>CM077666.1:333886711-339166711 GCA_039707655.1 Elymus sibiricus
TGTAGCTTCTGAATCTCGCTTAATTGAATCTCCTGCTCCAAGTAGAATTTCCAGGCGTTCCGTATACGAACCTCTTCAAACAGGGCTTATTGCTATCGATTCGATGATCCCTATAGGGCGCGGTCAGTGAGAGTTCATTATTGGGGACAGACAGAGTGGCAAAACAGCAGTAGCCACAGATACAATTCTCAAGAAAAAGGGAAAGATGTAAGAAGAACGAGAGCGAGCCTTCACGAAAGAAACTGCAAGTGAAAGAGAATTGTCAAAATTTCCTAAAAGCGGTGGTTCTTTTCTTTATGGATCGGGTAGATCCATATGTTCTGAGGGGGAGACGAGGTGTAGCGCAGTCTGGTCAGCGCATCTGTTTTGGGTACAGAGGGCCATAGGTTCGAATCCTGTCACCTTGATGTGGTATTCACACAATGGGGCCGAAGTGCAAAGCCCCGTAGCCTATCCGTGGTCGGGAAGGCAGGCGAAAAACGCGCACAAAAGAAAAAGAAAGCTAAAAAGCTTATTTTGCAATCCATTATCTTTGGAATTCTTCTATATTTAGATCATATTATATAGCTATTTCACAGGTTTTATTTACATACCTCAGTCATGTTAACATTAATCTATGGGTCAATTTTAATAAGCCCTGTCGTGAGCCGGTGCTTGAACCATGGTTGAGGCTGCCGATGCCTCTCACATTAGCGAAAAGACCCCCCTTTAGGATTGTTGGCCTAAGCGCCCTCTTGGACTCGAAAGATTAGTGGGTGTAGGCTTCGGTGGAGTTCCAGACCTGGCCCATTGCTCTCTTACTTCGGATTCCCCTTTCCTTTCTAACTATTGCGAGTAATATGGCTTAAGGCTTTCGGTTCCATCGATTAGTGAAGGGGATTCAACTCATGCTTGGACTAACTATTCATGCGATAGGTCATACATTTCAAGAGAAATTGAAATACATTAAAAATCTATTCGTTTCAGTTCCACTTATTTTATTTCCTACTGGCTATTCTTCCTTTCGTCTCTCTTCTTCGGGCCCTGTATTGGGAACCATTCTTTTCCCGGTTCCCATTAGAATAGCATTTCTTACATTCTGCCAACCAACCATATCTCTTATCCCTAGCTCGGCTCTTTTAGAACCAATTTCCATCTTTCCACTGATAGCTGCGAAGAGCTCCCCTTCACTAGGTATGGTTGTTTTTGGTTCATAATGGTGGTCTAGGAGAACCCGAAACTACAGCACACACGGGATATGCATTTTTTTCTATGGTTTGTGATTGTTGCAACCACCTGTCTCTCTTTTTTTTTACTTTATCAGATATTTCATAAAACGAACTCTCTATGGATCCCCACCATAGAAGGGCAACAAGAGCTAATGGACTCAGTTAGGGCAACCGATGATAACGACTCGTCAGGTTCGAACTGACATTATTTATATACTAAGACCTATATTCCATGAAGGAGTCGCGAAACTTCTGTTAGGTTCTTATCTGAGATTCCGTCTATACAGAGCATATGTTGGTTTAGAATTGCTCGGGAATTCATTGATAGTGACTTTTGAAGTTCTAGGTTTTCTAGTCTACTCCTCTTTTTTCTCGATCGAGCCGCTTTCCCTCATTCTACTCGTCCAGCCCTCTTCACGAACTTGTACAATCAATGCCACAAAGATAGCAAACCCGATTATCAAATATATAAGGAAAGGGGCGACGGTTTGGCACCAGATATCCGGGGGTGTGGAAAGAGCAGCTGTGAAAAGCGGAAAAACCATCAAAAAACAACGATTGCTCGTGAAGATTGGAATGGGCATAGGAACATGTATTGATGTACCAGATCGGCTAATGCTCCCAGGTTGATGCGATGTATTCCACCAGTTGACTGGAGACTTTATTATTGGTATATTGATCGGTCCAGCATGGATTGAAATAGGAGCCGGTTCGACAGGAAGCTTGTGAAAACGCAGTGCACCCAGGTAAATAAGGAACAAGATGAATACATAAGTTAAACGAGCATCCCACACCCGAAAGGTACCCCAAATAGGCCTTCCTCGAAACCCCCCAGTCACTAACTTAAACAAAGTAGAAAAAGCACCAATTTCTGTACCGGTTCCGGAAGAGCGAAGAAAAAGGAGATGTTTTGTTAATGGGAACAAGGAACTATTTATAGCTGTCGCGATATAAATAACTATACTCATCCGAGCCGCAGGAACATGTACATATGAAATACGAGAATTTCCACCTTGTTGAAGATCTGGTGGTGCTACCCGAAGACTTAAATGAATAGCCATCGCTGTTAAGAACAACCGATGCCTTATGTGTATTGGATCCGCTCTTCTGTTAGCATGAACACATGAATGAGATTCTATTCCTCTTCCCTATTCTTCCTAAATAGAACCCCCCAACCTAGGTGCGGAAGTAAAATAAATCCTTGTTTGTACATCGCTGAACTTATAGACCCGGGCCCGGCTCAACATTCTTTTAAGACAGTGCAAGCTTTGTTATGCCGAAACCTAAATGTAAAGTCAGCAACACTTCTAAATGCCACTTCTTCCCGCCGCATCCGTCTTCAGGACGATATAGTCACATGTTTTCACTTTTCAGTGAGTGAAAGATTTGTATCCGGGTCTACGTTCAAAGCTTCTACCATAGACCTAATTCGAGAAGGCTTGATAGTCCTAAGAAAGGTGAGGGTGGGGGGGTTCTATTTAGGAAGAATAAGAAGAATCTCATTCATGTGTTCATGCTAACAGAAGAGCGGATCCAATACACATAAGACTTTTTAGCAGGAAATTCCTAATGTAAATGATGAATTTGGGATGTCATGCCCCACAAGTTAGTTGCCCAAGCGCTCCCTAGGAGGGTAGTCTACCACAAGATAGAGTTTGAGCCTGGAGCCAAAGCCCCAACCCCTCCATTTTAGGTTTTTATCAGGAAAGAATTTCTGGAATTCATATCGGCCAGATAAGCCTCTGACGGCTCCATATTGATTTTTCCCTAGTTTTCTTTCAGAAGAAGCGGGAGCCATTTTGCATTGAAACTCGGTATCAGCAGAGTCATCTCCTGAGAAAGACTTCTTTCTTATTTATACAAGATTTCAGAGAACATAGTGAAGCCCTCAAAGATACCTCGTTTTTCCATTAAGCGTGCATTGTCTGATGAAGAATAACGGGGGAGCCAACTCAATAACCTAGCGGAGGAACCGTCCGGACTTGAAACAGCGGATGCAACCCTTGCATTTCGTTCTTTTGTTCTTTACTCTATTTTCGCTTTGGCACTCACTTCCTTTGGAATAAGGGCATTTTTCTTCTCTACTCGTTCCGTTGACCATCAAACAGTTTCTTAATTATGTTATGTCAAATGATGGGAAAAAGGAAGGAGTAATAAAAAAAGACTAGAACTACCCGATCCGTTGAAATACGATACGAAGGAAACGGACTTCAATCCCTCATTCTTATTGTTTGTTCTTCTGATCCCCTTGTTTTTCACTCGCTTAATTCGGAAGAGGAAAACGACAGTAGCTAAAGTGAGAAATAAACAACTGCTCGGAAAGCTTCGGTTTGAGCGTTGGTTTTGATGACAGTGAAGAAAGCTCGCCCAAAAGACGTACGTGGAACCAATGATACCAAAAATAGAATCAAATATGAGGAGAACTGGGTGCATTGGTAAACGGCTCCGCCATAGCTTGTACGACTTCTGAATCCTATTAATGGTGCTCTCCAAATAAATAAGTAGATACAGGCGGACTACATACACGTGCTCTCCGAGTAGGGAAAGTGAGAAATCTAAGGTCTTCCATCCGCGGATGTGAAAAATCCAATCCAATTTGGTCTTGTCACGTGGCTCGGACCCGGTCGCGTAAATGTAGCTACCACTACGACGGGAGACTCTAGTTATTTACTCTGTTTCAATCCCTATTTGGCCATTCAACAGTAGCGTACGGCCTTTGGAAAGCATCTCTTCCTAGAGGGGACTCCCGCTTGTGATCTTCTTCCTTGGGTCGGAGAAAATATAACTTACCAATTGGAAATGGAAATGCCGAATGAATTGAACCAAACTACGGAAACTGTGGTTGAGCTTGCCTGTCATCAACGAAGGATGGTTGTGAAGTTGGTGGAAGAAAGCAAACCAATGAATGCAGCTAGTCACCCCGAAAGGCGAGCCCATGTCTTTTGAGAAACTGACACAACCCGTTGTGTTGACTTATCTTATACTAAGGTTCCGTCCCAGCCAACAAGGGATTTCTCATAATTCTAGGATGAAACAACATCATATCTCAGCTTGATTATGAGAGAGATTGAAGTGAAAGAACCCGGTTTCAGAGCGTGGAAACGGAAAAGAATGAGGTGAAAGGGCCGACCCATGCGGCCCACTTAGAATGTGCTTTGACTTCCCCAGGTTGTACAATAGCACTATTTTCTGGACCCAAGTTCGAAAGGATTAGGGCACTGGATTGAAGAATAGCTCAGTCCGATAGAAACTTAGGTTGGGCTGGCGGAGGGATGAGTGGAGCTTCTGTATGACATGTACTGGTGTTTCATTAGTCCCTTGATCGGGTACCCGAAGCTCGCTTTGAGGAAGCAGTGCCATTTGGTTCTTCCTTCTTTCACATCCATCCGCGAATGATTTGATAATTCTTTTCATCACTGTTTGGATCGCAGACTTGACCGTTGTCTATAGAAAGAAAGTGCTCACTCGTTTTCTGTTTGTTTTCATGTGCGCATACACTCAACCTAATTTAGTAAGTGTGAAGTGGAAGGGCGAGTACGGGTGAAAGCCCACTACCTTTCGGATAAAAGATATGCTCGATTTATAGATAGCTTTGCTTCACTATATAGCGTGGGACAAATTGATAAGCTCTGAATGCAGGAAGGGAAACCTTAGAGCTTTCTTCGCTTATCTTCCCAAGCAGACCATATGATTCTCATTATTCTATTTCTCTGTCTTTCCAACCAGCATTCCCGCTTATTCTGATTGGAGTGATGTGTGGTACCGGGGATAATGCAATTGATGGTGCTTGTGGCACCACGGAATGACCGTATAAAAGGAAATAGGCAGCAAGGGAGTTGGGTAGACTAAAGATACTGCCTTTAGCCCTCTGCGGCATTTTTTTTAAGTCGAGTCGTAAGGAAAGATCGATAGGATTTGGTCCATTTGGTGTCCTTCCAGACGGAGAAGTGAGAACCCTTTCTGCTTTGACCACTTGCCCTCCTGGCACAAATGTGGGAAAAGGTCTCAATTGCGGAATCAAATATGAATGAAGTTAGAACAATCAGCGTAAGCTCTTTCTCTAGGGCCACTATCAATAATGACAAGAACTCTTACCAACTAGCTTAACGCATCCGGTCTCCTTCTCCTTCGTACCCCTAGCGGATATGAATAATAGGAAGAAACAGGTCCTTTCTAAAGGCGGGCATTAGACCAGAGTTTCGTGAGCCGGAGAAGATCGATAAAGCTTAGAACTTGCTCGTTTGCAGGAGGAGGCGGTGTTATGACTCCGTCCGTTGAACGAGCATTTCGTGCCACCTGTTCGGCATCCACATCCACTACCATTTTCTGATCCCAGTATCTATAGCAAAATCGCTATTTGCATCACTCTATAGAAGGCCTCCCGTATGTAAGATCACCAACCAAGTTCCTTTCTTCTTTTGTTTGTGCCATCTTTACCAACTTCTACTTCTTGGCTGGCTTGATGCTTACAGGTCTTGCCTCTGCTGATACAGGTCATGGGGACAAGAACTCCATGGGAAGAGAGCAGATACCAATCCTAAATAACCCTAAGAATGGCCTCATCCAAACGGATGATTGTCATTGATAAGACGGGCAGGTGGTATGTTGATACTGAGCTGCTTCCCCTGTAGTTGTTAGCTCGTTCTTGACAAATCCGATCGGGTCTTCATAATCTGGAGCAAAAGGATTCGAACCTTTGCATGCCGATACCAAAAACCGATGCCTTACCACTTGGCTATACTCCAAACAAACGGTAGGTTCCTGGAGAACCGTGGAAACTAGTTAGTTCAAATCGAACTCAAAAGTAATGCGCATTATCTACGCCTTTTTTTTATTCACTAGGACCCGCTAAAGGCTGATACAAACGAATAGTGGGAGTTCTTTCTTACGAATATAAATGGAGGAAATATCCCTAGTACCTTTGTCCTCTGCAAAGATCATAAGATCAGATGGAGTTGAATTGATTTCTCGCATCTACTAGATCAGAGATCAGAGTCAGGGGAGCTCTCGTAAGTGAACCTAAGTAAGTAGTGTGGTTCGAGCGGATCAGTCACCGCTGAGTTCTACTTTCCTCGCAGAGTTGGTTTTAGCCAGAACCGCGCTCTTGCCTTCTTCTTGTGCCCCTTGATTATTGATCTGAATTCAAGCTAGATTAGAGAATACCGGTGCCTTTTGATCCACCCTTAGGTTTTAAAACTGTGGAGGTTCAGTTACAAAATGCAGTTTATGAGGCTGCTTTGTATGCCAGTGTGCAGGAAGGAGAGTTGGAAGATATACCTAGATCCCCCAATAGAGAAAAGAGCGAGCAGGTTACCTACTCTTGTGGTGGATGGCGGCACTAGAAGTTGATGCTTTTTATGGACGGACATAGAAATTCGATTTCCAATAGAGCTGCAAACGCTACTGTAAGCCGAAGACGAATGCTGGCCAAAAGTAAGCAAAGCAGGAGAGGCGTCGTTTCCTTCAGTTGGTCAACCAACAGGTCTCCTCACTCTAGCATTTCTTCTTTGTTCGGTCGCAAGGTAGGGAAATGGAGGATTTGTTTCTGCTCTGTCCTTTACCGCATCGATGGATTCAATTTCAGTGGATAGAGCTCAACCTGTTGCCATGACGATATCCAAGGCAATGATCATGTATATAGGCATCACGTCCAACATTAGTAGACCGACTCCTGCCTGCATCTACTACTATTACTCCACACATCGATGGGCTATCCAGCATGCATCTAGTGAATTAAGTCCATAAGAACGGAGTAATGCCCTAAGAACGATGACATGATGTAGCCAAGACAAACTCACGAATTAATAAACCCAATGAATAGATCCCATCTTTTTACCCTTAGTAGCAACGATACATATGTGTCATGTCCCTTTCTGTCACTGGGATTGAGCACCGCAAGATGGAACCCACTACAAAGCACCTCTTCCCATGGCAAGATAAATCAACTTAGTTGGCCAAACCAAATTAATAGACCGGAGAAGAAATACGAGGCTATAATAATCATGCATAAAAGAGATCAGAGAAGACTCAAATAATATTCATGGATAATCTGATCATAAACTCACAATTCATCGGATCCCAACAAACACACCGCAAAGAAAGATTACATCGGATAGATCTCCAAGAACATCAACGAGAACATTGTATTGAACATCAAAAAGAGAGAAGAAGCCATCTAGCTACTGCCTATGGACCAGAAGGTCTGTGGTAAACTACTCACGCATCATCGGAGAAGCAGCAAGGTTGATGTAGAGCCCCTCCGTGATCGATTCCCCCTCCGGCAGATTACCGAAGAAGGACCCCAGATGGGATCTCTCTGGAATAGAGGCTTGCGGCGGCGTAAAAAGTATTTCGTGGACTCTCCTGAGGGTTTCTGATTTTTCTGGAATTTATAGTGCTGGAATTAGGTCAAACGGAGCTTGGTGGGGCCCACGAGGCATCAAGGCGCGTCTGCCCCCCCAGGAGCGCTCTGGTGGCTCGTGGGGCCCACCAAGGTCTTCTGGCCTCCCCTCGAAGCTTCTGGTATTCTTCTTGCCCAAGAAAAAATCTCCAAAAAGTTTCACTGTATTTGTACTTCGTTTGATATTGATTTTCTGTGAAACAAAAACAGGGCAGAAAACATCAACTGGCACTGGGCACTAGGTTAATAGGTTAGTCTCCAAAAATGATATAAACTTGATGTAAATGATTATAAAAACATCCAAGATTGATATTATAACAGCATGGAACAATAAAAAAATCTAGATACCTTGGAGACGTATCAGCCCCACGAGCCACCTGGGCGCGCCTGGGGGGGGGCAGGCGCGCCCTGATGCCTCATGGGCCCCACCAAGCTCCGTTTGACCTAATTCCAGCACTATAAATTCCAGAAAAATCAGAAACCCTCAGGAGAGTCCATGAAATACTTTTTACGCCACCGCAAGCCTCTGTTCCAGAGAGATCCCATCTGGGGTCCTTCTCCGGTAATCTGCCGGAGGGGGAATCGATCACGGATGGGCTCTACATCAACCTTGCTGCTTCTCCGATGATGCGTGAGTAGTTTACCACATACCTTTGGGTCCATAGGCAGTAGCTAGATGGCTTCTTCTCTCTTTTTGATGTTCAATATAATGTTCTCCTTGATGTTCTTGGAGATCTATCTGATGAAATCTTTCTTTGCGGTCTGTTTGTTGGGATCCGATGAATTGTGAGTTTATGATCAGATTATCCATGAATATTATTTGAGTCTTCTATGATCTCTTTTATGCATGATTATTATAGCCTCGTATTTCTTCTCCGATCTATTGATTTGGTTTGGCCAACTAAGTTGATTTATCTTGCCATGGGAAGAGGTGCTTTGTAGTGGGTTCGATCTTGCGGTGCTCAATCCCAGTGACAGAAAGGGACATGACACGTATGTATCGTTGCTACTAAGGGTAAAAAGATGGGATCTATTCATTGGGTTTATTAATTCGTGTGTTTGTCTTGTCTACATCATGTCATCGTTCTTAAGGCATTACTCCGTTCTTATGGACTTAATTCACTAGATGCATGCTGGATAGCCCATCGATGTGTGGAGTAATAGTAGTAGATGCAGGCAGGAGTCGGTCTACTAATCTTGGACGTGATGCCTATATACATGATCATTGCCTTGGATATCGTCATGATTATTTGCTTTTCTATCAATTGCCCAACAGTAATTTGTCTACCCACCGTATGCTATTTTCTCGAGAGAAGCCTCTAGTGAAATCTATGGCCCCCGGGTCTATCAAAATCATATTACCAAAACCCTAAAAATATTGCTGCCATTTTCTTTTATTTATTTTATTTAGTATTTTTGCTGCAATCTATCAATCTATCAAATACAATTTAATCTTGCAATCTTACCGCCAAGGGATTGACAACCCCTTGTTTGCGTTGGGTGCAAGGATTTGTTGTTTGTGTGCAGGTACTGCTTACTAGGTGTTGTGTGATTCTCCTACTGGTTCGATAACCTTGGTTTCATAATTGAGGGAAATACTTATCTCTACTGTGTTGCATCATCCCTTCCTCTTCGGGGAAATACCAACGCAAGCTACAAGTAGCAATCATGAGCGCGCGCCCCGCGGCTGCAAGCACACAGGGTTTTGGAGGAAATAAGCTTTACTGGTGCATGAAGCAGGTTCATTACATAACAGAAAGATACATGCTGCCATGTTCGACACGGGTCAGCTTGAGGATGTGACGGCCGAGGGCCCCTCAAGTAGGCCACCAGCGCTGAGCATGGGGCATCCGCCAGCGCGGAGCATGGGGCTTCCACGAGAGTGGGAAGGAGCTCTCACGTGCCGAAGGCAGCGTGGGTAGAGAGAGCCCCGGAGCGTGTACAGCTCCATGTTGCTCGTATCCGTGGGGCACGGATAGAACTTACGGTGATGGCGGGCGTTCCATGTGTTTGGTACCGGAACACCCGCCTCCGTCATGAGTTGGGCTGCGGTGGGCCGGTGGACGAGTGTTAACCACCTCCGTATTCCTTGCGATGTGGGACTCTAGGCTCATGCGCATCAGCCTCGCGAAGGTGTCTGCGGCACCCTCCATGCCGAACGGCATACGCATGAGCCAGGGCGAGCCCGCGACGATGCGCGGAGGAGGGAAGGGGCCCGCGGGGCAAGCCTGGTTGAGGGCGATGAAGTCGACGCACATGCGCACGCTATCGCGCGGCCTGGCGGCCGGGGTGAGGCTGGCGATCCACTTGGGGCGGGGGGCTTCACGGGCGATTCCAGTATCCTGGGGCTTGCTGACTTCCTGGGCGGGGACTTCCTGCTTCTCGGGTGCCTGATGCCGTTCCTTCTGCTTGACGGGCCGCGCGCTCCGGCACGCGGCTGAGTGGTGCTCGATCACCTCCCTCGGTAGGCTAGGCGCGCCTGATGCTATCCAAGCCAACGCATCAGGACATGCCCGGAGGAAGGTGACGAGCGCGCCTCCCTATTTGGGGGAGGGCACGCCGCTGGAGGCAAGGGAGGGGCCTCCTTCGCCCCCATCCAGCGATGCCTTCTTGGACTCAACCCGCTCCTGAGAGAGCAGGGGCTTCTTCTTCACGGGCGCCTCCTCGGCAGGCCCAGGCACGTCCTCATCGGCTGGGTATGCGACGAAGGCAGTCTTGTAGGCGTGCTCGAGGGTGTGCAGCGCATCCTTCTCGTCGCAGCGGACGGTGAGGGTACCGCTGCAGCCGGGCATTTTGAGGAGGCCGTAGGCTTGGTGGGTCGCGGCCATGAACTTGGTGAGCGCCGGGTAGCCCAAGATGGCGTTGTAAGGCAGGCCGATGTGAGCCACATCGAAGACGATGAACTCCGTACGGTAGTTCTTGCGGGTGCCGAAGGTGACGGGAAGGGGCACCTACCCCAGGGGACAGTGGAGCCATCGGTGACGCCCAAGAAGGGCCTAGTGGGCATCAGGCGCTCGTAGGGCACTTGGAGGGTCTCAAAGGTCTCGATGGAGATCACGTTGAGGCCGGCGCCTCCGTCGATGAGGGTCTTGGTGACTGAGACGTTGCTGATGGTGGGGGTGCACAGCAGGGGGGACGGCGCCCACGGCCTTCGTGGACTTGGGGTGGTCGCTGGGGTCGAAGGCGATGGGGAACTCAGACCACTTGAGGCGTCCGATGGACTCGAGCGCCGGGAGGGCCGCGTTCACCTCCTGAGAGAACTGCTTGAAGTAACGGTTAGATCGAGGGGCCTGGGCCCCGCCAAGGATGCAGGCTACCCTGCGGGGCTCTTGGTAGCCCCCAGCGTTCTCAGCGGGACGGGAGTCGTTAGCGCGTATTGGGGCGGCGTTGGCCTGAGGGTCAGCCTGCCGCGGCTGGTTCTGCCAGCCTGACGGTTGTTGTCGCCAGCGCCATTGTTGTGGTTGTCTCCCCAGCGGCCACCTCGGCTGCCACCGCCGTGGCCCTTGCCGCGCTCCTTGCGGCTACCACGGCGCTCGGTGCGGCCCTCGCGAAGCAGCTTGAGCTCGTGGCAGTCCTCTGTGCTGTGGGAGTTCATGTTGTGGTAGGCGCAGAAAGGACGGTCGTCCTTCTTGGCCTCGCCACAGTCACGGCCGCGCTTGTAGTCTGGCTCCACCGCGAGCACGGCAGGGCCCTTGCGCTTGGTGTCCTTGCCCTTGGGTTTCGCCGCGTCAGGCTCGGCGTCGATGTCGTTGTGGAGGAAGAGGCGTCCCTCCTTGGCCTTGGCGCAGCGGTCGGCGAGGACGAACAACTCTGCTGCGGAGTCAAGCTCGTCCCTGACCGAGAGCTTCTTGCACATCTTCACGTCCGTGATGCCGTTGGTGAAGGTGGAGACGATCGCGGCGTCGGAGGCCTTCGGGATCTTGTGGCGCACCTGGCTTAAGCGCTGGATGAATTTGCGGAGGGGCTCACCAGGGCGCTGGCGCACGTTCCGCAGGTCATTGAGCGTGAGGGAACGGTCGCTCGTGCCTTTGAAGTTGGCGACGAACTGCTTGCACAGGTCCTCCCACGAGGAGATGGACGCCTCGGGGAGGTTCATGAGCCATGAGCGCGCAGCGTCCTTGAGGGCCATGGGGAACCAGTTCACCATGACCCGGTCGTCCCCCTCGCGGCCTGGATGCTGATGGTGTAGAGCAGGAGGAACTCCGTGGGGTTGGCGCTACCGTCGTAGTGTTGAGGGAGCTCTCGCTTGAACTTGTCGGGCCACACCACGCGACGTAGCTCAGGCGCGAGGGCTAGGTAGCCCCCGTTGGTGACGGCGCCACCGTCGAGGGCCGCGCGGTTCTGGCGTCCCGCCATGGCGACGTCGTGGAGGACGTGGTCCTGGCGGTTGCGCGCCTTCAAGAGGGCCACGCGCGCGTCCGGGGGCGCGCGGTCGACGATCTGGCAGCTGTCGCCGCCCGGCGCGAGCGAGCCGCAGGACGGCTCCGGGGCGCGCGCTACGGGGTGGCGCTCGGCCACGTCGCGGTCCGGAGGGGGCGGAGGAGGCGCGTCGCACTCGGCCAGGTCGGCGCAGTATGGCGGAGCAGGCAAGGAGCGAGAAGGCGCGTGACCATCGCACGCAGCGTCGATGAGCTCGGTGATGTGCCCAAGCCAGGCATCGTAGCCGTCCTCGGTGGGACGGTAGCGCAGCAGCTCCTGCGCCATGAGCAGTGTGGCGTGCGGAGTGGGTGGATCGCGACGCACGAGTGAGGAGGTGGCGGCGGAGCAGCCATGCGCCTGCTCGTTCACCGACGGGTGGGCGGAGGAGGCCACGCGCTCCCCAACAGGCTCGGTGGCAGTGCGAGGCCGCCGCGGGCGGCGGGTACCGCGTGGACCCTAGCAGCGGCTCGGCGCGCGGCGCGTTCCTGGCGAGCGGCGGCGGCGTCCATGTCGATGCTGGCATCGAGGTCGAAGGCGCGAAGACAGCAAGTCCCCCTACCTGGCGCGCCAAATGTCGGAGTCTAGGATCTGCGTCCAAGAAACTTCTCCAAGAACTTAGGATTTGAACTCTGGGGGAACTTTGCTTGGCGACCTACGACACGACGGCCACTACGGAGGGATCACGACGGGCTCACTGGCCCTCACCGGACACGAAGGGGACACGCGAGCTACCCAGGTTCGGGCCACCGTGCGGTGTAATACCCTACTCCTGCCTGTGTTGGATTGCTCTGTAATGGAGAGCTTGTGGCTCGAGGTACACGAGGTGTGGGGGAAAAAATGAGTCAATCCCCTCACATGGAGGCGGCCCTACCCCTTTGTAATGCTTTGGTCCTCTTCCCCAAAAATATCAGCGGGAAAGGGTGACCACAGGGCGGTAATTTCAAAGGGGGACAGGCGCGTAGGTCTATCCTGACTGAAGGCGCTCTCCGCCTGATAAAGTAGTCTTTGTGACGCGCTGGTGGGCTTCGCGATGACCTCTGTCCTTGAGCGCTGATCCGTCCTGATCTCCTATCACCAAAGAGGAAACACTTTGGGACTTGCTTTGGGGGAGGCAAACGCCATTGCTCCCTTATCACCAGAACGGAAGCTGGGCTCGGTCACGCCCCGCTATCCTTATCCTGACAGCGGGTCGTCACCCATGCGCTGGGCGTGGAGCCCCGTGGCTGGCGCCGTACGGTCTGCTTCGTGAGGAGGCCTCGCGAGGGGAGCCTTCGCGAGGCAACCTGGTGCTTGGTGGCCCCCGCAGGGCCTGACCTGGTGGCAAGGGGCCTCGCGAAGCTCGCCCCTCGCGAGGCTGCTTCCTCAGGAGCGGCTAAGGCAGGGCCACCCTCATGGGCCAGCCCAAGGGTCGTCTTCCGGGCCAGAGGCAGACGGGCCGTGGTACCCTGGTTCCCACTGGGCGGACAATCATGTATATAGGCATCACATCCGAGACAAGTAGACCGACTCCTACCTGCATCTACTACTATTACTCCACCCACCGACCGCTATCCAGCATGCATCTAGGGTATTAAGTATGAAACAGAGTAACGCCTTAAGCAAGATGACATGATGTAGACAACGTAAACTCAAGCAATATGATTAAACCCCACCTTTTTATCCTTAATGGCAACAATACAAATATGTGTCATGTCCCTTTCTGTCACTGGGATTGAGCACCGCAATATTGAACCCATCACAAAGCACCTCTCCCATTGCCAGATAAACCAATCTAGTTGGCCAAACCAAATCGATAGATTAGAGGGAAATACAAAGCTATAATAATCATGCATAAAAGAGTTCAGAGAAGACTCAAATATTTCTCATGAATAATCTGATCATAAACTCACAATTCATCGGATCCCAACAAACACACCGCAAAAGAAGATTACATCGGATAGAACTCCAAGAACATCGAGGAGAACATGGTATTGAAGATCAAAGAGAGAGAAGAAGCCATCTAGCTACTAGCTATGGACCCGTAAGTCTGTGGTAAACTACTCACACATCATCGGAAGGGCAGCAAGGTTGATGTAGAAGCCCTCGGTGATCGATTCCCGCTCCGACAGAGTATCGGAAAAGGCCTCCAGATGGGATCGCGGAAGAACAGAGGCTTGCGGAGGCGGAAAGTTTTTCTCTTCTGTCTCTCTGGTATAATGGGAATATTTGGGAATTTATAGCGCTAGAATTAGGTCAGGAGGGGCTACGAGGGGCCCACAAGCTTGTGGGGCGTGCCCTACCCCCAGGGCACGTCCTCCGAGCTTGTGGCTCCCTCGTGGCTCCTATGGTCTTCTCCCGAAGCTTCGTGGGTCTCTTCTGGTCCAGAAAAAATTTATGCAAAGTTTTGTTTCTCGTTTGGACACTTTTTGATAATGATTTTCTGAAAAGACAAAAACAAGCAAAAAATAGCAAATAGCACTGGGTTAATAGGTTAGTCCCAAAAAATGATATATAATGGCATATAATTGCATATAAAACATCCAAGATTGATACAATAATAGCATGGAACTTTTTGGCCTTTTTTTTAATAGGCCTCTTTTTTTTCGTGGACTCTTTTTGGCCTTTTTTTTATTTCCTCACTGGGACAATGCTCTAATAATGAAGATCATCATACTTCTATTTACTTACAACTCAAAAAATTACAACTCGAAACTAGAACAAAAATATGACTCTATATGAATGCCTCTGGCGGTGTACCAGGATGTGCAATGATACTAGAGTAACATGTATAAAAAAATGATGAATGGTGGCCGAGCCACAAATACTATGTCAGCTATATGATCATGCAAAACAATATGACAATGACGATGTGTGTCATAAAAAATGGAACGGTGTAAGTTGCATGGCAATATATCTCGGAATGGCTATGGAAATGCCATGATAGGTAGGTATGGTAGCTGTTTTGAGGAAGATATAAAGAGGCTTATGTGTGATAGAGCGTATCATATCACGGGGTTTGGATGCACCGGCAAAGTTTGCACCAACTCTCGATGTGAGAAAGGGCAATGCACGGTACTGAAGAGGCTAGCAAATTGCGGAAAGGTGAGAGTGCGTATAATCCATGGACTCACATTAGTCATAAAGAACTCATATACTTATTGCGAAAGTTTATTAGCCCTCGAAGCAAAGTACTACTACGCATGCGCCTAGGGGGATAGATTGGTAGGAAAATACCATCGCTCGTCCCCGACCGCCACTCATAAGGTAGACAATCAAGAATAAATCATGCTCCAACTTCTTAGCATAACGACAGATCATACGTGCATGCTTCGGGAATCAAAAACCTTAACACCAATATTCTTACTAAACACAATTATCTACTAGCACCTCCCACATATTACCATCTTAATATTGCAAAACTATTGCAAGGAATCAAACTTATCATATTCAGTGATCTACATGAAAGTTTTTATTATATCCCTCTTGAATACCTATCATATTAGGACCAAATTCATAACCCGTGCATATTACCATTGCTATTCATTAGACTCTCAAAAAGATATAAGTGAAGCATGAGAGTGCAACTATTTCTTTAAAATATAACCACCGCCTCGCTCTAAAAGATATAAGTGAAGCACTAGAGCAACTGCCTAGCTCAAAAGATATAAGTGAAGCACATAGAGTATTCTAACAAATCACGAATAATGTGTGTCCCTCTCAAAAAGGTGTGTTCAGCAAAGATTATTGTGACAAACTAAAAATCAAACAAAAGCAAACAAACTATTTCACAAGACGCTCCAAGTAAAACACATATCATGTGATGAATAAAAATATAGCTCCAAGTGAGTTACCGATAGATTGTAAACGAAAGAGGGGATGCCTTCCGGGGCATCCCCAAGCTTAGATGCTTGAGTCTTCCTTGAATATTACCTTGGGGTGCCTTGGGAATCCCCAAGCTTAGGCTCTTGCCGCTCCTTTATTCCTTTATCCATCGTAGTCTCACCCAAAACTTGAAAACTTCAGCACACAAAATTCAATAGAAACCTCGTGAGATCCGTTAGTATAACAAACAAATCTTAAACTTTAGGCACTATTGTAAATTGATTCATATTTAATATTGGCATAATGCTACTGTACTCCAACTTCTCCATGACTCATACCCCCCGATCCGATCCATAGATTCATCAAAATAAGCAAATTATGCAACAAAAACAGAATCTGTCTAAAATAGAACAGTCTATAAAGATCTATTTAGAAGTAATACTTCTGAACTCCAAAAATTCTGAAAAACTAGGACAACGTAAAAAATTCATATACCAATACTGTGTAAAAAATTCAGAATTTTTTCACGATCCAATAGAGAACCAAAAATCCAGCACTGGACTCAAAACTTTCTTTTTTCAAACAGCATCAATTATACTATCATCTAAATCATCCCAAAGGCATTACTTAGCACAAACACTAATTAAAATATAAAGACGCAATCATAACAGAGGCTACAATTGTGTAAGCACACAAAAACAGAAATAAAAAGTTTATTGGGTTGTCTCCCAACAAGCTCTTTCTTTATAGCCATTAAGATAGGCTTGAGATTTCAATGATGCTCACATCAAAGACAAGAATTGAAGCACAAAGAGAGCATCATAAAACATGTGACAAACACATTTAAGTCTAACATACTTCCTATGCATAGGCATTTTATAGTAAAACAAATTATCAAGACAAGCAACATCTAGCATATGCATATAAAGAGAGTGAAACATTAATAATTCCAACACAAAGAGAGGTAATTTAGTGATATGAAGATTTTTATAACCATGTTTTCCTCTCTCATAATAATTACATGTAGGATCATAATCAAACTCAACAATATAGCTATCATAAACGATATTCTCTCTATGATCCACATGCAAAAAAAAATTATAATCTTCCAAGATAGTGGGATTAACATCAACTAAAGTCATGACCTCTCCGAACCCACTTTTGTCAAAAATTTCATAAGATTGAACACTCTCCGAATATGTGGGATTCTTTTTACCTAAAGTTGACACTCTTACAAACCCACTTTCAATATATTTCAAACATTATTATCAATATCATATTCATCATGAGGCTTAAATAAATTTTCAAGATCATAAGACGCATCACCCCAATCATGATCATTACAATGAGTAGTGTATGTAACTAAATCATCATCCCCAAGCTTGTAGTTTTGCATATAATTAACACAATTGACGTTAATAGAATTTATAATAAAATATTTGCAATCATGCTTTTCATTCAAAGAGCTATCATGAATCACTTTATAAATTTCTTCATAACAATTTTCAGTTTCATGATTTTCAAGCAAAACTTCATAAAGATAATATAGTGCACTCAACTCACTAGCAATTGGTTAATCATAATTGGATTTTTTTTTAAAATTAGCAAGTGGATGAGGATCCATATCAATAGTTTTTTAGCAAGCAAAGATGCAAGCAAATAGGAAGCACATGGCAACACAAGGAAACAAACGAGCAAATAATATTTTTTTGTTTTTGTAAAAAAAATTAGAAGTGGGGGAGATGAAAACGAGAGGCAAATGTAAATAAAATAAATGCAAGTGGATGATAGTTTGTGCGAAGGTACTTGGTAATTTTGATGATGTCACCCCGGCAACTGCGCCAGAAATTCTTCCTGCTACTTGTAGACTGCGTTGGTATTTCCCCGAAGAGGAGAGGATGATGCAGTATAGTAGAGATAAGTATTTCCCTTAGTTAAGAGCCAAGGTTATCAATCCAGTAGGAGAACCAAGCAAAATCACGTAAGCAACACCTGCACACACAAAAGCAAACACTTGCACCCAACGCAAATAAGAGGGTTGTCAATCCTCTTAGCGGTTATTTGCAAGGATTAATTCTTATAGTGATAAATAGATAAGCTAAAATATTAAATAAAATAAAAGTAAATAAATTGCAGCAAGGTATTTTTGGGTTTTTAATATATGATAAAGTAGACCCGGGGGCCATAGTTTTCACTAGAGGCTTCTCTCTCGGACACATAGCATACGATGGGTAAACAAATTACTGTTGGGCAATTGATAG
Organism: Elymus sibiricus; assembly: GCA_039707655.1. NCBI lineage: Eukaryota > Viridiplantae > Streptophyta > Magnoliopsida > Poales > Poaceae > Elymus > Elymus sibiricus. Next base: position 333,904,801 of record CM077666.1, read on the forward strand.
AAAAGCAAATAATTATGACGGATTCATGGCAATGATCATGTATATAGGCATCATGTCCGAGACAAGTAGACCGACTCCTGCCTGCATCTACTACTATTACTCCACCCATCGACCGCTATCCAGCATGCATCTAGGGTATTAAGTATGAAACAGAGTAACGCCTTAAGCAAGATGACATGATGTAGACAAAGTTAACTCAAGCAATATGATTAAAACCCATCTTTTTATCCTTAATGGCAACAATGCAAATACGTGTCATGTCCCTTTCTGTCACTGGGATTGAGCACCGCAAGATTGAACCCATCACAAAGCACCTTTCCCATTGCAAGATAAACCAATCTAGTTGGCCAAACCAAATCGATAGATCGGAGAGAAATACAAAGCTATAATAATCAAGCATAAAAGAGTTCAGAGAAGACTCAAATATTTCACATGAATAATGTGATCATAAACTCGTAATTCATCGGATCCCAACAAACACACCGCAAAAGAAGATTACATCGGATAGAACTCCAAGAACATCGAGGAGAACATGGTATTGAAGATCAAAGAGAGAGAAGAAGCCATCTAGCTACTAGCTATGGACCCGTAGGTCTGTGGTAAACTACTCACACATCATAGGAAGGGCAGCAAGGTTGATGTAGAAGCCCTCCGTGATCGATTCCCCCTCCGGCAGAGTACCGGAAAAGGCCTCCAGATGGGATCGCGGAAGAACAGAGGCTTGCGGTGGCGGAAAGGTTTTCTCTTCTGTCTCTCTGGTTTAATGGGAATATTTGGGAATTTATAGCGCTGGAATTAGGCCAGGAGGGGCTATTAGGGGCCCACAAGCCTGGGGGCGCGCCCTCCGAGCTTGTGGCTCCCTCGTGGCTCCTCTGGTCTTCTCCCGAAGCTTCGTGGGTCTCTTCTGGTCCAGAAAAATTAATCCAAAGTTTTTTCTCGTTTGGACACTTTTTGATAATGATTTTCTGAAAAGACAAAAACAAGCAAAAAACAGCAACTGGCACTGGGCACTGGGTTAATAGGTTAGTCCCAAAAAATGATATATAATGGCATATAAAACATCCAAGATTGATACTATAATAGCATGGAACAATCAAAAATTATAGATACGTTGGAGACGTATCACTCACCTGGGCCGCGAGGCGGGCCACTGTAGGATCATCTCTTTGCAAAGAACTCCTTGGCCTCTAGTTGAAACGCTTCTTCGGGGGATCTGGAGAGAAGGGGGGAGCTCGGGGTGAGCCGGGTCATGTAATGGGACATCGGCCATTTAGAACCACTCTGTGGTCCAGATGTCGGTATTGTCCCTAGGGGTACCAGTTGGGTACCCGGTCCCGGCAATATGGCATACCTCGGCTACTCCCACTTCATAAAGTTTCCCGTCTCGGGAACAAGGCATTAGACAAAAATACTTCCTCCATAGCCCGAATGTGCCTCACATCCGAGCTACATCTCGCAGAGGTCGATGAATCCGGCAATGTGTTGGATGGAGTTGGGCTGAGATGGTGGAGTTGGATCCCGTAAAACTCTAGAAGGCCCCGGAGGAAGGCATGAATGGGGAACCCTAGGCCCCGCAATAAAAAGGGAACGAAACATACCCTCTCCTCCCCGCGCGGAAGGGGATGGCTATCCACGTGCGCTTGACCGTCTACGGATATTAAGCCGGGGCAGGTGGGAGTTAAATCAGAGTCTGGCTAATAACCTTGGGTGGCGAGTTGGTTCAGTCGATGGCGAGAGACAGAGCATCTCCCCTAGTCCCCCTTGAGAGGGCAATGAGGGTGTGTCGATGAAACCGCCGCATCATTCGCCATTGGAGGAGCTCTTGAGGCGAAAAGCTGGGAGGAAGGGTTCCTTTTTTGGACGAGTGGGGGAAGATTTGGAATGTGCGTCTTCGCCACGGCTTTGGGTCGTGCACCTGTTAAATAAGGCGAAGGCGACATTTCGACGCCTGGCCTTAAAGTGGACAGTTCCCCAAATGGCTCGTAAATCCAGGTGGAATTATTTTTGCCGGAGGAGATCGCACGTGGTGGGACAAGATCACCAAACAGATATCTGAATTATAAAAGACCTCGGCTTACCGAAGAGTGAGGTCTAGGGGCGAACCTAACGAGGACAAGGAACTCACCTGTTAAACCGTAGACATCAAAAGCCGAAGTCAATCATCCGAGGAAAATTGTTGTCCCCGGCTCCGAAGACAAGTTCAGGGGCTACTGACGGTGTCCTGGACTAAGGGGTACCAACCTAGTTGGTCCATCGTCCATAGGCCGAGCTTATGGCCCACCGATCTCATAAGGAAGGACTCCGGAAGCCTCGAGCGTAGGCGTGGTGAAGATGGACTCTGTCAAAGACTTGGCGTGTACCCCAAGGATTGCTCCGGCTATTGGCGTGTGTTTCTCCAGCTAGTCACCGGCCATGTGTAACCCTAGATACCCCCAGTACCTATATAAGCTGAGGGGTTTAGGTCGTAGACCTAGATTCATCATTATTCACCTTACACTGGTGCAACGACCTGCTATACAAACGGTTTTTACTCCCTTTCCGCGACAGAGTTTTAAACCGTCGCCTTGCCTGTATGTGCGATAGGGGGGGTCCTTCCCACATGACCCAGAAACCATCGGCGATGGGGAGCACACAAGCATACGATTCGCAGAACTAAGCGTATGCGATGCCCGCATCTATCCCAAACACGAGTCATCACACAACTGTTTGTGATCTATCGAATATCCCAAACGCTACATCCTTGCTAATCGTGTGTGCTCGCATTACCATCGCACTCGGTATTCTGTGGTGCAACGTTTACGATGCGCGCCCTATCACAAAAAGTTCACGATTGTAAAACGTGTATGATAAGGAGACTATCACACACATTCACTTCTCCCGAACCGTATGCGATATATAATTAAGAAGATTAGTTAATCATCGTATGAGTGTCGGATAGGATTACGAAACGTCGGACTGCCGTACCAGTGTCGTATAGGATAACTATCGCACACACTATTCTGTGGTGCAAACGTTTACGATGCGTACGACATCAGAAATAGTTCATGATTGTAAAGCGTGTACGATAAGGCGACTATCACAAACATTTAGTTTGCTTGCACCGTTTGTGATATTGTCTGACATCACACACGCTTTGCAAATGGCAACTATGTGCATGGTCGCACACGTTTCCTCTCTGTGAACCGTGTCGGATTATGATGTATATCACACATGTTGTGCTTTACAGACTGTGTGCGCCGTAATGACCTACAGAGCGTATTTTCACCCTAATTTAATCGCTGCTATTTAGAATTGTACCAAATTTGAATTTGAAAGTAGGCTATAACTTTATTCATATCCATCGGGTTCAACACCCAATGCATTATTCGATTCACAGGTACATATGTTCAAGAGTTACATAAAAAAAAAGAATTACATATGCACCAAATAAAGAATGATGAACCAGGGTTGTATACTTGTACTATTAAAGACGGTAAAGAAAGAGGCGAAAGACATTCTGGTTGCTGAACAAGGTGAAGCAGAATGCCCATATTGTGCCCTCCTGCATGCAGAAGGCACGCACGACTCTAGTCCAACCCCTTGTGATGGCCGACCGCCCATCCTTCACTGTCTTCATGTGGAGATCTAGATAGTCCTTGTGTTATGGTAGAAATACTTTAACCTTTGCATGGCCACCAATCATGTAGTTTGAGAGGTAATCTTGAGTAAACTACTTTGGGAACCACTGCAAAGGAAAAAAATCCAGACATTGTCATCTAACACAACTCATTATGGGCAGTAAAAAGAAGGCTGCAGAGTTCTTACTTACCACCCTGCAGATCACTGTTGTCTTGGATAAAGTGTAAACAAATAGTTTAATTGCTATCTTTTGACCCATTTTACTAACAATCTTTATCAGTTTCCTCACTTGCTGCTAGTTGATGAATATCTCATTGCCCCATACGCAAAAAGGGTCGAAGCGCGGATCTTTACCAATGACATATGTACCTAAAAGCACCAAGTTAATATTAGAAGCTAAACAACAATTGCACAATGATGTAGTACAACACTCCCTCCGTTCCATTATGTAAGATCCTATTACATCCAATATACTCACATATTTGATGAATTAACATCTTATATTATGGGGCGGAGGGAGTTCATTACATTGTTAGAAATATCGGCTGATTAACTGCAGTTAACTGCTGCTGTGTTGTTGTTGTTGTTGCTGCTCTTCTATGTATATCTAGACATCATCAGAACATTAAGGTAATACTCTTCCTTGTTGTTATGTAGCCTAGGATTGCATATTTAGACATTCAGTACAATGCATGTTGCTATGTAGCCTCAGATATATTAGATATGGCCCTAGTTAACCTACCGATAAATGGGTTACATATATATTCAGTTAAATGTCCGATTCACCGATTAATCCCTTATCAGCCCCCAGCCTATATGGTACCAGCTACCGATATCCTGAACAGTGAGTATATATAAGCCATGGGATGAAACTAACCTCGATGGAAAATAGCAGTCGTTCCCAATATTGTCCTGTGTAAGTACATCGAAAGGCATGTTAAGCACAACAGGCTAAACATCAACCAAATATATCCATGGTAGACAACATAATCTCCAAATGATAGCTTCAGTGTGCATGCTAGTTAAGCAAAATAAGAAGTGGAAAGGTGTGTTAACTGCACAGTTCATACTTGCACATATAGAACATCACATTGTGAATAACTGAAATAAACAAGGCATACTACGAACAACCAAAGATAGCAATTGAAACTGGACATATGCTAACTACAAACAACCAAACAACCAAAAATCATTAAAAGAGGCATATGCTCGCTACAATAGGCTTAACAGCAACCAAATATAGTCATTCGTATTGGTATTGTTGAAACTGGTATTGATGAAATTGAACTGCAAAGTTCATACTTGCACATATAGAACATCACTTTGTGAATAACTGAAATAAACAAGGCATACTACGAATAACCAAAGATAGCAATTGAAATTGGACATATGCTAACTACAAACAACCGAACAACCAAAAACAGTTAAAAGAGGCATATGCTCGCTACAACAGGCTTAACAGCAACCAAATAATCATTCATATTGGTATTGTTGAAACTGGTATTGATGAAATTGAACTGCACAGTTCATACTTGCACATATAGAACATCACTTTGTGAATAACTGAAATAAACAAGGCATACTACGAACAACCAAAGATAGTAATTGAAACTGGACAGATGCTAACTACAAACAACCAAAAAACGTTAAAAGAGGCATATGCTAGCTATAACAGGCTTAACAACAAGCAAATATAGTCATTCATACTGGTATTGATGAAATTGTACTGCACAGTAAATAGTTGCACATATAGAGCATCACACTATGAATAACTGAAATAAACAAGGCATACTGCAAACAACCAAATATAGCAATTAAAACTGGACATATTCTCACTACAAAAGGGGCTTGACAAAACAATTCATGGGTTCCTCCCAGTGAAGAGGCACGGCAAAACAAATCATGGGTTTCCTCACTTGTCACAGATGGGCTCCTTCCGATGGGAAGAGCACGGACTCTGGGTGCGCTCCATGTTGTCGCAGATGGGCTCCTTCCTCTTGGAAGAGCACGGCTGTAGGGTGCCCTTCCTGATGTTCCAGATGGGCTCTTTCCCCTTGGAAGAGCCAGAGAGGGTGCCCTCCTCGTGGTCGCCGTAGATGAGGTCTGACTTGGCAGCTGAGGATCCCAAGCCAGCGTCACAGAACGTGTCCTTCAAAAATGACAAAAGAGGCTCGATGGCGATGTAGGATGGCAAATTGTTGACAGCGAGCTAGAGGAGATCAGCGGCGGGGCCATGGATGAGATCGACGGCGGTTGAACCCAAGGGGTTGGGGTGGGCCACTTAACATGTGACATAGCCCGCGTCAGGCCATCGCTGTCGACGACCTCGATGTCGTAGCTGGCGTCCGCGACATACCAGCATACTCTAGCCCGCTGATTGAGAGCCTGTGGCTAGTAATCGTCGTCGGCTTCCTCGGCGGCCACCTCACCAATATCGGGTGAAGAGGCCGCAATAACCTCTTTTGGGCCATTAGCTCCGAGAGCTCCACGGGAAGCGTAGCTGGGCTTAGGCTGCTACACTCTGGAGTGGGGGAGGGGGATGGGGATCAGGATCTATGGGAAAGGGGGCGTTTGGCAGGCGTCATCTAAGAAACTCAGGGCGGCTAGGGTATAGAGATCGGTGGGTAACCTGCACGGGCAAACCGGCAGATGTTGACGATGCAGGCGGCGCGGCAGCGGTGACCTTGCTAGGGTTTCGAGCGAGGGAGGGGTGGTGTGTGTGTGTGTGTGTGTGTGCGCGCGTGGAGTTTTTGGGGTGTGTGTGTGGAGGGGGGCAAGGTGGTGTTTGAGGAAATGATGCGGCTACTGAAAATTTTACTAGGCGGGAGTAAAATACCGGGGATACTGAAAATTTGGATGAAGGGATTGAGCAACAAACATCGCACACGGTCCAAACATAAAAACCATGTGCTATCAAACAGAAAAACCCTCCAGGTGAGTAGATATTTTTGAGGGATGCAGGCGGGAGCGGGAACAACAAACATCGCACACGGCCGAAACATAACAACCGTGTGTTATCAAACAGAAAAACCTCCAGTCGGCTAGATATTTTTGAGGGATGCAGGCGGGAGCGGGAGCAAACAACATTGCACACGGTCAGAACATAATAACCATGTGCTATGATACAGAAAAACCCTCCAGGCGGGTTGATATTTTTGAGATTGCGAGGGAAGCCTCGTGGAGCCCAATCTATTGTATTGATGTGGGTGATAGGGGCACGGGTGTGGCCAAAAAATGCGGGAAAGGGTGAGAACACTAACACACTTGCATGTGGACCAAATATATGTATGAAAAGGCTGGTTTGATGTTCAAATACCCAATGCACAACTTTGATGTGGCACCTGTCTCACAAAGCGCACAGTATTGCTAGTCCGCCACCACTGGTACAACGAGCTGCTATACAAATGGTTTTTAACCCCTTTCCGCGACGGATGTTTTAAACCGTCGCCTTGCCTGTGTGTGCAATAGGGGGGTGCTTCCCACATGACCCAGAAACCGTCGGCGATAGGGAGCGCTGATGCAGACACGTCCCCAAATGTAATCGTATGCGATGCACGAACATATCGCCCACATTTCTCAGGATTCAAACATTTCTAATTGAGCAGGGAAACCAAACGTTGTTTCACATTGGACCGTTTGCGAAATAGTACCTAAGGCACACGGGCCATCATAGAAACTGTGCGCGATATGTGGCCCATCGCACACGAGTATTATATGGCAATCGTCTGCCATGCATGACATCATCACACACGTTTCCTGAACAATTTACGAGTGGGATTGTATTTTGCATTGGGCACGGTTTCCTCGAAGCTCTCATGTGCGATAATGTGCTATCACAAACGGTTCAGGAGCCCCTACGCACACGTAGAAGTGATGCAAATCATCTGCGATTTGTTGTGTATCACCGACGATTATGCTATGAGTAATGTGTGCTTTCCGTTCTGGATCGCACACCCTCATTTAGTCGAACCATGTGCGCATCAATGGCCAGGTTAAAGCAAAAATAGCGCATTTGAATTGCCCTGCAAAAAGCAAATTCGCCACAATATGCAATTAAACAAATAGTGTCCATAGGATGAACATTCATCAGAATTCGCAACAATATGCAATTGAACAAATGCTAGCTAAATTCCACTAATTTATCGACAAATGCAGTACATAATCATAGTGTACGAAATAGGAAGACCTCATCACATGGAAAACAATGCATCCATGCGTATATGTTTAGCGGCTAACTCATGATGCATTGTTTCAGGAACAACCATGCTGAAATCTTCATTATCACCAGTGGGATTGATGTAGTGATTCAGGAAGAAGTTGCTGATAAATCTCCTAACCTCCATCAATTCACCAGCGGGGAGCGGTTCAGGGGTCATCGGTTCAAAGATGAGCTGCAGGATTTTCAGATCAGAATGTGCCATACGAGTGGAGTAGAAGATATTAATTAAGATGCACACTTACTGGTGCTAAATTGCGTGCATCGTTACAGCAATCAGTAGATTTGAAGATGGAGATCATGTGTCTGCAGACATAGTATCCACAAAGGTTGGTCCCTGGTTGTTGTTGAGGACATTGAAATTTTTTGTACAAAATTAGTCATGTATTTGCCCTGTTAGGAGCAACCTAACCGGTGTAAGATGTTTTTTTTTCTTTGGATAGAAATAGAAAGGGGTTCATTTAGAAACTTGAACATTAGACTAGTATAATAAAAGGAATTTGCAAACTTTTGGATACATTTTCCGAAAATAACGGATTTTGGTATCTTACCGGATAAACGATCTCGTGCTGTAGAGGTAGTGCACTCTTGAACTGGTTCCCTCGTTTAGTTATGCACGATGCCAACACACTGCAAATGAAGATGAATTTCCACATACTCGGTTCTTGAACCAGATATGAATGCAAATTTTAACATCATAGAATTCAATACCTATCCATGAATTGCTGAAGATGCGTCAGATCATGAGGCTTTATTGAATCTCTGAGAGAATCCAGGTAGTAAACTCTGTTCTGGTTTGGAGCAATGACTACCAAGATCCAGTGAATGCTACAGATTAAGAAAACCATGAACTTACGAACTATGACGAAATGTGAAAAACGGTCAATGTATGTGTGGTTGTTTATTTGACTTACCCTTCATGATATGGCCAGAGAAAGAGTTCTGCATCGGGCGTGCGACACAAGATACTGGCGACCTTGCCAATGGCCCACTCCCGATTATCTGTGCCACCACGTAATAATATGCCATTTGCTATGTAAGGATCTATGAAATACACTCACTCCTTTTTTCTTTGCGTGATCAATCCCCTGAGAGGAATACAATATAGATAGCTTTTTCCGATTACAGCCTTGTATGGAGAAGTTGATCAGAGTTGGTGAAGTACTTACCACATCAATCATTTAACAAGAGTCATATCAAGCACATTGAAGTTGAAGAAAAGATGAAAGTCTTTGAATTCCACACTGATGGATCCTTGATCGTGACCGAAATGATCACTGTCGTAGTGGACTAACAGAACCTTATGACCTTCTGACATTTCATCCATGCAATATTTATGTAACTTGCGGCAACTGGAACTGCACTCCTCTAAGTATTCGTCAACAAGAAATGGCTGGCCATGGACGTACTTGCATGCTACAAGTACGTCTGCTTTATTTTTAGCAAGTATCCTTTCGACTTCTTCATCGGACAAGCTGTCAGAACCAGTATAATTCTCTGATTCGAACAACTTGCTGGTAATTTGGTTCTAGGCGATGAGTGCTTTTAGTAAGAGGCTATCATTCGCATTCTTCCTCGTTCTCGGGGGCCGCTTCCTTGCGGGTGCGACCGTGGCCGCTTTCCTCTTGGTACTTGAAGCACTTCTGGTGCAATGGCTGGATCGTTGATAGACGGACTGCTAAGCAGGCAGTGAAGATATGACGGGCTGCTGAGCAGACGGTTTAGCTACGCCGGACTTCTGAGCTGATGGTGCTGCTGTGACGGACTGCTGAGCTGTAGGAGCAGAGGCGTCGGACTGCTGACCAGGCGGTGAAGCTATGTCGGGCTTCTACGCAGGTGGTGCCAACACGTCGGTGTGCTGAGGAGGCTGTGCCAACGCGTTGGTTTGCTAAGCAGGCAGTGCCGACACATCGGTATGCTAATCACGCGGCTGCGAACCGACGGATTGATGAGCAGGCGGTTCTGGACCTTCTGACTGCTTAGCAGGACGTTCCACCGGGTTGGTCTGTTGAGCATGCGGTGCCGCTGTGTCTCCCCATGCTGCTTCATTGGCCGGCATCTGAACCAATGGTGCGTCTTCAGCAGTTGTAGGCCTTGCCACTGGCTGCTCAGGGGCGGACGATGACATGGCCTATACGGCACGACGTCGGGCGGGCTGATCACAGGTTGATGCATCAGCCGTCGGATAACGAGTATTAGGTTCCTCAGGGGAAGCACGCGAGAGCTGCTGTGGCAAGGAGAGAGTCGCCGATTGAAGGGCGACATTGATTGCTCTTGGCGGGGCTTGAGGAATCTCATCTATGAAGTCTATTTCCTTTCGTGGCCACTGGATATGATTTAACAGTGTTTCTTGCAAGGTCCTCTCCTCATCACAGTCCCCTAGGACATTCTTCAGGGCAAATTTATTGAATCCAGGCTTTACTTCAGTCACGTAGCACTTCACACAGCCCGGCTTCAATGGTACATTGTCCAACAAGAGGCCCCCTTCCGAGTGGGGGGGGGGGGACAAAACCCAGGCGGTTGCACATTTTAACGTACCTTCATAATGTGTCAGCACGCCCCTCAGTTTGTCTTTCATTCCAGATAGATCAGATATAGCATCATCATGCGCAGCTGCAGTCTCAGTGTCGCTGGGGTCAGTTCATGCACAGCTACTCTTGTGCGGTGTTGTCGCGCAATAAGCAGCATCGTCCATGCCCGCCTCCCCTCCCGTCTGCTGGCTTTCTCTCAGTGTTAGAGTCTTCTGCATCATCATTGAATCCTCAATTTCCATTTGAACTTTCGGATACATGTCCATCCTCAACCTTTCATACAATTCTTCCTTCCTCTGTTCACTCCTCGCTTTTTCATGGCGAGCCTCTCTTCTTTGCTGAGTGTGAAAGCTCTCTTGTAGGGGACATTGACACCTATACCCCTAGCACGGCCAGGGGGCTCTTTTGTTGCGAGAGCATCGAACAGAATGTCACATGGCCCTGAGTTCCTATAGAACCTTCCAGGGTTGCTGGTGGAAGCCTTTAATATCACGCGATATAGTTCTTTGTCATGTGAGTTTTCAAAGTAATAAGAACCGTCGTCACGCCTCCTTGCGCGTGCCCGCAAGTAGTCTCTAGCGCGTTCGCCCCTGATTTCACTAAAGGCTGGTTTTCCACCCGCAGCTATTGCTTCTTTGTCCTCCTGGTCCCATATCAGTTTCATGCCGTAGTATCTTGCTACACCCATACGGTGGGGGTGTGTGTTCATCTTCTGAAGTTCCGATTGCTTGGCACTCTTCTTGGTAAACTTTGTAGTTGCCCTGACCCTTTTGAATTATGCCCAGTCTGCCTTTGTAATTTGGGGGTATGCGGGGATTGGGTCCTTCCCTTAACTCAAGTACTTCTTGTACAACACGTGCTTCCAGTTTCTCCAAGCATCCCTGGCCTTCTTCAGTGCAGCGTGTTCCACCTGCATTCTCCACTGCTCTGGTACGTTGAAGTGTTCCATGATCTCCCGGACTATCCTGTGCCGTGTTTCTGTGTCAGCCTTCCGAAACCCCGGCAGATTAATGTTGAGCCTTGCCCTGCCAACAAATCCACACACACTCTTGAACCTCGTGCGTGCTTTATTTGGTTTAGTTGGAGCCCAAGACTTTAAATCGATGCCGGTTACTTCATATACACCTTTAGGCTGGTGTGTGGGCTTTCTTGGAGCGTTCTTCTGTGTCCTGACCGGAAGGGTGATTGCGGCAGCTCTATCCCGTTCCAGATTACTTGTTCCCTGATCATCTGCTGGAGACCTAGGGTTGTCGTACTCAGATGAAGATACATCGCCTGAAGCATGAGTGCTGTCGCTGCTACTCGGCATCTACAGAGAACAAATGCGAAATTCAGAAAACGGGGATAAGCATAACGCTAGCAACTTGGTAGCAAGTTGTCTAGACATGTCATGTAATAATTTGGAAAATGTACGGCTAATTCGTTCATTTTGTGTGACTCGGGCGCCCACGATCTGTAAATCGACAATGACTAATTGGAACAAATACAGCTTATATGTACAAGTTAGGAAGGTAGATAATGAACATATATATGCTCTCCGTTATTTTATAGCCAATTTGGGAACATACAGAACCAAATAGGAAGAGGGATCACGAGGAAATATGCCTCACCTTGATGGAGAGCACTAACTGACAGGTTTTTGTGCAAACCCGACAGGAGAGGCGAGGGGTACATGATCGATATGGTCGAGGGCGGCTGGCGAGCAAAGAAAGACGGCGAGGCGCGGGCAGCCACGTGTCGGGAACGGCAGCGAAGGTAGGGTTGATACCAAAGAGTGGGCACACGGCCGGGTTGAGCACGCCGGCACCGGATAGGGTTCTGGTGTGGATCTGGGGGAGGAGGGAGATGGTGATGGAGTTTTGGTAGAATATGCAGACTGTTCAGTGAAACGGGGGCGGGCGGTGGGCGGGGTGTTGGCGGCTTCGGTGAAAAAGGGCGCCGGTCGCGGCGCGGAAAGGCCTATGCAAATGGAAGCCTCTACGAGCCCGTGTCCACAAAGAGCATAATTTCGTTTGAAATGAAGACGTGGTAATTTTGAAATGAAGATGTGAGTTCAACGTTTCGCCTTGAATTTTTTTCCACGGTACGCAATCACCATCAAAACCTAGGTTTGATTTTCTAGCGCATTTCAGGTCTCGTTTGCTACATTTAAGCAATTTTTTGCATTTACCATGCATTTAGTGCATATAAATCAAAACCCTACTGCAACTACATGTGGGTGTTAGCAAAAAAGGTGTAAAAATCATTTTTGTGTCTGTTTGCTAGTTTTTATTCATTGTCTGAGAAACGGGAAGAATTTGCAAACATTTCGGCCATGAGATGCGGCCACCGGCGTAGGGCTTGTTGGTAATATAATTACAGGAAATGCGGATGGAATTCGAAAATCACAAAAATCGGTGTGTCACCGTGGCGCGATCTCAAGACCGAGTGGAAATTTTTTGGAAAAGTTTGGCACAAGTTACGATGGTCGCTTCTTGCAAACCAGAGCATCTCACAAGTAGGATCATAGTTCCCAATAGGAGATGTGGCAATTCGTACTCCGATCGTTGGTTACTCTATCGTTTTGCCTCGAAATTTTTTCCACGGTACGCAATCACCATTACACACCAGTATTGATTTTTTCGCGCATTTCGGGTCTCGTTTGCTATATTTAAGCCATTTTTGCATTTGCCATGCATTCTGTGCATATAAATCAAATCCCAACCGCAACTACATGTGGGTGTTGGCAAATAAGGTCTACAAAATCATTTGTGTGTCGCTTTGCGTGTTTTCATTCATTGTCCAAGGAATTGGAAGATTTTTCAAACATTTCAGATGCGAGATGCGGCCACCAGCGTAGGTCTTATTGGTATTTTAATTACAGGAAATGCAGATGGAGTTCGAAAATCACAAAAATCGGTGTGTCACCATGGCGTGCTCTCAAGACCCCGTGGAAAAATTTTGGTAAAGTTTGGCACAATTTTGGATGACCGCTCCTTGGAAACCGGAGCATCTCACAAGAAGGATCATAGTTTCCAAAAGGAGACGTGGTAATTAGAACTCCAGTTGCTGGTGACTTCATCGTTTCGCCTCGAATTATTTTCCATGGTACGCAATCACTATTATACCCTAGGTTTGATTTTCTGGCGCATTTTGGGGCTCTTTTGCTATATTTAAGCAATTTTTTGCATTTACCGGGCATTTAGTGCATATAAATCAATTCCCAACTGCAACTGCACGTGGTGATGAAAGGGATGAGGATCGCCGTTCGATCTGGATGCATCTAACGGTGCAGACGTATGATCCGTGAGGTTTGGGTTCTGGCCAATTAGAACGCATGACTCAGATCGCGCGCAGTAGGGGTCATCGGCCACGGTTTGATAGGCACACGGCTTTCGTGACTGAACCGTGTGCTATTGGAAAACATCTACATCAAGGAGCAGCATAATTTCATTTGAAATGAAGACGTGGTAATTTTGGAACGAAGACGTGAGTTCAGCGTTTCGCCTATTACTTTTTTCCACCGTACGCAATCACCATCAAACCCCTAGGTTTGATTTTCTAGGGCATTTCATGTCTCGTTTGCTACATCTAAGACATTTTTTGCATTTACCATGCATTTAGTTTATATAAATCAAAACCATACTACAACTACATGTGGGTGTTAGCTAAGATGGTGTGAAAATCATTTATGTGTCGCTTTGCTAGTTTTAATTCATATTCCGAGAAACGGGAAGAATTTTCAAACATTTCGGCCGTGAGATGCGGCCACCGGTGTAGGGCTTGTTGGTAATTTAATTACAGGAAATGCGGATGGACTTAAAAAATCACGAAAATCGGTGTGTCACCGTACCGCGATCTCAAGACCGAGTGGAAATTTTTTGGTAAAGTTTGGCACACGTTACGATGATCGCTCATTGCAAACCGGAACATCTCACAAGAAGGATCATAGTTCACAATAGGAGACGTGGCAATTCAGACTCCAATCATCGGTGACTTCATTGTTTTGCCTCGGAAATTTTTCCATGGTACACAATCACCATTGCACCCAAGTATTGATTTTCTGGCGCATTTCGGGTCTCGTTTGCTATATTTAAGCCATTTTTGCATTTATCATGCATTTTGTGCATATAAAACAAATCCCAACCGCAACTACATGTGGGCTACTTGCAAAGCAGGTCTACAAAATCATTTGTGTGTCGCTTTGCATGTTTTCATTCATGTCCAAGGAATGGGAATAATTTTCAAACATTTCGGATGCGAGATGCGGCCACCGGCGTTGGTCTTGTTGGTATTTTAATTACAGGAAATGCAGATGGAGTCCAAAAATCACGAAAATTGGTGTGCCACCATGGCGTGCTCTCAAGACCCTGTGGAAATTTTTTGGTAAAGTTTGGCACAAGTTTGGATGATCGCTCCTTGGAAACCAGAGCATCTCACAAGAAGGATCATAGTTTCCAAAAGGAGACATGGCAATTCGAACTCCAGTTGCTGGTGACTTCATCGTTTCGCCTCGAATTTTTTCCACAGTACGCAATCACTATTATAACCTAGGTTTGATTTTCTGGCGCATTTCGGGGCTCCTTTAATATATTCAAGCCATTTTTTGCATTTACCAGGCATTTAGTGCATATAAAACAAATCCCAACTACAACTGCATGTGGTGATGAAAGGGATGAGGATTGTCGTTCGATCTGTGTGCATCCAACGGTGCAGGCGTACGATCCATGGGGTTTGGGTTCTGGCCAATCAGAACGCACGACTCACATCACACGCAGCAGGGATCATCGGCCACGTTTTGGTAGGCACACGGCTTTCATGAATGAACCGTGTGCTATTTGCAAACCAGATTGCATATGTTCTGTTCATACATACTGGAGTGACATCAATTGAGTGTGCTAGCTATAGGGTATACAATCATAAATAGTTCAAACTCTCATTGCCTATGCTGACGACCTATCAAGGTCAACATATTAATCGTTCTTAGATCAACAGAAAGCCGGGCATAACTCATAATTCAGTACATGCGATAGTTCTAATTGAATGAATTAAGTTACAGAGTAGAGATAATAAATAGTGTTACGTATTAATTCCCATGTACATGGGAGAACTGGGATCATTAGGTCGACCCCGAATGAACTTAGGATTTCTGATGATTTTAAGCCTCTCTTTATGTTTGGTGCGTGATCCCTTCACTGGCATCTCAGCAAATTCATCGTACTCGTCCTCATCAGCAACACCCTCGACGCCCAGTACCCTCCTCTTCCCACGCATCACTACATGGCAATTCTTATGCAAGGGGTCTTCCACATAGAAAATCTAGATTGCATCGCTGGCAAGAATGAACGGGTCCTTGTGATATGCCATCTTTGTCTTGTTAACACAGGTCTTCCTGTATTCATCAACCTTTACCTAACTAAGAGGGACCCATTTGCACCTGAATAATGGCCCCTTAACTTTCACATAGTTAAGCTCCCAAATCTCTTCGATGGTTCCATAGTATACCCTTTTATCAGCTTCATCTACAGTTATGCATTCTATTCAAATGGAGCTGTTCTGATATGAGGTCTTCTTATCACATTCCTCGGTGTAGAACGTGTAGCCATTTATGTCATACGCTTGGTACCTCAATACTGTAGGTGATGGCTTTTGTGCCAACCACGTTGCAATGTCATCCATGGATCCGCGTGACAAACAATCCTTCAGCCATCTGACGTAGTCCTTATTGTGCGCCTTCATCACGACATCTAATGGATGCACCATGGGTAAGAAGCTTTGTCGTATCTCCGCCAAGTGTTCTTCAGCATAAGCGTCGAGAACTGGGCTGTTAAGCAGTACCGTTAAATGGGCTTGATCGGTCTCATCTCCGGGTGTAGCGTGTGGCGCGCCAGCAAGGACCGGCTTACCAGCCAGCCTTCCCTTGTGGCGAGAGAGGGGCAAACCTATAGGTCTTTGTTTCATGTATTCGGTGCAAAACTCAACCACCTCATCCGCGGTATAACCTTGTAGGATGCTTGCCTCTAGATGACATCGGTTCCGACAATAGCTCTTCAATACTCCCATGAACCGCTCGAAGGGATACATGTTGCGAAGAAACACAGGACCACAGTACTTTATCTCATCGACAAGGTGCACAGTGAGATGCACCATGACATCAAAGAATGACGGTGGGAAAAACATCTCTAGGTTGGACAATATTCTTGCAATATCCTCTTGCATATGATCCAACTCCTCACGATTTACCACTTTCTGCCATAGTTGGTTGAAGAAATCACAGAGATCAATGAGTGTGTTTCTTATGTCTGTGTCCATCAAATTCCTGATGGCCACCGGGAGGATTTGTGTCAACATTACGTGGCAATCATGTGACTTCATGTGTGCCAACTTCATTTTACCCGTGCTCACATCCACGAGACTTTTGATGTTTGCGGAGTAGGAAGAGGGTGTCTTAATTGACAACATATAATTGTAGAACTCTTTTGCTTCTTTTGCAGTGAAATTGTAACTCTGGCAAACGTGGAGGAATTTGTCACCATCTTCTGCTTCATTCATGCATTTTGGTTGATCACCAAGCATATCGAGTCGTGCTTCGTCACCATCCATTGTTTTACCTTTAATCTTGAGCAGAGTACCAAGGATGCTTTCACATCGGTTCTTCTCTACGTGCATGACATTGATGCAGTGACGTACACTTAGAATCTCCCAGTAAGGTAATTGCCAGAACACTAATTTCTTCTTAAACACTTGCGTCCTAAGTGTTTTTTTCGACGACGAACCAGGTCCCTTGCGAAGCACAACTTCAATTTCTTTAGCAATTCTGTGGACCTCCTTCCCAGAATAAGGTCTTGGGCCCAAACCTACCTCTATTGTACCATCAAATTTAGCTTTCATCTTTCAGTATGGGTGCTCTCTCTGTAAGAATCTACGATGACGCAAATACACGGTTTTGTGCGAGTTGGGAAGAAATCTACTCGCTGTCCTATCCATGCATGTGACACATCCTACATCTCCCCTTGTTTTCTGTCCCGATGTGTTGCCTAATGCCGGCATATCTTGAATGGTGTGCAGCAGCAACGCATGATCGAAAATCTCCTTTTTGTAAGCATCATAACATTTTAAACCAGGCTCTTTTACCCACAATGTCAGCAGTTCTTCTACCAGTAGCTGAAAGTAAATGTCGATGTCATTTCCAGGTTGCTTCGGGCCATGGATAATCATTGACATCATGATGTATTTTTTCTTCATACACAACCAAGGAGCAAGGTTATATATGCACAGAAGCACCGGCCATGTGCTGTGTTTGGTGCTCATATCGCCAAATGGATTCATCCCATCAGTACACTCCCCGAGCCATATACTTCTAGGATCCATGGCAAAGTCTTTATGCTTTTCCTTGATTGACTCCCACTGAGCCCCATCTTTCGGGTGCCTCAAATATTCATCCGCAATTCGCTCATCATGATGCCACCGCAACCTCTTTGCCTCTCTAGGGTTTGCAAACAAACGCTTCAACCTTGGAATTAAAGGCAAGTATCAAACAACCTTGAACGGGATTCCTGTCTTGATCTCATCATCCAATTTTTCCTTGTCCTTTGCTTTCCTACGCTTGTATCATGGATGCTTGCATATGTGACATGCACGCTAATCTTTGTACTCACCGCGGTACAACATACAATCATGCACACAAGCGTGTATCTTCTAGACTTCAAGTTCCAATTGGCAAACAACTTTCTTCGCTTCGTTCGTGCTTCTGGGGAGCACATTATCTTTTGGAAGAGTGTCTTTGAAAAGGTCTAAAAACTCCGTAAAGCCCTTGTTTGATAGACCGCTTTCTGCTTTAAATCTGAGAAGCGCTAGTGTGGAACTTAACTTGGAATATTTCTTTTTGCAACCTAGATACAAATCTTTCTTTGAGTCCGCATCAATGGTTGGCAGATCCTTGTACCCAGCCATATCTTTATCTGGGCCCTGGAAATCTGCAATCATAGCAGCAAAATCTGGCATACCATCAAGGTCGTCGTCTTTGTCGCCGTCTTGGTTTTCCAGTGGGGTTTTTCGATTGTCTCTGTTCCGTTGGTAGCTTGATGTCTGAGCCCCGAGGTTAGATTCAACATCCATGTGACTCTGATCGGGGTTTGGCATCTCGCCGCCCTGGTTACCTTCATCCATGACCGGCTCTTCACCGTGTCTAGTCCAACGTGTATATCCATCCATGAATCCCCGCTTGAATAAGTGGTACTCGACGTCTGTAACTTTATGTGACTCTGTATTGTCACAATCCTTGCATGGACACAAGATGCAATTGTCGTTACAGACTCTCTTCTTTGTCCTTTCAGCCAAAGTGATGAACTCCGTCACGCCACTCACAAACTTTGAGCTTCTCTGATCCTTCATCCATTCAGATCGTTCCATCTGCACCACACGAGGGGTAATTCAAAAAAGCATTAATAAATGGATTAATTGATGCCCAAAGATGCGTGCATAAATCACAAGATTTTATTTTCATAATTTATGAAGGGCAGTCCATATTGTTTTATCCAGCCGTGCGATGACACAAATTAATGACCAGTCAATTTACACGTAGAGTACAGTATACTACCCTTATGAATTGAATACCTTAATTAAGCCACTCGACAAAAAGAATACCTTAATTAATTAGCCGCGCGGCGACCTCCACCCAGCAGACAGAGAAGCGCGATGCCGCGGCATGCCGAGACAGCAAGGTCGATGAGCAAAGCTTACTGGGGCATCCGCCTAAAGTTCGAGCTCCACTATCCCGCCTTCGACCGCGAGGGATGTGCTCCAATCACGCCGGCACCGACCTCGAGGATTGAGATCTCCTCCTATCTCCCGCCGCCGACCGAGGATTGACCTCCTATCACACCGCCGCCACCGATCAACCGAGGATTGACCTCCTATCCAGTAGTCGCTGCCTCGGCCGCCGCCCCCATCTCTATCTGCAGAGCGGTTGTTTTTATTTTTTGACGGGTATCCGCAGAGCGGCTGTTTACAGTATTAACTCAATTATTGCATCCCCATATGTACCGGGTAGTACATCACATACGGTTATGTCACGGGAACCGTGTGTCACGCACGTTGTCTTCTCACACAGTTTCGTGTGGAAATCGTTTGTGAAGTTGTAATATCGAACACAAACGATATGTACAAACCGTGTGCCATATACAACAGCGTGCGATAAGTAGTTCCCGACCATTATCAGATCCCCATAGTTTCCCCATTTCCCCCAAATCCCTAGATAGCCCCCAAATTCCCTCGCGTGGCGCTGACATTGGGGGAATGCAGACGAGTGGTGCTGATGGTTTTGATGTGGCTGCTCCGGCTCGTATCGTCGCTCTCGGCAGCGCGATGGGCGGCGCCGCCATGACGGCGGTCACCGCTGAGCGCTTGCCTAAGGTCATCAGAAGGTTGGTGTACTACGGATCTGAATCGTCTTGTCAGGTTCCAATCAATCCCGATCTTTTTTAGCATGTCCAAATTAAAGTAGCTCCTTGCTCAATCCGTCATGAATGACCCCCGCTCCACCACCCAGGAAAGCGATCAACCGCCGGATCCGGAGTATGACTCCAGACTCCCGCAACATGAGTTCGACTCTGAGTTTTGCACCACCGAGAAGTACCAAAAGCTAAGTTGTGCGCACGGACACACTCCCGCTCGACGTGTATGCATGGAGGGATTTGACATTGGCAGACGGTTTCTCAGTTGCCCCTTAGAGGTTAGTGCTAAGTTCATCATTTAAGTTGAGTTAATGCCCCCGCCCATCCTGAATATTTAACATTGGCAGGGATATGAGGCTTGTGCCTTTGTTAACTAGTTGGATGATGAATGGCATGGCAGGGCTCGGAGTGTTATCACCAAGCTCGTAGAAGATAATGTAAAGCTGAAGAAGAAACTGACTGATCTGGAGTGTACAATCACTACGATGAAGCAAGAAAGACTCAATCACAGGCAACAGATGAAAGCAAGAGACAAGAAGGAACTAGCACGTGTAGTTGTAGTTGTCGCATTAGCCATCTTCTATGTGTTGTTTGTAATGATGATTAGGAGTTTTGTTTGATTATTACTGGCTACATCAATAAGCAGAGCTCATCTATTGCTTGACAACTGTCCTATGAAAACTGCTTGTTTCACATTTGGACGCTCCAACCTGTGTGTGTAATTATCACATTGAGAACTGCACAACCGCGGGAATTTGGAGGGACTCGGTACTAATAATTGCGGTTGATTATATCAGGATTCTAACCGCCTGCCAAGGCGCCAATAAAAACCGTCAATCCCCCGCTTCAGTTGCCATTCCTCTTTTCTTCATACCCCGCTTCAGTCTCCACCGTCTTCAATGTCCCGGCCGGCCGCGCTACACACTTACACACACTCTGCAATCTCGCTTTGTGTACGTACCGCAGCCATGTCGAGCGACAGCGAGGACGACAGTTCTGCCAGCAGTCTTCCGCCCGATGATAGGTCAACCTCAGAATCATCCCGCTCGTCTTCCATGAGTCCGGCGTCGAGCCCTGACCTCGACTTTATCCGGATCATGGAAGGGACGCCGCCGCCTGAGTCATTAGACGATGACCAGACAGACAAAGACCCGTCGGAGGACGATGAAGACGATGACGATGATGATGAGGAGGAGTAATGTTCGAATGAGGAGGACGCCGATGATGACAGCGGCGGCGATGGAAAGCCAACGGTCAGCGGCAAGAAGCGTCCTCGCCAAGACGATGTCGCGGAGCCATCCAACAACAACAAGAAGAAGAAGGACTAAATTAAGTAGACTTTATATCTCTATTGCCGTTCACTCATATTAATCTGTGTCGCCTGTCAATCTCATCGCAGACGGTTAGCAATACGTATTCGACAGAGATCTTTTACATTATCGCCCACAGTTGGTTTCTTGAATTGTCTGCCCTGTCGAGCACACAATTCAGAACAAACAATCATATGTGTTGTCTATAATTATCGCACACAATTTTGATTACCGACCTGTTTGCTGGATATCACACACATTTTGTTATGCTGAATCATTTATGTTCTTCTGGATCATCGCAAACAATTCATCCGAGTGAACCGCATGCCGTGTATCGCACATACCTCGAACTGGCTGTCCGTTTCTGTTGTGTTGGGTAATCACAAACAGTTCATCCAAGTGAACTGTATCCCGTGTATCGCACACACCTCGAACTGGCTGCCCATTTCTGTTGTGTTGGGTAATCACAAACAGTTCATCCGAGTGAACTGTATGCCATGTATCGCACACACCTTGAACTGGCTGCCCGTTTCTGTTGTTCTGTTTCATCGCAAACAGTTCATATGGATCAACTGTATGCCACGTATCGCACACGCATCTCTAATCTGAATCGTTTTTGATGTCTCCGGCATCGCAAACAGTTCGTATTATTCGGGACGGGTTTTTTACGACACCGTTTGCGATTCATGCATCGCACCCAGTTTGGTCGCGGGGTCTCTGATTCATGTGTCGCGTTAGCAGTCGCCTGCAGTAGTGCACCCCCCCCTCCCACACACACACACACACTTCGTGTCGGCGGGAGGGGAATCCTAGCTATGAGCGCATGCCCCCAAATAGCTAGGTCTGACATATCTCACCCTACCGTAACTGTAAACCTATAGGAGTCCATCATGGTCAAACCCCCCTTTCGCTTCTGGTCAAAGTGGACCGTGTGCGGGCCCACAAATGTGTGCTTGTGGCGAAAGATGGGTGAGACCACATACGAACCACCTGTAGGTGGCCCAACTATATGTATGAAAAGGGTGGTGTGATATTTAAATACCCAATTCATAACTTTGATGTGGCACATGTGCCTCGCAAATTAACCGGACATCCCCGACCCCACGGAGGTTCAGGAAGTGCGAAGTACCCCCCCCCCCACCCCCACCCTACACACACACACACACACTTTGAGTTGGTGAGAGAGGGCATCTCACCAAGACGTACTGTAACACGGACCAAGAAGAATCCACCTTGGTCGTATAACCTCTCTTGTTGTTGGTCAAAGCTATGGACGTCCACGCGACCCCACAGATGGGCTAGCTCGCCGATAACCACGCAAGGGAGTAGTGCCTGAAGACAACCACTGCCTGCATGTGGCCCAAACATATGTACGGAAGTGTTGTGTGGTGTGTTTGAATACCCAATGCATAACTTTGATGTGGCACCGTGCTTTTGAACCGGAAAGTCCCCACACGGAGCGAGAGTTCACGACGCGTAGTATGTATGTCACCCCACTTCGAGCCTGTGACGGGGATTCATGCATACGCATGCGCTCAAACTTAGGTATGGAATCTCACCATGACTTACTATACGGGGAACGAAGCATGAAAATCAACAAATTTCCTATGAACACCCAAGATCTATCTAGGAGAAGCATAGCAACGAGAGGGGAGAGTGTGTCTACGTACCCTCGTAGACCAAAAGAGGAAGCGTATATAACACGGTTGATGTAGTCGTTCTCTTCGCGATCCGATCACGATCCAACCGATCTAGTGCCGAACGGACGACACCTCCAAGTTTAGCACACGTGCGGCTCGATGACGTCTCCTCCTCCTTGATCCAGCAAGAGAAGTCGGAGAAGTAGATGGGATCACAACCAACACGACGGCGTGGTGGTGATGGTGGTGGTGGAGCACCGACAGCGCTTCGCTAACCGTCGTCGGGACGAGGCGGTGGTGTAACGGGAGAGAGAGAGGCGCCCAGGGGCTGGTATCTCGTTTGGGGTGCCCCCTCCTCTATATATATAGGCCCCTCCAAGCCCTAGGCACAGCCAAGGGGGGGAGGACTTGGACTCCAAGTCCAATCTTATTCCTACTAGGACTCCCCTTTTTTTCCCTTCCCTAGCTAGATGGGCTTTTGAGGACTTGGTGCGCCTAGCCCAATAAGGCCAGGGCGCCTCCCCTCAGCCCATGCCAGCCCTTGGGACGTGGTGGACCCACTTGTGGACTTTCGAACCCCTTCAGAATCCTCCGGAACCTTCTGGAAGCTTCCCAGTACAATACCGAAAAAACTTCACCTTTTTCCGGAACCCAAAATATGACTTCCCATATATAAATCTTTACCTCTCGACCATTTCGAGACTCCTCGTGACGTCCGGGATCTCATCCGGTACTCTGAACAACATTCGGTTACCAATCATCAAATATCCCAATACTACTCTAGCGTCAACGAACGTTAAGCGTGCGACCCTGCTGATTCGGGAATCATGTAGTCATGACCGAGACACCTCTCCGGACAATAACCAATAGCGGGACCTGGATGCCCATATTGGTTCCTACATATTCCACGAAGATCTTTTATCGGTTGAACCACGATGTCAAGGATTCGGTTAATCCCGTATGCAATTCCCTTTGTCCGGCGATATGTTACTTGCCCGAGATTCGATCGTCGGTATCTCCATACCTAGTTCAATCTCGTTACCGGCAAGTCTCTTTACTCATTCTGTAATACAAGATCCCATGACTAACTCATTAGGCACATTGCTTGCAAGCTCTTTATGATGTTGTATTACCGAGAGGGCCCAGAGATATCTCTCCGTCATACGGAGTGACAAATCCCAGTCTCGATCCATGCCAACCCAACAGACACCTTCGAAGATACCTGTAGAGCATCTTTATGATCACCCAGTTACGAAGTGACGTTTGATAGCACACAAAGTATTCCTCCGGTATCTGAGAGTTGCAAGATCTCATGGTCTTAGGAATAGATACTTGACATGAAGAAAGCTATAGCAATAAACTCAGTGATACGATCAAATGCTAAGCTTACGGTTGGGTCTTGTCCATCACATCATTCTCCTAATGATGTGATCCCATTATCAAATGACAACTCATGTCTATGGTTAGGAAACCTTAACCATCTTTCATCAACGAGCTAGTCTAATAGAGGCTCACTAGGGACATGGTATCTGTTTATGTATCCACACGTGTATTTAAGTTTCCGGTCAATACAATTCTAGCATGAATAATAAACCTTTATCATGAACAAGGAAATATGATAATAACCAATTTATTATTGCCTCTAGGGCATATTCCAACAGTCTCCCACTTGCACTAGAGTCAATAATCTAGTTTACATAGTTATGAATCTAACCCCCAACGAGTTCTGGGGCTGATCATGTTTTGCTCATGGGAGAGGTTTTAGTCAACGGGTCTGCAACATTCAGATCCATATGTACTTTGCAAATATCAATGTCTCCGTCCTTGATCCAATCATGGATGGAGTTGAAAGAGCGTTAAATATGCGCTTCACATGTAAATCCCGCCTCAACGCTCGGTTTTGAAATACTCCAAAATGACTGCTCCACTTTACGTATCCGGTTTGAGACTCGGGGTCATCCAGATCGGCGTCAAAGCTGCATCAACGTAAACCTTTACGACGAACTCTTTGTTTCCTCCATAAATGAGAAACATTTCCTTAAGTTACTTAAGGACAATTTTTGACCGCTGTCTAGTGATCCACTCCTGGATCACTCTAGTACCTCCTTTCCTGACACATGGCAAGGCACACAATAGGTATGGTACACAGTATGGCATACATTATAGAGCCCATGGGTGAGGCATAGGGGACGCCCTTCGCCTTTTCTATTTCTTCAGTCACGGTCGAGCTTTGAGTCTTACTCAACTTCATACCTTGCAACACAGGCAATAACTTCTTCTTTGACTGGTCCCTTTTGAAATCCTTCAAAAAACACTTGTAAGGTATGTGCTCTGTGAAAGTCTTATCAGGCGTCTTGATCTATCTATATAGATCTTGATGACCAATATGTAAGCTGCTTTATCCAGGTCTTCCTTTGAAAAACTCCTTTCAAACAACCCTTTTATGCTTTCCAGAAATTCTACATCATTTCCAATCAACAATATGTCATCCACATATACTATCAGAAATGTTACAGAGCTCCCACTCACTTTCTTGTAAATACAAGCTTCTCCACAAACTTGTATAAACCCAAAACTCTTTGATCAACTCATCAAAGTGTATATTCCAACTCCGAGATGCTTGCACCAGTCCATAGATGGACCGCTGGAGCTTGCATACTTTGGCAGCATCCTTAGGATTGACAAAACCTTCTGGTTGCATCATATACAACTCTTCCTTAAGAAAGCTGTTAAGGAATGCTGTATTGACGTCCATCTGCCAGATTTCATAAAATGCGGCAATCGCTAACATAATTCTAACAGACTTAAGCATCGCTACGGGTGAGAATATCTCATCGTAGTCAACCCCTTGAACTTGTCGGAAACCTTTTGCGACAAGTCGAGCTTTATAGACGGTGATATTACCATCAGCGTCGGTCTTCTGCTTAAAGATCCATTTATTCTCAATGGCTTTCCGATCATCGGGCAAGTCCACCAAAGTCCATACTTTGTTCTCATACATGGATCCTATCTCGGATTTCATGGCCTCAAGCCATTTGTCAGAATCCGGGCTCATCATAGCTTCTTCATAGTTCGTAGGTTCGCCGTTGTCTAACAACATGACTTCCAGGACTGGATCACCGTACTACTCTGGTGTGGAACATACCCTGGTCGACCTACGAAGTTTAGTAGTAACTTGATCCGAAGTTTCATGATCATCATCATTAGCTTCCTCTCCGGTTGGTGTAGGCATCACGGGAACTACTTTCTGTGATGTGCTACTTTCCAATTCGAGAGAAGGTACGATTACCTCATCAAGTTCTACTTTCCTCCCACTCACTTCTTTCGAGAGAAACTCCTTCTCTAGAAAGGACCCATTCTTGGCAACAAAGCTCTTGCCCTCGGATCTGTGGTAGAAGGTATACCCAATGGTCTCTTTAGGGTATCCTATGAAGACGCACTTCTCCGCTTTGGATTCGAGCTTATCAGGCTGAAGCCTCTTGACATAAGCGTCACATCCCCAAACTTTAAAAAACGACAGCTTAGGTTTCTTGCCAAACCATAACACATACGGTGTCGTCTCAACGGATTTTGACGGTGCCCTATTTAAAGTGAATGCGGTTGTCTCTAATGCATAACCCCAAAACAATAGTGGCAAATCGGTAAGAGACATCATAGAATGCACCATATCCAATAGAGTTTGATTTTGATGTTCGGACACACCATTATGCTGTGGTGTTCCAGGTGGCGTGAGCTGTGAAACAATACCACATTGTCTTAAATGCATACCAAACTTGTAACTCAAATATTCACCTCCACGATCAGATCGTAGAAATTTAATTTTCTTATTACGATGATTCTCCACTTCACTCTGAAATTCCTTGAACTTTTCAAATGTTTCAGACTTGTGTTTCATTAAGTAAATATACCCACATCTACTCAAATCATCTGTGAAGGTAAGAGAATAACAATATCCACCGCGTGCTTCAACACTCATCAGACTGCATACATCGGTATGTATTATTTCCAATAAGTCACTTGCCCGCTCCATTGATCCGGAAAACAGGGTTTTAGTCATTCTGCCCATAAGGCATGGTTCACATGTCTCAAATGATTCATAATCAAGAGATTCCAAAAATCCATTGGCATGGAGTTTCTTCATGCGCTTTACACCAATATGACCTTAAGCAGCAGTGCCACAATCATGTGGTACTATCATCATTAACTTTGCATCTTTTGGCATTAATATTATGAACATGTGTATCACTACAATAGAGATTCAGTAAACCTTTCACAAAGGGTGCCTGATCACGAAAGATATTACTCATATAAACAGAATAACCATTATTCTCTAACTTAAATGAATAACCGTCTTGCAATAAAAAATATCCAGATATAATGTTTTATGCTCAACGCAACCACCAAATAACCATTATTTAGGTTTAATACTAATCCCGAAGGTATTACGAGCGTGCCGATGGTGATCATATCAATTTTGGAGACACTTCCAACACCCATCGTCACCTCGCCCTCAGCTAGTTTCTGTTACTCCGCAGCTCCTGCTTCGAGTTACTAATATTAGCAACTGAATCGGTATCAAAATACCCAGACGCTACTACGAGCAGTAGTGAGGTACACATCAATAACATGTATATCAAATATACCTACGTTGACGTTGCCATCCTTCTTATCTGCCAAGTACTTGGGGCAGTTCCGCTTCGAGTGACCGTTCCCCTTATAAAAGTAGCACTCAGTTTCGGGTTTGGGTCAAGCATTGGGTTTCTCCATTGGAGCGGCAACTGTCTTGCCATTCTTGAAGTTTCCCTTCTTTCCCTTGCCCTTCTTGAAACTAGTGGTCTTGATTAACCATCAACACTTTATGCTCCTTATTGATTTCTACCTTCACGGACTTAAGCACCGCGAATATCTCAGGGATTGTTTACTCCATCCCTTGCATATTATAGTTCATCACAAAGCCCTTGTATCTTGGCGGCAGTGACTCGAAATGCTCTGTCAACCGTTGTCTTATCTAGAAGATTAACTCCCACTTGATTCAAGCGATTGTAGCACCCAGACACTCTGAGCACATCCTCACTCACTGAGCTGTTCTCCTCCATCTTGCAGGCAAAGAACTTGTTAGAGGTCTTATACCTCTCAACACAGGCATGAGCCTGAAATACCAATTTCAGCTCTTGGAACATGCCATATGCTCTGTGGCGTTCAAAACGTCTTTGGGTCCCTGAGTTCTAAGCCGTAAAGCATGGCGCACTGAACTATTGAGTAGTCATCAAAACGTGCCTGTCAGACGTTCACAACATCCACAGACGATGCTAGAGGGGTTGGCACACCGAGCGGTGCATCAAGGACATAAGCCTTCTGTGCAGCAGTGAGGACAATCCATAGACTACGGACCTAGTCCGCATAATTGCTTACAATATCTTTCAACTTAGTCTTTCTCTAGGAACGTATTAAAAACAGGGAGGTACAGCGAGAGCTATTGATCTACAACATAATTTTGCAAAGATAATTTAGACTATGTTCATGATAATTAGTTCTTCTAATCAAATTACTAAAGAACTCCCACTTAAATCAACATCCCTCAAGTTGTCTAAGTGTTACATGATCCACATCAACTGACCCATGTCCGATCATCACGTGAGATGGGGCAGTCATCAATGGTGAACATCTCCATGTTGATCCTATCTACTATATGACTCATGTTTGACCTTTCGGTGTCTCGTGCTCCGAGGCCATGTCTATACATGCTAGGCTCGTCAAGTTTAACCCAAGTATTCTGCATGTGTAAAACTGGCTTACACCCGTTGTATGCAAACATAGAGTCTATCACACCCGATCATCACGAGGTGCTCCGAAACGATGAACTTTCGCAACGGTGCATACTTAGGGACAACACAATTTCTTGAAATTAAGTGAAGGGATCATCTTATAATGCAACCGTCGTCCTAAGCAAAATAAGATGCATAAAAAGGATAAACATCACATGCAATCAATATGTGACATGATATGGCCATTATCATCTCATGCCTTTGATCTCCATCTCCAAAGCACCGGCATGATCTCCATTGTCACCGGCATGACACCATGATCTCCATCATCATGATCTCCATCATCGTGTCGTCACATGGTCGTCTCGCCAACTATTGCTTCTACAACTATTGCTAACACATAGCGATAAAGTAAAGCAATTATATGGCGTTTAACAGTTGACTCGCAGGTCACACAATAAATTAAAGACAACCCTATGGCTCCTGCCGGTTGCCGTACTCATCAACATGCAAGTCGTGAACCTATTACAAAACATGATCATCTCATACATCAACATATATCACATCACGTTTTGGCCATACCACATCACAACATGCCCTGCAAAAACAAGTTAGACGTCCTCTACTTTGTTGTTGCAAATTTTACATGGCTGCTATGGGCAACTAGCAAGAACCGTTCTTACCTACGCAAAGCCACAACGGTGATAATCAAGTTGCCTTTTAACCTTCTATAAGGACCGCATTCATCAAATTAGATTCAACTAAAGTAGGAGAGACAGACACCCGCTAGCCACCTTATGCAAAACAAGTTGCATGTCAGTCGGTGGAACCGGTCTCATGTGCGAGGACATGTAAGGTTGGTCCGAGCCGCTTCATCCCACAATACCGCCGAATCCAAATAAGACAAGAGAGGTAAGCAATTTGAGCATCAATGCCCACAACTTTTGTGTTCTACTCGTGCATACACATCTACGCATAGACCTAGCTCATGATGCCACTGATGGGGAACGAAGCATGAAAATCAAAAAAATTCCTATGAACACCCAAGATCTATCTAGGAGAAGCATAGCAACGAGAGGGGAGAGTGTGTCAACGTACCCTCATAGACCAAAAGAGGAAGCATATATAACGCGGTTGATGTAGTCGTTCTCTTCGCGATCCGATCACGATCCAACCGATCTAGTGCCGAACGGACGACACCTCCAAGTTTAGCACACGTGCGGCTCGATGACGTCTCCTCCTCCTTGATCCAGCAAGAGAAGTCGGAGAAGTAGATGGGATCACAACCAACACGATGGCGTGGTGGTGATGGTGGGGGTGGAGCACCGACAGCGCTTCGCTAACCGTCGTCGGGACGAGGCAGTGGTGTAACGTCGGAGAGAGAGGCGCCCAGGGGCTGGTATCTCGTCTGGGGCGCCCCCCCTCTATATATATAGGGCCCTCCAAGCCCTAGGCACAGCCAAGGGGGGGAGGACTTGGACTCCAAGTCCAATCTTATTCCTACTTGGACTCCCCTTTTTTTTTCCCTTCCCTAGCCACATGGGCTTTTGAGGACTTGGTGCGCCTAGCCCAATAAGGCCAGGGCGCCTCCTCTCAGCCCATGCCAGCCCTTGGGACGTGGTGGACCCACTTGTGGACTTTCGAACCCCTTCAGAATCCTCCGGAACCTTCTGGAAGCTTCCCAGTACAATACCGAAAAAACTGCACCTTTTTCCGGAACCCAAAATATGACTTCCCATATATAAATCTTTACCTCTCGACCATTCCGAGACTCCTCATGACGTCCGGGATCTCATCCGGTACTCTGAACAACATTCAGTTACCAATCATCAAATATCCCCATACTACTCTAGCGTCAACGAACGTTAAGCATGCGACCCTGCTGGTTCGGGAATCATGTAGTCATGACCGAGACACCTCTCCGGACAATAAGCAATAGCGGGACCAAGATGCCCATATTGGTTCCTACATATTCCACGAAGATCTTTTATCGGTTGAACCACGATGTCAAGGATTCGGTTAATCCCGTA
This sequence comes from Elymus sibiricus, assembly GCA_039707655.1. Taxonomy (NCBI): domain Eukaryota; kingdom Viridiplantae; phylum Streptophyta; class Magnoliopsida; order Poales; family Poaceae; genus Elymus; species Elymus sibiricus. The sequence continues at coordinate 333,935,345 of CM077666.1, forward strand.
TGCAATTCCCTTTGTCCGGCGATATGTTACTTGCCCGAGATTCGATCGTCGGTATCTCCATACCTAGTTCAATGTCGTTACCGGCAAGTCTCTTTACTCTTTCCGTAATACAAGATCCCATGACTAACTCATTAGGAACATTGCTTGCAAGCTCTTTATGATGTTGTATTACCGAGAGGGCCCAGAGATATCTCTCCGTCATACGGAGTGACAAATCCCAGTCTCGATCCATGCCAACCCAACAGACACCTTCGGAGATACCTGTAGATCATCTTTATGATCTCCCAGTTACGAAGTGACGTTTGATAGCACACAAAGTATTCCTCCGGTATCTGAGAGTTGCATGATCTCATGGTCTTAGGAATAGATACTTGACATGAAGAAAGCTATAGCAATAAACTCAGTGATACGATCAAATGCTAAGCTTACGTTTGGGTCTTGTCCATCACATCATTCTCCTAATGATGTGATCCCGTTATCAAATGACAACTCATGTCTAATGTTAGGAAACCTTAACCATCTTTCATCAACGAGCTAGTCTAATAGAGGCTCACTAGGGACATGGTATTTGTTTATGTATCCACACGTGTATTTAAGTTTCCGGTCAATACAATTCTAGCATGAATAATAAACCTTTATCATGAACAAGGAAATATGATAATAACCAATTTATTATTGCCTCTAGGGCATATTTCCAACAGTCTCCCACTTGCACTAGAGTCAATAATCTAGTTTACATAGTTATGAATCTAACCCCCAACGAGTTCTGGGGCTGATCATGTTTTGCTCATGGGAGAGGTTTTAGTCAACGGGTCTGCAACATTCTGATCCGTATGTACTTTGCAAATATCAATGTCTCCATCCTTGATCCAATCATGGATGGAGTTGAAAGAGCGTTAAATATGCGCTTCACATGTAAATCCCGCCTCAACGCTCGGTTTTGAACTACTCCAAAATGACTTCTCCACTTTACGTATCCGGTTTGAGACTCAAGGTCATCCAGATCGCCGTCAAAGCCTGCATCAACGTTAACCTTTACGACGAACTCTTTGTTACCTCCATAAATGAGAAACATTTCCTTAAGTTACTTAAGGACAATTTTTGAGTGCTGTCTAGTGATCCACTCCTGGATCACTCTAGTACCTCCTTGCCAGACACACGGCAAGGCACACAATAGGTATGGTACACAGTATGGCATACATTATAGAGCCCATGGCTGAGGCATTGGGGACGCCCATCGCCCTTTCTATTTCTTCTGCCGCGGTCGAGCTTTGAGTCTTACTCAACTTCATACCTTGTAACACAGGCAATAACTTCTTCTTTGACTGGTCCCTTTTGAACTCCTTCAAAAAACACTTGTAAGGTATGTGCTCTGTGAATGTCTTATCAGGCGTCTTGATCTATCTCTATAGATCTTCATGCCCAATATGTAAGCTGCTTTATCCAGGTCTTCCTTTGAAAAACTCCTTTCAAACAACCCTTTTATGCTTTCCAGAAATTCTACATCATTTCCAATCAACAATATGTCATCCACATATACTATCAGAAATGTTACAGAGCTCCCACTCACTTTCTTGTAAATACAAGCTTCTCCACAAACTTGTATAAACCCAAAACTCTTTGATCAACTCATCGAAGTGTATATTCCAACTCCGAGATGCTTGCACCAGTCCATAGATGGATCGCTGGAGCTTGCATACTTTGGCAGCATCCTTAGGATCGACAAAACCTTCTGGTTGCATCATATACAACTCTTCCTTAAGAAACCTGTTAGGGAATGCTGTTTTGACGTCCATCTGCCAGATTTCATAAAATGCGGCAATCACTAACATAATTCTAATAGACTGAATCATCGCTACGGGTGAGAATATATCATCGTAGTCAACCCCTTGAACTTGTCGGAAACCTTTTGCGAAGTCGAGCTTTATAGACGGTGATATTACCATCAGCGTCGGCCTTCTGCTTAAAGATCCATTTATTCTCAATGGCTTGCCGATCATCGGGCAAGTCCACCAAAGTCCATACTTTGTTCTCATACATGGATCCTATCTCGGATTTCATGGCCTCAAGCCATTTGTCAGAATCCGGGCTCATCATAGCTTCTTCATAGTTCGTAGGTTCGCCGTTGTCTAACAACATGACTTCCAGGACTGGATCACCGTACCACTCTGGTGTGGAACATACCCTGGTCAACCTACGAAGTTTAGTAGTAACTTGATCCGAAGGTTCATGATCATCATCATTAGCTTCCTCTCCAGTTGATGTAGGCATCACGGGAACTACTTTCTGTGAAGTGCTACTTTCCAATTCGAGAGAAGGTACGATTACCTCATCAAGTTCTACTTTCCCCCCACTCACTTCTTTCGAGAGAAACTCCTTCTCTAGAAAGGACCCATTCTTGGCAACAAAGATCTTGCCCTCGGATCTGTGGTAGAAGGTATACCCAATGGTCTCTTTAGGGTATCCTATGAAGACGCACTTCTCCGCTTTGGGTCCGAGCTTATCAGGCTGAAGCCTCTTGACATAAGCGTCACATCCCCAAACTTTAAAAACCGACAGCTTAGGTTTCTTGCCAAACCATAACACATACGGTGTCGTCTCAACGGATTTTGACGGTGCCCTTTTTAAAGTGAATGCAGCTATCTCTAATGCATAACCCCAAAACAATAGTGGCAAATCGGTAAGAGATATCATAGAACGCACCATATCCAATAGAGTTTGATTATGATGTTCGGACACACCATTATGCTGTGGTGTTCCAGGTGGCGTGAGCTGTGAAACAATTCCACATTGTCTTAAATGCATACCAAACTCGTAACTCAAATATTCACCTCCACGATCAGATCGTAGAAATTTAATTTTCTTATTACGATGATTCTCCACTTCACTCTGAAATTCCTTGAACTTTTCAAATGTTTCAGACTTGTGTTTCATTAAGTAAATATACCCACATCTACTCAAATCATCTGTGAAGGTAAGAGAATAACAATATCCACCGCGTGCTTCAACACTCATCAGACTGCATACATCGGTATGTATTATTTCCAATAAGTCACTTGCCCGCTCCATTGATCCGGAAAACAGGGTTTTAGTCATTCTGCCCATAAGGCATGGTTCACATGTCTCAAATGATTCATAATCAAGAGATTCCAAAAATCCATTGGCATGGAGTTTCTTCATGCGCTTTACACCAATATGACCTTAAGCAGCAGTGCCACAATCATGTGGTACTATCATCATTAACTTTGCATCTTTTGGCATTAATATTATGAACATGTGTATCACTACAATCGAGATTCAGTAAACGTTTCACAAAGGGTGCATGATCACGAAAGATATTACTCATATAAACAGAATAACCATTATTCTCTGACTTAAATGAATAACCGTCTTGCAATAAACAATATCCAGATATAATGTTTTATGGTCAACGCAAGCACCAAATAACCATTATATAGGTTTAATACTAATCCCGAAGGTATTACGAGCGTGCCGATGGTGATCATATCAATTTTGGATACACTTCCAACACCCATTGTCACCTCGCCCTCATCTAGTTTCTGTTACTCCACATCTCCTGCTTCGAGTTACTAATATTAGCAACTGAATCGGTATCAAAATACCCAGACGCTACTATGAGCAGTAGTGAGGTACACATCAATAACATGTATATCGAATATACCTACGTTGACGTTGCCATCCTTCTTATCTGCCAAGTACTTGGGGCAGTTCCACTTCGAGTGACCGTTCCCCTTATAAAAGTAGCACTCAGTCTCGGGTTTGGGTCAACAATTGGGTTTCTCCATTGGAGCGGCAACTGTCTTGCCATTCTTGAAGTTTCCCTTCTTTCCCTTGCCCTTCTTGAAACTAGTGGTCTTGATTAACCATCAACACTTGATGCTCCTTATTGATTTCTACCTTCACAGCCTTAAGCACCGCGAATATCTCGGGGATTGTTTACTCCATCCCTTGCATATTATAGTTCATCACAAAGCCCATGTAGCTTGGCGGCAGTGACTGGAAAAACTCTGTCAACCGCTGTCTTATCTGGAAGATTAACTCCCACTTGATTCAAGCGATTGTAGCACCCAGACACTCTGAGCACATGCTCACTCACTGAGCTGTTCTCCTCCATCTTGCAGGCAAAGAACTTGTCTGAGGTCTTATACCTCTCAACACAGGCATGAGCCTGAAATACCAATTTCAGCTCTGGGAACATCTCATATGCTCCGTTGCGTTCAAAACGTCTTTGGGGCCCTGATTTCTAAGCCGTAAAGCATGGCGCACTGAACTATTGAGTAGTCATCAGAACGTGCCTGCCACACGTTCACAACATCCACAGAAGACGCTAGAGGGGTTGGCACACCGAGCGGTGCATCAAGGACATAAGCCTTCTGTGCAGCAATGAGGACAATCCTCAGACTACGGACCTAGTCCGCATAATTTCTTACAATATCTTTCAACTTAGTCTTTCTCTAGGAACGTATTAAAAACAGGGAGGTACAGCGCGAGCTATTGATCTACAACATAATTTTGCAAAGACAATTTAGACTATGTTCATGATAATTAGTTCTTCTAATCAAATTACTAAAGAACTCCCACTTAAATCAACATCCCTCAAGTTGTCTAAGCGTTACATGATCCACATCAACTGACCCATGTCCGATCATCACGTGAGATGGGGCAGTCATCAATGGTGAACATCTCCATGTTGATCATATCTACTATATGACTCATGTTTGACCTTTCGGTCTCTCGTGCTCCGAGGCCATGTCTGTACATGCTAGGCTCATCAAGTTTAACCCAAGTATTCTGCATGTGTAAAACTGGCTTACACCCGTTGTATGCAAACATAGAGTCTATCACACCCGATCATCACGAGGTGCTCCGAAACAACGAACTTTCGCAACGGTGCATACTTAGGGACAACACAATTTCTTGAAATTAAGTGAAGGGATCATCTTATAATGCAACCGTCGTCCTAAGCAAAATAAGATGCATAAAAAGGATAAACATCACATGCAATCAATATGTGACATGATATGGCCATTATCATCTCATGCCTTTGATCTCCATCTCCAAAGCACCGACATGATCTCCATTGTCACCGGCATGACACCATGATCTCCATAATCATGATCTCCATCATCGTGTCGTCACATGGTCGTCTCGCCAACTATTGCTTCTACAACTATTGATAACACATAGCGATAAAGTAAAGCAATTATATGGCGTTTAATAGTTGACTCGCAGGTCACACAATAAATTAAAGACAACCCTATGGCTCCTGCCGGTTGCCGTACTCATCGACATGCAAGTCGTGAACCTATTACAAAACATGATCATCTCATACATCAACATATATCACATCACATTTTGGCCATACCACATCACAACATGCCCTGCAAAAACAAGTTAGACGTCCTCTACTTTGTTGTTGCAAATTTTACGTGGCTGCTATGGGCAACTAGCAAGAACCGTTTTTACCTACGCAAAGCCACAACGGTGATAATCAAGTTGCCTTTTAACCTTCTATAAGGACCGCCTTCATCAAATTAGATTCAACTAAAGTAGAAGAGACAGACACCCGCTAGCCACCTTATACAAAACAAGTTGCATGTCAGTCGGTGGAACCGGTCTCATGTGCGAGGACATGTAAGGTTGGTCCGAGCCACTTCATCCCACAATACCGCCGAATCCAAATAAGACAAGAGAGGTAAGCAATTTGAGCATCAACGCCCACAACTTTTGTGTTCTACTCGTGCATACACATCTACGCATAGACCTAGCTCATGATGCCACTGATGGGGAACGAAGCATGAAAATCAAAAAAATTCCTACGAACACCCAAGATCTATCTAGGAGAAGCATAGCAACGAGAGGGGGGAGTGTGTCTACGTACCCTCGTAGACCAAAAGCGGAAGCGTATATAACGCGGTTGATGTAGTCGTTCTCTTCGCGATCCGATCACGATCCAACCGATCTAGTGCCGAACCGACGACACCTCCGGGTTTAGCACACGTGCGGCTCGATGACGTCTCCTCCTCCTTGATCCAGCAAGAGAAGGCGGAGAAGTAGATGGGATCACAACCAACACAACGGCGTGGTGGTGATGGTGGTGGTGGAGCACCGACAGCGCTTCGCTAAGCGTCGTCGGGACGAGGCGGTGGTGTAACGGGAGAGAGAGAGGCGCCCAGGGGCTGGTATCTTGTTTGGGGCGCCCCCTCCTCTATATATATAGGTGGAGGGGCGTGGGTAACAGCCCCTCCAAGCACTAGGGCGCAGCCAGGGGGGAGGAATTGGACTCCAAGTCCAATCCTATACCTACTAGGACTCCCCTTTTTTTTTCCTTCCCTAGCCACATGGGCTTTTGAGGACTTGGTGCGCCTAGCCCAATAAGGCCAGGGCGCCTCCCCTCAGCCCATGCCAGCCCTTGGGACGTGGTGGACTCACTTGTGGACTTCCGGACCCCTACGGAATCCTTCGGAACCTTCTGGAAGCTTCCTGGTACAATACCGAAAAAACTGCACCTTTTTCCGGAACCCAAAATATAACTTCCCATATATAAATCTTTACCTCTCGACCATTCCGAGACTCCTCGTGATGTCCGGGATCTCATCCGGGACTCCGAACAACATTCAGTTACCAATCATCAAATATCCCAATACTACTCTAGCGTCAACGAACGTTAAGCGTGCGACCCTGCGGGTTCGGGATTCATGTAGTCATGACCGAGACACCTCTCCGGACAATACCCAATAGCGGGACCTGGATGCCCATATTAATTCCTACATATTCCACGAAGATCTTTTATCTGTTGAACCACGATGTCAAAGATTCGGTTAATCCCGTATGCAATTCCCTTTGTCCGGCGATATGTTACTTGCCTGAGATTCGATCGTCGGTATCTCCATACCTAGTTCAATCTCGTTACCAGCAAGTCTCTTTACTCGTTCCGTAATACAAGATCCTGTGACTAACTCATTAGGCACATTGCTTGCAAGCTCTTTATGATGTTGTATTACCGAGAGGGCCCAGAGATATCTCTCCGTCATACGGAGTGACAAATCCCAGTCTCGATCCATGCCAACCCAACAGACACCTTCGGAGATACCTGTAGAGCATCTTTATGATCACCCAGATACGAAGTGACGTTTGATAGCACACAAAGTATTCCTCCGGTATCCGAGAGTTGCATGATCTCATGGTCTTAGGAATAGATACTTGACATGCAGAAAGCTATAGCAATAAACTCAGTGATACGATCAAATGCTAAGCTTACGGTTGGGTCTTGTCCATCACATCATTCTCATAATGATGTGATCCCATTATCAAATGACAACTCATGTCTATGGTTAGGAAACCTTAACCATCTTTGATCAACGAGCTAGTCTAATAGAGGCTCACTAGGGACATGGTATTTGTTTATGTATCCACACGTGTATTTAAGTTTCCGGTCAATACAATTCTAGCATGAATAATAAACCTTTATCATGAACAAGGAAATATGATAATAACCAATTTATTATTGCCTCTAGGGCATATTTCCAACAGTTTAGTCCCCATGCAAGAAATTTCAAACATTGAGAATCTTGATTTTTAAAATCCAGTAAATCCAAAACTTAGTTGAAATTCTTGAAACTTATCGTGGTGTTATATGGACACTAATAGACTGGGATATTGTATTTTTTTTTCAAATTTGAGACAAGTTTTGATATATTCTTCTTACAAATGGGAGATTACTAATAATTGGCAACCAATATCGCAAACGGATTATTTATTCGTATCGTGGGCGTTAAATCAACAGTGTACGTGCCATGCTTCAGTTAAGTAATAAAGCGGCATAATTAATCATCAAAAAAGAAAAACAATATACGTGCCGCCACGCGTCCCGTGTGCTGTGCGAGCAGGCGTGAGTTGACGGGACGCATGCGAGCAGTCCGCCGCGCAGGCACACCGGGAGGCGTGCGGGCAGGTGTGTGAATTGACGGGAGGCGTGCTCGCTGCGTAGTGTCACCGGGAGGCGTGCGAGTAGCTGTGTGAAATGAAGGTAGGCATGCCAGCGGTCCGCTGCACAGGCTCACCGGGAGGCGAGCCAGCCCTTTGACCGCTGCCCGCCTCGCTCCCACTGCTCCATATTAATGGCGCGCCCAAGCCGCTGGTCATAATAGGTTGCCACACCCCCCCCATTCTCGCTACACACACAATCCTCTCTCTCCGCCTGCATCCTCGATGCCACTCTCAGTCGTCACCACCGTCAGTGTATGAGGATGCCGCCGAAGCGCACCATCGGAGGGAGTGGCGACGCCGGGGCTGCTGAAGCACCTGAGCACGGCATCAAGCTGGAGACAGAGGTTGCCGTCGCCGCCGACGAGGTCTCACGCGGGCAGAAGCGCGACGTTGATGTCGTCGACGGCGTCGTGCTTCCACTGCCAGAGCCGGAAGTCCATAGCGACTCCGGCGACGACTCCTATGACCACTCTGGCGACGACTCCGATGACGACGGAGAACCGGTTAGTCATCTATACCCATTTATGTGGAAAATATATCCTAGGGTTTCTCTGGTTAGTCCTGCCTCCCCCTTTTTGGAATAGAAATCCTATGGTTATGTTCTCTCAATCCATGAAATCTGAGTTAGATTCGATTGATCCGTGTAGTGTATTGATTGTTTGAATGGTACAAATGATAAGTGATTAATTGTTTCTTCAGTACAAATGATTTCTGCTAATAATCCGACTAGGGTTAGTGTTGCTAATAATTCCTAGCCAGATCTTGACAATTGATTTTGAATGTCATACATATATGCTTGTGCCAATTTTTTTTCCAGATTGGTATGCACATAGATGATTGTGCTAAAAAAACCGAACCAAAATCTTTGGATCTGTCTAAAAAAATAGCCATAAAATCCTAATCCTACTTTACGGCATGTAAATTGGTTTGATGCCAAAAGTCGTTGGCATGCCAAAATTTGGCAACTCCCAAATGTTCGTTAGATATTAGTTTGCATTCCATTGTTCATTCCCATCTCACAAAAGGTTGCCAAGTGTTGGCAACTTTTGATTTTGCCAAATGTCGGTGGCAAACCAAACTTTTGATTCTGCCAAATGTTGGTAGCAAACCAATCAGACTCTTAATTTTGTTGCACTAAGTTGTGTGCTCTCTATTTATGCATTTCTTTCATCAAGATCACTTGATGATTTAGGGTTCACGCTGTCACAGGATATATTATGTTTCATAAACTCTGCCTGCTGAATTCGCATTATTATAAAATATACTGATGCCACATTTTTTACTATATGTATAGGTGCCATCTGACGATGTCAACAGCGAGGACGAAGATGGCCAGAGGAGGTTCAAGAGGCAAAAGCTCAGGGAGCTTTATGCGGGACTACATAACAGGCATGTGAGGACCAGGAATAGGGGCTTTGGATGCCCGTTTTGCAACCAAAAGCTTCATCACGAGTATGAAAGTGTTCTGGCGCATGCAAGAGGACGAGCCATTGGCTCCTTCAAGCAGAAGTATTCTCGCAGGGTGGCGCACACCACGTACGCTGAGTACCTGGAGAAGCTTCACCTTCGTGCAGGCCTATCAGCAAATGAGATGTGGGATTGAACTATATATGGCTATGTAGTGTCTTAATTATAACTATGCTTGAGTATGCTTAATATCGGTTGAACTATATATGGTTGAACTATGCTAGAGTACGCTTATTATCTATGCCTGAGTATGCTTATATCTATGTTTACTTATGTCTACATGTGGGATGAGTATGAAATCAGTTTGGTTGATGGAATTTTATGCATATTAGGGTGAATGTTTAGCGTGTGTAAAAATTTCAGATTCAACCGACGAAGGAAATGTGGACCCACCCTGAAACTTGGTGATTCTCCCAGATTGGAACTGTGTGCAATGACTTTCATTATGCCGTGGCATGTGTGTTCTGATTGGCCAGAATGCATCCCCACGGATCGCACGTCTGCACCGTAGGATATACACAAATCGAACGACACTATGTATCACCCTCACACAGGACTGGTTTTTTTTAAATACACCGAAGTGATGTTAATCACACACAGTTGGCTCTACCAAACCGTTGCCTCTGAAATGCTTCGTGGGACAGAAAGCCCTCACCACCCAATTCAAAAAGGAAAAAAGAAAACCCTCACCATCCCCACGTCACAAAACCCTCACCCCGCCCGACACCCCCCCCTCGTCCCCATTCGCACCTGCACTCCTCCGCGACTCTGCATGTCACTGCGTATCGCCGCGGCAACCACGTAGCTCGACTCCTGTCGCCGCTGCCGGCTGCCGGCAAACCCCACCGCATTTCGCCATTGCCGCTTGCCGCCGCCTATCGCCGTCGACTTTCTCGATGCTGCTCGCCATCGACCCAGCTCTGCCCGATTGGGGAATCTGCGGTATTGGGGTTTTTTCTCATGGAGAACCAGGTAACTAATTTACTGAAATATTCGCTCAACTCTTATCCCTGTCCGTCTGGCCCTTTTAATCACCCGGCCAAAATCGCCATGAATTCTTTATTCTTCTAGTTGATTCGAGGGTTTTCTTTCATTCATAGAGTGTATAGTGCATGGAGACATCAGGCATTTGTGGCCTTGGCTAGACAGCCGATGAGTTCCATCTCATCGTACCAGATGACTTCAGGAGGTGCACGGTATGTTCAATCTCACCCTACCTCGGTTGGCATGACCTACTTTTTTGAACATATACTATATATTGTTGCATTTGGATAAAAGGTGCCACATGCAGCATACACGTCAAAGAGGATTTTTCTTCTTTCTATATTAGGCAAATTAATGCCGTAATGTTCTTTCAATTACTCTCATATTTGCATGACATCATGGTTACACTATCTGTTTAATTATAAATTTTTATCCTTTGATTTCAACTGTTGTATGTTGTTCTTTCAATTACTCCCATATTTGCATGTTATCCTATTCTTTAACAATCTTATCATTTCCTGCAGTACATCCCTTGCTTTGCAACATCAACTGTAGTACAATATCTTGGCCTTTACATAACTGAAGACTCCAGGAATGTCATATTGAACACAAACCATGGATTTACAATCGTTGTTTCCGTAAAACTTGATGAACATGGTCACTCTTATTTTGGCGCGGGCCTTTGGACAGAAATTTCTAAGTTTTATGTAGTGAAAGCTGGCACTAAAATTGCACTGCACCTAAAAGAGCCTGGTCATATGATATATGCTAACTTCCCCGACGATATCATCCTTCCAGACTTTGTTCAAAGTAAGTGTTCTTTTCAAGTATCTGCATGTTGACTTACCTAGAAATATCAAAGTAATTGTGTGGTATTTAAGCAACCAATAGGGATTCCATTTTCTGACTCTATTAAGTCTGTTCCTACCTAGTAACTTCTAGTTACCAATACACTTTTCTTCTGCCCTGTTCTAACTAAATATTCCCTATCCTCCCACTCCTCCACTCCTATCAGATAGCGTCGCCGCCAAGGAGACTCTGTAGGTGGAGGACGAGGCTGCCAACAAGCGGAGGCGGGTCGAGCAAGAACCACAAGCGACTCTGGCGGGCCTAGACTTCATAAGCAGCCTCCCCGATGATATGTTGATCGTCATCATCTCCCTCCTCCCAATCAATTATGGCGCGCGGACAACCGTCCTTTCCCGGCGGTGGCGCCCCCTATGGCACTCCACCCCTCTCGACCTCATCGACGTCCACAAGCTCTGCCATGGCTATCGCAAAAGCTTGGACGCATTGTCCCAGATCCTCGGCAGGCACCCTGGCCCAATCAGAGGCCTTATCACGGGCAAGTTCCGTTCCAACGGCAAGGACCGAGCCAAGCTTGACGAGTGGTTCCGATCCCCCGCCCTAGATCAGCTCGAGGAGCTCAGTTTTAATGATGGACATATGCGCTTGCTACCACCGTCCGCGCTCCGCCTCGCGCCCACGCTGCGGCTCGCCAGGTTCATGAACTGCCATTTGCCCCCGATTAATGACGCGCCCGCTCTTTTTCTCCCTCGACTGAAGCACCGCAAGCTCGTCGCCGTCTGCATGCCCAAGGATGACATGGAGCGCCTGCTCCGCGACTGTACTGCACTCGAGTACCTTCGTCTTCAGGCAATCATTGGATTGAGTAGCTTCCACATCACCTCCATGACTCTCCGGACAATTTATGTGTGTTGCTGGTGCTGCAACAACAGATCACAGAAGGTGTGTCATAGTATGGTCATTGAGGACACACCTTTACTTGAGAGATTACTTGTAGTTGATCAACAAGGTCCAACAAGAATCAGTGTCATTTCTGCGCCGAAATTGACAGTGGTGGGCTACTCATCTGTCAAATTCTCCGAACTTGTTATTGGATCCACACCCGTTCAGGTACAACAGTCGCCTTCTTCTTTTCCTTCTTGAAATTAACATTTTTTCTAATTTTGAAGATGTATGTTTGTCTGTCATCTAGAAAATGAACCCGACAAGCTTGACCCCGTATCTGCGCATAGTGAAGGTCTTCGCACTAGAATCCATTGGCCCCAACCTGGACGATGTTGTCAGTTTCCTGATATGCTTTCCGTTCCTGGAGAAGCTATATATCGAGGTGATGCTCCTTTCCTGTTAAATGTTAACCATAAGGGAGTTCAATTTTTTGGTACCTTTTCCCAAGTTTACAATGACGAATGTACTACGATTTCTGAAGGAATTTTGGAGGATATCATTACATAGATGTTTTTCCCTATAGTGGTTGCTTGGTTCATAAGGTTACAATCCATATGCATTTCTCCTTTGGATTCATCTGTTCTAGTTTTCGTAGGGAAATTTCCATCCACTCCAACCTCTTGGGAAGAAGCCTATGTTTTTTCTAGATTGTAATCAAATGCCCATGTTAATCATGTAGGATCGAAGATGGCATTTCACTCTATTCGTGTATTTTAGAAATCCTGCAAATCAAAGTGGCATGTAGTAGTGTTCAAAACTGCATGTAGGCACTAATACGTTTTGTTCTTTTGCAGATAAGATTAGGCCTGGTAGTGGATAATGTGATACAATATAACAACCACATCGAATGCCTTGATCTGCATCTCTCAGAAATTACTTTGAACTCCTACCGAGGGACCTTACCGGAGATTATATTCGCCAGGTTCTTTGTTGTGAGAGCAAGGGTGCTAAAGGTAATGAGGTTTGCCCTACATTTGCTTCGCAAAACTGAATGGTTTGCTGATCAGTGCCGGCGGCTACGGCAGAATGGAAAAGGCTCTGCAGAAGCTGAATTTCATTTTGGAAGTTCAGTTGACAGAGTAATCGGAAGTCATTATGTCAAGCCCATACATGACTTGTCAGTGGCTGATCCCTTTGCAGAAATGTTGAGGTTTCGAAAAGGGTGTTACAAGTTGCAATATCAGTTTGAACCTCTCATATGTCCATGTTTAGCTGATCAGCGCGGGCGTCTGTAGCTGCATGAGCTGAATTTCATTTCTAATATCAGTTTGAACCTTGTAATCTTCGAATTTGAGCCTTCTAACTCAGAAATTTGAACCTTGTAATCTTTCAGGCTTTTGTGGTACAATCGTTGAAATGGCATCGTATGAGACTCGTATATTGGTAGTACTATTTTGACCTTCATATGCAATGGACGATTAATATCTGGACCTCAATGGACTTGATTTTATTTACCATTCTCGAATGTGTTTCCCCTGTCGATCTCATCGCAAACGATCTATATTGCGTACTCGACAGCGATCTTCGACATTATTGTACATAGTTGGTTTCTTCAACTGTGTGCCAGAATTATCGCACTCGAGTGTACATCATTACCCGTCTGTGTAACTTTGACCTCATCACCCACGGGTAAACTTGGCGCCTCTTTGAGCCCACGCGTGGTCAAACTAAATGCGTGTGGGGTGCTCAAGCGTGCACTGGAATCCTCCGCTAGGAACGCGGTGACAAGACATGACGATTACAGGCCATCCGGCCCCCATTTATTACAACGGCCATTTAACCCTTGTGTCTCTTCAACGTTCCGATCGTGCCCCAGTATTGCAAGAAGCACACCCACGACGACAAATACAGAGAGAGTACCCTGTGTGGCTCCAATGGCGCTCCCAGCGGCTGCCGACGACAAGCGGCAGTTCACCATGCATGCCGCAGTGGACACCCACAGAAGGTCCACGGAGCTCTCGGTGGTGTACACCAACAACCCGATCTGGGTGGAGAATTCCATCCACACTATGGAATTGTTGCTTGCTGCGGAGAAGTACAAGGTGGTCGGGTTCGACCTCGAGTACACCCTCGCTCGTGTCGGGTCTCGTCACAAGGTGGCCGTCGCCCAGATGTGTGTGCGCAATCACGTCCTTGTCTACCACTACTGCCTGGCCACAAGGCCTTGTGAGCGTTTCGCCAGGTTTGTCAACAACCCCCACGACATGTTCGCTGCGGTGGACATCACCAACAATGTAAAGGTGCTCAAGAATTTGGGCATCGCCTGCCAGAATCTTGTTGACATCCAGGGCCAATACAAGATCTGGGGCAGCAAGAAGCATGAGAAGGACTCACTGGTTCACCTCGCCGAGGCCATCATCTACCCCTACTACAGAGACATGAAGGATTCCTGCAACAAGGACAAGCATCCCAGGCACTCGGCCTGGATGGAGAAACTTGACGAAGCTCACGTCGTGTACGCAGCCAAGGAGGCGTACATGAGCTACGAGATGTACAGGCAGATCGTTGACATGAGGAAGTGCCTCCTTCTTCCCCAACATGACCAGGGATCCAGCCGGAAGCAGAGCAATGGCAAGCGTCATCACAACAAGAAGTAGATGATTAGATGATCCTTTCTCCTAGTTTAGTATGCATGTAATTGTTTACTTTGGTGTGTGTAGTCACTTATGTAATTGGATGTTTAATTTGGTTATGCAACCATGTTCTTATAAGTATATATGTTGTTGTTGTGTAGACAGAGCATAGATGTTGTGCGGACAGAGTAAATCACATCGCCCACGGGCTAAACTAGGGAACCCGTCGATGATGATTTCATCAATCGCTGACAATTGTATACCAGCAAGCGTTTGCCCACAACACACATGAGTTATTAGAAGGAATCGTCCATGTTGTTATCCGTCTTCCCACACATTTCGAATTACTGACCTATTTGCCGCGTATCACACACATCTTGTTAAGTTGAATCGTTTCTGTTGTGTTGGGTAATCGCAAACAGTTCATCTGAGTGAACTGCATGCCGTATATCGCGCACACCTTGATCTGCCTGACCATTTCTGTTGTGTTGGGTAATCGCAAACAGTTCATCCGAGTGAACTCTATGCCGTGTATCGCACACACCTCGATTTGGCTGACCGTCTTTGTTGTTCTGGCTCATCGCAAATAGTTCATATGGATCAACTGTATGCCACGTATCGCACACGCAGCTCGAATCTGAATCGTGCTTGATGTCTCCGCCATCGCACACAGTTCGTCTTATTGGTGATGGTTTTATTACGACACCGTTTGCGATTCATGCATTGCACATAGTTTGGTCGCGGGGTCTCTGATTCATGTGTCGCGTTAGCGGTCGCCTGCAGTAGTGTTAGGGTAGAACACAACATACGATCTTGTGATAGATCAAGCCTGTACTGGATACTTCATCATCAATACAATCAAAGCAGGACGTAGGGTTTTACCTCCTCAAGAGGGCCCGAACCTGGGTAAATATTGTCCCCTTTCGTCTCCTGTTACCCATCGATCTGAGATCTATAGCTCGGGGGTCCCTACCCGAGGTCTGCCAGTTTTAGTACCGACAACAATGTTCTCTTTGGAGATCGATCCGATGTAATCTTCTTTTGCGGTGTGTTTGTTGGGTTCCGATGAATTGTGGGTTTATAATCAGATTATTCATTGAAAGTAATTGGGTCTTTCCTGAACATTATTATGTTTGATTGTTATAGCTATGTAATGCTTTCTGATCTATGGGTTTTCTATGGCCAAGTTGATTCATTGATTTTTGGTGGAAGTGGTGCATAGTAGTAGGTTAAACCTTGCGGTGTCCTCACCCAGTGACAGCAGGTGTAGCGAGGTACATTATGTCATCTTGCTTAAAGCGTTGCTCTGTTCTTCATGAACTTAATACCATAGATGCAGGCAGGAGTCGGTCGATTGGTGGAGTAGTAGTAGTAGATGCAAGCGGGAGTCGGTCTACTTGTCATGGACGTAATGCCTATATACATCATCATGCCATGAATAACGTCATAACTATGCGCTTTTCTATCAATTGCCCAACAGTAATTTGTCTACCCACTGTATGCTATTTTTATGAGAGAAATGCCTTAAGTGAAAACTATGGCCCCCGGGTCTACTTTAATCATATTACTAAAACCAAAAATACCTTGCTACAATTTATTTACTTTTATTTTACTTTACAATTCATCTATCTACCACTATCAGATTTGATCCTTGCAATTAACGAGTATAAGGGGATTGACAACCCTCTTGCTCGCGTTGGGTGCAAGTATTTGCTCTTGTGTGTGCAGGTACTGCTAAGGAGTGTTTGCGTGGTTCTCCTATTGGTTCGATAACCTTGGTTCTCTACTGAGGGAAATACTTATTCGCTACTATATTGCTTCACCCTTCCTCTTCGGGGGAAATCCCAACGCAGCTCACAAGTAGCAAAAACCCATGTGCATGTGTGGAATAATAAACAGTAAAATAGATTTCTAGTCATGCCTCTAAACCTAGCTCAAGTGTTGCATGATGGTTACGTTTTCCTGATCATGGGCATGAGAATGCCGGCAACTTTGAAGACACAATGTTAGAAGAACATTTGGGTTGAACTGACTCAATTGTCCATATGCTATGAGATCCATTCATCACAAGTTAATGGTTTATAACACAGGAAAAGTTAAACGTTTGCATAATTCCTTAGACCATGAGAGTATCTAGTTCCTTCATACTTGCTTCATCAACTTTGGGGTTTATTAAACGTCATCTGTAACAGGGTGGCTATTACGGCAGCTTACGGGTTCATGGAAAAGTATGACAAGGGACTAGATAGCTCAGGACTGGGATTTGCTCCTCCAATGATGGAGATATATTCTTTGGGCCCTCTCGGTGTTACGGTATCCATCATCGTCTGGCCTAACACAGTGTGATTTGATCACAGGGATGCCGGAACACGGGAACGAGAAAGGAGAACAAAATCGGTAATGAGGAAAATGGCATAATAAACAAGTTTTGATTCATGGGGATGCCGATAAATCTTACCTTGGGTTTTTGTAACATATCGCGAACCAACAGAATAGCACACAGTAACTAAAGGTTCACTCAATTTTTCATTCGTGTGGGTATAGGGGTCTATATGGATGTTCGCTGTTCTGTTATTCATCATTGATCGGAAAGAGATTTGGTCATGTCTATATTTCACCCAACCTACACTACAAACAAAACACATCCGTGGCATTATGGCCCGAACGAAAACTTTTTCTGTCATGGTTGTGACACTTCTATGACAATAATTGTGACAAAAACACGTATCATCATAGATGTGGTGGCCTCCTACTTATATGACAAAAAATTATGACAGAAAATGGGCTTTTCGAACTGGGCGGGCTAGAGACGCACCCGCATGACATTCTTTGGGCCGTCCATGACGTAAAAAATCGTGGTAGAACTGAGGGCGAGGAAGTTTTCGGGGAGTTCCCGGTTACGGTGGGTGGTCGGGGCCGAGCGATGCAGTGTAGTTTGCGCATTTCTCTCATGCGCGCGCGTGTGTGCGAGGCGCTCGCTAACTGAACCCGAGGCGAGGCGTTCGCTTACTGACCCCGAGCGATCGATCGCCCTCGCACTACATACTGAACACGAGCGATCGATCCCTCGCACTACGTACTGAACCCGATCGATCCCTTCGCTACAAACTGAAGCTGATCGATCCCTTCAGTGCTAACTGAACCCGAGTGATCCCTTTGCTGCTAACTGAACCCGATCGATCACTTGTCTCTGCTTACTTCAGCCAATCGAGCCCCCGCGCGTGCGAGACGTAGCTAGCCGATCGGTTGGGTTGCCTCTCGATGAACAGTGCCAGTTGCTGCCGCGCGCGCGATACACGCAGACACGAGTCGAGACACATCGATCGAGCCGGTTGGTTGGCTGTGGATGAACAGTTCCCGTTGCTGCCGCCCGCTCGTACGCCCCACCCCAGCCAGTGGGGGTTGGATGAACAGGACCCCGGCCGTGTAGGCGGTTGGCGCTGAATGAACAGGACCCCGAGGAGGCCGTGCCGCGGTACGCCATACCCCAGCCGGTTGGGGGTGGATGAACAGGACCCCATGGAGGCTGGATGAACAGTAGCCGGTGGAGGCTGGAGGAAGTCGACGGTGGATGAATAGTAGCCTGTGGAGTCCTGTTCGCGGTACGCCACACCCCTCCCGATGAACGGGACCCCGTTTTGACCATAGCCGCTCGAAGAGAAGTCCGTTTCCTCTGTTTTGCGGTACGCCACACCCCTCCCGATCAACAGGACCCCGTTTCGACCGTAGGTGGTTGAACAGAAGTCCGTTTCATCCGTTTTGCGGTACGCCAGACCCCTAGTCGATGAACAGAACCCCGTTTCAACCGTAGGTGGTCGAACAGAAGGCCGTTTCCTCCGTTTTGCGGTACGCTAGACCCCGAGTCGATGAACAGGACCCCATTTCGGCAGTTCCGGCCAAGCCCGTTGGCTCCCGATAAACATGACTCATTCCGACCGAGTCGGTTGCCTCGCGATGAACACGACGCTATTTCCTCCGTTCCGACCCAGCCGGTTGGCTGCCGATGAACAGGAGGCCGTTGCTGCATACCCCCACCATCGCCTCTACATGTACACGAGCCCTGGCCGTATGTATGCGCGAGTACGCGTCTGAGACCCCGCCTGTATGTACATACGTGCCCGTATTTTTTGCAGCGTGGCTGTATGTACGTGTACATGATTTAGACGGGGCTGCTTGAACTGCTACATGGGGGCTCTACTACGACACGTGCCGCTCCTTACATGACCACGGTTCATCGTTGCAGAGAGACCGATCGACCAGTATGTACGTACACGTTCGCGACCAGACAAACAACGCAATGTACACTTCGACCGGGTGGGTCCCAACTGTCAGGGAGGATACGGAGGCACTTCCTTGCGTGCGAAGATATAGCAGGTGGGTCCTAGCTGTCAGGGGAAGGAATCATTTTTTTGCGCGTAATAAGGAGGCACTTCCTTGCGTGCGAAGATGTAACTAGTGGGTCCATCTGTCAGCCTCACCGCTTACAGTCCTCTTCCGATGGTTGTCGTTCATTCACCACGTTGACTATGCCGCGCCGAGAGCACCAAGGCGGTGGACGACGGCGAGGCCTTGGAAGGGAACAATGCGGAGCCGGGGAAGACGCGGCAGTGGATGCCCACGCCGAGGGGAGTACGAGGGATGACTGGTTCGGTTGCGGTGTGAGGTTGCCGTCGCCGGAGAATAATAGGGGATGTGGGTGAGTAGAGGGAAGGCCTGGCCAACGGTGGGAGTAGGGTGGGGCGGTGAGGCCTGCATGGCAGCACAGCCGGCCACGGGAGGCAGGAGCAGGCGGTCCCGCCGGCGCTGGTTTGGGCGGCTGGAGCAAGAAGATCAGAGATTGAAGAAGCAGCACGGCCGTTGGATTAACATCGAACGGTCAAAGTTGCTAGAATCGTTTGTTGACTAAGTTGACAAAGCCCTGCGTACGCGTCAACTTAGAAGGCCCACAAGTCAGCCACCAAATCCGATGGGTCCTAGTTGTCATGGGGAGAAACGTTTTTTTCCGCATAATAATGAGGCACTTCCTTCCGTGCGAAGCTATAGCTGGTGGGTCCCAGCTGTCAGGGGGGGAATCATTTTTTTTCACGTAATAAGGAGGCACTTGCTTGCATGCGGCCATGGACCATGTGGGTCCCTACTGTCAGCCTCTCCACATACATCCCTCTTCCGATGGCTGTCGTTTGTTGACCATGTTGACCATGCCGCGCCGAGAGCACCAACACGGTGGACGACGGCGAGGCCCAGGAAGGGAACGACCAGGAGCCGGCGAAGCCACAGCAGTGGATACCCACGCTGAGGGGAGTATGAGGGTTGACTGGTTCGGCTGCGGTGTGAGGCCTGTGTCACCGGAGAATAACAGGAGGTGTGGGTGAGTAGAGGGATGGCCAGGCCAGTGGTGGGAGTAGGAGGGGTGGTGAGGCCTGCGCAGCAGCACAACCAGCCATGGGAGGCGGGAGCAGGCAGTCCCGTGGGCACTGGTTTGGGCGGCTGGAGCAATAAGATCAGAGATTGAAGAAGCAACACGACCGTTGCATGTTATCCACCGGTCACTGTCACTAGAATCGTTTGTTGACTAAGTTCACAAAGCCCTGCGTACGCGTCAAGATGTTAGGCCTACAAGTCAACCTCCAAATCTGTGGCAAACAGCATGCATCCCATTTGCCATTTTTTTTTAATAATTTACAGCCCATTTGCTAAATCTTAAGGATTTTTTTGAAGCCCATGTTCTTTACGTTAGCATTACAACCCATATTCTGGCCACGGTTAAAAAAATCAACGAATTTTTGCATATTTCGGTGGGGTCCGAACTGTTTTTAATCCTGAAATTTCGAGTCAGATTCAAAGTAATTTGAAAAATAAAATTATATTTATTTAAAATCCTACGAAATTTTCACCGCAAAAAAATCAATGAAATTTAAAATATTGAAATCCTAAAAAAACGTAATTTGAAACTAATTGCCGGTTTGTTGTGTTGTTTTTAAAATTTACTGCCCATTTCTTACTAGTTATAGTCCATTTTCTGGGCAAGCGCCGAATACATCCCTCGTCGTCTTGAAAGATTTGCAGCCCAGCAGGGCTGAGAAAAGCAAGTAAGCCATAGTTGGGTATTCTGCAAAAACAATAGAACTGGGCTAGCCATTTTCAAAAAGAGAAAAAAACAACTGGGCTGGTCATGTGGTAAACAGAAAATAAAAGTCTGGGCTAGACAGGCTACAGCTCCCGCACAGCCCAGTTGATACCCTACTCCATCTCAAAAACAAAAAAAACAACTGCACGAGCTGCTGGGTCCTTGGTATCAGCTGCTCGTTGGGCAATTCTCTCGCTTATTGACTACGTTGACAATGGCGTGGGACCCAGATGTCAAACCATTAGGAGGAAGCATTTTTTGGCTTGTAATAAGGAGGCACTTGCTTGTGTACTGCAATGACCCTCGTGGGTCCCTACTGTCATCCTCTCCATGTACAATCATCTCCTGATTCCTCTCGGTCGTTGACCATGTTGACAACGCCAGACGGCGGCGCCGCAGTGAGCGAACCAAGGCAGAGGATGACGGCGAGGCCTCGGACGGGAACGAACAGGAACCGTGGAAGATGCGGCAGTGTAGTCGCAGACTCGCAGGCAGAGGGGAGTACGAGGGTTGACTGGTTCGGGTGTGGGTGTGGGTTGGGGCTGACGTCGCCGGAGAATAACAGGACGTGTGGGGGAGTGGAGGGATGGACTAGCCAATGTTTGAGGGTACGGTGGGGCAGCAATGCATGGTCGGAGGCGCAGCCAGCCGTGGGAGGCGGGAGCAGACGGGACCGATGGCGTGGTTTCGTTTGGGCATCTGGAGAAAGAAGACAAGAGATAGAAGAAACACGACAGATGTTGGATGTCAATACAATGGCTAGCAGGCAAAATCGTTTGTTGACTAAGTCGACACCACCTTGGATAGGCTTTTTCCTTGTGGGTCCCAAATGTCAGAATCCAAATCTGTCATGGCGATGCAGCCTTTCCTATTAGGAATTACAGCCCATTTTGTGTGCTAGCTCAAAATAAGTTTGTGGCTGCTGGCGGGCGCTAAGCACTTGGGTTCTGTAATGCACAATGAGCTCAAGGAGCCGGCGAGAGTGATGTTATTTCCCTTGCTTGGGATTTGTTATAGTATTTCTCTCTTAATTAAATAAATGACAAGCCATTTGCCTTGTTTCTAAGAAAATATGACAGCCGCAGCAAAGTTGAAAAGGGCAACAACATCTAACTCCACCTTACAAACTGTACAAAAGCACGACGGTTAATTGTTCATCAGGTTTAGACTAAACCCAGATTGAAAAGGGCAACAACATCTAACTGCAGCAGTGTTTTTAGCAGTCACAATCAAATGGATTGGTCAGATCCATAAAATGAACATCCCGGGTCGTAAAATTTAATGGAATATGACCACAAGATGATGTAAAAAGAAGACGGGCATGTTCAGAAGCCCATTTGTCCACCTGAAACTCCTTTTTTTGCTCTTCGACATATCCATCCGTCAAAACTTCGTTGTTAATAAATTTAAGCCTGATGGACAATAGTGCCCTCGCATTCAGCAGGAAGAATGTGACAAATCTAGTGTTTGCATGGGTGGCTACATATCCTTCCATCGTTATTGTCTTCAAACGAATGTCATGAGAACTGAGAAAATCCCGGTGCTTACGATGCCACCGATTGGTTATACCTTTTGTACCCGGTCCTGTTGCCTAATTTGACATGAAGATTGAAAATAGCTAAGGTCTAAAAAAAGAGTATGTCGAAAGAGCAACAACTGAACGGTTAATTCTTGTACACTATATGTGGGCTTCCAATGTGTGTGAAATCATCACCTTTATATACAACTTCTCCAGACACGGAAAGCATCACAACAAGCCAATAATCTTGTTCAAATCAAAAGTATTCATACTAATATATAAGATCTTGACAGAATCCAGCACCACTGATAGGCTATCCATGGACAAACTCTTCATTGAGCATAGAACATAATATTAGTACAAAAAGTGTACTCCAAGATGATATAAAACTTATGCGCACAATTGAAAAATGAAAATTATGATTACAAAAGTGTAGATGACAATATACAGTACCTAGATAACTGTGGAGCCAAACACCATCTTGAAATGATCACAGAGATCATGAATTACACCCAAGGTCTCCTGTTTATGCGCAGAGACGACAATTATTTGCGAAGGTGAATAACAAGAATCAAGGATCAACCTTTGAAGTGAAGGGGCCTCTTCGATGATGAGCTCCCCTACATCAAAAGAAATTCCAATTCTTACAAGGTTAGGCGACTTTATTCGGAGACAACCGATTTTAACTGTCAAAAGAAGCACTAAGCACTCTAGGGCAGGGCAACTGGATTGGATGCTGCTGCGCAGTGAGGCCTCCGATATACGAACCACCACAAGTGAAAGTTTTTTGAGAAGTGGGAGTCAAAGCTTTTGTACCAGATTGTCTGGTAGTTTGCACAGGGCGAAGGTGGCGGTGTGGAGAGAGGAGGAAACCGCGAGATGGACATCGGTGCTGAGGGCACAAGTACATGGCGTTCAGAATGTGGTATGTGATTTATGTGGGAATAGTACAACTCAAGCATCTGGAGTTTTTCGAATTCAGGGGATTTCAGCCAGGCATCCACCATGCAGGGCATGCACAGGTAGCATGTCGGGATGCAGAGGCGTTGAATGGAGCCCTTGTGGGAGGAGTTGATGGCTCCGGGGAGTTCAAAATCATTGAACAGAGATAGACCACGACAGTCGAGATTAAGAGGCGCGGCGCGCCATAGAGGGCACCACCGAGTGCGAGGACTTGGGTGCGCCAGCAATCCTTGGTGGGGAGAAGCGAGATGATCTCCCCCAGGATGGCGTCTGGGAGATCGCTGATGCGGTCCGCCCGAGATTCTTCGGGTTCCTCAGATCCAGGGGGGAGGCTCGCCGCTTCTCCCCGCGCTGCCGGGTGCAGGAACTACAACCGGCGTAGCCGCTGGCGGGAACCTCATCTTCTTAACGATGGGGCCAGCTGAATCCATCTTCCTTGCGGGCGCCACGTCGAGCTCACAGGTTTGAGCAGAGTAGCGAAAGACGAGCCTAGTTAAGGGAGGCTAGGGTTTTCTGTAGGAGTGAGGAAGAAGGCTAGCAGGGTTTTTTTGTAGGAATGAGGAAGAAGGGGAGCGGGGGTTTTCTGTAGGAGTGAGCTGAGGAAGAAGGGGAGCGGGGGTTTTCTGTAGGAGCGAGCTACAGTGAACAGTGAAGTGGGAGCGAGGAGGAAGAAGGGTTTTTTTGGGAGCGCCCCTCTTCAAGTAATATGGGCTTTTCCTACAAAAATATGAGCTTTAAGATGGATCACCTCTTGTACTGGTCGGACTTAACACTAGAGACAACCCATTAGAGACACTCTCCAGCTCTCCAGCTTATGGCCCATTCGCAAAAAAAAGACGCACTCCAGCTTATGGCCCCTGCAGTCCTGCTCGGTAACCTTTTTCAAATTGAAAAAAAACTTATGGCTCCTCCTTGGGCCCACTTGGCATCCACCAAATTAGAGGGTGCGGTAATGCATGCAGACACTCACACTAGTCGAAGCGCGGCACAAATAAGGCATCAAATAACAGGCACACAATATAGATTCTAAATGTTCACACGCTAGTCAACATTCACATTAAACTAAGCTACACAAGATACAGTATGCATACTAGCTAACAATCACAAGCACATATATAAGTTCTGCATGTTTATGCATCTCAATGATTTACCATACTATAACCAAGACAAAGCTGTGAGAAGGTGTAGAAATCAAGAAAAAATAATCGATGCTTCTCCGAGCAAAGGGCCTCCCTACGCATTAATTTCCTGGGCATGCTTCTTTCTTCTCAATGTTGAGTGCACTTTGAGCATGTTGGCAACTCCACAGCTAGCTCGCTGGCTCATCTTGCAATTGACACTGACACATTGCAGCAAACAGAGGAGGCAATAGAGATCACTCAACATCATACTAGTTTGTGCAGTGCTACTTGTAGCTTGCGTTGGTATTTTCCCCGAAGAGGAAGGGATGATGCAGCACAGTAGAGATAAGTATTTCCCTCAGTTATGAAACCAAGGTTATCGAACCAGTAGGAGAATCACGCAACACTTCGTTAGCAGCACCTGCACACAAACAACAAATCCTTGCACCCAACGCAAACGAGCGGTTGTCAATCTCTCGGCGGTCCATTGCAAGATTAAATTGTATGGGATAGATAGATAGATTGAAACAAAAATACAAAATAAAATAAATAAAAGAAAATGTCAGCAATATTTTTAGGGTTTCAGTAATATGATTTAGATAGACCCGGGGGCCATAGATTTCACTAGAGGCTTCTCTCAAGAAAATAACATACGGTGGGTAGACAAATTACTGTTGGGCAATTGATAGAAAAGCAAATAATCATGACGATATCCAAGGCGATGATCATGTATATAGGCATCACGTCCAATACAAGTAGACCGACTCCTGCCTGCATCTACTACTATTACTCCACACATCGACCGCTATCCAGCATGCATCTAGTGTATTAAGTCCATAAAGAACAGAGTAACGCCTTAAGAACGAAGACATGATGTAGACAAGATAAACTCATGTATGAATAAACCCCATCTTTTTACCCTTAATAGCAACGATACATACGTGCCATGTCCCTTTCTGTCACTGGGATTGAGCACCGCAAGATCGAACCCATTACAAAGCACCTCTTCCCATGGCAAGATAAATCAACTCAGTTGGCCAAACCCAATCAATAGATCGGAGAAGAAATACGAGGATATAATGATCATGCATAAAAGAGTGCAGCAAAGACTCAAATAATTTCATGGATAATCTGATCATAAACTCACAATTCATCGGATCCCAACAAACACATCGCAAAAAGTGATTACATCGGATAGAACTCCAAGAACATCGAGGAGAACATTGTATTGAAGATCAAAAAGAGAGAAGAAGCCATCTAGCTACTGCCTATGGACCCGAAGGTCTATGGTAAACTACTCACGCATCATCGGAAGGGCAGCAAGGTTGATGTAGAACCCCTTCGTGATCGATTCCCCCTCCGGCGGAGTACCAGAGAAGGGCCCCAGATGGGATCTCTCGAGAACAGAAACTTGCGGCGGCGGAAAAAGTATTTCGTGGACTCCCCTAAGGGTTTCTGATTTTTTTCTGAATTTAAGGTGCTGGAATTAGGTCAAACGGAGCTCTGTGGGCCCCACGAGGCACCAGGGCGCGCCTGCCCCCCCCCCCACAGGCGCGCCCTGGTGGCTCGTGGGCCCCACCAGGGTCTTCTGGCCTCCTCCCGAAGCTTCTAGTGTTTATCTTGGCCAATAAAAAATCTCCAAAAAGTTTCGTGGCATTTGGACATCGTTTGGTATTTATTTTCTGTAAAACAAAAATTGGCCAGAAAACAACAACTGGCACTCGGCACTAAGTTAATAGGTTAGTCTCCAAAAATGATATATAATTGCTATCAATGATTATAAAAACATCCAAGATTGATAATATAACAGCATGGAACAATCAAAAATTATAGATACGTTGGAGATGTATCAGCATCCCCAAGCTTAATTCCTGCTCATCCTCGAGTAGGTAAATGATAAAAACAGAATTTTCGATGTGGAATGTTGCCTATCATATTCATCACATATTCTTTTATTTTGTAGCATGGACATTGGACTTGAATGATTCAAAGCAATAGTCTATAATTTGACGTGAAGATATAAATACTCAAGCACGCTAACAAGCAACCATGTCTTTCAAAATATCAACGGTAAAGAAAGTTATCCCTAGCCCATTATGCTCAATCATTGATCCATTCATGAAACACACTCAAACATTAGCTACATTCAATGCACAAGTATGACAATAGTGCTCTCTAGTTGGTGCTTTTGTAAGAGAAGATGGAGACTCAAATAAAATAGAAATTGCATAAAAGTAAATAGATAGGCCCTTCGCAAAGGGTAGCAGAGATTTGCTAATATGCCAGAGCTCAAGGCTGAAATTAAAGAGATAAAATATTTTGAGAGGCATGCTTTTCTTGTCAACGAAAACGACCGAGAATTCCCAATATTTTCCATGCTAGACACGTCATAGG
The DNA here is from genome assembly GCA_039707655.1 of Elymus sibiricus. Taxonomy (NCBI): domain Eukaryota; kingdom Viridiplantae; phylum Streptophyta; class Magnoliopsida; order Poales; family Poaceae; genus Elymus; species Elymus sibiricus. Next base: position 333,962,255 of record CM077666.1, read on the forward strand.
TGGTTCCTAAACAAAAAGTAAAGTTTATTTCCTTTCCACCATTCTTTCACAATCCATGGCTAGCCATATCCACGGGTGGCCTCCATACCAACACTTTCCAAGGAATTTTGTTGTTATTAATTTTTGATTCATTGTGGGACTGGGCATCCCAATTACCAACCATTCTCTCGTGCAATGACAAGTGAATAAACACTCATCGTGAGAATAACACACCTAGCATGGAAAATAATGGCCACCCCCTGCCGCTTCATGAGCGGCACGGGCACACAAAACAGAAAAATTATTTTGAAAATTAGAGTTGGCACACGCAAATTTACTTGGAACGGCATAGAAATACCACATATAGGTAGGTATAGTGGACTCATTTGGCACAACATGGGTTTAAGGAGTTTGGATGAACAAGCAGTATTTCCGCTTAGTACAAATGAAGGCTGGCAAAAGATTGAGAAGCAACCAACGAAAAAAACGAAAACGGTCATAAACATGCATTGAACATAACTAACACCGAATAATGCACCATAAGTAGGATATAATTTCGTTGCATAACTATTGACTTTATGTGCATGCATAGGGAATCACAAACCTTAACACTAATATTCTTACTAAATCACAATTACTCACTAACATGACTCACATATTATCATTTCCATATCGCAAAACTATTGCAAGGAATCACACTTATCATATCCAATGATCTATATGAAAGTTTTTATTATATCCCTCTTGAATATTCATCACTTTCGGACCAAATTCATATCTTGTGCAAATTACCGTTACTATCATCAACTCTCAAAAAGATTTAAGTGAAGCATGAGAGTGCAAATATTTCTTCAAAATTTCAATCTTATCAATTCTCAAAATAATATAAGTGAAGCTTGAGAATTCATTTCTTCAAAATTTTCAATCAACTCTCAAAATAATATAAGTGAAACATGAGAGTTTATTTCTTCAAAATTTTAATCAACTCTCAAAATAATATAAGTGAAGCATGAGAGTTTATTTCTTCAAAATATAGCCACCACCGTGCTCAAAAAGATTTAAGTGAAGCACTAGAGCAACTGCCTAGCTCAAAAAAAAATTAAGTGAAGCACATAGAGTATTCTAACAAATGATGATGAACGTGTGGCTCTCTCAAAATAGGTGTGTTCAGCAAAGATGATTGTGACAAACTAAAAAGAAAACAAAGCAAAGACTCATATAATACAAGACGCTCCAAGCAAAACTCATATCATGTGACAAATAAAAATATAGCTCCAAGTAAAATTACCGATGGTTGGTAGAAGAAAGAGGGGATGCCTTCTGGGGCATCCCCAAGCTTAGACGCTTGAGTCTTCCTAGAATATTACCTTGGGGTGCCTCGGGCATCCCCAAGCTTAGGCTTTTGCTACTCCTTATTCCTTCATCCAACGTGATCTCACCCAAAACTTGAAAACTTCAATCACACAAAACTCAACAAAACCTCCATGAGATCCGTTTGTATAACAAAATAAATCACTACTTTAAGTACTGTTGCAAACCCATTCATATTTTATTTTTGCATTATACCTACTGTACTCTAACTTGACCATGGCTTATACCCCGCTATACAATCCATAGATTCATCAAAACAAGCAAGTAGTGCATCAAAAACAGAATCTGTCAAAAACAGAACAGTATGTAGCAATCTATTTAAAACCATACTTCTGTAACTCCAAAAATTCTGAAAAAATAGGAAAACGTGGGAAATTCATATACCAATACTGTGTAAAAATTTCAGATTTTTCTGACGCTCCAGTACAGAAACAAAATTCGGGCACTGGACACAAAACTTTCTGTTTTCCAAACAGCATCAATTATACTATCTTCCAAATCATCCTAAAGGCTTTACTTGGCACAAACACTAATTAAAAACACAAAAACACATTCATACCAGTAGCATAATTGTGAAAACACACCATAACAAAAAAAAAATTTTATTTATTGGGTTGCCTCCCAACAAACTCTTTCTTTATAGCCATTAAGATAGGCTTTGAGATTTCAATGATGCTCACATGAAATATTATAATTGAAACACGAAGAGAGCATCATGAAACATGTTAAGTCTAACATACTTCCTATGCATAGGCATTTTATATGCAAACAAATTATCAAGACGAGAAATATCAAGCATATGCAAAGGAGAGGAATAAAACATTGACAATCTCAACATAACGAGAGGTAATTTAGTAACATGAAAATTTCTACAACCATATTTCCCTCTCTCATAATAATTACATGTAGGATCATAATGAAATTCAACAATATAGCTATCATATAAAATTTTCTCTCCATGATCCACATGGATGAAATTCTTATAGTCTTCCAAAATAGTGGGATTAACATCAACTAAAGTCATGACCTCTCCAAACCAACTTTTATCAAAAATTTCATAAGATTGAACACTCTCCAAATATGTGGAATTATTTTTACCCAGAGTTGACACTCTTCCAAACCCACTTTCAATATTATTGCAAACATTATGATCAATAGCATATTCATCATGAGGTTTAAATAAATTTTCAAGATCATAAGAAGCATTATCACCCCAATCATGATCATTGCAATAAGTAGTGGATATAACAAAATTATCATCCCCAAGCTCATAGTTTTGCATATTATTAGCACAATTGACATTAATAGAATTTATAATAACATTATTGCACTCATGCTTTTCATTGAAGGAGAATCACTTTATAAATTTCTTTTTTCAACACTTCATCACAATTTTTCGGTTCATGATTTTCAAGCAAAACTTCATAGAGATAATCAATTGCACTCAACTCACTAGCAATTGGTTCATCATAATTGGATATTTTGAAAATATTAGCAAGTGGATGAGGATCCATATCAATAGATTTCTAGCAAGCGAAGATGCAAGCAAATAGAAGGCACATGGCACACAAGCAAAGATAGCAAACGAGCAAAAAGGCGAACGGAAAATATTTTTGTATTTTTGTAAAAACGTTTTAGAAGTGGGGGAGATGAAAACGAGAGCCAAATGGCAAATAAAATAAATGCAAGGAGATGAGAGTTTATGCGAAGGTACTTGATAGATGTTGATGATGTCTCCCCGGCAACGGCGCTAGAAATTCTTCCTGCTACTTGTAGCTTGCGTTGGTATTTTCCCCAAAGAGGAAGGGATGATGCAGCACAGTAGAGATAAGTATTTCCCTCAGTTATGAAACCAAGGTTATCGAACTAGTAGGAGAATCACGCAACACCTCGTTAGCAGCACCTGCACACAAACAACAAATCCTTGCACCCAACGCAAACGAGAGGTTGTCAATCTCTCGGCGGTCAATTGCAAGATTAAATTGTATGTGATAGATAGATAGATTGAAACAAAAATACAAAATAAAATGAATAAAAGAAAATGGCAGCAATATTTTTAGGGTTTTAGTAATATGATTTAGATAGACCCGGGGGCCATAGATTTCACTAGAGGCTTCTCTCAAGAAAATAACATACGGTGGGTAGACAAATTACTGTTGGGCAATTGATAGAAAAGCAAATAATCATGATGATATCCAAGGCGATGATCATGTATATAGGCATCACGTCCAATACAAGTAGACCGACTCCTGCTTGCATCTACTACTATTACTCCACACATCGACCGCTATCCAGCATGCATCTAGTGTATTAAGTCCATAAAGAACAGAGTAACGCCTTAAGAACGATGACATGATGTAGACAAGATAAACTCACGTATGAATAAACCCCATCTTTTTACCCTTAATAGCAACAATACATACGTGTCATGTCCCTTTCTATCACTGGGATTGAGCACCGCAAGATCGAACCCGTTACAAAGCACCTCTTCCCATTGCAAGATAAATCAACTCAGTTGGCCAAACCAAATCAATAGATCGGAGAAGAAATACGAGACTATAATAATCATGCATAAAAGAGTGCAGCAAAGACTCAAATAATTTCATGGATAATCTGATCATAAACTCACAATTCATCGGATCCCAACAAACACACCGCAAAAAGTGATTACATCGGATAGAACTCCAAGAACATCGAGGAGAACATTGTATTGGAGATCAAAAAGAGAGAAGAAGCCATCTAGCTACTGCCTATGGACCTGAAGGTCTGTGGTAAACTACTCACGCATCATCGGAAGGGCAGCAAGGTTGATGTAGAACCCCTCCGTGATCGATTCCCCCTCCGGCGGAGTACCGGAGAAGGACCCCAGATGGGATCTCTCGAGAACAGAAACTTGCGGCGACGGAAAAAGTATTTCGTGGACTCCCCTGAGGGTTTCTGATTTTTTCTGAATTTATAGTGCTGGAATTAGGTCAAACGGAGCTCTGTGGGCCCCACGAGGCACCAGGGCGCGCCTGCCCCCGCCCCCCAGGCGTGCCTTGGTGGCTCGTGGGCCCCACCAGGGTCTTCTGGCCTCCTCCCGAAGCTTCTAGTGTTTATATTGGCCAATAAAAAATCTCCAAAATGTTTCGTGGCATTTGGACTTCGTTTGGTATTGATTTTCTGTAAAACAAAAACAGGGCAGAAAACAGCAACTAGCACTGGGCACTAAGTCAATAGGTTAGTCTCCAAAAATGATATATAATTGCTGTAAATGATTATAAAAACATCCAAAATTGATAATATAACAGCATGGAACAATCAAAAATTATAGATACGTTGGAGACGTATCATGCAGTTCCACTGAAATCATCTTCATTATCCTGAATGTGAAAAGATAGGAAACAATAGCTGTACTTAAACGATGTTGCAAAACAGTAGAGCATATCAATAGCTCGGCATGACAAAACACGATCATCTGGACGAAGGGGTACTAACCGGCGTGAGGAAGATTATCCACAATTTTATAAGTGGTTAGTTGATTTCCACCTTGGGGTCTCATCTCATGCCATGGAGGAAATTCGATCCAATCGATCAGTGCAATTCCTTCCATCTGGCTGTAGAAAATTTGTCCAACTCACCCCAATATCTTTATTGTACAGTTCCACTAAATTTATGCGCCACTGTTTGCACGACCCCTACTCGCCGGCCAGGCCATCTATGACTCGGTGTCTTTTATCTTGCATTGACGGGGCGGCTACACTGCTTGTTCGCTCCTCCACACAGGACAGGCTCGTTCTACACTGTGATCAGCAAGTCAACGTAAGAATAAGCTTATTTCATCTTGTGTAGGTCATTCTACCTAGTTAAGAATGTAGGAATACCTCGAGCACCATGAGGTTAGCTGACAGCAGGTAGATGTAGCCATCTAATTTGTGCGGTTCTACTAAAATTGTGGTTTGTGCTTCTGTTTGCACAAATAGAAACCACAAGGAGATAGACAACCCTGTTTGCAGAAATATGTGATAGGGTTATTTAAGTAGTGTCATTTTTTACTGTGGCATATGATTAAGAGCAGCATCTCATATGTTATCAATGGCATTACATTGACAGTATGAAAAAGTGCCATTAACTAAGAAGTGCCATCACATCAGATCAACACGGGCACTAGATTAACGGGGGCTTAGATTAACATGCACAACAATTGCATTATAACTCTGTGATGACAGTAGTACATGATCAGTAGCTACGTGCACGGTTAACAGGAACGATCGTTCTAACAAAGGGTGATACGGAAAGGAGAAATACATCGTCGTGTCAACCAAATGTGCAATTAAATTTCTGCAGTTCCACTGAGATGAAGCTATGTTACCGGTGTGAGATTTAAGTGTAACACCCCAAAGCACTCTTCATGGGAAATAAAGCAAGACAGAAGCATTTCATAAAACGGTGGTGGCATTGCTTCAGTTTATCAATGGCAATAGATTGACAACAGCATTACTTAAGAGTGACATCACATTAACAGTGGCATTGTTTCATTTTACCAGATATTAGATTAACAGCTCCAGTAAGGGCATAGGGACTGGTGAGGCACAAGCATGTTTTACCTCCACCGAGGCATAAAGTGGTGAGGCAGAGGTGGTTGCCGAGAGCAGCAAACATGCAAGCAGAATGTCTGGATTTGTGCCATTTTTGTTCTCATGATCTCGTTAGTGACCTTTTGCTGCGTGACCACAGGAAATCTAGCCGTGCTCATTCTCAGTTGCGTTGTCCACCCAGCACCCCCTCACTTTCTTTACTTTTTCGACCAAGAGACCGGTCAGGCCAGAATCTTACTACTAGTACTTCCCCCCACCCTTCACCCCCACCCCACTTTATTGCCCTTTTCAACAAAGAGATCGATTCATTAACCAGTCTTTGCTACCCTGCCCACCCCAAAAAAAATTCCACATTCAACCAGGCCATCTATTTATCTTCATGCATTACCTTTTTTCCTCTAATAGTAAAAATTTAGGTGGTGTTCGAGTGTTTGATAAGCTGACGAGGCTATCTAGATACATTGGGAGCTTTGGCCTGAAGAATATCCACATGCAGGATGCAACGACGTGGGGAGCAAACCAAACTTGATGGGAAAAAATGATGCAGCGACGTGGGGAGCTGGCCCATTAGAAGAAACCGGTTCTAAAAGAAGTTATACCTCTGGTCGGCGGGATGTGGTGAGGCAGGTGGTGGGATCTGCCAACACGACGGCAGCGAGCAAGGGTGCGGAGGACCACCCATGTCGGCGCCAGGTCAGAGAAGACGGCGCGCGTCGGGTTCCTCCCTCGCCAACGGCGACCGCATCAACATTGCACCTCGTACCCTACCCAGCGGAAGGGATCCAGCCGGATCTGTGACCACCGGAGAGAAGAGATAGAAACAGAGAGAGTGGACACCATCGTCTTGTTTAGATCTGGAGAGGGTGAGAGAGTGAGAAGAAGAGAGCAACCCTAGCAAGCAAGTCCCGAAGCTCCAGCCTACATATATAGTGGAGTAATTTTTTTCCTCTCCGTAGCAATCATTTTAAATTGAATACGCGCCGAGCCATCTTTTCATTTAACGTACCAGTAAAGAAACTCGATCAATAACCGCGCCACCGCGTTCAGGTCACACTTTGTATGGCTCACATGTTGTCCCAGACCCTACATTAAGTGGACAACTAGATAGGTCAAATTATCATAGCTGCCTCTTCGTATGCAAATGCGCTCCACCATGTACATGCGCGTGTGCGTGAGGGAACGATCGAGTGTGTTTGTGCGCTTCTTCTCTTCGTGTATGTGTGTGTGTGTGTGTGTGTGTGTGTGTCTCAGAGGCAACGAGACACTGACCTAGACAGAGATGGTGTGTAGAAAAAGTCACTGGCGTGTGTGTGTGTGTGCGCGCGTGTGCGTGAGAGCGGACACCGATGCGGGAGGACGCCATCCAACCATAGCCGCATACATTTTGACAATAGTTCGAACCAACAAGACGAAATTCGTGCAAACACGGCCAGATTTCATATAAACATGACGGATTTTCATATAAACATGATGGATATCATTACATTTATATCAACTAAGCGGTGCTAGTCCGGCTCTAAAGGTATTAATAATACCTAATCTAAATGGTCGCCAGCGGCTCCTTTTGTCTTCCTCATGTCCGGCAGCCCGATCACCGGACTGCCTGGAGCCCCGGAGGTATATGCTCCAGCGCAAAGGGCGTCTCACTTCCCCACCGCTCATCGGAGTCGAACCCCCGGCTAATGCTTCAGCTGGAGGGGATGGGGGCGCCTCCGCTTCTGTGGAGCCCATGCGGGGTCGACGATGGTCTGCTCTGAAGAAGAACCGCGCAAGACACCGGCTGTGTCCGCCGGCGTCGCCTCGACGGTGGCCTTCATGGGATACAAGCGGCGGCGGCCTCCCGTGTTCTACTTCTCCTCGATGATGGTGGCGGGCGCGGATGTGCGGGCCGCCACCTCATCGACATCCACGCAGCCGGCTTCTTTCTCTACCTGCATGGCGCGGCTACGCGCGTGTCGATGGCGGATGGCGCGGTCGCAGGCACTGGAGGCGCCGTGCGGGCGTGGAGCAACTCGCCTATCCTCCTCGAGCTAGCCTGGAGCGTTGAGTTGCTGAACCACGCGCTGGCTGGGGGTGGCAACTGGCTCCGTCGGGCTAGGCGAGGGAGGTGGAGCAGCGAGCTGCCTCGCTCGTAACTACCGGGCTAGGCGGGCCACCCAGCCGGCTTTTATGCTGGAGAACTGCTCTTCCTGCTCGTCGGATGCCATCGAAAGAGTGGAGAAAATGGTGGAAGGAGGAGCTTGGCCGGTGTTGCGTTTAATGCCGGCCTGCTCCTGAATGGACGTGTGGATGTACTAGGTTTCTCGGCTTCCACATGGGTTTAATGGAGGCGTTTGAATGCGGCGAGGAGGCGCGTTCAGCCGGGCGTGCAGCGGGCGGCGCCCTCGGCCGGCGCACCGCTTCAATGGCGGATGCGACCTCTCACTCTCACTGCGTCCGCCCTGAGCCGCCTTTAATGTGGAGCGGCGTGCTCTATAGCGGCGTGAATGCGGGCAGCTGGCACTAGGCGGGAAGCGCGCGCGGGAGGGGGAGTGGTTTTTGGTGGGCCAGGGCGGTCAGAACCTCAGAAGCGGGCTCGGGATCGGTTCGGACTCCTGATTTATGCCGCTTCAGCTAGGATGAATCTCCATCGTGTGGAACCACACTAGAAAGTTGCGACCATGGTTCCCGTTGCCCGCCGTTATGGATCGTGCCTTCTATGAAGAACGGCTGGGACTGGAACCAGGTGGTGTACATGGAGTCCATCGATAACGTTTAAGTGGAGTAGTCGTGCACAAAATTATGGGAGCGTTTTTATCTATGTAGAGTAGTGCATAAATTTTAATACAGGAATGGGGTATGAACTTGTGTGGCATGTTGGCATATGTCCCTTAGAACTTACTACTAAATGTGTACGTGCTACTTTTGTGGCTGTTGCATGGGCTCCGACACGCTTTGTGAGATTACTAAAAGGTGGCGCAGCATTGGCTATAACTGACCTTGCGCTTGGCTCTTCGCCTCTTCCGAAAGTCGAACAATGATGATGGTACTACTACTAGTAGTACTACTGTAGTACGAGTAGTAGGAGTAGTATATAGTTCTGGCAATCTGACACCAAATGAACTGCTACACGTCCACCGCGTAATAAGCAAAAGCTTCTCCTCGTCCTGCGAGACACCGAGCGCGCGTGGGCGAGGGAGAGGATGTAGTAAGCAAGCTTCTCCTTGTTCTATAAGTTGACGGGACACATCAAAGCAGTACTCCCTCTGGTCCTTTTTAGTCCGCATATAAGTTTTGTCCGAAGTTCTGTACTAGTAGTCTCCAAAAAGGGCCGACCATGTCCATGGCTACCATCCCGTGCTTCATCATTATACGTGTACGATTCACGTGCCATTGAAGAAAAAAAATTGCGTACCTGCCATTGAAGAAAAAAACTTTATTTATAAATAACGCGCCACCGCGTCATGGTCGAACTTTGATTCGATCACGCATGGTTCCCGACCCTCCACTTAAGTGAACAACTACTACACGCGTCAAATTATCACGTGAGCTGCCTCTTCGTATAGAAATGAGCTCCACTGTGTACCGTGCGTGTGTGTTAGGGAAAGAGGCAAAGAGTACGTGCGTCGGTGCATGCATCTCTTCTCTTCATGCACGTACTCCTTTTTTTGCGGGTGATTCGTGCACGTACTCCACCTACGTTGGTGAGTCTCACTTACACTACTTATCTCCATATTCTTGCATGACACGTGGACCTGGATGCTGGATGTCCCACGTGTCGGCAAAAGGAAGAAGAACGATTTCCGACGATCGAGAAGGAACCAGGAACCGCACGGTGGAGTACTAGACCGGAGGAGTCCGAAACACGGCAGCCCAGTGTAGTAACATCATACATGGCCCACCTCACGCTATCACCATATTCTCGGCCTCCGTGTGACACCTAGCTCCACCATCCCGTATCGCTTCTAGCTCCTTTTCTCTCTCAAAGTGCGGCGGGTTGGCGATTTTGCCGTCAATTGAGGTCGGTTTGCTCCCACTCCCTCCCACATGTTAGTGATATGCCAAGAGCATTCTAAAAAAATGATATGCCAAGAGGAACCGCTTTGACCAACGGACCAAACGCGATAGGCGTACCGTGAGTGGGTCCAGTTTCTCGTTTTGAACTTGTTTGGTGTAGTAGTAACACTTGGTTTTGCACCTTCATAGATTGATGCAAATTCCCGCTAAAAAGGCGCTTCGCTTTCTACTAATCCCGTCAACCGTCCTACTACAGTATATCACCCACATCTGGTTTATAGAGCTTAATCTCCAAATTTTTGTATTACTATACCATTTTGTCAGTCTAAATTTTACTGGTCACAATCACATGTTTAGATTTCAAAGCGCATTAAATTGTTGCGTGCAAGGATTAACAGAAAACTAACCATTGCATGTAAATGTTATTGGTCATTGTACTCCTCATGCATGCATGCGTTGATACGGTACTACTCCAAACGCTCACCATCTAGTAGTTCATTGGTTGGTTTCAATTTTTGAATTGAGCCCCATAAACCCATATTGATATTGTGTTGCTACCGTCCAATACTCGCGTGTGGTGGTTTCTAGAATAAAAAGGAGATACTTACTGTGGGAAAGGTGAAATGATGGTTGCTTCATCCGAGCAACTTACTGTGGGAATATTGGAGTACGAGCGGATTCAACGAACAGTGAAATGATGGTTGCTTTGTCTGAGCAACTTACTGTGGCAAAGGTGGGGCCCTATGATTCGACTGCTCAATAGTCATTATTACTGCGGCGCAACGACCGGGGTGAACCCCCCTACGGTTGTGCACTCAATATTGGTGCATGGCACATGGACCAGGATGCTGGATGTCCCACATGTCGGCGAAAGGAAGTTCAATGGTTTCTGGCATTGCTATCAAGCTTTCAGGATTTGTTTATATGTCACATAATTTTCCAGCATAATAAATTATACTGTAATGTTATGAAGCTTTCAACTTTGGTTTCTTGTGTCCACTTGCCTCCAAGGTTTTCTCGTTACAACATTCCATCAAATACAAGGTTGTCTCGTTACAACATTCCATCAAATACAAAAAAACTAACATGGATGCTAATGCATCACAATGATTAACAGATCAACCCCAATATTTACATCACAACTGAAGAAAAAATTGTGAGAAGGTTTACAAATAAAGAAAAATTAAAAATTGATCGATGCTGTCCGTAGGCATGGTTCCATTTCCTGGCCACGGTGTTCATTGGTCGGCAGCTAGTTTCACGTAGCTCTCTCGAACTGAACAAGACATGTTAGCCAAGAAAGAAGTCTATGGAGGACATGGACCATCCGATCATTTTGTGCAGTTCCACTAAAATCGAGCTAAGCCTCCCTGTTTGCAAAGATATGAATAAGTGTTTTTACAATAATAGTGGCACTAGGTGATGAAACATACACACACAAATAGAAGCCGATCACCTTTGCAATCTCTCGTAAAACTAACTGCTACTTGTTGGAGAAGATTAGGCTTGGAGTTGGATGAGGACGATAGCACAACCAATCTCCCTTTGTGCAGTCCCACTGAAATGTACAAACGTTGCCCGTGTGACATTTTAGTGGAACTGCACAAAACACTCTTAAGAAAAAAATGATTTGTGCTGTTCACCAAAAGGTTGCAATAGCAACGAGGTGAAATGGATAGCCCTTTTTGCAAAAAGAGGTAGAAAGGAAACAATTACTAGTCAATAACAGTTGATGACACATACGCCGACAAAAATAAGTATATTCATTGTATTCAAGGGGAGATAGCAGCACAGCGGTTTATCTCAAACGGTGTGAGGACGAGATTGCAAAATGGGAAGTACGCCGGCCGAGCAACGTTTTAGGCAAAGAACTAGAGAAGATCCACATGCAGGATTTTCCACATGCAACGACCTGGGAAGTTGGGCAGTGGAGCAAGGCCGGTTCCAGAGGAAGCTATACCTGAGGGTTATCGAGATGTAACTAGGAGGGCGGCGGCAGCCGGGATCTGCTGCGGCAGCGAGCAAGGGGCGAAGGCCCTACCGCGCCGGAGCTTGGTCGGAGAGAACGGCGAGTACCGCAGATCGGGACGTGCCGGTAGTGCGTTTCCTGCCTCGACGCCGGCGACCGGAGCAATGCTGCACATCCTCCCTTTCCGCCGGCGGACGGGATCCGGCCGGATCAGTGACCAGCGGTGAGAGAGAGAGATTGGCCCCCGCTGTCTTGTGTGAGAAAGTGTGAAGAGACGGACCCCAGCAAGCAAGCATTGAGGATCCTACATATATTTTATACTAGTATAGTAGAGCGGTGTTCTTTTTTCTCTCGATAACAATCATTTTTATATTCTGTATGTGCCATTGAGGAATAAACTTTATTTAAAATTAACGTGCAAACGCGTCAAGTCGCACTTTCTTTCATTCACGCATGGTACACGACCGTCCATCAAGTGAACAACCGTTACACGCGTCAAATTATCACGTAGGCTACCTTTTCGTACAGAAATGAGCTCCACTGTGTACCCACACGGGTGTGGTTGGGAACGAGACGTGAGTACATGCATCATGTGTGCACCTCTTATGTTCGTGCACGTCCCCCACCTACGTGGGTGTGTGTGAGAGAGATACAAACCTAGAGAGAGATGGTGAGTGCGTTCGTGAGTGTTTTTTTTGGGGGGGGGGGGTGATTTCGTAAGTGTATTTGTGTGCGTGAGAGATGGACAGGGAATATGAGTCGATGATATCTCAAGAAAAATGTAACATATGCAATGTGTGTGAAATGGAGGCCTAGATATATCATATATAGAGGGGGCGATCCACGAGAAGAGAGGGGAGGGATCATCGGTGTGAGATATATATCGACAGAATCGAAGACAGGGATGAAAGTGTATGGGTGCGAGATTGATAAAGAGAGCCAATGAAATTGTGTCTGCGCACGTCAAATATATAGGGTGGCTGGCCTACTGGAATGTGAGAGGGGACAGGTGCAGTTTGTGTGTGGCAGGGAGACCTACCTAGAGCGTTCGACTATCAGTGTGTGTGTGTGGGGGGGGGGGGGCAGAGACCTAACTAGAGGGGTAGATCGACTAGTATATGTGTGGAGAAGGAGAGACCTAGCTATGTATCGAGGGAGATCGATCGGCATCCATACATATGTGTAGGAGAGGAATAAGGTTGGGAGAGAGACAGAGCTAGAGTGCCGGAGGGGTGGTGGTGGAGTTGCTTCTCGGAGATGGTGGGAGAGGCCTACTAGACAAACGGTGGGTACGACTGCAATATCAATAAGAGAGGGAATGTGTGTCTGTGTGTGCGCGTGCGTGTGAGACACTACAGTAGGATGGTCCTAACGTGACACATGCATTAGAGACCCCTCGACCAAACTGTGTGTGATGCATTAATCGCAAACAGTGTCGTATTACAACAGTGACCAATAAGACGAACTGTGTGCGATGGCGGAGACATCAAGCACGATTCAGATTAGAGTTGTGTGTGCGATACGTGGCATACAGTTGATCCATACGAACCGTTTGCGATGAGCCAGAACAACAGAAACGGTCAGCCAGTTCGGGTGTGTGCGATATAGGGCATACAGTTCACTCAGATGAACTGTTTGCGATTACCCAACACAACAGAAACGTCAGCCAGATCAAGGTGTGTGCGATAGACGGCAAACAGTTGACTCGGATGAACTATTTCCGATGAGCAAAAACAACAGAAACGGTCAGCCAGATCAAGGTGTGTGCGATAGACGGCAAATAATTCACTCTGATGAATTGTTTCCGATGAGCCAAAACAACAGAAACGGCCAGAGCATCTCCAACAACCTTTGTATATTGGATTGCTATAAAAACATGTTATAGCAAGAGGAGAGAGAAGGTTTACAAAGCCAACATGTTTTTTGCTTTGGTAGCCTTTGTATATCGGATTGCTATATTTCCACAAAACACAGAATGACATGTGGGGACAGTTTGTCATAAACACATCACATGTATACTAGCACAACTCGTGCACACGTGTGCACACGCGTACGCGTACACAGACGTAGCACACACGCATACATGTACACAAACGTAGCACACACGCGTACATGTACACACACGTAGCACACACAGGTACACGTACACACGCATGTATCTTTATAAGTTTTTTCTCTTTTTCCCTGTTTAGTCTGCGCATCCTCTATTTCTTGTGCTACTTTCCCTCGGTGCCCTGCATCTACCTCAGTAATTAACGGACGCATGCGCAGCTGCAGCAGGACTACAGCCAATCCAGCGCGGCATGCAGATGGGCCCAAGCCATGCGCATGGGGAAGAGAGGAAGGGGACTGAAGGAGCCTCCCAATCAGTTGCATGCACCCATTGACCGGTTGCATGCAGCAATTAAACTACCGCATATCTCTCATGCATGTACGGGGCAATACTGTATAGTCTAAAAAAGATTCATCCAGTCCCTCCTTGGTATCCGTGCTTCTCCTTACACGCAGAGAAAAAAGGACCGGAGGGAGTATAGAAAGGCTGTTGGAGATGCTCTCAGCCAGATCAAGGAGTCTGCGATACACGGGCACACAGTCTAATTAAAAGAATTGTGCGCGATGAAACAAGTCATGTGCTGACATCGCCGATTGCGGTGCACACACCACGTACGCATCCGAGAACGCTTGCCCACGTTACACCATCCGGGAATCGTGCCGCACTTCGAAACCGGAACCGTCAATAAATTTTGAGCTTGTTTCCCGTCACATTCCAAATTACCACGCTATATTTAATTGCAAACCTGATCACACTGATCAAAACTAAACGTTTTCCCACTTAGCAGCTTATTACTAGGTTTTAAATACTACCTACTCGAAAATGACTGCACAATCCACCTCAATTCATCATCAACAAACAAACAAGTCTTTCTTCGTCGTTCCTTGCGTCTGCCATGGCCCATAGGAGTTCTTCATCGAGAATTGACCAGGGAGCGGTGAGCATGGAAGCAGAAGCAGCAAAGATGTCCCGCCTCGCCGTGATAGCAACCGCGAGGTCCTGCCGTGCCGCCGATGCAGCACAGAGGTCTCGCCGCGCCGCCGAAGCAGCACAGAGGTCCCGCCACGCCGCCAAAGCAGCACAGTGGTCCGGCCGTGCCGTGGAAGCCGCAAGGATGACCCGCCAAGCCGCGGAATTAGCAGAGAGGTCTTGCCGCACCACGGCGGCCTGGGAAGATCTCTTCCGGGAAGGTGAGGGCTATCGCAGGCGCATGCGCACTGAGCTCAATAAGCTGAAGGATGAGATCTCCGGCTGGGCCAAGCTGCATGAGGAGATCAATGCCTCATTTGATAAGGCGATTGGCGTCATCCGGGGACTAAGGGATGACAAGGCGAAGCTCCGCACCCAACGCGACCTGCTGAGGGCCAAGATCGCCGACAGTGCGAAGCAGCACGAGGAGAGCACTGTCGTGATGAAGAAGACAGCCGCCATGGTCGAGAAAATTATGGAAGATAATGCCAACCTCCGCATCGAGCACGAAAGGCTGGTGCGGGAATCCAAAGCTAGTGTCAAGCGAAGTATTGAGGACGTGAAAGAGATCATTGCCGTTCACTGCGAGAACTCCATCGCCATGGATGCAATGATGAAGATGGCGGAGGAGAGCGAAAGGAGGTGAAGGTCGTGGAGGCGATGAAGAAGGAGTTGGAGGAACTCCGTCCCATGCAGCAACCCATCAAGAAGGAGTAGAGCAGCGACTCAGATTGTTATCTGCGTCTTCTTCCTTCTTCTTTTGCCCCTGTGTCTTTCGGGCATTGCCGCGTGTGGCATTTTAAATTGTCTTCCTAAATATGTAAGACAATTACTATCCATTGCCATCATCATCATATATAACAGTCTTGCTAAGTCTTCATTAAGTTTCAGTCGAGGCTATGTCCGTGAGTTATCCGTGCAAATTTTTGTTTTCAAATTTTCTTTTTTGTCCCTTAAATCTCAGTCGACTGAGACCTAGCCAGGCTCGGGCGCCATTAATGGAGAAGTTGGGAGCGAGGTGGGCGGTGGATGGAGGTCAAAGGGCTCACCTCCCAGTAAGCATGCGCAGTGGTCTGCTCCACGCCTCCCGTCTACTCAAATAGCTACCCCGCACGGCGCCTCCTAGCCAATAAAAATGGGGACGTGTGGCGGCACGTAAATGGTTAGTACAACGCCCACGGTTTGAATAACACTTGTGTTTCCGATTGTAACATGGCAGCTCTTTGTTCGAAAATGACTTTGTTGGTTGTTAATGTGTGCGCCTTCCAAAAATCGGACAAATTTTTTACCACAGCATGTTGGTGCCATGTCAAGGCAACATGCCAAGTTTCATGATTTTCAGGCAAGTTTTGGATTTACAGGAATTTAAAAACCAAGTTTGTCAATGTTTTTGGCCGAGCCACGATGCCCGAATGTTTGAAATTCATTCCCATTTCTTGCATGGGACCTAAACATTCACCCAAGGACATATACGATTTTTCAACCCATTTTGTTGCACTGGAGCATGTGCATGTAGTTCAAATTTGAATTATGCACATTAAACGCCTACAAAACTCAATAAATGTATAAGAAGGCCAAACAAACCCAGAATAATTCCAAATTATAGCGCGACACTCCTATTGGTCTTTGTTGCCTCTGTAAAAAAAATCAAGGCAGGAAGAGGCAGTGTATGTCGTTTCGTCCACAAAGGTGACACATTCCCTATCGGAACCATGAGCCTTCTTGAGAGAAGCTCCGGTTTGTAAGAAGCTTATACCAAAACTTGTCCCAAATCAAATAATTTTTTTACCACAGCATGTTGGTGCCATGTCAAGACACCATGCCAAGTTCCGTGATTTTTAGGCAATTTTTGGATTTACGGGAATTTAAAAACCAAGTTTCTCAATGTTTTCGGCCGAGCCACGATGCCCAGATGTTTGAAATTCATTCACATTTCTTGTATGCGACCTAAACATTCACCCAAGGACACATATACGATTTTTCAACCCATTTCGGTGCAGTGGAGCATGTGCTTGTAGTTCAAATTTGTATCATGCACATTAAATGCCTAGAAATTCAATTAATGTATAAAAAAGGCCAAACGAACCCGGAATAATTCCAAATTTTAGCACGACACTCCTATCGGTCTATGTTGCCTATGTAAAAAAAATCAAGGCAGGCAGAGGTAGCGTATGTCGTTTCGCCTTCTTGAGAGAATCTCCGGTTTGTAAGAAGCATATACCAAAACTTGTCCCAAATCGAACAAAATTTTTACCAAGGCATGTTGGTGCCATGTCAAGACACCATGCCAAGTTTCGTGATTTTTAGGCAATTTTTGGATTTACATGAATTTTATAACTAATTTTCTCAATGTTTTCTGCCGAGCCACGACGCCCAGACGTTTGAAATTCACTCCCATTTCTAGTATGGGACCTAAACATTCACCCAAGGACACATATACGATTTTTCAACCCATTTTGGTGCACTGGAGCATGTGCCTGTAGTTCAAATTTGAATTATGCACATGAAATGCCTAGAAAACTCAATTAATGTATAAAAAAGGCCAAACGAACCCAGAAAAATTCCAAATTTTAGCACGACATTCCTATAGTGGCATGTTCACTGCAGATAAATGTTCTAGCAATTCAAACACTGACCTTTCCTGCCGTAACCCCATTTTGTCTTTCAAATCAAAATGAAAAAAATCAAGTACACCACAAACAGTTTATTAGCAAGAATCATGTGCGATGTAGTATAAAATATCTTGGGGCTCCCTCATGTATGGCTTACGCCGGAAGGTTCGTCGGCTATAGTCCACCGGCCGCGCGTCAATCTCACATTATAATGGTGATACACATGGTGTGGTTATGAACATGTTATACTATATATATATATATATATATATATATATATATATATATATACATCCCAGCTATTCTGCAACTGATTCCTGAATAAGCTATTCAGGAACCCTTCCTAATTGCTCGAAAATACATAAGCTAGCTGCACTCTTCCATAATACATAACTGCCGATTGGTGCTCCTACACCTCCATCTTCGTTGCGCCACCGCGAGCTCCACCAACTGCCGCCGCGGGAGCACCCACAAACGGATCCCGGCAAGCCCACCTCTACGTGCTCCTTTCTGTCCCCCACGGCCCGGCGCCATCCGTTCCCTCGCTGAAACGAACACCGGCTTCCTCCGCCACCGTTCGACCAAAACAGCACTGCCACGCCTCGGATCCATCCATCTTCTCATCCAAATACATCAAAGCCACCTCGCTGCCATCTACCGTGTCCCCTCATGACCCCAGGATCCCCTGCCTCTGCTTCTCCCAGCGTCGGTCGTCGTCCCCGGCACCACTCAGGGAGATGGCTGTAACGACCACGACCTCCCGATTCGTGCGATAGCAAGCACTATCTGGGCCGCGCCGATCGTGGGGCACTTCTCCGCGGGATCCGGCAGTCATGACATCCCCGCTCCTCCCATCCTCCACCAGCCCTCCCTGACGATGATTGCCGCAGGGATGCGCTCGCCGGTGCGGTGCTGGTGCCGGTCCTGTCTACGGCTAAAAAAGGGACATGATTCTGGTCCGCATTGCTCGAAGTGATTTCTGGTCAGCTGCGGCACCAAGATCCACCAGGGCGTGATGATGGCCACGAGCTAATTTTCACATTTTTTGTCAGCCGCTAGACCACGTTGCGCTCCTGTCTGGTCCCCTGCTACCATCCGACGCCCTTTAGCTTCAATTTAGCACACTCTGAAACCAACAGTTTTAACGTGTACTGTACAAGTGAGTTGATGCTAATGGCGTCCTAGGGGCAATTTTAACTGTCCCACGATGCATACTGCATCCTCGAGTTATGCCAGCTGCAGCGTACATAGGAAGAATTACTGCATTTTTTTTGCAAGAGCTAACTGAAGGTTTGTGAGAGGTTAACTCCAGAAATAGAGCATCCGTCAGCTAACTGTGTTGCGTGCTAACTGACTGAATGCAACTTATTTTGTGTTGTTTATTTTGTGTTGTTTTTGTTGTATGCACAGAGTACACAGAGGAACATGAAGCAACAAGTAATGAGAAAACATTTTCCCATAAAAAATAAATGAATACAGTAACAGGTTAAACACTACTAGCAACAATTGGAAGATTCAAAATTCAGAATTTACTACCATCTTTTTCCCCAAACCGCTCTCTGTGCCTGCTATCATTGTGTGTGTGAGAGAGAAGAGAATGGTGGATGCATCGTTTGCATAGGCTTGCTGCATCTGCTCATAAATTAGTAGCTAACTCAAGGTAACGGCTGGGACTGAACGAGTTAACTGTTGGTATTGCGGAAGTTAACTGCAAATTAACTACCGGGGTTGAAGATATTAAAAAAATCATTATTTTTTGCACACAAATTAGTAGCTAACTGTCAAGGTAACGGTCGGGACTGAATGAGTTAACTGTTGGTATTGCGGAAGTTAACTGCGAATTAACTACCCGTGACTGAATATATTAAAAAATCATCATTTGTTTGCACACAAATAAGTAGCTAACTCTCAAGGTAACGGCTGGGACTGAACGAGTTAACTGTTGGTATTGTGGAAGTTAACTGCGGGGCTGAAGATATTAAAAAACATTATTTTTTTCACACAAATTAGTAGTTAACGACCAAGGTAACGTTCGGGACTAAATGAGTTAACTGTTGGTATTGCGGAAGTTAACTGCAAATTAACTACCCAGGACTGAATATATTAAAAAATCATTATTTGTTTGCACACAAATTAGTAGCTAATAACGACACGGAGTGAATGAGTTAACTGTTGGTATTGCGGAAGTTAACTTCAAATTAACTACCGGGGCTGAAGATATTAAAAAAACATTATTTTTTGCCCACGTAACGCTGACTGCTTGGACTGAAATAGCAAAAATACTATTTTCTTCCTTTTCTCATTTTTTTGATTGGGGTCACGCTAACTGATGGGTATGAAATAGTTAACTGCCCGGCTACTACAATTGTCCAAGTTAACTGTTACAGCCACGCGAGGTTAACTGCTACATTCATTAAAGTTAATTGCATTTTTAATTAATACATTATATTGAACTTTTAATTTTTTTGATTAACTGTTGCGGCCATCGAAGTTAACTGCCTTTAAAAAATTTGAATTTTTATACACAACAAAACTGCTTAATCTGGATGCATTAACTTCCACTTTTTCTTATCACAAAGCTACTTGTCCCTAATATACCGCCATGTTTTTTTTTATCGAGGTTAACAACACAATCTACTGTTGTTAACTGCCATAAACCGGCAAGCTTCACTATCACTAATTAAAACCCTTTTTTCTCTGCTAGCTAACTGTTGTATTACTAATTCCGAGAGTGAGCAGCTAACTAATCCTGTCTGTAGAGGTTAACTGCCAAAACCTTATTTTTTTGGCCTGAGAACTTGGACCTTTTTTTTCACAAAGCTAGTTGTTCCTAATATACTGTACGAGACAAATCTAATTGTCCCTAAAACTATAACTCTTTTTTTCCTTTTTAACTGAGAACCGGCGAGAGAGCATTTGAATCGTACAGGAAGCTAACTGCTTTTGTTCTCAAGCAAAAAAAAAATTAAAACAAGCTAACTGCTGTTGTTGTACAGGAAACTTTTTTTCTAAATCACAGCAAGTCGCTCCAACTGTCAAAAGAGGAAGAAGTTAACTGAAGTTAACTACTGACGATCTACTCTCTCTGTCATAGGAGAGAGGGAGGGGCAATTTCCTACACAACAACACAAACAGAATCAGTAGCAGTCGATAACAATTAGGAGTAGCAGTTGACTGGCAGATGCACAAACAAAAACTGCTGCAATTTGTTAGAGTAAAACTATCCATGGGAGCGCTGCGATTCACCGATGGTGGAGCTGCATGGAGATGGAGGAGAGGTTACAGGAGGGGGAGGGGCACGGCTGGGGCTGGAGCTCCTGCTTGTCTGGCCGTCGACGGCTCGATCTGGATCAAGGCTGACCATTGGGGAGAGGTGGCCCAACCAGAGCACCTAGGCGAGCAGATCGCTGCGGCTAACTGCCGTCTAGGCCGCAGCCAACTGACGCCGACAAGGGGATTGACGGGACAAGCAGCAGGGGCGGCCGTGAGCATCAAATCCAGCACGGCCCACTCACCCGCATGAGCTGGATTGCTTCTCCTCCACCTTGTGACAATCTCCAACGCCCGACAATGCAACCTCTGCGACTTCCAGGTCGGCGAGAGGATGAGAGAAGGGATATCGACCAGCTCGACGGCGTGTTGTTGAGGAATACGGAGACGGCCGCGCTCGCTGGTCGGGGAAGAGCTGCCCAAGCCCCCGGGGAAAACCGCTCCAGACCGGCGCCCCTGTTTCTGACCAACGCCAGCTGATTGAGGGATTTTGGCGTAGGTAGCGGTATGGGGTAGGTGGTCGGCGGCGGCTTGCAGTCGCAGTTATCGGGATGGCACACGCGCAGTGGCAGTTGGGGGCTAGTGGCGCTCGACGGCGGACCAGAGCTCACTCGCTCGCTCGCTCGCCCCCTTCGAGAAAAGAAACAGGTAGGAGGGGGTGGGTTGCTAAATAAGGTTATTTAGGAACTCTAGAGGGGGTTCCTAAATAATCCCGCCCTATATATATATATATATATATATATATATATATATATATTATCGAACAATCTCACATTTATTTGAATTCGTGATAATGCGTGGCTTTTGCAGCTCACAGCTAAGTACTTGTAGCCGTAGGGGGCGGGGCACTATACATTGTGTGATAAACACATTATACATATGAAACATGGTTTAGTTTATGAAGATCTAGCTAGAGCTTGAAATGTACTATTATTTGAAATCTACATAAAGTGGATTCAAAAATTTGAATTCGAGTTCATATAGTACACATAGTTCATATCTAACTTGACAGTAATCATGTGGTGTGTTGTGAAGATAATATACAGATGACGGTTTAACTTGACAACAATCATGATTGTAGATTCTTATTCAAATAGTGAAACGAATTCCAATTTAGTTCATATTGTAGCGGTGGTATATACATTTGGAATGCACTAAAATGTTCATTTGAGTAGGTTACATGCATTATGCACCTAGCGAAATATTTTAATTGAACATAACAAGGATTCAAAGTTTTGAATGACATTTGTAGTAATTCATACAGTAAAATGGGACAAGACCCTCTCTTGTGTGGTGCGAATTGATTTTTTTTGGTTGAGCGAAGTGCGAATTGATATGGTACCGTACACGTTAGCCTTGTCCCGAAATTTCAATCCGCGCCTTATTATGCCGAAATTTCAAGATATCTCTTTGTCTGTTTGTGCTCCGAAAACTCCCTCCTTCTCAACCCGCGCCTTGCCATCCCGAAATTACAACGCGCGCGAAAACTCCCTCCTCCTCCGAAATCCCAACACGCGAAATCCCCATTCTACCCCAGGGCGGAAAGAGCCGCTAGTTCAAATTGGTGGGGGTACTTTTGTAACTTACCCTACTTTCGTACAAGCGCGTCCATAAGTCATGGTCCCCCCCCTCCCATCCCCTTCTTTTCCCCATTCGAAAACTGATGACCCACAAGTATAGGGGATCAATCGTAGTCCTTTCGATAAGTAAGAGTGTCGAACCCAACGAGGAGCATAAGGAAATGACAAGCGGTTTTCAGCAAGGTATTTTCTGCAAGCACTGAAATTATCGGTAACGAGTAATTTGATAGCAAGATAATTTGTAACAAGTGACAAGTAGCAATAGTAACAAAGAGTGCAGCAAGGTGGCCCAATCCTTTTTGTAGCAAAGGACAAGCCGGAACGATCTCTTATAGTAAGTAAAGCGTTCTTGAGGACACATGGGAATTTCATCTAGTCACTTTCATCATGTTTGTTTGATTCGCGTTCGCTACTTTGATAAATTGATATGTGGGTGGACCGGTGCTTGGGTGTTGTTCTTACTTGAACAAGCCTCCCACTTATGATTACCCCCTCTCGCAAGCATCCGCAACTACGGAAGAAGAATTAAGATAACTCTAACCATAGCATTAAACATATGGATCCAAATCAGCCCCTTACGGAATAGCGCATAAACTAGGGTTTAAGCTTCTATCACACTAGCAACCCATCATCTAATTACTACTCCACAATGCATTCCCTTAGGCCCAAAGATGGTGAAGTGTCATGTAGTCGACGTTCACACGACACCACTAAGGGAATCAACAACATACATATCATCAAAATATCGAACAAATACCAAATTCACATGATTACTAATGACAAGACTTCTCCCATGTCCTCAAGAACAAAAGTAACTACTCACAAATCATAATCATGTCCAAGATCAGAGGGGTGTTGAATAGCATAATAGATCTGAACATATAATCTTCCACCAAATAAACCAACTAGCATCAACTACAAGGTGTAATCAACAATACTAGCAACCCACAGGTACCAATCTGAGGTTTTGAGACAAAGATTGAATACAAGAGATGAACTAGGGTTTGAGATGAGATGGTGCTGGTGAATATGTTGATGAAGATTAGTCCTCCCACGATGAGAGGACCGCTGGTGATGTCGATGGCGATGATTTCCCCCTCCCGGAGGGAAGTTTCCCCGGCAGAATCTCTCCGTCGGAGAGCAAAAGTGCTCCTGCCCAAGTTCCACCTCGAGACGGTAGCACACCATCCTAAAAGTCTTCTCTATATTTTTCTAGGGCAAAATGACTTATATACCAGAAAATGGGTGCCAGAGGCTGGCCTGGGGCCCCACGAGGTACCAGGTCGCGCCGGGGGGGGGGGGGGGTGGCGCGCCCTGGTGCCTCGTGGGCACCTGGGTGGCCCCCTCTGGTACTTCTTGATTCCAATATTTATTATTTATTCCAAAATAATTCTCCGTGAAATTTCAGCTCATTTGGAGATGTGTAGAATAGGTATTTCTGACATAGCTTTTTCAGGT
Source organism: Elymus sibiricus (assembly GCA_039707655.1). NCBI lineage: Eukaryota > Viridiplantae > Streptophyta > Magnoliopsida > Poales > Poaceae > Elymus > Elymus sibiricus. Next base: position 333,986,089 of record CM077666.1, read on the forward strand.
CCAGAATTCCAGCTGCCGGCATTCTCCCTCCATGTGTAGATCTTGCATATTAAGAGAGAAAAGGCATTAGAATTGCTCCAAAAAGTGTTATATTGATTAAAAACACTATAAATAACAGTAGCAAAACATGATGCAAAATTGACGTATAAAAAACCGAGGCCGCCAAAACCTCTCTCCACCAGCCGCGAAACCCCACCCTCCTCGGTCTGCCCCCCCCCCCCCACCGCCGCCCCGCTGGAGCCTCTTGCCTGACGACGTCGTCGACCACAACAGCTCGACGTCCCTCATCCACCGCACCTGATGAGGATCCGTTGTCGATCTCGTCGTCCCGCTGGTTCAGCCGCCCCGTCCTCCACCACCATGGAGCTGCTCCGACGATCGCCTCGTCTATCGCGGTTGCTCCATTCCCACAGCGCCGCCTTAACCTGCCCCACCGGAACCGCAGCATCCTCACCGACTCCTCGGATGAAGCCGAGGCCTACTCGGCGGCACCAAAGAGGTTGTACACTCATCGCATCTTCTCCTTCACTCGACCTCACGACGCCGCCGGTGCTCGATCCCGCTCCGCCATGGACCGGCTCCCTCGACGCCGGTGCCGCCGGCGACATCCTCCACAGCGGATCTCCCCCATTGTGAGGCTCCCTCGGCGGCGGTGTCCATACCAGCTCTCACTCGCGCTGCTGCTCTACTCTTGCTCTCGCTTGCACTGCTGATGCTTTTACACGGGCTGCTGCAGCTACACGAGTTGCTGCTCTGGCTCTCGTTCGCGCTACTGCTCCGGCTGCTAGCTGCTAGTGCGTTGTTGAGCGGTTGCTGATTTAGATCACTGCTTCTCTGCTACCAGTGCTCGATCGGCCTATACTACCAACGAAGTGCTTGTCTGCTACTAGTGTGTTCAGTTTCGACAGTAAAATTCAGTTTCGACGGTAACAGTCAGTTTTGACAGTAAAATTCAGTTTCGACAGTTAAGTTCAGAGTCAACAGTTTTTACATCATCTGTTGGAGTTGGTTGTCTTTTGGTGATGTAAATTTTATAGCTAGCACTTTTTGGTGATGTATTTTACATTATCTATTGGAGATGGTATTAGAATCCCACTTCAGATTAACGATGTCTGTCTTGTACTGCTTCAGCCTCGATGTCGTACAGCTCGTCGGAGCTGCTCCAACGACGGAACCATCCATCACAACAGAGCAGTACCTTCGACACCGTCTACAGACGCCTCAGATCTTCTTCCCTAGCTCCGACAGCCACCTCCGCCGCAACATCTTCAGCGACCGACCCAATGATGCTGAGGTCGACACAGCTATGCCAAAGAGGTTGTACACTTGTCGCATCACTTTTTACTCTACATTCATGTCGATCCCTTAGGGTTATTTTGGTTCAAAGGAAAAACTGAAGGTAAAACATAGCAATAGGAAATTTTCCTATGGTACCCTACTATTCAATTATTCATGCATTTGGTTGAAAGGAATGGAGCAAAACAAAACTGAACGATTTTTTCCTTTCATGTCTGTTTCAAAGGAAAAACATAGATATTTTAACATCCACCTGGACCTACTTATCAAAATCCTATGCATGAAAAGAAGACTAAGTGCATTAGTGGCATAATAACATTCTAACTATACACATTTGCAGGTGGTTTGACTTTAATTTGGCTGTGTTTCTTTGCATTCCTGTGCTCTTCCTGCAAGCCAAAGGAGCCCTTACAGAATTACTTCATTTACAGATATGTGTCAAAGAAAACTTTGTGTGGTTTGTCCTGCTCCTGCCGCGCCATCGTCCACCTCACCTGAGCTGCTCCATCGACAGAAGCATCCACCATACCAGACATCACGACTCCTTACCGTCTTTTGCTACCTCAGATCTCCTTCCCCGCCGCTGGCAGCCACCGCAACTGCATCACCATCATCGACTCAGCAGATGAACCTGAGGAGTACATGGGTCCGCAAGAGAGGTCGCACTCTTTTGTTTCTGCTTACTTTATGCATTGCTTAATATTACCTGCTAGTTTGCCATCCTGTTCATCTCTTAGACTCCAAGTCAGGTCCAAATTAATGTTCAAACTTGAGTTTTAAAATGCTTGTGGGGCACATATCGAGGTAGCAATGAATAGTATATCGATCTACTATCTGTTTCATCTAGGGTATCTACTATGTCGTTCATCTTGGGTGGGAAACAAATAGTAAAGCAGCCATCATCTGTCTTTTTATTAAATTAAGCTATCATTTGCCTGCTATCATTATTTTTGGATCTATCCACTGGTTGTTACCATAACTCTAGATTTCTGCATGCTCTCCTTACTTAATCTCACTATATTTTTTTCGTATGCATGTCAGTTATTGTACATAGACATGCTGAACATGTAGAGAAAAAGAGAAGAGTCTTGCGTGGCAATACAATGTCATGCAGACATCGCTCCATGGTGGGTGCAATGGCAACCCCAACCCCCCTCCTCTAGATTGTAATCCAGAGGAAGATAGCTGTTCAGAGGTGGAGTCAGAGGGAGCTGACCACACCTATTTACCCCCCGACGTGTTTGCTCTAACTTGGCATCATGATGTTGGTCATATCATGCATATGGTGCCTTGCTTTGCTTACTTTCGACGTCATATATGTCATCTACTTAGTTTAGACATGGTCTGTAATGCCACCTGTTTAGTTTCTATATCACATATGTGAATTATGCAATGCCATCTTTTTTAGCCAGCCATAGTATATGTGAAATATGCAATGCCATCCTGTTTAGCCAGACATCATATATTTGGATTATATCTTGCCATTCCTTTTTTCCATTACATTTCCATTTGTCGACAATGTTTGTACATTCAACTACTCTTCCTGTGAATCAGCCATTTGGGTGGGTGATGAAAAATCTAGAGTGAAAACAAGTTCTACAGAGCAGACAGTGCTACCTGTCGAAGCAGATCTCTTGCTGGGTCCAGATAGCTCCTCAGGGGAGGATTCAGAGACAGATGACCAGTCCTATCCCCCCCCCCCGAGGTGTATGCTCTAACTTGGCACGGTTATACTGCTCGTGTCATGCATATGGTGTCTTGCATTGCATAGTTTAGACATCATATACACAATATTCAACACCATCTGCTTAGTTTAGACACCATATATGCGAATGACATCTGCTTAGTATATAAATCACATATGTGAATTATATCATGCCATCCTGTTTACTTAGATAACATGTATGTGAATTATGTCATGTGAACCTGTTTACTAAAGACATCATATGATTATCTCATGCCATCCTTTTTAGTTAGTCATCATATCTTTGAATTATGTCATGCTATACTGTTTTGATAGACATCATATATGTGAAATTATGTCGTGCTATCATGTTTAATTAAACAACATATATGTGAACTATTTCATGCCCTCTTTTTTCCTCGATATCTATTGCATCTGTCTCATACAAGGTTTGTACATTCAACTACTTTTCTTGTTTATCAGCCATTTGAATTGGAGGGGGTGATGGTAGTATCTAGCGGAGTAAAAACACAGTCTTCAAATAAAACAGCGCTACATGTCGATGGAGATAGCACCCCGGTTGTATGTAACACCCCCAGGGGTTAGCTACAGTAATCTCACACTATTGATGCCATGTCATCATGCTTGCTAAGCCAAATAGCCACCTGGTAAAAATGCAAGTCAAATTCAAATTTAAATTGCAAGTCAAATATTTGCATCTTCAAATGAGCTGACAAAATAGTTCATAATATGGAAAATATTCAATAAGTAATTGTCATGATGAAACCAACATCATTTGGATTCCCAAAATGCCCCTAGGAATTAATTTAGTGGTCCAATAGCAGTTAAATTGGCCTTTTCAATTTCTAAAAATGGTTAGACAATTCCTTTTGGCCCCAAACTTTTTGTGCAACACCATAATATTGTGCTTGGATTATGTGCCAAGTTTCACACTTTGCAAAAATCTTTTGGTAGCTAAAACAAATAGAAAACAGTAGCTAAAAGTGAAAAGCAAAAAAGGAAAAGAAAAACTGCCTAATGCCTACTGTGCCTACGGGCCTAAGTCAAATAGTGACTAGCCCAGCCCACCTAAAGCCTTTTCTTCAACCTCCTATGTACAGAGGGAAGACAGAGGCTGGGCGTGGCGTTCATCCACGGCGCCATGGCCTCGGCTGTCGCCGTGTCGATCATCCGCCGGCACCCCGAGGAGCATAAGGCCCACCCCGACGCAGTAGACAACCCTAGTCCTCCTTCCTCCATATCCTCGCATCGCCCCCTTCGATTCTTTCGTGCCCGAGCTCTGCCCGCCAAGGCCATCGTCGTAGCCGCAGCCAACACGCTCCCTGTCGGCTGAAAGCATGTCCAGGAGCCCCCTCGCCATCGACTCCTTCACCTACATGCGTTGGAACGAGCCGGGCCGCACCGTATGCTCGCCATCGAGCCCATCTTCATCGCGTACATCTCCAGCGTCTATCGTCGATGCCGCAGCTCCGGCCCACCTTCGGCCTCCCCGACCGCGCCATCGAGCTCGCAGTGAGCTCCTCCACCGATTCCCCTTCTTTCCCCCTTCGAATCCACGCCGTAGCCACCTCCCCCCGAGCTCGCCTGAGCTCCTGCGTATGTGTACGTGTGTGCTGCTAAAGCCTCTAGCTGCGCTACTGCCGCTGCTATCTTGCTACTTTGCTGCTCTGCTGCTGCTCTATGCTACTACTGCTCCTAGCCACTGCTGCTGTTGTTCGCTGCTTGCTAGCTGCCGCTGCCGCTGCTCTGCGCCTGCCACTGCTACCTGCTGCTGCCGCTGCTGCCTGCTGCGCCGCTGCCGCCCCACTGCTCGCCTGCTCGCTGCACGCCCGTGCCCTGCCGCTGCTCGCCGCGGCCCGCGCCCACGGCCGCGCCGTGCCACTCTGCGGGTGCGCGCGCGCAGTTCCCCCTATTAGACTAATCCCCTGTTAGCTAAACCCCCTTGTTAATTTAGCCTATGTCAAGTGGGCCCCTGTACTTAATTAGTTTAGCTAATTAGTAGGTTTATTTCTATTATTAGGGGTAGTCTATGACATGTGGGACCCATTGCACTATTCACTGTTGACCCAGTCAATAGCTGACTATGTTGTTGACTTTGACCAGTCAACTGACCAGTCAAACGCTGACTGGACAGTTGACGAGGGCCCCACCAGTCAGCCTCTATGCTGGTCTGCTGGGTACACTTTTGGGTACATTTAGCGTTTTGTTATTTAAATTTCGAATTAATAGTAACTCCAGGATTTTCAGAATATTGCTAAAACTTTGAAAATGCGTAGAAATTCAACCGTAGCTCAGATGAAAAAGTTTTCTATATGGAAGTTGATCAGAAAAATCCAACGTATCCGAATATGTCATCTGCATGCATGTTAGAACCCTCTACGTAGGAGAACTTGTAACTTTAGGCATGTTTCTGGCAGATGAATAGTGCATGACCTCCGGTAGTTAATTCAAACTTAAATCCTAAAATACCTAAAATTGTTTAGAGATGCATTAGGTCACCCATGCATTGCATTTTGCCATGTCATACTTTGTGACTGCATTTGTATGCTGTGTATTTATCTGTTTCCTCCCCCTCTTCTCTCCGGTAGACTCCGAGATCGCTGATGATCCGGTGATCATCTACTACGTTGAAGATCCATTTCCGTCTGCAGAGCAACCAGGCAAGCAAACCCCCCTTGAACATGCCTATATCTCCCATTCTTTGTCTCTTATGCTTGCATTAGAATTGCTACAGTTGTTGTTCCGAAAATACCTATTCTGATGCATAGCCTGTTTTTGTAACTGTTGTTGATACCGTTCCTGCTATCCTAAATGCTTAGTATAGGTTGGTTAGTGAACCATCTGTGGCCCCTCATCCTTGTCCCTGTTGCCCCGCTTTGTTACCGGACGACTCGATCATTGTGATCGAGGTGCAGAGACCCACACCTCACCGCACCACCACCTCCCTTAGTTGTACGACTCTGCAGAGCTACTATCGCGTGCCGAGGGTGATACCTCGTATCGCACTCCTGATGATATCTCTGTAGCGTAGCTAGTCGGTTGTGGGTTACCGAGGGTGATTCCTCTTTCACCACCTCCGATGATGCCTCTGTCGTACAGCTCCTCAAGTGTGAACCCTTCGAGGGTGATTCCTCCAAGTTCACCTTGACGGATACATCGAGTGGGAATCCAACGAGGGTGATTCCTCGGATTCCTCCTTGATGTTATGGACACACGGATACTTTGTCTTTACTACAGAAATTTGTGGAAGTCGGGTCGACCCCGAGGGGTACCCGCGAGAGATGTGGATTCGGGTTGACCGTGAGGGTACCCGAGAGATAATTACGTGGCACGGCCGGGCATTCTTGGCCCTTGCCGTAAGACCAAGAGACGGGGCGACGGGGTCACATAATCATGAGTCTCTGCTCGTTTCCGCGAGCTCCCAACACATTAATGGGTTAGTATATGTGATCTGAGTAGGCCTCTGGCCTTTTCGCACTAACCACCACGCGGGAATAGTATGGGCACTCGGTGTCGTATGTATCAGCCGAAGTTCTTCAAACGTCAGCGATTGAGCAGCGCGCACCGGGTTGGACTGGATACGCCCGCGCTTGTATTAAGGGCGCTAGGTCTCCTCCCGGCCGCCCACGCAACGCGCAGGAGTGCAAAGGGCGATGGGCCCAAGACCCCTGAGCGCTTAGGTTGTAGACCGACGTGCTGGCCTCTCTGTTGAACCTAGGTAGGGCTACGACGTGTCGATCAGCTGAGGCCGGGCATGGACCGAGTAAGTGTGTTCGGCCAGAGTTAATCGAGCGTGTTGGGTAAGTTGGTGCACCCCTGCAGGGAAGTATATCTATTCGAATAGCCGTGTCCATGGTAACAGGACGCTCGGAAAATATCCCGATCTTCTACAACTAGAAATGGGTTGAATGTATTGGCTCCGAGATCGCTTTCTCGCAGGGAGTCGAGGAAGGATCTCTGGGCAAGGTTACTACATGTTGCTACTATTATATTTATGTACTAATCTGCACTCTTCTTATGCTGCAAGACGCTGAATATGCTAGTCTTCGATAGGCTAGGCCTTTCTCCCTATTCTGGCATTTCTGCAGTCAAGTCCACATATACAGCCTTCCTTTGATAATGTTGCATAACTAGACTAGTTCTGATGTAAGTCTTGCTGAGTACTTTGGATGAGTACTCACAGTTGCTTTGCTTCCCTCTTTCCCCATACCCGATTACTGCGACCAGATGACGGAGCCCCGGAGCCAGCTGCTCCCGCCGACGACTACTACTACCACGATGGAGCCTAGTACTACATGGAGACCGACAACCAGGAGTAGTTTGGAGACTCCCAGGCAGGAGGCCTGCGCTTTTTCGATCTAGTGTCGTTGTTTTGCTCAGCCTTCTTAAGGCAGACTTGTTTACCTTTATGTCTGGACTCAGATGTTGTTGCTTCCGCTGACGCTTGTGTACGCGAGCTTATGTATTCGAGCCCTCGAGGCCCCTGGCTTGTAATATAAAGCTTGTATGACTTTTATTTGTGTTTAGAGTTGTGTTGTGATATCTTCCCGTGAGTCCCTGGGCTTGATCATGCGCATTTGCGTGTATGATTAGTGCACGATTGAGTCGGGGGCGTCACATTGTACTTGCACAAGAACCAGCCCTACCACACATAAACCAGACTATCACAGATTGTACCCCTACTCCGATGGACAGAGAACCAGCTTCACCCAATCTAACCCCAATCCCAGCAGATAGTAACCAAGTTCCAGTTGACATAGCACCATCTCCACAACAGAGCTCCCAAACAAGAGCAGTTAGTAAGGCAGCTCCAGTGCCCAAAGCGCCAGGACTACCACGGCGAACCCCAACTCCACCAGTTAGTACACCTATTCCTGTGGACAAAGCAAAACCAGTCATCCGTAGTTTAGCGTCTATCGCATTTGATGTTGTTAAATCCTATGTGTGTATCTTCCCATCATGGAAATATTATACTGAAGATGAAGGAAAAAGCCAGTTGCAGGTGTTCCTCCAGGAGTTATGTGTAAGTATTCATGGCAATTACTTTGCTTTGTCCCATACGTTCTACCTCCCCGCTGGTTATAACACAGCAAATGTTCCCATTTTTCTGTGTAGAGAACGACCGATTTGGAAACTCGGGATGAGGTAACCTGTGCTATCTTCAAGAATGCTTTGCGGCAGTATCGGAATTACCTGAAGAAAATGTATTTCACTGGCAAGATAACTCATCAAATTCCATTACTTTCTCCGGAGACACATTCACGGGACGATGACTGGGAACGCCTTGTTCTGTATTGGTCTAGACCCATGAATCTGGTAGGGTCTATGAGATCATATTTCATTTTGAAGTACTATATGGCTGCATCTTACTGTACTCTCTTCTTGTAACAAGTGCTTAAACCTGCAGAACAACTATTCTCAGGTAAGATTCCATAGCCATGGTGCATACTACTTTGCTCTTGTATCACTGTATTTACTCATACCAACTAATTTTTAAATAGATGATCCAATCGAAACTCCAATGGCATGTTTAAACATGTTTCTTTAACTGGTTTGCTCTTCATAATTGCTCTATGTTGATTTAATTTCAATTGTGTAGACAGTTGTCTTCTCATATCATGCACATTACTAGCATCAAAACAGTGCCAATAGTGTTGTTAGTTGTACATGTATACCCATGGTACCCATTTGAAATCTTGTGGTGCCGTGTAGTTTCCCACACTTATATTCTATCAATACTATTTTGTCTTGAACTGATATGATTTGAACTGTGTCTCTATTTTGATTTGGCAAGACAAAGCAGTGATAGTAGCACATAGATATATGTTTGTTTGATGATTTTATAATGTACTACTTTGCAATAGAAGACTTGATAGTTTAATCCTGTCCACCTTCCTACTGAACTGGTTCACCAAAATGAGTTTCATATACTAAATGCTAAACCTGTTATGTGTCTGCTTGTTTCTTCTTTTAGAATGCTGACAGAATATTGAAGAAGAGTACCACACTAAGCAATTGTCGGGGCCGGATTTCGGGGACACAATATCCCAGAAATTAACCCCTCGTGTCGTCACCAGCCCCAAGATCATTGTTACTGGTGGACACGTCCTTGTTACAAATTACCAATCAATTACAAGAATTGGATACAAGACCATAAAGGTCTAATGATACAACAATGATTTCTAATAGCGGATGGCGAAAGCGGGTAGCGGATCTCCATCTCTGGTGGGGCTCCATTCCCACAGGAATGGCCGACCTAGATAACTCCTATCCCGCGTGGCTGCTATCTCCGATTCCTAGGTTGTGGGGTGTGCCTTTGTAGTGCTCTTCTCCTAATCGTGATCTGGCCAAAACAATAGCTAGGGACAAGCTAGTGAGTACGTTTGAATGTACTCGCAAACATCATGAACAAAAGATATACCGAATGCAACAGAGAGCATATGATCATGATGAACTAAATTATATGCATATGCTGACTGATATTAAAGCATGGCATGATAAATATCAATACGGTGTAGATGGCTAAATATATCATTCTAGTAACTAAACCAAGAAAATAGAATGGAACATCGGGCGTTAGACCGCCCGAAAAATTCCAAGAAAATCAAATGGAATATCGGGCGTTAGACCACCCGAGGATTCCAAGAAAATAAAATGGAACATCGGGCGTTAGACCGCCCGAGGATTCCAAGAAAATAAAATGGAACATCGGGCGTTAGCCCGCCCGAGGAGTCCAAGAAAATAAAATGGAACATCGGGCGTTAGACCGCTCGGGGATTCCAAGAAAATAAAATGGAACATCGGGCGCTAGACCGCCCGAGGATTCCAAGAAAAATGCCAAACGGGTGTCTGAATGCGAAGCCTCGAGAGGTCTTGAAAAGAAATGCCAAACGGGTGTCTGAATGCGACGCCTCGAGAGGTCTTGAAAAGAAATGAGTATCCAGGTGGCACAACCATCCCAAGAGATACTGAAAAGAAATGAGTATCCAGGTGGCACAACCATCCCAAGAGATACTGAAAAGAAATGAGTATCCAGGTGGCACAACCATCCCAAGAGATACTGAAAAGAAATGAGTATCCAGGTGGCACAACCATCCCAAGAGATACTCAGGGTCACACATAAGAGAAAATGGTTAGTCCACATTAATATTCATGTTAACAATAATATTCATGATAGCATCAGTAGTGACAATAATCATCCTGCAAAAGTGAATCATGCTCAATTTTAATTATTTCCTCCGAAGACCGACACTAAGACCGACACTTGACCAACCCAGACTGTAGTCCTTAACCGCGGACATGGCTATTCGAATAGGTTTTGAAACTCTGCAGAGGTTGTACTCTTTACCCATAAGTAAACGATTTCCTTAGTCAACCCTGAAATGTTGACTATTTCCGATTACGGTCTTTGGATTGAAAACACACCTAGCCAGCACACACCAGCTTAACCGTTTTAATGCCTGGAATCACCCAAGGTATCTTACCAGAAAAACTCTAAGATGGGGAGACCACCGTCTCGAATAGCATGGGATCACAATTTATAACGCGCGGAAATACAAGGGGTGCCCCCCTCTTGGCCTAGCCGGATACACCCATGCCCCCTGACCAGGTGACATGCCTACCAGAGGCCTCTGGTATCTTTCACCATGGCCTCTCTGTACGGTGTGTGCAATGAAAGGGGTTAACAACTTACTGAACCGTACCCTACCTATGGCAGGGACATGTGGCAGCACGAAACAAGTATGGGGGTTACCAGAACAAGACTCGATCTACGGTCGACTCAGGAGGTTTAAGTTTTCCTGCAGTGGTTAGCACAATATATTTCCTTGGTAATACCCAATAGGGTCATCACTTGGCATGTCCCGACATGCCAACATTGATCATTCTCGTCACAACGAGATTTCTGTTTCACGATTACTTTTCTCATGACTGATTCTTTCCTGCAGATTAGTCTGGACCAACATAGACATATGTGGCATGTGAAAATAACCACACTCACTCATACTTCATGTTTAAATGAAGATAAAATATTATCAAGGGATCATGCATGTATAAATAACAATATGCAAATTCCATTTCAAATTATCATCATCATGATTCAAATATCCTAGCAAGCAAACTACCAAACATTCATCATATCAAGTGTCCAAGATGCTTGCCTTGAGCATGCAGAAAGATTGGGTGCACTCCAAAACTTTGAAAATTTCATCTTCCCTCCATTTTCCTATTTTCAAAATATTGCAATTACCACATAATTTCAAAACAGTAAAAAAAGTGTTTCATAAATTTTTGAAATAAATACTAAAATAAACTAGATGAAAAATAAAGAATGTCAAAGAAAGAATCAATTAAAATGGAGTTCTGATTTAAAAGTTAGAGGCAGTCAAAGTTTAGTCAAAATTCTGTTTTTAATAAAACTATCAAAAGAAAACGTTTATGTCAGGTTTACGCTTTCTAAATAGGGAAAACGTATTTTGAGAAATCCGTATCCACTTACAAACGAGTCGGCGTGGCTTTGGTCACTGACAGTGGGCCCCACGGCCCCACTCTCAGGTTTGACTGGGGTCAGCGCGCCCTCTTCTCTCTCTGGCCGAACGGAGGCGGCACTCCGGCGAGGCTCGCCAGCGCCGTTCGGGAAGCTGAGGCCACCCACGAGCTCAGGAGACCTTGGCGATCCTCCCGGTGTTCTGCACGCCCTCCGGAGAGCACCAGGTCACCGGCGGCGAGTTTCCCCGAGGAACTCCGGCGGAGCTCAAAGAGGGCTTCTGTCTACGAGCCACCTCCGGCAAAATTGATAACGCGGGAGGACCCTTGGGTGCTCCAGAGAGCTATTGGTGAAGAAATTGGGAAGGGGGAGGATTTGGGGGCGTCGGGATCTACAAGACACTGGTGGCGGCCGTAGCTGCCGGAGGCGGGGAAGACGACCATCTGCGGTCGGTTGGGTGTGACGGAAGGCTTGTGGGAGTGGTCCTGATGAACTGGGCGAGCCCGGGGAGGACGATTTATAGGTGGCGACGTCGGTTCACGGGATCCCGTGGATATACACGGCGGCGGGCGGCCATTACTGCGCCGGAAAGGTAGTTGTGGGTGGTGGTCGTGGTCGGCGTGACCGTTGGGGAGTGCGGATAGACTCAGGAGGTTGGCACTTAATGCGAGGGGGTGCTGGCGTCCGTGGATTGGGCTAGGTGCCCCTGGACGGTGCTGACAGTGACGGGTGGCGGCACTGGACGGCGGCTAGCCGGTGCTAGTGGCCAAGGGCAAGCGTCGGCAGGTGCGGGGTAGGCCGGGGGAGGCAGCAGCGGGCAGGCAGATCTCGGGCGCCGGCGGGTGCAACACGGGCGCTCTGGCCACGTCCAGTGCACGTGCGCAGTGTGCTCGGCCAAATACCAGGGCACGCTTGGCTGCTCCAATTGAGCTCAATTTTGGTAGGGTAGCAAGTCTTTGTTTGGGTAGAGTGTTAGACATTCTGGTTTGGTCATATGATCAATGGTGTAATGCAAGTTAGAAAGGTACAAAGTTTCTGCCATGCCCACAAGCTGTTCGACAGATTGCTAGGGCTATCTAGGAGTTTTTGTAGAGTGTGCAAATTGACAGGAGGATGTCTCCTTACATGTTAGAGATGATGGTGTGGTTGGTTCTGTAAAAAGAAAAACTTGCTAGTGCAAATTTGGAAGAATTTCAGTTCTGGACAGAAACTACAAGGAATTATTTGGTGAACTTAAGTTATGCTAATGGAGCTGGTCTTCTGGAATTAAGGGTTTGGTTGGAAGGACTATAAGGTGGAAAATTTTCAGAATTTTTGGAGCAAGCAAAATTAGGGTTGCAGTTGTAACTCAAGAATGGAACAGAATTGAAAAGTGGAAGTTTTGCTCAAAATTTTCAAAGGACCATGTTGGGTTTTTGCATAAAAGTGATCTATAGGCATCTCTTGACCCTTCATAATTTTTGTGGAATTTTAGGAGAATTATTTAAAATAGTTAAAGTGCAACAGGAGCATTTCAAAGTTGGAAAATGACATTAAAAGAAATACTTTGGGGCAAATTTTATTATGAAAATATTTCCTATTTTTATTTAAAATATAAATGAAATGTTTTAAGAAAAGTTCCAAAGCCCACAATATTTTTCTAAAATTTTCTATATGGAGGGAAGAGTTTTGGAAAACAGAAAACAGAAAACAGAAGAGACTATGAATTTATTAAAAGACCTAATATAAATCAAAATTTTATTTCTGGCCAAATTTTACTTAGTAAAAACATGCTTAAATTCTTGGGGTGTTACAAACTCTGCCCCCCTTAAGAAAATCTCGTCCTCGAGATTTATTAAGGTGGTCATCAGAATTAAGCCCACCTTTTCGAGGAGATTTTTCTGAGCTACTTATTTAAATAACCTAATTAGTCACAGTTGATGTGGGGCTACTAGTAATTGGTGCCACCACAGTGAGATACTGGTGCTGTGGTTCTACTGTTAGGGCAACTGAGGATCTACTGCTACGACAAATTTGGAAGATGTATAATTTCTAAATTCCAAATTTTGCTTGCCGTACTCTAGTGCACAGTGTTCTCTCCGGCTGACAGGTGGACCCAGGGCCCACTATCAGTCTCTTCTTCTTCCTCCGGCTCTCCTTTCTCTTCTTTCTCTCGCATGCTTTCTCGCACTTTCTCCTCCCATGGCGTCTAGCGCGTAGGGCATCTAGGGCCGTACCGCGGTAGTGCGCGGCGTGCTTCTCGCCGGCGCAGCGTGCACTCGCCTTGCGGGCCAGTACCCTGTCGGCACTGCTCGCGGATTCGCCTCCGAACACCGGTGATCGAGCGACGAGCAGCGTTTGTGGACTTCGCTCACCGTGCACCGAGCTCGCGCTATAAAAACAACCGCGGTTTTTCTTCCTTCTACCTCACACCTCACCTCACTTCTTCTTCTTCTTCTTCTCCTTCTGGTTGCAGGAGCTTGAGACGAGGCAGTAATGGAGGACGTGGTTTCGGAGCTGATCACGATCCTCCCGGCTGGTATGCTAGCGGCGCTGGTTGGATTCTCACTGCTGCTGTGTGCGATGATCCTCGATGATCGCTGTGATGCCGCGGCTCGGGTTGTGGTTCTCTGAGGCGGCGGTGATCATGGGGACTAGGCATCAATGTCGGTTATGAGTGAGTGTTAGTGCGCCTTGTAGCAGGCTCCGTGGAAATAAAAACCCACGAGTTTTTCTTCAGAAAAATTGTGGTGTGGTGAGAGTGATTCAGTTGAAGTGGTTTATTTGGTGCTAAGTGTGTGTGTGGTTTCTGCACTTAGGGCATGTGATAGAGCAGGTGTGGCTGTAAGCCGGATGCCGTGGCGGCACGCGAATTAAACTTATGTTGGAAAATCTTGTGGTAATGGCCCTTGAGAAAGTTTCTCCCCTAAGGGCAGATGTACTAAATGCAGGTTACCACAATCAACTATTCATAGACAAACTACAATCATATTAATGCATTCATGACATATGCCCTAAAATACATCGCAAAGATTGCATCATGTAAACAAGTGCTAGACACAGTAACAACCACTCTCATGACCGTCTAAGGTTCGAATGTGAGATTTACAGGGTCTTGTGGAAAGGTTCCTGGTGCTGGAGCACATTCTTCTTCTTCCGGAGGAAGTGGAGGAAGCAGACGAAGAACATGCCCTTCCTGAGTTGGCAAGGGTGGTCCGCCAATGGCGATCTGGGGATTCAGGACAGCAAGATAATGGAGATAATCCATTAGTTGCTGGGTGAGATGCTCCTGGGCCATCACATATTGAATGAGATTGGCCAGAGCTGGATCTCTTTCTATACGTTCACAGTGGAACGTAGCTTCTGCCCCAAAGGCTGCGCGGCTCGGAAAATAGCAGTATTTTCTTTCGCTGGCGCAGGGTACCGCGAATCAAAGACGGGTAACTGCTTCATAAGCAGCAGCCTCAATGGCCATGCCTGAGGTTGGCATGGATCTCCCGTTGAAGACAACATACGGAGGGCCTTGGTTTAAATCCGCTGGTGGGATTTGCACAACTTCCCAGCATTTTGAGGAATCAGAGGTGATCCTCATCTTGTACAACTCATACTGGGGTGGGTGGATGGAACCAAGGGTATTGCGGGTAAAATCCCACAAAACCTTAACAAAACTACCAGGGCTTGCATCTGGAGTTCTTAGGTAAGCTCCGGAGTGAAACATGGAGTGATGGATGGGGAAAAGCAGTGCTCAAGGTTGATGGTTGCTGGTGTGGAGTGGGATATGGCCGCTTATAAAGTACCTGGGTTAGGAAACATGAGGCGGCGCCGGTACGACTTGTGTATCGGCTCTGTCATAGGGTTATCCAAGTCAAAGTCTCGGACCTCACTCCCCAAAAGGAATGTGACGTATTTCTGTGTGTGTCGGTTAGGGTGATTCTGGTAGTCTCGCCTAGAATCTACTCTGTAGTCACTCGTCAAACAATTTACGCTAGGTCACACATGGCATTATCAAAACAATGGCATACAAGTAAATTACATACCTACTAAGCCATACGACTGCTACTTTGAAAATACAGGGAAACCGGGCCACTAAGGCTCGATAACAAATCTGGTGGACTCAATCCACCTCGTTGACATCTAGCTGGGCGTGTCTTGCAGGTGTCGAGGCTTCTCCGTGAGCTTCAGTGTCGAAGCTGGCCGGGGTAGGGTGGGGAGCTACAGGGCTGGGGTAGCGATGGTGCCCCTCGCGAGGTGTCATGGCCACAGTCCCGTTGGAGTAGGTCTCCAAGAGACGACGGAGTTCCCCTGGGGAGACGAAGGCATTGCCAGGATGGACAACAGGGACAGATTCTGAGGGCTCGATCAGTCTCCCAAACAGCACTATCGGGGTGTCGGTGGTGGCTGCAGCTTCGCTAAGTAGACTCCCTCTACCGAGGGGCAGAAGAAGATCAAGCCGATAAGGGGAAGCGCTGAGAAAAATCTGGAAAAGGGACTTCAAAGCTCAGAAGAGACGGTCCCACTTCTATCAGGGCCTTCTCGGGGGTCTTGAGCAATGTTAATTTGCATTGATTGCAAACAGGGTGCGGGATTCTCTGACGCAAACAAAGAAATGGTCTCGGAGAAAGGAATCAGTCTCTTCAGTCCGGCGCATGCCTCAAATTCATTTTTCCTTTGAATTACTCATTTTTTTGAATTTCGCACCGGAAACTTTTCTTACCGGAGTCAGGAGAGCAAGTGTCCTGCGGGTCGCGATCAGATCAAGGGTGATCTGATCGAATAGTGCCTCTGGCGCTCTCAGGTAGCGCACCAGATGCACTAGAGCAGGATCCGTCTCATGGTCTCCGTTGGCGACTTGGGTCAGGCTACCATAGCCTTCACGACTAGGGTAGTAGTAGAAAGGGCGGATGTTAACTCTCGGCGACAAATGCCGGAGATTAACTATAGCCTCTTGGGCTGCAAGTTGGATGGCTTGGGGCTCGTCAGAGGTCATCCTCCCGGTGAACCGGTAGGGGCATTCTGATGTGGTGCCCCTCCCGTAGATGTGCACCGTGGCCCAGAAGTGGTGGATGGCATCACTCATGTGCTCCTGGTATACAACATATTCCGGGGGCTCTTCTATGCCAAAAGCTCGGCGGGTAAGATTGGCGAGGATGACTACAAAGTATCCAAGCTCGGCTACGGTGGTCTCGTTGCGAACGATGGGACCAGGCATCTTCGTGATTGGATATCGAACTGAGAGTGAGACTGTGATGTGCTGAGTTGGGGCAAGGCTTCCTTTATAGGTCAGCAGAGTCTTCCATCGCACACTTGTGGATGGGACAACTCAGGTGTCGGCCACAGGCACACGGCCTATGGGCAGGGCTGATAGGTTGGGCACCCACTGTCAAAAGATGTCGGCTGGCCACTGTGTAGGCTTATCGGATGGGATGGGCTTGACTACGAATAGAGAAAAGTTTTAGATGGTGTGGAAAACCTAGGGATAGAAACCAGGCTAAGATAGGATTAGCCAATGGTCAGCCTGGCTCTGATACCAAGGCTATCGAGGCTGGATTTCCGGGACACAATATCCCAGAAATTAACCCCTCGTGTCGTCACCAGCCCCAAGATCATTGTTACTGGTGGACACGTCCTTGTTACAGATTACCAAGCAATTACAAGAATTGGATACAAGACCATAAAGGTCTAATGATACAACAATGATTTCTAATAGCGGATGGCGGAAGCGGGTAGCGGATCTCCATCTCTGGTGGAGCTCCATTCCCATAGGAACGGCTGGCCTGGATAACTCCTATCCCGCGTGGCTGCTATCTTTGATTCCTAGGTCGCGGGGTGTGCCTTCGTAGTGCTCTTCTCCTAATCGTGATCTGGCCAAGACAATAGCCAGGGACAATCCAGTGAGTACGTTTGAATGTACTCGCAAACATCATGAACAAGAGATATACCGAATGCAACAGAGAGCATATGATCATGATGAACTAAATTATATGCATATGCTGACTGATATTAAAGCATGGCATGATAAATATCAATACGGTGTAGATGGCTAAATATATCATTCTAGTAAATAAACCAAGAAAATAGAATGGAACATCGGGCGTTAGACCGCCCAAAAAATTCCAAGAAAATAAAATGGAACATCGGGCGTTAGACCGCCTGAGGATTCCAAGAAAAGAAAATGGAACATCGGGCGTTAGACCGCCCGAGGATTCCAAGAAAATAAAATGGAACATCGGGCGTTAGACTGCCCGAGGAGTCCAAGAAAATAAAAAGGAACATCGGGCGTTAGACTGCTCGAGGATTCCAAGAAAATAAAATGGAACATCGGGCGTTAGACTGCCCGAGGATTCCAAGAAAAATGCCAAACGGGTGTCTGAATGCGACGCCTCGAGAGGTCTTGAAAAGAAATGCGAAATGGGTGTCTGAATGTGACACCTCGAGAGGTCTTGAAAAGAAATGAGTATCCAGGTGGCACAACCATCCCAAGAGATACTGAAAAGAAATGAGTATCCAGGTGGCACAACCATCCCAAGAGATACTGAAAAGAAATGAGTATGCAGGTGGCACAACCATCCCAAGAGATACTGAAAAGAAATGAGTATCCAGGTGGCACAACCATCCCAAGAGATACTGAAAAGAAATGAGTATCCAGGTGGCACAACCATCCCAAGAGATACTCAGGGTTACACATAAGAGAAAATGGTTAGTCCACAGTAATATTCATGTTAACAATAATATTCATGATAGCATCAGTAGTGACAATAATCATCCTGCAAAAGTGAATCATGCTCAATTTTAATTATTTCCTCCGAAGACCGACACTAAGACCGACACTTGACCAACCCAGACTGTAGTCCTTAACCGCGGACACGTCTATTCGAATAGGTTTTGAAACTCTGCAGAGGTTGTACTCTTTACCCACAAGTAAAGGATTTCCTTAGTCAACCCTGAAACATTGACTAATTCCGATTACGGTCTTTGGATTGAAAACACACCTAGCCAGCACACACCAGCTTAACCGTTCTGATGCCTGGAATCACCCAAGGTATCTTACAAGAAAAACTCTAAGATGGGGAGACCACCGTCTCAAATAGCATGGGATCACAATTTATAACGCGCGGAAATACAAGGGGTGCCCCCCTCTCGGCCCAACCGGATACACCCATGCCCCCTGACCAGGTGACATGCCTACCAGAGGCCTCTGGTATCTTTCACCATGGCCTCTCTATATGGTGTGTGCAATGAAAGGTGTTAACAACTTACTGAACCGTACCCTACCTGTGGCAGGGACAAGTGGCAGCACGAAACAAGTATGGGGGTTGCCGAAACAAGACTCGATCTACGGTCGACTCAGGAGGTTTAAGTTTTCCTGCAGTGGTTAGCACAATATATTTCCTTGGTAATACCCAACAGGGTCATCACCTGGCATGTCCCGACATGCCAACATCGATCATTCTCATCACAACGAGATTTCTGTTTCACGATCACTTTTCTTGTGACTGATTCTTTCCTGCAGATTAGTCCGGACCTACATAGACATATGTGGCATGTGAAAATAACCACACTCACTCATACTTCATGTTTAAATGAAGATAAAATATTACCAAGGGATCATGCATGTATAAATAGCAATATGCAAATTTCATTTCAAATTATCATCATCATGATTCAAATATCCTAGCAAGCAAACTACCAAACATTCATCATATCAAGTGTCCAAGATGCTTGCCTTGAGCATGCAGAAAGATTGGGTGCACTCCAAAACTTTGAAAATTTCATCTCCCCTCCATTTTCCTATTTTCAAAATATTGCAATTACCACATAATTTCAAAACAGTATGATACGTCTCCAACATATCTATAATTTATGAAGTATCCATGCAATGTTTATTATAGTTTTGTATGATTTTGGTGAACTTTTATATGAATTTTATATGATTTTCATGGACTAACATATTGACCTAGTGCCCAGTGCCAGTTGTTGTTTTCTGCTTGTTTTTGGTTTTCCAGAAAATCTATATCAAATGAAGTCCAAATGCAGCGAAACTTTTTGACGATTTTTTCTGGAACATAAGAGACACTAGAAGCTTCGGGAGGAGCCAGAAGACCCACAGTGGCCCCACGATCCACAAGGGCGCGCCACCCCCCCCCAGGCACGCCCTGGTGCCTCGTGGGCCCCCTGTGGTACCTCTTCGCGTGATTCCAACGCTGAAAAATCATATATATTCAGAAACCCCCGAAAGTTAACCTGGATGAGTTTTTACGCCGTCGCAAGCCTCTGTACCTCCACGATCTATTCTACAGCCATTTTTCGGCACCCTGCCAGAGGGGGAATCATCTCCGGAGGCCATCTTCATCATCCCGGCGGTCTCCATGACGAGGAGGGAGTAGTTCACCCTCGGGGCTGAGGGTTTGTACCAGTAGCTATGTGTTTGATCTCTCTCTCTCGTGTTCTTGATTTGGCACGATCTTGATGTATCACGAGCTTTGTTAATATAGTTGAATCATATGGTGTTTCTTCCCTCTCTATCCTTGTTGTGATGAATCGAATCTTTTCCCTTTGAGGTTTCGTTATTGTCGGATTGAATATTCAGATTTGAGAACACTTGATGTATGTCTTGCATATGAAAACCCGTGGTGACAATGGGGTATTATATTTATTCACTTGATGTATGTTTTGGCACTCAACTCGCGGATTCCCGAGGTGACATTTGGGTAATCTATGCATAGGGGTTGATGCACGTTTTCATTATCTTTTCTCCGATAGAAACTTTGGGGTGCTCCTTGGAGTTCTTTGTGTGGATTGAATATTATGATTATGAAGTTGTTTGATGCATATCATATAATAAACTCACGGATACTTGTGGTGACATTGGAGTATCTAGGTGACATTAGAGTTAGTTGATGTGTGTCATATTGTGTTATTTTAGTACGAACTCTAGGGCTGTTTGTGACACTTATAGGAATAGCTCAATAGATCGATCGGAAAGGATAACTTTGAGGTGGTTTCGTACCCTACAAACAATTTCAATCTTATGTTCTCCGCTAATAGGAACTTGGGAGTGATTCTTTATCGCACATTGAGGGATGGTTATATGATCCAATTATGTTAGCATTGTTGAGAGATTGCACTAGCGAAAGTATGAACCCTAGGCCTTGTTTTTAAGTATTGCAATACCGTTTGTGCTCACTTTGTTACTTGCTACCTTGCTGTTTTTATATTTTCAGATTACAAAAACCTATATCTACTATCCATACTACACTTTTATCACCATCTCTTCGCCGAACTAGTGCACCTATACAATTTACCATTGTATTGGGTGTGTTGGGGACACAAGAGATTTCTTGTATTTGGTTGCAGGGTTGTTTGAGAGATACCATCTTCAACCTACGCCTCCCATGGATTGATAAACCTTAGGTCATCCACTTGAGGCAAAATTGCTACTGTCCTACAAAACTCTGCGCTTGGAGCCCCAACACGAGTCTACAAGAATAAGTTGTGTAGTAGACATCAAGCTCTTTTCTGGCGCCGTTGCCGGGGAGGTGAGTGCTTGAAGGTATATCTTTAGATCTTGCAATTGAATCTTTTAGTTTCTTGTTTATCACTAGTTTGGCTTATAAAAGAAAACTACAAAAAAATGGAATTGAGGTTGCCTCATATTATTCATCTTTATAATGTCTTTCGTGAAAATGATGGAAAGGAAAATTATGCTCAATTGATAGAAGAAGAATTTAATAAAATGTTTGGCATAAAATCTTTGAATGATGAGCATGATTGCAATGTTGCTAGTATGAATTCTTTGAATATCCATGATGCTAGTGATATGAAAAGCCATAAGCTTGGGGATGCTATGTTTGATGAAGATGATATTTTTAGCCCCCCAAGTTTTTATGAGAAAATTTATTATGATGATTGCATGCCTCCTATTTATGATGATTATATTGATGAAAGTGGATTTGGAGAGGCCATGACTTTATTTAATGACGATTCCACTATTTTGGAAGAGGTTTCAATTGATTATGACAACAAAATTGCTATCTATGATGATTATTGTGATAACATGTATGCTATAATGAATAATGATAACTATGAAACTAGTCATCATGATTTTAATTTTCAATTGGATTATGTCAATCAAGTATCTCAGGATAGTTATTTTGTTGAGTTTGCTCCCACTATTATGAATGAGAAGAAATTTGCTTGTCTAGAGAATAATAAAAAATCTATGCTTATGGATCATGAAAAGAATGCTTTATGTGATAGCTATATTGTTGAATTCATTCATGATGCTACTGAAAATTATTATGAGAGAGGAATATATGCTTCTACATATTTCAACAACATCAAGTTTCCTCTCTTTATGTTCAAAATTTTGAAGTCATGCTTGTTTTGCCTTCCTATGCTAGTTGATTCTTGCTCCCATAAACTATTTGCTCACAAAATCCCTATGCATAGGAAGTGGGTTAGTATTAAATGTTCTAGTCATATGCTTCATGATGCTCTCTGTGTGTTTCAATTCTTTACTTTTATGCGGGCATCATTGAAATCGTCATGCCTAGCTAAAAAGGCATTAAAGAAAAGCGCTTGTTGGGAGACAACCCAATATTTATACCTACTGTTAGTGTGTGTCCACATGATTAAGCTACTGTACTAATCATGTTTTATATGTTTTCTTTCAATAATGTGCCAAGTAAAGCCTTCGGGATAGTGTGGATACTTGTTGATTCGATTCTGTGCAAAAACAGAAACTTTTGCGTCCAGTGCTGGAATTTCTATTCTGTACTGGAGCGTGCAAAAATTCAGAAATTTTTACACAGTATTGATTTACAAATTTTTTACGTTTTCCTAATTTTTCAGAAATTTTGGGCTTACAGAAGTATGGTTTTTAAATCACTCACTACATGCTGTTCTGTTTTTGACAGATTCTGTTTTCGATGCATAGTTTGCTTGTTTTAGTGTTTCCATAGCTTATATTGAGCAATATAAATTGTGGAAATGATAGACTACAGTAGGAATTATGTGAGAACAATTATGAATCTTGTCTTGACAGTAACTATGTGGATGATTTATTTTTATCATACTAACCTATCTCACAAGTTCCCTTAAGTTTTGTGAGATTGAAGTTTTCAAGTTTTGGGTGAGATATCGATATGAGGAGAATAAGGAGTGGCAAGACCCTAAGCTTGGGGATGTCCAAGGCACCCCAAGGTAATATTCAAGGAAGACCCAAGCAACTAAGCTTGGGGATGCCCCGGAAGGCATCCCCTCTTTCGTCTTCAAAACTATCGGTAACCTCACTCGGAGCTATATTTTTATTCGTCACATGATATGAGTTTTGCTTGGAGCGTCATTTTATTCTGTTGATGTTTGCTTGATGTTATAAATAATCATGTTTTGTATATTTTAGTTCAATAAAATGCCAATTATAGCCTTTACCATGCTCAGTTTGCAAGTTCATGTCTTGTTGTTTGAAAACAGAAAGTTTTCTGTTATGTCCAGAATATTCCTGAATAGTCAGAACATGATAAAAATCTGAAATTTTTACACAGTAAGAATGCATGAGTTCTCTGTCACGTGGTAATTTTTCAGAATTTTTGGAGTTAGGGAAGTATGGATTCTTATTCAACCTTTACAAACTGTTCTGTTTTGACAGATTGCTGTTATAGTTGCATTGTCTGCATATGTTTGCTAGTTTAATGTTTCTATTTGTGGATAGGAGTATTAAATATGCAGAGGCATTTAGTATGCAATGTTTAATTATAATTTTAGTGATTTGTTATAGTATAGAATGTCAAGGTTTTGAGTTGATTTATACTAACTTATCTCACGAGTTCTTGTTGAGTTTTGTGTGGATGAAGTTTTTAAGATTTAGAAGCCATGATATGAGAGGAATTAAGGAGACACAAGAGCTCAAGCTTGGGGATGCCCAAGGCACCCCAAGATAACATTCCAAGAATTCTCAAGCTACTAAGCTTGGGGATGCCCCGGTTGGCATCCCACCTTTCTTCATCAACACCTATCAGTTAGCCTAAGTTTTTGCTTCTTCACATGATATGTGCTATTCTTGGAGTGTCCTTTTATTTTCATTTTGTTTGCTGTTTTAATAAAATTATCAAGTTTTGAAATCTTTATTTGGAGAGAGTCTTCACATAGCTACTTAATTGTTTAACTACTCATTGATCTTCATTTATATCTTTTGGAGTAGTTTGTCATACACTCTCATGCTTCACTTATATTATTTTGAGAATTGACAATAGTAATGGCAATATGCTTAAAGATATGAATTTGGTCCTAATATGATGGATATTTAAGAAGGATATAATAAAAACTTTCATGTAGACCATTGGATATGATAAGTGTGATTCCTTGCAATAGTTTTGCGATATGGAGATGATGATATGTGAGTCATGTTAGTGAGTAATTGTGATTTAATAAGAATATTAGTGTTAAGGTTTGTGATTCCCTATGCATGCACATAAAGTCAATAGTTATGCAACGAAATTATATCCTACTTATGGTGCATTATTCGGTGTTAGTTATGTTCAATGCATGTTTATGACCGTTTTCGCTTTTTGGTTGGTTGCTTCTCAATCTATTTGCTAGCCTTCATTTGTACTAAGCGGAAATACTGCTTGTGCATCCAAACTCCTTAAACCCCAGTTGTGCCAAATGAGTCCACTATATCTACCTATATGTGGTATTTCAATGCCGTTCCAAGTAAATTTGCGTGTGCCAACTCTAATTTTCAAAATAATTTTTCCGTTTTGTGTGCCCGTACCGCTCATGAAGCGGCAGGGGGTGACATTATTTTCCATGCTAGGTGTGTTATTCTCACGATGAGTGTTTATTCACTTGTCATTGCACGAGAGAATGGTTGGTAATAGGGATGCCCAGTCCCACAATGAATCAAAAATTAATAACAACAAAATTCCTTGGAAAGTGTTGGTATGGAGGCCACCCGTGGATATGGCTAGCCATGGATTGTGAAAGAATGGTGGAAAGGAAATAAACTTTACTTTTTGTTTAGGAACCACCTATGACGTGTCAAGCATGGAAGATATTGGGAATTCTCGGTCGTTTTCGTTGACAGGAAAAGCGTGCCTCTCAAAATATTTTTATCTCTCTAATTTAAGCTTTGAGCTCTGGCACATTAGCAAATCTCTGCTTCCCTCTGCGAATGGCCTATCTATTTACTTTTATGCAATTTTTATTTTTATTTTGAGTCTCCATCTTCTCTTATAAAGCACCAACTAGAGAGCACTATTGTCATACTTATGCATTGTGTGTAGCTAATATTTGAGTGTGTTTCATGAATGGATCAATGATTGAGCATAATGGGCTAGGGATAACTTTCTTTAGCGTTGATATTTTGAAAAGCATGGTTGCTTGTTAGTGTGCTTGAGTATTTATATCTTCATGTCAAATTATAGACTATTGCTTTGAATCATTCAAGTACAAATGTCCAGGCTATAAAAGAAAAGATTATATGATGATTATGATAGGTAGCATTCCACATCAAAATTTCTGTTTTTAATTGCTACTTTATCATGATGACTTTTATGAGAAAAAGTTGCTGTTATGATTCTAGGAAAAGTGATTGAAATTATCATTGATCAAACTTATGCACTATGCTAGCATTCACACTTCATAAATTATTTCTTTTATCATTTACCTACTCGAGGACGAGCAGGAATTAAGCTTGGGGATGCTGATACGTCTCCAACGTATCTATAATTTATGAAGTATTCATGCCATGTTTATTATAGTTTTGTATGATTTTGGTGCCCTTTTATATGGATTTTATATGATTTTCATGGACTAACATATTGACCTAGTGCCCAGTGCCAGTTGCTGTTTTCTGCTTGTTTTTGGTTTTCCAGAAAATCTATATCAAATGAAGTCCAAATGCAGCGAAACTTTTTGACGATTTTTTCTGGAACATAAGAGACACTAGAAGTTTTGGGAGGAGGCCAGAAGACCCACAGTGGCCCCACGAGCCACCAGGGCGCGCCACCCCCCCAGGCGCGCCCTGGTCCCTCGTGGGCCCCCTGTGGCACCTCTTCGCCTGATTCCAACGCTGAAAAATCATATATATTAAGAAACCCCCGAAAGTTAACCTAGATGAGTTTTTACGCCACCGCAAGCCTCTGTACCTCCACGATCTAATCTACAGCCATTTTCCGGCACCCTGCCGGAGGGGGGGAATCATCACCGGAGGCCATCTTCATCATATCGGCGGTCTCCATGACGAGGAGGGAGTTGTTCACCCTCGGGGCTGAGGATGTAACACCCCCATGTAATTATGCTACAGTGATCACCTTTTGATAATGCCAAGTCACCATGCTTAATACTGCTTGATCATCATTTGCATCATATCTCATTTCAAATTCCAACTCAAATTGAAATTCAAATTTAAAGTGAAAATAAAAGTTGATCCAATTTGGAAACAAAAATGTTCATTAATTAGCAAATAATCCATAACTAATTATGTTAAGAAAAACAACATCACCTAAAATACCTAGATGACTCTAACATCATCAAATCAGTACCAAACAGCAGAATTTAATACCATTTTGTTTAATAAAATTTCAATTGAAATCATATTATCACCAAACCTTTTTCTGGCACCGAGTTATATTGCCTAGTATTTAAATGGACAATTCCCATATTTTATAAAATTGAAATGGAAGCCAGACATTTTGCAAGACAGAAAAGAAAAAGGAGAAAACAGAAAACAGAAAAGAATAAAAGAAAAAGGCCGCTGTAGCTGGGCCTAAGTTAGACCAGAAAGCGACCCGGTCCATCTTCCCTTCTCCTTCCTACTGCTCATCAGCGGTCGCCCGCGCACGCTCGCGCCCGTCGCCGGCATCGCTGTTCCCGCCGCGCCTGCTCGCCCCGCGTCGCTACAGGGCTGCGGGGTGGATAAGACCACCACCGCGGCAACCCTAGCAGCCCCCGAGATCTTTTTCCCTCCCCCTAGCTCGCCTTCTTCCTCCCCCGGAAACGCCCGATGCCGTCGCCGCCATGGCTCGCCGTAGCTGTGGCCTCTGACCTCGCCACGCCTCGTCTCCATGCCGGATCGAACCGCTGCCCTCGACTACTTCCTCTGCACCGACCAGCGCGAGCCGGGAAGCCCCACATTGCCAGATCGCCGTCACCTTCTACCTCGGATCGCCGGAGCTCCTCTGACTCGATCTGCTCGCCTCAGCGCTCATAAGCTCCCCGGTGAGCCTCCGTGAGCTCCTACGTAAGCTCCGCCCCTTTCTCCTTTGCCGTTTGAGCTCGATTTCGAGCTCTAGCTGCTGCCGCCGTCGCGCCCGAACCCAGCTCCGCCGCCTAGCTCACCGCCGTCGCTGTAGTCGCTGTCGTGGCCGTCTAAGAATGTAGACGTGCTCAGCTCCTCCCCGCGAGCCCAACGCACGAGCCCGCGTGCCTCCTCGTGCCCCGTTGCGCCGATCCCGACCACACCCGAAATCCGGCGCCGCCGCGGTTGACGCCGCCGTCAACTCCGGCCGTTTTAGCTCGCGCTAGTGCCGTAGATCGACGCGGCTCGTCCTCCCCGTTTGACTGCCGCAAACCGCCGTCGATTTGGTCGCCGGACAGCGATTTCCGGCCACCCCCGACGTGCGCCGCCGCAAAACGCGCTCGCCGGTGTTTAAACGCCGATCAGCCGATGTGGCTCCGACGTGGCACGGCCGGGCCCACCCCTGTGACGCTGCCAGCGGCCCCACGGGCCCCAGTTGACTGGGTTGACCCAGTCAACTGCTGACTGGGCACCCGTGGGCCACTGACACGTGGGTCCCGCCCCGTTTAAACATTTTTATAATTAATAAAAATACTAATTAATCTGTTAATTAACTCTGTTAGTTTAATCTGTCACTCACATGTAGGTCCCACCAACTAACTAACTTAATTAGATTAGTTAAACCTCTGTTTATATAAAACAGTCACTGACCAGTGGGACCCACTGGTCAGGTTTGACCTGGCCCAGCCGAGTTTGACCGCTAATGTCACTATGACGTCATGCAGACGTCACATG
The DNA here is from genome assembly GCA_039707655.1 of Elymus sibiricus. NCBI lineage: Eukaryota > Viridiplantae > Streptophyta > Magnoliopsida > Poales > Poaceae > Elymus > Elymus sibiricus. The sequence goes on from CM077666.1 coordinate 334,013,587, forward strand.
CTACAGTTTCGGATAATTTGAATTAAATAGTTTCAGAAATTCCAGAAAATGATTAAAACTTTGAAAAATCATATAAAATAAACCGTAACTCGGATGAAAATAATTTATATATGAAAAACGATCAGAAAAATATGACAAATCCGAATATCCTACCGACATACTTGCCACGCCCCTCTAACATACTGAACATGGAACTTTTTGCCCGTATTCGATAGATGAATAGTGCATGACCTTAATAAAATAATTTCAAATAAATTCCTAAATTATCTAAAATAGTTGGAGATGTATTAAATCACATCTGCATATCATTTAGGCATGTCTTGCATCGTTGTTGCATTGTTGCCGTGAATTTATTGTTTCTTCCCCCTCCTTCTCTCCCGGTAAACGTCGAGACCGTCGGCGACGCAGCTGTGTACGACTACGCTCCAGAGGAGCAGCCTTCAGACGACCAGCCCCTCTTAGCAGAGCTTCCAGGCAGGCAAAACCCCCTTGATCATCCAGATATCGCCCACACCTTCTCTCTTATGCTTGCATTAGAATTGCTTCTGTTGTTATTCCGATAGCTCCTATTCTGATGCATAGCCTGATTTTGTCGCCTGCTGCTTATACCTACCTGTTGTCCCATGATGCTTAGTTAGCTATGCTATTGATTCATCTGTGGCCCTTCACCCTTGTCCGTTTGCCATGCTTGATATCGGGCCGTGATCACTCTCGGTGATGATCACGGAAATGTTTACATTGCAATACTTAAACTGTTAAAGTCGGGCTGGCCCCAAGGGTAACCGCGAGAGAATAATATTAAAGACGGGTCGGCTCCAAGAGCAACCGCACGACATGTGTTACCAAGTTAGAGCGACAGGAACCCTGTTCGTCTCTGCGAGTTACTAAATACGCCTAACGGATTTGGGTATTTGATCTGAGTGGGTCGTTGGCCCTATACGCACTACCACCACGTGGGATAATGGTTATGGGACCCTCTACGTCAAATGTATCAGCCAAAAGTTCTTCAGACGTCACAGCTCAGAGATGCGGGCTGATTGTTGGGGTGAGCTGGTTACGTCTGTGGTGTTTCCACAGTCGCGCTTGGGCCCCGGCCAGTCTCGCAACGTGCAGGAGTGCGAAGGGCGATGGCCCAAGACCCCTTCGTGCTTAGGATTTAGACCGGCGTGCTGACCTCTCTGTTGAGCCTAGGTAGGACTGCGTCGTGTTGATCACCCGAGGCCGGGCATTACCCAGCAAGTGTGTCCGGCCAGATGTGATCGAGCGTGTTGGGTAACAGTAGTGCACCCCTGCAGGGAAGTTATCTATTCGAATAGCCGTGTCCACGGTAACATGACGCTCAGAGTTGTATCTTGATCCGCTACAACTACAAATGGTTACTGTCACAATATTAAACTGTTACTACTGCTCTCGGGATCACTTTCTCGTAGGGTTGTCGAGGAAGGATCTCAGGGCATAATTAAAATATGATTGCTATTATATGTTGCTATACTCTACTCTCTTCTGATGCTACAAGAGGTCTTCAAGATGCTAGTCTTCGATAGGCTAGGCCTTTCCCCCTCTGTTCTGGCATTTCTGTAGTTTAGTCCAAAGATATAGCTCCATTCCTTTGATACCGATGCATAATTAGTATAGTTCTGATGTCAGTCTTGCGAGTACTTTGGATGAGTACTCACGGTTGCTTTGCTATCTTTTTCCCCATACCCATTTGCTGTGATCAGTCGACGGCGTCCCGGAGCCTGACACCACCACATGCGACTACTACCAGGAGAGTCCCAGAGGCACGTACTACTGGGTTGAGCCAGCCGACCAGGAGTAGTTCGGAGGCCCTAGGAAGGAGGCCTTCGCCTTTTCGATCAGTGTCATTGTTTGTGCTAGCCTGCTTAAGGCAAACTTGACTAACTATGTCTGTACCCAGATATTATTTGTGTGTATGACTTATGTATTCGGGTCCTCACGACCCCTGGTTTGTAATGTGAGGATTTATGTTTAATTTGAGTTTAAAGTTGTGTTGTGATATCTTCCCGTGCGTCTCTGATCTCGAGCGTGCACGTTTGCGTGTATGATTAGTGCACGGTCGAGCAGGGGCATCACAAGTTGGTATCAGAGCCGACTGCCTGTAGGAAGCTCCCTTCCAATTCCTTAGTCGAAGTTGAGTCTAGTCTTTGAAAACTATATTTTACTAACATGGCTGTGTGGCTTATGGGCCCACATCGCCAATGGGTAGTATTAGGATCTTTTATTCCTCTTCTATACTCTGGGATTCTACTCTCTCTTCTATACGGGTTAAAATTTTACTAACTCTGACTCTAGGTTCTCGTGATCACGTCCATCCAGAGCTTTGATTATCTGCAAATTACTTCCTTAAGTGCACGATGCAAGAATTCACTCACTGTCATTTGACAATCTTGAATTTCCTCTGTTTCAGATGGACCGCTTGTTTCCGCCGCGTCCTGCGACCCAGCTTGTACTTCGGACTTGGGCTCGTGATGCGACTGGTTGTCCAGCTATCCTGATCGCCCTCCTGACCAGACTGGGCTACCGTTGGTACCCCGAGTACATGGTTTACGAGGATTATCGTGAGTTCAACCAGGAGCAGTATCATGCCGATGTTCGTATCTTGGATCAGCGAAACGACTCTGTCACTTAGTTGCACACTTTTCATGGTATTGGCGTGACGATTGATATGGCAGTCCATGACGCTGCCCATTCTGTTGTCGCACATCTTCGTGGCGAGCATAGTCGCTTGGATAACTCCGAGTTCCGATACATTCCGTATGCCCCTGCTAGAGATGCTACCGGATACTACACAGCTGTCTGTGCCCCTTACGAGCGACGTCGATACGACCCGCAGGTTTTGATTCAGTGCACTCAGGCTCTGGATCGCACTACCCGGGCTCTTGCCGTCGAGTTGTTTTCCACTCGAGCACGTCTTTACGATGCTATGACACAGTTGCTGCAGCTGTTCATGTAGGGATACATCCAGAGTACATCCTTTACCCGCGCAGGAATCAGATGCCTTCAGGTATTGATTGGCCTACTGTTGGAGGTCACACACCCGCACGTGGACCTCTTCTTCCAGTTCGAGATCGGGTTCTGCATCAGAGTGCTCACGGAACGCCGGACCTTCCTGCCATGGACACTCATCGTCCGCACCTGCAGTTACCTGGTTTCAGTGGTTTTCCCCGACGTTGATATAGCCTTTGCTATGTCTCGTTGTTGTATTCCTCACCGCGTGCCTGCGCGCCGCCTAGTATGTCTAGCTGTTTAATTTTCCAAACTTATGTTGTCCGTGTGTAATCGACTTTGTGTATGGATCTGTATGTCTTAATTGACTACTGTTATGTATCTATTGCACTACTTATTCATTGTCGTGTTACATCATGTTTGTCTCTAAGACACTTGCAGTTGTTTTTACTAAACTACCCCCTGTTAAATCTTTAGCAGGATGGTTAGACCAGGTGGTCGTGGTCGTGGCCGTGCTCCCGAGCAGCCACCACCGCCAAACTATATGGCAGCTATGATGCAGCAATTTGAGTTGAACCGCCAGTTCATGGTTGGGATCATGGCTCAGTTTCCGCACCAGACTCAGAATGCTCAGAACCAGCAACCTGCCGCAATAACTCTGCAGGAGTTTATGCGTCTCAGCCCTACTGTGTTCCGCAACTCTGAACAGCCACTGGATGCTGATGACTGGCTTCGCGACATCACCTACGAGATGGAGTCTGCCAATGTCGCCCCCGCCAACTTTGTCACCTTTGCGTCCTACTTCTTGAAGGGTCCAATGCTCAATGGTGGCACACCTACAGGAGTTCACTACCTGCTGGGACAGTCGTTACCTAGATCGAGTTCCATACTGCTTTCCGTGCCCGCTACATTCCTCAGGGAATCATGGACCGGAAGAAAAGAGAGTTTTGCAACCTCACTCGGGGTAGTAAGACTGTTGAAGCTTATCTACGGGAATTCCTTAACCTGTCCCGCTATGCTGAAGAAGACATTGCCACAGATGCACGCAGACAGGAGAAATTCCGCGATGGACTCCACCCAGACCTCAAGCTTGCACTTGCTGTTCATGACTTCGCCGACTTCGCCACTCTGGTGAACAAGGCTATCCAGGTTGAGACCGCTCAGATGGAACATAGGGAATAAATCAAGCGCAATCGTGACATTGGCTCATCTTCGAGCTCAGGACAAAGGCGTAAGATCTGGATTCCCAACAGCATGTATCATCCAACTACCCCTGCGCTAAGGCCTTCCTATGCTGCACCTCATCTGCCTCCTCCACCACCGAGGCAGCCAAGAGCTCAAGTTGCTCCACCACGTGCTGCTCCTCTTCGTCCTGAAGATGGTTTGTGTTTCAAGTGTCGCCGCCCAGGTCACCTTGCCAAGGACTGCCGCCAGAATCAGAATCAGTTGGCACTTCCTCCTACTGGCCGTGGCAACAACCAGACCCGCAACTATAATACCGGGCCTGCTGCTTATGGTCGTGGACAGGCTTACCACGTCGATATTGAAGAAGTTCGGGATCAACCTGAAACTGTGATGGGTACCCTTCTCGTTAACTCAGTACCCGCTTCTGTTTTATTTGATTCAGGAGCATCACATTCATTCGTCTCTGGAGCATTTGCATTCATGCATGGCATACAATATGAAAAGATGCATACTCCATTAGTCGTTAAAACTCCCGGAGCCCATTGTCAAACTGACATGATCGCACATAACGTCACTGTCGAAATTGAAGGATTAGAGTTCCTTGCCTCCCCCATCGTTCAGAAGTCTTCCACCATAGACCTCATTCTGGGAATGGATTGGTTGAAAGCTCACATTGCTTCGATCAATTGTGCCACCAAAGTCGTACAACTCCTTCACCCCTCCGACGAGATAGTGAACTACACCGTCCGAGTTACCCGGAATGCCGAAGCTCAGATATATGCTCTGAATGCTTTGAATGCTTCACCTCTTGAGGGAATCGAGAACGTTCCAGTCGTTCGCGATTTTCCGGACGTCTTTCCAGAAGAACATCCAGGAATACCCCCTGTTAGAGCCATTGAATTCGTCATCGACTTGAAACCAGGCACCACTCCTATTGCCAAGCGCCCATACAAGATGCCGCCGCATGAACTCCTTGAACTTAAGGAGGAAATCGACAAGTCACTTAAAAAGGGTTTCATCCGCCCCAGTTCTTCTGCTTGGGGAGCACCTTCTCTCTTTGTTAAGAAGAAGGATGGAAAACGAACCGATTGGTCCAGGACTATCGGCCTATTAACCAAGGAACAATCCAGAACAAATATCCACTTCCCCGGATCAACGATCTTTATGATCAGCTTGCTGGATCCTCTGTGTTCTCTAAACTCGACTTAAGGTTGGATTACCATCAGATCCGAGTTCGTAAAGAGGATATTCCGAAGACCGCTTTCGTTACTCGTTATGGATCATACGAGTACACCGTCATGTCCTTCGGGTTAACTAATGCTCCAGCAACCTTCTCTCGATTGATGAACTATATCTTCATGGACTACCTCGACAAATTCGTCGTGGTTTATTTGGATGATATCCTTATATTTTCCAAGAATGAAGAAGAGCACGCCGAACATCTTCGGCTTGTATTGGAGAAACTTCGAGAACACCAGCTATATGACAAATACTCTAAGTGTGAATTCTGGTTATCTGAGATGACTTATCTTGGTCATGTGATTTCCAAGGATGGCATTGCCGTTAACCCAGAACGAGTTCAGGCTATTCTTGACTGGACTCCTCCGAAGAATGTTAAGCAAGTCAAAAGTTTTCTCGGTCTTGCTAGCTATTGCCGCCGTTTCGTCGAGAACTTTTCCAAGATTGCTAAGCCACTAACTGATTTGCTCCACAAAGGCAAGAAGTTTGAGTGGACGGAAAAATGCCAAGAAAGTGTTCAGACACTTAAAGATAAGTTGACATCTGCCCCAGTGCTAGCTCCCCCTGATTCCCGCAAGGACTTTGTGATATACTGCGACGCATCCCGTCAAGGATTAGGCTGTGTCCTGATGCAGGAGCGCAAAGTGATTTCTTATGGCTCTCGCCAGTTGCGTCCTCACGAAGATAAGTATCCAACACATGATCTTGAGTTAGCAGCAGTTATCTATGCTCTGAAGCTGTGGCGACATTACCTTCTTGGTAATCGTTGCGAGATATACACGGACCACCAAAGTCTGAAGTATCTGTATACTCAACCAGATTTGAACCTCCGTCAACAAAGATGGCTTGAGACAATAGCTGATTATGACATGGATATCTCTTATACCCCTGGCAAGGCTAATGTAATGGCCGATGCCTTGAGTCGCAAGTCTTATTGCAACAACCTCATGGTTCAGCAAGCACAACCTCTTCTCTATGAAGAACTTCGCAAGTTGAACCTTCACATTGTCCCACAGGGTCATCTCAATACCCTGGTTGTTGAACCAGACCTCGATGACCTCATCAAGCATATACAGAAAGCTGACTCTGAGGTCGAGAAGATTAAGCGCGATCTCAAAAGAGGAAGGCCCTCGTTCTTCACTGTTGATGCTGATGGCACCTTGTTCTTCAGAAATCGCTTAGTGGTTCCTAGAAAGGACAACCTGGATCTGACCCCGCGTGTCATGAAAGAAGCTCATGATACACCTCTTTCAATTCATCCTGGTAGCACCAAGATGTACCAAGACATTCGACAGAGATACTGGTGGCCTGATATAAAGCGAGACATTGCTCGTTATGTTGCTGAGTGTGACGTTTGCCGTCGCATCAAAGCAGAACATCAAAGACCTGCTGGAACTCTGCAACCCCTTGATATTCCTGAATGGAAATGGGACAAAGTCGAAATGGATTTCATCACTGGTTTTCCCAGATCGCAGAAGGGTCATGATGCTATTTTTGTCGTCATTGACCGATTCTCAAAGGTTGCTCACTTTCTGCCAGTCAAGGAGACAATCACTACTAGTCAGTTAGCAGACTTGTATGTTTCCAGAATCATGTCACTCCACGGTGTTCCGTTGGAGATCAGTTCAGATCGTGGCAGCCTCTTTACCTCAAGATTTTGGAACAGTTTCCAAGAAGCTATGGGAACTCATCTGTCTTTCAGCACCGCTTTTCACCCCCAGTCCCAGTGACAAGTTGAACAAGTCAATCAAGTGCTTGAAGATATGCTTCGAGCTTGTGTCATCTCATTCGGTAAGAAATGGGAGGAATCTCTCTCATATGCTGAATTCTCATACAACAATAGCTATCAGGCTAGTTTGAAGATGGCACCATTTGAAGTTCTCTATGGACGTAAGTGCCGAACCCCTCTGAATTGGTCAGAAACTGGGGAACGGCCACTCTTCGGTCCGGACATCATTCAACAAGCTGAAGAACAAGTCTGCATTGTTCGTGAACATTTGAAAGCTGCTCAGTCTCGTCAGAAGAGCAATTATGACCGAAAACACCAGGTAATGGTCTATCAACCTGGCGAACAAGCTTACCTTCGTGTCACTCCGATGAAGGGCACTCACCATTTTGGGATCAAAGGCAAGTTAGTGACTCGCTACATTGGCCCGTTCCGTATTCTTGCAAGACATGGAGAAGTGGCATATCAATTGGAATTGCCGCCAAACCTTTCTCAAGTGCATGATGTTTTCCATGTATCGCAACTTCGTCGCTGCTTCAAGGATCCTATCCGAGCAGTGGATCATGAAGTGCTTGAATTGCAAGAGGATCTTTCTTATCAAGAGTATCCGATCCGCATTCTTGATCAAGCTGAACGTTGAACTCGTCAGAAGGCAATCAACTTCCTTAAAGTTCAATGGTCGAATCATTCTGAAGATGAAGACACTTGGGAACGTGAGGACCGTCTTCGTGAAGAGTATCCTGCTCTCTTTCAGCCTACCTCATAATTCTCGGGACGAGAATTTCTTTTAGAGGAGGAAAATTGTAACACCCCCATGTAATTATGCTACAGTGATCACCTTTTGATAATGCCAAGTCACCATGCTTAATAGTGCTTGATCATCATTTGCATCATATCTCATTTCAAATTCCAACTCAAATTGAAATTCAAATTTAAAGTGAAAATAAAAGTTGATCCAATTTGGAAACAAAAATGTTCATTAATTAGCAAATAATCCATAACTAATTATGTTAAGAAAAACAACATCACATAAAGTACCTAGATGACTCTAACATCATCAAAACAGTACCAAACAGCAGAATTTAATTCCATTTTGTTTAATAAAATTTCAATTGAAATCATATTGTCACCAAACCTTTTTCTGGCAGTGAGTTATATTGCCTAGTATTTAAATGGACAATTCCCATATTTTATAAAATTGAAATGGAAGCCAGACATTTTGCAAGACAGAAAAGAAAAAGGAGAAAACAGAAAAGAATAAAAGAAAAAGGCCGCTGTAGCTGGGCCTAAGTCAGACCAGAAAGCGGCCCGGCCCATCTTCCCTTCTCCTTCCTACTGCTCATCAGCGGTCGCCCGCGCACGCTCGCGCCCGTCGTCGGCATCGCTGTTCCCGCTGCGCCTGCTCGCCCCACGTCGCTACAGGGCTGCGGGGTGGATAAGACCACCACCGCGGCAACCCTAGCCGCCCCCGAGATCTTTTTCCCTCCCCCCTCGCTCGCCTTCTTCCTCCCCCACAAACGCCCGACGCCGTCGCCGCCATGGCTCGCCGTAGCTGTGGCCTCTGACCTCGCCGCGCCTCGTCTCCGTGCCGGATGGAACCGCCGCCCTCGACTACTTCCTCTGCACCGACCAGCGCGAGCCGGGAAGCCCCACATTGCCAGATCGCCGTCGCCTTCTACCTCGGATCGCCGGAGCTCCTCCGACTCGATCTGCTCGCCTCAGCGCTCCTAAGCTCCCCGGCGAGCCTCCGTGAGCTGCTACGTAAGCTCCGCCCCTTTCCCCTTTGCCGTTTGAGCTCAATTTCGAGCTGTAGCTGCTGCCGCCGTCGTGCCTGAACCCAGCTCCGCCGCCTAGCTCACCGTCGTCGCTGTAGTCGCTGTCGTGGCCGTCTAAGCACGTAGACGTGCTCAGCTCCTCCCCGCGAGCCCAATGCACGGCCCGCGTGCCTCCTCGTGCCCCGTTGCGCCGATCCCGACCACGCCCGAAATCCGGCGCCGCCGCGGTTGACGCCGCCGTCAACTTCGGCCATTTTAGCTCGTGCTAGTGCCGTAGATCGACGCGGCTCGTCCTCCCCGTTCGACTGCCGCAAACCGCCGTCGATTTGGTCGCCGAACGGCGATTTCCGGCCACCCCCGACGCGCGCCGCCGCAAAACGCGCTCGCCGGCGTTTAAACGCCGGCCAGCCGACGTGGCTCCGACGTGGCACGGCCGGGCCCACCCCTGTGATGCTGCCTGCGGCCCCATGGGCCCAGTTGACTGGGTTGACCCAGTCAACTGCTGACTGGGCACCCGTGGGCCACTGACACGTGGGTCCCACCCCGTTTAAACGTTTTTATAATTAATAAAAATAAAAATTAATCTGTTAATTATCACTGTTAGTTTAATCTGTCACTGACATGTAGGTCCCACCAACTAATTAACTTAATTAGATTAGTTAAACCCCTGTTTAAATAAAACAGTCACTGACCAGTGGGACCCACTGGTCAGGTTTGACCTAGCCCAGCTGAGTTTGACCGCTGACGTAACTATGACGTCATGCTGACGTCACCTACTACTGTTTTGGATAATTTGAATTAAATAATTTCAAAAATTCCAGAAAATGATTAAAACTTTGAAAAATCATATAAAATAAACCGTAACTCGGATGAAAATAGTTTATATATGAAAAACGATCAGAAAAATATGATGAATCTGAATATCCTACCCTCATACCTGCCACGCCCCTCTAACATACTGAACATGGAACTTTTTGCCCGTATTCGATAGATGAATAGTGCATGACCTTAATAAAATAATTTCAAATAAATTCCTAAATTATCTAAAATAGTGGGAGATGCATTAAATCACCTCTGCATATCATTTAGGCATGTCATGCATCGCTGTTGCATTGTTGCTGTGAATTTATTGTTTCTTCCCCCTCCTTCTCTCCCGATTGACGTTGAGACCGCCGCCGACGCAGCTGTGTACGACTACGCTCCAGACGAGCAGCCTTCAGACGACTAGCCCCTCTCAGCAGAGCTTCCAGGCAAGCAAAACCCCCTTGATCATCCAGATATCGCCCACTCATTCTCTCTTATGCTTGCATTAGAATTGCTTCTGTTGTTATTCCGATAGCTCCTATTCTGATGCATAGCCTGATTTTGTCGCGTGCTGCTTATACCTACCTGTTGTCCCATGATGCTTAGTTAGCTATGCTATTGATTCATCTATGGCCCTTCACCCTTGTCCGTTTGCCATGCTTGATATCGGGTTGTGATCACTCTGGGTGATGATCACGGAAATGTTTACATTGCAATACTTAAACTGTTAAAGTCGGGCTGGCCCCAAGGGTGCCCGCGAGAGAATAATATTAAAGACGGGTCGGCTCCAAGAGCACCCGCGCGACATGTGTTACCAAGTCGGAGCGACAGGAACCCTGTTAGTCTCTGCGAGTTACTAAATACGCCTAACGGATTTGGGTATTTGATCTAAGTGGGTCGTTGGCCCTATACGCACTACCACCACATGGGATAATGGTTATGGGACCCTCTACTTCGTATGTATCAGCCGAAAGTTCTTCAGACGTCACAGCTCAGAGATGCGGGCTGATTGTTGGGGTGAGCTGGTTACGTCTGTGGTGTTTCCACAGTCGCGCTTGGGCCCCGGCCAGTCTCGCAATGTGCAGGAGTGCGAAGGGTGATGGCCCAAGACCCCTTCGTGCTTAGGATTTAGACCGGCGTGTTGACCTCTCTGCTGAGCCTAGGTAGGACTGCGTCGTGTTGATCACCCGAGGCCCGGCATTACCCAGCAAGTCTGTCCGGCCAGATGTGATCGAGCGTGTTGGTTAACAGTAGTGCACCCTTGCAGGGAAGTTATCTATTCGAATAGCCGTGTCCACGGTAACAGGACGCTCGGAGTTGTATCTTGATCCGCTACAACTACAAATGGTTACTGTCACAATATTAAACTGTTACTACTGCTCTCAGGATCACTTTCTCGTAGGGTAGTCGAGGAAGGATCTCAGGGCATAATTAAAATATGATTGCTATTATATGTTACTATACTCTACTCTCTTCTGATGCTGCAAGATTGCTTCAAGATGCTAGTCTTCGATAGGCTAGACCTTTCCCCCTCTGTTCTGGCATTTCTGCAGTTTAGTCCAAAGATATAGCCCCATTCCTTTGATACCGATGCATAATTAGTATAGTTCTGATGTCAATCTTGCGAGTACTTTGGATGAGTACTCACGGTTGCTTTGCTATCTTTTTCCCCATACCCATTTGCTGTGATCAGTCGACGGAGTCCCGGAGCCCGACACCACCGCAGGAGACTACTACCAGGAGAGTCCCGGAGGCACGTACTACTGGGTTGAGCCAGCCGACCAGAAGTAGTTCGGAGGCCGTAGGCAGGAGGCCTTCGCCTTTTCGATCAGTGTCGCTGTTTGTGCTAGCCTTCTTAAGGCAAAATTGACTAACTATGTCTGTACCCAGATATTATTTGTGTGTATAACTTATGTATTCGGGTCCTCGCGACCCCTGGTTTGTAATATGAGGATTTATGTTTAATTTGAGTTTAGAGTTGTGCTGTGATATCTTCCCGTGCATCTCTGATCTCGGGTGTGCACGTTTGCGTGTATGATTAGTGCACGGTCGAGCAGGGGCGTCACAGAGGGTTTGTACCAGTAGCTATGTGGTTGATCTCTCTCTCTCGCGTGTTCTTGATTTGGCATGATCTTGATGTATCGCGAGCTTTGTTAATATAGTTGGATCATATGGTGTTTCTTCCCTCTCTATCCTTGTTGTGATGAATCGAATCTTTTCCCTTTGAGGTTTCGTTATTGTCAGATTGAATATTCAGATTGAGAACACTTGATGTATGTCTTGCATATGAATACCCGTGGTGACAATGGGGTATTGTATTGATTCACTTGATGTATGTTTTGGCACTCAACTCGTGGATTCCCGAGGTGACATTAGGGTAATCTATGCATAGGGGTTGATGCACGTTTTCATTATCTTTTCTCCGATAGAAATTTTAGGGTGCTACTTGGAGTTCTTTGTGTGGATTGAATATTATGATTATGAAGTTGTTTGATGCATATCGTATAATCAACTCACGGATACTTGTGGTGACATTGGAGTATCTAGGTGACATTAGAGTTGGTTGATGTGTGTCATATGGTGTTATTTTAGTACGAACTCTAGGGTTGTTTGTGACACTTATAGGAATAGCTCAATAGATCGATCGGAAAGGATAACTTTGAGGTGGTTTCGTACCGTACAAACAATTTCTATCTTATGTTCTCTGCTAATAGGAACTTGGGAGTGATTCTTTATCGCACGTTGAGGGATGGTTATATGATCCAATTATGTTAGCATTGTTGAGAGATTGCACTAGCGAAAGTATGAACCCTAGGCCTTGTTTTTAAGCATTGCAATACCGTTTGTGCTCACTTTTGTTACTTGCTACCTTGCTGTTTTTATATTTTCAGATTACAAAAACCTATATCTACTATCCATACTACACTTTTATCACCATCTCTTCGCCGAACTAGTGCACCTATACAATTTACCATTGTATTGGGTGTGTTGGGGACACAAGAGATTTCTTGTATTTGGTTGCAGGGTTGTTTGAGAGATACCATCTTCAACCTACGCCTCCCATGGATTGATAAACCTTAGGTCATCCACTTGAGGGAAAATTGCTACTGTCCTACAAAACTCTGCGCTTGGAGGCCCAACACGAGTCTACAAGAATAAGTTGTGTAGTAGACATCGCAGTACAAAAAAGTGTTTCATAAATTTTTGAAATAAATACTAAAATAAACTAGATGAAAAATAAAGAATGTCGGAAAAAGAATCAATTAAGGAGTTGTGATTTAAAAGTTAGAGGCAGTCAAAGTTTAGTCAAAATCTGTTTTTAATAAAATTATAAAAAGAAAACGTTTCGGTCAGGTTTACGCTTTCCAAATAGGGAAAACGTATTTTGAGAAAACCGTCTCCACTTACAGACGAGTTGGCGCGGCTTCGGTCGCTGACAGTGGGCCCCACGGCCCCACTATCAGGTTTGACTGGGGTTAGCGCTCCCTCTTCTCTCTCTGGCCGAACGGAGGCGACACTCCGGCGAGGCTTGCCGGCGAACGGCGGCACCTTTCGGGAAGCTGAGGCCACCCACGAGCTCAGGAGACCCTGGCGATCTTCCCGGTGTTCCGCACGCCCTCCAGAGAGCACCAGGTCACCGGCGGCGAGTTTCCCCGAGGAACTCTGGCGGAGCTCGAAGAGGGCTTCTGTCTACGAGCCACCTCTGGCAAAATTGATAACGCGGGAGGACCCTTGGGTGCTCCAGAGAGCTATTGGTGAAGAAATTGGGAAGGGGGAGGCTTTGGTGGCATCGGGATCAACAAGACACTAGTGGTGGCCGTAGCTGCCGGAGGCGAGGAAGATGACCATCTGCGGTCGGTTGGGTGTGACGGAAGGCTTGTGGGAGTGGTGCTGATGAACTGGGCGAGACTGGGGACAACAATTTATAGGCGGCGACGTCGGTTCGCGGGATCCCGTGGATAAACACGGCGGCGGGCGGCCATTACTGCGCCAGAAAGGTAGTTGTGGGCGGTGGTCGTGGTCACCATCACCGTTGGGGAGCTGCGGATAGACTAAGGAGGTTGGCACTTAAGGCGAGGGGGTGTTGGCGTCCGTGGATTGGGCCAGAAGCCCCTGGACGGTGCTGACAGCGACGGGTGGCGGCGCTGGACGGTGGCTGGCCGGCGCTAGCAGCCAAGGGCAAGCGTCGGTAGGGTGCGGGGCAGGCCGGGGGAGGCAACAGCGGGGAGGTAGAGCTCGGGCGCCGGCGGGTGCAACACGGGCGCTCTGGCCACGTCCAGTGCACGTGTGCAGTGTGCTCGGCCAAATGCCAGGGCATGCTAGGCTGCTCCAACTGAGCTCAATTTTGGCAGGGTAGCAAGTCTTTGTTTGGGTAGAGTGTTGGACATGCTGGTTTGGTCATATGATCAAAGGTGCAATGCAAGTTAGAAAGGTGCAAAGTTTCTGCCATGCCCACAAGCTGTTCGACAGATTGCTAGGGCTATCTAGGAGTTTTTGTAGAGTGTGAAAATTGACAGGAGGATGTCTCCTTACATGTTAGAGATGATGGTGTGGTTGGTTCTGTAAAAAGAAAAACTTGCTAGTGCAAATTTGGAAGAATTTCAGTTCTGGACAGAAACTACAGGGAATTATTTGGTGAACTTAAGTTATGCTAATGGAGCTGGTCTTCTGGACTTAAGGGTTTGATTGGAAGGACTATAAGGTGGAAAAATTTCAGAATTTTTGGAGCAGGGAAAATTGGGGTTGCAGTTGTAACTCAAGAATGGAACAGAATTGAAAAGTGGAAGTTTTGCTAAAAAAATTCAAAGGACCATGTTGGGTTTTTGCATAAAAGTGATCTATAGGCATCTCTTGACCCTTCATAATTTCTGTGGAATTTTAGGATAATTATTTAAAATAGTTATAGTGCAACAGGAGCATTTCAAAGTTGGAAAATGACATTAAAAGAAATAGTTTGGGGCAAATTTTATTATGAAAATATTTCCTATTGTTATTTAAAATATAAATGAAATGTTTAAGAAAACTTCCAAAGCCCACAATATTTTTCTAAAATTTTCTATATGGAGGGAAGAGTTTTGGAAAACAGAAAACAGAAGAGACTATGAATTTATTAAAAGACCTAATATAAATCAAAATTTTATTTCTAGCCAAATTTTACTTTGTAAGAACATGCTTAAATTTTTGGGGTGTTACAGCAATGGTAAATGAAGTAATGCAGATAAGGTTGAAGATAGTGAGACAACCTTGCTGGTCTCCAACAAAGCTGATAAAACAGATAAGGAAAACTATCTTGAGGACAGTGAGGCAACCCTAAAGTCCTGTCTAGATGTAGTGTTTGACTTACTGGCCACTACCGCTTCCACAAGCTCTTCAAACTCGTTGTCTGAATCAGTTCGGTTACTTGAGTCTGAACTACAAGCTGAAACACATCGATCAGCTGTGCTGCGACAAGAAGCCGAAGGACTGAGGAAGTCCCTGGAGAATTCAGATGCATACTTTCTGGTGCAACAGCAAGCATTGGAGGATTTTAGCGCCAAACAAGAGAAAGCTAATAAGCCTGCTAAGCTTATTTCCAGCATGGTGGATACCCAGGATAACGTTTCTTGAGCTCTTCTGAAGTTGTTTTAGTTCTGAACTTGTTTTGCTGCCGTGTTTATTTGCACTGGTGGCCAATTTAGACGCTCAGTGTATGTAATATGCTGCTTTGTTGTTCCCCTTATTTGCACTGGTGGCGAACTTTGATGCCCAGTGGATGTAATGTTTGTAATCGCCGTAATAGCCTAGCGTTAGTTGCTTGCTTATTTGTTTACTTATAGTCTTGTTTATTTGTTTCCTTGTAGTCACTCCAGTTCTTTTTCCTCGGTTTGCTAGTGGCCACAATAACCATAGGCCACATACGGGCCATGGTAACGATGGGCCTCCTACGGGCCGTAGGATCCATGGGCCTCGTATGCGCCATAGGATCCATGGGCCGCACTGTTCGTGGGCGGAAACCGGACCGCAATATGGACCATAAACGGGCCAAAATTGGAACCGTCCGTTTATGGGCCCAGACCATAACGGGCCGTTAACAGGCCGGAAGACAGCACAGGCTTAATTCTATCAACATGCATGACAGGTCGTTAATGGGCCGGATTACAGGACAGGGTGAAAACGGCCCAACTGGTTAACGGGCCACAAACGGACCGATTGTTACCACGGGATGAATTTGGCCCATTAGCATAACAGGCCAGTAACGGACCGTAAGTAATCGAGGGCCGGAAATGAGCCCAAGAATTTATGGGCCCTTAGAAGGCCGAAAGAAAACACGGGCTGGAAACGGCCCAACTGAATCATGGGCCGTTAATGGTCTCAAAGCGGTTTACTGTTCATGATGGGCCTGATTCACCACGGGCCGTCAATGGGCCCAGAGATGCAAAAGGCCTCATATGGGCCGAAAGACTTCACGGGCCATAGATGGGCCGAAAGTGACAATGGGCTGGAATCATATGGGATGGCCCACATGATGCTACTGGGCCGAATTTTGAAAGGCCATAACGGGCCGTGAGGTTCCGGGCCGTAAATGGGATGTATGCGAACAGGCCGGTAACAGGCTTTCCATGGGCCGTCCTGTTAACTTTTGACCAAGTCAAATGGGTCGGCCTTTTTAACCTAAATGGGCCACTGTTGGGCCGTGTCGCGTGTCGACGTATCATAGGCGTCTCTCGTCCAATGAATGGATGACATCTGTCGCAACGCCAAGCTGACACGTGGATCCGCCGTCGAATGAGAAATTCACACGTGGAAAATCGCCATTGGTCAGGGCGGCTAACGGGTTATCGGATCCAAACCCGCACCCGATAGCTTAACGGTGACCCGTTACGGTGGATGCCACGTGTCGGTCACCCTTGATGAAAACACTTCCATGATGCAACATTTATTGTCATGGAAGTGGACACTTCCGTGATGATAATTTAAGTATTGTCATGGAATACTTCTACGACAGCACAGGTATGACTATCTTGATTCTGTCATAAAATCGTCACGGATGTACATGCATGACAGAAAACGTGACCTACTGTGACAAAGACGTATCATTACAAAAGTGTTTTTTTGTAGTGCTACAGGGTCACACGCTTAAGGGTCATCTATCTGTTTTGTACTAGGTTAGGAGTCTGAGAGAAAGTCATCGGAAAAGTTTTGGAGACACTGAAATTGTTTCAAAGAGAAAACCGGAAGTGTTTTGGAGAAACCGAGAATTGTTTCGGAGTAAACCATCAAGCCGGAAAGTTTCAAAACACGTCTGGGTTTTTTGGAGGGTGCGGGAAAAGATCTGGAACCTTCCAAAAAAATTCAGAGGGAAAGCGCGCGAAAAGCACAGTGTCCCCACATGGGGGACAAGATTCCCTGATTCGTGGGGGCTGTTTTTTTGGGTGCCCCTTTTGGGGGGAAGCCCGCAAATGGTGGAAGCTTGTTGGGGGGTCCCCCAAGGTGGGGGGCAGCTGTCACATTTGGAGGACAGATATTGGGAGCCCCCCCTTGGGGGCAGCCCCCTCCATGGGGCGCCATGGACAAAGGGGGGGTGATACGTCTCCAACGTATCTATAATTTTTTATTGTTTCATCCTATTATAGTATCAATCTTGGATGTTTTTATATGCAATTATATATCATTTTTTGGGACTAACCTATTAACCTAGTGCCTAGTGCCAGTTGTTGTTTTCTGCTTGTTTTTGGCTTTTCAGAGAAACAGTACCAAATGAAGTCCAAATGCCACGAAACTTTTTGGAGATTTTTTTCTTGACAAAAGAACCCTTGGAAGCTTCGGGAGGAGGCTAGAAGCCTCACGGAGGCTTCACAAGCCAACAGGGCGCGCCCCAGGGGGGCGCGTCGTGTTGCCTTGTGGGGCCCATGTGACTCCGTTTGACCTAATTCCACTTCTATAAATTCACAAATATTGGGAAACCAACAGAGAGCCAGAAGAAATAACCTTTCCGCCGCCGCAAGCCTCTGTTCTTCCGTGATCCCATGTGGAGGCCTTTTCCGGTACTCTGCGAGAGGGGGAATCGATCACGAAGGGCTTCTACATCAACCTTGTTGCCCTTCCGATGATGTGTGAGTAGTTTACCACAGACCTACGGGTCCATAGCTAGTAGCTAGATGGCTTCTTCTCTCTCTTTGATCTTCAATACAATGTTCTCCTTGATGTTCTTGGAGTTCTATCCGATGAAATCTTCTTTTGCGGTGTGTTTGTTGGGATCCGATGAATTGTGAGTTTATGATCAGATTATTCATGAGAAATATTTGAGTCTTCTCTGAACTCTTTTATGCATGATTGTTATAGCTTTGTATTTCTCTCCGATCTATCGATTTGGTTTGGCCTACTAGATTGATTTATCTTGCAATGGGAGAGGTGCTTTGTGATGGGTTCAATCTTGCGGTGCTCAATCCCAGTGACAGAAGGGGACATGACACGTATTTGTATTTTTGCCATTAAGGATAAAAAGATGGGGTTTATTCATATTGCTTGAATTTGCTTCTCTACATCATGTCATCGTGCTTAAGGCGTTACTCTGTTTTTATTAACTTAATACTCTAGATGCATGCTGGATAGCGGTCGATGAGTGGAGTAATAGAAGTAGATGCAGGCAGGAGTCGGTCTACTTGTCTCGGACATGATGCCTATATACATGATCATTGCCATGAATCCGTCATAATTATTTGCTATTCTGTCAATTGCCCAACAGTAATTTGTTTACCCACCGTATGTTTCTGTACTCGAGAGAGAAGCCTCTAGTGAAAACTATGGCCTCCGGGTCTATCTTTATCATATAAAAACCTAAAAATACCTTGCTGCAATTTATTTACTTTTATTTTAATTAGTAGTTTAGTTTATCTATTTACCTCGATAAGATTTAATCCTTGCAAGTAACCGCTAAGAGGATTGACAAACCTCTTATTTGCATTGGGTGCAAGTGTTTGCTCTTGTGTGTGCAGGTGCGCTTAATGGAATTTTGCTTGGTTCTCCTACTGGATTGATAACCTTGGTTCTTAACTAAGGGAAATACTTATCTCTACAGTACTGCATCATCCTCTCCTCTTCGGGGAAATACCAACGCAGACTACAGGTGGCAGGAAGAATTTCAGGCGCCGTTGCCGGGGAGACACCATCAAAATTACCAAGTACCTTCGCACAAATTATCATTCACTTGCATTTACTTTTTTTACCTTTTATTTGCATTTGCCTCTCATTTTCATCACCCCCACTTCTAATTTTTTTTAGAAAAACACAAAATTATTTTATTTGCTTGTTTGCTAGTTTGCTTGCTTTGTCCCAATGTCTCAAGAAAATACAAAATTGTGTGACTTTTCCAATACTAATAATAATGATTTTATTAGTACTCCTATTGCTCCTCCCGCCACTAGTGCAGAGTCGTGTGACATTAATGCTGCCTTGCTTAATCTTGTTATGAAAGAACAATTTTCTGGTAGTCCTAATAAAGATGCTACATCCTATCTAAATACTTTCGATGAACTTTGTGATACGCAAAAGAAAAAAGATGTGGATAATGATATTGTCAAATTAAAATTATTTCCGTTCTCACTACGAGATCGTGCTAAAACTTGGTTTTCATCCTTGCCTAGAAATAGCATTGATTCATGGGATAAGTGTAAGGATACTTTTATTACCAAGTATTTTCCTCCCGCTAAGATTATCTCTTTAAGAAATCAAATTATGAATTTTAAGCAACTTGAGCATGAACATGTTGCACAATCTTGGGAGAGAATGAAATTAATGATAAGAAATTACCCAATTCATGGTTTGAATTTATGGATGATCATGCAAATTTTTTATGCGGGACTAAACTTTGTCTCTAGAAATTTGCTAGACTCTGCCGCGGGTGGTACTTTTATGGAAATTACATTGGGAGAAGCTACAAAACTTCTTGATAATATTATGGCAAATTATTCTCAATGGCACACTGAGCGAACTCCAACTGGTAAGAAGGTAAATTCAGTTGAAGAAATTAATACTTTGAGTGATAAGATGGATGCTTTATTGAAATTGGTTGCAAATAAAAATGCTCATATTGATCCTAATTATGTGCCGTTGTCTACTTTGATTGAGCAAAATAATGATGCTATTGATGTGAATTTTGTCTCTAAAAATAATTTCAACAACAATGTTTATAGGGGTAATTTCAATGCTTGACCATTTCCTGGAAATTCCTCTAATAATTATGGCAATCCTTATGGTAATTCTTATAATAATAATAATAATAGGATGCCCTCTGGTCTTGAAAGTAATATTAAATAATTTATTAATTCTCAAAATAATTTCAATGCTTTGATAGAAGAAAAATTGAATAGAGTTGATGAATTAGCTAGGAACGTGGATAGAATTGCTCATGATGTGGAAAATCTCAAAACTAAAATTTTGCCATCCAAGCATGATATAAATGAGTCTATTAAAGCTATCTATGTTTCCATTAATGAAAGTAAAGAAAGGACCGCTAGGTTGAGAGCTAAGCGAGAATTTCTAGAAAAAGCGATTCCACCCGGTTTCTATCATAGTAATGATGAAGGTATTGAAATGATTGGTGTTACTCCTATTGAATCATTATTTAGTAACATAAAACTTGATGAACAAGGGACTGGAGAAGAGCCGACTTTAGATAGAAGGAGTCCCACTTGCTTGGAGGGTGATAATCTTGATCGTAAAAATGAAAAAGTGGGTTTGGAGAGGTCAAAACTTTAAATAGTAATGCACCCACTACTTTGGATTACAAGGACTTTAATTATGATAGTTGTTCTTTAATTGAGTGTATTTCCTTGTTGTAATCCATGATTAATTCACCAAATGCATATGAACAAAATAAAGCTTTCACTAAACATATTGTAGAAGCCGTGATGAAAGCTCATGAAGAAAAACTTGACTTGGAAGTATCAATTCCTAGAAAATTACAAGATGAATGGGAACCTACTATTAAAGTAAAAAATTAAAGATTATGAATATAATGCTCTTTGTGATCTTGGTGCTAGCATTTCCACTATACCAAAGTCATTGTGTGACGTGCTAGGTCTCACCGACATGGATCCTTGTTCCCTTAATTTGCATCTTGCGGATTCCACTATTAAAAAGCCATTGGGTAGAATAAATGATGTTCTTATTCTTGCAAATAGAAATTATGTGCCTGTGGACTTTATTGTTCTTGACATTGAATGCAATCCTTCTTGCCCCATAATACTTGGTAGGCCTTTTCTTCGAACTATTGGTGCTATTATTGATATGAAAGAAGGTAATATAAGATTTCAATTTCCACTAAAGAAAGGGATGGAACACTTCCCTAGAAAAAGTATTAAAGCACCTTATGAATCCATTATGAGGGCCACTTATGGAATTAACTTGAAGGATGACAACACTTGAAACTATGCATTATGCCTAGCTAGGGGCATAAAACAATAGCGCTTGTTGGGAGGCAACCCAATGAATAAAATAAATGTTTGCTTGTACCTTCTGTTTTTGTGTGTTCGCATGATTATATCTTCTATTATGATTGTGTTTTTATGTTTTAATTAGCGTTTGTGCCAAGTAATGCCTTTGGGATGATGTTGATGATAGTATAATTGATGCTGTTTGGAAAACAGAAAGTTTTGCATCCAGTGCTGGAATTTTAGTTATGTACTGGAGCGTCAAAAACTTTTGAAATTTTTACACAGTATTGGTATATGAATTATTTATGTTGTCCTAATTTTTCAGAATTTTTGGAGTTACAGAAGTATGGCTTTTAAATAGATCTTTACAGACTGTTCTGTTTTAGATGGATTCTGTTTTTATTGCGTAGTTTGCTTATTTTGATGAATCTATGGATCGTATCGGGGGGTATGAGTCATGGAGAAGTTGGAGTACAGTAGTATTATGCCAATATTAAATATGAATCAATTTACAACAGTACCTAAAGTTTAAGATTTGTTTGTTATACTAACGGATCTCACGAGGTTTCTGTTGAGTTTTGTGTGCTGAAGTTTTCAAGTTTTGGGTGAGACTACGATGGATAAAGGAATAAGGAGCGGCAAAAGCCTAAGATTGGGGATGCACAAGGCACCCCAAGGTAATATTCAAGGAAGACGCAAGCATCTAAGATTGGGGATGCCCCGGAAGGCATCCCCTCTTTCATCTACAATCTATCGGTAACTCACTTGGAGCTATATTTTTATTCATCACATGATATGTGTTTTACTTGGAGCGTCTTGTAAGATAATTTGCTTGCTTTTGTTTGCTTTTTAGTTTGTCACAATCATCTTTGCTGAACACACATTTTTGAGAGGGACACACATTTTTCGTGATTTGTTAGAATACTCTATGTGCTTCACTTATATCTTTTGAGCTAGGCAGTTGCTCTAGTGCTTCACTTATATCTTTTAGAGCACAGCGGTGGTTATATTTTAAAGAAATATTTGCACTCTCATGCTTCACTTATATCTTTTTGAGAGTCTAATGAATAGCAATGGTAATATGCACGGGTTATGAATTTGGTCCTGATATGATATGTATTCAAGAGGGATATAATAAAAACTTTCATGTAGATCACTGAATATGATAAGTTTGATTCCTTGCAATAGTTTTGTGATATTAAGATGGTAATATGTGGGAGGTGCTAGGAGATAATTATGGTTTAGTAAGAATATTGGTGTTAAGGTTTGTGATTTCCGAAGCATGCACGTATGATCTATCGTTATGCTAAGAAGTTGGAGCATGATTTATTATTGATTGTCTACCTTACGAGTGGCGGTCGGGGACGAGCGATGGACTTGTCCTACCAATCTATCCCCCTAGGGGCATGCGTAGTAGTACTTTGCTTCGAGGGCTAATAAACTTTCGCAATAAGTATGTGAGTTCTTTATGACTAATCTGAGTCCATGGATTATACGCACTCTCACCTTTCCGCAATTTGCTAGCCTCTTCGGTACCGTGCATTGCCCTTTCTCACATCGAGTGTTGGTGCAAACTTCGCCGGTGCATCCAAACCCCGTGATATGATACGCTCTATCACACATAAGCCTCCTTATATCTTCCTCAAAACAGACACCATACCTACCTATCATGGCATTTCCATAGCCATTCTGAGATATATTGCCATGCAACTTCCACCATTCCATTTTCATGACATACATCATCATTGTCATATTGCTTTGCATGATCATATAGCTGACATAGTATTTGTGGCTCAGACACCGTTCTTCATTGTTATACATGTTACGCTAGCATCATTGCACATCTTGGTACACTGCCAGAGGCATTCATATAGAGTCATATTTTTGTTCTAGTAACCAATTGTAATGTTGAGTTGTAAGTAAATAGAAGTGTGATGATCATCATTATTAGAGCATTTTCCCAGTGAGGTAAGAATGATGGAGACTAATGAGTCCTCGAAAAAGTGGGGATGAGGTCCATGAGATCGTTCTAAAATAAAATTAAAAAAAAAAGAGGCGAAAAAGAGCCATGAAAAAAAATGAGAGAAAAAGAGAGAAGGGGCAATGTTACTATCCTTTTCCACACTTGTGCTTCAGAGTAGGACCATGTTTTTCATATAGAGAGTCTCCTATTTTGTCACTTTCATATACTAGTGGGAATTTTTCATTATAGAACTTGGCTTGTATATTCCGATGATGGGCTTCCTCAAATGCCTGAGGTCTTCATGAGCAAGCAAGTTGGATGCACACCCACTTAGTTTTTATGTTGAGCTTTCATACACTTATAGCTCTTAGTGCATCCGTTGCATGGCAATCCCTACTCCTCGCATTGACATCAATTGATGGGCATCTCCATAGCCCGTTGATTAGCCTCGTCGATGTGAGACTTTCTCCATTTTTGAGTTCTCTTATCCTCTACCACCATACTCTATTCCACCCATAGTGCTATATCCATGGCTTGCGCTCATGTATTGATTGGGAGTTGAAAAAGCTGAAGCGCGTTAAAAAGTATGAACCAATTGCTTGGCTAAAACCGGGGTAGTGCATGATAAATATTTTGTGTGAAGAAGATGGAGCATGACAGGATTGTATGATTTTGTAGGGATAATGTTCTTTAGCATTTTTATTTTGAAAGACATGATTGTTTATTAGTATGCCTGAGTATTGATGTCTTTATATCAAATTATAGACTATTGCTTTGAATCATTTGGATCTTATTATTCATACCGTAAGAGAAATATTACATGATGAAACATGATAGGTAGCATTCCACATCAAAAATTCTGTTTTTATCATTTACCTACTCGAGGACGAGCAGGAATTAAGATTGGGGATGCTTGATACGTCTCCAACGTATCTATAATTTTTGATTGTTTCATGCTATTATAGTATCAATCTTGGATGTTTTTATATGCAATTATATATCATTTTTTGGGACTAACCTATTAACCTAGTGCCCAGTGCCAGTTGCTGTTTTCTGCTGTTTTTGGCTTTTCAGAGAAATAGTACCAAATGAAGTCCAAATGCCATGAAACTTTTTAGAGATTTTTTTCTAGACAAAAGAACCCTTGGAAGCTTCGGGAGGAGGCCAGAAGCCTCACAGAGGCTTCATAAGGCAACAGGGGGGCGCGCCGTGTTGCCTTGTGGGGCCCACGTGACTCCATTTGACCTAATTCCACTTCTATAAATTCACAAATATTGGGAAACCAACAGAGAGCCAGAAGAAATAACCTTTCTGCCGCCGCAAGCCTCTGTTCTTCCGCGATCCCATCTGGAGGCCTTTTCCGGTACTCTGCCGGAGGGGGAATCGATCACGGAGGGCTTCTACATCAACCTTGCTGCCCTTCTGATGATGTCTGAGTAGTTTACCACAGACCTACGGGTCCATATCTAGTAGCTAGATGGCTTCTTCTCTCTCTTTGATCTTCAATACAATGTTCTCCTTGATGTTCTTGGAGTTCTATCCGATGAAATCTTCTTTTGCGGTGTGTTTGTTGGGATCCGATGAATTGTGAGATTATGATCAGATTATTCATGAGAAATATTTGAGTCTTCTCTGAACTCTTTTATGCATGATTGTTATAGCTTTGTATTTCTCTCCGATCTATCGATTTGGTTTGGCCTACTAGATTGATTTATCTTGCAATGGGAGAGGTGCTTTGTGATGGGTTCAATCTTGTGGTGCTCAATCCCAGTGAGAGAAGGGGACATGACACATATTTGTATTGTTGCCATTAAGGATAAAAAGATGGGGGTTATTCATATTGCTTGAATTTGCTTCTCTACATCATGTCATCTTGCTTAAGGCGTTACTCTATTTTTATTAACTTAATACTCTAGATGCATGCTGGATAGCGGTCGATGAGTGGAGTAATAGAAGTAGATGCAGGCAGGAGTCGGTCTACTTGTCTCGGATGTGATGCCTATATACATGATCATTGCCATGAATCCGTCATAATTATTTGCTATTCTGTCAATTGCCCAACAGTATGTTTCTGTGCTCGAGAGAGAAGCCTCTAGTGAAAACTATGCCCCCCGGGTCTATCTTTATCATATAAAAAACCTAAAAATACCTTGCTGCAATTTATTTACTTTTATTTTAATTAGTATTTTAGTTTATCTATTTACCTCGATAAGATTTAATCCTTGCAAGTAACCGCTAAGAGGATTGACAACCCTCTTATTTGCGTTGGGTGCAAGTGTTTGCTCTTGTGTGTGCAGGTGCGCTTCATGAAATTTTGCTTGGTTCTCCTACTGGATTGATAATCTTGGTTCTTAACTGAGGGAAATACTTATCTCTACTATACTGTATCATCCTCTCCTCTTCGAGGAAATACCAACGCAGACTACAAGTAGCAGGGGGCTTGGGGGAAGCTCCCTCCTTTTGTGGGGGTGATGTTGAGGAGGGGCCCCCTTTTTGGGCAGCCATCCTGAAGCCTCCCCCACACCTTCCTCCACTATAAATAGAAGGGGAGAGGTGCTCTCCAACTCATCTCATTTTTCACCACCAAGGCATGCAATGATCTGCCATCTCTCTCTCGCCCTCCACGAAATAGTTTCGTCCTACCGTAAGGCTGCCTAGTCTCCGGCAGCGAATAGTTCTAGACGGTGAAGCGCTGTTGGATAGGTGACACTGTATGTGTGCAATCTGGTAGAGATATCGTATGTTCGATCTTCTATTCGAGGGACTGTTTGAGGGAGAAAATCCTTGCGGTTGGGAGGTTGTAAAATCCTAGCTGCGGAGATCTGCACCAACGATCTTTGCCAACTCTTCTTCCGCTGCGCTACGAGTTGATAACGATCAGATCAAACCTTGTATGCATCTTCATAGTGGTCCTGGGCTGGTGCGTAGGATGGATTTTTTTTTGTTTTCTGCTCTGCTACCCTACACATATAACTCAAATTCATCATAAATTCAACGATACAAAGTAAACGACAATTCATTACATGACGAAATAAAATTCAACAATTCATACATAGATAAACGATACACAAATTAATCAATGACTTCGGTCATCATGATAATTGATCATCTTCTTCATGCAGATCAACCACTCTTCCCTTCATCATCCAAGAGGTTGATGTCCTGCAACATGATCATCGATTCCTCCGCCTATCTCTCAAGCCTCAACTTCTCTTTCTCGAGCTCAATTTGTTGCATTGTCTCCGTTTGTTGAAGCTCCCATTTTGTAACCTTCTCTAGCCTCTCCAATTCTATTTTGTTTTTGTCCAAGTTCAACCTCTCCCGGTCGAACTCCATCTTCTCCCTTTGCACATCGACGAACATCATGTACCTTTCCTCCTTCACCTCTTTGGCAGAAAAAATGTCCGTCCAAGTGGCGGACATTTTGCTTGCCACTCCTTCACATGCCATCCTATCCTTCTCCCACTTGTTGCCCATCACCTACCTATTCTCTTCGGCACGGTTGCTTGTATGTCCGCCCCATCATTTTCTTCTTCTTCCTCCATTTGATTGAGCGGAGCTAGACCCATCGTTTTTCTTCATCTTCTTCGTGTCATTTTCAATCTCTTCGCGGACGGTTTGCAACTTGGGCTTCACATTCAATTTCATCCAGCAATGTTACAAAGTGAATGACCTCTTCTCAGCTTGATGGTACAAAGCCGCCACCAAAGTTGCATGGATTTGAACTCCGATGCCACTTTGGTTCCGGCCAAAAACTTGTTTGAGAAAACCAACAAATTTTCTCACATTCTCTTGGATGGTGGTCCATCTATGTTGGAGAGAGCACGGGACACAGTTGGTGTTGAATGGGTGTGGTTTCAAATAGTGTTTTTGCTCATGGTAAAGTTGTGAATTTTTTCCAATATTTCTTGCCTTTTTGCTCGGTTCCACATATCGGATCCATGCTAGTGTTCAACCAACTTTCACACAACAAAACCACTGGAAATATGCCCTAGAGGCAATAATAAAGATGTTATTATCATATTTCCTTGTTCATGATAAATGTTTATTATCCATGCTATAATTCTATTGACTAGAAACTTAAATACATGTGTGGATACATAAACGAATATTATGTCCCTAGTGAGCCTCTACTAGACTAGCTCGTTGATTAAAGATGGTTAGGGTTTCCAAACCATAGACATGAGTTGTCATTTAATAATGGGATCACATCATTAGGAGAATGATGTGATGGACAGACCCAACCGTAAGCTTAGCATCTGATCGTGTCACTAAGTTCAATTTGCCATAGCTTTCCTAATGTCAAGTATTTGTTTCTTAGACCATGAGATCATGCCACTCCTGAATGCCGGAAGAATACTTTGTGTGTTATCAAACGCCACTTCATAACTGGGTGATCATAAAGGTGCTCTTCAGGTATCTCGGAAAGTATTTGTTGGGTTGCATGGATCAAGACTGGGATTTGACGCTCCGTGTGACGGAGAGATATCTCTGGGCCCTCTCGGTAATACAACATCGTGAATATCTTGCAAGCATGCGACTAATGAGTTTAGTAACAGGATCTTGTATTACGGAACGAGTAAAGATACTTGCCGGTAACGAGATTGAACTAGGTATGGAGATACCGACGATCGAATCTCGGGCAAGTAATATATCACCGGACAAAGGGAATTGTACACGGGATTAACTGATCCTCGGTGTCGTGGTTCAAACCGATAATGATCTTCGTTGAATATGTGGGAATCAATATGGGCATCCATGTCCCGCTATTGATTATTGATCGGAGTGGTGTCTCGGTCATGTCTGCATGATTCTCGAACATGTAGGGTCACACACTTAACGTTCGGTAACGCTAGGGTAGTAATGGGATATTTATAATGGTGAGACCAAATATTGTTCAGAGTCTTGGATGAGATCCAGGACATCACAAGGAGCTTCGGAATGGTCCGGAGGTAAATATTTATATATGGAAAGCGGTTTCCAGGGTTCAGGAAAATGTTTGGGATATTTCGGTATTGTACCAGGAAGGTTCTAGAAGGTTCCAGAGTGGCGCCCACCTGCATGGGGGACCCACATGGACGTGGGTAGTATGGAAAGGCCCCACACCACTGGTCTAGGCGCACCAAGATCACCCCCTAAAAGGAATAAGATCATATCCCGAAGGGATAAGATCAAGATTCCTAAAAAGGGGGGATAGCGATCAGTGGGGAAGGAAAGGAGGGGATTTCCTTCCCCCCCCCCCCTTGACCAACGAACCTAGAGGCTTGGTGAGCAAGCCTCCCAGCCCCCCCCCCCCATGCCTATATAAAGAGGGGAGGCACAGGGGAAGTGATGGCCTGCAAGTGCACAGGGTTTAGTTGTAGCCTTTTCGAAGTAAGAGTATCGATCCCACAGGGAGCACAGGAATCAGGCTTTTGCCTCTTGTAGTGGATTATGTATTTTTGTGCCTGTAGATAATTGTAGACCTAAACCAAAGTGGGCAGATATAAATAATAATTGAGTGATGGAGTGAACTTTAAAGTAAATAACATGAAAGTAAATAGAGAGTAATGACTAGAGTGACTGACAAAACAGCAGAGGAGGAAGGCGTTCTCAGGGAGTCCGGAATCCCCATTGGTATGTTTCTATGCACCTATGTTTAGGCAAAATATGGGGTGGATACTTGAGCCACTGTTAACGATTATGCTGGGCGTAGCCGGGTACAGTACACGTTCTACTCAAGGTAGACTTCATGCCACGCACACCACCATCATAGTCTCCCCCAGAGGGTTACAACTCATGATAATAAGGGTTACCCCGTGGACGTGGCCTCTCTAAGGGTTCTCCGTTATTCCCCGATCAATTGCAAAGGTTAGGGGTAGTAGGCTTTTACTGTGACCTCGAATTACCTCCACAACCTAGCCCTTTACAACGACAGTGACATACTTCGTGGCCATAAGGCACAAATGCTGAGTGGGGCCCCTTCACAACATTCATGAAGTTATTAAACTAAGCATTCAGCAAAGGATCTCATATCCATAATAATGGTTCAGATCCTACACATACCAAGGTTCATCCATATCCCCGAGAACTAGGGGTCTACTCACACATGGGGACAACAATCATCATGACGAAAGTAATGGCATACATGGATGAATGATTCAAATGATACACAAGAGGATCCACTAGGGTTCTTGATGTTGCTGATGATAAGGATGTGGATGATGATGATGATGGTGGTGGAGATGATGTTGTATCTCCCTCGTGCGCGGTGGAGAAGATCCCCTTCTTCTCCTTGTCAATCCCTCCCCTGGATGAACTCCAGAAGCTAGGGTTCTGCCTTCTGGATGAGTTTTTGGTGTCTCTGAGCGTCTGATCCCTGATCTGATTCGACGGGGTGGAAGCAGTCGACCTGGCGGCGGCGGCACTCCATACGACCACCCATACGAGCGGGCGCGGTCGTATGGAATGTCGTCTTTTGCTCTGGAAGCATGACGACGGTTGTTTCTTTGGCCTTCTTGCTTGATTCTTTTATGGTAGGTGATTATCACATTAAATACATGATTCCACTACCATTTCCGAGGATTTCTTCCATTATATGATAGTTGGTCCAAAAGACATTACTTGAGGGATTATCAACAAAAAGAGGTGCGCGAACACGGTAAAATTCCACAAAGCCTACTGTGTAGGCACAAAATACTTATTAAAATCATCACATAAATTGGACTCGTCACGCAGGAACACACTTCCACCCCTTGGCACCTCTCCCTCCAGTTACTCCTCCTCCTCTTCCTCATAGCGCTTGGCGAAGCCCTGCCGGTATTTCGCTGCCACCACCGCCACCACGCCGTCGTGCTGGCCTAGATCCCATCTCCCTCCCTTGCTGGATCAAGAAGGCAGAGACGTCACCAAGCCGTACATGTGCACACATCGGAGGTGCCGTCCGTTCGGCGCTGGATCGGATTGGATCGCGAAGGGAGTACGACTACGCCAACCCCGATCTCTAGATCGTTAACGCTTTCGATCTACAAGGGTATGTAGACACTCCCCCTCTCGTTGCTAGCATCTCCATAGAATAGATCTTGGGTGTTTCGTAGGAAAATTATTTATTTTCCATGCAACATTTCCCATCAGTGGCATCATGAGCTAGGTCTATGCGTAGATATTATGCACGAGTAGAACACAAATTGGTTGTGGGCGTTGATGTTCAGATTGCTTACCTCCTTTGTCATATTTGGATTTGGCAGTATTGTGTGATGAAGCGGCCCAGACCAACTTTACATGTCCATGCACAAGAGACTGGTAATGGCCTGCAAGTGTACAGGGTTTAGTTGTAGCCTTTTCGAAGTAAGAGTATCGATTCCATAGGGAGCACAGGAATCAGACTTTTGCCTCTTGTAGTGAATTATGTATTTTTATGCCTGCAGGTAACTGTAGACTTAAAGCAAAGCGAGGGCGGAAATAAATTATAATTGGGTAGTTAAGTGAACTTTGAAGTAAATAACATAAAAGTAAATAGGGAGCAATGAATAGAGTGACTGACGAAACAACAGAGGAGTAACGCGTTCTCAGGGAGTCCGAAATCCCCATTGGTATGTTTCTTGTGCACCTATGCATAGGCATAGTATGGGATGGATACTTGAGCCACTGTTGACGATTATGTTGGGCGAAGCCGGGTAGAGTACACGTTCTACACGAGGTAGACTTCGTGCCACGCACACCACTATCAGTCTCCCCCAGAGGGTTACAACTCATGATAATTAAGGGTTACCACGTGGACGCGGCCTCTCTAAGGGTTCTCCTTAATTCCCCTGTCAATTGCAGAGGTTAGGAGCGATAGGCTTTTACTGTCACCTTGAATTACCTTCACATCCTAGCCCTCTACAACGACAGTGATATACTTCGTGGCCATAAGGCACAAATGCTGAGTGGGGCCCCTTCACAACATTCACGAAGTTATTAAACTAAGCATTCAACAGGGAATCTCATATCCATAATAGCATTTCAGATCCTGCACATACCAAAGTTCATCCATATCCCCAAGAACTAGGGGTCTACTCACACATGGAGGCAACAAACATCATGGCAAGAGTAATGGCATACATGGATGAATGATACGAACAACATGCAAGACGATCCACTAGGGTTCATGATGTTGCAGATGATAAGGATGTGGATGATGATGATGAAGAAGACGTGGATGGTGATGATGATGACGGTGGTGATGATGTTGTAGTCCCCATGCACGCGGTGAGGAAGATCCCTCTCTTCACCTTGCCAATCCCTCCTCCAGATGAACTCCGGTGGCTAGGGTTCTGCCTTTTGGACGAGTTTCTGGTCTCTCTGGGCGTCTGATCCCCGATCTGATTTGACGGGGTGAAAATAGGTGATCTGGCGGTGGCGGCGGCACTCCATACGACCGCCCATATGAGCGGGCGCCGTCTTTTGTACTGCGGGCTCGGTGACGACTTCTTCTTTGGCCTTTTGCTTGATCCTTTTATGGTAAGTGATTATCACTTTAAATACGTGATTCCACTACCATTTCTTGGGATTTCTTCCATTGTATGATAAATGATCCAAAAAAGTGTTACCTGAGGGATTATCAACAAAAAGAGGTGCGCGAACGTGGTAAAATTCCACAAAGCCTATTATGTAGGCACAAAATACTTAGTAAAATTGTCACATAATTTGGACTCATCAACCGGTTCCACGATTGACATGCAACTTGTATTGCATAAAGTGGCTGGCGGGTGTTTGTCTCTCCCACTTTAGTTGAATCTGATTTGACAACGGCGGTCCTTGTAGAAGGTTAAAAGGCAACTTCTATATCACCGTTGTGGCTTTGCATCGATAAGAACGGTTCTTATAGATTGCCCCTAGAAGCCATGTAAAAATTGCAACAACAAAGTAGAGGACATCTATCTTGTTTTTGCAGGGCATGTGATGTGATGTGGTATGGCCATGACGTGATATGATATATGTGATGTATGAGATGATCATGTTGTGTAATAAGTTCACGACTTGCATGTCGATGAATACAGTAACCGGTAGGAGCCATAGGGTTGTCTTAATTTATTGTATGACCTGCGTGTCAATCATTAAACGCCATGTAATTGCTTTACTTTATCGCTATGAGTTAGCAATAGTTGTAGAAGCAATTGTTGGTGGAGACAACCACATGACGGCACCTCGGAGATGATGAAGATCATGGTGTCATGCCGCTGATGATGGAGATCAAGCAGGTGCTTTGGAGATGGAGATCAAAAGCACAAGAAGATATTGCCAATACTATGTCACATATTGATTGCATGTGATTTTTATCCTTTATGCATCTAATTTTTGCTTAGAACGACGGTAGCATTATAAGATGATCCCCCACTTAATATCAAGATAAAAGTGTTCTCCCTT
This sequence comes from Elymus sibiricus, assembly GCA_039707655.1. Classification (NCBI taxonomy): domain Eukaryota; kingdom Viridiplantae; phylum Streptophyta; class Magnoliopsida; order Poales; family Poaceae; genus Elymus; species Elymus sibiricus. The sequence continues at coordinate 334,046,047 of CM077666.1, forward strand.
CGTATGCACCGTTGCGAAAGTTCATCGTTTCGAAGCACCTCGTGATGATCGGGTGTGATAGACTCTTCGTTCGCATACAACGGGTGTAAGCCAGTTTTACACATGCGGAAATACTTTGGTTAACTTGACGAGCCTAGCATGTACAGACATGGCCTCGGAACATGGAGGATCAAAAGGTCGAACACGAGTCATATAGAAGATATGATCAACATGGAGATGTTCACCATTAAAACTACCCCATCTCATGTGATGATCGTGTAGGAGATATGCCCTAGAGGCAATAATAAATGTTATTATTTATCTCCATGTTCGTAATTAAGTTTATATTCCGTGCTATAACTGCTATGGTTCTCGAGTCTGCAATAACCACGAGGCTCGAAGGAAGACTCATATGCACGTGTGGAATAACAAACGATAAAATGTATTCCTAGTCTGGCCTCTAAGACTAGCTCAAGTGTTGCATGATCATCCTGTTTTCCTGATCATGGGCATGACTATGCCAGCAAACTTTGAGGGCACATTGTTAGAAAAACACTTGTGTTGAATCGACCCGAATTGATGTTATGCTATGAGATACATTCGTCACAAGTTAATGGTTTATAACACAGAGAAAGTTAACGTTTGCATAATTCCTTAGACCATGAGAGTATCGAGTTTCTTCATGCTTGCTTCATGAACTTTGGGGTTTGTTAAACGTCATCCGTAACTGGGTGGCTATTACGGCGGCTTACAGGTTCATGGGAAAGTATGTCAAGGGACTTGATAGCTCAAGATTGGGATTTGCTCCTCCGACGATGGAGAGATATTCTTTGGGCCCTCTCGATGTTACGGTATCCATCATCGTCTGGCCAGACACAATGTGATTTGATCACAGGGATGCCGGAACATGGGAACGAGAAAAGAAAACAAAACCGGTAACGAGGAAACTGGCATAGTGGACAAAAGTTGTTGGTCCACGGGAATGCTGATAAGTCTCACCTCGGGTGTTTGTAACATATCGCGAAGCAACAGGAATAGCACACGGCAACTGGAGGTTCACTCAAATATTTATTCGTGTGGGTATAGGGGTCAATATGGGTGTCCACGGCCCCGATGTTGATCATTGATCGGAAAGTGTTCCGGTCATGTCTATACTTCACCGAACCTATAGGGTCACATGCTTAAGGGTCATCTATCTGCTGAATACTAGACAGGGAGTCTGAGAGAAAGTCACCGGAAAAGTTTCGAAGACAACGGAAGAGTTCCGGAGAGAGAACACCGGAATAGTTTCGGTAAAACCGAAAAGTTGTTTTGGAGTATACCATTAAGTCAAAATGGTTTCGGCACACACCTGGAAATTCTTGGAGGGTGCCAGAATTGTTCTGGGAACTTCTGGAATTTTTCCGGAGAAAAAAAAACTGGAAATGTTCCGGAGCTGCCGGAACCGCTTTGGTTGCTTTTCGCTGATGAAAATCACTGATCCGGAATTGTTTCGGAACACGTCCAAAATTATTTTAGGGGGTACTGGAAATGTTCTAGGCCGACATAAATATTTTTGGATTTAACGGTCGTGGAAAAATGTTTTTGTGAATAGTGAAAAGCACTTTATGGTTGCTTTTTTGGAAAGCCACCTTTTTGGGCTTTGTCCCAAAAGATCTAGGGGATGACATGGATGGATGGGAACCCCTTTATGGGGGGGCCCACGTGGGGTGGGCAGCCAAGGGGGCTCCTCTTACCTCCCCGTTATGCCCTTTATGTGTGACATAAAGCATGGGCATTTTGGGTTTTTCATGTGCCACCCTACCCCTTAGTTTTTCCTATAAATAGAGGTGGAGAGACACTCTCCACACTCACTCTTTCTCTCATACATTATCCCATGCAATGATCTGGCTTCTTCTCTTCCTCACACGAAATAGTTTCGTAGAGCCGAAAGGCTGTCTGGGTTCCGGCGGGAACTAGTTCTGGACGGCGAAGCCCTGCCGGATAGTTGATACCATATGTGTGCAACCCCGTAGAGAGGTCATAGGTTCGATCTTTTTGCCTGAGGGGCTGTTCGGGAGTGCCTCCCAAAGGGCTGTCCATGTGACCGACCGAGATTATGTGAGTGCCTCCCAAAGGGCTGTCCGTGACACCGTCCGGGGGACTGTCCGACCGCCTCCCGAAGGGCTGTCTGTGGGACTGTCCGAGGGGCTGACGAGGGAGTACATCCTCGCGGTTGGGAGGTTGTAAATCCTAGCTGTGGGGATCTGCACAGATGATCTACATCGACTCTACTTCCGTTGCGCTATGAGTCGATAACGATCAGATCAAAAACCTTGTATGCATCTCCATAGTGTTCCTGGGCGTGCTCGCAGTACCGAAATTTTTTGTTTTCTGTCGCGTTCACCAACAGATCAGACGTGGGTTAGTGAATTTGGATCATGAGTCACTTAACAGCCTGAGGGATGTTGATTTAAGTGGGAGTTCATTAGTAATTTGATTAGTTGAACTAATTATCATGAAATGTCTTTGCAAGTTATGTTGTAGATCAATGGCTCGCGTTGTAGCTCCCCTGAATTTTAATGCGTTCCTAGAGAAATAAAAGTTGAAAGATGATGGAAGCAACTATGCGGACTGGGTCCATAATTTGAGGATTATCCTCACTGCTGCATAGAAGGCTTATGTCCTTGATGCACCGCTTGGTGTGCCACCCTCTCCCTCAACTGTGGATGTTGTGAACATTTGGCAGGCGAGGTGTGATGACTACTCGATAGTTCAGTGCGCCATGCTTTACGGCTTAGAACTAGGGCTCCAAAAGATTTTTGAGCACCACGGGGCATATGAGATGTTTCAGGAGCTGAAATTGGTAGTTTAGGCTCATGCCCGTGTGGACAGGTATGATGCCTCAGACAAGTTGTTTAGTTGTAAGATGGAGGAGAACAACTCTGTTAGCGAGCACGTACTCAAAATGTCTCGGTACTTCAACCGCTTGAATCAGTTGCGAGTTAATCTTCCATATGAAGTAGCGATTGACAGGGTTCTTCAGTCAATGTCACCAAGCTACAAAGGCTTTGGGATGAACTATAACATGCAAGGGATGGAGAAGACACTCCCTGAGATTTTCGTGATACTTAAAGCCGCGGAAGTGGAAATCAAGAAAGAGCATCAAGTGTTGATGGTCAAAAAGACCACCAGTTTCAAGAAGGGCAAGGGAAAGAAAGGGAACTTCAAGGGGAATGGCAAGCCAGTTGCCACTCACGTGAAGAAACCCAAGGCTGGACCCAAACCTGAGACTGAGTGTTTCTATTGCAAGGGGAATGACCACTGGAAGCGGAACTGCCCTAAGTACTTGGCAGATAAGAAGGCTGGCAATGTCAACAAAGGTATATTTGATATACATGTTATTGATGTGTACGTTACTAGTGCTCGTAGTAGCACCTGGGTATTTGATACTGGTTCGGTTGCTAATATTTGTAACTCGAAACATGAGCTACGGAATAAACGAATGCTAGCTAAGGACTGATACGTCTCCAACGTATCTATAATTTTTTATTGTTTCATGCTATTATATTATCAATCTTGTATGCTTTATATGCAATTTAATATCATTTTTGGGAACTAACCTATTAACCTAGTGCCCAGTGTGCCAGTTTTTGTTTTTGCCTATTTTATTGTTTCGTAGAAAAACCATACCAAACGAAGTCCAAACGCGATGAAACTTTACGGTGATTTTTTCTGGACCAGAAGGGACCCTAGAAGCTTCGGGGGGAGACCAGGCGTTGCACGAGAGGGCCATAAGCTCAGGTGGCGCGCCCACAGGGGGCGTGCCACCCAGGCTTGTGGACCCCTCGTAACTCCGTTTGACCTAATTCCAAGCCTATAAATTCCCTAAAATTGAGAAACCACCCGAGCGAGACCCGAAACAATTATTCCGCCGACGCAAGCCTCTGTTCTTCCGAGATCCCATCTGGAGGCCTTTTCCGGTACTTTGCCAGAGGGGGAATCGATCACGGAGGTCGTCTACATCAACCTTGTTGCCTCCATGATGATGTGTGAGTAGTTCCCCACAGAACCTATGGGTCCATAGCAGTAGCTAGTTCTCTCTCTCTCTCTCTCTCTCTCTCTCTCTTTGTTCTTCAATACAATGTTCTCTTTGGAGATCGATTCGATGTAATCTTTTACGGTGCGTTTGTTTGGATCCGATGAATTGTGGGTTTATGATCAGATTATTCGTTGAAAGTAATTGAGTTATTTTAAACTTTATTATGTGTGATTGTTATAGCTTTGTATTTCTCTCAAATCTATCTGTTTAGTTTGGCCAACTAGATTGATTTATCTTCAGCGAGAGAGGTGCTTTGTGATAGGTTCAATCTTGAGGCGTCATCACTCTGTGACAGGAGGAGTAGCGAGGCACATATTTGTATTGTTGCTACTAAGGATAAAATGATGGGGTTTGATCATATTGCTTGACCTTATTTTTTCTACATTATGTCATCATACTTAAAGCATTACTCTATTTGTTATGAACTTAATACCTAGAGAGGCAAGCATAGAAGCGCTCTCGAAGTGGAATAATAGTAGTAGGCGTCAGTAAGTTTAACGGTCTACTTGTCACAGACGTAATGCCTATGTACTGATCATGCCATGAATAACATCATAACTATGCGCTATTCTATCAATTGCCCAACAGTCATTTGTGTACCCACCGTTGCTATGTTCTTGAGAGAGATTCCTCTAGTGAAAGCTATGGCCCCCGGGTCCATTTAAATCATATTACAAAAACCCTAAATACCTTGTTGCAATTTATTTACTTTTATTTAGTTTTGCAATTTATCTATCTACCACTATCAGAATTAATCATTGCAATTAACGAGTACAAGGGGATTGACAACCCTCTTGCCCACGTTTGGTGCAAGTATTTGTTTGTGTGTGTGCAGGTACTGTTGATCGTCGTTTGTGTGAATCTCCTATTAGTTCGATAAACCTTGGTTCTTAACTGAGGGAAATACTTTCTGCTACTATACTACTTCACCCTTCCTCTTCGGGGAAATCCCAACGCCTATTACAAGTAGCAAGGACAAGGTAACGATGCGCATTGGAAATGGCTACAAGGTTGATGTGATCGCCATCGGCACGCTCCCTCTACGTTTACCTTCGGGATTAGTTTTAAACCTCAATAATTGTTATTTGGTGCCCACGTTGAGCATGAACATTATATCTCGATCTTGTTTATTGTGAGACGGTTATTCTTTTAAATCAGAGAATAATGATTGTTCTATTTATATGAATAATATCTTTTATGGTCATACACCCAACGTGAATGGTTTATTCTTGTTGAATCTTGATCGTAGTGATACACATGTTCATAATATTGATGCCAAAAGATGCAAAGTTAATGATGATAGTGCCACATACTTGTGGCACTTCCGCTTAGGTCATATTGGTGTAAAGCGTATGAAGAAACTCCATACTAATGGACTTTTGAAATCACTTGACTTTGAATCATTTGATATATGCGAACCATGCCTCATGGGCAAGATGACTAAAACCCTGTTTTCCGGTACAATGGAGCGGGCAAGTGACTTGTTGAAAATAATACATACTGATGTATGCGGTCCAATGAGTGTTGAAGCACGCGGTGGATATCGTTATTTCCTGACCTTCACAGATGACTTAAGTAGATATGGGTATATTTACTTAATGAAACACAAGTCTAAAACATTTGAAAAGTTCAAGGAGTTTCAGAGTGAAGTAGAGAATCATTGTAACAAGAAGATAAAATTTCTATGATCTGATTGACGAGGTGAATATCTGAGTTACGAGTTTGGTATGCATTTAAGACAATGTGGAATTGTTTCACAACTCACGCCACCTGGAACACCATAGCGTAATGGTGTGTCCAAATGTCGTAATCGTACTCTATTAGATATGGTTCGTTCTATGATGTCTCCTACCGATTTGCCACTATCGTTTTGGGTTTATGCATTAGAGACAGCCGCATTCACTTTAAACAGGGCACCGTCTAAATCCGTTGAGACGACACCGTATGAATTATGGTTTGGCAAGAAACCTAAATTGTCGTTTTTTAAAGTTTGGGGATGCGATGCTTATGTCAAGAGGCTTCAGCCTGATAAGCTCGAACCCAAAGCGGAGAAGTGCGTCTTCATAGGATACCCTAAAGAGACCATTGGGTATACCTTCTATCACAGAACTGAGGGCAAGATCTTTGTTGCCAAGAATGGATCCTTTCTAGAAAAGGAGTTTCTCTCGAAAGAAGTGAGTGGGAGGAAGGTAGAGCTTGATGAGGTAATAGTACCTTCTCTCGAATTGCAGAGTAGCGCATCACAGAAAGAAGTTCTCGTGATGCCTGCACCAGCCGGAGATGAAGCTAATGATGATGATCATGAAACTTTGAATCAAGCTACTACTGAACTTCGTAGGTCAACCAGGACATGTACTGCCCCTGAATGGTATAGTAATCCTATCCTAGAAGTCATGTTGTTGGACAACGGTGAACCTACGAACTATGAAGAAGCAATGATGAGCCCAGATTCCGACAAATGGCTTGAGGCCATGAAATCCGAGATAGGATCCATGTATGAAAACCAAGTATAGATTTTGGTAGACTTACCTGATGACCGAAAGGCCATTGAGAAGAAATGAATCTTTAAGAAGATGGACACTGATGGTAATGTCACCGTCCATAAAGCTCGACTTGCCGCGAAGGGTTTTCGACAAGTTCAAGGGGTTGACTACGATGAGACTTTCTCACCTGTAGCAATGCTGAAGTCTGTTAGTATTATGTTAGCAATTGCTGCATTTTTCGATTATGAAATCTGGCAGATGGACGTCAAAATAGCGTTCCTTAATGGTTTCCTTAAGGAAGAGTTGTATATGATGCAACCGGAAGGTTTTGTTAATCCGAAGGATGCTAATAAGGTATGCAAGCTTCAGCGATCCATTTATGGACTGGTGCAAGCATCTCGGAGTTGGAATCTTTGCTTTGATGAGGTGATCAAAGCTTTCGGATTTATCCAAGTTTATGGAGAAGCTTGTATTTACAAGAAAGTGAGTGGGAGCTCTGTAGCATTTCTAATACTGTACGTGGATGGCACATTATTGATTGGAAATGATATATAATTTCTGGAAAGCATAAAGGGTTATTTGAACAAGAGTTTTTCTATGAAAGACCTCGGTGAGGTTACTTACATATTGGGCATCAAGATCTATGGAGATAGATCAAGACGCCTATAGGACTTCCACAGAGCACATACCTTGACAAGATTTTGAAGAAGCTCAAAATGGACCAGTAAAAGAAGGGGTTATTGCCTCGGTTGCAAGGTATGAAGTTGAGTAAGACTCAAAGCCCGACCACGGCAAAAGAAAGAGAAAGGATGAAAGTCGTTCCCTATGCCTCAACCATAGGCTCTATAATGTATGCCATGTTGTGTACCACCCCTGATATGTGCCTTGCCATAAGTCTGGTGGGTAGGTACCAGAGTGATCCAGGAGTGGATCACTGGACAGCGGTCAAAAATATCCTTAAGTACCTAAAGAGGACTAAGGAAATGTTTCTCATTTATGGAGGTGATGAAGAGCTCGTCGTAAAGGGTTACGTCGATGCAAGCTTCGACACCGATCTGGATGACTCGAAGTCTCGAACCGGATACGTATTTATTTTGAATGGTGGAGCAGTTAGTTGGAGTAGCTCCAAGCAGAGCGTGGTAGCAGCATCTACATGTCACATAGAGATTTGCAAAGTACATACGGATCTGAATGTGGCAGACCCGTTGACTAAACCTCTTCCACGAGCAAAACATGATCAGAACCACAACTCTATGGGTGTTAGATTCATTACTATGCAAACTAGATTATTAACTCTAGTGCAAGTGGGAGACTGTTGTAAATATGCCCTAGAGGCAATAATAAAGATGTTATTATCATATTTCCTTGTTCATGATAAATGTTTATTATCCATGCTATAATTGTATTGACCGAAAACTTAAATACATGTGTGTATACATAAACGAATACCATGTCCCTAGTGAGCCTCTACTAGACTAGCTCATTGATTAAAGATGGTTAAGGTTTCGTAACCATAGACATGAGTTTTCATTTAATAACGGGATCACATCATTAGGAGAATGATGTGATGGACATACCCAACCGTAAACTTAGCATCTGATTGTGTCACTAAGTTCAATTTTCCCTAGCTTTCCTAATGTCAAGTATCTGTTCCTTAGACCATGCCACTCCCGAATGCCGGAAGAATACTTTGTGGGTTATCAAACATCACTTCGTAACTGGGTGATCATAAAGGTGCTCTTCAGGTATCTCGGAAAGTATTTGTTGGGTTCCATGGATCGAGACTGGGATTTGTCGCTCCGTGTGACGAAGAGATATCTCTGGGCCCTCTCGGTAATACAAGATCGTGAATAGCTTGCAAGCATGTGACTAATGAGTTTAGTCATGGGATCTTGTATTACGGAATGAGTAAAGAGACTTGCCGGTAACGATATTGAACTAGGTATGAACATACCGACGATCGAATCTCGGGCAAGTAACATATCGCCGGTCAAAGGGAATTGTATACGGGATTAACTAAATCCTCGACATCGTGGTTCAAACCGATAAAGATCCTCGTTGAATATGTGAGAATCAATATGGGCATCCAGGTCCCGCTATTGATTATTGATCGGAGAGGTGTCTCGATCATGTCTGCATGATTCTCGAATCCGTAGGGTCACAAACTTAACGTTCGGTAACGCTAGGGTAGTAATGGGATATTCGTAATGGTGAGACCAAATATTGTTCGGAGTCTCGGATGAGATCCAGAACATCACGAGGAGCTTCGGAATGGTCCGGAGGTAAATATTTATATATGGAAAGTGGTTTTCAGGGTTCCGGAAAATGTTCAGGATTTTTCGTTATTGCATCAGGAAGGTTCTAGAAGGTTCCGGAGTGGGGCCCACCTGCATGGGGGACCCACATAGACGTGGGCAGTAGGGCAAGGCCCCACACCCCTGGTCTAGGCGCACCAAGATCCCCCTAAAAGGAATAAAATCATATCCCAAAGGGATAAGATCTAGATTCCTAAAAAGGGGGATAACGATCGGTGGGGAAGACTCCTTTCCTTCCTCCCTTTGACCAACGACCCTAGAGGCTTGGGGAGCAAGCCTCCCAGCCCCCCCCCCCACCCCCCCACGCCTATATAAAGGGGGGAGGCGCGGGGGTAGCAACACACTTCCATCCCTTGGCTCCTCTCCCTCCCGTTACTCCTCCTCCTCCGCGTAGCCCTTAGCGAAGCCCTGCCGGTGTTCTGCTGCCACCACCACCACCACGCTGTCGTGCTGGCCTAGATCCCATATACCTCCCCACCCTTCCTTGCTGGATCAAGAAGGCGGAGACGTCACCGACCCGTACGTGTGCACATCTCGGAGGTGTTGTCTGTTCGGCGCTGGATCGGATTGGATCGCGAAGAGAGTACGACTACGCCAACCACGATCTCTAGATCGTTAACGCTTTCGGTCTACAAGGGTATGTAGACACTCCCCCTCTCATTGCTAGCATATCCATAGAATAGATCTTGGGTGTTTCGTAGGAATTTTTTTGCTTTCCATGCAACTTTCCCCATCAAAAACATCTTCGAATTATGTGAGGGCCGGACCTCTTGGCTTCACTGTCCATGATGTTTGCCCAACTTCAAACGCCGAGGAATTGGTATCCCCCATAGTAAACTGCAAAGGCTCTTGACCATCATTTATCATGCCATGCAATATTTGTTCCTACAACATGCATTGCAATTTAACTACCGTCCTACAAGTACTACAAGTTTGATCCAATGGTATGTGCAACAAAAGAATCTACGAATGGAAGTGTGGAAGGGGCAAAGATTGTACCGAGTCTTGGTCGGCAATCCGTCAAACACCATGTGGGGATGCCCGGAGATAGCATTGCCCGACGTCGCCCGATGCCTTTAGAGTATCGGCGATTCGGCCGTCGTAGACGTCTTGCGAAGAGCTCAATCCGGGATGCCTGTCCACTAGGAGAGGGAGGGCTCCACGGAGTCGGGCTCCGCCGACAAGACATTTTTCCCCGCGGCCACGACGGCCAGATTGGTCTGCGTCGCCATACAGCTCGGGCCAAATTCCATGGCGTGAGCACAGGACATCTCCACAGCTGCCTTTGATGCCGCCTCACGCCCGCGCTGCCTCTGGCGGCGGTCCTTACGGGCAAGGTTCTCCACCTTGCAAGGAACTGCCGCCATGCTGGGGAGCCCGACTGATTCCGCCGAGGCATCATCCGTCCTGATGGTGGTGGACAGGGTAGTCGGCGACGACATCAGCGACGGCGAGCAAGGGATGGGGTGGACGGCTGCGGGGAGGCGGAAAATGGAGGACGGAGGCGGTAAGAGTTCGGTCCAAGTGAAAGATTAGTCAATTTTTAGAAGATTTGGGATGAGTCCGGCTTGTCGAAACATACGTGGCGAGTGCGTCTGGGTGTTCCCACATCCGCCCCATATATGGACCAGGTATGGGAAGTGCCGGTCTGCCCGGGCGTTTGGGCCGAATTTGCCCGCTCCGGTTGGGTAGTTGTTTTCTGTCCAGACAGTGACCAGGCAGGGCGTTTGGGGCGGATTTGAGGGCTTCGGTTGTAGATGCTCTTACCTTACAATTTTGGTAACCAAACAGCTTCTTCTGAAAATCAAGGCACTGTCACAATGCAATAAACCTGTATGTCGATGAAGCAACACGTTGTAACCGTGTCAGGTGCGGCAGGGAATTGTCGTGTTTTTGTGCGGGAAGGCAGAGAATTATCTAATCCACACCGCCAGGGATTGCGGCTTTCCGACAGTTTTTTTTATAAATCGAATGGGGGCGACGAGCGACCGATCAAACTCCACACAAAAGTCGTGTCATTTTCGGCCCACGCATGCCGGGGCCTCACGAAGTCACCATCCCGTCGACAAGTGGAAGCCAGACACGGGCTCCCAGGGCAGGCCACCGCTGGCCTCCACTCCCGCGGTTCCACTCCCACCCACACCCACACCCAGTACGTGCTCCGTCCATGCTCGATCGCTTCTTGCGCGGAGCTGCATCGATCTGAGTCATGAGGCGGGAAAGGCTACCACGGAATACTCCTACGTGCTAGGTTAGGTCATGGAAGATGCGCAGGCTGCGCGCACCGCGAGTGATTACCGTGGACCGATCATCGATCCCTTCTTCTCCTTCCGTCCGTCCCTCGGCTCGGTCGTGGTAATAATGGAAGCACCGCCAACGGCAGGGTCAAACCGGCATGAAAGCGAGCGGCCAACAGTGCCGTGCACCCAGAGCCGAGCTCGATCGGTGCCCGGGCCCCGGAATGCGTACGTCGCCGGGATTGAGTCAAGCTCAAGCATCAGGATGCGGTCAGTGGTGATCATGCCCCGGGCTTGAAGAACAGTGTGTGCCACTGCAGATGATTACGGCAGAAAACACAGGGAACAGTACCCCGTCTTTGTTCGGCACGAGCGCTGTTTACATAAGCATCTTGTAGTAGGTTTCAGTGCAGCATCGTAATCGCATTCTTGCAGTATATGCTGATTGGTTGGTGCTGATCTTGCTCCAACTTCTCATTTTCTTCCAAGTAAAGAGTTACAGGTAAAAAAAATCATCTACTCGTACACATCTAGTGCAGTAGCTGTTGTGTTGCTATCAGACATTTACCGCATGATTTCTCCATTTGCCTTCGTGATTACTACTGATCAGGAGGTGAATTACCCTGCAAGGCGGTTCCGGACGGTGGCAAAAAGGCAAACTCACACTAGGTAGGGGGATCGCATGCTTTCGGGAGCCGCACGCACGAGCACTCCCGTTTGACTGAGATGTCAAGCAAAAGCAGAGACAAAAACCACCGCATTTGGGGGGTGCAAGAAGTTGACTCCTCCAGGAAAGGGGTAGAAAACATTGTGCACGAGCAAGGTGAAAAAGTCTTCCAATTTTGCATTGCAGAGTCATCGCTGCACTTGCCGACAGTGTTTGCTTTTGTCAAAAGAAGCTGTGGTCTCTTGAGAAAAGAGATGGCATACCACGTCAAAATAGCTCACTTCAAAAGGATGTGCTTATTGGGGGTATTTGCCTGATAATGCTCTGTTTTTTTTTTTTTGCGAAGATGATAATGCTCTGGTTATTAGTACAGCAGACAGCATTCACCTTTACCTTTCAGAATGTACAAAACTAGAGCAACATTTTTGACCTCTTGATCAGTTAAGTGCTGCTGGTTTGCCACCAAGGGGGGTTACTTAGTGATATATTTGCACGCCCTAAAAATTATTACTTTATTGGCGCAATTTTAAGGTTTGTTATCATCGGTGGTTCTACCATGTCCACATAAAAGAGAACAAAAAGGCAAAAGGAGAGAGAGAGAGATAAAAGCAACAAAAAGAAGCAGAGGGAGAGAGAGAGATGATTCAATTGGATGTAATCCAACGCAATGAGTACCTTAAAAGAACACTTTGCTTAGTGCTAAGTTGCTAGGGCTGTAGGGCACAATCAACAATGGTCCCTTATTGTGAACTGTAAGTTCTAGACTTAGCATTTGTGCTTATATTTTTCTGAATTTATTTCAGCCTTTTTGACGATGTTCGTTCAGTGAGAGTAGACGTTCTTATTGACTACGAGGCGCCTTGGTCACTTCGTCAATCTTACAACACCTTATCCTTTGCCCCACCGCTTTGTTCCAAAAACAGGGAAGCCATGGCGCATGTCCCTTGCGTGCAACATGCGTTCCTCCCAGATGCTAGTAAGCTCGTCGGCTGCCCTCGCTCGCTTGCCTCATCGTTGACGCTCGCTGCCATGCCGTCGCCGCCGGTAACAATTTCCCTGTCAATCGCAGCAAAAAATAGATTTCAGCAAAAACATTCATTGGTTCCAACAGGTTCCAAGAAAAACAACACCAATCGCACAAAAATCCACCGATGTCGGTAACAACAAAAAAAATCATCGCTCGGTCCTAGCACCACAAAAATGTCTATTCCAGCAAAAACATTCATCAGTTTCAGCTAGAAATGGCACTGATCGCATACAAATCCACAGGCAGCGCTCACAGCAAAAAAAAATTCACCGCCCAGTTCCAGCACCACAAATGCTGGCCCAGCAAAAAACTCATCCGTCCCAGCAAAAACAAATCGACCACAGCAAAAAGCCACCGCCAGTGGCCCATCACAGCTCCACGCATTCGCTGGTTCCAGCATCTCCCGCAACGGTTCCAGCATGTGGCAACGCCGGCCGCAGTTGGGAAACATAGTAGAAAACAAACAAAATCACCCTACGATCTAGATCCTGGATCACTATGAAGATGCATTAGAGATTTAGATCGGATCGTTACCAACTTCGAGTTGTAGCGGAAGAAGATTTGGTGTAGATCGTTGATCAAGTCCCTCGAACCGTTCACGAACGATCCCTCGAATCAAAGACCGAAAGCACGGCCTCTCTACAGATTGCACACGTTCAGGCTTCACGATCCGGCAGTGCTTCGCCGTCTAGAGCTTGACGTCGCCGGTGAACTAGAGGAGGGAGAAGAGAACCTCACGGGGCTTCTCTATTATGTGGATTAGAGAAAACTAGAACTAGCTCTAATTTAGAACAAATCTAGACAAGAATTAGAAGAGGGAACTAGAGAGGGGGCGCCCGAGGCAAAGGGACTTGTGTGTCTCTTTGGGGCACCCCCTCTCTCATAGAGGAAGGGGGCTTGGCCGACCTGAGGAGGAGGTCTCCCTCCCTTGGTGCGCCAACCAGGGAGGAGGAGTCCTCCTTCAACTGGTTCGGCCTCCCCTAGCTTGTCCAACAAGCTATAGGGAGGTGCTACCACTATATGGGCCTTAGGGCCCATTATCTCTCCACTAGTAGGCCTTTTTGATTTTCCTTTAGCCCATTGACTCTAGATAAATCACAGGGGCCTCCCATTTAATATTGGAGCCCTTTATTATTTATATTAGGTCCTCAAAAACTTCTTTCGCCTATATATCAATTCTCGGTATTCCCCGAACGCTTCCGGTTTCTTTTGAAACTATTTTTTTATTCCCGAAACTATTCCGGTAATATATTCTCATATTACCCACTCCACTAGTACTCAACAGATCATTGCTTACTCCCATAGGAGTTGTTGGGATTCCCCAAAGTGGAAGGGTGAAGCAGAACAGCAGCAAAGTATTTCCCTCTGTTAAGAACCAAGCTTATCAATCCAGTAGGAGTCTCCCAACCTGCACAAACAACTACAAACTTGCACCCAACACTTCAAGAGGGTTGTCAAGCCCCTTGTCTTGCTAGTTACAAGACTAAACGCAAATGATAGAGATAGATAGTAGCAAAGTAGCACGACAAATAAAAGGAGAATTTATGTAGAAGAATTCATTAATGGAGAATATACCCAGGGGGCATAGGTTCACTAGTGGCATCTCTCTCGAAAACAGCAAGTAGCATGGTAAACATATTACAGTTGGGCAATTGACTGAATTGCAATATTCATGAGTATGATCATTCATGGCATAATCTCATATAGGCATTACATCCGTGATAAGTAGATCGTTAATCCAACTACATCTACTACTAATACTCCATCCCAAAACCGCTATCCAGCATGCATCTGAAGGTATTAAGTTTTCAAGAAACAGAGTATCGCAATAAGCAAGGTTACATAATGTAGAAAGGAAGAAGTCAATCAATATGACAAAACCTCGTTGTTTTATCCTTAGTGGCAACAATACAATATGTGTCTTGGCCCTTATTGTCACTGGGTTAGAGCACCGCAAGATTGAACCCATTACAAAGCACCTCTCCCTCTGAAGAAAAAACCATCAAACTTGGCCAAAGAAGATAGATAGATCGGAGAGCATGCAAAGCTATTTAATTATACAGCAAATAAACCTCAAAAGATTCAACTGATTTCAATGAACAATCTGATCATTGATACGTCTCCAACGTATCTATAATTTTTTATTGTTCAATGCTGTTATATTATCAATCTTGGATGTTTTTATATGCATTTACAGCAATTATATATCATTTTTGGAGACTAACCTATTAACTTAGTGCTCAGTGCCAGTTGTTGTTTTCTGCCCTGTTTTTGTTTTACAGAAAATCAATACCAAACGAAGTCCAAATGCCACGAAACTTTTTGGAGATTTTTTTCTGGACAAGATAAACACTAGAAGCTTCGGGAGGAGGCCAGAAGCCCCAGGAGGTGCTGTGACGCCCCTGCTCGACCGTGCACTAATCATACACGCAAATGTGCACGCTCGAGATCAGAGACTCACGGGAAGATATCACAACACAACTCTAAACACAAATAAAAGGAATACAAGCTTTATATTACAAGCCAGGGGCCTCGAGGGCTCGAATACATAAGCTTGCGCATACAAGCGTCAGCGAAAGCATTAGATATCTGAGTAGTACGTGCCTCCTAACTACTCCTGGTCGGCTGGCTCAATCCAGTAGTACGTGCCTCCGGGACTCTCCTGGTAGTAAGCATCTGCGGTAGCATCTGGCTCCTGGGCTCCATCGTCTGAATTTATCAAGTGGGTATGGGGAAAAGAAAAGCAGAGCAACCGTGAGTACTCATCCAAAGTACTCACAAGACTGACATCAGAACTATGCTAATTATGCATTGGTATCAAGTGGAGAGGCTGTATCTGTGGACTATATAGCAGCAAAGCCAGAATAGAGAGAAAGGCCTAGCCTATTGAAGACTAGCATCTTCAGGGTCTTGCAGCATAAGAAGAGTGCAGATTAGCATACTATAATTTAACAAACATGTGGAAACAAAGCCCGGTGATCCTTCCTCGACTCCCTGCGAGAAAGCGATCTCGGAGCTTAAAATTATTTAACATGTATCCAGTTCAAGTAATAATAGATCGGGATACAACACTGAGCGTCATGTTACCGTGGACACGGCTATTCGAATAGATAACTTCCCTGCAGGGGTGCACTACTGTTACCCAGCACGCTCGATTACATCTGGCCGGACACACTTGTTGGGTAATGCCCGGCCTCGGGTAATCGACACGACGTAGTCCTACCTAGGCTCAGCAGAGAGGTCAACACGCCGGTCTAAATCGTAAGTGCGAAGGGGTCTTGGGCCATCGCCCTTTGCACTCCTGCACGTTGCGTGGCTGGTCGGGGTGCAGGCGCGACACTGTATACACAAGTGAAGTACCAGCCCAATCCCGACAATCAGGCCGCATCTCTGAACTGTGACGTCTGAAGAGCTTTCGGCTGATACATACGACGTAGAGGGTCCCATAACCATTATCCCACGTGGTGGTAGTGCGTATAGGGCCAACGACCCACTCAGATCAAATACCCAAATCCGTTAGGCGTATTTAGTAACTCGCAGAGGCGATCAGACTACCTGTCACTCAGACTTGGTAACACACGGATCACGAACAAGGTGGCCTCCGCCTGCCCTATCGTTCCGCCACATTAATCTCTCGCGGGTGCCCTCCTGGCAAACCCGACTTCATAATTCCCTGCGGGTACCCCTCGGGGTCGACCCGCCTGTAACAAAGGTCAAAGTATCTGTGTGTCCAAAGTATCGAGAAGGGATCCGAGGAATCACCCTCGATGGATTCCCACTCGAGGAGTTGCACGACGGAAGCTTAATCGGAAGTGATGAAAGAGGAATCACCCTCGATAACACACAACCTGATAGCTATTCTACAGAGGCCTTATCGGAAGTGAGATAAGAGGATTCACCCTCGGCACTCGATGCCAACTCTGCAGGGACGAGCAACTTAGGGGGTGTGCGGTGATGTGTTGTTCTCAGCCCGTTTGATCACATCGATCGGGGCACAGATACTAAAGCGGAGCAACTACAACAAGGGAGAGGGGCCACAGATGGTTTTCCATCCAACCTATACTAAGCAGTTTAGGATAACAGGTAGGTATCAATAATAGTTAAAAGGACAGGCTATGCATCAGAATAGGATAAAGCAAAGTAGCAGCAATTTCTAATGCAAGCAGGAGGGAGAAAGAATAGGTGATTTAGGCATGCGTCAAGGGGGGTTGCTTGCCTGGAAGCTCTGCTGAAAGGGGCTGGTCGTCGGGAGGCTGCTCGTCGGGAGTGTAGTCGAACTCAGCTGCGTCGGCGTCGATCTCGGCGTCTATCGGGGAAGAAGGAGGGGGAAGAAACAATAAATTCACGGCAAAAATGCAATCACTATGCATGACATGCCTAAATGATATGCAGAGGTGTTTTACTGCCTAACTAAATGCTTTAGTTAATTTAGGAATTTATTTGGATTTATTTTATTAAAGTTATGCACTATTCATTTATCGAAATCAGTCAAAATGTTCCATGTTCAGTATGATAGAGGGGTGTGGCAGGTATGTGGATAGGATATTCGGATTCTTCATATTTTTCTGATCATTTTACATATATAAATTATTTTCATCTGACTTACGGTTAAATTTCTATGATTTTTCAAAGTTTTATAGATTTTCTGGAATTATTTTAATTATTCAATTTAGAATTATCCAAAACAGTAAGGGATGACGTCAACATGACGTAGTGCTGACGTCAGCGGTCAACAGAGGCTGACCGGAGTCAAACCTGACAGTGGAATTAGCGTTTTAATTAACTAGGTTTTATTTAAACCTGGTCAGTGGGGCCTACTGGTCAGTGGGTAATTAGCGTTTTAATTAACTAATTAACTAATTAACCGATTATTTATTTTAATTAAAATCGTTAATCGTGCGGGACCCACATGTCAGCGGGCGGGGCCGCGCTGACCGAGTCAACTGGGCCCGCGTGATGGAAATATGCCCTAGAGGCAATAATAAAGTTGTTATTATTTTATATTTCCTTGTTCATGATAAAGGTTTATTATTCATGCTAGAATTATATTGACCGGAAACTTAAATACATGTGTGAATACATAAACAAATACCGTGTCCCTAGTGAGCCTCTACTATACTAGCTCGTTGATCAAAGATGGTTAAGGCTTCCTAACCATAGACATGAGTTGTCATTTGATAACGGGATCACATCATTAGGGGAATGATGTGATGGACAAGACCCATCTGTTACCTTAGCATATGATCGTTCTGTTTATTGCTACTGCTTTCTTGAATGTCAAATACATGTTCCTCCGACCATGAGATCATGCCACTCCCGGATACCGGAGGAATACCTTGTGTGCTATCAAACGTCACAACGTAACTGGGTGATCATAAAGATGCTCTACAGGTATCTCCGAAGGTGTCTGTTGAGTTGGCATGGATCGAGACTGGGATTTGTCACTCCGTGTTTCAGAGAGGTATCTCTGGGCCCTCTCAGTAATGCACATCATAAGAAGCTTGCAAGCAAAGTGACTAAGGAGTTAGTTACGGGATGATGTATTACGGAACGAGTAAAGAGACTTGCCGGTAACGAGATTGAACTAGGTATGGAGATACCGACGATCGAATCTCGGGCAAGTAACATACCGACGGACAAAGGGAATTACGTATGTTGTCATTGCGGTTCGACCGATAAGATCTTCGTGGAATATGTAGGAACCAATATGGGCATCCAGGTTCCGCTATTGATTATTGACCGGAGAGGCGTCTCGGTCATGTCTACATCATTCCCGAACCCGTAGGGTCCGCACGCTTAACGTTCGTTGACGATATAGTGTTATATGAGTTATGTGAATTGTTAACCTAATGTTGTTCGGAGTCCCGGATGAGATCCCGGACGTCACGAGGAGTCTCGGAATGGTTGAGAGGTAAATATTTATATATGGGAAGTCATATTTTGGGTTCCGGAAAAAGGTGCAGTTTTTTCGGTACTGTACCGGGAAGCTTCCAGAAGGTTCCGGAGGATTCCGGAGGGGTCCGGAAGTCCACAAGTGGGTCCACCACGTCCCAAGGGCTGGCATGGGCTAAGGGGAGGCGCCCTGGCCTTATTGGGCCAGGCGCACCAAGTCCTCAAAAGCCCACGCAGCTAGGGAAGGAAAAAAGGAGAGTCCTAGTAGGAATAGGATTGGACTTTAGAGTCCAAGTCCACATGTGTACTATTCACGTGGTACTGTTCACGTGGCACTATTCCTTCTACTCCAAGCCCCTACACATATATAAATAGAGGAGAGGGGGCGCCCCAAACAAGCCACAACATTGTCTTAGCCGTGTGATGCGCCCCCCTCCATAGTTCCGTCCCTCGGTCATATATTTTCGCAGTGCTTGGGCGAAGCCCTGCGGAGATAGCATCACCATCACCGTCACCACGCCGTCATGCTGTCGGAACTCATCCACTACCTCGCCGTCTTTCTGGATCAAGAAGTCGAGGACGTCACCGAGCTGAACGTGTGCTGAACGCGGAGGTGCCGTACGTTCGGTACTCGGTCGGTTGGATCGTGAAGTTGTTCGACGACATCAACCGCGTTGTTCTAACGCTTCCGCTTACGGTCTACGAGGGTACGTAGACACACTCCCCCTCTCGTAGCTATGCATCTCCATGGATAGATCTTGCGTGTGCGTAGAAAAAATTTTGTTTTCCATGCAACGTTCCCCAACAGTGGCATCATGAGCCAGGTCTATGCGTAGATGATATGCACGAGTAGAACACAAAGAGTTGTGGGCGGTGATCGTCATACTGCTTACCACCAACGTCTTATTTTGATTCGGCGGTATTGTTAGATGAAGCGGCCCGGACCAACCTTACATGTCCACGTACATGAAACCGGTTCCACCGACAGACATGCAACTTGTTTTGCATAAAGGTGGCTGGCGGGTGTCTGTTTCTCCTACTTTAGTTGAATCAAATTTGACTGCGGCCGGTCCTTGTTGAAGGTTAAAACAGCAAACTTGATAAATCACCGTTGTGGTTTTGTGCCGTAGGTAAGAACGGTTCTTGCTAGAAGCCCGTAGCAGCCATGTAAAACTTGCAACAACAAAGTAGAGGACGTCTAACTTGTTTTTGCAGGGTATGTTGTGATTTGATATGGTCAAGACATGATGTGATATACGTTATTGTATGAGATGATCATGTTTTGTAATTTATCGGCAACCGGCAGGAGCCTTATGGTTGTCTCTTTATTGTATGAAATGCAAGCGCCATGTAATTGCTTTACTTTATCGCTATGCGTTAGCAATAGTTGTAGAAGCAATAGTTGGCGAGACGACCACGACGCAACGATGGCGATCAAGGTGTCGAGCCGGTGACGATGGAGATCATGACGATGCTTTGGAGATGGAGATCAAAAGCACAAGATGATGATGGCCATATCATGTCACATATTTTGATTGCATGTGATGTTTATCCTTTATGCATCTTATTTTGCTTAGAACGACGGTAGCATTATAAGATGATCCCTTCACTAAATTTCAAGATAAAAGTGTTCTCCCCGAGTATGCACCGTTGCTAAAGTTCGTCGTTTCGAAGCACCTCGTGATGATCGGGTGTGATAGATTCTACGTTCACATACAACGGGTGTAAGCCAGTTTTACACAAGCAGAATACTTGGGTTAAACTTGATGAGCCTAGCATGTACAGACATGGTCTTGGAATACTGGAGACCGAAAGGTCGAACATGAGTCATATAGTAGATATGATCAACATGGAGATGTTCACCATTGATGACTATCCCATCTCACGTGATGATCGGACATGGGCTAGTTGATTTGGATCATGTATCACTTAGTTAACTTGAGGGATGTTAATTTAAGTGGGAGTTCATTAGTAATTTGATTAATTGAACTTAATTTATCATGAACTTAGTCCTGATAGTCTTTGCAAATTAAGTTGTAGATCAATAGCTCGCGTTGTAGCTCCCCTGTTTTTGATACGTTCCTAGAGAAAGCTTAGTTGAAAGATGATGGTAGCAATTACACGGACTGGGTCCGTAACTTGAGGATTATCCTCATTGCTGCACAGAAGGATTATGTCCTTGATCCACCGCTAGGTGATGGACCTGCTGCAGGAGCTGCTGCAGACGTTGTGAACGTCTGGCAGGCTCGATCTGATGACTACTCGATAGTTCAGTGTGCCATGCTCTACGGCTTAGAACCGGGACTACAAAAGCGTTTTGAACGCCATGGAGCATATGAGATGTTCCAGGAGCTAAAATTGATATTTCAAGCTAATGCCCGGGTTGAGAGATATGAAGTCTCCAACAAGTTCTTCAGTTGTAAGATGGAGGAGAACAGTTCTGTCAGTGAACACATACTCAGAATGTCTAGATACCACAACCACTTGACTCAGCTGGGAATTGATCTTCCAGTTGAGAGTGTTATTGACAGAGTTCTTCAGTCACTGCCACCAAGCTATAAAGGCTTCGTGATGAACTATAATATGCAAGGGATGGAGAAGACAATTCCCGAGCTCTTCGCGATGCTGAAATCAGCGAAGGTAGAAATCAAGAAGGAGCATCAAGCGTTGATGGTTAACAAGACCACTATTTTCAAAAAAAAAGGGCAAGGGAAAGAAGGGGAACTTCAAGAAGAACGGCAAGCAAGCTACCGCTCCCACGAAGAAACCCAAAGTTGGACCCAAGCCTGAAACTGAGTGCTTCTACTGCAAAGGAACTGGTCACTGGAAGCGGAACTGCCCCAAGTATTTGGCGGATAAGAAGGATGGCAAAGTGAACAAAGGTATATTTGATATACATGTTATTGATATGTACCTCACTAGTGCTCGTAGCAGCGTCTGGGTATTTGATACCGATTCAGTTGCTAAATATTAGTAACTTGAAGCAGGAGCTGCAGAGTAACGGAGACTAGCTGAGGGCGAGGTGACGATATGTGTTGGAAGTGTCTCCAAGATTGATATGATCAATATCGACACGCTCGTAATACCTTCGGGATTAGTATTAAACCTAAATAATGGTTATTTGGTGCTTGCGTTGAGCATAAAACATTATATCTGGATATTGTTTATTGCAAGACGGTTATTCATTTAAGTCAGAGAATAATGGTTATTATGTTTATATGAATAATATCCCTCGTGATCATGCACCCTTGTGAATGGTTTATTCTTGTTGAATCTCGATCGTAGTGATACACATATTCATAATATTGATGCCAAAAGATGCAAAGTTGATAATGATAGTGCAACATACTTGTGGCACTGCCGTTTAGGTCATATTGGTGTAAAGCGCATGAAGAAACTCCATGCGGATGGACTTTTGGAATCTCTTGATTATGAATCATTTGATACTTGCGAACCATGCCTCATGGGCAAGATGACTAAAACTCCGTTCTCCGGAACAATGGAGCGAGCTACTGATTTATTGGAAATAATACATACCGATGTATGCGGTCCGATGAATGTTGAAGCACGCGGCGGGTATCGTTATTTTCTAACCTTCACAGATGATTTGAGTAGATATGGGTATATCTGCTTGATGAAACACAAGTATGAAACATTTGAAAAGTTCAAAGAATTTCAGAGTGAAGTAGAGAATCATCGTAACAAGAAAATAAAGTTTCTACGATCTGATCGCGAAGGCGAATATTTGAGTTACGAGTTTGGCCTTCATTTAAGAAAATATGGAATTGTTTCACAACTCACGCCACCTGGAACACCACAGCGTAATGGTGTGTCTGAACGTCGTAACCGTACTTTATTGGATATGGTGCGTTCTATGATGTCTCTTACCGATTTGCCACTATCGTTTTGGGGTTATGCATTAGAGACAGCTACATTCACGTTAAATAGGGCACCGTCTAAATCCGTTGAGACGACACCGTATGAACTATGGTTTGGCAAGAAACCTAAGCTGTCGTTTTTTAAAGTTTGGAGATGCGATGCTTATGTGAAAAAGCTTCAAACCTGATAAGCTCGAACCCAAAGCGGAGAAGTGCGTCTTCATAGGATACCCTAAAGAAATAATTGGGTACACCTTCTACCACAGATCCGAAGGCAAGGTCTTTGTTGCCAAGAATGGGTCCTTTCTAGAGAAGGAGTTTCTCTCGAAAGAAGTGAGTGGGAGGAAAGTAGAACTTGATGAGGTAATTGTACCTTCTCTCGAATTGGAAACTAGCTCATCAGAGAAAACCGTTCCCGTGATGCCTACACCAATAAGAGAGGAAGATAATGGTGAAGATCATGAAACTTCAGATCAAGTTACTACTGAACCTCGTAGGTCGACCAGAGTACGTTCCGCACCAGAGTGGTACGGTAATCCTGTTCTGGAAGTCATGTTGTTAGACAAACGGCGAACCTACGAACTATGAAGAAGCTATGATGAGCCCAGATTCCGACAAATGGCTTGAGGCCATGAAATCTGAGATAGGATCCATGTATGAGAACAAAGTATGGACTTTGGTGGACTTGCCCGATGATCGGCAAGCCATTGAGAATAAATGGATTTTTAAGAGGAAGACAAACGCTGATGGTAATATCACTGTCTACAAAGCTCGACTTGTCGCGAAAGGTTTTCGACAAGTTCAAGGGGTTGACTACGATGAGACTTTCTCACCCGTAGCGATGCTTAAGTCTGTCCGAATCATGTTAGCAATTGCCGCATTTTATGATTATGAAATCTAGCAAATGGATGTCAAAACTGCATTCCTTAATGGTTTTCTCAAAGAAGAGTCGTATATGATGCAACCAGAAGGTTTTGTCCATCCTAAGGGTGCTAACAAAGTGTGCAAGCTCCAGCGATCCATCTATGGACTGGTGCAAGCATCTCGGAGTTGGAATATACGCTTTGATGAGGTGATCAAAGCATATGGTTTTGTACAGACTTACGGTGAAGCCTGTATTTACAAGAAAGTGAGTGGGAGCTCTGTAGCATTTCTAATATTATATGTGGATGACATATTGTTGATTGGAAATGATATAGAATTTCTGGATGGCATAAAAGGATACTTGAATGAAAGACCTCGGTGAAGCTGCTTATATATTGGGCATCAACATCTATAGAGATAGATCAAGACGCTTGATAAGACTTTCAATGAGTACATACCTTGACAAGATTTTGAAGGAGTTCAAAATGGATCAGTCAAAGAAGGAGTTCTTGCCTGTATTGTAAGGTGTAAAGTTGAGTAAGACTCAAAGCTCGACCACGGCAGAAGATAGAGAGAGAATGAAAGTCATTCCCTATGCCTCAGCCATAGGTTCTATAATGTATGCCATGCTGTGTACCACACCTAATGTGTGCCTTGCCACGTGTCTGGCAAAGGGGGTACAAGAGTAATCCAGGAGTGGATCACTGGACAGCGGTCAAAATTATCCTTAGTAACTAAAGGACTAAGGAAATGTTTCTCGATTATGGAGGTGATAAAGAGTTCGTCATAAAGGGTTACGTCGATGCAAGATTTGACACGAATCTGGATATCTCTGAGTAGCAAACCGGATACGTATAATGGAGCAGTCATTTGGAATAGCTCCAAGTAAAGCGTGATAGCAGCATCTACAGTATGACATAAGGATTTGCAAAGTACACATGGGTCTGAATATTGCAGACCCATTGATTAAAATTCTCTCTCACGAGCAAAACATGATCACACCTTAGAACTCTTTGAGTGTTAATCACATGGTGATGTGAACTAGATTATTGACTCTAGTGAACTCTTGGGTGTTAATCACATGGCGATGTGAACTAGATTATTGACTCTAGTGCAAGTGGGAGACTGATGGAAATATGCCCTAGAGGCAATAATAAAGTTGTTATTATTTTATATTTCCTTGTTCATGATAAAGTTTTATTATTCATGCTAGAATTGTATTGACCGGAAACTTAAATACATGTGTGAATACATAAACAAATACCGTGTCCCTAGTGAGCCTCTACTAGACTAGCTCGTTGATCAAAGATGGTTAAGGCTTCCTAACCATAGACATGAGTTGTCATTTGATAACGGGATCACATCATTAGGGGAATGATGTGATGGACAAGACCCATCTGTTAGCTTAGCATATGATCGTTCTATTTATTGCTACTGCTTTCTTGAATGTCAAATACATGTTCCTCCGACCATGAGATCATGCAACTCCCGGATACCGGAGGAATACCTTGTGTGCTATCAAACGTCACAACGTAACTGGGTGATCATAAAGATGCTCTACAGGTATCTCCGAAGGTGTCTGTTGAGTTGGCATGGATCGAGACTGGGATTTGTCACTCCGTGTTTCGGAGAGGTATCTCTGGGCCCTCTCGGTAATGCACATCATAAGAAGCTTGCAAGCAAAGTGACTAAGGAGTTAGTTATGGGATGATGTATTACGGAACGAGTAAAGAGACTTGCCGGTAACGAGATTGAACTAGGTATGGAGATACCGACGATCGAATCTCGGGCAAGTAACATACCGACGGACAAAGGGAATTACGTATGTTGTCATTGCTGTTCGACCGATAAGATCTTCGTGGAATATGTAGGAACCAATATGGGCATCCAGGTTCCGATATAGATTATTGATCGGAGAGGCGTCTCGGTCATGTCTACATCATTCCCGAACCCGTAGGGTCCGCACGCTTAACGTTCGTTGACGATATAGTGTTATATGAGTTATGTGAATTGGTAACCGAATGTTGTTCGGAATCCCGGATGAGATCCCGGACGTCATGAGGAGTCTCGGAATGGTCGAGAGGTAAAGATGTATATATGGGAAGTCATATTTTGGGTTCCGGAAAAAGGTGCTGTTTTTTCGGTATTGTACCGGGAAGCTTCCAGAAGGTTCCGGAGGATTCCGGAGGGGTCCGGAAGTCCACAAGTGGGTCCACCACGTCCCAAGGGCTGGCATGGGCTAAGGGGAGGTGCCCTGCCTTATTGGGCCAGGCGCACCAAGTCCTCAAAAGCCCACGCAGCTAGGGAAGGAAAAAAGGAGAGTCCTAGTAGGAATAGGATTGAACTTTAGAGTCCAAGTCCACGTGTGTACTATTCACGTGGTACTATTCATGTGGTACTGTTCACGTGGCACTATTCCTTCTACTCCAAGCCCCTACACATATATAAATAGAGGAGAGGGGGCGCCCCAAACAAGCCACAACATTGTCTTAGCCGTGTGCGGCGCCCCCCTCCACAGTTCCGTCCCTCGGTCATATATTTTCGCAGTGCTTGGGCGAAGCCCTGCGGAGATAGCATCACCATCATCGTCACCACGCCGTCGTGCTGCCGGAACTCATCCACTACCTCCCCGTCTTGCTGGATCAAGAAGTCGAGGACGTCACCGAGCTGAACGTGTGCTGAACGCGGAGGTGCCGTACGTTCGGTACTCGGTCGGTTGGATCGTGAAGTTGTTCGACGACATCAACCGCGTTGTTCTAACGCTTCCGCTTACGGTCTATGAGGGTACATAGACACACTCCCCCTCTCGTAGCTATGCATCTCCATGGATAGATCTTGTGTGTGCGTAGAAATTTTTTTGTTTTCCATGCAACGTTCCCCAACACCGCGGGGCCCGCTGTCAGCGACACGTGGTGTGCCACGTCGGCGCCAGCTGGACGCCGGCCACCGGAGAGCTCCGGCGAGGCCGAACGGCGGCGAGCAACTCCGGCGGGCCTGGAATCTCTGTGTGGGGCACATTTCGAGGCGTTCTTGGGCTCTCTGGAACGAGCGGACGAAGCCGCGTCCGGTGGTGGGGGTCACGGCGGCCGGGGAGGCCGGGAAGGTCGTCGGCGGCGACGGCGGGCGGCGGCTGATTCGGGCGGTGGTCGGGCACGGCGATACGGCGTGCAAACGGGCGAAGCAAAAGGCTAGGCGAGGCCTACTCGATGCAGCGAGCAAGATGGGCATGAGCCCGGGACCATTTGGTCGTCGGAGTCTCGCCGGCGACGAGGCAGGCGGCGGAGCAGTCGGGCACCTCCAATGCGGCGGCTACGGTGACTAAATCGCACGGGGAAGAGGGGGGAGGACGGCGGCTGCTCACCGGGCCCTGTAGGTGTGCAATAGCGGGCTCGGGGAGGCTTGCCGTCGCCGGAATCACGCCGGAGACGAGGGAGCCCAAGGAGGAAGACGACGTCGCCGATCTCGACTCGATGGCTCCCGGCTTGAACGGCTGGGTGCAGTCGATGGAGAAGACGCTGGCGAAGCTTTACGACCTGTCGGCGGGGCTCGGGGTCGACGGTAGCCGCGGGATCGAGCGACGGCGGCGGCGAGCTCTCGGGTGAGGGGCGAGACAGAGAGAGAGGGCGAGTGGGGACGAATGGGTAGGCTAGGGTTTCGGGGGAGGGCGAGAGCAGCTCGGGGGAGGTCTTAACCTCACGGGGGAGCCGTCGGATGGGCGACGCGCGGCGGTTGTCGCCGTGTCGGTGGGCGCGCACGACAGCGCGCGAAGGAGGAGGACGACCGGGCAAATGGGCTGGGCCCTACACTGTTTGACTTGAGCCCACAGGTACAGTACGTTCTTAACCGTTTTCTTTTTCATTTTCTAATTTCTGTTTTAGTTTCTGTTTTGTAATTGCAAGGCCACTAAATGAGTTTTATAAAATGTGTGACTTGGTTCAAAAATTATGATGCAATATTAGATACCACCAGAAATTGGTTAGACTAAAATATAATTTCATTTGGAGTTTGGATTAAATAAAATGGATTAAAAGGTGCTGTTTTGGTACTGTTTTAGGTTGTTAGACTCACTCAGGCATTTTTAGTGATGTTGTTTTCCTGAACATAATTGGTTATGAATTATTTGCTATTTAATGAACATTTTAGTTTTTAATTTGAACAACTTTTAATTTTCACTTTAAATTCAAATTGAAGTTTGAATTAGGAATTTGAAATGAGATATGATCCTAATGATGATCAAACACTGTTAAGATGGTGACTTGGCATTATCAAAGGTGATCACTGTAGCATAATGACATTGGGTGTTACAGGTGCCCACGAGGCACCAGGGCGCGCCTGGGGGGGCAGGCGCGCCCTGGTACCTCGTGAGTCTCACAGAGCTCCGTTTGACCTAATTCCTCCACTATAAATTCCGAAAAAATCAGAAACCCTTAGGGGGGTCCATGAAATACTTTTTCCGTCGCCGCAAGTTTCTGTTCTCGAGAGATCCCATCTAAAGGCCTTCTCCGGTACTCCGCCGGAGGGGGAATCGATCACGGAGGGGCTCTACATCAACCTTGTTGCCCTTCCGATGATGCGTGAGTAGTTTACCACAGACCTTCGGGTCCATAGGCAATAGCTAGATGGCTTCTTCTCTCTTTCTGATCTTCAATACAATGTTCTCCTCGATGTTCTTGGAGTTCTATCCGATATAATCACTTTTTGCGGTGTGTTTGTTGGGATCCGATGAATTGTGAGTTTATGATCAGATTATCCATGAATATATTTGATTCTTTGCTGCACTCTTTTATGCATGATTATTATAGCCTCGTATTTCTTCTCCGATCTATTGATTTGGTTTGGCCAACTGAGTTGATTTATCTTGCCATGGGAAGAGGTGCTTTGTAATGGGTTCGATCTTGCGGTGTTCAATCCCAGTGACAGAAAGGGACATGACACGTATGTATCGTTGCTATTAAGGGTAAAAAGATGGGGTTTATTCACACGTGAGTTTATCTTGTCTACATCATGTCATCGTTCTTAAGGCGTTACTCCGTTCTTTATGGACTTAATACACTAGATGCATGCTGGATAGCGGTCGATGTGTGGAGTAATAGTAGTAGATGCAGGCAGGAGTCGGTCTACTTGTTTCGGACGTGATGCCTATATACATGATCATTGCCTTGGATATCGTCATGATTATTTGCTTTTCTATCAATTGCCCAACAGTAATTTGTCTACCCATCGTATGCTATTTTCTCGAGAGAAGCCTCTAGTAAAAACTATGGCCCCCGGGTCTATCTAAATCATATTACTAAAACCCTAAAAATATTGCTGCTATTTTTTTTATTTTTTTTATTTTGTATTTTTGTTTCAATCTATCTATCTATCACATACAATTTAATCTTGCAATTGACCGCCGAGGGATTGACAACCCCTCGTTTGCGTTGGGTGCGGATTTGTTGTTTGTGTGCAGGTGCTGCTAACGAGGTGTTGCGTGATTCTCCTACTGGTTTGATAACCTTGGTTTCATAACTGAGGGAAATACTTATCTCTACTGTGTTGCATTATCCCTTCCTCTTCGGGAAAAATACCAACGCAAGCTACAAGTAGCAATCATAAAGTGACAATTCATCATGTCTCAACAAACACACCACCGGTTACATCAAACTGATCCCGATCATGTGAGAAGGCTCAGGGGAAAATGGTATTGCAAATCCAAAAAGAGAGAGAACTATCTAGCTAATACTATGGACCCTAAGGTCCTAATGGAACTACTCACACATGGTCATGGAGGTAGCAAGGTTGATGAAGATGGCTCCGACAATGGCTTCCCCCTCCGGCAGAGCTCCGAAACAGGCCTCCAGATGGGATCTTCGTGAAACGGGAACTTGCGGAGGCAATAAAATTCTTCTAAAGATATGGCGGAGGGTTTCGGTATATATAGGGAATTATGGCGGTCGAAACGACGTAAGGCAGAGTAGGGGGGCCATACGGCCATGTGGCACACCCACCCACCCAAGGCGTGCGGTGTGGCCATGTGGGCCCCTGGCAGCTCCTCTCAATCTCTCCTGAAGCTTCCTGTGTTTCTTGTTGCCCAAAAAATCGTATTGAATCGGCAAGTGATTTTGACCTCCGTAGATATTAATTTCCTGCGAAACCAAAAACAAGGAGAAAAAAGGAACGGACACTGGGCATTAAATTAAGAGGTTAGTCCATAAAAATAATATAAATCGCTATAAAAGTATATAAAAGTGATAGTATAATAGTATGAAACAATAAAAAATTATAGATACGTTTGAGACGTATCAATCATAATTCCCTTAAGCGTGTGACACTGTAGGTTTGGTTGAATATAGACATGAACAAAACTTCCTTTCTTTCAATGATCAACAGGGAAACCGCGGACATCCATGTTGACCCCTATATCCACATGAATGATATTTGAGTGAACTTTTGGTTATCATATGGTGTTCCCTTTGCTTCGCAATACTTTACAAAACCTGAGGTGAGATATATCGGTATCCTCTTGAGTCATTCTCATGATCACTACACTGGTCTCCTCATTACTGGTTTTGTTCTTCTTTCACGTTGTCATGTTGCGGCATCCCTGTGAGCTAGTCACCTGTGTCTGGCCAGACGATGGTAGATGCTGTTACAGCAAGAGGGCCCTAAGAATATCTCTCCATCGTCGGAGGAGCAAATCCCACTCTTGAGCTATCTTTCCCCTAGTCATACTTTCCGATAAACCTGAAGTTGCTGTTATGATTACCCAGTTACGGATAACGTTAGAACAACACCAAAGTGCATCGACCGGTATGAAGTGACTCGATACTCTCATGGTGTAAGGAACTGAGCATATGTTAACTCTACGTGTTATAGACTATAGACTTGTGACTATGTCATCTCTAAGTATAACAAACAAGTTGGGTTAATTCAATATGATCATTCTTCTAACATCATACTTTGAAAGTTGTCGGCATCCTTGTTACACTTAACTTATGCCTATGATCAGGAAAACATAACCATCATGCAACACTTGAGCTAGTATTAGAGGCGAGACTAGGAATCGGGTTTTATCGTTTTTAACTCTACATGTGCTTATGGATTTTCATCTGAATCACATATTCAAGAACCATAGCAGTTATAGCATAGAGTATAAACATCTAAATATAAACATGGAAATAAATAATACAATTATTATTGCCTCTAGAGCATATTTCTAACAGACTCCCACTTGCACTAGAGTCAATAATCTAGTATGCATACCTTCTTTGACACCAATGGCAATCTGGTGTTTGTCCATGCTTTGCTTGCGGTATAGACTTTGTCCTATCGGATCTGACAAGTTCAGATCCGTGTGTATTTCTAGGCATCTTCCATGTTTCCACAATAATTCATAATTCACGTGGCACTGGCTTTGTATATATTGAATCACTGGCAGGACCTTTGATTCCTTAGACTTAGCAAGCCTTCTAGAAACCATACCAAGTTTATAAATGAACTATTTGATCCATCACCCTCCATTGTTGCTTCTAAAGCGACAACATACTCTGCCTTCGTTATAGAATTCGTCACAGTAACTTTTTTGGGCCAATTTCAACTTACTGTGCCACCATTTAATGTATAATCCAAATCCTTTAATTTAAATCAAAAATTGCTTGGAGCACCGATGAAGACTTTATCGATGACTACTTACAACGAATTTGTATTGATGTAACTCCTTACAACAATCTCTTCATTTTCTCCGTATACAAGAAACATGTCATCTTTCTTATTTTAGTACTTAGCGACATTTTCACTGTTGTCCTATGATCAACAATTCGATCACTTTGGTAACTTACTCACAATTTACTTGGAGTACTGGACATATCTGGTTATTTTACATACCATGGAATACAATATTAATCCATACACTAATGTGTGTGGAATCTCAATCATGTACTTTGCTCATCACTGTTTAAGGACATTGTCTCTTGCTTAAAACTATTTCCACGTGAGCTCTGCAAGAAACTCTTCTTGGCATTTTTCATACTAAACTACTTTAGTATCTTGTCAATATGTATATTTTTCTAAGCCCGATTAGACTCTACTATCTCCATAGATTATTATGCCTAATACTGAGGCTATCTTGCCTAAGTACTTCACTGAAAAACTATTTTTAATGAAGTCCTAATTTGTGTCAAGAATATTATTTCCAATCAACAATGTGCCATGCACACGCAGTGTTTAGAAATATTATCATGATCCCACTTACTTTCTTGTAAACACAAGCATCTTCGCTTTCCTCAATGAAATCAAATTATTTGACCATTTCATCAGAACGAAGATTCCAACTCCACTATGCTTGCTTCAGTCCTTTCTAGGATCTCTGAGGTTCGTATACTTACTAGCATCCTCTGGATGAACAAAATTACCTTGGACCATATCATGTATACAATCTTGGGTCTATTTCCATTTCATGAAAATCCTTTTGACGTCCATGTATCATATCTTATAATTAATTGCTAGTTTAACCGGGCTGACTTTAAATATTGCAATGATGAGATAACCTCGCTGTAGCCAACTCCTTAAACTTGTTTATAAACTATTTACAATAAGTCGAGCTTTATCTTCATCGGTTTATAGATCCATTACTATATTAGACTCTAAGTCTTTCGGAGGGTTTATCAAGTTCTAAACTCGAATCATGAATATGAATACCATCTCGGATTATTTTGGCATATAACCATTCCCGAAGTCAGGGCCCATCAACACTTCTTTGTATATTATAGGTTCATTGTTTGTATAACAACAATATCTCATATGCATACCACGAGTTTTGCCTAACCTATATACTTCAGCTAAAAGTTCGACCGAAGTCTCTGGCAAAAAATGTCCGAACCACGCGATCGAGACATTTATAAACGTTTTGGTGCATGGCGTTGGTGTTGCCCTTAGGCCGCACTAGTTTTTAGATGGTACTCGAGGAGAACTTTGCTTTTCTATCATTGCAGTGGCCAGTGGGCGGTCGTCTAATGTGTGAAGTTTTCTAGCGTCTCGAAGCAATAGAGATTGTCTTTTCATGCTTGTCTTAAACTATAATAGTAATAAATCGAAGGTTGCAGCTTCTTTTTCCCTAGTTTGTTTACCTCCCGTGTGACGGAAAATAAATAATGCACACACGCTTGGACGCACGTACGCACTTGGTCACTTGCATGTATTGACAAAACAGAACCAGAAAAACACAACCCTTCCATCCAAAAGAAAAGGTAGGAGAGCA
Source organism: Elymus sibiricus (assembly GCA_039707655.1). NCBI lineage: Eukaryota > Viridiplantae > Streptophyta > Magnoliopsida > Poales > Poaceae > Elymus > Elymus sibiricus. Next base: position 334,078,708 of record CM077666.1, read on the forward strand.
CGAGGACCTCCTTTCCGTCCTGAGACGCAGGAAACTCTCGTACCTCGGCATGACAATTTGGACTCCCACAACCGGTGGGCTCACTGTTGAGAGACCCACCCAACCCCGGGGTTGCATCAATCTGCTTCTTCTCCCACCATCTTTTCATGCAAGCAACGGAAAAACCAAAATGAAATGTTGCTCCATGCTGGTCGTGGCGAGGGAATCCGAACGTTTGACAAGTGAACAGCGAGGTGACTCGAGATTGATTTGATGCCTGCCCGGTGGGGTGCAGGCATTGGTGGGGTGCAGGCTGTTTGGAATCTCAAGGACGGTTTCATTCATCTCAAGCTAGCTGCAGAGAAAGCAGGGGCGATAATTACTAGAGCGGCCAGCTGAAACCGTAGCTGCTCAATCCCCTCCAGCTGGTTATAAACCAACTGATGCAAATGATTGTAACCACGCCCTATTCCGTTCACGATAGATAGCAATATGATGCTCATTATTCATCAGTAATGAAAACCGGCATCTTGTGTCACACCATTTGCTTCCTGGTTTGATCTGCACCTCACGCGGCGCAACAGATCAAACTTATGCTGATTTTATCCACCATCTCCCATGCCATGCTACAGAATATATACACCGGTGTCCTTCCTCATGGCGGCGTCTTGACATTCCTCGGCAAGTGGGCGCAAAGCCAGCATTGGCATTGCATGGCCAGAAACGAAATACGATGATGATTTTAGCTCCTCGCCATCGCATGTGGACAGCCTCCCGTCGACGAATTATTAAGGTGCCGACAAAGCATCTACAGAAATCGCATGAAACAGATCGGAGAGAGCGACCTCTGAAACGCGGCAGATTAACCTCATTTGCCATTCCATGATGCCTGTTTAGCCATGCAAAGCAGCTGCACCACCAGCAGTCCTGGCCACTTGATCTATCCATCGCATAACTAAACCACTAGACACATGATTTTCCGTGTGGATTTGACGAGAGAGAGAGACAAGAATGGTACGTATATTTGCTAGCCCAGAAACGTCGAGCTCGTCCGTCAATCTGTCGCTTCGTACGAAACCGGCCAGGTTCTTCTTAGCTAGCTACTACTACTAGTACAGTACAAGCAAAGTGATTCTATATCGTGTGGTGACAGCATGCATTAGCTTTCCGTTTAGGTTGACTCACATGCAACAGCTCTCCCATTTAGCCTAGCCTTGTACCGGAGGCGGAGGGGGCATCATAATCATATCGCGATGCATGCATGATCCTAATGACTTAGAGATCTTGCTAATGACAAAAACCTCGGAGCATCACGCATGTACAATGCACATGGCCGGTTTAATTTGCAGACGAGACGACGGGCACCTTGGTGGAGGAGACGGGAGAGCACTTGCTTAAGTGAACCAGCCGATGGGTTTTGTCCAGGAACGGAGAAGCAACGTCCGCGGCATGGGCGCTAACATCCGTCCATCCATCGACAGGAACGTCACGCGCATGAATCTTGTGGCCAAAAACATCTTGTTTTCCTTGTGGGGAAGACAATCATGAGAGTTTTGAAACATGCGGCCAGCACGACATGGGTGATCCAAGTACTGGAAGAGTTGATCGTGTCTTTAACTATTGTCGACCTTGCATTATTAGTGATTCGCAAGAATTTTAAAATGCAAGAAGAAGAAAAAAATACAGGGCATGCCCACTTGAATCCTATATAGGATCACTCGCAAAAAAAAATTCCTAAAGGATTAACAGGAACTTGGACCAAAGAGTGTTTGATGCCATGGAAGAAACAAAGGAATTGTAAGAAGAGCTTGGAGTAGTGCTAGACCTCCTATGAATGTAGTACAAATGATTCCTTAAGAAAATATTCTATAAGATTCAATCCTACGAATCAAATGACCAATGTAGGAAAAATTCTTAAGGATTTTAAACCTTCAAAAAATCCTACAAAATTCTTTTGAATCAAAGTAAACTTAGGCAGGAGATAGTGCTCCCCTGCCTCGTCTCCTGTGGCCTTCGGGCCATGGAGGTGTGGTGGATCCTGATCTTGCCGGCGGGAGGGCTTTGTTTTTTAGGTGTTATTCTGATTTTGGTTAGGGGTTGTGTTCTAATCCTTCAAAAAATCCTACGAAATTCCTTTGAATCAAAGTAAACTTAGGCAGGAGATAGTGCTCCCCTTCCTCGTCTCCTGTGGCCTTCGGGCCATGGAGGTGTGGTGGATCCTGACCTTGCCGGCGGGAGGGCTTTGTTTTTTAGGTGTTATTCTGATTTTGGTTAGGGTTTGTGTTCTAATCCTTCAAAAAATCCTACAAAATTCCTTTGAATCAAAGTAAACTTAGGCAGGAGATAGTGCTCCCCTGCCTCGTCTCCTGTGACCTTCGGGCCATGGAGGTGTGGTGGATCCTGACCTTGCCAGCGGGAGGGCTTTGTTTTTTAGGTGTTATTCTGATTTTGGTTAGGGTTTGTGTTCTAATCCTTAAAAAAATCCTACGAAATTCCTTTGAATCAAAGTAAACTTAGGCAGGAGATAGTGCCCCCCTGCCTCGTCTCCTGTGGCCTTCGGGCCATGGAGGTGTGGTGGATCCCGACCGTTGCCGGCGGGAGGGCTTTGTTTTTTTAGGTGTTTTTCTGATTTTGGTTAGGGTTTGTGTTCTAATCCTTCAAAAAATCCTACGAAATTCCTTTGAATCAAAGTAAACTTAGGCAGGAGATAGTGCCCCCCTGCCTCGTCTCCTGTGGCCTTCGGGCCATGGAGGTGTGGTGGATCCCGACCCTTGCCGGCGGGAGGGCTTTGTTTTTTTAGGTGTTTTTCTGATTTTGGTTAGGGTTTGTGTTCTAATCCTTAAAAAAATCCTACGAAATTCCTTTGAATCAAAGTAAACTTAGGCAGGAGATAGTGCCCCCCTGCCTCGTCTCCTGTGGCCTTCGGGCCATGGAGGTGTGGTGGATCCCGACCCTTGCCGGCGGGAGGGCTTTGTTTTTTTAGGTGTTTTTCTGATTTTGGTTAGGGTTTGTGTTCTACTCAGGAAGGCGTGGCGGAAGCTCCCTGAACATAGAATGAGGTCCTCCCCGCTTAGCCCCTGTCCTGGTGGTGTGTCTAGTGTCGTCGGAGGGTGTGTGAAGGTGTCTCTCCGGGAGATCTCAGGAGATTCGGTCGGTGTTTGTCTTCGATGGATCCGTTTGGATATTGTCTTCGTTCGTTTGCGTTCGTGTGTCTACAGTTGGATCGTTCTAATCTATGCTTCTCTTCACGAACGACGGTTCTTGTTTTGGTGCGCTGGTCATGTGGGGCCTTAGCACGACGACTTACTGACTGTCTATTACAACAAGGTTTGCCTGGTTCCTGTGGAGGAGGGGCGAGCTACGGTGTATTTAGTTGGTGCTAGGTGGTATCCGGCATAGATGTAATTTTGTTACTTGTTACTTCTGGTGTTCTTTGTACTAGATGACCCGGTTGCGCCGATGGCGCAAGAAGCCAGTTAGAAGTGATGTTAGTAGTGAATAAGTAAGTAGATGCAGACAGAAAGATAATGCAAATGAGGATTGTATACAGATAGTAGAATGATTAAATTGGTTTTCAGATGGAAAAATATGATGTTTAGAAGAGGAAATAAGGCAATGTATATATGATGACAGATACAATAATAGTGTTAAACTTGGATTTCATAAAGTATTAATTTCCCTTATAGGTTTTCTAGGATATTCATTGACGATCATATATGGAGCAATATAAATGGATTTCTTAACTATATTGGTCACAGAGGCAGAAAGCTTGGGATTAGACGCAGTTGGCATATATATATTACATGGATCTGACATAGCATCATTGATTCCAAATTTATACATGACCAGACAGTACTGCCAAAAGCAAACGGGTTCTTAGTGTTAAGCTATACACACATAGTTTCATAATTTAGGTAGCTTAGTAGACTGAACATGATGACCAGAGAGTCCAGTGCCAAAAGCAAACAGGTTCATAGGATGAAGCTATACATACAGAACTTCATACGCTAATTAGGTAGTTTAGCAGTCTGAACATTATGCTCAGAGGGCATGCACGGTGAGACGCAGGTGCTTGTAGTTGCGCTTGAAGGCGAAGGCATATACTTCTTCCTTCATATTAGATGCATGCAAGAAGTCTTCCAAGGTTCTGGCAATTGTTGCCCTGTTATCGACTCCTTTGATTAGACGGGCTTTGACGAAGGTATTTCCATCTCCAGATTTTATTGGTAAGTCATAAAGCTTTGGGTCAATACAGCGGTGGAGATATTTGTTGGTAAAACTGGCTGAGAAATACTGCATATGAAAGGTAACAACACTGAGAAAAGGAACATTCAAAATGAAAGGTAACAACAGTAAGAAGAACTATATATATAATTGCAAGTGATGTGTATAGGGTCTTGCTATTCTGTGAGTGGCAAAGGTCTTGCTGATGTGGCAAATTTAATAACGGATGTGTGGCTTCCTTGTAGCGATGAGACGCCTAAAATTTCTAAGCTGTTTCCTGTATAGCCTCACTTTGTTTCCCCATCTAAAATGACCATAAACATTGATGAAGACCAACTGCTCGAGTTGGAGCAAGCTCACACTGCACTCGGCAGGCCAGGCCCTCTCACCCACAGCCTGCAGGAACAAGAAGAAAAAATTCAATATCCCACTTGGACACTTTGGTGAGCAACTGGTGTTCATAAACATTGATTAAACAAAGCAAATCAAGCAGGGGAGAGCTGATTAAGGGAAGCAAATCAGGCATAAACATTGATTATCCACAACTTCTACCCACAAATAGGTTCCTTAACCACTACAGAAAATGGTTTGTTGTTCATGGTACTATGAAAGAAAGGACTTGTTTAAATTGGCCACTTGCCGCATGGAGTCTCAAAATGAAAACCAGCAATAGACTCCTTACTATATACTGGAATGGCAAAGAAATAACAAAAGACAACTTGGAGCAAATAATCAATGTGTGTACCAATAACTAAAGCAAGCACATATCCTATTCCAGAACCAAATCTGAAACAATATGCATGCTGACAACAAAAAGAACATCAATGTAGGGCCAGCAAAATTAACTGAAGGTTTGCACTTGACTAATATCCAATGAAGTCAATGCAATTGCCCAAATGTTATTTTAATGAAGATCGGAACTCTCAGACGAGAAACAAAAAATTCAGAGGGCGTGATGAATTACTTACCATGTTTACTTACTTGTTGTTGAGATGTACTCTCTGTCCTTTGCTTCAAGTCATTATTTTCCATGTCTCACAATATATTTTGTCGAGTAAGAAAATCCATTTCAGCGAACACTTCGATCGCTTCTAATTGAATTATTCAGCCATGAATATATTCTGAACATAAACAGGGCATTGTGGAGCAGAAATCAATAACCATCTTGTTTCCATGATATGTGTAATGGCCCTTGCAGAAAAAGATCATGTACTGGTTAGTCTTTACTCTCAAGCTCCTCAGTATACTGACCTTTCCAAGCAAGAGACATCTCAACATATTCCCCGCAAGTGATATGATTACAAAAAGATAAAACATGAAACTGTTAAAACCATTGCTATCATAACTTGCAGACTGGTAACACTAAATGTATGTCTCATATAGGTTCAGAAATAGTTTTCACGCATGTATAACAAAGAATGCCAGAACTCACAAAATAAAAATTGAGAAACCTCATACAATATGGTAGATGCCAAGTACAATGATACGGCTATGCTACAACCAAAGCGACAACCTCATCTCCAAACCTAGTGAATAAATGGTACTCAGACTACAGAGAAACTGAGGAACGAATGAATGCACCAGATTATGGGGCATGTGTGGTTAGTAGGAGACGGTGCAAGACCTGTAGATCTGGGCATGTCCTTTATTCTGGTACAGCTTAGATGAAGAAATCATATGGAGTAGAAGCTGGGCGTCCATGTAGGTTCCCTGCAACTCACATTTGTAAATAAGGTAAGGACATGTGAACTAAACAAAGCATCAGAATAGAAGTATAGTAAACCGAAAGATAAAATGGCATGAAACCAACCTCTTTATCAATCGCCACAAGGTCAGTATGCTTGATAGGGCCATTATCAGTCGCCCACGGTAATGCCATAGACGAGACACGAGGATACACACATTCCAGCTGAATTCTCGGTCATGTATCTCCGAAAGCAAGCTCATCTTGGTGTTTGCCATCTGCAAAGAGAAAGCATAACACCCAAAAGGTTCAGCAAGAAAATATGAAATGAACCAGCAAGCAAGACATGCACACACTCATTAGAGAAGCGGCATACCGCGAAAACGTGAAGCAAAAAAGGCGACCAAGGAAGCATATTGCTGTAGACACTGGCACAACAGGAACTAACAAAATGCAAGAGCCTAAAATTAAATTTTATTCAACAAGCAATGATTTACAAGGACCAAAACATCTTCCACGGTGAGCAGTAAATACGCAGTAGATCTTAATAATCAGTGTAGTGAGCAAAAGAAGACACCACACCATTTTGAAATACTGTCCTTCTTCAAGCCAGTTAAGCCGGCTCCCTTTTTTCTGGTTGAAGCTAGATCCATGACTTTGAAGAAGAAAAGCAACCCGTGTGCCGCTGCGGGTGGTCCCTTATTTCCCCTGGCCCCGTCTGTCGGTGGTTATGGTCTTCCTTTACTGTTCCTGGGCCAGGTCATCTTGGCCATTGATTACACGCCCCCGACAAAGCCGCGGCGCCTCACCTCACCCGCCAGCACGCCGCGTCGCGGCTGGGTCAGCGCAAGTCAGCACGCACACGCGAAGCTCCAGCGCGCCAATCGGGCCGCGGGAGAGCGCGACGCACCGACCCAATGACCGACGCGGACGAAGCGTCCCCCTGTGACTGCACGCGCTGGCCCACACAGGAGATGCCCCACCGGTCATGGAAAGGAACAACGAGCGGACGGGTGAAAAAGAACGGACGGCCACCAGCAGACAGGAGCAGGCGCTATGAATAGTAAATCAAATCAAACGGCCCCAAATCAACGCGCGCTCGACGAGCCCTCCGGTGGCCGAGTTGCCCATACACGTTTACTAGTTAGATGCGGGAGGAACATATCTTCTTCTTTTTCACTTTGAAGTTACCTTAGTGGTTGGAGGCGCGCCCGCTAACAATCCAGATAAAATGGAAGCACTATGGGCTGGGTCCGTCGGCCGTCGAACCAAGTAGGCATGCATGCCATGGGAGGTCTACACAACGCCGGGAGTTCCACATAGGAGGCGGGCACTACTGCTGACACCAGATTTTGGCATGGTCAAAAACATAATTAAGAAGGCCTCAAATGGAAAAGTGCTCATGGTGAGAAAGTTCCGTATCATCGAAAGGAGAAACTTTGATATTTGGGCCATAGCCATCCGATCTCATCTCTAAGGCCGAAGTTGTGTTTGAAGTGTATGCAGAACACTATTCGGCTGATTACGCCCCCAAGACGGCCTTATATGAGAAAAGTTTCTACACGGATTGTCTTTGTCTCGTCGAATCGGTCGATTTTGATATAAAAATCGTCTCAATCCGAGTTCGTATGCAAAAGTTACGGCCGTTACAAGATTGCTGATACAGCAGAGAACGGTACTACCGCTCCAATAAGCGGTACTACCGCTTGAGCGGTACTACCGCTCCTACTACCGCGTCTACTACCGCTTACGAAAAAGTTTCTGGCATCCCGAGACCCTAAGCGGTACTAGAGCGGTACTACCTCCCAGAACGGTACTACCGTGCCCAGAACGGTACTACCGCTTGCCTATAGCCGCACAGACTCGGGCAGATCGAAAAAGTCCGAGTTTGGCTGCGTTTTTTGACCCTTTGGAAGGAAATCTGGGTCCGTGTCCTGTACGGGAAGTCCAACCCCCTCTTAAATAGAAGAGGTGATGGCCGATTAAAACACACAATCGAACAATCAAATCTACATCTTTTACCCTACTTTTATCCCTCTCCCTCGTATCTTTCTTCTCGTTCTTCGTTCGTTCTTCTTATTGTAGGACGGCGATCCTCGAGGCTCTAGGGGCGGGCGAACCAACCTAGGGCAGCCCATCGTCCATCCGTGACTCCTGACGGGTTCCATCCCGGAGAAGCGGTGCGTCGGGTCTCAAAAGCGTCCGCCGGTTTGCTTGCGTACCGCGCTGCCGGACGGACCTCCTTCGACGTGAGCTGCGGTGCATCACCCCCGGCGTCGAGGGTACGCGTGACGCGTTCGTGTGCGAATACACTTTTTGGCGACTCCGCTGGGGAAGATAGATCAAGAATCATCATCAACCATGTCTAATCTCCCCAAACCCTCAGAAGTTAACGCCGATAACATCATTAAGCCCGGTCTTGATGAGCTATCGGAGGAACATCGCCAGGCCTACGAAGCGCTCAAGAAACAGCGTGAAGAGGCTTTTGAGGCGCTCAAGAAGAGGCGCGAGGAGGAGGATTTGGAGGCGTTCCTTTCAAGTTTCAAGAAGGACCGCCAAGGCAACATCACTCCGATTGGAGAAATCAGGTTACCTCCTCTCATTGATGAACAAGATGAAATCACTGTGAGCAAAGTTTTTTCTCCTGAGCAACTGGCTGTGATTGAAAGTCTTGTTAGTAAGGGTAATGTGATGGCGTACAATTCTTTCGTGGCAAATACTAATGCTCAGAAAAATATGCCGCCGTCATCTAGTGGTAATGTTGGTGTATCCATTAGCCCAGAAAAACCTAATCCAACTTTACCTATTTCATCGGCACCTCCCATGCAACAACATTACAATTTGCCGATGAATTTTTATCCTAGCCAAACCAATCAACTTGTGGCTGCACCTGCATACCCTAATCCTATTATGAGTGTGCCCAATTCGGCGTCTACGCCGAATTACTTTGTCACATCACCTATGAGTACAAGCATGTTTGGTCTTCCGCCGAATTATGTTTCGGCGCCTACTCCACAAGTTGCATCACTAGCTAGTTCCCAAGTTGATCCTATGTCATTGCCACAAGCATCTTCATCTACCTCGGATCCAATTTTAGCCAAATTAAGGGAGGATTTGCATAAGATGTTTCAAGAAACTTTCGGAAACGAGCCGAAAGTAAAGAGTCGTGTGTATCAAAAGCCTTATCCTGAACACTTCGACGCAGTTTTGTACCCTCCAGGTTATAAGGTTCCTGATTTTGTCAAATTTAGTGGAGAGGGCACAAAAACAACTTGGGAGCATGTGAGTCAGTATCTAGCACAGTTGGGTGAAGCAAGTTCCATAGAAGAATTGAAAGTGCGGTTATTTCCCTTATCTTTAACTGGCGCCGCATTTTCATGGTTTGCTGCTTTGCCACCTGGCTCAATTCTCTTATGGTCGCAACTAGAACAAAAGTTTCATGATCATTTTTATAGTGGCGACAATGAGCTTAAGTTATTGCATCTTACATCGGTTAGGCAAAAGCATGATGAATCGGTCACCGATTATGTCAAAAGATTTAGAGATATAAAAAACCGATGCTATAGCTTAGTGATAACCGAAAGAGACTTGGCGGATCTTGTCCTTAATGGTTTGAAAACTCACATTAAGGAGAGGCTAGAAAGTTATGAATTTTTAAATATTAACCAAGTCTTGCAGAAAGCTTTGGCTCAAGAAAGCCGAAGTAAAGAGATTCATAGGTCAACAACCGATCGTCCTAGAATGCATATGCTTGATTATAATGATGAATATTCGGACGATGAGGTTGATGTCTGTACCACTGAATTTGTTTGGTCCTCAAAGGCCAAACCCTATGCATGCAATGCTCTTAAGCCGATTCGTAAGAATCGTGATGAGGAGATGAAATTTACTTTTGATATATCCAAGTGTGATAGAATATTTGATGCTCTCTTGCAAGAAAAGATGATTAGAATATCACACACCATGCCGCCGTTTGAGGAGCTGAAACGGCGTGCTTATTGCAAATATCATAATTCATTTTCTCATGCTACTAATGATTGCAATGTTTTTCGGAGACAGATACAATCTGCCATTAATGACGGACGATTGAGTTTTTCTGAGATGCAAGTTGATAGACAGCCCTTCCCAATGAATACCATGACTTTGGAGGGGAAGAAAATGTTAATTCGGCCTAACATAGCCGAATCAGCTAATAAAGATAATATTGTCATTGGTGAGCCCAGGAAGAACAAAGATGGCGACAAGATCTTGGGGAGGCAAGTCGTGCTTGAGAAGCAATCCGATGGTGGAGAGGTAATCAAGATCACCATAAAAAATCCTGCACTCGGGGGGCAACCGCAAGTACAAGAGGATACTCATGTTGAATTTATCAAGCCCAAGAATTCAGAAGTTGGCAAGTGTAAAAAGAGTGAAGCTAAGCGCAAGCGAATCAAGCCAACTTTTGATATGTTGCTATCCAAATATGCAAGTCAAGCGGCCGGTTCTAGCTCTAATCGGCCATCATATTCAAAGCGTTCAAGATCACCTCCGAAGCAAGAGTCGCGACACTATGCAAGGCCATATGGGTCATGGGCACTGGCACCATGGATGCTACCACCCCCCTATGCGCCATATTACATGGGAGACTTCAATGGAGGATGGGGGCAGCCCCCAATGGCTCCTTATGCTTTTCATATGGGGTGGACAACACCTAGAAGGCCTGCTCACAAAAAGCTTTATTACCCTACACAAGGCCGTTCAAGCCATGGTGCTAATCGGCCAACAAAAAATTCTCCAAGCGAAGCAGAATCTAGGGATCCCAAGTATATTCAACCTAAGTGGTGTCCTCCCGGTCTGTCCAAGACACAAAAAAGGAGATTACAACGCATGAGGAGCCGCGAGAAGGCGGCACATGAAGTAGAAGAGCAAAAGGACGAATTGTTCAATAAAATTCGGCCCGTGGCGCCCACAAAACAAGTGTGGAGGCCTAAACAAAAAGGGAACGCAGATGCCTCTACACTAGCTACAACAGCACCTACGCCACCAAAAAAGGATGATGCAGCCCTTATTACATCGTCCACGCCACCTGAAACATCCCCTTTGATTGAGGAAATTTTAAGTCCAATATACACATTGGGAGATGAAGATGAGATGGAGGATTTTGAATCTACGCCGGTTCGGGATGGTGGCAATCGACTTCAAGATGTATACTTATCATCCTAAGCACAAACATGGCCGATATATGATTATCGCCCTAAGAGCAAACATGGCCGATATATGATTATCGCCCTAAGCACATATAAATGGCCGATGGAGTGTTGACATCGTCCTTAGAGCAATCTCTATGCAAATTATTTTTCGGCACACAAGTTTTGCCGAAAAACAGGGGGGCATGTGTTGACACCAGATTTTGGCATGGTCAAAAACATAATTAAGAAGGCCTCAAATGGAAAAGTGCTCATGGTGAGAAAGTTCCGTATCATCGAAAGGAGAAACTTTGATATTTGGGCCATAGCCATCCGATCTCATCTCTAAGGCCGAAGTTGTGTTTGAAGTGTATGCAGAACACTATTCGGCTGATTACGCCCCCAAGACGGCCTTATATGAGAAAAGTTTCTACACGGATTGTCTTTGTCTCGTCGAATCAGTCGATTTTGATATAAAAATCGTCTCAATCCGAGTTCGTATGCAAAAGTTACGGCCGTTACAAGATTGTTGATACAACAGAGAACGGTACTACCGCTCCAATAAGCGGTACTACCGCTTGAGCGGTACTACCGCTCCTACTACCGCGTCTACTACCGCTTACGAAAAAGTTTCTGGCATCCCGAGACCCTAAGCGGTACTAGAGCGGTACTACCGCCCAGAACGGTACTACCGTGCCCAGAACGGTACTACTGCTTGCCTATAGCCGCACAGACTCGGGCAGATCGAAAAAGTCCGAGTTTGGCTGCGTTTTTTGACCCTTTGAAAGGAAATCTGGGTCCGTGTCCTGTACGGGAAGTCCAACCCCCTCTTAAATAGAAGAGGTGATGGCCGATTAAAACACACAATCGAACAATCAAATCTACATCTTTTACCCTACTTTTATCTCTCTCCCTCGTATCTTTCTTCTCGTTCTTCGTTCGTTCTTCTTATTGCAGGACGGCGATCCTCGAGGCTCTAGGGGCGGACGAACCGACCTAGGGCAGCCCATCGTCCATCCGTGACTCCCGACGGATTCCATCCCGGAGAAGCGGTGCGTCGGGTCTCAAAAGCGTCTGCCGGTTTGCTTGCGTACCGCGCTGCCGGACGGACCTCCTTCGACGTGAGCTGCGGTGCATCACCCCCGGCGTCGAGGGTACGCGTGACGCGTTCGTGTGCGAACAACTACTTGGAAGGAGGCGGAGGTCGGCCACCCTTGCTACACGAGGACCTCCGCCGCACCATCAATCCACACCATCAACGATACGGCTTGTCCTCAGCTGCAGTCAACTCCACGTCGTGTCACTCACACTCACCACTGCAGGCAGGTCCAGGGACATTCCCTCGGCCTCCCGTGCCCTGTACAAGACACCAAATCTGAATAATGCCGACCACATTACGGCCAAAAAGCACGTCACTGGTGTGAATGTTTTTTTTCCAGCAGGCAAAACTTACACATCAACATCCTCAAGATCCATCTAGAAATCGCTGTTGCTAAGCATAAAAAAACAAACCAAAATAAAATAAACAGTAATGTGTATTGTGTCCACGCGCCCAATCTGAACCTGTTACATCCTTCTTTTAATGGTCAGCAACGCGTGAAGAGCGTCGAATTTGGCACACAGAAAATTTGTGCCCGGTGGCCAAACGGCCAGTGCTGCCGAGATGTGTGTGTCGATTCAAGCTTACGGAGGCTCACTTTGTCTTCTTGTCCTCCGTGCTCTTCTCAGCCTCGGCCTCGATCTGTTGGACTGCCGCTGCTCCTTCCAAAGTTTGGGGTGCTGCTGGTTCGTCTTCCCCTCCGAAGCCAAACTCGTTGACACGCTTCTTGTCAACTGGGTATACCCACCTCTGGTAGAGGTATATCAAGAAGATAACATCTGCGGAGCAACAGGAAATGGTCAGTTAACAGCCTATGGTCACGAGCACATGAATGCTATGTCCACTGGCATCAGCAATGATAGTTCATCTTACCATCTCTGAAAACCGAGAGACGATGCAACCATGGCATCTTAATCACAAATGCAAACAGATCATCAATTATAGTGTTGAGGAACTTGTAGGTCATTTGTCTCCATGGCATATGAGCAACGGACTTCAGCTTGTAGTTGATAAATAATTGTGGGCACATCATAATGAAACCTGAAAAATGTAACGATGTATACATAAGTTCCATTGCTAATCATATATACCTACGAGAGTGATCCCCACCACTTCTATTTATCTTAACATGCAGCTATGCCACCTCAACATGCAACCATGCATTGGAATAGGACCATCTCAACATGCAACCATGCATGTGAAAACCATTTACACTACTTGTATTCCATCAATATTTTACATCGATACAATAATTTGTGTTCCAACTTCATCAAAATATATATCAACCAATTTCCGCAACAACAACATGCGGGGTATCATCTATTTTGCCTAGTGAATCGTGCAAAATACGTGAAACGGTGTTGAAGGAATTACTTACCAAACATGTAAACACAACTTGTGAGGGAGGAGAGTATCCACGAGTACCAGCTCTTGTGTTTTTCATACTTGAGTGAATAGATAGCAAAACCAGCCATAAGGACTAGAAGGACATAGGTAAGGTACTTCATTGCAAGCGCATCATACTCCTTGGTCTTATTCTGTGCATATGACTCACGATCCCGGAATCTCAACATGGGAATCTTTCCACTTCTGTCAATCTGGACTCAAGTGAAGAGAAATTGTGAGAAGAGAGAAAAACTAGTGAAAATGCAACAGATTTGTATATCATCACGCTTTATGAGGAAAGAATAACTCATAAATTAGACCTCACAGTAGAGAATACACTGCTTTGGTAATATCTGTATACCATCAAATTCAAGGAACAGTGATGGCTTAGTCCTGACTTAGCTGACACAAGGTCATGATTCTGGATCACCAACACATGGTTTTTAATAAATGCACCTAAGCAAATGCACAAAACAAGAGCTAATCCAGTATTGTAAATTTGCAACTGAATGCTGAGAAAGAAATTCCAAGTGAATAGGTAGTACTCCCTCTGTCTCAAAATATAAAAAAAAAAGTCTTATATTTTGGGACAGAGGAAGTACATAATTGGTTTCTTCATACATTGACCCATGAGCTTGATTATTTCAATCCTGTGTCTAGCGCTTTATCCAGTGTTTAAAGTATTTACTTTTCAGGTGAAGACAACTAGGATCAAGTAGTTCCATTTAGTGCATATTACATGTCAAGCAGACCGACTCTGTTTGTATGCATACTAACAGAACCAAAGAATACAATTGTCATAAAAGGCTTACCTCAACATGCATCGCTTTTCCTATCTTCCAAAATTCAATGCACACACCAACTCCAGAGCTAGCAAGAATCATCCATGATGTATCATTGTCAAGCAGGTACAGAAATATAATCAGCTGACAAATGAAGTTCAGAACAACAGATTTCGCTGAAAGACCTTCCATGGACTTGTTTTTATTCCAGAACTGGATATCTGTCAAACATCATAAACATATATGGAGTTATTGTTGGATTATACTTACTTTTATGGTATTAAATAAACCATGCTGTGCACGTACCATTCTTGAAAGCCAGGAAATCAAACAGAGAGTGGAACAGAGATACAATCATGGTCAATCCCAGTAGATATGGATTTCCTTCAAGGAAAACCCTCTGCAAAAGCAGTCCAAGGTCAGTGAAAACCCATAACAAGCAAATCTGACTAAAACAGTAGGCATATAACAGAAGCAACCATTTCCAAGGAACTTGAATTAAAAGTGCATGTACTTGGCATCTCACAAACGAAAGGGTGTAAGGGACATCACTTCCACACAGAAAAAAATAGAGCACGTCATATCTCCAAAAAAAGGCAGAATCTGAATGGGCACAGTTGAAAACTTCCATATACCTTGAGCTCATCAGCCTCGCCTTCAAGCATACTTCCGTAACTACGATGAACTTGGAAAGACTGCTCAATCTGTAGAAATAATTGCCACTTGGTCATGCTGATAGGACTAACTTCAAGGTTCAAGGTCAGTTCCTTCACAGTCTCGTTGAGTGCTGTCAATTTGTCCCTCAACAGCCAAAATTCATTGAAGAATACAGTTGGATAGTAGCTGTTTGTAGTTGGATCCACATTCAAATCTGTATATATATGGTCAAGGAAACACCAATTCTTCCCTCACTATGAGAAAATGCTAATCTTAACAAGATAGTATTTTAAACAATATAAACTAGGTTCATCAGAAGTTGGCTATGTGCAACGTCAAACACGTGTGTGTTGGTAGAAAATTCATATGAAAAAGAAGATAAAAAAGATAATATCGCACTATAATTGTTACAGTTGAAGGATACATGGAGCAACATTTGGAGGAATGTTGTTTTGGGGATACCTGTGAAATATAAATGGTCAAATATCAATTGAAAAGTTTGCAGGACAGATGAACAGCAATGAAGAACTAAAAGCCGTGAAACTAGAAAGAAACAATTGCGCAGTTGTTACATGGTTAATATGAAGCTGAGATGAGAATCCACATATATCAAAATTAACAAAAAGGATCTAAAATCATAGCCGACACATAATTATCTAGAGGCAGTTTCAGAAGAATCTTAAACACAAACGATCGCATGGTATAGCAGTGCCGGTTTGTGATTAGCATCCAGTGGAAAATAGTTTTCAGCATGCAGATTGCACTTTGGTACGAACGGAAGAGTGTCCGCCCTTACGGTTAAAAAAAGTCTCCTAAGTCAAACTTCTTTATAATTGACCAAGTCTATAGAAAAATGTGCTAATATGCACAACCACGACATCAAATATATATAGTATGAAAATATGTTTTATGACGAATCTAATTAAACTAATTAAACTAACTTTATGTTGTCGATGTTGATATATTTTTTCTATAGATAGACGTGGTCAAACCTAAAGAAGTTTGACTTTGGACAAAGCTAGAACATCAAATAATTTGGAACGGAGGGAGTAATTCATGATATTTAGAAAGGAAAGTAAAAGCTATTAATCATGCCAATGCGATTACAATTCAAAATGAATAAATAATAGTTCCAGGCATATACAAGTGGAAATGCGAAATATAGTTTGATCTTGTGCATACCGTGTGAAGTCATCAACAAGATTTATTGTCACATTTGGTTTCCAATAAGAAATATATTCAACTGGGCCCTCCTCTTTGTCTTCGGACTCTTTGTTCTCCTGCAGAAATCAAATGTGGTCTTCTGTTAATTGCTTTTTCATGGGAGGTCTTCTGTGTTTCCTGGAGATAATCTATACTAGAAATTTCTGGTCCCTACTGTCTCAACAATAAAGAATCAAGTTAAGGACCTTAGGTGGTAGCTTTTCCTCAGACTCATCCGAATCTCCAAGCAAGCTCTTCTTATGACCAGCTTTTGATTTCCGCAAGTATGCCACAATAGCTAAATATAGGTATAATGCAGTGAGCATTTCATACAAACATGCAATCACTAAAAGGATGGTTGAAATGAAAAGAAAACTTACGATGTGTCCTTCCAAATGCAGATTTTTGCTCATATTCAGGATCGGTGGGGTCCACAGGGTAACCCGAACGAGAAAAATAAACATGAGCATACAAAGAGCCATTGTGCTTGAGAGCCTATGGCAAGATGCATCAAAACAAAATTAGGCAACCCAACAAAATATAACCATAACATGATTTGTAAATTGCAGCAAATAGTATTCTACCTCCGTTGGATAGTATGTCAGTGAGTGTGTTCTGGTACTGGTAGGCGCCCAGACTGCATATGGTATGTTTGTTTCATGCCAGATGAGTGCATCCTCATTACCAAAGTCGCTAAATTTATCATTCTCCGATAAATACATCCACATATCCTGCAGCAACATAACCATCATTCATTTTGTGTTTCAGGAAACGCAAATGGGCAAGACTTCAAGACTAGTGCTTCATGCATGCACCGTGCCACCTCCAAACTGTCATAAAATTTGGGTGGCACTACTGAGGAATTTAATAAATCCAGTAACGTCCTTCTGCTTGATTGGTACCATAAATTCCCTAAAAAATACCAAATACACAAATTTGGCAAGATAACAAATCGGGCCAATCAAAGGGAGGTTGACGTCAACTTAATTTACTGAAAACAGGTACTACAGAGCAACCTTTTTAGTATTTAATTATCCTACTATGTAGACCTGTATAAGACATTACCACATGCCAGTGAATCATCAATTTGACAAAAACTGGTTTTACACCTCCTCAACCAAATATTTTCAGCAATATGATACACACCAAGTTATAAGCTCCGTATGAACCGCATAAACACCAGAAATCACTTGCCTGCCAAAATAAATAAAGTGACAATGTACCAAATAAATTGTACAGTTGACTTTATCTGAGGAAGACCTAGTCCAGACAACCTTCACCTCACCAAACTCTACGTAACAAACCCATAAAGAGACATTATCCATGCGTAGTGTGATGTTTTCAGCTTCATAACGGACATACGGCACATTGCATACGGTGACGTCCTAAGCTTCATCATGGACAAAGCGACAAACACTACACAGACCAATCCCTACCTTAGGCAGCAAAAGTATTTAAACATCAATCATCTTCACAACTCACTCAATTGTGAACCAGCTACACCGCGTAAACCAAAATTGTCGAGATCCTTGGTATATCTTTTCTTTTTCCCTGCATACTCTACTGTTCCGAACAACTAAGAACGCCCTTGGCCTCCTGAGAGGAGATCATACAACATCCAACTAACATGCGTGCCTTTCCTTTCACAGTACATCAAACCACAATGCTGTGGAGCACCACTATCTCCGTGATCTGCTTGTTTTAGAACAGACGTGGCCTACTTGTTCGACAGCCTCCAACAGGCACACAAACAACAGTGTCTTCGCATCAAACCGACTAAATTAGCTCCCCCAATTATAATAATCAGCACAAATACACCCTCTGGTATATTAAGAAAAAGAAAAGTTCGAGATCACAGTAAAAAAAAAGTGATGAGATCGCTGCACAATTTTCACCCCGGAGCAAGCAGAACCCAACCGCACTGCATGACCGCGAAGCCCCCCGCCTTTACTGACCCCCAATAATAAACCGCTCTAAAACCGCCATAGAAACCTAACACGCCTCCTATACCCAAAATCGAAGTGTCTGGGCTTGGGGGGGCGCGTTCTCACCATTGGCTCTCCCTTCTGAAAGAGGTTGGACATGAGCAACCCCGGCTCCGTGGGGGCGCGCTTGGGGCCGAAGAACTTGGACGCGAAGTACCAGAACACCGCCATCCGCACGATGCCGGCGAGGCTCTGGCCCAGGCCGCCTCCCTGCCGCCCAGCCGGGGCCTGCCCCTGCGGCTGCGCCGCTACGGCGGCAGCAGCCGGCTGCGACATGGCCGCGGGCGAGTTAGATCGGGGCGAGGAGGGGGAAGGAGCCGCCGAGATGCGATGGGAACAAGAGTTCTTTTTGGAGGAGTTGTGTGTGATTGATTCTCCGGGGATTTAAACGGGGGGTGTGGTTTTACGATAAATTTATAGGTTTCTTTTGCAGATACGGGCGTGCATTTTTGAGGAATTGAGCCTGGAGTCCCTGCTTGTGCGGATGCCGGGCTGCTTTGGTTTCTCTGCTTTCAGAGGCGTAATTTCTGGGAACTTGGGGGTGGGGGAGGGGGGGGTACAGGCGTTGAAAAGGTGGATGATGCTGGGATTTGCGCAACGAGGCTAGTTGCCGTCTCTTTTTTTTTTCCTTATATTTGAAAGCTCTAGTTGCCGTCTTTAAAGGAAGCAAATTGTTAGGTGCACCCGATGACCCGAGTCAGGAACCAGCAGAATTTTTTCTGTTTCGATTGACAAACATCAAATCAAATACTCCCACCTTTCACAATATAGATGTTCTAACTTTTTTCTTAATCAGATGTATATAGACACGTTTTAGTGTGTAGTTCATATTAAAATGTCCGAAACATCTTATATTATGATGAGGGGGTACAACATAGACACAACGCATGCGAACCAATCTGTGGTTGGATGGTTAGGTGGACCCTGGTATCTCCAGCCCACCAGGTTTCAAGTCCTGGTGTTCACATTTATCCTGCATTTATTTCAGGATTTCCGGCGATGCGCGTTCAGTGGGAGGAGACGTTCCCGTTGACTACGAGGGGCCTACGGTGACTTTGTAAAATCTCAAGATGATAGGCCGGTCAGTCTCTCGAAGATGCTTGTAGGGGTAGGGTGTCCGTGTGTGCGTTCATGGGTGGTAAGTGTATGCGCGCATATATGTGCGATTGCGTCTGTACTGTGTTCAAAACATAGACACAACGCACACGCACGCACACACTCACTCTCACTACGTGAACAAGAGATTGAAGTCGTGGAATTTTAAGATTGATGAATTTACTGCAGGTGCATCACCATTGGGGTGAATGTCATCTGCACCAAAACAGTAATCTGCATTAACAGAACCTAGAGCTTAATCTAAATAGAAAATAGTTATTTTTATCCTCCAAAAAATTCAGAAGAATCACACGTCTTAGATGACCAGATATTACTCCCTCAAGTCTCCAAAACGTCTTACATGAGTATGTGCAAGATTTAAGTTTCATGTAGAGTTATGCTTTCTCTATGTAAAATAAAACTTCTCATTCTTGACTCTTGTCATGTTTTCTATAAATCAACGCATTTTATCACAAGAACTTGAAGATACACAATCCATTCTACAATACTTTATCACAATAACTCATTTACTGATTTCTTTATTGCAGATGGTCCAAAACAATAAATCAGTAAATGTCATCGCCTAGGCTTTGAGGTGGTGCCGATGGATGTAGCGTAGACTGTGGTTTTGTTATCTAACCAACTGATGGTGTTTCTTCTGTTTCTTACCACAAATCGTGGGTAATCAACAAGATGGTGGCCTTGATGGTGTGTGGTAACCTAAGCAGTGGAGGTGCTGGCCTTGACAGATATGGGGATTTCTCCTTCAGCGCGAGCGCGCCATGGATTCATTCAACGTCGAAAGTCGGCTCATGATGCTTTGTGGGAGCAAGTGTTCGCCGGTAGACAAGTTGGATGGCAACATCGGCATCGACAAAAGAGTGTGCAAGTTATCTGGGTGAAAACTCGTGGTCTAACCATTTCGACGGGATGAAGCAATGTCAATGTATGTTTGTATCCTTATTGAAGGTGTTGGCTCGGATTTTCGCTTTCAGGGGTGATAACCCCACATAACCTTTTGGTTACACCCGGCACCATCAATGTACGATTGACTATTTTCTTCTTAAAGATGTTGTCTTTAAGTACCACGTACTTTGTAAGTTTTTGTAGTTATGGTAGTGTTTTCCTTTTATGAACAGGTATGTCACAACGTTTGGAGATTGTGAGTTGTCTGTGGTAATGTTTGGAGAGGTGAGTAGCACGATGAAGGGGTCTCCGGTCATTTTTTTTAGGTGTAAATGTTTTTTTTTTTGCCATTTAATCACATCATTGCTTTAGTGCAAGATCTCTTGTTACCAAGAATTTCACGTGTACTCTGTTTTGGCTCATATGCATGTGTAACGTCCCGAACACACCCGTCGGTGGTCGTTACTCCTGGCAGGATCTAGACTGGTCCCACAGATCAATACTAGTCTTTCCTGCACACTTTGTCCTCACTCGTGCGCACCCGGGACCAATTTCCCGGTCGGTCACCCATCCTGAAGTTACTCCAAGCTGAGCACGCTTAACTTTAGAGTTCTTTCCGAATGGGCTCCCGGAAAAGAAGGAATTTCTTATTAATATGAGTAGTCTATCATCCGTATTAAGCCAGGCTATCACATACACCCCCACTCAGAGGAACCGACGTCCTCGTCGGGGGACAGGAACGTTCCCTCTTGGCACATACGTCTGTGCATCAAGTCCGGCACTGGTCGTTACTCTTGGCGGGATCTAGACTGGCCCCACAGATCAATACTAGTCTTTCCTGCGCACTTTGTCCTCACTCGTGCGCACTCGGGACCAACTTCCCGGTCGGTCACCCATCCTGAAGTTACTCCAAGCTGAGCACGCTTAACTTTGGAGTTCATTCCGAATGGGCTCCCGGAAAAAAAGGAATTCCTTATTTATATGAGTAGTCTATCATGCCTATTAAGTCAGGCTATATCACAGCATGCTAGTGATTAGTCAGGTTAGAAGCAAGCTTGGCTACCCCGCAAAAAAAAAAAGCAAGCTTGGCGTGTGGGGGTCTGCTAGCAATTCCAACTCAAAAGGCGAATCCGTGGACAAACAGATATTTTGCGGGGCTCTCAGGCCATGGGACCCGAACCTACTCTATGACGTGGAGAATGAATGGGACCCATCAGTTTGTCTTCGTCCCGATGTATATCTCGTCATCGTCGCCAAGATTTCAACATTTCCCGTACAAGAGAAAAGGTTGAACCGATAGAGTTGCGCCTTTTTTTGCCACATTAGTTTTTGGGTTAGTTTTTTCTTGTAATAATAACAGTGTCATGTTAGGCCATGAAAGCCTTCCCGTTAAACAATAATAATGCCTAGGGATATATGTTTACAGAAATAAACCATTTAAAAAAAACGGTGCTTATTTATAGAGAGTAGAAGCTCCTTTTTGCGGGAAAGTAACTTTCATTAATCAACCACGACGATTACATTCAGAGTGGACAATGCTAGTTATCTCCATAGGTGAGTCCCGAAGTCAGCACGTCGTGCGCTGTTGCGAGTGACCCATACAAGTAAGGGTATGACTCGTCACATTCGCGTGCCTATTTATCTTAGCTAAACTAATATTCCATTTCCCCGCAAAAAAAAAACTAATATTCCTTTCTTGAGTCAGAGTGCACTAAAAAAAAGACACATCCGTTTGACATGAGGGACCAGAGAGAAAACCGGCAAGGCCTACACAAACCAACACAACACACGGTACAAACCGTGACGAAGCCACCCATCTACAAGGCAAGCCCGAAGCATCCGGCTCCCAATAGTCCGCCCACACACACCAAGATTGCCAAATGGTGACCGGACGCATGGGCGCCCCCGCGCAGGCGAACGCAACAGCCAAGCAACACATGAATCGTGTGCACCCAAAGAACCACGAGGCCGCAAAGAGGATCGGCCTGCAACAAGCTACTCCCTCCGATCCATACTAATTGTCCTTGATTTAGTAGAGGATCGGATGGAGTACTAAAGGCCTATTTGGATTGTTGAAATTTGAAAACATAGATATAGGTAAAAGTAGGATTGGGATGTCATGTACAGCGAAATCCTACTAGAACTGAAAATACAGGAATTATGCAACATGCGCCTTTGGATGATGCACAGATGACGAACATGATTTTTTTTTTTGAGGATTGATGAGAGAGGGTAAAGAGAGAGGGTAAAGAGAGAGTCAGAGAGCATTGAACTTCTAAAGAAATTGGCACAATACGGTTTGAGCTCATGTGCAAAGAGAGCCTTGGCTCAGTGGTTGGGCATGCGGTTGTGCAGCATAACGACCCGAGTTCAATTCCTAGAATTGACAGGTGATGCACAGGGGTTTTCCCCCATTTATTGAGGATCAAGCTTGGTGTGTGGTGGAACCACTCATCAAGAAATATCTTGATACTCATTTAAAAAAATTCTGAGGACCATGTTTATCCTGATATTCATACTAAAATGGCCGTATGCATACCTTGTTGGTGCAGAGGCCGGGGAAGTGAAATTCTCCCCCAATTTTAAGGCGGGGACGAAACCCTAGCCGCCGGGGGCTCTTTTTCCTTCCCTCCCTCCGCCGTCGCCAAAGGACGCCGCCGGCCAATAGCCCGGGGCCGGCGGTGGTGGCGGGGGCCTCCCTCTCTCCTGTGCCATGGGGATGGTGCGGAGCCCCGCGGCGTGAGGAGACACGGCTGATCTGGCCTTGGCGGCGCGGCGGGCGTCCCTGCCTTGACCGGCGGCGACGCGTCGGCCGGCTCTGCCTCGGGCGGCGATGGCTGCGGGAGCGGCGGCCGACCTTGCGGCGTTGGCTGCGTTTGGCGGCGGTGACCGGGTTTGCGGCGACGGGCCATCTGACCTCGGATCGGCGGCGGCGGCATGGAGGGCCCGGTGGACGGGTCGACGCCATGAGTGGTCTGGCCTCCGGACAGATCTGATCTGGCTGGTGCGGCCTGCTCGCTGCGCAGCGGCTCAGATCGGTGGCGACCCGTGCACACGATGCTTGATGGAGGTTCGTCGAGCGGATCCGGGTGAAAACTTCGTTCTCGGCTTGTTGCCAAGACCGGCAATGGCGGCACTCTTTTGTGTCGTTACCTTCTTGAAGGCATCGCCATGGAGAAGCTCCAGACCTCTATCCGCTACCTCCGGGGGAAACCCTAAATCAGTAGATCGGATGACGGCGGCGCTCTGGTGTCGTTTCCCCCTTGGGGGCATCATTCTTGGAGGTGTACACGGGCTCGAGGGACCAGTGGATGGCTTCTTTGGTGGAGCGGTGCTTCATCTTACTCATTGATGGCGGCGGATCTCGGCGGCGTGGCGCAGTGGAGACTCGGCGTCCGATGCGCGGAGATGGACTCGCGCGGGAGGAGGACGCTGTCTGGCGTCATGGTGGCGTCGATGGCAGAGAGGCCTGACAAGGTCGGTGCGTTAGTTTCCGCTCTGAAGATGGATTGATGGAAGACGGCGGCGGCGACACATGAGAGTGCGTCGGACCGGTTTGTACCCCAAACCCAGTATGTGGCTCGGTTGGGGCCTCCGGCTTCAGATGTTAGGCTTTGGTGCGATGTCTATTTGGTATTAGGCTCGGACTATCGGCACCCCTTCATCAAGTGGATAGGACTCGACAATTGTTGCTAAGATGATGGCTTCAGACTACCTGATGTACTACTTTGTGAATAATTAATAAAATGGTTGCATGCATCGCCCAGATGCAGAGGCCGAGGGTAATCCTCCTTTTCGAAATAAAAAAGAAAACGGTTTGAGCTCATGTTAAGATTCATATGAATGTGAGGCATAGGAAATGATCCCATAGTAATTTGGTAACCCAATCCTGTGATCCAAAAGGCTTCCATAGGAGAAAAATACACAAGTTTCAAAATCCTCGAAAATTCCTACAATCCAAACGAGGCCCTAACTTCATAGTACTCTTGGAAGAGACATTTCCTGCCTTCCCCTGGTGGCCTCAAGTATGGTTTAAAGGCAGGCTCCAGTGGTAGGGCGATCATGCCGACATAGCTCACACTGGACCTCAGGAACGAAAGGCACAGATGCTCAATCTCTAAAAGAAAAAAAGGCACAGATGCCGACATAGCTCACACTGGACCTCAGGAACGAAAGGCACAGATGCTCAATCTCTAAAAGAAAAAAAGGCACAGATGCCAAAGACCATAAAACACAACTTTACTTCTTAGATATATACAGATGGCTTCCACGAGGGAGAAAGGTATACACGTACAAGGAAACATACTAACCACCGCCACCACTAAGCGTAAAGGTTGCTGCTGCTAAAAGTAACAATTGCTGAATTGCATCAATTCGTACAGGTACCCAAACATCAATATATACATACGCCTATTTACTAGCAAGCAACGAAGGCAGGGTCTAGGGCAATATGCATACTGTGGCTCACCGCCAGTTCTCGCATAAAACCAACTGGCGACGAAACGTCGCGAAATGCCAGAATGCCTCTTCCAGGCATTCCTTGCTGACACAGGACCAAACCCACCACAGCAACACACACAATGTCTTTTGTCCGTGAAGCAATCGTGAGTAGCTCTCCAGAGTAGAGTGGATGATCATGGGCAATTTCCCCGAATGATCAAAGGAAGAAAGAGCGGAATTAGAGAAAAGTTAGCAACTTAGCATTCAGCAATCTGCATTGGCAAACGAGGCTGGATAGTCTGAGCCACTCTGCGGAGTGACCGATTCATGTGATGAGTTCACACGGCTGAGCTTGGTGGCCTTTGGTGCCAATTGCTTGGCCTCCTCATACGTATAAATGTAAATTCTTTTCGCCATGCTGCAAAACTCGCTGCAACAACATGAATTACAGTGGAATTAGGACCTGGATATAGGAAAACTGCATCCATTCATAGATAGTGATAAGGGTTCTTACTCCCAAGGATCGTCCCCAACAAGCATCATATCGTCCTCTTCATCGGCATAAACAACCTGCCATTTCTTGAGTGTGGAACATAGCTCCCCCTGTATATCAAACATCTCCTCCAACTTGCGGTGAAGATCAACATACCCATATAGCTTTGTCAAGTCCACTGCTCTTCCAACCGCCATTCCCGTCATAATTACCTAGAGGAGGAACCATAATGAGGATCAGTACTTAATTACCCTGAACACTACAAGAATTAAAAGTTGAGCATCTTCAAAATGTGACAACTATCACCTTTGTGCAGCTTCTAACTTGGCGGCTTTGAGTCTCAAGAAGAGCACGCTCACTGCTTGCTGCTTGGGCACCAGAGTTGTTGATATTGGATGGCTGTGAGAGCTCACCAGAGTCCACGTCTACAGATGCAGCCGTTTGGTCATAACCATCACCTGAAACAGTAACCACGGGTTGTGTTTCTTCCACAGCAGATCTTATCTCAATTCCAAATAATCTGCAACCACCAGCAGTTGGTTCAAGCTTTCTTTCAACAGTGACTTTGTTAGTACTTGCAGCATAAGAGTCTTCTCTTGATTCTCTTGCTGGCCAGTAGAACTGATTGAATGCAACGTTTGATGATGATGAGAAGCGTGAATTAGTAAATAACCCTCGAGCCTGTTGTGGCCCCGAAAATGAGAGGGTTTGGGTTGGTTCAGCTGGGGACTTCCATAATCCTGATACAAATAGCACCAGCTTAGATATCTAAAACACAAGGATAATGGACTAGACTATATAAAAAAATGACATTCATGACTGAGAGCTGAGCATTGCATCCATAAACCACATATATTAATCGTAACAGGTGCTAAGGAGTTCATATATCTTACCAAATTTTGGAGCAAGTTCTGGAACCACAGAAGGTGAAGCTGGAAGTCGGGGACGCTTATTTCTCAGTGGAGGTTGAGGGGGTTGTGGATTAGCTGCATCCAGTGGCTCCAATTCCCATGGTGAAACTCTATCTGGACGAAGAATGGATGAAGGCTCATCCCATTGGACCTGGCAATAATTACA
Source organism: Elymus sibiricus (assembly GCA_039707655.1). NCBI lineage: Eukaryota > Viridiplantae > Streptophyta > Magnoliopsida > Poales > Poaceae > Elymus > Elymus sibiricus. Next base: position 334,104,883 of record CM077666.1, read on the forward strand.
GGACAGAATCAGATATGAAAAGCAAACATGGAAACATGATAATGCACCACTACAAGCACTCCAGAGAAACTAGTTCTAGTTGAACCCTCAAAAACACAGAATCTTCATACCTTCAGAGATTTCCAATCAGAATCTGCCCATGGAGATGTTGACATCGTCGGCGTGCTCCCAATACCAATAATTGTTCCACTGAACCTGTAACCAGAGAAATGTTTGTCAGATCCACCTAGATGGTTGGAACAAAGCCAACATCTCTTGTCAAAAGCAATCTCAGGTTACCTTCTTTCAAGAGCTTCATCGCCTTCAAATTTCATCTTAAATCTCATTCCAACGGAAATGTTCTGCTTCTTCGCTTCAAGGTACTTGTTAACACTCACCACAAACTCAGATTGAGTTGTTCTGGAAACAAAATCAGAAGAGGTCCGTTAAGCCTTATACACCAGATTGTATGGAAAAAATATAATTCGCCAATTGTTAATACTCATTACGACAACCATAATGCCATCCCACTTCAGCAAAAAGAAACAATAGTTGGGTGAATTCTCGGACGTAAATGCATAACAGGTATAGACCAAATGAGCAGGAGTTATATCTCACACCTAAGCAGAATGTACAACATACATAAGGAATTGCCATAGCAATTAAGTAAAAACTGCGAAAAAAATCTTTATTATCTTGCATTATCGGTAATGTTTTATATCTTGCATTACTGCTTGGTTGCCAGAAATAACCATTACCATGCAGCAACAGGCATAACAAAGATGAAAACTGGTTGAACCTTACCTGGGTTTATAGAAAACAGAGAAGAGGGTCCCAGTGGAGACCGCATGCGAGGCTGTTGCAAGGACTCCAAGATGCATGCTGTGGCTTGATATGACAGATGATGGCATGTTATTTACTTGTCTCATATGCCTCCTTACTCCAACCCGCAATTCGCCATTTTCACCTCTGCAAATGATACGAATATTACTTATTACTATTCACCAGAACTAAGCCGGACAGGAGAGAGGTGCAAATGCATAAAAAATGCCTCCACGTGACAAGATTACAGTATTGTGTTGTGTACCTCAGAAAGATAAATGCATCACCAGCGACCAATCTTTTTGAGCTAACAAAGACACTCCAGCCAGTTGTAAGTAGATGTCGCCTAGGTTGTCCTGAAACACAAAACACCGGAAAGCATGAGATAGAACCAGACAGACGGAGAGAGTTCACACATAGTCATGAAGTAATAAATCAGTGTATGCTGCAAGTTTCTGCAGTGGTAAGAATTCAGCATTCAATTGTGACATGAAGTGCTACACCAAAACAATTAAATAATAAGAACACAGCGATGGGAAGTTAAAGGGGCTTCAAGCTGAATGCTCAAATTGTAAACTCACCCCGAAATATGTGACGAAAATGCCACTCAGTTCCATGGAGATCTTTGGCCACCAGTTCTTGACATGGTGGATTCTGAGACATGTCCTGCAAAGCAACCCTACCATTCAATAAGCCAGAAATTATGTAGACATCAACTGGAGTAAAAAATTGCTTTCAATGCTAACCAGTGGAGGAAGACACTCTTCAGCATGTCTCCTAAGAACAGAGAAACCACCATGGGTACTCGTATCCGAAGCTGTCAGTGTCTTGCAAAAGGAATGTATGGTGCCTTTCTCGAGTTCTTGTGGCTCAGGACCCAAGCTTGTGAGCTCACCTTGCTAATTAAGGGGATTCAAATGGGGAAATTAATGAATGTACATGTAAACAGGAACATGAAACTGAACTAACAAAGTACACTGCAACATGCAAAGGGCATAAGATTGTACATTGGAAAGTAATATGAGCCATTTGCATGTTAGCAATGGTTAAAACAGGAAGACTCACATCAGCCTCTGGTTGCAGCATAATTTGAGCGTAAACTTCATCTGAATCAGCTTCCGTCTGCATTACAGAGTTCAGCCGGTTAGCAAAGAATAACATTTCTAGCTGCATAGCTAGACCAACCATTTCCCAGACACTCCAAGCAAAGAGGTTGCAGCAGGCAGGTAAAAAGACACTGACCCGGAGCTCTACGTTGACCACGCTGCATAGGATTTTGGATGGTAGGTTGAACATCGGCAGGTACTGGTCAAGCTGCTGGTTTGTAGATGCCTCAAGCTATACAGTAAATCATGATCAGTTTGAGAAAAACATTATATCTACCAATAAGAATTGATCAAACGAGACAGGCAGAAAAGATATATAAACCGGTGAGTACCTGTTCCATATGACCCTGGGGAAAGTAATAGACTCGTTCGCCTTGTCTGGGTACCGTGATCAGGGGACCGGCACAAGCATGCCATAGCTCCCGGAATAGTGCGTCGCTACAGATTCCTACATGGAAGCAATTGATTTACAATATTAGGTGATCAGACGCTTTAGAACAGTAACAGCAGAGGCGAAGGATACATGGTACGACACTATTTGCTTTTTAAATTTTCGATTGTCGAAATTTAATCATTTATCATGAATTTTCCTAATCATAATTAGAAACAGTTTTGCTAAAACACATCTAGATGTGAGATAAGTATTGCACATCTAAGTCCTACATCATTGATCTTACATGAAGATTCGTGTGAGTATTTTCTTTTTCCTTTTTATGCTTGATTTAGTCATTTAGATGTGCAATAACTATGTCACATCTGGATGTGCCCTAGACACACCCAATTAGAAAAGTTCAAGCACAAAAATCTACCCAACTGAAGTGTCCGTTAGTCCTATTTATCATTAGCGCATCAATAAAATACTGCCATGTGCCGAATTTGCCACCATACGGATTCAACACAAATCAAGCATATTAACAAAAATAGAAAATACTAAGTCACAAGAATATCCATACTTTTTCAATTGACTGGATCACGGTTCGGAAGAAAAAAAAAGGAGTGAATCACAGTTCACATCACTCCATAAAGTGAATCGCAATTCACATCACAGGCATCGGTATGAGAGAGCAACCCATCACTCCATAAGGTGCGGTACTAAATGCTACAGAAAATTGCGCAAACATCGTGATTACTTTGAATAGAGGGCGATTTGCCCGGATCAACAAGAGCGATTGCAACCCAAATACTCGAAACAAAATGGACAGGCTGGCATACGATTCAGTTTGTTCATCGGTATCGACTCATCGGTATCGGCTGGCATACTAGCCGAGTCCACTTACTTAATCAACTACCGTCTCAGTTTGGGCGAAGCCTAACTTACCATGAGAGAGAAACCGGACCAACTTTTTACCAAAGTAGTTCCCCGAAAAGCAAAAATTGCATAGACGGAAACTGCGACAACAGAGGGCGGCAAATCGAACCTGGGGCACCGGCCGCGGAAGGATTCGCCATCGCCATCGCTGCAGCCACGTTTGCCGAGCCAGACGGCAAGAGAATTCTCTGTGAGCGACGAAACCGAGAGCTCCTCGCGATGTGCTAGCGTCGACGCCGTGGCCGGCTCCGCTCCATGGATCTGCCTCGTCGGCGCTCACAGGCCTTGCTTGCTTGCGGCCGGGCCTCGAGGAATCGAGGAATTCCCGGCCGTGGACGGGGGCGGCAGCGCGGTCGGATCCGGGTCACGTGGGGGGGTGCTCTCGGGGAAGGGGATCGGGGCGGCGTGGGAACGTGGGAGGGAGCCGGGGAGGAGGTGGCGTGTAGCGTGTGTGGTGAGGGTGAGGAGGAGGAAGGTGAGAGGCGTGAGGTGTGTGGGTTGGCTTGGGATTTGGCTGCTCGTGACTGAGTCGACTGGTCTGTTGGGCTGGGTTTTGACAGCGAGCGGCGGTCGCGGTCGCGGTCGAAGGAGGAGGAGAGGGGAGGGGGAGCTGCACGAGGCCGAGGAGGCAGAGTGGGCGGGGAGACAGGCGGATCACGGGTGGATGGGCGCGCGGTACGGGTGCGGGTCAGCTTGGTGGGTTGGGTGGGTCGGCAGTGCGGATAGGATTTGCATTTGGGTGCCCGTGCTTTGGTTCCTTCACCGGAGTGAGTTTTCCCTGTTTTGCCTGTGTGTTTCCTGTGGTCTTGGATCCGTCTTGATGGCGACGGATCGGTGGCTGGCGCTGCTGCTGCATGGTTGTTTGTTGGAGTGGCCGGCTCGCACGGCTTTCCCGTTACGGTATGGACCCACACCACACGAGAAACACGCCCTGTTGGAGGAGGCATGGCACGGATCCGAACCACAGTGGCAGCGGATCCATAGGACCCGCCATTGATACAGTGTCTCTCGCGCGTACGCTGCTCCGCCCCGGCCGCCATAGGATCCGAACCACAGTGACGGGTGTCGTCACGCTAGCTCGCTGCCGCTGCCGCTGCCGCCCGCATGGCCCGGCCCGGGGATCTTCTGCTCCACGGACACGAGGCCATCCCAGCTCCACGCCGACAGTTTGTTCTTTCAAGCCGAGGCGGCGGCTTTTTTTTGGCTGGCTAGCGTGGCCGGCCGGCGGTGCAACCACCGACGCGCCGTTTCTGTACGCCGCCGACGTGAGGTCCGGCGGTTCGCTCCCTCCGGCGCGCAGCCACGGCGTAGTAGCTGCTGCCTATAGCCCATTAGCATGTCCCTCACCGACCCGGCATGCAACCACACCCACCACTGCTTTTGGCTAGTGTGTGATGCGCTGGACAAGCTCTTGAACAGACTGATGTATTTCCGTTGATTGAAAAATTAATGAAAAGGGGTGTGAGCCCGGTTGGAAAAAAAAAAAAAACACACCCACCACGGAGCCAGTCATGTCGCGGCAACTAAAGCAGCAGAGAGAGGCGACCACCTTACGTACGCTTCCTTCTTTTCTGTACCTGTACGTAGCCCCAAGCAAGCTGTCACCGCAACGGACCGGGAGGGGCGCGCGTGCGTGCTTGCTGTACAGCCAGCCAGCTAGCCAGCCATGTGATGGATGGCGCATGTGACGCCAGCGGCTGCAATTGCAAAGTCCAGCAACGGTGGCTGGACCAGTGCACGCTCGACTCCATCCATCAGCGGGCGCGGAGCAGCGGCGCGGAGCAGCTGCAGCTCCGTTGACGCGTGGACACGGTGAGTGGAGTGGAGTGGAGAATCCAAGAGAAATGAATGGATGGTTTCATGCGATTTAATTCAATTCCACACTGGTGCTGGTAGTGTAGTCTGGTGTGCTGCCAAATTCAGTGCAGCACAGTGCCAAGTTGGTGGCGTGGACTGCTGCAACCAGCAGCTTCCCTATGTTGGAAAATGAGGCGCGTTCTGTTGACCTGGTAATTTAGGCGACAGTTTTCCCCGTGGAAAAGGCTTTTGCTCCTTTGCTTATAATCGCAGCCTCTGGTCCAAGATGAGAGCGAATCAACGGTGTGCACGGCAGCAGTAATCTTGCCATGCGTGATGTTTCTTCCCCAGCAGCAAAATGGACAAGAAGATGCATGTGGAAAGACAAGTGACAAAGAGACGCCAACAAGGGAAGAAGAGAAGACGACGGAGCCAAGGGTAGTGGGCGCGTCGTTGTCCGTCGAATCCCACGCACGGTCTGTCTCTCGGTGTTTTGTGTACGTCTCGTCCCGTCGATTCTCATTGAACGATCGGGGATTTGAATGAAAAACCAAAAGCGAGAGCGACCTTTGGTTTGGTAGCTGCCTCCCTGCCGGACCATACTCCCTCCGTCCTTTTTTTTTTTGAACGCAGTACAGACGCAAGCGCTCATATACACGCGCATACACTCACCCCTATGAACGCACACACGCACACCCTACCCCTATGAGCACCTCCGAGAGACTGAGCCGGCATATCATCTTGAAATTTATGAAGTCACCGTAGTCACCTCGTCGTCGACGGGAACGTCTCCTCCCACTGAATGCGCATCGCCGGAAATCCTGAAATAAATGCGAGCACCAGGATTTGAACCCTGGTGGGCTGGGGATACCACAGTGTCTCTAACCATCCAACCACATGTTGGTTCGCACTCCTTCCGTCCTTTAAAGAGTGTACTTACAACTTTGTTGGAAAGTCAAACTTTTTTATGTTTAACCGTATTTGTACAATAATAGATCAACATTTATGCTATCAAATTAGTAACATTAGATTCATAATAAAATATATTTTCATCATATACCTATTTGGTTTCACAAACATTGATATATTTTTGCACAAACTCGGTCAAACTTTGAGATAGTTTGACCCTCCAACAAAGTTGAAAGTACAATCTTTCAAGGACGAGGGGAGTACATGGCAATGGCAATCCATAACATAGGGGCCTAGTTCCCGAAAACTCCGAATACATTCTTTTCTAAGAGTAGCTTAGTGAGTTCATTTGACCGTTCGCCGGGCTATTTAAGACGGCATGATGTGACTTATGACCCGATCGGGCACGTTGATCGCGTCAGCGGACAAACCGACGATGCCAGGAATAAAACAACCCATGTTTCCTTGGGAAAACATCGATAGAACAATGGTGATCTTGGTAGAGTGTGACCTTTTGGAGTTTCGCAGGGTTTTTGAATCCTTAGAATTTTTTTTATTTGTTAGTCGTTTGATTCGTAGTATTGAAAATCCTCATAAAAATTTCCTTACGATTCATTTGCGCTTCATTCGAAGCCTCGAAGGAAAAAAAAAGCATCCACTCCAAAACTCGTTATAATTTCTTTGTTCTTCCAGTGTTGTCAAACACCGTATAATCTGAATTCATGTAATTTTTTAATTATATGGTGTTCAAGAGCGCATGACACTCTAGTTATGTTTTTTTTTCTGTTACTGCATTTTGAGAACTCTGCAAGTCGAAGGGAACATGAATCTTTGAACTTTCGACGATGATCACAAGTGGATACATGGCCCACTGATTCTCTTTTTGAAAGGAACAATGGCGGTCAAACATGAATTCTTATGAGGAGGCGGCTTTATGGATGAAAATGTCAACAACACGCAGTTCTCAAAAGACTCATTTGTTGGAGATAGCCCACTTAGTGAACACTATCTATAACAGAAAACACGATACAAATTGTGGGTGTTATATTGGGGGTGCCGCTGATGTTAGTTTTCGGAAAATGCTTTTTTGTGACAAATGGACGACGTGGCACACTTGGTTCAACGAGTAATGTTTGTCGCTTGTATTTGACCATTATGTTTTTTCCAACTTTCCTCCACGCTGTAAGGTTTTTTAAGACAAATCTATGACTGTCGATTGGTAAACAATAATCATCATCTTCCGAGGAACATTATTTAGAAAATCAATGTCCACTATAAAATTTTAAAAATCGATAGTATTTTTGCAAATGGGCGGTGCTAATAAAAGATAAATTGGTTAACTGGAACTGAAATGACGGTAGTAAATGTTTCTATTGCAATGAGGACGAAGCCATTCAATGTATTTTCTCTCGTGTTGCTCAACTTGTCTCTTATGGAAGAATGTGTCTATGCTCTTCAACCTTTCACATCTTAAATATGTCTGTGAATTGGTTGTCAGCGGTTAGTATACAACTTAAGGCTCAATAAGGGGTGTATGCTTTATGTTGCCTATATAGACTTGACATAATACTCCGCTGGTTATACACTTGGCTACTCAGGGTGGGACGACATATGGTATGGATGTAACCACTTGGACATGATAACCATGTTTATCTTGACCAATTTGCATGAAAATCTAGCAATAGGATTGGGTGGTGAATAAGTGCCACAAGCAATCTATGTTTGTGATTATTCTGACATTTGAGGTGTATTATATATTTATTTTTGTTTGAATTGTAGTTACAATAAAGGATTGCATATATCAATCCATGCATAGGTCAGATGTGTTCTTTCCTTTTCAAATTTTAAAAGAAATATAATTATGCATGGATCCCCATATTAGTTACTCTGTAGGCCTGTCCTGTGAAGTTAGTACCACAATTTGCTCGACTTAAACAGTTTAACATGTAATACGAGAGTAGATTTCTTCCCACAAAAAAAGAGAGTAGATCATAACTTCTTGTGTCACCTTACAACCAATGGTGGTGATATCTTGTCCGTACAACTTAAGCTCACGGAGAAAAATGCAAAGAAAATGGTGCTGTAAATAGTGCTCTACACTTCTATACACGGTACAATACATTTTTTTTCCCATCTATTTGATGGGTTGGGACGAAGTGTCCGCGCCTAACCGACGGATAATCCGGACATCCACACTTCTATTTGACACTAGAGTAGGGAATTCGTCCAGACAGCCCGCATAAATAGGGAAGAAGTGCAGGACTTCCTTGGAGATGGCCTTGGCGCTAAATCGTTAATGGAGCCTCGGTCACAAACCAAGCCTGCCTTAATCGAGCAATTCTTTCCCTTGCCAAACTGTGATGTGAAGGAGGACACACTTTACATGGATGTTTCAGTTGGAGAACGTGAATCCTAGTCAGAAGTCAAGTTAGGCGAGAGCTAAACTAAACCACGCCAATTTTATATTTTAATCCTGCCTTCTCATGACTAGATGATCAAAGGCAGCACCGGGGATTAATTAATCATCTATGCCGCATTATTGCCCGACTAATCTATTCCTCCAGTGGACACCCTACTCCATCTGCGTGGTTGCTGGTGGGGAAGCTAGGGGAGCACGGCAGAGGAAAAGGGGGCACAAAACGGACGGAAATTTAGTATTGCAGAGAGAGACCGGGCAAGCAACCCCCGCCGGCTCCCTCGACCATTGGCAGATTGTGCCGCAAGCGTCGTATCGTACCAATACCATGCTCCACTAATCAACAATGTTATGTTAGTTAATCCCTGCCGAGAACGTTAGACTATTCTAGTGCCGGCTATCTCCTGGCAGTGTCCAAGGGCCAAGATTCCAGTTTATTCCTCCTTGATTCTGTGTTTATAGTGTAATCAAAAGCTTGTGGATTAGTGTAATCGCAACTTGTGTGTTAGCGGTAGCGGGTTTCCGACCTCCGTTAGGTTTAAGAGGGTTTGGTTTAGGCTCTAGGATCCGATCTCTTTCCATGAAGGTTTCAGAAGTTGAGCGGAAGCTACGCTCTTGTAAAAAAAAGAAAATGGATTCGAAATCCTTGTGTGCAAATATAGTGTGCCTTATTGCAGGTCATAGATCATTAAATCAGATCGTAATATCCACAACACCGACAAAGCCAGGCGTAAACCACAACATTGCACTTAACATAAGGCTGCCACTGCCAGTATAAAAATCCAGACTTGCTATATGTATATAATTTATCAAAAAATATACACCAGAGCTAGTCATGAGAAGGCACTGCATAAGACTAATACCAAAGCCCCTATTTCCCGTCAAGATTTTGCCCTCTCGTTTACCCATTTGTTTGACCGCGACCTGGTGGCCTAGAGGGTGCCGACACGTGTATTTAATTGGTACCGTGGCGTGTAGAATTACCTGGTGGCTGTAGGTTCTCGCCCAGAATTTTGTTAACGTTTGTAGCGAGTTTCTTGGTGCAGTTAGCGAATTTGGTTGCGTGTGGGCCAGTCTGTCCCGTTGACTTGATTGCGTGTGTTTCATTGCGTGGCCGTGTGCATGTGTGGGCTGAGACGGGGTGGGCTTCGTGGCCTGGTCGTTCGCCTGCGTGTTTGCTTCGCCACGATCCACGTATGGTTCTGCCTCCTAGCGTAATCAGTGCCGCTTAACTCTAATCGGTGCCGCTTCGATCGTTTAGTCCAGAGACCTCGCCGCTAGACTTTCGTGTTCGTTTTCGGTTCCTCCTTTGATCTTTTCGTGGGCTATAAATAGGTCTTTCTTTCTGTGATTTCTCAATTGTTCTGTAGGCTTTGTTTCTACGTTTTCGTTTACATTACCTGGATGGTTGCTTCTTCGTCTAGCCGTAATGGCCCGCGGCGTCCGGGTCGACCCCCTCGGCTGCGTGGGGCTGTGGTTGGCCGCCGTGGTGCTCCGGTTCGTCCTGCTGCTTCTCTTGGTGCATCGGGTCGGCCTGGATTTATGGCGGATCCTCCGGCTCAGTCTCGCGGTGCCTATGCACGATCAGCTTTGTCTCTTGGGTCTGACTAAGACTCATCTAGATGTGACATAGTTATGTCACATCTAAATTGACATAAGCATCTTATTATGGCCTTCTTGTTTGTCTTTGCCACAATAATAGTTGTTGCTGCACTAGGTGTACAATACATCAATTGTATGTACAGCCCGGCTAGACGCGGCCGCTGCGATGGCCGGCGCGTACAGTACGTATCCAAATACGTCCATGTAGCCGTGGAAACCCACTGACTCATTCACCTATCAGTGCCTTGCGCCCAAGTTTACACTCGTCAATCTAGTATTGTCGTACGGTGCTGCTGCTGCTCAAAGATCTTGCTACATGCTATAGCGTGTTGTGCTATGGAATACATATACTACTGTGTGAGGAAAAACTCCCCCCCCCCCCCCCCCCCCGCGTCGCCCGCTCTGGCGACACGGGGGAAACCCTAGTCGCGCCGCCGCCGGGGCCTTCCCCTCCATCTTCCCCCGCATCGCCGTCGCTGGAGGGGACGCCGCCGAAGGCCGTGCGTGCCCAGTGAAGGTGGCGGCGGGGCGCTTGTTTCTCCGCTCGTTCGCGTCGCTCCTCGGGTGCATCGGCCGCCGTTGGGGCGGGGCCCGTTCTTCCTCTCCCTCGGCGTCTTCTCCTCTCGGCGACGGCGGCCTGTTCGTTTCTGCCGGAGGCGCTTGTCTTGTGGTGGAAGGGCCGGCGGCAATGGGCGCGCAGGGGCGGTTGGCAGGTCCAGATCTGGCCCCTCGTTGGCTGCTCCCTGCGCTCTCGGGTGGGGGTGGCACCTGGGGCTCTCTCCGGCGGCTGCGTGGCCGGGCTGGCGACCTGGTGCGGCCCAGGGTGAGTGCCGGAGGCTTGGCTCGGGTGGGCCGGCTCCTAGTCCGGCGTGCTTAGGCTAAGGAGGTGGATTGGAGGTGGAAGTTGGTGGAGGATGTGTTCTGGCGGCCAGGCTCGATCTCCGCTCCTGTCGGCGTCGGTGCTCGAGGTGAGCGGCTATGTCAATGGAGGTGCATCCTGCTGGCTGCGGCGAGGACGCTCGCCGCGGAGGTGCAGGAGGATGGGAGGTCTCGCGCTCCTATGCTTGCCGGACTCGGCGGCCTATATGCGGAGAGGTCTGGTGTGCGCTGCTTCGGGCGAAAGCCTTGTGCCGACCTTGCTGGCACTGATGATGGCGACGCCTTCGGGCGCCGTTTTTCCTCCTTGGAGGCGTCATTGTGAAGCTCCCATGTCGTGTCCTCTAATGTGCTCCGGGCGAAAGCTTAGATCCATCTGTGGATCGGACATCGACGAGGTCTTTGACGTCGTTGCCTCCTTGGGGGCGTTGTCTTTGGAGCCATTGAGCCGCCATGGTTCGTTTGTCGTCTCGGCTTGAGTGCGGTTGGCTTGTTTGGTGTGTGGTCGGGTTGATGGATTGTTCGGTGGTGGCGGTGTAAGTGAATTGTGGCGACGGTCCTTGCCTTGGTCATCCTGGTGCTGTTGGTTCATCTTCTCTTGGGGGCTCGTGGCGGCGGTGAGGTCTCGGTTTCTCGGTTCCCTTCGACGACGGTTGAGGCTTGGTTGCCTCACAAGTACTCTGGTTCTCTCTATTTGTGATGGTGGCCGTGGTGTGGCCCAGAGGAGGTGAGGGGCTGTCTCGGCGGAACATTGCCCTTCGTCATGGTCTGTGGCTCTCTCCGCCGCGTTGTGACTAGGCATTGGGAAGCCCTTCGACGGTGGTTGCGACTCTCCTAGGTCTTCACGGTGCTGAGGGACCGCAGGGTAGCAGGCGACTTCTTCTCTTCGTCTTCTCGGTGTCGATTCACCTTTCGACTGATCCAACAATACTAGTTTCCCGCTCTTCTCGGTCTGCCTAGTGGTGATGGGTGCTAAGTTCTTGGTGTTGGCTGCTTGTCGTAGCTCGTTTCATGGTTCTTCTCTGTTGTTCCTTTTTCCCTTCTTGTGTGTGCTGGGTGCTACATATGTGTAGCCGTTGTGTTTGTATCTCAGTCTTTATTATGATAATGAAAAATGGTTCAGGCCGGCGTAAGCCCGCCGTAGCTCCGTCAAAAAAAAAATACATATACTACTGTAGTGTGTAGCTAGCTAGCACCCGTAATTCAACGATGCTACTATCACTAGTCATGTAGTACTGCAACACTTCATGTCTATTTAATCAATTCATATATTCCCTTCTCTCAGCTTCTCTATCTTGCTTGCTTGTATATACTTCAACTGTTATAACGATAACAAAAACCAGGCCTAGTTACGAGTCAAGGGTAGGCTTGCAACTTGCACAAAGAAAACACAAACAAACAACTATGGCCCCAGTTGCGTGTCGAGGGCGGACTTGCAATTCGGACGAAAACAACTCCGTGACCCAGTTGCGGGTCGAGGGTAGTTTTGCAACTAGAACGAAAACAACCGCGTGGCCAGTTGAAAGTTAATGATGGGCTTGCAAGTGGGACACAACACCTACAGGGACGGTTGAGGAGTCGAGGGTGTGGAGTTGCAATTGGGACAACAAGAAAAACTACGGGGGCAATTGTATGACTATGATGGGCTTGCAACTGGGACAGGAAACAACTAAACTATGAATTGCAAAGTCGATGATGTACTGCAACTGAGACAAAACAAACAAAAAACTATGAGCCCAATCGCGAGTCGAGGGTGAACTTGCAACTGGGGGAAAAATAACTACGGACCCAGTTGCGAGTCATCGGTGGACTTGCAACTGGGACAACATAAAAACTACGAGGCCAGTTGCGAGTTGAATGTGGACTTGTAACTGAGATGAAAAACAAACTACGAGCTCTGTTGCGAGTCGAGGATGAGCTTGCAACTAGAAAAACAACAACTAGATGCCCAGTTGCGAGTTGGGGATGGACTTGCAACTGGGAGGGAAACAACTACATGGCCCAGTTGCGGGTCGAGGCTAGTCTTGCAACTAGGACGAAAACAATTACACGGCCACTTGTGAGTCGAACGATGGGCTTGCAGGTGGGACACAACACCTACATGGCCGGTTGCGGAGTCACAACACCAAGGGTGGTTGCATGACTATGATGCACTTGCAAGTGGGACAAAAAACAACTAAACTACCAGCCCTGAATTGCAAAGTCGATGATGTACTTGCAACTAAGACAAAACAAACAAAAAACCGCGGGCCCCAATTGCGAGTCGAGGGGCGGACTTGCAACTGGGGGAAAAACAATTATGGACCCTGTTGCGAGTCGAGGATAGACTTGCAACTGGTACAACACAAAAACTACGTGACCAGTTGCGAGTTGAGTGCGGACTTGCAACTGAGATGAAAAACAAACTACGGGCCCAGTTGCGAGTTGAGGGTGAGCTTGCAACAGAGACAATAATAACTAATGCCTAGTTGTGAGTCGAGGGTGGACTAGCAATTGGGAGACCAAAAAAAAGATCCCAGTTGTGAGTCGAGGGTGAGCTTGCAACTGAGGCGAAAACAACTACGGGGCAAGTAACGAGTCGAGGACGGGCTTGCCACTGGGACAAAAACAACTACTGTCCAGTTGCGAGTCGACCGTAGACTTGCAACTGGGACGAAAACCAAACTGTGAGGCCTAGTTGCGATTCGAGGGTGGGCTTGCAACTGGGACTAAAACAACTACATGCCCAGTTGCGAGCCTCGAGGGTGGGCTTGCAACTGGGACTAAAACAACTACATGCCCAGTTGCGAGCCAAGAGTGGACTTGCAACTAGGACGAAAACCAAACTACGAAGCCCAGTTGCGAATCAAGGGTACACTTGCAACTGGACAAAAATGACTACATGCCCAGTTGCGAGTTGAGGGTGGACTTGCAACTGGGACGAAAACCAAACTACGAGACCCTGTTGCGAGTCGAGGGTGGGCTTACAACTAGGACACAACACAACTACATGTCCAATTACGGGTCAAGGGTGGACTTGCAACTATGACGAAAACCAAACTACGAGTCGCAATTGCGAGTCAAGAGTGTGCTTGCAACTGGGACAAAAACAACTACATGCTCAGTTGCAAATCAAGGGTAAACTTGCAATTGGGACAAAAATCAAACTACGGGGTCAAGTTGCGAGTCGAGGATGGGCTTACAACTGGGACAAAAAACTACTACCGGTCTAGTTGTGAGTCAAGGGTAGGCTTGCACCTTGGACGAAAAAAACTACGACCCAGCTGCGAGTTGTAGATGAGGTTGCAACTGAAACGAAAAACAAATACTGGCCTAGTTGCGGACCGAAGCTGGACTTGCAACCGGAAGTAAAACAAACAAAATAGCTCTAATTACGGGTCGAAGGTGGACTTGCAACAGATTCAAAAACAAAAATACGGGGCCGATCGTGAGTCGAGGTGTGGCTTCCAAGTCAGGGGTGATGCGTGCAACTATGGTGATGAACATATTACTAAGACCGACAAAAAATCATGAATTTAAATGAATAAATGAAAAGGAAAAAAATAGGAAAAGGAAAAATAAAAATAACAAAAAGGAAGAAAAAACCCATCAAAATGGCAATCGGAAGCTTCTAGAAACTTTTGAAAATCGGTAGAAAAAAGAGCCCAATGGTGCAGCTCACGATCATACATGTACTACACTAACAACCTCATGCAGGTAACGATCCTAAACTACAGGAAAAGGATTAGCGTGACTAACAGACTATGCGTAACAGACGTGGGGTGAGTGGCCCAGACTATGCCTAACAATCCGGGACATGTGTTAAAAAAAACAGGACATGCACAGACCAAAGGGCCAACAAACAAGACAGGTGAAACAAACAGCGGAGCCGGAAAAAACACGAATCTTGACAAGTTAATCCGGTGGTGGGAGACTTAGATGTGAGATAGCTATATTACATCTAGATGTGACATAGCAATTCCGTTGTCTCTTTTATGTTCCTTCTTGTTTCCTGTCTGTTTGCCGTGTAGTTATTCTGTGTTTTAGGCGTTTTGTTGATCTGTTTGTCTAGGTCTTTTCTTTTGGTGGCCGATCCTCCTCCTAATGTTTCTTCTAGGCAGCGGAGAAAGGAAATTCGGTTGGGAAAGCGCCCTGTTGACTCCACTCTTGGCTCCTCTCTCTCCTTTTTGCGAGGTCGCCGCGGCCGCCCGCCTTGCCAGGTACCACGCCGTCGACTGCCCCGTCTCCGGCGGCAACGTTGGTGCCGCCCTCATCGGTCTTTCTCCTTTGCGCGAGGTCGCCACGGCCGCCCGCCTTGCCAGATACCACGCCGTCGACTGCCCCGTCTCCGGCGGCAACGTTGGCGCCGCGACGACACGCTTGCCCTCCTCGCTGGCGGTGATGAGGCTGTCGTCACCTGGCTCGCCCCGCTCTTTACCCATCTCGGTTGGCCTATCTACATGGGCCCGCCCTGCAGCGGTCAGAGCAGTAAGATCACCTACCAGATCATTGTGGCAGGCTCGGTGGTTGGCCTCGGCAAGTCACTGGTATTTGCCGGCGTCGCTGGTTTCGACGTGCGGCTGTTCCTGGCAAGGCGGGGTCGCACGTCATGGACATCTTGGGCGACCCTGTGCACGGAGCCGTGACTTCACGTCTGAGGGCGCCATGCGATACATCATAAGGGGCCTCGGCATGGCGCTAGAGGGCGGTGACGACCAAAAGAAGGAGGCCAGTGTGATGCCAGGGTCGGCGCTTTATCCGCGGATGTTCTCGGCCATGGTGGCACGGTGGCATGTGCCTGCAACTGGTCATCGTCTTCGAGAACCTGAATGGCAGCCGCAAGTATGGTGTGCAGAGAGTTGCTAATCGAGCCATCGAGGATGTTGCCAAAGGATCGAGGGCGTCAAGATGACGGATCCAGTAGCTTCATCTCCCGCTCACCCTTTATCAAGTACCCTTGCACGAGTTGACGAGTTATTTGTGTGTCTGGTCTGAATTTGATCAGGACTGAAAACCTATACGCCACATGTTGTTCATGGTCGCTGAGATCTGGAAAGCTCGGCTTTTCTTTCTCGTCATTTTTGCAAAAAATAGGGATTTGGAAGACTAAAGTAGGCTGGAACTAATGTACGTACATTAGTTCAAAGTAGTGTTCTTTAGTGCTTATTTTAACTAGATAAAATCTAGATTGCTTCCACACGGCCAGGGTCTCATGAGATAAGCGAGACATGTCAGTTTTGATCGGTCTCATGATTATTTCTCTGAAGAAAGAAGAGAAGTTTGAATGTAAGCAGTGACTGCATGTACATAGTTGGGAGCTGATGAATTGTTTCCTTCAATGCATAACTGTTTGTTTTTCTTTGTGCATTTGAACAAGTGTGTTCGTCACCCATCTTCTATATACTACATTTCTTATTAGAACATGCTAATATTATGGGTAACCAGCAGATCAGGTCTCACTAGTAGAAAAAGGGCCATTTGTCCCGGTTCGTAAGGGCCTTTAGTCCCGGTTCTGGAACCGGGACTAAAGGGTCGGGACTAATACCCAAAACCTTTAGTCCTGGTTTGCTTACGAACCGGGACCAAAGGCCCTCCACGTGGCGCTGTCTGGGGCGGAGGAGGGAGGACCTTTAGTCCCGGTTGGTGTTACCAACCGGGACTAAAGGCTCCACCTTTGGTCCCGGTTGGTCCAACCAACCGGGACCAAAAGGCGGCCACGCGTCCTGGGTTTTTTTTTTTTGGAAGTGGGGGTTTTGGGGTTTTGGAGGGTTAATTTAGGGGTTTCATATTGTGTTAGCGAGCTAATAGAGAGAAGTGACCTCTCTTTTTCCGTGCTTGGTCGACGCTAGCTACTACACATATAGAGAGAACTCGACGCTAGCTAGTAAGCAAATAAAGGAAACCATTAATTACACAAGATCGTCATGAACATATATAGAGAGAAGTGACATCTCTTTCTTCGTGCTTGGTTGAACAACAAGTTTTCGTATATCTATCCGACGTTGCTACATATGTACAATATATAACATCCCTTACAACAATTTCAATTTCACATGGTATTCTCCTTGTTCAGGTATGACGTGGTCAAGAAAGAATCCCGCCAATTCCTCTTGAATTGCTCGTATGCGATCATGTGGTAGGAGTTCATCCCGCATGTGCCAGATCTAATTTAAAGAAGGGGTCAATACATATATATGAATGAAACTCAACACAATTGATGGTAATATATAAAATAAAATTGTGAATATTGTTTACGTACTTCAAATTGTTTCTCAGAGGAGGCCCGTTCAGAGGTATAGTAGCGAATGAACTCGCATACATAGTATCCACATAAATGAGTGTTGGGTGCCTGCAACAAGCACTTTACGAGAATAGAGTTCAATCAAACTGATAAGCAAGCATGATAATGGTATTGATGAAACTAGAATCAATGAGAGATGCGCGGAACTAGCTATAGTACTACTTACTTTGGGGTGTGTAAATCGCAGCTCCTTCTTCAGACCCGGAACCTTAGCGGTGAACGTTTTCCAAACCCTGGCAGGCAAAGAAAATGATTACTTGATATCAGGAAATGAACGAAAGTTGCCGATATGGTCCCGGTATTGATTGAACTTACTTCTGGAGCATTGCAGTCATGTCCGCATAATACTTGGGATCTTTACGGAGCGAGTCTAAGACAGTTACTAATGCCCCGTCAAGGTTAATGGATAGCAGAATATAGTGGAAGCTGCGCACGCATAACTCATCAATTACATTACTTAACCACGAGTAAGCGGAACCGAATATGCAGAAGACAGTAACACTCACTTGAAGTTGTAAGGAAAGAGTATTTCCCTTTTGTTTTGATGTGTAAGGAACGTTTGTAGTAAGTTGTTCTCGGTATCTTCAGCCGCCTTTCGTACCGACCATTCATTTACGGTATTTGGGCTAATGAACCCAACGTCGAAGATTCCTATTTTTTGGCATTCGACCATCTTCAATCTGCATAATATAGTGAGGATAATTATATATACATGCAATGAACGAGCTGAGCTAGAGACTTAATTATAGAAGTAATACTTACAGACAGTAGCAAGTCATGATTTGTTTGTCGAGGGCCTTTTGATTGTATAATTGAAATAACTCCACAAATTCAACAGGCAGCAGGTCGACTCCAGGGAAGTCATGCTCTTTTTTAATTCCGACTAACAAACTGTCTTTCCCAGACTTCCTGCAGGTTTCCATGTACCAGTCATGCAATTTTTGCATCGTCGTTGTTAGATGAGGATGATCAGGTTTGACGAGAGGCTTCCCGTGCTCGTATCTAAAGACGTCTACTACCTCAGCCGTTTCAAACTGTACATCATCGGGCAGGTAATCATCAAGAGTGGTACCGGGCAGTAGCACCGGATGATTAGCGATATCGCTAGACACCTTGAGCGGGGGGCACGATTGCTTCTCCCGTTCGTCGAGCTAGGGAATTGTTTTCCCACTTCTTCGTTTTTTCGCTCTTGCGGCACTGGAAGTACTTCCCGACTGCTGCGCTTTAGCATGTGTCTTAGTAATTATGCGGTCATAGTTGGAATCCGGCGGAGGCGGTGGTGGTCGCTTCAGGGCATCGATAGTGCGCTTCACTTTCACCGGATCTAGCTTCTCCTTCGGAGGTGGAGTTTTCTTTGCAAAATGGTCCCTCACTTGGGCACGACATATGTCCTCGTTTTCCTGCTCGGTCCTCTCATATGGTAACTTTTCCACAGGCTTGAGAGATGGACCGTATCTGAATTGCCTCCCGCCTCTGCTTGTACTGCTAGCCGCCGGAGCGGCGGCGTCTCTCTTCCGTCGTTGCTAACGAGGTGGAGAAGGAGGCGGAGTGCTCCGACGCGCCGCAGTAGGCGAAGGAGGAGGCGGAGTGCCCTCACGCGTCGGAGGAGCCGGAGAAGGAGGCGGAGTGCCCTGATCACTCGCCGGAGGAGGAGGAGGAGGAGGAGGCGGAGTGCCCTGACTCGCCGGAGGAGGAGGAGGAGGCGGAGGCGTCCAGTTTGGAAGCTTGATGTACTCCTTCTGCCATAGACATGTACTCCTCAGAGCACGAACCGGCTGATTCTCCCCTTCACCTGTAGAGTGGTAAAGCTCGAGCTCCTCAAATCCCTCCATTACTTCATCCACCATCACAACAGCATAGCCATGTGGAATCGGAAGGCAGTGAAAAGTTCCGTTGGGTTGAGGAGGTGCAACAGAGCCGAGAGCCGCCTTGAAAGTGAGGCTATGGAATTTTGTCATAAGCTCGCAATTTTGAGCCTCCGTGATAGTATCCACGGGGTAGATAGGCTCCGTGAAGTCAGTCTGAATGGGCTCCGTGGAAGCCACGCTGCTTCTCCGCTGAGATGGCGGGGTAGCTTCTGGGGTAGCTTCGTGCCGCTGAGATAGTTGGCCGGGAGCTCGCTGGCTCTCAGCTTCCTCTAGCTTTTGTAGTCTTGCACTCATCTTCTGCATGTCGCTCAGCTCCGCTTTCCTCTTTCTCTCCCGGCTTCTGTAACCGCCTGCGTCGGGAAACCCAAACTTCCACGGAACGGAGCCTGGTGTGCCTCGTGTTCGTCCAGGGTGCTCAGCATTCCCTAGGGCCTCAGTCAGCTCGTCCTTCTCTCTGTCGGGAATGAACGTCCCTTCCTGCGCTGCGGTGATATACTTCTGAAGCTTCGTGACGGGTATTGCAAGTTGCTCTTCCGTCCAACGGCACTTCCCTGTTTCAGGGTCCAAAGTTCCCCCAACCCCGAAGAACCAAGTCCTTGAACGGTCTGGCCATTTCAATGTCTCTGGTTCGACCCCTTTAGCAATCAGGTCATTCTCAGCTTTGTCCCACAATGGCCGGGCTTTGAGGTAGCCACCTGACCCCGTGTGATGGTGATACTGCTTCTTTGCAGCGTTGTTCTTGTTTGTCTCTGACATTTTCTTACTCTTGTCTGATGTCTTGTAGGCCACAAATGCGGGCCAGTGATCTCTTATCTTCTCAAATCGGCCGATGAATTCTGGAGTCTCACCTTTGTCGACAAACTTTGATTTCAACTCCTTCTTCCACCTCCTGAATAGATCTGCCATCTTCTTAAGATCACACGCCTTGACCAGTGGCTCTATAACGGGCTTATTCGGATCCTCCTCTGGCGGTAGGGTGAAATTTGCCTTCAGCAAGGTCCAAAGATCATCTTTCTGTCTATCGGTGACATAATCACCTTCAGGGGCGTCGCCCTTAGGCTTATTCCATTGCTTGATGCTGATCGGGATGTTGGCCCTAACAATAGCTCCGCACTGAGCAGAAAATGCGTCCTTGGTCCGCTTGGGTTCAATCGGTAGGCCATCGTCCGCGAGTGCTGTGATCGTGAACCTTTCATCCTTGCGCAACCTCTTCTTCGGGCCTCGTCTCGTTACCGAAGTTTGGCTCGATCCGGAGGGCTATAAAAGAAGAAAGAAGAGTTAATATATGTACATACCAAAACAATTAATGCATCAATTAGCTAGTTAGCACCTCCGGAGCCATCATGATCATGTCACCGGAGCCATCATGATCATGTCCTTCCTCCTCCATTGTTCCATCGGTGTCGTTGAGAAACGACAAGACAGCATCACCTCCGGCGAGGATTATCTCCCCCAACAACTGTTCTTGTTCCAAGTCTCTTTGATCCATAGTTTCTGCAAATATAGAAGAATATATATATAGATGAGATCAGAAAAAAAATGGATCAACTTGTGCACATCCATAATGGGGGTATTCTTGATAAATCTATGTTACCGGAGTTATCTATGTTACCGGAGGGGGTAGACGACAACGACGCTCACCCCTCATGTCATGTCCGACATCCCTCCTCATGTCGAAGTTATCGGGGAGGGGGTAGGCGACAACGACGCTCACCCCTCATGTCTGACGTCCCCCCTCATGTCGAAGTTATCGGGGAGGGGGTACAGGTGGCCTCGAGAGTTGGTCGGGCGAGCGGACCGGGAGTAAGTAACTTTTAACTCATTTTAACTCATTTTGAATATATGAACATTTTAACTTTTACGGGTAGGGGCGGGAGGGGGTTGATTGACGTCTCCCCCCCTCATGTCGAAGTTATCGGAGTTTTCTATATGAACAAAAAAATCCACATGACATGTCCGACGAGCGGACCGCCTCTCTCTCATGCATGTCCGACGTCCCCCCTCATGACAAAAACTTTCTATAAAAAAAAGCATACATCTATGAACAAAAAAAATTCTATGAACAAAAATAAAATTGTATCAATGCATATATAAAAACTTTCTATGGATCATCATTGCTCATATATCAATGCATATATAAAAACTTTCTATGGATCATCATTGCTCATATATAAAAACTTTCTATAAACAAAAAAAAACATACATCTATGAACAAAAAAAATCTATGAACAAAAATAAAATTGTATCAATGCATATATAAAAACTTTCTATGGATCATCCATCCATACATACATACTGCACATACATACATACATACAGCATCCATACATACATACATACATACTGCATTTACATACAAAAAAAAGGCAGATCCGGCCAGGGCGGCGGTGGCGGCGGCGGCGCGGCAAGCATAGCAGGGGCACGGCGCGGCAAGCAGAGCAGTGGCGGCGGCGCGGGGGAAGGGGGGGGCTCACTGGGGGTGGCGTCGGGGCAGGGGCAGGATGGCACGGCGGGCGGCGTCGGGGTTTTACCTTAGTAACTTAGAAAAAAAATGTTATCGGGGAGGGGGTATATCGACAACGCTTTTTTTCTAGGGTTTGGGTGGCCTCGAGAGTTGGTCGCCCGGTATATCGAGAGGGGGTGAACATTTTACCTTAGTAACTTAGAAAAAAATGTTATCGGGGAGGGGGTATATCGACCCCCCCCTCATGTCGAAGTTATCGGGGAGGGGGTATATCAACAACGACATACATTCCGGATCCGTTGGAAAGCTCTCGGGGAGCCGATGCCAACGTGATGATAGGGGGCCGGGGTGCTCCCGTGGCCTTGTTGATAGATAGAGCCGATGCCAACGTGATGATAGAGCCGATGCCAACATTTTCATTTAACAAAAAAACTACCTTCAAAAAAAGACTTGCTTCGCCGCGGGTGCTCGGTGCGACGTGGACTCGGTGGAAAAACTTTATGAAAATGCGGTGGTGGCCGGGCCGGGCGGTTTTCTTTTCCTTCTTCATTTTTTCCTTTGTTTTTTCTTATATGTTTGTTTTCGTTTTCACTCTACATTTTCGTACATACGAAAAACAACGAAGACTTTTTACATGAACATATACACACATATACATGAACATATATACATATACATGAAAAAAAACATATACATGAACATATACACACATATACATGAACATATACACACATATACATGAACATATATACATATACATGAAAAAAAACATATACATGAACATATACATGAACATCTACACACATATACATGAACATCTACACACATATACATGAACATATATACATAAATGGAAAAAAACATATACATGAACATATACACATATACATGCCCGAAAAAAACACATATACATGAACATATACACACATATACGCGGTGACGGGGAGCAGGGGGGGCTCACTGGGGGGGGGGGGGGCGGCGAAGGTTGGAGGCCGGCGACGGAGACGAGGACGGCGGCGACGGGGACGAGGACGGCGGCTCGGGGAGGCGACGGGGACGGGGACGAGGATGGCGGCTCGGGGAGGCGACGGGGAGGCGACGGGGACGAGGACGGCGGCTCGGGGAGGCAACGGGGAGGCGACGAGGACGGCGGCGACGGGGACGAGGACGGCGGCGACGGGGAGGCGACGAGGACGGCGGCGACGGGGACGAGGACGGTGGCGACGGGGACGAGGACGGCGGCTCGGGGAGGCGACGGGGCCGGCGACGAAGACGGCGGCTCGGGGAGGCGACGGGGAGGCGACGGGGACGAGGACGGCGGCTCGGGGAGGCGACGGGGACGAGGACGGCGGCTCGAGGCAACTGGTAGATGAAAACTGAAATTTTCTAAGGGTTTTCTTATATACAAGAAGCATTGGTCCCGGTTGGTGGCACCAACCGGGACTAAAGGTGGCCTTTAGTCCCGGTTGGTGCCACCAACCGGGACCAAAGGTCTCTTTTCGTCAGCCCAAAGGGCGGGAAGCAGAGACCTTTGGTCCCGGTTGGTGGCACCAACCGGGACTAAAGGGTGGCAGTGGTCCCGGTTGGTGCCACCAACCGGGACCAAAGGTGGGCATTGGTCCCGGTTGGTGCCACCAACCGGGACTAAAGGGTGGTGCTGCCCGGGGCCAAAAGTTTAGTCCCACCTCGCTAGCTGAGAGGGCTCGAGAGTGGTTTATAAGCGCTGCTGCGCCAGCCCTCTCGAGCTCCTCTCAACTGCAGGCTTACGGGCCTAATCGCACACACCTCTGCCTGTGGACCTTCTGGGCCTTCTGCGGGCCTGAATCCTGGTCCAACTAGATGGTTGGGTTTCTAGTCGTATTCAGGCCGTGGTGGCCCACTAGGCGGCATTTTTTTTAATTTTTTTCTACTTTTTTTTGTTTTCTTTTTTGCTTTATTTATTTTCTTTTGTTTCTACTTACAGTTTTTCAGTGATTCTTTTTGCTTTTAGGTCACAAAAATTATAAACTTTCTGTTAGTGCCATTAGTTTCCAAATTTGAATAGTTTAAATTTGAATTCTTTTAAATTGGTGTGAATCACTAGTTTGTGAATAACTTTACTATAAAAATAGATTTTTGAGTGATTCTTTTTCCTGCTATTTAATATTACTGTGTTTTATCATTATATTCAATTTGGTAATTTTTAGGTAATTTTAAATGTCTGTTTTAACCAAAAACAGATTTTGTTATTTTAGTTTGCTATTAAAGTTTCTAAAAAAATTCTTTATGAAAATTCTTTTTGCTATTAATGTTTTGAACAAAAAATACTTTGATAACTTTAGTTGCATAAATTTTATATAATTTTAGTTTCATAAATACTAGAGGTTTATAAAATATTTTTAGTTGATTCCTTTTGCTATTGGAGTTTTATAAAAGTTTTTTAGTTGATTCTTTTTGCTATTGAAGAATATTATAGTTTTATTTTAGTTGATCATAACAGAATTTTTTAATTAATTATTTTTAGTTCATTATTTTTGCTATTAGAGTTTCATAAAGGTTTTCTAGTTCATTCTTTTTGCTATTAGTTCATTCTTTGAGCTAAATGACCCTGAAATTGAAAAGCACTTCAAATGAACTCTGAAAAGGTTGAAAGTTGGCATGGTATCATCGTTACACCCACATAGCATGTTCTAAAAAGTTGAGAGGGTTACGGCAAAAACTGGATGCACTTCATGTACAAAATGGACAATCTCTTTCGAAGTATGAGGGTTCGGACGAAAACTCATCTGTTACAAAGGGATTTCATTTTTTTGAACTTATTTGAACTCCAGACTTTTTGTGTGTTCAAAATGCACCATTCAAAGCCACATCATCAATTTTCAACCCTTTCTGACTTCATTTCCTATTTTTCATGCATTTACTGATTTTTTTTAAGCTAAATGACCCTGAAATTGAAAAGCACTACAAATGAACTCTGAACAGGTTGAAAGTTTGCATGGTATCATCATTTCACCCACATAGCATGTGCTAAAAAGTTGAGAGGGTTACGGCAAAAACTGGATGCACTTCGTGTACAAAACGGACAATCTCTTTCGAAGTATCAGGGTTTCGGACGAAAACTCATCTGTTACAAAAGGCATTTAATTTATTCACATGTAACTGCAATGATATAGTTGTGGAGAGAAAGTCTTCACTTTTTCTTCGCTTGTGTCCTTTGCTTATTGCGCCGTAACCATGGATAATCTTCATCGTTTAACAGGGTGCTTGGGTCAGCCTTGACTTTGAAGGGAGGAATTTCATGAAACTTTTCATAATCTTCAGACATGTCTGTCTTGTCCTCCAATCCCACGATGTCTCTTTTTCCTGAAAGAACTATGTGGCGCTTTGGCTCATCGTATGATGTATTCGCTTCCTTATCTTTTCTTTTTCTCGGTTTGGTAGACATGTCCTTCACATAGAAAACCTGCGCCACATCATTGGCTAGGACGAATGGTTCGTCTGTGTACCCAAGATTGTTGAGATCCACTGTTGTCATTCCGTACTGTGGGTCTACCTGTACCCCGCCTCCTGACAGATTGACCCATTTGCACTGAAACAAAGGGATCTTGAAATCATGTCCATAGTCAAGTTCCCATATGTCCACTATGTAACCATAATATGTGTCCTTTCCCCTCTTGGTTGCTGCATCAAAGCGGACACCGCTGTTTTGGTTGGTGCTCTTTTGATCTTGGGCGATCGTGTAAAATGTATTCCCATTTATCTCGTACCCTTTGTAAGTCAATACAGTCGAAGATGGTCCCCTGGCCAACGAGTACAGCTCATCAGAAACAGTGTTGTCACCCATGAGACGTGTTTGCAACCAACTGCCGAAAGTCCTGATGTGTTCATATGTAATCCAGTCGTCATACTGCTCCGGGTGTTTGGAGCGCAGAATATTCTTGTGTTCATCGACATACGGGGTCACCAAGGTAGAATTCTGTAGAACTGTGTAGTGTGCTTGAGACCAAGAATGCCCGTCCCTACATATTATTGAGTCCGCTCCTAGCGTGCCTTTTCCAGTCAGTCTCCCCTCATACCGCGATTGAGGGAGACCAATCTTCTTAAGGTCAGGAATGAAGTCAACACAAAACCCAATGACATCCTCTGTTTGATGGCCCATGGAGATGCTTGCTTCTGGCCTAGCGCGGTTACGAACATATTTCTTTAAGACTCCCATGAACCTCTCAAAGGGGAACATATTGTGTAGAAATACAGGGCCCAGAACGACAATCTCGTCGACTAGATGAACTAGGACGTGCGTCATGATATTGAAGAAAGATGGTGGGAACACCAGCTCGAAACTAACAAGACATTGCACCAAATCACTCCTTAACCTTGACAGGATTTCTGGATCGATCACCTTCTGAGAGATTGCATTGAGGAATGCACATAGCTTCACAATGGCTAATCGAACGTTTTCCGGTAGAAGCCCCCTCAATGCAACCGGAAGCAGTTGCGTCATAATCACGTGGCAGTCATGAGACTTTAGGTTCTGGAACTTTTTCTCTGCCATATTTATTATTCCCTTTATATTCGACGAGAAGCCAGACGGGACCTTCATACTGAGCAGGCATTCAAAGAAGATTTCCTTCTCTTCTTTGGTAAGAGCGTAGCTGGCAGGACCTTCATACTGCTTTGGATGCATGCCGTCTTTTTCATGCACACGTTGCTGTTCCTCCCGTGCCTCCGGTGTATCTTTTGTCTTCCCATACACTCCCAAGAAGCCTAGCAGGTTCACGCAAAGATTCTTCGTCACGTGCATCACGTCGATTGCAGAGCGGACCTCTAGGTCTTTCCAATAGGGTAGGTCCCAAAATATAGATTTCTTCTTCCACATGGGTGCGCGTCCCGCATCGTCAGTCGGAATAGATAGTCCGCCAGGACTCTTTCCAAAGATTACTTGTAAATCATTGACCATATCAAGTATGTGATCACCAGTACGGAGGGCGGGCTTCTTCCGGTGATCTGCCTCACCTTTGAAATGCTTTCCTTTCTTTCGACATTGATGGTTGGTCGGAAGAAATCGACGATGCCCCAGGTACACATTCTTCCTGTATTTGTCCAAATATATACTGTCGGTGTCATCTAAACAGTGTGTGCATGCGTGGTATCCCTTGTTTGTCTGTCCTGAAAGGTTACTGAGAGCAGGTCAATCGTTGATGGTTACAAACAGCAACGCATGTAGGTCAAATTCCTCCTGTTTGTGCTCATCCCACACACGTACACCTTCTCCATTCCACAGCTGTAAAAGTTCTTCAACTAATGGCCTTAGGTACACATCAATGTCATTGCCGGGTTGCTTAGGGCCTTGGATGAGCACTGGCATCATAATGAACTTCCGCTTCATGCACAACCAAGGAGGAAGGTTATAGATACATAGAGTCACGGGCCAGGTGCTATGATTGCTGCTCTGCTCCCCAAAAGGA
Source organism: Elymus sibiricus (assembly GCA_039707655.1). Taxonomy (NCBI): domain Eukaryota; kingdom Viridiplantae; phylum Streptophyta; class Magnoliopsida; order Poales; family Poaceae; genus Elymus; species Elymus sibiricus. The sequence continues at coordinate 334,131,755 of CM077666.1, forward strand.
TTAATGCCATCTGCACTTAAACCAAACCATACGTTCCTTGCGTCACCTGCAAAGTCCCCCCACCTTCTCTCGATTTTTCTCCACTGCGACCCGTCAGCGGGTGCTCTCAACTTCCCGTCTTTCTTACGGTCTTCTTTGTGCCATCGCATCAACTTGGCATGCTCTTTGTTTCTGAACAGACGTTTCAGCCGTGGTATTATAGGAGCATACCACATCACCTTGGCAGGAACCCTCTTCCTGGGGCACTCGCCCTCAACATCACCAGGGTCATCTCGTCTGATCTTATACCGCAATGCACCGCATACCGGGCATGCGTTCAAATCCTCGTACTCACCGCGGTAGAGGATGCAGTCATTAGGGCATGCATGTATCTTCTGCACCTCCAATCCTAGAGGGCATAGAACCTTCTTTGCTTCGTACGTACTGCCGGGCAATTCGTTATCCTTTGGAAGCTTCTTCTTCATTATTTTCAGCAGCGAACTAAATCCCTTGTCAGATACACCATTGTCTGCCTTCCATTGCAGCAATTCCAGTATGGTACCGAGCTTTCTGTTGTCATCTTCGCAATTTGGGTACAACCCTTTTTGTGATCCTCTAACATGCGATCGAACTTCAACTTCTCCCTTTCACTTTCGCATTCTCTCTGTGCATCAACAATGACCCGGCGAAGATCATCATCGGGCACATCGTCTGGTTCCTCTTGATCTTCAGCTTCCCCCATTGCAGCATCACCGTATTCAGGGGGCGGGTAGTTGTCATCATCCTCTTCTTCTTCGTTGTCTTCCATCATAACCCCTCTTTCTCCGTGCTTGGTCCAAACATTATAGTGTGGCATAAAACCCTTCTCAAGCAGGTGGAAGTGAAGGGTTTTAGAGTTGGAGAAAGCCTTCGTATTCTCACAGACAGTACATGGACAATGCATAAAACCATTCTGCTTGTTTGCCTTAGCCGCTTCGAGAAAATTATGCAGGCCCTTAATATACTCGGAGGTGCGTCGGTCACCGTACATCCATTGCCGGTTCATTTGCGTGCGTTATATAGTTCTTATTATTGAACAACATATAACTCTCTAGAGCATCTAATTAAAACACACAATTAAGAACTTTTTTCTTTTAGAAAGAAGATAAGAAGAAGAGGCTAACCACGGTGTTGCCGGCGCCGAGATGGGCGCGGGCGATCGACGGCGGTGAGGACGGGGACGGGACAGGACGGACCGCCAAACCTAGACAAATCTTGAGGAAAATGGAGCTTGGACAAGGAGCTTCGAGAGGAGAAAGCTTAAGTGTGGCTCGGGCATTTCATCGAACACCTCATGTGCATAGGAGGTGAGCTAGAGCACCACAAAAGCTCTCCCACGGCCGGGCAAAAAAACAGAGCAATGCATTGCTCTGCTCGCGGGCGGGGGCTATATATAGGCCAACCATTGGTCCCGGTTCCAGCCACAAACCGGGACCAATGGTTGTGGGCCAGGAGCGAGGCGCATTGGTCCCGGTTCGTGGCTAGAACCGAGACAAAAGGGGTCACCTTTAGTCCCGGTTCCAGCCACAAACCGGGACCAATGGTTGTGGGCCAGGAGCGAGGCGCATTGGTCCCGGTTCATGTCTAGAACCGGGACAAAAGGGGTCCGACGAACCGGGACCAATGGCCCACGAGGCCCGGCCGGCGCCCTGGCCTCACGAACCGGGACCGATGCCCTCATGGGTCCCGGTTCGTGAGTGAACCGGGACTAATGGGCTTCTCAGGGGTGGACCGATGCCCTGTTTTGTACTAGTGTCTGCTTCAGGTTGAGTCATTTGATGTGTGTGGTTGCTATGCTTTTGAGCTTTTATCGATATTTTTGTAGTGCAATGTACACTAATCTACTTTTGGGTAATTAGCTAATATAAGCAGGTCAGTTTAAATTTCAATGGTCATGTAGTTCGGGGTGGCTTTAGCTATTTGGCTGGGACATTCCTTTTGCCGCTGTATGGATCTGATTTGACTACATTTGGATTGGATTGGCAGTTTCCTGTTTGTTTGGAGGTTTACATGCGGTGTCCCAGTGGTTGTGATTTGCATGCCTCCAGCCTGATGTATACAGAAAGATCGCATGCACGGGTTGCTTATAATGTAGTCGATCCGTGGGCCACATGGGATTAGTCTCTGGTCGGAGCATGTAGCGGTTGTGCACGATTTTCAAGCCGATGTGGCTACCTGCATGCAATTTTAAGAGGCGATGTGACTACGTGCATGGCTTTTGCATGTGAGCTGGCTGTTTATATAAATATTTTCCAGGCATTCTTTTTTGGCTGATTAGCGTAGGCCATTAGGGTACACCGTTTTGATTCTCAGTTTTTTTTGCCTATTTGAGAGATCTTTTGTTCGACCGTTCAACGTGAGCAGTTTTTTTTAATGCTTCCATACATGGGGTGGAAGATCTTTTCACAGGCCGTTTAGCGTCGATGGTCGCATTGACATGTGTAGTGGATTAGTGTTGAAGTGTTACATTTGGTTACTCCGTCGTGGTTGGTGGTGCCGTGCCGATCCTTTTTCGCTATTTGAGGTCTGCTGCCGCCTAAACCGGAGTTTCTGATGGGCTTTGATATTTTAGATGGTCGTAATGATAGTGTCTGACGCGTATTAACAGTTTTATTCAGAGTGATCCGGTGATGAGTTTGTAAATTTTGGGCACGCATCTCATATACTATCACTTAAGAACGCAGGTTCATTTATTATTAGTCACTAGCAAAAGGCCCGTGCGTTGCAACGGGAGAAAAAAATACCACACGCTCTTAATTTACAAAAAATGGTCTATAATGTGAGAATTTGTAGTTATGCCCTAAATAAAGATGGTCTTAGCCTACAAAATCGCAGTTGAAGATTTCACAGGTCTTCTATTTCAACATGGCTTACATGTAGATTTAATACATACAAAGAAACGGGCAAGTGATCTTGAATTTCGTCTCCAATCCTGATTTTGCTGAGGTGTTCATCCCCAATCTGGATCAGCACCGGTATGGAAAAAAAAGGATAATGCATTATTTATTAAGATTGCATCCTAGATAGTATTTTTTTTCTAACAAAAACCTGCTTCGCGTGCCATTACACGCCACTCATAGCCAACTCTGATAAACGTTGAGATAAGGTTATTCTCATCTCTGTGAGGTGCATATGCACGTGTGTTGCCACAGATTGCACTATTTTTTTTTCTTGGATCATGAAGTGTTGATGTGAAGAGGCCACCCCAACGCTCTTTATTGACGCATAGCCTTGCACTGTCATCGGATTGAAGAATAGTGATACATGAAATAGTCTAGGAAGAAACATACATTTAAATACATTTAAATGATTTTTATAGAATTATCGAAAGATTTGAATCCAATGATTTTGATTCTTTAGATTTGTTTTAGCCTAATTTATGTAGATTTTTTTATTTGTAAGATTATATTTCATTCCTAATGGTTCTTTTCACTATTTGGGCTGGCCCAAACGAAAGAAAAAATGATACTTTCTCCTCATGCGTATCTCCCATACTCCTGTTCTAGTACACATACGTACATTTGCTCACAAAAAATATGCGTTGTGCATGTCCTCCTTTTTGTGTGGGATTAAAAAACTCAATCAGCTAATACGTAGAAATAATGTTGGTTAGTTCGAGCCGACACGTACACGACCCAACATGTGTATGCTTCGCTCTAGAGAGATCACGCATCAAATCTTATCCATTCGTCTCCACCTCCACCGCTCTCGTTCTATTCTATGTCTCCATCTCTCACATGTCACATCCCTGCCGGGCACCCATTGCTTCTAGCCGGCCTGGCGTGTGGCGACTGTTGACGAGGTAGCATTGGAAACCCCGGCGACTACCACACAGGCGGCTTCCCCTGATAGTGCGCTGCCACCAGCAACTCCATCTCCAGCTCCTCGTCGCCGCCTGAGGCCACCACCAGCAACCCCATCTCCAGCTCCTTCCCCTCGTCGCCGCCTGAGACCACCACCAGCAACCCCATCTCCAGCTCCTTCCCCTCGTCGTCGCCTGAGGCCACCACCAGCAACCCCATCTCCAGCTCCTTCCCATCGTCGCCGCCTGAGACCACCACCAGCAACCCCATCTCCAGCTCCTTCCCCTCGTCTCCGCCTAAGGCCACCACCAGGCGAAGCCTGCGACGGGTGAGGCCTCTTGTCGTCTCCCGGCTGCCCTGTTGCGTGCGCCCCCCATCGTGGCTATCAGCCCGGCGCTCCAGACGTCCGTCGGCGCGTCTCTCGGTGGCAGATCCGGGGCGGCTGTGCTCCCCTGGCCAAACCCGTGACTCCCGTGGGCGCCTCGCCCCTCCGCTTCCTCCGAAGGATGCCCGGTGCGGCGCATCCTCGCATCTATGAGGCCGGCGACGTGCAACCACCATTAGATCGGACCGGGAGAAGTGATTGAGCCAGAGCGCAATCCGGTGAAAGCAAGGATCGGGTGGTTGGATCGGCCCCCGTAGGCGAATCGGAAGAGTAGAGAGCGGGTCGCCGCATGCAGCCGCCGCTCATGGACGCCCGTGGATCGCGGGTTGAATACATATGAATACAGGATCTTTTTGTAAGATTGAAACGGTTTCTCAGATCCACTAAAGAAAGGACTGCGGGTTGAATAGAAGAAACAGCAGGGGCTTTTTTGCAAAATGGCTGACGACGTACGACAGAAGCGATAGCTGCTTTATTATTAGGGAGAGATAGCACAAATGCCCGTGCGTTGCAACGGGAGAAAACTCTCGCACAGTCCTAGCGAGTCATCCGTATTGCCACTTCTCCTCTTTGTCATCATCATCGATGATGGTACTCAAGAACTTGATGGCCTCACACCTTAACTTAATTTGCATTAATAACTATAGCAAAAATGACCGTGCGTTGCAACGTGTATAAAATAAATCTGAGAGTTCGTGTGGTCTTCGAGATTTTATCTATCATGGTGAATAATAAGATTTTCCAATTAAATTGGTTGTAAGACTTATAAGGATCCACTTTATGAAGATCCCCTTGTATTCCAAAAGCTCGTAATATTCTTCTCTGCTAGTAAAACCTACTCCTTCAACTCGCTCTAAAGAAATTAAATTATGTGTAATAAGTTGTTGATATTCAACACCCCTGTGTAAAAATAATTACAGAAATCTAAACATTTATCGATCAGCGGCTACTCCTTCGATGCGAAAGTAATTGTGCATCATTCGCATACCTGTACCAGCTTCAAATAGATCATATATTGATTCCTATATCTCGCAATCTCAGCTGCTGTACGGGGCGAAACAGGACGCGAGCAAGAACCGTTGTCGGACTCTCTCTACTCTTCATCCCTCCCTCTGTTCTCCCTATCTCATCAACGACATCGATGACATTCAAAGTTGAGGAATATCTTGATGGCCAGCAAGTACCCGTGAGCCCCAAATATCTTCTCCCTTAAGAAATATTTATTTTCAATATTACACTCACTTTTAATTATTATATCTGGTAATGTAACAACAAACACCAGCAAGTAACAACAAATAAACAACAGTACTATGACAGTAAAAACAAACATCATAGCATCGAGCAGCTTCTAGTCGGTGCAATTTCGTTTCAGTCCGATCTACTGGATCATGCGGCGCTCTCGTCTTGTACACGCAATCGGCACTCACATCAACTGGCTGTCACGTGCTGTGACCCACCCACCGCCCAGCGCCCTGCCTCTTATCCTCTCATCACCCAGCGCTGGTCCTCCTCCTCTATTCTCCTCCATCCAACCACCACCAGCGCCCTGGACGTGTCCAGTTCGTCCAGGTTCCCGAGCTCCCGAAGACCAGCGCCACCGGCCGCCCCTGGCTCTCCGTCGACCACCGCGCCCCGGCGCCCCTCTCTCTTCCCTTCTCCTTCTCCTTCTCTTCTCTCTCTCCCTTCTCCTTCCCTCGTCTCATCTCTCTCCCTCTGTTGTGCACAAGAGCGAGCTCAAGACCCGCCATGGCTGGCGCCCCGCTACCGGCTTCGATCTCCACCACCACCGACCGGATCCACCCACCGCAGCTCGCCCACGACTGGATCCCGCCGTCCCCGCCTTCAGTTCCTCCGGATCCGGTCCCCCTCATCCTCCAGCGCCCTGCCTCGCCGTTCCCTGCCTCGAGCGATCGATCCAGATGATGCTCGAGTCAACGCAGCGCCAACGCAGAGCCTCCCCAGCCTCGTACGTACGCCAGGTGGGCCGCGTCCCTCCGGCCCAACCTCCTCCGCCTCGCCTTGGAGCTCCCCTGCCGTCGCCCGATCTGGCCGCCCCGTGCTCCGGATCCGGCTAGCAGCCTCGCCTCCGACCCGATTCGGACGCCGACAGCCTCCCGCCACCCTGCGCCATGCCCCAGAGGCCCGACCGATCCCGCGCCCGCTCATCATCGCTTTCCTTCGTTCCGTTCGATTTTCTTCGCTCCTTTCCCACTTGGAGTTTATTCGGCTTGTTGATTCTTTTTATTGGTGTAGCCTCCGGCCATCTTCGGCGTCCAGCCGCGACCCGCCTATGGCCACCGGTGCCACAGGAGCACCGGCTACCTTCTGGCTCGACCCGGCAGCGGAGCGCCAGCCGTCGACGACCTGCGCCGCGGCGTCTACTCTGTGGATAAGAAGACGCTGCAGGGAGGGGGGATTTTGTAAAAGCGATACGTTTTTTTAACTTAAGATAGTACTGCGGGTTGATTCCTGAGAAACAAAGGGGCTTTTTTGCAAAATAGCCTCGACGACGTACGACAGAAGCTGTAGCTGCTTTATTATTAGGGAGAGATTGTTGCCGGACTGCCTTGTTCGAGGTTTCCAATATCTATATGTTTCTTGTTTTAGGGGATATCTATATGTTTCTATAAATACAAGTTTGTATATATGCCAGGCGAATTCGAAAGCAAGCAGATTACGTTCAAAGGCCAACTAGCTGAAACACTAATGCAGCTGAGGAGAATGTTTCTCAAGCAACCTTGGAATTAATATGTGCTCACTATAAAATCGCCATCAATGATCATAACTGTCAGTTGGAAGTTGGAAGGAATGATTTGCCGTGGTGATGACCACCGGCCTCCTCGTATATTTATACACGTACGTACAAAGGATAAGTACAAGGTTGTTAGGGTTACAACTGATGGCGTGATCTGCCCTTATCTACAGCTAAGCTAACAACCAGAATCTTAACTATACATCACGTTTAACATTCCCCCGCAATCTCATCCTGACACAAGGTTGAGATTGGTGCGCAGCCGCTCGAGCATGGCCTTCGTGAGAGGTTTGGTAAATGCATCGGCTACCTGATCAGCAGAGGCAATGAACCGGACGTCAAGTGCACCCATGGCCACCTTTTCTCTCACAAAATGGAAATCCACCTCAATGTGTTTAGTACGAGCATGAAACACCGGATTCGCGGTGAGATACGTGGCACCGAGGTTGTCACACCATAGAACGGGTGCTCGAGACTGCGGAACGTGCAACTCTTTGAGCAGGGACTGTATCCAGGAGGCTTCAGCTGTTCCATTCGCAAGCGCCTTGTATTCAGCTTCAGTGGACGAACGCGAGACCGTCGGCTGTTTCCTTGCACTCCATGAAACAAGGTTTGGTCCAAAAAAGACAGCAAAACCGCTGGTGGATCTTCGGTCATCGATGCACCCAGCCCAATCAGCGTCAGTAAATACACTGATCAAAGTTGATGATGAACGCCTTATGGTCAGACCTGTCTCAACTGTCCCTTTCACAAATCGCAAGATGCGTTTAACAACTTCCCAGTGCACATCAGTGGGCCTTGACAAGAACTGGCAAACTTTGTTCACGGCGAACGAGAGATCCGGCCGTGTCAAAGTTAAGTACTGAAGAGCTCCCACCGTGCTTCTATACTTGAAAGCTTCATCCTCATTCAGTTTATGTCCAACATCACAACTGAGCTTCTCATGGGTGCACATGGGTGTTGAAACTGCTTTGCAATTCACCATATCAGTACGCTGCAGCAAATCAAGGGCGTATTTTTTCTGAGTAAGAGTCATTCCCCCGGAATTGCGAAGCACTTCAATACCAAGAAAATAATTGAGAGAACCAAGGTCTTTCACAGGGAACGTATCCGAGAGTCGCTGAAGCAGATTATGCAGGGCAGAAGCAGATGAGCTCACGATGACGATGTCATCCACATAGACAAGCATGTAGATGGTGACACCTCGATCAACAAGGATGAACAGAGATGTATCGGCTGCTGACGGATGAAACCCAAGCTGCTGAAGACGCTCACTAAGACGGGCATACCATGCACGAGGGGACTGTTTGAGGCCATACAATGCCTTGTGGAGCTTGCAAACATAGTCCGGCCGTGACGCATCCTGAAAACCGGGGGGCTGCTGCATGTAAGCTTCTTCAGTGAGAACACCGTGAAGGAAAGCATTACTGATGTCCACTTGACGAAAGTGCCAGCCACGAGAAACAGCGAGCGAGAGCACGAGGCGCACGGTGGCAGGTTTGACTACCGGAGAGAATGTTTCCGAGTAATCAAGCCCGTACTGCTGAGTGAAGCCGCGCGTGACGAGCCGTGCTTTGAACTTGTCGAGGGAGCCATCTGCCTTATGCTTCACTTTGAAGACCCATTTGCAGCTTATAACATTTTTGCCGGGAGGCCGAGGCACTAATGACCATGTCTTGTTCTGCTGAAGAGCTTGGAACTCAGATTCCATCGCTGGCCGCCACTGGTCATCGGCAAGGGCGGCACGAAATGAGCGAGGCTCTGCGTGGAACGCGCGACGGCGAGGGTCGTAGCGATGGTGCCGTCGCTTGGCACCAGCGGCTTGACGATGTTGTCGCGAAGGCGAGTCGTCATCGGATGCAGGGCGCCGGACGGCGCAACTTCAGTATCTGCCGCAGCGTCGAACAACGAGGTCGCCGGCGGCGCTGACTCGGGAGTCCCGGTGGAAGAACAGGCCGGGTCAACGTCGGCAGCTTGGTCGGGCGTCAGATGAAGCCGGCTGACAGGAGAAGCCGGGCGGCGTTGTTCATGCGGTGGCACGAGACCGGGCGAGGGCCCGGCTGAAACGTCTGCATGGCCCCCGTGTGCATGGCCCCCGTCTTCATGGCTGCTACGGGGCGTACATGGCGACGTGAACTCCTGATGAGCACCTGCAGGAGACAAAGACGAGCTGCGCGAAGCATCAGACAGCAAGGTAATGTCATAGTTGCGCATGCGATCATCCATTAGAGCCGGCTCGGTGATAGGAAAAAGGGATAGTGGTGTGGAAATAATGGGTGAGGATTTTTGCATCGATGAGCTAGTGGAGAACGGGAACACTTGTTCATCAAAAATGACATCACGGGAAATATAAATGCGACCACTAGAACGATCTAAGCATTTGTAGCCCTTGTGCATGGAACTATATCCCAAGAAAACGCACTGCCGAGACCGGAATTCTAGCTTGCGGTTATTATAAGGGCGCAGGTTCGGCCAACAGGCACAACCGAAAGCACGGAGGAAGGTATAGTCTGGTTTATCGCTAAAGAGACAAGAGACTGGTGTGGAGTTTTGAAGAACTCGAGTGGGCATGCGATTTATGAGATAGCAAGCAGTGAGAAATGCCTCGTCCCAAAAACGAACGGGGAGGGAGGAGTGAGCGAGAAGAGCGATGCCTGTTTCGACGATATGACGATGTTTCCGTTCTGCGATGCCATTTTGTTGTGAGGTGTGAGGGCAAGAAACACGGTGCACAATGCCTTCTTTTTGGAAATAACGAGAGAGACGGCGATACTCGCCGCCCCAATCCGTTTGAACCGTTTTAATTTTTGCATCGAGCATGCGTTCAACATGTTTTTGGAAGGTGTAGAAGGCTTGTTCAACATCGGATTTTCGTTTAAGGAGATAGATCCACGTAAAACGGCTATAGTCATCCAAAAAACTCACATAGTATTTAAAACCACCAACGGAAGTAATAGCAGGACCCCATACATCTGAATGAATAATTTCAAGAGGTGTATAAGTGACATGATTAGAATCTCGAAACGGTAGCTGATGAACTTTTGCGCGTTGACACGCATCACAAACACTAGACTCGGTAGATGGTGCATAAGCAAATTTATTTGACCTAAGAACTGAATCGACGACACTTTTGGACGGATGACCTAATCTTTTATGCCATAAATCTGAAGATAGCCTGATGCTGGAGAGAGCTCGAGGACCGGATATGAGGGACGACTGCTTGTAGCTTGGCACCAGGTAGAGACCATTGCGGCATCTACTTTGAAGAAGAACCGCCTTCGTTGCTCGGTCCTTAAGACGAAAAAGATTAGGATAGAATTCAGCAAAAGCATCATTATCGGAGACAAGTTTGTGCACAGACAAGAGGTGTTTGTTAACGTGTGGAACATGCAGCACGTTACGAAGGTGCAGAGGTTTGGATGAACCGGGAATAGTGGAATGACCAACATGTGCAATAGACATACCTGCTCCGTTGGCTGCATGCACTTTGTCCTTGCCTCCATACTTCTCATGGAAGCTGAGACGGTCCAGGTCGCTCGTCAGGTGGTCGGTAGCGCCAGTGTCTGCATACCAGTCCGTGTCGACGGAGTACGAGCCTGAGCCGGTGTTGGCGACGTTGCCGGAGCGCTCACGCTGCTCTTCTGGCTGGAAGGCGTGGTTGAACCTGTTGCGGCAATGGAGGGCGTCATGGCCAAACATGGAGCAGACCTGACACTTCAGGTTAGACTGGCCGTTGCCGCGGCCGCGCTGTCCGCGACCACGTCCGCCCTGTTCGCCTTGTCCGCCGCGTGCGCCTTGGCCGCCTTGTCCGCCGCGGTGACCATCAAAGTGGCGCGCAGCAGCGTTTGCCGACGGATGGATGTTGCCGGACGATGCCTGCTGCTCGAGGCGAAGTTCAGCGCTGAGGAAGAAGGCGTAGAAGCTGCTGTGGCTGATGAGGTCGTCGTGTGCCGTGATGGACGTGACCAGAGGCTCGAACTCAGGACCTAGTCTGGCGAGTATGTAGCCCAGCACCTCGTCATCGGAGAGCGGCTTGCCGATGGAAGCCATGGCGTCGGCGAAGCCCCGCATCTTGCGGTAGTATTCCGAGGCGGTGAGGTCCTTCTTTTTCAGATTGGAGAGCTGATAGCGCAACTGCATGATACGAGCACGATTTTGTGATGCAAACAACTCATGCAGGGTAGTCCAGACCTGAGCAGAAGTGGTGAGCTGGGTCATCTGCCCGAGGATATCCTCGGTCATGGAGCCGAGGAGCGCGATCATGACGAGCTGGTCATTCTGGTACCAGCGAAGGAACTCCGGGTTGGCGACCTCGACAGCTGCATCGCCGGTGCCCTCTGTGAGGGTCTGCGGCGGCGCTTCCACGGTGCCGGCGACATAGCCGTACAAACCGGTCGAGGCGAGGGCGGGGACGGCCTGAGTCTTCCACAACAGGAAGTTGTCCCGCGTGAGGCGCAGCGTGATGAGGCTGCCGAGTGTGGTGACGGAGATCGGAGCGGAAGAGGAGGAGCCGGCGGCAAGGGTGCCGGCGTTGACGGTGGAAAGGGCGCCGGAAGTGCTGGAGAGGGGAGCAGCGGTGGAGCCGGCCATGGTGGACGAGATTGGATCTTATTGCTCTGTATACCAAGTTGGAAGTTGGAAGGAATGATTTGCCGTGGTGATGACCACCGGCCTCCTCGTATATTTATACACGTACGTACAAAGGATAAGTACAAGGTTGTTAGGGTTACAACTGATGGCGTGATCTGCCCTTATCTACAGCTAAGCTAACAACCAGAATCTTAACTATACATCACGTTTAACACTGTCATGCACTTGAAGTCACAAAAAGGAGCCTCTTTTCAACGCTAGACAAGGTATGCACCAAGCAATGACAGTTATTATGGCACGTCAGTAGGTAACCGCGCTACAAAATGAATTCACAAGACAGAGTAAGATATGTGATAATTTCTCCAACATAATATTATTGTGTACGTATTCTCAGCGTCCATAGACTGATGATCCAATCATTTCCTACAATGGCACTAAGCCACCTATAGGTCGTGTGCAACAATTTTCAAAATCTTTGTATCATTTCATTACAGATACCAATCCAGGAGGCTCCACTAGAATGATATAAGTTGTCAATGAATGTAATGTGTTTAGTCTTGCTAGAAAGAAATTACAATGTATACTTTCCATCTTGCAAGATGTATCACTCATGGTGATAATAAATGTATCCTTTCCAAATTGGTCATGTGCATAGCTTGCTTTTGTCTGACTACAAAGTTATAAGCTCTTATTTCCACCACATGAGATAAAAATATCATATATACACGTAATGTATCGACGGGGCGCGGCGTGCCGCCGCGCGGGCATGGCTAGTTAGGTACTAGACTTCATTGTTTTCTCCCTCCCTCTCCCTCTCCCTCTCCTTGTGGAACATGACAAGGAGATCGAACTGCGCATCATATCTTCTTCAATGTTTTACTATTGTTTCCTGGACCCTTGTTGAATTAAGGGATCGAATAATTGGCTGGATGCTCGGTGATATCTATGCAAATCAAGAAAGGGAAAAGGTAACAACTCAGAGGATATTTTATATATGGATAATGGTGCTTAGTGTGCATGTCGTGCACTCTGCGTGAACTGTCCGTGCCAGCGCTGATATTCTAGTTCTAGTCAATGTACTCTAGTTTGTAAGCATCGACACGAAAACTACTGGCAGGGCCAGTCGGACGTCTAAACAAGCGTAAGATACCATTAGTGCATAATAGTCTATCTCACGCGATTCGAAAACATTTTACACTACGATTTTATCACCCGTCAGTCCTCATGCGTCAGTAATGATCCGGCACACAGAAGAACCTACCTGTTGGGAAGAACTTTTTTTGCGAGGACATGAGAAGAGTAAAATTCAGGGAGAATCTCATTCTATCATGTGCATCCACATAACTGAAAATCAAGCGAAATACACTCAAGTCCAAGCCAATGTCATGATCAACAAGTCAAGGAAAAACAAGAAAAATAATAAAAACACTAGGTCAAATGAGAGACTAAATCGCCAAAAACAACCACAATCATGTCTCAAAGGAGATTTCAAAGTCTTCACTCTCTAAAGAAATAGGTTTATGATTGAGCACGCACAATGAGGCTTCAATCTAACTTTCACCGTGACCCCCCTTACCCTCCTTAATAGGACGGTTGCCCTAGTGACTCCATAGAAGAAAATGAAATTAGTAAAAAAAACCTACACTCCAGCTTCATATTCCTCGAAGAGGTACACCAAAATTTTCAATTGTTCCACACAATTTAAAGGGGTCATACTCTTCGGTTAAAGCAAATCCTCATGGACTTTCACATGTGTATACTCACAAACACAAGTCACTCAACTGCTTTGTCATTGAATCATGAAAAACCTTCAGGGGACACTAGATGCACTTATGGTAGCCTTATATGTCAAGTTGTTGATGCTCCCCTGGTGTACGTCGTTGGCCAATTTGCGGGCCTGGGTCACCTCGTGGCCTGGTGGGCCGAGTCCCGGCCTGTTGGTATACCTAGGGTCACGACATCATCAACATCCTTGGAGAAATGGGGAAGAAAGATGAACATGTTCTCAACTTTAAGGGTTTGATTCCGGGTAGCATAGTTGTTGCTCGAGATAGGATAAAAGGGCCAAAGGATCACTATGCCGACTACTTTCGAGCCAAGCCAATAGTCCATGAGGCTTTTTATGGTGTCGATTACGATGAGCAGACATTTGTTCTTGCGCATAGTGGAGGATGTGGAAAGGCCATTTGGAGTGCTCCAACCTCGTTGGGGTATTGTTCGTAGAGTTGCAAATATGTGGAATCCGAAGACATTGTGGGAAGTGATGCATTATTTGTGTGATCTTGCACAATATGATTGTGGAGGATGATGACGATGGAGCGTCCAGTACTTCTAATTTTGAGAGGCCCGGAGTACATGTCCGGCTCCCGGAACAAGATGATCGCATGTTGTCAATTTTTTAGGGTTGCGTCGACAACTTCGAGATTAAGCGCATATGCAACTACTAATTGATCTTGTGGAGCATTCGTGCATTTACACCAAAAACTATTAAATAGGTGATGTCGTATTAATTTATGCTTAAAGTATGTACTCCATATAACATACTCCCTCCGTCCCATAATATAAGAGTATATGTTTGAACCATGTATTTATTTATTCAAACCATTTTATTGTTTAATTGTCGTGTGCTATTTGCATAGTTAAATGATCTATGTGTACGTGTTTGCATAAAAACGGGGTTTGAAAATGAAGAGAACAGTAAGCAGTTATCGGTCAGGTCAAAATGAATAATCTAGACCTATGTAAAATGGGGTCCACCCCAATGTTGAAAATCCGACGTCAGATTTTTAACCATGGCAAATCGAACAATTTTATGCCAAATTTAATTGTTGTGAGAATGACAATTTTCGTTAGTAAGCATAGCAAATCCTGGCAAAAAAACTGGACATGTCAAGGATTTATCATAATTGCTAGGAAATTAGCATCCTCGTGATAATTAAATTTGGCATGAAAACTCAAAGGAAAAAAAAGTCTGAGTTCGATTTGTCTGGGTCAAAATAGCCCGTTTTTTTTTTTGAGGGGTCAAAATAGCCCGTTATGATGATTGGAGATGCTCCGGAAGGCGAGGCCCATCCCCTCTCGGCCCCATCATTTCCTCCCTTTGCCAGAGCGCGCGGCTGCGGCCCGCGCCGTGCCCACCTACGTCGCCGCGCCGCAGCAAGCTTTCCAAGGCCTCCCATGCCCACGCCGGCACGCCATTCTCCACACTGGACCTTCCACTGAGCCATGCGCCTCCTCACAAGGCTGGCCAAACCCGGATGCTGCTCTCCGACGACCTCCCCGCGTGTCGCCCATGCCGCTCTCGGCTGGAACCGGTTGTTCCACACCGGCGACGACGCGCACAATGTGTTCGGTGCGATGCCTGCACCGGACCACAGGCAGTGCAGTGAGCTGCTCAGGGCGCGCACCGCGAGCGGGGATCACTACGGGTCAGTCTGCCTCGTCCGCGGGATGCTCGGGCGGGGCCTCCGGCCCGACAGGCTCGCGCTCGCCGCGGCGATCAAGTCGGCGTCGGCGCTCCCCGACAGCGGTGCCCTGGGGAGGTGCCTCCACGGGTTTGTTGTCAGGCTCGGGAACGCTGCGGGCGTGGCGGTGGCGAAGGCGATCATGGACATGTACGGGAGGCGTGGTGCTCTCACGGAGGCCCGCCAAGTGTTCGATGAAATGGGCTGCCCTGACGCGGTATGTTGGAACATCCTGATCACCGGGTCCTCCCGGGCTGGGTTTTTTGACGACGTATTCGCCTTGTTCCGGTCGATGCTTGCGTGTGGTGTAGATGGGAGCATGCCGACTGCGGTGACGGTGGCTGTCGTCATTCCGGTATGTGCAAAGTTGAGAGATTTAACGGCTGGGAGGAGTGTCCATGGCTATGTCGTCAAGACTGGGTTGGAATCTGATACTTTGTGTGGGAATGCATTGGTGTCCATGTATGCAAAATGTGGTGCAGGTGGAATCACAGATGATGTGCATAGAGCCTTTTCTTCAATTCATTGCAAGGATGTTGTTTCATGGAACTCGATCATCGCAGGATACTCCGAGAATGGGTTGTTCGAAGAAGCACTCGTACTATTTGGTCAGATTATCTCAGAGGAATGTCTTCCGAATTATTCAACAGTAGCTAATATTCTTCCTGTATGCTCGTTCATGGAGTATGGGAGGAACTATGGCAAAGAAGTGCATGGTTTCGTGTTCCGGTTTGGCTTATATATGGACATATCTGTTTGTAATGCGCTGATGACTCATTATTCCAAGGTGTGTGAAATGAGGGTTGTGGAATCAATATTCAGAAGTATGAATTCAAGAGATATTGTTACATGGAACACAATAATTGCTGGATATGTGATGAACGGGTGCCACTCTAGGGTGTTAGGCCTGTTCCGTAGGCTTCTGTCTACAGGAATGACCCCTGATTCTGTTTCTTTCATTAGTCTGCTCACTGCTTGTGCTCAAGTAGGTGATGTGAAAGGAGGGATGGCAGTTCATGGTTATATTTATCGGCATCCAGTACTTCGTCAGGAAACATCCTTAATGAATGCTCTTATTAGTTTCTATAACCAGTGTGACAGATTTGATGATGCTCTTCATTCTTTCGCTGATATTTTGGACAAGGATTCAGTATCATGGAATGCAATTCTATCGGGCTGTGCTAACAGAAAAGAACATATTGAGGAGTTCACCAAACTCTTCTGTGAAATGTGCCACAAGGTAACTCGTTGTGACTCAGTCACAATCTTAAATTTTATCCGCATGAGTACCTTCTGTGGTGCTCAGAGGGTTCGGGAAGCTCATGGATATTCCTTGCGAGTTGGTTATATTGGGGAAATATCAGTTGCAAATGCTATTCTCGATGCATATGCAAAGTGTGGTCAGCCGCAGGATGCAGATATACTTTTCAGAAACCTAGCCGGTCGGAACATTGTAACAGGCAATACTATGATTTCTTGCTACCTGAAAAATAACAGTGTAGAGCAAGCTGAGAGAATCTTCAACCAAATGCCTGAGAAAGATAGGACAACATGGAATCTCATGATCCAGTTGTATGCACGTAATAATATGTGTGATCAAGCTTTCAGTCTGTTTCATCAGTTGCAGTGTCCCGATACTGTTGGCATTACAAATATTCTCCTGGCTTGCATCCATTTGAGTTCGGTACAATTGGTGAAACAATGCCATGGCTACATGCTCAGAGCATCCCTAGAAGACATCCATCTTGAAGGAGCTCTTCTTGATGCATATTCAAAGTGCGGGAATATAACCAATGCGTACAACCTTTTTCGAGTTAGCCCTAACAAGGACCTTGTCACGTTCACTGCCATGATAGGAGGCTATGCAATGCATGGAATGGCAGAAGAGGCAGTGGAGCTGTTTTCTGAAATGCTTACACTTGACATTAAGCCAGACCATGTAGCTCTAACTGCTCTGCTGTCAGCCTGCAGTCATGCTGGGCTTGTTGATGCAGGAATCAAGGTTTTCAAGTTCGCCAGAGATATTTACAGAGTTGAACCGACAGCAGAGCACTACACATGCATGGTTGACCTCCTTGCCCGCGGCGGGCGTCTCCAAGACGCATACAGTTTTGCGTTGGATATGCCCCCGCACATGGCCAATGCAAATGTATGGGGCTCTCTGCTAGGAGCATGCAAGGTCCATGGAGAGGTCAGAATCGGCCAGCTCGCAGCTGATCACTTGTTCTCCATGGAGGCTGGGGACATAGGGAACTATATCATTGTGTCAAACATCTATGCAGCTGATGAGAAATGGGACGGTGTGGAGCATGTCAGGAAATTGATGAAGTCCAAGGATATGAAGAAACCTGCAGGATGCAGCCAGGCACTTGTTTATAGCCAGTGATATTAAGCACCAAGATAGTTCTTTTATCTACGACATGGTTGGAAGTTTGTATCAGCAAATCAAAGATACACAAGCAGGCAAAGAACATTCAGTTACAAGTTTCAACATTAGTGCAATTGATCTGGTCACAGAGTTGCAGAAACTTGAGTTGGAGTTTTTCTTCTCAAACATGTCTTTTGGTAGCTCTTCCCATCCATAGTATTTATCTTTCTGAGGTATGCAAATACGAAATTACCTAAGCACATTAAATGCTTGCATTTTGGTCGTTTGCGCTATCATAGCATTTTTTGTAAAGATGACTACCAGACATGTCCGAGAAAGCGTTGCTTGATTGAATTTTGAGCATTCTCGTTTGTCTCCTGACATTCGGCGTTGGTTGAACTGTGGATGAACTTGATAACTTGTATCCGTTAGTTATGCTTATGCTAACAAATTCATCCTATTGGCAGAGTTGAAACAAATAAGTAACATGGCTCCAGGCCACAGCATGCATCTTGGAGTTGAAGCAAGCAGCAAATATATCATGTGCCATCTCCATTGGAACTCTCTTCGGCTTTCTACCAAGCACCAACCAAGGTTCAATGACATTTCTTTTTGTTCATGACTTGCATCACAACAATGCTGTTTGTTTCTGACATCTTGTTGTCTTGTTAATATTTTATCATGACACTGAATTATAAAATAAGGGTGCCTGCTGATTAATTTTATCTCCAGAGGGAAACTTATTGTGTGTTTTGATTTGCACGCTGACTTGCAAGAAAGCATTCTTGTTCATATGGGCTGCTATAACCTTATCCTTAATACTTGTACCTAAACCCTCCATGTATGCCTTACAATTTACCTTTCTGACGATCCTTCCTCTGGTAAACTAGTAAAACTATCATGGCGATCATAGTGGGCAATGGAATTGTTTTCTTCATAAAGTTGTATCAGCATGGCCTTTCTGGCTGTCTGGCGGAACTCTTGCCTTAAGAACAAGAGTCGAGACTAATTGATTAAGGAAAGGAGCCCAATGCGACTCCTGAAAGAAGTTGGAACTAATAAACTTAACTCCTTGATGACAGGTTCACTACTATAGAAGTCTTGGTGACAGTTGCTGACTTACTGGCATTAGGAATTTCAGCAATGTTATCTTTTTGGGGAAATCTGATTGGAGGTCTGTTAACAGCGTCAACCTGGTCGATGAAACACCACAAGTAGCAGGAATGATGGTGAGATCTCTCGTTCGGCTTGCTTGGTGTTGATTGAAGATATCTTTGGGTCAGTAGCCCGCGTTCCTGCTTGTGTTGATATTTTCATTTTCTTGCATAAAATTGATGAAAGATTCATGCTTGCCCCCTTACTCGAAATCAGGAAAACAAAATTGACGAAGATTTTGCATATGTACTGCACCCGGTCGAGATCTTCTGTAGTATTGCCCGGTGCAGTAGTGCAGATGACGTGTGGGGTCGGGTCCACTGCACCCATGCTCGTTGACAATGCAAAGCTCTTTCTGCTGATGTGCAGGTACGTCATCACCAGGTGGCTAATGGAAAAAAAAAGACTGCATTTTCTTTTGAGGGAAAAAAAAAGGGACTGCATACACCCGGCACGGCCCAGAAGACCTAGGCCCAACCGCGTGTGAAGGGTGTCAACTACTTGCCGGGAATCGATCTTACTACTGGTACCGACCCCTTTCCCCTTTGCCTTCGCTACAGTAGTAGAGAGGCGAAAGGGAGCGGGCGCGCAGATCCCCTAATCCCGCCGGCGAGGGCGTGGATCCCTGCCTCCTCCGCTCGCTCCGGCGGCGGGTGGAGGTCGGGATCCCGTTCCTTTGCTTATGGCGTGTAGATAGGGTAGTTAGAGCTCCTGCCGGCGTCGTTCGGGTGAAGGAGTCGTCGCCGGTCAGATGGAATAAATCCGCTGCTCCTCTTTCCCCTTGCTGGTGCTGCGTGTGCTGGCATGCGAGTAGCGTCCTTCTACCGTCGATCTGCGGATCGGGCGGTGTTTTGGCCTTCTTCCCTGTTGGTGGCAGTGGCGGGTGGAGAGGTGGTTCTGTTCCTCGCGGATCCGTCGATTTAGCGAGGTCTTCGGTCCTTGGCGGCGTCGATGTGGTGGAGGATTCGACGCCGGCTGGAAATAATGGATCCGCCACCCTTCCTCCTCCTCGGTGGTGCCCTTGGCGGCGTTGGGTTGTGGGCGGTGGGGGTGCTGTGCCTGATCACCGGCGTCTTCCTGCAGAGGGGAGGGCGTGGTGCGGCTTTTGCTTCCTCCGGCTCCCTCTCCGTCCGGTGAAGTCTGGCTAGGGAAGACTTCATCGGGGAGCTCGCGAGTATGGTTTCCCCTTCCTTCGTCTGGCCGGAGGTTGGGTTGTGGCTCTTCTGCTGCTGGTCGAGCCCCTCTCAAAAGATGCTGGTCTTCTTCTTCCTCTTCGGCCTCGTCTGGACAGTGTGGTTCTCTCAGAGTGTGCTGCTGCTGTGGATGGCTTGTGTTGTCGCTGCCGATATGTGTTCATCGATATGAGATCCCGCCCGGCGTCGGGTGGCTCATGCGGCGTTAAAACCTTGATGGTGGGGGTCTTTACCCCTGGGCGGCAAGTGAGCCTGGCGTCGTCTTCAGCTTCGATGTGCTCTTGGGTCGGCGGCGGTGTTCTGTGCGTTGTCCGGCGATGTTCTGGGAGTTGCCCAGTTGTGTTCTCTCCTGTATTTTCTTTCTTTTGTGAGGGTGTCTCTGTAATCTGCTGTTATGAGTAAAGCAGCTCTATTCTCAAAAAAAAAAAAAAAAACACTACTTGCCGGGAACGGAAACGTGCGCCGAGTCCAGCACGAACTTTCCTTTCCATGGCAGTTGGCACGCGCTTTTTACCTCCACCGTCCGAATCGGAGAGACCTGACCTACCCTGGCCATATATAATAACGCCTTCCCGTCCCCACCCACGAGTTTGTTCCCCTTCGCGACCTCGCGGACAGAAGATCTCCCCACGCTCGCTCTCCGGAATCCTCCGGCCGCCCCCCGCCGCCACCGCCGCAGTTTATGGATTTCGGAAGGAACGCTGCAGCCCGGACTTCTGAAGCGAAGAGCAGCGCCTGCCCCCGCCCCTCCGGTCTGCCCTTCTCAGCGGCCCCCTCCACGCCGTGGTTCCGTGAGCTGTGGGTCAACGCCTCCAAATAACACCCTTTGGCAGAGGTACGTACGTGCGCCTACTGGTCTACCTGAATAGTGAGCAGAGATCACGGGGAAAGCTTTAAGCTGTGTGCGGCTGGAGCTTGCGGGGTGGATTGCCTGTGCTATTTGTATAAATTTTTATTGGAGCACTGTTAAATTTGTGAGGGCTTGGTATTTGGGGAAGCCAAAGAGGGTCGGACTACCAGAAAAGTAGATTCGGTAAAAAAAAAAGTGCATAGTAGCTTCATTTGTCTCTGGCAGTACTTGGTGAATTGTTGTGAAAGAGGATAGCTCTAAATTGATAAAGAGCGAATTGGAAGGCATCATTACGGGCCCATTCACGAATGATTGTTTCCTTTATTTATGACGTAATGATCGTTTCCAGCACTTGTTAATCAATAAACTGATGGAAACAATCATTAGTAGCAACTGTGACAAAGAAAATAACCTCAAGGCTTATTTTAAACAGGACACTGGTTTGTATCGTGCAGTGTGACAGTTTGTGCCTTAAACAGTTATTACTACAAGCAAACGTGCATAATCATAGGTCTATTTGGAACTTATAAAATCACAGGGCTTACTGTCAGACATTCAAGTGAAAGGTCCAATTATTTCTATCGTAACTTTTTTCTGTAACTAATGGAAAGACTCATTGGCACTAATAAGGTTCAATGCGAGAACTTATCATGTTCAACAAAACCTTGTTATGAAAATGAAAAAATGGCATGGACCGTGTTGTTCTTGAACTTATTTATTACTGTTAGTGATATGTTGTGTTCCAAGTTTTGCCACTTTTGAATGTTTTATTATATGGTTGTATTAGATGAAGTGAGTTGACATCTTTGCCCACGTTTTAGGTGGAAATTGTTGGATTTCTTGATTGGTTGAAGGAAGTAAAACGAAGGGGACCCACTACCCAGCATCCTTTCGGCGAGCGTTGGGGTCTTATATATTTAAGCTAAAATAAGGCCATTCAAGAAGGCTGTCAACTGTAAACATGTATAGGCCGAAGATCCCCAATTCGGGGTGGGCTGCTTTTGATCGCAGGTTGCGTGGCACAGCTGATGGAGGGGATGATGTTGATGTCAACTCATTTCCTGCTCTCTCGGGTTCTAGAGGCTCCAGTTCTGCCAGCAGCCCAGCTATAGAAAATAATAATATGCCAAAGGCAAAGCCTTTTGCATCAGTGATTCGCCCCCCTGTTGGATTTGCAGTTGTTGGTAATGAAAACGGAAATAGGCATTTGACTGATCACAAGGTGAGAACAAATTTTGGTGTAAACTCTGCATCTGGTAACAAAATTAAGCTCCTGAAGGATGCTCATAGTTGGGCTGACAGTAATTTAATTGAGGACATATTGGCTGGCGTGGATAATGATGTTGGCCAAGCATCTGTTTTGCTGAAATCCATGGTCGCTCCTGACTTTCTACCAAGGGAGGGTAGAACAACTGGTCAACCTGCTTTTGAGATGAATAAAGCACATGGTTCAGTGTCAGGAAACGCTATAGCAGAGAATAAACATTCAAATGAATCACAACTGTTGCCACCGCAAATGAATTTAATCTCTATACCCCAGGAACCTGAATTAGAAGAGTTTGATGATGATTACTTAAACCACCGGAAAGATGCATTGAAGATGATGAGGTATATTGCAAATCCTTGTTTATGTTATGGGTTTCACTAGCTTATGCATATCAAAGTAGGCTGCATTCATGCAAACCCAGACAAATGTAGGTCGAATAAGTGCAAACTTTCGTAGCAACATACTTCTGTAACTCATGCATGAGCATGATGGTCAGAATCTGAGAGACAAGATTAGCTAACTTTGACCCCTTGAATGTGCTGCACTCCTGAGGTTGAGTCTTTTCGTGTGAAACTGACCCATTGTGTTTCCTTTTGGTCATAGGGCTGCCACAAAGCATTCTCAGGCTGCCAGCAATGCATTCTTCAGAGGTGACCATGCTGCTGCCAAGGAACTCTCCCTCAGAGCTCAAGAAGAGCGGTCGGCTGCTGAAAAGTTAAATAATAAGGCAGCAGAAGAAATATTTCACCTCAGGAACAGCAACAATAACATTTGGAAGATAGACATGCATGGTCTACATGCATCAGAGGCTGTAACTGCATTGGAGAGGCATCTGCACATGTTAGAGTTCCAGCCACCAGGGAATAATCCAGCTTCAACTGATGAATTAGATAAGTCTGAACCCACAATTGCTGTCCCAAATGAGGTTGCAGCGGAGAAGGTGGTGGTGTTTCTTCGCCCTAGACAGTCTGTCTTAGAGGTGATCACAGGTAATATATTGTCCCTCTATTAACTTATTTGTTAATTACTCAAAACTTCTTGTTACCGCAATCACTGCCACATGAGGGCATCACTACTCTTTTGTAGCCGGACCTTGTGTAAGCAACACCAGATTTAGTGAGATCTTATTGTTTTGCATCTTACAGGGATTGGCAGCCACAGCAAAGGACAGGCTTCACTGCCTGTTGCAGTTAGGGGCTTCCTTATTGAAAATGGGTATCGATTTGAGGAGCTGAGGCCTGGTGTTTTCTCTGTTCGTCCTAAATTTCGCCGCGGGTAAACCTGTGCAAGACTGAAACCATTCCATCAAGTTCTGTTGTTCGGCGAATAAATTTCTATGAAATGTGCTGTCAACGAAATAAAATGTAGAAATTTGGGCAACTCGTAGTACGTGTATCTTGAATGTGGGAACTAGGCGTTGACCAGTTGGCTAGTGTGATGCGCTACCGGCTGCGCGCCCAGCCTTTCACCCTCGTTCGAGCCTTGTGCTCCGCAGGGTGTGTGCCTGGTTTTAATTTCTTAATAAAATGCCATAGGGGCTAGTCCGTATGGGTCTCCTTTTTTTTATGTATCTTGAATGTAACAAGTTTTACAGATACTAATGTTATTGTGTAGCCACCTGACAAGAGATGCATGACTGTATGTAACTATACAGGATGACAATCAAGGCCACAATGTATTGTTATTTGCTTACTGCTGCACCATGGTTTCTGATTACTCTATGATTTGAATGCCTCAGAATTTCTCTTGGCAGTTTTTTCTATCTTTTGCTCCATGCAAAACATTGCATTGGAGCATGTGCAGTGCAAGAAAAAATAAGAGGAGAAAAAATAAAAGTGAAAGAAGAAGAAAGCAACAAAAAAAATCCCAGGTTCTTTTAGGAAATGTCATCATGGCTTAGTTTTATTTCATACTCCCTCCGTTCCATAATGTAGTGCATATAGATTTTTTGAAAACTCAAACCTCACAAACTTTGACCAGTTTGTGGAGGAAAACATTTACATCTAGAATGCCAAACATATTTTTGGTATTGTAGATATAAATAGTTTTCCCTATAAACTTGGTCAAAGTTTGCAAAGTTTGATTTTTTTTAAAATCTACACGCACTACGTTGGAACGGGGAGTATCAAACAAGGATACATCATTCAATTAAAAAAAAAGGATACATCATTCAAAAACAAACTGGTAATAAATCGGGGAGGATTCTTCGTCCGCAAACCCTAGCCATACTAGCTAAGCCTTGAGCAACACGGTTTGAAAAAGGTCGCACACTTAGAGGAAGGAGCCCATTCGGATCCGACTGGAAATTGGGTGTGGACTCCTAGTGGGCCAAGTATTGAGCCCACATCGGAGGTGTATATAAAGGGGAGTGGGGTGCACCTTTTAGCGTTGATCTTTTTCTCCCTACCACAGTCGCTGCCGCCACTCCCCACGCCCCTATGCCATGCGACCGGACGTAGCAGTCCGCCGCCCGACGCTACTCCCCGTACGTGCGGATACCTTGGAGGCATCGCATTTGCGGTGCTTGGACGAACCGTTCGAGAGAACCGCAAGGAGCTGTTCGAGGGATCTGCGAGGAACTGTTCGCGGGGAGATCGGCTGCGCAAGGAGGAGGCGACTCGGTTGATCGGCTACACGCATCACAAACTCTATTTCCGCTGGGTTCGGCTCCTCTACAGTAATGTTATTACTGTACGAATGCTGTTGCTCTCAAAATCTACCGTCGGTTTCAATCCAAAGGCTCTCTTTCACCTGCCTTAATTATGTTATTATTAATCAAAAACAAAAACTGTAACGATGCGCGTGAAACTGAAACGCACGGCGCCGGCGCCGCCGCGGCCGGAGGCCGGGTGCTCGACCACCTTGTAAATGGCCTGCATGACCGGAGCATAAGTTGCTCAAGGAGACCAACATTTTTTGAGAAATTGTGAGTTCTTGTAGCCCTACGATTGTTGTCTGGAGCTACCGTGGAGAAGAAAGCTAGCTGGTTAACTAGTGGAGGGTGAATACATGTCTCGATGCATGAATTACTTAGCATTGATCTAACAAATGCTGCAGGTCTGGTGACGGTGGAGAAAGTATCCACTGAAAACTCTTCTTCAGTGGAAGCATGGAAACCAGCGTTGGATTAGAAATGACCGGTACAGATGAATCAATTTCTGCCCCCCAGCTCAGCTTTGGTATATTTGTAAAAAGCACCCTGGTTGTGCTCTCTCCCACCGAATCTCACCAGCCCAAAATGCTGAAACAGCAGCGGGCTTACCCTTATGGTCTTATCAGTGCACCATTCATCTATTACGTTAACTCTATACCCCTTATTTGCACTTGAGCTGCGTCACTCCTTTGGAAATATCATTTTTCTGATGATAGACGTTGTGTATTTCTGGCATGCAAAATATATTCAGTTTACTGTACATATATCCGAATTTTTAAGTGGGAAGATTGCAAACTCATGGACACTGACATCAATACATATCTTGAAAAGATAAGAAATGAATCGTTGGAGATCTCAAGTGCATATAGACAAAAGGCAAAAGCTTGCATAGTAACCTGGACATGAATTCTTGCTGTAAAAAAAAATGCTGTCAGAAAAAATCTGGATGGGAATTCAAGTACCCAGATATTAATAACATATTAATTTCACTACAGATACATCCATCTGACTCTCTAACCTAGTTTTTCTTCTCGTAAATGCGAAGAGCTACATCTTAAGGACCATGTACAGGAGGGACATATGTTCAAGGGGTTTACTGATAAAATGACAGCAGTCTGGCGGGCGGTTTTCTGCAAATTGCATGGAATGAACAGCCATTTAATCGACGACGTACACTTTCGATCCAATGGCACAGGTTATAGTTTCCATGCTTCCACTGAAGAAGAGTTTTTTTTTTTTTTTTGCGGGGGACAGAAGAAGAGTTTCTACCAGATACTTTCTCGTGACGGTGTCCTGTTTCGGTAGCCGCGCGACTCCTTGCATTGTTTGCAGGTTCGCAAGCTCTGGACATACGACGGTGCCGGCGCCATGCGTGCCGATTTCACCTGCAGGCTACATAGACAACCGAACTGGTCGGCGCGGGGAGCTTATGACCGCCGTCGCGCGTCTCTAATCCGGGGTGGTGTTTTTACGATTTAATAAGAGAATTGAGTGGAAGTAAGGAGATCCATTGGATTAGCGTGGACGGTTGATATTAGAGGCTACAGCACCCATACAGTAACAACTGAACTGTAGAGGAGCCGAACCCACTTCCGCTGCAGTTACTGCGCGTCTGGTGGTAAAAATTGATCCCATAATCTATGTCCAGCATTATGTTTTTGGTTGGTCGGTGGAAATTTTAATTTACACTAACGTAGCGTTCCGCCTGTTCCCTCATCTTTCCACTGGGAGTAGCTTGTGGACCACTCTGCCCATGACCCCTTTCAGCTTCTCACCATGTTGAGACTCCCATTCAAGGTGATAGGCTGAATGGACGGAGAAGTTTTTTGTTTTGGTATATTGTCACGCTACGAAATCATACATCTCTCCATTCGGTGGTAAGAGCATCTCTAGCAGATCCTTTAAAAGCCAACCCATGAAAACACAGACATGTTTAAAGGGCCCTTTAAACAGATACCGTATTACAAATTGTATCCGGAACGATACATCAAGCAATCGTCCCGCTCCGGTCGCGCTCCCCCCGGCTGCGCCGCGCCTCGGCCATACCCACCCCGGCCGCCACCCGCCCCCGCCCGTCCAACTCCGGCCATGCACGCCCTGGTCCGGCCGTGCCCCGTCCCGGCCGTGCCCGCCCCCGCCGCGCTTCGCCCCGGCCATGCCCGCCGCCGCCGCGCATCCCCGCCCCCGGCCGCGCCTCTCTCGCCCTTCTCCGGCGCCGCCCCGCCTTGATTCGGGCCGCCGGCGGCCTTCTCCACCCCGCCCGTGGACGGCCTCGCCTTGGCGGTGAAGGTCGAGCTGGCCACAATTTGGACCGGCAACGACAAATTCCGGCGTGCGGCGACCTTTTCCGATGTGCGGCGACGGATTCCGGCGAGTTTCGGGTTGATTCCGGCCAGTTCCGCGGCGGCGCATCTGCTCCGACGAGGTTTGGCCGTTTACGAGTTGAACTGTATACTGTCTTCCAACCTGTACATATAAGGTTCTCGCGGTTGGATTCTCGGTGCCCCTTAAAAAATTTAAGGGTCGCTCGAACTTTACGGGATCTGCTAGGGACCGTTTTTTCGACCGAAACTGTAAATGCCGGATTTTTTACGGGTTTGACCGCTTTTAAGGGGTCAGCTAGAGATGCTCTAAGATCGGAAGGATTATTCTCACATCCACTTCCCAAAAGTTGCCACAGACTATTTTTATCCCACCTTTTAGTGTAAGGGTAAATCAGTTCATGGGCTTTGGTGAGTATAGTAGCTCCTCTAGCCGTGACTTTTCCTTGAATTGCTCGAGGGGATCCAAGGATTATTCCATATATGTATATTTCGTCATCTTCTACCCTCCATAATCCATATGCAGCCTTTTTTGAAGGTTTGAATTCCAGATCATATGTTGTGCCAAACATAAGACGAACCGTTTGTCACGGTTGCATCAAAATTTACCATCTGAAAAATATTTGGTGCGTAGAACTCTGACACACAAAAATAGGTTATTCTCAATAAGACCCCAAACTTGTTTTGCCAGTAGGGTCCTGTTAAAGTACACAATATCACAAAACCGCATAACTCCTTTTTCTTTAGGCACATAATGCATTTTTCACTAGGCAAAACAGTGTATCTGCAAACCAGTTTTCCTTGTCACTCCACCAATATCATGACATCGCCTCTGTAATTTCCTTGCAAAAAAAGTTCCTAAATTGACGTCACCTTTAGAGGGACTGTGAAGTAATCTTTACTAAAGGAATTGAGAGAAAAAAAAATGGAGTTTTCCTTGTCACTCCACCAATATCATGACATCGCTTCTGTAATTTCCTTGCAAAAAAAGTTCCTAAATTGACGTCACCTTTAGAGGGACTGTAAAGTAATCTTTAAGAAGGAATTGAGAGAAAAAAAAAATGGAGAGAAGATAAAACGGGAAGCAGAGCGGTTCATCGTTCAGGAATTTGCCACGTGGCTACAGATTTTACGACACACCTTGCGTCCGCCGTCCGTTTGATGCCCGGGCCATAGCCATACACGCACCCTGCGTACTGGGCCCAGGTGTCAGTGACCCACTGCTCGCCCCCTCCCCTGAAACTGTCCACGCCTCCGCGGAGCTCCGAGTAGTCGGAGGCAGGCAGCGATGGCCTCGCCGGCGGTGGCGATGCGGCGCCCGTCCCCCACCGTCCTCGCCTCCGCCCCTCGCCGCCGTCCCCGCCGTCACGTGAGTGCCCGCTTCCGTCGCTCTCGTGGCGCCCGCCGGCCGAAATTGTTTAGGCCCGTATATGCGCGTTCTGATTTGGTGTCTCGGCCTGATTTCTGCGCTTTGATGGCGGAATTCTGTGCTTCGATTGTGGAATGTCAAATCCTTGTGGGGCGATCCAGCTAGTCCAGCAGAGTTTGACTGCCGCACCGTTGGCGAGTCAGTAACTTTTAAGGGAATCGGTTGCTCTTGGATTGACTCCACTTGAAGCGAGCGGACAGGACCATTAGGTTTAGGGTTGAGGTTGGTAGGATTTGGTTTGTGTCATGATAAGCCCGGTGCACTGGCAGTTAGAGAGTTGTTCCTGTCACATTTTTGTATATACATAAAACCAATACTGTTATGATGACTGTTTCCGGTTTGTGCGGTTAAGTATCTACACTACATCCTTATGAACACGGTGTTCTGTTAAACATGAGAGAAATGAATCATGTATACACTCCGATCCGTCTTTGCGCTAACTTCTTCGCCCCAGTCTACAAATGATATCCATCCTAGAATTTGTGCAACTTCATTTTTCTGTTTTCTGTCTGTTTCTTGTCCTGTGTAATGTTTCTCATCTTGTGCCAAATTCTGTTCCCAAGCCTTTGCTTATTCATCCCATCCACAATGATTTGCAGGAGTATTCACCTTCCAACTCGGGCTCCCCAAGTTCAGCTTCACGGTTAAGAGTTACTGCACTTTTTGGGTGGATGAAGGGAGATAGATATTCGAGAACTCGTGAATTGATCCCTTCTGCTGAATCGTACACTCTCACAGGGTCAGCCTCAGAGGTGTTTTTGTGTTTCTTGAGTCGACTCTTTTTCCAGGACTTATGCACCTGATTCATGGCTTTCTGAACCATTTCTTAATTTTTATAGGTGGACATGAAGCCACGTGAGGTATCAATTTCTGTTGTCTCTTCTATCATGGATATACCTCCGGCAGAGTGGGATGCATGTGCAGTTGATTCAGTTGAGCCTGAAAAGTTTAATCCTTTTCTTACACATGCATTTCTCTCAAGCTTAGAGGAATCTGGTTCTGCAGTGAAGGTGAGCATATAAAGCACCATTCTTGATTCCGTACACCCACTATCAGACTTTATACTCATTTCATGGTTCATTTATTCGTATTAATATACTTCCAGAAATTTCAATACCTAATATCTCTAACTTTTGTTTGTTCTATCCCAATAAGCATGGGCCCTACAATTTATAATTGTTATGAACCTCCTTCAAACTGTCATGTCCTGTACTGATTTCAGGAAACAGGGTGGTTACCTCTGCATGTTGTTGCACGTGACGAGAACGAAAATATTTTAGGTGTTGTTCCGGTTTACCTTAAAAGGTTTAACATCATTAACACAATATCATCTACCGTTTCCCTAATTTCTGTACACTTCCCTTCATCCCGTTCATTGGCTGAATAACCACAATGTGCATTTGCAGCCATTCTAGGGGTGAGTTTGTATTCGATCAGTCTTGGGCGGAAGCTTACCACAGCTATGGACTTGAATACTATCCAAAGTTGCAGTCTTGTGTCCCTTTTACTCCAGTAACTGGTCAAAGAATATTACTTCGGGATACATCCTACCGGGATCAAGTTTTTAATGCTTTAGTAAAAGCTTTGAAGAATTTGGCTACCAAGGTAGTGAAGTCAGAATTCTAGCAATATATTGTTAACAGTCTCTTGGCTACCGAATAATTCTAGCAAAATTTACAAAATGCTATTGTATGGCTGTGCTGTTGGTCACATCGATTCTGCATTTGCAATTGTTTGCTTCATATGGCAATGGCAATATGACATTTTGATATTCAATAGGAATCATTAGTCATCACTTCATGAATCAGTTGTCTTTTCATTTACTCTAATTTTGTTGTTATTTCCAATTAATACAACAGGCCACCAGGTTTAGTTCACTGAATTGGAAGGCTCTGTTGTCTTCTTGCAGCTAATGTTTCGAAATCAATGCTTTGTCTTTATTGAATTGTCTAACAGCGATAAGTGAATGAGAGTAATGAGAGTTTTATAGTCAGAGTCTCTTTAGACCTGCTGAATCTTCATGGTGTTTGCTAATTACGATTTTAGGGTATACAATGTTATAATAGCATGTAATTTGCCTATGCATTTTTTATTTCATTGATAGCTTCTGTGACCTTAGATAGATGGAAACCCTCCGATCCACTGAACAAATTGACAATCTTTTGTTTTCTGCTGCATTTCAGCTGAATGTGTCATCACTGCATATAACTTTTCCATCTGAAGGTGAATTTAGCAAGTTCAAGGATAGTGGATTGTTGCAAAGAATTGGGCTGCAATACCATTGGACAAACCGGAATTACAAATGGTACGTTAACATGAGATTTATAGGACTTATGGATTGCAGTGGTTTAAAGTGCTCTTCTGACCACATAAGGCTATGACTCGGGGCCACATTTAGTCATAAGCACGGCCTGGTAGACATATTAACAGGATTACATCACAAACAAGGGGCACCTACAATTTTCATCACAATAATGCAACCTCCAGGATTTTCTTTTCAACAACCTTCCACACTTCTTAACATATCAAGATCCCAGATTGTTGATAACTTGATATACCTTTTCTTTCATTCTATCTGGGAGTTTATTTGGGCAGTGTGGTGAACAAGCTAGTAATACAATCTTCTCAGACATTTCTTGGTGGTTATGAGATTGTTCCCCCCCCCTGTTTGGATTTACATCTTCATGACCATCCCAATGGAATAGTTGATGTGGGCAGATAATTGTAGATAAGAAAGAGCTTACATGCAAGAAATGCAAGTCCCTATGTTAAAAGTACAAACATTCTATCTTGGGATTTACGATCATGCCATTGCCCTCATTTGCTACTTTTTGGAAATTTTATGAGCTTACATGCTATTGATTATGTGATTATGATATATCAATATTTATTGATATCTCTTTGTTCCACCCTTCAGTTTTGATGATTTTTTGATGGATTTGAAGCAGCCCAAACGAAAGAATATCAGACAAGAACGCAAAAAGGTTTGCCTTTGTTTTGGATTCCCTTTTCAAATTTTGGATATAAATAACATTTATATTTTTATCCTGCTTTTCAGATTCCTGCTCAGAACTTAATAATGAAGCGCCTCCGAGGAGATGAAATAAAGGTACTTACGGTGCTCAGCTGCTTATTTGTACTCAGTATTAGTTTTCTTGACATCATCAGATACTTCCACTAATACCTGCTCAGCCGCCTTTCTTTCTGAGACACTTCAAGTTTATTTCACAAAACAGTTGCAGATTTTACCAACTTATAATGGTTTTCCTTCGCATTGCAGAGCAGCCACTGGGACACCTTCTATAAATTCTACCGTAACACAACTGATAATCAGTTTGGTCCAATAACCTCTTTCCTTGTAATTTACTTTCTGTATTTTTCATGTTGAACAATTCCCAAGTGGTTTCCTGAACAAATCGCAAGGGTTTCTTCAAATAGTTGTCTATCTTCTGCGGACATTATATTAAACTAAACTTTGCTAAATGAGTAACAGATTTTTGCCAATGCATGTCTCACCGTGCAATAAGAGCTTGAAACTAAGTAAAGCAATAATAGCTGGTAAAATGCTTTTAATTGCTAAATGGTAGTGCATATCCTTGTACTTTGATTGGACGCACAAAATTCTAAAAATCACCATCATTGAATCGCCCCCCCCCCCCCCCCCCCCTCGTTTTTGGTCGTATGCCCCTAGAATATTTGTTGGTGGGTACTATTTGAATCTGTGGTACTTGCATAGAAGTTGTGTGACGTAATTTTTTCACTTATATGATAAGTTTGTTTGCAGCTGGGGCAGAGCGTACTTGACACGGGAGTTCTTTCACCTTTTGGGAGAAAAGATGGGCGACAAGGTAATGCTAATTGTTGCTGAACATGATGATAAACTTGTCGCTGGAGCTCTTAATCTGATTGGAGGCGATACATTATATGGCCGCTTATGGGGATGCCTACCAGATGCCCATTTCCCCAATTTGCATTTTGAAGCTTGCTATTACCAGGTAATTCACACATCTTTGTACAATAATGTATTAACTGAGAACTAATCTGTCATAGCAATACTGTTCCCAACTTTTATTGGGACATGCTTATTCGACCATTCTGCAAAAAGGTGTTTCAAATAATGGGATGGCCAGTTGATCATCAATTGCTTCTCATCTGTTCATAAGAATCGATTTCCTGTACAAGTTTGAATTCAAAAGTCTCTTATATTTGTAGTGGACATATTATATCTGACTGGTACTCTGAACAATGTGGAGACATATGGTTCTTATATAGAATATTTATACGTTCAGGCAATTGAAGCAGCCATAGAACTAAACCTAAGTAAGGTGGAAGCTGGTGCCCAGGGAGAGCACAAGATCCAGCGTGGTTACCTCCCTGTGACAACTTACAGCTGCCACTACTTCTTAGAACCTGGTTTTGCGACAGCTATAGGAAATTATCTTGTACATGAGACAGCTCAGGTATTCCACCTGAATACTCAATCAGTTGCCAGAGATTATTCAAAATATATTCCCTTAAATGTGACTTAGCCATCTTTTTGTGACTAAACGCTTTTGAGATCTTATGGGTTTCAGCTCTAGCCTACCCCAACTTGTTTCGGACTAAAGGCTTTGTTGTTGTTGTTTGTTATTGTGACTTAGCCATTTTTTTGTGTTTGCTTCAATATATGCCTCCTATGGATTTGTAAACCGCTTTCTTAAATATATTGCATCCACAATTACTACTCAGCCATCTGCATGCATAGTATCTGCAATTACTTAGTGTTATGTCATCCGAAAGCCGAACTCATAGCAGAAGACTATTATTGCGTCCTTAATTGTGAAATGTAAAACATGGTACCCTGTTTTCGATAGAACTATTCCAGTGTTATGGCTTTATGTTATGATGGCTGATAAGCCACTACTGTGCGGATTGAGTGCTCTTAAGTTTGCACTGTGTAGAGCATGCATCACCATTAAACTCCATGTAATTCTTTCCCTCAAAAAAAAAATACTTCGTGTAATTCTTTGGTGGACAGTTTTGCATTCTGCTCCCTCTCTCACATTGAGCTTCACCTTTTGGAGCTAATAAATGCCAAACAATAGCGGCTAGTGCTCTTGGAAAGGAGTGTATGCTTTCTTGCACACTTAAAAAAGGCGTATGTGTTAATATACTAACTAGAATTTAATGATAACACTTGTCTAAATATGCATTTCCCACAGAAAAGAATATTGGTGCCGTGTATCGACCCTTTGGCATTTCTTTTCTAAATTAATACTCGCGCGCAAAAGCAAAAACGAACTAGTAAATTTCAACTTTTCCATCTTAGAAATATATTAACCAGTATGGACTACCTCCATTTCATGATGTCGTGAGTAATTCTATGTTTTCTGACAAATAATACTTGTATACTTTTATCTCCATCTAGCATTTGTCCACTCTTTTGAATGTAGGGACAAATAATAGAGAAAGCTGATTTTTATGCCACTCCTTCATTTTATTAGAATCCTTTTATTTTCCAATAGGTCCTTATCCATCAAGTGCCATTGCTGACAATTCCAACTATTTTTTTTTGTGTTGATATCAGGTTAAGCATGTCATCAATGTCCTGCATGAATCAGGTCCATACAAGGAAGACATATTGAAAGAATTTGCACCTCAACCAGACGGTGAAATGTAGAACGGCGGAAGGAACTTGCAGCTATGCATACGATCATATATAAATACAACAGCCGTAGCAGTAGGAAGACGGGCAATCCCATGCCGCAGGAGGCAATATTTGTGATTTCAATGGCTCGGATCCCTTACCCACCTTTGTACATTATTACTAGGCATGTAAATAGCAAATATTTAATCTGAAATCATCCAATAGAAAGGTCCCATCTGAAAGCAAACATTTTATCGTGCAATTTCGCTGTCTGAACTACTGCATGAATGCTATAACACGACTCAGGAGTACATAGACGGTATAGACCTAACCTTTGAGACCATACTGGGTGTCTGCATTATCTTTTTCTTTTCACATCAGAAGATCTGGTGCTACTTTTAAGTCAACTTGTGCTGTTCTTTTCTCATGAGATCTGAACTATTGAAACAGGTGAGCAGTCGCCCTCAACCAAGTGAAAGGCGAAGAAAAGTTCCCTGAATGTCACATCAGTAGATCAGCCAAGATCCAAGCCAAAAGGGACATCAGATACTGCCTGCCTCATTGTGCGTTTTGTACAAGGATGGATACAAGGGGTTCTTCCTCAACTCGTCAGCCCAACAAGGCCAAGAACCGACGCCCGGTTAGAATCTCAAAGCAAACGAATCTACTACCTAAAGCTCCATCCATGGTTGTTGAAACATGGAGGTTCAGTGCTCACTCATAAGCTACGACACAAGAGCTACTCCTCTTTGCAGAGCTGCAGCATGTCACTGGACCGCTGCACCATCACCTCAGGTAGGAGAGGAAGCAGCCGTTCGACCATCTGTGCAGGAGCTCGCCGACGCACAGGATGGCGTAGACCAGCAGGATGAACTTGAAGAGGAACGGGAAGTAGTGCGAGAGCCCGGCGCTCGATGAGTGGAGGACCTGAAAGAAACACAACAGCAAGCGAAGATGATGATGAGTCCTGGAACATCATACGGTTCAACGGTGCGGTAATAAGATGGATGTGGGAGTGGTGACGTGCCATGGCAATATCGGTGAGGTGTGCTCGCCGTCGAAGCGATGACGTGCCATCGACAACAGCCATATGGTCCGCACTCTTGCTCACAGTGCTGCATGGAGGGTCCTTCGGTTTCGCGTTCGAGCAGCTCCTCAGGCGCGGCACATCCTTGCTCTGAAGAGGCTTCACGATGTAATCTTCAGCACCAGCCTTGAGGCATCTGTCCCCAGCAAAAAGTTAAGCCGGTTACTATCAGGTATCAGCTGCAGGATACTGTATGGTACAACCAAAAGATTACAAAGACACAATGAATGCACAGAGGAAAGCGAGATCTCCATGGGATGTTCAAAATTCACTGATGATACATACAGGCAGGCACATGATGGGAAGGCCCAGGACAGGCAGCATAATGAACTGACTGCAGGGTATTTACTGAAGCAGCAAGCACTGTGGCTACGAATCCATGTTATTAACTGGCTTTAGCCCCATGATGTACTGCCTGCCTACTGTCGCAGCAAAGGCAACCTTTTTTTTGCCCCCACCCCCATAGCTGCATCGGCTTTGAACAAAAATGGGATGCTCGAGAGAAGAAAAGGAAAAGAAAAACCAAGGCTCACCTGCTGATCCTCTGGGGCTCGTTCTCCGACGACATGACGATCACCGGGATCGGCTTCAGGGGACTCATGGCCTGAAAACGTCCATGGAAATCAGTATGAGATTACAAAATGGAAATTCCGGGAGCATTGGACGTCTTCTACCAGCCAGAATAATGATTGATAACACAAATGTGGAAAAGGAAATAGGTATACCTTGATGGCTTTGAGAAGGTCGTAGCCGGTCATCTCAGGCATGCAGTAGTCAGTGAGCACCATGTCGACGGCCTGCTCCTGCAGACAAACACCACAGGTGAAAAAAAACAATTAGTACCAGCAGATTATTATTATATCCTACTAATCCAAGCAACATCTTTCTCCAACCATGACTTTAACTAGTGGTCTCATGTCCTGTGGCTACCAGACAGCCTCGGCAGGCCGCTGTAAGACGGCGAGTTTTTATCCCTTTCCCCCCATAAAAAAGTGGCGACCTTTTCTGCCTCTCGTCCTCCCCTCCCAAGAACACAAAACCCTCACGCGCGCATGCGCAAGCCCCTCCCCCCGTACGGTACGGCGGCCGTCGTGGCGTGCCACCGACAAGTGGCGCACCGCCGTGGTGCCAATGGATAGCCAAAGTGGGAAAAAAAAAGAAAATAAGAAGCAAGTCCTGCTTTGCAGTTGATGATTGCTCTGCAGTACTGAATGCGAGGCGATCTGCCATGGACAAGGCGGATGGAATTGTTAGTTACCTTGCCGTCCTTGAGCCCAAGGAACTCCATGGCCTTCTTGGCGCTGTCCACGGCGATGACTGTATGATGTTGTAAGAAGATTTTAGACACAGCAAACGTGGTGGTAAAAGCTCAGAAACAACACAGCAATGGGGGAAGGAAAGGAAGATTGAAAACATGGGACGATGACGATGGATTATGCTTTTCAGTTTGCACACATGTTCAAGAGCAAAAGCACGGGAGGCAGCGAGGAAAATTGAACGGCAGCCATTAAAGAGAATTCGAGCCATGGAAGGGAAGGGAGCTGACCGTGGAAGGAGCCGGCGAAGGTGTTGCTGCCGAGAACCAGCTCCACCACCTTCCTGTCCACCGGCGAGTCGTCCACCAGCAGCACCCTCGTCACGCCCTCCTCGCCTCCTCCTTCCATCTTCCTCTCCTCTTCACCAGACGAACAAACCACTCCAGCAGCAGGTCCTCGGCCCTCCTACTAGTGGTAAGAAAGATACTAGTAGAGAGAATTATCACTGCGAGTGCGAGGCGTTGCACCGGAGTGAGGTGAGGTGAGGTCACAGGCGGCACCGAGAATGGGCTTTTAAGAAGCCGGGCGGGAGGTGGGAGAGAGTACGAGCATTTGATGACCCGGCGCACCTGCAGGCGAGTGATGAAGGCTCCTCTCCTCCTCTTCAGGGGGGTGACCGCGAGCGTGAGAGAGAGAGAGAAGAGAGGGGGTGGGCCCCGACCGCGCGCGCGGGTCCCGCCGGCGGTGGCCAGCTCGTGGGGCACGGGAAATGCTTTCCCCTCCCCCTCCTCTAGATTTTGCTGTCGGGGAATCTCTCCTCCCCTTTTTCCCGGTCCGTCCGACGCAGGAGAGGAGAATCGCCACCGGTAGTACGACGGCGATCCGCGCGTCGTGGCGCCACGGTTGCATCATATCATCGGCGGCTAAAAATAAAAATTCTCGTTATCTTAAGCGTTCGTGATTTAAAACCATTTGACCTGCGCGGGGTCCGATCGCGGGCATGATCGCGCCACGGCGTGGTGGGCTAAAGAAAGTCAGCACGTGGATTCGGCGCGGGATACGTTCCAACCGTTTCGTGGCTTGTTTTTGCTTTACTTATGGCGCTGGCTGGAGATGTTTATTCGCATGTCTGTGCCAACTAAATCATGCTCTCGTGGATGCGTATCTTGCGGATTATGTATATATGTTTCTGCTGCTTGAGTGCTGGCTGCGGATATGATGATATGCTGTGCACATGCTAGTGCTAATATATGCATAAGCAGATAAGACACTGCATCTTTGCTTTGCTCGTCCTGTCTGTATCGACCTAAATATATAGCAAGTGGAACAAGTATGGACCATGTTTATGTTTGAGGATAAACACAGTTCATCCGCAACAACAACAATAACAACAACAAACAGTTAGCTGCAGGCTAGGCATGCACTGCTTGACGCTTCAACTTTGCAGTGAATTTCGAGAAAAGTTCCAGCAACTAGCGGGATTTAATACAGGCAAGCAGAGACGACAAGTTATTTACATGAAGAAACTTCCTCGCTTGATTCATAAACTTTCACTATGAGCGAAATGAATGAAATACATTAGCAAGAGAAATTCGTCATGGTAATTATTAGTTGAAAACCAAGGTGGAACGGAGAGAACGGAGAGTCAGTTACAATGAAAAAACTGTTGAGTCTCCCGCCAGAAATTCAGGACCCTCAGGCTCTAGCTCATTTAGCAGGGCTTCTCAATCTAGGTTTGGTATCGGTATCGGTAAAGTCCGTCATTGAATTGAAGTGGCAGAGTGGTAAGTGGGCGTACGGTATTTCCTCACCTCCAAATGATTATAGCATCATACACGCATTTTCGTTACTCTAGTCTCCGACATGAAAACCATTTGTTTCAAATGGGCGATTAGGGGAGTGTCCTCTATGGGCTTGAGCGTGCGAGCGACACGGCTACTCTGCCCCCAGACGGAAGTGCGTCGTGGTTGGTTTTTTTTGGGGGGGGGGGGGGGGGGGGGGCTACTGCCTTGTGCTCGGCGTGGGAAAAAAATGAGGAGATGCAACGCCATTGTTTCGCAGGCAAGGAAGGAAGGAAGGAGTGAAGATCCACCGCACGAAGAGCTGCTGTGATGGCAACCGGTTGTAGGTGGTGGCAGACCTGAAGAGGAGGTTGTGGGAGATCCTCAACTCCTGCTTGCGTGATCAACAAATGGCATGCCCGTCGATGATGCACTGGAGAGGGGCGTGGAAATAAGTAGAGGGAATGGCGGTGCCCCAAGGGATCTCGACGACGTTGAAGGTGACATGGTGGTATTACCCAGGTTGAGGCCTCCCAAAACGGGTAATAACTCTATGTTCTGCCTATCTATCTTTTTTTTTTGACGGGTCTGCCTATCTATCTTTATTAGTCAATGAGAAGATTAAAATGGTGTTTTCCTATCTACTGAGTTAGGTTACGCGTATGAGGCTCCCGCATGACCTTTACCTTTTGGCGGGGCTCCATCTAGACATGATATAGGTAGACGACAACTAGTAGTTTGGTAGATATCTTTGGTAGGAACGGAACTGCATTTTCAAGCGGAAAACATACCAAAATGTTTTTTTAATCAACAAGTGAGAACATTTCCGTTTATCTTGTATTTTTATACCGCTCCAACCCAAGCCATATACACTTTTGGTCTTCTATCCACCAAAAACTTAATTCTCCCTAATTTTGTGATTCTCGCCCCTCTGCCTACGCGGGTCCTAGGCTCCCATTCCCATCTTTCACGCATAGTTTAAAAAAACGGATCGGACCGACGGTCGGACCGGAAAAAACCGAACCAGCGACCCCATCGGTTTTTTAAGCGCCGCGGACCGTTTGTGCAATTGAACCGGAAAAAACCGGTCGAACCGGCCACCGGGCGGTTTTTACAAAACCGGGCGGTTCAATGTCATTTTCAGAAAAGCCCATCCACTTCTTTTTTCATGAACAAGCTAGGGGTAGAAAGGGAAAGGAGGAAAACACTCTGCTTTGTAGGGTTTCGGCCGAAACACTTGATCAGTTAGCTCGTTTCACCCGTCTCCCCTCATCTTATCGTGCGCGGCATCGCTTCCCTGCCGCCTAGCTTGGCCGCGCCGTCGCTCCCTCTGTCGCTCGCCACCCTGCGCCGCCCCTCCCGCTTCCCGCCGTCCCGCACCAGCGCGCCACCACTGCTGACGGCTGGGAATGCCGCCGAGAACCAGAATTAGTACTTCCTCTGTTCCAAACGAGCAGGACTATAGGACTACTACTATGATTGAGTAAGAGACTACCCTGTATATGAATGAGATATTATAATGTAGTTGCTGGTTACTCTGTTGTGTGATTACATGTTTTATTATCTATTGATTGGTGTGTGTGTCTATATATATATATATATATATATATATAATTTTATGTCTTAAAAAACCGACAATCGAACCCGTGAACAGGCGGTCCGATCGGTAAAAACCTAAACCGGCTGCCTCACCAGTTCGATTACCGGTCCGGTTTTTAAACTATGCTTTCACGCCTCCTCGCCCCCACACCTCCTTGCATCTACATTGGAGCGGTTTGATTGTGTCTGTTTGTATGGTCCCAAGGGGTTTTGAGTTCTATAAAACTTTATATTTTTGTATCCAGGTCAACATTGTATTTGCTCTGAAATAGTTTTGGAATGTTTCTACTTCGGTAGGATTTTGTATTTATTTTTACTTTCGTTTAAAAATGCAAAATTGAATGTGGCACACTTAGCTCTGTTTGTTTTCACT
Source organism: Elymus sibiricus (assembly GCA_039707655.1). Lineage (NCBI taxonomy): Eukaryota > Viridiplantae > Streptophyta > Magnoliopsida > Poales > Poaceae > Elymus > Elymus sibiricus. The sequence goes on from CM077666.1 coordinate 334,171,725, forward strand.
TCAGTCTTTATCCTCTAACTGCCATAGTCCTCGGCCGGTAAGGTTGCGTGGTACAAAGCCGTGCAGGAAGCCGTTTAACCTAGACACTACAATGTCTCCATGACACAGCCGACAGCTTGGTCAAAGACAAGCTCACGTATCCGCTCGCGTCGCTCTCCAGGGAGGGCGGCCCGGGCGAAGCCCAACTCCACCGCCGCCACCCCCGCCTACCCCCGCCCCCCCTCGCCGCCGTCGGGCACCTCCGCCGGGCAAAGCCCGTGCGGCAGCCGGCGGCGGCGGGCTTTCTCTCTCCCGGTCGCGTGCAGAGGCCGGCCCTGGACGGCGCGGCGCGCATCGAGGAGCTGCGCACCGGGGCGGATCTGGCCTCCTGGCCCCATCTGTGGCACGACGGCGCTGGGCGCTGGGGCGGCGGCCCCAGGCAGCGGCGGCCTCATCCTCTCCCTCTTCCGGCGGTGGAGGAGCATGGGCTCGCCGTTTTTGGTGGTGGATCGGGGCTCCATGCTCAGATCCGGTGGGCGTGCGCTGTCGGCGGGATGCGGCGGTGCTGGCCGTCCTGGGCTGCGCGGGCGGCAGGGTGGCTGCGCGTGGTGGAGGTGGACGAGGGGGCAGCGGCCTGCGGTGCCTGTGCAGCTCCGATTGGATCTGGTGCGAGGTGCATCGATCTGGATGCTGCGCTTCGCGATGCGGCGTTGGTTCCTGCGGTGGTGGTGGCTGCGGTGGTGCTGCGATGGTGGACGGCGGCTTCGGCCAGGGGGTGGTGTGTGTCTGGTCGCGGTGGATCGCGGGATCCCGTGGCCAGAGTGAGGTCGCCCTCGGCAGGGTGGTGGTTTGTTGGCGGCGGTCGGTGGTGGCGGGCGGTCGGCACATCTCCGGGAGAAATCCTTGCTTCGGTCTTCACCGGAGCCGGTGACGGCGACGCCCGCGGGTGCCGCGATCTTTCTTGGAAGCGTCGTCGTGGAGGTGCGCTCCTCCTCCCCACGGCTTTGGCTCCGGAGGGAAACCTTAGATCCGCTGGATTGGGCGATGGAGGCGTCTTCGCGTCTTTCTCCTCCTTGGGGGCATCGTCTCGGAGCAGGCTACGACTGGGAGACTGGTGGATGACGGCATCTTCGCCGTCGAGGGCGGCATCTTCGCCGCGTGGTTTGCTGAGGCGAGGCGCTGGTTTCTGTTTGGCAACGATGATGGCATCGAGTGAAGCTTGGGTCGCGGCGTGGTCTTCGGTAGTCGGTTCTTCCCGGCGTGTCCGAGATGCTCTTCCGTGGTTGCTGGTTGCTTTGAAGTCGGAGCTGCGTTGGAGCGAGTCCAGGTGGCGACGATGACAGGCATTTGGTGGTCGTTTGCGGGGGGCACGGTCGGCGCAAGTCCTGCATATTTCCCTTGCGTTGCTCGTCGTCAAAGTCGGAGCTGTCGGTTGCTTGCGCGTGTGGCCATCTGTTAGCATGTACCGTCGTGGCTTTTGTTCCATGTCGGTGGCCAGGTTGGCCGGTGGTGCCCATGTCATGTGGGCTGTGTTGTATCGGTTTTAGCCCGGTTTTCCGTCAATTAACCGGGCAATTCTCTTCTTCTTAATCAATGAAAATGGCAAGTCTTTTGCCTCGTTTAAAAAAAAACAATGTCTCCATCACGGTGATGAAGTAGTCCCGACCGCCAGCTCGACACTGAGCTTCAGCACCGTGGTGGTTGGCGTTGACATGAAGGATCAAATCTGGCTAAAGTTTTTGAGATGGACTATTTCTTATTTGAAATCTTCTTCCTAAAGTGAGAATTGTTAACATTCTCAAAAAAGGGTAGGATAGTCTTTTGACAAGGGGTCATAACTGTCAATTTTCACATAAATACCGGTGTTAGAGCATCTACAGCCGGGCGCCTCAAACCCGCCTCATACGCCCGGGCGGGCCGCCCGGTCACTGACCGGTCACGAAATTTCGACCCAGCCGGGCGCCTCAAGCTGGCCTCAAACTCCCGGGCTGACCGGCATCCCTCATACCCAGCCCAAATATGGGGCAGATATGGGTGCGCTCGGGCACGCCCGCCACGTCGGCCTGGCCCGCGCTGGCCCGCCTCGACCCCACATATATTCTTTCCGATCCGGTCGCCGGACCAAACCCTAGGCACTTCACTCCACTCCCCTCCGCCTCCCAAGCTCACCTGCACCGATCTCCGGCCATCTCCGGCATGGCGGGCAGCGGATCCGAGTCCTTCACCTCCAGATCCGTCGACTCCGAGCTCATCCCACGCGGCCCCGAGGAGAAAATGGCCGTCCGGCTTGCGCTCCGCCGCTCCCGGGACGAGGCCTGTGCGAGGCAGCGCGCGGACTCCTTCCATCGGGAATCCATCGCGTCCGCCCAAATGGCGCATGGATCCGGCGCTCGGTGTGCCGTCGCTGCCTCACCGGAGGCGGTGCGGTCCGCCTGGCGTCCGAACGCGGTGGCAGACGCGCAACCCCTCCGTCGGCGCACGGAGCAGCAGGACGCGCCATGGTTGTCGTCCGACGCAAACATGGCGCGGCGTGCCCGGCGCGCGAGGGAGTGGGCGCGGGAGGCGGCGGCAGCCCTCGCGGTGTTGGACGTCGGCGAGGCGGAGTCGCATTCTCCGGCGCCCCGTATGGTGCAGTCCGGGCGCCGCAACCGCGTCGTGGTGGATGTCGGCTCGTCCCAGGACAGATCCATCATCGACCTGACGTCCACCGGCACCGTCCGGGTTACGGGCTCCGACGAGGAAGAGTATGGCATGGGAGACGGCGGCGCCTCGAGTCCCATGAGTCCGCTCGTACCCCATGCCCTACTCTACCTTGCCGGCGACCGGACCAACACTTTGGGGAGCGCAGCCGGCCGTCGGACATGGCCACAGCGGAAGCGAGCGAGCTTCGCTTAGATTAGGTTTCACGTTGCATGTAATAATATGGATTTGGGGTTTCTAATTTGAGATATCCGGATGTGGAATGCATTATTTGAGGCGTGACTGATCAGTTTTCGCGGACGTGCCGTCCTCGGACGTTTGAGGGACCGGATTTGTAAAGTCCAGCTGTAGTCTGTAGATGCTCTTAGGGGTAGGTGGGTAGGTTTGAACGTTGGCGTGGTGGAGGGGCATCCTCCTCGTGGACCTTGGATGACTAGGCCGAGTTTGACAGGGCGTACTACCAGACCTGCTCGTACTAGTCCAGGTCAGAGGAAGATTTCCGACATGACTAGGCAGACAGGCTCCTAGCTGCGCCGAATCCCACGGACGCGACCTCCCGGACTGCGACGGAAGCAGCCCAACACCCAACACGCACGCACGCACGAGATCTCTCTCACCGCCCCGCCTGGCAGTGGCTGGTCTACGATTGACAGTCGTCCGTAATAAAGTAGCACCACCGTGCACGTACGCGCCACCCAGATCGCTTCCAGCACGCAATAAAACGTTGGCAGCCAGAGTATACGTGACGATCTGATCTGAGCTAGCGTATCCCATACCCGATCCTCACGTCATGCATGGGCGGGCGCTGTACGTACGCGCCTGATCTCTCCAGGCCAGCCAGCCAGCATCGTATCCGGACGCAGGCGGCGGGAAATTAATCCAGCGCCTCGCATCAAATGGAAATTCAATGTGCGATTCAGGCGGCTTGCTTCGGGGCGTGGGCTGTGGCGGAAGCCAAGCCGGCGGGTTGGCGACATGCGCACGTCGGCTTCCGAGAGGTCGGAATAACCCGTAGCCCGTAGAGGCCTGGTTGTTCGGCAGATCTACGCTGCTGGGCTCTGCGTCTGTAGCACTCGCACTGGACTGGGCAGACCAAATCTGCCTCTGATGCGTGCTTGTCTTAAATGAGAGCGCAGAGGGACGGAGGGAGGGAGAAGATCCACTGGCGAGGTGGCATGGCGTAGCAAGGCTGCCCATTCATTCATTCATTCATTTTTGACGCAGACATTCTTTAACTGTCGTGCGTGCGAAGCTGGGAATGTGTCGCGCTTTTTGGCCGATCGCCGTCTCTGTCCCGCAAGATCGGCCGTGGGCCACCGAGCATTCAACCATAATATCCGCCCTCTCATCTCTCCCAGGTCTGACGGATGAGCGTGTGGGTTTTGGGAGCATCTGTTTGGCAACTGATTTGAACCTCTTTAAAGAAATCAGCACCGATGAGCCCCAACCTTCGAAACCCCGATATACTATCAATCTTCATTCAGGGTCTACATGTGCATAGTACGAGAGGAAAGCATAGGAAGGCACTACTCAGAGCAATCCTAGCAAAGTCGCCGTGTCGAACCCATCTGATATGATCATTTTGGGTCGCAATCTGGCACAAGCCGCTATTATTTACTTTATAAAGCTCGCTCCAAAACCATCAAGACTCACCTCAACACAGCAAACCACTCGCCTCAACATGCAACCGTCGATGATGAAAGGCTCACCTCAACATACAACCATGCATGGAAAAACTACTCCCTTCGTTCTAAAATACTAAGGTGTTTTGGAATAGAGGGAGTATGTATCTTATATTCAATAAATAATTATTTTATAACTATTCAATCAGCAAATGCAATAAATCATTATATTTGTTCTCATTTTATTGATCCAAATACCAATGCTCCAATCTCACTGAGCTATATTGCAACAAATTTAGTGTCAAAGCAAGTGGCCCCTCTCCTAGGATGGAAGTGCTTGGTAATGACGCATGCATGCATACAAAGGAGGGCCTCCCTTTAAACCTTTCTGTTGATGCTGTTCCTCGAAAGGGCAATGATGGATTGGTGGCACATGTCGAGCCTGCATCAAGGAAGAATAATGGAGAGCCGGAGGAACTCGAATAGGTTGTGATAAAGCCAATTGAAGGCCAAGATGCTCCATCAAACCATGCTTTAAGATCTCTCCGTTTTGACCTAAGCAACACTTTCAAGATTTCCAATTGACCCTCTTTTGACCCATCGACTGATTGTGAATCAATGGAAACTACATATCCTATCCAGTGGAGGACACACACACACATCTCTCTCTGGTGTTGCTTGCATATCACCCTATATAAATCTTTTAAGTAGCTTTATCAGAAAGGAATGGAACAATGGAGTTGATAGAGAGCATGAGGGGCACATAACATGGCCTACCAACTCGACGGTAAAGGGAAATCACACAGGGATGGGTCTGAGCTTTTGATGGGCCCTGCCAAGATTTGAGTCGCCCCACAAGAGGGCGAACCACAGATTACAACAAGATTGCTGGTACAGATTCTGCAAAACAAAAGGGCACTGCCAAAAAAAAGGCCCTGTTAGTTGGCCAATAATCAATTTTTTTGCCTGGTAACCATGCACGCCATTTCCACTGGAAAATCTCAGCAATTCATTACTATCAATCCCCAAAAGGAATCTTCAATGAGAAAGAGGCTCCGGATGAAAATAATACGGAGTAAAGGATACTAGTACTATCTAGCGGTAGTACAAGAATAGTACTAGGAGCAATAATTGTAGTCTACACACATGCGCTGGAACTTGTTTGAAGCGACCCGTAGTGGCGCATCCCTTCACCTGAATTTCCACAAGAGAATGAAGTGCATCTGTCTGTCGCACATCTTGAAGAATGGTGACTTGTGTCCTCTGTTTTCTTGCATGTAGTAGATTGTCTCATGGATTCACAGATTACGGTGAGCTGGTCAGTGTGTGAAACAAAGTCTCGAGTGAAAACAACACGGAAAGGATCTCTTCACATGTACGTACAACTAGAGTTATTTTCTTCCGAAATCCAGACATGCACATCCTGTCCAGATATCCTTGACGCGACGCCTTACCTATCGGATCACTTGCATTAGTGGGGTGGATCCTGGGCGGGAGGGACAGATTAAGGGGCTGTTTGGTTTGAGACTCAAATTGCCACGCCTAAGGTGAGGTGCCAGCCACACCTGTGGCTTGCCACAATGTGTGGCAAAATCAAATTGTTTGGTTTGTAGCCATGCCTTAGGTTAGGTGTGGCAGATTTTGTGTGGTGTGCGTTTGGATGCCTTCCACAAATGTTTGGCAAAAAGTTGTGGTTTGTGTTTGGATTACTGCCACATGTTTTTAAATCACCTTAGTGCTGGAGTGGTGATATTATTTGACACTTGTCTTACAAGTCAACCATACTACAACATGCTTTAGCAAATGTAAGAAGATTTGTTCACAATAATAATAACCATAAAAATAACATGAAGCATTTTCTATTAATCCCATATGTGAAAATAAATCACAGCAACAATTCATAATCAAGATAGAAAATAAGATAGATACGTCCAAGTTCCAGCCATATAAAAAGTCAAGTAATAGTCATAGTAATAGCACAAGTTCCAGCCAAGTTACATTTCACTACACATCAAAATGTCTACTTCCCCAAAAAAATAGCAGTAGCAAAAGTTCAACTCCCAAAGGCAGCAAGCAGACACATCAGATGTTATCTTCTCCTAAATACCAAAAGTTGCCATCTTCTAGACATCACAAGTTAGCAACTATAGAACTTCATAGGTTGCTATTGTCTAAACATGATCTTTGTCAGCAAAGAACTTCCAAACCCAAGTTTCAAAAGTTTTGTCACTTGCACTGCATAACCAACCACGCAAACCTTCATTGTCCTTGCTAGATAAGTGCACACCAACAACAATTCTTTGATCTGTGGTAATTGGGAGTTCCTCCAACTTCTTCCATAAACTAGCATAAGGATCAACAACTTGCGGCATTGGAGGAGGAGCAGCAAGGGATTGCTGGAGTGACCTTAATGTAGAGTTGATTTCTTCAGCGGACTCCGCAAAACGACTCTTGGTTTTTGGTTGCTTCTTAGTAGGTGACTTGCTGCCTCTTGGGCGCTTCTTACCAACTCGGCTAGTGCTAGATGATGAATTATCACCACTTACAGGTACTGGAGGTCTTTTAGGAGCATGTGTTGTCGGCAAAGTGTCAGAATCCTCCTCAAGGGGGCCCTCATACTGTGGATAGCAGTTAAGGTCATACAACTCTTCATCATTGTCGGAGTCATCAGAATCAATTGTGCATGTATGTTGGTCCATGGCCAAAGAACCATCAGCACTAGTGCCTGTGAATAGCTCCTGCATCTCATGGTAGAACTTTATGGGCTTAGAAAGCAAGCGCCTTGCTCTATCCTGCATTACAAGCACGCACAAATTAATATCCTAATTAAAATAGCCATATTAAGTTTCAAAATGAAACCAAATTATACATACATTGAGGCAAGACTTTTCAGACTCGGAGATAGTTACCACACATCTGATATCATCAAAAACATTGCCACTCTTGCTAATTGCAGCAGCAATGTACTTCCAATTTTCTTTGTAGTGCCTGAAGTGACGATCAACTTGAGCAAGTGTCACCCCCATAGCAAATTTTCTATTTAAAGCATCAGCACACTTCATAAGATGATGCTTCCTGAACCTAAATCCTGCATATTGTTCCTTCATGTATTCGATGCACCAATCCAACATAAACTTGGTCTGATCATCGGCCCAGGAAATAGTTCTCTCACGAGAGCACCCATCACCATCGGCCTTCCCTTTTCCCTTAGCCATAGCTGCTTCTCATACAATGAGCCATTTTTATTAGAAGATAATAGGTGAGGCAAATAAGCATGAAACAGCCAACAATTTCCCTTTAGAAGATATAAGTTTACAAAGGTACACCAACATAGTTTCACATGAATCGCATACATAACGACCAAATGTAACAAAATAACACTCATGTTTGATACATAGAAATATGACAGAACTAGTTTCAAACAGACTGAATAGAACCTAAAATAAACCTCATCACCATCAGCCTTACATACTAACTTCTTAATCATCTTGATCTTGAGCTGCTAAGTTATCCTCCCACATTTTTTGAGCTAGTACATCCCTTTTGTGTGCCCATGCCTGGCTCTCCTGGTAAACGTCACGACGCTGTCGTCTACTCCGTGGAAGGGCCGAGTACCAAGTAGCATCATCATAGACATACTCATCAGGACCATCATCTAGGATCCAGTTATGGAGCACACAACAAGCAAACACAATTTTTACTTGTGTTTTCAGAGGGAAGAATGGTTGACTTGCAAATATTTTAAATCGATTCTTCAAGGTACCAAATGCTCTTTCGACGGTTGTTCTAAGTGAGGAATGTCGATTGTTGAATAACTCCCTTGGGTTCTCAGGCTCTCTACTTCCCCTATATTCCTTTAGGTGATACCGAACACCACGATATGGTGGTAGTATACCGGGTCTTGCAGCATATCCAGCGTCCGCTAGGAAATATTTACCTACATCATGATGATGCTAACACATTAGCTAAGAACTAAAGAAAGTTTTAGTTTGAAGCCATGGATTAGAATCCCACCTTCTGGTATTTTAAGGCCATTGGGACGTGATAGGGCATCTTGGAGCACATACGAATCATGAGCTGATCCCTCCCATCCAGCAAGAACATATGTAAATCTTAGGTCAAAATCAACGGCTGCTAGCACATTTTGTGTGGGAAAGGACTTTCTACCCCTAAACCTATCTTGCATGTGGATAGGCACACATGCCGGTATATGAGTACCATCCAGAGCTCCTATGCATCCCTACGAAAAGAGAGAACCAGTTTCAAACAGACTAAATGGAACCTATAAATACATTGTAGATACTAGTGAATAATTTGGGATGTACCTCAAAGTAAGGGTGAAATCTGGTGCTACTTGTTATCTTTGAATGTGTTTCGATGGATCTGATGCATATGACATCACGGGCAAGGAGACACAGGGCATCCAAAACAGCATTGAAGTACCTACTAACTGTCTCGCCTGATCGATAAAACTCAAAACCAATCGATCTATTTTTCCAGTTATGACCCACAACATGGATGAACATGGCAACTTGCTCCTCCACAGTTACATGGAATGTGTCTACCAGTAGACCACGACGTCTCAGGTTAGCACACAATTTGTGAAAGACCAATTTCCGCATGCGCAGCTCATTTATGCAATTAGCCTCGGTTCCATAGTACATACGGTTTAGACGTGACACCCTTTCAACGTCTCGTTCGAACATGGGAGCATAAGTTATAGATTTTCTCTTCCTTTTTCGGACATTAATCTTGTACCAGTACATGGCTAAACAGACAATAATGGCAGCAAGCAATCTTCTCCTCCACATGTAGTAGTGATAATAATGCATATAATACTGTAAGCATAATGTCCTTCGGTCCATCTACGAAAGAATAATAGCATTAAAAGACTGATGATGGCATCAGTGAGTGGAACTATATAAGATCCAACAGAAACTATACAGAGGACTAAATAGATTACTCAGAGAATAAATTGTATAATACATCTCTAAGAAAAGAACAGAGAGATGTCAAATCTTACAGCAACACTACATACTTGCAAGAAATTACTAACTTATAATCTCACTCGTCCAAGCGTGCAACAATTGCAAAGGGGGATTACGGTGTTACCTTTGCTCTGAACAAATAATTGACCTTTCACTATGAGATGGAAGATCCTAGTACGGATGCAACAAGGGCAGGAACAAGCAACGGAAAATCCCAGAAATCACGGAAGAAAGCTGATATTTTTCTCTTGACAAAATCAAGGACGCCCAGATCTGCATGTATGAGATGAATCTCACGTGATGAGACAGAGGAGATGGAGGAGATGTAAGAGATAGATGTTGCAGTGATGAGGATTTGTACCGGAGAGGAGCAGATCGAGTGCGGCGGCAAGCTCTTCCTCAGTTGGATCTGCAAGGGGAGAGAGAAGGGCTCTCAGCCACGGGGTCAGGACTGAAGGGGTGGGGGATTTTTGGAACGAGGACGAACAGGGAAAGCGGTGACTTTTATCAGTTCGCGGGGATTTTTGCGGCTCAGTTGGCGCGCCGCGGTGAGTGTGGCGGGCAAAACGAGCGCCACACTTTTTGGCGAAAATTCAGCGGCAGGCGACCCTTGGCGTTGTGGCGAGCCTAATGTTTGTACAGAACCAAACGCTTGCCTAAGGAGTTGTGGCACGCCTCACCTTAGGCGTGGCACGCTTAGGCTGGAAACCAAACAGCCTCTAAATGCCCCCTCGCTGTCCGGGCTACGTTGTGCGGGTGACGTTGCTTGCAGGCGGCAGAGCAGAGCAGAGATTGACAAGAGAACAAAAACCAAATCTGCGGAGGGCCGTAGCTTAGCTGTGCGATGCATGGTGGCGTGCGGCGGAATGCTAGTAATAATAACTGGGGTTAAGCTAAAGCCTAAAGCCCTCCTAGGGCCAGGGAGATCCCAGAAAAGATCCTCGTCCTTGATGGCCCCCCACGTACGTGCGCCCTCCTTCTCTTGCTGCCTTCCGTGCATGTAGCTGCCACGCCTGTCAGCAGTAGTGGTACGCACGTCACATGGATCCCGTGATTTGTTCTCACCTGCAAATGCAATGCAACCACCAGCTAAGCTGCTAGCTAGGTTATCTATCTTTCTACGTACATGGATCGTGTGAGAGCCACGGCTTCCAGGCGTACAACAAGCAAGAGGCTAGCTACTGGGATTGTATATATGGTGTACACCGTAAACTTTTCCTGTGATGATGATGAACACGGTGTGGCCGAGCGGGCACGATGCACGGCGGTCCTCCTCCTGCTTCGCCACGGACCACGGAGCGTGGGATTCGAATCCCGCGCGTCCCGGCCGGCGCTTGACCGGCGAGACCCAGACCGCGAGCCGCATGGGTTTCCTCACCCGCCTCACTGACATCGCACTCGCACGCACGGCGCAGACGGACGGAGGGAGGTACTCGATCGGCCCGATTGAAGCCGCGCGGTACGCTGCGCTGCGGTCGATGTCCGGGAGGGAGGGACCCTGGCCTGGCCGAAAGCCCCGCCTCGCATTCAAGCGCCGAAAGGAGGCCGCCATTACTCATCTCCTGCTCCGGCTACTGTACGGGTGATCCTGCCTCGCGTACGGGGAGTCGCCGGTGAGGGGATCTCCCCGTATCTCTCTCTCTCGTCCGCCGCGCCACGCACCGCACATGCACGCAGCCGGTAGGAGTCCAGTACTAGTATTTGATTTGACCCGCGGGCGTGCGTACGTACGGGGAGGCAAAGGGCGCGGAACCGGAGGTTGGCTCGTCCGGATCGCCGGATCCGAGGGAGATTTTGAGTGTACAACGTTGAGTGGGGTGGGTGTCGCGGCTGGGCCGGCTGGGGTTATATTCTAGCCCTAGTAGTAACTTTTGGTTGTTCGTCTGGTTGGGTTCTTCTGGTCACTGTGTGTCTAGTCTATTTCGCAGCCGGCACCGCCTCTTTTTCTAGGCTTCGGGTTTGCCGAATCTTTTGCTGGATTTTTCGGTCACGCTGCAATGAGGGCTCCTAGTCAAGCACTGCGTCTTGATGTGATGCCGATGCTGACTCGTGAGTGGTAAGAGCATCTCAAACACCAGCCCTATTCAAGGACACCAAAAAGTCACGGGAAAGTAAGCGTCTCCAACGACTGCCCTAAAAGAAGGCATCTATGAAGTTGATTCAATATATCAATATCAAGGTTTGAAATTGCTGATAAAACATGCAAAACATTTTTTTAACAAACATGAAACTACTTCGATCATATTCCATACTTCGATCCAAACTTTTAAACATGCAAACTACAAACATAGTTTTACTACATGTAAAGTTTGCGTGAAGCGTATACCTAGCAAGGTCGCGTTGCGTGTTTATATAGAGAGAGTTTAGGGTTACAAGGATTCGGTAGTTTGGGTTTGTGGATTGATCCTCACGTAAGCTATACACAAGATACACCGTATATACATTACAATGCTAACCATACTAGAGTATATACGGTTTATAGTTACACCGTATATACATTACAATGTATTCTAACATCCCCCTTAATCATAACTTCACCAAGTTTAAATTGCTCTTGAAGTCTTCCAACTTGCGCCATGATAAGGCTTTGGTAAAACCGTCAGCAACTTGGTCATTTGTGGGAATGAAACGAATGTAAAGTAGCTTCTTGGCTACTCTTTCACACACAAAATGATAATCAACCTCAATATGTTTTGTTCTTGCATGGAACACTGGATTTGCTAAAAGATACGTGGCACCAATATTGTCACACCATAAGCAAGCAACCGGAGAGTGGTTCACACCTAGTTCATCAAGTACAGTTTGGACCCATATCACTTCAGTTGTGGCATTGGCCAAAGCTTTTATATTTAGCTTCTGTGCTGGATCTTCAAACTGTAGCTTGCTTACCTGCACTCCATGATATTAAATTTGGCCCAAAAAAACAGCAAAGCCACCTGTTGACCTTCTGCCATCACGACAACCTGCCCAATCAGCATCCGAAAAGCCACTCACCAGAGTTGAGGTTGATTTGGTGAACTTCAGCCCAGTACTCATGGTACCTCTGAGATACTTAAGAATTCTTTTTACTGCGGTCCAATGTTGAAGTGTAGGAGAGTACAAAAACTGGCATACTTCATTGATAGGAAAAGATATGTCAGGCCTTGTTAGGGTCAAGTATTGCAATGCACCTACCACACTTCTATAATTTGTGGATTCTTCGGCTCCCAAAGGTTCACCATCTTCCTTGGAAAGTTTTTCCGAGGTAGAGAGAGGCATGTTTGCACTACAAAAAAAAGACACATCTGTGACATTATGGCCCGAACAAAAAAAAATCTGTCATGTATGTGACACTTCTATGACGATAATTGTGATAAAAACACGTATCATCATAGATGTGGTGGGCTCCTACTTCTATGACAGAAAATTATGACAGAAAATGGACTTTTCATCCTGGCGGGGCGGAGACGAACTTGCATGACATTCTTTGGGCCGTCGATGACATAAAAAATCGTGGTAGAAGTGAGGACGAGGAAATTTTTGGGGAGTTCCTGGTTACGGTGGGCACTCAGTGGGTGGTCGGGGCCGAGCGATGCACTGTGGTTTGCACGTTTCTCTCGTACGCACGCGTGTGCAAGGCGTTCGCTAACTGAACCCGAGCGAGGCGGTCGCTTACTGAACCTGAGCGATCGATCGATCCCTCGCACTCTACTACGTACTGAACACGAGCGATCGATCCCACTACGTACTGAAGCCGATCGATCCCTTCTGTAACATCCTCATGTATTAAGCTACAGTGATCACCTCTTAATTCAACCAGGCAATCCCGCCCATGGGCACGGGCGCCCATGGGCACCCGACCCGAATGGGTAGGGTATGGGTCATCGATTTCGCCCATGGGTCTTACCCATGGGTAACCCGATTAGTCATGGGTAGGGTATGGGTGTAAGGTCTTGCCCATGGGTTGCCCAATGGGTCACCCGATTAATACTAACAATTAAATATATATTTATTGTATATGACATGTCTACCTTTGTTGTTTAAATGCAGGTATGTACCCCAGCCAATAGATGAACCAAATTCCAGCCTTTGAAAACGATGCAATATATTGGCCTATTGGGCCTCTAAACAGTATAGGCTGAAGCCCTAGCAGTCTAGCACCTGTGCTGGTTGCGTGTGTGGCAGCAAATGGAGGATATGGCTGTACGTGAGATGGAACATTTTTAGTACCACCTCGCTTACTCAAGCGCTCGGTGGGTGCTGTTCTACTATAAAACAAACATCAGGGGCGAGTGCAGATGGCAAATGGCTGGAGCGGCCAAACACAAGCCTATGATTGAGCGCATGAATATATAAAATTTGGAAATAAACGTTGAACCCGATGGGTGCCCGAATGGGTCAGGTTACCCGATGGGTTCGGGCATGGGTTTGATTTCAGACCCATGGGTAGGGTCGTGGGCAAGTGATCTACCCGATAATTATTTGGGCATGGGTCTGGTAGAGGTCGACCCGGCAAAACCCGACCCGATTGCCAGGTTGACTCTTAATCATGCCAAGTCACCATGTTTAACAGTGCTTGATCATCATTTGCATCATATCTCATTTCAAATTCCAACTCAAATTGAAATTCAAATATAAATTGAAAATAAAAGTTGTTCCAATTTGGAAACAAAAATGTTCATTAAATAGCAAATAATCCCTAACTAATTATGTTAAGAAAAACAACATCACCTAAATTCCCTAGATGAGTCTAACATCCTACAACAGTACCAAAACAGCAATAATTAATCCATTTCATTTAAATAAAAATCAAATGAAATCATTTATTCACCAAACCTTTTTCTGACAGTGCTAAATATTGCAACCTATCTAGGTGGCATAACTCCACATTTTACAAAAGTCAATTAGTGGTCAAACATTTTGTAGAACAGAAAGAAATAAAGAAACAGAAAAATAAAAGGGAAAAAGGCCTAACACTACTGTGCGGCTGGGCCTAAGTCAAATAGTGCGGCCCAGCCCACCACCGCGCTCGTCCCCTACCTCTCTCCCTCTCTCCTGCGTGCAAGCGCGCGCGCACCCGTGCCGGCGATGGCCAGCTGTTGGCCATCCCCCGGCGTCGCTGCCGCCGTGGGGTGGATAAGGGCATCCCCACAGACCCCAGGGCGAAACCCTAGCCCCTTTTCCCTCTCTTTCTCGCTCGCCCATCTTCTCTCTCTTCCGCCCGAGAGCTTCCTCCGCCATCGCCGTCGCCGTCGATCCCGCGCTCTCCGTTGTCCCCGCGCAGCGCCGACATGTCGTAGAGCATCGCCGCCATCGCACGCGGCGTGAAGTGGTCGTTCCAGAGAGCCCGGCCGCGCGCAAAACCGTCCACCGTAGAGCGTTTCCGAGCTCGCCGGAGTTCGCCGCCGCGCTCGGGCTCGCCGGCGCGTTTCCGGTGGCCGGCGCTGACCTGGAGCCGCGTGGCCCCCACCTCTGTGCCACAGGCCAGTGGGCCCAGTGGGTCTGCTGGCCCGGTTGACTGGGTCAATCCCGCTGACTGGGCAGCGTGGGCCACTGACATGCGGGCCCCACCCCGTTTAAACGTTTTTAAAATAAATAAAAATGCTAATTAAAATGTTAATTAATCTGTTAGTTAATTAGTTAAATAAACAGTCACTGACAGTGGGTCCCACTGTTTAATTAGTTAAATTAGTTAGTTTAATCTACTGTTTAATTAGTCTAGTCTATGACAGATGGGCCCCACCTGTCAGGTTGACCAGTCAACGGTCACAGTTGACTGCTGACGTCACCCTAACATCATGCTGATGTCACTGGCTACTGTTTTGGATAATTCGAATTAATTAATTTCAGAAATTTCAGAAAATGATTAAAACTTTGAAAAATCATATAAATTAAATCGTAACTCGGATGAAAATAATTTATATATGAAAAATGATCAAAAAAATATTAAGAATCCGAATATGTGGTCAAAATGATTGACCATCACTCCTATCTAGATGAACATAGAACTTTTTGCCCGTATTCGATAGATGAATAGTGCATAACCTTGATAAAATAAATCCAAATAAATTCGTAATTCCTCTAAAATATTTAGATAGGCAATATATCACCTTTGCATATCATTTAGACATGTCATGCATCGCCGTTGCATTGTTGCCGTGAATTTATTGTTTCTTCCCCCTCTTTCTCTCCTGATAGACGCCGAGACCGTCGCCGACGCAGCTGAGTACGAGTACGCTCCAGACGAGCGGCCTTCAGACGACCAGCCCCTCTCAGCAGAGCTTCGAGGCAAGCAAAACCCCCTTGATCATCCAGATATCGCCTATTCTTTCCCTCTTATTCTTGCATTAGAATTGCCCCTGCTACTGTTCCAATAGTTCCTATTCTGATGCATAGCCTGGTTTTGTAACCTGTTATTGATACTTTACCTGTTATCCTATATGCTTAGTATAGGCTGGTTAGTGATACATCAATGGCCCCACACCCTTGTCCTTGTTGCCACGCTTTTCCACCGGAGACTCGATCAGTATGATCGACGGCAGAGACCAACACATCACCGCACATTCCCCCCTCCCCCTAAGTTGTTCGACTCTGCAGAGCTACCACCGAGTGCCAAGGGTGATACCTCTTATCTCACTTCCGATGATGCCTCTGTAGAATAGCTATCCGGTTGTGGGTTACCGAGGGTGATTCCTCTTTCATCACCTCCGATAAAGCTTCCGTCGTGCAACTCCTCCTGTGTGAATCCATCGAGGGTGATTCCTCCGGGTTCACCTTGACCGATACTTCGAATGGGAGTCCATCAAGGGTGATTCCTCGGATTCCTTCTCGATACTTTGGACACACGGGTACTTTGACTTTACTACTGTCATTTGATAAAGACGGGTCGGCTCCAAGAGCACCCGCGAGCCGTGTGTTACCAAGTCGGAGCGACAGGAATCCTGTTCGTCTCTGCGAGCTACTAAATACGCCTAATGGATTTGGGTATTTGATCTGAGTGGGTCGTTGGCCCTATACGCACTACCACCACGTTGGATAATGGTTATGGGACCCTCTACGTCGTATGTATCAGCCGAAAGCTCTTCAGACGTCACAGCTCAGAGATGCGGGCTGATTGCTGGGGTGGGCTGGTTACGTCACTTGTGTATACAGTGTCGCGCCTGGGCCCCGGCCAGTCACGCAACGTGCAGGAGGGCAAAAGGCGATGGCCCAAGACCCCTTCGCACTTAGGATTTAGACCGGCGTGCTGACCTCTCTGCTGAGCCTAGGTAGGTCTGCGTCGTGTCGATTACCCGAGGCCGGGCATTACCCAGCAAGTGTGTCCGGCCAGATGTAATCAAGCGTGTTGAGTAACCGTAGTGCACCCCTGCAGGGAAGTTATCTATTCGAATAGCCGTGTCCACGGTAACAGGACGCTCGGAGTTGTATCCTGATCCACTACAACTACAAATTGATGCTGATTTAGTATTAAACTGTTAATACTGCTCTCGGGATCGCTTTCTCGCAGGGAGTCGAGAAAGGATCTCAGGGCGTTGCTATTATAAAACAACTATTATATGCTACTGTGTTCTACTCTCTTCTGATGCTGCAAGATTGCTTCAAGATGCTAGTCTTCGATAGGCTAGGCTTCTCCCCCTCTATTCTGGCATTCTGCAGTTCAGTCCAAAGATATAGCCCCATTCCTTTGATACTGATGCATACTTAGTATAGTTCTGATGTCAGTCTTGCGAGTACTTTGGATGAGTACTCACGGTTGCTTTGCTACTTATTTTCCCCATACCCGCTTGCTGTAATCAGACGACGGAGTCCCGGAGCCAGACGCCACCACAGGAGCTTACTACCAGGAGAGTCCCGGAGGCACGTACTACTGGGTTGAGCCAGCCGACCAGGAGTAGTTCGGAGGCTCCCAGGCAGGAGGCCTTCGCCTTTTCGATCAGTGTCGCTGTTTGTGCTAACCTTCTTAAGGCAAACTTGACTAACTATGTCTGTACCCAGATATTATTTGTGTGTATGACTTATGTATTCGGGTCCTCGTGACCCCTGGTTTGTAATATGAAGATTTATGTTTAAATTTGAGTTTAGAGTTGTGTTGTGATATCTTCCCGTGAGTCTCTGATCTCGAGCGTGCACGTTTGCGTGTCTGATTAGTGCACGGTCGAGCGGGGGCGTCACACCTTCACTGCTAACTGAACCCGAGCGATTCCTTCGCTGCTAACTGAACCCGACCGATTCCTTCGCTGCTAACTGAAACCGAGCGATCGATCGCTGCTGCTTACTGAGGCCGATCGATCATTGCGTTGCATCGAGCCCCCATGCGAGACGTGAGTTGAGCTAGCTGGTTGGTTGCCTCTCGATGAACAGTGTCCGTTGCTGCCGCGGGCGTGATACACGTAGAACGAGTCGAGAC
Organism: Elymus sibiricus; assembly: GCA_039707655.1. Classification (NCBI taxonomy): domain Eukaryota; kingdom Viridiplantae; phylum Streptophyta; class Magnoliopsida; order Poales; family Poaceae; genus Elymus; species Elymus sibiricus. The sequence continues at coordinate 334,189,400 of CM077666.1, forward strand.
TGATGTTGCATCGATCGAGCCCCTTGCGTGAGATGTGGTGAGTTGACCTAGCCGGTTGGTTGGCTGTGGATGAACAGTTCCAGTTGCTGCCGCCCGCTCGTATGCCCCACCCCAGCCGGTGGGTTGGGTGTGGATGAACAGTACCCTGGCCGTGTGAAGGTGGTTGACGCTGAATGAACAGGACCACGATCGATCGAGGAGGCCGTGCCGCGGTACGCCACATCCCAGCCGGTTGGGGGTGGATGAACAGGACCCCGTGGAGGCTGGAGGAAGTCGACGGTGGATGAACAGTAGCCCGTGGAGTCCTGTTTTACGGTACGCCACACCCATCCCGATGAACAGGACCCCGTTTCGACCGTAGGCGGTTGGAGAGAAGTGTGGTTCCTCCGTTTTGCGGTACGCCACACCCCTCCCGATCAACAGGACCCCGTTTCGACCGTACGCGGTTGACGAGAAGTTTGTTTCAACTGTTTTGCGGTACGCCAGACCCCTCCCGATGAACAGGACACCGTTTCGACCGTAGGCGGTCAAAGAGAAGTCTGTTTTGTGGTACGCTAGACCCCGGACCGGTGGGGGGGGGGTCGATGAACAGGACCCCGTTTCGGTTGTTTCGTCCGAGCCGCTTGGCTCCCGATGAACATGATGCATTCCGACCCAGTCAGTTGCCTCCCGATGAACACGACGTAGTTGTTTCTCTGTTTCGACCCAGCCAGTTGGCTGCCGATGAACAGGACGCCGTTGCTGTACGCGTTCGAGACCCCGCCCGTATGTACGTACATGGCCATATTTTTTGCAGCGTGGCTGTACATATGTTGTACATGATTTAGATGAGACTGCCTGAACTGCTACCGCTCCTTACTCAGCGATGGTTCATCGTGGCAGAGAGACCGATCGACCAGTATGTACGTACTGTTTGCGACCCGACAGATAACGCTACATATGCTTCGACCTGTTGGGTCCCAACTGTCAGGGGGGAATAAGGAGGCACTTCCTTCCGTACGAAGATATTGCCGGTGGGTCCCAGCTGTCATGGGGAGGATTCAATTTTTTTTCGCGTAATAATCTTGTGTGCGAAGATGTAGCTAGTGGGTCCCAGCTGTGAGGGGGAGGAATCATTTTTTTCGCGTAATAAGGAGGCAGTTCCTTCCGTGCGAAGATATAGCTGGTGGGTCCCAGTTGTCAGGTGGACGGATCATTTTTTTGCCCTCTAATAAGGAGGCACTTCGTTGCGTGCGAAGATGTGGCTGGTGGGTCCCAGCTGTCGGGGGGAGTAAACATTATTTTTCAGCGTAATAAGGAGGCACTTCCTTGCGTGCGAAGATGTAGCTGGTGGGTCCCAGCTGTCAGAGGGAGGAATATTTTTTTATGTAATAAGGGGGCAGTTGCATGCGTGCGTCCATGGACCTGGTGCGTCCCCACTGTCAGCCTCTCCACGTACAGTCCTCTTCTGATGACTCGTTGGTTGACCATGTTGACCACGCCACGCCGAGCGCACCAAGGCGGTGGACGACGGTGAGGCCTCGGACGGGAACGAGCCGGAGATGGGAAGACGCGACAGTGGAGTCGCAGACGGAGAGTAGTATGAGGGTTAACTGGTTCTGGTGCGGTGTGCGGCTGCAGTCGGCGGAGAATAACAGGAGGTGTGGAGGGGTGGAGGGATGGCCCGGCCTGCGGTGGGGTAGCACTTCGCAGTGAGGCGTGCTAAGCAGAGCCGCTAGCCACCAGAGGTGGGAGCAGGCGGTCCCGACGGCACTGGAGGAAGAAGATGAGAGAATACATACCGCCCCTTGGATGTCAGAATCATTTGTTGACTAAGTTGACATCGCCTTGTGTAGGCTTCGACCTATTGGCCGACATGTCAGCCTCCAAAAATGTGGCACATATTCAACCCATTTTTTTTGTAGAATTTACAGTCCATCTGCTGGGCTAGGTGAACAAATAATGTAGCGTCTATGCGGCCCATTTATTTTTTTTTCTAAAAAATCACAACCCATTTGCACTTTCTCGAAATACTCAAATTTACTGGGCTGGTTGTAAATATAATGTTGGGTTGGACGGAGCAATATTATCAAAAAATAAACCGGTGCTGGGCATTTTGTTATAAATAAAATTACATAATGTGCGCATTATTATTACATTGGTCCTTAAATCTTAGCAAGTTTTTGTACGCAATCACCAGGATTTTCGTTGCCTTAGAGTTAAAAAAACCAGGATTTTCCTTGCCAACTTCTGTTAAACATTTATTTTTATAAGTTAGTAAGACGTGGTATATTTTTTAAATATATATAAATATCTATTAAATACAAGATAATAATAATAATTTATAATAATATAAACATAATATAAATATATATATAATATAGTTAGAAGGGAAAACATAAGTTGGACCTGACATTCTTATTCTTATATAGAAAAATAGAACAGAGCTCTGCGTTTTCTTAAAACAACATAAGTTGGGCTGCGGATGTTTAAGAAAAAATAAAACCTAGGCTGAGAGGCCCATAGGCCGGTAGATACATGATGGACCTCAAAAAAAGTTCAAACCACTGTGTCGCCATGTCGTGGATTGCGCATGTTAAAAAAAACCTAGGCTGGGTAGGCCACAACCCAGCTGATACTTGTTCGCCCTCTGAAAAAATTTATACCTGCTAGCTCCCCGACACCCCTAAAAAAAAGCTCCCCCATGACAATCTTCGTTGTAAATTTATCTTGTTTATTGACTACGTTGACAAACCCGTGGGCCCCAACGTCAGTATACCATTACGGGGAAGCTTTTTTTCTCCAATGAGGCACTTGCTTGCGTATGGCCATGGACTTGGTGGGTCCTGACTGTCAGCCTCTCCAGATTCCTCTCGTTTGTTGAGCATGTTGACAACGGCAGACGGCAGCGCCGCGGCGAGCACACAAAGGCGGAGGACGACATCAAGGACTCGGACGGGAACGAACCGGAGCCGGAAAAGACGCGGTAGAGTAGTGGTAGCCCATGCGCCTTCTTTCTATCGAACATACCGCAGTAGCCCAGTGGCTACAGCCCCGTCTCCCACAACTGTTGGCCCGGGTTCGATTCCACGTGGTGTAGTGGAAAAATCCTCAGTTTTTTCGCCTCTGCTATTACTGACATGTGGGTCCCCCTTGTGATCTACACACACCACCTCCAACAGTTGCCAAAATTTTGACCCTAGTTTTCTTTATTTTTCGCACACTCAACATTGTCTAGGCATTTTGAAAATAGCATATCTTTTTGACTGTGCATCATATGAAGGTGTGCTATACATGAATGTTGATCAGCATGATGTTAACTTGCTGTTAGTTCCATTTTCGACCATGAATAAAATTTCCAACATGCTGTTATCCCTGTTTGAAAAGTGCATGTTGATATAAATGCTTTGCCTCTGAAACTTCCAGTTTCTTATCTGAAACTGAAACTTGCAGTTTCTTCTCTGAAAATCACATGGTCTGCACTTTTATATGAAACTACATTTTTGAAAGTACTAAAAATAGATCTCTGGAATTCAGAAAATACTTCATATGCTCAATACTGCAAAGATCTGAAATTCAAAAGACATTCATATCTGAAAGTACTCAAAATGCACAACACAAAACACAATTCACAACCTGCAAATACTGATAACCCTAAGCTCCTCTGAATATTCGTCGGGGCACTCGCCTCCTATTCCTCGGCGGCAGACCGCCGCCCCGTGAGACGAGGTGAACGGCGAGGGAACCTTGGAGAATGGCGGGGAAGCATCATGGCGCCAACTGCTTTCCTCGGTTGGGTATGGTCGACGAAGACTCCACCGACTCGCTCTGCCACGACACCCTCACAAACGGCACCGTGTGGATGCTCGATCCTTGATCCTCTGGATGATCCATCTTGGATCGATACTCCCACCACCTCCGCCTCACAACCGCATTTGGTGAATCTGTCTGCTCCATGGCCCACAGGAGCAGCTCTATGTACTCCCGCGCGACTCCCTCCGGGTGGATCGCCGCCTTTTCGCTCCGTTTCAGATATTTGGCCATCGCCATCGCCGTTGCCGCTAATTGCCACTTGTTGTCAAACCAAGACTGCATCTCCATCAACCTGGCTAGCTTCACAAGGTCGCCGCCTGCGATCGTCACGTATTGGTTGTACTCCTTCATCGATCTACTTCTACACGGCACCTTCACTCATCGACGGTGGTTTTGGAATGGAAGAGGAGCGGCGGTTGTCTTGGATTGGAACAGGAGAGGAGTGGCAGTGGTTTTGGAATGGAAGAGGGGAGGAGCGGCGGTGGTTTTAGATTGGACGTGAGCGACGGTGGTTTTGGATTGGACGAGAGCGGCGGCGTGCTGTGAGTGGATCCCTCCTAATGACTAATTTACCCCTCACTTAAGAACATGATCCCTCCTAACTTTGGTACCGCTTCCGTTCCGGTTTATAGGTCTTGCGCACGTCCCTAGATTGACAATTTGACCAATGCAATATTCCATCTGAAACTATAGATGTTTGATAACCCACAAGTATAGGGGATCACAACAGTTTTTGAGGGAAGTATTTAACCCAAATTTATTGATTCGACACAAGGGGAGCCAAAGAATATTTGTGAGTATTAGCAGTTGAGTTGTCAATTCAACCACACGTGGAGAACTAAATATCTGCAGCAAAGTGTTTAGTAGCACATTAGTATGATAGTTTTGATAGCAATAGTAACAGTAGCAATAGTAACAGAAACAGTAGCAGTTTTGTAGTGATTGTAACAACAGCAACAGCGAAAGTAACTTAGCAAAGATCAATATGCGAAAAGCGTAGGCATTGGATCACTGATGGATAATTATGTTGGATAACATTCATCATGTAACAGTCACAGCCTAGAGCAATACACAATAGCTCCAATTCATCAATGTAATGTAGGCATGTATTCCGTATATAGTCATACGTGCTTATAGTAAGAACTTGCATGACATCTTTTGTCCTACCCTCCCGTGGCAGCGGGGTCCATAAGGAAATATAAGGGATATTAAGGCCTCCTTTTAATAGAGAACTGGAACAAAGCATTAGCACTTAGTGAATACATGAACTCCTCAAACTACGGTAATCACCGGAAAGAATCCCAATTATTGTCACCTTGGGGTATGCGGATCATAACACGTAATAGGTGCATACAACTTGCAAGATAGGATCAAGAACACAAATATATTCATGAAAACATAAAGGGTTCAGATCTGAAATCATGGCACTCGGGCCCTAGTGACAAGCATTAAGCATAGCAAAGTCATAGCAACATCAATCTCAGAACATAGTGGATACTAGGGATCAAGCCCTAACAAAACTGACTCGATTACATGATAAATCTCATCCAACCCATCACCGTCCAGCAAGCCTACGAACAAATTACTCACGCATGGCGGTGAGCATCATGAAATTGGTGATGGAGGATGGTTGATGATGACGACGACGTCGAATCCCCCTCTCCGGAGCCCCAAACGGACTCCAGATCAGCCCTCCCGATGAAGAACAGGAGGTGGTGACGGCTCCGTATCGTAAAACGCGATGATTCTTTCTCTCTGATTTTTTTCTGGATGAATAGGTACTTATAGCGTTGGAGTTAGGGTTGCCGAAGCTGCCAGGGGCCCACAAGCCTGCTAGGCGTGCCCTGGGGGGTGGGCGCGCCCCCTGGGCTTGTGGTGCCTGGGTGGCCCCCCTCTGGTAATTCTCTTCGCCAGTATTTTTTATATATTCTGAAATAATTCTCCGTAAATTTTCAGGTCCATCCGAGAATTTTTATTTCTGCACAAAAATAACATCATGGCAATTCTGCTGAAAACAGCGTCAGTCCGGGTTAGTTCCATTTAAATCATGCAAATTAGAGTCCAAAACAAGAGCAAAAGTGTTTGGAAAAGTAGATACGTTTGGGACGTATCAATGTTATAGTTTCTAATGGTACTCGTGTTTCGTTAGTCAATTTGACCAACGCAATATTCCATCTGAAACTATAGATGTTATATTTTCTAATGGGACTTGCGAGGGCGTATTGTAGATGTTGATATTTTTTAATATAAATTTGGTCAAACTTTGTTTAGTTTGATTTTGACCAAATCTTATATGCAGACTAATAAGAAACGGAGGGAGTATTGAAGAGCTTGATAGGGTTGTTGTCCCTTGCATCATCATGCCGTGTTTCACAGCTTCCAAGATTCACAGCCAACTCATAAGATTCTCATAATAAGTGCAACAAAGATGCCTATGCATCTCAATGATTCACAGATCAGAGACAATATTAACTTTAAAACTAAAACAAAGTTGTGAGAATGTGTACAAATAAAGAAAATTCGATTGATGCTTCTCTCAGGAAAGAGTAATCCCTGGAAAAGTGCCAATATATCCAACAAATCATAAACCTAATTCATGTAAGCAATTTGATTCAAGGATTTGCTGCAACAGTGAAACCAGTCCAGTTTACAGGCACGCATGTCAAACACCGGGACATTAACATGTTCTGCATAAGCGGGTCGCCAAGAACTTGTGGAACCATCTGAACATCTGTGTTGTTCCAAGCCACGTTTATTTTAGATAGTGGCACTCACACTCTGCATATGCGGGTTCCATCCGATCATTTGTGCAGCTCCACTAAAATGTAGTTCAGTAACCCTGTTTGCACAGATAATGAAAAAGCGTGATTACTATAATAGTGGCACTAGTTGATGAAACATACTAATAAATAGAAGCAGCTTCATTTTCTCAATGGGAAAAGATTGCGATGCAATAACTTTATTAAAAAAATACAACAATAGCACAGTATGACAAAGCAGGATCATGTGGATGAAGGACAGTACTGACCCGTGTGAGATGACTTTGTGAGATCAAGTTATTCTTCAGGTCCCCCGTCCCCGTATCTTGCCATGAAGGCGATTCATTGAAATCTATTAACAACTTCAGTGTGGCAGTAGAAGGAGGGGCCTTGAGTCATTCCAATCTATTTTTTTGTGCAGTTCAACAAAAATTATGGCGCCCGCCGTGCTGCGAGGGAGGGGGCCCGCGGCGCCTCGACGGTAGGCCTGATAGGTAATGGACTCAGTTCTCCTGGATACACCTTCTCAAAGTGATGAACCTCAGTGTGGCAGTAGAAGGAGGGGCCTTGAGTCATTCCAATCTCTCTTTTTGTGCAGTTCAACCAAAATTAGGCATCCCTGTTTGCAGAAATACTTAAACATGTCATTACTTTAAGAATGGGACTAGTTAATGAAACGTATACTCACAAAGAGAAGCACTTTCATTATCTAACAGTGGAAATGAAATGATAGCGAAGATAGTAGCTCTATTCTAACTCTATTATTACTTCATTTTATCAGTGGCACTAGCAGGGCCAAAACATTGCCTCAAATTATTAGTGGCATTAGATTAAGGTGGAAAATAATAACATTATTGCTTTCTCATGGCAGTGCCAAAACAGTATCACAAGATCACTAGCTACATGCAGAGTCAACATGCAGGATCGTTCTGCTGAAGGGTAGTACCAAAAAGGAACATGCCTCATCATGGGAACCATATCTGCAGTCAATGCCATCGTAGAAGGGTTGACACCAGTCACCAACATGGATGATTCAATTCATGCGACCTTTTTGCGCAGTTCACCTAAAATGAAGCAATGTTTGCATCATGCAATTAGCAAGAAGTACTAGGCCCCATGAGCTGGCAGCTTCTTCTTCATTAGTTGCAATAAAATTGAGGAACATTAAGGTTGGTCATCAAGCTCGTGGAAGGTGCAACTGTAATTTGGATATCCTTTTGTGAAGTTCAACAAAAATCTAGCGTCCATGTTCGTTAAACAAATATGTGGAAAGTGCCATTGTGGTGACGGTGACGGCTAATGTTGCAAAGGCTAATTAGCTGCTGGAGGAGATTACCCACAGAGTTCCACAAATAAAAGAAGTGTTTTGTGCAGTTCACCAAAAGGTCGCAATAGCAACGAGGTGAAATGTATATCTCTGTTTGCAAAAAAAAGGTATAAAGGAGGGTGAATAACAAGTGATGAAACATACATCAAATGAAAAGAAGCATCTTCCTTACCTTAATGGCAATCATAGAAAGACAGTAGCAATTTCTAAAGCAGCAACATTGCTTCATATTACCGGGGGCATTAAGATTAACAATGACAACGGTTAAATATGCCATTACTTTAATGGTGCCATTGCTTGATTTTACCAGCTACATTAGATTAACAATGGCTATAGAGTTGGTATAAGGGCATGGGACAGTAGGCGGACCTGGACAGTTGCATTTGTAACGAAAAGAAGCAACTTGCTTATCTTAATGGGAAATATAGCAGGACATTAAAACAGTGCCTTTGCTTCATATTTCTGGAGGCACTACATTAAAAACAACACTATGGGTAAACATGTCCTCACTTTAGCAGTGGGATTGCTACATTTTACCAGCGGCATAGATTAACGACAGCTAAAAATTGCCATAAGGGCTTGGGACAGTGGGCGCACCAGCACCATGTACCTCCACCGATGCAGAAAGTGGTGATGCGAAGTTTGTTGCCCAGAGCAACAAACATCCAAACCGAATATCTGGTCCCATTTTTGTTCACTATAGCCATCTTTTACTATGTGAGGGCAGCAAATCTTCTGTTAACTTGTCCCCCAGTCCCCACTTTATTTCCTTTTTCAACCAAGAGACCAGTTGGATAGCCATTCTCTACTACTTTTCGCCCCTTTGTTTCTTCTTTGAACCAAGTCCTAGATTCGTGCTACAACTGCCCCCCTTTCTTCCCTGTTTGAACCAAGTACTAGATTCGACTGCATGAGGTAGTTTTACCTCTAATAGTAAAAATTTAGGTGGCTTTGGAACAGCAGATCAAGCCTAGTTACGAGCGGGGCTGAGTAGTAGAAAAAGAACCACATGCAGCGACGTGGGGAGCTGGGGCTATAGAGCAAGGCCGGTTTTGAAGGAAGTTATACCTGAGGGTCGTTGGGATTTGGCTAGGTGGGCGGCGGGAGGACGGATCTGCCCACACCACGGCAGCGAGGAAGAATGGGTCGGAGGCCCTCCCTAGCCGGCGATGTGTGGGAGAGAATGGCAAGGCATGCGGATCGGGACACGTCGGCAGTGGGTCTGCTCCGTCACCGATGATGACCGCGTGAACATTGCACCTTCTCCCCTTCCCCAGTGGAGGGGATCCGGCCGGATCTGTGACCAGCAGTGAGAAGAGAGAGAGTGTGTGTGGCCACCGCTGTCGTGTTTAGATCTGGAGAGGATGAGAGTGTGTGAAGAGAGCAACCCTAGCAAGGAAGCGCGGAGGCTCCTGCTTATACATATAGCGGTGTAGTTTTCTTTTTTGTCTCCATAAAAACAATCGTTTAAAATTGCGTACGTGCCAGGTCACACTTTGTATTGTTCACTTCTGGTCCCCGACCCTCCATTAATTGAACAACCACACGGGTCAAATTATCACGGGTGAAAATACAAAACGAACAAGCTCGAACTCTTTTGAATTTGAGATGTCAATGGCACTGTTTGAACACATTGCATCCATGGACTAAGTAGTTTGAATTTGAGGTAACGTGTGGCTTTTGCAGTTCACATCTAAATGGGGGCACATCATACATTTTGTTTGCTTACCACGCTATACTTATAAAACATGCACAATTTACATTTCGAATAGCTAGCTAGAGCTTGAAATGTATTGTTTCCAACATAAAGTGAAATCAAATTTTTGACATTTCGTGATCTTAGCATTTGCAAAAAAATGTAAGAGCCATCAATCTTTGTTCTGCTTTTGAACATAAACTATATGCAAACTTTTTTGAAAATGACCAGGTCTTTTATAAATGTTCGCAAGTGGTACAAAGCATCTCTGATAAAAAATACATCGAGATTCCAAGACCAGCGAACGACCAACTTCAGTCAGAACGAGCCATCGATGTGTCATTGTCGCTGCTATCCTACCGGAGCCGGCTTGACCTCGTCAATGACTGCCGAGGAGTCTTCGTGCATGTGCCCTATGGAGCAGCGCCTCGGAGGCGCAGTTGTCATCATTGATCTGAAGTAACTAATTAATATAACACCAAATTTCGCCATATGACAAGAAACCCTAACCTCACTCCCCCAAGGAGACAACATGAATCTACACCGGAGCTCCATCGACTACGTCCCGACGGACAAACTCGACGAGGATCAAAGCTCAAAGGACAAACTCATAGAAAAGGCGTCAATCGATGTCGTCCTAACGTAGCCGGCTTCACCTTCTTGATGCCAGCCGAGTAGTCTTTGTGCATGTGCCCCTAATGACCAGCGCCCTGATACGTCTCCAACGTATCTATAATTTTTTATTGTTCCATGCTGTTATAATATCAATCTTGGACGTTTTTATAATCATTTACAGCAATTATATATCATTTTTGGAGACTAACCTATTAACTTAGTGCCCAGTGCCAGTTGCTGTTTTCTGCCCTGTTTTTGTTTTATAGAAAATCAATACCAAACGAAGTCCAAGTGCCACGAAACTTTTTGGAGATTTTTTATTGGCCAAGATAAACACTAGAAGCTTCGGGAGGAGGCCAGAAGACCCTGGTGGGGCCCACGAGCCACCAGGGCACGCCTAGGGGGGGCATGCGCGCCCTGGTGCCTCGTGGGACCCACCAAGCTCCGTTTGACCTAATTCCAGCACTATACATTCCAGAAAAATCAGAAACCCTCAGGAGAGTCCACAAAATACTTTCTCCGCCGCCGCAAGCTTTTGTTCCAAAGAGATCCCATGTGGGGTCCTTCTCCGGTAATCTGCCGGAGGGGGAATCGATCACGGAGGGGCTCTACATCAACCTTGCTGCCCTTCCGATGATGCGTGAGTAGTTTACCACAGACCTTCGGGTCCATAGTTAGTAGCTAGATGGCTTCTTCTCTCTTTTTGATCTTCAATACAAAGTTCTCCTCGATGTTCTTGGAGATCTATCCGATGTAATCTCTTTTTGCGGTGTGTTTGTTGGGATCCGATGAATTGTGAGTTTATGATTAGATTATCCATGAAATTATTTGAGTCTTTGCTGCAGTGTTTTATGCATGATTATTATAGCCTCGTATTTCTTCTCCGATCTATTGATTTGGTTTGGCCAACTGAGTTGATTTATCTTGCCATGGGAAGAGGTGCTTTGTAGTGGGTTCGATCTTGCGGTGCTCAATCCCAGTGACAGAAAGGGACATGACACGTATGTATCGTTGCTACTAAGGGTAAAAAGATGGGGTTTATTCATACATGAGTTTATCTTGTCTACATCATGTCATCGTTCTTAAGGCATTACTCCGTTCTTATGGACTTAATACACTAGATGCATGCTGAATAGCGGTCGATGTGTGGAGTAATAGTAGTAGATGCAGGCAGGAGTCGGTCTACTAATCTTGGACGTGATGCCTATATACATGATCATTGCCTTGGATATTGTCATGATTATTTGCTTTTATATCAATTGCCCAACAGTAATTTGTCTACCCACCGTATGCTATTTTCTCGAGAGAAGCCTCTAGTGAAAACTATGGCCCCCGGGTCTATCTAAATCATATTACTAAAACCCTAAAAATATTGCTGCCATCTTCTTTTATTTATTTTATTTTGTATTTTTGTTTCAATCTATCACATACAATTTAATCTTGTAATTTACCGCCGAGAGATTGACAACCTCTCGTTTGCGTTGGGTGCAAGGGTTTGTTGTTTGTGTGCAGGTACTGGTAACGAGGTGTTGTGTGATTCTCCTACTGGTTCGATAACCTTGGTTTCATAACTGAGGGAAATACTTATCTCTACCGTGCTGCATCATCCCTTCCACTTTGGGGAAAATACCAACGCAAGCTACAAGTAGCAGGAAGAATTTCTGGCACCGTTGCCGGGGAGACATCATCAACATCTATCAAGTACCTTTGCATAAACTCTCATCTCCTTGCAGTTATTTTATTTGCCATTTGCCTCTCGTTTTCATCTCCCCCACTTCTAAAATGTTTTTACAAAAATACAAAAATATTTTTCATTTGCCTTTTTCTTGTTTGCTAGCTTGCTTGTTACCTAGTTTGCTTAATCATGATGCCCCGAGAGAATTATCATGATAGTTCTTATTATAAAATTTTGTCCGAAATTGAGAAAAATACTAAAGATTACATGACTACGCAGTTTGAGCACAACAATTTTTTTACTGAGGAACTCAAAGAACAATCTATTTTATTGGATGCTATTGCCAAACAACTTGATAATGTTAGCAAAGAAGTTGCTAGCCTTCAATCCCAATTTGCTCTTACTAAAAATTTGCTAGAAAAAATTTCTGATGCACAGGTTACGCTAGTAAATCAAATGGCAGCTAAGCCGGAATCATTAGAGCGTAGTAATGATGAGGATATTAAAATGATTGGTGTTTCATCTATTGATTCTTTGTTTAGCAAAATTAAACTTGATGAAAAGGGGACTGAAGAAGAGTCAACTTTAGCTAAAGAGCGTCCCCATAATTCGGAGGGTGAAAATCTTGGTAAGAAAATTGCTAAAACTAGGTTTGGAGAGGTAAAAACTTTAAAGCGATGTGCCCACTCTCTTGGATTACAAAGATTTTAATTATGATAATTGTTCTTTGATTGAGTGCATTTCTTTGTTACAATCCATGTTAAATTCACCCAACGCTTATGAGCAAAACAAGGCTTTTACTAAACATATAGTAGAAGCAATGATGAAAGCGTTAGAAGAAAAGCTTGAACTAGAGATTTCAATTCCTAGAAAATTATATGATGAATGGGAACCCACCATTAAAGTTAAAATTAAAAATTATGAGTGCAATGCTTTATGTGATTTGGGTGCTAGCGTTTCCACAATTCCAAAATCTCTATGTGATGTGCTAGGTTTTACCAATATAGATGAATGTTCTCTTAATTTGCATCTTGCGGATTCTACTATTAAAAAGCCAATGGGAATAATTAATGATGTGCTTATTCTTGCAAATAGAAATTATGTGCCCGTTGATTTTATTGTTCTTGATATTGAATGTAATTTTTCTTGCCCCATAATACTTGGTAGACCGTTCTTACGAACTATAGGTGCCGTTATTGATATGAAAGAAGGGAATATAAAATTTCAATTTCCATTAAAAAAGGGTATGGAACATTTCCCTAGGAAAATAATTAAAGCACCATATGAATCAATTATGAGGGCCAATTATGGAATCAACTTGAAAGATGGCAATACTTGAAATTATGCATTATGCCTAGCTAGGGCCATAAAACAATAGCGCTTGTTGAGAGGCAACCCAATGAATAAAATAAATTTTTGTTATAAGTTTCTGTTATTGTGTGTTTTCACTGTCATGCTACTGGTATGATTGCGTTTTTGTGTTTTTAATTAGTGTTTGTGCCAAGTAAAGCCTTTGGGATGATTTGGAAGATAGTATAATTGATGCTGTTTGAAAACAGAAAGGTTTGCGTCCAGTGCTGGATTTTTTTTTTCACTGGAACGTCAGAACCTTCTGAATTTTTTACACAATATTGATATATGAATTGCCCACGTGTTCCTGATTTTTCAGAATTTTTGGAGTTACAGAAGTATGACCATAATTCAGATTTCTACAGACTGTTCTGTTTTTGACAGATTCTATTTTTGATGCACTACTTGCTTGTTTTGATGAATCTATGGATTGTATCGGGGGGTATAAGCCATGGTGGAGTTAGAGTACAGTAGGTATAATGCAAAAATAAAATATGAATGGGTTTGCAACAGTACTTATATTAGTGATCTATTTTGTTATACTAACGGATCTCACGAAGGTTTTGTTGTGTTTTGTGTGATTGAAGTTTTCAAGTTCTGGGTGAGATCACGATGGATGAAGGAATAAGGAGTAGCAAAAGCCTAAGCTTGGGGATGCCCGAGGCACCCCAAGGTAATATTCTAGGAAGACTCAAGCGTCTAAGCTTGGGGATGCCCTCTCTTTCTTCTACCGACCATCGGTAATTTTACTTGGAGCTATATTTTATTCGTCACATGATATGTGTTTTGCTTGGAGCGTCTTGTATTATATGAGTCTTTGCTTTGTTTGATTTTTAGTTTGTCACAATCATCTTTGCTGAACACACCTATCTTGAGAGAGCCACACGTTTATGATCATAATTTGTTAGAATACTCCATGTGCTTCACTTAAATTTTTTTGAGCTAGGCAGTTGCTCTAGTGCTTCACTTAAATCTTTTTGAGCACGGTGGTGGCTTAATTTTGAAGAAATAAACTCTCATGCTTCACTTATATTATTTTGAGAGTTGATTAAAATTTTGAAGAAATGAATTCTCATGCTTCACTTATATTATTTTGAGAATTGACAAGATTAAAATTTTGAAAAAATGAATTCTCATGCTTCACTTATATTATTTTGAGAATTGTTAAGATTGAAATTTTGAAGAAATATTTGCACTCTCATGCTTCACTTAAATCTTTTTGAGAGTTGATGAAAGTAACGGTAATTTGCACAAGATATGAATTTGGTCCCAAAGTGATGAATATTCAAGAGGGCTATAGATAAAAACTTTCATATAGATCATTGGATATGACAAGTGTGATTCCTTGCAATAGTTTTGCGATATGGAGATGATGATATGTGAGTCATGTTAGTGAGTAATTGTGATTTAGTAAAAATATTTGTGTTAAAGTTTGTGATTCCCTATGCAAGCACGTTAAGTCAATAGTTATGCAATGAAATTATATCTTACTTATGGTGCATTATTCGGTGTTAGTTGTTTTCAATGCATGTTTATGACCATTTTCGTTTTTTGGTTGATTGCTTCTCAATCTTTTGCTAGCCTTCATTTGTACTAAGCGGAAATACTGCTTGTGCATCCAAAATCCTTAAACCCAGTTTTGCCATATGAGTCCACTATACCTACCTATATGCGGTATTTCAATGCCGTTCCAAGTAAATTTGTGTGTGCCAACTCTAATTTTCAAAATAATTTTTTTGTTTTGTGTGCCCGTACCGCTCATGAAGCGGCAGGGGGTGGCCATTATTTTCCATGCTAGGTGTGTTATTCTCACGATGAGTGTTTATTCACTTGTCATTGCACGAGAGAATGGTTGGTAATAGGGATGCCCAGTCCTGCATGAAATCAAAATTAATAACAACAAAATTCCTTGGAAAGTGATGGTATGGAGGGCACCCGTGGATACGGCTAGCCATGGATTGTGAAAGAAATGGTGGAATGGAAATAAACTTTACTTTCTGTTTGGGAACCACCTATGATGTATCTAGCATGGAAAATATTGGGAATTCTCGGTCGTTTTCGTTGACAAGAAAAGCATGCCTATCAAAATATTTTTTTATCTCTTTAATTTCAGCTTTGAGCTCTGGCACATTTGACAAATCTCTGCTTCCCTCTGCGAAGGGCCTATCTATTTACTTTTATGCAATTTTTTTATTTAAGTCTCCATCTTCTCTTACAAAAGCACCAACTAGAGAACACTATTGTCATACTTGTGTATTGGATGTAGCTAATATTTGAGTGTGTTTCATGAATGGATCAATGATTGAGCATAATGGGCTAGGGATAACTTTCTTTAGCGTTGATATTTTCAAAGACATGGTTGCTTGTTAGTATGCTTTAGTATCTATGTTTTCATGTCAAATTATAGATTATTGCTTTGAATCATACAAGTCCAATGTCCATGCTACAAAAGAAAAGAATATGTGATGAATATGATAGGCAGCATTCCACATCAAAAATTCTGTTTTTATCATTTACCTACTCGAGGACGAGCAGGAATTAAGCTTGGGGATGCTGATACGTCTCCAACGTATCTATAATTTTTTATTGTTCCATGCTGTTATAATATCAATCTTGAATGTTTTTATAATCATTTACAACAATTATATATCATTTTTGGAGACTAACCTATTAACTTAGTGCCCAGTGCCAGTTGCTGTTTTCTGCCCTGTTTTTGTTTTACAGAAAATCAATACCAAACGAAGTCCAAATGCCACGAAACTTTTTGGAGATTTTTTATTGGCCAAGATAAACACTAAAAGCTTCGGGAGGAGGCCAGAAGACCCTGGTGGGGCCCACGAGCCACCAGGGCGTTCCTGGGGGGGCAGACGCGCCCTGGTGCCTCGTGGGGCCCACCAAGCTCCGTTTGACTTAATTCCATCACTATAAATTCCAGAAAAATGGAAAACCCTCAGGAGAGTCCACGAAATACTTTTTCCGCCACCGCAAGCTTCTGTTCCACAGAGATCCCATCTGGGGTCCTTCTCCAATAATCTGCCGGAGGGGGAATCAATCACGGAGGGGCTCTACATCAACCTTGTTGCCCTTCCGATGATGCGTGAGTAGTTTTCCACAGACCTTTGGGTCCATAGTTAGTAGCTAGATGGCTTCTTCTCTCTTTTTGATCTTCAATACAATGTTCTCCTCGATGTTCTTGGAGATCTATCCGATGTAATCTCTTTTTGCGGTGTGTTTATTGGGATCCGATGAATTGTGAGTTTATGATCAGATTATCCATGAAATTATTTGAGTCTTTGCTGCACTCTTTTATGCATGATTATTATAGCCTCGTATTTCTTCTCCGATATATTGATTTGGTTTGGCCAACTGAGTTGATTTATCTTGCCATGGGAAGAGGTGCTTTGTAGTGGGTTCGATCTTGCGGTGCTCAATCCCAGTGACAGAAAGGGACATGACACGTATGTATTGTTGCTACTAAGGGTAAAAAGATGGGGTTTATTCATACGTGAGTTTATCTTGTCCACATCATGTCATCGTTCTTAAGGCATTACTCCGTTCTTATGGACTTAATACACTAGATGCAAGCTGGATAGCGGTCGATGTGTGGAGTAATAGTAGTAGATGCAGGCAGGAGTCGGTCTACTATTCTTGGACGTGATGCCTATATACATGATCATTGCCTTGGATATCATCATGATTATTTGCTTTTATATCAATTGCCCAACAGTAATTTGTCTACCCACCGTATGCTATTTTCTCGAGAGAAGCCTCTAGTGAAAACTATGGCCCCCGGGTCTATCTAAACCATATTACTAAAACCCTAAAAATATTGCTGCCATCTTATTTTATTTATTTTATTTTATATTTTTGTTTCAATATATCAATCTATCACATACAATTTAATCTTGCAATTTACCGCCGAGAGATTGACAACCTCTCGTTTGCGTTGGGTGCAAGGGTTTGTTGTTTGTGTGCAGGTACTGCTAACGAGGTGTTGTGTGATTCTCCTACTGGTTCGATAACCTTGGTTTCATAACTGAAGGAAATATTTATCTCTATTGTGCTGCATTATCCCTTCCTCTTCGGGGAAAATACCAACGCAAGCTACAAGTAGCACGCCCTGGAGGAACGCAGTTGTCGTTGTTTAACCCTCGCATTGATCCGAAGCACATGGCACCAAATCTCGCCAGATGACAAGAAACCTTAACCTCACTGCCCCAAAGGAGATGACAAGAATCTACGCTGGAGTTCCATCGACTATGTCTAGACGAACGAACTCACGGAGGATCAGAGTCTGGAAGACAAACTTGGAGAAGAAGCGCCGACATCCGCCTGAGCGTTGCGCGTGCGAGGACTAAAAACCCTAACATAAACTATTAACTAGAGTGGAGGCACCGGGATTCCCCTCCCCACCACCGGCCGACGGGGTAGAGGGAAGAGGGGAGGGGCGAATCCACGGGCTCACCGGTGAAGCATGGAGGGGAGAGGTTGCTCTAGCCGCCTAGGGTGAGTGGACTAGATTTGTATTCATACCGAGAATGGATTCAAATTTTATTTGTATTGTAATATACTTAGTGCTCCTACTTTTATTTTGAGATTTCTCAACGGAACTACAGCCGTATGTTAGTACGACACAACCTGCATGATATGTAGACGATAGCCAATCCAGCCATCTGCTGGACTCTGGTCACATGCATGGACGAACTGATCTCCCCTGTCGTGCAGGGATCGTCCACGCAACGATGTGTGTACAACACTGCTCTAGTACTATCGCTCGTCTCTCTCTTCTAGTAACTCAGCCGACGCGCGGGGACGGGAGAGTGTGCCTATGGTCGATTACTCAATTGCGGTCCCACATGTGAGTGCAAACGCAATATGACGCGCGTTCCATTCGGTGAGCGGCGTGCCGGACCGACCGTGTGGGTGAGACGCGAACGCGACGGGCATGCTGTATACATATACCACCTTTTTCTTTTGGTTTTTCTCCATGGCGCAATCCATTGATACAAAATTATATTTAAAAGTCGAGGGCGGGGCTTTTCTCGCGCGGTAGGCGGGGCAGTTTCGTCTAGTCGGTTCGACAGAGAGGCGAGGAAGATGAGGGAGTAGCGGATTCAACTTACTGCTGTAAAGGTGGGGCCGTGTGATTTGACGACTCATTACTGCTGGAAAGGTGGGGCCTTGTGATTTGACTGCTCATTATAGTCATTTTTACTACGGTGCTACGACCGGGGTGAGTCTCCCCTCCATGGTCTACACATGCTAAGCATGCCACATATGCAAAAAAAATCTGATGTGACAAGGTAAGAGAAGTGAGAGGAGTTTGGTGACCCCAGGAAGAACCAATGCGAAGCACGTGGACCTATGCAAAACACTTAAATGAGAGAAGTTTACACAATGCATGAAGGAGTTTAGTTGTCATAGAATTAAACAACTATGCTAATTTTTTTAATAGACTTTAGCACCCCATCTAAGCACGTACTATGCATAATTTCGTGCATGAAACGTCGACCCAGATGCTGGCTGTCCCACGTCCAACATCATATGTTATAGTGTACGTACGTACTACTATCGCTCATCTCTCTTTTCTACTGTAGTAACTCAACCGATGCGCGGGGGCGGGAGTGTGCCTATCTATGGTCGGTTGCTCAATTGCGGTCCCACTTGTGAGTGCAAACGCAAGATGACGTGTGCTACTTGTGAGCTGCGTTGGTAATTCCCTGAAGAGGAAGGGAGATGCAGCATAGTAGAGATAAGTATTTCCCTCAGTTATGAAACCAAGGTTATCAATCCAGTAGGAGAATCACGTAACACCTCGTTAACAGCACCTGCACACAAAACAACAAATCCTTGCACCCAACACAAACAAGGGGTTGTCAATCCCTCGGCGGTAAATTGCAAGATTAAATTGTATGTGATAGATAGATAGATTGAAACAAAAATACAAAATAAAGTAAATAAAGAAAAAGTGCAGCAAGGTATTTTTTAGGGTTTTTAATATATGATTTAGATAGACCCGGGGGCCATAGTTTTCACTAGAGGCTTCTCTCAAGAAAATAGCATACGGTGGGTAAACAAATTACTGTTGGGCAATTGATAGAAAAGCAAATAATCATGATAATATCCAAGGCAATGATCATGTATATAGGCATCACGTCCAAGACAAGTATACCGACTCCTACTTGCATCTACTACTATTACTCCACACATCGACCGCTATCCAACATGCATCTAGTGTATTAAGTCCATAAAGAATGGAGTAACGCCTTAAGCAAGATGACATGATGTAGACAAAGTAAACTCACGCATGAATAAACCCCATATTTTTACCCTTAATAGCACCGATACATACGTGTCATGTCCCTTTCTGTCACTGGGATTGAGCACCGCAAGATCGAACCCACTACAAAGCACCTCTTCCCATGGCAAGATAAATCAACTCGGTTGGCCAAACCAAATCAATAGATCGGAGAATAAATACGAGGCTATAATAATCATGCATAAAAGAGATCAGATAAGACTCAAATAATATTCATGGATAATCTGATCATAAACTCACAATTCATCGGATCCCAACAAACACACCGCAAAAAGTGATTACATCGGATAGAACTCCAAGAACATCGAGGAGAACATTGTATTGAAGATCAAAAAGAGAGAAGAAGCCATCTAGCTACTAACTATGGACCCGAAGGTCTATGGTAAACTACTCATGCATCATCGGAAGGGCAGCAAGGTTGATGTAGAGCCCCTCCGTGATTGATTCCCCCTCTGGCAGAGTACCGAAAAAGGCCTCCAGATGGGATCTCTCAAGAACAGAAGCTTGCGGCAGCGGAAAAAGTATTTCGTGGACTCCTCTGTTGGTTTCCTGATTTTTGGGAATTTATAGTGGTGGAATTAGGTCAAAAGGGGCAGAGGTGGGCCCACGAGGCACCAGGGCACGCCTGCCTCCCAAGGCGCGCCCTGGTGGCTCGTGGCCACCTCCTGGGTCTTCTGGCCCTCTCCCGAAGCTTCATGTGTTGGTTATGTCCAGAAAAAAATCTCCAAAAAGTTTCGTGGCATTTGGACTTCGTTTGGTACTGATATTCTGTAAAACCAAAAACAGGCAGAAAACAGCAACTGGCACTGGGCACTAAGTTAATAGGTTAGTCCCAAAAAATGATATATAATTGCTGTAAATGCATATAAAAACATCCAAGATTGATAATATAATAGCATGGAACAATCAAAAATTATAGATACGTTGGAGACATATCAACGTGCGTTCCATTCCGTGAGTAGCGTGCCGGACCGACCATGTAGGTGCGACGCGAACGTGACGAGCGTGCTGTATATGTACCACCTTTTTCTATAATTTCAGCTTGTTAATTTTGCTCCATGGCGCAATCCATCGATACTACAAAACTATATTTAAAAGGCGAGGGCGGGGCAGTTTTGCCTGGTCGGTTTGACAGAGAGGCGAGGAGGATCAGGGAGTGGCAGATTCAACTTACTACGGGAAAGGTGGGGCTTTGTGATTTGACGGCTCATTACTGCTGGAAGGTGGGGCCTGGTGATTTGACTGCTTGTTATAGTCATTATTACTATGGTGCTATGACCGGGGTAAGTCTACCCTTCCGTTTCCCACTCTAATCTGGTGCATGACACGTCGACCCAGATGCTGGCTGTCCCACATGTCGGCAAGCGGAAGTATAATTGTTGCTAACGCCCTAAGGAGGAGCAAAGAACCGTGCGGTATACTGTAGTTTTCAACAGGAGTACTAGTACGACGGAGGAGTGCGAAACACTGTAGCCCAGTGCGATATGGTGATAAAAAATGAGGAAAAAATGATATAGTTTACTTGTGATCTGATACGTCCCAAACGTATCTACTTTTCCAAACACCTTTGCTCTTGGTTTGGAATCTAATTTGCACGATTCGAATGAAACTAACCCGGACTGATGCTGTTTTCAGCAGAACTACCATGGTGTTATTTTTGTGCAGAAATAAAAGTTCTCGAATTGGGCTGAAAATTTACGGTGATTATTTCCAAAATATATAAAAATTATTGGCAGAGAGAACTACTGGAGGGGGGCCACCAGAGAGCCACAAGCTCAGTGGAGCGCCCCCCTAGGGCGCGCCCTGTGAACTCGTGGGTCCCACAGGCCTCCATCAGCCCTAACTCCAACTCCATAAGTACCGTCTCACAGAGAAAAAAATCAGAGAGAAAGTTTCATCACGTTTTGCGATACAGAGCCGCCGCCACCTCTTGTTCTTCATCAGGAGGGCTGATCTGGAGTCCATTCGGGGCTCCGGAGAGGGGGATTCGTTGCCGTCGTCATCATCAACCCTTCTTCATCAACAATTCCATGATGCTCACCGCCGGGAGTGAGTAATTCCTTCGTAGGCTTGCTGGACGGTGATGGAGTTGGATGAGATTTGTCATGTAATCGAGTCAATTTGTTAGGGCTTGATCCCTAGTATCCACTATGTTCTGAGATTGATGTTGCTATGACTTTGCTATGCTCAATGCTTGTCACTAGGGCCCGATTGCCATGATTTCAGATCTGAACCCTCTATGTTTTCATTTATATATTTGAGTTCTTGATCCTATCTGCTAGTTATATGCACTTGTTATTGTTCTGATCCGTAGACCCCAAAGTGACAATAGTTGGGATACTCTCCGGGGATGACAGTAATTCGAGGAGTTCATGTATTCACCATGTGTTAATGTTTTGTTTTGGTTCTCTATTAAAAGGAGGCCTTAATATCCCTTAGTTTCCTTATGGACCCCGCTGCCACGGGAGGGTAGGACAAAAGATGTCATGCAAGTTCTTATTATAAGCACGTATGACTATATACGGAATACATGCCTACATTACATTGATGAATTGGAGCTATTGTGTATCGCTCTAGGTTGTGACTGTTACATGATGAATGTCATCCAACATAAATATCCATCACTGATCCAATGCCTATGCTTTTCTCATATTGATCATTGCTAAGTTACTACTGATGATGCTGTTACAATCATCACAAACTGCTTCTTTTACTGTTCCTGTTACTATTGCTACTGTTACTGAAACTAGCAAAACTATCAAACTGTTGTGCTACTAAACACTTTGCTGCAGAGATATTGTATCCCAGGTGTGGTTGAATTGACAACTCAACTGCTAAGGCTCATAAATATTCTTTGGCTCCCCTTGTGTCGAATCAACAAATTTGGGTAAAATACTACCCTCGAAGACTGTCGCGATCCCCTGTACTTGTGGGTTATCAAGACCTTTTTCTGGTGCCGTTCCAGAGGAGCATAGCTCTATCTATTGAGTTCACTTGGGATTTTACACTATGAAGAATCTGAAAGACGCTAAGACTAAGATTGTACCCTCTAAGATGAGGGGAGGTAAGGAACTACCATGTAGCTCCGCACTTGATTCACCTTCTGTTTTAAGTAGGCTTGCGACACAACCACCTGCTATTCATTCTGATATGTCGCAAGTAATTGATGATAATACTTCTACTATAAATGAAACGTGTGATGATGCTAGTACCCTGCTTGATAATACTGCGCCACTAGGTGGATTTCTTGATGAACAACTTGCTAAAGCTAAAGAAGTTGAGAGTGCTGAAACTGCTGAAAATTAAGATTCACATATTATGCGTAGCTTTCCCACTAGAGTTGAAATGCCTAAGATACCTATGTAGGGGAACGCGACAGAAAACAAAAAAATTTGGTACAGCGAGCACGCCCAGGATCACTATGGAGACTGCATACAGGGTTTGATCTGATCATTACCGACTCGTAGCGCAGCGGAAGTAGAGTCGATGTAGATCGTCGGTGCAGATCCCCGCAGCTAGGATTTACAACCTCCCAACCGCGAGGATGTACTCCCTCGTCGGACAGCCCTTCGGGAGGCGATCGGACAGTCCCTCGGACGATGTCACGGACAGCCCTTCGGGAGGACCCTCGAAGCTCGAATGGTAACTCGGACAGCCCTTCGGGAGGACCCTCGAACAGCCCCTCGGGCAAAAGATCGAAACTACGACCTCTCTACAGGGTTGCACACATATGGTGTCAGCTATCCGGCAGGGCTTCGCTGTCCAGAACTAGTTCCTGCCGGAACCCAGACAGCCTTTCGGCTCTACGAAACTATTTTGCGGGGAGGAAGAGAGAAGGCTAGATCATGCATGGCTTGTGTATGTGAGAAAGGAGTGAGTGTGGAGAGTGCCTCTCCACCTCTATTTATAGGAAAACCCAAGGGGAAAAATACCCAAAAAACCCATCACATGGATCCTCCATAAGGGCATAAAAGGAAGGCAAGTGGAGCTCCATGGAGGAGCTCCATCTTGGCCGGCCACCCCTAGGCCCCCCCCCAAAGGGGGTTCCTTGGTCCCCAATCCCTTCTAGAAGCCTTTTGGGAAAAGCCCTAAAAGGTGGCTTTCCATAAAGTAGTCCAAAAAGCACTTTCACTATTCACGGAAACATTTTTCCGCGACCGTTAAATCCGAAAATATTTCCGTGGGTCTTAGAATAATTCCAGTACCCACTAAAATGATTTTGGACACGTTCCGAAACAATTCCGGACTAGTGATTTTCATCTGCGAAAAGCAACCAAACCGGTTCCGGCAGCTCCGGAACATTTCAGGCACCCTCCAAGAATTTCCAGGCGTTTTCCGAAACCAATTTGACTTAATGGTATACTCCGAAACAACTTTTCGGTTTTACCGAAACTATTCCGGTGTTCTCTCTCCGGAACTTTTCCGTTGTCTCCAAAACTTTTCCAGTGACTTTCTTTCAGACTCCCTGTCTAGTATTCAGCAGATAGATGACCCTTAAGCATGTGACCCTATAGGTTCGGGGAAGTATAGACATGACCCGGAACACTTTCCGATCAATGATCAACATCGGAGCCGTGGACACCCATATTGACCCCTATACCCACACGAATAAATATTCGAGTGAACCCTAGGTTGCCGTGTGCTATTCCTGTTGCTTCGCGATATGTTACAAACACCCGAGGTGAGATTTATCGGCATCCCCGTGGATCAACACTTGTCCACTATGCCAGTTACCTCATTACCGGTTTTGTTCTCTTTTCTCGTTTCCGTGTTCTGGCATCCCTGTGATCAAATCACAATGTGTCTGGCCAGACGATGATGGATACCATAACACCGAGAGGGCCCGAGAATATCTCTCCATCGTAGGAGGAGCAAATCCCAATCTTGAGCTATCTCGTTTCTTGCCATACTTTTTCGTGAACCCGTAAGCCGCCATAATAGCCACCCAGTTACGGATGACGTTTAACAAACCCCAAAGTTCACGAAGCAAGTACGAAGGAACTCAATACTCTCATGGTCTAAGGAATTATGCAAACATTAACTTTCTCTGTGTTATTAACCATTAACTTGTGATGAATGCATCTCATAGCATAACATCAATTGAGATTGCCGGCATAGACATGCTCATGATCAGGAAAACATTGTGCCCTCAAAATTGCCG
This sequence comes from Elymus sibiricus, assembly GCA_039707655.1. Taxonomy (NCBI): domain Eukaryota; kingdom Viridiplantae; phylum Streptophyta; class Magnoliopsida; order Poales; family Poaceae; genus Elymus; species Elymus sibiricus. The sequence goes on from CM077666.1 coordinate 334,214,094, forward strand.
GCATAGACATGCTCATGATCAGGAAAACAGGATCATCATGCAATACTTGAGCCAGTCTTAGAGGCTTGACCAGGAATACATTTTACCGTTTATTATAGCACACGTGCACATGAGTTTCCCTCCGAGCCTCGTGGATATTGCAGACTCGAGAATCATTACAGTTATAACATGGGACATAAACATTCATTACAAACTTTGGAGATACAAAATAACTGTTATTACTGCCTCTAGGGCATATCTCCTACAGACTCCCACTTGCACTAGAGTCATAATCTAGTTACATGGCTTCCCTAACACCAATGGCTATCCGGTGCTGCTCATGCTTTGCTCGTGGTAGAGGCTTTTTCATCGGGTCTAACACATTCAGATCCGTGTGAACTTTGTGTACTTTCACTAAATCCGCTTCGACATGACGTCGAATGAGTTTATATTGCGTTCAATATGTCTTGTCTTATGGTGCGAAGATGGCTCCCTAGCCTGAGCCACGGCGCCACTATTATCACACTAGATCTCCACCGGGTCCAGCGCACTTGGAACCACACCAAGGTCTTCAAGAAACTGCTTGATCCAGACTACCTCCTTGGTGGCTTCTGAAGCTACAACATATTCCGCCTCCATCGTAGAATCCGCCACAGTCTTTTGTTTGGAACTTTTCCAATCAACTGCGCCGCCGTTCAATATGAAAACATAGCCTGATTGAGATTTGAAGTCATCTAGGTCAGTCATGAAGCCTGCATCAGTGTAACCACTTACAATGAGCTCTTCATCACCTCCGTACACAAAGAGTAAATCCTTGGTCCTTCTGAGGTACTTAAGAATACTTTTAACTGCGGCCCAGTGTTCCAGTCCTGGATCACTTTGGTACCGGCTGCTAACACTTAGCACATAGGAAACATCCGGTCTTGTACATAGCATGGCATACATAATAGAACCAACTGTTGAGGCATATGGAACATCATTCATCTGTACTCGCTCATCGAGAGTCCGAGGACACTGATTCTTGCAAAGCACTGTGCCGGGTGACATGGGGAGTAGGCCTTTCTTGGAGTTCTCCATGTTGAACCTTTTCAACACCTTGTCAATGTACGTGCTTTGGCTAAGCGCTATCAGGCATTTTGATCTATCTCTATAGATTCTGATGCCCAATACATATGCCGCTTCGCCTAAGTCTTTCATTGAAAAAATCTTCTTCAATGAGTCTTTTATTTTGCTAAGAAAATTCACGTCATTTCCAATCAACAATATGTCATCCACATACAAGATTAGAAATGCTTTTGCGCTCCCACTAAACTTCTTGTAAACACAAGATTCTTCGTCATTCTTGATGAAGCCAAACTCTTTGACTACTTCATCAAAACGAATGTTCCAGCTCCTTGATGCTTGCTTCAGACCATAAATGGCCTTCTGAAGTTTGCATACCTTTCCAGCATTCTCATGAATGACAAAACCTTCAGGCTATATCATGTATACATATTCTTTGAGATTTCCATTTAGGAAAGCCGTTTTGACATCCATCTGCCATATTTCATAATCGAAATAAGCAACAATTGCTAGTAATATCCGAACAGACTTAAGCATAGCTACGGGCGTGAAAGTCTCGTCGTAGTCCACTCCTGGAACTTGCGTGAACCCTTTCACGACAAGTCTAGCTTTACGGATAGTAAAGTTACCATCCGCGTCCGTCTTTCTTTTGAAAATCCATTTACAACCAATGGCCTTTATGCCTTCTGGAAGTTCTACCAAGTTCCAAACTTGATTTTCATACATGGATTCCATCTCGGATCTCATGGCTTTGTGCCATTCCCTTGAGCTGGGCCCCGCCATCGCTTCCTTGTAGTGCGCAGGTTCATCGTCTTCAAGAATGAAGATTTCGTTATGAAACCACTCAGGTGGCTCAATAGCCCTACCTGATCTGCGCGGTTCAAATACAAACTTGTCTGAAGTTTCCGCATCACATGCGACAACTTCCGGCTCGGTTGTAGGGATAATTAGCGGAATTTCTTCCGGTTCATTAGCCATATCAACGGTTGCCGAAGATTCACTAATCTTATCAAGTTGTACTGTCCTCCCACTTACTTCTTTAGCGAGAAATTCTTTCTCGAGAAAGTGTCCAACTTTTGCGACAAACACTTTGCCCTCGGACTTGTGGTAGAAGGAATACCCAACGGTGTTTTGGGGATAACCTACAAACTAACATTTGTCTGATCTGGGATCGAGTTTGCTTGGTTGTAAACGCTTTATGTATGCCTCACAACCCCAAATTTTAAGATGCGACACACAAGGTTTCTTCCCATGCCACATCTCATGTGGTGTCGTCTCAACAGACTTAGACGGTGCTTTGTTTAGTGTGTGAGCGGCGGTTTCCAGTGCGTGACCCCAAAAAGATATCGGTAGATCTGTAAGAGACATCATCGACCTTACCATGTCTAACAGGGTTCGGTTACGTCGTTCCGACACTCCGTTACGCTGTGGAGTTCTGGGAGGCGTAAGCTGTGAAACGATTCCACGGTCACTCAGATGGTTGCTAAACTCATGACTAAGGTATTCACCCCCGCGATCTGACCGCAGAAACATAATCCTTTTGTTACGATGATTTTCTACCTCATTCTGAAATTCTTTGAACTTTTCAAAGATTTCTGACTTATGCTTCATTAAGTAGATATAGTCATACGGACTTAAATCATCAGTAAAAGTCACGAAGTAGAAATACCCACCCCGTGCGACTGTGCTCATTGGACCACATACATCACTATGTATTATTTCCAATAATTCACCCGCCCGTTCAGGATGACCCGTGAATGGCGTCTTGGTCATTTTCCCCATCAGACAAGCTTCACATGTGTCAAATGATTCAAAATCAAAGGACGGTAAAACTCCATCTGACTGGAGTCTTTGCATGCGTTTCTTTCCGATGTGGCCAAGCCGACAGTGCCACAAGAAAGTGGTGGTGGTATATGCCTTCTTAAGGCATTTAGCATTCACGTTAAAGACATCATTTCCACATTCAAGATTTAGTATGAAAAGGCCTCCAATAATGGGTGCAAATCCATAAAACATATCCTTACAATAAAGTGAACAACCATTGTTCTCAGACTTGTAAGAGTACCCATCGTGCTCTAAACATGATCCAGAGATAATGTTTCTATACAATGCCTGAACAAAATAACAGTTACTTAGTTCTAAGGTAAATCCTGAAGGGAGACGTAGAGGCATAATGCCGACGGCTTGAGCGGCGATCCCAGCGCCGTTCCCGACACGCATCATGACTTCATTCTTTGCCAGCTTACGCACCTTCTAAAGCCCCTGTATCGAGTTGCAAATGTGAGCAACCGATCCGGTATCAAATACCCAAGACTTAGAATTTTCGCTAGGAAGCAAAACATCAATGACATTAACCTGTATAACAGTTATACCTTTTCCGGTTTTCCCGGACTTCTTATCTTCCAGATACTTCTTGCAGTTTCTCTTCCAGTGTCCTGTGCCCTTGCAGTAGAAGCACTCAGTTTCATTCTTGGCTCCGCCCTTAGAGTTGCTTTGGGAGCCGGTCTTACCGGCGCCCTTGCCCTTCTTGGACTTGCCTTTCTTTTTGAAACTGGCGGTTTTATTCACAAGCAACACTTGCTTGCGATTTTTTCCCAGTCCTCCTTCCGCCGTTTTCAGCATGGCGAGCACCTCATTTGGTGTCTTCTCCATCCCACTCATTTTGTAGTTCATGACAAAACCGTCATAAGACGGGGGGAGTGAGAAAGCAACATGTCCATCATATGGGCTGGTGGAATTGGAAATTCCAGGGTTTTAAGCCTTTCAGCGTAGCCAATCATTTTGACCACGTGTTCGCCAACTGAACTGTCCTCGGCCATCTTGCAATCCATCACGGCCTTCATGACATCAAATCGTTTAGACCGTGCGGTTTCCTTGTATAGAGCATCCAATTCCCGGATCATATCACGGGCGTTATGGAATTCAAAACATTTTTGAAGCTCTGGACTCATGCAAGCTAGCATGAGGCACTGCACTAAGTTGTAATCATCATCCTTAGTGGCCCAGACATTTTGTTCATCTTTCGGGGTAGTTGCCGCCGGTTTAGCTGGAAGAGGAGTTTCAAGCACATACATCCTCTTAGCGCTCCTGAGGACAATCCTCAGGTTACGGACCCAGTCCGCATAGTTGTTTCCAGTCGCAGCTAACTTCTCTTTCTCTAACATCGGGCCTAAGTTTAACGCGGTGTTGCGAGCCATTTGATCTACAAAGGTAAACACAAGTTTCACTTAGACTTTGTTCATAATTAATTTGCACTAGTGAATAAACAATTTTATTCTAAAGTACGCTCCCACTCAAATCAATAACTCTCATAATTGATTGTGAGTGATTCAAGATCCAAATTTCAATTCAACGCCAAGGATGCATCCATCTCAAGTGACAAGAATTTCATTTGGTAGGCCAACTTGCCAATCACATCTCTATGTGACTCTTGTTCATCTTTTGATGGGCGTGTTCCGAGCTCAGGACGATCCTCCGAAACATCAAGACAACCAAGTGATCTTGCTGCGAGGTCTCAACTCACCCGCCTCACACTTCTCTAATCATTCGTACCCATGCATCCATGTGATACCCTGAAGAGATAGGTGCCGTGACGGTGCTACACTTGGGAGAACACTAACTACTTGATATTTTTAAGTGAGAGATCACCCTAATAAAAAGCGACTACCGCGCAATCAAAAGGGTGCATCAAGAAGGATAAACATCTTAGGCAATTCATAATAGCATGATATGGTATAACCCTTTCCGACGGAGAAGTCTTTAATTTCTTCGTCTTTGGCATTTGCGTCGGTGTTCACCTTCGCGAAGATTGCCACCACCTTGTCTATGCACCAGATAATATTGCTATCTCTATAGCTAATAAAATAAGTGCATTACTTAAGGTTGACAGGCAGGTCATTAAAGTGACAATCATATGACTCCAGCCATCATGCCGAATCATGACACGCAGGTCATGTTAGTAAATTTACATCATATAGTCATCTCATACATAATCGAATTAATATGAGAGCTGCTATACCACATCACATGCACATCCTGCAAAACCAAGTTAGACGCCTCTAATCGGTTTATGCAAAAATTTATTTTACGTGGCTTCTAAGGTTTTGACTTAAACCGCAGCTACCAACGTTTATCATCAAGTATGATTATTCAAGTCGCTAGATTAACATTGCGGGGTGTATGAAACACGAGATAATAAAATCTCGAGCCCCATACTAAACTTCATCATACGCATGACCCCCATGCAGATCATATCTGCATTGCCCTTTCGTCTGCGAAATTTCATCTTTCTCTCAACTATGGTGGAACCCAAAGAACTAATAACACTTCGTTGATCAATCAGGATCGCGGATTGCCAGAACTTTGTGGAATTCCACCATGCCGTTTCGAGATCAGAAATACGCAAATTCTAGGGAAGCAACAAGAATATCGGGTAACAGATTTCATCTGCCACCCGCATAAATAATTTTCAGCAATAGATCTCATCTACTACAAAATTAAATTATGCAATACCCATACATCTCTATGTATTCTAGATCGCAACCTGCATCTACGCAAAGCAAGGCTCTTGATGCCACTGTAGGGGAACGCGACAGAAAACAAAAAAATTCGGTACAGCGAGCACGCCCAGGACCACTATGGAGACTGCATACAGGGTTTGATCTGATCATTACCGACTCGTAGCGCATCGGAAGTAGAGTCGATGTAGATCGTCGGTGCAGATCCCCGCAGCTAGCATTTACAAGCTCCCAACCGCGAGGATGTACTCCCTCGTCGGACAGCCCTTCGGGAGGCGGTCGGACAGTCCCTCGGACGATGTCATGGACAGCCCTTCGGGAGGACCCTCGAAGCTCGAACGGTAACTCGGACAGCCCTTTGGGAGGACCCTCGAACAGCCCCTCGGGCAAAAGATCAAAACTACGACCTCTCTACGGGGTTGCACACATACGGTGTCAGCTATCCGGCAGGGCTTCGCCGTAAAGAACTAGTTCCTGTTGGAACCCAGATAGCCTTTCGGCTCTACGAAACTATTTCGCGGGGAGGGAGAGAGAAGGCCAGATCATGCATGGCTTGTGTATGTGAGAAAGGAGTGAGTGTGGAGAGTGCCTCTCCACCTCTATTTATAGGAAAACCCAAGGGGAAAAATACCCAAAAAACCCATCACATGCATCCTCCATAAGGGCATAAAAGGAAGGCAAGTGGAGCTCCATGGAGGAGCTCCATCTTGGCCGGCCACCCCTAGCCCCCCCCAAAGGGGGTTCCTTGGTCCCCAATCCCTTCTAGAAGCCTTTTGGGAAAAGCCCTAAAAGGTGGCTTTCCAAAAAGTAGCCCAAAAAGCACTTTCACTATTCACAGAAACATTTTTCCGCGATCATTAAATCTGAAAATATTTCTATGGGTCTTAGAATAATTTCAGTACCCACTAAAATGATTTTGGACGCGTTCTGAAACAATTCCGGATTAGTGATTTTCATCTGCGAAAAGCAACCAAACCGGTTCCGGCAGCTCCGGAACATTTCCGGTTTTTATCCCGGAAAAATCCCAGAAGTTTCCAGAACAATTCTGGCACCCTCCAAGAATTTCCAGGCGTGTGCCGAAACCAATTTGACTTAATGGTATACTCCGAAACAACTTTTCGGTTTTACCGAAACTATTCCGGTGTTCTCTCTCCGGAACTTTTCCGTTGTCTCCGAAACTTTTCCGGTGACTTTCTTTCAGACTCCCTGTCTAGTATTCAGCAGATAGATGACCCTTAAGTGTGTGACCCTATAGGTTCAGTGAAGTATAGACATGACCCGGAACACTTTGCGATCAATGATCAACATCGGAACCATGGACACCCATATCGACCCCTATACCCACACGAATAAATATTCGAGTGAACCCCCGGTTGCCGTGTGCTATTCCTGTTGCTTCGCGATATGTTACAAACACCCGAGGTGAGATTTATCGGCATCCCCGTGGATCAACACTTGTCCACTATGCCAGTTACCTCGTTACCGGTTTTGTTTTCTTTTCTCGTTTTCGTGTTCCGGCATCCCTGTGATCATATCACAATGTGTCTGGCCAGACGATGATGGATACCGTAACACCGAGAGGGCCCGAGAATATCTCTCCATCATCGGAGGAGCAAATCACAATCTTGAGCTATCTCGTTTCTTGCCATACTTTTCCGTGAACCCGTAAGCCGCCGTAATAGCCACCCAGTTACGGATGACGTTTAACAAACCCCAAAGTTCACGAAGCAAGTACGAAGGAACTCGATACTCTCATGGTCTAAGGAATTGTGCAAACATTAACTTTCTCTGTGTTATTAACCATTAACTTGTGACGAATGCATCTCATAGCATAACATCAATTCGGGTCGTTTCAACACAAGTGTTCTACTAACATTGTGCCCTCAAAATTGCCGGCATAGACATGCCCATGTTCAGGAAAACAGGATCATCATGCAATACTTGAGCCAATCTTAGAGGCATGACCAGGAATACATTTTACCGTTTATTACACCACACGTGCACATGAGTTTCCCTCCGAGCCTCGTGGATATTGCAGACTCGAGAATCATTGCAGTTATAGCATGGGACATAAACATTCATTACAAACTTTGGAGATACAAAATAACTGTTATTACTGCCTCTAGGGCATATCTCCTACAGACTACCACTTAGACTAGAGTCATAATCCAGTTACATGGCTTCCCTAACACCAATGGCTATCCGGTGCTGCTCATGCTTTGCTCGTGGTAGAGGCTTTGTCATCGGGTCTGACACGTTCAGATCCGTGTGAACTTTGTGTACTTTCACTAAACCCGCTTCGACATGATGTCGAATGAGTTTATATTTGCGTTCAATTTGTCTTGTCTTATGGTGCGAAGATGGCTCCCTAGCCTGAGCCACGGCGCCACTATTATCACAATAGATCTCCACCGGGTCCAGCGCACTTGGAACCACACCAAGTGACGGTGTCCTGGATTAGGGGGTGCTAACCGGGCCGACCCGTCTCCTCGGTTGGGCCTAGGTACCCCCGTGCGTGACCAAGATGGACTCTGGAGGCTATACGCGGGAGACGTGATCGACGCTGTCTCTACCGAAGACTTGTAGTACACTTTGAGATTTGTCCAGCCGCCTTACTCCTAGATACCGACATTGTAACACTAGGTACCCTCCCTGGCGTGTATATTAGCCATAGGGTTTAGCCCGTAGAGGGGACATCAACGCAACATTGCTCACCTAGCCATAGAAGTTAGACACATTACGATCTTGAGGTAGATCAACTCTGTACTCGATACATCTCTATCAATATAAAAGAAGCAGGACGTAGGGTTTTACCTCCATCACGAGGGCCCGAACCTGGGTAAACATCGTCTCTATTGTTTCTGTTACCATCGATCCGAGATCCACAGCTCGGGACCCCCTACCCCGAGGTCTGCCGATTTTTACACCGACACTGGTGCTTTCATTGAGAGTTCCGCTGTGCGATCACTAGAAGGGTCGATGGCTCATCTACGGATCAATCATACCAACAACTCTGGGGACGTCTACGTCCCCGGACAGCTTTTCATCTTCGGCAGCATGGTATTCTGCGCCGATTCAATGGGACACCTGACTTCCGTCGAGAACTACACCCCGGGACGGATCGTAACTTTCGGTGGCCTTGAGTACACTGCCGATTCCCGTGGCGAACTCATCCTATCGGGATGGACGCCCGGCTTGATCGAAAGCTCGGCCGGTTCTGGAGGCTCGACTCCGGAGCTGAACTCTGTCTTGACATCTTTTGAGATTACTGACGCCGCCACTCCGGCTGATCTCTCCCCGACCACTAGTCCGGAAAGAGATCCGGCTCCCACGCCCGAAGAGATATAGATGCCGGAGTTGATTTCGAATCAAAACTCCGAAGTATGTTCAGATTTCCTTCGCTCCGAAGACGCACCTGGTCACCCACCGGATGTGCTTCGAATCAGCCCTGCCTACGGCGCTTCCATGGATCCCGAAGAGTTATCTCACCTTGATGAGATACTTTGTCGCATCCAGAGCATGTCCATCTCGGACGACAAGACTTCGGTCTACGATCAGATCGGACTTAGAGCCGACGATAGGGAAATTTACATCCCACCCACCACCCACCTAGTCGCCACGATCGATGATCTAACCGACGTGTTGGACTATGGTGAACCCTCAGATATGGAGGTGGACGCCGACGGCCCCATCGAGAACACCTTGCCCTCGGTCAACGCGGGCAAGTGGACCGCCACATCCACCTATGATGTCTACATGGTGGACACCCCCAAATCCCCTCCAAGACGTCGTCGACGGCGCCGAAGGGGCAATAATAGGGAACCCAGTGGCAATGACGCAACAGCCAATAACGGCAACGAGGAGGATGGCGACGCCGATAATAATGAGGAGGACATTCAAGCCTCCCCACTAAGGAACGGCACACCAGACCGACCTCTTGTGGACTCCGATCCCGATGACCTCTTCGAAGGGGCCGACGACAATTACATGCCGGAGTCCGAGGAGGACGACAGCCTCGGTACCGAGGACTTCATCATCCCCGAGGACCCCTTCGAACAAGAACGCTTCCGGCGACGCCTTGTTGCGATGGCCCGGAGCTTAAAACGCAAGCAGCAGCAGTTGCAGGAAAATACCGACGCGCTAAATAAAAAGTGGGTTGAAGTGCTTTCCGCCAAGTAGGATATGGAGAACCGACGCCATAGTGCGCCGAAGTCTTACCCACGCAGGCGCCTCCTACCAGAATTTGATGAAGAACTCGCTGATGACCTCGATCGCCCCCCTAGAGGCCGGGACAGGCCAAGACGAGAAGACCCTGGGGAACGGCCACCTGCACGTCGTCATGGCAAGGACCCCGTGGATTACATAGATCCTCATGAAGCGAGACGTCGTATTGAGGAAAAACGTGCGCCCGCCGGGCCGGACGGCTACGATGCCTGGATGGACAGGAACGGCCGCGCCCGCAATCAAGCCTACTCATGATTTTCTCCCGACCTCCGACGAGATGCTCTTCGGTCCCGAGGTCCGGCTCACCCAATCTGCTTCACAGACAGGGTAGTGGAACATCAATTCCCGGAAGGGTTTAAACCCATCAATATAGATTCATACGATGGCACCACGGACCCAGCAGTTTGGATCGAGGATTTTCTCTTACATATGCACATGGCCAAAGGAGATGATCTCCATGCCATTAAATACCTGCATCTCAAGCTCAAGGGGCCGGCGAGGCATTGGCTCAACAGCCTCCCACCTAATTCTATCGGCAGCTGGGAAGCCCTAGAAGATGCTTTTCGAGCGAACTTCCAGGGCACGTATGTTCGACCTCCGGACGCCGATGTCCTCAGCCGTGTCACCCAGCAGCCCGGCGAATCAGCTCGGAAGTTCTGGAACAGGTTTCTCACCAAAAAGAACCAGATCATAGACTGCTCCGAAGCCGAGGCCATCGCTGCGTTAAAAATAATATTCGAGATGAATGGTTGGCTCGACAAGTCGGCCAGGACAAGCCGAGAACTATGGCTGCCCTGACCTCACTGGTGACCCGCTTTTGCGTGGGAGAAGATAGCTGGCTCGCCCGAAGTACTCACAACGGCGAGGCTGGCACCTCGGAAACTCACGACGCCAATGGAAAACCAAAGCGTAACAAAAATAAGCGCAGGTATTAAAATGGCGGAAGCGACACTGAAGACGCCACGGTCAACGCAGGATTCACCGGACCTAAATCCGGGCAGAAAAGAAAACCCTATAAGGGGAACAAAGATGGACCTAGCCAGCTTGACAGGCTCCTGGACCGCCCATGCGGGATTCATGGTACTCAGGAAAAACCAGCAACACACACTAATAGGAATTGCTGGGTCTTCAAACAAGCCGGCAAGATAGCAGTAGAGAGTCAGAATAAAACCCAACCCCGCAGCGACGACGAGGATGAACCTCGGCAGCCCAATAATGGAGGGCAAAAGAAATTTCCCAACGAGGTAACAGAGGTCAATATGATCTATGTCACCCATATCCCTAAATGGGAGAGAAAATGTGTGCTTCGGGACGTATACACGCTGGAGCCAGTCGCCCCGAAGTATAACCCATGGTCGGCTTATCCGATCACTTTCGACAAGCATGATCATCTGACCAGCATCAGGCATGGCGGCTCTGCGGCGCTCATTCTGGACCCTATTGTTGATGGTTATCATCTAACACGCGTCCTGATGGACGGGAGCAGCAGTCTTAACCTCATCTACGAGGACACGGTTCGGAAGATGGGCATTGACTCATCTCGGATAAAGCCGAGCTCTACCACCTTTAAAGGTGTCATTCCGGGCATCGAAGCCCGTTGTACCGGGATAGTCACCCTTGAGGTAGTCTTTGGTTCGCCCGAGAATTTCAGAAGCGAGGAGTTAATCTTTGACATTGTACCCTTCCGGAGTGGATACCATGCGCTCTTAGGACGCACGGCCTTTGCACGCTTCAACGCAGTCCCCCATTACGCCTACCTCAAGCTCAAAATGCCGGGACCGAACGGTGTCATCACGGTCAATGGTAACACCGAGCGTTCACTCCAGACTGAGGAACAGACCGCGGCTTTCGCAGCCTAGGTCCAAGCGTCCGAGGAGGCAGCCCGCAGCGATAAACGCGCCGCTCGCTCTTTGAAGCGAGCCCGGGCCGCACAAGTCGACCTCGGCCAGCTACCCCCGCACCCGACATAGGGATGCGGGATCCTCGCGTGCCCCAGCTGCGGGCACTACGTCCCCAGGGTGCACAACTTCGCACTCAAAATTCCCTGGGACGCCGAGGAGCCAATACAACTACCCACGCGTCACGCGCGGATCAACCATGCGAGGGCAAGGCTTAGCGCCCCTGCATAGATAGACATCTGTAAAAGAAGTAGCCGAGCGTCACTACGTCTCTGTGGCCTTAACCACAGAACAATGCCGGCAAAACACCTCCCTTTGAGGAACTCGGTCAATCAAACACCTAGAGTGTATAATGGACCGGTCAGGCATCAGCCTTCGCAAATCAGTCGTCATCAATGAAGAGCGACCCGTTCAACAGTTTGGAAATGCAGATGTGCGGCAGGCTTCGGTCCGGATCCTTTAAAATCCGTCAGTAATTATCCGACCTGTTTTTTCCCCTTTCTTCCTTATTACTCACGTTGTATTCTTTCTATCACTCTCGTCACAACGGGGCATGTACATGATTGACACTATGAAATAAAGAAACCGTGCCCTTTCAAGGTCTTTATTGTATTTATTTATCAGCATAGCTCCGGGACGATGAAGTATTTAAAAGAGATGCAATTGTGTAGGAAAGTCTGATGCATTCGGTGTCTCGGATTTTTTGGCCTTATATGCATCATTTTCGAACCTAGATTTCAGTCAATAGTTGGGTTGCCCTGCTCCTATGTGTATCCCTTACGTTCTCGATGTATTCGGCTAAGGGTGTAACGGGAGAACCACTGTGATTGCGCCGCCAGGTTAATTGGCATGGCGCCTCAGTGGAGAAAGCCGAAAACTGACTATCTGGGTAAGCGCAAATTGGTCTGCCATCCGGAGACCGCGTCAAGCGATGTGACGATAGAGATCACCCGTGTCAAACGAAGGGCTTTTATTTCTTGCCGAAGTGTGCCATGGTCTAGACCTCGGCCGCATTGGCCGCACACTCCCTACGCCGGGGGCTGGTCCTCAGCCCCCACAATCAAACTCCTACGACTAAATGAAAGATGTCAAGCCACTATAGTCCTATTGCCTAGTTCCTTTAAGTCATTGACCGCCTCCGGGTACCGAGACGTCGGCCAAGGGTCAGATATGCCTTAAGGAGCACCCTCTGTATAACCTACACTGGGGCTGAAGCCGACGATTGGCCACTCTCATTTTGAACAGTCATATTGGAGGCATAATTGAATTATAAAATAAAAACATATGGCATTTCAAGCCATCTTCATTTAAACATGAGATAAAATCTTTACATTATACACTTCGGCATTCCGAAGCATCACCTAAAAATACAGGGTGTCCTTGGGACACATGGCCTCGGTTGCCCGAGCTCCCGCCTCAACCTCGGCGAAGAACTGCTCGGCGGTCCGTGGCTTGTCGGCAGGAGGGCCAGCGGCACATGTCTCTGCGTCAACCTTGCGGAAGTGTGTCTTCACGCAAGCGTATGCCCTCCGCGCCCCTTCGAAGCATGCGGACCTCTTTCAGCGCTCAACGCAGGGCACAACATTTTGGAGACGGGCCGTCAGACCGAAGAGACTCTTCGGCATGGCTTCAGTAGGCCACAAAGGGATGCAGAGATCTTGGAATGCCGGCCTTGTCATGCGGCACAGCTCGACCAGCTTCTTCACTCAATGGTTCAGCAGCTGCCCTGACGGCGACCCCGGGAATTGACCCCAGAAGGCTTTCTCCGCCTCATAGCCCGCCAGTTGGCCGAAGTATGCTACCGCATCCTCCACGCTCTGCGGGAGATCCTTGAAGACCTCTGCGGAATGCCATAATTGGGTGAGCTCGACACACCCTTTGCTGCCAAACATACACTGCAGCAAAAATTTCTTACCCGAGGCGATATGCTCCACTTGGTGAGGCACCTCGTGATCCGCTCGGGCCGAGGTCTTGAGCTCGGCGTGGGCGCGTTGCAGCTTCTCGAGCTCCTCCTTCGTCTGCCACCCCTCCTCCTGAAGTTTGTCGCGTGCTTCGAACACGCCCTTCAGGGTCTCCTCTACTTCCAGCACCCGTGCCTGGTGCTTCTCTCCGACCGCCTTCTCGGCAGCCCGGGCCTTCTCGGCCGCAGCGACAGCATTCTCCTGCTGCCGCACGTCTTCCCGAGCTCTATCCAGCTCGGCATTGAGCATCTCTAGCTCCGCTGTCAACACAGTTCGGCCTTAGTTGTTTTCCTTCATACACGTTACGCATATATAGCAAATATGCACGGCAAGATTCAACTTGCTTACCTTGAGACTGCTCAAGTTTCCGGGTCATCTCTGCCACCTCTTCGGAGATGGAGTCCGGGGTCGAGGTCGTAACCTGGAACAAAACGGATCCTTATTATAAAGGGAATAATTACGATCACTTATCGGCTCCTACTACGTCAAGCGACCCCGATGCCGGTTTCTTGAAACCGACTTCGGGCTCGGGGGCTACTCATTCACTATGCCGTTTAGAAGGCTATACTCTTATGTCTTCAGACAAAACCAAAAAAAACAAAAAAGCTTAAATAGACAACGTGAAAGCGCAGAAATCGTACCTCGAAACCTGTTGCGAGGTTCTTAAAAACCTCGTGCAGTACGGCCCCTGCGGACCGGTAGCTCTCCAGCGCCGTGCCCATCAAGGCACGGTGCTCCTCCTTGATGGAAGAACCCCTCAGGGTCTCCTCCACTTCCTCGGTCCACCCCACGCCAGCCCGTCCCTGGGTAGTAGGCTGGGGTGACGGAATGACCTCGGGTGTCTCCACCCGAGTGGCCCCCGCCTGTTGTGGTGGGGGCAAGGTAGACTCCGGCTAGGCCAGTGACTGGCCCAACGGTCCCTTGATGACCTCGAGGCGCTCCGTCTCCGGATCCTGTCGGGCCGAGGTGTCGTCCTCGGCCGCGGTCACCACCACGTCGGCCCCTGTCAAGTTGACTTCGGGGACAAGGGTGGATGTCGCCTCCCCTTGACCGTCAGGCTTGGGGGAGAAACAGCGGGCTCCGGAGTCCCGCTGGTTGATGGCAGTCCGTCTGAGGAGCTGCTGGGGATTACCCTCGGCGGACTGCACATGAAAAACTACATGTGTAAAATTCCCCCTTGCTGGAAAAAGCGACTTAAGGAAAAACGATAGAGACAAGGGCTTACCATCGAGGTGCCGGTTTATTCCTCCCCATTGAGAGGGGGTCTTCCTCTGAGTCACCAGAGAGCTCGGCCCTCTCCGATGACTTGTTGGCGGCCTCGGATGAGGCTCGCCTCGGCCTCTTTGAGCCCTTCGGGGGCATGACCACGTCGGCGTCTTCTATCGCCAACCTCTTCCCCTTCGGGGGGGGGGGGGGAATCTCCTCCTCGCCCTCCTCGGCGCCGTCGCCTCGAGCGGCGGAGGTGTGGGTCTCTTCTGACCGGGTGACCGAGGTCCCCCTGGTCCGAGCACTGGACCTCCCTGTCTGGGGCTTCGTCCCTTTGGAGGTCACCACATGTGGCTCCTCGGTCAGAAGCACCGAGAGCAGGGGAGTTGGGGGCTGCTCCGGCAGTGGGGTTGGGCATCGTACCCCTTTTACCCAGGCCGACCACTTCTGCAAAATGCTGAAGCACAACGATTCGAGTGAAACTTTCATCCTCGACAGAATTAATAATGCATAGAGATTGAAGGGCAAAATTACTTACCGGAGGGGCTCATAGCCGTGCTCGAGGCCGCGGTCCTCTCCCGCCTGGGGGATCTTATCCTTGGCCAGCTTCATGAGCTTTGTCCACATGGTGGCCAAGGTGGAGCGGAAGAAGGTGTTGATGGTGTCCATGTCTTCGGGCTTTTGTGCCCACATCGGTTTAGCCCGAAACTGGAGGGGAAGTATACGGCGGTTGAGCATGACATTGATGACGTCGGCCAGCTCAGCCTTCCCCATCGTGGACCACCACAGGATCCTGTCGATCTGGGTCTCCACCTCTTCCGGCTTCGCCCAAGCAACGCCCTTCTCCTTCCAGGACTTAAGTTTCTTGGGTGGCCCGGCCAAGAAGGCCGGGACTTCGGTTTGACCAGGGGCAAGAGGTTCAGTGATATAAAACCACTCCCTCTGCCATTCCTTCACCGTTTCGATGAAGGTTCCTTTGAACCAGATGCCCCCCTGGTTCTTACTGACCATGGCTCCCCCACACTCCGCGAGATCCTGTCCGCTGGATTTCGGTTTGATCCCGAAGTGCTTCAGCCACATGCGTAAGTGTGGCTCGCAGCGGAGGAAAGCCTCACAAACTGTGATGAAAGCGGCGAGGTGGAGAATAGAGTTGGGGGCCATGTGGTGGAAGTCTAACCCATAGTAGAACATTACTCCGCAAATGAAGGGGTGCAGCGGGAACCCCAGGCCTCGGATGAAGTGGGGGACGAAGACTACCCGCTCCCCGGCGTTGGAAGCGGGCACCAGTTGATCGGCTGATGGAGCGCGGGCAGCGATGGTGGGGGCTAGGTACCCCGCGTCGCGCAGCTCGGCGATAGTCGCCGCTGTCACCGTGGAACCGCCCCAGTGCCCCTTGAGGGTGTCGGCCATGGCTGGTTGAGAAGACTGAGCTCGCGAAAAAGATGGGCGTGCTGGTTGGATCTGGGCGTTGAAGCTAGACGGCGTAGCAGCAGGGAAGGAATGGGAGCGTGCGTCGTTGCGCTGTTCTCCCTTTGGTTTTTATGGACCTATAAAAGGCCAAGAGTCCCCCTGCTGCGCCGATAAATTCGCAGCCGCTATCAAAAATGCCGTTGAGATTTATGGGGGGGGGGAACAAAATCTTGATAATATTCCTAAGAAAGCGGGCACGATCTCTGTTTCGAAAGGACGTGCTAGTAAACGGGCTGCCTTGAACCGCGATTTGAGGTTGAGGCAGTAACTGCTCGACCCATCATGGGGCGAGCCTCTTCGATAAAGTTGTTAGGCATGATTGGATTATTCATACCTGTACGACCAGCCTTCGAGGCTAAGATATCTACACCCCTCGGGCAGGATACCAGCTTGGTTGGACCACGGATGTCGGTGTTCTATTAAGAGAATCCGAAATGCAAAGTGGAACTCGTCTGTCAAGCCAAAGACTCTGGATCCGAAGTAATATCTGTCGACCATCGTCCTCGGTGTAGAAGACCAGTTTGGGGGCTACTGACGGTGTCCTGGATTAGGGGGTGCTAACCGGGCCGACCCGTCTCCTCGGTTGGGCCGAGGTACCCCCGTGCGTGACCAAGATGGACTCCGGAGGCTATACGCGGGAGACGTGATCGGCGCTGTCTCTACCGAAGACTTGTAGTACACTTCAAGATTTGTCCAGCCGCCTTACTCCTAGATACCGACATTGTAACCCTAGGTACCCTCCCTGGCGTGTATATAAGCCATAGGGTTTAGCCCGTAGAGGGGACATCAATGCAACATTGCTCACCTCGCCATAGAAGTTAGACACATTACGATCTCGAGGTAGATCAACTCTGTACTCGATACATCTCTATCAATATAAAAGAAACAGGACGTAGGGTTTTACCTCCATCAAGAGGGCCCGAACCTGGGTAAACATCGTCTCTATTGTCCCTGTTACCATCGATCCGAGATCCATAGCTCGGGACCCCCTACCCCGAGGTCTGCCGGTTTTTACACCGACACCAAGGTCTTCAAGAAACTGCTTGATCCAGACCGCCTCCTTGGAGGCTTCTGAAGCTGCAACATATTCCGCCTCCATTGTAGAATCCGCCATAGTCTTTTGTTTGGAACATTTCCAATCAACTGCGCCGCCGTTCAATATGAAAACATAGCCTGATTGAGATTTGAAGTCATCTGGCTCAGTCATGAAACCTGCATCAGTGTAACCACTTACAATGAGCTCTTCATCACCTCCGTACACAAGGAGTAAATCCTTGGTCCTTCTGAGGTACTTAAGAATACTTTTGACTGCGGCCCAGTGTTCCAGTCCTGGATCACTTTGGTACCGGCTGCTAACACTTAGAGCATTGGAAACATCCAGTCTTGTACATAGCATGGCATACATAATAGAACCAACTGCCGAGGCATCTGGATCATCATTCATCTGTACACGCTCATCGAGAGTCCGAGGACACTGATTCTTGCAAAGCACTGTGCCAGGTGACATGGGGAGTAGGCCTTTCTTGGAGTTCTCCATGTTGAACCTTTTCAACACCTTGTCAATGTACATGCTTTGGCTAAGCGCTATCAGGCATTTTGATCTATCTCTATAGATTCTGATGCCCAATACATATGCTGCTTCGCCTAAGTCTTTCATTGAAAAACTCTTCATCAATGAGTCTTTTATTTCGCTAAGAAATTCACGTCATTTCCAATCAACAATATGTCATCCACATACAAAATTAGAAATGCTTTTGCGCTCGCACTAAACTTCTTGTAAACGCAAGATTCTTCGTCATTCCTGATGAAGCCAAACTCTTTGACTACTTCATCAAAACGAATGTTCCAGCTCCTTGATGCTTGCTTCAGACCATAAATGGCCTTCTGAAGTTTGCATGCCTTTCCAGCATTCCCATGAACGACAAAACCTTCAGGCTATATCATGTATACATCTTCTTTGAGATTTCCATTTAGGAAAGCCGTTTTGACATCCATCTGCCATATTTCATAATCAAAATAAGCAGTAATTGCTAGTAATATCCGAACAGACTTAAGCATAGCTACGGGCAAGAAAGTCTCGTCGTAGTCCACTCCTGGAACTTGCGTGAACCCTTTCGCGACAAGTCTAGCTTTATGGATAGTAATGTTACCATCCGCGTTCGTCTTTCTTTTGAAAATCCATTTACAACCAATGGGCTTTACGCCTTCTGGAAGTTCTACCAAGTTCCAAACTTGATTTTCGTACATGGATTCCATTTCGGATCTCATGGCTTTGGGCCATTCCCTTGAGCTGGGCCCCGCCATCGCTTCCTTGTAGTGCGCAGGTTCATCGTCTTCAAGAATGAAGATTTCATTATGAAACCACTCAGGTGGCTCAATAGCCCTACCTGATCTGCGCGGTTCAAATACAAACTTGTCTGAAGTTTCCGCATCACATGCGACAACTTCCGGCTCGGTTGTAGGGATAATTAGCGGAATTTCTTCCGGTTCCTTAGCCATATCAACGGTTGCCGAAGATTCACTAATCTCATCAAGTTGTACTGTCCTCCCACTTACTTATTTAGCGAGAGATTCTTTCTCGAGAAAGTGTCCAACTTTTGCGACAAACACTTTGCCCTCGGACTTGTGGTAGAAGGAATACCCAACGGTGTTTTTGGGATAACCTACAAAGTAACATTTGTTTGATCTGTGATCGAGTTTGCTTGGCTGTAAATGCTTTACGTATGCCTCACAACCCCAAATTTTAAGATGCGACACACAAGGTTTCTTCCCATGCCACATCTCATCTGGTGTCGTCTCAACAGACTTAGACGGTGCTTTGTTTAGTGTGTGAGCGGCAGTTTCCAGTGCGTGACCCCAAAAAGATATTGGTAGATCTGTAAGAGACATCATCGACCTTACCATGTCTAACAGGGTTTGGTTACGTCGTTCCGACGCTCCGTTACACTGTGGAGTTCCGGGAGGCGTAAGCTATGAAACGATTCCACGGTCACTCGGATGTTGCTAAACTCATGACTAAGGTATTCACCCCCGCGATCTGACCGCAGAAACTTAATCCTTTTGTTACGATGATTTCCTACCTCATTCTGAAATTCTTTGAACTTTTCAAAGGTTTCCGACTTATGCTTCATTAAGTAGATATAGCCATACCGACTTAAATCATCAGTAAAAGTCATGAAGTAGAAATACCCACCCCGTGCGGCTGTGCTCATTGGACCACATACATCACTATGTATTATTTCCAATAATTCACCCGCCCATTCAGGATGACCCGTGAACGGCGTCTTGGTCATTTTCCCCATCAGACAAGCTTCACATGTGTCAAATGATTCAAAATCAAAGGACGGTAAAACTCCATCTGACTGGAGTCTTTGCATGCGTTTCTTTCCGATGTGGCCAAGCTGACAGTGCCACAAGAAAGTGGTGGTGGTATCAGCCTTCTTAAGGCGTTTAGCATTCACGTTAAAGACAACATTTCCACATTCAAGATTTAGTATGAAAAGGCCCCCAACAATGGGTGCAAATCCATAAAACATATCCTTACAATAAAGTGAACAACCATTGTTCTCAGACTTGTAAGAGTACCCATCCTGCACTAAACATGTTCCAGAGATAATGTTTCTATACAATGCCTGAACAAAATAACAGTTACTTAGTTCTAAGGTAAATCCTGAAGGGAGACGTAGAGGCATAATGCCGACGGCTTGAGCGGCGATCCCGGCGCCATTCCCGACACACATCACGACTTCATTCTTTGCCAGCTTACGCACCTTCTGAAGTCCCTGTATCGAGTTACAAATGTGTAGAGGTGCTAGAGCTCGAAGCTTAAAACTGAGATGAAGACATTTTGAGAGGTGTGCTTTTCCTGTCAACGTCACGACAAAGGATTTCAATATCTTCCATGCTAAACACATTATAGGCGGTTCCCAAGTGGAAAGGTAAAGTTTACTCCCCCTCAACCATACAAACACAAGCCATGGCTAGCCGAATTCACGGGTGCCCTCCAAACAATCAACTTTTCGAGGGAGTTTATTTTATTATATCTTTCTTTATTTTCAGTTACAGGACTGAGCATCCCAATTACCATCCTCTCTCGTGCAATGACAAGTGAATAAACACCATCATGAGAGTAACCCACTTAGCATGGAAGATATTGACCGCCCCGTCGCTCCATGAGCGGTACGGGCACACAAAATAGATGTTTATTTGAATGATTAGAGGTGGTACATGCAAATTTACTTGGAACGGCAGAGTAATACCGCATTTAGGTAGATATGGTGGACTCGTCTGGAACAACTTTGGGTTTAAGCATTTTGGATGCACAAGCAGCATTCCCGCTTAGTACAGGCGAAGGCTAGCAAATAGATTGAGAAGTGACCAACTAGAGAGCGACAAAGGTCATAATCATGCATTGCGAATAATTAACATTGGATACGAGCATGAGTAGGATATAAACACCCTGAACATAAATATCATGAAGGTTGCGTTGGTTTTGATTCAACTACATGTGTGAACATGTGCCAAGTCAAGCCACTTGAATCATTCAGTGGAGGATACCATACTAACATACTACATCACAACCATTTTAATGCATGTTGACACACAAGATAAATCATTATCCACTCCTAGCTATTTAAGCATGGCATGAGCAACTATAATCTCTAATTGTCATCACAAACATGTTTACTCACAATATGCTGAATCAAGATCGGCTGAGTTAAACATATTTACAAAAAAAACAAGAAGAGTTCATACCTGCTTTCCTTCACCGCAATCACTTCATCATAACATCGTCATTATTGCCTTTCACTTGCACGACCGAATGATGTGAAAATAATAATAGTGCAAGTTTGCCGTGGACTAAGCTGGAATATGCAAACATTTTATTGAAATGAGAAGACAAGGTAATATTAGCTCTTCATTAGATCAACAATAAAGCATACAAGAGCCACTTAACAATTCTAGCATAGTCTTCTCCATACAACAACTCAACTAAATGAAAAGAATTTCAGAGAAACACGCTGAAATGTTTTTGGAGTTTTTAGTTTTTTCTGAAGAAAGCAAACTAACGAAGGAAAAACGAAAAGCGATAAAAATATTTACACGGGAGTGTTCGCACACGAACACGTCACCGTGTACCCTCGACGCCGGGGGTGATGCACCGCAGCTCACGTCGAAGGTGACCCGTCCGGAAGTGCGGTACGCAAGCAATCCAGCGGGCGCTTTTGAGGACCCGAAACCCCACACGCCCGAGCGGGACCATGTCAGGGTGCGCAGCGGCTATGGGCTGCCCTAGGCCGACCTGATCGCCCCTAGGGCCTCGAGGTTTGCCGCCCTGTAACAAGTAGAACGAACGAAGAACGAGAAGAAGATACAAGAGAGAGGGATAAAAAGTAGATGAACACAAAAAAGTAGTAGATGTGTTTGTTCGATTGTGTGTTGTTCAATCGGCCGTCACCCCTCATGTATATAAGAGGCGGCTGGACTTTCCGTGCAAGGAAAGGTTTGGATTCACATCCAAAACCCTAGTTTGGGTCCAACTCGGAGTCCGAACTTTCCAAAATTGTTCGGTTTAAAAGCTGGCTGCACCTTGCGGGTCACTTTTGAGGCAGTAAACGATCTCGGATGAAAACGAGCCCAAAAGCAATTTTAACCGTTTCAACGAGACGAACAACTTTCATGTTCAATGTTTTTTGATTCGAGGCCAGCTTCAGGGACGAATCGCTCGCGCAAAACAGGCAATCTGTGGCGCTACCCATCAGGCATCAGCTATATGGGTGTCTGATTGGGCGCGCCACTTTTTGCCTCGTGGTAGGGCCGCACTCCGAAGGCTCTAACTTTTGCATACGACCACGGATTAAGACGGTTTTAATATCAAAATCATCCGTTTCGACGAGACGAAGACAATCTGTGTAGAACATTTTTTCATATGAGGCCGTCTTGGGGACGTAATTGACCGAACAATACTCTGAATACAAAATGTTAGTACTTCGAGCACAGTTTCGGCCCTTTAGATGAGATCGGATGGTGATGACCCAAACAACCAAGTTTCTCATTTTGACGATACGAAACTTTCTCACGTTGAGAACTTTTCCATTCAAGGCCTTCTTAATTAAGTTTTTGATCATGCCAAAATCTGGTGTCAACACATGCCCCCTGTTTTTCGGCAAAACTTGTATGCCGAAAAATAATTTGTACCGCGCTTGCTCTAAGGACGATGTCAACACTCCATTGGCCATTTATATTTGCTTAGGGCGATAATTATACATCGGCCATGTCTTTGCTTAGGGCGATAATTATATATCAGTCGTTACTTGTTTGAACCCTTGATGTAGACTTGGGTGAAACCTTCTCAACTTCATAAACAATCTGGTGATAAAGTTTCATAGATATGTATCTCAAAGCCATCCTTCGGACCATATTGTTCACCCTTTCACTAGGATTTTGCAGATAATTAAGAATGAACTTCCTCCAATCCTTGCTTTCACCTGCATACAAACTTAATTAGTGGCCGAAGCGATGGGCTTCGGTTCGGCCTTACCTATGTCGGTGAGACCAAGCATCGGCTGTTGATAGATATGAAATACACCATGATCAACATGGTAGCCGGTTGCTTGTTGTTCCAACTTTGCTCTCCAATTGTCATGTCTAGATATATGAGCAATAGTAAAGCGACCCAAGGTAAATTTTACATCTAGACATACCTCAAGATAAACTATAAGTGATTCGTCAAAACATTGATAACCCTTGGATATTTGTTGCACTACTAACAACGAATCACCGAAAGCCTCAATATGTATAGCACCTATAGCAAGTAAAAGATTCAATCCGAATAACAATGCATATCCGGCTTTGATTATTTGTGCAAAAAAGTATATTCTAAGCGGCATGAGGCTTCAAAAATAGTACCATAAGGAGATATATAAACAACACCAACACCTTGGCCATTGCTATGAATTCAACCATCAAAATATAATCTCTATAGTACTAGAGAGATAAGACTAATATCAATATTATGCATGTCATTAATCCGATGTTCAATAATAAAACCAGCTATGGTTTGGCCTCTCATAGATTTCAAAGATGTGTAAGCCAAATCATATTCAATAAAAGTATGAGCCAATCGCCAATTCTGTACTATGAATTGGCTTATGCAACATATATTGAATGGCATCGGTTATAGTGTCTCAACTCCATGGAAGCATAACATAGGTATAAGTATATAAATTTCAACGAATATGTGCCTTGTCTCGGTATCCATGCTTAGATAGATTCTTAGGGCGATAGTCAAATATCGGCCAGTACCATAAGTTCCATGTATACTTCATCCACCAAAAGATGTACGGCCGAAATATACAAATGAAATAACAAATAACCTATTTCGGCCCTTTGGATCAACAACATGTAGCTAATCAAATGTATAATGATTTGGTAATATCCTTTCATGGCGTAAGAAATTGTATTGCATCCGTGGATCAAAATACGCCCATGGAGGATAACTGATCATACCTGGGGATGAATTCATTGGCAAAGGCATCAATGGCATGATTGAAGAATATGCATGATGTATTAACCGAAGATTTTGATGGGGTGACGCAAAACTTCGGCTTAATTGTTTACTTCTTCCATTCTTCTTCTTCTTCTTCTTCTTCTTCTTCTTCAGTTTTTTTGTACTTGTTGCAATGGAAGCTTGCACATCATTTTTGTTTTGATTGCTCCCCTTGGGAACCCATGCCATGCTCTTCTTTCTCAACTCTTGTGCACTAAGTTTTTGTAATTCCTTCTTTTGCCTATATGATAAGCCGAGTGGGCACCTCGGCTGTGATTCTATTTCAACCAATGGCAACTCTTTTTTGGCCTTGTGCACCCTCAACTTCTTTTCTTCAGATTTGGCACTTTGATTTTTAACAATTGATTGCTTCACTTCTTTGCCTTTTGTAGCCAATGTTAACTTTTTAATTGGCTCTTTATCTTTTAAGATCAAATCTGAATTGGCACTCATGCAACCATCTTTTTTAACTCGACATACTTGCTTGACCACCTCTATCTTCTTTCTTGAGCTCTGGACCGATTATTTCTTATTGAAACGGTCTTGAACATATGACTGCTCACTGAACGTTGGTCTTCTTGGAGCTACATAATATTGGTGAGATGGTTTATAATAAGATGGAGAATGTGCCCTTGTATCATACCTGTCCATGATGGATATGGATTTACGTAGCATAGGGAGGCATCCACGACATTAGCATTGGCGACCCAAAATAAGGATGTGAATATGTTGCATTAAAATTTTCACTTTGCCCATACCAATCCTCGGATTTGCACCTAGGGGTGATCTTGATGCTTTTGCATTACTCGGCCGATAAGCACTTTTCTCTTCACTCTTCTTTTGATATTTATCTAATAGCTCAGCGAAGGTGACTTTTGATCTCTTACCCCTGTGCTTATTTCGGCCTTTGTTTCCTTTTGGTTTGCTTTCATCGATCATTAAATTTGCTTGCTGCCCCCTAGTGCTTGGCATCTTCATTGTAGCTTCGGTGGAATTCTCGCCCTCAAGTTTATCTTCATTGTGTTCTTGAACAACTTCTTTACTTGAAAGCTTAATCCCATCACCTGCAGTTTTTACCATCTCATCTTTAAATGGATCGGCTTGAAGCAGCCGATGAAAAAACCGTTTGCCATCAGGACCAATCGGAATAGACTGGTCATCCCTTAGTGTTTCAAAAAAATTTAATCATCCTTTATCAATGGACGATTTAACTATTTGATGAAACATGTTGCAATCCTCAAAATTATGCTTGGACGAATCATGCAACTTACAACACATTCGTCCTTGGATTGATGGCTTGACATGGTGATCAGGAACTCTAATGTAATTATGTTTCAGCAACAAATCAAATATTTGATCACACATGCTTGAATTGAAGGTATACTTCTTATTTTTTAGCCGATCTTGGTGTGAGAACGGCTTTGGAGGTAAGCAAGCGAATGGTTCAGAATATCCCCATTCAGCTATGCATTGTGTTTTGCACTCTATCTCCGATGTCTTTGGATAAGATATTATATTAGCATCGGTTTTTTAAAAGAATTTAACCTTGGCTTTAAATTTCTGAAAAGAAAATAGTTAGAACCCACGTGTCTCAATTGAGACCAAGTGTAAGCCAAGTATGAAACAAGCAAAGCTACCCACTTAGATATAAGCTCTAAGTAAACCAACATGGAAATCTTTGGCTGCAACAATAAGTTACTATCGGTCTCTTTAAATGGCACAAGGTGTTGACCGATATGCTTTGCAACGATTTTATTGCTAACAAATAAATTGTCCTTCTTCATTGGTCTTTCAAGATTGCTTATGAGAATCTCTACTACTTAAAAAGAACGTAAGGTTCCCATTTCACCTCTCTTTCATCCAGCCTTCCTTATATACGCCCCCTCTTTCTTTCTTCTCTTTGATTTTTTCCTCCCATTTCTGATTTTTCTCCCGTCGATTTTTCCTAAAATGGAATCAATTGTCTCATGTTTTATTAACTTGCCAAAATAAAAACATATTTTCTTTGGTAAGTCATTAAATTCTTACCAAATACGTGCTTAACAATAAGGTGGTAGGTAAATCATGGCGATTGTTTACAAATACTTGCTAGGATTTTAGCGCATCAATATAATAATAGACGTGCAGTCACGGGCTATTCATGGCGATTGCTTACAAATACTTGCTAAGATTTTAGTGCATCAATATAATAATAGACGTGCCGTCACGGGCTAATCTACTAGAATGTTTATACCCCCGTTGCAACGCATGGGCAATTATCTAGTTTTTCTAATAGATGTATCAACAATAAAGTTACGACCAAATCATAAAATAGGTAAATCACTTGCTAGACATACCTCTTCAAATATGTTGGGAGAGCATGATGGTTTTGTGATATGAACAATAGCTTGCTCCACTTTTGGATAACTCTTCAACGACTTGTTGTCTTCTTTTTCTTGAATAGATTCGGCACATGTACTATTTGATTTGGCTTTTTCAATAACCGAATTACGTTTGTTATCCGAATCATTATTCTTTCTTTGTTTGATTCGCAAGGCTGCTTGTTCTTGTCTAAACTCAGCAAACATTGCAGCTAGGCTATCTTTAAGCTTTTTTCTCCCAATTTCAGCCCAGTCTTCATCGAATTGCCCCCCAATACTTTTAGACCCTTTCGGCAATGGTATGTTGCCAAAATTCTGTAATTTTGTAGGGCGAACATGATATACCATCGTAGTAGGTGAAGGCATTTGTGCTCCTGCAGAAGTTTTACTTATTCGGCCATAATCGTGAAGGTGCGGAGCCGAATTATGCACATCAACAGTTGCGTATGGTGCCAAAAAATTAGTAGCATGAGGTGTAGCATATGATATTTGAGGGTAATTGGCCGAATAATTAGTAGTAGCATGGCCAATTCCCCTATCCATCGCATGTTTGGATTAACATACTGTAAGTTATTTGCCGATGAATAAAAAGTTGAAACACTTTGTTGCATACTATTGGAAGTTCCTACATGGGGTGTTTCAACTTGACTAACTGAACTCATCATGTCGTTCATCAGCATATTGATTTTTTGGGGTTGCCAATGCATGGGAGTTGGGATACATATGTTGCATGTTGCTAAAATTATATGAAGTAGAAGCATTTAGAATTTGTTGCATCGGCTCTTGCACATAATTAGATGCATGATTGATAAAGCTAGGGCTAGCCGATACATTATGCTCATTAAATGATTTAGCAACAACATATGCATTATTGCATCTACATAAGTGAATTGGGTATTCATATTACCTTTATAGCTAGATTGCAAACCCTAGATGACGATCTCTTCGTAGCAAGAACGGGCCGGAGACCGTTCAAAGCTTCGTCCCCAGCAGAGTCGCCAAAAAGTGTGTTCGCACACGAACACGTCACCGTGTACCCTTGACGCCGGGGGTGATGCACCGCAGCTCACGTCGAAGGAGACCCGTCCGGAAGCGTGGTACGCAAGCAATCCGGCGGGCGCTTTTGAGGACCCGAAACCCCACACGCCCGGGAGGGACCCCGTCAGGGCGCGCAGCGGCTGTGGGCTGCCCTAGGTCGACCTGATCGCCCCTAGGGCCTCGAGGTTCGCCGCCCTGCAACAAGTAGAACGAACGAAGAACGAGAAGAAGATACAAGAGAGAGGGATAAAAAGTAGATGAACACGAAAAAGTAGTACTCCCTCCGTTCCAAAATATAGTGCGCCCGCGTTTCCCGAGGTTCAACTTTGACCATAAATTTAACCAACGAGACCGACTGCGGCGGGAGCAAAAATTATATAATTGAAAACTTCTTTCGAATACGAATTCACTGGTATAATTTTTGCTCCCGCCGCAGTCGGTCTCGTTGGTTAAATTTATGGTCAAAGTTGAAGCGCGGAAACCGAGGACGCACTATATTTTGGAACGGAGGGAGATGTGTTTGTTCGATTGTGTGTTGTTCAATCGGCAGTCACCCCTCATGTATATATGAGGCGGCTAGACTTTCCGTGCAAGGAAAGGTTTGGATTCACGTCCAAAACCCTAGTTTGGGTCCAACTCGGAATCTGAACTTTCCAAAATTGTTCGGTTTAAAAGCTGGCTGCACCTTGCGGGTCACTTTTGAGGCAGTAAACGATCTCGGATGAAAACGAGCCCAAAAGCAATTTTAACCGTTTCGACAAGACAAACAACTTTCATGTTGAATGATTTTCGATTCGAGGCCATCTTCAGGGCCGAATCGATTGCGCAAAATAGGCAATCTGTGGCGCTACCCATCAGACATCAGCTATATGGGTGTCTGATTGGGCGCGCCACTTTTTGCCTCGTGGTAGGGCCACACTACGAAGGCTCTAACTTTTGCATACGACTTTAGATTAAGACGATTTTTATATCAAAATCGTCCGTTTTGACGAGACGAAGACAATTCGTGTAGAACATTTTTTCATATGAGGCCGTCTTGGGGGTGTAATTGGCCAAACAATGCTCTGAATTCAAAATCTTAGTACTTCGAGCACAGTTTCGGCCCTTTAGATGAGATCGGATGGTGATGACCCAAACAGCAAAGTTTCTCATTTTGACGATACGAAACTTTCTCACGTTGAGAACTTTTCCATTCAAGGCCTTCTTAATTAAGTTTTGATCATGCCAAAATCTGGTGTCAACAGGGAGAACTCCCAACAAACAAAAGGAGAAACAAGAAATATTTTTGGGTTTTCTTTTAATGCTACAAACAAATTAAACGAGAAAGAAAACCGCAAAGAAGTGAGAAATATTTTTGGATTTTTGAAGTTTTTCAAACACACAAGAAGAAAGCAAAAATAAAACTAACATGGATATACAATGAAAGAGGATGAACACCGACAACTGGAATGAATTTGTGGTACATGAATGTAATGTCGGTGAGAAGTACGTACTCCCCCAAGCTTAGGCTTTTGGCCTAACTTGGTCTATGGCCATGGCTGGCCTGGATAAAACTCGTGGAGGTAGTCCGGGTTGTACTGGAGTGCAGCCGCTACAGCCTGGTGGGCTGCCCCATTACGACGAGAAGTCTCCTTTGCCGTCTCGTACGCCTCAGCCTCCTCCTCAAGTATAAAATATCTCTGTTTTTCCTAAAAGTTAAAGAAGGCAGGAGCAGGCAAAGTAATTGGATAACATGACGCTTATTAAAGATTAGCCTGTATCGAAATGGTGAGGTATCTCTTTCGAGAAACTGATGACGCACATGGCATCATAATCAAGGTAGCTAGGTGGCAACAAGGTATCATTTTCTTTAATGGGAATGTTGAGATAAATAGCTAAACGAGTAGCATAGATTCCACCAAATAAATCACCAACAAGAGCATTGTTATGTAAACGACGCGCGATGATGGCTCCGAAGTTAAATTTTCTATCTCTTAATACCGCTGTCTTAAGAACGCTAAAGTCAGGTGCACACAGGGTACTAAGATCATGTTTGCCATTGATGCATCTACCTATGAACAGAGCAAAATAGTGAATGGCACAAAAATGAATGCTCCCGGCTCTAGCTTGTGTTATGCTTCTAGTTTCACCTCGAGTAATACTCATGAGAAAATCATTGCAATCAGATTTACGGGGTTCAAGGCAAGTTCCCCAAGAGGAATTCTACAAGCAACACTAAACTCCTGAACAGTCATGCGGGAAGTTTATCATATAAGTCAAACATAACATCATGAGAGGAGCGGTGAGATACGTACTTAAATTTCTGCACAAAAGAATCAGTGAGATCATGGTACTGTGGACACTTATCTGACAAGAAGTCTGTGAGCTCGGCATTGTGCACGTACATATCAAATTCTTCCTTAATGCCAGCTTTGATCATGAAGGCGTCAGACGACCATTCACATGGTTTCACGAGGGCGTCCCGTGGTGGTTCGAGGTTCGGCTCACGTATTGCAAGCCTTGGTGAGCTCTTGCTCGATGAACCCCCATGGAATACCTTCCTAAACATTTTCTTTTCTCTGATTTTTTTTTTAAATTTGTAGTCCCCAAAATAAAAGTGAACAAAACTTAACAAAAATGATAGCAACTACTCCCACAAGTGTCTAGAGACTATATCATGCATCAAAACTACTTTGAACCATACAAATTCAACATGCAAGCTCATATACATGGTTACCAACAGTAGCTAAATTTGCAAAACATAAAGCACTAGAACAAAAACTAATTGGACCATTGGAGGAATCACATACCAAGGAGCGATTCCTCAAAACAATTTTGGAAATGGAGCTCCGAGCAAGGAGATCGAAAATCGCACAAAAAATGCGCAAGAACACGGGCTAGGAGGCAAGTTTGATTTTTTCTGGAGTTGGAAGAAGGTAGTAGGCTGGTGCACTAAGTGAGGGGGCCCCTGTGGGACCCATGAGCTCACTAGGCACGCCCTGTGAGCTCGTGGCTCACAGGTGCACCCCCCTGGGGTGTGTTCAGTGCCAAAAATTCTTAAATGTTATAGAAAAAATCATACTAAATTTTCAGGTCATTCCGAGAACTTTTATTTTTGAGACATTTCTTATTGCACGGATAATTCAGAAAATAGGATAATCATGGCATTCTACTTTATTAAACTTTAAATAACAGAGAGTAAATAGAAGGTATAGTAGGTTGTGCTTACTAAATTCATCGACCACATGCCCCTAAAAAAGAATCCATTAATAAGGTTGATCAAGTCTTATTAACAAACTACTTCCGAGTAACATGAAACCAAAGAATTTTCGTATAACACTAAGTTAACTCAACAGGGATATACATTTCCCCAACAATAAGAGTTTCATATTTCTTTTTGACGGTCGGAAGAGGGAATTCAAAACCTCCAATAGTGATTGTCGCAATTTTTTCAGTGGAGTTGATACTATTCACTAAACTTTGTTTCTTCGGGAAGTATACCGTATGTTCATTACCATTGACATGAAAACTAAGCTTGCTTTTGTTGCAATCAATAACAGCGCCTCCAGTATTCAACAAGGGTCTACCAAGGATAATCGACATACTGTCGTCCTGGGGCATATCAAGAATAACAAAGTCTGTCAAGATAGTAACATTTGCAATTACAACAGGAACGTCCTCACAAATTCCAATAGATATAGCAGTTGATTTATCAGCCATTTGCAAAAATATTTCAGTAGGTGTCAACTTATTCAAATCAAGTCTTCTATATAAAGAGAAAGGCATAACACTGACACCGGCTCCTAAATCACATAAAGCAGTTTTGACATAACTTCTTTTAATGGAGCATGGTATAGTGGGTATTCCTAGATCTCCTAGCTTCTTAGGTACTCCACCCTTAAAAGAATAATTTGCAAGCATAGTGGAAATTTCAGCTTCAGGTATCTTCCTTTTATTAGTGACAATATCTTTCATGTATTTAGCATATGGAGGCATTTTCAAAATATCCGTCAAACGTGTTCGCAAAAAGATGGGCCTAAGCATTTCAACAAAGCGTTCAAAATCCTCTCATCCTTATTTTTCGGAGGTTTACTAGGAAAAGGCATGGGTTTTTGAACCCATGGTTCTCTTTCTTTACCATGTTTTCTAGCAATGAAATCTCTTTTATCTCACCGTTTATTCTTAGGAGGTGGGTTATGAAGATCAACATCATGTTCTATTTCTACATCATTATCAAGTTCTTTATCATTGTCTGATTGAGTATCATCATGAACATCATCATTATCGTTAGCACTAGGTGGATGTTCATTACCAGATTGTGTCTCAGCATCAGAAATAGAAACGTCATTATGATTCTCAGAAGGTTTTTCTATCACAGGTTCGCTAGAAGCATGCAAAGTTTTATCATTTTTCTTTTTCTTTTTCTTCTTAGATGAACTAGTTGCATCAACATTAATTATCTGAGAATCTTTCTCAATTCTTTTAGGATGACCTTTAGGATATAGAGGGTTGCGAGTCATTCTACCTCCTCTAGTCACAACTCTAACAGCATGATCATTCATTCTATTATTGTGACACCCCGATTTTTGGCCCTTTCTTTTTTCTTTTGGATTTCTTTGGATTTTTATTTGGAATTCCTTTTCTGTGGCTCTATGGTCTTGAAACCTGGGAAGATCATCTCTTCTTCCCCTCCCAAGTGGCTTGTCACTCCCAAATCTTTCTCAAGGCCATGTCATTTCCATCTTAGCCCAACCCCAATTTTTATTTCTTGGGAATATTCCTTTTTCTATTAAAGGAATAACCCTGTTTGCTCTAGGTTGTGAAGCAACCTATATTTCTGTCTTGCCTAAAATTCCCACAAAATTCTCAAAATTCCTTTGGACCATATGGACCTTGGGTATGTAAAAATATTCAAGATTCCATGCTCATGGTGAGCACACCATCCAATCTTTGTTTCTGGTCATAATTTCAGTTTGTGAAGCAACTATATTTTATATGGCTTCATAAATTCTGAAATTTTACCAGGACATTATCCTACCTATATAACCTCCTTACACCAAATTTGGGCTCATTCTATCTACACAATATTTCTCTATAATTCCCCCAAGTTTCTGTCCAGAGGAAAGCATTGTGAAGGAAGTACCATTTTTATTGATCCAAATGGTATGAAATTTTTACAGTGCCTTCCTATGTCCAAATCATCATCCACCACCAAATTTCAGCTCAATCCATTCAACCATTTGAGCACAACTTCAATTTTTCCCTTTCTGTCCAGTGGGGCACTTTGGGAAGGAAGTGCTAGCTATCTTCATCCAATTGAGCTGGAAATTTACCAAGGAGGTGTTCTTAGTGGATGATCACTCTCAGCCAAAACTCAGACCCTATGGGATTATGCACTGCTCACACCACTGATCAAACACCTTCCTGTTGATTAGTACATGAGCCTAGTCCAGCCACTCCTTGAGCCACTTTTCTTGTTTCTTTGCATTTAGCACCTAATGGGGGAGGGTTCAACCTGCCAGACATGCTTGGACCACCTAGAACGCGTGGCAATGCCACGGTCACGCGGTGACCACGCGGTCTGGCATGCCATAGGCGTGCTCTGGGCATTCGGGCCCTCGGCCACCACCCAAACGCCATGGTCTCGCCACCGTAGCTTATCCACAGAGTTGCCCGACCTCTCCTACATCCACGCGCCCCCTCTGGACCCCTCTTCCCCTCCTCCTTCCTCCCTGGTGCGCCACGCCGCACCGCGTGCCCGCGGCCGTCGTCGTCTCCTCCCTGGCTTCTTCTTTCCCTAGCTCTCCCGAAGCCATAGCTGGCCTCTCCACTCCCCGTGGACCCTCCCGACGTCTTCCCCCCTTCCTTCGCGTGGCCTAGAGCTCTGGTGCCATCGCCATTCGCCTCCACGGCGACATACGGCTCGGGCATCTTACCCCGGTTATTTAAGCCGTTCCCGAGCCCCTCCGAGCAGTCCAGCCTCCTCCCCACTCTCCTAGTGCCCCGCCCCTCCACTCAATCGAGCTCGAGGAGCTCCCCTGCCCTCCCTCTGGCCGCAATTGCCGCCATCGGCCCTGCTCAAATTCGAGCACTGCCGGCCTCCCCTCTCCCTCCTGACCTCACCAGCGAAACCCCCTGGCCACGGCGGAGCCGCACCGCCCTTCACCTCCTCCTCTGGTGCCCCGTGGCCGCGAGCCCACCGGCGCCCGACGCCGCCGTCCGCCGCGGCCGATGCCGCACTCGCACCGGTGCACCTCGGCGAGCGTGAGGTGGTCAGGCAGGACCACCTCGGTCTCCTGAGCTTGTCGGTAGGCCGGGCGCCTCGAACGGTGGCCCGTGCCGCCGGCCATCGCCGTCAGGGCCAGCCCTCCCCTCGGCCGAGCGCGGGCACGTGAGAAAGAAGGCGACCTGGCCAGGCGGGCCCCATTTCCTCTCGGGCCCCACCGGTCAGTCAAACAAGGCGTTGATTCCGGGCCCGCGCGGGAGTAAGTGGAAACGTATTCCTCACGAATACGCTTTCCTCTACCGAAAGCGTAATCTGCTCTAGCTTCAGGCAGAAATACGTTTCCTCTGCAGTGAAAGCGTACTTTCAAAAATACGCTTTCTGTTTTTCAGCCGCCGGCGCTGAAACCTCTATATTGCGGGCGTTCGTTCGTTAAGAGCAGAAAAGCACAGTTTTTATTTGTTTTTCTGCCTAACGAACGAACGGCCGTATTTTCGCAACCGTAGCTCCGAATCAGGTGGTTCCAAAGCCCACGTTCTCTATTCGTCGAGCCTGTTCTGTTGGTATCATTTTCATGATGTTGTCACACTGGGAAAATAACCATTTTGCCCTTGCCCTCTAATCAGCTCCGCCGGGAGAGAAATGTTTCCGGCAAATTTTCCGCGAGCTTCTCGCACTTCTTCCCGATGAATCCTTCATCCCCAGGCAAGCCACAACAGCCACTTGCATGATGGCCTTGCAGTAGCCATGGTTTCCACTTGAATATTTAAATAATTGTTTGCTCATTTAATGATTTTGTTAATGCTTCGAATATGCTTGTGAATCCATGTCCATGCTTATGCCATGTTCTGGTGCATATATGATTCTTTTCCATTGGTATTATTATTATTATTATTATTATTATTATTATCTATTCTTGTAATTGTTCCTAATGCTAGTGATAATCATGATATACTCATGTGAATTGTTATGTTTTGTAATACTTGTGAGATTCATGATCATCGCTATGCCATGCTCATTTGCATCTAGTAGACTAAATGATTTATTGTTGTTGTTGTTGTTAATATTCATATGCTAAATGATTATGTTACCCGTCCATGCTGATGTTGATATCATGCTCATATGCATTATCATTTCATCATGTTATTCTGCTATGTCTCAGCTCATCACCAATCAAGGTAAACCTGACATTAATCTAACTTGAACAAATCTGTTGGCTGAGTCATGGTGCCACCGAATCAAGCTCACCAGTGCAACCACACTTGCCTGGATGGGGAGGCCCTAATTCGGTCTATTGTCATGCCTCTCGCCGGTACCTCCAACTAGGGAAGGTTATGTGTGCGCGCTACCCTGATCAGGTAGGCGGCCATAGCCTTGTGTGCCCGACTTGTATGGATCTAGAGTCCCCGTTTGGGACTGTTTTTATTTTGGCCACGACGGTGGCAGCCACAAAGGTGGCGGATGTCACGAGTTGACATCGGGGCCACCCATGACATAACCCAAAGGGGAGTTTGTCGGAGTGGCCGGGAGAGTGTCATGCAATAGATTGGTTTTTTCGGAATGTCGTTGATCCACCCGAATGGGAGCACGAGGCCATGAGTTCCGTGGTGTGGGTACAGTGTACTAACTTCTGCAGAGTGTATAATCTATCGATAGCCGCGTCCTCGGTCATGGACACAGTTCGTAGTAGGTCACACTGTGGGTCAACAGAAATAATAAACCTGCACACTTAATAACAACAAGATGGCACATGCAGAAGTTGGTGATCGTGTGAGGATCACTATGGTTGGTAATGCTGTGATCGAGTGAGGATCACGATGGTAAGATGTTGACGGTGGTTACGAGATAACCCCGAGATGGTAAGTTGGTCCAAGGGACCACAACAACAATCCACGTACACATCATGTATGATAGCATCATGTTCATGTTCATATCATGATTAACATGTACATGCCATGTTCACTCTCATGTTGTTCTAGTAGTATCATGCTCATCATTAATTAACATGTAATTGCCATGCTGTTATTTGTCTTGATTGCTTGGGTTGCTGTGAGCTTGCGAGTACATTCAAAGTACTCACCTGGCGTGTCATGCCAGATTGCAAGTGATGCCATGATTGATTGCTTGTCGAGGATCCCGAGTTTGTGCTCTAGGACACGTCCCAGCCAGAGTCCCTGTGGAGTGGAGTCCATCACCGTCGTCGTTGTTCCGCTGCTAGAAGCTATTCCACTACGAGATGTTCCGCTGCTAGCATAGAGCTACCTTAGCAGGCGTAGTGTCACCGTGCCTTTGTAACCTTTGTATCTTCAGAACCCTTGTACTCATATTGTTTGAAATATAGAGCTGTTTTGTTCTATGCCAAGCAGTGCCGTATTCCAAAAGACTTGATCTCTGGGCTGGAATACGGGGTGTTCCGGTTCCTCTGAGCCGGGGTGCCACAATTATTCATTTCATTAAGCAAATCATTTTGTGACTTAGAAATTTGTTCTAACTGAGTATGAACCATGTATGAATGTTTACTTAAACTTTTAACATCATTAGCAATCCTAAACATCAAGTCACTCAAGCGATCAATCATAATAGCATTTCGTTTCAATTGATTGCTAACATATGCTACTTGTAGACTGCGTTGGTATTTCCCCGAAGAGGAGAGGATGATGTAATATAGTAGAGATAAGTATTTCCCTCAGTTAAGAACCAAGGTTATCAATCCAGTGGGAGAACCACACAAAATCCTTTAGCAGCACCTGCACACACAAAAGCAAACACTTGCACCCAACGCAAATAAGAGGGTTGTCAATCCTCTTAGCGGTTATTTGCAAGGATTAATTCTGATAGTGATAGATAGATAAAGTAAAATAGTAAATAAAATAAAACTAAATAAATTGCAGCAAGATATTTTTGGATTTTAATATATGATAAAAGTAGACCTGAGGGCCATAGTTTTCATTAGAGGCTTCTCTCTCGAACGCATATCATACGGTGGGTAAACAAATTACTGTTGGGCAATTGATAGAAAGGCAAATAATTATGACGGATTCATGGCAATGATCATGTATATAGGCATCACGTCCGAGACAAGTAGACCGACTCCTGCCTGCATCTACTACTATTACTCCACCCATCGACCGCTATCCAGCATGCATCTAGGGTATTAAGTTCATAAAAATAGAGTAACGCCTTAAGCAAGATAACATGATGTAGACAAAGTAAACTCAAGCAATATGATTAAACCCCATCTTTTTATCCTTAATGGCAACAATACAAATACGTGTCATGTCCCTTTCTATCACTGGGATTGAGCACCGCAAGATTGAACCCATCACAAAGCACCTCTCCCATTGCAAGATAAACCAATCTAGTTGGCCAAACCAAATCGATAGATCAGAGAGAAATACAAAGCTATAACAATCATGCATAAAAGAGTTCAGAGAAGACTCAAATATTTCTCATGAATAATCTGATCATAAACTCACAATTCATCGGATCCCAACAAACACACTGTAAAAGAAGATTACATCGGATAGAACTCCAAGAACATCGAGGAGAACATGGTATTGAAGATCAAAGAGAGAGAAGAAGCCATCTAGCTCCTAGCTATGGACCCGTAGGTCTGTGGTAAACTACTCACGCATCATCGGAAGGGTAGCAAGGTTGATGAAGAAGCCCTCCGTGATCGATTCCCCCTCCGGCAGAGTACCGGAAAAGTCCTCCAGATGGGATCGCAGAAGAACAGAGGCTTGCGGCGACAAAAAGTTTTCTCTTCTGCCTCTCTGGTATATTGGGAATATTTGGGAATTTATAGCGTTGGAATTAGGTCAAGATGTGCCACGAGGGGCCCACAAGCCTGGGGGCGCGCCCTACCCCCCAGGGCATGCCTCCCGAGCTTGTCGCTCCCTCGTGGCTCATCTGGTCTCCTCCTGATGCTTCGAGGGTCCCTTCTGGTCCAGAAAAAATTAATCCAAAGTTTTTTCTCTGTTTGGACACTTTTTGATAATGATTTTCTGAAAAGGCAAAAACAAGCAAAAAACAACAACTGGCACTGGGCACTGGGTTAATTGGTTAGTCCCAAAAAATGATATATAATAGCATATAAATGCATAATAAACATCCAAGATTGATACTATAATAGCATGGAATACTCAAAATTATAGATACGGTGGAGACGTATCAAGCATCCCCAAGCTTAATTCCTGCTCGTCCTCGAGTAGGTAAATGATAAAAACAAATTTTTTGATGAGGAATGCTACCTAACATATTTCATCATGTAATCTCTCTTGCGGTATGAATAATAAGATCCTAATGATTCAAAGCAATTGTATATAGTTTGATATAAAGACATCAATACTCAGGCATACTAACAAACAATCATGTCTTTCAAATTAAAAATGCTAAAGAAAGTTATCCCTACAAAATCAGATAATCCTGTCATGCCCCATCTTCTTAACATAAAGTATTTATCATGCGCTACCCCGATGACAAGCCGGGAAATTGATTCATACTTTTTAACGCGCTTCAGTTTTTTCAACCCCCAGGTAATACATGAGTGCAAGCCATGGATATAGCACTATAGGTGGAATAGAATGTGGTGGTAGGGATTAATAAGGGGAAGTCAAAAATAAGAAGATAGTCTCACATCGACGAGGCTAATCAATAGGCTATGGAGATGCCCATCAATTGATGTCAATGCGAGGAGTAGGGATTGCCATGCAACGAATGCACTAAGAGCTATAAGTGTATGAAAGCTCAACATGAAAACTAAGTGGGCGTGCATCCAACTTGCTTGCTCATGAAGACCTCGGGCATTTGAGGAACCCATCATCAGAATATACAAGCCAAGTTCTATAATGAAAAATTCCCACTAGTATATGAAAGTGACAAAATAGGAGACTCTCTATATGAAAAACATGGTGCTACTTTGAAGCACAAGTATGGAAAAGGATAGTAACACTGCCCCTTCTCTCTTTTTCTCTCATTTTTTTCTTTTCCTTTTTTTCGTGGGCTCTTTTTGGCCTCTTTTTCATTTTCTTTTTTTTATTTCCTCACTGGGACAATGCTCTAATAATGATGATCATCATACTTCTATTTACTTACAACTCAAAAGAAAATTACAACTCAAAACTAGAACAAATTATGACTCTATATGAATGCCTCTGGCGGTGTACCAGGATGTACAATGATACTAGCATAACATGTATAAAAAATGATGAATGGTGGCTGAGCCACAAATACTATGTCAGCTATATGATCATGCAAAGCAATATGGCAATGAAGATGTGTGTTATAAAAATGGAACGGTGGAAGTTGCATGGCAATATATCTCGTAATGGCTATGGAAATGCCATAATAGGTAGGTATGGTGGCTGTTTTGAGGAAGATATAAGGAGGCTTATGTGTGATAGAGCGTATCATATCACGGGGTTTGGATGCACCGGCAAAGTTTGCACCAACTCTCGATGTGAGAAAGGGCAATGCACGATACCGAAGAGGCTAGCAAATTGTGGAAAGGTGAGAGTGCGTATAATCCATGGACTCACATTAGTCATAAAGAACTCATATACTTATTGCGAAAGTTTATTAGCCCTCGAAGCAAAGTACTACTATGCATGCCCCTAGGGGGATAGATTGGTAGGAAAATACCATCGCTCGTCCCCGACCGCCACTCATATGGTAGACAATCAATAATAAATCATGCTCCAACTTCTTAGCATAACGACAGACCATACGTGCATGCTTCGGGAATCACAAACCTTAACACCAATATTCTTAATAAACCACAATTATCTACTAGCACCTCCCACATATTACCATCTTAATATCGCAAAACTATTGCAAGGAATCAAACTTATCATATTCAGTGATCTACATGAAAGTTTTTTTTATATCCCTCTTGAATACCTATCATATTAGGACCAGATTCATAACCCATGCATATTACCATTGCTATTCATTAGACTCTCAAAAATATATAAGTGAAGCATGAGAGTGCAACTATTTCTTTAAAATATAACCACCGCCGTGCTCTAAAAGATATAAGTGAAGCACTAGAGCAACTGCCTAGCTCAAAAGATATAAGTGAAGCACATAGAGTATTCTAACTAATCACGAATAATGTGTGTCCCTCTCAAAAAGGTGTGTTCAGCAAAGATGATTGTGACAAACTAGAAAGCAAACAAACTATATCACAAGACGCTCCAAGTAAAACACATATCATGTGATGAATAAAAATATAGCTCCAAGTGAGTTACCGATAGATTGTAGACGAAAGAGGGGATGCCTTCCGGGGCATCCCCAAGATTAAACGCTTGAGTCTTCCTTGAATATTACCTTGGGGTGCCTTGGGAATCCCCAAGATTAGGCTCTTGCCACTCCTTATTCCTTTATCCATCGTAGTCTCACCCAAAACTTGAAAACTTCAGCACACAAAACTCAACAGAAACCTCGTGAGATCCGTTAGTATAACAAATAAATCTTAAACTTTAGGTGCTGTTGTAAATTGATTCATATTTAATATTTGCATAATCCTACTATACTCCAACTTCTCCATGACTCATACCCCCCGATACAATCCATAGATTCATCAAAATAAGCAAACTATGAAACAAAAACAGAATCTGTCTAAAACAGAACAGTCTGTAAAGATCTATTTAGAGGCTATACTTCTATAAATCCAAAAATTCTGAAAAATTAGGACGACGTAAAAAATTCGTATACCAATACTCTGTAAAAAATTCAGAATTTTATCACGCTCCAGTATAGAAAAAAAATCCAACACTGAACTCAAAACTTTCTGTTTTCAAACAGCATCAATTATACTATCATCTAAATCATCCCAAAGTCATTACTTGGCACACACACTAATTAAAAGATAAAAACACAATCATAACAGAGGCTATAATTATGTAAAAACACAAGAACAGAAAGTAAAACAAAAAAAATTATTGTATTCATTGGGTGCCTCCCAACAAGCGCTATTGTTTTATGCCCCTAGCTAGCCATAATGCATAGTTTCAAGTGTTGTCATCCTTCGTTTTCTATACTTTAGGTGGGTTGCTCTTGAACCCGGGGGGGGGGGGGGGGGGGGGCTATTTGCGCTTCCCATTGCTTTTAGAGAATAAGGCAATTCTCTTATCTAAAGTGTCTAGCCTCTTGCTGCAAATAGTGAGGAGATTATTCATGCGATTGAGGTTGCCACTAACATTCTTAAGAGGCTCATTAGACTTTTGTAACTCAACCAAAAATTTTTGTATGTCTCCTAGCTTTTCCAAAATTTGAATCCCTTTTGCAAGGGTGGTGTTCCCACTATTCCTTATATTAATTCATAAGAAGTATTAGGATCACTATCAATGAAATTTCCTTTACTAGCAAAATCCAAGAGTTGTCTATTTGGCATAGTTAGCCCTACATAAAAGTTTCGCAACAAGATTTTCATATCTCCTTTTATAATGCAAACATGATAAGATTCCAATATCCTATACCAAGCATCTTTTAAATTTTCTCCTTGTTTTTGTTTGAAGTAAAGAACTTCAAAGTCCGGAGACAAAGGAGGGATGGTGATACTAGTCATGATGACAAAGCAAGCAAATAAAATATTTTTGTGTTTTTGTAAAAAAAAATAGAAGTGGGGGAAATGAAAATGAGAGGCAAATGCAAATAAAAAGGAAAATAAAATAAATGCAAGTGGATGATAGTTTGTGCGAAGGTACTTGATAATTTTGGTGACGTCTCCCCGGCAACGGCGCCAGAAATTCTTCCTGCTACTTGTAGACTGCGTTGGTATTTCCCAGAAGAGGAGAGGATGATGCAATATAGTAGAGGTAAGTATTTCCCTCAGTTAAGAACCAAGGTTATCAATCCAGTAGGAGAACTACACAACATCCTTTAGCAGCACCTGCACACACAAAAGCAAACACTTGCACCCAACGCAAAAAAGAGGGTTGTCAATCCTCTTAGCGGTTATTTGCAAGGATTAATTCTGTTAGCGATAGATAGATAAAGTAAAGTACTAAATAAAATAAAAGTAAATAAATTGCAGCAAGATATTTTTGGAATTTATTATATGATAAAAGTAGACCCGGGGGCCATAGTTTTCACTAGAGGCTTCTCTCTCGAACGCATAGCATACGATGGGTAAACAAATTACTGTTGGGCAATTGATAGAAAAGCAAATAATTATGACAGGTTCATGGCAATGATCGTGTATATAGGCATCACGTCTAAGACAAGTAGACCGACTCCTGCCTGCATCTACTACTATTACTCCACCCATTGACCGCCATCCAGCATGCATCTAGGGTATTAAGTTAATAAAAAACAGAGTAACGCCTTAAGCAAGATGACATGATGTAGACAAAGTAAACTCAAGCAATATGATTAAACCCCATCTTTTTATCCTTAATGGCAACAATAAAAATACGTGTCATGTCCCTTTCTGTCACTGGGATTGAGCACCGCAAGATTGAACCCATCACAAAGCACCTCTCCCATTGCAAGATAAACCAATCTAGGTGGCCAAACCAAATCGATAGATCAGAGAGAAATACAAAGCTATAACAATCATGCATAAAAGAGTTCAGAGAAGACTCAAATATTTCTCATGAATAATCTGATCATAAACTCACAATTCATCGGATCTCAACAAACACACCACAAAAGAAGATTACATCGGATAGAACTCCAAGAACATCGAGGAGAACATGGTATTGAAGATCAAAGAGAGAGAAGAAGCCATCTAGCTATTAGCTATGTACCCGTAGGTCTGTGGTAAACTACTCACACATCATCGGAAGGGCGGAAAGGTTGATGAAGAAGCCCTCCGTGATCGATTCCCCCTCCGGCAGAGTACCAGAAAAGGCCTCCAGATGGGATCACGGAAGGACAGAGGCTTGCGGTGGCGGAAAGGTTTTCTCTTCTGTCTCTCTGGTATATTGGGAATATTTGGGAATTTATAGCGTTGGAATTAGGTCAAGATGTGCCACGAGGGGCCCACAAGCCTGTGAGACGCGCCCTACCCCCAGGGCACACCTCCCAAGCTTGTCGCTCCCTCGTGGCTCATTTGGTCTTCTCCCGAAGCTTCAAGGGTCCCTTCTGGTCCAGAAAAAATTAATCCAAAGTTTTTTCTCCGTTTGGACTCTTTTTGATAATGATTTTCTGAAAAGGCAAAAACAAGCAAAAAACAACAACTGGCACTGGGTAAATAGGTTAGCCCCAAAAAATGATATATAATTGCATATAAATGCATAATAAACATCCAAGATTGATACTATAATAGCATGGAACAATCAAAAATTATAGATACGTTGGAGACGTATCAACATACATATTAAAATTCTCTTGCTTAACAATGTAATTATCAAATTCATCCAGGCATTGACTAGCAGATTTATTGTAAGGAATATCACCTTCATCGAATCTATAAAGAGAATTTACCTTTACTACCTATGTCGGGATATCGAGTCCATGTATTTCTTCAATAGGTGATAAATTCTTAACATCTTCAGATTTAATACCCTTTTCTTTCATAGATTTCTTAGCTTCTTACATATCTTCTGGACTGAGGAGTAGAATACCTCTCTTCTTCGGAGTTGGTTTAGGTGGTGGTTCAGGAAGTGTCCAATCATCGGCATTCTTTAACATATTATTCAATAGTTCTTTAGCCTGTCCAACAGTTCATTCCCTGAAAACACAGCCAGCACAACTATCTAGGTAGTCCCTAGAAGCATTGGTTAGTCCATTATAAAAGATATCAAGTATTTCATTTTTCTTAAGAGGATGATCTGGCAAAGCATTAAGTAATTGGAGAAGCCTCCCCCAAGCTTGAGGGAGATTCTCTTCTTCAGATTGCACAAAGTTAAATATTTCTTGTAAGGCAGCTTGTTTCTTATGAGTAGGAAAATGTTTTTCAGAGAAGTGATATATCATATCCTGGGGACTACGCACACAACCAGGAGCAAGAGTGTTAAACCATTTCTTAGCATGACCCTTTAATGAGAACGGAAACAACTTCAGAATATTGTACTAACGAATTTTTTCCTCATGAGCAAATAGGGTGGCTATATCATTCAATTTGGTAAGGTGTGCCACAACAGTTTCAGTTTCATAACCATGAAAAGGATCTGATTCTACCAAAGTAATTAACTCAGGGTTGACAGAGAGTTCATAATCCTTATCGGTAACAAAGATAGGAGAAGTAGCAAACTTAGGATCATAT
Source organism: Elymus sibiricus (assembly GCA_039707655.1). Taxonomy (NCBI): domain Eukaryota; kingdom Viridiplantae; phylum Streptophyta; class Magnoliopsida; order Poales; family Poaceae; genus Elymus; species Elymus sibiricus. The sequence goes on from CM077666.1 coordinate 334,257,770, forward strand.
TTCATTCTTTCTATCATAGCTTTTTCTTTCAGCTTACTCGGTAATTTGTAAACATCATCTCTATCATTACAAGCAAGAAATTCTCTAGCTATCTCCCCATCCATAACATAACCATCAGGTATCTTAGGCATTTCAACTCTAGTGGGGGAGCTAGGCATAATAGGTGAATCATAATTTTCAGCAGTTTCAGCACTCACAATTTCTTTAGTTTTAGCAATTTGTTCATCAAGAAAATCCCCTAGTGGCACAATGTTATCAAGCAGAGTACTAGCATCATCATTAGTTTCATTCATAGCAAAAATAGTATCATCAATTACTTGCGACATATCAGAATGAATAGCAGGTGGTGGTGTCGCAAGCGTACTTAAAACAGATGGTGAATCAAGTGCGGAGCTAGATGGCAGTTCCTTACCTCCCCTCGTCTTAGAGGGTACGATCTTAGTCTTAGCGTCTTTCAGATTCTCCATAGTGTAAAATCCCAAGTGAACTCAATAAATAGAGCTATGCTCCCCGGCAACGGCGCCAGAAAAAGGTCTTGATAACCCACAAGTATAGGGTATCGCGACAGTCTTCGAGGGTAGTATTTCACCCAAATTTGTTGATTCGACATAAGGGGAGCCAAAGAATATTTATGAGCCTTAGCAGTTGAGTTGTCAATTCAACCACACCTGGGATATAATATCTCTGCAGCAAAGTGTTTAGTAGCACAGTAGTTTGATAGTTTTGATAGTTTCAGTAACAATAGCAATAGTAACAGGAACAGTAACAGAAGCAGCTTGTGATGATTGTATAACAGCACCAGCAGTAGTAACTTAGCAAAGATCAATATGAGAAAAGCGTATGCATTGGATTAGCGATAGATATTAGTGTTGGATGACATTCATCATGTAACAGTCACAACCTAGAGCGATACACAATAGCTCCAATTCATCAATGTAATGTAGGCATGTATTCCGTATATAATCATATGTGCTTATAATAAGAACTTGCATGACATCTTTTGTCCTACCCTCCCATGGCAGCGGGGTCCATAAGGAAACTAGGGGATATTAAGGCCTCCTTTTAATAGAGAACCGGAACAAAGCATTAGTACATGGTGAATACATGAACTCCTCGAATTACAGTCATCCCCGGAGAGTATCCCAACTATTGTCACTTTGGGGTCTACAGATCAGAACAATAACAAGTGCATATAACTAGCAGATAGGATCAAGAACTCAAATATATTCATGAAACATAGAGGGTTCAGATCTGAAATCATGGCACTCGGGCCCTAGTGACAAGCATTAAGCATAGCAAAGTCATAGCAACATCAATCTCAGAACATAGTGGATACTAGGGATCAAGCCCTAACAAATTGACTCGATTACATGACAAATCTCATCCAACTCCATCACCGTCCAACAAGCCTATAGAGGAATTGCTCACTCTTGGTGGTGAGCATCATGAAATTATTGATGAAGAAGGGCTGATGATGACGACGGCGTCGAGTCCCCCTCTCCGGAGCCCCGAACGGACTCCAGATCAGCCCTCCCGATGAAGAACGGGAGGTGGCGGCGGCTCCGTATCATAAAACGCAATGAAACCTTCTCTCTAATTTTTTTCTCCGCAAGACGGTACTTATAGAGTTGGAGTTAGGGCAAACGGAGGCCTGTGGGGCCCACGAGCTCATAGGGCGTGCCTTGGGGGGTGGGCGCGCCCCCTGAGCTCGTGGCTCCTGGGTTGCCCCCCTCCAGTAGATCTCTTCGCCAATATTTTTTTTATATATTCCAGAAATATTCTTCGTAAATTTTCAGCCCAATCCGAGAACTTTTATTTCTACACAAAAACAACACCATGGTAGTTCTGCTGAAAACAACATTAGTCCAGGTTAGTTTCATTCAAATCATGCAAATTGGAGACCAAAACAAGAGCAAAAGTGTTTGGAAAAGCTTAAGAAAAATGAAATACTTGATATCTTTTATAATGGACTAACCGATGCTTCTAGGAACTACCTGGATAGTTGCGCTGGCTGTGTTTTCAGGGAACGAACTGTTGGTCAGGCTGAAGAACTATTGAATAATATGTTAAAGAATGCCGATGATTGGACACTTCTTGAACCACCACCTAAACCAACTCTAAAGAAGAGAGGTATTCTATTCCTCAGTCCAGAAGATATGCAAGAAGCTAAGAAATCTATGAAAGAAAAGGGTATTACATGTGAAGATGTTAAGAATTTACCCCCTATTGAAGAAGTACATGGACTCGATATCCCGACACAGGTAGTAAAGGTAAATTTTGTTTATAGATTCGATGAAGGTGATATTCCCTATAATAAATCTGCTAGTCAATGCGTGGATGAATTTGATAACTACATTGTTAAGCAAGAGAATTTTAATATGTATGTTAGCAATCAATTGAAATGAAATGCTATCATGATTGATCGCTTGAGTGACTTGATGTTTAGGATTGCTAATGACGTTAGAGGTTTAAGTAAACATTCATCCATGGTTCATACTCAATTAGAACAAGTTTCTAAGTCACAAAATGATTTTCTTAATGAAATGAATAATAGAATGAACGATCGTGCAGTTAAAGTTGTTACTGGAGGAGGTAGAATGACTCAGGATCCTCTATATCCTGAAGGTCATCCTAAAAGAATTGAGCAAGATTCTTAGAGAATTAATGTTGATGCACCTAGTTCATCTAAGAAGAAGAAGAAAAAGAAAAATGCTAAAACTTTGCCTCCTTTTCTGATGAACATGTGATAGAAAAACCTTCTGAGAATCATAATGATGTTTCTATTTCTGATGCTCAGACACAATCTGGTAATGAACATCCACCTAGTAATAATGATAAAGATGATGTTCATGTTAATGCTCAACCAAACAATGATAAAGAACCTGATAATGATGTAGAAATAGAACCTGTTGTTGATCTTGATAACCCACCTCCTAAGAATAAAAGGTATGATAAAAGATATTTCATTGCTAGAAAACATGGTAGAGAAAGAGAACCATGGGTTCAAAGACCCATGCCTTTTCCTAGTAAATCTCCAAAAAATAAGGATGAGGAGGATTTTGAACGCTTTGTTGAAGTGCTTAGACCCGTCTTCTTGCGAACACGCTTGACGGATATTTTGAAAATGCCTCCATATGCTAAATACATGAAAGATATTGTCACTAATAAAAGGAAGATACCTGAAGCTGAAATTTCCACTATGCTTGTAAATTATTCTTTTAAGGGTGGAGTACCTAAGAAGCTAGGAGATCTAAAAATACCTACTATACCATGCTCCATTAAAAGAAGTTATGTCAAAACTGCTTTATGTGATTTAGGAGCCGGTGTCAGTGTTATGCCTTTCTCTTTATATAGAAGACTTGATTTGAATAAGTTGACACCTACTGAAATATCTTTGCAAATGGCTGATGAATCAACTACTATACCTATTGGAATTTGTGAGGACGTTCCCGTTGTAGTTGCAAATGTTACTATCTTGACAGACTTTCTTATTCTTGATATGCCCGAGGACGACAGCATGTCAATTATCCTTGGTAGACTCTTTTTGAATACTGCAAGGGCTGTTATTGATTGCAACAAAAGCAAGGTTACTTTTCATGTCAATGGTAATGAACATACGGTATACTTCGAAGAAGCAAAGTTCAGTGAATAGTATCAACTCCATTGAAAAATCTACGACAATCACTATTGGAGGTTTTGAATTTCCTCTTCCAACCGTCAAAAAGAAATATGAAACTCTTATTTTGTTGGGGAAATGCATATTCCCGTTGAGGTAACTTAGTGTTATACGAAAATTCTTCGGTTTCATGTTACTCGGAAATAGTTTGTTAATAAGAATTGATCAACCTTATTAATGGATTCTTTTTTAGGGGCATGTGGTGGATGAATTTAGTAAGCACAACCAATTGTACCTCTGTTATTTAAAGTTCAATAAATTAGAATGCCACGGTTATCCTGTTTTCTGAATTATCCGTGCAATAAAAAATGCTGCAAAAATAAAAGTTCTCGGAATGACCTGAAAATTTAATATGATTTTTCTACAATATTTAAGAATTTTTGGCACTGAACACACCCCAGGGGGGGTGCACCTGTGAGCCATGAGCTCACATGGCGCGCCCACCCCCTGGGCGCGCCTAGTGAGCTTGTGGGTCCCACAAGGCCCCCTCACTTATTGCACCAGGCCACTGCCTTCTTCCACCTCCAGAAAAAAACTATCATTGCCTCCTAGCCCGTGTTCTTGCTCGTTTTCATGCGATTTTTGATCTCCTTGCTCAGAGCTCCATTTTTGAAACTGTTTTGAGGAATCGCTCCTTGGTATGTGACTCCTCCGATGGTCCAATTAGTTTTTGTTCTAGTGCTTTATGTTTTGCAAACTTTGCTACTGTTAGTGACCATGTATATGAGCTTGTATGTTGAATTTGTATGGTTCAAAGTAGTTTTGATGCGTGATATATCCTCTAGACACTTGTGGGAGTAGTTGCTATCAATTTTGTTAATTTTTGTTCACTTTTATTTTAGAGGACTAAAAATTTCAGAAATTTTTCAGAGAAAAGAAAAATGTTTAGGAGGATGTTGAGAGGTTCTTCAAGCCGTAAGTCCAATGAAACTCCGAAGGAGAAGCCCAAGTACAACCTTCCTCGTGCGGCTGAGGCATGGCCGTGCGAATGGCCATGCAACACATTCTTGAGGGATGCGGGCATTCATGATGATTTCTATTATTTGGCGAACAATGCCGGCCTTACTCCGTTCCTCGAAGACAAGTGTGATCAATACCTCCTTCTCGCCAATACTTTTGTGCAAAGTTTCTACTTTCATGCTAGGAGGGAGACACCCACCATATCATTCCACCTCTATGATATCCTCCAAGAAATGACACTTGATAGATTTTGCCAAGTATGCAAAATTCCTAATGAGGGCAGCCCTCTAGAGCCACATCCTTGAGATGTTAAAGAATTTATATCTGACGTGACTGTGGGGGAGTCGAGAGGAGTTTCTGATGCAAGAGTTGCTAGTTTCCATTTTCACGTTTTGCGTTACTACTCATTATTTGCTGGGAGGTATTTAACTGGTAGGTGGAAGAGTGGAAAGCTTAGTTCACCTGATCTTGCTATTTTACGTCATACCCTTTATTGTGATAGAACTTTTAGTTTGGGAGCTATTGTTGCTCGACGGTTACACACTAACCGTTCAAAGGGCGTTATTTATGGTGGTATTTATGCATCCCGCCTCACTAGACATTTTAGGATCCCTATTTGACATGAGGAGGAGGATCTTTTACCTACCAAGTATCTTGATTATGGCAGCATGGTTGCGCATAATTTTATTGACTCCATCGAGAAACGATTTAGTTACTCGTGAGATTATTACTTTGCCTGTGCCGTCTTTGTTTGATCTTTCCAGGGGCAGGCACACTATTATGCCTGAGGACATCTAAGCTTATTGGGGCTTGACACCGCCCCCAGTACTTGAGCCAGCACCTGAGCCAGAGCCGGCCCCGGAGCCTATTTATCAGTGGGAGCCTCAGGAGCCTCAGTATTACCCTGGAGCTGATTATTTCGAGCCGTGGCCATAGACCAAGTTAGGCCAAAAGCCTAAGCCTGGGGGAGTACGTATTTCTTACCAACATTACATTCATGTACCACACATTCATTCCAGTTGTCGGTGTTCATCCTCTTTTCATTGTATATCCATGTTAGTTTTGTTTTCGCTTTATTCTTGTGTGTTTGAAAAACTTTGAAAACCCAAAAATATTCTCGCTTCTTTTTGGTTTTTCTTTCTTCTTTAGTTAGTTCATTGTAGTAAAAAAAAACCAAAAAGATTTCTCTTTTCTTCTTTTGTTTGTTGGGAGTTCTCCCATGTAAATAGTTTTTCTTGCTTTTCATTTTTCCTTCGTTAGTTTGCTTTCTTCAGAAAAACTAAAAACTCCAAAAATATTTCAGTGTGTTTCTCTGAAATTCTCTTCTCTTAGTTGAGTCGTCGTATGGAGAAGACTATGCTAGAATTGTTGAATGGCTCTTATATGCTTTATTGTTGATTTAATGAAGAACCAATATTACCTTGTCTTCTCCTTTGAATAAAATGTATACAGATTCCAGCTTAGTCCATGGCACACTTGAACTATTATTATTTTCACATCATTCGGTCGTGCAAGTGAAAGGCAATAATGACTATGATTTGATGAAGTGATTGCGGTGAAGGAAAGATGGTATGAACTCTTCTTGTTTTCCATTGTTGTAAATATGTTTAACTCAGTCGATCTCGATTCAGCATATTATGAGTAAACGTGTGTGTGATGACAATTAGATATTATAGTTGCTCATGCCATGCTTAAATAGCTAGGAGTGGATAATGATTTATCTTGTGTGTCAACATGCATTAAAATGGTTGTGATGTAGTATGTTAGTATGGTATCCTCCTCTGAATGATTCAAGTGGCTTGACTTGGCACATGTTCACACATGTAGTTGAATCAAAACCAACGTAGCCTTCATGATATTTATGTTCAGGGTATTTATATCCTACTCATGCTCGTATCCAATGTTAATTATTCGTAACGCATGATTATGACTGTTGCCGCTCCCTAGTTGGTCGCTTCTCAATCTATTTGCTAGCCTTCGCCAGTACTAAGCGGGAATACTGCTTGTGCATCCAAAACCCTTAAACTCAAAGTTGTTCCAGATGAGTCCACCATATCTACCTATATGCGGTATTACTCTGCCGTTCCAAGTAAATTTGCATGTGCCACCTCTAATCATTCAAATAAACATCTGTTTTGTGTGCATGTACCGCTCATGGAGCGACGGGGCGGTCAATATCTTCCATTCTAAGTGGGTTACTCTCCTGATGGGTGTTTATTCACTTGTCATTGCATGAGAGAGGCTGGTAATTGGGATGCCAAGTCCTGTAATTGAAAATAAAGAAAAATATAATAAATAAACTCCCCCAGAAAGTTGATTGTTTGGATGGCACCCATGAATTCGGCTAGCCATGGCTTGTGTTTGTACGGTTGAGGGGGAGTAAACTTTACCTTTCCGCATGGGAACCGCTGATAATGTGTTTAGCATGGAAGATATTGAAATCCTTTGTCGTGACGTTGATAGGAAAAGCACACCTCTCAAAATATATTCATCTCTATTTTAAGCTTCGAGCTCTGGCACCTCTGCAAATCTCTGCTTCCCTCTGCGAAGGGCCTTTCTATTTACTTTCATGTTATTTACTTTCATTGTTGAGTCATCACCTTCTCATTCAAGCACCAACTTTGAGAGTGCTATTGTCATTCTTAGTTTAACATGCATTGAGTCTAATTAATATTGGATGTGACTATGGATGGATCTCTTCTACCCTGAATTACAATGTTTAGTTGCTGCTTGAACTTCAGAGGTGCTCTGCATTTATGTTTTGCTGTCTCAGAAAGGGCTAGTGAGATACCATGTTATCATATTATATCATGATTGTTTTGACAAATTGTTGGCATCCGAGATATCTTATTATTGCTCGCTAGTTGGCTATGTTATTGTCCGAGAATACTAGTTAAGCATATATACAACAACGAGAATAAAAGAGTTTGTAAAAGTTTTTCTTTATCACTTTCAGTTTGTATAATGAATTGCTTGAGGACAAGCAATGAGTTAAGCTTGGGGGAGTTGATACGTCCCAAACGTATCTACTTTTCCAAACACTTTTGCTCTTGTTTTGGACTCTAATTTGCATGATTTGAATGAAACTAACCCGGACTGACGCTGTTCTCAGCAGAACTACCATGGTGTGATTTTTGTGCAGAAATGAAAGTTCTCGGATTGGGCTGAAAATTTACGGAGATTATTTTGAGAATATATAAAAATTATTGGCGAAGAGAACTACTGGAGGGGGCCACCAGAGAGCCACGAGCTCAGGGGCGCCCCCTAGGGCGCGCCCTGTGATCACGTGGGTCCCACAGGCCTCCGTCAGCCCTAACTCCAACTCCATAAGTGCCATCTCGCGGAGAAAAAAATCAGAGAGAAAGTTTTGTCATGTTTTGCGATACGGAGCCGCCGCCACCTCCTGTTCTTCATCGGGAGGGATGATCTGGAGTCAGTTCGGGGCTCCGAATAGGGGGATTCGTCGTCGTCGTCATCATCATCGCTTCTTCATCAACAATTCCATGATGCTCACCGCAGGAGTGAGTAATTCCTTCGTAGGCTTGTTGGACGGTGATGGAGTTGGAGGAGAATTGTCATGTAATCGAGTCAATTTGTTAGGGCTTGATCCCTAGTATCCACTATGTTCTGAGATTGATGTTGCTATGACTTTGCTACGCTTAATGCTTGTCACTAGGGCCCGAGTGCCATGATTTCAGATTTGAACCCTCTATGTTTTCATGAATATACTTTAGTTCGTGATCCTATCTGCTAGTTATATGCACTTGTTATTGTTCTGATCTGTAGACCCCAAAGTGACAATAGTTGGGATACTCTCCGGGGATGACTGTAATTCGAGGAGTTCATGTATTCACCATGTGTTAATGCTTTGTTCCGGTTCTCTATTAAAAGGAAGCCTTAATATCACTTAGTTTACTTATGGACCCCGCTGCCACAGGAGGGTTGGAAAAAAGATGTCATGCAAGTTCTTATTATAAGCACGTATGACTATATACGGAATACATGCCTACATTACATTGATGAATTGGAGCTATTGTGTATCGCTCTAGGTTGTGACTGTTACATGATGAATGTCATCCAACACAAATATCCATCGCTAATCCAATGCCTACGCTTTTCTCATATTGATCTTTGCTAAGTTACTGCTGCTGCTGCTGTTACAATCATCACAAACTGCTTCTGTTACTGTTCCTGTTACTATTGCTACTGTTACTGAAACTATCAAAACTATCAAACTGTTGTGCTACTAAACACTTTGCTGCAGAGATATTATATCCCAGGTGTGGTTGAATTGACAACTCAACTGCTAAGGCTCATAAATATTCTTTGGCTCCCCTTGTGTCGAATCAACAAATTTGGGTAAAATACTACCCTCGAAGACTGTCGCGATCCCCTATACTTGTGAGTTATCAAGATCCCACGGCCCCGCTCATCGTTAGCATTGTTTTATTCGTGCCTCGCAGAGAACGTGACTTTTAGCCATTTTTGACTCGTATACATTTACCTACAAACGAAATAATATGATGACAATGGCAACAGATAATAATTGTCTTACCTATTCAGGATAATTTAAAAGGACACATGCGTCAACGCCTGAAAGACACAGTGGGAAAATAAGAAGACACAAGGGCAAAAGAAGAAAGAAGATTACCCGCAAAAAGAAAAAAAAGCAGAAGGAAGACGCAGACAACGGTCTGGGTCGCTGCTCTCTACTTCATGAAGGGTTGCTGGGCGCGGAGTTTCTCAACTTCCTGTATCTGCCTCTTCATCACCACCACGACCTTCATCTCCTCTCACCTCTCCTCCGCCATCTTCTTCATTGCGTCCATGGCACGGGATTTCTCAAGGCGAGCGTGCATGATCTCTTTCACGTCCGCATGATGTTGCTTGACAGCAGCCTCGTGCTCAATGCAGAGCTTCGACATGTCCTCCCTTTGTTCCCAAAATTGGAATGTGACAGGAAAGAAGCTCAAAATTTATTGATGGTTTTGGTTTCGAAGCCCGAAATGGCTCCCAATGAGTTTTTTGGAACATGAATTTCAAGTACTGCTCACATGTCAGTGATGTACCAAGCTGATGGGTGTCCCTTGGGTGAGCCGCGGGTCAGAGTGACCGTCTGTTGGTGCGACGCGAACGCGACAGGCTGTAAGTTTATGAATTTGAATTTGCATTAAAAACTTATTATGTGAGGGAGATGTGTGGCTATCGGGTGATTGTCACGACCAAGCATTCAAAAACTCATGATAAATCAATTACCATATTTTTCCAAATGACCAAGTATTTTCATAGAAATACAATACATATAGATGGAGTGATTGTCACGGTTGCAGTCCGCCATGGCGTCGCATGTTCATTGCAGCAGCAACCGAGCAGGTCATTGCATCGCTGGTGGGGAAGCAGGGCAGGTCACCTCGCCTAGGATGCATGCCCAGCGCCACCGCTGCAGTTGGTTGGGCGATTTGGCTTCTTCTTCCGCTCATTTGAATAGTTGCACCGGCTAGTCATGCCATTCCGCAGACATGCGCGTTCTCTCCTCCCTAGCCGACTACGTGAATATGATCTCTGCCATTAGCCCCAGCTCGAAATCAACGCGACGCTGCCAGATGCTGACATCCCTCAGCATCTCTGCCCTGATACCAACTTGCGCCTCTGCCTTGTGCTTCGCCAGGCGCATCTCCTTCGATCTTGTCTCCAATCGATGCTTCGCTTCCTCGATCTGATTTGCCCTTGCTGCTCAGCACCTGCAACGTAGCCCCGGCATGTCCTCAGGCACCACTGATCTGTGATTCCAGAGCAATGGATCCCCTCTGAAACACATGTGGGTTTCGCTCATAGGCGGTAGGACTACGGGCCGCAGCGAGAGGGAAGCATGTGGGATGCTGGGATCTAAGGGATTATCCATGGCGGAATTCGATGGGCGAGGCGGGGAGGCGAGCATAGGCGGTGGGAGAGCCCTACGAGGCTAAGATAAAGATACTACTCCACTCCATCCATTTTTAAATGGGACAATTACATTTGAGCCCCTAGTTGTGTCACACCCATTGGTTTTGCCCCTAAATTCAAAATACCCTCGTTTCTGTCCAAGCTCGTTTGCTCCTCTTATGCTTTTGTCCTTTGACCGTTTGACCGTAACTTTGAAAACTTCATAACGAATTCATACTAACTCAGAAAAATGCATAGAAGATATCAAAATGTTCAGAAAAACATCACCTATATGTGCATGTCATTTGCATTCATGACAAAAGTGCTAAAAAGTCCTCATCTCAGTTTGAGCTCATATGATGTCAGCATGAATAGTAAAATCCAAAAAAATTGAAAAAAATCAAAAAATTCTGAATTATTTTTGTGGAAAACATTGACTAATGTTTTGAGCACTTATAAAGTTTCACCAGGGAATGACATTCATGGAAGTCGTGGCAAAAAAAACAAAATCAGCACTCCAAAATGCTTTTGTTTTGGAGCATAAATTTTTATTTTTTCCATGACTTCCATGAATGTCATTTCCTGATGAAACTTTGCAATCTCTCAAAACATTTGTCAATGTTTGCCACAGAAAAAATTCAGAATTTTTTGATTTTTTTTCAATTTTTTCGGATTTTAATGTTCATGCTGACATCATATGAGCTCAAACTGAGATAGGGACTTTTTAGCACTTTTGTCATGAATGCAAATGAGATGCACATATAGGTGATGTTTTTTCTAACATTTTGATATCTTATTTACATTTTTCTGAGTTAGTATGAATTCGTTATGAAGTTTTCAAAGTTACGGTCAAACGGTCAAAGGGCAAAAGCATAAGAGGAGCAAACGAGCTTGGACAGAACGAGGGTTTTTTGAATTTAGGGGCAAAACCCACAGGTGTGACACAACTAGGGGCTCGAATGTAATTGTCCCTTTTTGAATACAAAGGCCACCAACAGTAACCGAGGCAAAAATTGATGATGTTGCCTCGTAGTACTACCAACCCATGACTTAACTACTCGCATGCATGCAGTGGATGATAATGTCATTCTCAACTACTTCCTCCCTCACATCCACTCAATTTGCATGCGCTGTATTAATTGACCATCCATCACGTGGGGTGCCTCTTCGTACAAAAAATGTTCCACCGTGTACCCGTGTGTGTGTGCGAGGGAATAAGTGCATGCGTGCACATCTTCTCTTCGTGCACCAGTGTGTGTGGGGGGGGGGGGGAGAGAGAGTGGTATACATAGACCTAGAGAGAGATGGTGTGTGTCGGAAAGAGTACCCGCGCGTGTGTGTGAGAGAGGACGAGTTCATGCATGCACCTCTCCTCTTTGTGTATGTACTAAACCTAGAGTACAAGTGTATGTGTGTGACATCGACCTATAGAGAGATTGGTGTGTGCGAGAAGTCCCGAGAGAGTCGTTAGTCTAGGTGTGTGTGTGGGGAAGAGGGAGAGAGATGATACTTATGTGTCAATGCAGTGTGTGTGAAAAAGAGACTAGTCAATAGTTTGCCACGAGCCTATTCCTGGCGAATGCCCCAATAACCATAAGATCTGCATCCGACGGTGGCAGTTATTGGATGAAAACGGCAGTAAAAAAAGAAATGCCATGGAATTTAACAAAACTACCACACCACGCCCCTCCCGTACACATGAAACTGCCACGCGACCATTCGCAACTGCCCGTTTGCTAGAAATCCCGAAAGGCCAGGCTTTTGGCGGTAGGCGGGGAGATTGGACTGTCGGTTTGCTCACCTGCGGCCGCACATGTCAGTGATGTGCCAAGCCGATGCGTGTCCCTTCGGTGAGCGGTGGGCCAGACCGACTGTGTGTTGGTTCGACGCGAAGGAGACACGCTGTAAGTTTACCGCCTAACGTGTACTAGTGTAACACTTGGTTTGGCTCCTTGACGAGATTGGTCGATAGAAATCCCGATTAGAAAGGGTAGGGCTGCGTTTTTCCCGCGTGGGAGGCCTGGGAGTTTTTTTTTTACATTGGGAAGGGTCCAGAAGGACCCGGCACAGCATTAGTCGGAGGCGTATGTGGGCCCGCGTTCTCGGATGCGTTCGTGGCGGAGCCAGATGCTCACCAACCTCCCAGAGCGATAGCGAGCAGACCGCTGCTGGCTATTTCTATAATCAGTTTTGAATTTTTCAATCGTTCACGTGTGACGTGATGTCAGCCGTTGATTGCTGTGGATCCAATGGTCTAGGTGGCAAGGGTTCGCATCTACAAAAATCTAAATGTACCCTGTTGTGTCTGCAATCTTCTGGAACCAGGAGCATGTCATGGTGATCAATCCACACAAGAAGCTCGCAACAACACCTCCACATGTGCCACGTGGCCTCATGGGTGCACCCCACATCATTTTAATCATAACACATTGACTAAAAAAAGAGACATTTTGTAGCGTGCCATTGGAATTCTAAGTTACGTGCTTTGCACATACTGGAAGTACTAGTGCCACATCATCTAAAGCCTTTCTACACGCACATTTCTTATACAAATGTGCTCCACCGTGTACCCGCGTGTGTGTATGTGGGAAGGAGTGCGTGCGTGCACTTCTTCTCTTTCGTACACCTAGTGCATGTGTCTCAGAGAGAGAGAGAGAGAGAGAGAGAGAGAGATATGGTGTGTGCAAGAAATCACAGGAGATTCGTGAATTTATGTGTGTGTGGGGGGAGGGAAATATTGAGCGAATATGTGTCAACGCAATTTGTGTGAAAGAGAGTCCTATATACATATATGTATGTGCATGGGGGTGATATGCGAGAAGGGAGGGAAGGGGTCATCTGTGCGAGATATCGATAGAGACGGATAGAGGGAAGAACTCTACGAGTGTACAAGCACTGGGAAAGGGGGGTGCTGGAAGATGGTGCGAGAGGGCAACTGGACGGAGACTGAGAAGGACTGTACAAGTGCGAGATCGATAATTAAAGAGATCAGGGGGCAAGAACGTCTGCGGTTGCGTGCGTCTAAGAGATGGAGCGGAAGGCATGGATGATGAAAGGGGAGACGATGGATAGACAATGTGTGTGTGGTAGCTAGGCAGTCCTATCTAGTGAGGTAGATTGATCGATGTGTACGTGGGAAAGAAGGCGAGACCTAACTAGAGATATAGATCGATCGGTATGTGTGGAAAAACAGGGAAAGACCTAACTATATATATAGAGAGAGGAATATCGATCGGTGCACATGCATGTGAGAGATAAAGAAGGCTCAAAGTGACGAAGAGAGGGAGGTGTGTGGGGGGGGTGGTGCGAGAGAGTCCTACTAGTTAGAGGTACTGTACGAGTGCGAGATCGATAATAAGAGATAAAGGGGTGAGAGCACGCACGCGTGTGTGTGTGCCGGGGGGGGGTGCAAGAGTCATACTAGTTAGAGGGAGTGTACGAGTGCGAGATCGATAATAAGAGATGAGGGGGCGACAGCGCGTGCGCGTCTGTGTGTGTGTGCATGCGCACGCGCGCCTCGGAGTTGGGGCGTGAGGCATGGATGGTGAGTGTGGGGGAAGGGACTGTATGTACATGTGTGTGTGCAGGTAGGCAGACCTGCTAGCTAGAGGGGTATATCGATCGGTGTGTGTGGGAAAGAGAGGGCGATGGAGAGACCTAACTTGAGAGATCGTGGGAGACCGACCTGGAGAAATAGATTGTGTGTGTGTGCGATGGATAATGTCGAGTGGGAGTGTGTGTGCATGCATGCACGAGAGAAAGTTAGTGGTACAACTATCAAGAGAAGACGACTGTGTGGGTGTAAAAGACTTGATGAGATCATAATCAATATAAAAGTGAATTCAAATATTTGAATAAGAGATCATGATGTTTGAAACCCATGCATGCATGAATATAATGGAGATATGTGTGGTGTGGTTTTGAATCGAGCATGCTATACTATCTACACATCGAACAAGGCCAAATTGATTTGAATTTGAGATACCGTTGCCAGACATTGTTTGACCACATTTCATCCATGCATAGACAGAACTATTCAAATTGGAGATAATGCGTGGATTTCGCGGCTAACATCTAAATGGGGTGTGTGTGTGTGTGTTGTGCATTTTAAACACATTATATATATCAAACATCGTTTAGATTCCGAACATCAAGCTAGAGCATACATGTACTATGATTTGAATTCAACATAAAATGGATACACATATTTGAATTCGAGATCATATGGTACATGTAGTTCATATTTAAATGGGAATTTACTACTATATTCATGTCGTGTGCTGTGAAGATAATATTTAGATGATGGTATAACTAACCTGACAACAATCCCACTCAAATTTAGTCCATATGGTAGACGGTACGAATTATTTTGTTGTAGTAGTAGTAGTAGTAGTAGTAGTAATAGTTGTTGTTGTTGTTGTTGTTGTTGTTGTTGAGGGAAGTACGAATTGATTTGGTACCATACACGTTAAGCTTGTTCTCCTGAATTTTTAAGTTGTTCGTTGTTATTTTTGAATGGCATTTGTAGTAATTCATATAGTAAAACGGGACATGACTCTCTCTTGTGTGGTGCGAATTGTGTTTTGTTTTTGTTTTTTTGTACACGTTAAGCTTGTTCTCCCGAAATTTCAAGCCGCGCCTTGTTATTCCGAAATTTCAAGCTATCTCTTCGTCTCTTGTGCTGCGAAAACTCCCACCTCTCCAACCCACGCCTTGTTATTCCGAAATTTCAATGCATGTGAAAACTCCCTCCTCCTCCGAAAGCGATCGCGCCGCCCAGACACGCGAAATCCCCCTTCTATCCCTCAACCGAAAATGTTGCCTCGACGTTCCATGGTCAAAACGGGTGGGGGTACTTTCGTAACTTACCCCACATTTTGGACAAGCGCGTACCTAAGCCATGGTTCCCCCCTCCCATTCCCTCCGCCCCCCCATTCGTACACAAAGGCCGCCAAAACCCGTGAAACCCCACCCTCCTCCATCCGCCACCCGACCGCCGCCCAGCCGAAGCCTCTTCCCTGACGATGTCGTCCACCGCAATAGCTCGACGTCCCTCATCCACCGCAGCGGATGAGGATCCATCGTAGATCTCGTCATCCCGCCGGTTCAGCCGACCCGTCCTCCACCTCCAAGGAGCTGCCCCGACGTTCGCCTCTTCTATCGCGCCACCTCCATTTCCACTGCGCCATCTTCACCCGCCCCACCGGAACCGCAGCACCCTCACCAATTCCTCGGATGAAGCTGAGGCCTACTCGGCGCCACCAAAGAGGTTCTACACTCATCGCTGCATTTTCTCTTTGATTCGATCTCACGGGGCTGCCGGTGCTCGACCCCGAGCCGCCATGGCGCGGCTCCATCGACGGCGGCATCACCGGCCATTTCCTCCATGACGTATCTCTCCCATGGTGTGGGTCCCTCAGCGACGACGTCCACACCAGCAGGAGCTCCTGCTGCTGCTACTCTGGCTCTCGCTCATGCTGCTGCTGCTGCTGCTCCGGCTCTCGGTCGCGCTGCTGCTCTGCTCTTGCTCTCGGTCGCGCTGATGCTCTGCTCTTGCTCTCATTCGTGCTGCTGCTCTGCTCTTGCTCTTGCTCGCGCTGCTGCTGCTGCTGCTACATGACCTGCTACAGCTAGACTAGTTGCTGCTCTAGCTCTCGCTCGCGCTGCTGCTACACGACCTGCTGCAGCTAGACTAGTTGCTGCTCTAGCTCTCACTCGCACTGCTGCTCCGGGCACTGCTGCTGTTGCTACACGAGCTGCTGCTCCGCCTGCTCTTTGCTAGTGCGTTCCCTGCTCGAGCGGCTGCTGATTTAGATCACCGCTTCTCTGCTACTAGTGCTCGAGCGGCCTAAACCACTAGTGCAGTGCTTCTCTGCTACTAGTGCGATCAGTTTCGACAGTAAAATTCAGTTTCGTCAGTAAAATTTAGTTTTGACAGTAAATTTTAGTTTTGACAGTAAATTCACTTTCGACAGTTGAGTTCAGAGTCAACAGTTTTCACATCATCTGCTCGATCAGCCGCGCGCGCTGCTGATGTATTTTACATCTAGCACTTTTTGGTGATGTATTTTACATCATCTATTGAAGTTGCTATTAGAATCCCACTTCAGATTCCCGTTGTCTGTCTTGTCCTGCTTCATCCTCGCCGTTGTACACCTCACCGGAGCTGCTCCAACGACGGAACCATCCATCACAGCGGAGCAATACCCTCGGCGCCGTCTCCAGACGCCTCAGATCTTCTTCCCCAACTCCGACAGTCGCAAAAGCCACAACATCCTCAACGACCAACCCAATGATGCTGAGGTAGACAAGGCTACGCCAAAGAGGTTGTACACTCGTTGCATCGCTTTTTTACTCTACATTCATGTCGATCCCTTAGGTCTCCTTTGGTTCAAATCAGTGGCAAATCTAGAAAGAAATGGAGGGTGGTCTGAAAGTTAACAGGAAAAACTAAATGCTCTTTCCAAATTCCTATGCTTGAAGAACAAGACTAAGTGCATTATTGGCATAATAAGATTCTAACTTTTACATTTTCATGTGGTTCGACTTTAATTTGACCATGTTTCTTTGCATTCTTGTGTTCTTCCAATTCTTGTGAACCAAACACCCAGGCTGAAGAAATCCAGAGTTTGCAAATGCTCTTTTATTGCATGTGCATTCCTATCCTATTCCTGTGTTTTTCCTATCCCTGCGTTTTTAGAATCCTCCAATTCAAAGGAGCGCTTACAGATTTACTTCATTTATAGATATGTGTCAATGAAACCTTTGTGTGGTTTGTCCTGCTCCTGTCGTGCCGTCGTCCACCCCACCTGAGCTGCTCCATCAACGGAAGCGTCTACCGCACCAGAGATCCCCTGTCCAGACCGTCTTTCGCCGCCTCAGATCTTCTTCCCCGCTGCCGGCAGCCACCCCAACTGCATTACCATCATCGACTGAGCAGATGAACCCGAGGACTACACGGGTCCGCAAGAGAGGTCTCACTCTTTCGTGTCTGCTTATGTTATGTATCGCTTAATATTATCTGCTACTTTATCGTCCTGTTCGCCTCTTAGACTCTGAGTCAGGTCCAAACTAATGTTCAAACTTGAGTTTTAAAATGCTTGTGGGGGCACATATCGAGGCAGCAACGAATAATATCTCTGTCTATTATATGGTTCATCTCGTGTCTTCTATGTGGTTCATGTTGGGAGGGCAACAAACAGTAAAGGAGCCATCATCTATCATTTTTAACTAAAGCTATTATCTGCCTGCTATCATTAGTTTTGGATCTATCCACTGGTTGCTACCATCAGTCTGGATTTCTGCATGCACCCCTGCTACTTGTAGACTGCGTTGGTATTTCCCCGAAGAGTAGAGGATGATACAATATAGTAGAGATAAGTATTTCCCTCAGTTAATAACCAAGATTATCAATCCAGTAGGAGAACCACGCAAAATCCCTTTAACAACACCTGCACACACAAAAGCAAACACTTACACCCAACGTAAATAAGAGGGTTTTTTTTTGAAGGCGTAAATAAGAGGGTTGTCAATCCTCTTAGCGGTTATTTGTAAGGATTAATCTATACCTATACTAATTAGAGACTCCCAAAAAATTACCATGCTAATTAGAAATTAGGAGCCGTTTATCTTATGCGGGACCGAGTTATTACGGTGTAGATCTTTCGCTAACTCCCTTAATCAGAAATTCCAAAAAAAAAATGTGAGCCGTCGCTCTACCTCTCCCCATCTCAAGACTCTCTCCTAGGTCAAAACTAGGTTATGCATCTTTTGTCCCCGTAGCCTCTCTGTCTCCTGGCCGCCACCACCGCATCATCTGATTCCGGCCACCACCTCGACCTTCTGCCTCCGCAAACGCCTCCTCGGCGAACCCTAGCTGCAGTTCCGGCCGCCGCCTCGACCTTCTGTCTCCACAAACGTCTCCTCGGCGAACCCTAGCTGCAGTTCCGGCCGCCGCCTGGACCTTCTGCCTCAGCAAACGCCTCCTCGGCGAACCCTAGCTGCAGCTCCATCCTCTGGTGTGGAGATCCAGCGGTCATTGGGATCGTCTTCGTGGCTCCTCCGACCTGCAGCGCGCCCCTCCGTGTGGTCTCCCTGTCTCCTTGTGCTCCCGTTGGGCTTGGTTACTACAGGTCCATGCTATGGCAGCCCTGCCACCACTACGGTTGTGACCGAACCACGTCGACGGCACTGGAATGTACTCTGCCCCCTAACTATCTTATTTCTGCTTTGTGTTGGAGCGATTCTTCTTGGGCTTAAATTTCCTAGGTACTCAAGCCATGGTTCTGGTGGGAGGAATAGCCTATGTTTACTGAGGCATTCTAGCGTTAGTGCTAAAATATGATGCAAATTGTACTTGCTCAGTATCTACTCTATTACATAATTCTTTCCATTAGTACATCCTCCATGTGTGCTACAATTTGGTCTGGTCCTACTGCTGCACATGTGCCGTGCTGCCGAGATGTGCTCATCAGCGAAGCTGTGAATGCGAACAAATCTTCAATTTACTCTGGGCTCAATTGAACCCACATTGTGTTGATGCAGAATTATGCAGCCTTATTTCAATGTTGTTTCATCTATTTTGTGAATTTTCTGCTCTTAAGCATGATTTATTGTATATGGATCACATACTCCTTATGCATCTTTTTTCCTTGAATTTTTCATTCTGTAGGCTATATATGCAGATAAGGTAATTTTCTTATGTCGGAAGATGAACCATGTGTAGATTGTATAAAAACAAGCATGATTTGTTCTCCACTATTTTTTAAATTTCCCGGTGGCCGTGTCTAGGTACGTTGATTCCATGGTATTGCACAATTTTTCTGCAATATTATACTTTGGTTGGGTAGTCGAATCGGATAACGCCAATTCAATCCTGTGTTTAGACATAATTAAGTGGGTGCCTGTTCTGTAAAGGTGCAATTGGTGTCCGATTCTTGAAAAGTAGGACAAACAGTAAATGTACAAGGCAAAAAAATGATCATAGAAGGGAGGATTTTGAACCAAATATACTGATATTGTACGTAGTATAGCATCACCCCTTGATTTCAGTTAAATAGAGGGATGAATACCATTAGTATTTACTTCTACGGCTACCTCATAATTGCACCAAGATGCTACGTTCTATGAGCTCAAACACTATTATGGACACCTGAATCCCTCGGTGGCCATCTTATCTTAGCTTTCGTTTTTGCCGAGATTCTAATTTATTCTCCGCTCCATAGTTTCACGTGTCCAGGTTGCTTGGCATATAATTCGACATCCACTCTATTCAATTTTGAGAAGAAAAAAAGATCTTCGGTTGGATAGGTGAATTGGAGTGTGCTAATTTCATTCGGCAATTAGTGAAAACTAAATTGAGACATGGTGCAAATGGGGACAATATTTCTGTTATCCAAAGAGATGTTTGATCATAGGTACAATCATGATAGAAAACTTACTACCATATGTTGCAATTTCAGTCTTCAGCTTCCTTCCAGAGATTTTCTAAATATTATAATGAATAGTTGGTGTTTATGTGTTATATACACAGAGTAAAGGAGATAGCAAAACTGTTGAGTTGAGCTAAAAGTTTGTTGCGATACAAAATTCCAAGATAATTGAACCATTGAAATGGTCATCACGGATATTCAGAAGGAAAAAGGTACTTTCTTGCATTCTGGTTGAAAGGTATTCTTGCTAGCATACCATGATACAAGTTGAACACATGATTTCTTTACACTTTCTTTGTTAGCTTGATGTGGAATACACTGAGAAATTAGCAAGTTTATCTCATACTACCATGCTATCAGAACAAACCCTTTAAGTTTGAAACTATTCACTTATTTTCGTGTATTCTGTCATTCCGAACAATCTTTTTAAAATTTAGCTTCCAGCAATAGCATGCTGCAAATTTAGCACATTAGCCACTTGATAGAAGTTGGAATAAGAGTGTTATTTGCTGAGCTCACCTGCAAGAGCCGACGTTTAATATTTTCATCTTATGATTGCGATGTTGTTCATGGATGACTGATTACGCAGCAATTGTTCATCGTGTATTGCTATGCACTTTGGGCACACTGGAGTTGGAACCTTTTTTCATAAATATGATTAACAATTCAACATGATGGTCGACATGATTTTGTGATTAGTTATTAGCATTGTAAAGTTTGATCTCATGGTCTGTAGATTGTCCTATTTATACATTTGTCTCTATTAGTTCTGATTATTTGAAGGTACAAATAACATACATGCGAATCTTTTTTTTTTCAGTCTAATCTTTACGTCTGATGTCAAAAAACAGTGTGCAAAGTGTGCGTGCACTGGGGACAGAATATTATAATGTAGTAAGTAAACCGGAACTTGCTATTTCATCCTACAACAGAGGCAGTATACTGAGCTCTGACTGCGTGTATGTTTGCATATATGTGCAGTTTAATATACATGCATGCTTACACATCTGATCTATGTATCACGACAAGATGTGGTCGACTTGGACAACGTCGTAACTTCTGATGCGATAGGTACGTGTTGGACTAGCTCCTTTTGTACGCTCTTACTGTTAAGCTACTAATTATTCCATAGAATTTCTATATTTATCGTGTGTTTGGCTGTTATTTTCTGAAAGATGGTAGAATTGTCTATCATATCTTTCTGTTTTCTCTCCATGATACGTGATTTGGTTGATTGTTTGACTAAAGGATTTAAAGGAAAAAACTGATTTAAGGTGGGGCCTGTCTTTCGTTCCAAATAGTATAACTTGGTATCTTCCAGTGAATGGATAAGGAAACAATAGATGTAAGAATACAGATGTGTATATATAAGCATAACTTTTGAATTTATATTTGAGCTCATAGGTTATTACTTCTCTTGATATATGCCTGAATTGGTGCTATGCCAGTAAAATTTGATGTAAATTTTTATTCCCTTCTATTCACTGAGGGGCTTACTAGGCAGGTCATTCGTTTGAATATGCCTTGGGTTAAGCATTCAAATTGTGTTTGTTTCTAGGTTCATCGATGGTAGCAGTGTGAAAATAATAGTTGAAAATAACTACTCCATTTTAGATGTCATTGCAGTTCAAATGATTTACTAAGCACTAATATGGAGAATAGTTAGGCGTCCAATTTAGTTGCAGAAATAACTAGATGTGCTTCACGGGCCTTAGTATCATTTCATATTTGGCACGGCAATTTCAGGTCAGCTGCTCCTTCTATGAGGTTTATCATAAGAAAAGTATGCCGATTGGATGTACTACCTCCTTTTGGGTTTAGGAGGCACACATGTATTTTGAGTTCAAGTATTACCATCGACTAGACAAGTAGTATAGGTTACCATCGATTATACAAGTAGTATATGACCCAATAAAATTGGGTAAAAGTTACTTTATATCCCATAAATCATTTGCATTTATAAAAAATAGGCATGGTCTGTCTAGAAAAATAATATTAATAACTCTTGACCTCTACAAATATTTGAGGGATAGCATTCTTCTTACAAAGTATCGCTCTAATGTTATTGAATTTTATCATCAACGTGTTTGTTCGTTTCTCACTTTTCCTCTATTAATTTATATTTTACAATGGCCAACCAATGCTGTTGAAACATTTGTTTAAGTTTTTCAACAAAATGGAGGTGCCCTGGGTTGAACTCATTTGGATACATACTATGGTTCTTTGGCACCCCAAGCCACTGAGGCCTGCGGCTCTTTCTGGTGGCACGATGTGTTTAAATTATATGACAAATTTTGTCAGCTTTCTGTCCCTGAGGTTCATTCTGGTGAAACTCTGCTTTTCTGGCTTGATCATTGGCAACTCCAAGGAAGAAATACTCCCATGAAAGATCGTTTCCCCCGACTGCACTCTTTCGTGGTGGATGACATGCTTACTCTCAAAGCCTCGATGGATCTACCATCCATGGTCAGTAACCTGCACCTCCTCTCTCCACTGAAGCCCATCATGAGTTGATTCAGTTGGAGTCCATTCTGTCATCGATATCTATCAATGCTGAGGGCAAGGTGGCACTGGCCAACCAAAACTGGTGAATTTTGATAGAAAGTATATTATAACTATGCTCATAGCCACATTACTGTAGATCCAAGTTTTAAGTGGATATGGAAGTGTTCCTGCACGCTCAAGATCAAAATCTTTGGTTGGCTACTCCTGGTGGATAGGCTTAACACAAGAGATATGATGCAAAGGTGACATTGGACTGTGCAAGATGATACTTGTGTTCTTTGCCAGATCGAGCACGTATGTTCTTTGTTTGTAACTTCAGCCAGCGTGTTTGGAATTATCTTGGGATTACTTGGGCATCACAACCAAATCAATCAACCTATTTGATGGCGGCAGTAGCAAGGAAGGATTTTGATAGACCCTTCTTTATTGAGGTGGTTTTTACTACCACTTGGAACATCTGGACTCAGAGGAATGACAAAGTCTTCAGAATGAGAGGCCAAGTTTTGGGGCTTGGAGAAGAAACTTTGTACATGATCTGTCTCTGTTAGCTCATAGAATCAAATGTAAATATAGGGATAACCTTCTATCTTGGATCTCTTCTCTTCCATAGTTAGGTTTTTGTAAGTATCACACCCCCTCCCTTCTTCTCTCTGTATATATTGTACAATAATTTTTGTGCGGCTCTTGCGTTGCAGTATATAGTAAAAAAAAGGGAATCTTCTAAGATGACATTGCTATAATGAATACCGTAGTGTTCAATTTAATGATCTCACGATGGTCATGCTCTTTTACCCATGGACTTCTTGGTAGGAATTCTCTTGCAATGAATCTATCATGAGGGAACAAGGTACTCACAAATTTCCAATCAACAGGGAAAGAAACTGGCCTACTTTAAAATTTAGCACCAATATTAATTCATAAGTTGCGTATCAAAGCACTCCTTATATAGGCCAAAAAATTTATGGACGTAAAATAGCATAAAAAATCATAAAATTGTTCTATTCAAATATATAATTATTAGAATTTTAAAATTATAAGATGTTGCATGTCCGTTGGGATCTAAACTAGATTCAAAATGTATAAATGGTCCGAGCTTTTGCATATATATTAATAAATAAACTAGCCCGTGCGAACGCACGGGTTGGCGACTAGTTCTGATAGTGATAGATAGATAAACTAAACTACTAAATAAAATAAAAGTAAATAAATTGCAGTAAGGTATTTTTGAGTTTTAATATATGATAAAAGTAGACCCGGGGGCCATAGTTTTCACTAGAGGCTTCTCTCTCGAGCGCAGAACATACGGTGGGTAAACAAATTACTGTTGGGCAATTGATAGAAAAGCAAATAATTATGACGGATTCATGGCAATGATCATGTATATAGGCATCACGTCCGAGACAAGTAGACCGACTCCTGCCTGCATCTACTACTATTACTCCACCCATCGACCGCTATCCAGCATGCATCTAGGGTATTAAGTATGAAACAGAGTAACGCCTTAAGCAAGATGACATGATGTAGACAAAGTAAACTCAAGCAATATGATTAAACCCCATCTTTTTATCCTTAATGGCAACAATACAAATACGTGTCATGTCCCTTTCTGTCACTGGGATTGAGCACCGCAAGATTGAACCCATCACAAAGCACCTCTCCCATTGCAAGACAAACCAATCTAGTTGGCCAAACCAAATCGATAGATCGGAGAGAAATACAAAGCTATAACAATTATGCATAAAAGAGTTCAGAGAAGACTCAAATATTTCTCATGAATAATCTGATCATAAACTCACAATTCATTGGATCCCAACAAACACACCGCAAAATAAGATTACATCGGATAGAACTCCAAGAACATCGAGGAGAACATGGTATTGAAGATCAAAGAGAGAGAAGAAGCCATCTAGCTACTAGCTATGGACCCATAGGTCTGTGGTAAACTACTCACACATCATCGGGAGGGCAGCAAGGTTGATGTAGAAGCCCTCCATGATCGATTCCCCCTCCGGCAGAGTACCGAAAAAGGCCCCCAGATGGGATCGCGGAAGAACAGAGGCTTGCGGCAGCGTAAAAGTTATTCAGGGTGGCTCTCCGTTGGTTTCTGAATACTTGAGAATTTATAGAAGTGGAATTAGGTCAAAAAGAGCCACGAAGGCCCCACAAGGCATCAGGGCACGCCCCCCTGGGGCCGCGCACTGTTGACTTGTGGAGGCTTCGTGAAGCTTCTGGCCTCCTCTCCAAGTCTCCAGGGTCTCTTTTGTCCAGAAAAAAATCTCCAAAAAGTTTCGTGGCATTTGGACTTCGTTTGGTACTGATTTCCTAAAAAACCAAAAACAAGTAGAAAACAACAACTGGCACTGGGCACTAGGTTAATAGGTTAGTCCCAAAAAATGATATATAATTGCATACAAAAACATCCAAGATTGATACTATAATACCATGGAACAATAAAAAATTATAGATACGTTGGAGACGTATCAACCCCCTAAGCCTTACATAATCTAGCTATGTTTTTTTCCTATGCATGTCAGTTATTGTGCACAATCGTACTGAACATGTAGACAAAAAGAGAAGAGCGTTGCATGGCAATATTGATGGAAATATGCCCTAGAGGCAATAATAAAGTTGTTATTATTTTATATTTCCTTGTTCATGATAAAGGTTTATTATTCATGCTAGAATTGTATTGACCGGAAACTTAAATACATGTGTGAATACATAAACAAATACCGTGTCCCTAGTGAGCCTCTACTAGACTAGCTCGTTGATCAAAGATGGTTAAGGTTTCCTAACCATAGACATGAGTTGTCATTTGATAACGGGATCACATCATTAGGAGAATGATGTGATGGACAAGACCCATCCGTTAGCTTAGCATATGATCATTCTGTTTATTGCTACTGCTTTCTTGAATGTCAAATACATGTTCCTCAGACCATGAGATCATGCAACTCCTGGATACCGGAGGAATACCTTGTGTGCTATCAAACGTCACAACGTAACTGGGTGATCATAAAGATGCTCTACAGGTATCTTCGAAGGTGTCCGTTGAGTTGGCATGGATCGAGACTGGGATTTGTCACTCCGTGTTTCGGAGAGGTATCTCTGGGCCCTCTCGGTAATGCACATCATAAGAAGCTTGCAAGCAAAGTGACTAAGGAGTTAGTTACGGGATGATGTATTACGGAACGAGTAAAGAGACTTGCCGGTAACGAGATTGAACTAGGTATGGAGATACCGACGATCGAATCTCGGGCAAGTAACATACCGACGGACAAAGGGAATTACGTATGTTGTCATTGCGGTTCGACCGATAAGATCTTCGTGGAATATGTAGGAACCAATATGAGCATCCAGGTTTCGCTATTGGTTATTGACCGGAGAGGCGTCTCAGTCATGTCTACATCATTCCCGAACCCATAGGGTCCGCACGCTTAACGTTCGTTGACGATATAGTGTTATATGAGTTATGTGAATTGGTAACCGAATATTGTTCGGAGTCCCGGATGAGATCCCGGACGTCACGAGGAGTCTCGGAATGGTTGAGAGGTAAAGATTTATATATGGGAAGTCATATTTTGGGTTCCGGAAAAAGGTGCAGTTTTTTCGGTATTGTACCGGGAAGCTTCCAGAAGGTTCCGGAGGATTCCGGAGGGGTCCGGAAGTCCACAAGTGGGTCCACCACATCCCAAAGGGCTGGCATGGGCTAAGGGGAGGCGCCCTGGCCTTATTGGGCCAGGCGCACCAAGTCCTCAAAAGCCCACGCAGCTAGGGAAGGAAAAAAGGGAGAGTCCTAGTAGGAATAGGATTGGACTTTGGAGTCCAAGTCCACGTGTGTACTATTCACGGTTACTGTTCACATGGCACTATTCCCTCTACTCCAAGCCCCTACACATATATAAATAGAGGAGAAGGGGGCACCCCAAAGGAGACACAACATTGTCTTAGCCGTGTGCGGCGCCCCCCTCCACAGTTCCGTCCCTCGGTCATATTTTCGCAGTGCTTGGGCGAAGCCCTGAGGAGATAGCATCACCATCACCGTCACCACGCCGTCGTGCTGCCGGAACTCATCCACTACCTCGCCGTCTTGCTGGATCAAGAAGTCGAGGACATCACCGAGCTGAACGTGTGCTGAACGCGGAGGTGCCGTACGTTCGGTGATCGGTCGGTTGGATCGTGAAGTTGTTCGACGACATCAACCGCGTTGTTCTAACGCTTCCCCTTACGGTCTACGAGGGTACGTAGACACACTCCCCCTCTCGTAGCTATGCATCTCCATGGATAGATCTTGCGTGTGCGTAGAAATTTTTTGTTTTCCATGCAACGTTCCCCATCAAATATAATGTCATCCAGACGTCGCTCCATGGTGGGCGCAGTGGCAGCCCCCCTCTCCTCCATTCCAGATTGTAATCCAGAGGAAGATAACTGTTCAGAGGAACATAACTGTTCTATATGTGGTGGTAGGGATTAATAAGGGGAAGTCAAAAATAAGAAGATAGTCTCACATCGACGAGGCTAATCAACAGGCTATGGAGATGCCCATCAATTGATGTCAATGCGAGGAGTAGGGATTGCCATGCAACGAATGCACTAAGAGCTATAAGTGTATGAAAGCTCAACATGAAAACTAAGTGGGCGTGCATCCAACTTGCTTGCTCATGAAGACCTCGGGCATTTGATGAAGCCCATCATCAGAATATACAAGCCAAGTTCTATAATGAAAAATTCCCACTAGTATATGAAAGTGACAAAATAGGAGACTCTCTATATGAAAAACATGGTGCTACTTTGAAGCACAAGTATGGAAAAGGATAGTAACACTGCCCCTTCTCTCTTTTTCTCTCATTTTTTTCTTCCCATTTTTTTTCTTTTCGTGGGCTCTTTTTGGCCTCTTTTTTTTCTTTTTTATTTCCTCACTGGGACAATGCTCTAATAATGATGATCATCATACTTCTATTTACTTACAACTCAAAATAAAATTACAACTCGAAACTAGAACAAAAATATGACTCTATATGAATGCCTCTGGCGGTGTACCAGGATGTGCAATGATGCTAGCGTAACATGTATAAAGATGATGAACGGTGGCTAAGCCACAAATACTATGTCAGCTATATGATCATGCAAAGAAATATGACAATGACGATGTGTGTCATAAAAACGGAACGGTGGAAGTTGCATGACAATATATCTCGGAATGGCTATGGAAATGCCATGATAGGTAGGTATGGTGGCTGTTTTGAGGAAGATATAAGGAGGCTTATGTGTGATAGAGCGTATCATATCACGGGGTTTGGATGCACCGGCGAAGTTTGCACCAACTCCCGATGTGAGAAAGGGCAATGCACGGTACCGAAGAGGCTAGCAAATTGCGGAAATGTGAGAGTGTGTATAATCCATGTACTCACATTAGTCATAAAGAACTCACATACTTATTGCGAAAGTTTATTAGCCCTCGAAGCAAAGTACTACTACACATGCCCCTAGGGGGATAGATTGGTAGGAAAAGACCAACGCTCGTCCCCGACCGCCACTCATAAGGTAGACAATCAAGAATAAATCATGCTCCAACTTCTTAGCATAACGACAGATCATACGTGCATGCTTCGGGAATCACAAACCTTAACACCAATATTCTTACTAAAACACAATTATCTACTAGCACCTCCCACATATTACCATCTTAATATCGCAAAACTCTTGCAAGGAATCAAACTTATCATATTCAGTGATCTACATGAAAGTTTTTATTATATCCCTCTTTGATACCTATCATATTAGGACCAAATTCATAACCCGTGCATATTACCATTGCTATTCATTAGACTCTCAAAAAGATATAAGTGAAGCATGAGAGTGCAACTATTTCTTTAAAATATAACCACCGCCGTGCTCTAAAATATATAAGTGAAGCACTAGAGCAACTGCCTAGTTCAAAAGATATAAGTGAAGCACATAGAGTATTCTAACAAATCACGAATAATGTGTGTCCCTCTGAAAAAGGTGTGTTCAGCAAAGATGATTGTGACAAACTAAAAAGCAAACAAAATCAAACAAACTATATCACAAGACTCTCCAAGTAAAACACATATCATGTGATGAATAAAAATATAGCTCCAAGTGAGTTACCGATAGATTGTAGACGAAAGAGGGGATGCCTTCCGGGGCATCCCCAAACTTAGACGCTTGAGTCTTCCTTGAATATTACCTTGGGGTGCCTTGGGCATCCCCAAGCTTAGGCTCTTGCCGCTCCTTACTCCTTTATCCATCGTAGTCTCACCCAAAACTTGAAAACTTCAGCACACAAAACTCAACAGAAACCTCATGAGATTCGTTAGTATAACAAACAAATCTTAAACTTTAGGTACTGTTGTAAATTGATTCATATTTAATATTGGCATAATGCTACTGTACTCCAACTTCTCCATGACTCATACCCCCCGATACGATCCATAGATTCATCAAAATAAGCAAACTATGCAACAAAAACAGAATCTGTCTAAAACAGAACAGTCTGTAAAGATCTATTTAGAAGCTATACTTCTGTAACTCGAAAAATTCTAACAAATTAGGAAAACGTAACCAATTCATATACCAATACTGTGTAAAAAATTCAGAATTTTATCACGCTCCAGTACAGAACCAAAAATCCAGCACTGGACTCAAAACTTTCTGTTTTCAAACAACATCCATTATACTATCATCTAAATCATCCCAAAGGCATTACTTGGCCCAAACACTATTTAAAAGATAAAAACACAATCATAACAGAGGCTATAATTGTGTAAACACACAAAAACAGAAATTAAAAAGTTTATTGGGTTGTCTCCCAACAAGCTCTTTCTTTATAGCCATTAAGATAGGCTTGAGATTACAATGATGCTCTCATGAAAGATAATAATTGAAACGCAAAGAGAGCATCATGTAGAATGTGAAAAACACATTTAAGTCTAACATACTTCCTATGCATAGGAATTTTATAGTAAAACAAATTATCAAGACAAGCAATATCTAGCATATGCAAATAGGAAGAATGAAGCATTAATAATTTCAACACAAAGAGAGGTAATTAGTAACATGAAGATTTCTATAACCATATTTCCCTCTCTCATAATAATTACATGTAGGATCATAATCAAATTCAACAATATAACCATCACATAACATATTCTCTACATGATCCACATGCATAAACGTTTTATAATCTTCCAAAATAGTGGGATTAACATCAACTAAAGTCATGACCTCTCCAAACCCACTTTCATCAAAAATTTCATAAGATTGAACACTCTCCGAATATGTGGGATTGTTTTTACTTAAAGTTGACACTCTTCCAAACCCACTTTCAATATTATTGCAAACATTATTATCAATATCGTATTCATCATGAGGCTTAAATAAATTTTCAAGATCATAAGAAGCATCACCCCAATCATGATCATTACAATAAGTAGTGGACATGACAAAATTATCATCCCCAAGCTTGTAGTTTTGCATATCATTAACACAATTGACATTAATAGAATTTATAATAAAATCATTGCAATCATGCTTTTCATTCAAAGAGCTATCATGAATCACTTCATAAATTTCTTCTTTCAACACTTCATCATAAATTTCAGATTCATGATTTTCAAGCAAAACTTCATAGAGATAATCAAGTGCACTCAACTCACTAGCAATTTGTTCATCATAATTGGATCTTTTAAAAAGATTAGCTAGTGGATGAGGATCCATATCAATAGACATTTAGCAAGCAAAGAAGCAAGTAAATAGAAGGCACATGGCAACACAAGCAAAAATAACACACAAAATATTTTTGTATTTTTTGTAAAATTGTTTTAGAAGTGAGGGAGATGAAAACGAGAGGCAAATGCAAATAAAAAGGCAAATAAAATAAATGCAAGTGGATGATAGTTTGTGCGAAGGTACTTAATAAATTTTGGCGATGTCTCCCCGACAACGGCGCCAGAAATTCTTCCTGCTACTTGTAGACTGCGTTGGTATTTCCTCGAAGAGGAGAGGATGATGCAGTATAGTAGAGATAAGTATTTCCCTTAGTTAAGAACCAAGATTATCAATCCAGTAGGAGAACCACGCAAAATCCCTTTAGCAGCACCTGCACACACAAAAGCAAACACTTGCACCCAACGCAAATAAGAGGGTTGTCAATCCTCTTAGCGGTTATTTGCAAGGATTAATTCTGATAGTGATAGATAGATAAACTAAAATACTAAATAAAATAAAAGTAAATAAATTGCAGCAAGTTATTTTTGGGTTTTAATATATGATAAAAGTAGACCTGGGGGCCATAGTTTTCACTAGAGGCTTCTCTCTCAAGCGCAGAACATACGGTGGGTAAACAAATTACTGTTGGGCAATTGATAGAAAAGCAAATAATTATGACGGATTCATGGCAATGATCATGTATATAGGCATCACGTCTGAGACAAGTAGACCGACTCCTGCCAGCATCTACCACTATTACTCCACCCATCGACCGCTATCCAGCATGCATCTAGGGTATTAAGTATGAAACAGAGTAACGCCTTAAGCAAGATGACATGATGTAGACAAAGTAAACTCAAGTAATATGATTAAGCCCCATCTTTTTATCCTTAATGGCAATAATACAAATACGTGTCATGTCCCTTTCTGTCACTGGGATTGAGCACCGCAAGATTGAACCCATCACAAAGCACCTCTCCCATTGCAAGACAAACCAATCTAGTTGGCCAAACCAAATCGATAGATCGGAGAGAAATACAAAGCTATAACAATCATGCATAAAAGATTTCAGAGAAGACTCAAATATTTCTCATGAATAATCTGATCATAAACTCACAATTCATCGGATCCCAACAAACACACCACAAAAGAAGATTACATCGGATAGAACTCCAAGAACATCGAGGAGAACATGGTATTGAAGATCAAAGAGAGAGAAGAAGCCATCTAGCTACTAGCTATGGACCCGTAGGTCTGTGGTAAACTACTCACACATCATCGGAAGGGCAGCAAGGTTGATGTAGAAGCCCTCCGTGATCGATTCCCCCTCCGGCAGAGGACCGGAAAAGGCCTCCAGATGGGATCTCGGAAGAACAGAGGCTTGCGGCGGTGTAAAAGTTATTCGGGGTGGCTTTCCGTTGGTTTCCGAATATTTGAGAATTTATAGAAGTGGAATTAGGTCAGAAGGAGCCACGAGGGCTCCATAAGGCATCAGGGCGCGCCCCCTAGGGCCGCGCCCTGTTGCCTTGTGGAGGCTTCGTGAAGCTTCTGGCCTCCTCTCCAAGTCTCCAGGGTCTCTTTTGTCCAAAAAAAATCTCCAAAAAGTTTCGTGGCATTTGGACTTCGTTTGGTACTGATTTCCTAAAAAACCAAAAACAAGCAAAAAACATCAACTGGCACTGGGCACTAGGTTAATAGGTTAGTCCCAAAAAATGATATATAATTGCATATAAAAACATCCAAGATTGATACTGTAATAGCATGGAATAATAAAAAATTATAGATACGTTGGAGACGTATCAACCCCCTAAGCCTTACATAATCTGGCTATGTTTTTTTTCCTATGCATGTCAGTTATTGTGCACAATCGTACTGAACATGTAGACAAAAAGAGAAGAGCGTTGCATGGCAATATAATGTCATCCAGACGTTGCTCCATGGTGGGCGCAGTGGCAGCCCCCCTCTCCCCCATTCCAGATAGTAATCCAGAGGAAGATAACTGTTCAGAGGGGGATTCAGAGTGAGCAGACCACTCCTCTTTACCCCCTCAGGTGTTTGCTCTAACCTGGCATGCTGATGTTGGTCATATCATGCATATGGCGCCTTGCATTGCTTACTTTATACATCGTTTATGTCATCTGCTTAGTTTAGATGTGCTTTGTGTGAATGCCACATGTTTGGTTTCTATATCATATATGTGAATTATGCAATGCCATCTTCTTTAGTCAGGCATCATATATGTGAATTATGCAATGCCATCCAGTTTAGTTAGTCATCGTATATGTGAATTATATCATGCCATACTATTTTTTTCCATCACGTATTCCATATGTCGACAATGTTTGTACATTCATCTACTCTTCCCATGCATCAGCCATTTGAGTCGGTGATGGAAAGATCTGGAGTGAAAATAAGGTCTTCAGAGCATTCAGTGCTACATGTCGAAGCAGATATATTGCTAGTTACAGATAGCTCCTTAGAGGAGGATTCAGAGATAGACGACCAGTCCTATTCCCCCCCTCCCGAGGTCTATGCTCTAACTTGGCAGGGTTATATTGCTCATATCATGCATATGGTGTCTTGCATTGCTATGTCATCTGCTTAGTTTAGACATGCTTTGTGTGAATGCCACCTGTTTAGTTTCTATATCATATATGTGAATTATGCAATGCCATCTTGTTTAGCCAGGCATCATATACGTGAATTATGCAATGCCATCCTGTTTAGCCAGGCATCATATATGTGAATTATGTCATGCCATCTTTTTTTTCATTACGTATTCTATTTGTCGACAATGTTTGTACATTGAACAACTCTTCCTGTGCATCAGCCATTTGAATTGGTGATGGAAAAATCTGGAGTGAGAACAAGGTCTTCAGAGCAGACAATGCTACCTGTTGAAGCAGATATCTCGCTACTTATAGATAGCTCCTCAGAGGAGGATTTAGAGACAAATGATCAGTCCTATTCCCCTCCCCCCGAGGTGTATCCTCTAACTTGGGTCGTATATATTTATTATATCATGCATATGGTGTCTTGCATTGCTTTGTTTAGACATTATATACACAATATTCAATGCCATCTGCTTAGTTTAGAGATCATATATGTGAATGCCAGCTGCTTACCATATCAATCATATATGTGAATTATATCATGCCATCCTGTATACTTAGACAACATGTATGTGAATTATTTCATGCCAACCTATTTAATAAAGACATCATATAGTTATGTCATGCCATACTGTGTCGGTAGTCATCATATGTTATAGTATGTCATTCTATCTTGTTTAGTTATCCATCATATATCTGAAATTGTGCCATGCTATCCTATTTAGTTAGCCATCATATATGTGAAGTGGTTTCATGCTGTCATGTTTGGTTAGACAACTAATATGTGTATTACTGCATCTGTCTATCATACAATGTCTGTATATTCAATTTCTTTTCTTGTTTATCAGCCATTTGAATTGGAGGGGTGATGGCAGTATCTAAGGGAGTAAAAACACGTTCTTCCCAAAAGACAGTGCTACCCGTCGATGAAGATAGAACCACGGTTGTACTTACCCAAGAACCAGCCCCACCACACATAACCCAGACTCTTGCAGATTGTACCCCTACCCCGTTGGACAGAGAACTAGCTACACCCCATCTAACCCCAACCCCAGCAGATAGTAACCCACTTCCAGTTGACACTGCACCATCTCCACCACAGAGCACCCCAAACACGAGCAGTTAGTAGGGCACGAGGACCACCACAGCAAACCAAAACTCCACGCTTAAAGCAGAAGAACAACTATTCTCAGGTCAGATTCTATAGCTACGGTGCATACTCCTTTGCTCTTGCGTCACTGTATTTACTCATACCAACTAATTTCAAATTTGAAGGATCCAATCGAAACTCCAATGGCGCAACAGGTGTGTTTTATACCTGTTTCTTTAACTGGTTTGCTGTTGTAACTTCTTGCTCTATGTTCATTTCAGTTTCAATTGTATAAACAGTTATGTTCTTATATCATGCACATTACAAGTGTTGTTAGTGTTGTCTAGTTTCCCACATTTATATTCTATCTAAGCTGCTTTGTCTTAAACAGATATGATTTGAACTGTCTCTCTATCTTGATTTAAATAGGATGATATAGACAATATAGTGACCATATGACATAGATATATGTTTGTTTCCTGCTGTTATTATATACTACCTTCCAATACAAGACATGTTAGTATAATCCTGTCCACCTTACTACTAAACTTGTTTACCAAAATGAGTTTCATATACTACATGCTAAACCTGTGATGTGTCTGCTTGTTTTTCTTTTAGAATGCTGAGAGAATATTGGAGAAGAGTACCCCATTATGCCATGGTAAAGGAAGTAATGCAGATAAGGTTCAAGATAGTGAGACAACCCTGTTGGTCTCCAAGAAAGCTGACAAAAACTATCTTGAAGACAGTGAGACTACCCCAAAGTCTTGTCTTGATGTAGTGTTCGAGTTACTGGCCACAACTGCTGGCACAAGCTCTTCAAACTCGCTGCCTGAATCAGTTCGGCTTCTTGAGTCTCAACTACAAGCTGAAAGACATCGATCAGCTGTGCTGCGAGAAGAAGCCGAAGGACTGAGGAAGTCCCTGCAGAATTCAGATGCATACTTTCTGGTGCAACAACAAGAGTTGGTGGATTTTAGCGCCAAACAAAAGAAAGCTAATAAGCTTGCTAAGCTTCTTGCCAGCATGGTTGGTACCCAAGATAACGTTTCTTGAGCTCTTCTGAAGTGGTTTCAGTTCTGGACTTGTTTTGCTGCCGCGTTTATTTGCACTGGTGGCCAACTTAGGTGCCCAGTGTATGTAATATGCTCCTTTGTTGTTCCATATATTTGCACTGGTGGCGAAGTTTGATGCCCCGTGGATGTAATATGTGTAATCACTGTAATAGCCTAGCGTTAGTTCCTTGCTAATTTATTTCCTTAATAGTCTTGTTTATTTATTTGCTTGTAGTCACTACAATTCTTTTTCCTCTATTTGCTACTTGCCGCAATAACCATGGGCCTGCTAGCTATAGTGACCATGGGCCTACTACGGGCCGTAGGATCCATGGGCACACATGGGCCGTACTATTCGTGGGCCAAAACTGGACCGCAATATGGGCCGTAAATGGGCCAAAATCGGAACCGTCCGTTTATGAGCCCAGACCATAACGGGCTGTTAACAGGCCGGAAGACAGCACAAGCTTAATTCTATCAACAGGCATAACGGGTCCTTAATGGGCCGGAATACATGACTGGCTGAAAACGGCCCAATGGGTTAACGGGCCACAAACGGGCCGATTGTAACCACGGGCTGAATTTGGCCCATTAGCAAAACAGGCCAGTAATGGACCGTAAGTAATCGAGGGCCGGAAATGAGCCCAAGAATTTATGGGCCCTTCGAAGGCCGAAAGATAATACGTACGGGCTCGAAACGAACCAACTGAATCATGGGCCATTAATGGGTCCAAAGACATTTACTGTTCATTATGGGCCAGAATCACCACGGGCCGTTAAAGGGCCCAGAGATACAAAAGGCCTAATATGGGCCAAAAGACATCACGGGCCATACATGGGCCGAATGTGAAAACGCGCTGGAATCATATGGGACGGCCCACATGACGCTACTGGGCCAAATTCAAAAAGGCCATAACGGGCCGTGAGTACCCGAGTCGTAAATGGGCTATACGCGACCAGGTCGTTAATAGGCTTTCCATGGGCCGGCCCGCTAAATTTTGACCAAGTCAAATGGGCCGGCCTTTTTTAACCTAAATGGGCCGCTGTTAGGCCGTGCCACGTGTCACTATTCCATAGGCGCGTATCGTCCAGTGGATGGATTACATCTGTCGCGACGGCGAGCTGACATGTGGTTCCGTTGGCAAATGAGAATTTTACACGTGGAAAATCGCCATTGGTCAGGGTTGTTAAAGGGTTATCGGATCCAAACCGGAACCCAATAGCTTAACGGTGACCCATTACAGTGGATGCCACTTGTCAATTACCCTTGACGAAAACACTTCCATGACGCGCCATTTATCATCATGGAAGTGGACACTTCCGTGATGATAATTTGAGTATTGTCATGGAACACTTCTACGATAGCACAGGTATGACTATCTTGATCCTGTCATAAAATCGTCACAGATGTACATGCATGATAGAAAACATGACCTACTGTTACAAACACGAATCATCACTATTACTTGTAAGCTGCGTTGGGATTTTCCCCGAAGAGGAGGGGAGATGCAGTATAGTAGAGATAAGTATTTCCCTCAGTGAGAACCAAGGTTTATCGAACCAATAGGAGAATCACGCAAACCCTCGTGAACAACACTTGCACACACAAAAGCAAATACTTGCACCCAACGCGGGCAAGAGGGTTGTCAATCCCCTTGAACTCGTTAATTGCATGGATTAAATCTTGTATAGGTAAAAGTATAAATTGCAAAACAAAAGAAAAGTAAATAAATTGCAGCAAATGTTTTTAGGTTTTCTTTTTATATTTAAAATATACCCGGGGGCCATAGTTTTCACTAGAGGCTTCTCTCTCGAACACATAGTATACGGTGGCTAAACAAATTACTGTTAGGCAATTGATAGAAAAGCGCATAGATATGACGTTATTCATGGCAATGATCATGTATATTGGCATCACGTCCGAGACAAGTAGACCGACTCCTGCTTGCATCTACTACTATTACTCCACCAATCGACCGCTATCCAGCATGCATCTATGGTATTAAGTTCATGACAAACAGAGTAACGCCTTAAGCAAGATGACATGATGTAGACAAAGAAACCCAATCAATAAGAATAAACCCCATCGTTTTATCCTTAATGGCAACAATACAAATACATGTCTTGTCCCCTACTTTGTCACTGGGATATAGTTCACCGCAAGATTGAACCCATTACAAAGCACCTCTCCCACTGAAGATAAATCAACCTAGTTGGCCAAACCAAATGGATAGATCGAAGAGAAATACAAAGCTATAACAATTATGCATAATAAAGGTTAGAAAAGATTCAATTACTTTCAATGAACAATCTAATCATAAACCCACAATTCATCGGATCCCAACATACACACCGCAAAAGAAGATTACATCAAATAGAATTCCAACGAGATCGAGGAGAACATGGTATTGAAGATCAAAGAGAGAGAAGAAGCCATCTAGCTACTAGCTATAGACCTGTAAGTCTGTGGTGAAATACTCACACATCATCCGTAGGGTAACAAGGTTGATGTAGAAGCCCTCCATGATTGATTCCCCCTCCGGCAGATTACTGGAAAAGGCCTCCAGATGGGATCGCGGAAGAACAAAGGTTTGCGGCGGCGGAAAAGTTACATCGTCTTGCGTTCTGTTGGTTTGGGAATATTTGGGAATTAATAGGCTTGGAATTAGGTCAAACGGAGCTGCGTGGGGCCCACAAGCTCAGGGGGTGCGCCTACCCCCGGGGGGCGTGCCCCTTGAGCTTTTGGCTCTCTCGTATCTCTTCTGGCCACCTCCCGAAGCTTCTAGGGTCCCTTATGGTCCAGAAAAAATTAATCCAAAGATTTTTTTTCCGTTTGGACTTTATTTGATATTGATTTTCTGAAAAGCCAAAAACAAGCAAAAAAACAGGAACTGGCACTGGGCACTGGGTTAATATGATAGCCCCAAAAAATGATATAAAATAGCATATAATTGCATATAAAGCATCCAAGATTGATTATATAATAACATGAAACAATCAAAAATTATAGATACGTTGGAGACGTATCAGCATCCCCAAGCTTAATTCCTGCTCGTCCTCGAGTAGGTAAATGATAAAAACAGAATTTTGGATGTTGAATGCTACCTCACATGTCTATCATGTAATCTCTTTACGGTATAAATATTGAGAAACGATGAAGTAACAACATCAACATAATAATATCCATGAATATAAGAAGGATAATCACTAAACTTTCAAAATATACGATCCTTAACGAATGTTATCCCCACTCATTTTATCATGTTTGCATGGCATGACTCCGCCTTCACCGCATAAAAATAAAGCATGAGCAGCCCGGTGTTAAACTGTAGCGACCCGACCTCAAACGGTCAAGCCTCTATGTATCTGTGCCATCCCTGGATCGGTATGCTGGCAGACACAGTACATCAATGTATATATCAAAGTGCAATCACATGTATAAATAATGTAAAACTGATATATACCTCATAAGTCTCAGGAGAAACAGTCAATCGGGTGTGGAGTCCCATCAACGCCATCGGCAGGTTGAGTGTAGACTGTAACCCTACAACGAAACTCACTCGTCATAGAAAAAATTCTGCAACATGATACGTTGCAGCCGTGTAGGTCAGTACATTGAATGTATCGGCAAGATCACCATAAGAAAAAGCAGATGATAAAACTAATCTATATGCAATGTGGCATTGTGGCTCTGTGTCTGAGTTTTGTTTGCGTAAAAGCTGGTTTTATTTTCCCTACATCAAAGGAATACCAGGAATCATCACTACAGAGTTATCTACTACGACATGGTTCCACCAACCGATGTCTCATAGCCCAAAACACTTATAAGTTGCCCACAATTAATTATCAATCTAGTGTTGAGAGTTCCGAGATAGATCCAAGTCCAGAGGCTCAAATTGTCCGTAACCGGGGACACGGCTAATCGATTAGGTTCTTAACTCTGCAGAGTGTTGTGCACTTTACCCACAAGATTTGATCCCTCTTTTTACGTTCTCGCGCTTCAAGGTGTTTGAGAACAAGATGACCGAAACATTATCTTCCGAAGAGTTCCTCTGACCACTGTCCGGTGCTCATCCAATCCTACCGTAGTTCTACATCTGCTAGCACCGTCGCAGCCAGAGTCACAACTAAGGTCAACCAAGCCAGAGCCCATAATGACTTGTGGTTGCACAGGTAAGCTTCCGGGCATGAAGTATTCTTCCGTCTCTTTGAGTCTAGGTGAAGCTTTCCGCAAGATGTCATGGCGCTTCTCCATGCATCCCGGCCATCCACTGGTTGCTCCAGGGTGCCAATCAAATCCATCCTTCACCCATTAGTGTGTATGAAATCTTGTCTTGAGTCTCGAAATCTTGAGGCCTTGAAGATGCAGTCCTTGCAGATGCCATGATGAAGTTGTCGTCATTGACGTAGAGTCCACCTTCTCACACCACTCCCGGGCACTCATACCAAACCCCGTCTACTTTAGCGTAGCATTAAAACTAAACAACGTCCCGGGCTTGGTAACAGGGAGATGGTTTCCTACCTCATGCATTCTACTCAACTACAAGATTTAATATCACTACTGGAGGAATTGTTGAAAGGATGATACTACATGCAAATAAAACTTAGTTAAAAACAGATGGTCAAAGTGAACTTGCCTGGTATAGTTGATGAAGATAATATCACTCTCAGAAACAACTTGATAGAACTATTCGTCACTCCGAGAAAATCTATATAATCAAACATAGTATTCACATAAGCAAACACTCTAGCAATCAATTCTATCAATCATAGTAACACTCAATCAAAATAAAAGAAACAAATAAATCCATGAAGAAATCAATAAGAAAACCAAATAAAGTCCAAAGAGAAATTCCAAAAAGAAAAATCACTAAAGAAAACTAGTAATAAATCTCTATGACTTAGCCACAATCAACAGAAAAAGTTGTGTCCTAAATATAAACTTAACAGCAAATAAAAACAGTAAACTAATAATTTAACAGAAAATAAATAAAGTTTTTATTAAAATAACAGAAAGAATTTTTATCTAAGGTTTCCTATGCAAAAAGAATCAACCTAAAAGCTATTATCAAACTCCACTTATGATCAAAACAAGTTTTCATACAAAACAAAAGAAATAAAAATAATAAAAATATGTTCGCTACAAATAAAAGTGGCTACTGTTAACTAACAGAAACAAACTAGAACTTGTCAAAAATGACAAAAGAAAATAATTAAAATCATTTAAAACAAGAAGAAAAAGGAATAAAACAAAACTATGCTAAAACAATATTGTTTTTGCTATAACCTATTTTAAAATAAACTGAAAAAATCACTAAATGCTACTGGATAGACAAAACAATCATAAAATAGTAGCAAAAAGAATCAATCAAAAATATATTACAAAACTCAAGATATGGCCAAATTAGTGATTTGAACAAATTCATCAAATTCAAATTTTAAAACTTTCAAATATGATCAAACTTGGCATGTACAGAGACGTTCTCAAATTTGTAGCCTAATGCAAAAAGAATCAGTCAAAAATAATTTAAAACATAAAAGATATAATGAAAATAAAAACAGAACTAAATCTGAAAACAGATTTAAAAACAGAAAAAGAAAAATGCTAATTGTCGGTTGACCGCGGCTGAGGAGCCACGTGGCGCATTGTGTGTAGTTGCGGTTGGCTGCTGCGGGCGGACGCCCGGTACTTAACGAAAACGATTCAGTGAGTAAAAGAAAAAAAAACAGATCTAACCTAGACGTTTAGATCTAGATCAGACGGCTACGGGGAGTTCACTGCTAGGTTTAAACGACGGACGCCCGCTATTTAACGAAAACTGGTTCGGCCTAAAAAAAACAATACGATCTAATCTACGCCCTATGTTTTGGATCGAATGGAGTGGGTTCACCGGTGCTTACCGCGACGGGGACGGCGTCGGCAGAGAAGAAGACGGCGGCGAGGCGGCGGCTCCGGTGATCGTCGGCGGTGTCGGAGAAGTCGAGACGATGAGGCGCTCGAAGGGGGTTCCGACGGTGGTTTCGGTGGAGGCCGGGGTGACGGACGGCGGCGGGACGAGCTCAGAGAGCTTCGGGTGGACTGCGGCTCCGGCGGCGGACGTGCGAGCTCGAGCTCGTCTCAGTGGTCCGAGAAAAAAGGCAGAGACCATGTCAAAAAGATGCATGACGGCGAGATAAGTCGATGGACAGAGGGAGGGGTTACGGAGAGGCTCATCGGCGTGGAGAAACGACGACGAACTGCGTCAGCTCCGGCGAGATGCGACGCGAGCTCGTGCGCGATAGAGGTGGCTTTGGGCGATGGTTTGAGGGGAAATCGAGGGATGGGTCCGAGGGGGTTATATAAGACACGAACTTGGGGAAGGGGGCGTATTGGGATCGCGATCCCGAGATCTCCGGGATTTGGCGCGGCGCCGATGCGCTCTTGCATGGCAAGGTGCTGACGAGGGGAAGGAGAAAGGGGCGGGGCCCACCGGTCATTGGGAGAGGCGAGCGAGCGAGGCAGCGGGTGACCGGCGCGTAGCGTTTCCGGGCGCGACGCAGGCTGGCTGGGCCGAAAGGCCAGCTGGGCCGGTTGGCTGGCGCCTGGCCTGGAGTGGCGGCCTGGTACTGTGCACTGCACACTGCCCTTTCCTAAAAAAAACAGAAAAGAAAAAGGCACAAAATAAAAATAAAATACTACTATTATATAGACCTATTATATATCAAAATGATCAGCAAAATATACCCTAAAACATGAACTATTTTTCAGAGGCAAAATAAATACTTTATAAAAATCTTTTTTTTGAAAATTCAAATAAAATCCAAATTTGACTTTCAAATATTTTGGCATTATTTATTCTAACTTTTTGAAGGGTCATGTTACCTCCTCTCACACTTTTGATCAAAGTATTTTTTCAGGGATTTTATTTGAAATAAATTCAAATGCCAATTTGAAATGAAGGTAAGGCAAAACTTGAAAAATTCAAAATGCCATTTTGAAAATGGTCTTCTACTTCCCACTCTATTTCAAATAAATGAAGAAGTCATATTATCTTCCCTCATGAAAATCCTTGAGTGGCATGAAGTCTCTGGTTGGAAATTATTTCAAATGAAATTCAAATCATTTTCAAATTCCTTTTCATTTCTATAAATGGAAGAAGTCATATCATCTTCACTCTAGGGTTTTGTGATGAAATGAAATTGAATTCCTGGGGATCAAAATGCAAAGTGAAAGTTTTGGGAAAAGTCATTTCATTCCCTCTCATTAAACTTTCAAAAAGTTTCAAATTTCACTCACTTTCATTCAATCAATCAAACAATCAATCATATTTATTTACTTTAATATAACATTCCAAAATTTAGAATTTTGGGATGTTACAAATCAACCACACTTAAAATGAATCTCGTCCTCGAGATTCGGAGAGGCTAGCAAGAAAAGGTTAGGTTTTGGGGGTCTTCCAGCAAACCCATTGATCGGAAAGGTCTGGGGTGCTACCACACTTAGAAGCAGGGTTACGGTTCCATCAGAACTCATGTACTCGATCCTTTGGATTGACAGTGTCGGTCTTCTCATGCGTTCAGGATAACTCCTTCATTGATGCTTTTTTTTACAAGGGCATAACCTCTTTTCTCAAAATCCTGTGTCCTTTCATCAAAATAAGACGGTTCCCGAGACTGGGTCTTCGGAAATCTCATGGTGGTCAACCGTTCGTGGTTCCTGCAGGAAAATGGTTTGGGTTGAATCTCACCGTATAACCTACGTTTGGCAAAAACTGCCTTGTACAGGGGCTTCTCAACATATCATTCTAAGCCTGAAACAAAGTTTTCAACGATCGTCGTCTCTCTACTATAGGTAAGTCACTCTAGATTTACCATTCCAAATAACAGAGCGAATGACAAGAGTAAATCGGTATGGTGATCAATCCATTCCGCACCCAAATCATTACCCTGTATAAGGTTTAGCGAATCTCGTATTTCTAACACTCGGGCATTCTCACAAACATTGCCGAATTTCTCTTGTCCTCGAACTGGGTTCGGGTAAATCCATTGATTCTGCAAGCTGAACAAAACATCTATCGTTTCTTCACAACTCTCGGGTTTTACGTATTCTCCTAAGAATCGTTTGTTGATGAAATCGTAACTCCTTCAGGATTCCTTCTTCCACAAGATTGGGCTTGTTTCCTTAGCAAATCCTGGGTCCTGTGGGTTATGAGTCCACTTAGTTTCTTGTACAGCTTCGTCTTGTCTTGGGGTCATAACCGCTCCATAAGTCTCTTAAGTTCAGTTGCTTCTTTCCACCATATTATCATAATTCTACTCTTTTGTCCAAACTCCTTGGCACGAACAGTACATTCTTCTCCTTTGTTCCTGTGGTTTTACCGATTACTACCACACTTACAATGAAATGTACTAGTTCCTCTATAGGCCTTATTCTTCATATCTATGAACATGATCACAATATCATACAATACAACAATTACGATCAGGACAGCTTTATTTTTATTGATTCATGAACCATTACAATCTCTGAGACTTCCATTACATAATTCAACTCCATATCCTCATGAAAATAAAAGTGTTTCCTACTACACTTACTACTGATATCGAAATTTTCAGCTACTCAGCTCCAGTTTTCTCCATGGTGGGACAGTCATTAGCGAAATGTCCAGCTTCCTTGCAGCAAAAACAAATGACTCCTGACAAGTCTCGGGGCTTCTTGGTGATTATGTAATCACCTTGGGTTCTTGGCTTCTTTACTAGGCAGTGATTAGAATAGTGACCTGAGTCCTTGCACCTGAAACACCTGATATGGCTCAGGTCCTTGTTTGCAGAAATTGGGTTGTTCTGAGGATGTCTTTGTTTTCTCTTCCTGAACTTCTTCGTACTGATCAGAGATTCTATTTCCTGTGGATCAAACTCCACTTCTTCCGTCGGGAAGTTTCCCAGATGCTCTTTTCTTTCCTTCGTACAGTCCTATGACAAATGTCCTTCTTTTCCACATGAATAGCAGGCATTGGAGTAAAAACTTGTTAGGCCTTCTCCATCAGGGTCTTCAATAACTTCCTTCATCAGAGGGTCTTCTAAACCTTCCCTGAAGGCTCCTTCATGGCTTCCTTCTGCTGCTTGATGACTTCTTGTACCTTGGGGTACACTTGGCGTTGAGTCGGGTAATGAGTAGTTCCTTCACACAAGAAACAAGTCACCAGCCTAGTTGGGCATTCTTCCTCTGGGTGATTTTCTTCACAATGTGGGCATCCATCCTTGTGTTCTTCCTGGGTGTGTCCTACTTCTCCGCATATCTTGCAGGCACAAGGTTTCTTCATCGGGTTATCACCGTTCTTCCGGATAAGACGGGATCTTAACAGTGTCTCCTAGAATTCCTCCCAAGTTTTTGCTCCATTACTTCCTTGTATGGCTTGATGCATTTTCCACCATGTTGCAGCACTTTTTGTAAAGTACTGAAGAGCGTATTGAACCTCATACTTCCTTGCAATCAAATTTTGTAACACCCCTCTGTAATGAGCAACAGTGATCCATAATGATTATGCTATTTCTTTGTGATTTGCAATGCTTGATCATGTTGACTATGTTGATGTATCTATTGC
This sequence comes from Elymus sibiricus, assembly GCA_039707655.1. Classification (NCBI taxonomy): domain Eukaryota; kingdom Viridiplantae; phylum Streptophyta; class Magnoliopsida; order Poales; family Poaceae; genus Elymus; species Elymus sibiricus. Next base: position 334,302,336 of record CM077666.1, read on the forward strand.
ACTTCTTTTTGTTGTGCATGTTACTTCATGAATGATCCCACACTTCTGCAATGCTCGTTGCTAAACTACCCCCTGTTGAATTTTAGCAGGATGGTTAGACCCACAGGTCGTGGCCGTGGTGCCAACAATCCAGCACCGCCCGACTATATGGCTGCAATGATGCAACAATTCGAAATGCACCGTCAGTTCATGCAAGGACTCATGGATCAGTTTCCTCGTCCCAATGCCAACCAGCAGCCAGCCGCAATCACTTTACAAGAGTTTGTGCGCCTGAATCCTACCATTTTCCGCAACTCAGTCCACCCGCTTGACGCTGATGACTGGCTCCGCGACATCACTTTCGAGATGGAGTCTGCTAATGTGGCCCCTGCCAGCTATGTCACCTTCGCCTCCTACTTTCTGAAGGGACCCGCAGCCCAATGGTGGGACACTCACAGGCATACCCTACCCGCTGAAACCATCATCACTTGGGTGGAATTGCAAGCTGCTTTCCGTGCCCGTTACATTCCGCAAGAGGTTATGGACCGGAAGAAGTGTGAGTTCCGCAACCTTACCCAGGGCAATAAGTCTGTGGAAGCCTATCAGCGTGAATTTCTGGAAGTATCTCGCTACGCTGAAGAGGATATTGCTACTGATGCTCACAGACAGGAGAAGTTCCGTGAAGGGCTCAACCCTGACATCAAGCTTGCACTGCTAGTCCAGGACTTTGCCGACTTCGCCACCCTGGTGAACAAGGCTATACAGGTTGAGACAGGTCTGAAGGATCACAAGGACGCTCTTAAGCGCACCCGTGAAGCGGGCTCATCTTCGGGCTCGTCTTCCCAAAAGCGCCGCATATGGATCCCTAATAGCATGTATCATCCAACTGTTCATGTTTCGAGGCCATCGTATGTTGCACCTCGTATGCCTCCTCCACCTCCAAGGCAGCTCAGACCTCAAGCTCCAATGCCTCGAGCTCCTGCTCCCTGTCCTGACAATGGACTCTGCTTCAAGTGTGGCCATCCAGGTCACCGTGCCAGAGACTGCTCCCAGAACCAGAATTAGCTTATGCTTCCGTCAGCTGGCCGTGGTATCAATCAGCCCCGCAACAACAATGTCAGGCCTTCATATGGTCGTGTACAGGCTTATCATGTCAACATGGCTGAAGCTCAAGACCAACCAGAGACTGTGATGGGTACTCTTCTCGTTAATTCAGTACCAGCTTCTGTTTTATTTGATTCAGGAGCATCACATTCTTTCATATCAGAAGAGTTTGCATTCATGCATGGCATTAAATATGAAAAATTGCACCATCCGTTAGTGGTAAACACTCCCGCGGGCCAATGTCAAGCCTCTATGTTCAGCCCCGATGTTATTATTGAAATTGAAGGGGTAGACTTCCATGCATTTCCTATTATTTTGAAGTCTTCCAAAGTTGACTTCATTCTGGGAATGGATTGGTTGAAGGCTCACTCCGCCTTGATCAATTGTGCCACTAAAGTTGTACACCTCCTGCACCCATCAGATGAGCTAGTAAATTACCATGCTCATCTTGTTCAAAGTGCCGAGGCTGAGATCTATGCCCTGAATGCGTTGAACACTTCTCCTCTTGAGGGGATAAAAAATGTTCCAGTCATTAGCGACTTCCAAGATGTCTTTCCGGAAGAACTTCCAGGAGTACCCCCTGTTAGAGCTGTCGAGTTTGTCATCGACTTAAAACCAGGCACCACTCCCATTGCGAAGCGTCCCTACAAGATGCCTCTGCATGAACTCCTTGAGCTTACGGAGGAAATCGATAAATCACTCCGCAAGGGTTTCATTTGCCCAAGTTCCTCTGCCTGGGAAGCACCTTCTCTCTTTGTCAAGAAGAAAGATGGTACGAACCGATTGGTCCAAGATTACCGGCCTATCAACCAAGCCACCATTCAGAACAAGTATCCGCTTCCTCGGATCAATGACCTGTATGACCAACTGGCTGGATCATCAGTATTCTCTAAACTCGACTTGAGGTTGGGTTATCATCAGATCCGCGTCCGCGAATAGGATATTCCCAAGACTGCCTTTGTTACTTGTTATGGCTCTTATGAGTACACAGTTATGTCATTCAGCTTAACTAATGCTCCAGCTACGTTCTCCCGCTTGATGAACTATATCTTCATGGATTACCCCAACAAATTCTTCATGGTTTATCTGGATGATATTCTGGTATATTCCAAGAATAAGGAAGAACATGCTGAACACCTTCGTCTGGTCCTGGAAAAGCTTCAAGAGCACCAACTATACGCCAAGTATTCCAAGTGCGAATTTTGGTTATCTGATCTGACCTACCTTGGACATGTGATTTCCAAGGATGTCATTGCTGTCAACCCAAAACGAGTTCAGGCTATTCTTGACTGGACTCCCCCAAAGAATGTTAAGCAAGTCAGAAGTTTTCTCGGTCTCGCAAGCTATTGCCGTCGATTTGTCGAGAACTTCTCAAAGATTGCCAAGCCTCTGACTAATCTGCTTCACAAAGGCGTTAAGTTTGAGTGGACAGACAAATGTTAGGAGAGTTTCCAAACACTCAAGGACAAGCTGACCTCTGCTCCAGTGCTTGCTCCTCCGGATTCTCGCAAGGATTTCGTGATTTATTGTGACGCTTCTCGTCAAGGATTAGGCTGTGTCCTGATGCAAGAGCGCAGAGTAATTGCTTATGCCTCACGACAGTTGCGTCCTCATGAAGAGAATTACCCAGTGCATGATCTTGAACTTGCTACAGTGATATATGCATTGAAGCTGTGGTGACATTACCTCCTTGGAAATCGATGCGAGATATATACTGATTACCAAAGTCTGAAGTATTTGTTTACTCAGCCAGATCTCAATCTCCGCCAACAACAATGGTTGGAAACAATTACAGACTATGATTGCGGTATTTCGTATACCCCTGGCAAGGCTAATGTGATGGCCGATGCCTTGAGTCGCAAGTCCTATTGTAACAACCTCATGGTTCAGCGAGCTCAACCCCATCTGTATGAAGAACTGCGCAAGCTGAACCTCCAAATCGTTCCACAGGGTTCTCTTAATACCCTTGTTATACAGCCGGATCTTGAGAAAGCTATAAAGTCTGCGCAAGCAAAGGATGCTGAAGTTGATCAGATGAAAAGAGATCTCGATCTTGAGAAATACAGAGATTTCTTCCGTAACTTACGTCTCTCAAGGTTGATATAAATACAAACCTACGAATACGTATCTATCCAACCACTCAATAAACACAAACCATAACAACCAAACATCCACTTATTCAAACAATCCTATAGTATCGCCACCCACAAAGTCGGTATGGCCAGATACTTTAATCGCAAAAACGTTCATCTTTATTCTCTCATGGTGGGGCTACTACTAAGCTAGTTATCCTAGACTTGATCCTTGTCTCCACTAGGCTTCTTCTGTGTGGACTTGATCTCTTGAAGTTCTTCTGCTAGATTATCCCTGTTGACTCGGAGTTTCTTGTGACATCCTTGTATTTCCTGGAGTTGTTCCTTGAGCTTCTGAATCTCAACATCTTTGGCATGAGCCATGGTCCTACTGCCCTTCAGTTCCTGACGTATCTTCGGAATCTCGAGATTCTCCTCCTCTAGCTTGGCTACCTTTAGCTTCTGGGTCTTGAGCTCTTCACGAAGTGCTTCCTTGTCAAATAAGGCTTCCAGAAGGTCCATCTGAAGATTCTTGACGTTCTGCTCCAGATCCTGGTTATACACCAACAAAGGTGCAAACTTCATCTTCTGTGCATTTGTCAGGGCAATAGTGGCTCCATCTTCCTTCTGCCATCCGACCTTTCCAAAGTAGTGAGTGCTTAGAGCAGCACGATGACGATAGCACAGTCGTGCAATAGCATCATGGACGGTAGTGTTTATGCCCATATCACAGTCACGATTTAACGTTCCAAAGCTGATATCTCCAGTCTTGGGGTCTTCTTTGCGTCCAAAAACTTGAGTCTTCACTCCCCATGATCCAGACTTCCTCTTAGTTGCCTTGACCTCAGGTATCGCAGCTTCAGTAGTCTGACTAGCTCCACAAGGAATAGGCCTTCAAGAACACCCTCGTAGTGTTCTCTTTTGTTCAGAATGTAGCTCTCCATCTATAATTTGAATTAAGGAAAGTTTAGTAAAAGAATTCAGAGGTTTTCGAGAGTAGTATAATTCGAGAGTAGTATAAATTAAAAGTTGTTCCTATGGAGGTCTTCCTATTTCTAAGCCATTTTCTAGGGTCACGTCCTACAGTCAACATGTGCTCTGATACCATCTCTGTAGCAACCCGACCTCAAAAGGGCAAGCCTCTGTGTATCCGTGTCATCCCTGGATCGGTATGCTGGCACACACAGTACATCAATGTATATATCAAAGTGCAATCACATGTATAAATAATGTAAAACTGATATATACCTCATAAGTCTCAGCGGAAACAGTCAATCGGGTGTGGAGTCCCATCAACGCCATCGGCAGGTTGAGTGTAGACCATAACCCTACAACGAAACTCACTCATCGTAGAAAAAATACTGCAACATGATACGTTGCAGCCGTGTAGGTCAGTAGATTGAATGTACCGGCAAGATCACCATAAGAAAAAGCAGATGATAAAACTATTCTATATGCAATATGGCATTGTGGCTCTATGTCTGAGTTTTGTTTGCGTAAAAGCTGGTTTTATTTTCCCTACATCAAAGGAATATCAGGAGTCATCACTACAGAGTTATCTACTACGACATGGTTCCGCTAACCAATGTCTCATAGCCCAAAACACTTATAAGTTGCCCACAATTAATTATCAGTCCAGTGTTGAGAGTTCCGAGATAGATCCAAGTCCAGAGGCTCAAATTGTCCATAACCGGGGACACGGCTAATCGATTAGGTTTTTAACTCTGCAGAGTGTTGTGCACTTTACCCACAAGATTTGATCCCTCTTTTTACGTTCTCGCACTTCAGGGTGTTTGAGAACAAGACGACCGAAACATTGTCTTCCGAAGAGTTCCTCTGACCACTGTCCGGTGCTCATCCAATCCAACCATAGTTCTACATCTGCTAGCACCGTCCCAGCCAGAGTCACAACTAAGGTCAACCAAGCCAGAGCCCATAATGACTTGCGGTTGCAGAGGTAAGCTTCCGGGTATGAAGTATTCTTCCGTCTCTTTGAGTCTAGGTGAAGCTTTCCGCAAGATGTCATGGCGCTTCTCCATGCATCCCGGCCATCCACTGGTTGCTCCAGGGTGCCCATCAAATCCATCCTTCACCCAGTAGTGTGTATTGAAATATTGTCTTGAGTCTCGAAATCTTGAGGCCTTGAAGATGCAGTCCTTGCGGATGCCATCATGAAGTTGTCGTCATTGACGTAGCGTCCACCTTCTCACACCACTCCCGGGCACTCATACCAAACCCTGTCTACTTTAGTGTAGCAATAAAACTAAACAATGTCCCGGGCTTGGTAACAGGGAGATGGGTTCCTACCTCATGCATTCTACTTAACCACAATATTTAATATCACTACTGGAGGAATTGTTGAAAGGATGATACTACATGCAAATAAAACTTAGGTAAAAACAGATGGTCAAAGTGAACTTGCCTAGTATAGTTGATGAAGATAATATCGCTCTCAGAAACAACTTGATAGAACTATTCGTCACTCCGAGAAAATCTATATAATCAAACATAGTATTCACATAAGCAAACACTCTAGCAATCAATTCTATCAATCATAGTAACACTCAATCAAACTAAAAGAAACAATTAAATCCATGAAGAAATCAATAAGAAAACCAAATAAAGTCCAAAGAGAAATTCCAAAAAGAAAAATCACTAAAGAAAACTAGTAATAAATCTCTATGACTTAGCCACAATCAACAAAAATAGTTGTGTCCTAAATATAAACTTAACAGCAAATAAAAACACTAAACTAATAATTTAACAGAAAAGAAATAAAGTTTTTATTAAAATAACAAAAAGAATTTTTATCTAAGGTTTCCTATGCAAAAAGAATCAACCTAAAAGCTATTATCAAAGTCCACTTAGGATCAAAACAAGTTTTCATACAAAACAAAATAAATAAAAATATTTTAGCTACAAATAAAAGTGGCTACTGTTAACTAACAGAAACAAAGTAGAACTTTTGAAAAATGACAAAAGAAAATAATTAACATCATTTAAAACAAGAAGAAAAAGGAATAAAACAAAACTATGCTAAAATAGTACTGTTGTTGCTATAACCTATTTTAAAATAAACTAAAAAAATCACTAAATGCTACTGGATAGACAAAACAATCATAAAACAGTAGCAAAAAGAATCAATCAAAAATATATTACAAAACTCAAGATATGGCCGAATTAGTGATTTGAACAAATTCATCAAATTGAAATTTTAAAACTTTCAAATATGATCAAACTTGGCATCTACAGAGACATTATGAAATTTGTAGCCTAATGCAAAAAGAATCAGTCAAAAAAAATTTAAAACATAAAAGATATAAGGAAAATAAAAACAGAACTAAATCTGAAAACATATTTAAAAACAGAAAAAGAAAAATGCTAATTGTCGGTTGACCGCGGCTGAGGAGCCACGTGGCGCACTGTGTGTGGTTGCGGTCGGCCACTGCGGGCGAACGCCCGGTACTTAACAAAAACGATTCGGTGAGTAAAAGAAAAAAAACATATCTAACCTAGACGTTTAGATCTAGATCGGACGGCTACGGGGAGTTCACTGCTAGGTTTAAACGACGGACACCCGCTATTTAACAAAAACCGGTTCGGCCTAAAAAAAACAATATGATCTAATCTACGCCCTACGTTTTGGATCGAACGGAGTGGGTTCGCCGGTGCTTACCGCGACGGGGACGGCGTCTGCAGAGAAGAAGACGGCGGCGAGGCGGCGGCTCCGGTGATCGTCGACGGTGTCGGAGAAGTCAAGGTGATGAGGCGCTCGAAGGGGGTTCTCGTGGTGGTTTCGATGGAGTCCGGGGCAAAGGACGGCGGCGGGACGAGCTCAGAGAGCTTCAGGTTGACTGCGGCTCCGGCGGCGGACGTGCGAGCTCGAGCTCGTCTCTGTGGTCCGAGAAAAAAGGCAGAGACCATGTCAAAAAGATGCACGACGGCAAGATAAGTCGATGGACAGAGGGAGGGGTTACGGAGAAGCTCACCGGCATGGAAAAACGACGATGAACTGCGTCGGCTCCGGCGAGATGCGACGCGAGCTCGTGCGCGATAGAGGTGGCTTTGGGCGATGGTTTGAGGGGAAACCGAGGGAGGGATCCGAGGGGGTTATATAAGACATGAACTTGGGGAAGGGGGCGTATCGGGATCGCGATCCCGAGATCTCCAGGATTCGGCGCGGCGCCGACGCGCTCTCGCATGGCAAGGTGTGGGCAAGGGGAAGGCGAAAGGGGCGGGGCCCAGCGGTCAGTGGGAGAGGCGAGCGAGCGAGGCAGCGCGTGACCAGCGCGTAGCGTTTTCGGGCGCGGCGCAGGCTGGCTGGGCCGAAAGGCCAGCTGGGCCGGTTGGCTGGCGCCTGGCCTGGAGTGGCGGCCTGGTACTGTGCACTGCACAGTGCCCTTTCCTCAAAAAACAGAAAAGAAAAAGGCACAAAATAAAAATAAAATACTAATATTATATAGACCTGTTATATATCAAAATGATCAGCAAAATGTACCCTAAAACATGAACTATTTTTCAGAGGCAAAATAAATACTTTATAAAAATCTTTTTTTTTTTGAAAATTCAAATAAAATCCAAATTTGACTTTCAAATCTTTTGGCATTATTTATTCTGACTTTTTGAAGGGTCATGTTACCTCCTCTCACACTTTTGATCAAAGTATTTTGTCAAGGATTTTATTTGAAATAAATTCAAATGCCAATTTGAAATGAAGGTAAGGCAAAACTTGAAAATTCAAAATGCCATTTTGAAAATGGTCTTCTACTTCCCACTCTATTTCAAATAAATTAAGAAGTCATATTATCTTCCCTCATGAAAATCCTTGAGTGGCATGAAGTCTCTGGTTGGAAAATATTTCAAATGAAATTCAAATCATTTTCAAATCCCTTTTCATTTCTATAAATGGAAGAAGTCATATCATCTTCACTCTAGGGTTTTGTGATGAAATGAAATTGAATTCCTGGGGATCAAAATGCAAAGTGAAAGTTTTGGGAAAAGTCATTTCATTCCCTCTCATTAAACTTTCAAAAAGTTTCAAATTTCACTCACTTTCAGTCAATCAATCAAACAATCAATCATATTTATTTACTTTAATATAACATTTCAAAATTTAGAATTTTGGGATGTTACATAAACCAGGCAATTGGATCGTACTTCTAATGCGCTTCAGCATTTTCAACTCACGCAATACATGAGCATGAGCCATGGATATAGCACTATGGGTGGAATATAATGCAGTGGTAGGGATCAATAAGAGAAGTCAAAAAGGAAGAAAGTCTCACATCAACTCGGCGGATCAACGGACTATGGAGATGTCCATCAATCGATATTAATGCGAGGAGTAGGGATTGCCATGCAACGGATGCACTAAGACCTATAAGTGTATGAAAGTTTAACTAAAACTAAGTGGGTGTGCATCCAACTTGCTTGCTCATGAAGACCTCGGGCATTTGAGGAAGCCCAGCATCAGAATATACAAGCCAAGTTCTATAACGAAAAATTCCCACTAGTATATGAAAGTGACAACATAGGAGACTCTCTATATGAAGAACATGGTGCTACTCTGAAGCACAAGTGTGGAAAAGGATAATAATATTGCCCCTTCTCTCTTTATCTCTCATTTTTATTTTTTATTTTTTTCTTGGGCTCTTTTTGGCCTCTCTTTTTAATTTTTTTTCGTCCGGAGTCTCATCCCGACTTGTGGGGGAATCATAGTCTCCATCATCCTTTCCTCACTGGGACAATGCTCTAATAATGATGATCATCACACTTTTATTTACTTACAACTTGATATTACAACTCAATAAAAACTATATAGAATGACTCTATATGAATGCCTCTGGCAGTGTACCAGGATGTGCAATGATCCAGCGTAACATGTATGAAAATGATGAATGGTGGCTGAGCCACAAATATCATGTCAGCTCTATATGATCATGCAAAGCAATATGACAACGAACACAAGTCATATGACAGAACGGTGGAAGTTACATGGCAATGTATCTCGGAATGGTTATGGAAATGCCATAATAGGTAGGTATGGTGGCTGTTTTGAGGAAGATATAAGGAGGCTTATGTGTGATAGAGTGTATCATATCACGGGGTTTGGATGCACCGGCGAAGTTTGCACCAACTCTCGATGTGAGAAAGGGCACTGCACGGTATTGAAGAGGCTAGCAAATTGCGGAAGGGTGAGAGTGCGTATAATCCATGGAATCACATTAGTCATAAAGAACTCACATACTTATTGCAAAGCCTATTAGCTCTCAAAGCAAAGTACTACTCGCATGCCCCTAGGGAGGAGGTTGGTAGGAGTTAACCATCGTGCACCCCCGATTATAACAGCACTCAAGGATTTCATTTCAGACATAAAAATGCTCAAACCTCCCCACCATGCCATGACCAACATTTAGATGAGAAGTTGATAACAAACTTTAATACCGATATTTCTACTAACCAATGATCATCAACCATTATCCTTTCATATTACGACATCAATATCATTAAACCATACGTAACATATTTAGTGATCTACATGAATTTTTTTATTATATCCCCCTTGAATACCTATCCTTTCTGGACTGGTGTTATAACACGTGCAAATTGCCATTACTATTTATTAGACTCTCAAAAATATTTAAGTGAAGCATGAGAGTACAATTATTTCTACAAAATATAACCACTGCCGTGCTCCAAAAGATATAAGTGAAGCACTAGAGCAACTGCCTAGCTCAAAAGATATAAGTGAAGCACATAGGGTATTCTTACAAATCACGATAAATGTGTGTCCCTCTCCAATAGGTGTGTCCAGCAAACATTGATTGTGGCAAACTAAGAAGCAAACAAATAAAAGAAAACTATGGCACAAGACGCTCCAAGTAAAACTCATATCATGTGATGAATAAAAATATAGCTCCGAGTAAGTTACCGATAGATTGTAGATGAAAGAGGGGATGCCATCCGGGGCATCCCCAAGCTTAGATGCTTGGGTCTTCCTTGAATATTACCTTGGGGTGCCTTGGGCATCCCCAAGCTTAGGGTCTTGCCGCTCCTTATTCCTTCATCCAGCATAATCTCACCCAAAACTTGAAAACTTCAGCACACAAAACTCAACAGAAACTTTGTGAGATCCGTTAGTATAATAAATCAATCATACATTTTACGTACTATTATAAACTCATTCATAATTGTTCTTGCATAATACCTACTGTATTATAACTCGTCCATGACTTATACCCCCCGATATAATCCATAGTTTCATTAAAACAAGCACACTATGCAATAAAAACAGAATCTGTCTAAAACAGAACTGTGCGTAATGACAGAATATTATCTATACTTCTGTAACTCCACAAATTCTGAAAAATTAGGACAACATAAATAATTATAATTTGTATCCCAATACTGTGTAAAAAGTTCCAGATTTTTCTGATGTTCCAGCACAGAACTAAAAATCAAAAACTGGGCGCAAATCTTTCTGTTTTCAAACAGCATCAATTATACTATCATCCAAATCATCCCAAAGGCATTACTTGGCACAAAAAATAATTAAGCGATAAAAACACAATCTTAACAGTAGCTATAATTGTGCAAGCACACAAAACAGAAAATAAAAGCAAAAATTTAAGATACATATTGGGTTGCCTCCCAACAAGCGCTATTGTTTTGTGCCCCTAGCTAGGCATAATTCATTGTTTTAAGTATTATCATCCTTCAAATTAATTCCATAGGTGGCCCTCATAATGGATTCATATGGTGGTTTAATTCTCTTCCTAGGGAAGTGTTCCATCCCTTTCTTTAATGGAAATTGGAATCTTATATTCCCTTCTTTCATATCAATAATAGCACCTAGCATTCGTAGGAAAGGCCTACCGAGTATTATAAGACAAGACGGATTACATTCAATATCAAGCACAATGAAATCCATGGGCACATAATTTCTATTAGCAATAATAAGCACATCATTTATTCTACCCAATGGTTTCTTAATACTACCTCATTTCCGGTTTATAAGGTTTGCGTGTATTTCTAGGTTGATAAATAGACCAACGTAACACAAGTTATATATCACAGAAAATATATCATTAGAAACTTCAAATCATATACTTTCTAATGGTATAATTTTTAGACTATACAACTCATCTTATGTTGGTCAAATTATAGATCTAGGAATACGTGCAAGCCTTATAAACTAGAAAGGAGGTAGTAGTTGAATCCGCTAAATGCAAATTAAGGGAACATTCATTCATATCAGTGAGACCTAGCACGTCACATAAAGATTTTGGTATAGTAGAGAAGCTAGCACCTAGATCACATAAAGCATTACATTCATTATCTTTAATTTTCACTTTAATAGTAGGTTCCCATTCATCATGCAATTTCCTTGGTATAGAAACCTCCAATTCAAGCTTTTCTTCATGGGCTTTTATCATAGCTTCTACAATATGTTTAGCAAAAGCTTTATTTTGTTCATAAGCATTAAGTAAATTTATCATGGATTGCAACAAGGAAATACATTCAATCAAAGAACAATTGTCATAATTAAAGTCCTTGTAATCCAAAGTAGTGGGCACATCACTATTTAAAGTTTTGACCTCTCCAAACCCACTTTTATCAATTTTATCATTAAGATCATCACCCTCCAAACAATTGGGACTCCTTCTAGCTAAAGTTGACTCATCTCCATTCCCTTTTTCATCAAGTTTTATCTTACTAAACAAAGATTCAATGGGTGTCACACCAATCATTTTAATATCTTCATCACTATTATGACAAAAACCGGGTGAAATAGCTTTTTCTAGGAATTCTTGCTTAGCTCTCAACCTAGCGGTTCTCTCTTTACTTTCATTAATGGAAACTTGGATAGATTTAATAGACTCATTAATATCATGCTTAGGTGGCAAAGTTTTAATTTTAAGAGTTTCCACATCATGAGCAATCCTATCCATGTTTCTAGCCACATCATCATTTATGTAGTTTTTTTTTACCATAGCATTAAAACTCTTTTGAGAATTAATAAATTCTTTAATATTTTTCTCAAGATCAGTAGCTATCCTATTATTATTTTTGTATGAATTACCATATAAATTACCATGATTATTAGAGGAATTTCTGGGATACGGTCTAGGATTAAAATTTCCTCTATGAGCATTGTTGTTGAAATTATTTCTAGAGACAAAATTCACATCAATAGCATCATTATTTTTCTCAATCAAAGTAGATAGTGGCACATCATTACGATCAACTTGAGCACTTTTATTAGTGAACATATTCATAAGAGCATCCATTTTATCACCCAAAGTAGCAATTTCTTCGACAGAGTTTACCTTCTTACCAGTTGGAGCTCGTTCGGTGTGCCATTGAGAATAATTTGTCATCATATTATCAAGAAGTTTTGTAGCTTCTCCCAATGTAATTCCCACAAAGGTACCACCTGCAGCAGAGTCTAGAAGATCTGTAGAAACAAAGTTTAGTCCCGCATAGAAATTTTGTATAATCATCCATAAGCTTAAACCATGAGTGGGACAATTTATTATCATTAATTTTATTCTCTCCCAAGCTTGTACAACATGTTCTTGCTCAAGTTGCTTAAAATTCATTATTTGATTTCTAAGAGAAATAATCTTAGTGGGAGGAAAAATACTTGGCAATAAAAGCATCCTTACACTTATCCCAAGAATCAACACTATTGTGAGGCAAGGATGAAAACCAAGTTTTAGCACGATCTCTTAGTGAGAACGGAAATAATTTCAACTTAATAATATCATTGTCCACATCTTTTCTCTTTTGCATATCACATAATTCAATGAAAGTATTAAGATGGAAAGCAGCATCCTCATTAGGATTTCCAGAAAACTGTTCTTTCATAACAAGATTTAGCAAAGCGGCATTAATATCATAAGACTCCGCACTAGTGGTGGGACGAGCAATTGGAGTACTAATAAAATCATTGTTATTAGTATTTGAAAAGTCACACAACTTGGTGTTTTCTTGAGACATAGCGACAAAGCAAGCAAACTAGCAAACAAAGATATTTTTGTGTTTTTCAATTTTTAGAGAAGTGGGGGAGATGAAAAAGAGAGGCAAATAAAATGGAAAATAAAAAGTAGAGCAAGTAGATGATAGTTTGAGTGAAGGTACTTGATTGGATTTGATGATGTCTCTCCGGCAACGGCGCCAGAAATTCTTCCTGCTACTTGTAAGCTGCATTGGATTTTCCCTGAAGAGGAGGGGAGATGCAGTATAGTAGAGATAAGTATTTCCCTCAGTGAGAACCAAGGTTGATCGAACCAATAGGAGAATCACGCAAACCCTCGTGAACAACACCTGCACACACAAAAGCAAATACTTACACCCAATGCGGGCAAGAGGATTGTCAATCCCGTTGAACTCGTTAGTTGCAAGGATTAAATCTTGTATAGGTAAAAGTATAAATTGCAAAAAAAAAGAGTAAATAAATTATAGCAAAGGTTTTTAGGTTTTATTTTTATATTTAAAATAGACCCAGGGGCCATAGTTTTCACTAGAGGATTCTCTCTCGAACACATAGCATACGGTGGGTAAACAAATTACTCTTAGGCAATTAATAGAAAAGCGCATAGTTATGACGTTATTCACGGCAATGATCATGTATATAGGCATCATGTCCGAGACAAGTAGACCGACCCCTGCCTGCATCTACTACTATTACTCCACCAATCGACTGCTATCCAGCATACATCTATGGCATTAAGTTCATGACAAACAGAATAACGCCTTAAGCAAGATGACATGATGTAGACAAAGTAAACCCAATCAATATGAATAAACCCCATCGTTTTATCCTTAATGGCAATGATACGTCTCCAACGTATCTATAATTTTTGATTGTTCCATGCTATTATAGTATCAATCTTGGATGTTTTTATATGCAATTATATGTAATTATATATCATTTTTTGGGACTAACCTATTAACCCAGTGCCCAGTGCCAGTTGCTGTTTTCTGCTTATTTTTGGCTTTTTACAGAAACGGTACCAAATGAAGTCCAAATGCCATGAAACTTTTTGGAGATTTTTTTCAGGACAAAAAAACCTTGGAAGCTTCGGGAGGAGGCCAGAAGCCTCACGAAGGCTTCACAAGGCAACAGGGCAGGGGTCGGTCTTGTGGGGCCCATGTGACTCCATTTGACCTAATTCCACTTCTATAAATTCACAAATATTGGGAAACCCCCAGAGAGCCAGAAGAAATAACCTTTACGCCGCCGCAAGCCTCTGTTCTTCCGCGATCCCATCTGGAGGCCTTTTCCGGTACTCTGCCGGAGGGGGAATCGATCACGGAGGGCTTCTACATCAACCTTGCTGCGCTTCCGATGATGCGTGAGTAGTTTACCACAGACCTACGGGTCCATAGCTAGTAGCTAGATGGCTTCTTCTCTCTCTTTGATCTTCAATACAATGTTCTTGGAGTTCTATCCGATGTAATCTTTTGCGGTGTGTTTGTTGGGATCCGATGAATTGTGAGTTTATGATCAGATTATTCATGAGAAATATTTGAGTCTTCTCTGAACACTTTTATGCATGATTTTTATAGCTTTGTATTTCTCTCCGATCTATCGGTTTAGTTTGGCCTACTAGATTGATTTATCTTGCAATGGGAGAGGTGCTTTGTGATGGGTTCAATCTTGCAGTGCTCAATCCCAGTGACAGAAGGGGACATGACACGTATTTGTATTGTTGCCATTAAGGATAAAAAGATGGGGTTTATTCATATTGCTTGAATTTGCTTCTCTACATCATGTCATCTTGCTTAAGGCGTTACTCTGTTTCATACTTAATACCCTAGATGCATGCTGGATAGCGGTCGATGGGTGGAGTAAAAGTAGAAGATGCAGGCAGGAGTCTGTCTACTTGTCTCGGACATGATGCCTATATACATGATCATTGCCATGAATCCGTCATAATTATTTGCTATTCTGTCAATTGCCCAACAGTAATTTGTTTACCCACCGTATGTTTCTATGCTCAAGAGAGAAGCCTCTAGTGAAAACTATGGCCCCCGGGTCTATCTTTATCATATAAAAAACCTAAAAATACCTTGCTGCTATTTCTTTACTTTTATTTTATTTAGTAGTTTAGTTTATCTATTTACCTTGATAAGATTTAATCCTTGCAAGTAACCGCTAAGAGGATTGACAACCCTCTTATTTGCGTTGGGTGCAAGTGTTTGCTCTTGTGTGTGCAGGTGCGCTTAATGGAATTTTGCTTGGTTCTCCTACTGGATTGATAACCTTGGTTCTTAACTGAGGGAAATACTTATCTCTACTGTACTGCATCATCCTCTCCTCTTCGGGGAAATACCAATGCAGACTACAAGTAGCAGGAAGAATTTCTGGCGCCGTTGCCAGGGAGACATCATCAAAATTACCAAGTACCTTCGCACAAATTATCTTGCATTCACTTTATTTGCCTTTTATTTGCATTTGCCTCTCATTTTCATCTCCCCCACTTCTAATTTTTTTTTTACAAAAACACAAAAAATATATTATTTGCTTGCTTGCTTGCTTTTATTGCCTTCATGTCAAACACACAAGAACAGAAGGTAAAACAAAAATTTAAGATAATATGGATCACCTTAAAGTTTTCTACTTGGATCATCTTCGATCCATTTGTGCTCGTGCCGAAACCCCAACTAGTTTAGTTGAGGGAAAATCATTAGATGAGCATGCTCATTTTGTACGTCACCGTTTGTCTAAAAAAGGGAGACTCTTATGGAATCAAATAAATTGTTTGCTATGCTTTGCTTGGAATCTATGTGAAATTTATGATTTTACTTGTTGCTCTAAGAACCCAAAAAAACACCTTCCCTATCTATGTGAGTTTAATGGTAATGAAATCTTATCTTCTTATGCCAACGGTGCTTATAGTTACTATGATATCGAACAAATTGAAGAATTTGTTGCTTTTAAGGGTGCTTATGAAGTTGCTTCTTTGATTGAAAAGTATGATATTACTCTCTACAAATCCGAACATTTTGACATACTTAAATATTGCTATGAAAACTATGCTCCTAATGCCTATGTTAGTGAATTCATTTGGAGAATGTCTGCTGCTTTGGAAGAGAATAATGATATGCATGAATCCTTAGATAATTGTGATTCCATTGATTCGATTGAAATATCCCCTCTTGATGAATGTGATGCTTGCTATGGCCATGACGCCAATATTAATGATGCTTATAGAGATGAACTTGCTATAGTTCCTCATGTTAAAAATGAAATTATTGCTATAGCACCCATACTCAATAGCTCCTTGAATGAAAAGCATGATTGCAATGATGTTATTATAAATTATATTAATGTCAATTGTGCTAATTATATGCCAAGCTACAAGCTTGGGGATGATAATTTTGTTATGTCCACTACTTATTGCAATGATCATGATTGGGGTGATAATGCTTCTTATGATCTTGAAAATTTATTTAAGCCTCATGATGAATATGTTATTGATAATAATGTTTGCAATACTATTAAAAGTGGGTTTGGAAGAGTGTCAACTTTAGTTAATAATGATCCTACTACTTTGGAGAATTATCAATCTTATGAAATTTTTGACAAAAGTGGGTTTGGAGAGGTCATGACTTTAGTTGTTGTTAATCCCACTATCTTGGAAGATTATAATTTTTTTATCCATGTGGATCATGGAGAGATTATTGTTTATAATAGCTATATTATTGAGTTTGATTATTATCCTACATGTAATTATTATGAGAGAGGAAAATATGGTTGTAAAAATCTTCATGTTACTAAATTACCTCTCGTTATGTTGAAATTATTGATGCTCCATTCTTCCTATTGGCATATGCTAGATATTGCTTGTCTTGATAATTTGTTTTCCTATAAAATGCCTATGCATAGGAAGTATGTTAGCTTTAAGTGTGTTTTTCACATGCTACATGATGATTTCTTTGTGTTTCAGTTATTATCTTTCATGAGAGCATCATTGAAATCTCAAGCCTATCTTAATGGCTATAAAGAAAGAGCTTGTTGGGAGACAACCCAATAAACTTTTTACTTTCTGTTTTTGTGTGTTTAGACAATTATAGCCTCTGTTATGATTGTGTTTTTATCTTTTAAATAGTGTTTGGGCCAAGTAATGCCTTTGGGATGATTTAGATGATAGTATAATGGATGCTGTTTGAAAACAGAAAGTTTTGAGTCCAGTGCTGGATTTTTTGTTCTGTACTGGAGCGTGATAAAATTCTGAATTTTTTACACAGTATTGGTATATGAATTAGTTACGTTTTCCTAATTTTTCAGAATTTTTGGAGTTACAGAAGTATAGCTTCTAAATAGATCTTTACAGACTGTTCTGTTTTAGACAGATTCTGTTTTTGTTGCATAGTTTGCTTATTTTGATGAATCTATGGATCGTATCGGGGGGTATGAGTCATGGAGAAGTTGGAGTACAGTAGCATTCTGCCAATATTAAATATGAATCAATTTACAACAGTACCTAAAGTTTAAGATTTGTTTGTTATACTAACGGATCTCACAAGGGTTCTGTTGAGTTTTGTGTGCTGAAGTTTTCAAGTTTTGGGTGAGACTACGATGGATAAAG
Source organism: Elymus sibiricus (assembly GCA_039707655.1). Classification (NCBI taxonomy): domain Eukaryota; kingdom Viridiplantae; phylum Streptophyta; class Magnoliopsida; order Poales; family Poaceae; genus Elymus; species Elymus sibiricus. The sequence goes on from CM077666.1 coordinate 334,320,091, forward strand.
GAATAAGGAACGGCAAGAGCCTAAGCTTGGGGATGCCCAAGGCACCCCAAGGTGATATTCAAGGAAGACTCGAGCGTCTAAGCTTGGGGATGCCCCGGAAGGCATCCCCTCTTTCGTCTACAATCTATCGATAACTCACTTGGAGCTATATTTTTGTTCATCACATGATATGTGTTTTACTTGGAGCGTCTTGTGAAATAGTTTGTTTGCTTTTTAGTTTGTCACAATCATCTTTGCTGAACACACCTTTTTGAGAGGGACACACATTATTCGTGATTGTTAGAATACTCTATGTGCTTCACTTATATCTTTTGAGCTAGGCAGTTGCTCTAGTGCTTCACTTATATCTTTTAGAGCACGGCGGTGGTTATATTTTAAAGAAATAGTTGCACTCTCATGCTTCACTTATATCTTTTTGAGAGTCTCATGATAGCAATGGTAATATGCACGGGTTATGAATTTGGTCCTGATATGATAGGTATTCAAGAGGGATATAATAAACACTTTCATGTAGATCACTGAATATGATAAATTTGATTCCTTGCAATAGTTTTGCGATATTAAGATGGTAATATGTGGGAGGTATTAGTAGATAATTGTGGTTTAGTAAGAATAATTGTGTTAAGGTTTGTGATTCCCGAAGCATGCACGTATGATCTATCGTTATGCTAAGAAGTTGGGGCATGAATTATTATTGATTGTCTTCCTCTATGTGGCGGTCGGGGGCGCGCGATGGTTAACTCCTACCAACCTCCCCTCTAGGAGCATGCGTAGTAGTACTTTGCTTCGAGAGCTAATAAATTTTCGCAATAAGTATGTGAGTTCTTTATGACTAATGTGAGTCCATGGATTATACGCACTCTCACCCTTCCGCAATTTGCTAGCCTCTTCGGTACCCTGCATTGCCCTTTCTCACATCGAGAGTTGGTGCAAACTTTGCTGGCGCATCCAAACCCCGTGATATGATATGCTCTATCACACATAAGCCTCCTTATATCTTCCTCAAAACAGCCACCATACCTACCTATCACGGCATTTCCATAGCCATTCCGAGATATATTGCCATGTAACTTCCACCGTTCCGTTTTTATGACATGCATCATCATTGTCATATTGCTTTGCATGATCATATAGCTGGCATAGTATTTGTGGCTCAGCCACCGTTCATCATTTTTATACATGTTACGCTAGCATCATTGCACATCCTGGTACACTGCCAGAGGCATTCATATAGAGTCATATTTTGTTCTAGTATCGAGTTGTAATGTTGAGTTGTAATAAATAGAGGTCTGATGATCACCATTATTAGAGCATTGTCCCAGTGAGGTAAGAATGGTGGAGACTAATGAGTCCTCGAAAAAGTGGGGATGAGGTCCATGAGACAGTTCTAAAATTAAAAAAAAAAGAGGCAAAAAAGAGCCATAAAAAAAGAAAAAAGAAAGAAAAAAAGAAAAATAAATAAATGAGAGAAAAAGAGAGATGGGGCAATGTTACTATCCTTTTCCACACTTGTGGTTCAGAGTAGCACCATGTTTTTCATATAGAGAGTCTCCTATTTTGTCACTTTCATATACTAGTGGGAATTTCTCATTATAGAACTTGGCTTGTATATTCCGATGACGGGCTTCCTCAAATGCCCGAGGTCTTCATGAGCAAGCAAGTTGGATGCACACCCACTTAGTTTTTCATGTTGAGATTTCACACACTTATAGCTCTTAGTGCATCCGTTGCATGGCAATCCCTACTCCTCGCATTGACATATATTGATGGGCATCTCCATAGCCCGTTGACTAGCCTCGTCGGTGTGAGACTTTCTCCATTTTTGACTTCTCTTATTTATCCCTATCACCATACTCTATTCCACCCATAGTGCTATATCCATGGCTTGCACTCATGTATTGCGTGGGAGTTGAAAAAGCTGAAGCGCGTTAAAAAGTATGAACCAATTGCTTGGCTAAAACCGGGGTTGTGCATGATAAATATTTTGTGTTAATAAGATGGAGCATGACAGGATTGTATGATTTTGTAGGGATAACGTTCTTTAGCATTTTTATTTTGAAAGACATGACTGTTTATTAGTATGCCTGAGTATTGATGTTTTTATATCAAATTATAGACTATTGCTTTGAATCACTTGGATCTTATTATTCATACCGTAAGAGATAGATTACATGATAGAACATGATAGGTAGCATTCCACATCAAAAATTCTGTTTTTTATCATTTACCTACTCGAGGACGAGCAGGAATTAAGCTTGGGGATGCTTGATACGTCTCCAACGTATCTATAATTTTTGATTGTTCCATGCTATTATAGTATCAATCTTGAATGTTTTTATATGCAATTATATATCATTTTTTGGGACTAACCTATTAACCCGGTGCCCAGTGCCAGTTGTTGTTTTCTGCTTGTTTTTGGCTTTTCAAAGAAACAGTACCAAATGAAGTTCAAATGCCACGAAACTTTTTAGATATTTTTTTGGACAAAAGAAACCTTGGAAGCTTCGGGAGGAGGCCAGAAGCCTCACGAAGGCTTCACAAGGCAACAGGGCGCGCCCCGAGGGGGAGCGCCGTGTTGCCTTGTGGGACCCACGTGACTCTGTTTGACCTAATTCCACTTCTATAAATTCACAAATTTTGGGAAACCCCCAAAGAGCCAGAAGAAATAACCTTTACGCCGCCGCAAGCCACTGTTCTTCCGCGATCCCATCTGGAGGCCTTTTCCGGTACTCTGCCGGAGGGGGAATAGATCACGGAGGGCTTCTACATCAACCTTGCTGCCCTTCTGATGATGTGTGAGTAGTTTACCACAGACCTACGGGCCCATAGCTAGTAGCTAGATGGTTTCTTCTCTCTCTTTGATCTTCAATACAATGTTCTCCTTGATGTTCTTGGAGTTCTATCCGATGTAATCTTCTTTTGTGGTGTGTTTGTTGGGATCCGATGAATTGTGAATTTATGATCAAATTATTCATGAGAAATATTTGAGTCTTCTCTGAACTCTTTTATGCATGATTGTTATAGCTTTGTATTTCTCTCCGATCTATCGGTTTAGTTTGGCCTACTAGATTGATTTATCTTGCAATGGGAGAGGTGGTCTGTGATGTATTCAATCTTGCGGTGCTCAATCCCAGTGACAGAAGGGGACATGACACGTATTTGTATTGTTGCCATTAAGGATAAAAAGATGGGGTTTATTCATATTGCTTGAATTTGCTTCTCTACATCATGTCATCTTGCTTAAGGCGTTACTCTGTTTCATACTTAATACCTAGATGCATGCTGGATAGCAGTCGATGGGTGGAGTAATAGTAGTAGACGCAGGCAGGAGTTGGTCTACTTGTCTCGGACATGATGCCTATATACATGATCATTGCCATGAATCCGTCATAATTATTTGCTATTCTGTCAATTGCCCAACAGTAATTTGTTTACCCACCGTATGTTTCTATGCTCAAGAGAGAAGCCTCTAGTGAAAACTATGGCCCCCGGGTCTATCTTTATCATATCAAAAACCTAAATATACCTTGCTGCAATTTATTTACTTTTATTTTATTTAGTAGTTTAGTTTATCTATTTACCTCGATAAGATTCCTTGCAAGTAATCGCTAAGAGGATTGACAACCCTCTTATTTGCGTTGGGTGCAAGTGTTTGTTCTTGTGTGTGCAGGTGCGCTTAATGGAATTTTGCTTGGTTCTCCTACTGGATTGATAACCTTGGTTCTTAACTGAGGGAAATACTTATCTCTACTGTACTGCATCATCCTCTCCTCTTCGTGGAAACACCAACGCAGACTACAAGTAGCAGGCAACAATAAAAATACACGTCTTGTCCCCTACTTTGTCACTGGGATATAGAGCACCGCAAGATTGAACCCATTACAAAGCACCTCTCCCACTGAAGATAAAATCAATCTAGTTGGCCAAACCAAATGGATAGATCGGAGAGAAATACAAAGCTATAACAATCATGCATAATAAAGTTTAGAAAAGACTGAGTTACTTTCAATGAATAATCTGATCATAAACCCACAATTCATTGGATCCCAACAAACACACCGCAAAAGAAGATTACATCGGATAGAACTCCAAAGAGATCGTGGATAACATGGTATTGAAGATCAAAGAGAGAGAAGAAGCCATCTAGCTACTAGCTATGGACCCGTAGGTCTGTGGTGAACTACTCACACATCATCGGTAGGGCAGCAAAGTTGATGTAGAAGCCCTCCGTGATTGATTCCCCCTCCGGCAGATTACCAGAAAAGGCCTCCAGATGGGATCGTGAAAGAACTGAGGCTTGCGGCGGTGGAAAAGTTATATCTTCTTGCGTTCTGTTGGTTTGGGAATATTTGGGAATTTATAGGCTTGGAATTAGGTCAAACGGAGCTGCGTGGGGCCCACAAGCTCAGGGGGCGCGCCTACCCCCATGGGGCGTGCCCCTTGAGCTTGTGGCTCTCTCGTATCTCTTCTGGCCAGCTCCCGAAGCTTCTAGGATCCCTTCTGGTCCAGAAAAAATTAATCTAAAGATTTTTTTTCCGTTTGGACTTTATTTGATATTGATTTTCTGAAAAGCCAAAAACAAGCAAAAAACAGGAACTGGCACTGGGCATTGGGTTAATAGGTTAGTAAAAAAAATGATATAAAATAGCATATAATTGCATATAAAGCATCCAAGATTGATAATATAATTGCATGAAACAATCAAAAATTATAGATACGTTGGAGACGTATCAATCACGGAAGTGTTTTTTTTGTAGTATTGAGATTTTACAATTCATCATACCTGCTCGCTTTAACACATCTGACGCATGTTTTTCTTGAGTCAATAGTATGCCATCTTTGACTTTCTTTACCTCTATTTCCAAGAAGTAGTGCAAATCACCAAGATCCTTCAAGGCAAAGCCCTTCTCCAGGTCTTCAAGTAATTCCATGGTTTCTTCCTGTGATGAACTAGCCACAATAGTGTCATCAACATATACTAACATAAAAATAGTGATTTTTCCTTCTTTTTTTTATAAAAGAATATCGGAGTGTCAGCTTTTGATGGTTGAAACCCAAGCCTTTGGGGTTTTTCACTCAACCTACAGTACCTTGCTCTTGCTACCTATTTCATTCCATACAATGCTTTATCAAGCTTACACACATAATGATGCTTCCCCTTCACTTCATAACCAGGAAGTTGCTTCATAAACACTTCCTCTTCTAGAACGCCATGAAGAAATGCATTCTGCACATCCAATTGACAAAAAGCTCCATCCTTTTAATACTTCAATAGATAGAACAAGTCTGATAATAGCTACTTCAAAACTAGACTAAAAGTGTCCTCATAATCTATGCCATACCTTTGTTTGAAACCTTTTGACACTAGTCTAGCCTTGTATCTATCTATTTCTCTATTAGCTTTTCTTTTAATTCTGTAAACCATTTGCAGTCAATGATGTTTCTGCCCCTTGCTGGAGGAATTAAGTGCCAAGTTCTATTTTTTATGATAGCATTATATTCCCCATTCATTGCATTTTTTCAATTTTTATTTTCTAGTGCCTCATGCAAAGTATTTTGGTTCTCCCATAACAACAAGGCCTACAAAACGAACCTTGTCATACCTGAGTGTACCATCGGTACATATCTAGGTCTTGAAATACCATGTTGTGACTGTGTACGTTGTGTAGGCACATGAACAACTGCAGAAGACTGCACAACAGAAGATCCTGGCGTGGCAGCAGATGATCCGGACGCATGCACCAGATGCACCAGATCCAAGGTGGATGTTGTCGGGTGTGCAACTACAGCCGATCCAGGCGCAGTAGATCCAAGGCAGGTGTCGAGGATCGTCTGCACTCCCGCGTCTGCGCGCGGTGCCTATTGGGCTACTTGGCGAACTGTTGCGTGGAGCAGACTGCGCCACTTGGCGGCTTGGGGAAGCCGCCGCGTCGTTTCCAGGCATGGAGTGCGCTACGTCGCTTCGAGCTCGGGCCCGCAAGGGGACACGTGATTGGCTGGTAAGGACGCGGTTTTGCCTGAGGTTGGTGCGCTGCTAGTCCCGCTGTTCGGCGCGGTAGACGAGGATAGATCCTCTTTGGGATTTCTGCCATTAGTATGAGGCGCAACACCTGAATCTCCTTCGTGTCTCGTGCTTGTCTCTTGCTGCATAAAATCATGACACAAAACAGGATTTCCACTGAAATTTACAGCAGGATTTTCATGAAGACTAACCAATGCATCAGCTATATGTTCATCCCCACGATCAAAAGGTTTAGTGGAACGACTTTCAGGAAGGAGAAGAACTTCGGGTGTGAGGAGAGCACCAACATTAGGGTTTAAGGAGGCAAAGGAAAAAACGGTTTTGTAAGAAATAACGTCTCGAGAAATATAGACGTGTCCAGCAGCAACGTCAAGGCAGTTCAAACATTTGTGGAGATTACTGTATCCAAGAAATACACATTTCTTAGAGAAAAATTTGAGCTTCCTAGCATTGAAAGGGTGAAGATTCGGCCAACAAGCACAACCAAAAATGTGAAGAGCATGATAGTCTAATTTTTCCTGAAACAATTTTTCTAGTGGAGTTTCAAGATTGATAACTTTGATAGGAGTGCGATTTATGAGATACGTGGCAGCTATGAAAGCTTCATCCCAAAACTTTAAGGCCATGGTAGCATGAGCTAAAAGAGAGAGACCAACTTCAATGATGTGATGATGGTTTCTTTCAGCAGATCCATTTTGTTGGTTAGCATGGGGGCATGAAACATGATGTGTGATGCCTATTTGACGAAACAAGGAGTTTAATCATTCATATTCACTACCCGAGTCGGTTTGCATGGTGATGATTTTATGATCAAAAAGTCTTTCTACTAGTGCTTGGAATTCATGAAATACCTTAAAGACTTATGATCTATGCTTAAGGATATAGATCCAAGTAAAATTGTTGTAGTCGTTAATAAAACTCACATAATAGTTCTTTTTTATTGATGGAATCATGGGCAGGCCCCCATACATCTGAGAAAAGTAGCTCTAAAGGAGTATTCAAAATACTACTAGAATTTGGATAAGGAAGTTGATCACTTTTTCCTTTTTGGCAAGCATCACACACTCTTTCTTTATTCAACTCACTACTCGAAAAGGAAATTTTATTGTGCCTAAGAACATGTTGGACGATTGTTGATGATGGATGACCTAATCTGCTATGCCACCTTGATGGAGAGACCTTGGTGACACCAAAAGATTGCCTGCCCGAACTCAAAGGAGCTGATGAAAGGGGATAGAGGCCACCCCTACACATGCCATGAAGAAGAGTTTTCTTCATTGCCTTCTCCTTGATAAAGAAGAAGTAAGGATGAGCTTCAAGAAAAGCATGATTATCATGGGACAAAAGATGAGCAGAGATCAATTTTTTTGTAGCTTTAGGTACTTGCAGGATGTTCTTAAGATGAGGATTGCGAGTAGGGGTATGAATATAAGCTTGACCAACATGGCTAATGGTCATACATGCATCGTTTGGCGCGTGCACCTGATCTTGGCCAGAGAACTTCTCCATCATAGTGGGCTTATCTAGCTCGCTGGTGATGTGATCCGTCGCCCCGGTGTCAACGTACCAATTGGTGTTGACTCCGTAGGAAGAGTTGGTGTTGATGGCTCCTCCACTTTTCTCCTTTGTGAAGGCGATGCCGAAGCGACGGTAGCACTCCATGGCAGTGTGGTTGGGCTTGGAGCAGATTTGGCAGAAGACTTCGGGGAGGTCATTTCGGCCTCCACCTCCATTGCCGCGACCTTGGCCGCAACCACTGGCACCATTGCCACGGCCTTCCCCGTCGTTGCCACCACGGCTTCCACCATGGATGGATCTGCCGCGGCCGCCGTGAGCAGCGGCATTGGTGGAGGGATGAGAGGATGGGCTGCCCTCAAACATGGCAAGCCTACTCTCGAAGCTGACGAGTTTAGAGTATAGCTCGCTCACCTTGATGGGCTCGGTTCGGGCGCACACCGAGGAAACAAAGGACATGTAGTTGAAGTCGAGCCTGACAAGGATGTACGACACCATGTCATCGTTGGAGAGAGGTTTTCTGGTGGAATCCATCTCATCACCGAGCACCTTCATGCGGCCGATGTACTCGGCAATGGCCGAGGTCCCCTTCTTTGTCATGGAGACTGTGATCCTCATGTTCACCATGTGTGCTTGCATCTGGGAGATAAACATTTTCATGATTGCAGTCCATGCTGCAGACGCCGACGTGCAGTGGGCGGTTTGAACCATCATAGGAGGTGAGATGGAATTGAAAAGAAAACTCAGAACCTGTGAGTCCTGGGCCTTAGCGATCTCATACGCCGGATTGGGCACATCAGTGGGCTTGCCCTCCTTGTCAGCAAGCTTGCATGCCGGCTCCTCCCTCTCTGGATCGAGGAAGGAGACAAGTTGTGCACCTTGAATGGCCGCCAGAGCTTGCGCATGCCACACGAGGAAGTTGGAGCGGTGGAGCCGGTTGGTGATGGGGATGAGCGCGGGTGCGGCGACGGCAGCAGAGCTTGAGGAGGCCATGGCTATGTGAGAGGATGCGCTAGAGGAGATAGGCTCTGATTAATATGTAAAGTTTGCGTGAAGGGTATACCTAACAGGGACGCGTTGCATGTTTATATAGAAAGATTTTAGGGTTACAAGGATTCGGTAGTTTGGGTTTGTGATTGATCCTCATGTAAGCTATACACAAGATAAGGATCAACCCAAGCTACCCAACTATCGAGATTATAACAGAACCACACAACGCTAACCATACTAGTGTATATATGGTTTATAGTTACACCGTATATACATTACAATGTATTCTAACACTACAAACTTGCAAACTTAAACTAAACACACTAAAGTTTGTCCCAGTCAATGTTGTCAGACTCAAGCTTGATCATAGCGGAGGGGCCAGCCTCGTCCTCTGTCTTGTGCTCCGTCTTCTTCCGCTACTTGTCCCTCTTCCAGAACCATCCCACCTTCATCTACACGAGGTGAGGATTTTCTGAGTCGAACCACACCATCGCCGCCTCATTGCCTGGTGTCCCTCTGCTCGAGGATGATGCGTTGAATAAAAAATTAACAAAGTGGCACGACTATGGAGAACTGTTGTTCTTGTGTGTTCATACAAACTGTACTTTGTGTTTCTACTATCTAAAAAGGCTTTTATTGATCTCTCAACTAGTATTGCAAAGTTTACATTCCCTCTTAAACTCTAAAGACCCCTTTGATTCAAGAGATTTCTGAAGGATTTTTCGAAAATTCTAATACTTAGGATTCCCTAACATTTGTTATTTGATTCATAGATTACAATCCGTGTTCTAGATTTTTCTTATTAGAATTCGTTTGTAGGAGTTTTCATAAGAAAAAATTCACCCACTCTAATCTCATGTAAAGAATCCTGCGTTTTTCCTACGCGTGGTCGAATGTCCATGCTAATCCTATAGCATTCAAGATTACATGCCACTATATTCTGTGTTTTTCATATTCCTGCAATTCAAAATAGATTTTATGGAATCTTCGCCCACGAAAGTTCTTGACCTCATCCCATTTTAAAGAGCTTGCAAATTCAATGACTTTAAACAATGGGCTTTCATCCATGTCTTCAGAAAGTTATTGAACTACTCACAAACCATTATCTTAGGCATGATCGACATATGAATATGGAAATTAATATGAAAGTATAAATTTTCACCAATAAAATACAAAGTATCAACTAGTAAACAATAATTAACACGAGAAGTGATCAAGGTAACTGATCTACACAAATTGCATATGGATGTTCATGGAAATAAGGATAGGGGATAGTTTGTGGATGGATTTGGTGAGTATGGGGTGAATGAAGATACTCCCTGTGATGCCTTGGCATTGGTGACGATGATGTCAACAAATTCCACTGGTTGGAGGCAGTGAATCCAATAGGATGAACCTTTTGAGGAAGAAACTAGGGTTCTCTATTCTACCCCGGTGGGGGAAAGTATTGTTGGATTTGTATTCGAAAGAAATTTTCAATGGTATTATTTTTTGTGATATATAATTTATATTTTGCTAGTTAAATATAAGGTCAAAATTTGACGCAAAATAAGAGACGGGCTAATAAATTCGGGAGGAAATATATCTCATGTTGTATTGAATGATATGCATATAATGTTTTAAGTGCGGATATTTTTCGCATTAAAACTTGATCAAAGTTTGTAAAGTTTAATTTAGAAAAAAAGTACCTATGACAACTCTATCCCGAAGGCGAAGAAACGTACTAGGTGGAATCTGATAACCCACAAGTATAGGGGATCAATTGTAGCTTTTTCAATAAATAAGAGTGTCGAACCCAACGAGGAGCTAAAGGTAGAATTAATATTCCCTTCAAGTTCTATCGACCACCGATACAACTCTACGCGTACTTCACGTTCGCTTTACCTAGAACAAGTATGAAACTATTTTGTAGGTGATAGGATAGGTTTGCAAGAATAAAACTAAAAGTACTTCGCGAGAATAAAACTACGAGTAATTTGCAAGATAATAAAAGTTAGTTGTTTAGTAGAAAGCTTTTGTAACACAAGAGAATGATTTGTCCCTAGGCAATCGATAACTAGACTGGTAATCATTATTGCAATTTTATATGAGGGAGAGGCATGAGCTAACATACTTTCCATACTTGGATCATATGCACATATGATTGGAACTCTAGCAAGCATCCGCAACTACCAAAGATCATTAAGGTAAAACCCAACCATAGCATTAAGTATCAAGTCCTCTTTACTCCCATACGCAACAACCCCCTTACTTGGGTGTAAGCTTCTGTCACTCTAGCCTCCCACCATAAGAGAATTATGAATGTATTGCAAACCCCACAGCGGGAATCCCCCATGTGTGCGCGGCACGGAAGGCACCATAGGACAGCACCAAAATAAAACGTACAACTCAAACCAATCACGATCATCAATCAACCCATAGGACAAAACAAATCTACTCAAACATCATAGGATGGCCACAAATCATTGGATAATAATATGTAGCATTAAGCACCATGTTTAAGTAGAGAATTACAGCGGGAATTGAGAGGTTATACCGCTACATAGAGGGGGAGAGAGTTGGTGTTGACGGTAGCGAAGTTGTTGGTGTAGATCGCCGTCATGATGGTTCCCCCGGCGGCGCTCCGGCGCCACCGGAAGAGAGGGGGAGAGAGCCCCCCTCCTTATTCTTCTTCCTTGGCCTTCCCCCTAGATGGGAGGAGAGTTTTCCCTCTGGTCCATGGCTGCCATGGCGGCGGAGGGGCAGGAGCCCCTCCGAGATAGGCTCTCTCTCTCTGTTCTCTTCTATTTCGCGTTCCTGTTTTCTGGCCTTTCACCGTTTCTTAAATTCCCGGAGATCCGTAACTCCGATTGCACTGAAATTTTAACATGATTTTTTATGGATATTAGATTCCTTGCGGCCGAAGAAGAGCCCCAACCGACATACGGTGTGCCCACGAGGCACCACCGCGCGCTTGGGGGGGGGGCGCCATGGTGGCTTGTGGAGGCCGTGGGCCTCCGTTTGCGTTGATTCCACCTCCCAAAAATCACATATATTCCAAAATAATTCTCCGTAAAATTTTATTGCATTTGGACGTCATTTGATATGGATTTTCTGTGAAACAAAAAACAAGCAAAAACAGGAACTGGCACTGGGCACTGGATCAATATGTTAGTCCCAAAAATAATATAAAATGTTGCCAAAAATATGTGAAAGTTGTAGAATATTGGCATGAAACAATCAAAAATTATAGATACGATGGAGACGTATCAGCATCCCCAAGCTGAATTCCTGCTCGTCCTCGAGTAGGTAAATGATAAAAAAGATAATTTTTGATGTGGAATGCCACCTAGCATAATCTTGATCATATAATCTAATCATGGCATGAATATTAAGACACGAGTGATTCAAAGCAATAGTCTATAATTTGATATAAAGACATCAATACTCAAGCATACTAACAAACAACCATCTCTTTGAAAATATCAACGCTAAAGAAAGTTATCCCTAGCCCATTATGCTTAGTCATTGATCCATTCATGAAACACACTCAACATTACCTACACCCAATGCACAAGTATGACAATAGTGCTATCGAGTTGGTGCTTTATAAGAGAAGATGGAGACTCAATAAAAATAAAAATGCATAAAAGTAAAATAGATAGGCCCTTCACAGAGGGAAGCATAGATTTGCAGAGGTGCCAGAGATCAAAGCTTAAAACAGAGAGATAAAATTATTTTGAGAGCCATGCTTTTCCTGTCAACGAAAACGACCGAGAGTTCCCAATATCTTCCATGCTAGACACATTATAGGCAGTTCCCAAACAGAAAATAAAGTTCATTTCCTTTCCAACATTCTTTCACAATCCATGGCTAGCCGTATCCACGGGTGCCTTCCATACCAACACTTTCCAAGGAATTTTGTTATTATTATTTTTGATTCATTGTGGGACTGGGCATCCCTATTACCTGCCACTCTCTCATGCAATGACAAGTGAATAAACACTCATCGTGAGAATAACACACCTAGCATGGAAAATATTGGCCACCCCCTGCCGCTTCATGAGTGCTACGAGCACACAAAACGGAAAATTATTTTGAAAAATTAGAGTTGGCACATGCAAATTTACTTGGAATGGCATGAAAATACCCCATATAGGTAGGTATGGTGGACTCATGTAACATCCCCAGATCTTAACCCTGCCATCTTGCTAATTAATTAGCCATGTCATCATGATCATCTTCAATAAGTTGCATTAGGAAATAATTCAACCTCAATTCAAAATTCAAAATGCAAGCCAAGTAATTATTTCTTCACACAGCAAAACAAAAATGTTCACAATATTGCAAAAATTCTCAAAACAATTATAAAAATAAAACCAACACTGTTAAAATTCCCAAGTTGACCCTAGCATTTAAAACAATGCTATTCCAGCAATTTAAAATGCAATTTCATTTATGAAAAATGCAAATGAAATTATCTACCTCCCAAAATATTTGTGGCACTGCCTAAAAATGTGTTGGATTTAATGGGCCAAGTTCCATAAATTTCCTAAATCATTTGGATGCCCAAATAAATCATTTTCCCTCTCTGTTCTTAAATAAAAGAGAAAACAGAAAAGCAGAAAAGGAAAAGCCTTACCCGTCGCCTGGGCGGAGGCCAGCCGGCCCACCCCATCTTCCTCCTCCTCCCACCTGCTCCCCTCTGCCGTGTCGCCACGCCCGCGTTCGGCGCGTACGGCACGCCGTCTCCAACCGCCACCGTGACGAGGCAGGTGGCTGGGATAAGGTCGCGCCCCCTCCCTCTCCCCTGGACACCCGCAGTCCTCCCCTCCTCTCTCCCTCGCTCGCGCTCACCTCTCTTTCCCTCAGACCAACGCTGTTGCCGCCGTAACTCCGACGTCCGCGCGGTCTCCGGCGTCCCCGCGACCGCTGCTGGTGTCGGGGGAACGCGCCAGCCTCCCCTACGTCCACCCCGACCAGCTACGGGTGCCAGGAAGCTCCACATCAATGGAATCGAGCTCGTCCCCATCTCCGGCAGCTGCCTATGTCCTGGCGAGTTTCTCCGTCGTTCTGCGCTACTAACCTGTCGCCGGCTTTCCGTAGCCACCCGGTGAGCCTCCACTCCCCTCTCCTCTCTCTCTAGCTACCGCTGTCTCGCCGTAGCCCCCTGGCGACACCGCGCACAGCTGTCGTGCTTTGACCGTTGCCGCTGCTGCCATTACCGTGCTTCCGAGCCCTACGGCTCGAGCCAGGAGCGCCAGCGTGCTCCTGGTGAGCTCCTGCTTCGCCCTAGCTAGCTTGCGCGATCGGGAATGGCTCGTAGCTGTTTCCCCTCCCTGGCCCGAAACGCGACCGCCGCCACGGGTCGTCGCCGGCGGCCCTGCCGGCCTCCCCTACTCGCTCCGACCCCACCATCCGACGCGCAGTCGAGAGGCCGATCAAAAGAGCCAGACCGCACGCGATTTGATGCCCTGTAGCAAAAACCCGAGCCCCGCCGGAGTTCGCCGCCGTGTCTGGGCTTGCCGGAGCCGTTTCCGGCGACGCGCTGACGTGGCAAGGCATGGGGCCCGCCCAGGGTCGCTGACAGTGGGCCCCTACGCCTTCGTTGACCGCGTTGACTTCGGCCAATGCTGATTACTGTTCGCCACTGCCACTGACGTGTGGGCCCCCCGCGGTTAACTAATTAATTAATCCATTTTTAATTAAAACTTAAATAATTAAATTAGTTAGTGACACTGACAGTAGGCCCCACCAGTAGATTAATTAGTTTAACTAAATTGTTAAGTCACTAAGGCTGACAGGTGGGTCCCACCTGCCAGCTTGACCAGTCAGCTGGTCAGCCGACTGCTGATGCAGTGATGACATCAGCATGATGTCTTATTCCATTTCTGGCATTTCTGTTAATTTAAATAATTCCAGAAAAATGTTTAAAACTTTGAAAAATCATAGAAAATAAACCGTAGCTCGGATCGAAAAACTTTCTACATGAAAGTTGATCAGAAAAACGAGACGAATCCGAATATGTGGTCAAAATGCTTGACCATCACTCCTATCTATCTAAACATGGAACCTTCCCCTCCGGTTCAGTATTCCGAAATCAGGCTAAACGCCGGGGAAATATCCCAGATATTTTCCCGATTCGTCTGCGACATATAGCATTGCCTTAGGTCACATCTAACACCGCATATCGTCATGCCATGCATCTGTATTGCTTGTATTTGATTTTATTTATTGTTTCTTACCCCTCTTCTTATCCTATAGCCACCAAGACCGCCGCAGCTCAGGAGACCAACTACATCCCCGACGACCCCTCTTTTGCCGCAGAGCAACCAGGCAAGCAAACCCCCTTGACGCATGCCTATATCACCTATTCCTTTTTCCCTCCTGCTTGCATTAGAAATTGCTACTGTTCTATTTTATCCTATTCTGATGCAGAGCCTGTTTTTCCAACTGCTTTTGATACCTTACCTGATATCCTAAATGCTTAGTGTAGGTTTATATTGAACCATCTGTGGCCCCTCTTCTTGTTCTAGTTGCCCCGCTTAGTTACCTGTGCCCCGATCGATGTGATCGACGGGCTGAGACAAGCACATCACCGCACACCCCCTAAGTTGTTCGACTCTACAGAGTTATCCTCGAGTGCTGAGGGTGATACCTCTTATCCCACTCCTGATATGCCTCTGTGGTACAGCTAGTCGGTTGTGGGATACGAGGGTGATACCTCTTCCACCACCTTCGATGAAGCTTATGTCGTGCAACCCCTCAATTATGAATCCATCGAGGGTGATTCCTCCGGGTTCACCTTGACGGTAGCACCGAGTGGGAATCCATCGAGGGTGATTCCTCAGATTACCCACTTGATGTTACGGACACACGGTTACATTTACCTGTTGCCCTTGTACTGTTATTGCAGGGCTGAAGGGACAGGCGGTACCACCCCGGTAGAGGTGGACCTGAGTTCCCGACAGTCTCCTGGGAAGACGGGTTGACCTGGAGGGTACCCGCGAGAGAATTACGAGGTGCGGCCGGGCAGGCAGAGACCGCCCTAGAGAGGGATGGGCCTGGCCCTTGTTGCACTTCCTCGAGACGGGGTGACAGGAGTACTGATCGTCACCGCGAGCTCCTAATAACACGCTTAACGGATTTGGGTATTGATCTGAGTTGGCCACTGGCCTATACGCACTACCACCACGCGGGATAATGGTTTAGTGGGGCCCTCGGCGCCGTATGTATCAGCCGAAAGATCTGTCAGACGTCCAGTTCAGCATTGCGGCACGGCTGGGCCGGCGCCATCCAGGAGAGAGGTGGTGCCTGGTTCGCCCTACTCGCAACGACCCGGAGTGCGAAGGGCGATGGGCCCAAGACCCCTGAGCACTTAGGATGTAGACCGGCGGGGACCTCTCTACTGAGCTGTAGGTAGGGCTGCGGTGTGTCGATCAGCCGAGGCCGGGCATGACCCAAGAAAGTGTGTCCGGCCGGAGTTAATCGAGCGTGTTGGGTAACAGTAGTGCACCCCTGCAGGGAAGATTATCTATTCGAATAGCAGTGTCCACGGTAACAGGACACTCAGTGTTGTATCCCGATCTACTACTACTTGAACTGGATAATTTAATTAATTGGAAGCTCCGGGATCGCTTTCTCACAGGGAGTCGAGGAAGGATCTCTAGGCTTCGATTCAACATGCTTGTTACTTTATGTTATGTTACTAATCTACTCTCTTCTTATGCTACAAGACCGCTGAAGATGCTAGTCTTCGATAGGCTAGGCTTTTCCCTCTCTGCTGTCATTTCTGCAGTTCAGTCCACATATACAGCCTTTCTTTGAAACCGATGCATAAGTAGAATAGTTCTGATGTAAGTCTTGCGAGTACTTTGGATGAGTACTCATGGTTGCTTTGCTTCCCTTTTCCCCCCATTCCCGATTGTTGCGACCAGATGATGGAGCCCCGGAGCCAACTGCCACAGCCGACGACTTCTACTACACCTCTGGAGGAGCCTACTACTATGTGGAGACCGCCAACGACCAGGAGTTGTTAGGAGGCTCCCAGGCAGGAGGCCTGCGCCTTTTCGATCGTTGTCGTTGTTTTGCCTCGCCTGTTTAAGGCCTATCTGTTTTACTTTTATATTTGTACTCAGATATCTAATGCTTCCACTGATGCTTGTATGACATCGAGCTTATGTATTCGAGCCCTCGAGGCCCCTGGCTTGTAATATAAAGCTTGAATTATTTTATTTGTGTAGAGTTGTGTTGTGATATCTTCAAGTGAGTCCCTAGGCTTGATCGTGTGCATTTGCGTGTATGATTAGTGCACGATTAAGTCGGGGGCGTCACAAGTTGGTATCAGAGTCGACTGCCTGTAGGAATCCCCTTTCCAACTCCTTGGCCGAAGTTGAGTCTAGTCTTTGCAAAAACTATTTTACTAACATGGCTGTGTGGCTTACGGGCCCACGTCGCCAATGGGTGGTATTACGATCTTTTATTCCTCTTCCTTGCTCTGGGACTCTGAATCCTCTTCTATTCGGGTTAAATGATTTTGCTGACTCTAACATTAGGATCTCGTGATCACATTCACCCGGAGAGCTGGATTATCTATAATTATTCCTTTCCATGTATATCATGCTCTGCTTTTCCTTGGGAAGGATATACACCTAATAGTTGTATATAATCACATTTTCCTTCCATTGGTCTGTTTAACCTTTCTGGTGATCTGGCTTTATCTGAGCAGTGATAACTCCCTGCTTAAGTGAACACCCCCAAATAAAACCTTGTCACTATTGTTGATGACATTCCGCTAACCACCGATGGACGAGAACCTTGCCTATTGGTCCGCCTCGTTTTAACGAGCAGGAAAATGGTTCTCTTCGTTCCCCGCCCTTGGTACCGACGTTGTTGCCGACATAGCTGACAAATTGTCCTCTGACCTGCCTTGCTGTCGTGACCGCGCAAGAGGTCACTGCCTTCCCACTCTTAATCGACACTCACCACAGTTCCACAGGATCGAAACCTGACTCTCCTATACATTCTTGATCCCGAAGACACCCCTTGCCCCACCTCTTAAATCTCGGGACGAGATTTCTTGTAGTGGGGGAGAATTGTAACATCCCCAGATCTTAACCCTGCCATCTTGCTAATTAATTAGCCATGTCATCATGATCATCTTCAATAAGTTGCATTAGGACATAATTCAACCTCAATTCAAAATTAAAAATGCAAGCCAAGTAATTATTTCTTCAAATAGCGAAACAAAAATGTTCATAATATTGCAAAAATTCTCAATACAATTATAAAAATAAAACCAACACTGTTAAAATTCCCAAGTTGACCGTAGCATTTAAAACAGTGCTATTCCAGCAATTTAAAATGCAATTTCATTTATGAAAAATGCAAATGAAATTATCTGCCTCCCAAAATATTTGTGGCACTGCCTAAAAATGTTTTGGATTTAATGGGCCAAGTTCCATAAATTTCGTAAATCATTTGGATGCCCAAATAAATCATTTTCCCTCTCAGTTCTTAAATAAAAGAGAAAACAGAAAAGTAGAAAAGGAAAAGCCTTACCTGTCGCCTGGGCGGTGGCCAGCCGGCCTAGCCCATCTTCCTCCTCCTCCCACCTGCTCCCCTCTGCCATGTCGCCATGCCCGCGTCCGGCGCGTACGGCACGCCGTCTCCAGCCGCCACCGCGACGAGGCAGGTGGCTGGGATAAGGCCGCGCCCCCTCCCTCTCCCCTGGACGCCCGCAGTCCTCCCCTCCTCTCTCCCTCGCTCGCGCTCACCTCTCTTTCCCTCTGCGCGGCGCTGCTGCCGCCGTAACTCCGACGTCCGCGCGGTCTCCGGCGTCCCCGTGACCGCTGCTGGTGTCGGGGGAACGCGCCAGCATCCCCTACGTCCACCCCGACCAGCTACGGGAGCCGGGAAGCTCCACATCGACGCAATCGAGCTCGACCCCATCTCCGGCCGCCGCCTCTGCTCCGGCGAGTTTCTCCGCCGTTCTGCGCTACTAACCTATCGCCGGCTTTCCGTAGCCACCCGGTGAGCCTCCACTCCCCTCTCCTCTGTCTCTGGCTGCCGCTGTCTCGCGTATGCGCCAGCGTGCTCCTGGTGAGCTCCTGCTTCGCCTTAGCTAGCTTGTGCGCTCGGGAACGGCCCGTAGCCGTTTCCCCTCTCTGACCCGAAATGCGACCGCCGCCACGGCTCGTCGCCGGCGGCCCTGCCGGCCTCCCCTACTCGCTCCGTCCCCACTATCCGACGCGCGGTCGAGAGGCCGATCGAAAGAGCCAGACCGCACGCGATTTGATGCCCTGTAGCAAAAACCCGTGCCCGCCGGAGTTCGCCGCCGTGTCTGGGCTCGCCGGAGTCGTTTCCGGTGACGTGCTGACGTGGCAAGGCATGGGGCCCGCCCAGTGTCGCTGACAGTGGGCCCCTGCGCCTTCGATGACCGCGTTGACTTCGGTCAACGCGGATTACTATTCGCCACTGCCACTGACATGTGGAGCCCCCGCGGTTAACTAATTAATTAATCCGTTTTTAATTAAAACTTAATTAATTAAGTTAGTTAGTGACACTGACAGTAGGCCCCACCAGTAGATTAATTAGTTTAACTAAATTGTTAAGTCACTGAGGCTGACAGGTGGGTCCCACCTGCCAGCTTGACCAGTCAGCTGGTCAGCCGACTGCTGACGAAGTGATGACATTAGCATGATTTCATATTCCATTTCTGGCATTTTTGTGAATTTAAATAATTCCAGAAAAATGTTTAAAACTTTGAAAAATCATAGAAAATAAACCGTAGCTCGGATCGAAAGACTTTCTACATGAAAGTTGATCAGAAAAACGAGATGAATCCGAATATGTGGTCAAAATGCTTGACCATCACTCCTATCTATCTGAACATGGAACCTTCCCCTCCGGTTCAGTATTCCGAAATCAGCCTAAACGCCGGGGAAATATCCCAGATATTTTCCCGATTCGTCTGCGACATATAGCATTGCCTTAGGTCACCTCTACCACCGCATATCGTCATGCCATGCATCTGTATTGCTTGTATTTGATTTTATTTATTGTTTCTTCCCCCTCTTCTTATCCGATAGCCACCGAGACCGACGCTGCTCAGGAGACCGACTACATCCCCGACGATCCCTCTTTTGTCGTAGAGCAACCAGGCAAGCAAACCCCCTTGACGCATGCCTATATCACCTATTCCTTCTCCCTCCTGCTTGCATTAGAAATTACCACTGTTCTGTTTTATCCTATTCTGATGCATAGCCTGTTTTTCTAACTGCTTTTGATACCTTACCTGATATCCTAAATGCTTAGTGTAGGTTTATATTGAACCATCTGTGGCCCCTCTTCTTGTTCTAGTTGCCCCGTTTAGTTACCTGTGCCCCGATCGATGTGATCGACGGGCTGAGACCAGCACATCACCGCACACCCCCTAAGTTGTTCGACTCTACAGAGTTATCCTCGAGTGCCGAGGGTGATACCTCTTAGCCCACTCCTGATATGCCTCTGTGGTATAACTAGTCGGTTGTGGGATACGAGGGTGATTCCTCTTCCACCACCTTTGATGAAGCTTATGTCGTGCAACCCCTCAATTATGAATCCATCGAGGGTGATTCCTCCGGGTTCACCTTGACGGTAGCACCGAGTGGGAATCCATCGAGGGTGATTCCTCAGATTACCCACTTGATGTTACGGACACACGGTTACATTTACCTGTTGCCCTTGTACTGTTATTGCGGGGCTGAAGGGACAGGCGGTACCACCCCGGTAGAGGTGGACCTGAGTTCCCGACAGTCTCCTGGGAAGACAGGTTGACCTGGAGGGTACCCGCGAGAGAATTACGAGGCGCGGCTGGGCAGGTAGAGACCGCCCTAGAGAGGGATGGGCCTGGCCCTTGTTGCACTTCCTCGAGACGGGGTGACAGGAGTACTGATCGTCACCGCGAGCTCCTAATAACACGCTTAACGGATTTGGGTATCAGCCGAAAGCTCTGTCAGACGTGCAGTTCAGCATTGCGGCACGGCTGGGCCGGCGCCATCCAGGAGAGAGGTGGTGCCTTGTTCGCCCTGCTCGCAACGACCCGAAGTGCGAAGGGCGATGGGCCTAGGACCCCTGAGCACTTAGGATGTAGACCGACGGGGACCTCTCTGCTGAGCTCTAGGTAGGGCTGCGGTGTGTCGATCAGCCGAGGTCGGGCATGACCCAGGAAAGTGTGTCCGGCCGGAGTTAATCGAGCGTGTTGGGTAACAGTAGTGCACCCCTGCAGGGAAGATTATCTATTCGAATAGCAGTGTCCACGGTAACAGGACGCTCAGTGTTGTATCCCGATCTACTACTACTTGAACTGGATACTTTAATTAATTGGAAGCTTCGGGATCGCTTTCTCACAGGGAGTCGAGGAAGGATATCTAGGATTCGATTCAACATGCTTGTTACTTTATGTTATGTTACTAATCTACTCTCTTCTTATGCTGCAACACCGCTGAAGATGCTAGTCTTCGATAGGCTAGGCTTTTCCCCTCTCTGCTGTCATTTCTGCAGTTCAGTCCACATATACAGCCTTTCTTTGAAACAGATGGATAAGTAGAATAGTTCTGATGTAAGTCTTGCGAGTACTTTGGATGAGTACTCACGGTTGCTTTGCTTCCCTTTTCCCCCCATTCCCGATTGTTGCGACCAGATGATGGAGCCCCGGAGCCAGCTGCCACAGCCGACGACTTCTACTACACCTCTGGAGGAGCCTACTACTACGTGGAGACCGCCGACGGCCAGGAGTTGTTAGGAGGCTCCCAGGCAGGAGGCCTGCGCCTTTTCGATCGTTGTCGTTGTTTTGCCTCGCCTGTTTAAGGCCTATCTGTTTTACTTTTATATCTGTACTCAGATATCTAATGCTTCCGCTGATGCTTGTATGACATCGAGCTTATGTATTCGAGCCCTCGAGGCCCCTGGCTTGTAATATAAAGCTTGAATTATTTTATTTGTGTAGAGTTGTGTTGTGATATCTTCAAGTGATTCTCTAGGCTTGATCGTGTGCAGTTGCGTGTATGATTAGTGCACGATTAAGTCGGGGGCGTCACAACTCATTCGGCACAACTTTAGGTTTAAGGAGTTGGATGCACAAGCAACATTCCTGCTTAGTACAAATGAAGGCTAGCTAATAGATTGAGAAGCAACCAACTAGAGAACGAAAACGGTCATAAGCATGCATTGATAATAACTAACACTGAATAATGCACCATAAGTAGGATATAACTTCGTTGCATAACTATTGACTCTACTTGCATGCATAGGGAGTCACAAACCTTAACACCAATATTCTTACTAAATCACAATTACTCACTAGCATAACTCACATATTACCATCTCTATATTGCAAAACTATTGCAAGGAATCAAACATATCATATTCAATGATCTACAAGTTTTATGTAAGATTTTCTGACTAACCATGTGAATGACCAATTCTTGTTGACTCTCTAAATAGATATAAGTGAAGCAAGAGAGTTTAATTCTTTCTACAAAAGACCATGCTCTAACAAACATAAGTGAAGCAATAGAGCATTCTACAAATAATGGTTTTCAATATGAAGAGAAACAGGCATCCAAACTTCAAATTATATAAGTGAAGCACATGAAGCATTCTATAAAGCCATACTCAAAAGATATAAATGAAGTGCATGAAGCATTCTATAAATCAACCAAGGACTATCTCATACCAGCATGGTGCATCACTAAAAGAAAAATAAAAGGCACACGATGCTCCAAGAATTTACGCATATCATGTGAACAAAACAAAAACCGAAACATACCGATACTTGGTGAAGAAAGATGGGATGCCTTCCGGGGCATCCCCAAGCTTAGACGCTTGAGTCTCCTTGAATATTTACTTGGGGTGCCTTGGGCATCCCCAAGCTTTAACTCTTGCCTCTTCTTATTCTCCTCATATCGATACCACCTCGATCTTCGAACACTTCATCCACACAAAACTTAACCGAACTTTTTATTAGCGGGGTTAGTACATATAACATCAAATCCCATCATGTCCTGCCGTAACATTATTGTATAATTATAATCAAACATTACCCACTATATGCTATCACAATTCTATGGCTCCCAAGTCAACGGGGCTCAACAAGATTTCAAACATACGCAAATAACGAAACTATAACAGCAATCTGTGAAAACAGGACAGTCTGTAAAGATGCAGATGGTACATATACTTCTGTAACTCAAAAAATTCTGAAAAATTAGGAAAAAATAAAAAAAAATCATAGCAGTACTGTGTAATTTTTTTAGGATTTTATCACGTTCCAGTAAAATAACAAAATTCAAGCACTACAGCAAAAGTTTCTGTTTTTGCACTGCACATACCAAACAAGCAATTTAAACATCCTAACGGTAAATCTTGGCACATTATTTTTATAATACAATGGATTTGACAAGGGGATAATTATTTTTGTTGAAAAGTTTCTGTAATTCAAGATTCACAAAGTTTCCAAGGGCATGAACAAAGTTCAAGGAGCTCCCCCACTTCAACGGTGCTCGTCTTTCTTACTTTCACTTTCCTTTTTGAAAAGTTTTAGGTTCCCCTCTATATTTTTTGTTTTTAAAATTTTTAAAAGCACTCAATAGAAATAAATGACTCTCTAAAACTTCTGGGTTGTCTCCCTGGCAGCTCTTTCTTTAAAGCCATCAAGTAGGCATAAAGTGCTCAAGTAATCGATCCACCCGGATCCCAAGGTATATCAAAGCCAATTTTAATTAACAATGATTTGTAATTTAGTAGTGAGCACAAAGTAATATAAATCATGTAAAAACGAAGTCTAACTCTCTTCCTATGCATCGGCATGTCATAAAAGAACAATTCATGCACATCAAATAAAGGCCAATGCATAGCATAAGTAGTTTCTTGCAATTTTATCGTATCGGAAACATAGAGAGGTAAAGATGTAGTTCCTCTCTCATAATAATTGCAAGTAGGAGCAGCAAGCACATGCATATTATATTCATCAAAACTATCATGTGTAGTAGTAAAACACAACCCATCAATATAATCCTTAATAAGAGCAAACTTCTCCGATATAGTGTAGTTGGGAGAATTCAAAAAGATAATAGGACTATCATGTGTAGGTGCAATAGCAACAATTTCATTCTTAACATAAGGAATTATATCAAGTTCATCTCCATAAGCATCATTCATATTCGCATCATGGCCACAAGCATAGCAAGCATCAATTTCATCAAAAAGGGATATTTCAGAAGCATCAAGGGGATCATAGCAATTATCATAGCATTCATCCTTCGGTAAGCATGAAGGGAAATTAAACAATGTATGAGTTGAAGAGTTACTCTCATTAGAAGGTGGGCACGGGTAGCTAATCCGCTCTTCCTCCTTTTGTTCTTCGCTCTCCTCCTCATCTTTTTCATCTAATGAGCTCACAGTTTCAGCAATTTCTTCTTCCATACTTTCTTGCAAAATACTAGTCTCTTCTTGGAGAGCGGAGACTTTCTCAATAAATTTATCAATATCGGCATTGTATTTATAATTCTCATAGCAATATTTAAGTATAGCAAAATTTTCAGATCTGTAGACAGCATCATCACAATCTTCATACTTTTCAAACAAAGATTCAATTTCATATGCACCCTTAAAAGCAACAAATTCTTCTATTCGTTCCACATCATAGTAATCATATATACCATTAGCATAAGAAGCCAAGGTTTCATTATCATTAAATTTACATGAAAAGGGAAGGTGTGGAGCCTTCATCCTAGAGCAACAAGTATAATCATATCTCAAGCATAAATTCCAAGCATACCATTGCAAATAATCAATTTGATCCCATAAGAGTTTCCCTTTTTGAGACAAGCGATAATCCCTAAAGTATTCACATTGATCCAACGTGTCTCCCATTATCAAGTTGAATGGGGTTTTCTCACGATAATCAAAGTAGTGTTTAATGTTTTCCACATAACGAGCATCAAGGGTTTTAGGAGGTTCCCCATCTCCATGAGTAGCAAGTACAGCTAATTTTTTTGGTATTTCGTGTTCCATATCCATAACTAAAGATAGAGAACAACTTAGAACAGAAAATAAAATCTACTTAGTGATAAAGCAAACAAGCACATACGAGAATATCAACCCCACGCTATTGCTCCCCGGCAACGGCGCCAGAAAAAGGTCTTGATAACCCACAAGTATAGGGGATCAATTGTAGCTTTTTCGATAAATAAGAGTGTCGAACCCAACGAGGAGCTAAAGGTAGAATTAGTATTCCCTTCAAGTTCTATCGACCACCGATACAACTCTACGCGTACTTAACGTTCGCTTTACCTAGAACAAGTATGAAACTATTTTGTAGGTGATAGGATAGGTTTGCAAGAATAAAACTAAAAGTACTTTGCGAGAATAAAACTATGAGTAATTTGCAAGATAATAAAAGTTAGTTGTTTAGTAGAAAGCTTTTGTAACACAAGTGAATGATTTGTCCCTAGGCAATCGATAACTAGACCGGTAATCATTATTGCAATTTTATATGAGGGAGAGTCATGAGCTAACATACTTTCCATACTTGGATCATATGCACTTATGATTGGAACTCTAGCAAGCATCCGCAACTACCAAAGATCATTAAGGTAAAACCCAACCATAGCATTAAGTATCTGGTCCTCTTTACTCCCATACGCAACAACCCCCTTACTCGGGTGTAAGCTTCTGTCACTCTAGCCGCCCACCATAAGAGAATTATGAACGTATTGCAAACCCTACAGCGGGAATCCCCCACGTGTGCACGGCACGGAAGGCACCATAGGACAGCACCAAAATAAAACGTACAACTCAAACCAATCACGATCATCAATCAACCCATAGGACAAAACAAATCTAGTCAAACATCATAGGATGGCCACAAATCATTGGATAATAATATGTAGCATTAAGCACCATGTTTAAGTAGAGAATTACAGCAGGAATTGAGAGGTTACACCGCTGCATAGAGGGGGAGAGAGTTGG
This sequence comes from Elymus sibiricus, assembly GCA_039707655.1. Lineage (NCBI taxonomy): Eukaryota > Viridiplantae > Streptophyta > Magnoliopsida > Poales > Poaceae > Elymus > Elymus sibiricus. Next base: position 334,345,610 of record CM077666.1, read on the forward strand.
TGTTGACGGCGGTGAAGTTGTTGGTGTAGATCGCCATCACGATGGTTCCCCCGGCGCCGCTGCGGCGCCACCGGAAGAGAGGGGGAGAGAGCCCCCCTCCTTCTTCTTCTTCCTTAGCCTCCCTCGTAGATGGGAGGAGAGTTTCCCCTCTGGTCCATGGCTGCCATGGCGGCGGAGGGGCAGGAGCCCCTCCGAGATTGGATCTCTCTCTCTCTCTTTGTTCTCTTCTGTTTCGCGTTCCTGTTTTCTGGCCTTTCACCGTTTCTTAAATTCCCGGAGATCCGTAACTCTGATTGCACTGAAATTTTAACACGATTTTTTTCCAGATATGAGCTTCCTTGCGGCCGAAGAAGAGCCCCAACCGACTTACGGTGTGCCCACGAGGCACCACCGCGCGCCTGGGGGGCTGCGCCATGGTGGCTTGTGGAGGCCGTGGGCCTCCGTTTGCGTTGATTCCACCTCCCAAAAATCACATATATTCCAAAATAATTCTCCATAAAACTTTATTGCATTTGGACTTCGTTTGATATGGATTTTCTATGAAACAAAAAACAAGCAGAAAATAGGAACTGGCACTGGGCACTAGATCAATATGTTAGTCCCAAAAATATTATAAAATATTGCCAAAAATATGTGAAAGTTGTAGAATATTGACATGAAACAATCAAAAATTATAGATACGATGGAGACGTATCAGAATCCTGTGTCAATACCAATACCAAAATGCAGATACCAGATTGGTGGACCGAGATCAAGTGAGGCAAGTCAAGCTGCAACATGCGCCCATGCATCAGCCATTCAAACAACATCCAAGGGACAACAGTGAGCCAAAGCAAAAGGCTCGACGCTTATGTCCCAACCATCCATCCATCTAGCACATAATCGTGGCAGGAAAAAGGACAGCTTGGCACGAGCGTCTCCTACTCTCACGAACTTCACTGTGGAAAGCCGGCGGAGAACATCCAAAGGCCACCACCGCGGAGGATAGGCAGCGGAGCGCGGCCGTGAGGACCAGGGAGGTGCACTCCAGCGGGCCGGGAAGCAGTCTTGGCATTTTTCGACACATATAGTGGATTTGATTGGATTGGGTGCTCGTTTTCTCTTAAGAAAGCAAAAGAAAATTAAAGTGTACTGTGGAAGGATGGAAATATTGTTTATTGCTTCTCTGCAAAATTTTTATTCTTCATTTGCATAGAACTGTACTTTCTATCGTGGAAGGATGGCGCTGTTGTTTGGTTTTTGGTTCATCCTTTTGCTCATTCAGTAGAAAAGTTGTAGCTGCTATTTGTATTTTGTAATACGTGAAACACTCTGACCCGCACTTTTTTAGAACATATATGGTTGGTGTTTGTGTTTTAAATTTATTGAAAACTGCACTTTGTATTTTCTAAAACCAAACAAAAAATCACACAAAACCCCTCAAGAAAAGACCAACTTTCATTGAAGGAACAAAAAAAAGAAGCTAGGAACGCAGCGCCCACGCTGCCGAACTAGGTCGGCACACCTTCGTCGGCAGTGGGTGAAGACACCCCTCTCTCTTAGCAAAGCCTCCTCTATTTACTGCCTGCGGGCAGCAGTTAGGATCCACCCGTCAGTTGGAACGTGTTTGTTTGCCTGAAGCACCCCAAATAGGTCCATTGAATGCAATAAAAGCCCGTTTGGTTGTGTACACTAGGTGTTGGCCCGCACGCGCACAAAACCTAAAGCATTCTCAAGCCTGGCTAGGTGAACGTTTAAATCGGTTGTTTCCACGGAGCTAGCTGAGGCAAACGCAAGGGAGGGAACAACATGTGCAACGCTGCAGACATGGAGATGTCGGGAGACTAAAATCTGTAGATACGGGATGGTGCGATATCTAGTATCATCCTCCCTTTACTTGATCACCTCTAGCGGTAGGACAAATCCATTCTCACTTCGCAGCACCGACAACGGTGACTTAGATCTGCGGTACCGACAGCGGCCACCGCCACCGACTTATATCTCGGCTATCGGGACATGTTCCTCACCTTCGTGAGCTGCTTGTCCCCTTCCTCTTCATATCCATACTATTTGCCTCATCTCCAACATGGGTGGTTCATTAGCTCCAATGGCGGTAAGCATCATACAACCACCCTACATTGTTAGGTTGTTAGGTAAGGTGGAGGATTGATTTCGTCATTACTTACCACAACATTGATTTTAGAACGAATGGATGAAGCTGCTAGTTTAGGCATCAACACTGATAGCTATGTTGGTCCACAAGAGATCGGTTCATCGCATTTCCAAGTCGGTGATCCGTTATGGTCCGTTGTTAGACCAAGATAAGGAGAGGATGGTGAATCTGAACTACATCTACAACAATAATGATGTAGAGGCTGTGAGCATGCTTCGAATACGAAGAGCACCTTTTGGCAAGCTTGTGGACAAGTTTAGGGGGAGGGGGTTGCTAAAAGATAGCATCCACACCATTGTGGAAGAGTAAGTAGCAATGCTTCTTCATGTCGTGGGTCATAACTAGAGGTTCAGAGTGATTCACAACATGTTCAAAAGATCCAATGAGATAATTTAGCGATATTTCAAACAAATTACGTATGCAATTGGGGAGCTCGGAGGAGAGATGATCAAGGCACCTACTGGTCAAACTTCTTCGAAGATACGTATGAGCCCTAGATGGTATCCATATTTCCAGGCGAGCAGTACTCTTAGTTCATTCCATGATATGCTTGTATTGTTACGAGACATAACAGTTTTTTCATGCCACATGATTGTATCAGCGGAATAGATGATACTCATGTGACTGCTAGAGTGCCGAGGTCACAGACTGCAGGGTAGAAAGCACTACACAAAATAGAAGGCGCTTGATGTTGTCGATTTTGATCTCAAGTTCACATATGTGTTTGTTGGTTGGAAAGGATCAGCCCATGATGCTAACATTGTTGCTGATAGTATAACTCGGCCTGAGAGGATCAATATCCTCGATGCTAAGTTCTAACTAGGAGATGATAGATATGCATGTTGGTCTGGAGTTCTTCCACCCTTCAACCAGGTACCATCTCAACGAGTTCTCTTCTAGAAACTATCCTACGACTGTTGCTAAATTATTCAATCTCACGCACTCTAGCATTTACGGTTGAGAGGGCATTTGGTGCTTTGAAGAACAAATTTAAGATTCACAACATTAGGCCGTGAGCAACCAAACATTTCTAGAAATTTAGAAAATTACTTTTAATTTTGAACAATTTTTGACAAACACAATAGTTTTTGAAAAAAGTGAACAATGTTTCTATTTGTGAATAAATTTAATGTAGTGGACATATTTTGCATTTGTGAATAATTTTTTAAAAATGGGAACATTTTTTTATTCCCTAACAAAATTTTGAAATTGGGAACATTTTTCTGAATTTGTGGACAAAATTTGAAAGCAGGGACATTTTTGAAACTCTGAACAACTTTTTAAACATGTCAATATTTTTTGATATTTCCGTACATTTTTTGAATTTGTGAATAAAATTTGAAAACATGAACTTTTTTAAAAATTCTTATTTAAGAAAATACAAGCATTTTTTAAAAATTCCGAACACTTTCCAAAAACACGAACATTTTTCAAAATTTTGCATAAACTTGAAATTTCCAAAATTTTAAAAAAACATTTGAATTTATGAATAAAATGGGTCGGCCCATTTTAGATCACTCGTTGTGCTCTTTGTGCGTTTGGTCAATTCCTTGACGTACAGAGCGTCATATAGGATTTTCCATCCACGAATCAGTCTCATTGTTCTAAAAAAAGTGAACCCGTCTCATATCTTCTGATTCCCCATTGCCTCGCGTGCTGCTGCGTCGTGAGGCCGCACTAGATGACATCCACCGGCAGCTCCTTAGCAAGCCGACCAAGGTGCACGACCTCAAGGAGAAGCTCACCGCGCGCCTCCACCCATCGAAGAAGCACCATCACGGCGCCTCAGCCACAGAAGACCCGTCGATAGCGTAACTGTTAAGCGATGTGGGCATTTATTCAGACGATTAACAGCTCACCTCCGCATGGCCGCTAGTGGTGCAACTCTCTCCTTGATCCTAGCCAACAGCGAGTTCGCTGTGTGCGGTGGCGAAGACGATGTGGCAAAAGCATAGTTCAACCTCGGAGCCCTTACGACCACACCTCATACCCTGCCTCTCATGATCGTTCATGCTACCGGCTTTCTCTATGGCCTCCTAGCCGCTTCTGGCACCGTGTCGCCATTATCTTTAGGCCACGTGTCGGTTGCAACTTTTTCTATGGTTGTAACTATAAACAATAGGAACCAATCCCATTGTTGGTACAGAGCCTGAAAATCCCTGTCCAAACATGAAACCTTGCTATTTGATTAAGCTCAGGAAATGTTATTCAGTTGACCTGATATAACCAGGGTAATCTTTTTTGCACACTCCTCAACGAGAAAAAATGATTTTCATGGTATGTGCAAATCCACTTATTATGTTTCCTTCTGTCCCAAAGTAAACGGAATTGTACTTTGAGCATTATAGGGCTGATGTGCAAACAAGGTCAGAAAAGAATTTGGTAATCACTAGGACATTTGGTAACTTACCAATTAAACATCAATTTCTTATTCATTTATTTCTTTAGTTTGTGCACATAAAGGTATGATCCTCATGATTTTAGTCTCAGGCCTCCTTTGGTTTACAAGAATTCTATAGGATAGGAGTTTTGTAGGAAAAATTCTTTTGGAGCCCTTGGATTTGTAGATCTTGCCCTTTCGGTCTTGTACTCAATATATACTCGTCCTTGAGGCTCAATATTACATCCACCGTATTACATCAATCATCTCCCTTCTATTCCTCTTATAGTAGGAATCAATTCATATTTCTATTTAGGATAAGACACTGGTGCAGCGACCTGCTATACAAACGGTTTTTACCCCCTTTCTGCGATAGAGTTTTAAACCGTCGCCTTGCCTGTGTGTGCGATAGGGGGGGGGTCCTTCCCACACGACCCAGAAACCATCGGCGATAGGGCCTCCGGTCACACACGCGGGGCAAAAAGAGCTCATGTGTGATTGGGCGAGCCATCACAGACAATTGTACTAGCCCAATCATTTCTGTTCGTATGTACATCCCACATAGTGAATCTCAGACAAACGTTTCCATTCATATGAACATCACACACAATTTTTATGTGGAAACGTTTGTGCAAGGTGGCCTAACGCAAACATTTGTCAGGCAAAATTCGTGTGTGATTGTTCATGGATCCAACACGCCTACTTTCTAGAAACTGTGTGCGTTGTTTGAGGTCATCACCCACGGTGTTGTCTGAGAAACCGTCTGCAATACAAAAACCCAAATAAGCAGGCTAATTGGCCTATTATTGATAATGCATTTAGTAATCAAATTGACATTTCATATCAAACACACCATATGTTTCATAGCCGTATTACGGCAACCAGGATTTCATAGCTGAATTACATCAGAGTACAACATCACATAGCTTCAGCACTCAGTTACACCATATAGGCATATAGCTTGCTACGCCATTACACAACAGCACGAAGTTTCACATGCAACATCTAAAACCTTTGGAAAGTAGCATCATATACGGTATATAGACAGATGAATCTCATCGGGAAAACTGCTGAATCTAAAGGCGAATATTGCGCCTTCAATGATGTTGAATGTCCTTGCAACTTTAGGCTAGTGGCTGCGGATGATTGCCCGCCCAACCTTCGTCCTCTTGAGGAAGACTTCAATATTGTACTGTGGGTGTTGAATGGGTACCTTCCTCGCCTCTTGTCCATGCAGGTGGTTTGAGAGGTAATCATCGGTGAACTGCTTTGGAAAGGACTGAAAACAAAGATATGCATAAATATCTGTTCTAAATTTTGAAATGGCGCATAGGAAAAAACACAAGGTAAAAGAGTTAGTACCATCCTATAGTTGACTGATTTCTTCTTCATTGTGCAAACAAAGATCTTGTTGTTATTCATCGCTAGTTTCTTTATCCTAACAATCTTTCTGAGTTTCTTGACTTGACTGATATTCATGTCCATCTCATTTCCCCATATGCAAAATGGATCGAACAGTGGGTCTAAACCTCAGACAGCAGGACCTACATGTGCAAGAGCAAATTGTTAAAAACCTAAATATTAGAATGGTTCCTGCAATTACACAATAATGTGCTATTAGCCAAAGGACCATGCATGTGCGAACCTCGATGGTAAACCTCAGTGCCTCCCATTATTTCCCTGCAACACATATAAGGCAAATATTGATCAGTTTAAGTGAGAGTTGGCATACTATCAGTAGAATATATTAATGAAAACTTGTACCCACAACAAATGAACATCACGTTGCAGAATTGAACCAAACAGTTAAATGGACACCACAACAAATGAAGCAAGCAGTTAACTGAGAACCACATTGCAGAATAGAACATATACTAGAAGATCATACAGTTAACCAAGCCAAGCATGCTTAAGAACTACTGGGAAATATAGCATTTGTGTATGTTTCTCATGTATAGAGTACATCCAAATTCGATTTTATTCCTCACATGCATAACAATAAAAACATTTGCACCCACAGGAAATGAACATCACATTTCAGAATTGAACCAAACAGTTAACTGAACATCACAACAAATTAACCAAACTGTTAACTGAACATCACATTTCAGAAGATCAGATTGCATATTAACATTACAGAGGACAATTCACTAGAAGGCACCGGAGGCGGCCTAGAGAAAACACCACGAACTATCATTTAAAGCAGCCAACCGCGTGAAGGCGTTCGCGCGTGAGGGGTCGACGGTGGCCTCGACGGCGAGGTGCTCCTCCAAGATCTGGCGGTCGGCAATCATGGCAGCCATCGCGACCTCATCCGTGAGTGCAGCCATGATTTGCTTCACCGCTGCCAGATGCTCCTTGAGCTCCTGGCTATAATGCATGCATCATGGCTATATATGGGTGGTGCTTATTTGGAGGATGGGGCGGTGATTTGGGTGTAAGGTGTCGCGCCGACGGTCGAGGCATGTGGGATGGAGAAGGAGGAGGAGGATGGGGCTGGGTGTGGATTACCTGACTATATCGATGAGTCCGTGCAGCAGGAAGGAGCGCCGCCGGCGAGGAGGCAGCGCTGCAAAGCAAGCAGTGAAGGTTTGAACTTGGAAAGGATGGAGGAAACATTGGAAATGTGGCTTGTGGTGGGTGGGGGGGGGCGGGGACCTAGATATTTCCGCGGTTGCCGAAAATTTATGAACGGTGCAGCAAAAAACTGGCGCGCAAGTGTGGTTGACGCACGGCCGGTGGACTGTAGCCGACGAAGCTTCCGGCGTAAGCCATACATGAGGGATCCCCAAGATATTTTATACTACATCGCACGCGATTCTTGCTAATAAACTGTTTGTGGTGTACTTGATTTTTTCATTTTGATTTGAAAGACAAAATGGGGTTATGGCAGGTGTAACACCCCGATTTTTGGCCCTTTCTTTTTCTTTTGGATTTCTTCGAATTTTTATTTGGAGTTCTTTTTCCGTGGCTATGTGGTCTTGAAACCTGGGAAAATCTTCTCTCCTGCCACTCTAGTGGCTTGTCATTCTCAAATCTATCCCAAGGCCATGTCATTTCCATCTTAGCCCAACCCCAATATTTATTTCTTGGGAATATTCCTTTTTCTATTAAAGGAATAACCCTGTTTGCCCTAGGTTGTGAAGCAACCTATATTTCTGTCTTCCACAAAATTCCCACAAAATTCTCATAAATTCTTTGGATCATATCTTCCACAAATATGCCAAAACCCATCATTGCCTAGTTCAAAAATAATTCAGGAATATTCATTTCCTATTCTGTCCAGAATGGCACTTTGTGAAGGAAGTGCTATTTATATTTTCTTGATTGCCCTCAAAATTGTTGGGCACTCTTTCACATCCAAATCATTGCCTCATGCCAAAATTCAACTTCAATTGCCTAGTAAATCTTCCTCAGCAAATTTCCAAAATTTCTGTCTAGAGAGAAGCTTTGTGAAGGAAGTACTAGCTAGGCTTATCCAAATAAGTTGAAATTTTAGTAGATCATTTATATGGTCAAATAATTGCTCTCCACCAAATTTCATCTCCATCCAACAACCTATGTGAGCACACCTTCAAATCTTTGTTTCTGGCCATAATTTCGGTTTGTGAAGCAACTATATTTTATATTGCTTCAAAAATTCTGAAATTATTCCAGGACCTCAGTATCCCTAAATAATGTAATCATAAAAAAATTCACATTATTTTGCCAAGACAATTCTCCACAAAATTCCCCCAAGTTTCTGTCCAGTGGGTAGCATTGTGAAGGAAGTACCATTTTTACTTATCCAAATTGGATGAAATTCTTATGGTACCTTCATATGCCAAAATAATCCTTCTCCACCAAATTTCAGCCCAATCCAAGCATCCATGTGAGTGCTACTTCCTGATCTAGCTTCTGGACCAGATTTGTCAGTTGTAAAGCAACTAGGTTAAATATTGGTCCAAATCCTTTCAAAATTCACAGGATCATAGTCCTTCCTACCCTAAGACCCTGAGACATCCTGGTTAATTCTTATCTTGTCTAAGTTGATCACTACTTCAGGCTTAAGTTTGCAACAGCAAAGTTCAGTCGACCTCTCCCATCCACGTACAGTGCCTTTCTTCGATCTATCACCTCAGGTAGGACCCACTTAGGAGAGACAACATGCTAGACATCGTTTGGTTGGCCAGAGTGCACCACGTGCGCCTGTGCACGCGGTGACCACACGGTCTGGCACGCCGAAAGCGTGCTCTGGCCGTCGGGGCCCTTTGCCGCCGTCCAAACCACGCCGTATCGCCACCGCACTATGTCGTCTACATTGCTCCCACTCCCCTGCATCCGCGTGTCCTCTCTGGACCCCTCCCTCCCCCCTCTTTCCTCTCTGGCGAGCACGCCGTCCCGGGATGCCCGAGGCCGTCGTCGCTTTGCACTTGTCCTCTTCCTCCCCGCGGCACCTTTGCACCGAATACACCTCCCCTAGCCCTCTCTCCCCCTCCGCGCATGCGCTCGTGCACGCGGTCGTGCCAGAGAGCATCAACCGTGAGCTCCCGTCGGCTTCCGGCGAGGGCATCGCCGCCCGGCTATATATAGCCTACCCCGAGGCCTCCCGAGCTCATCCACCTCCTCACCGCCCTCCACTAGCCCTCCCCAGCCTCCCCACCGAGCTCGAGGAGCTCTCCACCTCGCCCATGGCCGCCATGGCCGCCGCCGAGCCCCTCTAAAATTTGCGCAGCCCGAGCTCTCCCTCTCCCTCCTACCACCATCAGGGCCCTCTCCTAGACTCCATAACCTCCCCCATCCCCTCGCTGGATCCCTAGGGCGCCTGTGGCCGCGTGCCCGAGCTGGGCAGATGGCCTCGTCCGCGGGTGCCCCAAGCCGCAGTCGCCTTGACCCTCCTCGGCGTCCGTGACCAGGCCAGGCGGGCGCGGCGCCTCTTCCCGAGCTCGCCGGTGGCCGGGCCTCGGCCGGAGGTGGCCGGTGGCGCCGGGGCCAGCGGCGGCCGCACCTCTGCCTCGCCCTCCCTCTGTCCCGCGCGAGGTAGGAGACGTTGACCGGGCCAGGCGGGACCCACAACCTCTCGGGCCCCACATGTGAGCCGAACAGAGGAGTCAACCCTGGGCCCGCGCAAGTGAAGACGTATTCTGGAGAAGGCGTTTTCATATTCGGAAAGTGTATTTTGCCATTGCTTTGGGCTAGAATACGTTTTCCAGAAGTGAAAACGTATTTGCAGGAATACGCTTTCAACTATTCAGCCGCCGGCCGAAAGTATTAAATAGCGGACGTTCATCCGTTAAGGCCAGAAAAGAACAGATTTTTATTCTTTTTCTGCCTAACGAACGAACGGCCGTAACTTCGCGACCGTAACTCCGAATCAGGTGATTCCAAAGCCCACGATCTCAGTTCGTCGAGCCCGTTCCGATGGTATCATTTTCATGAGGTTGTCACACTGTGAAAATGACCATTTTGCCCTTGCCCTTAAAACAACTCCGCCGAGAGGGAAACTTTTCCGGCGATTCTTTCCGCGAGTTCATCGCACCTCTCCCCGGTGAATCCATTAACCCCAGGAAAGCCACGACAGCCACTTGCATGATGGCCTTGCAGTATCCATGGTTTTCACTTGAATATTTAAATAAATGTTTGCTCATTTAATTATTTTGTGAATATTATCTGCTTGTGAATCCATGCTCGTTCTTATGGCTTGCTCATTTGCATTAGTAAGTTAAATGATTATTTGCTAGTATTATTATTATCATGTTAGTTCTCGGATTTATTTTCCGATGCTAGTGATAATGTTATGCTCACATGAGTAGTTACGGTTTGATATGAAAATACTTGTCATAGTCATGATCATCGTTATGCCATGCTCATTTGCATTCAGTAGCATAAATGAGTTATCATCGTTCATGATGTTAAATGGTTATGCTGCCCATCCATGGTTACACCGATATCATGCTCATCTGCATTGTTATTTCATTATGTTGTTATGACTCAGCTCATCACCATTCAAGTTAAACCTGACGTTAATCGAACTTGAACAAATCTGTTGGCTGAGTCATGGTGCCACCGAATCAAGCTCACCAGTGCAACCACACTTGCCTGGATGGGGAGGCCCTAATGCGGTCTATTGTCATGCCTCTCGCCGGAACCTCCAACTAGGGAAGGTTATGGGTGTGCGCTACCCTGATCAGGTAGGCGACCATAAGCCTTGAGTGCCCGAGTTGTAAGGATATCCGAGGTCCCTGTTTGGGACAATGTTATGTTTTGGGCCATGATGATGGCAGCCACATAGGTGGCGGATGTCACGAGTTGACATCAGGGGCAACCCAGGACATAGCCCAAAGGGGAGTTTGTCGGGAGTGGCCGGGAGAGTGTCATGCAATAGATTGGTTTTGTCGGAATGTCGTTGGTCCACCCGAATGGGAGCAGGAGGCCATGATTTCCATGGTGTGGGTACAGTGTACTAACCTCTGCAGAGTGTATAATCTATCGATAGCCGCGTCCTCGGTCATGGACACGGTTCGTAGTAGGTCACACTGTGGGTCAACAGAAATAATAACCTGGATAATAAACAACCCCGGTTCGATGAGGAAAGAAGTTGGTTGATCTTTATGTGGTCATGCGATGATCACAGGTAGAGATCAAGCTCCGTGTGGTCATGTGATGATCATGATGGTATAGTTGATACTGAGCTTGGTTGATCCTGAGGTTATCATGTTATGATCACGATGGTAAGTTTGTGGTTACGAGATAACCTCCGAGCAGAGTAAGTTGGTCCATGAGACCTTAAATGTCAACCCCCCGTGCATGCTAGTGCTAGTATCATCCTGTTCATATCATGAATTATATGTACATGCCATGCTCATGTTGATGCCATGCTCATGTTGTTGCCATGCTCATGTTGTTGCCATGCTCATGTTGTTCTAGTAGTATCGTGTTCATCTTTGATGATTAACCTGTAAATGCCATACTGTTGTATGTCTTGATTGCTTTGGTTGCTGTGAGCTTGCGAGTACATTCAAAGTACTCACCTGGCATGTCATGCCAGATTGCAGGTGATGCCGTGATTGCTTGTTTGTCGAGGACCCCGAGGTTGCACTCTAGGATACGTCCCAGCCAGAGTCCCTGCGGAGTGGAGTTCATCACCGTCGTCGTTGTTCCGCTGCTAGAGTTCATCCCGCTTCGAGATGTTCCACTGCTAGCATAGAGCTACCTTAGCAGGCGAAGTGTCGCCGTGCCTTTGTAACCTTCGTGCCTTCAGAACCCTTGTACCCGTAATATTTGTAATAAAGAGTTGATTTGTTCTATGCCAAGCACTGCCGTATTTCAGAAGACTTGATCTCTGGGCTGGAATACGGGGTGTTCCGGTCTCTCTGAGCCGGGGTGCCACAAGGCTTGGTATCAGAGCAGGTCTGGCTGTAGGACGCCCTAGTCAGCGCGAGCGTTAGAAATCGGTAGTTCAGAGTCTAGCTTGCTTGTTGCATTTGGTTGTTGCATTTGTTTGCTGCATAGCATGCATATAGCCTTATTATATTGTCTCTAACGGCTGATCTTGTGAGTGTAGGTGGCATCGGTTTCGATCCACTACCTACACCCTCTAGTTTTGCATGCTTGCTCGTTGGTGTTTGGTGTCATCTCTGTCCCAGCGGAGTGATGCCAAGGTACCTAGTGGTGTCCATCGTTTGCAGGATTGATGCACAGGTATCGCACCAATATTTTCTCTTCAGCCCCACCTATTGTTTCGGTGGTAGACATGTTTCTACCCCGGATCTTGCCATTCAACCCACCGCTTTGGCAACCCTTACTGGTCTTTGTTACCAGAAAAGGGCAATGCCAGCAGACCCTGCTTTTCACCGCTATCCTACCTTGTCACCCATTTCCTGGACGAGTACGGTTCCCTTCCGTACGCTTGATGATGATGTGGCCATGACATTCGTGTCTCGCTACATGATCACCGAGTTCGTCCTCACCGCTAAGCCCGTCCAGATGCAACCGGTGCGGAGCCAGAGTTTGGTGTAGCTCCGCATACACCAACCACTCCACACCCTGATCCACTTTCATGCACATCGCCACAGCATGTTAGATCGTAGTACCGGAGTTCCCTCGAGAATTGTGTGCTTAAGTAGGCATGCATAGTGAGGTAAATAGTTGTAAAATGTGATGTTGCTTGTATGTAATCTTAATGTTGTGTGTTCTTTTGTTTTAGTCGTTTCTTTTGACTTCTTTCTTTGGGCCTTCGGTGTTACCTTATTTTCCCCTTATGAAAGTTGCCCATCAACCGACACCGGACCCGAAGAAACAGCGAGAAGTTCAAATATTTTGGAAGATCAGCTAAACAGTATGGAATTATCAGTGGACTGCATTGTATTGGGAATATCGGATCTGAATACAAATGATATTCTGGAATAACTATCAGCATCAAGACTGACTCAGTGTGCAATCATCACAATCATAATGAACCAGCTGGAAGACAATTTGTGTGCAAGACAACAGTACATTTCCGGTCAAAGGAATATCAAGGGTACATATATGGCATTCAATTCGCATATTCCGGAGAGAAGCTTCTGGTATAAGCAACCCAGTCTTCCTCCGCACGCTACCAGGGAAGCTTATGCCACAAGGTTCTGCAGTCTTCCTCAGTACGATATGTGGATGACTTCCAATATAAGATACTCTATCTTCTCCGGTAAGCCACCGCAGAAAGCTTCTGGCATAAGGCACTGAATCTTCCTCAGCAATCAACCAGAGGAGAAGCTTCTGAGGTACGGTACCCAGTCTTCTTCAGCACGCTATCCCGGCAAAAGCTTCGAGCATAAGCTATTCAGTCTTCCTCAGCACGCTACTCTTAGATAGCTTCCAACACAAGCTATCCAGTATTCATCAGTACGTCACTACAAATAGTCATCGGTAGTGGTACAAGATATTACACAGGGATTTGGCAGCATATGGCAAAGCATCCCAAGAATCAGATCCGCAACAGTTTGTCAGAAGCAAGAATCAGTCAACACACAAGTGTCTGCCTCGGGAATCAAATGCCCAGATACACATGCTTCCATATATATATTGTGAACATGCTGCCAAGGTCATGCAAGTCATTCGTACGATGATGCCAGCCTGGTGAGAACCCGATAACCCCTGAGTTACGCAAGAGGAAGAAAGCTAGTATACACCTCAGTGTGTCGCAAGGACTGCCAAGCTATGAAGCAAGACAATGTTGGGACAACAATCCTGACAGTAAGTATCAAGGCCAGCTTCCTCACACCCGACAAAGTCACTGTCACGTATGATTGACCACAGCAGTAAGCTCTATACAAATAACTGTGAACCTGGTATATGATCATGATGAACCCTTACTTATCTTTTCCGGGTAACGGCACCACGCCTGTTTTCTGAGCTGCTTTCGGCCGTCCAGGGTGGATGCCGACTTTACATTTCTCTTTTCAACAACTGGCCCGTGTTCTGAGCTGCTTGTCGGCCGTCTCGGGCAGCTGTTGAGTTTCTTTTTGTAGCAGCGGCCCTATGCTCTGAGCTGATCTTCGACCGTCTAAGGGAACTGCTACATTCTTCTTATCAACACTGCCTCATGCTCTGAGCTGCTTTTCAGCCGTCGTGAGCCATGGTTGAGTTATTCCAGTAATGTCCCAGATCTGAGTTGTATAGACCGTTCTGGTGGCTACTGATTTATTTGCCGATTTTATGCAAAGGTTCGGATGATCATTGCCCTACAGTTAAAGCTCGAGAGATGATAAATTTGCCAGTTAAATGTTGCTGCACTGCCTGAGGATAAGGATAAGGTATGACTGTTGGAATATTGCACCTGATAGCACCTATGGTCACATCAAGAATTAAAGATATTTATGGCCAAGCTCTTTCAGCCAAAGATTCAGAAAAAGAGAACAATAATGAAGGAGCAAGACCAGCAATACAGGTATGATAATCAGTGCAAGAACAACACGGTACGGATACCCAAGACAGTCTAATTCCATATTGATCATCATGAACACACACCCAAGGGGCTACTCTGTTTGTAAGGACCTCATATCCAGGTGACAGTGGAATAGTCGGTACGGATCTGAGACAAAGAAGTCAGCCAAGATGATTCAGAACTCCCTACAAGTACGGATGGGGAGGCCCTAATGCGGTCTATTGTCATGCCTCTCGCCGGAACCTCCAACTAGGGAAGGTTATGGGTGTGCGCTACCCTGATCAGGTAGGCGACCATAAGCCTTGAGTGCCCGAGTTGTAAGGATATCCGAGGTCCCCGTTTGGGACAATGTTATGTTTTGGGCCATGACGATGGCAGCCACATAGGTGGCGGATGTCACGAGTTGACATTAGGGGCAACCCAGGACATAGCCCAAAGGGGAGTTTGTCGGGAGTGGCCGGGAGAGTGTCATGAAATAGATTGGTTTTGTCGGAATGTCATTGGTCCACCTGAATGGGAGCAGGAGGCCATGATTTCCGTGGTGTGGGTACAGTGTACTAACCTCTGCAGAGTGTATAATCTATCGATAGCCGCGTCCTCGGTCATGGACATAGTTCATAGTAGGTCACACTGTGGGTCAACAGAAATAATAACCTGGATAATAAACAACCCCGGTTCGATGAGGAAAGAAGTTGGTTGATCTTTATGTGGTCATGCGATGATCACAGGTAGAGATCAAGCTCCGTGTGGTCATGTGATGATCACGATGGTATAGTTGATACCGAGCTTGGTTGATCCTGAGGTGGTCGTGTTATGATCACGATGGTAAGTTTTTGGTTACGAGATAACCTCCGAGCACAGTAAGTTGGTCCATGAGACCTTAAATGTCAACCCCCGTGCATGCTAGTGCTAGTATCATCCTGTTCATATCATGAATTATATGTACATGCCATGCTCATGTTGATGCCATGCTCATGTTGTTGCCATGCTCATGTTGTTGCCATGCTCATGTTGTTCTAGTAGTATTGTGTTCATCTTTGATGATTAACCTGTAAATGCCATACTGTTGTATGTCTTGATTGCTTTGGTTGCTGTGAGCTTGCGAGTACATTCAAAGTACTCACCTGGCGTGTCATGCCAGATTGCAGGTGATGCCGTGATTGCATGTTTGTCGAGGACCCCGAGGTTGCGCTCTAGGATACGTCCCAGCCAGAGTCCCTGCGGAGTGGAGTTCATCACCGTCGTCGTTGTTCCGCTGCTAGAGTTCATTCCGCTTCGAGATGTTCCGCTGCTAGCATAGAGCTACCTTAGCAGGCGAAGTGTCGCCGTGCCTTTGTAACCTTCGTGCCTTCAGAACCCTTGTACCCCAAGTATTTGTAATAAAGAGCTGATTTGTTCTATGCCAAGCAGTGCCGTATTCCAGAAGACTTGATCTCTGGGCTGGAATACGGGGTGTTCCGGTCTCTCTGAGCCGGGGTGCCATAGCAGGAAAGGTCAGTGTTTGAATTGCTAGAACATTTATCTGCAGTGAACATGCAACTATAGGATTGTCATGCTAAAATTTGGAATTATTCCGGGTTCGTTTGGTCTTTTTATACATTAATTGAGTTTTCTTGGCATTTAATGTGCATAATTCAAATTTGAAATACAGGCACATGCTCTAGTGCACAAAATGGGTTGAAAAATCATAGATGTGTCCTTAGGTGAATGTTTAGGTCCCATACAAGAAATGGTAGTGAATTTCAAACATCTGGGCGTCGTGGCTCGGTCGAAAACATTGAGAAACTTGGTTTTTAAATTCCTGTAAATCCAAAAATTGCTTTAAAATAATGGAACTTGGCATGGTATCTTGAGATGGCACCAACATGATGTGGTAAATTTTTTGTTTGATTTGGGACAAGCTTTGGTATAAGCTTCTTACAAACCGGAGCTTCTCTCAAGAAGGCTCATGGTTCCGATAGGGAACGTGTCACCTTTGTGGGCGAAACGATATACGCTACCTCTTCCTACCTTAATTTTTTTACATAGGCAACATAGACCAATAGGAGTGTCGTGCTAAAAATTGGAATTATTCCAGGTTCGTTTGGCCTTTTTTATACGTTAATTGAGTTTCTAGGCATTTAATGTGCATAATACAAATTTGAACTACATGCACATGCTCCAGTGCAGCAAAATGGGTTGAAAAATCGTATATGTGTCCTTGGGTGAATGTTTAGGCCCCATACAAGAAATGGGAATGAATTTCAAACATCTGGGCATCGTGGCTCGGCCGGAAACATTGAGAAACTTGGTTTTTAAATTCCTGTAAATCCAAAAAGTGCCTAAAAATCACGGAACTTGGCATGGTGTCTTGAGATGGCACCAACATGATGTCATAAAATTTTTGTTCGATTTGGGACAAGTTTTGGTATAAGCTTCTTACAAACCAGAGCTTCTCTCAAGAAGGCTCATGCTTCTGATAGGGAATGTGTCACCTTTGTGGGCGTAACGACATACGCTGCCTCTTCCTGCCTTGATTTTTTTACAGAGGCAACAAAGACCAATAGGAGTGTCGTGCTAAAATTTGGAATTATTCCGGGTTCGTTTGGCCTTTTTATACATTTATTGAGTTTTCTAGGCATTTAATGTGCATAATTCAAATTTGAACTACATGCACATGCTCCAGTGCACCAAAATGGGTTGAAAAATCGTATATGTGTCCTTGGGTGAATGTTTAGGTCCCATGCAAGAAATGGGAATGAATTTCAAAATCTGGGCGTCGTGGCTCAGCCGAAAACATTGACAAACTTGGTTTTTAAATTTATATAAATCCCAAACTTGCCTGAAAATCATGAAACTTGGCATGTTGCCTTGACATGGCACCAACATGATGTGGTAAAAATTTTGTCCAATTTTTTTGAAGAAGCGCACATTAACAACCAACAAAGTCATTTTGGAACAAAGAGCTGCCACGTTACAATCGGAAACACAAGTGTTATTCAAACCGTGGGCGTTGTACTAACCATTTACGTGCCGCCATGCGTCCCCATTTTTATTGGCTAGGAGGCGCCGTGTTGGGTAGCTATTTGAGTAGACGGGAGGCATGGAGTAGACTGCTGCGCAGGCTCACCGGGAGGCGAGCCCTTTGACCTCCATCCGCCACCCACCTCGCTCCCAACTTCTCCATTAATGGCGCCCGAGCCCCTATTTTATAGGTGATTAATGGTGTGGCTAGGTCTCAGTCGACTGAGATTTAAGGGAGAAAAAAGAAAAATTTAAAACAAAATTTTGCATGGATAACTCACGGACATTGCCTCGACTGAAACTTAACTAAGACTTAGCAAGACTGATATATATGATGACGATGGCAATGGATAGTAATTGTCTTACATATTCAGGAAGATAATTTAAAATGCCACATGTGGCAATGCCTAAAAGACACAGGGGCAAAAGAACGAAGAAGACGCAGACAACAATCTGGATCGCTGCTCTCTACTCCTTCTTGATGGGTTGCTGCAGGGCACGGAGTTCCTCCAACTCCTTCTACATCGCCTCCACGACCTTCACCTCATTTCACCTCTCCTCCGACATCTTCGTCATTGCATCCATGGCGATGGAGTTCTGGCGGCGAACTCTTCCACGTCCTCAATACTTCGCATAACAGCACCTTTCGATTCCCT
Organism: Elymus sibiricus; assembly: GCA_039707655.1. Taxonomy (NCBI): domain Eukaryota; kingdom Viridiplantae; phylum Streptophyta; class Magnoliopsida; order Poales; family Poaceae; genus Elymus; species Elymus sibiricus. The sequence goes on from CM077666.1 coordinate 334,363,705, forward strand.
CACCAGGCTTTCGCGCTCGATGTGGAGGTTGGCATTCTCGTCCATAATTTTCTCGGCCATGGCGGCCGTCTTCTTGAACACGGCAGTGCTCTCCTCATGCTGCTTCAAACCGCTGGCGATCTTTGCCCTCAGCAGGTCGCGCTGGGTGCGGAGCTTCGCCTTGTCATCCCTTAGTCCCCGGATGATGCCGATCGCCTCATCAAATGAGGCATTGATCTCCTCCTGCAGCTTCGCCCAGCCGGAGATCTCATCCTTCAGCTTATTGAGCTCAGCGCGCATGCGCCTGTGAGAGCCCTCGACTTCCCGGAAGAGATCTTCCCAGGCCGCCGCGGCGTGGCAGGACCTCTCTGCTGATTCCGTGGCCCGGTGGGTCATCCTTGCTGCTTCCACGACACGGCCGGACCAGTGTGCTGCTTCGGCGGCGTGCACTACAAAAAAAAGACACATCCGTGACATTATGGCCCGAACGAAAACTTTTTCTGTCATGGTTGTGACACTTCTATGACAATAATTGTGACAAAAACATGTATCATCATATATGTGGTGTCCTCCTACTTCTATGACAGAAAATGGGCTTTTCGTCCTGGGCGGGCCGGAGATGCACACGCATGACATTCTTTGGGCCATCCATGACGTAAAAAATCATGGTAGAAGTGAGGGCGAGGAAATTTTCGGGGACTTCCCGGTTATGGTGGGTGGTCGGCGCCGCGTGATGCAGTGTGGTCTGCGCGTTTCTCTCGTACGCGCATGTGTGCGAGGCATTCGCTAACTGAACCTGAGCGAGGCGTTCGCTTATTGAACCCGAGCGATTGCACAAGCTACGTACTGAAGCCGATTGATCCCTTCGCTGCTAACTGAACCCGAGCGATTCCTTCGCTGCTAACTGAACCCGAGTGATTCCTTCGCTACTGCGTGTGCTTACTGAAGCCGATGGATCAATGCGTTGCATCGAGCCCCCGTGTGCGAGACGTAGACGGTTGGGTTGCCTCTCGATGAACAGTGCCCGTTGTTGCCGCGCACGTGATACACGTAGACACGAGTCGAGATGCATCGATCGAGCCGGTTGGTTGGCTGTGGTTGAAAGCACATTTGCTCCCTTGGTGGTTTTGGTAATTCATAACAACATATATCTCATTGAACTAATGTCCATTCAAGTTAAAGATTTTAGGATGTTCAATGATTGGCATGGCATGGACTAGAGACGTGGACCCCTCAAAATGCTAAGGACAAGGATTGGCAAAAGCTCAAGACTCTACATTTTTGGTTTAGTGATCCAAGATCACATTGAGTCCATAGGAAAGCCAATACTATTAAAAGGGGATGAAGTGTTGCTTAATGGTCTTTTTGCTCAAGTGCTTAGTGACAGTACTCCTAAACCCTCAACCACTCTCTCAATCCCAAATATGTCCAAAACCTACATTCCAACTCGGCCCCACCGAAATTCTCTATCCGGCCCCACCGAGTTCATCCAAGACTTAGCCACTGCCAAAACCCTAACAAATCGGATCCACCGAAATGGATCTCGGTCTCACCGAGATGGCCTTGCCAACTCTCTGTAATCGCTTGCACTCACTTCGGTCTCACCGAGTTTTGCAAATCGGTCTCACCGAGATGGCTTGCCAACTCTCTGTTGCCTTATTGCTTCACTTCGGTCCTACCGAGTTGATGCAATCGGTGCCACCGAGATGAGGATTGCCCTAGCCATTGCACTTCGGTCCATCAGAGTTATTCGTATCAGTCCCATCGAGATTCCTAAAGTTCATATCTTTTACACAGTTCGGTGATACCGAGATTATTGTTTCGGTGCCACCGAGTTGAGTCAAAAGTGTGTAACAGTTGGATTTTGTGTGGCGGCTATATATATCCCTCCACCACTCCCTTCTCAGTAAGGAGAGCCATCAGAACGTGCCTACACTTCCACCATACATTTTCTGAGAGAGAACCACCTACTCATGTGTTGAGATCAAGATATTCCATTCCTACCATTTGAACCTTGATCTCTAGCCTTTCCCAAGTTGCTTTCCACTCAAATCCTTCTTCCACCATAGCCAAATCTGTGAGGAGTTGTTTGAGTGCTGGGAAGACTATCATTTGAAGCACAAGAGCAAGGAGTTCATCAACAACACACCGTCTATTACCTTTTGGAGAGTGGTGTCTCCTAGATTGGTTAGGTGTCACTTGGCAGCCTCCAACATGATGTGGAGTTGAACCAAGCAGTTTGTAAGGGCAAGGAGATCGCCTACTTCGTGAAGATCTACCCCGAGTGAGGCTAGTCCTTCGTGGACGTAAGCCATGGTGGAATAGACAAGGTTGCTTCTTCGTGGACCCTTCGTGGGTGGAGCCCTCCGTGGACTCGCGCAACCGTTACCCTTCGTGGGTTGAAGTGTCCATCAACGTGGACGTACGATAGCACCACCTATCGGAACCACGCCAAAAACCACCGTGTCTTCATTGCGTTTGAATTCTCCGATCCCCTCCTTTACATACATATGCAATTGCTTACTTTCCGCTGCTATACTCTTAGAATTGCATGTGTAGGGTGATGCTCGACTTGTATTGCTGCTAAAATCTGCCTACAACTAAAATTGGGAAAAGGTTAGGTTTTATTTGGTCAAGTAGTCTAATCACCCCCCCTCTAGACATACTTTCGATCCTACAAGTGGTATCAGAGCTTTGGTCTCCTTAAGCCTTGATTTCCATTTCTTTGGTGATCATAGCCTTGGTTTCACAACCTAGGAGAGTATGGCATCTAGTGAGGGTAACTATCACCGTAGAGGTCCATATTTTGATGGTACAAACTTTGCTAGTTGGAAACATAAGATGAAAATGCATATTCTTGGTCATAACTCTGCTGTTTGGGCTGTTGTTCGTGTTGGCTTGCAAGGTGACTTCTTTGAGGATGGCAAGGAACCGGATCATGAAGCAACCCCGGAAGAATTGAAGATGTTGCAATATAATGCTCAAGCTTGTGACATTCTATTCAACGGTCTATGTCCCAAAGAATTCAACAAAATAAGCCGCCTCGAGAATGCAAAGGAAATTTGGGATACTTTGGTTGATATGCATGAGGGTACCGAGTCAGTCAAGGAACCTAAGTTGGATGTGCTTCAAAGTCAACTTGACAAGTTCAAGATGAAGGATGGTGAAGGAGTCGCTGAGATGTACTCTAGGCTTGCTCTCATCACAAATGAGATTGTCGGCTTAGGAAGTGAAGAGATGACCGACAAATTCATCATCAAGAAGATACTTAGAGCCTTGGATGGAAGATATGATACCGTCTGCACATTGATCCAAATGATGACAAATTACAAAGATCTCAAGCCCACGGAAGTCATTGGAAGGATTGTTGCTCATGAAATGTCACTCAAGGACAAAGAGGAGCTGCACAACAAATCAAGTGGTGCTTACAAGGCCTCAACCTATGCTCCAACAACTTCAAGTGACAAGCTAGTATCAAATGAAGAGATAAGCCTAATGGTGAAAAGGTTCAGCAAGTTCTACAAGAACAAAGGGAAAGAAAGAAGCTCTAGCTCAAGACACTATGAGAGAAGATCATCAAGTCATGACCGCAATTGCTACAATTGTGGGAAGCCCGGACACTACTCAAATGAGTGTATGGCTCCCTACAAGAAAAGAGACGAATCACCAAGAGGAAGACATAGAAGAGATGAATCACCTCATAAGGAGAGAAGGAGTAGATATGATCGTTATGAACGATGACACTCTCGAAGAAGCAAGGATTAGGAGAGGAAGGACAAGTCATCCAAGAGCTACACAAGAAGAAGACATCAAGCTCATGTTGGTGAATGGGTTTCCGGCTCCGACTCTGACAACCACTCCGAGAGAAGTTATCACTCCAACTCCGACTATAGTCAAGATGAAGGTGTTGCCGGACTTGCACTTGTGTCATCCAACTCCTATGATCTATTTGACTCACCAAATGAAGGAATTGGAAGATGCTTCATGGCAAAAGGCCCCAAGGTATCACACCTCGAGTATCTTGATTTCAATAGTGATGAAGATGATTTGCTTGGTGATGATGATTTACTTGTTGATAGGGCTAGTGATGTGAGCTATAATGAAAATGCTAGTAATCATGATAGTCAAGAGGAAACGAGTGACAATGCTATGAAGGAGATTGAGCGTCTAACTAAAGAACTAAATGCTCTTAAGTTAGCTCATGAAACAACTCAAGAGGATCATAGAGAACTTCTAAGAACTCATGAGAAGCTACGCTTCGAGAAGCTAAATTTAGAGCAAGAGCATGAGTTTCTTAAAGCTATCAATGACGATCTTCGAAAGAAGAGTTCTGCATATCTTGCCAAGCGTTTACTCTTGTCTACCTTTATGACACCAGTTAAATCTAAGCAAACTAGCAACAAGGGTAAAAATGGTTCTACCTCTAGTAGTAACAATAACAATGCTAAATCCAATGTTGTTGCTTCTAGTAGTTCTATTGATTCCACTAATGATTCTCTTAGCCAAGTTACACTTGAGCAAGAAAATATGCTATTGAAAGGAATTATAGAGAAAGGTGTCTACAAGAGTCTTGCCGGGAGTAAGCAATTTGAGGAAATTGTACGCAAGCAAGGAAGGCACCGGAAGAACCAAGGTGTTGGTTTTGAACGAAAGTTCAATGCCAATGGAGTTGAGTGGGAAGAAAATCAATACCCCAAGACGAAGTTTTTCCTCAACAAGAGAAGTATGATCCTACTTCCTTCAAGGGAACACAAGCTCAAGAAGGTCTTCCACCACAAGACCACAAGCTAAAAGGCAAGGAAAAGCTTCAAAAAGAGATTGATTCATTTGAAGAAGCTCCTCAAGCCATGGTCAAGTGGGTTCCCAAGACTTCTTCAAGTTCTACTTCATCAAGTGCTACTACAACTCGAAGGATTCCCATCAAGTTAATGTGGGTCCAAAAGAAGAAGAACTAGAGATTTCTTGAGGGTGACTCCGCCAACAAACTTCACTCATATTCTTTATGGCAAGAACTTGTGCAACCAACTTCCACATTTTGCACTAGTTCATGGAGTCACAAACCCTCTTGTTGGTAAGGCAAGGGACCAGGTATTCGATGCATTCATGGACATCATCATATGTGTATTTCACTCTATGTCTATGGATATCCTTGTATGTTCCTTGTGTGGGACTAACCCATGTAGGTATTGAAAGCACAAAACTCCAAAGGATTGCTCCCAACTCTTGATGGTCTACATCAAGATTGAGCATCCACATCTTCAACATCTACATGAAGTCATCATCGACAAAACCCAAGGTTAGTTCATCCCTTTTAGGGGGGATATCACATCTAGGGGGAGCTTTGCTCTAAACAATTGAGCTAAAGCAACTCTAATGGTGTGAACACATCAATGCTTTATGTAAAAGTGGTAACCCCACTTGTGCTTAAACGATGAGTATGACCTATGATCAAATATTCTCATTTGGCTCCTAAGTCATTATACTCATATATAGGTGACCTAGTCATCGCCATTGCTTGATAGATGCTAGAATTGGTTGTGCATGTTTGACACATATTTCATTTGCTATCTTATTGTGTGAGCATGTTGGTTTGCATAATTTCATCATTCGAGGACATCCATTTGTTGTTTTGATTGTCTTGGTTTTTCTGGCCAAGTGGATGTACAAGAATGCCTAAGTACCTTCTCTAGATATCTATGCTTTCTTGTCTCTAATTCTATTCTTGTTGCATCACAAAAATTGAACAAGTCATTTTCGGACCCTCCGGGTGAGGAGCACTCGGAGCCACCGATCTGAAAGGGCTGAACCTCCAAAACCTTCTAAATGATTTCGGCCGAACCAACTATCTCAAACTCGGTCCAACCGAAATCACTTAGACTGATCTAGATTTTTCATCTCGGTGCTACCGAGTTTAACCATTTCGGAGCCACCGATGTGCTGACCTTCGTGCAGTTACACATATCGGTGCCACCGAGTTGTTCAACTCGGTGCCACCGATAGCGTACGGGTATATATATCGCGCGGAGCGAACGGTTGAAATTTCTCGACCCCACTCGTTCCCGCTCCCCGTTGCTGTCGTCGCCCTTCGTCTTCGGACTTCGTCGTCGTCTCCAGCGCGCCCTCGCCGCCGGATTCCGCCGCCGTCAACGGCAATCTGCCCCGCCGTTGCCGCCGTAGAGGATCTCCACCAAGTTAGGGTGAGATTCGATCCCTTTCGTGCTTCCTTTTTCTGATTCAATGCATGATTGGACTGCCTGAATTCATGCCACGGATTGAGAACTCTTGTTCCACTACAAATTCCGTAGATTAGATTCAAGCGAAATTTTTAGGTTTAAGTTTCCGCCGAATGCATCTCGGACCGACCGATTCGAAATTTTTGGTCCTACCGATTTGGCCTCTGGCCATAGCACTAGTACGTCTCGGTTGCACCTAGTTGTATGAATCGGTGAGACCGAAAGTAAAGTCTCAGTGAAACCCTAGCATCTCGGAGCCACCGAAACCCATATCGGTCTGACCGAAGTGGCGTGTAAGGTTTCTGTAGTATGCTTCGGTGTCACCGAGATGATCAACTCGGTCCATCCGAAATGCATCCTGTGGGAACTTGAAACTAAGAGTTGAACTCAAATTTTATGAAAAATCTTTGCTTTTTGTGATGACTCATCTACTCTGCCTATACCCATCTATTCGCAGGGTCAGCTCAGCAAGATGTCAAGTGGCAGTGATAGTCAGAACAGGTCAGAGCAGCAGGCAGAAATGAGTGAAGGGTCAAGCCCTGATGAGAGTTTCTATGAGGGAGAGAGGAGCTCTCCAGATCTTCCCAAAGCTGCAATCAGAACAAGGAAGAAGAAAACCTCTGACAGTGAGGATGAGGATTTTGTTGCAAGTGAAGCTGCAACTATGAAAAAGAGAGTAGTGCTTGCTAAGGAGTACAGCACCAAGCCTACTTCTACCAAAGAGAGGACTGCTATGAGGAAAGTGCCTAAGCAGACTATGCAATTCACTCTTGAAGAGCCTAGTAACACAGAGGCAGCTGGAGGAACTAAGAAGAAGAGAGTAAGAAAAACTCATGCCCGAGTGATTGGCAGACCTTCCATGATGATTGATGAGGAAGAAGAGGAGGAGGAGCCAGCAGCCACTGCACCCCCTCCAAAAGCTCAAAAGCTTATGTCTGATGCAATCAAGACTGCTGCCCCCAAGTCCAAGCCTACGGTGTCAGCACCAAAGAGATCTACCAGGAACATTTCAGCTGCTGAGAAGAACAAGGCCCCGGTGCCTGAGTCAAACGTTGATGAAGAGCCTCTAGTGCTCAGAAAGTTGAAGCCTAAGATTCCAGACCATGACAATGCACACCCAGTTGCGGAGAACATGATGCTGAGGAAGGATAAAGGATTGCGTCAATGGAGACAGTCAGATCCTTATGCTATAAGGAGGAAGACAGCGTGTGATTATCGCTTTCACACTCGTGAACAACAAGATTTCTATGAAACAGTATTGCTTGACAAGAAGCCCATTGTTAGTGACATGAGATGGGTGGATTGGGAATACATTGATGAGAATGAAGATTATTTTCCCCATGTCCATGAGAGCTTCAGGATTGCAGGAGTTGACGACTTTGTCGGACAGAAGTTGACCAAGTGGAATGGTGAAATGGTCATGCAGTTCTACTCCACAGCTCACTTCTATCCAGATGGCAGAATAGTGTGGATGACAGAGGGTATCAGGTACCAGTCAACCATATCTGAGTGGGCAAGTCTTCTTGGTGCTCCCAAGGAAGAGGATGATGACATAGACATCTATGCCAAGCTCAAGATGGATCACAACTCCATGAAGAACATGTACACTGCAATTCCAGAGAAAGACCTTGAGACTCACAAACTTGGATCAGTGAAGCATCTGCTACCAGGATTGGCCACCACGAACACAATCTTGCGGTACACCTTTCTACCCAAGTCAGGAGATGACAAAATGATTCGTGGCCACTCTATCAATTTGTTGCATTTGTTTGATACACCTCAGAAATTCAAGGTGATGAGCCTGATAGTAGAGACTATCAAGAGGACTGCAGCAGATCAGACGAGATCGTGCGGATATGCTCCACACATTCAGCTATTGATAAATTCCAAGGTTGGAACCAGCACATACCTTATTGATCGAGAGCATTTGCCATTGCACCCAGAGTTTGAGGACAATGTGATAGTGATGGATCCTTTGCATCCCACTTCAGCACAAGCCCAAGAGAAGATCCGCAAAGCCAAAGAAGCAAAAGCAGCTCAGGAGGCATCAGCTCCAAATGCTCCAATTGCCAATCTAAAGACACCCAAGGACCAAATGACATATCTGCTTGAAGCCACTCTGAGGATTGAGCGAAGTTTGGCCAACCTCACCCAGACCCAGGCTAGTTTTGAGCGGATTATTGAGACTAAATTTCATGATCTAGATGTCAAGGTGACAGAGATTCAGACGACAGTGGAGCATCTGCAAAATGATGTTGATGCTGTCAAGACAGCCCCATCTGATGACAGTGGAGATGACAGACCTACCACAGAGCGCTTTCAGACAGTGCCTAGGGCAGCCCAGCAAACATCCGCCGAAGTCTTCGCGGACGCTCTTATCTCAACGCCGTCTACGCACACCGGAGCTGCCAGCAGGAGATCGCCTTCAGGAGCTTCGGAGGACCGTGCCTAGAGTGCCGACTAGTCCTATACCTATTCGAACTTTTTGGTACTTGTTGCCAAAGGGGGAGAATCTGTATAGATCATAGGCTTCGAGAGAGAGTGTTTTGCTTTGATTTGCTCGAGTTCTTTTGCTAGTGCTTGTATGATGCTACTTTGCTATGTGTGTGATTGCTACAGTGTCTTTGAGTTATTCTATCATTTATGCTTGTGATTCGTTATACTATGCTTATTGTGATGATCAATTACTTATGTTGGTGATGCGTGCTTACTATTTCAATCATATCATTTTGCGCGCTCCACCAAGATGTATGTGACATGGAAGAGTGACCCATGAGTCTAATCGATTGTGCATTTGCATTCAAACGCAAATCTTTAAATAATGCACAAATGTAGGGGGAGCTCTTGCTTATCACATACTTCTGAAAGCGACGATGCATTTCATTCATTTCATCATTTGTCGAAGCTTTGATCTATATGTTATCATCAATTACCAAAAAAGGGGAGATTGAAAGCACATTTGCTCCCTTGGTGGTTTTGGTAATTCATAACAACATATATCTCATTGAACTAATGTCCATTCAAGTTAAAGATTTCGGGATGTTCAATGATTGGCATGGCATGGACTAGAGACGTGGACCCCTCAAAATGCTAAGGACAAGGATTGGCAAAAGCTCAAGACTCTACATTTTTGGTTTAGTGATCCAAGATCACATTGAGTCCATAGTGATAAGGATTGGCAAAAGCCAATACTATTAAAAGGGGATGAGGTGTTGCTTAATGGTCTTTTTGCTCAAGTGCTTAGTGACAGTACTCCTAAACCCTCAACCACTCTCTCAATCCCAAATATGTCCAAAACCTACATTCCAACTCGGCCCCACCGAAATTCTCTATCCGGCCCACCGGGTTCATCCAAGACTTAGCCACTGCCAAAACCCTAACAAATCGGATCCACTGAAATGGATCTCAGTCTCACCGAGATGGCCTTGCCAACTCTCTGTAATCGCTTGCACTCACTTCGGTCTCACCGCGTTTTGCAAATCGGTCTCACCGAGATGGCTTGCCAACTCTCTGTTGCCTTATTGCTTCACTTCGGTCCTACCGAGTTGATGCAATCGGTGCCACCGAGATGAGGATTGCCCTAGCAATTGCACTTCGGTCCATCCGAGTTATTCGTATCAGTCCCATCGAGATTCCGAAAGTTCATATCTTTTACACAGTTCGGTGATACCGAGATTATTGTTTCGGTGCCACCGAGTTGAGTCAAAAGTGTGTAACGGTTGGATTTTGTGTGGAGGCTATATATATCCCTCCACCACTCCCTTCTTAGTAAGGAGAGCCATCAAAACGTGCCTACACTTCCACCATACATTTTCTGAGAGAGAACCACCTACTCATGTGTTGAGATCAAGATATTCCATTCCTACCATTTGAACCTTGATCTCTAGCCTTTCCCAAGTTGCTTTCCACTCAAATCTTTCTTCCACCATAGCCAAATCTGTGAGGAGTTGTTTGAGTGCTAGGAAGACTATCATTCGAAGCACAAGAGCAAGGAGTTCATCAACAACACACCATCTATTACCTTTTGGAGAGTGGTGTCTCCTAGATTGGTTAGGTGTCACTTGGGAGCCTCCAAAAAGATGTGGAGTTGAACCAAGCAGTTTGTAAGGGCAAGGAGATTGCCTACTTCATGAAGATCTACCCCGAGTGAGGCTAGTCCTTCGTGGACGTAAGCCATGGTGGAATAGACAAGGTTGCTTCTTCGTGGACCCTTCGTGGGTGGAGCCCTGCGTGGACTCGCGCAGCCGTTACCCTTCGTGGGTTGAAGTCTCCATCAACGTGGACGTATGATAGCACCACCTATCGGAACCACGCCAAAAACCACCGTGTCTTCATTGCATTTGAATTCTCCGATCCCCTCCTTTACATACATATGCAATTGCTTACTTTCCGCTGCTATACTCTTAGAATTGCATGTGTAGGGTGATGCTTGACTTGTATTGCTGCTAAAATCTGCCTACAACTAAAATTGGGAAAAGGTTAGGTTTTATTTGGTCAAGTAGTCTAATCACCCCCCATTAGACATACTTTCAATCCTACAGATGCATCGATCGAGCCAGTTGGTTGGCTGTGGATGAACAGTTCCCGTTGCTGCCGCCCGCTCGTACGCCCCGCCCCAGCCAGTGGGGGTTGGATGAACAGGACCCTAGCCGTGCAGGTGGTTGGCGCTGGATGGACAGGACCCCGAGGAGGCCGTGCCATGGTACGCCAAACCCCAGCCGGTTGGGGGTGGATGAAGAGGACCCCGTGGAGGTTGGATGAACAGTAGCTGGTAGAGGCTGGAGGAAGTCGACGGTGGATGAACAGTAGCCCGTGGAGTAACGTTTTGCGGTACGCCACACCCCTCCCGATGAACAGGACTCTGTTTCGACCGTAGGCAGTTGGGTAGAAGTCCGTTTCCTGCGTTTTGTGGAACGCCAGACCCCTCCCGATCAACAGGACCCCGTTTCGACCGTAGGCGGTTGAACAGAAGTCTGTTTCCTCCGTTTTGCGGTACGCCAGACCCCCAGCCGATGAACAGGACCCCATTTCGACCGTAGGCGGTTGAACAGAAGGTTGTTTCCTCCATTTTGCGGTACGCCAGACCCCGAGTCGATGAACAGGACCCCGTTTCGGCTGTTCTGTCCAAGCCGGTTGGCTCCCGATGAACAGGACTCATTCCGACCGAGTCGGTTGCCTCCCAATGAACACGATGTTGTTTCCTCTATTCCGACCCAGCCGGTTGGCTGCCGATGAACAGGAGGCCGTTGCTGCGTACCCCCACCGTCGCCTCTCCATGTACACGAGCCCTGGCCGTACGTATGTGCGAGTACGCGTTCGAGACCCCGCCCGTATGTACGTACGTGCCCGTATTTTTTGCAGCGTGGTTGTACGTTCGTGTACACGATTTAGACGGGGCTGCCTGAACTACTATGTCGGGGGCTCTACTATGACACGCGCCACTCCTTACACGCCCATGGTTCATCATTGCAGAAAGACCGATCGACCAGTATGTACGTACACGTTCGCGACCAGACAGACAACGCTATGTACGCTTTGACCGGGTGGGTCCCAGCTGTCAAGGAGGATAAGGAGGTAGTTCCCTGCATGCGAAGATATAGCAAGTGGGTCCCAACTGTCACGGGGATGGATAATTTTTTTCCTGCGTAATAAGGAGGCACTTCCTTGCGTGCGAAGATGTTGGTGGTGTGTCCAGCTGTCAGCCTCACCGCGTACAGTCCTCTTCCGATGGCTGTCGTTCATTAACCACGTTGACTACGCCGCGTCGAGAGTACCAAGGCGGTGGACGACAGCGAGGCCTAGGAAGGGAATGACGTGGAGCCGGGGAAGACATGGCAGTGGATGCCCACGCGGAGGGGAGAACGAGGGTTGACTGGTTCGGCTGCGGTGTGAGGCCGCCATCGCCGGAGAATAGCAGGGGATGTGGGTGCGTAGAGGGAAGGCCTGGCCAGCGGTGGGAGTAGGGTGGGGCGGTGAGGCCTGCGCAGCAGCACAGCCGGCCATGGGAGGTAGGATTAGGCGGTCCCACCGGCGCTGGTTTGGGCGGCTGGAGCAAGAAGATCAGAGATTGAAGAAGCTGCACAGCCGTTGGATGAACATCCAACGGTCACTGGTGCTAGAATCGTTTGTTGACTAAGTTGACAAAGCCCTGCGTATGCGTCAACTTAGTAGGCCCACAAGTCAGCCTCCAACTCTAGTGGGTCCCAGTTGTCATGGGGACAAATCGTTTTCTTCGCATAATAAGGAGGAACTTCCTTCCGTGCGAAGATATAGCTGGTGGGTCCCAGCTGTCAGGGGGAGGAATCATTTCTTTTTCACGTAATAAGGAGATACTTCCTTGCGTGCGAAGATGTAGCTGGTCGATCCCGGATGTCAGGGGGAGGAGTCATTTTTTTGTGCATAAATAATGAGGCACTTCCTTGCGTGCGAAGATGTAGCTGGTGAGTCCCAGCTGTCAGGGGGAGGAAACTTTTTTTCCCGTGTAATAAGGAGGCACTTTCCTTGCGTGCGACCATGGACCTCGTGGGTCGCAGCTGTCAGCCTCTCCATGTACAGTCGTCTTCCAATGACTCTCGTTTGTTGACCATGTTGAACACGCCGCGCCAAGCGCACCAAGGCGGTCGACGACGGCGACGCCCCACCACCCCAGACGGGAATGACCCGGAGATGGGGAAGACGCGACGGTTGAGTCGCAAATGGAGATGAGTGCGAGACTTGACTGGTTCGGGTGCGGGGTGGGGCTACACTCGGCGGAGAATAACAGGAGGTGCGGAGGAGTGGAGGGATGGACTGGCCGTCGGCGGGGTAGCGTTTCGCAGCAAGGCGCGCGAAGCAGCGCTGCTGGATGCCGGAGGCTGGAGCAGGCGGTCCCGCCAGCGCTGGAGGAAGAAGATGAGAGATTGAACAAAGAATGCCGGCCGTTGGATGTATATCCAACAGATAAGGCTGTCAGAAACTTTTTTTGACTAAGTTGACAACGCCTTGCGTAGGCTTTGACCTATTGGGCCACATGTCAGCCAGTCCATTTGGTGAGCTGGGTGAAACAATAATGTAGCGTCTATGCAGCCCATTTATATATTTTGTTAGCATTTATAGCCTATTTGTATTATTTTTCAAAATACACGGTTTTGTTGGGCTGGGTGAAAATATCATTTTGGGCAGGTCGAAGAAATGTTATAAAAATAGAAACCGCTGCTGGGCATTCTATTATAAAACTACATAATTTGCGGAGCATAAACACGTGATTGCACGTCTATTACTGCATTGGTCCGTAAAATCTTAGCAAGCTTATGTACGCAATCACCAGGAATTAACTTGCCAACTTATTGTTAAATAATTATTATCATTTGGTAAGAACTTATCGATTTACCAAATAAAATATTATTTATTTTGAAGAGTTAATAAGATGTGGGGTATTATTATTTTTTAGGCTAGACGTGGGACAATTGAGTTGGTTTTAGGTAAAACCCGTGGGAGAAAAATCAGAGATAGGATTAATAAAAAAACAAAAATAAAGGAAGTGGGAAGGTCAATACAAAGGTTGGACGAAGGACAGGTCAAACGGGAACCTTATGTTCTTCTAATATATGTACGGAGTACATGTAATAAAATAAAATAAAATATAAATATATATACTATTATAGAAGGGAAAACATAATTTGAGTTTGGCATTCTTATAGAAAAATAGAACTTCTTTTTTTGAGCAGTATAAAAAAATAGAACTGAGTTGTGAGTTGTCTTCAAGAAACAAACATAAGTTGGGTTGATGATGTTATAAAACAAGCTAGGCTGGGAGGCCCAGAGGCCGATTGATACCTGCTGGACCTCAAAAAAAAGTTGAAACCTGCTGGATCAACTGTGTCAGCATGTCGTGGGCTGCGCATGTTAAACAACAAAACCTAGGCTGGGCAGGCCACAGCCCAGTTGTTACTTGTTCGACCTCTGAAGAAATGATTACTTGCTAGGTCCCGGATGACAGCCACCTTGACTATGTTGACAATCTCGTGGGCCCCACACATCAACATACCATAAGGAGGAAGCATTTTTTTGCAATATATAAGGAGGCACTTGTTTGCGTACGGCCATGGACCTGGTGGGCCCGGACTATGAGCCTCTCCACGTACAGTGATCTCCCGATTTCTCTCTTTTATTGACCACGTTGAGAACGACAGACGGCGGCGCCACGGCGAGAGCACCAAGGCGAAGGACGACGTCGAGACCTCAAACCGGAATGAACCGGAACCGGGGAAGACGCAGGCGGAGGGGAGTACGAGGGTTGACTGGTTTGGGTGCAGGGTGGGCTGGTGGAGCTGCCGCGGCCGGAGAATAAAAGGAGATGTGGGGGAGTAGAGGGATGGCCTGGCCAGCGCCATGCATAGGCTAGGATGGGTCATCGAGGCGTGCGTGGCAGCGCCGCCGACCGCTGTAGGGAGAGGACGAAAGATTGAACAAAATAAAGAAATACAAATGGATAGGTGGTTGGTCCCAGATGTCTGTGTACAAGACCTGTTGGGTCCACCTCAGAAGGGGAATATGTTGGGAGGAAGGAGATTCAAAGCACGCCAGCCATTGGATTACAATCTAATGGCTGCCAGAAGGACTGACGGAAGAGGTATCAAACTTAACTTGTTCTCGTTGTTAGTGATCAAAGATGACCACCCTGAGTGAAGTTATCTGATAATCTAGGCAAAACAAATGACTGTACAACCTACAGAAAACCGCACTCAGACTTCAAAAAATGCATAAAAAATGATACAACTGCTGGATCCCCATAAGCATGTCATGGGCCGCGGATGTCCTAAGAAAAGAAACCTGGGCTGGGCAGCCACAGCCCAGTTCATACCTACTCGACCTCAAAAAAAAGGAAACACGGCAGCCCTGTGAACTAGTACTCTTATTACATACATAAGCAAACAGATTCATAGCCACTCGAAAAAAAAAGCAAACAGGTTCATGGGTTCTTAGACGAAATATTACGGATAAAGCAGATAATTATGACACATAGGCTAATGCATGAAACACTCAGATGATAAAGGTGCTTAAACAGACAAACTACACCATCTAGATCTTCCTGGCACGCTTGATCATGATGATGCGGCTGTCCGTGTACTCCTCGGTCATGGGAAGCAAACACGCCCTCATGTCCAAGATCCGCCTGTACATGTCGTACCATGCGTATACGTCCTTGGCCACGTAGGTGATGTAGGCTAGATTCAGAGGTACCTCCCACGTGTTCAAGTCCTTCGTATCCACATCTTCTTTCATGTTGGCGTAGCAGGGGTCGACGATGGCCACGGTGAGGTCAACCACGGAGTCCTCCTCTTGCCCGTTGCCGATGATCTTGTATTGCTTCTGGATGTCGACGAGCTTCTTGCACCAGATGGCCGAATCGTAAAGCACAGTGGCGTTCTTCCTGCTCTCCACCGTAGCGAAGGTGCAGTCGGCGGTGCCGATGAAATGGGCGAATGCTCCAGAACCCCTGATGGCCCTACAGTAGTGGTAGACTAGAACCTCGTCCCGCACGCATACCTGGCGATGGCAATCCGCTGGTCCCTGTCAGGAGACGGATGGATTGGCACAAGGTCTAGTCCCGCGATCTTGTGCTTCTCGTCCTGTAGGTACTGCTTGAACTTGGCGACGTAGAGCTTCACCGAGTCCGGATCGTTGGTGTACATCACATTCAACTTGGTGCTGCCATGGGTCTGAACGGCGAACTCAAAGGTTAACTCCTTGCTAGAGTCCATATCCAGCAGGCTCACCCCTCGGATCGCCATTGTAGTCTCTTCTGACGCAGAGTTGTTGTGGCAGTTCTCTTTTTTGGGGATTGGGGGCAGGGGGAAGATGAAGACAATGGGGAGATATGGACAGCGGAGGGCTCCTTATTTACACTGGGGATCGGTGTGTAGTGGGGTACTGGGGACGGCAACAGTAGTTTGTTTTTCCAATCTTGGGGAACTGTCGCCAGTGAACGTTGTGACACCCTGGTTTTTGGCAACTTTTTCTTTTCAAAATCTTTCTGGCTTTATTTGCAATTTGGTTGGATTTTGAATCTTTTCAGTTAACTTTGGACTTATGAATTCCTATGATTGATCCAAAGCCCTCAGCATCTTGCCAAAATCTTATCACTTACCTTCTGGATCAATTTCCAATTCTCCATCTTTCCCAAATATTCATTTTCTTCCTTTGGGAAAAATCTGTCATCACTATGGGTTACAAAGCAACCTATAGTTCTGGTGATCAAAAAAATTCCAAATTAATCCCAGACCTTCTTGACATCATCTACTCCCACAATCTTCAAAAACATTTCAGGGTCCAGCATAAGATTTTGTCCAGAAAACTCCATTTGCTCTCTGGACAGTACTGGTCATTTGTGAAGGAGCTCATATTTTCCCTACTCAGTTAATTCCCAGAAAATTCCCTGATATATTAGGGAACCTATCTTTCCACAATATCCAAAAATATCATCTTGTCCAGTACAAATTTTCATCACCAATATTCTGCCAAGTTTCTGTTCAGTTGGAACCTCTGTGAAGGAAGTACCAGCTAGAGGTATCCAATTGAGCTGAAATTTTTATGGCATCTTCTCCTCACCAAATAACCCTGCCACACCAAATTTCAGCCGCAGCAGATCAACCAGATGAGTGCATCAAGCTAATCTCTCTTCTGGTCCAGTAACCACCCTTGTACATGAACTATATTCAATTCTGGATGAAATCCTTTCAAACTTGGCCAGATTGGAGTCCTTCCAACCTAGATCCTCCCAGACATCTCCACTGGCTCCATCCCCAGCTCACCACTCCTCTAGATCTCTCTCAAGTTCTCTGTCAAGAACTGTAGCTGAAGCTACACTTCACAGCAGAGTGAACCTAGTCGAACCAGAGGCATGAAGAGACTAAGGGGTCAAGGGTCGACGTGCCAGACAAGAAATGCCAGGCTCGCGAGGCCTCTAGACATCCTTACCCGTGGTGAGCACGACAATGGCATGCCACTGCGCGCGCTCTGCATCGCGCCCGAGCCTGATGCATCGCGTCCACCTGCCTCGCGTCGCCGTAGCTTGTCCCCGTGCGCCGACATCCTCCCCTTCCTCCACCTGGCCGCCCTGGATCCTTCCCCTCGCCGGCCGCCACGGCACACGCGCACTGTGCTGCCCGTGCGGGCACAGTGGCTGTGCGGCGCGTCGTCTTTCTGCACTAGCCGCCGTAGCCGCCTTAACTCCTCATGCTAGCTCCCGTCTCGTCGCCCGCGTCGCGCCAGCCAGCGCGGCGTACCATCGCCGGCGACATGTCCCGAATCTCTCCGTTTCCAGAGAGCTCGCCCGAGCTCCTCCCCCTCCTATAAATACTCCTCCCCGGCCTCTCCCGAGCTCTTCACCCCATTCCACCATCTCCCAATCATCCTCCCGAGCAGCGAGCCACGGCCGAGAGGCCCTCTGGCCTCGAACCTCGCCGGAGATCCGCCGCCACCCGAGCCAAGCTACCTCGCCGTTCCACTCCTCCCCGAGCTCAACCAACTCCTCCATCGAGCTCAGCTCATCCTCCTGGTCACGCCCGACCTCCTGCCCGAGCGAATTGCTGCCGGAACCGCCGTCTCCGACGACACCCGAACGCCGCCGCCGCCGGAGAGGAAGGGGACGACGTCGTCCGGCCGTCTCTCGCGAAGCTATGGGTACGTGCGTGTTGGTCTTGGAGTGCTCGATCCTTTCTCTCTCTCTCCCGACCTCGCCGCCGTCTATATCGCCGGCGAGTGTCGCCGGAGCTCCACCGTCTCTGTTTCCCTCCCCCTCCTTTTAAATCCGACGGCTGGGGCCCGCCAGTCAGCGACACGCCGAAGCGGTAAGTGGAGGCGCCTTTCCACTTTACGCCTTCGACGTGGCCTCGGCTGGATTTTCTGATTTTTCTGTTTAATTCCAGAGTTGACCAGAACTTTGACCGTTCAAAACTTTTAAACCATAAGTCCAAATCAATTGATTCTTTTTGCATCTGGTTTGTCTTGAGCTCCTCTATTTTCTGGACAAATTTGGTATTTTTCCCATGTTCACAGAATTTCTGGTGCTCAAAACAGTAGCATGTGACATTTTCAATTGCTTTTTAAAAATATTTTCAGAAGGAAATAACTTTGGATTTGAAGCCCAGGAGTTTGTGGACAACCCAACAGAGCAAGGCAAGCCATGTCATCCATTTCATGAGGCATTTCAATAGTGTTGGTTATTTAATTGAATTATGTGCATTATTTAAATATGTGTTAATTCATAGTAAATTGTTTTGATGCATAGTTATTGCCATGTTGATTTACTTGCTATTAAATATCAACACTAATTAAATTCTTGACAATACTAAACTTAGTTGGTTGATCAAGAGCCACCTACCCGGACTTTTCCGTGCAGCCACATTTGCCAGTATGGGATAGCCTTGACTTGGTCTGGCTTTGTGCTCTTTTATCGGTACCACTAAACTAGGGAGGGTTATGCGTGCGTGCTGCCCTGATCAGGTAGACGACGATAATCCTGTGAGCCCAGTTGAGTTATTTTGCCGGCGTCCCCGTTTGGGACAGTTAGTGGCCACGACGGTGGCAGGTGTCACGGGGTGACACAGGGGCCACCCAGGACATGACCCTGGGAGGGTATGATTGTCGGTGGTTCGATAGAGGAGTCACGGGTCAGGCAGGTTTCGTTGGAGCACCACCGGTCCACCCGAATGAGATCAAGAGGCCAGGTACTCCATAGTGTGGGTAAAGTGTGCAACCTCTGCAGAGTGTAAAACCTATTTGAATAGCCGCGTCCACGGTATTGGACAGTCTGTTTAGGCCTCTCTAGGATGGTCAACCGTAATGATAATAATGGAAGGACTTGTCTTATGTTCGGAAGTGCTCGGCGGATTGTGAGCATTCCGAGGGTTGTGGGACAACCCAGATGATAGTAAGTTGGTACTGGGTACCAGTAAGTGAGCAACCTAATAACTTAATCTGTTATTGCCATGCTATTGTTTGCTGCATTGTTTTGGTTACCATGAGCTTGCGAGTACATTCCAAGTACTCACCTGGCGTATCATGCCAGATGCAGGAGAAGCCGAGGACGGAGGTCCCGAAGGTTCGTGCTACGCTAACTAGGCCGTGTCCACAGCAGTGTCCCTGTGGATGGAGTTTCCCGCGCTATGTTCCGCTACGCCGTAGTCTACCCAGTAGTATCGAGGCCCTGCTATGTTCCATAAATAATGTAGATATTGTCTCAGCACGTGCAGTGCTTCTGGCCTCGCTATCTATGTAATATTATGAGCTTGTACTCGAGATATTTTAAGAAAGTTCAGTTCAGTTATGTTCCAAGTTGTTGTGAGTGTTTCCAGAAGACATGATCTCTGGGTTGGAAACACTGGTAAACCAGTTCTCTGAGCCGGGGTGCCACAAACGTAGGGGGTAGGCAGCGGCAGTAGTACATTTTCCACTCTTGGGGAACTACAATCGCCGGTGAACGTAATGGGTACAGGAGGCAGCAGATACTACCCCCTCCTCCCTCGCCCGCTGCACGCCCCCTCGACCCATTCAAACGCCTCCATTAAACTGGCGTGGAAGCCGAGAAACCTATTCCGTCCACACATCCGTTCACGAGAGGGTCGGCATTGGCACTGTAATAGCGAGTGTTAGTGTGGTCGCTTTACTTAAATTTAATTCTTAAAACAAGCAAAGCATTAGCTCATTCTATCAGTGCCATAAAATCAACATGCAAAACAATTAGAATTATTATTCTCAGGATGCACACAAACAACTCATTTGCCGTGCTTTCAGACAGACAATACTACCAAGTTTGAACAGATTGTTAGGGTTGATGTCCTCTGCATCATCATGCCGTGTTTCACATCTTGCAAGATTCACAACCAACTCATAAGATTCAAATAATAAGTACAACAAAGATGCCTACGCATCTCAATGATTCACAGATCAGAGCCAATAGTTACTATTTAACTAAAATGTTGTGAGAATGTTAACAAATAAATAAAACGATCGATGCTTCATGTAAGCAATTTGATTCAAGGATTTGCTAAAACATTGAAACCAGTCTCGTTTATGGCCACGCATGTCAAACATTGGCAGATGAACATTTTCTGGATAACTGGTGGCACTAGCACTTCCAATATCTGCTAAGCGGGTCGTCCTGTGTTGGACCAGGCTCATGAGATATAGTGCATCGCTAAGGAGCTGGAGCTCCTGAAGTGTGAGTTGCGGACAAGTTTGTCACGGGTTGCCTTATTGCAAAACTCGCTCCTTCATGGAGGAACTTTGCTACTTCTCTCAAGCACTTGAGGCGTGAATTCTCTGTTGAGGATGTCACCGGTCATCTAAGTGTTGAGCAGAACTCAAGAGCAAAGGACTCACATGCGAAAGCGGCAGAGGGTTCTTCTAGTGCCAATGTGGTGCAGAAGAATTTCCACAAGTTCAAGGGAAAGAACATTGTCCAGCACCAAGAACTTGGCGAATGCTTTGACCATCCCAACATCTGTAGCTGAGTATTCCTATTTGCACAGATAATGAAAAAGCATGATTACTATAATAGTGGCACTAGTTGTAGCAACTTTATTTTCTTAATGGGAAAAAAGATTGTGATACAATAGCTTTATATAAAAAATACAACGCTAGCACAGTATGACAAAGCACGATCATGTGGATGAAGGACAGTACTGACCAGTGTGAGATGACTTTGTGAGATCAAGTTGTTCTTCAGGTCCCCGTATCTTGCCATGATGGCGATTCATTGACATCTATCAACAACTTCAGTGTGGCAGTAGAAGAAGGGGCCTTGAGTCATTCCAATCTCTTTTTTGTGCAGTTCAACTAAAATTATGGCGCTCCCCATGCTGCGACGGAGAGAGGGGCCCGCGCCACCTCGACGGTACGCCTCATGGACTCAACCAGTTCAGTGCACATGCTATGTGGTTGATGCAGTGCAAATGGACTCAATTCTCCCGAATACGCCTTCAGCAAGTTATCTACATTGGAAATGAGATGATAGTTAAGACAGTAGCTCTATTATAACTGTATTATTACTTCATTTTATCACTGGCACTAGCGGTGCCAAAACATGGCCGCAAATTATTAGTGGAATTACATTAAGATGCAAAAACAATATCATTATTGCTTTCTCATAGCAGTGCAAAAACAGTAGCACAAGATCACTAGCTGAATGCAGAGTCAAAATCAACCAAAAAGGAACATACCCGGTCATGGGAACCATAACTGCAGTCAACGCCATTGTAGACGGGTTGACACCAGTCACCAACATGGATGATTCAATTCAAGCGACCTTTTTGTGCAGTTCACCTAAAATGAAGCAATGTTTGCATCATGCAGCTAGCAAGATGTACTTGGTCCCATGAGCTGGAAGCTTCTCCTTCATTAGTTGCACTAAAATTTGAGCAACGTCAAGGTTGGCTATCATGCTCATGGAAGGTGCAACTATAATTTGCTTATCCTTTTGTGCAGTTCCACTAAAATCAAGTGCCAGTGGGGTGACGGTGACGGCTAATCTTGCAAAGGTTAATAAATTGTTGCACGAGATTACCGGCAGAGTTAGACGAAGATGTTAGGAACTCCAATCACCCTTTGTGCAGTTCCACTAAAATCGAGAGACATTTCCCATGTGACATTTTAGTAGAACTGCACAAGACACTCTTTCAATAAAAAAACAAAGTGTTTTGTACAGTTCACCAAAAGGTCACAATAGCAACGAGGTGAAATGGATATCCCCATCTGCACAAAAAGATAGAAAGAAAACAGTTACTTGTTAATAACAAGATATGAAACATACACGAAATGAAAAGAAGCATCTATCTTCATGGCAATCATGCAAGGACAGTAGAAATTTTAAAACGGCAGCATTGCTTCATATTACTCGAAGCATTATGATCAACAATGACATCGATCAAATATGCCATTACATTAATGGTGGCATTGCTTCTTTTTACCAGCTACATTTGATTAACAACAGCTAAATAGTTGGTATAAGTGCATGGGATAGTGGGGACACCAGGACATTCACCAGCGTAAAGAAGCAACTTACTTATCATAATGGGAAATCTAGCACGAGAGTAGCATTTGTAAAATAGTTTAATTGCATCATATTATTGGAGGCATTAGATTAACAACAACATTGGTTAGACATGTCCTTACTTTAACAACACGATTGCTTCATTTTACAAGCGCCATTACATTAACAACAGCAAAAAGTTGGTACAAGGGCATGCAGACAATGGACGCATCAGCACCATGTACCTACAAGGAGGCATAATGTGGTGAGGCCGAGTTTGTTGCCCTGAGCAACAAACATCTAACCAAGATCTGGGATGGTCCCAAATTTAGTTCTCTTTAGGCAACTTTTACTACGCGAGGACAGCAAATCTAATCCTGGACATACTCTATTGACTTGTCCCCCAGCTGCCACTTTCTTTCCTTCTTCCACCAATAATAGATCTGTTCCTTATCCAGTTCATACTGCGTTTTCCCTTTATTTCCCTTTTGAACCAAGAAACCGGTAGAGTAGCCAGTCTCTGCAACTCTCCCCCCTTCTATTTCCTCTTTGAATCAAGTCCTAGATTCATGCTACACCTTTCCCCCCTTTATTCCCTATTTGAACCAAGTCCTAGATTTGATTGCATGAAGTAGCTTTACCTCTAATAATTGTAAAAATTAAGGTGGCTTTGGAACAGCTGATGGAAGTAGAAAAAGATCCACATGCAGCCACGTGGGGAGCTGGGGTAGTAGAGCAAGGCCATTTTCGAAGGAAGCTATACCTGATGGTCGTCGGGATGTGGCTAGGAGGGCGGCGGGAGGCCGGATCTGGCCACAATGCGGCATGGAGGAAGAAGGGGTAGGAGGCCCTCCTGAGCCGGCGCTATGTCGGAGAGAACGGCACGGGCAGCCGATCAAGACGCGCCGGCAGCTGTGGGTCTCCTCCCTAGCCGCCGATAACCGCGTGAACAATGCACCTACTCCCCTGCCACGGCCGAGGGGATCCGGCCGGATCTGTGACCAGCAGTGAGCAGAGAGAGAGTGTGGCCACCGCTGTCTTGTTTAGATCTGGAGAGGGTGAGAGTGTGAAGAGAGCAACCCTAGTAAAGCAAGCGCTGAGGCTCCTGCCCATATATATAGTGGAGTGATTTTCTTTTTCTCTCCACAACAATCGTTTCAATTTGTGTACGTGACATTAAAGAAAAGAAACTCTCTATTTAACGTGCTACAGTGAACAAAACTCCACGACGTCCAGGAGTACTAGTAGTATTGTTCACTTGTGGACCCCGGCCCTCCATTCATTGACCAACCACATGGGTGAATATATAGAGAGAGAGAACAAACAAGCTGGAACTCTTGGTTTTGAGATATCGATGGTACCGTTTGACCACACTGCATCAATGGACTCACTACTTTGAAGTTGCCGTAACGTGGCTTTTGCAGTTCCCATCTAAATGGGGGAATACCATACATTTTCTTTGATAACTACCCTATACGTATAAACACATGCACGGTTTACATTCTGAATCACTAGCTAGAACTTGAACTGTATTTGTTCTCAACATAAAGTGGAATCAAATTTTTGAATTCATGATCTTAGCGTTTGCAAAGAAAATGTAAATGGCCATCGATCTTTGTTCTGCTTTTACAACATATGCAACCCTTTTGTGAAAATGACCAGACCTATTATAAAAACTTCACCATGAGTACTACAAAAGCATCTCAAACAAAATAAAAATTACATTGAGATTCCGAGACCACCGAACGACTACACCGTCAGAACGAGCCGCTTACGCACCGCTGTTACCGCCATCCTACCAGAGTCGGCTTGACCTCGTCAATGACAGCCGGGAAGTGTTCGTGCCCTTGCCCCTAAGGAGCAGCGACCCAAAGCCATAGTAGTCGTAATTGATCTGAAGCACCTAATTCATATAACGCAATATTTCGCCACATGACAAGAAACCCTAGCTCACTGCCGCTAGGAGAGGACATGAATCTACGTTGGAGCTCCATCGACTATGCCCCGACGAGGATCAAAAGCTCGAAAGACTAACTCATAGAAGATGTGTCGATCGATATCGTCGTTGTCCTACCGGAGTCGGCTTGACCTTTTTGACGATAAACGGGAAGTCTTCATGCAGATGCCCATAAGGACCAGAGCCGTAGAACCGTATTGGGTGTTTGGTTGCATTCTCATCTCAGCATAGTTGTTCCCTCTTTGTGCATGCTCATCTCAGCATCCCTCCTCATGCATGCTCCTAGTGTATTTGTGTTAAGCTAGTGTGGACTCATGCACCCTTCATACACTCTACCAAACACCCAAAAGTGGGTCGAGAAGGGAACTTTTGCTCTCATGCACCCTTCATACACCCTACCAAACACCCAAAAGTGGGTCAAGAATGGAACTTTTGCTCTCATGCACCCTTCATACACCCTACCAAACACACCCTTGTCATCGTTGAACCCTTGTAATTATCCGAAGCACTTGACACCTAATCTCCCACATGACAATACGCTCATGTTCCATCCACTATGCCTAGACGGACGAACTCGAGGAGGATCAGAGTCCAAAAGACAAACTCAAAGGAGAAGTGCCCCCCATCCTAGTGAGGGCTGCGTGTGCATGGACTAAAAAACCCTAATGTAAACTACTAACTGGAGCGGAGGCACCGGGATTCCCCTCCCCGCCACCAGTGGCCCGAGCGGCGGGAAGAGGGAAGGGGCGAATCCACGGGATCACCGGTGAAGCGTGGAGCGGGGAGGTTGCCCTAGCTGCCTAGGGCGGGGGGAGTCGATTTGTATTCATAGCGAAATAGATTCAAATTTTACGATAACCATCTTCTGAGCCCGGGCTCATCTGCACCCGCGCTGATGAAACAAATCAAAACAAATACTAGAAAAATTCAAAAAAAAATCCATTTTTTTGCATGGTAGGTAATTTGATGCGTGAGGTTCGCTCCAATTTTCAAATCATTTGGTCATCTGAGCAGCTCTCGGCAAAAAAAGACAAATTTGGGGTCTGTAAAAAAGTATACTATTCATGCACTGTTCTGACCCGATTTGTCTTTTTTTGCCGAGAGCTTCTCAGATGTCCAAACGATTTGAAAATTGGAGTGGACCTCACACATCAAATTTTCTACCATGCAAAAAAATTGAATTTTTTTAATTTTTGTTTGAATGTTTTGTGAATTTTTTTCTGACCAGGTGCAGATGAGCCTGGGCACCGAATTGCTGCACTCCGAATTTTATTGGTACTATACAGTACTATATAGCCGGTGTCTCGACATTTTTTTTTCGATTTCTCAACATATCTACAGCCCGTATGTTACCATCGCTCGTCTCTCTTTCCTACTATAGTAGTAGTAACTCAGCCTGCCTAAAAAAAGTAACTCAGCCATATGTTACCATCGCTCGTCTCTCTTTTCTAGTACTGTAGTAGTAGTAACGCGACGCGCATTGCATCCGGTGAGCGGCGTGCCGGACCGACCGTGGCGGTGCGACGCGAACGCGACGGGCGTGCTATATACGTGTACCACCTTTTTTCTTTTGGTTTTGCTCCATGCCGCAATCCATCGATACAAAATTATATTTAAAAGTCGAGGGCGGGGCTTTTCCCGCACGGTACGTGTGGAAGTTTCGCCTAGTCGGTTTGGAGAGTCGAGGAGGATGAGGGAGTAGCGGATTCAACTTACTGCTGGAAGGGTGGGACTGTGTGATTTGACGGCTCTTTACTGCAGGAAAGGTGGGGCCTTGTGATATGACTGCTCATTTATAGTCATTATTACTGCGGCGCTACGACCGGGTGAGGCTCCCCTTCTGTTCCCCACTCTAATCTGGTGCATGACACGTCGACCCGGATGTTGGCTATCCCATATGTCGGGGAAAGGAAGAATAATTGTTGCCGACGACATAATAAGGAGCAAAGAACCTTGTTGTATACTCTAGTTTAGCACTGGAGTACTAGTATACGTCGGAGGAGTGCGAAACATGGCAGCCCAGTGAACCAGCAGGCGATATGGTGATAAAAAACAATGTACTACAGTCCAGCCTTAGCATGTAAAAACACGCCACCGCTTCCTCCTCCTCCTCTCGGATTACCGCCATCAGCGGAGCAAGAGCATCATCGCAGCTTAGCTACCTCTCCAACCTTTTTATTACAATTCCTTTGTTTTTTCCTGTGACGTTGAACACTCTTTGCTAATCCTATTGGATTTAGCACTCCAGTCCCATACTTTCCCCATTCCTGTATTTTCAGTATCATGGGAATCAAAGAGGCCCTAAGACTGGTTTACGGCCGTTCATTTTTTTCAATGAAATATCTCCAAAATGTAATGAATGTGCTCCGGTTTCTATGAAAATCATCTGGTTTGCATGTAGTAATTCATTTATTTATTCTTTTGCGGGGGGTCTGCATGTAGTTCATCTGGTTTGAAATGTACTCGTACGCCGGCATGGTTGGATGGCCCGCTGCCGCATTCTGTCCGAGGACTCGTCCCTACCGGTCGGCGCTCAGCGTTGGAGATGCCCCGAGTGCTTGCAGGTGGACCCAGATGCTCTATGTCCCACATGTCGGTGAAAGGAAGCACGTAGAAATATTTCCGACGACCGCGGAGCCGAGCAGTACATCTCAGCAAGTAGGAAAAATGTGTGAAAAAAATATGTACTATGAAGCGTAGCTGCAAAGTGATGACAGGTATAGGTCGCACGCACCCAACGCGTGGTCGTAGTAGTACGTACGAGTACAAACGAGTACGGAGTACTCCTACTCTATCAACACGAGTCCCATCGGACAATGGCGTCCGTGCTACAGCTAGCTCTTCTCCCTCCTCGTTTCTCTCTTCCAATTCTAACTCAGCCGACGCGCAGCGGGCGGGGTGGGAATTTGCCGATGGACGGTTTGCTCAACTGTGGTCCCACATGACAGTGAAAATGCTAGACAACACGCGATCCCTAGCTTGAGCGGCATGCCGGACCGACCCTAGTACTCCCGACCGTGTGGGGGTGCCACGCGACGCGGCAGGCTTTTCCTTTTGAACTTGTAGAAAATGTAACATTTGGTTATGCTTCTGCTCCTTGGCACGGTAGACAGATAGAAACAACGAATAAAAACGCTAGGGCGGGGATTTTCCCGCGCAATAAAACGGGGAGTTTGCCAGTTTGGCGCATCGTCGGTTTTCTCACATCGGGCCCACATGTCAGTGATAATATGCCAAGCCAATGCACGTCGAGTGGCGGGCCGGAACGACAGTGTGGGTTGCGACGCGAACGGGACAAGCGTGCTGTACTTGTTCCACTTTCTCGTTTTGAACTTGTGACGTGTAATGCTTAGTTTTGAATTTATAAGTTTGGTTGTCGCACCCATATATATACTACTCCCTCCGTCCCATAATATAAGAACGTTTTTGACACTACACTAGTGTCAAAAATGTTCTTATATTATGGGACAGAGGGAGTACTATACTAGTTTGGTAGGTTGGGTCATGCATCGTACGTAAATTACGAAGTTGATGCAATAGATAAGTACTACCTCCGTCCTAGTTTGTTGGTCCCCTTTGTGTCAAATTTTGACCATAGATTTAACTAACAAAATATTAATGCATGTCACTAAAAAAAAATATCGTTGGATTCGTATTTGAACATAGTTTCCAACTATATTGTTTTTTGTGACATGCATTAATTTATTGTTAGTTAAATCTGAAGTCAATATTTGGCACAAAACACGAAAGGTGACCAATAAACCAGGGCGAAGACGGTGATACATATAATTAACGCCAAATGAGAGCAAGGGATCACACATGTCATTTAAGACTGGAATGATAATGCGATACAGTAACATATTAAGGCCACGACGCGATGCAGTGCTGGTTACACGAGGCAAGAAGAAAGATGCATCCATCGATGATCTCCTCCTCCTCAACTCAGGGCGCTGGCCCACCAAACAGCGGCTGAGTAGTAGCGGCTTTCGTGGCGAGGTCAACGTGCTTCTGAACAATGGCGTCCAAGGCTTCCAGCCGGTCGAAGAAGGCCAACGTATTAGCGTCGTCCCTGGCCCTGTAGTGGCCTATGTAGATGATTTCCTTGTACACATGGATGTGTAGGTTGACAGTTTCTTGCTCGGTGAGGCGTTGCACGGCGAGCGCAGCCTCGAGGTGGACATTCTTCATCGTGACGTCGGGTAGCTGCAGGGCCACCGGTGCATGAAACAGGTCCTCACCATGGAGGCCGATGAGGGTGGCAGGAAACGAGGAGCCTGGGCACGCGGGCTGGAGGAGTACGGCAAGGTCGTCCACGCGCTTCTTGACGGCAGTGAACTTGCGGATGGAGCGGACCATCATCTCGCCCATGTGAGAGGCGAAGCCGTCATTGCCGAGGGCTATGACGCTGGCGGTCGCTAGCACCGTCTAGAGACGCTACTCAGTGCCGGGCCGCAGGCCGGCGTCGTGGATCATCTGGCACAGCCGCCTGCCGCTCGCGTCCATCGCCTCCATGGGTGGTTGTGGCTTCTGGTCACTTGGTATTGGATTGGAGTGAGCAGTGTTGCGCAGACTAGGTGTGTAGTACTAGTAGGTGCGTACGATTTGGTAGATGGATTGGAGTGGAGGGGCGCCTTCATATGAGAGTACACTGCATTGCATTCAAATCGTGTTGGCTCCATTCTGCTTCTCCAATTAATTCCCTCTGCATGCTAATTGAATGAGATGCATCATTGACCGTTCAACATTTCGGGAACCGCTACCCTCTCCCTCGTTGGCATTCAAGCCGTATCAATGTTGTAAATTCGTGTCAAAAAAAGACTAGTCAACAGTTCGCCATGAGCCTATAACTAGCGATCGCCACAATAACCGTAAGACGCGAACAACAATAAAAAACCAGATGCATCCGACGTTGGCACCTATTGGACGCAAACCGCAATAAAAAAACAAATGCCACGGCATTTTACAAAACTGCCACACCACGCCCCTCCCCTACACATGAGACTGCCACGCGAGCGTTCACAACTAGGGTTGCGCTTGGCTCTTCTCCTCTTCGGGAAGTCGTACTACGGAGTACTACAATGGAGTATATGCTTCTGGCAATCTGACACCGAATTAACTGCTACATGTCCACCGCGTGGGGGAGGGAGAGCGTGTTGTAAGCAAAAGCTTCTCCTCGTCCTGCGAGCCACCACGCGCATGGGGGAGGGAGAGGGCGTAGTAATCAAGCTTCTCCTTGTTGTACGAGTTGACGCGACATATCAAAGGAGTACACTTGATTTTCTCAAAAAGTTGTTTTTACCGATGCATAAATTACAATGCACGCATGCATGCCATGAGTTTCCTTTTGATCCTTTCATGTGTTGATTTAATGCACCTTGAAGTATGAACATGCCTTGGTCCTAAGAGCAAGTACAATAATGGGCTTATAGCCTGTTTACATGGCATTTTTGCCTATGTGGAGGAGAGAGACATGGAAAAATGAGAAGAGTGGGCTCTCATGCAAGAGCCTAGCTATATGCTAACTTCTAGGAAAATGCAATAAATGCAAAGAAAGAGAAAGAGAGATGCTTAGAAAAAGTACTAATCTTATAGCCAACCTTATAGCATGCCTTACTATATGAGTGAGTATACTAGATGACTATAGATGACATGGCAGTTCCATATACTACTAACCATGCTCTAAAGTGAGAGATGGTGGTGCACGAGGAAGGCGAGATCATGCCGATGGAGCAGGACCCGATGATGGACGTCTTTATGGACCTCACCATGCTCCACTGCCCCTTCTGCCTCCTCCCCTTGAAGCCTCCGGTGTACGAGGTTCGAAACTTCGAATACATCTCGTCCGTTCAGCTAATCGAGCAAGGCGCAGTTTTCTTGATTGAGTTGGTGTTCGATTGATTTGTGCAGTGCAAGGGAGGGCACCTGACCTACGTGGACTGCCGCGGCGAGCGCCCAGGGA
This sequence comes from Elymus sibiricus, assembly GCA_039707655.1. NCBI lineage: Eukaryota > Viridiplantae > Streptophyta > Magnoliopsida > Poales > Poaceae > Elymus > Elymus sibiricus. Next base: position 334,393,845 of record CM077666.1, read on the forward strand.
ACCAGCGGCAGTGCCAGAAGTGCGAGCGCAGCGACAACTTCGACGTGCGCAACACGGCGATGGACGACGTCCTCTCCTCGGCGAGGGTGGAGTGCCCGCACGAAGGTCGTGGGCTCTACGTCACTTACCACAAGCTCGATGATCACTAGAGCACGTGTCCGCTCACGCCGTGCAAGTGCCCCGTGCCCGGCTGCGGCTACCAAGGCCCGTGCTCCCCAACCACCTCAGCACCGTGCACCCCATGCCCGTGCACAGGATCCAGTACAATAAGGTGCTCCGGCTGCAGGTGCCGTTGTCGGAGCCGCGGCGCTTGCTATTCGCGGAGGAGGACGACCGCGCGTTTTTCGTGGTCGGCGGCATGGGCGCGCCTATCGCCATGTCGGTTGTCTGCATCAGAGCGGGGGCATCCCCACCGCCGCACTACGCGGCCGAGGTGTGGGCGAACGGGCCGCCGGGGGCGCCCAACGGCAGTACCGACGCCGTCAAGGTGGAAATCGAGGTGACAAGCAGCAAGGAACCCTGGGCCGTCACCGTGGAGGAGCTGACCTTCTTGATAGTGCCGCCCAAGCTGCTGGCCGGGGCTGGGTCGTCGAGGACGGTGTCCCTCCACATTCGGATTGACAAGCTCACCTCCTAAATGATTCCACAATGCCTTCTAGTTACTAGTTATCTTAGTAATATGCTAATGTAGGGTTTAGTTTGGTCTACTTTACCTTAAGAGATGGTGGATTTTGGTGGCGATGCAACAATTACTTCAACATCACATCGGCAGTTGAAGTAATTCCCAACAGTCCAAGGGATATTTTGTGTTTGTTGGATATAAGATCCTTTGGGTAAGAAGTAAACCTAAATATAAGCTGCTTATGTGTTTGTTTGTTAAGGAAGTGTTGCATACTTTTGCGAGTTGACACGACACATCAACGTAGTACACTACTAGTACTCACCTGACTGCGCACCAGGCAGACCAATATCGTGTCGTGTTGGTGCCGTGTGCGGTACCCACATTAGCAAAACCTCGCGCCTCCAGCTGAGGCTCCGCATTTTGAACCTTTGAATCTGAAGGCCAAGGAGCAACTTGAACCTTTGATAGAGCAAATTGGATGGTTGAGAACACTACGATTCGTAGCTACAGATGCGTGTGTTAGAGAGGACGAGTGCGTGCGTGCACCTCTTCTCTTCGTGTACGACGTACTGAACCTAGAGTACAAGTGTATGTGTGTGGCATTGACCTAGAGAGCTAGAGATGGTGTGTGCGAGAAGTCTCGAGAGACTCATGAGCATAGGTGTGTGCGTGGGAAAGAGGGAGAGAGATGATATGTGTCAATGTAATGCGTCTGGAAAAAAAATCAATAGTTCGCCACTAGGCTATTCCTGGCGAACGCCCCAGTAACCGTAAGATCTGCATCCGACAGTGCCAGTTATTGGTCGAAAACAGAAGTAAAAAAAGAAATGCCATGGCATTTTACAAAACTGCCACACCACGCCCTGCCCACACATGAAACTGCCATGTGAGCGTTTGCAACTGAGGGAGCCATGATCTGCTCCTTGGTGTATCTATACTATTATTAAAAAGGCCGGGCTTTTGGCGCGCGGTAGGCGGGGGATCTTGGCCTGTCGATTTGCTACTCCTCACAGGCGGTCGTACATGTCAGTGATGTATCAAGCCGATGCGTGTCTCTTCGGTGAGCGGCGGGCCAGACCGACCGTTTGTTCGTGCTACTGCTCACTTGTGGTTGCACATGTCAGTGACGCACCAAGCCGATGCGCGTCCCTTCGGTGAGCGGTGGGCCGGACCGACCGTGTGTTGGTGCGACGCGAACGCGACGGGCTGTAAGTTTACCGCCTAACTTAATATGTAAAGTGTAACACTTGCTTTCACTCCTTAACGAGATCGGTCGATAGAAATCCCCATTAGAAAGGCGAAGGAGGTGTTTTTCCAGCGTGGGAAGCAAGGGAGTTTTTTTTACTGGAGCAGAGGCGTGGGAGTTTGGCCGATGGTTTGCATACGTTTCTCGGACGCGTACGTGGGCCCGCGCTCTCGGAGGCCATCGTGGCAGAGCCAGACTCCCGCAACCTCTCAGACCAATAAAAGAGGAGCCCGCTGCTGGCTATTTCTATAATTAGTTTTGAAATTCTCAATCATTCATGTGTGACGTGATATCAGCCGTTCATTGATGTTGATCCAATGGTCTAGGTGTTTCGGATTCGCGTCTACAGTAACCTAAGTGTACCCACCCTAAAAAAGTGTCTACGTTCTTCTAGAACCATCGGCACATCAGTGTGATCAAATCCAGACAGGAAGCTGGCAAACAACACCTCCACATGTGCCACGTGGCTTCATTGATGCCCCCTCCCCACATCATTTTATTCATAAATATATTGACTGAAAAAGAGCGACATCACCCTAAACAAGATCTTCCTCGTATTTTGTTTCCTACGAAGTAGTGCCATGCTATTGGAAATACAACTTGGTTGCTTTGCACGTACCGGAAGTACTAGTGCCACATCATCTAAAATGCCTTTGTACACGCGTCAAATTATCAATCACGTGGGCTGCCTCTTCTTATAGAAATGTGCTCCGCCGTGTACCCGTGTGTGTTTATGAGGGAAGGAGTGCGTGCGTGTGTGCACCTCTTCTATACATATGTTTGTGTCAAAGAGAGGCCTACATACATAGTATATGTATGTGCAGGGGGCGATGTACGAGAAGAGTGGGGAAGGATCGTTTACGCCAGATATCGATAGAGACGGATAGAGGGAAGAACTTTACGAGCGTACAAGTGCTAGGACAGAGGGGGGTGCTTGAATATGGTGCGAGAGGTCAGGTAGACGAAGATAAGGAAGGAGTACAAGTGCGATATCGATAATTAAAGAAAGGGGACGAGAACGTGCATGGGCGTAGGCGTCTGATTGATAGATAAAGTGGAAGGCATGGATGATGAGATGGGGAGGGACAATTAATGTGTGTGTGGTAGGCTGTCCTATCGAGAGAGTTCGTAGTTCCGTCGATGTGTGTACGTGGGAAAAGAGGGGGAGACCTAACTAGAGATATAGATCGGTCAGTTTGTGTGGGAAAATAGCGAGAGAGACCTGGCTACACATAGAGGGAAATCGATTGGTGCACATGCATGCATGTGTAAGAGATAAGGAACTCCCAGAGTGACGAAGAGAGGGAGAGGTGTGTGTGTGGGGGGGAGGGGTGCAGCTAGCTAGCTAGCTAGCTACCTAGGAGATGGTGCGAAAGGACTATTAGTTAGTTAGCTTGAGACAGTGTACGAGTGCGACATGGATAACAACAGAGGGGGCGACAGTGCGCGCGTTCCTCTGAGTTAGGGCGGGAGACATGGATGGTGAGAGGAGGATAGGACCATATGTGTACATGTTTGTGTGTGGTAGCTAGGCAGACCTAGCTAGAGGGGTATACCGATCGGTGTGTGTGGGAAAGAGGCAGATGGAGAGACCTAGAGAGATCGTGGGAGACCGACCTAGAGAACAAGAACGTGTGTGCGCGATGCAGAGGATGCCAAGTGGGGAGTGTGTGTGCATATATATATGCATGCACGATAGGAAAGTTAGTGGTATATATTCACAAGGAGAGGAGGAGTATGCGTGTGGGTGTAAAAGACTCACATATAGATGATAATCAATATAAAAGTGGATTCAAATATTTGAATAAGAGATCATGATATTTGTAACCCATGCATGCATGAATATAATTGAGATATGCGTGTGGTTTTGAATCGAACATGCAATACTATATACACGTCGAACAAACCCAAATTGATTTGAATTTGAGACACCGATGGCAGGCATCGTTTGACCACATTGCATCCATGCATGGCCATAACTATTCGAATTTGAGATAATGTGTGGCTTTCGCAGCTAACATCTAAATGTTGTGGGGGGGAGCATGCATTGTCTGTGTTAAACACATTATACATATGAAAACAGGGTTTAGATCATTCCGAACGTCTAGCTAGAGCATGAAATGTACTGTGATTTGAATTCAACATAAAATGGATACAAATATTTGAATTGGAGATCGTATGGTACATGTATTTCATATTTAAATATGATTACTACTATATGCATGTATTGTGTTATCAAGATAATATTTAAATGATGGTATAACTTGACAACAATTGTATTCAAATTGAGTCAATATGGTAGACGACAGTGTTTTGATTTTTTTTTGCGGGATTGTTTTGATCTTTTTTTGTTGTTGAGGGAAGTGCGAATTGATTTGGTACTGTACACGCTAAGCTTGTTCTACCGATTTTTTTAGTTATTTGTTGTTGGTTTTGAATGGCATTTGTAGTAATATAGTAAAACGGGACATGACTCTCTCTTGTCTTGTACAAATAGTCTTTTGTTTTTTTTTGTACATCGTAAGCTTGTTCTCCCGAAATTCAAAGCCGCACCTTGTTATCGCGAAATTTTCAAGCTAGAGTATCTCTTTGTCTCTTGTGGTGCGAAACTCCCGCCTCTTCAACCCGCACCTTGTTATCCTGAAATTTCAACGTGCGCGAAAACTCCCTCCTCATCCAAAATCGGTCGCGCCACCCAACACACGAAATCCCCCTTCTACCCCTCAACCGGAAATACCGCCTCGACGTCCCATGGTTAAAACTGGTGGGGGTACTTTCGTAACTTACCCCAAATTTTGGACAAGCGCGTCCCTAAGCCATGGCTCCTCCCTTTCTTCCCCTGCGTTACCCCCATTCATACACCGAGGCCGCCAAAACCCGCAAAACCCCACCCTCCTCTGTCCGCCACCCAACCGCCGCCCAGCCGAAGCCTCTTCCCCGACGACAAAATCCACAGCAACAGCTCGACGTCCCTCATCCACCGCTCCGGATGAGGATCCGTTGTCGATCTCGTCGTCCCGCCGGTTCAGCCGCCTCGTCCTCCACCTCCAAGGAGCTGCCCCGACGTTTGCCTCGTCTAACATGCCACCTCCATTCCCACAGCGCCGTCTTCACCTGCCCCACCGGAACCGCAGCACCCTCTCCAATTCCTCCAATGAAGCTAAAGCCTACTCGGCGCCACCAAGGAGGTTCTACACTCATCGCTACATTTTCTCTTTTATTCGATCTCATGGGGCTGCCGGTGCTCGATCCCGAGCCGCCATGGCGCGTCTCCATCGATGGTGGCGTCGCCGGCCACTTCCTCCACGAGGTCTCTCCCGCATGGTGTTGCTCCCTCGGCAGTGACGTCCACACCAGCAGGAGCTGCTGCTGCTCCGGCTCTTGCTCACACTGCTGCTGCTGCTCTGGCTCTCGCTCGCGCTGCTTCTCTGCTCTTGTTGTTGGTCGCGCTGCTACTCTGCCCTTGCTCTCCTTCGTGCTGCTGCTGTGCTCTTCTCTTGCTCTCGCTCGCGCTGCTGCTCCGGGTGCAGCTGCTGCAGCTGCACGAGCTGCTCTCTGCTAGTGCGTTCACTGCTCGAGCGGCTGCTAATTTAGATCACTGCTTTGGGAGCTACTAGTGCTCGAGCGGCCTAAACTTCTATTGTAGTGCTCTGCAACTACTGCAAATAGTTTCGACAGTAAGTTCAGTTTTGACAGTAAAATTCAGTTTCGACTATACAATTCAGTTTCTTCAGTTAAGTTCAGAGTCAACAGTTTTTACATCATCTGTTGGAGCAACCGCGGCGCGGCTGATGCATTTTACATCTAGCACTCTTTGCTGATGTATTTTACATCATCTATTCCAGATGCTATTAGAATCCCACTACAGATTAATGTTGTCTGTCTTGTCCTGCTTCAGTCTCGCCTTCGTACACCTCACTGGAGCTGCTCCAAGGACGGAACCGTCCATCACAGCAGAGCAGTACCCTCGGCGCCGTCTCCAGATGCCTCAGATCTTCTTCCCCGCCTCCGACAGTCACACCAGCCGCACCATCCTCCACGACCAACCCAATGATGCCGAGGTCGACAAGGCTACGCCAAAGAGGTTGTACACTCATCACATCACTTTTTTACTCTACATTCACGTGGATCCCTTAGGGGTCCTTTGGTTCAAAGCAGTTGCAAATATAGAAAAAAATGGAGGGTGGTCTCAAAGTTAACAGGAAGAAAACTAAATGCTCTTTTGAACCACAATTTGAATCGGTTTAGCAAGATAGCCATTATCTCATAATCATGTGGACCAAATAAACTCACAAAATTTCAGATTACAACGGGAACATGTACTATTACTGAATTGTTTGTTTTTTAAAGATATAATTTTTTAACCAGAATAATGGACCTACTTATGTTGTCCATATAAGCTCAAATTTATTCAGAGTACAACAAAGCACATGTAGTATATATTGAAAAACTTTAGGTTTCTTTTCGAAAAATATCCAATTCATGCAGGCAAGAACACCCACTGAGAACAGGTAGTAACGAGAAATACGAATAGTTTCTCCCATATGACAAACAGTGAGGTAGTAGGCAAGTTAGCTATCCGTGTTGGACTCTCTCGGAAGCGATCATTTTTTATTTCTGTGTGTTGGAGCCGTGCATGTGTAGATGGGCCTGGGAGTTGAGCTAGTTGGTTGTGTCCAAAATAGTAGTAGTACAAAAACATTATTCGAGGGAAGGCTTCAGCCTGTTGAAGACTGCCTACTAGAATCATCACTGGTTCAAAGAAAAAGTGAAGGAAAACATAGGACTTGGAAAGTTTCCTATGGTACTACTATTCATGCATTTGGTTAGAAGGAATGGAGCAAAGCAAAACTGGAGGATTTTTTTTTCCTTTGGTGTCTCTCTCAAAGAAAAAAATGTAGGAATTTTAATATCTGGACGTCCTTTACAAATTCCTATGCATGAAGAACAAGACTAAGTGCATTAGTGGCATAATAAGATTCTAACTTTACATTTTCATGTGGTTTGACTTTAATTTGACCATGTTTCTCTGCATTCCTGTGTTCTTCCAATTCCTGTGAACCAAACACCCAGTTTGACAGAAATCCTGTGTTTGCAAATGCTCTGTTTTGCATGTGCATTCCTATCCTATTCATGTGTTTTTCCAGTCCATGCGTTTTTAGAATCCTCCAGTTCAAAGGAGCCCTTACAGATTTACTTCATTTACAGATAGGTGTCAAAGAAAACTCTGTGTGGTTTGTCCCGCTCCTGTAATGCCATCGTCCACCCCACCTGAGCTGCTCCATCGACGGAAGTGTCCACCGCAGCAGAGATCCCCACTCCAGACCTTCTTTTGCCGCCTCAGATCTTCTTCCCCGCTGCTGGCAGCCACACCAACTGCATTAGCATCATCGACTAAGCAGATGAACCTGTCGACTAAACAGTTCCGGAAGAGAGGTCGCACTCTTTCGTGTCTGCTTACGTCATACATTGATTAATATTACCTGCTACTTTATCGTCATGTTCACGTCTTAGACTCCGAGTCAGGTCCAAACTAATGTTCAGACTTGAGTTTTAAAATGCTTGTGGGGCACATATCGAGGCAGCAACGAATAGTATCTCTGTCTACTATCTGGTTCATCTCGGGTCTTCTATGTGGTTCATGTTGGGTGGGCAACAAATAGTCGAGGAGCCATCATCTGTCTTTTTTAACAGAAGCTATCATCTGCCTACTACCATTAGTTTTGGATCTATCCACTGGTTGCTACCATCAGTCTGGATTTCTGCATGCACCCCTTAGGCCTTACATAATCTGACTATGTTTTTTATTATGCATGTCAGGTATTGTACACAATCGTACAGAACATGTAGAGAAAAAGAGAAGAGCGTTGCGTGGGAATATAATGTCATGTAGACGTCGCTCCATGGTGGGCGCGGTGGCAGCCCCCCCCCCCCATTCCAGATTGTATTCCAGAGGAAGATAACTGTTCAGAGGGGGATTCAGAGGGAGCAGACCACTCCTATTTACCCCCTGAGGTGTTTGCTCTAACTTGGCATGCTGATGTTGGTCATATCATGCATATGGCGCCTTGCATTGCTTACTTTATACATCATATATGTCATCAGCTTAGTTTAGACATGCTTTGTGTGAATGCCACCTGTTTAGTTTCTATATCATATATGTGAATTATGCAGTGCCATCTTGTTTAGCCAGGCATCATATTTTTGAATCATGCAATGCCATCCTGTTTAGCCAGTCATCGTATATGTGAATTATATCATGCCATACTATTTTTTTTCATCATGTATTCCATTTGTCAACAATGTTTGTACATTCATCTACTCTTCATGTGCATCAGCCATTTGAGTCGGTGATGGAAAAATCGGGAGTGAAAACAAGGTCTTCAGAGCAGTCAGTGCTACCTGTCGAACCATATATCTTGCTGGTTACAGATAGCTCTTCAGAGGAGGATTCAGAGACAGCTGACCAGTCCTATTCCCCCCCCCCCCCGAGGTTTATGCTCTAGCTTGGCAGGGTTATATTGCTCATATCATGCATATGGTGTCTTGCATTGCTATGTCATCTGCTTAGATTAGACCTGCTTTGTGTGAATGCCACCTGTTTAGTTTCTACTCCCTCCGTTCCTAAATATAAGCCTTTGTAGAGATTCCACTATGGACTACATACAGAGCAAAATGAGTGAATCTACACTCTAAAATGCATCTATATACATCCGTATGTGGCCTATAGTGAAATCTCTACAAAGACTTATATTTAGGAACGGAGGGAGTATATGATATATGTGAATTATGCAATGCCATCCTTTTTAGCAAGGCATCATATATGTGAATTATGCAATGCCATCATGTGTAACCAGGCATCATATATGTGAATTATGTCATACCATCCTTTTTTTTCATTAGGTATTCCATTTGCCAAAAATGTTTGTATATTGAACTACTCTTCCTGTGCATCAGCCATTTGAGTCGGTTATGGGTAAATCTGGAGTGAAAACAAGGTCTTCAAAGCAGACAATGCTACCTGTTGAAGCAGATATCTCACTGGTTACAGGTAGCTCCTCAGAGGAGGATTCATAGATAGATGACCAGTCCTATATCCCCCCTGAGGTGTATGATCTAAGTTGCGATGGTTATATTTCTCATATCATGCATATGGTGTCTTGCATTGCTTAGTTTAGACATCATATACACAATATTCAATGCCATCTGCTTAGTTTAGAGATCATATATGCGAGTGCCAGCTGCTTAGTATATCAATCATATAGGTGAATTATATCATGCCATCCTGTATACTTAGACAACATATGTGTGAATTATTTCATGCCAACCTATTTTATAAAGACATCATATAGTTATGTCATGTCATCCTGTTTAGATAGTCATCATATGTTGAATTATGTCATTCTATCCTGTTTAGTTATCCATCATATATCTGAAATTGTGTCATGCTATCTTGTTTAGTTAGCCTTAGCCATCATATATATGAAATTGTGTCATGTTGTCCTGTTTGGTTAGACAACATATACGTGAATTACTGCATCTGTCTATCATACAATGTCTGTACCTTCAATTTCTTTTCTTGTTTATCAGCCATTTGAATTGGAGGGGGTGATGGCAGTATCTAAGGGAGTAAAAACATGATATTAATAAAAGACGGTGCTACCCGTCGATGCAGATAGAACCACGGTTGTACTTGCCCAATAACCAGCCCCACCACACATAACCGACACTCTTGCAGATTGTACCCCTACCCTGTTGGCCAGAGAACCAGCTACACCCCATCTAACCCCAACCCCAGTAGATAGTAACCCACTTCCAGTTGACACAACACCATCTCCACCACAGAGCACCCACACACGAGCAGTTAGTAAGGCAACTGCAGTGCCTGATACGTCTCCAACGTATCTATAATTTATGAAGTATTCATGCCATGTTTATAATAATTTTATATGGTTTTGGTATGATTTGAGTGGAACTAACCCGGACTGACGATGTTTTCAGCAGAACTACCGTGGTGTTGTTTTTTGTGCAGAAATAAAAGTTCTCGGAATGGGCCCAAAATTTACGGTGATTTTTTATGGACAAAAAGAGAACCCCGAAGCTTCCAGGAAGTGCCAGAAGAGCCACGAGGGCACGGCAAGCCTGGGGGGCGCCCCCCCGAGGGCGCGCCCCCTGAGCTTGCCGCTTCCTCGTGGACCCCTTGGCGTAATTTCAACGCTGAAAATCCTATAAATATAGAAAACCCCGAAAAGAAACCTAGAACTTCCACGCCACCGCCGCAAGCCTGTATAACGAAGAAATACCATCTGGAGCCCTGTTCTGGCACCCTACCGGAGGGGGGAATCATCACCGGAGGCCATATTCATCATCCCGGCGGTCTGCATGACGAGGAGGGAGTAGTTCACCCTCGGGGCTGAGGGTATGTACCAGTAGCTATGTGTTTGATCTCTCTCTCTCATGTTTTTGATTTGGCACGATCTTGATGTATCGTGAGCTTTGTTAATATAGTTGGATCATATGGTGTTTCTTCCCCCTCTATCTTCTTGTGATGGATTGAGTCCTTCCCTTTGAGGTTTCGTTATTGTCGGATTGAATATTTCAGATTTGAGAACACTTGATGTATGTCTTGCATGTGGATACCCGTGGTGACAATGGGGTATTCTATTGATTCACTTGATGTATGTTTTGGAAATCAACTCGCGGATTCCCGTGACCTTGGGGTGATCTAGGCATAGGGGTTGGTTGCACGTTTTCATTATCTTTTCTCCGATAAGAAACTTTGGGGTACTGTTGGGGATATTCCCCTTGGCTAAGACCCGGCCATAGTATGACCCGACCAAGAGCCTGGAAGCCCTATGGGTCATGACATTTACCGGGTCATAGCCAGAGAACAAGACGGGCCAAAGGGCCCAAAAGCGAGACCCGGCAGGAGGCCGGCTCTCATATGAGCACTGTGGGCCAACTCACGCGGGGGCCCAGAGACAAAGACCCGGCCCACGATGCCGGCTTACAAGTAAAGCTTACAGGCCAACTCACAATGGAGCCTAGAAGCAAGACCTGGCAAGGGAAGCAAGACCCGGACTAGTATCAGGCTTGTAGTAGAAAATAGACCAGTCCTAATCCTATTAGGACTCTACATGTAAGCCGCCCCTTCAACTTATATAAGGAGGGGCAAGGCACCCCAAGAGGGACAAGTCAAGATAGACAGACAAATTAGTAGCTCTCGAGATAGAGGTAGCGAAAAAGCACCCTTGTAATCGAGATCATCATCAATAGCAATCAAGCAGGATGTAGGCTTTTACCTCCACCGTGAGGGGCCGAACCTGGGTAAACCCTTGTCCATCGATTCCGATCAACCCCGTTCGAGTTACCACCTAGCTGCGATGGCCTCACGACTAAGTCCTTTCACGAGGACATCTGCCGTGACAAAACCACGACAGGTACTCTTTGAAGTTCTTTGTGTGGATTGAATATTATGAATTTGAAGTTGTTTGATGCATATCAAATAATCAACTCACGGATACTTGTGGTGACTTTGGAGTATCTAGGTGACATTAGAGTTGGTTGATGCGTATCATATGGTGTTATTTTAGTATGAACTCTAGGGCTGTTTGTGACAGTTATAGGGATGGCTCAATAGATTGATCGGAAAGGATAACTTTGAGGTGGTTTTGTACCCAACAACAATTTCTTTCTTATGTTCTCCGCTAATAGGAACTTTGGAGTGATTCTTTGTCGCACGTTGAGGGATTGTTATATGATTCAACTATGTTAGCACTGTTGAGAGATTGCACTAGTGAAAGTATGAACCCTAAGCCTTGTTTTCAAGCATTGCAATACCGTTTGTGCTCCATTTTATCACTTGCTACCTTGCTGTTTTTTTATTTTCAGATTACAAAAACCTATATCTACTATCCATACTACACTTGTATCACCATCTCTTTGACGAACTAGTGCACCTATGCAATTTACCATTGTATTGGGTGTGTTGGGCACACAAGAGATTTCTTGTATTTGATTGCAGGGTTATTTGAGAGAGATCATCATCATCCTACGCCTCCCACGGATTGATAAACCTTAGGTCATCCACTTGAGGGAAATTTTCTACTGTCCTACAAAACTCTGCACTTGGAGCCCCAACAACGTCTACAAGAATAAAAGTTGCGTAGTAGACATCAAGCTCTTTTCTGGCGCCGTTGCTGGGGAGGTGAGTGCTTGAAGGTATATCTTTAGATCTTGCAATTGAATCTTTTAGTTTCTTGTTTTATTCACTAGTTTGGTTTTATAAAAGAAAATTACAAAAAAAATGGAATTGAGGTTGCCTCAAATACTTCATCTATATAATGTCTTTCTTGAGAATGATGGATCGGAAAATTGTGCTCAATTGTTAGAGGAAGAATTTGATAAAATGTTTAATGTGAGTTCCTTGAATGATGAGCATGGTTGCAATGTTGTTAGTATGAATTCTTTGAATATCCATGATGCTAATGATGATTGCACTAGTCATGATAAAAAGGTTTCTTATAAGCATGTCAATTTTTGTGGAGTGAATAAAATTTGTGAAGACATGCCATATAGGGATGATAGATTTTGTAGGAAGCATAAACATGATAAATCCAATTGGTGGCTTAAAGTGATAGATGAATTTGCTACAAAGTTATGCTCTCTTCATCCCATTACTTGTGAACTTTGCAATAAGTTTGATCGTCTTAATTTCCAATGCATACTCTTTCATGATTGAATCATGTCCAAATATTGCAATAACTTGATCACCCTTGAAATTTATAATGAACTTTATGTATTTTTGGGTTGTGAAGAATTGTCACATAAAAATAGTTGGTTTGAAGCATTCATATTCATGGACCATACTGAATGTAATCTAACGGAAATCTATATGTTTTGTGTGGTAAATTGCAATGAGAATGCTTATATAGCCAACTATAGAAATACGGGAAAACAAATAGAATATAAAAGGAATACTAATGAAAGAGTAAAGATTTCCACTTTCCCTCCTATTTGTCTCTCATGATGAAACAGGTGACGAGAAGGAGCTTCCTATCCAACCAATCTCTTCAATAAGAAGCTCGGAAAAACTAAATAAACCCACACATAATGTGGTGAAGAAGAAGAAAAGAAGGAAAAGTAGAGGTAAAGAGGTATCTCTCCCAAATAATGTTGCTCCTATTATTGTTGTGCCTCATGAGAATGAATCAAAAATAATTGTGGAAGATGATACACTTGATGATGATTTTGTTTTGCCTATTACTTGTTATGATGATTATGATTGGAAAGATAATGATACTTATTATGATCTTGAAAATCTTTTTGGCACCAACTTGGGAAATTATGATGATAATAATTGTTATACTATTGGTGTTATTCATACTATTGATGATAAGAGTGATTATGCCAACGATAAGCAAACCCACAAGCTTGCGGATGCTATGTTTGATTGGAATGACATGTTTGAAAATTTATTTGCTGCAAATAATGTTTATCCTAAGCTTGGGGATGCTATGCTTAATGAAGATGATCTTTTTATTCCCCCTACTTTTGATGAGCAAATTTATTATGATGATGGCATGCCTCCTATCTATGATGATTGCAATAATAATGAAAGTGGGTTTGGAAGAGTGTCAACTTTAGGTAATGATTATCCCACTATTTTGGAGGATGTTCAATCTTATAATATTGAAAAAAGTGGATTTGGAGAGGTCATGACTTTATTTAATGATGATTCCACTATTTTGGAAGAGGTTTCAATTGATTATGATGAGAGCAAAGTTGCTACTTATGATGATTATTGTGATGATACTTATGTTATGAAAAGTAGTGATGATTATTATTATAAAACTTGTCATAATTATGAATACCCTTTTACTGAACATTACTCTTTGAATGTGGAAACAATGTTTAGTATTCAAGTTTCATACGATACTCCCACTATTATGAATGAGAAGAAATTTTCTTATGTGGAGAGTAACAAAAAATTTATGCTTGTGGATCATGAAAATAATGCTTTATGTGATATTTATATTGTTGAATTCATTCATGATGCTACTGAAAATTATTATGAGAGAGGAGCATATGCTTTTACATATCGCAATAATATCAAGTTTCCTCTCTATGTCATGAAAATTTTGAAGTCATACTTGTTTTGCCTTCCTATGCTAGTTGATTCTTGCTCCCACAAATTATTTGCTCACAAAATCCCTATGCATAGGAAGTGGGTTAGGCTTAAATGTGCTTGCCATATGTTTCATGATGCTCCCATTGTGTTTCAATTCTTCACTTTTTATGTGAGCATCATTGAAATCATCATGCCTAGGTAAAAGGCATTAAAGAAAAGCGCTTGTTGGGAGACAACCCAATATTTATACCTACTGTTTTTTAGTGTTCACATTCAGGCTGCAGGTGGGACTGAATGCGGGCGTCCCACCACAAACCACTTAGTCCCACCAAAATTTGGTGGGTGATAACGAACAACCCAGTAAAACTTAGGTGGATTAGCTGGGCATAAGTGGGATTCCACTAAACAAATGCATAAATGACGGCTCCTTCGCTTCGTCGAGTCCCTCCCTTCGCACATAGACTAAGCAAGCAGAGGACTGGACGAGATCAGCAACATGTTCTGAGCGATGCAGGTCATCGTCAGGTACGAGGCGTCAAATCGATCTGTCTAGGCTCTGCGTTCTGAGTAATGTTTGTGCTAATGGGTCGGTCGCTACCTCTACATGCTAATCTTGCTGTCTGTGTGTTGCAGGGGGGAGAGCCGTCGTGCTGCGCCCGCGGCGGTGGCTGGCCTCATCGGCCAATGCGGCTACTCCACGGCCTCGAGCTCCCAGAGGTTGGCCGGGAAGGTGGCCGTGAACACCGGCGGCATCGGCAAGGCGACAGCGGCGGAGTTCGTCAGGAACGACGCCAAAGTCGTCCTCACCGACGTCCAGGACGATCTGGGCCGCGCCCTGGCGGCCGAGCTCGACGCTGACTCCGCTTCGTACACCCGTTGCGACGTGACCGATGAGGCATAGGTCGCCGTGGTGATCGACCTTGTCGTGGTCTGCCACGGCACTGGACATCATGCTCAATAACGCCGACATCATGGGCTCCCTGGCGCGGCCCGAGCTGGCCATGCTCGACCTCGCGGACTTCGACGCCGTCATGGCGATCAACACCCGGGTCGTCATGGTCGGGGTCAAGCACGCGGCCTGCGTCATGGCGCCGCGCCGCGGGGGCAGCACCATTTGCACGGCCAGCATCGCCGGCGTGCTAGGTCAGCTCATGTCGCACCCGTATAGCGTCTCCAAGTTCGCGGAGGTGGGGCTTGTGCGCTCCATGGCAGGGAGCTGGCGTGCTCGGGCGTGCGCGTCAATGTCATGATGGTCCGGCGAGCCGCGTGCTGCTCAGCGGCGGCGAACGGCTAGGGAGAAGACGGGCGGCCGTAAGAGCAGCGGGCTGCCATCGGGCAGGTCGGAGGGGCGGCGGTTCAAACCCTATCCCCGTGAGAGCTCGTTGCCGTCGATGGTTTGTCTTTCTTTTGGGAAGACCTTGTACACGAGGATGCTAGTTGGTTGTCAGGTGGGTTCCCAGTGGGCTAAATGGGATAGTCCACTTATTTGTTTTTTGTCCCACGGGTGCCCAGTAAGGTGATTAAGTGGGATGGGCTGAGGCAGTCCCACTTATGCCCACCCCCACCTGCAGCGTGAGTTCACATGATTAAGCTACTATAGTAATCATGTTTTATATGTTTACTTTCAATAATGTGCCAAGTAAAGCCTTTGGGATAGTGTGGATGCTTGTTGATTTGATTCTGTGCAAAAACAGAAACTTTTGCGTCCAGTGCTGGAATTTCTATTCTGTACTGGAGCGTGAGAAAATTCTGAAATGTTTACACAGTATTGGGTTACAAATTGTTTATGTTGTCCCATTCTTTCGGAATATTTGGAGGTACAGAAGTATGCTTTCTAATTCGCTCACTAAATGTTGTTCTGTTTTTGACAGATTCTGTTTTCGGTGCATAGTTTGCTTGTTTTAGTGTTTCCATAGCTTATATTGAGTAATATAAATTGTGAAAATGATTAAATACAGTAGGCATTATGTGAGAACAATTATGAATCTTGTCTTGACAGTACCTAAGTGGATGATTTATTTTTATCATACTAACCTATCTCACAAGTTCCGTTAAGTTTTGTGTGATTGAAGTTTTCAAGTTTTGGGTGAGATAACAATATGAGGAGAATAAGGAGCGGCAAGACCCTAAGTTTGGGTATGCCCAAGGCACCCCAAGGTAATATTCAAGGAAGACTCAAGCGTCTAAGCTTGGGGATACCCCGGAAGGCATCCCCTCTTTCGTCTTCAACACTATCGGTAACCTCACTTGGAGCTATATTTTTATTCATCACATGATATGAGTTTTGCTTGGAGCATCATTTTATTTTGTTAATATTTGCTTTCTGTTATCAATAATCATGTTTTGTATCTTTTAGTTCAATAAAATGCCAATTATAGCCTTTACCATGCTCAGTTTGCAAGTTCATGTGTTGCTGTTTGAAAACAGAAAGTTTTCTGTTATGTCCAGAATATTCCTGAATAGTAAGAACATGATAAAAATCTGAAATTTTTACACAGTAATCACGCATGAGTTCTCTGTCACGTGGTAATTTTTCAGAATTTTTGGAGTTCGGTAAGTATGAATTCTTATTCACCCTTTACAGACTGTTCTGTTCAGACAGATTTCGGTTATAGTTGCATTGTTTCCATATGTTGCTTGTTTAATGTTTCTATTTGTGGATAGGAGTATTAAATATGCATAGACATTTAGTATGAAATGTTTAATTATAATTTTAGTGATTCATTATAGTAGATAATGTTAAGGTTTTGAGTTTATTTATACTAACTTATCTCACGAGTTCTTGTTGAGTTTTGTGTGGATGAAGTTTTAAGATTTAGGAGAAGCCATGATATGAGAAGAATTAAGGAGACACAAAATCTCAAGCTTGGGGATGCCCAAGGCACCCCAAGATAACATTCCAAGAAGTCTCAAGCAACTAAGCTTGGGGATGCCCCGGTAGGCATCCCACCTTTCTTCATCAACACCTATCGGTTAGCCTAAGTTTTTACTTGTTCACATGATATGTGCTATTCTTGGAGTGTCCTTTTATTTTCATTTTGTTTGCTATTTGAATAAAATTGTCAAGATCTGAAATATTTATTGATAAAGAGTCTTCACATAGCTACTTAATTGTTAAACTACTCTTTGTTCTTCACTTATATCTTTTGGAGTAGTTTGTCATTTGCTCTCGTGCTTCATTTATATCCCAAGAGTAAATTGTTGAATGAATTGAATGTCATAAATATGAAATTATATGTGCTTCATATGCTTGTCCCATGGGGAGTAGTTATTTCACATAAAAGAAGTGTAAGTGGTAAAATTTATTGAAAGTTAGCAAACACAACAATGGTCACTTGAACAATTCATGAAAGAATATTGAAGGAAGAGAGATTTCACATATAAATATACTATCTTGGACATCTTCTATGATTGTGAGACCCCATTAATTATTTTCAAGCTTGATCAGGTAGTTGATGTTAGACTCAAAGTTTTAAATAGCCGGCTAAGCCAAATAGCCGCACCCTGTGAAAACAGCTATAGCCTGGCTATAGCCTGGCTATAGCCGGCTATTTAAAAGTTCTAACACTACATAGCTGGGCTAATGCACTTAGCCGCAGCATGTGCCAAAGGCTATAGCGGGGCTATAGCCTGGCTATAGCCGGCTATTTAAAACTATGCAAGGAAGACAACGTAATGAGTTATGTTTGTTTATATTCACATAGAAGTTATATGTTCTTGGATCCTCTAACATGTGGTGCTTGCCCCCTATCCTTTGCTAGCCAAAAATCCGCACTAAGTAGAGATACTACTTGTGCATCCAAACCCTTGAACCCAGTTTCATGTCATGAGAGTCCACTATATCTACCTATGGATTGAATAAGATCCTTCAAGTAAGTTGTCATCGTTGCATAAAGCAATAAAAATTGCCTCTAAATATGTATGAACTTTTATTGTAAGGGAAAATAAGCTTTGTACGATCTTGTGATGGTGAAGAAATAAAAGTGAAAGACTGCATAATAAAGGTTGCTATCACAAGGGGCAATATAAAGTGACGTTCCTTTACATTAAGAGTTTGCACATCCAAAAATAAAAAGCGCATGACAACCTCTGCTTCCCTCTGCGAAGGGCCGATCTTTTACTTTATGTATTTACTTTTATGCAAGAGTTAATAGTGTTCTTCTCTATTCCGTTTTTATTTCTCTCTTGGCAAGCATCATGTGGTGGGGAAAGATCCAGGCACATATATCACGTTGAATATAGGTGATCATGAGTTATTATTGTTGACATTATCCATGAGATAAATAAGTTGGGAGGCAAAACATTAAGCCCCTATCTTCCTATGTGTATGACTGAAACGGGTTGTTCTAAAAATACGCTTTGAGTGTCAGCAATCATGGAAGACTATATGATAGTTGAGTATGTGGAATTTGCTAAATCAAAGCTCTTACATAGACCCTTCCTAAAAATAAGATGAATTGCAATTGTTTGATGACTGAGAACATAGTTTGTTAGTTTTCAAAAAAGTTTATGATCTATACTTTAACATGTGAATAGCTTACTACTTTATCATGAGAAGTTTTATGAGATGAGCTACTGTTTATGATATATAATGATGCTAGAAAAAGTGATTGAAATTATCATTGATCAAACTTATGCACTATGCTAGCATTCACACTTCATAAATTATTTCTTTCATCATTTACCTACTCGAGGACGAGTAGGAATTAAGCGTGGGGATGCTGATACGTCTCCAACGTATCTATAATTTATGAAGTATTCATGCCATGTTTATAACAATTTTATATGGTTTTGGTATGATTTGAGTGGAACTAACCCGGACTGACGCTGTTTTCAGCAGAACTACCGTGGTGTTGTTTTTTGTGCAGAAATAAAAGTTCTCGGAATGGGCCCCAAATTTATGGTGATTTTTTATGGACAAAAAGAGAACCCCGAAGCTTCCAGGAAGTGCCAGAAGATCCACGAGGGCACGGCAAGCCTGGGGGGCGCCCCCCTAGGGCGCGCCCCCCGAGCTTGCCGCTTCCTCGAGGACCCCCCTGGCATAATTCCAACGCTGAAAAATCCTATAAATATAGAAAACCCTGAAAAGAAACCTAGAACTTCCACGCCGCCGCCGCAAGCCTCTATACCGAAGAAATACGATGGGGGAATCATCACCGGAGGCCATATTCATCATCCCGGCGGTCTCCATGACGAGGAGGGAGTAGTTCACCCTCGGGGCTGAGGGTATGTACCAGTAGCTATGTGTTTGATCTCTCTCTCTCGTGTTCTTGATTTGGCACGATCTTGATGTATCACGAGCTTTGTTAATATAGTTTGATCATATGGTGTTTCTTCCCTCTCTATCTTCTTATGATGGATTGAGTCTTTCCCTTTGAGGTTTCATTATTGTCGGATTGAATATTTCAGATTTGAGAACACTTGATGTATGTCTTGCATGTGGATACCCATGGTGACAATGGGGTATTCTATTGATTCACTTGATGTATGTTTTCGTAATCAACTTGCGGATTCCCATGACCTTGGGGTGATCTAGGCATAGGGGTTGGTTGCATGTTTTCATTATCTTTTCTCCGATAAGAAACTTTGGGGTACTCTTTCAAGTTCTTTGTGTGGATTGAATATTATGAATTTGAAGTTGTTTGATGCATATCAAATAATCAACTCACAGATACTTGTGGTGATATTGGAGTATCTAGGTGACATTAGAGTTGGTTGATGCGTATCATATGGTGTTATTTTAGTACGAACTCTAGGGCTATTTGTGACACTTATAGGGATGGCTCAATAGATTGATCGGAAATGATAACTTTGAGGTGGTTTCGTACCCTACAACAAATTCTTTCTTATGTTCTCCGCTAATAGGAACTTCGGAGTGATTCTTTGTCGCACGTTGAGGGATTGTTATATGATTCAACTATGTTAGCACGGTTGAGAGATTGCACTAGTGAAAGTATGAACCCTAGGCCTTGTTTTCAAGCATTGCAATGCTGTTTGTGCTCCATTTTATCACTTGCTACCTTGCTGTTTTTTATTTTTAGAATACAAAAACATATATATACTATCCATACTACACTTGTATCACCATCTCTTCGCTGAACTAGTGCACCTATTTAAAGTGCAACTAATCCCCGGGTGGTTTTGGTAATTCATAACTACATATATCTCATTGAACTAATGTCCATTCAAGTTAAATATTTCAGGATGTTCAATGATTGGCATGGCAAGGACTAGAGATGTGGACCCCTCAAAATGTAAGGACATGGATTGGCAAAAGCTCAAGACTCTACATTTTTGGTAAGTGATCCAAGATCACATTGAGTCCATAGGAAAGCCAATACTATTAAAAGGGGATGAGGTGTTGCTTAATGGTCTTTTTGCTCAAGTGCTTAGTGACAGTGCTCCAAAACTCTCAACCACTTTCTCCATCCAAATATGTCCAAAACCTACATTCCAACTCGGCCCCACCGAAATTTCCTATCCGGAGCCACCGAGTTCATTTGGACTTAGCCACTGCCAAAACCCTAACAAATCGGATCCACCGATATGGATCTCGGTCCCACCGAGATGGCCTTGCCAACTCTCTGTTACTTGTTGCAATTATTTCGGTCCCACCGAGATTTGCAATCGGTACCACCGAGATGGCTTGCCAACTCTCTGTTGCCTTATTGCTACACTTCGGTCCCACCGAGTTGATGCAATCGGTGCCACCGAGACGAGGTTTGCCCTAACCATTGCACATCGGTCCATCTGAGTTGTTCAGGTCGGTCCCACCGATATTCCTAACGTTCATATCTTTTACACAGGTCGGTGCCACCGAGATTTCTGATCGGTGCCACCGAGATTTCTGATCGGTGCCACCGAGTTGGGTCAAAAGTGTGTAACGGTTGGATTTTGTGTTGAGGCTATATATACCCCTCCATCCCCTCTTCCTAAGAAAGGAGAGCCATCAGAATGTGCATACACTTCCACCATACATTTTCTGAGAGAGAACAACCTACTCATGTGTTGAGATCAAGAGATTCCATTCCTACCATTTGAACCTTGATTTCTAGTCTTCCCAAGTTGCTTTCCACTCAAATCCTTCTTCCACCATAGCCAAATCTGTGAGAGAGAGCTGAGTGTTGGGGAGACTATCATTTGAAGCACAAGAGCAAGGAGTTCATCAACAACACACCGTCTATTACCTTTTGGAGAGTGGTGTCTCCTAGATTGGTTAGGTGTCACTTGGGAGCCTCCGACATGATGTGGAGTTGAACCAAGGAGTTTGTCAGGGCAAGGAGATCGCCTACTTCATGAAGATCTACCCGAGTGAGGCTAGTCCTTCGTGGACGTAAGCCATGGTGGAATAGACAAGGTTGCTTCTTCATGGACCCTTCGTGGGTGGAGCCCTCCGTGGACTCGCGCAGCCGTTACCCTTCGTGGGTTGAAGTCACCATCAACGTGCACGTACGATAGCACCACCTATCGGAACCACGCCAAAAATCATCGTGTCTTCATTGCGTTTGAAATCTCCGATCCCCTCCTTTACTTACATGTGCAATTGCTTACTTTCCACTGCTACACTCTTAGAATTGCATGTGTAGGGTGATGCTTGACTTGTATACTTGCTAAAATCTGCCTACAACTAAAATTGGGAAAAGGTTAGGTTTTTATTTGGTCAAGTAGTCTAATCACCCCCTCCCCTCTAGACATACTTTCGATCCTACAAGTGATATCAGAGCTTTGGTCTCCATAAGCCTTGATTTCCATTGCATTGGTGAGCATAGCCTTGGTTTCACAACCTAGGAGGGTATGGCGTCTAGTGAGGGTAATTATCATCGTAGAGGTCCATATTTTGATGGTACAAACTTTGCTAGTTGGAAACATAAGATGAAAATGCATATTCTTGGACATAACCTCGCCGTTTGGGCTGTTGTTCGTGTTGGCTTGCAAGGTGAATTCTTTGAGGATGGCAAGGAACCTGATCGTGAAGCAACCGCGGAAGAATTGAAGATGTTGCAATACAACTCTCAAGCTTGTGACATTCTCTTCAACGGTTTGTGCCCCGAGGAATTCAACAAAATCAGCCGCCTCGTGAATGCAAAGGAAATTTGGGATACTTTGGTTGATATGCATGAGGGTACCGAGTCCGTCAAGGAATCCAAGTTGGATGTGCTTCAAAGTCAACTTGACAAGTTCAAGAAGAAGGATTGTGAAGGAGTCGGCGAAATGTACTCTAGGCTTGCTCTCATCACAAATGAGATTGCCGGCTTAGGAAGTGAAGAGATGACCGCCAAATTTATCATTAAGAAGATCCTTAGAGCTTTGGATGGAAAATATGATACCGTTTGCACATTGATCCAAATGATGCCCAATTACAAAGATCTCAAGCCCACGGAAGTCATTGGAAGGATTGTTGCTCATGAAATGTCACTCAAGGACAAAGAGGAGCTACACAACAAATCAAGTGGTGCTTACAAAGCTTCAACCGATGCTCCAAGAACTTCAAGTGACAAGCTAGTATCCAATGAAGAGATAAGCCTAATGGTGAAAAGATTCAACAAGTTTTACAAGAACAAAGGGAAAGAAAGAAGCTCTAGCTCAAGACACTATAAGAGAAGATTATCAAGTCGTGACCGAAATTGTTACAATTGTGGAAAACTCGGACACTATTCCAATGAGTGTACGGCTCCCTACAAGAAAAGAGACGAATCACCAAGAGGAAGACATAGAAGAGATGAATCACCTCATAAGGAGAGAAGGAGTAGAGATGATCGTTATGAATGAAGACCCTCTCGAAGAAGCAAGGATTCGGAAAGGAAGGACAAGTCATCCAAGAGCTACACAAGAAGAAGACATTAAGCTCATGTTGGTGAATGGATATCCGGCTCCGACTCCGACAACCACTCCGAGAGAAGCTATCACTCCAACTCCGACTATAGTCAAGATGAAGGTGTTGCCAGACTTGCTCATGTGTCATCCAACTCCTATGATCTCTTTGACTCACCAAATGAAGAAATTGGAAGATGCTTCATGGCAAAAGGCCCCAAGGTATCACACCCCGAATACTTTGACTTCAATAGTGATGAGGATGATTTGCTTGGTGATGATGATTTAATTATTGATAAGCCTAGTGATGTGAGCTATAATGAAAATGCTAGTAATCATGATAGTCAAGAGGAAACGAGTGACAATGCTATGAAGGAGATTGAGCGTCTAACTAAAGAACTAAATGCTCTTAAGTTAGCTCATGAAACAACTCAAGAAGATCATAGAGAACTTCTAAGAACTCATGAGAAGCTACGCTTCGAGAAGCTAAATTTAGAGCAAGAGCATGAGTTTCTTAAAGCTATCAATGATGATCTTCGAAAGAAGAGTTCTTCATATCTTGCCAAACGTTTACTCTTGTCTACCTTTATGCCACAAGTTAAACCTAAGCAAACTAGTAACAAGGGTAAAAAGGGTTCTACCTCTAGTAGTAACAATAACAATGCTATATCCAATGTTGTTGCTTCTAGTAGTTCTATTGATTCCACTAATGATTCTCTTAGCTAAGTTACACTTGAGCAAGAAAACAATCTATTGAAAGGAATTATAGAAAAAGGTGTCTACAACAGCCTTGCTGGGAGTAAGTAATTTGAGGAAATTGTACGCAAGCAAGGAAGGCACCGGAAGAACCAAGGTGTTGGTTTTGAACGAAATTTCAATGCCAATGGAGTTGAGTGGGAAGAAGATCAATACCCCAAGACGAAGTTCGTTCCTCAACAAGAGAAGTATGATCCTACTTCCTTCAAGGGAACACAAGCTCAAGATGATCTTCCACCACAAGACCACAAGTTAAAAGGCAAGGACAAGCTTCAAGAAGAGATTGACTCATTTGAAGAAGCACCTCAAGCCTTGGTCAAGTGGGTTCCCAAGACTTCATCAAGTTCTACTTCATCAAGTGCTACTACAACTCGAAGGATTCCCATCAAGTTGATGTGGATCCAAAAGAAGAAGAACTAGAGAGTTCTTGAGGGTGACTCCGCCAATAAACTTCATTCACATTCATTCATGGCAAGAACTTGTGCAATCAACTTCCACATCTTGCACTAGTTCATAGAGTCACAAACCCTCTTGTTGGCAAGGCAAGGGACAAGGTATTCAATGCATTCATGGACATCATCATATGTGTATTTCACTCTATGTCTATGGATATCCTTGTATGTTCCTTGTGTGGGACTAACCCATGTAGGAATTAAAAGTGCAAAACTCCAAGGATTGCTCCCAACTCTTGATGGTCTACATCAACATTGAGCATCCACATCTACATGAAGTCATCATCGACAAAACCCAAGGTTAGTTCATCCCTCTTTGGGGGGGATATCACATCTAGGGGGAGCTTTGCTCTAAAAAAAGAGCTAAAGCAACTTTAATGGTGTGAACACATTAATGCTTTATGTAAAAGTGGCAACCCCACTTGTGCTTAAACGATGAGTATGACCTATGATCAAATGTTCTCATTTGGCTCCTAAGTCAATATACGCATATATAGATGACCTAGTCATCGCCAACTGCTTGATAGATGCTAGAATTGGTTGTGCATGTTTGACACATATTTCATTTGCTATCTTATTGGGTGAGCATGTTGGTTTGCATGTTTTCTTCATTCAAGGACATCAATTTGTTGTTTTGATTGTCTTGGTTTTTCTGGCCAAGTGGATGTACAAGAATGCCTAAGTACCTTCTCTAGCTATCTAAGCTTTCTTGTCTCAAATTATATTCTTGCTACATCACAAAAATTGAACAAGTCATTTTCGGACCCTCCGGGTGAGGCGCACTCGGAGCCACCGATCTGAAAGGGCTGAACCTCCAAAATCTTCAAATTTGTTTCGGCGTGACCAATCCACTCCTATTCGGACTCACCGAAACAGTTTGATTGATCTAGGTTTCCATCTCGGTGTCATCGAGTTGAACCATTTTGGAGCCACCGATATGCTATATTGCTTGCAGTTACACATATCGGTGCCACCGAGTTGTTCAACTCGGAGCCACCGACAGCACACGGGTATATATACTCCGCGGGCCCGAACGATTGAAATTTCTCAAACCTCTTCGTTCCCGCACCCCGTTGTTGTCGTCGCCTTGGTCTTCAGATCGTCGCCCTTGTCTCCTGCGCGCCCTCGCCGCCGGAATCCATCGCCGTCAACGGGAATCTTCCCCGCCGTTGCCGCCGTAGAGGATCTCCACCAAGTTAGGGTGAGATTCGACCCCCTCTGTGCTCAAATTCTGATTCAATGCACGGATGGATTGCCATTATTCTTGCCACTGATTGAAACCTTCCTTTACACTGCAAATTCCTTAGATCAGATTCGAGCAAAAAAATTAGGTTTAAGTTTCTGCCGAAAGCATCTCGGACCGACCGAATTGAAATTTTCGGAGTCACCGATTTGGCCCTGGCCATTGCACTAGTATGTCTCGGTGCCATCGAGAAGTACGAATCGGTGAGACCAAAAGTAAAGTTTCAATGAAACCCTAGCATCTCGGAGACACCGAACCACATCTCGGTCTGACCGAAATGGTGTGTTTTGTTTCTGTTAAGTGCTTCGGTATCACCGAGATGATCAACTCGATGGATCCGAAATGCCTTCTGTGAAAACTTGAAACTAAGATTTGAACTCAATTTTGTTGAAAAATATCTGCTTTTTGTGATGACTCGTCTACTCTGCCCATACCCATCTATTCACAGGGTCAGCTTTGCAAGATGTCAAATGCAAGTGACAGCCAGAATAGGTCAGAGCAGCATGCAGATCTCAGTGAAGGATCAAGTCCTGAGGAAAGTTTTTATGAAGGAGAGAGAAGTTCTCCTGATCTTCCTAAAGTAGCCACCAAAACTAGGAAGAAGAGAACCTCAGATGATGAGGATGAGGATTTTGTTGCTAGTGAGGCCACATCAAAGAAGAAGAAAGTGATTGCTAAGGAGTATGGCAGAACTGCTAGCACAAGACCTGCTGCCAAGGACAAATCTGTTGTGAAGAAAGTTACAAGGAAGAGCATGACATTTACACTTGAGGATTCAAGTGACTCAGAGACAGCAGCTGCAGGAAAGAAGAAGAAGAGGGCAAGAAAGACAACTGCTTATGTTGTGGGCAAACCCTCCATGATTGATGAGGATGAGGAGGAGGAACCAGCAGCTGATGCACCTCCTGCCAATACTCAGAAGCTCATGTCTAACGCTATGAGGTCTACTGCCCCCACCAAGTCCAAGCCCAAAGCTCCAGCACCCAAGAGATCTACAAGAAATATCCCTGCTGCTGAGAAGAACAAGGCCCCAGTGCCTGAAGTTGATGCTGATGAAGAGCCACTAGTGCTCAGGAAGTTGAAGCCAAGGATTCCAAATCATGATAATGCTCATCCAGTTGCCGAGAACATGATGCTCAGAAAGGACAAAGGATTGCGTTAGTGGAGATTGACTGATCCATATGCTGCAAGGAGGAGGACTGCTTGTGATTACCGTTACCATACTAGAGAGCAACAGGATTTCTATGAAACGGTGCTGCTTGACAAGAAGCCTATTGTCAGTGTTATGAAATGGGTGGATTGGAAGTACATTGATGCAAATGAAGACTACTTCCCCCATGTTCATGAGAGCTTCAGAATTGTAGGTGTTGATGATTTTGTTGGGAAGAAGCTTACCAAGTGGAATGATGAGATGATCATGCAATTCTACTCCACTGCACACTTTTATCCAGTTGGCAGAATTGTGTGGATGACTGAGGGATCCAAATACCAGTCAACCATCTCTGAGTCGGCTGATCTTCTTGAAGCTCCAAAGGAAGAAAAAGATGACATTGATATATATGCCAAGCTCAAGATGGACCACAATTCCATGGCAAATATGTACACAGCAATTCCAAAGAAAGATATTGAGACTCACAAGCTTGGTTCTGTGAAGCACTTACTACCTGGTTTGGCCACCACCAATACAATCTTGAGGTACACTCTGTTGCCCAAGTCTGGAGATGACAAGATGATACGTGGCCACTCCATCAACCTGCTACACTTGTTTGACACACCGCAGAAGTTCAAAGTTATGAGCCTTATTATTGAAACAATCAAGAGAACCGCAGCTGACCAGAAGAGATCTTGTGGATATGCTCCGCACATTCAGATGCTCATCAACTCCAAGGTTGGCACGAGCACATATCTACTTGATCGTGAGCATCTCCCATTGCGTCCAGAGTTCGAGGATAATATAGTGGTGATGGACCCTTCACACCCTACATCTACCCAAGCTCAAGAGAAGATTCGGGAAGCTGCAGCAGCAAAAGAAGCCCAGAAGGCCTCTGCTCCCAATGCACCTATTGCTAACCTCAAGTCAAAGAATGATCAAATGACTTATCTGCTGGAAGCCACCCTGAGGATTGAGCAAAGTCTGGCCAACCTCACCAAGAACCAGGTGAGCCTAGAGTGGATAATCGAGACAAAGATTCATGATCTTGATGTGAAGATCACTGAGGTACAGACTATTGTGGAGAAGCTGAAAGATGATGTTGACGCAGCCAGAGCTGCTACTGATGACAGTGGAGATGACAGACCGACGACTGATAGGTTCCAGACAGTGCCTAGGGCATCCAGGTCTGCTGCAGTGCCTATTGCAGATACAAGGACTACAGTTTCTGCACCTGCTGCTGTTGCTCCAGTGCCACCTCCAGTCTCTACTCCACCAGCCCAGCAGACGTCAGCTGAAGCCTTCGCAGATGCACTTCTCTCAACGCCATCTACGCACACCGGAGCTGCCAGCCAGAGATCACCTTCAAGAGCTGCCGAGGATCATGCCTAGAGAGACGTATAGCTCTATACCCATTCAAACTTTTTGGTACTTGTTGCCAAAGGGGGAGAATTTGTATAGATCATTAGGCTTCGAGAGAGAGTGTCTCGCTTTTGCTCGTTGGTTTTTCTTGAGTTTTTGCTACTTTGGTTTGATGTGCTTGTGAGATACTATGTGCCTGTGAGATACTTTGTGTGTGATTGATCATACTATGCTTCATGTGATGCTTAATGCTTATCCTTAATTACCTTTGTATGATCATTCACTTGTGTTTTTGGTGATGCGTGCTAACTATTACAGTCATATAATTTTGCGCGCTCCACCAAGTCGTATGTGACATTGAAGAGTGACCCATGATCCTAATCGATTGTGCATTTGCATTCAAATGCAAATCTTTAATAATGCACAAATTTAGGGGGAGCTCTTGCTTATCACATACTTCTCAAAGCGATGATGTACTTCATTCATTTAATCATTTGTTGAAGCTTTGATCTATATGTTGTCATCAATTACCAAAAAGGGGGAGATTGAAAGTGCAACTAATCCCCGGGTGGTTTTGGTAATTCATAACAACATATATCTCATTGAACTAATGTCCATTCAAGTTAAATATTTCAGGATGTTCAATGATTGGCATGGCAAGGACTAGAGATGTGGACCCCTCAAAATGCTAAGGACATGGATTGGCAAAAGCTCAAGACTCTACATTTTTGTTAAGTGATCCAAGATCATATTGAGTCCATAGGAAAGCCAATACTATTAAAAGGGGATGAGGTGTTGCTTAATGGTCTTTTTGCTCAAGTGCTTAGTGACAGTGCCCCAAAACCCTCAACCACTTTCTCCATCCAAATATGTCCAAAACCAACATTCCAACTCAGCCCCACCGAAATTTCCTATCCGGAGCCACCGAGTTCATTTGGACTTAGCCACTCCCAAATCCCTAACAAATCGGATCCACCGATATGGATCTCGGTCCCACCGAGAAGGCCTTGCCAACTCTCTGTTACTTGTTGCAATTATTTCGGTCCCATCGAGATTTGCAATCGGTACCACTGAGATGGCTTGCCAACTCTCTGTTGCCTTATTGCTTCACTTCGGTCCCACCGAGTTGATGCAAACGGTGCCACCGAGATGAGGTTTGCCCTAACCATTGCACATCGGTCCATCCGAGTTGTTCATGTCGGTCTCACCGATATTCCTACTGTTCATATCTTTTACACAGGTCGGTGCCACCGAGATTTCTGATCGGTGCCACCGAGTTGGGTCAAAAGTGTGTAACGGTTGGATTTTGTGTGGAGGCTATATATACCCCTCCACCCCCTCTTCCTAAGAAAGGAGAGCCATCAGAACGTGCATACACTTCCACCATACATTTTCTGAGAGAGAACAACCTACTCATGTGTTGAGATCAAGAGATTTCATTCCTACCATTTGAACCTTGATTTCTAGCCTTCCCAAGTTGCTTTCCACTCAAATCCTTCTTCCACCATAGCCAAATCTGTGAGAGAGAGCTGAGTGTTGGGGAGACTATCATTTGAAGCACAAGAGCAAGGAGTTCATCAACAACACACCGTCTATTACCTTTTGGAGAGTGGTGTCTCCTAGATTGGTTAGGTATCACTTGGGAGCCTCCGACATGATGTGGAGTTGAACCAAGGAGTTTGTCAGGGCAAGGAGATTGCCTACTTCATGAAGATCTACCCGAGTGAGGCTAGTCCTTCATGGACGTAAGCCATGGTGGAATAGACAAGGTTGCTTCTTCGTGGACCCTTCGTGGGTGGAGCCCTCCGTGGACTCGCGCAGCCGTTACCCTTCGTGGGTTGAAGTCACCATCAACGTGGACGTACGATAGCACCACCTATCGGAACCACGCCAAAAATCATCGTGTCTTCATTGCGTTTGAAATCTCCGATCCCCTCCTTTACTTACATGTGCAATTGCTTACTTTCCGCTGCTACACTCTTAGAATTGCATGTGTAGGGTGATGCTTGACTTGTATACTTGCTAAAATCTGCCTACAACTAAAATTGGGAAAAGGTTAGGTTTTTATTTGGTCAAGTAGTCTAATCACCCCCCCCCCCTCTAGACATACTTTCGATCCTACACCTATACAATTTACCATTGTATTGGGTGTGTTGGGGACACAAGAGATTTCTTGTATTTGATTGCAGGGTTGTTTGAGAGAGACCATCATCATCCTACGCCTCCCACGGATTGATAAACCTTAGGTCATCCACTTGAGGGAAATTTGCTACTGTCCTACAAAACACTGCACTTGGAGGCCCAACAACATCTACAAGAATAAAAGTTGCGTAGTAGACATCAGTGCCCAAAGCACGAGGACCACCATAGCGAACCCAAACTCCATGCTTAAAGCAGAAGAACAACTGTTTTCAGGTCAGATTTCGTAGCTATGGTGCATTCTCCATTGCTCTTGCATCACTGTATTTACTTATACCAACTAATTTCTAATTTGAAGGATCCAATTGAAACTTCAATGGTGCAAAAGGTATGTTTTAAACCTGTTTCTTTAACTGGTTTGTTGTTGTAACTTCTTGCTCTATGTTGATTTCCGTTTTAATTGTATAAACAGTTATGTTCTCATGTCATGCACATTACAAGTGTTGTTAGTGTTGTGTAGTTTCCCACACTTATATTCTGTCTATGCTGCTTTGTCTTAAACATATATGATTTGAACTGTGTCTCTATCTTGATTTGGTAACATAAACTAGGATGATATAGACAATACAGTGACCATAGTACATAGATAAATGTTTGTTTCATTCTGTTATTATGTACTACCTTGCAATAGAAGACAAGTTAGTATAATCCTGTCAACCTTACTACTGAACTGGTTTACCAAAATGAGTTTCATATACTACATGCTAAACCTGTGATGTGTCTGCTTGTTCCTCTTTTAGAATGTCGGCAGAATAGTGGAGAAGAGTACCCCATTATGCAATGGTAAAGGAAGTAATGCAGATAAGGTCCAAGATAGTCAGACAACCCTGTTGTTCTCCAAGAAAGCTGATAAAAATTATCTTGAAGACAGTGAGACAACCCCAAAGTCCTGCCTTGATGTAGTGTTCGAGTTACTAGCCACTACCGCTGGCACAAGCCCTTCGAACTCGCTGCCTGAATCAGTTCGGCTTCTTGAGTTTCAACTACAAGCTGAAAGACAACGATCAGCTGTGCTGCGACAAGAAGCCGAAGGACTGAGGAAGTCCCTGCAGAATTCAGATGCATACTTTTTGGAGAAACAGCAAGAGTTGGAGGATTTTAGCGCCAAACAAGAGAAAGCTAATAAGCTTGCTAAGCTTCTTGCCAGCATGGTGGGTGCCTAGGATATCATTTCTTGAGCTCTTCTGAAGTGGTTTCAGTTCTGGACTTGTTTTGCTGGCGCGTTTATTTGCACTGGTGGCCAATTTAGACGCCCAGTGTATGTAATATGCTGCTTTGTTGTCCCCTAATATTTGCACTGGTAGCGAACTTTGATGCCCAGTGGATGTAATCTGTGTAATCGCCGTAATAGCCTAGCATTAGTTGCTTTCTTATTTATTTACTTATAGTCTTGTTTATTTGTTTGCTTGTAGTCATTGCAGTTCTTTTTCCTCGGTTTGCTAGTGGCCGCAATAACCATGGACCACATACGGGCCGTGGTAATGATGGGCCTCCTACGGGCCGTAGGATCCATGGGCCCCGTTCGCGCCGTAGGATCCATGGGTCGTACTGTTCGTGCGCCAAAACCGGACCGCGATATGGACCGTAAACGGGCCAAAATCAGAACCATCCGTTTATGGGCCCAAACCTTAACGGGCCGTTAACATGCCGGAAGACAGCACAGGCTTAATTCTATCAAGAGGCATGATGGGTCGTTAATGGGCCGGATTACAGGACAGGATTAAAACGGCCCAACGGGTTAATGGGCCACAAACGGACCGATTGTTACCACGGGCTGAATTTGGCCCATTAGCATAACAGGCCAGTAACGGACCGTAAGTAATCGAGGGCCGAAAATGGAGCCCAAGAATTTATGGGCCCTTAGAAGGCTGAAAGGGAGCACGGGCGGCAAACGGCCCAACTGAATCATGGGCCGTTAATGGGCTCAAAGCAGTTTACTGTTCATGATGGACCTGATTCACCACAGGCTGTCAATGGGCCCAGAGATGCAAAAGGCCTCATATGGGCCGAAAGACTCTATGGGTCATAGATGGGCCGAAAGTGACAACAGGCTGGAATCATATGGGACGGCCACATGATGCTACTGGGCCGAATATTGAAAGGCCATAACGGGCCATGAGTACCCGGGCCATAGATGGGCTATATGCGAACAGGCCGTTAACAGGCTTTCTATGGGCCGGCCTGCTAACTTTTGACCAAGTCAAACGGGCCGACCTTTTTAACCTAAATGGGCCACTGTTGGGCCGTGCCACGTGTCGACGTATCATAGGCGTCTCTCGTCCAATGAATGGATGACATCTGTCGCAACGCCGAGCTGACACGTGGATCCGCCGGTGAATGAGAAATTTACACGTGGAAAATCGCCATTGGTCAGGGCTGCTAACGGGTTATCGGATCCAAACCTGCACCCGATAGCTTAACGACGACCCGTTACGGTGGATGCCACGTGTCGGTCACCCTTGACGAAAACACTTCCATGACGCGACATTTATCGTCATGGAAGTGGACACTTCCGTGATGATAATTTCAGTATTGTCATGGAACACTTCTACGACAGCACAGGTATGACTATCTTGATTCTGTCATAAAATCGTCACGAATGTACATGCATGACAGAAAACGTGACCTACTATGACAAAGACGTATCATCACGGAAGTGTTTTTTTTGTAGTGGTGGCGGAACCTCTGTGCTGCTTCAGCGGCGCGGCGGGACCTCGTGGTTGCTATCGCGGCGAGGCGGGACATCTCTGCTGCTTCCGCTTCCATGCTCGCCGCTCCCTGGTCAATTCTCGACCAAGAACTCCTACGGGCCATGGCAGACGCAAGGAACGACGAAGAAAGACTTGTTTGTTTGTTGATGAGGAATATGCAGTCATTTTCGAGTAGGTGGTATTTATAAACTAGTAATAAGCTGCTAGTGGGAAAACGTTTAGTTTTTTATCGGTGTGAACAGGTTTGCAATTAAATATAGCGTGGTAATTTGGAATATGACGGGAAACAAGCTCAAAATTTATTGACGGTTCCGGTTTCGAAGTGCGGCACGATTCCCGGATGGCGTAACGTGGGCAAGTGTTCTCGGATGCGTACGTGGCGTGTGCACCGCAATCGGCGATGTCAGCACATGACTTGTTCCATCAACCGTGTGCGCTTGTTATTACCATCGCGCATAATTCTTTTAATTAGAATGTGTGCCCGTATATCGCAGACTCCTTGATCTGGCTGACCGTTTCTGTTGTTTTGGCTCATCGGAAACAGTTCATCCGAGTGAACTGTTTGCCGTCTATCGCACACACCTTGATTTGGCTGACCGTTTTTGTTGTTTTGGCTCATCTGAAACAGTTCATACGAGTGAACTGTATGCCGTCTATCGCACACACCTTGATCTGGCTGACCGTTTCTGTTGTTATGACTCATCGCAAATGGTTCATATGGATCAATTGTATGCCATAATTCGCACACGCAAATCTTTTCTGAATCGTGCTTGATAGACCCGACATCGCACACAGTTCGTTTTATTCGTGACGGTTTTAGTACGACACCGTTTGCGATTAATGCATCGCACACAGTTTGGTCGAGGGGTCTCTAATGCATGTGTCGCGTTAGGACCATCCTGCAGTAGTGAGAATCAATCCTTCACATTTCAAAGAGAAAAAAACATTTGCCTAGACTCCATAGAAAAATTCCCATCATATGCATCAAATGACATCTCTTTCCGTGTTGGAATTGAGATGCATGTCATCGTATTTCCTATGATTTTTCTATTTCTATAATATTCCTATCCTATGAAGCAAAGGAGGCCTCAATAATATATCAACTAATGAAGGTAATGGTTAACTAACTCGAAAGGTAATTTAGATATTTAAATTAACCAATTATTTATAATGGGAATGAACATGTCACTTTTTCTTTTGTTAGTCTATGTCTGAAGATGCAATGGACAACAACACAAATCTAATGCACGAAGAAGCTGTTCCATGCTTTTGTGATTGAAGTGTAGCACTTCATACATGCACATTGTTTGTAAATACATTACACGGATAGTGCTATCAGGAATGTCTTAGTGAGAAAGAGAAAGATATAGTATCTTGGTGTTACAGCAAAATATGGTCTTAGTCATTGGTGATTGTGATTTTTTTTTCCGTTGCAACACATGGTCCCTTTTGCTAGTAGTCCAAAATGATATAAGTTACCAAGCACACCTTGGTCACCGACCGACGATTCAGCACCTGCTTCACTGTGGCGGGGACGGAGGGATACGATGTTCGCTGGCTCGCGGTCCCGATTCCGCCCCTCAAATTGAATGGACAATAGTTCGCCGGCGCAGGTGCACCGAACCGATCGGTCGGATGCACGAGCACGAAGAAGCAGCCATGGCATTAGAGCAACTCCAACGCGCCGACCCATTTCGTCCGCGCGTGTCTGTTTGGGTCGAAGCGGACACAAAAGTCGGCCCAATGCGCCGACCCAAATGGACGCGTGTCCGCTTTTTGTCCGCCACGCGACCCATTTCAGGCCCATATTTGGGCCTCGTTTGCGTCGGTGCGGACACGAAACGGACGCGCGCGACACCCGCCTACTCCCCTCCCTGGCCCGCCAGTCGGCAGCACAGCCACCCCCATTTCCCTCTATTTCCCAAAAAACTCCCGCTCTCTTGCGCTCCCGGCCGCTCGCCATGGACGACACACCGATCCTCGACGCCGCCGCCGGCCTCGCCTCCGCCAAAGGCAAGCCCGCGTCGCCCGCAAGACGGCGGCGCCGACGAAGAAGAAGCCGTTGACGGACGAGCAGCGGGCCGTGCAGTCGGCCAAGAGGAAGGGCCGGCAAGCTCGAAGCCGTGTCCGCCGCCGCCCTGGCCGCCGCCGCACAGCAAGAGGAAAACAAGGCCCTCCTCGCTGCGGCAACGAGGGAGGCCCTACTGTACCTAGGGTTAAACCCAAGCCAACACGGGCTCGTCGCCGCCGCCGTGGCCGCGGCCAGCACGGGCTCGTCGGCCTTTCCTCGTGTGCCACCGCCAGAGTCGCCGCACACGTCCACCACGTCGCCGATGCCCGACTTCCATCCCTACCCGCAAGCCTCCCGTTTCTCCGGGGACTGCTCGTCGGACGTGAGCGTGGTTGCGTCGGCCACGCCTACGCCCGTGGCCATCGACCTCAACGCGACACCTGTGGCCGGTGGATCATCCACTGGAGGCCAGAGGAAACGCCTGCGGGACATCCCAGCCGACATGCATCCCGACGCCCGCAACCTGTTCGACAGAATGTCGGCCACGAACGACGAGGCAACCAATTGTTTCATCATGGAGAACATGATCTTCGAAGGCGGTATGGGTGCCGCAGCCTTCGATCCCGACGAGACCCAAAGCCAAGACGGACGAGGCCCCTTCATGGCCGGCCACGAGGGCATGGCCGACCCCTTCGCGCAAGGCCAAGATGGCATGGGCAGCACGTTCCCGCAAGACCACGAATTCCCGGAAGACTACGGCCTAGAAGAAGAAGATGAACTGGACATCGACGGGGAGCCTTTGTTTTTCGAAGACGAGCTCTCCACCCAAGCCAATGCAAACAAGAAGCGCCAAAACATTCGGACGAAGGCATACACAAAGGATGAGGACAAGCTCCTTTGTGAATGTTGGAGGGACATTGGACAAGACCCCAAGGTCGGTCGCTGGCAAGTGCGCTAGCATGAATTGTGGTGTTTTTTGGAGGCTGGCATGTATGCTGGCCGTTGGCATGGCGCCGGCATGAACTTTGGGCGATGGCATGGCCGCTGGCATGATCTATGGCCGCGGGCCTTTTTAAAATTTATATTGGTTTCTGCGCGGACGAGATTTGGGCCGGCCGGTTGGGCGCACGACCGACCCAAACGCAGAAGAGGACGGACGCGCCGGCCCAAACGGACAAAATACGGACAAAGCTTGTGTCCATTTGGATGGCGCGTTGGAGTTGCTCTTTACTCCAGAAAGTGTCCCGGCCCCCGGTCCGCGCGAGGGGGACCGTGTCGCATGGCTTAGCTTACCTAGGCCAGGCCCAGGCCCAGGCCCGGAAGCAAGCACAGCGAATCATACTCTACCACCGGGCAGCATACGGTGAGTGATACGTATATGCTAGGACGGGGCGTCTGAAAGGAACGGCACATGCGACAGACATGTCCCAAGTTATTTATTACTAGTAGTAGAAAGGAGATCTGTCAGTTTTGGAGAATTCGCTGCAACGAGTCACCAACGGAACACAAAAAAGAAACGCACCAAAGATACCGTCTAGCTAAGCTAAGACTAGGGGTGGGTTTTAGGAGGCGTGGGCTAGCCAGAAATGATACACGATTTTTCTGCATAGCATGTTCGGAATGCATGAATTTTGCGGTAACTAGGACATATTTATCCGCGTGTCATTACTACGGAACCCTCATGCATTACAACGGTGGGCGGTGGAGGTGCACAAGAGAGCTAGCAATTCCTACTCAGCACCAATACAAACAGGGGGGGAAAATGCAACGATAGCCTGCCTTGCTTACAAGGCAAGGTAGATGCCTCGTGCCATACCCATACACCAGAATCCTTCCCTTGTTTTTTCTCCCACAACAATCTCTCTCCCAAAGCACATTCGTTGTATCCATACACGTGTATGTACAATCTCATGAGAAAACATGATGGCCTGCACTGCAGCCAACAATCCTTGCAGCTGACACAAAGATCGGAGAGAACAAACCGACCAAAAGCCCAAAAGCTTTCCACACGCACAAAATCTAATTCAATACTAGCGCCAAAGCATAAAGTTCTTGGCATTTGCCATGCCTGATGCCTCGGCAAAAAAGAAAAAGGAAAGGAAAAGGCTATGGGCACACTGGTGACTGGCTGAGCGGTGAGAGACAGTGGCAACTAGGAAGCAATGACCACAGCTGCTGCTGGAATCAACTGAGGCGGCATCATGGTGCCTTGCCTGTCACTGTTCCCCCTTTCTGTTCATGTCCGGGGTAGCACCCTACCCGCCGCTGGCGTGTGGGCCAACGGAGCTCCGGTGGTCATGTCAGCAGTAGGTGCCACCGGAGTCGCTGTGGAGAGGATCCCGGCGAATTTCTGCGGATCCTGCTGCAAGAACCAACACCGGCATCGGCATGTGACAGCAACGAACGAGGCGCCTCCCCACTGACGTGTGGACAGCCAGCCCAGCCAGTGTCTTTGGAAGCAGCTGCATTTCCTTGGCCATGAATGAATACTAAGATTCAGATTTCAGTGCCTTGTCGGCATCATTTTGTTCAGAGATCGCTATGGATAGCATGCTACTACTACCGACAAGGTGTTGCGGTCCAAGTTACAGCAGGTGCATATGAGAAGATGTGTGAAGCAAAAGAGAGAACATGTACTGACAAGGCGAGGAAGAGGATTGTTTGTTACACAAAGATCACAAGCTGCCAAAATGAAATCCACTCAGCTGCTGATTGGGGAATCAGCTCTTTACAATAAGAATAAATCTATCAGATTGATTATTCCATGATCCAGCGAAGCACCTTCATGAGAAATAACAATACAAGAAAAAATTTGTATGCTCTGCTGAGTGCTCTGATTTTGCTTCTCAATGTGACTTGCGGAGATTGGGGAACAGTCCATGGATATGCTCCGGCATCAGATCGTGCCTGGTGAGAATCCCAACGATAGGAAATCTCTGCATCGAAACAAGAAGAAGAAATTGTTAACACCCTATAATTGGCACTAATAAACAATACTCCAGCAAACAAATACAGCTGCAGTATGAACCTCATATATCATGCAAACAAAGAAGTGCAATAGAATATTTAAGGATCTGGGGTATGTATGGATATTATGGAGGTATAGAGGTCTCACCCCTGGGGTCTTTGGCACAACCAGCAGGTGTCTTAGCCCTAGTGCCCTGAACAGGACTGCAGCCTTTGCAAGCGACATTGTTTCGACCACCGTGTACGGCGAAGTGTTTGTGATTGGATGAAGATCGACGTACATCTCCATTTCTTCCTCAGTGAAGTCTAGGTCCTCGATTTTCATACCTTTCCCGGAACCAGGCTTTGCGAAGTCAAACGCACCAAATCTTCTAAGCACAAAGCTACCATTTGTTTTCACCTTCTCCTTCATGAAGTTCCTTCCATTCAGAAGAACCAACACATGTGACCTAAGCACCAGCCCAACCAGCTCCGGAGCTTCTGATACAGGCGGCTCGTCGACCACTGGAAACCCGTTGTGCCCCGTGATCCTTAACGCATGAACGATGTTGCCCACCTTCTCAACACCCGAAAAGGAGATGAGTGGCCCAGACACAACATCACTAGCTACCAAGTGCCTCATGTACGGTTCAGCATGAGCCTCCATGAATGGCAAGCCTTTCATCACCACGATCTGGTCATAGACACCTTTGTTGAAGCAATCGGCTATGGTCTTCGATATCAGGAGGACGAGCATGACCAAAGGGAGCATATGGAGCTCATTTGTGAGCTCCAGAAGGATCACGCAGACTGACACGGTCATTCTCATTGTCCCCCCAAGGAAAGATGCGGCACCGAGCAGTGCAAAGAGGCCAGGGTCGATATCAGACATGGGACCGAGAAGTGTCCCCACGATGCGTCCATATGTAGCCCCGGCAAGTATTACCGGGATAAAGAGACCAGATGGGACAGCAATACCATACGTCACGAGACCAAGGCAGTAGATAGCGATGAAGAACACGAAAAGGCTAGACATGTGGAACTCATTTTCGGTACCACGGCTGAAGAGATTGCGGATGGCATCGTCATTTGTGTTGAAGAAGAGTGATGCAAGACCATTGTAATGACCAGGCGGGCACTGGAAGCTCTTAAAATTTCCAGAGCGGCCAATGGTGGGGCATTCCTCCATTGAACCAACAGGGCATGGAGAGCACGCAGCAAGCCAAGGGAGCCCATAGGAGCACGCCGAAGTGATGATCGATATTGTGATGGTGAGAAGGATCTTGGATGGAGCACCTCTCCTGCATGGAAGCATGGCAATGTAAATGAGGTTTTTTGTTTTCAAACTGAGAGTTTTTTTTTTTGGCTAAAGTACATGAATGTACAC
Organism: Elymus sibiricus; assembly: GCA_039707655.1. Lineage (NCBI taxonomy): Eukaryota > Viridiplantae > Streptophyta > Magnoliopsida > Poales > Poaceae > Elymus > Elymus sibiricus. The sequence goes on from CM077666.1 coordinate 334,432,871, forward strand.
TTACTCATTGATAATACTGTAGACACGAAGAATCCTATCCAAGAGAAAGTTGAAAAGGCCTCCGAAGACGCCACCAATTACTCCAAGAATTATAATCGCGATGAGATCTTGGGTACCATATGTTGGGACGTTCGAGCTAAGATCAAACATAATCAACCCTCCTTGCCCAAAGAGACCACATTTTCCTTTACGACAGAACTCAATCAGGGCCCTCAACACTACAGCAACAACAGCAGTTGTAAAGAATGTTCTCCACAGAAGAGCACTTCGCCACCTGAATAAACAAAAGCAGAACCTTAGTCATGGGAAAAGCTAAAAAGAAACGCAATAAAATGAACACGTTCACATAACAATCATATTAACCATGCATGAATGTGAAACAGAAGCAATACATTCGTATTATTTAACTACCTATTCCACATTCAATAGGACACATAAGGTTTACAAACCCATCCGATCAATAGCTTCTTCCACATTCAAAATATATGGAAAATTATAGATGTGAATAAGATTTTAAGTTTTTTATATGAAATGTTATTTCACCTGAAGACCAACTCGAATTCGATAAATCAATAAATATAATATTTTGCCACTATATGTCTAATTAATTGGACAATTTTCTTGAAAAAATGTAAAATTGATGTTTCATTAGGTAAGCTCAAATTTCAAGCTGGTAGTTATGCAGTGCAGATATCCAATTCGACCAAATCGAGTAGAAGTTCAAATTGAGCTTGTATTTCCCTTTTCATATGGATCAAATATCATTTGACGACTATGCAAATTGTTTTCACCGCTAGACCCATGTACTTCTTCCACAAGGAGGTTTATCCATTTTCAACTAATTGCCTTGTCAGCATACCAACTTGTGGTCTGTACCATTTTAATGTCAGGTTTAGGTCGATGGACAATGCAGGTATTTTTTTTATTATTCGATTTGTAGTTTTAAAGTGGTACCAGAAACATGGTTACAAAAAATTTAGAGCACATCTGACAATATCATCTACATTAAGGTATGAATGAACAGCTTGAGAAGGGAAAGAGGTGCTACCATGATGCTGCTTCCTCGAGAGCAAAGAGTACACCACCAACAGGTGCACGAAATGCGGCTGCCACTCCAGCCGCTGCACCACAAGTAATCAAATCTCGTCTATCCCTATCATTCTTGAAATATTTCAGCCAATTCCATGTGAGATGGTACTTGCGTGATCCCCCTTGACCAAGCAAGTTGGCAATGCATGCCCCTGTATGCACCATGGGACCTTCTTTCCCAAGTACAAATCCACCTGAAACTCCAAGTATTGAACCAAATATCTGCAGCGGAATTGAAGAAAGTTATGAGAACAACATAATTTGACTCTGTATACAATTAGAAACAACTGTTTGTATTGGTCCAATGATTTGCCAGCTGGTTATACTCCATCACTTTATTCTGAAGTTATCAACCATATGCGCTGCAACTGAATCTTTTTTCTCTTCAGAGTTCCACAAATGACAAGATCTGGAAAGTAGTGGGTTTGCCTTTGGCATCACAAATCTGAAGAAATCTCAACAATGATACCATAGGAATTTTCTGAAGTTTCCGACAAAACTAAAACGGAAATAAAATAATGTGAGTGTCCTCATGTAACATATGTATTGTCTGGAATGGCCTACAGGCTACAGCCATAAGAGAAAGGATGCTGCAGAGTTTCAACTATAGATTAATTTTCCAAGTTATTTTATTTCTGTAGCAGATAGGATTTTGTTTATTATATGAAGGACTGTAAGCAGCAGTTTAGGCAAATCACCACAGCTGGAAAGAAATCATGGATGGTACCATACAATCTCTGACTGCTCGTAAAAAATTCTGAAACCTAAGACCTCCAAAGACAAAATTACTTGTTTGAGATTCAAAACGTCGTTATTTCCTTTCCTATACTACCTAGCAGCACTGAAAAGGTATCATAGGTTCTGTGACAAGCATGCAAATCACTTCAGAGGTAAGGATGCAAATTCCAGCAATGATCCAAGTAATCTAATGAGATAAGCTAGCATAATTTTTTACCATAATTTAGGTATTACTCAAAACCTAATAAAAGCATGAATCTGAGTTAAATCTTACCTTCACAAAGAGTGTGCTGGGAGCTAAAATAGAGTAAGCATCAACTCCATTAAGATATGCTTTAACTTCAGGGATGCCAGACCCAGCAGCAGCTGGTGCTATGTAAGCGCATAGTGCTGCAGCCGTGGCTCCTAAGACTAGATTGCAGCCTCCATATGCCAAAAATGCTGTGAAGTACCTGCACTGGAAGCAGCACGCAATCGACAACTTCACATTACTCCATTGCTGCAAACCAAACAGTATTGGGAAACAACATACTGATGTATTTAAACTACACCTTATGGTAAAACAGCAAAAGCACCGGAGTGAAGCTTTACCTCTTCTGGAGCATAAGATCACCTGTGAGCACCAATTTGAATCCAGCAATATTCTCGACTGCAAGGTTGTTGAAGAAGCCAACAAGCCCAGTCAACAAGCCAATAAGAAGCACTAACGCCCATTTCAGAACAACATACTGAAATATCTGATTCTTCTTTCTTGAGCGCCAATCTTGCTTGAAAAGATCATTCTCCACAATTCTAAAACACACAGGACCGAATTTTCAGAGTGCAAGTAATGAAACACACAGCACCGAATTTTCAGAGTGCAAGTAATGAAAGACGCCTACTGAAGTTTACGGTATTACCATGTGCATTATGCACACTACATTATTTGTTTCCCTTCAGAATTCAATCCTCGACTTGCTTACAACGTAATTGCAAAAACTTGTGCAGCAGCCTTTTTAAAACTTTCTTGATACATTAATTTTGCACATTGCAATCAGTGAATAAACATCTAAATTCATCATAAAATTGATATATACTGCTCCCTATTCTAAATTCATCTTAGTACTACAACATATGAACACATTACTGCTTGTTTGCGTTGGGATTACTAATAATACTCCCTCTGTACACTAATATAAGACCTTATAATCATCACTTATTCAGTTCAAAATCGTAATAATAATAATCGGTTAGTCTCCTGGCACATGCCAATCTCCATTCAGCACTTAAGTGGCAGTAGAAAGACAAGCCTTAACAATTTGTAATTAGTCCTAGATGACAGTTTCCAAATTCCTTACGAAGTACTCCCTCCGTCCGGAATTACTTGTCGTAGAAATGGATAGAAATGGATGTATCTAAAACTAAAATATGTCTATATACATTCATTTCTGCGACAAGTAATTCGGGACAGAGGGAGTAGTAGTGTACAACAAAAATGCAGCAATAGTCCTAGACCAGTATCCGAGTTGTTTAAAAAGTAGTGTACAAGACAAAAAGGCACGTCGAGGATCACACTTTCTAGAGGATAACGTATTCCACTCGGAAATTCAGCAGAAGATGCTAGTGGTAACGAACTTTCTCGTGTCCAAGTCAAACATTAAAATTAGGAGAGTGGAGACGGGGAGGGGGGAGGGGGGAGGGTGGCGCTTACTCGTAGTCGAGGCTCTCGATGGGGAAGACGTTGGCGCCAACGATGGCGATCTGGGAGGTGGTGTTCATGGTGCGCTTCCGCAGTAGCGGCTCCCGCGGGCCGTCGTCGTCGTACCGCAGCAGCGCGTCGGACGAGGCGTACCTCCCCGCGCCGCGCCACCCGCCGCCGTCCATGCTCTCTATGTCGTAGTTGAAGCTGCCTTCCCGCTCCGGCATCGGCGACGGCGACGGCGGCGGCGGGTGCTGGTTGGAATGCGGCGCGTGGTCGCCGTCCATTGTTGCGGCGGCCCCTCGCCCTTGCTGCTTGCTGACGCTTGCCTCCTCTCCTTGGGTCCCTGCGCTTTATGGGAGGCGCGTGAGCTACAGAAATGGTAGCGAGTGAAAGCGCGAAACAATAAATAAAAAGAGATTAAATCAGGCCGAAATCGTACCAGCGGCGCTTCTTTCTATGTGAAATATAATCTGGAAAGGAAAAATCTTAGCTCCGTCTGAAACGCACGTGTTCCACGTGACTCTGACGGAAACTCTATGCCGATTTACTTTTTTTTTTGCGGGGACTGACTACAGCGAATCCTTGGATTCTTTTTCTGGTGGAATTTATTTCTATTTAGCTGTTTCAGAATCGCTAAAAATCAGTCGACTGAGAGTTAATGAGACTTAACGAAGTCTCGGTATGCTATATCCGTGAGATCTTATGTGGAGATCCGTGTAAAAAAAATTAATTTGTTTTCTTTCTTTTTTTATATGTTTTGTTACTTGACTGAGACTTCGTTAAGACTCAGTCAACTGAGATCTAGCTACACCTTATCTAAGAGATCTAGCCACACCCTATCTATTGCTATCTAGAAGAGTAAGAAAATTCCCGAAACTGATGGAGCAGGAAACGGAAGGATCGTCGCGCTGGCGAACCAGCGAGGGCCAGCGCAGCGACGTGGGACAGCGGACAAGCGCTGCGCCTACGGAAATTTTGCTAGCGAGCGAGCGAGGGTGCTGCTGTCGCGGCGACCCGACGAAAATGGCGGGGGAGCCTTTCACGTGCGTGCACCACATGATTTCTCCCACCTAATTATCAGGTGCTCTCTGGCAAGTACTAAACGGAAAGAAGAGAAAATATGTGAAGCTGACGGACCGGGTCGGCTCGATGCCCACCGGTGGCTGGCTAGGGAAGAAAACAACGGGCGCTGGTGGGCCCGCCTAGCTTGCCGGTGATATCCGGTGCAGGCGAGAGAGATACTATTCATTCAGATAAAGACGCCGGCTGTCTGTCTCTTGTCTGGGTCTGGTTTCGCGCCAAACCGAAATCAAGTCGACTGAAGACAAGAGGAGGTATAGTTATGGCGACGACATGGATTGAGATCACTGTTCACTGCCATGATAACGTCACGCACGTACGAGTTCATCTCACCATCCCCTAACAAAAGCAAAAGCCATTTTCGACGCCCGTGTTAGCACGAAAGAGATAGAGTCCCATTGTTGCACACTGCTGCACGCCTGTCCATCTCAATCAAAGAGTCCTAAACACAAGGTCAAATTGGCAGCCATCCACACCAACTAGTAGCAGCAGCCTCCCAACTACTGCACGTGTAAAGGCAGTGGATTCCCGCTTCAACGGGACGAATCGGGTTCGAGATCTTTCTTTCGAACACCCAACAAAAGAAGAATAGGGTTCGAGTCCACATGTCGCGGCCAGCTTTGCCGCCCACTCACGGCTCGGCTCATCATTGTTAACTCGATCCTCTAGTTACCTTTCCGGATTGATCAATCAGCGGACCGTTTCGTTCATCTCCATCTTTATCCTTCCCACATGTGGACAAGAGGACAAGAAGAGTCGCTCGAAAGAGAGGAGTAATCGCGTCCTATCTCTCTCTTTTTAATACTTCTACGAACTCGGCTAATCCATTGCTCGGTACAGTACATGTTATGTAGAGTTCGATGACAAGGCTCAATCAAATGAGCAGGCCAACGGAATGCTACAAAAAGGGCAATACTGTAACTTGCAGAGCGTACGTGTTGCAATGCGTAGAGCCAGCAGCAGAACGAGGACTACATGGTCTTCTAACACTTCTATGATCTAGAGTTCTAGACCATGATAGCTGAGATATCTCCTGGAGGGAGAAAACGAGACCATGTAGTTTTCCTTTTTGTTCAAATTTTGTGCTCCATATGCTTTCCTATCACAATTTCACGTCACGCGAGGGGCCATGAAGGGATGCACGAGGACAACTGAGAGGCTCACCGTGTGGCTGCCACGTCGGGATCGAGCTTGGCCTTGTGTTTCTTTGCCGTTATTTTTGTTGTTGGGATAAATTAATTAAGCAGTACTGGTAGTTCTTAGTGGACGTACGTAGAACACTTGTGGCCACACCCATCGCCCTAGCTAATTCAAAAGACTAACAGCATATACCTCGAAAAATAAACTACCAGCATCTACTACTAGTACATAGCTTACTGCTCTTCCGAGAATCAATGAGCATGGTCCGGGCATGAGTAACACGCCCGCTCCATCAGTATCCATCCATGTCCTAAGTAACGGCAAGTTTGGACGGGAAACGGAGAAGAAGGGAATGCAAATTAACAAGCAGCGCAGCAAGCGGCTCATGTGCCGCCCGAGATGGAGCTCGGGATTACCTGACGGCCTTGATTCGACTCGGCGCCCCTTGGCCGCGAAGAATCGCCTGCTCTGCTCTCGTGATCAAGAGCAGCCCCCTCCCCTGCTTCTCTGCTGGCGAAGGTTGGCGGAGATGGAAGAGTACGAGACCCGCAACCGCAAGGCGCAGGGAGTACGGAAGCCTGTGGAGAAAGTGGAGGGAGGGAGGGAGAAGAAGGCGGGACGAGTCAGGTGGTGGTATAAAAGAAAGAGACGCTAGAGACGACGGCGAGATCCAGAGCTGCGCCCATTGGCTGCCGCGGCGTTTCCCTCGCTTAATATATATGTACATCAAATGGCAGATCAGATTTTTTTTCAAAAAAAAAAATGACAGATCGGATACCTTCCCTTCCGATGCACTCGATCGCGGCTTTATCCGGGGTCGGCTCATTCGGTGTCTCCCAATCATGGCGCGGACGTGGGATCTGCTGCCTGCTGCGCTGCTCGGGAACGTGTCCCTCGTGGCGCCGGCGGGGCCCGCGGCCAGCACGGACACGCGGGACGACTGATCCCCCGGTGGACGGCCGCGATCGACTGCACCGGCACCCTGACCTGTCTGTGATCTCTTTCTTTCGCTGTTTCTCGTCGGTGCTGTTTCTTCTTTTCTGACAATTTCTTTCCTTCATAATTATCTGCAGTGCTTTTCTTTCCGACCTATAGTAGATTGGTCGGCTTGATCGGTTCTGAGCTACGACTGTGCTTGCCGACCACCGGTACCGAGGCATCATCGTCATAGGTACGTCGTGCATCACGGGGCGGCCTCGTTGATAATTAACCCGACGGGTTGCATGCGTCACGGGGCGGCCTCATTGTCAAATTAAGCCTTGATAGGGACGACTCTTTTGTAGCAAGAGATAAAGATTCAAATAAAGCAGCCAGATGGATCTACAAGGTCAGAGAAACGATGTGAATTTGCCTGACCTACGAGGTAATCCCAGAAGCACCGGTCGCCGTAATGTCGTGTCACTGTCGAAGGGAGAGATCCGAGCAAGTTGCATGTGTCTTAGATTAATTCTAGCAGGGTCGCCGTATTAACAGTCTCCATAACACGTATGTAACGTGCTTCAAAATACTACAAAGGTTGTCGAAGCATGCATAAATATTAGAATCGTTAAAAACATAGCCTTCATTTATTCTTTTTCCACGGGAATCCGTTTGTCATTGGCTACAAAACCTCTTCCGTCTTCATCTCATCAATGATTTTTTTTACTAGATTTCAACAAGGATTTCAACATGAATTACAATTAGAATTTAAACAATCATTTAAACGGCTAGAATTTAAACTACGGGCTCATTCTCCATTTGGAAGTGACCTCGCAGGTGGGGAGGCTTCGACTCCCGCGACTACTACGGCCGCACGGTTGACAAACGCATGTGCGACCTTGATGTAAGAGAAGCCTCATTTTTTGAGGCCGGCGTGAGCGCTGCGTTCATTTCTGCCAAGGCGGTCGCTGACATCAGGCTGTTATGGCATATTTCTTCCTTAGTGGTTTTGGTGATTGATGACAATGCATTTGCGGACTAATCGTGTGCATTGAGCATTTCAGATAATCTATCATTTGGCACAAGACGATTATTGCCCCTCGGAGTCGTCATTCAAGACGGTTGTTTTTCCTTCGTTTTCTTGTTGGTGGACTTGAGTCGTAGGAAAACCGTACTATCAAGAGAGGGTCCGCTTCGGAAAGGTTTGGGTGGAATCATCACGTAGACACTTCCCTTTGCACCCTCATTGCCTTTCCGCCTCGATGGAATTTCTCTTTCTGTGATGCTGATGGGTGTTGAAGAGCTGCCAGCGGTAGTACCGCTCCTGGCAGCGGTAGTACCGCTGCTAGTACCGCGCGTACTCCCGCTCCATCCTGGGTCTCGACTTTTTCGTGTCGGGTTCAGCGGTAGTCCCTCTGGCATACTACCGCTGAGTCCCATTTAACCCAGTTGGACGAGCGGCAGTAGGAGCGGCAGTAGGAGCGGTAGTACCGCCTATAAGCGGTAGTACCGTGCCTACTCCCGCTGCCACAATCGCTCGTGGCTCAGTCTCTTCCCCTGTTCCTGCAGCCGTAGTACTGTAACCCCAGCAGTAGTACCGCTGGGGCGAGCGGTAGTACCGCTCCGGCGGCACTACCGGCTCGTGCCCCTGTGGCATTTACGTTGTACTCTTCGGCACTTCCGTCAGGGCGGTAGTACCACTCCGTGAGCGGTAGTACCGCTCTTGTGCGGGCTGCGGGCTGCATAACGGTTGGATCCCCACCCACTATATAAAGGGGGTCTTCTTCCCCAAGAAGATTGGCCTCTTTCTTCACCCAAACTCCATTGTTGCTCCAAGCTCCATTTTCGCCCGATCTCCCTCCCTAGCCGATAACTTTTGTTGATCTTCTAGGGTTTGGGTGAGAGAGCCCCGATCTACACTTCCACCAAGAGAAATTTGATTCCCCCCACTAATCCCTTGCGGATCTTGTTACTCTTGGGTGTTTGAGCACCCTAGACGGAAGAGGTCACCTCGAAGCCATATTCCATTGTGGTGAAGCTTCGTGGTGGTGTTGGGAGCCTCCAATGAAGTTGTGGAGAGAGCCCCAACCTTGTTTGTAAAGGTCCGCTCGCCGCCTTCAAGGGCACCACTAGTGGAATCACGGCATCTTGCATTATGCGAGGGCGTGAGGAGAATACGGTGGCCCTAGTGGCTTCTTGGGGAGCATTGTGCCTCCACAGCGCTCCAACGGAGTCGTACTTCCTCTCAAAGGGAAGAAACTTCGGCAACACATCCTCGTCTTCACCGACTCCACTTGTGGTTATTTCTTTCCTTTACTTTGTGCAAGATTTTGTTGTGTTGTATTGGTTGGTTGCTTGCTTGCTTGTTGTTGTTGTTAGCATCATATAGGTTGCCCACCTAGTTGCATATCTAGACAACCTATTTGTTGCTTAACCTAAATTGTTAAGAAAAGCTAAAAATTGGTAGTTGCCTATTCACCCCCCCTCTAGTCAACCATATCGATCCTTTCAATTGGTATCAGAGCCTCGTCTCTTTTAAGGGCTTAATCGCCTAAAGAGTATGGTTGACGACGGGGGCGGTGCGGAGAACCTACCCGCGGCCGAGGCGGTGACCACGGTCACTCGTGAGGACTTAAATGAGGCAATTGCCTCACTTAAGACCTCCATGACGATCGAGGTCAAGTCCTTGTTTAAAGAACTTCTTGAGGGTCTCAAACTTTCTACCGATCCGTTGCAAGTGGTTAAACCCACCAATTCAGAGTCGGATGCCAACTCCGGCAAGCAGGGGGCTAGTAGTGACAAGCCTACTTTACCTCAAGAAAAGAATGGGAACGGCACTCATGCTGCGGTTGCCCCTCCCCCGGACTATGGAGGTCCGGTACCATCACCTCGCATTAATCCTCTTGGTCCTCCTCCTAAGCTTGATTTGAATAACTTTCATGATTGGATTTTTCTTATCAAGTCTCATTTGAATCACAGCTCAACACAACTTTAGAGGGTCATTGAGCAAGGCTTCCATCCTCATGATCGGTACAACATGACACCAAGAGAACAAGTGGGCAATCAACTCAATCACTCCGCTTTGTTCATTCTCCAATCCGTAATCCCGCCGGAAGAACTCTCTCATTTGCGGCCATTCACAACCGCCAAGGATGCGTGGGAGCACATCGTCTCATTGTACAAGGGAAGCTCAAGCATCCAACGGTCAAACTTTGAGGTCATACTTGATGAGGCCGATGAGTTCATGATGAAGGATGATAAAGATCCTCGTGAGCTATACCAGAGATTGACTACTCTCGTGGTCTCACTCCGAGATCATGGGAGCAAGGATACGGATGACACTTGGGTCAAGCGCAAGTTCCTAAAGGCCATCATGCCATTCAACAAGAGCATGTCTTCTGTGATCCGTCAAAGACCGGACTTCCACACCTTGTCCTCAAGTGAAGTGTTGGATGAATTCATTGCAATGAACATTTTGAACAAGACCGCCGACAACGCTCTAGCTCGTGTCCAACGGTCAAAGAAGATCAACCTTGCTTTGAAGGCCAAGGCAATTCCGGAAGAAAAAGAAGAGGAAGAAGAGGAGAGTTGCCCCGAAGACACCAAATATGCTTACCACGAGCACATGGCTCTTGCGTCAAGGCAATTTTGTGGCAACAAGAGAAACTCAAGGCCCAACTTCTCCAAGAACAACTCAAGTGGTTCCAAGGGCAAGCAATGTGTGCGAACTTGCTACAATTGTGGCAATGTGAGTCATTTCTATAACATCCCCATGTATTAAGCTACAGTGATCACCCTTTTGATAATGCCAAGTCACCATGATTAACAGTGCTTGATCATCATTTGGATCATATCTCATTTCAAATTCCAATTCAAATTGAGAGTTCAAATTTAAAGTGAATTTACAAGTTATTCAAATCCAGGGACTAAATAGTTCATAATGTTGCAAATATTCCCAAATCGATTATAAAAATAAAATCAACATTAATTGAATTGTTTAAATGACTCTAACATCCTAAAAGAGTACCAAAACAGCAATGCTTAATCCATTTTTATTTACTTAAAATTCAAATGAAATCATTTTGCATTCATACCTTTTTCTGGCATTGACATATATTGCCTAGTATTTAATTGCACAAGTCTCACATTTTACAAAAGTCATTTGGTGTGAAAAGAAAAGACAAAACACAAACTAATAAAAGAAACAGGAAAAAGAAAAGGAAAAAGACAGAAATACACTGGTGGACTGGGCCTAAGTGGCATACAGTGCGGCCCAGCCCACCACGCTCGGCCTTTCCCTAACCTCCCGCTCGGCCACAGTGGCCATGGCGCGCGTGCAGCCGCACGTCCACGGATCGCCACGCGCCGGCCATCCGCGCCTCCCCGACGAGGATAAGACCGCCACCGACGCCCTAGGGCTCGCCTTCGTCCACTCCCTCTCGCAGCTCCTCCCCTCTCGCTCCAGATCCGCCGCGGCGAACACACCCGAGCGCGGGCATGGCCGCACCGCCGTGATTCACGCGGCCACCGCCGTCCCCACGCCTCGCCACCGCGCCAGATCGATCCGCCGTCCTCAAATATGTCGTCTGCGCCCATCCGTTCGACCGGACGAGCCCCACCGCGACACCCACGACCTCTTCTTCCTCCTCGGACGCCGTCGACTTCGTCGCCGATTCGCCGCCGTCGAGCCTCCCCGAGCCCACCTTCGCACACCTGCAGGACCGCGGTGAGCTCCCGCACGGAACCCCTCTCTCCTCGGTCTCTCTCCGTAGCCGTAGCCGCCACACTCTTCTCGGCCGAACCCCTCGCCGCCGTCGAGCTCGCCGTCGTAGCCGTAGCCGCTGTCCCGCGCGTCTGAGCTCGTAGCCGGGCTCGTGGAGCCCGTAGGAGTCCAACGCCGCAGCCCGCTGCTCCTGCCGTGCTCCGTAGCCTCGCGCCCGATTGAGCCCGAATGTCGCCGCCGCCTGCCGTCGTCGCCGGCGCCGACTCAGACCTCCTCAGCCGCTGCGACCACCGCCATTCGACGCGCGACGGAGCGCATGTTCGAACAAGCCCAACCGCGGCCACGGAGACCCACCGTAGCGTTTTTCCGGCCAAGTCCGGCGACGCTCCGCCGTGGGAATGGTCGCCGGCGTTGCTCCGGCGCCGCCCGCTGACGTGGCGCCACGTGGCGCGCCCGGTGCCACTGACCGCTGGGCCCCACGGGCCCCAGTTGACTGGGTCAACTGCTGAGTGGGCTGGCCCAGCCACTGACATGCGGGCCCCGCTAATTTAAACGATTTAAAAAAACTAATTAATCTGTTAATCCTAATTAAGTTAATTAGTTAACTAATCTGACACTGACAGTAGGCCCCACCCCTAATTAATCTTTAATTAGTTTATCTACTCCCTAATTAGCTACTGTGTCACTGACTGGTGGGACCCACTGGTCAGATTGACCAGTCAACCGGCTGGGTTGACTGCTGATGTCATCATGACGTTCTGCTGACGTCACCTATCACTGTTTCGGATAATTCAAATTTAATAATTAAATTAATTGCAGAAATTCAATAAAACTTTGAAAGATCATATAAAATAAACCGTAACTCGGATGAAAATAATTTATATATGAAAAACGATCAGAAAAATGTGAAGAATCCGAATATCCTATCCACATACCTGCCAAACCCCTCTAACATACTGAACATGGAACCGTCCCCTTCGGTTCAGTGTACCGATAATCACCCGGAGCTGGGAGAACACTCTCGGATAATTTCCCACTCCGACTAACTGGCGTAGTGCTATATTAGAACACCCCTAGCACTGCATGTGGACATGTCATGCATCCCTGTTGCATTGTTTGCCGTGTATTTATTGTTTCTTCCCCCTCCTTCTCTCCCGATAGACCCCGAGACTGCCGACGACACTGCTGAGTACGACTACATCGTCGACGACCAGACCCCTTCAGCAGAGCTTCCAGGCAAGCAAAACCCCCTTGATCATCAGATATCGCCCATTTTTTCTCTCTTATGCTTGCATTAGAATTGCTTCTGTTGTTGCTCCGATAGCTCCTATTCTGATGCATAGCCTGATTTCGTCGCCTACTATTGATACCTACCTGCTATCCTATGATGCTTAGTTAGCTATGCTGTTGATCCATCTGTGGCCTTTCACCTTGTCCATTTGTCATGCTTGTTATCGGGTCGTGATCACTCTGGGTGATGATCACGGAAATGTTTACATATTGCAATACTTTAAACTGTTAAAGTCGGGCCGGCTCCAAGAGTGCCCGCGAGAGAATAATATTAAAGATGGGTCGGCTCCAAGAGCACCCGCGAGTGATATTATGGCGGAACGACAGGGCAGGCGGAGACCACCTAGGAGAGAGGTGGGCCTGGTCCCTCGTCGTGGTCCGTGTGTTACCAAGTCGGAGCGACAGGGATCCTGTTCGTCTCTGCGAGTTACTAAACACGCCTAACGGATTTGGGTATTTGATCTGAGTTGGTCGTTGGCCATATACGCACTACCACCACGTGGGATAATGGTTATGGGACCCTCTACGTCGTTTGTATCAGCCGAAAGCTCTTCAGACGTCACCGCTCATAGATGCGGGCTGATTGTTGGGGTGGGCTGGTTACGTCACTTGTGTATACAGTGTCGCGCCTGGGCCCCGGCCAGTCTCGCAACGTGTAGGAGTGCAGAGGGCGATGGGCCCAAGACCCCTTCGCACTTAGGATTTAGACCGGCGTGCTGACCTCTCTACTGAGCCTAGGTAGGACTGCGTCGTGTCGATTACCCGAGGCCGGGCATTACCCAGCAAGTGTGTCCGGCCAGATGTGATCGAACGTGTTGGGTAACAGTAGTGCACCCCTGCAGGGAAGTTATCTATTCGAATAGCCGTGTCCACGGTAACAGGACGCTCAGAGTTGTATCTTGATCTGCTACAACTACAAATGGATACCAAGAGTTTACTAAACTGTTACTACTGCTCTCGGGATCACTTTCTCACAGGGTAGTCGAGGAAGGATCCCAGGGCATTACTAAAATATGATTGATATATATTATCTTGTTCTACTCTCTTCTGATGCTGCAAGATTGCTTCAAGATGCTAGTCTTCGATAGGCTAGGCCTCTCCCCCTCTGTTCCAGCATTTCTGCCGTTTAGTCCAAAGATATAGCCCCATTCCTTTGATACCGATGCATACTTAGTATAGTTCTGATGTCAGTCTTGCGAGTACTTTGGATGAGTACTGTCGGGGCCGGATTTCCGGGACATGATATCCCAGAAATTAACCCCTCGTGTCGTCACCAGCCCAGGATTTACTGTTACTGGTGGACACGTCCTTGTTACAGATTACCAAGCAATTACAAGAATTGGATACAAGACCATAAAGGTCTAATGATACAATAATGATTGCTAGTGAGGATGACGGAAGCGACTCGTGGTTCTCCATCGTCGATGGGGCTCCATTCCCACAGGAACGGCTGACCAGGATAATTCCTATCCTGCGTGGCTGCTATCCTAGGCTCCGCATGGACGTCGTGGTAATACTCCTTGTCAAAATCCTGACCTGGCCAATTAAATAGCCAGGGACAAGCCTGTGAGTACGTTGGAATGTACTCACAAACATAATGAACAAAAGATATACCGAATGCATATGAACATGATGGGTTAAATTATATGCACATGCTGAACGAAATTAAATCATGTCATGATGAATATTACTACGGTGCTGAAATTTAAGACGTGGCATGATAAATATTAGCATATGCAGAAAAATTAAAATGTTAGTGAAAAACCATGAAAGTTAAAAGTGGACAATCGGGCGAGACTGAACCGCCCGAGAATCCAAAGGAAATGCCAAACGGGTGTCTAAAAGAGAATCGGGCGAGACAGACCGCCCGAGAACTCAAGCGACGCCACGAGAGGTCTTGAAAAGAAATGCCAAACGGGTGTCTAAAAGAGAATCGGGCGAGACAGACCGCCCGAGAACTCAAGCGACGCCACGAGAGGTCTTGAAAATAAAACTGGGTGTCCGGGGTAGTCTAGCCAGCCCCTGAGACACTCAGGAAAAATAAAATAAGAGAAACGGTTTAGTCCATAATAATATGCATAGTAACAATAATATTCACAACCATCATAATCCTGATGACAAAATAACCATGACAGTGTTAGTGATGAGATAAGAATATTCTGTAAAATATCTGGTGCTCCAATTAATTATTTTCCTCCGAAGACTGACACCAGACCGACACTTGACCCTTCCCAGCTAACATCCTTGACCGCGGACACGGCTATTCGAATAGTTATAACTCTGCAGAGAGTGTACTCTTTACCCACGTGTATGAGATTTCTTTAGTCAGCACCGTGACACTGACTAATTCCCACTACGGTCTTTAGGTTGAAAACACACCTGACCAGCACACACCAGATTAACTTTCCGGATGCCAGGAATCACCCAAAGCACCGTTCAAGAAAAACTCTAAGTCGGGGAGACTACAATCTCGAATAGCATGGGATCACTATTCATACGCGCGGATTACAAGGGGTGCCCCCCTCCCGGCCCAGCCGGATACACCCATGCCCCCTGACCTGATGACGGGATTTAGTCCATGGCCGTGGAAACCCTCATCATGGCCCTCTATGTGGTGTGTACACAGACAGGGGTTAGCAACTTACTAAACCGTACTTCCCTCACGGGAAGACCCGTGGCAGCACGGTGTTTAGCTAGGTGTGACGGAACAAGACTCGATCTAGGTCGACTCATGAGGTGTTGTTATTATGACCGGTATACTCCATATATGTCACCGTGACACCACCGTGTCAAACATGACCCGTGCCCACCGGCACGTCCAAGGCAGGAGTACACTCCTGTTACTTACCATATCCACACGTTAGCAAGATACCATGATGCATGCAAGAAATCCACAAGGTGACATGACCATGCATGCATACACTATTACTACATATGCGGTGCAATATCAAACCGATGCAATCATGCATGCAATTCACCATATCCCAAGTTCAAAAATGCTTGCCTTGATCATGCAGAAATATTGGGTGCACTCCAAAAGTTTTGAAAATTCTCTTCCCTCCATTATTCCTATTTTCAAAAATATTGCAATTACCACACAGAGCTAAAACAGTATTAAAAATTTGTTTGGAAAATTTTCAAATAAATACTAAAATAAACTAGAGGAAAAATAAGGAATAACAGAAAAAGAATCAATTTATTTGGAGTTCATATGATTATCTTAGGGAATTTCTAATCTGAAAGAAATAAAGAATTGGACTTAATTATTAAATCCAGCAGAGATAAAGCTTATGAAAAAGTTCACCCTAGCTAGACTAATAGAGCATGATTTTATAAGTCTTCAGAAATTTGAATCATCAAATTTGGATTTGAAACGGTTGCTGTGGAAATTATTTGGGATATTGCTGAAAAAGAAAAGGGAAGAAGGGCAGAGGCGCGCCCTGAGCGCGGTATAGTCGACTGGCGCTACTGGGCCGGCCCAGCCGTTTGGCCGTGCGAAGAGGTCAGTCGACGTCGATGGCGTATTAGTGGAATATGCCTTCGCCGTGCGAACACGACTTTGGAGAAAACCCGTCTCCACTTAAACGGCAGGGCCCGCGGCTTGAGCCGCTGACGAGCGGGCCCCACTTGTCGGGTTCGTCTCCCATCTCCCGCGCGTGTCTGGATAGGGACCGAGGAGGATTTCGGCGATCCTCGCCGGCGAACGACGGCACCCCTCAACGAGCCGAGCCCACCGCTGAGTCCAGGAGACCGAGGCGGTTCTACCGGTACTCACATGGCCAAAGAGGTGGACAAAATCGTCGGCGGCGAGCTCCCCGGCCGATGGCGGCGTCGGACGAAATGGGGGTTTCGTCTACGGCGGCTCCGGAGCAAAATTGAGTGGGGGAATGGATTCTTGGGACCATGAGAAGGCTTCTGGTGCAGAGAGTGGAGAGGTGGAGGCTCGGGTTAGCTCGGTTTCTTCAAGGCAAGGACAGCGGCAGTAGCTGCCGGAGAGGAGGAAAGCGGCCTCTCCCGGCCGTTTGGCTGCCCGGGGTGGCTTGCGGGGGAGATATGAGGATGAGGCCCGAGAGTAGGGAGCTCGGGGTGAGCTTTATAGGGAGGGAGAGGCGGTACCGCGGCTTCCAGAGGAAGCCATGGTGGCGGCAGCCATTACTGCGGCGAGGGAGGTGGTTGAGGGTGGTGGCATGGTCGGTGAGGACGGTGGTGGTTAGCAGTTATGCCTAGGTGCGCTGGTTGGACCAGAGGAGCTCCAGGTGGCCTGGGCGGCGCCGTCCCCGAATTGACTTGCGGCGGATGGTGGCGCAAGGCGGCGCTGGCCGGTGCCAGGCGACGAGCTCTGGTGCGGGGGAGGCTGCGGCTGGTGTGGGTGGCTAGCAGAGGTGCGGAGCAAGCCAAGGGAGGCAACAGCGGGGCGGCAGGGACTTGGTGCTGCTGCGGGTGCAGAACGGGCGCTTTGCCTGTGCGCACGCTAGGTGTTCGACGAAATGCTAATGGCATCTAGAGTGACCCAAATGAGTTGCAAATTAGCAGGGTGACGCATGCCTGGATGCAGGTGATGGTAGACATGCTGGTTGGGTCAGGTTACCAAGTCTCAAATATAACTTAAAGAGATGCCCAATTTCTGTCATGCTCAACAGATGTTCGATGAAATGAAAAGGTGACCTAGGGAGTTTTTCTGGTTATGAAACTTGGCAGGGTGATGTCTCTTTAGATGGTAGATATGATGGTGGAGTTGGTTTGGCAAAAAGAGAAACTTGATAGTGCAAGTTTTACCAGAATTCAGTTCTGGACAGAAACTGCAGGGAATAATTTGGTGGATCAAAATGATGCAAATGGGGCTGATCTCCTGGACTTAAGGGTTTGGTTGGAAGGAATATAAGTGCGAATAATTTCAGAATTTTTGGATCAAGAAAAATTGAGGTTGTAGTTATAACCTAGGAATGGGACAAAAATGAAATGAGGATGTTTCACTCAAAATTTTCAAAAGGCCAAGTTGGGTTTTTGCATAAAAGTGATCTCTAGGCATCACATGACCCCTCATAATTTTTGTGGAATTTTTTAAAGAATTATTTAAAATAGTTGTAGTGCAACAGAAGCATTTTAAAGTCTGAAAATGCTATTAAAATAATTATTTTGGGCAATTTTATTATGAAAATATTTCCTACTGTTATTTAAAATATAATTGAAATGATTTAAGAAAACTACCAAAGCCCATAATATTTTACAAAAATTTCTATATGGAGGGAAGAATTTTGGATAACAAAAACAGAAATACTCTGAAATAGATAAAAGACCTAATATAATTTCAAAATTTTATTTCTGGCCAAATTTTATTTAATAAAAATATGGTTAAATTTTTGGGGTGTTACAAGTACTCACGGTTGTTTTGCTCCTCTTTTTCCCCATACCCGGTTGCTGCGATCAGACGACGGAGCCCAGGAGTAGGAGATCCCCGGAGGCAACAACTACTACGTTGAGTCCGCCGACCAGGAGTAGTTCGGAGGCCCTAGGCAGAAAGCCTTCGCCTTTTCGATCAGTGTCGCTGTTTGTGATAGCCTTCTTAAGGCAAACTTGACTAACTATGTCTGTACCCAGATATTATTGTTTGTATGACTTATGTATTCGGGTCCTCGTGACCCCTGGTTTGTAATATGAAGATTTATGTTTAAATTTGAGTTTAGATTTGTGTTGTGATATCTTCCCATGAGTCTCTGATCTCGAGCGTGCATGTTTGCGTGTATGATTAGTGCACGGTCGAGCAGAGGGCGTCACAAGTTGGTTTCAGAGCCGACTGCCTGTTGGAAGCCCCCTTCCGATTCCTTGGTCGAAGTTGAGTCTAGTCTTTGAAAAACTATATTTTACTAACAGTGCTGTGTGGCTTACGGGCCCACGTTGCACATGGATGGGATTATGATCTTTTATTCCTCTTCCTTACTCTGGGATTCTACTCTCTCTTCTATTCGGGTTAAAATTTTACTAACTCTGACTCTAGGTTCTCGTGATCACGTCCACCCGGAGCTTTGATTATCTGCAAATTACTTCCTTGAATGCACCATGCAAAAAATCACTCACTGTCATTTGACAATCTTGAAATTTCCTCTGTTTCAGATGGATCGCTTGTTTCCGCCGCGCCCTGCGACGCAGCTTGTACTTCGCACTTGGGCTCGTGATGCACCTGGTTTTCCAGCTATCCTGATCGCCCTCCTGACCAGATTGGGCTGCCGCTGGTACCCCGAGTACATGGTTTACGAGGATTTCCGTGAGTTCAACCAGGAGCAGTATCATGCCGATGTTCGTATCTCTTGATCAGCGGAGCGACTCCGTCACCGAGTTGTACACTTTTCATGGTATCGGCGTGACGATTGATATGGCAGTCCATGACGCTGCCTATTCTGCTGTCGCACGTCTTCGTGGCGAGCATAGTCACTTGGATGACTCCGAGTTCCGATACATCCCGTATGCCCCTGCTGGAGATGATACCGGATACTACACAGCTGTTTGTGCCCCTTACGAGCGACGTCGATATGACCCGCAGGTTTTGATTCAGTGCACTCAGGCTCTGGATCGCACTGCCCGGGCTCTTGCCGTCGAGTTGTTTGCCACTCGAGCATGTCTCTACGATGCTATGACACAGTTGCTGCCAGCTGTTCATGCAGGGATACATCCAGAGTATATCCTCTACCCGCGCAGGACTCAGATGCCTGCAGGTATCGATTGGCCTGCTGTTGGAGGTCACACCCCTGCACGTGGACCTCTCCTCCCAGTTCGAGATCGGGTTTTGCATCAGAGTGCTCACGGAGAGCAGGACCTTTCTGCCATGAGCACTCATCGTCAGCACCTGCAATTACCTGGTTTTAGTGGTTTTCCCCGACGTTGAGGTAGCCTTTGCTATGTCCCGTTGTTGTATTGCTCACCGTGTGCCTGCGCGCCGCCTAGTATGTCTAGCTTTTAATTTTCTGAACTTATGCTGTCCGCATGTAACCGACTCTGTGTATGGATTTGTGTGTCTTAATTGACTACTGTTATGAATCTATTACGCTACTTGTTCATTGTCGTGCTATATCATGTTTGTCTCTAAGACACTTGCAGTTGTTTTAACTAAACTACCCCCTGTTAAATCTTTAGCAGGATGGTTAGACCAGGTGGTCGTGGTCGTGGCCGTGCTCCCGAACAGCCACCACCGCCAGACTATATGGTAGCTATGATGCAGCAATTCGAGCTGAACCGCCAGTTCATGGTTGGAATCATGGCTCAGTTTCCACAACAGAACCAGAATGCTCAGAATCAGCAACCTGCCCCAATAACTCTGCAGGAGTTTGTGAGTCTCAGCCCTACTACTTTCCGCAACTCTGAACAGCCACTGGATGCTGATGACTGGCATCACGACATCGCCTTCGAGATGGAATCTGCCAATGTCGCCCCTCGCAACCTTGTCACCTTCGCGTCCTACTTCTTGAAGGGTCCCGCTGCTCAATGGTGGGACACCCACAGGCGATCACTACCTGCTGGGACAGTCGTTACCTGGATTGAGTTTCAGACTGCTTTCCGTGCCCGTTACATTCCTCAGGGAATCATGGATCGGAAGAAAACAGAGTTTCGCAACCTCACTCAGGGCAATAGGATTGTCGACGCTTATCAGCGTGAATTCCTTAACCTGTCCCGCTATGCTGAAGAAGACATAGCCACTGATGCTCGTAGATAGGAGAAATTCCGTAATGAACTCCACCCAGACCTCAAGCTTGCACTTGCTGTTCATGACTTCGCCGACTTCGCCACCCTGGTGAACAAGGCTATCCAGGTTGAGACCGCTCAGATGGAGCACAAGGAGTCACAGAAGCGCTATCGTGACGTTGGCTCATCTTCGAGCTCAGGACAAAGGCATAAAATCTGGATTCCCAACAGCATGTATCGTCCAATTGCCCCTGCGCTAAGGCCTTCCTATGTTGCACCTCGTCTGCCTCCTCCACCACCGAGGCAGCCGAAAGCTCAAGCTGCTCCACCAAAGGCTGCTCCTCTTCGTCCTGAAGATGGTCTGTGTTTCAAGTATCGCCGCCCAGGTCACCTTGCCAAGGACTGCCGCCAGAATTAGAACCAGTTGGCACTTCCTCCTACTGGCCATGGCAATGGCCGTGGTTACAACCAGACCCGCAACTATAATACTGGGTCTTCTGCTTATGGATGTGGACAGGCTTACCACGTTGATATCGAAGAAGTTTAGGATCAACCTGATACTGTGATGGGTACCCTTCTCGTTAACTCAGTACCCGCTTCTGTTTTATTTGATTCAGGAGCATCACATTCATTCGTCTCTGGAGCATTTGCATTCATGCATGGCATACAATATGAAAAGATGCATACTCCATTAGTCGTTAAAATTCCCGGGGCCCATTGTCATGCTGACATGATCGCACATAACGTCACCGTTCAGATTGAAGGATTAGAATTCCTTGTCTCCCCCATCGTTCTGAAGTCTTCCACCATAGACCTCATTCTGGGAATGGATTGGTTGAAATCTCACATTGCTTCGATCAATTGTGCCACTAAAGTCGTTCAACTCCTTCACCCCTCCGACGAGATAGTGAACTACACCGCCCGAGTTGTCAGGAATGCCGAAGCTCAGATATATGCTCTGAATGCTTTGAATGCTTCACCCCTTGAGGGAATTGAGAACGTTCCAGTCGTTCACAATTTTCCGGACGTCTTTCCAGAAGAACTTCTAGGAATACCCCTGTTAGAGCTGTCGAGTTCGTCATAGACTTAAAACCAGGCACTACCCCTAGTGCTAAGCACCCCTACAAGATGCCGCCACATGAACTCCTTGAGCTTAAGGAGGAAATCGACAAATCACTTCATAAAGGTTTCATTCGTCCAAGTTCCTCTGCTTGGGGAGCACCTTCTCTCTTTGTTAAGAAGAAGGATGGAACGAACCGATTGGTCCAGGACTATCGGCCTATTAACCAAGCAACAATCCAGAACAAATATCCACTTCCCCGGATCAACGATCTTTATGATCAACTTGCTGGATCCTCTGTGTTCTCTAAACTCGACTTAAGGTTGGGTTACCATCAGATCCGAGTTCGTAAAGAGGATATTCCGAAGACCGCCTTCGTTACTCGTTATGGATCATACGAGTACACCGTCATGTCTTTCGGTTAACTAATGCTCCAGCAACCTTCTCTCGATTGATGAACTATATCTTCATGGACTACCTCGACAAATTCGTCGTGGTTTATTTGGATGATATCCTTATATTTTCCAAGAATGAAGAAGAACACGCCGAACATCTTTGGCTTGTATTAGAGAAACTTCGAGAACATCAACTGTATGCCAAATTTTCCAAGTGTGAATTCTGGTTATCTGAGGTGACCTATCTTGGTCATGTGATTTCCAAAGATGGCATTGCTGTTAACCCAGAACGAGTTCGGGCTATTCTTGAATGGACTCCTCCGCAAACTGTTAAGCAAGTCAGAAGTTTTCTCGGTCTCGCCAGCTATTGCCGCCATTTCGTCGAGAACTTCTCCAAGATTGCTAAGCCACTGACTGATTTGCTCCACAAAGGCAAGCAGTTTGAGTGGACAGAAAAGTGCCAAGAAAGTTTAGAGACCCTTAAAAATAAGTTGACATCAGTCCCAGTGCTAGCTCCCCCTGATACCCGCAAGGACTTTGTGATTTATTGCGACGCATCCCGTCAAGGATTAGGCTGTGTCCTAATGCAAGAGTGCAAAGTGATTGCTTATGGCTCTCGTCAGTTGCGTCCTCACGAAGATAAGTATCCCACACATGATCTCGAGTTAGCAGCAGTTATCTATGCTCTAAAGCTGTAGCGACATTACCTTCTTGGTAATCATTGCGAGATATACACGGACCACCAAAGTCTGAAATATTTGTATACCCAAGTAGATTTGAACCTCCGTCAACAAAGGTGGCTCAAGACAATAGCTGACTATGACATGGATATTTCCTATACCCCTGGCAAGGCTAATGTAATGGCCGATGCTTTCAGTCGCAAGTCTTATTGCAACAACCTCACGGTTCAGCAAGCACAACCCCTTCTTTATGAAGAACTTCGCAAGTTGAACCTTCACATTGTTCCTCAGGGTTATCTCAGTACCCTGGTTGTTGAACCGGACCTCGAGTGCAACATCAAGACAAGGCAGAAATATGACTCTGAAGTCGAGAAGATTAAGAAATACCACTCCAAGGGAAATTCTTCATTCTACCATGTTGATGATGATGGTGCCTTGTTCTTCAAAGGCCGCCTAGTGGTCCCCAGAAAGCACAATCTGGACTCTCGTTCGGATGTTATGAAAGAAGCACATGATACACCTTTGTCAATTCACCCCGGTAGCACCAAGATGTACCAAGACATTCGACAGAGATACTGGTGGCCTGATATGAAGTGAGACCTTGCTCGTTATGTTGCTGAGTGTGACGTTTGCCGTCACATCAAAGCAGAACATCAAAGGCCTGCTGGAACTCTGCAACCCCTTGCTATTCCTGAATGGAAATGGGACAAAGTCGAAATGGATTTCATTACTGGTTTTCCCAGATCACAGATGGGTCATGATGCTATTTTTGTCGTCATTGACCAATTCTCCAAGGTTGCTCACTTTCTGCCAGTCAAGGAGACAATCACTGCTAGCCAGTTAGCAGACTTGTATGTCTCCAGAATCGTGTCACTCCACGGTGTTCCGTTGGAGATCAGTTCAGACCGTGGCAGCCTCTTTACCTCAAGATTTTGGAACAGTTTCCAAGAAGCTATGGGAACTCATCTGTCCTTCAGCACCGCTTCTCACCCCTAGTCCCAGGGACAAGTTGAACGAGTCAATCAAGTGCTTGAAGATATGCTTCGAGCTTGTGTCATCTCATTCGGTAAGAAATGGGAGGAATCTCTCCCGTATGCTGAATTCTCATACAACAATAGTTATCAGGCTAGTTTGAAGATGGCACCCTTTGAAGTTCTCTATGGACGTAAGTGTCGAACCCCTCTGAATTGGTCAGAAACTGGGGAACGGCCACTCTTCGGTCCGGACATTATCCAACAAGCTGAAGAACAAGTCCGCATTGTCCGTGAACATTTGAAAGCTGCTCAGTCTCGTCAGAAGAGCAATTATGACAGAAAACACCAGGTAATGGTCTATCAACCTGGCGAACAAGCTTACCTTCGTGTCACTCCGATGAAGGGCACTCATCGATTTGGGATCAAGGGCAAGTTAGCTCCTCGCTACATTGGCCCGTTCCGTATCCTCGTCCGACGAGGAGAAGTGGCCTATCAATTGGAATTGCCGCCGAACCTTTCTCAAGTTCATGATGTTTTCCATGTGTCGCAACTCCGTCGCTGCTTCAAGGATCCTATCCGAGCAGTGGATCATGAAATGCTTGAGCTGCAAGAGAATCTTTCTTATCAAGAGTATCCGATCCTCATTCTTGATCAAGCTGAAGGCAATCAAGTTCCTTAAAGTTCAGTGGTCAAATCATTCTGAAGATGAAGCCACTTGGGAACGCGAGGATCGTCTTCGTGAAGAATACCCCGCTCTTTTTAAGCCTACCTCTTAATTCTCGAGAGGAGAATTTCTTTTAGAGGAGGAGAATTGTAACATCCCCATGTATTAAGCTACAGTGATCACCCTTTTGATAATGCCAAGTCACCATGATTAACAGTGCTTGATCATCATTTGGATCATATCTCATTTCAAATTCCAATTCAAATTGAGAGTTCAAATTTAAAGTGAATTTACAAGTTGTTCAAATCCAGGGACTAAATAGTTCATAATGTTGCAAATATTCCCAAATCGATTATAAAAATAAAATCAACATTAATTGAATTGTTTAAATGACTCTAACATCCTAAAACAGTACCAACACAGCAATGCTTAATCCATTTTTATTTACTTAAAATTCAAATGAAATCATTTTGCATTCAAACCTTTTTCTGGCATTGACATATATTGCCTAGTATTTAATTGCACAAGTCTCACATTTTACAAAAGTCATTTGGTGTGAAAAGAAAAGACAAAACAGAAACTAATAAAAGAAACAGGAAAAAGAAAAGGAAAAAGACAGAAATACACTGGTGGACTGGGCCTAAGTGGCATACAGTGCGGCCCAGCCCACCACGCTCGGCCTTTCCCTAACCTCGCGCTCGGCCACAGTGGCCATGGCGCGCGCGCAGCCGCACGTCCACGGATCGCCACGCGCCGGCCATCCGCGCCTGCCCGACGAGGATAAGACTGCCACCGACGCCCTAGGGCTCGCCCTCGTCCACTCCCTCTTGCAGCTCCTCCCCTCTCGCTCCAGATCCGCCGCGGCGAACACACCCGAGCGCGGGCATGGCCGCACCGCCGTGATTCACGCGGCCACCGCCGTCCCCACGCCTCGCCACCGCGCCAGGTCGATCCGCCGTCCTTGAATACGTCGTATGCGCCCATCCGTTCGACCGGACGAGCCCCACCGCGACGCCCACGACCTCTTCTTCCTCCTCGGATGCCGTCGACTTCGTCGCCAGTTTGCCGCCCTCGAGCCTCCCCGAGCCCACCTTCGCACACCTGCAGGACCGCGGTGAGCTCCCGCACGGAACCCCTCTCTCCTCGGTCTCTCTCCGTAGCCGTAGCCGCCGCATTCTTCTCGGCCGAACCCCTCGCCGCTGTCGAGCTCGCCGTCGTAGCCGTAGCCGCTGTCCCGCACGTCCGAGCTCGTAGCCGAGCTCGTGGAGCCCGTAGGAGTCCAACGCCGCAGCCCGCTGCTCCTGCCATGCTCCGTAGCCTCGCGCCCGATCGAGCCCGAACGTCGCTGCCACCTGCCGTCGTCGCCGGTGCCGACTCCGACCTCCTCAGCCGCTGCGACCACCGCCATTCGACGCGCGACGGAGCGCACGTTCGAACAAGCCCAACCGCGGCCCCGGAGACCCACCATAGCGTTTTTCCGGCCAAGTCCGGCGACGCTCCGCCGCGGGAATGGTCGCCGGCGTTGCTCCGGCGCCGCCCGCTGACGTGGCGCCACATGGCGCGCCCGGTGCCACTGACCGCTGGGCCCCACGGGCCCCAGTAGACCCAGTTGACTGGGTCAACTGCTGACTGGGCTGGCCCAGCCACTGACATGCGGGCCCCGCTAATTTAAACGTTTTAAAAAAACGCTAATTAATCTGTTAATCCTAATTAAGTTAATTAGTTAACTAATCTGACACTGATAGTAGGCCCACCCCTAATTAATCTTTAATTAGTTTATCTAGTCCCTAATTAGCTACTGTGTCACTGACTGGTGGGACCCACTGGTCAGATTGACCAGTCAACCGGCTGGGTTGACTGCTGACGTCATCATGACGTTCTGCTGACGTCACCTATCACTGTTTCGGATAATTCAAATTTAATAATTAAATTAATTCCAGAAATTTAATAAAACTTTGAAAGATCATATAAAATAAACCGTAACTCGGATGAAAATAATTTATATATGAAAAACGATCAGAAAAATGTGAAGAATCCGAATATCATATGCACATACCTGCCACACCCCTCTAACATACTAAACATGGAACCGTCCCCTCCGGTTCAGTGTACCGATAATCACCCGGAGCTGGGAGAACACTCCCGGATAATTTCCCACTCCAACTAACTGGCGTAGTGCTGCATTAGAACACCCCTATCACTGCATGTGGACATGTCATGCATCCCTGTTGCATTGTTTGCCGTGTATTTATTGTGTCTTCCCCCTCCTTCTCTCCTGATAGACCCCGAGACTGCCGACGACACTATTGAGTACGACTACATCGTCGACGGCCAGACCCCTTCAGCAGAGCTTCCAGGCAAGCAAAACCCCCTTGATCATCAGATATCGCCCATTCTTTCTCTCTTATGCTTGCATTAGAATTGATTCTATTGTTGCTCCGGTAGCTCCTATTCTAATGCATAGCCTGATTTCGTCGCCTACTGTTGATACCTACCTGCTGTCCTATGATGCTTAGTTAGCTATGCTGTTGATCCATCCGTGGCCTTTCACCTTGTCCATTTGTCATGCTTGTTATCAGGCCGTGATCACTCTGGGTGATGATCACGAAAATGTTTACATATTACAATACTTTAAACTGTTAAAGTCGGGCCGGCTCCAAGAGTGCCCGCGAGAGAATAATATTAAAGACGGGTCGGCTCCAAGAGCACTCGCGAGTGATATTATGGCGGAACGACAGGGCAGGCGGAGACCACCTAGGAGAGAGGTGGGCCTGGTCCCTGGTCGTGGTCCGTGTGTTACCAAGTCAGAGCGACAGGGATCCTGTTCGTCTCTGCGAGTTACTAAACACGCCTAACGGATTTGGGTATTTGATCTGAGTTGGCCGTTGGCCATATACGCACTACCACCACGTGGGATAATGGTTATGGGACCCTCTACGTCGTATGTATCAGCCGAAAGCTCTTCAGACGTCATAGCTCAGAGATGCGGGCTAATTGCTGGGGTGGGCTGGTTACGTCACTTGTGTATACAGTGTCGCGCCTGGGCCCCGGCCAGTCTCGCAACATGCAGGAGTGCAGAGGGCGATGGTCCCAAGACCCCTTTGCACATAGGATTTAGACCGGCGTGCTGACCTCTCTGCTGAGCCTAGGTAGGACTGCGTCGTGTCGATTACCCGAGGCCAGGCATTACCCAACAAGTGTGTCCGGCCAGATGTGATCGAACGTGTTGGGTAACAGTAGTGCACCCCTGCAGGGAAGTTATCTATTCGAATAGCCGTGTCCACGGTAACAGGACGCTCAGAGTTGTATCTTGATCTGCTACAACTACAAATGGATACCAAGAGTTTACTAAACTGTTACTACTGCTCTCGGGATCACTTTCTCACAGGGTAGTCGATGAAGGATCCCAGGGCATTACTAAAATATGATTGATATATATTATCTTGTTCTACTCTCTTCTGATGCTGCAAGATTGCTTCAAGATGCTAGTCTTCGATAGGCTAGGCCTCTCCCCCTCTGTTCCAGCATTTCTGTCGTTTAGTCCAAAGATATAGCCCCATTCCTTTGATACCGATGCATACTTAGTATAGTTCCGATGTCAGTCTTGCGAGTACTTTGGATGAGTACTCACGGTTGCTTTGCTCCTCTTTTTCCCCATACCCGGTTGCTGCGATCAGACGACGGAGCCCAGGAGCAGGAGATCCCCGGAGGCAACTACTACTACGTTGAGTCCGCCTACCAGGAGTAGTTCAGAGGCCCTAGCAGGAAGCCTTCGCCTTTTTGATCAGTGTCGCTGTTTGTGATAGCCTTCTTAAGGAAAACTTGACTAACTATGTATGTACCCAGATATTATTGTTTGTATGACTTATGTATTCGGGTCCTCGTGACCCCTGGTTTGTAATATGAAGATTTATGTTTAAATTTGAGTTTAGAGTTGTGTTGTGATATCTTCCCATGAGTCTCTGATCTCGAGCGTGCACGTTTGCGTGTATGATTAGTGCACGGTCAAGCAGAGGGCGTCACAATTTCGTGGTGGATTGCCCCTATGAGAAGAGGGAAGACAATGGTGGCAAGCTCATCCGCAAAGACAAGGCCAAGTCCTCCATGAACAAGAGCAACTCCACAAAGAAGGTGCCACAAAAGGGATTGGTGGTGCAAGAAGAGTACAACTCCGACGATGATGATGACGACGCAAGTGGTGAAGTGTTTGCAACGGCCACCGTGGCCATTGCCACCTCTTCTCCAACCTCGGTGTCCCTCTTCGATGCCCCCAACGAGAACTTCATCCCCAAGTGCCTCATTTCAAGAGGCATCAACAAGGTAACCTCCAACATCAAAACTTCCTTCACTTCTAATCCTTCTTTGACGGATTGTGTGGATGAAAATGAGGAGGTAAAGGTGGATGAGAAGGAGTTCGACAAGTTCTTGGGTAAGCTCAAAGGTGAGACCAAGAAGCACTTTGTTGCTCTCTTGGAACAACTAGGTGAGGCCAATAATATCATTGAGTCTCACGAAGAGACTATCACTAACTTGGAAGGCCATAGTCGTGACTATGCCGATGAGATTGTGGATCTTTCCATTGCTCTTGAGGAAGAGCGAGGTCTTTGTTCGGCTCTTGAGGAGTCACAAAATGTTGACCTTGCTAAACTAAAGAAAGATCATGATCATGCTCAAGTTCTTGCTCGTGTGCTTAAATCCGAGAATGTTGAGCTTGGGGTTGGCCATGCTAGACTCAAAGAGGAGTTTGAGCTACTTGACAAGGCTCACAAGGCCTTGAAAATTGCACATGCTACACTCAAGGAGTCTCATGATCAACTCCAAGCGAAGCTCACTAAGGAGATAGCCACGTGTCCTCCTTTTGTGCTAACTGATAATGCTCATGCTACTAACCCTTATTGTGAGCATATTCATCTTGTGGAGGAGAATGCCAAGTTAAAGGAGCAAATTGAGAAAGGCCTTGTGACTTGCATACAAGGCGAGAAGAACCTCAATGAACTTTTGAGCAATCAAAAGGAAGTTGTGGCGAAGGAGGGACTTGGGTTTGTGCCCAAGTCAAAGAAGAAGAAGAACAACAAGACCAAGAAACCTCTCCCTCTCAAAGAGGTATTTGTCAAGGAGGGAGAGGGTGATCATAAGGAGAAGAAGGACAAGGTGATGGTTGGAAATGCCAAGAAGGGCAAAACCACTCCATCGAACAAAGCCGGCGATTTTAACGCTTCTTATGTTTTATGTCGTGCTAGTGATGGGCATGTTTATGCCAAATTTGTTGGTTCTTATTATGAGTACATTGAATGGTCTATTTGGGTTCCTAAGACCCTTGTTACTAACATGAAAGGACCCATTCAAGAATGGGTACCTAAAACCAAGCATTGATCTCTTGTAGGAGTTTGCTTCCGGTGGAGGATCATGGTTGCTCGATAGTGGAGCAACAAATCATATGACCGGGAGCAAGCATTTGGTGGTGGACGTGCAACCAAGCCCATCTATGCCCACCCATGTTCAATTTGGTGATGCCTCAACATCTAAGGTATTGGGTCTTGGCAAGGTTGTGATTTCTCATGATTTATCAATTGAGAAAGTCATGCTTTTTGAGACCCTTGCATACAATTTACTTTTCGTTCATCAACTTTCACTTATGGGCTTTGCCACATTCTTTGATCTTGATACCGTGGCCCTTTTGTGGAGCAAGACTCTTAAAGTAGCTTTTATTGGGCATGTCGAGAACGGTCTCTATGTGGTTAACTTCTCGGAGCGACCCACAAAGATCGCGACTTGCCTAATGGCTAAAGTTGACGTGGGGTGGGTTTGGCATCGCCATCTAGCCCACGTCAATATGAGATCTTTGCAAAGTCTCCTCAAAGGGGATCACGTTCGTGGACTAACAAATGTGAGCTTTGCCAAAGATCGTGCTTGCAGTGCTTGTATCGAAGGAAAGCTACATGAGACGGCTCACCGATCCATGACTATCATCTACATGAAGAGGCCCTTGGAGCTCCTTCACATGGATCTCTTCGGACCTCCATCCTTTGATAGTCTTGGGGGAAGAAAGTATTGCTTGGTGATTGTGGATGACTATTCAAGATACACTTGGGTATATTTCTTCAAGAGGAAGAGCGAGACCTAACAAACCGTCATCGACTTTGCAAATGAAGCTCAACGTCAACATGAAGCAAAGATATTGATGATTAGAAGTGACAACGGCACCGAGTTCAAGAACTACACCTTGGATGAGTTCCTTAGTGATGAGGGGATCAAACATCAATACTCCGCACCATATACCCGTCAACAAAATGGTGTAGCAGAAAGGAAGAACCGGACGTTGATGGACGCGACAAGGACCATGATGGCAGAATTCAAATCTCCGTACAACTTTTGGGCCGAAGCCATCAACACCGCATGTCATGCATCCAATCGGCTCTACCTCCGCAAAGGCTTGAACAAGACTCCATATGAGATACTTACCGGTAACAAGCCCAACCTCAAGTACTTCCGGGTGTTTGGGTATAAGTGTTTCATTCTCAAGAAGGGTGCTCGTTTGTCTAAATTCGAACCTAGAGCTCAAGAGGGCATATTTGTTGGTTATGCTACAAACTCTCATGCTTGATGTGTCCTCAACAAGTCCAATGGACTCATTAAGGAGACGTGTAACGTAGAGTTTGATGAAAATAATGGCTCCCAAGTGGAGCAAAGTGGTCTTTGTGATGTAGGTGATGAAATTCCTCCCCAAGCCATAAGAAGAATGGGGATTGATCAAATACTCCCCATTGAGGAACCCCTTGTGGCCGAAGAAGAAGGACAATGCTCTACGCAAGTGGAGCCATCACCAACCATTGACCCACACGCTTCCGAAGAGCAAACCGAAGGTCCTCAACCGAGTGAACAAGATCAAGGGCAAGATCAATCTCATGATGATGGTGTTTCACCAAGTGATGCCCAAGATCAAGTTTAAAACTCCGAGCAAGCTCAAGACACCGAGCAAGCTAATGATCAAGAGCAAGCTCAAGATCAAGAACTAGTTCAACATCAAGAGCAAATACAAGATCAAGAGCAAGCTCAAGATGACGCTCAACATGATCAAGATGATTCTCCTCAAATGTCTATGGAGGAGCTATTGGAGCGTCGTGCCGCCAAGATTGCTTCCAAACTCAAGCATCAAGGACATGTCATGGAGAATGTCTATGGAAGCTTAAAGAAAGGGGTAACCACTCGTAAACAATTATCAAACTTTTGTGACCATCACGCGTTTGTTTCTTGTGTTGAACCCCAAAAGGTACATGAGGCGCTCGAGGACATGGATTGGCTTGAAGCCATGCATGATGAACTTAACAACTTCGAGCGCAACAAGGTGTGGCAATTGGTGCCAAGGCCAAAGGAGAACTATAATGTCATCGGAACCAAATGGATATTCAAGAACAAGCAAGATGCGAACGGTGTTGTTGTTCGAAACAAGGCAAGATTAGTAGCACAAGGTACTCCCAAGTCGAGGGTATCGACTACGGTGAAACCTTTGCTCCTGTTGCTCGTCTTGAATCTATTCGCATGTTGCTTGCATATGCATCTCATCATGATTTTAAGTTACAACAAATCGATGTGAAAAGTGCATTTCTTAATGGTCCTCTTAATGAGTTGGTGTATGTCAAACAACCCCTGGGGTTAGGATCCCAAGTTCCCCAATCATGTATACAAACTCGATAAGGCACTCTATGGCCTTAAACAAGCCCCACGTGCGTGGTATGAGCACCTTATTGAGTTGTTACAAGACCGTGGGTTTGAAATTGGGAAAATCGATCCCACTCTTTTTACAAAGAGGGTTAAAGGGGATTTGTTCATATGCCAACTATATGTTGATGATATTATATTTGGTTCTCCTAACAAAGCTTTCAATGATGAGTTTGCCGCACTCATGACGGAGAAGTTTGAGATGTCTATGATGGGAGAGTTGAAGTTCTTTCTCGGGTTCAAAGTCAAGCAAAGAAGAGAAGGAACCTTCATCAACCAAGCCAAATATACCCAAGACATGCTCAAGAAATTCAAGTTGGATGATGTCAAGCCGGCCAAGACTCCAATGCCTACCAAGTGCCAACTTGACATTGATCCCAGTGGTAAAGCGGTGGATCAAAAGGT
Organism: Elymus sibiricus; assembly: GCA_039707655.1. Classification (NCBI taxonomy): domain Eukaryota; kingdom Viridiplantae; phylum Streptophyta; class Magnoliopsida; order Poales; family Poaceae; genus Elymus; species Elymus sibiricus. Next base: position 334,465,101 of record CM077666.1, read on the forward strand.
ATATCGCTCCATGATTGGATCCTTGCTTTACCTTTGTGCATCTAGACCGGATATAATGTTGAGTGTGGGAATGTGTGCCCGGTTTCAAGCCGCACCTAAGGAAAGCCACTTTGTGGCGGTCAAGCGAATCTTTCGATATTTGGCTCATACCCCAAACTTTGGCTTATGGTACCCCAAAGGTGCAAGCTTTGATCTCATGGGATATTCGGATGCAGATTGGGCGGGAGACCGTGTAGATAGGAAGTCAACTTCCGGAGGGTGCCACTTTCTTGGTCGCTCTTTGGTGAGTTGGTCTTCGAAGAAACAAAATTGTGTGTCTCTCTCCTCCACCGAGGCCGAGTATGTAGCCACCGCAAGTTGTTTTGCACAATTGCTATGGATGAGGCAAACTTTAAAGGATTACAGTATCACTTGTGACAAAGTGCCTCTTCTATGTGACAATGAAAGTGCAATCAAGATCTCCTATAATCCGGTGCAACATAGCAAGATGAAGCATATTGAGATTCGTCATCATTTCATCCGGGATCACATCAAGCGTGGAGAGATTGATATTATCTACGTCAACACTCTAGAGCAACTTGCGGATATTTTCATGAAGCCTTTGGATGAATCAAGATTTCGCGAGTTAAGGCATGAGCTAAATATCATTGATTCGAGCAATGTGGCTTGAATCTCGACACACCCCACCGCATTCATCATGATTATCTTGTTCTCGATGTAGGCATGGACATAGGGGGAGTGTTGTTCTCTCAATGAACTCTCCCTCCCCCCATTATGCATAAATCGATCAAGTCTTTCACATTAGCCATTTTTATGGTACTTGTGCTTCAAAGATGAGTTTTGGTCATGGGCCCGAGGTTAAAATCTTCGCGGTGCCATACCAATTGACTCAAACATAGGTGGCCTCGGCCACCGCCCTCTCTTTGAGAGGTGTTTGTTCGAGTTGGTTCTATCCGGTTTTATCTAGTCTCTTAGGGCTTTGTTTGTGCTTTTGAGTCACTCCAAGTTTGCTCTTCTTTTGTTTGTCCCTTTGAACTTGGAGTGCCTCTTCCCATTTGCTGGTTTTCTTGTCTCCAACCCAAGCCATCTCATCTACAGCCCCTATTATTTGCATAAGCCACCTTTCCAACTTGATCTTGCAAGTTTGCGCCTGCGCGGTACTACCGCTGAGTACCACGGTACTACCGCTGGAGCGGTACTACCAGGCCTCCTGCCGTGTTGTAGTACCGGGGCGGTACTACCGCTCCTCGAGCGGTACTACCGCTCTGCGGATCTGTAAGGGGATTATGAGCCGGGCAGGGGGAGTTCCAACTCCCCCATACCCATTCATCTCTCTCTGCCTCACGCTCTCCTCTCTCCCAGGCGACGCTCTTGCTCCGGTGGTCACCTCCGTGCCGTCTTCCACGATTCCGTCTGGTGGGATCGATCCCCACCATCTCCTCTTGCCATGGATGCCGGTATTGCCCCCGTTTTTCTCTCCTATGGTTCTAATTTTTTGGATCTAGGTTCTAGGGCAATACTTGTTGCATTCTCCGATTTTTAGTCAAATCGAGGCATGAGTAAGGCGTAGAAGACTGCTACAATAGGTGGTTGAAGTTTGGTTGGAGGAAATTTGAATTTGGCAACACCGGTAGTTCTGGATCTCACAGAGGTAGTGGTCAGCCCGTTGACCTCCGCCTCGGGCGGTACTACCACTCCCTCTGGAGCGGTACTACCGCTTGCAGGCGGTACTACCGCTGCAGGCTCGCGGTACTACCGCCCTGTGCTGTCAACTTCCATTTTTCTCAAATCAACCTTCAATCCTTTTTGATTAATTCCTTTGGCTTATGCAATTGTTTACACCTGCTTTCCCTCGTGCTGTGTTGTTGGCTCCAGGTGGTAGTAGCTCTGCGCACCAGGCGCGTCGCAAGAATCCGGAGCGTCCAGGTGGTTCCAAGCGCTATCGCACTTCAGAGGATGCTAGTGCCAGTTCTGCTCCCAGTGTTCTGCCCAAGACAGTAGCCAAGAAGGGTGCCAACAAACAGCATGCAAAGGAGCAGTCAATGGATGTCTTGCCTGCTAAGGAATTTTGTGTGGCTCGCCGTCGCAACCCGTACCGAGTTCCTCAAGATCCATCTCTTGCCAACCATCCTTTCTGGAACAAGATGCAGCGTTCGATCTACCATGATGTTCTGAAAGGCAAGAAGAACCTATTTGTGCGAGTCAAGTCTGTTGATCTCACTCATATGCAGTCTGACGTGGCCTACTTTGGTGAGGCTTTGGAGCGGTGTGGTGAGGTGGATATTCTGAGGATTATATCCTTCAACAAGGACTTTGATGCAGAGATTGTGGCTCAATTCTATGCCACGGTACATTTTGGGACTGGTGAAGATAGGACTCTTTTCTGGATGACAAATGGAAGGCGTCTGTCTGCTAAGTGGAAGGACTTCATGGAGCTCTTGTCGTATAATGATCTGGGGGCCCACAACCCAATTGGGTTTCGCCCTCACAAGGGGGCTGCTGCCACTCACAAGTCTGCTCTCTGGCCCTTCTCCTCTTTGAAGGTTTCACCCAATGGAAAGGAGACATATGAGCTGTGCCCGTTTCTTGATATCATGCATCGCATCTTCAGGAACTCCCTGTTTTCTCGCATTGGGAACTTGGATCAAATGCATTCCTATCTTGTGGACATGCTTCTCTTTTGCCAGAAGGAGAAGGGATCTCAGCAGGTATTGGATGTGTCCCATGTGATGTATTCCGGGCTTCACTCAACCGTTATGGAGCATAAGTGCCCCATTTATGGCCCTTACCTTATGCAGCTCATTGAGGATTCTTGGAAGTCTGCTTATCCTGATGAGGAGCTTGTCACTGGGGAGTTGGTCTCCCATGACGTTATTCAGCTGAGGCAGAAGGAGAAGTGGGGCGCTCCAGCGCATGTTCCGCCAGAGACAGAAATAGTTGATACTGAGTCCGAGGAGTCTGAGGGGTCCGAGTTTGCTCCCTCCACTAAGCCATCTTGGGCTAAGAAGCTCAAGGAGAAGATGAAGAAGTTGTTCTGTATTCAGGCTCAGGGGCGGTACAAGGCACATGTAGAGGAAAAGAAGGCCCGCAGTCGTGACAAGGCCATGATGAGGCATCTGGGCATGGAGATTACCAGTGGGTCCGAGAACAAGATCACGGATGAGGAGGAGTGGATCTCCAAGAACTGCAAGTGGTTAGAGTCAGAGGAGGATGATCAGCCAGCTGCCGCAGATGAGGAGTTCTAAGAGTGTTCTGGAGCTTCACTACCACCTTGAGTCATTCTTAGTGCTCTTTGCCCTTTTGGTGTCTCGATGCCAAAGGGGGAGAGAGCTTAGGGATTTGCCGAGTCACGATTGTGTCTTTGTTTGCCGTTGCTTTCTTCTCTCGTGAACTCTTTTATCGTTTGCTTTGGTTTGGTTTGTGGTTGTGAGAACTTGAGTACCTATCATATGGTGTGAGACATATGCTACCCTATCTTTATCTTTATGTCTAAGTATGATGTTAGCTTGTGAGATATTATTCTTATTGTGCCCTTATCTTTATGCTCACATGCCATGACTTGCATACATGCTTTTCTCTCTTATTTCATGTTGTTGCAAGTGTTGTCGTGTCTATAAAATATAGGGGGAGTATTGATCCTAGTGTGTGTGCTTTGCATTCCAAAAGCATACCTAAATAGTGCACACATCTTGGGGGAGCCCGTCTATATTTTGCAGATGTTGGGTTTGCTTATTCTCTCGTTTTATCCTTTGTGCAAATCCCGTGTTGTCATCAATCCACCAAAAAGGGGGAGATTGTTAGGGCATATTTCTCCCTTAGTGGTTTTGGTGATTGATGACAGTGCATTTGCGGACTAATCGTGTGCATTGAGCACTTCAGATAATCTATCATTTGGCACAAGACGATTATTGCCCCTCGGAGTGGTCATTCAAGACGGTTGTTTTTTCCTTCGTTTTCTTGTTGGTGGACTTGAGTCGTAGGAAAACCGTACTATCAAGAGGGGGTCCGCTTCGGAAACGTTTGGGTGGAATCATCACGTACACACTTCCCTTTGCACCCTCATTGCCTTTCCGCCTCGATGGAGTTTCTCTTTCTGTGATGCTGATGGGTGTTGAAGAGCTGCCAGTGGTAGTACCGCTCCTGGCAGCGGTAGTACCGCCTATAGGCGGTAGTACCGCTGCTAGTACCGCGCGTACTACCGCTCCATCCTGGGTCTCGAATTTTTAGTGTCGGGTTCAGCGGTAGTCCCTCTGGCATACTACCGCTAAGTCCCATTTAACCCAGTTGGACGAGCGGCGGTATGAGCGGTAGTACCGCTTATAAGCGGTAGTACCGCGCCTACTCCCGCTGCCACAACCGCTCGTGGCTCAGTCTCTTCCCCTATTCCTGCAGCCGTAGTACTGTAACCCCAGCGGTAGTACTGCTGGGGCGAGCGGTAGTACCGCTCCGGCGGCACTACCGGCTCGTGCCCCTGTGGCATTTACGTTGTACTCTTCGGCACTTTTGTCAGGGCGGTAGTACCGCTCCTATGCGGGCTGCGGGCTGCATAACGATTGGATCCCCACTCACTATATAAAGGGGGTCTTCTTCCCCAAGAAGATTGGCCTCTTTCTTCCCCAAACTCCATTGTTGCTCCAAGCTCCATTTTCGCCGATCTCCCTCCCTAGCCGATAACTTTTGTTGATCTTCTAGGGTTTGGGTGAGAGGGCCCCGATCTACACTTCCACCAAGAGAAATTTGATTCCCCCCACTAATCCCTTGCGGATCTTGTTACTCTTGGGTGTTTGAGCACCCTAGACGGAAGAGGTCACCTCGAAGCCATATTCCATTATGGTGAAGCTTCGCGGTGGTGTTGGGAGCCTCCAATTAAGTTGTGGAGAGAGCCCCAACCTTGTTTGTAAAGGTCCGATCGCCGCCTTCAAGGGCACCACTAGTGGAATGATGGCATCTTGCATTGTGTGAGGGTGTGAGGAGAATACGGTGGCCCTAGTGGCTTCTTGGGGAGCATTGTGCCTCCACACCGCTCCAACGGAGACGTACTTCCTCTCAAAGGGAAGGAACTTCGGCAACACATCCTCGTCTTCACCGACTCCACTTGTGGTTATTTCTTTCCTTTACTTTGTGCAAGATTTTGTTGTGTTGTATTGGTTGCTTGTTGTTGTTGTTGTTGTTGTTGTTGTTGTTAGCATCATATAGGTTGCCTACCTAGTTGCATATGTAGACAACCTATTTGTTGCTTAACCTAAATTGTTAAGAAAAGCTAAATATTGGTAGTTGCCTATTCACCCCCCCTCTAGTCAACCATATCGATCATTTCACCGATCAAACTAGAGGAGGGCGGCGGGGAGGCGCTCTGAGCTGGCGGCTGATTCGGCCTTACAAAGTGCGTCCTTCTCCACCCACTAGGAGTAGTCTCACACCCTATCCACATAAATACCATTGATCATCCCTTCCCATTCTTCCTTGTCTATAGTGACCGACCCATCCTCTCTGGTCAGCATCGCAATCTTATATTTCTTCTTGTGCATAGTAGCTTTCCGGTGGAAAAAAATGTGTATTTCTATCGCCTTCTTTTAGCCACTACACTCGGTATCGCTAGTGCCACATGATCTCCTCTCTATGAAATAATTCTGCAAGCTGATCCTGCACCTTGATTTCCTCCCTAGACGGGCCCCTACACCCAGGTTCTTGCTTCAACCGAGCCAACAACTCCTTAAGCTTAGTAATTTCCTTCTCGAATTCTTCCATGCTCCATTTTTTAAGGTCACCCCAAACGATGGAGTTTAGTGTGCATGTCCCTCGCGCTGAGAGCTTTATCATTTCCCCACGCCGCTTCCATCATGCTACCAAAACCACCACGTGTCTCTCACATTTTATCACACCGAAATAACTTTGGTAGCCAATCCATCCTCCCTTCCTGATCATCGACTTCCAGTTGTAGCCATATCGCACAATGCTCCTTAACAGCAGCGTGAACGTATCAGATGTTGTCCATTGGATAAATTGGTGTCCACTCAGTCGTAAAGAATTCGGTCCAGCCGTACTTAGTATAGCTTCCTCCTGCCACCCTTTTCTCAGAAGTCTAATTTGTGCTAGTATATCCCCAGATCTAGCAGTCCACAAGCGTCAACTACATCTTTGAAGTCTAGCATCTCTCTTCTCAGCCGCAATCCAACACCTGCGTGTTCCTTCGATCGCAACACCACATTAAAATACCTAGTCAAACCCATGGTAGGTCAGATTTAGCTTTTATACTCCTCATAAGATCCCATGTTTTACAACCCCCCCCCGTCTCACTCTGATATGCTTTGTCATATATACAAGTAAGCCTCCATGGTACCTTCCCGTTCATCCTCATTTCTCCATTGATATGCCTCTGATAAAATCTTAACACGCTGAACCTTACTAATTCCTTCTAGAATACTCCTAGCCCACCACTTCTCCCATTACTTTCAACCGCTTAACAACGATGAAAACCCAACGATCTTGTTAAATCTTCAACCCGTCATTTGGAAATTTGAGTCTCCACCACACACTACAACGGGAAAAAAATCAATCGCAATATTGCAAAGCTCTTGAATTTTTGCGGCATTGCCAAGTCCGCGACAAATCCAACATATAGTACTCATTGGTCATGGCGGTCTCCCTCAAAGGAGGTAGCCGATGATGACATACTATTGTTTAGTTCATGTTGAGTTCTCGATCTCTTTTGCTTATTTTTCCCGGTGGCACATATGTCGGTGGATGGGGTGGGATGTCCGCCTGTGCCGACCCATACACAACAAGTTCAGTACCAACTGTAACCCCCAAAGCACCAGATAATTCAAGGTTTTTCCTTACTAAAGGCACCATGGCCCCTCCATCCGCACATTCTTCGTCATGCACATGTTTCAGCGGACTAGTGGATGAGTCATGTGTCTCCTTGTCATCTAGGTATGCATCCACAGAAGATCTTTTTGACGAGGTGTTAACACTTCCCCCTGGTTGTCCTCTCCCTCTACCCCACACCCCCCTCCCGCCCCATGCGCACCCTAGCTCCCATAGGCGCCCTTGATTGATACTGCGGGGTACGAAACCACCTTCTTCTGGGGAATCATCCATGACCCAAGCTGCTTATCTTTTTCCTCCTACACACCATCACCGCATTCTTCATGGGAATTTTCCATCAGTCCACATATCTTGTAGAAAAACTACACCAACTCATACTCAACTGGCAGTTGTTTCCTTCCTCCACCTTTAATGTTAAGCAGGTTAACCCCTTAGCTACCTTCACTCTTGCCCTGTCGCAAATATAGTCCCCTTCATACAACAAATTTGGTGCCATCTAGACCTATTACCCTTCCAATTCTCTTGGCTAGTTCATCCATGAGTGATTCCTGCCTGTAACGCTCAAATATATTGTGAGATTGAGCCCATAGGTATAACCCGCCAAAGACCACTTTGGACGGATCTCTCACCTTCGTCATAATCCCCGTTCATCACCTCTAGGCCCTCGAAGAGCCAAGGACCCCCCCCCCCCCTACCACCTTCTTCCAGTCTCCCAAACAGAACATCTGGAAGATGAACACATTATCCCATGCTTCTCTGCACTTCGGCACATGGTCCAGCCCCATACGAATTTAAGCATCTCAACAGCGCCGATGAATTGAAGGGTTTGTTAGTTACCACCTTCCCGATTGCGAGCCATAATGTTGCCTTTGCAAAGTCCTTCGTTTCTTCCTCTCCTTCTACAACATCATTGAGCTCCTCATCCTTGAGATCAAAGGTGTTGCAAGATATCCTCCAAATTCACCTCCCCGCATGCCCCTGGAGGAGGAGCCCTCCGACGCCATCTTGTCGACGATCCTCAGGAAAAGCTGGAGACGGGACATTTGATTAGGTCAGAAAATTCTCGATGGCGTGCAGTGGCTGCCGGAGTACAAAATTCCTAGGTTATCTCTCTCTTCGTGTGTGCGCGTGCTGAAGTACACACCTATGTTCTCTAGGCCCATTTGGCCGTGTCGTAACCTAATGCGGGCGAATGGCCTCAACAATTCACGTGGTACTAAATGAAGGGAACAAAATTTAACGTTGTTTAGTCCCATCTAGCTCAAGAGGTTCGGCCAGCCGGGTCCTCTGGAGCTCAACTTTGAGTAGTCATATTTCTCAATTAATTGACAACTAAGCACGTAGCTTAAGAGGTTCAGCCGGCTGGGTTCTCTCGAGCTCAATTTTGTTTCCTTTGTAAGGTGGGGTATTATTATGGGAGGAGTTGGATGGTGCGTGAGATTTGAATTATGCTGAGTTGTGCTCAACACTTGCAATAATCTGGATCATTGGTCGGAGGCAATTGAACGCGTGAGATTAAATGTATCCCAACGTGTTTGCTTTTTTATAAGTAGTGAAGATACTGAACGAAGGGAACAAAATTTAACGTTGTTCAGTCCCATCTAGCTCAAGAGGTTCGGCTGGCCGGGTCCTCTCGAGCTCAACTTTGAGTAGTCATATTTCTAAATTAATTGACAACTACTCGCTCCGTTCCTAAATATAAGTTTTTTTATAGATTCCACTATATACGAATGTATATAGACATATTTTAGAGTATAGATTCACTCATTTTGCTTCGTATGTAGTCCTTTATTGAAATCTTTAAAAAAAATTATATTTAGGAACGGAGGGAGTAAGCACATACTCCTAGGTCAAGTGCCTTGTTTAACTGGGCCCGTCAGCTCTGGTACGAGGTGCTGGCGTGCCCCGCGTTGCCATGTCTGCCCCTCCAAGGACCCGAAGCCAGACTGGCTACAATGCTTCTTTTTTTTGCGAGAATACAGTGCATCGGTTTGCACTCGCACACTCGGGCGATCATGCACATGGAGCCATGGTCTCGTGGAGATAGACTAGCCGTGATCTCATCGGTGTTGGAGATCCCCAGCACATGCCGCATGGAGATACGGTTGTTGTGACCCAGTGCAACAACTTGGCCATTTCGCACCTGTCAAAAAATAATAATAACTTGCCATTTCGCAAACGAAGGTTTTCCGGAGGATCTGTTATTGTTTGCCGCTGTGTGAGCGTTTTTATCATGGATCTGGCCGGCCGGCCTGGCAATTAGAAAGATCGTGTACTGGTCGCCTATTTTTTTTCTTTATTTTTGAAAGAAATATTGTTCGGCTATTGGATGCACCGAAGTGCAAGTGTCGTGCAAATGCGTATCTCGAGCACAAGATTTCGCATGGTTTCACCCGTCGCACGTCCTCCTTGACTACGCGTGCGTATAACACGCTTTATTATTGATGATCAGATAAGCTAAATTGCTAACCGGATAAGCTTCATATTTACAAGAGCACAAAATCAACCTATTCCTATTAATAGATCTGGATTTTTATTGCATTCTTATAAATTATAATCCGGATGGCAGATCATGTTGCTTATGTTATATCGTGAGACTTTGATCTGATAATCTAAATATTTCTCCGGATAAGCTAAATATTTACTTTTTTTTTAGAAAAGGAGGATCACCCCTGACCTCTGCATCAGAATGATGCATCCAGCCCTTTATTAAGCGAAGTATCCGAAAAGTCTGCAGTCCAATACAAGCTCTCTGAGAGCTGAAAAAGTAATAAAAAGGTGAAAAATGCCACAACCGACCAAAATAGGACGAGATGACTGAACACCTAGCCAATTACTGGACCGCCATCCAAACCGGTTGTAGATATTCCGAGCTACCATCTCCCATCTGATAGACCCAGTAACCAAAGCCTCCCTGGCTTCCGCAGGAGTGAGTAACGACCACGTACGGATCCAAGCAGTGACCCTGTAGATAACCTGCAAAAAATTAATACGAGTTTGTCCGTTAAAAATCATATCATTTCTGCAGTTCCATATAGCCCATAGTAGTGCGCATACTCCTATCCGAATATGTCTCGCAGTATTTGACTCTACTCTATTTAGCCACGTCCCAAATAACGTGTGAATGCTATTTGGAGGGGTAATGTTAAAGACTATATGAATTGAACGGCATAGAATTTTGGCCATCGGGCAGTCGAGAAAGAGGTGTTTAATAGTTTCATCTTGATCGCAACAGCAACATCTTTGACTCCCCTCCCAATTCCTTAGTTAGAATCAACTCCTTGTGAACAAACCACATGAAGACTTTGATTCTTAACGGCACTTTGATCTTCCAAATATGTATCAATTTCGAGATCGGACCAAGAGTCAATTAGATCTACATACATCGATTTCACCGAGAAGATACCGTTCATGGTTAATCTCCAGTGTATACTATCAGGCACATCAGAAAGGTGAACATCCATCAACCTTCTCACCAGATGTAGCCAAGCTTCCCATCGGTCTCCTACTAAAGATCTCCGGAATTGAATATTTAGAGGAGTAGACTGTAATAACGTAGCAACGTAAGCTTCCTTACGCTGTACAATATTATAGAGACAGATACTGCGTGGCTAAAGGCGTCTCCCCTAACCATGTATCCTCCCATAATCTAGTCAAATTACCGTTTCCAATGATAAATTTAGTCCTATGAAAGAAAGCTGCTCTCGTTCTCATTAACCCCTTTCAGAAAGGTGAATCATTGGGTCTAACGGTAACCTGGGCCAAGGTCTTAGTTCGTAGGTACTTATTACGTAAAATCTGTACCCATGAGCCTTTCTCATGCTAAACAAGTCGCACGGGTCCTTCAAGCATCAACTCATAAAATTACGAGCCCTGAGGTACATACTTACTGTTTTATTAGTCCCCATCGTATTTTGGGTCAAAGTTAGACAAATATTTTTCTAGCAAAATATTAATGCATGCCACAAAAAATTATGTTGTTGGGTTCATATTTGAATGTAGTTTACAATAATATTATTTTTGTTACGTATAACTTATATTTTATTAGTTAAAATCATGATCAAAATATGACTCAAATTACGAGGAAAACTAGTAAACCAGGACGGAGGTGGTAACCAGTAGTACATTGCATTAGTTATGGAAGTTTGCTTTAACCACTCCAATAGCTCGCATATTGTTAGTAAATATATCCATATCATCAACCAACAATCTTCGAATGAATATGACCATGTTGTAGCTGGTAATTCTTGTCTGTCGACTAACCTCTTTAGTGCATCGGCTGCGGAAGCAATCGCGGTGCAGAGAGGCTTGGAACTTGTTGAGGGCCCGGGCTGGACCAGTCTTATGTTGAATCGGATTCATTATAAGTTATTCAAGCATCCACAGGAAGCGTGTAGAATCCATACATTGCCATCCTACTGAATAAATTTCCTAATAAAACAATAAAGGTTTTAAAATTGTTCTCATCTCCTTCATGCATTGTCTTGATAATGCAAATGAAGTGGCACACAATCTAGCTAAGTATACATTTGAATCTAAGATAGCTTTGTTTTGGGACGATGACCCCCCCTTTTTTTTATTGTTTCAGACATTATAAACAATGTACCCTTTTTTTGATGCAACAAAGTGTGCCATGATGACATTCCCTAATAAAAACAATTTCTCATACAACCATTTCAATATAGTGTATTTGAGTTATCGATAGAAAATGACAAACTACCCCCCCCCCCCATTTCATAGTATAGTGAGTATAGTTTTTTCAGAAGACAGACCTTATAAAAATCTGATCAAGCTTATTCAAAAAATATCGACAACAATAATTTCAAATAAATACAATGTAAAATATGTCTCGTGGCGTATCTAATGATATTTATCTGATATTATTATAGATGTTAATACTTTTTCTATAAATGTGATCAAATTTTATGAAGTTTGACTTTTCAAAAGAGCTATGCGGAATATGTTATAGAACTGAGGGTTTGAGGTAAGTTTGCTGCTCTTTACACCTTGTAGCTTGCGCGAGAATGTAAGTTCGAGTTCATACTACTTTCCTTCTCTCTCTCTCCACGTTTGTTTGGTGTATCATTCTGAAAGTGTATCTAGGACCTCATAGTGGATTTTGATAATTAATTACAACAATATTAAAAATATTAACATTCTGTTTTAAGTGTTGATCAGTTTTAGTCCCGAAGATACTATATTGGAAGATGGTTTTCAACCCTTGGAAAATAAGAAGAATGTAGCAACAACATTAAGGATAAATTCCTATAGTTTTGTGATAAAGAATCACATTGAGATATTTTTCAAAAAAAAATGAAAAATACAAGCAAAAGGGTATCTGGACCCTTGTGAGGTTTAGTTTCTCTTGCTAAGTGCTCAAAGTCAAAAACTGTAAAATTCTCATAAATCATCACTTTTCCACACATATCGCGTTCTATGATTTGCTTGTTCTGACCCTCTAAGTGGATCCCCTCCGGAGCCTCCGAGTATGTTAGAAAGAGTGAGTCAGTTGCACTTTGTGCAGTTCGGGCCCTTGAAGTGAATGGTTAGGATATTCCAGGATACTACAGAAGCTTCCTGCTCTTGTCCAATTCCTTTGAGTGACTTATATCTGAAACCTTCGAGCTAGTAAAGTTTGAATAAAATAATCATTCTAACCTCCGAGTGGTATTTGTCCGGACATTATAAGATTAGAGAGTAGAAAGATCTCCAGATCCCAGTATAGTTAGGACCCTATGAATGGTGCGTGATTGGAGCTTCTAATATGGGGTCAGTGAACTATACAAAACCCTTAACACTCTTTTTGGATATATGTATTGAAGGGCTCCATATTTAATTGGTTGAAATACCAATTCAGTAAAGAAATTGAAACGAGAATGAATACAAATTCGTTTGTTTGGTTGTTCACTGAATTGACCCATGGAATCCCACAAAGGTTTCAATACCAAATCCTTTTTGGATGAAAAACTCTGAAATTGCATAGTTACAAGAGTATGAAGATTATGCTTTGTTCCTATATGTCTCGAACAAAAATTGTCCTCATAGCACGCGTTTGCCCTAGGCCACCACCACTTGTCGCTACGTCACTCTATTGTGACGCCCCCGAAATTAATCGTGCACTAAACATCCACGCGGCATGCACGATCAAGATCAGTGACTCACGGTATAATATCACAACACGACTCTATGACTCAAATTTAAGCAAGGAAACAATATATTACAAGCCAGGGTCGTAAGACCCGATATTACAACAAGAGTTAGGTCTGACTAAAGACATTTACAAAGGTGCCTTAAGAAGGCGAAAACAAACAACGACTCTAGATCGAAAAGGCAAGGCCTCCTGCCTGGGACCTCCGAACTACTCCTGGTCGTCGATCTCCACATAGTAATCATCGATGATGGAACCTGCATCCGGGGCACTACTATCTGATAGAAACAACCGGGTCAAATGAAAAGAGTAGCAAAGCAACGGTGAGTACTCATCCAAAGTACTCGCAAGACTTACATCAGATCTATACTAGATATGCATCGGTATCAAAGGAATGGGGTAGTATCTGTGGACTATACTGCAGAAATGCCAGAATAAGGGGGAGAAACTCATCCTATCGAAGACTACATCTTCTTGCAGCCATCATCTTGCAACAGTAAAAGAAAGGAGCATTATATGGTATCATCTTGTACGAACATATAGCAATAATCAGCTCAGAGATCCTCTCCTCGTCACCCTGTGAGAAAGCAATCTCCGGGGGTATCTGTGTTATCTAGGTGTGTTTTATCAAGTATTCGGTTTTAGTTGTAAGAGGTCGGGATACAACTCCAAGTCGTCTTGTTACCATGGACACGGCTATTCGAATAGATTACTTCCCTGTAGGGGTGCACCACATTACCCGATACGCTCAATTACTTCTGGCCGGATACACTTTTCTGGGTAATGCCCGGCCTCGGGCAATCGACACGCCGTAGTCCTACCTAGGCTCTCCAGAGAGGTCAGCACGCCGGTCTACATCCTAAGCGCGAAGGGGTCATGGGCCAATCGCCCTAAGCACTCCTGCGCGTTGCGAGGACGGCCGGGACCAATCCTGGCTACCTCTTTATACAAAGCAGGCGCTTATAGATCACCCGGGCGCGTGCCGCTCAACTGTGACGTCTGACAGAGCTTTCGGGAGAATCGTACGACGCCGAGGGCCCCATAAACCATTATCCCGCGCGGCGGTTAGTGCGTATATGCCAATGGCAGCCTCAGATCAAAGACACCGAACTCGTTAAGCGTGTTATTGTTAAGTAACCGCGGACAACGACTAGGGTCCAGGCCCACCTCTCTCCTAGATGGTCTCTACCTGCCCTGTCGTTCCGCCACAGTGAATCACTCGCGGGTGCCCTCCGAGCTGACCCGACTTTAATCATATCATGTAACATTGTATAGTGTATATAACATAAAGCAGTAATAGTCTTCGTCTTCGTCGGCATCTCGTTGCAGTCCATCTCACTCCATGTCGTAGGCCACCGAAGTCCGGGGTCCACCGAAGTAACATATATAGTATGCAGTATAAGGCATATCCGTGATCAGCACCCGAAGGCATCACGGTCTGATAGTAGAGCATGGCAGACGGACAAGGATGTAGGGCCACTGATGGGACTCTAGCATATCTATACTAAGCATATAGGATAACAGGTATGGTATCAACAGTAGTAGCAAAGATAGGCAATGCAACAGTATAGGATCTACCGATAAAGCAGTAACAGTATCACAACTCTAATGCAAGCAATAAAGAGAAGGAATAGGCAATATCGGAATGATCAAGGGGGTTTGCTTGCCTGGAAGCTCAGCTGAGAAGGACGGGTCGTCGTCGATGTAGTTGTACTCGGAGTCAACGCCAGCCTCAGGGTTCATTATGTTAGAGGGGTGTCGTAGGTATGTGGATGGCATATTCGGATTCGTTATATTTTTCTGATCAACTTTCATATATAAATTATTTTCATTCGAGTTACAGATTATTTTATATGATTTTTCAAAGTTTAATTGAATTTCTGGATTTACTATTAATTTCGAAATTAAAAATGTAAATTTACTTTTGTCACCTAGTGCATTGCCAGCCACAGTCAATGACATGTGGGGCCAGGTCAAAGTCAACAGCACAGTCAGCTATTGACCGGGTCAACCAGTGAATAGTTTGTGTGGGTCCCGTGTGCCATTGTCTATGGTTAATTAGAATTTAATTAAATTAGATTAACTAATAGTGGGGGCCACTGACATTGGCTAGTAGTTAAACTAACTAGTAATAAGCCCCTAAGTTAATTTGCACGGCCTGCCAGTGGTGGCTGTGCACACACACACACAGCACGTGCTCGGCCATGGCCACGACCATGGCCATTAATAGCGGTGGGCAGCGGCTGGAGCAGCAGCTAGCAACGTTTGCAGGAGGAAGCAGCAGCGGCAAGCAGCAGCATCTAGGAGCAGTAGTAGCTAGCGGCCAGGAGCAACTAGAGTAGTTGCGGCGGCTAGGCAGCAGAGTAGCAGTAAGCAGCAGTTAGCGGCGCAGCAAGCAGTAGCAGCGAGGAGTAGTAGCGAACGAACGTGGCTGCGGCGCGCGTACGTGGACGCAGAACTACGGTGGCGACTATGGCGAGCACAAGGCGAAGGCTGCGGCGACGGATCGAACGAGAAACAGAGGGCTTTTGTTGCGGTGCTCACCGTGAAGGCACAAGAGGGCCCGGTGAAAGATTTGGAGCAGCAGGGCGGTCGAATTTGAAGACGAACGCCAGCGGCGACCGAGGAAGAAGAAGCTCGATCCGCACGATGCAGAGGCACCAAGCTCGAACGGGTGGCCGTAGATGACGTAGACGAACACGACAGAGCTCCTGGACACGATCTCAGGGCGAGGGGGTGACGGTGGGTGTGTGGACGAGGTCGGCCATGGCGGTGATGCTTCAGGTGATCGCGGGGAAGAAAGAGGCAACGCGAGGAGGGGGAAGTGGAAAAGCTAGGGTTGCCCAGGGGGTCGACGGTGGCCTATATCAGCGTGGGGATGCGGTGGATGGCCGGCACGTGGCCGATCAGCGGTGTGGACGCGGCGCGTGCGGCCAGCGCGTCCCTGGTGAACAGGAGGTTGAAGACAAGGGTTAGGTGGGATGGGCCGTGCACTGTGCACTTGCGGCCCAGAGGCACAGTGGCATTTAGCTCTTTTTCTTTTTCCTTTCTGCTTTCTATTTTCTGTCTCAGTTTTGTATTTTATTTTTGTACCAAATTATTTTTGTTACATATGAAATTTGTCACATAAATTCTAGGGAAGGTGATGAGCTAGCACAGTAAGCTCCAAATTATTTTGACTAGTTTAATTATTTGTTTAAATTGAAGTGGTTCAAATAAATGCGGCTGGTCCTGTTTTGAATATTTTAAGGCCATTATAATATTTCAAAAAATGTTGAGTAATACATGATAATTACCTAGTGAATATTTGCAACCCATCAAACATTTTTGTTTGACTGTTTAAAGAAAAATTATTTTTGACTTTATTTTAAATTTGAATTTATACTGGGTTTGGATCAAAGTGGAGTTTAACAAATTAATTGTGATGACATGGCACCATTAGCATGAGCCTACTGTAGCATGATAGCATGGGTGTTACAAATCTCCTCCACTAAAAGAAATCTCGTCCCGAGATTTAAGAGGTAGAGTAAGGGGAAAAAGCCTGGTTACGAAATTCTACGAGTCTTGTCGGTCTTGGTTGTTCTTCCCGAAGAGGTCGTTCCACTGTGTTCAAGTCTTCATTTCTTTGCATCAGTGCTTGGTGATCAAGCTGTCATCCTTCCTTCAGGATCTTCATCGTACTTACGAAAAGGGAGGCAGCTCGACAACGATAGAATGCTATAAGGGGTAAGCATCTGGGGTTATCCCATGAATGAACACATAAGTATCTATCGGGTTGGAACTCAAGAAATACTTTGAGAGAAATAAAAGAAGGCATGAGAAGTTTCAAGCAGGCAGGCAATCATTTAATGCCCAACCCAGAGTGTGAATGGGGTTCAGAGCAACGGGAATAAGTATTGTGTCTGATACCTGAATATATCATCTCAAGGAAGGTGGCTCGTGAATTACATACGAAGCAAAGCACAAGGAATAACTTTGGAAACATGGATGTACAGGAGAGTCAGGTTTCGATCATGTGGAACTGTGGTTAGTGTGGATTAAGAGTAGGAAGGGCGGTGACATCTTGCACGCTCACGATAGCAAGGCATGTCAGAGGATAGCTTGTCTGCTATGTTGGTAACAATGTCGGTACCAAGGGCGGGGGACGAAGAGAGCCATTTTCCTGCTCGCAAGGTGAGGCGGGCCAATAGGCAAAGTTCTCGTCCACCGGTGTTACCAAAATGTTATCAACAATAGTAACAGGGTCTTACTAACAGCGTTGTACACTGAGGTGTGTAACTATTACTGCTTAAACTATATAAATTATAAGAAAGGTTAATCAGACCAATGAAAAGGAAAAATGTGATTATCAGATTAAACACACAAATGGAAAGGAAAGTGTGATTATACACAAGTATTAGGTGTATATCCTTCTCAAGAATAAGCAGAGCACGATATACATGACAAGACAGCAAGTACATATCCATTTGGATAATGGGGCAAGGACTTCCATGATGTTTACCCATAAAACGGGGTTTGGATAATTGATCAAGAAACATTTGGCATTGCGCTTCCAATGTTCTTGTTGATATTCGGGATACCACAATCATGCTTCGAGGTAGCAATAATATGGTGTTTCAAGTAAGGGTTGGGTTTGAAGATCACAAGAAATACGTGAGGATCAGTTCCAGGAATAGCAAGGAACTTAAGGTATAACCAAAACATGACCAAGTCTGTGTTGGAAGAAGGTAAGGATGTTATCGATGACAACACAAATTATCGAGAGGCGGGGATGGTAATTCTCATCATGAATTCAATTGACATCTCGAAAGAAGTCAAAATGTTGACGATGATCATGACACATTTTGTCAAGAGGTTTCATGAAGATGTAGATCAACGACGACATCAAGCAAAAGGAACGATGAAGCGAAAGGTTATTGGAACCACAGATACGATAAAAACTCGGATTCAATCTTGTTGTTCAAGGTGAAACGATATGACGAAGACGCTCGACATAAGCTTACCTCGTTGTCAAAAAATTGTGCTCCGGAAAGAAGGAGCACTTAGCACAGTTAAAATTAGCACAATAATGATGTAGCCGATCAGGCATGGAATGACATGATGGAGTATTAAACTTCTAGCCACAAAGTACTAGGAGTACTGAATCACAGTGTGGATTCGAGTCACTTGTCAGAGTTCTCGAGTGACGGACAATGCAAACCCGCGGAGTTACTAAAACGGTGAGAAGTATTATTCCAACAAGAATTCATAAGAGGTAGTGCAATGGCACAATATCCTCGAGATAAGAGAGGGCAATACTCGAAGGTAGATCAGAATAGAGGTTGGAGTGGTGTATTGATCTGTAGAAGACAAGTGCTTTAACTTGTCTGAGAAATGGATTTGAAGGAGAACAATATGGTTGAAACCACGACTACAAGGGACCAAATCACAGATACAAGATGAACTTATATCAAGGGGATAAATATGTTTACGAGGATCCTCCATGATAAGATATACCTCGTGTCCATGGGCATGAACACAAAGTTCAAGGTCGACTCCCACTTCTTCAATGCATAACCTTTCATTTACTTCTCGTTTTCGAAGAAGTTGTAGTGTTGAAAATGTATTTTGCGAAACATTAGAAGAGTATGACCCGTGAAATTTTTTGGGTTCACACGGATTAGGGAAAGCATAGGTTCAACCCATCGGGGCATCTTACGAACCTATACCACAAACTTCAGGAGTAATAACACAAGCTCGAAAGCAGAGCGTGGTTGACAAAAGCAGAGGATACAATTTACCAAAGGCATTATGTATCAGGGGAAGAACTCACAAGGTTATTGAATATGAAGGACACTGTCGGATAATAATCCAACAAAGGATCTGACGGCCCACAAGGGATCTGATGTGAGCATCGGTACTCAACCAGAAGAAGAAAGAATGCAAATGCATCAGGTTATGTAATCTTCTAATCCACTCTTAATATAAAGTTCAAAGGGATTATGATTTTCTAAGTCAGAGGAACAGAAGCAGATGTTCTGATCAAGGATGAATAAGTTGAATAGACTTAGAGGCACTGCCGATCAAACTTGATTGGTTAAGAACCAGCTCATATCCTGAATGACGTCTGAGCCGGAAGGATAATTTCCAGGGAACAACTGATGATTGTGTGCATTCGCACACATGATGGATCAATAGGATCAAAGTGACAATCATAGAGGATTTTAACGAGGATTGTCGAACACCAGGATTTTATCACAAGTGTAAGTAGGGGACATGAATTCAACAACAGTAGGACGTATAGGCTTCTCGGAAAATCGGAGAGTATTTCAGGGTATCTTGTAATAACAAGAGCAACTGGGAATGAATGTATGAACGACAAGTATATGTAGTTATCCATAGGGATTTATCGGTGATAGAGAATTGCAAAGGCGGTGGGCACAAGGGTCTCGGGAAAACAATGAAGAGTATCTTCAGAATCTTCTGGTGAATCAAGCGATCATCTGGAATGAGGGGCTCTCCGGGAGGAAGTAGTTACGAGAACCTAAAGTTAGAGTTAGCAAAATCTTTAACCCGAAGAGAAGAGAAATCAGAACCCAGAGTAAAGATGCGGAATAAAAGATCCTAATCCCATCCATAGGTGATGTGGGCCCGTAAGCCACACAACACAGTCAGTAGTTTAGAAAATAGTTTTTCAAGTCTAGACTCAACTTCGACCAAGGAGTTTGGAAGGGGTTCCTACAGACAGTCGGCTCTGATACCAACTTGTGACGCCCCCTAAATTAATCGTGCACTAAACATCCACGCGGCATGCACGATCAAGATCAGTGACTCATGGAATAATATCACAATACGACTCTACGACTCAAATTTAAGCAAGGAAACAATATATTACAAGCCAGGGTCGTAAGACCCGATATTACAACAAGAGTTAGGTCTGACTACAGACATTTACAAAGGTGCCTTAAGAAGGCGAAAACAACAACGACTCTAGATCGAAAAGGCAAGACCTCCTGCCTGGGACCTCCGAACTACTCCTGGTCGTCGATCTCCACGTAGTAATCATCGACGATGGAACCTGCATCCGGGGCACTACTATCTGATAGCAGCAACCGGGTCAAATGAAAAGAGTAGCAAAGCAACGGTGAGTACTCATCCAAAGTACTCGCAAGACTTACATCAGATATATACTAGATATGCATCTGTATCAAAGGAATTGGGTAGTATCTGTGGACTATACTGCAGAAATGCCAAAATAAGGGGGAGAAACTCATCCTATCGAAGACTACATCTTCTTGCAGCCATCATCTTGCAGCAGTAAAAGAGAGGAGCATTATATGGTATCATCTTGTATGAACATATAGCAATAACCAGCTCAGAGATCCTCTCCTCGTCACCCTGTGAGAAAGCGATCTCCGGGGGTATCTGTGTTATCTACGTGTGTTTTATCAAGTATCCGGTTTTAGTTGTAAGAGGTCGGGATACAACTCCAAGTCGTCCTGTTACCGTGGACACGGCTATTCGAATAGATTACTTACCTGCAGGGGTGCACCACATTACCTGATACGCTCAATTGCCTCTGGCCGAACACACTTTTTTGGGTAATGCCCGGCCTCGGGCAATCGACACGCCGTAGTCCTACCTAGACTCTCCAGAGAGGTCAGCATGCCGGTCTAAATCCTAAGCATGAAGGGGTCATGGGCCAATCGCCCTAAGCACTCCTGCGCGTTGCGAGGACGGCCGGGACCAATCCTGGCTACCTCTTTATACAAAGCAGGCGCTTACAGATCACCCGGGCGCGTGCCGCTCAACTGTGATGTCTAACAGAGCTTTCGGGAGAATCGTACGACGCCGAGGGCCCCATAAACCATTATCCCGTGCGGCGGTTAGTGCGTATATGCCAATGGCAGTCTCAGATCAAATAGACTGAACTCATTAAGCGTGTTATTGTTAAGTAACCATGGACAACGACTAGGGTCCAGGCCCACCTCTCTCCTAGATGGTCTCTACCTGCCCTGTCGTTCCGCCACAGTGAATCACTCGCGGGTGCCCTCCGAGCCGACCCGACTTTAATCATATCATGTAACATTGTATAGTGTATATAACATAAAGCAGTAATAGTCTTCGTCTTCATCGGCATCTCGTTGCAGGCCATCTCACTCCATGTCGTAGGCCACCGAAGTCCGGGGTCCACCTAAGTAACATATATAGTATGCAGTATAAGGCATATCCGTGATCATCACCCGAAGGGATCACGGTCTGATAGTATAGCATGGCAGACGGACAAGGATGTAGGGCCACTGATGGGACTCTAGCATATCTATACTAAGCATATAGGATAACAGGTATGGTATCAACAGTAGTAGCAAAGATAGGCAATGCAGCAGTATAGGATCTACCGATAAAGCAGTAACAGTATCACAACTCAATGCAAGCAATAGAGAGAAGGAATAGGCAATATCGGAATGATCAAGGGGGTTTGCTTTGCCTGGAAGCTCAGCTGAGCAGGACGGGTCATCGTCGACGTAGTCATACTCGGAGTCAACGGCAGCCTCGGGGTTCATTATGTTTGAGGGGTGTGGCAGGTATGTGGATGGCATATTCGGATTCGTTATATTTTTCTGATCAACTTTCATATATAAATTATTTTCATCCAAGTTACGGATTATTTTATATGATTTTTCAAGGTTTAATTGAATTTCTGGATTTACTATTAATTTTGAAATTAAAAATGTAAATTTACTTTTGTCACCTAGTGCATTGCCAGCCACAGTCAATGACATGTCGGGCCAGGTCAAAGTCAACAGCACAGTCAGTTGTTGACCGGGTCAACCAGTGAGTAGTTTGTGTGGGTCCCGTGTGTCATTGTCTATGGTTAATTAGACTTTAATTAAATTTGATTAACTAATAGTGGGTGCCACTGTCATTGGCTAGTAGTTAAACTAACTAGTAATTAGCCCCTAAGCTAATTTGCACGGGCCGGCTAGTGGTGGATGTGTGTTTGGAGGGATAGAGAGGGATTGGTGGAATCATTTGTTTATTGCTTGAGCCTCGTGGGCATATATATAGGAGTACATGATCAACTTGGAGTACAAGACAAGCCAGAACATATCCTAGTCTATCTCATATTTCCTAACTAATCATGATACTCAACATGCCCCCGCAGTCACAACGGTAGCGACGCAGACGGTGAGACTGGAGAAGAATCTGAAGGCAAGCCGACGGACATCCCCCCACAGTCGTAACGGTCGATGCATCACGGAAGTCGTGGCTGGAGTGGAAACCGACGAGGTTGCTATAGCAAGGTGGTAGCCCTTTGTGGCGTTGTCGAGGTAGCTGAGAGTGTAGGGTGGTGTAGCCGTGGTCGAGGTAGCCGTGCGAGGGACTCCATGGTCGATGTCGAGTCGGGGTGGCCGGTGTCGAGGTAGTCGCCGTGGACCGGGAAGAAGAGCGACGGCGGCCGGAGGAGGCGGCGGTGGCGGCTAGGTTAGGAGCGCGGCGACGGTGCTCGAAGTAGGCGAGGAAGAACCCGACAACGTGACGAAGACTGGCGCGGATGGTGGCGTTCCCGCGCCTAGAAAGGGGGCACGGCGCATACCACACAGAAGTCGACGCGCGTGGACAGCAAAGTGGACCGCGTGCCGCGGTGCTACGGCCTGAAGGGACGACGCTACGGCAGCACGCGGGTCGGGGCAATGGCGTGGAAGACCTCAGGGCGGCAGCAGGAACCGCGTGCCACGCTCTGATACCATGTTAGGAGGGATAGAGAGGGATTGGTGGAATCGTTTGTTTATTGCTTGAGCCTCGTGGGCATATATACATAGGAGTACATGATCAACTTGGAGTGCAAGACAAGCCAGAACATATCCTAGTCTATCTCATATTTCCTAACTAATCACGATACTCAATACTGTGCACACACAAGCACACAGCACGTGCTCAGCCATGGCCACGGCCATGGCCATTAATAGCGGCAGGCAGCGGCTGGAGCAGCAGCTAGCAGCGGTAGCAGGAGGAAGTAGCAGCGGCAAGCAGCAGCATCTAGGAGCAGTAGTAGCTAGCGGCCAGGAGCAACTGGAGCAGAGGCGGCGGCTAGGCAGCAGAGTAGCAGTAAGCAGCAGCTAGCGGCGCAGCAAGCAGTAGCAGCGAGGAGCAGTAGCGAACGGACGTGGCTGCGGCGCGCGTACGCGGACGTAGAACTACGGTGGCTGTAGGGGAACGCAGCAGAAAACAAAAAAATTCCGACCTACGCACCAGCCCAGGACCACTATGGAGACTGCATACAAGGTTTGATCTTTTCGTTACCGACTCGTAGCGCAGCGTAAGTAGAGTCGATGACGATCGGCGGTGCAGATCCCCGTAGCTAGGATTTTACAACCTCCCAACCGCGAGGATGTTCTCCCTTGTCTGCTCGTCGGACAGCCCTCCGGGAGGCGGTCGGACAGTCCCTCGGACGGTGTCACGGACAGCCCTTCGGGAGGACCCTCAAAACTCGGACGGTCACTCGGACAGCCCTTCGGGAGGCACTCTCGAACAGCCCCTCGGGCAAAAAGATCGAACCTACGACCTCTCTACGGGGTTGCACACATACTGTGTCATCTATCCGGCAGGGCTTCGCCGTCCAGAACTAGTTCCCACCGGAACCCAGACAACCTTTCGGCTCTACGAAACTATTTCACGGGGAGGGAGAGAGAAGGCCAGATCATGCATGGCTTGTGTATGTTGAGAAAGAGTGAGTGTGGAGAGCACCTCTCCACCTCTATTTATAGGAAATCCCAAGGGGTGGGGTGGCATTCCAAAACCCCAAAATGCCCATGAATGGAGTCCTCCACAAGGGCATAAAGGGGAAGGTAAGAGGGCAAGTGGGGCCCCATGTAGGAGCCTCACCATGGCTGGCCACCCCCTAGTGGGTCCCCCCCAAAAGGGGTTCCTTAGTCCCCAAGTCCTTCTAGAAGCCTTTTGGGAAAAGCCCTAAAAGGTGGCTTTCCATAAAGTAACCCAGAAAGCACTTTCACTATTCACAGAAACATTTTTCCGCCACCGTTAAATCCGAAAATATTTCTGTAGGTCTTAGAACATTTCCAGTACCCACTAAAATAATTTTGGACGCGTTCCGAAACAATTCCGGATTAGTGATTTTCATCTGCGAAAAGCAAACAAAGCGATTCTGGCAGCTCTGGAACATTTTCGGGTTTTTTCTCCGAAAAATCCCAGAAGTTCCCAGAACAATTCTGGCACCCTCCAAGAATTTCCAGGCGTGTGCCGAAACGAATTTGACTTAATGGTATACCCTGAAACAACTTTTCAGTTTTACCAAAACTATTCCGGTGTTCTCTCTCCGGAACTTTTCTGTTGTCTCCGAAACTTTTCCGGTGACTTTCTCTCAGACTCCCTGTCTAGTATTTAGCAGATAGATGACCCTTAAGCGTGTGACCCTATAGGTTCGGTGAAGCATAGACATGGCCAGAACACTTTCCGATCAGTGATCAACATCGAAGCCGTGGACACACATATTGACCCCTATACCCACACGAATAAATATTCGAGTGAACCTCCAGTTGCCATGTGCTATTCTTGTTGCTTCGCGATATGTTACAAATACCCGAGGTGAGAATCATCGGCATCCCCGTGGATCAACACTTGTCCACAATGCCAGTTACCTCGTTACCGGTTTTGTTCTCTTTTCTCGTTCCCGTGTTCCGGCATCCCTGTGATCAAATCACAATGTGTCTGGCCAGACGAAGGTGGATACCGTAACACCGAGAGGGCCCAGAGATGTCTCTCCATCGTCGGAGGAGCAAATCACAATCTTGAGCTATCAAGTCCCTTGACACACTTTTCCATGAACCCGTAAGCCGCCGTAATAGCCACCCATTTACGGATGACGTTTAACAAACCCCAAAGTTCATGAAGCAAGCATAAAGAAACTCGACACTCTCATGGTCTAAGGAATTATGCAAACGTTAACTTTCTCTGTGTTATTAACCATTAACTTGTGACGAATGTATCTCATAGCATAACATCAATTCGGGTTGATTCAACACAAATGTTCTTCTAACATTGTGCCCTCAAAGTTGCCGGCATAGTCATGCCCATGATCAGGAAAACAGAACCATCATGCAACACTTGAGCTAGTCTTAGAGGCCAGACTAGGAATACTTTTTACCGTTTATTATTCCACACGTGCATATGAGTCTTCCTCCGAGCCTCGTGGTTATTGTAGACTCGAGAACCATAGCAGTTATAGCATGGAACATAAACATAATTATGAACATGGAGATAAACAATAACATTTATTATTGCCTCTAGGGCATATCTCCTACAGACTCCCACTTGCACTAGAGTCAATAATCCAGTCAATGCTAATGCACTTTACACCTATGGCATACCGGTGTAAAAAATGCTTCGCTTGTGGTATAGCCTGATGTCCAACGGATCTGACAACTTCAGTTCCGTGTGTATCTCTGCATATCCTCGTGTTTTCACGCTTCACAAAATTCATATTTTGTGTGGACTTGGCTTCGTATATATGTGAATCACTGGTCAAACCTTGATTCCTCAGACTGAGCTATGGAGTAGCTATCTTCAATAGTGTTCCATTGACCAAAGCCATCTTGGAACCATACTAAGTTCATGAACGAACTATACGATTCAACATCTTCTATGTCACTTTGAAAACGGCAACATACTTAGCCTTTGTTATAGAATTCGCCACAGGAACCTGTTTGGAACAATTTCCAACTACCGTGCCACCGTATCGTGTATTACACAAAACCCTTAACTTAAATCGAAAATCGCATGGAGCATTGATGAAGACTGTATCGATGTAATTACTTACAACGAGCACTTCATAATCTCTGTTTGCGAGAAAACATGTCATCAATGCTACTTTAGTACTTAATGACATTTTCCACTGTTGTCCCATGATCAGTACTTTGATCGCTTTGGTATCTATACTTGCAACAGCTTGGGAGTATCAGGCATATCTGGTTGTTTTACATACCATGGAATATATGATTAATCCAAACACAAGAGTGCGTGGGATCTCCATCCTGTATTTTGCTCATCAGTGTTTTGGGACACCGAATCTTGCAAAACTCTTTCCATGTGACTTCGGCAAGAATCACTCCTTGGCGTTTTTATGCTAAACTGTTTTAGCATCTTGTCAATATGTATTTTTGGCTTAGCCTATTAGGCAATTCTATCTCGTAGATAAATATGCCTAATATCAAGGCTATTTAGCCCAAGCACTTCATCAAAAAACTATTTTCAATGAAGTCCTAATTCGTGTCAAGAAATTTATAGTATTTCCAATCAACAATGTGTCAAGCACACAAAGTTTTTAGAAATATTATTATGCTCCCACTTACTTTCTTGTAACCACAAGCATCTTCGTTATCCATTGATGAAATCAAACTCTTTTGACTATTTCATCAAAACGAAGATTCCAACTCCATTTTGCTCTCTTCTGTCCATTGTTGGAACTCTGAAGTTTGCATACTTACTAGCATCCTCTGGATTGACAAAATACTTCGGACTGTATCACATGCAAGTCCTAGGTTGCATTTCCAACACATGGAAATCCTTTTGGCATCCATGTATCATATCTCAAGATTGAAATATGTATTAATTGCTAGTTTAACCCGATCCGACTTTAAGCATCGCTACGGTGAGACAATCTCATCGTAGTCAACTCCTTGAATTTGTTATTGCAACAAGTCGAGCTTTATGGATAAAACATTTTATCCACATCAGTTTATAGTTCCATTAATGTTCGTTAGACTCTAAGTCTTTCGAAGGGTTTATCAAGATATAATCTTGAATCATTTATATGGAAACTATCTCGGATTATATTGGCATTTAGCCAATTCCGGAGTCAGGGCCCATCAACACTTCCTTGTGTATCGTAGGTATACTGTTGTCTAACAACAATATCTCGCTTGCGCACCTGAGAGGTTTGCACGAGTTTTGCCTACGTGGTTCAGTTGCAAGTTCGACCGAAGTCCATACATCTCATGTAGAGGCTTCCGTATCAGGCGCAGTAGGAAACTCTGGAATTACTTCCAAGGTTTCTTTCCTTTGATCTGATGACGAAGATATTGTTATCTCGCCGAGTCGCGCTGTCCTCCCACTCACCTTTTTGCAAGAACCATTTTCTTCAAAAGCATACCGTTCTTTGTGGCAAAACCTTTTGCCTCGGTATAGTGGTGGGGGAATACCCAATAACTTGGGATAACCTACAAAGTAGCACTTGTCTAATTTGGAATAGGTTTGTAAATATTTTACACAAGCCCCATATTCCAAATGTTAAGAAAAACATAACATGGTTGGGTGTACCATACCATGGAGTCATTTCAACAGATCTGATGGTGCTCTTTTCAGTGTAAAAGACGCAGTCTCTAAAGCATTACTTTAAAAGGGATAATGACAAATTGATTTATGTCATCTTTGATCTTACCATGTCATAAATGGTTTGATTACATCTTCACGGACATTCCACTCACAGTGGTGCTCCGGGACGTGTAAGTTATGAAACTCTTTTCACAACTCATCAGACATTCGCTAAACTTGTAACTCAAAATTTCTTTCCGCAATCCAATTGCAGAAACATAATTTTCTTGTTACAATAATTTCTTCTTCATTTTGAAAACCTTTTGAATGATTTCAAAAGATCCAGACTTACGTCTCATCAAGTAAATATCCATATATCTACTTGAGTCATTTCAGAAGATAGACAAATCCACTGCCAGCAACAACATTTATCGGACTACACACATCATGATGTATGATCACCAATAAGTTCTTTGCTCGTTCCTTATGGCCTGTGAACGGTATTTCAGTCACTTCACTTTTCAGAGGAAAGTTGCAAGTGTCAGATGATTCATAATCAAACGACTTCAAAATCCATCATTATGGAATTTCTCCATGCGGGTTTCTCCGATGTGACCAAATGCAGTGCCACACATGTGTGGTATTCTTTTAGTCTTGCGACATTTAGCGTCAGTGTTATGGATGTATCAGGTTACCATCAATATTCATAACATACATCCCATCCCTGATGGAAGTATGGCCCTTATGTTATTCATAATACTGAACAACAATTGTTCTTTTATGAACAACACTCTTGCAACAAACATTTTGCAAATGGGCTAGAGTGTGTAAAACTCTAAAATGAATTATGAAAGTAAATACAGAGGTAATGTATTATTATCAACATTCATAACATACATCTCATTTATAATGAAAGTATGGCCCTTATGTTATTCATAACACCGAACATCAAAAGTTCTCTTATGAACAACCTTCTTGCAAGATACCTTATGCAATGGGCTAGAGTGTGTAAAACTCTAAATTAATTATGAAAATAAATACAGACGGTAATACACCGATGGAAGGTATAGTAACATTTACTATATTCCCAGCGCGTATCTAAACCTCACTCCGGCAAGTCTTTTAGGTCGTAGTAGTTCTTGCATCGAGTCGCAGCAGAATGCAATCGAGCGGGTATCTTTGTGATTAACTCACAATACCCAAGAATTAGTGACTAACAATTTAATCACAATTCCCAAGAACTATTTCTTTGACCAGCCTTTTATACATCAATAGCTTGTATGACTTTCATACATGAGCTGGACATTCCAGTCTTCTCTCTTTTTGCCTTTATACTTCTAACAGTTTAACTTTCAATATTTCTCCTACTCTCAGAAGAAGCACTCAACTTACGAGTGGCGTTAGCCCCGGACTTCCTAGGTGTGTAAGTCACACTAACACCCTTTGGACATTTCCTTTCTCTTTAAGTTGTTTGTTTTATTCACCTTCATCATATGATAAGCGTTCTTCTGGATCCCTCTCGTATTAGTCAAATGCATAGTAAACACTTTTACTAATAGTTTGCAAAACAAACATTGCTTTGGATATCACATATCTTTTAGCCTTTGTTTGTATCTGAAAATGATTTTCAGTTCCATGAATATCACATAGCTATCCCAAACTTTTGAAGTTCGGGTCTCATGGAAGCAAACATATTGCACTTGACCGTAACGGAATTCTAGCTTTTGGATCGAAGGACGAGAGTTGCATTATCCATAGCATTAGCGGGAGAATACTGAAAGCATGCGATAGGACAAAGTCCTTCTCGGCACTCTTGAGGACAATCCTCACATTACGTTACCAACCGTAAAGTTTTAACCAGATATTTAACAGCTATTCAAATTTAATAGGGAAGGTGGAAACGCGAGCCATTATTCTACAACTATTATGCAAATTTCACTTAGACAAAGTTCATAATTAATTGCACTAAGAATTTAAACAAGTTAATTCTACAATGCGCTCCCACTCAAATCAATATCTCTCATAATTGATTTTGAGTGATTCAAGATCCGCATTTCAATTCAACGCCATTGATGGGAACATCACTGATGACGGGAACTTCAATCGGTAGGCCAACTTGCCGATCACATCTCTATGTGACTCTTGTTCATCTTTCGATGCGCGTGTTCCGAGCTCATGACTTTCATGCCAGAACGTCAAGACAACCAAGTGATCTCACTGTGAGGTCTCAACTCACCCGCCTCACACTTATCTAATCGTTTGTACTCATGGAAACATGACGCACTCCGAGAAGATAGGTGCCGTGACGGTGCTACACTTGGGAGAACACTAACTACTTGATATTTTTGTGAGAGATCACCCTAATAAAAGCGACTACCGCGCAATCAAGAAGGGTGCATCATAAGGGATAAACATCTCAGGCAATTCATAATAGCATGATATGGTATAGCCCTTTCTAACGGAGAAGTCTTTAATTTCTCCGTCTTCGGCATTCGCATCGGTGTTCACCATTGCGAAGTTTGCCACCACCTTGTCGATGCACCAGATAATATTGCTATCTCTATAGCTAATAAAATAAGTGCATTACTTAAGGTTGACACGCAGGTCATTAAAGTGACAATCATATGGCTCCAGCCATCATGCCGAATCATGACACGCAGGTCATGTTAGTAAATTTACATCATATAGTCATCTCATACATAATCAAATTAATATGAGCATTGCTATACCACATCACATGCACATCCTGCAAAACCAAGTTAGACACCTCTAATCGGTTTATGCAAAATTTTATTTTACGTGGCTTCTAAGGTTTCGAAACAAACCGAAGCTACCAACGTCCATCATCAAGTATGATTATTCAAGTCGCTAGATTAACTTTGCGGGGTGTATGAAACACGAGATAATAAAATCTCGAGCCCCATACTTAACTTCGTCATACACATGACCCCCATGTAGATCATATCTACATTGCCCTTTCGTCTGCGAAATTTCATCTTTCTTTTAACTATGGTGGAATTCAAAGAACTGTTAGCACTTCATTGATCAATCAGGATCGCGGATTGCCAGAACTTTGAAACTCCACCATACCGTTATCAAGATCATAAATACGCAAATTCAAGGGAAGCAACAAGAACATCGGGTAATAGATTTCATCTGCTACCCGCATAAATAATTTTCACCAATAGATATCATCAACTACAAAATTATATTATGCAACACCCATACATCTCTATGTATTCTAGATCGTAACCTGCATCTATGCATAGCACGGCTCATGATGCCACTGTAGGGGAACGCAGCAGAAAACAAAAAATTTCCGACCTACGCACCAGCCCAGGACCACTATGGAGACTGCATACAAGGTTTGATCTTTTCGTTACCGACTCGTAGCGCAGCGGAAGTAGAGTCGATGACGATCGGCGGTGCAGATCCCCACAGCTAGGATTTTACAACCTCCCAACCGCGAGGATGTTCTCCCTTGTCTGCTCATCGGACAGCCCTCCGGGAGGCGGTCGTACAGTCCCTCGGACGGTGTCACGGACAGCCCTTCGGGAGGACCCTCAAAACTCGAACGGTCACTCGGACAGTCCTTCAGGAGGCACTCTCGAACTGCCCCTCGGGCAAAAAGATCGAACCTACGACCTCTCTACGGGGTTGCACACATACTGTGTCATCTATCCGGCAGGGCTTCGCCGTCCAGAACTAGTTCCCACCGGAACCCAGACAACCTTTCGGCTCTACGAAACTATTTCACGGGGAGGGAGAGAGAAGGCCAGATCATGCATGGCTTGTGTATGTTGAGAAAGAGTGAGTGTGGAGAGCACCTCTCCACCTCTATTTATAGGAAATCCCAAGGGGTGGGGTGGCATTCCAAAACCCCAAAATGCCCATGAATGGAGTCCTCCACAAGGGCATAAAGGGGAAGGTAAGAGGGCAAGTGGGGCCCCATGTAGGAGCCTCACCATGGCTGGCCACCCCCTAGTGGGTCCCCCCCCCCCAAAAAAAGGGGTTCCTTAGTCCCCAAGTCCTTCTAGAAGCCTTTTGGGAAAAGCCCTAAAAGGTGGCTTTCCATAAAGTAACCCAAAAAGCACTTTCACTATTCACGGAAACATTTTTCTGGGACCGTTAAATCCGAAAATATTTCTGTAGGTCTTAGAACATTTCCAGTACCCACTAAAATAATTTTGGACGCGTTCCGAAACAATTCCGGATTAGTGATTTTCATCTGCGAAAAGCAAACAAAGCGGTTCCGGCAGCTCCGGAACATTTTCGGGTTTTTTCTCCGAAAAATCCCAGAAGTTCCCAGAACAATTCTGGCACCCTCCAAGAATTTCCAGGCGTGTGCTGAAACCAATTTGACTTAATGGTATACCCTGAAACAACTTTTCAGTTTTACCAAAACTATTCCGGTGTTCTCTCTCCGGAACTTTTCTGTTGTCTCCGAAACTTTTCCGGTGACTTTCTCTCAGACTCCCTGTCTAGTATTCAACAGATAGATGACCCTTAAGCGTGTGACCCTATAGGTTCGGTGAAGCATAGACATGGCCATAACACTTTCCGATCAGTGATCAACATCGAAGCCGTGGACACCCATATTGACCCCTATACCCACACGAATAAATATTCGAGTGAACCTCCAGTTGCCGTGTGCTATTCCTGTTGCTTCGCGATATGTTACAAATACCCGAGGTGAGAATCATCGGCATCCCCGTGGATCAACACTTGTCCACAATGCCAGTTAGCTCATTATCGGTTTTGTTCTCTTTTCTCGTTCCCGTGTTTCGGCATCCCTGTGATTAAATCACAATGTGTCTGGCCAGACGAAGGTGGATACTGTAACACCGAGAGGGCCCAGAGATATCTCTCCATCGTCGGAGGAGCAAATCACAATCTTGAGCTATCAAGTCCCTTGACACACTTTTCCATGAACCCGTATGCCGCCGTAATAGCCACCCATTTACGGATGACGTTTAACAAACCCCAAAGTTCATGAAGCAAGCATGAAGAAACTCGACACTCTCATGGTCTAAGGAATTATGCAAACGTTAACTTTCTCTGTGTTATTAACCATTAACTTGTGACGAATGTATCTCATAGCATAACATCAATTCGGGTCGATTCAACACAAATGTTATTCTAACATTGTGCCCTCAAAGTTGCCGGCATAGTCATGCCCATGATCAGGAAAACAGAATCATCATGCAACACTTGAGCTAGTCTTAGAGGCCAGACTAGGAATATATTTTACCGTTTATTATTCCACACGTGCATATGAGTCTTCCTCCGAACCTCGTGGTTATTGTAGACTCGAGAACCATAGCAGTTATAGCATGGAACATAAACATAATTATGAACATGGAGATAAACAATAACATTTATTATTGCCTCTAGGGCATATCTCCTACAGTGGCGACTATGGCGAGCACAAGGCGAAGGCTACGGCGACGGATCGAAGGGGAAACAGAGGGCTTTTGTTGCGGTGCTCACTGTGAAGGCACAAGAGGGCCCGGTGAAAGATTTGGAGCAACAGGGCGGTCGAATTTGAAGACGAACGCCATCGGCGACCGAGGAAGAAGAAGCTCGATCCGCACGATGCAGAGGCGCAGAGCTCGAACAGTTGGCCGTAGATGACGTAGACGAACACGACGGAGCTCCTGGACACGATCTCAGTGCGAGGGGGTGACGGTGGGCGCGTGGACGAGGTCAGCCATGGCGGTGATGCTTCGGGTCATCGCGGGGAAGAAAGAGGCGGCGCGAGGAGGGGGAAGTGGAAAAGCTAGGGTTGCCCAGGGGGTCGACGGTGGCCTATATCAGCGCGGGGATGCGGTGGATGGCCGTCACGTGGCCGATCAGCGGTGTGGACGCGGCGCGCGCGGCCAGCGCGTCCCTGGTGAACAGGAGGTTGAAGACAAGGGTTAGGTGGGATGGGCCGTGCACTGTGCACTTGCGGCCCAGAGGCACAGTGGCATTTAGCTCTTTTTCTTTTTCCTTTCTGCTTTCTATTTTCTGTCTCAGTTTTGTATTTTATTTTTGTACCAAATTATTTTTGTTACATATGAAATTTGTCACATAAATTCTAGGGAAGGTGATGAGCTAGCACAGTAAGCTCCAAATTATTTTGACTAGTTTGATTATTTGTTTAAATTGAAGTGGTTCAAATAAATGCGGCTGGTCCTGTTTTGAATATTTTAAGGCCATTGTAATATTTCAAAAAATGTTGAATAATACATGATAATTAATATTTGCAACCCATCAAACATTTTTGTTTGACTGTTTAAAGAAAAATTATTTTTGACTTTATTTTAAATTTGAATTTGAACTGGGTTTGGATCAAACTGGAGTTTAACAAATTAATTGTGATGACATGGCACCATTAGCATGAGCCTACTGTAGCATGATAGCAGGGGTGTTACATCTATGATCTCCACCACTGCTGCGAGGAACGATCGAGAAGCTAGGGAATGTCTCGATGGCATGGATCCAGACGCCAGCTGTGAGGAGTATCTCCGCCCGCGCGTTGGCCCAGGTCGTTGCCACTGCTGCGAAGAACGACTGAAAGCTCGGGCATGACTCAATGGCGTGGATCCAGACGCCGGCCATGAGGAGCATCTCCACCCGCGCTGGCCTTGAGGATAGGTTAACTTAATTTCGTTCAGAGCTATCTAGCATATCTCATCCGGATCCTCTGAAGTGTTTTCCTTCAGACTATGAACTCGTTTAGCACCTCCGAACGACACAAAGTTCCTCGATATGGAAAATGGCAACTCCCGCTCTTGCTAAAAAAACATGTACAAAGCTCCCCCAAAAAATGTTCGTACATCTAGAGAAGAACTCATGTAGTTTTGGAAAATGTTAATGAATTTGAAAATATTATTCATAGATTTCAAAAATGGTTAGGATTTTAAACATTCCTAAATTTTAAAATGTCCATTTATTAAAAAGAGAAAAAAAATGAAGAACCATGAAAAAACTAACAGAAAAAACAGAGCAAAATCCCAACACGAAAAACAATGAAGAACCTATAGAAATTAAGTGGGAAAAAGTGAAACAAAACCCAACAGAACGTCGTGGACAAAATCTGTCAAAAAACTATGCGAAGGCGCATAGTCAGAAGAAATGAGTCATACCATTATTGTTTTTGGTGTGTGTTACAGCGACAATATGTCGCTATAAGCTAAGAATATGAATTAAGGCAAATAAGATCGCAACACCCACGAGTCGCCTCCTGTGTGGGCTGGGCGCCTGTGCCCAATTAGATCGGATTATTTTGCCTTTTTGGGTCCATTTTTTATGTTTTTGTTTTATTATTCATTTTCTCTTTATTATATTTTTTTATCTTTTTTGTGTTTGGTGTTTCATATTTTCACTTTTTAAAAAAATGCGTAGGAAATATGTAAACACTTTTGAAAACTTCATGAACATATATTATAACACACGTGAACAAATAGTCTCAAATACATGGACTTTTAAAACTATGAAAGCATATTCTACTCCCTCCGTCCCATAATATCACTTGTATAAAAAACGCTCTTATATTATGGGACGGAGGGAGTAAGTCGCAGTGAACATTAAAATAATATGAGATGAGCATTATTCCAAACGCATGAACAATTGTTGTGGTACATGAGGATTTATTTTCATGTATAACTTTACTTTATTATTAAACTTGTTTTTAATAATATTTTGAATGTTTATAAAATATAAATTTATTTCAGATTATTTCTATGAAATGATAAAAATATGTATTAATGGGCCGCATTGTGGCCGGCCCGATACTACTCTCCTTCAGGCCGCGGACATTTCTCCACACAGTTTGTCCAAAAAAAAAACAATTTCCTCCACTCAGTTCGCCTTTTGATAGATCCATTCCCATCTCCATGCGCTCGCTCGCTCAAAAAAAAAATCTGTAGGTATGCGCCGCAGTTCCTGTCGCCGGAGAACCTCCGCCGGTCACCTTCGCCGGGTTCTCCTGCGAAGACCACCGACCACCGTCGTCATCTCAAAAATCTATCTCCCCTTTGTATTAATCCTCTCTCTACCCATTTCGCATCTCTTCTGGAGTTTTACGGCCGCGATCCTCTAGAGCAGCGTCTGTCCCCCATGGAAAGACCCAGCAGCGGGGAGGAAGGAGAGGAGGACTCTCCCAACGAGACGAGGATCTCGCTGGAGACGGCGGCGGCAGAGGCGGACGACTCCGTCCCGTACATAGGGCAGCGGTTCCTGACACACGAAGCGGCCTACGAGCTCTACAGCGGGTTCGCAAAGCAGTGCGGGTTCTCGATCCGGCGGCACCGTACGGAAGGGAAGGACGGCGTTGGCAAGGGGCTGACCCGGCGGTACTTCGTGTGCCACCGCGCCGGCAACACGCCAGCGAAGCCCTTCAACGACGGCGCCAAGCAGCAGAGGAACAGGAAGTCCTCCCGCTGCGGGTGCCAGGCGTACCTTCGCATTGGCAGGGATGCGGGAGCCGGTGGTCTGGAGTGGCGAGTCACGGGGTTCTCTAACCACCACAACCACGAGCTCCTCCGGCAGGATGAAGTGCGTTTTCTCCCTGCGTACCGTATCATCTCGGACTCGGACAGAGACAGGATCTTGATGTTCGCAAAATCTGGGATCTCTGTGCAGCAGATGATGAGGATAATGGAGCTGGAGAAGTGCGTCCAGCCGGGGAGTCTCCCATTTACTGAGAAGGATGTGAGAAATCTCATACACTCCTTGAGGAGGTTCGACCAGGAGGATGAGAGTGTCGACCTGGTTAAGATGTGCAGAAATGTTAAGGAGAAGGACCCCAATTTCAAGTACGACTTCACCAAAGACGCCAGCAGCTGCGTTGAGAATATCGCCTGGTCGTACGCATCATCGATCCAGTCTTACGAGGTATTTGGTGATGCTGTTGTGTTTGACACCACTCATCGGCTAACTTCTATTGACATGGCACTGGGTATTTGGATTGGAATGAACAATCATGGGATGCCTTGCTTCTTCAGTTGCGCGCTTCTGAGGGAGGGAAATCTGCAATCCTTCACATGGGCATTACAGGTAACCATTGAGGGTGAAAAACTCATGGTCCTCTTTACAACCGTTCTCTTAGGAAGTCTTTCTTGTTGACAGGTATTTCTCAACTTCATGAACAGAAAAGCTCCACAGACAATATTGACTGATCAAAATATGTATCTCAAAGAAGCAGTTCAAAAGGAGCTACCAAACACAAAGCATGCCCTTTCCATCGGGCTTATTGCACCCAGGTTTCCATCTTGGTTCAATGCAGTTCTCGAGGGACACTATAATGACTGGGAAAACGAGTTCTATAGGCTGCACAACATGGAAAGCACAATGGACTTCGATCTTGGATGGAGTGACATGGTGAGCTGCTATGGATTACATGGAAATAGGCACATTGCTAGCTTATTTGCATCACGGAAGCTTTGGGCATCGCCATATTTGAGAGGACATTTTTTGGCAGGGCTGGCTGCTTTGCCAGGAATTTCAAAAATAAAGGATTTCATTCGGCGGTTGTTGAGCGCCCAGGCATGCCTATCCCGTTTCATTGAGCAGGTGACCATTTCATCTTTTGTTTACCAGATGCCAAGTTTTTTTATGCCCCCTGTAAGAAAATTTGTGACACCATTTCACTAGTCACTACTGCTCCAGTTGAGTTCATCATAGTTTGCTGCAAGCTAACTTTGTGCAAAGTAAACGAGTAATCTATTTTAGTGTTCATGTTTTACACAGGTTTCTATTGTTGTTGACTACAAAGATCAAGCTGGGGAACAACAAATAGCGCAACAAAACTTGGAAAACGCAATTCTCAAGACAGCAGCTCCAGCGGAAGGACATGCTGCTGCTGTTTTCACCCCATACGCATTCTATAAGCTACAGGATGAGCTTGTCGAGGCTGCCCATTATGCATACTTCCACTTGGAAGGGAATGCTTTTCTTGTCCGGCACCATACCAAGACAGATGGCGGTTTCAATGTCACTTGGAACCAAAAGGAGGAGCTAATTTCTTGCAGCTGCCAAATGTTTGAGTCATTAGGGATCCTCTGCAGGCATGCCCTCCGAGTGCTCACAACGCTAAACTACTTTCAGATCCCGGAACATTACCTTCCTGTCCGATGGCGCAAAACCCAGCCACCACCTTCAAAGTCATCGATCGGTGCTCCTGATCATGGCAAATCACATGAGAGGGTGAAAGCGCTCCAGTCCATGGTCTCAGCTCTGGTGAGCGAAGCAGGCAAATCGGAGGAACGGATGGATCTCGCGACACAGGAGGTCTCTGTCCTGCTGTCCCGGATAAGGCAGCAACCTGTTGTGGCGAATGTTTCAGGTGATAGTGTTCGTCGGCAGCGGTGACTGACAATTTTTGTAGCTTTCCAAGGGGCAACCATTTTGAACTGTCCAACAAGTTCTTTAGAAGTATTTAGGCTCAGTTTGCAGTTGCTGAACTGTATGGTTTATTTTATCATTTTTGTTAAATTTCTATCGACTGATTTTGATTTCATGCTCAGTCAAATTTTGGGCCCGTTAGATCTGGAGGCGCACATCTCAGCGTGCGATTATGAAAGCATCTGCCTTTTTCGGTTTCGGGTTTTCTGTTTGTGGTTTTTTCCGGGTTGTGGATTTCATTGTTTTCCCAAATGACTGACCCAGGTGGGGGGTTGGAGAGGGCTGGGGGTCTTCTCTTTTCAGATTTTCCTATGTGTGTCATTTCGTCAGTTTTGTCCCCGTCCCCAGCCCAGGAGATAGGGGCGAGCTGCTGGTTGGGGGAGAGAGTTGTGGAGATGGTGGGGAGGGGCCGACCGGCGCCAGCGAGGTAGTCTCCGTGCTGATTTCCTGAAAAAATTCAGCCGGTTTGGATCTGTTAGTAGTCGGCACGGTTGAGGTCTGTGCTGGGGTGTGGTTTGTGTGGAGAGCAGGGGTTTCAGGAAATCGGTAGGGAGCTGTTCTGTACATGGTCTGCTTGTATGTAGAGTAGCCAGCTCTGTTTGTTCTCATCCAAAGTCAAGTGCTATGCTAGAAGTGGACATGTTTGTATGTTTATCCGAATTTTAACCGGAACAAGATGCTTGAGGTGGTCAGGTTTCCCAGCCTAGTTTCCTTGATGTGGTCAGGTTTTCAAAAAAGCATTTGGGGTATTAGTTACTTAAGCTCTAGCTTTTTTCAGAAGACCACCATCGGTGAATGATTGCAGAATTTTGCATGCCATTATACACTACTGTTTTTTCTTCGAGGCCACTGTTTGCGCTACTATAATCTTCATTTCTTCTTAGGATAGCAAAATTTGCATATATATATATATATATATATATATATATTTATACTTGCTTTTACTGAGTGATGCTATGTTTATGAGAGCATGTCATAATAAAATTTGTGTTTGAGCTAAGAATTATATCTTCGTGTGATGTTTTCTGCCTTTTGGAGCAGAAGAATCCTTCCTGCGTTTATCTCATTTTTTTCTCCTTCTTTCCCCAGCCTAGGGTATTATTCAAACTTTCTCTGAAAGATTAGAACAATCTAACTAGTTTTCACTCTCTAGAATGTTTTTCAGACTTTATAGGTTTTGGAAGGGTAGGTAGCTCTGGTTGTCCATTTTGGTATAGCGTGAAGTATTATGGTGATGCATGCATGCCTCTAATTTAAACTATCTAATTAAAATATGGTTGTGCATCTGGCTGTCCATTTTGTCAGTTTTTTTATTCTGTCTTTGGTTTGGATATCATTTCTTCTTCAGCATTCACTCCATCTTTTTCCTGATTTTTTTTTCTGTGTCTGTGGGAGAGAATGCAACAAGTAGTTATACGAGATTATCTTTGGTTTGCTTTACTTTGTTTAGCTCGCCGTGGTTCAGTTTGGTTGGTTTAGCCTTTAATTTTAAATAACTCAGTTCTCTCAGTCATGTTTTGTCGTCTATCTGATGAGATTATCGTCATCAGCTTCAGTTGGTTCAGTTATCATTTATTGCTTCAGTCAGTTATTCGTTATTCCTTAGTATTCCCTTTTTTTCTCATTCTTTGAGCTTACATCATTATTCGATCTCTCGATCTCCAGAGTTTAGCGTTTTCTCACAACCGAGAAAGCGTATTTGGAGAGCAAGCCTCGTGAAACGTCTTTGGTATTTTATCTCAGCCTCTCGTTCAGCACCTCCATAATGTTTGCAACTTTCCTACTCCCCCGTCCCATAATATAAGAGCGTTTTTAACACTACACTAGTGTAAAAAACGCTTTTATATTATGGGACGGAGGGAGTATTTTTTTAACCTTTTCCTATGCGAGCGCATTAGTCCTTTCGGCTTGATTCAAACACATTCCTTCTTTTTGCTAGCAAGCCTGCTGTGGTGGTGTGCTCTTTTATGTGTACTGTGGTGGGGTGGGGGTGGGGGGGGGGGGGGGGGGGGGGGGGGGGCGGGGGGCAGGGATGTGTGCCATCTGTGCTGTTTTTTATTCATTTTAATTTTTGTTTCTTCATTCTATATTTATTCAGTCTCATTTTTCCAGTTTCTTTTGTCTTCAATCTTGTAAGTATATTTAAAATTTTGTTTCCTCATTATGTATTTCTGCAATCTATATTTTCAAGTCTTCCCTTGTCAATTTTCATTCTAATCCTTCTGTTTTGGGTCTCGCTCTTTTCTGTCCTTTTTGCATTATCTTTTTTCGCCATTCTTCCCTTGTCAATCTCATTTTTTATAGATGGTTTGCCATGTGGGCTGGTGTCGTATGGACCTTGCGCATAGAAACAAGTGAGCAACACCTCTGTTTTATTTCTTCTACAACATTGTTTTCATTTATTTAGATGATTTTTTTGGTTCTCTTCTTTTCTTCTGATGTTGATTACCATTATACCATATAACTTATAATTGTATTTATGTTCGTTGTCGTGGGAAAATGACGACCTATGGGATCGTGAGGATCCCTTTGCGGTTCGGCTGTGGGATCAATATACTACAAAGAGCAGGGCTAGTAGATGTGATAACAAGCAAGGATCTATCCAGGTTCGGGCCGCTATGAGCATAAAACCCTATTGCTGTTCTTGTGGTTGATTGTGTATGAGCTCAAAGGTTACAAAGAGCACATCTTGCCGGCAAGGTGCGCGGGAAGTGCAGCTACAACGTGTAATTGAACTAAGAGTCGACCCTTCTAAGTGTAACCGTGGGCCTCCTTTTATAGGCCAAGGGGTCACCACAATGGCTAACATGGTCATTTACAGGGTATGAATAGTGACTTGCACCGTCACCACGTCTATCTCCTAACGGGGTAAGACAAGCGCATTTAATGCACTGTTAGGTGCTACGTCGGGGAGGCGAGGCTTTGGGCAAAAGATCTGTACCACCGGTCCTAGCACCCTCCTGTTATCTTGACACATCCCAGGGACGGGTGTCATTAAAGTTAACCCTTGCGTGGCATGCGCTGACACGTGCCTTGGCCAGCTATGTTGACTGCCTGCCCGCTCGACACCTATCATACGTGCTTATCTAGCCGATGATGAGGTGGAGCGGTAACGGGACAGAACGAGCCTGCCGACGCGGAGCTTGCCGGGCCTTTTGCTTGCCGGCAACCAGGGTCTGGGTCTTCACCTTGCCGGTACGAAGCTTGCCGGCAAGGGCGATGTTGATCTTCAGTACTAGAATAGTACTTCTCGATGACCTGCCTTGAGGTCTTCTTCACGGTTTTGTTTAATCTGAGTCTTGAGTCACAGCAACCCTCCGGCAAGCCCTTGCCGTCAGGAAGGCTACAACTGCCTGTGCACAAGTCAGGGTACGAGGGCACCCATGCTTTAGTACACCGACAGGAGCCCCTGGGCCTGGGCCACACGCGCATGCGAGGCGTCGTTTGGATAGGCCCGAACAGTGCACAGGCACGCGTGGTAGAGGATAACTGTCGTAATCTTCTCTGGTATCACGCCCCCACGATACGCATTAAATGCGGGCGTGGGAGAGGTGGAATGGAACGGGCGCAGGGGAGGTGGTGCGCCTGAAAAAGCGCAGCCATGTAGGACGGTAAAGAGCGAGCCCCCGCGCCTTCCCCATAAAAAGGAATCTGCGAGGGGCGCTGCTCATTTACCTCATTTCTCCCAATCTCGCCACCGCCGCCGTCTTCTTCCTCGCGCAAGAACAGAGTGTCATTTGTTTCCGCCGCACCGCGCCCCCGTCTGCCTCCTACCCGCCCTCCCCAAGGCAGCCATGGCTCCTAAGAGGAACCAGAACAAGACGGAGAAGGCGGTCGATCCTGACGCAGAGGCGAGGAAGAAGAAGCTGGCAGCGGTGCAGAGAGATAATGTTACCTTCGCGCCGGTGCTGGATCAGAGCGACCTGGTGAGTCGATACTCGATCATGTGGGGGAAAGAGACGACCGCCCACGCCGCGGCAGAAGTTCTCCCCGGCTCCATCAGGCCTGGACCAGACAAGTACCCTTTCTTCGTCGCATATTTTTACTGCGGGCTCGTTCCCCCTTTTTCTGAATTCTTCGTAGAGATCATGTATACCTACGGGTTCCGCCTTCTAGACTTCACCCCCAACGCCATGACTTGTATGGCTGTTTTCGCGCACATGTGTGAAAACTTCGTTGGGGTATTGCCTAGTGTAGCTCTCTTTCGCCACTACTTCACCCCACGCATCGAGGCAGATGCTCTCTCCGGCGGCATCACCTGGATCCCCAGGGACAGGAATGCCTATCTTCCAGGGCTGCTCCACCGGAGGTGGAATGAGTGGCGCGGGGAATGGTGCTGGATCAAGGAGAAGGACTTCCCGGCCTTCTGCCAGCCCAGGACGACCAAGGTGGTGCGCGGCAACGACTGGAGTTCTTTCGACGCCAACGACAAGAAGCTCACCATCGCCACCACACGCATCCTCCGTCTCAAGGCTGCCGGCCTCACCATCGAAATGGTGGGGGCTGATTTCCTCCTTCGCTGCATCGTTCCTCTCCAGAACAAGGGCAGGCCCGCTTGGGACTACAAGAATGCGGCAGACATCATGCGGGTGCAGACCGGAATGTACGCCAACTTGACGGTGCTGCAGCACCGGGCCCTCTGCGAGCAGCTCTTCCGCCCCTCCGGCAATTTCAAGCTGCCGGCAAGCGTGGTGCCCTTGTGCAACAACTCCGCCAGGGACTCCGTCATTGCGATGATGCCATCCTGCAACGCCCATGGCGTTGAAGCGCTTTGGCAAGAGCCGCCCGAAGACGCCGTACAGGAGTGGTTCGACACCCTGGTGGAGAGGCCCGTCAGGAAGGAGAAAGACCTCGTCTGTGACACCACCCCCGAAGAGTTGGCTCACATCGCCAACAGGGCGATAGAGGCGGGACTTGCTTAACGCGCCAGCGGTTCTGGGTCCGCGGCAGCCGATGCTGATGAGGAGACCGACGATGAAGCGGTAGAGGAGCCGCTGGAGGGGCTTGCCGGAGGGCAAGAGGAGCCTGCCGGGGAGCAAAGCGAGGAGGTCGCCGAAGGGCAGGTGCAAAGGGAGCCCCCTGCTCCCGCCGTTCTGGCAAGGAGGCCTCGCGTCCTCCGGAGGGCTGTCTCCGGAGAGCCCGTCCGCGGAGCCTCTTCAGGTGACGAAGCAGGCGACAAGGAGGCAGTCGGCAAGGCCACTGGGCGGCAAGGATCCCGACACCAGGCCCTTCAACGGCAACCAGCCCGGCGTACCTCTACGAGGAAAACCACCGTACTGGCTGCCGGAGGAGGCGGGTCTTCTCGACTTGCCGTGCCCGCGGCGACCAAACGAGCCAGGACTTCTACTCCGCCCCCTCCTCCAGCACCAGGCCTGAGAGTTTGTATGATCTCTCCATCCTTAGTGACAAGGAGGAGGAGGAGGAAGAAGAGTACGTATCTCCATCAACTTCCGTCAATCCTTGATTTCTTATTATTGCTAATCTGACTTGCCCCATCTTGCCTTGATTTGATAGCGAAGGGGAAACCTTGGCGCAGAGGATGGACAAGAGGGCGAGGACCACGGCAGGGGATGAGCCGGCAACAAGCACGGCGCCAGGCGACGACGTCGTGGACATCAACCCGGACCGCAGCCCCCAACATGAGGCCACTATCCAATTTCCTTTGGCAAGCGCTGGTGTCGAGAT
Source organism: Elymus sibiricus (assembly GCA_039707655.1). Classification (NCBI taxonomy): domain Eukaryota; kingdom Viridiplantae; phylum Streptophyta; class Magnoliopsida; order Poales; family Poaceae; genus Elymus; species Elymus sibiricus. Next base: position 334,508,461 of record CM077666.1, read on the forward strand.
GTTTATCGCTAACATCGGCACAGGAGCAGGAGAAGAGCACCACGAGGAGGAGCGCCCGGAGGCAGATCCAACTGGGGCGTCTCCGTCAACCGTTGCTCCGGCAAGCAGCTCTCCGGCAAGGGCCTCCACAGACGAGCCCGTTCGCACTGATGAAGTGCCAGCAACCGAGGCCACCGGCAATCAGGCAACGACAACCGAGGTTGTCGGAGAGGAGACTGTCCCCCCTCAACGGTCTCAGTCTGGTAAGTCTTCTGCCGTCGAGTACTCTTCTCTCTTAATCTTCTTTTTTGTTTTCTTGAACTTGATCTGAGTCTTGATTTTCTCTCTTCTCTATCCTTTCAGATCTTCCTTCATCTGACGAAATGGACATCGATTCCACCATTGAGGAGATCACGAGGGACGTCGCCGATGAGGCCAGCAACATTGCTGCCGGTGAGGCCGTCGCGGGGACTGATGAGGAGGCCGCCAAGGCCGCTCACGAAGAGGCTGCCAAGGATGCTGCCAAGGAGGGCGGTAACAATAGTGTCGAGGCCACTGGAGACATCTCTGTCCCAGGAGCGCCAAGCGCTGACTCGGCCCTGAGGGCGATCCTGACCGGCAAGGCGGCCACGAACGATCACCCTCCGACATCTGAAGAGCCCTTCTCAAGCAAGTATCTGAAGGTCGGTGACGACTTGTTCGTCAGCCTTCCCGGGACGTCAAGCATCGGGGTGCCCGTGGAAGGAGAAATCTTGGACGACGAGATCATTGCTGCCGCTGGGCTTGAGGTCATCGACGAACCGCATGCCAACACCAGCAAGACCAAGGAACAACAGCTTCTCAAGGCCATGAGCGCGAACTTCCAGAAGCTTCAAGCATGCCACCTTAGCCGCACCGAGAGGTTGGATTCCAGGGCTACCGTCCTCGACAAGGCGGAGGAGGAGTTCAAGAAGCGGGTGGAGGACACACAGATCTGGTACGCAGAATGCCTCCAGGACCTCCAAGAACAGTACGCCCAGCTCGCCAAGGCCAAGGAGGAATTTTTCTTGGAAAAGGCTGAGGCCGACAAGGCGCATGATGAGGCTGTGCAGAGGGTGGCAGCAACGGAAGCGGGGCTGAACGAACGCAAGGTTGGCCTTGACGCTTATGGAGAAGAGCTTGCCGCTCGTGAAGCAGAGCTTGCCGCCACGCTTCGCGGCAAGGATAATGAGATTCAGGCCCTCGTCTCACAGCAAACCCAGGAGCTGGAGTGCAAGCACAAGGAAGCCATCGAGGCTCAAGCTACAGAGCATGCCAGAATGATCAAAGAGGCCGTCGATGCTGCCGAAGCCGTAGAGGTCGCCAAGACCGAGCTGGAAGGCAAGGTGCGAGCGCTCGAGGCAAATATCGCCGTCAATGGCAAGGAGATCCTGGCGCTCAAAGCAGAGGCAGAGAAGGCAACTCACACATTGACGGAGCTACAAACTTCAATGTCTGCCAAGAGCCAAGAGCTCACCAAGGCCAACGATATTATCGAGGATCATAAGATGAAGCTGACCGCCTTGGGGAAGTCTCTCGATGAAGCCAGAAAGCGTGAGAAGATCCTGACGAAGGACCTCCAAAACGAGAAGGCCTTGGTCGCGAGCACCGCCACCACCTTCAATGAGCTCAAGGGTGCCTACAAGCTTTGTACTGATCATCTTGTGGTTGCCACGAAGAACATTGCTGCACGGCTGTCCGCCATGGGCTTGCCGGAACACCACTACTCCACCGCCGAAGGGGACACCGCCAGCGCCAGGCTCACTATCTTCTTCGAAAGCTTGATCGAGGCGCTAGAGAAGCATCACGGGGCTCGAGCGGCATACCTTGCCAACGAATCCCGCAAGCTTTGCCGGGATGTCCTCTTCAAGGTACTCGTCAAAGTGCTATACCGGAACCCAGGCATTGATCTCTCCAAGGTTTTCGCCAGCACCAAGACCGCCGAAGATCTCGTCATGCCTATCGCCGATAGGGTTGGCCAGATCCCCAAGACAGAGGGTGGAGTTACCCACTAATCTAGTAGCCACACCTTGTCGCGTGCATGATCATGTAAAAGATAGATTATCTTAAGTTAGATCTGCACTGTGCTTTGATGTAATATAGCTTGTGTTTTGGATGGATGTATGCATGCTATTCCTCTTGTCTTGTTCTGCCTTTGCATGATTTTCGTACCCTACGCTTGCCGGAAACTTGCCGGTGCACGCACTCTTGCCTCGAGCGCTTGAGGAACGGGTCCTTAGCAGCTTGCCGAAAGTGCCGCTGCCGGCAAGGATACACTTGACGGTCTCAACGCGGCCACTTAAGTTGTTGAGCGGACTCGAAACAAAGTAAGGGCATAGCTGATTATGATAAAGTTCCTTAGCGTGCAGGTTTCTCATACAAAGGCCAAAATCGTTCAAGGAGAAATCGCAACTACAACAAAGAATTTACTTCAAAGTTTTTCAACTTAGCTTTTTCTTTGCTGTGCTTCTTGCCATAGGGTGATATCTTGAACATCATTCGGTATCCATACCATCACTCCCCCCGGGAAACCTGTACACGAGGAACCCTTCTGTCCTTTGAGAAAAAGAAAGAAGATAAAAGAGGAGGCTGGAACCTTGACGGTTCGTTAATCATCCTATGCAAGGGAAAATGTAACACAAGGTTGCCTGCAACACATAAACAAATATGTACTTTGACAAAGAATTGTGAAACACTTATCTTTATTCATGTGCACGGGATCTGCGCCCGGCTCTGTACAAAGGTTTACATGCTTTTCCGGCAACTTGTACAAAAGAGGTTGCCGGGCAGCCCGGCAACCGCGCCTCACGGGTAAAACTTGCGAAGATGCTCAATATTCCATGAGTTGAGCACCAGAGTGCCATCTTCGGTCTCTAGGCGGACTGCGCCAGGCCTAGTGACTCGTACCACCCTGTAAGGGCCTTCCCACTTCGGCGTTAACTTGTTTTGACCCTTCGTGGACTGAATCCGACGAAGAACAAGGTCGCCTTCCTCAAGGTTCCTGGCGTTCACTTTGCGGCTATGGTAGCGGCGCAAAGCTTGCTGGTACCATGCAGCACGGATAGCAGCCCGGAAACGATCTTCCTCAAGGAGCGTGGCATCATCTTGCCGCAACTCATCTTGATCCTCCTCATCGAAGGCCAAGACTCGAGGTGACCCGTATTTGAGTTCTGTGGGGAGCACCACTTCTACACCATAAACAAGGGAGAAGGGTGTCTGGCCAGTGGCTCGACTTGGCATCATTCTGATCGACCAAAGAACCGCCGGCAACTCTTCCACCCAGCGCCTTCCACACCTGTGCAACGTGTCGAAAGTTCTGGTCTTGAGACCACGCATCACTTCTGCATTTGCCCTCTCTACTTGTCCATTGCTCCTTGGGTGAGCAACAAAGGCGTAGCAAATCTTATTTCCAAGCTCTTGGCAATATGCTGTGAAGGCGCGGCTCGTGAAATGGGTGCTGTTGTCGGTGATGATCCTGTTGGGGACACCAAAACGGGCAACCAATCCTTTGAGGAACTTGATGGCCGACTGTGCCGTCACCTTCCTCACTGGCTCCACCTCAGGCCACTTTGTAAACTTGTCGATTGCAACGTACAAGAATTCAAAGCCCCCGGTAGCACAGGGGAAGGGGCCGACGATGTCGAGCCCCCAGACCGAGAAAGGCCAAGAGAGAGGGATGGTTTGGAGGGCTTGAGCTGGCTGGTGTCTGTCCTTGGAGTGGAACTGGCATGCTTCGCATCTGATGACCACCGCCAAGGCGTCTTGAAGGGCTGTCAGCCAGTAGAATCCTTGACAGAATGCCTTGCCGACAAGTGCGCGTGACCCAATGTGAGAGCCACACATCCCTTCATGCATGTCTTCCAACAGCCTTTGTCCATCTCTCCCGGCAGATGCACTTCAATTTCACCCCATTTGGTCTCTTTCTGTACAGAATGTTGTCAACAAACTTGTACATCCTTGATTGACGGGCTACTCTTTCCGCGTCCTCTTGCTCATCGGGAAGATATCCTGTCTGAAGGAACTGGACAATTGACTGTGCCCATGCCGGAGCTTGTGGCTTGACGACAAGGACTAAAGGCATTTCTTCCTCTGCGGGAGCGCTTGCTTCGACGGCAAGGATCTGGCTTGCCGGAAACTGCGTCTCACCGGCCAAGGGCATCTTGTCGGCGGTATCCACTTTCTTGGCGGCTACTGGCAGCTCTGCCGGAAAGTAACCATCAATGTCTTGCTTTCTCTTCTTCGCCAGCCTTGATGATGTAACGGATGGCTGAGTCAGATGGAGCACAAAAGTTCCCGGTTCCACAGGCATCTTTTGGGCGGGAAGCTTTGATAGGTCGACGGCAATCCAATTCTGGGCACGGGGAACATGCTCCGCTTGCAGACCGTCAAAGTGCTCTTCCAACTTTCTCACCTCATCGACGTAAGCCTCCATCAAAGGCCTCTGGTAATCCTTGTTGACTGCCTCACAACGAGCTGCGAGTCGCCTCTGATAATCAGCTTTTGAATACCAAGGTCGATTGCAATGCACAGACCGGCAAGCAATCCTTCGTACTCAACAGTGTTGTTGGTGGCCTGCTCCCTAGGAAAGTGCATCTGAAGCACGTACTTGAGGTGCTCTCCGGTGGGTGCTATAAGCAGCACGCCGGCACCGGCGCCTTTCAGCGTGAAAGCACCATCAAAGTACATGATCCAGTCGTCAACAGTCTCCTTACCGGGGAGCGAGGTCTCTGGAATTTCTTTGTCTGGCGTTGGGGTCCATTCTGCAATGAACTCCGCCAAGGCTCTGCTCTGAATCGTTGAGGTAATCTCAAACTTCAAATCAAAGCTTGACAGCTCCAACACCCACTCCACAATCCTGCCGGTTGCCTCTGGATTTCTCAAGTTGCGTTGCAACAGAAAACGAGTGACGACGGTGACTGGGCGTGCTTGAAAATAATGGTGCAGCTTCCTTGAGCCCATGAGAATGCCAAAGAGTAACTTATGCACACCAGAGTACCTTGACCTAGCCCCTTGCAGGAGGGAACTGACAAAGTAGACTGGGCGCTGCACCATCTTCTTCTTCGCAACTTGCTGATCTGGCTTACTGGCTTGCACAATCTCTGGCTTGTCGGCACCTGACCTTGCCGAAGAAGATTCCGGCTCGTCGGGTCGTGGCTCTGCGGCTGCTACCTCTTCCTCATCTGCCTTTCTCTCAGCCACAAGTGCAGCACTAACCACTTGATTCATCGCCGCTAAGTATAGCAGCAACGTCTCTTGCGGCCTAGGCGCAACTAGGACTGGCGGAGAGGATAGGTACTCCTTCAAATCTTGGAGCGCAACCTACGCTTCCGGAGTCCAGTTCACTAGACCTGCCTTTTTCAATATCTTGAAAAATGGCAAGGCGCGCTCTGTCGATTTGGAGATGAACCTGCTGAGGGCGGCAACGTAGCCGGCAAGACGCCTGACATCCTTGACGCGTCTTGGGGCTTCGATCTGCTCAATTGCTTTGATCTTGTCGGGGTTGGCTTCAATCCCTCTCTAAGGCACAAAGAACCCAAGAAGCTTGCCGGACGGAACACCAAACACACACTTCTCGGGGTTGATCTTCAAGTTGAGCTTGTGCAAGTTCACAAATGTCTCTTCCAAATCCTGGATCAGGGTTGACTTGTCTCTGGTTTTGACCACAATGTCATCCATGTAAGCTTCCACATTTCTACGAAGTTGTGGCTCAAAACCGATCTGAACTGCTTTGGCAAAGGTTGCCCCGGCACTCTTCAATCCGAAAGGCATACACAAAAAGTAGTATGTGCCACATGGAGTGATGAATGCGGTTTTCTCCTCATCTTCCTTAGGCATAACGATCTGATGATAACCAGAATAGGCGTCAAGGAAAGAGAGTAACTCACAGCCGGTAGTGGAGTCTACAATCTGGTTGATGCGCGGCAAAGGGAAAGGGTCCTTTGGACACGCTTTATTTATATCAGTGAAGTCTATACAAAGCCTCCACTTCCCATTCGCCTTGCGCACTACGACTGGATTGGCTAACCATGTAGGGTGTAGCACTCCTCTGACTAGACCTGCTGCTTCCAACTTCTTGATCTCCTCGGCAATGAACTCTTGCCGCTCCAAGGCTTGCTTCCTGACCTTCTGCTTGACAGGTCTCGCATGAGGGCAGACAACAAGGTGGTGCTCAATTACCTCCCTAGGAACACCGGGGATGTCAGATGCTTGCCACGCAATCACATCGACATTTGCCCGTAGGAAGGCAACGAGCTCGCTTTCCTATTTGTCACTGAGAGTGGCACTTACAGAAAAAGTGCCACTCGTCCCATCCTCTCTCGCAGAAACTTGCTTGGTCGCCGGCGCAGAGGCCTTGGCTTTCTTGCTCTTGCCGGTAGAGCTCTCTGGTATGTCCTAGACGGGCATGCTGCACTCTAAAGTGCGCTTCCCAGAGTCCGTATCAGGGGTCTTGCCGGACTTCTTCTTCTTTCCTCCCCCGGGAGCTTTGCCGACAGGAGCAGGTGCCTTGACGGCAGGTGCTGCCACTGCCTCCTGGTAGAGCTTGTCGGTGCAGATGATTGCGTCTCTCTGGTTGGACTTGATGGTGAGGACGCCCATCGGCCCTGGCATCTTGATGACATTGTAGGCAAAGTGCGACGCGACCATGAACTTGGCCAGCGCCGGATGGCCCAGAATGCCATTGTATGGCAGGGGCATCTTGACGACGTTGAAGACGATCTTCTCCGTCCGGTAGTTGAGGTCGCTGCCGAATGTGACCGGCAGCGTGATCTGGCCCTTCGGCTTGTTCCTCCCTGGACTGATCCCTTGGAACGTGCCAGTCTCCTCAAGAACCTTGTCGGGGATCTGCAACCTCTTGATCATGTCAGGAGAGATCAAGTTCAAGCCGGCCCCACTGTCAACCAACATCTTTGTCACCTTGAGGTTGCGGATTGTTGGCGAAACCAACAACGGCAAACACCCGACCGCAGTGGTGCGATCAGGGTGATCCTCGGCGTCAAAGACGATGGGCGTGTGCGACCACTTGAGTGGCTTCTGCGCTCCCATCATGGGCTCCGCGACATTCACCTCGCGGACCCACTGCTTCAGTTGCCGGCGCGAGTAGTGCAAAGATGCACCTCCGTCAACACACATGGCTTCCACTGCATTCTGGAACTCATTCTCGGACCCATCTTCATCCTCATCGCCATCATCCTGGCCCTGAGCAGCCTTCTCTTTTGGCTGCTTGGCCTTGCCGCAGCGGCCACCTCGGCCACCACGGTTCAACTTGCCGGATCCACCGGCACCATCCTGGCCCTTCTCCTTGTCGCACTTCTCGTACTCTTGCTTCTGCTTCTCGGCAAGCTGCTCCACTTGCCGGCACTCCTGGAGGTCGTGGCCCTTGGTACGGTGGATCTTGCAGTATGGCCCACCGGTCTTGCCGCCCTTGTCGCCTGCCGCAGCCTCCCGGCAGTCAGCGCATCCGGCAACCTCCTTACCGGGGCTTTTTGCCTTCGACTTCTTGGCGGCGTTGGCGTCACCGGGGCTCTCCACTACCATCACTGACTTGCTTTTGCACTTTCGATTGTGCTTCCGGCTCTTCTTCTGCGGGGTCGATGCATCATCTGCGTCATCGTCTTCGGAGTCGACTTCGGTGCCAGCATCTTCCCGAGGGAGTCGCCTCCCTTCCTCAGCACGTGCACACTTGTCCGCCAAGGTGCACAACTCGTTGATGGTCCTAACCTTCACGATATTCATCTCAGACTGCATTTTGCGGTTGCGTACATTCGTGTGGAACGTGGTGCAAACGGCTGCGGGATGAACATCAGGGATGTTGTGGTGCACACGACTGAACCTATGTATGTACTTGCGGAGGGTCTCGCCATCTCTTTGGGGGATCACATGCAAATCGCTCTCCTGACCAGGGAGCTTGTGGCCACCCTGGTAGGCACCCACGAATTGATGGCATAGATCCGACCAGGAGGAAATGGAGCCCTCCGGCAAGTTCACCAACCACGATCTGACGTTGGGCTTGAGCGCCAACGGAAAGTAGTTGGCCAGCAGCTTGTCGTCGCATCCCCCGACAGCCTGCACCGCGATGGTGTAGATACCAAGGAACTTTGCTGGGCTGAGCGTGCCGTCGTATTTGTCGGGCACCTCTGGTTTGAAGGGGCGGGCGGACGGCCAGCAAACTTGCCGCAGCTCACGAGTAAACACTGGGCAGCCCACCTCGTAAGGTAGGCACCCAGGGTACCCTGGTGCTGGCACGTATGCTGCTGGCCCGGCACGGTCGTCCGATAGACAGTGTGCTTCCCGGCGCCGCTCAATCCTCATAAGGGCGTCTTCATCGCGCTATTCGTGGAGCACTTGGCGCTGGTCTCGGCGGCCCCGCGGATCCGACGATGCCATGGACATAGTGTCCTGGTCATCCGATCGGCGAGCTTGCCGCCGCGGTTGCTGTTGACATGGAGGCGACTGCACAGTTGGTGCTCCGTCTCCGGCATGGCAGCCAGATGGTCCTGCTGGCACTTTGGGTGGTCGTCTGGAGGGGCCCACATCTTGTGTTTTGCCGGGGTCGCAAAACTGATGAGGCTCTGAATGGTGGCCCTCCATTCTTCCATCTTGTCTGGGGCTGGCGGGAACTTCAAAAGCATTTGAACTCGCGCCATAGCCTCTGCCGCCGTGGTTGGCATGGCGGGAAACACGGAACGGGACAACGTTCGACTCCTGACAGGGCCAGGAGGGAGCTCGTCGCGTACCTGCTGCCGCGGCGCATGCTCACCAACGGGCTGGCGTGGTGGTGGATCCTGAGCATCGTGAGGATGAGGCTCAGGGCTGGCTTGACGCCGTCCAGGACCGCTAGCACCGCGGGGAAGCACGGCGCGCCCATCTTGCGATGGTCGCTGCACACGTCCCGCCGTAGCGTTGTTGGACGTCGCCGCTCCGTCCTTGGACGTCGCGGCGGCGGGGTCCTGGTTCGCTCCGGTCCAAATTGTAATACTGGGATGATCGTGCTCACCAGCGGGTTGCTGGAGTTGTCCGTCTGCGCCATCTCTGGTGTGCTGACTGCGATCGCCGGCACGGTGGGGAGGCTGGACATCCTCACCAGCGGCGCTTCGTGCCCCGACCGTCCCAACCGTAGCGCGCGCGCCGACTGCGCCACCTGCGCCATCTCCGGACGCGTGGGAAGGCCGCTTGGAGGTGGTGGGAGCCGTCATGGCTCCAGTCTTCTTCTTCAACGCCATCGACGAAGGTGATGGAGCGGAAGATCACACTACAAACACTGATTTGTAATACAAGACCCCCTGCCTGGCATGCCAAAGATGTCGTGGGAAAATGACGATCTATGGGATCGTGAGGATTCCTTTGCGGTTCGGCTGTGGGATCAATATACTACAAAGAGCAGGGCGAGTAGATGTGATAACAAGCAAGGATCTATCCAGGTCCGGGCCGCTATGAGCGTAAAACCCTACTCCTGTTCTTGTGGTTGATTGTGTATGAGCTCAAAGGTTACAAAGAGCGCAGCTTGCCGGCAAGGTGCGCGGGAAGTGTAGCTACAGCGTGTAATTAAACTAAGAGTCGACCCTTCTAAGTGTAGACGTGGGCCTCCTTTTATAGGCCAAGGGGTCATCACAATGGCTAACATGGTCATTTACAGGGTATGAATAGTGACTTGCACCGTCACCACGTCTATCTCCTAACGGGGTAAGACAAGCGCATTTAATGCACTGTTAGGTGCTACGTCGGGGAGGCGGGGCTTTGGGCAAAAGATCTGTACCACCGGTCCTGGCACCCTCCTATTATCTTGACACGTCCCAGGGACGGGTGTCATTAAAGTTAACCCTTGCGTGGCATGCGCTGACACGTGCCTTGGCCAGCTATGTTGACTGCCTGCCCGCTCGACACCTATCATACGTGCTTATCTAGCCGATGATGAGGTGGAGCGGTAACGGGACAGAACGAGCCTGCCGGCGCGGAGCTTGCCGGGCCTTTGCTTGCCGGCAACCAGAGTCTGGGTCTTCACCTTGCCGGTACAAAGCTTGCCGGCAAGGGCGATGTTGATCTTCAGTACTAGAATAGTACTTCTCGATGACCTGCCTTGAGGTCTTCTTCACGGTTTTGTTTAATCTGAGTCTTGAGTCACAGCAACCCTGCGGCAAGCCCTTGCCGTCAGGAAGGCTACAACTGTCTGTGCATAAGTCAGGGTACGAGGGCACCCATGCTTTAGTACACCGACATTCATAGAAAATCCAGAAGCATATTGCTTTCGAGCTCAACATCCGAGGAACGGGGTGGTTGCATTTGCGATGGGTGACGGGCACAACACAAATTCAGGCATACACCACTACACCTACACGTGACAAGCGCGTCAGTTTTTTAAAGGCAGGATGTATTTCTAAGGCCGACCTCGAGACAGGAATAGCTTATCAATTGTTTTTTATGTAGTCTCCATCTAAGCATGATGGTTGTACCGTCGAATTCCATATTTCTTCAGTTCAGTCGGTTTGGGACATTAGTTATTCAATGAGTTATGTGCCACCAGTTACTTTGTGTGGGACACCATTCATTTTTGTGTTTCACGAATATGTGTACATTTTGTGTAAGTTGTCAAATTGACCAAGACAACCATTTGTGAACTACTCCCTCTGTCCCATGTAGTGGCAAAAAAATGTCTTACATTAAGGGATGGAAGGAGTAATATACATGATGCGCTAGGTTTTAGTACAATTTTATATCTTTTTTTATTTGAGAAAGCAAGACAGTATTTTAAAAGTGTAGCAGATGTTCTGCGTGATTTTTTTTTGAGGGGAAAGCCACTTTATTACTCAAATTCCACAGAAAGTGGGATACAAACTTGGTCATGAGGCTGGCCAAGCCATACATGATGACCCAGAGCTAAAGACAAAGCAAATTTAGCTAACCTATGAGCTTCAAAATTAACTACCCGACTTTCAAAAATAAAATTACAAGAGAATGGTGCTGCTCTGGACTTAATTTCACTGATAATAGCTCCATAAGACCCCCGGTTTCCCTTTGCAATGTCGCCAATCACTTGTCTGCAATCAGAAGAGACAACAAAACGTTGGAGATCAAGATCTTTGGACAAGGCAATTGCTTCGCGGCATGCAATAGCTTCAAGAGTAGCTGGGTCCCAGATTCCTCCAACCACTAGGGCTGAACTGCCTAGAAAAGCTCCATGGCTATCCCGACAGATTGCTACTGCCGTTCCTCCTCTGTTCGTTCGCACACTAGCATCTACATGTATCTTAGCATAGCTGGCTGGGAGGGCACTCGGCCTCTGAACATTTGAATTAGCAATCGCCACACCAGGCCTTGTTGGTTTGGCAACCTGAACAGCATCTAGGTCAGCAATAAAACGAGTAATGAACGCCTGGGTCGCAAAAGGAGTATGGAAGATCGCCTCGTGGATTGCCTTTCTCCTAGATGACCAAATCGCCCATAAGGTTACTGCCAGGAGAACAAATTTTTCATGAGTGAGCGAATCAAGAAGGCTAAAGAGCCAACTCTTAGCTCTCGTCTCTGTAGTCGCCGCCACGGTGTAGCCCAGTTCCTTGTCAACAAGGGCCCAAGTGCACCTGGAAACTGTACATTCCAGGAGGGAATGGCGCCACGAGTCTGGCGAACCGCACAAACGACAGGTGCTAGATGATGACATTTTACGATGCGCCCTAACATCCTCCGTGGGTAATGATTGTTTCGATAACCTCCACAGGAACATACGCACTTTTGATGGCACCTCGGTCTTCCACAATGCTTTCCAAGACCCCTCTTCCGGATGATTGCTTGAGGACCCCGCCGATCCATTTAGCCATGCCTCCCTCCGTTGCTTAATCGTAGCTAGCATATTATATGCTGACTTAACTGAGAATTGACCACTTCTCTCACGAGCCCAACTCCAAAAGTCTTGCATGTTCATGGTACATAATGGGATACCCGCAATCACCTTTGCATCAAAAGGCATAAAGGTGGCGTCTAGCCGCTGCTTATCCCATGTAGTAGAAGTAGTATCCATCAGTTCTGAGACCAAAACGGGAGGATTTGCAGCAATACATCCATACGGCCTCATCATCTCCTCTCGGGGCAGCCAATTATCCTCCCATATGTTGGTGTTCTCACCATTACCAATGCGCTTGATTAGCCCTAGTTTAAGTGTATCACAACCCTCAATTATAGCCCTCCAGATCTGGCTTGGGTGAGTCCCTAGAGTCGCATGCATGATAGTTGAATGTGGAAAATATATGCTCTTCAGTAAGCGGGCACTCAAAGACTCTGGTTGTTGTAACAAGCGCCAAGCCTGTCTCGCCAACATTGCCATATTAAAAAGTTCAAAGTCTTTGAAACCCAGTCCTCCCAAACTCTTTGGTTGCGTCATTGCTTTCCACGAGACCTAGTGAGGTTTGCGCTGCCCATTCTTACTTCCCCACCAAAATTTTCTTATCAACATATTGAGATGCTCACAGAGGCCTCTAGGTAACTTGAAACAAGACATTGAGAAGACAGGTACAGCTTGCGCAACCGCTTTGACCAGAACTTCCTTACCAGCTGTGGACAGAGTTCTCTCCATCCAACCTTGAATTTTACTCCATAACCTGTCCTTAAGGTATTTGAAGGCCCCATTTTTTGAGCTCCCAATGTCGGATGGCATTCCAAGATATTTCTCATTAAGAGTTTCATTTGGGATATTCAGAAGACCTTTTATTTCATTACGCACACTGTCAGGAACACCTTTGCTGAAAAATATAGATGACTTAGCATAATTTATTCGCTGACCTGACGCTTGGCTGTAGGTTTCCAACACATGGCTCACCTCGGTAGCTCCCACACCGTTTGCCTTGAAGAACAGCAGGCTGTCATCAGCGAATAGGAGATGGTTCACTGGTGGTGCCGTAGGTGCCAGCTGTATCCCACTCAGGTTGGATGACTCACTTTTTGATTTTAATAGGCACGACAGGCCCTCTGCTGCTAACTGTAGGGGAACGCAGTAGAAAATAAAATTTTCCGACCTACGCACCAGCCCAGGACCACTATGGAGACTGCATACAAGGTTTGATCATTTTCGTTACCGACTCGTAGCGCAGCGGAAGTAGAGTCGATGACGAACGGCGGTGCAGATCCCCGCAGCTAGGATTTTACAACCTCCCAACCGCGAGGATGTATACCCTCATCTGCCCCGCGGACAGCCCTCCGGGAGGCGGTCGCACAGTCCCCCGGACGGTGTCGCGGACAGCCCTTCGGGAGGACCTCCGAAACTCGGACTGTCACTCGGACAGCCCTTTGGGAGGACCTCCAAAACTCGGACGGTCACACGGACAGCCCTTCGGGAGGCACTCTCGAACTAAGACCGAAACTACGATCTCTCTACAGAGTTGCACACATACGGTATCATCTATCCAGCAGGGCTTCGCCGTCCAGAACTAGTTCCCACCGGAACCCAGACAGCCTTTCGGAACTACGAAACTATTTCGTGGGAGGGAGAGAGAATGCCAGATCATGCATGGCTTGTGTGAGAGAGTTGGAGTGAGGATGGAGAGCTCCTCTCCACCTCCTTATATAGTGGTGGAAGGGGTGAGGGGGGGGGGGCTGAAATTTCAGCCCACAAAACAAGCACCCACCAAACAAGGAAACATGTTCCCATCAAACATGGAGAAAACATGTTCCCTTGTCCATGGTGTTCCCCCATGGGGCCCCACCTTCCTCCCAACACTCTCCACCATTTGTCGGGGCTGCCCCCCACCATGGGGGCCCCCCCCAACACTTTGTCCAGCCACAAGGGGGCTGTCCCCTAAAGGGGGCGCCCCCAAAAACAGCCCAAAAACAGCCCCCACGATCCGTGGGATCTTGTCCCCTCTCGCTGGGACAAGATGTTTTCTGAAACTATTTCTTCTGAAAAATTCCGAAAGGTCCCAGAACATTTCCGGAACCCTCTAAAATTATCTGGACTCGCTCCGGAACATTTCCGGTATGGTGGTTTAATTTAAAACCATCTTCGTTTACCCGGTAAACAATTCCGGCAGCTCCGAAAACCTTTTTCGGTTTTTTCTCCGAAAAAATTCCAGAAATTACCAGACCAATCTGGCAACCTCCAAAACATTCCCGGTGCTTGCCGAAACCTTTTTGGATCAATGGTTTTATCCGAAACAACTTTTCGGTTTTACCAAAACTTTTTCGGTGTTCTCTCCGAAACTTTTCCGTTGTCTCCGAAACTTTTCCAGTGACTTTCTCTCGGACTCCTCGTCTAGTATTCAGCAGATAGATGACCCTTAAGCGTGTGACCCTATAGGTTCGGTGAAGCATAGACATGACCCAGAACCCCTTCCGATCAATGATCAACATCGGAGCCGTGGACACCCATTTTGATCCCTATACCCACACGAATGAATATTCGAGTGAACCTCGAGTTGCCGTGTGCTATTCCTGTTGCTTCGCGATATGTTACAAATACCCGAGGTGAGACATGTTGGCATCCCCGTGGATCAACACCTTGTCCACTATGCCAGTTACCTCGTTGCCGGTATTGTTCTCTTTTCTCGTTCCCGTGTTCCGGCATCCCTGTGATCAAATCACCCTGTGTCTGGCCAGACGATGATGGATACCGTAACACCGAGAGGGCCCAGAGATATCTCTCCATCGTTGGAGGAGCAAATCCCAATCTTGAGCTATCAAGTTACTTGACATACTTTTCCATGAACCCGTAAGCCGCCGTAATAGCCACCCATTTACGGATGACGTTTAACAAACCCCAAAGTTCATGAAGCAAGCATGAAGAAACTCGATACTCTCATGGTCTAAGGAATTATGCAAACATTAACTTCCTGTGTTATTAACCATTAACTTATGACGAATGTATCTCATAGCATAACACAATTTGGGTCGATTCAACACAAGTGTTCTACCAACAATTGTGCCCTCAAAATTGCCGGCATAGTCATGCCCATGATCAGGAAAACAGGATCATCATGCAATACTTGAGCCAGTCATAGAGGCTTGACTAGGAATACATTTTACCGTTTATTATCCCACACGTGCACATGAGTTTCCCTCCAAGCCTCGTTTTATTTGTAGACTCGAGAATCATTGCAGTTATAGCATGGAACATAAACATAATTATGAACAGGGAGATAATCAATAACATTTATTATTGCCTCTAGGGCATATCTCCTACAGACTCCCACTTGCACTAGAGTCAATAATCTAGTCAATGCTAATGCACTTTACACCTATGGCATATTGGTGTAAAATATGCTTCGCATGTGGTATAGCCTGATGTCCAACGAATCTGA
Source organism: Elymus sibiricus (assembly GCA_039707655.1). Taxonomy (NCBI): domain Eukaryota; kingdom Viridiplantae; phylum Streptophyta; class Magnoliopsida; order Poales; family Poaceae; genus Elymus; species Elymus sibiricus. Next base: position 334,523,736 of record CM077666.1, read on the forward strand.
CAACTTCAGCTCCGTGTGTAACTTTGCATATCCTCGCGTTTTCACGCTTTCACAAAATTCATATTTTGTGTGGACTTGGCTTTGCATATGTGTGAATCATTGGTCGAAACCTGATTCCTCAGACTGAGCTATGGAGCAACTATCTGCTATAGTGTCCCATAGACCAAAGCCTTCTTGGAACCATACTAAGTTCATGAATGAACTATATGATTCAACAACTTCTTTGTCGCTTCTCAAGCGTCAACATACTTAGCCTTTGTTATAGAATTCGCCACAGTATCTTGTTTGGAACAATTTCCAACTATCGTGCCACCATATTGTGTATCACACAAAACCCTCAATTTAAATCAAAAATCGCATGGAGCATTGATGAAGACTGTATCGATGTAACCTTTTACAACGAACTCTTCATGATCTCCGTTTGCGAGAAAACATGTCATCAGTACTGCTCTAGTACTCAATGACATCTTTCACTGTTGTCCCATGATCAGTACTTTGATCACTATGGTATCTATACTCGCAACAACTTTGGAGTATTGGACATATCTGGTTGGTTTTACATACCATGGAATACATGATTAATCCAAACACAAGAGTGTGTGGAATCTCCATCATGTATTTTACTCATCAGTGTTTTGGGACACCGAGTCTTGCAAAAACTCTTTCCATGTGACTTCGGCAAGAATCACTCCTTGGCATTTTAAATGCTAAAAAGTTTTAGCATCTTGTCAATATGTATTCATTGCTTAGCCCCATTTAGGTAAATCTATCTCCATAGATCATCATGCCTAATATTGAGGCCATTTTAGCCTAAGCACTTCATCGAAAAACTATTTTCAAATGAAGTCCTAATTCGTGTCAAGAAATTTATTTCCAATTAACAATGTGTCAAGTACACACGGTTTTTAGAAATATTATTATGCTCCCACTTACTTTCTTGAATCACAAGCATCTTCGATACCCATTTGATGAAGTCAAACTCTTTTGACCATTTCATCAAAAACGAAGATTCCAACTCCACTTTGCTCTCTTCTGTCCATCGCTGGAACTCTGAAGTTTGCATACTTACTAGCATCCTCTGGATCAACAAATTACTTTGGACTGTATCACATATAAGTCCTAGGTTTCATTTCCATCGGATGGAAGTCCCTTTGTCATCCATGTTTCATATCTCATGATTGAAATATGTATTAACTGCTAGTTCAACCCGAACCGACTTCAAGCATCGCTACGGTGAAACAACCTCATCGTAGTCAACTCCTTGAACTTGTTATTTCAACAAGTCGAGCTTTATGGATAAAACATTTTTATCCGTATCAGTTTTTAGTTCCATAAATATTCGTTAGACTCTAAGTCTTCCGAAAGGTGTATCAAGGTTTTAATCTTGAATCACTTATATGGAAACTATCTCGGATTGTATTGGCATTTAGCCAATTCCGGAGTCAGGGCCCATCACCGCTTCCTTGTGTATTGTAGGTATACTGTTGTCCAACAACAATATCTCGTTAGCGCACCTGAGAGGTTTGCACGAGCCTTGCCTACGAGGTTCAGCTGCAAGTTCGACTGAAGTACATACATTTTATTGTAGAGACTTCCGTATCAGTCGCAGTAGGAAACTCCGGAATCACTTCCAAGGTTTCTTTCCTTTGATCTGATGTCGAAGATACTGGTTATCTCGTCGAGTTGCACTATCCTCCCACTCGCCTTTTGTAAGAACTATTCTCTTTAAAAGCATACCGTTTTGCGGCAAAATCCTTTGCCTCGGTATAGTGGTGGGGAATACCCAAACGACTTGGGATAACCTTACAAAGTAGCACTTGTCTGATTTGGAATAGGTTTGTAACCTTTTACACAAGCCCCATATTCCAAATGTTAAGAAAAGATATAACATGGTTGGGCGTACCATACCATGGCATCATTTCAACAGACCTGATGGATCTCTTTTCAGTGTAAAAGCCGCAGTCTCTAAAGCATTACTCTTTAAAAGGGATAATGGCAAATCTATTTATGTCATCTTTGATCTTACCATGTCATAAATGGTTCGATTACATCTTCACAGACTTTCCACTTGCAGTGGTGTTCCGGGAGGTGCAAGTTATGAAACCCCCTTTCACAACTCATCAGACATTCGCTAAACTTGTAACTCAAATATTCCTTTCTGCAATCGAATTGTAGAAACATAATTTTCCTGTTACAATATTTTCTTCTTCATTTTGAAAACCTTTTGAATGAATTCAAAAGATCCAGGCTTACGTCTCATCAAGTAAATATCAATATATATCTACTTGAGTCATTTTTGAAGGTAGACAAATCCACTGTTTGCAACAACATTTATTGGACTACACACATCATAATGTATGATTACCAATATGTTCTTTGCTCGTTCCTTATGGCCTGTGAACGGTATTTCAGTCACTTCACCTTTCAGAGGAAAGTTGCAAGTGTCAGATGATTCAAAATCAAATGACTTCAAAATCCATCATAATGGAAGTTTCCATGCGGGTTTCTCCAATGTGACCAAATGCAGTGCCACACTTGTGTGGTATTCTTTTAGTCTTGCGACATTTAGCGTCAGTGTTATGGATGTATCATATTACCATCAATATTCATAGCATACATCCCATCCTGTATGGAAGCATGGCCCTTCATGTTATTCATAACACCGAACATCAAAAGTTCTGTTATGAATAACCTTCTTGCAAAATACCTTATGCAAAGGGCTAGAGTATATGAAACTCTAAATGAATTATGAAAGTAAATACAGAGGCAATGTATTAATATCAATATTCATAACATACATCTCATTCATAATGAAAGTATGGCCCTTATGTTATTCATAACATCGAACATCAAAAGTTCTCTTATGAATAACCTTCTTGCAAGATACTTTATGCAATGGGCTAGAGTGTAAAACTCTAAAATGAATTATGAAAGTAAATACATAGGGAATACACTAATGGAAGGTATAGTAACATTTACTATGTTCCCTGTGTGTATCTAAACCTCATTCCTGGATAGTCTTTTAGGCCGTAGTAGTTCTTACATCGAGTTGCAACAGAGTGCAATCGAGCGGGTATCTTTGTGATTAACTCACAATACCCAAGAATTCGTGATTAACATGTTTAACCATAATTCCCAAGAACTATATCTTTGACCAGCCTTCTATACAACAAAAACTTGTATGACATTCATACATGAGCTGGATATTCCAGTCTTCTTTCCTATTGCCATTATACTTCTAACAGTTTAACTTTCAGTAATTCTCCTACTCTCAGAAGAAGCACCCAACTTAAGAGTGGCGTTAGCCCCGGACTTCCTAGGCGTGAAAATCTTACTAACACCCTTCGGACACTTCCTTTCTCTTTAAGTTGTTGTTTTATTCACCTTTCATCATATGACAGGCGTTCTCCTGGATCCCTCTCTTATCAGTCTTATGCATAGTAAACACCATTACTAATAGTTTGCAAACAAACATTGCTTTGGATATCTCATATCTATTAGCCTTTGTCTGTCTCTGAAGATGATTTTCAGATTCCATGAATATCACATAACTATCCAAACTTTCGAAGTTCGGGTCTCATGGAAGCAAACATATTGCACTTTGACTGAAAAGGAATTCTAGCTTTTGGATTGAAGGACGAGAGTCACATGATCCATAGCATTAGGGGGAGAATACCGAAAGCATGCGATAGGACAAAGTCCTTCTCGGCACTCTAGAGGACAATCCTCACATTACGTTACCAACCGTAAAGTTTTAACCAGATATTTAACAACTATTCAATTTTAATAGGGAAGGTGGAAACGCGAGCCATTATTCTACAACTATTATGCAAACCACACTTAGACAGTGTTCAAAATTAATTGCACTGAGAATTAAACAAGTTAATTCTATAGTGCGCTCCCACTCAAATCAATATCTCTCATAATTGATTGTGAGTGATTCAAGACCCGCATATCCATTCAACGTCACGGTTCGAGATGAACACCCATGGCGTGAACTTCAATCGGTAGGCAAACTTGCCGATCACATCTCTATGCGATTCTTGTTCATCTTTCGATGCGTGTGTTCCGAGCTCATGACTTTCATGCCTGAACGTCAAGACAACCAAGTGATCTCGCTGCGAGGTCTCAACTCACCCGCCTCACACATCCCTAATCGTTCGCACCCATGGAGATCATGCAATGCCCCGAAAAGTTAGGTGCCGTGACGGTGCTACACTTGGGAGAACACTAACTACTTGATATTTCAGTGAGAGATCACCCTAATAAAAAGCGACTACTGCGCAATCAAGAAGGGTGCATCATAAGGGATAAACATCTCAGGGAATTCATAATAGCATGATATGGTATAGCCCTTTCTGACGGAGAAGTCTCGTATTTCTTCGTCTCCGGCATTCGCGTCGGTGTTCACCTTTGCGAAGATTGCCACCACCTTGTCGATGCACAAGATAATATTGCTATCTCTATAGCTAATAAAATAAGTGCATTACATAAGGTTGACACGCAGGTCATTTAAAGTGCAATCATATGGCTCCAGCCATCATGCCGAATCATGACACGCAGGTCATGTTAATCAATTTACATCATATAGTCATCTCATACATAATCAAATTATTATGAATCATTGCTATACCACATCACATGCAGATGCAAACCATCCTGCAAAACCAAGTTAGACGCCTCTAATCAGTTCTATGCGTAGATGCAGGTTGCGATCTAGAATACATAGAGATGTATGGGTGTTGCACAATATAATTAGGTAGTAGATGAGATCTATTGCTGAAAATTATTTGTGCGGGTAGAGATGAAATCTGTTACCCGATGTTCCTGTTGCTTCCCTAGAATTTGCATATTTCTGATCTTGATAACAGTATGGTGGAGTTTCAATGTTCTGGCAATCCGCGATCCTGATTGATCAACGAAGTGCTAACAGTTCATTGAATTCCACCGTAGTTAAAGAGAAAGATGAAATTTCGCAGACGAAAGGGCAATGCAGATGTGATCTGCACGGGGGTCACGCGTATGACGAAGTTTATTATGGGGCTCGAGATTTTATTATCTCGTGTTTCATACACCCTGGAATGTTAATCTAGCGACTTGGATTATCATGCTTGATGATGGACGTTGGTAGCTTCGGTTTGTTTCGAAACCTTAGAAGCCACGTAAAATAAAATTTCGCTAAATGTAGGGGAACGCAGTAGAAAATAAAATTTCTGACCTACGCACCAGCCCAGGACCACTATGGAGACTGCATACAAGGTTTGATCATTTTCGTTACCGACTCGTAGCGCAGCGGAAGTAGAGTCGATGACGAACGGCGGTGCAGATCCCCGCAGCTAGGATTTTACAACCTCCCAACCGCGAGGATGTATACCCTCATCTGCCCCGCGGACAGCCCTCCGGGAGGCGGTCGCACAGTCCCCCGGACGGTGTCGCGGACAGCCCTTCGGGAGGACCTCCGAAACTCAGACTGTCACTCGGACAGCCCTTCGGGAGGACCTCCAAAACTCGGACGGTCACACGGACAGCCCTTCGGGAGGCACTCTCGAACTAAGACCGAAACTACGATCTCTCTACAGAGTTGCACACATACGGTATCATCTATCCAGCAGGGATTCGTCGTCCAGAACTAGTTCCTACCGGAACCCAGACAGCCTTTCGGCACTACGAAACTATTTCGTGGGAGGGAGAGAGAATGCCAGATCATGCATGGCTTGTGTGAGAGAGTTGGAGTGAGGATGGAGAGCTCCTCTCCACCTCCTTATATAGTGGTGGAAGGGGTCAGGGGGGGGGGGCTGAAATTTCAGCCCACAAAACAAGCACCCACCAAACAAGGAAACATGTTCCCATCAAACATGGAGAAAACATGTTCCCTTGTCCATGGTGTTCCCCCATGGGGCCCCACCTTCCTCCCAACACTCTCCACCATTTGTGGGGGCTGCCCCCCACCATGGGGGCCCCCCCAACACTTTGTCCAGCCACAAGGGGGCTGTCCCCTAAAGGGGGCGCCCCCAAAAACAGCCCAAAAACAGCCCCCACGATCCGTGGGATCTTGTCCCCTCTCGCTGGGACAAGATGTTTTCTGAAACTATTTCTTCTGAAAAATTCCGGAAGGTCCCAGAACATTTCCGGCACCCTCTAAAATTATCTGGACTCGCTCCGGAACATTTCCGGTATGGTGGTTTAATTTAAAACCATCTTCGTTTACCCGGTAAACAATTCCGGCAGCTCCGAAAACCTTTTTCGGTTTTTTCTCCGAAAAAATTCCAGAAATTACCAGACCAATCTGGCAACCTCCAAAACATTCCCGGTGCTTGCCGAAACCTTTTTGGATCAATGGTTTTATCCGAAACAACTTTTCGGTTTTACCGAAACTTTTTCGGTGTTCTCTCCGGAACTTTTCCGTTGTCTCCGAAACTTTTCCAGTGACTTTCTCTCGGACTCCTCGTCTAGTATTCAGCAGATAGATGACCCTTAACCGTGTTACCCTATAGGTTCGGTGAAGCATAGACATGACCCAGAACCCCTTCCGATCAATGATCAACATCGGAGCCGTGGACACCCATTTTGATCCCTATACCCACACGAATGAATATTCGAGTGAACCTCGAGTTGCCGTGTGCTATTTCTGTTGCTTCGCAATATGTTACAAATACCCGAGGTGAGACATGTTGGCATCCCCGTGGATCAACACCTTGTCCACTATGCCAGTTACCTCGTTGCCGGTATTGTTCTCTTTTCTCGTTCCCGTGTTCCGGCATCCCTGTGATCAAATCACCCTGTGTCTGGCCAGACGATGATGGATACCGTAACACCGAGAGGGCCCAGAGATATCTCTCCATCGTCGGAGGAGCAAATCCCAATCTTGAGCTATCAAGTTACTTGACATACTTTTCCATGAACCCGTAAGCCGCCGTAATAGCCACCCATTTACGGATGACGTTTAACAAACCCCAAAGTTCATGAAGCAAGCATGAAGAAACTCGATACTCTCATGGTCTAAGGAATTATGCAAACATTAACTTCCTGTGTTATTAACCATTAACTTATGACGAATGTATCTCATAGCATAACACAATTTGGGTCGATTCAACACAAGTGTTCTACCAACAATTGTGCCCTCAAAATTGCCGGCATAGTCATGCCCATGATCAGGAAAACAGGATCATCATGCAATACTTGAGCCAGTCATAGAGGCTTGACTAGGAATACATTTTACCGTTTATTATCCCACACGTGCACATGAGTTTCCCTCCAAGCCTCGTTTTATTTGTAGACTCGAGAATCATTGCAGTTATAGCATGGAACATAAACATAATTATGAACAGGGAGATAATCAATAACATTTATTATTGCCTCTAGGGCATATCTCCTACACTAACAAGAACAAGTATGGAGATATCGGGTCCCCTTGGCGGATCCCTCTTGAAGGCTGAAATTCCTCGAGCTTCTTCCCATTAAACATGACTGAGAATTTAACCGAGGTGACCAGACTCATAACAATGTCCACCCATTTAGTGGTGAAACCTAGTTTAAGCATGATGGCCCGGAGGTAGACCCACTCAACCCTATCATACGCCTTCATCATATCTAGCTTCAAAGCACAAGATTGATGCTTCTTTGCCCTGTTCCGCTTCATAAAGTGCAAACACTCATAAGCAGTTATGATATTATCAGTAATTAATCTACCAGGGACAAAAGCTGATTGCTCTTCAGAAATTATATCTGGTAATATTTGTTTCAGCCTGTTGGAGATAACCTTTGATGCTATCTTGTAAAGCACATTACACAAACTGATTGGCCGAAACTGTGAGAGAAGTGTGGGTTTTTTTACCTTTGGGATCAAAACCAAGATGGTGTCATTAATGCATGTTGCTGACTCAGAGCCGTCAACAATCTTAAGGACCACCTTTGTAACCTCGTCCCCACAAACATCCCAATGGCGCTGGAAGAAATGGGCTGGGAAACCGTCAGGACCCGGTGCCTTGATAGGGAACATCTGGAACAAAGATTGCTTGACCTCTTGCTGATTATACGGTGCATTGAGAATGTCATTCATAGCAGGTGTTACTTTTGTTGGTACCGTGTCTAGAACTTGATCCATGTTTTGTACTCCCTCCGAGGTGTACAAATTTTTGTAAAAATCCGTGGCCAGGGCTTCCATCTCTATACTGTTCTCAGTTAATTGCCCATCCGGCATTTGGAGCGATTTAATTTGATTTTTACGACGCCGACGACTAGCTCTGAGGTGGAAGAAATACGTATTTTTATCTCCATGGACGAGCCAATCTAGTCGCGCCCTCTGGCGCCATAGCATCTCCTCTCGGTGGAAGAGCTCAATCAGTCTGTCTGCTATCTTGGTCTCCTCATGGGTGGGTCCGGATCTACCTGGGGCAGAGCGCAGGTGTTCCAGAGCAGTTTTCAATTGGCGAATTTCTGTCTTTACCGATCCGAACTGGGTGCGATCCCACGCCAATAGGTCACCTGCCAGGTCCCCTAGTTTTGCGCGCAGGGTATCGACAGAATCTGCAGCATGCATGCTCCACCGCCCGCTCACAGTGGTAAACAATGATCCTTCTCTCTCCCACATTGTTTCATATTTAAAGGCCCTCGGTCCCACCTTGCACGCATGCACTTCATGTAATGTGAGCAGAATGGGAACATGATCAGAACTCGCTGCAGTTTTGCGAGCTAGGCTTGTGGAGGGTAGAGCCAAAGACCATTCCGGATTAACCAAGCACCTGTCCAGTCTCACCCTTGTGTAAGTGCCTCCTGCAACCTTCTTTTCAAAGGTCCAATCTGTTCCTGTATATCCTATATATGACAAGCCACAACTGTCAATAGCATCCCTGAACCCATCAATCTGGGCTTGGCTCCGGTTACCAATCCCGTCATGCTCATGGATGTGTAATACTTCATTAAAATCGCCTAAAACCGCCCAGGTCCTGCTTTGTGTTTCAGAAATCCCTCGAAGGGTATCCCATGTTTTATATCTCTCTGGCACCTGTGCTTCACCATACACGAAGGTCACCCTGACCTGCATATCCATCAACTCATCTATCAAAACATCAATGTGATACTTGGAGTAACCAATAACTTCAACTTTTATTTCATCTTTCCAAAAAAATACCAAGACCCCCGCTTCTACCAGAACTTCTTACAGCAAAGCTTTTATTGTAACCCAAAGTTTCTACCAAGTTCTCAACTCTCGAACCCTCTAATTGTGTTTCCATGATACAAAGGATAGAGGGGGCAAATTGCCTCGATAAGTCGCGAAGCTCTCGAACTGTCGCAGCTTTGCCAATTCCACGACAGTTCCAGCAAAAGAGACTCATTGCGCTAGGCGCGACCCCCCTTGGTGGCCTGCCATACGCGCATCAGAGTTTTTGTTAGGGACAGAATTCTTTGCCAGATTTGTATCATTTGTTGATGGACTTGGTTTGTTTCTCTTCGGCTCCTGTTTCGAGGAAGGGCTGATGGGAGTCTCCGGTGGGGGGCATCAGCAATGGTTTGTTTGTTTGGCCTATAGGAGTTGGTACCTTCTGGATGGCCTTCACATCTGCAGCTGTTGCAACCCTCTTCCTATTCCCGTCTGCTTCCTACATAGCTGTATCATGCTCAGTGGTCTCTGAGCCCTCATGGTCCTGGTTGTTATAAGCATTGTTCTGTGGTCTTGCTCGTCCTCCACCTCTCTCAGCACGGCCTCTGCCACATCCGCCCCTGGACCCGCTGCCTTCACCCGGCCCGCTGCCGGGGCCTCTGAACCAAGTTGCTTTGAGGTCCTTGAAGACCAGCGCTTTGGGAGGGTGAACCCCATCGCCACATTCTTTGAACTGGTGACCTAGATATCCACAAACAACACACCAATCAGGTAGCCTTTCATATTTAACTCTGAAGATTACTCGCTCGAGAGCATCCTTCCTCCTGACAACTAGCGAAACAACGTTCTTAAGAGGCTTGGTGACATCAATTTTCACACGGACCCGGGCAAAGTTTCCTTCAAAATCGTGTGATTTTGGTTCTGCATATATGAATTCACCCACAGTTGCTGACAGAGCCTTGATTTTGGAGAAGAAGCCATCCGGGAGATCGTGAATCTGAATCCATATATCTATTTTGTTGAGCTCAATAGTTGAGGGCTTGGTGAATCCATCATAGTGCGACATAACCACCGCTTTCCCTTTGAAGTTCCATGGTCCTTCATCCATCACTCTTTCCCAGTCACCGAGGCAAGAGAATTGCATCGAGTACATGTTGTCCTCGAGAGGTCTAATCTTCACCTCCTGTGCCAGATCCCAAGCCACCCTCATATTCCTAAAAAATCAGTATTGGCTGTAGGGTTTATCGGTATGAACCCTAGCAAGCGCCATCCAGCGGGTTGCCACCATCGGTAGCTCACTATCGTCCACCACCACGTCCTGGAGGTCGCCTTCCTTCAAGCCTAGCTCCTCCATCATTGCTTCGAGATCGGCAGTGGCCGATCTTGAACTCGACGCCGCCTTATCCATGATTCTCTAGCCCGAGGTTCTGTGATCCGCGGGCGGTATAGTCCCGATCGATCCCCTAGATCCGCACAGCCACCGAGGCCCACAAGCCCCGGCGGTCACCAGCGGGGAGGGGAGGGCAGGGGAGATCAGGTCTCTATGGGAGGGCACCGCCGTCGCCGAGAGGAGAGAGAAACCCTAACGAGAGGGGAAACATCTTGCTAGATGTACTGCGTGATTGTTTCCATGAAGACGTTAGGACCAGCCACGGGCTGCATGGCGAGGTGCTCCAGTAAAAAAAAGATCAGCTTGTAACGACGAAAGGGCCAGAGCAAACCCAAATCCCGTTAGGATTGACGAGATGACTCTCTCCCATATCATGTCCGCGGAACACGTCCGGACATAAAAACATATATATACCGGAGACATTTGCGGGTTAGCTTTGAAAATGCGCTAATAGGCTAAAACTAGTGGAGCGAATGAGATTATCGTAATCCATAATTACTAAATGCAGCCTTGGTCTTTTCTGTTCTGTGACAAATCACGCTTTACTGATTTTCCAACAATGGACAACAAGCTTGAGATGGAAAACCTGCAAGATCGTAGGGTGCTCCCCAGGTTACTAGTATGAAATGAGTTGTTGCATTAATAAGAAAGCGAGCCGTCTTAGCTCAGTTGGTAGAGCGCATGGCTTTTAACCATGTGGTCGTGGGTTCGATTCCCACAGACGGCGGCCAATTTGTTCTACTTTTTTGCCTTCACAAGCGTGCTACATTTTGGTTAGGGCGTTTTTATTTTATTTTGTGCTTTTAAATTACACCTTTTGAAACTGTCAAAAGGTCTTATATTAATGAAGAGAGGTAGTAGAAGTGTGCTGCATTTTGGTTCATCTTATGAGATCAAATGTGTTCAAGCTTAATTACAACTTGCATCACGGTCTGGTTCATCTTGTGAGGTCAGATGTGTTCAAGCTTAATTAGAATTTGCATCACATAATGCACGCTATCAAAGTACGCACGCCATTTTCTCTCTTCGAAAAAAGAAATCCTTTTTAAAAGTCAAGAAGTAGTATATAGACCGAGGAAAAAGGAGACCGCGTCCTACACTCCGCGCCACCAATGAGCGCCGACGTCGCCGCAGACCCGCTCCGCCCGGTCAAGCCCGTCACTGCGGCCTCCACTGCCGGACATGCCCCACCAAGGCGTGCCCAAGCTTAATTACAACTTGCATCACGATCTGGTTCATCTTGTGAGATCAGATGTGTTCAAGCTTAATTAGATCTTGCATCACGATCAGATCGTTTTCTGAAAACTTTCATGATGGTAAATCTCTTCAATAATAAATGCCCATATATGCGCACTACAAAGTACACATGCCAATTTTCTCTCTTTGAAAAAGAATTCCCTTTCAAAAGTCAAGTAGTACATAGACTTAGGAGACTGCATCCGCCACTCGACGGCACCAGTGAGCGCCGCCGTCGTCACAGATCCGCTCCGCCCGGTCAAGCCCATCACCGCGGCCTCCACTATCGGACACGCCCCAAGGCACACCACCACGCCGCACCGCCACATCCATTTCCCCGAGCACGCCCCACCACCACCGCAAAGCCCTCCCGCACCACGGGCGAGGCCCCACGCCGCCGCCACGGCTGGCCAGGCACCACGCCGCCCTGGACCAGCGTTGCGCCACCACACAGGTCATCGAGCCGCGCCGAGCCCCACCGCGCCAGGGAGAGAGATGGCCCCGCTGCCTCGAGCACCTACCGGGCTTTGCCCGACGGCGGCGGGAAAAGGTAGTTCTCGGCGGCTAGGGTGCGGGTATATGCACACGTATTCGGTATTTCTTCCTCCAGCGTCATACAAGTACAAGTGTACACCAATCGTGGCCTAAGAATCGCAACAAACTAACTGCTCTTGCAGTACAAACTAAGCTACATCCACGACGGCGGCGGCGGTACTGCAAAGCGGACTGGCCTTGAATCCAACGACAGGGAACGACTTCTTGACCGGACCGACGCTGAGGGTGACGACCCCGCCGCCCACCTCGACGCCGGTGACGGGAACCCAGACGAATAGCACGCGCACGCGGACGCCCTCGAGCCCCGTGACCGCCCCGGGCGCCACGGACCCGGAGAGCCTGATGTCGTACAGGACGCGGTAGCCCCCGACCTCGACCTCGCAGCCGTCGTCGAGGAAGAGCTCGAAGGAGCCGTCGGAGTGGAGGAGGTACCGCCGGGCGGTTTTCGGGAGGAGAGCGCGCGGGAGGCCGAACCGATCCATCAGCTCCGGCACGGTGGGCGGGTCGTAGGGCGCCGTCGAGGTGGAGCTAACGAGGAGGTTCAGGCCGAGGAGGAGCAGGAGGCGGCGGCGGCTGAGGGCTGCGGCCGCCATGTTGACCATTGGGGGCTTGTTGTTCTTGTTCTTGGCTTCGGCTTGCGTTTGTTGTTTCTCTCTCTACGGATGGATGGGAAAGTGCCACCGGTCAAGGGAGCTCTGTGCTAGTTGGGCTTGGCTGGGGAGGACGGAATAAAAAAGAGGAATCTTGAGATATTCTTTTAGCTTCAGTGAAGGGTGGTAATGTAAGAGCATCTACAACCCATCGCAAAAAAAAAAAAAAAAAAAAAAGAAAGAGCAACTACAACCGCAATTGCCTAAATCAAGCCCCCAGTGCATCCGCGGACAGTGACCAGACAACATACAAATGTTGATTCCACAACCATAAACACCATTTTTAAATCACCAAATTCATACTATTACATGCAACGTAATACCTAATCTAAGCGAACCTCAGCCGGCTCCGCCGTGCGCATGTCCGGCGGCCGGCTGCGCCCCTCGGAGTGTTGGCCTGGTCGCCGGCGAGGTAGACTAGGACATGGGACACGGACCGGCTGCTACTTGTAGACTGTGTTGGTATTTTCCCGAAGAGGAGAGGATGATGCAGTATAGTAGAGATAAATATTTTTCTCAGTTAAGAACCAAGGTTATCAATCCAGTAGGAGAACCAAGCAAAATTCCGTTAAGCGCACCTGCACACACAAAAGCAAACACTTGCACCCAACGCAAATAAGAGGGTTGTCAATCCTCTCAGTGGGTATTTGCAAGGATTAGATCTTATAGAGATAAATAGATAAACTAAAATACTAAATAAAATAAAAGTAAATAAATTGCAGCAAGGTATTTTTAGGTTTTTATATATGATAAAGTAGACCCGGGGGCCATAGTTTTCACTAGAGGCTTCTCTCTCAAACACATAGCATACGGTGGGTAGACAAATTACTGTTGTGCAATTGATAGAAAAGCAAATAATTATGACGGATTCATAGCAATGATCATGTATATAGGCATCACGTCCAAGACAAGTAGACCGACTCCTGCCTGCATCTACTATATTACTCCACCCATCGATCGCTATCCAGCATGCATCTAAGGTATTAAGTATGAAACAGAATAACGCCTTAAGCAAGATGACATGATGTAGACAAAGTAAACTCAAGCAATATGATTAAACCCCATCTTTTTATCCTTAATGTCAACAATACAAATACGTGTCATGTCCCCTTCTGTCACTAGGATTGAGCACCACAAGATTGAACCCATCACAAAGCACCTCTCTCATTGCAAGACAAATCAATCTAGTAGGCCAAACCAAATCGATAGATCGGAGAGAAATACAAAGCTATAATAATCATGCATAAAAGAGTTCAGAGAAGACTCAAATATTTCTCATGAATAATCTGATCATAAACTCACAATTCATCGGATCCCAACAAACACACCGCAAAAGAAGATTACATCGGATAGAACTCCAAAAACATCGAGGAGAACATGGTATTGAAGATCAAAGAGAGAGAAGAAGCCATCTAGCTACTAGCTATGGACCCGTAGGTCTGTGGTAAACTACTCACACATCATCGGAAGGGCAGCAAGGTTGTTGAAGAAGCCGTCCGTGATCGATTCCCCCTCCGGCAGAGTACCGGAAAAGGCCTCCAGATGGGATCGTGGAAGAACAGAGGCTTGCGGCGGCAGAAATGTTTTCTCTTCTGTCTGTCTAGTATATTGGGAATATTTGAAAATTTATAGCGCTGGAATTAGGTCAGGAGGGGCAACGAGGGGCCCACAAGCCTGGGGGCGCGCCCTACCCCCCTGGGCGCGCCCTCCAGGCTTGCCGCCTCCTCGTGGCTCTTCTGGTCTTCTCCCGAAGCTTCGTGGGTCTCTTCTGGTCCAGAAAAAATTAATCCAAAGTTTTTTTTCTCGTTTGGACACTTTTTTATAATGATTTTCTGAAAAGGCAAAAACAAGCAGAAAACAACAACTGGCACTGGGCACTGAGTTAATAGGTTAGTCCCAAAAAATGATATATAATGGCATATAATCGCATATAAAACATCCAAGATTGATACTATAATAGCAGGGAACAATCAAAAATTATAGATACGTTGGAGATGTATCAAGCATCCCCAAGCTTAATTCCTGCTCGTCCTCGAGTAGATAAATGATAAAAACAGAATTTTTGATGTGGAATGCTACCTATCATGTTTCATCATGTAATCTCTGTCTTACGGTATGAATAATAAGATCTGAATGATTCAAAGCAATAGTCTATAATTTGATATAAAGACATCAATACTCAGGCATACTAATAAACAATCATGTCTTTCGAAATAAAAATGCTAAAGAACGTTATCCCTACAAAATCATATAATCCTGTCATGCTCCATCTTCTTAACACAAAGTATTTATCATGCACTACCCCGATGACAAGCCGAGCAA
Organism: Elymus sibiricus; assembly: GCA_039707655.1. Taxonomy (NCBI): domain Eukaryota; kingdom Viridiplantae; phylum Streptophyta; class Magnoliopsida; order Poales; family Poaceae; genus Elymus; species Elymus sibiricus. The sequence continues at coordinate 334,538,989 of CM077666.1, forward strand.
TTGGTTCATACTTTTTAAAGCGCTTCAGCTTTTTCAACCCCCACGCAATACATGAGCGCAAGCCATGGATATAGCACTATGGGTGGAATAGAGTGTGGTGGTAGAGATAAATAAGAGAAGTCAAAAATAAGAAGATAGTCTCACATCGACGAGGCTAATCAACGGGCTATGCAGATGCCCATCAATTGATGTCAATGCGAGGAGTAGGGATTGCCATGCAACGGATGCACTAAGAGCTATAAGTGTATGAAAGCTTAACATGAAAACTAAGTGGGTGTGCATCCAACTTGCTTGCTCATGATGACCTCGGGCATTTGAGGAAGCACATCATCGGAATATACAAGCCAAGTTCTAGAATGAAAAATTCCCACTAGTATATGAAAGTGACAAAATAGGAGACTCTCTATATGAAAAACATGGTGCTACCCTGAAGCACTAGTGTGGAAAAAGGATAGTAACATTGCCCCTTCTCTCTTTTTCTCTCATTTTTTTCGTGGCACTTTTTGGCCTCCTTTTTTCTCTCTCTTTTTTTAGAACGGTCTCATGGACCTCATCCCAACTTTTTCGAGGACTCATTAGTCTCCACCATTCTTTCCTCACTGGGACAATGCTCTAATAATGATGATCATCACACTTTTATTTACTCACAACTCAATATTACAACTCGATACTAGAAAAAAAATATGACTCTATATGAATGCCTCTGGCAGTGTACCAGGATGTGCAATGATCTAGCGTAACATGTATAAAAATGATGAATGGTGGCTGAGCCACAAATACTATGTCAGCTATATGATCATGCAAAGCAATATGACAATGACGATGTGTGTCATAAAAACGGAACGGTGGAAGTTGCATGGCAATATATCTCGGAATGGCTATGGAAATGCCATGATAGGTAGGTATGGTGGCTGTTTTGAGGAAGATATAAGGAGGCTTATGTGTGATAGAGCGTATCATATCACGGGGTTTAGATGCACCGGCGAAGTTTGCACCAACTCTCGATGTGAGAAAGGGCAATGCACGGTACCGAAGAGGCTAGCAAATTGCGGAAAGGTGAGAGTGCGTATAATCCATGGACTCACGTTACTCATAAAGAACTCACATACTTATTGCGAAAGTCTATTAGCCCTCGAAGCAAAGTACTACTACGCATGCCCCTAGGGGGATAGATTGGTAGGACAAGTCCATTGCTCTTCCCCGACGGCCACTCATAACGTAGACAATCAATAATAAATCATGCTCCAACTTCTTAGCATAACGACAGATCATACGTGCATGCTTCGTGAATCACCAACCTTAACACCAATATTCTTACTAAACCACAATTATCTACTAGCACCTCCCACATATTACCATCTTAATATCGCAAAACTATTGCAAGGAATCAACCTTATCATATTCAGTGATCTACATGAAAGTTTTTATTATATCCCTCTTGAATACCTATCATATCAGGACCAAATTCATAACCCGTGCATATTACCATTGCTATTCATTAGACTCTCAAAAAGATATAAGTGAAGCATGAGAGTGCAGCTATTTCTTTAAAATATAACCAACGCCGTGCTCTAAAAGATATAAGTGTAGCACTAGAGCAACTGCCTAGCTCAAAAGATATAAGTGAAGCACATAGAGTATTCTAACAAATCAGGAATAATGTGTGTCCCTCTCAAAAAGGTGTGTTCAGCAAAGATGATTGTGATAAACTAAAAAGCAAACAAACTATATCACAAGACGCTCCAAGCAAAACACATATCATGTGATGAATAAAAATATAGCTCCAACTGAGTTACCGATAGATTGTAGACGAAATAGGGGATGCCTTCCGGGGCATCCCCAAGCTTAGACGCTTGAGTCTTCCTTGAATATTACCTTGGGGTTCCTTGGGCATCCCCAAGCTTAGGCTCTTGCCGCTCCTTATTCCTTTATCCATCGTAGTCTCACCCAAAACTTGAAAACTTCAGCACACAAAACTCAACAGAAACCTCGTGAGATCCGTTAGTATAACAAACAAATCTTAAACTTTAGGTTCTGTTGTAAATTGATTCATATTTAATATTGGCATAATGCTACTGTACTCCAACTTCTCCATGACTCATACCCCCCGATACGATCCATAGATTCATCAAAATAAGCAAACTATGCAACAAAAAACAGAATCTGTCTAAAACAGAACAGTCTGTAAAGATCTATTTAAAAGCCATACTTCTGTCACTCCAAAACATCGGAAAAATTAAGAAAATGTAAACAATTCATATACCAATACTGTGTAAACATTTTAGATTTTTCTGACGCTCCAGTACAGAATTAAATTCCAGCACTGGAGGCAAAACTTTCTGTTTGCAAAACAACATCAATTATACTATCATCAACATCATCCCAAAGGCATTACTTGGCACAAACACTAATTAAAACATAAAAATACAATCATAATAGAGGCTATAATTGTGTAAACACTCAAGAACATAAATAAAAAGTTTATTGGGATGTCTCCCAACAAGCTCTTTCTTTATAGCCATTAAGATAGGCTTGAGATTTTAATGATGCTCACATGAAAAACAAGAATTGAAGCACAAACAGAGTATCATGTAGCATGTGAAAAACACATGTAAGTCTAACATACTTCCTATGCATAGGAATTTTATAAGCAAACAAATTATCAAGACAAGAAATATCTAGCATATGCAAGGAAGAAGAATAAAACATTGACAATCTCAACACAACGAGAGGTAATTTAGTAACATGAAAGTTTCTACAACCATATTTTCCTCTCTCATAATAATTACATGTAGGATTATAATCAAATTCAACAATATAGCTATCATATAAATTTTTCTCTTCACGATCCACATGCATAAAAGTTTTATAATCTTCCAAGATAGTGGGATTAACATCAACTAAAGTCATGACTTCTCCAAACCCACTTTTATCAAAAATTTCATAAGATTGGTAATTCTCCAAAGTAGTGGGATCATTATTACCTAAAGTTGACGCTCTTCCAAACCCACTTTTAATAGTATTGCAAACATTATTATCAATAACATATTCATCACGAGGCTTAAATAAATTTTCAAGATCATAAGAAGCATTATCACCTCAATCATGATCATTGCAATAAGTAGTGGACATAACAAAATTACCATCCCCAAGCTTGTAGTTTTGCATATTATTAGCACAATTCACATTAATAGAATTTATAGTAACATTATTGCAATCATGCTTTTCAATCAAGGAGCTATCATGAATCACTTTATAAATTTCTTCTTCTAACACTTCATCACAATTTTCAGATTCATTATTTTCAAGCAAAACTTCATAGAGAAAATCAAGAGCACTCATATCACTAGCAATTGGTTCATTATAATTGGATATTTTGAAAAGATTAGCATGTGGATGAGGATCCATAGTGATCTTAATTTTTTGTTTTACTTTCTGTTCTTATGTGTTTGACATGGCAATAAAAGCAAGCAAGCAAATAAATTTTTTTTGTGTTTTTGTAAAAAAAAATAGAAGTGGGGGAGATGAAAATGAGAGGCAAATGAAAATAAAAGGCAAATAAAAATAAATGCAAGTGGATGATAGTTTGTGCGAAGGTACTTGGTAATTTTGATGATGTCTCCCCGGCAACGGCGCCAGAAATTCTTCCTGCCACTTGTAGACTGCGTTGGTATTTCCCCGAAGAGGAGAGGATGATGCAGTATAGTAGAGATAAGTATTTCCCTCAGTTAAGAACCAAGGTTATCAATCCAGTAGGAGAACCAAGCAAAATTCCGTTAAGCGCACCTGCACACACAAAAGCAAACACTTGCACCCAACGCAAACAAGAGGGTTGTCAATCCTCTCAGCGGTTATTTGCAAGGATTAGATCTTATAGAGATAAATAGATAAACTAAAATACTAAATAAAATAAAAGTAAATAAATTGCAGCAAGGTATTTTTAGGTTTTTATATATGATAAAGTAGACCCGGGGGCAATAGTTTTCACTAGAGGCTTCTCTCTCGAACACATAGCATACGGTGGGTAGACAAATTACTATTGGGCAATTGATAGAAAAGCAAATAATTATGACGGATTCATGGCAATGATCATGTATATAGGCATCACGTCCGAGACAAGTAGACCGACTCCTGCCTGCATCTACTACTATTACTCCACCCATCGACCGCTATCCAGCATGCATCTAGGGTATTAAGTATGAAACAGAGTAACGCCTTAAGCAAGATGACATGATGTAGACAAAGTAAACTCAAGCAATATGATTAAACCCCATATTTTTATAATCAATGGCAACAATACAAATACATGTCATGTCCCCTTCTGTCACTGGGATTGAGCACCACAAGATTGAACCCATCACAAAGCACCTCTCCCATTGCAAGACAAATCAATCTAGTAGGCCAAACCAAATCGATAGATCAGAGAGAAATACAAAGCTATAATAATCATGCATAAAAGAGTTCAAAGAAGACTCAAATATTTCTCATGAATAATCTGATCATAAACTCACAATTCATCGGATCCCAACAAACACACCGCAAAAGAAGATTACATCGGATAGAACTCTAAGAACATCGAGGAGAACATGGTATTGAAGATCAAAGAGAGAGAAGAAGCCATCTAGCTACTAGCTATGGACCCGTAGGTCTGTGGTAAACTACTCACACATCATCGGAAGGGCAGCAAGGTTGATGAAGAAGCCGTCTGTGATCGATTCCCCCTCCGACCGAGTACCGGAAAAGGCCTCCAGATGGGATCGCGGAAGAACAGAGGCTTGCGGCGGCGAAAATGTTTTCTCTTCTGTCTCTCTAGTATATTGGGAATATTTGGGAATTTATAGCGCTAGAATTAGGTCAGGAGGGGCAATGAGGGGCCCACAACCCTGGGGGGCGCGCCCTCCAGGCTTGCCGCCTCCTCGTGGCTCTTCTGGTCTTCTCCCAAAGCTTCATGGGTCTCTTCTGGTCCAGAAAAAATTAATCCAAAGTTTTTTTTCTCGTTTGGACACTTTTTGATAATGATTTTCTGAAAAGGCAAAAACAAGCAGAAAACAACAACTGGCACTGGGCACTGAGTTAATAGGTTAGTCCCAAAAAATGATATATAATGGCATATAATTGCATATAAAACTTCCAAGATTGATACTATAATAGCATGGAACAATAAAAACTTATAGATACGTTGGAGACGTATCACCGGCTCACGGGGATCAAGGCGCCACCATCTCCCATGCCCTACTCTTCCTCGTCGGAGTCCGTAACTTTCATGGTGTCGGTGGACGTGAGATCGATGATGAATCCATCTTGGGAGGAGCCGGTGACGTCCACCACGACGCGGTTGCGGCGTCAGGGGGGGGGGGCGTGCACTGTTGGAAATATGCCCTAGAGGCAATAATAAATTGGTTATTATCATATTTCCTTGTTCATGATAAATGTTTATTATTCATGCTAGAATTGTATTGACCGAAAACTTAAATACATGTGTGGATACATAAACAACACCGTGTCCCTAGTAAGCCTCTACTAGACTAGACATGAGTTGTCATTTGATAACGGGATCACATCATTAGGAGAATTATGTGATGGACAAGACCCAACCGTAAGCTTAGCATTAGATCATTTAGTTATTTGCTACAACTTTCTTCATGTCAAGTATCAGTTACTCAGACCATGAGATCATGCCACTCCCGGATACTGGAGGAATACTTTGTGTGCTATCAAACGACACTTCATAAAAGGGTGATCATAAAGATGCTCTACATGGATCTCCGAAGGTGTCTGTTGGGTTGCATGGATCGAGACTGGGATTTGTCGCTCCGTATGACGGAGAGATATCTCTGGGCCCTCTCGGTAATACAACATCGTAAAGAGCTTGCAAGCAATGTGGCTAATGAGTTAGTCACGGGATCTTGTATTATGGAACGAGTAAAGAGACTTGCCAGTAACGAGATTGAACTAGGTATGGAGATACCGACGATCGAATCTCGGGCAAGTAACATATCGCCGGACAAAGCGAATTGTATACGGGATTAATTGAATCCTCGACATCATGGTTCAACCGATAAAGATCTTCCTTGGATGATAACCCACAAGTATAGGGGATTGCAACAATTTTCGCGGGTAGTATTTCACCCAGATTTATTGATTCGACACAAGGGGAGCGAAAGAATATTTGCGAGTATTAGCAGTTGAGTTATCAATTCAACCACACCTGGAGAACTAAACATCTGCAGCAAAGTGTTTAGTAGCACAATAATATGATAGTTTCTTGAGCAGTAGTAACAGTAACAATAGTAATAGTAACAGTAATAGAAGCAGTTTTGTAGTAATTGTAACAGCAGCAGCAACGAAAGTAACTTAGCAAAGATCAATATGCGAAAAGCGTAGGCATTGTATCGGTGATGGATAATTATGTTGGATGACATTCATCATGTAATGGTCACAACCTAGGGCGATACACAATAGCTCCAATTCATCAATGTAATGTAGGCATGTATTCCGTATATAGTCATACGTGCTTATTGTAAGAACTTGCATGACATCTTTTGTCCTACCCTCCCATGGCAGCGGGGTCCTTAAGGAAACTAAGGGATATTAAGGCCTCCTTTTAATAGAGAACTGGAACAAAGCATTAGCACATAGTGAACACATGAACTCCTCAAACTACGGCAATCACCGAAAAGAATCCCAATTATTGTCACCTTGGGGTATGCGGAGCATGACACGTAACAGGTGCATATAACTTGCAAGATAGGATCAAGAACTCAAATATATTCATGAAAACATAGAGGGTTCAGATTTGAAATCATGGCACTCGAGCCCTAGTGACAAGCATTAAGCATAGCAAAGTCATAGAAACATCAATCTCAGAACATAGTGGATACTAGGGATCAAGGCCCTAACAAATTGACTCGATTACATGGTAAATCTCATCCAACCCATCACCGTCCAACAAGCCTACAAACAAATTACTCGCTCACGGTGGTGATCATCATGAAGTTGGTGATGGAGGATGGTTGATGATGACGACGGCGTCGAATCCCCCTCTCCGGAGCTCCGAACGGACTCCAGATCAGCCCTCCCGATGAAGAACAGGAGGTGGCGGCGGCTCTGTCTCGTAAAATGTGATGATTCTTTCTCTCTGATTTTTTTCTCCATGAATAGGTACTTATAGCGTTGGAGTTAGGTCAAACGGAGCTGCCAGGGGCCCACAAGCCTGCTAGGCGCGCCCTGGGGGGGTGGGCGCGGCCCCCAGGCTTGTGGCGCCTGGTGGCCCCCTCTCTGGTAGATCTTTGCGCCAGTATTTTTTATATATTCTGAAATAATTCTCCGTAAAGTTTTAGGTCCATCCGAGAACTTTTATTTCTGCACAAAAACAACACCATGGCAATTCTGCTGAAAACAGCGTCAGTCCGGGTTAGTTCCATTCAAATCATGCAAATTAGAGTCCAAACTAGAGCAAAAGTGTTTGGAAAAGTAGATACGTTTGGGACGTATCAACTCCCCCAAGCTTAACTCATTGCTTGTCCTCAAGCAATTCAGTTGACAAACTGAAAGTGATAAAGAAAAACTTTTACAAACTCTTTTGTTCTTGTTGTCTGTATATATACTTAACTAGCATCCAAGTTTTTAGCAAAGACTATGAACTAACCATATTGATGATAACACTTAGGTCTCACATTTACTCATGGCAATAACATAACCAACTAGAGAGCAATAATAAGATATCTCGGATGCCAACACTTTGTCAAAACAATCATGATATAATATGATAACATGGTATCTCGCTAGCCCTTTCTGAGACCGCAAAACATAAATGCAGAGCACCTCTGAGATTCAAGCAATGACTAAACATTGTAATTCAGGGCAGATGATATCTCGTCATGGTCACACCCAACATTAACTATACTCAATGCATAAAAATGACAATAGTGCTCTCCAACTGGTGCTTAAATGAGAAGGTGATGACTCAACAATAAAAGTAAAATAACATAAAAGTAAATGGATAGGCCCTTCGCAGAGGGAAGCATGGATTTGTAGCGGTGCTAGAGCTCAAAGCTTAAATTAGAAATGAAAATAATTTTGGGAGGTATGCTTTTCCTGTCAACGTCACGACCGAGAGTTTTCAATATCTTCCATGCTAAACAAATTATAGGCGGTTCCCAAGAGGAAAGGTAAAGTTTACCCCCCTCCACCATACCAACACAAACCATGGCTAGCCGAATTCACGGGTGCCCTCCATACCAACAACTTTTTGGGGGGGTTTGTTTGCATTATATGATTTTGATTTGAGCATAGGACTGGGCATCCGAATTACCATCCTCTCTCGTGCAATGACAAGTGAATAAACACTCATCTGAGAGTAACCCGCTTATCATGGAAGATACTGACGGCCCCCTGTCGCTCCATGAGTGGTACGGACACACAAAACAGATGTTCGTTTGAATATTTAGAGGTGGCACTTGCAAATTTACTTGGAACGGCAGAGTAATACCGCATATAGGTAGATATAGTGGACTCATCTGGAACAACTTTGGTTTAGGGATTTGGATGCACAAGCAGTATTCCCGCTTAGTACAGACGAAGGCTAGCAAATAGATTGAGAAGCGACTAGCTAGAGAGCGAAAATGGTCATAGACATGCATTGCGAATAATTAACATTGAACACGAGCATGAGTAGGATATCAACACCCTGAACATAAATATCATGGAGGCTATGTTGGTTTTGATTCAACTACATGTATGAACATGTGCCAAGTCAAGCCACTCGAATTACTCAAAGGAGGATACCATGCTAACATACTACATCACAACCATTTTAATGCATGTTGACACTCAAGATAAATCATTATCCACTCCTAGCTATTTAAGCATGGCATGAGCAACTATGATCTCTAATTGTCATCACAAATATGTTTACTCATAATAATGCTAAATCATGGATACTGAGCTAAACATATTTACAAAGACAAAAACAAGAAGAGTTCATGCCAGCTTTTCTTCACCGCAATCACTTCATCAAATATCGTCATCATTGCCTTTCACTTGCACGACCGAATGATGTGATAATAATAAGAACGGTGCAAGTGTGCCACGGACTAAGCTAGAATCTGCAAACATTTATTCAAAGGAGAAGACAAAGTAATTGTGGCTCTTTGTTAGATCAACAATAAAGCATATGGGAGTCACTCAACATTTTCATCGTGGTCTTCTCCTTGCGACGACTCAACGAAAAGAAAAGAAATTCAGAGAAACACACTAAAATATTTTTGGAGTTTTTTGGTTTTTCTGAAGGAAGCAAATTAACGAAGGGAAACAAAAAAAAAGAGAAAAACTATTTACACGGGAAAGCTCCCAACAAGTAAAAGAAGAAACGAGAAATCTTTTTGGGTTTTCTTTTACTACTATGAATTAACTAGACAAGAAAGAAACTACAACTTTTTTTATTATTTTTGAAAGTTTTCCAAACACACAAGAAGAAAGCGAAAATAAAACTAGCATGGATATACAATGAAAAAGGATAAACACCGACAACTGGAATGAGTGTGTGAACATGAATGTAATGTCGGTGATAAATACGTACTCCCCCAAGCTTAGGCTTTTTGCCTAAGTTGGTCTACGGCCAGTCCTGGCCTGGATAATGCCCGTGATGGTAGTTTGGGTTATACTGAAATGCAGCTGCCACAGCTTGGCGAGCTGCCTCGTTAAGGCGCTCGGTCTCTGCCGCCCTCTCGTACTCCTCAGCCTCCTCCTCAAGTATGAAATGTCTATGTTTTCCTTGGAAATCAAAGAAGGCAGGAGCAGGCAAAACAATATGGAAAACACGGCGCCTGTTAAAGATTAGCCTGTATCTGAACGGGGGGAGACCCCTCTCAAGGAACTGGTGGCATTCCATAGCATCATAATCAAGAAAACTAGGTGGCAAAAGGGTGTCATTTTGTTTAATGGGCACACCAAGATAGGTAGCTAAACGAGTGGCATAAATCCCACCAAAGAAATCACCCACTAAGGCATTGTTATGTAAACGACGTGCAACAATAGCCCCCATGTTAAATTGTCTATCTCCCAGTACTGCACTCTTGAGAATGCTCAGGTCAGGGGCGCAAAGATGACTATGATCATGTTTACCATTAATGCATCTACCATTGAACAGAGCAAAATAATGTATGGCAGGAAATTGAATGCTCCCCATAGTAGCTTGTGTGATGCCTCTAGTTTCACCCCTAGTAATGTTCATGAGAAACTCATTGCAATCAGATTTGCGAGGTTCAGTGCAGGTCCCCCAAAATGGAATTTTGCATACTTCACTAAATTCTTCAACAGACATGCGAAAAGGATTTTCATATAGGTTGAAAATAACATCATGTGACATGCGCCGATATACATACTTGAACCTTCACACAAAGGAGTCAGTGAGGTCATAGTATTGCGGGCACCTATCTACCAGGAACTTCGTGAGCTCGGTGTTGCGCACGTACATATCAAACTCTTCCTTGATGCCGGCTCGAATCATGAAGGCATCCGATGGCCACTCGCACGGTAGCACCGCGGCCTCTCATGGCGGTTCGGTATCTTGCTTGCGTATTGCGGGCCTAGGAGCGCTCTTGCTCGAGGAACCACCATGGAACATCTTCCTAAACATCTTCTTTTCTCTGAAAAATTTCTGAAATTTTTAGTGACTCAAAATAAAAATGAACGAAGCTCAACAAAATTAATACTAACTACTCCCACATGTATCTAGAAGCCATATCATGCATCAAAACTACTTTGGACCATACAAATTCAACATGCAAGCTCATAAACATGGTCACCACAACAACAAAAATTTGCAAAGTATAAAGCACTAGAACAAAAACTAATTGGAGCATTGGAGAAGTCACATACCAAGGAGTAATTCCTCAAAACAGTTTTGGAAATGGAGTTCCGAGCAAGGAGATCAAAAATCACAGCAAAATGAGCAAGAACACGGGCTTGGGAGCAAGTTTGATTTTTTCTGGAGGAAGAAGAAGGAGATGGGTGGCTGACATAAGTGAGTGGGTCCCTGTGGGACCCACAAGCCTACTGGGCGCACCCAGGGGGGTGGGCGCGCCCTGTGGGCTTCTGGCTCACAGGTGCACCCCCTGGGGTGTGTTCAGTGCCAAAAATTCTTAAATATTCTGGAAAAAATCATACTAAATTTTTATGGCATTCTGAGAACTTTTATTTTTGGGCCATTTTTTATTGCACGGAAAATTCAGAAAACAGGATAATCATGGCATTTTATTTTATTCTACTAAAAATAACGGGGGGTAAAAGGTGGGTACAAAAAATTGTGCTTACTAAATTCATCAACCACATGCCCCTCAAAAAGAATCCATTAATAAGGTTGATCAAGTCTTATTAACAAACTATTTCCGAATGACATGAAACCGAAGAATTTTCGTATAACACTAGGTTATCTCAATGGGGATATGCATCTCCCCAACAATAAGAATTTCATATTTCTTTTTGATAGTAGGAAGAGGAAATTTGAATCCCCCAATAGTGATCGTCGAAACTTTTTCAATACAATTGATACCATTCACCGAACTTTGTTTCTTTGGGAAATAAACCGTATGCCCATTACCATTGACATGAAAAGTGGCCTTGCTTTTGTTGCAATCAATAATAGCCCCTGCAGTATTCAAAAAGGGTCTACCAAGGATAATCGACATGTTATCGTCCTCGGGCATATCAAGTATAACAAAGTCTGTCAAGATAGTAACATTTGCAACTACAACGGGAACATCCTCGCAAATTCCAATAGGTATAGCAGTGGATATATCAGCCATTTGCAAAGATATTTTAGTAGGTGTAAGCTTATTCAAATCAAGTCTTCTGTATAAAGAGAAGGGCATAACACTAACACCGGCTCCTAAATCACATAAAGCAGTTTTGACATAACTTCTTTTAATGGAGCATGGTATAGTAGGTATTCCTGGATCTCCTAACTTCTTAGGTATTCCTCCCTTAAAAGAATAATTTGCAAGCATGGTGGAAATTTTAGCTCCAGGTATCTTTCTTTATTAGTGACAATATCTTTCATGTATTTAATGTAGGGAGACATTTTCAACATATCAATCAAGCGAGTACGCAAAAAGACAGGTCTAAATATTTCAATAAAGTGCTCAAAATCTTCATCATCCTTGTTTTTAGATGGTTTAGTAGGAAAAGGCATAGGTTTTTGAACCCATGGTTCTCTCTCCTTTCCATGTTTTCTAGCAACAAAGTCTCTTTTATCATATCTTTTATTCTTAGGATGTGGGTTATCAAGATCAACAATAGGTTCTATTTCTACATCATTATCTGGTTGAGCATCAACATGAACATCGTCATTATCATTATCATTACCATTATCACTAGGTGTATGTTCATTACCAGATTGTGTCTCAGCATTAGAAATAGAAACATCATTATGATTATCAGGAGGTTTTTCTATCTCAGGTTCACTAGGAGCAGGCAAAGTTTTATCATTTTTCTTTTTTCTTTTCTTCTTAGATGGACTAGGTGCATCAATATTATTTCTTTGAGAGTCCTGTTCAATTCTTTTAGGATGACCTTCAGGATATAAAGGATCCTGAGTCATGCTACCTCCTCTAGTAACAACTCTAATAGCATGGTCATTCTTTTTATTATTCATTTCATCAAGCAAATCATTTTGTGACTTAGCAATTTGTTCTAACTGAGTCTGAACCATAGAAGCATGTTTACTCAAGCATTTAACATCATTAGCAGTTCTAAACATCAAATCACTCAAGCGTTCAATCATGACGACATTCTATTTTAGTTGATTGCTAACATACATATTAAAGTGCTCCTGTTTAATGATGTAAATATCAAACTCATACAGGCATTGACTAGCAGATTTATTATACGGAATATCACCTTCATCAAATCTAGTGAGAGAATTTACCTCCACTACTTGTGTCGGGATGTTGAGCCCATGTATTTCTTCAATAGGTGGTAAATTCTTAACATCTTCAGCTTTAATACCTTTTTCTTTCATAGATTTCTTAGCTTCTTGCATATCTTCTGGACTGAGGAATAGAATACCTCTCTTCTTCGGATTTGGCTTAGGTGGTGGTTCAGGAAGTGTCCAATCATCGGCATTTCTCAATATATTATTCAATAGTACTTCAGCCTGTCCAACAGTTCGTTCCCTGAAAACACAACCAGCACAACTGTCTAGGTAGTCCCTAGAAGCATCGGTTAGTCCATTATAAAAGATATCAAGTATTTCATTCTTCTTAAGAGGATGATCAGGCAAAGCATTAAGTAGTTGGAGAAGCCTCCCCCAAGCTTGAGGGAGATTCTCTTCTTCAATTTGCACAAAGTTAAATATTTCCTGCAAGGCAGCTTGTTTCTTATGAGCAGGATTTTTTTTCCAGAGAAGTAATATATCATATCCTGTGGACTACGCACACAACCAGGAGCAAGAGTATTAAACCATTTCTTAGCATCACCCTTTAATGAGAAAGGAAACAACTTAACAATATAGTAATAGCAATTTTTTTTCCTCATGAGCAAATAGGGTGGCAATATCATTCAACTTAGTAAGGTGTGCCACAACAGTTTCAGTTTCATACCCATGAAAAGGATCAGATTCAACCAAAGTAATTAACTCAGGATCGACAGAGAATTCATAATCCTTATCAGTAACAAATATGGGAGAAGTAGCGAACTTAGGATCATATTTCATTCTTTCCCTCATAGATTTTTCTTTCAACTCAGCAAGCAATTTTATAACCTCATCTCTATCATTACAAGCAAGAATTGCCCTAGCTGTCTCGCTATCAAAAACATAACCATCAGATGTTTCAGGCATTTCAACTCTAGTAGGAGAGCTAGGCAGAATAGGCGAGTCATAATTTTCAAGAGTTTCAACATTTTTAGTTTCCTCAGCTTTAGCAATTTGTTCATCAGGAAATTCACCAAGTGGCACAGTATTATCAAGCATAGTACTAGCATCATCATAAGTATCATTCATAGCAGAAGTAGTATTATCAATAACTTGTGACATATCAGAATGAATAGCAGGTGGTGGTGTCGCAAGCCTACTCAAAACAGAAGGTGAATCAAGTGCAGAGTGTGATGGCAATTCCTTACCTCCTCTAGTCATAGAGGGGAAGATCTTAGTCTTAGCGTCTTTCAGATTCTTCATAGTGATCAACAGATATAAATCCCAAGTGACTCAACAAATAGAGCTATGCTCCCCGGCAACGGCGCCCGAAAAAGGTCTTGATAACCCACAAGTATAGGGGATCGCAACAGTTTTCGCGGGTAGTATTTCACCCAGATTTTTTGATTCGACACAAGGGGAGCCAAAGAATATTTGCGAGTATTAGCAGTTGAGTTGTCAATTCAACCACACATGGAGAACTAAATATCTGCAGCAAAGTGTTTAGTAGCACAGTAATATGATAGTTTCAAGAGCAGTAGTAACAGTAACAATAGTAATAGTAACAGTAACAGAAGCAGTTTTGTAGTAATTGTAACAGCAGCAACAACGAAAGTAACTTAGCAAAGATCAATATGCGAAAAGCGTAGGCATTGGATCGGTGATGGATAATTATGTTGGATGACATTCATCATGTAACGGTCACAACCTAGGGCGATACACAATAGCTCCAATTCATCAATGTAATGTAAGCATGTATTCCGTATATAGTGATATGTGCTTATAGTAAGAACTTGCATGACATCTTTTGTCCTACCCTCCCGTGGCAGCGGGGTCCTTAAGGAAACTAAGGGATATTAAGGCCTCCTTTTAATAGAGAACCGGAACAAAGCATTAGCACATAGTGAACACATGAACTCCTCAAACTACGGCAATCACCGGAAAGAATCCCAATTATTGTCACCTTGGGGTATGCGGAGCATGACACGTAACAGGTGCATATAACTTGCAAGATAGGATCAAGAACTCAAATATATTCATGAAAACATAGAGGGTTCAGATTTGAAATCATGGCACTCGAGCCCTAGTGACAAGCATTAAGCATAGCAAAGTCATAGAAACATCAATCTCAGAACATAGTGGATACTAGGGATCAAGGCCCTAACAAATTGACTCAATTACATGGTAAATCTCATCCAACCCATCATTGTCTAGCAAGCCTACGAAGAAATTACTCACGCACGGCGGTGAGCATCGTGAAATTGGTGATGGAGGATGGTTGATGATGACGACGGCGTTGAATCTCCCTCTCTGGAGCCCCGAACGGACTCCAGATCAGCCCTCCCGATGAAGAACATGAGGTGGCGGCGACTTCGTCTCGTAAAATGCGATGATTCTTTCTCTCTGATTTTTTCTCCATGAATAGGTACTTATAGCATTGGAGTTAGGTCAAACGGAGCTGCCAGGGGCCCACAAGCCTGCTAGGCGTGCCCTGGGGGTGGGCGCGCCCCCCAGGCTTGTGGTGCCTGGTGCCCCCCCCCGCTAGTAGATCTTGGCGCCAATATTTTTTATATATTCTGAAATAATTCTCCGTAAATTTTCAGGTCCATCCGAGAACTTTTATTTCCGCACAAAAACAACACCATGGCAATTCTGCTGAAAACATTGTCAGTCCGGGTTAGTTCCATTCAAATCATGCAAATTAGAGTCCAAACTAGAGCAAAAGTGTTTGGAAAAGTAGATATGTTTGGGACGTATCATTGGACATGTGGTTATCAATATGGGTATCCAGATCCCGCTATTGATTATTGCCCGGAGAAGTGTCTCGGTCATGTCTGCATGTTCTCGAACCCGTCGGGTCGCACGCTTAACGTTCGATAGCGCTAGGGTAGTATTGAGATATTAATAGTGGAAAGTCTGAAGGTTGTTCAGAGTCCCGGATGGGATCCGGGACATCACGAGGAGCTCCGGAATAGTCCGGAGGTAAAGATTTATATATGGAAAGTTGTTTTCGCGGTTACGGAAAAAGTTCGATTTTTTCGGTATTGTACCGGGAAGTCACCGGAAGGTTCCAGAGGGTTCCGGAGGGGTCCGGAAGTCCTTGGAGGGTTCCACCACATCCCAAGCAGTGGCATGGGTTGTAGGGGGCGCCCTGGCCTTATTGGGCCAGGCGCACCAGCCCCTACTTGGCCCATGCGCCTAGGGAAGGGAAACCCTAAGGGGGAGGGCCCTTCACTTGGCTTGGAGGGCACTCCTCGCCCCTTGGCCGCCGCCCCGCTGCCTTGGGAGGGGGGCTAGGGCTGGCAAACCCCTCCCTCACCCCTATATATAGTGGGGAGGCACAGGGGGCAGCCATCCCTTCCACGCTTGCCCCGTCTCCCTCCCGTTACTCCTCTTCCACGTTCCGTTAGCGCTTGGCGAAGCCCTGCCGGAATTCCGCTGCCACCACCACCACCACGCCGTCGTGCTGGTTCCTGCTACTTGTAGCTTTCGTTGGTATTTCCCAAAGAGGAAGGGATGATGCAGCATAGTAGAGATAAGTATTTCCCTCAGTTATGAAACCAAGGTTATCGAACCAGTAGGAGAATCATGCAACACCTCGTTAGCAGCACCTGCACACAAACAACAAATCCTTGCACCCAACGCAAACGAGAGGTTGTCAATCTCTCGGTGGTAAATTGCAAGATTAAATTGTATGTGATAGATAAATAGATTGAAACAAAAATACAAAATAAAATAAATAAAAGATAATGGCAACAATATTTTTAGGGTTTTAGTAATATGATTTAGATAGACCCGGGGGCCATAGGTTTCACTAGAGGCTTCTCTCAAGAAAATAGCATACGGTGGGTAGACAAATTACTGTTGGGCAATTGATAGAAAAGCAAATAATCATGACGATATCCAAGGCAATGATCATGTATATAGGCATCACGTCCAAAATAAGTAGACCGACTCCTGCCTGCATCTACTACTATTACTCCACACATCGACCGCTATCCAGCATGCATCTAGTGTATTAAGTCCATAAGAACGGAGTAATGCCTTAAGAACGATGACATGATGTAGACAAGATAAACTCACGTATGAATAAACCCCATCTTTTTACCCTTAGTAGCAACGATACATACGTGTCATGTCCCTTTCTGTCACTGGGATTGAGCACCGCAAGATCGAACCCACTACAAAGCACCTCTTCCCATGGCAAGATAAATCAATCTAGTTGGCCAAACCAAATCAATAGATCAGAGAAGAAATACGAGGCTATAATAATCATGCATAAAAGAGTGCATCAAAGACTCAAATAATTTCATGGATAATCTGATCATAAACTCACAATTCATCGGATCCCAACAAACACATGGCAAAAAGTGATTACATTGGATAGAACTCCAAGAACATCGAGGAGAACATTGTATTGAAGATCAAAAAGAGAGAAGAAGCCATCTAGCTACTGCCTATGGACCCGAAGGTCTATGGTAAACTACTCACGCATCATCGGAAGGGCAGCAAGGTTGATGTAGAACCCCTCCGTGATCGATTCCCCCTCTGGCAGATTACCGGAGAAGGACCCCAGATGGGATCTCTCCGGAACAGAAACTTGCGGCGGCGTAAAAAGTATTTCATGGACTCCCCTGAGGGTTTCTGATTTTTTCTGAATTTATAGTGGAAGAATTAGGTCAAACGGAGTTGGGTGGGCCCCACGAGGTACCAGGGCGCGCCACCCCCCGTGGGGCGCACCCTGGTGCCTCGTGGCCCACTCCTTCATCTTCTGACCCTCTCCCGAAGCTTCTAGTGTTTATCTTGTCCAATAAAAAATCTCCAAAAAGTTTCGTGGCATTTGGACTTCGTTTGGTATTGATTTTCTGTAAAACAAAAACAGGGCAGAAAACAGCAACTGTCACTGGGCACTAGGTTAATAGGTTAGTCTCCAAAAATGATATATAATTGCTGTAAATTATTATAAAAACATCCAAGATTGATAATATAACGGCATGGAACAATCAAAAATTATAGATACGTTGGAGACGTATCAGCATCTCCAAGCTTAATTCCTGCTCGTCCTCGAGTAGGTAAATGATAAAAACAGAATTTTTGATGTGGAATGCTGCCTAACATATTCATCACATATTCTTTTCTTTTGTAGCATGGACATTGGACTTGAATGATTCAAAGCAATAGTCTATAATTTGACATGAAAATATAAATACTCAAGCATGCTAACAAGCAACCATGTCTTTCAAAATATCAACGCTAAAGAAAGTTATCCCTAGCCCATTATGCTCAATCATTGATCCATTCATGAAACACACTCAAATATTAGCTACACACAATGCACAAGTATGACAATAGTGCTCTCTAGTTGGTGCTTTTGTAAGAGAAGATGGAGACTCAAAAAATAAAAATTGCATAAAAGTAAATAGATAGGCCCTTCGCAGAGGGAAGCCAAGATTTGTCAAATGTGCCAGAGCTCAAAACTGAAATTAAAGAGATAAAAATATTTTGAGAGGCATGCTTTTCCTGTCAACGAAAACGATCGAGAATTCCCAATATTTTCCATGCTAGACACATCATAGGTGGTTCCCAAACAGAAAGTAAAGTTTATTTCCTTTCCACCATTCTTTCACAATCCATGGCTAGCCGTATCCACGGGTGCCCTCCATACCAACACTTTCCAAGGAATTTTGTTGTTATTAATTTGATTTCATTGTGGGACTGGGCATACCTATTACCAACCATTCTCTCGTGCAATGACAAGTGAATAAACACTCATCGTGAGAATAACACACCTAGCATGGAAAATAATGGCCACCCCCTGCCGCTTCATGAGCGGTACGGGCACACAAAACGGAAAATTATGTTGAAAAATAGAGTTGGAACACGCAAATTTACTTGGAACGGCATTGAAATACCGCATATAGGTAGATATAGTGGACTCATTTGGCACAACTTGGGTTTAAGAAGTTTGGATGCACAAGCAGTATTTCCGCTTAGTACAAATGAAGGCTAGCAAATAGATTGAGAAGCAACCATCCAAAAAACGAAAACGGTCATAAACATGCATTGAACATAACTAACACCGAATAATGCACCATATGTAGGATATAATTTCATTGCATAACTATTGACTTAACGTGCATGCATAGGGAATCACAAACCTTAACACTAATATTCTTACTAAATCACAATTACTCACTAACATGACTCACATATTATCATTTCCATATCGCAAAACTATTGCAAGGAATCACACTTATCATATCCAATGATCTATATGAAAGTTTTTATTTATATCCCTCTTGAATACTCATCACTTTGGGACCAACTTCATATCTTGTGCAAATTACCATTACTATCATCAACTCTCAAAAAGATTTAAGTGAAGCATGAGAGTGCAAATATTTCTTCAAAATTTCAATCTTATCAATTCTCAAAATAATATAAGTGAAGCATGAGAATTCATTTCTTCAAAATTTTAATCTTGTCAATTCTCAAAATAATATAAGTGAATCAAGAGAATTCATTTCTTCAAAATTTTAATCATCTCTCAAAATAATATAAGTGACGCATGAGAGTTTATTTCTTCAAAATATAGCCACCATCGTTCTAAAAAAGATTTAAGTGAAGCACTAGAGCAACTGCCTAGCTCAAAAAATTTAAGTGAAGCACATAGAGTATTCTAACAAATGATGATAAACGTGTGGCTCT
Organism: Elymus sibiricus; assembly: GCA_039707655.1. Taxonomy (NCBI): domain Eukaryota; kingdom Viridiplantae; phylum Streptophyta; class Magnoliopsida; order Poales; family Poaceae; genus Elymus; species Elymus sibiricus. The sequence goes on from CM077666.1 coordinate 334,558,610, forward strand.
CTCAAGATAGGTGTGTTCAGCAAAGATGATTGTGACAAACTAAAAAGAAAACAGAGCAAAGACTCATATAATACAAGACGCTCCAAGCAAAACTCATATCATGTGACGAATAAAAATATAGCTCCAAGTAAAATTACCGATGGTTGGTAGAAGAAAGAGGGGATGCCTTCTGGGGCATCCCCAAGCTTAGACGCTTGAGTCTTCCTTGAATATTACCTTGGGGTGCCTCGGGCATCCCCAAGCTTAGGCTTTTACTACTCCTTATTCCATCATCCATCGTGATCTCACCCAAAACTTGAAAACTTCAATCACACAAAACTCAACAAAACCTTCGTGAGATCCGTTAGTATAACAAAATAAATCACTACTATAAGTACTGTTGCAAACCCATTCATATTTTATTTTTGCATTATACCTACTGTACTCTAACTTCACCATGGCTTATACCCCCCGATACAATCCATAGATTCACCAAAACAAGCAAGTAGTGCATCTAAAACAGAATCTGTCAATAACAGAACAGTCTGTAGAAATCTATTTAAAATCCATACTTCTGTAACTCCAAAAATTCTGAAAAATTAGGAAAACGTGGGAAATTCATATACCAATACTGTGTAAAAATTTCAGATTTTTTTGACTCTCCAGTACAGAAACAAAATTCGGGCACTGGACGCAAAACTTTCTGTTTTCCAAACAACATCAATTATATTATCTTCCAAATCATCCTAAAGGATTTACTTGGCACAAACACTAATTAAAAACACAAAAACACAATCATACCAGTAACATGACAGTGAAAACACACAATAACAGAAAAAAAATTATTTTATTCATTGGGTTGCCTCCCAACAAGCGCTATTGTTTTATGCCCCTAGCTAGGCATAATGCATAATTTCAAGTATTGTCATCTTTCAGGTTGATTCCTTAAGTGGCCCTCATAATTGATTCATATGGTGCTTTAATTCTTTTCCTAGGGAAATGCTCCATACCCTTCTTTAATGGAAACTGAAATTTTATATTCCCTTCATTCATATCAATAACGGCACCTATAGTTCGTAAGAACGGCCTACCAAGTATTATGGGGCAAGAAGAATTGCATTCAATATCAAGAACAATAAAATCAACGGGCACATAGTTCCTATTTGCAAGAATAAGAACATCATTAATTCTACCCAAAGGCTTTTTAATAGTAGAATCCGCCAAGTGCAAATTAAGAGAACATTCATCTATATTGGTGAGACCTAGCACATCACATAAAGATTTTGGAATTGTGGAAACGCTAGCACCGAAATCACATAAAGCATTGCACTCATAATTTTTAATTTTAACTTTAATGGTGGGTTCCCATTCATCATATAATTTTCTAGGAATTGAAACTTCTATTTCCAACTTTTCTTCAAATGCTTTCATCATTGCTTCTACGATGTGTTTAGTAAAAGCCCTGTTTTGCTCATAAGCGTTGGGTGAATTTAACATGGATTGTAACAAAGAAATGAACTCAATCAAAGAACAATTATCATAATTAAAATCTTTGTAATCCAAGAGAGTGGGCACATCGCTATTTAAAGTTTTTACCTCTCCAAACCCACTTTTAGCAATTTTTTCATTAAGATTTTCACCCTCCGAATTATGGGGACGCTCTTTAGCTAAACTTGACTCTTCTTCAGTCCCCTTTTCATCAAGTTTTATATTTCGAAACAAAGAATCAATAGATGAAACACCAATCATTTTAATATCCTCATCATTACTATGTTCTAATGATTCTGGCTTAGCCGCCATTTGATTTACTAGCGTAGCTTGTGCATCAGAAATTTTTCCTAGCAAATTTTCAGTAAGAGCAAATTGAGATTGAAGACTAGCAACTTCTTTACTAACATCATCGAGTTGTTTTGCAATAGCATCCAATAAAGTAGAGTGTTCTTTGAGATCCTCGGTAAAAAATTTGTTGTGCTCAAACTGCGTAGTCATGTAATCTTTAGTATTTTTCTCAATTTTGGACAAAATTTTGTAATAAGAACTATAATGATAATTCTCTCGGGGCATCATGATTAAGCAAACAAGGTGACAAGCAGGTAAACAAGCAAACAAGAAAAACGAGAAAAAAGGCAAACAGAACATATTTTTGTATTTTTGTAAAAACATTTTAGAAGTGGGAGAGATGAAAAGGAGAGGCAAATGGCAAATAAAGTAAATGCAAGGAGATGAGAGTTTATGCAAAGGTACTTGATAGATGTTGATGATGCCTCCCCGGTAACGGCGCCAGAAATTCTTCCTGCTACTTATAGCTTGCGTTGGTATTTCCCCGAACAGGAAGGGATGATGCAACACAGTAGAGATAAGTATTTCCCTCAGTTATGAAACCAAGGTTATCGAACCAGTAGGAGAATCACGCAACACCTCGTTAGCAGCACCTGCACACAAACAACAAATCCTTGCACCCAACGCAAACGAGAGGTTGTCAATCTCTCGGCGGTAAATTGCAAGATTAAATTGTATGTGATAGATAAATAGATTGAAACAAAAATACAAAATAAAATAAATAAAGGATAATGGCAGCAATATTTTTAGGGTTTTAGTAATATGATTTAGATAGACCCGGGGGCCATAGGTTTCACTAGAGGCTTCTCTCAAGAAAATAGCATACGATGGGTAGACAAATTACTGTTGGGCAATTGATAGAAAAGCAAATAATCATGACGATATCCAAGGCAATGATCATGTATATAGGCATCACGTCCAAAATAAGTAGACCGACTCCTGCCTGCATCTACTACTATTACTCCACACATCGACCGCTATCCAGCATGCATCTAGTGTATTAAGTCCATAAGAACGGAGTAATGCCTTAAGAACGATGACATGATGTAGACAAGATAAACTCACGTATGAATAAACCCCATATTTTTACCCTTAGTAGCAACGATACATACGTGTCATGTTCCTTTCTGTCACTGGGATTGAGCACCGCAAGATCGAACCCACTACAAAGCACCTCTTCCCATGGCAAGATAAATCTATCTAGTTAGCCAAACGAAATCAATAGATCGGAGAAGAAATACAAGGCTATAATAATCATGCATAAAAGAGTGCAGCAAAGACTCAAATAATTTCATGGATAATCTGATCATAAACTCACAATTCATCGGATCCGAACAAACACACCGCAAAAAGTGATTACATCGGATAGAACTCCAAGAACATCGAGGAGAACATTGTATTGAAGATCAAAAAGAGAGAAGAAGCCATCTAGCTACTGCCTATGGACCCGAAGGTCTGTGGTAAACTACTCACGCATCATCGGAAGGGCAGCAAGGTTGATGTAGAACCCCTCCGTGATCGATTCCCCCTCTGGCAGATTACCGAAGAAGGACCCCAGATGGGATCTCTCTGGAACAGAAACTTGCGGCATCGTAAAAAGTATTTCGTGGACTCCCCTGAGGGTTTCTGATTTTTTCTGAATTTATAGTGGAAGAATTAGGTCAAACGGAGCTGGGTGGGCCCCATGAGGTACCAGGGCGCGCCACCCCCCTGGGGCGCGCCCTGGTGCCTCGTGGCCCACTCCTTCATCTTCTGGCCCTCTCCCGAAGCTTCTAGTGTTTATCTTGTCCAATAAAAAATCTCAAAAAAGTTTCGCGGCATTTGGACTTCGTTTGGTATTGATTTTGTGTAAAACAAAAACAGGGCAGAAAACAACAACTGGCACTGGGCACTAGGTTAATAGGTTAGTCTCCAAAAATGATATATAATTGTTGTAAATGATTATAAAAACATCCAAGATTGATAATATAACAGCATGGAACAATCAAAAATTATAGATACGTTGGAGACGTATCAGTTCCGATCTCATATACCTCCTCCCCCTCTCTTGCTGGATCAAGAAGGAGATGACGCCATCGAGCTGAACGTGTGCTAATCTCGGAGGTGCCGTCCGTTCGGCACTAGATCGGATTGGATCGCGATTGGATCGTGAAGAGTATGACTACATCAACCGCGTTACGACGCTAACGCTTTCGGTCTACAAGGGTATGTAGACACACTGCCCTCTCATTGTTATACATCTCCTAGATTAGATCTTGGGTGTTTCGTAGGAATTTTTTTGATTTTCATGCAACGTTCCCCATCATGCACCACACGGGGCACCGAAGAATGCGACTCCGCCTCGCCAACGTCCGCCACCGCGAGGGCTGCCGCCACCTCCCGTGCCCGCTGCCTCGCACGGCAGGCACGCCGCGCCATATTTGCGTCGGCGGATACCCATGCGTGCACCTCCGCCTCGGCGCGCCAACGAAGCGGTTGCGCATCCGCCGGCGCGTTCGGGCGCCAGACGGACCGCACCGCCTCCGGTGAGGCAGCGGCGACACACCTTGCGCCGGATCCATGCACCATTTGGACGGACGCAATAGATTCCTGACGGAAGGAGTCTGAGGGCTGCAGTCGGGCGGCCTCCTCCCGGGAGCAACAGAGCGCAAGGCGGATGGTCATCTCCTCCTCAAGGCCGCGTGGGATGAGCACGTGGTCAACGGATCTGGAGGTGTAGGACTCGGATCCGCTGCCCGCCATGCCGGAGAGGGTAGGAGATCGCCGAACGGGAGCTTGTGGGTGGAGGGAGTGGACTGGAGGGGAGGGTAGTGGAGTGGAATGCGGCTAGGGTTTTGCCCGGATGTTCGGATAGGGTCCATTTTATGTGGGGTCGGGTGGGCCGGATCCAACATGGCGGGTATGCCCAGGCGCGTCCGCACGTTCCCATATCCGCCCCAGATTTGGGCTGGATATGGAGAGTGCCGGTCAATCCGGGTGTTTGGGCCGGCTATGGGGAGGCCGGCTGGGTGGCATTTTGCATCCAGACACTGAACGGGCAGCCCATCCAGGCGTTTGGGGTGGTTACGAGGGGTCCGGTTGTAGATACTCTAAGATCGCCATTGCCTTTGAAGAATTTTATAGTCTGTTCGTAATCAGCTAGCTAGGTTTTTTTTAACCGAGCTAGCTAAGTTTAATTCTGTGAGAAAAACCAAGATATGTTTAACTTCATGGCATCTAAAGTGTTTCCCATCAGAATTTGATCTCATTCAAATAAAATTTTGAACTAATTTATAAGAAAACCCGGTCAAAAACCTAAACAAATTGACCCCATTTATGAGGGAAACCAGACCAAATTACGCACAAGTAACAAGGGTGAAATAAGGCCAGAAATATAGATGCCCACGACAAGGCATAGCCTAGCTAGCAGACAGAAGGACCATCACCACAAGAGACAAAAGTACACATGGGGTGTTGTCGAGGGATCACAATACCAAAACTTTACAAACAAGCGACATCACTAGCATGCATACTGAACCCTACGACAACAGGAGCATCCACAATCAACGAGTGCCATAGCATGACTACATGATCCTCCTAAAGGGGCAAGAATTCGAGAAATTCAAGCCCAGAGAGCACCATGAACACGAACTTTGACTGCGAGCTCTAGCAAGTTGGGGAGGCATCTTGTGTCATCATTGAGTAAAGATGAACCGAGACAATACCAAGAGTACGAAGCTCGCTGCAACACAATGACTGCCATGAAAGGGTCTTGAGCAAGCATCACCAGGGATGTTGCACCACACAAAGGGCAGGGCCGGATGGATGGCAACAAAGAGTTCAAAAATGATGCCTTCAGGAAGGTAAACAACATCTGTGGACGTCGTCATCAATGGACTTTCATCCGGAAACATACAGAGCAGATCGGGTACATCTCAAGGAACACTCCTCTAGGAAGGTAAGTGACATCGGACTGGTGTTGCCGTGGTTAGATGACGCCTGGGTCAGCATGGATTTCTCCCAGAGCAAGAACCATATCCAACCCAACATCGAGGCGTTCTACAGGACATCTCTGACATTTTCTTCTCCGAGGAGGCGATTTGCTACGCAAATCGTGACCGCTGGCATTTTCCGGTCTACATCGCGTCTTAATGGTCGCTGATTCTACTAGCTCATGGGTTTAAACAAGCTTGCTCTGCTAAGACATAAGCCCAGAGGTGGCAACGAGCTTTGTTCATGACACGCCACTGGTGAATGTGGGAGGAAGAAAACTTTGACACCAAAAAATTTGGATGTAATTTTTAAACGTAGGGTGTTTTTCTAAGGATTTTGTACTACTTGATAGATGGCCTTTAGACTTTTTGCGAAAAAAAGATTGTGGTTGTTGCTATCAAGTTTTAACATGATACATGTGCGCATGGATAGTCCACCGGCTGACTCTTTTGTTCAACCATAATGCATACTAGCATGCAAAGGCGCGCGGCGTGTCCGTCGGGAAACATGTGTGTGCCTACATGTTCCTTATTTTTATATGAGAGAAAATGAGTTAGTGCCTTTGAAAGGGAGCATTGAAGTGGAAGTTTTTGTTTACTTAGCGGATGCATGTAGGCCTTTGCATTTTTTTATTCGATACATGCTGGTTCTCATTGCAGTTTTTCTTTGATTTTTTTTTGTATATCTAGCTGACTGTTTTGTTTTCTGGTTTCGACCAAATGGGTGTGTTCATTGATTGCACACGGCAACATGGAAAATTGGAAAGGAGGTACAGTACATAAAGGCAAGTCTAGAATATAAATAGGGGGATACAGATGTTGCTCATGCGGGAGAAAAGAAAAATTGTATATTGAAAATTTGAAATGCAAACACATGGTATTGTTGCTATAGGGGCTGTGGGAGGGGAGCTCTGATATTGATCTAGATCATTCTCTAGCGTATGATCATGGGGTTGTCATTGTGGATGGCCCCACACTGGGCACGCAGATGAATCCAAGCAGGTCGTCCTCTACGAAGAACACGTGGTGATCGATGACGACTGCGTCGGATGTGTTGCAGAAGACGGCATACATTTCTATTTGTTGTCCCCATTGTGGATTGTACTAGAAGTTGGGGAGATTGTAGCAACCTGCAAGAAAACTATTTGCTACATGGAAGAGTGTTGTTTCATGGCTGATTATGCCAAGGATTCTACAGCGAGAGAGGCAAGCGGTGGTTACTCACCTCAGCTGCATGATTTTCAAGTAGCATGTGCATAACTGAGAGGGGCTGTGGACTAATTGCAAATTATGCGGCCTAATTTTGGAGAATTTTAATAAGCAAGTAAAACACAACAGGGAAAGATAGTGGAATGTATATACTCTGTAACCTATAAAAAACTACTTCACATATTAATTTGGAAGACAACTAGCCAATAAATGGCCGGCAATTCAGCAATATCTGAAAAGGAAAAATAGTGCAATAGTGAAAGCAGGTGACAGACCTCTAAAACTGAGATGGGTATTAAGCAAGACAATGGTGTAATACCAATCCATGTTTTAACATGTGAACCCTTGCATTGGCTGCTGAAAACAACAAACTATTTACAGACATAAGGGAAAAGTAAGTACATATATAAAAGAATCCACATTAGCATATAACTACATTTTTTACCAATTAAAACATTATGAAGTACACCAGTACTATGAGTTCTAACCTTCCGCATTTCTAGTACTATAATTAGCAAAGTAGAGAGCAAAATAACAGATAAACTGCCTTTGCTGATCAATAATCTAAATATAGTTGCCAACTCTTTTAACTAATGATTTACCAAAAAATAGTTGGAGACTAAGCACCATAAACCTTTCCATAAAACACAGAAATATCAAATGAATAAACATGTACCAAAATTATAGGCAGACCCAAAATTTCAGACCTTTAACCTGTTCCAAAAATAAGACATGTGAATAAAATATTTTGTCCAGAACATTTGATGTCAAATTGTAGGAGATTATGTCCAAAATAGGAAATTATAATTGGTTTGTGTTACTCAGCAGACTTGGCTAAAAAAATCTAGATCAAGCTTTTCAAATTATAATAGAAGTAAAAAAGATTCCAGTCAAATAACCCGCAATGTACATGCTTAAAAGTCTGAAAGGCAACGCAACTTATAGAACCTTGATGGAGTTCTTTAAATATCAATGCATACATGGACTTTACCTACATATCTTTGAAGCATTCCAGTCAGGATCAGCTCCATATTCCATATAGATTTTTTATACTGTAAACAGAATAAAAAGGAAGTTGAGTTAGTGCAATGATACGTCCAATTTGCATCATGATTTCCTACAAATAATTATTATGTTTCTGATCATTATTTCACTTTATGGTACAATCCTTATGCCTTTTCTCTCTTATTTTGCAAGATTCACATGAAAAGGGAGAATGCCGACAGCTAGAATTCTGGACCTGAAAGGGGTGAAACAGAGATAGCTATTCTGCACAACTCCAAATGACCTGAAAATTTACGGAGAATTATTTTGGAATATATAAAAAATACTGGTGAAAGAATCAATAAAAGGGGGCCCACCAGGAGGCCACAAGCCTGGGGGAGTTGCCCTACCCCCTTGGGCGCGCCCCCCCTCGAGCTTGTGGGGCCCCTGGCAGGCCTCTAGCCCCCTTCTTCTTCTATATGAAGCCATTTGCCCTAGAAAAAAAAATCAGAAGAAGATTTTCGGGACGAAGCACCGCCGTCTCAAGGCGGAACCTAGGCGGGAGCTATTTTGCTCTCCGGCGGAGCGATTCCGCCGGGGATACTTCCCTCCGGGAGGGGGAAATCAAGGCCATCGACATCACCAACGATCCTCTCATCGTGGGAGGACCAATCTTCATCAACATCTTCACTAGCACCATCTCATCTCAAACCCTAGTTCGTCTCTTGTATTCAATCTTTGTCTCAAAACCTCAGATTGGTACCTGTGGGTTGCTAGTACTGTTGATTACATCTTGTAGTTGATGCTAGTTGGTTTATTTGGTGGAAGATTATATGTTCAGATCCTTAATGTTATTCAATAACCCTCTGATCTTGAACATGAATATGATTTGTGAGTAGTTACTTTTGTTCTTGAGGACATGGGAGAAGTCTTGTCATAAGTAAGCATGTGAATTTGGTATTCGTTCGATATTTTGATGCTATGTATGTTGTGCTTCCTTTAGTGGTGTCGTGTGAACATCGACTACATGACACTTCACCATTTTTGGGCCTAAGGGAAGGCATTGTGGAGTAGTAATTAGATGATGGGTTGCTAGAGTGACAGAAGCTTAAACCCTAGTTTATGCGCTATTTTGTAAGGGGCTGATTTGGATCCATATGTTTCATGCTATGGTTAGAGTTATCTTAATTCTTGTTTCGTAGTTGCGGATGCTTGCGAGAGGGGGTAATCATAAGTGGGAGGCTTGTTCAAGTAAGAACTGAACCCAAGCACCGGTCCACCCACATATCAAATTATCAAAGTAGCGAACGCGAATCAAACAAACATGATGAAAGTGATTAGATGAAATTCCCATGTGTCCTCGAGAACGCTTTGCTTACTATAAGAGTTCATTCCGGCTTGTCCTTTGCTATAAAAAGGATTGGGCCACCTTGCTGCACTTTATTATACTTGTTACTTGTTACGTGTTATGAATTATCTTGCTATCAAAACTATCTGTTACCGCTACTTTCAGTACTTGCAGAGAATACCTCGCTGAAAACCGCTTGTAATTTCCTTCTGCTCCTCGTTGGGTTTGACACTCTTACTTATCGAAAGGACTACAATTGATCCCCTATACTTGTGGGTCATTAAGACTCTTTTCTGGCGCTGTTGCCAGGGAGTGAAGCGTCTTTGGTGAGTGGAATTTGGTAAGGAAACATTTATATTACGTGCTGAAATTTACTGTCACTTGTCACTATGGAAAGTAATCCTTTGAGGGGCTTGTTCAGGGTATCTTCACCTCGACCGGAAGCATTGAGAGTTGCTCCTCAACCTATTAAACCTACTAAAAATATTTATTATGAAATTCCTTCGGGTATGGTAGAGAAACTGCTAGCTAATCCTTATGAAGGAGATGGAACGGTACATCCTGATATGCACTTAATCTATGTGGATGAAATTTGTGGATTGTTTAAGCTTGCAGGTCTATCCGGAGATGGAGTTAAGAAGAAAGTATTCCCTTTATCTTTGGAGGGAAAGGCATTGACCTGGTATAGGCTATGTGATGATACTGAAACATGGGATTGGAACCGGTTGAAGCTGGAATTTCACCAGAAATTTTATCCTATGCATTTGGTTCATCGTGATCGGAATTATATATATAATTTTTGGCCTCGTGAAGGAGAAAGTATCGCTCAAGCTTGGGGGAGGCTTAAGTATATGTTGCACACATGCCCCAATCATGAGCTCTCAAGAGAAATAATTCTTCAAAATTTTATGCTCGACTTTCTCATAATGATCAATCCATGCTCGATACATCTTCTGCTGGTTCCTTTATGAAGAGAACTATTGAATTCAGATGGGATCTTTTGGAAAGAATTAAATGTAACTCTGAAGATTGGGAAATTGACAAAGGTAACGAGTCAGGTATAAATCTTGAGTTTGATTGTGTTAAATCTTTTATGGAAACCGATGCTTTTCATAATTTTAGTACTAAATATGGACTTGACTCTGAGGTAGTAGCTACCTTTTGTGAATCTTTTGCTGCTCATGTTGATCTCCCTAAGGATAAATGGTTTAAATATCATCCACCTATTGAATTGAATGAAGAACCTGTTAGTGTTAAAGAAGAAACAATTTTTTCCATGTTGATCTAGTTGTGCCTACTGCTTATATTGAGAAACCTCCTTTCCCTGTTAGGATTAAGGAGCATCCTAAAGCTTCAACTGTAGTTAATAAGAGTAATATTAGAGCACCTAGACCTTTTGAACAAATTAAAGTTGAACCTAATATTGCAATGGTTAAAGATCTTTTGGTTGATAATATTGATGGACATGTCATATATTTCTGTGATGAAGCAACTAGAATTGCTAAGCCAGACACTAAAGATAAAAATAAACCTGTAATTGGCATGCCTGTTATTTTTGTTAAAATTGGAGATCATTGCTATCATGGTTTATGTGATATCGGTGCTAGTGTGAGTGCTATTCCATTTACTCTCTGTCAAGAAGTCATGAATGATATTGCACCTGTTGAGATTGAAGATATTGATGTTACTATTAAGCTTGCAAATAGAGATACTATTTCACCACTTGGGATTGTTAGAGATGTTGAAGTTTTGTGTGGTAAGGTCAAATATCCTACTGATTTTCTTGTTCTTGGATCACCACAAGATGATTTTTGTCCCATTATATTTGGTAGACCTTTCTTGAGTACAGTTAATGCCAAGATTGATTGCACTAAAGAAATTGTCAGTGTTAATTTTGGTGAGGCGTCTCATGAGTTTAATTTCTCTAAGTTTTTTAGGCAACCTCATGATAAAGAATTACCTAATAAGGATGAAATTATTGGTCTTGCTTCTATTGCTGTGCCTCCTACTGATCCTTCAGAACAATATTTGCTAGACCATGAGAATGATATGCATATGAATGAAAGAAATGAAATAGATGAGCTGTTCTTTAAACAAGCACCTATCCTTAAACATAATTTGCCTGTTGAAACCTTGGGAGATCCACCTCCACCCAAGGGTGATCCTGTGTTTGAATTAAAGCAATTATCTGATACTCCTAAATATGCTTATCTTGATGAAAAGAAGATATATCCTGTTATTATTAGTGCTAACCTTTCAGAGCATGAAGAAAAGAGATTACTTAAAACTCTGAAGAAGCACCGGGCTGCTATTGGATATACTCTCGATGATCTTAAGGGCATTAGTCCCACTTTATGTCAGCATAAAATTCATATGGAGCTAGACGCTAAACCCGTGGTTGATCATCAAAGAAGGTTGAATCCTAGAATGAAGGATGTGGTAAGAACTGAAATATTAAAGCTTCTGGAAGCAGGTATAATTTATCCCATAGCTGATAGTAGATGGGTAAGTCCTGTTCATTGTGTTCCTAAGAAAGGAAGTATTACCGTTGTGCCTAATGATAAAAATGAACTTATCCCACAAAGAATTGTAACTGGTTATAGGATGGTAATTGATTTCAGGAAATTAAATAAAGCTACTAGGAAAGATCATTACCCCTTGCCTTTTATTGATCAAATGTTAAAAAGATTATCTAAGCTACTTTTCAAAGATGTATGACTGCTATATTCTCTGACTTTTGTGAAAAGATTGTTGAGGTTTTCATGGATGATTTCTCCGTTTACGGAACTTCTTTTGATGATTGCTTGAGCAACCTTGATCGAGTTTTGCAGAGATGTGAAGAAACTAATCTTGTCTTGATTTGGGAGAAGTGCCACTTTATGGTGAATGAAGGTATAGTTCTTGGGCATAAAATTTCTGAAAGAGGTATTGAAGTTGATAAAGCTAAAGTTGATGCTATTGAGAAAATGCCGTGTCCTAAAGATATCGAAGGTATAAGAAGTTTCCTTGGTCATGCTAGTTTTTATAGAAGGTTCATAAAAGACTTCTCTAAAATTTCTAGGCCTCTTACTAATCTCTTGCAAAAAGATGTTCCATTTGTTTTTGATGATGATTGCGTAGAAGCCTTTGAAGTACTTAAGAAAGCCTTAATTTCAGCACCAATTGTTCAACCACCTGATTGGAACCTACCCTTTAAAATTATGTGTGATACTAGTGATTATGCTGTTGGTGCTGTTCTAGGGCAAAGAGTTGATAAGAAATTAAATGTTATTCATTATGCTAGTAAAACAATAGACAGTGCTCAAAGAAATTATGCTACTACTGAGAAAGAATTTTTAGCAGTTGTGTTTGCAAGTGATAAATTCAGATCCTACATTGTTGATTCCAAAGTTACTATTCACACTGATAATGCTGCTATTAAATATCTTATGGAAAAGAAAGATGCTAAACCTAGACTTATTAGGTGGGTTCTTTTGCTACAAGAATTTGATTTACATATTGTTGATAGAAAGGGAGCTGAGAATCCCGTAGCTGATAATTTGTCTAGAATGGAAAATGTTCTTGATGACCCACTTCCTATTAATGATGATTTTCCTGATGAACAATTAGCTGTGATAAATGCTTCTCGTAATACTCCCTGGTATGCAGACTATGCTAAATATATTGTTGCTAAATATATACCACCTAGTTTCACATACCAACAAAAGAAAAAGTTTTTCTTTGATTTAAGACATTACTTTTGGGATGACCCACACTTATATAAAGAAGGAGTAGATGGTATTATTAGACGTTGTGTACCTGAGCATGAACAGGAACAAATCCTATGTAAGTGTCACTCCGAGGCATATGGAGGACACCATGCGGGAGACAGAACTGCACACAAGGTATTACAATATGGTTTTTATTGGCCTACTTTTTTCAAGGATGCACGTAAGTTTGTCCTTTCTTGTGATGAATGTCAAAGAATTGGTAATGTTGGTAGACGTTAGGAAATGCCTATGAATTATTCACTTGTTATTGAACCATTTGATGTTTGGGATTTTGATTATATGGGACCTTTTCCTAAATCCAATGGGTATACTCATATTTTGGTTGTTGTTGATTATGTTACTAAGTGGGTAGAAGTTATTCCAACTAGTAGTGCTGATCATAACACTTCCATTAAAATGCTTAAAGAATTTATATTTCCGAGGTTTGGAGTCCCTAGATATTTAATGACCGATGGTGGTTCACATTTTATTCATGGTGCTTTCCGTAAATTGCTTGCTAAATATGATGTTAACCTTAGAATTGCATCTCCTTATCATCCTCAGTCTAATGGTCAAGTTGAATTAACTAATAGAGAAATAAAATTGATTTTGCAAAAGACCGTTAATAGATCCAGAAAGAATTGGTCTAAGAAACTTGATGATGCATTATGGGCTTACAAAACTTCTTATAAAAATCCTATGGGTATGTCTCCATATAAAATGGTTTATGGAAAAGCATGGCATTTACCTCTTGAGTTAGAACATAAAGCATATTGGGCAATTAAAGAACTTAACTATGATTTTAAACTTGCCGGTGAAAAGAGGTTATTTGATATTAGCTCCTTAGATGAATGGAGAACCCAAGCTTATGAAAATGCCAAGTTGTTTAAAGAAAAAGTTAAAAGATGGCATGATAAGAGAATTCAAAAACGGGAATTCAAAGTAGGTGATCATGTTCTATTATACAATTCTCGTTTAAGATTTTTTGCAGGAAAACTTCTCTCTAAATGGGAAGTGCCGTACATCATCGAAGAAGTTTATCGCTCTGGAGCCATCAAAATAAACAACTCCGAAGGCAATAATCCGAGAGTGGTTAATGGGCAAAGAATTAAACATTATATCTCAGGTACGCCCATTAATGTTGAAACTAATATTATTCAAACAATGACACCGGAAGAATACATAGAGGAAACCTTCCGGAACGCTCCAGAATCCTGAAAAGGAGTAGGTATGTGGTACGGTAAGTAAACCGACTCCAAAACTTCCAAAAAAGTACTTTCTTTCTGTTTTGGAATATATACAAAATTAGGAAAATAATAAACAGTCCGAAAAGTGCACGAGGAGGCGACAAGCCTGGGGGGCGCGCCTACCAGGCTTGTGGCTCCCTCGTGGACTTTCCCGACTCCGTTTTTCTTCCATATTACTTGTTATGCATGAGAAAAATTCATTATATATACTCACGGGTGTTTTGACCACCGCATCACAAGTTTCTCCTCTATTCCTGTTTCGTGCTGTTTTCCTGTCAGATTTTCGAGATCAGGCGTCATGTCTTCCGCTTCCTCCAACAACGTGGGAGACGACGCTTGGTTGCTACAAATGGAACTCCGGAGAGAGGAGGAAGGAGAGGTTGCCATGGAAGAAGATGATGGAGATTCGCTGGAGTTCCATCCTCCGGCTTCCGAGAGGGGTACCCTTGCCGGCATCTCCACAACTCCAAGTCCTCATCAAGCCGTCAGAATCACTACAAGCCATGGGAGTCCAGAGGTACAAGAAGGGCTTCCTCCTAAGGGACCCTTACACAGGTTACATCGGAACAATTTTCATAATTTGGTCCACAATTATGGGGTTGCAAACACTCCTCGCATGCACATACCTTCCAATTGGGATATCTCCCGTCCAAGTGAGAAGATGCAGGAAAGGGATCATGGTGGCCGGAAAATAAACATATTATGGTGGAAGTGCAAAAGAAAGCCACCGCGATTCAGCACTTGCTCAGGGAGGTCCAGAGTTTCAAGGATATCTTATTAAATATTTTGAAGGACAAGCCTATCACTTCATCACCACCATCACCAAAGAAGGAGATTTGAGTACATGGGTATGGGCACCACCCTTGGCTAGTGCCAAGCTTGGGGGAGGTGCCCCGGTATTGTATCACCATCACTTTTTATCATCATTATCTATCTTAGTTCAATCCTTAGTTATTTCATGATTTAGAAGAATAAAGTTTAGTATGATTTAGTTTCGAATGCTTGCTTTGTGATCTATCTATGTAATCGTGTGTGTAAGTTATATAATAAAGAGTAGTTTGAGTTGAGTGTTTTGCTTTTGATGATCCAATCCTGGAAATAAATATAGAATAAAAAGTAAGATCATATGCTAATCCCATGGGGAGTGATGACTTCACATAAAAGAAGTATAATCGATAAAACTTGTTGGAAGTTGACAAACATAGCATTGGTCATTGTTGCAATTCATGAAAAAGTAATAAAGGAAGAGAGGTCTCACATATAAATACACTATCTTGGACATCTTTTATGATTGTGAGCCCGCATTAAATATTTTATGTCAATTAGTCGACGTTGGACAAGGAAGAAGACGTAATGGGTTATGTTTGCTTATATTCACATAGAAATTATATTGTTTTGGATCCTCTAACATGTGGTGCTTGCCCCCTATCTTTTGCTAGCCAAAATTCTGTACTAAGTAGAGATACTACTTGTGCATCCAAAAATCCTTAAACATTGTTTCATGCCATGAGAGTCCACTATATCTACCTATGGATTGAATAAGATCCTTCAAGTAAGTTGTCATCGGTGCAAAGCAATAAAAATTGCTCCTAAACATGTATGAACTTTTATTGTAAGGGAAATAAGCTTTGTACGATCTTATGATGGTGGAGTAATAAAAGCGACAGACTGCATAATAAAGGTCGCTATCACAAGGGGCAATATAAAGTGACGTTCCTTTACATTAAGAGCTTGCACATCCAAAAAAAAAGCGCATGACAACCTCTGCTTCCCTCTGCGAAGGGCCTTTCTTTTACTTTATGTATTTACTTTCATGCAAGAGTCAATAGTATTCTCCCCTATTCCATTTTTATTTTTCTCTTGGCAAGCATCATGTGGTGGGGATTGATCCAGGCATATATATCCAGTTGGATGTAGGTGATCATGAGTTATTAGTTGACATTACCCTTGAGGTAAATACATTGGGAGGCGAAATTATAAGCCCCTATCTTTCTATGTGTCCGACTGAAACTTTTGCTCCATTAGTATGTCGTGAGTGTCAGCAATCATAGAAGACTAAATTATAGTTGAGTATGTGAACTTGCTAAACAAAGCTCTTACATAGACTTTTCTGATAATATGATGAATTGCAATTGCTTCAGTGACTGAGATCATAGTTTATTAGTTTTCAATTTGGTTTATGGTTCATACTTTAACTTGTGGATGAATTGTCACTTTTTCATGAGAAGTTTTATGATGATATATTGCTATTATATTAAAGATCATGATGCTCCATGTCCGTATTTTGTTTTTATCGACGCCTCTCTCTCTAAACATGTGGTCATGATTATCGATTTCGGCTTTCGCTTGAGGACAAGTGAGGTCTAAGCTTGGGGGAGTTGATACGTCCAATTTGCATCAGGATTTCCTACTAATAATTATTATGTTTTTGATCATTATTTCACTTTATGGTACAATTCTTATGCCTTTTCTCTCTTATTTTGCAAGATTCACATGAAGAGGGTGAATGCCGGCAGCTGGAATTCTGGACATGAAAGGGGTGAAACAGAGATAGCTATTCTGCACAACTCCAAATGACCTGAAAATTTACGGAGAATTATTTTGGAATATATAAAAAATACTGGCAAAAGAATCAACAGAAGGGGGCCGACCAGGAAGCCACAAGCCTGGGGGCGCGCCCTACCCCCTAGGCGTGCCTCCCGAGCTTGTGGGGCCCCTGGCAGGCCTCTGGCCCCCTCCTTCTGCTATATGAAGCCATTTGCCCTAGAAAAAAACCCAGAAGAAGACTTTCGGAATGAAGCGCCGCTGTCTCGAGGCGGAACCTGGGCAGGAGCTATTTTGCTCTCCGGCGGAGCGATTCCGCCGGGGATACTTCCCTCCGGGAGGGGGAAATCGAAGCCATCGACATCACCAACGATCCTCTCATCGTGGGAGGACCAATCTTCATCAACATCTTCACCAGCACCATCTCATCTCAAACCCAAGTTCATCTCTTGTATTCAATCTTTGTCTCAAAACCTCAGATTGGAACCTGTGGGTTGCTAGTAGTGTTGACATCTTGTAGTTGATGGTAGTTGGTTTATTTGTTGGAAGATTATATGTTCAGATCCTTAATGCTATTCAATACCCCTCTGATCTTGAACATGAATATGATTTGTGAGTAGTTACTTTTGTTCTTGAGGACATGGGAGAAGTCTTGTCATAAGTAAGCATGTGAATTTGGTATTCGTTCGATATTTTGATGCTATGTATGCTGTGCTTCCTTTAGTGGTGTCGTGTGAACATCGACTACATGACACTTCACCATCTTTGGGCCTAAGGGAAGGCATTGTGGAGTAGTAATTATATGATGGGTTGCTAGAGTGATAGAAGCTTAAACCCTAGTTTATGCGCTATTCCGTAAGGGGCTGATTTGGATCCATATGTTTCATGCTATGGTTAGAGTTATCTTAATTCTTCTTTCATAGTTGCGGATGCTTGTGAGAGGGGGTAATCATAAGTGGGAGGCTTGTTCAAGTAAGAACAGCACCCAAGCACCGGTCCACCCACATATCAAATTATCAAAGTAGCGAACGCGAATCAAACAAACATGATGAAAGTGACTAGACGAAATTCCCATGTGTCCTCGAGAACGCTTTGCTTACTATAAGAGTTCGTTCCGGCTTGTCCTTTGCTATGAAAAGGATTGGGCCACCTTGATGCACTTTATTATACTTGTTACTTGTTACTTGTTACGAATTATCTTGCTATCAAAACTATCTGTTACCACTACTTTCAGTACTTGCAGAGAATACCTTGATGAAAACCTCTTGTCATTTCCTTCTGCTCCTCGTTGGGTTCAACACTCTTACTTATAGAAAGGACTACGATTGATCCCGTATACTTGTGGGTCATCAGGCAAGTCTATAATCTTAGCAGAGGTCGAATAAGAAAACTAAATAGTAGGCAACATGTGAATAAGATCCATATTATGACCATCTATCCTAAGTCCATGTCGGTTCTAAGTGACAGCAGAGCAAAACGAATAAGCAAAACTAATATGGGCTGTCTGCTGTCATTTAGATCCTCCTAAAGGCTCCAGGGCCTCCACCCCTCCTGATTTTCGCCAAAAGTGGCATCCCGTGTGATAGCCCACAAGTATAGGGGATCAGTTGTAGCCTTTATTGATAAATAAGAGTGTCGAAACCAACGAGGAGCTAAAGGTAGAATCAATATTCCCTTCAAGTTCTATCGACCACCGATACAACTCTACGCACACTTAATGTTCGCTTTACGTAGAACAAGTATGAAACTAGAAGTATTTTGTAGGTGTAATGCTAGAACTACTTCGCACGAATAAAACTAGGAGTACTTATTGAGAATAAAACTACGAGTAATTTGCAAGATAATAAAAGTTAGTTGTTTAGTAGAAAGCTTTTTGTAACACAAGAGAAGGATTTTTCCCTAGGCAATCGATAACTAGACTGGTAATCATTATTGCAATTTTATATGAGGGAGAGGCATGAGCTAACATAGTTTCCGTACTTGGATCATATGCACTTATGATTGGAACTCTAGCAAGCATCCGCAACTACCAAAGATCATTAAGGTAAAACCCAACCATAGCATTAAGTAACAAGTCCTCTTTACTCCCATACGCAACAACCCCCTTACTCGGGTGTAAGCTTCTGTCACTCTAGCCGCCCACTATAAGAGAATTATGAACATATTGCAAACCCTACAGCAGGAATCCCTCACGCTTGCATGACACGGAGGGCACCATAGGACAGCACCAAAATAAAGCATACAACTCAAACCAATCACGATCATCAATCAACCCATAGGACAAAACGAATCTACTCAAACATCATAGGATTGCCACATATCATTGGATAATAATATATAGCGTTAAGCATCATGTTTAAGTAGAGATTACAGCAGGGAGAAGAGGTGTTACACCACTACATAGAGGGGGAGATAGGTGGTGTTGACGGCGGCGAAGTTGTTGGTGTAGATCGCCGTCACGATGATTGCCCCGGCGGCGTTCTGGCGCCACCGGGAGAGAGGGGGAGAGAGCCCCCTCCTTCTTCTTCTTCCTTGGCCTCCCCCCTAGATGGGAGGAGAGTTTCTCCTCTGGTCCATGGCCGCCATGGCTCCCAGAGGGGAGGAGCCCCTCCAAGATTGAATCTCTCTCTGTGTTTATCTTTTGTTTCACGTCCCTCTTTTCTGGCCTTTCACCGTTTCTTAAATATCCAGAGATCCGTAACTCCGATCGGGCTGAAATTTTAACATGATTTTTTTCTCGATATAAGATTCCTTGCGGCCGAAGAAGGGTCCCAACCAACTTACGGTGTGCCCACAAGGCAACACCACGCGGCTAGGGTGTCGCGCCAAGATGCCTTGTGGAGGCTGTGGGCCTCCGTTTGCGTTGATTCCACCTCCCAAAAATAACATATATTCCAAAATAATTCTCCGTAAAATTTTATCGCATTTGGTTTCATTTGATATGGATTTTCTGTGAAACAAAAAACAAGCAGAGAACAGGAACTCGCACTGGGCACTGGATCAATATGTTAGTCCCAAAAATAATATAAAATGTTGCCAAAAGTATATAAAAGTTGTAGAATATTGGCATGAAACTATAAAAAATTATAGATACGACGGAGACGTATCAGCATCCCCAAGCTTAATTCCTGCTCGTCCTCGAGTAGGTAAATGATAAAAAGATAATTTTTGATGTGGAATGCTACCTAGCATAATCTTGATCATGTAATCAAATCATGGCATGAATATTAAGACACGAGTGATTCAAAGGAATAGTCTATAATTTGACATAAAGACATCAATACTCAGGCATAACAACAAACAATCATGCCTTTCAAAATAAAAATGCTAAAGAAAGTTATCCCTACAAAATCATATAATCCTATCATGCTCCGTATTCTTAACATAAAGTATTTATCATGCACTACCCCGATGACAAGCCGAGCAATTAGTTCATACTTTTTAACGCGCTTCAGCTTTTTCAACCCCCACACAATACATGAGCGCAAGCCATGGATATAGCACTATGGGTGGAATAGAATATGATGGTAGAGATTAATAAGGAGAAGTCAAAAAGGGAGAAAGTCTCGCATCAACTAGGCGGACCAACGGGCTATGGAGATGCCCATCAATCGATATCAATGCGAGGAGTAGGGATTGCCATGCAACGGATGCACTAAGAGCTATAAGTGTATGAAAGCTCAAACTGAAAACTAAGTGGGTGTGCATCCAACTGGCTTGCTCATGAAGACCTCGGGCATTTGAGGAAGCGCATCATCGGAATATACAAGCCAAGTTCTACAATGAAAAATTCCCACTAGTATATGAAAGTGACAACATAGGAGACTCTCTATATGAAAAACATGGTGCTACTCTGAAGCACAAGTGTGGTAAAGGATAGTAACATTGCCCCTTCTCTCTTTTTCTCTCATTTCATTTTTTTTATTTTCTCCTTTTTTGGGGCTCTTTTTCTTCTTTTTCTTCTCTTTTTTTTTTAATTTTTCGTCCGGAGTCTCATCCCGACTTGTGGGGGGATCATGGTCTCCATCATCCTTTCCTCACTGGGACAATGCTCTAATAATGATGATCATCACACTTCTATTTACTTACAACTCGATAAAAACTATACAAGATGACTCTAAATGAATGCCTCTAGCAGTGTACCAGGATGTGCAATGATCTATCGAAGTAAAGATATCCAAAAATGGACAAGCCATGAAAATATCATGCTAGCTATCTTACGATCTTGCAAAGCAATATGACAATGAATGCTCAAGTCATGTATATGATGATGATGGAAGTTGCATTACAATATATCTCGGAATGGCTATGGAAATGCCATGATAGGTAGGTATGGTGGCTGTTTTGAGGAAGATATAAGGAGGCTTATGTGTGATATAGCATATCATATCACGGGGTCTGGATGCACTGGCAAAGTTTGCACCAACTCTCGAGATGAGAAAGGGCAATGCACGGTACCGAAGAGGCTAGCAAATTGCGGAAAGGTGAGAGTGCGTATAATCCATGGACTCACATTAGTCATGAAGAACTCACATACTTATTGCAAAAGTTTATTAGCCCTCGAAGCAAACTACTACTACACATGTCCCTAGGGGGATAGATTGGTAGGAAAAGACCATCGCTCATCCCCGACCGCCACTCATAAGGTAGACAATGAATAATAAATCATGCTCCAACTTCTTAGCATAACGACAGACCATACGTGCATGCTTCGGGAATCACAAACCTTAACACCAATATTCTTACTAAACCACAATCATTCACTAGTACCTCCCACATATCACCATCTTAATATCGCAAAACTATTGCAAGGAATCAAACTTATCATATTCAGTGATCTACAAGTTTTATGTAGGATTTTATGACTAACCATGTGAATGACCAATTCCTGTTGACTCTCTAAATAGATATAACTGAAGCACGAGAGTTAAATTCTTTCTACAAAAGACCACACTCTAATAAATATAAGTGAAGCAAAAGAGCATTCTACAAATAACGATTTTCTATATGTACAGAAACAAGCATCCAAACTTCAAATGATATATGTGAAGCACATGAAGCATTCTATAAAGCCATACTCAAAAGATATAAGTGAAGTGCATGAAGCATTCTATAAATCAACCAAGGACTATCTCATACCAGCATGGTGCATTATTAAAATAAAAAGAAAAAACACACGACGCTCCAAGTAAAACACATATCATGTGATGAATAAAAATATAGCTCCAAGTGATATACCGATAGATTGTAGACGAAAGAGGGGATGCCATCCGGGGCATCCCCAAGCTTAGACGCTTGAGTATTCCTTGAATATTACCTTGGGGTGCCTTGGGCATCCCCAAGCTTAGGCTCTTGCCGCTCCTTATTCCTTTATCCTTCGTAGTCTCACCCAAAACTTGAAAACTTCAGCACACAAAACTCAATAGAAACCTCGTGAGATCTGTTAGTATAACAAATAAATCTTTAACTCTAAGTGCTGTAGTAAATTGATTCATATTTAATATTGGCATAATGCTACTGTACTCCAACTCCTCCATGACTCATACCCTCCGATACGATCCATAGATACATCAAAATAAGCAAACTATGCAACAAAAACAGAATCTGTCTAAAACAGAACAGTCTGTAAAGATCTGAATTATAGTCATACTTCTGTAACTCCAAAAATTCTGAAAAATTATGACAATGTGGGAAATTCATATATCAATACTTTGTAAAAAATTCAGAAGGTTCTGACACTCCAGAGAAAAAAATATTCCATAACTAGACGCAAAAGTTTCTGTTTTCCAACAGCATCTACCATACTATCATCCAAATCATCCCAAAGGCATTACTTGGCACATTATTTTTATAATACAATGGATTTTTACAAGGGGATAATTTTTTTTTGAAAAGTTTATGTAATCATGGTTCACAAAGTTTCCATGGGCATGAACAAAGTTCAAGGCTAGCCCCCACTTCCACATTGCTCATCTGTCTCACTTTCACTTTTCTTTTTGAAAAAGTTTTTAGGTTCCCCTCTATATTTTTTTGTTTTTAAACTTTTTAAAAGCACACAACAGAATAAAATGACTCTCTAAAACTTCCGGGTTGTCTCCCAGGCAGCGGTTTCTTTAAAGCCATTAAGCTAGGCATAAAGTGCTCAAGTAATTGATCCACCCGGATCCCAAGGTATATCAAAGCCAATTTTAATTAACAATGATTTGTAATTTAGTAGTGAGCACAAAGAAACATATATCATGCAATGACGAAGTCTAACTCTCTTCCTATGCATCGGCATGTCATAAAAGAACAATTCATGCACACATAATAAAGGCCGATACGTAGCATAAATAGTTTCTTGCAATTTTATCATATTAGAAACATAGAGAGGTGGAGATGTAGTTCCTCTCTCATAATAATTGCAAGTAGGAGCAGCAAGCACATGCATATTATATTCATCAAAATTATCATGTGCAATAGTAAAATGCAACCCATCAATATAATCCTTAATAAGCACAAACTTCTCCGATATAGTGTAGTTTGGAGAATTCAAAAAGATAATAGGACTATCATGTGTGGGTGCAATAGCAACAATTTCATGTTTAACATAAGGAACTATAGCAAGTTCATATCCATAAGCATAATTCATATTGGCATCATGGCCACAAGCATAGCAAGCATCAAGTTCATCAAAAAGGGATATTTCAAACGAATCCAAGGGATCATAGCAATTATCATAGCATTCATCCTTTGGTAAGCACGAAGGGAAATTAAACAATGTATGAGTTGAAGAGTTACTCTCATTAGAAGGTGGGCACGGGTAGCTAATCCGCTCTTCCTCCCTTTGTTGTTCACTCTCCTCGTCATCTTTTTCATCTAATGAGCTCACAGTGTCATCAATTTCTTCTTCCATAGGAGCCTGCAAAATATTAGTCTCTTCTTGGGCAGCGGAGACTTTCTCAATAAATTCATCAATATAAGCATTGTATTCATAATTCTCATAGCAATATTTTAGTATAGCATAATTTTCAGATCTGTAAATAGCATCGTCATAATTTTCATACTTTTCAAACAAAGATTCAATTTCATAAGCACCCTTAAAAGCAACAAATTCTTCTAATTGTTCCACATCATAGTAATCATATACACCATTAGCATAAGAATCCAAGGTTTCATTATCATTAAATTTACATGAAAAGGGAAGGTGTGAAGCCTTCACCTTAGAGCAACAAGTATAATCATATCTTAAGCATAAATTCCGAGCATACCAATGAAAATAATCAATTTGAACCCATAAGAGTTTCCCTTTTTGAGACAAGTGATAATCCCTAAAGTATTCTCATTGATCTAAAGTATATCCCATTATCAAGTTGAATGGAGATTTATCAGGAATATCAAACTAGTATTTAATGTTTTTCGCATAACCAGCATCGAGGGTTTTAGGAGGTTCCCCATCTCCATGAGTAGCAAGTACACCATTTTTTTGGTGTTTCGTGTTCCATATCCATAACTAAAGATATAAACCAACTTAGAACAGAAAATAAAAACTACTTAGTGATAAAGCAAACAAGCACACACGAGAATATCAACCCCACGCTATTGCTCCCTGGCAACCGCGCCAGAAAAAGGTCTTGATAACCCACAAGTATAGGGCATCAGTTGTAGCCTTTCTCGATAAATAAGAGTGTCGAACCCAATGAGGAGCTAAAGGTAGAATCAATATTCCCTTCAAGTTCTATCGACCACCGATACAACTCTACGCACACTTAACGTTCGCTTTACGTAGAACAAGTATGAAACTAGAAGTATTTTGTAGGTGTAATGCTAGAACTACGAGTAATTTGCAAGATAATAAAAGTTAGTTGTTTAGTAGAAAGCTTTTTGTAACACAAGAGAAGGATTTGTCCCTAGGCAATCGATAACTAGACCGGTAATCATTATTGCAATTTTATATGAGGGAGAGGCATGAGGTAACATACTCTCCGTACTTGGATCATATGCACTTATGATTGGAACTCTAGCAAGCATCCGCAACTACCAAAGATCATTAAGGTAAAACCCAACCATAGCATTAAGTAACAAGTCCTCTTTACTCCCATACGCAACAACCCCCTTACTCGGGTGTAAGCTTCTGTCACTCTAGCCGCCCACTATAAGAGAATTATGAACGTATTGCAAACCCTACAGCGGGAATCCCTCATGCTTGCGTGACACGAAGGGCACCATAGGACAGCACCAAAATAAAACATACAACTCAAACCATTCACGATTATCAATCAACCCATAGGACAAAACAAATCTACTCAAACATCATAGGATTGCCACATATCATTGGATAATAATATATAGTGTTAAGCACGATGTTTAAGTAGAGATTACAGCGGGGAGAAGAGGTGTTACACCACTGCATAGAGGGGGAGAGAGTTGGTGTTGACGGTGGCGAAGTTGTTGGTGTAGATCGCCGTCACGATGATTGCCCCGGCGGCGTTCCGGCGCCACCGGGAGAGAGAGGGGGAGAGAGACCCCTCCTTCTTCTTCTTCCTTGGCCTCCCCCTAGATGGGAGGAGAGTTTTCCCTCTGGTCCATGGCCACCATGGCTCCCGGAGGGGAGGAGTCCCTCCGAGATTGGATCTCTCTCTCTCTGTTTCTCTTCTGTTTCGCGTCCCTCTTTTCTGGCCTTTCACCGTTTCTTAAATATCCGGAGATCCATAACTTTGATCGGGCTGAAATTTTAACACGATTTTTTTCTCAATATAAGCTTCCTTGCGGCCGAAGAAGGGGCCCAACCGACTTACGGTGTGCCCACAAGGCAACACCACGCGGCTAGGGGGGGGGTCGTGCCAAGATGCCTTGTGGAGGCTGTGGGCCTCCGTTTGCGTTGATTCCACCTCCAAAAAATCACATATATTCCAAAATAATTCTCTGTAAAATTTTATCACGTTTGGACTTCGTTTGATATGGATTTTCTGCAAAACAAAAAACAAGCAGAAAACAAGAACTGACACTGGGCACTGGATCAATATGTTAGGCCCAAAAATAATATAAAATGTTGCCAAAAGTATATGAAAGTTGTAGAATATTGGCATGAAATAATCAAAAATTATAGATACGACAGAGACGTATCACCGTGCCAGTCGCCGGTCCTCTCAGGGTGGCCAATGACAGCCGGCACTTCTTTTTTTTGTTGATCAAAAGGGTTTCCCCCTCCCCATTTTATTGAAAAAAATGGGGCACAACATCCAAATAGAGTTAAGAGTTCTTGGACCTAGCCAGAGTAGTAGGCCAGACTATATAAACTAAAGCCAACAAAAGTAAAAGGCCACACAAGCTGCTAGACAGTCATCAGACCTCAGTATCACCCAGCGCCAACTCACGAAAGAAAACGAGACTAGCCTATTACATGATTTTTCCTCTCGTAGGAGGCAGTCAGCCTGAACGCGCCCTGAGCAGGAATCCAGCTAGTCTCTCGTTCGCACCAGCACTGGCCTCCCCTACCACGCAATGCGCAGCAGGTCACCTCTTCGCCGGTCCCGCAGCAGGAGACATCGCCGTAGTAGGACCGATTGATCTCCCACACACAGGATCTTCCATTGGTGAAGTAGTGCACAAGCTCTCCCCACGATCACCCGAGTATTTATCCACGACATGCCTTGAAAGCAGATATCATTACGCATGGTCCAAATGCTCCAAATGGCAGCAACACAAGCAATGTTGATAACAGTTTTTTTTGTTATTATTACCCCACAGAATAGAAAGTTCTAACATACTTTGCGGGTAGTTAAAATCAAAAGAATCAGCAATGTCTTTCCAAATCTCTTTTGCAACCACACATTCAAAAAACAAGTGATGCACTGATTCATTCTCCCTACAGAACACACATGTCTTATCCTCTATAGGACGCCTTTTGGTCAGGTTGTCCCTAGTGAGTATCTTATTATGGGAAGCTAGCCATACGAATACTGAATATCTGTGTGGAACCAGAATTTTCCAGAAGTTCTTCCATATAGGGGTAGAAACCCCTCCCCAGTTAATCTTATCATAAAAGGATTTAACAGAATAAACCCCAGATGCCTCTCACATCCAAATGGGGTGATCTTCCTCATTGTTTGGTTTTTTTGTAGACAGAAGCTGTAGAAGATTCTGCCACTTAACAAGGAAGTCCCCATCCACACACCTACTGAAGGTGAGCTTCAAGGACTCCCCGTCCCAAACTTGCGCGACAGCACAGTTTTTCTGTTGGCAGATTGCATAGATCTCCCAAAATTGGGTTTTCAGAGATGTATCTCCAGCCCAAATGTCATGCCAAAAGCTGATATTACACCCATTTCCTAGGTTCCATTTGTAAAAAGGTCTAGCTCCAGCAAGAGCCCAGGTGATCCCTTTCCAAAAGGGGGATCCCACTCCAGGTTTGGACCATAACAGGTTAGGCTTATCAATTTTGTATTTGTAGTCAACTAGGCGCATCCAATCTTTGTTATCCCCCAGGAAATACCGTTTAGACCACGATGCCAATAAGGCCATGTTAAATTCTCACAAGTTAATGATCCCCAAGCCACCAAAAGATTTTTTCTGAGAAATAAACCCCCAGTTAGCTAGGTGATACTTGTGGTTATCTCCCAAGTTACCCCAGAAAAATGGGCCATCTGGGAGGTAATGGCCTTAATGGCCCACTTGGGAAATTTAATAATAGACATCAGATACATTGGAATGCTGGCAATGCATGTTTGGAGCGATACCAGTTTGGCCTCACAACTGAGTAATTTGCCCCTCCAGCCACATATTCGTTTGATGATCTTGTCAATAATGGGTTGGAGGTCTTCCCTCTTCAGTTTTAAATAATGAAGAGGGACTCCAAGGTACTTAAGGGGGAAAGCCCCAATTTTACAGCAAAAAATTTGGGACAGAATCTTAGCAGTTGCATCATCTAAATTTATAGGGACCAACTCACAATTATCATAGTTAATTTTCATACCAGAGAGTTTTCAAAACAAGCCAACAGCCATTTAAGGTTTTTTGCATAATTAGTATCTGAATCCAAGAAGAGGATTGTGTCATCAGCGTATTGCAGGCTAATCAAACTATCAGGGATGATATGAGGAATAATCCCCGAAATTATATTACCCCTAACAGCTTTAGCTAACATCCGAGAAAAGACACCTGCAACTAGATTAAAAAGAATGGGAGAAATGGGGTCTCCTTGTTTTAATCCTTTACCACCCACAAAATAAGGACCAATAACATCATTAATCTTAACAGAGAAAGAGCTATTCCGAAGGATGTATAAAATCCATCTAATCCATTTAGCCCCAAAACCTCTAGAGGTTAACATCTCTACCAGGAAATCCCAGTTAACCCTATCATACGCTTTCTCGTAATCCAGTTTGAGGACAACCCCAAATTTGCCTGATTTATGGATCTCATGAATAGCCTCATGAGTAGTCACTACGCTCTCTAAAATAAATCTACCCCTCATAAACGCAGATTGGCAAGGAGAAAGTAATCTGTGGCCAACAGGTGAAACCCTGTTGCACATAGCCTTATTAAAAATTTTTATCGAACAATTACTTAAGCAGATTGGTCTAAATTTTTTCATATGTCTAGCATCTGGTTCTTTAGGGATAAGAGTAATAGTAGAGTAGTTAAGTCTTTGGATATCCAAAGCCCCAGTTTCAAAATCTCTCACTAGGGCCATAAAATCTGTTTTAATCACCTCCGAAAAGTGTTGGTAGAAAAGGAAGGATAGGCCATCAGGACCTGGGGCCCCACTGGCATACGGACCGATGATTGATTCTTTTATTTCTTCCTCCATAAAAGGTTTTTCAAGCATCTCATTTTCAACCTCAGTAACAAGATCTTCAGCAGACCAAAAATGGTCACCCAAGTGAATATTGGGTTTTGGCTCAAAGCCAAAAAGGTTTTTGTAGAAGTCAGTGGCTACCCCCAGCATATCTTTAGTAGAGTAGACAGGACCATCAGGGCCCTCAAAATCTGACAGTTGGTTTTTCCTTCTACGTTGATTAGCCACAGCATGGAAGTAGGCTGTGTTTTTATCACCCTCTAAATTTTTTCGATCTGTGGACCTCTGCCACATGGCAGTTTCTTCTTTTTTCCAAATATCTTGCATTTCCTCTTTGATCTCTTTCATTCTAAGGACATCCTCATCAGAGATCCTATTTTGTTCAGAGAAGACATCAAGAATATCAAATTCTTGTAAAAGAGCCTTTTTTCCTCTTCTTCATCGCAGCCTCAAGGTTGATGCTCCAACCTTTTGCTTTTTGTCTAAACAACTTGGTCTTAAACTGCCATGTTTCAATGGCAGAACTAAAGGGGGAAGGAGTGGCCCAGACTTTTTCTACTAGCTCAGAAAAACCAGGTTGCCCCAACCACCATTTCTCAAATTTGAAAGGTTTGTTTACTTTATTATCCCCAATTCCAGTATCATGGAGGAGGGGTGCATGATCACTACCAACCCTAGGGAGGGCACAAAGAGTAGTTAAAGGGAAGTGACTATCCCATTCAGTGGAAGGAAACACTCTGTCTATAGTCGCAAATAGAGGATTTTCTTGATTATTCCCCCAGGTATAAACCCTATTAGCAAGCTTAATTTCCATGAGCCCCCATTTGTTGATCCAGTCATTAAATAGGAAGGCCCAGGAATTATTAACATTGCCAGAGGATTTCTCCTTAGCCTCTCTTACTAAATTAAAATCCCCCCAAAGAGCACAGGATAGGATAGCCCATCCATTACTTCATGTAGTTCAGCAATAAAATCAACCTTATCCACAGCATAAGCTGTGCCATACACTACCACAAGATGCCAACAAAAGCCATCAGTTTTATTTTTGAGCGTAACGATTGTGCAGTACTTTTTACACACATAACCAATGCACTCAAAAGAGCTGGAATTAACTCCTACAAGGATACCACCACTAGAGCTAGCAGCAGGCAGCAAGTGCCATATATAATGAGTGGAACCAGCCAATGTATTTAAGAAAGAATCAGAGATTGTTTCTCTTTTTGTTTCCTGGAACCCTACAAAGTTTGGTTTATAGTTGTTGATAATATCAGACAGGCACTGTATTTTCCCTTTCTGGCCCACACCTCTAATGTTCCAAAGGAGTCCTATCATGGAATCTTAAAAGGATGAGATAGGCTATAAAGCCCATGTTTTGGAGCAGTTTCAAGACTATCAACAGAGCCAGTTGCGCCCCCCTGGTCTGTTGGAGTCAGGTCTATAATTTTCAGGAGTACAAACTCCTCTTTCATCACAAAAACCAACATCTATCACATCAGGTAAAGATATCTTAGGGTTTTGAGAAGCAAATTCAAGACATTTTTCAGTTTCATTTCTAATTATGTCACTAATGATATTAGATCTATCCTCATTAGAAATACCAATTTTTAAATCAACAGCAGAGGCATAAGCCTCCAAAGCATTAACAGAATCATTATTAAAGGACTTACTTTTGAAAGTGGTAGGGACCTCCAAATTCTTCCTCATCTTATAGGCCGCAGCTTTCTCAATCATGTTTTGGCACCCTTGCATCCTAGTACCTGGCCTTTGAGAGAGTATTGGGCCCCATTGTCCAGCATTGATCTTCTTGGAAGGAGGAAGAGGAGGAATACTAGCCGCTGTAGTAGCACTTCTGACCTTATTTTCCCATGTCCAAGAGTTTCAAATAGTCGATGATTGGACCATCTAGAGTGTCCATTTCATTGTCAGTATCTCCAGTCTCACTGGCAGTTTGAGACCCAGAGCTATCAAGATCTCTCAGCAATTCAGAGCAGTAGGACTTTTGAGTGGACATATTGGGTGTACCACTAGAAACCACATCCACAGCAGTCTGAGAAACAGGTGTGCAGATGATCTCCTCTTCACTCTCAGGTCCATCCAGTGGTTTGATAGCTTCAGCAAATGGTATAGGTACAATAGATTTACAGTGTTCTGTCTTATCCCCATTTGTATCAGAGTTTTTCAGAGGGAGACAACCAGCTTCCAGCAGAGGAGCCGGGTGGGAGGTGGTGCTGTCATCCCCACTAGTTTTTTTACAGCTGATGGTTTTTCAGTGGTGCTGGTTTTGTTAGCCAAGTAAATTCGTCTCCACTATCTTCCAAACGATCCTTGTCAACTCCTCCATCATCCATATTATTGTTCTCATCATCCACATCAATATCAGTAGGACCATTGTCATCATTAGGATCATCAACACCTATTTGTTCAAAGCCTTCCATAGTAAAGGACAGGATATAAAGCTTCTTCCTCATTTCCATGATCGTTTCAAAAGGAATCTTTGCTGGGTTCTTGCATGCAATCTTGATCCTGACTTTTTCATACAAGCTTTTCATTAATCCATTCCAATCCACATCGACCAGAATACCAAAGCAGGAAGCAATTTGAGAGAAGACTTTCCATGTGCACCACTTAGATGATAGCCCTTCGATTACAACCCAAGCTTCAGTCAGTTCAGAAAAGGGGTCGATTGCTCCGGTCCACTTCTCAACAGTAATGGAGACTCCATTGATTGGTAGATCAAATGCAGGGAAATCTATCAGCTCTTCAACATTCTTCCAGGGAGGAAACCTAACCAGAAAGGATTTCTCTGACAGAGTTCTAACTTGCCATGGCCACTGCCTCTGTTTACAGAATATTCCAGAGAGATTTTTTATTAGATCTGCTTGATTGATGTCACCTTTCACTAGCCTGACCTCACCACAGTTCCTGAAATTCAGCCAATTTGCTTCTCAGCCAACCGGAGCATCAATATGATAAAACCCCAGTCCCAGTGCAGAACTACCAAAGAACATCGCAACAGGATGCGGTTGAGCCCAGGCCGAGCAGTTGTTGACATTGTGCCCCTCCAATCCACAAATGAAACAAAATTTTGTCTCTATGCAATTGCCAACATAGTGACCAGGACCTCCACAAGTAAAACACACCATTTCTTTGTACCTGTCATCGAGGATCTGCGTAGGGGGAGCAGGTGGAGCTGGTGGGGCAGGTGGTGGAGGTGCGGCTACAGCCGGGGGGGGGGGGGGGGGGCTTGACACGGCGCAGTAGGTTGAGGAGGGCTAGTAGTTGAGGTGCTTGGCGGCCGCCCTCCCGCACCCCCTGCTGTCGACCACCGGGGTTCTTGCGGGGAGGTGGCGCACGTTGCTTCTGCACCCCCGGTCATGGCGCCTTGTCTGCCATCGCCACCACCTGAGCAAAGGATCTGGATCCGGCCCCAACTCCTTCACGGATGATTTAGAGGTTGGTTGGGATAGGGTCGAAGGGCCGGAGCTTATCAATCGGGAAGAGATCGGTCGGCGAGAAACATCCAGACCGAGCAAGATCTTTCCGCAGCCACCCCAATGTGGAAGGCCGGGAGAGGGAATGACAAGGGGGGCGGCGTGGAGAAGGAATAGACCACAGCTGCCCAAAAACCCTAGAAACTACCTTGTCTGCGCTATCCAAAGCAGGAGACGGCTTGCGCAAAGGCGTTTTCACTTTAGCGCATTTGATGGTGGGAAGGGTTGTATGGGCAGGCCCATCGCCACCTGACAGTAGGCCCGTAGCACCGTTAGAGGGGGTACCACCCAGAACAGGGGAAGTCGACGCCGGAGAAGCCACCGGACGAGAACTCGCCGACGGCGAAATTGGAGGAGAACTAGAGCACAAGCTCTGACAAACAGGCTGAGAAACAACAAGAACCACAATTTGCAAAGTCTGGGATAACCCAGCCACATTGCGCACCACACGGCCAGAAATCTGACCACGACACATTCGCCGAAATCCACCCGGTACCTCGCCACGATCACCCAACCATGGCGGTTCCAGGTCACCGCGGCGGGGTTTTGCACCGGTGCGGCGGGTAAGGCTCTCTTTCCCGCCCGCCCCGGCCACAGAGAAGGTTAATCTGGGGTGGGGGGGGGGGTCCACTCCGGGAGGGAGCGCACCCGGAGGTGGAAAAGCCAACGCCCCCACCCGAGGACGGCGGATGTTGATCTGGATGGGATTCACCGCCTTGAATTTGCGCCACTTCCACGCGGTCGCCGGGTCTGGTGATTCGGCTTCCACCATGGCCCAGAAGATGAACTCCATCGCCTCGCTGCCCTCCTTGCCCGCAAACCTCGCTCGATCCGCAAACGTCGAGGTCTGGATAATGTGCACCATGACCTCTCCCCACTGGGATGGATCGGGGAACTTGGAGATGACCACCCGCCGCATCTCATGTCGCACCGCCGGGAGTGTACGGTCAAGCGGAGGCAGCTCCATCGGTGGTGCAACCGCTGACACAGTCCTCACCCTTCGCGGCCGCACTATGCGACGGTGTGATCCCCCCGGCATCGCACCGAGCCAGGAGGGAGTCGAGTGGCTTAGGGGAGGGAGATAGGTCAGTACAGGCAGGCGGAGTGGTGGGAATGGGGGCTAAAATGAGCTCTAATGGCGGAGGGAAGGGGATTAATGGCGTGGTAGGTGGGGGTTCGGCCTCCACCCGCTCCGCTAGGGCTCCGCCCCATGTCATTGGACTGTCCCGACCAGCACTTCCTTCTGAGGACTTCTGCTGCATCATCATCACCTGTGCAAGAAGTAAAAATGAGGCATCAAGAGAGGAGAAGCAGATGGAACACGGTGAGATCGGGAAGAGGATGTGAAAGAGAAGGCACCGGTTGCCGGGCCGCCACCCGTGTTGCTCCGCCCCGACAGCCACGTTGTACGCACGCTCGGCCTCGTCGGTGGTAGGGTACGTGTCGAGCCAGAAGCGGCGGCGGTCGTCGCAGAATTCGACGCCGAAGTTGCCGGACGGCTTCGCCCGCACTTCGAAGAACCCCGTCTTGCTCTTCGAGAGCTTCTTCGGCGGCGGCGGCCACGCGACGTTCCAATCGGGCGGCGCCGATCGTCGGACGTGTGGCCGGCTGTGGCTAGGCGGCTGCGGTAGCGGGAGCCAGGACGGGCGTCAGCTGGGTGGCAGAGGGGCTCGAATCGGATGGGCGGCGTGGCGGCGGCGGCAAGAAGAAAAACCGGCTGATTTGGAGGCGGGCGATGGCGGAGATGCGACGGAACCAGCAGTGGGGCGGCCGCATCCGGCGGCGGGGCGGTGCGGCATGGTGCGGTGGGCGGGCGGCGCGGCGGAAGGAGGGGTCGCGGTCGCGCGGTGGTAGGGGATGAAATGAAGCGGTGGTTGACGTTCGCGCGTGACTGCACTTTTACATCACTTGGGAGGTGGAGTTGCAAATTTGCATCTCCAGATGTTGTATTTTACATCACTTGGAGGAGGTGATGCAATTTTTTTTGCATCTACATCATTTGTTGGAGCTGCGTTTTTAGGCATTCATTTTGTAAAAGTTAGTTATTTTTACATCTACATCATCTATTGGAGATGCTCTTAGGGAGAGAGATGGGAGATGAGGGGGCAATTTTTTTAGGCACAAAAACGGTGGTCGCTGATACGTCCACTTTGCATCATGTTTTACTACTGTTATTTATAGTGTTTTTAATCAATATAACACTTTGTGGAGCAATTCTAATGCCTTTTCTCTCTTAATATGCAAGATTTACACAAGGAGGGAGATTGCCGGCAGCAGGAATTCTGGACCTGAAAAAGCTATGTCAGAGATACCTATTCTGCACATCTCCAAATGATTGGAATAAATAAAAAATACTGGAAGAAAGAAATACCAGAGGGGGCCACCCAGGTGCCCACGAGGCACCAGGGCGCGCCACCCCCCCCCCAGGCGCGCCCTGGTGGCTTGTGGGGCCCCTGGCCAGCCTACGATGCCCATTTTCTGGTATATAAGCCCATTTGCCCTAGAAAAAATAAAGAGAAGACTTTTGGGACGGAGCGCCGCCGTGTCGAGGTGGAACTTGGGCAGGAGCACTTTTGCTCTCCGACGGAGCGATTCCACCGGGGATACTTCCCTCCGGGAGGGGGAAATCGGAGCCATCGACATCACCAACGATCCTCTCATCATGGGAGGACCAATCTTCATCAACATCTTCAACAACACCATCTCATCTCAAACCCTAGTTCATCTCTTGTATTCAATCTTTGTCTCAAAACCTCAGATTGGCACCTATGGGTTGCTAGTAGTGTTGATTACATCTTGTAGTTGATGCGAGTTGGTTTATTTGGTGGAAGATTATATGTTCAGATCCAATATGCTATTCAATACCCCTCTGATCTTGAACATGAATATGGTTTGTGAGTAGTTACTTTTGTTCTTGAGGACATGGGAGAAGTCTTGTCATAAGTAATCATGTGAATTTGGTATTCGTTCGATATTTTGATGATATGTATGTTGTTGATTCTCGTAGTGGTGTCATGTGAATGTCGACTACATGACACTTCACCATCTTTGGGCCTAAGGGAATGCATTGTGGAGTAGTAATTAGATGATGGGTTGCTAGAG
Organism: Elymus sibiricus; assembly: GCA_039707655.1. NCBI lineage: Eukaryota > Viridiplantae > Streptophyta > Magnoliopsida > Poales > Poaceae > Elymus > Elymus sibiricus. The sequence goes on from CM077666.1 coordinate 334,593,852, forward strand.
TGACAGAAGCTTAAACCCTAGTTTATGCGCTATTCCGTAAGGGGCTGATTTGGATCCATATGTTTAATGCTATGGTTAGAGTTATCTTAATTCTTCTTTCGTAGTTGCGGATGCTTGCGAGAGGGGGTAATCATAAGTGGGAGGCTTGTTCAAGTAAGAACAGCATCCAAGCACCGGTCCACCCACATATCAAATTATCAAAGTAGCGAACGCGAATCAAACAAACATGATGAAAGTGACTAGATGAAATTCCCATGTGTCCTCGAGAACGCTTTGCTTATTATAAGAGATTGTTCTGGCCTGTCCTTTGCTACAAAAAGGATTGGGCTACCTTGCTGCACTCTTTGTTACTATTGCTACTTGTCACTTGTTACAAATTATCTTGCTATCAAACTACTCATTACCGATAATTTCAGTGCTTGCAGAAAATACCTTGCTGAAAACCACTTGTCATTTTCTTCTGCTCCTCGTTGGGTTTGACACTCTTACTTATCAAAAGGACTACGATTGATCCCCTATACTTGTGGGTCATCAAGACTCTTTTCTGGCGCCATTGCCGGGGAGTGAAGCGCCTTTGGTGAGTGGAATTTGGTAAGGAAACATTTATATTACGTGCTGAAATTTACTGTTACTTGTCACTATGGAAAGTAATCCTTTGAGGGGTTTGTTCGGTGTATCTTCACCTTGACCGGAAGCACCAAGTGTTGCTCCGCAATCTACTGCACCTACTGAAAATATTTATTATGAGATTCCTTCGGGTATGATAGAGAAACTGCTAGCTAATCCTTATGTAGGAGATGGAACGATACATCCTGATATGCACTTGATCTATGTGGATGAAATTTGTGGATTGTTTAAGCTTTTAGGTTTATCCGGAGATGGAGTTAAGAAGAAAGTATTCCCTTTATCTTTGGAGGGAAAGGCATTGACATGGTATAGGCTATGTGATGATACCGATACATGGGACTGGAACCGATTGAAACTGGAATTCCACCAGAAATATTATCCTATGCATTTGGTTCATCGTGATTGGAATTACATATATAATTTTTGCCCTCGTGAAGGAGAAAGCATTGCTCAGGCTTGGGGGAGGCTTTAGTACATGATGTACACATGCCCCAATCATGAGCTCTAAAGAGAAATTATCTTACATAATTTTTTTGCTCGGCTTTCTCATGATGATCAAACCATGCTCGATTCTTCTTCCACTGGCTCCTTTATGAAGAAAACTATTGAATTCAGATGGGATCTTCTGGAAAGAATTAAACGCAACTCTGAAGATTGGGAACTCGACAAAGGTAATGAGTCAGGTATAATACTTGAGTTCGATTGTGTTAAATCTTTTATGGCTACCGATGCTTTTCATAAGTTTAGCACTAAATATGGACTTGACTCTGAGATAGTAGCTTCCTTTTGTGAATCATTTGCTACTCATGTTGATCTCCCTAAGGAGAAGTGGTTTAAATATCACCCCCCTGTTAAAGAAAAGATCGACGAACCCATTAGTGTTAAAGAAGAAACAATTGTTTACCATGTTGATCTAGTTGTGCCTATTGCTTATATTGAGAACCACCTTTTCCTGTTAGGATTAAGGAACATGCTAAAGTTTCAACTGTGGTTAAGAAAAGTAATATTAGAGCACCTAGACCCTATGAACAAATTGAAGTTGAACCTAATGTTGCTATGGTTAAAGATCTCTTGGTCGATAATATAGATGGGCATGTTATTTACTTCTGTGATGAAGCAGCTAGAATCGCTAAACCAGATCCTAAAGATAAAAACAGACCCATAGTAGGCATGCCTGTTGTCTCTGTTAAAATAGGAGATCATTGTTATCATGGCTTATGTGATTTCGGTGCTAGTGCGAGTGCTATTCCATTTACCTTATATCAAGAAATTATGAATGGTATTGCACCTATTGAAATAGAGGACATCGATGTTACTATTAAGCTTGCAAATAGAGATACCATTACGCCGCTTGGGATCGTGAGAGATGTTGAAGTCTTGTGTGGAAAAATAAAATACCCTACTGATTTTCTAGTCCTCGGTTCTCCACAAGATAATTTTTGTCCCATTATATTTGGTAGACCTTTCTTGAACACTATTAATGCCAAGATTGATTGTTAGTGTTAATTTTGGTGGTATGTCTCATGAGTTTAATTTCTCCAAGTTTCGTAGACAACCTCATGATAAAGAATTGCCTAGTAAAGATGAAATTATTGGTCTTGCTTCTATTCCCGTACCGCCTACCGATCCGTTAGAACAATATTTACAAGACCATGAAAATGATATGCATATGAATGAAAGAAATGAAATAGATAGGATGTTCTTTGATCAACCACCTATCCTTAAACACAATTTGCCTGTTGAAACTCTTGGAGGCCCTCCTCCACCTAAGGATGACCCTGTATTTGAATTGAAGCAGTTGCCTGATACATTGAAATATGTTTATCTAGATGAAAAGAAGATATATCCTGTTATTATTAGTGCTAACCTTTCAGAGCATGAAGAAGCATCGAGTTGCTATTGGATACACTCTTGATGATCTTAAGGGCATTAGTCCCACTCTATGTCAGCACAAAATTAATATGGAGCCTGATGCTAAACCAGTTGTCGACCACCAACGACGACTAAATCCTAAGATGAAAGAGGTGGTAAGAACTGTAATATTAAAGCTTCTGGAAGCAGGTATAATCTATCCCATCGATAATAGTATATGGGTAAGTCCCGTTCATTGTGTCCCTAAGAAAGGAGGTATTACTGTTGTTCCTAATAATAAAAATGAACTCATTCCACAAAGAATTGTAACTGGTTATAGGATGGTAATCGATTTTAGAAAATTAAACAAAGCCACTAGGAAAGATCATTACCCCTTACCTTTTATTGATCAAATGTTAGAAAGATTATCTAAGCATACACACTTTTGCTTTCTTGATGGATATTCTGGTTTCTCTCAAATACCTGTATCGCAAGGCGACCAAGAGAAAACCACCTTTACTTGTCCTTTTGGAACTTATGCTTATAGATGTATGCCTTTTGGTTTATGCAATGCACCTGCTACCTTTCAAAGATGTATGACTGCTATATTCTCTGACTTTTGCGAAAAGATTGTTGAGGTTTTCATGGATGGTTTTTCTGTTTATGGAACTTCTTTTGATGATTGCTTAAGCAACCTTGATCGAGTTTTGCAGACATGCGAAGAAACTAACCTTGTCTTGAATTGGGAGAAGTGCCACTTTATGGTGAATGAAGGTATTGTCTTGGGGCATAAAATTTCTGAAAGAGGTATTGAAGTTGATAAAGCTAAGGTTGATGCTATTGAGAAAATGCCTTGTCCTAGAGATATTAAAGGTATAAGAAGCTTCCTAGGTCATGCTGGTTTCTATAGAAGGTTTATGAAAGACTTGTCTAAAATTTCTAGACCTCTTACTATTCTCTTGCAAAAAGATGTTCCATTTGTCTTTGATGATGATTGTGTAGAAGCCGTTGAAACACTTAATAAAGCCTTAACCACTGCACCTATTGTTCAACCACCTGATTGGAACTTGCCTTTTGAAATTATGTGTGATGCTAGTGATTATGCTGTTGGTGCTGTTCTAGGACAGAGAGTTGATAAGAAATTAAATGTTATCCATTATGCTAGCAAAACTCTAGACAGTGCCCAAAGAAATTATGCTACTACTGAGAAAGATTTTCTAGCAGTTGTGTTTGCATGTGATAAATTCAAATCTTATATAGTTGATTCTAAATTAACCGTTCACACCGATCATGCTGCTATTAAATATCTCATGGAAAAGAAAGATGCTAAACCTAGACTTATTAGGTGGGTTCTATTGCTACAGGAATTTGACTTGCATATTATTGATAGAAAGGGAGCTGAGAATCCCGTAGCAGATAATTTGTCTAGAATGGAAAATGTTCTTGATGACCCACTTCCTATTAATGATGATTTTCCTGATGAACAATTAGCTGTCATAAGTGCTTCTCGTAATACTCCTTTGTATGCAAACTATGCTAATTATATTGTTGCTAAATTTATACCACCTAGTTTCACATACTAACAAAAGAAAAAGTTCTTCTTTGATTTAAGACATTACTTCTGGGATGACCCACATCTTTATAAAGAAGGAGTAGATGGTATTATTAGACGTTGTATACCTGAGCATGAACAAGAGCAAATCCTACGGAAGTGTCATTCCGAGGCTTACGGAGGACACCCTGCGGGAGACAGAACTGCACATAAGGATATTACAATCTGGTTTTTATTGGCCTACTCTTTTTATGGATGCTCGTAAGTTTGTCTTATCTTGTGATGAATGCCAAAGAATTGGTAATATTAGTAGACGTCAGGAAATGCCTAATAATTATTCACTTGCTATTGAACCATTTGATGTTTGGGGATTTGATTATATGGGACCTTTTCCTAAATCCAATGGGTATACTCATATTTTAGTTGCTGTTGATTACGTTACTAAGTGGGTAGAAGCTATTCCAACTAGTAGTGCTGATCATAACACTTATATTAAAATGCTTAAAGAAGTTATTTTCCCAAGGTTCGGAGTCCCTAGATATTTAGTGACTGATGGTGGTTCACATTTTATTCATGGTGCATTCCGTAAACTGCTTGCTAAATATGATGTCAACCATAGAATTGCATCTCCCTATCACCCTCAATCTAGTGGTCAAGTAGAATTGAGCAATAGAGAAATAAAATTATTTTTGCAAAAAACCGTCAATAGATCTAGAAATAATTGGTCTAAGAAACTTGACGATGCATTATGGGCTTATAGAGCTGCTTATAAAAATCCTATGGGTATGTCTCCTTATAAAATGGTTTATGGAAAAGCATGTCATTTACCTCCTGAGTTAAAACATAAAGCATATTGGGCAATTAAAGAATTCAATTATGATTTTAAACTTGCCGGTGAAAAGAGGTTATTTGATATTAGCTCATTAGATGAATGGAGAACCCAAGCTTATGAAAATGCCAAATTGTTTAAAGAAAAAGTTAAAAGATGGCATGATAAAAGAATTCAAAAACGGGAATTCAAAGTGGGTGAGCAAGTTCCATTGTACAATTCTCGTTTGAGATTCTTTGCAGGAAAACTTCTCTCTAAATGGGAAGGACCGTATATCATCGAAGAAGTTTATCGCTCCGGAGCCATCAAAATAAACAACTCCGAAGGCACTAATCCGAGAGTGGTGAATGGGCAAAGAATTAAGCACTATATTTCAGGTACTCCTATTAATGTTGAAACTAACATTATTGAAACAATGACACCAGAGGAATACATAAGAGAGACCTTCCCGAATACTCCGGAACCCTGAAAAGGAAGAGGTACGTCATACGGTAAGTAAACCGACTCCAAATATTCCATAAAAATACTTTCTGTCAGTTTTGGAATATTAGAAAAAAAATACAAAAATAAGAAACAGCCGAGGGGACCCACGAGGTGCACATGAGGCACCAGGGCGTGCCACCCCCCAGGCGCACCCTGGTGGCTCGTGGGCCCCTCGTGAGCCTTCCCGACTCCGTTTTATTCTGGATTACTTGTTTTGCAAGATAAAAATTCTTTATATATACTCCCATACGATTTGACCACCGTATCGCAGAAATCTCCTCTGTTCCTGTTTCGTGCTGTTTTCTGCCAGATTTTGAGGCCAGACACCATGTCTTCTTCTTTCTCCAACAATGTGGGAGATGATGCTTGGTTGATGCAGATGGAGCTCAGGGGGGGAGGAAGGAGAAGTTACCATGGAAGAAGATGATGGAGATTCGCTCGAGGTCCACCCTCCGGCTTCCGAGAGGGGAACCCTTGCCAGCATCTCCACAATTCCAAACCCGCATCAAGCCATAAGAAGCACTACAGGCCATGGAAACCCAGAGGTACAAGAAGGGCTTCCCCCTAGAAGGCCGTTACACATGTTACATCGGAACAATTTTCATAACTTGGTTCACAATTATGGGGTTGAAAATACTCCTCATATGCACATACCCTCCAATTGGGACATCTCTAGTCCAAGTGAAAGTGATGCAGGAAAGAACGCTTGGGGCCCAGAGAATAAGCATATTATGGCCGAAGTCCAAAGGAATACAGAGATGATACAACATGTGCTCCGGGAAATCCAGAGCCTAAAGGAGATCCTAATTAATCTCGTGAAGGACAAGCCCACCACTTCATCACCACCACCATCACCGAAGAAGGAAACTTGAGTACATGGGTATGGGCACTCCCCTTGGCTTGTGCCAAGCTTGGGGGAGGTGCCCCGGTATCGTATCACCATCACTTTTGCTATCTTTACCTACTTTTAGTTCGATCCTTAGTTATTTCATGATTTAGTTGAATAAAAGTTAGTATGATCTATTTTCGAGTGCTAGTTTCGTGATCTATCTATCTATGTAATTGAGTTGAGAGTTATATAATAAAGAGTAGTTTGAGTTTTTGCTTCTTTACTTTTATGTTTCAATCCTAGCAATGAATGTAATGAAAAAGATCATATGCTAATCATATGGAAAGTAATGACATTACATAAAGAAAAGTATAAGTGGTAAAATTTATTGGAAGTTAACAAGCATAGCATTAGTCAATGATGCAATTCATGAAAAAATTAATAGGGAAGAGAAGATTCACATGCAAATACACTATCTTGGACATCTTTTATGATTGTGAGCCCCCATTAAGTATTTTATGTCAAATTGTTGACGTTGGACAAGGAAGACAACGTAATGAATTATGTTTGCTTATATTCACATAGAAGTTATATTATCATAGATCCTCCAACATGTGGTGCTTGCCCAATATCTTTGCTAGCCAAAAATCTGCACCAAGTAGAGATACTACTTGTGCATCTAAAACCTTTAAACGCAGTTTCATGCCATGAGAGTCCACTATATCTACCTACGGATTGAATAAGATCCCTCAAGTAAGTTGTCATCGGTGCATAAAGCAATAAAAATTGCTCATAATTATGTATGAACTTTTATTGTAAGGGAAAATAAGCTTTGTACGAACTTGTGATGGTAAAGAAATAAAAGCGACGGACTACATAATAAAGGTTGCTATCACAAGGGGCAATATAAAGTGACGTTCCTTTGCATTAAGAGCTTGTGCATCCAACAACAAAAAGCACATGACAACCTCTGCTTCCCTCTGCGAAGGGCCTATCTTTTACTTTTATTTATTTACTTTTTATGCAAGAGTTAATAGTGTTCTCCTCTATTCCTTTTTATTTTTCTCTTTTGCAAGCATCATGTGGTGGGGACAGATCTAGGCATATATATCCAGTTGGATATGAGTGACCATGAGTTATTATTGTTGACATTACCCTTGAGGTGAATAAGTTGGGAGGCGAAATTATAAGCCCCTATCTTTCTATGTGTCTGGCTGAAACTTTTTGCTCCATATATATGTTGTGAGTGTTAGCAATCATAGAAGACTAAATGATGGTTGAGTATGTGGACTTGCTAAAAAGCTCCTACATGAGACCCTTCCTGAAAATATGATGAATTGCAATTGCATTGTTGACTGAGAACATAGTTTGTTAGTTTTCAAGAAAGTTTATGCCTTATACTTCATTATTGTGATGAATTGTTACTTGCTCATGAGAAGTTTTATGATAATGAATATTGATGTTATAATAATGATCATGATGCTACTATGTCCGTATTTTGTTTTTATCGACACCTCTCTCTCTAAACATGTGGACATGATTATCGATATCGGCTTTCGCTTGAGGACAAGCGAGGTCTAAGCTTGGGGCAGTTGATACGTCCATTTTGCATCATGTTTTACTACTGTTATTTATAGTGTTTTTAATCAATATAACACTTTGTGGAGCAATTCTAATGCCTTTTCTCTCTTAATATGCAAGATTTACACAAGGAGGGAGATTGCCGGCAGCTGGAGTTCTGGACCTGAAAAAGCTATGTCAGAGATACCTATTCTGCACATCTCCAAATGAGCTGAAATTTCACGGAGATTTATTTTGGAATAAATAAAAAATACTGGTAGAAAGAAATTCCAGAGGGTGCCACCCAGGTGCCCACGAGGCACCAGGGCGCACCCCCCCCCAGGCATGCCCTGGTGGCTTGTGGGGCCCCTGGTCAGCCTCCGGTGCCCATTTTCTAGTATATAAGCCCATTTGCCGTAGAAAAAAATAAAGATAAGACTTTTGGGATGGAGCGCCGCCGTCTCGAGGCGGAACTTGGGCAGGAGCACTTTTGCTCTCCGGCAGAGCTATTCCGCCGGGGATACTTGCCTCCGGGAGGGGGAAATCGGAGCCATCGACATCGCCAACGATCCTCTCATCGTGGGAGGACCAATCTTCATCAACATCTTCAACAACACCATCTCATCTCAAACCCTAGTTTATCTCTTGTATTCAATCTTTGTCTCAAAACCTCAGATTGGTACCTGTGGGTTGCTAGTAGTGTTGATTACATCTTGTAGTTGATGCTAGTTGGTTTATTTGGTGGAAGATTATATGTTCAGATCCAATATGCTATTCAATACCCCTCTAATCTTAAACATGAATATGGTTTGTGAGTAGTTACTTTTCTTCTTGAGGACATGGAAGAAGTCTTGTCATAAGTAATCATGTGAATTTGGTATTCGTTCGATATTTTGATGATATGTATGTTGTTGATTCTCTTAGTGGTGTCATGTGAACGTCGACTACATGACACTTCACCATCTTTGGGCCTAAGGGAACGCATTGTAGAGTAGTAATTAGATGATGGGTTGCTAGGGTGACATAAGCTTAAACCCTAGTTTATGCGCTATTCCGTAAGGGGCTGATTTGGATCCATATGTTTAATGCTATGGTTAGAGTTATCTTAATTCTTCTTTTGTAGTTGTGGATGCTTGCGAGAGGGGGTAATCATAAGTGGGAGGCTTGTTCAAGTAAGAACAGCACCCAAGCACCGGTCCACCCACATATCAAATTATCAAAGTAGTGAACATGAATCAAACAAACATGATGAAAGTGACTAGATGAAATTCCCATGTGTCCTCGAGAACGCTTTGCTTATTATAAGAGAACATTCCGGCTTGTCCTTTGCTACAAAAAGGATTGGGCTACCTTGCTGCACACTTTGTTACTATTGCTACTTGTCACTTGTTACAAATTATCTTGCTATCAAACTACTCGTTACCGATAATTTCAGTGCTTGCAGAAAATACCTTGCTGAAAACCACTTGTCATTTCCTTCTGCTCCTCGTTGGGTTCAACACTCTTACTTATCGAAAGGACTATGATTGATCCCCTATACTTCTGGGTCATCAGTCGCTTCTTGAAGGGTCGTGCAAGTGGAGGATAGGCAGCATCGAGATGCACGTCTCAGTTTTTTTCTTACATCACGTCTCAGATTTTTCTTTTTTTAGGGTTAATATTGCCGTTTTATTTAGCTAATATAGCTAGGAATTTCGTCCGAGATTACATCCAAAATACAGTCCGGGGGTACCCCCACCCAAACCTTACATAGTTCCTCACCTACACCAACTATCGCTAACTTATGCGCAGCAATATTAGCAGTCCGTCGAACCCAAGCAACCTTAAACTCAACAAAGGTATTAAGCATGTTCTTGTTCTCCTGAATCCAAGGCCCGACCGCAGCTAGGTTCTTCTCCGGATGATTAATCATATGAACTATGGCCTGGCTATCCAACTCCACATGAACACGTTCAGCACCAAGATCAATCGCAACTTGAAGAGCATGCCTACAGGCAAGGATCTCCATGGCTTCAGGGTCGGCATAGCTCTGAAAATGGTGACATGCTCCAGCCAAGAAGGCACCAGAATGAGCACGAAGGACCATCCCTCCCCCCTTTCTCTCCGAACCTAGAAACTGCACCATCTGAATTTAACTTGACCCAGCCTTCCGCCGGCGCTTCCCACTTCTGGATAATCACTTTCTTCACCGGTTTGTCCTTCCTCGCATGAACAAAGCGCCATTAATTCAAGTGAGCCCACACTGATTCTATTATTTCATGTGGTGGAGCATTCCTTTTTCCATCGTGCTTCATTTCGCGCCAGCCAAAGACCATACGCGCCTTGCACCAATAACTCCTTCTCGTCATCAGCAGCTCCAGCGAACCCCTCCAGCAACCAGCGTGATACCGCATTCTGGGAGTTAATCGAAATCGGTGGGGATGCCACTGAGGCTCCTTTCTTTGAACGCAAAATTTTCTAGAACTGGGTAGAATGTTGGCATGTCCAGAATCTGTGTAGAATTGTTTCTTCCCTTCCACATGCAACACAAAAAACACTGGGCTTTATTGGACGCCTATGCAGCTCCGTGCCCACTGCAAGACCATTTCTCACCATTCTCCACATATGGATTTTTTGCTTTAGCTGGTGCATTAGTGTCCCAGATGGCCAGGTATCCCTTGTGTTTGTTCATCGAGCTTGATGATTCAGCCTGACCAGCACACACCTTCTTGAGTGACATACGCAGATGGTAAGCAGACCTGACCGTAAACATGCCATTCTTGGTGAAGTTCCAAGCTAGAAAATCGTCCGTACTAGGTCCCCCAATGGCAATCTGCTTTATATCCATAGCATCAGATTCTGAAAACATGTTATTCAATTTGTGAGTGTTCCATGAGCAGCCCGACTCGTCCAGCAGGTCCACCACTCTAGTGATTCCGTGCACAAAAATCTGGCCCAGTGGCCTTAAACAGCCTTGTCTCGGGATCCAATTGTCATGATGAATCTTGACTTTCGAGCCATCACCTATTCGCCAAATCAACCCCTCCCGAAGTAAATCTCTACCATGCAGCACACTCCTGAAAGTATACGAAGCATTAGAGGGACAAGTGGCATTCAATATAGAATTATCCTAGAAGTACCGCGCCTTCAACACTCTAGCAACAAGAGAATCAGGAACTTGCAATATCCGCCATGCTTACTTCGCCAATAGGGCTTAGTTAAAAGCTTCTGGGTCCCTCAACCCCATACCACCATCTCTCTTGGGTGCGCACATTTTTTCCATGAAATCCAATGCACTTTTCTCTCACCATTCATTGCACCCCACCAGAATTTCGAGGAGATCGAAGTCAGGTTTCGGCACGTTTTCTTTGTGAGGTGAAAACAACTCATGGTGAAGGTTGGAGTAGCTTGGAGTCCTGATTTAACAAGAACCTCTCTTGCTGCCTTTGATAGACCTTGTCATTTCCATCCGGTCACTTTGCCCTTTGAGCTCTCTGTAACATACCTGAAAGTTCCCTCCTTAGATCTCCCAACAAGTGTTGGAAGGCCTAAATATCTCTCACTTAAAGGTTTTGATTGCACCCCTAACGCCTGTTTTAATTCAGCTTTTGACCCGTCCTAGCACCCATTCCTGAAGAAGATAGAGGATTTTTCCAAGTTAACTTTTTGTCCGGAGGCACTCTCATATTTAACCAAGATCTCCTTCAGCGCCTCCATGTTCTCTTTTGATCCCTCCAAGAAGACAATACTATCATCAACAAATAATAAATGTGTTACATGGGGACCAGTGTTCCCAAATGACACACCCTTGATTGTTTTGTCATTTTGAGCCTTCCTTAGCAACGCTGAAAAACTTTCCACACAAAAGAAAAATAGGTAGGGGGATAACGGGTCACCCTGCCTGAGTCCACGTGATGGGGAAAAACCCCTTGAGCAACCACCATTAAGTTTCACTGAGAAATTAGCAGAAGTAACACATCGCATTATCATTGCTGTCCAGGATGGATCATAGCCGAATCTATGCAACATCTGCTCAAGAAACACCCACTCTACCCGATCACAGGCCTTCATCATGTCAAGTTTAACAACACATAAACTCTTCTTTCTCTTCCTGGTCCTAATTGCATGAACACACTCATAAGCAATCAAAACATTGTCAGTTATGAGGCGCCCGGGCACGAACGCACTCTGCTCCTTAGAGATGAGCACGGGTGTAGGAGATATGCCCTAGAGGCAATAATAAATGCTATTATTTATCCCCATGTTCGTAATTAAGTTTTTATTCCGTGCTATAACTGCTATGGTTCTCGAGTCTGCAATAACACGAGGCTCGGAGGAAGACTCATATGCACGTGTGGAATAATAAACGGTAAAATGTATTCCTAGTCTGGCCTCTAAGACTAGCTCAAGTGTTGCATGATGGTTCTGTTTTCCTGATCATGGGCATGACTATGCCGGCAACTTTGGGGACACAATGTTAGTAGAACACTTGTGGTTGAATCGACCCGATTGATGTTATGCTATGAGATACATTCGTCACAAGTTAATGGTTAATAACACAGAGAAAGTTTATGTTTGCATAATTCCTTAGACCATGAGAGTATCGAGTTTCTTCATGCTTGATTCATGAACTTTGGGGTTTGTTAAACGTCATTCGTAACTGGGTGGCTATTACGGCGGCTTACGGGTTCATGGGAAAGTATGTCAAGTAACTTGATAGCTCAAGATTGGGATTTTCTCCTCCGACGATGGAGAGATATCTCTGGGCCCTCTCGGTGTTACGGTATCCATCATCGTCTGGCCAGACAGAATGTGATTTGATCACAGGGATGCCGGAACACGGGAACGAGAAAAGAGAACAAAACCGGTAACGAGGTAACTGGCATAGTGGACAAGTTGTTGATTCACAGGGATGCCGATAAATCTCACCTCGGGTATTTGTAACATATCGCGAAGCAACAGGAATAGCACACGGCAACTGGAGGTTCACTCGAATATTTATTCATGTGGGTATAGGGGTCAATATGGGTGTCAACGGCTCCGATGTTGATCATTGATCGGAAAGTGTTCCGGCTATGTCTATGCTTCACCGAACCTATAGGGTCACATGCTTAAGGGTCATCTATCTGATGAATACTAGACAGGGAGTCTGAGAGAAAGTCACCGAAAAAGTTTCGGAGACAACGGAAGAGTTCTGGAGAGAGAACACCGGAAGGGTTTCGGTAAAACTAAAAAGTTGTTTCGGAGTGTACCATTAAGTCAAATTGGTTTCGGCACACGCCTGGAAATTCTTGGAGGATGCCAGAATTGTTCTGGGAACTTCTGGGATTTTTCCGGGAAAAAAAACCGGAAAATGTTCCGGAGCTGCCGGAACCGCTTTGGTTGCTTTTCACTGATGAAAATCATTGATCTGAAAATGTTTCGGAACACGTCCAGAATTATTTTAGTGGGTACTGGAATTATTCTAAGACCCACAGAAATATTTTCGGATTAAACGGTCGTGGAAAAATGTTTCGTGAATAGTGGAAACACTATTCTGAATAGTGGAAACACTATATGTATATAGTTGAAACACTATTGTAAATAGTGAAAACACTATTAGGGGATGATGCAGGCATGGTGATGCAGGCAACACTATTTGGAAGCCTCCCCATTATGCCCTTGTGAAGGACACCTTTCATTGGCATTTTGGTATTTTTGGGACCACCCTACCCCTTGGGTTTTCCTATAAATAGAGGTGGAGAGGCACTCTCCACACTCACTCTTTCTCACATACAAGTGCCATGCAATGATTTGGCTTCTCTCTCCCTCCCCACAAAATAGTTTCGTAGAGCCGAAAGGCTGTCTGGGTTCCGGTGGGAACTAGATCTGGACGGCGAAGCCCTGCCGGATAGATGACACCGTATGTGTGCAACCCCGTAGAGAGGTCGTAGGTTCGATCCTTTTGCCCGAGGGGCTGTTCGAGAGTGCCTCCCGAAGGGCTGTCCGAGTGACCATCCGAGTTTTGAGGGTCCTCCCGAAGGGCTATCCATGACACCGTCTGAGGGACTGTCCGACCGCCTCCCGGAGGGCTGTCCGAGGGGCAGTCGAGGGAGTACATCCTCGCGGTTGGGAGGTTGTAAATCCTAGCTGCGGGGATCTGCACCAACGATCTACATCGACTCTACTTCCGCTGCACTACGAGTCGGTAACGATCAGATCAAAACCTTGTATGTAGTCTTCATAGTGGTCCTAGGCTGGTGCGTAGGTCGGAAATTTTTTGTTTTCTGCTGCGTTCCCCTACAACGGGCAGGATCAATTTGAGCCTATTTGCTAGCACCTTCGTGGCAATTTTGTAAAGCACGTTACATAGGCTGATAGGTCTAAACTGAGATAGCAGCTCCGGCGAGTTCACCTTCGGAATCATGACTATGATTGTTGCATTAAAAGAGTGCGGCGTCGCTGCTCCACTCAAAAAATCTCTAACTGCCCCACACACATCATCCCTCACCAGCGACCAGTGTCGCTGATAGAATAACACCGGCAATACGTGTGGGCCTGGGGCCTTTGTCGGCCCCATCTGGAACAGTGCTGCCTCAATCTCTCCATCCGTAATAGGAGCAGTTAATTTTGTATTCATCTCAACAGAAATCACCTCATTTATATTTTCAAGCAAGGCATCAGCACCTGTAGAGCCGTCCGACGTAAATAAACGCTCATAGAACAGCGCAGCCATGTCTCGCATTTCCTCATCCACCATGCATCTGGTTTCATCATCCCGGCGCAATGCCCTCACTGTATTTTTTCTTTTCCAATGAGAGGCTCTATTCTGAAAGTATTTTGTGTTCATGTCTCTAGCTTGTAACCAGTCCACTCTTGATCTTTGACGATACATGATCTCTCCCTGTTTATACACCTCCCTAAGCTGATCTTCAATCTCGCAGACCTCCAGTGAGTGTCCGACAATCCCAGCTCTTCCCTTAGCCTCAACTAGTTGTTGCTTCAGTTTGGCAATTTTCCTCCTTATGGAACCGAACACCTCCCGTGCCCAGCGCTGCATGCTGCCCGCCATCATATATTGACCCGTGGCTGCACTATTGCCATGAATGATAGCCATCTCGTTATAGTGCTTGAGAGTCTTGTTGAGAAAAGGCTCATCGTCTTTGTGGTCCTAGAAAAAAGGAAACAACTTCAACAATTTGACATATAGAAATCAGGAAGAATTTGACATTGATAAAACTCATTTCAGCTTATATTTGACATGTAGCAAGAAATTCCAGCAAGTATATGGCATATAGTATTTGACATATAGAAATAATTTGCAGCAAGTATTTGACCCATAGGAACTATTTCCAGCAAGTATTTGACAGATACAAATAAATTGCAGCAAGTATTTGGCATATAGAAACTATTTCCAGCAAGAATTTGAGATTGACAAACTCATTTCAGCCTATCATTGACATGTAGCAAGAAATTCCAGCAAGTATATGGCATATAGTAACTATTTCCAGCAAGTATTCTACATATAGAATTAATTCCAGCAAGTATATGGCATATAGAAATTCATTCTAGCAAGTATATGGGATATAGAAACTATTTTCAAACAAGTATATGGCACATAGAAACACATTCCAGCTTGTACTTGACATAAAGAGGTACCTTAATATGGTTAGTGTAGTGCTCATGATCAAGAACAATCATAGACTTCTCATCATCCCATAATGCACCACTCAACCCCCTAAGTCTGATTATTGTTCCCCATTTCCTCCTCCATGTCCAATTGTGATTACCGACGTTGGCATGAGTCAAATTGAGCTGAAAATGCTCATTCATAGCAGTCGCACAATGAGCCAATTGGCACTTCTTGAAGCCAGTTGATGTTCTATGTCCATCAGCCACAAGTTTGCATAGGTGATCAAGCATGAAGGAAGTCATCAGAGCTGTCCATACAACTTGTTTAGCCTCCATTTCCTATAAGGTTATGCAAACAAGTGTCATGACTATAAATTTTAGCAAGTAAAAGAGGTAAGAACATTCATTTCAGCAACAATCTCTCTTCACCAATAAATTTTACCAAGGACAAGAGGTAAAAACATTCAATACAGCACATAATCTGTCTTTACCAATAAACTTCAGCAAGTAAAAGAGGTAAAAACATTCAATACAGCCCATAATGTGGCATTACAAATAAATTCCAGCAAGTACAAGGGTTCAAAAACTAAGAACACAACATTACAATGGTTTAAATCAAGCTACTACATATGATTCTGCTGCATGTAGTTCTGGCGATCTGCCCACATTTGATCAGCGATTCCTTGCCTAAAATTAACCATTGTTGTATGTTCACTTGCTTGACCACTTGATGATGAAGCATGGTTAATATTGGCAACCCACTCATCCTCGGGTATGATAAACTCATCTATCCCATCATTGATAACCCAATTGTGAATAATGCAGCAAGCTACAAACATGTCTACTTGAGTAGGATATTTGAAAAATGGGGTGGCATTATCAAGTATTTTGAATCTTCTCTTGAGTGACCCAAATCCACGTTCTACGGTCGTGCGAAGAGAAGAATGCCTAAGATTAAACAACTCCTTTTCATTTATAGGAGGATTGTTCCCCCACTCATTCAAATGGTATCTCACTCCACGAAAAGGGGGCAAGAACCCTGGCTTGGCTCCATATCCAGCATCAACTAGATAAAATTTTCCTAGCATATGAGCAACAAGCGGGTTACTTAGCTATATTAGATAGTGCTATTGACAAAATGTTGCTAACTCTCGTTACCTTGTGGTACACGAAGACCATTTGGACGGTATAACGCATCATGTAAAACTAGCGCATCATGTGTTGACCCCTCCCAACCAGCCAACACATATGTAAACCGAAGATCAAAATCAACGGCTGCCATCACATTTTGAGTTGTATGGATCTTTCTACCACGAAAGGAAGGCTCCATGTCCTTTGTTACAGAGGCTCGTACATGTGTACCATCAATAGCTCCAATACAATCCTATTTTGTGGAAAAAAGATACGAAATTAAGATCTAAGTCAATCCTAGCCTACAAAATCAAATTTCTGTTGTCACTCATCCTCATACCTTAAAGTATGGATCCCACCGGTAGTTCCCTTCTATTTTGGATTGGGTCTCCAAAGAGGGCTTCCTAATAAGGTCACCACGTAGCTCTCCAACAACATGAAGGACTTTCTTGAAATAACGACTTACAACTTCACCGGATCTACCAAAGTTGCCACCTATTATCCTATTCCTAACATTGTGTCCAACGGTGTGCAAAAACATAGCAACTTGTTGTTCAATGGACAAATGAATCGTATCTTCAAGCAACTTACGGTCCCGGAAAAGTTTACAAAATCGAAAGAAAGGTCCTCTTCCAAGCCTAAGCATGTTGACACATGTTGTTTCATCCCTCCATATTTTATTATCTAGGTACTCACTTCTCATCCTATCCCTCTCATCTATTGGCCCATAACATATGACAGCACGCCTTTTTCTTTTTCTAGACTGAACTACCAATGTCATCATCGAGACAAGCATATATGACACAACCGCAAATACTAGCCTCTTTTGCTTGATGTCCATCTACAATGCAACATTGAAACAATAATAAATTGATATGAACCTGCTCAATGTCCACTGAATTGAAGTATCATAACAAATACATGTTCATGGTAGAAGTACATAGCAAATGCTTTTAAATCTTGCTTATCTTCTCATGGCAGAAATACATAGCAGAATGTACAACAGTTTATACCATCAGAAGAGCAGAGAAGGTCCAAACAAACAGAGAGGATGCAAAAGAGTGTCTTCCGTCCAAGCTGCAGAAAATAAACAAGAGGAAGAAGATTATTAGACACATGTATGGAAAAAACATAGAGGTTCCAAACGAACAGTGTTTCCCTAACGAACGAACAGAGAGGTTCCTCCCGCCGGTGGTCCAGTGAAACCAGCAACCAAACCCTCCCGTTCCCCACTGCCACATACCCAGCGAACCCCCCCCGCCCACGTGGATCTGCCCGTTCCCGGCGGCCGGATCTCTCAGTTTCTTCCCGTCGGCGCTACACTCTCTCCGCCCGCCCTAGCCGTCCGAAGAGAGGCAGAGAACAGAGAGGATAGAGAGGGGAATGAGGGGTAGGGAGGATTTGTACCTCCGTCTGGCTGGAATCCAAGCAGAATCGCCACCGCCGCCGCCTCGATTCAACCTCTATCCGCCGCCGCCGCTTTTCTATCTAGTGAGGGGGTTGTGAGGGCTAGGTCTCGGGTGAGGGGTGAGATAAGAAGGAAAGGAAAATGGTTTCACGCGCTGGGGGGTGGCCGAAGCGGGAAAGAGCGGCGCTCGCGCACGGGTGGCTGCCCTCGTCCACGAGAATTTCGCGACTTTCCTCAGCTAGGTTTTGGGCGAATATTCAACGGCATCTGGTTATCCGTATCCTCGCTGGCTGGTCACCCAAACGGGTGGCATCCCTAGCGAAATGGGCTATCCCTGTCCCTGGGGTGGATAGCCAAACAACCAAACGCCACCTAAGCGGTGAACATCGCATCTGCATGCATGTCGGCAAATTTGTTAGAACAATGGCAGTTGCCGCATGCAACACTTGTTGGCAGCACAAAGAGAATTTTAGTTCAGTGCAAGGCAACGGCCATCGGACAAGGATGCTCGAGGTGCCAGTGTCAGAGCCCTACATCGATCAACAAGGGACGCACTGGCGGTTCCCCGCCGACTTCTATCTCCTGGGCAGCGGCTCCGGCGATACGGTTTTTTTAGGAGAATTCCCACGTTAAGTAGCAAACAGATTACACAAAACATGGCACCTCTCTAGAATATTCCAGAAAGACAGCTCACCAAGAAAATTACAGGCAAACCCCAAGAATAAGAAAATTTGAAGAAGGTCCCTGTAACCACCATCTAGACGCCCATGGAAATCAGCCGCCACCATCGCCATAGCGTCCGGCGGAGGAGAGAAACCCAGGACACCTACTTGCCATGATCCAATAAAGCGCCATGGCAGCCTTGCTGCTTTAGGAACCTCGGAATAGACGTGGTTGCGAATGACGACGTGCTTGACGATTTGGATCGTCGGCCGGGGAAAATCCCCACGCCCTTGGATCTTGGCCCTGACATCTCCGAACAATGCTGCTGCCAGAGAAACTCCAGACCCGCCAGCCTTCTTCCATTGCCCAACTTTCAGGCGAGCCACCTCCTGGACGAAGCCGATGCTGCTACGCCGATCATCCCCTAAACAGAAACTTCCGGCTCCTCAAGGCGCTGGAGAAGACACTGACATGACGCGGATAGAGCCGAAGAACAAATTCCAGAAGCGAGGTCTCCACCGTCGCCTCGACGACCCAGCCAGGAACAACTACGTCCACCAGTCTGAAAGCACGGTGGTGAAACTAGTCCGCAGCTCCTCGCCGTCGTCACAGAACGCCGGCGAGTCAGTGGCCGGAAGACATTATTCACGATGCGACGTCGGCACCACCCGAACGCTGTCACGGCAACAAACCTATCCTACCTACTACAGACGAAAGGAGCCGGTCTCCCTGGTACGTCCAATTTGCATCATGATTTCCTACTGTTATTTATAATGTATTTGATCATTATTTCACTTTATGATGCAATTCTTATGCATTTTCTCTCTTAATTTGCAAGATTTATATGAAGAGGGAGACTACCGGCAACTGGAATTCTGGACCTAAAATAGGTACAGTAGAGATACCTATCTTACAGAGCTCCAATTGACTTGAAATTTCACGAAGATTTTTTATTGAATATATAAAAAATACTGGAGAAAAGAGATACTGGAGGGGACCCACCAGTTGCCCACAAGGCAACAGGGCGTGGCCCCCCCGGGAGCGCCCTGATGCCTTGTGGGGCCCCTGGTTGGCGTCTGGCCCCCTCCTTCTGCTATATAAGGTATTTTGCCCTAAAAAAATTATAGAGAAGACTTTCGGGACGAAGCGCCGCCGCCTCGAGGCGGAACCTGGGCAGGAGCTATTTTGCTCTCCGGCGGAGCGATTCCGCCGGGGATACTTCCCTCTGGGAGGGGGAAATCGAAGCCATCTACATCACCAACGATCCTCTCGTCATGGGAGGAACAATCTTCATCAACATCTTCACCAGCACCATCTCATCTCAAACCCTAGTTCATCTCTTGTATTCAATCTTTGTCTCAAAACCTCAGATTGGTACTTGTGGGTTGCTAGTTGCGTTGATTACTCTCTGTAGTTGATGCTAGTTGGTTTATTTGGTGGAAGATTATATGTTCAGATCCTTAATGATATTCAATACCCCTCAGATCTTGAACATGAATATGATTTGTGAGTACTTACTTTTGTTCTTGAGGACATGGGAGAAGTCTTGTCATAAGTAATCATGTGAATTTGGTATTCGTTTGATATTTTGATGATATGTATGTTGTTGCTTCATTTAGTGGTGTCGTGTGAACGTCGACTACATGACACTTCACCATCTTTGGGCCCAAGGGAAGGCATTGTGGAGTAGTAATTAGATGATGGGTTGCTAGAGTGACAGAAGCTTAAACCCTAGTTTATGCGCTATTCCGTAAGGGGCTTATTTGGATCCATATGTTTAATGCTATGGTTAGAGTTAGCTTAATTCTTCTTTCATAGTTGTGGATGCTTGCGAGAGGGGGTAATCATAAGTGGGAGGCTTGTTCAAGTAAGAATAACACCCAAGCACCGGTCCTCCCACATATCAAATTATCAAAGTAGCGAACGCAAATCAAACAAACATGATGAAAGTGACTAGATGAAATTCCCATGTGTCCTCGAGAACGCTTTGCTTATTATACGAGTTCGTTCCGGCTTGTCCTTTGCTATAAAAATGATTGGGCCACCTTGCTGCACCTTTGTTACCGTTACTACTAGTTACTTGTTACGAATTACATTGCTACCAAACTATCTGTTACCTATAATTTTAGTGCTTGCAGAGAATACCTTGCTGAAAACCGCTTGTCATTTCCTTCCGCTCCTCGTTGGGTTCGACACTCTTACTTATTGAAAGGACTACGATTGATCCCCTATACTTGTGGGTCATCAAGACTCTTTTCTAGCGCCATTGCCGGGGAGTGAAGCGCCTTTGGTGAGTGGAATTTGGTAAGGAAACATTTATATTACGTGCTGAAATTTATTGTCACTTGTCACTATGGAAAGTAATCCTTTGAGGGGCTTGTTCGGGGTATCTTCACTTGTCACTATAAGAGTTGCTCCTCAACCTACTGAACCTACTGAAAATATTTAGTATGAAATTCCTTCGGGTATGATAGAGAAACTGCTAGCTAGTGCTTATGCAGGAGATGCGGTGCATCCCGATATGCACTTGATATATGTGGATGAAATTTGTGGATTGTTTAAGCTTGCAGGTCTATCCGGAGATGGAGTTAAGAAGAAAGTATTCCCTTTATCTTTGGAGGGAAAGGCATTGACATGGTATAGACTATGTGATGATACTAGAACATGGGATTGGAACCGGTTGAAGCTGGAATTTCACCAGAAATTTTATCCTATGCATTTGGTTCATCGTGATCGGAATTATATATATAATTTTTGGCCTCATGAAGGAGAAAGTATCACTCAAGCTTGGGGGAGGCTTAATTATATGTTGCACACATGCCCCAATCATGAGCTCTCAAGAGAAATAATTATTCAAAACTTTTATGCTTGGCTTTCTCATAATGATCAATCCATGCTCGATACTTCTTCTGCTGGTTCCTTTATGAAGAGAACTATTGAATTCAGATGGGATTTTCTGGAAAGAATTAAACGTAACTCTGAATATTGGGAAATCGACAAAGGTAAAGTGTCAGGTATAAATCTTGAGTTTGATTGTGTTAAATCTTTTATGGAAACTGATGCTTTTCATAAGTTTAGTACTAAATATGGACTTGACTATGAGATAGTAGCTACCTTTTGTGAATCTTTTGCCGCTCATGTTGATCTCCCTAAGGAAAAATGGTTTAAATATCATCCACCCATTGAAATAAATGAAGAACCTGTTAGTGTTAAAGAAGAAACAATTGTTTACAATGTGGATCCAGTTGTGCCTACTGCTTACTTTGGTAAACCTCCTTTCCCTGTTAGGATTAAGGAACATGCTAAAGCTTCAACTGTGGTTAATAAAAGTAATACAAGAACACCTAGACCTTCTGAACAAATTAAAGTTGAACCTAATATTGCAATGGTTAAAGATCTTTTGGTTGATGATATTGATGGTCATGTTATATACTTTTGTGATGAGGTTGCTAGAATTGCTATACCTGTTAGAAATGAATGAGATATGTTAAACAAGAACAAGCCCGTAGTTGGCATGCCTGTTGTTTCTGTTAAGAATGGAGATCATTGCTATCATGGTTTATGTGATATGGGTGCTAGTGTGAGTGCTATTCAATTCTCTTTATATCAAGAAGTAATGCATGATATTGCACCTGTTGAGATACAAGATATTGATGTTACTATTAAGCTTGCGAATAGAGATACTATTACACCACTTGGGGCTGTTAGAGATGTTGAAGTCTTGTGTGGTAAAATCAAATACCCTACTGATTTCTTAGTACTTAGTTCACAACAAGATAATTTTTGTCCCATTATATTTGGGTTAGACCTTTCTTGAATACCGTTAATGCTGAAATTGATTGTGTTAAAGAGAAAGTTAGAGTTAAGTTTGGTAACATATCTCATGAATTTAATTTCTCTAAGTTTCGTAGACAACTTCATGATAAAGAATTACCCAATAAAGATGAAATTATAGGTCTTGCTTTTATTGCTGTGCCTCCTACTGATCCTTTAGAACAATATTTGCTAGACCATGAAAATGATATGCATATGAATGAAAGAAATGAAATAGATGAGTTGTTATTTAAGCAAGCACCTATCCCCAAACATAATTTGCCTGTTGAAACCGTGGGAGATCCTCTTCCATCGAAGAGTGATCATGTGTTTGAATTAAAGCAATTACCCGATACGCTTAAATATGCTTATCTTGATGAAAAGAAGATATATCCTGTTATTATTAGTGCTAACCTTTCAGAGCATGAAGAAAAGAGATTACTTAAAACTCTGAAGAAGCACTTTGCCGATATTGGATATACTCTCGATGATCTTAAGGGCATTAGTCCCACTTTGTGTCAGCATAAAATTCATATGGAGCCAGACGCTAAACCCGTTGTTGATCATCAAAGAAGGCTGAATCCTAAAATGAAGGATGTGGTTAGAACTGAAATATTAAAGCTTCTGGAGGCAGGTATAATTTATCCCATAGCTGATAGTAGATGGGTAAGTCCTGCTCATTGTGTCCCTAAGAAACGAGGTATTACTGTGGTTCCTAATGATAAAAATGAACTTATTCCACAAAGAATTGTAACCGGTTATAGGATGTTAATTGATTTCAGGAAATTAAATAAAGCTACTAGGAAAGATCATTACCCCTTGCCTTTTGTTGATCAAATGTTAGAAAGATTATCTAAGCACACACACTTTTGCTTCCTAGATGGTTACTCTGGTTTCTCTCAAATACCTGTTTCACCTGAAGATCAAGAGAAAACCACATTTACTTGTCCTTTTGGAACTAATGCTTATCGTAGTATGCCTTTTGGTTTATGTAATGCACCTGCTACCTTTCAAAGATGTATGAATGCTATATTCTCTGACTTTTGTGAAAAGATTGTTGAAGTTTTCATGGATGATTTTTCCGTTTATGGAACTTCTTTGATGATTGCTTAAGCAACCTTGATCGAGTTTTGCAAAGATGTGAAGAAACTAATATTGTCTTGAATTGGGAGAAGTGCCACTTTATGGTGAATGAAGGTATAGTCCTTGGGCATAAAATTTCTGAAAGAGGTATTGAAGTTGATAAAGCTAAAGTTGATGCAATTGAGAAAATGCCATGTCCGAAGGATATCAAAGGTATAAGAAGTTTCCTTGGTCATGCTGGTTTCTATAGAAGGTTTATAAAAGACATCTCTAAAATTTCTAGGCCTCTAACTAACCTCTTGCAAAAAGATGTGCCATTTTTTTTTGATGATGATTGCGTAGAAGCCTTTGAAATACTTAAGAAAGCCTTAATTTCTGCACCAATTGTTGAACCACCTGATTGGAGCCTACCATTTGAAATTATGTGTGATGCTAGCGATTATGCTGTTGGTGCTACTCTAGGACAAAGAGTTGATAAGAAATTGAATGTTATTCATTATGCTAGTAAAACTCTAGACAGTGCTCAAAGAAATTATGCTACTACTGAGAAAGAATTTTTAGCAGTTGTGTTTGCATGTGATAAATTTAGATCTTACATTGTTGATTCCAAAGTTACCATTCATACTGATCATGCTGCTATTAAATATCTTATGGAAAAGAAAGATGCTAAACCTAGACTTATTAAGTGGGTCCTGTTGCTACAAGAATTTGATTTGCATATTATTGATAGAAAGGGAGCTGAGAATCCCGTAGCTGATAATTTGTCTAGAACGGAAAATGTTCTTGATGACCCACTTCCTATTAATGATGATTTCCCTGATGAACAATTAGCTGTGATAAATGCTTCTCATAACACTGCTTGGTATGCAGACTATGCTAATTACATTGTTGCTAAATATATACCACCCAGTTTCACGTACCAACAAAAGAAAAAGTTCTTCTTTGACTTAAGGCATTACTTTTGGGATGACCCACATTTATATAAAGGAGTAGATGGTATTATTAGACGTTGTGTACCTGAGCATGAACAGGAACAAATCCTACGGAAGTGTCACTCCGAGGCATACGGAGGACACCATGCGGGAGACAGAACTGCACACAAGGTATTACAATCTGGTTTTTATTGGCCTACTCTTTTCAAAGATGCACGTAAGTTTGTCCTTTCTTGTGATGAGTGTCAAAGAATTGGTAATGTTGGTAGACATCAAGAAATGCCTATGAATTATTCACTTATTATTGAACCATTTGATGTGTGGGGTTTTGATTATATGTGACCTTTCCCTAAATCCAATGGATATACTCATATTTTAGTTGCTGTTGATTACGTTACTAAGTGGGTAGAAGCTTTTCCAACTAGTAGTGTTGATCATAACACTTCTATTAAAATGCTTAAAGAAGTTATATTTCCGAGGTTTGGAGTCCCTAGATATTTGATGACTGATGGTGGCTCACATTTTATTCATGGTGCTTTCCGTAAACTATTTGCTAAATATGATGTTAATCATAGAATTGCATCTCCTTATTATCCGTAGTCTAGTGGTCAAGTTGAATAGAGTAATAGAGAAATAAAATTAATTTTGCAAAATACCGTTAATAGATCCAAGAAGAATTGGTCTAAGAAACTTGATGATGCATTATGGGCTTACATAACTGCTTATAAAAATCCTATGGGTATGTCTCCCTATAAAATAGTCTATGGAAAAGCATGTCATTTACCTCTTGAGTTAGAACATAAAGCTTATTGGGCAATTAAAGAACTTAACTATGATTTCAAACTTGCTCGTGAAAAGAGGTTATTTGATATTAGCTCCCTAGATGAATGGAGAACCCAAGCCTATGAAAATGCCAAGTTATTTAAAGAAAAGGTCAAAAGATGGCATGATAAAAGAATCCAAAAACGGAAATTCAAAGTGGGTGAGCAAGTTCTATTTTACAACTCTCATTTCAGATTTTTAGCAGGAAAACTTCTCTCCAAATGGGAAGGACCCTATATCATCGAAGAAGTTTATCGCTCCGGACCTATCAAAATCAACAACTCCGAAGGCACCAACCTGAGAGTGGTGAATTGACAAAGAATTAAGCATTATATTTCAGGTACGCCCATTAATGTTGAAACTAATATTATTCAGACAATGACACCGGAGGAACACATCAAAGAGTCCTACCGGAATGCTCCAGAACCCTGGAAAGGGGTAGGTATGTGATACGGTAAGTAAACTGACTCCAAAAATTCCACAAAACTATTTCTATCCATTTTGGAATATTAGAAAAAATACAAAAATAGGAAACAGCCGAGGGGACCCATGAGTCACCCACAAGGCAACAGGGCGCGACCCCCCCCCTGCGGGGCACCGTGATGCTTTGTGGGCCCCTCGTGTGCCCTCCCGACTCCGTTTTCCTCTCGTATGCTTGTTCTGCAAGATAAAAATTCTGTATATATACTCATGGGTGTTTTGACCATCGCATCGCAAGTTTCTCCTCTGTTCTTGTTTCATGTAGTTTTCTGTCAGACTCTCGAGGTCAAGTGCCATGTCATCTCAGGATTCGGACGGGAAAGCTATTGTAGCGATCCGACCTCAAACAGTCATGCCTCTGTGTATCTGTGCCATCCCTGGATCAGTATGCTGGCACACATAGTACATCAACGTATATATCAAAGTGCAATCACATGTATAAATAACGTAATACTGATATATACCTCATAAGTCTCAGCGAAAACAAACAAACGGGTGTGGAGTCCCATCAACGCCATCGACAGGTTGAGTGTAGACCGTAACCCTACAACGAAACTCACTCATCGTAGAAAAATCCTGTAACATGATACGTTGCAGCCATGTAGGTCAGTACATTGAATGTACCGGCAAGATCACAAATAAGAGAAACAGATGATAAAACTATTCTATATGCAATATCGCTTTGTGGCTCTGTGTCTGAGTTTTGTTTGCGTAAAAGCTGCTTTTATTTTCCCTACAACAAAGGAATAATCAGGAGTTTTCACTACGGAGTTATCTACTATGACATGGTTCCGCCAACCGATGTCTCATTGCCCACAAGAATCATATGTTGCCCACATTTAGTTCTCAATCCGGTGTTGAGAGTTCAGAGATAGATCCAAGTCCAGAGGCCCAAATTGTCCATAACCGGGGACACAACTAATCGATTAGGTTTTAACTCTGTAGAGTGTTGTGCACTTTACCCACAAAATTCGATCCCTCTTTTTACGTTCTCGCACTTCAGGGTGTTTGAGAACAAGACGACCGAAACATGGTCTTCCGAAGAGTACCTCTGACCACTGTCCGGTGCTCATCCAATCCTACCGTAGTTCTACATCTTCTAGCACCGTCCTAGCCAGAGTCACAACTAAGGTCAACCAAGCCAGAGCCCATAATGACTTGCGGTTGCACAGGTAAGCTTCCGGGCATGAAGTATTCTTCCGTCTCTTTGAGCCTGGGTGGAGCTTTCCGCATGATATCACGGCGCTTCTCCGGAATCACTGAGTACTAGACGCACCATATGTACCCTTCTTAACCATTCTCCACCCAGAGGTATATTGAATTCTTGTCTCGAGTCTTGAAGTCTTGAGGTCTTGTAGATGCAGGCCTTGAAGATGCCATCTTGAAGTTGTCGTCATTGACGTAGAGTCCTCCTTCTCACACCACTCACGAACTCTCATACCAATCCCCGTCTACTGAAGCGTAGCATTAAAATAAATGATGTTCCCGAGCTTGGTAACAGGGGTGTGGGTTCCTACCTCATGCTTCTACTCAACTACAAGATTCAATATACTACTGGAGGAAACGGTGAAATGGTGACACCAAATGCAATAAAAACATAGGTATGAAAATATGGTCAAAGTGAACTTGCCTGGTAAGTTGATGAAGATATTATCGCTCTCAGAAAATTGAACTTGATAGAACTATTCATCACTCTGAGAAAAATCTATATAATCAAACATAGTATTCACATAAGCAAACACTCTAGAAATCAATTCTATCATTCATATTAACACTCAATCAAAATAAAAGCAACAAATAAATTAATAAATAAAATCAATAAGAAAACCAAATAAAGTCCAAAGAGAATTTCCAAAAAGAAAATCACTAAAGAAAACTAATAATAAAACTTCTATGACTTAGCCACAACCAACAAAATAGTTTTGTCCTAAATACAATTTTAACAGCAAACAATTTCACTAAACTAATAACTTAACAGAAAAGAAAATAAAGTTTCATTAAAATAACAGAAAGAATTTTAACTAGAGTTTCTAAGTAAAAAGAATCAACCTAAAAGCCTTTATAAAACTCCTGCTAAGATCAAAACAAGTTTTCACTACAAAACTAAAGAAACAAAATAATAAAAATTATTTTAACTACTAATAAAAGTGGCTACTATTGACTAACAGAAACAAAACTAAATTTGTCAAAAGTGACAAAAAGTTTTAATTAAAAAAATAAAAACTAAAGAAAAAGAAAATAAATAAAATCACTACTAAACAGTACTTCATCAACTTTTTGGTCTAATCTTATTTTAGGTAAAACAAAAATGAATTTGTAACTTCTAATGGATTGGCAAAGGTCCTAGTGACCAGGAGCAAAAAGAATCAACTGAAAATATATTTTCAAACTCAAGATATGGCCAAAATAATGATTTGAGCAAAATTCAGCAAATTCAAATTTAACTACTCAAATTTGAAATCCAAGTGCACCAGCAGAAGCGTCATAAAATTTTGGAACTATAGCAAAAAGAATCACTCAATTTGGATTAAAAACATAAAAGATATAAAGAAATCAAAACAGAAACTAAAAAAAAGAAAAAGCTACGGGACGGCAAGCTGACACGTGGCGCTACGCTATTGGCTACGGGGTGTGCGCGCGCTAGGGCTAAGGGCGGACGTCCGAGACTTAGAGAAAAACGGTTCGCTAGATAAATACAAAAAATAGCGTGATCTAATCTGGGCCGTAGGTGCTCGATCGAACGGTGTAGGGGAGATGCGGTGCTAACCGCGGCGGCGACGAACTCCGGCGAGGGCTCCGGCTTCGGTGGTTGATGGTGACGGTGCTCTGGTGGGTCTCTGGCGACGGCGAAAACTCCAGACGACGTGGCCGAGTTGGGCGCGTCGTGCGGTGGTGGAGGCGAGGATCAGGGACGGGTGTAGGCGGCGGAGCGAGCTCGGGCGTCCGGCGGCAGAGGTGAACGACGGCGAGAGATTACGGCAAGGTGGCGGCGTGGCAGAGAGGGGTTAGGTGGGGATCGAATGAGGGGAGCACAGGCTTTATCGGGGGCATTTGCTTGGGGCAGGGGGTGCTCCAGAACGGAAAGGGATCGGGGTCCACGACGGCGCCGGCGAACTTGGAAGGAGATCGGCGAGAGGAGGAAGGAGAGCGCGGCAAATCGCGGGTGGTCGGGGTGGGCTCCACTGCCTGTGAGAGGGAGAGGAAGGAAACAGATCGGGCAGCCGATCCGGAGGAGATTCGGCGCGCGCGAGAGGATAGGTGGGCTCGCTTGGTACTGTAGTTAGCTGGGCTTCGGCCATTTTTTTCTTTTTAAATAAAAGCAGTCAAAC
Source organism: Elymus sibiricus (assembly GCA_039707655.1). NCBI lineage: Eukaryota > Viridiplantae > Streptophyta > Magnoliopsida > Poales > Poaceae > Elymus > Elymus sibiricus. The sequence goes on from CM077666.1 coordinate 334,622,834, forward strand.
AAAAGGAAAATAAACAAAATAAATAAAAGTAATATATAGGCATATAATATATAAAAAAATTCAGAAAAATATTTCCTAAAATATGCACTATTTTTCAAAGTCATATAAAATATAAAAAAAATCATATAATTAAAACAGTGGTACTGTTGCATTTAAAATGCAAATAAAATTATTTTCAAATACCAAAATGAATTCAAATTTATTTTTCTCCATTTTTGTGTTGAAGGGAATCATGTTACCCTATTTTCCATATATTTTATTTTTGGATAAAAATAAATTGAATAAAAACCAAATAACTCCAAATTGGGTTTGAGTTTGAATTTCAAACCACTTTCAAATCCTTTTTTTTAAACTTCCAACTCATATTTCATATAATTTGAAGAAGTCATTTTATCTTCCCTCATGAAAATCATTGAGTTGCATAAAGTTTCTGAATTTAAAAATATTTGCAAATGGAAATTCAAATCCTTTCCAAATCCCTTTTCATTTCTTTAAATGGAAGAAGTCATATCATCTTCACTCTAGGGTTTTGTGATGAAATGAAGTTGAATTCCCGAGGATTAAAATGCAAAGTGAAAGTTTTGGGAAAGTCATTTCATTCCCTCTCATTAAACTTTCAAAAAGTTTCAAATTCCACTCACTTTCAATCAATCAATCAAACAATCAATCCTATTTATTGAATTAATATAACATTCCAAAATTTAGAATTTTGGGATGTTACAAATCTACCACACTTAAAATGAATCTCGTCCTCGAGATTCGGAGAGGCTAGCTAGAAAAGGTTAGGGGTTGGGGGTCTTCCAGCAAACCCATTGATCAGAAAGGTCTGGGGTGCTACCACACTTAAAATCAAATCATGCGTCCATCAAAACTCATATCCTTCTTTCCTTGACAAAAATCTGTCTTCTCACAAAATCTTGAGTCCTTGTATAGGTTCTTCCAAGTTTTGCCAATGTCGGTCTTTTCATATTCCCTGGGATAACTCTTTCACTGGTGCTCTTTCAGTAAGGGCATAATCTCTTTTTTTCTCAAAATCCTGGGTCATTTCATCAAAATAAAATGATTCCCGGGACTGGGTCTTCTAGCTGACAGGTCTGTCACCAATTCTAAGCAACTATCGGAAATCTCATGGTGGTCAACAATTACGGGTTTCTGTAGGAATTGGGTCTGGGCTAAATCTCACCGTTTAACCTATGATGTGGCTACAACTGCCTTGTACGAGGGCTTCTTATCATACCATTCTAAGGCTTAAGCAAACTTTTCAACGATCGTCGTCTTTCTACTATAGATAAGTCACTCCAGATTTACCATTCCAAATAGCAAGAGCGTATGATATGAGTAAGTCGGTATGGTGATCAATCCATTCCGCACCCAAATCATTACCCTGTATAAGGTTTAGTGAATCTCGCATTTCTAACACTCGGGCATTCTCACAAGCATTGCAGAATTTCTCTTGTCCTCGAACTAGGTTCGGGTAAATCCATTGGTTCTACAAGCCAAATATAACATCTATTGTTTCTTCACAACTCTCGGGTTTTTGCGTAACCCCCTATGAGACGTCTGTTGGTCAAATCACAGCTTCTTCCAGAATTCTTCCTTCAACAAGATTGTGCAATAATACCTCAAACGGTCAAGCCCCTGTGTATCTGTGCCATCCCTGGATCAGTATGCTGGCACACACAGTACATCAATGTATATATCAAAGTGCAATCACATGTATAAATAACGCAAAACTGATATATACCTCATAAGTCTCAGCGGAAACAATCAAACGGGTGTGGAGTCCCATCAACACCATCGGCAGGTTGAGTGTAGACCGTAACCCTACAATGAAACTCACTCGTCGTAGAAAATCCTGCAACATAATACGTTGCAGCCGTGTAGGTCAGTACATTGAATGTACCAGCAAGATCACAAATAACAGAAACAGATGATAAAACTATTCTATATGCAATATGGCTTTGTGGCTCTGTGTCTAAGTTTTGTTTGCATTAAAGCTGCTTTTATTTTCCCTACATCAAAGGAATAACATGAGTCTTTACTACGGAGTTTTCTACCATGACATGGTTCCGCCAACTGATGTCTCATAGCCCAAAACACTTATAAGTTGCCCACAATTAATTATCAATCCGGTGTTGAGAGTTCCGAGATAGATCCAAGTCCAGAGGCTCAAATTGTCCGTAACTGGGGACACAACTAATCAATTAGGTTTTAACTCTGCAGAGTGTTGTGCACTTTACCCATAAGATTCGATCCCTCTTTTTACGTTCTCGCACTTCAGGGTGTTTGAGAACAAGACAACCGAAACATGGTCTTCCGAAGAGTTCCTCTGACCACTGTCCGGTGCTCATCCAATCCTACCGTAGTTCTACATCTGCTAGCACCATCCCAGACAGAGTCACAACTAAGGTCAACCAAGCAAGAGCCCATAATGACTTGCGGTTGCACAGGTAAGCTTCCGGGCATGAGGTATTCTTCCGTCTCTTTGAGTCTGGGTGGAGCTTTCCGCATGATATCACGGCGGTTCTCCGGAATCACTGAGTACTGGACGCACCATATGTACCCTTCTTAACTATTCTCCACCCAGAGGTATATTGAATCCTTGTCTTGAGTCTTGAAGTCTTGAGGTCTTGTAGATGCAAGCCTTTTAGATGCCATCTTGAAGTTGTCGTCATTGATGTAGAGACCTCCTTCTCAAACCACTCACGAACTCTCATACCAATCCCCGTCTACTGAAGCATAGCATTCAAATAAAATGACGTTCCCGGGCTTGGTAACAGGGGTGTGGGTTCCTACCTCATGCTTCTACTCAACTAGAAGATTCAATATACTACTGGAGGAAATGGTAAAATGGTGACACTAAATGCAATAAAAACATAGGTAAGAAAATACGGTCAAATTGAACTTGCCTGGTAAGTTGATGAAGATTATAACGTTCTCAGAAAAAGACTTGGTAGAACTATTCGTCACTCCGGTGAAATCTATATAGTCAAACATAGCATTCATATAAGCAAACATTCTAGCAAGCAATTCTAGCACTCAAAATTAACAGTTCATCAAATAAAATCAATATAGAAAATCAATAAGAAAAACAAACAAAAGTCCAAAGAGAAAACTAATAGTAAAAGAATAAAGAACCTACTAGGAAAACCTTTTGACTTAACTACAAAAATAGTTTTGTTCTAAGTGAAACTTAACAACAAAGAAAATACTAAACTAATAAATAAACTTAAAAGAAACTATAAAACAACTAAGTTAACAGAAAGTATTTTTCATAAACTTTTACTAGCAAAAAGAAACCAATAAAAAGTTTTTATAAAACTCAATTTATGCCCTATGCAAGTTTCACTACAAAATAAAAGAACAAAAATAATAAAAATTATTTTAACTACAAATAAAAGTTTCGACTCTTCCTAACAGAAACAAAGTAAAACTTGTCAAAAGTAGCAAAAAGAAATAATTAAAAACAAATAAAAACAAAAGAATTAAGGATAAATCAAAACTATAAGCAAAACAGCACTGTTTTCGCTAAAACCCTAATTTAAGATAAAATAAAAATAAGTCACTACATGCTACTGGATAAACAAAACAATAACAAAACAGTATAAAAAAGAATCAATCAAAAATATATTTTAAAACTCAAGATATGGCCAAAATAGTGATTTGAACAAATTTCATCAAATTCAAATTTAAGCTACTCAAATTTGAAATCTAAAGGCACAAACAGAAACTACATAAAATTTGTGACACAGTGCAATTGGAATCACTCAAAACACCTAAAAACCTAAAAGATATTCAAATTCTAAGATCAGAACTATTTCTAAAAAACTAAAATAGAACTGAAAAAAATAAAAGTCTATGGATCGGCAGTGGCCACGTGGCACATTCCTATTGGCTACGGGCGTGCGTGAAAGATCTAAACGAGCGGACGCCCGGTAAGTAAAGGAAAATGATTCAAAGAAAAGAAAAAAAACTAGATCTAATCAGGCCATTCATTCTAGATCTAACGGTGGGAAACGACGGCGGCGACTTACAGCGCGAGGGGAGAGCTCCTGCGATGGCGCGACGGCGGCGGTGTTCGGGCGGCGATGCGGGCGACGTCTCCAGCGGTCCTCATCGGCGGCAGAGTAGCTCGGGCGGCGCGGACGACTGCGGCGGTTCGAGAGGTGGCTACGGGGAGGGCTGGTGAGGTGTGTAGGGACGGCGGTGAGCTTGAGCGGCGGCGGATAGAGGATGGCGACAGCGAGAAATAGCGGGGAGGTGAGAAGGGTTCAGGAGGCGTTCAGGGGCGGAATCGGGCAAGGGCGGCGTCCTCTTTATAGGGCGGGGTGCCGTGGGGCAGGGGGCGAGGGCAAAATCGGAGGGGATCCGTTCGTGATTCGATTCCGGACGGCGCTGGTGAGTGAAAAGGAGAGAGCGAGGGGAGGAAGAAGGAAGGCGCGGGCGAGGGCGATCGGGCAGTGGGGCCCAGGTGGAAGCGAGAGGGAGGGGGCGGGCGTCGCGTCGGGCGACCGAAGGGGGGGCCGGCCTACTGGCCTAGTGGGCTGCGACGCTAGGGTTAGGTTAGCTAGGGTTTCCCTTTTTTTAAACAACAGCAAGCAAAACACCCAAAACAGTATATAAACCAATATAATATATACATATAATATATCAAAATTCCTATAATAAATCAAAGAAAAATAGGAACTATTTTTCAGAGGCAATTAAAATACTAGAAAAAATATATTTTTGCAATAACTTCCAAATGGATTCGAATTTGATTTTCAAATCTTTTGCAAATACTTTTCAAATCTTTCTCTGAATTTTGAAGGGTCATGTTTCCTTCACTCAAATATTTCTTTTATCAGAGAGTTTTGAAAAGATTAAAACCCAGGGATTCAAATGAAACAAAATTGGAAAAACCTCATATGAAAAAAAAAATAAAAAAAAATTGAAAGTGCTTTCCCATATTTGAAAATGGTCCTCATTACTTCCCACTCTATTTCACATATGTTGAAGAAGTCCTATTATCTTCACTCATGAAAATCCTTGAGTGGCATAAAGTTTCTAAATTTGAAATATTTTCAGATGAAATTCAAATCTTTTCAAAAACCCTTTTCATTTCAAATGGAAGAAGTCATGTTGTCTTCACTCTAGGGTTTTGCATTAGAAGTGAATTTGAATTCATGAAGATCAAAATGCAAAGTGAAAGTTTGGGAAAGTCATTTCATTCCCTCTCATTCAACTTTCAGAAAGTTTCAAATTTCACTCAATTTCACACAGTCAATCTCACAACAATCAAGCAAACAATCAAAATCATTTATTTAATATAACATACCAAAATTTAGAATTCTATCAAGTTCAATTTTCTGAGAGCGATAATATCTTCATCAACTTACCAGGCCAGTTCACTTTGACCATATTTTCATACCTATGTTACTATTGCATTTAGTGTCACCATTTCACCATTTCCTCCAGTAGTATATTGAATCTTGTAGTTGAGTAGAAGCATGAGGTAGGAACCCACACCCCTGTTACCAAGCTCGGGAACGTCATTTATTTTAATGCTGCGCTTCAGTAGACGGGGATTGGTATGAGAGTTCATGAGTGGTGTGAGAAGGAGGACTCTACGTCAATGACGACAACTTAAAGATGGCATCTTCAAGGCCTGCATCTACAAGACCTCAAGACTTCAAGACTCGAGACAAGAATTCAATATACCTCTGGGTGGAGAATGGTTAAGAAGGGTACATATGGTGCGTCCAGTACTCAATGATTCCGGAGAAGCGTCATGATATCATGCGGAAATGTAACATCCCCTTGTAATAAGCTACAGTGATCACCTTTTGATAATGCCAAGTCACCATGGTTAACAAGTCTTGATCATCTTTGATCATATCTCATTTCAAATTCCAACTCAAATTGAAATTCAAATTGCAAGTGAAAAATAAAGTTGCATAAAAGTTATTGGAAAATGTTCATCATATTACAAATATTCCATAACTTTTATCTTCAGGAAAACAACATCACCTAAAATTCCTAAGTAACTCAAACATCATGAAAACAGTGCCAACAGCACCATTTTGGCTCATTTAAATTTAATCCAAAATTCAAATGAAATCCATTTACCTCCAAACCATTTTCTGGTAGTAGCTAATATTTCACAGTAATTATTGAGCTGAGTCACTTAATTTACAAAACTCAAATTGTGGCTAAACTATTTGCAAAACAGAAACAAAAATAGAAAACAGAAAAAGAAAAGGAAGAATAGAAAAGGGCCTCCTCTAACTGGGCCTAAGTCAAACCAGACGTGGCCCAGCCCACCCCCAGCGTCTTCTTCCTACTGCTCACCGCGCACGCGCGCGCCCGACGCCGGCTCGCCGTCCCAGCCGCACCCGCTCGTCCTCGCGTCGCTACAGGGCATCGGGGGTGGATAAGAGGGCCACCGCGGCAACCCTAGCCGCCCCAGATCTTTTCCCCCTCTCTCTCCCTCGCTCCCCTCACCTCGCACAACGCGGCCATGGCTGCGCCTCCGCTCGATCCCGCGGCCACCCGCTAGCTCTCGCCTCGCCGCCGTGCCAGCTCGCTCCACCTCCGTCGGCTACTTCGTCCGCGCCAACGACCTCGATACGGGAGCCACCGCAGCGTCCACCCCGAGCTCCTCTTCCTCCTACGGCCGCCGTCGACTCGCCGCCGATTCCGGCGACCTCGAGCCTCCCCCGAGCCCATTACGCACACCTGCAGGCTCCCCGTGAGCGCCACTACCTCTCCCCTCTCCTCTCTCTCTCTCGTTCGACCCGTAGACGCCGCCCCCATCATGCCTGAGCTCTCCGCCACGGAGCTCGTCGCCGGCGTCTTTCCGGTGACCATCTGGTCACGGGCTCGTGCCCGTTAGCTTCGCCGCGCCGCGTAGGCCTCGCCTAGCCTCTTTGTTCGCTCGCGCGCTCGCTGCAACGCCGTTCCCGAGAACCACCCGTAGCCGCCGCCGCCTCCGCTCGTCGCTGGCACCGTTTCCGACCATTCCCGCGCGAACCACCACCACCACGATATGCGGCATTCCGCGCTCGTTCGAACGCGCCCTCCCGCGCTCGATTTGGCACGCTATGGACGAAACCCGACCCTCTCCCGTTCGTGCCGCCGTGAAAACTGGTCGCCGGAGTAACTCCGGCGACGGCACCGACGTGGCCCGCCTCTGGGTCGCTGACAACGGGCCCCACTGCCCCCGTTGATTGGGTTGACCAGTCAACGGTGCTGACTGGGCAGCCCAGTGTCACTGACATGCGGGCCCCGCATAATTAAAATGTTTTTAAAATTAAATAAACCGTTAATTAATCTGTTAATTAAATCATTTAGTTAATTAGTCACTAACAGTAGGACCCACCCTCTAATTAATCATTAATTAGTTTAATTAATCTGTAATTTGACACTATGTCACTGACCAGTGGGACCCACTGGCCAGGTTTGACTGGTCAGCTGGTCTGTTGACTGCTGACGCCATGCTGATGTCATGCTGACATCATTGGCTACTGTTTTGGATAATTCGAATTAAATAATCTCGGAAATTCCAGAAAATGATTAAAACTCTGAAAAATCATATAAATTAAACCGTAACTCGGATGGAAATAATTTATATCTGAAAAATGATCAGAAAAATATGAAGAATCCAAATATGTGGTCAAAATGCTTGACCATCACTCCTATGTAGGTGAACATGAAACTTTTTGCCTATTTTCGATAAATGAAAAGTGCATGACCTTAATAAAATAAATCCAAATAAATTCCTAATTCCTCTAAAATATTTAGAAAGGCAATATATCACATCTGCATATCATTTAGGCATGTCATGCATCGCTGTTGCATTGTTGCCGTGAATTTATTGTTTCTTCCCCCTCCTTCTCTCCTGATAGACGCCGAGACCGCCGCCGACGCAGCTGAGTACGACTACGCTCCAGACGAGCAGCCTTCAGACGACCAACCCCTCTCAGCAGAGCTTCCAAGCAAGCAAACCCCCTTGATCATACAGATATCGCCTATTCTTTGCCTCTTATTTTTGCATTAGAATTGCCCCTATTACTGTTCTGATAGCTCCTATTCTGATGCATAGCCTGGTTTTGTAACATGTTGTTGATACTCTAACTATTATCCTATATGCTTAGTATAGGCTGGTTAGTGATACATCATTAGCCCCACACCCTTGTCCTTGTTGCCATACTTTTCCACCAGTGACTCGATCAGTATGATCGACGGTCAGAGACCAACACATCACCGCACATTCCCCCTAAGTTGTTCGACTCTGCAGAGCTACCACCGAGTGCCGAGGGTGATACCTCTTATCTCACTTCCGATGATGCCTCTGTAGAATAGCTATCCGGTTGTGGGATGCCGAGGGTGATTCCTCTTTCATCACCTCCAATAAAGCTTTCGTCGTGCAACTCCTCTTGTGTGACTCCAACGAGGGTGATTCCTCTGGGTTCACCTTGACCGATACTACGAGTGGGAATCCATCAAGGGTGATTCCTCGGATTCCTTCTCGATACTTTGGACACACGGGTATTTTGACTTTACTACTGTCATTTGATAAAGACGGGTCGGCTCCGAGAGCACCCGCGAGCCGTGTGTTACCAAGTCGGAGCGACAGGAATCCTGTTCGTCTCTGCGAGCTACTAAATACGCTAACGGATTTGGGTATTTGATCTAAGTGGGTCGTTGGCCCTATACGCACTGCCACCATGTGGGATAATGGTTATGGGACCCTCTACGTCGTATGTATCAGCCGAAAGCTCTTCAGATGTCAAATCTCAGAGATGCGGGCTGATTGCTGGGGTGGGCTGGTTACGTCACTGTGTACACAGCGTCATGCCTGGGCCCCGGCCAGTCACGCAACGTGCAGGAGTGCAAAGGGCGATGGCCCAAGACCCCTTCGCACTTAGGATTTAGACCGACATGTTGACCTCTCTGCTGAGCCTAGGTAGGACTGCGTTGTGTTGATTACCCGAGGTCGAGTATTACCCAGCAAGTGTGTCCGGCCAGATGTAATCGAGCATGTTGGGTAACAGTAGTGCACCCCTGCAGGGAAGTTATCTATTCGAATAGCCGTGTCCATGGTAACAGGACGCTCAGAGTTGCATCCTGATCCACTACAACTACAAACTGATGCTGATTCAATATTAAACTGTAAATATCGCTCTCGGGATCGCTTTCTCACAGGGAGTCGAGAAAGGATCTCAGGGCGCTGCTACTATACAATCACTATTATACGTTACTGTATTCTACTCTCTTCTGATGCTGCAAGATTGCTTCAAGATGCTAGTCTTCGATAGGCTAGGCTTCTCCCTCTCTATTCTGGCATTCTGCGGTTCAGTCCAAAGATATAGCCCCATTCCTTTGATACCGATGCATAATTAGTATAGATCTGATGTCAGTCTTGCGAGTACTTTGGATGAGTACTCACGGTTACTTTGCTACTTCTTTTCCCAAAAACCATTTGCTGCAATCAGATGTCGGAGTCTCGGAGACAGACGCCACCGCAGGAGCTTACTACCAGGAGAGCCCCGGAGGCACGTACATCAAGTGTTCTCAAATCCAAAATATTCAATCCGATAACAACAAAACCTCAAAGGGAAAGACTCAATTCATCACGAGAAGATAGAGAGGGAAGAACACCATATGATCCAACTATATTAACAAAGCTCGTGGTACATCAAGATTGTGCCAAATCAAGAACACGAGAGAGAGGGAGATCAAACACATAGCTACTGGTACATACCCTCAGCCCCGAGGGTGAACTACTCCCTCGTCGTCATGGTGGCCGCCGGGATGATGAAGATGGCCTCTAGTGATGATTCCCCCTCTGACAGGGTGCTAGAATAGGGCTATGGATGAGATCCCTTCGGAACAGAGGCTTGCGGCGCGGCATGGGAGTTCTAGGTTTCTTTTTGGGGGTTTCTGGATTTATAGGATTTTTCAGCGTTTGATTCACGCCAGGGGGAGTCCCGAGGGTCCCACAAGCACAGGGGGCGCCCTAGGGGGGGTGCCCCCAGGCTTGTGGATCCCCTAGCCACCCTCTGGTCCACCTCCGGCACTTCATGGGTCTATTTTGGTCCATAAAAATCACCGTAAATTTCCAGCCCAATCCAAGAACTTTTATTTCTGCACAAAAAATAACACCATGATAGTTCTACTGAAAACAGCGTCAGTCCGGGTTAGTTTCATTCAAATCATATAAAAGTGCACCAAAACCATATAAAATTGTTGTAAACATGGCATGCATACTTCATAAATTATAGATACGTTGGAGACGTATCACCTGCGCACTACAGAGAAGCGATGGCGGCGCCCATCTCAAAACAATGGCTTAAAGCCATGCAATCCGAAATGGAGTCCATGTACAAGAATCAAGTTCGGAACTTGGTTGAGCCTCTGATACGTCTCCAATGTATCTATAATTTTTGATGGTTCCATGCTATTATAGTATCAATCTTGGATGTTTTATATGCAATTATATGCCATTATATATCATTTTTTGGGACTAACCTATTAACCCAGTGCCCAGTGCCCAGTGCCAGTTGCCGTTTTCTGCTTGTTTTTGCCTTTTTAGAAAATAATTATCAAAAAGTGTCCAAACGAGAAAAAAACTTTGGATTAATTTTTTTAGGACCAGAAGAGACCCACGAAGCTTCGGGAGAAGACCAGAAGAGCCACGAGGAGGCGACAAGCCTGGAGGGCGCGCCCGGGGGGGTAGGGCGCGCCCCCCAAGCTTGTGGGCCCCTCGTAGCCCCTCCTGACCTAATTCCAGCGCTATAAATTCCCAAATATTCCCAATATACCAGAGGGACAGAAGAGAAAACCTTTCCGCCGCCGCAAGCCTCTGTTCTTCCGCGATCCCATTTGGAGGCCTTTTCCTGTACTCTGCCAGAGGGGGAATCGATCACGGAGGGCTTCTTCATCAACCTTGCTGCCCTTCCGATGATGTGTGAGTAGTTTACCACAGACCTACGGGTCCAAAGCTTGTAGCTAGATGGCTTATTCTCTCTCTTTGATCTTCAATACCATGTTCTCCTCAATGTTCTTGGAGTTCTATCCGATGTAATCTTCTTTTGTGGTGTGTTTGTTGGGATCCGATGAATTGTGAGTTTATGATCAGATTATTCATGAGAAATATTTGAGTATTCTCTGAACTCTTTTATACATGATTATTATAGCTTTGTATTTCTCTCCGATCTATCGATTTGGTTTGGCGTATGCTACTTGTAGTCTGCGTTGGTATTTCCCCAAAGAGGAGAGGATGATGCAGTATAGTAGAGATAAGTATTTCCCTCAGTTAAGAACCAAGGTATAAATCCAGTAGGAGAACCAAGCAAAATCCAGTGAACAACACCTACACATAGAAAAGCAAACACTTGCACCCAACGCGAATAAGAGGGTTGTCAATCCACTTTGCGGTTACTTGCAAGGATTAAGTCTGATAGAGATAAATAGATAAACTAAAATACTAATAAAAATAAAGGTAAATAAATTGCAGCAAGGTATTTTTAGGTTTTTTATATGATAAAGATAGACCCGGGGGGCACAGTTTTCACTAGAGGATTCTCTCTCGAGCACAGAAACATACGGTGGGTAAACAAATTACTTTTGGGCAATTGATAGAAAAGCAAATAATAATGACGAATTCATGGCAATGATCATGTATATAGGCATCACATCCGGGACAAGTAGACCGACTCCTGCCTGCATCTACTACTATTACTCCACTCATCGACTCCTATTCAGCATGCATCTAGAGTATTAAGTTAAAAACAGAGTAACGCCTTAAGCAAGATGACATGATGTAGTGAAGCAAATTCAAGCAATATGAATAAACCCGATCTTTCTAACCTTAATGGCAACAATACAAATACGTGTCATCCCCTTCTGTCACTGGGATTGAGCACCGCAAGATTGAACCCATCACAAAGCACCTCTCCCATTGCAAGATAAATCAATCTAGTAGGCTAAACCAAATCGATAGATCGGAGAGAAATACAAAGCTATATTTAATCATGCATAAAAGAGTTCAGAGAAGACTCAAATATTTCTCATGAATAATCTAATCATAAACTCACAATTCATCGGATCCCAACAAACACACCGCAAAAGAAGATTACATCGGATAGAACTCCAAGAACATCAAGGAGAACATGGTATTGAAGATCAAAGAGAGAAAAGAAGCCATCTAGCTGCTAGTTATGGACCCGTAGGTCTGTGGTAAACTACTCACACATCATCGGAAGGGCAGCAAGGTTGATGTAGAAGCCCTCCGTGATCGATTCCCTCTCCGGCAGAGTACCGGAAAAGGCCTCCAGATGGGATCGCGGAAGAACAGAGGCTTGCGGCGGCGGGAAGGTTTTCTCTTCTGGCTCTCTGTTGGTTTCCAAATATTTGTGAATTTATAGAAGTGGAATTAAGGCAAACAGAGTCACGTGGGCCCCATAAGGCAACACGGCGCCCCCCTGGGGCGCGCCCTGTTGCCTTGTGAAGCCTCCGTGAGGCTTCTGGCCTCCTCCCGAAGCTTCCAAGGTCTCTTTTGTCCAGAAAAAAATCTCCAAAAAGATTCGTGGCATTTGGATTTCGTTTGGTACAGATTCTCTGAAAAGCCAAAAACAAGCAGAAAACAGCAACTCGCACCGGGCACTAGGTTAATAGGTTAGTCCCAAAAAATGATATATAATTGCATATAAAAACATCCAAGATTGATACTATAATAGCATGGAACAATAAAAAATTATAGATCCGTTGGAGACGTATCAAGCTTCCCCAAGCGTAATTCCTGCTCGTCCTCGAGTAGGTAAATGATAAAAAATAGAATTTTTGATGTGGAATGCTACCTATCATGTTTCATCATGTAATCTTTCTCTTACGGTATGAATAATAAGATCCGAATGATTCAAAGCAATAGTCTATAGTTTGATATAAAGACATCAATACTCAGGCATACTAATAAACAATCATGTCTTTCAAAATAAAAATGCTAAAGAACGTTATCCCTACAAAATCATACAATCCTGTCATGATCCATCTTCTTCACACAAAGTATTTATCATGAACAACCCCGGTTTTAGCCAAGCAATTGGTTCATACTTTTTAACGCGCTTCAGCTTATTCAATTCCCACTCAATACATGAGCGCATGCCATGGATATAGCACTATAGGTGGAATAGATTGTGGTGGTAGAGATCAATAAGGGGAAGTCAAAAAATAAGAAGATAGTCTCACATCAACGAGGCTAATCAACGGGCTATGGAGATGCCCATCAATTGATGTCAATGCGAGGAGTTGGGATTGCCATGCAACGGATGCACTAAGAGCTATAAGTATGTGAAAGGTCAACATGAAAACTAAGTGGGTGTGCATCCAACTTGCTTGCTCATGAAGACCTCGGGCATTTGAGGAAGCCCATCATCAGAATATACAAGCCAAGTTCTATAATGAAAAATTCCCACTAGTATATGAAAGTGACAAAATAGGAGACTCTCTATATGAAAAACATGGTGCTACTCTGAAGCACAAGTGTGGAAAAGGATAGTAACATTTCCCCTTCTCTCTTTTTCTCTCATTTTTTTCATGGCTCTTTTTCGCCTCTTTTTTTTAGAACGGTCTCATGGACCTCATCCCTACTTTTTCGAGGACTCATTAGTCTCCACCATTCTTTCCTCACTGGGACAATGCTCTAATAATTATGATCATCACACCTCTATTTACTTACAACTCAACATTACAACTCGATACTAGAACAAAAATATGACTCTATATGAATGCCTCTGGCAGTGTACCAGGATGTGCAATGATGCTAGCGTAACATGTATAACAATGATGAACAGTGGCTGAGCCACAAATACTATGTCAGCTATATGATCATGCAAAGCAATATGACAATGATAATGTATGTCATAAAAATAGAACGGTGGAAGTTGCATGGCAATATATCTCGGAATGGCTATGGAAATGCCATGATAGGTAGGTATGGTGGCTGTTTTGAGGAAGATATAAGGAGGCTTATGTGTGATAGAGCGTATCATATCACGGGGTTTGGATGCACCGGCGAAGTTTGCACCAACTCTCAATGTGAGAAAGGGCAATGCACGGTACCGAAGTGGCTAGCAAATTGCGGAAGGGTGAGAGTGCGTATAATCCATGGACTCACATTAGTCATAAAGAACTCACATACTTATTGTGAAAGTTTATTAGCCCTCGAAGCAAAGTACTACTATGCATGCCCCTAGGGGGGAGGTTGGTAGGAGTTAACCATCGCGCGCCCCCAACCGCCACACAAAGGAGGACAATCAATAATAAATCATGCTCCAACTTCTTAGCATGACGACAGATCATACGTGCATGCTTCGGGAATCACGAACCTTAACACCAATATTCTTACTAAATGACAATTATCTACTAATACCTCCCACATATTACCATCTTAATATCGCAAAACTATTGCAAGGAATCAAACTTATCATATTCAGTGATCTACATGAAAGTTTTTATTATATCTCTCTTGAATACCTATCATATCAGGAACAAATTCATAACCCGTGCATATTACCATTGCTATCATGAGACTCTCAAAAAGATATAAGTGAAGCATGAGAGTGCAACTATTTCTTTAAAATATGACCACCGCCGTGCTCTAAAAGATATAAGTGAAGCACTAGAGCAACTGCCTAGCTCAAAAGATATAAGTGAAGCACATAGAGTATTCTAACAAATCACGAATAATGTGTGTCCCTCTCAAAAAGGTTTGTTCAGCAAATATGATTGTGACAAACTAAAAAGCAAACAAATATATCACAAGACACTCCAAGTAAAACACATATCATGTGATGAATAAAAATATAGCTCCAAGTGAGTTACCGATAGATTGTAGATGAAAGAGGGGATGCCTTCCGGGGCATCCCCAAGCTTAGACGCTTGAGTCTTCCTTGAATATTACCTTGGGTTTCCTTGGGCATCCCCAAGCTTAGGCTCTTGCCACTCCTTATTCCTTTATCCTTCGTAGTCTCACCCAAAACTTGAAAACTTCAGCACACAAAACTCAACAGAAACCTCGTGAGATCCGTTAGTATAACAGACAAATCTTAAACTTTAGGTACTGTAGTAAATTGATTCATATTTAATATTGGCACAATTATACTGTACTCCAACTTCTCCATGACTCATACCCCCGATACGATCCATAGATTCATCAAAATAAGCAAACTATGCAACAAAAACAGAATCTGTCTAAAAAGAACAGTCTGTAAAATCTGAATTATGGTCATACTTCTGTAACTCCAAAAATTCTGAAAAATTAGGGAAACGTGGGAAATTCATATATAAATACTGTGTAAAAAATTCATAAGGTTCTGACATCCCAGAGAAAATTAGAAATTCCAGCACTGGACGCAAAAGATTCTGTTTTCAAACAGCATCTATCATACTATCTTCCAAATCATCCCAAAGGCATTACTTGGCACAAACACTAATTAAAACATAAAAACACAATCATAACAGAAGCTATAATCATGCAAACACTCAAAAAAGAATAAAAATTTATTGGGTTGTCTCCCAACAAGCTCTTTCTTTATAGCCATTAAGATAGGCTTGAGATTTCAATGATGCTCTCATGAAAGATAATAATTGAAGCACAAAAAGAGCATCATAAAACATGTGACAAACACATTTAAGTCTAACATACTTCCTATGCATAGGCATTTTATAAGCAAACAAATTATCAAGACAAGCAATATCTAGCATATGCAAGTAGGGAGAATGAAGCATTAACATAACGAGAGGCAATTTAGTAACATGAAGATTTTCACAACCATATTTTCCTCTCTCATAATAATTACATGTAGGATCATAATCAAATTCAAAAATATAGCTATCATATAAAATACCCCCTTCATGACCTCTCCAAACCCACTTTTATCAAAAATTTCATAAGATTGATAATTCTCCAAAGTAGTGGGATCAATATTACCTAAATTTGACGCTCTTCCAAACCCCCTTTTAATAGTGTTGCAAATTTTATTATCAATAACATATTCATCATGAGGCTTAAATAAATTTTCAAGATCATAAGAAGCATCATCACCCCAATCATGATCATTGCAATAAGTACTGCACATAACAAAAATTTCATCCCCAAGCTTGTAGCTTTCCATATCATTAGCATAATTGACATTAATAGAATTTATAATAACATCATTGCAATCATGCTTTTCATTCAAGGAGCTATCAAGTATGGGTGCTATAGCAATAATTTCATTTTTAACATAAGGAACTATAGCAAGTTCATCTCTATAGGCATCATTAACATTGGCATCATGGCCATAAGAATAGCAAGCATCACGTTCTTCAAGAGGGGATATTTCAATCGAATCAACGGAATCACAATTATCTATGGATTCATGCATATTATTATCCTCTTTCAAAGTAGCAGACATTCTCTCAATAAATTCATTAACATAGGCATTAGGAGCATAGTTTTCATAGCAATATTTAAGTATGTCAAAATTTTCAGATTTGTAGAGAGTAATATCATACTTTTCAATCAAAGAAGCAACTTCATAAGCACCTTTAAAAGCAACAAATTCTTCGATTTCTTCGATATCATAGTAACTATAAACACCCTTGGCATAAGAAGATAAGATTTCATTATCATTAAACTCACATAGGTCGGGAAGGTGTTTTTTAGGGTTCTTAGAGCAACAAGTAAAATCATAAATTTCACATAGATTCCAAGCATAACAAAGCAAACAATTTATTTGATCCCATAAGAGTCTCCCTTTTTGAGACAAAAGGTGACGCACAAAATGAGCATGCTCATCTAATGATTTTCCCTCAACTAAACTAGTTGGGGTTTCAGCACGAGCACAAATGGATCAAAGATGATCCAAGTAGAAAACTTTAAGGTGATCCATAGTATCTTAAATTTTTGTTTTACTTTCTGTTCTTGAGTGTTTGACATGATGGCAATAAAAGCAAGCAAGCAAATAAAATATTTTTGTGTTTTTGTAAAAAACAAATTAGAAGAGGGGGAGATGAAAATGAGAGGCAAATGCAAATAAAAGGCAAATAAAGTAAATGCAAGTGATTGATAGTTTGTGCGAAGGTACATGATAGATTTTGATGATGTCTCCCCGGCAACGGCGCTAGAAATTCTTCCTGCTACTTGTAGTCTGCGTTGGTATTTCCCCAAAGAGCAGAGGATGATGCATTACATTAGAGATAAGTATTTCCCTCAGTTAAGAACCAAGGTTATCAATCCAGTAGGAGAACCAAGCAAAATCCAGTGAACAGCACCTACACACAAAAAAGCAAACACTTGCACCCAACGCGAATAAGAGGGTTGTCAATCCTCTTAGTGTTTACTTGCAAGGATTAAGTCTGATAGAGATAAATAGATAACTAAAATACTAATAAAAATAAAGGTAAATAAATTGCAGCAAGGTATTTTTAGGTTTTTTATATGATAAACATCGTCCCGGGGGCCATAGTTTTCACTAGAGGCTTCTCTCTCGAGCACAGAAACATACGGTGGGTACACAAATTACTGTTGGGCAATTGATAGAAAAGCAAATAATTATGATAGATTCATGGCAATGTTCATGTATATAGGCATCACGTCCGAGACAAGTAGACCGACTCCAGCCTGCATCTACTACTATTACTCCACTCATCGACCGCTATCCAGCATGCATCTAGAGTATTAAGTTAAAAACAGAGTAACGCCATAAGCAAGATGACATGATGTAGAGAAGCAAATTCAAGCAATATGAATAAACCCCATCTTTTTATCCTTAATGGCAACAATACAAATACATGTCATGTCCCCTTCTGTCACTGGGATTGAGCACCGCAAGATTGAACCCATCACAAAGCACCTCTCCCATTGTAAGATAAATCAATCTAGTAGGCCAAACCAAATCGATAGATCGGGGATAAATACAAAGCTATAACAATCATGCATAAAAGAGTTCAGAGAAGACTCAGATATTTCTCATGAATAATCTGATCATAAACTCACAATTCATCAGATCCCAACAAACACACCACAAAAGAAGATTACATCGGATAGAACTCCAAGAACATCAAGGAAAACATGGTATTGAAGATCAAAGAGAGAAAAGAAGTCATCTAGCTACTAGCTATGGACCCGTAGGTCTATGGTAAACTACTCACACATCATCGGAAGGGCAGCAAGGTTGATGTAGAAGCCCTCCGTGATCGATTCCCCCTCCGGCAGAGTACCGGAAAAGGCCTCCAGATGGGATCGCGGAAGAACAGAGGCTTGCGGCAGCGGAAAGGTTTTCTCTTATGAATTTGTGAATTTATAGAGGTGGAATTAGGTCAAACGGAGTCACATGGGCCCCATAAGGCAACACGGCGCCCCCTCGGGGCGCGTCCTGTTGCCTTGTGAAGCCTCCATGAGGCTTCTGGCCTCCTCCCAAAGCTTCCAAGGTCTCTTTTGTCCAGAAAAAAATCTCCAAAAATTTTCGTGGCATTTGGACATCGTTTGGTACAGATTCTCTGAAAAGCCAAAAATAAGCAGAAAACAGCAACTGGCACTGGGCACTAGGTTAATAGGTTAGTCCCTAATAATGATATATAATTGCATATAAAAACATCCAAGATTGATACTATAATAGCATGGAACAATAAAAAATTATAGATACGTTGGAGACGTATCAGCCTACTAGATTGATTTATCTTGCAATGGGAGAGGTGCTTTGTGATGGGTTCAATCTTGCGGTGCTCAATCCCAGTGACAGAAGGGGACATGACACGTATTTGTATTGTTGCCATTAAGGATAAAAATATGGGTTTAATCATATTGCTTGAGTTTACTTTGTCTACATCATGTCATCTTGCTTAAGGCGTTACGCTGTTTCATACTTAATACCCTAGATATATGCTGGATAGCGGTCGATGGGTGGAGTAATAGTAGTAGATGCAGGCAGGAGTAGGTCTACTTGTTTTGGATGTGATGCCTATATACATAATCATTGCCATGAATCCGTCATAATTAGTTGCTTTTCTATCAATTGCCCAACAGTAATTTGTCTACCCACCGTAAGCTATGTGTTCGAGAGAGAAGCCTCTAGTGAAAACTATGGCCCCCGGGTCTACTTTATCATATATAAAAAACCGAAAAATATCTTGCTGCAATTTATTTACTTTTATTTTATTTAGTGTTTTATTTTATCTATCTATCACTATCAGAATTAACCCTTGCAAATAACCGCTAAGAGGATTGACAACCCTCTTATTTGCGTTGGTTGCAAGTGTTTGATTTTGTGTGTGCTGGTGCGCTTAACGGAATTTTGATTGGTTCTCCTACTGGATTGATAACCTTGGTTCTTAACTGAGGAAAATACTTATCTCTACTATACTGCATCATCCTTTCCTCTTCGGGGAAATACCAACGTAGTCTACAAGTAGTAGGAAGAATTTCTGGCGCCGTTGCCGGCCGGAGGGACATCATCAAAATTACCGAGTACCTTCACACAAACTATCATCCACTTGCATTTATTTTATTTGCCTTTTTATTTGCATTTGCCTCTAGTTTTCATCTCCCCCACTTCTAATTTTTTTGCAAAAAACACAAAAATATTTTTATTTGCTTGTTTGCTTCACCATTATGGCTAGTTCTTCGCTTGTTACTGTTACCCCGGAAAATGAAGTGCTTAATTTTAAACAAAGGGGAGGAGAAAATTTAAAAGATGCTTGGTATAGGATTTGCGATGCTCAAAATAGATCAACTCGTAAGCAATCCACTACCGTTCTTCTTCGAAATTTTTATGTGGGAATTATTACTTGGTATAGATTTGTGCTTGACACTATTACCGGAGGGAATTTCTTGATGTGTCCCACTTCGGATGCTTTCAATGCTATGGGAAATTTAGTGGGTTCACCCCCTATCATTATTAATGAAACGACATTGACTTTGGAACATGTTATGCAAAGGTTAGAAGCTAATGAAAATAAGATGCCTACTATTGAACATCTTGAAAATTTAGATAAAAAGGTCCATAATCATATTACTCAATTTGGTTCTAAGGTGGGAATTGCTTTGAAAACTTTAAAGTAAAAGGAACCGATAATTAACGACAGGATAGAACAAAGCCCCGCTAGAATTGACAAATTAGAAGAGATTATCAATAACTTAGGTTCCGCTTTTTCCTCCGTTAAAAACATTGATAAGGATCCTCATAATAAAAAATTGCAAGTTTATATATGTTCCTAAGGTTAAGGGCGCTACTTCTAGTAAAGGGAGCGAGGATCTTAAAATGATTAGCGTGCACCCCAATTTCATTGATGTAATAAAGGAACCCATCCATAAAAGCAAAATTCTTGATTTTGTGCCTTTAAGTGTGATGATGAGAAACTACTATGTTAAATATACTAGAAAAAATGGATGAGTAATTGAGGAGTTGGAAACCAAGGATGACAACACTGGAAACTATGCATTATGCCTAGCTAGGAGCATAAAACAATAGCACTTGTTGGGAGGCAACCCAATGAATAAAATAAATTTTTGTTTTTACTTTCTCTTCTTGTGTGTTTACAAAATTATAGCCTCTGTTATGATTGTGTTTTTATCTTTTAATTAGTGTTTGTGCCAAGTAATGCCTTTGGGATGATGTTGATTATAGTATAATTGATGCTGTTTGGAAAACAGAAAGTTTTGAATCCAGTGCTGGAATTTTAATTCTGTACTGGAGTGTCAGCAAAATCTGAACTTTTTACACAGTATTGGTATATGAATTTTTTACTTTGTCCTAAGTTTTCAGAATTTTTGGAGTTACAGAAGTATGTCTTTTAAATAGATCCTTACAGACTATTTTGTTGCATAGTTTGCTTATTTTGATGAATCTATGGATCGTATCGGGGGGTATGAGTCATGGAGAAGTTGGAGTACAGTAGCATTATGATAATATTAAATATGAATCAGTTTACAACAGTACCTAAAGTTTAAGATTTGTTTGTTATACTAACAGATCTCACGAGGTTCCTGTTGAGTTTTGTGTGCTGAAGTTTTCAAGTTTTGGGTGAGACTACGATGGATAAAGGAATAAGGAGCGGCAAGAGCCTAAGCTTGGGGATGCCCAAGGAACCCCAAGGTAATATTCAAGGAAGACTCAAGCATCTAAGCTTGGGGATGCCCCGGAAGGCATCCCCTCTTTCGTCTACAATCTATCGGTAACTAACTTGGAGCTATATTTTTATTCATCACATGATATGTGTTTTACTTGGAGCGTCTTGTGATATAGTTTGTTTGCTTTTGTCTGCTTTTTAGTTTGTCACAATCATCTTTGCTGAACACACCTTTTTGAGAGGGACACACATTATTCGTGATTTGTTAGAATACTCTTTGTGTTTCACTTATATCTTTTGAGCTAGGCAGTTGCTCTAGTGCTTCACTTATATCTTTTAGAGCACGGCGGTGGTTATATTTTAAAGAAATAGTTGCACTCTCATGCTTCACTTATATATTTTTGAGAGTCTAATGAATAGCAATGGTAATATGCATGGGTTATGAATTTGGTCCTGATATGATAGGTATTCAAGAGGGATATAATAAAAACTTTCATGTAGATCACTGAATATGATAAGTTTGATTCCTTACAATAGTTTTGCGATATTGAGATGGTAATATGTGTGAGGTGCTAGTAGATAATTGTGGTTTATTAAGAATATTGGTGTTAAGGTTTGTGATTCCCGAAGCATGCACGTATGATCTGTTGTTATGCTAAGAAGTTGGAGCATGATTTATTATTGATTGTCTACCTTATGAGTGGCGGTCGGGGATGAGCGATGGACTTGTCCTGCCAATCTATCCCCCTAGGGGCATGCGTAGTAGTACCTTGCTTCGAGGGTTAATAAACTTTCGCAATAAGTATGTGAGTTCTTTATGACTAATGTGAGTCCATGGATTATACGCACTCTCACCTTTCTGCAATTTGCTAGCCTCTTCGGTACCGTGCATTGCCCTTTCTCACATCGAGAGTTGGTGCAAACTTCACCGGTGCATCTAAACCCCGTGATATGATACGCTCTATCACACATAAGCCTCCTTATATCTTCCTCAAAACAGCCACCATACCTACCTATCATGGCATTTCCATAGCCATTCCGAGATATATTGCCATGCAACTTCCACTGTTCCGTTTTTATGACACACATCGTCATTGTCATATTGCTTTCCATGATCATATAGCTGACATAGTATTTGTGGCTCAGCCACCGTTCATCAATTTTATACATGTTACGCTAGCATCATTGCACATCCTGGTACACTGCCAGAGGCATTCATATAGAATCATATTTTTGTTCTAGTATCGAGTTGTATTATTGAGTTGTAAGTAAATAAAAGTGTGATGATCATCATTATTAGAGCATTGTCCCAGTGAGTAAAGAATGGTGGAGACTAATGAGTCCTCGAAAAAGTGGGGATGAGGTCCATGAGACCGTTCTAAAAAAAAGAGCCACGAAAAAAAATGAGAGAAAAAGAGAGAAGGGGCAATGTTACTATCCTTTTTCCACACTTGTGCTTCTGAGTAGCACCATGTTTTTCATATAGAGAGTCTCCTATTTTGTCACTTTCGTATACTAGTGGGAATTTTTTATTATAGAACTTGGCTTGTATATTCTGATGATGGGCTTTCTCAAATGCCCAAGGTCTTCATGAGCAAGCAAGTTGGATGCACACCCATTTAGTTTTCATGTAGAGCTTTCATACACTTAAAGCTCTTAGTGCATCCGTTGCATGGCAATCCCTACTCCCCGCATTGACATCAATTGATGGGCATCTCCATAGCCCGTTGATTAGCCTCGTCGATGTGAGACTATCTTCCTATTTTTTGACTTCTCCTTATTTATCTCTACCACCATACTCTATTCCATCCATGGCTTGCGCTCATGTATTGCGTGGGGGTTGAAAAATCTGAAGCGCGTTAAAATGTATGAACCAATTGCTCGGCTTGTCATCGGGGTAGTGCACGATAAATATTTTGTGTTAAGAAGATGGAGCATGACAGGATTATATGATTTTGTAGGGATAACGTTCTTTAGCATTTTTATTTTGAAAGACATGATTGTTTATTAGTATGCCTGAGTATTGGTGTCTTTATATCAAACTATAGACTATTGCTTTGAATCATTCGGATCTTATTATTCATACCGTAAGAGAGAGATTACATGATGAAACATGATAGGTAGCATTCCACATCAAAATTCTGTTTTTATCATTTACCTACTCGAGGACGAGCAGGAATTAAGCTTGGGGATGCTTGATACGTCTCCAACGTATCTATAATTTTTGATTGTTCCATGCTATTATAGTATCAATCTTGGATGTTTTATATGCAATTATATGCCATTATATATCATTTTTTGGGACTAACCTATTAACCCAGTGCACAGTGCCAGTTGCTGTTTTTTGCTTGTTTTTGCCTTTTCAGAAAATCATTATCAAAAAGTGTCCTAACGAGAAAAAAACTTTGGATTAATTTTTTCTGGACCAGAAGAGACCCACGAAGCTTCGGGAGAAGAGCAGAAGAGCCACGAGGAGGCGACAAGCCTAGAGGGCGCGCCCAGGGGGGTAGGGTGCTCCCCCCAGGCTTGTGGGCCCCTTGTAGCCCCTCCTGGCCAAATTCTAGCGCAATAAATTTCCAAATATTCCCAATATACTAGAGGGACAGAAGATAAAACCTTGCCGCCACCGCATGCCTCTGTTCTTCCGTGATCCCATCTGGAGGCCTTTTCCGGTACTCTGCCGTAGGGGGAATCGATCACGGAGGGCTTGTTCATCAACCTTGCTTCCCTTCCGATGATGTGTGAGTAGTTTACGACAGACCTACGGGTCCATAGCTAGTAGCTAGATGGTTTCTTCTCTCTCTTTGATCTTCAATACCATGTTCTCCTCGATGTTCTTGGAGTTCTATCTGATGTAATCTTCTTTTGCAGTGTGTTTGTTGGGATCCAATGAATTGTGAGTTTATGATCAGATTATTCATGAGAAATATTTGAGTCTTCTCTGAACTCTTTTATGCATGATTATTATAGCTTTTCATTTCTCTCCGATCTATCGATTGGTTTGGCCTACTAGATTGATTTATCTTGCAATGGGAGAGGTGCTTTGTGATGGGTTCAATCTTTCGGTGCTCAATCCCAGTGACAGAAGGGGACATGACACGTATTTGTATTGTTTCCATTAAGGATAAAAAGATGGGTTTAATCATATTGCTTGAGTTTACTTTGTCTGCATCATGTCATCTTGCTTAAGGCGTTACTCTGTTTCATACTTAATACCCTAGATGCATGCTGGATAGCGGTCGATGGGTGGAGTAATAGTAGTAGATGCAGGCAGGAGTCGGTCTACTTGTCTCGGACGTGATGCCTATATACATGATCATTGCCATGAATCCGTCATAATTATTTGCTTTTCTATCAATTGCCCAACAGTAATTTGTCTACCCACCGTATGCTATGTGTTTGAGAGAGAAGCCTCTAGTGAAAACTATGGCCCCCGGGTCTACTTTATCATATATAAAAAACTTAAAAATACCTTGCTGCAATTTATTTACTTTTATTTTATTTAGTGTTTTAGTTTATCTATCTATCACTATCAAAATTAATCCTTGCAAATAACCGCTAAGAGGATTGACAACCCTCTTATTTGCGTTGGGTGCAAGTGTTTGATTTTGTGTGTGCAGGTGCGCTTAATGAAATTTTGCTTGGTTCTCCTACTGGATTGATAACCTTGGTTCTTAACTGAGGTAAATACTTATCTCTACTATACTGCATCATCTTCTCCTCTTCGGGGAAATACCAACGCAGTCTAGAAGTAGTAGCCTCCAGAGGGTGTGAAACCCATACAATGTAAATGGATCTTCAAGAGCGGATGGTAATCCTACTATCTATAAAGCAAGGCTAGTTATGAAAGGGTTTTCGTAGGTTGAGGGAGTCGATTATGACGAAACTTTCTCACTGGTAGCAATGCTAAAGTCTATGCAGATTATGATGGCAATTGTTGCATATTTCGACTACGAGATATGGCAGATGGATGTCAAAACTGCTTGAAATCTTAAAGAGGATGTATATATGATGCAACCAGAAGGTTTTGTCGATCTGAAGTTCAAAGGTCTATTGTTTGAATCAAGCATCGAGATGCTGGAATCAACATTTTGATGAAGTGGTTAAAAGTTTGGCTTCATTAAAAATGACGAGGAAGCTTGTGTATACAAGAAGCTTGGTGGGAGCTCTATAGCATTTCTGATCTTATATGTGGATGGCATTTTGTTGATTGGAAATGATGTAAAGTTTCTTAGGACAATAAAAGATTAATTGAAAAGTGTGTTTTCGATGAAAGACTTAGGCGAAGCAGCTTATACATTGGGCATAAAGATCTATAGAGATAGATCAAGACGTCTAATTGCACTGAGCCAGAGCACGTACATTGACAATATTTTAAAAAGTTTTAAAATGGAGAACGCAAAGAAAGGTTTTCTCCCAATGTCACATGGCGTGACACTTAGCAAGAATCAATGTCCTAAGATAGTTGATGAGCGTGTGCAGATGAGTGGAGTTCCATATGCCTCGGCAATTGGATCCATCATGTATGCTATGATATGTACAAGAACAGATGTTTCTTATGTGCCAAGTGTTAGTAGCATGTACCAAAGTGATCCCGGAGTGGCTCACTGGGCAGCTATTGAAAATATTCTTAAGTACCTTAGGAGGACAAAGGACATGCTCCTTGTCTATGGAGGAGATGAAGAGCTCGCTTTAAATGGTTACACGGATGCTAGCTTCATGACTGATATAGATGACTATAAATCTCAATTGGGTTATGTTTTCACCCTCAATGGTGGGGCAGTGGTTTGGAAGAGTTTCAAGCAGAGCACTGTTGTGGATTCTATGGCGCAAGCAGAATATATTGCGGCTTCAGAAGCTTCGAAGGAGGCAGTCTGGATCAAGAAGTTTCTTGAAGAAGTTGGTGTGGTCCCAAGTGCGATGAACCCAATGACACTCTATTGTGATAATAGTGGTGTCGTTGCTCAAGCAAAGGAACCAAGATCCCACATGAAGACCAGACACATCGAACACAAGTATTACATTGTCCGTCAGTATGTTGATAAGAGGTTTGTGAAAGGACTCAAGATTCACACGGGTTTGAATGTGTCAGATCCGATGACGAAGCCTCTACCACGAGCAAAACATGAGCAACACCGGATAGCCATATGTGTTAAAGAAGCTATGTAACTAGATTATTGAATCTAGTGAAAGTGGGAGTCTATTGGAAATATGCCCTAGAGGCAATAATATGGTATTATTATATCTCCATGTTTATAATTAAGAGTTTATATTCTATGCTATAACGTCTATGATCCTAGAATGTGCAATTCAGTGGAAAACTCATATGCACGTGTGGAATGAGAAACAGTAAAACCAGATTCCTAGTCTCGCTTCTAAGACTAGCTCAAGTGTTGTTAGTGATCATGTTTTCTGGATCTTAGGATATCGTTAAGTGTACTATAGTCCTAAAACAACTTTGAAAATATGACGTTGTAAGAACAATCATATTGAATCGACCCAAACTTGTTTTTCATCCTTTGCATACAATCGTCACAAATCAATTGTTACAACATGGAGAGTTAGCGAGTGATTTAGTTCCCTAGACCATGAGAGTATCGTAGTCACGTCTTACCATACGTTCGACTTTGGGGTTGATCAAACGTCATCTGTAACACGGTGATCATAACGACAATGTACATGTTCATCAGAAAATTTGACAAGGGGCTAGATAGCTCAAGAGTGGGATTTGCTCCTCCGACGATGGAGAGATATTCTTAGAGCCCTCTCGGTGTGACGGCATCCATCATCTTTTGGCCAGACACATGTGACTAGGTCATGGGGATGCCGGATCATGTCAACGAGAAAGAAGAACAAAACCGGTAATAAGGAGACCGGTATAGTGAGCATGTGAATGACTCAAGAGGATACCGATATATCTCACCTTGGGTTTGTAAAGCATCATGAAGCAAAGGGAATAGCACATGATAACCAAAGGTTCCCTCGAATGTCATTCATGTATTCATAGGGATTGATATGGATGTCCATGGTTCTGCTATTGATCTTTGAACGAAAGTTTTATTTTCATGTGTATGTTTTACCGAACCTATAGAGTCACAAGCTCAAGGTAATCACGATCTGCTGAGTGTTAGTGGAGCAAGATTTATGAGGAAATATTTATGAAATAGTTTCATTAATATTAGAAATAGTTTCGAGAGAAACCGGAAGCGTTCCGGGGTTACTAGAAGGGTTTCGGGGCTTACCGGGTAATACCGGAAATTAATATATAGGTGGAAAATGTTTCCGAAGATGTTTAATTAAATATCAATGGGCCTTAAAAGGCCAAGTGGTAGAAGGATATTGGGCCTATGAGGCCCAATAGGAGGTGGCGCATGATGGAGTCCTGGACTAGGGGGTACTCACCACGTCGTCTCCCGACCAGGCGGGTCAGGCTGAGGACCCCCATGGCGATTCACTAATGGGCCTCTTTGGGCAGCCCATGACGTATACAAGGAAGTTTCCACAAGATTTGATGCACAAGATGAGGACTCATGTAATCCTAGGCCTCTGGTGCATTATATAAACCAAGGCTAGGCTAGTCAATAGGGGAGGACATTACAACTTAGATCAACAATCTCGTGTTAGACACTTGTACTCTGTACTATACCCCATATCAATACAATCAAAAGTATGACATAGGGTATTATCTCTTTGAGAGAGCCTGAACCTGAGTAAAATCCTGTGTCCATGTTACCATCAGTCCAAAACGCCTAGCTTGGGACCCCTACCTCGAGATATGTCGAATTTAGCACCGACATTGGTGGCCCATACAGGTACCTGCTGGTAGTCGCTGTGGTGCGATGTGAATTCATATTAGTTTCGGCGTGATCTACGCGTCGGAACGAAACTTCATCGTCGATGTCAGCATCTTCATCGCCGGCTCGACAGTGATACGTCCATTTTGCATCATGTTTTCCTATTGATATTTATAATGTTTTTGGTCATTATTTCACTTTATGATGCAATCCTAATGCCTTTTCTCTCTTAATTTGCAAGATTTATATGGAGAGGGAGATTACCGGTAGCTGGAATTTTGGACATGAAATAGCTACAACAGAGATACCTATTCTACAGAGCCCCAAATGACCTGAAACTTCACGAGGATTTTTTTATTGAATATATAAAAAATACTGGAGCAAAGAAATACCTGAGGGGCCACCTGTTGCCCACAAGGCAACAGGGCGCGCCTACCCCCCCCCCCCCCGGGGCGCGCCCTGATGCCTTGTGGGGCCCACAGCTGGCCTCTGGCCCCCTCCTTCTGCTATATGAAGCCATATACCCTAGAAAAAAAATATCAGGAGGATTTTCAGGACGAAGCGCTGCCGTCTCAAGGCGGAACTAGGGCAGGAGAACTTTTGCCCTCCGGCGGAGCGAGTCTGCCAGGAATACTTCCCTCTAGGAGGGGGAAATCGAAGCCATCGACATCACCAACGATCCTCTCATCGTGGGAGGACCAATCTTCATCAACATCTTCACCATCACCATCTCATCTTAAACCCTAGTTCATCTCTTGTATTCAATCTTTGTCTCAAAACCTCAGATTGGTACCTGTGGGTTGCTGGTAGTGTTGATTACATCTTGTAGTTGATGCTAGTTGATTTATTTGGTGGAAGATTATATGTTCAGATCCTTAATGATATTCAATACTCCTCTGATATTAAACATGAATATGATTTGTGAGTAGTCCCTTTATCTTTGTGGATTGTTTAAGCTTGCAGGTTTATCTGAGGATTGAGTTAAGAAGAAGGTATTCCCTTTATCTTTGGAGGGAAAGGCATTGACATGATATAGGCTACTGGATGATACCGGAACATGGGATTGGAACCGGTTGAAGCTGGAACTTCACTAGAAATTTTATCCTATGCATTTGGTTCATCGTGATCGGAATTATATATATAATTTTGGGCCTCGTGAAGGAGAAAGTATCGCTCAAGCTCGGGGGAGGCTTAAGTATATGATGCACACATGCCCCAATCATGAGCTCTCAAGAGAAATAATTATACAAAAGTTTTATGCTTGGCTTTCTCATAATGATCAATCCATGCTCGATACTTGTTCTACTTTTTCCTTTATTAAAAGAACTATTGAATTCAAATGGGATCTTCTGGAAAGAATTAAACGCAACTCTGAAGATTGGGAAATTGACAAAGGTAAAGAGTCAGGTATAAAATTTGAGTTTTATTGTGTTAAATATTTTATGGAAACCGATGCTTTTCATAAGTTTAGTACTAAATATGGACTTGACTCTGAGATAGTAGCTACTTTTTCTGAATCATTTGCTGCTCATGTTGATCTCCCTAAGGAGAAATGGTTTAAGTTTCATCCCACTAGTACAGCGAGCTGCTATACAAACGGTTTTTAACCCCTTTCTGCGACACATTTTTAAACCGTCGCCTTGCCTGTGTGTGCGATAGGGGGAGGGGGTCTTCCCACACGACCCAGAAACCATCCGCGATAGGGAGCATGCAAGCATACGTGTCGTAGAAGTAAGCGTATGCGATGCCCGCATCTTTCCCAAATGCTCCGTCCTTGCTACTCGTTTGTGCTCGCATTACCATCGAACTCGGTATTCTGTCCTGCAACGTTTGCGATGCTCACCCCATCACAAACAGTTCACAATTTTACACCGTATGCGAAGCTTGAATATCCCACACATTTGTATGTACATAAACATTTGAGATGTATAAAATGTCCCAAACGATTCATCCGTATTACCCGTGTTGGATGAAGGCCTATCGCACGCGTTCTTCTATGAGCAAACGTTTACGATGCACACGACATCATAAACAGTTCATAATTGCCTAGCATTTGAGATAAGGTCACTTTCACAAACATTTATTAAGAAGGAACTGTGTGCATTCTTGTTGTTAATCTCACACGTTTTTTCTTGTCTGATCGTGTGTGCGGTAGAGTTTCATCGCACACGTACTGATTTGAGAAACGTGTCTGATCTTGACGTTTATCACAGACGTTTTGCTTTCGCAAACCGTGTGCAGTGTAATGGCCTGCAGATCATAATTTATCCCTAATTTAATCCCTGCATTTAAAATTCACAGAATTTGAAATTGAAACAGATTTTCAATATGAAAGTAGGAAATCACTTATTTCACATTGAATCATGTTTATTACAAATACAAGTTCAAAGACGAATGAATAATTCGATGCACAGGTACATGTACTGAAGAACTACAGAAGCAGCAAGGAAAGAATGATGAACTACAGTTGTACTAAAGACTGTAAAGAGAGAGGTGGAAGACATTATGGTTGCTAGAGAAGGTGAAGCGGAATGCCCATATTGTGCCCTCCTCCATGCCTAATGCGCGCACGACTCTAGGCCAACCCCTTGTGATGGGCGCCCGCCCATCCTTCACTGTCTTCATTAGGACTTCTCGATGCTCATTGTAGTCTCGATGAAATACTTTAACCTTCATTGCATGTCCACCAATCATGTAATTTGCGAGGTAATCTTGAGTAAACTGATTTGGGAACCACTGCAAACGAAAAAGATTCAGACATTGTTGTCTAACAACTCATTATGGGCAGTAAAAAGAGAAGGCTACAGAGTTCGTAGTTACCATCCTACAGCTCACTGTTGTGTTGGATAGAGCGTAGACAAATAATTTAATTGCCATTGATCATATCTTTTTGCTAATAATTCTTATCAGTTTCCTGACTTGATGCTGGTTCATGAATATCTTATTGCCCCATACGCAAAAAGGGTCGAGGCATGGATCTTTGCCTAGGACATATGTACCTACAAGCAACAGCCAACAAGTCAATATTGGAAGCTAAGAAGTGTCCAGCCGTGGATTTGTATGCACTACATTATGGAACAGAGGTAGTATAAGCCGAGGGATGAAACTAACCTCGGTGGAAAATGCTGGCCACTCCCGTTGTTGTCCTGCGTAAGTACATGGAAAGGCGTGATAAGTACTACAGGCTTAGCATCAACCAAATATAGCCATGGTAAATAACAACATCTCAAAATGACAGCTTGAATGTGTTGGTTTCAGCATGATGTTAAAGCAGATAAAAAATGGAAGGGAATGTTAACTACAACAGGCTTAACAGGGACCAAATATTGTAATTCAAACTGGTACTGTTGAAAATGAATAGAACATAGCTCATGCTTAAACATCACACTGCATAAATGTGTAAAACTGAAATAAAGGGCATGTGTTAACTTCACCAGGCATAACAGGAACCAAATATAGCCGTTCAAACTGGTATTGATGAAATCAAACTACATAGTTCATACTTGCACATAATGAACATCACATTGTGAATAACTGAAATAAACAAGGCATATATGCTCACTATAACAACCTAATATAGCCATTGAAAACTGGACAGAGGCTCACTGCAACCAACCTAACAAGTAAATACAGATAAACAAGGCACCTGCTTGAAAACTGGACAAAGGCTCACTGCAACCAACCTAGCTAACAAGCAAATACAGATAAACAAGGCATCTGCTTGAAAACTGGACAAAGGCTCACTGCAACCAACCTAACAAACAAATACAGATAAACAAGGCATCTGCTTGAAAACTGGACAAATGCTCACTGCAACCAACCTAACAACCAAATACAGATAAACAGGGCATCTGCTTGAAAATTTGGCAAATGCTCACTGCAACCAACCTAACAACCAAATACAGATAAACAAGGCATCTACTCACTATAAACAACGAAATATAGCCATTCGTCAAACTGAAGTGGACAATTCATACTTAAACATCAGATAGCCATATTGAACATTACATTTTTGCATAACTGAAATAATTAAACACGACACAGTTAAAACATCGCATGGCAAAAGCTACTGCAACAATGGGTACGAGTTGGCTAGCTAGAAAAAGTAAGATTTGCTTATAGGATATTGCCTCACTTGTCATGGAGGGGATCCTTCCACTTAGAAAAGCACAGACCCAGGGTGCGATCCCTGTTGTCGCAGATGGGTTGTCTCACCTTGGAAGAACCATAGTGGGTGCCCTTCCCGTGGTCGTGGTCGATAAGATCTGACTTGGCAGCTGAGGATCCCAAGCCACCGCCGTAGAACATGTCCTTCAAAAATGACATAATGGGCTCGATGGCGTACAAGGATCACAAATCCTTGACCACGAGGTGGAGGAGATAAGCGGCGGGGCCTTCGAAGAGATCGACGGCGGTTGAACCAGAGGCGTTGGGGATGGACCACTTAACCTGTGACATGGCCCACGTTAAGCCTTCGCTGCCGACAAGCTTGATGTCGTAGCCGGCTGTCCTGAGATTCAGTAATACGTGAGCCCGCTAACGTGAAGCCTTCGCCATGGCGATGTAGTCAACGTCCTCACCAGCTTCCGCGGCGAGGTGTTCCTCCGGGATCGACAGGTCGGCACGAACGGCGGCCATCCCGACATCATTCGGCGAAGAGGCCATGATAGAGCTCCTTTTGGCCGTACGCTCCTCGGGCTCCCTGGGATATGTGGTCGGGCTTAGGCTACGACTCTCTGGAGTAGGAGATGGGGATTTGGGGGGGGGGGGAGGGGACACCGCAGTCCTCATCTAAAAACTCAGGGCGGCGAGTGTCGGAGTCTCGGATCTGCGTCCAAGAAACTTCTCCAAGAACTTAGGATTCGAACTCTGGGGGACTTTGCTTGGCAACCTACGACACGACGGCAACTACGGCGGGAACACAACGGGCTCGCCGGCTCTCACCGAACAAGAACGGGACGCGCGAGCTACCCAGGTTCGGGCTACCGTGTGGTGTAATACCCTACTCCTGCTTGTGTTGGATTGCTCTGTGGTGGAGAGCTTGTGCTCGGGGTACAAGAGGTGTGGGGGAGAATGAGTCGATCCCCTTACATGGAAGCAGCCCTGCCCCTTTTGTAGTGCCTTGGTCCTCTTCCCCGAAAATATGAGCGGGAAAGGGCTGCCACAGGGCGGCAATTCAAAAGGGGGACAAGAGCGCAGGCTTATCCTGACTAAAGGCGGTCTTCGCCTGCTAAAGTAGTTCCTTGTGACGCACTGGTGGGCTTGGCGATGACCTCTATCCTGGCGTGCTGGTCCGCCCTGATCTTCTATCACCAAAGAGGAAATGTCTTGGGGATTGCTTTTTGGGGGAAGGCAGATACCGCTAGTCCCTTATCATCAGAACGGAAACCTATTTGAGTTGTATCCTGCTGTCCTCGCCCTGACGTTGGGGTGTCACCCACGTGATTGGCCGGCCGCCCCGCGGCTAGCGCCGTGCGACACGCCCCGCAAAGCGGCCTCCCGAGGGATCCCCTCACGAGGTGATCTGGGGCTTGCCGGCCTCACCAGGGCTAGGCCTGACGGTGAGGGACCTCGCGAGGCTGGCCCCTTGCGAGGCGACCCCTCCTGGGCAACGACGCCAGGGCCACCTTGCCTGGGCCGGCCCGAGCGCCGCCTCCTGGGTCAGAGGCAGATGGGCCGTGGTACTCCGGTTCCCACTGGGCCGACAGTAGCCCCCGGGCCCGTGGCGCGCGCGTCCCGCCAGTTGGGGGCGAAGTGCTGCGGGGCCCATAGAGCCGCCGGGCCCAGGGGTGACGCGTGGCGGCCTTTGCGGGCACGGCCCCTCCACTTCCTGCGATGCCTCGATAGCCGCTGTCTTGGCGATAAAGCCTGCCCACGCGGGGCGCGGGCATTTCATTGCTTCCTAGCCCCGTCCACAGCCTGCCTTGCGACCAACTCGTCGACTCCCCCCTCCTCTTCCAACTTCCACTCTCTCCGCCCGCCGCCGCCGCGGCCATGGCCCCCAAAAGGAAGCTTTCCGCGGCCGCGAAAGGGAAGAGGACGGCGGAGGAGGTGGAGCCACCGAAGCCGGCGGCGGCGAGGGGTACAGGCCGGGCCCGTTGTTCGGCTACGTCGAGAGTTCCTCTCCGGGGCCGGCCGCGCTCCACGGCCGCCACCGCAGAGGTGGGCCCCAATACCCACAGAATGGCTGCGACCCGTGGTCGTGGGAGGGGTGCTGCTCGCGGGCGCGGAGGGCACGGCGGCCGTGGCCGAGGCGGCCGGGGCGGTTCACCCGCTCTTCCTCCTCCGGCGGGGAACCATTCGGCGGAGGCAGCCCACGAGTTCATCGTGGACATGCACCGCTCGCCCTGCACCTGGCTTCATCTCCCTGACCCCTTCGCGAGGGTGATGGAGGAGCGCGCGCCCCTGGGCCTGTGGCTGTAGGCGGACGGCTGCTGCAACGGCCCCTCTTGGGTGGCGGCGGAGTTCATGCCCTCTGGCTTCATGTTCTTGAAGCAGGGGTGGAAGTCCTTTGCCCTTGCCCGCGGCCTGAAGAGGGGGCACCTCCTCCACTTCAAGTATGACGGAGCCGCCACCCTCTTCCTGAAGATCTTCGAGGCCTCCGGCTGCCGCCTAGAGTGTTGCACGGAGAGCGAGGATGGCAGCTACAGCGGCTCCTCCAGCGAGGACGACAGTGATCACGGCGGCGGCTCCTCCGACGGGGGCGGAAGCGACGACGAGAGCTCAGTCACTTGGGTTTTGCAGCGCTGCTGGGACTAACCCGAGCACAGGCACCGTGCCCAGCCCCCGCTCGCGTGAGACACACGAGGGGGGGGGAGATCGCGAGCGCGCTTGCTGAGGCAAACTCAGCTACAAGGACACCGGTTATGAGGAAGTAGACTTTACTGATGCATGAAATAGATTCATTACACAACAGAAAAGATACGTGCTGCCGTGTTCGACACGGGTCAGCCTGAGGATGTGACGGCCATACGCCCCTCAAGTAAGTAGGCCACCAGCGCGGAGCATGGGGCTTCCACGAGAGTGGGAGGGAGCTCCCGCGTGCCAACGGCAGCGCCGGTAGAGGGAGCTCCAGAGCGTGTACAGCTCCATTTCGTTTGTTTCCGTGGGGTCACGGATAGAACTTGCGGAGATGTTGGATGTTCCATGTGTTTTGTACCGGAACACCCTCCTCCGTTTCGAGCCGTGCCGCGCCAGGCCGGGAGATGTGCGTGACCCTGAAAGGGCCCTGCCAGATGGGTGAGAGTTTGTGGAATCCCTCTCTGGAGAGGATCCGGCGCAGGACGAGGTCGCCCGCCTCGAGGGTGCGGGGGCGTATGTTGCGGCTATGATAGCGACGCAACGCTTACTGGTACCTCGCCGTGCGATGGGCGGCGCGCCCCTTCAAGGAAAAGCAGGTCATCCTCCCGCAGGCCGTCTTGACGAGACTCCTCGAAAGCCAAGACCCGCGGGGACCAGTGCTTGACCTCGGCTGGGAGAACCGCTTCTGCCCCGTAGACGAGGAAGAAAGTCGTCTCGCAGGTGGGCTTGGTCGCCGTGGTGCGGATGGACCATAGCACTGAAGGGAGCTCCTCCAGCCAGCCCTTGCCGCATGCCGCGAGCTGCTTCTTGAAGCTCCTAGTCTTGAGGCCCTTGAGGACCTCAGCATTGGCGTGCTCGGCCTGGCCGTTGCTTCGAGGGTGTGCCACGGAGGCGAAGCAAATCTGCGTGCCGATGCTGGCGCAGTAGGTCTTGAACTGGCCGCTGGTGAACTGCGTGCCGTTGTCCGTGATGATGCGGTTGGGGACGCCAAAGCGGCACACTAGGCCCTTGATGAACTTGAACGCTGATCCTGCCGAAATGGTCCGGACAGGCTCCACCTCCGCCCACTTGGTGAACTTGTCGATGGCGACGTAGAGGTAGCGGTAGCTGCCAGTCGCGCGAGGGAAAGGCCCGAGGATATCCAGCCCCCAGACCGTGAAGGGCCACAAGAGGGGGATGGTCTGGAGCCCTTGTGCCGGCTGGTGGATCTGCTTGGCGTGGAACTGGCAGGCCTCGCATGCCTGGACCAGCTCCGTGGCATCCTCGAGCGCTGTGGGCCAGTAGAAACCGCTGCGGAATGCCTTACCTACAAGAGTGCGCGAGGATGAGTGATGGCCGTAGTCGCCTCCGTGGATTTCGGCGAGCAGCTCGTGGCCTTGCTCCTTGGAGATGCATCGCAGCGCGACTCCGTTCGGGCGGTGGCGGTACAGGTCACCCTCCCTCAAGTGGTAGAGCGCGACCTGGTGGACCACGCGCTCTGCTTCTGTGTCGATCTTCGGGAGGGCGCCGCCCTCCAGATAAGCCTTGATCTCCGCAGTCCAGCTTTCAGGCTGCGGCTCGAGCGCCAGCAGCAGGCGATCGACTGAAGCTGGTCCGCAGTCTGGTGCACCCATGGGTGGTGCGGGAGGGAGCTCTTCGTGAGGCGCCGGGATGCTGGCGATCGGGGGCGCCGTTGAAGGCTTCAGGAGCCGCTCCTCGAAGACACTGGGGCTCTGGGGCTCGCGGCAAGAAGCGCGCTTGGCGATTTCGTCCGCCTCGCTGTTGTCGCTGCGAGGGACGTGCTGTAGCTCCATGCCCAGGAAGCGCTTCTCGAGCTTGCGCACCTCCTCTATGTAGGTCACCATGTGCTCATCCTTTGGCTTGTATGTCTTGTTGGAGAAGTTGACGAGGAGCTGCGAGTCGCCCTTGATGATGATGCGCCTGACTCCAAGCGCGATGGCGGCCTTGAGCCCGGCGATGAGACCCTCATACTCGGCGATTTTGTTTGAGACCTTATCGGTGCGCCCGAAGCAAAGCTGCACCGCGTAGTAAAGCTTGTCGCCTGTGGGTGTAGTGAGAACCACCCCAGCCCCCGCGCCCTGGCGCGCGATGGCCCCGTCGAAGTGCATGATCCAGCCTCCGGAGGTAGCCTCCTCGGGCAAGGACGACTCCTCCTGCGGCTCATCCTGACGCGTGTCTGGCCACTCCGCCGCGAAGTCCGCCAAGGCCGCGCCCTTGATGGTCCTGGTGGTGAGGAACTCCACCTCGAAAGGCTGCAGCTCGATGTTCCATTCGGTGACATTTGGGCTCCGCAGGACTTGCTCCAGCGGGTAGGAGGTGATCACTCTGACTGGGTGACCCTGGAAGTAGTGGCGTAGCTTCCTGGAGGCCAAGAGGAGCGCCAAGAGGAGCTTCTGCTGCATGGGGTACCATTCACGCGCGTCTCGCAGCACCGTACTGACGAAGTAAACGGGGTGCTCGACGAGGCACGTGACCGTGGTATCCAAGTCGTGTTCGCCGAGGGGCTCAGGCTGCTGCGTCGCGGGGGCCTCCGGAGGCGGCACCACGGGCCTCCGGAGGCTGAGCTCCAGAGGCCTCCTGAGGGGGCGCGGGGGCCTCCGGAGGGGGCCCTCGGCAGGCGCTGGCAGGGCCTGGAGGGGCTCCAGTGATGTCTCCGCGGCACCCACAGGCACAGGCTCGGCAGGCTTCTTCTTGACGCAGACTTGCTCCTCCCGCTCTGCCACAAGGGCCACACTGGCCGTTTGGGGAGTGGCCGCCAAGTATAACAGCAGGCGCTCGTGTGGGCGCGGGGCGACCATGACGGGAGGGCTTGTGAGGTACCTTTTGAGGTCCTCGAAGGCAGCGTCGGCCTCAGGGGTCCACTTGAAGGGGCCAGACCTCTTCATGAGCTTGAAGAAAGGCAGAGCCCGTTTGCCGAACTTGGATATGAAGCGACCGAGCGAGGCCATGCATCCCGCCAAGCGCTGCATTTCCTTGAGGTTGCGGGGCGGCCGCACCTCCTCGATGGCCTTAATCTTCTCAGGGTTGGCCTCAATGCCGCGATGGGAGACCAGGAAACCCAGGAGCTTGCCGGAAGAGACATCGAAGACACACTTGGCGGGGTTGAGCTTGAGGTTGACCTTGCGCAGGTTGGCGAAGGTTTCCCTCTGGTCCTTGATGAGGGTGCGCGCCTCGCGCGTTTTGATGACGATGTCGTCGACGTATGCCTCCGTGTTTCTCCCCATCTGGCACCCCAGGCAGATGCGCATCAGCCTTTGGAAGGTAGCCCCCACGCTCTTCAGGCCAAAGGGCATGCACACGTAGCAGAACACTCCGCACGGGGTGATGAAGGCTGTTTTCTCCTCATCTTCCTTGGCCATCTTGATGTGATGATAGCCCGAGAAGGCGTCCAGGAAGCAGAGCAGATCGCACCTGGCAGTGGAGTCTACTATTTGGTCAATCCTGGTTAGCGGGAAGTGGTCCTTGGGGCAGGCCTTGTTGACGTTGGTGAAGTCGACGCACATGCGCTTGCCACCGTGCGGCTTGGCGACGACAACGGGGTTGGCGATCCACTCCTGGTGGAGCACTTCGCGGATGATTCCGGCGTCTTGGAGCTTCTCGGCCTCCCCAATGACGAAGTGCTGCTTCTCGGGCGCCTGGCGCCGCACTTTCTGCTTGACAGGGCGTGCGTTGGGGCACACCGCCAAGTGGTGCTCGATTACCTCCCTTGGCACGCCGGGCATGTCCGAGGCCGTCCAAGCGAACATATCAGCATTCGCCCGAAGGAAGTCGACGAGGGCGCCTTCTTGTTCGGGGGAAAGGCCGCTACTGATTGTGAGGAAGGGGCCCGCGCCGCTCCCATCCAACGACACTTTCTTGGTCTCATCCCGCTCCTAGGAGAATAGCGGCTTCTTCTTCGTGGGCGCCGGCTCGGCAAGCTCAGGGGCGTCCTCCTCGGCCTGGGATGCGGCGGCGGCCACCTTGTGGGCGCGCGCGAGGGCGCGCACCGCGTCCTTTACATCGCAACGGATTTTGAGGGTGCCGCTGCTGCCGGGCATCTTGACGAGGCCGTAGGCGTGGTGTGTTGCGGCCATGAACTTGGAGTGCGCCGGGTAGCCCAAGATGGCGTTGTAGGGCAGGCCGATGCGTGCCACATCGAAGACGACGAGCTCCGTACGGTAGTTCTCGCGGGTGCCGAAGGTGACGGGAAGGCGCACCTGCCCTAGGGGGCAGTGGAGCCGCCGGTGACGCCCGAGAAGGGCCTGGTGGGCACCAGGCGCCCACCTGGCGCTCGGAGCGTCTCGAAAGTCTCCACAGAGAGCACGTTGAGGCCAGCGCCACCATCGATGAGCGTCTTGGTGACGGCCACACCACCGATAGTCGGAGTGCACAACAGAGGGAGAGCCCCCGCAGCCCTGGCGGACCTGGGATGGTCGCTGGCATCGAAGGAGACGGGGAACTCGGACCACTTGAGGCGGCCGGCGGGCTCGGACGCCAGAAGGGCCGCGCTCACCTCGCGCGTGAAGCGCTTGAGGTGGCGGCTGGACGGAGGGGCCTGGGCCCCTCCCAGGATGCAGGCCATCCCTCGGGGCCCCTGGGAACCCCCGCTGGTGGTAACGGCCTTGGTTGGGCGGCGGCCGCCGACGCCGCTCAGCGCGGACGGGCTGCGGCCCGGAGGAGGAAGAAGACGGGGAGCGGCGCGCCCAGGTCGCTCAGCGCGCCGTGGTGAAGTGGACGAGGGGCGAGGGGGCACCTGGCCGTCACTGGCGGCGAAGACGAGCTCGGTGATGCACTCGAGCCAGGCGTCGCGGCCGTCCTTGGAGGGGGGGCAGCGCAGCAGCCCCCGAGCCATGAGCAGCACGGCGCGCGGAGCAAGGGGGCCGCTTCCTGCAGGTGAAGACGCGGTGGAGGAGAGGCTGTGGTCCCGCCCGCTTGGCGATGGGTGGATGGAGGAGGACGCCCGCTCCCCAACGGGCCCGGCGGCGGCAGCTCGACGCGCAGCGCGCTCGCGGCGCGCGGCGGCGTCGTCCATGTTGGTGCTGGCATCGAGGTCGAAGGCGCGAAGACGGCAAGTCCCCCTACCTGGCGCGCCAAATGTTGGAGTCTCGGATCTGCGTCCAAGAGAGTTCTCCAAGAACTTAGGATTTGAACTCTGGGGGACTTTGCTTGGCAACCTACGACACGACGGCAACTACGGCGGGAACACGACGGGCTCGCCGGCTCTCACCAGACACGAAGGGGACACGCGAGCTACCCTGGTTTGGGCCACCGTGCAGTGTAACACCCTACTCCTGCTTGTGTTGGATTGCTCTGTGGTGGAGAGCTTGTGCTCGGGGTACAAGAGGTGTGGGGGAGAATGAGTCGATCCCCTTACATGGAAGCAGCCCTGCCCCTTTTGTAGTGCCTTGGTCCTCTTCCCCGAAAATATGAGCGGGAAAGGGCTGCCACAGGGCAGCAATTCAAAAGGGGGACAAGAGCGTAGGCTTATCCTGACTAAAGGCGGTCTCCGCCTGCTAAAGTAGCTCCATGTGACGCGCTGGTGGGCTTGGCGATGACCTCCGTCCTGGCGCGCTGATTTGCCCTGATCTTCTATCACCAAAGAGGAAATGTCTTGGGGATTGCTTTTTGGGGGAAGGCAGATACTGCTGCTCCCTTATCATCAGAACGGAAACCTGTCTGGGTTGTATCCTGCTGTCCTCGCCCTGACGTTGGGGCGTCACCCACGTGACGGGCCGCCCGCCCCGCGGCTAGCGCCGTGTGCCACGCCCCGCAAAGCAGCCTCCCGTGGGATCCCCTCATGAGGCGATCTGGGGCTTGCCGGCCTCACCAGGGCTAGGCCTGGCGGTGAGGGGCCTCGCGGGGCTGGCCCCTTGCGAGGCGACCCCTCCTGGGCGACGATGCCAGGGCCACCTTGCCTGGGCCGGCCCGAGCGCCGCCTCCTGGGCCAGAGGCAGACGGGCCGTGGTACCCCGGTTCCCACTGGGCCGACAGCGAGGGTATGGGAATTGATGGGTAACCTGAACTTATCTAAGCTAGGAGGCACGGGCAGACCGACAGGGGTTGGTGGCGGCGGCGATAGCAGCTTCGGCGGCGGCGGCAACGAGCTAGGGTTCGAGCGGGGGGGTGTAGAGTGTGGAGGGGGACGGGGTTAGGGCGGGTGGTGTTTGAGGATATGCCGCGGCTACTGAAAATTTAAGTAATGGTGGGTGGAGATGGTGGTGGACGACGTAGGGCGACGGTTCAAATGCCTCGGCTACTGGAATTTTACTATGAGGTCGGTGTTTGAGGTGTGAGGGAAATGAAGCGGGGCGGGAGCAACCAGATCACACACGGTCCAAACATAAGAATTGTGTATGATAATAAGGAAAAGTCGCGGAGCCACCAATTTTTGCGTCGCTCAAGGCGGGTAGCTTTTTTTTTGAGATTTCTAGCTAGCTGGTTTATCGCACACGGTTCATCCTAGTTTTCAGACGCATACGTGGAATTCTCATCCTAAATATCCTGTACACAGTACCCTTCACTCTCGCTGGCGCTTGTGAAATCGTGGCGATTTTACAGGGCACGAGCTTCGCACACGGTTAAGCCAGTGCACCTGTGTCCGTTGTGCGTACGTTCGCACACAGTTTTTCATCCGAGGCGTGTGCTATTTTTTATAGCACCATTTGGCAACAAAAAAACACGAGAGAGGGTAAGAAGACAACCACAATAGCACGTGGCCCAAATATATATGTATGAAAATGGTGGTGTGTGATGTTCAAATTCCCAATGCACAACTTTGACGCGCGGGCTCACGGGTAGGCGCGTCGTCGAAGATCGGGTGAGAGGGGCCAGAAGACAACATCCACCTGGAAGTGGCCAAATATATGTAGGAATAAAGGGTGTGATGTTTAAATACAAAATGCACAACTTTGATGTTGCACCTCCCTCGCAAACTAGAAAGCCCCCTTGGATATCTATAATGATGGGTTAAGGTCGTAGCTAGGTGCCTGCCCCACCCCCACTTCGTGTCGGTGGGAAATATCATGGTGATACCGATGTTTAGGTGATACCATGATACGGGCTTCTGGGAGCCGTTGGATCTCAGATCCGGTGGCCACTGGTAGCTCTAGAACATTTTGCAAAAAAAGTCATTCAAGAGTCTTAAAATTGTGTACAGATACAAGAGCTACTCAGATACCGTCGGATCTGAGATCCAACGGCCCAGAAGTCGGTAGCATGGTATTACCCAAACCGTAGTATCACCTGAAACTTTCCCGTACTCATACTTTGGTCGGACATGCATGCATGACCCACCATAAGATGGACAGAGTGAATCTATCTTGGCCAAACAACCACTGTTGTTGTCGGTCAAAAAGGGATATAATTGACCGCTCGGGCCCATAGATTGGACCATCACCGTAAACCGCACGAGAGGGGCCACAAAACCAGCACCACCTGCATGGGGCCCAAATTGATGTACGTTGGAAGGGTGATGTGTTTTAAATACCCATTAATGTACAATTTTGATGTGGCGCCTACCTCACGAAATGGACAACCCCAATGAAAGGTATGTAGTAATTAAGGACGACGTCGACGTATGTAGGCCGTCAATCCAACCCACCATTTCGAGCGCATGGGAGGGAATCCTGAGAATGCATGAGCTCAAACTTTTTGCTCGGACATGTCACCATGACCCGCGGTAACACGAACCAGGAGGAATCCATTCATGGCCAAACCCCCTCGTTGTCGGCCAAAGGGATGATATATATAGACCAGGCCCACAGATAGGCGTGTCGTTGAAAACCGCACATGGGAGACGGGGTCGATCAGAAGACCCTATACGTACCTTGCATGCGGCCCAAATATATGTATATATGGGTGGTGGTGTGTGATGTGTTCAAATCCCCAATGCACAACTTCGATGGGGCACCAGCTGCATTACAAATTGAACACCGTACCCCGAGGAAGCCACCTTACGTATGATGTTGGTTCCCCAACTTCGAGCCGGCGGGAGGGAATCGAACAAATGTTCCCCATGTAAATTTGGTCTGATATGTCGTGACCTATACCAAGAGGAAACCATCATGGTCAAACCCTTCTCGTACGTTGACAGGTCACTACAGACAATTTTTCAAAACAAGTACGTTGTGGGCCAAAGGATAGAACATGCGGGCCCACAGATCTCAAACGTGGTGAGTCAAAGGATAGAACGTGGTGGGCCCACAGATCAATCTCGATCATTCTCCGATTTTTCAAAACAACAAATAACAAAAAACATCATTCTCCAAATTTTGAAAACAAGTACGTTGTGGGTCAAAGGATAGAACGTGTGGGCCCACAGATCTTGAACGTTGTGTGTCAAAGGATAGAACCTGGCGGACCCACAGATCAAACGCGATCATTCTCCGATTTTTCAAAACAACAAATACCAAAAAACATCATTCTCCAAATTTTCAAAACAAGTATCTCAAGATTTATTTAATCGACATGACAGGTCACTACAGACACATTTAGATGCTAAATGTCTGTAATAACCGTATCATGGCGCTTACATGAAGCTTGAGATATAGCAACTTCCCACCCGGTCACCCATCCTTAGAATGATCCAGCCCCAAGCTCGCTTAAATTGTGCGTTCTATTCGACTAGGCTAGCGGATGGGAAGCTGCCCCTTGCTAATAAGAGTTGCCTCCTCGCGTTTAAGGTGTTTACCGATGGTCACCGCGTGGGACCTACTCCTTACTATCACACACGTTTGTGCTTTTTGAAACTGTGTGCAATCTTTACATACCGGACCACTTCCATTCAAACTTACATTATTTTTTAACTACTTAAAACCACTAGCCGGAAGAAGCAAAAGCTTTGCCTTTTCATTAATTAAGAACAAGATAGTTGCCTAGTTAATTTCTGAAAACCAGGCTAAAACCGATACAAACAGGGCCTAAACCTACGGGAACTCTTGGCTGAGCATGAATTGGTACAGGCCTTCGTCCACGCGTCTGATACGCTCGCGGAACTGCTGTACCGCAATATCGATCTCCGCCCAGGATATTTCATCGGCGACGGTCAATTCCAAGCCGCGACGAGTATTTTGCTCTGCTTCGTCGTTGGCGGCACCTGGGGGGGACCGAGGAGGCCGAAGAGCCAATTGACCAGCCCATTGGCGTCGTGGCGGCGGATTCTGACAGTGCGAACTTCGTCCGGTGCATTTATGGCACTGACGGTGTCTGCCCATTCCTGGGGGGGGGGGAATCGGGATGCTTGCCGGCCCTGGAAATGGCCTCTTGAGTGGTTGAGTCAACAGGATGCTTACACGGCTCCGCTCAGATAGTGCGGCGCACCGCACCTGATGCGCGGGGGTGTTCTCCCGCTCTTGCGCGGCAGCGCTTTGCCACTCTTGCTCTACTCCACTCCATGGGCGGCGACGAACACATGTGTAGACATTGGCCCGCTCAAGCACTGGGGCGCGATGATATCGCTCATGCTCGGCGGCGCGCTGCCGCTCTTGCTCGGCAGCGTGCTGCCTCTCTTGCTCGGCGGCGCACGGCCGTTCTGGTTCTCCAGCCTGCTCTGGCTCATTCTCCTCATCGAGGAGGTTGATGACGGCGGCGGCGCTTCGCCGAATTGGCATGCTTGGAATGGTATACTGCGGTATGGCCGGTGTGTCGCTGCCTTGCCCTCTTTGCCCACTGACACTTGCAGCGGGAAACCGATGGGGGGGAGTGGCGGGAAACCGATTTGGGGGGAGTGGCGGCAAACCGATTGGGGGAGTGGCGGGAAACGGTAGCGTGTTTGCATATATAACACCATTAATATGGAAAACTTGGGAAAGAAGGAAGCGCGA
Source organism: Elymus sibiricus (assembly GCA_039707655.1). NCBI lineage: Eukaryota > Viridiplantae > Streptophyta > Magnoliopsida > Poales > Poaceae > Elymus > Elymus sibiricus. Next base: position 334,667,322 of record CM077666.1, read on the forward strand.
GCTAGCATAACGCGTGTGCACAATGCTTACCCACGGGTGCCAGACGTTGAACAGAACTGCTTTAAATTATTCAGGGTTCGTTTGGCATTTTTAGACATTATAATAGAGTTTTCTAGGCATTTAATGTGCAAAATTCAAATTTGAACTACAAATACATGCTCCAGTGCACCAAATTGGGTTGAAAACTCATATATGTGTCCTTGGGTGCATGTTTAGGTCACATGCAAGGAGTGGGGATGAATTACAAACATCTCGGCATCCTGGCTCGGCCTCAAACATTGAGAAGCTTGGTTTTTAAATCCCCATAAATCCAAAACTCACCTGAAATTCATGAAACTTTACATGGTGTCATGACATGGCACATATATGCCATGGTAAAAAAACTGACCAATTTGGGGCATGTTTTGGTACAAGACTCTTACAAACCGGAGCTTCTCGCAAGAAGCCTCCGATAGGGAACGTGTCACCCTTGTGGGCGAAACGACAATCGCTGCATCTTCTCGCCTTGTATTTTTTTGCTACGGGCAACATAGACCAATAGGATATTTGTGGTGAAATATGGAATTACTCAGGGTTTGTTTGGCCTTTTTATGCATTAATTGAGTTTTCTAGGCATTTTAATGTCCATGATTCAAATTTGAACTACAAGCACATGATCCAGTGCACCAAAATGGCTTCAAAAACCATACACGTGTCCTTGGGTGCATGTTTGGGTCCCATGCAAGAAATGGGTATGAATTACAAACATCTCGATGTACTGGCTCGGCCTCAAACATTGAGAATATCGGTTTTTAAATACCGGTAAATCCAAAACTCACCCGAAATTCATGAAACTTGGCATCGTGTCATGACATGGCACATATATACCATGCTAAAAAAGATTGTCCAATTTGGGGCAAGTTTTGGTACACGCCTCTTACAAACCGGAGCTTCTAGCAAGAAGCCTCGTAGTTTCGATAAGGAACGTGTCACCCCTATGGGCGAAACGACAATCGTTGCCTCTTCTCGCCTTGTATTTTTCTTCTACAGGCAACATAGACCAACAGGAGATTCGCGCCAAGATATTGAATTATTTAGGGTTCGTTTGGCCTTTTTATACATATATTAATTGAGTTTTCTAGGCACATAATTCAAATTTGAACTACAAGCACATGCTCCAGTGCACCAAAATGGCTTCAAAAACCATACATGTGTCCTTGGGTGTATGTTTAGGTCCCATGCAAGAAATGGGGATGAATTACAAACATCTCGGCGTACAGGCTCGGCCTCAAACATTGAGAATCTCGGTTTTTAAATGCCAGTAAATCAAAAACTCACCCGAAAATCGTGAAACTTGGCATCGTTTCATGACATGTCACATATATGCCGTGGTAAATTTTTTGTCCAATTTGGGGCAAGGTTTGGTACAAGCCTCTTACAAACCGGAGCTTCTAGCAAGAAGCCTCGTGGTTCTGATAGGGAACGTGTCACCCTTGTGGGTGAAACAACAATCGTCGCTGCCTCTTCTCGCCATGTATTTGTTTCTACAAACAACATAGACCAACAGGAGATTCACGCTGAAATATGGAATTATTCAGGGTTCGTTTGGCCTTTTTATACATTAATTGAGTTTTCTAGGCATTTAATCCCCATAATTCAAATTTGAATTACAAGCAGATGCTCTAGTGCACCCAAAATGGATTCAAATATCATACATGTGTCCTTGGGTGCATGTTTAGGTCCCATGCAAGAAATGGGAATGAATTACAAACATCTCGGCGTCCTGGCTCGGCTTCAAACATTGATAATCTCGGTTTTTAAATCCCCGCAATTCCAAAACTCACCCGAAATTCATGAAACTTGGCATAGTGTCATTATATGGAACATATATGCCATGGTAAAAAAATTGTCCAATTTGAGACAAGGCGCACACATTAATAGCCAACGTAGGCATTTTGGAACAAATAGATGACACGTTAATATCGCAAACGGTTATATTGTTTGAACCATGGGCGTTTCACTAACCATTTACGTGCGGCCACACGTCCCTCTTTTTATTGAAGAGTACTACCTCGGTCCTGGTTTATTGGTCCTCTTTGTATTTTGTGCAAAAATTTGACCATACTAGGTGGCGTGCGTGCAGCTGTTTGATTAGACGGGTAGAGTGCGAGAAGTCCGCCGCGTAGGCTCGACGGGACGCGTGTGAGCTGTCCACCGCGCAGGCTCAACGGGATGCATGCGAGCAGTCCGCCATGCAGGCTCGACGAGACCCGTACGAGCTGTCTACCGCGCAGGCTCACCGGGAAGCGAGCTCTTTGACCTCCACCCCCCGCCTTGCTCCCAACTTCTCTATTAATGGCGGCCGAGCAGGCTCACCAGGAAGCGAGCTCTTTGACCTCCAGCCGCCGCCTCGCTCCCAACTTCTCCATTAATGGCGGCTGAGCCGCTGTTTAACATGCGGTTAATGCACCTGGATGGAAGGTGTTAGCTTGTGATCTCATGGTCCCGATCAACGATATCTAGCATTGTTTTGTTCGTCCCTCGCTGAGAACGTGAATTTTAGCCTGTTTTCGACTCGTATACATGTACCTACGAGGTTACGAACGAAATAATACGACGACAAATTGAAAATGGCAATGGATAATAATTGTCTTACATATCCCGGATAATTTCCAATTTAAAATGCCACATGCAGCAACGCCCGAAAGAACAGGGGCAAGAGAAGAAGAAAAAAAAGAGGAAGAAGCAAGTCGCTGCCCTCTACTTCTTGATGGATCGCCTGGCAGGGAGTTCTTCCAGCTCCTTCTTCACATCCTCATGACTTTGCTTGACAGTAGCCACGGATTCCTCCACCTGCAGCCCGTGCTTGATGCCGAGCTTCTTCAAGTCATCCCCAAGTTCATGGACGACGGCTATCAGCGTCATCCGCGAGGTTACGCTCTTCTCATACAGCTCCCTCCAGCCGGCGGCCTCCTCCTTCTGTTTGTCGAGCTCCTCATGGAGCTTCGCATTGTCACCCATGAATTTCACGATGAGGCCGGTCGCCTTTTCAACCGAGGCATCGCTAATCTCGAGCAGCTTCTCCAAGCCGGCGAGCAGCTCCTGCTGGTTAATTAGGCCAGCGAGAATGTCGTCGTCGCTGGCTAAGGACTTCAGCCCCGCCTGCTCGTCGAGTTCGCCGATGCGGCGAGAGCGCTTGTGAGAGCCCTAGCCTGCCCGTGAGAGCTCGTTCGAGGGCCCCGCGGCGCGGCAGGACATCTCTGCTTCGGCTGCCGCGTTGCGGCGGGACCTCTCTAGTGCTTCCGCGGCCTTGGTCTTTGCTCCCTGATTATATGTCGACCTAGAACTCCTCCTACCGGCCATGGCAGACGCAAGGAATGGCTTAAGAGGAAAGACCTGTTTTTCTGGTGATGAGGAGAGGAATGTGCAGTAATTTTTGAGTGGGTACTAGTTTTTATAGCCCAGTGCTAAGTAGGAACACGTTTAGGTTTGATCGGTGTGAATAGATTGGCATTTACTCATTGCGTGGTAACTTGATCTGTGTGAACACATTTAGGTTTGATCGGTGTGTCAGCGTGTATGATGGATGGGCCGTCTCGCCTCCCACGTGTGCCAGACGGTTGACTAGAACTGCTATACGCAGGTGGTTGCTCGCCGTTTAGGCGGCCGCAGCGCGCTATGCTCGCATCCCTTTGCACGCTCTGCTCGACGTTGAGGCGGCCGCGGCGCGCTCTGCTCGCGTCCCTCCGCGCGCGCTCTTTCAGTGGTTGGGGCCGGCGCACGATCACGTTTTGGGCGCCATATGCAAGCGGTTGCGTCCGCGCGCGTCGCCACGATGCAGTTAGTACGTGCACCACGATGCAGTTATGCGCTGCAACAACTGCCATCCGTGCACGCCGATACTCCAGGCCGTTCGGCCTCCCCATTTGTTCCCACGGCCATTATAACCTTAGTCTCTTCAACCTCTCGATCGCGCCCCACAAAACAACAAGCACACCCACGACGACACATAGAGAGAGAGAGGATATCCAGCGGCGCTCTAGTGGAGTACGGCGTGCATTGTGTGAACACCCACATGAGGTAAAAGGAACTCACGGTGGTGTACACCATCGACCCGGCCATGGTGGAGGACTCCATCAACACCATGGAGCACTTGCTTGCTAAGTACGGCAAGTACAAAGTGGTCGGCTTCGACCTCCAGTACACCGGCGGTCGTCCCGGGGTTGATCAGGCGGTTGTCGTCGCCCAGTTGTGCGTGGGCCATCACGTCGTCGTCTACCACTACTGCCTGGCCACAAGTGCTTGTGAGCGTTTCACCAGGTTTGTCAAGATCCCCGACTACAAGTTCACTACGGTGGACACCGTCAACGATGTAAAAGCGCTCAAGATTTCGGGCTTGGCCTTCCCGAAGCTTCTCGACATCTGTGGCCACTACAGGGTCTGGGGCAGCACGAAGATGGACTCCCTAGTTGAACTCACCGCCGCCATCATCGACCCCTACTATGAAAACAGGAAGGAAGGTTCCAGGAGAAATCCTGGATCCTATCACGGTGCCTGGGTGCGGAGACTAGATGAACCTCACCTCAAGTTTGCAGCCAAGAGCGTGTACACATGCTACGAGATGCACAGGTGGATCGTCGACATGAGGGAGTGCCTCCTTCTTGTAGACGACGAGGGATCGAGCCACTAGTAGAGCAACATCGGCAAGCGTCACAAGAAGAAGTAGATGATGATTAGATATGATTGTTTATCCTAGATTATTATGCATGTAGTTGTTTACTTTGGTGTGTGCAAATGTTATGTGTGTAGTCAGTTATGTAATTGGATGTTTAATTTGGTTATGCAATCATGTGCTTATAAGTATATATGTTGTTGTTCTGTAGACAGAGAGCGTAGATGTTGTGCAGACTGTAGACTGAGCAAATCAGTTCGCAGACGGATTAAACTAGCGAACCCGTCGGTGATGATTTCATCAATTGCTGACAATTGGTTACCAGCAAGCGTTTGCCCACAACACACACGGGTTATTAGCAGGAATCATTTGTGTTGTTATCGGTCTTCCCACACATTTCTGATTACTGACCTGTTTGCCGCGTACCACACACATCTTGTTAAGTTGAACCGTTTCTGTTGTGTTGGGTAATCGCAAATAGTTCATCCGAGTGAACCGCATGCTGTATATCGCACACAACTTGATCTGCCTGACCGTTTCTGTTGTGTTGGGTAATCACAAATAGTTCATCCAAGTGAACTGTATGCCGTGTATCGCACACACCACGAACTGGCTGCCCATTTCTGTTGTGTTGGGTAATCACAAACAGTTCATCCGAGTGAACTGTATGCCGCGTATCGCACACAGCATGAACTGGCTGACCGTGTTTGTTGTTCTGGCTGATCGCAAACAGTTCGTATGGATCAACTGTATGCCACGTATTGCACACGCGTCTCTAATCTGAATCGTTTTTTATGTCTCCAGCATCGCAAACAGTTTGTCTTATTTGGGACGGTTTTTTTAGGACACCGTTTGCGATTCATGCATCACACACAGTTTGATCGTGGGGTCTCTGATTCATGTGTCGCGTTAGCGGTCGCCTGCAGTAGTGTCCACCTATTGAAGTAAAGGAAGAACCTATTATAGCCAAAGAGGAAACAATCATTTATAATGTTGATCCAGTTGTGCCTGCTGCTTATATTGAGAAACCTCATTTCCCTGTTAGGATTAAGGAACATGCTAAAGCTTCAACTGTGGTTAATAAGAGTAATATTAAACCAATTAAACCCTCTGAACAAATTAGAGTGGAACCTAATGTTGCAATGATTAAAGATCTTTTGGTTGATAATATTGATGGACATGTCATATATTTTTGTGATGAAGCAACTAGAATTGCTAAGCCAGAAACTGAAGACAAAAATAAACCGGTAATTGGCATGCCTGTTATTTCTGTTAAAATTGGAGATCATTGATATCATGGTTTATGTGATATTGGTGCTAGTGTAAGTGCTATTCCATTTTCTCTTTATCAAGAAGTCATGAATGATATTGCACCTGTTGAGATTGAAGATATTGATGTTACTATTAAGCTTGCAAACAGAGATACTATTACGCCACTTGGGATTGTTAGAGATGTTGATGTCTTGTGTGGTAAGATCAAATACCCTACTAATTTTCTTGTTCTTGGATCACCACAAGATGGTTTTCGTCCCATTATATTCGGTAGATTTTTCTTGAATACGGTTAATGCTAAGTTTGATTGTAATAGGGAAACGGTCAGTATTAATTTTGGTAATGTATCTCATGAGTTTACTTTCTCTAAGTCTCGTAGACAACCTCATGATAAAGAATTTCCTAATAAATATGAAATTATTGGTCTTGCTTCTATTGCTATGCCTCCTACTAATCCTTTAGAACAATATTTGCTAGACCATGAAAATGATATGCATATGAATGAAAGAAACAAAATAGATGGAATATTCTTTAGGCAAACACCTATACTTAAGCATAATTTACCTATTGAAACTCTTGGAGATCCTCTCCCACCTAAGAGTGACCTTGTGTTTGAATTAAAGAAATTACCGGATACATTGAAATATGCTTATCTTGATGAAAAGAAGATATATCTTGTTATTATCAGTGCTAACCTTTTAGAGCATGAAGAAAAGAGATTACTTAAAACTCTGAGGAAGCACTGTGCTGCTATTGGATATACTCTTGATGATCTTAAGGGCATTAGTCCCACTTTATGTCAACACAAGATTAATATGGAGCCAGATGCTAAACCCGTTGTTGATCATCAATGATGTCTGAATCCTAAAATGAAGGATGTGGTAAGAACTGAAATATTAAAGCTTCTGGAGGTAGGTATAATTTATCCTATAGCTGATAGTAGATGGGTAAGTCCTGTTTGTTGTGTTCTTAAGAAAGGAGGCATTACTGTTGTTCCTAATGATAAAAATGAACTTATCCCACAAAGAACTGTAACTGGTTGTAGGATGGTAATTGATTTCAGGAAATTAAATAAAGCTACTAGGAAAGATCATTACCCTTTGCCTTTTATTGATAAAATGCTAGAAAGATTATCTAAGCATACACACTTTTGCTTCCTAGATGGATATTCTGGTTTTTCTCAAATACCTGTATCAAAAGAAGATCAAGAGAAAACCACTTTCACTTGTCCTTTTGGAACTTATGTTTATAGACGTATGCCTTTTGGTTTATGCAATGCACCTACTACCTTTCAAAGAAGTATGACTGCTATATTCTCTGATTTTTGTGAAAAGATTGTTGAGATATTTATGGATGATTTTTCCGTTTATGGAACTTCTTTTGATGATTGTTTAAGCAATCTTGATCGAGTTTTGCAGAGATGTGAAGAAATTAATCTTGTCTTGAATTGGGAGAAGTACCACTTTATGTTGAATGAAGGTATAGTCCTTGGGCATAAAATTTCTGAAAGAGGTATTGAAGTAGACAAAGCTAAAGTTGATGCAATTGAGAAAATACCATGTCCTAAAGATATCAAAGGTATAAGAAGTTTGCTTGGTCATGCTGGTTTCTATAGAAGGTTCATAAAAGACTTCTCTTAAATTTCTAGGCCTCTTACTAATCTTTTGCAAAAAGATGTTCCATTTGTTTTTGATGATGATTGCGTAGAAGCCTTTGAAATACTTAAGAAAGCCTTAATTTCTGCACCCATCGTTCAACCACCAGACTGGAACTTGCCTTTTGAAATAATGTGTGATGCTAGTGATTATGCTATTGGTGCTATTCTAGGTCAAAGAGTTGATAAGAAATTGAATGTTATTCATTATGCTAGTAAGACTCTAGACAGTGCTCAAAGAAATTATGCTACTACTGAGAAAGAATTTTTAGCAGTTGTGATAAATTCAGATCATATATTGTTGATTCTAAAGTAACTGTTCACACCGATAATGCTGCTATTAAGTACCTTATGGAAAAGAAAGATTCTAAACCGAGATTGATTAGGTGGGTTCTTCTAATACAAGAATTTGATTTGCATATTATTGATAGAAAGGGAGCTGAGAACCCTACAGCAGATAACTTGTCTAGGATGGAAAATGTTCTTGATGACCCACTTCCTATTAATGATAATTTTCCTGATGAGCAATTAGCTGCTATAAATGCTTCTCATAATAGTCCTTAGTATGTAGACTATGCTAATTACATTGTTTCTAAATATATCCCACCTAGCTATACATACCAACAAAAGAAAAAGTTTTTCTTTGATTTAAGACATTACTTTTGGGATGACCCACATTTGTATAAAGAAGGAGTAGATGATGTTATTAGACATTGTGTACCTGAGCGTGAACAAGAACAAATCCTATAGAAGTGCCACTCTGAGGCATACGGAGGACACCATGCAGGAGACAGAACTGCACATAAGGTATTATAGTCTGGTTTTTATTGGCATATTCTTTTTAAAGATGCACGTAAGTTTGTCCTCTCTTGTGATGAATGTCAAAGAATTGGTAATGTTGGTAGACTTTAGGAAATGCCTATGAATTATTCACTTGTTATTGAACCATTTGATGTTTGGGGCTTTGATTATATGGGACCTTTTCCTAAATCCAATGGGTATACACATATTCTAGTTGTTGTTGATTATGTTACTAAGTGGGTCGAAGCTATTCCAACTAGTAGTTCTGATCACAACACCTCTATTAAAATGCTTAAAGAAGTTATATTCCCGAGGTTTGGAGTCCCTAGGTACTTGATGACCGATGGTGGTTCACATTTTATTCATGGCGCTTTCCGTAAACTGCTTGCTAAATATGATGTTAATCATAGAATTGCATCTCCTTATCATCCTCAGTCTAGTGGTCAAGTTGAATTGATCAATAGAGAAATAAAGTTAATTTTGCAAAAGACTGTGAATTGATCGATGAAAAATTGGTCTAAGAAACTGGATGATGCATTGTGGGCTTATAGAACTGCTTATAAAAATCCTATGGGTATGTCTCCGTATAAAGTGGTTTATGGACAAGCATGTCATTTACCTCTCGAATTAGAACATAAAGCTTATTGGGTAATTAAAGAACTTAATTATGATTTCAAACTTGCCAGCAAGAAGAGGTTATTTGATATTAGCACCCTAGATGAGTGGCGAACTCAAGCCTATGAAATTGCCAATTTGTTTAAAAAAGTTAAAAGATGGCATGATAAAGGAATTCAAAAAGGGGAATTCAAAGTTGGAGAGTATGTTCTATTGTACAATTCTCGTTTAAGATTTTTTGCAGGGAAACTTCTCTCTAAATGGGATGGGCCATACATTATCGAAGAAGTTTATCACTCCGGAGCTATCAAGATCAACAACTCCGAAGGAACTAATCCGAGAATGGTTAATGGGAAAAGAATTAAACATTATATCTCAGGTATGGCCATTAATGTTGAAACTAATATTATTCAAACAATGAAACTGGAGGAATACATAAAAGAGACCTTCCGGAGCGCTCCAGAACCCTGAAAAGGAGTATGTATGTGATACGGTAAGTAAACCGACTCCAAAAATTCCATAAAAATTATTTCTATACATTTTGGAATATTAGAAAAAATACAAAAATAAGAAACAGCCGAGGGGACCCACGAGGAGGTCACAAGGCAAAAGGGCGCCGTGTTGCCTTGTGGGCCTCTCGTGTGCCCTCCCGACTCCGTTTTCCTCCCATATGCTTGTTTTGCAAGATAAAAATTCTTCATATATACCCCCTGATGTTTTGACCACCGCATCACAAGTTTCTCCTCTGTTCTTGTTTCGGGCTGTTTTTCTGACAGATCTAGACTCCCATGGCTCCTCGATGGCTCCGCACCAAGCACCGGATCGTGCAACCTTCGTCGGGCAAACGTCCTTTCAGCGAGGCTTATTATGAGTGGTCATCCAGAGAGGAGGACACCGGCATGCAGGAGGAAGCTGGACAGGTCGCGTGAAGCCAGATGCAAGGAGAAGGAGATCAATCCATGCCCACAGGAGAGACTACAGAAAAGGGGGACATATTGCAAACTCTTTATCATAATCTCTCCCCATCTGATATTGATACATTAAAGGTTTTTGAAGAAATTTATGCTTTGAACACAACGCTTACTCATGAAGTTATCTTGTTGGAAGAGCAAAATCACGCCCTCCAGGAGATCAACGACAATCTAGAATACTTATTGAAACTGAAGGACAAGCCCACTACTTCATCACCGCCACCACCGAAGAAAAACACTTGAGTACACGGGTATGGGCGCCACCCTTGGCTTGTTCCAAGCTTGGGGGAGGTGCCCCGTTATCGTATCACCATCACCCTTTATCATCGTTATCTATCTTAGTTCGATCCTTGGTTATTTCGTGATTTAGAGGAATAAAAAGTTTGGTATGATCTAGTTTTGAGTGCTTGTTTCGTGATCTACCTTTCTATATAATCGTTATCTATCTTAGTTCTTTACTTTTATGTTCCAAACTTAGCAATAAAAGAATGAAAAGATCATAGCTAATCCCTTGGGGAAGTAATGACTTCACATAAGAAAAGTATAGTTGATAAAATTTATTGCAGATTAACAAACGTAGCATTGGTCATTGATGCAATTCATGAAAGATTAATAAAGGAAGAGAGGATTCACATATAGATATACTATCTTAGACATCTTTTATGATTGTGAGCCCCCATTAAATATTCTATGTCAAAGAGTTGACGTTGGACAAGCAAGACAACATAATGATTTATGCTTGCTTATATTCACATAGAAGTTATATTGTCATGGATCCTCTAACATGTGGTGCTTGCTCCCTATCTTTTGCTAGCCAAAAATCTGCACTAAGTAGAGATACTACTTGTGCATCCAAAACCCTTGAACCCAGTTTCATGTCATGAGAGTCCACTATATCTACCTAAGGATTGAATAAGATCCTTCAAGTAAGTTGTCATCGGTGCATAAAGTAACAAAAATTGCTCCCTAAATATGTAAGAACTTTTATTGTAAGGGAAAATAAGCTTTGTACGAACTTGTGATGGTGAAGAAATAAAAGCGACAGACTGCATAATAAAGGTTGCTATCACAAGGGAAAATATAAAGTGACATTCCTTTACATTAAGAGTTTGCACATCTAAAAACAACAAGCGCATGACAACCTCTGCTTCCCTCTGCGAAGGGCCTATCTTTTACTTTTCTGTATTTACTTTTATGCAAGAGTCAATAGTGTTCCTCTCTATTCCGTTTTTATTTTTCTCTTGGAAAGCATCATGTGGTGGGGAAATATCTAGGCACATATATCCAGTTGGATGTAAGTAATCATGAGTTATTATTGTTGACAATACCCTTGAGGTAAATTTGTCGGGAGGTGAAACTTTGAACCCCCATCTTCCTATGTGTCTGATTGAAACTTTCGCCCCATAAATATGCCGTGAGTGTCAGCAATCATAGAAGACTAAATGATAGTTGAATATGTGAACTTGCTACATAAAAGCTCTTACATAGACTCTTCCTGAAAATATGATGAATTGTAATTGTTTCATTGACTAAGAACATAGTTTGTTAGTTTTCAAGAAAGTTTATGGTTTATACTTTGATATTGTGATGAGTTATTACTTGTTTATGGGAAGTTTTATGATGATCAATTGCTGTTATAGTATAGATCATGATGCTTTCATGTCCGTATTTTGTTCTATCGACACCTCTCTCTCTAAACATGTGGTCATGATTATTGATTTCGGCTTTCGCTTGAGGACAAGCGAGGTCTAAGCTTGGGGGAGTTGATCCGTGATGAGTCCAATCTACGTGACGTTTTTCCTATATATTTTGTGCCTACAAGGTGGGCTTTGTGGAATTTTACCGCGTTCGCGCACTTCTTTTTGTTGGTAATCCCTCAGGTAACGTCTTTTGGAGCAATATTCATTTAATGGAGAAAATCGCCAAAAATGGCAGTGGAATCACGCATTAAAGGTGATAAACACTTTCCATAAAAAAATCAAGCAAGAAGGACAAAGAAACAGCCGTCGTCGCACTTCCAGAACGAACGACGGCGTTCCATCCGACCGCGCGCGCTCGCATGAGCGGCCGTTTGGCGCGCCGCCGCCTCTGGGGGATCAGCTATTTTCACCCCATCGAAGCGGATCGTGAAGGGGATGAACAATGACTCTAGAAACTCATCCAGAAGGCAGAACCCTAGCCTCTGGAGCCCATCTGGAGGGAGGATCGACCGGGAGAAGAAGGGGATTCCTCTCACCACGCGAGGAACGACATCATCATCAACATCTACATCATCACCACCTTCATCATCATCATCATCCACATCCTTATCATCTGCAACATCAAGAACCCTAGTGGATCCTTCGGTGTATCGGTTGAATCATTCGCCCATGCATTCCATTACCATTACCATGATGATTGTTGTTCTTATGTGTGAGTACACCCCTAGTTCTCGGGGATATGGATGAACCTTGGTATGTGTAGTATCTGAAACGTTTATTATGGATATGAGATCCTTTATTGAATGCTTACTTTAATAACTTCATGAATGTTGCGAAGGGGCCCCACTCAGCATTTGTGCCTATATTGACCACAAAGTATATCACTGTCTTTGCATAGGTTTAGGATGTGGAGGTTGATACATTTCCGTTGTTTCTACTTTTCCAAACACTTTTGCTCTTGTTTTGGATTCTAATTTGCATGATTTGAATGAAACTAACCCAGACTGACGCTGTTTTCAGCAGAATTGCCATGGTGTTGTTTTTGTGCAGAAATCAAAGTTCTTGGATTTGGATGAAACTTTTTGGAGAATTTTTATGGAATATATAAAAATTATTGGCGCAGGAATCAATAGAAGGGGGCCACCCAGTGCCCACGAGGCACCAGGGCGCGCCACCCCCTAGGTGCGCCCTGGTACACTATAAATTCATGATTCTAGAGAAAAAATAGGAGAGGAAGTTTTATTGCATTTCACGATACGGAGCCGCCGCCACCTCCTGTTCTTCATCGGGAGGCCAGATCTGGAGTCCGTTTGGGGCTCCGGAGAGGGGGATCTTCCGGCATCGTCATCATCCACCATCCTTCATCACCAATTTCATGATGCTCACCATCGAGAGTGTGTAATTTCTTCGTAGGCTTGCTAGACGGTGATGAGTTGGGTGAGATTTATCATGTAATCGAGTTAGTTTTGTTAGGGCTTGATCCCTAATATCCACTATGTTCTTAGATTGGTGTTGCTATGACTTTGCTATGCTTAATGCTTGTCACTAGGGACCGAGTGCCATGATTTCAGATCTGAACCCTTTATGTTTTCATGAATATATTTGTGCTCTTGATCCGATCTTGCAAGTTGTATGCACCTGCTACGTGTTATGATCCGCATACCCCAAGGTGACAATAATTGGGATTCTTTCCGGTGATTGCCGTAGTTTGAGGAGTTCATGTATTCACTAAGTGTTAATGCTTTGTTCCAGTTCTCCATTAAAAGGAGGCCTTAATATCCCTTAGTTTCCTTATGGACCCCGCTGCCACGGGAGGGTAGGACAAAAGATGTCATGCAAGTTCTTATAGCAAGCACGTATGACTATATACGGAATACATGCCTACATTACATTGATGAATTGGAGCTAGTTCTGTGTTGCCCTAGGTTATGACTGTTACATGATGAATGTTATCCAACATAATCACCGATCCAATGCCTATGAGCTTTTCACATATTGTTCTTGCTAAGTTACTACTGTTGTCACAATTGCTACAAAACTACTGCTGCTACCATTACTGCTACTGTTACTATTATTGCTACTGCTATCAAACTGTCATACTACTGTGCTACTGATCACTCTGCTGTAGATATTTAGTCTCCAGGTGTGGTTGAATTGACAACTCAACTGCTAATACTTGCAAATATTCTTTGGCTCCCCTTGTGTCGAATCAATAAATTTGGGTTGAATACTCTACCCTCGAAAACTGTTGCGATCCCCTATAATTGTGGGTTATCAAGACCTTTTTCTGGCGCCGTTGTCGGGGAGGTTAGCTTTATTTGCTGAGTCACTTGGGATTTATATCTTTTGATCACTATGAAGAATCTGAAAGATGCTAAGACCAAGATCGTTCCCTCTAAGACGAGGGGAGGTAAGGAACTGCCATCTAGTTCTGCACTTGATTCACCTTCTATTTTGAGTAAACTTGCAAGACCACCACATGCTATTAATTCTAATATGTCACAAGTTATTGATGATACCACTTCTGCTATGAATGATACTCATGATGATGCTAGTACTATGCTTGATAATGCTGTGCCACTTGGTGAATTTCTTAGTGAACAACTTGCTAAAGCTAAAGAAATTGAAAATGCTGAAACTCTTTAGAATTATGATTCACCTATTATGCCTAGCTCTCCTACTAGATTTGAAACACCTGATGAACATTGCTGTGATAGGGAGACGGCTAGAGCCATTCTTGCTTGTAATGATAGAGATGAAGTTATAAAACTGCTTGCTGAAATGAAAGAAAAATCTATGAGGGAGAGAATGAAATATGATCCTAAGTTTGCTACCTCTCCTATATTTGTTACTGATAAGGATTATGAATTCTCTGTTGATCCTGAGTTAATTCCTTTGGTTGAATCTGATCCTTTCCATGGCTATGAAACTAAAACCGTTGTGGCACGTCTCACTAAATTAAATGATATAGCCACCCTATTTGCTCATGAGAAAAAAATTCGCTATTACTATATTCTTAAGTTATTTCCTTTCTCATTAAAGGGTGATGCTAAAGAATGGTATAATACTCTTGCTCCTGGTTGTGTGCGTAGTCCCCAGGATATGATTTATTACTTCTCTAAAAAATATTTTACTGCTCGTAAGAAACAAGCTGCTCTATAAGAAATATTTAACTTTGTGCAAATTAAAGAAGAGAATCTCCCTAAAGCTTGGGGGAGGCTTCTCCAACTACTTAATGTTTTGCCTGATCATCCTCTTAAGAAGAATGAAATACTTGATATCTTTTACAATGGACTAACCGATGCTTCTAGGGACTACCTAGATAGTTGTGCGAGTTGTGTTTTCAGGGAACGGACTATTGAACAAGCTGAGGAATTATTGAATAATATATTAAAGAATGATAATGATTGGACACTTCCTGAACCACCGCCTAAACCTACTCCGAAGAAGAGGGGTATTTTATATGTCAGTCCTGAAGATATGCAAGAAGCAAAGAAATGCCAGAAGGAAAAAGGTATTAAAGCTGAAAATGTTAAGCATTTACCACCTATTGAAGAAATACATGGTCTTGACACACCACCACAGGTAGTAGAGGTAAATTCTCTTATAAAGTTTGATGAACGTGATATTCCTTATAACAAACCTCCTAGTCAATGCTTGTATGAATTTGACAATTATATTATTAAGCAAGACCACTTCAATGCTAATGTTATGAAACAATTGAAACGAAATGCCTACATGATTGATTGCTTGAGTGACTTGTTATTTAGAATTGCTAATGATGTTAAGGGTGTAAGTAAGCATGCATCTATGGTTCAAACCCAGTTAGAACAAGTTGCTAAATCTCAAAGTAAGTTGCTCAATGAAATGAATAACAATATGAATGATCATGCTGTTAGAGTAATGACTAGAGGAGGTAGAATGACTCAGGAGCCACTTTATCCTGAAGGTCACCCAAAAAGAATTGAACAAGACTCTCAAAGAATTAATGTTGATGCACCTAGTCCATCTAAAAAGAAAAACAAAAAGAAAAATGATAGGACTTTGCATACTTCTAGTGAACCCGAGGTAGAAAAACCCTTGGAGGATAGTAATGATATTTCTATTTCCGATGCTGAAACACAATCTGGTAATGAACATTCACCTGATGATAATAATAATGATGATGCTCCTATGGATACCCAACCAGATAATGATAAAGAACCTGTTAACGATGTTGAAATAGAACCTGCTGTTGATCTTGATAACCCACCTTCTAAAAATAAACGTTATGATAAAAAGACTTCGTTGCTAGAAAACATGGTAAAGAAAGAGAACCATGGGTTCAAAAACCCATGCATGCCCGAGGATGACAACATGTCGATTATCCTTGGTAGACCCTTTTTGAATACTGCAGGGGCTGTTATTGATTGCAACAATAGCAAGGTCACTTTTCATATCAATGGTAATGAACATACGGTGCACTTTCCGAAGAAACAATTTCAAGTAAATGGTATTCGTGTTATTGGAAAGACTCCGACAATTACTATTAGAAGTTTTCAACTCCCTCTTCCTACTGTTAAAAAGAAATATGAAACTCTTATTATTGGGGAGATGCATATCCCCGTTGAGGTAACTTAGTGTTTTACGAAGATTCTTCGGTCTCATGTTACTCGGAAATGGTTTGTTAATAAGACTTGATCAACCTTATTAATGGATTCTTTTTGAGAGGCATGTGGTCGATGAATTTAGTAACCACAACCTTCTGTACCCACTTTTTGTTTTCTGTTATTTTTAGTTAAACGCAATAAAATGCCATGATTACCCTGTTTTCTGAATTATCCGTGCAATAAAAAAATGTCCAGAAATGAAAGTGCTCAGAATGCAATAAAATTTTGATATGAATTTTTATATAATATTTGAGAATTTTTGGCACTGGAAACATACCAGGGGGGGTGCCCCAGGTGCCCACGAGGCACCAAGGCGCGCCACCCCCTGGCGCGCCCAGGTGGCTCGTGGGCCCCACAGGGACCCCCTCACTTATCCCTTCAGCCCACTTCGTCTCTTACCTCTAGCAAAAATTCCCGGTATCTCTCTCTCTCGTGTTCTTGCTCAGAAACCTGAAATTTTCGATCTCTTTGCTCGGAGCTCCGTTTCCGAAACTGTTTTGGGAGATTGCTCCTTGGTATGTGACTCCTCCATTGCTCCAATTAGTTTTTGCTCTAGTGGATTATATTTTGCTTAATTAGCTGCTCTTGGTGCTACTGAAAATGAGCTTTCATGTTGAATTCTTTGAGTTCCAAGTAGTTTGAATGCTTGATATAGCCTCTAGACATCCATATGAGTAGTTGCTATCAATCTTGTGAAGTTTTATTGATATCATTTTGTGACCCAAATTTTTTCAGAAAATTGTTCTTAGGAGAATGAATATCTTCTGGAGGAGCTCTTCAAAGCGGAAAGCCAAGGGAGTCCTTTGGGACTCCTCGGACAATGACCTCTACATCCCGCGTAGGACGGAGGTTCGGACGTGCGAATGGCCGCACAATGCCTTCATGAACGAAGCCGGATTCTACCAAGAGTTCACGCAATTTGTTGCCAATGCCGGATTGACCGACTTCCTCGCAGATGAGTGTGACCAGCACCACATCCTTACAATTTCCTTTGTGCAAAACTTTCATTTTCTGAATAGGCTCAAACCTCCTGAGGTGCGCTTTGATTTATATGCTGAACATTATCAGATACCTCTGGCTGAGTTTTGTGAGATATGTTTGATTCCCTTCGATGGGGAAATTAGAGAGCCTCGCCCAAAGAAGTTCGAGGGTTTCCTCCACACTTTAACGGTGGGGGAGACAAGGGGCATGTCGAAAGCCCGAGCCACTAGCTTGCAGTTTCCCTCTGTTCATTACCTTGCTCTATTCTTAGGGAAATGTTTAATTGCTAGGGAGCAAGGTAGTGCGCTAGCTACACCTGACTTTACCATTTTACGCCGCGCACTGCATAATGACAACACTTATAACCTGGGAGCTATCATTGCATGGTGCCTGCACACTAATAGGACTAGGGGTAAAATTCATTGTGGTATTTATGCTACTCGCTTAGCGAGATGTTTTAATGTTAACATACGCCCTCATGATTACTTTTTGCCCAGAGTTTACTTAGATCACCAGTCCATGAGGGACCACCACTTTCTTGATGATCCTGAACCTCCTCACACCATTCGTTATAACTTGGTTTTTAGTGAGGATACTCGTGATATTATTTCGTTGCCTGCACCTGCTTTGTTTGATTCTCATGCTAGGAACGGATATACCGTGATGCCACCGGACATCGTTGCTTACCGGAACGCGTTGGCAGCGGCAGAGGAGGTGGCCCAGGATTGGGACGCTCGGGTGCCGCCGCCTCAGGACTTTCACATGGGACCGGATGGCTACTATGGATGGCCGTAGACCAAGCTAGGCCAAAAGCCTAAGCTTGGGGGAGTACGTATCTCTCACCGACATTTCATTCATGTCCACACATTTCCTTCCAGTTGTCGGTGTTCATACTTTTTCATTGTATAATCCATGTTAGTTTTATTTTCTCGCTTTCTTCTTGTGTGTTTGAAAAACTTTGAGAAAATCCAAAAATATTTCTCGTGTCTTTTTGGTTTTTCTTTCTAGTTTAATTAGTTGTAGTTTAGTAGTAGTATTAAAAGAAAACCCAAAAAGATTTCCCGTTTCTTCTTTTACTTGTTGGGAGCTTTCCCGTGTAAATAGTTTTTCTCGTTTTTCGTTTTCTTCTTTATTTTGCTTTCTTCAGAAAAACTAAAAACTCCAAAAACATTTCAGTGTGTTTCTCTGAAATTCTTTTCTTTCGTTGAGTCATTGTAAGGAGAAGACCACGATGAAAATGTTGAGTGGCTCTCATATGCATTATGGTTTATCTGACAAAGAGCCAATATTACCTTGTCTTCTCCTTTAAATAAAATGCTTACAGATTCCAGCTTAGTCCACGACACGTTTGCACTATTTTTATTTTCATATCATTCGGTAGTGCAAGTGAAAGGCAATATTGACGATGATTTGATGAAGTGACTGTGGCAAGGAAAAGCGGGTATGAACTCAACTTGCTCTTTGTTTTTGTAAATATGTTTAACTCAGTATCCATGATTTAGCATTTTATGATTAAACATGTTTATGATGACAATTAGAGATTAGAGTTGCTCATGCCATGCTTAAGTAGCTAGGAGTGGATAATGATTTATCTTGGGTGTCAAGATGCATTAAAATGATTGTGATGTAGTATGATGATATGGTATCCTCCTCTGAATGCTTCGAGTGGCTTGACTTGGCACATGTTCACGCATGTAGTTGATTCAAAACCAACATAGCCTCCACGATATTTATGTTCATGGTGCTTATATCCTACTCATGCTAGTATTCAATGTTGATTATTCATAATGCATGATTATGACCGTTTTCGCTCGCTAGCTGGTCGCTTCTCAACCTATTTGCTAGCCTTCGCCTGTACTAAGCGGGAATACTGCTTGTGCATCAAAACCCCTAAACCAAAGTTATTCCAGATGAGTCCACTATATCTACCTATATGCGGTATTACTCTGCCGTTCTAAGTAAATTTGCATGTGCCACCTCTAAATATTCAAATGAACATCTATTTTGTGTGCCCGTACCGCTCATGGAGCGACAGGGGGCGGTTAGTATCTTCCATGCTAAGCGGATTATTCTCATGACGACTGTTTACTCACTTGTCCTTGCACGAGAGGGGCTGGTAATCGGGATGCCCAGTCTCACTATTAAAATTGCAAAATAATAAAACAAACTCCCCCAAAAAGTTGTTGGTATGGAGGGCACCCGAGGATTCGGCTAGCCATGGCTTGTGTTTGTTGGTGGAGGGGGAGTAAACTTTACTTTACCGCTTGGGAACCGCTGCTAATGTGTTTAGCATGGAAGATATTGAAAACTCTCGGTCGTGACGTTGACAGGAAAGGCATACCTCCCAAAATTATATTTATCTCTAATTTAAGCTTCGAGCTCTGGCACTTCTGCAAATCCATGCTTCCCTCTGCGAAGGGCCTATCTATTTACTTTTATGTTGTTTTACTTTTATTGTTGAGTCATCACCTTCTCAAACAAGCACCAGACCTGAGAGCACTATTGTCATTGTCATCCATTTTGTATAGTTAATGTTGGGTGCATCATGACTGGATCTCTTCTACCATGAATTACAATGTTTAGTCGCTTCTTGAACTTTGGAGGTGCTCTGCATTAATGTTTTGCGGTCTCAGAAAGGGCTAGCGAGATACCATGTTGTCATATTATATCATGATTGTTTTGACAAAGTGTTGGCATTTGAGATACCTTATTATTGCTCGCTAGTTGATTATGCCATTGATATGAGTGAATATAATTTCTAAGAGTTATCATTTGCATGGTTAGTTATAATCTTTGCTGAAAACTTGGACACTATTTAATCATACAAGAACAAAAGAGTTTGTAAAAGTTTTTCTTTATCACTTTCAGTTTGTCAACTGAATTGCTTGAGGACAAGCAATGAGTTAAGCTTGGGGGAGTTGATACGTCTCCATCGTATCTACTTTTCCAAACACTTTTGCTCTTGTTTTGGACTCTAATTTGCATGATTTGAATGAAACTAACCCGGACTGACGCTGTTTTCAGCAGAATTGCCATGGTGTTGTTTTTGTGCAGAAATCAAAGTTCTTGGATTTGGATGAAACTTTTTGGAGAATTTTTATGGAATATATAAAAATTATTGGCGCAAGAATCAACAGAAGGGCGGCCACCCAGTGCCCACGAGGCACCAGGGCGCGCCACCCCCCAGGCGCGCCCTGGTACCTCGTGGGGCCCATGTGGCTCCGCTGACCCTAATTCCAACACTATAAATTCACAATTCTAGAGAAAAAAATAGGAGAGGAAGTTTTATTGTGTTTCATGATACGGAGATGCCGCCACCTCCTGTTCTTCATCGGGAGGCCAGATCTGGAGTCCGTTTGGGGCTCTGGAGAGGGGGATCTTCCGGCATCGTCATCATCAACCATCCTTCATCACCAATTTCATGATGCTCACCGCCGGGAGTGAGTAATTTCTTCGTAGGCTTGCTGGACGGTGATGAGTTGGATGAGATTTATCATGTAATCGAGTTAGTTTTTTTAGGGCTTGATCCCTAGTATCCACTATGTTCTGAGATTGATGTTGCTATGACTTTGCTATGCTTAATGCTTGTCACTAGGGCCTGAGTGCCATGATTTCAGATCTGAACCCTTTATGTTTTCATGAATATATTTGTGCTCTTGATCCGATCTTGCAAGTTGTATGCACCTGCTACGTGTTATGATCCGCATACCCCAAGGTGACAATAATTGGGATTCTTTCCGGTGATTGCCGTAGTTTGAGGAGTTCATGTATTCACTAAGTATTAATGCTTTGTTCCGGTTCTCTCTTAAAAGGAAGCCTTAATATCCCTTAGTTTCCTTATGGACCCCGCTGCCACGGGAGGGTAGGACAAAAGATGTCATGCAAGTTCTTATCGTAAGCACGTATAACAATATACGGAATACATGCCTACATTACATTGATGAATTGGAGCTAGTTCTGTGTCGCCCTAGATTATGACTGTTACATGATGAATGTTATCCAACATAATCACCGATCCAATCACATATTGTTCTTGCTAAGTTACTACTGTTGCTACTGTTGTCACAATTGCTACAAGACTACTGCTGCTACCGTTACTGCTACTGTTACTATTATTTCTACTGCTATCAAACTATCATACTACTGTGCTACAGATCACTCTGCTGTAGATATTTAGTCTCCAGGTGTGGTTGAATTGACAACTCAACTACTAATACTTGCAAATATTCTTTGGCTCCCCTTGTGTCGAATCAATAAATTTGGGTTGAATACTCTACCCTCGAAAACTGTTGCGATCCCCTATACTTGTGGGTTATCAGAGGTAATTCGAGGTGACAGTAAAAGCCTACTGCTCCAAACCTTTACAAGTGGCCGGGGATTTACGGAGAATCCTTAGTGAGGCCGCGTCCACGGGGAAACCCTTAATTATCATGAGTTGTAACCCACAGGGGGAGACTATGATGGTGGTGTGCGTGGCACGAAGTCTACCATAAGTAGAACGTGTTCTATACCCAGCTCCACCCAGCATAAACGTCAGCAGTGGCTCAAGTATCCTTTCCATGCCATGCTTATGCATAGTATTACTAGAAACATACCAATGGGGATTCCAGACTCCCTGAGAATGCCTTTTTAATTCCATTGTTTCACTGTTATTTACCATCCTTGTCTTTCATTTACTTTTATGTTATTCAGTTACAAGTCACCATTTTACTCAATCCTTATTTAAATCCGCCCTCTCTCTGCTTCAAGTTTACAATTATCTGCAGGCACAAAGTTACATAATTCTCTACAAGGGGCAAAAACCTGATTCCTCTGCTCCCTGTGGGATCGATACTCTTACTTCAAAAAGGCTACAACTAAACCCTGTGCACTTGCAAGCTATCAAGCTTTTTCTGGTGCTTTTGCAGGGGAGCTAAGCGCTTTTGGGCCTTGCCTTGAGTTTTGAATTATTTTGTGATCTAACAGTTTTTGCAGACAAAGAGCAGCCATGGTCCTTCAAGAACAAGTTTATCAGGTAGGTGCTGAGTTAGTAGTAGGACCGGCTCGAGGAGAGAACTTTATAACAACTGGTCCTGACCTACCTGGTAAAGTATATGAGATAAACCCTCGGTTAATTGCTATGATAAAAGAAAATATATTCTGAGGTGATGCAACTGAATGTCCTTATGAGCATATTGATAATTTTTATCTTGCATGCGGAACTCTTCAGTTGCAGGAGTTAACCAATGACGAGATCAAAGCAAAATTATTTCCCTATTCTCTCCAGGGAGCAGCTACAAGATGGCTAAGATGCCAAGATATAAATACATTGAGTAGCTGGCCAAAATTATTGGCTACATTTTCCTCTTATTATTTTCCTCAAGGGAAGCTATATGTAATCAGGAGGAAGATAAGCAGTTTTGGACAGCGGGAAGGTGAGAACTTCGTAGATGCAAATAAAAGGTATTGTGAAATACTTCTTGCATGCCCTGAACACCATTATCCTGACTTTTTAGTAGTCAACTTCTTTTACGGTGGGCTTAATTCACAAACTAAACAAGCTTTAGATCTTGCCTCTAAAGGTTCCGTTTTGGGAACCGAGATATCAGATGCTTGGAGAGGTGCAATGCTGAGAATTGGTACCTTTGTTCAAAGGAAAAGAGTAAAGTTCATCCTGTTTATGATAGCAGAGGGGGGCCACCTGTTGCCCACAAGGCAACAGGGCGCGCCTACCCCCCAGGGCGCACCCTGATGCCTTGTGGGTCCCATAGTTGGCCTTTGGCCCCCCTCCTTCTGCTATATGAAGCCATTTACCCTAAAAAAACCAGGAGGACTTTCGGGATGAAGCGCCACCGTCTCGAGGCGGAACTAGGGCAAGAGCACTTTTGCCCTCCGGCGGAGTGACGCTACCGGGGATACTTTCCTCCGGGAGGGGGAAATTGAAGCCATCGACATCACCAACGATCCTCTCTTCGTGGGAGGACCAATCTTCATCAACATCTTCACCAGCACCATCTCATCTTAAACCCTAGTTCATCTCTTGTATTCAATCTTTGTCTCAAAACCTCAGATTGGTACCTGTGGGTTGCTAGTAGTGTTGATTACATCTTGTAGTTGATGCTAGTTGGTTTATTTGGTGGAAGATTATATGTTCAGATCCTTAGTGATATTCAATACTCCTCTGATCTTGAACATGAATATGATTTGTGAGTAGTTACGTTTGTTCTTGAGGACATGGGAGAAGTCTTGTCAATTAGTAATCATGTGAATTTGGCATTCATTCGATATTTTTATGATATGTATGTTGTTGCTTCCTTTAGTGGTGTCATGTGAATGTCGACTACATGACACTTCACCATACTTGGGCCTAAGGGAAGGCAATGTGGAGTAATAAGTAGATGATGGGTTGCTAGAGTGACAGAAGCTTAAACCCTAGTTTATGCGTTATTCCGTAAGGGTGTGATTTGGATCCATATGTTTCATGCTGTGGTTAGATTTATCTTAATTCTTCTTTCGTAGTTGCAGATGCTTGTGAGAGGGGGTAATCATAAGTGGGATGCTTGTCCAAGTAAGGATAGCACCCTAGCACCGGTCCACCCACATATCAAATTATCAAAGTAGCGAACGCGAATCAATTGAATATGATGAAAGTGACTAGATGATAATTCCCATGTGTCCTCGAGAATGTTTTGCTTAATATAAGAGACCGTTCTGGCTAGTCATTTGCTATAAATAGGATTGGGCCACCTTGCTACACTCTTGTTACTCTTGTTACTTGTTACAAATCACCTTGCCACAAAACTATCTGTTACCGCTACTTTCAGTACTTGCAGAGAATATCTTGCTGAAAACCGCTTATCATTTCCTTCTACTCCTTGTTGGGTTCGACACTCTTACTTATCGAAAGGACTACGATTGATCCCCTGTACTTGTGGGTCATCAAACAGGTCACGTCGGCTAGGCCGAGGACTGCGCTTCGCATCAGATCATCAAGATCGGGCGGGTTTCTTCATCAAACTGAACTCCGATCTCAACCGAGGTCATGAAGGAATTCGTTCATGGAGCTCGTGGGCTCAACGTCAACATTGCCCTCAGGTGACTGTGCATATTTTTTGGACAGCGAATTCATGTTCGCCATCCCTGTCTCCTCGAGTGTCGCTTTGACGATTGCTTTAGTGGAATTGTGCCAACTGAGTCTAGAATAAAATTTCATCGCGTTTCGATGGAGGAATCTCCGGCAATCGCTGATATACCGGAGCCCTGTCGAATCTGGATGGGAATCTGGAGGAGTTTAGGGCGAGGAGTCCAGAAGTTAGCTCGGTCATCCTTTGGAAGATCCAACCGTTTATCGACTGCTGAATCCCATATAGACAACCCCTCAACATTTTAGCTCGATCCGATCGTTCAAACTCCGGGAAACATCTGAAGAGTGCATCAATTTTCGGATATGTTTTCTGCACGAAAACGAATCCGACCCGAGTTCATCTTTTTCATGAATGAGATATCTGACGTCTTTTTTGAAGGAATTTTTTTGTAAGGTATTGTGTTTTGATCTTAAACACGTACCTACAATTTTGTGCATTTTCCAATGTCCACCACGACGACCTGCTTCGACATGTCGGCTGACATGGGGCTGCGACGTCACCTCACCGACCTGCTCCATTACCTCGGCTAGATCGGGGGCTTCACCATCGCTTCAGCGACATGTGATGACCCACAAGTATAGGGGATCAATCATAGTCCTTTCGATAAGTAAGGTGTCGAACCCAAGGAGGAGCAGAAGGAAATGACAAGAGGTTTTCAGCAAGGTATTCTCTGCAAGTACTGAAAGTAGTGGTAACATATAGTTTTGTAGCAAGGCAATTCATAACAAGTAACAATAGTAACCAAGCTGCAGCAAGGTGGCCCAATCCTTTTTATAGAAAAGGACAAGCCAGAACGTTCTCTTATAGTCCTCAAAGAGCTCTCGAGGACACATGGGAATTGTCGTCTAGTCACGTTCATCATGTTTAGTTGATTCGCGTTCGCTACTTTGATAATTTGATATGTGGGTGGACCGGTGCTAGGGTGTTGTTCTTACTTGAACAAGCAACCCTCTTATGATTACCCCCTCTCGCAAGCATCCGCAACTACGAAAGAAGAATTAAGGTAAATCTAACCATAGCATGAAACATATGGATCCAAATCAGCCCCTTACGGAATAACGCATAAACCAGGGTTTAAGCTTCTGTCACTCTCACAACCCATCATCTACTTATTACTCCCCAATGCATTCTCCTCGGCCCAAATATGGTGAAGTGTCATGTAGTCGACGTTCACATGACACCACTAGAAGAATAACAACATACACATCGTCAAAATATCGAACGAATACCAACTTCACATGATTACTTATAACAAGACTTCTCCCATGTCCTCAAGAACAAAAGTAACTACTCACAAATCATATTCATGTTCAAGATCAGAGGTGTATTGAATATGCTTGAGGATCTGAACATATAATCTTCCACCAAATAAACCAACTAGCATCAACTACGAGATGTAATCAACACTACTAGCAACCCACATGTACCAATCTGAGGTTTTGAGACAAAGATTGAATACAAGAGATGAACTAGGGTTTGAGAGGAGATGGTGCTAGTGAAGATGTTGATGAAGATTGGTCCTGCCATGATGAGAGGATCGTTGGTGATGTCGATGGCTTCGATTCCCCCCTCCCGGAGGGAAGTATCCCCGGCGGAATCGCTCAGCAGGAGAGCAAAAGTACTCCTGCCCAAGTTACGCCTCGAGACTGCGGCGCTTCCTCCCGAAAGTCTTCTTCTGATTTTTTCTAGGGCAAATAGCATCTTATAGGAGAACATGGGCCGAGAGGCCTGCCAGGGGGCCCACAAGCTCACAGGGCGCGCCCAGGGGGGGTAGGGCGTGCCCCCTAAGCTTGTCGCTCCTTGGTGGGTCCCCTCCTGGTATTTCTTCTGCGAATATTTTTTATATATTCCAAAATAATTCGCCGTAAATTTTCAAGTCATTTGGAGTTGTGGAGAATATCTATCTCTGCTGTAGCTTTTTTCAGGTCCAGAATTCCAGCTGTCGGCAATCTCCCTCTTCATGTGAAACTTGCAAAATAAGAGAGAAAAGGCATTAGGATTGCATCATAATGTGAAATAATTACCCAAAACATAATAAATAACAGTAGGTAAACATGATGCAAAATGGACGTATCAACATGCTCCGGGGGCTTCATCATCCCCCCGCCGACCAACTTAGTCTCAACAGCTGGACCAGGGGCTTCGCCTTGCCACATCAACCGTGCTGCATCGCCACTTCGTCAAGCCGAGCTCCTCGCTCGGTCACCTCGGGATGGCTTTGGGGGCTGGGACCTCGGTCAAGACGAGGACTATGCATCATGTCAGATCTGTCAAAGTTCGATGAGCGTCCTCGTCCCGCCGCAAGCCTAGAACGCATGATCAACATCGGAAGCATTAACCAGCTAAGTCGCTTTCATGCTCAACTTTTTTTAGTTTTTTTTATTTTTGGTCTGGTTCAACCAAGCATTATATTTTTGTTAAACAAAACATTTGTTTGTTAAAAACTTTGTTTGTTAAAAACAACTTTTTTAAACTAAGTTAACTAGGGCTCTTAAATTTATATGAGCCATTTTATAAGAAATGTTTTCTTCTTAGTCATTGCAAAGTCTTTTTCTACCACTCCTTTTTTGACTCAAGTGTATGGTCAAATTGCTAGATAGCCAGGCTTCTCTCTAAAGCAGCTTGAGTTTAGTTCGCTAAACTGGCCTGAGAAGCACTCCGCCTTCGGAAAAGGAGGTTGAAACTGAAGGCTGACCCACTTGAAGTCTTGAGATCGGATGTGTCATGTTAAAGCACGACGGAAGCAACATATCTATACGTTTTTTCAGGAGGCGGGACATCCTTTTGCTCACGGTATCCTACGTGGTAATTCTGCTTGGGAAATCTTTTCCGCCCCGCCGTTCGGCATCTTCCCTGACGAGCTGCACCTCGGCGTTGGCGAAACACACATGCCACCTGAGTTAGTTCCCGAGGAGATACGATGCTAGGGTTGGCCATGTGGCCCAACCCAAGTCTCGGGGGCTACTGCATTGACAATTCATTGTAGAAAATTCAAAGTACAAAACAGTTTTCGAGGAGATTACGATCCTCAGGTTGGTCGGTGATACGTCTCCAACATATCTATAATTTATGAAGTATTCATGCCATGTTTACAAAAAAAATTATATGGTTTTGGTGCACTTTTATATGATTTGAATGAAACTAACCCGGACTGACGTTGTTTTCAGCAGAACTACCATGGTGCTATTTTTGTGCACAAATAAAAGTTCTCGGCTTGGGCTAAAAATTTAC
This sequence comes from Elymus sibiricus, assembly GCA_039707655.1. NCBI lineage: Eukaryota > Viridiplantae > Streptophyta > Magnoliopsida > Poales > Poaceae > Elymus > Elymus sibiricus. Next base: position 334,694,971 of record CM077666.1, read on the forward strand.
GGTGATTTTTTATGGACCAAAAGAGACCCACGAAGTTCCGGAGGTGGACCAGAGGGTGGCCAAGGGAGCCACAAGACTGGGGGCGGGGGGCACCCCCTAAGGCGTGCCCCCTGAGCTTGTTGGTCCCTCGTGAGGCCCTCCTGGTGTGAAACCGCCACCAAAAATTCTTATAAATAGGGAAACCCCCAGAAAGAAACCTAGAACTCCCACGCCGCCGCCGCAAGCCTCTGTTACGAAGCGATCTCATCTGGAGGCCTTCTCTGGCACCCTGCTGGAGGGGAAAATCATCACCGGAGGCCATCTTCATCATCCCAGAGGTCTCCAGGATGATGAGGGAGTAGTTCACCCTCGGGGCTGAGGGTATGTACCAGTAGCTATGTGTTTGATCTCTCTCTCTCTCTCTCTCTCTCTCGTGTTCTTCATTTGGCACTATCTTGATGTACCGCGAGCTTTAAGTGAAGATCAATGAGTAGTTAAACAATTAAGTAGCTATGTGAAGACTCTCTCCAAATAAAGATTTCAGATCTAAGTATTTTATTCAAACAACAAGGAAAACAAAATAAAATGGCATTCCAAGATTAGCACATCTCATGCGAAGAAGCAAAAACTTAGGCTCACCCGAGACTAACCGATAGTTGTTGATGAAGAAAGATGGGGTGCCTACCGGGGCATCCCCAAGCTTAGATGCATGAGACTTCTTGGAATATTAACTTGGGATGCCTTGGGAATCCCCAAGCTTGAGCTCTTATGTCTCCTTAATTCCTCTCGTATCACGGTTTCCCTAAATCTTAAAAACTTCATCCACAGAAAACTTGACAAGAACTCGTGAGATAAGTTAGTGTAAATCAAGGCAAAACCTTAACATTCTATACTTTATAAAATCACTAAAATTATAATTAAACATTGCATACTAAATGCCTCTGCATATTTAATACTCCTATCCACAAATAGAAATATTAACTAAGCAAACATATGCAAACAATGCAACTATAACCGAAATCTGTCTAAACAGAACAGTATGTAAAGGGGGAATAAAAATTAATACTTCCCTAACTCCAAAAATTCTGAAAACTTACCACGTGATAGAGAACTCATGCATTCTTAGTGTGTAGAAATTTCAGATTTTTATCATGTTCTGACAATTCACAAATATTCAGGACATAACAGAAAACTTTCTGTTTTCAAACAGCAATACATAAACTTGCAAACTGAGCATGGTAAAGGCTATACTTGACATTTTATTGAGATAAAAAGGTGAAAAAATGATTATTAATAACAGCAAGCAAAGCAAACTAAAATAAAATTATGCTCCAAGCAAAACACATATTATGTGACAAATAAAAATATAGTTCCGAGTGAGGTTACCGATAGTGTTGAAGACGAAAGAGGGGATGCCTTCCGAGGCAACCCCAAGCTTAGACGCTTGAGTCTTGAATATTACCTTGGGATGCCTTGGTCATCCCCAATCTTAGGGTCTTGCCTCTCCTGATTCTCCTCATATTGTTATCTCACCCAAAACTTGAAAACTTCAATCACATAAAACTTAACGGAACTCCGTGAGATAGGTTAGTATGAAAATAAATCATTCACTTTGGTACTATCAAGACAAGATTCATAATTGTTCTCACATAATACCTACTTTATTCTATCATTTCCACAATTTATATTACTCAATATAAGCTATAGAAGCACTAAAACAAGCAAACTATGCAATAAAAACAGAATCTGTCAAAAAAAGAACAGCATGTAGTGAGCGAATTAAAAAACATACTTCTGTAACTCCAAAAATTCTGAAAAATTAGGACAATGTAAAAAATTTGTAACCCAATACTGTGTAAATAGTTCAGAATTTTCTCCTGCTTCAGTATAGAATAGAAATTCCAGCACTGGACGCAAAAGTTTCTGTTTTTGCATAGAATCTAATCAACAAGCATCCAGACTATCCCAAAGGCTTTAATTGGCACATTATTGAAAGAAAACATATAAAACATTATTACTACAGTAGTTTAATCATGTGGACGCACAAAAAAAGTAGGTATAAATATTGGGTCATCTCCGAACAAGTGCTTTTCTTTAATGCCTTTATGGCTAGGCATGATGGTTTCAATGATGCTCACATAAGAATAGTAATTGCAACATGCGAGCACATTTAAGCCTAACACACTTCCTATGCATAGGGATTTTGTAAGCAAACAATTTATGGGAGCAAGAATCAACTAGCATAGGAAGGAAAAACAAGCATGAGTTCAAAACTTTGAACATAAAGAGAGGAAACTTGATGTTGTTGAAATATATATATATAAGCATATCTCCCTCTCTCATAATAATTTTCAGTAGCATCATGAACAATTTCAACAATATAACTTTCATATAAATCATTCTTTTCATGATCCACAAGCATAGAATTTTTATTACTCTCCACATAAGCAAATTTCTTCTTATTCATAATAGTGGGAGCAAACTCAATGAAATAACTATCATGTAATGCTTGATTGGCATAATCAAATTGAACATTAAAATCATGATGACAAGTTTCATGGTTATCATTACTCTTTATAGCATACATGTCATCACCATAATCATCATAGATAGCAACTTTATTGTCATAATCAATTGAAACCTCTTCCAAAATAGTGGAATCATCACTAAATAAAGTTGTGACCTCTCCAAATCCAATTTCATAATTATTGCCATAAGATTCAACACCCTCCAAAATAGTGGGATCATTAGTACCTAGAGTTTACACTCTTCCAAACCCACTTTCATCATTGTAATCATCATAAATAGGAGGCATGCAATCATCATAATAAATTTGCTCATCAAAAGTAGGGGGGCTAAAAAGATCATCTTCATCAAACATAGCATCCCAAAGCTTATGGCTTTGCATATCATTAGCATCATGGATATTCATAGAAAGCAAACTAACAACATTGCAATCATGCTCATTATTCAAAGGACTCACTTTAAACATTTTATTAAATTCTTCCTCTAACAATTGAGCACAATTATCGGATCCATCATTTTCAAGAAAGACATCATAAAGATAAGAACTTGATGCAACTTCAATTCCATTTTTTGTAGTTTTCTTTAATAAACCAAATTCTTGATAAAAAAGAAACTAAAGATTCAATTGCAAGATCTAAAGATATACCTTCAAGCACTCACCTCCCCGGCAACGGCGCCAGAAATGAGCTTGATGTCTACTACGCAACTTTATTCTTGTAGACTCTGTTGGGCCTCCAAGCGCAGAGTTTTGTAGGACAGTAGCATGATGACCTAAGGTTTATCAATCCATGCACTACAAAAAAAAGACACATCCGTGACATTATGGCCCAAACGAAAACTTTTTCTGTCGTGGTTGTGGCACTTCTATGATAATAATTGTGACAAAAACATGTATCATCATAGATGTGGTGGGCTCCTGCTTCTATGACAAAAAAATATGACAGAAAATGGGCTTTTCATCCTGGCCGGGACGGAGACACACCCGCATGACATTCTTTGGGCCGTCCATGACATAAAAAATCATGGTAGAAGTGAGGGTGAGGAAATTTTTGGGGAGTTCCCGGTTACGGTGGATTGGTCGGGGCCGAGCCATGCAGTGAGTTTGCGCGTTTCTCTCATACGCGCGTGTGTGCAAGGCGTTCGCTAACTGAACCCGAGTGAGGCATTCGCTTACTGAAACCGAGCGATCGATCGATCCCTCGCACTACTACACGTACTGAATCCGAGCGATCGATCGATCCCTCGCACTACTACACGTACTGAACCCGAGTGATCGATCCCACTGCGTACTAAAGCCGAGCGATCCCTTCAATGCTAACTGAACCCGAGCGATTCCTTCACTGCTAACTGATCCCTATCGATCCTTCTCGCTGCTTACTGAAGCCGATCGTGCCCCTGTGCGAGACGTAGCCAGCCGGTGTTGGGTTGCCTCTCGATGAACGGTGCCCGTTGCTGCCGCGTGCGTGATATGTAGAACGAGTCAAGACTTGCATTGATCGAACCCCTTGCGCGAGACGTGGTGAGTTGACCTAGCCGGTTGGTTGGCTGTGGATGAACAGTTCCTGTTACTACCGCCCGCTCGTACGCCCCACCCCAGCCGGTGGGGGTTGGATGAACAAGACCCCGTGGTAGTAGGCGGTTGTCGCTGGATGAACAGGACCCCGAGGAGGCTGTGCCATGGTACGCCACACCCAGCCGGTTGGGGTAGGATGAACAGGACCCCGTGGAGGCTGGATGAACAGTAGCTGGTGGAGGCTGGAGGAAGTTGACGTTGATGAAGAGTAACTGGTGGAGGCTGGAGAGGAAGTCGACGGTGGATGAACAGTAGCCCGTGGACTCCCGTTTTGCGGTACGCCACACCCCTCCCGATGAACATGACCCCGTTTTGACTGTAGGCGCTCGAAGATAAGTCCGTTTCCTCCATTTTGCGGTACGCCAGAGCCCTCCCGATCAATAGGACCCCATTTTGACCATAGGCGGTTGAACAGAAGTCCGTTTCCTCCGTTTTGCAGTACGCCAGACCCCCAGCCGATGAACATGACCTCATTTCGGCCGTAGGCGGTCGAAGAGAAGTCTGTTTCCTCTGTTTTGCGGTACGCCAGACCCTGAGTCGATGAACAGCACCCTGTTTCGGCTGTCCCGTCCAAGCCGGTTGGCTCCCGGTGAACAGGACGCATTCCGACCTAGTCGGTTGCCTCCCGATGAACACAATGCTGTTTCTCTGTTCCGACCCAGCCGGTTGGCTGCCGATGAACACGACGCCGTTGCTGCCGTCCGTTGCCTCTCCATGTACACGAGCCCTCGCCGTATGTATGCGTGAGTTCGCGTTCGAGACCCCCCTCGTATGTACGTACGTGGCCGTATTTTCTGCCGTGTGGCTGTACGTACGCGTACACGATTTAGACGAGACTGCCTGAACTGCTACGTCGGGGGCTCTACTACAACATGTGCCGCTACTTACTCGGCCACGGTTCATCCTTGCAGAGAGACCGATCGACCAGTATATACGTACACGTTCGTGACCAGATAGACAACGCTACGTACGCTTCGACCGGGTGGGTCCCGGCTATCAGCGAGGATAAGGAGGCACTTCCTTGCATGCGAAGATATAGCTGGTGGGTCCCAGCTATCAGGGGAAGGAATCATTTTTTTGCGTGTAATAAGAAGGCACTTCCTTGCGTGCCAAGATGTAGCTGGTGGGTCCAGCTGTCAGCCTCACCGCGTACAGTCCTCTTCCGATGGCTGTCGTTCATTGACCATGTTGACCAAGCCAGGCCAAGAGCACCAAGGCGGTGGACGATGGCGAGGCCTAGGAAGGGAATGACGCGGAGCCGGGGAAGACGCGACAGCGGATGCCCACGCGGAGGGGAGTACGAGGGTTGACTGGTTCGGCTGCGGTGTGAGGCTGCCGTCGCCGGAGAATAACAGGGGATGTGGGTGAGTAGAGGGAAGGCCTGACCAGCGGTGGGAGTAGGGTGGGGCGGTGAGGCCTGCGTGGCAGCACATCCAGCCATGGGAGGCAGCAGCAGGCGGTCCCGCCGGTGCTGGTTTGGGCGGCTGGAGCAAGAAGATCAGAGATTGAAGAAGCCGCACGGCCGTTGGATTAACATCCAACGGTCACTGCCGCTAGAATCGTTTGTTGACTAAGTTGACAAAGCCCTGCATACGGGTCAACTTAGTAGGCCCACAAGTCAGCCGCCGAAACCGGTGGGTCCCAGTTGTCATGGGGAGGAAACATTTTTTTTCACATAATAAGGAGGCACTTCCTTCCATGTGAAGATATAGCTGGTGGGTCCCATCTGTTAGGGGGAGGAATCATTTTTTCGAGTAATAAGGAGGCACTTGCTTGCGTGCGGCCATGGACCATGTGGGTCCCTACTGTCAGCTTCTCCACGTACATCCCTCTTCCGATGGTTGTCGTTTGTTGACCACGTTGACCACGCCGCACCAGGACCACCAACGCGGTGGACGACGGTGAGCCCCAGGAAGGGAACGACCCAGAGCTGGCGAAGCCATAGTAGTGGATGCCCACGCTGAGGGGAGTACGAGGGTTGACTGGTTCGGCTGTGGTGTGAGGTCTATGTCGCCGGAGAATAACAGGAGGTGTGGGTGAGTAGAGGGATGGCCTGGCCAGCGGTAGGAGTAGGAGGGGCGGTGAGGCCTGCGCTGCAGCACAGCTGGCCACGGGAGGCGGGAGCTGGTGGTCCCACCGGCGCTGGTTTGGGCGGCTGGAACAAGATGATCAGAGATTAAAGAAGCAGCACGGCCGTTGGATGTTATCCAACGATCACTGCCGCTAGAATCGTTTGTTGACTAAGTTCACAAAGCCCTGCGTACGCGTCAACATAGTAGGCCCACAAGTCAGCCTCCAAATCTATGGCAAACAGCATACAGCCCATTTGCCATTATTTTTAATAATTTACAGCCCATTTGCTAATTCTTAAGGATTTTTTTGAAGCCATGTTCCTTTCGTTAGCATTACAGCCCATATTCTGGCCACGGTTAAAAAATTCAACGAATTTTAGCATATTTCGGTGAGGTCCGAACTGTTTTTAATCTCGAAATTTCGAGTCAGATTCAAACTAATTTGGAAAATAAATTTATATTAATTTAAAATCCAACTAAATTTTCCCCGCAAAAAACTAATGAAATTTAAAATATCTAAATCCTAAAAAATGTAATTTAAAACTAATTGCTGGTTTGATGTGTTGTTTTTAAAATTTGTAGCCCGTTTCTTACTACTTATAGCCCATTTTCTGGGCAAGCCCCGAATACATCCCTCCTCGTGTTGAAAGATTTGCAGCCCAACAGGGCTGAGAAAAGCAAGTAGGCCTCGGTTGGGTATTCTGCAAAAAAATAGAACTGGGCTAGCCATTTTCAGAAAGAGAAAAAAACAACTGGGCTGGTCATGTGGTAAACAGAAAATAAAAGCCTGGGCTAGACGGGCTACAACCCCCTCACAGCCCAGTTGATACCCTGCTCCGTCTCAAAAACAAAAAAACAACTGCGCGAGCTGCTGGGTCCCTGGTGTCAGCCGCTCGTTGGGCAATTCTTTCGTTTATTGACTACGTTGACAATGGCGTGGGACCCAGATGTCAAACCATTAGGAGGAAGCATTTTTTTGGCTTGCTATAAGGAGGCACTTGCTTGCTTACTGCCATGACCCTCATGGGTCCCTACTGTCATCCTCTCCACGTACAGTCATTTCCTGATTCCTCTCGGTTGTTGACCATGTTGACAACGCTAGCCGGCGGCGCCGCGGCGAGCGAACCAAGGCGTAAGACGACGGCGAGGCCTCGGATGGGAACGAATAGGAGTCGTGGAAGATGCGGCAATGTAGTCACAGGCAGAGGGGAGTATGAGGGTTGACTGGTTTGGGTGCGGGTGCGGGTTGGGGCTGACGTCGGCGGAGAATAACAGGACGTGTTGGGGAGTAGAGGGATGGACTGGCCAACATTTGAGGGTACGGTGGGGCGGCAATGCGTTGGCGGAGGCACAGCCAACCGTGGGAGGCGGGAGTAGGTTGGACCGACGGTGTGGTTTTGTTTGGGCGTCTGGAGGAAGAAGACAAGAGATAGAAGAAACACGACAGATATTGGATGTCAATCCAACGGCTGACAGGTAGAATCGTTTGTTGACTAAGTCGACACCACCTTGGATAGGCTTTGTGGGTCCGAAATGTCAGAATCCAAATCTATCACGGCCATGCAGCCTTTCTTATTAGGAATTATAGCCCATTTGGTGTGCTAGCTCAAAATAAATTTGTGGGTGCTGGCGGGCGCTAAGCACTTGGGTTCTGTAATGCACAATGAGATCAAGTAGCCGGTGAGAGTGATGTTATTTCCCTTGGTTGGGATTTGTTACAATATTTCTCTTAATTAAAGAAATGGCAAGCCATTAGCCTTGTTTCAAAGAAAATATGACAACCACAGCCGAGTTGAAATGTGCAACAACATCAAACTCCAGCTTACAAACTGTACAAAAGCATGAGGGTTAATTGTTCATTAGGTTTAGACAAAACCCAAATTGAAAAGGGCAACAACATCGAACTCCAGCACTATTTTTGGCAGCTGTCACGATCAAATGGATCGGTCAGATCCATAAAATGAACATCCCACGTCATAAAATTTAATGGAATATGACCACAAGATGATGTAAAAAGTAGCGTGGCTCGTTCAAAAGCCCTTTTGTCCACCTGAAAGTTCTTTTTTTTGCTCTTCGACATATCCATCCATCAAAACTTCATTGTTAATATTTTTAAGCCTGATGGACAATAGTACCCTCGCATTCAGCAGGAAGAATGTGACAAATCTAGTGTTTGCATGGGTGGCTACATATCCTTCCAGCGTTATTGTCTTCAAACGAATGTCATGAGAACTGAGAAAATACCGGTGCTTACGATGCCACCAATTGGTGATACCTTTTGTACCCCGTCCTCCTGCCTAAATAGACATGAAGATTGAAAACAGTTAAGGTCTAAAATATGAGTATGTTGAAAGAGCAACAACTGAACGGTTAATTCTAGTACACTATATATGGGCTTCCAATGTGCGTGAAATCATCACCTTTATATACAACTTCTCCAGACATGGAAAGCATCGCAACAAGCCAATAATCTTGTTCAGATCAAAAGTATTCATACTGATATATAAGATCTTGACAGAATCCAGCACCACTGATAGGCTATCCATGGACAAAGTCTTCATTGAGCATAGAACATAACATTAGTACAAAAAGTGTACTCCAAGATGATATAAAATTTATGCGCATAAATGAAAAATGCAGCTTATGATTACAAAATTGTAGATGATAATATACAGTACCTGGATAACTGTGGAGCCAAACACCATCTTGAAATGATCGCAGAGATCATGAATTACACCCAAGGTCTCCAGTTTAGGCGCAGAGACGACATTTATTTGCGAAGGTGAATAACAAGAATCAAGGATCAACCTTTGAAGTGAAGGGGCATCTTCGATAATGAGCTCCCCTACGTCAAAAGAAATTCCAATTCTTACAAGGTTAGGCGACTTTATTCGGAAACAACCAATTTAAACTATCAAAACAAGCACTAAGCACTCCAGGGCTGGGCAACTGGATTGGATGATGTTGTGCAGTGAGGCCTCCGACATATGCACAAGTGAAAGTTTTTTGAGAAGTGGGAGTCGAAGCTTTTGTACCAGATTGTCTGGTAGTTTGCACAGGGCAAAGGTAGCAGTGTGGAGAGAGGAGGAAAACCGCGAGATGGACATCGGTGGTGACGGGTCAGATACATGGCGATCGGTTCGTGGTATGTGAGTTTTGTCGGAATAATAGAACTCAAGCATCTGGAGTTTGCAGAATTCAAGGGATGTTAGCCAGGCATCCACCATGCGGGGTATGTGCAGGTAGCACGCCGGGATGCAGAGGCGGTGAACGGAGCCCCTGTGGGAGGAGATGATGGCTCCGGGGAGTTCAAAATCATCAACAAGAGATAGGCCATGACAGTGGAGATTAAGAGGCGCGGCATGCCATAGAGGGCGCCACCGAGATGCAAGGACTTGGGTGCTGTAGCAATCGTTGGTGGGGAGAAGCAAGATGATCTCCCCAAGGATGGCATCCGGGAGATCGCTGATGTGGTCCGCCCGAGATTCTTCGGGTTCTTCAGATCCAGGGGGGCCTCGCCGCTTCTCCCCACGCTGCCGGGTGCGGGATCTACAACCGGCGTCGCCGCTGGCGGGAGCCTCATCTTCTTGGCGCTGGGGCTAGCCGACTCCATTTTCCTTGTGGGCGTCGTGTCGTGCTCATGGATTTGAGCAGAGTAACGAATGACGAGCCTAGTTGTGGTGCGATTGAAGAAGAAGGGGAGCTGGGGTTTTTTGTAGTAGTGAGGAAGAAGGGGAGCTGGGGTTTTCTGTAGGAGTGAGGTGAGGAATTTGTGGGTACAACCGAAGGGGGAGACAAGTCGAGTGAGCGGATGTGAGGTGGGAGTGAGGAGGAAGAAGAGCAGCCGGGTTTTTTTGGGGGGCGGTGCAGTGGGGAGCGCCTCTCTTAAGTAAAATAAGGGCTTTTGAATTGATTTTATTAATTAGGGTGGATGGGCTATTTTGTCTTGGGCCTAAAAAAACAATTACTACTGGTACTACAGTGGAGACACTCTACCAGTCCCCAGAAAAAAAATTACTCAATCCTCAAAAAAAACCAATTACTCCTACTAGTACAGTGGAGACACTACCGCTTCTGGCTCCTCCTCGGTCGTCGAAATGGCTCCCGCTACTGAATGCCGTTTTACTTTGGTCGTCGAAATGCGGGCCATGTAGCGTGCGGGGCCAAATGGCATCCTCCAAATTAGAAGGCGGTATGCAGGCGCAGAGTCACCCCGGTCGTAGCGCGGCAGTAATGAGCCGTCATATCACAAAACCCCACCTCCCTGCAGTAAGTTGGACAGACGAAGCAACCATCATTTCACTCTTAGCTGAATCCGCTTCTCCCTGTTCTTCTTCAAGAAGGCCAGCACTCGCTTCTGTCATTGTTCTTCTCTTCCAACGAAGGGAAGGTGAGTGCATCCGTGATGTTGGTATATTTTCTTTCCAAAAAAAATCTTTTGCAAAGCAGTAACTGATCCTCACTCCCTTTTTTGTTTCATTGTCATTGCGATTGTGTTTTCCTGTTGGTTGTCTTCCATTTGTCAGATTGATGATGGATCATGGAGAACTGGGAAAAGATCTACCGATGTTGGAGTAGACATAGCAGGCTGATCCCCACGAGACAGAGAGCTCCAAGAAGATGAAGGCCACCACCGAGCCGACCCCAGATGCGCTCATGGCCACTATTGAGATGGTCAACGCCACGTTTGAGGTTACAGCCCCCGTGGCCGTGCAGGAGCAGTTTTCCCCCGGCAAGATGGACCCCTTCGAGGATGTGTCCTGCCCCCCCCCCCCCCCCCCGCCCGGAGCTGCCCAAGGTGATTTTCTTCTTTGGCAATCTTGATTGTGGTTTTTGATCTAAGTATGAGGTGATAAATAATGCAAGATTTATTAGCTCTGATGCCATGCTACCTTCCCTGTCATGCATACTTTTGACTCTACATGGTGGTTTAAATAACTTGTGTTTTTATATTAGAAAGTAATTCAGAATTTGTTTCTGTTTCAATTAGAGCCCTGATGCAGACAACGATTGTGTGGTTGTACATGTCACTCGCTATGAGGTGGATGACCTGAATATACGCACTGGGAAAACAAAGTTCTTAGGTTGTTCGTCCTGGAAGCCATTTGCACTTCTACCGAAGACGAATTGTATTCCAGCCACACAGTTGTCAGGCGTGTTGTCTAGGGTGTACTGAAGCACAACAAGTTCACAACTACTCCTTCATTTGTCAGGCATAATGTTCTTGTCAAGCTTATCCATGAAGATGACATGGCATGCATTGACAAACAAGTTTATGAGTGGAAAGGCCACAAGGTTATCTTCAAGAAGGTTGACAGGATTGAGCTGCTGCCAGATGTCCTCGAGGATGTTCATGGCAAGGTCTGTCTTGCGTCCATCCCCAATTAGATCGATGGCATGAAATAGTTGGCCCAGTTAGTGTTTCAAAGTAGTTTGGATTGTGTTTAATTACCCGAACCTTGCGTATTATCGAGCCCTCTTGGGGTAGTACTCTGTTTGAATCCCTCTATGGGAACTACTGCTACTTTTGTGTGCCCGTGAATCATGTGAGAACCCTCGTAAGTGTTGCCAAAACAGATGCATCCTCATGAGTTCTTTCATGTAATATGGCATTGCAAGACATAAGTTGCCACTGTTTATCAAACGAGCAGTGTGTGTTTGATGAAATACTTGTTTGACAACTCTTGGTGCGCCGACGTATATATATTGTAGGTAATGTTGGTAAATACTTGTAAACACTGTTGGTGCTACCCCACTTGTAAGCACAGTTGGTGCAAACAAGGCACATTGCCGCAGATCACTTCAACACTAGAAAAGCCAGCTATCGACCAGCTCACACTCATACTCTGCTGCCTGACATATAAGCAACTACGTATCTAGTTACAGTGGTTCATGCGGTTAATTGAGGCCACAATATACATTCCAAATGTTCACACGCTAGTCCAACATTCATGTTAAACATTCACAATAAACTCGGCTGCATAAAATACTTCAAAAGCATAAGTTCAGCATTTTTATACATCTCAATGATTCATAGAACATAACATCTCTTTTAGAAGTTGACAGCAAAAGACAAAGTTGTGAGAAGGTTTACAAATCGGGACAAATCAAGCCAGGCTTCTCTGAGCAAAGGGCCTCCCTAGGCAATCTTTAATTTCCTGGGGTTCACTTTGGTTTTTCTTGTTGGCATCATCCAGGGTTAGGTTCTCTCGTTCCAGAATAACAAATTACAATTGTGTTCTCAGTTGCAATATTGAACTGAACCTTGAAGTGGATTGACCATCTGAACTTCTTGTGCAGTTCCACTAAATGTAGGCACCGCTATTTGCAGAAATAAGCAGACCACAATGCCTCTTGTACGCGCACCTGACCCCAAAACCTCCGAGTAGCCGTGCCAGCTCGTCCTCTAGCCATCCTTAAATTGGGAGTGAGTGTAGTTCACGGCGCGGACGCACTGCTTGTTTTCTCCGCCACACATGACAGGCTCGTTCCTGCACTGCAATCAAGAAGTCCACGTATGAATCAACTTCTTTCTATCTTGCGTTAGTCATTCTAGCTAGTTATGAATGTAGGAATACCTCGGAAATGGTTTGGTAGAGGACGACAGGTAGGAACAGGCATCCGATTTTGTGCAGTTCTACTAAAATTGAGGTGTGTGCTTCTGATTGCACAAATAGAAATGATATGGAGATAGACATCCCTGTTTGCACAAATATGTAATAGGGTTATTTAAGCAGTGGCAGTTATTTGCAGTGGCATATGATTAACAACAACATCTCTTGTGTTATGAATGGCATTACAATGACAGTATGAAAAAGTGCCATTAAGTAAGAAGTAGCATCACATCACATCAACACTGGCACTACATTAACATGCAGAACAACAGCATTAGTATTACTGTCATGAGAGTAGCACATGGTCAGTAGCTCCGTGCACGGTGCAACCAAAATGTGCAATCAAATTTGTGTAGTTCCACTGGGATGAAGCAATGTTAGCGGTGTGAGATTTAAGTGTAACTAGCAAAATAGAATTCATGGGAAATAAAGCAAGACTGAAGCACTTCAAAAAATGGTGGTGTCATTGCTTCATTTTATCGATGGCACTAGACTGACAGCAGCATTACTTAGAAGTGACATTAGGCTAATAGTGGCATTGCTTCATTTTTCCTGTGATATTGGATTAACGGTAGCGATAAGGGCAAAGGGACAGCAGGGGCATAAAGTGGTGAGGCAGATGTGGTTGTCGAGAGCGGCAAACATTCAGGCAGCATGTCTGCATTTGTCCCATTTTTTATCTCATCGGCTACCTTTTCCTATGTGAGCACATGAAATCTAGACCTGCTCGTTCTCAGTTGCGTTGTCCCCCCAACACCCCCTCACTTTCTTTGCTTTTTCGACCAGGAGACCGGTCTAGCCAGTATCTTACTAGTACTTCCCCCCACCCTTCGCTATCCACCCCACTTTCTTCCCCTTTTCAACCAAGAGACCGGTTGGGTAGCCAGTCTCTACTACATTCCCCCCTTTTTTTCCTCTTTGAACCAAGTCCTAGATTCATGCTACAACTTTTCCCCCTTTCTTCCCTTTTGAACAAAGTCCTAGATTCGACTGCATAAGTAGGTTTACCTCTAATAATAGTAAAAATTTAGGTGGCTTTGGAACAGCCGAAGGAAGTAGAAAAAGATCCACATGCAGCCACGTGGTGAGCTAGGGCAGTAGAGCAAGGCCGGTTTCGAAGGAAGTTATACCTGAGGGTCATCCGGATGTTGCTAGGAGGGCGGCGGGAGGCTGGATCTGCCACAATACGGCAGGGAGGAAGAAGGGGTCGGAGGCCCTCCCGAGCCGGCGCTGTGTCAGATAGAATGGCACGGGATGCCGATCGGGACGCGCCGACAGCTATGGGTCTCCTCCCTTGCCGCCGACGACCAAATGAACGCTGCACCTTCTCCCCTTCGCCGGCGGAGGGGATCCAGCCGGAACTGTGACCAGCAGTGAGCAGAGAGAGGGTGTGGCCACCGCTGTCTTGTTTAGATCTGGAGAGGATGAGAGAGTAAATGAGGGCAACCCTAGTAAAGCAAGCGCTGAGGCTCCTGCTTATATATAGCGGAGTAGTTTTCTTGTAGCAATCGTTTTTAAAATGAATACGCGCGAACCACTATTTTCATTTAACGTACCAGTAAAAAAAACTCAATCAATAGCGCGCCACCGCGTCCAGGTTGCACTATGTACTGTATCATTCACGTGTGGTCCCCGACCCTCCATGAAGTTGTAAACTACACGAGTCAAATTGTCACTTGGGATGCCTCTTTGTAAACAAATGCGCTCGTACGTGTACCCGCGCGTGGGTGTGAGAGAACTGATGCCTGCGTGCGCCGCTTCACTTTGTGTACTACGTACTCCACCTAGGGTAGATTTATACGTGTGTGACATCTGAGTTTAAAAAAAATGTGTGCCATCTTTTATTTTTAGAAGTTCCGAGGGAAGGATGTGAAGAGCACATATATGTGTGTGACATCTACCTACAGATAGATGGTGTGTGCGAGAAGTCTCGGGAGAGTCGTGAGCTGCGTGTGTGCGTGAGAGGGAGGGTTAACGTGTCAATGCAATGCGTGTGTCCATAAGTCATATCTGGCGAACATTCACCACAAGCCGTTTCCTGGCGAACGCCCAAAGAACCGTCAGATCTGCATCTGACGGTGGCTGTTTTGCCATGGCATTTGACAGAATAGCCACTCCTCTGACACATAAAAATTATGTGAGCGTTAACAACTGCCATATGCTCCCTCCGTTCCAAAATATAGTGCATATAGTTTTATTGAAAATTCTAACCTCACAAACTTTTATCGAGTTTTCGTAGAACAACATGCACATATAGAATACCCAGCATATATCATTTCATTCATCATCGAGAGATATCTATAGAGATGGGGGAGGAATGTATGAGTGTGTCTTCGATAAAGAGGGGCCGTATGTGTGTGTGTGTGTGTGTGTGTTGTGAGAGAGAGCGAGAGACATCGTAGGATTGAGTCCTCTAACTAAGGAGAGAGAAAGAGCGATCGGGATCAGTACAGAGATGAAATATAGTGTGTATGATATAGTCAAATATTTGAAATAACTCATTGTTTTTCATAAGAAAATGAATAAGAGATCATGGGATTTGTAATCCATGCAGATATAATGGAGATATGCGTGGTGTGGTTCTGGACATATTAAACTATTACCATATATACATTTAACAAGCTCAAGTTCATTTCAATTTTAGAGTCCCATGCCATCGTTTGACCATGTTGCGTCCATGGACTTCCATTATTAATTTGAGATAATGTCTGGCTTCTGTGGTTGACATCTAAATTGGGTTACATCATTACCGAGTTTGGTGAATATTTAAAAAATGTTTGCCGAGTTTCACCTTCCAGGGAATTGAACACAGCACACCGTCAGACGGAACGGGGCGTAACGGAGATGCCACGTGACAGTATAGTTTGCCGAGTTCTACTTGGCTAAACTCGGCAATGCACAATGAATATACATAAGCCATGTGGCAACACTTATTGCCCAATACAAAACTTCTACTGAGTTCCTTCGGTAGAACAACCGGGCAAATATTTTGCTTAGTTCTAAACTCGGCAATATCCCATCGAGTAAGGACTCGACGAGTGGCACTGCTCTATTGCCGAGTGCCACACTTTGCCAAGTTTGTTAGCCGAGTCTCCGTTAGCCGAAACTCGGCAAAGTAAGACCGCTGTATCACCTACAGCAATTTCAAGCCTCCTTTGGTGTGGAGGAATATCATAGGATTTCTATATGATAGGATTTTTATAGGAATTTTTCCTTTAGAGCCATTTGGTTCATAGGAATGGATTCCTATACTCCACATTTTGGAGGAAAATAAACATTAAGACTCAACGGAAAAATTCATATGATGTGAACCAAATGACATCTCTTTTCCTATCCCTACTCATAGGATTTGAGATACATGTCGGCCTCCTTTGGTTCATAGGATAGGAATATAATAGGAATAGAAAAAACATAGGAGGTGAGATGACATGCATTTAGAGAAAGAAATGACATTTGATGCATATGATAGGAATTTTTCCATTGAGTCTAGGGTAATGCTTTTTTTCCTTTAAAATGTGAAGGATTGGTTCCTATCCTACATAGGATTAGGAATCCATTCCTACAAACAAAAGAGCTCCATAGGAATTTTTCCTTTGAAAATCCTATCCTATGAAATTCCTACAAACCAAAGGAGGCCATACGTCATCTCTTTTCCTACAACTTTCATATTACTATAACATTCCTACCCTTTGAACGAAAGGAGGCCGCGGGTATATCAAAATGCGGGACCCATGCGTCATTGTCTTTGGGTCGAAGCTGCGTCCACAATTTTTTGTACGTATATCTCCCCTGCTCTGTCCAGCTTACTGCAGGCAAGGTGGGGCTTTGTGATCTGATGCCTCATTACTCATTTACTAGTACTGCGGCGCTACGACCGGGGTGCCTCCCCCACTGCTCTGAACTTTGGTGCATGGCACGTGGACCAAGATGATGGATGTCCCACATGTCGGCGAAAGGTGTGCTATTAGTGTGTCGCCATTTCGTGTGCGGACTGACCCTGTGAAGTTGCAACAAGAATGCGACAGCCGTGCTAGAAGTGTGTCGCCGTTTCATTTTGAACTGTAAAGCGTACCACTTGGTTTTCCTTCTTGGTGCTATATATACAAATCTCGATTATATTTATCTAAAAATAGATATCCAGATTAGTAAAAAGGAGGTGCTTTTGTCGAGTGGTGGGCGGGGGAGCTTGGCCTGTCGGTTTGCTAACATGCGGTCACACGTGTCAGTGATGTACCAAGCCGATGCGCATCCCTCTTGAAAAATCAGAACAATGGCAGAAGCAACACGTGGTTTTCTTGAAGAAGATGATGGAGAAGCGGATTCAGCGAAGAGTGAAATGATGGTTGCTTCGTCCATCCAACTTATACTGTGGGAAAGGTGTGGGTTTGTGATTTGACGCCTCATTGCTCATTACTACTGCGGCGCCACGACCGGGGTGCGTCCCCCCTGCTGTTCTGCACTGTTATTTGGTGCATGGCACGTGGACCCGGATGCTAGATGTCCCACATGTTGGCGAACGGAAGTAGAACATTTATGAAAGCAAGCATCTCCACTCTTATGACGGAGGAGTACAAGACATGGCAGCTCAGTGTACTGTAGTACACATAGCAGTAGTCTTGTAACACTTGGTTTTGCTGCTTCGCACGATCCATCGATACAAAACCCGATTAAAAAGGCGAGGGCGGGTCTTTTCCCGCGCTGTAGGCAGGGGAGTTTGGCATAGTCGGTTTGACAGAGAGAGCAAGAGAACGATGTGAAATGCTTGAATGTGTAAAGTGGGCGATAATCCACTTCTAAGCCCAGGCTCATCTGCACCCGCGCTGAAGAAAAAAATCAAAACAAATACTAGAAAAATTCAAAAAATTTAATTCTTTTTTCAATGGTAGATAATTTGATGCGTGAGGTCCGCTTCAATTTTTTTGACATTTGAGCAGCTCTCGGCAAAAAAGACAAATTCAGGGTCTGTAAAAAAGTTTACTGTTCTGACCTGCATTTTCTTTTTTGCCGAGAGCTGCTCAGATGTCCAAACGACTTGAAAATTGGAGTGGACCTCACGCATCAAATTTTCTACCATGCAAAAAAAAATTAGGAATCTTTTGATTTTTTTTTGAAATTTTTGTGATTTTTTTTCTGGCCGGGTGCAGATGAGCCTAGACACCGAATCGCCTTTCTTTGTTTTTTGAAGTGGGCCCTTTCATATCACTAGATGATACTAGCCCACACGTTGTTGAGTACATTTTAATGCAATTTTAATGTACATGCAACATGAATAATTGAAGTAACAATATGTTCCGGCCCGCCGCTCAACGCCCATTGCCAAGGCATATCAGTAACATGTGGGAGTGCATGTGAGCAAACCGATGATTGGCCAAGCTGGCAAACTTCCCCTCTTATCGTGCGGGAAAAGCCCGACCCTAGCGTTTTCAATCATTATTTCTGTCTATCGTTGCTCCAAGGAGCAGAACCAAATGTTACAACTTACAAGTTCAAAATGAAAAGCCTGCCGCATTCGCATCGCACCTCCACACGATCGGTCCGGCATGCCGCTGAAGCTAGGGAACGCGTTTTGTCATGCATTTTCACTGACATATGGGACTGTTGTCAAGCAAACCGACTATCGGCAAACCCTCACCCTGCCCGCCGCGCATCGGCTGAGTTTAGAGGAACGAGGAGGGAGAAGTGCTAGCTATAGCACGGACTCCAAGAAAATTGGTGTCCTATGGGACTCGTACTGGTTTGTACTCTACTACCACTATACTACTCCTACTCCTACTACTACCGTGTCCCGGCAAAAGACCCCGGACACCGAGTATTCGTTGATATTTAAATTTGTTTTCACACAGCAAAATATCCCTGAAAACAACAACACACAGCAAAATTTCACGGCAAATGAGGGAATTGAATGTGTTGGGCGGGGTGGGGCAGGAAGTTACTAGGGACATAAGGGGATTTTTTTAAGGGCTGGGATTCAGCACCGAGATATTTCTATTTGAAACGCAGAGGCTCAGGTTTTGGCGCCAAAATGGAAATTTGCAAATATTTGTCATCTTTTATTCCCAAATTAGGCGCACCGGACGGTGCGCCAACCGCACCAGCCTCATGTGGTTGTCTAGTGGCGTGTGCGGTAGACTTGAATGCTTGTGACCGAGCACCCCGCTCCAGCACATAGCGGTCCCACCTGCAGCAATGTTGTGCTTAGGCTAGTCGTAATGGGAGTATCATAGCTAGTATCATGCATGACAATTAGACAATTCTGCTGAGGTGGCATATAAATAAACGAAGAAAGTGAGTATATCACAAAGAAGATTAATACTAGTAACAATTCATCTCCTTAACAAAGGATGCAATGATGATTGTAGCTTATCGGTTCTGGACGCCCCGACTATTTAAGATGGTCGACCAGCTCCTCACGCGGAGAGGTGGGACTAAACATCCGAAACCCGCCGGCCCAAAACGGATGTGAAAATCGTAATTACAAATTGCACTCAGTTGACCGGTCAAAAAGACTACGTGGCACTCTGTTGACTGGTCAAACTGGCCACGTGGCACTCAGTTGGTAAACAAAAATTTACGCAGGCGCGGCAGGAGTCGAACATGCGACCCCGCAGAACTGGCCCTTGCGCGCGAACCACCCTGGCTGTGTATATGTGTGCATGCATGTGTAGGTTGAGCACTTGAGCGTGAGTGCGTGTGTTGCGTCTTGCGCTGTGTGCATGGATGCGTGCGTGTATTCGTGCGAGTGTTGCGTGTGTGCATGTGTACATGTGAGTGTTGCATGCATGCTTGTGTGTGTGCATGTGTACGTGTGAGATTGCATGCATGCATGCGGGCGTTGCGTGCGTGTTTGTCCGCATGTGTGATGTGTGTGTATTCACCACAGTAGCTCCTGTGTATTAAAAGGGTCGGCTCAGCATATCATCACTAGGCAACCTTGTCCACTGTGGTTAGTGCGCGCGGGCTCCCAACCTGAGGTCTCGACTTCGAATCCCCACCGAGCACTAATTTATTACCATTTGTTTCTTTCTTATACCCGCTGGTAGGTGGGCCCTACATTAGGGAGATAATGTGCGCTTCTGATGCAACACTAGTTGTGCCACGTGAACTGTTTGACTGGTCAATTGATCATGTCATCAACAAAATACGTAGCTGTACGGTGAGCAAGTGATTGTATAATCACCACAAAATGTATATGCTGACCGTATCGCGCTTTCATTTCAAATACAATGACCGTCAGTGTCACCATCAAAATACGGAGGTGTACGGTGAGCTAGTGACCGTATAATCACCAGAAAATTTCTCTTTATTGTGACTAATTTTATAGGCTAAAAATGTAAACATTCACAATACGGAACAAATATCATTGAATGCACCATGCAATTAACTTTCATATATAACTTTGTAGTATTGTATATGTAGATTTTCTTAAATATTTTTTTTGTCACACTCTGTGTAGTTTTAATTCAAAACAAATCTTGTATGCGGAGTAAAAGTGAACGGATGCCTTTTTTAGATCATTGGGTGCTCATATAATGAGATGTAACATGCGTGAATGTGTGGTTGACGTATTTTGGAGGGCCTGGAGAGGGTATGTGTACGTATTCGAGAGAGGCGTGGATAGGGGGGTGTGCGATGAGAGAAAGAGAAAGCACGAGAGATGAGAGAGAGAGACGAATAGGATGTCTCAACGAGAGATGGTGAGTTTGTGTATGCAGAGGAGAAGGGGAGAGAGGCATGAGCAGAAATAGTGTGTGTGTTGGTATGTGTGGGTGTGAGAATATAGTGAGACCAAGGGGGGTAGAGAGTTTGCGAGGTGTGGTGGTGGCACATCGTTTTTTGGTCTGGTGGGTTGAGGTGAGGACCCCTAGGTCGGTTCCATCCTGCGTCACATAGGCCGGCCCGAGACGCGTTATACGAAGACCCATGGAGGACTTGACATACAAGACAAAGATAGCAGAGCCGTGGAGGACTCTATCTCCACTGACGAAGCAGACTATGATTTGTAACCCTAGGCCCCGGGTATGTTATATAGGCCGGGGGCCTAGTTCGTCGATAGTATATATACACACAATCCCTTGGTATTGACGTGTACTTTGTATACACCCCAATCAAAATATACACGACCAAGAGTAGGGTATTTCCTCGATCGCAAGGGCCCAGACTTGGGAAAATCTTTGCCTCTTATCACCATCCAGTTTAACCGTCAGGGATATCCTACCAAATGATCTGATGGAATCATATATGTCAACTAGTAAGAGAGGGGTAGACAATGCGTGTGGGAGACACGTAGGCAGAGATATGTATAGAGGGGGGGGGGCGGCGGAGACCCTGCGTGCATATGCATGTGAGAGAAAAAGTGTTTGTGACTGAGATTAGTGAAAAGAGTCGTAGATAGTAGTAAGAGAGACAGGGAGATATAGAGAGTGTGTGTGCGTGAGACACCTCGGGAGAGAGGGGTCAGCATTTGTGAGAGAGAAAGGCCGATGGATATACAGTGTGTGCGCGTATGCGTGAGAGCGAAAGATAGAGCATGTGTGAGGAGGGGCCAAGGGAGAGTGCATCTATGCGTAAAGGACTGTTCTACCCATTAAATTAAAATATAAATTGTATTTAAAAAATTGGATGAGATCATGAAATTTGCAATTCGCGTATGAACGAAGATTGGTCTGACAAACATCCATACTCTATCGAATTCGAGCATGTGTATGGTATTATTTCACATTATTGATCCATAGTCAGTAGTTTGAAATCCAGACAATGCATGGCTCTTGCAATTCATATATAAACGTGAGTACAATTTGCGGTCAGTGTCAAGCAGATTATACATAAGAAACATACATGGTATACATTCCAAATTGCTAGCGATGAACTAGAATACATTTTGAATTCAACGTAAAGTGGCTTCAAAGATTCGAATTCATAGGAAGTGCATTCAACTATTTGAATTCTAGATAATGACATTTGTAAATCACATCTAAAAGGGGCATCAATCCTTGTTGATAATATATAGTCGTGTACAAAATGGATTCAAATTTACCTCCTCCATTCCAAAATAATCGTAGTTATAGGATTTTCAAGAGTCAAAATTACAAAAGAATCGCATAATTAAATGAGGTTTTTAAACATACAAGGTCAAATATAATGAGGTCTAATTAGGAAAGTTCAACTGAAGAGTACTATAAACGTGAATGCTTGTGGTCCCAAATTTTGAATGAAGCGCCAAAAGAGTCGAGTAATGCTAGACTCACGGGCAGTCTACGGAGGATTTACGGGGTGGTTAAGGCGAGAATTTAGATAAGTGAGGCAGACCCACCAATAAAAATCAGGGGGGCAATTAGATGAGGGCACGCAGGGGGGTCCGTAGAGTCTGTTGTGTTTTTGCCCGTGCGTGTAGTATATTATCGAAAAGAGCCTCTCCTCGTCCGAAACCGCGTGAGACCAATGTTTGGTAGAAGGAAATTACCATCCTAACTCAGACCCATGAAGCCTACTGGCCCGACGTCCAGAAGTCTAAGCCGGGGTAGGTTTGTAACTTCACCGAGAAGCCACACAACTGCCTCCGAAAAACATTCTTCTATCGCGGGCGCCTAAACGCCCATGCGCTCGGCCAAAATCGCTCCCGCCCACTATTTGGCACACGTGAGATTACCATCCTACCCCCGACTCGTAGCATGTCCGAAATTTTAGATGGGGGCAAAGTTTGTATCTTTCCCCAAATTTCAAACAACCGCGTCCCAGAAACATGGTTCCCCCTTAGCTTCCCCCCTCCCCCATCTGATTCCCCATTCATACTCCGTGGGCGCCAAAACTCCCTCTCCACCAGCCGCGAAACCCCAGCCCCCTCCATCCGCCACCCCATCGCACTGATCCACCGCCGCCCTCCTCCATCACGTCGGAGCCGAAACCCCGACGTTGTCATCCACCACAACCTCAACCGCAGCGCCCTCCAGGACTTAGCAGTTGTGTGATAGCCTGGCTTAATAGGGATGATAGACTACTCATATCAATAAGGAATTCCTTTTTTTCCGGGAGCCCATTCGGAAAAAACTCCAAAGTTAAGCGTGCTCAGCTAGGAGTAATTTCAGGATGGGTGACCGCCCGGGAAGTGGCTCCCGGGTGCGCACGAGTGAGGACAAAGTGCGCAGGAAAGACTAGTATTGATCTGTGGGGCCAGTCTAGATCCCGCCAGGAGTAACGACCGCCGGCGGGTGTGTCCGGGGCGTTATAAGTTGGTATCAGAGCCGACCCTCGCGGTTACACGGATGTTTGCGGACAGGTGCGCGGTCATGTTGTGCATGACGTTTGTGACCCGTCATGGCACACGGCATGGCACATGTGCCGGACTGGATGCACAGACGTATGTGCCAAGAGGGAACGTTCCTGTGGCCCGACGAGGACGTCGGTTCCTCTGAGTGGGGGTGTATGTGATAGCCTGGCTTAATAGGGATGATAGACTACTCATATCAATAAGGAATTCCTTCTTTTCCGGGAGCCCATTCGGAAAGAACTCCAAAGTTAAGCGTGCTCAGCTTGGAGTAATTTCAGAATGGGTGACCGACCAGGAAGTTGCTCCCGGGTGCGCACGAGTGAGGACAAAGTGTGCAGGAAAGACAAGTATTGATCTGTGGGGCCAGTCTAGATCCCGCCAGGAGTAACGACCGCCGGCGGGTCTGTCCGGGGCGTTATAAGTTGAAGCCGAGGCAGAGCTGCCTCCACGACGCGGACGTGCGCTGTACCGGAGCCACTTCAACCCCTCCGTCCCGCGCCTCACCACTGCTGCTCCAACGTCGCAACCGTCCACCGAACCGGAGCTGTTCCCACTATGCCGTCGTTTGCCACCTCGGATCTGCTTCCCCGCCGCCGACAAAGGGCCACCGCACCACACTCAACAACTTGGCCATGGGTTCGTCCAAGGCTCCACCGTCCTCCACTACATCTGGTTTCCAGCAAACCACAAGAAGATTGTCGAAAAAACAGAAGGAGGACATAGCATCGCCAGCCGATATTGGTACTCCTCTTCCCTTATTCTTGCAAATCTTACATGTTTGCTCGCAGGGTATTCATCCCACGAAGGAAACTAGTTGACCACTTCTTACTGCACATTCTTCCTGATACTAGATGTTCCAAGTAACTCGTGGTGCACAAGGTTTCCCCCCATTTACTCTTTCACTTTAGCTAGAGGTTCGTCGCCTGCCTGGATTTCAATTCAGTGTCAGTTGACTCCCAATTAAAGGAAGCACCACCCGCAGAGGCGCGCAGAGCACCTAGTCCGCCTGTTCGCAAACGAAGAAGTACCTCGTTGTCTATCATAGAGGTGTGTGTGTGGCGCAGGAGCTGCTAGCGCCCGATCTGGAGGTCCGCCAGGCTTAAAGGGATGGCCGGGGGCGCTGCCAAGCATGGTGGTGGGGTGAGTGTCGGTGTCAAAACTGGCAGATCTCGGGTAGGGGTGCCCGAGCTATGAGATCGGATCAATGGCTTAACAGGGAACGTAGAACACGGTGATTTACCCAGGTTCGGGCCCTCTCTATGGAGGTAAAACCCTACGTCCTGCTCTTGTTTATATTGATGATGTATCAGGGTACAGTGTTGATCTACCTCGAGATCATAAAATGTGGTCTAAACCTATGGGTATAATGAATGATCGTCTCTACGGACTAAACCCTCTGATTTATATAGACACCAGGGATATCTAGGGTTACACATGCTCGGTTACAATTAAGAGAATACATGGCGAAACTCGTATCCTTGGGGTACACACCAAGTCTTCGGTGAGGCTTGATACGTCGGTTCTTCGAGAATCCCTGTTCTTCAACGGGCCCTGAGTTCAGCCCATGGACTAATCACCTGGGCTGGGACCCTCTAGTCCAGGACACCGTCAGTAGCCCCCGAACTTGTCTTCAAAGCCAAGGATGGCCTCCTTCTTCAGATAGACGACTTCGGATGAATGTCTTCAGCATAGAAAATCTTTTTGGCTTAGCAGGCAAGTTCTCCCCTTTTCGTGACCTCGGTTATAAACGTCCTTCAGACCCGGGCCCACCATGAGGTATTTCAAACACCGTGCCGCCTTGGGGAATGAGTCACTTTATGGCAAGATGTCGAAGCATCGTTCCACCCATCTTTTATTAATAGGTTCCTGAGCAACAACTGTGTCAAAACACTTCTCAGCCTCCCTTCTTTCGTTGCCTTTCGCAAGCCAACACTCTCAAAGTCAAGCTCTGAGTGCCCTGAAAATGGCGAGTGGCGCAAGCTTCTCCAAGCGCCCCCACGGCCCCCTCAAAGGCGACTGGGGTAGCTGCTCCATCACGCGCCTCCAATTAGATCAATTATCCACGCAGGGTTATTTGCCCGATTTAGATTTAGCTTCCACTCGCCCAGGCTTGATATCCATAGATGGGCAAGCGCACGCCGACAGCTACCCTATCCCTCACGGGGATGAGCGGGTGTGCTTTGTTCCATTCCTCCTACGCGGCTTAGGATTCCCAATTTATCCTTTTCTCAGAGGTCTCCTCGAATTTTATGGGATCCAACTCCACCATCTGACTCCCTACTCGATTCTGCACATTGCGAGGTATGTCACCCTCTACGAGATGTACCTCGGGTGCGAGGCCCATTTCGGGCTGTGGAGAAAATATTTCTGCATCATGCCTTGTTCCCGCACTGGGAAATTACACGAAGTGGGAGCAGCCGAGGTCTGCCGCATAGCCGGGACCGGCTACCCCACAGGGACCCCTCGAGATGACACTGACACATGGTCATTCGAATGCTTTTACATGGAAGATTTCCCGTTGCACGATCGAGTTCGGCCCGGACTCCCGACCTTCTCTTCGGATCCGCCGATGAAGCGTTTTAGCTGGAGACCACGGAGCCCCGCCCAGCAGGACGACTCGGAAGTAGCGTCCCTAGCCGCCAAGGTGAGCTGCCTCACAAGCACCGGTCTTACTATTATTGACGTGATGGCAACAGCCATTAACCAAAGAGTTCAGCCTCTTCGGCAGCGTCAGCATCCACTGTTTATGTACAATGGAGACGACGATGCCACGCGGTCTATCTGGAAAAGTTTTCGGGATGACGCGACATTTAGCGCAGTCTTGGCTTGCATATACAATGGAGAAGCCATGGACTTCACCAAGTGAAAGTTCATCGACGGCTTATCTTACCACAACCCAGCCGAACTGGTGAGTTAAATGTCATCTTCTCGTCCATCCGAACAAGCCGGTTTTGCTTTTTTATGATAACCGTTCATTTCGCCTGAACAGAAATGGTGGCGATGGGTTGAAACCCTAAACAACCCGGCGCCTGAGCCGGAAAGATATCAGCGAGACGATGATCCCGTCTTCCATGAAGACGAAGAGATATCCACCCTATATGAAGAGGGTACCTTCTATCAGGAGAGCCTTGACGGCTCGCGAGTGGCCATCATCCCCGACCTGCCGGTGATGCGTCCATCTTCATTGGTAAAGCCTCCTCCTCCTTCCTCTCGAAAGAGAGCTTCAACTCGCGGAACCCCAGGTACCCTGACTCCTCTTCCTAAGGGCTGACGCTCGAAGCGCGTGCGTGGCAGCACGGTCCCACAAGGGGGGCCTCCGTCCATCGCACAAAAGACCTTGGAAGCGGAGGTGATCATGGAAACAGAGCCTACCGACCCTCCCCAAAACAGGTAACCTGTGTTTCTTATTACGCTGTTCGTTGAAGACCAAGGATCACAAGGCTAACAATCTATTTCCCTGCACAGACCCTCTACTGATACACCGTTAGCAAAGGGAGCCACCGCCTCGGCCCCGATGGCCAATACGGAGCCGCCTTTGCGCGCAGGAGGCGTTCCTGAAGGGCCGCAACCGGCCGCCTCGGGGACCTGCTCGACAACCACCTCCGAAGTCGAAAGCATGATGAACCATAGGCGCCGAAGAGCCTCTCTAAGGAGTACCTTCTTCTCGAGCCAGGAGTTCAACGCCCTCAGCTCAGTGGACGCCTACCTCGGCGCGACCCGTAATGTTTTTGAGAAAGCGGTGGACGTCCTATCCACAAGCCTGCGGGTAATTGTATTTTTGAATCTTTCTTTTGAATTACGATAAACCGACCACCGACTAAGCAAGAGCCCCCAAGACACTTGTCAGATTGGACATACGACAGGTGGATTCATTTTCCTCCATAGGGAATGAGCTTAGTAGAGCCCGCAGCCCCCAGGCCATAATGTGGGCTTGAGTGACTATGTACAATTTTGACAATCACTAATGGCAATGTGCAGGCTAAGTGGGAGAAAAATGCGAGCCTCTCCGCAGAGTTAACACAAGCCAAGACCCAACTTGATGCTACGCATGCTGAGGTTGTGCAAGTCAAATCCTTTACCAGAGAAGCGCACGGTAAGTGCGTCTGGTTTTATGGCGCACTATTTCTTAAAGTGCAGTGGTTCGAAGACTAACTGCCTTATAATTCATAGCAGCGGTAGTCATTGGTCAAATGGAAAAGGATCTGAAATAGGCCCGTGAGGACCTGGTATATTCAGAATCACAGTGGCAGGCCGACCACCTTGTTCTGTCCCGAAGCAAGGATGAAACAAAGGAGCTGAAAGCAAAGAATGCATAGTAAGCCGAAGAGATTGACTGCTTCAAGGCTCAACTGGCCGCTGCCGAAGACAAAAATAAGAGAGCGGATGAAGAAATATCCGGTGAGTACCTCTCATATGACAACAAAAGCTCTGATTCCTGTCATATGCTAATACGTAATTCATTTAGTATTGCTGACAGGTTGGCTCAAAGAAACCGGGAGCCCCCATGCCGAAGTTGCCCTGACGGAGCAAGCTCGGTCAACGATGAAGGTCGTATTCAAGGCCTTATGGCCCGAAGAGCTTGTGCCTGAGGACATGTCCGAGCTTGCAGATCGCCTTAAAGGGGCTCGGCGCCGAATACAGGCCTGGAAGATTTCGGCTTGCCGGGAGGGCGCGAGGGTGCCAAATCATCTCACCGAGGTCGGCCCGATTGGTGCCGATGGCAAAGAGGTGCCAACCTCTCTAGTCTATGACGATGTCATAGAGGCCGCGTGCTTTTCTCAGCAGGACTGCTCCCTCAAGTCGTTAATAGATGATCTAGATAAAGTTTAGGATATGTTGTAATAACTCTATGTATCGATGTACTTGATGGTATTACAAAAGCTACTGTTGTACGAACTCTGCTAGCCAGCCTTCGACTTTTCCTCCTGGGCCATAATCCGAGGAGTGCTTCCTACTTCTTGGTCCAAGAACTAAACCAGGTATTTCGGATAGCGAGGCAATCTAGCTATGTCGCTCGAAAAGCAAAGTGAGCCAAAGCTTGTGTTATATTACGTCGAAGCATAAGAAACACCCTCCGAGAAAAATAGTTCCGCTATCGGTTCCTTTCCTTGGGAAAAATGTTTTGCCTATTTTGAAACAGGTTGGGACATAAGTCCGAGGTGAGCGTAAAGCCACCGGTATTGATTATATATAAAATCCATTAAGGCTACTTCCATTGGAGCCGATCAACTATTTTCTTAAGAATGCTAGCTTTCGGCTTCACCCGTCTAAGGTGGTGCACATCCGGTTGACCCGGAGGCAACAATAGCAGAGGTGTTCCCTTTACCCCCTAGCCGAACAATCAGGAACATAGGAAGCAAGCACAGGAGCCAGGCAACCCAGCTTGGCAAAAACTTAAGTCAAGTCGATGCATATAAAGGCATACAACGATTTTATTGGAAGGAGGCACCGAAACTGCTTCAAAAATTCACGCAGCTTTGGAAAAAAAAAAGCGACCAGCGTATTGTGTGCCGTACAAATAAAATGCGTCCGAAGGAACATAATCACTTCGGTTTTGCTGAACACATCTATCAAAAAAGTTTTAACAACTTGAAATGGGAAATTCATATATATTGTATGTTAGATAGGAGGGTAACCAAAAAGGTAAACCAAGCACGGTTTTAATTAACCGTAAAAGCGTCGGAGTAGGGCGGCATTCCAGGAATTTGGTACGAACCTGTTGTCTTCGGGGTTTCGAATATGATAAGCGCCTTCGGTAAGTACTTGGTCGATGATGAACGGTCCATCCCATTTCGGGGATAGCTTGTCCCTCTGCTTCTCTGGATTAAACCGCATGACCAAGTCTCCTTTATTGAATGCCTTCGTTCTAACCTCCCTGCTCTGGTAGTGCCGTGCTTGTTGTTGGTAGAATGTGGAACGTGCCTGAGCAACGTCCCTTTCTTCTTCGAGGGCGTCCAGGTCGTCCTGCCGATCCAGCTCTGTCTCCCTATCTTCGTACATACGCACCCGAGGTTCGTCATGAATGAGGTCGCATGGTAGGACGGCCTCAGCTCCGTACACCATAAAAAATGGTGTCTAGCCTGTGGACCGGTTGGGCATCGTACGTAAGCCCCACAACACAGAGTCGAGCTCTTCTACCCAGCGAGAATCGGCTTCCTTCAAGGATCGGAATAAGCGTGGCTTGATGCCACTCAAAACGAGTCCATTAGCACGCTCGACCTGTCCATTGGTTTGGAGGTGGTAGACGGAGGCGTAATTGAGATGAATGCCCATTTTGGCGCACCATGCCTGTACCTCGTTAGCGGTGAAATTACTGCCATTGTCTGTAATTATACTATGGGGAACACCATAACAGTGCACTATACTGGATATGAATTCTACGACTGGCGTTGCCTCGGCTGTAGTTACTGGTCTTGCCTCAGTGTATTTTGTAAATTTATCTATCATGACGAGCAAGTATTTATTTTTACCCGAACCCCCTTTAAGAGGGCAGACCATATCCAGCCCCCAGACCGCAAAAGGCCAAGTGATCAGAATGGTCCGAAGAGCTATGGGGGGCATGTGGCTTTGGTTAGCAAAAACCTGGCAGCCGAGGCATCGCTGAACCAGACTTTTCGCATCTTCCTTGGCGGTAGGCCAGTAAAATCCGGCTTGGAAAGCCTTGCTGACCAGGGCCCGAGCTGCGGCGTGATGGCCGCTCATGCTGGAATGGATTTCTGCGAGGAGCTTGCGCCCTTCCTCCTCGGTTATACACCGCTGGAGGATACCGGTGATGCTTCTTTTGTAGAGCTCCCCTTCATGGACCCGATATGCCTTTGATCGGTGAATTATTCTTCGCGCTTCAATTTGGTCCCCGGGTAGCTCGTTACGGAGCAAATATCCGAGGAAGGGCTCGGTCCATGGGGCGATAACTGCCATGACTTCGTGAGCCGAGGATGTTTCTTCAATAGATGAGCCTCCAACTATACCCTCGTCCTTCTCGGCTGCCGGAGAGTTGATCTTTATAGAGTCCGTGGAGGGCGATGTGGTGTTTCCGACCTGCCAGATCACGGACGACTTAAACAGCCGTTCCAAGAACGTGTTCTCGAGGACCGGGTTGCGTTTTGCGCCCATTCTGGCAAGAACGTCGGTGGCTTGGTTGCTATCTCATCGGATATGATGGAATTCCAAGCCCTCGAAGTGAGCTGATATGGCTAGGATGGCATTTCAATATGCCATCATTTTTGGATCCTTTGCGTCGAACTCACCGTTAACTTGTGAGATCGCTAAGTTGGAGTCACCTCGGACCTCTAGACGCTGGATACCCATGGATACTGCAATTCACAGGCCATGAAGCAAGGCCTCTGTCGGAAGTCGGGCTCCGGGGACCCAAAGGTTCGAACACTGGGGTGAGCTTGTTCTACGTACTTTGCCTCCTACCACGGTTAAGCGACGGCGAGGCGACGGCGAGGGCACGCTAGCGAGGGACGGAACGAGGACTCGGCGGTTTACCCAGGTTCGGGCCACCTTGCGGTGTAAGACCCTACTCCTGCTTGTGGTTGGGATTGAAAGGGCAAGAGAGTTCTTGCGTACAAGGTACAAGGTGGGAGGTGAAGGAATCGATTGGGTCTCTCCCTCTACAACGGCTGCCTTGCCCCTTATATCAGCCATGGTCCTCTTCCCCCCGAAAACTTAGGCGGGAAGGGATGCCACACTTGGCGATTTCAAAAGGGGACAGGCGCTCAGGCTATCCTGACTAAAGGTGGTCTTCGCCTGCCAAAGCATGATCCATGACGCGCTGGTGGGCTCGATGATGACCTCCGCCCTGCGCGCCCGTCGTCTTGGTCTTCCTTCGCCGATCGGGCAAACTTTGGGGTTGCTTTGGAGAGTAGATAGCTGGCCCTGCTCCCTTGTCACGACCAATATGCGATCCTATTCTCGAGGAACTCGGAGGCCCCACCAAGAGTAGAAACGCATATTGGAGACGCTTGCAAGGTGGATATCATTACATCGTACCACATACATAATAGATGGGGATACAAACAAATACATACAATCATCACATGAATACATCAATACATAACAAACATCATACAGAAGGGCAGCATCCGACTATGGATGAAATCAAACGAAAAACTCGAACGACAACCACCCTGCTAGCCCAGGCTGCTGACCAGGAACCTATCTCCAGATCGACGAAGAAGAAGAAGCAGAAGAAGAACTCCAAAAGCAAACGCGCATCGCTCTCACGTCAGATCATCACATTACCTGTACCTGCAACTGTTGTTGTAGTAATCTGTGAGCCACGAGGACTCAGCAATCCCATAACCATGGGTAGCAAGACTATCAAAGCTTAAATGGGTATGGAAGGGTAAGGTGGTGAGGTTGCAGTAAGCACTAAGCATTATATGGTGGCTAACTTACGAGTACAAGAATAAGAAGAGCATCTACGCAAAACGGTTGTACTACAAATGATCACTAAGTGATCCTGAACACCTACTTATGAGTCAAACATAACCCCACCGTGTTCTCTTCTCAAACTTCCTCGAAAAGAGACGGTCACGGTTACGCACACGGTTGGTGTATTTTAATTAGGATTTAGTGTCAAGTTCTCTACAACCGGAGGTTATAAATATCCAAGTGCCACATAACCGCGGGCACGGCTTCGCGTAAGATTTAATCCTGCAGGGGTGTTCCAACCTGGCCCATTATAAGCCTACACAAGCTGCGGTGGAAATACCTCAACCTCGAGATAGCCCAAAGTATCCTCGGAATTCCCGGTGCACAAGACATTTCGACAATGGTAAAACAAATCCAGCAAGACCTCCCGACATGCCGACACCCTGATAGTAGCCACGCGTATCTCGTCTCAGGCCACGACGGATGATCTATGGTTATAGCGACCAACTCCCGAGTTGCCCCGGGCGGCGCCGCAAGCTGCTCTAGTTTTGGACCAGCACCATCAGCACTGGCCCACCTGTATTATGTGGAATTAAGAATCCTCGGGTAGCGCTAACTCCCTATGCAAATTAATTATTTAATTCAGTATTATTATGTTGGCAAATGTTAAAAACCAATGTTGGGCCTTGCTGGAAGCGTTTTATTCAAAGCGAACTATCAAGAGGGTCCCATTCCCCTCAGCATGTTAGGAACGCTAAACATGGATCATAACACCAGCATTACGGAAACTAGGGCGGCTTGAGTGGAACAAAACACTAGGCAAAAGGCCGAGCCTTCCACCCAATACCAAGTATATAGATGCATTAATTAAATAAGAGATATTGTGATATCCCACCATATCCATGTTCCAACATGGAACAACCTGCAAGAGCACCTGCAACTAGCAACGCTATAAGAAAGGGGCTGAGCAAAGCGGTAACATAGCCAAACAACGGTTTGCTGGGTAAGGGTGGTTAGAGGCTATATCATGGCATATGGGAGGCTGGCATATATGTGGTAGGAAGCGCGACATAGCGATAGCAACGAGACAACTAGCAAGCAAAGATAGTAAAGATATCCAAGGTAATGATAATCTTGCCTGAAATCCCGCTAGGAAGAAGATCGAATCCATGAAGAAGACAAACACGCGTAGTCGAACGAATCCTCACAATCGCAACGGAACCGGAACTATCGAGAAGAAGCACAACCGGAAAGAAGCAAACAACATGGTAAACACACAAGCATAAACATGGCATGATGCACAACCAAATATGATGCATGACAAGATTAAATGTTGTTAAACATGGCAAGAGGTGAAGCATAATCAATCCATACAACTAGGCAAGTTTAAATGAGGCCGGAAACACAAATAACAATTTCGGAAAATCCCCATATGCAATTTTTGAATTTGGTACTGTTCTGCCTAAAACACAATGTTAAAGTGGTTAAACAGCAAGTTAACATGCACCATGATGATCTACATGTTTTTCTAATCAAGTTACATGTGTAGATCATTTAATTCGGAGCTATGTGCTAGAAGAAATAAGCTAAACAAGTTTAACATGGCAAGGATGTAAAATGCACGCAAACATCAACCACCAACACTCAAATCAAGGATGCAGCATGACAATATGAAACTACACACAAATCTAAGCAAGTTTCATGTAGGACATGATCAAAACGGAGTAACGGTTCAACACATGCACTCTACACCAGTTATAATAGCAACCTGCCCAAAACAGCAACATGGCACTTTGCAAACACCAAAACAGCATGCTACAGGCACATGATGGGCACAAACTTGATATGCACTTGAAATAAACATGATATACTCCAATTTATCTTAAAGGTTCAGGTTCATAGGCATCAAGGTTAAGTCAATATGATCCATGCAAAATGCAAAGTTCTGCTAAACAGGGCATATACATGAGCAGAGTTAACATGATGGCAACTTGAGAGCAAGAAAGAGACATGCTACAGGAACTTTACATGGCAACCAAAGGCATGGCATCGAAGTACACATTGCATAGACCAAAACACATGAAGGAATCATATGAATATGAGCTATAGATTAGTGACAACCATCAAGCAAAGTTGGCAAGTTTTATCACAGCCAGCTTTTACTCAGAACAGCAACATTAACTAGGCATGTTTACAAGCTCATGGCACTCACATCAAGGCATGTCATGGCATGAAATAAATACTAGCAGCAAGAAGACATGAGAATGCTCCAAACTCATGTTGACAAGTTGCTCATATGGTGCATGCATTAAATCACACAAAAATGACAAAGTGACAAACATTAACAGTTTACTGCAGTAATATCATGATGCACTTTTGCAACAGGAATTATGACATGTAGATGAGTCCTAATATGCATGCAACAGCAACCATCATGTAGAGCACGAAGAGTACATCAATTTAAATATAAGGATCATTTGCACAGGATGAACATGCACAAAGTTACAGGCTCCACAAAATGCATACATGATGATTTTGCAGAAAAGACACTGCAACTCATCCTAGTTGGACTGAGCGCAAGATACTATAATACGCACAAGGCATCGGGTAGGCAGGGACGGTGCTGGGCTCACCTAGTGGGCCTGGCCCAAGTCGGTGAGGCTGGACGGCACGGTCCAGGTGGATCGTGGGGTACGGCGCGGCCGTTTGGATCGCGGGCGAGGCGACGCCAGGACGGCACGATACCGCGGCTGGCTCGGGGCGGTTCGGGCGCAGGCGAGCGGGTCCACGCGTCGGCGACGCGGACGAGGCCACCGCGGGGCGACGGTCATGGCGTGGCGGCGGGGCAAACCGGCGAGGTCGAGGACGGGCGGCGACGGGTGGATCCGGTCGGCGGCTGCCGGATCTGGCTGGGGCGAGGAGGAGGCGACGAGGCGGCGGCGCGGCGGCTGGGTGGCACAGGTGGTGGCGCCAAGTGGCGGCGAGGAGCTGGTTGGATGCGGATTTCGAGGAGGAGAGAGCTGGAAGGCTAGGGTTTCGCCCAAAACTGGTAGGGGAGGCTGGCTATTTATAGACAGGGGCTAGAGGAGGGGTTTTTAGTCCGTTTTCGGACCGTTTGATCTCGATCGGACGGCCCGAAACGGAGGGGGTAGCTAGGTGGGTTTAGTGGGCTGTGTAGATGGGCTTGGCTGAGATGAGAGGGAAGAAGAGCAGCCCGACAACACGTTTCGGAACAACGAAACATCCGACGTTTATCCGGCTATAGTGCCGCTATAAGTTTATCCGTTGGGGCATCAATCGACCTCCGAATGGGACGAAATTTGGCGGGCGGTCTACCTACAATATAATAAGACCGCACGCCAACTTTCAACTCATTCCGAGAACATTTTTATCCCACTTAAAAAATAATATCTCGGAGGTGCCGCGGGCCCGTGCAAGTGTGTCGGGTCTCGAAATGGACAACGGAAGGGACGCGGAGAAGCCGGCAACTATGAACGGATGCAAGTTTTATGAAAACATGCGGATGAAATGCACACGATGACATGACGAAGTGCAACAAGCAAACGAATCACATGGCAACGACGGAAATAATTGGAAGGAATCTTGAGCATCGGTCTCGGGGCGTCACATCCCTTAACACGAAAGAGGAAACCATCTTCATCCGCGCCTGCTGGCGCGGCCTCTGCTGTCGCTCGTCGCCGCGCGCGTCACCCACGTGACGGGCTCTAGGCCACGCGGCAAGGCGAACAACCTTCGCCTCGAGCGCCTGCGGGAGGGGGCCTCAGGAGGCCACCTCGGAAAGCCGCCTCGCGAGGCCACTCGGGAAGCCGCCTAGTGAGGGGACCTCGCGAGGCCGTTGACGGTGGTGCTGAGCGTTGCTTGCTACTCCCTGAGGAGGGGGGCTCAGGAGGCCAGGGCCTCATGAGGGGCCTTGGTGAGAGTGCGGTGGAGACGGCCCGCTGGGCCCACACCAGGCGCTGCGCCCTGGGCCAAAGGCAGACGGGCCTGGATACCCCGGGTTCCACGGGCCCGACAGTAGCCCCTGGGCCCGCGGCGCGCACGTTCCCGCCTACTGAGAGGCGAAACGGCGCGGGCCCTAACCGCCTGCAGCCAGGCACAACGCGTGGCGCACGATGTGATGGGGGACGCCCCCACTTCCCCATGACGCCTCGGTAACCGCCGCGCTGACATAAATCTTGGCGCGGGCGACGCGAGGCCATCATTTCCTTCCTTCATACTGTCCAACTCTCTGCGCCTTTCCTTCTCACGCGCGGTTCCTCGCGACTCCCCCCTTCGAACTTTACTTGTTCTTTCTCCCGATCCGCGCCTCCGCCGCGCAGATGGCTCCCGCCGGCAAGAGGGGGAAGGAGGTGGCCCCGTCCCCAAGCGCGCCCATCCTTGGGGCGGCGTTGCAGCGCTCCACCATCGACGACAAAGAAGGTTTGGGCAAGATGCTCCCATTCGTGGCCGGTGGGCAGAATGAGAACCAGGCGACCCAAATCTGGTCGGGGTCGCGCGCGCGGCGCGACCTGGGGGCGACGGCCTACCCCTTCTTCCTCCACAGCGTATATGCAGGGTTGGTGCCGCCATTTTCGGACTTCTTCTATGCCATACTCACTCACTATCAGGTTCATGCTCTTCATCTTCAACCCAACTCCATCTTCCTCCTGGCCACGTTCGCCTTTTACTGCGAGGCTTTCGTGGGCGTGAGGCCCTCTGTGGCGCTCTTCCGCCACTTCTTCTGCCTGCGGCTAACTGCGGCAGACCAGCGCTCCGGATGCGCATCGTTCCTTGCCGTCAAGGGAATGGAGGACGGCATTATCAACTTGAGGGTCGCGAAGAAGGTGGAAGGCTACCGGCAGCGTTGGGTCTATATGGACGCGCGCCAAACCAACCGGCTCCTGATGATCCCTACGGACCCGGCCGAGAAGATCTCCGTGTGGGGGCACGAGAATCTCGCCGACCCGAGGATGGAGCCCGTCTTGGAGCGGATGGCAGCGCATTGGGCCGCAACACTCTCGGGGACGGCGGTCGTCAGGGAATACCTGCGGCGGCACATCGCGCCACTTCAGCAGCACTCGCGTTCCATGTGGGAGTACTCCGGTGCGGGCGACGCCATGAGGCTGAAGCCGGGCAGCCTGGGGCCAGACGCGCTGGATGGGGCCCTGGCGATTCTGCTCAGCTCCCCTGCCGCGGAAACGCCGGAGGGGGCGCTCCCGCTTTTCCGCTACCCGGAGAAGGCGGAGCTGGTGAAGGAGATGCCCCTCTTCGATCAGAGGGGCCTCGTGCCGGAGGGCCACGTCAGGCCCCGTGACAACCCCCTCGTGGTGGAGGTGGATTCGGGAGGCAGCAACGGCAGCGGAGATTCAGAGGAGGCCACAGAGGAGGACGCCCGCCGTGTGCCACCGCGCGCCCGCCGCCAGCTCATGTGCGAGCTCAAGGACGACGATGCCGAGAGCATCCCGCCCGCGGCGGCGGGGGCTCCCGACCCAGGGGCGGGCGATCCCCCAGCACTCGAGGCCCGTCAAGAGGCTGAAACCGCCCAGGGCCCGGAGGTGGGCGACGACGCGTCCGGGTCCGCCGCGGCACGCCCCGGGGGCCCGAGTGGCGGCGCAGAGGCGATGCTCGGCGGGGATAGCGCGGGCATGATGCCCACTAGGGAGAAGAAGAGGAAGTGGCACGTTAGTGACGAGTAAGCCTTCCGCCATCCCCCGGCGCTCTTAATTCTTGCTCCTCTATCCAGGCTCGGGGCTGAGCCACCATTCGCGCAGGAGGTCTGCCATGGATCAAAAGAAGAAGAAGAGGACGACGACGAAGGCGAGGGTTACCCCCAGCCCGCAGAGGGTGTCGATGCCCGCCGCTGGTGCCAGGGGGCATGAGGAGGCTACCCGCCGTCCCGACGCCGAAGCGGGGCGTATGGAAGTCGAGGAGGGGGCAGTCGCTCCTCCGGGGTCACATGTGGGTGCATCCCGCGAGGCCGCGGCGGAGGAGCCTCAGGAGGTGGGGACGCCCTCCCCCCTGATCCCGCCGCAAGCAAGGAAGCGGCGACAGGGGAGGCCGAAGCTCCTACCCCCCCGCCGGGGGCCTCCTTGGACACGGGGAAAGGAGTTGTGGGGTGCGCCATGACCGGCACGGAGAGCCCCCGCAGCGTGCCGCTGCGGCCGAGCGAGGGGGGCGGGCCGGCGAGCCCGCCGCCCCAGGCTAGCGGCGCCGAGTGTTCCCTTGCCGCTGTGACTGAGAGTGCCAGTGGGCCCGACCCGGACTGGCCCCTGGTCCCTGTGAGTGACCGCACTTTGCTCAGGCCTGAAGCCTTGGGCCACGCCAAGGCCGCGCTCGCTCGGCTCGGCACGGACTTCCAGGACGCGGAGACGCGCCTCACCGAGGAACGCCTGAAGCTTGCCGACGGGTGGCGCCGACTCAGCGTCGCCATCGATGCGGCCCGGCGCCATGACGAGCATGCTTGAGCACAACGCGAGATGGACGCCGCCGAAGCGGAGGGGGTCCGTGCGAGAGCCCTTCAGGAGGCCGAAGCGGCCGTCGCGCGCCGCGAGGAGTCGGGGGCCCGCCTGAAGGAGTTCCAGGACTAGCGCGCCGAGCAGGCGCAGTCGCTCCTCGCGCGGGAAGGTGCTCTCGCCATCCGGGAGAAGGAGGTTGCGGCCCGCGAAGCGGGCCTCAAGGCTCGCACGAAGAACCTCGAGAGGACGGCGACCGAGCAGGCCACGGAGAAGGAGCGCCTGGAGCTGCTGGGGCGCCAGCTGGCCGACACCCAGGAGGCCCACACGAAGCGCGTTACCGAGGCCAATGCCCAGCTGGAGGCCAGTGAGAAGAAGGTTCAGGAGGATGCTGACGCGAAGGTGGCGGAGGCGCGCCTGGCGCTTGCCGAGGAGCACGGTAAGACGCTGTCGCAGCAGAGGGACGCCTTCGAGACGGAACGCGAGCGATTCCGGCAGGAGATCACTGATCTCAAGGCGGCACTCGCCGAGGCGGAGACCCGCCTGGGGGCCGCGCCACAGCCCAGCTCCAGCGCCGCGGACCGGGAACAGGGGCAGTAGCGCGAGCGCGTCAAGACGCTTCACTCCCTCGAGCTCCGCGCCCGCGACGCCTTGAACTCCATCTGCCAGGGAAGGCTTGGGGCTCTCCGCGAGTCCCGCGACGCCAACTACGTCGACTTCTCCACCAAGCTCGTGGAACAGCTTGAGGCCGGGGCCAAGGCGGTGGATGGCATCTTCGAGGAGGAGTGCCGCAGCCTCTTCTCCCTGGCAGCGACTCGCATCTTCAGCCACCTCCTTCACGCCGATCCCAATTTTGATTTTGACAAGGTGATAGCCCCGGTCCCCGAGGAGCTTCGCGACGGCCTCGCAAAGGCGGTCGAAGGCCACGTGGACGCATTGCTTGGGAAGTACTCCTTCGGCAGCCACGAGAGCTCCGGTAGCGATGACGGCGCGGGCGAAGACGACGACGGCGCGAGCTCCTAGGGTCCTTTTCCTTTCGTCACCCTGCGCTAGATTGATGTGGCCCATAGGGGCGTGAAGATGATGCCTTGGTGTTTAAATATTTCATGATTTGCTGTAATGAACACTCGTGCCCTCGCGAGGCTCTTTCTTAAGGCTTGCTTTTCTCTCTTTGCTCGCCGTGATGCTCTACGTTGTCAGGACCCAGCCCCCACGCGGCCATAGCCGTCGCTGGTATGTCAGGTCGCGATGCCTAAACAAGGCCAGGAGGCGAGGGGTACCGGGAGCTAGTGAGGGTTCCTGAGGCGCGATGCTCAGGGAGCCCCCCTTTAACGCACAAGCGGCTTGCGCCAAGAGAGACGCTGGCGCTCGTGAGGCCGTCGGAGGGGAAGGCTCGAGAGATAGCAAGGGTGGTTCGCGAGATGGGAGACTTAGCTCTGTACAAGGTAGTATGGTGGACCATCCCTTGCAAGGTGCGCCTTGTGAGGGTTCCGCTCGCGAGATCTTCTGCCGGAATGGCCGCCAAGGGTTAATTCCCGAGACGGGGCCTGCTGGCCTCCTGAGGTTCTGAGGGAGCTACCTCGCGAGATCTTCCGGGGGACCTGCTCCTGAGATAGCTGCACGCAGAGCACTTAATGACAGCGCGCGTTCGTCGATTCGCTCATGGGTATTACGAGAGGAGACAGGACACCAAGGACCTTGGTGGGGTGGCGTGCACGGGAGCAGGCCCGCGAGCCAGAGCCCGGTTGCTTGGGTTTTTCAGTGCTGCTGGGACTGGCCCGAGCGCAGGCACCGTGTCCAGCCCCCACTCGCGTGAGGCTCATGAGAGAAGTGGTGAGCGCGCGAGGCTCGTGAGGCAAGGGGAAAACGAAACTGCATATAAGGAAACGGAAGCTTTACTGAAAGAAGATAGCAACCCATTACATAACAAAATGAAGATGCGGCTGCCGTGCCGGCACGGGTCAGCTTGAGGTTGGTGCAACCCGTGGGGCGCCCTCTATTACACACCAAAAATGAGAAAAAGAGTACCGCCGTGTCCGGCACGGGTCAACTTGAGGTTGGTGCAGCCCGTGGGGCGCCCTCAGTTGATTGTTCCACCAGTGCGGAGCATGGGGCCTCCACAGGGGTGTGGGTATAATCGCGGGTCGATCGTTCCGCCAGCGCGGAGCATGGGGCTTCCACTTGGGCGTGGGCGGGAGCTCTCGCGGGCCCATCAGGCGAACGCAATGAGAGGCTCCGGGGCGTGTACAACCCTGTTTCGTTCGTACGCGTGAGGGTCACGGGTAGAACTTGCAGAGGTGTTGGATGTTCCAGGCGTTAGGCACAGGAACTCCGTCCTCCGTCTCCAGCCGGGCTGAGCCGGGCCTGGAGACATGAGTAACCCGGAAAGGTCCTTCCCACATGGGTGAGAGTTTATGGAGTCCCTCTCGGGAGAGGATCCTGCGTAGGACGAGGTCGCCGACCTTGAGGGTACGAGGGCGGATGGTGCGGCTGTGGTAGCGGCGCAAGGCCTGCTGGTACCTCGCGGCACGGAGGGCAGCCTGACGGTGGCCCTCCTCGAGGAGCAGCAAATCGGTCTCTCACGAGTCCTCCTGACGCGCCTCGTCGAAGGCAAGGACTCACGGGGAACCGTGCTTAAGCTCCAATGGGAGGACCGCTTCAGCGCCGTAGACGAGGAAGAAGGGCGTCTCGCCAGTAGGCTTGCTTGCTGTCGTGCGGATGGACCACAGCACGGACTGCAGCTCGTCGACCACAGCTTCAATTTTGACAAGGTGATCGCCCCGGTTCCCCGAGGAGCTCCATGACGGCCTCACGAAGGCGGTAGAAGGCCACGTGGACGCACTGCTTGGGAAGTTTTCCTGCGACAGTGGCGAGAGCTCCGACGGGGTTGGGGGAAGCGAGGGTGACGGCGCCGGCGGCGGCGGCGGTGGTGACAGCAGCACTTTCTCCTAGGGTTTCCCCTTTTATTATCCTGTAACAGATCGACATGGCCTCGTGGAGGCGTGAGGACAATGCCTTTTGTGTTTTAAGTACTTCATGCCTTGCAATAATGAACGCTCGTGCCCTCGTGAAGTTATCTCCTGAGGCCCGTTTTTCTCTTTTTGCTCGCCTTTGTGCTCTACGTCGTTAGGACCCAGCCCTCGAGCGGGCCACAGCCGTCGTTGGTATGTCAGGTCGCGATGCCTAGACAAGGCCAGGAGGCGAGGGGCACCGAGAGCTAGTGAGGGCTCCTGAGGCGCGATGCTCATGGAGCCCCCCTTTGATGTGCAAGCGGCTCGTGACAAGAGAAACACTGGCGCTCGTGAGGTTGTTAGAGGGGAAGGCTTGGGAGATGGCGAGGGTGGCTCGCGAGGTAGTAGACTTAGCTTTGTGAAGAGTAGCATCTGGTGGCCGCCATTTGTAGGGCGCGCCTCGCGAGGCTTCCACTCGCGAGGTCCCCTGCTGAGATGACCGCCATAGGTTGGCTCCCGAGGCGGGTCCTGCGAAGCTTCCTGAGGCTCAATGGGGCGTCTGGCCATTGGGCCCGCGAGGCCCTCCAGGTGACCTGTTCCTGTGATAACTACATGCAGAAAGTCTCATCACGGGGGAGCAGTGCACGCTCGCCGACTTGCTCATGAGCGTTATGCGAGGAGATAAGACACCAAGGACCTTGGTGGGGTGGCGTGCACGGGAGCAGGCCCGCGAGCCAGAGCTCGGTTGCTTGGGTTTTTCAGCGCTGCTGGGACTGACCCAAGCACAGATATCGTGTCCAGCCCCCGCTCGCGTGAGGCTCATGAGGGAAGTCGCGAGCGCGCACGGCTCGTGAGGCAAAGTCATGACGCAATATACGATGTATGGAAGCTGAAGCTTTACTGGAGCGAGATAACAAATTTCTTTACACAACCAAAAAGAGATGTGGCTGCCATGTCCGGCACGGGTCAGCTTGAGGTTGGTGCAGCCCATGGGGCGCCCTTAGTTACACATCCGAAAGCAAAAAAAAGGGGTGCTGTCGTGTCCGGCACCGGTCAGCTTGAGGTTGGTGCGGC
Source organism: Elymus sibiricus (assembly GCA_039707655.1). NCBI lineage: Eukaryota > Viridiplantae > Streptophyta > Magnoliopsida > Poales > Poaceae > Elymus > Elymus sibiricus. The sequence goes on from CM077666.1 coordinate 334,736,855, forward strand.
CCGTGGGGCGCCCTCAGTTGATTGTTCCGCCAGCGCGGAGCATGGGGCTTCCGCCGGGGTGTGGGCATGATCGCGGGTCGATCGTTCCGCCAGCGCGTGTACAGCCCCGTTTCATTCATACGCGTGAGGGTCACGGGTAGAACTTGCGGAGGTGTTGGATGTTCCAGGCGTTAGGCACAGGAACTCCGTCCTCTGTCTCCAGGCGGGCTGCACCGGGCCTGGAGACATGAGCAACCCTAAAAGGGCCTTCCAACACGGGTGAGAGTTTGTGGAGTCCCTCTCTGGAGAGGATCCCGCATAGGACAAGGTCGCCGACCTCGAGAGTGCGAAGGCGGATGTTGCGGCTGTGGTAGCGACGCAGGGCCTGCTATTACCTCGCGGCACGAAGAGCGGCCTGACGGCGGGCCTCCTCAAGGAGCAGCAGGTCGGCCTCCCGCGAGCCATCTTGACGTGCCTCATCGAAGGCAAGGACTCGCGGAGTGCCATGCCTAAGCTCCGAGGGAAGGACCGCCTCAGCTTCGTAGACCAGGAAGAAAGGGGTCTCGCCGGTAGGCTTGGTTGCCGTTGTGCAGATGGACCACAGCACGGACTGCAGCTAGTCAAGCCAGCACTTGCCACAGGCCTCAAGCTTCTTCTTGAAGCTCCTTGTTTTGAGGCCCCTGAAGACCTCAGCGTTGGGACGCTCCGCCTAGACGTTGCTTCGCGGGTGTGCCACAGAGGCGTAGCAGATCTGCGTGCCGAGGCTGGCGCAGTAGGACTTGAAAAGGTCGCTTGTGAAATGGGAGCCATTGTCGGTGATGATGCGGTTGGGGACTCCAAAGCGGCTCATGAGGCCCTTGATGAACTTGACGGCAGAGCCTACTGGGATGGTGCGCACCGGCTCGACCTCTGCCCACTTGGTGAACTTGTCGATGGCGACGTAGAGGTAGCGGTAGCCGCCAGCCGCGCAAGGGAAAGGCCCTAGGATATCCAACCCCCAGACCGCGAAGGGCCATGAGAGGGGGATCGTCTGGAGGCGCTGCGCTGGCTGGTGGATCTGCTTGGCGTGGTACTGGCACGCTTCACAGGATTGGACCAGCTCGGTGGTGTCACGGAGCACGGTAGGCCAATAGAAGCCGCTTCAAAACACCATGCCGGCAAGGGTGCGCGACGAGGAGTGGTGACCGCAGTCTCCTCCATGGACATTGGCGAGCACCTCGCGCCCTTGTTCTTCTGAGATGCACCGCAACGAGACGCCATTGTGGCGCCTGCGGTACAGCTCGCCGTCTTTCAAGCAGTAAGTGGTGGCTTGCTGGGCCATGCGCTCTGCTTCTGAATCCCCCTACGAGAGGGTGCCATGGAGCAGGTAAGCCTTGAACTCCGTAGTCCAGTTGCCTGCTTGAGGCTCCAGTGCCAGCAGCAGGTGGGCTCCGGAAGCCGGACCACAGTCTGGCACGCCCGTGGGCGGCGCGGGCAGTAGCTCCTCATGGAGCAGTGTGGTGCCCATGGCAGGTGGTGCGGCTAATGGTTTGAGGAACCTTTCCTCGAAGATGCCAGGGACCTGGGGCTCGCGGCGGGATGCTCGTTTGGCGATGTCATCATCCTCCTTGTTGCCACCGCAAAGGACGTGCTACAGCTCCAAGCCAAGGAAACGCTTCTCAAGTTTACGTACCTCTTCTAAGTAGGCTGCCATGTGCTCGTCATTGGGCTTGTAGCTTTTGTTGGAGAAGTTGATGAGGAGCTGAGAGTCACCCTTGATGGTGAGGCACTTGATGCCGAGGGCAGAGGCGGCCTTGAGGCCGGCGATGAGGCCCTCGTACTCTGCGATGTTGTTGGAGACCTTATCATCGCGCTTGAAGCAGAGTTGGACAGCGTAGTAGAGCTTGTCTCCCGTTGATGAGGTGAGCACGACGCCAGCCCCCGCGCCCTGTCGGGAGAAGGTGCCACCGAAGTGCATGGACCATCCGCCTGGCGCTTCGTCCCTAGGCAGGAGAGATTCGCCCTCGCGAGGCTCTCCCTCATGGGGGTCTGTCCACTCCGCCACGAAGTCAGCCAGAGCCGCGCCTTTGATTACTCTGGTGGTGCAAAACTCCAGGTGGAAGGCTTGCGGCTCGATGTTCCATTCGGCGATGCGGCTAGCGGCGCTGGGGCTGCGCAAGACTTGCTCCAAGGGGTAGGAAGAGATGACCTTGATGGGATGACCCTGGAAGTAGTGGCGCAGCTTCCTGGAGGCGATGAGGAGTGCGAGGAGGAGCTTCTGTTGCATGGGGTAGCGCTCGCGTGCATCCCTCAGCACCGTGCTGACAAAGTAGACAGGGTGCTCGACGAGGCGCGTAGTTGCGGCGGCAGTTTGCTCTTCAGGTGGCTCATGAGGCTTGGCAGGCTCGGGAAGCTCACGAGGCCCAGAAGGCTCACGAGGCCCGGCGGCTTAGGAGGCACAAAAAGCTCGGGAGGCTCACGAGGCCCGGAGGGCGAGCGAGGCTTGGCGGGCTCAGGAGGTGCAGAGGGCTCGGGAGGCTCGCGAGGCCCAAAGGGCTCGCCAGGCTTGGCGGGCTCAAGAGGCGTAGAGGGCTTCTCCTTAGTGCAGACGCGCTCCTCCCGCACTGCCACAAGCGCCGCGCTGGCCGTCTGGGGGGTAGCCGCCAAATACAGGAGCGGGGGCTCGCGAGGTACCTCTTGAGGTCTTCGAAGGCGGCATCTGCCTCAAGGGTCCACTTGAAGGGGCCGGACCTCTTCATGAGCTTGAAGAACGGTAAGGCTCGCTCGCCGAACATGGAGATGAAGCGCCCCAGGGAAGCCATACATCCTGTCAAGCGCTGCATTTCCTTGAGGGTCCGGGGAGGACGCATTTTCTCGATGGCCTTGATCTTCTCAGGGTTGGCCTCGATGCCGTGGTGGGAGACCAGAAAGCCAAGGAGCTTGCCGGAAGGAACTCCGAAGACACACTTATCAAGGTTGAGCTTGAGGTTGACCTTGCGCAGGTTGGCGAACTTTTCCTTAAGATCTGCAATGAGGGACCCAGCCTCGCGAGTCTTGACCACGATGTCGTTGACATAGGCCTCCGCGTTCCTCCCCATCTGAGGCCCCAGCGTGATGCGCATCAGCCTCTGGAAGGTGGCGCCTGCACTCCTCAAGCCAAAGGGCATGCAGATGTAACAGTATATGCCGCAAGGGGTGATGAAGGCCGTCCTCTCCACGTCTTCTGCCGCCAACTTAATCTGATGGTAGCCTGAAAAGGCATCCAGAAAGCATAGCAGGTCACGACCGGCGATGGAGTCCACAATCTGGTCGATGGGCGGCAGCGGAAAGGGGTCCTGAGGGCAGGCCTTCTTGAGGCTCATGAAGTCGACGCACATTCGCTCCTTGCCTCCCTTCTTGGGGACGATGACTGGGTTGGCGAGCCATTCGGGATGGCGCACCTCGCAGACTACTCCAGCTTCTTGCAGCTTGTGTAGTTCTTAAACAATGAACTCTTGCTTCTCAGGTGCCTGGCGCCGCGCTTTTTGCTTGATGGGGCATGCGTTGGGGCACACCGCTAAGTGGTGCTCGATCACCTCCCTTGGTACACCGGACAAGTCAGATGCTTTCCAGGCAAAAACATCCGAGCTTGCGCGAAGAAAGGTGACGATCGTGCTTTCCTATGTAGGAGGGAGGCAGGCGCCGATGGTGAAGGCAGGTTCTGAGCCGCTGCCATCCACCGACACCTTCTTCGTCTCGGCGCGGTCCTGAGAGAACAACTGCTTCTTCTTCGCGGGTGCGGCCTCAGGAGGCACGACCGCGTCCTCGTCAGCCGAATGCGCAGCAGCGGCGGCTTTGTAGGCATGCTCGAGGGAGCAAACCGCGTCCTTCTCGTCGCAGGTGACGGTGATGATGCCGCTGCAGCCAGGCATCTAGAGGACGTTGTAGGCATGGTTGGTCGCCACCATGAACTTGGCGAGGGCTGGGTAGCCCAAGATGGCGTTGTACGGTAGGCCAATGTGCGCCATGTCGAAGTCAATGAGCTCAGTATGGTTGTTCTTGCGGGTGCCGAAGGTGATGGGAAGGCGCACTTGCCCCAGAGGGATGGTGGAGCCATCGGTCACTCCGGAGAAGGGCCTGATCGGCATCAGCTAGTCGTAGGGCACTTGGAGCATCTCGAAAGTCTCGATGGAGATCACATTGAGGCCGGCGCCTCCGTCGATGAGGGTCTTGGTGACCGTGACATTGCTGATGGTGGGAGTGCACATCATGGGGAGTGCACCCGCGGAGGCCGTGGACTTGGGGTGGTCCTTGGAGTCGAAGGTGATGGCGTACTGCGACCACTTGAGGGGCCGCATAGCTTCAGGCTTCGGGAGGGCGGCGTTCACCTCGCGAGAGAGCTGCTTGAAGTGGCGGTTGGACATGGGAGCCTGAGCCCCGCCAAGGATGCGGGCAACTGCGCGAGGCTCCTGGTAGCCCCCAGCTCCCTCGTCAGGCTGGTTGACATCGTTCCTCCGGGGTGGCGGAGGCAGCGGCGGGAAAGTGGCATTGTCCTGAGGGTTTGCCACACAAGGCTGATCGCGCCAGGCGGCCTCACGAGGCAGGTCGCGCCAGCCCTGGCGGAAGCTGCCATTGCCGTTGTGGTTGTCCAGCGGTTGCCGACGCGGCTACCTCCGCAGCCGGCGTCGCGGTCGTTGCGGTCGTCTCGGCGGCCCTGGCGCTCGTCGCGAAGCAGCTTGAGCTCATGGCAGTCCTTAGTGCTATGGGAGCGCACGTTGTGGTAGGCGCAGAGCGGGCGGCCGTCTTTCCTGGGCTCGTCACGGTCACGGCCGTGCTTCTTCTCGGGCTCCGCTGCAAGCACGGCAGGGCCCTTGCGCTTGACGTCCTTGTTCTTGGACCTGGTGGCGTCGGGCGCCGCATCGGGGTCGTTGTGGATGAAGAGGCGACCTTCTTCAGCCTTGGCGCACTTGTCGGCGACGTCGAACAGCTCAAGCACCGAGTCCAGCTCGTCTTTGATGACGAGCTTCTCGCGCATCTTGACATCCGTGACGCCGGTGGAGAACGCAGATATGACGGCCGTGTCGGAGGCACGCGGAATCTTGTTGCGCACCTGGCTGAAGCGCTGGATGTACATGCGGAGGGTCTTGTCTGGGCGCTGCCACACATGCTGCAGGTCATTTATGGTGAGGGAGCAGTCTTGCGTGCCCTTGAAGTTGGCGACAAATTGGCTGCAGAGCTCGGCCCACGACGAGATCGACGCCTTAGGGAGATTCATGAGCCAGGAGCGCGGGCCGTCCTTGAGGGCCTTGGGGAACCAGTTCGCCATGACCTTGTCGTCGCCGTTCGCCGCTTCGATGCTCAGCGCATAGAGCTGAAGGAACTCTGCGGGGTTGGGGGTCCCGTAGTAGCATGGAGGCAGCTCTGGCTTGAACTTCGCGGGCCACACCACCCGACACAGCTCGCGAGTGAAGGCATGGCAGGCCACGCCGCTCGAGGGAACACCACCGGCGAGGGCACCGTGGTTCTGGCGCCCAGCCGCCACGACCTCCTGGATGGCCCGCTCTTGGCACCAGCGCTGCTGCTCCAGGAGCACATGCACGTCAGGCGGCGTGTGGCGGACGATCTGGCAGCTGGCCTCATCTCGGACCGGCGAGGAAGCGCCGCGGGACGGCTCACACGCCCGCGCGTCGCGCTGGGGCCCGACGAGCTCGTCGCGCAGAGGAGGTGGCGGGGGAGCACCATGCGCTACGTCCCCAGCGCGAGACGGCGGAGGGCGGAGCGAGTGGGAAGGCGCCGGAGCGTCCCTGGCGGCGTTGATGAGCTCGGTGATGCGACCAAGTCAGGCATCGTAGCCAGCGTCAGCTGGACGGTAGCGGAGCAGTTCGCGCGCTATGAGTAGCGCAGCCTGCGTGTTCGGCAGCCCATGACGGGTGAGGGAGGAAGAGGCCATGGCGGTGTGGCCCTCTGCCCGCACGAAGGGGTGCAGGGAGGAGTCCTACTGCTCCCGGGCGACAGGGTCGGTGGTGGCAGTGGCCTCGACAGGGCGGCGGCGGTTGCTGCGGGCCACCGGCTCTTTCTGAGCCACGCGGTCAGCCGTGCGCTCAGCACGCTCACGGCGAGCGTCGGCCAGGAGGCTGGTGGAGACGGAGGACAGAGAAGAAGAACAGTAGCGCACCCCTACCTGGCGCACCAAATGTCGGAGTTTGGGCTCCGGGGACCCAAAGGTTCGAACACTGGGGTGAGCTCGTTCCTACCTCCTCGTTGTCGGCCCAGTGGGAACCAGGGTACCACGGCACGTCTGCCTCTGGCCCAGGAGGCGACGCTTGGGCTGGCCCCGGAAAGGTGGCCCTGGCGCCGTTGCCCAGGAGGGAGTCGCCTCGCGGAGATCTAACCTCGCGAGGCCCCTCCCCGCCAGGCCAAGCCCTGGTGAGGCCGCCAGGCCCCAGATCGCCTCGCGAGGCAACCCCTCGCGAAGCCGCTTCACAGGGCGCGACATGCTGCGCCGGTTGGCCTCTCACGTGGGTGACGTCCCGATGCCAGGGCAAGGACAGCAGGGTACAGCTCAGGCAAGTTTCCATTTTATTGATAAGGGAGCAGTGGCATCTGCCTCCCCCAAAGCAAGTCCCAAAGGTTTTCCTCTTTGGTGATAGAAGATCAGGACGGATCAGCGCGCCAGGACGGAGGTCATCGCCAAGCCCACCAGCGCGTCACAAGGAGCTGCTTTAGCTGGCGGAGACCGCCTTTAGTCAGGATAAGCCTGCGCCCCTGTCCCCCTTTGAATTGCCGCCCTGTGGCTACCCTTTCCCGCTCATATTTTCGGGGAAGAGGACCATGACACTACAAAAGGGGCAGGGCCGCTTCCATGTAAGGGGGGCGACCCATTCTCCCCCACACCTCCTGTACCTCGAGCACGAGCTCTCCTCCAGAGAGCAATCCAACACAAGTAGGAGTAGGGTATTACACCACACGGTGGCCCGAACCTAGGTAGCTCGCGCGTCCCCTTCGTGTCCGGTGAGAGCCGGCAAGTCCGTCGCATCCCCGCCGTAGTCCTGTCGTAAGCTGCCAAGCAAAGTCCCCCAGAGTTAGAATCCTAAGTTCTTGGAGAAGTTTCTTGGACGTAGATCCTAGACTCCGACATTTGGCGCGCCAGGTAGGGGGACTTGCCGTCTTCGTGCCTTTGACCTCGACATCGGCACTGACATGGACGACGCCGCCGCGCGCTACGCGTTGGGCCGCCGCCGCCGGGCCCATTGGGGAGCGGGCGTCCTCCTCCATCCACCCGTCGGCGAGTGGGCGGGACCGTGGCCTGTCCTCCACCGTGTCTTCGCCCGCAGAGAGCGGCCCCCTTGCTCCGCGCGCCGCGCTGCTCATGGCTCGGGGGCTGCTGCGCTGTCCCCCCTCCAAGGACGGCCGCGACGCCTGGCTCAAGCGCATCACCGAGCTTGTCTTCGCCGCCAGCGTAGGCCAGGCGCCCCCTCGCCCCGTGTCCACTTCACCACGGCGCGCTGAGCGGCCTGGGCGCGCCGCTCCCCGTCTTCTTCCTCCTTCGGGCCGCGGCCCGTCCATGGTGAGCGGCGCCTGCGGCCACCGCCCAGCCAAGGTCGTCGCCACCAGCAGGGGTTCCCAGGGGCCCCGAGAGGTGGCCTGCATCCTGGGAGGGGCCCAGGCCCCTCCGTCTAGCTGCCACCTCAAGCGCTTCACGCGCGAGGTGAGCGCGGCCCTTCAGGCGCCCGAGCCCGCCGGCCGCCTCAAGTGGTCCGAGTTCCCCGTCTCCTTCGACGCCAGCGACCATCCCAGGTCCGCCAGGGCTGCGGGGGCTGTCCCTCTGCTGTGCACTCCGACTATGGGCGGTGTGGCCGTCACCAAGACGCTCATCAAAGGCGGCGCTGGCCTCAACGTGCTCTTTGTGGAGACTCTCGAGGCGCTCCGGGAGCCAGGTGGGCGCCTGGTGCCCACCAGGCGCTTCTCGGGCGTTACCGGTGGCGCCACTGCCCCCTGGGGCAGGTGCGCCTTCCCGTCACCTTCGGCACCCGCGAGAACTACCGTACGGAGCTTGTCGTCTTCGATGTGGCTCGCATCGGCCTACCCTACAACACCATCTTGGGCTACCCGGCGCTCTCCAAGTTCATGGCCGCAACACACCACGCCTACGGCCTCGTCAAGATGCCCGGCGGGAGCGGCACCCTCACAATCGGTTGCGATGTAAAGGACGCGGTGCGCGCCCTCGCGCGCGCCCACAAGGCGGCCGCCGCCGCCGCATCCCAGGCCGAGGAGGACGACCCTGAGCTTGCCGAGCCGGCGCCCGCGAAGAAGAAGCTGCTGTTCACCCAGGAGTGGGCCGAGACCAAGAAAGTGTCATTGGAAGGGAATGGCGCCGGCCCCTTCCTCACCATCGGCAGCGGCCTTTCCCCCGAGCAAGAAGGCGCCCTCGTCGACTTCCTTCGGGCGAATGCTGATATGCCCGGCGTGCCGAGGGAGGTGATCGAGCACCACTTGGCGGTTTGCCCCAACGCACGCCCCGTCAAGCAGAAAGTACGGCGCCAGGCGCCCGAGAAGCAGGACTTCGTCATTGGGGAGGTCGAGAAGCTCCAAGATGCAGGAATCATCCACGAGGTGCTCCACCCGGAGTGGGTCGCCAACCCCGTTGTTGTCGCCAAGCCGCACGGCGGCAAGCGCATGTGCGTCGACTTCACCAACGTCAACAAGGCCTGCCCCAAGGACCACTTCCCGCCGCCCAGGATTGACCAAATACTAGACTCCGCCGCCAGCTGCAATCTACTCTGCTTCCTGGACGCCTTCTCAGGCTATCATCAGATCAAGATGGCCAAGGAGGATGAGGAGAAAACCGCCTTCATCACCCCCTGCGGAGTGTTCTGCTACGTGTGCATGCCCTTTGGCCTGAAGAACGCGGGGGCTACCTTCTAGAGGCTGATGTGCATCTGCCTAGGGTGCCAAACGGGGAGAAACGTGGAGGCATGCGTCGACGACATTGTCATCAAAACGCGCGAGGCGCACACCCTCATCGAGGACCTGAAGGAAACCTTCGCCAACCTGCGCAAGGTCAACCTCAAGCTCAACCGCGCCAAGTGTGTCTTCGGTGTCCCTTCCGGCAAGCTCCTGGGTTTTCTGGTCTCCCATCGCGGCATCGAGGCCAACCCTGAGAAGATTAAGGCTATCGAGGAGATGTGGCCGCCCCGCAACCTCAAGGAGATGCAGTGCCTCGCGAGATGCATGGCCTCGCTCGGTCGTTTCATATCCAAGTTTGGCGAGCGGGTTCTGCCTTTCTTCAAGCTCATGAAGAGGTCTGGCCCCTTCAAGTGGACCCCTGAGGCTGACGCTGCCTTTGAGGATCTCAAAAGGTACCTCACCAGCCCTCCCATCATGGTCGCCCCGCGCCCACGCGAGCGCCTGCTGTTATACTTGGCGGCCACTCCCCAAATGGCCAGCGCGGCCCTTGTGAAAGAGCGGGAGGAGCGAATCTGCGTCATGAAGAAGCCTGCCGAGCCTGTGCCTGCGGGTGCCGCGGAGACATCACTGGAGCCCCTCAAGGCCCTACCGGCGCCTGCCGAGGGCCCCCTCCGGAGGCCCCCGCGCCCCCTCAGGAGTCCTCTGGAGCTCAGCCTCCGGAGGTCCCCGTGGCGCCGCCCCCAGAGGCCCCCGCGGCGTAGCAGCCTGAGCCCCTCAGCGAGCACAACTTGGATACCATGGTCACACGCCTCGTCGAGCACCCCGTCTACTTCGTCAGTACGGTGCCGCGAGACGCGCGTGAACGGTACCCCATGCAGCAGAAGCTCCTCCTGGCGCTCCTCATGGCATCCAGGAAGCTACGCCACTACTTCCAGGGTCACCCAGTCAGAGTGATCTCCTCCTACCCGCTGGAGCATGTCCTGCGGAGCCCGAATGCCACCGGCCGCGTCGCCGAGTGGAACATCGAGCTACAGCCTTTCGAGCTGGAGTTCCTCACCACCAGGACCATCAAGGGTGCGGCCTTGGCAGACTTCGCGGTGGAGTGGACGGACACGCGTCAGGGCGAGCCGCAGGAGGAGGAGTCCTTGCCCGAGGAGGCTACCTCCGGAGGCTGGAGCATGCACTTCGATGGGGCCTTCGTGCGCCAGGGCGCGGGGGCTGGGGTGGTGCTCACTACACCCACAGGTGACAAGCTTTACTACGCAGTGCAGCTCTACTTCGGGCGCACTGACATGGTCTCCAACAACATCGCCGAGTACGAGGGACTCATCGCCGGGCTCAAGGCTGCCATCACGCTTGGAGTCGGGCGCATCATCATCAAGGGCGACTCGCAGCTCCTCGCCAACTTCTCCAACAAGAAGTACAAGCCGAAGGATGAGCACATGGCGGCCTACCTGGAGGAGGTGCGCAAGCTCGAGAAGCGCTTCATGGGCATGGAGCTACAGCATGTCCCTCGCAGCGACAACAGCGAGGCAGACGATATTGCCAAGCGCGCTTCTCGCCGCAAGCCCCAGAGCCCCGGTGTCTTCGAGGAGCGGCTCCTGAAGCCTTCAGCGGCGCCCCCGATCGTCAGCATCCCGGCGCCTCGCGAAGAGCTCCCTCCTGCACCACCCATGGATGCACCAGACTGAGGACCAGCTTCGGGCGCTCGCCTGCTGCTGGCGCTCAAGCCGCAGCCTGAAAGCTGGACCGCGGAGATCAAGGCCTATCTGGAGGGCGGCGCCCTCCAAGAGATCGACGCGGAAGCAGAGCATGTGGTCCGCCAAGCCGCGCTCTACCACTTGAGGGAGGGTGACCTGTACCGCCACCACCCAAACGGAGTCGCGCTGCGGTGCATCTCCAAGGAGCAAGGGCGTGAGCTGCTTGCCGACATCCATGGAGGCGAATGCGGCCACCATTCGTCCTCACATACCCTCGCAGGTAAGGCATTCCGCAGCGGTTTCTACTGGCCGACAACACTCGAAGATGTCGTGGAGCTGGTCCAGGCATGCGAGGCTTGCCAGTTCCACGCCAAGCAGATCCACCAGCCGGCACAAGGGCTCCAGACCATCCCCCTCTCGTGGCCCTTCGCCGTCTGGGGGCTGGATATCCTCGGGCCCTTCCCTCGCGCGGCTGGCGGCTACCGTTACCTCTACGTCGCCATCGACAAGTTCACCAAGTGGGCGGAAGTGGAGCCTGTCCGGACCATTCTGGCAGGATCAGCGGTCAAGTTCATCAAGGGCCTGGTGTGCCGCTTTGGCGTCCCCAACTGCATCATCACGGACAACGGCACGTAGTTCACCAGCGGCCAGTTCAAGAACTACTGCACCAGCATCGGCACGCAGATCTGCTTCGCCTCCGTGGCACACCCTCGAAGCAACGGCCAGGCCGAGCGCGCCAATGCTGAGGTCCTCAAGGGCCTCAAGACTAGGAGCTTCAAGAAGCAGCTCGCGGCATGCGGCAAGGGCTGGCTGGAGGAGCTCCCTTCAGTGCTATGGTCCATCCGCACCACGGTGACCAAGCCCACCGGTGAGACGCCTTTCTTCCTTGTCTATGGGACGGAGGCGGTTCTCCCAGCCGAGGTCAAGCACCGGTCCCCGCAGGTCTTGGCTTTCGACGAGTCTCGTCAAGACGGCCTGCGGGAGGATGACCTGCTTTTCCTCGAAGGGGCGCACCGCTAGGCCACCCTCCACGCGGCAAGGTACCAGCAGGCGTTGCGCCGCTCTCACAGCCGCAATGTATGCCGCCGCACCCTCGAGGCGGGCGACCTCGTCCTGCGCCGGATCCTCTCCAGAGAGGGATTCTACAAACTCTCACCCATGTGGGAGGGCCCTTTCAGGGTCACGCACATCTCCCGGCCCAGCGTGGCACGGCTCGAAACGGAGAGGGTGTTCCGGTACAAAACACATGGAACATCCAACATCTCCACAAGTTCTATCTGGGACCCCACGGATACGAACGAAATGGAGCTGTACACGCTCCGGAGCTCCCTCTACCGGCGCTGCCGTTGGCACATGGGAGCTCCCTCCCACTCTCGTGGAAGCCCCATGCTCCGCGCTGGCGGACACCCCATACTCCGCGCTGATGGAAAGCCCCATGCTCCGCGCTGGTGGACGCCTCATGCTCCGAGCTGGCGGCCTACATACTTGAGGGGCCTACGGCCGTCACATCCTCAAGCTGAGCCGTGTCGAACACGGCAGCACGTACCTTTCCTGTTGTGTAATGAGTCTATTTCATGCATCAGTAAAGCCTACTTCCTAATAACCGACGTCCTTGCAGCTGAGTTTGCCTCGGGAAGCACGCTCGCGATCTTCCCCCGTGTGTCTCAAAATTAATTTTTTAAAAGGAAAAAATATCCCTAGCTTCTCGGATTATATAATCAAATTCATGCAGAAGGATTATAGTGGCAATTTTCTTAGCCCTAGGATCATTTATGTTGGGAAATTCATAAAATATCTTTTGTAAGGCGGGGTGGATATGTAAAAAAATTCTTTCTAATTTAACAACAAGCATGGCAATAGCATCCACATAACATTTTTTTTTATCAAGAATAGATCCACTAATTATTGGTATAACTCCCGCGCAATTAAAGAATTCCTGAATAATGTTTTCCCAATAATATTACCACTTCCCACATGATAAACTTTAGTCTTAAAATTAGTGGGGGGCTTAGTCTCCGGAGGGTCATGATTAAGATCAAAAGAGTGTGTTTTATCCCCAAGAGAATCACTACCACTATCCTCGCTAGCAGTTTCAACCACAACTTTCTCAAATTCAGACATGATAACAATTTCAAGCAAAGCAAGCAAACTAGCAAATAAGCAAATAGAAATATTTTTGTGTTTTTGTAAAAAAAAATTAGAAGTGGGGGAGATGAAAACTAGAGGAAAATGCAAATAAAAGGCAAATAAAGTAAATGCAAGTGGATGATAGTTTGTGCGAAGGAACTTGGTAATTTTGATGATGTCCCCCCGGCAACGGCGCCAGAAATTCTTCCTGCTACTTGTAGTCTGCGTTGATATTTCCCCGAAGAGGAGAGGATGATGCAGTATAGTAGAGATAAGTATTTCCCTCAGTTAAGAACCATGGTTATCAATCTAGTAGGAGAACCAAGCAAAATTCCGTTAAGCGCACCTGCACACACAAGAGCAAACACTTGCACCCAACGCAAATAAGAGGGTTGTCAATCCTCTTAGTGGTTATTTGAAAGGATTAAATCTTATAGAGATAAATAGATAAACTAAAATACTAATTAAAATAAAAGTAAATAAATTGCAGCAAGGTATTTTTAGGTTATATATATATGATAAAGTAGACCCGGGGGGCATAGTTTTCACTAGAGGCTTCTCTCTCGAACACATAGCATACGGTGGGTAGACAAATTACTGTTGGGCAATTGATAGAAAAGCAAATAATTATGACGGATTCATGGCAATGATCATATATATAGGCATCACATCCGAGACAAGTAGACCAACTCCTGCCTGCATCTACTACTATTACTCCACCCATCGACCGCTATCCAGCATGCATCTAGGGTATTAAGTATAAAACAGAGTAACGCCTTAAGCAAGATGACATGATGTAGAAAAAGTAAACTCAAGCAATATGATTAAACCCCATCTTTTTATCCTTAATGGCAACAATACAAATACGTGTCATGTCCCCTTCTGTCACTGGGATTGAGCACCGCAAGATTGAACCCATCACAAATCACCTCTCCCATTGCAAGACAAATCAATCTAGTAGGCCAAACCAAATCGATAGATCGGAGAGAAATACAAAGCGATAATAATCATGTATAAAAGAGTTCATAGAAGACTCAAATATTTCTCATGAATAATCTGATCATAAACTCACAATTCATCGGATCCCAACAAACACACCGCAAAAGAAGATTACATCAGATAGAACTCCAAGAACATCGAGGAGAACATGGTATTGAAGATCAAAGAGAGAGAAGAAGCCATCTGGCTACTAGCTATGGACCTGTAGGTCTGTGGTAAACTACTCACACATCATCGGAAGGGCAGCATGGTTGATGAAGAAGCCCTCCGTGATCGATTCCCCCTCCTGCAAAGTACCGGAAAAGGCCTCCAGATGGGATCACGGAAGAACAGAGGCTTGCGGCGGCGCAAAGATTTTCTCTTCTGTCTCTCTGGTATATTGGGAATATTTTAGAATTTATAGATCTAGAATTAGGTCAGGAGGGGCAACGAGGGGCCCACAAGCCTGGGGGTGCGCCCTACCCCCTGGGCACGCCCTCTAGGCTTGTCGCCTCCTCGTGGCTCTTCTGGTCTTCTCCCGAAGCTTCATGGGTCTCTTCTGGTCCAGAAAAAATTAATCCAAAGTTTTTTTCTCGTTTGGAAACTTTTTGATAATGATTTTCTGAAAAGGCAAAAAACAAGCAGAAAACAACAACTGGCACTGGGCACTGGGTTAATAGGTTAGTCCCAAAAAATGATATATAATGGCATATAATTGCATATAAAACATCCAAGATTGATACTATAATAGCATGGAACAATTAAAAAGTAGAGATACGTTGGAGACGTATCATTGCTTCAGTTTATCAATGGCAATAGATTGACAGCAGCATTACTTAAGAGTGACATCACATTAACAGTGACATTGTTTCATTTTACCAGATATTAGATTGACAGCTGCAGTAAGGGCATAGGGACATGTGAGGCACAAGCATGGTTTACCTCCACCGAGGCATAAAGTGGTGAGGCAGAGGTGGTTGCCGAGAGCGACAAACATGCAAGCAGAATGTCTGGATTTGTGCCATTTTTGTTCTTGTGATCTCGTCAGTGACCTTTTGCTGCGTAACCATAGGAAATCTAGCCGTGCTCATTCTCAGTTGCGTTGTCCACCCAGCACCCCCTCACTTTCTTTCCTTTTTCAACCAAGAGACCGGCCAGGCTAGAATCTTACTACTAGTACTTCCCCCCACCCTTCGCCCCCACCCCACTTTATTGCCCTTTTCAACAAAGAGATCGGTTTGTTAACCAGTCTTTGCTACCCCGCCCACCCCAAAAAAATCCACATTCAACCAGACCGTCTATTTATCTTCATGCATTACCTTTTTCCTCTAATAGTAAAAATATAGGTGGTGTTCGAGTGTTCGACAAGCCGACGCGGCTATCTAGATACATGGGGAGCTTTGGACTGAAGAATATCCACATGCAGGATGCAGTGACGTGTGGAGCAAACCAAACTTGATGGGGAAAAAAGGATGCAGCGATGTGGGGAGCTGGCATATTAGAAGAAGGCCGGTTCTAAAAGAAGTTATACCTCTGGTCGGCGGGATGTGGCGAGGCAGGCGGCGGGATCTGCCAACACGACGACAGCGAGCAAGGGTGCGGAGGACCACCCACGCCGGCGCCAGGTCAGAGAAGACGGCGCGCGTCGGCTTCCTCCCTCTCCAACGGCGACCGCATCAACGTTGCACCTCGTACCCTACCCAGCGGAAGGGATCCGGCCGGATCTGTGACCACCGGTGAGAAGAGAGAGAAACAGAGAGAGTGCACACCACCGTCTTGTTTAGATCTGGAGAGGGTGAGATAGTGAGAAGAAGAGAGCAACCCTAGCAAGCAAGTCCCGAAGCTCCAGCCTACATATATAGTGGTGTAATTTTTTTCCTCTCCGTAGCAATCATTTTAAATTGAATACGCGTGGAGCCATCTTTTCATTTAACGTACCAGTAAAACAACTCGATCAATAACCGCGCCACCGCGTTCAGGTCGCACTTTGTATGGCTCACATGTGGTCCCAGACCCTACATTAAGTGGAAAACTAGATAGGTCAAATTATCATAGCTGCCTCTTCGTGTGCAAATGCGCTCCACCGTGTACCCGCGCGTGTGCGTGAGGGAACGATCGAGTGCGTGCGTGCACTTCTTCTCTTCGTGTGTGTGTATTGGTGTGTCTCTCTCAAAGACAACGAGACACTGACCTAGACAAAGATGGTGTGTACAAAAAGTCGCGAGCATGTGTGTGTGCACGCGCGCGTGTGCGTGAGAGCGGACACGGATGCGGGAGGACGCCATCCAACCGTAGCCGCATACATTTTGACAATAGTTCGAACCAACAAGACGAAATTCGTGCAAACACGGCCGAATTTCATATAAACATGACAGATATCATTACATTTACATCAACTAAGCGGTGCTAGTCCGGCGCTAGAGGTATAATTAATACCTAGTCTAAATGGACGCCGGCGGCTCCTTTTGTCTTCCTCATGTCCGGCAGCCCGATCACCAGATTGCTGGGAGCCCCGGAGGTATATGCTTCAGCACAAAGGGCAACTCGCTTCCCCACTGCTCATCGGAGTGTAACCCCTGGCTAATGCTTCAGCCAGAGGGGAAGGGGGCGCCTCTGCTTCCGTGGAGCCCATGCGGGGTCGACGATGGTCTGCGCTGAAGAAGAACCATGCACGACACCGGCTATGTATGCCGGCGTTGCCTCGGCGGTGGCCTTCATGGGATACAAGCGGCGGCGGCCTCCCGTGTTCTACTTCTACTCGATGATGGCGGCGGGCGCGAACGTGCTGGCCACCACCTCATCGACATTCGTGTAGCTAGCTTCTTTCTCTGCCTGCATGGCGCGGCTACGCGCACGTCGATTGCGGATGGCGCGGTCGCAGGCACTAGAGGCGTCGTGCGGGTGTGGAGCAACTCGCCAGTCCTCCTCGAGCTGGCCTGGAGCGTCGAGTTGCTGAACCACGCGCTGGCTGGGGGTGTCATCTGGCTCCGTCGGGCAAGGCGAAGGAGGTGGAGTAGCGAGCTGCCTCACTCGTAACCGCCGGGCTAGGCGGGCCACCCAGCCGACTTTTATGCCGGAGAACTGCTCTTCCTACTCGTCGGATGCTATCGAAAGAGTGGAGAAAATGGTGGAAGGAGGAGCTTTGGCCGGCGTTGCATTTAATGCCGGCCCACTCCTGAACGGACGTGTGGATATACTAGGTTTCTCGGCTTCCTCACGGGTTTAATGGAGGCGTTTGAATGCGGCGAGGAGGCGCGTTCAGCCGGGCGTGCCGCTTTATTGGTGGACACGAACTCTCACATTCACTGCGTCCGCCTTGAGCCGCCTTCAATGTGGAGCGGCGCGCTCTACAGCGGCGTGAATGCGGGTAGTTGGCGCCGAGCGGGAAGTGCGCGCGGGAGGAGGAGGGGGTTTTGGTGGGCCAGGGCAGTCAGAACCTCAGAAGTGGTCTTGGGATCGGTCTGGACTCCTGATTTATGGTACTTCAGCTAGGATGAATCTCCATCATGTGGAACCACACTAGAAAGCTGTGACCATGGTTCCCGTTGCCCGCCGCTATGGATCGTGCCTTCTATGAAGAACGCTTGGGACTGGAACCAGGTGGTGTACATGGAGGCCATCGATAATGTTTAAGTGGAGTAGTCATGCACAAAATTATGGGAGAGCTGTTAATCTATGTAGAGTATTGCACAAATTTTAATAAAGGAATGGCGTATGAACTTGTGTGGCATGTTGGCATATGTCCCTTAGAACTTACTAGTAATGTGTATGTGCTACTTGTGTGGCTGTTGCACGGGCCCCGACACGCTTTGTGAGATTAGTAAAAGGTGGCGCAGCTTTGGCTATAACTGACCTTGCACTTGGCTCTTCGCCTCTTCCGGAAGTCGAACAATGATGATGGTATTACTACTAGTAGTACTACTATAGTACGAGTAGTAGGAGTATATAGTTCTGGCAATCTAACACCAAATGAACTGTTGCACGTCCACCGCGTAGTAAGCAAAAGCTTCTCCTCATCCTGTGAGCCACCGAGCGTGCATGGGCGAGGGAGAGGGCGTAGTAAGCAAGCTTCTCCTCCTTTTGCAAGTTGATGGGACACATCAAAGCAGTACTCCCTCTGGTTATTTTTAGTCTGCATATAAGTCTTATCCGAAGTTCTATACTAGTAGTCTCCAAAAAGGGCCGACCATATCCATGGCTACCATCCCGTGCTCCGTCATTGTACGTGCACGATTCACGTGCCATTGAAGAAAAAAATTTGCATACGTGCCATTGAAGAAAAAAACTTTATTTATAAATAACGCGCCACCGCATCATGGTCGAACTTTGATTCGTTCACGCGTGGTTCCCGACCCTCCACTTAAGTGAACAACTACTACACGCGTCAAATTATCACGTGAGCTGCCTCTTCATACAGAAATGCGCTCCACCGTGTACCCGCGCGTGTGTGTTAGGGAAAGAGGCAAAGAGTACGTGCGTCGGTGCATGAACCTCTTCTCTTCGTGCACGTACTCCTTTTTTTGTGGGTGATCCGTGCACATACTCCACCTACGTTGGCGAGTCTCACTTACACTACATATCTCCATAGTCTTGCATGACACGTGGACCTGAATGCTGGATGTCCCACGTGTCGGCAAAAGGAAGAAGAACGATTTCCAACGATCGAGAAGGAACCAGGAACCGCGTGGTGGAGTACTAGACCGGAGGAGTCCGAAACACGGCAGCCCAGTGTAGTTACATCATACATGGCCCACCTCACGCTATCACCATATTCTCGGCCTCCGTGCGACACCTAGCTCCATCAGCCCGTATCACTTCTAGCTCCTCTTCTCTCTCAAAGTGCGGCGGGTTGGCGATTTTGCCGTCAATTGAGGTCGGTTTGCTCCCACTCCCTCCCACATGTTAGTGATATGCCAAGAGCATTCTAAAAAAATGATATGCCAAGAGGAACCGCTTTGACCGACGGACCAAACGCGGCAGGCGTGCCGTGAGTGAGTCCAGTTTCTCGTTTTGAACTTGTTTGGTGTAGTAGTAACACTTGGTTTTGCACCTTCATAGATTGATGCAAATCCCTGCTAAAAAGGCGCTTCGCTTTCTACTAATCATGTCAACCGTCCTGCTACAGTATATCACTCACATCTGGTTTATAGAGCTTAATCTCCAAATTTTTGTATTACTATACCATTTTGTCAGATTAAATTTTACTGGTCACAATCACATGTTTAGATTTAAAAGCGCATTAAACTGTTGCGTGCAAGGATTAACAGAAAACTAACCAATGCATGTAAATGTTATTGGTCCTTGTACTCCTCATGCATGCATGCGTTGATACTTACTACTCCAAATGCTCACCATCTAGTAGTTCATTGGTTGGTTTCAATTTTTGAATTGAGCCCCATAAACCCATATTGATGCTGTGCTACTACCGTCCAATATTTGCGTGTGGTGGTTTCTAGAATAAAAAGGAGGTACTTACTGTGGGAAAGGTGAAATGATGATTGCTTCGTCCGAGCAACTTACTGTGGGAATATTGGAGTACGAGCGGATTCAATGAACAGTGAAATGATGGTTGCTTCGTCTGAGTAACTTATTGTGGCAAAGGTGGGGCCCTGTGATTTGACTGCTCAATAGTCATTATTATTGTGGTGCAACGACCGGGGTGAACCCCCCTACGGTTGTGCACTCAATATTGGTGCATGGCACATGGACCAGGATGCTGGATGTCCCAGATGTCGGCGAACGGAAGTTCAATGGTTTCTGGCATTGCTATCAAGCTTTCAGGATTTGTTTATATGTCACATAATTTTCCAGCATAATAAATTATACTGTAATGCTATGAAGCTTTCAACTTTGGTTTCTTGTGTCCACTTGCCTCCAAGGTTGTCTCGTTACAACATTCCATCAAATACAAAAAAACTAACATGGATGCTAATGCATCACAATGATTCGCAGATCAGCCCCAATATTTACATCACAACTGAAGAAAAAGTTGTGAGAAGGTCTACAAATAAAGAAAAATTAAAAATTGATCGATGTTGTCCGTAGGCATGGTTCCATTTCCTGGCCACGGTGTTCATTGGTCGGCAGCTAGTTTCACGCAGCTCTGTCGAACTGAACAAGACATGTTAGCCAAGAAAAAAGTCTATGGAGGACATGGACCATCCGATCATTTTGTGCAGTTCCACTAAAATTGAGCGGACCATCCCTGTTTGCAAAGATATGAATAAATGTTTTTACAATAATAGTGGCACTAGGTGATGAAACATACACACACAAATAGAAGTTGATCACCTTTGCAATCTCTCGTAAAACTAACTACTACTTGTTGGAGAAAATTAGGCTCGGAGTTGGATGAGGATGATAGCACAACCAATCTCCCTTTGTGTAGTCCCACTGAAATGTAGAAACATTGTCCGTGTGACATTTTAGTGGAACTGCGCAAAACACTCTTAAGAAAAAAGTGATTTGTGCAGTTCACCAAAAGGTCACAATAGCAATGAGGTGAAATGGATAGCCCTGTTTGCAAAAAGAGGTAGAAAGGAAACAATTACTGGTCAATAACAGTTGATGACACATACACCGACAAAAATAAGCATATTCATTGTCTTCAGGGGGAGATAGCAGCACAGTGGCTTCTCTCAAACGGTGTGAGGACGAGATTGCAAAATGGGAAGTACGCCGGCCGAGCTACGTTTTAGGCAAAGAACTAGAGAAGATCCACATGCAGCGACCTGGGAAGTTGGGCAGTGGAGCAAGGCCGGTGATACGTCTCCAACGTATCAATAATTTTTGATTGTTCCATGCTATTATAGTATCAATCTTGGATGTTTTATATGCAATTATATGCCATTATATATCATTTTTTGGGACTAACCTATTAACCCAGTGCCCAGTGCCAGTTGTTGTTTTCTGCTTGTTTTTGCCTTTTCAGAAAATCATTATCAAAAAGTGTCCAAACGAGAAAAAAAATGGATTAATTTTTTCTGGACCAGAAGAGACCCACGAAACTTCGGGAGAAGACCAGAAGAGCCACGAGGAGGCGACAAGCCTGGAGGGCGCGCCCAGGGGGGTAGGACGCGCCCCCCAGGCTTGTGGGGCCCTCGTTGCCCCTCCTGACCTTATTCCAGCGCTATAAATTCTAAAATATTCCCAATATACCAGAGATACAGAAGAGTAAACATTTCCACCGCCGCAAGCCTCTGTTCTTCCGCAATCCCATCTGGAGGCCTTTCCGGTACTCTGCAGGAGGGGGAATCGATCACGGAGGGCTTCTTCATCAACCTTGCTACCCTTCTGATGATGTGTGAGTAGTTTACCATAGACCTACGGGTCCATAGCTAGTAGCTAGATGGCTTCTTCTCTCTCTCTTTGATCTTCAATACCATGTTCACCTCGATGTTCTTGGAGTTCTATCCGATGTAATCTTCTTTTGCGGTGTGTTTGTTGGGATCCGATGAATTGTGGGTTTATGATCAGATTATTCATGAGAAATATTTGAGTCTTCTCTGAACTCTTTTATGCATGATTATTATAGCTTTGTATTTCTCTCTGATCTATCGATTTGGTTTGGCCTACTAGATTGATTTGTCTTGCAAAGGGAGAGGTGCTTTGTGATGGGTTCAATCTTGCGGTGCTCAATCCCAGTGACAGAAGGGGACATGACACGCATTTTTATTGTTGCCATTAAGGATAAAAAGATGGTGTTTAATCATATTGCTTGAGTTTACTTTGTCTACATCATGTCATCTTGCTTAAGGCGTTACTCTGTTTTATACTTAATACCCTAGATGCATGCTGGATAGCGGTCGATGGGTGGAGTAATAGTAGTAGATACTGGCAGGAGTTGGTCTACTTGTCTCGGACGTGATGCCTATATACATGATCATTGCCATGAATTCGTCATAATTATTTGCTTTTCTATCAATTGCCCAACAGTAATTTGTCTACCCACCGTATGCTATGTGTTCGAGAGAGAAGCCTCTAGTGAATACTATGGCCCCCGGGTCTACTTTATCATATATAAAAAACATAAAAATACCTTGCTGCAATTTATTTACTTTTATTTTAATTAGTATTTTAGTTTATATATTTATCTCTATAAGATTTAATCCTTGGAAATAACGGCTAAGAGGATTGACAACCCTCTTATTTGCGTTGGGTGCAAGTGTTTGGTCTTGTGTGTGCAGGTGCGCTTAACGGAATTTTGCTTGGTTCTCCTACTGGTTGATAACCTTGGTTCTTAACTAAGGGAAATACTGATCTCTATTGTACTGCATCATCCTCTCCTCTTCGGGGAAATATCAACGCAGACTACAAGTAGCAGGAAGAATTTCTGGCGCCGTTGCCGGGGAGACATCATCAAAATTACCAAGTTCCTTCACACAAACTATCATCCACTTGCATTTACTTTATTTGCCTTTTATTTGCATTTGCCTCTAGTTTTCATCTCCCCCACTTCTAATTTTTTTTTACAAAAACACAAAAATATTTCTATTTGCTTGTTTCTAGTTTGCTTGCTTTGCTTGAAATTGTTATCATGTCTGAATTTGAGAAAGTTGTGGTTGAAAGTGCTAGCGAGGATAGTGGTAGTGATTCTGTTGGGGAGAAAACATAATCTTTTGATCTAAATCATGACCCTACGGAGACGAAGCCCCCCACTAATTTTAAGACTAAAGTTTATCATGTGGGAAGTGGTAATATTATTGGGAAAAACATTATTCAGGAATTCTTTAATTACGCGGGAGTTATACCAATAATTAGTGGATCTATTCTTGATAAAACAAAGTGTTATGTGGATGCTATTGCCATGCTTGTGGTTAAATTAGAAAGAATTTTTTTACATATCCACCCCGCCTTACAAAAGATATTTTATGAACTTCCCAACATACATGATCCTAGGGCTAAGAAAATTGCCACTATAATCCTTATTCATGAATTTGATTATATAATTCGAGAAGCTTGGGATATTTTTTCCTTTTACAAAATTAATTTTGAGCATCCCCCGATACAGGAAATTCTTCATGACAAAGATACTATTCGTAGGTTGGAATCAAAAGATTACTTTGCTTATGGTAAAAATATTAGAAGAAGAGTTCCATACGCCGAAATAATTAAAACTATGTACCACCATGATTGTGATAAATTTGAGTGGGTTACTAAAGGAATTGATGAGGGATTTAGTGAAGAATGGTTTGAGGGTATGGCTAGAGATCCTATTGATGATGAGATACATGTTTTATATGAGGACGTTTATGGTGATGATCCTGAGTTTGAAGTTATGAATGTTAAAGTTACTAATCAAAGCCCCTTGAATTACCTAAGATCACCCACTAGAAAAGAAGAGCATGATAGTAGAGGATTGATGAGAAAAGTTTTGGAATATTTAATCAAAAAGGAGTTGGAAACTAAGGATGACAACACTTGAAACTATGCATTATGCCTAGCTAGGGGCATAAAACAATAGCACTTGTTGGGAGGCAACCCAATGAACAAAATAAATTTTTGCTTTTACTTTCTATTCTTGAGTGTTTACACAATTATAGCCTCTGTTATGATTGTATTTTTATGTTTTGATTAGTGTTTGTGCCAAGTAATGCCTTTGGGATGATGTTGATGATAGTACAATTGATGTTGTTTGGAAAACAGAAAGTTTTGCATCCAGCGCTGGAATTTTAATTCTGTACTGGTCTGTCAGAAAAATATAAATTTTTTACAAAGTATTGGTATATTAATTGTACACGTTTTCTTAATTTTTCAGAATTTTTGGAGTTACAGAAGTATGGCTTTTAAATAGATCTTTACAGACTGTTCTGTTTTAGACAGATTCTGTTTTTGTTGCATAGTTTGCTTATTTTGATGAATCTATGGATTGTATCGGGGGGTATGAGTCATGGAGAAGTTAGAGTACATTAGAATTATGCCAATATTAAATATGAATAAATTTACAACAGTACATAAAGTTTAAGATTTGTTTGTTATACTAACGGATCTCATGAGGTTTCTGTTGAGTTTTGTGTGCTGAAGTTTTCAAGTTTTGGGTGAGACTACGATGGATAAAGGAATAAGGAGCGGCAAGAGCCTAAGCTTGGGGATTCCCAAGGCACCCCAAGGTAATATTAAAGGAAGACTCAAGCGTCTAAGCTTGGGGATGTCCAGGAAGGCATCCCCTCTTTCGTCTACAATCTATCGGTAACTCAGTTGGAGCTATATTTTTATTCATCACATGATATGTGTTTTACTTGGAGCGTCTTGTGATATCGTGATGACCCACAAGTATAGGGGATCAATTGTAGTCCTTTCGATAAGTAAGAGTGTCAAACCCAACGAGGAGCAGAAGGAAATGACAAGCGGTTTTTAGCAAGGTATTCTCTGCAAGTACTGAAAGTAGCGGTAACAGATAGTTTTCATAGCAAGATAATTCTTAACAAGTAACAAGTATAATAAAGTGCAGCAAGGTGGCCCAATTATTTTTATAGCAACGGACAAGCCAGAATGAACTCGTATAATAAGCACAGCATTCTCGAGGACACATGGGAATTTCATCTAGTCACTTTCATCATGTTTGTTTGATTCGCGTTCGCTACTTTGATAATTTGATATGTGGGTGGACCGGTGCTTGGGTGCTGTTCTTACTTGAACAAGCCTCCCACTTATGATTACCCCCTCTCGCAAGCCTCCGCAACTACGAAAGAAGAATTAAGATAACTCTAACCATAGCATGAAACGTATGGATCCAAATCAGCCCCTTACGGAATAGCGCATAAACTAGGGTTTAAGCTTCTGTCACTCTAGCAACCCATCATCTAATTACTACCCCACAATGCCTTCCCTTAGGACCAAAGATGGTGAAGTGTCATGTAGTCGACGTTCACACGACACCACTAAAGGAAGCACCAACATACATATCATCAAAATATCGAACGAATACCAAATTCACATGTTTACTTATAACAAGACTTCTCCCATGTCCTCAAGAACAAAAGTAACTACTCACAAATCATGTTCATGTTCAAGATCAGAGGGGTATTGAATAGCATTAAGGATCTGAACATATAATCTTCCACCAAATAAACCAACTAGCATCAACTACAAGATGTAATCAACACTACTAGCAACCCACAGGTACCAATCTGAGGTTTTGAGACAAAGATTGAATAAAAGAGATGACTAGGGTTTGAGATGAGATGGTGCTGGTGAAGATGTTGATGAAGATTGGTCCTCCCACAATGAGAGGATCATTGGTGATGTTGATGGCTTCGATTTTCCCCTCCCAGAGGGAAGTATCCCCGCCGGAATCGCTCCGCCGGAGAGCAAAATAGCTCCTGCCCAGGTTCCGCCTCGAGACGGCAGTGCTTCGTCCCGAAAGCCTTCTCTTGATTTTTCTAGGGAAAATGGATTCATATAGCAGAAGGAGGGGGCCAGACGCCAGCTGTTGGCCCCACAAGGCACTAGGGCGCGCCCAAGGCGGGCCGCGCCCTACTGCCTTGTGGGCAGCTGGTGGGTCCCCTCTGTTATCTCTTTTCTCCAGTATTTTTTATATATTCAATAAAAAATCTCCGTGAAATTTTAGGTCAATTGGAGCTCTGTAGATTAGGTATCTCTGATGTGGCTATTTCAGGTCCAGAATTCTAGCTGCCGGTATTCTCCCTCTTCATGTAAATCTTGCAAATTAAGAGAGAAAAGGCATGATAATTGTACCATAAAGTGAAATAATGATCAAAAACATAATAAATAACAGTAGGAAATCATGATGCAAATTGGACGTATCAACTCCCCCAAGCTTAGCCCTTGCTTGCCCTCAAGCAAAAAGTCAAAATGGATAATCATGACCACGTGTTTAGAGAGAGAGACGTCGATAAAAAGAAAATACGGACATGGAGCATCATGATCTTTATTGTAATAGCAATATATCATCATAGAACTTCTCATGGAAAAGTAACAATTCATCCACAAGTTAAAGTATGAACCCTAAACCAAATTGAAAACTAACAAACTATGATCTCAGTCACTGAAGCAATTGCAATTTATCATATTATCAGGAAGAGTCTATGTAAGAGCATTGTTTAGCAAGTTCACATACTCAACTATCATTTAGTCTTCTATGATTGCTGACACTCACGTCATACTTATGGAGCAAAAGTTTCAGTCGAACACATAGAAAGATAGGGGCTTAGAATTTCGCCTCCCAACGTATTTACCTCAAGGGTAATGTCAACAATAATAACTCATGATCACCTACATTCAACTGGATATATATGCATGGATAAATCCCCACCACATGATGTTTGCCAAAAGAGAAAATAAAAACGGAATAGAGAAGAATACTATTGACTCTTGCATGAAAGTAAGTATATAAAGTAAAAGATAGGCCCTTCGCAGAGGGAAGCAGATGTTGTCATGAGCTTTTGTTTTTGGATGTGCAAGCTCTTAATGTAAAGGAACATCACTTTATATTGCCCCTTGTGATAGCGACCTTTATTATGCAGTCTGTCGCTTTTATTGCTCCACCATCACAAGATCGTACAAAGCTTATTTTCCCTTACAATAAAAGTTCATACATATTTAGGAGCAATTTTTATTGCTTTTGCACCGATGACAACTTACTTGAAGGATCTTATTCAATCCATAGGTAGATATAGTGGACACTCATGTCATGAAACTAGGTTTAAGGGTTTTTGGATGCACAAGTAGTATCTCTACTTAGTGCGGAATTTTGGCTAGCAAAAGATAGGGGCAAACACCACATGTTAGAGGATCCAAAACAATATAACTTCTATGTGAATATAAGCAAACATAACCCATTACGTTGTCTTCCTTGTCCAACGTCAACTAATTGTCATAGAATATTTGATGGGGGCTCACAATCATAAAAGATGTACAAGATAGTATATTTATATGTGAGACCTC
Organism: Elymus sibiricus; assembly: GCA_039707655.1. Classification (NCBI taxonomy): domain Eukaryota; kingdom Viridiplantae; phylum Streptophyta; class Magnoliopsida; order Poales; family Poaceae; genus Elymus; species Elymus sibiricus. Next base: position 334,763,410 of record CM077666.1, read on the forward strand.
TCTTCCTTTATTACTTTTTCATGAATTGCTACAATGACCAATGCTATGTTTGTCAACTTCCAACAAGTTTTATAAATTATACTTGTTTTATGTGAAGTCATCACTCCCCATGGGATTAGAATATGATCTTACTTTTTATTCTTTATTTATTTCTAAGATTGGATCATCAAAAGCAAAACACTCAACTCAAACTAATCTTTATTATATAACTTTCACACACGATTACATAGATAGATAGATCACAAAGCAAGCACTCGAAACTAAATCATACTAAAACTTTATTCTTCTAAATCACGAAATTACTAAGGATCGAACTAAGATAGATAATGATGATGAGAAAGTGATGGTGATACGATACCGGGGTGCCTCCCCCAAGCTTGGCACAATCCAAGGGGAGTGCCCATACCCATGTACTCAAGTCTCCTTCTTCGGTGATGGTGGTGATGATGAAGTGGGCTTATCCTCCGTCTTCCAAGGCATAGGTTCTCCATCATAAAAGGACGAGCGAGTTTCTGGAGTCCTGAAATTTGCAGCTAAACTCATACCTTTGAACTTGGCCTCATACTCAAAATTTTGGTTTTGTAGATCATAGATTTGAGCCTGAAGATAGTCAATCCGATCATTGAGCTTGAAGATGACGTCCCCAATATTCTTGCCGCCCACCTTGTGCTCACGGATGAATTCCGTGATCATGGAGTGGTTAGCACAAAGTCCACGCTCCACCATGCCCTGGCACTTGAAGATCTCCTATTCCACCGCTTCCAGCATGGCCTTCTCGCTCTCGGTCTTCTTAGGTCCTTGAACATCCCAGATGTGGAGCACCCCCTCATGCATCTGAATGGCTTGGGGGTGCTTCATCACCTCCGGTAGGTACGGGTTGATGACCTTCTCATAAAACTTGTCCTTGGACGAGCTTGGAGACGTCATGGTGACCTAGATCTGTCAGAAAAATAGCCTGAAACAAGAACAGAGGATAAACTTGTGATACGGTAGTCAAAACATACGGGAGTATATATAAAGAATTTTTATCTTGCAAAACAAGCATACGGGAAGAAAACGGAGTCAGGAAGGCACACGTGGGGCCCACAAGGCACCACGGCGTGCCTCAGGGGAGGGGTCGCGCCCTTCTGCCTTGTGGGCGACACGTGGGTCCCCTCGGCTGTTTCTTATTTTTGTAATTTTTCTAATATTCCAAAACAGACAGAAATATTTTTTATGGAATTTTTGGAGTCGGTTTAGTTACCGTATCACATACCTACCCCTTTTCAGGGTTCTGGAGCGTTCTAGAAGGACTCTTTGATGTGCTCTTCTGGTGTAATTGTTTCAATAATATTAGTTTCAACGTTAATGGGTGTACCTAAAATATAGTGCTTAATTTTTTTGCCCATTCACCACTCTCGGATTATTGCCTTCGGAGTTGTTTATTTTGATGGCTCTGGAGCGATAAACTTCTTCGATGATATACGGTCCTTCCCATTTAGAGAGAAGTTTTCCAGCAAAGAATCTCAAACGAGAATTGTATAATAGAACATGATCACCTACTTTGAATTCCCATTTTTGAATTCTTTTGTCATGCCACCTTTTAACTTTTTCTTTAAACAACTTAGCATTATCATAGGCTTGGGTTCTCCATTCATCTAAGGAGCTAATATCAAATAACCTCATCTCACCGGCAAGTTTAAAATCATAATTAAGTTCTTTAATTGCCCAATATGCTTTATGTTCTAATTCAAGAGGTAAATGACATGCTTTTCCATAAACCATTTTATACGGAGACATAACCATAGGATTTTTATATGCAGTTCTATAAGCCCATAATGCATCATCAAGTTTCTTAGACCAATTCTTTCTGGATCTATTAATGGCCTTTTGCAAAATCAATTTTATTTCCCTATTAGTTAATTCAACTTGACCACTAGACTGAGGATGGTAAGGGGATGCAATTCTATGGTTAACATCATATTTAGCAAGCAGCTTACGGAAAGCACCATGAATAAAATGTGAACCACCATCAGTCATTAAATATCTAGGGACTCCAAACCTCGGGAAGATGACTTCTTTAAGCATTTTAATAGAAGTGTTGTGATCAGCACTACTAGTTGGAATAGCTTCTACCCACTTAGTAACGTAGTCAACAGCAACTAAAATATGAGTATACCCATTGGATTTAGGAAAAGGTCCCATATAATCAAAACCCCAAACATCAAATGGTTCAATAACAAGTGAATAACTCATAGACATTTCCTGACGTCTACCAACATTACCAATTCTTTGACAATCATCACAAGAAAGGACAAACTTACGTGCATCCTTGAAAAGAGTAGGCCAATAAAAACCAGATTGTAATACCTTGTGTGCAGTTTGGTCTCCCACATGATGTCCTCCATATGCCTCGGAGTGACACTTATGTAGGATTTGTTCCTGTTCATGCTCAGGTACACAATGTCTAATAATTCCATCTACTCCTTTATATAGATGTGGGTCATCCCAAAAGTAATGTCTTAAATAAAAGAAAAACTTTTTCTTTTGTTGCTATGTAAAGCTAGGTGGTATGTATTTAGCAACAATGTAATTAGCATAGTCTGCGTACCAAGGAGTATTACAAGAAGCATTTATCACAGCTAATTGTTCATCAGGAAAATCATCATTAATAGGAAGTGGGTCATCAAGAACATTTTCCATTCTAGACAAATTATCTGCTACGGGATTCTCATCTCCCTTCCTATCAACAATATGCAAATCAAATTCTTGTAGCAGAAGAACCCATCTAATAAGTCTAGGCTTAGCATCTTTCTTTTCCATAAGGTATTTAATAGCAGCATGATCAGTGTGAATAGTAACCTTGGAATCAACAATATAAGATCTAAATTTATCACATGCAAACACAACTGCTAAAAATTCTTTCTCAGTAGTAGCATAATTTCTTTGAGCGATATCTAGAGTTTTACTAGCATAATGGATAACATTTAATTTCTTATCAACTATTTGTCCTAGAAAAGCACCAACAGCATAATCACTAGCGTCACACATAATTTCAAAAGATAGGTTCCAATCAGGTGGTTGAACAATAGGTGCAGACATTAAGGCTTTCTTAGGTATTTCAAAGGCTTCTACACAATCATCATCAAAAACAAACAGAACATCTTTTTGCAAGAGATTGGTAAGAGGTCCAGAAATTTTAGAGAAGCCTTTTATAAACCTTCTATAGAAACCTGCATGACCAAGGAAACTTCTTATACCTTTGATATCTTTAGGACATGGCATTTTCTCAATAGCATCAACCTTAGCTTTATCAACTTCAATACCTCTTTCAGAAATTTTATGCCCAAGGACTATACCTTCATTAACCATAAAGTGGCACTTCTCCCAATTCAAGACAAGATTAGTTTCTTCACATCTCTGCAAAACTCGATCAAGGTTGCTTAAGCAATCAACAAAAGAAGTTCCGTAAACGGAGAAATCATCCATGAAAACCTCAACAATCTTTTCACAAAAGTCAGAGAATATAGCAGTCATACATCTTTGAAAGGTAGCAGGTGCATTACATAAACCAAAAGGCATACGACGATAAGCATAAGTTCCAAAACGACAAGTAAAGGTGGTTTTCTCTTGATCTTCAGGTGATACAGGTATTTGAGAGAAACCAGAATAACCATCTAGGAAACAAAAGTGTGTATGCTTAGACAATCTTTCTAACATTTGATCAATAAAAGGCAAGGGGTAATGATGTGACGCCCCCGGCCCGACCGTGCACTAATCATACACGCAAATGTGCACGATCAAGCCTAAGGACTCACTTGAAGATATCACAACACAACTCTAAACACAAATAAAAGTCATACAAGCTTTATATTACAAGCCAGGGGCCTCGAGGGCTCAAATACATAAGCTCGAGTTATACAAGCATCAGCGGAAGCATCAGATATCTGAGTACAGACATAAAGTTAAACAGGTAAGCCTTAAGAAGGTGGGGCAAAACAATGACACTGATCGAAAAGGCACAGGCCTCCTTCCTGGGTGCCTCCTATCTACTCCTGGTCATCGGCGGTCTCCACGTAGTAGTAGGCTCCACCGGTAGGGTAGTAGTAGCCGTCGGCTGGGGCAGCTGGCTCCGGGGCTCCGTCATCTGGTCGCAACAAACAGGTATGGGGAAAAGAGATAGCAAAGCAACCGTGAGTACTCATCCAAAGTACTCGCAAGACTTACATCAGATCTATTCTATTTATGCATCGGTATCAAATGAAGGGGCTGTATCTATGGACTAGACTATAGAAATGCCAGAATAGAGAGAAGGCCTAGCCTATCGAAGACTAGCATCTTCAGCGTCTTGCAGCATTAGAAGAGTGCAGATTAGTAACATATAATAAAGCAACAAGCATGTAGTAGCAAAGCCTAGAGATCTTTCCCCAACTCCCTGCGAGAAAGTGATCCCAGAGCTTACAATTAAAGTAACATGTATCCAGTTCAAGTAGTAGTAGATCGGGATACAACATTGAGCGTCCTGTTACCGTGGACATGGCTATTCGAATAGATAATCTTCCCTGCAGGGGTGCACTACTGTTACCCAATACGCTCGATTAACTCTGGCCGAACACACTTTTTCTAGGTCATGCCCGGCCTCGGCTGATCGACATGACGTAGTCCTACCTAGGCTCAACAGAGAGGTCCCCGCCGGTCTACATCCTAAGTGCGCAGGGGTCTTGGGCCCATCGCCCTTTGCACTCCGGGTCGTTGTGTGCAGGTTGGATACCAACACCACCCCTCTCCTGGATGGCACGATCCGACCCGGCCACAATGCTGAACTGGACATCTGAGAGAGCTTTCGGCTGATACATACGGCGCCGAGGGACCCATTAAACCATTATCCCGCGTGGTGGTAGTGCGTATAGGCCAGTGGCCAACTTAGATCAATACCCAAATCCGTTAGTGCATTATTAACTTTAGTGACGGCTGTTGGGACAAGTCCGGAGCTACCACCACAACCTGGGTGGTACCGCTAAACAGCCAGCCGCCACAGTAACTCTAGCGGGTGCACTCCGGGCCCGCCCGTCTTTCATATGTATCTCTCGCGGGTACCCCTTGGGGTCGACCTGTCTTTAACAAGGGATTGAAATAAATGTAGGGTAACCATGTGTCCATACATCAAGGGGGAAATCCGATGAATCACCCTTGATGGAATCCCACTCGATGTATACGTCAAGGTGAACCTGGAGGAATCACCCTCGACGGGTTCACACTTGAGGGGTTGCACTGCAGAGGCATTATCGGAGGTGGTGAAAGAGGAATCACCCTCGGTAACCCAAAACCAACTAGCTAGGCTACAGAGATATCATCAGAAGTGATGTATGAGGTATCACCATCGGCACTCGATATTAGCTCTGCAGAGTCGTATAACTTAGGGGGTGTGCGGTGATGTGCTGGTCTCAATCCATCGATCCCATAGATCGGGGCACCGGAAATAAAGCGGGGCAACAAACACAAGGATGAGGGGTCACTGATGGATTACTAACCAACCTATACTAAGCATTTAGGGTAGCAGGTAAGGTATCAACAGCAGTTACAAAATCAGGCTATGCATCAGAATAGGAGCAATCAAATACGGTAGCAAATTCTAACGTAAGCATGGGGGAGAATGAATAGGTGATATAGGAATGATCAAGGGGTTTTGCTTGCCTGGTTGCTCTGCAGGCGAAAAGGAATCTTCAACGGTGTAGTGGATCCCCGGTTCATCAGCAGTCTCGGAGTCTACCGGAGAAGAAGAGGGGGAAGAAATAGATAAATACAAGCATACGAATGCAATCACTATGCATGACATGCCTAAATGATATGCAGGGGTGATATACTGCATCTCTGAATATTTTAGATGTTTTAGGAATTTATTTGGAATTATTTATCTGAGGTCATGCACTATTCATCTATCGGAACCGGGCAAAAAGTTCCATGTTCATCTACTTAGAGGGTTCTAACATGAGTGCAGATGACATATTCTGATTCGTCATATTTTTCTGATCATTTGTCATATATAAATTATTTTCATCCGAGTTACAGTTTATTTTATATGATTTTTCAAAGTTTTAATCATTTTTTGGAATTACTGTATTTATTTTAAATTTGAAATTAAATGACTAAATTGCTATGGGTACACAGAAGTGTACCCAGCAATGTGCTTATTAGGCTGACATGTGGGCCCAGTCAACTGCCCAGTCAGCAGTTGACTGGGTCAACGTTGACTGGTCTATGGGCCCAAGGGGACCCACCTGTCATAGACTGGAGGTGCCCAGTCAGCAGGTTGACTGGGTCAACTCCCAGTCAGCAGAAGCTGACTGGTGGGCTAGGGGGGTCCAGTCAGCAGCTGACTATGCACCTCTTATCCAAATCAACAGTGCTACAGGCCCCACATGTCATTCGGTGTAACACTAAACAAGGTTAAATTAATCCAGGGACTAATTAAGCATGGTGGGGCCCGATGTCAGTGGCTATTTAGGGTAGTTTAATTAGTGCACTAATTAACACAGACAGATTAGTGAGTTGGGGCCCACCTGTCATCCTCACAGGGGCGGGGTTAGCGGCTAATGACGCTGGACACGTCAGCCGGCCGGCGTTCAGCCACCGGCGACCATCCAGCGCGGCGGCGAATCTCGAAATCGACCGTTCGGCCACTGATCGAGGCACGAAACTACGCGTTCGAGCGCCCATGCGATCCCGCGCGCGTTGGTGGTACTGGTTGGGCTCGGGGAGGCCATATACGACGGCGGCGACAACCACAGCGGCCGCCGGAGTACGGGGATGCACGAAGATGGCGATGCGGGGCTCCATCAACCGAACCAATCAGCTAGGCGGCGACTAATGTGCAACAAGAGCACGACAGCACCTCTGGTTTGAACGGAGGAGTACGGGAGTGCGAGGTTCGCCGGACATGGCGGCGGCCAGAGCTCGGACGCACGGGCGAGCGCGCTAGGGGAAATGGACGACGGCTAGGAGGTGGAAAACGTCGAGTGCTCACCGAGAGGGCTCAAGGAAGGCCCGGCAAGGGGTTTAGTAGCTGCAGAGCAGGGGATCGACGGTGGCGAGGCTCGGTGATGCCGAGGAAGAAGAGGTCACGGGCGGCGTCAATGCCGCCCCTCAGCCTCGATCCAGCGGTGAAGAAGAAGCAGCAGTCCACGGGGGACCTCCCGAACACCAGCAGGCCATGCGGGTAGGCCGGGGGCCATGGTGGTGATGTTGCGTGGCGACGGCAGCGTTCCGATGCCGCTGGATTTGAGAGAGAGGAGGGGAACGAGGAGAAGTGGGGGCTAGGGTTCGCCCTGGGGTGCCTCGGCCTCGGCCTTATCCTCTCCCAAAGCTGCCGTGGCAGCACGCGTCGGGAATCCGGCCGGCGAGAGAGCGCCCGAACGTTGTGAGCTCGACAGCGCGATGAAGATGACGACTGTAGCTAGCTGGGCTGGGCTGCGAGTGCATGGGCCTAGTGCACAGTAGGCTTCGGCCCCCTTTTCCAATTTCCCTTTTCTGTTTTATTTAAACCTTTCTGCTTTGCATTATTTTGGGCTTCCAAATGACTTTTATAAAATGTGTGACTTACCAAATTAAATACTAGGCAACTTCTAGTACTGCCACAAAAAGTTTGGAGGCAAGATGATTTCATTTGAATTTTTCAAAAATGAAAATGGATTTAATAATGCAGTTTTGTGTACTGTTTTGGTTCCTAGGGTCAACTTAGGAATTCAAATAATGTTGATTTTATTTTTACAATTGCTTTGGGATTATTTGCAATATTATGAACTATTTTGTTTTAAAATTTGATCAACTTTTATTTTGACCTACATTTTGAATTTTTGTTTAAAGTGGAACTTGAAATGAGATATGAACAAATGATGATTTAGCACTGCAAATGAAGATGAATTGGCACGATTAGAAGATGTTCACTGTAGCATATTACAAGGGGGTGTTACAATTCTCCTCCTCTAAAAGAAATTCTTGTCCCGAGAATTCAGGAGGTAGAAGGGAAAAGGTCGGGGTATTCATCACGAAGACGATCCTCACGTTCCCAAGTGGCTTCATCTTCAGAATTATCCGACCACTGAACTTTAAGGAACTTGATTGCCTTCTGATGGGTTCGACGTTCAGCTTGATCAAGAATAGAGATCGGATGCTCCTTATAAGACAAGTCATCCTGCAATTCAAGCACTTCATGATCCACTGCTCGGATCGGATCCTTGAAGCAGCGGCGGAGTTGAGACACATGGAAAACATCATGAACCTGAGAAAGGTTCGGCGGTAGTTCCAACTGATAGGCCACTTCTCCACGTCTTGCGAGAATATGGAATGGGCCAATGTAGCGAGGGGATAACTTGCCCTTGATTCCAAAACGGTGAGTACCCTTCATTGGGGTGACACGAAGATAAGCCTGTTCGCCAGGTTGATAGACCATTACCTTGTGTTTACGGTCATAATTGCTCTTTTGACGAGACTGAGCAGTCTTCAGATGCTCACGAACGATGCGGACTTGCTCTTCAGCATGTTGGATAATGTCTGGACCGAAGAGTGGCCATTCCCCAGTTTCTGACCAATTCAGAGGAGTTCGGCACTTACGTCCATAAAGAACTTCAAATGGTGCCATCTTCAGACTAGCTTGATAGCTATTGTTGTATGAGAATTCAGCATACGGGAGAGATTCCTCCCATTTCTTGCCAAAGGAGATGACACATGCGCGAAGCATATCTTCAAGCACTTGGTTGACTCGTTCAACTTGACCCTGAGACTGGGGGTGAAAAGCGGTGCTAAAGGATAGATGAGTTCCCATAGCTTCTTGGAAACTTTCCCAGAACCTTGAGGTAAAGAGGCTGCCATGGTCTGAACTGATCTCCAATGGAACACCGTGGAGTGATACAATTCTGGAAACATACAAGTCTGCTAACTGACTAGCAGTGATTGTCTCCTTGACTGGCAGAAAATGAGCAACCTTTGAGAATCGATCAATGGCGACAAGAATAGCATCATGACCCTTCTGTGATCTGGGAAATCCGGTAATGAAATCCATTTCAACTTTGTCCCATTTCCATTCGGGAATAGCAAGTGGTTGCAGAGATCCAGCAGGTCTTTGATGTTCTGCTTTGATGCGATGGCAAACGTCACACTCCGCAACATAACGAGCAATGTCTTGCTTCATATCAGGCCACCAGTACCGCTGACGAATGTCTTGGTACATCTTGGTACTACCCGGATGTATAGACAAAGGTGTGTCATGTGCTTCTTTCATGACATCCGAACGCGAGTCCAGATTGTGCTTTCTGGGGACCACTAGGCGGCCTCTGAAGAACAAGGCACCATCATCATCAATAGTGAAGAACGATGAATTTCCTTTGGAGAGATAGCTCTTAATCTTCTCAACTTCAGAGTCATACTTCTGCCTTGTCTTGATGTTGCATTCGAGATCTGGTTCAACAACCAAGGTATTTAGATATCCTTGAGGAACTATCTCGATGTTCACCTTTCAAAGCTCTTCATACAGGAGTGGCTGCTGCAACTGAACCTCAAGTTCACAACAGTAGGATTTACGGCTCAAGGCATCAGCCATTACGTTAGCCTTGCCAGGTGTATAAGAAATACCCAAGTCATAGTCTGTAATGGCCTGCATCCATCTTTGCTGTCGGAGGTTCAGAGATGGCTGAGTGAACAAGTACTTCAGACTCTGATGATCCGTGTAGATCTCGCAATGATTACCAAGTAGGTAATGTCGCCATAATTTTAATGCATAAATAACTGTTGCAAGTTCGAGATCATGCGTTGGATAGTTCTCTTCATGAGGATGCAACTATCGAGAGCCATAAGCAATCACCTTGCACTCTTGCATTAGGACGCAGCCTAATCCTTGACGGGATGCGTCGCAATAAATTACGAAGTCCTTGCGAGAATCTGGAGGAGCAAGCACTGGGGCAGATGTCAGCTTGTCCTTGAGTGTCTGAAAACTTTCTTGACATTTTTCTGTCCACTCAAACTTAACGCCTTTGTGAAGCAGATCGGTCAGGGGCTTGGCAATCTTGGAGAAGTTCTCGACAAAACGGCGGCAATAGCTGGCAAGTCCAAGAAAACTTCGGACTTGCTTGACATTCTTCGATGGAGTCCATTCAAGAATAGCCTGAACTCGTTCTGGGTTAACAGCAATGCCATCTTTGGAAATCACGTGGCTGAGATATGTCACTTCAAACAACCAGAATTCACACTTGGAATACTTGGCATACAGTTGCTGTTCACGCAGCTTCTCCAGTACAAGCCGAAGATGTTTGGCATGTTCTTCTTCATTCTTCGAATAGACAAGGATATCATGCAGATAAACGACGACGAACTTGTCGAGGTAATCCATGAAGATGTAGTTCATTAACCGGGAGAACGTTGCTGGAGCGTTGGTTAAGCCAAAGGACATGACAGTGTACTCGTAAGAACCATAGCGAGTAACGAAGGCTGTCTTCGGAATATCCTCTTTGCGAACTCTGATCTGGTGGTATCCCAATCTCAAATCAAGTTTAGAGAATACTGAGGAACAAGCAAGTTGATCATACAGATCGTTGATTCTGGGAAGCGGATACTTGTTCTGAATTGTTGCCTGGTTGATAAGTCGATAATCTTGGACCAGACGATTCGTACCATCCTTCTTCTTGACAAAGAGAGAAGGTGCTCCCCAAGCAGAAGAACTGGGGCGGATGAAACCCTTACGAAGTGACTTGTCAATTTCCTCCTTAAGTTCAAGGAGTTCATGCGGCGGCATCTTGTATGGGCGCTTGGCAATGGGAGTAGTGCCCGGTTTCAGGTCGATAACGAATTCGACAGCCCTAGCAGGGGGTACTCTTGGAAGTTCCTCTGGGAAGACATCTTGGAATTCACAAACGATTGGAATGCTCTCTATTCCCTCAAGAGGTGAAGCATTCAATGCATTCAGAGCATATATCTGGCTCTGGACATTCTGAATTATCTGAGCTGAATAGTTGATTGTCTGGCCGGAAGGGTGTGTGAGCTGGACTGTCTTGGCGGCACAGTTGATCATAGCATTATGGGCTGTCAACCAGTCCATACCGAGAATGATGTCTATGTTGGAAGGTCCGAGAGCAATGAGTGAAGCAGGGAACGTCAATCCTTCAATTTTGATCTGATTGTTGTGACTTACCATCTTGGTTTGCCACCTGGAACGGGGAGTGCTAATCTCCAAAGGGGTGGGCAACAACTCTAGAGGTAGTTCATGCAGCTGAGCAAATTGTTGAGACACAAAGGAATGTGATGCCCCGGAATCAAAGAGAACAGAAGCTGCCACTGAATTAACTGGAAGAGTACCCATCACGATTTTAGGGGCCTCACGAGCTTCTTCCATGTTGACATGAGTGACCTGGCCACGACCCATAGTAGACGGCATGGCATTACAGCTTCTGAAACGACGGTTTTGACAGCTCTTCTTGCGACCAATAGGAGGGCGTAGTGCATCCTGAGGCTGATCCTGGCGGCAATTGATAGCAGGGTGTCCTGGTTGTTCACAGTTGAAGCAATTTCCTTTGTTGGGGCGAGGAGCCACAGAATTGGGCTGTCCATTTGAGATATTCAGTTGTCTTGGTGGTGGAGGCAGACGAGGTGCAACATAAGAAGGCCTCGGTGCAAGGACAGGTCGGTGATGAACATTGTGCGGGATATGGACTTGACGTTTCTGAGCAGGCTGACCCGAAGATGGGCCAACATCTTGAGTGTGCTTAAGCGACACCTGGTACTCAGTCAGACCTGTTTCAGTTCGGAAAGCTTGGCTGACAAGCATCGCAAAGTCTGCGCAATCATGGGCAACAAGTGCGAGCTTTATATCAGGCTGCAGTCCTTCACGGAATTTCTCCTGCTTGCGAGCGTCAGTGCAGACGTCATCTTCAGCATAGCGGGATAAATCGAGAAATTTCCTCTAATATTCATCCACAGTCATTTTGCCCTGTGTGAGTTTGCGGAACTCCTTCTTCTTCTGGTCCATCAGACCTTGAGGAATGTGCCGTGCACGAAAGGCTGACTGAAATTCCTACCAAGTGGTTACAGTTCCGGTAGGCAGCATACCTCTGTGACTTTCCCACCATTAAGCAGCTGGACCCTTCAGGTGAAATGCCGCAAAGGTGACGTAACTGTCAGGGGCAACATTAGCTGACTCCATCTCAAACAGAATGTCACGAAGCCAATCATCAGCATCCATAGGATTGATAGAGTTGCGAAAAATGGACGGGTTGAGGCGCACAAATTCTTGCAGTGTTATTGGGGCAGACTGTTGATGAGCATTCTGGGTTGGAAGCTGGGTCATTACCCCGGTCATAAACTGACGATTCAGCTCAAACTGCTGCATCATTGCGGCAATATAGGGTGGAGGTGGAGGATCGTCAGCCATCCTGCCAAATCAACAGGGGCAGTTTAGCAAGAACAACTGCAAGGGTATGGAGTCATTCATGACGTAACATGAGCAATGAACAAGAAGTGCATTAGATACATCATAGTAGTCATTAAAGACATACAAATCTATGCACAGAGTTGGATACAAACGGATCGCACAAGTTCGGAAACACTCGCAACTAGACAAACTAGGCGGCACGCAGCACGCGGTGGAGAGATACAACAACGAGACATAGCAAAGGCTACATCACGTCGGAGAAAACTATTGGAGCGAGGAATCTGCAAGTGACAACGCAGGGTGCCCACGATAAAAGGATCATGTGGTTCGTGAATACTGTGAAGCAGAACCTGGCCCACAATTCAAAGAAGGGTTGATTCAAATCTCCGGGTGGATGTGATCACGAGAACCTAATGTTAGTGTTAGTAAAAAATTTAACCCGAATAGAAGAGAGATCAGAGTCCCAGAGTAAAGAAGAGGAATAAAAGATCCTAATACCACCCATTGGCGACGTGGGCCCGTAAGCCACAGAGCCATGTTAGTAAAACAGTTTTCAAAGACTAGACTCAACTTCGGCGAAAGAGTTGGAAGGGGGAGTTCCTACAGGCAGTCGGCTCTAATACCAACTTGTGACGCCCCCGGCCCGACCGTGCACTAATCATACACGCAAATGCGCACGATCAAGCCTAAGGACTCACTTGAAGATATCACAACACAACTCTAAACACAAATAAAAGTCATACAAGCTTTATATTACCAGCCAGGGGCCTCGAGGGCTTGAATACATAAGCTCGAGTTATACAAGCATCAACGGAAGCATCAGATATCTGAGTACAGACATAAAGTTAAACAGGTAAGCCTTAAGAAGGTGGGGCAAAACAATGACACTGATCGAAAAGGCACAGGCCTCCTTCCTGGGTGCCTCCTATCTACTCCTGGTCATCGGCGGTCTCCACGTAGTAGTAAGCTCCACCGGTAGGGTAGTAGTAGCCGTTGGCTGGGGCAGCTGGCTCCGGGGCTCCGTCATCTGGTCGCAACAAACGGGTATGGGGAAAAGAGGTAGCGAAGCAACCGTGAGTACTCATCCAAAGTACTCGCAAGACTTACATCAGATCTATTTTATTTATGCATCGGTATCAAATGAAGGGGCTGTATCTGTGGACTAGACTGCAGAAATGCCAGAATAGAGAGAAGGCCTAGCCTATCGAAGACTAGCATCTTCAGCATTTTGCAGCATTAGAAGAGTGCAGATTAGTAACATATAATAAAGCAACAAGCATGTAGTAGCAAAGCCCAGAGATCCTTCCCCGACTCCCTGCGAGAAAGCGATCCCGGAGCTTACAATTAAAGTAACATGTATCTAGTAGTGATCGGGATACAACACTGAGCGTCCTAATACCGTGGACACGGCTATTCGAATAGATAATCTTCCCTGTAGGGGTGCACTACTGTTACCCAACACGCTCGATTAACTCTGGCCGGACACACTTTTCTGGGTCATGCCCGGCCTCGGCTGATCGACACGACGTAGTCCTACCTAGGCTCAACAGAGAGGTCCCCGCCGGTCTACATCCTAAGTGCGCAGGGGTCTTGGGCCCATCGCCCTTTGCACTCCGAGTCGTTGTGTGCATGGTGGATACCAGCACCACCCCTCTCCTGGATGGCATGATCTGATCCGGCCACAATGCTAAACTGGACATCTGATAGAGCTTTCAGCTGATATATACGGCGCCGAGGGCCCCGTTAAACCATTATCCCACGTGGTGGTAGTGCGTATAGGCCAGTGGCCAACTCAGATCAATACCCAAATCCGTTAGTGCATTATTAACTTTAGTGACGGCTGTCGGGACAAATCCGGAGCTACCACCACAACCTGGGTGGTACCTCTAAACAGCCAGCCGCCACAGTAACTCTCGCGGGTGCTCTCCGGGCCCGCCCGTCTTTCATATGTATCTCTCGCGGGTACTCCTCGGGGTCGACCCGTCTTTAACAAGGGATTGAAATAAATGTAGGGTAACCGTGTGTCCATACATCAAGGGGGAAATCCGAGGAATCACCCTCGATGGATTCCCACTCGATGTATACGTAAAGCTGAACCTGGAGGAATCACCCTCGACGGGTTCACACATGAGGGGTTGCACTGCTAAGGCATCGTCGGAGGTGGTGAAAGAGGAATCACCCTCGGTAACCCACAACCGACTAGCTAGGCTACAGAGATATCATCAGAAGTGATATATGAGGTATCACCATCGGCACTCGATATTAGCTCTGCAGAGTCGTATAACTTAGGGGGTGTGCGGTGATGTGCTGGTCTCAATCCATCGATCCCATAGATCGGGGCACCGGAAATAAAGCGGGGCAACAAACACAAGGATGAGGGGTCACTGATGGATTACTAACCAACCTATACTAAGCATTTAGGGTAGCAGGTAAGGTATCAACAGCAGTTACAAAATCAGGCTATGCATCAGAATAGGAGCAATCAAATACGGTAGCAAATTCTAACGTAAGCACGGGGGAGAATGAATAGGTGATATAGGAATGATCAAGGGGGTTTGCTTGCCTGGTTGCTTTGCAGGCGAAAAGGAATCTTCAACGGTGTAGTCGATCCCCGGTTCGTCAGCGGTCTCGAAGTCTACCGAAGAATAAGAGGGGGAAGAAACAGATAAATACAAGCATACGAATGCAATCACTATGCATGACATGCCTAAATGATATGCAGGGGTGATATACTGCATCTCTGAATATTTTAGATGTTTTAGGAATTTATTTGGAATTATTTATCTAAGGTCATGCACTATTCATCTATCGGAAACGGACAAAAAGTTCCATGTTCATCTACTTCGAGGGTTCTAACATGAGTGCAGATGACATATTCGGATTCGTCATATTTTTCTGATCATTTTTCATATATAAATTATTTTCATCCGAGTTACGGTTTATTTTATATGATTTTTCAAAGTTTTAATCATTTTCTGGAATTACTGTATTTATTTAAATTCAAAATTAAATGACTAAATTGCTACGGGTACACAGAAGTGTACCCACCAATGAGCTTATTAGGCTGACATGTGGGCCCAGTCAACTGCCCAGTCAGCAGTTGACTGGTTAACGTTGACTGGTCAATGGGCCCAGGGGGACCCACCTGTCATAGACTGGAGGTGCCCAGTCAGCAGGTTGACTGGGTCAACTCCCAGTCAGCAGAGGCTGACTGGCGGGCCAGGGGGGTCCAGTCAGCAGCTGACTGTGCACCTCTTATCCAAATCAACAGTGCTACGGGCCCCACATGTCATTGGGTGTAACACTAAACAGGGTTAAATTAATCCAGGGACTAATTAACCATGGTGGGGCCCGGTGTTAGTGGCTATTTAGGATAGTTTAATTAGTGCACTAATTAACACAGACGAATTAGCGAGTTGGGGCCCACCTGTCATCCTCATAGGGGCGGGGTTAGTGGCTAATGACGCTAGACACATCAGCCGGCCGGCGACCATCCAGCGCGGTGGTGAGTCTCGAAATCGACCGTCCGGCCACGGATCGAGGCATGGAACGATGCGTTCGAGCGCCCACGCGATCCCACGCACGTTGGTGGTACTGGTTGGGCTCGGGGAGGCCATATACGATGGCGGCGACAACCACAGCGGCCGCCGGAGTACGGGGATGCATGAAGATGGCGATGCGGGGCTCCAGCAACCGAACCAATCAGCTAGGCGGTGACTAGGGTGCAACAGGAGCACGACAGCGCCTCTGGTTTGAACGGAGGAGTACGGGAGCGCGAGGTTCGCCGGCCTTGGCGGCGGCCAGAGCTCGGACACACGGGCGAGCGTGCTAGGGGAAATGGACGACGGCTAGGAGGGGGAAAACGTCGAGTGCTCACCGAGAGGGCTCAAGGAAGGTCCGGCGAGGGGTTTAGTAGCTGCAAAGCAGGGGATCGACGGCGGCGAGGCTCGGTGATGCCGAGGAAGAAGAGGTCACGGGCGGCGTCGATGCCGCCCCTCAGCCTCGATCCAGAGGTGAAGAAGAAGCAGCAGTCCACGGCGGACCTCACGGATACCCGCAGGCCGTGCGGGGAGGCCGGTGGCCACGGTGGTGATGCTGCGCGGCGACGGCAGCATTCGGACGCCACTGGATTTGAGAGAGAGGAGGGGAACGAGGAGAAGTGGGGGTTAGGGTTCGCCCTGGGGTGCCTCGGCCTCGGCCTTATCCTCTCCCAAAGCTGTCATGGCAGCACGCGTCGGGAATCCGGCCGGCGAGAGAGCGCGCGAAAGCTGTGAGCTCGACAGCGCGATGAAGACGACGACTGTTGCTAGCTGGGCTGGGCTGCGAGTGCATGGGCCTAGTGCACAGTAGGCTTCGGCCCCTATTTCCAATTTCCCTTTTTTGTTTTATTTAAACCTTTCTGCTTTGCATTATTTTGGGCTTCCAAATGACTTTTATAAAATGTGTGACTTACCAAATTAAATACTAGGCAACTTCTAGTACTGCCACAAAAAGTTTGGAGGCAAGATGATTTCATTTGAATTTTTCAAAAATGAAAATGGATTTAATAATGTTGTTTTGGGTACTGTTTTGGTTGCTAGGGTCAACTTAGGAATTCAAATCATGTTGATTTTATTTTTACAATTACTTTGGGATTATCTGCAATATTATGAACTATTTTGTTTTAAAATTTGATCAACTTTTATGTTGACTTGCATTTTGAATTTTTGTTTAAAGTGGAACTTGAAATGAGATATGAACAAATGATGATTTAGCACTGCAAATGAAGATGACTTGGCATGATTAGAAGATGTTCACTGTAGCATATTACAAGGGGGTGTTACAAATGATCTTTTCTAGTGGCTTTATTTAATTTCCTGAAATCAATTACCATCCTATAACCAGTTACAATTCTTTGTGGGATGAGTTCATTTTTATCATTAGGAACAACGGTAATACCTCCCTTTTTAGGAACACAATGAACAGGACTTACCCATCTACTATCAGCTATGGGATAAATTATACCTTCTTCCAGAAGCTTTAATATTTCAGTTCTTACCACATCCTTCATTTTAGGATTCAGCCTTCTTTGATGATCAATAACGGGTTTAGCATCTGGCTCCATATGAATTTTATGCTGTCATAAAGTGGGACTAATGCCCTTAAGATCATCAAGAGTATATCCAATAGCGGCACGGTGCTTCCTCAGAGTTTTAAGTAATCTCCTTTCTTCATGCTCTGAAAGGTTAGCACTAATAATAACAGGATATATCTTCTTTTCATCAAGATGAGCATATTTAAGAGTATCAGGTAATTGCTTCAATTCAAACACAGGATCAGCCTTGGGTGGAGGTGGACCTCCCAAGGTTTCAACAGGCAGATTATGTTTAAGGATAGGTGCTTGTTTAAAGAATAATTCATCTATTTCATTTCTTTCACTCATATGCATGTCATTCTCAAGCTCAAGCAAATATTGTTCTAGCGGATCTGTAGGAGGCACAACAATAGAGGCAAGGCCAATAATTTCATCTTTACTAGGCAATTCCTTATCATGAGGTTGTCTACGAAACTTAGAGAAATTAAACTCGTGAGACATCTCACCAAAATTAACACTAACAATTTCTTTAGTGCAATCAATCTTAGCATTAACCGTATTCAAGAAGGGTCTACCAAATATAATGGGACAAAAATCATCCTGTGGTGATCCAAGAACAAGAAAATCAGTAGGGTATTTGATCTTACCACACAAGACTTCAACATCTCTAACAATCCCAAGCGGTGAAATAGTGTCTCTATTTGCAAGCTTAATAGTAACATCAATATCTTCAATCTCAACGTGTGCAATATCATTCATGACTTCTTGATAGAGAGTAAACGGAATAGCACTCACACTAGCACCAATATCACATAAACCATGATAGCAATGATCTCCAATTTTAACAGAAATAGCAGGCATGCCAACTACAGGCTTATTTTTATCTTTAGGGTTCGGCTTAGCAATTCTAGTTGCTTCATCACAGAAATATATGACATGTCCATCAATGTTATCAACCAAAAGATCTTTAACCATTGCAACACTAGGTTCAACTTTAATTTGCTCAGAAGGTCTAGGTACTCTAATTTTACTCTTATTGACTACAGTTGAAGTTTTAGCATGTTCCTTAATCCTAACAGGGAAAGGATGTTTCTCAATATAAGCAGTAGGCACAACTGGATCAACATGGTAAACAATTGTTTCTTCTTTAACACTAACAGGTTCTTCTTTCAATTCAATAGGTGGATGATATTTAAACCATTTCTCCTTAGGAAGATCAACATGAGCAGCAAAAGATTCACAAAAGGTAGCTACTATCTCAAAGTCAAGTCCATATTTAGTACTAAATTTACGAAAAGCATCAGTTTCCATAAAAGATTTAACACAATCAAACTCAAGATTTATACCTGACTCATTACCTTTGTCGATTTCCCAATCTTCATAATTGTGTTTAATTCTTTCAAGAAGGTCCCATCTGGATTCAATAGCTTTCTTCATAAAGGAATCAGCAGAAGAAGTATCGAGCATGGATTGATCATTATGAGAAAGCCAAGCATAAAAGTTTTGAAGGATTATTTCTCTTGAGAGCTCATGATTGAGGCATGTATGCAACATATACTTAAGCCTCCCCCAAACTTGAGCGATACTTTCTCCTTCACGAGGCCAAAAATTATATATATAATTCCGATCATGATGAACCAAATGCATAGGATAAAATTTCTGGTGGAAGTCCAGCTTCAACCGGTTCCAGTCCCATGTATCAGTATCATCACATAGCCTATGCCATGTCAATGCCTTTCCCTCCAAAGATAAAGGGAATACTTTCTTCTTAACTCCATCTCCGGATAAACCTGCAAGCTTAAACAATCCACAAATTTCATCCAGATAGATCAAGTGCATATCAGGATGTACCGTTCCATCTCCTACATAAGGATTAGCTAGCAATTTCTCTATCATAGTCGAAGGAATTTCATAATAAATATTTTCAGTAGGTTCAATAGGTGGAGGAGGAACTCTTATTGCTTGCGGTTGAGGTGAAGATACCCCGAACAAGCCCCTCAAAGGATTACTTTCCATAGTATCAAGTGACAGTAAATTTCAGCACGTAATATAAATGTTTCCTTACCAAATTCTACTCACCAAAGGCGCTTCACTCCCCGACAACGGCGCCAAAAAAGAGTCTTGATGACCCACAAGTATAGGGGATCAATCGTAGTCCTTTCGATAAGTAAGAGTGTCGAACCCAACGAGGAGCAGAAGGAAATGACAAGCGGTTTTCAGCAAGGTATTCTCTGCAAGTACTGAAAGTAGCGGTAACAGATAGTTTTCATAGCAAGATAATTCGTAACAAGTAACAAGTATAATAAAGTGCAGCAAGGTGGCCCAATCCTTTTTATAGCAAAGGACAAGCCGGAACGAACTCGTATAATAAGCAAAGCGCTCTCGAGGACACATGGGAATTTCATCTAGTCACTTTCATCATGTTTGTTTGATTCGCATTCACTACTTTGATAATTTGATATGTGGGTGGACCGGTGCTTGGGTGCTGTTCTCACTTGAAAAAGCCTCGCACTTATGATTACCCCCCTCTCGCAAGCATCCGCAACTACGAAAAAAGAATTAAGATAACTCTAACCATAGCATGAAATGTATGGATCCAAATCAGCCCCTTACGGAATAGCGCATAAACTAGGGTTTAAACTTCTGTCACTCTAGCAACCCATCATCTAATTACTAATCCACAATGCCTTCCCTTAGGCCCAAAGATGGTGAAGTGTCATGTAGTCGACGTTCACACGACACCACTAAAGGAAGCAACAACATACATATCATCAAAATATCGAACGAATACCAAATTCACATGATTACTTATAACAAGACTTCTCCCATGTCCTCAAGAACAAAAGTAACTACTCACAAATAATGTTCATGTTCAAGATCAGAGGGGTATTGAATAGCATTAAGGATCTGAACATATAATCTTCCACCAAATAAACCAACTCGCATCAACTACAAGATGTAATCAACACTACTAGCAACCCACAGGTACCAATCTGAGGTTTTGAGACAAAGATTGAGTACAAGAGATGAACTAGGGTTTGAGATGAGATGGTGCTGGTGAAGATGTTGATGAAGATTGGTCCTCCCACGATGAGAGGATCATTGGTGATGTCTATGGCTTCGATTTCCCCCTCCCAGAGGGAAGTATCCCCGGCGGAATCGCTCCGCCGGAGAGCAAAATAGCTCCTGCCCAGGTTCCGCCTCGAGACGGCGGCGCTTCGTCCCGAAAGCCTTCTCTTGATTTTTTCTAGGGTAAATGGCTTCATATAGCAGAAGGAGGTGGCCAGACGCCAGCTGTGGGCCCCACAAGGCACTAGGGCGCGCCCAGGGGGGCCGCGCCCTACTGCCTTGTGGGCAGCTGGTGGGTCCCCTAAGTTATCTCTTTTCTCTACTATTTTTTATATATTCAATAAAAAATCTCCGTGAAATTTCAGGTCAATTGGAGCTCTGTAGATTAGGTATCTCTGATGTGGCTATTTCAGGTTCAGAATTCCAGCTGCCGGCATTCTCCCTCTTCATGTAAATCTTGTAAATTAAGAGAGAAAAGGCATGAGAATTGTACCATAAAGTAAAATAATGATCAAAAACATAATAAATAACAGTAGGAAATCATGATGCAAATTGGACGTATCATATAACTTGTTTGCTTTTTAGTTTGTCACAATCATCTTTGCTGAACACCTCTTTTTGAGAGGGACACACATTATTCGTGATTTGTTAGAATACTCTATGTGCTTCACTTATATATTTTGAGCTAGGCAGTTGCTCTAGTGCTTCACTTATATCTTTTAGAGCACGGCGGTGGTTATATTTTTAAGAAATAGTTGCGCTCTCCTGCTTCACTTATATCTTTTTGAGAGTCTAATGATTAGCAATGGTAATATCCACGGGTTATGAATTTGGTCTTGATATGATAGGTATTCAAGAGGGATATAATAAAAACTTTCATGTAGATCACTGAATATGATAAGTTTGATTCCTTGCAATAGTTTTGCGATATTAAGATGGTAATATGTGGGAGGTATTAGTAGATAATTGTGATTTAGTAAGAATATTGGTGTTAAGGTTTGTGATTCCCGAAGCATGCACGTATGATCTTTCGTTATGCTATGAAGTTGCAGCATGATTTATTATTGATTGTCTTCCTTTGTGTGGCGGTCGGGGGCGCGCGATGGTTAACTCCGACCAACCTCCCCCCTAGGGGCATGCGTAGTAGTACTTTGCTTCGAGGGCTAATAAACTTTCGCAATAGTATGTGAGTTCTTTATGACTAATGTGAGTCCATGGATTATACGCACTCTCACCCTTCCGCAATTTGCTAGCCTCTTCGGTACCGTGCATTGGCCTTTCTCACACCGAGAGTTGGTGCAAACTTTGCCGCTGCATCCAAACCGCGTGACATGATACGCTCTATCACACATAAGCCTCTTTATATCTTCCTCAAAACAGCCACCATACCTACCTATCATGGCATTTCCATAGCCATTCCGAGATATATTGCCATGCAACTTCCACCATTTCGTTTTTTATGACACACATCGTCATTGTCATATTGCTTTGCATGATCATGTAGCTGACATAGTATTTGTGGCTCAGCCACCGTTCATCATTTTTTATACATGTTACGCTACCTTCATTGCATATCCTGGTACACTGCCAGAGGCATTCATATAGAGTCATATTTTTGTTCTAGTATGGAGTTGTAATATTGAGTTGTAAGTAAATAAAAGTGTGATGATCATCATTATTAGAACGTTGTCCCAGTGAGGAAAGGATGATGGAGACCATGATTCCCCCACAAGTCGGGATGAGACTCCGGACGAAAAAAAAAGAGGCCAAAAAGAGCCATGAAAAAAAAGAGAAAAAGAGAGAAGGGGCAATGTTACTATCCTTTTTCCACACTTGTGCTTCAGAGTAGCACCATGTTTTTCATATAGAGAGTCTCCTATTTTGTCACTTTCATATACTAGTGGAAATTTTTCATTATAGAACTTGGCTTGTATATTCCGATGATGGGCTTCCTCAAATGCCCAAGGTCTTCATGAGCAAGCAAGTTGGATGCACACCCACTTAGTTTTCATGTTGAGCTTTCATACACTTATAGCTCTTAGTGCATCCGTTGCATGGCAATCCCTACTCCTCGCATTGACATCAATTGATGGGCATCTCCATAGCCCATTGATTAGCCTTGTTGATGTGAGACTATCTTCTTATTTTTGACTTCCCCTTATTGATCTCTACCACCACACTCTATTCCACCCATAGTGCTATATCCATGGCTTGCACTCATGTATTGCATGGGGGTTGAAAAAGTTGAAGCGCGTTAAAAAGTATGAACCAATTGCTTGGCTAAAACCGGGGTTGTTCATGATAAATATTTTGTGTTAATAAGATGGAGCATGACAGGATTATATGATTTTGTAGGGATAACGTTCTTTAGCATTTTTATTTTGAAAGACATGATTGTTTATTAGTATGCCTGAGTATTGATGTCTTTATATCAAATTATAGACAATAGCTTTGAATCATTCGTATCTTATTATTCATACCGTAAGAGAGAGATTACATGATGAAACATGATAGGTAGCATTCCACAACAAAAATTCTGTTTTAATCATTCACCAACTCGAGGACGAGCAGGAATTAATCTTGGGGATGCTTGATACGTCTCCAACGTATCTATAATTTTTATTGTTCCATGCTATTATAGTATCAATCTTGGATGTTTTATATGCAATTATATGGCATTATATATCATTTTTTGGGACTAACCTATTAACCCAGTGCCCAGTGCCAGTTGCTGTTTTCTGCTTGTTTTTGCCTTTTCAGAAAATCATTATCAAAAAGTGTCCAAGCGAGAAAAAAAACTTTGGATTAATTTTTTCTGGACCAGAAGAGACACACGAAGCTTCGGGAGAAGACCAGAAGAGCCACGAGGAGGCGACAAGCCTGGAGAGTGCGCCCAGGGGGTAGGGCGCACCCCGAGGCTTGTGGGCCCCTCGTTGCCCCTCCTGACCTAATTCTAGCGCTATAAATTCTAAACTATTCCCAATATACCAGAGAGACAGAAGAGAAAACCTTTCCGCTGCTGCAAGCCTCTGTTCTTCCGCGATCCCATCTGGAGGCCTTTTCCGGTACTCTGCCGGAGGGGGAATCGATCACAGAGGGCTTCTTCGTCAACCTTGCTGCCCTTCCGATGATGTGCGAGTAGTTTACCATAGACCTACGGGTCCATAGCTAGTAGCTAGATGGCTTCTTCTCTCTCTTTGATCTTCAATACCATGTTCTCCTCGATGTTCTTGGAGTTCTATCCGATGCAATCTTCTTTTGCGGTGTGTTTGTTGGGATCCGATGAATTGTGAGTTTATGATCAGATTATTCATGAGAAATATTTGAGTCTTCTCTGAACTCTTTTATGCATGATTATTATAGCTTTGTATTTCTCTCCGATCTATCGATTTGGTTTGGCCTACTAGATTGATTTGTCTTGCAATGGGAGAGGTACTTTGTGATGGGTTCAATCTTGCGGTGCTCAATCCCAGTGACAGAAGGAGACATGACACGTATTTGTATTGTTGCCATTAAGGATAAAAAGATGGGGTTTAATCATATTGCTTGAGTTTACTTTGTCTACATCATGTCATCTTGCTTAAGGCGTTACTCTGTTTTATACTTAATACCCTAGATGCATGCTGGTAGCGGTCGATGGGTGGAGTAATAGTAGTAGATGCAGGCAGGAGTCGGTCTACTTGTCTCCGATGTGATGCCTATATACATGATCATTGCCATGAATCCGTCATAATTATTTGCTTTTCTATCAATTACCCAACAGTAATTTGTCTACCCACCGTATGCTATGTGTTCGAGAGAGAAGCCTCTAGTGAAAACTATGGCCCCCGGGTCTAGTTTATCATATATAAAAAACCTAAAAATACCTTGCTGCAATTTATTTACTTTTACTTTAATTAGTATTTTAGTTTATCTATTTATCTCTATAAGATTTAATCCTTGCAAATAACCGCTAAGAGGATTGACAACCCTCTTATTTGCGTTGGGTGCAAGTGTTTGCTCTTGTGTGTGCAGGTGCGCTTAACGGAATTTTGCTTAGTTCTCCTACTGGGTTGATAACCTTGGTTCTTAACTGAGGGAAATACTTATATCTACTGTACTGCATCATCCTCTCCTCTTCGGGGAAATACCAACGCAGACTACAAGTAGCAGGAAGAATTTCTGGCGCCGTTGCCGGGGAGACATCATCAAAATTACCAAGTACCTTCACACAAACTGTCATCCACTTGCATTTACTTTATTTTCCTTTTATTTGCATTTGCCTCTAGTTTTCATCTCCCCCACTTCTAATTTTTTTTTACAAAAACACAAAAATATTTCAATTTGCTTGTTTGCTAGTTTGCATGCTTTGCTTGAAATTGTTATCATGTCTGAATTTGAGAAAGTTGTGGTTGAAAGTGCTAGCGAGGATAGTGGTAGTGATTCTCTTGGGGAGAAAACACACTCTTTTGATCTTAATCGTGACCCTCCGGAGACTAAGCCCCCCACTAATTTTAAGACTAAAGTTTATCATGTGGGAAGTGGTAATATTATTGGGAAAAACATTATTCAAGAATTTTTTAATTGCGCGGGAGTTATTCCAATAATTAGTGCATCTATTCTTGATAAAACAAATTGTTATGTGGATGCTATTGTCATGCTTGTGGTTAAATTAGAAATAAATTTTTTACATATCCACCCCACCTTACAAAAGATATTTTATGAACTTCCCAACATACATGATCCTAGGGCTAAGAAAATTGCCACTATAAGCCTTATGCATGAATTTGATTATATAATCCGAGAAGCTAGGGATATTTTTTCCTGTTACAAAATTAATTTTGAGCATCCCCCTAGAGAGAAAATTCTTCATGACAAAGATACTATTCGTAGGTTGGAATCAAAAGATTACTTTGCCCCGGGGGGCCACATGGGCTGTAGGGGGTGCGCCTTGGCCTATATGGTCCAAGGGTACCGGCCCCAAGGGGCCCATGCGCCAAGAGGGGAGAGAGGGGGAGAGTCCTAAGGGTGGAAGGCACCCCCCTAGGTGACTTGGAGGGGAGGAAACCTCCTCCTTGGCCGCACCCCTCCCTTGGACGAGGGGTCAGTGCTGCGCCCCCCTCCCCTTGCTCCTATATATAGTGGAGGGGTAGGAGGGCAACAGCACCCCAAGCCTTGGCGCTTCCCTCCCTCTCTCCCGGTTCCGTTTTCTCCTCCGATCGCATCTCCGGTAGCGCTTGGCGAAGCCCTGCAGGGATAGCACCACTACCATCTCCACCACGCCGTCATGCTGGTCGAGATCCCATCTACTTCTCCTCCCTCGCTTGCTGGATCAAGAAGGAGGAGACATCATCGAGCCGCACGTGTGCTGAACGCGGAGGTGCCGTCCGTTCGGTACTTCATCGGATTGGATCGCGGTTGGATCGTGAAGAGTACGACTACATCAACTGCGTTATGTACGCTTCCGCTTTGGTCTACAAGGGTATGTAGACACACTCCCCTCTCATTGCTATGCTTCTCATAGATAGATCTTGGGTGATTCGTAGGAATTTTTTTGATTTTCATGCTTCGTTCCCCTTCAGTGGCATCATGAGCTAGGTCTATGCGTAGATGTATATGCACGAGTAAAACACAAAGAACTTGTGGGCGTTGATGCTCAAATTGCTTTCCTCTCTTGTCTTAATTGGATTCAGCGGTATTGTGGGATGAAGCAGCTCGGACCAACCTTCCATGTCCTTGCACATGAGACCGGTTCCACCGACTGACATGCAACATGTTTTGCATAAGGTGGCTGGCTGGTGTCTGTCTCTCCTACTTTAGTTGAATCTGATTTGACAAAGGCGATCCTTGTACAAGGTTAAAAGCAACTTGATTATCACCGTTGTGGCTTTGCATAGGTAAGAATGGTTCTTGCTAGTTGCCTATAGCAGCCACGTAAAATTTGCAACAACAAAGTAGAGGAAGTCTAACTTGTTTTTGCAGGGCATGTTGTAATGTGGTATGGCCAAAACATGATGTGATATATGTTGATGTATGAGATGATCATGTTTTGTAATAGGTTCACGATTTGCATGTCGATGAGTACGACAACCGGCAGGAGCCATAGGGTTGTCTTTAATTTATTAATCGCCATGTAATTGCTTTACTTTATCACTATGCGTTAGCAATAGTTGTAGAAGCAATAGTTGGCGAGACAACCACGTGATGACACAATGATGGAGATCATGGTGTCATGCCGATGATGATGGAGATCATGTCGGTGCTTTGAAGATGGAGATCAAAAGCACAAGATGATAATGACCATATCATGTCACATATTTTTGATTGCATGTGATGTTTATCTTGTTGTGCATCTTATTTTTCTTAGAACGACGGTAGCATTATAAGATGATCCCTTCACTTAAGATCAAGAAAAGGTGTTCTCCCTAAGTATGCACCGTTGCGAAAGTTTGTCATTTCGAAGCACCTCGTGATGATCGGGTGTGATAGACTCTACGTTCACATACAACGAGTGTAAGCCAGTTTTACACATGCTGAATACTTGGGTTAAACTTGACGAGCCTAGCATGTACAGACATGGCCTCGGAGCACGAGACACCGAAAGGTCGAACATGAGTCATATAGTAGATATGATCAACATGGAGATGTTCACCATTGATGACTACCCCATCTCACGTGATGATCGGACATGGGTCAGTTGATTTAGATCATGTAAACACTTAGACAACTTGAGGGATGTTGATTTAAGTGGGAGTTCATTAGTACTTTGATTAACTGAACTAATTATCATGAACTTAGTCTAAATTGTCTTTGCAAAATTGTGTTGTAGATCAATGGCTCGCGCTGTCGTTCCCCTGAATTTTAATGCGTTCCTAGAGAAAGCTAAGTTGAAAGATGATGGAAGGAACTATGCGGACTAGGTCCGTAACTTGAGGATTATCCTCACTGCTGCACAGAAGGCTTATGTCCTTGATGCACCGCTAGGTAAAGCACCCCCTCCAGCGTTGTCTGTGGATGTTGTGAACATCTGGCAGGCACGTTCTGATGACTACTCGATAGTTCAGTGCGCCATGCTTTACGGCTTAGAACCGGGGCTCCAAAGACATTTTCAGCACCACGGAGCATATGAGATGTTCCAGGAGCTGAAATTGGTATTTCAAGCTCATGCCCGGGTTGAGAGGTATGACACCTCTGACAAGTTCTTTAGCTGCAAGATGGAGGAGAACAGCTCCGTTATTGAGCATATACTCAAAATGTCTGGGTATAACAACCGCTTGAATTAGTTGGGAGTTAATCTTCCAGATGAGACGGTCATTGACAGAGTTCTCCAGTCACTGCCACCAAGCTACAAGGGCTTTGTGATGAACTATAATATGCAAGGGATGGAGAAAACTATCCCTGAGCTTTTCGCGATACTTATGGCCGCGGAGGTAGAAATCAAGAAGGAGCATCAAGTGTTGATGGTTAAAAAGACCACTAGTTTCAAGAAAGGCAAGGGAAAGAAAGGGAACTTCAAGAAGAATGGCAAGACAGTTGCTGCTCCCATGAAGAAACCCAAGGCTGGACCCAAACCTGAGACTGAGTGCTTCTATTGCAAGGGGAATGGTCACTAGAAGCGGAACTGCCCCAAGTACTTGGCAGATAAGAAGGCTGGCAACGTCAACAAAGGTATATTTCATATACATGTTATTGATGTGTACCTTACTAGTGATCGTAGTAGTGCCTGGGTATTTGATACTGGTTCGGTTGCTAATATTTGTAACTCGAAACAGGAGCTGTGGAATAAATGGAGACTAGCTAAGGACGAGGTGATGATGCTCGTTGGAAATGGCTCCAAGGTTGATGTGATCGCCGTCGGCACGCTCCCTCTACGTCTACCTTCGGGATTAGTTTTAAACCTAAATAATTGTTATTTGGTGCCTGCGTTAAGCATGAACATTATATGTGGATCGTGTTTATTGCGAGACAGTTATTCATTTCTGTCAGAGAATAATGTGTTGGGGAACGTTGCATGGGAAACAAAAAATTTCCTACGCACACACAAGATCTATCCATGATGATGAGCATCTACGAGAGGGAGAGTGAATCTACATACCCTTGTAGATCGCTAAGCAGAAGCGTTAAGAAACGCGGTTGATGTAGTCGACCGTCTCCGCGATCCAAATCGCAAGTCGTCCCTCGATCCGATCACGAACTAGTGCCGAACGGACGGCACCTCCGCGTTCGACACACGTACGGCTTGATGACGCCTTCACCTCCTCGATCCAGCGAGCGATGATGAAGTAGTAGATGAGTTCCGGCAGCACGACGGCGTGGTGATGGTGGTGAGGAACAATCTCTGCAGGGCTTCGCCAAGCACTACGGAGATTATGACGGGAGAACTAGAGGGTTAGGGTTGCCGACACACGGCTTGGGAAATATTAATGTGTCCCGTGTGCTAGCCCTGCCCCTCTATTTATATGTTGAGCCTTGGGGTCTAAACTTGGAGTAAAAGCCTCCTCCAGGTCGGTTTTGCCCGCACAAGGTCGGTTTGGCCCGCAGGGAAAGAGTCCAACTCGGATCCCTGCAGTACCGCGCACAAGCGGTAGTACCGCTCACGAGCGGTAGTACCGCTTGAGCGGTAGTACCGCTTCACACAAGTGGTAGTACCGCTTACGCGGTAGTACTGCCTTACCAGCGGTAGTACCGCTTAAGGCAGCAGCAAAACTTCCTTTTGCACTTTCCAATACCTCATGGGCTTTACCCCTTTGGCTCATATAAAGTGTTGCTGCACCCGAACACTTCGGTAAACATCCGGAACCCCTTCCGGTGAATTCCGGAACCCTTCCGGAGATCAAAACACTATTATCACATATATCAATCTTTACCTCCGGACTCTTCCAGAGATCCTCGTCATGTCCGGGATCTTATCCGGGACTCCGAACAACCTTCGGTCACCAACAAAATAACTCAACTATACTAATCGTCACCAAACGTTAAGTGTGTAGACCCTGCGGGTTCGAGAACTATGTAGACATGACCGAGACACTTCTAGGATCAATAACCAATAGCGGGACCTGGATGCCCATATTGGCTCCTACATATTCTACGAAGATCTTTATCAGTCGAACCTCTATGTCAAGGATTCAGTTAATCCCGTATACTGTTCCCTTTGTTCTTCGGTATGTTACTTGCCCGAGATTCGATCGTCGGTATCTCTATACCTAGTTCAATCTCGTTACCGGCAAGTCTCTTTACTCGTTCCGTAATACAAGATCTCGTGGCTAACACTTTAGTCACATTGCTTGCAAGGCTCATTGTGATGTTGTATTACCGAGTGGGCCCTGAGATACCTCTCCGTCATACGGAGTAACAAATCCCAGTCTTGATCCATGCCAACCCAACAGACACCCTCGGAGATACCTGTAGAGCACCTTTATAGTCACCCAGTTACGTTGCGACGTTTGATACACACAAGGTACTCCTCCGATGTCAGGGAGTTGCATGATCTCATGGTCATAGGAACAGATACTTGACATGCAGAAAACAATAGCAATAAACTGACACGATCATATGCTACGTTTACAGTTTGGGTCTTGTCCATCACATCATTCTCCTACTGATGTGATCCCGTTATTCAAATGACATCTTATGTCAATGGCTAGGAAACCTTAACCATCTTTGATCAACGAGCTAGTCAACTAGAGGCTTACTAGGGACACAGTGTTGTCTATGTACCCACACATGTATTTGAGTTTCCAATCAATACAATTATAGCATGGATAATAAACGATTATCATGAACAAGGAAATATAATAATAACCAATTTATTATTGCCTCTAGGGCATATTTCCAACAGTCTCCCACTTGCACTAGAGTCAATAATCTAGTTCACATCACTATGTGATTTACATTGTAATGAATCGAACACCCATGCAGTTCTGGTGTTGTTCATGTTTAGCCCTTGGAAGAGGTTTAGTCATCGGATCTGCAACATTCAGATCCGTGTGTACTTTGCAAATATTTATGTCGTCCTCCTTGATGTAATCGCGGATGGAATTGAAACGTCGCTTTATGTGTCTGGTCTCTTGTGAAATCTTGGTTCCTTGGCTAGAGCAATGGCACCAGTATTATCACAAAACAGAGTCATTGGGTTAAGCGCACTAGGCACTACTCCAAGATCTGTCATGAACTCCTTCATCCAGACACCTTCCTTCGCCGCCTCCGAGGCAGCGATGTACTCCGCTTCGCATGTAGAATCAGCTACCACGCTTTGCTTGGAACTACACCAGCTAACCGCGCCCCCATTAAGAATAAATACGTATCCGGTTTGTGACTTAGAGTCATCCGGATCAGTGTCAAAGCTTGCATCGACGTAAACCTTTACGACGAGCTCTTGATCACCTCCATAAACGAGAAACATGTCCTTAGTCCTTTTCAGGTACTTCAGGATATTCTTGACCGCCGTCCAGTGTTCCATTCCTGGATCACTTTGAAACCTTCCGACCATACTTATGGCAAGGCTGACATCGGGTCTTGTGCACAGCATTGCATACACGATAGAGCCTATGGCTGAAGCATAGGGGATGACACTCATCTTTTCTCTATCTTCTGCAGTCACTGGGCATTGAGTCTTACTCAACTTCACACCTTGCAATACAGGCAAGAACCCCTTCTTGGACTGATCCATTTTGAACTTCTTCAAAACTTTGTCAAGGTATGTGCTTTGTGAAAGTCCTATTAAGCGTCTCGATCTATCTCTATAGATCTTGATGCCTAATATGAAAGCAGCTTCTCCTAGGTCCTTCATTGAAAAACTCTTGTTCAAATATTCCTTCACGCTTTCCAACACTTCTATATTGTTTCCAATCAGTAATATGTCATCCACATATAATATTAGAAACGCTATAGAGCTCCCACTCACTTTCTTGTAAATACAAGCTTCTCCGTAAACTTGTATAAACTCGAACGCTTTGATCACCTCATCAAAGCGAAGATTCCAACTCCGAGATGCTTGCACCAGTCCATAAATGGATCGCTGGAGTTTGCAAACTTTGTCAGCATTCTCTGGATTGACAAAACCTTCAGGTTGCATCATATACAACTCTTCCTTAAGAAAACCGTTAAGGAACGCTGTTTTGACATCCATCTGCCAAATTTCATAATCGAAAAAGGCAGCTATTGCTAACATGATTCTGACGGACTTAAGCATCGCTACGGGTGAGAAGGTCTCATCGTAGTCAACTCCTTGAACTTGTGAAAAACCCTTTGCCACAAGTCGAGCTTTATAGACGGTGACATTACCGTCCGCGTCCGTCTTCCTCTTAAAGATCCATTTGTTCTGAATGGCCTTACGCCCTTCAGGTAATACTTCCAAAGTCCACACTTTGCTTTCATACATGGATCCCATCTCGGATTTCATGGCCTCTAACCACTTCTCGGAATCCGGGCCCATCATCGCTTCTCCATAGCTCGTAGGTTCATCGTTGTCTAACAACATGACCTCTAAGATAGGGTTGCCGTACCACTCAGGAGCAGTACGCGTCCTTGTCGACCTACGAGGTTCGATAGCAACTTGATCCAAAGCTTCATGATCATCATCATTAACTTCCTCTTCAGCTGATGTAGGCTCTACAGAAACATCTTTCTGCGCTGCGCTAGTTTCAGGTTGAAGTAAAGGTTCAACAACCTCATCAAGTTCTATCTTCCTCCCACTCAATTCTTTCGAGAGAAACTCTTTCTCAAGAAATGTTCCGTTTTTAGCGACAAACACTTTGCCTTCGGATCTGAGGTAGAAGGTATACCCAACTGTCTCTTTTGGGTATCCTATGAAGACACATTTCTCCGCTTTGGGTTCCAGCTTTTCAGGCTGAAGCTTTTTGACATAAGCATCACATCCCCAAACTTTAAGAAACGACAGCTTTGGCTTCTTGCCAAACCAAAGTTCATGTGGCGTCGTCTCAACGGATTTTGATGGTGCCCTATTTAAAGTGAATGCAGCTGTCTCTAATGCATAACCCCAAAACGATGGTGGCAAATCGGCAAGAGACATCATAGATCGCACCATATCCAATAAGGTTCGATTACGACGTTCGGACACACCATTACGCTGTGGTGTTCCAGGCGGTGTCAGTTGTGAAACAATTCCACATTGTCTTAAGTGACTGCCAAACTCATAACTCAGATATTCTCCTCCTCGATCAGATCGTAGGAATTTAATCTTCTTGTTACGATGATTCTCAACTTCACTCTGAAATTGTTTGAACTTTTTAAATGTTTCAGACTTGTGTTTCATTAAGTAAATATACCCATATCTACTTAAGTCATCAGTGAAGGTGAGAAAGTAACGATAACCACCGCGCGCCTCAATACTCATCGGACCACACACATCAGTATGTATGATTTCCAACAAGTCACTTGCCCGTTCCATTGTTCCAGCGAACGGCGTTTTAGTCATCTTGCCCATGAGGCATGGCTCACATGTGTCAAGTGATTCAAAATCAAGTGACTACAAAAGTCCATCAGCATGGAGCTTCCTCATGCGTTTTACGCCAATATGACCTAAACGGCAGTGCCACAAGAAAGTGGTATTATCATTATCAATTCTACATCTTTTAGCATCAATGTTATGAACATGTGTATTATTACTATCGAGATTCAATAAGAATAAACCCCTCACATCGGATGCATGACCATAAAAGATATTACTCATATAAATAGAACAACCATTATTCTCTGATTTAAATGAGTAACCGTCTCGCAATAAACAAGATCCAGATATAATGTTCATGCTTAACGCAGGCACCAAATAACATTTATTCAGGTTCATCACTAATCCCAATGGTAATCGAAGAGCGAGCGTGCCGACGGCGATCACATCAACCTTGGAACCATTTCCCACGTGCATCGTCACTTCGTCCTTTGCCAGCCTCCGTCTATTCCGCAGTTCCTGTTTTGAGTTGCAAATATGAGCAACCGCACCGGTATCAAATACCCAGGCACTACAACGAGAGTTGGTAAGGTACACATCAATAACATGTATATCATATATACCTTGTTTGTTGTTGGCCGCCTTCTTGTCAGCCAAATACTTGGGGCAGTTCCGCTTCCAGTGTCCAGTTCCCTTGCAATGAAAGCACACAGTTTCTGGTTTGGGTCCAGCCTTGGGTTTCTTCACGAGAGGAGCAACTGCTTTGCCACTCTTCTTGGAGTTACCCTTCTTACCCTTGCCATTTTTCTTGTAACTAGTGGTTTTATTGACCATCAACACTTGATGCTCCTTCTGAATTTCAGACTCAGCAGCTTTCAGCATCGCAAACAGCTCGGCGACTGACTTGTTCATCCCGTGCATGTTATAGTTCAACACGAAGCTCTTGTAGCTAGGTGGCAATGATTGAAGAACTCTGTCAGTGATAGCCTCTGGCGGAAGGGGCATCCCCAATTCAGCCAGACGGGTGGAGTACCCAGACATTCTGAGTACGTGATCACTGATAGACCCGTTCTCCTCCATCTTGCAAGCATAGAACTTATCGGAGATCTCATATCTCTCGATCCGGGCATTCTTCTGAAAGATAAACTTCAACTCCTGGAACATCTCATATGCTCCATGACGTTCAAAACGTCTTTGAAGTCCCGGTTCTAAGCCATACAATATTGCACATTGAACTATTGAGTAATCTTCAGAACGAGCCTGCCAGGCGTTCACAACGTCTAGAGACTCAACTGGAGCGGGTGGATCACCAAGCGGTGCATCAAGGACATAAGCCTTTTGGGAAGCCGTAAGGATAATCCTTAGATTACGGGCCCAGTCCACAAAGTTACTTCCATCATCTTTCAATTTAGCTTTCTCTAGGAACGCATTAAAATTCAGGGGTGCTACTGCGCGAGCCATGATCTACAACATAAATATTGCAAAGACAACTTAGACTATTGTTCAAGATAATGAGTTTAGTTAATCATATTACTTAAAAAACTCCCACTCAAATAGACATCCCTCCGGTCATTCGAGTGTCACATGATCCAAATCCACCAACTCAAGTCCGATCATCACGTGAGTTGAGGTGGTTTCAATGGTGAACATCTTCATGTTGATCATATCTACTATATGACTCATGTTCGACCTTTCGGTCTCTTGTGTTCCGAGGCCATGTCTGTACATGCTAGGCTCGTCAAGTTTAACCCGAGTGTTCTGCACGTGCAACATGGCTTACACCCGTTGTATGTGAACGTAGAGTCTATCACACCCGATCATCACGGCGTGTCTCGAAACGACGAACTTTCGCAACGGTGCACACTCGGGGAGAACACAATTTTATCTTGAAATTTAAGTGAGGGATCACCTTATAATGCTACCGTCGTCCTAAGCAAAATAAGATGCAAAAAAGGATTAACATCACATGCAAATCATAAGTGACATGATATGGCCATGAACTTGTGCTTTTGATCTCCATCTCCAAAGCACCGGCATGATCTCCATCGTCACCGGCATGACACCATGATCTCCATCATCTTGATCTCCATCAACGTGTCGCCATGAGGTTGTCGCGCCGACTGTTGATTCCACGACTATTGCTAACTCATAGCGAGAAAGTAAAGCAAAACGGCGAAAATAATTAAAGACAACTCTATGGCTCCTGCCAGTTGCCGTAGTCATCGACATGCAAGTCATGATATTCTATACAACACATGATCATCTCATACATCACATATATCTCATCATGTTATTGTCCATATCACATCACAACATACCCTGCAAAAACAAGTTAGACGTCCTCTAATTTGTTGTTGCAAATTTTACGTGGCTGCTATGGGTTTGCAAGAACCGTTCTTACCTACGCAAAACCACAACGTGGTGTAGTGATTGCTTTTTGATCTTCTAAAAGAACCCTCTTCATTGAAATCGATTCAACTAAAGTGAGAGAGACAGACACCCGCCAGTCACCTTTATGCAACGAGTGCACGTAGCGGTGAAACCTGTCTCGCGTAAGCGTACGCGTAATGTCGGTCCGGGCCGCTTCATCTCACAATACCGCTGAATCAAGTATCAACTAGTAACGGCAAGCAATATGTATACACCCACGCCCACAACTCGTTTGTGTTCTACTCGAGATCTCATCTACGCATAGACCTAGCTCTGATACCACTGTTGGGGAACGTTGCATGGGAAACAAAAAAATTCCTACGCACACACAAGATCTATCCATGATGACGAGCATCTACGAGAGGGAGAGTGAATCTACATACCCTTGTAGTCGCTAAGCGGAAGCGTTAAGAAACGCGGTTGATGTAGTCGAACGTCTCCGCGATCCAAATCGCAAGTCGTCCCTCGATCCGATCACGAACTAGTGTCGAACGGATGGCACCTCCGCGTTCAACACACTTATGGCTTGATGACACCTTCACCTCCTCGATCCAGCGAGCGATGATGAAGTAGTAGATGAGTTCCGGCAGCACGACGGCGTGGTGATGGTGGTGAGGAACAATCTCTGCAGGGCTTCGCCAAGCACTACGGAGATTATGACGGGAGAACTAGAGGGTTAGGGTTGCCGACACACGGCTTGGGAAATCTTAATGTGTCCCGTGTGCTAGCCCTGCCCCTCTATTTATATGTTGAGCCTTGGGGTCTAAACTTGGAGTAAAAGCCTCCTCCAGGTCGGTTTTGCCCGCACAAGGTCGGTTTGGCCCGCAGGGAAAGAGTCCAACTCGGATCCCTGCAGTACCGCGCACAAGCGGTAGTACCGCTTGAGCGGTAGTACCGCTTCACACAAGCGGTAGTACCGCTTACGCGGTAGTACTGCCTTACCAGCGGTAGTACCGCTTAAGGCAGCAGCAAAACTTCCTTTTGCACTTTCCAATACCTCGTGGGTTTTACCCCTTTGGCTCATATAAAGTGTTGCTGCACCCGAACACTTCGGTAAACATCCGGAACCCCTTCCGGTGAATTCTGGAACCCTTCCGGAGATCAAAACACTATTATCACATATATCAATCTTTACCTCCGGATTCTTCCAGAGATCCTCGTCATGTCCGGGATCTTATCCGGGACTCCGAACAACCTTCGGTCACCAACAAAATAACTCAACTATACTAATCGTCACCAAACGTTAAGTGTGTAGACCCTGCGGGTTCGAGAACTATGTAGACATGACCGAGACACTTCTACGATCAATAACCAATAGCGGGACCTGGATGCCCATATTGGCTCCTACATATTCTACGAAGATCTTTATCGGTCGAACCTCTATGTCAAGGATTCAGTTAATCCCGTATACTGTTCCCTTTGTTCTTCGGTATGTTACTTGCCCAAGATTCGATCGTCGGTATCTCTATACCTAGTTCAATCTCGTTACCGGCAAGTCTCTTTACTCGTTCCGTAATACAAGATCTCGTGGCTAACACTTTAGTCACATTGCTTGCAAGGCTCATTGTGATGTTGTATTACCGAGTGGGCCCTGAGATACCTCTCCGTCATACGGAGTAACAAATCCCAGTCTTGATCCATGCCAACCCAACAGACACCCTCGGAGATACCTGTAGAGCACCTTTATAGTCACCCAGTTACGTTGCGACGTTGGATACACACAAGGTACTCCTCCGATGTCAGGGAGTTGCATGATCTCATGGTCATAGGAACAGATACTTGACATGCAGAAAACAATAGCAATAAACTGACACGATCATATGCTACGCTTACAGTTTGGGTCTTGTCCATCACATCATTCTCCTAATGATGTGATCCCGTTATTCAAATGACATCTTATGTCAATGGCTAGGAAACCTTAACCATCTTTGATCAACGAGCTAGTCAACTAGAGGCTTACTAGGGACACAGTGTTGTCTATGTACCCACACATGTATTTGAGTTTCCAATCAATACAATTATAGCATGGATAATAAACGATTATCATGAACAAGGAAATATAATAATAACCAATTTATTATTGCCTCTAGGGCATATTTCCAACATAATGGTTGTTCTATTTATATGAATAATATCTTTTATGGTCATGCACCCTTGTTGAATGGTTTATTCTTGTTGAATCTCGATCGTAGTGATACACATGTTCATAATAATGATGCCAAAAGATGCAAAGTTAATGATGATAGTACCACATACTTGTGGCACTACCGCTTAGGTCATATTGGTGTAAAGCACATGAAGAAACTCCATGCTGATGGACTGTTGGAATCTCTTGATTATGAATCATTTGAGACAAGTGAACCATGCCTCATGGGCAAGATGACTAAAACCCCGTTCTCCGGATCAATGGAGCGGGCTAGTGACTTGTTGGAAATAATACATACCGATGCATGCGATCCGATGAGTGTTGAAGCACGCGGTGGATATCATCACAGATGATTTGAGTAGATATGGGTATATTTACTTAATGAAACATAAGTCTGAAACATTTGAAAAGTTCAAAGAATTTCAGAGTGAAGTGGAGAATCATCGTAACAAGAAAATAAAGTTTCTACGATCCGATCGTGGAGGTGAATATTTGAGTTACGAGTTTGGTATGCATTTGAGACAATGTGGAATTGTTTCACAGCTCACGCCACCTGGAACACCACAGCGTAATGGTGTGTCCAAACATCGTAATCGTACTCTATTGGATATGGTGTGTTCTATGATGTCTCTTACCGATTTGCCACTATCATTTTGGGGTTATGCATTAGAGACAACCACATTCACTTTAAATAGGGCACCGTCTAAATCCGTTGAGATGACACCGTATGAGTTGTGGTTTGGCAAGAAACCTAAGCTGTCGTTTCTTAAAGTTTGGGGATGCGACGCTTATGTCAAGAGGCGTCAGCCTGATAAGCTCGAACCCAAACTGGAGAAGTGTGTCTTCATAGGATACCCAAAAGAGACCATTGGGTATACCTTCTATCACAGATCCGAAGGCAAAATCTTTGTTGCTAAGAATGGGTCCTTTCTAGAGAAGGAGTTTCTCTCGAAAGAAGTGAGTGGGAGGAAAGTAGAACTTGATGAGGTAATTGTACCTTCTCTTGAATTGGAAGGTAGCACATCACAGAAAGAAGTTCCCATGATGTCTACACCAGCCAGAGAGGAAGCAAATGATGATGATCATGAGACTTCGGATCAAGTTACGACTGAACTTCATAGGTCGACCAGGGTACGTTCCGCACCAGAGTGGTACGGTAATCCAGTCCTGGAAGTCATGTTGTTAGACAACGGTGAACCTACGAACTATGAAGAAGCAATGATGAGCCCGGATTCTAACAAATGGCTTGAGGCCATGAAATCCGAGATAGGATCCATGTATGAGAACAAAGTATGGACTTTGGTGGACTTGCCCGATGACCGGCAGGCCATTGAGAATAAATGGATCTTTAAGAAGAAGACAGATGTTGATGGTAATGTCACCGTCTATAAAGCTCGACTTGTCGCAAAGGGTTTCCGACAAGTTCAAGGGGTTGACTACGATGAGACTTTCTCACCCGTAGCGATGCTTAAGTTTGTTAGAATTATGTTAGCAATTGCCACATTTTATGATTATGAGATCTGGCAGATGGACGTCAAAACAGCATTCCTTAACGGGTTTCGTAAGGAAGAGTTATATATGATGCAACCAGAAGGTTTTGTTGATCCTAAGGATGCTAACAAAGTATGCAAGCTCCAGCGATCCATCTATGGACTGGTGCAAGCATCTCGGAGTTGGAATATACGCTTTGATGAGGTGATCAAAGCTTTTGGTTTTGTACAAACTTATGGAGAAGCTTGTATTTACAGGAAAGTGAGTGGGAGCTCTATAGCATTTCTAATATTCTATATGGATGACATATTATTGATTGGAAATGATATAGAATTTCTGGAAAGCATAAAAGGTTATTTGAACAAGAGTTTTCAATGAAAGACCTCGGTGAAGCTGCTTACATATTGGGCATCAAAATCTATAGAGATAGATCAAGACGCCTGATAGGACTTTCACAAAGCACATACCTTGAAAAGTTTTGAAGAAGTTTAAAATGGACCAGTCAAAGAAAGGGTTCTTGCCTGTGTTGCAAGGTGTGAAGTTGAGTAAGACTCAAAGCCCAACCATGGCAGAAGAAAGAGAAAGGATGAAAGTCGTCCCCTATGCCTCAGCCATAGGCTCTATAATGTATGCCATGCTGTGTAGCAGACCTGATGTGTGCCTTGCCATAAGTCTGGCAGGGAGGTACCAAAGTGATCCAGGAGTAGATCACTGGACAGCGGTCAAGAATATCCTTAAGTACCTGAAGAGGACTAAGGACATGTTTCTCGTTTATGGAGGTGACAAAGAGCTCGTCATTAAGGGTTATGTCGATGCTAGCTTCGACACAGATCTGGATGACTCTAAGTCTCAAACCGGATACGTATTTATATTGAATGGTGGAGCAGTCAGTTGGTGCAGTTCCAAGCAAAGCGTTGTAGCGGGATCTACATGTGAAGTGGAATATATAGCTACTTCGGAAGCAGCGCAAGGAGTCTGGATGAAGGAGTTCATATCCGATCTAGGAGTAATATCTAGTGCATTGGATCCAATGACTATCTTTTGTGACAACACTGGAGCCATTGCCATTGCCAAGGAGCCCAGGTTTCACAAGAAGACCAAGCACATCAAACGCCGCTTCAACTCCATCTGTGATTACATCAAGGAGGGAGACATAGAACTTTGCAAAGTACATACGGATCTGAATGTGGCAGACCCGTTGACTAAACCTCTTCCACGGGCAAAACATGATCAGCACCAGGACTCCATGGGTGTTAGATTCATAACTATGTAAACTAGATTATTGACTCTAGTGCAAGTGGTAGACTGTTGGAAATATGCCCTAGAGGCAATAATAAATTGGTTATTATCATATTTCCTTGTTCATGATAAAGGTTTATTATTCATGCTAGAATTGTATTGACCGGAAACTTAAATACATGTGTGGATACATAAACAAATACAGTGCCCTAGTGAGCCTCTACTAGACTAGCTCGTTGATCAAAGATGGTTAAGGTTTCCTAACCATAGACATGAGTTGTCATTTGATAATGGGATCACATCATTAGGAGAATGATGTGATGGACAAGACCCAACCATAAGCTTAGCATTTGATCGTATCACTTAAGTTTATTGCTATAGCTTTCTTCATGTCAAGTATCTATTAAGACCATGAGATCATGCAACTCCCGGATACTGGATGAATACCTTGTGTGCTATCAAATGTCACTTCGTAACTGGGTGATCATGAAGATGCTCTACAGGTATCTCCGAAGGTGTCTGTTGGGTTGGCATGGATCGAGACTGGGATTTGTCACTTCGTATGACGGAGAGATATCTCTGGGCCCTCTCGGTAATACGACATCGTAAAGAGCTTGCAAGCAATGTGGCTAATGAGTTAGAATGGGATCTTGTATTACGGAACGAGTAAAGAGACTTGCCGATAACGAGATTGAACTAGGTATGGAGATATCGACGATTGAATCTCGGGCAAGTAACATATCGCCGGACAAAGGGAATTGCATACGGGATTACCCGAATCCTCGACATCGTGGTTCAACCGATAAAGATCTTCATGGAATATGTAGGAACCAATATGGGCATCCAGGTTCCGCTATTGGTTATTGACTGGAGAGGTGTCTCGGTCATGTCTACATGATTCTCGAACCCGCAGGGTCCGCACGCTTAATGTCCGGTGACATTAGAGTAGTATT
This sequence comes from Elymus sibiricus, assembly GCA_039707655.1. Classification (NCBI taxonomy): domain Eukaryota; kingdom Viridiplantae; phylum Streptophyta; class Magnoliopsida; order Poales; family Poaceae; genus Elymus; species Elymus sibiricus. The sequence goes on from CM077666.1 coordinate 334,804,594, forward strand.
GGGATATGTACGTTGGTGACTAAATGTTGTTCGGAGTCCCAGATGAGATTTCGGATGTCACGAGGAGCTTCGGAATGGTCCGGAGGTAAAGATTTATATATAGGAAGTCCTGTTTTGGTCGCCGGAAAAGTTTCGGGTATTATCGGTATTGTACCGGGAGTGCCGAAAGGAGTCCGGGGGTCCACCGGGGGGGTCCACCTGCCCCGGGGGGGCACATGGGCTGTAGGGTGTGCACCTTCGCCTATATGGGCCAAGGGCACCAGCCCCAAGGGGCCCATGCGCCAAGAGGGGAGAGAGGGGAAGAGTCCTAAGGGTGGAAGGCACCCCCCTAGGTGACTTGGAGGGGGAGGAAACCTCCTCCTTGGCCGCACCCCTCCCTTGGAGGAGGGGTCAGGGCAGCGCCCCCCTCCCCCTTGCTCCTATATATAGTGGCAGGGAGGGAGGGCAGCAGCACCCCAAGCCTTGGCACCTCCCTCCCTCTCTCTCGGTTCCGTTTTCTCCTCCGATCGCATCTCCGGTAGCGCTTGGCGAAGCCTTGCCGGGATAGCACCACCACCATCTCCACCACGCCGTCGTGCTGGTCGAGATCCCATCTACTTCTCCTCCCTCTCTTGCTGGATCAAGAAGGAGAAGATGTCATCGAGCCGCACGTGTGCTGAACGCGGAGGTGCCGTCCGTTCGGTACTTCATCGGATTGGATAGTGATTGGATCATGAAGAGTACGACTACATCAACCGCGTTATATACGCTTCCGCTTTCGGTCTACAAGGGTATGTAGACACACTCCCCTCTCGTTGCTATGCTTCTCATAGATAGATCTTGGGTGATTCATAGGAATTTTTTTCATTTTCATGCTTCGTTCCCCATCAATAACCTTGGTTCTTAACTGAGGGAAATACTCATCTCTACTGTACTGCATGATCCTCTCCTCTTCAGGGAAACACCAACGCAAACTACAAGTAGCAGCCGGTTCCAGAAGAAGCTGTACCTGAGGGTCGTTGGGATGTAACTAGGAGGGCGGCGGTGGGCGGGATCTGCTGCACCTGCGAGCAAGGGGCGAAGGCCCTACCGCGCCGGAGCTTGGTCGGAGAGAACGGCGGGTACCGCAGATCGGGACGCGCCGGCAGTGAGTTTCCTGCCTCGACACCGGCGACCAGGGCAATGCTGCACATCCTCCCTTTTCGCCGGCGAACGGGATCTGGCCGGATCAGTGACCAGCGGTGAGAGAGAGAGATTGGCCCCCGCCATCTTGTGTGAGAAAGTGTGAAGAGACGAACCCCAGCAAGCATGCATTGAGGCTCCTGCCTATATTTTATACTAGTATAGTAGAGCGGTGTTCTTTTTTCTCTCGATAACAATCATTTTATATTCTGTACGTGCCATTGAGGAATAAACTTTATTTAAAATTAACGCGCAAACGCGTCAAGTCGCACTTTGTTTCGCTCACGCATGGTACACGACCCTCCATCAAGTGAACAACCGCTACATGCGTCAAATTATCACGTGGGCTGCCTTTTTGTACAGAAATGAGCTCCACCGTGTACCCGCACGGGTGTGGTTGGGAACGAGACGTGAGTACATGCGTCATGCATGCACCTCTTCTCTTCGTGCACGTCCCCCACCTACGTGGGTGTGTGAGAGAGAGATACGAACCTAGAGAGAGATTGTGAGTACGTTCGTGAGTGTTTTTTTGGGGGGGTGATTTCATAAGTGTATTTGTGTGCGTGAGAGATGGACAGGGAATATGAGTCGATGATATCTCAAAAAAATGTAACATATGCAATGTGTGTGAAATGGAGGCCTAGATATATCATATATAGAGGGGGCGATCCATGATAAGAGAGGGGAGGGATCATCGGCGTGAGATATATATCGATAGAATCGAAGAGAGGGATGAAAGTGTATGGGTGCGAGATCGATAAACAGAGCCAGCGAAATTGTGTGTGCGCACGTCAAAGATATAGGGTGGCTAGCCTACTGGAACGTGAGAAAGGACAGGTGCAGTTTGTGTGTGGCAGGGAGACCTAACTAGAGCGTTCGACTATCGGTGTGTGTGGGGGGGGGGGGCAGAGACCTAACTAGAGGGGCAGATCGACTAGTATATGTGTGGAGAAGGAGAGACCTAGCTATATATCGAGGGAGATCGATCGGCATCCATACATATGTGTAGGAGAGGAATAAGGTTGGGAGAGAGACAGAGCTTGAGTGCCGGAGGGGTGGTGGTGGAGTTGCTTCTCGGAGATGGTGGGAGAGGCCTACTAGACAAACAGGGGGTACGACTGCAATATCAATAAGAGAGGGGATGTGTGTCTGTGTCTATGTGTGCGCGTGCGTGTGAGACACTATTGTAGGATGGTCCTAACGCGACACATGCATTAGAGACCCCTCGACCAAACTGCGTGCGATGCATTAATCGCAAACGGTGTCATATTACAACTGTCACCAATAAGACGAACTATGTGCGATGGTGGAGACATCAAGCACGATTCAGATTAGAGTTGTGTGTGCGATACGTGGCATACAGTAGATCCATATGAACCGTTTGCGATGAGCTAGATTAACAGAAACGGTCAGCCAGTTCGAGGTGTGGGCGATATACGGCATTCAGTTCACTCAGATGAATTGTTTCCGATGAGCAAAAACAACTATTGGTGCAATAATTTGCCTCCTTATGTTTTGGAGATTGTTGACATAGACAGTAAGGGACTGATGTGTTTGCTAGTGCACACGGAGTAACAGGTCCCTGGAGTCAAGAGGAGTTTGGTTCAAACTCCGAAGATAATCCCCTGCGTGGTAGTGAAGGTTATCACCGAAGATTATGATGACAAGAGTGACCCCTCAAAAATTGCTGATGCAATGCAATTGGTTCGGTGCTCGTCCGAAGAAAGTGACTGCGGCCGAGAAGATTGAAGACAAAGTGAAGACGTAGCATTTATTTCATTGTTTCTCTTCTCTTTATTGAGTCATAGGACCACCGTACTACTAAGAGGGGTGTAGCGTTCGAAGCTTTGATTCTTTGATGCTAAACCCAAATTCTATGAAAGTTGCGAGAGAAATCTCTTTGTGTTCTGAGCAAATACTTGCCAGCAAGAGACTGTGATCTTCTTCGCTGCAAGAGATTTGTCTCTGACCGAGGAGTTAGCATTACTTGTTCCTCAAGTAATGTTACCATTGCTCTTAAAATCCGACCATTGTGAACGTGTCAGTTGGCCATTGGCTGGACCGCGTGTCCAAAATGGTCATTTCCCACCAGGGAAGGCTGCGACTATAAATAGCCACCCCGCACCAGCGTTGTTCGGTGGCTGCTCCGTGTGATTCTGAGAAGATTGTTGAGCAACCCCCTCTCCAGAGTGATTTGAGTTTAAAATCCACCGAGAGAAAACCCCAGAGCCGAAAAATTAGATAGTGGTTCAGCATCACTCGAATATAAGTCCAGTACGCTCCGCCTATTACTCTTGAGAGCTGCGAACTCTCTAGACGGTTAGGTGTCAATTTCTTCAGAGACCAAGAGTAATTGTGGTTCTCAAAGAAGAAGTCTGTAAAGGTTTGGAGATCGCCTCAAGTATCTACCATGAGTGATCAGCATTGGTTGACGAACCAATTGTCGAGGAGAATAGGGCGAAGAGAGTTTATCTTCTGTGTTAAATCACAACCCCTCCAACCAGACGTAGTCCTTTTGCAGAAGGGCGAACTGGTCTACCAAATTCCTTGTCGCCATCGAGCATCACTGGTCACCTCTGCTTCTCCCCTTTACATTCGAACTATGATGTATGACTTATTTCAATCATGTGATTTGTCTTGATGCATGCTTTTAGTTTCCATTTGTTAGTTTGTACACGCTCACTGTACACTGTTTTCATTCGCTCCGCTGCTGGGTTCCGAGAGTTTTGATATTTCCGAAGAAAATTTAAAACTCCCATTCACCCCCCCCCCCTCTGGTAGACATACTTCGTTCCTACAATTGGTATCAGAGCAAGGTACTCCTTGACTCTGTTCATTTTGGTCTAACCACCTTGGAGTTTAAGTATGTCTTCAGTGAGCTACAAGTCGCACCTCAAGATTCCCATCTTCGATGGGACGGACTATCCCTTCTGGAAGGAGAAGATGAAGATCCGTCTCTGAGCTATTGATGATGATATGTGGAATGTGGTGCAGAATGGATTCGTGGTTGAAGTGCCCCAGGTCCCCACTGACCTCGAGATGAAACTTATTCAGATGGATGCTCAAGCCAAAGATGAAATTGGTGGCCATCTCTCTCGTGCTCAATTTCTTCGCTATCGTCAGTGTGAAACTGCAAAGGAATTGTGGGACATTCTCGAAAAGATAAATGAGGGTGTTTAAACTCAGAAAGAAGCTCGCATTGATACTCTTCGGGCAAAGTTCAATCGGTTCAAGCGGATCGGAAATGAAAGCTGTCAACAAACCTTCGATCGTCTGAGTGACATTGCAAACGAGCTACAAGGTCTCGGCGCCAAAGACATCACTGATCATGAAGTTGTGAAGAAACTGCTCCGATCTCTTGACAGCTCATTCGACACACTTGTTCTGATGATTCGGGAACGAGCTGACTTCAAAGTTCTCGACTCAGCTGATGTCATGGAAAGGCTAAACACCCACGAGGAACAAGAAGAAGAAAAGAGAGATCTCTATGGCTCAAGTCATCGAAAAAGTCATGCTCTCAAGGGTGTGGCCGAATCTTCCTCAGAAGGAAATGCCGAAGAAGATTCAGATGACCCAGAAAGGATCAACAAGGATCCTGCATTAATCACGAAAAGATTCCAGCGCCTTCAAAGGAAAATCAGTTTCAGAAGAAAGGATCCAGCAACTCTGGCAGCTCCAAATCTTCATCAAAACCTACTTGAGATTACACCTGCTTCAAGTGCAAAAAGCCAGGACATTTCATTTTAGACTGCCCTCTCTGGGAAGCTGAAATCCGTGCCAGTGGAAGATATGATTCAGGAAACAACCATGGCAAAGGCAAGAGCAAGAGCTACGACTCGGATGATGAGAATAAAACGAAGAAGTTCTTCAAGAAGAAGGACAGCTCCTCCTCCAAGTCCTCGTCAAGATCTTCCTCAAGGAATCCTTCCAAGTCCTCATCCAACCGCAAGAATACCTCTCGCAAGGCCAAGGCATACATCGGCAAGGAAATGGACTCCAATGAAGAAGCGTCATCTGACTCCGAAGAAGTTGATGAATCTGATGAGGATTCTGATTCCGGCATGGCTGGCATAGCATGTGCCTCTACTCCTGTGTCGAACTTCTTTGAGAATCATTCGAGCGACAACGAATCTCCTGCCTACTACTTCATGGCCAAAGCTTTGAAAGAAAAGGTATCCTCCAAACATCACAAGGCTTACTCCAGTGATCAATTCTCTTCGAATGAGGATGACCATGCTAAACTGATCAAAATTGATAATATGCAACAAAACTCTCTCGAGAAAATTGAGAAAACCCTCAGGAAAACTGAAGGGTTGTTGGTTGAGGAGATGGAGGAAAATCAGTCGTTAACAGAAGAGCATTCCGCTCTCGAGTCTCGAATGGAAGAACTATCAAATCGTCATGATTTTCTCTCGACCGACCACGAGAGATTGACTTATGATTACCTGAAAAGGAAAGAGGAACTCGAGTCGCTGAGAGAGGCTCATGATGACTTGATCAGAGAAAATTATCTTCTCACCCAACAACTCAAAGAGAAATCTGAGGTGTTTGTACCTCCCTGCTTAAAATGCCTTGAACGCTGTAACGCTGAATCAAATGCTGAATCTTCTGTGAATGATAACCCCTCTGTCGAGGAAAATGGTTCTAAATCTGATGAAAATGCTAGGTTGAAGGATCTTCTTCAGACAGGAATGTTCAAGTCTCTCAAAGGGCATCAAACCCTGTGTGATGTTCTGAAGAAATCCATTCTTCACAAAAATCCCAGGAAAGAAGGTATCGGTTTCGAAAGGAAACTGAACGAAAATGGCTCCTACTGGGAACCTGATTAATATCCTCACACTGTGTGGGTGCTGGCCAAGAGCAAAACGCTCGATCCAGCTTTACTTTCGGGATATGACAGTCCTATCCCTGAATACTCATATGATGATTCTCTGGACAACTATAAGTTGTTCAAAAACCAACATGGTGAGGCTGTTGCTCGCTATGTTGGACCAAACAGCAGGAATGGCCCCCCAAAGAAAGCTATCTGGGTGCCTAGGGAAACTATCGAAGCATTGCCTATTACAACATTACTAACCATGCAGGCTGAAAATGCTCGATACTTCCTGGAAAAGGTTCGACAGAATGAGTACATGCATACCTCATCCAACCACTATACTCATTCGTCTGGGAAGAATTTCAATGCATACTCTTTTGATTATGCTCGTACTTATTCAAGTTACAATCACTACAGGAATCAGAGAATTTGCCATCAGTCCACTCTTTGCCGTCTGCTAGCGGACGGCACAAATGGTCTTTGCCGTCCACTTCCATAAAGCAGACGGCAAATAAAGGCCTCATGGCAAAGATGGTTTTTGCCGTCAGTCCATTCTTTGCCGTCGGCTAGCGGACGGCAAAGGCAGGCGGACGGCAACTAGCAAAATCACAGACGACAAAGAGCCCATCTGGGCCCCACTGGAGTGCGGTGCTGGTTAGGTCAAACGGACGGCCTAGATGCCGTCCGCTAGCGGACGGCAAAGAGCAGCAGACGGCGAAGATCATCAAAAAGCAGACGGCAAAGAAAAATTACACTAACATTTGTAACGGCCGCCACGCGCGCCTCTCTCTCTCTCTCTCTCGCCGCGCACCTCCACTCCCCTCTCTCTATCTCTCTCTCTCTCTCTTGCCGCAGCACCCGTCGCCGCCGACGACCCACCGCCCCGTCGCGCCCGTCGCCGCCGCCGACCCACCGCCCCACCGCGCCCGTCGCTGCCGACGACCCGATGCCCCGCCGCCCCAGCGCGCCCTGGTGCAGATCCACCGCCCCGCCGCCCCACCGTCCGCGGCCGCCACCCCACCGCCCCACCGCTCCACTCTGCCACCGCCGCCCCGCCAGCACGCCGTCCGTGGCTCCGCCACCCCCGACGCCACTCACCCCCGACGCCCCCCTCCGGTGAGTCCTCCCCTTATTCTCTGTTTGTTTTTCTTTTTTTTCATTTAATTGCTACTGTTAGTGCTATATTACTCATATTTAGTTAGGTTAGTGCTAGGTTAGGTTAGAAAAGAACTAGAAGAAGATTTTAGGTTAGTCATATTTTAGGTTTGTCAAAATTAGAAGAAGAAGAAGATGATGAAAAAAAATAAGAAGAAAAGAAGAATAAGTAGAAGAAGAGGAAAAAGGAAAAGAAGAAGAAGAAGAAGAAGAAGAAGAAGAAGAAGAAGAAGAAGAAGAAGAAGAAGAAGAAGAAGAAGAAGAAGAAGAAGAAGAAGAAGAAGAAGTAGAAGAAGAGGAAAAAGGAAAAGAAGAAGAAGAAGAATAAGAAGAAGAAGAAGAAAAAGAAGAAGAAGAAGAAGAAGAAGAAGAAGGAGAAGAGGAGAAGGAGAAGAAAAGAAGAAGAAGAAGAAGAAGAAGAAGAAGAAGAAGAAGAAGAAGAAGAAGAAGAAGAAGAAGAAGAAGAAGAAGAAGAAGAAGAAGAAGAAGAAGAGGAGGAGGAGGAGAAGAGGAGAAGAAGAGGAAAAACAGGAGAAGAGGAGAAGAAGAAGATGATGAAAAAAAATAAGAAGAAAAGAAGAATAAGTAGAAGAAGAGGAAAAAGGAAAAGAAGAAGAAGAAGAAGAAGAAGGAGAAGAAGAAGAAGAAGAAGAAGAATAAGTAGAAGAAGAGGAAAAAGGAAAAGAAGAAGAAGAAGAAGAAGAAGAAGAAGAAGAAGAAGAAGAAGAAGAAGAAGAAGAAGGAGGAGGAGAAGAAGAAGAAGGGGCAGAAGAAGAAGAAGGGGCAGAAGAAGAAGAAGAAGAAGGAGAAGAAGAAGAAGAAGAAGAAGAAGAAGAAGAAGAAGAAGAAGAAGAAGAAGAAGAAAAGGAAGAAGAAGAAGAAATAGAGATTTTTTTATATATAGAGAGATTTTTTATATAGAGAGATTTTTTATCGGGATGGAATATTCGTGTTGGTCGGGTGGATTTAAATGTGCAGTTGTTTCATCGCTGCGAGGGTCTAGTGTTCGACGACCTCCCCGTGCGTTCGACGAGCTCCCCTGCATTCGTGGGTGAGCACAAATGACATCTCCTCCTCCCCCCTTCATTTGCTCTGTTCCGGTCTTTGTGCCGATGATACTTGCTAGCTATAGGTAGCTTCAATCATCAGTATGCGTGACCAGTATGCGTCTCCCGTTCGAAAGGGTTACCGTTATAAATATGCATGCATTTGCATATTTATAACCGTGATTCTTTCGAATTGTCCAACATTATCCATGGACAGCCCGAGTATGTGTAGATTGGGTTCGTTTTCCCATGATCTGCTCCGGATCCGATGCAGAATTTCGTCAGTGCCTCCCTGTTGTTCTTCGGGTACACATCCTCTCTGTTTATTGCCGAGACATGTATCAGGAGAACAGCGGGGAGGTGCTGCCGAAATTTTGCGTCGGATCCGGAGCAAAGCATGGGAAAACGAACCCAATCTACACATACTCGGGTGGGATTAGGACCTATCTTTACCTATTAGCGTGTAGGTTGCATGGACGTAATAAAATTGACAAACTTGGTTAACTGATGAATATATATGCTGAATTATATATATATTTCTTGTGTGTTTAGTAGGTAGGCAAGATGAGTGATCGTGCGTGGATGTACACCGGTCACACTAGTCAGAAAGACACGACCAATGAATGGTTAACAAAAACCAAGGGGTTTGTGAAAGCCGCATTTGCAAATGGCCAGAGAAAAACCAGGTGCCCCTGTGTTAGGTGCAACAAGTTTTCACAGAGGACAGAGGGTGAAATGGGTAAACACCTGTAGAAGTGGTGTTTTACGCCTGATTATACGGTGTGGACATTTCATCGTGAGTCTGCCCAACGTACCAGAGCTGAGGTGGTTCGTCGTCGCACCAACGAGCATGGTATCGGGATCGAAGACATGGTGCAAGACTTTGATGATGCTCGGGATTCGGATGATGAGATGGAGGAATCTGCAAAGGCCTTCAATGAAATGTTGGAGTCTACAAAACGTCCTCTCCACGAGCACACTGAGCTTTGTCAGCTGGATGCCATCGCACAAGTAATGGCTCTGAAGGCTCAATTCAACTTGGGCAGAGAATGCTACGACTCGATGATGACACTATTTGGACGCTTTCTACCCAAAGGCCATGTAATGCCTGCAAACCTGTACCAGTCGGACAAAATCCTCCGTGTACTTAAGATGACCAATGAGAAGATAGATGCCTGTGAGAAAGGATGTGCCTTATTTAGGCTTGAGTATGCGGGCTTGAACTATTGTCCCATTTGCAAGTCTTCCGGGTATGTTGTGGTAGACAACGGTATGGGTGAGAAGAGGCAGACCAAAATCCCCGTTAATGTTCTTCGGTATCTGCCAATCGTACCAAGACTTCAACGTCTTTTCATGGTCGAAGAGACAGCCAGACATATGACATGGCACAAATTGGGCAAAAGAACGGAACTAGATGCAGATGGGAATCAGATGTTGGGACACACATCGGATGCTTTTGTGTGGAAGCACTTCGATGCATTACATAAGGATAAAGCGACAGATCCAAGGCATCCTCGAGTCTGCATCGGCACGGATGGGTTCAATCCGTTTGGTATGACGGCAACCCAATACATTTGTTGGCCTGTATTTGTCATTCCACTCAATCTCCCCCCCCCCCCCGGACAGATTATGCAAAGAAAGAACATTTTCCTGACGTTGATAATTCCAGGTCCCAACTATCCGGGGAAGAATATGAATGTGTACATGCAGCCGCTTAAGGATGAATTGCAAGAAGCTTGGGATAATGGGTTCAAGACATACGACGCCGCTAGAAAACAAAACTTCACAATGCATGTCTGGTACATGTACTCGATGCATGACTTGCCAGCGTATGCGCTATTCATTGGCTGGTGTGTGCATGGAAGGTTCCCGTGCCCCACATGCAAGGCAGCTCTTCAGTTTCATTGGCTGGAGGCGGGTCGCAAGTATTCTTGCTTCGACTTGCATAGACCGTTCCTGGATCCTCGCCATAAGTTCAGAAAAGACAAGAAGAACTTCATCAAAGGTAGAGTTGTCAAAAACTCTGCACCACCTGCGTTGACAGGCCAACAGATCCTGGATCAGTTAAACGCTCTCTAGCCTGATCCGAAGCGTCCAGGGTATTTCAAGAGGTATAATTCAGAACACGCCTAGACTCACAAGACATGCTTGTGGGATCTGCCTTACTTCAAAGACCTCCTTCTTCCACACAACATCGACGTGATGCACACTGAAAAGAATATCGGCGAGGCCCTTTTTGGTACATTGTTTGGAATAGAGGGGAAGTCAAAGGATAATCCTAAGGCTAGAGTCGATCAGTAGACTCTATGTGATAGACCGTTACAAAACATGCGACAACCGAAAGGAAAGAAGAACTGGTCGAAGCCAAAGGCCTGGTTCAATCTTGGAAGGGGAGCTATGAGGGAAATTATCTTGTGGGTGAAAATGCAGTTGATGTTCCCCGATGGGTATGCAGCGAATCTAAAGAGGGGAGCGAGTCTTGAAAAATTGAAAATATTTGGTCTCAAGAGTCATGATTGGCACATATGGTTTGAGCGGGTAATGCCGGTGATGTTGCGTGGCTTTATCCCTGAGGATGAATGGCTAGTACTGGCAGAGCTGAGCTATTTCTTCCATGTTCTTTGTGCGAAAGAACTATCGCCTGGCGTGCTAGATGACATGGAAAAGTTGGCGTCGGAGTTGCTCTGCAAGTTAGAGAAGATCTTTCCACCGGGCTTCTTTAATCCAATGCAGCATTTGATTTTACATCTCCCGACCGAGGCAAGATTGGGGGGGGGGCGTGCAAAATCGTTGGTGCTATGCAACTAAGAGGATGCAGAAGACGCTTCGAGCAAAATGTAAAAATAAACATAGAATTGAAGCATCGATGGCCAAGGCATTCATTACTAAGGAGGCGGCAAACTTCGTGACAGCACACTACGAAGCCAAAAATCGTCATTTGCATAATCCGAAGCCTCGGTACAATGCTGGCGACCCTAAAAAAGGTGGATCCAACCTCAGCCTATTCAAAGGGAAGCTCGCACCAGCCGGTGCTTCGAAACCAATACCGTTGGATGTCGAAGAATGGCGGACCATTTCATTGTATATCTTCAACAACCAAACAGAAGTGCGGCCGTACATCGAGTAAGTTCTCGGTACATTGTTTCGCAACTTCTAATTCCTTTGAACTGCTCTTATTCCCGGATATTTGATACAGTCGATACGTCGCCAAATTCTCGGATGGAGCGGTGATCCAAAAGGATTCCATCGAAGAGTATGAGCTTCTGGCAAAGCATGGAGGCGGCTATCCCGATTTCATCTCTTGGTTCAAACAAACGGTAATTACCATTAATAGACCATTTCATTTCTTCGTCTAATTTGCGGCTAATGCAACAATCCTTTCATATTAAACTTGTAGGCTAATTCAGAGTCTATGGACGCCGAATTGAGACAAGCCGCTAATGGTTTTGACTATAAGGTCCGTTCATTTGAGAAATACGACATCAACGGGTATCGCTTTCGTACCTTTGGCAAAGAGCTATCTATGGCCGACCGAAAATCGACAAATTGTGGTGTCTCTGCTATCGGCGAAGGAGGTACCGAGTATTATGGAAGAGTTGAAGCAATTTATGAACTTCTATTCTATGGTGAAAACCCACCGAATGTCGTAGTCTTCAAATGTTATTGGTTCCAGCCGAAGGAGACTAGAAGGACTCATGAACATATAGGGCTAGTCGAAATCAAACAAAACACCCATTTAGATGTTCCCGATGTCTATATTACGGCTCAACAGGCGACCCAAGTTTTCTATCTACCGTGGGCCTGCCAAACTAATACAAATCTGAATGGTTGGGATGTCGTTTATGAAGTGCCGCCACGTGCTAGACCACCTCCCCCCAATGAAGAGGATTATGAACCTCACATTAACCCAGACACATATGAAGGAGAATTCTTCCAAGAAACACGTCTTTCCAAAAAACGTTTCAAGAACCGCTCTACTTCACCCCAGAACATGGAAGTAGACAGCGACAGTGAATCCGACTTCACCCCTGAGCCGGAACAAGAAGAGCCGGAACAAGAAGAGGTTACTGCTGCGGATGACCTGTCAATGCTTGACCGATTACAGAAAGGCCTTCCACATGTTGATGCCGCTGAACCCGATGAGCACGTCATTCAAGACGACACGCGTGATAGTGATGATGATGATGCATTTATTGATCTAGACGAGCCAGACTATTATTAGTTTGTATGCATCCCAACTTAAATTATATACATATTATTATTCATGTCAGGTATTCAATTTTTTTATGTTGTACTAATTTCGTTTACTCTTTGTCATGGCAGGTGTTGAAAGATGGTGGGCGGGGGTCGAGAGCGCTCCGCGGGTACTTCTTCGGCGGCGGCCCGCGGGAGGGCTACTTCCATTCCACCCCTACCTCTCCGGAGAGCGTTGATAGAGAGTATGGGGACACCGGCGGGCACTTCTTCGTCGGCGTCGTTGCCCACCGGGAGAGGAGGTCGGGGAGGGAAGAAGAGAGGTGGAGGACGTGGCCGCGGGAGAGGTAGGCAGACTGCTACGCCTTCCTCGCCGCCACCCCCAGCTCATTCACCCGAGCACAGGACTGCTAGGGTGGACCCGTCTGAGGTGGAGGCTACGGGGACTCCGGACCACAAGCCTCCGGTCGACGGGCCTTCGGCCCACGAGACTTCGGTCCCAGAGGCTTCGGCCAACAAGACTTCGGCCCACGAGACTCCGGACTAGGACGGGGATAGGGCTACGTCCCAAGAGACGTCCGGATGGGGTACCTGGCCGGATCCGTCTTAGGGGCCGAGTGGCCATGCTGATGGCGGCGGGGATCAGTTTACTGATAGTGAGGGCGAGGTGGTTGAGGGGGTCACCGTGTACCAGCGTGGTAGTACACGGCTCCTGCCCCTGCCGGCGACCCGCGAGCAGAGGCCAGTGATTAGGCCTGATGGGGAGAAGTAAGTGCATTTACTCTTTTTGTACCTTTTGCCTTCACGTTTCTTCAAATATCTAATGCGTTGGCCTTGTCATACTGCATGGGTTGGTTACACGCCAGTGGAGTCCGCAGGCCCAACAGCGTCCTTGGTGTGCTTTGCCGGCAAAATTTCCCGGGGTTTGTCACGTTGCCCGGTGAGGGTCAGCTTTCACAGCTAGGATTGAGCTGGGAGCACTACTTGGCTGCCCAGGCCCCGCCGGAGGAGATGATCGACGGTGTCTTGTGCCACACGAGGGCCGAGATGGTGATCAGAAGCTTTTGGGTAATTTCTCCTTTACACAATTAAAAATTAACAATAGCTAGTTATTGTACTAATCAGTGTTGTCTCGTTTGATTGCAGACCTTCTACAGGTGTGAGGAGGGATACGAGGAGGACGTGGCAAAGGTTATCGATACCGAGTGCAAGCGCCTTTTACAAAACTTACGGCACGAGGCTCGGCCGCAGGCTGTTCGAGACTACTACGCCACGCGTGGTATTAAGAAGGACAAGCCGTCGTGCCGTGAAAAGTTTCTGAAGAAGGATGAGTACATGAAGGTAATTACCTATTCTTAAGGCCTTGTACTTAGTTTCCTTGATTTGATTCGTAGGCGTAGCGCTCAAATTTCTCTTTACTAACTTAGGTGCCCCCGAGATGGTGTGCGGATAAGATGGATTGTTGGGAGGCGTTGGTGGATGAGTGGTACACAGACCACTGGCGAGCCGTCCACAACAATGCCAAGGACCGGCGTGCCCAAATGGTTGGTGTGCCACACCATCAAGGCAGCGCCAACTTATTTCAGTACGGGCGGAACTGGGTATGTGGTTTGCTTCATGATTCATGCAATTCATTCTTCATGCTAGCTTGAGCCCTTTACTAATACTTTGTTCCTCTCTTTTAGACGCAACACAATAAGACGGAGGTGCCAGAGGTGTACGACCTCTATGCCATGGCCCATACTGCCTCGTACAAGAAGGCCAAGGCATTCTCTGAGTCTGACCTCGATCATCCAGAAAAGTTCACCAACATCTCCTCCCACCACAAGCTCGTGATGTACAACAAGGAGGCGAAGGCGAGGAAAGGGGAGGACTATAACCCGAGCCAGAATCCTATTGATCCAGAGCTGGTGATGATAGCTGGTCGCGGGAGGCCCCATGGCTCGATAGCCATTGGAGATGGACTGATACGTTGTCCTCTCACTCTCCCGGAGATCAAGGCGCGCCAAACAAGCTCCTCGCCTGTGATAAGGACTCGTCCACTGCCAGTCGATCTCGCCATCGAGGTTAGTTATACGGACTCAGATATCTTTCCTCCATCACATTGTGTGTGCGGCCATCGATGATTACAATGCTAATGAGGAGTGGTGTTGCAGGCTGCTCTTCAGAAAGATAGAGCGACAACCCAGGCGCTTCTGGAGGAGAGGGACCGGGTCGCGGCGGAGAAGGAACTGCTTTTGGAGGAGAAGACGGCTAGGTTGTTGGAGGAGGAGAGGGCACGGAATGAGGCGGCTCACCGGGCCATGTACGAGCTCCTCGTGGTAAGTTTCTTCTGCATATTAGCCAAATCATGCACGTAATGTTCGTTTCATTACTAACTAATATGACTGACTCATCAAAACCAAATGTGCAGTCTATGTGCGAGAAGACCGGTCAGACCCCTCCGCCGATGCCAGTCATTACTCCGGTGGGAACGGTGAGTTTCATTTGAATGGTCATTAGTTACTAGTCTTAACATTTGAGTGTCATCATGCTAACGAGACATTGCAAATGATCTTTGGTGCAGCATAACTCCCGAGCCGCATCGCACAACCCTTCTGAAGGGCAACCTTCTTCAGGTGAAACCGGTCCGAGAAACCCCAGTGCTTGACGTCCGTGATGACGACGACGGTAAGTTTTCTCTAGTTTTTTGCTTAACAAATGCATACTTAGCTTCGTACATGCTAGTTAGCCCTAATATGCCACATACTTAGCTTATTTTCCCCAAAAAGACATACTTAGCTAATTATCCTCCAAAATGACATAATTAGCTTATTTAGTTCATTTATGACATAATTAGCTTAGTTAGGTCAAAAATGGCATAATAACCTTGGTTAGCTCATAAATGTCATATACTTAGCTTATTTTTCTCCAAAATGACATAATAAGCTAAGTTAGCTCAATAATGACCTATACTTACCTAAGTTGGCTCAATAATGACCTATACTTAGCTTTGTATCCTCCAAAATGACACAATAAGCTTAGTTAGCTCAAAAATGGCATAATTAGCTAGGTTAGCTCAGTAATGACCTATACTTACCTTATTTTCCTCCAAAATGACATAATAAGCTTAGTTAGCTCCAAAATGACATAATTACCTAAGTTAGCTCAATAATGACCTATACTTAACTTCTTTTCCTCCAAAATGACATAATAAGCTTAGTTAGCTCAAAAATGGCATAATTAACTAAGTTAGCTCAATAATGACCTATACTTACCTTATTTTCCTCCAAAATGACATATTAAGCTTAGTTAGCTCCAAAATGGCATAATTACCTATGTTAGCTCAATAATGACCTATACTTACCTTCTTTTCCTCCAAAATGTCATAATAAGCTTAGTTAGCTAAAAAATGGCATAATTACCTAAGTTAGCACAAAAATGACCTATACTTATCTTATTTTCCTCCAAATTGACATAATAAGCTTAGTTAGCTCAAAAATGGCATAATTACCTAAGTTAGCTCAATAATGACCTATACTTACCTTATTTTCCTCCAAAATGACATAATATGCTTAGTTAGCTCTAAAATGGCATAATTACCTAAGTTAGCTCTAAAATGACACAAATAAGGAATAAGAAGAAGAAAAACAAGGAAGAGGAGAAAAAGAAAGAATAGAAGAAGAAAGAGAAGAAAAAGAAAGAATAAAAGAAGAAGAATGAGAAGGAAAAGGATAAAAAGATATAAGAGAGAAGAAGAAGAAAATATATTCTTATTCTTCCTTTTTCTCTTCTTTCTTTTTCTCCATCTTCTACTCCTTCTTATTCTTATTCTTCTTCTTTCTTCTTCTTCTTTCTTCTTCTTCTTTCTTTCTTCTTATTATTTTTCTTCTCTTTCTTCTTCTTCTTCTTCTTCTTCTTCTTATTCTTCTAGTCTTCTTCTTCTTCTTCTTCTTCTTCTTCTAACTTTCTTATTCCCATTTTGCAGATTTGATTCACTTCATGGAAGCTGGCATTGATGGACTGCTAGTGTTTAGTTTTTGTTTTGATTTGTATTGATGAACAATGTGAAACTATGTTTGTATATATGGATGAACAGTGTGAAACTATGTATGTATTGGTTCTTTTAATAGCCTATGTGTTCTCTTGTTCAATATTTCACGATGATGTTGGATAGTACATACTATTTGTTGGAATACATGGCCTATGCTTCAGCTTGAAACTATATATATCATATATGTGTTGTGAAAATGCAGGGAAATAACAGAAAACAGATAAAAAAGTGGTAATATAGGCACTTTGCCGTCTGCCAGCGGACGGCAAATCCCTTTGCCGTCGGTAAGCTGACGGCAAAGGTGCCACATGGCAGCAACCTGTGCAACCTGGGAGCACCATGCCTGACCCATTTGGTCATTCTGCTGTCAGCTGGCAGACGGCAAAGACCACACTGGCAGACGGCAAAGACAAAGCAGGACTGACGTGCAGCCACAGGCCTGCTGACGTCACTCGGCAGACGGCAAAGGCAAGTGTTTGTTTGCCGTCCGCAGGCGGACGGCAAAGTCTGCCGTTAGCCACCTGATGGGGCTAACAGCTACACTTTGCCGTCCAGGACCTTTGCCGTCAGCTGTGCCAGGAAGGCGGACGGTAAAAGTCTTTGCCGTCCGCGGCGCTTCTGCAGACGGGAAAGACGCTGATTACCATGACTTTCGGTGCTGAAAGTTGTGCCGTCAGCCAGTAGACGGCAAAGATGTTTGCCGTCCATGGTCTGGTCCTTTGCCGTCTGCTATGGCAGACGGCAAAGGACCTGATTCGTGTAGTGAATTTGTATGACTATCGAAAGAAATCATATCCTGCTCGCTCATATGTTTCGAAGCCACCTACAAAGATGTGGGTGGTTAAGAAAGCCTAATTTCTCTGCAGGACTATGTCTCCGGGTGTACCAAATGGATAATGGATAGTGGTTGCACTAGTCATATGACCGGAGACAAGTCATTGTTTGTCGACCCCAACTTAACTACTTCATCTCAGAAGTATATTACTTTCGGAGACAACAACAAAGAAAAGGTAATTGGGTTAGGTAAAATTGTTATATCCAAGGACAAGAACATTGATGATGTTTTACTGGTTCAGTCTCTTGGATTCAATCTCATGTCAGTTGGCAAACTTTGTGATCTAGGCATGCTAGTTCTATTTTCAAAATCCAAATGCATCGTCTTTATGGCCTCTGACAATTCCTTCATCTTCGAGGGAAATAGAAAAGGTTATTTATACATTGTGGATTTCTCTAAGGGTCCCTCAGTCCAAACTTGCTTGCTTGCAAAAGCAACCAAAGGATGGCTGTGGCACCGAAGACTTGGTCATGCAGGTATGAGAAATTTGCAGACTCTCATGAAGAAAAATCATCTTCGTGGCATTCCTGATGTGAAATTCAACAAGGATCGTCTCTGTGGTGCATGTGAGGCCGGTAAATTGGCCAAGAAGCACCATTCGTCAAAAACTGTCATGACCACAACAAGACCACTGGAAATTCTTCATATGGATTTATTCAGACCTCAAAACTGTGCAAGTTTCAGAGGCAGCCATTATGGTCTGGTTATTGTTGATGATTTCTCTCGATACACTTGGGTATTCTTTCTCGAAGACAAAAACTGCACCCAAGACATCTTCAAAAGATTCGCCAAGAAGGCTCAGAATGAATATGATGTGCGAATTAAGCATGTCAGAAGCGACAATGGTACTTAGTTCAAAAATACTCATATCGAAGACTTTCTCGATGAAAATGTTATAACTCATGAGTTCTCTGCCGCATACACTCCCCAACAGAATGGAGGTGTTGAGCGAAAGAATAGAACTCTCATCGAAATGGTGAGAACAATGCTCAGTGAGTATAAAACTCCCATTCGTTTCTGGGCTGATGCTATTAACACTACTTGTCATGTTGTGAATTGTGTTTATCTTCACAAATTCCTTAAGAAAACCTCATATGAGCTTATCACTGGCAAGAAACCGAATGTTTCTTATTTACGTGTTTTCGGTGCACCTTGCTATATTCGTGACATGAATCATAATTCCAAGTTTGCACCTAAGGCACACGAAGGTTTTCTTCTTGGTTATGGCTCGAACTCGCATACTTATCGTGTCTATAACTCTCACCACGGGAAAGTTATGGAAACGGTAAATGTGCGGTTTGATGAATCTAATGGCTCTCAAAAGGAGCACCTGCCTAATGTGATAGATGAACCACCGATCTCGGATGCTATTCGGCAAATGGCCATTGGGGACATCAGGCCAGTCGAAGGAAATACACCTGACTCTTTCGATGAAGATACCCCCATAGCTCGAAGAAGAACACGCCAATCTACTGCCGAAGAAAATGCCACTCCGAACACAAATGGCAACCCAAATACAAGTGCAAATCAAAACGGCAATCCCGATGAAAATGGCGATACAAATGCTCATCCTGATGCTGATACTGAGGAAAATGAAAATGATCATCAAGAAGGAAATCCTCTCCCACGAGTGGCAAATCGAGTTGACCCTGCGTTAATCCTCGAAGATCTCGAGAATCCAGGTTACCGACCCACAACTCGCTCTCGCACTCGTTTGGCTAACTATTGTGGCAGTTTCTCTTTTGTCTCATTGACAGAACCTACCAAGTATGAGGAAGCCATGAATGAGCCCGATTGGATGAATGCCATGCAAGAAGAGTTGGTGCAATTCGAATTAAATGATGTGTGGGAATTGGTTGACGAACCGAATCCTAAGAAGCACAATATCATCGGCACAAAATGGATCTTTCGAAACAAGAAAGATGAAAATGGCATTGTTGTGAGAAACAAAGCTCGTCTTGTCGCTCAAGGGTATACACAGGTAGAAGGTATTGATTTCGGTGAAACATATGCTCCTGTTGCTCGCCTTGAGGCAATTCCTATTATTCTCGCTTATGCAAACTACAATGATATTATGCTTTATCAAATGGATGTGAAAAGTGCTTTCCTCAATGGTGAAATTGATGAGGAAGTATATGTTAGGCAGCCACCCGGCTTTGAAAACCCTCAGTTCCCTAACAAAGTTTTTAGGTTGAAAAAGGCTCTGTATGGGCTGAAGCAAGCCCCTCGAGCTTGGTATGACACTCTGAAGAGGTTTTTGCTCGACAAAGGGTTCAAGCCAGGATCCACTGATTCCACTTTTTTCACTCATGCTATTGATGGTGATCTATTCATGTGTCAAATTTATGTGGATGATATTATTTTCGGTTGTACTAACACTGCATGCAGCATGGAATTCGGGCGAATGATGTCCGAGAAATATCAAATGTCTATGATGGGTGAACTCAAGTTCTTTCTCGGACTGCAAATCCGTCAACAGGACAATGGAATTTTCATATCTCAGGAGAAATATCTGAGAGACTGTCCGAAGAAGTTTAAAATGCAAGATTGCAAACAGAAGGTCTACAAAACTCCTATGCCCACGAATGGCCAGCTGGACGCAGATGTGTACGGTAAAGATTACGATCAGAAAGCTTATCGTTCGATGATTGGTTCTTTGCTCTACTTATGTGCATCCAGACCCGATATTATGTTGAGTGTTTGTATGTGTGCTCGTTTCCAAGATGCACCAAAAGAATCGCATCACCAAGCGGTCAAGCGTATTCTGAGATATTTGGCTCACACCCTCACCTTAGGTTTATGGTATCCTAAGGGAGCATAGTTTGACCTCGTTGGATATTCATACTCAGATTATGGAGGTGACCGGGTTGACAGGAAATCTACTTCGGGGACATGCCATTTCCTCGGTAGATCCTTGGTATGTTGATCGTCAAGGAAGCAGAATTGTGTCTCGCTCTCTACGGCTGAGGCCGAATATATTGATGCTGGCGCGTGATGCACTCAGTTATTATGGATGAAGCAGACCCTGAAGGATTATGGCATCAAGGTCAAGAAGATCCCTCTATTGTGCGACAAGGAGAGTGCGATCAAAATTGCACACAATCCAGTGCAGCACTCTCACACCAAGCATATTGAGATCAGACATCATTTCTTACGCTATCATGTTGCTCGAGAGGATATTGTTATCAGTCACGTCAATACCGAAGAGAATCTCGCCGATATCTTCACCAAGCCTCTCGATGAGAAAAGATTATGTGCGTTACGGTGTGAGCTAAATATCCTAGATTCCGCAAATGTGCAGTAAGCTGGACTCGGCACCCGTACCATCACTTCCACATCTTAGAAGGAATGGGTGCACAACACTCGAAGAGTTTGAAAATTTTGACAAAGTGAAATTTTCTTTCTGAGAGTGAATACATTAACGAAGAACTAGACTAACTGGGTGCCACGATAATTGTGCGATGCTCGGGGTCATACAGTTCTTATACGGTGGGGAACGCCACCACAATTTCTCTTCGTTGAGTTGTCTTTTGGTTGAAATTTGTTTTCTTTGTCCGAATGTATTTCACTCATAGCGTCTCTCTCGGATGTTTGTGTTTCTTCGTCTGAGTGAAATACCTAGGACCCTGTTTCTCTCTATTCTATCTCTTCCAGTCTATGCTGTTCCGTTATGAATGCACAACATTCATCTGGTAACGAAACTTTATCTGGTGTCCTTGACCACGTTAAAATTTCGGTCCGAACTAAATCTGTTTTGGCGAAAGCCGTCCAAAATTTGGGGTTTCCCGCCCAAGTCAGGACCACATTCTTTGGTGACAGTTGCCACGTGCTCTTCATCAACTGCCAGTTTATCTGGTCCGTTGAATCTCAATAGTCCTCTGACTGTGGCCGTCCGATCAGATTCACCGGGTGCGGTTATTTCCCACTCGCATATATATTTTGTGCCGCTAACCTCCCTCAATTCACTTCGCACCTCCGCCACCATCACTTTCCGATGGCCTACCGTACTGCTCCACCTCGAGCTCGACGACGTCGATCCTCTTCGCCGCTTTGCTGCCGGAAAGAGGTCGCTGGAGTCATTCCTCGCCGCCGCAGATCATCTCCATCCCCACGCCGTCGTAGTCGCTGCTGTAGGATCGAGGAGATAGGTCTAGAGGGGGGGGTGAATAGACTCCTAACCAGCCAAATTAGCAGTTTTTAATTTCTCTTGGAACTTAGGCAGATTTTGGCACAAGTTAAGATCACTCCAATACTTTCTACACATGCATATCTAGAGATTGAGCAGCGGAAACAATAAAGCATGCAATAGTACGAAAAGTAAAGGGGTAGAGTATGGAAGATCAAACGCAATTAAGACACGGTGGTTTTTGGCGTGGTTCCTATAGGTGGTGCTATCGTGCGTCCATGTTGATGGAGACTTCAACCCACGAAGGGTAACGGCTGCACGAGTCCACGGAGGGCTCCACCCACGAAGGGTCCACGAAGAAGCAACCTTGTCTATTCCACCATGGCTTACGTCCACGAAGGACTAGCGTCACTCGGGGTAGATCTTCACGAAGTAGGCGATCTCCTTGCCCTTACAAACTTCTTGGTTCAACTCCACATCTGGTTGGAGGCTCCCAAGTGACACCTAACCAATCTAGGAGACACCACTCTCCAAAAGGTAATAGATGGTGTGTTGTTGATGAACTCCTTGCTCTTGTGCTTCAAATGATAGTCTTCCCAGCACTCAAACACTCCTCACAGATTTGGCTATGGTGGAAGAAGGATTTGAGTGGAAAGCAACTTGGGAAAGGCTAGAGATCAAGTTTCAAATGGTAGGAATGGAATATCTTGATCTCAACACATGAGTAGGTGGTTCTCTCTCAGAAAATGAATGGTGGAAGTGTAGGCACGTTCTGATGGCTCTCCTTACTGAGAAGGAGGGGGTGGAGGGGTATATATAGCCTCCACACAAAATCCAACCGTTACACACTTTTGACCCAACTCGGTGGCACCGAAACGATCATCTCGGTAGCACCGAACTGTGTAAAAGATATGAACGTTAGGAATCTCGGTGGGACCGATACAAACAACTCGGATGGACCGAAGTGCAATGGCTAGGGCAATCCTCATCTCGGTGGCACCGATTGCATCAACTCGGTAGGACCGAAGTGAAGCAATAAGGCAACAGAGAGTTGGGAAGCCATCTCGGTGAGACCGATATGCATAACTCGGTGAGACCGAAGTGAATGCAACCGATTACAGAGAGTTGGCAAGGCCATCTCGGTGGGACCGAGATCCATTTCGGTGGATCCGATTTGTTAGGGTTTGGCAGTGGCTAAGTCTTGGATGAACTCGGTGAGGCCGGATTGGAAATTTCGGTGGGACCGAGTTGGACTTTAGGTTTAGGACATATTTGGGTAGAGAGAGTGGTTGAGGGTTTAGTAATACTGTCACTAAGCACTTGAGCAAAAGGACCATTAAGCAACACCTCATCCCCTTTTAATAGTATTGGCTTTCCTATGGACTCAATGTGATCTTGGATCACTAAACCAAAAATGTAGAGTCTTGATCCTTCGCCAATCCTTGTCCTTAGCATTTTGAGGGGGTTCCACGTCCTCTTGTCCACGCCACGCCATTGTTGAACTTGTCTGAAATTCACTAGATAAAAGCATTAGTCCAACAACATGTATGTTGACATAAATTGCCAAAACCACCAAGGGAGCAAATGTGCTTTCAGCTGCACATCACCGAGTTAGGGTATGTTGAGTGCGAACTCGTTCTTCCATTCATCTTGTTCGAGTTCGTCCGCGGTAGTAATTGTCTATTTTTACCGCATTTCCCAGATCTTTACTGATAGGTAACTTGTGCGGATGTGGTTTGTAGTAGTCCCTCGCATCCGAAAATTTTAGATCTAGGGTTTGAGTTGTGTCTCGTATGAACGGAATGCTTAGCACGTTAACTAGTATATTCTTCGAACCTACTTGTTCATTCTACACATTTCCTTCATCCGAAACATTTCTCAAAGTCTGCATCTACTTCTTCATCAAAACAATTCTTTTTCAAAATCTTCGTTGTGTGCATTCGTAACACTGTCCCCATTTTCCCTCGCATCTATCTTTATTCACAGGGAAATGCAGTCAGTTGTGGATTCGGCTCAACTAGTGAGCCTGGCTGACAGGGATGATGCTGTTCTGGGTACAACTGACGAATCCAAAGCTCCGAATGCCAAGGGCCCAATGGTAGGCCCATCAACCAGCAAGCGAAAAAGAACCGAGCAAAATGCTAATGAGCAAGAAGAAAATGCTTCGAAGAAGAAGAAGGGTGGCAGACAGGCATACACAAACACAGCTGAGTACATCTCCCATGATCGGTACGATACTGTTCCAGGAGAAACCAAACAGCAGAGAGATAATCGTCAACAATGGATTCAACGTCATTGGGTGCGCAAATTGGTTCAACTATGAATTTGTTCATCCTCGGTCTGCTCAAAACTTTGCGTTTCATCCACCATGGGGTAACTGCCGGGAAATTTCTCTCATAAAACCAAATGGTCCCAAAGAGCGACCACCTCCTCCACCAAATGCTCATGAGTCTTCCCTTCGCACACCCGAATCTTACCCTGATGAGCTTGCTAAGCGTCAGCAAAATGCCATCAAGCGAGCTAAGAGGGCTCAAAAGCTAAAGGCTCGTGAAGAGGAAAACCTTGGCCTTCTCAAAGATGATGTCGAGAAGAAAAAGGCTGAAGGAAAATCTGAAGGACGCTCTAAACGCAAGCATGATCCTAGCGCTGCTGCATCAAAGAGAAAGAGTGCACCAAAGAAGAAAAAGGTTGAACCCGTTGATGAATTTAAAATGAGTTATTCTTCGGATGATGACCCTCCGCTCACCAAGGAAGAAGTTGCTGCTACTCTCAGCGAGGAAGTGAATATTACCACTTCAACTGTGTTACCTGATCTTCGGGTTCATATGGTTCCAGAAGCACCACCGAAGAAGATCACTACTAGAAAAACTCCTGCTACCACTGTCACTATGAAACAGCACATAAACACAACTCCTCATCCAGATGCTATAAATTTGCAAGATTTGGTAGTTGAAAGCACATTTTCTCCCTTGGTGGTTTTGGTAATTTATGCCAACATACATGTTGTTGGACTAATGCTTTTATCTAGTGAATTTCAGACAAGTTCATCAATGGTGTGGCAGGGACAAGAGGATGTGGAATCCCTTCAAAATGCTAAGGACAAGGATTGGCAAAATATCAAGACTCTACATTTTTGGTTTAGTGATCCAAGATCACATTGAGTCCATAGGAAAGCCAATACTATTAAAAGGGGATGAGGTGTTGATTAATGGTCTTTTTGCTCAAGTGCTTAGTGACAGTACTCCTAAACCCTAAACCACTTTCTCCATCCAAATATGTCCAAAACCTATATTCCAACTCGGCCCCACCAAAATTTCCTATCCGGAGCCGCCGAGTTCATCTGGACTTAGCCACTGCCAAAACCCTAACAAATCGGATCCACCGATATGGATCTCGGTCTCACTGAGATGGCCTTGCCAACTCTCTGTAATCATTTGCACTTACTTCGGTCTCACCGAGTTTTGCAAATCGGTCTCACTGAGATGGCTTTCCATGTCTCTGTTGCCTTATTGCTTCACTTCGGTCCTACCGAGTTGATGCAATCGGTGCCACCGAGATGAGGTTTGCCCTAGCCATTGCACTTCAGTCCATCCGAGTTGTTCCAGTCGGTCCCACCGAGATTCCTAACGTTCATATCTTTTACACAGTTCGGTGCCACCGAGTCTTATGAATCGGTGCCACCGAGTTGGGTCAAAAGTTTGTAACGGTTAGATTTTGTGTGGAGTCTATATATACCCCTCCACCACTTCCTTCTCAGAAAGGAGAGCCATCAGAACATGCCTACACTTCCACCATACATTTTCTGAAAGAGAACCACCTACTCATGTGTTGAGATCAAGACATTCCATTCATACCATTTGAACCTTGATCTCTAGCCTTTCCCATGTTGCTTTCCACTCAAATCCTTCTTCCACCATAGCCAAATCTGTGAGGAGTTGTTTGAGTATTGGGAAGACTATCATTTGAATCACAAGAGCAAGGTGTTCATCAACAACACACCGTCTATTACCTTTTGGAGAGTGGTGTCTCCTAGATTGGTTAGCTGTCACTTGGGAGCCTCCGACATGATGTGGAGTTGAACCAAGGAGTTTGTAAGGGTAAGGAGATCGCCTACTTTGTGAAGATCTACCCGAGTGAGGCTAGTCCTTCGTGGACGTAAGCCATGGTGGGATAGACAAGGTTGCTTCTTCGTGGACCCTTCATGGGTGGAGCCCTCCGTGGACTCGCGCAGCCGTTACCCTTCGTGGGTTGAAGTCTCCATCAACGTGGACGTATGATAGCACCACCTATCGGAACCACGCCAAAAACCACCGTGTCTTCATTGCGTTTGATCTTCCATACTCTACCCCTTTACATTCCGCACTTTTGCATGCTTTACTATTTCCGCTGCTCAATCTCTAGATATGCATGTGTAGAAAGTATTGGAATGATCTTAACTTGTGCCCAAATCTGCCTAAGTTCCATGAGAAATTAAAATCTGCAACTTTGGTTGGTTAAGTGTCTATTCACCCCCCCCCCTCTAGACCTATCTCCTTGATCCCACAATTGGTATCAGAGCATTGGTCTCCATTGCTTTGGTTTCATCACCTTTGTAGGGAGATGGATGTGTCTACTTTGGGGAGTCTTAGACGTAGAGTGCCTAATCTCAATGGGGAGTATTACAATTTTTGGAGGGATGAAATGCTTGATATCTTTTATGAATTTAACTTGAGCAAGTATATTCATAATCCTTATGTGCCCCCTATTGATCCCTTGCATCCTACTCATAAAGAGGAAATTGACATGCTTCGTAATCTTAGAACCGTCAATCTTATCATTAGAGGATTACCTAAGGTTGTGCTTGGTTGTATGCAAAACTTTGAATGTGCTTATACTCTATGGCATGACTTGGAAAAGTGATATCCCGATTACTCTCTAAAGAGTCTTGATAAGATTCTTCATAAGACTATTGCTTTTCACAAGATGAGTCCTAGAGATTCTAAGTTTGATGATTGCTTGTTTGAGCTTCGTGATCTTATGCGTGCTAAAGGAGATGTTAGAACTATTAGTAACATTATCACGGAAGCTATTAGAAGTCATAAACTTGAACATTGTCATGATCATGAAACTAATGAATCTATCGCTCTAGGTGAAGATCACATGCATGATGATGAAGATGCTGAGCATGGCTATTATGATGAGGACGAAGAATTTGATATTGAATTTGAGAAGACCATGAGGAATCTCAGTCTTATGGCAAATCTTCGAGATTACATGGCCGGAGGAAAAGAGTGGATTCTTGATAGTGGATGTACCGATCACATGACCGGAGATAGAGACATGTTTCGTGAGCTTGCTAAAAATGATGGTCCACGCAAGTATGTGACTTTTGGAGACAACTCCAAGGGTAAGGTACTTGGCCTTGGTAAGGTGGCCATATCCAATGATAGCTCCATACAAAATGTTATGCTTGTCGAATCTCTTGGTTACAATCTTCTTTCCGTATCTAGACTAGCCGATTTTGGTTTTAATGTTCTATTTACCAAAGTAGATTGCCAAGTGTTTCATCAAGATAATCATAATATGGTCTTTACCGGCATTCGTAGAGGTGATCTATACATTGTTGATTTCACTAAGAGAGCCCAACCTAGTACATGCTTAATTGCTAAATCTTCTAAAGGTTGGTTATGGCATAGGAGACTTGGACATGTTGGCATGCGTAACCTTGATAAACTTGTTAAAGGAGATCACATTCTTGGAGTGAAAGATGTTATATTTGACAAAGATCGACTTTGTAGTGCTTGCCAAGCAGGAAAACAAGTTGGAGGAAGCCATCCCGTGAAGAACATTATGACCACAAGGAGACCACTCGAGCTACTTCATATGGATCTCTTTGGTCCCAACTCCTATAAGAGTCTTGGTGGTAACTCTTTCGGTTTGGTCATTGTTGATGATTTTTCCAGATTTACGTGGGTGTTCTTTCGTGATGACAAATCGTAGGTACAAAAGATCTTCAAGAACTTCGCAAGAAAGGCCCAAAACCAATTTGAAGTGAAGATCAAGAAGGTTTGGAGTGACAATGGAATGGAGTTCAAGAATGCCAATGTGGACACCTTTCTTGATGAGGAGGGTATTTCACATGAGTTCTCAGCTATGTACACACCTCAACAAAATGGAGTTGTTGAGAGGAAGAACCATACCCTTATTGAGATGGCAAGAACAATGCTTGATGAATACAAGACGCCAAAACACTTTTGGGCGGAAGCAGTTGAAACGGCTTGTCATGCAACAAATCGACTTTACCTTCACAAGCTTCTTGGTAAAACGGCGTATGAACTGCTCACCGGTAACAAACCACAAGTTGGATACTTTCGAGTACTTGGCTCAAAATGTTACATTCTTGATAAGCATCGTTGTTCAAAATTTGCTCCTAAATCTCATGAAGGTTTCCTACTTGGTTATGGATCGAACTCCCACACTTACCGTGTCTACAACAACTTCACTCGAAAAGTTGAAGAGACGGTAGATGTGAAGTTTGATGAGACTAACGGCTCGCAAGTCGAGCAATTGCCACTTGATGTAGGAGATCAAGAACCATCGGAAGCAATCCAAGACTTGCCCATTGGCAAGATTCGCCCCGTGGAAGTGAAGGAGAGTACCTCGTCTATTCAAGTGGAAGCCCCAACTTCACATCAAGGTGAACGACAAGTTGATATGGAGTCATCCACAAGTGGAACACGTCAAGACGATGGGAATGAGGAAGTGCAACAAGATGATCCACCTCAACCTCCTTCTCCACCTCCACAAGCGAACAACGACAACATCAATGAAGAAGAAGAAGATGATGATGAGGAAGCCTCACCACATCCCAAGAAAAAGTTACCTCGAGTTAAAGCAAGAATCGACAAGGATCATCCCGTCGAACAAATACTTGGAGATATCCAGTCCGGGAGAATCAGTCGCTCTAAAACTCATTTAGCTAAATTTTGTGAGCATTACTCATTCATCTCTAGTGTTGAACCCTTGAAGGTGGAAGATGCTCTCAAGAACCCCGATTGGGTGAATGCAATGCACGAGGAGCTACACAACTTTGAGAGAAACCAAGTGTGGACATTGGTTGAGAAGCCTAAGGAAGAGCAAAACATCATTGGAACCAAATGGGTGTTTCAGAATAAGCAAGATGAAGATGGACAAGTTGTATGCAATAAGGCTCGTCTCGTAGCACAAGGTTACACACAAGTCGAAGGTATGGACTATGGTGAGACCTATGCTCCCGTTGCAAGACTTGAGTCCATTCGCATTTTACTTGCTTATGCCAATCACCATGATATCACTCTTTACCAAATGGATATTAAAAGTGCATTCTTAAATGGTGAAATTGAGGAGGAAGTGTACGTCAAACAACCTCCCGGCTTTGAGAATCCCAAGAAACCTAATCATGTGTACAAACTTCGTAAAGCTCTTTATGGTCTTAAACAAGCCCCTAGAGCTTGGTACAAATGCTTGACAAAGTTCCTTCTTGAAAAAAGTTTTGAAATTGGGAAGATTGATTCAACTTTGTTCACTAAGAGGGTTAATGGAGAATTATTTGTATGCCAAATTTATGTTGATGATATTATCTTTGGATCTACTAACCCCTCTTTTAGTGAAAAGTTTGGAAGGTTGATGTCGGAAAAGTTCGAGATGTCTATGATGTGTGAACTCAAATTCTTTCTTGGGTTGCAAATCAAGCAAACTAGGGAAGGTACCTTTGTTTGTCAAACAAAGTATACCAAGGACTTATTCAAGAAGTTCAACATGCAAGAGAGTAAAGGTATGAAAACTCCCATGCCCACGAGTGGACATCTTGACTTGACCAAGGATGGCAAACCGATTAATCAAAAGGTTTATCGATCTATGATTGGTTCATTGCTATATCTATGTGCCTCCCGTCCCGACATTATGCTAAGTGTGTGCATGTGTGCACGATACCAAGCGGCACCAAAAGAGTGTCACCTTAAGGCGGTGAAAAGAATTGTGAGATACTTGTTACATACACCAAACTTTGGCATATGGTATCCCAAAGGATCTTCTTTTAATCTTGTTGGCTACTCCGATTCGGACTATGTCGGAGACAAGGTTGACAGAAAATCCACTTCGGGTACATGTCAATTTCTTGGTAGATCTCTTGCATCTTGGTCCTCCAAGAAACAAAACTCGGTATCTCTATCTACTGCCGAAGTGGAATACATTGCCGCGGGATCATGTTGTGCTCAATTACTATGGATGACACAAACTCTTAAAGACTATGGTGTGCATGTGAGACATGTACCATTACTATGTGACAATGAGAGTGCTATTAAGATAGCACACAATCATGTGCAACATTCTCGAACTAAGCATATTGAGGTTCGTCACCACTTCATTCGAGATCATGTTGAGAAAGGTGACATTGATCTTAAACATGTTCGTACCGACAAACAATTGGCGGACACCTTTACCAAACCCCTTGATGAGAACGTGTTTTGTCACTTGGGAAGTGAGTTGAACATCATTGATGCTTCAAATGTGAACTAGAGGTTCATGTGGATGCATACAAGGGCATGAGCCAACTTGACTAATCCATCATACCTTCATGATCATCTTATATCTTGGACATTTTCCTCCCTTGTATTGTATCTAACCTTTTGTAGGTACTTGGACAAGCTTCATGCCACAAGATTGCATCTCAATCTTATCACAAGCAATCTTGTATGACCCAAGTATCAACAATTGATGGAGGAACAAGGAACAAGACAACCTAAACATATCCTTTGACAAATTCTTGAGAAATGCTTCATTCTTGTCATTTTGGATATACATGTTGTTCCTTGCAAATCTAACCCATGTAGGAAGATGAACTACACATGATAGGATAGCTCCAAACTTCAACTAATGAGCATCCACTTCAAGTTCAACTACATGATGGACATCCCCACCAAAATCCCAATGTAAGTTCTCACATCTTAGAGAAGCTTTACTCAAAGACATGAGCTAAAGCAACTCAACAAGATGTGAATACATTGAAATGCTTAAAGGAAAAATGGCAACCCCATTTTGAGCTTAAACGATGAGTATGACCTATGATCAAGTGTTCTCACTTGACTCCTAAGTCAATATACTCTAACATAGGTGACCTAGTCGCCGACCCATCTAGATGAAGTTCTCTAGTTTTTCTTTTGTTATTTCTCATCTAGATGCTTCTTTGCTTCTTTTCTTTTAGTTATTTTCGCAGCTAATTCATTGCAAATCTTTGTGAGAATTCCTTTGCCTGGTGAGCTGAGTTGACAAATTGTTCCATTGCACCAAACTCGGTTCCACCGAATTGACTCAACTCGGTGTCACCGATTTTGCTGCTCTAAGGGAATTTCTGTCAAATATTTCCTGAGTTTTTCTGCTCCAGCTCCACTCAATAATTCTTATCATCTACTTGCATCTAGATCCACTCAATGGCTAGATGTGTTTCTCAAGGACCAAACCCACTTGATCAATAACCTTGAAGTCCCTTCTTGGAAATTGATGTCAAAGGGGGAGAGAGGAATACATCAAAGCTTATCACTACAAAAAAGATGCACCTTACAAGAGGAGAGAATGTTACATGTTTCTAAGAGGGGATAAACATGATTAGTGTCGTGGGAACGTGTCTGACAGTAGATGGTAGGGGTACGAAAGGAGAGGGCAGAGTCCTAGCTACGGCGAGGGTGTACACACAGATGTATGAGTTCAGGCCTCACTCGGAAGTGATAACAGCCCTACGTCTCAGGTGCTCCGGGGAGCTTACTCTGTCGAGTGATACGTGTGTTGTGTTTACAAAGGATTGCGAACCCTTGTGCCAGTGGGGAGGGGTGGCTTATATAGAGTGTGCTGCCCCTCATAAACGTCTGGCCTTTAGGGGTTTGATTGTAGGTAATAAAGGGGGGGGGACGTTACTGGTAACGTATACAATAAATGCCAGTTAAGGCGGCGAGCATAATGCCTGCCCGTTGGCCTCCCTGGGGAGACTCTTGGTCTTCTGTGGTCGAGTGACTAGCGCCCCCTCCGAGTGAGAGCTGACCGTCGAGTGGAGGGGGGGTCTTCCGAGTGACTCATACGCCATGGCTAGTTCAGTCGGAATCTCTCTCGTAGTCTTGTAGTCCTCCAATGTGGTGTCCTTAGGTGGGGTATGTAGGACGGGCCTAGCACGCTACCCTAAGTACATATCCTCGTCATTAGTCCCCGAATGGATCAGGGCTCGAGTGGAGAAGGTGCAGTGCAGGTTCTGTCGAACTCAGCGTTCTGAATGGGCTTCGAGATCTTTCCGATACCTGTGACGACTGGGCCTTCCAACGTCTGCCTTGATCTATTCAGCTTGTCATTTCTTCCGAGTGAATTTAGATGCAAGTTCGAGTCCGAATGGTCAACAGGCTCTTCAGATGTGACAGGACGCTCTGTCCGGCCCGGATTTCGCGGGATTAGAAATTTCGGGGAACGCGCGTCGAGCAGGGATGACGCAACCGACGGGGAAGCGGCTCCTCGATCCTCGCGCCACCGTTATCGCCACATATCGCGGCTCCTCCGTTAGTGGGATACACAGGGATTTGGCAGGCCCACGAGTCAGTGACTCGGGTCGACGGACATAAAAAACGAGAGGGGAGGGGAATTTGCGACAGTGCGCTCATTTTCCCCTCGTCTCCTCCGCTTCTTCTGCTCCGCCGCCGCGCTGCTCAGATCGAATCCGCTCGCTGCTGCGACAATGGCGCCCAAGAAGACGACGAAGGGGAAGAAACCCTCGAGCGCCCGGGCCGCAGCGCCACCCGGATGGATGCAGGGCGATTTCCTGCCGTCAACCGTGACGGCGTTGGACGTGGAGAAGCTCGTCGCTGACGGCCTGATTGCGGCCGGGTCGTGGAGGTTGCCGGGGACGGAAGCGGAGCCGGAGCCGCGCGAGGGCGAGCGGGTCCTCCTGACCACCCATTTGGAGAGAGGTTTTGCTCTGCCCCCGCATCCCTTCTTCCGCGGTTTTCTGAATTTCTTCGGGGCTCAGTTGCATCATTTTCCTCCCAACGCAATTGCGTATCTCGCTGCGTTCGTGACAATGTGTGAATGTTTCTTGGGTTGTCCCGCCCACTGGGGTCTGTTCAAGCACATCTTTACCATCCGTTCTCAGTCGGTAAAGAAGGCCCACGCTAGTGATAATAGAACCAACGTCATCCAGCTATGCGTGGGTTTGGGTCTTCAGAAGAGGACGGGGAGTGCCTTCCTAGCGCTCACCCTTCCGGAGTCAGTGCGGGGCTGGCAGTCGACCAGGTTCTACTGCCACGACGTCGCGTCCCCAAACATGTCGACTGGCCTTCCTCCCTTCACGCTGGATCGACCCACTGCGCCCCCATCTCTGACCATGGCCGAAGAAGAGAAGGCCAATGTGGGGATCTTGATGAACAGTGTTGTGAATCTGATTCGTGATGGAGTGACTGGCTTGGATCTGTTGGAGGTGTTCCTGGGTCGACGGATCCAGCCACTCCAGGCGCGGGACCATCCGATGTGGCATTACTCAGGAGTCGACGATACCACTCGTACCCACCCGGAAGATGTTTCAGGGGAAACCATCACACTATGGCTGCGCGGCATCACTGGTGCGCGAGACAACCCCCGGGGTTCCAAAAGAGTATCGCCTTTCTCAGCTGCGAACCCGCCGAATGTGGTGAGTCATGTCATTGTCGATTGCTTTTGTATCTTGTCGAGTGAATATGTCTTCAGCTGACTGACTTGAATCTTTGCAGGAGCTCACGAACATGTATTCACCCGTGCCGAATGGCGGTCAGAGCCCTGAAGGAGCGGGGAGCGAGAGCGACAGTGACAGCATCAGCTACGCCGAGGACAGCGAAGGCAACGGTGACGACTCGTCGGAGAGTGATGAAGTTGAAGTCGTGTCTCCTCCGCGTACTGAAGGGCGTTCCAAGCAGCGTCACGACCCAACACTCGACCGGGGTCGGGCCGGGGGGTCGACCACCAGGAGTTCCAAGCGCAGTCGGACGTCGACGCCAGAGCCGATTGAAAAGGTTGCCAAGCAGCCCAAGGTCACCACCACCAAGCCCCGGAAGGCTCTCCCCAGAATCAAGGTTGACGTGCCGATTGCTTCAACGTAAGTATCCTTGCTCTTCGTTTAACTTGTTGCTGAACTTCATATTTTTGCTGACCGAGTGGATCTTGATCGTCAGGGCCGCTACCTCGGTGACATCGCCGGGGCGAAGAGAGGAAAGCGCGGAGAAGGACACGCCGGACGCAGCTACTTCTCGCCAAGGTCTGGCATATTGTCATTTGACACTCTTTTCAAACCATTCGACAATCATGTGATATGTCGACTGGTGACATGCAGAGCCAATGGATACCGACCCCGCAGCCCCGTCTTCGACTGTACCGATTACAGCACCGACCCAGATGGCCGTGGAGCTCGCCAGTCCGCCACAAGCGCATGTCTCCCAAGCGCCAGCCTCGCAAGTGCCAGTCCTTCCGACTACATCGCCGCTCCCTTCACAGACCATCTTCTCTCTGCACCGTGTTCCAGAAGACCAGACTGGAGCTGCTAAGGAGGCGATGATGCAGGCCGAACATATGATGCAGCGTACGAAGGAGGCGTACGAGGCCAGCAAGCTGGCCTACGACGCTAGCTCAGCGCTTCGGGCGAACGTCCAAGTAAGTGCACTTGTAAGTGCGCTTTTTGATTGTGTCGTTTTCCGTCTACCATGACTTGACTTCTGCACCCACTGGGAGTTTTCTGTCTGTCGACTGGTAATCGCTTGTCACGCACTCGGCTAGGGCTGACCTGGTCGAGTGGACAATCTCTTTTTTTTTGTTCGGCCGTCACTCGGATCGGGCGGACCGTTCCGAGTGGATACCGTCCCGGTGGGGGCACGCTGAGTGCACCCACTGGGTGTAGTCCCCGAGACTGCCGTCGACTGCGGGCAGTCGGCGGGAGTCTTAGAACATGGACTGGAAGCCCATATTTCTGTCCACTGAATTGTTTTTGTCGTTGATCTCAGAAGGCCTGTGAGCTCGGTACTCGATATGCTGACTTGGAGAAGGAGAAGACTCAGCTTCAGCTCGACTTCGAACTGACGAGGAGAGACCTGGAGCGTGCGCAAGCTGATCTGAAGGCTTCAGGAGGTAAACTTTGTTGATCGAGTACTTCATTATTAGTTTCTTCTATCTTTGAACCGAGTGACTCCACTCGAGCAGACGTACGTGCTGAAAACCGTCGACTCCGAGCGCGACTCAACAATGCTATTTCTTTAGACATCATGAAGAAGGCGCTGGAGGACAAAGACAGATCACTCGCCGATGCTCAGAAGACGGCGAGGGAAAAGACTGAAGCTGCCGAGAAGAAGCTCACCGCGGCCAGCAAGCTTGAGGAAGAGAACACGAAGCTGAAGCAGGAGCGAGCTGACTGGAGCAAAAGGCTTGACCATGCAACCAAGGGAGCACAGGGCTTGGAGACCTATCTGGGGGATTACGCCCAGAAGATGTATGTTTTGCTTGAAGGTAATTTTCTCCAGTCGAGTGAATTCCGTTAATCCCAACTTCATCCAGTCGAGTGAATTCCGTTGATTTTCAGGGAATAGTATCATGACTAATTCTTTCCATCTTCTTCATGTAGAATTCTGCAAGGACTTCGAGAAGGAGACCGAGGCGGTTGAGCCCAATCTGGACCCTTCCAAGTCACCTATCGGAGATGCTGTGGCTATGAACATGTTCCGGCTTGAAGCTCGAGTCGCAAGCGTCCAGGAGTACGTCGCTCGACTGCGAGGTGCAATGGAGAAGGTCGACAAGGAGTTGTGGCCAGAAGACTCACTTCAGGCTGACCTCGAGTCAATGATGACTCGGCTTGACGAGCTCCCTGGTCGAGTGCAGGCATGGAAGAAATCTGCTGCACGCTGCGGAGCTGACATAGCGCTCTCACTCGTTAGGGTCCATTGCAAGGAGGTCAAGGAGGACAAACTGAAAGCACTTCAGGTGGCCAACACAAAGAAGCTCCAGTTCCAGGACTTTATGGAGACCTTCATCGAAGCGGCCACTCAGATCGCTGACGGGATCGACCTGGACACCTTCGTCGAGCCTGCAAGTCCCACTGGAGCTTGAAAAACTTTGCTGGTGATCAAAAACTTTAATTTGCCTCGGTATGCCGAGTGGTGGTGTATCGTTAAAACTTCTTTCGGGTCTTGGGCCCGAGTACTTTCGTCATTTGCATGGGCAACTTTTATCCATGCTGAATACTCTGGATTTATCTGAATTTGTTTTTCAGTCCTTTGCTTGATTTCCTCTCGAGTAGATCAGGTCTTGTCGAGTGGTTTCTGGTCCAGTGGGGGCACGCGGAGTGCACCCACTGGGTGTAGTCCCCGAGACCGCTGTCGAGTGGCGGCGACATCGGCAGGGGTCTTAAATTTGTTTGATTGATTTCGGACTTAGGTGAGGACTGACTCGCAGCTAAGCCCCCCGAGTGAGAGGACCGCTCGTCATTCGGGAGTGAGTATCAGAACTTAGGCAAAGACTGGTTCGCAGATAGCCTCCGAGTGAGAGGATTGCTCGTCACTCGGAGTAGATTATAACTTAGGTGATGCGGAATCACGGCTAAGCCCCCGAGTGTGAGGATCGCTCATCACTCGGAGTAGTTTATAACTTAGGTGATGCGGAATCACGGCTAAGCCCCCGAGTGTGAGGATCGCTCATCACTCGGAGTAGCGTTTTAACTTGGGCGAAGCGGATTCGCAACCAAGCCCCTGAGTGAGAGGATCGCTCATCACTCGAAGTAGCGTTTTAACTTGGGCGAAGCGGATTCGCAGCCAAGCCCCCGAGTGAGAGGATCGCTCGTCACTCGGAGTATGTTTTTAACTTGGGCGAAGCGGATTCGCAGCCAAGCCCCCGAGTGAGAGGATCGCTCATCACTCGGAGTAACATTTTAACTTGGGCGAAGCGGATTCGCAGCCAAGCCCCCGAGTGAGAGGATCGCTCGTCACTCGGAGTAGCGTTTTAACTTGGGCGAAGTGGATTCGCAGCCAAGCTCTCGAGTGAATGCGATGATATTCACCCGACGAGGTTCTGAACTTAGGCGACACGGAGTCGCAGCTAAGCCCCCGAGTGTGAGGATCACTCATCACTCGGAGTAGATTTAAACTTAGGCGATGCGGAACCGCGGCTAAGCTTTCGAGTGATGTTATTCACTCGACGAGGTTCTGAACTTAGGCGACACGGAGTCGCAGCTAAGCCCCCGAGTGTGAGGATCGCCCATCACTCGGAGTAGATTTAAACTTAGGCGATGCGGAATCGCGGCTAAGCTTTCGAGTGATGTTATTCACTCGACGAGGTTCTGAACTTAGGCGACACGGAGCCGCAGCTAAGCCCCCAAGTGTGAGGATCGCCCATCACTCGGAGTAGATTTAAACTTAGGCGATGCGGAATCGCGGCTAAGCTTTCGAGTGAATGCGAAGCTGTTCACTCGACGAGGTTCTGAACTTAGGCGACACGGAAGCGCAGTTCAGCCCCCGAGTGTGAGGATCGCCCATCACTCGGAGTAGATTTAAACTTAGGCGATGCGGAACCGCGGCTAAGCTTTCGAGTGATGTTATTCACTCGACGAGGTTCTGAACTTAGGCGACACGGAGTCGCAGCTAAGCCCCCGAGTGTGAGGATCGCCCATCACTCGGAGTAGATTTAAACTTAGGCGATGCGGAACCGCGGCTAAGCTTTCGAGTGAAGTTATTCACTCGATGAGGTTCTGAACTTAGGCGACACGGAGTCGCAGCTAAGCCCCCGAGTGTGAGGATCGCCCATCACTCGGAGTAGATTTAAACTTAGGCGATGCGGAATCGCGGCTAAGCTTTCGAGTGAATTCGATGCTGTTCACTCGATGAGGTTCTGAACTTAGGCGACATGGAGTCGCAGCTAAGCCCCCGAGTGTGAGGATCGCCCATCACTCGGAATAGATTTAAACTTAGGCGATGTGGAATCGCGGCTAAGCCCCCCGAGTGGAAAATCGCTCGCACTCGGAGTATTCTTGAACTCAGAATTGTGCGATCGGAATCGACAAAAGACTGCAGGAGTCGTATCCTTGATAATCAAAACAGTTTACTCTTATTACATCAGACAGATCAACATTCAGGTGTAGAACCGACGAAGCAGATCCGCGTTCCAGGCCCGTGGCTCGTCAGCGTTCTTCTTGAGATTGAAGAGGTGTTAGGCTCCATTGTTCAGCACCTTGGTGACGACGAAAGGGCCTTCCCACGCGGGGGCTAGCTTGTGAGGCCGCTGCTGATCCACTCGGAGCACGAGGTCACCTTCGTGGAAGGTCCGACTCCTGACGTGCCTTGCGTGGAAGCGACGCAGATCTTGCTGGTATGCAGTCGACCGGATCAAAGCCATTTCCCGCTCTTCTTCAAGGAGATCCACAGCATCCTGGCGTGCTTGCTCAGCTTCAACCTCTGAGTAAAGGTCCACCCGAGGAGAATTGTGAAGAACATCACTCGGCAGGACAGCTTCAGCCCCATACACCATGAAGAAAGGAGTGCGATCAGTTGACCGATTTGGAGTTGTCCTCAAGCCCCACAGAACAGACGGTAATTCTGTAACCCAAGCTCCAGCTGCGTGATCGAGTTCGCGCATGAGTCGAGGCTTCAACCCTTGAAGGATAAGGCCATTTGCTCGCTCGGCCTGACCGTTTGACTGGGGGTGCGCAACGGATGCGTAATCCACCCGAGTGCCTTGAGAGGAGCAAAAGGCTCTGAACTCTTCCGAATCAAAATTAGAACCATTGTTCGTGATGATACTATGGGGAACTCCGTATCTGAATATTATTTCCCTCATGAATTTGATGGCTGTGCGAGAATTCAACTTCTTGATAGGCTTGGCCTCAATCCATTTAGTGAACTTGTCGACTGCTACCAGAAGGTGCGTGAAACCACTCTGGCCCGTGCGGAGAGGTCCGATCATATCCAATCCCCATACAGCGAACGGCCAGACGAGTGGGATGGTCTTCAAGGCAGACGCAGGCTTGTGCGACAAGTTTGCATAGAATTGGCATCCTTCACAGTGCTGCACAATATCCTTAGCCATCTCATTGGCGCACGGCCAGAAGAAACCAACTCGGTAGGCCTTGGCAACAATCGTCCGAGAGGACGCATGATGGCCGCAAGTTCCCGAGTGAATTTCCTCCAGAATCAGTCGACCTTCTTCGGGAGAAATGCATCGCTGAGCCACGCCGGTTACGCTCTCTCTGTAGAGCTGCCCATTCATAACAGTGAAAGCTTTGGATCTGCGGACAATCTGTCGAGCTTCAACTTCGTCTTCTGGAAGTTCTCGCCTGAGGATGTACGCGATGTAGGGCACCGTCCAATCGGGAGTTATCACCAGAATCTCACTGACCAGATCTATGACTGCTGGGACATCAACTTCAGTCGGATTGGAGGCGCTTATAGGCTGCGGGGGCTCTTCGGTGAAGGGGTCCTCTTGTACCGAAGAAGAGTGCAAATGCTCCAGGAACACATTGCTGGGCACAGGCTTCCGAGTGGAACCGATTTTTGCCAGTTCGTCAGCTGCCTGATTCTTCACTCGGGGAACGTGATGGAGTTCCAAACCCTCAAACTTCTTCTCAAGCTTTCTTACTGCATTGCAATATCCGGTCATGGCGGGGTTTCTGACATCCCACTCCTTCATCACTTGATTGACCACCAAATCCAAGTCACCGTATACCATCAGGCGACGGACGCCGAGCGAGATGGCCATACGCAACCCGTAAAGGAGTGCTTCGTACTCAGCTTCATTATTGGAGGAATCAAAGTGAATCTGGAGGACATAGCTGAGTTTATCGCCCTTGGGAGACACCAATACCACACCAGCACCAGAACCGTTCAACATCTTCGATCCGTCAAAGAACATGGTCCAGTGTTCCGAGTGGATCCGGACTGGCTGCTGCTGTTCTATCCACTCGGCCATGAAGTCAGCAAGTGCTTGAGATTTAATGGCTTTCTTCGCTTCAAACTTGATATCAAAATAAAGAAGTTCAATGGCCCATTTGGCCACTCGACCAATCGCGTCTCGATTGTTGAGGATTTCATTCAAAGGCGCATCACTGACGACTGAGACTGAGTGATCTTGAAAATAGTGCGCCACTTTCTTCACTGATAGATATATACCATAGACAAGCTTCTGGTAATGTGGGTACCTTTCCTTAGAAGGAGTCAACACTTCAGAGATGTAATAAACTGGGCGCTGGACTTTGTAGGCCTTGCCCTCTTCTTCTC
This sequence comes from Elymus sibiricus, assembly GCA_039707655.1. Taxonomy (NCBI): domain Eukaryota; kingdom Viridiplantae; phylum Streptophyta; class Magnoliopsida; order Poales; family Poaceae; genus Elymus; species Elymus sibiricus. Next base: position 334,844,226 of record CM077666.1, read on the forward strand.
GCTCGACAGTAAGAACTGTACTGACGACCTGATTGGTGGCTGCAATGTACAGGAGCAGGGGTTCTTTGCTGTGTGGAGCGGCAAGCACCGGCTGGGTGGAGAGCAGGGCTTTGAGCTGGACAAACGCTGCTTCTGCCTCTGAATTCCACTCGAACGTATCGGATTTCTTCATCAGTCGGTACAAAGGGAGTGCCTTCTCTCCGAGATGAGAAATGAATCTGCTCAGTGCTGCCAGGCAACCAGTAAGCTTCTGGACATCGTGAATACGCTCAGGGCGTTTCATTCGGACGATGGCACCGATCTTCTCGGGGTTGATGTCGATTCCTCATTCGGAAACGAGATAACCGAGCAACTTTCCACCCGGAACTCCAAAAGTACACTTGGTTGGATTCAGCTTGAGGTCATATCTTCTAAAGTTGGCGAATGTTTCCGCCAAGTCAGTCAGCAGGTCGGAACCTTTGCGAGACTTGACTACGATATCATCCATGTAGGCCTCGACATTCCGACTGATCTGGTCGAGGAGACACTTCTGAATCATGCGCATGAAAGTAGCGCCAGCATTCTTCAGACCAAAAGGCATGGTGATGTAACAGAAACACCCGAAAGGGGTGATGAAGGCCATTTTTATTTCATCTGGACCAAACAGACGGATCTGATGATAGCCAGAGTATGCATCGAGAAAAGACAAACGCTCGCACCCCGCAGTCGAGTCTACAATCTGGTCGATGCGGGGGAGCGGGAAATGATCTTTCGGGCAGGCCCGATTGATATGCTTGAAGTCTATACACATTCGGAGCGACTTGTCCTTCTTGGGGACCATGACGACATTCGCAAGCCACTCGGAGTGGTAGACCTCGCGAATGAACTTGGCCTCCAAGAGTCGAGCCACCTCCTCGCCGATTGCCTTCCGCTTCTCTGTTGCCGACCGGCGTAAGTGTTCTTTTACAGGCTTGGCCTTCGGATCAACTCTCAAACGGTGCTCAGCCAGTCCCCTGGGTACACCAGGCATGTCAGCGGGCTTCCATGCAAAGATGTCCCAGTTCTCACGGAGGAACTGGATGAGCTCGGCTTCCTATTTGCTGTCGAGTGTGGTTGAGATGTTGGTCGGAGCAGCAGTAGGATCTGTCGGGTGAATGTGCACTTGCTTCAAGTCTCCTGCCGACTGAAAAGCTGACTCGGTGGTGGGCTTCTTGGAACGCAACAGATCAGCGGGATCAGCAGTCTTCTTGTACTCTTCTAACTCGACTACAGCCATCTGCATGTCGGCGATCTTGGAGCCCTGTTGGAGGCACTCCTCAGCCCTCTGTCGATTGCCTGTGACTGTGATCACACCCTTGGGCCCGGGCATCTTCAGCTTGAGATACACGTAACACGGGCGGGCCATGAAACGTGCATACGCTGGACGGCCAAGGATGGCATGATATGCACTCTTGAAGTCTACAACCTCAAATGTCAGCTTCTCTTTGCGAAAGTTCTTGTCAGTGCCGAACACCACATCCAGCGCAATCTGTCCGAGTGACTTGGCCTTCTTCCCAGGGATGACCCCGTGGAATTGCATATTGCTTTCGCTGAGCCTGGACATCGGAATGCCCATCCCTTTGAGGGTATCAGCGTACAGAATATTCAGGCCACTTCCTCCATCCATGAGAACTTTGCGGAGCCGAGTGCCTCCTACCACCGGATCCACCACCAGCGCCTGTCGACCTGGGGTAGGGACATGAGCGGGATGGTCCGACTGATCGAAGGTGATAGCTGTCTGGGACCACTTGAGGTACTCGGGGGTAGCTGGAGCAGCCATGTTGACCTCCTTGTTGATGACCTTCAATCGACTCTTGCTTTCTACATCGGCAAAAATCACCAATGTGGCATTGATCTCAGGAAAGTCTTCTTTATCTTCGTCCTCTTCTTTCTCAGGATCTTTGTCACTCGACTGCTCTCCCTTGAACCCTTGGATCAGCAATCGGCACTGTCGAGTGGTATGCTTTGACAGGATCAAGTTGCCTTCTTCATCCTTCCGTGAGTGAATGGGACATGGCATATCCAGGACATCTGTCGACTGGTTCTTGGACTTCTTCTGAACAAACTACCCCTTTGGCTTCACTTTCCCTTTCGCCGCCAGAGCGGCTACTTCTGCCTGGACAGAGCCGTCAGCTTTACGCTTTTGCTTCCGACTGGAATTTCCGCCGCCGGGATTACTGTCGACTGCTTTACCCTTGCCACTGCGGAGGCGATCCTCCTCCTCGCCGTTGGCGTATCGGGTGGCAATCTCCATCATCTTGCTCAGAGACATATCTCCTGTCCGACCAAACTTCAAATAGAGCTCTCTGTATCTGGCTCCGGCCTTGAAGGCACAAACAGCCTGGTGCTCGGAAACACCTTCCACCGTGTGATGAAGAGTGGTCCACCGCTGAATGTAATCCCTCAAGGTCTCATTCGGCTTCTGGACACAGTGCTGCAACTCGAGCAAACCGGCAGGGCGCTTGCAGGTGCCTTCGAAGGTCTTGACAAACACTCGGGCAAGATCCTCCCAGCAATAGATGCTAGAAGGAACCAACTGATTAAGCCACGCCCGGGCCGGACCATCCAACATCAGGGGCAGATGCTTCATAGCCACGTTGTCGTTGCCTCCGCCGATCTGAACAGCCACTCGGTAATCGTCTAGCCATGTTTCCGGCTTCGACTCGCCAGTGAATTTGTTAATCCCAGCCGCCAACCTGAAGTTGGGGGGGATCTCAGCAGATCGGATGGCTCTGCTGAAACACTCTGGACCAGAAACAGCTGTACCACTGCCACTCGGAAAATCTCTGTCATAGCCACCTCTGTTGTATCTGCCTCTGTCGACCCGGTTCTGAACGAGAACGAATCTCGCGTCAAACCCAGGGTCCCGCTCATCACCGTACGGGGGCCTGTCATCATAGTACCGGGGCACGTATGGACCACTCCGCGGAGGAGTAGGCACCCGACGGTGGTCATCACGGTGATGTCGAGGAGCAAACTGATCTCGCCTCTGATCTCTGTACTGATCGTCGCGGTAATCTCTGCCTCTGCGACGCTGAGGTGACCCTGGACTGTGGGCCGATTGGACTATGTCTGCTCTAACTGATTCGCTGTGAATCTTGTTGCGCGACTGAGAGACAGCGGAGTTCTGCTGTCGAGCCACCCCAAGCAGGGTTCGGATCTGCTCGAGTCCTCTGCCGGCCTCTGAATCGGACGGCTGTATAGAATCTGCAATCCTAGCCGCCGCTGCAACATTCTGAATCGAAGTACGGTATACCTGACGATTGTCGTCGACTGGAGGGAACAACTGACGCTCGCGGCGCTGTCGAGTGCGCTCGTCGAGTGACCTCTGCATCTCCTCGAGGCGTGTGCGCTCTGCAAAGGTGGCGAGACGTGCAGCCTCCAGAGCCTGGGCTTCTGCAGTCGTGCCGACGATGGGGGTTTGGAGGACCTCCTCATCCCTGCGCTGCTGATCATTCGACGGGCCGCCACGCTCGCGGCCGCCACGGCCATAACCGGGTGGGCTCTGATGAGAACCCGCCATGAAAACTTCTGCTGCAGGATCGCAGCTCTCGCACTCGGAAGGGAGCTCGGATGAATCTGATGCCGAGTCGAACGCGCCGTGAAGTGGCTCGGCGGGCTCGATAGCCGTGATCTGCGAAGTCGACGCCTGGCGCGTCGCCGCGTGCCTCACCCATCGCTGGAGCCGCGAACGACCGGATCGCTTGCGGCGACGAACAGCGGGGAGAGTGGACGACGCTGGAGCCAACATGTACGGGGTCAACGGCTGACGAAGGAGAACGCCGCATGAACTCGCGCTGAAGTGCGTCGCCCCGCGGACGGGGAGAGCCTCAACGTCGAGAGGGGCTTCCTGGAGCCATGCGGAGTCGTCGCCGATGAAGGTGAACGCACCGAGACGGATCTCGCAGCCCAGGATCAAACCGCCGTCGGGAGACATGGTGAAGATGAAAAACTGCAACCTCGCCGGAAGTCGCTTAGACACCTGCCCCACGGTGGGCGCCAACTGTCGTGGGAACGTGTCTGACAGTAGATGGTAGGGGTACGAAAGGAGAGGGCAGAGTCCTAGCTACGGCGAGGGTGTACACATAGATGTATGAGTTCAGGCCTCACTCGGAAGTGATAACAGCCCTACGTCTCAGGTGCTCCGGGGAGCTTACTCTGTCGAGTGATACGTGTGTTGTGTTTACAAAGGATTGCGAAACCTTGTGCCAATGGGGAGGGGTGGCTTATATAGAGTGCGCTGCCCCTCATAAACGTCTGGCCTTTAGGGGTTTGATTGTAGGTAATAAAGGGGGGGGGACGTTACTGGTAACGTATACAATAAATGCCAGTTAAGGCGGCGAGCGTAACGCCTGCTCGTTGGCCTCCCTGGGGAGACTCTTGGTCTTCTGTGGTCGAGTGACTGGCGCCCCCTCCGAGTGAGAGCTGACCGTCGAGTGGAGGGGGGGTCTTCCGAGTGACTCATACGCCATGGCTAGTTCAGTTGGAATCTCTCTCGTAGTCTTGTAGTCCTCCAATGTGGTGTCCTTAGGTGGGGTATGTAGGACGGGCCTAGCTTCCTACCCTAAGTACATATCCTCGTCAATTAGTTTGGTTCTTTGGTTGTTCTAGTTTTCTCACCTTACCTACTCCCAATATGCAATGTCTGATTCAGGGGGAGAGGAAGTTCTTTAAGGGGAGACAACTATTTCTTTTGGGGACATGTCTGCTTCAAACCAGTATTCACCTAGTGATACTCTCTTTCACATGTTATCCCAATCTTGGTTTCTTGTTGATCTTGTGTCTTTTCTTGAAGAAATTATCTTGTCTTATCTAACCTTGTTTTCTCAAGTGTATTTCTTCAGGTACTTGATCAAGAACTTCAAGGTAAGTATATGCATCACACTCATGTACATGATTGACCTCTTGCTAGTATATATTGTTTGCAAGAAGAAAATCATGGACACGTGGATACCTAAATGCCATATATATTGCTCTAATGCATATAGCCAAGATACATGTTGCATGTATATCTCCCATGTGATATCATCATTTTATATGCACATCTTCAGGGGGAGTTCAGGGGAGCTCATACATGTTACATGTTTCCTTCAAAGCTTTCATACATACCTCTGCTATATCTGTATTTGAAGCTTTGATGTATTGTGTCATCAATTACCAAAAAGAGGGAGATTGAAAGCACATTTGCTCCCTTGGTGGTTTTGGTAATTTATGCCAACATACATGTTGTTGGACTAATGATTTTATCTAGTGAATTTCAGACAAGTTCAATAATGGCGTGGCAGGAACAAGAGAATGTGGAATCCCTTCAAAATGCTAAGGACAAGGATTGGCAAAAGATCAAGACTCTACATTTTTGGTTTAGTGATCCAAGATCACATTGAGTCCATAGGAAAGCCAATACTATTAAAAGGGGATGAGGTGTTGATTAATGGTCTTTTTGCTCAAGTGCTTAGTGACAGTACTCCTAAACCCTCAACCACTTTCTCCATCCAAATATGTCCAAAACCTACATTCCAACTCGGCCCCACCGAAATTTCCTATCCGGAGCCACCGAGTTCATCTGGACTTAGCCACTGCCAAAACCCTAACAAATCGGATCCACCGATATGGATCTCGGTCTCACTGAGATGGCCTTGCCAACTCTCTGTAATCATTTGCAATTACTTCGGTCTCACCGAGTTTTGCAAATCGGTCTCACCGAGATGGCTTGCCAAGTCTCTGTTGCCTTATTGCTTCACTTCGGTCCAACCGAGTTGATGCAATCGGTGCCACCGAGATGAGGTTTGCCCTAGCCATTGCACTTCGGTCCATCCGAGTTGTTCCAGTCGGTCCCACCGAGATTCCTAACGTTCATATCTTTTACACAGTTCGGTGCCACCGAGTCTTCTGAATTGGTGCCACCGAGTTGGGTCAAAAGTGTGTAACGGTTGGATTTTGTGTGGAGGCTATATATACCCCTCCACCACTTCCTTCTCAGAAAGGAGAGCCATCAGAACGTGCCTACACTTCCACCATAAATTTTCTGAGAGAGAACCACCTACTCATGTGTTGAGATCAAGACATTCCATTCATACCATTTGAACCTTGATCTCTAGCCTTTCCCAAGTTGCTTTCCACTCAAATCCTTCTTCCACCATAGCCAAATCTGTGAGGAGTGGTTTGAGTGTTGGAAAGACTATCATTTGAAGCACAAGAGCAAGGAGTTCATCCACAACACACCATCTATTACCTTTTGGAGAGTGGTGTCTCCTAGATTGGTTAGGTGTCACTTGGGAGCCTCCGACATGATGTGGAGTTGAACCAAGGAGTTTGTAAGGTCAAGGAAATCGCCTACTAAGTGAAGATATACCCGAGTGAGGCTAGTCCTTCGTGGACGTAAGCCATGGTGGGATAGACAAGGTTGCTTCTTCGTGGACCCTTCGTGCGTGGAGCCCTCCGTGGACTCGTGCAGCCGTTACCCTTCGTGGGTTGATGTCTCCATCAATGTGGACGTACGATAGCACCACCTATCGGAACCACGCCAAAAACCACCGTGTCTTCATTGCGTTTGATCTTCCATACTCTGCCCCTTTACATTCCGCACGTTTGCATGCTTTACTATTTCCGCTGCTCAATCTCTAGATATGCATGTGTAGAAAGTATTGGAATGATCTTAACTTGTGCCAAAATCTGCCTAAGTTCCATGAGAAATTAAAATCTGCAACTTTGGTTGGTTAAGTGTCTATTCACCCCCCCCCTCTAGACCTACCTCCTCGATCCCACAGTAGTTGAAACTCCTATGAGTACTGCAAAGCCTGGCAAAAGTATTCCCAAGCCTGACTTGAAGAAAATCAAGGCGCCTACAGAGAAAAATGTTCCACAAGCTACTGCTCCGACGGAGAAGGCTGCTAAGTTTGCGCCTACCTTGACTCAGCCGTTGGCTTCTAAACCTCCTTCCGAGCAAGTTCATGTGCAGACTGCTCCTATTGCCAAGTCTGATGCTCCTCACTACTATAATCACGTGTTCATCATGGAACAGCTTGATAAATTTGTTGACATTCCATTCGATGGTGAAGTGGCATCTCTGCCTATCCCTGCTGAAGTCATTACACAGGCCACTTCCCTCGTTCAAGAAATGAGAGAAGATGAAGTTGAGATCAACTCTCTCTCTGCCAAACTTATTGACCTTGATGGTCGAATGAGAACTGCTTCTTCAAAATTTGTCATTAAAGCGCTCGAAGACTCTTACAAGGATGTTAACCGTGCCATGACTCTCCTCCGTCACAGAAGGTTGCGCTTTCACACGGATCTAGACGAAATTGTTCGCAAGGTCTGTGATGAACATCAAGCAAAAGTCACTGGCTACAATGATCTGGTCAAAGGACACATTGATCTAGTTGCTCAGCTCAAGAAGAAGCAACGAAAGAGAATTGCGAAGAAAAATGTACCTCCTCCTCCGAAGGAAAAATCGCCTGTTCGCCCAATTGCTCAGTCTCAGAAAGAAAAATCTCCTGAGCCAGCTACTCCTTCGAACCCCCAGTAAAGGACTCGGATGCTCCTCCCTTGCCAAGGCCAACTGAATCAGTGCCTGTGGCATCACCTGCTCGAGCTGCTATTCCCTCGCAAAGATCTGTTTCTGAGGAAGGTGAAATTCCTTGCTCCGAGCCCCAACCTTCTCCGGCTCATGAAGCTCCAAAAGTCTCGGCTTCTCCTATTATCACGCAACAACAGATTCTAGTGGAACAACCTAAACCATCTCCAGTGCATGATTCGGCCTCAGTGCCTAAAGTGGATGAACCTGCCATGCTGCCTACTGCCTCTACAGCACCCTCTGTTGTGACACCTGCTCTGTCCCCACTCAAGTTAACTATCGACACAGCAACACGAATCCCAGAGGCTGGTCCCTCCGAACGGAAATCTGTCTCTACTCGCCGTACTGACTTAGTTGTATATGGCGATGAATTTCTCTCTCCCGAAGAACAACTCAAATACCCATACACTCGTGAAGAACTACCTTTGTTCTCGTCAGGAGCAGGCGCGAAAGGTCCTCTTTTCAATCGGAATGCGCACCCCAAATTCTTTCAAGATAGTCCATATGATGGGCCGCGCACTTCAGAATCGCCTCGCTTCTGGACTAAGGAACAGGCCATATATTACTCTCGCATCCGCTATGAGAGCAGAAAGATATTTCCTCATGAATATCTGAACATTCCTGCAATGCGTAATATTGGATGTTTCAATCAATTGCTTCAAGATCTAGATGATTTCTGCCTCACCAAGGTACTTGAATTCGAGCATCCTTGGAACAGAGAGATTATTCTTCAGTTCTATGCTACACTGTATATCTCTGGCGATGAATCTGATAGCTCAAAATGGATTCTGGAGTGGATGACCGAACGAAAACGCATCAAACGCACTTCAACAGATTTTGTCTCGCACTTCCATTTCCCTCGCTTTGAGCATGGTGACACTGAAATTTGGGTTCACAACATTGATGTCATATCAGATGAAACTTTTCGGTGCACAATGGATCAAGAAAAGATTCGTGACTACACTGGTCCTCCTCGTCCTGAGCACTTAACCTTCGAAAATCAGACACTATTTCACATGCTCTCCTACACAATTTGCCCTCTGGCGGGTATGAATCCGGACAAATCCATCTCAGATGTTCTTCGCAATGCTATATATGCAATCTCTGAGCGATACATCTTCGACGTGGAAGACATGTTTCTGCGTATTCTGAAGGATTCTGCCCAATATCCCTTCTGCATCAAAGTTTTCGCGCCCTGGATCCAGAAAGTTATTGATTATGCAATGCGCACAGTGTATCTTGCGAAGGAAAACCATAAAAGCTTCATACCTCCTGTTCGTGATACCTTGCAAGTCATGGAAGATATTACTTTGGGTAAATCGCCCGCATCAAGCCCCCAAGACTATCACAAGCAATTCAACGGGCCACGTCTTCCTCAGCGCGACCAAAAGATTTCGCCTCAACCTCCATCGCAACTCGAAGTTAGTTTGCGTACACAACAACTGCTGCTGCAGCATATCGCCGAGGATAGACGCGAAAAAGAACATCTCACCTCCGAGCTAAACATGCTCAACAATCGCACCAGAATCATGCATCTCATAGTTGATGAAAACAAGAAGAGACTCTGGAAATTGCTTCGCAAGTTCTTCACCGAGAAACAACTCCTGAATGTCAATCTCCAAGAGCTCTATGATTATATTGACAAAGGCTTCATTGTTGAAGATTTTCAAGATCGGAGTACCCCTCCTCTTCCTGTTCGTGAGCCAACCACTGATCTTCTTCATCTCAAGCTTCGCAAAATGCTTGACGAGTCTGAAGCCACCTCACCGACCGAAAAACCTACCGAAGGCAATGTGCTATCCCGTGTTCCTCCTGTGGCTCCTCCACATGTACCCTCGTCTGGTCAGCCCCACGGTATTATCCTGAAGGAAAATCTGATGCTGCTGAAGACGAAGACAATCCCGTTACTTCTGAAGAAGAAGTCACTTCGGACAGTTCTTCTGGAGATGCCACCGATTGAACCAAGTTCTGCGTTTTTGCACTCATGTTATTCATCACCTTTTTGACACTAGTTGACAAAAAGGGGGAGAATTACATCGAGTCTCGATAGATTTGCTTTCTGTGTTTCATTGGTTTTGGTTTCGTGCGTGTTTGCAACTTCTGGTTTAAGCTTATCAGTACTTAGTTGTAAAACTTGATAACTTCTGTGCCGTAATGTTAATAACCCCTCCTGATGCACTAGTTCTCTCAAAGCATTTGTTTTGCAGGTGGAATTATTATCAGAAGTTATAAATGATTGCACTATGATCTCGATGGATTATATCTCATCAGTGCGAATCACTGTCTCGAATGATTGAAATTTCCTCTGTATACTTCAATACATGCAGGAGAATTTATCTCATATCTTTTTCCCTGCATACATTTAGGGGGAGTCTATTTCATCATCGAGCAAAGTAACACTTACTCAGTCTTGTTGGATTTACTTTATACCTATCTATCTCCACTTCGATGATTATCTGTTTTGTCAACAATCGTCCAAAAAGGGGGAGATTGTTGGTGCAATAATTTGCCTCCTTATGTTTTGGAGATTGTTGACATAAATAGTATGGGACTGATGTGTTTGCTAGTGCACACAGAGTAACAGGTCCCTGGAGTCAAGAGGAATTTGGTTCAAATTCCGAAGATAATCCCCTGTGTGGCAGTGAAGGTTATCACCGAAGATTATGATGACAAGAGTGACCCCTCAAAAATTGCTGATGCAAAGCAATTGGTTCGGTTCTCGTCCGAAGAAAGTGACTGCGGCCGAGAAGATTCAAGACGAAGTGAAGACGTAGCATTTATTTCGTTGTTTCTCTTCTCTTTATTGAGTCATACAACCACCGTACTACTAAAAGGGGTGTAGCGTTCGAAGCTTTGATTCTCTGATGCTAAACCCAAATCCTATGAAAGTTATGAGAGAAATCTCTTTGTGTTCCGAGCAAATACTTGCCAGCAAGAGACTATGATCTTCTTCGCTGCGAGAGATTTGTCTCTGACCGAGGAGTTAGCATTACTTGTTCCTCAAGTAATGTTACCATTGCTCTTAAAATCCGACCGTTGTGAACGTGTTGGTTGGCCATTGGCTGGACCGCGTGTCCAAAATGGTCATTTCCCCACCAGGGAAGGCTGCGGCTATAAATAGCCACCCCGCACCGGCGTTGTCCGGTGGCTGCTCCGTGTGATTCTGAGAAGATTGTTGAGCAACCCCCTCTCCAGAGTGATTTGAGTTTAAAATCTACCGAGAGAAAACCCCAGAGCCGAAAAATTAGATAGTGGTTCAGCATCACTCGAATCTAAGTCCAGTACGCTCCGCCTATTACTCTTGAGAGCTGCGAACTCTCTAGACGGTTAGGTGTCAATTTCTTCAGAGACCAAGAGTAATTGTGGTTCTCGAAGAAGAAGTCTGTAAAGATTTCGAGATCGCCTCAAGCATCTACCACGAGTGATCGGCATTGGTTGACGAACCAATTGTCGAGGAGAATAGGGCGAAGAGAGTTTATCTTCTGTGTTAAAGCACAACTCCTCCAACCAGACGTAGTCCTTTTGCAGAAGGGCGAACTGGTCTACCAAATTCCTTGTCGCCATCGAGCATCACTGGTCACCTCTGCTTCTCCCCTTTACATTCAAACTGTGCTGTATGACATATTTCAATCATCTGATTTGTCTCGATGCATGCTTTTAGTTTCCATTCGTTAGTTTGTACTCGCTCACTGTACACTGTTTTCATTCGCTCCGCTGCTGGGTTCCGAGAGTTTTGATATTTCCGAAGAAAATTTAAAACTCCCATTCACCCACCCTCTGGTAGACATACTTCATTCCTACAACAATAGAAACGGTCAGCCAGATCAAGGTGTGTGCGATAGACGGCAAACAGTTCACTCGGATGAACTGTTTCCAATGAGCCAAAACAACAGAAATGGTCAGAGCATCTCCAACCGCCTTTGTATATTGGATTGCTATAAAAACATGTTATAGCAAGAGGAGAGAGAAGGTTTACAAAGCCAACATGTTTTTCGCTTTGGTAGTCTTTGTATATCGGATTGCTATATTTGCACAAAACACAGAAATGACATGTGGGGACAATTTGTCATAGACACATCACGCGTATACTAGCACAACTCGTGTACACGTGTGCACACGCGTACGCGTACACAGACGTAGCACACACACGTACATGTACACACACGCGTACACGTACACACACGCAGCACACACGAGTACACGTACACACGCATGTATCTTTATAAGTTTTTTCTGTTTTTCCCTGTTTAGTCTGTGCATCCTCTCTTTCTTGTGCTACTTTCCCTCGGTGCCCCGCATCTACCTCAGTAATTAACGGACGCATGCGTGGCTGCAGCAGGACTCCAGCCAATCCAGCGCGGCATGCAGATGGGCCCAAGCCATGTGCGTGGGGAAGAGAGGAAGGGGACCGAAGGAGCCTCCCAATCAGTAGCATGCACCCATTGACTGGTTGCATGCAGCAATTAAACTACCGCATCTCTCCCATGCATGTACAAGGGCAATATAGTCTAAAAAAGATACATCCAGTCCCTCCTTGGTATCCGTGCTTCTCCTTACACGCAGAGAAAAAAGGACCGGCGGGAGTATAGAAAGGCTGTTGGAGATGCTCTCAGCCAGATCAAGGAGTCTGTGATATGTGGGCACACTGTCTAATTAAAAGAATTGTGCGCGATGGAACAAGTCATGTGCTGACATCGCCGATTGCGGTGCACACGCCACGTACGCATCCGAGAATGCTTGCCCACGTTACACCATCCGGGAATCATGCCGCACTTCGAAACCGGAACCGTCAATAAATTTTGAGCTTGTTTCCCGTCACATTCCAAATTACCACGATGTATTTAATTGCAAACCTATTCACACCGATCAAAACTAAATGTTTTCCCACTTAGCAGCTTATTACTAGTAGGATTCAAATACTACCTACTCGAAAATGACTGCACAATCCACCTCAATTCCACATCAACAAACAAACAAGTCTTTCTTCGTCGTTCCTTGTGTCTGCCATGTCCCGTAGGAGTTCTTCGTCGAGAATTGACCAGGAGCGGCGAGCATGGAAGCGGAAGCAGCAGAGATGTCCCGCCTCGCCGCGATAGCAACCGCGAGGTCCCGCCGCACCGTCGATCCAGCACAGAGGTCCCGCCATGCCGCCGAAGCAGCACAGAGGTCCCGCCACGCCGCCGAAGTAGCACAGTGGTCCGGCCGCGCCATGGAAGCCGCAAGGATGACCCGCCACACCGCGGAATCAGCAGAGAGGTCCTACCGCACTGTGGCAGCCTGGGAAGATCTCTTCCGGGAAGGTGAGGGCTCTCGCAGGCGCATGCGCACTGAGCTCAATAAGCTGAAGGTTGAGATCTCCGGCTGGGCGAAGTTGCATGAGGAGATCAATGCCTCATTTGATAAGGCGATCAGCGTCATCCGGGGACTAAGGGATGACAAGGCGAAGCTCCGCACCCAGCGCGACCTGCTGAGGGCTAAGATCGATGGCAGTGCGAAGCAGCATGAGGAGAGCACTACCGTGATGAAGAAGACGGCCGCCATGGTCGAGAAAATTATGGACGATAATGCCAACCTCCGCATCAAGCGCGAAAGGCTGGTGCGGGAATCCAAAGCTGTTGTCAAGCGAAGTATTGAGGACGTGAAAAAGATCATTGCCGTTTGCCGCGAGAACTCCATCGCCATGGATGCAATGACGAAGATGGTGGAGGAGAGGCGAAAGAAGGTGCAGGTCGTGGAGGCGATGAAGAAGGAGTTGAGGAACTCCATGCCCTGCAGCAACCCATCAAGAAGGAGTAGAGCAGCGACCCAGATTGTTGTCTGCATCTTCTTCCTTCTTCTTTTACCCTATGTCTTTCGGGCGTTGCCGCGTGTGGCATTTTAAACTGTCTTCTTGAATATGTAAGACAATTACTATCCATTGCCATCGTCATCATATATAACAGTCTAGCTAAGTCTTCGTTAAGTTTCAGTCGAGGCTATGTCCGTGAGTTATCCGTGCAAATTTTTGTTTTCAAATTTTCTTTTTTCTCCCTTAAATCTCAGTCAACTGGGACCTAGCCAGGCTCGAGCGACATTAATGGAGAAGTTGGGAGCGAGGTGGGCGGTGGATGGAGGTCAAAGGGCTCGCCTCCCGGTAAGCCTGCGCAGCGGTCTGCTCCACGCCTCCCGTAAACTCAAATAGCTACCCCGCACGGCGCCTCCTAGCCAATAAAAATGGGGACGCGTGGCGACACATAAATGGTTAGTACAACGCCCATGGTTTGAATAACACTTGTGTTTCCGATTGTAACGTGGAAGCTCTTTGTTCCAAAATGACTTTGTTGGTTGTTAATGTGCGCGCCTTCAAAAAATCGGACACAAATTTTACCACAGCATGTTGGTGCCATGTCAAGGCAACATGCCAAGTTTCATGATTTTCAGGCAAGTTTTGGATTTACAGGAATTTAAAAATGTGGCACCCCGGCTCAGAGAGACCGGAACACCCCGTATTCCAGCCCAGAGATCAAGTCTTCTGGAATACGGCACTGCTTGGCATAGAACAAATCAACTCTTTATTACAAATACTCGGGGTACAAGGGTATTGAAGGCACAAAGGTTACAAAGGCACGGTGATACTACGCCTGCGCAGATAGCTCTATGCTAGCTGCGGAACATCTCGTAGCAAAATAACTTCTAGCAGCGGAACAGCGACAACGGTGATGAACTCCACTCCGCAGGGACTCTGGCTGGGACGCATCCTAGAGCGCAAACTCGGGATCCTTGACAAGCAATCACTCATGGCATCACCTGCAATCTGGCATGACACGCCAGGTGAGTACTTTGAATGTACTCGCAAGCTCACAGCAACCAAAGCAATCAAGACAAACAATAGCATGGCATTTACAGGTTAATTATCAACGATGAACATGATACTACTAGAGCAACATGAGAGTGAGCATGGCATGTACAAGTTACTCATGATATGAACATGATGATACTAGCACTAGCATGCAAGGGGGGTCGACGTTTAAGGTCTCATGGACCAACTTACTCTGCTAGGAGGTTATCTCGTAACCACCATAGGTATCAATCTTTCTTACCGTCGTGATCATCACATGATCACCTCATGATCAACCATCATCAAGAATACCATCGTGATCATCTCGTGACCACATAAAGATTAACCAACTTCTTTTCTCATCGAACCGGGGTTGTTATTATTCAGGTTATTATTTATGTTGACCCATAGTGCAACCTACTACGAACTGTATCCATGACTGAGGACGCAGCTATCGATAGATTATACACTCTGCAGAGGTTAGTACACTGTACCCACACCACAGAAATCATGGCCTCATGCTCCCATTCAGGTGGACCAACGACATTCCGACAAAACCAATCTATTGCATGGCACTCTCCCGACCACTCCGACAAACTCCCGTTTGGGCTATGTCCTGGGTGGCCCCGATGTCATCTCGTGACATCCGCCACCTTTGTGGCCGCCACCGTCGTGGCCAAAACAAACTCGTCCCAAACGGGGACACCCGGGTACAACACAACTCGGGCACACAAGGGTATGGCCGCCTATCTGATCAAGGTAGCGCGCGCACATAACCTTCCCTCGTTGGAGGCACCGGCGAGAGGCAGGAAAATAGACCGCATTAGGGCCTCCCCATCCAGGCAAGTTTGGCTGCACTGGTGAGCTCGATTCGGTGGCACCATGACTCAGCCAACAGATTTGTTCAAGTTCGATTAATGTCAGGTTCAACTTGAATGGTGATGAGCTGAGTCATAACAACATAATGAAATAACAATGCACATGACCATGATATCGGTGTAACCATGGATGGGCAACATAATCATTTAACAACATAACATCAACAATGATAACTCATTTAGTCTACGGGATGCAGATGAGCATGACATAAAGAGGATCATGAACATCACAAGTATTTTCATATCATTCCATAATGATTCATATGAGCATGTCATTATCACTAGCAGCTGAAATGATTACAAGAATAAAACATGATAATAATAACATTAGCAATTAATCATTTCACTTACAAGATGAAAATGAATATGGCATAAGCATAGACATGGATTCACAAGCATATTCGAAGCATTTAAAATCATTAAATGAGCAAACAATTATTTAAATATTCAAGTGGAAACCATGGCTACTGCAATGCCATCCTGCAAGTGGATGTTGTGGCTTGCCTGGGGATGGAGGAACCACCGAGAAGAAGTGCGAGACACTCGCGGAAAAATTTGTCGTAAACGGTTCCCTCTCTGAGGGGGCTGAATAAGGGCAGGGGCAAAATGGTAATTTTTAGAATGTTACAACATGGTGAAAATGATACCATCGGAACAGGCTCGACGAGCTGAATATTCTGACTTAAGGAAACCGTTTCCAACTCGGGTATCCTTTTCCTTTATGTTCCCTCTGAATTTCATATGACTGACTGCCTTGCTCTGGGGTGGTTTGCTTCACTGTATCCCATATTCTGACAGGCCTTCCTTCATATGTTCATCCTTGCTCTGACTCCAACTCTTTTATGTCTGCTGGCTTATCTGATATTATCATGACTGAAATTTTCATAAGTCCGGGAGTGATTTCCAATTGACGTGACATTCTTTTATCCAGCACCAATAGTATTCAATGGAGTTATGAGCAGATTTCCTCGGTGGACACAAAACATTTATTCCTTGCATCGGGTTACTCGAGTAGATGCATGTCCTCCGGGTTAAAAACAATGCTGAGAATCATAATCGTTCTCTTGGCGGGATCTGACTACTTGTAGGTGATTCTAAATCTTGTTGACTTCTTTGTCTCAGATCCGTACCAACGATTCAACTGTCACCTTGATATGAGGTCCTTACAATAGAGTAGACACCTTGGGTGTGTGTTCATGGTGATCAATACAGAATTAGACTGTCTTGGGAATCCGTACCGTGTTGTTTGGGCAACGATTATCACACCTGTATTGTCGGTCTTGCTCCTTCATTATTGTTTTCTTTTTCTGAATCTTTTACCAAAAGAACTTGGCCTTATATACCCTTAATTCTTGGGGTGACCATAGGTGATGTCAAGTGCAATATTCCGGTAAATATGACAGTGCCACAACTTTTAAATGGCAAGTTCATCATCTCTCAAGCTCTAACTGTAGGGCAATGATCCTCCAAACCTTTGCATGAAATCGGCAAAAAATCAGTAGCCACCAGAACGGTCTTTACAACTCCGATCTAGGACATTACTGAGATAACTCAACCATGGCTCACGACGGCTGAAAAGCAGCTCAGAGCATGAGGCAGTGTTGATAAGAAGAAGGTAGCAGTTCCCTAAGATGGCCGAAGAACAGCTCAGAGCATAGGGTCGCTGCTACAAAAAGAAAATCAACATCTGCCCGAGACGGCCGAAAAGCAGCTCAGACCACGGGCCAGTTGTTGAAAAGAGAAATATAAAGTCGGCATCCACCCTGGACTGCCGAAAGCAGCTCAGAACACAGGCGTGGTGCCGTTACCAGGAAGAGGTAAGCAAGGGTTCATCAGGATCATATACCAGGTTCACAGTTACTTGTATAGAGCTCACTGTTGTGGTCAATCATACATGGCAGTGACAAAGGTTGATGATATCACTTTGTCGGGTGTGAGGAAGCTGGCCTAGATATCCACTGGCAAGATTTGTTGTCCCAATGTTGTCTTTCTTCATAGCTTGTCAGCCCTTGCAACACACTGAGGTGTATATTGGCCTTTCTTCCTCTTGCATAACTCATGTGGTTGTCGGGTTCTTACCATGCTTGTATTATCGTATGCATGACTTGCATGACCTTGGCAACCTGCTCACAATAAATATGGATGTATGTGTAGCTGAACATTTGATTCCCGGGGCAGACACTTGGGTCCTGAGTAGCTCGTGTTTCTGACCAAACTGTTACGGTTCTGATTCTTGGGATGCACTGCCAACTGACAGTGTAACATCTTGTACCAAAGCAGATAAATGTTTATAGTGTTGTACTGACGAAGACTGGATAGCTTGTGTTGGAAGCTATCTGAGAGTAGCGTGCTGAGGAAGACTAGATAGCTTACGTCCGACGCTTTTGCCGGGATAGCGTGCTGTAGAAGACTGGGTATCTTATGCTGGAAGCTATCCACATATCGTACTGAGGAAGATTGAGGAGCCTTAAGTCGTAAGCTTCCCTGGTAGCATGCGGAGAAGGACTGGGTTGCTTACTCCAGAAGCTTTTCTCTGGGATATGCGGACTGAATGCCATATATATATCCTTGATATTCCTTTGACTGGAAATGTACTGTTGTCTTGCACACAAATTGTCTTCCAGCTGGTTTAATCATTACTGGTGAGGGGATTGTACAGCTGATGTAATCTTGATGCTGATAATCAATCCAGAATATCATTTGTACTCAAACCAGATATTCCCAATATAATGCAGTCGGCTGAGAATTCCTTAATGTTTATCTAAGCTTCCAAATATTTGAACTCCTCACTAATTCTTCGAGTCCGGTGTCGGTTGAGGAGCAACTTTCATAAGGGGAAATAAGGTAACACCGAGGGCCCAAAGAAAGAAGCAAAAGAAGCGATTTAAACAAAAGCACACCAAGCATCAAGATTACATACAAGCAACATCACCTTTTACTGATATTCACCTCACTATGCATGCCTACTTAAGCACACAATTCTCGAGGAAACGCCGGTACTACGAGCTAATATGTTGTGTCTGTGTGCACGAAAGTGAATCAACGTGTGGAGAGGTTGGGGTAAACAGAGCTACACCAAGCGCTGGCTCAGCACCGGTTGCATCTGGACGGGCTCGGAGGTGAGGACGGACTCGGTGATCATGTAGCGAGACACGGATGTCACGACCACATCATCATCAAGCGTACGGAAGGGAATCGTACTCGTCCAGGGAATGGGGTGACAAGGTAGGATAGCGGTGGAAAGCAGGGTCTACTGGCATTGCCCTTTCCTGGTAGCAAAGACTAGTAAGGGTTGCCAAAGCGTCGAGTTGGATGGCCAGATCCGGGGTAGAAACATGTCTACCACCGAGGCAATAGGTGTGGCTGGAGAAAATAAATTGGTGCGATACCTGTGCATCAATCCTGCAAGTGATCGACACCACAAGGTACCTTGGCATCACTCTGCTGGGACAGAGATGACTCCAAACACCGAAAAGCAGGTATGCAAAGCTGGAGGGTGCAGGTAGTGGATCGAAACCGATGCCACCTACACTCACAAGATAAGATCGTTAGCGACAAAATAGTGAGTCTATATGCATGCTATGCAGCAAACAAATGCAACAACCAAATGCATCAAGCAAGCTAGACTCTGAACTACTGGTTTCTAACGCTCGCGTGGACTAGGGCGTCCTACAACCAAACCTGCACTGATACCAAGCGCTATGGCACCCCGGCTCAGAGAGACCGGAACACCCCGTATTCCAGCCAGAGATCAAGTCTTCTGGAATACGGAACTGCTTGGCATAGAACAAATCAGATCTTTATTACAAATACTTGGGGTACAAGGATATTGAAGGCACAAAGGTTACAAAGGCACGGCGATACTATGCCTGCTCAGATAGCTCTATGCTAGCAGCAGAACATCTCGAAGCAAAATAACTTCTAGCAGCGGAACAGCGACAACGGTGATGAACTCCACTCTACAGGGACTCTGGCTGGGACGAATCCTAGAGCGCAAACTCGGGATCCTCGACAAGCAATCACTGACGGCATCACCTGCAATCTGGCATGACACGCTAGGTGAGTACTTTGAATGTACTCGCAAGCTCACAGCAACCAAAGCAATCAACGCAAACAACAGCATGGCATTTACAGGTTAATTATCAACGATGAACATGATACTACTAGAGCAACATGAGAGTGAGCATGGCATGTACAAGTTACTCATGATATGAACATGATGATTCTAGCACTAGCATGCAAGGGGGTCGACGTTTAAGGTCTCATGGACCAACTTACTCTGCTCGGAGGTTATCTCGTAACCACCATAGGTATCAATCTTTCTTACCATCGTGATCATCACACGATCACCTCATGATCAACCATCATCAAGAATACCATCGTGATCATCTCGTGGCCACATAAAGATTAACCAACTTCTTTTCTCATCAAACCGGGGTTGTTATTATTCAGGTTATTATTTCTGTTGACCCATAGTGTGACCTACTATGAACTGTGTCCATGACCGAGGACGCGGCTATCGATAGATTATACACTATGCAGAGATTAGTACACTGTACCCACACCACGGAAATCATGGTCTCATGCTCCCATTCGGGTGGACCAACGACATTCCGACAAAACCAATCTATTGCATGACACTCTCCCGGCCACTCTGACAAACTCCCCTTTGGGCTATGTCCTGGGTGGCCGCGATGCCATTTCGTGACATCCGCCACCATTGTGGCCACCACCGTCGTGGACAAAACAAACTCGTCCCAAACGGGGACACCCGGGTACAACACAACTCGGGCACACAAGGGTATGGCCGCCTATCTGAGATGGGTAGCGCGCGCACATAACCTTCCCTCGTTGGAGGCACCGGCGAGAGGCATGACAATAGACCGCATTAGGGCCTCCCCATCCAGGCAAGTGTGGCTGCACTGGTGAGCTCGATTCGGTGGCACCATGACTCGGCCAACAGATTTGTTCAAGTTCGATTAATGTCAGGTTCAACTTGAATGGTGATGAGCTGAGTCATAACAACATAATGAAATAACAATGGACATGAGCATGATATCGGTGTAACCGTGGATGGGCAACATAACCATTTAACAACATAACATCAACAATGATAACTCATTTAGTCTACGGGATGCAGATGAGCATGACATAAAGAGGATCATGAACATTACAAGTATTTTCATATCATTCCATAATGATTCATACGAGCATGTCATTATCACTAGCTGCTGAAATGATTACAAGAATAAAACATGATAATAATAACATTAGCAATTAATCATTTCACTTACTAGATGAAAATGAATATGGCATAAGCATAGACATGGATTCACAAGCATATTCGAAGCATTTAAAATCATTAAATGAGCAAACAATTATTTAAATATTCAAGTGGAAACCATGGCTACTGCAATGCCATCCTGCAAGTGGCTGTTGTGGCTTGCCTGGGGATGGAGGAACCACCGGGAAGAAGTGCGAGACACTCGCGGAAAAATTTGCCAGAAACGGTTCCCTCTCGGAGAGGGCTGAATAAGGGCAGGGGCAAAATGGTCATTTTTAGAATGTTACAACATATTGAAAATGATACCATCGGAACAGGCTCGACGAACTGAGATCGTGGGCTTTGGAATCACCTGAATCGGAGTCACGGTCGCGAAGATACGGCCGTTCATTCGTTAGGCAGAAAATTAAATAAAAATATTCATTTCTGCGCTTAACGGGCGAACGTTCACAGTATAAGGGTTTCGGCCGGCAGCTGAAAAAGAGAAAGCGTATTTCTGAGATTACGCTTTCAAACAGAGAAAATGTATTTTAGCTCGAAGGAGCACCAGAGTACGTTTTCAGAAAAGGAAAACGTATTACCCCGAATATGCCTCCACTTATGCGCCTGGGCCCGGCCGGTGTGTCACTGACGTGTGGGGTCGAGGGGAGGTGGGGCCCACCTGGCCTGGTCATTGTCTTCATTCTCCTCCAATCCTCGATGGAGACAGAGGAGAGCCCGCACTGCGGGTGCCCGTCCCGGCGACCTGGGCCATCCCCGGCGACGCCCTGCACACCGACGGGCTCGGGGCGACGAGACGTTCCTGCCTGATCACCTCACGCACGCCGAGGTGCACCGGAGCGAGCGCAGCATTGGCCGCGGCAAACGGCGGCGTCGGGCGCCGATGGGCTCGCGGCCACGGGGCACCAGAGGAGGAGAAGAGGTGTTGGGGCGGCTCTAGGGTAGTGGTGACGGTCACTTGTGGAGGTAGCAGGCAGAGGGAGGGCCGGCCTTGCCCGAATTTAGGCGAAGCCGAGCAGCGGCAATGGTGGCAATGGCAGTCGAGGAGGGCTCCTCGAGCTCGGGGAAGAGGTTGGGAAGGCTACTGGGAGGGTGGTGAAGAGGTTGGTGAACTCGGAAGGCCTCGGGGAGGGCTTATATAGCCGCGGCAAGATGCCCGTGCTCAGGTGCCGCCAAGGGCGGGTGGGCGCCGCTCTGACGCACGGAGGGGAAGAGAGGCCAGGGGGGTTCAAGCGGTGCGGAGATGCTACGGGGAGGAAGAGGACAGGGGCAAGGCGACGACAGCCACGGGCACGCGGTGCGGCGTGGCTCACCGGAGAGGAAAGAGGAGGGGGAGAGGGGGCCAGAGGGGACGCGTGGATGCAAGAGGGGCCGAGCGGCGCTGTGGACATGGTGTGGTGTCGCGAGGACGACGTTTGGTCGGCGGCAGAGGGGTCCCGGCGGCCAGAGCACGCGTTTGGCCTGCCAGACCGCGTGGTCACCGTGTGCACAGGCCCACGCGTTGCGTCCTGGCCCGCAAAAAGATGTCTAGTGTGTGGACCCTAGTTGATAGAGAAGCATTGTGGTAATGGTTAAGCTAAAGCACCTATGTGTTGATGGGTAGCATCAACAGAAGTTTGATGTAGCAAACTTGGACATGAAATTTTGGTCAAATGGGATGGGATAAGGGTTAACCAGGATGTCACAGAGGTTTAGGGTAGGAAGGACTACCATCCTGTGGATTTTGAAATAATTTGGACCAATATTTGTCATAGTTGCTTCACAACTTCCAAATCTGGTCCAGAAATTAGATCATGAAGTAGCACTCACATGGATGATTGGATTAGGCTGAAAATTGGTAGAGGGTGATGATTTAGGCATAGGAAGGCACCATAAAAATTTCATACCATTTGGATGAATAAAAATGGTACTTCCTTCGCAATGCTTTCTACTGGACAGAAACTTGGGGGAATTTAGTGGAAAAAATGGATTGAAAAAATGATGTGAATTTTTTCATGTTCAAATGATATAGGGATATTTAGGTCCTGAATTAATTTCAGATTTTATGAAGCAATATAAAATATAGTTGCTTCACAAACTGAAATTGTGACCAGAAACAAAGATTGGATGGTGTGCTCACATAGGTTGTTGGATGGAGATGAAATTTGGTGGAGAGTCATGATTTGATCATATGAATGATCTACCAAAATGTCAACTCATTTGGATTATCCTAGCTAGTACTTCCTTCACAAGCTTCTCTCTGTACAGAAACTTTGGAAATTTGCTGAGGAAGATTTACTAGGCAAATTAAGCTGAATCTTGGCATGTGACAATTATTTGGATATGCGAGAGTGCCCAAAATTTTTGAAGGCAATCAAGAAAAGATAAATAGCACTTCCTTCTCAAAGTGCCATTCTAGACAGAATGGAAAATGAATATTCCAGAATTATTTTTGAACTAGGCAAGGATGGGTTTTCACATATTTGTGGAAGATATGACCCAAAGAATTTATGAGAATTTTTTAGTAATTTTTGGAATGACAAAAATATAGGTTGCTTCACAACCTAGAACAAGCAGGGTTATTCCTTTAATAGAAAAAGGATTATTTCCCAGAAAAAGAATTTGGAGTTGGGATAAGATGGAAATGACATGGCCTTGGGATAGAGTTGGGAGTGGCAAGCCACTTGGGAGAAGAAGAAAAGATGATGTTCCCAGGTTTCAAGACCACATAGCCACAGAAAAAGAACTCCAAATAAAAATTCGAAGAAATCCAAAAGAAAGAGAAAGGGCCAAAAATCGGGGTGTTACAAAAAACCAAGTTTGTCAATGTTTTTGGCCGAGCCACGACGCCCAGATGTTTGAAATTCATTCTCATTTCTTGTATGCGACCTAAACATTCACCCAAGGACACATATACGATTTTTCAACCCATTTTGGTGCAGTGGAGCATGTGCATGTAGTTCAAATTTGTATTATGCACGTTAAATGCCTAGAAACTCAATTAATGTAAAAAAAAGTCCAAACAAACCTAGAATAATTCCAAATTTTAGCACGACACTCCTATCAATCTATGTTGCCTCTGTAAAAAAATCAAGGCAGGAAGAGGTAGCATATGTCGTTTCGCTCACAAAGGTGACACGTTCCCTGTCGGAACCATGAGCCTTCTTGAGAGAAGCTCCGGTTTGTAAGAAGCTTGTACCAAAACTTCTCCCAAATCGAATAAAATTTTTACCAACGCATGTTGGTGCCATGTCAAGACACCATGCCAAGTTTCGTGATTTTTAGGCAATTTTTGGATTTACATGAATTTTAAAACCAATTTTCTCAATGTTTTCGGCCGAGCCACGACGCCCAGATGTTTGAAATTCACTCCCGATTCTTGTATGGGACCTAAATATTCACCCAACGACACATATACGATTTTTCAACCCATTTTGGTGCACTGGAGTGTGTGCCTGTAGTTCAAATTTGAATTATGCACATGAAATGCCTAGAAAACTCAATTAATGTATAAAAAAGGCCAAACGAACCCGGAAAAATTCCAAATTTTAGCACGACACTCCTATAGTTGCATGTTCACTGCAGATAAATGTTCTAGCAATTCAAACACCGACCTTTCCTGCCGTAACCCCATTTTGTCTTTCAAATCAAAATGAAAAAATCAAGTACACCACAAACAGTTTATTAGGAAGAATCGTGTGCGATGTAGTATAAAATATTTTGGGGCTCCCTCATGTATGGCTTACGCCAGAAGGTTCGTCGGCTACAGTCCACCGGCCGCGCGTCAATCTCACATTATAATGGTGATACACATGGTGTGGTTATGAACATGTTATACTATATATATTATATAGGGAAAATCCATCCTACCACCCAGGGGTAGTTACCCCACGTGTCTCATATACTACCATGTGGTAGTATATATACTACTTTCTCATTATAAGTATGTTCATATATTATGTATAAGTTATTTCAACATGAGTTACATGAAAAAATTGCAAGTTGGCTCATGGTTTTTATTATATTTGCGAAATACGTACATATTTGTACGTAAAAAGGAGCATACTCAAAATATGATACATACTACCTAAAAAGTAGTATATGTACTACCTAAACATGCTTATATACTGCATACTACGCGTATATACTCTCCGGTTTGATAGATACTACATACAACATACAAAACTCAAGTGATGGTAACTACCATTGGTGGTAGGAAAAATTTGTCCATATTATATATATATAGGACAAATTTTCCCTACTACCGGGTGTAGTTACTCCCACTTTGGTTTCGTACGTTGTAGGTAGTATCTATTATATTGTAGAGTACGTACGTGTAGTATGTAGTATGTAAGAATGTTTGGCTAGTATATATACTATTTTGTAGATAGTATGTACCATATTTTGAGCATACTCTTTTTTACGTACAAATATGTACGTATTTCACAAATATGATAAAAACATGGGCTTACATGCAATTTTTTCACATAACTCGTTTTGCAGTATCTTACATATAGTATATGAACATACTAAAAGTGATAAAATAGTATATATACTACCACATGGTAGTATATGAGATATGGGTGTAACTACACCCGGTAGTAGGATGTATTTTGCCTATATATATATATATGAATTTTAAAACCAATTTTCTCAATGTTTTCGGCCGAGCCACGATGCCCAGATGTTTGAAATTCACTCCCGTTTCGTGTATGGGACCTAAATATTCACCCAAGGACACACACACACGCGCACACACACACACACACACACACACACACACACACACACACACATATATATATATATACACAGCCCGTCTATTCTGCCAATATTGGTAGAATAGTTATTCTGCCCACACTTCCGAACTGCACGCTCAACGCAAGTGCACGGCATTATTTGAAGCAAGCGCACTGCAGTACTGAAACGAGTGAACTTCTCGTCGAAAAAACTGTATGCGATTTTTTCGGTACTGTTTTCGCTCCAGTTTTTAAACCGTTTGTCGGAATGATGTGTGTAATATACCGTTGTAAAGCTATGGATTAGGCGCAACTTCGCCATGTAGAAATTGTTTCGAGATTCCTCACGGTTTAAGAGCAGTTTTGAAAATTGTGCGGCGAATGACGAGTGGCAGCGAGCGTCCTTTCGTGATTTTTTCTAAACCGCTCATCAGAATGAAGCAAATGTTACGCCGTTAGAAAGATATCGTCGAGGCGCAACTTTTTCATATATATTACTTTCTCTAATTCCTTACGGTGTAAGAGCAGTTTCAAATTTACTAAATCGCGGAATTCTATTCTTCAATTTTTTTTTCTATTTTTCGCTACTGTTTTCGCTCCAATTTTTTAACCGTTCGTCGAAACAAGGCGTGTGATACGCCGTTGGAAAGCTACGGACGAGGCGCAACTTTCATATGTAGAAATTATCTTGAGATTCCTTACGGTTTTAAACTAATTTTGAAAATGGTGCGGCGGACGACGGGTCACAGCGGGCGTTTTTTCATGATTTCTTCCAAACAACTCGTCGGATTGTTGGAAATGACACGCCGTTGGAAAGATGTCGACGAGGCGCAACTTTTTCATGTAGAGCACTCTCTCTAATTCCTTACGGTTTAAGAGCAGTTTTGATTTTACCGAAATGCGCACACTCTGTTTTTCGCGACACAAAAATCGACGTGTGAACCGCATCAGACAGAAAAATGCACTGCTTCAGACTGAAAACCGCACTGCATTAGACAGGCAAGCGAACTGCATGATTTCTTTTATTGAGAGTAAATTTTCTCAGACGAAAAAGTGGACCGCACTTCACATCGGGGCATAAGTGAACCGCAACACCATCGAGAAGTGAACCGCATTATTTTTTTGTCGTTTCCTTTAACAATTTTCTGCACTTCACGTTTTTTTTGGAGTAAGTAAACCACAACACTACCAGAAAGTGAACCTCAACACTACCGAAAGTGAACCGCATGAGGTTTGTTGTCTTTTTTCATACTTACTTTTTTTACGCTCGTAGAATAGACGAGTGAACCACAGGGACAGAGCAAGTGTACTACATCTATTTAAGAAGTGAGCTTCTTTGAGACGTTTTGGTTTCTATTTTTACCAAGTGAACCACAGAGTAGTTTTATAGCGAACTGCCTAAGAGAACAAAGTGAGCTTCAAATTATACATATCCATTCATTGCTTTACACAGCCACACACACATACATACACAAAACCAACACTGTCGCTAGTAGAACCGCAATTGAGGACTAGCCGAGCTGCACTATATCACAAACCTAGCACGGAACCGCACCTGCAAAATGTAGCCAAACTTGAAATTGGAAGCCCGTCATGCGTGAACCGCGGCTATGGGGAAATTGAGCTGCTATTGGGAAAGAAGATAACCACACACGCCATCGTCGCCGGTGAATTTTCTGGTCTGCACGCGAACATGCAGAGAACTGAATCAAACGGGCGATTTTGATGCAGAGAACGTGCAGAGAACTGCATGGAGCGGGCCAGTGAACCGCACGCCGTGGGCCGGTGAACCACACTCCCAGGCCCGGTGAACCGCATGCGGCCGTCAAACCGCACACACTGGACCGGCGAACTGCTCGCCGTGTCGGGGTAGAGTCGTTGTAGCACCACCGTCAGCGGCGAGGATGTTCCCGCTGGGATCCGTCGCCGAGCAGCACTTGCGAGGGAGAAGCGGGGAGGCGGAGGAGAGGAGAAGCAGGAGGAGACGGGCGGGGGATCCAGCGGAGGAAGCTCGGTACGGCATGGATCTCGCCGGATCCAGTGCTAGACGAGGCGGCAGGTTGACGGGGACCACGGGGTCCACGCGGCCGCCGGGGGTGGGGGGCGGTTGGTGATGGGCTGGTGACGGCTGGGATCGTGGGGGCCGACCATCGAGGCGGTGCGGCGGTGCGGTGGCGGGGAAGGTAGGCGACGCGGGGCGGTGGTGCAGCGGCGGGGAAGGGAAGCGGCTCGGGGCGGCGGCGCGAAGGCACGGGGTGGGAGGCGGGGCGGCGGCGCGAAGGCGCGGGGCGGGAGGCGGCGCGGCGGCGCAGGGCGGGAGGGAGGTGGTGCGACGGCGGGCTGGCAGGAGGAGGTTGTGGGGAGCACGGGGAGATAGAGAGGAGTGGGCTGGTTAGTTTTGTAGCTTCGGGGGTGGGCGTCGGGTGTTGGCAGAATAAGCAGTTTTGTGGGCAGAATAAGGTCTTAAGGGGGTTGGTAGAATAGACCCACCCTATATATATATATATATATATATATATATATATATATATATATATATATATATATATATATATATATATATATATATATATATATATATATATACCAACTCATTTTCCTATATAGGACTCCTCTTTTATACTCTCAGGAGTACATACTCCCATCTGGCTCGACGGGTTGCTGCGTATTGGATGCCTCACGTTCGTTACTAGCGGCTTATGAAAAACGAATAGATTAACCTTTTCCGTTTGCATGCATAACAACCTCCGGTGCATGCCTTTTTTGAATTTGGGATAAGGTATATTCACGCATGGAGTCTGTTACATTTGCAAGTTTGCACGTGCACATGTACGTGTAGTATCATTTTTTACATTTATTTTGTGAGAATAAACACTAGTAATTTTCATGAGGGAGTATAATAAAGAAGGGTATATTCTGTATTTTTTATTAGCAGAAGGGTATGTACCACTTGTTTCATACACTAGAGAGTATATACAATATTTTTGTGTGTAAGTATATACGAGTAACAAATTTATTCAAGAGGGTATTTATACTTTTTTGTGAGTGAGTATATACTTTGCTCACAACGTATAGTACTATTTTTTGTGAGTGGGTATATACTGCTTTGCAACCAAAAAAGTATATACTTTTTTTCCAAAGTAGTATATTCTTATTTTCAAAGCAGTATACCTTTTTTAGTTGTAGTGTATACCTTTTTTCAAAGTAGTGTATATCTTTTTTCACACTGAAGTATGTTCATCTAAACATGAGTATGTACGTAATGAACATGAAGTATATTTGACTGAAATATGAATATGTACAGAGAACAATGGAGGAGCATGTCCAGCAAAAAATCCATAAACATGACACCATCAGCTACGAAGATACAAAGATAGCTGCTAACTTTTTTCACATGCATATACTGATATACAACGTACTAGCCAGATTTGCCATGCATACACACCCACATGATCTATTTGGTATTTGCATTCTGGCCGGCATGCACATGCGTAGTAGATCGGAAAATCAGTGGCCATGCATGATGCCACAACTCGTCCGTCGTCATGGTGCACTGCCACCACTAGTTCGTTGTCGTTGTCCGCTGGCCGCACATCGACTCCGCCGTCAGAGCCACCGTCGGCTTCATGCATCTTGTCTCGTCGTCAACCGGCGGCCTCATGCATCTGGTCTCTGTCACAGATCGGCAGCATGACTTCATTAGATCAACCGGCTCTTCCAGGTCCAATTACCCCGCCGCCGTGCCTGGCCATCCGTCGTCTCCTAGCTAGGGATACAATGAGAAATCCCATCTGCATGCATACAAGTTAGAAAAGATAAGTACTCACCTAATTAGATGCTTACCCGAGCAAGGAGCTGCAAGTAGAGATAGGTTGTGATTTTCCAGGTATATGCAATTTCTCCACGACTCTATTTGTAATTCGCCGGTCATCAGAACGTGGTTGTCTGCATATCGTCCTCGCCGTCGTCGAGCCAACGGTCGTCGTTGTCTTGTCTCCGTCACCGTGGTTCGCCTCTGTGTCGCCGCCGTCGTCCTTGTGTCGTCGTTGTCCTCGTCAAGCCGCCGTCGTCCGCGTCGAGCTGCCGCCGTCCGCATTTCGTAGTCGCCGAGACGCCAATAGCCGCTCTCGTCTCTGCCGTCATCATCAGGCCATCTCATCAAACCAAATCGCTAGATGCATCCATGGGTTGGCATTAATATGTCTATCCATCCAATCCCTGGGATCACGGAACAAACTTTCAAATTAGTCCGGATCCATGCAAAGAGATAAGGTCCCGTTATTAATTATTAATTCAATTAAATAAAATCCCAAATGGGTTGTTAGGTGGTGGGAGTACATACACCTAGGTGTACCAACTCATTTTCCTATATATATATATCGAACAATCTCACATTTATTTGAATTTGTGATAATGTGTGGCTTTTGCAGCTCACAGCTAAGTACTTGTCGGCGTAGGGGGCGGGGCACTATACATTGTGTGATAAACACATTATACATATGAAACATGGTTTAGATTATGAAGATCTAGCTAGAGCTTGAAATGTACTATTATTTGAAATCAGCATAAAGTGGATTCAAAAATTTGAATTCGAGTTCATATAGTACACATAGTTCATATCTAACTTGACAGTAATCATGTGGTGTGTTGTGAAGATAATATACAGATGATGGTTTAACTTGACAACAATCATGATTGTAGATTCTTATTCAAATAGTGAAACGAATTCCAATTTAGTTCATATTGCAGCGGTAGTATATACATTTGGAATGCACTAAAATGTTCATTTGAGTAGGTTACATGCATTATGCACCTAGCGAAATATTTTAATTGAACATAACATGGATTCAAAGTTTTGAATGACATTTGTAGTAATTCATACAGTAAAACGGGACAAGACCCTCTCTTGTGTGGTGCAAATTGACTTTTTTTTGGTTGAGGGAAGTGTGAATTGATATGGTACCGTACAGGTTAGCCTTGTCCCGAAATTTCAACCCGCGCCTTATTATGCAGTAATTTCAAGATATCTCTTTGTCTGTTTGTGCTCCGAAAACTCCCTCCTTCTCAACCCACGCCTTGCTATCCCGAAATTACAACGCGCGCGAAAACTCCCTCCTCCTGCGAAATCCCAACACGCGAAGTCCCCGTTCTACCCCTGGGCGGAAAGAGCTGCTAGTTCAAATTGGTGGGGGTACTTTTGTAACTTACCCTACATTTCGAACAAGCGCGTCCATAAGTCATGGTTCCCCCCTCCCATCCCCTTCTTTTCCCCATTCGAAAACCGAGGCCGCCAAACCTCTCTCCACCAGCCGTGAAACCCCACCCTCCTCGGTCCGCCCCCCCACCACCGCCCTGCCGGAGCCTCTTCCCCGACGACGTCGTCCACCGCAACAGCTCGACGTCCCTCATCCACCGCACCTGATGAGGATCCGTCGTCGATCTCGTCGTCCCGCCAGTTCAGCCGCCCCGTCCTCCACCTCCAAGGAGTTGCTCCGACGATCACCTCGTCTATCGCGGCTGCTCCATTCCCACAGCACCGCCTTAACCTGCCCCACCGGAACCGCATCATCCTCACTGACTCCTCGGATGAAGCAAAGGCCTACTCGGCGGCACCAAAGAGGTTGTACACTCATCGCATCTTCTCCTTCACTCGACCTCACGGCGCCGCCGGTGCTCGATCCCGCTCCGCCATGGCCCGGCTCCCTTGCCGCCGGCGCTGCCGACGACATCCTCCACGGCGGATCTCCCCCATTGCGAGGCTCTCTCGGTGGCGGCGGCCATACCAGCCGGAGCTGCTGCTGCTCCGGCTCTCGCTCGTGCTGCTGCTCTGCTCTTGCTCTCGCTCGTGCTGCTGCTCTGCTCTTGCTCTCGCTCGCGTTGCTGATGCTGGTACACAGGCTGCTGCAGCTACACGAGTTGCTGCTCTAGCTCTCGTTCGCGCTGCTGCTCTGGCTGCTAGCTGCTAGTGTGTTCCCTGCTGAGCGGCTGCTGATTTAGATCACTGCTTCTCTGCTACCAGTGCTCGAGCGGCCTAAACTACCAATGAAGTGCTTGTCTGCTACTAGTGCGTTCAGTTTCGACAGTAAAATTCAGTTTCGACAGTAACAGTCATTTTCGACAGTAAAATTCAGTTTCGACAATTAAGTTCAGAGTCAACAGTTTTTACATCATCTGTTGGAGTTGGTTGTCTTTTGGTGATGTAAATTTTACAGCTAGCACTTTTTGGTGATGTATTTTACATCATCTATTGGAGATGGTATTAGAATCCCACTTCAGATTAACGATGTCCGTCTTGTAATGCTTCAGCCTCGACGTCGTACAGCTCGCCGGAGCTGCTCCAACGATGAAACCATCCATCACAACAGAGCAGTACCCTCGACGCCGTCTACAGACGCCTCAGATCTTCTTCCCCAGCTCTGACAGCCACCTCCCCCGCAACATCTTCAGCGCCCGACCCAATGATGCTGAGGTCGACACGGCTATGCCAAAGAGGTTGTACACTTGTCGCATCACTTTTTACTCTACATTCATGTCGACCCCTTAGGGCTATTTTGGTTCAAAGGAAAAAGTGAAGGAAAAACATAGCAATAGGAAATTTTCCTATGGTACCCTACTATTCAATTATTCATGCGTTTGGTTGAAAGGAATGGAGCAAAACAAAACTGAAGGATTTTTTTCCTTTCGTGTCTGTTTCAAAGGAAAAACACAGAAATTATAACATCCACCTAGACCTACTTATCAAAATCCTATGCATGAAAAAGAAGACTAAGTGCATTAGTGACATAATAACATTCTAACTGTACACATTTGCAGGTGGTTTGACTTTAATTTGGCCGTGTTTCTTTGCATTCATGTGCTCTTCCTGCAAGCCAAAGGAGCCCTTACAGAATTACTTCATTTACAGATAGGTGTCGAAGAAAACTTTGTGTGGTTTGTCCTGCTCCTGCCGCGCCATCGTCCACCTCACCTGAGCTGCTCCATCGACAGAAGCGTCCACCATACCAGACATCACGACTCCTTACCGTCTTTCACCGCCTCAGATCTCCTTCCCTGTCGCCGGCAGCCACCGCAACTGCATCACCATCATCGACTCAGCAGATGAACCTGGGGAGTACACGGGTCCGCAAGAGAGGCCGCACTCTTTTGTTTCTGCTTACTTTATGCATTGCTTAATATTACCTGCTAGCTTATCATCCTGTTCATCTCTTAGACTCCAAGTCAGGTCCAAATTAATGTTCAAACTTGAGTTTTAAAATGCTTGTGGGGCACATATCGAGGCAGCAATGAATAGTATATCGATCTACTATCTGTTTCATCTAGGGTATCTACTATGTCGTTCATCTTGGGTGGGAAACAAATAGTAAAGCAGCCATCATCTGTCTTTTTATTAAATTAAGCTATCATTTGCCTGCTATCATTATTTTTGGATCTATCCACTGGTTGTTACCATCACTCTAGATTTCTGCATGCTCTCCGTACTTAATCTCACTATATTTTTTTCGTATGCATGTCAGTTATTGTACACAGTAATGCTGAACATGTAGAGAAAAAGAGAAGAGTCTTGCGCGGTAATACAATGTCATGCAGACATCGCTCCATGGTGGGTGCAATGGCAACCCCACCTCCCCCTCCTCCAGATTGTAATCCAGAGGAAGATAGCTGTTTAGAGGTGGAGTCAGAGGGAGCTGACCACTCCTATTTACCCCCTGAGGTGTTTGCTCTAACTTGGCATGATGATGTTGGTCATATCATGCATATGGTGCCTTGCTTTGCTTACTTTCGACATCATATATGTCATCTGCTTAGTTTAGACATGTTCTATAATGCCACCTGTTTAGTTTCTATATCACATATGTGAATTATCCAATGCCATCTTTTTTAGCCAGCCATAGTATATGTGAAATATGCAATGCCATCCTATTTAGCCAGGCATCATATATTTGAATTATATCTTGCCATTCCTTTTTTCCATTACATTTCCATTTGTCGACAATGTTTGTACATTCAACTACTCTTCCTGTGAATCAGCCATTTGGGTGGGTGATGAAAAAATCTGGAGTGAAAACAAGTTCTTCAGAGCAGACAGTGCTACCTGTCGAAGTAGATCTCTTGCTGGGTCCAGATAGCTCCTCCGAGGAGGATTCAGAGACAGATGACCAGTCCTATTCCCCCCCCCCCCCCCCGAGGTGTATGCTCTAACTTGGCACAGTTATACTGCTCGTATCATGCATATGGTGTCTTGCATTGCATAGTTTAGACATCATATACACAATATTCAACATCATCTGCTTAGTTTAGACATCATATATGCGAATGCCATCTGCTTAGTATATAAATCACATATGTGAATTATATCATGCCATCCTGTTTACTTAGATAACATGTATGTGAATTATGTCATGCGAACCTGTTTACTAAAGACATCATATAATTATCTCATGCCATCCTTTTTAGTTAGTCATCATATCTTTGAATTATGTCATGCTATACTATTTAGATAGACATCATATATGTGAAATTATGTTATGCTATCCTGTTTAGTTAAACAACATATATGTGAACTATTTCATGCCCTCTTTTTTCCTCGCTATCTATTGCATCTGTCTCATACAAGGTCTGTACATTCAACTACTTTTCTTGTTTATCAGCCATTTGAATTGGAGGGGGTGATGGCAGTATCTAGCGGAGTAAAAACACGGTCTTCAAATAAAACAACGCTACATGTCGATGGAGATAGCACCCTGGTTGTACTTGCACAAGAACCAGCCCTACCAAACATAACCCAGACTATCGCAGATTGTACCCCTACTCAAATGGACAGAGAACCAGCTTCACCCAATCTAACCCCAATCCCAGCAGTTAGTAATCCAGTTCCAGTTGACACAGCACCATCTCCACAACAGAGCTCCCAAACAAGAGCAGTTAGTAAGGCAGCTCCAGTGCCCAAAGCGCCAGGACTACCACGGCGAACCCCAACTCCACCAGTTAGTACACCTATTCCTGTGGACGAAGCAGAACCAGTCATCCGTAGTTTAGCGTCTATCGCATTTGATGTTGTTAAATCCTATGTGCGTATCTTCCCATCATGGAAATATTATACTGAAGATGAAGGAAAAAGCCAGTTGCAGGTGTTCCTCCAGGAGTTATGTGTAAGTATTCATGGAAATTACTTTGCTTTGTCCCGTACGTTCTACATCCCTGCTGGTTATAACACAGCAAATGTTCCCATTTTCTGTGTAGAGAACGACCGATTTGGAAACTCAGGATGGGGTAACCTATGCTAATACCTGTGCTATCTTCAAGAATGCTTTACGGCAGTATCGGGATTACCTGAAGAAAACGTATTTCACTGGCAAGGAAACTCATCAAATTCCCTTACTTTCTCCGGAGACACATTTACGGGACGATGACTGGGAACGCCTTGTTCTGTATTGGTCTAGACCCATGAATCTGGTAGGGTATATGAGATCATATTTCATTCTGAAGTACTATATGGCTACGTCTTTACTGTACTCTCTTCTTGTAGAACAAGTGCTTAAACCTGCAGAACAACTGTTCTCAGGTAAGATTCCATAGCTATGGTGCATACTGCTTTGCTCTTGTATCACTGTATTTACTCATACCAACTAATTTTTAAATAGAAGGATCCAATCGAAACTCCAATGGCACAACATGTATGTTTAAACATGTTTCTTTAACTGGTTTGCTCTTCTAAATTGCTCTATGTTGATTTCAATTTCAATTGTGTAGACAGTTGTCTTCTCATATCATGCACATTACTAGCATCAAAACAGTGCCAATAGTGTTGTTAGTTGTACATGTATACCCGTGGTACCCATCTGAAATCTTGTGGTGTCGTGTAGTTTCCCAAACTTATATTCTTTCAATGCTATTTTGTCTTGAACTGATATGATTTGAACTGTGTCTCTATTTTGATTTGGCAAGACAATGCAGTGACAGTAGCACATAGATATATGTTTGTTTGATGCTTTTATAATGTACTACTTTGCAATAGAAGACTTGATAGTTTAATCCTGTCCACCTTACTACTGAACTGGTTCACCAAAATGAGTTTCATATACTACATGCTAAACCTGTTATGTGTCTGCTTGTTTCTTCTTTTAGAATGCTGACAGAATATTGGAGAAGAGTACCACATTAAGCAATGGTAAAGGAAGTAATGCAGATAAGGGTGAAGATAGTGAGACAACCTTGCTGGTCTCCAACAAAGCTGATAAAACACATAAGGAAAACTACCTTGAGGACAGTGAGACAACCCCAAAGTTCTGTCTTGATGTAGTGTTCGAGTTACTGGCCACTACCGCTTGCACAAGCTCTTCAAACTCGCTGTCTGAATCAGTTCGGTTTCTTGAGTCTAAACTACAAGCTGAAAGACATCGATCAGTTGTGCTGCGACAAGAAGCCGAAGGACTGAGGAAGTCCCTGGAGAATTCAGATGCATACTTTTTGGTGCAACAGCAAGCGTTGGAGGATTTTAGCGCCAAACAAGAGAAAGCTAATAAGCTTGCTAAGCTTATTGCCAGCATGGTGGATACCCAGGATAACGTTTCTTGAGCTCTTCTGAAGTTGTTTCAGTTCTGGACTTGTTTTGCTGCCGCGTTTATTTGCACTGGTGGCCAATTTAGATGCCCAGTGTATGTAATATGCTGCTTTGTTGTTCCCTTTATTTGCACTGGTGGCGAACTTTGATGCCCAGTGGATGTAATGTCTGTAATTGCCGTAATAGCCTAGCGTTAGTTGCTTGCTTATTTATTTACTTATAGTCTTGTTTATTTGTTTCCTTGTAGTCACTGCAGTTCTTTTTCCTCGGTTTGCTAGTGGCCGCAATAACCATGGGCCACATACGGGCCGTGGTAACGATGGGCCCCCTACGGGCCGTAGGATCCATGGGCCTTGTACATGCCGTAGGATACATGGGTCGTACTGTTCATGGGCCGAAACCGGACCACAATATGGACCGTCAACAGGCCAAAATTGGAACCGTCCATTTATGGGCCTAGACCATAACGGGCCGTTAATAGGCCGAAAGACAGCACATGCTTAATTCTATCAACAGGCATGACGGGTCGTTAATGGGACGGATTACAGGACAGGATGAAAACGGCCCTACTGGTTAACGGGCCACAAACGGACCGATTGTTACCACGGGCTGAATTTGGCCCATTAGCATAACAGGCCAGTAACGGACCATAAGTAATCGAGGGCCGGAAATGAGCCCAAGAATTTATGGGCCCTTAGAAGGCCGAAAGAAAACACGGGCTGGAAACGGCCCAACTGAATCATGGGCCGTTAATGGGCTCAAAGCAGTTTACTGTTCATGATGGGCCTGATTCACCACGAGCCGTCAATGGGCCCAGAGATGCAAAAGGCCTCATATGGGCCGAAAGACTTCACGGGCCATAGATGGGCCGAAAGTGACAGTGGGCTGGAATCATATGGGACGGCCCACATGACGCTACTGGGCCGACTTTTGAAAGGCCATAACGGGCCGTGAGTACCCGGGCCGTAAATGGGTTGTATGCGAACAGGCCGGTAACAGGCTTTCCATGGGCCGGCCTGTTAACTTTTGACCAAGTCAAACGGGTCGGCCTTTTTAACCTAAATGGGCCACTGTTGGGCCGTGCCACGTGTCGACGTATCATAGGCGTCTCTCGTCCAATGAATGGATGACATCTTTCGCAATGCCGAGCTGACACGTGGATCCGCCGTCGAATGAGAAATTTACACGTGGAAAATCGCCATTGGTCAGGGCTGCTAACGGGTTATCGGATCCAAACCCACACCCGATAGCTTAACGGCGACCCGTTACGGTGGATGCCACGTGTCGGTTACCCTTGACGAAAACACTTCCATGACGCGACATTTATCGTCATGGAAGTGGACACTTCCGTGATGATAATTTCAGTATTGTCATGGAACACTTCTACGACAGCACATGTATGACTATCTTGATTCTGTAATAAAATTGTCACGGATGTACATGCATGACAGAAAACTTGACCTACTATGACAAAGACGTATCATCACGGAAGTGTTTTTTTTGTAGTGTTGCATATGATTTCTAGCATGTAGCTATGTATTGCTTCTAATTTGTTGAAATACCCTTATGAGCCCGCCCTTTTAATTTGGCAGAGTAATATTGGTTGCATCTTTCATATGGTGTCTAGCTTGCATTGCTTCTAATTAGTTGAAATGCCTTCTGCTTAGTTCACACATCATAGGTGTGAATATGCAATGCTGTCCTTTTTTCGTACATATTCCATCCTCCTATCATGCGGTTGCCTTACATCAAAGTAGTGTTCATCAGTACCATGCATCAATGAGTTCTAAAAAGCAAATTTTATTCCTTTTTCTTGTGGGTTTGACTTTACAAGGCAAAATCAAAAAAGAGGAAGGAAAAGAGTAAGGAAGGGGATGATGGTGGTCCTCTGCAGCAATGTAAACGGAGCATCTCTATAGATTCTCCTTGTATTGCTAGTGCATTACAAGTTCCAAGTCTCATCTCCCCTACACCACCATCGCAGGTGCTTGCTCTAACTTGGCAGTGTGATATCTGGTTGCATGTTGCATATGGTGTCTAGCTTGTATTGCTTCTAATTAGGGTAAAATGCACCTGCTTAGCTTACACATTATACATGTGAATATGACACGCCTTCTTGTTTCTGGTACATACGATATCTGTCTATCACACTGATACGTCTCCAACGTATCTATAATTTTTTATTGTTCCATGTTGTTATATTATCAATCTTGGATGTTTTTATATGCATTTACAGCAATTATATATCATTTTTTGGGACTAACCTATTAACTTAGTGCCCAGTGCCAATTGCTGTTTTCTGCCTGTTTTTTGTTTTACAGAATATCAATACCAAATGAAGTCCAAATGCCACAAAACTTTTTGGAGATTTTTTTATGGACAATACCAACACTAGAAGCTTCGGGAGAACACCAGACGCCAGAGGAGGTGGCCACGAGCCACCAGGGCGCGCCTGGGAGGGGGGGCAGGCGCGCCCTGGTGCCTTGTGGGCCCACCTCAGCTCCGTTTGACCTAATTCCACCACTATGAATTTCCAAAAAATCAGAAACCCTCAGGGGAGTCCACGAAATACTTTTTCCGCTGCCGCAAGTTTCTGTTCTCGAGAGATCCCATCTGGAGGCCTTTTCCGGTACTCCGCCGGAGGGGGAATAGATCACGAAGGGGCTCTACATCAACCTTGCTGCCCTTCCGATGATGCGTGAGTAGTTTACCACGGACCTTCCGGTCCATAGTTAGTAGCTAGATGGCTTCTTCTCTCTTTTTGATCTTCAATACAATGTTCTCCTCGATGTTCTTGGAGTTCTATCCGATGTAATCACTTTTTGCGGTGTGTTTGTTGGGATCCGATGAATTGTGAGTTTATGATCTGATTATCCATGAATATTATTTGAGTCTTCTCTGATCTCTTTTATGCATGATTATTATAGCCCCGTATTTCTTCTCTGATCTATTGATTTGGTTTGGCCAACTAGATTGATTTATCTTGCCATGGGAAGAGGTGCTTTGTAATGGGTTCGATCTTGCGGTGCTCAATCCCAGTGACAGAAAGGGACATGACACGTATGTATCATTGCTATTAAGGGTAAAAAGATGGGGTTAATTCATACATGAGTTTATCTTGTCTACATCATGTCATCGTTCTTAAGGCGTTACTCCGTTCTTTATGGACTTAATACACTAGATGCATGCTGGATAGCGGTCGATGTGTGGAGTAATAGTAGTAGATGCAGGCAGGAGTCGGTCTACTTGTATTGGACGTGATGCCTATATACATGATCATTGCCTTGGATATCGTCATGATTATTTGCTTTTCTATCAATTGCCCAACAGTAATTTGTCTACCCATCGTATGCTATTTTCTTGAGAGAAGCCTCAAGTGAAAACTATGGCCCCCGTGTCTATCTAAATCATATACTAAAACCCTAAAAATACTTGCTGCACTTTTTCTTTATTTATTTTATTTTTGTATTTTTGTTTCAATCTATCTATCTATGACATATATTTTAATCTTGCGACTTACCGCCGAGGAATTGACAACCCCTTGTTTGCGTTGGGTGCAAGGATATGTTGTTTTGTGTGCAGGTGCTGCTAACGAGGTGTTGCGTGATTCTCCTACTGGATTGATAACCTTGGTTTCATAACTGAGGGAAATATTTATCTCTACTGTACTGCATCTCCCTTCCTCTTCAGGGAATTACCAACGCAAGCTACAAGTAGCATGAAGAATTTCTGGCGCCGTTGCCGGGGAGACATCATCAACATCTATCAAGTACCTACGCATAAAACTCTCATCTCCTTGCGCTTACTTTATTTACTTTATTTTCCTTTGCCTCTCATTTTCATCTCCCCCACTTCTAAAAAGTTTTTACAAAAATACAAAAATATTTTTCGTTTGACTTTTTCTTGTTTGTTTGATTGCTTGCTCGTTTTATCACTATGGCTAGTTCTTCGCTCGTTACTATTACCCCTGAAAATGAAGTGCTCAATTTTAAACAAAGGGGAGGAGAGAATTTAAAAGATGCTTGGTATAGGATTTGTGATGCTCATAATAGATCAACTCGTAAGCAATCCTCTACCATCCTTCTTCGCAATTTTTATGTGGGCATTACTACTTGGTATAGATTTGTGCTTGATACTATTACTGGGGGGAATTTCTTGATGTGTCCCTCTATGGATGCTTTTAATGCTATGGGAAATTTAGTGGGATCACCACCTATTACTATTAATGAAACAACTTTGACCTTGGAACATGTTATGCAAAGGTTAGAAGCTATTGAAAATAAAATGCCTACCGTTGAGCATATTGAAAATTTAGATAAAAAGATTCATAACCATGTTACTCAATTTGGATCAAAGGTAGGGATTACTCTTAAGATGCTAAAAGAGAAAGAACCAATAATTAATGAAAGGATGGAACAAAGTCCCGCTAGGATCGATAAGTTGGAAGAAATTATTAATAATTTGGGTTCCGCTTTTTCTTCTGCTAAAACTATTGAAAAAACTACTCCTAGCAAGAATTGCAAGTTTATATATGTTCCTAAGACCAATGGTGCTACTTCTAGTAAGGGAAATGAGGATCTTAAAATGATTAGCGTGCACCCCAATTTCATTGATATAATTAAGGAACCTATTCACAAAAGCAAAATTCTTGATTTTGTGCCTAGAAGTGTGATGGTGAGAAACACCTATGTTAAATCTATTAGAAAAAATGGATGTGTGATTGAGGAGTTGGAAACCAAAGATGACAATACTTAAAACTATGCATTATGCCTAGCTAGGGGCATAAAACAATAGCGCTTGTTGGGAGGCAACCCAATGAATAAAATAATTTTTTATTATTTGTTTCTGTTATTGTGTGTTTTCACTTTCATTCTACTGTAATGATTGAGTTTTTGTGTTTTTAATTAGTGTTTGTGCCAAGTAAATCCTTTAGGATGATTTGGAAGATAGTATAATTGATGCTGTTTGGAAAACAGAAAGTTTTGCGTCCAGTGCTGGAATTTTGTTTCTGTACTGGGAGTCAGAAAAATCTGAAATTTTTACACAGTATTTTTATATGAATTTTACACGTTGTACTAATTTTTCAGAATTTTTGGAGTTACAGAAGTATGGATTTTAAATAGATTTCTACAGACTGTTCTATTTTTGACAGATTCTGTTTTTGATGCACTACTTGCTCGTTTT
The DNA here is from genome assembly GCA_039707655.1 of Elymus sibiricus. Lineage (NCBI taxonomy): Eukaryota > Viridiplantae > Streptophyta > Magnoliopsida > Poales > Poaceae > Elymus > Elymus sibiricus. Next base: position 334,885,259 of record CM077666.1, read on the forward strand.
GATGAAACTATGGATTGTATCGGGGGGAATAAGCCATGGAGAAGTTAGAATACAGTAGGTATAATGCAAAAATAAAATATGAATGGGTTTGCAACAGTACTTAAAGTAGTGATTTATTTTGTTATACTAACGGATCTCACGAAGGTTTTGTTGAGTTTTGTGTGATTGAAGTTTTCAAGTTTTGGGTGAGATCACGATGGATGAAGGAATAAGGAGTGGCAAGAGCCTAAGCTTGGGGATTCCCGAGGCACCTCAAGGTAATATTCAAGGAAGACTCAAGCGTCGAAGCTTGGGGATGCCCCGGAAGGCATCCCCTCTTTCTTCTACCAACCATCGGTAATTTTATTTGGAGCTATATTTTTATTCGTCACATGATATGTGTTTTGCTTGGAGCGTCTTGTATTATATGAGTCTTTGCTTTGTTTGCTTTTTAGTTTGTCACAATCATCCTTGCTGAACACACCTATTTTGAGAGAGCCACACGATCATCATAATTTGTTAGAATACTCTATGTGCTTCACTTAAATTTTTTGAGCTAGGCAGTTGCTCTAGTGCTTCACTTAAATCTTTTTGAGCACGGCGGTGGCTATATTTTGAAGAAATGAACTCTCATGCTTCACTTACATTATTTTGAGAGTTGATAAGATTGAAATTTTGAAGAAATATTTGCACTCTCATGCTTCACTTATATCTTTTTGAGAGTTGGTGATAGTAATGGTAATTTGCACAAGATATGAATTTGGTCCCAAAGTGATGAATATTCAAGAGGGATATAATAAAAACTTTCATATAGATCATTGGATATGATAAGTATGATTCCTTGCAATAGTTTTGCGATATGGAAATGATAATACGTGAGTCATGTTAGTGAGTAATTGTGATTTAGTAAGAATATTGATGTTAAGGTTTGTTTTTCCCTATGCATGCACGTTAAGTCAATAGTTATGCAAAGAAATTATATCCTACTTATGGTGCATTATTCGGTGTTAGTTATGTTCAATGCATGTTTATGACCGTTTTCGTTTTTTGGTTGGTTGCTTCTCAATCTTTTGCTAGCCTTCATTTGTACTAAGCGGAAATATTGCTTGTGCATCCAAACTCCTTAAACCCAAGTTGTGCCAAATGAGTCCACTATATCTACCTATATGCGGTATTTCAATGCCGTTCCAAGTAAATTTGCGTGTGCCAACTCTAATTTTCAAAATAATTTTTCCGTTTTGTGTGCCCGTACCACTCATGAAGCGGCAGGGGGTGGCCAATATTTTCCATGCTAGGTGTGTTATTCTCACGATGAGTGTTTATTCACTTGTCATTGCACGAGAGAGTGGCTGGTAATAGGGATGCCCAGTCCCACGATGAAATCAAAAATTAATAACAACAAAATTCCTTGGAAAGTGATGGTATGGAGGGCACCCGTGGATACGGCTAGCCATGGATTGTGAAAGAATGGTGGAAAGGAAATAAACTTTACTTTCTGTTTGGGAACAGCCTATGATGTGTCTAGCATGGAAGATATTGGGAATTCTCGGTCGTTTTCGTTGACAGGAAAAGCATGCCTCTCAAAATATTTTTTATCTCTCTAATTTAAGCTTTGAGCTTTGGCACATTAGCAAATCTCTGCTTCCCTCTGCAAAGGGCCTATCTATTTACTTTATGCAATTTTTATTTTTATTTTGAGTCTCCATCTTCTCTTATAAAGCACCAACTAGAGAGCACTATTGTCATACTTGTGCATTGGATGTAGCTAATATTTGAGTGTGTTTCATGAATGGATCAATGATTGAGCAAGGGATAACTTTCTTTAGCGTTGATATTTTGAAAGACATGGTTGCTTGTTAGCATGCTTGAGTATTTATATCTTCATGTCAAACTATAGACTATTGCTTTGAATCATTCAAGTCCAATGTCCATGCTACTAAATAAAAGAATATATGATGAATATGATAGGCAGCATTCCACATCAAAAATTCTGTTTTTATCATTTACCTACTCGAGGACGAGCAGGAATTAAGCTTGGGGATGCTGATACGTCTCCAACGTATCTATAATTTTTAATTGTTCCATGCTGTTATATTATCAATCTTGGATGTTTTTATATGCATTTACAGCAATTATATATCATTTTTTTGGACTAACCTATTAACTTAGTGCCCAGTGCCAGTTGCTGTTTTCTGCTTGTTTTTTGTTTTACAGAATATCAATACCAAATGAAGTCCAAATGCCACGAAAATTTTTGGAGATTTTTTTCTGGACAATACCAACACTAGAAGCTTTGGGACAAGACCAGACGCCAGAGGAGGTGGCCACGAGCCACCAGGGCGCGCCTGGGGGCCCTGGTGCCTCGTGGGCCCTCCTTAGCTCCGTTTGACCTAATTCCACCACTATAAATTCCCAAAAAATCAGAAACCCTCAGGGGAGTCCACGAAATACTTTTTCCGCTGCCACAAGTTTCTGTTCTCGAGAGATCCCATCTGGAGGCCTTTTTCGGTACTCCGCCGGACGAGGAATCGATCACGGAGGGGCCCTACATCAACCTTGCTACCCTTCCGATGATGCGTGAGTAGTTTACCACAGACCTTAGGGTCCATAGTTAGTAGCTAGATGGCTTCTTCTCTCTTTTTGATCTTCAATACAATGTTCTCCTCGATGTTCTTGGAGTTCTATCCGATGTAATCACTTTTTGCGGTGTGTTTGTTGGGATCCGATGAATTGTGAGTTTATGATCTGATTATCCATGAATATTATTTGAGTCTTCTCTGATATCTTTTATGCATGATTATTATAGCCTCATATTTCTTCTCCGATCTATTGATTTGGTTTGGCCAACTAGATTGATTTATCTTGCCATGGGAAGAGGTGCTTTGTAATGGGTTCGATCTTGCGGTGCTCAATCCCAGTGACAGAAAGGGACATGACACGTATGTATCATTCCTATTAAGGGTAAAAAGATGGGGTTTATTCATACATGAGTTTATCTTGTCTACATCATGTCATCGTTCTTAAGGCGTTACTCCGTTCTTTATGGACTTAATACACTAGATGCATGCTGGATAGCGGTCGATGTGTGGAGTAATAGTAGTAGATGCAGGCAGGAGTCGGTCTACTTGTATTGGACGTGATGCCTATATACATGATCATTGCCTTGGATATCGTCATGATTATTTGCTTTTCTATCAATGGCCCAACAGTAATTTGTCTACCCACCGTATGCTATTTTCCTGAGAGAAGCCTCTAGTAAAAACTATGGCCCCCAGGTCTATCTAAATCATATACTAAAACCCTAAAAATACTTGCTGCACTTTTTCTTTCTTTATTTTATTTTTGTATTTTTGTTTCAATCTATCTATCTATCACATACAATTTAATCTTGCAACTTACCGCCGAGGGATTGACAACCGCTTGTTTGCGTTGGGTGCCAGGATTTGTTGTTTTGTGTGCAGGTGCTGCTAACGAGGTGTTGTGTGATTCTCCTACTAGATTGATAACCTTGGTTTCATAACTGAGGGAAATACTTATCTCTACTGTACTGCATCTCCCTTCCTCTTCAGGGAATTACCAACGCAAGCTACAAGTAGCACACACCATGTTCTTACATCAAACTACTGTTCTTGTGTATCTTGCATCAATCACTTACGATGAGACACCTTTAAGTTGGCAGTGTGATATTGGTTACGCCTTGCATATGATTTCTTGCATGTACTGCTTCTAATTTGTTGAAACGCCACCTATGACGAGACATTTTTAACTTGGCAGAGTGATATTGGTTGCATCTTTCATATGGTGTCTAGCTTGCAGTGCTTCTAATTTGTTGAAATACCTTCTGCTTAGTTTCCACATCATAGGTGTGAATATGTCATGCGGTCCTGTTTTTCGTACATATTCCATCCTCGTATCATGTGTTTGCCTTACATCAAAATATTGTTCCTCAGTATCATGCATGAATGAGTTCTGAAGAGCGAATTTTATTCCTTTTTCTTGTCAGTTTGACTTCACAATGCAAAATCAATACAGTGGAAGGAAATTAGTAAGGCAGTGGATGATGGTGGTCCTTCCGAGCAACTAAAACAGAGGGTCTCTACAGATTCTACTCAGCCATCCTCCCAACTAGATTCGCAAGACAACGCAGGGCTAGACAGTCAACGTAGTTGTGTAGATGATGAACACATCTCCCCTACTACACCATCACAGGTGCTTGCTCTAACTTGGCACTGTTATATGTGGTTGCTTGTTGCGTATGATGTCTAGTTTGTATTGCTTCTAATTTTGTTGATTTGCGTCTGCTTAGTTTACACATTATACTTGTGAATATGACACGTGTTCCTGTTTCTAGAACATACTAAATCTGTCTATCACACCATGTTCTTACATCAAAGTATTGTTGTGTATCCTGCAACAATCACTTACCATAAGACACATTTAACTTGGGAGTGTGATATACGTTGCATCTTGCATTGTCTCCTAGCTTGTACTGCTTCTAATTTGTTGAAATGGCACTTATGACGAGACACTTTTAAGAGTGATATTGGTTGCATGTTCATATGGTGCCTAGCTTTCATTTCTTCTAATTTGTTGAAATGTCTTCTGCTTAGTCTTTTTCATACATATTCCATCCTCCTATCATAGGTGTGAATATGCAATGCTTTCCTTTTTTCATACATACTCCGTCCTCCTATCATGTGGTTGCCTTACATCAAAGTAGTCTTCGTCTGTATCATGCATCAATGAGTTATGCAGAGCCAATTTTATTCCTTTTCTTGTGGTTTTGACTTCAGAAGGCAATATCAAAAAAGAGGAAGGAAAAGAGTAAGTTAGGGGATGTTGGTGGTCCTCCGGACCAACGCAAACGGAGGCTCTCTAGATTTGCCACTGCTACTGCTACTGCAGTTGAAGTTCCAAGTCTATATGATGACTCCATCTCCCCTACTCCACCAACGCATGTGCTTGCTCTAACTTGATAGTGTGATAATTGGTTGCATCTTGCATATGGTGTATAGCTTGTATTTCTTATAATTTGATTAAATTGCACCTGCTGAGTTTATACGTTATACATGTGAATATGACATGCCTTTCTGTATCTAGAATACACTGCATCTATCTATCACCCCATGTTCCTACATCAAAGTACTACTGTTGTGTATCCTGCATCAATCACTTATGATGAGACACTTTTAACTTGGCAGTGTGATATTGGTTGCATCTTGCATTGATTTCTAGCTTGTACTGCTTCTAATTTTTCGAAATTCCACTTATGAAGAGACACTTTTAACTTGGCAGAGTGATATTGGTTGCATCTTTCATATGGTGTCTAGCTTGCATTGCTTCTAATTTCTTGAAAATACTTCTGCTTAGTTGACACATCATAGGTGTGAATATGTCATGCCATCCTGTTTTTCGTACATATTCCATCCTCCTCATACGGTAGTCTTAAATCAAAGTATTGCTCGTCTGTATCATGCATCAATGATTTCTGAAGAGCGAATTTTATTCTTTTGTGCTGTGGGTATGGCTTGACATGGCAAAGTCAAAAAAGAGCAAGGAAAAGAGTATGGTAGGGGATGCTGTTAGTCGTCGGGTGCAATGGAAAAGGAGCTTCCCTCGAGATTCTGCTGGTACTTATAGTGCAGTAGAAGGTCGAAGCCCATCGGCTAAATCTACAAACACAGTATCCCCTGCTCCACCAGCTGCAGCACCTCCTTCCACAGTACCGACATCTCAACGAGTTACTCGTTCGAATGCTCCACAAGTGGCATGTTCCCAAGCTGCCTTCCCACCTAACACTACTTCTGAAGCACTGCTGACACTACAGGACTTGGCAAGATTAGATGAACCTCATGAGCATCAACACCAAGATGGTACATGACCGAGTCGAGTTGCAGTTGCGTGCTCCTTTATATGTACTCTCACAGTTTGATGTGCACTAACACTTTCCATATTCGTTGTTGAACTAGCACCTCGGTGCAAGAGGAATCAGACATCAGGGATAATGCTTCACATGTTAACAAAATCTAAAGGAGGACGAATGGAGATCCATTTTGAGGCAGGTTTAAAAAGGCCACGTGATGCTACAGAGTCAGCCAAGTTAGTATCAGAGGCAGCCGTTGTCGTTAGGTGTCATGCATGTATCCTCCCAACGTGGATCCAGTACAGGAATGACAAAGACGAAACCTAGTTTAACACCTTCCTTGACCATTTATCCGCAAGTAATGTTATTCATCGCAATTTGTAATATTGTCTTGCTCTGTCCCATACTTTCTAGCTTGCTTCTAATGAGACTCCCATTCTTTTTTCAATAGATGAGGTTCAAGTTGGATCCGAAAGATGATGCAACCAAACAAGCATGCACTCATGTGTTTTTTAGTCTGCTCTGCGACAGTATCGGTATCACCTTAGAAAAACTCACTTTGAAGGCAAGGCTAACAATGAAATCGCCCAAACATCTCCAGTAGAATATATTACAGACGAAGATTGGACAACCCTTGTTAAATACTGGTCTGATCCGAAGTATCAGGTAGGGTATATGTATGTGATCAGATCACATATTGAACTCGTATTTACGTATGTGCCTAACAAGTCTATCTTCTTCTAGGCTAACTGTTTGAAGAACAAGACCAACCGTTCTAAAGTGAAATTCCAACAGACAATAGGATCTCGTAGCTATATTGCACACTGCGAGGCTCTTGTAAATAGCTGATATTTCCTCCTTTTTGTTGTGCCATATTATCGTATCTATATTGACTTGTTCCAAATACAGAGGAAAGCCCGTGCGGACCAAAAAGAACCTGAACCGAATGCAGTGCAAATCTTCAAGGATTGTCACACCAGCAAGATGAAGGGCGTGACTACAACAGTCCAAGCCGCTATTGTAAGTCCTTACTCCTCATGCCTTTGAACTGCTTGTTACTGTGACGTGTTCATTTAACTGCTTGGTTTGCAGCCAATGTCAGTTACTCTGTTCACTTTTATACATAGTTGTCTTAACGTATCATTTCACCTTACACGGTTTAAAAGAAAGGAAGGATATTCTTTTGGTCTTGATCTGTAATCTAGTTGTGATGTTCATGTGCCCACACAACGATACAATAGCCTGTTTGTTTGATATCTGTTTGCCCGTGATATGAATGATGGCATACTATGTTCATCGTATTTTAAACCGTGTCTCTTTATCCTTAGATAGATGTCAATAAATGTGAGGAAATAGACAATACATTAGGCATGCTACATGGACATATGTTCCGAACGTGATTTTATTATGTACTTACCACTAAAATACATGCTAAAGTATTATAGTGGTTCACCAAAATAAGTTATGTATAAATGTGAAAGCTATTTTGTTTGTTTTTGTCTCATTAGTAACTTCTTATCTGATACACTAATCTACAAAATTCAAACTTTCAGCAAGCTATGGAACAAATGATTGAACAACCACAATCTCCTGAAGGTGACGAGGCTACCACAGGCACAATGTCACCTCTTGCTGCAGTGCGTCAGTATCTCTCCACTAACAGTGCAAAAAGCACCTTCCTAAGTAATTCTGGGTTGGTTGTTAAGGTAACCTCGTCTAGACCGCCTACTGAACAAAATCCTCCGGCTGGACAGAGTGATATATCTGTGCTCCAGACACAAGTCCAATCCCTAATGGAGGTCATTTCTGAAACAAGAATAGTGGTTGACAAATGTCGTCAAGATAAGAATGGTTTTGAAACCAGACTATCGGACATTTGCTTCATTGTTCAAGAGGAATGGCGCAAAAAAGGGGAAGGTCATGCTGGTCCATCAGATTCTACAGCCTGAAACATTACCACTCTGGTCAAATGATCTCTGCTTCTATACATCTCATGGTGCATTTATCTGCAAGGACTGTAAACTTTTATGCCAACAGGCCTTTTGTTGTATGGCTATAATTTATTTTGTTGCGGTACAACATTTATCCTGCTGCCAAAGGCCGTAGAAATTAGCAAGCTATTTTTGTATAGTGTAGGTTTATTCTTAGTAATGTATTCGGCATCATCGGTCTCCTTTAGGCCCAAAGCATCGTAGGGGCCCAAAGGGCCAATATTCGTCCAACCCACAACTAGAATGGAGCTAAAAACGATTACGGGCCGTAATCGGTATGTAGCCCACAGAAAATAACTGGGCCTAAATCAAGGTAAGCTCTTCTTATTCTGATCGTTCCATTGGTAGGCCCATGACCATAGTGGGCCATTAGCAGGCCTAACCATAATATGGGCCCATTGTATTAATGGGTCGTTAACATGTCTAAATATCACGCAGGCCTTATTTGGCCCATAAATGACACAGGCCGTTAACAAGCCGAATCGCAGATTGGGCCTTCATTGGGCCAGTATATACCTAGGGCTTGTAGCAGGCCGAAAGATGATTGGGCCTAAAATGTGCCAAATAGCCCACTGGTCATTAGCAGGCCGAAATGTAGCTCAGCCCATGGTGTCCCATTTACATGGCGGGTCATTAACATGCTGAAAGTCAGCACGGGCCGTAATTGCACCGACCTACTACACGGGACTTTAACAGGCCGAAAGTGCTGGCGGGCTGGATTTGTGTCATCGAGTATATGGGCCGTTAATAGGCCCGATGTGACATCGGGCTACATATGGCCCATGGGTTGCGTCGGCCGTTAACAGGACAAAAGTCAGACCGGGTCGAAAATGGCTCAATTCCATCACGGACTGTTTATGGGCCGAAAGTTTCATTGGGCCACAAATGGGCCCAATTGTAGCAGGACCTTAAACAGGCCAGAAAAACACCGGGCCGTAATTGGGCCCAAATACAAAGCGGGCTGTTAACGGGCAAGAAGTGACCATGGGCCGCAATGATGAGAAATCCACAACGGGCCGGTGACAGGCCGATTTGACACTATTCAAACGGGCCTTACTTGCAAATGGGTCGTGTGCAACCAGGCCGTTAATGGGCCAGCCCACTAACTTTGACTGGGCCAGCCCTTTTAACCTAAATGGGCCATGCCATGTGTCACTGTTCCATAGGCGCGTATCGTCCAGTGGATGAATGACATCTGTCACGACGTCGAGCTGACATGTGGATCTGTTGGCGAATGAGAATTTTACACGTGGAAAATTGCCATCAGTCAGGGCTGTTAACGGGTTATGGGATCCAAACCCGCACCCGATAGCTTAATGGCGAACCATTACAGTGGATGCCACGTGTCGGTTACCCTTGACGAAAACACTTCCATGATGCGCCATTTATCGTCATGGAAGTGGACACTTCCGTGATGATAATTTGAGTATTGTCATGGAACACTTCTACGACAGCACAGGTATGACTATCTTGATTCTGTCATAAAATCGTCACGGATGTACATGCATGACAGAAAACCTGACCTACTGTGACAAAGATGTATCATCATGGAAGTGTTTTTTTTTGTAGTGGTGAGAGGTGTAGGATGAAGATGGTCTCTCTCAAACAACCCTACAATCAAATACAAGAAATCTCTTGTATCCCCAACACACCCAATACAATGGTAAATTGTATAGGTGCACTAGTTCGGCGAAGAGATGGTGATACAAGTGTAGTATGGATAGTAGATATAGGTTTTTGTAATCTGAAATTATAAAAACAGCAAGATGGCAAGTAATAAAAGTGAGCACATACGGTATCGCAATGCTTGGAAACAAGGCCTAGGGTTCATACTTTCACTAGTGCAATCTCTCAGCAGTGCTAACATAATTGAATCATATAACAACCCCTCAATGTGCGACAAAGAATCACTCCAAAGTTCCTAGCAAACGGAGAACATAAGAAGAAATTGTTGTAGGTAGCAAAACCACCTCAAAGTTATCCTTTCTGATCAATCTATTGAGCCATCCCTATAAGTGTCACAAACAGCCCTAGAGTTCGTACTAAAATAACACCATATGATACGCATCAATCAACTCTAATGTCACCTAGATACTCCAATGTCACCACAAGTGTCCGTGAGTCAATTATTCAATATGCATCAAACAATTTCAGATTCATAATATTCAATCCAACACAAAGAACTTCAAAGAGTACCCCAAAGTTTCTATCGGAGAAAGTAGGACAAAAACATGCATCAACCTCTATGCCTAGATTACCCCAATGTCACCTTGGGAATCCGCAAGTTGATGACCAAAATATACATCAAGTGACTCAATAGAATACCCCATTGTCACCACGGGTATCCACATGCAAGACATACATCAAGTGTTCTCAAATCCAAAATATTCAATCCGATAATAATGAAACCTCAAAGGGAAAGACTCAATCCATCACAACAAGATAGAGATGGAAGAACACCATATGATCCAACTATATTAACAAAGCTCGTGGTACCTCAAGACCGTGCCAAATCAAGAACATGAGTGAGAGGGAGAGAGAGAGAGAGAGAAAGAGAGAGAGAAAGAGATCAAACACATAGCTACAAGTACATACCCTCAACCTCGAGGACGAACTACTCACACATCACCATGAGAACGGACGAGAAGTTGGTGGTGATGGTGATGGAGGAGATGTCCCCAACGGCGTCCCGGCGCCACCGGAGGAGAGGGGGAAGGGGCCCCCTCCTTCTTATTCTTCCTTGGCCCTCCAGGGGGAGAGGAGGCTCTCCCCTAGATTGGATCTCTCTGTTGTCTTCTGTTTCTCACGACTGTTTTCGAATCCCTTCACCGTTTCTTATATTCCCGGAGATCCGTAACTCTGATTGGGCTGAAATTTTGAGGGGATTTTTATCTAGAAATTATCTTTCTTGCGGCGAAAGAGGGCTCCAACCGACCTACGAGGTGCCCACAAGGCAAGGGGGCGCGCCCAGGGGGTAGGACGCGCTAGGTTGCCTTGTGGGGCCCTCGGGCACTGTCTTGCGTTGATTCCTTTTCCCAAAAATCACATATATTTTAAAAAAATCTCCGTAAAATTTTATCGCGTTTGGACTTCGTTTGGTATGGTTTTTTTGCAAAACAAAAAACATGCAAAAAACAGCAACTGGCACTTGGCACTAGATTAATAAGTTAGTCCATAAAAATCATATAAAAGTGCACTAAAACCATATAAAATTATTGTAAACATGGCATGATTACTTCATAAATTATAGATACATTGGAGACGTATCAGTGACATTAGAGTTGATTGATGTGTATCATATGATGTTATTTTAGTACGAACTCTAGGGCTATTTGTGACACTTATAGGGATGGCTCAATAGATTGATCGAAAAGGATAACTTTGAGGTGGTTTTGCTACCTACAATAATTTATTCTTATGTTCTCCATTTGCTAGGAACTTTGGAGTGATTCTTTGTTGCCCGTTGAGGGATTGTTATATGATTCAATTATGTTAGCACTGTTGAGAGATTGCACTAGTGAAAGTATGAACCCTAGACCTTGTTTCCAAGCATTGCAATACCGTTTGTGCTCACTTTTGCTACTTGCTACCTTGCTGTTTTTATTATTTCAAATTACAAAAACCTATATCTACTATCCATACTACACTTGTATCACCATCTCTTCGCCGAACTAGTGCACTAATACAATTTATCATTGTATTGGGTGTGTTGGGGACACAAGAGATTGCTTGTATTTGATTGCAGAGTTGTTTGAGAGAGATCATCTTCATCCTACACCTCCCACGGATTGATAAACCTTAGGTCATCCACTTGAGGGAAATTTGTTGCTGTCCTACAAAACTCCGCGCTTGGAGGCCCAACCGAGTCTACAAGAATAAAGTTGTGTAGTAGACATCAGTCGGTCGCACCCAACCTGAGTCTCGGGACCTATTGCACACCGCATTTCTGTTCCTAAAGTATGCTGTCGGGCAAGGATTTGATCCTCCGACCGATTTCGCGAATTGACCTGAGCCTCAGGGGCTACTGAGATCAGTGGTTTTATGTTATCCTTCAGGTGCATCTCGGATTTTAGGCCGACATACACCTTGAAGGCTACTGGCTATACATCTCGGCAGAGAATAAATTGCACCAATCGAAAAAAAATCTCTGCAAACAGTCAGCCCAAGGCCGAGGTTGTGCACCACCTCGAAAGCAGTCCGGCATAAAGCTCGGATGCGAGTGGCTGGCTTCACGGGGGACTTTTTTGGCATTAAGCTCGACTGAACTCCTTCAACTTTTTCAAAGACCGAGGTAATCTATGACACCTAAGATGCAGACGACGTTGGAGCTCGGCTGGAAAAAGACACCTCGGATGCACTCCGGCATTAGATCTCGGCTGCAAGAGGCCACCGCCACATGGGAAAAACTTTGAACCCGAGGTGTGGCGTAAAAATAACAAGGCACTGATAAAGGCTGAGAACTTAAAGGGGCTCCTCGGATGCCCGATGTGTGAACTCTTCGGATACACCCCGACGATCCTTGAGATCGGAGATGAGAAGATTTGTTGAACCAGCTTTCAAGACCGATGACCGAGGACGAAGAACAATTCGGAAGAACCGAGGAGCGTCCCCAACTTGAAGACCGGTTCAAGGGGCTACTAATGGAGTCCTAGACTAGGGGGTACTCACCATGTCGTCTCCCGACTAGGTGGGTCAGGCCGAGGACCCCCATGGCGGTTCACTAATGGGACTCTTCGGGCAGGCCATGACGTATAGAAGAAAGTTTCCACAAGACTTGGCGCACAAGACGAGGACTCCTGTAATCCTAGACCTCCAGTGCATTATGTAAACCAAGGCTAGGCTAGTCAATAGGGGAGGTCATTACAACTTAGATCAACAATCTTGTGGTAGACACTTGTACTCTGTACTATACCCCATATCAATACAATCAAAAGCAGGACGTAGGGTATTATCTCTTCGAGAGAGCCCGAACCTAGGTAAAATCATGTGTCCATGTTACCATCTGACGGTGTCCTGGACTACGGGGTATCAACCTAGTTGGCCCACAGTCCATGGGCCGAACCTACGGCCCACCGTTCTTACAAGGAAGGACTCCGGAAGCCTCGCACTTCGACGTGATCAAGATGGACTCTGCCGAAGACTTGACGTGTACTCCAAGGACAACATCGGCCGCCGGCATGCGTATCCCTAGATGGGAAACCGACCATGTGTAACCCTAGGTACCCCCAGCATCTATATAAGCTGAGGGTTTAGTCCGTAGAGACCACGGTCACAATTACAATCACCTAGCCTTAGGGTTAGAACACAACTTACGATCTTGAGGTAGATCAAGCTTGTACTTGATACATCATCATCAATACAATCAAAGCAAGACGTAGGGTATTACCTCTTCGAGAGGGCCCGAACCTGGGTAAATATTGTCTCCTTCGTCAACTGTTACCCATAGATCCGAGATCCACAGCTCGGGACCCCCTACACCGTGATCTGCCGGTTTTAGTACCGACATTGGTGCTTTCATTGAGAATTCTGCTGTGTGATCGAAAGAAGGATCAATGGGATCGTCGGTCAACAACTTAGATCTTCGTGGCGCGACTTCCGTGCCCAAAACTCCTGTCATCAGATTATACCTCCTCCATCAAGAGCAAGGCCATGACGAGCGGGAAGCAAGACACGAGCCCCTTGTCTCTTCACCCACCCTGGCCGAAAAACCACCTGTAGAGGACCAAGGGCCGAGGTAATACCTGGAGAGCGACCTCGATGGCGACCGAGCTGAAGTAGCGGAGGAATCAGATCTTAAAATCAACTCGGCCGATTCGCCATCAACACACCCTTCTTGGGATAATAACGTCAGAGCTTCGAGCCCGCAAACAAAGGGGATTGGATTTTTGCTCCCACCCACCTCCCACATCGAATACTGCCCGAGTAATTCGGGACCCTCCTATGTCTGGGATCTAGTCTATGTGGAACAGCTACCTGGCGAATCAGTCAGGCAATTATGGGCCAGGTTCCTGTTCGTCAAGAACAAGATACTGGGCTGCCACGACTCAGATATAATAGCAACTTTTTAGCATAATTGCAAAGATAAAGGCATTCTAAAGCCCTCACCTGGCACTTCATCCAAACGTTCTCCGAGTTATCAAATCTGGTGTCAAAATTTTGCACCATTGAGGACGCCTGGCTGGCTCAAGAAGAGCAAGCAAAATCAATCTACGCCGGAAGCATGAAGCGTGACAGGCCCGCACTCCGGCAAGAGCCCCCTGGTCGGCTCACATCAGTCGACCGACCTCGGAAAAAGAAGCCCATCGCAGGATCCAAGACCGCCCTTGACAGCTTGCTAGACAAACCATGCCCTATACACTCCGTTCTGCTCAACACCAGCCCAACTCACAGTCTTACAGATTGCTGGGTGTTGAGACAGGTAGCCAAGGAAGGCGAGGCCATCCTCGGGAGCAAGCACAGGCATGCAGTAGCATCCTTGGACAAAGACAAGGTCCTGATGATTTATGAAACCTTCATGTCAACAAACCAGAGGAAAAGAGCTCTTCGAGAACTTAGCTCTGTCCAACACATAGCAACCCCAGGCGCGTGGATAGACACGCCAATCACCTTCGGCTAGAAGGTCCAGCCGCGAGGCGGCCCGGGCCGATGTCCTGCCGCCCTAGTCCTCGATCCGATTGTTACTGGTTGTCGACTACGGAAGGTGTTAATGGACGGAGGCAGCAGTTTAAACCTCGTCTACGAAGACACTCTGGATAAGATGCAAATCGATAGGTCATGCATCGACCAGAGCTACACCACATTCAAAGGAATAATACCTGGCAGAGAGGCCCGGTGCAGTGGAAAAATAACCCTGGACGTGGTCTTCGAGACTCCGGAAAACTACCGATCCGAGGAAGTGACCTTTCACGTCGTACCCTTTCAAAGTAGCTACCACGCCCTCCTAGGGCGTGTCACTTTCTCAAAATTCTAGGCAATCCCGCACTATGGGTACATGAAGCTTAAGATGTCGGGCCCGAACGGTGTGATCACCATCTCAAGTGACCCCGACAGAGCACTTAGAGCCGAAAACAAAACGGCGTTGCTCGCTCTCGAGTCACTATCCGAGGCCCTCGCGACCGAGGAGTTGACGGCACTTCGGGCCTCGATTGACAAGGATGACGTCGTCCTTGACAAACGATCCAAGTCAACCTCGTTCAAACCAGCCGATGAAATCATCAAATTTCAAGTGCACCCTACAGACCCAAACAAAACAGCGTCCATAGGAGCAGAGCTGGAACCTGCGATCGATGAAGCCTTACGCAATTTCCTTAGAGAAAATTGGGATATATTCGCATGGCACCCATCAGATATGCCAGGAATCCCACGTAAGCTCGCCGAGCACAGCCTAAACATCATTAAAGGCTCAAAGCCTGTTAAACAGGCACTTTAGCGATTCTCTGAACCCAAGCATCAAGCTATGGGTGAAGAGTTGGCTAAACTACTTGAAGCCGAGTTCATTAGAGGCATTAAACATCCCGACTGGCTAGCCAATTTGGTCATGGTACCCAAAAAGGATAAGTCCTGGCGCCTTTGTGTCGATTTTAAAGACCTCAACAAGGCTTGCCCCAAGGACCCTTTCCCCTTACCACGTATTGACCAGATTGTGGACGCCACAGCAGGGCACGACTTGTTGTGCTTCCTAGACGCCTACTCAGGATATCCCCAGATCAAGATGAAAGAATCTGATCAGGCGGCAATAGCATTCATCACCCCCTATGGGCCATTCTGCTTTAACACAATGCCCTTCGGACTAAAAAACGCTGGCGCAACATACCAATGCATGATTCAAACATGCCTGGAGAAACAAATTGGAAAAACTGTGGAAGCTTACGTCGACGATGTGGTTGTTAAAACCAAACACGTCGGCCAGCTGGTCGATGACCTCCGAGAAACATTCACTAATCTCCGGGCATATCAAATTAAACTCAACCCGGAGAAGTGCGTTTTCAGAGTACCCGTAGGCAAACTTCTTGGCTTCATTGTCTCTAACCGAGGAATCGGGGCCAAACCGGCCAAAATCCGAGCTCTGGCTCAGCTTGAAGTACCAACCGAGCTTAAACACGTCCAGAAACTGGCAGGTTGTGTGGCTGCTCTAAGTCGATTTATTTCACGGCTCGGGGAAAAAGCACTACCCCTTTACAGGCTACTGAAACAAACCAAAAACTTCAAATGGACCAGTGAGGTGGGGGCCACCCTGGAGGAAATTAAAGCCCTCCTCGCTACAAACCCCATATTGGCAGCGCTTGGGGCCTGCGAGCCAATGTTATTATACATCTCGACCACCAACCAGGTGGTCAGTGCAGTTCTCGTGGTCGAACGAGACATGGAAGGTCACAAGTTCCAAGTCCAACGGCATGTCTACTACGTCTCCGAGGTCCTTACCCCGTGTAAAACGCGATATCCGCACTACCAGAAGATAGCTTACGCCATCTTTATGGCATCAAGGAAACTTTGGCACTACTTTCAAGAGTGCTCTATGAAGGTGGCGTTCGAGGTGCCCCTCAGTGATATAATCAATAATAGGGATGCCATGGGACGCATCGCCAAATGGGCTCTCGAACTCCTCCCCTTTGAGATAACATACCGACCATGCCGAGCTATTAAATCTTAGGTGCTGGTAGATTTCGTGGCCGAATGGATGGAAGCCGAGCTCCCTAGAGAGCACAGTACATATTCGCATTGGACAGTGTACTTTGACGGCTCGAAAATGCTCGCGGGATTAGGGGCTGGAATACTGTTCACATCGCTGACAGGCGACAACATCCGGTACGTATTGCAAATCATGTACACCGATTCAAACAATGCAGCCGAGTACGAGGCTCTCCTGCATGGCCTTCGGATAGCAGTCTCAATGGGTGTCCGACGTCTTGAGGTCCGAGGTGACTCTAACCTCGCCATCTCCCAAGTCAACCGTGAGTTTGACGCCAAAGACCCCAAGATGACAGCATACCAGAATGCCGTCCTTACAATCTCAGCCCGGTTCGAGGGGCTAGAGTTCCATCACATCCCACGGGACAGCAATCAGGCTGCCGATATCCTTGCCAGGATGGGAGCCAAACAGGACAAGGTCCCCGAGAACACTTTTCTCGAATGGATGTTCAAGCCATCCGTAGTCTGGCAGGACGGGAACACCTCATCAGAAACAAGTGACACGGGACGAGTTACCCCTCCCGCAATCAAAGAATACAAAGACGTAATTGAAGGTTCAGCCATCCAAGAAACATCCTCGGCTCATGAGGTCATGGCAGTCATTGCGGCCTGGACCGAACCCCTCCTCGCATACCTACTCCACAAAGAGCTCCCCGAGGACCAAACCGAGGCACGCCGGATTATTAGGCAATCCAAGGCCTATAAAGTCCATGAAGGCGAGCTCTACAAGCAAAGCGTCACGAGTGTCCTCCAACGGTGTATATCCGAGGAGGAGGGAAGACAGCTTCTTGCGGAAGTACATTCCTGCATGAGCGGACATCACGCCGCTGCTCGGGCCTTGGTAAGCAAGGCATTCCAAGCCGGATTTTATTGGCCAACAGCAGGGGCTGACGCCAAAGCGATCGTCCAGCGCTGCCCCGGCTGCCAGGTCTTCGCCAAACAAAGCCATATGCCACCAACGGCTCCTCGGACTATCCCGATCACCTGGCCTTTTGCGGTCTGGGGGTTGGACATTGTGACGCCCCCGACTTAATCGTGCACTAATCATACACGCAAATGCGCACGATCAAGCCTAGGGACTCACTTGAAGATATCACAACACAACTCTAGACACAAATTAAAATAATACAAGCTTTATATTACAAGCCAGGGGCCTCGAGGGCTCGAATACAAAAGCTCGAGTTACACAAGCATCAGCGGAAGCAAAAGTATCTGAGTACAGACACTAAGTTAATCAAGGTGCCTTAAGAAGGCAAAAACAAACAACAGCATATGATCGAAATAGGCAAGGCCTCCTGCCAGGGAGCCTCCTAACTACTCCTGGTCGTCGGCGGTCTCCACGTAGTAGTAGGCGCCTCCGGGGATCTCCTGCTCCCGGGCTCCGTCGCCTGATGTATCATCAAATGGGTATGGTGAAAAGAAATGCAGAGCAACCGTGAGTACTCATCCAAAGTACTCGCAAGACTGACATCAGAACTATGCTAATTATGCATTGGTATCAAGTGGAGAGGCTGTATCTGTGGACTATATAGCAGCAAAGCCAGAATAGAGAGAAAGGCCTAGCCTATCGAAGACTAGCATCTTCAGGGTCTTGCAGCATAAGAAGAGTACAGGTTATCATATTATTAATTAACAAGCATGTGGAAGCAAAGCCTAGAGATCCTTCCTCGACTCCCTGCGAGAAAGCGATCCCGAAGCTTATAATTATTTAACATGTATCCAGTTCAAGTAATAATAGATCGGGATACAACACTGAGCGTCCTGTTACCGTGGACACGGCTATTCGAATAGATAACTTCCCTGCAGGGGTGCACTACTGTTACCCAACACGATCGATTAACTTTGGCCGGCCACACTTTTCTGGGTCATGCCCGGCCTCGGCTGATCGACACACCGCAGCCCGACCTAGAGCTAAGCAGAGAGGTCCCCGCCGGTCTACATCCTAAGTGCTCAGGGGTCCTGGGCCCGTCGCCCTTTGCACTCCGGGTCATTGTGTGCAGGGTTAGATCCAGGCACCACCTCTGTCATGGATGGCGCCGATCCTGCCGTGCCACAATGCTGAACTGGACGTCTGACAAAGCTTTCGGCTGATACATACGGCGTAGAGGGTCCAATAACCATTATCCCACGTGGTGGTAGTGCGTATAGGGCACGACGACCCACTCAGATCAAATACCCAAATCCGTTAGGCGTATTTAGTAACTCGCAGAGACACTCAGACTACCTGTCGCTCCGACATGGTAACACACGGATCACAATCATGGTGGTCTCCGCCTGCCCTGTCGTTCTGCCACAATAATCTCTCGCGGGTGCCCTCCTGGCAAACCCGGCTTTACATCTCCCTGCGGGTACCCCTCGGGGTCGACCCGCCTGTGACAAAGGTCAGAGTGTCTGTGTGTCCAAGTATCGAGAAGGAATCCGAGGAATCACCCTCGATGGTTTCCCACTCGAGGAGTTGCACGACGGAAGCTTATCGGAGGTGACGAAAAAGGAATCACCCTCGGTTACTCACAACCGGATAGCTATTCTACAGAGACATCATCGGAAGTGAGATAAGAGGTATCACCCTCGGCACTCGATGCCAGCTCTGCAGAGTCGAGCAACTTAGGGGGTGTGTAGTGACGTGCTGTTCTCAGCCCGACTATCATTCGATCGGGGCACAGATACTAAAGCGGAGCAACTACAGCAAGGGAGAGAGGCCACAGATGGTTTACCATCCAACCTATACTAAGCAGTTTGGATAACAGGCAGGTATCAATAGCAGTTACAAGGACAGGCTATGCATCAGAATAGGATAAATCATAGCAGTAGCAATTTTCTAATGCAAGCAGGAGGGAGAAGGAATAGGTGATATAGGCATGCATCAAGGGGGTTTGCTTGCCTGGAAGCTCTGCGGCAAAGGTGGGATCGTCAGTGGTGTCGTCGGTCTCCTGGGCAGCGTCGGTCTCGGGGGCTATCGGAGAAGAAGAGGGGGGGAAGAAACAATAAATTCATGGCAAAAATGCAATCACTATGCATGACATGCCTAAATGATATGCAAAGGTGTTTTACTGCCTAACTAAATGATTTAGTTAATTTAGGAATTTATTTGGATTTATTTTATTAAAGTTGAGCACTATTCATTTACCGAAATCAGTCAAAAAGTTCCATGTTCATCTAGCTAGAAGTGTTGGACAGGCATTTTGATTACATATTCAGATTCTTCACATTTTTCTGATCATTTTTCATATATAATTTATTTTCATGTGAGTTACGGTTTAATTTATATGATTTTTCAAAGTTTTAATGATTTTCTGGAATTATTTTATTTAATTAAATCCGAATCTATTATCTATTATATATAAAAGTGCTTGACGGGTTAATCAGAAAAAAGATAAATAAGCTAGAAATTACCACAATAATTAGAAACAGCTGGTCATTGATTTGGTGGACCCATAACTTAAAAGACTGATTTAACGGATTAGATCTAAAGAGCGCTCCATCTCAAAAAGAAAAAGAAAAACTGCAGCTTTCCTTAGCCTGTGCGTGCGGCGGCTCAATCATAAAATAAAGATAGATTACCTGCAGTTCATAAAAACCGTACACACCTTATATCTATCTACATGTCCCTTTAAATATAAATAAACAAATAAATAAATAAAAGAAAAACCTAGAAGCTCTCACGTAACTACATGTAAAGCTGGTGAATCCGATTTATCCTATGTACACATCTTATATCTATTTACAAGCCCTTCTAAAAAAACTATAAGAAAAAACTACTAGATCTCACGTCCTGTAAAAAAAACTACCACATCTCATATTCTACATCTCATGTCCTTCAAAACAAAAAAACTACTACACCTCACGTACAAAGAAGCTACTACTATATCTTTCCCCTAAAAAAAGCTACAACATCTCACGTATCTTTTTCTAGCAGCATTTCATGTACAGAAAAAAAAACTACTAATAGATCTAGGATAAGCTAGAAATTATCACAATAATTAGAAACATCTGGTCGTTGATTTTGTGGACTCATAATTTAAAAGACAGAATTAATGGACTAGATCTAAAGAGCGCTCCATCTCAAAAACCAAAAAAAAAACTGCAGCTTTCCTTAGCCTGTGCGTGCGGCGGCTCAATCCTAAAATAAAGATAGATTACTTGCAGTTCAGAAAAAGAACGTACACACCTTATATCTATCTACTTGTCCCTTTAAATTTAAATAAATACAAGAAAAAACAAGAAGATCTCACGTAACTACATGTAAAACTGGTGAAATCCGATTTATCCTATGTACACATATCATATCTATTTACAAGTCCTTTTAAAAAAATTATAAGAAAAAACTACTACATCACATGTCCTGCAAAAGAAAAAGAAACACTACCACATCTCATATTCTAGATCTCACGTCTGTAAAAAAAAAACTACTACATCTCACATACAAAAATGCTACTACTATGTCTTTCCCCTAAAAAAAGCTACTACATCTCACGTATCTTTTTTTAGCTGCATTTCATGTACAAAAAAAAACTACTAACAGATCTCACCTTCCTTTAAGGAAAAAAATCTGCAGCTATACTAAACTATACTTGTGGCTCAATCCAATCCTAGAATGAAGATCGCAGCCGCCGCCCCTCAGAAAACAAAAGCACACGCAGCCGCCATCCCCTATGTCCTCGATCTCCTTCTCCAGGGTAAAAAAAACTCTTCTCCCAGTCACTATTCTCACTCCATGTCCGAGCCTCCGATCCACTAGCTTCATCGATCCTGGCTGCAAGGTTGTTGCCTTTGATCCACCAACTTCCTCGATCTTGGATGCAAGGTTGCTGTCGCCGGAGTAGGCACATCAGGAGGTTTTGGATCCTGCGGTAGTAGATGTATATGGCCGGCAGCAGCTGTTGTAATATTACCGTGATGGAGGTGCCACTGAGTACCCACCTTCTAGGCATGAGGCGGATGACATTTCATTAGGTTCCTTGCATGTCTTTAGAACAATATATATATACCAACAACTCTCAGAGTAACAATTGGTGGAAATAGTTCATTGGTTTCAAACATTGACAAATCTATATTATGTGATATCTGTGTCCTCAAGCTTTTTATATAGTGCAACAAATAGTGAGAGCATCTGGACATTGTTGTATTTTATATGTAGAATGCAATCAAACATGTTTTCCTATTTTGTTATTAAATCTTAATATATGTTTGGGAGTTTGTTCAAAATTAATAGTTGTAAGCCGGCCTAATACTGCAAATGCCGCCCCCAAGACCAGAAAAAAGTGGAGGGAGCATAAACAAATTAACACTACGCCTTTGTAGTTGACCTTCATATCTTACTATCATCATTTTGTAACTTGGCCATAAATCAATCGAGTGTAGATCAAGAGCAGCCATCATATAGGGTGGTACAAAAACATAAACTGGAAGGTTAGTCACTAACAAAAACTACCTCAATTAATTTATTAGTTCAATCATACGGTGACAAAAAATAAATAAGGGGAGGTGAGAGCTGCAGATCAAGAAATTAAACATATCTCTGCCTAAACAAGTGTTTGCCCATGGGGAACTATAGGTAGCACTCTCAAGAGTCACAATAAAGGGATGGACTAAGGGTAATAGTATATAAATAAATATTCTAAAGGCATGGAAAAAGGGGAAAAAGTATAGTGCATATACATATTTTTAGCATAAATTATGTAATTTTTGGTGATGCAAACTTTTTAAAAATAAATCCATGCTAACATATACTTCATGGGAATATGAAAAAAATATAATCGTTACAAAATCACCCATATTGACTCAAATTTGATGCATATGATACTTCTCGGGAAAACATTATATAATAAAAAATAAGAAACTCTAATACGCCTCAACGGGATTGCCAAGCCAGCCACACACCATGTACACATCACTGCAGCCGCATCCGTGGATTCGAGCACGTAGCACTAAAACAGTTCAGCAACAGAATAGCCTCCATATATTTCCCTGAAACATTAAAGGGGTAACTCTTATATCCCAAAAAACACCACTTCATGACCAGACCAGAGAACTGGTACTTATGAACTTATTTAAACCAAACTTTATTAAATAATAGCCCGCGCGAAGAATAGTAAATGGTGACGTCAGCATTGCGTATTGCTGACGTCAGAGGTCAACAGAGGCTGACCGGAGTCAACCCGACCAGTGGGCCCCAGTGGGTCCCACTGGTCAGCCACAGAGGCTTAATTAGAGTTTAAATTAACCTAATCAGAAACTAATTAACAGGTGGGCCCGCGATGTCAGTGTCAGATTAGTCTAATCAAATTTTATTTAAACCTAATCCGGATTAATTAGCTGTGGGACCCACATGTCATCCACAGGGGGGTGAACAGTAACCGTGCGTTGACCAGGTCAACGAGCTCAACACAGGCCAGGGGCCCACTTGTCGGTGTCACCGGGTGGTGCCCGCACGGCGACACGTCGGACGCCGGCGCCGGAACAGGCTCCGGCGAGCCATTCGCGGCGGCCGAACGCCGGAGACGGCCGGAACTCGGCTGTGGTGGTCCATTTGGACCGCGGTTAGGCGCGTTCGACGCGGCCCAACGTCGCGCGCGCGATGGAGCTACCGGTTGGACTCGGAAGTGGCCGGAATGTCGCCGGCGTCGAGGTTTGGCGGAGGCCGAAATCCGGCGAACTCGCGCGCGTTGATACAGAGGCCAAAATGGACGGCGATCTACTCCTACGGCATCTACTCAGAGCCACGAACACGTTGGCGAACTCGGTGGACCGTGGCGGCCACTGCCGCGACGGCAGCGAGCTCACCGGCAGAGCTCGGCACGGCCATGGCGGAACCGGCCGCTCCGGGCACGTTGGACAGCAAAAAGAGAGGGGAGAAGGACTGGAGCTCACCGCAGCGGCACAAGGTGGCCCGTGGGAGCTTAGTAGCGCAGGGGAGACGTCGGAGTTGACGGCGATCGCCGGAGACAGAGAGATGGTGCCGAGCTCGATCCCGGCGATGTGGTGGCGCAGAGCTCGGTCCAGCGGTCGGAGAAGAAGGAGAAGAGGTAGGCGGAGCGATTGAGCTCGGTCTCAGGCGGCGAGGACGGCGGTAACCACGGCATTGAGCTCGGCCATGGCGGCGACTTCGGGCATCGGCGCGGGAAGAAGAGAACGGGCGAGGGGGAAGAGGATGAGGGCTAGGGTTCGCCCTGGGGGTTCGCGGGGATCTTATCTACGCAAGGAGCACGGCGGATGGTCGACGCGTGCGGCATCGGCGACGTCTCGACGGGCGCCGTCGACAATGCGAGGGGATCGGCGGGAGGTGGAAGAAAAGGCCGCGGTGGGCCGAGCCTATTCTTTCTGTACACTGAAAGCCCAACGCGACAGTAAGTTCTAACCGTTTTCATTTTCTATTTTCTGTTTTCTGTTTTATTTCTGTTTTGCAAATTGTTAGGCTACTAAAAGAGTTTTATAAATTAGGTGACTTGGTCCAAATATTACCATGCAATATTATCTATCACCAAAAATTGGTTTGGCTAAAATACAATTTCATTTGTAAACTGGATTAAATAAAATGGATTAAAATGTTGTTGTTTATTACTGTTTGTGGTTGTTAGAGTCACTTAGCCATTTTTAGTGATGTTGTTTTCCTGAACCTATTTAGTTACAAATTATTTGCTATTTAATGAACATTTTTATTTCAAATTTGAACAACTTTTATTTTTCAGTTTAAATTTGAATTGCAATTTGAACTGGAATTTGAAATGAGATATGATGCAATGATGATCAAGCACTGTTTAATCCTGCTGACAAGGCATTATCAAAAGTGATCACTGTGGCTAATTACATGGGGTGTTACAATTCTCCTCCTCTAACAAGAATTCTCGTCCCGAGAATTAAGAGGTAGGGTGAAAGAAAGCAGGGTATTCTTCACGAAGACGATCCTCGCGTTCCCAAGTGGCTTCATCTTCAGAATGATTTGACCACTGAACTTTGAGAAACTTGATTGCCTTCTGACAGGTTCATCGTTCAGCTTGATCAAGAATGCGGATCGGATACTCTGGATAAGACAGATTTTCTCGCAACTCAAGCACTTCATGATCCACAGCTCGGATAGGATCCTTGAAGCAGCGTCGGAGTTGTGACACATGGAAGACATCATGCATCTGAGATAGGTTTGGTGGCAATTCCAATTGATATGCCACTTCTCCTCGACGGGCGAGAATACGGAACGGGCCAATGTAGCGAGGAGCTAACTTGCTCTTGATTCCAAATCGATGAGTGCCCTTCATCGGAGTGACGCGAAGGTAAGCTTGCTCGCCAGGTTGATAGACCATTACCTTGTGTTTTCAGTCATAGTTGCTCTTCTGACGAGACTGAGCAGCTTTCAAGTGTTCACAGACAATGCGGACTTGTTCTTCAGCTTGTTGAATAATGTCCGGTCCGACGAGTGATCGTTCCCCAGTTTCTGACCAATTCAGAGGGGTTCGGCACTTACGTCCATAAAGAACTTCAAATGGTGCCATCTTCAGACTAGCTTGATAGCTATTGTTGTAAGAGAATTCGGCATACGGGAGAGATTCTTCCCATTTCTTACCGAATGAGATGACACAAGCTCGAAGCATATCTTCAAGCACTTGGTTGACTCGTTCGACTTGACCCTGAGACTGAGGGTGAAAGGCAGTGCTAAAAGACAGATGAGTTCCCATAGCTTCTTGGAAACTGTTCCAAAACCTTGAGGTAAAGAGGCTGCCACGATCTGAACTGATCACCAACGGAACACCGTGGAGTGACGCAATTCGGGAAACATACAAGTCTGCTAACTGGCTAGCAGTGATTGTCTCCTTGACTGGCAGAAAGTGAGCAACCTTTGAGAACCGGTCGATGACGACAAGGATAGCATCATGACCTTTCTATGATCTGGGAAAACCAGTAATGAAATCCATTTCGACCTTGTCCCATTTCCATTCAGGAATATCAAGTGGTTGCGGAGTTCCAGCAGGCCTTTGATGTTCAGCCTTGATGCGACGGCAAACGTCACACTCAGCAACATAACGAGCGATATCTTGTTTCATACCAGGCCACCAGAATCTCTGATGAATGTCTAGGTACATCTTCGTGCTACCAGGATGAATTGAGAGAGGCGTTTCATGTGCTTCTTTCATAACGTCCTTCCTCATATCCTGGTTGTGAGTTGTAGGGACCACTAAGCGACCGTTGAAGAACAAACCGTCTTGGTCATCTAGGTAGAAGTCTGAATACTTTCCTTCCCCAAGATATCGTTTAATCTTGTGGACTTTGGAGTCATACTTCTGCATACTCCTGATCATATGCTCGAGATTTGATTCAACAACCAGGGTATTGAGATGACCCTGTGGAACAATATGGAGATTCAACTTGCGAAGCTCTTCATAAAGCATAGGTTGCGCTTCCTGAACCATGAGGTTATTGCAATAAGCCTTACGACTCAAGGCATCGGCCATTACATTAGCCTTGCCAGGGGTATATGAAATATTCATATCATAATCGGCTATTGTCTCGAGCCATCTTTGCTGACAAAGATTCAAGTCCGGTTGGGTATACAGATACTTCAAGCTCTGATGATCCGTGTATATCTCGCAACGATTACCGAGAAGGTAATGTCGCCACAGCTTCAAAGCATAAATAACTACAGCAAGCTCGATATCATGTACTGGATAATTTTCCTCATGAGGACGCAATTGACGAGAGCCATAAGCAATTACTTTGCGCTCTTGCATTAGGACACAGCCTAATCCTTGACGAGATGCATCACAGTAAATCACGAAGTCCTTGCGAGAATCCGGAGGAGCAAGCACTGGGGCAGATGTCAACTTATCTTTAAGCGTCTGAAAGCTTTCTTGGCACTTCTCTGTCCACTCAAATTTAACACCTTTGTGGAGCAGATCAGTCAATGGCTTAGCAATCTTGGAGAAGTTCTCGACGAATCGGCGGCAATAGCTTGCAAGGCCAAGAAAACTCCTGACTTGCTTGACATTCTTCGGGGGAGTCCAGTCAAGAATAGCCTGCACTCGCTCGGGGTTGACAGCAATGCCATCTTTGGAAATCACATGACCGAGATAGGTCACTTCAGATAACCAGAATTCACACTTGGAATACTTGGCATACAGTTGATGTTCACGCAGCTTCTCCAGTACAAGCCGAAGGTGTTCAGCATGCTCTTCTTCATTCTTCGAATATATAAGGATATCATCCAGATAAACCACGACGAATTTGTCGAGGTAGTCCATGAAGATGTAGTTCATCAGTCGAGAGAATGTTGCTGGAGCATTAGTTAATCCAAAGGACATGACAGTGTATTCATATGACCCATAGCGAGTAACGAAGGCTGTCTTCGGAATATCCTCTTTACGAACCCGGATCTGGTGGTATCCCAATCTCAAATCAAGTTTAGAGAATACTGAGGAACCAGCAAATTGATCATACAGATCGTTGATTCTGGGAAGCGGGTACTTGTTCTGAATTGATGCCTGGTTGATAGGTCGGTAGTCTTGAACCAACCGATTTGTACCATCCTTCTTCTTAACAAAGAGAGAAGGTGCTCCCCAAGCAGAAGAACTAGGGTGGATGAAACCCTTTTTAAGTGACTTGTCAATTTCTTCCTTAAGCTCGAGAAGTTCATGCGGAGGCATCTTATAAGGAGGCTTCGCAATAGGGGTAGTGCCAGGTTTCAAGTCGATGACGAACTCGACAGCTCTAACCGGGGGTATTCCTGGAAGCTCTTCCGGAAAGACGTCCGGAAAATCGCGAACGACCGGAACGTTCTCGATTCCTTCAAGAGGTGAAGCATTCAATGCATTCAGAGCATATATCTGGTTCTCGGCATTCTGGATTATCTGGGCTGAGTATTTGATCATCTGGCCAGAAGGGTGTTTGAGCTGGACTGTCTTGGCAGCACAGTCGATCACAGCATTATGGGCTGTCAACCAATCCATGCCAAGAATGATGTCTATGTTGGAAGGTCCGAGCACAACGAGAGAAGCCGGGAAGAGTAGACCTCCAATCTCGATTTGGTTGTGAGGGCTTACCATTGTAGTTTGCCACTTGGATCCCGGAGATTGAATCGCTAAAGGAGTGGCTAATTTTTCCATGTCTAACTCATGTAGCTGAGCAAACTGTTGGGACACAAAGGCATGCGATGCTCCTGAATCAAAGAGAACTGTGGCTGGCACTGAATTAACGCGGAGGGTACCCAACACAATTTTTGGGGCCTCACGAGCTTCTTCAACCTTAACATGGGCAACTTGACCACGACCCATAGCAGGCGGACTGGCATTACGGCTACTAGAAGGATGCTTTCGACGGCCCTTCTTACGGCCAACAGGAGGACGTGATGCATTCTGCGGCTGACCCTGGCGACAGTTGAGAGCACGGTGTCCTGGCTGTCCACACTTGAAGCAATTCCCATCATTGGGGCGAGGAGCCATAACATTGGGCTGTCCACTTGGAATGTTCAGTTGTCTTGGTGGGGGAGGCAGACGAGGTGCAACATAAGACGGCCTCAGTGCTGGAGCTGGTCGGTGGTGGACATTATGAGGAATCCACACCCGACGTTTCTGAACTGACTGCCCCGAGGATGAGCCAACATCACGAGTGCGCTTGAGCGACTCCTGGTACTCATTCAAAGCAGTTTCAATTCGGAAAGACTGGCTAACAAGCGTTGCAAAGTCTGCAGCTTCATGAACAACAAGTGCGAGCTTTATATCAGGAAGCAGTCCTTCACGGAATTTCTCCTGCTTGCGTGTGTCGGTGTCGACGTCATCTTCAGCATAGCGGGATAATTCCAAGAATTTCCTCTGATAAGCATCCACAGTCATTTTGCCCTGTGTGAGTTTGCGGAATTCCTTCTTCTTCTGGTCGATCAAACCTTGAGGAATGTGTCGTGCACGAAAGGCTGACTGAAATTGTACCCATGTAGTGACTGTTTCAGCAGACATCATACGCCTGTGGCTTTCCCACCATTGAGCAGCTGGGCCCCTCAGATGATACGTCGCAAAAGTGACGTAACTGCCAGGAGCAACATTTGCCGACTCCATCTGAAAGGCGATGTCACGGAGCCAGTCATCGGCATCCATTGGATCAGTCGAGTTACGGAAGGTGGACGGGTTAAGGCGCACGAAATCTTGCAGTGAGATCGGACCAGGCTCCTGACGAGCGTCATTGCGTTCCAAACGGTTTACTAGACTATCGTTGAGCTGACGGTTCAATTCAAACTGCTACATCATTGCGGCAATATAGGGTGGAGGCGGGGGATTGTCAGCCATCCTGCCAAATCAACAGCGGCGGTTTAGCAAGAACAACTGCATGTGAAAGGAGATATTCATGACGTAACATGAGCAATGAACAGGAAGTGCAACAGATACATATTAGTAGTCATTAAAGACATACAAATCTATGCACAGAATTGGATATCAACGGACAGCGCGAGTTCGTAAACACACGCAGCTAGACAAACTAGGCGGCGCGCAGGCACGCGGTGAGGAATACACAACGAGACATAGCAAAGGCTACATCACGTCGGAGAAAACTATTGGAGCGAGGAATCTGCAAGGGACAACGCAGGGGGTCCTCGATTAAAGGATCCTACGGTCCGTGAACATTGTGCAGCAGAATCCTAGCTCTCATCTTGAAGAAAGGGGGGGATAAATTCAGAACTCCGAGTGGATGTGATCACGAGAACCTAAATTTAGAGTTAATAAAACTTTAACCCAAAAGGAAGAGAGATCGGAGTCCCAGAGTATAGAAGAGAAATAAAAGATCCTAATACCACCCAATTGGCGAGGTGGGCCCGTAAGCCACACAGCCATGTTAGTAAAATAGTTTTTTCGACGACTAGACTTAACTTCGGCCAAGGAGTTGGAAAGGGGTTCCTAGAGGCAGTCGGCTCTGATACCAACTTGTGACGCCCCCGGCTTAATCGTGCACTAATCATACACGCAAATGCGCACGATCAAGCCTAGGGACTCACTTGAAGATATCACAACACAACTCTAGACACAAATTAAAATAATACAAGCTTTATATTACAAGGCAGGGGCCTCGAGGGCTCGAATACAAAAGCTCGATTACACAAGCATCAGCGGAAGCAAAAGTATCTGAGTACAGACACTAAGTTAATCAAGGTGCCTTAAGAAGGCGAAAACAAACAACAGCATCTGATCGAAAGAGGCAAGGCCTCCTGCCTGGGAGCCTCCTAACTACTCCTGGTCGTCGGCGGTCTCCACGTAGTAGTAGGCGCCTCCGGGGATCTCCTGCTCCCGGGCTCCGTCGCCCGATGTATCATCAAATGGGTATGGGGAAAAGAAATGCAGAGCAACCATGAGTACTCATCCAAAGTACTCGCAAGACTAACATCAGAACTATGCTAATTATGCATTGGTATCAAGTGGAGAGGCTGTATATGTGGACTATATAGCAGCAAAGCCAGAATAGAGAGAAAGGCCTAGCCTATCAAAGACTAGCATCTTCAGGGTCTTGCAGCATAAGAAGAGTACAGATTATCATATTATTAATTAACAAGCATGTGGAAGCAAAGCCTAGAGATCCTTCCTCGACTCCCTGCGAGAAAGCGATCCCGAAGCTTATAATTATTTAACATGTATCCAGTTCAAGTAATAATAGATCGGGATACAACACTGAGCGTCCTGTTACCATGGACACGGCTATTCGAATAGATAACTTCCCTGCAGGGGTGCACTACTATTACCCAACACGCTCGATTAACTTTGGCCGGCCACACTTTTCTGGGTCATGCCCGGCCTCGGCTGATCGACACACCGCAGCCCGACCTAGAGCTAAGTAGAGAGGTCCCCGCCGGTCTACATCCTAAGTGCTAAGGGTTCCTGGGCCCGTCGCCCTTTGCACTCCGGGTCGTTGTGTGCAGGGTTAGATCCAGGCACCACCTCTGTCATGGATGGCGTCGATCCTACCGTGCCACAATGCTGAACTGGATGTCTGACAAAGCTTTCGGCTGATACATACGGCGTAGAGGGTCCCATAACCATTATCCCACGTGGTGGTAGTGCGTATAGGGCACGACGACCCACTCAGATCAAATACCCAAATCCGTTAGGCGTATTTAGTAACTCGCAGAGACGGTCAGACTACCTGTCGCTCCGACTTGGTAACACATGGATCACGATCAGGGTGGTCTCCGCCTGCCATGTCGTTCCGCCACAATAATCTCTCGCGGGTGCCCTCCTGGCAAACCCGGCTTTACATCTCCCTGCGGGTACCCCTCGGAGTCGACCCACCTATGACAAAGGTCAGAGTGTCTGTGTGTCCAAGTATCGAGAAGGAATCCGAGGAATCACCCTCGATGGTTTCCCACTCGAGGAGTTGCACGACGGAAGCTTATCGGAGGTGACGAAAAAGGAATCACCCTCGGTAACTCACAACCGGATAGCTATTCTACAAAGACATCATCAGAAGTGAGATAAGAGGTATCACCCTCGGCACTCGATGCCAGTTCTGCAGAGTCGAGCAACTTAGGGGGTGTGTAGTGATGTGCTGTTCTCAGCCCGACGATCATTCAATCGGGGCACAGATACTAAAGCGGAGCAACTACAGCAAGGGAGAGAGGCCACAGATGGTTTACCATCCAACCTATACTAAGCAGTCTGGATAATAGGCAGGTATCAATAGCAGTTACAAGGATAGGCTATGCATCAGAATAGGATAAATCATAGCAGTAGCAATTTTGTAATGCAAACAGGAGGGAGAAGGAATAGGTGATATAGGCATGCGTCAAGGGGGTTTGCTTGCCTGGAAGCTCTGCGGCAAAGGTGGGATCGTTAGTGGTGTCGTCGGTCTCCTGGGCAGCGTCGGTCTCGGGGGCTATCGGAGAAGAAGAGGGGGGAAGAAACAATAAATTCACGGCAAAAATGCAATCACTATGCATGACATGCCTAAATGATATGCAAAGGTGTTTTACTGCCTAACTAAATGATTTACTGAATTTAGGAATTTATTTGGATTTATTTTATTAAAGTTGAGCACTATTCATTTACCGAAATCAGTCAAAAAGTTCCATGTTCATCTAGCTAGAAGTGTTGGACAGGCATTTTGATTACATATTCAGATTCTTCACATTTTTCTGATCATTTTTCATATATAATTTATTTTCATGTGAGTTACGGTTTAATTTATATGATTTTTCAAAGTTTTAATGATTTTCTGGAATTATTTTATTTAATTAAATCGGAATTATCCAGAATAGTAAATGGTGATGTCAGCATTGCGTATTGCTGACGTCAGAGGTCATCAGAGGCTGACCGGAGTCAACCCGACCAGTGGGTCCCACTGGTCAGCCACAGAGGCTTAATTAGAGTTTAAATTAACCTAATCAGAAACTAATTAACAGGTGGGCCCGCGATGTCAGTGTCAGATTAGTCTAATCAAATTTTATTTAAACCTAATCTGGATTAATTAGCTGCGGGACCCACATGTCATCCACAGGGGGGGTGAACAGTAACCGTGCATTGACCAGGTCAACACAGGCCAGGGGCCCACTTGTCGGTGTCACCGGGTGGGGCCCGCACGGCGACATGTCAGACGCCGGCGCCGGAACAGGCTCCGACGAGCCATTCGCGGCGGCCGAACGCCGGAGACGGCCGGAACTCGGCTGTGGTGGTCCATTTGGACCGCAGTTAGGCACGTTCGACGCGGCCCGACATCGCGCGCGCGATGGAGCTACCGGTTGGACTCGGAAGTGGCCGGAATGTCGCCGGCGTCGAGGTTTGGCGGAGGCCAAAATCCGGTGAACTCGCGCGCGTTGATACAGAGGCCAAAATGGACGGCGATCTACTCCTACGGCATCTACTCAGAGCCACGAACACGTTGGCGAACTCGGTGGACCGTGGCGGCCACTGCCGCGACGGCAGCGAGCTCACCGGCGGAGCTCGGCATGGCCATGGCGGAACCGGCCGCTCCGGGCGCGTTGGACAGCAAAAAGAGAGGGGAGAAGGACTGGAGTTCACCGCAGCGGCACAAGGTGGCCCGTGGGAGCTTAGTAGCGCAGGGGAGACGTCGGAGTCGACAGCGATCGCCGGAGACAGAGAGATGGTGCCGAGCTCGATCCCGGCGATGTGGTGGCGCAGAGCTCGGTCCAGCGGTCGGAGAAGAAGGAGAAGAGGCAGGCGGAGCGATTGAGCTCGGTCTCAGGCGGCGAGGACGGCGGTAACCACGGCATTGAGCTCGGTCATGGCGGCGACTTCGTGCATCGGCGCGGGAAGAAGAGAACGGGCGAGGGGGAAGAGGATGAGGGCTAGGGTTCGCCCTGGGGGTCCGCGGGGATCTTATCTACGCAAGGAGCACGGCGGATGGTCGACGCGTGCGGCATCGGCGACGTGTCGACGGGCGCCGTCGACAACGCGAGGGGATCGGCGGGAGGTGGAAGAAAAGGCCGCGGTGGGCCGAGCCTATTCTTTCTGTACACTGAAAGCCCAACGCGACAGTAAGTTCTAACCGTTTTCATTTTCTATTTTCTGTTTTCTGTTTTATTTCTGTTTTGCAAATTGTTAGGCTACTAAAAGAGTTTTATAAATTAGGTGGCTTGGTCCAAATATTACCATGCAATATTCTCTATCACAAAAAATTGGTTTGGCTAAAATACAATTTCATTTGTAAACTGGATTAAATAAAATGGATTAAAATGTTGTTGTTTATTACTGTTTGAGGTTGTTAGAGTCACTTAGCCATTTTTAGTGATGTTGTTCTCCTTAACCTATTTAGTTACAAATTATTTGCTATTTAATGAACATTTTTATTTCAAATTTGAACAACTTTTATTTTTCACTTTAAATTTGAATTGGAATTTGAAATGAGATATGATGCAATGATGATCAAGCACTGTTTAATCCTGTTGACAAGGCATTATCAAAAGTGATCACTGTGGCTAATTACATGGGGTGTTACAGACATGGTTGGCCCACTTCGAGGAGGGTCAAAGAAAAACAAATACCTACTCGTCATGGTAGATAAATTCACTAAATGGATTGAGGCAAAGCCGGTAACGTCGGCAGAAGCAGCACCGATCATCGAGTTCATATCCGGGGTGGTACACCGTTACGGCATTCCCCATAGTATTATAATGGATAACGGAGCAAATTTCAAAGCCAAGGAGGTAAAGGCATGGTGTGCAAACATGGGCATAAAGCTCGATTATGCATCCGTCTACCACCCGCAGTCAAACGGGCAAGTAGAATGAGCCAATGGATTGATCCTCAGTGGCATTAAGCCAAGGTTAGTGTGCTCCCTCAAAGAGGCAGATTGTAAGTGGGTGGAGGAACTCGATTCCATCTTGTGGAGATTGCGCACTACGCCAAACCGATCCACCGGCTACACACCTTTCTTCATGGTTTACGGCGCCGAGGTCGTGCTCCCTTGTGATCTCATTCACGACGCACCTTGGGTGTGCATGTACGAGGAACGGGAGGCCTAGCTCGATCGACAGGACGCCTTGGACGCCCTAGAAGAAGAACGCGACGTAGCTCGGGCACGCTCCACAATCTATCAGCAGCAGGCGCGATGCTATCAAAGCAGGGAAGTCCAATCAAAGTAGTTAAATGTAGGAGACCTGGTCATGCTCCACCCGAAAAAGCAGAAGCATAAACTCTCGCCTAAATGGGATGGACCGTTCGTAATTGACCAGGTCCTTATCGAAGGAGCTTATCGCATCCAAGACCCGACGGACGGCCATTTAGAGCCAAACCCATGGAACGCTGCACTGCTCCGATGTTTCTACGGTTAAACCAAGCATCTTCTTCCCTTCTTTACTATACATTTAGTTATGGTTTTTGTTCGCATTAAGCGTAAAGCTACTTTGGCCTATCTCGGTATATCTCTCCCCCTTAAGGTTGTCAAAACCTTCATCCTCGGGGGCATCGTCAAGTCAATCCGAGGTATGCTTAGACACTTCGGTTGCATCTTTGAATGTATGACTTAGATCGCCCTGGGGTCTTTGATTAAATAAAGCCCGTTCTTTCGAGCATTCATCTTAATCATATATGCCGTCTTCCTATTAAATCGTCTTCAAGCCACCATATGCATCGATTTGACTTAAGATTTGGCCAAGCTGGGTTGCCTGGCTCCAAGACGCCTAGCTTAGGACCCCCTACCTCGAGATATGCCGGATTTAGCACCGACAGCGCCCCCCCTCCCCCCCTTAGCCTTTTGGAGGCAAGGGGAGGCCGAATTGGAGTGCGGGAGGACTCCTCCTCCCCCCTAGGGCCGGCACAAGGAGGGAGGCCTCCTCCCCTCTTGTGGCGCCCCCTCCCCTCCCTCCAACCTATATATACTTGAGGATTTGGCCCTTGGGAGATACAAGTTTTGGAGCCTCCTCTGGTTCTCTAGTTCTCTAGTTCTACTTCTAGTTGATCCAATTAGAGGTAGATCTAATCCTCTCTAGTCCTCATAATTAGAAGCCCAATGTGGTTCTAATCTTCTCCCTCTAATTCTCCGGCGACAATTAGCTCTGGACGGCGAAACGCTGCCGGGTCGTGAAGACCGTACGCTTGCAAACTGTGGAGAGGCCCTGCTTTCGGTCTTCCGTTCGAGGGATCGTTCGTGAATGGTTCGAGGGACTTCAAGTACGATCTACACCGACTCTTCTTCCGCTGCAACTCGGAGTTGGTAACGATCCGATCTAAACTGTTATTGCATCATCATAGTGTTCCTGATTGATCGTAGGACGATTTTTTTGTTTTCTACTACGTTTCCCAACATGTAGCACCGAGGGCGTCGTCCTTATCACCCAGAAGTGCTACTCGCCCATGGCCTACGCCGCCACCAGTTGCAGCACCGCCCCCACCACACTGCCTCGCCGTATCCGTGGGAGAGGAAGGAGCCACGCGAGCGCCGTAACGTTTGGGTGGCAGGAGTCGCATGAGCACCGCGTTGTGAAGCCGCTCGCCGGAAAATATTATCGTGCGTGGGCTGACCATGGCCGGGGTTCGGAGGTGGAGGATTGGGAGCAGAGAGACGGGCGACAAATGCGTGGCTGCGCTGCGTCGAGGATGGATAAGACGAAGGAGAGAAGAGAAAAAGCGGTGCGCGTGGGGCCCAGAGCTAAGTGGCCCGCGTGCGCGAGGCACAAGCGCGTTAGCGAGCGAGGCAACCGGCCGGATATTTTTTTTTGTTTTTGCGGGGACGGCCGAATATTTGTTAAGAGCCTGAACGCTCAATTAACACCTCGGTAAGTTGTTTTTATCAGCTAAATAGTATTACCTCCGTTTCAGAATATAAGACGTTTAAAAACGTCTTATATTTTGAGACGAGGTATATTTTTTCAGTTCAAAATTAAACTAACCAGAGATGTTAACTACTGGGCTACAGAGTCGCTTTCTCTGTGCTGTAAACCTTGTACTGAACAGCAGATGCAGCCGGTGCAGCAGTGGAGGAGGCCCGAGGGAGAATGTCTGAAGATTAACCGTGACGGGGCCTTCTCGGCAGCTACTGGCACTGGTGGTTGGGGTTTCGCTGTGAGGGACCAAGCTGGCGATGTACGAGGATCTGGTGCGGGACGCCTGCGGAACGTCGCATCAGCTGTGCAAGCTGAAGCTGAAGCATGTGCAGAGGCTCTTAACGCTGCGTCCAGTTGGGGGATGACTAATGTTCTTGGATTGCCAGATTCTGGTGAAAGCATTGCAGGGCAGGGAAAGCGGACCTAGCAGCTGAAGGATTATTGTTCAGAGAGATCCGTGACTTCGCACGTCTCAACTTTAATTGTGTTTCATTTTCCTTTGCCCCGCGGGCATGTAATAGCTTAGCGCATGCTTTAGGTGCCTATGGCGCGCGTCAGACGGTTGACAGGGAGTTCTGGCCTGAGAACATCCCAGATGATGTAAATGTTCGTCGGGCCTGCTTGTTGGCTGGGCCTGTGTGATGTATGGAATCACTGTGTTCCATTTTAAAAAAAACCTCAAAAAAAAATTTAAAAAAAAAACTGCATAAAGATTCCACATGGTAGCCGTGGTCATTTCTTGTAGCTCCCGGCAAAGTAGGCGAGGCAACCTACGAGGGGCGCGTTGGTGTAGGTGGTGGGCTCCGACCGCGCGTAGTCGGCGCGGTCATCCGGGAACGCGTCGTTCTGGTCCGGCCCACCTACGACGGCGCCGGTATGCACGTTGGGATTAGGGCCGCCGGCATAGAGGTAGCTCTGGAAACCCTCCTGGCAGCCGATGTGCGCCGGGTGGGCGGCCACGGACGGCATCGAAGACGCCCTGTGGTGTATCCTCTGCGGGGAGCGCGCGCCGTAGCCCACCATGTAGGACATCCCCAGCGGGTTGTCGCCCAGCACGTAGTCCACCTGCCTCTTGGCCAGTGCCCTCAGGGCCTTGTAGGTGAACGGGATGTTCTGGCAGGAGAAGGCGCGGTTGGAGACGGTCATGTACTTTGCGTAGGTGGTGAGCAGGAAGCTCGCGGAGGCGACGTACTGCAGGTTGGCGTTGCCCGACCGGTGCATCAGCCCGCCAGGCGTGTACGGCGTCGTTGACGAAGGGGAGCTGGACTTGGGCAGGACGCGGCAGATGAACTCCTCCGCTTGACGCGTGAACGGCTCCAGCCTCTTGTCCCCGTCCAACAGAGCCCTCTGCTCGGACGGATGCAATTTGTTAGCTGGGTGGAACTTGATGGCATATGGCATATTGGCGTTACCCGTGAGAGAAGCACGCGCGCCCCGGCGAGCTTGTTGTCCCAGCTGAACATGTCGACGCCGTCGTTGGCGCCGAGGGAAATGAGGTCGTTGAGGTAGGAGCTGTTCTTCGTCGCCCAGAGCAGCCATGCAGATCCCCATAGGAGCTCGTCCTGCACACCGTGCACGCAAAGTCGTAACAAGAAACACGCAGGTGTACTATATAAGGATTTTCAATTCGTTGCACGGCGTGATCTTTTGAAGGATTTGACTTGCACCTTGTAGCCGGAATAGGACGGGTAATAGTTGCTCACGCCGCCGCCGACGTGGTCACTGTACTTCCCCTGGTGCTGCCAAGCGAACACCATTACGTCCCTTGCCGCCGTCACCAGCCTCCTGGAGTAGGCCGGGTCGGCGGCCTTGAAGACCACACTGGCCGCGGCGAGCGCGGCCGCGGTCTCCCCTGCGACGTCGGACCCCGGGGCGGACGCCGACACCTCGTACACATTCCGCGGCGTGTCCATGTCCTCCGGCCGCTCCCAGCAGCGGTGGTCGGCGTCGGCGTCTCCCACTCCGACGTAGAGCTTGCCTGGGGTCGTCTCGGACGCCTTCAGGAGGTAGTCCGTCGCCCACCGTACCGCGGCGCGCGCGTCGTGAACGCGCCCCTCCATCCGTCCGCCATACTCGATGATGCTCCATGACAGCATGGTCGTGGTGAACGCCATGGGGAAATTGAACTTGACGTTGTCGCCGCCATCGTAGTACCCGCCGGTGAGGTTAACCTGCCGCCCACGTACGCCCATCCACGACACCCAAGTCAACAAAAGTCAAATTCCAGGAAAGCACGTTGACCACAATCAAGTATGCGCCACAAGGATAAGTGCCTAAGTGGTACAGTGCGACATCGCGTGCTCACGTTTGCAGCCGAGCCGTCGGACATGGCGGAGTTGGACCTCCACTTGACGGCCTGGTCCGGCGGCAGGGGGCCGGACCTCTGCCCCTGGAAGAAGAGCAACGACTTGGCGAGCGCGTCGGCGTAGTCAGGGTGTCCGGCGGCAAGGACATGGCTGGAGAGCCAGACGAGGGAGAAGGCAAGAAACACAGCCGCGCGTGACGATGGTGCCAAAGCAGCCGAATTGCTCATCTTCTCTCCCAACTGCTACCGCGTCTGGGCTACTACGAGATTGCAATGCATGGCGATGATTTATACATGCTACGAGCTGTATGAGGAGCTCGGTGCAACGACGTCTACGGTATCGCCAAATTAATCTGGAGCCAGGTTGCAGATTGTTTATGTTATCTCATGAGCTTTCGAGATCCTACACCGGAACGCGAGCTGGGTCAGAGCGATCGATCATGGGGTCGAAGTATCTAATCTAACAGATCCAGGGATCATGGCCTGAGGGGCTCAATTATAATCGGCTAACACCATTGACACTAGTACTTGTTTTGGATTGTTGCTGTGAAAGTAATCTGTTCTCGTAATCGGCCTGAACTATATAATTGAGTCTCCACGTCTTCTTTGGGAGTGCGTTCTCTTCTCGATCGGTGTGGTGCCCCCGGGTCCTGCGATCCTTGGCAGGCTATCTGGTGGTGCTCGCGTACTATCTTAAGGGTTACTCAAAGGAGGCCAGGCCATGGCGATCGACGGAGAGGGAGAAGCGTAAATGTGGCGATCTTGACCGGCCTTGCTGCCGGTACAGGCTACATCAGAACAGAAAAAGGCTCACACTCTTATGTGGTGTCAGTCATCGTGGCCCAAATCTGCGTGTGAAACTGGAGCATGTCTCACTGAGAGCAATTTTAACATGCTCCCTCCGTCCCAGTGTAGTGTCAAAAACGCTCTCATATTATAAGACGGAGGGAGTAACTAATTGTTCAACTCCACCCAAATCATATGTGGTCCTCGATGATCATCTAAGTATATTGTCGGCACTCCTCCGGAGTTTAAAAGAAGTAATTTATCTGGTTGAATTTTGTGCAAATAATTAGTAAAGCTTGGCAGATCAATATAATCTACTAAATAAAATATCCAAAAGGACAGATGAATTGCAAAAAAATGATTTAAAGCTTGGCAGATAAATAAAATTTGCTAAAATATCCAGATGTACACGATAAATTACAATAAATTATTTCACATAAGCCTTGTTGGATCGGTGTGATCAGCTACGAAAACTGAGGCATATACATAAAAAAAACGTGGACGGTAGGATTCGAACCTACGCGGGCAAAGCCCATATGATTTCTAGTCATACCCAATAACCACTCTGGCACGTCCACTGCTTGTGTTCAGGGCCGCACCCACTGTTATATATACAGCGTGAGTGTCAGGCCTGTCATCTCGGTCATCCGCCGTGCTAAAAACTAGAGATTGCGTGGGTGTCCTGTTTTGTACTTCGGGGTCAGCATTATGACAGAAAAACATATTACTTAATAAATCAATTTTTCCTACTCTATAAATTAGTACTCATATTAACAAGAAAATGTATGATGATTCAAGACATCTCAATATATGCTTCTTTGTTTGTTAGGGTAAAACACAACAACATTACTTATAAAAGCAAACTGCCGGTTTAGTAAGCCTAGTTGAATGCCCATGTGTTGCTGCGGAATAGAAAATATAGACCCAAATGTATGCCATTTATGATGGCATGTGGTTTCAATTAATATAGGGATCGATTCTCTCCCGTTTATTTCATCCTTGGCAATCGTCATGTCTCCTCAACCACCATATCCTTGTAAAAAAAACAAAGTAACATATTTCATCTGGGCCCTCCTACCCCTTGACTTCCATTCTCTTTACCCCATTGCTCTAGCATTGTCATCACTTCAAAAGTCTAGTGCATTGTATCTCTGATTTACAAATGAAATGCTTCTAACCAATCCTGAAGATAATGAAATATTGAAATTCTTATTTACAAGATGCATGTAGTGCAATGACAATGTTTGTCTCTCCTTATTCTTCGATGTCAACAAAGATAACACTTTTGTGTCCACAAGAAACATAGAGAAAGTAATATGGTGTGTATATATATATGAGAAAATAAACAAAAACAAATGCCTGATTAACAAAATGGTAACTCCCTTAGACTTCTCCCTTTTTTTCATCTTATATATGTCGTCCAATGATGACTTGTGATTTACAAATTTAACTATAGCACATGGGTAGTACGAACTAGACATGTGCATGGACAGCCCGACCCGGAGGCCCGAGCCCGAAAGCTCGGCATCCGGGCCGGGCTCGAGCTCCATTTTCTGACCCGAAGCCTGGCCAAAAGCCCGAAATGACCATAAATGTATTTTTTATTCAAAATCTAGGTATATTTTATTATTTTAATACCCTGAATTTTATTATTTTAATTGAAAATTGTAACTGTTCATGTGTTTCGGGCTGGGCCGGGCCCGGGCTTGGGTTTTTTGCTTTGGACTTTGACAAGCCCGGTCCGGTGAGTGATCAGGTTTAGTACGAACCCAGAGTTACATCCATTTTTAAACCAAGTTTCTTCACTGGATGTATCATGCACTACTTATCCCCACGACCAATTGATGCTAATTCAGCTCTAGCGATTCCGAGCGCAAACCCCCATGGCAGCATGCCCCCCTCAAGAAGCTTCGTCGGCTAGGTCTTCCACGTCTATGGATATGAGGGAGAAGCTAGACACACTTCTGACACCGATGTCTCTTCATCTTCTTTCGGTGCTTACCGTTCACTATTGTAGCCCCCCAACCCCGAACAAACTATTTAGCCGTTGGAACGGTTCAGCCCCCCTCCCCTCATTTCCATTAGTGCTTGCTCAGCTGATCAATAGACAATCTAAATGCATGAATATCAATATTTAATTTCATACTACTCTTAATATTTTTTAATTCACAAAAAAATAGTTTCCAAAGTAGATTGATTAAGGCATAAGCTAATAATTTGATTATATGACTAAAGATTTCATATTTCTATCCCTGGTTGAAGTAAAATTTTGATCTAAATGCAACATATTTGCCAACCCCATATTTGCTTGGCAGTCTTGAGAGAGCTGATTGACCATACTGCCCTTTGATGAGGCAATAACATATGAGGTCCTTAGCTTGAGCATCAAGTTGCCTATTTTGTTTGTCGTCCCGAGTTACATTGTATGGGCCAAGAATCACATAACCTTCTACAATTGTAGGATCGAAAGTATGTCTAGAGGGGGGGTGATTAGACTACTTGACCAAATAAAACCTAACCTTTTCCCAATTTTAGTTGTGGGCAGATTTTAGCAATAGTACATGTCAAGCATCACCCTACACATGCAATTCTAAGAGTATAGCAGCGGAAAATAAGCAATTGCATATGTAAGTAGAAAGGGGATTGGAGATTTCAAACGCAATGAAGACACGGTGGTTTTTGGCGTGGTTCCGATAGGTGGTGCTATTGTACGTCCACGTTGATGGAGACTTCAACCCACGAAGGGTAACGGCTGCGCGAGTCCACGGAGGGCTCCACCCATGAAGGGTCCACGAAGAAGCAACCTTGTCTATTCCACCATGAATTACGTCCACGAAGGACTAGCCTCACTCGGGGTAGATCTTCACGAAGTAGGCGATCTCCTTGCCCTTACAAACTCCTTGGTTCAACTCCACATCATGTCGGAGGCTCCCAAGTGACACCTAACCAATCTAGGAGACACCACTCTCCAAAAGGTAATAGACGGTGTGTTGTTGATGAACTCCTTGCTCTTGTGCTTCAAATGATAGTCTTCCCAGCACTCAAACAACTCCTCACAGATTTGGCTATGGTGGAAGAGGGATTTGAGTGGAAAGCAACTTGGGATAGGCTAGAAATCAAGTTTCAAATGGTAGGAATGGAATAGCTTGATCTCAACACATGAGTAGGTGGTTCTCTCTCAGAAAATGTATGGTGGAAGTGTAGGCACGTTCTGATGGCTCTCCTTACTAAGAAGGAGGTGGTGGAGGGGTATATATAGCCTCCACACAAAATCCAACCGTTACACACTTTTGACCCAACTCGGTGGCACCGAAACAATCAGCTCGGTAGCACCGAACTGTGTAAAAGATATGAACGTTAGGAATCTCGGTGGGACCGATACGAACAACTCGGATGGACCGAAGTGCAATGGCTAGGGCAATCCTCATCTCGGTGGCACCGATTGCATCAACTCGGTAGGACCGAAGTGAACCAATAAGGCAACAGAGAGTTGGCAAGCCATCTCGGTGAGACCGGTTTGCAAAACCCGGTGAGACCAAAGTAAGTGCAAACGATTACCAGGGCCGGCCCTGGGGGGGCAGGGGGGCGGCCGCCCCGGCCCCCCGAAATCCAGCCCCCCCCCCCCCGAGGTATGTACGTAGGCTATGGGCCTGTGGCCCATATTAGGCAGACGCGTGCCAGGGAGCAGCAGCCCGATCTCTGAATCCCAGCGATCGAGTGTTTGACCGATCAGCGGTAGCGAGCGAACGAGCGATCAGGCATCAGTGGTATTTCCTTTCACTTAAAAATAATAGCGATCAATCAGCGGCCTGGACGATTCCCTTCCTGTTCTGTTCGACTCTTCCATCACGTAGAGTCACGCAACTCCAGGTCCCAGCCCAAGCTGCTGGCCGCCGACGCTGCCCGGCCGCCGTACACGTACGCACGCACTCCCGCCTCGCCGCCCCCTGGTAATTTCCTTCCTAGTCTGTATATGTTCGCCACTGATTTCAATTCTGGGGCCCCCTTTGGCATTTGCTCAATTGTTCTCTTCTCAATCCTCTGCAGAATCTATGCGCTGAGCGCTGTGTATTGTATATGCACACGCACTGAAGTTTGACCATCACTCCATCAGGTATTGAGGTATATAATATTGATAGAAAAAAATTCCTTTGATGCATAGCGGGCATTGTTCAACAATTGATAGAACAAATTGTTTTGTTTTCAGCATTGTGTGTGTGTTATTATGACGTCCTCCAGTAAGAGGAACTATCCATCGGGTAGCTACAAAAGGAAAAAGAAGAAGGAAGTGGAGAAATTTATACACACGCAACGCGGAGGTATTCACAAATTTCTCAAGCCGACTAATATTGGTGCTTCCACTGCTTCGACAAACCCAGATGATGCATTGGCGATTGTTGCCATAGTGGAAGAGCAACAGACTAATGAGAATTCGGACACTGATGAGCAAGAAGAAAATATCAACACCAACACCAGCGATAACAATGTAAGTGGCTCTGAGAATGTAGGTAATTCGTCGGATGCACATGCCCAATCTGCTAGTGTTGATGAACAACCAGTTTATACTGCCGATATTTATGATCCAAGAAATTGGGATAATCTTGATAATAAAGCAAGAGATGTCTTAGTTGAGAAAGGGCCTATGAGAGAGGGAAAAATGGAAAAAATGGAATACAAGGTAGATGATGCAGGAAGACATTTTTCGTATGCTCATTATCATAGAATATTTTGAGAAGTACAGAGATGAGGGGTTTTCTTCAA
Organism: Elymus sibiricus; assembly: GCA_039707655.1. Taxonomy (NCBI): domain Eukaryota; kingdom Viridiplantae; phylum Streptophyta; class Magnoliopsida; order Poales; family Poaceae; genus Elymus; species Elymus sibiricus. Next base: position 334,928,872 of record CM077666.1, read on the forward strand.
GTTTGAGCATCGCTAAAGGTATTGCAACTGAAATGGGAATAGAGCCATTGTTTCCGGTGAAACGTCGTGCTACGAGAAAGAAACAGTTTGACGAAAGTAATTGTCAAGAAGAAATTCTAGAAGCTGAGAAGGCTTTCCGAGTTAAATATTTTAATGTTTTGGTTGATATGACGACCACTTCTTTGAATGATAGATTTAAAGAACTCATGGTGTTTAAAGATATATTCGGATTTTTATTGAGCTCGGGCACCCTCAAGTCATTAAGTGAGAATGAACTTGAAGAATGTTGCACAAAATTTGCAGAAACTTTCTCTCTTCATGGTTCATCTGATGTTGAGGTATACGATCTTATTTCTGAATTGAAGATTATGAGATTCACTTTGCCAGATGGCATAATGTCTCCTATGGAGGTTTTTGGGCATGTCAGAGAAGTTGATTGTTATCCGAATATCTCCATTGCCTATCGCATCTTATTTACTGTGCCTGTGACGGTCGCATCGGCCGAAAGAAGCTTTTCAAAGTTGAAATTATTGAAGAATTATTTGAGGTCTACAATGACTCAAGAGAGGTTAAATGGTTTGGCTACATTATGCATCGAGAAGAAATTATTGGATGAGATTGACATCGATCCCATCATAAGTGACTTTGCATCGAGGAATGTTAGAAGAAATTTTTAAGGTAATATGTATAAATTATTTGATACGCATACTACTTTTGGATGAATTGAAGTGTTACTGATAATAATATATATATATATATATATGTTATTATATATACGTATTTTTTTAGGGGATATATACGTATATTACTATGACTTGTATACTAAGGGCCCCAATTTTTAGTTCGCCCCGGGCCCCCGAAATCTCAGGACCGGCCCTGACGATTACAGAGAGTTGGCAAGGCCATCTCGGTGAGACCGAGATCCATTTCGGTGGATCCGATTTATTAGGGTTTTGGCAGTGACTAAGTCTTGGATGAACTCGGTGGGGCCGGGTAGGAAATTTCGGTGGGGCCGAGTTAGAATGTAGGTTCTGGACATATTTGGGATTGAGAGAGTGGTTGAGGGTTTAGGAGTACTGTCACTAAGCACTTGAGCAAAAATACCATTAAGCAACACCTCATCCCCTTTTAATAGTATTGGCTTTCCTATGGACTCAATGTGATCTTGGATCACTAAACCAAAAATGTAGAGTCTTGATCTTTTGCCAATCCTTGTCCTTAGCATTTTGAGGGGTCCACGTCTCTAGTCCATGCCATGCCAATTATTGAACATTCTGAAATCTTAATCTTGAATGGACATCAGTTCAATGAGATATATGTTGTTATGAATTACCAAAACCACCAAGGGAGCAAATGTGCTTTCAATCTCCCCCTTTTTGGTAATTGATGACAACATATAGATCAAAGCTTCGACAAATGATTAAAAGAATGAAATACATCATCGCTTTGAGAAGTATGTGATAAGCAAAAGCTCCCCCTAAATTTGTGCATTATTAAAAATTTGCGTTTGAATGCAAATGCACAATCGATTAGGCTTATGGGTCACTCTTCCATGTCACATACATCTTGGTGGAGCGCGCAAAATGATATGATTGGAATAGAAAGCACGCATCACCAACATAAGTGAGTGATCATATAAGATAATGAAGAAGATAAACATAGATCATCACAATAAGCATAGTATGATCATCACATGAGGTAGCTCACAAGTATAAGCAACATATTAACTGTAGCAAGCACATACATAACAAAGTACCAACAAGCAAATAAGTAGCAAAAGAACTCTCGAGAGAAAAACCAATGACCAAAACACTCTCTCTCGAAGCCTATGATCTATACAAATTCTCCCCCTTTGGCAACAAGTACCAAAAAGATCGAACTGTATAGGACTAGTCGGCACTCTAAGCACGGTCCTCCGAAGCTCCTGAAGGCGACCTCCTGCTGGCAGCTCCGGTGTGCGTAGACGGCATAGAAAGAAGTGCGTCTGCGAAGGCTTCTGCAGACGTTTGCTGGGCTGGTGGAGTGGAGACCGGTGGGGGCACTGTGGCAGTAGCAGCTGGTGCAGATACTGTGGTCCTCGGATCCACAACGGGTATCGCAGCAGACCTGGCTGCTCTGGGCACTGTCTGAAATTGCTGTGTGGTTGGTCTGTCATCTCCACTGTCATCTGATGGGGCAGTCTTGACAGCATCAACGTCATTCTGCAGTTGCTCTACGGTAGTCTGAATCTCTGTCACCTTCACATCAAGATCATGAAATTTTGTCTCAATAATCCGCTCAAAACTAGCCTGGGTCTGGGTGAGGTTGGCCAAACTTCGCACAATCCTTAGAGTGGCTTCAAGCAGATATGTCATTTGATCCTTGGGTGTCTTGAGATTGGTGATAGGAGCATTTGGAGCTGATGCCTCCTAAGCTGCTTTTGCTTCCTTTGCTATGCGGATCTTCTCTTGGGCTTGTGCTGAAGTGGGATGTGAAGGATCCATCACTATCACATTGTCCTCAAACTCTGGACGGAGCGGCAAGTGCTCTCGATCAAGAAGGTATGTGCTGGTTCCAACCTTGGAATTGATCAAAATCTGAATATGTGGGGCATATCTGCACGATCTCTTCTGATCTGTTGCAGTCCTCTTGATAGTCTCTACTATCAGGCTCATCACCTTGAACTTCTGAGGTGTATCAAACAAATGCAGCAAATTGATGGAGTGGCCACGAATCATTTTGTCATCTCCTGACTTGGGTAGCAGAGTGTACCGCAAAATGGTGTTCATTGTGGCTAATCCTGGGAGCAGATGCTTCACTGATCCAAGTTTGTGAGTCTCAAGGTCTTTCTGAGGAATTGCAGTATACATGTTTGCCATGGAGTTGTGATCCATCTTGAGCTTGGCATAGATATCAATGTCATCATCCTCTTCCTTGGGTGCTCCAAGAATACTTGCCCACTCAGAGATGATGGACTGGTATCTGATACCCTCAGTCATCCATATAATGCGGCCATCTGGATAGAAGTGTGCAGTAGAGTAAAATTGCATGACCATCTCATCATTCCACTTGGTCAACTTCTTACCGACAAAGTCATCAACTCCTGCAATCCTGAAGCTTTCATGGACATGGGGGAAGTAGTTCTCATTCTCATCAATGTATTCCCAATCCACCCATTTCATGTCACTGACTATGGGCTTCTTATCAAGCAACACTGTCTCATAAAAATCTTGTTGTTCACGAGTGTGAAAGCGATAGTCACATGCTGTCCTTCTCCTTATAGCATAAGGATCTGTCAATCTCCACTGACGCAACCCTTTATCCTTCCTCAGCATCATGTTCTCTGCGACTGGGTGTGCATTGTCATGGTCTGGTATCTTTGGCTTCAACTTTCTGAGCACTAGAGGCTCTTCATCAACATTTGACTCAGGCACTGGGGCCTTGTTCTTCTCTGTAGCTGATATGTTCCTGGTAGATCTCTTCAGTGCTGACACCTTTGGCTTGGCCTTGGGGGCAGCAGTCTTAATTGCATCTGACATAAGCTTTTGAGCTTTTGCAGGGGGTGCAGTGGCTGCTGGCTCTTCCTCCTCTTCTTCCTCATCAATCATCATAGAGGGTCTGCCAATCACTCGGGCAATAGTTTTCCTTACTCTCTTCTTCTTGGTTCCTCCAGCTGCCTCTGTGTTACTAGGCTCTTCAAGAGTGAATTGCATAGTCTGCTAAGGCACTTTCCTCATAGCAGTCCTCTCTTTGGCAGTTAAAGGTTTGGTGTTGTACTCCTTAGCAAGCACAACTCTCTTTTTCTTGGATGCAGCTTCACTTGCAACAAAATTCTCATCCTCACTGTCTGAGGTTTTCTTCTTCCTTGTTCTGGTTGCAGCTTTTGGAAGATCTGGAGAGCTCCTCTCTCCCTCATAGAAACTTTCAGCTGGGCTTGACCCTTCACTCATTTCTGCATTCTGCTCTGACCTGTTCTGACTGTCACTGCTGGGATCTGACATCTTGCTGAGCTGACCCCTGTGAATAGAGAGGTATGGGCAGAGTAGATGAGTCATCACAAAAAGCAGATAATTTTCATAAAATTTGAGTTCAACTCTTAGTTTCAAGTTTTCACAGGATGCATATCGGATGGACCGAGTTGATCATCTCGGTGATACCGAAGCACACTACAGAAACCTTACACGCCACTTCGGTTAGACCGATATGGGGTTCGGTGGCTCCGAGATGCTAGGGTTTCACTGAGATTTACTTTCGGTCTCACCGATTCGTACAACTCGGTGGCATCGAGACGTACTAGTGCTATGGCCAGAGGCCAAATCGGTGGAACCGAAAACTTCGAATCGGTCGGTCCGAGATGCATTCTGCGGAAACTTAAACCTAAAAATTTCGCTCGAATCTAATCTACGGAGTTTGTAGTGTAGCAGGAGTTCTCAACCCGTGGCATGAACTCAGGCAGTCCAATCGTGCATTGAATCGTAAAAGGGAAGCACGAAAGGGATCGAATCTCACCCTAACTTGGTGAAGATCCTCTATGGCAGCAACGGCGGAGGAGATTCCCGTTGACGGCGGCGGAATCCGGCGGCGAGAGCTCGCTGGAGACGACGGCGAAGTCCGAAGACGAGGGCGACGACAGCAACGGGGAGCGGGAACGAGTGGGGTCGAGAAATTTCAACCGTTCGGTCCGCGCGATATATATACCCGTACGCTGTCGGTGGCGCCGAGTTGAACAACTCGGTGGCACCGATATGTGTAACTGCACGCAGTATAGCACATCGGTGGTGCCGAAATGGTCCAATTCGGTAGCACCGAGATGGAAAACTTAGATCAATCTAAGTGATTTCGATTGGACCGAGTTGAAGTGAATTGGTTCTGCCGAAATCATTTAGAAGGTTTTGGAGGTTCAGCCCTTTCAGATCGGTGGCTCCGAGTGCTCCTCACCCGGAGGGTCCGAAAATGACTTGTTCAATTTTTGTGATGCAGCAAGAATAGAATTTGAGACAAGAAAGCATAGATAGCTAGAGAAGTACTTAGGCATTCTTGTACATCCACTTGGTCAGAAAAACCAAGACAATCAAAACAACAAATGGATGTCCTCGAATGATGAAAACATGCAAATCAACATGCTCACACAATAAGATAGCAAAAGAAATATGTGTCAAACATGCACAACCAACTCTAGCATCTATCAAGCAATGGCGATTACTAGGTCATCTATATATGAGTATATTGACTTAGGAGCCAAATGAGAACATTTGATCATAGGTCATACTCATCGTTTAAGCACAAGTGGGGTTACCACTTTTACATAAAGCATTAATGTGTTCACACCATTAGAGTTGCTTTAGCTCAATTGCTTAGAGCAAAGCTCCCCCTAGATGTGATATTCCCCCTAAGAGGGATGAACTAACCTTGGGTTTTGTCGATGATGACTTCATGTAGATGTTGAAGATGTGGATGCTCAATGTTGATGTAGACCATCAAGAGTTGGGAGCAATCCTTTGGAGTTTTGTGCTTTCAATACCTATATGGGTTAGTCCCACACAAGGAACATACAAGGATATCCATAGACATAGAGTGAAATACACATATGATGATGTCCATGAATGCATTGAATACCTTGTCCCTTGCCTTACCAACAAGAGGGTTTGTGACTCCATGAACCAGTGCAAAATGTGGAAGTTGGTTGCACAAGTCCTTGCCATAAAGAATATGAGTGAAGTTTGTTGGCGGAGTCACCCTCAAGAACTCTCTAGTTCATCTTCTTTTGGACCCACATCAACTTGATGGGAATCCTTGGAGTTGTAGTAGCACTTGATGAAGTAGAACTTGATGAAGTCTTGGGAACCCACTTGACCATGGCTTGAGGAGCTTCTTCAAATGAATCAATCTTTTCTTGAAGCTTGTCCTTGCCTTTTAGCTTGTGGTCTTGTGGTGGAAGATCTTCTTGAGCTTGTGTTCCCTTGAAGGAAGTAGGATCATACTTCTCTTGTTGAGGAACAAACTTCGTTTTGGGGTATTGATCTTCTTCCCACTCAACTCCATTGCATTGAACTTTCGTTCAAAACCAACACCTTGGTTCTTCCGGTTCCTTCCTTGCTTCCGTACAATTTCCTCAAATTGCTTACTCCCGGCAAGACTTTTGTAGACACATTTTTCTATAATTCCTTTCAATAGCATATTTTCTTGCTCAAGTGTAACTTGGCTAAGAGAATCATTAGTGGAATTAATAGAACTACTAGAAGTAACAACATTGGATTTAGCATTGTTATTGTTACTACTAGAGGTAGAACCATTTTTACCTTTGTTGCTAGTTTGCTTAGATTTAACTTGTGGCATAAAGGTAGACAAGAGTAAACGTTTGGCAAGATATGAAGAACTCTTCTTTCGAAGATCGTCATTGATAGCTTTAAGAAACTCATGCTCTTGCTCTAAATTTAGCTTCTCGAAGCGTAGCTTCTCATGAGTTCTTAGAAGTTCTCTATGATCCTCTTGAGTTGTTTCATGAGCTAACTTAAGAGCATTTAGTTCTTTAGTTAGACACTCAATCTCCTTCATAGCATTGTCACTTGTTTCCTCTTGACTATCATAATTACTAGCATTTTCATTATAGCTCACATTTCTAGCCCTATCAACAAGTAAGTCATCATCACCAAGCAAATCATCTTCATCACTATTGAAATCAAGATACTCGGGGTGTGATACCTTGGGGCCTTTTGCCATGAAGCATCTTCCAATTCCTTCATTTGGTGAGTCAAATAGATCATAGGAGTTGGATGACACAAGTGCAAGTCCGGCAACACCTTCATCTTAACTGTAGTCGGAGTTGGAGTGATAACTTCTCTCGGAGTCGGAGCCGGAAACTCATTCACCAACATGAGCTTGATGTCTTCTTCTTGTGTAGCTCTTGGATGACCTATCCTTCCTCTCTGAATCCTTGCTTCTTCGAGAGTGTCTTTGTTCATAACGATCATCTCTGCTCCTTCTCTCCTTATGAGGTGATCCGTCTCTTCTATGTCTTCCTCTTGGTGATTCGTCTCTTTTCTTGTAGGGAGCCGTACACTCATTTGAGTAGTGTCCGGGCTTCCCACAATTGTAGCAATTACGGTCACGACTTGATGATCTTCTCTCATAATGTCTTGAGCTAGAGCTTCTTTCTTTCCCTTTGTTCTTGTAGAACTTGTTGAACCTTTTCACCATTAGGCTTATCTCTTCATTTGATACTAGCTTTTCACTTGAAGTTGTTGGAGCATTGGTTGAGGCCTTGTAAGCACCACTTGATTTGTTGTGCAGCTCCTCTTTGTCCTTGAGTGACATCTCATGAGCAACAATCCTTCCAATGACTTCCGTGGGCTTGAGATCTTTGTAATTTGGCATCATTTGGATCAATGTGCAGACGGTATCATATTTTCCATACAAAGCTCTAAGTATCTTCTTGATGATGAATTTGTCGGTCATCTCTTCACTTCCTAAGCCGGCAATCTCATTTGTGATGAGAGCAAGCCTAGAGTACATCTCAGCGACTCCTTCACCATCCTTCATCTTGAACTTGTCAAGTTGACTTTGAAGCACATCCAACTTAGATTCCTTGACGGACTCGGTACCCTCATGCATATCAACCAAAGTATCCCAAATTTCCTTTGCATTCTCGAGGCGGCTGATCTTGTTGAATTCTTCGGGACATAAACCATTGAATAGAATGTCACAAGCTTGAGCATTGTATTGCAACATCTTCAATTCTTCCGGGGTTGCTTCATGATCTGGTTCCTTGTCATCCTCAAAGAAGTCACCTTGCAAGCCAACACGAACAACAGCCCAAACGGCAGGGTTATGACCAAGAATATGCATTTTCATCTTATGTTTCCAACTAGCAAAGTTTGTACCATCAAAATATGAACCTCTACGGTGATAGTTACACTCACTAGACGCCATACTCTCCTAGGTTGTGAAACCAAGGCTATGATCACCAAAACAATGGAAATCAAGGCTTAAGGAGACCAAAGCTCTGATACCACTAGTAGGATCGAAAGTATGTCTAGAGGGGGGTGATTAGACTACTTGACCAAATAAAACCTAACCTTTTCCCAATTTTAGTTGTGGGCAGATTTTAGCAATAGTACATGTCAAGCATCACCCTACACATGCAATTCTAAAAGTATAGCAGCGGAAAATAAGCAATTGCATATGTAAGTAGAAAGGGGATTGGAGATTTCAAATGCAATGAAGACATGGTGGTTTTTGGCGTGGTTCCGATAGGTGGTGCTATCGTACGTCCACGTTGATGGAGACTTCAACCCACGAAGGGTAATGGTTGCGCGAGTCCACGGAGGGCTCCACCCACGAAGGGTCCACGAAGAAGCAACCTTGTCTATTCCACCATGGCTTACGTCCACGAAGGACTAGCCTCACTCGGGGTAGATCTTCACGAAGTAGGCGATCTCCTTGCCCTTACAAACTCCTTGGTTCAACTCCACATCATGTCGGAGGCTCCCAAGTGACACCTAACCAATCTAGGAGACACCACTCTCCAAAAGGTAATAGACGGTGTGTTGTTGATGAACTCCTTGCTCTTGTGCTTCAAATGATAGTCTTCCCAGCACTCAAACAACTCCTCACAGATTTGGCTATGGTGAAAGAGGGATTTGAGTGGAAAGCAACTTGGGATAGGCTAGAAATCAAGTTTCAAATGGTAGGAATGGAATAGCTTGATCTCAACACATGAGTAGGTGGTTCTCTCTCAGAAAATGTATGGTGGAAGTGTAGGCACGTTCTGATGGCTCTCCTTACTAAGAAGGAGGTGGTGGAGGGGTATATATAGCCTCCACACAAAATCCAACCGTTACACACTTTTGACCCAACTCGGTGGCACCGAAACAATCAGCTCGGTAGCACCGAACTGTGTAAAAGATATGAACGTTAGGAATCTCAGTGGGACCGATACGAACAACTCGGATGGACCGAAGTGCAATGGCTAGGGCAATCCTCATCTCGGTGGACACAATAAGAGTCATGAAACTTGGAGAATCAAGAGGGTTTCTAGGTATGCTCGGATATCTGGATGCATGTACTAAAAATTAAAAAAATGCCCATATGCTCAACAAGGGCAATACTAGGGCCATCACAAAAATACTGCCATCATTCTTGAAGCAGTTGCACCACAAGACCTCTGGATTCGACACTCTTTCTTTGGAATGTCAGGGTCTCACAATGACAACAGCGTGCTGCAGCGGTCTTCTTTGTTTGCCTTGTTGTGTGCGGGTGAAGCTCTTGCATGCAATTATACCATCCATGGGCATGACTATGACATGGGGTACTATCTTTGTGACGATATCTATCCTTCATGAACGACCTTTGTCAAGACCCTTTCCGATCCAAGAGGTAACAAAAAATGCCACTTTGATGCAAGACAAGAAGGTGCTCGAAAGGATATGGAGAGGGCATTTGGAGTGCTCCAAGACAGTTTTGCAGTTGTTCGCGGACCTGCTAAACAATGAGATCCAGAAACACCGTGGGAGGTGATGACAAATTGCGTGATCATGCATAAACATGATTGTGGAGAATGAGGGTGAGGGAGTTTGCCATGGTCTGAAATTTTTAAACATGGGTGATTCTATACAACTTCCAGAGCAGAATCCACGTCATTTGAGAAATTTCTTGAACTGCATCATCAGAATCGTAATCGAGAAACTCATATGTAGCTTTAGAATAATCTCGTTGAGCATTTGTGAGCGTTTTATATGGACAATTAGAACATGTGTCCAAATTAATTGAATTCAAATTTGAACTATTTATTTTGTAACTTTATGTTTGGATTGTAATATTTTTATTTGAATTATTGTCGCATCGGAATATTTATCTTTGAGTTAGATGCACTGCGATATTTTTTGTTTGACTGTTTTCCAAACCATGTAAGAGAGCTGCGTGTGATTTCATTCAGAGAGAAAATGGTATAAAGCCAAAGAAGGCACGGCCATTACAAACGCCACATAGGCATGACCCAACTAAAGAAACCAAACCAACGATGATACGCAATTAATAAACCAACAAAACCAGCCTAAACTAGAGCAAGGGCACCACACATGACAACAAAGTAGGGACACATTTTTAGTGCATAAGAGTACAGTCAACGACAACACTACTCTAACACGACCACGACAACGACATCGACTAAAGCCCAAACAACGCATGAAGAAGGCCACAAACCCAACGCCGCCGGGTTGGCTCCCACCAAGGCCATAGAAGAAGGACCGAGGGGTGCATAGGCACAAACCGGAAGGGAGCAGGAGGCACACGAGCAGCGAAGACGACGTCCACCACGACCAACAAAGACAACATCAACCACTATCAAGCACCACAAGCAGGGGAGGAGTGAGGGAAAGGCCATTGTAGACTCAGAGTGACATTGGAGTATTTCTCTTTGGTTATTTTCAATATTCAAACTACACAATATCCATCTGGCACGACAACTGGACCTCACTCGGGGCCCTGGCGGCCGCTCTTCCCGCCGCATACTCGCATTGTCTCCACCCCAGCGCGACCCTGGGGGACTTCGGTCGGCTTGGTCCTGATGCAATTTCCTATGCATGACCGTCTATCTAGGGCTACTGAGTTGGAGCTCCACCTACTTTGGTCTGCACTTGACCGTGTGCGGTTCTCTGCGACAAGTGACGAGCGGACCCTCGCTTGGGGGGGTTGTCTTCAGTTCAAGGCAGGTGCGATGTACCATATGATCAAAAGCTCTGGTTGCGGGCTCCCCCTGCATGGCTTCAACTAGGACGGATTCATGCCCCTCAAAGTCAAGGTGTTCGCCTGGATCCTACGACATGGCAACACCCGTACGAGGGCCTTCCTTCGTCGAATCGGGTTCCTCGACTATGATGATTGCCCTTTCTGCCCAGGGCAGTCGGAAACAATCATGCACCTCTTCTTGGAGTGCCCCCGTTTGCGTTTGATGTGGGCGCGTATCCTCAGCCATCGTCGCTTGTCTGTTGATTGCACGGTGGAAAAAGTTTGGTGCGCCTTCTCTGCCTGTCACCCCTCCTGGAACCGTCCTCTCCTCAGCACAGCAATGTGTTCTATCCTCTGGGTGGTCTGGAAGTCCAGGAACCGGATGTTGTTCGATAACATCCGTGCCTTGGATATTGACTTGCGACATTCGATCCAAGAGCGTCTTCTCGGATTGTTTGGGCCCCCTCCCGCGTAGACTGTGCGCCGTTGCGTCAATGGTGCACAGATATTTGTAGCTGACGCACCCCTCCCTCCCTCCCATTAGCACTCTGCGGGGTGTTTTATGTGATGTACGAATGCTTCATTATTATTATTAATACAATGTTCAGGTGGGCGATCGCCCCCGTTGATTGTTCAAAAAAAATAACTCCGACTGAATGGCATTGGTGGTGATGTCCGTTTGGTGATCCGCCCGAGATGCCAAGTTTTGTAACCTCGCACGCGCTCGCCAACATACTGACTCACTCGATTGTCCAAAAAAAAAGATTGTCAAAAAAAAAAAAAACTGACTCACTCGTCACTACCCTACCGCCTACGTGGCACCTGGTCGCAAGGCGACGCCGTCCTCTCCTGCCGCGCGCGTCCGCGATCACACCACCGCAAAAACCCAAACCTCTCCGCCGGTGCGTCCCACGCTACCATCCATGCAGCCGTCCGCCCCCGCGCGCGCGCGTTGCCCACACCACCCGGTGGTGGCCACCACGCCGCCACTCTCGCGTGAAGGCTCCTCTTCCTCCTAGTCCCACTCTCTCTCTCCGTGCTATATAGCATCCGCCCTCCGCCCCTCCCAATCTTAGCACACCCCCCTGTGCCTCCTCATTTCGCTCGCGTGGGTTTAAGCAGGAGACGAGGCGGGGTCAGTTGGGCAGTTAGGTTGGATCCGATCCGGCTGCGGCGGCAGCGACGAGATGGCCGCGCCGGCATTCGCAGTTTCCGCGGCGGGGCTCGCCGGGTCGCCGACTCCTCGATCCAGCGGGGCAGAGCAGAGGAGGCGCGGGGTGGAGCTGCAGTCGCCATCGCCGCTCTTCGGCCGCAACAAGGGCACCCGTTTCCCCCGTAATTATTCGCGCCACCTTGCTCACTCCCATTCTCTCGTGTATTCTGTCGCGCTCGTCCTTCGCCGGCGCGTGCAGATTCCGTATCGGGCTGCGGTGTTCAGCGATCTTACGTTCCCTCCTGGTGTGGTGATGTCAGTAGGTGCCGTCAGCGTCGGAGGTTCTGGATGGCGCGTGGTCATGCGCGCGGGGGGGGCGTCCGGGCAGGTGATGATCCCTGACGGCGGTAGTGGCGGAACACCGCCTTCCATCGACGGTCCCGTTCAGTTCGACTCTGATGATCTGAAGGTAGTTTTTTTTTTCTTTTTTTGCATCGATCTGAAGGTAGTTGACATATATTACCCTGAGTAAACTAGTACTGCCACCGTATTTTTACGGTTTTCTCTTTCATTGACACGGCAGACGAAATTCACTGAATTCCTATAATTTGGTAGACACCGAAATATGTACTACCTTTGAGGTCAAAATATTCTGGTAGTTTCAGTTGTATACAAGAATTCAAATAATTTTTTTTAAAAAACAAAAATTTCAACTAATTGGTTGAGTTTCAAGTGAACGTTTTGGTCCTTTGGCCGAGATGTAAACCGAAATCACTGAAATTCACTGAATTTCAGTAGTGGCCGAAACTTTTATAGAACTGAAATTCAAAATCTGCTATCCGGCAAAATTATATACTAAAGATTTGTTTATTTCACACGTAGGTTGCAGTACATCCTCTTTCTAATTTGTTGGGGAATGGGTATTATTATCTTAATAGTACCTGCCTGCATGACAATTGAAATCTAAGACAAAACACCATATGCGAGGCCTACACGCTAGGTTGGTTTACAACTATGTGTGCCACAGTTCTTCTGAACTTTTTGTCTTGCACATCGTGTTAGGTTCCATTCATCGATGATGAACCAAGCCTACAGGATGAAGGTGAAGATAGTATTTGGTCTTCAGAGACAAATCACGTTACTGAAGAAATTGACGCTGAAGGCACCAGCAGAATGGACAAAGAATCATTTACGGGGGAGAAATTACGCATTGTGCCACCACCGGGAAATGGACAGCAAATATACGAGATTGACCCAACGCTCCGAGACTTTAAGTACCATCTTGAGTATCGGTATGCTTCGCTTCTATTGTGTGCACTTTAAAAATAATTTACAGTCTTCGACAAGATGTGAATGACTGCTTGATGTGTCACGAAACTCTTGAAGTTCATAGTCACTCTTGTGTGTTCATGGTCATGGTTCTGAGGTAACATGGTAACCGAACAAAAATAGGAAAGTGGCAAGAACTGCAATGTGAGCTACTGATAACCACCCATTGTAATTGGGTACACTGATTAATATATGTCTTGATGGGCTCTATGTTTTGCCAATTGAACAACAATGCCACTTCATTTCCCCCGTGTTGCTTTTGTAAGGATGAAACACATATGTCCAAATCAAACTGTACTAGCAGTCTCACTGTGCCGTAATGGATCAAAAACAGATACAGCCTAGGAGAATACGTTCAGACATTGATGAACACGAAGGAGGCATGGATGTATTTTCCCGCGGTTACGAGAAGTTTGGATTTATGCGCAGGTGAAATTTCTTGACTAAATAAGTATGTATCTACCTTTTCTTTGTATTGTATGAACATTCCTCTTCCCATGCAGCGCTGAAGGTATCACTTATCGAGAATGGGCTCCTGGAGCAGATGTATGTTCTTTTAACCGTCTGATTGTTTACCTAAGTATACTAGTTCTATCTTTCAACTACTTGTGAATAATTACTGCTCATCAGCTATCCTAAGGTTGGGGATTTTGCACCTCCCAGATGAACAGCATATTAAAGCGCACAAGTAGCATTATTAAGAACTAACTCCTGCTTCCAATTGCAGTCTGCAGCATTAGTTGGCGACTTCAACAATTGGGATCCAAATGCAGACCATATGAGCAAAGTATGCATGTAGTTTCACAAATATATCATCTTCTATTTGTAGATTAGTTTTTTTAGATCTGCTTATTTATTTAAATGTGGTTGAATATACACCTTATATGTATTCTGGAGTTGAGCCGTAAATATAGTTGGAAGTGTTTAGGACTCTGTTCTTTCACTTGCCTGTTGCACGAGCCCATTACTAGATATCAATGTTGATGATGCTTTTGTTGTATGAGGTCGAAGTGACTACATGCATGTTACCCTTTTATATAAGTAATGTTGCACATATATTTTTTACGATCTAAACATCATTTACTGATTTTTGTTCTTGCAAGACACTAACACTGCGTTTGGATGTTCCCATTGGAGGCTTGGAATCTGAATTGGTATTGTAATCTTTCAATTCATGTGTTTGGTTGGACAGCGAATTGGCAGGCTGTAATGAAACGAAAACGCTGGCTGAATTACATCGTGCCCGCCCACGATACGGAGCCGTCCCGCTCCGAATCGCGCTGAAATCAGCCTACCCGCAAAACATACCTGTTCGAGCGACCAGAAAAAAGAAGGGGATAGGAGAGGCCGACCGCGACGACCTAGCAGAGGCCGCCGGCGGCGGCCACCACCACGGAGTCCGGCGGCGGCGCAGGTGCCTTCCTCCCCTCTTCCCCAGCTCCTGCACGCCGTCCCCCTGAGCCACTCCCCGCCATGGAGTCCGACGGCGGCGCGGGTGCCTTCATCCCCGGCCGCCGTGCCCCGCCGTCCTTAGCCACACCTGGCCGTCCTCCCCGCCCGCCGTCCCCCGCCCCTCTTCTGCTCGATTGGCCCTCGTGCTCGCCAGCGTGGACGTCCTCTGCTCTGGATCCCGTGGCCGTCGGAGTTTCCCATACACGAGGAGCTGCGCCTGCACGAGCTTGGCCCATCACGCTCGCTGGTGTCGCTCCATCCCGGTCACGGATGGTCGACTGACCGTCGGGGACGACTGCGTCCTGTGCTCCACACGGCTGCTCGGCCGGCTCCGTTCATGGCACAGCTCATGCAAACCGTCAATTCCATTGTATGGCATCCAAACGTAACATTGGTATTGCTAGCTTATCTAATTCCAACCTGCAATATTTTGTACATCCAAACATCTGTATTGGTATTGGAGCCCATTGTAATACAAAGGTTGATTTGGTATTGGATCCAATGCAATTCAGAGGCTCTCAATGGAGACATCCAAACGAAGCGTAAGCAGTTTTACATAATAATGGTGTTGGAGTAGGCCGACTGCATACCTCGTGACTGTAGCTCCATGTGCTTGATATAGATTTACAAATGCTCATATTCAATGTAACTGTTTTCAGAATGACCTCGGTATTTGGGAGATTTTTCTGCCAAACAATGCAGATGGTTCGCCACCAATTCCTCACGGCTCACGGGTGAAGGTTGTTTTCTTCTCCTTGCCAACTGTGTTAGGCTCAGGAACATGTCCTGTATTACTCAGAAGCTCTTTTGAACATCTAGGTGAGAATGGATACTCCATCTGGGATAAAGGATTCAATTCCTGCTTGGATCAAGTACTCCGTGCAGACTCCAGGAGATATACCATACAATGGAATATATTATGATCCTCCCGAAGAGGTATTTTACTTCGTCTTCTGTGCTTTTAGATTTCATATATTTTTAATTGGAAAGAAAATTATGATTTGTTTTTCTCACGAAGCTTCCAAATTGTTATTTCAAGCTGTCCTACTTCTTATTTGCTGTTGGCATCTTAGTTTTCTATTCACTAACCAGTTATGAAATTCCTTGCATGCATATGCAGGAGAAGTATGTATTCAAGCATCCTCAACCTAAACGACCAAAATCATTGCGGATATATGAAACACATGTTGGCATGAGTAGCCCGGTATTTCATCTTTACCCTGTATTCCATAAATGAAGTTAGCTATATGTAGTTCAAGTTAATTTACAGGTTGTTACAATGGTATTTTTGTGTTGTTGCCCTTTTTTCGTTTTATAAGTAAAAAACTTATCATAAATGTATGTGCTATGCCACTTGGTTAATACAATCTGAAAAATGTAATTGTGGACAATCTAGAACTAGATAATACAAATCTGAAAAAACACGCTGGAATAGTGTCATTTCAGTCAAATAGGATGTTTTGAATGCTCGAGAGAAGTGTTAGATTGTGTAGCATCAAAAGTTGGTGTCCATTTGTTCAAACGTTTATCTTGATGTAACTGTGAATGTTACATCTTTTGCTACTATAAGTTCATATTTTTTTCACCATATTACATGTTTCATCAACAATTTAATTCACCCCATTCCTTACAAACATTTGTATTTACATTTGTTCCTACATATATAGTTATTTTATATATCAACTTATAAATCCTGACCGTTATAATTAAGACCGATGGTATATCAACGATTGAGATAATTTGGCATATGCGGATGAATTTTGTGGCTTGTTATGTTCTTGTTTTAATAATATAATAAATAGATTATGCTTGTTGGTAACCTTTTTACATTAACACATGGGCAATTACTTGTTTCTTTGTGTAACCAGGAACCAAAGATCAACACATATGCAAACTTCAGGGATGAGGTGCTTCCAAGAATTAAAAGACTTGGATACAATGCAGTGCAAATAATGGCAATCCAAGAGCACTCATACTATGGAAGCTTTGGGTAGTTCTCTGGGTCGATTTCTGGTTCTTTTAGTTATCAATTTTGTCCATAGAACATACTTCAAATTTAGCAACTACTATTATATTAACTTTTCAGCTACTGTCTTCCTTTTTCTTATGTGAGAGACTGCTGCTTCTTGCTACTTCCTATGTTCTCATTCAGAGTAGACATCTTATGAGTGGACAACTCTATGTTGACATTCTGGAAGTATCACCAGTTGGTTTGGTCTAAAATAACATGCTGCGCAGATAGCCACATAACAGTACGATTACACACATAATGACCATGTTTGTATAGAGTGGCGGTATAGGATGTTCCTCACCATACTAGCATAATGATTTGTTATTTATAAGAGTATATCATATTAACTTCTTTTCCAATGACATGGAAGCTGAAACAACTTTCAAATCATTTTTGTCTTTTAAGTGCTGTTTTTTTCCTGTTTGACAATTAATACAACACCACTGTTATGTGTTTTTACTTCTATTGCAGGTACCATGTTACCAATTTCTTTGCACCAAGTAGCCGTTTTGGGTCCCCAGAAGATTTAAAATCTTTGATTGATAGAGCTCATGAGCTTGGCTTGCTTGTCCTCATGGATGTTGTTCACAGGTACTTAATGTAGTTTGCGGTAGGCATGTTAGGTTTACATTAGTCTTAATTCTTTATTTCAATTCCTATGGCCTCTCTCGTAGATTGGAACAGTAAAAGCATCATCCAGTTTGTATAAATTGCTAAAAGAACATTTTACATGTTAACTATTTTTAATCACTATGAAATATAGAAAATTACATACTTATTGATTTTACGACGGAAGTATTGATGTCACAAGATGAACAATTGGTTGATCACATATCATTTCATACTACAATTCAAAAAATGAATAGAGAACGAGCTAATATTAGCCTTGGTAAAATCAACAGCTTGTTTGGAAATAAAGTATAGCGATGCCAGTGCAAAGAACAAGGCATCAAGTTTGTTTCAGCTCTCACGGTCGGTGCTAGCTGTCGAGGGTAATTCGCACGTAGTCGCACGTAGATTTGTGTGGGAGTGGAAAATAACCACGGATTGTCCGAGGAACACGGGACACACGTCTTACCCACAGGTTTGGGCTCCCCTTGATGCGGGTAATAGCCCTGCTCCTTATATGAAATTATCTCAAGATAGACTTCAATTTGGGGTTACACTTAGGAAAAGGATCAACTCGATGAGTTCTATATGACCGATCTCGACGAGATATCTTGATCAGGCTAAGTAGCGAATCTAGGCCTCGGGAGACGTTGAATAATGTGTCCTTCATTTTGGGCCGGGTGCCCTTGGGCATAGGGTGTTGTCCTTCCTTCATGTGCTTCTTGCAGCGTATGGCATAGACTCCTCAGAGTTTGGTAGATGCACAGTTCCCTTTGAGGAAATCAGGGGTAGTGCATCTAGGGAAGTTGGTCGCCCAGGCATGGATCTCCGGTGCACGCGCACACAGGCAAACACGATGAAACCACTTCTCCTCGACACTAGCTAACTTGATATTCAAGCAAACTAAGGATATAACTTATCTCTAAATGAATTGGACACCCTCCTTGTGCCTGCACCTACATAGTACAGTGCCAGTTTTGGACTGAACTCTTGTGTTCATGCATGTGCAAATCAGATTGGTTCTAACCATGATTCTAAATAGCGCTATAGCTCCACTATAGCACGCTATAGCGTTTAGAAGGTCCTGCGCTAAGGGACCTTAGTCCAAATACATGATCAAACATTTTAAATAGCGCGCTATAGCGTTTAGAAGAGGTTCGCCGCTAAGAGGCATAGCTCGCTATTTAAAACTATGGTTCTAACTTTTAATCTATTTCATGTCTTGGTTCAAAGCCCTTTTTTGTTCTATAGCTTTACCTTTGGGTTGAGATCACTCTTAACCCATTGGTAATCCTGGTTGATTTACTCCAGCCTTTTCTGCGTAGCTTTACTTTTGATTTTCTGTTTCTCACAGTCACGCGTCAAATAATACTTTGGACGGGCTGAATGGTTTTGATGGCACGGATACACATTACTTTCATGGAGGTGCACGGGGCCATCATTGGATGTGGGATTCTCGTGTGTTCAAGTACGGGAATAAGGAAGTATGGAACTATAGAACTCCTATTGCCATCTGTTATGTATTTATCCATTAATTAATTTTCTAACTGATACTCCAACATTGTTATCTTTATACAGGTTATAAGGTTTCTACTTTCCAATGCAAGATGGTGGCTAGAGGAATATAAGTTTGATGGTTTTCGATTCGATGGCGCGACCTCCATGATGTATACCCACCATGGATTACAAGTAATTCATTGCTTGATTGTCCTTGTTCTATCTTGACTACCTGGGCAACTTTGATAAGATTACACCTACCTAATATTTCCTTTTACGTTATAGTATCAATTTTTATCTGAGCTTGAAACCTAATTTACTTTTTTTTTTCTGAATTGCTGCACTCTATTTTAGGTAACCTTTACAGGGAGCTACCATGAATATTTTGGCTTTGCCACTGATGTAGATGCAGTCGTTTACTTGATGTTGGTGAATAACCTAATTCATGGGCTTTATCCTGAAGCCGTAACTATCGGTGAAGATGTAAGTGTTTCTGTAGTCATCTTTCAATATGAATTAGTTAGAACTATTGGTGGTGATCTCTTTTGTAGTTTAGGCTATTCTGTCCGTTCTTACAGGAGGTGCATACAGAAGTTGCTTTAGATTTTGAAATGCAGTGCACATTGTGCCATTACTTTGCAGCTATATCGAGTTGAGAGCCAATGGGAATCAAGTTCCTGACGTGGCATTGCATTAGTTAGTTGCATGTCAAGTTCCTGACGTGGAGACAGAAGAAAGGCTGAAAGAACGCATCCCCCGCGTCGCGGACGCGGCTCCCATGACGTGCCGTTGGCACACTGACATGTGGAGCCGGACCCACACGTCAGTGACCCCACGTCAGGGGGCAGCGTCGCTCCTCTCAGGGTGACACGGGCGGAGCCCTCACCCCCGCCGCCACAGGGAGCATCCACCCTTCTCCTCTCCCCTCGCCGCTGCCGGAGGGCAAAGACCGCGCGGCGTTGCGGCGGTGGGTAGCGGCCTGGGCTGGCATCTGGCAGCGGCGATTTGGCCTCCCCTGCCGAGAACTGTGCTGCAGCGGTTTGTGGCAGCTTGGGCATCGGCAGTGGCCCGAGTCTGCGGTGGCGGCGTGTCCGGCGTCCGGAGGTGCAGCGATTGTGCGGTGGTGTGGCTCAGGCTCGGAGGGCGTGCGGGCTGCCAGGTCCGGCCAGATCTGGCCTCGAGTGGCTTCGTGCGGGACGGTGGCTGTTGCGGGTCCGTGGGCCGAGGTTCGGGTGTGGCTGCTGCTTGCCCGGACCCGTGGTGCGTGAGGATGCCGGAGCAGCGTCCTCGGGTCGTTGAGGTGGGCGCTTCTCCGGCAGCTTCAGGTGGTGATTCGTCGCAGCGGGTGGTGCACTGGGGGTCGGGATGGCGGCGCTCGGCTGATTGTGGTGCCATGATGGTGGTGGTTGTTGGCGGTAGCGAAATGCCTGGTGCACACGGCTAGGGTTTCGGCGGATGGACGGACTTGATGCAATGTCTTAGGGCATGGTGAACTTCAGGTAAGTACCTAGCACCGACCTTGGTCAATGCCGCCGCCGGTGTCGTAGGACGTCGTTACCCTTGTTGGAGGCGTTGTTGTGGAGCCCCTTCACCTCCATGGGCATTTGGATCTCGAGCTCTCTGGGTGAAAACGCAAGCTTTGGCTTTGGCCGGAGTGGGCGGTGGCGGCGTATCCGTCGCTCCCCCCTTGGGGGTGTCTGTCTTGGAGGTCCAGACTTCTGTTAGGCGTCAGTGGTTGGTGTGGTCCTGAAGGTTCGTCATCAGCTAGGCAGGAGCACGGCCTCGGGGCCGGTGTGGAAGCCAGAGCGGCAGCTTCGGAGAGTGCATTTGTGTTGCATGGTGCTGAGTTTGGTCGCTTGGGTGGCAGTCGTCAGTTCGTTGGGTACACGGCCTCGTGGCTGGTGTGGTAACAGGAACGGCGGCCCCGAAGAACGCCTTTATGTTATAGGGTATTGATTTTGGTCACTTGGGTTACAGAGTCGTCGACTCGTCTGGTACGCGGCCTCGGTACCGATGTGTGTCTGTGTGTGTGTCTGTTTGTGTGTTGTTGAGTTTTGTACACCAGCGCGGCGGCTCCAGGTCGTGTTGTATGGTGTCGACTCTGGTCGTTAGAGCGACTGAGTCGCCGGTTCATTTGGGGCGCAACCTTGGGGCTGGTGTGTGTGTGTCACAACCGTTTCAGTTTTGAGCTAGTTTTGCTTGTTAATCGGTGAATTCTCTCTCTTCTTCTATATAAAAAGGCAGAGCTCCAGTCGGTTACTCGAAAAAAAATATTCCTGGAATGGAAAACTATTGTCTATCCATTTCATGTAGTGACAACTTTTCTTTTTCTTGAGTGAGACTCCTAACTTTTCATGAAAGTCAGATGGAAATCAACAACTTCTATAAACAAACAGAACATTCCAGAAATAAGCAACGAATTGTTGGATATATCAGCAATTTTTTAATTTATTTATTCAATACAAAAGCATGATGATAGTGCTCGCAATTAAATCTTAACTGTAATCTAAACATGTGAGTGCGTGCATAAAACATGCATATCCCTTAACATAGTGACCGCTGCAAACTCATGAACCAAGCAAAAATGGGATGAATGGATCATACCCTCGGTAGCAAAAGTTAGGGATTAGGGCCGTGGCAACAACAACATTGGCATCGGTGGCCTTCTTCAAGGCACCATTGTTCCCGCCCATGGGTTTGGTTGGGAAGTCAAGAAAGTAGTCGTAGTCGTGGATGCAAAAGGACGGAAGGGAGCCGTACGTCACGGCTACACGCTCCCCGGTAACCTTATTGATCTCCACCTGGTGCATGGTTCTGTTGCGGGGCGCAGAGAAGGTGCACGCGCGTACCATTCCTCTTGTCATGCTCCAATGGGCCATGGAAGAGAGTTTCTTATATATTGGTCCAAACTCTCCTCCACTCCTGGGGTCAGACTAAATATCCAACCATTTCATGAAACCACTAATGGGTCTTTGAGATTATGCAGGAATTATTAATTATATAATATGGCCTAAGGCCCATCTAACGTTCAACAATAATAACATAATTGTTCAACTGAGGTGTTGGTTTTTCATTTGAATTCTTAGGTTAGTGGAATGCCTACATTTGCCCTTCCTGTTCAAGTTGGTGGGGTTGGTTTTGACTATCGCTTACATATGGCTGTTGCCGACAAATGGATTGAACTTCTCAAGTAAGTGTTTCAAATTTGGTATGCATATGTTAATATTTTACTGGACAGAAGATTTGATTGTGCAGTGTATATTAATGCAATTAAATGTTCCTTTGCGTACCATTATTGCACATATGGACTTCCACATGAATGTCCAAAAACATGTATCGTTATTACTGTATTTGATTTGGCCACAATGTGATTAGTAGTTGTGACTTCATAGTTTATACAGTATAACAACAAAAGTAGGATACATGTACCAACTTTCAGGATTTCTTATAATGATATTACACTTCTTTTAATATGCTATATCCTCACTTGCTTCTCTCATCATTTCTATTGTCTCAGTTGTTTCAAGTTTCTGTTTTGGAACTGTAAAAGTTTGGTTTGGTGTTCTGGTTATTGATGTGGAGTATCTTGTATCTGAAACATGAATTGCAACTTTTTATTCTAAACAGAGGAAATGATGAAGCTTGGGAGATGGGTAATACTGTGCACACACTAACAAATAGAAGGTGGTTGGAAAAGTGTGTTACTTATGCTGAAAGTCACGATCAAGCACTTGTTGGAGACAAGACTATTGCATTCTGGTTGATGGACAAGGTAATCACACATTATTTCTCCAGACTTTACCTACTACCATTTATGTTGTTTCGTCAATTTCCTTACATCTATGATTTTTTAATAACTTATCTCTCTTGATTTTCCTCCACCACAAAAATGCAAGCTAGAATTTTTTCTCAAAAAAGTATGCAAAGCTTGTGCCTATGCATTGATAGAATGAAAGTATTTACAAGCTTAAGAATAGGCGACAACCGACCACTCAAGAGAAGTCCACAATCAAACGTTGTCAGACACGTTACTGAACTACTTTTAGCCTAAATGCCAACCACACAAACGCACTGGGCTGCCCCTGCTTTGGATAGAATCGTTGGCCCCTAGTTCGCCGGTCTCACCTCGGAACCGCCAACCGCCATGGCCGCCTGAATGGTGAACCATCACACATTGCCATATCCTCTACCTGTTGAAACTTACGTCCACAACAGTAGTCGATCGTGCCCCCAAGATGCCACATCACGGGATTGGCACATGGCTGATGCAAGTAGGAACCGTTGAAAGAGCCAAGGCATGTGTTCATAACAATCGAAGGAAAACCTCAAAGAACAAAGGCATCGGAAAGGTATCAACATCAACGGTTCTACCTCGTCCGATCTAGGTCCAAATCGGCAAGCCCAATTTGGGTTTTCACTCTTGAGGATTAGACAACAGGGGATGGGGGAAATTGGTATTCCGTGACAATGCCTCCAAGGTGGAAATGGTGTTAGGAAGGCGTCACCATTGTCGGCATTGACAGTGGGAATATCATGTGCCCCTAACACCTAGGTGTTCCCATGTCTAGAAAAAACAATTTTAAACGTTTCAAAAAATTCTGTTATTTTTGTGAATGTTCATAAAACATGTGTTCACAACCCCTAAAAAGTACAAATCCAAACTCAAAATACCTATAGGACAACACAAAAGACAAATCTAGATGTGAACATTGTCTTTTTTTTTATTCTATTCATGATGAATTTGTCTTTTTTGTTCCTCTTAAGTATTTTGATTTGAATTTTTGGCGGCCGTAGACACATCTTATGAACTTTCACAACTTTTTTTTCTAGAATCGTTTGAAACGTTTAAAAATGATTCTCTAGACATGGGGAGTGAGAGCGCCTAAGTGTTGGGAGCATTATATATTCTCCCAGCATCTACACTATCGGGGATGCTTTCGTCTGAAGCCGCATGACCACCACTCACGCCATGGTTGCAGCCCCACGAATGCTCCTTCACAAAATCGTATCACCACCCACAATCACACTAGCTTGACAGCCTGATTGCCATGCCATCCCACCAACAAAGACTACCATGCACTGCACATCAGGACCAACATAGACTGACTGCAATGAGCTGGAACATGGTCTAGGAGCCTATGTATTTGGAAACCTATACCTGTAGTGACATGCCCGGATCTACGACAACACCTCTAGAGCACACATCAACAACCTTGGGCAAAGCACGACAAATGATGCCAGGTACATCCATCCGTACATGTCGCAAGATGACGCTGGATGGGAACTAAGAGCATCTCAAATAACTTGTAGTATGTTAGTTTGTTACAAAATATAGTAATCTCATCAGCCAATAAGTTATCCTACAAGTACTCCAATGGAGTGTATTTAGCTTGTCGAATAGGAGGTGAGAGAATATATAAGATTGCTCCTGGGTATCGCTAAGTGATGTAGGGCAAGCCCTATGGTTTGTCCCAATCTTCACAATTTGTAGGAGGCAACAGGGAAAATCACAAAGAACACATAGATCTAAAGAGGAAACACTCAAAAAATGTTCTCATCACACATGTCCTCTCAAAGCATCCAAGTTAATAACTTAATATACAAATATAGATCCACACAAAACAAAGGTAAGGGTAAAAAGGATAGAGTTCTTCCCAAATCTCTAACAGATGGGGCCTTGCAAGATGCTCTTCTCCAAACCCTAGTAGGGTGGAGGTCTTGATGATCCTATGGAGAAACCTTCTCCCTTAGGAGGTCTTGTTCCTCTAGGAGGAGACTCTAGGAGGAGATACAAGGAGCAAAGCTCTCTCAAGTTCTAGTTTAATGCTTTGCTAACCCTAATTTGAGTACATGGTATGGTTTATATAGCTTAGGGACGAAGGGGGTAGGTACGAGAGGGATACATGGCCACTTGACTCGATTTGCACACATGCATGGGCCGGGCAGTCTGGGTTGCAAGCCTGACAGTCTGGCCGTTGTAACTCGTTCGGATCAAGGCTTTCACAGGCGCTGCTCAAAGGGCTCACTCCAGGAGCCGGACAGTCTAGGCCCCAAGCTGGACAGTCAGCTTCACCAATTTAGCTTTTGTTGCCTAGCACGTGGTAGCCGGACTAAGGGCCAGATGGTGATCCAGAGGAGGTTTTTGTCCGGTTGTTGGATTCCAGTAGCCCATCTCCTTCGTCGTGCGCTTTCGCCTTCGCTTCCACGCTTCCTTCGCAGATGGTGTAAGCGTACTCTTGTGCTTACCTTGGTGAATTTGCTCTCACGTTCAATATGGGTGAAAGTGTCTCTCAACTCATCACCATACGCCGTCATGTTTGAAGGGTAAGTCCATGCTCAACCATCTCGTCACCGTCGCAAGGATGAAGGCCATATGGTGTGGCTCATCATCATCATCCGCCTCCATGACTGAAGAGAATATCCCATGCTCGGCCATCTCACTTGAGGTGCCTCTGAAGATGGAGCGGCCACCCTTGCTTGTCGTTGGTGGTCGACGTGATGTAGTCACCGGAGCGTTGGAGCTTGAAGGAGTATCACTTGTTTGTAGCTCGAGGAAGAGACATGTTGCTTGATGTAGCATGGTGTCCATTGTTGGTGTGATTCTTGAAGGGAACGTTTCTTGTAGGCGTCATGCGTCGTTTTCTTGATGTCGTGGCCATTCCTCTTCATGATGCGCTTGGAGTGTGTGGAAGCGCTCTTCTTCTTGTAGGTGGCGTTCACGGTCAAGGGTGCGGCCTTGGAACCCATCGTCGCGAAGGTGTGTAGCTTGATGTTGCTCTTGGACTTCGAGGTAGCGATGCCGATGTGACCTTCAAGACTCGCGGTGGTTGAGCGTGTTTTGAAAGAGAGTTGTGCGTCAATCTTGGCGTCCCAATGGTCCATCTCGGTGTCGAAGTTCTCGAGTGTAGGCGTAGACCGGAGGTGACGTGCCTTCCTTATTCATATTGACACTCGAGCAAAGTGTGAGTGGAGAAGGGAAAGAACAATATTAAAGTTACCTCTTTCCGATGTTGGTGAAGGATCAAGCGATCTCACACTATCAAGGGAAGACATTGTATCACTGCGGCGCACAAGTTAATGAGGCCCGATATTTCTCAAATAGCTAGTATCGATAGGTTTAAGGTATTCACAAAGATTGGTGGGGTTATCAAGTGCAAAGGCAAGGGAAGACAATGTGTGGCAGAATGGATACATTTGTCAACACAATACCTTTGTCGAGGGTGGAGGCAACCGGCCTTGCTTTCGGTTGTGGTGTCAAAGGATGGAGTGGTTGTTGTCGTTGATGATATTGTTGGCAGCGGAGTCAAAGGTTATTGTAGATGGTGAAGCAGTCCTATAGCAGCCAAATCACCTTGGGTAATGAGAACCAAAGCGGGCGAATAACCACAAATCGGAAAGGGGTGAAAGAGGAACAAATTTCAGCAGATTCAGGGTAGGTCGGACAGTCCGAGTTGGTGGCCGGACGGGGGTTGGCCGGACAGTCCAGGTTGGAAGCCGGACAGTTCGGGTAGGTCAACTCCGGCTGTTCTTTGGGGGAAATTGGATCTCAAAATTGGGAGGGAGAATTTTTTTGGGTGGAAATGGATGAAACACGCAGTGGGTGGTCAGATCTATGAGTAACACATCAAATCCATGGACCAAAAGCAATAAAACCTCACAAGAACCACAAACTGTAAGAAATTGGGTGGAGCTATTTTTGGTGGGGATTTTCAAATTAGGTAAGAACAAAACAAAATTAGGGTAGAAGGATGAGGAGGAGGGGCTCTAAATCGTGGCAACCAAGCTCATGATACCAAATGATGTAGGGCAAGCTCTATGGTTTGTCCCAATCTTCATAATTTGGAGGTGGCAAAGGGGAAAATTACAAAGAACACATAGATCTCAAGAGAAACACTCAAACAAGGTTCACATCACACATGCCCTCTCAAAGCATCCAAGGTAAGATACACATATAGATCCACACACAACAAAGGAAAGGGTAAAAAGGATAGAGTGCTTCCTAAATTCTAAGAGAGATGTTCTTACCTTGGATGTTCTTCTCCGAACCCTAGGAGGGTGGAGGTCGTGATGATCCTATGGAGAATCCTTCTCCCTTAGGAGGCCTTGTTCCTCTAGGAGGAGATACAAGGAGCAAAGCTCTCCCAAGTTCTAGTTTAATGCTTTGCTAACCCTAATGTGAGTCCATGGTACTATTTATATAGTTAGGGACGATGGGGGTAGGTAGGAGAGGGATACATGGCCACTTGGCCCGATTTGCACATAGACACGGGCTGGACAGTCCGGGTTGGTGGCCGGACAGTCCGGCCGTTGTAGCTCATTCGGATAAGAGCTTCCGCATGCGCCGCTCGAAGGGCTCGCTCCAATTCAACTTCTGTTGCCTCGCGCATGGTAGTCGGACGAAGGGTCGGACAGTGATCCAGAGGAGGTTTTTGTCCAGTTGTTGGATTCCAGCAGCCCATCTCATTCGTCGTGCACTTCCGCCTCTGCTTTCGTGCTTCCTTCGCAGATGGTGTAGGCGTACTCTTGTGCTTGCACTCCTCCTTGACTCACGTGAAGCTCGGCTCAAACCTATGCACGCATGAGTAAGGAGGGTCAAGTAATACACCATCCGTGAGATAACCAAGTAGACACACATAAAGGATAGAATTCACCTTTGTATATGTCTTGTGCGTGTCCCTTGGCGATGGAACCAAGACCATGGTGATGACCCTAGGGTGCTCCGCACCACTAAGGTTATTGATTCAGCCATATACAATATTGCTTTCTCTTCTCAGGATATGCCACATCATAAAATCTTATATGGCAATATTTATTGACAACTATCTCACCGCTACTAGTGATGCCCTAGGACGTGCGCCATTTAATGTTCTACATCGTGCCGGTTACCACATCAGGCCACATGCCAACCTCCGCCTCCAGCTGACCACGGGTGTACGGTCGTCCAAATCAGCCATCGCACAGTAAGCACGCTTTTTGGAAAACTCTCCAACCCCTTGCATCTCACTGACAGCAAACTCCACCCCCCTCGCACGCCGGCCGGAGGAGGGCTGGCCCCGATATCCATGCGGCCGTCAAGGGACAACGCAGCCGGCCTTCGCCCATGCCAGACAAACCGATGAGAATGCTGCATCGCCACGCTGGGGAACATCTTCCCTCGTGGCCGTCAACACCTCCAGCATGGGCTGAATCTCCTGTCGCGCTTGGAACCGAGGGAGACATGAGGTCAGGAAGGAGAGAGGGATGCAGCGGTGGTAGGGGGGAGAGAGGTGGCGGAGCTAAATTATTGGTTTAGTGATAGTCCTACCCAAGTGCCCCTGCTTTCTCTCATATCAGTTGTATGCATCTGCAATCACTTTATCCCGTATTTCTTAAAATCTCTTGCACTTGAGAATGATTGACACCAGTATTTTTGTCTGATAGAATGATATTCATAACTAAGCCTGCAGCTGGGATTTCCTTGTTTGAAGACTTCATTGATGTATCTGATTTAATTGTTCATAGGAAAGTACATGTGGAAGCACACCATCATAAATTTTGACTAGAGAATGACAGGAGACCTCATATGTTTTACTGATGCAGGATATGTATGATTTCATGGCTCTGAACGGACCTTCGACACCTACTATTGATCGTGGAATAGCACTGCATAAAATGATTAGACTTATCACAATGGGTTTAGGAGGAGAGGGTTATCTTAACTTTATGGGAAATGAGTTCGGGCATCCTGGTGAGATTAAATATTTTGTTGAATCTTGACCAAACATTTCATTTGAATCTTGACATGGGTAGTTCTAATGTCTGAGGAAGGCATTAATTGTAAGGTTTTTATTCAAACTTTTATTTTGTAGAATGGATAGACTTTCCAAGAGGCCCACAAGTACTTCCAACTGGTAAGTTCATCCCAGGAAACAACAACAGTTACGACAAATGCCGTCGAAGATTTGACCTGGTAAATTTTCTTTCGAGTGCTGCTAACAACAGTAATTTTTCTACCTCCATTGAGTCAATCTAGTTTTGGTTAAAAAAATTGAGTCAATTTAGAGCTTCTTTTACCTCTTCTCTAGTGCTTTATTCAACAAGGTACCATATATGATGTTCATCTTGGTTCTCTGCTCTTATTCTCATTAGCATTTGGGTAGGACTATCACTATTATATTTTTGACAAAACACAAAAGCTTTACATCTCGATGTATTGATTGAAGAAGTAATATGTCGAAGCTTAGCCATACTTTTGACTGAGTCATTGATAAGAAAATCTCCCTTGTTTTACTTGTCAGGGTGATGCAGAATTTCTTAGGTATCATGGTATGCAGCAGTTTGATCAGGCAATGCAGCATCTTGAGGGAAAATATGGTGTATGTACTATTTATGTTATTTTCTTTTCCTGTGAGGTTGAGTCGCCATCACTTAGCGTTTTTCCCACTAAAAACATCACATTAGGAGTTGGTCTTTCATTCTTTCTGTCATGTCATTCTATTCATATTCATTTAACTGTCACATTAGGGGGAAGTTTGGTATGATGGTACAAGGGACATCCACTAAATCTGATGAACTAATCCACATAAGAAAAATGCAGCATTTTGTATTCATGTACTCTCGTTTTGTATTAATCATTTTAATATGTTGTCCGTTTTAATTATTTAGCTTAAAAAATAGCAAACCATACCAGTGTTTCTAAGGTGTCCTCCCCCCTTATGGGCCTGATGCTTGTATTCTTTTCTCTACATTATTGAAATAAGGAAGACTACACGACCTTTCTTTTAAAAGATAACCTTAACAGAACCAGTTACCTTGATATATGCTGGATAGAAGAATTAAATTAGTACAGAAGGCAGTGGGATTATAATCTTCCTTTGTTTCCTTATTAAGAGTCGTCCATGTTTTCCTTTATATTATCTCCATACTTCAATAATGAAAGCATTAACCTCTTCAGGAGAAAGCTGCACATTTTCTCCTCCTTTGAAAACATTTGATTTGTCTTCACTTTGTGAGTGCTAAACTCAGATTTGAAATTGGGGTAGTAGATTTACAGTACCTCTACTACTGCTTTTTGCCTTAAAATTATATCTGGTAATGTAGGCAGATATCAGTAAGTTCATTATGTGGTACCTATGAATATTCCCTGATGAAACAGGCCATGTAATTGCAGTTTATGACATCAGACCACCAGTACGTATCTCGGAAACATGAGGAAGATAAGGTGATCGTGTTTGAAAAAGGGGACTTGGTATTTGTGTTCAACTTCCACTGGAGTAATAGCTATTTCGACTACAGGGTCGGCTGTTTAAAGCCTGGGAAGTACAAGGTATTCAGCTATTGCCTTTCCCCATGTTAAGATTGTTAGTTTTCTTTGCTGCCACATTATCTCATGCTCATCCTTGAATACGCTGATAGTTAGGGGTGGGTTGGGGGGGGGGGGGCGTCTTATTTTTAGAAAAAACCTTTTTCGGGTTGCTTTTGTAGTATGACCAAACATAGTCAGCCTGTTGGAATTAATTTCTCTCTCACAAATCTTTCAAGTTTAATCACAATCTCAGTTAACAATTGACCGCCTACGCTGGATAGTGTTGAAGTGTATATGTGGATTGTCTAGCCTTTTCCATCAGTTCGGACTTTTGATTGCGTTGGCTAGTGCATGAAGTTTAACATGGTATCATGGCCTAAGGTCTTGAGTTCAAGTCCTGACTTTCGAAATTTATTCAAAAATAGCTGCTGCCCCCCTCTGAGTCTATTTACATTAGCTAGTGCATGAAGCTTAACAAATAGTTCTATTTCATCTTTACCTGTAAATGACTTGACTACTATATGATGAATAAAGTTTTTTACCCTTAAAAAACAAGAATTGACCGCCTATGCTGGGTAGTTCTATGCCTAATCTTTTGATCCTCCCATTGTTCATCCTGGTTTTTTTTCGAGCAACTGGTAGGAGCTTTGCCTTTTCATTAAGAAGAATAAGAATTGGCCCGTTAACAAGGAAAACCGGCTGAAAACCGATACATTATCAATGCACACACCGGCCCTGAGGCCGTGCACCTGATGAGCCGCCGGCTCCGCCACCCGAGCAACCGAAGCCGACACCCTACAACCAGATCCGAAGCCGCCGCTTCGACATCCACGACAGCCCCTAGACCGTGCACCAGACGAGTCGACAACCCAGTCACTCAAGCAACCAGAGACGACACCCTACAACACCATGACGGTTTTATAAGTCGCCGCTCTGACTTACAAAAGAAAGAACAAGAACAAACACACATGTCAACCCCGAGGCCGTGCACCACGCGAGCTGTGGGCTCTGCAATCCAAGCAACCGGAGCCGACACCCTGCAACCATCTTCGAAGCCGCCGCTCTGACCTCCATACCAGCCCCGAGGCCACGCACCAGGCTAGCCAACGGCACTGCCACCCAAGTGACCAATGCCTGACACCCTTCCATGACGTCGAGATCTGGAGCCGCCGCTCCGACTTCCACGCCGGCCCTGAGGCTGCGCACCACACCGGCCGATGGTTCGACCATGACGTCCGCTACGCACACCGGCATGGCAACATCACGCGGTGCAGGCTCGTCTGGCTAGGCCATGGCCTCCTAAGGCGATGCCTCCTAAGTGACGAGGATGCCACCATCGCCCGCTCCAGGAGCTCGAACTTTCGTCCGGAGGAACCAACGGCGGTGAAGGCAAGAGATGAGCCGAAGCACCCACGACGATGCCTCCAGAGAGGGAGGCAACGCCCACGGGCGCCATCGTCGTCGACACCAACCAAAGTGCAGCTGGGCTTTCGCCCGAGGCTCCAGCACTCCCGCATCAGCCACCATCCAAGCCACACGCTCGCGTGACGAACCGCTGCCGACGCCACAGCCAACCGTGCCCTCAACCGCCGCCCACCTCCGCATGTAGCACCCACCGTAGCTCCTCATGCAATGGCAGGCACCACCGCGCCAACGTACACAGCCTGGGGCCGCCGCCCCAGCCTCCTTGCGCCTGCACCTGCAGACCACATTCATGCCAGACCAGGGGAGCTCTGGACCCGCCACGCCCTGTCCAGATCTGCTGCAGCCCGACACCCATGACGCCGGATTCGGCACCACCAGGAGCACACGCCGCCCGACGGCCCAAGCTGCCGCCTCCCCGAACCGAAGCCGCGCGAGCCAGTGCGCCACCCAGAACGACACCTAGCCAGATCCGCCGATGAGGGGAGCCGTCCCGCACGCGTCGCGACCAAGCACCCAGCTAGGCCTGCGACGACCTCGGGGCCTCCAGCACCTTGCAAGCGCGCAGCCCACACCAGCGTGCGCAACGACAGCTGCCGCCTGGCCGACCACAGCTACGCAGCAACACCGCGCGTCCATCGTGAGTCCTCCCGATGCTACGTTTGGAGGCAGGGGCTGCCGCCACCGCGGAGATCTGAGCGGCAGCGGCGGAGGAGAGGAGGTGCTGGCGGGGGAACCTGGCAGCGGCGCAAGATTTTCCCGTGAATCGCCCAAGCGGAGCGACGCGGGGGTCGAGAGCGCAAAGTTTCTATTCCGAGTGTATTGTTCAGCCTATTCATGTTTAGGAAAGTTTACTCAAAGTTCCTCGAATTAGTTCTGATTTCTGAAGCAGGTACAGATGTACTACTACCTTCTTGTGTTGGGTGCTGAAAATATATTATTTCTACCAGGTGGTCTTAGACTCAGACGCTGGACTCTTTGGTGGATTTGGTAGGATCCATCACACTGCAGAGCACTTCACTTCTGTAAGCCTTTTCAGACGTGGTTGCTTCTAGTATACTTGTGTAATCTCATTCCTGGTAAACCTGAAGTAACATATGCTTCACATGCAACTTGCAGGACTGTCAGCATGACAACAGGCCCCATTCGTTCTCAGTGTACACTCCCAGCAGAACCTGTGTTGTCTATGCTCCAATGAACTAAACAGCAAAGTGCAGCATACGCATGCGCGCTGTTGTTGGTAGCAGCAAGAAAAATCGTATGGTCAATACAACCAGGTGCAAGGTTTAATAAGGTCTTTGCTTCAACGAGTCCTGGATAGACAAGACAACATGGTGTCGAAACTCATGGTGACGGAGCTTTCATTCTATGTCAAAATGGACGCGACGCCTAAGAAGGAGGACGAGGAGGATCATCACAGGATAAAGGCTGAGGTCGATGAGTTGTTCGACCAGCTCGACAGGGAGGGCTGGGACGTCGATGAGGAGGAGGTGTCGTCTACTAGAAATGACCACAAGACAGGCCCCTCCGGTGGAGGGGCGATCGACATTGACTCGGACAACAACAACTTCAACGGGTACCGTGTGTGTACAAAGACGCCTTCCCTGTGATGGTCTACAGTAGAAGTGAGGAAGAGTAGTGTGATGATCTATCATAGTACTATTTAATTATTTAGTACGACGTGGTTTTAATGTTTAATGTTGAACATACTGTATTTGAGTTTGAAATTTCAGAATATGTAATGAATCATGTTCATGTTTGAAAGTTTTAGGGCATTGTTACGACAGGAAATTTTCTTATGACCAAAATCTTTCGTCTCCTACCCTAAAATAACTCAAATCACTTTCCGGCGTTAACTTTTACATCATGTGTTTTTTTTTTGCAAGGAACTTCGGAGAGCTTTATTCAACAAAAGTATTCGCCGAGTAGTCAACCAGCAGGCTGCTGATCAGGAAGCTAGGGGTAGAGTCTAACCAGCTTTCAATCACGTTAAGCGTACAAGCACGCTTAGCACAAAGATGTGTAGGACTTTTGCTTATCTTATTACATGTTGAATGACAAAAGAAGTAAAACTAAGAGCAAGCTCTCCAATTTCAGCGATAATTGGTGCTACAATCGAATGATTGGTGTAGCGAGTGTTCCACAAGTCAACTGCCTCCAGACAATCGGTTTCCATGATCACATGTGTGAAGCCTCTCAACTTGGTGTAGATGACAACATCCTTCATTGACAGGACCTCGGCGACGAGGAGATCCGTGACCCCCAAGTGAGGCTTGCGCCATGCACCCTTGAAAGCCGAAGAAGAGCGAGCTACACCTCCATCTCCAACGTTGCCGCCATCAAAATGAACTGCAACATCGATGTTAATCTTGACTTGTGTTGCGTCTGGAGGGCCGCCAACCATAGCCCGGCAACATCAAGGGGTGCTGGCGAGGTAGATCCAAGAGAGCTAGGTCTTCTCTGATTCTTCTGACCAAGCTAACAAGAAGGTTCCGCTCATGATCGTGAGTCCATCTGTTGCGAGACATCCAAATGGCCCAAATTACGGTGATGATGATCGATCTATCCTTATCTGAGAACCACAGATCACATAAAATGTCTTTGTCCATGAACTAGGTTACTAGGATGAAGCTGGGGGACATGAATATCGAATAGGAGCCTGGCTTCCTCCTAGAACCGACGAGCATGAGAACAAAGTAAAAGAGCATGCTCCAAGTCTTCATCCATGGCTAGACAAACTTTGCAAGTGTTGAGTTCCTTTCCTGTGCTTCAGAGTATGTTCATCAGGTATAATACCTCGAATCACATGCCACCAGAAAACCTCCACCTTGGGAACTACATTGAGTTTCCAAATAGCCTTCCACATTTGTTGTTGGTCCACTGAAGATCCTGTAACCTTCCCTTCATTTAGAGCCGGACGCTCATTTTGATTCACCAGAGCTTGATACGGGAATTTAACAGAGTAGATGCCGGATTTCTCATGTTCCCAAGCTAAGAAATCTTCACAACCACCGTGCCGAAGAGGGATGTTCAAGATTGCATCGGCATTAGGTGGTATGAATGTGTCCCGCACAAGCTCCTGTCGCCAAGTCCAAGTATATGTGTCAATCAAATCATTGACAGTATGCACTGTCATTATTGTTGGCCGAAGCATAGTTGTCATTGAAACAGTAGAGGAAATCCACCTGTCTTCTCACACCAAAATAGAGGAACCATCTCCAACTCGTTTCACTAACCCAATTTGAAGTGCACCCCGTCTCGCAACATTCACCCTCCATGTAGCCGTGGAAGATTTTGGAACAGTAGCTTGCATGAAATCAGAATCTTGGAAGTATCTACCTTTCATAATTCTGGCACAAAGAGAGTTAGGGTTCATCATAAATCTCCATCTGTGTTTCCCAATAAGTGCCAAGTTAAACAAATGAAAGTCACAAAATCTCATTCCGCCTTTAGCCTTTGGTGTTGCTAGTTTGTCCCATGCTATCCAGTGAAGAGATCTTCTACCACCACCACCAGAAATTTGTCATACTCGAAATAAAAATTGTACACACCTTTTTGTCAAGAAGCAACAGCTCATGCTATACGTCGGTATTGCTCAAATAACCGACTTGAGCAAAGTCTCTCCACCTAACACATGCAAACAACCTCTGGCCGTCCTTGCATCTTGCCTCTAGCCCGATCCCTGATGTGGTCAAAAGTGGCACTATTGATCCACCAACAACGGTGAGTAGACCAAGATAACGTTCTGAAAAACTACCACCTGAACGCTGAGAAGCTGTTTCAGATTATGCCTGAGAAGTTTTTTTTGTGAGAAAACTTCCGATCTATTCATTTTCAATCATGATAGTACAACGAACACTAAAAATAATAAAAATTACATCCAGATCCGTAAACCACCTAGCGACGACTACAAGCACTGAAGCGAGCCGAAGGCGCGCCGCTGTCATCGCCCCTCCCTCGCCGGAGCCGGGCAAAACTTGTTGTAGTAGACAGTCCGGAAGTCATCGTGCTAAGGCCCCATAGGACCAACGCAACAGAACAGCAACCGCCGCCGATGAAGAGTAGCGTAGATCAAAAGGATCCAATCTGAAGATAGAATTTTTGCTCCTGTTAACACATTGTCCCGACGCATCTCCATAAATCCTGAGGATCTCACTGAGTCTAATTGCACTCTCCGCATTCTCCTTGACGAAGATGAGACTATCATTAGTGAAAAGCAAGTGGTTTACCCAAGGTGTTTTCAAGCTTGCTCTAATACCTCTATCAACAAAATTTCTATAGAACTTCATAAGCGAAGAAAAATCTTCGACACATGGCAGAAAAAGGTATGGCGGCCGGGGTCACCTTGCCGAAGGCCCCTCGAAGGAGTGAAATAAAGGTAGCAATTCTCCAATTGACGAAACGTATTTCATAATCAATCTGACCAAATTGACACAAAAGCCAAGCTTCAATAGGATAGCTTAATGTTGAACATTTTGTACGTATTTGAGTTTGAAATTTCAGAATATACAATGAATCATGTTCATGTTTGAAAGTTTTAGGGCATCTGCTACGGCAGAAATAAAAATTGTGCCCAAAAATCTTCTCTCTCCTATCCTAAAATCACTAAAAACACTTTTTAGGTGTTTACTTTTGCATCGCGTGTAGATCGTCTTTCTTCACGCTCTGTTCGCTTCTCTTTCTCCATTTCCCTTTCGTCTTCTGGGGTTCGCCGTGTCTTCGAGAGAGACCCTTCTGGCCTTCTCCCTTCTCCCCAGGCACTCCATCGACTCTTCCTCCCCAGCCCAGCCGCGTCGATGGAGCCCGCGCCACTATCCTCGCTGCAGGAGGAAGGGGAACCCGACGAATCGTCCTCCTCCTCCGCCTTCTCCGCCGCCGCCGTGCCGCCACGCCCCGCCACGCAGTAAGCCGCCAACCCCACCCTTCTCCTCACTGTCTCTACCGCGAGAGAAGCCCTAACCCGCCTTCCTTCGCAGCCACTCGCTCCAGAAGTACGCGCCCATGGACTGGTCGGCCTACTTCGACGAGGAGCGCCCCGTCGCCATCCCCGACACCGAGGACGTACGTGCGTTAGAGAGCAGGGGAATTTCTCGGATTGCTCCTGTGTGATGTGATCTGACTATTGGAAGTGTTCCTTTTGGGTTCTGTGTCTGTGTAGGTTTTCAATGTGTACATGGCCGGATCGGATGGGCCCGTCGTGTTCTGTCTGCACGGAGGCGGCTACTCTGGGTAAGTTCAGACGCTACGGTTACAATGATCACGGTGACAATGCAGCATAATTTGCATACAAATACGCAGACGGCTGCTAGTTTCTGTGATTTTCGAAATCATTGATTAACTACTAACTAGTGATGAACGGCCGTGCTGGAACCCTGGAAAGCTTATGTTGCAAAATGCAGATGTTCAGGTGTGTTTAGCTAAATTTCTAAAGCACCGCCTCCCAGCTATTATGGCCTTAGGGAAAATGTACCCACCCCAACTTCTGTTGTATTTGTGGAATGTTTTGGGTAAATTCAGTGTGGACTGATTGATAAATATCAAATGTAGAAAGGACAAAATGAAATCGTTATTCTGCTAATATTGCAATTTATTATTGTTTCTGTTTTAGGCATACTGAACAGTTTTTAAAAACAACATTTGCTTTTATTTACAATAATCATGTAAATCCTTCTCCAAGTGACTTGACTATACTCCTTGTGAAATGTTGCCTTGGAAGCTTGCTTATTTAACAAATGTGTGCTTAGTGCTCACATTGGTATGTTTATTCCTCAATCTTCCTTAGGCTTTCATTTGCGCTAGCAGCTAATCAGATAAAGGGAAAGGCTCGTGTTGTTGCCATGGATTTACGGGGACATGGGAAATCTTCCACAAGTGATGATTTGGATCTGTCCATTGAAGTATGTTCTTTCACTGTTTCCATAACTTGCTAATTTGATAGATAGCTACACTTTTCATACTTATAAGGTACTCCATGCTTCTTGGTTGACCTTTGTCTATGTTCTTGTTATTTGCAACTGCAGACTCTTACAAATGATGTAATAGCTGTTATACGTACATTGTATGGAGATCTGCCACCAGCAATTATACTTGTTGGTCATAGGTAAGTCAGCATTGTTTATTTCTTCTTTTGTGCATGCCTCCTTTATCTGAAGGCACTTGACTGAAGTTCTAGTCAGTGGACAACATATTAGCGTGATATATCCCTTGGTACGGTGTATGTAGCCAAAAACCATTAACATACAAGTAAATTATCTTAATAGTTTTTGGAAGCTAATTTCCACGGTTATAAAACTAACACCAAAATGTTATGATACTAATCACTCTATTAATACATTCTACCTTTCGTTACTCTGCTGTTACTTGGCTGGTTTGTACTATGCGTATTCTTGACTCAGCAAGCTTGTTCATTCTGATAAGTGTTCTTGGTAGCTTCTAGTGAATAGTGATCCACTCTTTGACCTCTTTTTTTAGCATGGGTGGTTCAGTGGCTGTACATGTGGCTGCAAGAAGAGCAATTCGTAATCTTCATGGTCTTGTTGTTGTTGATGTAGTTGAGGTTAGTAACAGTTTCCTCATGTTAGATCTTACATTATGGTTGCACATGAAACGATCTGACTCATTGTTGATTCCAAACTTCTCCATTCGTACACAGGGAACAGCAATGGCTTCATTGATTCATATGCAGAAACTCTTATTAAATCGAGCACAGCACTTCCCGAGCATTGAAAAAGCAGTATGTTGATTCAAAACTATATTCTCTGTGCTCATGCCATTTCAGCTTTAAGTATCTTTGCTGTCCACAGTATCTGAATTCTCGTCTTTAGTTCACTATGCTGTCCTTCATCACTTGATTTTCGGAAGTATGGATTTGATATTGTAAAGATTATGGCCGCAAGATATAAATGAAGAAATAAAATAGAACAAGTAGAAGCCACTCAATGCAAGTGGAATTCTTATAAAAAAGCCAAGTGTAGCATGCTAAAATATATCCTTCACCCTATTTTTGTTTAATCAAACTTATAATTACACAGATTGAATGGAGTGTCAAAGGCGGGCCGCTACGGAACATCGATTCTGCGCGTATTTCTATTCCATCTACCTTGAAGTATGATGAATCAAAGGAATGGTAAGCAATATCTTACGTAATTCATGCCTGTATCTTGAAGCTCAATGTGGTTAGAGAAAAAAAATGTGCATTTACTTGATAGTGACCATTATTTGGGAGACTAAATATATTGGTGTACTTTGTTTCAGCTATACATACCGTACTCCTCTTGAGAAAACAGAGAAGTACTGGAAAGGATGGTATGTTTTCAACCTGATTATGGTCTTTATGCTATTTTTACCACCACTTTTACTAAAACCATGTCCATTTTCACATGATCTGTACAAGTGCTATCTGTGTTGCTCAATTTGATATATCTGGTTTACGCAAGAGGGTTTACCCATTTAATCTGATAAGGACCCAACTCTTCTTACTAATGTTGGAAGTTGAGCTAGTTGAATGGATTGAAACAAACAGAGAAGACCTTCATGAATTTTTTGAGGAACGCTCTCGTTGGTTTTGGAAATACTTCCGAATTATTTGCTTATCTTTTCTGTGATTGGTTGACATTGAAGCACATAAATGCTTCTGTTTTAGGTACGAAGGTCTTTCAGACAAGTTCTTATCTTGTCCTGTGCAAAAGATACTATTATTAGCTGGCACCGATAGATTGGACAGGTTTGCGACATCCATCCAGTCTGAGAAACTCTATTTTCATTCATTACCGTTGCGCGCTTGGCTTGTGCTAAAACCTTCATCAGTTAACTCTGTGCTATTCATTTCCGATCGATTGTTATCATTGTGTGTCAGTTGCACCAGCATGTAGTGTGCACTTTGTTTTTCTAAGGGCATGCAATATGTTTTAAAGAGTTTTGTTTTTTATACTAGCTTAGACTCACACTAACAACCAGACTATCAAGATAGCGTTTGTCATTAGCATTTGTTATTTGTTATTTGAAGTGCAAAGCATATTACGCTGATCCATTATCAAACCTTCTATTTAAGAGGATTTCATTTTCCGAACATGCATTCTCATTGTTCCCTTAGTAGTGTTCTGAAATGTGAACACCTTGTATCACTTCATAGCCCATGCAGGAAAATATGTGTAATGCACTGGTTAACATGTTTTGCAGAGCTTTAACAATTGGTCAAATGCAAGGGAAGTTTCAAATGGTAGTAGTTCGACACACTGGACATGCCATACAGGTTTGATCCTAATGTACTTTGTTGAGTCACCTCATTCTAATGTCTTTAGTCCAAGGCTTGGATGTTTTCGCTTTATATCTGCTTCTAGGGCCTGAATGACCACAGCATGCCTAGATGGGTAGATGCTTGAGGGCTAATTTGAAATTTTCGTAGAATTTGCTGACATGCTGAATCACCACATGGATTAGCAACCAAAGGTTCATCTACTGATTGTTGTTCGTTATTATACTAGTGTTATAGTTGACGAACGTATTTCTTCAGAAGAATGATTATTATTAAGCTTTATAACTATAAGTGACAAATCTTACCAATTTTTAGCATATTACTGAAAACTTCATTTCAGGAAGATGTACCTGAAGAATTTGCATCACACATACTGAACTTCATATCTCGCAACAAAATAGGGCCCAATGGTGTTGAGGTCAGTAACTAATCTCCTTATTTCCATTTCCCATTATTTGCTTCGCTTCCCAACTAATGCCTGGTACTTATATTTTCTCAGATACCTGGCCTCATAAAAAAATGGCAGCATTAAATAGACTGTGGAAGGAGGAGCAGCACCTACTGCCAACATCAGCACTATTTAGGGGAAAAGCGAGGGCTCGTATCGGTGCCTGTTCATTGTGTTTCTCATGGAAGAGAAAGTTTGTGCCAAAAAGAAAGACGAAGCCATAGGGATGAGATTTACCACTCAGTCGCCTATCATCCATGCCGTGAATGTTTTTTCGAGCAACTATTGTGCCATTTGTAAATAAATTTTCGCACCGAGTGTTGACCCATGAACTAGATTCGTGCTCTCTAGGTGTATTGATACATTTTCAAGCCGACGCTTGGTTTGTTGTCCCAATTGCATGCACCTTCAAGGCAGGCTTCGATTTTGCTGCCCCAGTTCTCACTAACATAAGATTGTACTTGAGCCTTGGAGACCATATTATAACCAGTTGAATGCATAGTGTACATACAAGATTTTGTTGTTGTTGAAGCTAAGACTAATATGTTATTTTTAGGGGTGGAGAAACCAAAATATGTGGTTCGGATCCCAGCACAAAACGGCATGATATTTTACTGGTTTCCCTGAGTAGCTTCATTCCATCCCTCGCTGTGTTTATGTGTGTGCCATTTACACAGGAGAGAGGATATAAGTGCCTGGTAACAATAAATCTGGCTATCTCAAAAAATAGAGATAGTAGTATATACAACGGAAAATACACAGGAGCTCTTGGGTGCTCCACACCCCTATACGAAAAATAATTGTAAAAAATACCCAAAAAATCAAAAAAATCTAAAATTTGGGGATATCAAACCTGGGTTCCCAATCTACTTCCATGTGAAATTTCATGGAAAAATACCAAAAAACGTATTCGTGGCGAAGGAAATACTGTCCGAACAAAAATCTACCCAAACTGTGTTTTTTCTGTACATAGGAAATTTTTGTCTTTTTTGCCACGAATACGTTTCCTGGTATTTTTTCACGAAATTTCAGACGGGAGTAGATCGGGAACCCACGTTTAATATCCCAAAATCCCAGATTTTTTTTCAAATTTCTCGGTATTTTTTTGAACGAATTGTTCGTATAGGGGTGCGGAGCACCCGAGAGCTCCAAATCCTCGTCCTATATACAACTGCCTGGTAAATCTGGCCATCTAAAACATAGAGATAGTTGTACATACAGCATAGACAGTAGGTTACACGATTCTGAAAATCTGGTAACAATAAATAGCCAGTACATACAACATAGGCAGTAGGTGGTTACAAGATTCTGAAAATCTTTTCTGTACCCAACAAAGCATGTGATTAAGAAAGAGAGACACAGCAGAGAGCCTTGAAGTTAGACTTTAGATGCAAATTGGTTTATAAAAGGTACATTAGTTAAGTATCCTATTATATGAACACACAGCATTTAGAAAAACAAATCTTGAACTACTAAAATGGTGGAGACATCACCCACATGATATAAGCCCCTTCGGAGAGGTGAAAGTGTATAATCTCTTCTTTCAATGTACAGAAGACAGTAAGGAAAACATGGCTGATCTTCACTACTCTGTAGAAACTATTTTACAGGACTTTTCTTCACACCAACGTGTGTGAAGAAAAGCATAAAAAGAATCAGAGAAAAAGGAGAATGTTGTCCCTATTTAATCTATTCTATGTTTACAAAGTCTCCGAGATCATATGCAGGTCAGGGAAGAAACCAATGGAATGGCCATCAATTTGTCCTTGAACAATCAGCTAAAGAATCAGTCAAATAACAAAGCCTGAGTCATAGGATAGTCTCCTGATCCGCTTGCATCTCAATGTTCCCTTGATCAACTATGGCAAAGGCATCAGCAACCGGAAAATACACCAAAATCACAATACCAACCATGGCAGCAAGCATCAGCACCAGGAAGGAGGTAAATACAAGAGTTTCATGGGCTCTTTCACCTGGCCATGCAACAATGGAGAGCCCAAGAAGTGTAGCTCGGGGAAGTAATATTATAGTGGCAAATATTAGCATGTATATCCTCCGTCGGAGCCCCTTGTTGATCACCAAAGACAGCATCTGTCCTCCAACAAACATCACATAAATGGCCAATATGATGTAGAATGCCCCAAGAAATATGCTGCTCAACAGTGGGTATGTGCATGTGACATTGCCATTGTGGACTGCTGAGGCTGAATACCAGAACTTTCCAAGATTTGATGTTTGGCCATCATCTGAAGCAACACGAGGACCAATGAAAACAACACAAGCTTCCCAGACAAACGAAGGAAGGCAGATAATAAACATGGCACGTATAGTTTTTCGATTCCACTTCCGGTTTAAGGTACCAAGCTCTTGCTTCTGTAAAGCTGCACTGAGAAGGAAAGCGAGCAACAAGAACAATCCTGGCTCTGCAAACCCCAAATTTGAGATGATATAGAATTTGCAAACATTTGCTTGCCACATCTGGTCAGAAGTGAACCTCCCCTCTCCATTCACAAAAGTGAGCCGAAGTACTTCTCCAATACCCCACCAGAAGGCAACCAATACTAGTGTTATCCGTGTCAGCCACGGCCCGTTGAAGTAGTTAAGTCGCTGGTAGCCTCTTCTGTTGATCCACAGCTGAAAATACACCGCTCGGCTTAGGCAGATCAGGCCCAAGATGGAAACTATGGAAACGAGAGCAATGGTCACCACACCAATGATCTTGGTGAATAAAGTAATCAAGTGCATTACAAAAAGCTGAACAGCTCAAGACCTCCACGCATTCTCACTTTATTAACAGCACAGGCAAAACTCTCACATACTGCAGACCAAAATCCTGAAAGGAGAGAAGAGCAGAAAGATTAGCAACACTGGAAGACATGTGTAGGCAGGTAATCAGCAAATGGTGTTATCTTGTTAGTATTTTATACAATAACAGAAGAAAGACTTTGACTTGTCAATGTAAGACACCCATGCTTAACAGACAAGCTTCTGATCTAGTCAGTGCTCATTGTTGACATGGCTTCATTCACCAAACCCTTGACCTCTTCAGAATTACCTGCCGTTCACCAAACCCTTGACCTCTTCAGAATTACCTGCTTCTTTCAATGCATATTTGAATTGCATAATAAAATCCATCATAGTTTTCTCTATCTACATTTCAGTCCGTGATTTATGAGCAGAGTTCTCTCTAGATTAACCTACCGTTTCATTATGATTAGGTGATCATCACACATTGTCTAATCATTGCAACTCAAGACGGCAGGGGCAAAATAGGACAAAAAGACTCGCATATGCAATTTCCCCCAAACCAACGTCGGGGCAAACGAATAATTCAGCAAATTGATCTACAAATACAATCTGAAAGCTTCGAAACGAGAGAAACAAAAATCACCAAGATCAACACAGCTCTAGCCATGGGCGGAATGACAAAATCCTCATACCTCAGAAAACAATGGCCGAAATTGCGGATGGGGATGAGAGCCAGCATGGACGAAATGAGGTAGAACGGAAGCGGCGATGGCGGCGACGCGCTGAGAGGATTGGGGGAGGGGCGGGGCTGAGGCGTCGGTGGTGATGCTAAGCGACGGCACGGCGGCAGCTCTAGGGCACGGAGAGGACGAGAAGAGGAAAGAAAGGCGCCGGTACGGGACGGTGGAGAGGAAACCGTGGAGCAGATCGATTTTGACTCTCGACAGACAGCACGTATATTCGATTTAATAAAGAAAAAAAAACAAAGTACAGCAGTATTACCAGGTTTTCCTCTTTTATACCCCCCGTTCCGAAATAACTGACGCGAGTAGGAATTTTGCAAAAAAAACTCCTTGAAAATTTTCGTACTCAACAAGTAGTCCACGTCCGGTTTGGACACGACTCGCCCTCGCTCTCGCTCCGCACTCGCTCCCCTCTCGCTCTGCTCCCGCTCCCCGCC
Organism: Elymus sibiricus; assembly: GCA_039707655.1. Taxonomy (NCBI): domain Eukaryota; kingdom Viridiplantae; phylum Streptophyta; class Magnoliopsida; order Poales; family Poaceae; genus Elymus; species Elymus sibiricus. The sequence goes on from CM077666.1 coordinate 334,972,963, forward strand.
GCCGTGCTTTGCTCCCGCTCGCCACCACACTCCGCTCTTCTCCCTCCCTTCCACCTTCCCTCACATTGCCGAGCTCCCCTCCATGTTCCCACAACGAACCTCCGAAAAGGTTGGACCTTTCGTTCCAAAAGGCGACGAATCGCCAGATCCAGCGTCGGTGAGGCCGGATCCGGTGGCTACGAGTCCGGACGCGCACCACCAACACCAGATGGGGGCCACGGCGGCTAAACGTCGGCGAGGTGTTGTTGTCCACCACGACGTGACGGAGGTGATGCGAGCCACAGACTTGCGGGCAGGAGGAGATGGAGACATCGCCCTTCACCACTGCCAAGCTCCTGACACTGGTGGCCACGAATTCCAGGGGTGACCCCCTTTCGCGCATCCTCCTCCACCGAGGTAGCCCGACGCGGCACCTCGGCTCCCTCGTCCTCAACAGCCAGTGAGACATCTCGTTCTCCCCCTAGCCCTAGTGCAAAAAAAAATATCATCTTGTGCAGCTTGTCTAATTACGATTGGAGTAACTAACACAATCAGATGGATACTCCTGAAAGCACACTCTGTAATGTGATAATGACAATGTAATTCTTCAAACCGGTGTATTTATTTTGCTGAAAGCACACTTTAATGTGATAATGACAATGTGTTCAACAGAATTCTCAGCAAGCACACTCTCTAAAACGAACATCAGGATTGTGTGACCGCAGCTTGCAGCTGAGCAAGTCATGTCTGCACACTCTGAATTATCCTACCCTTAACATCATTGAAAAAGCACAAGTCTCTTCCAAGCTGGCAACACATATGCAATGAAAGGAGTAGCAGTAGCTTCAGTGGATGAAGGGAGTAGATGAACATCTTGAAAATTAGTGTGGTGTTGTTCATAAACAAGAAACATGACAGTAGCTACAAAGGAAAGCTCTGGTAAGCAAGGAAATATCTGGACTAAGTACAACTATAATTTTAAACAAGGAAAGCTCTTGTAGATGAACATTTTTTTAATCATTTGTTATGTTTCTTGTTTTTCTTGAAAAGATGATTAACATTAGCTGGAGTAGATGAACTTAGTAGCTGGAGTAGATGAACTTTTTTTCTTTGAATCAATACTCCGGGAGTAGATGAACTTGTTTTTGGTACTCACACCTCATGATGTAAAATCAAACATGTACTCCCCTCAATTATGCACAAGTTTATTTGCACAAAGAATACCCCCTTGTTCCTCTTTTCTATGAGTGTGGTATGTGTGTTAGAGAGAGAAAGAGATGGGTATATTTGCACAAAGAATACTCACTTGTTCCTCTTTCCCTTCTGGAGCTTTGTTTGTGTGTGATAAAATTTATTTTGCACAAGTATTTTACACATAACTATTTTGCACAATTATTTACACAATTGTTTGTGATATAATTAATACACAAAACATACCCCTTTCCTTTCTTTTCTCTGTGCAGTCCTTTCCTTTCCTTTCTCTATGCAGTCCCTTCCTTTCTCCTCCTTTCCTCCCCTCAATCTTCTTCTATAAGGTCCAAGGTCTGTGCAACTAGCTCAGCCTTGCAAGATAGAGCGAGAGGTAGCCTTCCTTCATTCTGCCGGCATTCTTTATTCATGTGAGGGATTTTGTAGCCTTTTCCTCCTTGTTTCATAACCTCCACCATACATGACTGGAGTGTGAAGAAGCTTCAAGCCAGCTTGTCGACCTCGTAGTTCTGGTATTCTTGGTCCACAACTTCTATCAATTCCCTGATATTTGTAGGTCCTCTGCAATTGGTTAGGGACTGGATAGAACTGAAGAAGCACAGGTCTAAAACATTCATGTCAGGACTGTTTGGCGGTTGTTGCATCAACTGAATGTCTAGATCTGTCTGTGCTACAACATGTAGGAAAGCCTCGTCATTAGGCAGAACATGAGGCCTTGCATTATCCTGATGGATAAAGATGGTTCTTTCAACATCTTTGTCGGGCCACATGTCTTAGATAGCATGGATCACTTTCTCGCACAGATATTCCCTCATGACATCTTGGGTCAAAATCACTTATTTCAGTTCGAGAGTTCCCCTTTCTCTATTTTTACTCCTTCTAACAACCGGAGTCGTTTTGACGACGACCCAAGTGCCAGTCTTGCCATCAAATGTGACAACTCCACCTTCACCATATCTTGGCTTGGCCACAGCTGTGAGAAACATCACCTTCCCAATGTTATTCTTATTCTGCACAGTGTGCAATGGTTCAGGTTCTTTAGGGAGTAGATAGTAGGTGTTCTTCTTCCTAGTCATATCGGACCACTTGTCATCAATGTGGACCATGTTGGTCATTTCCTTGAAGATAGGCGTCGAAGATGTGATCCAATTCTCATCGAGCATGGAGATGCAAAACTTTAATCTTGCAATCTTATTAGCTTGCTTCTGCAAGGTTTCAAGCTGCTAGTGTGGCGCTTTAGCTCACCCCCCTTGAACCTACTGTGTAGGGTCATGTTGCTAATATCCAGAGACCTTGCTAGAGTTTGACGTGTCTTCCTTTTATTCTGTGGGATTGTCGATATCCTTGAGAGTTCCAGATCTTTCCTATTTTGTCCAACTCTACCATTCTTGTTGTTTGAAACATCAACTTCTAACCCTCGTGCAATCTGGTCCTGGCCTTCTCTCCATATTCTTTTCAACCGTTCATAGACTTGTATTCATCAGGCTTGCAATGAGCTCCTTGTCTTATTTTCAAATCTCTCCATCTTGCTCTGGAGTACTTTCAAAGCAAAAAAAAGCACCCGATCTTTGCTCATCTGATAGGTTTACCACATTTCTTCTTATTGAATGATCAACACCTGCAAAGAGGAGCAAAAGATAATTCAGGAACATGCTTTCTTGCAAAAATAACAAGATCATGGAGTAGAATTATATTACGAATTGCTTGCAAGTAGTACTCCATTAAATCATACAAGTAGTACTAGATCATGCAAGTTGTACTAGATCATGTTTGTTGTTATTACCTGCTACTTTCTCCTCATGAATAGCTTCTTGATGAATTCCTTCCTCCTCATGAATAGCTTCTTGATGATCTTCAGGTTAATCTTGTTTAGGACTGAATTTGAGATCCAACATCTCTCTTGGAGGACTGAAGTTGAGATTCAACATCTCTATTGGAGGACTGAAGTTGAGATCCGGCAACATCTCCTCTCATGTTAAAAGGAGCAAAAGATAAGTCATCTGGCTATTACAAGTACTCCTCTCCTTCTAGCTAGAGTTTAACTAACATGATCTTGTCATTTTCAAATAACAATGCATTCCTAACCATCCCCTTACATGCATTTAAATCTTGTCATGACCTAGAGAATATGCATTTTCTTACATGCATTTAAATCATGAGCTAGAGAACATGCATTTAAATAACACAAATGGTTTAAATAACACTATCAAAATCAGCCCCTTAATCTTGTCATGAGCCCCTTACATGCATTTAAATCATGAGATAGAGAACATGCATTTAAATAACACTGACAAAATGCTCCAAATTTCCTGTCAAAATGCTCATTGCCAAAATACTTCTTGTCCATCTGGATCATCTACAATATTTTTGGTCATGTGTGCATTTGGGCATTCAGTTAACTGCATAAATAAGTTCAGTTAAACTACTCATATGCATACTGAAATTTTGAACATATATTCAGTTAACTGCATAATAAGTTCCTGTCCATCTAGATCATCTAGTCCATAGATAAGTTGAGTTACAAATATTCAGCTAACTGCATACTCCTCTCTTTCTGGAGTAGGGATAGATAAGTTCGGTTACAAATATTGCATATTTAACTTCAGTTAAACTACTCATAAGTTCAGTTAAACTACTCATATGCATACTGCATAGATAAGTTCAATTAAACTCATGGAATTAACTGCATTTGTGCATTCAATTAACTACATTTGGACATTCAGTTGCATTTGGGCATTCAGTTAACTCATGGAATTGTTTCCTTTTTTTCCTGAGTAGACCTTGTGCATTGCAAAAACTTGTACATTGCCATGAAGCATATAATTCACGTGTTATATTTCATGAATTGTTATGCCCTTCTACTCCATAGAGTAATACTCATGTGCTATATTTTAGACCATATGAGATCCCAATAGTTGCAACCTGCAAAGGTATAGTGACCTCATGCACAAGGATAAATTGTGCTAAATGGAGCAGAATTTATTCTGCTGATGGGTACTCATCAGAACAGGTACTCAACCATATTTTTACTCTTCTTTAGGAGAAAGTAAAATAGGACAAAGTAAACCTGTCACATTACTCTGTTTTCAATAGTGACCACATCTAATGATGGCAATACATTACTCGGTTTTACTCTTCATGATGGCAATACATTACTTTGTTTTCATGATGACCACATTTTCACTCTTCATGATGGCAATACATTACTCTGTTTTCAACAGTGACCACATTTTTTACTCTGCCACATTTCAATACATTACTCATGATGCACAAGGAGTAGAACATTTTTGTGCCACAAGTTCACAGATGCTTTAGGAGAAAGTAAACAACCACAAGGCAATTGATATGGGAACTTCTTCTTCTTCAAGAACTAAAGTAAACCTGTCACATTTTTTACTACAGGTTGCAAAGAATGAGTACCTTCTTCTTCTTATCCTTCTCCTTCTCCTTCTTCTCCTTCTCCTCCTTCTTCTCCTTCTCCTTCTCCTTCTTCTCCTTATTCTGCTTCTTCGGCTTCTTCTCATTCTCCTCCTTCTCCTTCTCCTTCTTCTCCTTCTCCTTCTTCTTCTCCCTGTCCTTCTCTCCTTCTCTTCTTCTCCTTCTTCTTCTCCCTCTTCTTCTTCTTCCTCCTCCTCCTCCTTCTTATTCTTCTTCTTCCTCCTTCTTCTTCTCCTTCTTCTCCTCCTCCTTCTCCTCCTCCTCCTCCTCCTCCTCCTTCTTCTTCTTCTTCTTCTTCTTCTTCTTCTTCTTCTTCTTCTTCTTCTTCTTCTTCTTCTTCTTCTTCTTCTTCTCCCTCTTCCTCCTGCTTCTTCTCCTCCTGCTTCTTCTCCTTCTTCTTCTTCTTCTTCTTCTTCTTCTTCTTCTTCTTCTTCTTCTTCTTCTTCTTCTTCTTCTTCTTCTTCTTCTTCTTCTTCTTCTTCTTCTTCTTCTTCTTCTCCTTCTCCCTATCCTTCTTCTTCTTCTTCTTCTTCTTCTTTCTTCTCCTTCTTCTCCTTCTCCTCCTTCTTCTCCTTCTCCTTCGTCTCCTTCTCCTTCTTCTCCTTCTTCCTCCTTCTCCTCCTGCTTCTTCTCCTTCTTCTCCCTCTCCTTCTTCTTCTTCTTCTTCTTCTTCTTCTTCTTCTTCTTCCTCTCCTTCTTCTTCTCCTTCTTCTCCTTCTCCTTCTTTTCCTTCTCCTCCTTCTCCTTCACCTTCTTCTCCTTCTCCTTCTTCTCCTTCTCCTTCTTCTCCTTCTTCTTCTTCTTCTTCTTCTTCTTCGGGGCTCAAATGTGATAGCCTGGCTTAATAGGGATGCTAGACTACTCATATCAATAAGGAATTTCTTCTTTTCCGGGAGCCCATTCGGAAAGAACTCCAAAATTAAGCGTGCTCAGCTTGGAGTAATTTCAGGATGGGTGACCGACCTAGAAGTTGCTCCCGGGTGCACGAGTGAGGACAGAGTGCGCAGGAAAGACTAGTATTGATCTGTGGGGCTAGTCTAAATCCCGCCAGGAGTAACGACCACCGGCGGGTGTGTCCGTGGCGTTACAAGTTGGCATCAGAGCCGACCCTCGCGGTTACACGGATGTTTGCGGATAGGTGCGCGGTCATGTTGTGCATGACGTTTGTGACCCGTCGTGGCACACGGCATGGCACATGTGCCGGACTGGATGCACGGACGTATGTGCCAAGAGGGAACGTTCCTGTGGGCCGACGAGGACGTCGGTTCCTCTGAGTGGGGATGTATGTGATAGCCTGGATTAATAGGGATGCTAGACTACTCATATCAATAAGGAATTCCTTCTTTTCCGGGAGCCCATTCGGAAAGAACTCCAAAGTTAAGCGTGCTTAGCTTGGAGTAATTTCAGGATGGGTGACCGACCGGGAAGTTGCTCCCGGGTGCGCACGAGTGAGGACAAAGTGCGCAAGGAATTCCTTCTTTTCCGGGAGCCCATTTGGAAAGAACTCCAAAGTTAAGCATGCTCAGCTTGGAGTAATTTCGATGGGTGACCGACCGGGAAGTTGCTCCCGGGTGCGCACGAGTGAGGACAAAGTGCGCAGGAAAGACTAGTATTAATCTGTGGGGCCAGTCTAGATCCCGCCAGGAGTAACGACCACCGGCGAGTGTGTCCGGGGCGTTACATCAAATTCAAATCTGGAGCCAACATGGTGGATGTGCTCCAGGCTATGGGAACTGCGACGAGGTGCCTAGAGCTTGGAGGAATGAGCGATCTGCTCCGGTGTGGTGGAGCTCGCCTAGTGGCGCGGCATGGAGGCACGGTGGAGCCCCAACAGCTCGCTTGGAGGCGCAGTGAATCATGTGTGGGAGGCCTGGGTTGTTGTAATGATTTGAATTGTTGAGGGTTTAAATGTAAAGTTGACTTCAGTTCAATTTTTTTGCTCCCCGTAGCAGTTAAATCAGAAAGGAGGGAGTAGATTATTTATTACTAGTAAACAATTTTGAAGTGTGTAACCTCTACTTTAAGAAAACTTTGGTGCCTTTTTTTTGGGAATACGCAAAGCTTGCATATCTTTCATTGCCAGAAGGTAGGGATACGTAATTACTCGGGATACGTAATGGAAACCCTAGCAAGACAAAAGAGGAGAAGGGGCTAGGGGCAACTTAATTACATGGTAATTACTCAGGGATGATGTTGGCCAAGCCAAAGATACAAGCCCTAGCCCACAAGCGAGCTTTGTCCTGGATGAGCGAGCAGAGCTGTCGCATGGAGGGAGAGGCACCGTCGAATACATAGTTGTTGTGATGCTACCGGATGAGCCAAGCAATTAACAGCAGCAGTGACGAGGAGCCTTTACGGCACGAAGAAGGCACGACCGAGCAAGTGGTAGCCCACCATGATTGGAACATGGTGTCCGGGCGTGCCGGGGTCACGATGGATCAGCCTAGGAGCGGACATCATGCAAGACATGTCTGGAGAAAGAACATCTGACGAGGAGGTGTTGCATGCACTCGAGCTCCTGGTCGCACAGGAGGCAGTGTGTCGTGTGTGGCAGGCCACTCCTAGCCAAGCGGTCCAACATCAGTCATGGAGGGCCAACCAGAGAAAGATCTTGATGCGGAGTGGGGCCTTGGTTTTCCAGGTAAGGGCCAGTTTGGATTAGGAACTGAGCCCTGGAACATGACGGAGTAGTGATGAATGGATTTTATGCATACTTTTTAGAGTATATTCTAGTGCCGAAATCCCTCATATCATATCCATCTAGCATTTATTCATGTCTCTAATGCATAGTTTTTGGTATTTACTTGTTTTACCAAGTTCATTGCATAATTTTTATTTTTATTTAGTTTTTATTAGTTTTCCTTTGTTTTGTGGTCTTTGTAGGTGTGTTGACATGTTCATGGACTTGGGACATCAAAAGAACCAAGTTGGGGGTCAAACCGGGGAAGTTCCAGGTACCAAATCAAGGCCCTTTGGAGAGTTTGATGATTTCACATTTATCAAAGTGTCCAAAATGAAGATCCAAGGCCTCTGACGCATCGGGCTTTTCCTTAGCAATCCAATGAGCCCAAGAACATCAAAATCGGAGTTCGTATGAAGAAATGGCGACCAAAATATGAAACAGCTCCCGAAGTCCTGAGTGAAGGACGGCCTTCCATACGAGCGGAGCTGCTTGTATGGATGGTCGTATGACCTCCTGACAGCTCCGAAAATCAGCAATAACTATGTCGATTGTGCTCCGATTTCGTCCCCGGTTTTTCGTACGGGATCCTTTACTACCAAGGCTTGTATTGGACATGGATTTGGCTCCCCTAGAGCCCTTGGATGAAGGGGAGGAGGCTACATCAACGGAGGAGACCCGAGGAGGCCTCCTATAAGAAGACCTCCAACCCTAGCCGCCGGGCATCATCATCTCCATCCTCCACAAGTTCCACCAGCCACCGCCACACCTCCATGGCAGCAACTCTACCATAGAGAGAGGGCCAAGACAAGAAGGAGGAGAGGAGGCGCCCCCTACATCCGGTGCCAGCTAGAGGGCCAGTGCCCTCTCCATCGCCGCTGCCACCATGCTCCTCTCCATCTCCAACATTATGTTGGCTTGTAACTTGTCTCTATCCTTTATGTACTCCATCTACATGTTTGAGTGAATTACTAGTTCTTGGGGAATAGGATGAACTCTAGTTTGTACTAGCACCGAATAATTTTGCGCGATATGAGATAACCTTTTCATGTATTGTTAATGTTCTTCATGATGTTGGGTGAAGTGCACCATCCAACATTTGCCAATTTTGGACACAAGGATATTACTATCGGGTGAAGTGGAGAGCGGAGAAAGCAAGTGACAATGCAATCTCTAGGGAAGTAGAGGAGAAAAAGTGACAGTAGTATCCTCTACCTATCCCGTCTCTACCAATTCGATAGGGGAATAACGGAGACCGCCCATTGGCCGTGTCCACGGGGAAACCCTTAATCATCGTGGCTGTAACCCGCTGGGGGAGGATACGGTGGTGGCGTGCATGATACGGTTGACTACGCGTAGCGCCGTATACTGTACCAGGCTCCGCCCACAAATAAATACATGACAAGTGGCTTAAGTATCCGTAGAACATGCGGGTAGTAATGATTCCGAACGCCTCGAGAACGCCTTTTACTCAAGCATCACCCCCTTATTTTATTCATTGTTTTATTTACGTTTCTACCTTTGCTTAGTTATTTAGACAAAACCACCCTTATTATCGTTCCGTTTGCAACCGACGAATAGACTATTTCCAGTTAACGGGCTGGGTGTGAACGTAGCCACGTAAGTGATGACGTAGCTGTGGGGTTGGTAGTTACCTGTGCAACAACTCCATGTGGGATCGACATACTTTACTTACCGCAAATTGCAATAGCCCTGTGCCCTTGCAGGTCATCAAGTAGCAGGACGCCACTGAGTACACACGAGAGCTAGTCCACTTCGATACGAGCCGATTGATACGTCTCCAACATATCTATAATTTTTTATTGTTCCATGATATTATATTATCAATCTTGAATGTTTTTATATACATTTATAGCAATTATATATCATTTTTTGGGACTAACCTATTAACTTAGTGCCCAGTGCTAGTTGTTGTTTTTTGCCTGTTTTTGGTTTTCCAGAATATCAGTACCAAACGAAGTCCAAATGCCACGAAACTTTTTGGAGATTTTTTTTCTGGACATAACAAGTACTGGAAGCTTCGGGAGAGGGCCAGAAGATGAAGCAGTGGCCCACGAGGCACCACGGCGCGCCCCACCAGGGGGGCGCCCTGGTGGCTTGTGGGGACCACACAACTCCGTTTGACCTAATTCCTCCACTATAAATTCTCTAAAATTGGGAAACCAACAGAGGAGTCCACGAAATACTTTTTCCGCCGCCGCAAGCTTCTGTTCTCGAGAGATCCCATCTGGAGGCCTTTTCCGGCACTCCGCCGGAGGGGGAATCGATCACGGAGGGGCTCTCCATCAACCTTGCGGCCCTTTCGATGATGCGTGAGTAGTTTACCACAGACCTTTGGGTCCATAGTTAGTAGCTAGATGGCTTCTTCTCTTTTTTTGATCTTCAATACAATGTTCTCCTCGGTGTTCTTGGAGTTCTATCCGATGTAATCACTTTTTGCGGTGTGTTTGTTGGGATCCGATGAATTGTGAGTTTATGATCAGATTATCCATGAATATTATTTGAGTTTTCTCTGAACTCTTTTATGCATGATTATTATAGCTTCGTATTTCTCTCCGATCTATTGATTTGGTTTGGCCAACTAGACTGATTTATCTTGCAATGGGAGAGGTGCTTTGTAATGGGTTCGATCTTGCGGTGCTCAATCCCAGTGACAGAAAGGGACATGACACGTATGTATCATTGCTATTAAGGGTAAAAAGATGGGGTTTATTCATGCGTGAGTTTACTTTGTCTACATCATGTCATCTTGCTTAAGGCATTACTCCGTTCTTTATGGACTTAATACACTAGATGCATGCTGGATAGCGGTCGATGTGTGGAGTAATAGTAGTAGATGCAGGCAGGAGTCGGTCTACTTGTCTCGGACGTGATGCATATATACATGATCATTGCCTTGGATATCGTCATGATTATTTGCTTTTCTATCAATTGCCCAACAGTAATTTGTTTACCCACCGTATGCTATTTTTATGAGAGAAGCCTCTAGTGAAAACTATGGCCCCCAGGTCTATCTAAATCATATATTAAAAATCCTAAAAATACCTTGCTGCACTTTTTCTTTATTTATTTTATTTTGTATTTTTGTTCAATCTATTTATCTATCACCATACAATTTAATCTTGCAATTAACCGCCAAGGGATTGACAACCCCTTGTAAGCGTTGGGTGCAAGGATTTGTTGTTTGTGTGCAGGTGCTGTTAACGAGGTGTTGCGTGATTCTCCTACTGGATTGATAACCTTGGTTTCATAACTGAGGGAAATACTTATCTCTACTGTACTGCATCATCCCTTCCTCTTCAGGGAAAAACCAACGCAGATCACAAGTAGCAGGAAAGAATTTCTGGCGCCGTTGCTGGGGAGACATCATCAACATCTATCAAGTACCTACGCATAAACTTTCATCTCCTTGCATTTATTTTATTTGCCTTTGCCTCTCATTTTCATCTCCCCCACTTCTAAATTTTTTTTATCGCAAAAACACAAAAATATTTGTACTTGCTTGCTTACTTTTATTTCCTTCATGTCGAACACACAAGAACAGAAACTAAAAGCAAAAATATAAGATACTATGGATCCACTTAAAGTTTTCTACTTGGATCATCTTCGATCCATTTGTGCTCGTGCTGAAACCCCAACTAGTTTAGTTGAGGGAAAATCTTTAAAGGAGCATGCTCATTTTGTGTGTCACCGTTTGTCTGAAAAAGGGAGACTCTTATGGCGTCAAATAAATTGTTTGCTATGCTATGCTTGGAATCTATGTGAAATTTATGATTTTACTTGTTGCTCTAAGAACCCTAAAAAACACCTTCCCTACCTATGTGAGTTTAATGATAATGAAATCTTATCTTCTTATGCCAAGGGTGTTTACAGTTACTATGATATCGAACAAATTGAATAATTTGTTGCTTTTAAGGGTGCTGATGAAGTTGCTTCTTTAATTGAAAAGTATGATATTACTCTCTACAAATCTGAAAATTTTGACCTACTTAAATATTGCTATGAAAACTATGCTCCTAATGCCTATGTTAATGAATTTATTGAGAGAATGTCTGCTAATTTGGAAGAAAATAATGATATGCATGAATCCATAGACAATTGTGATTCCGTTGATTCGATTGAAATATCCCCTCTTGATGAATGTGATGCTTGCTATTCCTATGGCCATGATGCCAATATTAATGATGCTTATATAGATGAACTTGCTATAGTTCCTTATGTTAAAAATGAAATTATTGCTATAACACCCATACTTGATAGCTCCTTGAATGAAAAGCATGACTGCAATGATATTATTATAAATTATATTAATGTCAATTGTGCTAATGATATGCAAAGCTACAAGCTTGGGGATGAAAATTTTGTTATGTGCACTACTTATTGCAATGATCATGATTGGGGTGATAATGCTTCTTATGATCTTGGAATTTTATTTAAGCCTCATGATGAATATGTTATTGATAATAATGTTTGCAATACTGATAAAAGTGGGTTTGGAGAGGTCGTGACTTTAGTTGATGTTAATCCCACTATCTTGGAAGATTATAAAACTTTTATGCATGTGGATAATGAAGATAAAATTGTATATGATAGCTATATTGTTGAGTTTGATTATGATCCTACATGTAATTATTATGAGAGAGGAAAATATGGTTGTAGAAATCTTTATGTTACTAAATTGCCTCTCGTTATGTTGAAATTATTAATGCTCCATTCTTCCTATTGGCATATGCTAGATATTGGTTGTCTTGATAATTTGTTCTCCTATAAAATGCATATGCATAGGAAGTATGTTAGACTTAAGTGCGTTTTTCATATGCTTCATGATGCTCTCTTTGTGTTTCCTTTCATGAAAGCATCATTGAAATCTCAAGCCTATCTTAATGGCTATAAAGAAAGAGCTTGTTGGGAGACAGCCCAATGAATAAAATAAGTTATTGTGTGTTTTCACATTTATGCTACTGTTATGATTGAGTTTTTATGTTTTAATTAGTGTTTGTGCCAAGTAAAGCCTTTAGGATGATTTGGAAGATAGTATAATTGATGTTGTTTGGAAAACAGAAAGTTTTGCGTCCAGTGCTAGAATTTTGGTTATGTACTGGAGTGTCAGAAAAATCTGAAATTTTTATAAAGTATTGGTATATGAATTTCCCACGTTTTTCTAATTTTTCAGAATTTTTGGAGTTACATAAGTGTGGATTTTAAATAGATCTCTACAGACTGTTCTGTTTTTGACAGATTCTATTTTTGATGCACTACTTGCTTGTTTTGATGAAACTATGCATTGTATCGGGGGGTATAAGCCATGGAGAAGTTAGAATACAGTAGGTATAATGCAAAAATAAAATATGAATGGGTTTGCAACGTACTTAAAGTAGTGATTTATTTTGTTATACTAACGGATCTCACGAAGGTTTTGTTGAGTTTTGTGTGATTGAAGTTTTCAAGTTTTGGGTGAGATCACAATGGATGAAGGAATAAGGAGTGGCAAGAGCCTAATCTTGGGGATGCCCAAGGCACCCCAAGGTAATATTCAAGGAAGACTCAAGCGTCTAAGCTTGGGGATGCCCCGGAAGGCATCCTCTCTTTCTTCTACCAACCATCGGTAATTTTACTTGGAGCTATATTTTTATTCGTCACATGATATGTGTTTTGCTTGGAGCGTCGTGTATTATATGAGTCTTTGCTTTGTTTGCTTTTTAGTTTGTCACAATCATCTTTGCTGGACACACTTATTTGAGAGAGCCACACGATCATCCTGATTTGCTAGAATACTCTATGTGCTTCACTTAAATTTTTTGAGCTAGGCAGTTGCTCTAGTGCTTCACTTAAATCATTTTGAGCACGGCGGTGGCTAAATTTTGAAGAAATATTTAAACTCTCATGCTTCACTTATATTATTTTGAGAGTTGATAAGATTGAAATTTTGAAGAAATATTTGAACTCTCATGCTTCACTTATATCATTTTGAGAGCTGATAAATTTTGAAGAAATATGTGCACTCTCATGCTTCACTTATATCTTTTTGAGAGTTGATAATAGTAATGGTAATTTGCACGAGATATGAATTTGGTCCCAAAGTGATGAATATTCAAGAGGGGTATAATAAAAACTTTCATATAGATCATTGGATATGATAAGTGTGATTCCTTGCAATAGTTTTGCGATATGGAGATGATGATATGTGAGTCATGTTAGTGAGTAATTATGATTTAGTAAGAATATTAGTGTTAAGATTTGTGATTCCCTATGCATGCACATAAAGTCAATAGTTATGCAAAGAAATTATATCCTACTTATGGTGCATTATTCGGTGTTAGTTATGTTCAATGCATGTTTATGACCATTTTCGCTTTTTGGTTGGTTGCTTCTCAATCTATTTGCTAGCCTTCATTTGTACTAAGCGGGAATACTGCTTGTGCATCCAAAATCCTTAAACCCAAGTTGTGCCAAATGAGTCCACCATATCTACCTATATGTGGTATTTCAATGCCGTTCCAAGTAAATTTGCATGTGCCAACTCTAAAATTTTCAAAATATTTTTCCATTTTGTGTGTCCGTACCGCTCAGGAAGCGGCAGGGGGTGGCCATTATTTTCCATGCTATGTGTGTTATTCTCACGATGAGTGTTTATTCACTTGTCATTGCACGAGAGAGTGGCTGGTAATAGGGATGCCCAGTCCCACAATGAATCAAAAAATTAATAACAACAAAATTCCTTGGAAAGTGTTGGTATGGAGGGCACCCGTGGATACGGCTAGCCATGGATTGTGAAAGAATGGTGGAAAGGAAATAAACTTTACTTTCTGTTTGGGAACCGCCTATGATGTGTCTAGCATGGAAAATATTGGGAATTCTCAGTCGTTTTCGTTGACAGGAAAAGCACGCCTCTCAAAATAATTTTATCTCTCTAATTTAAGCTTTGAGCTCTGGCACATTAGTAAATCTCTGCTTCCCTCTGCGAAGGGCCTATCTATTTATTTTTATGCAATTTTTATTTTTATTTGAGTCTCCATCTTCTCTTACAAAGAACCAACTAGAGAGCACTATTGTCATACTTGTGTATTGTGTGTAGCTAATATTGAGTGTGTTTCATGAATGGATCAATGATTGAGCATAATGGGCTAGGGATAACTTTCTTTAGCGTTGATATTTTGAAGGACATGGTTGCTTGCTAGTATGCTTGAGTATTTATATCTTCATGTCAAACTATAGACTATTGCTTTGAATCATTCAAGTCCAAATGTCCATGCTATAAAGAAAAGAATATGTGATGAATATGATAGGTAGCATTTCACATCAAAAATTCTGTTTTTAACATTTACCTACTCGAGGACGAGCAGGAATTAAGCTTGGGGATGCTGATACGTCTCCAACGTATCTATAATTTTTTATTGTTCCATGCTATTATATTATCAATCTTGGATGTTTCTATATACATTTACAGCAATTATATATCATTTTTCGGGACTAACCTATTAACTTAGTGTCCAGTGACAGCTGCTGTTTTTTGCCTGTTTTTGATTTTCCAGAATATCAGTACCAAACAAAGTCCAAATGCCACGAAACTTTTTGGAGATTTTTTTTCTGGACATAACAAGTACTGGAAGCTTCGGGAGAGGGCCAGAAGATGAAGCAGTGGCCCACGAGGCACCACGGCGCGCCCCAGGGGGGGCCCTGGTGGCTTGTGGGGCCCACACAGCTCCGTTTGACCTAATTCCTCCACTATAAATTCTCTAAAATCAGGAAACCAACAGAGGAGTCCATGAAATACTTTTTCCGCCGCCGCAAGCTTCTGTTCTCGAGAGATCCCATCTGGAGGCCTTTTTCGGCACTCCGTTGGAGGGGGAATCGATCACGGAGGGGCTCTCCATCAACCTTGCTGCCCTTCCGATGATGCGTGAGTAGTTTACCACAGACCTTCGGGTCCATAGTTAGTAGCTTGATGGCTTCTTCTCTCTTTTTGATCTTCAATACAATGTTCTCCTCGGTGTTCTTGGAGTTCTATCCGATGTAATCACTTTTTGCGGTGTGTTTGTTGGGATCCAATGAATTGTGAGTTTATGATCAGATTATCAATGAATATTATTTGATTTTTCTCTGAACTCTTTTATGCATGATTATTATAGCTTCGTATTTCTCTCCGATCTATTGATTTGGTTTGGCCAACTAGATTGATTTATCTTGCAATGGGAGAGGTGCTTTGTAATGGGTTCGATCTTGCGGTGCTCAATCCCAGTGACAGAAAGGGACATGCCACGTATGTATCGTTGCTATTAAGGGTAAAAAGATGGGGTTTATTCATGCGTGAGTTTACTTTGTCTACATCATGTCATCTTGCTTAAGGCGTTACTCCGTTCTTTATGGACTTAATACACTAGATGCATGCTGGATAGCGGTCGATGTGTGGAGTAATAGTAGTAGATGCAGGCAGGAGTTGGTCTACTTGTCTCGGACGTGATGCCTATATACATGATCATTGCCTTGGATATCGTCATGATTATTTGTTTTTCTATCAATTGCCCAACAGTAATTTGTTTACCCACCGTATGCTATTTTTATGAGAGAAGCCTCTAGTGAAAACTATGGCCCCCGGGTCTATCTAAATCATATATTAAAAATCCTAAAAATACCTTGCTGCACTTTTTCTTTATTTATTTTATTTTGTATTTTTGTTCAATCTATTTATCTATCACCATACAATTTAATCTTGCAATTAACCGCCAAAGGATTGACAACCCCTTGTAAGCGTTGGGTGCAAGGATTTGTTGTTTGTGTGCAGGTGCTGTACTGCATCATCCCTTCCTCTTCAGGAAAAAACCAACGCAGATCACAAGTAGCAGGAAAGAATTTCTGACGCCGTTGCCGGGGAGACATCATCAACATCTATCAAGTACCTACGCATAAACTTTCATCTCCTTGCATTTATTTTATTTGCCTTTGCCTCTCGTTTTCATCTCCCCCGCTTCTAAAATATTTTATCACAAAAACACAAAAAAAATTAACAAAAACGTGTATCAACCTATGTGCCTAGATTACCCCAATGTCACCACGGGAATCCGCAAGTTGTATACCAAAACATACATCAAGTAACTCAATAGAATACCCCATTGTCACCACGGGTATCCACATGCAAGACATACATCAAGTGATCTCAAATCCAATATTCAATCCAACATAACGAAATCTCAAAGAGCAAGACTCAATTCATCACAACAAGATAGAGAGAGGGAAGAAACACCATATGATCCAACTATATTAACAAAGCTCGCGGTACATCAAGATCGTGCCAAATCAAGAACAGGAGAGAGAGAGAGAGAGAGAGAGAGAGAGAGAGAGAGAGATCAAACACATAGCTACTGGTACATACCCTCAGCCCCGAGGGTGAACTACTCCCACCTCATCATGGAGACCGCCGGGATGATTAAGATGGCCTCTGGTGATGATTCCCCCCTCCGGCAGAGTGCCGGAACAGAGCTCCGGATGAGATCACTTCAGAATAGAGGCTTGTGGCGGCGGCGTGGAAGTTCTAGGTTTCTTTCTGGGGTTTTCTATATTTATAGGAATTTTTGGCGTCGGTTTCACGTCAGGGGGACCCACGAGGAAGCGACAAGCTCGGTAGGCCCTCCCTACCCCCAGGGCGCGCCTACTGAGCTTGTCGTGTCCTCGTGGCTCTTCTGGTCCTTCCACAAAGCTTCGGGGGTCTCTTATGTTCCAAAAAAACACCAAAAAGTTTCAGCCCAATCCGAGAACTTTTATTTCTGCACAAGAAACAACACCACGGTAGTTCTGCTGAAAACAGCGTCAGTTCGGGTTAGTTCCATTCAAATCATACCAAAACCATATAAAATTGTTGTAAACATGGCATGAATACTTCATAAATTATAGATACGTTGGAGACATATCAGCATCCCCAAGCTTAATTCCTGTTCGTCCTCGAGTAGGTAAATGATAAAAGAAATAATTTATGAAGTGTGAATGCTAGCATAGTGCACAAGTTTGATCAATGATAATTTCAATCACTTTTTCTAGTATCATTACATATCATAAACAGTAGCTCATGTCATAAAATTTCTCATGATCAAGTAGCGAGCTATTCACATGCTAAAGTATAGACCATAAACTTTCTTGAAAACTAACAAACTATGTTCTCAGTCATTAAACAATTGCAATTCATCTTATTTTCAGGAAGGGTCTATGTAAGAGCTTTGATGTAGCAAATTCCACATACTCAACTATCATATAGTCTTCCATGATTGCTGACACTCAAAGCATATTTTTAGAACAAACCATTTCAGTCAAACACATAGGAAGATAGAGGCTTAATGTTTTGCCTCCCAACTTATTTATCTCATGGATAATGTCAACAATAATAACTCATGATCACCTATATTCAACTGGACATATGTGCCTGGATCTTTCCCCACCACATGATGCTTGCCAAGAGAGAAAATAAAAATGAAATAGAGAATAACACTATTGTCTCTTGCATAAAAGTAAATACATAAGTAAAAGATAGGCCCTTCGCAGAGGGAAGCAGAGGTTGTCATGCGCTTTTTATTTTTGGATGTGCAAACTCTTAATGTAAAGGAATGTCACTTTATATTGCCCCTTGTGATAGCAACCTTTATTATGCAGTCTGTCGCTTTTATTTCTTCACCATCACAAGATCGTACAAAGCTTATTTTCCCTTACAATAAAAGTTCATACATATTTAGAGGCATTTTTTATTGCTTTATGCATCGATGAAAACTTACTTGAAGGATCTTATTCAATCCATAGGTAGATATAGTGGACTCTCATGGCAAGAAACTTGGTTTAAGGGTTTTTGGATGCACAAGTAGTATTTCTACTTAGTACGAAATTTTGGCTAGCAAAAGATTATGAGCAAGCACCACATGTTAGAGGATCCAAGAGCATATAACTTCTATGTGAATATAAACAAACATAACCCATTACGTTGTCTTCCTTGTCCAACATCAACTACTTGATCAAGGTTGAAAATAATTAATGGGGACTCACAATCATAGAAGATGTCCAAGATAGTATATTTATATGTGAAATCTCTCTTCCTTCAATATTCTTTCATGAATTGTTCAAGTGACCAATGCTGTGTTTGCTAACTTTCAATAAATTTTACCACTTATACTTCTTATATGAGAAGTCAATACTCCCCATGGGACAAGCATATGAAGTATATATAATTTCAAATTTATGATATTCAATTCATTCAACAATTCACTCATAGGATATAAGTGAAGCAGAAGAGTGAATGAAAAACTACTCCAAAAGATATAAGTGAAGATCAATGTGTAGTCAAACAATTAAGTAGCTATGTGAAGACTCTCTCCAAATAAATATTTCAGATCCAAGTATTTTATTCAAACAACAAACAAAATGAAAATAAAAGGACACTCCAAGAATAGCACATATCATGTGAACAAGTAAAAACTTAGGCTAACCGATAGGTGTTGATGAAGAAAGGTGGGATGCCTACCGGGGCATCCCCAAGCTTAGTTGCTTGAGACTTCTTGGAATGTTATATTGGGGTGCCTTGGGCATCCCCAAGCTTGAGCTCTTGTGTCTCCTTAATTCCTCTCATATCATGGCTTCTCCTAAATCTTAAAAACTTCATCCACACAAAACTCAACAAGAACTGTGAGATAAGTTAGTATAAATCAATTCAAAACCTTAGCATTATCTACTGTAACAAATTACTAAAATTATAATTAAACATTGCATACTAAATGCCTCTGCATATTTAATACTCCTATCCTCAAATAGAAACATTAAACAAGCAAACATATGCAAACAATGCAACTATAACCGAAATCTGTCTAAACAGAATAGTCTGTAAAGGGGGAATAAAAATTCATACTCTCCTAACTCCAAAAATTCTGAAAAATTACCACGTGACATAGAACTCATGCATGCTTACTGTGTAAAAATTTCAGATTTTTATCATGTTCTGACAATTCACATAAATTCAGGACGTAACAGAAAACTTTCTGTTTTCGAACAGCAACACATAAACTTGCAAACTGAGCATGGTAAAGGCTATAATTGGCATTTTATTAAAATAAAAAGGTGCAAACATGATTATTAATAACAGCAAGAAAATAAAACTAAAATAAAATGACGCTCCAAGCAAAACACATATTATGTGACGAATAAAAATATAGCTCCGAGTGAGGCTACCGATACTGTTGAAGACGAAAGAGGGGATGCCTTCCGGGGCATCCCCAAGCTTAGACGCTTGATTCTTCCTTGAGTATTACCATGGGGTTCCTTGGGCATCCCCAAGCTTAGGGTCTTGCCTCTCCTTATTCTCCTCATATCGATATCTCACCCAAAACTTGAAAACTTCAATCACATAAAACTTAACGGAACTCCGTGAGATAGGTTAGTATGAAAATAAATCATCCACTTAGGTACTGTCAAGACAAGATTAATATTTTTTGTCACATAATTCCTACTGTATTATATCATTTCCACAATTTATATTACTCAATATAAGCTATGGAAACACTAAAACAAGCGAATTATGCAATAAAAACAGAATCTGTCAAAAACAGAACAACATGTAGAGAGCGAATTAAAAGGCATACTTATGTATCTCCAAAAAATCTAAAAATTAGGACAACATAAAACATTTGTAATCCAATACTTTGTAAAAATTTCAGAATTTTATCATGATCCAGTATAGAACAGAAATTCCAGTACTGGACGCAAAAGTTTCTGTTTTTGCACAGAATCAAATCAACAAGTATCCACACTATCCCAAAGGCTTTACTTGGCACATTATTTAAAGAAAACATATAAAACTTGATTAATACAGTAGCTTAATCATGTGGACACACAAAAACAGTAGGGGTAAATATTGGGTTGCCTCCTAACAGGCGTTTTTTTTTAAAACCTTTTAGCTAGGCATGATGATTTCAATGATGCTCGCATAAGAATAAAGAATTGAAACATAAAGAGAGCATCATGAATCATATGACAAGCAAATTTAAGCCTAACCCACTTCCTATGCATAGGGATTTTGTGAGAAAACAAATTATGGGAGCAAGAATCAACTAGCATAGGAAGGCAAACCAAGTATAACTTCAAAATTTTCAACACATAGAGAGGAAACTTGATGTTGTTGAAATATATATAAGCATATATTCCCCTCTCATAATAATTTTCAGTAGCATCATGAATAAATTCAACAATATAACTATCACATAAGACATTCTTTTCATGATCCACAAGCATAGAAATTTTATTACTCTCCACATAAGCAAATTTCTTCTCATCAATAGTAGTGGGAGCAAATTCAACAAAATAACTATCATGAGATACTTGATTGACATAATAAAATTGAAGATTAAAATCATGATGACAAGTTTCATAGTTATCATTATTCTTTATAGCATACATGTCATCACAATAATCATTATAGATAGCAACTTTGTTGTCATAATCAATTGAAACCTCTTCCAAAATAGTGGTTTCATCACTAAATAAAGTCATGACCTCTCCAAATCCACTTTTATCATTGTAATCATCATAAATAGGAGGCATGCAATCATCATAATAAATTTACTCATCAAAACTAGGGGGACTAAAAAGATCATCTTCATCAAACATAGCATCCCCAAGCTTATGGCTTTGCATATCATTAGCATCATGGATATTCAAAGAATTCATACTGACAACATTGCAATCATGCTCATCATTCAAAGAATTTATGCTAAACATTTTATTGAATTCTTCTTCTAACACTTTGGCACAATTTTCTGATCCATCATTTTGAAGAAAGACATCATAAAGGTAAAGCATTTGATGCAACTTCAATTCCATTTTTTTTGTAGTTTTCTTTTGTAAACCAAACTAGTGATAAAACAAGAAACTAAAAGATTCAATTGCAAGATCTAAAGATATACCTTCAAGCACTCACCTCCTCGGCAACGGCGCCAGAAAAGAGCTTGATGTCTACTACGCAACTTTTTATTCTTGTAGAATTTTTTGTGCCTCCAAGTGCAGAGTTTTGTAGCACAGAAGCAAATTTCCCTCAAGTAGATGACCTAAGGTTTATCAATCCGTGAGAGGTGTAGGATGAAGATGGCCTCTCTCAAACAATCCTGCAATCAAATACAAGCAATCTCTTGTGTCCCAACACACCCAATACAATGGTAAATTGTATAGGTGCACTAGTTCGGCGAAGAGATGGTGATACAAGTGTAGTATGGAAAGTAGATATAGGTTTTTGTAATCTGAAATAATAAAAACAGCAAGGTAGCAAGTGATAAAACGGAGCACAAAAGGTATTGCAATGCTTAGAAACAAGGCCTAGGGTTCATACTTTCACTAGTGCAATCTCTCAACAATGCTAACATAATTGAATCATATAACAATCCCTCAACGTGCGATAAAGAATCACTCCAAAGTTTCTATTGGAGAACGTAGGACGAAAACGTGTATCAACCTATGTGCCTAGATTACCCCAATGTCACCACGGGAATCCGCAAGTTGAATACCAAAACATACATCAAGTAACTCAATAGAATACCCCCATTGTCGCCACGGGTATCCACATGCAAGACATACATCAAGTGATCTCAAATCCAATATTCAATCCAACATAACGAAACCTCAAAGAGCAAGACTCAATTCATCACAACAAGATAGAGAGAGGGAAGAAACACCATATGATCCAACTATATTAACAAAGCTCGCGGTACATCAAGATCGTGCCAAATCAAGAACACGAGAGAGGGAGTGATCAAACACATAGCTACCGGTACATACCCTCAGCCCCGAGGGTGAACTACTCCCTCCTCATCATGGAGACCGCTGGGATGATGAAGATGGCCTCCGGTGATGATTCCCTCCTCCGACAGAGTGCCGGAACAGGGCTCTGGATGAGATTGCTTCAGAACAGAGGATTGTGGCGGCGACATGGAAGTTCTAGGTTTCTTTCTGGGGTTTTCTATATTTATAGGAAATTTTGGCGTCGGTTTCACGTCAGGGGAACCCACGAGGAAGCAACAAGCTCGGTAGGCCCTCCCTACCCCCCAAGGCACGCCTACTGAGCTTGTCATGTCCTCGTGGATCTTCTGGTCCTTCCACGAAGCTTCGAGGGTCTCTTATGTTCCAAAAAAAATCACCAAAAAGTTTCAGCCCAATCCGAGAACTTTTATTTCCGCACAAAAAACAACACCACGGTAGTTCTGCTGAAAACAACATCAGTCCGGGTTAGTTCCATTCAAATCATACCAAAACCATATAAAATTGTTGTAAACATGGCATGAATACTTCATAAATTATAGATACATTGGAGACGTATCACGCAACAACCTCCACAGGTTGATGTATTGGACCAAGACTTTTGGCCCAAGAGCATCTCGTAGGACTTGGATCCTAGAGTGCAGATGAAGCCCATCGCAAACCATTCTCATATCCCGACGTTGCTTGGGGACCAAGGCGTAGACTAGCGGTGTGAGCTCCGTGATACAACGACCATGAACCCAGTGGTCAGTCCAGAAGAGACAAGATTGACCATCATTGAGCTACCAGGCGGTGGATGCCCGGACAATCACCATTACCTCGGGATCGTGAGGTAGGGGAAGGTGGCTCCAAGAGCTGAGAGGGTCGGTGTGTTGCAATCCTATCCAACGAGCACACAAGGTGTCGGTGAGGTGCAGGTCACACACACCTAGCTCGCCGAGCTGAGGTGGTCGACAGACGCACAACCAGTTGATCTTGCAATGCCCGCCACAAACATCCTTCCTTCCATCCTAGAGGAAGGCGCAAATCACTTGGTTAATCCTCACCAGCATGGATTTGTTGATCGCAATGGCGATGAGGAAGTGGTCGGTACATGGCAGACTAGGGCCAACCTATCTCCAAGCGAGAGCATAGAGGCATGCCAAGTGTAGAGCTTCTTCTCTAGTTTCTCCACAAGAGGAAGAAGTGCGACCGTCGGAATCTTGCTGAGGGAGAGTGGTTATCCCAAGTACTGGACCAAGAAGTTTGTCATGGTGTATGCAAGTTCTTTGATTTTCGTCTACATTTGGAAAGCACCGAATCGGGGTAGCGGAACATTTGGCAATGTTCGTCTGCATGCTAGACGCGATCCCAAAGATGTGCAGGAGCTCTTTGATGGTTGCGATGTCATGCTGGTTGATAACCCACAAGTATAGAGGATCAATCGTAGTCCTTTTGATAAGTAAGAGTGTCGAACCCAACGAGGAGCAGAAGGAATCAATAAGCAGTTTTCAGCAAGGTATTCTCTGCAAGTGCTGTAAAGTAGTAGTGACAGATAGTTTGATAGCAAGATAATTGGTAGCAAGTAACAAGTAACCAAAGTAACAAGGTGCAGCAAGGTGGCTCAATCCTTTTATTCCAAAGGACAAGCTGGAAGTACTTCTTATAGTGAGCAAATCGTTCTCGAGGACACATGGGAATTTCATCTAGTTAACTTCATCATGTTTAGTTGTCTCGCATTCACTGCTTTGATAAGTTGTTATGTGGGTGGACTGGTGCTAGGGTGTTGTTCTTACTTGAACAAACAACCCACTTATTATTACCCCCACTCACAAGCATCCGCAACTATGAAAGAAGAATTAAGATAAATCTAACCATAGAATGAAACATATGCGTTCAAATTAGCCCCTTACGGAATAACGCATAAACTAGGGTTTAAACTTCTGTCACTAACGCAACCCATCATCTACTTACTAATCCCACAATGCCTTCCCCTAGGTCCAATCATGGTAATGTGTCATGTAGTCGACGCTCACACGACACCACTAGAGGAAGAACAACATAACACATCATCATAACATTGAACGAAAAGCAACTTCACATGATTACTTATAACAAGACTTCTCCCATGTCCTCAAGAACAAATGGAAGTACTCACAAAGCATATTCATGTTAATGATCATGGGAGATAAATATATGATCAACAATCTGAAGATATGATCTTCCACCAAATAAACCAACTAGCATCAACTACAAGATGTAATCAACACTACTAGCAACCCACAGGTACCAATTTGAGGTTTTGGGACAAAGATTGAATACAAGAGATGCACTAGGGTTTGGAGATGAGATGGTGCTGGTGAAGATGTTGATGGAGATGAGTCCTCCCACGATGAGAGGAACATTGGTGATGACAATGGCTTTGATTTCCCCCTCCCAAAGGGAAGTTTCCTCGACGGAATCGCTCCGCCGGAGAGCAAAAGTGCTCCTGCCCAGGTTCCGCCTTGAGATGGCGGCACTTCGTCCCGAAAGTCTTCTCTTGATTTTTTTAGGGCAAATGGCTTCATATAGGAGAAGATGGGCCACGTAGGCCTGTTGTGGGCCCCACAAGCTCACAAGGCGCGCCCCGAGGGGGCGCCACCTGAGCTTGTGGCTCACAGGTGGGTCCCCTCCAGTAGTTTTTCTTCCAGTATTTTTTTATATATTCCAAAATAAATCACCGTAAATTTTCAGGTCATTTGGAGCTCCGGAATAGCTATCTCTGTTGTAGCTCTTTTCAGGTCCAGAATTCCAGCTGCCGGCAATCTCCCTCTTGTGATGTAACTTGCAATTTACGATAGAAAAGGCATTAGTATTGCACCTAAAAGTTAAATATAACTGTAAAACAATGAAAATAACAGTAGGAAAACATGATGCAAAATGGACGTATCACTGGTCCTGACGATAGAAGACGACGAAGTCGTCGACATAGAGGGAGATGCTCGAGGCGACGTGTCAGGTGGTGAGGCGCTTTAGAAGCCCTAGCTCCACCACACGCCGAATGAGGGAGTTGAGGACGTCGATGGCCAATTATATAGCATCGGGGATAGAGGATCACATTACCGCGGGCCACGGGCGTGCAACATAGGGGGTCCTCGTACGCATTGATCAACACACAAGGGGAAGCAGTGGCGAGGAGGATGGAGATCCATTCACGCCAATGAAGGCCAAAGCCAAGATGCCGAAGAATCTTAAGGAGGAAGGGCGAGGAGATGGAGCAGAATGCTCTGGCGATGTCGAGCTTGAGCATCATACAAGGCACCTTGAGGTTGTGCAACAGGCGAGCGGTATGTTGAACCAGCGGGAAGTTGTCATGGATGTATAGCTCGACAATGAACGCACTTTGGTTAACGGACACCATGTGATCGAGGCGGGAGTGAGCCGGAGGGATAGGGCCTTGCCGAAAGTTTTGCGAGGAGGTGAATAAGGCTGATGGGTGATACGTCCATTTTGAATCACTATTTCTTATTATAATTTATTCTTTATCAATGATATTTTGCACATTATTGCTCAATTCTAGTGCCTTGTTCCCTTAAATTTGCATGTAATACACAGAGAGAGAAATTCTCAGGAAAATGTCGGGCAGCTGGAAAAACAGGGTCAAAACAAACAGTAGAAGAAAAAGTATTTTTTTTGGAGCTCCAAAGAGACTGGAAATTTTACTGGATTTTTCTCGAAGAAATAGAGCCAGGAGCCAAAAGATGGGCCAGAGGGGGCCCACATGGCCTCCATGCGGCCGGGCAACACGCCCCCTGGCACATGGGGGTGGCGCATGGAGCCTTCCGACGCCCTTTTGCCATAAAATCCCATCTACCCTAAAACTTATGTGTACTTTTTCTGGGATTTGTCCGCTGGTGTCTGCGATGTGAAGCCGAGGTGGAGGACTTCTGCACTCCGGCAAGCTGATTTTGTCGGAGATCCATACCTCCGGAAGGGGAATTCGAATCCATCGTCATCAAACGAATGGAAGGTGACCCCTGGAAATGCTTAAATACAAGTGTTGGACATGCCAAAAAAATCTTCATTTCCATTTCAACGATTCAAGATCACATTGAATCCACAGGCATGCCGATACTATCAAAAGGAGATAAGGATGTGTTTTGCTCCATGTGCTTAAAGATCAAACTCCAAAAAACTCTTAAAAATCCTTCAAAGATTCCACTATGTCTACCTAGTTCCTTTCATCTCGGTGCTGCCAAAGCACTTCTTCTCGAAACCACCGAACCATTCAGATATAGCCGTTGTACAAACCCTATTCCCGTCGGAACTTCCAACATTCCATTCGGAACCACCTAAGTACATGGTTAACCTTCTATTACCACGTCAAAAATTCCAAGCAAAACCAGTTGGAACTTCCGAAGCGTTAACAGAGAGTGTGCCACCGATGAGGTGTTCACTTCGGAGCCACCGATTGTTTTCATTCGGACCCAACAATTCATTTGAAAGTTGCTACCTTTGTTCACTTTGGAGCCACCGAGCATTTCAGTCGGAGCCTCCGAGATGCGCAATAAAGTGAGTAATGGTCAGATTTCTGGTTCAGCCTATATATACCCCCACCTATCCCATCGGTTCAACTCGAAGCAAATTTCACTCCCATCATATGTTTTGAGAGAAAACTCCACCTCCTTTTGCCGATATGACAACTTCTCATACGGGATTTCAAATAGTTTTTTTTGCCTTTGTTCTAGCCAACTCTAGGTGAACCCATCTCATCAGCGGTTCATGTACATTGATCCAACTCCTGGCTCTCAAGCAATCTCCCCATGCATAGCGCTTAGCTTTTGGTTCCTTCCCTTCGACACTTCACGGAATGTGCATCTCATGGTGCACCTATCTTGGAACTCCGCCCAAAAATGAGGTTTGGATAGATTTGTTCGCTCGTATGAAATTGGTACGTTTACGGAATTTTTTTATGTGAAATATTGTAGCCCTTTCCTTTGCTGAACCGAGCGCTAACAAAGGAAAAAAAAACTACAACAACAACATTTCTTTGGAAAGTAGTTCATTCTCGTGAAATGAATGAGGCCTAAGTGTATGAACCTCTACCTTGTACATGTTGTTTAGAATAAAGAAAGAGATAATAAAAATAGGACAGGTCTAGGGAGCGGTCGGCTGCTCCCTAGCGCTCTGGAGCAGCCGGCCGAAAAAGGAAATTTCTGGTCTTTAATCTATAAAAGAAAATATTTCGTCCCCCTAATAATCTATAAATAGAAATACTTTGTCCCCTAAATCCATATTAGGAAAAGTGAACCCGTGTGAACATGTGTGAACAGAAAAAGTAAAAAGTAAATGCAAACCATCCACGTGAACAGGTGTGAACGCACTTAATTCGGGCTTTCAAATTTTTAAAAACCCATAACTTTCAAACCCCGCATCAAAATTAAGATCCGTTTTCACCGTTGAAACCCTCGCGACGTGCTCTTCGAAACTAGATCTCGCATGGGTATGTTTCAACGATTTTTTTGTGCAATTTAGCCTCCGTTTTGTGCAACTGCCTAGCAGTCGATGTGCAACTACCTGACAGTGGATGTGCAACTTTCCGCCTACCCCGTGGATGTGTAGTTGTCACTGAC
This sequence comes from Elymus sibiricus, assembly GCA_039707655.1. Lineage (NCBI taxonomy): Eukaryota > Viridiplantae > Streptophyta > Magnoliopsida > Poales > Poaceae > Elymus > Elymus sibiricus. The sequence continues at coordinate 335,000,653 of CM077666.1, forward strand.
GGCACATCCACCCCCAAACTACCTCCTTCTAGTGAGATGTGCAAATTCGTGTGTTGCCCAGGCCAACTACCTAGTAGTTGATGTGCAACTTTCACCCTACCCGTGGTTGTGCTTTCACTGTTTGCTGCATCAGCCAACTGTCTAGCAGTGGATGTGCAACTTCGGATACTGCCACGACCAACTGTCTACCAGTGATGTGCAACTTTCCCTCATACCCCGTGGATGTGTAATTTCCCTACTAGCACTCGGTCCAAACCACCCCTCTGGTGGGATGTGCAACTTTAGCGCCCCGTTTATATGCAACTTTTCACTACCCTCATGAATGTGGAATTTTCACCATCCAACTATCCCTTCCTCTGAGATGTGCAACTTCATATGTTGCTCCGGCCAACTGCCTAGCAGACTTTGTGCAACTCCGTTTGTTGCCTCCGCCAACTGAAACTATATATCCACAAGTAGGGAGGGGAAGGAGTTGCACATCGAGTAATAGGAAGTTGGTTCGAACAATAGACTAAGTTGCACATATCGCTAGTAGGGGAGGTGGGGCAGGGTGTCAACTGTAAAAAAAATTACACATCCACGAGTAGGGACAAGGGTTGCACATTGACTATTAGATAGTTGGTCGGGGCAGTAGACTAGTTGCACATCAAGTTTTCATGGTTGCTAGGTTGCAACCTCATATGAAGTTAGATCATGCAGCTTCAAAAACTGGTTTTGAAAAAAGTTGCACCATGTAGTACTAAAATTGCACAATGCAGTACTGAAGTTGCATCATATAGCACCAAAGTTGGCATAAAAAAAATCCATCGAAACATATCCATGCAGGATCTAGTTTCAAAGATCTCGTCACGAAGAATCCAACAGTGAAGACGGATTTGAATTTCGACGCGCGGTTTGAAAGATATGGTTTTTAAAAAATTCAGAAAGACGAAATAAATGCATGTGGAGCTGTTTGTTCCAAACCGATCTAACGAGTGTGAACACATTTAATGCTAATAGCCACATGCACTAGCAGACAAAAAAAACAACACATGCATGCGTGTGAAGCCTGGCCGCTTGTTTCCTCCAAAGAGTGCGCGTGCACTGTGAAGATTTTAGGATAAAAATAAAATAAGAAACAAGCACTTAACTGAAAGACAAATTAAAGCCACCGATAGCCGCTAATTACATTGATATATCAGTACGCCCGGATATAGCCGGTTTTTGGGTGATTAATGCCTGCGCAGCATAGAACGCCGCATTATCTACAGCCAGTGAGCCAACTAACAAATCCGTGCGAAGAAAATAGTATTCTTTTTCGGAGCGGCGTTTTGACTCTTAGGTGCATCTGATGCATCCGTGGATGAACAGAAAAATCTTTTAAAATAGTAAAAAGATATCCGAATTTTTTGTGATGCGATATGCTCCTATGCGTGAAGTCCATGCCAATTCCGCAGAGTTTGGACATTTCAGTAGCTCTCAGGAAAAAAGACAAATTTCGGACCTATGAGAAACATTCGAAAACATCACTGTTCGGAGCTCATTTTGTCTTTTTTGCCACGAGCTCCTCGAATGTCATTCTTTTTCCGCTATTCAATCATACAACCATAAATAAGGGATGCGGAGTATCTTAGCTCGAGTGAACAGTAAAATCCAGAAAAATAAAAAAAATCTGATTTTTTCTTGGCAAACATTGATGGATTTTTTTAGTGCTGGCAAAGTTTCATCATGAAAAAAAAACCGATGGTCCAAAACTGCTATTTTCGAAAGCATTTTGGAGCATTGATTTTTTTTTCGTTATAGCTTCCACAAGTGTCATTCCGAAATGAAACTTTGCAAGCACTCGAAACTTTCATCAATGCTTGGCACAACAAAAATTCATAATTTTTTGATTTTTTTTTAAAAAAATTCTTTCAAATTTACTATCCATGGCGGAGGCATATGAGCTCGAGCTAAGAAGAGGACTTTCCCGTAAAATAAGCTCAAAGGATCACTACCCTGAGCAACTTAGAATCCCGGATTATCTGCGGGTAGTGAGCCGACTAACAAACCCGATACAGGCCGATATGATGCCGCAAAGGATCTCAAGCCAAACGCAACGAAAAGAGAACACACACACACACACAACACTCGCGCACACACCGAGGCTAATTCTGAGTAGCCCCGTGAGGCTCGAACGCCTCACATTGGGCGTCGACTCCACGTACCCCCCTCCACAGAAAGGAGTTGCGAGGTACTGAGGTCAATGGCGCGTAAGTACGTACGTACGTACCCCTAATTAACGGCCATACACATTGGCCCACGGGCTGAGCTTAGTAGGCGTCCCAGAGGGACCCGTGAGACCAGCAGTGCGCGGCCTGGTCCATCTCGCTGGCCCCCGTGGCCCATGCTGGCGGCTCCAGCAGCATGGCCTCCGCCATCTCGGCCCATAGCCTTGGCGAGTCCACCTCGAACTCCTCGTCGCTCCCCCTCCCGCCCACCAGCTCCCACCCGGGGCACTCGGCTGCCCCCCGCGCCACCAGCGCCGGCTCGCCCCGCACGAGCTCGGCCGCCTCCGCCGCCGCGGCACGGACGTCGTCCGGGTGCGAGCTCGCCGGGCGGGGCAGCCGGTCCACCGACCCCGGGAAGTTGAGCTGCGCGTCCCGGCCGCGCAGCCGCAGCGCCGCCACGTCGTGCGCCACCGCGGCCATCTCGGCCGACTCGAAGCTGCCGAGCCAGATGCGGGTCTTGGTGCCGGGCTGCCGGATCTCCGACACCCACTTGCCCCATTTCCTCTTCCTCACGCCCCTGTACTGAGACTGGGAGGAGCTCGAGTTCGGAGACTGCTCCTTGCCCGACTCGTCCATCGATCAAACGTTTCTTGCCCAGTGTGTCACGACGGAGATGATCGAAGAGTGTGGGATGCAATGCAGAAATGGGTGCGATCTTTGTGGGCTTATATAGGCGGTGGGGAGTGACAGGGGCACTGTTGCCACAGGATCGATGTCACTTCATACGTACGCTGGCTACTATGTTAAGCTCATCATTTGCCTTCATGATTGGCGCGCAATAATAACGCCTTCCTGGCAATATCACTGTGGGACGATGGATCGATGTGCCGTTGCAGTCTGACCACTTCACGGCTAGTATCTTCGTGGATCGAGTACATGCATGCATATACACTGTTGCGAAGGACAGCAAAGGACACTCAAAAGTAATTAGCGGTGCTAGCAGCAGGCTCGCTAGCCTTGTCACCAGCAGTAATGGAGCAAAAGTGCACCGAAACAGACCATAGGCATCGACGCACGCGCGCGCACCAAATTGGTTGTTGCAATGAAGAATATCGTTGTCGTTAAAAGAAGGAATTCACGCCTCAAAGCGATCCGTGCAATTAGTCGTCGATCCTTTCGAGTTTGGTCACAAGCCGATGTCGCCAGATTAACTGCGTGATGCCACCATGAAAAAGATCTGCGTGACTAGCTAGGAAGATTGGCTTGGTAGCCTGGTAGTGGTAGGTCCGATGTGGCATGGGTCTATGAACGAACAGCCTGGAGCTGGACTATCTTGCTGACTTCTTCTGACAGGCTGAGGGAGACGCGTCGAGATCCGATCACAGAACATCATTTCTCAGGCACACGTACGGTTGGAGTAGCTTGGCTGTAGCACGGATGATTAGGAATTCAAGAGGGGAGGGGTGGATCCAGTCTAAATTGGGAAAGGGGTATGCATCCGTGTGGGACCCTTGGCCGGACGACGACACGTGTCAACTTCTGGCCGTACGAAAGATCCCCCGGCCGTACGCCCGTACCTCGCTAAACATGGTACGGTGCAATTGCCTCCGTATGATTTGTCTCTTGGTGCTCGCTAAAACCACAACGAATGTGAAGTTATCTCTCATTTTCGGACAAATGCCAGAATGCTTTTTGAGCATTATTATTACTCAGGAGGAAGTGCATTGCCAGTGTGGCCCTGTCCTGCAAATTACACAAAATATAATCTTGTCATACGAACTAAGCACATAATGGGGAAGTGGAGACACCTTCAAATGAAATGGAGTATCCAACTTGAACCATGCATCTAGGCATGATCTGCTCAACAGTGTTGGCGATCAGAGCGGTATAAATACGTGAGGCGGATCCCCATGCGTGCTTGTCGTTGAATAGATTGGCATTACGCGCGTTCGCATGACTAATGAGTTAGGTAATTAATCAATCATTGTACTAAAAAAAAATCAATCATTGCGTACGTGGGTAGGACCGTAGGGTAGGACCTTCAAACTACAATACTCCACTGCTAGTAGCATTAGGTCTGAGCTAATGATAGGAATTTTTCTGTTAGGTCCAAGCTAATGTTTTTTTGCCTATGAAATGTGAAGGATATGATCCTATAGAATTCATGCAAAATTTCTGCAAAGCAAAGGAGGCATAAGTTTTTCTAAAGAGTGTACACCACTAGCCCTAAAACTATTCAAAGGGTGTCAAGTTAGTCCAAATAGGCAAATACTATGAAAATGCACATCTGGGTCCTAAAAGTTTGCTAACTGTGTCACCCGCAGTCCTATCGGTGCCGCATCAGCTTTGACTTGCATGGGTGGCAGGGCGATTTTTTGCACACCCCCCCCCCCCCCCCCCCGCGAAGCGGCCATCTAGCCATCCATCCCATTCCCCCAATTCTCTCGCATGATCCAGTCGCCGCCATCCCATATGTGTCATAGCCGGTCTTGCTCCCTACGCGACGGGCTCGGACCCCTTCCCACACGGCTACTCCTGCCTTTTCCCGAAGGGTGCGGCGACGACAGCGCATGTAGGAGGGCGGCGGCAGCGCAAGCAGGCAGGCAGGCAGGCTCCGACCTCAATCCTCTTCCTTCGACCCTGGCGTGAAAGTCAGGACTTCTCCATCCCGACTTCCTTTCCAGCACAGATGATCCTTTCTGAGCGACGAAGGTAGATGTGTTAGTGTGGTTTCAACGGTGTGTCGAGGAGATCATGATTCATGAGCTCATGACATCGGGCGTTGAGGTGGACTGTGGGCGTCGGAGGTGGAGAGGAAGGCAAGGGAGAGGATGTGTGCAAGGAGGACGGCCACAAAATTTGAAGAGATGGTCTTTGGGGGGGGGGGGTGCAAAAAGTTGCCACATGGCAGTAGTCAACCTGCCATCTATGCAAGTCAAAGTTGATGCGGCGCAGATAGGACTGCGAGTGACACACTTGGCAAACTTTTAGGACCCAGATATGCATTTTCATAGTATTAGAACTAACTTGACACCCCTCAAATAGTTTTAGGACTTGTGGTGTATTTTACTTTCTTTTTTAAACACCAATTAATTATATTAATTAACAAAAATGTTCTCACAATCAACAATATTACAAAATAGTATGCATAAGTGATGTGCCCTATCAAGTGAAGCGTTTATTTTCCTGATTAATCGCGCCCAGACCTTGGACAGAGAAAATGGTGCATGAAGGCACTGGTGGCACTGACTCGTGGATTTGTGCACTGGTAGCCTTCACTTGCTAGTAATTTAGGCAGCCTTTGTTCATGTGCTCTAAGCCCCTTTTTCACGGGTGATATGTTAGGGTACATATCGTGATAGAGGCCTCACACCTGCATATACACTCACAAGTATTGTAGTAGGTGTGATCTATTCTTGAGGAGGAAGAAAGGAAACAAAAGAAAAAGCCGCTGGCCATTCTGATCCACTAAATGCCGATTTATTCCGGGTCTTCTCCCTAATGTAGTGGTTGATGACGTGGCAGCTCAAGTCATGGTGGTGTTGACCCAGTCAGAGCAGAGGTACCTCCTATTGGGTTGCACGAGCCAAGCTGGCCTGGCGACGACGCGGTCGATCCCTTGGCTGGTCCTTGAGTCTGGTTTTGCTGCCATGGCAGCGTTTCTGGTTGTGCGAGCGTTTTGTGCTACCATGGCAGCTGGGTTGCCAACATCCCGTCCTCCTTGAGTACTGGCTTGCCCCCAAGCCAGGAGCGCTGGCGAATGTTGATGGGGCTTGGGGCCACCTGCTGTTGAGGATCTCACCGATACCATGGGTTCAGTTGTTGGTACCGGGAATTCTAGTGTAGTTGTATCCCCAGAAGTGAGAGTCTGGCATAGCTGCGAGACGTGGAAGACCGAGCGCACCTTAGAGTCGTCAGGGAGCTTCACTCATAGGTGACATGGTTGACGGCGCAGATGATCTTGAACGGCCCAAAGTAGCAGAACGAGAGCTTGCGGTTAGAGCACCTCTCGAGTGAAGATTGAACGTAGGGCTGCAGCTTGACGAAGACAGAGTCCCCGACCGTGAAGGAACATGTCATACGCTTCTTGTCAGCTTGCGTCTTCATGATGTGTCGGGCACGATGAAGGTGTTGCGCAAGGACCTGTTGCATGAGCTCACGTTCTTCGAGCCATTCTTTGAGTGATGTGATCTTGCAAGTGGAGGTTGCCTCGATCCCCTAATGCCGAGGCTAGTGCCCAAGATGAATTATCCCTTTGCTGATAACACCCACAACTTATTCCTGTGAAGAGGGATGGGCATTCCTATGGCAGCCTAGCAAAGTATCCCCTTCTTCCCATGCATATTTTATTTCTCCTTTTATTTGATATATTCCCTTCTTCTAATTGCTCCGGATTTGGAGCGTGGTGGATGATGGACTAGGTCCGTTTGAAGGATTATTACTCATTTTTTTATTCTTAAGCCATTTTGGACGAAGTAAATCAAACTAAGATTGATATTAAGTATCTACCGGTAACTTCTTTTCATAATGAATTTACATTACCGTCGGTGATTTGTTTATGTGATCTCTGTTTTTGTTGGTTCTCAAGTCATTTCCACTATCATGTACGGTGATAATAGTCTCGTTACTATCGATTTTCAATGTGTGTTGTACAACAATGTGAGCCAGATCTCAGTTTGTCATCATTAATGATTTGATACATAAAAAATGCTACATGTACATGTAAAGCTTACTTGGGGGAAGCGAGAATGTCGCCCATTTTTTATGTTGACATTATCCCTTCAATCTATAGTTTCATAACACCACATAATTAAAGAACATTATATATTTTTTTTCTTACTTTTTTTTTGCATTATGCCAATCTATAGTAGATAAGTCAATGGAGTTTATAAAGATGCCACTTTGAACTTTATTCTTCAACAACATCACCATTATTTTTTGTACTCACCTGCCTCCGTATGACCCTCCATGGTTCGACAAGTTAGTGTGTTATATTAGTGTCATATATGTGCAAGTTCCTTATGCATATAGTTATTCAGTCAATTTTGGGAGAGATAAGGATCCTTTTAATGGCAGTCAATGCACATAAAAGACATTTGATGAATAAATGAACTTTAGTGGATAAGCAAGATAGGCACCATACTGGTCTTATTATTATTATTATTATTATGGACTAGGACATTTTATTAAAACATATTATCCAAGAATAAAAGGTGCAATGCCCAAGTAAGTTGTGTAACGGCTCACCCATTAATTTTTTGCTTGAAGTGCGTAGGGAAAACTTGTGCATTAATAAGTCACAAGGATGGTCTTATCTCATTAATTAGGATTGTGTATATATAAATTGTTGGCTTTGTAGCGTCGGAATGTCTTTAGATGTTGGTAACTTTGTTGCATTTTTTTTTCTTTTGTGCGTATGTATCTTGTATTGAACACTGACAAGAGTTCGTGATATAAGGGGTATAGTATGTTGGTTGTATCGACGTTGGATGTCATGCACATCTTTTGTTTGCCAGAGTAAGCTCACAGCAAGTTTCTGCTTTTTAGATCTTCCTTCAGATGGAGGTCTTGACTCAATCAACACCAAGGAAGTAGTTCTACATATGGAGAATGTAGGGAGAGGCTTAAAGATGGATATCTAGCCTTTCTAAAAAATGGTCGTCTAGGTAGACATTTATTGAGTAAACTTCCCTCTCGCACAACATGTGAGTTTTGAGTATGACATATGATACGTCCAATTTGCATCATGATTTCCCATTGATAATTATTATGTTTCTGATTATTATTTCACTTTATGGTACAATTCGTATGCCTTTTCTCTCTTATTTTGCAAGATTCACATGAAGAGGGAGAATGCCGGCAGCTGGAATTCTGGACCTGAAAGGGGTGAAACAGAGATAGCTATTCTGCACAACTCCAAATGACCTGAAAATTTACGGAGAATTATTTTGGAATATATAAAAAATACTGGCGAAAGAATCAACAGGAGGGGACCCACCAGGCAATCACAAGCCTGGGGGGCGCGCCCTACCCCCCTGGGCGCGCCCCCCAAGCTTGTGGGGCCCCTGGCAGGCCTCCGGGCCCCTCCTTCTGCTATATGAAGCCATTTGCCCTAGAAAAAATCAGAACAAGACTTTCGGGACGAAGCGCCGCCGTCTCGAGACGGAACCTGGGCAGGAGCTATTTTGCTCTCCGGCGGAGCGATTCCGCCGGGGGATACTTCCCTCCGGGAGGGGGAAATCGAAGCCATCGACATCACCAATGATCCTCTCATCGTGGGAGGGCCAATCTTCATCAACATCTTCACCAGCACCATCTCATCTCAAACCCTAGTTCATCTCTTGTATTCAATCTTTGTCTCAAAACCTCAGATTGGTACCTGTGGGTTGCTAGTAGTGTTGATTACATCTTGTAGTTGATGCTAGTTGGTTTATTTGGTGGAAGATTATATGTTCAGATCCTTAATGCTATTCAATACCCCTCTGATCTTGAACATGAATATGATTTGTGAGTAGTTACTTTTGTTTTGAGGACATGGGAGAAGTCTTGTCATAAGTAATCATGTGAATTTGGTATTCGTTTGATATTTTGATGCTATGTATGTTGTGCTTCCTTTAGTGGTGTCGTGTGAACGTCGACTACATGACACTTCACCATCTTTGGGCCTAAGGGAAGGCATTGTGGAGTAGTAATTAGTTGATGGGTTGCTAGAGTGACAGAAGCTTAAACCCTAGTTTATGCGCTATTCCGTAAGGGGCTGATTTGGATCCATATGTTTCATGCTATGGTTAGATTTATCTTAATTCTTCTTTCGTAGTTGCGGATGCTTGCGAGAAGGGGTAATCATAAGTGGGAGGCTTGTTCAAGTAAGAACACCACCCAACCACCGGTCCACCCACATATCAAATTATCAAAGTAGCGAACGCGAATCAAACAAACATGATGAAAGTGACTAGATGAAATTCCCATGTGTCCTCGAGAACGCTTTGCTTATTATACGAGTTTGTTCCGGCTTGTTCTTTAGTACAAAAAGGATCGGGCCACCTTGCTGCACTTTATTATATTTGTTACTTGTTACTTGTTACGAATTATCTTGCTACCGAAACTATCTGTTACCGCTACTTTCAGTACTTGTAGAGAATACCTTGCTGAAAACCGCTTGTCATTTCCTTCTGCTTCTCGTTGGGTTTGACACTCTTACTTACCGAAAGGACTACGATTGATCCCCTATACTTGTGGGTCATCAAGACTCTTTTCTGGCACCGTTGCCGGGGAGTGAAGCACCTTTGGTGAGTGGAATTTGGTAAGGAAACATTTATATTACGTGCTGAAATTTACTGTCACTTGTCACTATGGAAAGTAATCCTTTGAGGGGCTTGTTCGGGGCATCTTCACCTCGACCGAAAGCATTGAGAGTTGCTCCTCAACCTATTGAACCTACTGAAAATATTTATTATGAAATTCCTTCGGGTATGGTAGAGAAACTGCTAGCTAATCCTTATGCAGGAGATGGAACGGTACATCCTGATATGCACTTAATCTATGTGGATGAAATTTGTGGATTGTTTAAGCTTGCAGGTCTATCCGGAGATGGAGTTAAGAAGAAAGTATTCCCTTTATCTTTGGAGGGAAAGGCATTGACATGGTATAGGCTATGTGATGATACTGAAACATGGGACTGGAACCGGTTGAAGCTGGAATTCCACCAGAAATTTTATCCTATGCATTTGGTTCATCGTGATCGGAATTATATATATAATTTTTGGCCTCGTGAAGGAGAAAGCATCGCTCAAGCTTGGGGGAGGCTTAAGTATATGTTGCACACATGCCCCAATCATGAGCTCTCAAGATAAATAATTCTTCAAAACTTTTATGCTCGGCTTTCTCATAATGATCAATCCATGCTCGATACTTCTTCTGCTGGTTCCTTTATGAAGAGAACTATTGAATTCAGATGGGATCTTATGGAAAGAATTAAACGTAACTCTGAAGATTGGGAAATCGACAAAGGTAATGAGTCAAGTATAAATCTTGAGTATGATTGTGTTAAATCTTTTATGGAAACCGATGCTTTTCATAAGTTTAGTACTAAATATGGACTTGACTCTGAGATAGTAGCTACCTTTTGTGAATCTTTTGCTGCTCATGTTGATCTCCCTAAGGAGAAATGGTTTAAATATCATCCACCTATTGAATTGAATGAAGAACCTGTTAGTGATAAAGAAGAAACAATTGTTTACCATGTTGATCCAGTTGTGCCTACTGGTTATATTGAGAAACCTCCTTTCCCTGTTAGGATTAAGGAACATGCTAAAGCTTCAACTGTGGTTAATAAGAGTAATATTAGAGCACCTAGACCTTCTGAACAAATTAAAGTTGAACCTAATGTTGCAATGGTTAAAGATCTTTTGGTTGATAATATTGATGGACATGTCATATATTTCTGTGATGAAGCAACTAGAATTGCTAAGCCAGACACTAAAGATAAAAACAAACCTGTAATTGGCATGCCTGTTATTTCTGTTAAAATTGGAGATCATTGCTATCATGGTTTATGTGATATTGGTGCTAGTGTGAGTGCTATTCCGTTTACTCTCTATCAAGAAGTCATGAATGATATTGCACCTGTTGAGATTGAAGATATTGATGTTACTATTAAGCTTGCAAATAGAGATACTATTTCACCACTTGGGATTGTTAGAGATGTTGAAGTCTTGTGTGGTAAGATCAAATATCCTACTGATTTTCTTGTTCTTGGATCACCACAAGATGATTTTTGTCCCATTATATTTGGTAAACCTTTCTTGAATACAGTTAATGCCAAGATTGATTGCAATAAAGAACCTGTCAGTGTTAATTTTGGTGAGGTGTCTCATGAGTTTAATTTCTCTAAGTTTCGTAGACAACCTCATGATAAAGAATTACCTAATAAGGATGAAATTATTGGGCTTGCTTCTATTGCTGTACCTCCTACTGATCCATTAGAACAATATTTGCTAGACCATGAGAATGATACGCATATGAATGAAAGAAATGAAATAGATGAGCTGTTCTTTAAACAAGCACATATCCTTAAACATAACTTGCCTGTTGAAACCTTGGGAGATCCACCTCCACCCAAGGGTGATCCTGTGTTTGAATTAAAGCAATTACCTGATACACTTAAATATGCTTATCTTGATGAAAAAAAGATATATCCTGTTATTATTAGTGCTAACCTTTCAGAGCATGAAGAAAAGAGATTACTTAAAACTCTGAAGAAGCACCGGGCTGCTATTGGATATACTCTCGATGATCTTAAGGGCATTAGTCCCACTTTGTGTCAGCATAAAATTCATATGGAGCCAGACGCTAAACCCGTTGTTGATCATCAAAGAAGGCTGAATCCTAGAATGAAGGATGTAGTAAGAACTGAAATATTAAAGCTTCTGGAGGCAGGTATAATTTATCACATAGCTGATATTAGATGGGTAAGTCATGTTCATTGTGTTCCTAAGAAAGGAGGTATTACCGTTGTTCCTAATGATAAAAATGAACTTATCCCACAAAGAATTGTAACTGGTTATAGGATGGTAATTGATTTCAAGAAATTAAATAAAGCCACTAGGAAAGATCATTATCCCTTGCCTTTTATTGATCAAATATTAGAAAGATTATCTAAGCATACACACTTCTGTTTCCTAGATGGTTATTCTGGTTTTTCTCAGATACCTGTTTCACCTGAAGATCAAGAGAAAACCACCTTTACTTGTCCTTTTGGAACTTATGCTTATCGTCGTATGCCTTTTGGTTTATGTAATGCACCTGCTACCTGATACGTCTCCATCGTATCTACTTTTCCAAACACTTTTGCTCTTGTTTTGGACTCTAATTTGCATGATTTGAATGAAACTAACCCGGACTGACGCTGTTTTCAGCAAAACTACCATGGTGTTGTTTTTTGTGCAGAAATAAAAGTTCTTGGAATTGGACGAAACTTTTTAGAGATTTTTTATGGATTAAATAAAAAATACTGGAGCCAAGACCCACTGGAGGGGGGCCACCTGCTGCCCACGAGGCACCAGGGCGCGCCACCCCCCCTGGCGCGCCCTGGTGGCTTGTGGGGCCCACGTGGCTCCGCTGACCCTAATCTCAGGCCTATAAATTCACAATTCTAGAGAAAAAAATAAGAGAGAAGTTTCATCACGTTCTTCGATACGGAGCCGCCGCCACCTCTTGTTCTTCATCGGGAGGCTAGATCTGGAGTCCGTTCGGGGCTCTGGAGAGGGGGATATTCCGTCATCGTCATCATCAACCATCCTCCATCACCAATTTCATGATGCTCACTGCCGGGAGTGAGTAATTCCTTTGTAGGCTTGCTGGACGGTGATGAGTTGGATGAGATTTATCATGTAATCGAGTTAGTTTTGTTAGGGCTTGATCCCTAGTATCCACTATGTTCTGAGATTGATGTTGCTATGACTTTGCTATGCTTAATGCTTGTCACTAGGGCCCGAGTGCCATGATTTCATATCTGAACCTGTTATGTTTTCATGAATATATTTGTGTTCTTGATCCGATCTTGCAAGTTATACGCACCTGCTATGAGTTATGATCCGCATACCCCAAGGTGACAATAATTGGGATTCTTTCCGGTGATTGCCATAGTTTGAGGAGTTCATGTATTCACTATGTGTTAATGCTTTGTTCCGGTTCTCTATTAAAAGGAGGCCTTAATATCCCTTAGTTTCCTTAAGGACCCCGCTGCCACGGGAGGGTAGGACAAAAGATGTCATGCAAGTTCTTATCGCAAGCACGTATGACTATATACGGAATACATGCCTACATTACATTGATGAATTGGAGCTAGTTCTGTGTCGCCCTAGGTTATGACTGTTATATGATGAATGTTATCCAACATAATCACCGATCCAATGCCTACGAGTTTTTCACATATTGTTCTTTGCTAAGTTACTACTGTTGCTACTACTGTCACAATTGCTACTACTATTGCTGCTACTGTTACTGTTACTATTATTGCTATTGCTATCAAACTATCATACTACTATGCTACTGATCACTCTGCTGCAGATATTTAGTCTCCAGGTGTGGTTGAATTGACAACTCAACTGCTAATACTTGCAAATATTCTTTGGCTCCCCTTGTGTCGAATCAATAAATTTGTGTTGAATACTCTACCCTCGAAAACTGTTGCGATCCCCTATACTTGTGGGTTATCACTTCCTTTCAAAGATGTATGACTGCTATATTCTCTGACTTTTGTGAAAAGATTGTTGAGGTTTTCATGGATGATTTCTCCGTTTACGGAACTTCTTTTGATGATTGCTGGAGCAACCTTGATCGAGTTTTGCAGAGATGTGAAGAAACTAATCTTGTCTTGAATTGGGAGAAGTGCCACTTTATGGTGAATGAAGGTATAGTCCTTGGGCATAATATTTCTGAAAGAGGTATTGAAGTTGATAAAGCTAAAGTTGATGCTATTGAGAAAATGCCATGTCCTAAAGATATCAAAGGTATAGGAAGTTTCCTCGGTCATGCTGGTTTCTATAGAAGGTTTATAAAAGACTTCTCTAAAATTTCTAGGCCTCTTACTAATCTCTTGCAAAAATATGTTCCATTTGTTTTTGATGATGATTGTGTAGAAGCCTTTGAAATACTTAAGAAAGCCTTAATTTCTGCACCTATTGTTCAACCACCTGATTGGAACTTACCCTTTGAAATTATGTGTGATGCTAGTGATTATGCTGTAGGTGCTGTTCTAGGACAAAGAGTTGATAAGAAATTAAATGTTATCCATTATGCTAGTAAAACTCTAGACAGTGCTCAAAGAAATTATGCTACTACTGAGAAAGAATTTTTAGCAGTTGTGTTTGCGTGTGATAAATTCAGATCTTACATTGTTGATTCCAAAGTTACTATTCACACTGATCATGCTGCTATTAAATGTCTTATGGAAAAGAAAGATGCTAAACCTAGACTTATTAGGTGGGTTCTTTTGCTACAAGAATTTGATTTGCATATCATTGATAGAAAGGGAGCTGAGAATCCCGTAGCTGATAATTTGTCTAGAATGGAAAATGTTCTTGATGACCCACTTTCTATTAATGATGATTTTCATGATGAACAATTAGCTGTCATAAATGCTTCTCGTAATATTCCTTGGTATGCAGACTATGCTAATTACATTGTTGCTAAATATATACCACCTAGTTTCACATACCAACAAAAGAAAAAGTTCTTCTTTGATTTAAGGCATTACTTTTGAGATGACCCACGCTTATATAAAGAAGGAGTAGATGGTATTATTAGACGTTGTGTACCTGAGCATGAACAGGAACAAATCCTACGTAAGTGTCACTCCGAGACATATGGAGGACACCATGCAGGAGACAGAACTGCACACAAGGTATTACAATCTGGTTTTTATTGGCCTAGTCTTTTCAAAGATGCATGTAAGTTTGTCCTTTCTTGTGATGAATGCCAAAGAATTGGTAATGTTGGTAGACGTCAGTAAATGCCTATGAATTATTCACTTGTTATTGAACCATTTGATGTTTGGGGTTTTGATTATATGGGACATTTTCCTAAATCCAATGGGTATACTCATATTTTGGTTGTTGTTGATTATGTTACTAAGTGGGTAGAAGCTATTCCAACTAGTAGTGTTGATCATAACACTTCCATTAAAATGCTTAAAGAAGTTATATTTCCGAGGTTTGGAGTCCCTAGATATTTAATGACTGATGGTGGTTCACATTTTATTCATGGTGCTTTCCGTAAGCTGCTTGATAAATATGATGTTAACCATAGAATTGCATCTCCTTATCATCCTCAGTCTAGTGGTCAAGTTGAACTAACTAATAAAGAAATAAAATTGATTTTGCAAAAGACCGTTAATAGATCCAGAAAGAATTGGTCTAAGAAACTTGATGATGCATTATGGGCTTATAGAACTGCTTATAAAAATCCTATGGGTATGTCTCCATATAAAATGGTTTATGGAAAAGCATGTCATTTACCTCTTGAGTTAGAACATAAAGCATATTGGGCAATCAAAGAACTTAACTATGATTTTAAACTTGCCGGTGAAAAGAGGTTATTTGATATTAGTTCTTTAGATGAATGGAGAACCCAAGCTTATGAAAATGCCAAGTTGTTTAAAGAAAAAGTTAAAAGATGGCATGATAAGAGAATTCAAAAACGGGAATTCAAAGTAGGTGATCATGTTCTATTATACAATTCTCGTTTAAGATTTTTTGCAGGAAAACTTCTCTCTAAATGGGAAGGGCCATACATCATCGAAGAAGTTTATCGCTCCGGAGCCATCAAAATAAACAACTCTGAAGGCAATAATCCGAGAGTGGTTAATGGGCAAAGAATTAAACATTATATCTCAGGTACACCCATTAATGTTGAAACTAATATTATCCAAACAATGACACCGGAAGAGCACATAGAGGAAACCTTCTGGAATGCTCCAGAATCCTGAAAAGGAGTAGGTATGTGGTACGATAAGTAAACCGACTCCAAAACTTCCATAAAAGTACTTCCTGTCCGTTTTGGAATATATAAAAAATTAGGAAGATAATAAACAGTCCGAAAAGTGCATGAGGTGGTGACAAGCCTGGGGGCACGCCCTACCCCCCAGGGCGCGCCTACCAGGCTTGTGGCCCCCTCATGGACTTTCCCGACTCCGTTTTTCTTCCATATTAATTGTCCTGCACAGGAAAAATTCATTATATATACTCACGAGTGTTTTGACCACCGTATCGCAAGTTTCTCCTATGTTCTTGTTTCGTGCTGTTGTCTGCCAGATTTCCAAGGCCAGGCATCATGTCTTCCTCTTCCTCCAACAACGTTGGAGACGACGCTTGGTTGCTGCAGATGGAGCTCAGGAGGGAGGCTGAAGGAGAGGTGACCATGGAAGAAGATGATGGGGATTCGCTAGAGGTCCACCCTCCGGCTTCCGAGAGGGGTACCCTTGCCGGCATCTCCACAATTCCAAATCCTCACCAAGCCATGAGAAGCACCACAAGCCATGGGAGTTTAGAGCTACAAGAAGGGCTTCCTCCTAGGAGACCCTTGCACAGGTTACATCGGAACAATTTTCATAATCTGGTCCACAATTATGGGATTGAAAACACTCCTCGCATGCACATACCTTCCAATTGGGATATCTCCCGTCCAAGTGAGAATGATGCAGGAAAGGGATCATGGTGGTCGGAAAATAAACATATTATGGTGGAAGTGCAAAAGAACGCCACCGCGATTCAGCAGTTGCTTAGGGAGGTCCAGAGTTTGAAGGATATCTTATTAAATATTTTGAAGGACAAGCCCACCACTTCATCACCACCATCACCCAAGAAGGAGATTTGAGTACATGGGTATGGGCACCGCCCTTGGCTTGTACCAAGCTTGGGGGAGGTGCCCTTGTATCGTATCACCATCACTTTTTATCACCATTATCTATCTTAGTTCGATCCTTAGTTATTTCGTGATTTAGAAGAATAAAGTTTTAGTATGATTTAGTTTCGAGTGCTTGCTTTGTGATCTATCTATTTATGTAATCGTGTGTGAAAGTTATATAATAAAGAGTAGTTTGAGTTGAGTGATTTGCTTTTGATGATCCAATCTTAGAAATAAATAAAAAATAAAAAGTAAGATCATATGCTAATCCCATGGGGAGTGTTGACTTCACATAAAAGAAGTATAATTGATAAAACTTGTTGGAAGTTGACAAACATAGCATTGGTCATTGTAGCAATTCATGAAAAAGTAATAAAGGAATAGAGGTCTCACATATAAATACACTATCTTGGACATCTTTTATGATTGTGAGCCCCCATCAAATATTCTATGTCAATTAGTGGACGTTGGACAAGGAAGACAACGTAATGAGTTATGTTTGCTTATATTCACATAGAAGTTATATTGTTTTGGATCCTCTAACATGTGGTGCTTGCCCCCTATCTTTTGCTAGCCAAAATTCCGCACTAAGTAGAGATACTACTTGTGCATCCAAAAACCCTTAAACCCAGTTTCATGTCATGAGAGTCCATTATATCTACCTATGGATTGAATAAGATCCTTCAAGTAAGTTGTCATCGGTGCAAAGCAATAAAAATTGCTCCTAAACATGTATGAACTTTTATTGTAAGGGAAAAAAAGCTTTGTACGATCTTGTGATGGTGGAGTAATAAAAGCGACGGACTGCATAATAAAGGTCGCTAACACAAGGGGCAATATAAAGTGACGTTCCTTTACATTAGGAGCTTGCACATCCAAAAACAAAAGTGCATGACAACCTCTGCTTCCCTCTGTGAAGGGCCTATCTGTTACTTTATGTATTTACTTTCATGCAAGAGTCAATGGTATCCTCCTCTATTCCGTTTTTATTTTCTCTCTTGGCAAGCATCATGTGGTGGGGATTGATCCAGGCATATATATATCCAGTTGGATGTAGGTGATCATGAGTTATTATTGTTGACATTACCCTTGAGGTAAATACGTTGGGAGGCGAAATTATAAGCCCCTATCTTTCTATGTGTTCAACTGAAACTTTTGCTCCATAAGTATGTCGTGAGTGTCAGCAATCATGGAAGACTAAATGATAGTTGAGTATGTGAACTTGCTAAACAAAGCTCTTACATAGACTCTTTCTGATAATATGATGAATTGCAATTGCTTCAGTGACTGGGATCATAGTTTTTTAGTTTTCAATTTGGTTTATGGTTCATACTTTAACTTGTGATCGAATTGTCACTTCTTCATGAGAAGTTTTATATTGTTGTTATAATAAAGATCATGATGCTCCACGTCCGTATTTTATTTTTATCGACGCCTCTCTCTCTAAACATGTGGTCATGATTATCGATTTCGGCTTTCGCTTGAGGACAAGTGAGGTCTAAGCTTCGGGGAGTTGATACGTCCAATTTGCATGATGATTTCCTACTGATAATTATTATGTTTTTGATCATTATTTCACTTTATGGTACAATTCTTATGCCTTTTCTCTCTTATTTTGCAAGATTCACATGAAGAGGGAGAATGCTGGCAGCTGGAATTCTGGACCTGAAAGGGGTGAAACAGAGATAGCTATTCTGCATAACTCCAAATGACCTGAAAATTTACGAAGAATTATTTTCGAATATATAAAAAATACTGGCGAAAGAATCAATAGGAGAGGACCCACCAGGCAGCCACAAGCCTGGGGGCGCGCCCATAGCTTGTGGGGCCCCTAGCAGGCCTCCGGGCCCCTCCTTCTGCTATATGAAGCCATTTGCCCTAGAAAAAATTAGAAGAAGACTTTCGGGATGAAGCGCCGCCGTCTCGAGGAGGAACCTGGGCAGGAGCTATTTTGCTCTCCGGCGGAGCGATTCCACCAGGGGATACTTCCCTCCAGGAGGGGGAAATCGAAGCCATCGACATCACCAACGATCCTCTCATCGTGGGAGGACCAATCTTCATCAAGATCTTCACCAGCACCATCTCATCTCAAACCCTAGTTCATCTCTTGTATTCAATCTTTGTCTCAAAACCTCAGATTGGTACCTGTGGGTTGCTAGTAGTGTTGATTACATCTTGTAGTTGATGCTAGTTGGCTTATTTGGTGGAAGATTATATGTTCAGATCCTTAATGCTATTCAATACCCCTCTGATCTTGAACATGAATATGATTTGTGAGTAGTTACTTTTGTTTTGAGGACATGGGAGAAGTCTTGTCATAAGTAATCATGTGAATTTGGTATTCGTTTGATATTTTGATGCTATGTATGTTGTGCTTCCTTTAGTGGTGTCGTGTGAACGTCGACTACATGACACTTCACCATCTTTGGGCCTAAGGGAAGGCATTGTGGAGTAGTAATTAGTTGATGGGTTGCTAGAGTGACAGAAGCTTAAACCCTAGTTTATGCGCTATTCCGTAAGGGGCTGATTTGGATCCATATGTTTCATGCTATGGTTAGATTTATCTTAATTCTTCTTTCGTAGTTGCGGATGCTTGCGAGAAGGGGTAATCATAAGTGGGAGGCTTGTTCAAGTAAGAACACCACCCAACCACCGGTCCACCCACATATCAAATTATCAAAGTAGCGAACGCGAATCAAACAAACATGATGAAAGTGACTAGATGAAATTCCCATGTGTCCTCGAGAACGCTTTGCTTATTATACGAGTTCGTTCCGGCTTGTCCTTTACTACAAAAAGGATTGGGACACCTTGCTGCACTTTATTATATTTGTTACTTGTTACTTGTTACGAATTATCTTGCTACCGAAACTATCTGTTACCGCTACTTTCAGTACTTGTAGAGAATACCTTGCTGAAAACCGTTTGTCATTTCCTTCTGCTCCTCGTTGGGTTCGACACTCTTACTTATCGAAAGGACTACAATTGATCCCCTATACTTGTGGGTCATCAAGACTCTTTTCTGGCGCCATTGCCGGGGAGTGAAGCGCCTTTGGTGAGTGGAATTTGGTAAGGAAACATTTATATTACGTGCTAAATTTACTGTCACTTGTCACTATGGAAAGTAATCCTTTGAGGGGCTTGTTCGGGGTATCTTCACCTCGACCGGAAGCATTGAGAGTTGCTCCTCAACCTATTGAACCTACTGAAAATATTTATTATGAAATTCCTTCGGGTATGGTAGAGAAACTGCTAGCTAATCCTTATGTAGGAGATGGAATGGTATACCTTGCTGAAAACCGCTTGTCATTTCCTTGTGCTCCTCGTTGGGTTCGACACTCTTACTTATCGAAAGGACTACGATTGATCCCCTATACTTGTGGGTCATCAATATATTATCCACCATTTTTTGCCAAGCAGTGTGGATCTCCCATCTGTGCTTTGTTGTGAGTTGTGACTATACTCATTCAAAGGGTTTTTAGGCCACGATGCACTTTCATAGGTTCTGAGGACTTAAGATTGATTTGTTGACGCAATTATCGTACTGAATAGGAGGACCCATGGTGCCAACAAGTTGACATGCACCATCATCATGGATCTAACACATCTATCGGTATCGTCGCCGATTTGGGAGTCTGCTTCGGCATTGAGCTTTTAAACTCACAACCTGCAATATTGTATGGTTTGAAGTGTTATTTGGTCTTTTTTAAGGGAATAATGAAATGGCAAGCAAGCAAATTGTTTTATTTGGACATTCAAGTAGCTATCTGTAAAAGAAATCATTGTCAATCCCTTTCCACCCATATTTTAGTGATCTCCTCCGCCAAAATCACAGGTGAAGGGGGATGAAAGAGAAAAACTAGAAACAACAACAGACTCCTTGTAAGGGCGTGTTTAGTTGCGCGCATCCTACCCATGCAAGCTATTAGGGGCTAATCTGAGCCATTTGGTAGCTTAGGCCGGTTGGAGAAACATCCCCGCACAAAACTTTCAAAGCGATGATCAGATTGTCCCTAGAGGAATCGGCCATTTCCTCATATGCAGGCTTGTGTAGTGCAAAAGGGCTCTATTATCTCAATGCGAGGTGACGAAATGTTAGCAACCAAGCGAACTACACAACCTGACCCTCAGATCTCGTATTAACCCGGCAGGCAAGAAGCTCAAATCTGCTGCTAGCAACCAAACACGCCCTAAACAACCAACGGAGAATCTCCATAAAGGAATCGGCGCGACAAGGTGCACACGAAAATTCGTAGTGGCACACACCTATGCACCGTCTAGAGCCATTGATCCGCGTTGTGATCTGAAAAGTTGTTTTCGGCGGAAATTGGTTGAAAAATGGACAAACCCTCTCAATACTAGACAACATACATGTTTATCTTGTTCGAATTCTTTGTCCAACCGTTCTTCTACGTCTCTGTTCCTGTACGGACGGTGCATCTTCCTGCCCTGTTCAATTCCTTCTTTATTCCAATCATGTTTCAGACAACCATTGTTATTGTTCATCTTCCTCCTAGTGCACTAGTTCCACCCTAACGTTCCAGTACTCTTCTCTTTCGTGTCATCTGTTTTCTTCCTTTCAATCCTTTGATTGTGTTGTTTCCCTATTCATTTTCCGTTTGTGGAATTATTTTCCTTTTTTTGACGTCATTGACCGGTTCGTTGTTCTGTCGCTTGACAAGTTCATGCCATCCTTCTTTCGATTACAAATTCATGTACTATTTATGCGAACTTATTATTTTCCTATGACACATTATGTCATCTTCGACATATTCATTCTTCGATTCATTTTTTTACAGATATCATTATGATTTGATGCTTCCAACTGAAAGGACTCTTCTGCCATTTGATTTCATTCTTACTCCTAAGATTGTTTTAGGTTTTTGCGTCGCTTTATAGATAAAGGCAATGCCAAACAACAAGGTTCACACAGTACATGGTCCAAACAACAACACCAAATCTACTGGGTGTCGGAGCTAAATCCGACAGATCTCTGGTAGGGGGTCCCAAGCTAGTGATCTTGGCTTGATGGTAACAGGAAGCAGAGAGACACATTATTTACCCAGGTTCAGGCCCTCCCGAAGAGGTAAAACCCTACATCCTACTTGTATTGTATTGATTGTGGATGGGGTACAAATTACAGAATGATCTACCTTGAGATCGTATGAATGAATCTAACCTGCCTCTACAGACTAAAACCCTCGGCTTATATAGGGATCGAGGGGTACCTAGGGTTACACATGATCGGTTGCATCTAGAGATAAACATGCTGAATATTTGAATATGTCTTGAAGTTTACACCAAGTCTTCAGAGGATTCCATCTTGAGTACGCCGAGGGCCATAGCTTATGTGGCCCATTCTTCGGTTGTCGGTGGTCCTCGGCCTGGCCCATGAATGATAGGCCGACGTGGTGAGTACCCCCTAATCCAGGACACCGTCACTGGGGGCACCAGCTCAATAATAAGCCCACACATGCACACATAGAAAGAAGCAGACACACTAATCCAGATCCGGCGGAGGTTGGGGCGTCAGGCACTGAGCAAGGGAGCGTAGTCCCGCAGAGAAGTCGTCGATGGGGTCACGCTTCGGTTTGCTTACTTAGGACCTTCCATTGTTGCAAGAAACCACATAATTTGTAAATAGAAATGGTTGGACGAGGAAAAATTTGTTTATCGATAACTAGTTTATTACGGATCGTCCAACGGGTCCAAGTCATGGCTCCAAAAACCAGCCAAAGCAAGCGTCGATATTGGCCAGTACATGCCTGAAGGACATAAAAAAGTTCCAGGAAATTCGAGGGGCACCACTTGCTCCCAAGTACTTCCCGTATACAACTCCAAATGAACTGAGAAGTAACGCAAGTGAAGAATATGTGATTTGAGTCCTCCTATACATTACACAGCAGGCATATGCCATCACCAGGGCCATTGCGCTTAGGTACCTCCACCCCTGAGGGTACCCTGCCGTGAATGAGCTGCTAAAGGAAAATTCAAAATTTTAAAGGTAACTTGACGGTCCAAATCTGGGACAAATCCTCCAGCCCCTGGGAGTAGGCAATTGCTACTTGTAGTCTGTGTTGGTATTTCCCCGAAGAGGAGAGGATGATGCAGTACAGTAGAGATAAGTATTTCCCTCAGTTAAGAACCAAGGTTATCAATCCAGTAGGAGAACCAAGCAAGATCCAGTGAACGTCACCTACACACAGAAAAGCAAACACTTGCACCCAACGCGAATAAGAGGGTTGTCAATCCTCTTAGCGGTTACTTGCAAGAATTAAGTCTGATAGAGATAAATTGATAAACTAAAATACTAATAAAAATAAAAGTAAATAAATTACAGCAAGGTATTTTTACGTTTTTTATATGATAAAGATAGACTCGGGGGCCATAGTTTTCACTAGAGGCTTCTCTCTCGAGCACAGAAACATACGGTGGGTAAACAAATTACTGTTGGGCAATTGATAGAAAAGCAAATAATTATGACGGATTCATGGCAATGATCATGTATATAGGCATCACGTCCGAGACAAGTAGACCGACTCCTGCCTGCATCTACTACTATTACTCCACTCATCGACCGCTATCTAGCATGCATCTAGAGTATTAAGTTAATAAAAACAGAGTAACACCTTAAGCAAGATGACATGATGTGCTACCTCAACCGAGAGATGTTGGGCAAGACACAAATGGAGAATAAATCAAGAAAGCGGGAGCCCAAGGGTTGGTCTCCAACCAAACGATCGACCTAGAACAGGTTCATCGCTCCTGTCCCAACCAAGATTGACGAGCCTAATCGCGAAACTGACATCAACTGAATCACAGATTGCCAAAACTGAGAACCATTAGAGCATTGGCAGAAGGCAAGTGGTTGGCCTCTAAGGTATTTGGCCTTGATGATATCTAACCAGAGACCACCTTCATTATTGGAAATGCGCCAAAGCCACTTGGAGAGGAGAGCAATGTTCACGCATTTAAAGGAAATAGTGTTGAGACCCCTGGCCCTTAGGCTCAGACCACTTGACCATATGATACTTTTGCTTGCCTCCCTCACCAGCCCAAAAAAATCTAGACTGGTGTTTGGCAATCTCCTCGTGCAATCCTTCGTGAAGAAGGTAGAAACCCATGATAAACATGGGAAGACTCGCCAAGGACGAATTAATCAGGACCGTCCTTACCGCCATGGAGAGCAACCTACCCTGCCAGGGCTCAACTTGATGATGGATCTTGCTCACCACCGGTCGAAGAACCTTCATCAAACACGAGACTCACTAACGGGATTCCCCAAATAGGAGGTCCGAAAGGAACCAAGTTTGCAGTTGAGCCGATTTGCAATACTCTTAGCCTTTCCTCCTCGGGATACCCAAATACCATGACTTTGACTTTAATTAAAATTGATCGTAAGGCCTGACATTTGTTGAAAGCACAAGACCAGGAATTTCAAGTTTGTAATATCGAGGTCTGAGCCTTCAACCATGAGAATTGTGTCGTCGGCATATTGCAAGTGAGATACCCCCACCCCTGGGGATCAAGTGTGGAACAATCCCATGGATGTGACCCGCCGCTTTGGTGGCATCTAGGATATCAACCAAAGCGTCGACCACCATATTAAACAAAAAACGAGGAGAGTGGGTCACCTTGTCTTACTCCACTAAGGGTGGGGAAGAAAGGTCTCACCTCCCCTTTGATGTTCACGGCAGTGCGGCCACTTTACTCCTAAGATTGTAGATCATTTCTCTCAAGTTACGTTCTACAAAACTTATTTATTGTTTCTTTTCGAATTTAGGCCCGTCTTGTACGTTATTGATGTCTACTACGCAACTTTTATTCTTGTAGGCGTTGTTGGGCCTCCAAGTGTAGAGTTTTGTAGGACGGTAGCAAATTTCCCTCAAGTGGATGACCTAAGGTTTATCAATCCGTGGGAGGCGTAGGATGAAGATGGTCTCTCTCAAACAACCCTGCAATCAAATACAAGAATCTCTGGTGTCCCCAACACACCCAATACAGTGGTAAATTGTATAGGTGCACTAGTTCGGCGAAGAGATGGTGTTACAAGTGTAATATGGATAGTAGATATAGGTTTTTGTAATCCGAACAATAAAAAACAGCAAGGTAGCAAGTGATAAAACGGAGCACGAACGGTATTGCAATGCTTGAAAACAAGGCCTAGAGTTCATACTTTCACTAGTGCAATCTCTCAACAGTGCTAACATAATTGAATCATATAACAATCCCTCAACGTGCGATAAAGAATCACTCCAAAGTTCCTATTAGCGGAGAACATAAGAAGAAATTGTTGTAGGGTACAAAACCACCTCAAAGTTATCCTTTCCGATCAATCTATTGAGCCATCCCTATAAGTGTCACAAACAACCCTAGAGTTCGTACTAAAATAACACCATATGATACGCATCAACCAACTCTAATGTCACCTAGATACTCCAATGTCACCACAAGTATCCGTGAGTTGATTATTCGATATGCATCAAACAACTTCAGATTCATAATATTCAATCCACACAAAGAACTTCAAAGAGTACCCCAAAGTTTCTTATCGGAGAAAAGATAATGAAAACGTGCAACCAACCCCTATGCCTAGATCACCCCAAGGTCACGGGAATCCGCGAGTTGATCACCAAAACATACATCAAGTGACTCAATAAAATACCCCATTGTCACCATGGGTATCCACATGCAAGACATACATCAAGTGTTCTCAAATCTGAAATATTCAATCCGACAATAACGAAACCTCAAAGGGAAAGACTAAATTCATCACAAGAAGATAGAGAGGGAAGAAACACCATATGATCCAACTATATTAACAAAGCTCGTGATACATCAATATCGTGCCAAATCAAGAACACAAGAGAGAAAGAGATCAAACACATAGCTACTGGTACATACCCTTAGCCCCGAGGGGTGAACTACTCCCTCCTCATCATGAAGACCGCCGGGATGATGAAGATGGCCTCCGGTGATGATTCCCCCCTCCGGCAGGGTGTCAGAACGGTGCTCCAGATGGGTTTTCTTTGGTACAGAGGCTTTCGGCGGCGACGCCGAAGTTCTAGGTTTCTTTTCGGGGTTTCTGGTATTTATAGGATTTTTCAGCGTTGGATTTATGCCAGGGGGCCCACAAGTGAGCGACAAGGGCGCGCCCCCCAGGCATGTCGCGTCCTCGTGGCTCTTCTGGTCCTTCCACGAAGCTTCGGGGTCTCTTTTGGTCCATAAAAAATCATCGTAAATTTTCAGCCCATTCCGAGAACTTTTATTTCTGCACAATAAACAACACCACGGTAGTTCTGCTGAAAACAGCGTCAGTCCGGGTTAGTTCCATTCAAATCATACCAAAACCATATAAAATTGTTGTAAACATGGCATGAATACTTCATAAATTATAGATACATTGGAGACGTATCAGCATCCCCAAGCTTAATTCATGCTCGTCCTCGAGTAGGTAAATGATAAAAGAAATAATTTATGAAGTGTGAATACTAGCATAGTGCATAAATTTGATCAATGATAATTTCAATCACTTTTTCTAGCATCATAACAGCAACTCTTTGTCATAAAACTCATCATGATAAAGTAGCAACCGATTCACAAGTTATGGTTCAAACAATGCATTCTCTTGAAACTTAACAACCTATGTTCTTAGTCACCAAACAATTGCAATTCAACTTATCTTCAACAGAGTCTAAGTAAGAGCTCCATATACTCAATTATCATATAGTCTTCTATGACTGCTAGTACTCAAAGCATATTTTTAGAACAAATGGCATCCATCGAACACAGAGAAAGATAGGGGCTTAATGTTTCGCCTCCCAACTCGTTTATCATAGAGATTATTGTCAACAATAATAATTCATGATCAAATATATTTGAATGGATATATGTGCCTGGATCTATCCCCACCACATGATGCTTGCCAACTAGAGAATAGGTTGGAATAAGAAATTGACTCAACATAAAAGGTAAATAACATGAAAGTAAATAACATAAAAGTAAATAGAATGCCCCTTCGCAGAGGGAAGCAGGGATTTGCAGAGGTGCCAGAGCTCATAGCTTAAAACAGAGATGAATATATTTTGAGAGGCATGCCTTTCCTATCAACGTCACGACCGAGAGTTCTCAATATCTTCCATGCTAAACACATTATAGGCGGTTCCCAAGCGGAAAGATAAAGTTTACTCCCCCTCAACCATTCAAACACAAGCCATGGCTAGCCAAATCCTCGGGTGCCCTCCATACAATCAACTTTCCGGGGGAGTTTGTTTCATTATATATGTTTTTGTTTTGCGGGACTGGGCATCGCAATTACCGGCCTCTCTCGTGCAATGACAAGTGAATAAACACCCATCGTGAGAATAACCCGCTTAGCATGGAAGATACTGACCACCCCCTGCCGCTTCATGAGCGGTACGGGCACACAAAATAGATGCTTATTTGAATGATTAGAGGTGGCACATGCAAATTTACTTGGAACGGCAGAGTAATACCGTATATAGGTAGATATGGTGGACACTGATGGAAGAAACTTGGCTCAAGGATTTGGGATGCACAAGCAGTATTCCCGCTTAGTATAGAAATTTTGGCTAGCAAAAGATTCTAAACAAGCACCACATGTTGGAGGATCTATAACAATATAACTTCGATGCAAATATACCCAAACATAACTCATTATGTTGTCTTCCTTGTCCAACTTCAACTAATTTGTTTGAGTTGAAAATAATTAATGGGTATTCACAATCATAAAAGATGTCCAAGATAATATATTTATATGTGAAAGTTCTCTTCCATATACTATCTTTCATGAATTGCTCGTATGACCAATATTGTGATTGTCAAACTTCAATAGACTTTACTTTCTAAACCCAATGTGAAATATTACTAAGCATATGAAACATATATAATTTCAGATTTATGATATTCAATTCATTCAACAATTTACTCAAAGGATATAAGTGAAGCACAAGAATGAATGATAAACTACTCCAAAAGATATAAGTGAGGAACAATGAGTAGTTAAACAATTAAGTAGCTATGTGAAGACTCTCTCCAAATAAAGATTTCAGATCTTGATAATTTGATTCAAACAGCAAATAAAATGAAAATAAAAGGACACTCCAAGAATAGCACATATCATGTGAACAAGTAAAAACTTAGGCTAACCGATGGGTGTTGATGAAGAAAGATGGGATGCCAACCGGGGCATCCCCAAGCTTAGTTGCTTGAGACTTCTTGAAATGTTATCTTGGGGTGCCTTGGGAATCCCCAAGCTTGAGATCTTGTGTCTCCTTAATTCCTCTCATATCATGGCTTCTCCTAAATCTTAAAAACTTCATCCACACAAAACTCAACAAGAACTCGTGAGATAAGATAGTATAAATCAACTCAAAACCTTAACATTCTCTA
Organism: Elymus sibiricus; assembly: GCA_039707655.1. Lineage (NCBI taxonomy): Eukaryota > Viridiplantae > Streptophyta > Magnoliopsida > Poales > Poaceae > Elymus > Elymus sibiricus. The sequence continues at coordinate 335,028,660 of CM077666.1, forward strand.
CTGTAAAAAATCACTAAAATTATAATTAAACATTGCATACTAAATTCCTCTGCATATTTAATACTCCTATCCTCAAATAGAAACATTAAACAAGCAAACATATGCAAACAATGCAACTATAACAGCAATCTGCCAAAACAGAACAGTCTGTAAAGGGTGAATAATAATTCATACTTCCCTAACTCCAAAAATTCTGAAAAATTACCAAATGACAGAGAACTCATGCGTGCTTACTGTGTAAAAATTTCAGATTTTTATCATGTTCTGACTATTCAAGAATATTCTGGACATAACAGAAAACTTTCTGTTTTCAAACAGCAACACATGAACTTGCAAACTGAGCATGGTAAAGGCTATAATTGGCATTTTATTCAACTAAAAGATACAAAACATGATTAAATAACAGCAAGCAAATATCAACAAAAGAAAATTAGGCTCCAAGCAAAACTCATATTATGTGACGAATAAAAATATAGTTCCAGGTGAGGTTACCGATAATGTTGAAGACGAAAGACGGGATGCCGTCCGGGGCATCCCCAAGCTTAGTTGCTTGGGTCTTCCTTGAATATTACCTTTGAGTGCCTTGGGCATCCCCAAGCTTAGGGTCTTGCCGCTCCTTATTCTCCTCATATCGTTATCTCACCCAAAACTTGAAAACTTCAATCACACAAAACTTAACGGAACTTCGTGAGATAGGTTAGTATGATAAGAATAAATCATCCACTTAGGTACTGTCAAGGCAAGATTCATAATTGTTCTCACATAATGCCTACTGTATTCCATCATTTCCACAATTTATATTACTCAATATAAGCTATGGAAACACTAAAACAAGCAAACTATGCACCGAAAACAGAATCTATCAAAAACAGAACAGCATGTAGTGAGCGATTTAAAAACCATACTTATGTACCTCGAAAATTCTGAAAAATTAGGACAACGTAAACAATTTGTAACCCAATACTCTGTAAAAATTTCAGAATTTTCTCACGTCCAGTATAGAATAGAAATTTCAGCACTGGACGCAAAAGTTTCTGTTTTTGCACAGAATCAAATCAACAAGCATCCACACTATCCCAAAGGCTTTACTTGGCACATTATTGAAACGAAAGCTATAAAACACGATTACTACAGTAGCTTAATCATGTGAACACACAAAAACAGTAGGTATAAATGTTGGGTTGTCTCCCAACAAGCGATTTTCTTTAATGCCTTTTTAGCTAGGCATGATGATTTCAATGATGCTCGCATAAAAGTAAGGAATTGAAACATAAAGGGAGCATGATGAAACATATGGCAAGCACATTTAAGCCTAACCCACTTCCTATGCATAGGGATTTTGTGAGCAAACAATTTGTGGGAGCAAGAATCAACTAGCATAGGAAGGCAAAACAAGCATAATTTTGAAACTTTGAACACAAAGAGAGGAAACTTGATATTATTGAAACACCTACAAGCATATGATCCTCTCTCATAATAATTTTCAGTAGCACCATGAATGAATTCAATAATATAACTATCACATAAAGCATTCTTTTCATGATCCACAAGCATAGAAATTTTGTTACTCTCCACATAAGCAAATTTATTCTCATCAATAGTAGTGGGAGCAAACACAATGAAATAACTATCATGTGATACTTGATTGGCATAATTCAATTGAAAATTAAAATAATGATGACAAGTTTCATAGTTATCATTATTCTTTATAGCATACATGTCATCAGAATAATCATCATAGATAGAAATTTTATTGTCATAATCAATTGAAACTTCTTCCAAAATAGTGGAATCATCATTAAATAAAGTCATGACCTCTCCAAATCCACTTTTATCAATATTGTAAAAAGATTCAACACCCTCCAAAATAGTGGGATCATTACCTAGAGTTGACACTCTTCCAAACCCACTTTCATCAATATAATCATCATAAATAGGAGGCATGCTTTCATCATAATAAATTTGCTCATCAAAACTTCGGGGGTTAAAAATATCATATTCATCAGACATAGCATCCCCAAACTTATGGTTTTGCATATCATTAGCATCATGGATATTCATAGAAAGCATACTAACAGCATTGCAATCATGCTCATCATTCAAAGAACTCACATTAAACATTTTATTAAATTCTTCCTCTGACAATTGAGCACAATTTTCCGATCCATCATTCTCAAGAAAGACATTATATAGATGAAGTATTTGAGGCAACCTCAATTCCATTTTTGTAGCTTTCTTTTATAAAACCAAACTAGTGAATAAAACAAGAAACTAAAAGATTCAATTGCAACATCTAAAGATATACCTTCAAGCACTCACCTCCCCGGCAACGGCGCCAGAAAAGAGCTTGATGTCTACTACACAACTTTTATTCTTGTAGACGTTGTTGGGCATCCAAGTGCAGAGTTTTGTAGGACGGTAGCAATTTTCCTTCAAGTGGATGACCTAAGGTTTATAAATCCGTGGGAGGCGTAGGTTGAAGATGGTATCTCTCAAACAACCCTGCAACCAAATACAAGAAATCTCTTGTGTCCCCAACACGCCCAATACAATGGTAAATTGTATAGGTGCACTAGTTCGGTGAAGAGATGGTGATACAAGTGTAGTATGGATAGTAGATATAGGTTTTTGTAATCCGAACAATAAAAAACAGCAAGGTAGCAAATGATAAAACGGAGCACAAACGTATTGCAATGCTTGAAAACAAGGCCTAGGGTTCATACTTTCACTAGTGCAATCTCTCAACAGTGCTAACATAATTGAATCATATAACAATCCCTCAACTTGCGATAAAGAATCACTCCAAAGTTCCTATTAGCGGAGAACATAAGAAGAAATTGTTGTAGGGTACGAAACCACCTCAAAGTTATCCTTTCCGATCAATCTATTGAGCCATCCCTATAAGTGTCACAAACAACCCTAGAGTTCGTACTAAAATAACACCATATGATACGCATCAACCAACTCTAATGTCACCTAGATACTCCAATGTCACCACAAGTATCCGTGAGTTGATTATTCGATATGCATCAAACAACTTCAGATTCATAATATTCAGTCCACACAAAACACTTCAAAGAGTACCCCAAAGTTTCTTATCGGAGAAAAGATAATGAAAACGTGCAACCAATCCCTATGCCTAGATCACCCCAAGGTCACGGGAATCCGCGAGTTGATCACCAAAACATACATCAAGTGACTCAATAAAATACCCCATTGTCACCACGGGTATCCACATGCAAGACATACATCAAGTGTTCTCAAATCTGAAATATTCAATCCGACAATAACGAAACCTCAAAGGGAAAGACTAAATTCATCACAAGAAGATAGAGAGGGAAGAAACACCATATGATCCAACTATATTAACAAAGCTCGCGATACATCAAGATCGTGCCAAATCAAGAACACGAGAGAGAGAGAGAAAGAGAGAGAGATCAAACACATAGCTACTTGTACATACACTCAGCCCCGAGGGTGAACTACTCCCTCCTCGTCGTGGAGACCGCCGGGATAATGAAGATGGCCTCTGGTGATGATTCCCCCCTTCGGCAGGGTGCCGGAACGGGGCTCCAGATGGGTTTTCTTCGGTACAGAGGCTTGCGGCGGCGACGGCGAAGTTCTAGGTTTCTTTTCGGGGTTTCTGATATTTATAGGATTTTTTAGCGTTGGATTTATGCCAGGGGGCCCACGAGGGAGCGACAAGCCTGCTCCGCGCGCCCTGGGGGGGAGGGCGCGCCCCCCAGGCTTGTCGCGTCCTCGTGGCTCTTCTGGTCCTTCCACGAAGCTTCGGGGGTCTCTTTTGGTCCATAAAAAATCACCGTAAATTTTCAGCCCATTCCGAGAACTTTTATTTCTGCACAAAAAACAACACCACGGTAGTTCTGCTGAAAACAGCGTCAGTCCGGATTAGTTCCATTCAAATCATACCAAAACCATATAAAATTGTTGTAAACATGGGATGAATACTTCATAAATTATAGATACGTTGGAGACGTATCAGTTATGTGCGTCAAAACTTGCATCAGTTTTATTCTGTGAATCTCACGAAAAAAAGTTTTATTCTGTGAAACTTACGGCGACACCACCATTTTCGTTAGTTTCACTCTTTCATACTCCCTCCATTTCACAATGTAGTGCGCCCGCGCTTCCCGAGATTTAAGTTTGACCATAAATTTAACCAACGAGACCGACTACGGCGGGAGCAGAAATTATACCAATGGTATAATTTTTGCATTATACCAGTGGTATAATTTTTGCTCCCGCCGCAGTCGATCTCGGGAAGCGCGGGCGCATTACATTGTGGAATGGAGGGAGTACTTAATTCTCTTACGGGGAATACATGAAATACACAAATGAATTTTCAAATCCTGGCGCAGATCAACGGTCCACAATGTGCCTGCCCCTGCCCTCCATGTCACTTGTCACACATCTCCTTCCAAGGTGCGCATGCGCTTCTAGTGCCATACTACTGTCGGTCGAAACGAGAGGCCGCACGGGCACGCGGCTGCGTCGCGCTTTAGAGCATCTCCAACAGGCGCGCGGTTGTGCGGCGCGGTAAAAAAAAAATTAGCGCCGAAATAGCCTTTTTTTGCGCGCAGGAGGGTGTTTGCTTTACCAGGCGCTGCAAATTTTAGCGCGCCAGCAGGCGCTGCAAAATCCAGCGCGCGCGAGCAGCCGGTGCTTGGAATAAAAATGGAAACAACACATACGAAAAAAAATATGAAACAACGCCTAGTTAAAATTCATAACATAATTCAAGCCCCACACCACAAACTAGTCCATACGATGCAAATAAAACTAGATAAAAACGATGCTACGATGCAAATAAACTAGATAAAACTAGATAAAGCATCGACGAAATTACTCTTCCTCCTCGGTGGTGTAGTCCGACGACGTAAACGCGTCGATCCACCGAGGATCATCCTCGTCCCAGGTCGACGCAGGTCCCAGCTCGCACTGGGCTTTCGCCAGTGCCTTCCGCTCACGCTTGTCCGCCCGACGTGCGGCTCGCTCCGCCCGCCTCTGCGCCTAGAACTCGTTCTCGGCGACGACATCCTGCGGGAAGCGCTCGCGCCACACCGCCATGGCGTGCTCGTCCGTCTCGGCGATGAGGAGGCGGTGCTCCCGCCTCCGCTGGAGGTGGCGATCCTCCTCGGTGACTAGTCGCGGGGGAGGCGCGAGTTCCTGCGCCTGCTCGCGCGTCCGCACGTCGGGGAAGTTCATCTGCGTCCGTGGCCTCCCGAGACGCCACGCCGCCGCGTCGTACGCGCGGGCGGCCTCGTGGGCGGTCTCGAACGTGCCGAGCCCAAGACGTATATCGTCGCCGGAGCGGATCTCCGCGTAATACACGCCGGAGGGGCGGAGGCGGAAGCCCGAGCTGCTCCGAGAGCGCGGCGGCATGGCGGGGCGGCGGGGGAGAAGGCGCGGCGACGGCGGGCACCGAAAGCGGCGAGGAAGAAGGCGTGAGAAAGGGAAATGGTGGCGGTTGGCGGACGCCCCGCGCGTGGCTTTTAATAGCGCGCTGGACACCGCGCGTCAAAACTGCCGCGCGATGCCGCTTTTTCCCGCGCGCGCCCAACTTTCACGCGCCTGCTGGAGCGCGGCAAACAGCCGCGCGCGCCAAAAAGCCGGTTTTTCCACAGCGCGACTTATATAGCGCGACTGTTGGAGATGCTCCTAGCTTGTGGCCGGAGCTGGAACAACGTCCCGCCTAGGGCCTGACTTCTCGCTTCTGTGCACACCGATGGCGATATAGACGGCCGGGCCCGGGCGCAGAAAGCAGATGGATGCGACTGGTCGAGGCAACCAGGGTACCACGAGGTATAGGCCACGCGTGGGGCGCGTCCATACGTGCCGCGCGCTCGCTACCATCCAAGCGCATATCCATCGGGTTGCCCGTGCGATGTATCCAGCACCATTTCGATGATGACTCCATCGAGTCCATGACAGTTAGAGAGGCAGGCGCAGTGCACATAATAACAGTCAAGTAAAACAACCATGTCAGTTCTGATAGGCGAACGAATGAACTGGGACGTGACACGAGGGCGTGCGCAGGACGTACAAAATTAATGATGAGCTGTTCTCAAGATCAGTCACCGGGACGTGACGGGCGACGGACCGGCCGGTCCAAAGGAGAGGAAGACCGTCCCGTTCCTTCAGCTGTTCCTCCGCCGTCTCACTCGGCCTTTTCGAGAGAGATGGGGCCAGTCGATGCCGATGGCCGGATGGCTCGACCTCCAATTCTCTCTCGGTGCTTCCTTTCACTGTTGCTCATGTTTTGCCGACAGTCGCCATTGGTGCCATGCCAAGGGAGGGAGATCTGACCCCCCCTCATGTGAATGCCAAGTTGGCCATCCATAGGCCTCCGGTGCGGGACTAGTCGCATGTGTCCACGTTAACTAATCGTACGTTCGTGGTTACATTGTTCATTGCACCGGGCCATAGTGGCCGCTGAAAAGAATATCATGGCGAACTGTGCACGTGTGTTACTACAGAGAAGTAACCGGCCGGTGTGATCGATGATTGGATGGTCCCATGCATCAAATGCATGCATGCCGTCCGCACGCAGGATTGATGTGGCCGTTGGTCTTGTTTGAGAGCTACGTGATCCATCCATGACAGCGTTGTTTGTGTCAGGTCGAGTACCATCGTCCGAGCGGATGGACCAAAGCTTGCACGATCCTGCTGTTGGGCATGTCCTTTTTTGAGATGATTTTTTTTAGATGATTGTACTTGAGATCGACTCGAGGCAATAAAGGAAAGCATAAAATCGGTTAAAGTGAGCTCTTTGACGAGTAAATTAATCTGACATGAGATTGCAGATTGCAACACTGTATACTGCTCCCTCGTTTCCAAAATACTTGTCGTTGTTTTAGTTCAAGTAATTTATAGTTTCTTCAACCCCAAAATATTCTACTCCCTCAATGTTCTTATATTATGGGACGGAGGGAGTATTTAATTTGTACTGTCCGACGAAAGTTGCTCTCTTTCTAAGAACCAATTAGGAGGGTGCATATTAAACATTTTGATGTCTATTCAATGCAAAATTTTCTTTAGTGTGGCGTTGATCTTCAGTAGACATTGTGTACGCACAACTACATTGTACTCAGTCTTTTAAAAGGAAAACTCTATCCCTTTTGCCTTTTGTGATGTTATCACCGTATCGTATCTTGGCACCAATGGCGACTGTCGGCAAAACATGAGCAGCAGTCTTTCCCTACTCCACCTCCTGCACGACACTGCTAGGCGGCCAAGCATTGGTGGAGTCAGCATCTGCACAATGGGTGTGCAGAGTCCACTTCAAAAGTTAGTTCTGATCATATTTCTTCTAATTTTTCTGATGTGTCTTGTTCAATATGCCTAAGTATACAAACTTTTTGCCAAATAATGGGTGTACATCTACACGCACATGTCCTCATTTAGTTCCGCCCATTCGGCCAAGTCCTCCCCTGCTCCGACTTAGTTCCTCCCCTGTTCCACATCTTCCCCTTCCTTTGCTCACGTTCATCCCCTACTCCTCTCCTTCTTCACATGCCTTTACTAACCATGGATCTACTTATTTGCAGGTTTATCTGAGAATTTGATACTCCGTGAGGCGGATTTAAGGTATGATGCTTATGTGATATGATGGTGAATCATCCATGCCTTTCTTTGTCAAATGAGATGGTGAATTTACTAGTCTTGTGTTCTGCTCATGTATAGATTTAATGATGCATGCCTTTTTCTTGTGAAGTGAGATGGTGAAATTAGTTGTTTGTTGCTTTATATGATATGATGGTGAATGTTGTTGTGTGTTGGTCATGTATCAGATTGATGAATGTATGCCTTTCCTTGTCAAGTGTGATGGTGAATAAAAAGATTCAAGTTCATAAGTCTTTGTATGTTTTATTGAATAAATTTATAATTTGATATGACGTGTGTGCATTGTAGTTGCACCATGTCTTAGTTGGACTTGATTTCTTCCATTACTGAAGAGAACAAAAGAAGAAAGAGAAAAAATATATTATATTGACAACGATGTATGTTGAGTCAGTTTGTCTTGGGCTAGCTTATGTTAGCATGCTGAGGGCATCGAAGAGTTTATACACTATAAAAAAGACAAATCCGTGATGATACTCGTTTGTCCTAGTAGGTCATGTTTTCTGCCATCCATGTACATCCGTGACGGTTTTATGACATAATCAAGATAGTCATCCATGTGTTGTCATAGATGTGTTCCATGACAATATTTGTCCGTTTTATCATGAAAGTGTGCTCTTCCATGATAGAAAATGTCGCGTCATAAGTGTTTCGTCAAGGGTAATCGTGGCAGCCACCATAACGGGTCGCTGTTAAGCTATCGGGTGCGGGTTCCGGATCCGATACCCGTTAAAGACGTGGCCAACTGATGATCCTCCACGTGTCGGTTTTTTATTTGACGACGGAGCCATGTGTCGGCTCTTCGTTGAAACAACTATCGCACGTCCAATGAACAATGTGCGCCTATTAAAAAATGACACGTGGCACGACAACCCCCCCCCCCCCCACCCAAACAGTGGCATGTTTATTTAAAAAGGCCAGCCCAGTCAAAGGCCTTGTTAAAGCCCATGGGCCTAAGTCAAAACTTAGTAGATCTGACCCATGGAAGGCCTTTTAACAGCCTACCTGCATATAGCCCATTTACGACCCGGTTCCACATGACCCGTTAGAACCTATGTGAATTTAACCCATTACCAGCACGTGAGACATTCAACATGGTTCCAGCCTATTGATACTTCCGGCCCATGTGTCACCCGTGACGTCCTTCGACCCATATGTGGCCCATTGTGTCTCTCGGCCCAATAATGGCATGTGGTGCTTCTGGCCCATCTAGAGCATGTGGTGTCTTTCGACCATTAACTGCCCATGGTGGCTTTGAGCCATTTCCGGCCTATGATGTCTTTCAACCTGTTAACGGCTTCTGGTGTCTTTGAGACATTTTTGGCCATTGATGCTTTTGGACCACTAACGCTCCATCTTGTATTTGGGCCATTTATGGCCCTCGATGTCTTTTAGCCCATTAATAGCCTGTGATGTATGTGGGCCATTTTTGGCCATTGATGACATTCGACGCATTAACAGTATGTCATGTCCATGGGCCATTTCCAGTATGTGATGTCTTTAGGTCCATTAACGACATGTTATGTGCTTGGGCCCATTCACAGCCCGTTGTGCTTTCAACCCGGCTCATGTTGTTTTTGGCACGTTTCCCATCCGAGGTTATTTCGGCCTGTTTGTGGCCATGGTTATTTCGGCCCATTAAAGGCCGATGGTACGTTCGGTCCATTAGCACTTTATACTAGGGCATTATACTAGGAAATTACACAAATTACATCAACTGGGCACCAAAATTCGCCACCAGTGCAAATAAACGCACAAACAAAAAAAATATTACATACACTAGGCATCAAAGTTCGCCACCAGCACAAAAAATGGAACAACAAAACAAGTCCAGGCAATTGCGACCACTTCAATAGGGCTTAAGAAATATTATCCTGGGTATCGACCATTTCGGCAAGCAGCTTTGCAAACTGATGAATATTCCCTTGTTTGGTTTTGACATTCTCCATCGATTATTGTTGCTAGAAAATGTGCATATGATTTCTCCAGGGTCTTCCTTAGTGATTCAGATCCTTGTCGGAGCATAATCGAAGAATGTCTTTCCGCTTGGAGTTGAGATTGAAGAAGAGAAACCGATTCAGATGGCGACTCCAAAGAGCTTGTGCCACTGGTAGTGGCCAGTATCTCGAACATTACATCAAGATATGAGTTTGAGATTGTCTCGCTATCTTGAAGATAGTTTTCCTTATCTGCATTATCAGCTTTATCATAGAACAATGGGGTTGTCTCACTATCTTTAGGAGACATTTCCATCATTTTGTCAGCATTCTAAAAGAGGAACAAGCAGATAGATAACAAGTTTAACATGTATATGAAAGACATTGTGATAAACCAGTTCAGTAGTAAGATGGATAGGATTATACTAGTATGTCTTTCATTGCTAAGTACTCCCTCCATTCGGAATTAACTGTCGCTGTAATGAGTACTCCCTCCCTCCATTTCAACGTCTAGATACACTCATTACAGCGACAGTTAATTCCGAATGGAGGTAATACATAATGATAGTACGAAACTAACATAGCCCCATGTACCATGGTCGCTGTATTATCTATACCACATCCCATTTTACGTTGGCAAATCAAGATAGAGACACATTTTAAAATAAGATTGACATAATATGACATTGTTCATATCATAAGGGAAATCAGTTAAGACAAAGCAACTTTGAATGAATGTAAGTGTGGGAAAATCCACAGCGGCACAAGATTACAAATGGATACCACAAGAACACATGCATGAATATTATTGGCTCTATTTGATCCTAGTAATGTGCATGATACGAGAAAAGTTATGTTTATACAACTGAAATCAAAATTGGCATGGAGCAAGAAGTTACCACAACAAACCAGTTAAAGAAACAAGTTTATAAAACGTACCTGTTGTGCCATTGGAGTTTTGATTGGATCCTGAAAATTTGAAGTTAGTTGATACAGGTAAATAAAGTGATACAAGAGCAAAGCGGTATGCAGCATAGCTATGGAATCTTACTGGAGAACGGTTGTTCTTCTACTTTAAGCACTTGTCCTACAAGAACAGAGGATAGTAAGAAACATGCAGAAATATATAATAGTTCAAAACATCATCTGATCCCTTAGACCTTACTTGATTCTTGGGTCGGGACTACTGTAGAACAAGGCGTGCCATGTCATAATTTTGTAAATGTTTCTCCGGAGATAAAAGGGGAACTTCATGAGTACCCTTGTTATTGAAGTGTGTTCTCTATAGGTAATGTCGATACTACCTTACCGCATTCTTGAAAATATATCGTAGGATTTAGAAGAGGTTTCCTCATCCCAAGTATCCATATCAGACCTTACCTATGGAAATGAATGGAAACACTGTTCGGTTATAATCGGGTGGGAGATAGAAAGTATGAGACAAAGCAAAGTAATGGCCATGCATAACATTACTTACAAATACTCATGGAGAAAGACATAAATTGGCCGCAGGAATAAGTGTACTAACTAATGGAGTTGGGGTTCTCCGTGGTGGCCTTGGTGCTTTGGAAACTGGAGTTGCGTTACTAACTGCTGGTGTTTGGGTGCTCTAAGGTGGAGATGGTGATGTGGCAACTGGAACTGGGTTACAATGTGTTGGGGTTGCGGTTCAATGGGGTGTAGCTGGTTCTCTGTCCAATGGAGTAGGGGTACTATCTCCCAGAGAGTGGGTTGTGTGTGGTGGGGCTGGTTCTTTTTCAAGTGCGACCACAGTGTTATATGCTTTGATGGGTAACATTGTCTTTTCTGAACACCTTGCTTTTACTCCTTCGGATTGGGCCATCACCCCCTCCAATTTTAATATCTGATAAACAAGAGCGGTAATTGATGCACAAACATTGTATGATAGACCGATGGAATAGGTAGTGGGATAAAAAAGGATGGCATGCCACAATTCATATATATGATGTATAACTAAACAAGATGGCACGACATAATTCACATATATGATGTATAATTAACATGATGGCATGACAAAATTCATGTTGGGAAAACGTAGTAGAATTTTTTTTTCTTCAGAAAAATCGTCCTACGAATCAAACTCCCAAGATCACTATGAAGATGCATATGAGAATGGATCTGATCTTTACCAACAAGAGTGCAGCGGAAGAAGTGCTGGTGTTGATCGTTGGTGCAGATTCCTGTAGCTAGGATTTACAACCTCCCGACCACGAGAATTTGTTTTCCTCGAATGAAGATCAAACACACGATCTCTCTGCTGAATCTCATTTATATGTAGACTCGAGAACCATTGCAATTATAGCAAATAAAATAAACTTGCCGGTGCGGCAACTGTGGTGACATGGTGCTACGACCGGCAATCCCAGATGCTGGAACCGGTGACCCCCGGTGCTTGAACCGGCGATGTTGGCTGCTACAGGCTCGGGGTGAAGGGGCGGCCAGTGAGGCGACTGCGGTGACATGGTGTTGCGATCGGCGATCCCAGATACTGGAACTGGTGACCCCCGGTGCTGGAACCGGCGATGTTTGCTGCTACAAGCTCGGGGTGGAGGGGTAGATGATGAGTGTTATTTTTACACTCATCTACCCTTAGTTTAAACCGATATATTTCATTAAAATTGATATATTCGCTCCGATATTGCCACTAATGACTAATGAATGCATAAGATTCCACAAATCCTCTCTTTATTGTGTTTCTACAGGAAATGGGCTATATATGGACGAAATTAAGTGAGAACATGGAAAGGAGTAAAGGAGGAGATAGACGAAATCAAGAGCAGGGGCACCAGAAGAAATAGTACAAAAGACGAGGCGCATCCATTGTAAGACATATTATCAATCAATCAACCTTCATGATGTGTTCTATGATGTGTTCTTCGTGTGATCTAATATCCATGTGTGAGTAGTTCGGTAAGGTATGTGTTGAGGCAAGAGCCTTGCAACCTGATGTATTTGTTGTGAGGGTCAATGAAAGTGTTTTGAATTAACATCCCGTATGTGTGAAATAATATTGTTCCGTAGATGTCTCTTTTCTCTTCCGCCTTCTTCATCCCTGCAGGTACCCAGGATCATGGAGAGCGAGTCACGAGGAGGCTAAGGGCAGGGAGACCATGAAGTGTCATTTTGAACACCAGTGACGGAAATGTTTAGTACGGTAACACGGATCATATCCCTGGGGATTCAAGAGGTGTAGTCATTAAACGTCCAATGCTTTTGTCTAATTATTGCAATCTTAATTACCGAGGCAACCCCGCGAGACGGATAGGGCCTTCGGTTGGACAACTAACTCTTGATGCAGGACGCGTGCCGGTCAAGACGTAATTTGGACACATCCCCCACTTCGGTTCGTAACAAGCACATCTCGATGGGTGACTTCCAGCGCACAAATTAAGATCATATTTGGTCCCAACACAAATATATGGTTGTAAGCATTAAGACCTCATACCCATGCCTATTTTTATTATAAGTGTTCTCTTTCCGTTGCTTGATTTTGATCCGGTCAAAAGCTGGAATTGTTCTTTAACAAAAGCTTGCTTGAAACCCCAGCTTCAAAGGGGCCATCCTCTCGTGGGTTCGATAACTCAGGGTCACTTTTGGGGAAAAAGGCAAGAATCCTTTCTGCTCCATTTCCGGATCACTAAAGGAACTAATCAGCAGACGATGCAGCGACTGCAACGACTGCGATGACAGGGTACTGCGACCAGCGATCCCAAATGGTCGAACCAGCAACCCCCGATACTGGAACCAGCGATGTTGGCTGCTACAAGCTCGGGGTGGAGGGGCGGCCAGTGCGGCGACTGGGTGCTGCGACCGGCGATCCCATATGATGGAACCGGCTGGAACCGGTGATGTTGGCTACTACAAGCTCGGGGTGGAGGGCGGCCGGTGCGGTGACTGCGGCGACATGATGCTACGGCTGGCGATCCCAAATGCTAGAACCAGTGACCCCCGGTGCTGCAACCAGCGATGTTGGCTGCTACAAGCTCGGGGTGGAGGGTCGGCCAGTGTAGCGATTGCGGCGACATGGTAATGCGACCGACGATCCCAGATGCTGGAACCGGCGACCCTCGACGCTGGAACCAACGATGTTAGCTGCTACAAGCTCGAGGTGGAGGGGCAGTCGGTGCGGCGACAGGGTGCTGCGACCGATGATCTCAGATGCTGGAACTGGTGACCCCCGATGCTGGAACCGGCGATGTTGGCTGCTACAAGCTCGGGGTGGAGGGGCGGTAGGTGCGGCGACATGGTGCTGCGGCCGACGATCCCAGATGCTGGAACTAGTGACCCTCGATGCTGGAACCGGCGATATTGCCTGCTACAAGCTCGGGGTGGACGGGCAGCTGGTGTGGCGGCTGTGGAGACATGGTGCTACAACCGGTGATTCTAGATGCTGGAACTGGTGACCCCCGGTGCTGGAACCGGCAATGTTGGCTGCTACAAGCTCGGGGTGGAGGGACGGCCGGTGCTGTAACCGGCAAACCCTGGGGCTGGGACCGGCAACGGTGGCTGCTACAAGCATGGGGCGGAGTGGTGCTGGTGCTATGACTATGACAATGGGGTGTTGTGACCTACACCACCTGCGCAGCGTGGCAGCCGGCTGCAAGGGTGACAACGACGACCGAGGGGCGACGAAGCGGGGTATAATGCGTGAGCCTGCTATGCTGACGCCTCGCCTACTACAGGGGGAAAAAGATTTTTCCTCGCGTGTTGACTGCCGGAGATGAGATGAAGCGCAGGAGGAAACATAATCCAATGGTCGTACTCGCTGGCATCCAATGGTTAGGCAGGTGGTCGATGGAGAGTTTTGATCGGCCGACCGGCGGCTAGCGCTGGCCATCCCGTATGCAGGTCCGTGAATCGCGACGCAGCCATCCCAACCGGAGCTTCAGTCTACTCTCAGCCCCCGTGCCGCGACGACGACCACTCGCCGGTGACGCCCAGCCAAGCTCCCGAGTCGCCTCTCGCCTACCCACCGGCTCGCGCCCGCAGGCCGCAGCATGCTGCCCCTCGCGCACCCCACCCGCCATCCCCACCCCCGCCCTGCATCTCGAGCCCCACCTCCGGAGCGCTCTCCTGCCTTAGCCCGAGCTCGACCTCGCCTTCCCCACCGCTCGTCCCATGCGCTCACCCTCACCCGAGCGCAGCCTCCGAGCGCGGAACCGGGCGAGGATACTGAAACCACCTCCGCCCCCGCGAGCAGCAGCGTCCTGTCGTTCTTGTGCCCGCTTCTCAAGTTCTTCGGGGTAACTAGCTGCTGCCTGCTGCAGTTAGTTTTCTTTATTATCAAAAATAAATAAATAACTGCTTCAGTTTCTCCCCACTGAACTTGGATTTGTTTGCTGAAAATGTGTGCTTTTTGTGAACTGAAATGCAGGGCGGGGATCCTTCTCAAGAGCGGAATGACATCGTGGAGGTAATCATTGTAGAACTTTTTGGCACATTTGGATTGAATGGTATTTGCAAAATCCTACATCGACATGGATTTTTTCCCCCTCCTAATAATTTACTAATAGTAGAAGGGAAGAAAAACGACCAGCACAGGAACTCATACATGAGAGCATCAAAAGGAAAAAACAAAACAAAACAACAAGCACCAAAAAACAGACGACTTGGATTATAACCTTGAGTTTACTGAATTGGTAGCAACAGGTGAAATTGTTACCACATGAATACCCTGTGGGAGCAAAAGGAAACTTCAAATACTGTAATTGGTGTAAAAGTTTCTCTTGATGTGTATTCTGGGCACTGATTTTTCTCCACACCTCAGTGACCGTCTGCTGTTACTTTATTGTTTGCCAGGTGGCCACATCTTCTCTTTCAAGTTTAGCTAGACTACCATGGGGATCAAGTGTTGCAGCTAGTAGTGCTGGAAACGTCACTACACCAACGAGTGCCCTGACTCTTCAACTGTATGAATTTGGTAATTGTTCTTTCTGTTGGTTCTTCCTTGTGGCATGTCGAACTAGGAATTTTAGAATGTACTGATCAACTCCTTCGTTATCTTTCCAATAGAGGCATGCCCCTTCTGTAGGAGGGTCAGGGAGGCCATGACTGAGCTTGATCTTTCCGCAGAGGTCTTCAACCATCTCTTATAGCACATATTCATTCGTTCCTACAACCGTATTGTGCTATTATAAATCAATGTTTAGGAAAATCACAGTTCTCCTTTATGGGAATTGCATTATAGTTGTGTGGCAATATATGTCAAGGATAAAATTGCTTTTCCTTTCAACTATTAACATGATATTGTAATTTGGTATTTTTTCCTACTTAATAACTTTCCCCCAAATACTAACAAAAAGTGCAGGTTTATCCTTGCCCAAAAGGATCACTGAGGCATAGAGATGTGGTCAGGAAAATTGGAGGGAAGGAGCAGTATGTCTTCATCAATTCCGCATTTACTTATAGCTTCAGTTGAACAGAAATGCAGATTGGAAACTTCATAAATTCTGCATTCATGGTTATCATTTTTGGCATTACTATGGCGCCATTTCTTTTCATGTTTCCCTTACGGTCATTGTACTGAATTTTTTCCTACTTTTATACAGGTTTCCACTTCTTGTTGATGCAAGTACTGGGGTCACAGTGTATGAAAGTGGTAAGTTCCAATTGTTCTCTAGTCCTTTTGATTGGTGGTGACAGTGGGTAATACTCCCTCCGTTGCAGAATATAAGGTGCATCAGTTTTCATGCAAGTCAAACGATTGTATGTTTGACCAAGATTATAGAAGAAAATATCAAGAACTCCAACACCTAATAGATAAAATATGAAAATACCTGTCATGATGGATCAAATGATATAAATTTTGTATTGTAGCTATTGATATTTGTTTCCAGGAACTTGGTCAAACTTGCACACGTTTGACTTAAAAAAAAACTAATACACCATATATTTTGGAATGGAGGGAGTACCATGCAAGGACTCTTTTGAAACTCTTTATTTGTTGGCATACAAAACAATAGCTTCCATTATTATGTTTAAGGTGACTTCCTTCCTGTTTGTATAGTTTAGTGAAACTAGCTGCTAAACTAAAAAATAGATAGATACTGATATGTGCCCTGAATGTGCAGGAGATATTGTGAAGTACCTATTCAAACAGTATGGACAAGGAAAGAGCCCTTCTTTTGGCCTCCTTGAGAGGTATCCAACTTTGCTTGTTTGAATAGCTTTTCCTTCACTTGTCCATCACGCAATGCAATGATGTTGGAATGCTGGCGTAGCTAAAACTACTCATGTAATCTAGTGTTACACACATTTCCAGTTATCCTATCATATTATCAAGCCATCTCCATGCTTTTTGCAGTACAATTTTCACAGGATGGGTGCCTACTCTTCTTCGAGCCGGAAGAGGAATGACAATGTGGAGCAAAGCTGGTGCGGTACCTACAGAGAAGCTGGAACTCTTTTCATTTGAGAATAACACTGTACGAACCATTCTCTCCTCGACGTACTTTTTGCAAGGAGTCAGCTATATTTTCTTCTGATATACGTGGGTGATTCAGTACGCAAGGATCGTGCGTGAGGCTCTGTGTGAATTGGAGCTCCCTTATGTTCTCCAGAACGTGGGAGAGGGGTCGTCGAAGATGAATTCGCTGCTAAGCATAGCAGGTTCTAAGCAGGTAAAGTCAGAGAGATGCTGAAGTGCAACGGTATAAGAGAATCTGCAGGCATAGAAAGAGGCTGATCTGCTAGAAAATAACACGCATGATGTGATAACGCGCTTGATGTTTCGTTCTTGGTCTTCGTTTGGGGAGGAGGAGGAAGCATGGGCAACGAGTTGTGAGTTCCTTCGTTTCCATTTTCCCGTTAATTGCGTGGCTCTTCTGCTCTGGTGAACTGAGAAATGCTGCTCTTGTCCTGGGTGCAGCGACTACCTGTTCAAGCTCCTCTTGATCGGCGACTCCTCCGTCGGCAAGTCCTGCTTCCTCCTCCGTTTCGCTGTGAGTTTGAGTTACTACTACTACCTGGCAATGTGGGATTGTGGGTGGCCATCTTTCTTTTGAAGATCAGACATATATACTTGGGAATGATCTTGATTTTAATTGCTCTTGTGTTCATCCAGGACGATTCGTATGTGGACAGCTACATTAGCACCATCGGCGTTGACTTTGTGAGTGGCTTCTCCTCGCAGTGCAGCTGTGTTCTTGATGATTCTCTCGCTAATTATTTCTCATCCTATGTTTGGTTCGTCTTTGATCCATTGATTGATGGATGCACCTGTGCAGAAAATCCGCACTCTCGACATGGATGGGAAGACCATCAAATTGCAGATTGTAAGTGATTCATTGCTACTCTTCTTCACAGGTTTGCTAGTATCACGTACGGGATATGTTATCACTTGATTGTCAACTTTTGTGTATTGGAAATAAACTGATTCCCATGAGCCATGAAACTCCTGCATCACAAACATACAAACTGCTTTGTACTGTGGGTGGAAACAATTGTGCAGAGCAGAAACCGTAATGCTCGCAATCTCATCTGATATTAGCACCTCTTGCATGCATTTACAACAGTGGGACACGGCAGGACAGGAGCGGTTCAGAACCATCACAAGCAGCTACTACCGAGGAGCTCACGGGATCATCGTAAGTCTCATCTCTCCACCTGTAAAACAACAATAAAAATTCGCAACTTTTACCCACCACAATTCAGCAAGCGTTTGGTTTCCTTGAGTTGTATCCAGATTGTCTATGACATCACAGACATGGAGAGCTTCAACAATGTCAAGCAATGGCTGAGTGAGATCGACAAGTACGCCAACGACAGCGTGCGCAAGCTACTTGTCGGTAACAAGTGTGATCTGGCTGAGAGCAGGGTCGTCGATACTGCCGTAGCACAGGTCACAGTTCCAACTGCCCTCTTGCATTCGAGATACGGACTCGTAGACTAGGCTCTGTCTGCATGCTTGTAGCACGGGAATTCGTCGTGTTTCTGTGGAAAATGAATCAATTCCTCGTCTGTCGATGCTGAAGTTGTTTTGTTGCATATTTTCTTAAGCTAAATGGGCAATGCAAATCAGTGCAGGCCTATGCTGATGAGATGGGTATTCCTTTCCTAGAGACAAGTGCTAAAGAGTCCATCAATGTTGAAGAGGCCTTTTTGGCAATGTCTGCAGCAATCAAGAAGAGGTAGAAGAGCAAATGAGCTTTTAAATTATTATATTCAGTTTTTGTTTTTGTTTTTAGAATGCTTATGCTGATGAAACTTATGTCTGGTCTGCAGCAAAGCTGGCAGCCAAGGAGGCCTGGAGAGGAAGGCCTCCAACCTGGTGCAGATGAAAGGCCAGCCAATTCAGCAGCAGCAGCAGAAGAAGAGCAGCTGCTGTTCGACATGACCAGAGATCGGACTCGAGGGAGGGTAAGACATCCCGCCGGGATGCCCCGGCGCAGCTACCTTCCAGGAATCAGGATGAACATGGCATCTGCCAAATGTGAACCTCTGGCTTCCTTATCTTTTGGAACACCTTGTTAGCTGCAAAACTGTATCAGTAAGCGAGTTCACATCACATGTTCGTATCGATCTTTCAGTGGAGCAACATCTGTCAAAATCGTATCAGAAAACTCTATGATTTCGATGGTTCTCTAACAGCACAACAACCAGAGTTATACCATGTCAACCATATTGCAATCTGCTAACTGGCCAATCTGAAAGACGGTGAACTTACATATGCAAAGCTTGTAGAGATACAGATGCTGATTTTGTTTATACTTTTTTACATCATCATGAAGTGGCAGACACATCACACAAGGCTATGAGACGTCCTTGAAATGTCGCCGCCTTGTGGAACTCAAATCGGAACTAGAAGATAACTTGATAGGTCGGTCGTTCAGGCTACACGAGTACTCGCTCTCCATGGTTAGCTGGAGGGGAAACTGCAGTAATATCATGCAATCTGCGAACTGTCCAATCTGAAAGATGATGAATTTACATATGAAAAAGCATGTACAGAGACAGATGCTGATCTTTTTTTTTTTTTTTTAAACATGGAGTGGCACACATAAGGTTATGGGAGTTCCATAAAGGGTAGCCTTGTCGTACTCAAACCCGAACTGGCGAGATAGCTTGATAGGTTGGTTGTTTAGGCTAGAAGTAGTAGTCACTCTCCATGGTTCGCTGGAAGGGAAATTGTGGCATCATCATGTTGCTGCCGGTGTCCAGAATCCCGCTCTGCTCAATTATCTGCAGAAACAAGATCAAGACATTAAGAACAATGTTGCTCAATTATCCGGAAATATGTAGGTCCATTGTTATAGAATGCAGAAGACTGGCAATAAGATTTTCTACTACTCCTATGGTCGATTCCCATTTTTTTACCATGCTCTGGTCGATTCTAAATGCTAAAACTGATCTGAACGCTATCCTAAAATCAAAAGGTAACATCTCAAATAGTGCAGTTTCTTTCAAATGGATCTGGGTTAGAGTATACCCTTTCTTGAAGTATATCATTGGCAGCCTTCAGTATGCCTTCCTGCAAAAGAGAGGCACAAAAAGACACTGGTGAAGGGAATTGCTGTGCTCATCTTTCTACAAGCAAGTTCAAAAAAATCTCATTAGAGGAATAAAATTTCATGCGGAGCGAACCTTGGTCTTGAGCATCTCAATCTCCCTAGATATGATCTGCATCTGCTCAGCAGAAAGGGACAGTATATTAAAAGTAATCATTTCTGAAAAGATTTTAGTTTGTGCAGAGAAGGGAGATATAGTTTACCTTTGTATAGCGGATATTGTGTACCCAAATTTCAAGGTTACTCTCCAGGGTTTGCAGCTCATTGAGATTCATGTGGTTTATATCATTCTCTCCATACATGTACCTGCATGGATGTGCTTACTTTTATCAATCAGTCTTGTGCTCGATACTATACTTTTATGTTGCACCTTCATAATATTCAAACCTTTCTAATGGAATTTTGCCAGTTTAATATGGACCATCAGCCTGTATTACTAAGCCATGTGATACAAATTCTCATTTTATTATATTTTATAACACCTTTTAAAAAACTAACAATTTGATGCCAATAGTTGTAACGGTTGGTGTATCACGCAAGATAATTGTCCTTTTTAATGGACTCTTCCAAATTAGCATAGCACACACACAGGGTAAGTATGTCCTCATTCAAGTGTAAGTAGTTAACAAAGTTATGCCAGTTGCTCAGACAGAGGACATGAAATTGCTTCACCGTTTACATATAAATATAACACAACTGATTACCTTAAGCCCTTTTGTAGTAAGTCAATTTCTTGCCTTAAGAGTAGTACCTCTTGTTGTATTACCTGCAATGAGAGAAGAATGCCAGCACCTCAATAGAACTAGATGTAGAAGTAACTTTGCATATTAGTAGTTATGTCGAATATAATGTAACTCAAGATTCATGCGCACTGATGAGCAAATCAAAGGTCTCTTATGGAATAATGTATTTCGAATGCATAGCTTTGCAGTGCTATTTGACATTATGAGATAAACCATGTGATTTCTTTTCCTGACCTCAGGTTTGTTCTGCTCGCTACTTTCACCATGTGCTTCTGTGTTGCTACCCTTGTACCTCTCAATTAAGCCTTGCATGTTCCTAATACATCTCAGCAATAAAACATGTGAACAAATTAAACCATATATCTAGAGTTAGCATTAAATCACTTAAAAGAAAAGAGATACATACCCGTTAGTAGCTAGCTCATAAACCTTTCCATGAGGAGAAAACACCATGACACCGATATCAGCATCACATAAAACGGACAACTCCTTTGCCTTCTTCAGGAGGCCCATTCGCCGCTTGCAGAAGGTGACCTGCCTGTGCACCGAGTTTTCTATCCTTCTCATCTGAACCTTACCACGGGCCATTACTATTCTCCGGTCTATCTTCTTGTCTGTGCACACAACCTCCCACTAGTTTGGACTAGCTTCTGAAGTTGTTGCAACTGAACACTTGGATCCTCTCTCGGACTCGAGGCAAATGGTGATTTAGACCTGTCGTGGAGGTGAGCATTTTATTGTGGCTCCCGAGGACAAGGAATAATTGGTAGGCCAGTCCTTGCAGGTTGTGGAAGAGTCAAACAACACATTGCTGTTGCAATTCACAAAGTAGCCTAAATAGCTACCTTGTACAAGGGCATATGTTACAGCTTGTTCAAAGTGTATTGAATTCCTTGTAATATATAAAATCCATGTTGCTTGTACTGCCCCATGCTAGATAATCAAGTGGCCCATGATTACAATGAATATTTAGTGAGGAATATGTCTGATGTAAAGGCATTTACACTTTACACTGTTAAGACTTTGTTCTAGTTTGAAAGGTCAGAATAACATTTTAAACTCTAGTATTCTACAATTTCCTTTCTTGTACGCTCATATTCACGATGCCGCCATCTGACTAAAGAATGATAAAAATAGGAATGACACATGATGTATTCTACAATCCTCTGAAGAGTTTTAAAAGAAATGCGTACCATACAATTCGAAGTGTGAAGCCAACACTACATGTTTTACTGTTAAGTGTCATGCAACCTATTTTGTTTTGTTCACTTGGTTTTCATGACTCAGTCTTTTATAAAATTCCAACACCAACCAAAAGAATCTGGTACTCCATCCTATCTGCAAGTTTACTTGGAACAATTGAAAATAATGTCCAATAAAAAGAAGTACCTGCTGATAATCTAATCAGTTAGCTGGTTCTTGTACCATTATGTTCAGTTGAAGAGGTTGCTTAGTGCACTTAGTAGATCCAAACATGTCATGTCTGCCACTCCACAAGTAGCAAATACAAGAAGAATAAAGCAAGAAGCTTGCAGTAGGCACAAATAACATATTTATACATGCACAACTGGAGTGAAATCTTAATTGACCAAAGTTATGATGGCTAGCTCATATGAGCCAATCATGATGGCAGTTCACCAGGACCACCCCTTTCATGAACACTTTAAAATGGCTTTAGATCCAGATTCCAGACCAGTTGTCCTCAAGTATTGTCCAAGTCAAGGTGGTCAGTCACATTACAGACGCACAACAGTGCGGTATATTGTTATCTCTATCATTCATCAAATCTCGGGAAGTCCAATGAAATCAATAACTTTAGTTAAGAACCTAGAAATGCATTTTTGAGCATTTCAAAATATGAGCATCCACGGAGGTAAGAGCCGATCGTGGTGGGTGGGCTCGGCATGACGCCATTAGCCAACTGAACCCGAATCGGTTCTCCAAAATGAAGTATCTTCCTTTATCATCAACTTCTGTGTTGATTAGATCTATTACTTTTTGTTTTTATTTGATATTGTGAATGTTAAGTATCAGGATTCCCTGGCCAAAATAGGTACATCTTATGTAAACATGTTTTGCTTAGCAAGGAAGGTGCCCCTTAGAGTACATGTTAAGACAAGTTGTAACAGTACGAGACAACATTTTCGGAAATAGATAGGTTTCATGCATCACTTACATATGAGAGATGAAGAAGCAGCGGTGAACCAAGCACATGAATCCTACACGTTATGATTTTATGACATGGAAGTTCATAGAACACTCGAATCAGTAAGCAGATAATATACGAGGTAGAAGGGTGACTCTGCCATTATCCAAAATAATTCATTAGGTAATGCTATAGATATAGAAACAAAATAAGCGTAGAATAATTACTCCCCGACAAAGGAACAAATGCAAAGCTGATGATTTTTAGTTTGTCGCTTTTTTCAAGTCTAGCAAATGTTCTTTAGGTTATACCATCCACTGAAGAGGCACAAACCGATGTGGCTTTGTTGATAGATATCAGGTAGGAAAGAGTGTCAACTAGCTGCCTCCTTTCTATTGAAGTGTCGAGAAAGAAAGGTGCCACCAGTCTCACCACATGATGCAACAATAGTTCAAATTTCAACATAAGTCTAGTGATGCTCCTCTGTTGTGTCTTACCAGGAGACTCTAACTTTGAGCAATATTGACCTTCACAAGTTCATATTCTATTACTTCTCAATGAACATGTATTTTTTAGGCATGCCTGCTCAATTGTACCATGATTGCTACATATTTAGATAAAAAAGAAAGTGAACAGTTGCTAAGTTTTCAGCTCTTTGTTACAGAAAGTTCACCCAGCATTACCAATATCATTCTTGAACTCCTATCACTAGTTTGCCTCCCTATATCAGTTGAGAAAACAATTTGATTTAGCAAAAACTGGCAGAATCTGCAAGCTAGATATTTGTTGATCTTTCAAATAACAACATTACTTGCATTCTTTACTTTGTGAGGGAGAAGAGAAGTCCTGGTTGTCTGATCTTAAGAAATTTCTCTACATGAAAGAACAACGTAAAAGGTATAGCCGAAATTCGTGTTGATCTAGCAATATCTTTGAAAACTATTCCAGCCGTCAGGCACCTAATATTAATCTTCCCTAACAAATCCATAAATTTGCACTAAATAGCAGGCCTCTGAAGAGAATAACTAAGATTTGTTCACGAATAAACAAACCACCAATAAGATAGTGTGCTTTAGTGCATCTGAACCTCACTTTTGATACAGAAGGGTATTGAAGCTCTTCCTTGAACATGATACATCATCCACAAAATGAATGTGACAGCTATAATTCTAATAAAACTACATAAAAAAATCAACACAAGAGATAAAGTTCCAGAGGAAGATTTCTAAGTCCGTGATGCCAAAGGAACCACAAGTATTGGCCATTACATAGCTTTCATTTTTATATACGTACTAATAATGTTGCCTTTCACTATTCTGTAGGTGGCGATATCAGCAATTAAAGCTCAGAATAAGATTCCCTAATCTGTGAGCCTGACATTTACTTGAGACAATGTCAGGTAATATCAGGGATAATCATTCCAAAACATGATTGCACAATTACTTTTACGATAAGCTTGAGAGTGTAGTAGATCCTCTTCTCTTTTTTCACTTAAAGAATTTGAAGGAGAACAAGGTTCAACTTTGTCAGATTAGAACAGAAACTGAAGATTTACATTTAACTGAACAGTGAAAGTTTGATCTAACCACTTAAAGGGTTTAAATCCTGAAAATCTTGCTAAGTTCTAAATTAAACAACTTAAGTTTTCTGTTGCACCAATTTAGCTATTGAGTGTATTGGGCTAGGTGCAAAAAATCATAGTTCTGCTTATTTATTTTTTTGCGAGCAACCGGCAGGAGCGCTGCCTTTTCATTGAGAGAAGAAAAACCAAGGTATTTACAAGAGATGGCGTGTTTTTAAGGGGAACACGCCAAAACCAAAGTTCTAATGATTATGCTGGATTCACAAGTACATTCACAAGGTAACCTAATAGCATTTTTTTTCCAGTTTCCTGCATAATCAGGAATTTCTGTTGCACCAATTTAAGTATTGAGTGTGTGGGATTGGCAAGAAATCAGACTTCTTAATTTGCTTTTCAGTTTGCACTTCTTAAATTGCAATGATGATTACATATTTTATCCATACCGTGCCAATACACATGAGCATTGAAATCAATGACCTTATTCCTTTAACATAGTACTGATACATAAGGTAGACGATCTGATGGGGTGGGGGCGATTCATTCCTGAAAGGCCCATCTAGACATCGGACGGCAGAAATGGGTAGTCAGTGTATCCAATAACTGGATCAGAGAGGTAGAAAGTATCTCTTATGTACTTGTTGAGAGGAGCACCTATTTCAAACCTCCGTGGCAAGTCAGGATTGGATAGAAACAAGCGTCCATATGCTACCAAATCAGCATAGCCGTCGGCGATTGCTTTATTTCCATCATCCCTGTCGTATCCCCCAGCTACAATAAATGTTCCCTTAAAAGCATCCCTTATGGGGCGAAGACTATGGGGAGTTTCAAACTTTTCACCAATATTCACCATCCGTGGTTCCACCATGTGACAATAGACAATTCCAAATTTGTTCAGTGCATGTGCCATGTATAGGCCTAGAGCTTCTGGGTTTGAGTCGGATGCCTCTGAATAGTTCGCAAACGGTGAGAGCCTTATCCCAACCTTATCAGCTCCAACTTCATCAACTACGGCTTGAACTACTTCCAGTGCAAACCGGCAACGATTCTCTAAGCTCCCACCATATTTGTCAGTGCGATCATTGACTTGGTCCTTTAAGAACTGATCAATCAAATAACCATGAGCTCCATGGATTTCAACACCATCAAATCCTACACACCATACAAGGCATTGAGGTTAGAAATCTCTCTTCTTCAACAGTCAGGGCGATGTCGAAGAATTCAGTAGGTGTCTGTTAGGCACTAGACAGAACATTAACGAGAATAAGTGTATGTTAATTTTCTCCTGATACTAATTTGGTTGAATGAGAAGTCTGTACTTTGTATGATATAAAATTTTAGCATAACATTTGGAGCACAAATGTGAGAGATAACGATTACGAAAGGGGGTTCATTACCAACCAAAAGGTACTTACCGGCTTCAATTGCATTTCTAGCAGCAACCCTAAAATCGTTGATTACCAAAGGAATCTCATTAGTCTGTAGCCGCCTAGGAGTTGAGATTGTAGGCACATCTATGCCGTTGGCTCTCACTACAGGTTTGAGTGGCTTATCAGTGCTCGAAATTGGAGCCTGCCCATTAGGCTGAAAAGCTGCATAGAGATAACGAACATGTGTCAATGAAATAAAAGCAGGGCTGCAAGGATGACTATGGGGTTGCTAATGTATTTTCATTTACAATGAGGTAAAAATCTGACATAAAATGGTGAATGATCGTACATAATGTTCATAAAAAATTGAGCCAAAAATCTAAAATCCATTTTAAGTATTATTGCTTGCGACATAATTGTGCTTACATTTGGTTTGATGACAAGTCAGACAACCTTATATTAGAGTTAGTAAACATACTGTGATTAGAGACTCTTCCTACATGCCAAATCTGACAGAAAAATATTCCTCCTTTTGCATGAACCCCATTCACGATGGGTTTCCATGCTTCTACTTGCTCCTTTGTCCAAATGCCAGGAGTGTCTTTGTACCTTGCATTCATACAGTGTAACAAGAAACATATCACCTTTAAAAATCATACAACTGCAAAAAAGAAACTGAAAATATGACTACTGAGATATCAAGAAGCCACAGGCTAAGGACATGTTGTACACACCCTTGAGCAGTGTCGGAAACTCCAGTGGCCTCAGCAATCAAAAGGCCTCCTTTGGTTGTTCTCTGTTGATAATACAGTATGGCATGAGGCTGAGGAACATTTCCGAAGGATCGCTCCCTTGTCAGTGGTGCAAGAACTACCCTAAACAGAAAAAAGGAAAGACCTCAGGCAAGTGGATCATTATGTAAAGATGAGTGACAGAATTCTTTTTTCAAGGACAAGTCCATAAGCACAGCCGAACAAATTTCAGGGACACGCAGCAAATTCATCAGACGAAAATTGATTGTTAACCACAATTACTGAGTGGTGCATAGTCATTGGTATTAACTCCTAAAACTTAGGGCCTTTCTGACAAGTTCATTCAGAAACATCATAATTTTGGATCGAGACTTCTCTTGTATAAATACTCCCTCCATTTCTGTATACAAAGCCACTTCATATTTTTATGTGTACCTTTGACCTTTAATTTTACCAACAAAAAGTAAGTTATATGCGACAAAAAGTATGTCCATGGATGCACATTTCAAAGAACTTTCCGATAATATATTTTTTATGACATATAACCCATATTTTGTTAACCAAAATTATAAGTCAAAGTTTGACACGAAAAATGAGCACATAATGCATGTTAATTTTAATTGTTTGCAACAACCCCAATAAAAGATTTCAGCATATGACCTGAGCATGATGCTTCCATCCTCAATTATCCAGGGGGTTAAAACCCGGGGCTAAATTCTGTTCTTGATGGTAAAACAAGATATGAACAACAACGACAGGGCAGCAGGATCCAAACAAGAAAAGATCCTCCGCGAGTCATGCCTGGGAATTAAATAATCCTCCTTATTGAGAAAATTAGTGCGGTTGGCAGCTTTAGCACCCGAATTGGTTTCCCTGTTGCAGGAATCGCCTAAATAGAAGACCTAAAAGAATCGATTCTTGGGCGATTACTAACATAGGCGGCTGGTTGGGGTTTCCGTACCAAGAAAAGAGAGAGTGGGATTGGAAGAAGAAAAGACGGACTTATGGGAAAGATCATGTTCATGGTGTAATTTGGCTATTAGTTTGTATGATCAGCCAAATTAATTTAAATGACTATGGTTAGATTATTGGTTGACATATATATTTGCCCTTGATGTTTAATTCAAATACAGGGCTGGATCATAGTACAGTACATATGCTGCAGCGGCAGATCAGGTGTAGCAAAGCTATTTACCAAGAACAAATATATGGAGTTTTGCATGAATTAGGGGCTACCGAAGAGAAGTCCTGGAGCAATTCTGATGTGCTGATCTAAAACGCAGCTGTTTAGGACTGCTACCAAGCCGAAGGATTTTTTTTGGCATGAGCGATCAAGTCGTGTACGTGAAGGTGCAACAACACAAGGTGGATCATTAATCCTTATTATATAGTGTGATAGCGACCTTGCCGGAATATTTTATTCATATATCCAAGAGTCTTTGTACGAGAATATGGCCTAGATACGTACTACAGATAGCATGTAGATTTTGTACGCATGGTAACCAAATCAAGTCCTGTTTGGTTTTAGTTTTGGAGTTGTATTCCTGTACGGCAAGTCATACTATGTATGCCAAGTCTTACCTTGTATACACAAAGTCCAGCGTGCCTTATATATAAGGCCACGGCCGATTGGAAAAGCCCCCAACAATCGATCTATCAATACGAAATCAATCTACTTTTTCACGTATGTTTTATCTATCGTTCTTTTCCCGCTGAGCCCTAGCAGCCCTAGGGTTTGGTTCATCTTTGCCGTTTTGTGCTGAAAAGCGTCCGTCCCCCCTCTACGAAAGCGAGGGGATCTTTGTTGCTTTGCTCGGAAAGCAATCGTTCGTCGTCACGAAAGTATGACGGTTATCTTGGTGTTGCGCTGCAATTTTACGTGGCAACACAATTGGCGACTCCGCTGGGGACGAAGAAGAAAAAAGGCACATGATGAGCACCGAGTCCAAGAACGGGAGCGACATCGACCCGGAGAACGTCATCGCCGTCACACTCGACGATCTGTCGGAAGATGATCGGCGTGAGCTTGAACAAGAGCTTGAGAAAGAGAAGGATGAGATGCTGAAACTGAAGTTGGCTGGGTATCAAAAAACGAGGAACGGCATTGTCAAAAAGGTAGTTCTGAGCCCTTCCGATGCGTTCAAAACTGAGGTAAAAAACTCAACCGATGAAATTACTCATCTAATTGATGTGTCTGTAGCTAGTAAGAATGGTTCTGATATGGAAAATACGGCACATGCAATTACCCAAGCGGTAACTAATAGAGTTGAAGAATTTAAGGAGCGGTTTAATAAAGATCTTGGAAATAATTTACGTCGGCATGTTCGTTCATTAGTGCTGCAAATGAATGATGAATATTCTGACAAAAAGCTGATGCCTCTTGGAAATAGTGGATTCATTAGTTTGCCTAGTAATATACATACACGTGGTGCATCGGCTAATGTTGTACAGCCTCACGTTCCTTTAAATAACGTTCAAGGTGGCCGGAACTATGCCAGTAGTTCGGCCAACAACTTTGTACCTAGCCTTGCTTCTTCTACTGTTTCAACTTCGGTTCCACAAAATTACAACAGCAATAACTGAAGCGTCGTCTTAAATTCTGATTTGCAGCAACCTATATATCAGGAAGTAGCATATAATATACCACCGCTGCTGCCTGTCGGTACCGGGATTCCGTACGGGCCGGTACCCGATTCATATTTTAGTGGGTCTCCGTTGCAAGCATCACATGCTCAAATTTCTTTGCCGGAGTTCCCATCACGTGCTAGTGTTCCATCTGCTCCACAAACCAGTTCTCTACAGCCGAATGATAGTTTTAAGGATAAGCTTGCTAGTATACTAAGAGAATTTGGTTTAGAACCTAAGGGTAAAGCACGTGCGTATCAAAAACCATACCCAGATTACTTCGACTCGATGGCATATCCTCGTGGTTTCATAATTCCAGACTTTGTTAAGTTCACAGGGGAAGATGGTAGATCCACTCTTGAGCACGTCGGACAATTTTTAGCACAATGTTGTGACATCGGCACATCAGATGTTTATAGGGTTAAATTATTTCCTTTGTCTTTGTCCGGTAGTGCATTTACTTGGTTTACATCACTTGCTCCTAATTCAATTTCAACATGGGCACAATTGGAGCAAAAATTCCATGAGTATTTTTATAGCGGTGAAACTGAACTTCGACTTTCAGATTTAACTATGGTTAGGCAGAAATATAATGAGCAGGTTTATGATTATATTAAGAGGTTTAGAGATGTCAAAAACCGATGTTTTAGCTTGACCATAGCCGAAAAGGATTTAGCCGATCTTGCCTTTTCGGGTCTGCTTGCTCATATTAAGGATAAATTAGAAGGACACAAATTTTTAGATGTTAATCAAGTTTTGCAGAAAGCTTTGGCGCTGGAAAACCGGACTAAGGAGATTAAACAATATAGCCGGTTTAAAGATAATACTGATAATGAGAAGGATAACCATGTAGGTAATGCCTTAGATTATGATAGTGATTCAGCTAGTGAAGTTGGCGTTAATATATGTGTAGCCGAATGGGTTCAAGCGCCAAAGTCAAAACCCTTTGCATGTTCTGCTTTGAAACCCACACCTGCTAGAAGAGATGAAATTAAATACACTTTTGATGTTAGCAAGTGTGATAGAATTTTTGATATGTTACTGCAAAATAAATTAATTAGAGTGAGAGAGGGTCATGTAATTCCACCTCCAGAAGAGTTGGGTAGAAGAGCTTATTGTAAGTGGCACAATTCTTTTTCTCATGCTACTAATGATTGTAACGTGTTTCATCGACATGTGCAATCGGCCATTAATAAAGGACGACTGACGTTTACAGAAGGTTCTAAGATGAAGCTCAATAGTGAACCTTTTCCTATCAATGTGGTCGAGCTTGAGAGTAAGAAAATGCTTATTCGGTCGGATCAGACCGAATCCGCAAGAAAGAAAAATGTTGTTGATGATAGTGCTCCTCCAAGGATGATCAAACAAAAAAATCCAGAGGTAGGAGTGTGGAAAGTCAATGGAAGAAGGAAACAAGCTCCAAGACCAAAGCCGACGGTTAGCATGTTGTTGGAAAAGTACACCTCACGCAGGGCCAGCAATGTGTTTAACCAGCTTGGAGGTAATAAGTGTCCTAGATCTCCTTCTGGACCTGGCGGTCATGAGCAATGGCAAAGAAATTTATATGACCAGCAACCGTATATTGCAATGGAGCTGACATATTGGGGCTGTGCACCTCCTATGTACCCGCAATTTCCTCCATGGGGTTTTAATCCTTGGGCGCTATATACTACAGGGCCAGGTCATTTTCACCCAGGATGGGTTCCGCCAAGGCCTATGTTCAGACTAAACATGCACGAGAAAAGGGCACGGTTCAGTGAGGCGGCTAGATCACGTGATGCAATTGTTGTCCAAAGGAATCGGTCACCGGTACGCAGTGCAGATGGGGAAGTTCATATAGGTGGTCAAAAGTTTAAGTGGGTGCCGATCAATCGTAAAAGTGATGCAAAAACACATGATGGAACTGAGCGTGGCTGCACCAAGAGTAGCGCAATAAAAGATACTAATTTACAAAATGATTTGGAGCCTAGTGTGCACACATGTGTAGACAAGGAAATTGTACGTACTAGTGAGTTGGCTGATGCATCCACTGATGAGTTTATTAGAGACAGTGGGAAAATTGAAGCCATTGGTACAAAAGAGAATAATGATGGTGTGAAGTTGCAGCAAACCGGCCGATGTAATCAGTTTGGAAAGGAACAGAGCACACATGCACGGCCAGACAAGGAATTCGTTGTATCCTCAAGTACTAGTCAACAGTCTAAATCGGCAAGCTCATATGCTGATTTAGTCATGGGAGGTTGTGGCCCAGGAACGTCCAAAGGTTTCAAGTCTAGCACTGGTACATCTACACATTGGGATTCAAGCAATGTACGCGGCCAGAAATTTAAAGCTAGTAACGCATATCATCAGCAGACAGGTTTTTCGGCCAGGGACCGAATATTTGCTATGAAAACAGAAGTACGTCAGTACACGCGAAGGACCCGGGGGGCAACAGAATTAAGTCCGTCGCACCAGGAACTAGACCAAGACCTCAGTGGTGCCCGACGGGACTCACACATACTCAGAAACGACGGGTACAACGACTACGAGCATTTGAAATGAAGGAAGTGATAGCCAAGAAAAAGCGCTTGTTCGATCGAGAAAAACCAATGGTTCCAAAGATGACATGGAGGGAGAAGCGCATTGTGGAGGAGAAGTTGCCAAAAGCTCTCAATGGAAAATATTTAAAAAAATACTATCCTAGCATGTGGCAGGAGGCTTGAGCAAATTTGGCCGATATATTATTTGAGATATCGCCCTAAGAAAATTTGGCCGATGTATTCTTTGGACATTGCCCTAAGTAATTATATGGCCGGTGGATCGATCAACATCGCCCTAAGGTATTGTTATGGTGTTTTTGATAAATCCAATTATACCAAAAACAGGGGGGCATGTGTTCATGGTGTAATTTGGCTATTAGTTTGTATGATCAGCCAAATTAATTTAAATGACTATGGTTAGATTATTGGTTGACATATATATTTGCCCTTGATGTTTAATTCAAATACAGGGCTGGATCATAGTACAGTACATATGCTGCAGCGGCAGATCAGGTGTAGCAAAGCTATTTACCAATAACAAATATATGGAGTTTTGCATGAATTAGGGGCTACCGAAGAGAAGTCCTGGAGCAATTCTGATGTGCTGATCTAAAACGCAGCTGTTTAGGACTGCTACCAAGCCGAAGGATTTTTTTTGGCATGAGCGATCAAGTCGTGTACGTGAAGGTGCAACAACACAAGGTGGATCATTAATCCTTATTATATAGTGTGATAGCGACCTTGCCGGAATATTTTATTCATATATCCAAGAGTCTTTTGTACGAGAATATGGCCTAGATACGTACTACAGATAGCATGTAGATTTTGTACGCATGGTAACCAAATCAAGTCCTGTTTGGTTTTAGTTTTGGATTTGTATTCCTGTACGGCAAGTCATACTATGTACGCCAAGTCTTACCTTGTATACGCAAAGTCCAGCGTGCCTTATATATAAGGCCACGGCCGATTGGAAAAGCCCCCAACAATCGATCTATCAATACGAAATCAATCTACTTTTTCACGTATGTTTTATCTATCGTTCTTTTCCCGCTGAGCCCTAGCAGCCCTAGGGTTTGGTTCATCTTTGCCGTTTTGCGCTGAAAAGCGTCCGTCCCTCCTCTACGAAAGCGAGGGGATCTTTGTTGCTTTGCTCGGAAAGCAATCGTTCGTCGTCACGAAAGTACGACGGTTATCTTGGTGTTGCGCTGCAATTTTACGTGGCAACAGATCAAACCTTCCCATCTTGTAGGGGGTGAGGAGGGCAGCGGAGCTAGCAGTGTTGCTCATCTTCCTTCGTCTGCTCCTTGCCCCCTTCCTCTCTTCCTCCGCCCGTGCCCGTGCGTGGGGGTGGGCCTTGGCACCTCCCACCCTTTATGTTGATGAAAGCTGTGGCGGGCGTACTGCTCTTTGCTGTGGGGAAAGAAGACTTTTCCTACTAGTCTGGACGCGGCGACATATCCTTTTCAAAAAACTTGGTTCAATGAACCTGCCGCGGTTGTTGAGGTTTTGCTTGCATGATGATCATAGAGAGAGTGAGAGAGATGAAGATATGGCCACACACTTCTTCGAGGTCACTGCTGTAGTCATCCAGATCTAGCGGAGTACTGTCATTTAGCTTTTTTTTTTGACAAATGGTTTACTCAAATGAAGCATCAATTAGATACAAACATCATGAGCACACATCATAGTTAGTATGCACACAACCAATATCAACACACGCACACACAAAAAACACGTTAGCAAAAAACAAAGTCATAGCCATGCCTAAGAGCATCTCCAATAGATGATGCAAATTTAATATATAAAACTAGGAGTTATAAAATTTACATCACATTTTACATCTTTAAAAAGAGACAACTCCAACAGATGATGTATATTGGTGATGTAAAAGTGCAACTCCAATAGATGATGCAAATGGAGATGTAAAACCGGCCGACGGCCGCCGCGCGGCTGCTGTACAGCCGCATTTGAACATTCAAATAGCAAAAAAATTCAGATTTCTATGAACAAAAGTGGTTTGAAATCCCACAATCAAAAGTGCATTGTCTCAAACAAAGTTCTTGGTCCAACAAATTGAAATGCACATAAACATTAAACATATCACTCAATTTTCGTCCTCTCCGTTGTCACTAACGAGATTGTGGACGGTGGTATGATCATCATCATCAATGGCTTCTTTATCGACGTTTTCATGCGTTGAAGTCTCATTGCTGCGAACTCCACCGAAAGCACCTTCATTGCCACCTCCCATGTCGCTCATGTTGCCGCCAAAGCCACCTCTCATGTCGCTCATGTTGCCGCCAAAGCCACCTCCCATGCCAATCATGTTGCCGCCGAAGCCACCTCTGTAACACCCCTATGTACTGAGCTATAGTGATCCTCCTGATTATGCTTAATCACTTTGGTTTGCAATGCTTGATCACATTGGATTCATATATCATTTCAAATTCCACCACTGAATTAAATTCAATTTGCAAGTGAAATTTAAAGTTTCACAAAAATGGTTGCAAAATAGTTCATCATTTAGCAAATATTCCATAACAATTATTTGTTAAGGAAAACAACATCACTTATTTGCTTAAACAGGCTATAGCAATTAAAACAGTGCCAAATCAGCATATTTAAATGCTTTTCCAATTATGAAAAATTCAAACAAATTCAAATGCATCCCAAACTTTTTGTGGCAGTGCCAAAATTTGCAATGTACTCCCTCCATTCCAGAATATAAGGTGTATTGATTTCCGTGCAAGTCAACCATTTGAACATTTGACCAAGATTATAGAATAAAATAACAACATGAGCAATACCTAATAGATAAAATATGAAACTACTTTTCATGATGAATCAAATAATATAAATTTCATATTGTAGATATTGATATATTTTTCTAAAAACTAGGTCAAACTTGCACTCGTTTAACTTTTGAAAAAACAAATACACCTTATATAAAGGAACGGAGGGAGTAATAATGTGGCCAAGTCCCATATTTTACAAAAATCATTTGCTGGCTAAAAGAAATGCAAAACAACAGCTGGAAAAAGAAAACTGACCAGTGGGTCCCGCGGGCCCCGTTGACCACGTTGACTTGGTCAACGTGCTGACTGGGCTTGCCCCAGTCACTGACGTGTGGGCCCTCTGCAACTAATTAGGATTAGTTTAAAAAGAATTAACTCTGTTAATTAAATGTTCGACTGACATGTGGGTCCCCCTCCACTAATTAACTCCGTTTATAATTAAACCCCTGGATTAGCTGCTGTGTCACTGACATGTGGTGCCCTGCCACTGTTTAAGTGGATAAGGCCAGCCCAGTCAGCTACTGAGTCAGCAGCTGGGCCCACCAGTCAGCCTCTGCTGACTGGGCAGTTGACCCAGTCAACTGGGCCCACTGTCAGCCACACATGCACCTCTCTGGGTACACTCTCTGTTTACCCATCGCATTTTATTCATTTATTTCGAAATTAAATTAAATTCCAGAAATTCCAGAAAATGATTAAAACCTTGAAAAATCATATAAAATAAACCGTAACTTGGATGAAAATAATTTATATATGAAAAATGATCAGAAAAATAAGACGAATCCGAATATGCCATCCACATACCTGTCACATGCCTCCAACACTGCAAACATTGAACCTTCCCCTCCGGTTCATCTGTCTGACAGATGCCTAAAACCGAGAAAATATTCCTAGATATTTTCCCGCTCCGTCTGTAACGTGAAGCATTGCGTTAGGTCACCCCTAGCACAGCATATTGCCATGCCATGCATCTGTGTTACATTTGTTTGCTTTGTATTTATTGTTTCTTCCCCCTCTTCTCTCCGGTAGACCCCGAGACCGACGCTCCTCCCGAGTACGACTACGCTCCTGACGTCCAGCCCCTTTCAGCAGAGCTTCCAGGCAAGCAAACCCCCCTTGATCATTCCTATATCACCCATTCTTTCTCTCCCATGCTTGCATTAGATTTTGCTACTGTATTCGATTGCTCCTATTCTGATGCATAGCCTGATTTTGTAACCTGCTGTTGATACTTCACCTGCTATCCTATATGCTTAGTATAGGTTGGTTAGTGATCCATCAGTGGCCCTGCACGCTTGTCCGTGTTGCCAGGCTTTACTACCGGAAGATTCGATCAATGTGATCGATGTACAGAGACCGACACAGCACCGCACACCCCCTTAGCTGTACGACTCTGCAGAGCTACTATCGAGTGCCGAGGGTGATACCTCCTATCTCACTCCTGATGATATCTCTGTAGCGTAGCTAGTCGATTGTGGGTTACCGAGGGTGATTCCTCTTTCACCACCTCCGATGATGCCTCTGTCGTGCAGCTCCTCAAGTGTGAACCCATCGAGGGTGATTCCTCCAAGTTCACCCTTACGGTTACATCGAGTGGGAATCCATCGAGGGTGATTCCTCGGATTTCCCCCTCGATGTTACAGACACACTGTTACCTTACACTGTTGCCCCTTTTAACTGTTATTGTGGGACTGGAGGGACAGGCGGTACCACCCCGGTAGAGGTGGACGTGAGTTCCCGACAGTCTCTTGTGAAGTCTGGTTGACCTGGAGGGTACCCGCGAGATAATTACGCGACACGGCCGGGCAGGCAGATCGCCCTAGAGAGGGATGGGCTCGACCCTTGCCGTAAGTCCGTGAGACGGGGCGACAGGAGCACTGATCGTCACCGCGCGCTCTCAACACACTAATGGGTTTGGATATGTGATCTGAGTAGGCCTCTGGCCTTTTCGCGCTAACCACCACGCGGGAAAAGTATGGGCACTCGGCGTCGTATGTTTCAGCCGAAGTTCTTCAGACGTCAGCAACTGAGCGGCGCACGCCCGGGTGGACCGCGACAGCCTGCGTGTGTATACAGGGGCTAGGTCTGGTGCCGGCCGCGTTCGCAACGCGCAGGGGTGCAAAGGGCGATGGGCCCAAGACCCCTGAGCGCTTAGGATGTAGACCGGTGTGCTGGCCTCTCTGTTGGGCCTAGGTAGGGCTACGACGTGTCGATCAGCCGAGGCCGGGCATGACCCAGAAAAGTGTGTCCGGCCAGAGTTAATCGAGCGTGTTGGGTAAGTTGGTGCACCCCTGCAGGGTAGTATATCTATTCGAATAGCCGTGTCCACGGTAACAGGATGCTCAGAGAGTATCCCGATCTACTACAACTAGAACTGGATACTCGTGTTGCTTAAATAATATGTTAGCTCCGGGATCGCTTTCTCGCAGGGAGTCGAGGAAGGATCTCTGGGCATTGCTACTATTACTTATTACTTTTATATGCTAATCTGCACTCTTCTAATGCTGCAAGACGCTGCAAGATGCTAGTCTTCGATAGGCTAGGCCTTCCCCTCTATTCTGGCATTTCTGCAGTATAGTCCACAGATACAGCCCCTTCCCTTTGATACCGATGCATACTTAGCATAGATCTGATGTAAGTCTTGCGAGTACTTTGGATGAGTACTCACGGTTGCTTTGCTACCTCTTTTCCCATACCCGATTGCTGCGACCAGATGGCGGAGCCCCGGAGCCAGCTGACCCCGTCGACGACTACTACTACCACACCGACGGTGCCTACTACTACATGGAGACCGACGACCAGGAGTAGTTCGGAGGCTCCCAGGCAGGAGGCCTGCGCCTTTTCGATCTAGTGTCATTGTTTTGCTCAGCCTTCTTAAGGCAAACTTGTTTAACCTTTATGTCTGTACTAAGATGATGTTGCTTCCACTAACGCTTGCACTTGAGCTTATGTATTTGAGCCCTCAAGGCCCCTGGCTTGTAATATAAAGCTTGTATTATTTTATTTTGTGTCTAGAGTTGTGTTGTGATATCTTCCCGTAAGTCCCTGGGCTTGATCATGCGCATTTGCGTGTATGGTTAGTGCACGATTGAGTCGGGGGCGTCACAAGTTGGTATCAGAGCCGACTGCCTGTAGGAAGCCCCTTTCCAACTCCTTGGCCGAAGTTGAGTCTAGTCTTTGAAAAACCATTTTACTAACATTGTTGTGTGGTTTACGGGCCCACATCGCAAATGGGTGGGATTAGGATCTTTTATTCCTCTTCCTTACTCTAGGACTC
Source organism: Elymus sibiricus (assembly GCA_039707655.1). Lineage (NCBI taxonomy): Eukaryota > Viridiplantae > Streptophyta > Magnoliopsida > Poales > Poaceae > Elymus > Elymus sibiricus. The sequence continues at coordinate 335,066,573 of CM077666.1, forward strand.
TGATCTATCTTCTATTTGGGTTAAAGAATTTACTAACTCTAACATTAGGTTCTCGTGATCACATCAGCCCGGAGAGCTAGATTATCTGCAACCATTCCTTTCAATGTTATCATATTCTTCTCACACTGTCATTTGACATCTTGCACTCCCTTGTTTCAGATGCGTCCCGCAAGACAGCTCGTACGCCAGACTATGGCTGTTGATGCGACTGGGTTCCCTGCTATTCCGGTCGACCTCTTGACCAGGCTGGGATATCGCTGGTACCCCGAGTACACTATTTACGAGGACTACCGCGAGTTCAACCAGGAGCAGTACCGCGCTGTGGTTCGAATCTTCGATCGGCAGGATAACTCCATCACTGAGATGCACACATTTCATGGTGTTGGAGTGACTGTTGACATGGCAGTCCATGATGCTGCCTATGCTGCTATTGCCCGTCTCCGTGGAGAGCACCCTCACTTGGATGAGTCTGGATTCCGCTACATCCCATATGCCCTCGCTGGGGATGAGAGTCGATACTACACTGCTGTCTGTACCCCTTACGTGCGACGTCGTTACGACCCGCAGTTTTTGGTCCAGTACACTGAGGCTTTGGATCGCACTGCCCGAGCTCTTGATGTCGAGTTGTACACCACTCGAGCTCGTCTTTATGACGCTCTGACACAGTTGCTGCCAGAAGTCAGTGCAGGGATGCATCCAGAGTACATCCTTTACCCGCGCAGGATAGAGATGCCACCAGGTCTTGAGTGGCCTGCTGTTGGAGGTTGTACTCCTCCACGTGGTCCTCTTCTTCCAGTTCGGGACCAGGTTCTGCACCAGAGTGTTCACGGAGCGCAGGATCCTCGTGTCGAGGGCACCCTGCGTAGTCACTTGCAGTTGCCTAGCTTCAGTGGTTTTCCCCGATGTTGATGTAGCCATCGCTATGTCCCGTTGTTGTATCCCTCCACTGCGTACCTGCGTGCCGCCTAGTGTATCTAGCTTTACTTTCTGAACTTGTACCGCTGGCTTGTAACCGAATCTATGTATGGATCTGTATGTCATGTTTGACTATGATGATGTATCTATTGCACTTCCTTTGTTGTGCGTGTTACTTCATGAATGATTCCATACATCTGCAAGTATTCGTTGCTAAACTACCCTTGTTAAAATTAAGCAGGATGGTTAGACCCGCAGGTCGTGGCCGTGGTGCCAACAATCCACCGCCGCCCGACTATATGGCCGGAATGATGCAACAGTTTGAGCTGAACCGTCAATTCATGTAAGGGATAATGGATCAGTTTCCACGTCCGAACATGAACCAGAAGCTAGCCCCAATAACCTTGCAAGACTTCGTGCGCCTCAACCCAACTGTTTTCCGCAACTCAGTTCAGCCGCTTGATGATGATGACTGGCTCCGCGACATCATTTATGAGATGGAGTCTGCTAATGTTGTCCCTGCCAGCTATGTCACCTTTGCGTCCTACTTCCTGAAGGGTCCCGCTGCTCAATGGTGGGACAGCCACAGACGCACACTGCCTGTTGGAACAATCATCGCCTGGCTGGAGTTCCAGGTTGCTTTCCGTGCCCGCTACATTCCTCAAGGAATCATGGACCAGAAGAAACGTAAGTTCCGCAACCTTGTTCAGGGAAGTAAAACTGTGGATGTTTACCAGCGGGAGTTCCTTGAATTGTCTCGCTATGCTGAAGAGGATATTGCTACTGATGCTCGCAGACAGGAAAAGTTCCGCGAAGGACTTCACCCTAATATCAAGCTCGCGCTCCTTGTACAAGACTTCGCTGACTTCGCCACCTTGGTGAACAAGGCCATTCAGGTTGAGACTGGTCTGAAGGATCACAAGGACACGCTCAAGCGCACCCGTGACGCGGGCTCATCTTCGGGCTCGTCTTCGCAGAAGCGCCGTATTTGGATTCCTCACAGCATGTACCGTCTGACTGCTCCTGCACCAAGGCCGTCCTATGTTGCGCCTCGTCTGCCTCCTCCACCACCGAGGCAGCCGAGACTTCAAGCTACACCACCCCGAGCTCCTGCTCCCCGTCCCAATGACGGGCTGTGCTTCACATGTGGACGTCCAATGCATCGTGCCAAAGACTACCGTTAGAATCAGAATCAGTTGGCACTTCCATCTGCTGGCCATGGTAATGGCCGTGGTAACAATCAACCTCGCAACATCAATGCCAGACCTTCTTATGGTCGTGATCAGGCTTATCATGTTAATATGACTGAAGCTCAAGACCAACCAGCTACTGTGATGGGTACTCTTCTTGTTAATTCAGTACCAACTTCTGTTTTGTTTGATTCAGGAGCATCACATTCTTTCATATCTGAAGATTTTGCATACATGCATGGCATTAGATATGAAAAGTTGCACCATCCGTTAGTGGTAAACACTCCCGCGGGCCAATGCCAAGCCTCCATGTTCAGCCCCAATGTTACCATTGAAATTGAAGGGTTGGAATTCCATGCATTTCCCATTATTTTGAAGTCTTCCAAAATTGACCTCATTCTGGGTATGGATTGGTTGAAGGCTCATACCGCCTCAATCGAGTGTGCCACTAAAGTCGTACAACTCCTGCACCCCTCGGATGAGATAATAAACTACCATGATCATCTCGTTCAAAATGCCGAAGCTCGGATTTACTCCCTGAATGCGTTGAACGCTTCTCCTCTTGAGGGGATCGAAAATATTCCAGTAGTTCGTGACTTTCAAGATGTTTTCCCAGAAGAACTTCCAGGAGTACTCCCTGTTAGAGCTGTCGAGTTTGTTATCAATTTGAAACCAGGCACTACTCCTATTGCGAAGCGTCCCTACAAGATGCCGCCGCATGAACTCCTTGAGCTTAAGGAGGAAATTGACAAGTCACTTCGTAAGGGTTTTATTCGTCCAAGTTCCTCTGCTTGGGGAGCACCTTCTCTCTTTGTCAAGAAGAAGGATGGTACGAACCGGTTGGTCCAAGATTACCAACCTATCAACCAGGCAACCATTCAGAATAAGTATCCGCTTCCTCGGATCAATGATCTGTATGATCAACTTGCTGGATCCTCGGTATTCTCTAAACTCGATCTAAGATTGGGTTACCACCAGATTCGAGTTTGTGAAGAGGATATTCCGAAGACCGCTTTCGTTACTCGATATGGCTCATACGAGTACACCGTCATGTCTTTCGGCTTAACCAATGCTCCAGCAACGTTCTCTCAATTGATGAACTATATCTTCATGGAATACCTCGACAAGTTCGTCATGGTTTATCTGGATGATATCCCTGTGTATTCCAAGAATAAAGAAGAACATGTTGAACATCTTCGTCTTGTACCGGAAAAGCTTCGAGAGCATCAGCTATATGCCAAATATTCCAAGTGTGAATTCTGGTTATCCGAAGTGACCTACCTTGGCCATGTGATTTCCAAGGATGGTATTGCTGTCAACCCAGAAAGAGTTCAGGCTATTCTTGACTGGACTCTCCGAAGAATGTTAAGCAAGTCAGAAGTTTTCTCGGACTCGCCAGTTATTGCCGCCGTTTTGTCGAGAACTTCTCCAAGATTGCCAAGCCCCTGACCAATCTGCTTCACAAAGGCGTTAAGTTTGAGTGGACAGAAAAATGTCAGGAAAGTTTCCAAACACTCAAGAACAAGCTGACATCTGCTCTAGTGCTTGCTCCTCCGGATTCTCGCAAGGAATTTGTCATTTATTGCGACGCATCTCGTCAAGGATTAGGTTGTATCCTAATGCAAGAGCGCAAGGTGATTGCCTATGCCTCACGACAGTTGCGACCTCATGAAGAGAACTACCCAGTTCATGATCTCGAACTTGCTGTAGTTATTTATGCACTGAAGCTATGGCGACATTACCTCCTCGGTAATCATTGCGAGATCTACACGGATCATCAAAGTCTGAAGTATCTGTTTACTCAGCCAGACCTGAATCTCCGTCAACAAAGATGGATGGAAACAATTACAGACTATGACTGCGGTATTACATATACCCCTGGTAAGGCTAATGTTATGGCCGATGCTTTGAGTCGCAAGTCTTACTGCAACAATCTCATGGTTTAGCGAGCTCAACCCCTTCTTCATGAAGAACTTCGCAAGTTGAACCTCCACATTGTTCCACAGGGTTTTCTCAATACCCTTGTTTTGGAACCTGTAAGGGAACGCAGCAGAAAACAAAAAATTTCCGCACTACGAACATGCCCAGGATCACTATGGATATGCATGCAAGGTTTGATTTGATCATTACCGACTCGTGGCGCAGCGAAAGTAGAGTCGATGTAGATCGTCGGTGCAGATCCCCGTAGCTAGGATTTACAACCTCCCAACCGCGAGGATGTTCTCCCTTGTCTGCTCGTCGGACAACCCTTCGGGAGGCGCTCGGACAGTCCCTAGGACGGTGTCACGGACAGCCCTTTGGGAGGACCCTCAAAACTCAGACGGTCACTCGGACAGCCCTTCGGGAGGCACCCTCGAACAGCCCCTCGGGCAAAAAGATCGAACCTACGACCTCTCTACGGGGTTGCACACATACGGTGTCATCTATCCGGCAGGGCTTCGCCGTCCAGAACTAGTTCCCACCGGAACCCAGACAACCTTTCGGCTCTACGAAACTCTTTTCGTGGGAGGGAGAGAAGAAGCCAGATCATTGCATGTCATTGTGTATGAGTGAGTGAGTTTGGGCAGCCCCCTCCACCCCTATTTATACGCCAAGCCCAAGGGGTAGAGGACACTTGGAAATACCAAAATGCCCTCAAAGGTGGATTCCCAAAGAAGCTACCAAATAGTGTTTCCACTATTCATGAAAATATTTTTCCGCGACCGTTAAATCCGAAAATATTTCTGTAGGTCTAGAACATTTCCAGTACCCACTAAAACAATTCTGGACGCGTTCCAAAACATTTCCGGATCAATGATTTTCATCAGAGAAAAGCAAACAAGAATGCGTTTTCACTATTCACGAAGACAATTTTTCGCGTCCGTTAAATCCGAAAATATTTCTGTAGGTCCAGAATATTTCCAGCACCCACTAAAACAATTCTGAACGCGTTCCGAAACATTTCCGGATCAATGATTTTCTTCAGCGAAAACCAACCAAAGCGATTCCGGCTGCTCCGGAACATTTCCGGTTTTTTCTCCGAAAAAATTCCAGAAGTTCCCAGAACATTTCTGGCACCTCCAAAAAGTTCTAGGCACGCACCGAAACCTATTTGGCTTAATGGTTTACTCCGAAACAACTTTTCGGTTTTACGGAAACTTTTCCCGTGTTCTCTCCCGGAACTTTTCCGTTGTCTCCGAAACTTTTTCGATGACTTTCTCTCAGACTCCCTGTGTAGTATTCAGCAGATAGATGACCCTTAAGCATGTGACCCTATAGGTTCGGTGAAGTATAGACATGACCGGAACACTTTCCGATCAATGATCAACATCGGAGCCGTGGACACCCATATTGACCCCTATACCCACACGAATAAATATTCGAGTGAACCTCCAGTTGTCGTGTGCTATTCCTGTTGCTTCGCGATATGTTACAAACACCCGAGGTGAGATTTATCGGCATCCCCGTGGATCAACACTTGTCCACTATGCTAGTTACCTCGTTACTGGTTTTGTTCTTTTTTCTCATTCCCGTGTTCCGGTATCCCTGTGATCAAATCACAATGTGTCTGGCCAGACGATGATGGATACCATAACACCGAGAGGGCCCAAAGAATATCTCTCCATCGTCGGAGGAGCAAATCCCAATCTTGAGCTATCAAGTCCCTTGTCATACTTTCCCATGAACCCGCAAGCCGCCGTAAGAGCCACCCAATTACGGATGACGTTTAACAAACCCCAAAGTTCATGAATCAAGCATGAAGGAACTCGATACTCTCATGGTCTAAGGAATTATGCAAATGTTAACTTTCTCTGTGTTATTAACCATTAACTTGTGACGAATGTATCTCATAGGATAACATCAATTCAGGTCGATTCAACACAACTGTTCTTCTAACATTGTGCCCTCAAAGTTGCCGGCATAGACATGCCCATGATCAGGAAAACATGATCATCATGCAACACTTGATCCAGTCTTAGAGGCTTGACTAGGAATACTTTTTACTATTTATTATTCCACACGTGCACATGGGTTTTCCTTAGAGCCTTTATGGATATACGGGCTCGGGAACCATAGCAGTTATAGCATGGAACATAAACTTAATTAGGAACATGGGGATAAATAATAACATTTATTATTGCCTCTAGGGCATATCTCCTATAGAACCTACTCTCGAGAAAGCTATCAAGTCTGCGCAAGCAAAAGACGCTGAAGTTGATCAGATGAAAAGAGATCTTGCCTTTGAAAAGGCTAGAGATTTCTCACTTGCTGAAGATGGAACCTTATACTTCAAAGATCGCCTTGTGGTACCTCTGTTCGAACTTATGACAGACAAGGTTATGAAGGAGGCACATGATACACCTCTGTCCATTCATCCATGTAGTACCAAGATGTATCACGACATCCGTCAAAGGTACTGGTGGTCTAAAATGAAGCAAGACATTGCTCGGTATGTTGCTGAATGTGACGTTTGCCGTCGTGTCAAAGCAGAACATCAAAAGCCTGCTGGACTCCTGCAACCGCTCCCTATCCCTGAATAGAAATGGGACAAGGTTCAGATGGACCTCATTATTGGCCTTCCCAAGTCGCAGAAGGGTCACGATGCAATTCTTGTCGTCGTTGATCAATTCTCCAAAGTTGCACACTTTCTGCCAGTCAAGGAGACGATCACTGCTAGTCAGTTAGCAGACTTGTATGTCTCCAGAATTGTGACACTCCACGGTATTCCGAAGGAAATCAGTTCAGACCGTGGCAGCCTCTTCACCTCCAAGTTCTGGGAAAGTTTCCAGCAAGCTATGGGAACTCATATAACCTGGAGCTCAGCTTATCACCCCCTGTCCCAAGGCCAAGTTGAACGAGTTAATCAAGTTCTTGAAGATATGCTGCGTGCTTGTGTCATTTCATTTGTCAAGAAGTGGGAGGAATCTCTCCCGTATGCTGAATTCTCTTACAACAACAGCTATCAAGCTAGCTTGAAGATGGCTCCCTTCGAGGTATTATATGGACGTAAGTGCTGAACCCCTCTAAATTGGTCAGAAACTGGGGAACGGCCGCTCATCGGTCCAGATATTATCCAACAAGCTGAAGAGCAAGTCCGTATTGTCCGGCAAAATCTCAAGGCGGCCCAGTCCCGCCAGAAGAGCAACTATGACCGTAAACACTGGGTATCGATCTATCAACCTGGTGAGCAAGCTTATCTGCGTGTCACTCCTATGAAGGGCACTCATCGCTTCGGAATCAAGGGCAAGTTAGCTCCTCGCTATATTGGACCCTTCCGCATTCTCGCCAGATGTGGATATGTGGCTTACAAATTGGAATTGCCACCGCAGTTTTCTCACATCCATGATGTCTTCCATGTGTCGTAACTTCGTCGATGCTTCAAGGATCCACACCATGCAGTGGATCATGAAATGCTTGAATTGCAAGATGATCTCTCTTATAGGGAGCATCCGATCCACATTCTTGATCAAGCTGAACGTCGAACCCGTTAGAAGGTAATCAAGTTCTTTAAAGTGCAGTGGTCGAATCATACTGAAGACCAAGCCACTTGGGAACGCGAGGATCGCCTTCGTGAAGAATATCCCGATCTTTTCCCTTCTACCTCTTAATTCTCGGGACGAGAATTTCTTTTAGAGGAGGAGAATTGTAACACCCCTATGTAATGAGCTATAGTGATCCTCCTGATTATGCTTAATCACTTTGGTTTGCAATGCTTGATCACATTGGATTCATATATCATTTCAAATTCCACCACTGAATTAAATTCAATTTGCAAGTGAAATTTAAAGTTTCACAAAAATGGTTGCAAAATAGTTCATCATTTAGCAAATATTCCATAACAATTATTTGTTAAGGAAAACAACATCACATATTTGCTTAAACGGGCTATAGCAATTAAAACAGTGCCAAATCAGCATATTTAAATGCTTTTCCAATTATGAAAAATTCAAACAAATTCAAATGCCTCCCAAACTTTTTGTGGCAGTGCCAAAATTTGCAATGCAATAATGTGGCCAAGTCCCATATTTTACAAAAATCATTTGCTGGCTAAAAGAAATGCAAAATAGCAGCTGGAAAAAGAAAAACAGAAAAGAATAAAAGAAAACAGAAAAGAAATAAAAAGGGCCACTGTGCACTGGGCCTTAGTGCACAGTAGTTGGCCCAGCTGGCCCAGCCCGCTCCTCCCGCGCATCGTCGTCCTCCTCGCCTCCGTGTCAGCACGCCCGTGGCCGTGCGCGCGCTCGCTGGCCAGGGGACGACACGACGACGCTACAACGCCGGGGAGGGGATAAGACCGATGCCCTCGGCCGTGTCGACGGCCTCATCCCCTTCTCCCCCTCCTCCATCGCCTCGCTCGCCCTCTCTCCGCCGATCCAGAATGCCGTCGCTACCATGGCCGCACCATTGCCATGGCCACCGCCATCCCCGCGCCTCCTCTCGGTGTCCACGAGCCTCGCCGTCATCTCCTGCATCGACTATGCCAAGCTATTCATGTTGGGGGCACCAGCGCCGACGCCAGCGTCATCTTCTTCCCTGGATCCCCGCCGCCATTCGCCATCGATTTCGGCCACATTGAGCCTCCCCCGAGCCCACTGAGCACATCAGCAGGCTCACTGTGAGCCCCTCTCCCTTTCCCCTCTCTCTCTGCGCTCGCGCACGCCCCCTAGCCCCTGCTGCCATGCTTGCCGAAGCTCGCCGCCATTGCCTCGCGTCGCCGTCATGGCCATAGCCAGCAAAGCTCGCGTCCGAGCCGCGCAACGTGCTCCTAGTGCTTCCAGGAGCCCAACAAGCACGCGCACGCACTCTCCCGTGCCTCCTAGCCCCGGATCCATCCTCGCCAGATTCCGGCTGCCGCCCTCGCTGGTCGCCGCCGTCGCTGTAGGCCTCCTCCGGTGACGCCACCACCACCGTTCGACGCGTCGTCGTGCGCTCATTCGAACACGACCGACCCTGCGCCAAATGGCCGCCTGTAGCCGATTTCCGGCGAGGTCCCATGCCCTCCGCCGCATTTCTGGCTCGCCGGAGCAACTCCGGCGCCGCCGCTGACGTGGCTCCGCCTGGGGCCCACCCTAGGTCACTGACCAGTGGGTCCCGCGGGCCCCGTTGACCACGTTGACTTGGTCAACGTGCTGACTGGGCTTGCCCCAGTCACTGACGTGTGGGCCCTCTGCAACTAATTAGGATTAGTTTAAAAAGAATTAACTCTGTTAATTAAATGTTCCACTAACATGTGGGTCCCCCTCCACTAATTAACTCCGTTTATAATTAAACCCCTGGATTAGCTGCTGTGTCACTGACATCTGTTGCCCTGCCACTGTTTAAGTGGATAAGGCTGGCCCAGTCAGCTGCTGAGTCAGCAGCTGGGCCCACCAGTCAGCCTCTGCTGACTGGGCAGTTGACCCAGTCAACTGGGCCCACTGTCAGCCACACATGCACCTCTCTGGGTACACTCTCTGTGCACCCATAGCATTTTATTCATTTATTTCAAAATTAAATTAAATTCCAGAAATTCCAGAAAATGATTAAAACCTTGAAAAATCGTATAAAATAAACCGTAACTTGGATGAAAATAATTTATATATGCAAAATGATCAAAAAAATAAGACGAATCCGAATATGCCATCCACATACCTGTCACATGCCTCCAACACTGCAAACATGGAACCTTCCCCTCCGGTTCATTTGTCTGACAGATGCCTAAAATCGGGAAAATATTCCCAGATATTTTCCCGCTCCGTCTGTAACGTGAAGCATTGCGTTAGGTCACCCCTAGCACAACATATTGCCATGTCATGCATCTGTGTTGCATTTGTTTGCTTTGTATTTATTGTTTCTTCCCCCTCTTCTCTCTGGTAGACCTGAGACCGACGCTGCTCCCGAGTACGACTACGCTCCTGACGTCCACCCCTTTCAGCAGAGCTTCCAGGCAAGCAAAACCCCCTTGATCATTCCTATATCGCCCATTCTTTCTCTCCCATGCTTGCATTAGATTTTGCTACTGTATTCGATTGCTCCTATTCTGACGCATAGCCTGATTTTTTAACCTGCTGTTGATACTTCACCTGCTATCCTATATGCTTAGTATAGGTTGGTTAGTGATCCATCAGTGGCCCTGCACCCTTGTCCGAGTTGCTAGGCTTTACTACCGGAAGATTCGATCAATGTGAATAATACGTCCATTTTGCATCATGTTTCCCTACTATTATTTATAGTGTTTTTAATCAATATAACACTTTGTGGAGCAATTCTAATGCCTTTTCTCTCCTAATATGCAAGATTTACACAAGGAGGGAGAATGCCGGCAGCTGGAATTCTGGACCTGAAAAATCTATGTCAGAGATACCTATTCTGCACATCTCCAAATGAGCTGAAATTTCACGGAGAATTATTTTGGAATAAATAAAAAATACTGGAATCAAGAAGTACCAGAGGGGGCCACCCAGGTGCCCACGAGGCACCAGGGCGCGCCACCCCCCCAGGCGTGCCCTGGTACCTCGTGGGGCCCCTGGCCAGCCTCTGGCCCCCATTTTCTGGTATATAAGTCCATGTGCCCTAGAAAAAATATAGAGAAGACTTTTGGGACGGTGTGCCGCCGTCTCAAGGCAGAACTTGGGCAGGAGTACTTTTGCTCTCCGGCGGAGAGATTTTGCCGGGGATACTTCCCTCCGGTAGGGGGAAATCGTCGCCATCGACATCACCAGCGATCCTCTCATCGTGGGAGGACTAATCTTCATCAACATCTTCACCAGCACCATCTCATCTCAAACCCTAGTTCATCTCTTGTATTCAATCTTTGTCTCCAAACCTGAGATTGGTACCTGTGGGTTGCTAGTAGTGTTGATTACATCTTGTAGTTGATGCTAGTTGGTTTATTTGGTGGAAGATTATATGTTCAGATCTATTATGCTATTCAACACCTCTCTCATCTTGGACATGAATATGATTTGTGAGTAGTTACTTTTGTTCTTGAGGACATGGGAGAAGTCTTGTCATAAGTAATCATGTGAATTTGGTATTCGTTCGATATTTTGATGATATGTATGTTGTTGATTCCCTTAGTGGTGTCGTATGAACGCGACTACATGACACTTCACCATCTTTGGGCCTAAGGGAATGCATTGTGGAGTAGTAATTAGATGATGGGTTGCTAGAGTGACAGAAGCTTAAACCCTAGTTTATGCGCTATTCCGTAAGGGGCTGATTTGGATCCATATGTTTAATGCTATGGTTAGAGTTATCTTAATTCTTCTTTCATAGTTGCAGTTGCTTGCGAGAGGGGGTAATCATAAGTGGGAGGCTTGTTCAAGTAAGAACAGCACCCAAGCACCGGTCCATCGACGTATCAAATTATCAAAGTAGCGAACACGAATCAAACAAACATGATGAAAGTGACTAGATGAAATTCCCATGTGACCTCGATAACGCTTTACTTACTATAAGAGATCGTTCCGGCTTGTCCTTTGCTAAAAAAAGGATTGGGCCAACTTGCTGCACTCTTTGTTACTATTGCTACTTGTCACTTGTTACAAATTATCTTGCTATCAAACTACTCGTTACCGATAATTTCAGTGCTTGCAGAAAATACCTTGCTGAAAACCGCTTGTCATTTCCTTCTGCTCCTCGTTGGGTTCGACACTCTTACTTATCGAAAGTACTACGATTGATCCCCTATACTTGTGGGTCATCAAGACTCTTTTCTGGCGCCGTTGCCGGGGAGTGAAGCGCCTTTGGTGAGTTGAATATGGTACGGAAACATTTATATTACGTGCTAAAATTTACTGTCACTTGTCACTATGGAAAGTAATCCTTTGAGGGGTTTGTTCGGGGTATCTTCACCTCGACCGGAAACACAAATAGTTGCTCCTCAACCTACTGCACCTACTGAAAATATTTATTATGAGATTCCTCCGGGTATGATAGAGAAACTGCTAGCTAATCCTTATGCAGGAGATGGAACGGTACATCCTGATATGCACTTGATCTATGTGGATGAAATTTGTGGATTGTTTCAGCTTGCAGGTTTATCCGAAGATGGAGTTAAGAAGAAAGTATTCCCTTTATCTTTGGAGGGAAAGGCATTAATGTGGTATAGGCTATGTGATGATACTGATACATGGGACTGGAACTGATTGAAACTAGAATTCCATCAGAAATTTTATCCTATGCATTTGGTTCATCGTGATCGGAATTATATATATAATTTTTGGCCTCGTGATGGAGAAAGCATCGCTCAAGCTTGGGGGAGGCTTAAGTACATGATGTACACATGCCCCAATCATGAGCTCTCAAAAGAAATTATCTTAAAAAAAATTTATGCTCGGCTATCTCATGATAATCAAACTACGCTCGATTCTTCTTTGACTGGCTCCTTTATGAAGAAAACTATTGAATTCAGATGGGATCTTCTGGAAAGAATTAAATGGAACTCTGAAGACTGGGAACTCGACGAAGGTAATGAGTCAGGTATAATACTTGAGTTCGATTGTGTTAAATCTTTTATGGCCACCGATGCTTTTCATAAGTTTAGCACTAAATATGGACTTGACTCTGAGATAGTAGCTTCCTTTTGTGAATCATTTGCTACTCATGTTGATCTCCCTAAGGAGAAGTGGTTTAAATATCATCCCCCTATTAAAGAAAAGATTGAGGAACCTGTTAGTGTTAAAGAAGAAACAATTGTTTACCATGTTGATCCAGTTGTGCCTACTGCTTATATTGAGAAACCACCTTTTCCTGTTAGGATTAAGGAACATGCTAAAGCTTCCACTGTGGTTAACAAAAGTAATATTAGAGCACCTAGACCCTCTGAGCAAATTAAAGTTGAACCTGATATTGCTATGGTTAAAGATCTCTTAGTCGATAATATAGATGGGCATGTTATTTACTTTTGTGATGAAGCTGCTAGAATTGCTAAACCTGTTAGAAATGAACGAGATATGTTAGACAAGAACAAGCCTGTAGTTGGCATGCCTGTTATTTCTGTTAAGATTGGAGATCATTGCTATCATGGTTTGTGTGATATGGGTGCTAGTGTGAGTGCTATTCCATTTTCCTTATATCAAGAAGTAATGCATGATATTGCACCCGTTGAGATTGAAGATATTGATGTTACTATTAAGCTAGCGAACAGAGATACTATTACACCACTTGGGATTGTTAGAGATGTTGAAGTCTTGTGCGGTAAAATCAAATACCCTACTGATTTCTTAGTACTTGGTTCACAACAAGATAATTTTTGTCCCATTATATTTGGTAGACCTTTCTTGAATACCGTTAATGCTGAAATCGATTGTGTTAAAGAAAAGGTTCGAGTTAAGTTTGGTGATATATCTCATGAATTTAATTTCTCCAAGTTTCTTAGACAACCTCATGATAAAGAATTGCCTAGTAAAGATGAAATTATTTGTCTTTCTTCTATTGCCGTACCTCCTACTGATCCGTTAGAACAATATTTGCTAGACCATGAAAACGATATGCATATGAATGAAAGAAATGAAATAGATAAGATGTTCTTTGATCAACCACCTATCCTTAAACATAATTTGCCTGTTGAAACTCTTGGAGGCCCTCCTCCACCTAAGGGTGATCCTGTATTTGAATTGAAGCAATTGCCTGATACATTGAAATATGCTTATCTTGATGAAAAGAAGATATATCCTATTATTATTAGTGCTAACCTTTCAGCGCATGAAGAAAAGAGATTACTAAGAACTCTGAGGAAGCACCGTGCTGCTATTGGATATACTCTTGATGATCTTAAGGGCATTAGTCCCACTCTATGTCAGCACAAAATTAATATGGAGCCTGATGCTAAACCAGTTGTCGACCACCAACGACGATTAAATCCTAAGATGAAAGAGGTGGTAAGAACCGAAATATTAAAACTTCTGAAAGCAGGTATAATCTATCCCATAGCTGATAGTAGATGGGTAAGTCCCGTTCATTGTGTCCCTAAGAAAGGAGGTATTACCGTTGTTCCTAATGATAAAAATGAACTCATTCCACAAAGAATTGTAACTGGTTATAGGATGGTAATTGATTATAGAAAATTAAACAAAGCTACTAGAAAAGATCATTACCCCTTACCTTTTATTGATCAAATGTTAGAAAGATTATCTAAGCATACACAGTTTTGTTTTCTAGATGGTTATTCTGGTTTTTCTCAAATACCCGTATCACAACCCGATCAAGAGAAAACCATCTTCACTTGTCCTTTTGGAACTTATGCTTATAGACGTATGCCTTTTGGTTTATGTAATGCACCTGCTACCTTTCAAAGATGTATGACTGCTATATTCTCTGAATTTTGTGAAAAGATTGTTGAGGTGTTCATGGATGATTTTTCCGTTTACGGAACTTCTTTTGATGATTGCTTAAGCAACCTTGATCGAGTTTTGCAGAGATGTGAAGAAACTAATCTTGTCTTGAATTGGGAGAAGTGCCACTTTATGGTGAATGAAGGCATTGTCTTGGGGCATAAAATTTCTGAAAGAGGTATTGAAGTTGATAAAGCTAAGGTTGATGCTATTGAGAAAATGCCATGTCCTAAAGATATTAAAGGTATAAGAAGTTTCCTAGGTCATGCTGGTTTCTATAGGAGATTTATTAAAGACTTCTCTAAAATTTCTAGGCCTCTTACCAATCTTTTGCAAAAAGATGTTCCATTTGTTTTTGATGATGATTGTCTAGAAGCCTTTGAAACACTTAAGAAAGCCTTAACCACTGCACCTATTGTCCAACCACCTGATTGGAACTTGCCTTTTGAAATTATGTGTGATGCTAGTAATTATGCTGTTGGTGATGTTCTAGGACAGAGAGTTGATAAGAAATTAAATGTTATCCATTATGCTAGTAAAACTCTAGACAGTGCCCAAATAAATTATGCTACTACTGAAAAAGAATTTCTAGCAGTCATGTTTGCATGTGATAAATTCAGATCTTACATAGTTGATTCTAAAGTAACTGTTCACACCGATCATGCTGCTATTAAAAATCTTATGGAGAAGAAAGATGCTAAACCTAGACTCATTAGGTGGGTTTTATTGCTACAAGAATTTGACTTGCATATTAATGATAGGAAGGGAGCTGAGAATCCCGTAGCAGATAATTTGTCTAGAATGGAAAATGTTCTTGATGACCCACTACCTATTAATGATGATTTTCCTGATGAACAATTAGCTGTCATAAATGCTTCTCGTAATACTCCATGGTATGCAGACTATGCTAATTATATTGTTGCTAAATTTATACCACCTAGTTTCACATACCAACAAAAGAAAAAGTTCTTCTATGATTTAAGACTTTACTTCTGGGATGACCCACATATTTATAAAGAAGGAGTAGATGATATTATTAGACGTTGTATACCTGAGCATGAACAGGAACAAATCCTACGGAAGTGTCATTCCGTGGCTTACGGAGGACACCATGCGGGAGACAGAACTACACATAAGGTATTGCAATCTGGTTTTTATTGGCCTACTCTTTTCAAGGATGCTCGTAAGTTTGTCTTATCTTGTGATGAATGTCAAAGAATTGGTAATGTTGGTAGACGTCAAGAAATGCCTATGAATTATTCACTTGCTATTGAACCATTTGATGTTTGGGGATTTGATTATATGGGACCTTTTCCTAAATCCAATGGGTATACACATATTTTAGTTGCTGTTGATTACGTTACTAAGTGGGTAGAAGCTATTCCAACTAGTAATGCTGATCATAACACTTCTATTAAAGTGCTTAAAGAAATTATTTTCCCAAGGTTCGGAGTCCCTAGATATTTAATGACTGATGGTGGTTCACATTTTATTCATGGTGCATTCAGTAAATTGCTCGCTAAATATGATGTCAATCATAGAATTGCATCTCCCTATCACCCTCAAACCAGTGGTCAAGTTGAATTGAGCAATAGAGAAATAAAATTAATTTTGCAAAAAACCGTCAATAGATCTAAAAAGAATTGGTCTAAGAAACTTGACGATGCATTATGGGCTTATAGAACTGCTTATAAAAATCCTATGGGTATGTCTCCTTATAAAATGGTTTATGGAAAAGCATGTCATTTACCTCTTGAGTTACAACATAAAGCATATTGGGTAATTAAAGAACTAAATTATGATTTTAAACTTGCCGGTGAAAAGAGGTTATTTGATATTAGCTCATTAGATGAATGGATAACCCAAGCTTATGAAAATGCCAAATTGTTTAAAGATAACTTAAAAGATGGCATGATAGAAGAATCCAAAAACGGGAATTTAAAGTAGGTGAGCAAGTTCTATTGTACAATTCTCATTTGAGATTCTTTGCAGGAAAACTTCTCTCTAAAAGGGAAGGACCGTATATCATCGAAGAAGTTTATCGCTCCGGAGCCATCAAAATAAACAACTCCAAAGGCACTAATCCGAGTGTGGTGAATGGGCAAAGAATTAAGCACTATATTTCAGGTACCCCCATTAATGTTGAAACTAATATTATTGAAACAATTACACCGGAGGAATACATAAGAGAGACCTTCCGGAACACTCCAGAACCCTGAAAAGGAAGAGGTATGTGATACAGTAAGTAAACCGACTCCAAAAATTCCATAAAAATACTTTTTGTCAGTTTTGGAATATTAGAAAAAATACAAAAATAAGAAACAGCCAAGGGGACCCACCTGGTGCCCACGAGGCACCAGGGCACGCCACCCCCCAGGCGCGCCCTGGTTGCTCGTGGTCCCCACGTGAGCCTTCTGGACTCCGTTTTCTTCTGGATTACTTGTTTTGCAAGATAAAAAAATCTTTATATATACTTCCAGACGTTTTGACCACTGTATCGTAGAAATCTCCTCTGTTCTTCTTTCGTGCTATTTTTTCTGACAGATCTAGATCGCCATGGCTCCCCAAAAACTCTGTGCCAAGCACCGCATTGTGCAATCATCGCCGGGCAAACGCCCCTACAGCGTGGTTTACTATGAGTTGTCGTCGGGAGAAGAAGACAATGGCAAGGAGGACAAGGTCGAGGCAGTTGCAGGAGCCCAGGCTCAGGGAGAAGGGCAAGCGGTTCCCATGGAGGAGACCGCAGAGAAGGGAGATATACTTCAACCCTTATATGATCATCTCTCCCCATCCGTAATTGAAGCCTTAAGAGTCTTTGAAATAGTTTCTATTCAGAATACATCTCTCACTCGTGAAGTTATTTTGCTGGAAGAGCAAAACATCGCCCTTTGGAGCATCAACCGTAGATTGATGTACCTGTTACAGCTGAAGGACAAGCTTGCCACTTCATCACCACCACCATCACCGAAGAAGGAGACTTGAGCACATGGGTATGGGCACTCCCCTTGGCTTGTGCCAAGCTTGGGGGAGGTGCCTCGGTATCGTATCACCATCACTTTTATTATCTTTACCTATTTTTAGTCCGATCCTTAGTTATTTCGTGATCTAGTTGAATAAAAGTTTAGTATGATATATTTTTGAGTGTTAGCTTCGTGATCTATCTATCTATGTAATCGAGTTGAAAGTTATATAATAAAGAGTAGTTTGAGTTTTTGCTTCTTTACTTTCAAGTTCCAATCCTAGCAATGAAAATAATGAAAAAGATCATATGCTAATCTTATGGAAAGTAATGACATTACATAAAGAAAAGTATAAGTGGTAAAATTTATTGGAAGTTAACAAACATAGCATTAGTCAATGATGCAATTCATGAAAAAGTTAATAAGGGAAGAGAAGATTCACATGCAAATATACTATCTTGGACATCTTTTATGATGGTGAGCCCCCATTAAGTATTTTATGCCAAATTGTTGACGTTGGACAAGGAAGACAAAGTAATGAATTATGTTTGTTCATATTCACATAGAAGTTATATTGTTATAGATCCTTCAACATGTGGTGCTTGCCCAATATTTTTGCTAGCCAAAAATCCGCACCAAGTAGAGATACTACTTGTGCATCCAAAACCTTTAAACCCAGTTTCATGTCATGAGAGTCCACTATATCTACCTATGGATTGAATAAGATCCTTCAAGTAAGTTATCATCGGTGCAAAAAGCAATAAAAATTGCCTCTAAATATGTCTAAACTTTTATTGTAAGGGAAATAAGCTTTGTACGAACTTGTGATGGTAAAGAAATAAAAGCGACAGACTGCATAATAAAGGTTGCTATCACAAGGGGCAATATAAAGTGATGTTCCTTTGCATTAAGAGCTCTTGCATCCAACAACAAAAAGCGCATGACAACCTCTGCTTCCCTCTGCGAAGGGCCTATCCTTTACTTTTATGTATTTACTTTTTATGCAAGAGTCAATAGTGTTCTCCTCTACTTCCTTTTTATTTTTCTCTTTTGTAAGCATCATGTGGTGGGGAAAGATCTAGGCACATATATCCAGTTGGATATGAGTGATCATGAGTTATTATTGTTGACATCGCCCTTGAGGTGAATAAGTTGGGAGGCGAACTCACAAGCCCCTATCTTTCTATGTGTCTGGCTGAAACTTTTTGCTCCATATATATGTCGTGAGTGTTAGCAATCATAGAAGACTAGATGATGGTTGAGTATGTGGACTTGCTAAATAGCTCTTGCATGAGACCCTTCCTGAAAATATGATGAATTGCAATTGCATTGTTGACTGAGAACATAGTTTGTTAGTTTTCAAGAAAGTTTGTGCCTTATACTCCATTGTTGTGATGAATTGTTACTTGCTCATGAGAAGTTTTATGATAATAAATATTGCTGTTATAATAATGATCATGATGCTACTATGTTCGTATTTTGTTTTTATCGACACCTCTCTCTAAACATGTGGACATGATTATCGATATTGGCTTTCGATTGAGGACAAGCGAGGTCTAAGCTTGGGGGAGTTGATACGTCCATTTTGCATCATGTTTCCCTACTGTTATTTATAGTGTTTTTAATCAATATAACACTTTGTGGAGAAACTCTAATGCCTTTTCTCTCTTAATATGCAAGATTTACACACGGAGGGAGAATGCCGGCAGCTGGAATTCTGGACCTGAAAAATCTATGTCAGAGATACCTATTCTGCACATCTCCAAATGAGCTGAAATTTCACGGAGAATTATTTTGGAATAAATAAAAAATACTAGAATCAAGAAGTACCAGAGGGGGCCACCCAGGTGCCCACGAGGCACCAGGGCGCGCCACCCCCCCAGGCGCGCCCTGGTACCTCGTGGGGCCCCTGGCCAGCCTCTGGCCCCCATTTTCTGGTATATAAGTCCATTTGCCCTAGAAAAAATATAGAGAAGACTTTCGGGACGGTGCGCCACCGTCTCGACACGGAACTTGGGCAGGAGCACTTTTGCTCTCCGGCGGAGAGATTCTGTCGGGGATACTTCCCTCCGGGAGGGGGAAATCGTCGCCATCGACATCACCAGCGATCCTCTCATCGTGGGAGGACTAATCTTCATCAACATCTTCACCAGCACCATCTCATCTCAAACCCTAGTTCATCTCTTGTATTCAATCTTTGTCTCAAAACCTGAGATTGGTACCTGTGGGTTGCTAGTAGTGTTGATTACATCTTGTAGTTGATGCTAGTTGGTTTATTTGGTGGAAGATTATATGTTCAGATCTATTATGCTCTTCAACACCTCCCTCATCTTGGACATGAATATGATTTGTGAGTAGTTACTTTTATTCTTGAGGACATGGGAGAAGTCTTGTCATAAGTAATCATGTGAATTTGGTATTCGTTCGATATTTTGATGATATGTATGTTGTTGATTCCCTTAGTGGTGTCGTGTGAACGTCGACTACATGACACTTCACCATCTTTGGGCCTAAGGGAATGCATTGTGGAGTAGTAATTAGATGATGGGTTACTAGAGTGACAGAAGCTTAAACCCTAGTTTATGCGCTATTCCGCAAGGGGCTGATTTGGATCCATATGTTTAATGCTATGGTTAGAGTTATCTTAATTCTTCTTTCGTAGTTGCGGATGCTTGCGAGAGGGGGTAATCATAAGTGGGAGGCTTGTTCAAGTAAGAATAGCACCCAAGCACCGGTCCACCCACGTATCAAATTATCAAAGTAGAGAACGCGAATCAAACAAACATGATGAAAGTGACTAGATGAAATTCCCATGTGTCCTCGAGAACGCTTTACTTACTATAAGAGATCGTTCCGGCTTGTCCTTTGCTACAAAAAGGATTGGGCCAACTTGCTGCACTCTTTGTTACTATTGCTACTTGTCACTTGTTACAAATTATCTTGCTATCAAACTACTCGTTACCGATAATTTCAGTGCTTGCAGAAAATACCTTGCTGAAAACCACTTGTCATTTCCTTCTGCTCCTCGTTGGGTTCGACACTCTTACTTATCGAAAGTTCTATGATTGATCCCCTATACTTGTGGGTCATCAGTGATCGATGTACAGAGACCGGCACAACACCGCACACCCCCTTAGCTGTACGACTCTGCAGAGCTACTATCGAGTGCCGAGGGTGATACCTCCTATCTCACTCCTGATGATATCTCTGTAGCGTAGCTAGTCTGTTGTGGGTTACCGAGGGTGATTCCTCTTTCACCACCTCCGATGATGCCTCTGTCGTGCAGCTCCTCAAGTGTGAACCCATCGAGGGTGATTCCTCCAAGTTCACCTTGACGGTTACATCGAGTGGGAATCCATCGAGGGTGATTCCTCGGATTTCCACCTCGATGTTACAGACACACTGTTACCTTACACTGTTGCCCCTTTTAACTGTTACTGCGGGACTGAAGGGACAGGCGGTACCACCCCGGTAGAGGTGGACCTGAGTTCCCGACAGTCTCTTGTGAAGTCGGGTTGACGTGGAGGGTACCCGCGAGATAATTACGCGGCACGGCCGGGTAGGCAGACCGCCCTAGAGAGGGATGGGCTTGACCCTTGCCGTAAGTCTGCGAGACGGGGTGACAGGAGCACTGATCGTCACCGCGCGCTCCCAACACACTAATGGGTTTGGATATGTGATCTGAGTAGGCCTCTGGCCTTTTCACACTAACCACCATGCGGGAAAAGTATGGGCACTCGGCGTCGTATGTTTCAGCCGAAGTTCTTCAGACGTCAGCAACTAAGCGGTGCGTGCCCGGGTGGACCGCGATAGCCTGCGTGTGTATACAGGGGCTAGGTCTGGTCCCGGCCGCATTCGCAACGCGCAGGAGTGCAAAGGGCGATGGGCCCAAGACCCCTGAGTGCTTAGGATGTAGACCGGCATGCTGGCCTCTCTATTGGGCCTAGGTAGGGCTACGACGTGTCGATCAGCTGAGGCCGGGCATGACCCGGAAAAGTGTGTCCAGCCAGAGTTAATCGAGCATGTTGGGTAAGTTGGTGCACCCCTGCAGGGAAGTATATCTATTCGAATAGCCGTGTCCACGGTAACAGGACGCTTGGAGAGTATCCCGATCTACTACAACTAGAACTGGATACTCGTATTGCTTAAATAATATGTTAGCTCTGGGATTGCTTTCTCGCAGGGAGTCGAGGAAGGATCTCTGGGCATTGCTACTATTACTTATTACTTTTATATGCTAATCTGCACTCTTCTAATGCTGCAAGACGCTGCAAGATGCTAGTCTTCGATAGGCTAGGCCTTCCCCTCTATTCTGGCATTTCTGCAGTATAGTCCACAGAGACAGCCCCTTCCCTTTGATACTGATGCATACTTAGCATAGATCTGATGTAAGTCTTGTGAGTACTTTGGATGAGTACTCACGGTTGCTTTGCTATCTCTTTTCCCATACCCGATTGCTGCGACCAGATGGCGGAGCCCCAGAGCCAGCTGACCCCGTCGATGACTACTACTACCACACCGACGGTGCCTACTACTACGTGGAGACCGACGACCAGGAGTAGTTCGGAGGCTCCCAGGCAGGAGGCCTGCGCTTTTTCAATCTAGTGTCGTTGTTTTGCTCAGCCTTCTTAAGGCAAACTTGTTTAACCTTTATGTTTGTACTCAGATGATGTTGCTTCCGCTAACGCTTGCACTCGAACTTATGTATTCGAGCCCTCGAGGCCCTGGCTTGTAATATAAAGCTTGTATTATTTTATTTTGTGTCTAGAGTTGTGTTGTGATATCTTCCCGTGAGTCCCTGGGCTTGATCATGCGCATTTGCGTGTATGATTAGTGCACGATTGAGTCGGGGGCGTCACAACCTCCCATTCCGCTCATGTTGCCACTGAAGCCACCTCCCATGCCACTCATGTTGCCATCCATTCCTCCTGCCATGCCGCCCATGTTGCCACCTGATACGTCTCCAACGTATCTATAATTTATGAAGTATTCATGCATGTTTACAATAATTTTATATGGTTTTGGTGCACTTTTATATGATTTTTATGAAACTAACCTATTAACCTAGTGTCCAGTGCCAGTTCCTATTTTCTACATGTTTTTGGTTTTTCAGAAAATCCATACCAAATGAGGTCCAAATGCCCCGAAATTTGACGGTGATTTTTTATGGAAAATAAGAGACCCAGGAAGCCTTGGGAGGGAGCCGGAAGGTGTCTAGGGGAGCCACGAGCCTGGGTGGCGCCCCCCTAGGGCGCGCCACCTGAGCTCGTGACTCCCTCGGATATCCTCCCGACGTGAATCCAACGTTGAAAAATCCTATAAATATAGAAACCCCTAGAAAGAAACCTAGAACTCCCACACCTCCGCCGCAAGCCTCTGTTCTGAAGCGATCTCATCTGGAGGCCTTTTCCGGCACCCTGTCGGAGGGAGAAATCATCACCAGAGGCCATCTTCATCATCCCGGCGGTCTCCATGGCGAGGAGGGAGTAGTTCACCCTCGGGTCTGAGGGTATGTACTAGTAGCTATGTGTTCTCTCTCTCTCTCTCTCTCTCTCTCTCTCTCTCGTGTTCTTGATTTGGCATGATCTTGATGTACCACGAGCTTTGTTAATATTGTTGGATCATATGGTGTTCTTCCCCCTCTATCTTGTTGTGATGAATTGAGTCTTTCCCTTTGAGGTTTAATTATTATCACATTGAATATTTGGATTTGAGAACACTTGATGTATGTCTTGCATGTGGATACCTGTGGTGATGTGGCACCCCGGCTTAGAGGACCGGTTTACCCAGTGTTTCCAACCCAGAGATCATGTCTTCTGGAAACACACAACAACTTGGAATAGAACTGAACTGATCTTTATTGATATATCTCGAGTACAAGTTCTTAATTTACATCGATAGCGAGGCCAGAAGCACATCATGTGCTAAGACAATATCTACATTATTTATGAAACACAGCAGGGCCTCGATACTACTAGGTGATTCTACGGCGTAGCGGAACATAGCGCGGAAAACTCCATCCATAGGGACACTGCTGGGACACAGCCTAGCTAGCGTAGCACGAACCATCGGGACCTCCATCCTTGGCTCCTCTTGCATCTGGCATGATACGCCAGGTGAGTACTTGGAATGTACTCGCAAGCTCACGGCAACCATAACAATGCAGCAAACAATAGCATGGCAATGATCATATTAAGTGCTTAGGTGCTCACTGTTACCAATTACCAACTTACTCTCCTCTGGGTCATCCCACAACCCTCAAGATATTCATGAACCATTGAATACTTCCGAACATAAGACAAGTTCTTCCATCATTCTTATCATTATTGCGGTTGACCAATCAGTGGCCTAGTACAGACTGTCCAATACCGTGGACTCGGCTATTTGAATAGATTCTTACACTCTGCAGAGGTTGCGCACTTTACCCACACTATGGAGCTCCTGGTCCCGTACCTCGGTACACTTCCCTCTCGGGTGGACAGGTGCTGCTCCAACGAAACTTGCCTAACCCGTGACTCCTCCATCGTACCACCGACAATCATACCCTCCCAGGGTCATGTCCTGGGTGGCCCCTGTGTCACCCCGTGACACCTGCCACCGTCATGGCCAACTAAACTGTCCCAAACGGGGACGCCGGCAAAATAACTCAACTGGGCTCACAGGATTATCGTCGTCTACCTGATCAGGGTAGCCCGCACGCATAACACTCCCTCTTTGGTGGTACCGATAAAAGAGCACAAAGCCAGACCAAGTCAAGGCCGTCCCATACTGGCAAATGTGCCTGCACGGATAAGTCCGGATAGGTGGCACTTGATCAACCAATTAGGTTTAGTCTTAACAAGTATTTAACAAGCATGGATATTTATCATGAATAAATAACTTAACATGGCAGTAGCTAGGCATCCAAGTAATTTACTATGAATTTCACAAGTTAAAATAATGCATATAATTCAATTAAATGACCAACACCATTGAAATGCTTCATGAAATGGATGACATGGCTTGCCTTGCTCTGTTGGGTTGTCCACAAACTCCTGGGCTTCAAAGTCAAAAGGATTTCCCTCTGAAAATATTTTGAAAATGCAAAGGAAAATGTCACATAACACTGTTCTGTTCACCAGAAATTCTGTGAGCATGGGAAAAATACCAAATTTTCCTAGAAAATAGAGGAGCTCAAGAC
This sequence comes from Elymus sibiricus, assembly GCA_039707655.1. Lineage (NCBI taxonomy): Eukaryota > Viridiplantae > Streptophyta > Magnoliopsida > Poales > Poaceae > Elymus > Elymus sibiricus. Next base: position 335,091,114 of record CM077666.1, read on the forward strand.
AAACCCAATGCAAAAAGAATCAATTGATTTGGACTTATGGATAAAAAGTTATGCATGGTCAAAGTTACTGGTCAAATCTGATTTAAAAACAGAAAATAGAAAATCAGCAGAGGGCCACGTCGAAGACGTATTTCGCCAGGGCGCCTCCACTTACCGCTTCAGCGAGCCACTAACTAGCGGGCCCCTCTGTCAGATTTAAAAGGGGGAGAGAGGGAACAGAGAGCTGCGGCTCTCCGGCGATGGTCGCCGGCGATACAGTCGACGGCGAGGTCGGGTGACTACGGGGATGGAACGAGCTCACAGAGGCGAACACGTACGTACCCGCAGTGTGACGAGAGACGGCCGGACGACATCGTCCCCTTCCTCTCCGGCGGCGGTGGCTTTCGGGCGTCGCCGGAGACGACGATTCCGGTAGGGTTTTGGATGAAGAAGAGGTTGGGCGGGGTCAGTAGAGTGAGTGGAGCTCGCTCGTGGAGTCAGTGGAGGCTGGGGTGGAGTGGAACGACGAGGTGGCGGAGCTCGGGTGGCGGCGGGTCGCCAGCGAGATGCGAGGCCAAAGGGCCTCTCGGCCTTGGCTCATTGCTCGGGGGCTCGATTGGAGGCGTAGGGAGTTGGGTGAGGAGCTACGAGGGCTGGCCATGGCCTTTTATAGGTGGGGGCGAGCTCTCTGGAATCTGGTGGAGCTCGGCCACGTCGCTGGAGTCCGGACGCCGCGCTGGCTGGCTCGGCGTGGGCGACGAGATAGGAGAGGTCAGAGGGAGTTAATGCGGCGGTGGCGGCTTGCGGAGGAAGGCGACGAGCAGCAGGGCCACAGTGCCCGCACGGGTGCCACAGTGCCCGTGTGCGGTGGCGGTCGGCGAGAGCTTCTCCGGCGAGGGGAAGAACCTGGAGCGGCTAGGTGGACGGCGGAGAGCTAGTCGACGCAAGGGGACGCGGTACGGCTACGCGGGCGTGTCCCTCTGATGAGACCCGTGCCTGGTGGCGCCCAGAGCGCGGTTTTGGCAGGGCTAGGTACGCGGTCACCGCGTGCACAGGCACCCGCGGCGCGAGCTGGCCTGCCAGACCATGTCTGGTGCGTCGTCCTTGCACCCTAGAACCCCCTCGTGCCACTAGATTGCCAAGAGACCCACTGAGCTAAAGCGTAGCTTCAACTACAGTTCGCTGTCAGAAACTTGGTGAGGTTCTGGAGAAGAGATGAGCTGGAGATGAGGCCAACAGAGATGTCTGGAGTGATCTACATTGGAAGGACTACAAGCTGGCCAAGTTTGAGAGATTTTCACCAAGATTTGAATGTAGTTCATGTACAACTGCTGTTACTGGTCCAGGGAAAAGATGAGCTTGTTGCACTCATCTGGTTGGTCTGCTGGAGCTGAAATTTGGTGTGGGAGGGTTATTTGGCGGATAGAAGATGTCATAAAAATTTCAGCTCAATTGAATACCTCTAGCTGGTACTTCCTTCACAGAGGTTCCATTTGAGCAGAAACTTGTCAGAATATTGCTGCTAAAAATTTGTACTGAACAAGATGATATTTTTGGATATTGTGGCAAGATAGGTTCCCTAGTATCTCAGGGAATTATCTGAGAGTTTTCTGAGTTGTGAAAATATGAGTTGCTTCACAAAGGGCCATCACTGTCCAGAAGGTAAATGGAGTTTTCTGGACAAAATTTATACTGGACCATGAGAGGTTTTTGAAAATTGTGGGAGTAGATGATGACAAGAAAGTGTGGTATTAATTTGGGATTTTTCTGATCATCAGAACTATGGGTTGCTTCGTAACCCATAGTGATGACAGATTTTCCCAAAGGAAGAAAATGAATTATTGAGAAAGATTGAGAGTTGGAAATTGATCCAGAAGGTGTGTGACAAGATTTTGGCAAGATGTTGAGGGCTTTGGATCACTGAGAGGGATTCATAAGTCCAAAGTCAACTGAAAAGGTTCAAAAACCATCCAAATTGCAAATAAAGCCAGGGAGATTTTGAAAAGAAAAAGTTGCCAAAAACCAAGGTGTCACAGGTGACAATGTGGTATTCTATTGAGTCACTTGATGTATGTTTTGGTAATCAACTTGCGGATTCCCGAGGTGACATTGGGGTAATCTAGGCACATAGGTTGATACACGTTTTCATCCTACTTTCTCCGAAAGAAACTTTGGTGTAGTCTTTGAAGTTCTTTGTGTTGGATTGAATATTATGAATCTGAAATTGTTTGATGCATATCGAATAATTAACTCACGGATACTTGTGGTGACATTGGAGTATCTAGGTGACATTAGAGTTGATTGATGTGTATCATATGGTGTTATTTTAGAACGAACTCTAGGGCTATTTGTGACACTTATAGGGATGGCTCAATAGATTGATCAGAAAGGATAACTTTGAGGTGGTTTGCTACCTACAACAATTTCATCTTATGTTCTCCGCTATTGATAGGAACTTTGGACTAATTCTTTGTCGCATGTTGAGGGATTGTTATATGATTCAATTATGTTAGCACTGCTGAGAGATTGCACTAGTGAAAGTATGAACCCTAGGCCTTATTTCTAAGCATTGTAATGCCGTTTGTGCTCACTTTTGTTACTTGCTACCTTGTTGTTTTTATTATTTCAGATTATAAAAACCTATATCTACTATCCATACTACACTTGTATCACCATCTCTTCGCCGAACTAGTGCACCTATACAATTTACCATTGTATTGGGTGTGTTGGGGACACAAGAGATTGCTTGTATTTGATTGCAGGGTTGTTTGAGAGAGACCATCTTCATCCTACACCTCCCACGGATTGATAAACCTTAGATCATCCACTTGAGGGAAATTTGCGGCTGTCCTACAAAACTCTGCGCTTGGAGGCCCAACAGAGTCTACAAGAATAAAGTTGTGTAGTAGACATCAAGCTCTTTTCTGGCGCCGTTGCCGGGGAGGTGAGTGCTTGAAGTTATATCTTTAGATCTTGCAATTGAATCTTTTAGTTTCTTGTTTTATCACTAGTTTGGTTTATAAAATAAAACTACAAAAAAATGGAATTGAGGTTGCCTCAAATACTTCATCTATATGATGTCTTTCTTGAAAATGATGGATTGGAAAATTGTGCCAAAGTGTTAGAAGATGAATTCAATAAAATGATTGGCATAAAACCCTTGAATGATAAGAATGATTGCAATGTTGTTAGTATGCTTGCTGTGAATATCCATGATGCTAATGATATGCAAAGCGATAAGCTTGGAGATGCTATGTTTGATGAAGATGATATTTTTAGCCCCCCAAGTTTTGATGAGAAAATTTATTATGATGATAATAGCATGCCTCCTATTTATGATGATTACAATGATGAATGTGGGTCTGGAAGAGTGTCAACTCTAGGTGATCCCACTATTTTGGAGGGTGTTGAACCTTATCGCAATAATTATGAAAGTGGATTTGGAGAGGTCATGACTTTATTTAGTGATGATTCCACTATTTCAGAAGAGGTTTCAATTGATTATGACAACAAAGTTGCTATCTATGATGATTATTGTGACGACACTTATAATATAAATAATAATGATAACCATGAAATTTGTCATCATGAATTTAATGCTCAAATTGATTATGTCAACCAAGTTTCATATGATAGTTATTTCATTGAATTTGCTCCCACTACTATTGATGAGAATAAATTTGCTTATGTGGAGAGTAATAATTTTTTTATGCTTGTGGATCATGAAAATAATGCTTTATGTGATAGTTATATTGTTGAATTTATTCATGATGCTACTGAAAATTATTATGACAGAGGAAGATATGCTTATATATATTTCAACGACATCAAGTTTCCTCTCTTTATGTTGAAAGTTTTGAAGTCATGCTTGTTTTGCCTTCCTATGCTAGTTGATTCTTGCTCCAATAAATTGTTTACTTACAAAATCCGTATGCATAGGAAGTAGGTTAGGCTTAAATGTGTTTGCTATATGATTCGTGATGCTCTCTTTGTGTTTCAATTCTTTACTTTTATGAGCATGATTAAAAACATCATGCCTAGCTAAAAAGGCTTTAAAGAAAAGCGTTTGTTGGGAGCAAACTCAATAATTATCCCTACTGTTTTTGTGTGTCCACATGATTAATATACTGTAGTAATCATTTTTATATGTTTTCTTTTAATAAAGTACCAAGTAAATCCTTTAGGTTGATGTGGATGATTGTTTATTTGGTTCTGTGCAAAAACAGAAAGTTTAGCGTCCAGTGCACGATTTTACATTCTGTACTGGGGCGTGGGAAAATTCTGAAATATTTACACAATACTTCTATGATTTTTTTTACATTTTTCTAATTTTTCAAAAAAAAAATTAGTTACAAAAGTTTGCCTTCTAATTCGCTCACTACATGCTGTTCTGTTTTTGACAATTCTGTTTTTATTGCATAGTTAGCTTGTTTTAGTATTTCCATAGCTTATATTGAGTAATATAAATTGTGGAAATGATAGAATATAGTAGGCATTATGTGATAATAATTATGAATCTTGTCTTGACAGTACCTAAGTGTACGATTTATTTTTATCATACTAACCTATCTCACAAGTTCTGTTAAGTTTTGTGTGATTGAAGTTTCAAGTTTTGGCTGAGTTGACAATAGAAGGAGAATAAGGAGTGGCAAGACCTTAAGCTTTGGGATTCCCAAGGCACCCCAAGGTAATATTCAAGGAATACTCAAGCGTCTAAGCTTGGGGATGCCCCGGAAGGCATCCCCTCTTCCGTCTTCAACACTATCGGTATACCTCACTCGGAACTATATTTTTATTCGTCACCTAATATGTGTTTTGCTTGGAGCGTCATTTTATTTTATTTGTCTTTGCTTGATGTTATCAATAATCATGTTTTGTATCTTTTATTTCAATAAAATGTCAAGTATAGCCTTTACCATGCTCAATTTGCAAGTTCATGAGTCGCTGTTTGAAAACACAAAATTTTCTGTTATGTCCAGAATATTTATGAATTGTTAGAACATGATAAAAATCTGGAATTTTTACACAGTGAGAATGCATGAGTTCTATGTCACATGGTAATTTTTCGAAATTTTTGGAGTTAGGAAAGTATGAATTCTTATTCACCCTTTACAGACTTTTCTGTTTAGACAGATTGCGGTTATAGTTGCATTGTTTGCATATGTTTGCCTATTTAATGTTTCTATTTGGTGATGGGAGTATTAAATATGCAGAGACATTTAGTATGCAATGTTTAATTATAATTTATGTAATTTTCTAAAGTAGAGAATGTTAAGGTTTTGAATTGATTTGTACTAACTTATCTCACGAGTTCTTGTTGAGTATTGTGTGGATGAAGTTTTTAAGACTTAGGAGAAGCCGTGATATGAGATGAATTAAGGAGACACAAGATCTCAAGCCTGGGGATGCCCAAGGCTCCCCAAGATAATATTCCAAGAAGTCTCAAGCAACTAAGCTTGGGGATGCCCCGGTAGGCATCCCACCTTTCTTCATCAATAATTATCGGTTAGTCTCGGTTGAGCCTTAGTTTTTATTTGTTCACATGATATGTGTTATTCTTGGAGTTTGCTTTTATTTTTGTTTTATTTGATGTTTAATAAATCTCATTAGATCTGAAAGTTTTTAGTTGGAGAGAGTCTTTACATAGCTACTTAATTGTTTGACTACTCGTTGATCTTCACTTATATCTTTTGGAGTAATTTATCATTTACTCTTGTTCTTCACTTATACCCTAAGAGTAAATTGTTGAATGAATTGAATATCATAAAGTTCAAATTATATGTGCTTCATATGCTTATCTCATGCTTAGTAATATTTCACACTGGGTTCAGAAAGTAAAATCTATTGAAGTTTGACAATCACAATATTGGTCATACAAGCAATTCATGAATGATTAGTGTAAGGAAGAGAAATCTCACATACAAATATATTATCTTGGACATCTTTTATGATTGTGAATACCCATTAATTATTTTCAAACTTGATCAAATAAGTTGAAATTGGTCAAGGAAGACAACGTCATGAGTTATGCTTGGGTATATTTGCATAGAAGTTATATTGCTATGGATCCTCCAACATGTGGTGCTTGTTTATAATCTTTGCTAGCCAAAATTTCTGTACTTAGCGGGAATACTGCTTGTGCATCCAAAATCCTTGAGCAAAGTTTCTTCCATGAGTGTCCACCATACCTACCTATATATTGTATTACCTTGCCGTTCCAAGTAAATTTGCATGTCACATCTCTAAATCATTCAAATAAACATCTGTTTTGTGTGCCCGTACCGCTCATGGAGCGACGGGGCGGTTAATACCTTCCATGCTAAGTGGGTTATTCTCACGACGAGAGTTTATTCACTCATCTTGCACGAGAGGGGCTGTGTGATGCCCCGGCTCGACCGTGCACTAATCATACACGCAAATGCGCACGATCAAGCCCAGGGACTCACGGGAAGATATCACAACACAACTCTAGACACAAAATAAAATAATACAAGCTTTATATTACAAGCCAGGGGCCTCGAGGGCTCGAATACATAAGCTCGAGTTACACAAGAGTCAGCGAAAGCATTAGTATCTGAGTACAGACATAATTAGACAAAGGTTGCCTTAAGAAGGCTGAGCAAAACAACGACAACTAGATTGAAAAGGTGCAGGCCTCCTGCCTGGGAGCCTCCTAAACTACTCCTGGTCGTCGGTCTCCACATAGTAGTAGGCACCATCGGGGATCTCCGGCTCCTGGGCGCCGTCATCTGGTCGCAGCAACCGGGTATGGGGAAAAGAGGTAGCAAAGCAATCGTGAGTACTCATCCAAAGTACTCGCAAGACTTACATCCGATCTATTCTATTTATGCATCGGTATCAAATGAAGGGGCTGTATCTATGGACTGAACTGCAGAATTGCCAGAATAGAGAGAAGGCCTAGCCTATCGAAGACTAGCATCTTGCACTATTAGAAGAGTGCAGATTAGTAGCATAACATAAAGTAATAAGTAATAGTAGCAATGCCCAGAGATCCTTCCTCAAATCCCTGCGAGGAAGCGATCCCGGAGCCATCATATTAGTTTAGAGTAGTATGTATCCAGTTCAAGTTGTAGTAGATCGGGATACAACACTGAGCGTCATGTTATCGTGGACATGGCTATTCGAATAGATAACTTCCCTGCAGGGGTGCACTACTATTACCCAACACGCTCGATTAACTCTAGCCGGACACACTTTTATCGGTCATGCCCGGCCTCGGCTGATCGACACGACGTAGTCCTACCTAGGCTCCGCAGAGAGGTCCCCGCCGGTCTACATCCTAAGCGCTCAGGGGTCTTGGGCCCATCGCCCTTTGCACTCCGGGTCGTTGCGTGCAGGGTGAAGCCAGGCACCACCCCTGTCCTGGATGGCGCTGGTCCGTCCTGGCTACAATGCTGAACTGGACGTCTGACAGAGCTTTCGAAAGAATCGTACGACGCCGAGGGCCCCATTAAACCATTATCCCGCGTGGTGGTAGTGCGTATAGGCCAGTGGCCAACTCAAATCAAATACCCAAATCCGTTAAGCGTGTTATTAGTAACTCGCGGACACGAACAGGGCTCAAGGCTCACCTCCGACACCCTGTCGTACCGACTTGGTAACCCGCGGACCAACGACCAGGAACCAGGCCCACCTCTCTCCTAGGTGGTCTCCACTTGTCTTGTCGTTCCGCCACAATAATCTCTCGCAGGTGCCCTCATGGCCAACCCGACTTCCCAAAGGACTGAGGTAAAGGTCAAAGTACCCATGTGTCCATAACATCGTGGGGAATCCGAGGAATCACCCTCGATGGATTACCACTTGATGTAACCATCAAGGTGAACTTGGAGGAATCACCCTCAATGGGTTCACACTTGGGGGGGTTGCACGACAGAGGCATCGTCGGAGGTGGTGAAAGAGGAATCACCCTCAGTAACCCACAATCGACTAGCTACGCTACAGAGATTTCACCAGGAGTGAGGTAGGAGGTATCACCCTCGGCACTCGATAGTAGCTCTGCAGAGTCGTACAACTAAGGGGGGGGGGTGTGCGGTGCTGTGTCAGTCTCTGCACATCGATCACGTTGATCAAAACATCCGGAAATAAAGCATGGCAATACAGACAAGGGTGTGGGGCCACTGATGGATCACTAACCAACCTATACTAAGCATTTAGGTTAACAGGTAAAGTATCAACAGCAGGTTACCAAAATCAGGCTATGCATCGGTATAAGAGCAATCAAATACAGTAGCAAAATCTAATGCAAGTATGAGAGAGAAGGAATGGGCAATATAGGAATGATCAAGGGGTTTTGCTTGCCTGGAAGCTCTGCTGAAAGGGAAGAAGGGTCGTCGGTGACGTAGTCAATCACAGGGGCATCGGCAACAATCGCAGGGTCTACCGGAGAAGAAAGAGGAGGAAGAAACAAATAATTAACGGGCAAACAAAAGCACACAGATGCATGACATGGCAATATGATGTGCTTGGGGTGACCTATCGCAGTGCTAAGTGTTGAAGACGGAGCGGAAAAAATATCTGGGAATATTTTCCCAGCTTTAGGTGACTATGAGTATATGAGTCCGAAGGGGAAGGTTCCATGTGCATCTAGATAGGAGTGATGGTCAAGCATTTTGATCACATATTCGGATTTGTCTTATTTTTCTGATCATTTTTCATATATAAATTATTTTCATCCGAGTTACGGATTATTTTATATGTTTTTTTCAAAGTTTTAAATATTTTCTGGAATTTTCTGAGATTAATTTTGTTTTCGAAATGAAATAGCAAAATGCTATATGTACACAGAAGTGTACCCAGCCAGGCCACACAGGGGTTGAATGGTGGGCCCCAGTTAACTGGATCAACTCCCAGTCAGTAGAGGCCGACTGGTGGGCCAGCCTTATCCACTGGAACAGTGGGCTGGGCCCACATGTCATACACAGTGGGGTAATTAGAGTTTAATTTAATTAACTGGGTTAATTAGAGGGTGGGGCCCCACTGTCAGTGACTAACTAATTAACATATTTACTTAATTAGGCATTAACAGTGATTATGCGAGTGGGGCCCGCATGTCAGTGACTGGGGCTAGCCCAGTCAGCACGTTGACCGGGTCAACATTGTCAACTGGGCCCCTGGGACCCACTGGCAGTGTCCCAGGGTGGGCCCCAGGCCAGCCACGTCAGCGGCGGCCGGCGTTTAAATGCCGGCGACGTCGAAACGCGGCGGAGGGCATGGGCCAGCGTCGGGATTTCGCTACGGGAGGCCATTTGGCGCGGGATCGGTCGCGTTCGAACGAGTGCACGACGGCGCGTTGAACGGTGGCGGCGGCATGGCCGGTCGTGGCCAGAATCGACGGCGGTGACCCTCGAGGGCAGCGGCCGGAATGGGACGATCTCGGGTACGTCGCTACGGGGCATGGGAGGGCGCGTGCGTGGGCTCGCTAGACTCCTAGGAGCTCCAGGAGCACGATGGTGTGCACGGGCGCGAGCAGCAGCGGTTGTGGCCACGACAGCGAGCTCAACTGCGGCGGCGGGTTCGGCCATGGCGGCGAGGCGATCTACGGCACGGAAAGAAGGGGGAGACGGAGGGGATTCGAGCGGAAGCTCACCGGGAAGGCACACGGGGGCCCAGCAAGCGAACGGGAGCGCAGACGGAGCTGGATCGAGGGAGCTTGCTAGTGACCGAAGACGAGGAAGACGACGCGATCCGGCAAGGTGGTGGCTCCCGGGTCGCGTTCGTTGTCATAGAGGAAGAAGCGGTCGGCGGCGCGTCTTCTGGACATGGAGAGACAGCGCGGGGAGCACGGTGGCCACGGTTACGGCACGGCCATGGCGTCGGCGGTGTTCGGTGAGGTGGAGAGCGAGAGAGAGAGCGCGTGGGAGAGGGGAAGAAGTGGGTGAAGGTGATGACGAGGCCGAGGGGCTCGTCCTTATCCCCTCGGCGGGGCCTGTTGCGTCGCTATGTCGCCGTTTCGCCGGTGCGCGCGCACGGCCATGGGCGCGGCGACACACGCAGGAGAGAGAGGTGGGAGGTGGGGGAGAGAGAGAGGTGGGCTGGGCCAGTGCACTGTGCACTTAGGCCCAGTTCACAGAGGCCCTTTTCTTTTATTTCTTTATTTCTTTCTCTACTTTTCTTTATTCTTTTCTGTTTTGAATTTTCTTTGGATAGCAATTGATATTTATAAATTGTGAAACTTGCCACATAATTACCATTGCATTATATAGCACTGCCACAAAAAGTTTGGGAAAATTTTGAATTGATTTGGATTTTGTTTAAATAGAAAGGATTTAATTTGGGGCTGTTTGGCTACTGTTCTGGATATTAGGGTCAATTTGGAAATTCAAATAATGTTGGTTTTGTTTTTATAATTGCTTTGGGATTATTTACAATATTATGAACTATTTTTTTTAATTATCTGAAGAAGTAATTATTTAACTTGCATTTCAAATGGAATTTGAACTTGATTTTTGGACAAGTGGCTATTTGGCATGGAAAGGCATGATGACATGGCATCATTAGTGTGAGGTCACTGTAGCATGACACTGGGGGTGTTACAGGCTGGTAATTGGGATGCCCAGTCCCGTTAAACAAAAACAAAGAAAAATATAATAAAACAAACTCCCCCTGGAAAGTTGATTGTTTGGAGGGCAGGCGTGAATTCGGCTAGCCATAGCTCGTGTTTGTATGGTTGTGGGGGAGTAAATCTTTTCCTTTCTGCATGGGAACCGCCAATAATGTGTTTAGCATGGAAGATATTGAAATCCTTTGTCGTGACATTGACAGGAAAAACACACCACTCAAAATGTATTCATCTCTGTTTTAAGCAATGAGCTTTGGCACATAAGCAAATCCATGCCTCCCTCTGCGAAGGGCCTATCTATTTACTTTTCATGTTGAGTTAACTTCTTATTTCAACCTCAATTATTCTCCACTTGGCAAGCATCATGTGGTGGGGAAAGATCCAGACACATATATCCAGTCAAATATATTTGATCATGAGTTATTATTGTTGATAATTATCTCTATGATAAGTAAGTTGGGAGCCGAAACATTAAGCCCTTATCTTTCTCTGTGTTCGATGAATGCTATTTGTTCTAAAAATATGCTTTGAGTACTAGCAATAATAGAAGACTATATGATAATTGAGTATGTGAAGCTCTTACTTAGACTTTTATGAAAGTAATATGATTTGTATTGTTTGGTGACTAAGAGCATAGGTTGTTAAGTTTCAAGAAAATGCATTGTTTGAACCATAACATGTGAATTGATTGCTACTTTATCACAATGAGTTTCATGAGAAAGAGTTTCTGTTTATGATGATAGGAAAATTGATTGAAATTATCATTGATAAAACTTATGCACTATGCTAGCATTCACACTTCATAAATTATTTCTTTTATCATTTACCTACTCAAGGACGAGCAAGAATTAAGCTTGGGGATGCTGATACGTCTCCAATGTATCTATAATTTATGAAGTATTCATGCCATGTTTACAACAATTTTATATGGTTTTGGTGCAATTTTATATGATTTTTATGGAACTAACCTTAACCTAGTGCCCTGTGCCAATTGCTGTTTTCTGCATGTTTTTGGTTTTTCAGAAAATCCATACCAAACGAAGTCCAAATGCCACGAAATTTTACGGTGATTTTTTATGGAAACTAAGAGACCCAGGAAGCCTCGGGAGGGAGCCGAAAGGTGTCCAAGGGAGCCACGAGCCTGGGTGGCGCGCCCCCCTAGGGCATGCCACCTGACCTCGTGACTCCCTCGGATATCCCTCTTATGTGAATCCAACGCTAAAAAAATCCTATAAATATAGAAACCCCCAGAAAGAAACCTAGAGCTCCCACGCCGCCGCCGCAAGCCTCTGTTCCGAAGCGATCTCATCTCGAGGCCTTTTCCGGCACCCTGCCAGAGGGGGAAATCATCACCGGAGGCCATCTTCATCATCCCGGCGGTCTCCCTGGCGAGGAGGGAGTAGTTCACCCTCGGGGCTGAGGGTATGTACTAGTAGCTATGTGTTTGATGTCTCTCTCTCGTGTTCTTAATTTGGCACGATCTTGATGTACGACGAGCTTTTTTAGTATAGTTGGATCATATGGTATTCTTCCTCTCTATCTTATCGTGATAAATTGAATCTTTCCCTTTGAGGTTTCATTATTGTCGGATTGAATATTTGGATTTGAGAACATTTGATGTATGTCTTGCATGTGCATACCCGTGGTGACAATGGGGTATTCTATCGAGTCACTGGATGTATGTTTTGGTAATCAACTTGCGGATTCCCGAGGTGACATTGGGGTAATCTAGGCGCATAGGTTGATACCCGTTTTCATCCTACTTTCTCCGATAGAAACTTTTGGGTAATCTTTGAAGTTCTTTGTGTTGGATTGAATATTATGAATCTGAAATTGTTTGATGCATATCGAATAATTGACTCACGGATACTTGTGGTGACATTGGAGTATCTAGGTGACATTAGAGTTGATTGATCTGTATCATATGGTGTTATTTTAGTACGAACTCTAGGGCTATTTGTGACACTTATAGGGATGGCTTAATAGATTGATCGGAATGGATAACTTTGAGGTGGTTTGCTACCTACAACAATTTCATCTTATGTTCTCCGCTATTGATAGGAACTTTGAGTGATTCTTTGTCGCACATTGAGGGATTGTTATATGATTCAATTATGTTAGCACTGTTGAGAGATTGCACTAGTGAAAGTATGAACCCTAGGTGTCACGCCCAATATGCGGTTCTATCCTCAAGGAACTCGGAAGTTCCACCAAGGATAGAAGCGCATATCAAAGACGCTTCGCAAGGTGGATATCATTACAACATACCATGTACTGAATAGATGAGAATACCAGATAAAGGCTTACACTCACCACAAGCTACATCATGAATACACCAATACATCAATACATAGCAATCATCATACAGAAGAGCAGGATCTGACTACGGATGAAATCAAACGAAAAAGAAGAACGACATCCACCCTGCTAATCCCAGGCTGCCAACCGGGAACCCATCCTATGATTGACGAAGAAGAAGAAGAAGCAGAAGAAGAACTCCAAAAGCAAACATGCATTGCTCTCATGTCAAATCATCGCTTTACTTGTACCTGCAACTGTTGTTGTAGTAATCTGTGAGCCACGAGGACCCAGCAATCCCATTACCATGGGTATCAAGACTAGCAAAGCTTAATGGGTATGGAGTGGTTAAGTGGTGAGGTTGTGGCAAGCACTAAGCATAGTATGGTGGCTAACTTACGAGTACAAGAATAAGAAGAGTAAACTACGCATAAACGGGCGCAAATTAACATGATCAAGAAGTGATCCTGAACACCTACTTACGAGTCAAACATAACCCCACCATGTTCTCTTCCCGAACTCCCTCAAAAAGAGATGATCACGGTTACACACACGGTTGGTGTATTTTAATTAAATTTAGTGTCAAGTCCTCTACAACCGGAGGTCATAAATTTCCAAGTCGCCACATAACCGCGGGCACGGCTTTTCGAAAGATTTAACCCTGCAGGGGTGCTCCAAGTAGTCGATTATAAATTACCACACGCATCTGATGGAAAATCCTCACACCATGATAACACGATGCTTGCGATAAGGAATCCCGGTGGACAAGCCACTCGTCAAAGGGAAAACTAAACCAGCAAGACCTCCCGGCGTGTCAACGATCCCGATAGGAGCCACGTATCTCGTTTGTCGGGCCCATGGAACCCGGGGTATCCAGGCCCGTCTGCCTTTGGCCCAGGGCGCAACGCCTGGCGTGGGCCCAGCGGGCCGTCGTCACAAAGCGCCTCACCAGGACTCCTCATGAGGCCTTGGCCTCCTGAGGCCCCCTCCTCATGGAGCGGGCGAGCAAGGCTCAGCACCTCCACCAGCGGCCTCGCGAGGTCCTCTCGCGAGGCGACCTCCTGAGGTGGCCTCCCGAGGCCCCCTCCTGAGGGCGCACAAGACGAAGGCCATTCGGCACAACCGCGCGGTCTGGGGCCCAGCACGTGGGTGACGTGCGCGGCGACGAGCGGCGACAGAGGCCGCGCCAGCAGGCGCGGATGAAGATTGTTTCCTCTTTTGTGTTAAGGGAGCAGGGCCAGCTATCTACTCCCCAAAGGAACCCCAAATGTTGCCCGATCGTCGAAGGAAGACCAAGATGGCGGGCGCGCAGGGCGGAGGTCATCACCGAGCCCACCGGCGCGTCATGGATCACGCTTTGGCAGGCGAAGACCGCCTTTAGTCAGGATAGCCTGAGCGCCTGTCCCCTTTCAAAACCCGCCAAGTGTGGCAGCCCTTCCCACCTAAGTTTCAAGGGGGAAGAGGACCGATGCGGGTATAAGGGGGACAGTGCTGCCTTTGTACAAGGAGATCGGCTCTTGTTCTCATCATCCCCAACCTTGTACTCTCTCTCTCCAGAGCAATACCAACCAAGCAGGAGTAGGGTCTTACACCGCAAGGTGGCCCGAACCTGGGTAAACCGCTGAGTCCACGGTCCGTCCCTCGCTAGCGCTCTCTCGCCATAGCTTTGTCGTCGCTTAGCCGTGGTAGGAGGCGAAGTGGTTGAACGAGCTCACCCTAGTGTCCGAACCTTTGGGTCCCCGGAGCCCGACTTCCGACATTTGGCGCGCCATGTAGGGGTGCGCTACTTTCCTTCGGCTCCGCCCTCTGCTCCACCGGCCTCATGGCCGACGCACGTCGCGAGCGTGCCGAGCGCAGGGCTGGCCACGTGGCTCAGACAGAGCCGGTGGCCCGTGGCAATCGCCGCCGCCCCGACGTCGAGGCTGCTGCCGCCACCGACCCCGCTGCCCGCGAGCAGCAGGACTCCTCCCTGCACCCCTCCGTGCAGGCGAATGGCCACACCACCACGGACTCCTCCCTCGCCCACCGTGGGCCGCCGAACCCGCAGGCCGCGCTGCTCATGGCGCGCAAGCTGCTCCGCTACCGTCCGGCTGACGCCGGCTATGATGCCTGGCTTGGCCGCATCACCGAGCTCGTCTAGGCTGCCGGGGACGCTCCGGCACCTTCCCACTCACTCCGCCCTCTGCCGTCTCGCGCTGGGGACCTGGCGCACGGGGCTCCCCCACCGCCTCCTCTGCGCGACGAGCGCGGCGGGCCCCCGCATAGCGCGCGGGTTCGTGAGCCGTCCCGTGGCGCATCCTCGCCAGACCGAGACGAGGCCAGCTGTCAGATCATCCGCCGCGCGCCCCCCGACGTGCGAGTGCTCCTCGAGAGGCAGCGCCTGCGCTAGGACCAGGCCGTTTAGGATGTTGCGGCGGCTAGGCGCCAAAACCACGCCGCCCTTGCTGGCGGCGTCCCCTCAAGCGGTGTGGGCTGCCGCTCCTTCACCCGCGAGCTGCGTCGCGTCGTCTGGCCCGCGAAGTTCAAGCCTGAGCTGCCTCCACGCTACGACGGCACCCCCAACCCCACGGAGTTCCTCCAGCTCTACGCGCTGAGCATTGAGGCAGCGAACGGCGACGACAAGGTCATGGCGAACTGGTTTCCCATGGCCCTCAAGGACGGCCCGCGCTCCTGGCTCATGAACCTCCCCGAGGTGTCCATCTCATCGTGGGCCGAGCTCTGCAGCCAGTTCGTCGCCAACTTCAAGGGCATGCAGGACCGCTCCCTCACCATCAATGACCTGCAGCGTGTTTGGCAACGCCCAGATGAAACCCTCCGCTAGTACATCCAGCGCTTCAGCCAGGTGCTTAACAAGATCCCGCGCGCCTCCGACGCGGCCTTCATCTCTGCGTTCTCCACCGGCGTCACGGACGTCAAGATGCGCGAGAAGCTCGCCATCAACGGTGAGCTCGACTCCGTGCTTGAGCTGCTTGACCTCGCCGACAAGTGCGCCAAGGCTGAAGAGGGCCGCCTCTTCGTCCACGACGACCCCGACGCGGCGCTCGACGCTGCCAAGACCAAGAACAAGGACGTCAAGTGCAAGGGCCCTGCCGTGCTCGCGGCGGAGCCCGAGCAGAAGCGCGGTTGTGAACACGACGAGCCCATGAAAGACAGCCGGCCACTCTGTGCCTTTCACAACGTCCGCTCCCATAGCACCGAGGACTGCCAGGTGCTTAAGCTGCTCCGCGACGAGCGCCAGGACCGCCAAGACGACCGCAATGGCCGCGGCGTAGGCCGTGGAGGTGGCCGCGGCGGCAACTGTTGGGACGGCCGCAACAGCAACGGCAACTTCCGCCAGGGTTGGCGCGACCAGCCTCGTGAGGCCGCCTGGCGTGACCAGCCTCGTGAGGCAGACCCTCAGGCCAACGCCGCTCTTCCGCCACTGCCGCCACCACCCCGAAGGAACGACGTCAACCGGCCTGATGAGGGCGCTGGGGGCTACCAGGAGCCTCGCGCGGTCCCAAGGCCCCACGTCCATCCGCCACTTCAAGCAGCTCTCTCGCGAGGTGTATGCCGCCCTCCCGAGGCCAGAGACTTCGCGGCCCCTCAAGTGGTCGCAGTACGCCATCACTTTCGACTCCAAGGACCACCCCAAGTCTACGGCCTCCGCAGGCGCGCTCCCCATGCTGTGCACTCCCACCATCAGCAACGTCGCGGTCACCAAGACCCTCATCGACGGGGGCGCCGGCCTCAACGTGATCTCCATCGAGACCTTCGAGACGCTCCAAGTGCCCTACGACCAGCTGATGCTGACCAGACCCTTCTCTGGAGTGATCAATGGTTCCACCATCCCACTGGGGCAAGTGCGCCTCCCCGTCACCTTCGGCACCCGCAAGAACTACCACACCGAGCTCATCGACTTCGACATGGCGCACATTGGCCTGCCTTACAACGCCATCTTGGGCTACCCAGCTCTCACCAAGTTCATGGCGGCCACCCATCACGCCTACAACGTTCTCAAGATGCCCGGCTGCAGCGGCATCATCACCGTCACCTGCGACGAGAAGGACGTGGCGAGCACCCTCGAGCGTGCCTACATGGCTGCTGCTGTCGCGCACCCGACCGACGATGACGCGGCCGAGCCTCCTGAGGCCGCGCCCGCGAAGAAGAAGCAACTGTTCTCTCAGGACCGCGCCGAGACGAAGAAGGTGTCGGTGGACGGCAGCAGCTCTGGCCCTGCCTTCACCATCGGCACAGGCCTCCCTCCTACATAGGAAAGCACACTCGTCACCTTCCTTCGGGCAAACTCGGATGTTTTCGCCTGGAAAGCATCTGACTTGTCCGGTGTGCCGAGGGAGGTGATCGAGCACCACTTAGCGGTGTGCCCCAATGCACGCCCCGTCAAGCAGAAAGCATGGCGCCAGGCGCCAGAGAAGCAAGATTTCATCGTCAAGGAAGTTCAGAAGCTCCAAGAAGCTAGATTCATCCGAGAGGTGCGCCATCCCGAATGGCTCACCAACCCAGTTGTCGTCCCTAAGAAGGGTGGCAAGGAGCGCATGTGCGTCGACTTCACCAGCCTCAATAAGTTTTGCCCTCAAGATCCATTTCCACTGCCCTGCATCGATCAGATCATGGATTCCACCACCGGGTGTGGTTTTCTATGCTTCCTGGATGCCTTCTCAGGCTATCATCAGATCAAGATGTCGGCCGAAGACGTGGAGAGGACGGCTTTCATCACCCCCTGCGGCATATATTGCTACGTCTGCATGCCCTTCGGTTTAAGGAGTGCGGGCGCCACCTTCCAACGGCTAATGTGAATCACGCTGGGGCCTCAGATGGGGAGGAACGCAGAGGCCTACGTCGACGACATCGTAGTCAAGTCTCGTGAGGCTGGATCCCTCATCGCGGACCTCCAGGAAACATTTGCCAACCTGCGCAAAGTCAATCTCAAGCTCAACCCGGAGAAGTGCGTCTTCGGAGTCCCCTCCGGCAAGCTCCTGGGCTTCCTAGTCTCGCACCGTGGCATCGAGGCCATGTTGGGGAACATTGCATGGGAAACAAAAATTTTCCTACGCACACGCAAGATCTATCCATGGTGATGAGCATCTACGAGAGGGAGAGTGAATCTACATACCCTTGTAGATCGCTAAGCGGAAGCGTTATGAAACGCGGTTGATGTAGTCGATCGTCTTCACGATCCAAATCGCAGGTCGTCCCTCGATCCAAACACGATCTAGCGCCGAACGGACGGCACCTCCGCGTTCAACACACGTACGGCTTGATGACGCCTTCACCTCCTCGATCCAGCGAGCGATGGTGAAGTAGTGGATGAGTTCCGGCAGCACGACGGCGTGGTGATGGTGGTGAGGAACAATCTCTGCAGGGCTTCGCCAAGCACTACGGAGATTATGACGGGAGGAACTAGAGGGTTAGGGTTGCCGGCACACGGCTTGGGGAAATCTTGATCTGTCCCGTGTGCTAGCCCTGCCCCTCTATTTATATGTTGAGCCCTGGGGTCTAAACTTGGAGAGAAAGCCTCCACAAGGTCGGTTTTGCCCGCACAAGGTCGGTTTGGCCCGCACGGAAAGAGTCCAACTCGGATTCCAGCAGTACCGCGTACAAGCGGTAGTACCACTTCACACAAGTGGTAGTACCGCTTACGCGGTAGTACCACTTCACACAAGCGGTAGTACCGCTTACGCAGTAGTACTGCCTTACCAGCGGTAGTACCGCTTAAGGCAGCAGCAAAACTTCCTTTTGCACTTTCCAATACCTCGTGGGCTTTACCCCTTTGGCCCAAATAAAGTGTTGCTGCACCCGAACACTTCGGTAAACACCCGGAACCCCTTCCGGTGAATTCCGGAACCCTTCCGGAGATCAAAACACTATTATCACATATATCAATCTTTACCTCCAGACTCTTCCGGAGATCTTTGTCATGTCCGGGATCTTATCCGGGACTCCGAACAACCTTCGGTCACCAACACAATAACTCAACTATACTAATCGTCACCAAACGCTAAGTGTGTAGACCCTGCGGGTTCGAGAACTATGTAGACATGACCGAGACACCTCTACGGTCAATAACCAATAGCGGAACCTGGATGCCCATATTGGTTCCTACATATTCTACGAAGATCTTCATCGGTTGAAGCTCTATGTCAAGGATTCAGTTAATCCCGTATACTGTTCCCTTTGTTCTTCGGTATGTTACTTGCCCGAGATTCGATCGTTGGTATCTCTATACCTAATTCAATCTCGTTACCAGCAAGTTTCTTTACTCGTTCCGTAATACAAGATCTCATGGCTAACACTTTAGTCACATTGCTTGCAAGGCTCATTGTGATGTTGTATTACCGAGTGGGCCCCGAGATACCTCTCCGTCACACGGAGTAACAAATCCCAGTCTTGATCCATGCCAACCCAACAGACACCCTCGGAGATACCTGTAGAGCATCTTTATAGTCACCCAGTTACGTTGTGACGTTTGATACACACAAGGTATTCCTCCGGTGTCAGTGAGTTGCATGATCTCATGGTCATAGGAGCAGATACTTGACATGCAGAAAACAATAGCAATAAACTGACACGATCATATGCTACGTTTACAGTTTGGGTCTTGTCCATCACATCATTCTCCTAATGATGTGATCCCGTTATCAAATGACATCTCATGTCCATGGCTAGGAAACCTTCACCATCTTTTGATCAACGAGCTAGTTAACTAGAGGCTTACTAGGGACATAGTGTTGTCTATGTACCCACACATGTATTTGAGTTTCCAATCAATACAATTATAGCATGGATAATAAACGATTATCATGAACAAGGAAATATAATAATAACCAATTTATTATTGCCTCTAGGGCATATTTCCAACAGTCTCCCACTTGCACTAGAGTCAATAATCTAGTTCACATCACTATGTGATTTACATTGTAATGAATCGAACACCCATGCAGTTCTGGTGTTGTTCATGTTTAGCCCTTGGAAGAGGTTTAGTCATCGGATCTGCAACATTCAGATCCGTGTGTACTTTGCAAATATTTATGTCGTCCTCCTTGATGTAATCGTGGATGGAATTGAAACGTCGCTTTATGTGTCTGGTCCTCTTGTGAAATCTTGGTTCCTTGGCTAGAGCAATGGCACCAGTATTATCACAAAACAGAGTCATTGGGTTAAGCGCACTAGGCACTACTCCAAGATCTATTATGACCTCCTTCATCCAGACACCTTCCTTCGCCGCCTCCGAGGCAGCGATGTACTCCGCTTCGCATGTAGAATCAGCTACCACGCTTTGCTTGGAACTGCACCAGCTAACCGCACCCCCATTAAGAATAAATACGTATCCGGTTTATGACTTAGAGTCATCCGGATCAGTGTCAAAGCTTGCATCGACGTAACCCTTTACGACGAGCTCTTGATCACCTCCATAAACGAGAAACATGTCCTTAGTCCTTTTCAGGTACTTCAGAATATTCTTGACCGCCGTCCAGTGTTCCATTCCTGGCTCACTTTGAAACCTTCCGACCATACTTATGGCAAGGCTGACATCGAGTCTTGTGCACAGCATTGCATACATGATAGAGCCTATGGCTGAAGCATAGGGGATGACACTCATCTTTTCTCTATCTCCTGCAGTCACTGGGCATTGAGTCTTACTCAGCTTCACACCTTGCAAAACAGGCAAGAACCCCTTCTTGGACTGATCCATTTTGAACTTCTTCAAAATCTTATCAAGGTATGTGCTTTGTGAAAGTCCTATTAAACGTCTTGATCTATCTCTATAGATCTTGATGCCTAATATGAAAGCAGCTTCTCCTAGGTCCTTCATTGAAAAACTCTTGTTCAAATATTCCTTCACGCTTTCCAACATTTCTATATTGTTTCCAATCAGTAATATGTCATCCACATATAATATTAGAAACGCTATAGAGCTCCCACTCACTTTCTTGTAAATACAAGCTTCTCCGTAAACTTGTACAAGCTCGAACGCTTTGATCACCTCATCAAAGCGAAGATTCCAACACCGAGATGCTTGCACCAGTCCATAAATGGATCGCTGGATTTTGCAAACTTTGTCAGCATTCTCTGGATCGACAAAACCTTCTGGTTGCATCATATACAACTCTTCCTTAAGGAAACCGTTAAGGAACGCTGTTTTGACATCCATCTGCCAAATTTCATAATCGAAAAAGGTAGCTATTGCTAACATGATTCTGACGGACTTAAGCATCGCTACGGGTGAGAAGGTCTCATCGTAGTCAACTCCTTGAACTTGTGAAAAACCTTTTGCCACAAGTCGAGCTTTATAGACGGTGACATTACCGTCTACGTCCGTCTTCCTCTTAAAGATCCATTTGTTCTGAATGGCCTTACGCCCTTCAGGTAATACTTCCAAAGTCCATACTTTGTTTTCATACATGGATCCCATCTCGGAATTCATGGCCTCTAACCACTTCTCGGAATCCGGGCCCATCATCGCTTCTCCATAGCTCGTAGGTTCATCGTTGTCTAACAACATGACCTCTAAGACAGGGTTGCCGTACCACTGAGGAGCAGTACGCGTCCTTGTTGACCTACGAGGTTCGATAGCAACTTGATCCGAAGCTTTATGATCATCATCAAGTTCCTCTTCAGCTGATGTAGGCTCTACAGAAACATCTTTCTGCGCTGCGCTACTCTCAGGTTGAAGTAAAGGTTCAACAACCTCATCAAGTTCTATCTTCCTCCCACTCAATTCTTTCGAGAGAAACTCTTTCTCAAGAAATGTTCTGTTTTTAGCGACAAACACTTTGCCTTCGGATCTGAGGTAGAAGGTATACCCAATTGTCTCTTTTGGGTATCCTATGAAGACGCATTTCTCCGCTTTGGGTTCCAGCTTTTCAGGCTGAAGCTTTTTGACATAAGCATCACATCCCCAAACTTTAAGAAACGACAGCTTTGGCTTCTTGCCAAACCAAAGTTCATATGGCGTCGTCTCAATGGATTTCGATGGTGCCCTATTTAAAGTGAATGCAGTTGTCTCTAATGCATAACCCCAAAACGATAGTGGCAAATCGGCAAGAGACATCATAGATCGCACCATATCCAATAAGGTTCGATTACGACGTTCGGACACACCATTACGCTGTGGTGTTCCAGGCGGTGTCAGTTGTGAAACAATTCCACATTGTCTTAAGTGTCTGCCAAACTCATAACTCTGATATTCTCCTCCTCGATCAGATCATAGGAATTTAATCTTCTTGTTACGATGATTCTCAACTTCACTCTGAAATTGTTTGAACTTTTCAAATGTTTCAGACTTGTGTTTCATTAAGTAAATATACCCATATCTACTTAAGTCATCAGTGAAGGTGAGAAAGTAACGATAACCACCGCGCGCCTCAATGCTCATCGTACCGCACACATCAGTATGTATGATTTCCAACAAGTCACTTGCCCGTTCCATTGTTCCAGAGAACGGCGTTTTAGTCATCTTGCCCATGAGGCATGGCTCACATGTGTCAAGTGATTCAAAATCAAGTGACTCCAAAAGTCCATCAGCATGGAGCTTCCTCATGCGTTTTACGGCAATATGACCTAAACGGCAGTGCCACAAGAAAGTGGTATTATCATTATCAATTCTACATCTTTTGGCATCAATGTTATGAACATGTGTATCATTACTATCGAGATTCAATAAGAATAAACCCCTCACATCGGGTGCATGACCATAAAAGATATTACTCATGTAAATAGAACAACCATTATTCTCTGATTTAAATGAGTAACCGTCTCGCAATAAACAAGATCCAGATATAATGTTCATGCTTAACGCAGGCACCAAATAACATTTATTCAGGTTCATCACTAATCCCGATGGTAATCGAAGAGCGAGCGTGCCGACGGCGATCACATCAACCTTGGAACCATTTCCCACGCGCATCGTCACTTCGTCCTTTGCCAGCCTCCGTCTATTCCGTAGTTCCTGTTTTGAGTTGCAAATATGAGCAACCGCACCGGTATCAAATACCCAGGCACTACAATGAGAGTTGGTAAGGTACACATCAATAACATGTATATCATATATACCTTGTTTGTTGTTGGCCGCCTTCTTGTCAGCCAAATATTTGGGGCAGTTCCGCTTCCAGTGTCCAGTTCCCTTGCAATGAAAGCACACAGTTTCTGGTTTGGGTCCAGCCTTGGGTTTCTTCATGGGAGGAGCAACTGCTTTGCCACTCTTCTTGGAGTTACCCTTCTTACCCTTGCCATTTTTCTTGAAACTAGTGGTTTTATTGACCATCAACACTTGATGCTCCTTCTGAATTTCAGACTCAGCGGCTTTCAGCATCGCAAACAGCTCGGCGACTGATTTGTTCACCCCGTGCATGTTATAGTTCAACACGAAGCTCTTGTAGCTAGGTGGCAATGATTGAAGAACTCTGTCAGTGATAGCCTCTGGCGGAAGGGGCATCCCCAATTCAGCCAGACGGGTGGAGTATCCAGACATTCTGAGTACGTGA
The DNA here is from genome assembly GCA_039707655.1 of Elymus sibiricus. NCBI lineage: Eukaryota > Viridiplantae > Streptophyta > Magnoliopsida > Poales > Poaceae > Elymus > Elymus sibiricus. The sequence continues at coordinate 335,114,454 of CM077666.1, forward strand.
TCACTGATAGACCCGTTCTCCTCCATCTTGCAAGCATAGAACTTATCGGAGATCTCATACCTCTCGATCCGGGCATTCTTCTGAAAGATAAACTTCAACTCCTGGAACATCTCATATGCTCCATGACGTTCAAAACGTCTTTGAAGTCCCGGTTCTAAGCCATACAATATTGCACATTGAACTATTGAGTAATCTTCAGAACGAGCCTGCCAGGCGTTCACAACGTCTAGAGACTCAACTGGAGCGGGTGGATCACCAAACGGTGCATCAAGGACATAAGCCTTCTGGGAAGCCGTAAGGATAATCCTTAGATTACGGGCCCAGTCCACAAAGTTACTTCCATCATCTTTCAACTTAGCTTTCTCTAGGAACCCATTAAAATTCAGGGGTGCTACTGCGCGAGCCATAATCTACAACATAAATATTGCAAAGACAATTTAGACTATTGTTCAAGATAATGAGTTTAGTTAATCATATTACTTAAAACTCCCACTCAGATTGACATCCCTCCGGTCATTCGAGTGTAACATGATCCAAATCCACCAACTCAAGTCCGATCATCATGTGAGTTGAGGTGGTTTCAATGGTGAACATCTTCATGTTGATCATATCTACTATATGACTCATGTTCGACCTTTCGGTCTCTTGTGTTCCAAGGCCATGTCTGTACATGCTAGGCTCGTCAAGTTTAACCCGAGTGTTCCGCATGTGCAACACTGGCTTGCACCCGTTGTATGTGAACGTAGAGTCTATCACACCCGATCATCACGTGGTGTCTCGAAACGACGAACTTTCGCAACGGTGCACACTCGGGGAGAACACAATTTATCTTGAAATTTAAGTGAGGGATCACCTTATAATGCTACCGTTGTCCTAAGCAAAGCAAAATGCATAAAAGGATTAACATCACATGCAAATCATAAGTGACATGATATGGCCATGAACTTGTGCTTTTGATCTCCATCTCCAAAGCACCGGCATGATCTCCATCGTCACCGGCATGACACCATGATCTCCATCATCTTGATCTCCATCAACGTGTCGCCATGAGGTTGTCGCGCCGACTGTTGCTTCCACGACTATTGCTAACTCATAGCGATAAAGTAAAGCAAAACGGCGAAAATAATTAAAGACAACTCTATGGCTCCTGCCAGTTGCCGTACTCATCGACATGCAAGTCGTGATATTCTATACAACACATGATCATCTCATACATCACATATATCTCATCATGTAATTGGCCATATCACATCACAACATACCCTGCAAAAACAAGTTAGACGTCCTCTAATTTGTTGTTGCAAATTTTACGTGGCTGCTATGGGTTTGCAAGAACCGTTCTTACCTACGCAAAACCACAACGTGGTGTAGTGATTGCTTTTTGATCTTCTAAAAGAACCCTCTTCATTGAAATCGATTCAACTAAAGTGAGAGAGACAGACACCCGCCAGTCACCTTTATGCAACGAGTGCACGTAGCGGTGAAACCTGTCTCGCGTAAGCGTACGCGTAATGTCGGTCCGGGCCGCTTCGTCTCACAATACCGCCGAATCAAGTATCAACTAGTAACGGCAAGCAATATGTATACACCCACGCCCACAACTCGTTTGTGTTCAACTCGAGATCTCATCTACGCATAGACCTAGCTCTGATACCACTGTTGGGGAACGTTGCATGGGAAACAAAAATTTTCCTACGCACACGCAAGATCTATCCATGGTGATGAGCATCTACGAGAGGGAGAGTGAATCTACATACCCTTGTAGATTGCTAAGCGGAAGCGTTAAGAAACGCGGTTGATGTAGTCGAACGTCTTCGCGATCCAAATCGCAAGTCGTCCCTCGATCCAAACACGATCTAGCGCCGAACGGACGGCACCTCCGCGTTAAACACACGTACGGCTTGATGACGCCTTCACCTCCTCGATCCAGCGAGCGATGGTGAAGTAGTGGATGAGTTCCGGCAGCACGACGGCGTGGTGATGGTGGTGAGGAACAATCTCTGCAGGGCTTCACCAAGCACTACGGAGATTATGACGGGAGGAACTAGAGGGTTAGGGTTGCCGGCACACGGCTTGGGGAAATCTTGATCTGTCCCGTGTGCTAGCCCTGCCCCTCTATTTATATGTTGAGCCCTGGGGTCTAAACTTGGAGAGAAAGCCTCCACAAGGTCGGTTTTGCCCGCACAAGGTCGGTTTGGCCCGCACGGAAAGAGTCCAACTCGGATTCCAGCAGTACCGCGTACAAGCGGTAGTACCGCTCACGAGCGGTAGTACCGCTTGAGCGGTAGTACCGCTTCACACAAGCGGTAGTACCGCTTACGCGGTAGTACTGCCTTACCAGCGGTAGTACCGCTTAAGGCAGCAGCAAAACTTCCTTTTGCACTTCCCAATACCTCGTGGGCTTTACCCCTTTGGCCCAAATAAAGTGTTGCTACACCCGAACACTTCGGTAAACACCCGGAACCCCTTCCGGTGAATTCCGGAACCCTTCCGGAGATCAAAACACTATTATCACATATATCAATCTTTACCTCCAGACTCTTCCGGAGATCTTTGTCATGTCCGGGATCTTATCCGGGACTCCGAACAACCTTCGGTCACCAACACAATAACTCAACTATACTAATCGTCACCAAACGTTAAGTGTGTAGACCCTGCGGGTTCGAGAACTATGTAGACATGACCGAGACACCTCTACGGTCAATAACCAATAGCGGGACCTGGATGCCCATATTGGTTCCTACATATTCTACGAAGATCTTCATCGGTTGAACCTCTATGTCAAGGATTCAGTTAATCCCGTATACTGTTCCCTTTGTTCTTCGGTATGTTACTTGCCCGAGATTCGATCGTTGGTATCTCTATACCTAGTTCAATCTCGTTACCGGCAAGTCTCTTTACTCGTTCCGTAATACAAGATCTCATGGCTAACACTTTAGTCACATTGCTTGCAAGGCTCATTGTGATGTTGTATTACCGAGTGGGCCCCGAGATACCTCTCCATCACACGGAGTAACAAATCCCAGTCTTGATCCATGCCAACCCAACAGACACCCTCGGAGATACCTGTAGAGCATCTTTATAGTCACCCAGTTACGTTGTGACGTTTGATACACACAAGGTATTCCTCCGGTGTCAGTGAGTTGCATGATCTCATGGTCATAGGAGCAGATACTTGACATGCAGAAAACAATAGCAATAAACTGACACGATCATATGCTACGTTTATAGTTTGGGTCTTGTCCATCACATCATTCTCCTAATGATGTGATCCCATTATCAAATGACATCTCATGTCCATGGCTAGGAAACATTCACCATCTTTTGATCAACGAGCTAGTTAACTAGAGGCTTACTAGGGACATAGTGTTGTCTATGTACCCACACATGTATTTGAGTTTCCAATCAATACAATTATAGCATGGATAATAAATGATTATCATGAACAAGGAAATATAATAATAACCAATTTATTATTGCCTCTAGGGCATATTTCCAACAGGCTAACCCAGAGAAGATCAAGGCCATCGAGAAAATGCGTCCTCCCCGGACCCTTAAGGAAATGCATCGCTTGGCAGGATGAATGGCCTCCCTAGGGCGTTTCATCTCCAAGTTTGCCGAGCGGGCCCTGCCCTTCTTCAAGCTCCTAAAGAGGTCCGGCTCCTTCAAATGGACTCCTGAGGCAGACACCGCCTATGAAGCCCTCAAGAGGTACCTCACGAGCCCGCCCATCATGGTCGCGCCGTGCTCTCGCGAGCCCTGCTCCTGTACTTGGCGGCCACCCCCAGACGGCCTACGCGGCGCTGGTGGCGGTGCAGGAGGAGCGCGTCTGTGCTAAGGAGAAACCCTCCGCGCCTCTTCAGGTCATGAGCCCGCTGAGCCTCGAGAGCCTCCTGAGCCTCGTGAGGCCGCCGGTCCTCGTGAGCCTTCCGAGCCTCGCGAGGCTCCCGAGCCTCGTGGGATTCCCGAGCCTTCCAAGCCTCGCGAGGTGCCTGGAGAGCAAGCTGCCTCAACAACTACGCTCCTCGTCGAGCACCCCGTGTACTTCGTCAGCACCATGCCGAGGGACGCGCGCGAGCGCTACCCCATGCAGCACAAGCTCCTCCTCGCGCTCCTCGTCGCCTCCAGGAAGCTGCGCCACTACTTCCAGGGTCACCCCATCAAGGTCATTTCTTCCTACCCCTTGGAGCAAGTTCTGCACAGCCCCAACACCGCCGGCCGCGTCACCGAATGGAACATCGAGCTGCAAGCCTTCCAGCTGGAATTCTCCACCACCAGAGTCATCAAAGGCGTGGCTCTGGCTGACTTCATGGCAGAATGGACGGACACATACGAGGAGGAACCTCGCGAGGCCCAGTCCCTCCTGCCAGGGGACGAGGCGCCTGGCGGCTGGACCATGCACTTCGACGGCGCCTTTGCCCGACAGGGCGCGGGGGATGGGGTCATGCTCACCTCGCCGATAGGGGATAGGCTCTACTATGCCGTACACCTCTGCTTCAGGCACACCGACAAGGTCTCCAACAACATCGCAGAGTATGAGGGCCTCATCGCCGGCCTCAAGGCCGCGTTCGCCCTGGGCATCAAATGTCTGACCATCAAGGGCGATTCGCAACTTCTCGTCAACTTCTCCAACAAAAGCTACAAGCCCAAGGACGAGCACATGGCCGCCTACCTGGAAGAGGTACGTAAACTTGAGAAGCGTTTTCTTGGCCTGGAGCTACAGCACGTCCCCCGCAGCGGCAACAAAGAAGCTGACGACATCGCCAAACGAGCATCTCGCCGCGAGCCTCAGAGCCCCGGCGTCTTCGAGGAAAGGCTCCTCAAGCCATCAGCCGCGTCTCCTGCCGCAAGCACGGTGCTCCTTCACGAGGATCTCCCGCCGACACCACCCACGGGCGCGCCGGACTGCGGCCCGGCTTCGGGAGCCCGCCTGCTGCTGGCGCTGGAGCCTCAAGAGGGCAGCTGGGCTGTGGAGTTCAAGGTTTACTTGCTTTGCGGCACCCTCCCGGAGAAGGACTAAGAAGCAGAGCGCGTGGCCCGGCAGGCCACCGCTTACTGCCTACAAGATGGCGAGCTGTACCGCAGGCGCCCCAATGGCGTCTCGCTGCGGTGCATCTCTGAAGAGCAAGGGCGCGAGTTGCTAGCTGATATCCATGGAGGAGACTGCGGCCACCACTCCTCGTCACGCACCCTCGTCGGCAAGGTTTTCTGCAGCGGCTTCTACTGGCCCACTGCACTGCGTGATGCTACCGCGCTGGTCCAAGCATGCGAGGCCTGCCAATTCCACGCCAAGCAGATCCACCAGCCGGCGCAGAGCCTCCAGACGATTCCCCTCTCATGGCCCTTCGCGGTCTGGGGACTGGATATCTTGGGGCCCTTCCCTCGCGCGGCTGGCGGTTACCGCTACCTCAAGTCGCCATCGACAAGGTCACCAAGTGGGCAGAAGTCGAGCCGGTGCGCACCATCCCGGCAGGCTCCGCCGTCAAGTTCATCAAGGGCCTCGTGAGCTGCTTTGGGGTCCCCAACCACATCATCACGGACAATGGCTCCCAGTTCACAAGCGGCCTCTTCAAGTCCTACTGCGCCAGCCTCGGTACGCAGATCTGCTACGCCTCGGTGGCGTACCAGCGAAGCAATGGCCAGGCCGAGCGTGCCAACGCCGAGGTCCTCAAGGGCCTCAAAACAAGGAGCTTCAAGAGGAAACTCGAGGCTTGCGGCAAGGGCTGGCTCGACGAGCTACAGTCTGTGCTGTGGTCCATCCGCACGACAGCAAGCAAGCCTACCGGTGAGACACCCTTCTTCCTCGTCTACGGCGCTGAGGCGGTCCTCCCATTGGAGCTTAAGCACGGCTCCCCGTGAGTCCTTGCCTTCGACGAGGCGCGTCAGGAGGGCTCGCGGGAGATTGATCTGCTGCTCCTCGAGGAGGGCCGCCGTCAGGCTACCCTTCGTGCCGCGAGGTACCAGCAGGCCCTGCGTCGCTACCACAGCCGCGGCATCCGCCCTCGTACTCTCGAGGTCGGCGACCTCGTCCTGCGCAGAATCCTCTCCAGAGAGGGACTTCACAAACTCTCACCTATGTGGGAAGGCCCTTTCAGGGTTACTCATGTCTCCACGCCCGGCTCAGCCCGGCTGGAGATGGAGGACGGAGTTCCTGTGCCTAACGCCTGGAACATCCAACACCTCCGCAAGTTCTACCCGTGACTTTCACGCGTACGAACAAAATGGGGCTGTACACGCCCCGAAGCCTCTCATTGCGTTCGCCTGATGGGCCCGCGAGAGCTCCCGCCCATGCCCAAGTGGAAGCCCCATGCTCCGCACTGGCAGAACGATCGACCCGCGATCATACCCACACCCCTGTGGAAGCCCCATGCTCCGCGCTGGTAGAACAATCAACTGAGGGCACCCCACGGGCTGCACCAACCTCAAGCTAACCCGTGCCGGACACGGCGGCACTCTTTTTCTCATTTCGATGTGTAACTGAGGGCGCCCCACGGGTTGCACCAAACTCAAGCTGACCCGTGCCGGACACGGCAGCCAGATCTTGTTCTAGTTATGTAATGGGTTGCTATCTTACTTCAGTAAAGCTCGGTTTCTTACATGGCATTTCGTTTTGTTCTTGCCTCACGATCCTCGCGCGCTCACGACGTCCCTCATGAGCCTCACACGAGTGGGGGCTGGACACGGTGTATGTGCTCGGGTCAGTCCCAGCAGCGCTGAAAAACCCAAGCAACCAGGCTCTGACTCGCAGGTCTGCTCCCGTGCACGCCATCCCACCAAGGTTCTTGGTGTCTTGTCTCCTCGCGTAATGCTCATGAGCGAATGGACGAGCGTGTGCTGCTCCCCTGTCGTTAAGTACTCTGCATGCAATTATCTCAGGAGCAGGTTCCCGGAAAGGCCTCGCGAGGATGCCTCGCGAGGTGGCCCCCTCAAGGCCTCAGGAAGCCAGTAGGCCCTGCCATGGGAGCTAACCCTCGGTGGCCGTCTCTGTAGGATATTTCGCGAGCGGAACCCTCACGAGGCATACCCTACAAGAGATGGCCCACTAGACACTACCTTGTGCAGAGCTAAGTCTCCTGCCTCGTGAGCCGCCCTTGCTGCCTCTTTAGCCTTCCCCTCCGGCAGCCTCACGAGCTCCAGCGTTTCTCTTGGCGCAAGCCGCTTGCGCGTCGAAGGGGGGCTCTCTGAGCATCGCGCCTCAGGAACCCTCACTAGCTCCCGGTGCCCCTCGCCTCCTGGCCTTGTCCAGGCACCACGACCTGACATACCAGCGACGGCTATGGTCTGCTTGGGGGCTGGGTCCTAACAACGTGGAGCATCATGGCAAGCAAAGAGAGCAAAACAAACCTCAAGAGAAAGCCTCGCGAGGGCGCGAGCGTTCATTACAGCAAGTCATAAAGTACTTAAATGTCAAGGCATCGTCTTCACGCCCCTACAGGGCCATGTCAATCTAGCGCAGGGTGACGAAGGGAAAAGGACCCTAAGAACTCGCGCCATCGTCGCCGCCGGAGCTCTTGCCGCTGCCGCAGGAGTACTTCCCGAGCAACGCGCCCACGTGGCCTTCTACCGCCTTTGCGAGCCCATCGCGAAGCTCCTCGGGGACGGGGGCTATTGCCTTGTCAAAATCAAAGTTGGGATCAGTGTGAAGGAGGTGGCTGAAGACGCGAGTCGCCGCCAGCGAGAAGAGGCCGCGACACTCCTCCTCCAAGATGCCGTCCACCTCCTTGGCTCCGTTCTCAAGCCGTTCCACGAGCTTGGTGGAGAAGTTGTCGTAGTCGGCATCACGGGACTCGCGGAGGGCTCCAAGCCTTCCTTGGCAGATAGAGTTCAGGGCGTCGTGGGCGCCGAGCTCGAGGGAGTGAAGCGTCTTGGCGTGTTCGCGCTGCTCCTGTTCCTGGTCCGCGACGCCGGAGCTGGGCTGCGGCGCGGCCCCCCGGCGGGTCTCCGCCTCGGCGAGTGCCACCTTGAGATCAGTGATCTCCTGCTGGAATCGCTCGCATTCCATCTCGAAGGCGTCCCTCTGCTGCGACAGCGTCTTATCGTGCTCCTAGGCAAGCGCCAGGCGCGCCTCCGCTACCTTTGCGTCAGCATCCTCCTGAACCTTCTTTTCCTTGGCCTCCAGCTGGGCATTGGCCTCGGTGACACGCTTCGCGTGGGCCTCCTGGGCATCGGCCAGCTGGCGCCCCAGCAGCTCCAGGCGCTCCTTCTCCATGGCCTGCTCGGTCGCCGTCCTCTCGAGGCTCTCCGCACGAGTCTCGAGGCCCGCTTCGCGGGCCGCAACCTCCTTCTCGCGGGTGGCGAGGGCGCCTTCCCGCACGAGGAGCGACTGCGCCTTCTCGGTGCATTGGTCCTGGAACTCCTTCAGGCGGGCCTCCGCCTTTTCGCGACGCACGACGGCCGCTTCGGCCTCCTGGAGGGCTCTCGCACGGACCCCCTCCGCTTCGGCGGCAACCTTCTTGCCCTATGCGCGAGCGCGTTCGCTCTGGTGTCGGGCCGTTTCGACGGCGACGCTGAGCCGACGCCACCCGTCAGCAAGCTTCAGGCGCTCCTCGGCGAGGCGTGTCTCCGCGTCCTGGAAGTCCGTCCTGAGCCGAGCAAGCGCGGCCTTGGCGTCGTGCAGGGCTTCGGGTCGGAGCAGGGTGTGGCCGCCCACAAGGGCCAGAGGCCAGTCCGGGTCGGGCCCTCTGGCACTCTCCGCCGCCGTGGCAAGGGAGGACTCGGTGCCGCTTGCCTGGAGCAGTGGGTTCGCCAGGCCACCCCCCGCGTTTGGCTGTGGCGGCACGCTATGGGGCCTCTCCATGCCTGTGACGGCGTGCCCCACGGCTCCTCCCCCGTCGCCGCTCCTTTCCTCATGGCGGGGTCAAGGGGGAGGGCATCCCCGCCTCCTGAGCCTGCCTCCCGAGGCTCCTCCGTCTCAGCTTCACGAGGTGCACCCACATGCGACTCCGGAGGAACGACCGTCTCCTCCTCGACTTCCATGCGCCCCACCTCGGCGTCGGGATGGCGGGTGGCCCCTCCATGCCCCCCGGCACCCGGGGCGGGCGCCGACGCCCCCTATGGGCTGGGGGTCACTTTCGCCTTCGTCATCGTCTTCTTCTTCTTCTGATCCGCGGCAGACCTCCTGCGCGAGAGGTGGCTCAGCCCCGAGCCCGTACGTAGAGCAAAGACTGGGAGCACTGGGAGGAGGCAGGGGGCTTACTCGTTGCTGACGTACCACTTCCTCTTCTTCTCCCCCGAGGGGGGCGGCCCATCGCTGCCACTGTCAGGCATCGCCTCGGCGGCACCGCCGCTCGGGCCCCCGGGATGTGTCGCAGTAGACCCGGACGCGCCGCCGCCCGCCTCGGGGCCCTGGGGGGTTTCGGCCTCATGATGGGCCTCAGGTGCTGGGGGCTCGGCCGCCTCTCGGTCGGGAGCCCCCTCCGCCGTAGGAGGCGTGCTGTCGGCGTCGTCGTCCTCAAAATCGCAGAGGAGCTGACGGCGAGTGCGCGGTGGCGCCCGGTCGGCGTCCTCCTCCATGGCTTCCGCTGAGTCCTCCTCGCCACCGCTGCCCTCTGAGTCTAGCTCCACCATGAGAGGGTCCTCGCGAGGCCCGACGTGGCCTTTCGGCACGAGGCCCCACCGGTCAAAGAGAGGCATCTCCTTGACCAGCTCCTCCATCTCCTCGTAGTGGAACAGGGGAAGTGCATCCTCGGGCGGGCCCTCGGCAGGGGTGTTAAGCAGATTCGCCAGGGCCCCGTCCAGCACCTCTTGCGTCAGGCTGCTAGGGTGCAATCTCATGGCGTCGCCCGTGCCGGTGTACTCCCACACAGGGCGCGAGTGCTGCTGGAGTGGCGCTATGCGCCGCCGAAGGTACTCCCTGACGACCGACGCTCCCGATAGCTTCGCAGCCTGGTGCGCAGCCATCCGCTCCAGAACGGGTTCCATCCTCGGATCAGTGAGCCTCTCGCTCCCCCACCGGGAGTTCTTCTTAGCCGGGTCCGTCGGGATCATCAGGAGCGGGCTGGTTCGGCGTGCGTCCATGAAGACCCAGCGCTGCCGATAGCCCTCCACCTTCTTCGCGATCCTCAGGTTGATGATGTTGTTTTCCGTTCCCTTAATGGCAAGGAACGACGCGCATCTGGAGCGCTGGTCTCCCGCGGTCAGCCGCAGGCAGAAGAAGTGGCGGAAGAGCGCCACCGAAGGCATCACACCCACAAAGGACTCACAGTAAAAGGCAAACGTGGCCAGGAGGAGGATGGAGTTGGGCTGAAGATGGAGGGCATGAATCTAATAGTGTGAGAGAATGGCGTAGAAAAAGTCCGAGAATGGCGGCACCAACCCGGCATATACGTTGTGGATGAAGAAGGGGTAGGCCGTCGCCCCCAGGTCGCGCCGTGCACACGACCCCGGCCAGATCTGGGTCGCCTGGTTCTCGTTCTGATCGCCGGCCACAAACGGGAGCACCTTGTCCAAGCCCTCTCCGCCAACAATGATGGAGCACTGCAGTGCCGTCCCGAGGACAGGCGCACTTGGGGACGGGGCCGCTGCTTTCCCCCTCTTGCCGGCGGGTGCCATCTGCGCGGCGGGGGCGCCGATTGAGGAGCGGGAAGAGGCAGAGCTTGCAGAAGGGGTCATGAGGAACTGTGCGCAAGAAGGCAAGCGCTAAGGGACGGGATGTGCGAAGGAAGGCAATGATGGCCTCGCGTCGCCCGCGGCAGGTTTTATGTCAGCGTGGGCGGTTACCGAGGCATCGTGGAGAAGTGGAGGCGTCCCCAAGTCACATCGTGCACCACGCGTCGCGCCTGGCCCCAGGCGGTTAGGGCCCTCGCCGTTTCGCCCCCCAGTAGGCGGGAACGTGCGCGCCGCGGGCCCGGGGGCTACTGTCGGGCCCATGGAACCCAGGGTATCCAGGCCCGTCTGCCTTTGGCCCAGGGCGCAACGCTTGGCGTGGGCCCAGCAGGCCGTCGTCACAAAGCGCCTCACCAGGACTCCTCATGAGGCCTTGGCCTCCCGAGGCCCCCTCCTCAGGGAGCGGGCGAGCAAGGCTCAGCACCTCCACCAGCGGCCTCGCGAGGTCCTCTCGCGAGGCGACCTCCTGAGGTGGCCTCCCGAGGCCCCCTCCTGAGGGCGCATGAGACGAAGGCCGTTCGGCACAGCCGCGCGGTCTGGGGCCCATCACCTGGGTGACGCGCGCGGCGACGAGCGGCGACAGAGGCCACGCTAGCAGGCGCGGATGAAGATGGTTTCCTCTTTTGTGTTAAGGGAGCATGGCCAGCTATCTACTCCCCAAAGCAACCCCAAAGGTTGCCCGATCGGCGAAGGAAGACCAAGACGGCGGGCGCGCAGGGCGGAGGTCATCACCGATCCCACCGACGCGTCATGGATCATGCTTTGGCAGGCGAAGACCGCCTTTAGTCAGGATAGCCTAAGCGCCTGTCCCCTTTCAAAACCCGCCAAGTGTGGCAGCCCTTCCCGCCTAAGTTTCAAGGGGGAAGAGGACCGATGCGGGTATAAGGGGGCAGTGCTGCCTTTGTAGAAGGAGATCGGCTCTTGTTCTCATCATCCCCAACCTTGTACTCTCTCTCTAGAGCAATACCAACCAAGCAGGAGTAGGGTCGTACACCGCAAGGTGGCCCGAACCTGGGTAAACCGCTGAGTCCACGGTCCGTCCCTCGCTAGAGCGCTCTTGCCGTAGCTTCGCCGTCGCTTAGCCGTGGTAGGAGGCAAAGTTGAAGAACGAGCTCACCCCAGTGTTCGAACCTTTGGGTCCCCGGAGCCCGACTTCCGACATCGTTCTCAGGACACAACCGGATCGACCAAACTTCCGATAGGCCAATTCCAAAGTTGCCCCTGGTGGCCACCGGCGGTTGACAAATTCGGACCAGCACCATCAGCACTGGCCCACCTGTATTATGTTGAATTAAAATCCCCGGGAAGCACTAACTCCCTATGCGTCAAATTTATTATCAATATTACTATGTTGGGCAAATGTTAAAACCAATGTTGGGCCTTGCTGGAGAAGTCTTATCCTAAAATGAATGATCAGGGGGCCCCATAATACCCCACATGTGTTAGAAGCGCTCATCAAGGAACATAACACCGGTATTACGGAAACTGGGGTGGCATGAGTGGAACAAAACACCAAGCAAAAGGCCGAGCCTTCCACACACAACCAAGTATATAGATGCATTAATTAAATAAGAGATATTGTGATATCCCATGAAATCCATGTCCCAACATGGAACAACCTGCAACTGCACCTGTAACTAGCATGCTATAAAAGGGGCTGAGCAAAGCGGTTACATAGCCAAACAACGGTTTGCTGGGATGGTGGAAGGTTAGAGGGTGTATCATGGCAATTTGGGAGGCTGACAAACAAGTGGTAGGTAGCGAGACATAGCGATAGCATCGAGACAACTAGCAAGCAAAGATAGTAGTGATATCCAAGGTAATGGTCATCTTGCCTGGAATCCCGCTCGGAAGAAGATCGAATTTGTGAAGTAGTCGAACAGGCGTAGTCGGACGAAACCTCACTCCGAAACAGGAACTAGCGAGAAGAAGCACAACCGGAAAGAAGCAAACAACATGCTAAACACACAAACATAATCATGGCATGATGCACAACAAAGTATGATGCATGTACGGTTTAATGAGGCATGGCATGGTAAGAGTGCAACAACCAAATACTACACATTAAGTGAAGCTCAATATGCTACGAGTTGCATATTGACGAAACTCCACATTCGAGTTATTTAGTTCACTCTCGTTTATGTACTCAACAAGATTAAATGTTGTTAACCATGGCAAGAGGTGAAGCATAATAAAACTACCTATCTAAGCAATTTAAATGAGGCCGGAAACAACACATAACAATTCCGGAAAATCCACATATGCAAATTTCGAATTTGGTACTGTTCTACCCTAAACCATATTTTATTTTTGTTAAACATGCAAAGTAAGTGCATCATGTTAATCTACACATTTTTCTACCCCAATCACATATAAAGTTTATTTAATTCGGAACTACGGTTATTTAGTTATGAAATTAACCATTTTAGCATGTCATTTACGCAAATTAATGCAAACAGAAATTTTAGACATTTTTAACATGGATGAAAGTTGGATATTATGAAACTAAATGAAATTCTAGGCATTTTACATATATAGGTTGTTTAATTCCGATGCACGGTTTGTGAGATATTAATGCATGAAGTATGAGGGTTTTTCTGTAAATCTGCCAACTCTGGATAATTAGAGAAATACGTCCAGAGCAGAAAAATATATATCGGGCCGAATCTGGAATGAACTGGGCTGCACAGGCATGAGCGCAAGATAGCTAAAACATGCCCAGGGTGGGGTTTAGGCGGGCGCTCACCATGGGCTTGGGCCTAGCTTGGTGGAGCGGGTTTGGGCTGGCTGGAGGCGGTGCTGGGCTGAGGCGCACGCGACCCATGCGTGGAGGCGCAGTCAACGGGAGCGAGGCAGGAGGTCGGGGCGCTCGTCCTCCTCTGCTCAATGCAGAGGCTGGAGCCGGACGCGGCGGCTTGGGGCGAGGCAGGGGACGACGGCTTGGCGCGGTTTCGACGAGGGCAACGCAGGAACTGCGGGGGTGCGGGTCTCCAAGGCGATGGCCGCGCGCACGAAGCAGAGGCAGGGCGTGGCTGGAGACAAACAGGGGCTGCGCCTATAGGGGAGGCAGGGCACGACAGGGTTCGATGCAGGTCGTGAAGATAGCAGCGGCCCGGGACTTGCGACGGCGGAGCTTGCAGGGAGGTCCGGCGGCATCGGATCCGGGGCGGCGGAGCACTTCCTGCACATGAACAAAGAGAGAGAGAGAGAGATTTGAGAGAGAAGAGAGCCAACGGAATAACGAGAAGAAGAGGTAAGGTGAGGGCGGCGGCACGCGACCTGGCGCTGATGATGCTCGCCGACGGGTGGAGACGGGGTGAAGCGGCTGCGGGAGGAGCTGGTCGACGCCAGGCGAGACGGAGGTCAACTGGAGAGGCAGCGGAGCGCAAGGAAGGGCAGGGCCGAAGGAGGAGCTTCACGGTGTCCATGGCGGCTCCGGTTCCCTGTGAAGAAGAGCAAAAAGGAGAGAGGTTGAGAGAGGAAAATGGAGGTGAAAAAAGAGAAGGAGAAGGGCACGAGGCGGCTTGGAGCTGGCCTGGTGCTGCTGCTCACTGGTGGCTGGACTCCGGCGAGGTCCCGCGGTGACGAGGAGGTCGAGGCGGCGTAGTTGAAGCTTGAGGGAAGCTGCTGGTCTCAAGCATGGATGGTGGCAGCGCCGGCCCTGAGCATGTGCAACCGGTGCACAGGCACAGGGCCCCCGATTGTCAAGGGCCCCACCCCAAGTATGTTTAGGTCGGAGAGCAACGCACACCTCCGCTAATCCTTCGGTTTTTTCAAGGCCGTTTGCTGTTCATTTAAGTGTGTCGTTACAAATTACCACATGAATACTCCCTCCCGATTGGGCCAAGGGCCATGCATGCGGGATGTGAGCTGGGAGTCCATGCATGCGCGCGAGCGGATAGACCGGACAGTTTTGGCAACTAATCTATGCTAATTAATGCTATCAAATCCCAACTCGTTTATCAGGTAGATTTAAAACAGAAAAACTGCTCACAATTTGTGAAATCCTGGCTCTTTTTTTAGGGAAAGTACAAATCCTCTTTAAATCACTCATGTTTGATTATTTATTTTTCTTCATTTGATTTGATAAATTAAGTTGCTTTATGTGTCCAATGCAATTTCAGTTGAAGAAACAAGATGGTTTTGAGTTGGAAAATGACAAGCGCGCTCTTCACTTAAAATGTTTATCCTTAGAACATATCTTAGCTTTCATGAACTGACATGAGTAGTTTGTATTTTGTAATGTATCTGTGAAAAAAAATGTGAGAATATATTTCTTTGACTCTCACAATAATTTTTCCTGGAAAATTAAATCAAACAGAAAACTAAGTGATTTTACAATTGTATGTGCATCAAGGCCCCGCTCTATTATCTCGCACCAGGGCCCCTCGAATATCAGGGCCGGCCCTGGATGGTGGTTGGCTGCTGCAATTTGCGTGGCGCGGAAAACACGGGGGTTGGTCGGAGGCTATGGTGGCGATGGGCAGTTGGATGGATGGGGATGGAGAGGTGGAGGCTCGGGCGCTGGTTGGAGGGAGATGGATCTGGGAGGATCCCGATGGAGATGCGAGAGAGTGGCGGCAGCGGCTGCGGGATGGATGGATTGGACAGGTTAGGGCTGGGGTTGCATCTGTTTAAATAGGTAGGGGTGACATATTTGGCTCCTTCGATTTATCATATGGTCGAAAATATGATAGGGTAGTCCAATGAAGAAATCGAAGATGTTTGGGGTATTTCGGGATTGATCCGGACCCACCGGTCACTACCGAGCGATTCAGGTTCAGGGGGGTTTCGGAGTAGGTTGCAGGGGGTGTGAGAGATGTCAACGAAGACAACAGGGTCTGACAAAAGACCACAGAGGCAAGGAGCGAAGTGGCAACTATGAACGCAACGAGGTTTTATAAAAAACACGGCAGCGGACTACCGATGCAATGCGAATGATGCGATGATGAATACAACAAACAAATAATTAATGCGACAAACATGAAAAACATGGAGGGCATCTGGAGTATCGGTCTCGGGCTGTCACACTAGGCCTTGTTTCTAAGCATTGCAATACCGTTTATGCTCACTTTTGTTACTTGCTACCTTGTTGTTTTTATTATTTCAGATTATAAAAACTTATATATACTATACATACTATGCTTGTATCACCATCTCTTCGCCGAACTAGCCAGTGCACCTATACAATTTACCATTGTATTGGGTGTGTTGGGGGCACAAGAGATTGCTTGTATTTGATTGCAGGGTTGTTTGCGAGAGACCATCTTCATCCTACACCTCCCACGGATTGATAAATCTTAGGTCATCCACTTGAGGGAAATTTGCTGCTGTCCTACAAAACTCTACACTTGGAAGCCCAATAGAGTCTACAAGAATAAAGTTGTGTAGTAGACATCACCACCAAAGCCACCGCCCATGCCACTCATGTTGCCACCAAAGCCACCTCCCATGTTGCCACCAAATGCACCATTCATGGCACCTCCCATCATGTTCATGTAGCCGCCCATTCCACCTCCCATGCCACCTCCCATTCCTCCTCCCATTCCTCCCATGGCACCTACCATCCCTCCTCCCATGGCACCTCCCATTCCTCCTCCCATCATGTTTCTCATGAGCATTTGCTTCTTCATTATCATTTCATCACGACAAAGATTGACATACGCCTTTGCCTTGGGATCAAGAGTAGATGTGTCCATGAACATAAACTTGAGTGCCTTCTCTTCCACCATCTTGTACTCTTCGGCCGCCGCCTTTCTCTCCTCTAGTTAAACCTTTCTCTCCTCGACCGCCACCAACCTCTCCTCGGCCGCCGCCAACCTCTCCTCGGCCGCCGCCAACCTCTCCTCGGGCGCCGCCCTCTTCTCCTCGGCTGCCGCCCTCCGCCGCTCCACTTATCCCCTCTCCTCCATTTCTTTTAACTTCAACATTTTCTTTCTTTGGCATACTCTCTCCTCGCAATGACAATGGCGTCAAACCCTTCTTTAAGATCATTGTCTCCGGTCTTGGAACCCTTCACTTTCTTAGTTCCATCGGGCCTATATGATTTAGTCGTCGAGTGAGGAGTGGGGCTCCTTCTCTCCTAACCCGGGCCATCTTCTTCATCCTCCACCACCACACTTTTCTTCTTCGAAGCATCAAAAAATTCTCTAGTTTTCCACTTCTTCTCATCCTTGAGCTCTTTGTAGCAATGATGAAAAGTGAAAGCTTTTCCTTTCTTCTTACTCTTCTCTCCTTTGTTGTTCCTCTCTCGAAATAATCCTTGCGCAATCATTTTCTACAAGTAAACGACCAAGATGTCATCATCAAATGATGGAACATTTCAATATTTGTGCAATGTAGAGAAAACACACACAAGTAGCAAATGATTACCAAGTCACTATCACCGCAACCACTCGGGTTCACGCGACCAACATTTGCCTAGCAACCAACCCACTTTTGGCATTCCCTGTCGATGGTGCCCTAACGTTGACGAATAGAGTCCCTTGATCGAAAGTGGCCGCTAGTGTTGCGCTCAGCGAAGTACTCCTTGATGCATTGCCAATACGTGTTCGCGGCTTGGTCGGTCCCAACGGATGCATCAAGAGAGACTTTTTTCCACGCGATGCAAATCAACACATCTTCGGTGTTGGTATAATTTGCCGTTCTTCCCTTCATAACGAAGCAAGGAAAAGGAAAAATCCCTAAAGTGATCAAACCAGTGATTGATAAACTACAACAACGACCATATCCGCACCAACCATCTCTTAACACCACAAGGACAATGATATTCTTCAACAGCAAAGCCTTCAGGAAGGGATCGACGCTCAAACGACGTTGTCACCGAATCCAACAACCAAAGGCTAGATTCCAGGTTTTCCCCCTGAAGAACAAGTGCTAGGTGTGAGGGCATCTCCAATGCCCACCCTTTAAATAGACACACTATTTGTCCGTGGACTGGTTCAGATTGGTCCACAAACATCTATGCGGGAGCCGTTCATTCATCCCTATCCTCTAAACGCCCCTATTTTCTTCTTAAGTCCACAACACTTAAAATAATTAGAGAAAATAACACAATCCATCCATAAAATAACTTGCAAATATCCCTATTACAACAATAGTTCAAACGTAAAAATTACATCTGAGATAAATAGATGTTCAACAATTTTCTCGAATTCATCGATTCTAGATTTAACGATACTCGAGTCAGAATCCGCACATGTCCTCTCATGCAATGTGCCCCTTGAGCATCATCCAACAATGTATGGATGTAAATGACTTGCCCTCGGTCATCTGGTACAACACGACATCACGTCTGACCTATACAATACAACTTAATGATTATCAAGTTGCAACATTGAGTGAATCAGTGAATTGACCAACATGTAGAGTGATACGTCTCCAACGTATCTATAATTTTTGATTGTTCCATGCTATTATAGTATCAATCTTGGATGTTTTATATGCAATAATATGCTATTTTATATCATTTTTTGGGACTAACCTATTAACCTAGTGCCCAGTGTCATTTGCTATTTTCTGCTTGTTTTTGGTTTTTCAGGAAATCAGTACCAAACAAAGTCCAAATGCTACGAAACTTTTTGATGATTTTTTCTGGACAAAAGAGACCCTGGAAGCTTCGGGAGGAGGCCAGAAGCCTCACGAGGAGGCCACAAGGCAACAGGGCGTGGCCAAGGGCCCCTCATGGCTCCTTTTGACCTAATTCCACCTCTATAAATTATCAAATATTGGGAAACCAACAGAGAGCCCCACAAAATAACTTTTCCGCCGCCGCAAGCTTCTGTTCTTCCATGATCCCATCTGGAGGCCTTTTTCGGCGATCTGCCGGAGGGGGAATTGATCACGAAGGGCTTCTACATCAACCTTGCTGCCCCTCTGGTGATGTGTGAGTAGTTTACCACAGACCTACGGGTCCATAGGTAGTAGCTAGATGGCTTCTTCTCTCTCTTTGATCTTCAATACAATGTTCTCCTCGATGTTCTTGGAGTTCTATTCGATGTAATCTTCTTTTGCGGTGTGTTTGTTGGGATCCGATGAATTGTGGGTTTATGATCAGGTTATTCATGAGAAATATTTGAGTCTTTTCTGAACTTATTTATGCATGATTGTTATAACTTTGTATTTCTCTTCGATCTATCCGTTTGGTTTGGCTAACTAGATTGATTTATCTTGCAATGGGAGAGGTGCTATGTGATGGGTTCAATCTTGCGGTGTTCTATATCCCAGTGACAAAGTAGGGGACAAGACACGTATTTTTATTGTTGCCATTAAGGATAAAATGACGGGGTTTATTCATATTGCTTGAGTTTACTTTGTCTACATCATGTCATCTTGCTTAAGGCGTTACTCCGTTTTTAACTTAAAACTCTAGATGCATGCTGGATAGTGGTCGATGGGTGGAGTAATAGTAGTAGATGCAGGCAGGAGTCGGTCTACTTGTCTCAGACGTGATGCCTATATACATGACCATTCCCTTGAATATCATCATAACTATGTGCTTTTCTATCAATTGTCCAACAGTAATTTGTTTACCCACCGTATGCTATGTGTTTGAGAGAGAAGCCTCTAGTGAAAACTATGGCCCCGGGGTCTACTTAAATCATATAAAAACCTAAAAATACCTTGCTGCAATTTTATTTACTTTATTTTATTTTGCATTTTATTTTATCTATCTATCACTATCAGAATTAATCCTTGCAAATAACGAGTTCAAGGGGATTGACAACCCTCTTGCCCGCGTTGGGTGCAAGTATTTGCTTTTGTGTGTGTAGGTGTTGTTCACGAGGTTTTGCATGGTTCTCCTACTGGATTGATACCTTGTTTCTCACTGAGGGAAATACTTATCTCTACTGTGCTGCATCACCCCTCCTCTTCTAGGAAATCCCAACGTAGTTTACAAGTAGCAGGAAGAATTTCTGGCGCCGTTGCCGGGTAGACATCACCAAAACCTATCAAGTACCTTCGCACAAACTATCATCTACTTGCTCTACTTTTATTTGCCTTTTTATTTGCATTTGCCTCTCGTTTTCATCTCCCCCACTTCGCATAAAAATTACAAAAACACAAAAATATTTTATTTGCTTGTTTGCTCGTTTGCTTGCTTTACCACTATGGCTAGTTCTTCAATTGTTACTAGCACTCCTGAAAACAAAGTTTTAAATTTTAAACAAGGGGGAGGAGATAGTTTAAAAGATGCTTGGCATAGGATTTGTGATGCTCAAAATAGATCTACTCGTAAGCAATCCACTACCGTTCTCCTTCGCAACTTTTATGTCGGTGTTACTACTTGGTATCGATTTGTGCTAGACACTATTACTGGAGGGAATTTCTTAAGTAGCCACCCTATGGATGTTTTCAATGCTATGGGAAATTTAGTAGGATCACCACCTATTGCTATTAATGAAATAGTGTTGACTTTGGAACATGTTACGCAAAGGTTGGAAGCTATTGAAAATAAAATGTCTACCATTGAGCATCTTGAGAATTTAGACAAAAAGGTTCATAATCATATTACTCAATTTGGTTCTAAGGTAGAAACTACATTAAAAATGTTAAAAGAAAAAGAACCATTGATTAATGAAAGGATAGAACAAGGTCCCGCTAGAATCGATAAGCTAGAGGAAATTATCAATAATTTGGGTTCCGCTTTTTCCTCTGCTAAAACTATCGATAGAACCCCTCCTAATAAAAATTGCAAGCTTATGTATGTTCCTAAGACTAAGGGTGCCACATCTAGTAAGGGAAATGAAGACATTAAAATGATTAGTGTGCATCCCAATTTTATTGATTTGATAAAGGAACCTGTTTATGAAAGCAAATTCCTCAACTTTGTCCCTATGCTAAAACTCCTAGGAAGAGAGGATGTGTAATTGAGGATTTGGAAACTAAGGATGATAATACTTGAAACTATGCATTATGCCTAGCTAGGGGCATAAAACAATAGCGCTTGTTGGGAGGCAACCCAATATGTATCTTATTTTTTTTTGTTTTTTGTTTTGTGTGTTTGCACAATTATAGCTACTATTATGATTGTGTTTTTATCTTTTAATTAGTGTTTGTGCCAAGTAATGCCTTTGGGATGATTTGGATGATAGGATAATTGATGCTGTTTGAAAACAGAAACTTTTGAGTCCAGTGCAGATTTTTTATGATTTTACTGGAGCGTGATAAAATTCTGAATTTTTACATAGTATTTGTATCTGAATTGTTTACGTTGTCCTAATGTTTAAGAATTTTTGGAGTTACAAAAGTATGACTTTTATTCAGATCTTTACAGACTGTTCTGTTTTAGACAGATTCTGTTTTTGTTGCATAGTTTGCTTATTTTGATGAATCTATGGATTGTATCGGGGGGTATAAGTCATGGAGAAGTTGGAGTACAGTAGCATTATGCCAATATTAAATATGAATCAATTTATAACAGTACCTAAAGTTTAAGATTTGTTTATGATACTAATGGATCTCACGAGGTTTATGTTGAGTTTTGTGTGCTGAAGTTTTCATGTTTTGGGTGAGACCACGATGGATGAAGGAATAAGGAGCGGAAAGACCCTAAGCTTGGGGATGCACAAGGCACCCCAAGGTAATATTCAAGGAAGACCAAAGCGTCTAAGCTTGGGGATGCCCCGGATGGCATCCCCTCTTTCGTCTACAATCTATCGGTATATCACTCGGAACTATATTTTTATTCATCACATGATATGTGTTTTACTTGGAGCGTCATGTGTGTCGGGCCCGTGGAATACGCCTAGTGGAGGCCCAGCCGGCGGCCACCAGCAGGCACCTCTGACAAGACCCCTCATGAGGCCCCGGCCTCCTGAGGACCCCTCCTCAGGGAGCGGGCAAGCACGACTTAGCTGCTTCACTGAGAGCCTCGCGCGGCCCTCTCGCGAGGTGGCCTCCCGAGGTTGCCTCCTGAGGCACCCTCCCGAAGGCGCGCTAGACAGGTGCTGTTCGGCTCGGTCGCGCGGTCTCGTGCCCATCACGTGGGTGACGCGCGCGGCGACAAACGGCGACAGAGGCCGTGCCAGCAGGCACAGATGGAGAAGGTTTCCCCTTTTGTGCTAAGGGAGCAAGGCCAGTAATCCAGTTCCCAAAGCAACCCCCAAAGGTTGCCCGATGGGTGAAAGAAGACCAAGACGGCGGGCGCGCAGGGTGGAGGTCATCCCCGAGCCCACCGGTGCGTCATGGACGGTCGCTTTGCAGATGAAGACCGCCTTTTGTTAGGATAGACTGCGCCCCTGTCCCCCTTCAAACTTGCCGTTGTGTGGCAACCCTTCCCGCCAATGTTTTCGGGGGAAGAGGACCAAGGTGGGTATAAAAGGAGGGCAGGGTGCCGCTATAGAGAGGATCCTCGATCCGGTCCATCATCTCCTACCTTGTACACGAGAGCATCCTCTTGCCCTCAGCAATCCAAACCAAAGCAGGAGTAGGGTATTACACCGCAAGGTGGCCCGAACCTGGGTAAACTGCTGAGTCCACGGTCCGCTCCCTGCTAGCACGCTCTCACCGTAGCTTCGCCATAGTTTAGCTGTGGTAGGGGACGAGGAGGTAGGAACGAGCTGACCCCAGTGTTCGAACCTTTGGGTCCCCGGAGCCCGAACTCCGACATTTGGCGCGCCATGTAGGGGTGCGCTACTATTCTTCTTCTCCGTCCTCCGTCTCCACCGGCCTCATGGCCGACGCTCGCCGCGAGCGCGCTGAGCGCAGGGCTGGCCGCGTGTCTCAGACGGAGCCGGTGGCCCACGGCAACCGCCGCCACCGACCCTGTAGCCCGGGAGCAGCAGGACTCCTCCCTGCACCCCTCTGTGCGGGCAGAGGGCCATACCGCCACGGCCTCTTCCTCCCTCGCCCGCCAGGGGCTGCCGAATGCGCAGACCGCGCTACTCATGGTGCGCTAGCTGCTCCGCTATCGTCCAGTTGACGCTGGCTACGATGCCTGGCTTGGTCGCATCACCGAGCTCGTCAACGCCGCTGGGGACGCTCCGGCGTCTTCCCACTCGCTCCGCCCTCCGCCGTCTCGCGCTGGGGACATACCGCACGGCGCTCCCCCGCCACCTCCTCTGCACGACGAGCTCGCCGGGCCCCAGCGCGACGCGCGGGCGCGTGAGCCGTCTTGCGGCGCTTCCTTGCTGGTCCGAGACGAGGCCAGCTGCCAGATCGTCCGCCGCGCGCCGCCTGACGCGCATGTGCTCCTGGAGCAGCAGCACCGGCGCCAAGACCGGGCTGTCCAGGAGGTCGCAGCGGCTGGGCGCCAGAACCGCGCCGCTGTGGCACCCCGGCTCAGAGGGACCGGAGCACCCCGTATTCCAGCCCAGAGATCAAGTCTTCTGGAATACGGCACTGCTTGGCATAGAAAAAATCAGCTCTTTATTACAAATAACTGAGATACAAGGGTTTGGTGGTATTACAAAAGATTACATCGACAACGCTGCACTAACTATGGTAGCTCTATGCTAGCAGCGGCACGACTCCTAGCAGCGGAACCACGGTGACGGTAATGGACTCCACTCCACATGGACTCTGGCTGGGACACGTCCTAGCTCGCGACTCGGAATCCTCAGGTTATACAAACATGGCAGCACCTACAAACTGGCATGACACGCCAGGTGAGTACTTTGAATGTACTCGCAAACTCACAACAAACAAGAGCATCAAGGCACAACAACATCATAGCAATCATGATTACATCAGATCCAATTGTTATAAAAAGGGTAGAAGAAAATAATGAGCATGCTATCTCCGAATGGTCTGCAATAGCTACTATTACAGAGACCGCCTTACTCTTGGCCATCCTGTCGAACCATCGATTCTCGTCACCAGCTCCTGGTCACCTCAAGATCATTTCACAAATGATTTCAAGATCATCTCCACAATCGTCGACGGCCTTCTGCCAAGCAATTACCCAATATACCAAGATGAGTTCTTACATCATTAACTCGTCATTCCCTCATTGGTGTTGATCAGATAGTGTGACTTAGTACGAAATATGTCCAATACCGTGGACTCGGCTCTTCGAATAGATTCTTACACTCTGCAGAGGTTGCACACGTTACCCACACCA
Organism: Elymus sibiricus; assembly: GCA_039707655.1. Taxonomy (NCBI): domain Eukaryota; kingdom Viridiplantae; phylum Streptophyta; class Magnoliopsida; order Poales; family Poaceae; genus Elymus; species Elymus sibiricus. The sequence continues at coordinate 335,138,122 of CM077666.1, forward strand.
TGGACATTCGTCCAACGAAACTTGCCTAGCCCGTGACTCTTCTATCGTACCACCGACACGTCCTCTCTGAGGTCATGCCTTGGGTGGCCCCTGTGTCACTTCTGACACCTGCCACCGTCGTGGCCAAACAAACTGTCCCAAACGGGGACCTGAGCTCAATAATCCAACCGGGCTCACAAGATTATCGCCGTCTACCTGATCAGGGTAGCACGTACGCATAACCTTCCCTCTTTGGTGGTACCAATAGAAGAGCACAAGATTAGCCCAAGTCAAGGCTGTCCCATTCCGGCAGATGTGGCTGCACTGGAAAGCTCGGTTCAGTGGCACTTGATCAACAATGAAGGAATTTATCCCCAAGTAACCCTCAGTCATAACTGATGCTCCAGTATCACCGTCATCCAAATTAAAACACTAGCCAACTAGAACTCTAATGATCATTATGATTAAACTACTGCTACTGAATCCATAGGCAAAATATCGGGCGGAATCACAAAGTAATAATAGACGGTAATCTCACAGTCCAACATCGTCTCAGCATCGTTAAACTTGTGGATTACTAATGACTACCAATCCAATCATCCACATGACAGCAACCTATCAAGTATTTCTCCAAGTGTTGCATGAATAAACTATTTATGAATAATTCAAATTTTAGCATGAAAATAATTATTTAAACCAGGATACTGCAATGATTCATGCAAATGAGAGTTGTGGCTTGCCTTGCACCAAGGAAGTGTGGGAGTACTCCTAGCCTTCTCCAACTATTCAAACCAATCTGAAAAACATTTTTTTTAAATCATTTTCGAACATCACATAGAGCATTTTTCTCTGTCCAGAAATTCCAGACATCAGAGAAAAATACCAAAATTTTACATCAAATAGAGGAACTCATAAGAAAAATAATGCAAAAAGAATGAACTCATTTGGACTTATGGTTTAAAAGATATTGCTGGTCAAAGTTGGGTCAAAGTTCTGGTTTTATTTGAATTTCAATAGAAATCAGAAAAACCCCAGGAGCGGCCATGTCGACGGCGTAAAGTGGGAGTACGCCTCCACTTACGTACCACTTCGGGCGTGGCTGGGTTGCTGACATGGGGGTCCAGCTGTCTATTTTGAACAGAGGGAGAGAGGGAACAGTGGGCGGCGGGCGTATCGGCGACCGTTCGCCGGCGTTGAGGGCACGTCAGCTGGGCGAGGGTGGGGATGGAACGAGCAGATGATGGCGAGCACACCTGTACCCGTAGCTCATCGGGAGACGGCCGGACGGCGTCGACCCATTCCTCCCAGGCGGCGGCGAGCTGCGGTGGAGGAGGGGATCGCCGACTCCGGCGGCCAATGGCACATGCAAGAGGTTGGGGAGGGTCAGTGGAACTCCACGAGTTCAACGGTGGCCTCAGTTGAGGCTGGGGTGGACGGAGGTGAGCGGGTGGAGCTGGGGCAGAGCGGCGGAGCACTTCGCCGGAGATGGGGAAAGAGGGCTCCCTGGCGCTGTGGCTGGGTGTGGGGCGACGATTGAGAGGTGGAGGGAGTGGGGTGAGGAGCTGAGCGAGCCGGGCGGGGCTATTTATAGGCGGGAGGGCTCGATAGTGGCCGCAAGCCGCCATGGCCTTGCTGGCGGAGCAAGGACGGCGAGCTAGCCGTCGCGGAGTGCGGCGAGGTGATAGGAGAGGTCAGCGGAGTAAATGAGCGAAGCGACGGCACGCGGGGAAGGCTCCAACCATCTCAGCCACCGTACTGCCACTGTGCCACCCGTGGAGCACGGTGGTCATATCCAGCGAGCTCGCTGAGTCTAGAGCGGGTACGTGGGTGGTTTAGAGGTCGTCGGCGCACGGGTACAAGGTACGGCGACGTGGGGCGGCTGGAGTGGTCACATCCGACGCGATCGGCGCGCAGAGCGCGTGCACAGGCATGCCAGCGTCATGATCACCACGGGTTCTGGCACCTGGAGGCCACACACACCTGGCAAACTTTGTCCAGGGTGTCGATCTGAGCTCAACCAATAGGTTTTAGGGCAAGGGTAGGGCTAGGAGTGGCTCAGGATGCTCGAATTCATCCAAAACAGCTTCTGGCTAGGATCTTGGGAGGGTTCCAGAGAAGAAAAGAGTTGGAGATGGAGCCAAAGGATTTGCCTGGGGTATTCTAGGTAGGAAGGACTATAGACTGGGAAAGTTGCAAGCATTTTCATCAAGTTTTGATCATGGTTCACGTGCAAACCACATTTTGGTCCAGAAACTTGATGAAGTTGTTGCACTTACATGGATGGGCTCCTTGAGCTGAAATTTGGTATCTAGAGGCTATTTGGTGGTGTCTAGATGCTATACAAATTTCATACCATTTGGATAAGTGTAAATGGTACTTCCTTGACAACACTTCCCACTGGATAGAAGCTTGAGGGAATTTTATGGAGAAAATGGCTAAATGAAATGGGCCAAACTTTAATGGAGTATGTTCATATGGGTAGGAGAATGTCCTGGATTAATTTCAGAATTTTTGGAGCAATATAAAATATAGTTGTTTCACAAACTGAAATTGTGACCAGAAACAAGGATTGGATGGTGTGTTCACCATAAGAATGGAATCTTGAATATTTTCACATATCCAAGGTTCACATGGTCCAAAGAATTTATGAGAATTTTCTTGGAATTTTTGGGAAAACAGAATTATTGGTTGCTTCACAACCTAGAGCACAAAGGGCTATTCCTTTAATAGAAAAAGGAATATTAAATTGGAATAAAAGTTGAAATTGGGCAAGAATGGAAATGACATGACTTGGGAGAAGTTTTTGGAAACTTGAATCACTTGGGAAAGGAAAGTAAGAATTATTCCCAAGTTTGAAGTCCATAGAGCCATTCAATTCAAAATCCAGACCCAATTCCAAATAAAATTCAAATGGGTTTTGAAAAGAAAAGTTGGAAAAACCAGGGTGTCACAAACCTACCCCCCCTTCAGATAAATCTCGTCCTCGAGATTTGGTTGCTCAGGGAACAAGTATGAATATTTTGACTTAAGGGAAACCGGTTCCAACTCGGGTAACCTCTTCCTTTATAAAATGTTCCCATTGAATCTCATATGACCTGACTGTCCTGCTCTGGGGTGGTTTGTATCCAATATTCTGACAGGGCTTCCCTCATATATTCATCTGATACTGGCTCCAATTCCCTTATGCCTACTGGCTTAGCTGCTATACTATCCTGACTGAAACATGTGATCTTCCACACGATTTCGGGAGTGATTTTTGTTGGACGTGCCATTCCCTTATTCAGCATCGATAGTATTCAATGGGATTATAAACAAATTCTCTTAGTAGACACAACCATCTGATCATTACATCGGGTTACAATGCTGAGGATCACAACGTTTCTCCTGGCGGGGTCTGACTACTTGCAGGGAGTCCGAATTATCTGGGGTGACTTCTTTGTCTCAAGTCCATACCGACAATTCGATTGTCACCCGTCATGACCAGTGTAAAGAAGTAATTGCTTATAGAGACTTGACTGACGGTGGATTTTGGTGAAAGAACCTCGCTCATGTCGGGGTATCACACACAAAAGCGCATGGTCCAAGACTGTTGTGCAGCATTTCGAGTACTCATCCTGTCGGTATATCCATAACTCTTGCGATGCCTAATATGAGGCCCTTACAACACTGAGTAGACCACTTCATGATGATCGATGTGAAATCAGCCTGTCTTGTGTATCCGTACCATGTTGTTCCTGTAGTGATCATCCCACCTGCATTGTTGGTCTTGCTCTTCACTATTGTTCTCTTTCCTGAATCCTTTGCCGCAAGAACTCGACCATATATATATATCCTTAATCCTTCTTGTGTTCATAGGTGTTGTCGGGTACAATATTCCGGCAAGCATACCTTATCCTTCTTCTGTAACCGGGCAACCATTTTTGAATGGCGAGTTTATCATCTTACAAGCTCTAACTGCAGGGTAATGATCATCCGAACCCTTGTATGAAACCGGCAAATAAATCAGTAGCCACCAGAACGGTCTTTACAACTCAGATCTGGGGCACCACTGAGATAACTTAATCATGGCGCAAGACGGCTAAAAAGCAGCTCAGAGCATGAGACCATGTTGATAAGAAGAAGGTAGCAGTTCCCTAAGACAGCCGAAAAACAGCTCAGAGCATGGGGTCACTGCTAAAAAGAAACTCAATAGCTGCCCGAGACGGCCGAAAAGTAGCTCAGAACACGGGACAATTGTTGAAAAGAGAAATATAAGGTCGGCATCCACCCCGGACAGCCGAAAGCAGCTCAGAACACAGGCGTGGTGCCGTTACCAAAGAAAAGCAGGCAAGGGTTCATCAGAATCATATACCAAGTTCACGGGTACCTTGATATCTGTTGCCAAAATTGTTGCTCCAAACTGTCTTACTTCATAGCTTGTTAGTCCTTGCAACGTGCTGAGGTGTATATTGGTCTTCTTCCTCTTGCATGACTTATGTAGGTGTTGGATTCCTATCTTCCTCCGGTAGACCTGCTTGAACATGGTTGCTCCTCGAGTAACCTGCATGACCTGGGCAGCATGCCCATAATATATATGGACGTATGTGTAGCTGAATCTCTCATTCCCGAGGCAGACACTTGTATCCTAGCTAGCTCGGGTTTTTGACCAAGCGGTTGTGGGCTTGACTCTTGCGATGCACTGCCAACGCACTGTGTAATTGCCGGTACCAATGTTGCCAGCTGTTTGGTGGTGTCGTACTGACGAAGGTTGGATAGCTTGGGTGGGAAGCCATCGGGAGTATCGTGCTGAAGAAGACTGGGTAGCTTATGCTCGAAGCTTCTGCCGGGATAGCGTGCTGAGGAAGTTTAGGTACCGTACCTCAGACCCTTCCCCTCCTGGTTGCTTACTGGGGAAGATTCGGTGCCTTATGCCGGAAGCTTTCTACGGTTGCTTACCGAAGAAGCCAAAGTAGCTTATGCCGGAAGCTATCCACATATCGTACCGAGGAAGATTTGAGGAGCCTTGCATCGTAAGCTTCTCTGGTAGCGTGCGAAGAAAGACTGAGTTGCTTACACCCGAAGCTTCTCTTTGTGCTATGCGGACTGAATGCCATATATACCACCTCACAACTCCAGATGTAGATTACTTACACGAAAAGAATTTGTCTGACTATTCTTCTTACTGAATACTGGATACATGGCACATCCTTGTTTGCTTCCGGGTACAACCTGTTTCATGTTTACTCAAGCAGAACCAAACTTTGTATATGATCCATAGCTTTAACCCGGTTGGTCTTGTACCCAAACTATCTTCCTGCTGGTTGTAATGGTTACATACTGTGACTGACTTGACGCTGATAGCCAATCCAGGATATTATTTGCATTCAAACCAAATATTCCCAATACCAGGCAGTCCATTAATAATTCCATAAGGTTCAGCTAAGCTTCCAAGTATTTGAAATCCTCTTTGATTCTTTGAATCCGATGATGGTTGATAAGCAACTTCCATAGGGAAAGAAATATGACACCGAGGAGCCAAAAAAAGGCAAATGAAAACTGCTCAAGAAGATACTTCACATTTACAAAGCCCACACTTTATTGCTACTCAGGGTAATTTTACAACACTCGGTACTACCACATCTCATGCAACACGAACCTCACAGGTACTTAGGTACTATGATCGGATGGCGGGTTACTGGAGAACGAAGGAGCTGGCGGGGAGGTTGACGGAGCTAAAGCCATACCAAGCGCTCTTCGGGCATGGGTTGCATCTCTGACCAGCTCAACGATGAGAACATACTCTGCGACCATATAACGGGACATGTATGCTACAGTTGCGTCATCATCTGAACGGACAGGAGGAAATCTAATCCGTTTGGGAGTGGTGGCCATAGTGGGATAGTAGTGGAAGGAACGATTCTCTTGCATCGTGCTCTCCTAATGATGAAGAACAGTAAGACTCGCCGGAGCGGCAAGTTGGATGGCGCGCTCCGGTGTAGAGGCATAACCACCATGGAGACTATAGGTGCGCTTCCCCAAAGGTAGTTCGACTGACAGGAGGACATTGGCATGATACTCAAGCACCAGTCCTGGAAGCGGGGTCTGGAACACTCTGTACCTTGGCATCTCTCCACTGGGATAGAGAAGATGCCAAACATCACAAAGCAGGGATGCGAAGCTGAGGGGTGCTGGGGCTGAGTTGTAGTCAATCAGAACGGATGCCATTTACAAAATCAACTGGTTAGTGAGCCGAATCTATATGCATGCTATGCGACAAACAAATGCAACAACCAAATGCATCACACAAGCTAGCTAAGCTCTAAACTAGCGGATTTCTAACGTCTGGGTTCGCTAGGGTGTCCTACAACCAGACCTGCTCTGATACCAAACCTTGTGGCACCCCGGCTCAGAGGGACCGGAGCACCCCGTATTCCAGCCCAGAGATCAAGTCTTCTGGAATACGGCACTGCTTGGCATAGAACAAATCAGCTCTTTATTACAAATAACTGAGATATAGGGGTTTGGTGGTATTACAAAATATTACATCGACAACGCTGCACTAACTATGGTAGCTCTATGCTAGCAGCGGCACGACTCCTAGCAGCGGAACCATGGCGACGGTAATGGACTCCACTCCGCAGGGACTCCGGCTGGGACATGTCTTAGCTCATGACTCGGAATCCTCGGGTTATACAAACATGGCAGCACCTGCAAACTGGCATGACACGCCAGGTGAGTACTTTGAATGTACTCGCAAACTCACAACAAACAATAGCATCAAGGCACAACAACAACATAGCAATCATGATTATATCAGATCCAATTGTTATAAAAAGGGTAGAAGAAAATAATGAGCATGCTATCTCCGAATGGTCTGCAATAGCTACTATTACAGAGACCGCCTTACTCTTGGTCATCCTGTCGAACCATCGATTCTCGTGACCAGCTCCTGGTCACCTCAAGATCATTTCACAAATGATTTCAAGATCATCTCCACAATCGTCGACGGCCTTCTGCCAAGCAATTACCCAATATACCAAGACGAGTTCTTACATCATTAACTCGTCATTCCCTCATTGGTGTTGATCAGACCGTGTGACTTAGTACGATCTGTGTCCAATACCGTGGACTCGGCTATTCGAATAGATTCTTACACTCTGCAGAGGTTGCACACGTTACCCACACCATGGACATTCATCCAACGAAACTTGCCTAGACCGTGACTCTTCTATCATACCACTGACACGTCCTCTCTGAGGTCATGCCTTGGGTGGCCCCTGTGTCACTTCTGACACCTGCCACCATCGTGGCCAAACAAACTGTCCCAAACGGGGACCTGAGCTCAATAATCCAACCGGGCTCACAAGATTATCGCCGTCTACTTGATCCGGGTAGCACGTACGCATAACCTTCCCTCTTTGGTGGTACCAATAGAAGAACACAAGATTAGCCCAAGTCAAGGCCGTCCCATTCCGGCAGATGTGGCTGCACTGGAAAGCTCGGTTCAGTGGCACTTGATCAACAATGAAGGAATTTATCCCCAAGTAACCCTCAATCATAACTGATGCTCCAGTATCACCGTGATCCAAATTAAAACACTAGCCAACTAGAACTCTAATGATCATTATGATTAAACTACTGCTACTGATTCCATAGGCGAAATATCGGGCGGAATCACAAAGTAATCATAGACGGTAATCTCACAGTCCAACAGCATCTCAGCATCGTTAAACTTGTGGATTACTAATGACTACCAATCCAATCATCCACATGACAGCAACCTATCAAGTATTTCTCCAAGTGTTGCATGAATAAACTATTTATGAATAATTCAAATTTTAGCATGAAAATAATTATTTAAACCATGATACTGCAATGCATTCATGCAAATGAGAGTTGTGGCTTGCCTTGCACCAAGGAAGTGTGGGTGTACTCCTAGCCTTCTCCAACTATTCAAACCAATCTGAAAACATTTTTTTTAAATCATTTTCAAACATCACATAGAGCATTTTTCTCTGTCCAGAAATTCCAGACAGCAGAGAAAAATACCAAAATTTTACAGCAAATAGAGGAACTCATAAGAAAAATAATGCAAAAAGAATGAACTCATTTGGACTTATGGTTTAAAAGATATTGCTGGTCAAAGTTGGGTCAAAGTTCTGGTTTTATTTGAATTTCAACAGAAATCAGAAAAACCCCAGGAGCGGCCACGTCGAAGGCGTAAAGTGGGACTATGCCTCCACTTACGTATCGCTTCGGGTCGGCTGGGTCGCTGACATGCGGGGCCCAGCTGTCTGTTTTGAACAGAGGGAGAGAGGGAACAGTGGGCGGCGGGCGTACTGGCGACCGTTCGCCGGCGTTGAGGCCCCGGCGGAGCTGGGCGATGGCGGGGATGGAACGAGCAGATGACAACGAGCACACCCGTACCCGTAGCTCATCGGGAGACGGCCGAACGTCGTTGGCCCCTTCCTCCCAGGCGGCGGTGAGCTACGGTGGTGGAGGGGATCGCCGACTCCGGCGACCATTGGCACGGGCAAGAGGTTGGGGAGGGTCAGTGGAGCTCCACTTGTTCAACGGTGGCCTCAGTTGAGGCTGGGGTGGATGGACGTGAGCGGGTGGAGCTGGGGCAGAGCGGCGGAGCACTTCGCCGGAGATGGGGAAGGAGAGCTCCCTGGCGCTGTGGCTGGGTGTGGGGCGACGATTGAGAGGTGGAGGCAGTGGGGTGAGGAGCAGAGCGAGCCGGGCGGGGCTATTAATAGGCGGGAGGGCTCGACAGGGGCTGCAAGCCGCCATGGCCTTGCTGGCAGAGCAAGGATGGCGAGCTGGCCGTCGCGGAGTGCGGCGAGGTGATAGGAGAGGTCAGCGGAGTAAATGAGCGAAGCGACGGCACGCGGGAAAGGCTCCAGCCAGCTCAGCCACCGTACTGCCACTATGCTGCCCGTGGCGCACGGTGGCCGTATCTGGTGAGCTCGTTGCCGGCGAGGGGGAAGAGTCTAGAGTGGGTACGTGGGTGGTGTAGAGGTCGTCGGCGCACGGGGACAAGGTACGGCGACGCGCGGTGGCCGGAGTGGTCACATCGGACGCGGTCGGCGTGCAGAGCGCGTGCACAGGCATGCCAACGTCGTGATCACCATGGGTTCTGGCACCTGGAGGCCACGCACGCCTGGCAAGGGTAGGGCTAGGAGTGGCTCAGGATGCTCGAATTCATCCAAAACAACTTCTGGATAGGATGTTGGGAGGGTTCCAGAGAAGAAAAGAGTTGGAGATGGAGCCAAAGGATTTGCCTGGGGTATTCTAGGTTGGAAGGACTACAGACTGGGAAAGTTGCAAGCATTTTCATCAAGTTTTGATCATGGTTCACGTGCAAACCACATTTTGGTCCAGAAACTTGATGAAGTTGTTGCACTTACATGGATGGGCTCCTTGAGCTGAAATTTGATATCTAGAGGTTATTTGGTGGTGTCCAGATGCTATACAAATTTCATAACATTTGGATAAGTGTAAATGGTACTTCCTTCACAACACTTCCCACTGGACAGAAGCTTGAGGGAATTTTATGGAGAAAATGGCTAAATGAAATGGGCCAAACTTTGGTGGAGTATGTTCATATGGGTAGGAGAATGTCCTGGATTAATTTCAGAATTTTTGGAGCAATATAAAATATAGATGCTTCAGAAACTGAAATTGTGACCAGAAACAAGGATTGGATGGTGTGCTCACCATAAGAATGTAATCTTGAATGTTTTCACATATCCAAGGTTCACATGGTCCATAGAATTTATGAGAATTTTCTTGGAATTTTTGGGAAAACAGAATTATAGGTTGCTTCACAACCTAGAGCACAAAGAGCTATTCCTTTAATAGAAAAAGGAATATTAAATTGGAATAAAAGTTGAAATTGGGCAAGAATGGAAATGACATGACTTGGGAGAAGTTTTTGGAAACTTGAATCACTTGGGAAAGGAAAGTAAGAATTATTCCCAAGTTTTACGTCTATAGAGCCATTCAATTCAAAATCCAGACCCAATTCCAAATAAAATTCAAATGGGTTTTGAAAACAAAAGTTGGAAAAACCAGGGTGTCACAGCCGCCCTCGTCGGAGGTGTTCCCTCGAGCGACGTGGGCTGCCGTGCCTTCACTCGCGAGCTGCGTCGGGTGGTGTGGCCCGCAAAGTTCAAGCCAGAGCTGCCTCCATGCTACGACGACACCCCCAACCCCGCAGAGTTCCTTCAGCTCTATGCGCTGAGCGTCGAAGCGGCGAACGGCGACGACAAGGTCATGGCGAACTGGTTCCCCATGGCCCTGAAGGACGGCCCGCGCTCCTGGCTCATGAATCCCTGAGGCGTCGATCTCGTCGTGGGCCGAGCTCTGCAGCCAGTTTCGCCGCCAACTTCAAGGGCACGCAAGACCACCCCCTCACCATCAATGACCTGCGGCATGTGTGGCAGCGCCCAGACGAGACCCTCCGCAAGTACATCCAGCGCTTCAGCTAGGTGCGCAACAAGATTCCGCGTGCCTCCGACACGGCCGTCATCTCTGCGTTCTCCACCGGCGTCACGGACGTCAAGATGCGCGAGAAGCTCGCCATCAACGACGAGATGGACTCGGTGCTTGAGCTGTTCGACCTCGCCGACAAGTGCGCCAAGGCTGAAGAAGGTCGCCTCTTCGTCCACAACGACCCTGATGCGGCGCCCGACGCCATCAAGTCCAAGAACAAGGACATCAAGAGCAAGCGCCCTGCCGTGCTTGCAGCGGAGCCCGAGCAGAAGCGCGGCCGGAACCGCGATGAGCCCAGGAAAGACGGCCGCCAGCTCTGCGCCTACCACAGCACTGAGGACTGCCAGGAGCTCAAGCTGCTTCGCGACGAGCGCCAGGGCTGCCGAGGCGACCGCAACGACCGCGGCGTCGGCCGTGGAGGTGTCCGCGGCGGCAATCGCTGGGGCGGCCGCAACGGCAATGGCAACTTCCGCCAGGGCTGGCGCGACCAGCCTCGTGAGGCTGCCTGGTGCGATAAGCCTCGTGAGGCAACCCTCAGGCCAATGCCGCTCTCCCGCCGCTGCCTCCGCCGCCCCGGAGGAACGATGTCAACCAGCCTGACGAGGGCGCTGGGGGCTACCAGGAGCCTCGCGCGGTTGCCTGCATCCTTGGCGGGACTCAAGCTCCCATGTCCAACCGCCACTACAAGCAGCTCTCTCGCGTGGTGAACGCCGCCCTCCCGAAGCCTGAGGCTGCGCGGCCCCTCAAGTGGTCGCAGTATGCCATCACCTTCGACTCCAAGGACCACCCCAAGTCCACGGCCTCCGCGGGTGCGCTCCCCATGATGTGCACTCCTACCATCAGCAATGTCGTGGTCACCAAGACCCTCATCGACGGAGGCGCCGACATCAATGTGATCTCCATCGAGACTTTCGAGACGCTCCAAGTGCCCTACGACCAGCTGATGCCGACCAGGCTCTTCTCCGGAGTGACCGATGGCACCACCATCCATCTGGGGCAAGTGCGCCTTCCCGTCACCTTCGGCACCCGCAAGAACTACCATACTGAGCTCATTGACTTCGACGTGGCGCACATCGGCCTGCCGTACAACGGCATCTTGGGCTACCCAACTCTCGCCAAGTTCATGGCGGCGACCCACCACGCCTGCAACGTCCTCAAGATGCCTGGCTGCAGCAGCATCATCACCGTCACCTGCGATGAGAAGGACGCGGTCTGCTCCCTCGATCATGCCTACAAGGCTGCCGCTGCCGCGCATCCGGCTGATGAGGACGCGGTCGAGCCTCCTGAGGCCGCACCCGCAAAGAAGAAGCAGCTGTTCTCTCAGGACCGTGCTGAGACGAAGAAGGTATCGATGGATGGTAGCGGCTCAGGCCCTGCCTTCACCATCGGCGCCTGCCTCCCTCCTACATAGGAAAGCGTGCTCATCGCCTTCCTTCGGGCAAACTCGGATGTTTTCGCCTGGAAAGCATCTGACTTGTCTGGTGTACCAAGGGAGGTGATCGAACACCACTTAGCGGTGTGCCCCAACGCACGCCCCATCAAGCAAAAAGCGCGGCGCCAAGCGCCTGAGAAGCAAGAGTTCATTGTTCAAGAAGTACACAAGCTGCAAGAAGCTGGAGTAGTCCGCGAGGTGCGCCATCCTGAATGGCTCGCCAACCCAGTCATCGTCCCCAAGAAGGGCGGCAAGGAGCGAATGTGCGTCGACTTCACGAGCCTCAACAAGGCCGGTCCTCAGGATCCCTTTCTGCTCTCGCGAGTCGGCCAGGTCGTGGACTTCGCCACCAACTACGCCTGCATGCCCTTCGGCCTGAGGAACGCCGGCGCCGCCTTCCAGCGGCTGACGCGCTTCGAGCCCCCTGGGCCTCGGGAGCCCCTCGGCTCTTGCGGAGCAAGCTTCCACGGCCAACCTCGCTGAGCGACCCGCGCACTCCTCCGGCAATAGTACTACCAGGTGATTTCCGGGTCGTTTAAGTGAGGGAGCCTCACGGGCTGCACCAACGTCAAGCTTACCCATGCCGGACACGGTAGCCGCACCTCTTTTTGGTTGTGTAATGACCCCTACTGATAATGCTCTAATAAGTTTATGTTGCTTACATAATTGCGTATTTGGTATGATGCCGTCTCGAGAGCGCCGCGTGCTCGCGACCCCTCTATTGACCGTTCCATGAGCGGGGGCTAGGCACGGCGCCTGTGCTCGGGTCCGTCCCTGCAGCGCCGCTAAAATCCAAGTGACTGAGCTCTAGCTCGCGGGCCTGCTCCCGTGCACGTCACCTCACCAAGGTACTTGGTGCCTCATCTCCTCATGCAACGGCCACGAGTGAGATAGCAAGCACACGTCGCTCCCCCATTGTGAGATTTGTCAACATGCAGTTGTCTCAGGAGGAAGCCTTGCGGGCGGCGTCTCGCGAGCCGGCCTGCGGCGGTCGCCTCGGCAGGGGACCTCGCGAGACGAAGACTTCGATGGCCAGGCCTCAAGAGGCACGCCTCGTGAGCCACGCGCCCCCCGCACGCCTCGTAAGCTGCGGGTCGCCAGACGCTACCCTCCACGAAAAGCTAAGTCTAACCACCTCACGAGACGCCCTCACTATCACTCGAGCTCCCTTCCCTCGCGATCTCGCTAGTGCTGCCATCTCTCTTTCGCGTGAGCCGCTTGCACGCCAAGGGGGGGCTTCCTGAGCATCACGCCTCAGGAGCCCTCACTAGCTCCCGGTGCCCCTCACCTCCTGGCCTTGTCCAGGCATCGCAACCTGACATACCAGCGACGGCTGCAGGCCCGCTCGGGGGCTGGGTCCTGACGGCGTAGAGCGCCGAGGCAAACGAGAAAGAGAAAAACAGGCCTCGCGAGAGGACTTCGGGAGGGAACACACACGTTCCAAACCACAAGAGCATTAAATTAAAACATAGAGCCCACTGTTTTCACACCCCATGGGGATACTTCGATCCAGTGTAGAAAAAAAAGAACAGAAAGGAAAGAGGCCTAGGCAGGGCGCTGTCGTCCTCGAGACTCCAGCACGGACACCGTGCGCGCCTAGTCGAAGTCTTCATCTTCGCTCTTGACGCGGGGGGAGCTGTCGTCGCTCCCGCTTCCACTGGGGGAGGCGGCGCCGTTGTCGCTATCGTCCTCGCTGGAGGAGCCGCTGTAGCTGCCATCCTCGCTCTCCGTGCAGCACTCCAGACGGCTGCTGGAGATCCCGAAGATCTTCACGAAGAGCGTGGCGGCCGCGTCGTACTTGAACTGAAGGACGTGGCCCCGCTTCAAGCCGCGAGCGAGCGCGAACGACTTCCACCCCTGCTTCAAGCACATGAACCTGAGGGGGTGAACTCCGTCGCCACCCAGGAGGGGTCGTTGCAGCAGCCATCTGCCTGCACCCATAGGCCCAAGGGCGCGCGGTCCACCATCGCCTCTGCGAAGGAGTCGGGAAGCCGGAGCCAGGTGCAGGGCCGGCGATGCATGTTCACTATGAACTCGTGGGCCGCCTCCGCTGAGTGGCTCCCTGCCTGGGGAGGTAGGGCAGCTGCCCCGCCACGGCCCCCTCGGCCACGGGCACCGCGCCGTCCGCGCCCGCAGGCGGCGCCCCTTCCACGGCCGCTGGGGCCTGCGCCGGCAGCCGCCGAAGAGTGCCCGCGCCCCCGGGGCAGAACCCTGGATGCGGCTGCAGAAGCGCGAGCTCGGCCTCTTCCCCTCGCCATCGCCGTGGAGGCCCGCCTAGATCGTGGAGTAGGAGGGAGGAGCTGGTGGAGAAGACAGGCGGGGAGTCCTTTCCCTTCGCCCTTATAGCGCTCGAGGGAGACGCGCTCAACGCCGCTCTGCCTTCAGCGCGCGGGGAGACGGATGCGTGAAGGAAGGCATGATGGTCTCGCGCCTTGTGCGGGCAGGCTTTATGTCAGCGCGGGCAGTTACCGAGGCGTCGTGGGAGAAGTGGGGGCGTCCCCCATCACATCATGCACCACGCATCGCGCCTGGCCCGCAGGCGGTTAGGGCCCGCACCGTTTCGCCCCCGAGTAGGCGGGAACGTGCGCACCGCGGGCCCGGGGGCTACTGTCGGGCCCGTGGAATCCGGGGTATCCCGGCCCGTCTGCCTTTGGCCCAGGGCGCAACGCTTGGCAGAGGCCCAGCCGGCGGCCACCAGCAAGCACCTCTGACAAGACCCATCATGAGGCCCCGGCCTCCCGAGGACCCCTCCTCAGGGAGCGGGCAAGCAAGACTCAGCTGCTTCACCGAGAGCCTCGCGCGGCCCTCTCGCGAGGCGGCCTCCCGAGGTTGCCTCCTGAGGCACCCTTCCGAAGGCACGCTAGACAGGTGATGTTCGGTTCAGTCGCGTGGTCTCGTGCCCATCACGTGGGTGACGTGCGCGGCGACGAACGGCGACAGAGGCCGTGCCAGCAGGCGCGGATGGAGAAGGTTTCCCCTTTTGTGCTAAGGGAGCAAGGCCAGCAATCCACTTCCCAAAGCAACCCCCAAAGGTTGCCCGATGGGTGAAAGAAGACCAAGACGGTGGGCGCGCAGGGCGGAGGTCATCCCCGAGCCCACCGGCGCGTCATGGACGGTCGTTTTGCAGATGAAGACCGCCTTTTGTCAGGATAGACTGCGCCCCTGTCCCCCTTCAAACTTGCCGTTGTGTGGCAACCCTTCCCGCCAATGTTTTCGGGGGAAGAGGACCAAGGCGGGTATAAAAGGAGGGCAGGGTGCCGCTGTAGAGAGGATCCTCGATCCGGTCCATCATCTCCTACCTTGTACACGAGAGCATCCTCTTACCCTGAGCAATCCAAACCAAAGCAGGAGTAGGGTAGTACACCGCAAGGTGGCCCGAACCTGGGTAAACTGCTGAGTCCACGGTTCGCCCCCCGCTAGCGCGCTCTCGCCGTAGCTTCGCCATAGTTTAGCTGTGGTAGGGGACGAGGAGGTAGGAACGAGCTCACCCAAGTGTTCGAACCTTTGGGCCCCCGGAGCCCGAACTCCGACAATGTGCCATAGTTTTCTGTTCTTTGTTTGCTTTTTAGTTTGCCACAATAATCTTCTGAACACACCTTTTTGAGAGGGACACACATTTATCGTGATTTGTTAGAATACTCTATGTGCTTCACTTATATTTTTTGAGCCACGCAGTTGCTCTAGTGCTTCACTTATATCTTTTAGAGCACGGTGGTGGTTATATTTTAAAGAAATAGTTGCACTCTCATGCTTCACTTAAATCTTTTTGAGAGTCTAATAAATAGTAATGGCAATTTGCACGGGTTATAAGATTGGTCCATAAAGGATTGGTATTTAAGATGGATATAATAAAAACTTTCATGTAGATCACTGAATATGATAAGTTTGGTTCCTTGCAATAGTTTTGCGATATTAAGATGGTAATATGTGGATGTACTAGTGAATGATTGTGGTTTAGTAAGAATATTGGTGTTAAGGTTTGTGATTCCCGAAGCATGCACGTATAGTCCTGTAACACCCTGGATTTTGTCTTTTTCTTTTATTTGGTTTTATTGAATGTTTGGATTGGCATTTGAGGTTTTCTGTCATTTCTTTTGGACTTACCACTTGGATTTATTTTTGATTTTCTTCCAAGTGGGATTTTTCATCCATAAACCCTCCCTAGACCTCATCCATCTCATTATAATGCCATTGGGTATTTTTATTTAATGGCATTATCCTCTTTTTCTCTCTGAAAATGCCCATTTGCTCATATAGCTATGAAGCAACCCCTATTTTTATTGCTCAGAAAATTCCAAGAAAATTCCCAAATATTCTTTGGGTCATGTCTCACCTCCCTATGCAAAAATACCCCTGGTCATTTGGAAAATTTCAGCCAAGGAAAAATGTTTTTGCTTCTGGTCAGAAAGAGCACTTTGTGAAGCAAGTTTATTTTTCCTTGATCCTTTTTAGCTGAAATTTTTACCACTTGACTACCCGCCTGAGTGATGCTTAAACGCCTAATTTCAGCTCAAATCTCCTAGCCATTTGTCCCCAGTGGTAGGAGCAAGTTTCTGTCCAGAAACTTTCTCTCTAGCTCCAGTCACCTCCAAGGCACCAGATGGAAAGGCAAGCGCATTTCTGGGCACAGCATCGAAGGGACAACACCTAGGACATGGTGTGGCAGCGCCGAAAGCCCCCTGCGTGCCAGTGCATGCGGTGACCACGTGCGGGCAGGGTGCAATGCACACGCTCTCTGTGCTCTGCCCGTCGGGTCCGATCGGCCACTGTCCATCCGCCCTCCCCGCGTCACCTCGTCGTGCCCTAGCGCCGCAGCCACCTCCCTTGCGCCACCCAACCCTCTCCCTGCTCCTCCCCAACACCGGCAAGCTGCTCGCCGGAAGGGGCCGAGAGCTAAGCGGCGAAACAGTGAGCCCGCGTGCCCGCATTCCGCGCATAGTGCGCGCCACTGTGGCCGCACGCGTGCACCGCGTCGCCCTGTGCTTCTCTGCTCCTCCCCACGCCGCTGCCCGTGCTTATCCTCCCTTCTCCCCCTCTGTAGCTCAACTCTGGCAGACACCCAAGAGCGGGCGAGCTCCGCCTATAAATAGCAGCTTCCCCGACTCGTTTTGAGCATCGATCTCACATCACCTGGCCACAAGCTACTCCCCCACAAGCGCGGCAAGGCCGGGAGGGCCTCTCACCGCCGTTGGTCGCCGGAGACAGCCGCGGATCCACCACCACCGTGCACTCATTCTAGGCCACCTCAGCTCCAACCACTGCCACCCCCGAGACCGTAGTAACCTCCTGAGTACGACGGTGCCAAGAGCTCGCCGGATTGTCGCCGGAATCGCCGAGTCCGATCAGCTCCGTCGCCGCCGTCTCTGGAGAGGAAGATTCCGACGCCGTCCGTCCGCCCCCGCCGTCATTTCGGGTACGTACGTGCTCGCCGTACTGCCCTGAATCCATCCCGACCAACTCCGGTAGCCGCCGTGGACTCCTCGCCGGAGTATCGCCGGCGAAAGCGCCGCTCTCTCTGGTCCCTCCCTCCCCTCTGTTTAATCCTGACAGTGGGACCCACACGTCAGCCTCCCACTCGGCTGCCCGAAGCGGTATAAGTGGAGGCGTATTCGCTGAATATGTCTTCGACGTGGCCGCTTCTGGATTTTCGTTTAAATTCAAATTTTGACCAAATCCAATCCATCTTTGACTAGCTATAACTTTTAATCCATAAGTCCAAATGAGGTGATTCTTTTTGCTACTGGTTTGTAAAATTCCAAAGTTTCTGTATGTCCAGTTTCAGAATTTTTCTTGCTGTTGAGAATTTCTGGTGCATTAAACAGTAGTATGTGACATTTCCTTTTTGGCATTTAATTTAATTTCAGAAGAACCTAGTTGTGTTGGAGAAGGCCAGGAGTATTGTGACACTCCTCTGAACCAAGGCAAGCCACAACATTCATATACAAGGATGGCATTGCAATGACTTTGGTTTAATTGAATTTAATTCATCCAATATTCACTATTTAAAATAACTTTCTATATAACTCTCATTGCATAAACTTTTCCTTGTCATGTTGATTTTATGCAGTAGGATACATGATATCTTGCTAGTGTGCAGTAGGTATCATGACATATAGTCACATGATGCATTTGTTATTCATGATCGTGACCCGTGCATCCATTCACACACTATGGCTTGAATCATTTTCTTTTCAAGTTAAACTTGATAATAATCCAACTTGAACATGCTGTTGATCGAGTCATGGTGCCACCGAATCGAGCTCACCAGTGCAACCACACTTGCCTGGATGGGGAGGCCCTAATGCGGTCTACTGTCATGCCTCTCGCCGGTGCCTCCTACGAGGGAAGGTTGTGCTCTGGCGCTACCCTGGCCCGGTAGGCAGTCACAACCTTGAGGACCCGAGTTTTGATGGTACCAAGGTCCCCGTTTGGGACAATGTTGATGTTTGGCCATGACGGTGGCAGCCACAGAGGTGGCGGATGTCACATGTTGACATCAGGGTCACCCAGGACATAGCCCAAAGGGGAGTTTGTCGGAGTGGCCGGGAGAGTGTCATGCAATAGATTGGTTTTGTCGGAATGTCGTTGGTCCACCCGAATGGGAGCACGAGGCCATGAGTTCCGTTTTGTGGGTACAGTGTACTATCCTCTCCAGAGTGTATAATCTATCGATAGCCGCGTCCTCGGATATGGACACAGTTCGTAGTAGGTCACACCGTGGGTCAACAGATATAATTAACTTGCGCACTAAGCTTCACAAGATGGCACATGCAGAAATAGTGATCAAGTGAGGATCACTAGGAAAGGTATGATTGTGATCAAGTGAGGATCACGTTGGTGAGATATGAAAGGTGGTTATGTGGTAACCCCAAAATGGTAAGTTGGTCCCAGGGACCATGGCAATGTTTCATGCACCTCTCATGTTGAGTAGTATCATGCTCATGCATTAAATCTGTTAAATGCCTTGTTATTGTTTGCCACACTTGTTTTGTTTGTTGTGAGCTTGCGAGTACATTCAAAGTACTCACCTGGCTTATCATGCCAGATGCAGGAGAAGCCATGCATGGTGTGGATGTCGAGCAGTATGTCGCACTCTAGGACGTGCCCCAGCAGTGTCCCTGTGGAATGGAGTTCCACTACCCCGTCGTTCCGCTGCCGCGTAGTAATTCCCTTATCGTCGAGGCCCCTGCCATGTCTACTAAATAATGTACATAAGTGTAGCCGCACCGTGTGTGCCGCTTGGCCTTGCTCATCATGTAAAATGTAAACCTATGTTCCTGCTAAGAGATCAATAAAGCGGTTGTTTTCTGTACCAAGTTGTTGTGTATTGCCAGAAGACTTGATCTCTGGGCTGGCAATGCAAGGTAAACCGGTTGCTCTGAGCCGGGGTGCCACAACGCTTGGTATCAGAGCCGCACTGACTGTAGGACGCCCTAGAAAGCCGACGCGTTAGAAAACAATAGTTTTAGCCTCTGTAGCGATTTGAGATTGGATTCTGCACTTGGGTGTTGCATTGCATGCATATAGCTTACTGTTAATGCTGACCAGCTAATGTTGTGACTGTAGATGGCACCAGTCCCTTATCCGTACCAGCTTGAGCCGGCACCTTCCACCTTTCCGCATCTGCTTACCAACGTATGGCGCCGACTCTACCCCGATGGCGATGACCCCATATACCAGGTGTACCGAGAGCAGCTCGCTGATGGCGTTTACGAGTATCATGCGGAGGTCATCATGCACAACAGTAACGTTGTGGGCACTTACACTCGCTCCACCAAGGGCGGGACGGGTTCTACACCCGACCAGGCGGTCCAGTTAGCAGCATTCGAGGCTCTCACTGACTTGCGCTATAACGAGATTCAGATGCAGACTCACCCAGGTTTCTACTTCTATCTGTCCCTGTATGAGTCAGGACAGATCCGCTTCCCTTACATTGATCCGGAGTGTGACCGGTCAGCCAGTCACCTGTCTCGCTACATAACGGTGGGATACTTTCTGATCGTCAGCCTAGCCTAGGAGCTGAACCGCGTTCGAAGCGAGCTAGCGGCCGCTCGATCTGCCTTCGCTCCACCTCTGCTTATCCACACATCACTTGTTCATCCAGTTACTTTACCTCCACCCACTCCAGTGGTCCCCACCCCTTCTCAGAGTAGCTCAGGCACTTCGGTAGTGACTCCTCATGAGTCCCCAGCCCAGTGGGCTATGCTTCTCGCTACCACAGCCGCTCCGATGCTGCGGAGCCACCCTGCTCTAGACCCTGAGGGAGAGTCTTCCAGTCAGCGTCGTCGTGTTTCCTTTGCCCCGGATGTATCCGTTATCAGTTCCGATTCGGAGTCCGACACCGAGGAGACACCAGCAGGACCGTCAGTGTGCCAGTGCGATCCCTGTCGTCGCATGTAGACGAGGATGATGTGGTGTTTGGTTGTATGCATGTAGTAGTACTATCCATGCTGTTGCCCTGTTATGTATCTTGCATGATGTATTGTATGATTATGTTGCTTTCTGCTATTCGCTTTGGCTTTTCTCGATTTCTCTTTCGGGTTTGTTGCTTCACCTCCATATTTTCCTTGTTTTCCCCTAATGGATGTTGCTCATCTCGATGCTTTGTATTGGGAAACATATATAGGATGACAAGGTGTGGCAGTAACTGTTATGGTGGCGACGATACTCCAGTTCGTCGATCCGCCAGGCAAGTAGGACACTCTCCAGAACCGTATCAGCCACCACCTCCTCCACCTCAAGCACCCACAACAGAATAGATTATTCGGATGTTTGAATAGAAGAGGAACCAAGACCTGATGGAATTCCTGAGAAGCATGTAGACTGTGGTTGGGCAGAATAATCACAATGGTAATCACTCCAAGCTGTCAGACTTTCAGAGGACCAAACCGCCAAGTTTCAGTCAAGCAGTGGACCCGATGGAAGCCGATGATTGGTTGAGGACCATTGAGAAGAAGCTGGAAATTGCTCGCACTGAAGATGCTGACAAGGTGCCCTTCGCCACTCATTATCTAGAAGGACCAGCTGCTATATGGTGGGACAATGCCAAAGTGATGTGGCCCGCTGAAGACGAGATTACTTGGGATAAATTCAAAGATAAATTCCGCAAGTACCATATTCCTGCCGGCATCATGAAGGTCAAGCAGCGATAATTTCTCACTCTTACACAAGGTACCTCGACTGTAAGTGAATATTTAAACAAGTTTAATCATTTGGCCCGTTACTCCACCCATGATGTGGCCACTGAAGAACGAAAGATAGATCGGTTCCTCGGAGGACTCAACCTTACCCTCCGATGTGCACTCAGCATGCTAGATTTCCCCGATTTTCAAACTTTGGTGAACAAGACGCTCATTGCCGAAAGGGAACACAAACTGGTTAATGATCATAAGACTGCCTATGAAGACCGCAAACACAAGTTTGAACCCAAGAAGGAAGGGCAAGTTTTTCAGAAGGTTCGTACTTGGCAGCAACCTCAGTTCGAGTTTAAGCCAACCTGGCAGCAGGGGAACATCAAGAATGAAAGCCAAATCAAGACTGTGGTCGCCAAACCAAACAAGGAAGACTGTCAGCATAACAATGCCTGTTACACGTGTGGACAGACTGGGCATTACGCTAGGCAGTGCCCCAAGAACAGCAAGCCAACAGCCAACCTGAAGCCTCAAGTCAACTATGTGGGACAATTCCCCAAACGGAGGTATATTCAAGGGCAAGTTCATCACATCTCCGCCGAAGAAGCCTCCGAAGTTCCCGATGTGGTCATTGGTATGTTTCCTATTAATGACATACCTGCAACCATTTTATTCCATTCTGGGGCTTCCCATTCTTTTATTTCGCGGAGTTTTGTTGCCCAGCATCGCCTTTCCTATACTCTTTTAGACAAAGTTATGGTGGTACAATCCCCCGGATCCAGTCTCAGGACAAATATTGTGTGCCGAGGACTGAAAATATCAATCGATGGTGTCATCTTCCCCGCATCCCTGGTATCCATTGAATCTCCAACATTGGATATTATTCTGGGGATGGATTGGTTGACAAGACACCAGGTTTGCATCAACTGCACAACAAGAGAAGTCACGCTTATAAATCCCTCAGGCCTGTCTGCTCGATTCTTTGCCAGTCGAGCCATACCAAAGAAAGGGATGGTTTATGCAGCAATTGCTACTGAGATGAACCTAGTCCCTATGGTCTGTGAATTCCCAGACGTGTTTCCAGATGAGTTGCCAGGCATGCCACCTAATCGAGAGCTTGAATTTTCAATCGAGCTTGTGCCCAGAACATCACCAATTTACAAGAAATATTATCGAATGCCTTCGTCTGAACTAGTGGAGTTGAAGAAACAAATAGATGAGATGCTCCAAAAGGGATATATTCGCCCCAGTTCATCTCCTTGGGGTGCACCTGCAATATTTGTAGGCAAGAAAGATGGCAGACTCTGAATGTGTGTTGACTACCGTGCTCTCAATGATGTCACAATCAAGAATAAATACCCACTGCCCAGGATCGATGATTTGTTCGATCAACTCAGTGGAGCTCAAGTGTTCTCCAAGATTGATTTGCGCACCGGGTATCACCGGCTAAAAATCAGGAAGGAAGATATTCCCAAGACAACATTCACTACACGATATGGGCTGTACGAGTATACGGTCATGTCATTTGGGTTGACCAATGCTCCTGCATTCTTCATGCACATGATGAACAAGGTGTTCATGGAATTCTTGGACAAGTTTGTAGTGGTGTTCATTGATGACATCCTCATATATTCCAAAAGTGAAGAAGAGCACAAGCAGCATCTCCGCGCAGTGTTGGAGCGATTACGCGCTCATCAACTCTACGCCAAGTTCAGCAAATGCGAATTTTGGCGTAAGGAAGTGGGATTCCTTGGGCATACTCGTTCCGCTCAAGGAGTGGCAGTGGACCAAAGCAAAGTCATCGAAGTCCTGAAGTGGAAGACACATGTTTCAGTAACAGAAATCAGGAGTTTCTTCGGTCTAGCAGGTTATTACCGTCGCTTCATTGAAGGCTTCTCAAAAATTGCCAAGCCAATGACTGAACTACTCAAGAAAAATCAGAAGTTTATATGGACGGAAGCATGTGAGGACAGTTTCAATGAGTTGAAGACCCGTTTGACCACCGCTCCAGTGTTGACTCTACTAGATATCTACCGGAGCTTCGACATCTATTGCGACGCATCCAGGCGTGGCATTGGGTGTGTACTTATGCAAGATGGAAAGGTCGTGGCCTATGCATCAAGACAGCTCCGACCCCATGAGGAGAATTATCCTACCCATGACTTAGAAATGGCAGCTGTGGTTCACGCCTTAAAGATTTGGAGGCATTACATCATCGGAAAGCGATGCCAAATCTACACCGACCACAAAAGTCTCAAGTATATATTCACGCAACCGGACTTGAATCTCCGACAAAGAAGATGGCTTGAGTTGGTCAAAGACTATGACCTGGGTATCAACTACCACCCAGGAAAAGCAAATGTGGTCGCCGATGCCCTCAGTTGCAAACCGGCTACCACAAACTCATTAATTAAGCGCCTGCACCCAGCACTTCAAGAAGAAATAGCTCAGCTCAATATGATCTTGTGTGATGCAATTTGCTCGGTTACCTTGGAAGTAACCCCTACCCTGGAAGACGAAATTCGAAAGGCTCAACCTAGTGACCCTATGTTACTAAAGATAATGGCCCAAGTACGAGAAGGGAAGACGCCAGACTTCAACATTGACGACAAAGGCACACTGCGCTTTTGGGATCGAGTCTGTGTACCGGACCTCGGAGAATTAAAGCAGAAGATTCTGAAGGAAGCTCATGAGTCCGCATACTCTATTCATCCTGGAGGCACTAAAATGTATCAAGACTTAAAGCAAACATTCTGGTGGGAAGGCATGAAGAAAGATATCGCCTACTACATCGCCTGTTGTGATATATGCAACAAGGTGAAGGCTGAACACCAGAAACCAGCAGGTCTACTTCAACCCTTACCCGTTCCACAATGGAAATGGGACGATATCTGCATGGACTTTATCATGGGATTACCAAGGACACCACGACGCAACAATGCCATATGGGTCGTGGTCGTCATGCTCACTAAGGTGGCCCACTTTATTCCAATAAGGACAACCTACCGTGCAGACCAACTCACTCAACTATACGTATCCAGGATTGTCAGTCTGCATGGGGTACCAAGGACTATCACTTCAGACCAAGGATCTTTGTTTACCTCAGCATTCTGGGCACGTCTACACCAAGCCTTTGGAACCGCATTGAAGCATAGCACCGCTTATCACCCTCAGACCGATGGGCAGACAGAGCGGGTAAATCAAATTTTGGAAGACATGCTTCGGGCGTGCGCTCTTGCTCACGGACCTAAATCGGAAGACAGCCTGCCGTGCGCTGAGTTTTCTTACAACAACGGCTACCAGACTAGCCTCAAGATCTCACCTTTTGAGGCCCTATATGGACGGAAGTGTCGTACCCCGCTGAACTGGTCCCAGACAGGAGACAGCCGAATCTTCGGGACTGATTTGATGATGGAAGCAGAAAAGCAAGTCAAAGAAATTCGAGACAGACTGCAAGTGGCAAAATCTCGTCAGAAGAGTTACTATGACTCAAAGCACAGGCAGATCAGCTTCAAACCAGGTGAATATGCATATCTCCGAGTTACCCCCGTGAAAGGAGTTAAATGGTTTCATACTCGGGGAAAACTTGTACCAAGATACATCGGTCCGTTTCCAGTTATGACCAGAGTGGGCAAAGTGGCCTATCAGTTAGAATTGCCTCCCGAGCTATCCGAGGTTCATGATGTGTTCCACGTGTCTCAGCTACGAAAATGCATCGCACCACCTGCAAAACAGACAGATATGGAAGAACTAGAGCTTGCCAAGGATTTAACCTATGAGGATAGACCCTTGAGAATCTTGGAAGAGATGGACAGAGTCACCCGCAGCAAAACTATAAAGTTTTACAAGGTCCAATGGGAGCACCACACTGATGACGAGGCCACCTGGGAAAGAGCGGATTACTTAAGGACTGCATACCCATATTTGTTTCCTGAGCAACCAAATCTCGAGGAAGAGATTCATCCTAAGGGGGGAGGTTTGTAACACCCTGGATTTTGTCTTTTTCTTTTATTTGGTTTTATTGAATATTTGGATTTGCATTTGAGGTTTTCTGTCATTTCTTTTGGACTTACCACTTGGATTTATTTTTGATTTTCTTCCAAGTGGGCTTTTTCATCCATAAACCCTCCCTAGACCTCATCAATCTCATTATAATGCCATTGGGTATTTTTATTTAATGGCATTATCCTCTTTTTCTCTCTGAAAATGCCCATTTGCTCATATAGCTATGAAGCAACCCCTATTTTTATTGCTCAGAAAATTCCAAGAAAATTCCCAAATATTCTTTGGGTCATGTCTCACCTCCCTATGCAAAAATACCCCTGGTCATTTGGAAAATTTCAGCCAAGGAAAAATGTTTTTGCTTCTGGTCAGAAAGAGCACTTTGTGAAGCAAGTATATTTTTCCTTGATCCATTTTAGCTGAATTTTTTACCACTTGACTACCCTCATGAGTGATGCTTAAACACCAAATTTCAGCTCAAATCTCCTAGCCATATGTCCCCAGTGGTTGGAGCAAGTTTCTGTCCAGAAACTTTCTCTCTAGCGCCAGTCACCTCCAAGGCACCAGATGGCAAGGCAAGCGCATTTCTGGGCACAGCATCGAAGGGACAACACCTAGGACATGGTGTGGCAGTGCCGAAAGCCCCCTGCGTGCCAGTGCACGCGGTGACCATGTGCGGGCAGGGTGCAATGCACGCGCTCTCTGTGCTCTGCCCGTCGGGTTCGATCAGCCACCGTCCATCCGCCCTCCCCGCGACACCTTGCCGTGCCCCAGCGCCGCAGCCAACTCCCTTGCGCCACCCAACCCTCTCCCTGATTCTCCCCGACGCCGGCAAGCTACTCGCCGAAAGAGGCCGAGAGCTAAGCGGCGGAACAGTGAGCCCGCGTGCCCGCATTCCGCGCGTAGTGCGTGCCACTGTGGACGCACGCGTGCACCGCGTCGCCATGTGCTTCTCTGCTCCTCCCCACGCCACTGCCTGTGCTTATCCTCCCCTCTCCTCCTCTGCAGCTCAACTCCGGCGGACACCCGAGAGCGGGCGAGCTCCGCCTATAAATAGCAGCTTCCCCGACTCGTTTTGAGCATCGATCTCACCTCACCTGGCCACAAGCTACTCCCCCACAAGCGCGGCAAGGCCGGGAGGGCCTCTCACCACCGTTGGTCACCGGAGACAGCCGCGAATCCACCACCACTGTGCACTCATTCTAGGCCACCTCAGCTCCAACCACTGCCACCCCCGAGACCGTAGTAACCTCCTGAGTACGACGGTGCCAAGACCTTGCCGGATTGTCGCCGGAATCGCCGAGTCCGATCAGCTCCGCCGCCGCCGTCTCTGGAGAGGAAGATTCCGACGCCGTCCGTCCGCCCCCGCCGTCATTTCGGGTATGTACGTGCTCGACGTACTGCCCTGAATCCATCCCGACCAACTCTGGCAGCCGCCGTGGACTCCTCGCCGGAGTATCGCCGGCGAAAGCGCTGCTCTCTCTGTTCCCTCCCTCCCCTCTGTTTAATCCTGACAGCAGGACCCACACGTCAGCCACCCACTCGGCCGCCCGAAGTGGTATAAGTGGAGGCGTATTCGCTGAATACGTCTTCGACGTGGCCGCTTCTGGATTTTCGTTTAAATTCAAATTTTGACCAGATCCAATCCATCTTTGACTAGCTATAACTTTTAATCCATAAGTCCAAATGAGGTGCTTCTTTTTGCTACCGGTTTGTAAAATTCCAAAGTTTCTGTATGTCTAGTTTCAGAAATTTTCTTGCTGTTGAGAATTTCTGGTGCATTAAACAGTAGTGTGTGACATTTTCTTTTTTGCATTTAATTTAATTTCATAAGAACCTAGTTGTGTTGGAGAAGACCAGGAGTATTGTGACACTCCTCTGAACCAAGGCAAGCCACAACATTCATATACAAGGATGGCATTGCAATAACTTTGGTTTAATTGAATTTAATTCATCCTATATTCACTATTTAAAATAACTTGGTATATAACTCTCATTGCATAAACTTTGTCCTTGTCATGTTGATTTTATGCAGTAGGATACATGATATCTTGCTAGTGTGCAGTTGGTATCGTGACATATACTCACATGATGCATTTGTTATTCATGATCGTGACCCGTGCATCCATTCACACACTATGGCTTGAATCATTTTCTTTTCAAGTTAAACTTGATAATAATCCAACTTGAACATGATGTTGATCGAGTCATGGTGCCACCGAATCGAGCTCACCAGTGCAACCACACTTGCCTGGATGGGGAGGCCCTAATGCGGTCTATTGTCATGCCTCTCGCCGGTGCCTCCTACGAGGGAAAGTTGTGCTCTGGCGCTACCCTGGCCCGGTAGGCAGTCACAACCTTGAGGACCCGAGTTTTGATGGTACCAAGGTCCCCGTTTGGGACAATGTTGATGTTTGGCCACGACGGTGGCAGCCATAGAGGTGGCGGATGTCACATGTTGACATCAGGGTCACCCATGACATAGCCCAAAGGGGAGTTTGTCGGAGTGGCCGGGAGAGTGTCATGCAATAGATTGGTTTTGTCGGAATGTCGTTGGTCCACCCGAATGGGAGCACGAGGCCATGAGTTCCGTGGTGTGGGTACAGTGTACTAACCTCTGCAGAGTGTATAATCTATCGATAGCCGCGTCCTCGGATATGGACACAGTTCGTAGTAGGTCACACTGTGGGTCAACAGATATAATTAACTTGCACACTAAGCTTCACAAGATGGCACATGTAGAAATAGTGATGAAGTGAGGATCACTAGGAAAGGTATGATTGTGATCAAGTGAGGATCACGTTGGTGAGATATGAAAGGTGGTTACGTGGTAACCCCGAAATGGTAAGTTGGTCCCAGGGACCATGGCAATGTTTCATGCACCTCTCATGTTGAGTAGTATCATGCTCATGCATTAAATCTGTTAAATGCCTTGTTATTGTTTGTCGCACTTGTTTTGTTTGCTGTGAGCTTGCGAGTACATTCAAAGTACTCACCTGGCTTATCATGCCAGATGCAGGAGAAGTTGTGCATGGTGTGGATGTCGAGCAGTATGTCGCGCTCTTGGCCGTGCCCCAGTAGTGTCCCTGTGGAATGGAGTTCCACTACCTCGTCGTTTCGCTGCCGCGTAGTAGTTCCCTTATGGTCGAGGCCCCTGCCATGTCTACTAAATAATGTACATAAGTGCAGCCACACCGTGTGTGCCGCTTGGCCTCGCTCATCATGTAAAATGTAAACCTATGTTCCCGCTAAGAGATCAATAAAGCGGTTGTTTTCCGTACCAAGTTGTTGTGTATTGCCAGAAGACTTGATCTCTGGGCTGGCAACGCAAGGTAAACTGGTTGCTCTGAGCCGGGGTGCCACAAGTCCTTAGTTGTGTGATGAAGTTGGAGCATGATTTATTATTGATTGTCTACCTTATGAGTGGCGGTCGGGGATGAGCGATAGTCTTTTCCTACCAATCTATCCCGCTAGGGGCATGCATATTAGTACTTTGCTTCGAGGGCTAATAGACTTTTGCAATAATTATGTGAGTTCTTTATGACTAATGTGAGTCCATGGATTATACGCACTCTCGCCTTTCTGCAATTTGCTAGCCTCTTCGGTACCGTGCATTGCCCTTTCTCACCTCGAGAGTCGGTGCAAACTTCGCACATGCATCCAAACCCCGTGATATGATACGCTCTATCACACATAAGCCTCTTTATATCTTCCTCAAAATAGCTACCATACCAACCTATTATTGCATTTCCATAGCCATTCCGAGATATATTGCCATGCAACTTCCACCATTCTTTTCATATGACACACATCATCATTGTCATATTGCTTTGCATGATCATATAGCTGACATAGTATTTGTGCCTCAGCCACCGTTCATCATTTTTTATACATGTTACGCTAGATCATTGCACATCCAGGTACACTGCCAGAGGCATTCATATAGAGTCATATTGTTCTAGTATCGAGTTGTAATATTGAGTTGTAAGTAAATAAAAGTGTGATGATCATCATTATTAGAGCATTGTCCCAGTGAGGAAAGGATGATGGAGACTGTGATTCCCCCACAAGTCGGGATGAGGCTCCGGACGAAAAAAAGAGGCCAAAAAGAGCCCAACAAAAAAATAAAAAATAAATGAGAGAAAAAGAGAGAAGGGGCAATGTTACTATCCTTTTCCACACTTGTGCTTCAGAGTTGCACCATGTTTTTCATATAGAGAGTCTTCTGAGTTGTCACTTTCATATACTAGTGGGAATTTTTCATTATAGAACTTGGCTTGTATATTCCGATGATGGGCTTCCTCAAATGCCCGCGGTCTTCATGAGCAAGCAAGTTGGATGCACACCCACTTAGTTTCAGTTTTGAGCTTTCATACACTTATAGCTCTTAGTGCGTCCGTTGCATGGCAATACCTACTCCTCGCATTGATATCAATTGATGGGCATCTCCATAGCCCGTTGATTAGCCGCGTCGATGCGAGACTATCTTCCTTTTTGACTTCCCCTTATTAATCTCTATCATCATATTCTATTCCACCCATAGTGCTATGTCCATGGCTCGTGCTCATGTATTGCGTGAGGGTTGAAAAAGCTGAAGCGCGTTAAAAAGTATGAAACAATTGCTCGGCTTGTCATCAGGGTAATGCATGATTAATACTTTGTGTTAGGAAGACTAAGCATGACGGGCTATATGATTTTGTTGGGATAGCGTTCTTTAGCATTTTTATTTTGAAAGGCATGATTGTTTGTTGGTATGCCTGAGTATTGATGTCTTTATATCAAAATATAGACTATTGCTTTGAATCACTCGTTTCTTAATATTCATACCGTAAAAGTGATTACATGATAAACATGTTAGGTAGCATTCCACATCAAAAATTCTGTTTTTATCATTTACCTACTCGAGGACGAGCAGGAATTAAGCTTGGGGATGCTGATACGTCTCCAACGTATCTATAATTTTCTATTGTTCCATGATATTATAGTATCAATCTTGGATGTTTTATATGCAATAATATGCTATTTTATATCATTTTTTGGGACTAAACTATTAACCTAGTGCCCAGTGCCAGTTGCTGTTTTCTGCTTGTTTTTGGTTTTTTAGGAAATCAGTACCAAACGAAGTCCAAATGCTACGAAACTTTTTGACGATTTTTTCTGGACAAAAGAAACCCTGGAAGCTTCGGGAGGAGGCCAGAAGCCTCACGAGGAGGCCACAAGGCAACAGGGCGCGGCCCCAGGGGGCGCCCTGATGCCTTGTGGGCCCCTCATGGCTCCTTTTGACCTAATTCCACCTCTCTAAATTCTCAAATATTCGGAAACCAACAGGGAGCCTCACGAAATAACTTTTCCGCCGCCGCAAGGCTCTTTTCTTCCTCGATCCCATCTGGAGGCCTTTTCCGGTATTCTGCCGGAGGGGGAATCGATCACGGAGGGCTTCTACATCAACCTTGCTGCCCTTCCGATGATGTGTGAGTAGTTTACCAAAGACCTACGGGTCCATAGCTAGTATCTAGATGGCTTCTTCTCTCTCTTTGATCTTCAATACCATGTTCTCCTCGATGTTCTTGGAGTTCTATCCGATGTAATCTTCTTTTGCGGTGTGTTTGTTGGGATCCGATGAATTGTGGGTTTATGATCAGATTATTCATAAGAAATATTTGAGTCTTCTCTGAACTCTTTTATGCATGATTGTTATAGCTTTGTATTTTTCTCCGATCTATCGATTTGGTTTGGCCAACTAGATTGGTTTATCATGCAATGGGAGAGGTGCTTTGTGATGGGTTCAATCTTGCGGTGCTCAATCCAAGTGACAGAAAGGGACATGACATGTATTTGTATTGTTGCCATTAAGGATAAAAAGATGGGGTTTAATCATATTGCTTGAGTTTACTTTGTGTACATCATGTCATCTTGCTTAAGGCGTTACTCTGTTTCATACTTAATACCCTAGATGCATGCTGGATAGCGGTCGATGGGTGGAGTAATAGTAGTAGATGTAGGCAGGAGTCGGTCTACTTGTTTCGGACGTGATGCCTATATACATGATCATTGCCATGAATCTATCATAATTATTTGCTTTTCTATCAATTGCCCAACAGTAATTTGTTTACCCACCGTATGTTTTGCGCTCGAGAGAGAAGCCTCTAGTGAAAACTATGGCCCCCGGGTCTATCTTTATCATATATTAAAATCCAAAAATACTTTGCTGCAATTTATTTACTTTTATTTTATTTAGTATTTTACTTTATCTATGTATCACTATCAGAATTAATCCTTGCAAATAACCGCTAAGAGGATTGACAACCCTCTTATTTGCGTTGGGTGCAAGTGTTTGCTTTTGTATGTGTAGGTGCTGCTAAAGGATTTTGACTGGTTCTCCTACTGGATTGATAACCTTGGTTCTTAACTGAGGGAAATACTTATCTCTACTAGACTGCATCATTCCCTCCTCTTCAGGGAAATACCAACGCAGTCTACAAGTAGCAAGGGGCAATGCTACTATCCTTTTACCACACTTGTGCTTCAAAGTAGCACCATGTTCTTCATATAGAGAGTGTCCATGATTTGTCATTTTCATATACTAGTGGGAATTTTTATATTATAGAACTTGGCTTGTATATTCCGATGACGGGCTTCCTCAAATTTCTGAGGTCTTCACGAGCAAGCAAGTTGGATGCACACCCACTTAGTTTCCGTAGTGAGCTTTCATACACTTATCGCTCTAGTGCATCCGATGCATGGCAATCCCTACTCCTCACATTGACATCGATTGTAAGGCCTTTCCATTGCCTAACGATCAGCCGCGTTGATGTGAGACTTTCTCTATTTTTGTCTTCCTTATGAACCCCCATCATCATTCTCTTTGCCATCCAAAGTGCCAAGTCCTTGACTCATGCTCAATTATTGCGTGAAAGTTGAAAAAGCTGAAGCAAGAAAAAGTATGATTTGATTACTCGCCTTGTCATCAGGGTAGTTCATGATTAATTTTTTGTGTTAGGAAGAATAAGCATGCTAAGCTATATGATTTTGTAGGGATATCTTTCTTTAGCATTCTTTATTTTGAAAGGGCATGATTGTTTGTTAGTATGCCTGAGTATTGATGTCTTTATTTCAAATGATAGACTATTGCCCTGAATCATTCGTATCTTAATATTAATACCGTGAGAAGATTACATGATAAACATGCTACCTAGCATTCAACATCAAAAATTCTATTTTTATCATTTACCTACTTGAGGACGAGAAGGAATTAAGCTTGGGGATGCTAATACGTCTCCAACGTATCTATAATTTTTGATTGTTTCATGCTAGTATATTACCAATCTTATATGCTTTATAAATCATTTTATATCATTTTTGGGAACTAACCTATTAACCCAGTGCCAAGTGCCAGTTGTTGTTTTTTGCTTGTTTTTGGTTTTACATAAAATCCCTACCAAACGGAGTCCAAACGCTACTAAACTTTCTGATGATTTTTTCTGGACCAGGAGGGACCCTAGAAGATTTGGGGGAGGGCTCCAAGCATTACTCTGTTTGTTATGAACTTAATACCTTAAGATGCATGCTGGATAGCGGTCGAGGGGTGGAGTAATAGTAGTAGATGCAGAATCGTTTTGATCTACTTGTCACGAATGTAATGCCTATGTACTGATCATGCCATGAATAATATCATAACTATGCAATTTTCGATCAATTGCCCAACAGTAATTTGTTTACCCACCGTATGCTATATTCTTGAGAGAGATGCCTCTAGTGAAAACTATGGCCCCCGGGTCCATTCACCATATTTACTAAAACCCTAAAAAGCCTAGTGCAATTTATTTCCTTTTATTTATTTTGCATTTTATATATCTATCACTATCAGAATTAATCCTTGCAATTAATGAGTACAAGGGGATTGACAATCCTCTTGCCCGCGTTGGGTGCAAGTAGTTTGTTTGTGTGTGTAGGTATTGTCCACCTTTGCCTGTGTGAATCTCCTATTGGTTCGATAACCTGGTTCTCTACTGAGGGAAATATTATCCGCTACTATATTGCTTCACCCTTCCTCTTTGGGGAAAATCCCAACGCAGCTCACAAGTAGCATCCGACAATGCTTGGGCGGCGGGCCGAGAGGTACCAAGGTGAGTGTCGGACAAGGAGGGTGCGAATGCAGAGCAAGCGGAGCCAGAGAGGTACCAGGGTGTGGCAAACAAGGAGGGTACGGATGTAGAGCAAGGGGAGAGTGATACGTCTCCAACGTATCTATAATTTATGAAGTATTCATGCCATGTTTATTATAGTTTTGTATGATTTTGGTGCACTTTTGTATGGCTTTTATATGATTTTTATGGACTAACATATTGACCTAGTGCCCAGTGCTAGTTGCTGTTTTCTGCTTGTTTTTGGTTTTCCAGAAAATCCATATCAAATGAAGTCCAAATGCAGCGAAACTTTTTGACAATTTTTCTGGAAGGAAACAGACCCAGGAAGCTTCGGAGGAGCAACAAAAGAGCCACAGGGGCCCCACGAGCCACCTGGGAGCGCCTGCCCCCCAGGCGCGCCCTGGTGCCTCGTGGGCCCCCTGTGGCACCTCTTTGCGTGATTCCAACGCTGAAAAATCATATATATTCAGAAACCCCCGAAAGTTAACCTAGATGAGTTTTTACGCCACCGCAAGCCTCTGTACCTGCACGATCTAATCTACAGCCCTTTTCCAGCACCCTGCCGGAGGGGGAGAATCATCAACGGAGGCCATCTTCATCATCCCGGCGGTCTCCATGACGAGGAGGGAGTAGTTCACCCTCGGGGCTGAGGGTTTGTACCAGTAGCTATGTGTTTTATCTCTCTCTCTCTCTCTCGTTCTTGATTTGGCACGATCTTGATGTACTGCGAGCTTTGTTAATATAGTTGGATCATATGGTGTTTCTTCCCTCTCTATCTTGTTGTGATGAATCGAATATTTTCCCTTTGAGGTTTCGTTATTGTTGGATTGAATATTTCATATTTGAGAACACTTGATGTATGTCTTGCATATGAATACCCGTGGTGACAATGGGGTATTATATTGATTCACATGATGTATGTTTTGGCACTCAACTCACGGATTCCTGAGGTGACATTGGGGTAATCTATGCATAGGGGTTGATGCACGTTTTCATTATCTTTTCTTCGATAGAAACTTTGGGGTGCTCCTTGGAGTTCTTTGTGTGGATTGAATATTATGATTATGAAGTTGTTTGATGCATATCGTATAATTAACTCACGGATACTTGTGGTGACATTGGAGTATCTAGGTGACATTAGAGTTGGTTGATGTGTATCATATGGTGTTATTTTAGTACGAACTCTAGGGCTGTTTGTGACACTTATAGGAATAGCTCAATAGATCGATCGGAAAGGATAACTTTGAGGTGGTTTCGTACCCTACAAACAATTTCTATCTTATGTTCTCCGCTAATAGGAACTTGGGAGTGATTCTTTATCGCACGTTGAGGGATGATTATATGATCCAATTATGTTAGCATTGTTGAGAGATTGCACTAGTGAAAGTATGAACCCTAGGCCTTGTTTTTAAGCATTGCAATACCGTTTGTGCTCACTTTTATCGTTTGCTACCTTGCTGTTTTTATTTATTCAGATTATAAAAATATATTTCTACTATCCATACTACACTTGTATCACCATCTCTTCGCCGAACTAGTGCACCTATACAATTTGCCATTGTATTGGGTGTGTTGGGGACACAAGAGATTTCTTGTATTTGATTGCAAGGTTGTTTGAGAGAGACCATCTTCATCCTACGCCTCCCACGGATTGATAAACCTTAGGTCATCCACTTGAGGGAAAATTGCTACTGTCCTACAAAACTCTGCGCTTGGAGGCCCAACACGAGTCTACAAGAATAAGTTGTGTAGTAGACATCAGGGAGTGGGGGCGGAGTGGATGAAAAGTGTCTCGGGTGGGGGATTTGAGTGGGCCAGGGGTGTCAGAGTACTATGTGGCGGCGGTCCGGACTGTAGGAGGATTAGAAGGGGAGAGAATTGGCGTAATGCAGTGCATGTTGTATTGAGCCTCTAGGGCGGTGTATATAGAGTACAAGTCTTGGAGGGCAAGAAGCCTTTCCTAAAGATAAGGTAGGAGATGATTACAAATCATAGTCTACCAATTATAGAGATATGCCTATATACTCTAACGTCCCCCCGCAGTCGTAGCCGTAGCGTCACGGATGGTCAGACTGGAGAGAAACCGAAGGTAGAAGCCGATAGGCTGACATCCCCTGTAGTCGTAGCGCGAGCATCATGGACGATGTCGCATCGCGGAAGCTTTGACTGTAGAGGAAGACGCCGAGTTGCTCAAGCGAGGTGATAGCCCTTTGTACCATAGTCAAGCTAGCCGAGAGCGTGGGCGGTGGAACTATGGTCGAGATAGCCGTGCGAGGGACGTCGTGGTCGATGTCAAGTCGGGGGTGGGCGGTGTCGAGGGAGCGCCATGGAGCTAGGGGCGCAAGGAAGCGCAGTGTAGTTAGGGGCGCAGTGGTGCGCCAGGAAGAAGACGGCGTTGACGAGGCGCCGCACTAGGTTTTCCAAGCCCGGGGACACGTCGTGGACGAAGTCATGCATCGGTGTTGTCAGCACCAAGCATGCGTAGATGGGGACCAGCACAAATTGCATGCCATGTCAGAGGGACCAGCAGATGAGGACTCGACGACGGTTGCGGCACAAATCAGCGCTGGGTAGAAGGTGCCGATGTTGCCCACGGTTGTCGGAGTAGACGAAAAGTCGGGGAAGATGACGGCGATGCTGGCGATGAGCTTGTGCTGGACGAAGACGAAGATGTGTTTTGCGTAACCAGAGGTAGCCCGAGAGGGGCCACCTCGGTCGCCTAGAGAAGCACGGTGGCGGTGCTCGAAGTAGGCGAGGAAGAACCCAACAGCGTGAAGAAGACCATGTGCAGACGGTGGTGATCCTATGCTGAGGGAGACGGCGTGGCGCATACCACAGTAGAAGGAGCGACGCGTGAGGACGGCGGAGTGGACCGCGTGCTGCGGCGCTATGGCCTGAAGCGGCGACGCAACAACAAAGCGCGTGTCGAGGAAACGACATGGAAGACCTTGGGGCAGCATCGTGGACTGCGTGCTGCGGCGCTACAGCCTGAAGGGGCGATGCAGCAACAACACGCAGGTCGATGCATCTACGGGGAAGACCTCGGGGCGACGACGCTGCGGTCCGACAGGATGACGCAGTGGCAACCCGTCGCTCGATCGGTGAAGATGCGCGCTTACGTGATGACGATCTTCACGGGATCCTGCGGAGACGCGTGCAACCGGCTGATCAGACTGGTCGCGCAGTGAGGGTGGCGGCATCCCGATCAGAGAAGGCGATGACGATGGCCGGCGAAGATCGATGTGTAGACGGCGGCGCGGATGACGGCCGTCGGGCCACCGCATCGTGCAAGGCCACCGAGTCGGAGAAGAGGCCTGTGTAGTTGATGCCGATGTCGGAGTAGAGGCGCGCAAGGGTTGACGGGCGGCGGACGACGCAAACCGATCTTAGATCGGAAAACCAAAAAAGAAAACGCGATCAAACGAAACGGTGAGAGAGATAGAAAACCTTGATAAAAGGATTGGGCAAAAGACTCTCTGGGATAGCTGATCAACACGATCGGCGGACGAACCCTAGGTATGGGTTGCGCGGCCCCTGGTAGAGATCATGGAGATCAATCTCCCTGGGGGCGGCGCGGTGCACAAGCGGCGGCGGCTACGGTTTAGCATTGAGGTAAGGCTAATACCATGTAAGAGGATTAGAGGGGAGAGAAATGGCGTAATGCGGTGCATATTGTATTGAGGCTCTAGGACGGTGTATATAGAATACAAGGCTTGGAGGGCAAGACGCCTTTCCTAGAGATAGGTAGGAGATGATTACAAATCATAGTCTACCAAATACGAAGATATGCCCATATACTCTAACACGGATGTCCGCAAAGCTCCCCTCAACTTGCATCCGGTTTGCGGGAATTCGAACAACCGGACGCGTTCGCGGATTGATGGGTACTAGTTGTGTTGGATGACAAACTACATTCGGGCAACTCGATCCGGATATATGCAGGCGTTTCAAGGGTTGGCGTTGGAGATGCCCTGAGTACCATTTAGCTTTTTTTAGGGAAAACATCCGAGCTTTATTAAGGAGGTACAGTAGCAGATACAAAGCCCGGGGGGCTCCAGGAGGCAAACATGACGGCCTGGACATAAAACTAGAGACATTCTAGCAATATTATAAGCATCTACATTGTACACCCTTGTTTCATGTTTAAAGGAAACATCTCATAGAACCTCCAGCTTGCACGTGCCTTCGGTTAAGATCATGGCTTCCTCTCTTCTGCTTCCTTCATAGATACTTCTAACAACCCCCATAGAATTAGAGGCTATAACAGCCTTGTACAGATTTAGGTCCTGCATCAACATAACCCTTCGCGGCATGCCATTGCCTCAACACAAACTGGATTGTAAACCGTCTCCATAACCAATGCTGAAGCCCCCCCCCCCCCCCAGGTAGGTACCATCATGAAGCAGAACCCCCCCTCTCCCTCGCGTCGCCCCTGCCCAGGACGACTCGGGGTCCCCTAACCCTAGCAGAGCCGCTACCCCCCTCTCCCTCCCTCCCCTCCTCGCGCCGCCGCCGAAGGACGCCGCCTGGCGAAACCCACGGCAGACGGTGGCGGGGGGGGGGGGTCTTCTCGCGGCTCCCCTGCATCTGTGGGCGACGGATCTGGGTGGCGGCCGGCGGTGTCCCGGAGCGCGCGCGGTTGGGTGCGTGGCTGCGGGCCACGGCAAGTGGTGGCGTTTGTCGAGGTGACGGGGCTCTCTGGTGGCGGTTTGGGCTTCGGCTCAGGCGTGCTAGCAAGGTCTGGCGTGCTCGGGGTGGCAGCTTGCTGCCGCATCTTCGGGTGGCGCGTGTTGTCCTCCTCGCGGCTGGGGTGCGTGGTGGCTTCCTCGAGGTACATGGCGGCTGGAGGATCTGGAGGGGCGGCATGGGAAGCGACCTGGTGACCGACGGATGGTGGCCTGGGCCGACGGAGTTCCAGTGGGATTCCTTGGGGTATGGGACGCGGGGCCTTGAGGGTGCGCCCCTCAGCTGGATCCGGAGTTGCCAGATCTGGCCCGATGGAGGCCGACTGTCCTGGCTATGCGACGATGTGCGGCTTTGGTGGCGGCATATTGGCAGGTAGCCCGTAGGTTGCTGCTGGGTGTCTCCGGTGAGGCCCGTCTCCGGCCACCTCGTCGGTTTTGGGGGCTAGGTACAGATGGGATCGGGCCCCCGTTGCCGGAGGTCCCCTCCTCACGTGGACAGGGGGTCCAGCCCTATGCCAGTGATGTCCATGCCAAGGTGCGGCCTTGGGATTGCTGTCATGGCCCGGCGGCAGCGAGGAGGCGGTTTTGGGTGCCGGGGCGACGGCCTCGGGTGGTGGGCTACACGGCCTGGCTTTCCGGCAAGACGTGGTGGCGGGTGTTGACGGTGTACCTTGGCCATGTGGGTGGCGAGGTGCATGGTGATGGGTGATCCTGGCGTAGTGGACGTCTTCGATGGAAGCTTTGCCCTGATCTGGATCTGGTGCTCCCATTCCGTCGTGGTGGGGTCCCCGTCTGAGTTTTCTCGATGTGGTGGGAGGTGTGGTCGAGCGAAAGCTTTGCGCTCGGGCGCCGGCGGCGACAAGGCCTGCGAGTGTTGTATTCCTCTTGGGGCGACGCCTTGGACCTCTCCTTGCCCTCCAACTCTCAGGGTGAAAACCTTTGTTAGCTTCGGCTGTTGCGGCGGTGGCGACGCTTTGCGTCGTTACCCTCTTGGGGGCGTCGCCGTTGAGGGTGGGTCTTCCTCGTGCTCGGTGGAGGGTCTTGTGTGCTTCTTCTCGGCTGCTGGCTCGAGGCGTTTAAGTGCACTTAGTGCGTTTTTAGCGATCTTGGCTAGTATTGACGATTTTCTTTTAGATCAGCTTATGAGGATCTCCTCAATGCCTTGTATCGGGTGACTTTGTATCGGTTTGGTTGTTTATGCCTTTATCTATAAAGGGGGGCGAAAGCCTACTTCAAGAGAGAGGTAGGTACCATCATCAACACGAAAAATAGCTGCAGCTGAGCACCTGTTGTTCTCGTATGACAATGCAGCATCAACATTACCTTTCACAGCCCCCTTTGGAGGAGGGATCCAACGCCCAACAATCCTCGGCTGCCTCTCCTGCTGACCTTTTTGTTCTGCTGAATCGACCAAGCCCAGCTCATGCAAAAAATGTGTTATAAAATTGCATGTTTCGAAAGGGCTCTGATAAACATCTTCATGTATGATATCTCGCCTTGCCTTCCAGATCTCCCACAGGATAGTACTCATCTTCACATAATCTGTACTGGATAGGCAATCATCCATCTCGAGCAACCAGCTTCTAGCATTTACCTTTTTTTTCTTGAGGAAATTCTAGCATTTACCTAGGGCGTGCGCGACGTGGAACTGACGAAGCCCACGGGCTAGGTTACGCTAGCTACCGTGCTGTCGTGCCCAGGCCCAAGCGTCGACCCGGCTCATCCGCCACCTTGGCCCAGATGGCTTCGATTATATCTTAAAAGACAGGCATATTGATGTGCGCGCTTAATTTCCCCCCCAATTTTTTTTTTTGAGAGCAATCTGCTAAAAAATAATCCCCCAAATGTTTCCCTCTTGTGCAAATCAGCTAAGCAGAAAAGTCAGACTACAAAAAATAATCCCCCAAATGTTAAGCAGAAAAGACGCGACGGCAGTAAAAAGAAACGAGTCTAATCATCGAAAAACATCCAACTGTTGTTGCCTTTTATTAAGCACGGTAATTGTTCTCTTGATACGCGGTACTAGAAGTAAAAGAAGCCACACTGAAGGAACGGCAACACAGTTCCTTAGGTATTATGCATGCATCTTTGCTATATCACGCCATTCCCCTCGTCCATGGGGACCTCGCCGCCATCCTCAAGAAACGGGTAGTCCGTGTACCCGACGACCGGATCGTCGGTGTAGAACGTCGCCCGGTCGTACTTGTTCAGCGGCGCGTTCCGCCGGAACCTCTCCGGCAGGTCCGGGTTGGCGAGGAACAGGCGGCCGTAGGCGACCAGGTCGGCGTACTCTTCGGCGATGGCGCAGTTCCCCTCCTCCCTGCCGTACCCTCCGCCGACCATGAGCGTCCCGTCGAAGGTGTCCCTCATCGCCTGCAGCCTGTGCGAGACCACCCCAACTCCAAGTGCCCCGCCGTCGTCCTCGGACGCCATCTCGGGCTCCACCACGTTGAGGTACAGGACGTCTCGGCGGTTCAGCTCCCGGGCCATGTACACGGCCAGCTCGTCCGGGTCCGAGTCGCGGCAGCCGAGGCAGCCGGAGTAGGGCGAGAGGCGCACGCCGACGCTGTAGGGCCCGATCTGGTCCGTCAGGGCGTCCACCACCTCGAGGGCCAAGCGGCAGCGGTTCTCAAGGCTGCCCCCGTAGCCGTCGGCGCGGTCGTTGACGCCGTCTTTCATGAACTGGTCCAGGAGGTAGCCGTTCGCGGCGTGCAGCTCCACTCCGTCGAACCCTGCATGCACGCTTGCGGCGTTAGAAACTCTTCTCAAGCAGGGGTATAAATCATGTGTGAATTGGAGTTGGAATAGCGAACCGAACTTACCGGCTTCAAGAGCATTTCGAGCAGCAATTCTGAACTGATTGATGACAGCTGGAATCTCTTCCTCGGTGAGGCTCCTGGGGGTGGAGAAATCCATGCAGTAGTTCTCTGGGTTCCTCTCTATCGGCTTATCTGTGCTGGAGATGAGTTGTTGCTCTGACGGCCAATAGACAGAAGATCAGAGCTGAGAACATGCTAAACTATTTTTACTGACAGCAGCAGCTACAGTGTAATGAACAGCGAAGAAAATCGTGACAACAGAAATCTTACGCATGTCGGACGCTCGCCCGACGTGCCAAATCTGGCAGAAGAAAGTGGCGCCCTTGGCGTGCACGGCGTCCACGACGGGCTTCCATGCCTGGACCTGCTCCCTGGTCCAGATCCCTGGGGTGTGAGGGATGGCGCTCATCCCCTGCGCGTCGGCCGACACGCCGGTGGCCTCCGAGATCAGGAGCCCACCCTCCGTGGCCCTCTGCGCGTAGTACTTCACGGCGTGCGGCTGCGGGAGGTTGCCGTATGATCTTGACCTTGTCATCGGCGCCAGCACGACCCTGAATCAAGGAAGTGAAATTAGCGAGATCAGGTTCCATGATGTTCACTGCTACTTTTTTTTTTTTAATTTTTTCACTGCTACTTTCAGATGCGAATTGATGCTTGAGAAGTTTGCTGTGTTACTCACCTGTGAGAAAGCTCGAATGGACCCATTTGGTAGGGAGTCATGAGAGGAATGGGCTCCATCGACCTTGTTCTTCCTGTCTTGGTCCCTCTGCGCTACTTCTCTCTGAAATGTGAGTACTTTCGAGTGTCTTGTGATTTGCAATACGACGGTACTTACTTATATAGCAAGAAGAAATAAATTGGGAGCAATGAACGTTGTGGTGCGTGGGGGATTTGTTATACGACCCTTGTCATGCATGCTGAAGTCTAAAGGGTCAAACCTCTTCTCGCAAGTGCCCGTCGGTGCTGACGCTCCCCCTTTTGTCGCGCCGGCATTATATCCTAACGTTTGGATATGAGCTTTGTAGACCCGTGGCGCGTTCATCTCTGATGGTGCATTGAAGAAGTTCCAACGTTCCATGCATAACTTGTATTTCATTCATTAAAACTAGACAATTTGTGAGACGGGATATGTATATATGCAACTATACGCATAGTACAATCCCCCCACCCCCCCCCCCCACCCCACCCCACCCCCCCCCCCCCCCCCCCCCCGGCGCTCCCGCGACGCACGCGCCGGCACTTCTCTTCTCCCCCCGGCGCTCCCTCCTCCTCGCCGCCGCCGGAGGGCGTTCGCCGGGCAAAGCCCGTGCGGCGCGGGCGGCGGCGGGGCCTCTTCTTCCCTCCCCTGGTCGTGGTGGCGGCGGCGCGGGGCGCGGCGTCCGGCGGGGCTCCCGGCGCCGGGGACGGCCGGATCCGGCGGCTGCGTGGCTGGGAGGCGGTGGTGTGGTGCCGCGGCGCTGGTGGCAGAGGTTCGGTCGGGGCCCGATCTGGATCTCGATTTGCGACGAGCAGCACGGCCGGATGGTTCTGGTGGTGGCTCGCCCGGAGGGGGTGGTCTGGTGGGGGCAGACGCGGCTTGGAGGGCTGGTGTTGTGCCCCTGCTCGGCCTTGGACCTCGCCGTGATGTGCCTGCTCTGGCCCAGATCGGGGTTAGGCAGGGCACGCCGACCAGGTGGGGTTCACAACAAGGGGGCTGTGACCGCCACCTACCTCCTGAGGTGGACACGGACTGGGCGCCGGTGGTCGCTTCGGCCGGCCTTGTGCTGGGGGCTTACTGCCCGAGGTCCTGCTGCCCTGTTCTCCGCAGCGTGGGGTCGGGTGCCGGATGGGTGGCTTTGACCAGGGGTCAGGTCAGCCGGCGTTCGCTTGTCCGTGCTTGGTTCCGTCGCCGGTCTCG
The DNA here is from genome assembly GCA_039707655.1 of Elymus sibiricus. Taxonomy (NCBI): domain Eukaryota; kingdom Viridiplantae; phylum Streptophyta; class Magnoliopsida; order Poales; family Poaceae; genus Elymus; species Elymus sibiricus. The sequence goes on from CM077666.1 coordinate 335,180,690, forward strand.
GGCCTGGGCCGGGTGGCTTGACAGGGAACTGCGGTGGTTTTCTCGGGAGTTGGATTTGTTCTTCCTCGACATGGTGGTCATTTTTCAGTGCTTCGGGAGGACGATTCAGCGAAAGTTGTGCAAGGCCTTGGCCGTTGCTGGCAACGACGACGTCTACGGATGCCGTTTTCCTTCCCGGAGGCGTTGCTTACAGTCCATCCTCCCCAGGCAATCTGACTTTCTCCGTGTTGCACCGTCCTCCCGTCCCCGGCGTCTTTTTCGGTGGTGTGCGTGTGATTTCTCGATACCAAGGTTCCTCTAGGGGCTTCTTGTCGCCGGCTGTGTACCTCGATGTAACCTTGGCCTCTTTTAGACGACAGTCTGCTTGGTGTGCGAGGTCATCCCAGGACCAGGGGGTTGCTGGGATCGGTGTCATGCAGGTTGGCTGCCAGAGGTTTTCTTTAGTCAAGTTGCATTGGGTGTGGCTGTCGGTTGCCAGTGGAGCTCTCTCGAGTTGGTTGGTGGGGCGCCGGCAAATGCCATGCTTGACCTTGTCGGGCTGACGACGACGACGTCCGCGGACGCCGCTCTCCTCCTTGGAGGCGTCGTTCATTGGCCCTTCCTCCGTCAAACTGATGGTATCTTATTTCGCCTGGCCCGTCGATTGAAGTGTGCCTAGGAGTGGTGGCCTGCAAGGTGAGATGTGTCGAGGCAGGCCGAGAAGACTTGGGCTCATTGCCAGGAACTAGCTAGCTTCCTTAGTTTAGTGCTTAGCTTGGCTTGCTTAGTCCCTGTTTTTGGTTCTCTGTTTTTAGCTTTATGTGCTTCTCTTGTATAGCTGATATCCCCAGCAGGGTTGGTGTGCGTTTGTATGACTCCATCTGTAACGGTTGTGGCTTTATTTATAAAGCGGGGCGGAAGCCTTTTTCGGCATATAGCAACAAGAAACAAATTAGGGGCAGTAAACGCTGTGGTAGGTGGGGGATGCGTTACTTGACGCTTGTGGTGATGAACCCCAAAGGGTCAAAGCTCTTCTAGCAAGCGCGGGTGGGTCATGACGCTCCCCCCTCTTGTCCGCACATATATCCTGACATTGGGATATGAGCTTTGTAGACGTTTTTTTGACCCTGATGAGCTTTTTAGACCTTTTTTGATCCTGATGAGCTTTGTAGACGTTGTGACACATTTCTCGATCTAATGGTGCATTAAAGAAGTTCCATTGTTCTATACACAACTAGGATATGATCCATTTAAATCTATGCCAATACGCAATGCGATGATACTTATATAGAAAGAAGAAACAAAAAGGGAGCGATAAACGATGTGGTAGGTAGGGGATGTGGTATACGACTTTTGTGATGTTAAAGTCTTGGGTCAAAAGCTCTTCTTTGTCAAGTGTCGATGAGTGCTGCCGCTCCACCTTGTCCAGGCATATATCTGAACATTGGGATATGAGCTTTGTAGACGTCGCGACACATTCATATCCTGGCACATTGAAGAAGTTCCAATGTTTCATGCACAACTATTACCTGCTTCATTAATTTGCGATATCAGGATATGTATATAGCAAGAACAAATAAATTGGTAGCAATGAACGACATGGTAGGTAGGGGATGCATTATGTGACACTTGTGATGTGGAACCTAAAGGGTAAAAGCTCCGTTGCAAGTGTGCTAGCGCCCTCCTGCTTGTTTGTGCATTTACCCTCACATTGAGATATGCGCTTTGTAGACATGTGACACATTTCATGTCTGATGGCACTTTGAAGAAGTTTCAATGGTCCATGTACAACTATTACCTATTACTTACCATACCCATATCTCCCCCACATTGCTCTGCAGATGGCTCGAACGGAAACTCTAGCCGTCATCGGCGCCACCATTGGTGCACGCGTCAGGCAAAGCTCAATGATCTACCTATGTGGTTTCTCTCATCTATCATATAAATATACTCAACACATTGCGGGTGAAAGAGCAACCTAATCCCCTACACGGGTTTTGGTAATTAATGTAAACATATCACAAGGGACTAATAATTACCAAGTCCATTGAAGATTAGCTCCCAAAAAGTGCAACAATGGAAATGAGTGAAGAACTCTTATTTTCTTAAACAACAAACGTTGGCCAACCCAAGGGCTTAGCCTTTTTAATTTTAGTGATGCAAGATCACACTAAGTCCATAGGTATGCAGATATATACTATCAAAATGGGATCAAAGTTTCTAAGCTGAGTTTCTTTCTCATGTGATGAAAGATTGATCTCTAGAGCCCTAAAAAGGTCTTTGTTTTTTCCCACTATGTCTATGTTTTCCCACTGCCTGGAGCCTCTGATGTCTACTACGCAACTTTATTCTTGTAGACTCTATTGGGCCTCCAAGCGCAGAGTTTTGTAGGACAGCAGCAAATTTCCCTCAAGTGGATGACCTAAGGTTTATCAATCCGTGGGAGGTGTAGGATGAAGATAGTCTGTGACGCCCCGAAATTAATTGTGCACTAAACATCCACTGTCACATCCCAGATTTTTCCCAAATCTGGCATGTTAAAAAATTCACAGGGAATTAAATTTTTTCTAGGAATTACCCATGATTGCCTAGGAATGCTTGTGTTTGGCTTTGTTTTGCTTGATTGTTTGCCTAGAAGGATGAAAATCCAAATGCAACCAGTGAAACCCTAGCAAGCCTTGATAGGAACCCAAGCCATTTTGAAAATATTATTGGGCAAAAGTATTCTCAATAAGTCCCAGGCAATACTCAAAGCCAAAATGATTTTCCCTAAAAAGGATTTGAGTTGGTTGTATTTTGAAATCAATTCAAATGCCAAAGGGAATTATTCAAAAATGGTTTGCATTTTATTTGGCAGGAAATGATATTCCACAAGTCCAAACATTGACTTTGACCCTCTGCCATTTTTATAAAATGGATTTGAAACACATTTGGTTTTGAAACCAAATTCAAATTCAAAATGAAAATGCAAGTGCAGAAAATATATGTCCAAAATGCCCCACCGAAATGTTCAAACCTTCACAAATATTCCATTTGGAGTTTAGAAAATAGTCACTGTTGGAAGAAACTTCAAATTCAAAACAGAATTGGACTTAGGAAGAAAACAGAAATAGAAAAAGAGAAAACAGAAAAGGAAAGGAAAAAAAAGACAAGAGAGGCCAGCCAGTTGGGCTGACCGTGGCCCAGCTAGCCAGGCCAGCCCATCCGCGCGCGGCCACTCTCTTTCCCCTCTCTCCTACTGACAGGCGGACCCCACCTGTCATCTCTCTCCTCTCCCCGCAACCGCACGCCCGCGCCCACGTTCGCCCGCAACCGCCGAGCACGCGCGCGCTCACGACCCCCACCCACACGCTCTCCGGCAATGCCCGAGCCCTCCTCCATGTCCTATTTAAACCCCGCGACCTCCTCGTCCATTTGCCCCACTCTATTGAGCCCATCGCCGTCAGGCTGCTCCGCCACGACCCCCTCTCCTCCGCCACTGACCTAACCTTCTCCGGCTTAATTTCGGCAAGGACAGTGCTCCCCAAGCCACTCCATCACCACCACTGAAATGAAAGACGCCGTGCGCATCTCCTAGACAGCTTTGAGAAGCCCGTAGTCCCCTGGGAGCCCAGCTCCGACGAAGCCTGAGCCTCACCATCGCCGACGTTGAAGTTCCGGCGAGCCCCGAGGTATTTTGACCCGCGCACTTTGTCTATCCGCTTCGTCCTCGTCTTGAGCATCTCACTAACCCACCCCCGCGTCCAAATGCGCTTGTTTTCTAGCAGTCCTTCTGCACCCGAGAAGCTCCGCCGCTTCCGCGTCTCCGGCGAGCTCGCCCCGCTCGTCACCGTCGTCCCCAGCCCCGACCAGCACAACCGGAGACCTCCCCGCGCTGCACCGCGTCCAGCCGAGCCTCTCCCAAGGTTAAAAGGCCACCGGAACGCCCAAACCACCAACCCCGAGCCGCAGCGCCGCCGAGCTCGCAAATTTCGGCGAATCTCCGGTGAGTCAACGAAAACCCTAACCCTGATCTATTCCTGGCCGTCCATTTGTGATCCAACGACCTCTGTTAGATCACTTAATCGAACCGGTATAGACCAACCATAGCATGCCACGTGGCCCAACCTTATCCTAAACCTTATCACCAGAAAATCAGTTAAATTAAATGATTTGGCAGTTTTGCAGAAAACCCCCTGAAACTAAAACCCTCACAACGTTTTATCTGTAAGTCCAAATGGGGTGATTCTTTTCGAAAAATGACCCTCATGAAATATACTATCACCCTAAAAACTTAAATTAAAATTTGGAATTTGAATAATTTAAAATTTGATTTCAAACAGAATTGATTCAAACTTAAAATGGGCATAACTTGCAAAATAAAAATCCAATTGAATTGATTCTTTTTGCAAATTGAACCTAGTGAAATATATTTTCATCTCAGAACACTTTGGTCCAAATTTCAATAATTTAAAAATATATTTTAAGAAGAATACTGTTGAAGCCAGAATTCAAAACTATTTAGGTTAACTTTTAAATAAAAACATAAATGGAATAATTCCTTTTGCAATCAAGTCCAGAAACTTAAAATGAACTTTAGTAAATACGTTTGGATCATTATTTGACTTTAGGAAATTAAATTGGATTAATCCAAACACAGTTTGAATATAACTTCAAAAACCTAGGTTTAATTTGAATAAAGCTAATGCAAAATGGTTTAGTCAATTGAATTAAACCTACTAATTATATTGGAGTTAATAATTGACTATAGGGAAAGATGAACTCAAATTAAATTCAACTAAGGTTGAAAACTATTGCACATAGTAAATCGTTTTGGATTTATATTTGACTTTAGTTAATTCAGATAAATAAACTTTAGTAATATCTTGGGATTATTTGACTTTAGGGAATTTAAATTAACTGGAATTAAATTCAAACTGGATTGATTATAACTTTGAAACCATAGGTTTAACTTGAACAAACTTTTACAATGTGACTTAGTGAATTACATTGAACCTAGTAAATATTTTGGGGTGATAATTGACTTTAGGGAATCAAACTTAAATTTAATTTAGTTCGAACTTGAGCAAAGTTTGAAGGCTAATTTGCAATTAGTAAATTATTTGGATTTAAACTTGACTATAGTTCAAACTTGAGTGAAGTTTAAACAATAACTCCAGAGAGTGATTTTGGATTTAAATTTGACTTTAATTTAAACTTGAAATGAAATAATAAAATTTAAGGATTATATTGGATTTGTATTTGACTTTAGAGAGAATAATAAATTGAATCGATTTAAACCTAAAGGAAACCTAGAAACAATTTAATTAATCCAAATTAAATGAAACCTATTTCAAATGAAATCATGAACCAACATTAGTCAATTGTGAAATATCTTGAACTTGAACTAACATCATTATTTCAAACTCAATTTGAAATCAAATTCAAATATCTTTTTAAAACTAAATTCAATTTGAATTCAAATGAGATGAACCCTAATTCAAATCCAAATTGAATTGGAAGCTAGACCAAGTTATCATTTTCAGACCTTAGTGTATTCAAGCTCATGAAAGGTCAACAAGTTCGAATTGTCATTCAAACTTGAACATGAACTTGGCTATCCAAGATTCATAGACCATGACTTCTGTTGTTAAGATTCTTCTGATTGGATCTGATAACCACAACTTGACATCACATACTCCTTATGTGATGAACCTTGTTGAGAACTTGCATGTGAATCCTTATGCCACATGTATTCCAAATGAGAACCACTATGTTGTTTTCCAAAATCTTATGAGTTAACACTGACACATGATCTCACGGCACAATGACACTGACACCATGCACAACACTTGTTGTATGTTTGATTGTTTTGTATGGTTCTTTATGATTTCTCTTTACTTACGATAGATTGTTCGAAGAGCGAAGATTAGCTTTATCAAGATTGTGTGTCTGAAGAACTTCAACAATTACCAAGATTTTTTTATGTGAAGAACATCAACGATTACCAGGCAAGTTGCACTTCTTTTAAAATTACACCATGTTGTGAATTGTGTGAACACCTGTGTGGGGTGTGATGGAATGGGACGAGATTAGATGATAGCCATGGGTTGGTAAAGGGTAGCTCTTTGTGGGCAAAAGGTAGTCATGAGTTGGCAAAGTCATTCGTTGGCAAGGTCATGAGTTGGCAAAATCATTTGTTGGCAAGGTCATGAGTTGGCAAGGTCATGAGTTGGCAAAGTCATGTGTTGGTAAAGTCATTTGTTGGCAAGGTCATGAGTTGGCTAAGCCATGTGCTGGCATTGGTTAGTCATGTGCTTGGCAAAAGGGAATGGGTAGTGACCCTGAACGGGTAAATAGTTTGGACAATAGAACCTATGTTCCTGATGGCTAAGTAGTTCAACGTGAAATTGTCTTCCATTACTTCAAACTAGTGTTACTTGCCAATACATTCAAAGTATTGACCCTAGTGGCTGCAACGTATCATGTTGCAGGATTTCCCATACCGAACGAGTGATACGAAGTAGGGTTATGACGCTATACTCAACTGCTGCCTGTGTGGATGGACATCACAAGACTAGAATATTATCCCGCTGCATGATTGTATTGTAAGCTAGCCCATGAGCTAGCAGGTATGTATTGAATTAAAGACTGGATCTACGATGTAATACTATGACATGTGTTATTTCTTGGTATTTCATCGTCAACTGTGCGTTCCAGCAATCGATCTAGGGACTGGCACATAAAGCACAGAGATTCGGGGCCCCTCTCGGGACCGGGTCGTGATAGATGGTATCAAAGCACATGTTGTCTATAGGTCGTGACCCTAGGAAATGGAAAGCCCATAGGAACAAAACCTATTTTATAGATATATATAGTCATGTATCTTCCTACCTTATTCATTTATCAACCTCTTCTCTTCAAAAACCTAGAATACCAGTCTCATGGAGATAGTGAAGAAGTGATCATTGATGGCTATGACTTGGAAATAAGAGTGAGTTCCCAAGAGCATTAAAGGATTTCATTTTAAGAATGGGACTCATGGGAGAACTGATCATGAGGATTCATAGTCATGGATGGGGATCAAGAGAGTTGCAGGATGCAACTGCATCTGAATATAGGATGATGACCACTGATGATTAAGGAAGGACCTCGAGAGGAAATGCTCAAGTACCAAGCAGTACCTCAAGGAGATGAGAGGAAGAACTGGGAGCATTAAGGAGGAGTTGAAGAAGAAGTGCATAAGTGACACTAAGGAAGGAAGAATAATAAGGAGACAACTAACCGATGAATTATGAAATCATTGGACCAATGAGTTAGACAGCTGAAGCAAAAGTGAAGCATAGACTTGACCACCACTACTATGTTAATTTGAAGTAGAATCATTTGTGTGTACCACTACTATGTCAATCTGACATGGTGATGTACGAGTAGTTGGACGAGATCATATCGGATGCGATATGACCTTACTTAGGAGTTGTCTGAGTGAATTGTTTGTTGTGCTAGTTAATGACTGCTTGCATGTTGGAATGTTGCTTGGTGAAACCCTTGTGTGGATAGGGATAGTACACAATTAGAGGCCACCCAATGAATGATGGAAGTCAGAAGAACGCCACCGAAGGAGTTAAGATGAGAACAATGGAAACATAGGAAACTTCGAAAGAAGTGGGAACACAAGATCAGACCATAGGTGTGAACGTTATCTATGTGTTATATTAATAGCCATACGAGGCTATGACTATTAACAGCTATACGAGGCTATATATAATGTAAGTGGGATTAGCATAAGGGTATCTATCTCTCTCGTCTATTTTCTCATCCCTAACCCAGACCAAATTCCCAAACCCTTAGATGGCCCCAAAGAGCAAGTGCAGGAACCAGGGTTCCCACAACAACAACAATGAGAACTTCAACATCCCATCAGTGTTAGAGCAGATGATGCAGAGCCAACAGAGAACTGTACAAACCCTAGAGAGAATGTTGCAGACCCAGAATTAGCTCATGCAGTCCATACAGGTTTTGGTTCAGAACATAAACCAGAATCAGGGAGATGCACCACCCCCACCACCCCAGGGGGAAATGCTCACAAGGTTTTTGAAGCTAAAACCACCAAGATTCTCGAGTACCCCAGAGCCCATAGTGGCTGATGACTGGCTACATTCTGTGAACAAGAGCCTGATGACTCTTGGTTGCTCAGATGCCGAGAGTGTGATGTTCTCTGCTTACTTACTAGATGGACCAGCAGCTTCATGATGGGACAATTGCCAGGTCACCCACTCCATTGGAGAAGTGACATGGAATGGATTCCAGGAAGCTTTTCGCACAGCTCATGTCTCTCCCAGAGCAATCAGTATAAAGAAGAGGGAATTCAGGAATTTGTGTCAGGAAGACCGCACCGTGCATGAGTATGCAGAAGAACTCAGCAAGCTGTCACACTATGCCCCAGATGATGTGTCAACTGATGTCGCAAGGTAGGAAAGATTCCTAGAAGGCTTGAAGGATGAATGATACGTCCAATTTGCATCATGATTTCCTACTATTATTTATAATATATTTGGTCATTATTCCACTTTATGATGCAATTCTTATGCCTTTTCTCTCTTAATTTGCAAGATTTATATGAAGAGGGAGAATACCGGCATCTGGAATTCTGGACCTGAAATAGCTACAGCAGAGATACCTATTCTATAGAGCTCCAAATGACCTGAAATTTTAGGAGGATTTTTTATTGAATATATAAAATATATTGGAGAAAGGAAATAGTAGAGGGGACCCACCATTTGCCCACAAGGCAACAGGGCACCCCCTGGGGCGCGCCAGGTTGCCTTGTGGGGCCCACAGCTTGCCTCTGGCCCCTTACTTCTGCTATATGAAGCCATTTGCCCTAAAAACTTAAGGAGAGGACTTCCGGGATGAAGCGCCGCTGTCTCAAGGAGGAACTAGGGCAGGAGCACTTTTGCCCTCCGGCGGAGCGATTCCACCGGGGATACTTCCCTCCGGGAGGGGGAAATCGAAGCCATCGACATCACCAACGATCCTCTCATCGTGGGAGGGCCAATCTTCATCAACATCTTCACCAACACCATCTCATCTCAAACCCTAGTTCATCTCTTGTATTCAATCTTTGTCTCAAAGCCTCAGATTGGTACCTGTGGGTTGCTAGTAGTGTTGATTACATCTTATAGTTGATGCTTGTTGGTTTATTTGATGGAAGATTATATGCTCATATCCTTAATGATATTCAACACCCCTCTGATCTTGAACATGAACATGATTTGTGAGTAGTTGCTTTTGTTCTTGAGGACATGGGAGAAGTCTTGTCATAAGTAATCATGTGAATTTGGTATTCGTTCGATATTTTGATGATATGTATGTTGTTGCTTCCTTTAGTGGTGTCGTGTGAACGTCGACTACATGACACATCACCATATTTGGGCCTAAGGGAAGGCATTGTGGAGTAATAAGTAGATGATGGGTTGCTAGAGTGACAGAAGCTTAAACCCTAGTTTATGCGTTATTCCGTAAGGCGCTGTTTTGGATCCATATGTTTCATGCTATGGTTAGATTTATCTTAATTCTTCTTTCATAGTTGCGGATGCTTGCGAGAGGGGGTAATCATAAGAGGGTTTCTTGTTCAAGTAAGAACAGCACCCTAGCACCGGTCCACCCACATATCAAATTATCAAAGTAGCGAACGCGAATCAACTAAACATGATGAAAGTGACTAGATGATAATTCCCATGTGTCCTCGAGAACGCTTTGCTTTATATAAGACACCGTTCTGGCTTGTCCTTTGCTATAAAAAGGATTGGGCCACCTTGCTGCACTTTTTTTTACACTTGTTACTTGTTGCTTGTTACGAATTATCTTGCTACAAAACTATCAGTTACTGCTACTTTCAGTGCTTGTAGTAAATACCTTGCTGAAAACCGCTTATCATTTCCTTCTGCTCCTCGTTGGGTTCGACACTCTTACTTATCGAAAGGACTACGATTGATCGCCTATACTTGTGGGTCATCAAGAATCTTTTCTGGCTCCATCGCCGGGGAGTGAAGCACCTTTGGTAAGTGGAATTTGGTAAGGAAACACTTTTATTACGTGTTGATATTTATTGTTAGTTGTCACTATGGAAAGTAATCCTTTGAGGGGTTTGTTTGGGGTATATTCACCTTGACCAGAAGCAATAAGAGTTGCCCCTCAACCTACTGAAAATATTTACTATGAAATTCCTTCGCGTATGTTAGAGAAACTGCTAGCTAATCCTTATGCAGGAGATGGAACAATACATCCTGATATACACTTGATCTATGTGGATGAAATTTGTGGATTGTTTAAGCTTGTAGGTTTATGCGAGGATAGAGTTAAGAAGAAGGTATTCCCTTTATATTTGGAGGGAAAGGCATTTACATGGTATAGGCTATTGGATGATACTGGAACATGGGATTGGAACCGGTTAAAGCTGGAATTTCACCAGAAACTTTATCCTATGCATTTGGTTCATCGTGATTGGAATTTTATATATATAATTTTTGGCCTCGTGAAGGAGAAAGTATCTCTCAAGCTTGGGGGAGGCTTAAGTATATGATGCACACATGCCCCAATCATGAGCTCTCAAGAGAAATAATTATAAAAAACTTTTATGCTCGGCTTTCTCGTAATGATCAATCCATGCTTGATACTTTTTCTACTGGTTCCTTTATAAAGAGAACTATTGAATTCAAATGGGATCTTCTGGAAAGAATTAAACGCAACTCCAAAGATTGGGAAATTGTCAGGCCCATGGAACCCAAGGTATCCAGACCTGTCTGCCTTTGGCCCAGGGCGCAACGCCTGGCGTGGGCCCAGCAGGCCGTCATCACCAAGCACCTCACCAGGACTCTTCATGAGGCCTTGGCCTCCTGAGGCCCCCTCCTCAGGAAGTGGCGAGCAAGGCTCGGCATCCTCACCAATGGCCTCGCGAGGCCCTCTCGCGAGGTGGCCTCCCGAGGCCTCCTCCCGAAGGCGCCCAAGATGAAGGCCGTTCGGCACAACCGCGCGGTCTGGGGCCCATCACGTGGGTGACGCGCGCGACGACGAGCGGCGACTGAGGCTGCGCCAGCAGGCGCGGATGAAGATGGTTTCCTCTTTTGTGTTAAGGGAGCAGGGCCAGCTATCTACTCCCCAAAGCGACCCCAAAGGTTGCCCGATCGGCGGGGGAAGACCAAGATGGCGGGCGCGCAGGGCGGAGGTCATCACCGAGCCCACCGGCGCATCATGGATCATGCTTTGGCAGGCGAAGACCACCTTTAGTCAGGATAGCCTGAGCGCTTGTCCCCTTTCAAAACCACCAAGTGTGGCAACCCTTCCCGCCTAAGTTTTCAAGGGGGAAGAGGACCAAGGCCGGTATAAAGGGCAGTGCTGCCATTGTAGAGAAGGACCTCAGTTGAGTTCTGCCTCCTTCACCTTGTACGCAAGAACTCTCTTGCCCCCTGCAATCCCAACCACAAGCAGGAGTAGGGTTTTACACCGCAAGGTGGCCCTAACCTGGGTAACCGCTGAGTCCATAGTCCGTTCCTCGCTAGCGCGCTCTCGCCGTAGCCTCGCCGTGGCTTAGTCATGGTAGGAGACGAAGTGGTAGAACGAGCTCACCCCAGTGTTCAAACCTTTGGGTCCCCGGAGCCCGACTTCCGACTTTTGGCGCCCCAGGTAGGGGTGCGCTACTGTTCTTCCGCTCCGCCCTCTGCTCCACCAACCTCATGGCCGACGCACGTCGCGAGCGCACCGAGCGCAGGGCTGGCCGCGTGGCTCAGACGGAGCCAGTGGCCCGTGGCAAATCGCCGCCGCCCCGACGCCGAGGCTGCTGCCGCCACCGACCCCGCTGCCCGCAAGCAGCATGACTCCTCCCTGCACCCCTTCGTGCAGGCGAACGGCCACACCGCCACGGCCTCCTCCCTCGCCCACCGTGGGCCGCCAAACCCGTAGGCCGCGCTGCTCATGGCACGCGAGCTGCTTCACTACCGTCCAGCTGACGCCGGCTATGACGCCTGGCTTGGCCACATCACCGAGCTCGTCAACGCCGCCGGGGACGCTCCGGCGCCTTCCCACTCACTCCGCCCTCCGCCGTCTCGCACTGGGGACCTGGCACACGACGCTCCCCCGCCGCCTCCTCTGCGCGACGAGCATGGCGGGCCCCAGCGCAACGCGCGGGCTCGTGAGCCTGGGGACCTGGCACACGACGCTCCCCCGCCGCCTCCTCTGCGCGACGAGCATGGCGGGCCCCAGCGCAACGCGCGGGCTCGTGAGCCGTCCCGTGGCGCGTCCTTGCTGGTCCGAGATGAGGCCAGCTGCCAGATCATCCGCCGCGCGCCCCCTGATGCGTGAGTGCTCCTCGAGCAGCAGCGCCAGCGCCAGGACCAGGCCGTTCAGGATGTTGCGGCGGCTGGGCATCAAAACCGCGCCGCCCTCGCTGGTGGCGTCCCCTCAAGCGATGTGGGCTGCCGTGCCTTCACCCGCGAGCTGCATCGCGTGGTCTGGCCCGCGAAGTTCAAGCCTGAGCTGCCTCCGCACTATGACGGCACCCCCAACCCTGCGGAGTTCCTCCAGCTATACGCGCTGAGCGTCGAGGCAGCGAACAGCGACGACAAGGTCATGACGAACTGGTTTCCCATGGCCCTCAAGGACGGCCCGTGCTCCTGGCTCATGAACCTCCCCGAGGCGTACATCTCATCGTGGGCCGAGCTCTGTAGCTAGTTCGTCGCCAACTTCAAGGGCACACAGGATCGCTCCCTCACCATCAACGACCTGCGGCGTGTGCGGCAGCACCCAGACGAGACCCTCCGCAAGTACATCTAGCGCTTCAGCCAGGTGCACAACAAGATCCCGCGCGCCTTCGACGCGGCCGTCATCTCTGCGTTCTCCACCGGTGTCATGGACATTAAGATGCGCGAGAAGCTCGCCATCAACAGTGAGCTCGACTCCGTGCTTGAGCTGCTCGACCTCGCCGACAAGTGCGCCAAGGCTGAAGAAGGCTGCATCTTCGTCCACAATGACCCCGACACGGCGCTCGACGCCGCCAAGGCCAAGAACCCTGCCGTGCTTGCGGCGGAGCCCGAGCAGAAGCGTGGCCGCGACCATGACGAGCCCAGGAAAGACAGCCGGCCGCTCTGCGCCTATCACAACGTCCGCTCCCACGGCACCAAGGACTGCCAGGAGCTCAAGCTGCTCCGCGACGAGCGCCAGGGCCACCGAGACGACCGCAATGGCAATGACAACTTCCGCCAGGGCTGGCGCGACTAGCCTCGTGAGGCCGCCTGGCGCGACCAGCCCCGTGAGGCGAATCCTCAGGCCAATGCCGCTCTTCCACCGCTGCCGCCGCCACCCCGGAGGAACGACGTCAACCAGCCTGACGAGGGCGCTGGGGGCTACCAGGAGCCTTGCGCGGTCGCCTGCATCCTTGGCGGGGCTCAGGCCCCCGTATCCAACTGCCACTTCAAGCAGTTCTCTTGCGAGGTGAATGCCGCCCTCTCGAGGCCAGAGGCTTCGCGGCCCCTCAAGTGGTCGCAGTACGCCATCACCTTCGACTCCAAGGACCACCCCAAGTCCACGGCCTCCACAGGTACGCTCCCCATGCTGTGCACTCCCACCATCAGCAATGTCGCGGTCTCCAAGACCCTCATCGACGGGGGTGCCGGCCTCAACGTGATCTCCATCGAGACCTTCGAGACGCTCCAGGTGCCCTACGACCAGCTGATGCCGACCATGCCCTTCTCCAGAGTGACCGATGGCTCCACCATCCCACTGGGGCAAGTGCGCCTCCCCGTCACCTTTGGCACCCGCAAGAACTACCACACCGAGCTCATCGACTTCGACGTGGCGCACATCGGCCTGCCTTAGAACGCCATCTTGGGCTACCCAGCTCTCACCAAGTTCATGGCGGCGACCCATCACGCCTACAACGTCCTCAAGATGCCTGGCAGCGGTGGCATCATCACCGTCACCTGCAACGACAAGGACATGATCTGCTCCCTGGAGCATGCTTACAAGGCTGCCGCTGTCGCGCATCCTGCTGACGAGGACACGGCCGAGCCTCCTGAGGCCGCGCCCGCGAAGAACAAGCATCTGTTCTCTCAGTACCGCGCTAAGACGAAGAAGGTGTCGGTGGACGGCAGCGGCTCCAGACCTGCCTTCACCATCGGCGCTGGCCTTCCTCCTGCATAGGAAAACGAGCTCGTCACCTTCCTTCAGGCAATCTCAGATGTTTTCGCCTGGAAAGCATCTGACTTGACCCGTGTGCCGAGGGAGGTGATCGAGCACCACTTAGCGGTGTGCCCCAATGCACGCCCCGTCAAGCAGAAAGCACGGCGCCAGGCGCCAGAGAAGCAAGATTTCATCGTCAAGGAAGTTCAGAGGCTCCAGGAAGCTGGGGTCGTTCGCGAGGTGCGCCATCCCGAATGGCTCGCCAACCCAGGCGTCGTCCCCAAGAAGGGCGGCAAGGAGCGCATGTGCGTCGACTTCACCAGCCTCAACAAGTTCTGCCCTCAAGATCCATTTCCACTGCCCCGCATCGATCAGATCATGGATTCCACTGCCGGGTGTGATTTGCTATGCTTCCTGGATGCCTTCTCAGGCTACCATCAGATCAAGATGGCGGCCGAAGACGTGGAGAGGACGGCCTTCATCACCCCCTGCGGCATGTATTGCTATGTCTGCATGCCCTTCGGTTTAAGGAGCGCGGGCTCCACCTTCCAACGGCTAATGCACATCATGCTGGGGCCTCAGATGGGGAGGAACGCGGAGGCCTACGTCGACGACATCGTGGTCAAGTCTCGTGAGGATGGATCCCTCATCACGGACCTCCAGGAAACATTTGCCAACCTGCGCAAAGTCAACCTCAAGCTCAACCGTGAGAAGTGCATCTTCGGAGTCCCCTCCGGCAAGCTCCTCGGCTTCCTAGTCTCGCACCATGGCATCGAGGCCAACCCAGAGAAGATCAAGGCCATCGAGAAAATGCGTCCTCCCCGGACCCTCAAGGAAATGCAGCGCTTGGCAGGATGTATGGCCTCCTTGGGAGGCTTCATCTCCAAGTTCGGCGAGCGGGCCTTGCCCTTCTTCAAGCTCCTAAAGAGGACCGGCACTTTCAAGTGGACTCCCGAGGTAGACGCCGCCTTTGAAGACCTCAAGAGGTACCTCACGAGCCCGCCCATCATGGTCGCGCCGCGCTCTCGTGAGCCCCTGCTCCTGTACTTAGCGGCCACCCCTCAGACGGCCAGCGCGGCTCTCGTAGCGGTGCGAGAGGAGCACATCTATGCTAAGGAGAAGACCTCCGCCCTCCGGGCCTCCTGAGCCTCCAGAGCCTCGTGAGCCCCACCAGCCACGCGAGCCTCTTGAGCCCTTCGGGCCCCGCGAGCCTCATGAGCCTCCCGAGCCCGTCCAGTCTCATGAGCCACCTGAAGAGCAAGCCGCCGCCGCCACTACATGCCTCGTCGAGCACCCCGTGTATTTTGTCAGCACCGTGCTAAGAGATGCGCGCGAGCGCTACCCCATGCAGCAGAAGCTTCTCCTCGCACTCCTCGTCGCCTCCAGTAAGTTGCGCCACTAATTTCAGGGTCACCCCATCAAGGTCATCTCTTCCTACCCCTTGGAGCAAGTTCTGCGCAGCCCCAATGCCACCGGCCGCATCGCCGAATGGAACATCGAGCTGCAAGCCTTCCAGTTGGAGTTCTCCACCACCAGAGTCATCAAAGGCGCGGCTCTGGCTGACTTCGTGGTAGAGTGGATGGACACGTACGAGGAGGAGCCTCGCGAGGCCCAATCCCTACTACCGGGTGACGAGGCGCCTGGCGGCTGGACCATGCACTTTGATGGCGCCTTCTCCCGGCAGGGCGCGGGGGCTGGAGTCATGCTCACCTCGCCGACAGGAGACAGGCTCTATTACGCTGTGCAGCTCTACTTCAAGTACACCAACAAGGTTTCCAACAACATCGCTGAATACGAGGGCCTCATTGCTGGCCTCAAGGCCGCGTTCGCTCTGTGCGTCAAGCATCTGACCATCAAGGGCGATTCCCTGCTTCTCGTCAACTTCTCCAACAAAAGCTACAAGCCCAAGGACGAGCACATGGCCGCTTACCTGGAAGAGGTATGTAAACTTGAGAAGCGTTTTCTTGGCCTGGAACTGCAGCACATCCCCCACAGCAGCAACAAGGAGGCTGACGATATCGCCAAACGAGCATCCCGCCGTGAGCCTCAGAGGCCCGACGTTTTTGAGGAAAGGCTCCTCAAGCCGTCAGCTGCGCCCCTTGCCACGAGCACCGTGCTTCTTCGTGAAGAACTGCCGCCCGCACCACCCACGGGCGCGCCAGACTGCGGCCCAGCCTCAGGAGCCCGCCTGCTACTGGCGCTGGAGCCTCAAGCAGACAGCTGGGCCGCGGAGTTCAAGGCCTACTTGCTCCGCGGCACCCTCCCGGAGAAAGACTCAGAGGCAGAGCGCGTGGCCCGGCAGGCCACTGCTTACTGCTTACAAGATGGCGAGCTGTACCGCAGGCGCCCCAATGGCGTCTCGCTGAGAGGCATCTCGGGAGAGCAAGGGCGTGAGTTACTCGCCGACATCCATGGAGGAGACTGCGGCCACCACTCCTCGTCACATACCCTCGTCGGCAAGGTGTTCCGTAGCGGCTTTTACTGGCCCACTACGTTGTGCGACGCCACCGCGCTGGTCCAAGCCTGCGAGGCCTGCCAGTTCCACGCTAAGCAGATCCACCAGCCGGTGCAGGGCCTCCAGACGATTCCCCTCTCATGGCCCTTCACGGTCTGGGGGCTGGATATCCTAGGGCCCTTCCCTCGCGCGGCTGGCGGATACTGCTACCTCTACGTCGCCATCGACAAGTTCACCAAGTGGGCAGAGGTCGAGCCTGTACGCACCGTCCCGGCAGGCTCCGCTGTCAAGTTCATTAAGGGCCTCGTGAGCTGCTTTGGGGTTCCAAACCGCATCATCACCGAGAACGGCTCCCAGTTCACAAGCGGCCTCTTCAGGTCCTACTGCACCAGCCTCGGCATGCAGATCTGCTATGCCTCGGTGGCGCACCCGCGAAGCAACGGCCAGGCCGAGCGTGCCAAAGCCGAGGTCCTCAAGGGCCTCAAAACGAGGAGCTTCAAGAAGAAGCTCCAGGCCTGCGGCAAAGGCTGGCTCGACAAGCTGCAGTCCGTGCTTTGGTCCATCTGCACGACGGCGAGCAAAGCCACCGGCGAGACCCCCTTCTTCCTAGTCTACGGGGCCGAGGCGGTCCTTCCGTGGGAGCTGAAGCACGGCTCCCCGCGAGTCCTAGCCTTCGATGAGGCACGTCAGGATGGCTCGCGGGAGACCAATCTGCTGCTCGTCGAGGAGGGTCACCGCCAGGCCGCTCTTCGCGCCGTGAGGTACCAGCATGCCTTGCGTCACTACCACAGCCGCAACATCCGCCCTCGCACTCTCGAGGTCGGCGACCTCGTCCTGTGTAGGATCCTCTCCAGAGAGGGGTCCACAAATTCTCACCTATGTGGGAAGGCTCTTTCAGGGTTACTCATGTCTCTAGGCCCGGCTCAGCCCAGCTGGAGATGGAGGACGGAGTTCCTGTGCCTAACGCTTGGAACATCCAACACCTCCGCAAGTTCTACCCGTGACCCGCACGCGTACGAACGAAATGGGGTTGTACACGCCCGGAGCCTCTCATTGCATTCGCCTGATGGGCCCGCGAGAGGTCCCGCCCATGCCCAAGTGGAAGCCCCATGCTCCGCGCTGGCGGAACGATCGACCCGCGATCATATCCACACCCCGGTGGAAGCTCCATGCTCCACGCTGGAGGAACAATCAACCGAGGGCGCCCCACGGGCTGCACCAACCTCAAGATGACCCGTGTCGGACACGACAGCGCCCTTTTTCTTGTTTTGATGTGTAACTGAGGGCGCCCCACGGGTTGCACCAACCTCAAGCTGACCGTGCCGCACACGGCAGCCGCATCTTGTTTTGGTTATGTAATGGATTGCTATTTTTGCTTCAGAAAAGCTCGGTTTCTTTGCATGGTGTTTCATTTTGTCTTTGCCTCACGAGCCTCGCGCGTTCGCGGCGTCCCTCATGAGCCTCACGTGAGCGGAGGCTGGACATGGTGCCTGTGCTCGGGTCAGTCCCAGCAGTGCTGAAAAACCCAAGTAACTGGGCTCTGGCTCGCTGGCCTGCTCCCGTACACGCCACCCCACCAAGGTCCTTGGTGTCTTGTCTCCTCGCGTAACGCCCATGAGCAAATCAGCGAGCATACGCTGCTCCCCTGTCGTTCAGTATTCTGCATGCAGTTATCTCAGGAGCAGGACCCCTGAAGGGCCTCGCGAGGATGCCTCGCGAGGTAGACCCCTCAGGGCCCCCGGGAGCCTCGGGGGCTAGCTCACGGTGGCCATCTCGGCAGGAGGTCTCGCGAGCGGAACCCTCGTGAGGCGCACAAGTGATGGACTGCCACACACTACCTTGCACAGAGCTAAGTTCCCTGCCTCGCGAGCCGCCCTCGCTGTCTCCTAAAGCCTTCCCCTCTAGCAACCTCGCGAGCGCCAGCGTTCTCTTGGCGCAAGCCGCTTGCACGTCAAAGGGGGCCCCCTGAGCATCGCGTCTCAGGAGCCCTCACTAGCTCCCAGTGCCCCTCACCTCCTGGCCTTGTCCAGGCATTGCGACCTGACATACCAGCGACGGCTATGGCCCTCTCGGGGGCTGGGTCCTGACAACGTAGAGCACCATGGCAAGCAAAAAGAGCAAAACAGGCCTCAAGAGAAAGCTTCGCGAGGGCACGGCATTCGATACAACCAGAAGCAAAGTACTTAAAATGTAAAAGCATTGTCCTCACGCTCCCACGGGGTCACGATCAACTATACGCAGGATATGGGGAAGGGCCTAAGAAGACGTGTCGCCATCACCGCTGCTGCCACCGTCATCGTCACCTCCCTCGACTCCGCTTGAGCTCTCGCTACCGCTAGGGGCGAAGTGCTCGTGCAAGGCGTCAATGTGGTCCTCCACCGCCTTCCCAAGGGTGTCGCGGACCTCCTCTGGGACGGGGGCTATCACCTTGCCGAAGTCAAAGTTGGGGTCGGCGTCGAGAAGATGGCTGAAGATGCACATGGTGGCCTGGGTGAGGAGATCGCGGCTCTCCTCCTCGATGATTCCGCCCACCTTCTTGGCGCCCACCTCGAGCCGCTCCACAAGCTTGGTGAAGTAGTCGAGGTAGCTGCCGTCGTGGGTCTCGAGGGGGCTGCTGATGTCCTCCTTGCAAATGGAGCCAAAGGAGTGGCGGGCCCGGAGCTCGAGGGCACGGAACATCTTAGAGTGCTGGAGTTGCCGCCCCGTGCTCGGGCCGCCTCGTCCCGCGCCTGCTCCACGACCGCGGCGACGCCCCCCACCTGCTGCCGAAGGAAGGTCAGCTCGGCCTCGGCATTCGTCCGGGCCTTCAGCGTGGTCTCCCACCGTCTTTCGGCTTCGACCAGCATCTCCTTGAGGCCCGTAATCTCGTGCTGGAACTCCTCGCGCTTGGCCTTGAAGCGGTCCTCCTGTCGTGTCAGCTTCTTGCTGTTCTCATCGGCAAGCGCTTCGCGGCTCTGCACGACCCTCCTGTCGGCGTCCTCCTGGATCTTCTTCTCCTTGGCCGCCAGATTGGCGTTGGCCTTGTCTAGGCGCTCAGCGTAGGAACCTTGGGCAGTGGACACCTCTCGCTCCAATGTCTCCAACTGCTCGCGCTCCAAGTCCTACGCGGATGCCGACCGCGCGAGCTCCCGCTCACGGATGCCAAGGTGTACCTCACGGGCCACCAGCCCCTCTTCAAGGGCGGAGATGGCATCTCTCCGTGCCTGGAGTTGTCGCTCCAGCAAGGTGTTCTGGTCCTGGAGCTCCTTCCTGCGGGCCTCCGACGCCTTGCGCCGCCTGTCGGCCTCATTGGCCTCCCTGACAGCGTTCTCGAAGATTTCCTTCATGTTCTGGGCGGCCTTCTCGCGCTTCTCCCGCACGGTGTCGTCTTGACGGCGGCCCAGTTTGATGGCCACATCAAGCTGGCTCCACCCCTCCGCGAGGCACTGGCGGTCCTCGATGATGTGTGCCTGCTCCACCCGGAGGTCTGCTTCCAGCTGGTCAAGGGCAGCCTTGGCGCCTTGCAGGACCCCGTGCTTTAGCAGGGAGCTGCTACTCACGAGTTGCAGGGCCCAGCCGGTGTGCGCCCCAGCGCTGCCCTCTCGCGAGGGCCCGACGCCGCCGGTCAGGAGCGAAGAGCTCGCGGGGGCCCCCTCTTCGTCCCGCCGTGGCGATGCACCCCGCGGGCTCGACGGCCCCCCGGAAGGGGCCCCACGCACTGGCGAGTCTGGCCGGCCACCCGCGATGCCGCTGCCACCGGTGGTGCGGGGTGGGAGAACTTGTGTCTCCGCCTCTGTCGCCGCAACGCCCGCCCTGGCAGTGGGCGCCCCAGGAACTGCGGAGCCGCCTCCTGAGGCTCGCCTGCTTAGGTCCCCCGACCCGTGTCCTCCTGCGGCTCAGGAGGGGCCGCCTGCCCCTCTGCCCTCGCGAGGCCAGCCTCGGCGTCGAGGCTGCTGGTGTTCTCTTCACGCCTCTCGGCCCTAGCAACCGGCGGTGTAGGCCCCGCCAGGCAGGGGGACCTCTCCTCCTTCTTCCTCTTCTTGCTCGAGGAGGTCCTGAAAAAGGGAAGAGAAACAAGGGCTCAGGCGTGCGCAACATGCCGGGCACAGGAGAAAGGAAGGTGAATGCTTACTAGTCCCTGGCAAACCATCTCCTCTTCTTTAGCGGCCACGGAGGAACGTCGCCGCCGCCGCCTTCACGGGCCCCTTTCTCGCGACCGGCCCCCCTCGCGGGAGGGCCACGGGATCCGCCCTCGCCACCACTTCCGGAGCCCCACAGCTTCGCAACTACCGCATGGGGGCTTCCCGCGCCCTTCGCCTGGTCGGGTGCGGTGGGCTAGGCCTCAGGCGGGGTGACGTCATCATCATCTCCAAGCCCGCGGACGAGTCGCCGGCGGGTCCGCCGAACCAGGCCGCCTCCGCCCTCTGCAGCGCCCGTCGAGGCCCCGGTGTCGCCACGGTCGCCTGAACCAGGAACCACCAGAAAGGGGTTGTCCCGGGGCCCTTCGAGGCCCTCTAGAAGCGGTCCCGACTGGTCGAAACGTGGCATTGATCCGGCCAGCGCCTCCTTGTTCTTGTAGCGATACAAGGGAAGTCCATCCATGGGTGGCTCGCTCGCCTCTTCGCCGGTCAGGGTATGGAGCACCCCATTCAGCACCTCCGGTAGCAAGCTGTCCGAGCTCAACCTCATCGTGTCCTCCGGGCTGGTAAAGGCCCACATCCGGCGGGAGTGTCGCTGGAGGGGAGCTATGCGGCGACGGAGGAACTCCCTCATGACCATGACCACCGTTACTTTCGCGGCCCTTAGCTCGGCCAACCTCCTCCATACCCCCACCTGGAGCTTCTCGCCGTCAGGGATGTCGGTAGCTGCAGTAGGGGGTAGAATTGGGCCGTGTCCACATACACCCATTGCCGCCTGAAGCCCTCGACCTCCTTGGTAAGCCTCATGTCAATACCGTCGCCCGCCGTCTCGTCTGCGATGCGGAACAAGACGCACCCGGAACATTGGTTCACCGCGGTCAGCCACAGGCTGAAGAAGTGGCGGAAGAGCGCCACTGAGGGCGTCATGCCTAGGAAGGCCTCGCATAAAAAGGCAAAGGTGGAAAGAAGAAGGACGGAGTTCGGCTCGAGATGCAGCGCATGGACCTAGTAGTGGGAAAGGGCGGCGTTGAAGAAATCAGAGAATGGAGGTAGCAGGCCCGCGTAGAGCACGGGAAGGAAGAGGATGGCAGAGGTGGCATCGAGGTCGGCGGTCGGGCACGAAGCCGGCCAGATGCGAGTGGCCCCCCACTCGTTAGAAGCAGCTGCGATCATTGGAAGCACCTTGCTGAGCCCCTCGGCGTTGACGATCGTGGGCCTACCAAGAGCAAGCTCTGGCACCACCCCCGCAACCACCATGTCTGCCGTCTCTTCCTCCCTGCCGGGGGGCGACATGGCGACACAGCAAGGGTTTAGGGTGGCGGAGTTTTGGGAGAGGTAGAAGGAGTTGTGCGTGGGAAGGAAGGCGCAGGGAGACGGAACGTGCGAAGGAAGGCAATGATGGCCTCACGTTGCCCACGGCAGGTTTTATGTCAGCATGGGCGGTTACCGAGGCGTCGTGGGAGAAGTGGGGGCGTCCCCCGTCACATCGTGCGCCACGCGTCACGCCTGGCCGCAGGCGGTTAGGGCCCGTGCCGTTTCGCCCCCCAGTAGGCGGGAACATGCGCGCCGCGGGCCCAGGGGCTACTGTCGGGCCCATGGAACCCAGGGTATCCAGACCCGTCTGCCTTTGGCCCAGGGCACAACGCCTAGCGTGGGCCCAGCAGGCTGTCATCACCAAGCACCTCACCAGGACTCTTCATGAGGCCTTGGCCTCATGAGGCCCCCTCCTCAGGAAGTGGCAAGCAAGGCTCGGCATCCTCACCAATGGCCTCGCGAGGCCCTCTCGTGAGGCGGCCTCCCGAGGTGGCCTCCCGAGGCCTCCTCCCGAAGGCGCCCAAGACGAAGGCCGTTCGGCACAGCCGAGCGGTCTGGGCCCATCACGTGGGTGACGCGCGCGACGACGAGCGGTGATAGAGGCCGCGCCAGTAGGCGTGGATGAAGATGGTTTCCTCTTTTGTGTTAAGGGACCAGGGCCAGCTATCTACTCCCCAAAGCGACCCCAAAGGTTGCTTGATCGGTGGGGGAAGACCAAGACAGCGGGCGCGCAGGGCGAAGGTCATCACCGAGCCCACCGGCGCGTCATGGATCATGCTTTGGCAGGCGAAGACCGCCTTTAGTCAGGATAGCCTGAGCGCCTGTCCCCTTTCAAAACCGCCAAGTGTGGCAACCCTTTCCGCCTAAGTTTTCAAGGGGGAAGATGACCAAGGCCGGTATAAAGGGCATTTCTGCCATTGTAGAGAAGGACCTTGGTTGAGTTCTGCCTCCTCCACCTTGTACGCAAGACCTCTCTTGCCCCCTGCAATCCCAACCACAAGCAGGAGTAGGGTTTTACGCCGCAAGGTGGCCCGAACCTGGGTAACCGCTGAGTCCACGGTCCGTTCTTTGCTAGCGCGCTCTCGCCGTAGCCTCGCCGTGGCTTACTTATGGTAGGAGACGAAGTGGTAGAACGAGCTCACCCCAGTGTTCGAACCTTTGGGTCCCCGGAGCCCGACTTCCGACAGAAATCGACAAAGGTAAAGAGTCAGGTATACATCTTGAGTTTGATTGTGTTAAATCTTTTATGGAAACAGATGCTTTTCATAAGTTTAGTACTAAATATGGACTTGACTCTGACATAGTAGCCACCTTTTGTGAATCATTTGCTGCTCATGTTGATCTCCCTAAGGAGAAATGGTTTAAGTTTCATCCACGTATCGAAGTAAAGGAAGAACCTATAGCTAAAGAGGAAATAATTATTAATGTTGATCCAGTTATGCCTACTGCTTATATTGAGAGACCCCCTTTTCCCGGTAGGATTAAGGAACATGCTAAAGCTTCAACTGTGGTTAATAAAAGTAATATTAAAACAATTAAACCCTCTGAACAAATTAAAGTTGAACCTAATATTGCAATGGTTAAAGATCTTTTATTTGATAACATTGATGGACATGTCATATATTTCTGTGATGAAGCAGCTAGAATTGCTAATCCAGATCCACGAGATAAAAACAAACGTGTAATTGGCATGCCTGTTATTTCTGTTAAAATTGGAGATCATTGCTATCATGGTTTATGTGATATTGGTGCTAGTGTGAGTGCTATTCCATTTACTCTTTATCAAGAAGTCATGAATGATATTGCACCTGTTGAGATTGAAGATACTGATGTCACTATTAAGCTCGCAAACAGAGATACTATTACACCACTTGGGATTGTTAGAGATGTTGAAGTCTTGTGTGGTAAGATCAAATACCCTACTGATTTTCTTGTTCTTGGATCACCACAAGATGATTTTTGTGCCATTATATTTGGTAGACCTTTCTTGAATACGGTTAATGCTAAGATTGATTGCAATAAAGAAACTGTCAGTGTTAATTTTGGTGATGTATCTCATGAGTTTAATTTCTCTAAGTTTTGTAGAAAACCTCATGATAAAGAATTACCTAATAAAGATAAAATTATTGGCCTTGCTTCTATTGCTGTGCCTCCTACCGATCCTTTAGAACAATATTTGTTAGACCATGAAAACGATATGCATATGAATGAAAGAAATGAAATAGACGAGATATTCTTTAAACAAGCACCTATTCTTAAACATAATTTGCCTGTTGAAACTTTGGGAGATCCTCTTCCACCTAAGAGTGATCTTGTGTTTGAATTAAAGAAATTACCTGATACACTTAAGTATGCTTACCTTGATGAAAAGAAGATATATCATGTTATTATCAGTGCTAACCTTTCAGAGCATGAAGAAAAGAGATTACTTAAAACTCTGAGGAAGCACCGTGCAGCTATTGGATATACTCTTGATGATCTTAAGGGCGTCAGTCCCACTCTTTGTCAGCACAAGATTCATATGGAGCCAGATGCTAAACCAGTTGTTGATCTTCAACGACGTCTAAATCCAAAAATGAAGGATGTGGTGAGAATTGAAATATTAAAGCTTTTGGAGGCAGGTATAATTTATCCTATAGTTGATAGTAGATGGGTAGGTCCTGTTCATTGTGTCCCTAAGAAAGGAGGCATTACTGTTGTTCCTAATGATAAAAATGAAGTTATCCCACAAAGAATTGTAACTGGTTACAGGATGGTAATTGATTTCAGGAAATTAAAAAAAGCTACTAGGAAAGATCATTACCCCTTGCCTTTTATTGATCAAATGTTAGAAAGATTATCTAAACATACACACTTTTACTTCCTAGATGGATATTCTGGTTTCTCTCAAACACCTGTATCAAAAGAAGATCAAGAGAAAACCACTTTTACTTGTCCTTTTGGAACTTATGATTATAGACGCATGCCTTTTGGTTTATGTAATGCACCTGCTACATTTCAAAGATGTATGACTGCTATATTCTCTGACTTCTGTGAAAAGATTTTTGGGGTATTCATGGATGTTTTTTCCGTTTACGGAACTTCTTTTAATGATTGCTTAAGCAACCTTGATCGAGTTTTGCAGAGATGTGAAGAAACTAATCTTGTCTTGAATTGGGAGAAGTGCCACTTTATGGTGAACGAAGGTATAGTCCTTGGGCATAAAATTTCTGAAAGAGGTATTGAAGTAGAGAAAGCTAAAGTTGATGCAATTGAGAAAATGCCATGTCCTAAAGATATTAAAGGTATAAGAAGTTTCCTAGGTCATGCTGGTTTCTATAGAAGGTTCATAAAAGACTTCTCTAAAATTTCTAGGCCTCTTAGTAATCTTTTGCAAAAAGATGTTCCATTTGTTTTTGATGATGATTGCGTAGAAGCCTTTGAAATACTTAAGAAAGCCTTACTATCTGCACCTATTATTCAACCACCTGATTGGAACCTACCCTTTGAAATTATCTGTGATGCTAGTGATTATGCTGTTGGTGCCGTGTTAGGGCAAAGAGTTGATAAGAAATTAAATGTTATTCATTATGCTACTAAAACTCTAGACAGTGCTCAAAGAAATTATGCTACTACTGAGAAAGAATTTTTAGCAGTCGTGTTTGCATGTGATAAGTTTAGATCTTACATAGTTGATTCTAAAGTAACTGTTCTCACTGATCATGCTGCCATTAAATATCTTATGGAAAAGAAAGATGCTAAACCTAGATTTATTAGGTGGGTTTTTTTACTTCAAGAATTTGATTTGCATATTGTTGATAGAAATGGAGCTGAAAACCCAGTAGCGGATAATTTGTCTAGGATGGAAAATGTTCATGATGACCAACTTCCTATTAATGATAATTTTCCCGATGAGCAATTAGCTATGGTAAATGCTTCCCGCACTAGTCCTTGGTATGCAGACTATGCTAATTACATTGTTGCTAAATATATCCCACCTAGTTTTACATACCAACAAAAGAAAAAGTTCTTCTTTGATTTAAGACATTACTTTTGGGATGACCCACATTTATATAAAGAAGGAGTAGATTGTATTATTAGACGTTGTGTACCTGAGCATGAACATGAACAAATCCTATGGAAGTGTCACTCCGAGGCATATGGAGGACATCATGCGGGAGACAGAACTGCGCATAAGGTATTACAGTTTGGTTTTTATTGGCCTACTCTTTTCAAAGATGCACGTAAGTTTGTCCTTTCTTGTGATGAATGTCAAAGAATTGGTAATATTGGTAGACGTCAGGAAATGCCTATGAATTATTCACTTGTTATTGAACCATTTGATGTTTGGGGTTTTGATTATATGGGACCTTTTCCTAAATCCAATGGGTACACACATATTCTAGTTGCTGTTGATTATGTTACTAAGTGGGTAGAAGCTATTCCAACTTGTAGTGCTGATCACAACACCTCTATTAAAATGCTTAAAGAAGTTATATTTCCGAGGTTTGGAGTCCCTAGATACTTGATGACCGATGGTGGTTCACATTTTATTCATGGTGCTTTCCGTAAATTGCTTACTAAATATGATGTTAATCATAGAATTGCATATCCTTATCATCCTCAGTCTAGTGGGCAAGTTGAATTGAGTAATAGAGAAATAAAATTAATTTTGCAAAAGACCGTTAATAGATCCAGGAAGAATTGGTCAAAGAAACTTGATGATGCATTGTGGGCTTATAGAACTGCTTATAAAAATCCTATGGGTATGTCTCCATATAAAATGGTCTATGGAAAAGCATGTCATTTACCTCTTGAACTTGAACATAAGGCATATTGGGCAATTAAAGAACTTAACTATGATTTCAAACTTGCCGGTGAGAAGAGGTTATTTGATATTAGCTCTTTAGATGAATGGAGAACCCAAGCCTATGAAAATGCCATGTTGTTTAAAGAAAAAGTTAAAAGATGGCATGATAAAAGAATTCAAAAACGGGAATTCAAAGTGGGTGAGTATGTGCTATTATACAATTCTCATTTCAGATTTTTTGCAGGAAAACTTCTCACTAAATGGGAAGGCCCATACATCCTCGAAGAGGTTTATCGCTCCGGAGCTATCAAAATCAACAACTCCGAGGGCACTAACCCGAGAGTGGTTAATGGACAAAGAATTAAACATTATATCTTAGGTACACCTATTAATATTGAAACTAATATTATTCAAACAATGACGCTGGAGGAACACATAAAAGAGTCCTTCTGGAACGCTCCAGAACCCTAAAAAGGGGTAAGTATGTGATACGGTAAGTGAACTGACTCCAAAAATTCCATAAAAAATATTTCTGTCCGTTTTGAAATATTAGAAAATATACAAAAATAAGAAATAGCCATGGGGATCCACGAGGAGGTCACAAGGCAACAGGGCGCGACCCCCCTGGGGCGCGCCGGGTTGCCTTGTGGGCCCCTTGTGTGCCTTCCCGACTCCGTTTTCCTCCCGTATGATTTTTTTGCAAGATAAAAATTCTTCATATATACTCCCATATGTTTTGACCACCGTATCACAAGTTTCCCCTCTGTTCTTGTTTCGTGCTGTTTTCTGTCAGATTTTTGAAGCCAGGCACTATGTCATCTCAGGATTCGGATGGGGAGAGCTATGTTTCACACCTTATCGCAAACCCCAGAGTCTATGGGGATATTGATCCCTATGGATGGACGACTGATGAGGAGGAAGATGCCGATTTAAAATCATCGAGTGAAGAAGAAGAGGATCCTCTGCCCTAGCCAGGAGATATGCATGTGGAGTTCAAAATTCGAGCCTACCAAATAATGTTAAACCCCCCAATACTCGATTTACCCCTTATCGCCGTGTGCAGATGGATGTTTCCTCTTCTTCCACCAAAACTCATCCCCTGGAGGATGGTATATCCATTGCTACAAGCAAGCTCTACAAGGAGAATGCGGATCTTAAAAGGGAGGTTATTGAACTTAAGGAGGAAATTCACACCCTCAGAGGGATCATCGCTAAAAGAATCACTTCATCACCACCATCACCGAAGAAAGACATTTGAGTACACGGGTATGGGCACCACCCTTGGCTTGTTCCAAGCTTGGGGGAGGTGCCCCGATATCGTATCATCATCACCTTTTTAGCATCATTATCTCTCTTAGTTCGATCCTTAGTTATTTCATGATCTAGAAGAATAAAGTTTTAGTATGATCTAGTTTCGAGTGCTTGTTTCGTGATCTATCTATCTATGTAATCGTGTTTAAGAGTTATATAATAAAGAGTAGTTTGAGTTTTGCTTCTTTACATTTATGTTTCAATCTTAGAAATAAAAGAATGAAAAGATCATATGCTAATCCCTTGGGGAGTAATGACTTTACATAAAGAAAAGTATAGTTGATAAAATTTATTGAAAGTTAACAAACATAGCATTGGTCACTGATGCAATTCATGAAAAAGTAATAAAGGAAGAGAGGATTCACATATAAATATACTATCTTGGACATCTTTTATGATTGTGAGCCCCCATTAAATATTCTATGTCAAAAGAGTTGACGTTGGACAAGGAAGACAACGTAATGAGTTATGTTTGTCTATATTCACATAGAAGTTATATTGTTATAGATCATCAAACATGTGGTGCTTGCTCACTATCGTTTGCTAGCCAAAAATCCGCACTAAGTAGAGATACTACTTGTGCATCCAAAACCCTTGAACCCAGTTTCATGTCATGAGAGTCCACTATATCTACCTATGGATTGAATAAGATCCTTCAAGTAAGTTGTCATCGGTGCACCAAGCAATAAAAATTCACCCTAAATATGTAAGAACTTTTATTGTAAGGTAAAATAAGCTTTGTACGAACTTGTGATGGTGAAGAAATAAAAGCGACAGACGGCATAACAAAGGTTGCTATCACAAGGGGAAATATAAAGTGACGTTCCTTTGCATTAAGAGTTTGCACATCCAAAAATAAAAAGCACATGACAACCTCTGCTTCCCTCTGCGAAGGGCCTATCTTTTACTTTTCTGTATTTACTTCTATGCAAGAGTCAATAGTGTTTTTCTCTATTCCATTTTTCTTTTTCTTTTCGCAAGCATCATGTGCTGGGGAAAGATCTAGACATATATATATCCAACTGAATAGAAGTGATCATGAGTTATTATTGTTGACATTACTCTTGAGGTAAATCTATTGGGAGGTGAAAACTATAAACCCCCATCTTCCTATGTATCTTATTGAAGCTTTCGCCCCATAAATATGCCGTGAGTGTCAGCAATCATAGAAGACTAAATGATAGTTGAGTATGTGAAGTTGCTAAAACAAAAGCTCTTACATAGACTCTTCCTAAAAATATGATGAATTGTGATTGTTTCATTGACTAAGAACATAGTTTGTTAGTTTTCAAGAAAGTTTATGCTTTATACTTTGATGTTGTAATGAATTATTACTTGTTCATGAGAAGTATTATGATAATATATTGCTGCTATACAATTGATCATGATGCTCTCTTGTCCGTATTTTGTTTTATCGACACCTCTCTTTCTAAACATGATGGCATGATTATCGATTTCGGCTTTCGCTTGAGGACAAGCGAGGTCTAAGCTTGGGGGAGTTGATACGTCCAATTTGCATCATGATTTCCAATTGTCATTATTTCACTTTATGATGCAATTATTATGCCTTTTCTCTCTTAATTTGCAAGATTTATATGAAGAGGGAGAATACCGGCAGCTTGAATTCTGGACCTGATATAGCTACAGCAGAGATACCGATTCTATGGAGCTCCAAATGACCTGAAATTTCAAGAGGATTTTTTATTGAATATATAAAAAATATTGGAGAAAAGAAATAGCAGAGGGAACCCACCAGTTGCCCACAAGGCAACAGAGTGCGGCCCCATTGGGGCGCGCAAGGTTGCCTTGTGGGGCCCACAGCTGGCCTCTGGCCCCCGCCTTCTGCTATATGAAGCCATTTTCCCTAAAAAAATTAAGGAGAGGACTTTCGGGATGAAGTGCAGCAGTCTGAGGCGGAACTGGGGCAGGAGCACTTTTGCCCTCCGGCGTAGCGATTCCGCCAGGGATACTTCCCTCTGGGAGGGGGAAATCGAAGCCATCGACATCACCAACGATCCTCTCATCATGGGAGGGCCAATCTTCATCAACATCTTTACCAACACCATCTCATCTCAAACCCTAGTTCATCTCTTGTATTCAATCTTTGTCTCAAAGCCTCAGATTGGTACCTGTGGGTTGCTAGTAGTGTTGATTACATCTTGTAGTTGATGCTTGTTAGTTTATTTGTTGGAAGATTATATGTTCAGATACTTAATGATATTCAACACCGCTCTGATCTTGAACATGAACATGATTTGTGATTAGTTACTTTTGTTCTTGAGGACATGGGGAAGTCTTGTCATCAGTAATCATGTGAATTTGGTATTCGTTCGATATTTTGATGATATGTATGTTGTTGCTTCCTTTAGTGGTGTCGTGTGAATGTCGACTACATGACACTTCACCATAATTGGGCCTAAGGGAAGGCATTGTGGAGTAATAAGTAGATGATGAGTTGCTAGAGTGACAGAAGCTTAAACCGTAGTTTATGCGTTATTCCGTAAGGGGCTGTTTTGGATCCATATGTTTCATGCTATGGTTAGATTTATCTTAATTCTTCTTTCGTAGTTGCAGGTTCTTGCGAGAGGGGGTAATCATAAGAGGGTTGGTTGTTCAAGTAAGAACAGCACCCTAGCACCGGTCCACCCACATATCAAACTATCAAAGTAGCGAACGTGAATCAACTAAACATGATGAAAGTGACTAGACGATAATTCCCATGTGTCCTCGAGAATGCTTTGCTTTATATAAGACACCGTTCCGGCTTGTCCTTTGCTATAAAAAGGATTGGGCCACCTTGCTGCACTTTTTTTACACTTGTTACTTGTTGCTTGTTACGAATTATCTTGCTACAAAACTATCAGTTACCGCTACTTTCAGTGCTTGTAGAAAACACCTTGCTGAAAATCGCTTATCATTTCCTTCTGCTCCTCGTTGGGTTCGACACTCTTACTTATCGAAAGGACTATGATTGATCCTCTATACTTGTGGGTCATCAATGAACTTGCACTACAGTTGACTACCGCAGCCTGCAACAACTTCCAAGAACTGATTGACATGGCAATCATACTTGAGGATAAACTCCAGCAGATAGGGAATCAAAAAAGGGAGCATGATCATTCAAAGAACAACCTTGATGCCCAGCAGGAGCCCTAGATTTCACCGATGTCCCCTGAACACTATGAGACTGCAGAAGAAGTGCATGAAGGATATAATCACCATACTCACCTTGTACACCATCATTGTGACAACAAAGGATATAACCATGGTAACCACAGAAATGGCAACCATAGTGGAGAGACCAACGATTACTTAGATAACCTTCTGATACCCATGGAGAAGGACTTAAGTCAGTTGTTTTGTTACAGGTGCAGGAACCCAGGGCATTACTCAACCAAGTGTCCTACACTGAAGAATAAGAGAAGGGGCAATGGAAATTCTAGAAGGAAGAAGCCTTGAGATATGCCACAACACTCCATCACCATTGAAGGGAGACATGCCACTTTGTTGGAGATTGCTCAACCCGAAGAAGCTTTATGCAAGAGTAGACATAGTGAAGGAGATCACTTAGCCGGAAGGATGTGTAGTCGTAGATACATCCTAGGGCTTGTAAATAGTAGTACACTGGTACAACAACCTGCTATACAAATGGTTTCTAACCCCTTTCTGCGACGTAGTTTTAAACCGTCGCCTTGCCTGTGTGTGCAATAGGGGGGGGTCCTTCCCACACGACCCAGAAACCGTCGGGGATAGGTCCTCCAGTCACACACGCTGGGCAAAATGAGCTCGTGTGCGATCGAGCGAGACATCGCATACAATTATACAGGCCCAATCGTTTTTGTTCGTATGTACATCCCACACAGTGAATCCCAGACAAACGTTTTCATTCGTATGTACATCCCACACAGTGAATCCCAGACAAATGTTTCCGTTCGTATGTACATCCCACACAGTGAATCCCAGCCAAACGTTTCCGTTTGTATGCACATCCCACACAGTGAATCCCAGACAAATGTTTCCGTTCGTATCTACGTCACACACAGTTTTCTGTATAGCCTCGTCTGTGATAGGTGTAACGATCACACACGCTCTGCCTCCATTAATCGTTTGTGTTATTCAAGTATATCACACATGCTTTTTCTGCTAGAACAGTTTGTAAAGTTCCATGACCCATTTAGCAGGTTTATTAGTTTACTATTAATAATTCTAGTAATAAGCAAAATCACATTTCATATCGAACAGCTGTTTGCCAATTTCATATCAGGCACATAAATATATTATAACATCACAGTACAATAGGTATGTGAAAACAGCACAGTACAACATATAGCTAGTTCACCTTCATAAGCACAATATTAGAACAATATATTCATTTCCCTAATCGACTGATGGATGATCAGCCAAATTAGTCTTCTCCACCTCTGCTTTCAGTTCAGTAAGAACCTGTTTTGCACTGACCAACTGGGAAAGTGCCTCCTCCTTCGCAAACACCGTCTTAGCAAAGTCTAATTAAAAAAAATCTGAGCTCATTCTCCATCTTCCTCTTTTTTTTCCAGTACCTTGAAATATTCTTCAGCGTTGACAACATTTTCTCTAAGCCTATCTCTATTCTCTTCCTCAAACATGCTCCAGAGCTTTGCTAGGCACATCTTCAAAGACGATGGCCACTCTTGATCAACCCACTCCAGGTAAGAACACTTTCGCTCATCCTATAATATTTAAAACTAAATCAGTTACAGTTGTAGGGAAAATGGGTTTCTATCAACATAGAAAATCACCACATACATAGTTTGAAAAACTGAAGAAACACGTTTATTATGACATATCTTCTCAAAAAGTGCAATGTGCAAATGAATTAATTGCTACTGAGAAAACAACCAAATTCAGGAACATCACAAGCTATAATTAAGTTCTTAGTTAGGTACTATAATAACAAATTGACCATTTTATGAGGAAGCTGAATATACCTGCAACAGCACAGCGACAGTGTTTCAATGCCATCAAATTAATACTAACAAGTATGTACATGCACAAATTTAATAACATAGAACTAATACCAATAAAGGCCCTCCACTGTGTAGGCCAAAACCGGCGTCAAATCAACTGTTGCTACATTTGGCACTGGTATCCTGCACTGCCGAGTCGTTGCCAGAGGAAAAAATCAGGGAACCAGAGCACCTAGTTGCTCCGATGCCCAGTTCCTTCCTGTCATAAAGTTTTAGTATTTTATTGCTTGGCTGCTCGGATGTGTGGAGCAAAGTTGGGTGCACAAACTACTGAAGCGGTGCCAAATAATTTTCTCAGGGCACCGCTGATGAGATGGCAACATTTTTAGATACTAGGTAGAAACTTTGACAGTGTCTTAATCACATCCATATTAACATAGCATAGTGACAGTGTCTGAATCACATCTAACAAATGATTTGTAACAATGAAAGTGGGGCTAACCTTCTCTGCACATGCCAGAAACTACCTCCCACTGTCAACAGATTCAAAAGCCACTAACTTCACGCATGGAGATTGATGGTGACAACGAGCAGGCAGATCTTCAGCTACCCCACTCCATTCCTTGCAAGTGATGGTCCTAGGGAGCTACAAGAGGAACAAATGGCTCAAATCGGTCTCCGGGTTAAAATCCTTTATTACAAATCAGAACCCTAAGCCTAGGGGGGCGAGAGAGATGAGAGAGGCATACCCGACTGGTGACATACTCGTCGGAGGAGGAGGAAGTGCTGGAGATGTCTAAGAAGACCATGGGGTCCGCGGCGGTCGGATGCGAGACGGCGAGGGCGAGGAAGCGGCTATAGCTTGGGAAGGAAGGAAGGAGTAAATAGGGGAAATGTGGCTCGTGATCAGGGAGAAAAGGGGTGGGAAGGGGGGAAGAGTTAGATATTTCGGCGGTAGGCAAAAAATTTCGAAAGGTGTTGGGGGGGGGGGGGGGGGGGCTTGGCGCGCAGTGTCATCGGACACCTTTCACTTTGAACAAATGTGTGCATCGCAAACGATTCTTCTGCTTTACGCGCATGCGATGAGTTTGAGCACTCGAATTTTGGTGGAAATTTTCCTGGGTACAGTGCTTGATACGTCTCCAACGTATCTATAATTTTTGATTGTTCCATGCTATTATAGTATCAATCTGGGATGTTTTATATGCAATTATATGCCATTATATATCATTTTTTTGGGACTAACCTATTAACCCAGTGCCCAGTGCTAGTTGCTGTTTTTTGCCTGTTTTTATCTTTTCAGAAAATCATTATCAAAAAGAGTCCAAACGAGAAAAAAAACTTTGGATTAATTTTTTCTGGACCAGAAGAGACCCACGAAGCTTCGGGAGAAGACCAGAAGAGCCACGAGGAGGCGGCAAGCCTGGAGGGCACGCCCAGGTGGGGTAGGCGCGCCCCCTAGGCTTGTGGTCCCCTCATAGCCCCTCCTGACCTAATTCAAGTGCTATAAATTCCAAAATATTCCCAATATACCAGAGAGATAGAAGAGAAAACCTTTCCGCCGCGGCAAGCCTCTGTTCTTCCGTGATCCCATCTGGAGGCCTTTTCCGGTACTCTGCCGGAGGGGGAATCGATCACGGAGGGCTTCTTCATCAACCTCGCTGCCCTTCCGACGATGTGTGAGTAGTTTACCACAGACCTACGGGTCCATAGCTAGTAGCTAGATGGCTTCTTCTCTCTCTTTGATCTTCAATACCATGTTCTCCTCGATGTTCTTGTAGTTCTATCCGATGTAATCTTCTTTTGTGGTGTGTTTGTTGGGATCCGATGAATTGTGAGTTTATGATCAGATTATTCATGAGAAATATTTGAGTCTTCTCTGAACTCTTTCATGCATGATTATTATAGCTTTGTATTTCTCTCCGATCTATCGATTTGGTTTGGCCAACTAGATTGGTTTATCTTGCAATGGGAGAGGTGCTTTATGATGGGTTCAATCTTGCGGTGCTCAATCCTAGTGACAGAAAGGGACATGACACGTATTTGTATTGTTTCCATTAAGGATAAAAAGATGGGGTTTAATCATATTGCTTGAGTTTATGTTGTCTACATCATGTCATCTTGCTTAAGGCGTTACTCTGTTTCATACTTAATACCCTAGATGCATGCTGGATAGCGTTCGATGGGTGGAGTAATAGTAGTAGATGCAGGCAGGAGTCGGTCTACTTGTCTCGGACGTGATGCCTATATACATGATCATTGCCATGAATCCATCATAATTATTTGCTTTTCTATCAATTGCCCAACAGTAATTTGTTTACCCACCGTATGCTATGTGTTCGAGAGAGAAGCCTCTAGTGAAAACTATGGCCTCCAGGTCTACTTTTATCATATATTAAAATAAAAAATACCTTGCTGCAATTTATTTACTTTTATTTTATTTAGTGTTTTAGTTTATCTATCTACCACTATCAGAATTAATCCTTGCAAATAACCACTAAGAGGATTGACAACCCTCTTATTTGCGTTGGGTGCAAGTGTTTGCTTTTGTGTGTGTAGGTGCGCTTAACGGGATTTTGCTTGGTTCTCCTACTGGATTGATAACCTTGGTTCTTAACTGAGGGAAATACTTATCTCTACTATACTACATCATCCTCTCCTCTTCGGGGAAATACAAACACAGTCTACAAGTAGTAGGAAGAAATTCTGGCGCCATTCCCGGGGAGACATCATCAAAATTACCAAGTACCTTCGTACAAACTATCATACACTTGCATTTATTTATTTGCCTTTTTACTTGCATTTTCCTCTCATTTTCATCTCCCCCACTTCTAATTTTTTTTACAAAAACACAAAAACATTTTTATTTGCTTGTTTGCTAGTTTGCTTGTCTTGCCATTATGTCGTTAGAGGGATTTCGCAATAGTTTTTATAACAAAAGATTGTCTGAAATTGAAAATGTCACTAAGAGTTTTATGTCTTCACAATTTGAGCAAAATAAATTCTTTTCCGAAGAACTTAAGGAACACTCTAGCTTGTTGGATGCCATTAATAAACAACTTGAAGATGTTAATCTAGAAGTATCTAACCTTCAGGCTCAACCTGCTAATACTGAAAATTTAATAGGAACGATTTTGGATAAACAAACAACTCTAGTGAATAAG
Organism: Elymus sibiricus; assembly: GCA_039707655.1. NCBI lineage: Eukaryota > Viridiplantae > Streptophyta > Magnoliopsida > Poales > Poaceae > Elymus > Elymus sibiricus. The sequence goes on from CM077666.1 coordinate 335,216,920, forward strand.
ATGGCTGCTAAACCTGAGTCACAATCTAGTAATGATGAAGATATTAAAATGATTGGTGTCACTCCTATTGAATCATTATTTAGTAACATAAAACTTGATGAAAAAGGGACTAAAGAAGAGTCAACTTTGGATAGAAGGAGTCCCAATAGCTTGGAGGGTGATAATCTTAATGAAAAAAAATGAAAAAATGGGTTTGGAGAGGTTAAAACTTTAAATAGTGATGCACCCACTCCTTTGAATTACAAGGACTTTAATTATGATAGTTGTACTTTAATTGAGTGTATTTCCTTGTTGCAATCCATGATTAGTTTACCAAATGCATATGAACAAAATAAAGCTTCCACTAAACATATTGTAGAAGCCATGATGAAAGCGCATGAAGAAAAACTTGAGTTGAAAGTTTCAATTCCTAGAAAATTACAAGATGAATGGGAACCTACTATTAAAGTCAAAATTAAAGATTATGAATGTAATGCTCTATGTGATCTTGGTGCTAGCGTTTCCACTATACCCAAATCTTTGTGTGATGTGCTAGGTCTCACCGATATGGATCCTTGTTCCCTTAATTTGCATCTAGCGGATTCCACTATTAAAAAACCATTGGATAGAATAAATGATGTGCTTATTCTTGCAAATAGAAATTATGTGCCCGTGGATTTTATTGTTCCTGATATTGAATGCACCTTCTTGCCCTATAATACTTGGTAGGCCTTTCCTACGAACAATAGGTGCTATTATTGATATGAAAGAAGGTAATATAAGATTTAAATTTCCATTAAAGAAAGGGATGGAACACTTTCCTAGAAAGAGAATTAAGGCACCTTATGAGTCTATTATGAGGGCCACCTATGGGATTAACTTGAAGGATGACAACACTTGATACTATGCATTATGCCTAGCTACGGGCATAAAACAATAGCGCTTGTTGGGAGGCAACCCAATGAATAAAATAAATTTTTTGTTTTACCTTCTGTTTTTGTGTGTTTACACAATTATAGCCTCTATTATTATTGTGTTTTTATCTTTTAATTAGTGTTTGTGCCAAGTAATGCCTTTGGGATGATTTAGATGATAGTATAATTGATGCTGTTTGGAAAACAGAAAGTTACGCGTCCAGTGCTGGAATTTTGATTCTTTACTGGAGCGTTAGAAAAATCTGAAATTTTTACACAGTATTGGTATGTGAATTTTTTACGTTGCAGTAAATTTTCAGAATTTTTGGACTTATAGAAGTATAACTTCTAAATAGATCTTTACAGACATTTCTATTTTAGACATATTCTGTTTTTATTGCATAGTTTGCTTATTTTGATGAATCTATGGATCGTATCGGGGGGTATGAGTCATGGAGAAGTTGGAGTACAGTAGCATTATGCCAATATTAAATATGAATCAATTTACAACAGTACCTAAAGTTTAAGATTTGCTTGTTATAGTAACGGATCTCACGAGGTTTCTATTGAGTTTTGTGTGCTGAAGTTTTCAAGTTTTGGGTGAGACTACGATGGATAAAGGAATAAGGAGCGACAAGAGCCTAAGCTTGGGGATGCCCAAGGCAACCCAAGGTAATATTCAAGGAAGACTCAAGCGTCTAAGCTTGGAGATGCCCCAGAAGGCATCCCCTCTTTCGTTTACAATCTATCGGTAACTCACTTGGAGCTATATTTTTATTCATCACATGATATGTGTCTTACTTGGAGCGTCTTGTGATATAGTTTGTTTGCTTTTGTTTGATTTTTAGTTTGTCACAATCATCTTTTCTGAACACACCTTTTTGAGAGGGACACACATTATTCGTGATTTGTTAGAATACTCTATGTGCTTCACTTATATCTTTTGAGCTAGGCAGTTGCTCTAGTGCTTCACTTATATCTTTTAGAGCATGGCAGTGGTTATATTTGAAAGAAATAGTTGCACTCTCATGCTTCACTTATATCTTTTTGAGAGTCTAATGATTAGCAATGGTAATATGCACGGGTTATGAATTTGGTCCTAATATGATAGGTATCCAAGAGGGATATAATAAAAACTTTCATGTAGATCACTGAATATGATAAGTTTGATTCCTTGCAATAGTTTTGCGATATTAAGATGGTAATAAGTGGGAGGTGCTAGTAGATAATTATGGTTTAGTAAGAATATTGGTGTTAAGGTTTGTTATTCCCGAAGCATGCACGTATGATCTGTCGTTATGCTAGGAAGTTGGAGCATGATTTATTCTTGATTGTCTACCTTATGAGTGGCGGTCGGGGACGAGCGATGGTCTTTTCCTACCAATCTATCCCCCTAGGGGCATGCATAGTAGTACTTTGCTTCGAGGGCTAATAAAAAGATGGGGTTTAATCATATTGCTTAAGTTTACTTTGTCTACATCATGTCATCTTGCTTAAGGCGTTACTATGTTTCATACTTAATACCCTAGATGCATGCTGGATAGCGGTCGATGGGTGGAGTAATAGTAGTAGATGTAGGCAGGAGTTGGTCTACTTGTCTCAGACATGATGCCTATATACATGATCATTGCCATGAATCCGTCATAATTATTTGCTTTTCTATCAATTGCCCAACAGTAATTTGTTTACCCACCGTATGCTATGTGTTCGAGAGAGAAGCCTCAGTGAAAACTATGGCCCCCGGGTCTACTTTTATCATATATTAAAATAAAAAATACCTTGCTGCAATTTATTTACTTTTATTTTATTTAGTGTTTTAGTTTATTTATCTACTACTATCAGAATTAATCCTTGCAAATAACCGCTAAGAGGATTGACAACCCTCTTATTTGCGTTGGGTGCAAGTGTTTGCTTTTGTGTGTGCAGGTGCGCTTAACGGGATTTTGCTTGGTTCTCCTACTGGATTGATAACCTTGGTTCTTAACTGAGGGAAATACTTATCTCTACTATACTGCATCATCCTCTCCTTTTCGGGGAAATAACAATGCAGTCTACAAGTAGCAGTGCTCATTCACGTCATTGCATATTTAACATCATTGCTAATTTGGGGGTTACACAAAAGAGCCTACAGCACACGGACCACACTTACTGAATTGAGCAATTTTAGTAATTAAACAGAGACAGTTGACCTAAACATTGCTCTAACAAAAGACCAGCATTATAAACAAAGGCTAAGAACGCACAATTGAAACAAAGCCGCCGACGCGCCGCCGCCCTATGCCTCGCCGGTGTAAGATGAGATGTCGATGACTTGTCCGGGCGACATGCCACCGCTGGTGGACTCCGCGTCCCCCAGGCTGAAGTCGACCGCGTCATCGTCCCCGTCCTCATCCTCGGCGCCGCCCTCAAGGTTGTAGTACTCGTAGTAGTGGCGGCGCCAGAGCTCGCGTTGGTACTCCACCGCCGATTCCTCGACGGACAGGCGGCTCTCTACCTCCTCCTTAGCCACGCGCAACTCCTCCTCCCGGCGCTCCTCGATCTCCGCCACCTCCTGCATCTCCAGCTCCCGCTCGGCGATCTCTTGAGAAAGCAGGGGCTCCATGGCCTCTGCCATTACATCGTCGACAAGCATCTCCGCCGCCTTTTCGGACGTGGGGTGCATGCTGGATTCCTAGGAGGCCTGGAATATCTTGGCGTGGGCGTCCTCGACCTGGGCGTGGATGGCCTCGACCCGGGCCAGGGCTACCTCCGCAGCTCGGACGGCTGCTCGAGCGCTCTCGGCGTTTGCAGCCGCTGTCGTAGCAGCTGCTACAGCCGTCTCGGCTGCTGCAGCTGCCCTGTCGGCTGCCGCAGATGCCCTCTTGGCGGATGCGGCCACGCTCAATATGGATGCGGCTGCGCTCTCGGCGGAGGTGGAACCGCTCGGGGAGGACCCGGCGACCGTACGGGCCCTCACAAAGCGTCTCCATGGCATCATTCTTTGCAAGAAGGGGTTGGGGAATGGGTATCGGGGACTCGAGGATTCGAGGGTGAACAACGCTTGAGCAGACGAATCCGGCGAAGCTTATGGAGGAAGACATAAAAAGACCCGTGAATTTTCATCGCAAACGGATCTTATAACCAACTGTGTGCGATGTAGTCCATTTTTTAATTACCTGTGGCAGACTAATTTGGAGTACACTGGCAACGGATGGTGATGGAAATTGTTCGAATTTTTTTGTACTGTTTACATGCACTGATACAACTATCATGTTAAAATTTGGACTTTTTCAGGGTTCATCTGACCTTTTTAAGACATTAAGTGAGTTCCTAGCCATATAATGGACGTAATTCAAATTTGAACTGCATGTACATGCAATGGCAAACGATCAAGGGTTGGAAAATCATATCTGTGTCCTTGTGTGCGAGTTAATGCCCTGTCCAGTAAATTGTGAAGGAATTTTCAAACATATTGGTGTCACGGTTTGGACACAAACAGTGAGAACCATGGCTTTTAAATTCCAAAAAAATCAAAAATGATCAGAAATACATGAAACCTAGCTTGATGTCATGAAATTGCACCAAGATGCTGTGTAAAAGAATTGGCCACTTTGACGAAAGTTTGGGCACACACCTCTCACAAATCGGCGCATCTCGCGAGAAGACACGTGGTTCCGAGAGGGAACAATGCATGTTTGATGACGAACTCGCGCTCGCTTCCTCGTATGACCCTGAATTTTTCTTTCTACCATTAACATGCACTAATGCAACGGTCATGTTAAATTTTTGAAATTTTCGGTGTTGATTTAACCTTTTTAAGACATTAAGTGAGTTTCTAGCCATATAATGGCCGTAATTCAAATTTGAACTGCGTGTACATGCAACGGCAAACAATCATGGGTTGGAAAATCATATTTGTGTCCTTGTGTGTGAGTTAATGCCCTGTGCAGTAAATTGGAAGGAATTTTCAAACATATTGGTTTCAAGGCTTGGACACAAACAGTGAGAACCATGGCTTTTAGATTCCAAAAAAAAATAAAAAATGATCAGAAATACATGAAACCTTGCATGATGTCATGAAATGGCACAAAGATGCTGTGGTAAAAGAATTGGCCACTTTGACGAAAATTTTGGCACACACCTCTCACAAATCGGAGCATCTCATGAGAAGACTTGTGGTTCCGAGAGGGAAGAATATGCATGTTTGAGGACGAACCGACAGTGGCTTCCTCTTATGGCTTGGCATTTTTTTCTACCGTTAACATCCACGAATACAACTTTCATGTTAAAATTTGGAAATTTCAGGGGTTATTTGACATTTTTAAGACATTAAGTGAGTTTCTAACCATTTAATGGCCGTAATTCAAATTTGAACTACATGTACATGCAACAGAATATCATCATAGGTTGGAAAAAACATTTATGTAATACATTTTCCAATAATATCATGGTAACACGAAATAAGCATTCATGTAAAACATTTGGAAAGAAAATGTAAATATCTGGCAAGACAACTGGGCCCCCCATGATTGGCACTCTGTTTTGCGCCGCGAGGTTTGCAAGGTGAGTGGCACAGGTTATTAATCAGACGCGGTTCAGTCTTGGGAACCGTCAGCGATTTATTTCACACACGGATTTTCATGTGGGAATCATGTGTAATTCAAGCTATAGTACTCATAAATTCCGGCCACCGGCGCTTCTACTGCTCCCGTCGATCTAGATTCCGGCCGCCAATAAATAGTACCCCGCCCACATCGTCCCGCCTGCATTCTCATCTACATTCTATCCTCGCTCACCCCCCTCTCTCTTATAAAACTCTACCATGGCACCAATGATCTGCCCACCCGTCAAGGAGGAGGCGCCGCCCCGCGAGGACATCCAGGCACAGAGCAGCGACGAGGAGGACCCCTACGCGTGACCACATGAGCTTGCGTCGGAACCCCCAACTTTGGAGTGGTTTTGGGGCCAGTACAATCTTTGTCTGTGGAAAGCGCTGCCGCCGGCTGAGAAAGCCAGGCAAGTGGCATTCAAGAAGGACTTGGCGGAGGAGCGCCCCTGGGACCAGGTGGCCTGTGAAGCCCGTGAGGCCGCCTGGGAAAAGGAGAAGCTGTAGCTTTGGCGGCGGGCGCGTCGATGTGCGGACGAGGTGTACGAAGACGGTCGGTACTTCGCCAGGAAGGCCAAAGGCGCTAGGCGCCTCATCGCTGCGTGGAGGTGGGCCGATAAGCTCCAGCATGCAACCGACGAGGATCTCCGGTGGGCGCCCAACGAAATGGCAAGATCGTTCGCGCGCGTCTGCTAGCAAGAGGCGGATCAGCACATCAAGCGCTACAAGGTGGTGGAAGCGGAGAACTCCCTCCGCGCTGGGAAGCCACCACGCACCAGGGAGCTGCTAGCGAGGGGCTGCCGGAATACTAGCCGCATAAGGAGGGATTATTAGTTTTAGTATTGTTCGTTTTCAATTTTATGCATTGTACTTAGTAGTTAAGTATGGGATCCCAGTTAAGTATCATCACGTATTGTTTGTTTTCGTACTAATTTCTATCTGGCTGTTTACCATCCACATGTACAAAATGGAAAACATACACATTGAAACAGAACAATATATAAGAACGGAAAACAGAGTACACACATTGAAACAGAGCAATAAATAGAGCAATATTATGATTGTTGGGAATACATAGTGATCAACGTCGAAACGACTCAACAAAATAAAATGCGTCCATGACCACCACCCCTGCCTACGGTAGCTCTTGCCTCTGCCTGAACTCATGCATGCATTCATCCAAGCGGTTGACACGCTCGCGGTATATCTGGAGCACGATCTCGAGCTCCAAGTTGGCTATTTCATCGGAGATCACCATCTCGAGGATGCGACGAACATGTTCCTGTACTGCGCCTATGTGGAAACCTGGGCCAAGGAGGCGCTCGAGCCTAGCGACCAGCACGTTGGCATCGAGAGGGCCGCGGACAAGGTGAACGGTGTGACCCATGCAAATGGCGCAGATGACCTCTGCCCACTCCTGGCGAGGAATGGGCCTACTGACGGGCCGTGCAGCCAGCTGCAATGCCCTGTCAACAGCAGGCAAGCGCCGATGGAATCACTCTTGCTGTGCGGCGCGCCGTGCCTCTCGCTTTGCGGCGGTCCATCGGTCTCGCTGTGCGGCGAGCCGCAGCCTATCGGCGCGGACACGCCTATCTTGCGCTGCGGGGCACCACCGATCATGTTGTGCGTCGAGCTGCAGCCTCTCAGCACTGAGTTGCCTTTTTTGATCCGCGGTGTTGAAGCGCCGTCCGCCAAGGGTCTGCTCAACCCTAGCGATGACGCGCAGCACGGCGTCGTCCATCGCATTGCCGGGGACGCCCTTGGCCTCGACGGGCCATGGCACCTGCTCGTTTACCTCGTCGAGGAGGTTGATCGCAGTGGCGGCGCTTCAGTGGGTTGGCATGCTTGGAAAAGGTAGCTAGAGGGGCTATAGGCTGCGCTTGTGCGTCGGTGTGTCGCGCGCTGCCTAGGCTTATGCGCAATCGCTAGGTGGCGGCGGGAAACAGATGGGGAAATGGCGGGAAACAGTGGCGTGTTCATGAAATGCCATCAATTAATGGAAGTTTAGCATAGAAGGAGGCGCGAGCTAGCACGACACGTGCACTCACATTGCTTGCCCACGGGTGTGATCCATATATCTCGTGTGTCCAACAGAGCACACTATTCAAACAAAATAACATTGTTCTGTACACAGAGAGCGTAGATGTTGTGCAGACTGAGAAAATCACATCGCACACGGATTAAACTACGGAACCCGTCGGTGATGATTTCATCAATCGCTGACAATTGTTTACCAGCAAGCTTTTGCCCACAACACACACGGGTTATTAGCAGGAATCGTCTGTGTTGTTATCGGTCTTCCCACACATTTCGGATTACTGAGCTATTTGCCACGTATCACACACATCTTATTAAGTTGAACCGTTTCTATTGTGTTGGGTAATCGCAAACAGTTCATCCGAGTGAACCGCATGCCGTATATTGCACACACCTTGATCTGCCTGACCGTTTCTGTTGTGTTCGGTAATCACAAACAGTTCATCCGAGTGAACTGTATGCCGTGTATCGCACACACCTTGATCTGCCTGACCATTTCTGTTGTGTTGGGTAATCACAAATAGTTCATCCGAGTGAACTGTATGCCGTGTATAGCACACACCTCGAACTGGCTGCCCGTTTCTGTTGTCATGTCTTATCACAAACAGTTCATATGGATCAACTGTATGCCACGTATCGCACATGTGTCTCTAATCTGAATCGTGCTTGATGTCTCCGCCATCGCAAACAGTTCGTCTTATTGGCGACAGTTTTATTACGACACCATTTGCGATTCATACATCACACACAGTTTGGTCGCGGGGTCTCTGATTCATGTGTCGCATTAGCGGTCGCCTGCAGTAGTGGTAGAAGTAGTAGTAATGATGTAAGGGCAGTATGACCATCTATGTATCAACACAATTATCAAGGAATAAAGGTCTTGTTTATCCAATTTTTGTATTGCCTTTCACCCAAAATCGAGGAAGAGAGACTGAATGGGACACCTCGGTTAACAGAAAAGGAAAAAGAGAGACTGAATTGGACACCTCGGTTACAGAAAAGCAAAAGAACCAACTAGGAAGCTGTAAGATGTTAGACACATCGTAACCGCTACCCTACGGTGAAGTAAACTGGAGGGCAAGAATCAATTATAACCTTGACTAAAGAAGTATTATTACCAGAAGGAAGAACAGAGTCAGTAAGGAACTGAAAGCACTACAAAAAAAAGACACATCCGTGACATTATGGCCCGAACGGAAAAAAAATCTGTCATGGTTGTGACACTTCTATGACAATAATTGTGACAAAAACAGGTATCATCATAGATGTGGTGGGCTCCTACTTCTATGACAAAAAATTATGACAGAAAATGGGCTTTTCGTCCTGGGCAGGCCGGAGACGCACCTGCATGACATTCTTTGGGCCGTCCATGATGTAAAAAATCGTGGTAGAAGTGAGGGCGAGAAAATGTTCGGGGAGTTCCCGGTTACGGTGGGTGGTCGGGGCCTACCGATGTAGTGCAGTTCCGCGTTTCTCTCGCATGCGCACGTGTGTGCGAGGCGCTTGCTAACTAAACCCGAGTGAGGCGTTTGCTTACTGAACACGAGCGATCGATCTCGCCCTCGCACTATGTACTGAACCCGAGCGATCGATCCCTCCCACTACGTACTGAACTCGATCGATCCCTTCACTGCTAACTGAACCCGAGCAATTCTTTGGCTGCTAATTGAACTCGATCGATTCCTTCACTGCTAACTAAACCCGAGCGATTCCTTCAATGCTAACTGAAGCCGATCGAGCCCCCGTACGTGCAAGACGTAGCCGGTTGGGTTGCCTCTCGATGAACAGTGCCCGTTGCTGCCGCGCGCGCGATGCACATAGACACAAGTCAAGACGCCTTGATCGAGCCGGTTGGTTGGCTGTGGATGAACAGTTCCCATTGCTGCCGCCCTCTCGTACGCCCCACCCCTGCCGGTGGGGGTTGGATGAACAGTACCCCAGCCGTGTGAAGGTGGTTGGCGCTGGATGAACAGGACCCCGAGGAGGCCGCCACACCCCAGCCGGTTGGGGGTGGATGAACAGGACCCCATGGAGGCTGGATGAACAGTAGCCGGTGGAGGCTGGAGGAAGTCGACGGTGGATGAACAATAGCCCGTGGAGTCCCGTTTTGTGGTACTCCACACCCCTCCCGATGAACAGAACCCCGTTTCGACCATAGGCGCTTGAAGAGAAGTCCGTTTCTTCCGTTTTGCGGTACGCCACACCCCTCCCGATCAACAGGACCCCGTTTCGACCATAGGCGCTTGAAGAGAAGTCTGTTTCCTCTGTTTTGTGGTACGCCACACCCCTCCTGATGTACAGGACCCCGTTTCGACCATACGCGGTCGAACAGAATGCAGTTTCCTCCATTTTGTGGTACGCCAGACACCCAGTTGGTGGGGGGTCGATGAACAACACCCCGTTTCGGCTGTTCCGTCCAAGCCGGTTGGCTCCCGATGAACAGGATGCCTTCCGAGCCAGTCGGTTGGCTCCCGAAGAGCACGACGCTGTTTCTTCGTTCCGACCCAGCCGGTTGGCTGTCGATGAACAGGACGTTGTTGGTGCCGTCCATTGCCTCTCCATGTACACGAGCCCTGGCCGTACGTATGCGCGAGTACGCGTTCCAGACCCCGCCCATATGTACGTACGTGGCCGTATTCTTTGATGTGTGGCTGTACGTACATGTACACGATTTAGACGGGACTGTCTGAACTGCTACGTTGGGGGCTCAACTATGTCACGTGTCGCTACTTACTCAGCCACGGTTCATCCGTGCAGAGAGATCGATTGACCAGTATGTATGTACACGTTCGCGACCAGACAGACAACGCTAGTACGCTTTGACCGGGTGGGTCCCATCTGTCAGGAAGGAAAAGGAGGCACTTCCTTGCGTGCGAAGATATTGTAGGTGGGTCCCAGCTGTCAGGGGGAAGAATCATTCTTTTTTGCGCGTAATAAAGAGGCACTACCTTGCAAACGAAGATATAGTTGGTGGGTCCAGCTGTCAGCCTCACCTCATACAGTCCTCTTCTGATGGATGTCATTCATTGACCACGTTGACTACGCCGCGTCGAGAGCACCAAAGCGGTGGACGACGGCGAGGCCTAGGAACAGAACGACGCGGAGCCGGAGAAGACGCGGTAGTTGATTGATACGTCCATTTTGCATCATGTTTTCCTACTGTTATTTAATATGTTTTTGATCATTATTTCATTTTATGATACAATTCTTATGCCTTTTCTCTCTTATTTTGCAAGATTCACATGAAGAGGGAGATTGCCGGCAGCTGGAATTCTGGACCGGAAATGGGTGAAATAGAGATAGCTATTCTGCACACCTCCAAATGACCTAAAAATTTATGAAGAATTATTTTGGAATATATAAAAAATATTGGTTGAAGAAATATCAGAAGGGGACCCACCAGGAAGCGACAAGCCTGGGTGGCGCGCCCTACCCCCTGAGCGCACCCTCCGAGCTTGTGGCCCCCCTGGCAGGCCTCCAGGGCCCATCTTCTCCTATATGAAGCCATTTGCCCTAGAAAAAAAATCAGAAGAAGACTTTTGGGATGAAGCGCCGCCATCTCGAGGCGGAACCTGGGCAGGAGCAATTTTGCTCTCCGGCGGAGCGATTCCTCCGGGGATACTTCCCTCCAGGAGGGGGAAATCGAAACCATCGACATCACCAATGATCCTCTCATCGTTGGAGGACCAATCTTCATCAACATCTTGACCAGCACCATCTCATCTCAAACCCTAGTTCATCTCTTGTATTCAATCTTTGTCCCAAAACCTTAGATTGGTACCTGTGCGTTGTTAGTAGTGTTGATTACTCTCTGTAGTTGATGCTAGTTGATTTATTTGGTGGAAGATTATATGTTCAGATCCTTAATGATATTCAATACCCCTCTGATCTTGAACATGAATATGATTTGTGAGTAGTTACTTTTGTTCTTGAGGACATGGGAGAAGTCTTATCATAAGTAATCATGTGAATTTGGTATTCGTTCGATATTTTGATGATATGTATGTTGCTTCTTCCTTTAGTGGTGTCGTGTGAACGTCGACTACATGACACTTCACCATCTTGGGGCCTAAGGGAAGTCATTGTGGAGTAGTAATTAGATGATGGGTTGCTAGAGTGATAGAAGCTTAAACCCTAGTTTATGCGCTATTCCATAAGGGGCTGATACATCTCCAACGTATATATAATTTTTGATTGTTCCATTATGTTATATTATCAATCTTGGATGTTTTTATATACATTTACAGCAATTATATATCATTTTTTGGGACTAACCTATTAACTTAGTGCCCAGTGCCAGTTGCTATTTTTTGCCTATTTTTGGTTTTCCAGAATATCAGTACCAAACGAAGTCCAAATGCCACGAAACTTTTTGGAGATTTTTTTCTGGACATAACAAGTACTGGAAGCTTCGAGAGAGGGCCAGAAGATGGAGCATGGGCCCACGAGGCACCAGGGCGCGCCCTGGTGGCTTGTGGGGCCCACACAGCTCCGTTTGACCTAATTCCACGACTATAAATTCTCTAAAATCGGGAAACCAACAGAGGAGTCCACGAAATACTTTTTCCGCCGCCGCAAGTTTCTGTTCTCAAGAGATCCCATCTGGAGGCCTTTTCCGGTGCTCCGCCAGCGGGGGAATCGATCACGGAGGGGCTCTACATAAACCTTGCTGCCCTTCTGATGATGCGTGAGTAGTATACCACAGACCTTCGGGTCCATAGTTAGTAGCTACATGGCTTCTTCTCTCTTTTTGATCTTTAATACAATGTTCTCCTCGATGTTCTTGGAGTTCTATCCGATGTAATCACTTTTTGCGGTGTGTTTGTTGGGATCCGATGAATTGTGAGTTTATGATCAGATTATCCATGAATATTATTTGTGTTTTCTCTGAACTCTTTTATGCATGATTATTATAGCTTCGTATTTCTTCTCCGATCTATTGATTTGGTTTGGCCAACTAGATTGATTTATCTTGCCATGGGAAGAGGTGCTTTGTAATGGGTTCGATCTTGCGGTGCTCAATCCCAGTGACAGAAAGGGACATGACACGTATGTATCATTGCTATTAAGGGTAAAAAGATGGGGTTTATTCATGCGTGAGTTTACTTTGTCTACATCATGTCATCTTGCTTAAGGCGTTACTCCGTTCTTTATGGACTTAATACACTAGATGCATGCTGGATAGCGGTCGATGTGTGGAGTAATAGTAGTAGATGCAGGCAGGAGTCGGTCTACTTGTCTCGGACGTGATGCCTATATATATGATCATTGCCTTGGATATCTTCATGATTATTTGCTTTTCTATCAATTGCCCAACAGTAATTTGTTTACCCACCGTATGCTATTTTCTTGAGAGAAGCCTCTAGTGAAAACTATGGCCCCCGGGTCTATCTAAATCATATATGAAAAACCCTAAAAATACCTTGCTGCACTTTTTATTTATTTATTTTATTTTGTATTTTTGTTCAATCTATCTATCTATCACATACAATTTAATCTTGCAATTTACCGCCGAGGGATTGACAACCCCTTGTTTGCGTTGGGTGCTGATACGTCCATTTTGCATCATGTTTTACTACTGTTATTTATAGTGTTTTTAATCAATATAACACTTTGTGGAGCAATTCTAATGCCTTTTCTCTCTAAATATGCAAGATTTACACAAGGAGGGAGATTGCCGGCAGCTGGAATTCTGGACCTGAAAAAACTATGTCAGAGATACCTACTCATAAAGGAAATGTCCGGGTCGCCCAAGCCGTTTTCTCCCCGGACGTTTTTCGCGTGAGGTGACCTCCAGCTTTTGCTCTCGCTAGCCGGACAGCCAGGGTGCGGTCTGTAGCTGAGACGAAGAGTGGGCCTTCGGTAGCGTGCACACTACTAAGCCGTCTGTGGGAAAGAACGAATAGGGCCAAGCGGCCAGCCCCGGGCCGAAGCTAGTTGCGCCGGGCAAAATAGTAATGCAACTAGAAAAGAGCGGAGGTGGCCTCCGAGGGTCGCTTGGGGTTATCCGTCTTGTGCGCTGTGTGACGATATGCGGACGGGAGCTCACATTGGTTTTCGTGTAGACGAAGCGGGGGTTGTCGATGACAGCCGGCTACGGGCTTGCAGCCGGCGCGGCTTGCTTCTAGTGGGGGCGCGCTAGCGCACCCACTGCCATGCGTCGAAGCGGGCAGCTGGCCGGTCTTTTTTCCTTTTTCTATCCAGAACCGAGCTTTTTTTTTAGCCGGCCTTTGACTTTTCTTGGGCAGGCGGCCCACCTCTCCCACTTTGCTTTTTCTTTTCTTCTTGGGGCAGCAGCCTGGCCACGAGGCAGGAAACTCGGCCGATGGGCGGGCGCTGCGGGAGCCGGCCGGGGGCGCGACGCAGGCGGGGATGCCGGGCGGCTGGCCACGGGGCGGTAGCCGGCGGGTGAGGCAGCCGGACAGGCGCTCGGGCGGCGAGCCGGTCAGCGGGCGTGCGGGACGGCGACGCGGCGCGCCGGACCCGGCGCTGCCAGCGGAGGCGGCGTCGAGCGGCGCGGCCTGCCACTGCCGGATGCGAGGATGAGGTGGCGAGCGGAGGAGCGACGGAGGCTCGGAGGTGGAGGCACACGGGAGCACCACCCGGACGGCGGGGTGGACCGGGGCGAGGTAGAGGTGAGGCCGGGCCGGAGCGGCGTGCGGCCGCAGGACCCAGGCGTGGCGCGACGGACGCGGGGCGGCCACCCGGAGCCGGCGCGGGAGGCGGAGAAGCCGGGACGGGGCGGCGACCCGAGCCGGCGCGAGGGGCGGAGAAGCCGGGCCGGGGCGGCGACCCGGAGCCGGCGCGGGGCCGGTGCGCGGAGGCGGGCCGAGGGGCGGAGCAGCGTAGGCGGTCGCGCGCGCGCAGGCCGGGTGCGGGGCGCGGCCCGACGGGCACGGGCGGAGCGAGGCTGGCGCGAGGCGGGGGACTCCAGCGGACGGGTCCGAACTCAGCGCTGCGGGGGAGACGGCGGGAGGCGAACCGACGGGCGGCAAGCCGGCCGTGGGGCGGGCGGAGCCGGCCTGTGCGGGAGCGGAGGCGAGGTGTGCGTCGCGACGTGGCTGGGCCGAGGGAACGCAGTGCGGGAGCAGCGCCGGGCGGTCGCCGGCGCAGCCGAGCGTTGGGGACGCCGGGGCGGTGCAGCGGAGCGGCCGGCCCGCGGGCGGCACGCAGCGGGAGGTGGGCTAGGTGCAGCTAGGCGCGGGGACGACACGGGCCGAAGGTGGTCGGGCACGGACGGGCGCCGCGTGGTTGGTGGAGCAGCGACGCACGCACGGGCTCGGAGGAGGAGGCGCTCGGGAGGAGGCTGCGCGCGCGCGGGCACGGGGATGTGGCGGAGAACGAGCGGCGTGCGGCATGCAGCGCGCGGGCACGGCGCAGCTGGAGCAGCGAGCAGGCGCGGCGAGATGGGACGGCGGCCGCAGCCACCACTCGGACGCGGCGCCGGCGCGGGCGCGGCGGCGAGGAGCAACGCGCGCGGGGGGAGCGCGATGACGGCCCGTCATGGCCGCGCGCGGTGAAGAGCTGCCTGCATGCACATGAGCCGGGCTAGCTAGCTAAGCTAGCATACACGCAGCCGGATCGATTGGCTTTGCTAGCTAGCTAGCTAGGCACGAGTACGTGCATGCACAGGGACGGAGACGGCCAGCAAACCCGCACGCAGAGGTGTGGCTGAGACAAGGCCGTAGCCGATGACCAGGGAGACGACCGAGGGTGGAGCAGCGTGCGCGAGGGCAACGAGGTCGGGCACGGGCGGAGCAACGCAGGAGCCGCGATGGGCGGCCGGGGTCGCGGTGGTGGCGACAAAAAGGGTCCTGCCCGGACCGCGATTCCAGCAGCAGCTTGCCCCACGGTGGGCGCTAACTGTCGTGGTATTCTCGCGGGGGATGCGCGATCACGGCAGATGCCATGGGATGGCTTGAAGAGGTGAGGGCAAGGCTACAGTGGAGATCCGGGACCGGTTTGGGCAATTGTACACGGTGGCTTACCCAGGTTCAGGGCCCTCCGTGGGAGGTAACACCCCTACTCTTGCATGTCTGATGTATATGTGGAGTATATGGTAGTACATGGTTGCTCCTGGAGCTGTATGAGAGAGGAGAGCCGTGGGCTTCTTGCCTCCTGTGTGCGTGCGTGAGAATGAAGAGTGAGAGGGAGTGTGCCTGAGTGCCTGGCTTGCACCCGATAATGAGCTCCCTGGGTCACCTTATAAAGGGGTGCCCAGGGGACAAGAGGGTCCCATATTGCCAAACTACACCGGGGGGACACCAGACGTGTGAACAGTGCCGGCTGTACGTCTACAGTGCCAGCTGCTCACCGACAGTGCTCTACTATAGAACGTGGCCGTCTCGTCTGCGCAGGTCCGACGGAATGTCTGAGGTTTCCTTGGCCGGATTCTAGCCGGACAGGCTCCACCCGGACGGCTCTACCCGGACGGGCTCCACCCGGACGGCTCCACCCGGACGGCCCTACCCGGACGGGCTCCACCCGGACGGTTCCACCTGGACAGGCTGGACCCGGACAGGCTGAACCCGGCCAGGCTGAACCCGGCAAGGTTCCAGCCAGCCAGGTTCCATCCAGCCAGGCAGGTCGCCAGGTGGCCAGCCAGACGGGTCGCCCGGTCGCCAGGTGGCGAACCGGACGGGACGCGGGGCGGCGAGCCGGACGGGACGCCGGTTGGCGAGCCGGACAGGTCGCCAGGTGGCCAGCCGGACGGGACGCCAGCATGCCAGGGGACGCTCCCCTGGCAAAGTTTTGAAGTGTCGTTTCGCCGTCTTGGGCCTACCCGGGGTTCATCCCCCCGACAGGCATAAAATTTCTGAAAGAGGTATTGAAGTTGATAAAGCTAAGTTTGATGCTATTGAGAAAATGCCGTCTCCTAAAGATATTAAAGGTATAAGAAGTTTCCTTGGTCATGCTGGTTTCTATAGGAGGTTTATTAAAGACTTCTCTAAAATTTCTAGGCCTCTTACCAATCTTTTGCAAAAAGATGTTCCATTTGTTTTTGATGATGATTGGCTAGAAGCCTTTGAAACACTTCAGAAAGCCTTAACCACTGCACCTATTGTTCAACCACCTGATTGGAACTTGCCTTTTGAAATTATATGTGATGCTAGTGATTATGCTGTTGGTGCTATTCTAGGATAGAGAGTTGATAAGAAATTAAATGTTATCCATTATGCTAGTAAAACCCTAGACGGTGCTCAAAGAAATTATGCTACTACTGAGAAAGAATTTCTAGCAGTTGTGTTTGCTTGTGATAAATTCAGATCTTACATAGTTGATTCCAAAGTAACTGTTCACACCGATCATGCTGTTATTAAATATCTTATGGAAAAGAAAGATGCTAAACCTAGACTCATTAGGTGGGTTCTATTGCTATAAGAATTTGACTTGCATATTATTGATAGAAAGGGAGCTGAGAATCCCGTAGCAGATAATTTGTCTAGAATGGAAAATGTTCTTGATGACCCACTACCAATTAATGATGATTTTCCTGATGAACAATTAGCTGTCATAAATGCTTCTCGTAATACTCCTTGGTATGCAGACTATGCTAATTATATTGTTGCTAAATTTATACCACCTAGTTTCACATACCAACAAAAGAAAAAGTTCTTCTATGATTTAAGACATTACTTCTGGGATGACCCACATCTTTATAAAGGAGTAGATGGTATTATTAGACGTTGTATACCTGAGCATGAATAGGAACAAATCCTACGGAAGTGTCATTCCGAGGCTTACGGAGGACACCATGCGGGAGACAGAACTGCACACAAGGTATTACAATCTGGTTTTTATTAGCCTACTCTTTTCAAGGATGCTCGTAAGTTTGTCTTATCTTGTGATGAATGTCAAAGAATTGGTAATATTGGTAGACGTCAGGAAATGCCTGTGAATTATTCACTTGCTATTGAACCATTTGATGTTTGGGGATTTGATTATATGGGACCTTTTCCTAAATCCAATGGGTATACTCATATTTTAGTTGCTGTTGATTATGTTACTAAGTGGGTAGAAGCTATTCCAACTAGTAGTGCTGATCATAACACTTCTATTAAAATGCTTAAAGAAGTTATTTTCCCGAGGTTTGGAGTCCCTAGATATTTAATGACTGATGGTGGTTCACATTTTATTCATGGTGCATTCCGTAAACTGCTTGCTAAATATGATGTCAACCATAGAATTGCATCTCCCTATCACCCTCAATCTAGTGGTCAAGTAGAATTGAGAAATAGAGAAATAAAATTAATTTTGCAAAAAACCGTCAATAGATCAAGAAAGAATTGGTCTAAGAAACTCTTGATGATGCATTATGGGCTTATAGAACTGCTTATAAAAATCCTATGGGTATGTCTCCTTATAAAATGGTTTATGGAAAAGCATGTCATTTACCTCTTGAGTTAGAACATAAAGCATATTGGGCAATTAAAGAACTCAATTATGATTTTAAACTTGCTGGTGAAAAGAGGTTATTTGATATTAGCTCATTAGATGAATGGAGAACCCAAGCTTATGAAAATGCCAAATTGTTTAAAGAAAAAGTTAAAAGATGGCATGATAGAAGAATTCAAAAACGGGAATTCAAAGTGGGTGAGCAAGTTCTATTGTACAATTCTCGTTTGAGATTCTTTGTAGGAAAGCTTCTCTCTTAATGGGAAGGACCGTATATCATCGAAGAAGTTTATCGCTCCGGAGCCATCAAAATAAACAACTCCGAAGGCACTAATCCGAGAGTGGTGAATGGGCAAAGAATTAAGCATTATATTTCAGGTACTCCCATTAATGTTGAAACTAGTATTATTGAAACAATTACACCGGAGGAGTACATAAGAGAGACCTTCCAGAACACTCCAGAACCCTGAAAAAGAAGAGGTATGTGATACAGTAAGTAAAACGTCTCCAAAAATTCCATAAAAATACTTTTTGTCAGTTTTGGTATATTAGAAAAAATACAAAAATAAGAAACAGCCGAGGGGACCCATGAGGTGCACACGAGGCAGCAGGGCGCGCCACCCCCCTGGCGCGCCCTGGTGGCTCGTGGGCCCCTCGTGAGCCTTCCCGACTCCGTTTTCTTCTGGATTACTTGTTTTGCAAGATAAAAATTCTATATATATACTCCCGGACGTTTTGACCACTGTATCGCAGAAATTTCCTCTATTCTTGTTTCGTGCTATTTTTCTGACAGATCTGAAAGTATGTCATCTCAAGACTCAGATGGAGAGAGCTTCGTATCAAACTACGTTGCGAATCCAAGGATCTATGTGGATATAGACCCCTACGGATGGTCCGTGGAGGAGGAGCGAGATGCCAACATGAAGGGAACGGAAGATGCGAGCTCGGATGAATAAGATGCCCCTCTACCTCAACCGGGAGATATGCATGTGGAGTTCAAGAAGTCGAGCCTCCCAAACATAGTAAACAAATCTAAGATCCAATTTATCCCTTTCTGTCTTCTACAGGAAATCAAGAATGCATTGTGTGAGAAGATAGTGGAGCTTGAGCAAGAAATTAGCAAGTTGAAGGAAGAAAACTATGTTCTGAAGCGGAAACTGGAGGACAAGCCCACCACTTCATCACCACCACCATAACCGAAGAAGGAAACTTGAGTACATGGGTATGGGCACTCCCCTTGGCTTGTGCCAAGCTTGGGGGAGGTGCCCCGGTATCGTATCACCATCACTTTTGCTATATTTACCTATTTTTAGTTCGATCCTTATTTATTTCGTGATTTAGTTGAATAAAAGTTTAGTATGATCTTTTTTCGAGTGCAAGTTTCGTGATCTATCTATCTATGTAATTGAGTTGAGAGTAATATAATAAAGAGTAGTTTGAGTTTTTGCTTCTTTACTTTTATGTTTCAATCCTAGCAATGAAAATAATGAAAAAGATCATATGCTAATCTTATGGAAAGTAATGACATTACATAAAGAAAAGTATAAGTGGTAAAATTTATTGGAAGTTAACAAGCATAGCATTAGTCAATGATGCAATTCATGACAAAATTTATAGGGAAGAGAAGATTCACATGCAAATACACTATCTTGGACATATTTTATGATTGTGAGCCCCCATTAAGTATTTTATGTCAAATTGTTGATGTTGGACAAGGAAGACAACATAATGAAATATGTTTGCTTATATTCACATAGAAGTTATATTGTCATAGATCCTCCAACATGTGGTGCTTGCCCAATATCTTTGCTAGCCAAAAATCTGCACCAAGTAGAGATACTACTTGTGCATCCAAAACCCTTAAACCCAGTTTCATGTCATGAGAGTCCACTATATCTACCTATGGATTGAATAAGATCCTTCAAGTAAGTTGTCATCGGTGCAAAAAGCAATAAATATTGCCTCTAAATGTGTATGAACTTTTATTGTAAGGGAAAATAAGCTTTGTACGAACTTGTGATGGCAAAGAAATAAAAGCGACGGACTGCATATAAAGGTTGCTATCACAAGGGGCAATATAAAGTGACATTCCTTTGCATTAAGAGCTTGTGCATCCAACAACAAAAAGCGCATGACAACCTCTGCTTCCCTCTGCAAAGGGCCTATCTTTTACTTTTATGTATTTACTTTTTATGCAAGTGTCAATAGCGTTCTCCTCTATTCCTTTTTATTTTTCTCTTTTGCAAGCATCATGTCGTGGGGAAAGATCTAGGCATATATATCCAGTTGGATATGAGTGATCATGAGTTATTATTGTTGACATCACCCTTGAGGTGAATAAGTTGGGAGGCGAAATTATAAGCCCCTATCTTTCTATGTGTCTGGCTGAAACTTTTTGCTCCATATATATGTTGCGAGTGTTAACAATCATAGAAAACTAAATGATGGCTGAGTATGTGGACTTGCTAAAAAGCTCCTACATGAGACCCTTCCTGAAAATATGATGAATTGCAATTGCATTGTTGACTGAGAACATAGTTTGTTAGTTTTCAAGAAAGTCTATGCTTTATACTTCATTGTTGTGATGAATTGTTACTTGCTCATGAGAAGTTTTATGATAATAAATATTGCTGTTATAATAATGATCATGATGCTACTATGTCTGTATTTTGTTTTTATCGACACCTCTCTCTCTCTAAACACGTGGACATGATTATCGATATCGGCTTTCGCTTGAGGACAAGCGAGGTCTAAGCTTGGGGGAATTGATACGTCCATTTTGCATAATGTTTTACTACTGTTATTTATAGTGTTTTTAATCAATATAACACTTTGTGGAGCAATTCTAATGCCGTTTCTCTCTTAATATGCAAGATTTACACAAGGAGGGAGATTGTCGGCAACTGGAATTCTGGACCTGAAAAAGCTATGTCAGAGATACCTATTCTGCACATCTCCAAATGAGCTGAAATTTCACGGAGATTTATTTTGTAATAAATAAAAAATACTGGAAGAAAGAAATACCAGAGGGGGCCACCCAGGAGCCCACGAGGCACCAGGGCGCGCCACCCTCCCAGGCGCGCCCTGGTGGCTTGTGGGGCCCCTGGCCAGCCTCCGGTGCCCATTTTCTGGTATATAAGTCCATTTGCCCTAGAAAATATATAGAGAAGACTTTTGGGATGGTGCGCCGCCGTCTCGAGGCGGAACTTGGGCAGGAGCACTTTTGCTCTCCGACGGAGCGATCCCGCCGGGGATACTTCCCTCCGGAAGGGGGAAATCGGAGCCATCGACATCACCAACGATCCTCTCATCGTGGGAGGACCAATCTTCATCAGCATCTTCAGCAGCACCATCTCATCTCACACCCTAGTTCATCTCTTGTATTCAATCTTTGTCTCAAAACCTCAGATTGGTACATGTGGGTTGCTAGTAGTGTTGATTACATCTTGTAGTTGATGCTAGTTGGTTTATTTATTGGAAGATTATATGTTCAGATCCAATATGCTATTCAATACCCCTCTGATCTTGAACATGAATATGGTTTGTGAGTAGTTACTTTGTTCTTGAGGACATGGGAGAAGTCTTATCATAAGTAATCATGTGAATTTGGCATTCGTTAGATATTTTGATGATATGTATGTTGTTGATTCTCTTAGTGGTGTCATGTGAACATTGACTACATGATACTTCACCATCTTTGGGCCTAAGGGAATGCATTGTGGAGTTGTAATTAGATGATGGGTTGCTAGAGTGACAGAAGCTTAAACCCTAGTTTATGCGCTATTCCGTAAGGGGCTGATTTGGATCCATATGTTTAATGCTATGGTTAGAGTTATCTTAATTCTTCTTTCGTAGTTGCGGATGCTTGCGAGAGGGGGTAATCATAAGTGGGAGGCTTGTTCAAGTAAGAACAGCGCCCAAGCACCGGTCCACCCACATATCAAATTATCAAAGTAGCACACGCGAATCAAACAAACATGATGAAAGTGACTAGATGAAATTCGCATGTGTCCTCGAGAACGCTTTGCTTATTATAAGAGATCATTCCGGCTTGTCCTTTGCTACAAAAAGGATTGGGCCACCTTGTTGCACTCTTTGTTACTATTGCTACTTGTCACTTGTTACAAATTATCTTGCTATCAAACTACTCATTACCGATAATTTCAGTGCTTGCAGAAAATACCTTGCTGAAAACTGCTTGTCATTTCCTTCTGCTCCTCGTTGGGTTCAACACTCTTACTTATCAAAAGGACTACGACTGATCCCCTATACTTGTGGGTCATCAGGTGCAAGGATTTCTTGTTTTGTGTGCAGGTGCTGCTAACGAGGTGTTGCGTGATTCTCCTACTGGATTGATAACCTTGGTTTCATAACTGAGGGAAATATTTATCTCTACTATACTGCATCTCCCTTCCTCTTCAGGGAATTACCAATGCAGCTCACAAGTAGCAGGAAGGATTTCTGGCGCCGTTACCGGGGAGACATCATCAACATCTGTCAAGTACCTACGCACAAAACTTACATCTCCTTGCATTTACTTTATTTGCCTTTGCCTCTCGTTTTCATCTCCCCCACTTCTAAAAAGTTTTTACAAAAATAGAAAAATATTTTCCGTTTGCCTTTTTCTTGTTTGCTTGTTTGCTTGCTTGCTTTACCATTATGGCTAGTTCTACTCCCGATATGCCTTTCCCTCCGTACTTAGGAGACAATCCAGGAATTTTAAACTATAAATATTTGAGTGATGAATCTTTAAAAGAAGCATGGGATAGATTATTAAAAATACAAGTAAGTGCTAGGCCTCAGTTTCACATTAAATTGTTCCTTAAAATTTTTTATGTTGGTCTACCCCTTGCTCATAGATGTGTCTTGGATTCTATATTTGAAAATGATTTTCTTGGGAGTGACGCCTTTGACACCTACGAAAAAATGAAAAGTATATTTGGACAACCAAAAGCTGAAACTATCGAGCCCATTACTCTTGAATGCTTTCACCAAACTGAGCAAATAAAGGAAATAATAGCTAGTATGGATTCTAACTTTCGAGGAATATTCAATCTTGCCTCTAAAATAAATAGCAATGTGGTGTCACAAAATAGGAGGGTTGATGCTTTGGATCAAAAGATCTCTCTTTGTGTTTTGAAAGAAATAAAAACCCTTTGCACTAAGCTTGATCATTTAGTGCACATTATTGATAATGGCAAAGAGAGTGAAATAGGAGTTGCAAGGTTTAAAACCAAAGATGACAATACTTGAAACTATGCATTATGCCTAGCTAGGGGCATAAAACAATAGCGCTTGTTGGGAGGCAACCCAATGAATAAAATAAATTTTTACTTTTTGTTTCTGTTATTGTGTGTTTTCACCTTTATGCTACTGTTATGATTGTGTTTTTGTGTTTTTAATTAGTATTTGTGCCAAGTAAAGCCTTTAGGATGATTTGGAAGATAGTATAATTGATGCTGTTTGGAAAACAGAAAGTTTTGCGTCCAGTGCTGGAATTTTGTTTCTGTACTGGAGTGTCAGAAAAATCTGAAATTTTTACACAGTATTGGTATATGAATTTCCCACGTTTTCCTAATTTTTCAGAATGTTTGGAGTTACAGAAGTTTGGCTTTTAAATAGATCTCTACAGACTGTTCTGTTTTTGACAGATTCTGTTTTTGATGCACTACTTGCTTGTTTTGATGAAACGATGGATTGTATCGGGGGGTATAAGCCATGGAGAAGTTAGAATACAGTAGGTATAATGCAGAAATAAAATATGAATGGGTTTACAACAGTACTTAAAGTAGTGATTTATTTTGTTATACTAACGGATCTCACGAAGGTTTTGTTGAGTTTTGTGTGATTGAAGTTTTCAAGTTTTGGGTGAGATCACGATGGATGAAGGAATAAGGAGTGGCAAGAGCCTAATCTTGGGGATGCCCAAGGCACCCCAAGGTAATATTCAAGGAAGACTCAAGCGTCTAAGCTTGGGGATTCCCCGGAAGGCATCCCCTCTTTCTTCTACCAACCATCGGTAATTTTACTTGGAGCTATATTTTTATTCGTCACATGATATGTGTTTTGCTTGGAGCATCGTGTATTATATGATTCTTTTCTTTGTTTGCTTTTTAATTTATCACAATCATCTTTGCTGGACACACCAATTTGAGAGAGCCACACGTTCATCATAATTTGCTAGAATACTCTATGTGCTTCACTTAAATTTTTTGAGCTAGGCAGTTGCTCTAGTGCTTCACTTAAATCTTTTTGAGCACGGCGGTGGCTAAATTTTGAAGAAATATTTAAACTCTCATGCTTCACTTATATTATTTTGAGAGTTGATAAGATTAAAATTTTAAAGAAATATTTAAACTCTCAAGCTTCACTTATATCATTTTGGGAGTTGATAAATTTTGAAGAAATATGTGCACTCTCATGCTTCACTTATATCTTTTTGCGAGTTGATAATTGTAATGGTAATTTGCACAAGATATGAATTTGGTCCCAAAGTGATGAATATTCAAGAGGGATATAATAAAAACTTTCATATAGATCATTGGATATGATAAGTGTGATTCCTTGCAATAGTTTTGCGATATGGAGATGATGATATGTGAGTCATATTAGTGAGTAATTGTGATTTAGTAAGAATATTAGTGTCGGTGTATAAAACATGGGTATTTTATACCCTGACTTATGCATAGACAGTAGCAGCCTCCTTGCCGGCCAAGCCTTGCCGGGAACCGCCAAGACCAAGATTTACGACCCAGTTGCGGAGGCCACTGGAGAGAAGCTCAAGACACAGCACCAGCAAACACTCAACTAGTACTGAAGATGAAGACACTCCTTACCGGCAAGGCTAAACCGGCAAGGTGAAGACCCAGCAAGCTTCGTACCGGCAAGCTTCTGCCAGTCCTCCAGTGCTCCACCTCACCGCACAGATGTTCGCTAATGGATGAGGTGTCGACCGTGCAGGCTGGTTGGTGAGGCTTATCGGGCACATGCCAGCACGCTGGGGCAGGATTTGCCTTTAATGACACCCGTCCAGGAGGCGTGTTAGAATAATACAAGGTAGCTGGGCGAGCGGCGCAGAAACCTTGCCGGGGATACCTCTCCACATGACACCTAACGGTGCATTTAATGCTTTTGTCCTATATTGGCAGAGTTAGGTATGATAGCACTGTTTGCTATCTATTTTGCCACTGTGGTAACCCCTTGAGCTATAAAAGGAGGGCCAAGGCAATAGTTAGAGGGATTCGGACTCTTTACACAACTCGCATGTGCAGCTGCCTCTCCGCGCCTTGCCGGAGAAGCGCTCCTTGTCCTCGTGTTCATACACCCTCAATATACCAAAGCAGGAGTAGGGTTTTATGCTTCTCAGCAGCCCGAACCTGGGTAAATCACCCTGCGCCCTCTGGTGATTCTGCTCTTTGTGCTTGCGTCTCCCCCCACCGAACCACAAGGGGCTGGATGGCCCCATAGATGGTCGTACCACCACGACATCTTTGGCGCGCCAGGTAGGGGGGTCGCTGGTGCGAACCTGATCCATCAGAGTGCGCGTTGATATCATCAACTTCATCATCTTCTTCACCGTCGATGGCGCCCAAGAAGAAGGGCATCACGATGATAGCTCCTTTTGCCTCCAAAGCTCCTTCACGCGCATCCGCAGGCGGCGCAGCTAATGCGGGCGGCGCGAACACCGCGGTTGGCACGACCAGCACAGGCGGCGCGGTTACCATGCCCACCGTAGCCAGAGCAGGAGATGAGCGCGCTGGAGGTAGTTGACTTCCTCGACCCTCTGGCGAACAAAGCCGAGACGGCGCGGGCGGGACGAATGGCCGTCTACCGCCTCCTCCCGGCCGCGCCGACGAGCGCAACCACTGGGGCAACGATCCCCGGGCCGGCGCGAGCCAAGACCCCGCCGTGGCGACGTCCAGGGATGCTGCATCGAGGCACACGCCATGCCCATCACAGGATAGGTGCAGCGCGACCGCAAGCGACGTCAACGACCCTGGGCGGCGGCGACCACACGGCAAGACCCCTGTCGATCAGATCCCAGATCGTCAGGCACCACCTCTGCCACGACAGCCTTCTGTTGGTCATGTGCCGCGGCAGCAAGATCGCGATGGTGCTCCTGCTGGCTCTGCCAAGAGTAGAGCGACTTCGCGTTCTTCACTTCCGGCCATGCCAACCACAGCAGCGGAGGCGATGGCGCGGGCTCAGATGCTGCTGAACTTCCCTCCGGTAGCAGAGAAGATGGATGAGTGGAGAGCCACCATCCAAAGCCTGATTGGATTTGCTGAAGCCAGCAAATCACAGCAAGCGGAGCCCTCACGGCGACCACAAGCGGCGCCAGTAGCCCTAACTGGTGGCCGCGTTGACGGTGCTACGCTAACAGTGCAATCGCCTCCGTGGCAACAGCCTCAACAGCAGCAACGTCAACAGCCGCGACAAGCCCAGCAATCTTTCGAGCCCGACGAGATGTCGATGGCTTCTTCGGACCCACGAGCATGGCAAGATCAGCGGCAAGTGCTGCGAGACAGACGGGCAGAGGACGCCCGCACCACCATCGAACGGCGCCGGGAGGCACGCCGTCAATCTGACGCGCGCAACGGCCCCATCGTTGATGAGCCCGTGCCAGGGGTTGGCGGGTATCTACCTTACGATGTTGGGTGTCCCGCCTTCACCCGTGAGCTGCGGCAAGTCCAATGGCCGTCCGTCCGAGCCTTCAAGCCAGAAGTACCAGAGAAGTACAACGGCAAGCTGAACCCGGTAGAGTTTCTGGGCATCTACACGATTGTCGTGCAAGCTGTCGGGGGAAGAGACGAAATGATCCTCGCCAATTACTTTCCGTTGGTAATGAAGCCCAACGTGAGATCATGGCTGATGAACTTGCCGGAGAACTACATTTCTTCGTGGTCAGATCTCTGCAATGAGTTTGTTGGTGCCTTTACCGGAGGCCACCAGGCCCCTGGACAGCCCAGTGACCTGCAGGTGATCCCGCAAAGAGATGGTGAAACTTTGCGCAAGTATATCCAGAGGTTCAGCCGCGTGCACCGCAATATCCCAGATGTGCACCCCGCAACTGTGATTGCCTCCTTTCACACGAATGTGCGCAATCGGAGGATGTGGGAGAAAATGAACGTCAAGTTGCCCAAGAGCGTCAACAAGCTCTACACGTTGGCGGATAAGTGTGCACGCGCTGAGGAAGGAAGGAGGCTTCCCGGGGAGGACGCTGGTGCCGAGGTAGATTCTGAGGATGATGATGCTGCCACCCCAAGAAAGAAAGGCCGAAAGCCTAACAGGAAGCGCAAATGCAAAACTGTTATGGCTGTCGAAGGCTCCGGCAACTCCGAGTCCGCCAAGAAAGCCAAGACTGAAAACTCTGGCAAGGAGGCTGCTGTATGCGCCACTTGCCAGGAGGCGGCGGCAAACGAGAAAGCCGGGAAGTTTGATGGACCGTACTGCAAGATTCACCGTACCAAAGGCCACGATCTCCAAGAGTGCTGGCAAGTCGAGCACCTTGTTGAGAAATAGAAAGCTGAATACGAAAAGCGTGACAAAGAGAAGGGTCAAGATGGTACCAGCGGATCCGGCAAAAAGGGCCGTGGTGGTCGAGGAGGCCGCCGTGGCAAGGCCAAGCAGCAGAAAGAGAAGCCTGCTAGAGGCCGAGACAAGAAAGAGGAAGATGATGGAAGTGACGAAGAGGGCGATGATGAGACCAGCGAACAAGAATTCCAGAAGGCAACCGATGCCATGTGCATCGACGGAGGAGCATCATTGCACTCCTCTCACCGCCAACTTAAGCAGTGGGCGTGTGAGGTTAATGCGGCAAAACCGGCAATGGGCTCTCAAAAACCACTCAAATGGTCACACACGCCTATCATTTTTTATGCCGAGGACCACCCTGATCGCATAACTGCGGTCGGGTGTTTGCCGTTGTTTGTTTCGCCAACAATTCGCAACCTCCAAGTAACAAAGATGTTAGTTGACGGTGGGGCTGGCCTGAATCTGATCTCTCCGGAGGTTGTCAAGAGGCTGTAGATCCCGGATGAGGAACTCGAGAAAACGGGCACGTTTCAAGGAGTAAACCCGGGAAGAAGCCAGCCCAAGGGAAAGATCACATTACCGGTGACGTTTGGCGGGGAACTGAACTACAGAATGGAAAAGATTGTGTTTGACGTCGTCAAGATCCCCTTGCCGTACAATGGAATTCTTGGCCGCCTAGCCTTGGCAAAATTCATGATAGCATCTCACTACGCTTACAACACGTTGAAGATGCCAGGGCCGATGGGTGTCATTTCCATCAACTCCGACAAGAAAGATGCAGTCATTTGCGTCGACAAGATGTACAGAGATGCGGTTGCAGCAGAGGCCGCCAAGGCGCCAGCTCCCGCAAAGAAGAAAGAAAGCAAGAAGTCCGGCAAGACCTCTAGCAAGGATTTCGGGAAGCGCACCTCTTCGGAGTGCTGCACGCCTGTTGAAGACTTGCCGGAGTACTCTGCCGGTAAGAAATCCAAAGCTGCTTCACCAGCGACCAAAAAGGTGCCGGCGAGGGAGGACGGCACTGACGGCACCTTCACCATCAGTGCCACCCTTGACAGCAAATATGAAAGCGCGCTCGTTGCCTTCCTGCGGGCGAATGTCGGTGTGTTTGCATGGTGACCATCTGACATCCCCGGTGTTCCCAGGGAGGTAATTGAGCACCACCTTGCTGTCTGTCCCCACGCTCGGCCCGTCAAGCAAAAGGTCCGGAAGCAAGCTTTGGAATGGCAACAATTCATTGCCAAAGAAATCAAGAAACTTGAAGCAACAGGTTTGGTTAGAGGTGTACTACATCCAACTTGGTTGGCAAACCCAGTTGTGGTGCGCAAAGCAAACGGGAAGTGGAGACTTTGTATTGACTACACTGATATCAACAAAGCATGTCCAAAGAATCCTTTCCCTTTGCCGCGCATTGATAAAATTGTAGACTCCACTTCCGGCTGTGATTTACTCTCCTTCCTTGATGCATATTCTGGATACCATCAAATATTCATGGCCAAGGAGGATGAGGAGAAAACCACATTCATTACTCCATGTGGCACATACTGCTTCGTGCGTATGCCTTTCGGATTAAAGAGTGCTGGTTCAACATTTGCAAGGGCGGTCCAGATTGGTTTTGAGCCCCAGCTGCATAGGAATGTGGAGGCATACATGGATGATATAGTGGTCAAAACCAAGGACAAATCTACCCTCATTCAAGATTTAGAAGAGACATTTGCTAACTTGCGCAAAATCAACTTGAAGCTCAACCCCGAGAAGTGTGTGTTTGGCGTTCCATCCGGCAAGCTTCTCGGGTTCTTTGTATCTCAACGAGGAATTGAAGCGAATCCCGACAAGATCAAAGCAATTGAGCAGATTCAAGCACCAAAAAGCGTCAAAGATGTGCGGCGTCTTGCCGGCTGTGTTGCTACCTTAAGTAGGTTCATTTCAAGATCCGCTGAGAGCGTCCTGCCGTTTTTCAAGATTTTGAAAAAGGCAGGTCAGATGAAATGGACTCCGGAAGCGGAGGCCGCGCTGCAGGACTTGAAAAGGTACCTCTCCTCCGCGCCAACACTGGTTGCGCCTAGACCATAAGAGCCATTGTTGCCATATGTAGCGGCAATGAATCAAGTGGCTAGTGTTGCATTAATGGCGCAAAGGGAAGTCGAGGACGAGGAAGCAACCGCGGCAAGCCCATCCAGCGACGAACCGGGATCTTCTCCGGCAAAGCCTGGTGCCGACAAGTCAGAAACAGCGCAAGCAGATGAAACTAACCAACAAGTGATGCCGAAGAAGAAAGTGGTGCAGCGGCCCGTTTATTTTGTTAGTTCCCTTTTGCAAGGGGCTAGGTCAAGATACTCGGGGGTACAGAAATTGCTTTTCGGCCTTCTTATGGCCTCGAGAAAGCTGCGCCACTACTTCCAAGCACACGAGATCACCGTCGTCACTCGCTTTCCGTTGCAACGCATCCTAAGAAATCTGGAAGCAACTGGCAGGATAGTGGAGTGGGCGTTGGAACTGTCAAGCTTTGCACTCAAGTTTGAAAGCACTTCAACCATTCAGAGCAGGGCCTTGGCGGAGTTCATCGCCGAATGGACGCCAACGCAAGACAAAGAAATTCAAGAAATAGCTCTCCCCGGCAAAGAGACAGCCAAAGAATGGATCATGTACTTTGGCGGTGCCTTCTCGCTGCAAGGCGCTGGTGCCGGAGTGCTGCTTGTCGCACCCACCGGAGAGCACCTCAAGTATGTGGTTCAAATGCACTTTCCCAGGGAGCAAGCTACAAACAACACTGCTGAGTACGAAGGGCTCCTTGCCGGTCTTAGGATCGCAGTAGACCTTGGAATCAAAAAAATGATCATCCGCGGTGACTCGCAGCTTGTTGTGAAACAAGTAAACAAAGATTACCAGAGCCCGTTGATGGAGGCGTATGTGGAAGAAGTGAGGAAATTGGAAGAACACTTTGACAGGTTGCAAACAGAGCACGTCCCTCGTGCGGAAAACAGCATTGCTGATAGCCTGTCAAAGTGTGCCGCTCAAAAGCTTCCCATGGAACCGGGAATGTTTGTGCTCCATTTGAATCGACCAACAGTCACTCCATCAATGCAAGCTGGTAAGAGAAGGAAGTTGAATACCAGCAAGTACTTTCCGGCAGGGCTTCCTGAAACCGCCGGCAAGGATGTTGCCGGGAACAATGGAACGGTTGTCGGTGAGCAGCAGCTTAGCGTAGAACCTCAGGTTCTTGCCGCGGAGGCAAGCGCTCCCGCAGCCGAAGAAACGCCTTTAGTCCTTGTCATCGAGCCACAGGCTCCGGCATGGGCACAGCAGATAGTTCATTTCCTTCAAACAGGAGAACTTTCCGATGAGCAAAAAGAAGTTGAGAGAGTAGCCCGTCTGTCGGAGTCTAGGATCTACGTCCAAGAAACTTCTCCAAGAACTTAGGATTCGAACACTGGGGGACTTTGCTTGGCAGCCTACGACGGGACTACGGCGGGGACACGACGGACTCGCTGGCTCTCACCGGACACGAAGGGGACATGCGAGCTACCCAGGTTCGGGCCACCGTGCGGTGTAATACCCTACTCCTGCCTGTGTTGGATTGCTCTGTGATTGAGAGCTTGCGGCTCCAAATACACAAGGTATGGGGGAGAATGGATCCATCCCCTTACATGGAAGCGGCCCTGCCCCTTTTGTAATGCTTTGGTCCTCTTCCCCGAAAATATGAGCGGGAAAGGGTAGCCACAGGGCGGCAATTCAAAGGGGGACAGGGGCGCAGGCTTATCCTGACTAAAGGCGGTCTCCGACTGCCAAAGTAGCTCCTTGTGACGCGCTGGTGGGCTTGGCGATGACCTCCGTCCTGGCGCGTTGTTCTGTCCTGATCTTCTATCACCAAAGAGGAAGACCTTTGGGACGTGCTTTAGGGGAGGCAGACGCCGTTGCTCCCTTATCACCAGAATGGAAGCGGGGCTTGGTCGCGCCCCGCTGTCCTTATCCTGACAGCGGGACGTCACCCATGTGCTGGGCGCGGAGCCCCACGACTGGCACTGTACGACCTGCTTCATGAGAAGGCCTCGCGAGGGGAGCCTCGCGAGGGAACCTGGCGCTTGGCGGCCTCGGCAGGGCCTGGCCTGGCGGGGAGGATCCTTGTGAGGCTCTCCCCTCGTGAGGCTCGCCCCTCGCGAGGCAGCTTCCTCCGGAGCGGCCGCGGCAGGGCCACTCTCATGGGCCGATTGCCGAGCGCGGTCCTTTGGGCCAGAGGCAGATGGGCTGTGGTAGCCTGGTTCCCACTGGGCCGACAGTAGCCCCCGGGCCCATGGCGCGCACGTTTCGCCCGTTAGGGACGAAATGCCACGGGGCCCAATGAGCTGCCGGGCCCAGAGGCGACACGTGGCGGCTTTCACGGGGAGGGTCGCCCCCACTCCCCACGACGCCTCGGTAACCGCCGTCTTGGCGATAAAGCCTGCGTGCTCGGGGTGCAGGTGCATCATTGCTCCTCGTCCCCATCTTGCCCTTCGTCTCGCGCGAGCAGTTTCGCGAGGCGGCTTCCTCCGGAGCGGCCGCCGAGTACGGTCCTCTGGGCCAGAAGCAGACGGGCCGTGGTACCCTAGTTCCCACTGCGCCGACAGTAGCCCCCGGGTCCGCAACGCGCACGTTCCGCCCGTTAGGGATGAAACGCCGCGGGGCTCACTGAGCTGGCGGGCCCAGAGGCGACGCGTGGCGGCTTTCACGGGGAGGGTCGCCCCCACTCCCCACAATGCCTCGGTAACCGCCATCTTGGTGATAAAGCCTGCGCGCTCGGGGCGCAGGCGCGTCATTGCTCCTCGTCCCCATCTTGCCATTCGTCTCGCGCGAACAGCTTTGCGAGGCGGCTTCCTCCGGAGCGGCAGCGGCAAGGCCACTCTCATGGGCTGGCCACCGAGCGCGGTCCTCTGGGCCAGAGGCAGACGGGTCGTGGTACCCTGGTTCCCACTGGGCCGACAGTAGCCCCTGGGCCCATGGCGCGCATGTTCCGCCCATTAGGGACGAAACGCCACGGGGCCCACTGAGCTACCGGGCCCAGAGGCGACGCGTGGTGGCTTTCACGGGGAGGGTCGCCCCTACTCCCCATGACGCCTCGGTAACCGCCGTCTTGGCGATAAAGCCTGCACGCTCAGGGCGCAGGCGCGTCATTGCTCCTCGTCCCCATCTTGCCCTTCGTCTCGCACGAGCAACTTCTCCGTTGCTCCTCCCCCAACTTCCAATCTCTCCGTCACCATGGCCCCTGGCAGGAAAGGGAAGAAGAAAACCGCTGAGCCGGGGTCATCGGTCCCGCCGGGGCCGGGGCCTGCGCTACTGAAATCCATGATCCTCAACGAGGGCCTAGACAAGGTGCGGCCGATGACGGCCAGCGCCCACAACGGGAACGGGGCGACGAAGATCTGGCCAGCGTCGCGCCCCACGGCGCCGCGAGGGGATACGACCTTCCCATTCTTCCTCCACTCCGTCTTCGCTGGGCTGGTGCCCCCCTTCTCCGACTTCTTCAACGCCGTGCTCAGCCACTACCAGGTTCATGCGCTGCACCTGCACCCGAGCTCGGTCCTTCCCCTCTCCGCCTTCGCCTACCTCTATGAGGCCTTTTTGGGGGTGCTGCCATCCGTGGCCTTCCTCCGGAAATTTTTCCGCCTCCGACTGACCGAGGCGGACCAGTGCTCGGACTGCGTGTCATTCCAGATGGTCGCGGGCATGCGCGCGCACATCATCGACATGCGGCTCCCCGAGGAGGTGGAAGGCTACAGGGAGCACTGGGTCTACATGGACGCACGCCAGTACAGCCCCTTGCTCGAAATCCCGGAGGCGCCTGCGTTGCCGAGCTCCGGGTGGGGGCCCGCCGAGCTGATCGAGGCCGCGCTGGGACCAGTCATGGCGAGGATGCGAGTGCTCCAAGAAGGCGGGCTCACCACGAGCATGCTCGTCAAGTAGTTCGTGCGCAAGCGCATTGCCCCCCTCCAGGGGCGCCCTCGCCCGGTGTGGACTCACTCAGGCCTGGGGGACCCCATGAGGCTGAGCTCCGATCGCCTTGCCCCGGAGGTGGTGGAGGGGCTGGTGAACGTTCTCCTTGCCGCGGCGACGCCGTTCCAGCCGCCAAGCGCGGCCCCAATTTACTGCTTCAGAAACCGGGAGGACGTGCGGACCGGCATGCCACTGTTTGATCAGTGGGGGCTCATGCCCCCGGGTCATGTGGGACCCCGCGACAACCCGATCCAGGTGCTCCCGCTTCCCGAAGGCGAAGGCGACACAAAGGTGGTGGCCGCGGCCGACGCCTGGAGCGAGGCGGTGGCTTCCGAGCTGACTCGCCGCCTGTTGACGGCAGGAACCGGCAGCAGCGGCAGTAGTGACGCCGGGGGGCCCCAAGTCGAGCCCCAGCGGCCTGCGCCCCCGATGGAGGAAGCCCTTGGCGCGAAGAACCCCGCGGTTGGCGGGGCGATCCCGCCCGCCGAAGCCTCGGGAGGGTGCCTAGGCAGGCCCCACTGCAGGGCCTCAGGATGGGGCCCCGAAGAGTCCCGGGGGGGCGGAAGCGGCAGCCGCCCTGGAGGGAAGCTAAGGAAGCGGCGATGGGTTCCCAGAGATGAGTAAGTCCCCCTGCCTCACGCGTTCCTTACGCCCACCGCCTCATCTTGCACGGCTCCACTTGATCCCTGGTTATGCAGTTGGGGCTCCCCGCCGAAGAAGAAAAAGGAGGGTGTCCGGGACGAGGATGCCGAAGAGCCCGCCGGGACTCAGCGGGAGTTGGGGGCGGTTGCCGCACCGGCGCCCCCAACGATCCTCGCGAAGCGTGACGGAGTTGTGGGGGAGGGGTCTGCAGGATTTGCCCAGCCTCCCGAGGAGGCCTCCCCTCCTGCCGGAGAAAGGGTGCCTCCGGAAGGGGCCCGCCCTGAGGGAGAGGTAGGCACCGACGCGGCGGCCACCGCAAGCCTCGAGCGATCCCCAGGGCACCGCGAGGCGGAGGCGGTCGCGCCCTGTCCTACCGGTGCGGCCGAGCGGCCAGCAGGGGCGGGAGCCGAGGCGGAGGTCGAGAAGGATCCTGGCCGCCTGGAGGGGAATAAGGCCCCCTCAGGCGGAGGCCTGAGCGGATCGATGACGCAGTAGCCCCCGAGTCCCCAGAGCCACGGGGGGCGGAGATGGAAGGTCCGGACACACCCGGGACCCTGGCCCTGGTGAGCCGCAACATCCTATCGCGGATCGGGACTCTCCGCCATGCCCGGTCAGCTCTCAACTCCCTAGAGGCCAAGCTCGTGGCCGACGAGGAGAACCTCCGCCTGGAGCAGGGACGCGTCGTGGCCCGTGAGGCCCGGCTAGCCTCCCGCGAAGAGGTAGTCACCCGGCGCGAGAGCCTGGCGGTGGTCCTGGAGATGGACATGGAGTTCCGAGAGCGCGAACTCCTGCGGACCACCATCGAGCAGGAGAGGGAGCGAGAGCACTTGTAGCACCTGGACCGTATCGTGGCGGCCGGCGAGGCCACCTACCAAGAGCGCCTTGCGAAGGCCAACACCACGCTTGAAGAAAGAGCTGCGAGGTACAGGGCCGAGATCGACAAGCGGGGCCAGGAGGAGGTCGCGCGGAAGGCGAAGGCCCTGGCGGACACTTACTCCAACAACCTGAAGAAGCAGGAGGACCGCTTCACGAAGAGGCGCGGCGAACTCGACGCCGAAATTGCCAAGCTCAAGCGGCAGCTCACGGCGTCGGAAGCCGAGAGGCGGAGCGCGGCGGAGCTCCACGCCACGACTCGTCATGAGCTGGAAGACCTCCAGGCTCAGGTGGGCGAGGTTAGCGACGAGGCGCAGCGGGCCCGCGACGAGGCCGCCCGAGGGCGCGGGGAGCAGCTCCAGCACTCCAAGATGTTCCGCGAGCTCATGGGGCGCGCTCGCAGCGTTGTGGCTGCTTTCTCGGTCAAGAGGGTGGATGATCCCCTGGAGATCGACGATGCCAGCTACCTGGCCTTCTTCACGAGGCTCATGGAGCGGCTGGAGGCGAGCTCCACCCGGTGGGACGAGATCCGCGACGCTGAGTGTCGCGACCTCCTGCGCTAGGCGTCGACCCGCGTCTTCAGCAACCTGCTGCACGTTGATGGCAGCTTCAACTTCGACCAGGTGATGTCTCTGGTTCCCGAGGAGCTCCAAGACAAGCTTGCGAGGGCGGTGGAGGACCATGTGGCGAGCCTGCTGGAGCGCTTTGCGCCTGTCGGGGAAGGGTCTGGCGACGACGGCAATCCAGCAGTCGACGATGCCGACGGTGGCTCCGCTGCCTGAGGACCTGCGCTCACCTTCATGTAACAGAGTGGACGCAGCCCCGAGGGGGCGTGAAGACATTTGTACGGCACTTTTGCTGTTAACTACTCAATGTTTAATGCGTTTTCATTTTCCTCTTGCGGCCTTTAACTTCCCTTTTTACATTGCCTTCATGCCCTGCATCGCTAGGACCCACCCCCGAGGCGGGTTACACCGTCGCTGGTATGCCCAGAGCGTGCGCTCGGCAAGGCCAGAGGGTGTTGGGCTCTTAGGGCTGGTAGGAGTCCCTGAGGCGCGATGCTCAGGGTCCCCCCCTTGACGCGCAGGTGGCTCGTGCCAAGGAAATCGAGACGCCGCGAGAGAGAAACGAGAGGGAGGAGGACCCGAGGGGTGCTTTAGACATAGCTCCTTCGAGGCGTGCGGCTTGGGGCGAGTCCTTTGTAGAGCGCGGCTCATGAGGCACAGTCCCTCATGAGGCCCTCCGTCCGTAGGACCCGCTCGCGGTGCCTCCCGAGGGGGGGGCTCCTGAGGCCTTCGTATCCTGCACCAGGAAAACTGCCAAGTTTTTGTGAATAGTGCAGCAGGGCGCGCTCGCGAGGTCGCCTGTGGGTGTTACGCGAGGAGACAAGAGCACCAAGGACCTGGTGAGGTGACGTGCACGGGAGCAGGCCCGCGAGCCAGAGCTCAGTCGCTTGGGTTTTTCAGTGCTGCTGGGACTGACCCGAGCACAGACACCGTGCCCATCCCCCGTTCGTGTGACAGGCACGGGCGATACCATGAGCGCGCGCCCTGCAGTGGCAAGCGCACGGGGTTTTGAAGGAAATAAGCTTTACTGATGCATGAAGCAAGTTCATTACATAACAGAAAGATACATGCTGTCGTGTTCGACATGGGTCAGCTTGAGGATGTGACGGCCGAGGCCCCTCAAGTAGGCCGCCAGCGCGGAGCATGGGGTATCTGCCAGCGCTGAGCATGGGGCTTCCACGAGAGTGGGAAGGAGCTCTCACGTGCCGAAGGCAGCGTGGGTAGAGAGAGCCCCGGAGCGTGTACAGCTCCATGTCGCTCGTATCCGTGGAGCACGGATAGAATTTACGGTGATGGCGGGCGTTCCATGTGTTTGGTACCGGAACACCCGCCTCCGTCATGAGTGGGGCCGCGATGGGCCGGTGGGCAAGTGTTAACCACCTCCGTAGTCCTTGCGATGTGGGGCTCCAGGCTCATGCGCATCAGCCTCGCGAAGGTGGATGCGGCACCCTCCAGGCCAAACGGCATGCGCGTGAGCCAGGGTGAGCCTGCGGCGATGCGCGTAGGAGGGAAGGGGCCTGCGGGGCAGGCCTGGTTGAGGGCGATGAAGTCGAGGCACATGCGCACGCTATCGCGCGGCCTGGCGACAGAGGTGAGGCTGGCGATCCTCCTAGGGTGGGGGGCTTCACGGTCGATTCCAGCATCCTGGGGCTTGTTGACCTCTTGGGTGACGACTTCCTGCTTCTTGGGCGCTTGACGAAATTCCTCATGCTTGACGGGCCGCGCGCTCCGGCATGCGGCTGAGTGGTGCTCGATCACCTCCCTCGGTAGGCTGGGCGCGCCTGATGCTGTCCTAGCCAGCGCATCAGGGCACGCCCGGAGGGAGGTGACGAGCACGCCTTCCTATTTGGGGGAGGGCCCGCTGCCAGCGGCGAGGGAGGGGCCTGCTTTGCCCCCATCCAGCGACGCCTTCTTGGACTCAACCCGCTCCTGAGGGAGCAGGGGCTTCTTCTTCATGGCCGTCTCCTCAGCAGGCCCAGGCACGTCCTCGTCGGCCGGGTACGCGACGGAGGCAGCTTTGTAGGCGTGCTCGAGGGTTTGCAGCGCATCCTTCTCGTCGCAGTGGACGGTGAGGGTACCGCGGCTGCCGGGCATTTTGACGAGGCCGTAGGCATGGTGGGTTGTGGCCATGAACTTGGTGAGCGCCAGGTTGCCCAAGATGGCATTGTAAGGCAGGCCGATGTGAGCCACATCAAAGACGATGAACTCCGTACGGTAGTTCTTGCGGGTGCCGAAGGTCACGGGAAGGAGCACCTGCCCCAGGGGGACAGTGGAGCCGTCGGTGACGCCCGAGAAGGGCCTGGTGGGCATCAGGCGCTCATAGGGCACTTGAAGCGTCTCGAAGGCCTCGATGGAGATCACGTTGAGGCCGGCGCCTCCATCGATGAGGGTCTTGGTGACGGTGACATTGCTGATGGTGGGGGTGCACAGCAGGGGGACGGCGCCCACGCCCTTCGTGGACTTGGGGTGGTCGCTGGCGTCGAAGGCGATGGGGAACTCAGACCACTTGAGGCGGCCGGTGGAATCGAGTGACGGGAGGGCCGCGTTCACCTCTCGAGAGAACTGCTTGAAGTGGCGGTTGGATGGAGGGGCCTGGGCCCCGCCGAGGATGCTGGCCACCCTGCGGGGCTCTTGGTAGCCCCCAGCGTTCTCAGCGGGAGGGGAGTCGTTGGCGCGTATTGGGGCGGCGTTGGCCTGAGGGTCAGCCTGCTGTGGCTGGTTCTTCCAGCCCTGACGGTTGTTGTCGCCAGCGCCGTTGTTGTGGTTGTCGCCCCAGCGGCCACCCCCACTGCCGCCACCGCAGCCCTTGCCGCGCTCCTTGCGGCGTTCGGTGCGGCCCTCGCGAAGCAACTTGAGCTCGTGGCAGTCTTCTGTGTTGTGGGAGTTCATGTTGTGGTAGGCGCAGAAAGGCTGGGCGTCCTTCTTGGCCTCGCCGCAGTCGCGGCCGCACTTGCAGTCTGGCTCCACCGCGAGCACGGCTGGGCCCTTGCGCTTGGTGTCCTTGGCCTTGGGCTTTGCCGCGTCAGGCTCAGCATCAGCATCGTTGTGGAGGAACAGGCGTCCCTCTTCGGCCTTGGCGCAGCGGTCGGCGAGGACGAACAGCTCTGCCGCGGAGTCTAGCTCGTCACTGACTGAGAGCTTCTCATGCATCTTCACATCTGTGACGCCACAGGTGAAGGCGGAGACGATCGCGGCTTCGGAGGCCTTTGAGATCTTGTGGCGCACCTGGCTGAAGCGCTAGATGAACTTACGAAGGGGCTCGCCAGGGCGCTGACGCACGTTCCGTAGGTCATTGATCGTGAGGGCACGGTCGCTCGTGCCCTTGAAGTTGGCGATGAACTGCTTGCACAGGTCCTCCCATGAAGAGATGGACGCCTCGGGGAGGTTCATGAGCCACGAGCGCGCAGTGTCCTCGAGGGCCATGGGGAACCAGTTTGCCATGACCCGATGGTCCCCCCTCGCGGCCTGGATGCTGATGGTGTAGAGCAGGAGGAACTCTGTGGGGTTGGCGCTGCCGTCGTAGCGCTGATTGAGCTCTGGCTTGAACTTGTCGGGCCACACCACGCGGCGCAGCTCGGGGGCGAGCGCCAGGTAGCCCCCATTGGTGACGGCTCCACCGTTGAGGGCTACGCGGTTTTGGCGCCCAGCCATAGCGACGTCGTGGAGGATGCGGTCCTGGCGGTCGCGCGCCCTCTCAAGGCCCACGCGCGCGTCCTGGGGTGCGCGGTTGATGATCTGGCAGCTGTCGCCATCGCCGCCTGGCGTGAGCGAGCCGCGAGACGGCTCCGGGGCACGCGCAGCGGGGCGGCGCTCGGCCACGTCGCGGTCCGGAGGAGGAGGAGGAGGAGGAGGAGGAGCGTCGCGCCCGGCCTAGTCGGCGCGGGACGGTGGAGCAGGCGGGGAGCGGGAGGGCGCCTGGCCATCGCGCGTGGCGTCAACGAACTCGGTGATGCGCCCCAGCCAGGCGTCATAGGCGTCCTCGGTGGGGCGGTAGCGCAGCAGCTCCTGCGCCATGAGCAGCACGGCGCGCGGAGCAGGTGGATTGCGATGCGCGAGCGAGGAGGAGGCAGCGGAGGGGTCGTGCGCCTGCTCGTTCACCGACGGGTGGGCAGAGGAGGCCACCCGCTCCCCAACGGGCTCGGTGGCGGCTCGAGGGCGCCGCCCAGGGGCACCGCGGGCGGCGGGCGCCGCGGGGACCCTGACGGCGGCGCGTGGCGGCGGCGTCCATGTCGATGCTGTTGTCGAGGTCGAAGGCGCGACGACGGCAAGCCCCCCTACCTGGCGTGCCAAATGTCGGAGTCTAGGATCTGCGTCCAAGAAACATCTCCAAGAACTTAGGATTCGAACACTGGGGGACTTTGCTTGGCAGCCTATGACGGGACTACGGCGGGGATGCGACGGACTCGCTGGCTCTCACTGGACACGAAGGGGACACGCGAGCTACCCAGGTTCGGGCCACCATGCGGTGTAATACCCTACTCCTGCCTGCGTTGGATTGCTCTGTGATGGAGAGCTTGCGGCTCCAAATACACGAGGTGTGGGGGAGAATGGATCCATCCCCTTATATGGAAGCGGCCCTTCCCCTTTTGTAGTGACTTGGACCTCTTCCCCGAAAATATGAGCGGGAAATGGTAGCCACAGGGCAGGAATTCAAAGGAGGACAGGGGCGCAGGCTTATCCTGACTAAAGGCGGTCTCCGCCTGCCAAAGTAGCTCCTTGTGACGCGTTGGTGGGCTTGGCGATGACCTCCGTCCTGGCGCGCTGTTCCATCCTGATCTTCTATCACTAAAGAGGAAGACCTTTGGGACGTGCTTTGGGGGAGGCAGACGCCGCTGCTCCCTTATCACTAGAATGGAAGCGGGGCTTGGTCGTGCCCCGCTGTCCTTATCCTGACAGCGGGACATCACCCATGTGCTGGGCGCGGAGCCCCGCGGCTGGCACCGTATGACCTGCTTCGTGAGAAGGCCTCACGAGGGGAGCCTTGCTAGGGAAGCTGGCGCTTGGCGGCCTCGGCAGGGAGGAGCCTCGTGAGGCTCGCCCCTCGCGAGGCGGCTTCCTCCGGACCGGCCGCGGCAGGGCCACTCTCATGGGCCGGCTGCCGAGCGCGGTCCTCTGGGCCAGAGGCAGACGGGCCGTGGTACCCTGGTTCCCACTGGGCCGACACTGTTAGTCGAGTATGTACCAATTTGTGGATAGCGTCCTGTACAGAAAACGACAAAACGGCGTGAAATTAAAGTGTATTTGCCGGGAAGACGGACTGAAGCTGTTGGCGGAGATACATGGAGGCATATGTGGCTCTCACATAGGTTCAAGAGCACTTGCCGGCAAAGCTTTCCGGCAAGGCTTCTATTGGCCCACTGCCCTCCAGGATGCAACTGAGCTAGTAACCAAGTGTGAAGCATGCCAGTTCCATTCGAAGAACATACATCAGCCAGCTCAAGCTCTCCAAACAATCCCTCTCTCCTGGCCCTTTTCGGTCTGGGGGCTCAATATCTTGG
Organism: Elymus sibiricus; assembly: GCA_039707655.1. Classification (NCBI taxonomy): domain Eukaryota; kingdom Viridiplantae; phylum Streptophyta; class Magnoliopsida; order Poales; family Poaceae; genus Elymus; species Elymus sibiricus. The sequence goes on from CM077666.1 coordinate 335,257,907, forward strand.
GCCCCTTCCCCCGTGCTGCTGGGGGCTTTGAGTTCTTGTACATCGCCATCGACAAGTTCACAAAGGGGCCTGAAGTGGAGCCAGTGAGGAAGGTGACAGTGCAATCAGCCGTCAAGTTCTTCAAAGGATTAGTTTGCCGTTTCGGGGTTCCTAACAAAATCATCACCGACAATGGCACACAATTCACAAGCTGCACCTTCACGCAGTATATCCAAGACCTTGGCAGCAAAATCTGTTTTGCATCTGTTGCTCACCTGAGAAGCAACGGCCAGGCGGAAAGGATGAATGCTGAAGTGCTGCGTGGCCTCAAGGCAAGAACCTTTGACAAGCTGCGCAAGTGTGGAAGAGACTGGATTGATGAGTTGCCGGCGGTTCTTTGGTCACTCAGGATGACACCAAATCGATCTACCGGCCAAACACCCTTCTCCCTAATCTATGGTGCGGAAGCGGTGCTCCCCACGGAACTCATATACGGGTCACCTCGAGTGCTCGCTTACGATGAAGCTGAGCAAGAGCAGTTGCGGCAAGACGACACGATGCTCCATGAGGAAGATCGTCTTCAGGCGGCTGTGCGAGCTGCACGCTACCAGCAAGCCTTGCGCCGCTATCATAGCCGCAAAGTGCACGCCCGAAGCGTTGAGGAAGGCGACTTTGTTCTTCGGCGTGCTCAGCCCGCCAAGAGATCAAACAAGTTGTCACCGAAGTGGGAAGGCCCTTATCGGGTAGTGCGAGTCACCAGACCTAGCGCAGTCCGTCTGGAGACCAAAGATGGCATTCAAGTGCAAAACTCATGGAATATTGAGCATCTTCGCAAGTTCTACCCATAAGGCGCAGTTGCCGGGAGACCTCCCGGCAACCCCCTTTTTGTACAAGCTTTGTCGACCAGACATGTAACCCTTTGTACAAAGCCAGGAGCAGATCCTGTGCATAATAAAGCTAAGTGTTTCGCAACTCCTCGTACATATTCATTTATATGTGGATGCATGTGATGTTGTGATTTACACTTTAGTTTGTATGGAACGACTGATGGACCATCAAGGTTCCCAAACCACTCTTTTCTCTCCTTTTTTTTCTTAAAAGGATAGAAGGACTCCTCGCGTGCAAATTTCCCGAGGGGAGTGGAGATGGGAGAGTGGAGATAGGTGTACCATTTTAATGACGTTCAAGTGATCATTTCAGGCAACGAGAGAAGCGGCGCAAGGAAAAGCTAAGTTGAAGCTAAGTTGAAAAACTTTTAAAAAAAATTCCTTGTTACATTCGCGATTTCCCTTGAACGATTCTGTGCTTTGTATGAGAAACCTGCAGACAAAGGGACCTTGTCGCGGCCAGTCCGCGCTCTAGCTTGCCTCGAGTCCGCTCGGCAAGCTCAGTAGCTGCATTCTGGCCCGGCAAATTACCTTGCCGGCAGCAGCACTTCCAGCAGGCTGCTAAGGACCCGTTCCTCAGAGCGCTCATGGCAAGCGTGCACACCGGCAAGTTTCCAAATAAGCGTAGGGAACGCGATCATACAAAGGCAAAATAAAACGAGGGGAACAACGCACATGCATTCAAGCAGCACAAGTTATATTGCATCACAGAAACAGTGCAGGACTAACATAAGATCAAATGTGTCTTTCACATGCATCACAGTGATGGATATAACGGCAAACTCAGTCCCGACGATCGCCCTGGACCCTGGGGATTTGGAGAACCTTGTCGGCGAGAGGGGCAGCGATCTTGTCAGCAGCAGTAACATCGGTGCTCGCCGACAGCCTCCTGAAGACCCCGGAGAGATCGAAGCCGGGATTGCGATGAGCAATCTTGAGCAGCACCCTGTACACGATTTCATGCGCAAACTTCTAGGATTCATCAGCGAATGAAGCAGACCTGTCCTCGTGATACGTCTTCAAGGCATCAATAAGACCCTCGAAGAACTTGGTCAGTCTGACGCTGGTGGCCTCCTTGTCGTTGACGGTGAAACCCCAGCTCTTCATATCCATCTCGGCAATTTGGGAACTGATGCGCTCGGCAGCATTGACAAGCCTGCCGGTCCATAGGAAGAGGTTCTCGTGTAATTGGGAGTAATTGTTCTCAGCCTCCTTCTTTGAGGCCTCTTCCTCCTCCAGCTTCTCTGTCAAGACCCTCTCCCTCTCCTTAGCAGATTCTGAAGCTGCTACCACGGTGGCCAGTTGGGATTTCAGATCCCCAATTGTCTTGGCGGCGGCATCAAGATCTTGGTTCTTGGACGACAGCTGCGTTTGCATGTCCCCTGGAATGTGGGCTGCCTTCAGCGCTTCGTCCTTGAGAGCCTCGATTTCCTTGCCGCTGCCGACAAGATCTTCCTTCAATTTGGCTACCTGGGATTCCAGATCTGCTTTGGCGGAGGCAGCGGCAGCAGCCTTATCAGCAGCCTCCTTAAACTTGGTGGCGTTCTCCAAGGCCTGGGCTTCGATGAATTTCTTATGCCCGTCTTCCAGCTCTTGAGTCCACTTCTTAAGGAGCGCTTCAATCTCATCATCCTTGCCTCGGAGAGTGGCGGCATGGGCTCCTTCCCGTGCGGCAAGATCTTTTTCTTTGGCATTGAGCGGCGTTTCGCCATCTGTCAGCTTGCCGTCACGGATTGCTGCCTCTTCTTTGGCGGCATTGAGATTGCAGGCCTGCTGACTATACCATGTGCGCAGCTCGTCCGCCTTCTCTCTCAACTTCTGGTCGACCAGATCCGTAGCTTTGCGTTCCTCTTGCACCTTGTCCCACCTCCGACCGTACTGTTCCTGGACGCCTTTGAAACCGACAGCCATGATTTCCATGAAGGCAAGATCTTCGGCGTTGTCGGTCACGTCGGTGGATTCATCGGTTCTTTGGACCAAGGGGAGTTGGATCCAAGCTATTTCTTCATCAAAGTTTGGCCCCGCAGTGCCGGATGAACCAGGGGCTCCGGACTCATGCTGGGAAGCAATCAACACCAAGCTGCTTGACGGGGCCGGCAAGGTTGTCGCCACTAGTTGGTTGCCGGGGTTCGGCGTGTCGGTGTTGACGGGCGCCTTCTCCACAGCCACCCGGGCGGGGTCAGACGTGTCGCCGGAGGACCTCTCGGGTTCTTCGGGGAGTATTTTGGTCTCCTCGGCAACTAGCACAAGGCCCACCTCGGCAGCAATCTTGGCGGCTTCATCAGCGGCGTCCCTTGCGATATCGGCTACCTCCACGAGGACTTCGCCTTCTTCAGGAGAGGTCAGAGCTGTGGATCAAAGCATGAACAAGGGTGAAATAGGGTTCAAAATCACAAGTCAAGTTCAAGAAGATAAAAAAAAGCGAAAATCTTTTCCGGGAGAGGTATGCAAAGGCAAGAGGATTACCCGATGGTGCTTGCTGAGGAAGGGCGTCTCCTTCCCCGGCAACTCACGTTGCCGGCGCGCGGTCATTGGCGGCCCCGCTTGTTGGGGTGGCCTCCGTGCGGGCAGGCTCATCGGTGGAGACCCTTGTCGGGGAAGCGCTCTCCGGAACATTGGTCGATGGGGAAGCCACGGTTGGATTCTCCTCTTGGCGCTCCTCCTCTTGGCGGGCCTCCTCCATCTCCACGACAGGCCCAGCAGAAGGAACTTCAGTACTGGTGCTAGTGGGAGGCACCTGCACCACATCCTCACGCAGGGGGCTGAGCTGGGGGCTGATAACAACGGTTTCAGCCATTGCACCCCCCTGCCCAGTGCTCGCCGCAGGATCCTGTGCTGCTGCAGACCTGGGCCGCTTCGACCGATGCACAAGCGGTTCTAGGTCCCTGTCAAGACAGCAGAAATCAAGTTAAAACGGCAATCAAATGGAATCAAGGCTTGACCGGAATAAGCGAAGTCACTTACTCCTCCTCTTCGGACTCGCCAAGGACGTCGAAGTCGTACATCACTGGCGGAGGCGATTCTCTGGCCCTCTTAAGTGCCGGGGGAGGTGAACCCGTCAGCTGAGTGGATTCGACTTCCTCGGCCACCTCCTGCTGAGAGGATGAGGGCTGAGTTCGGGGACGTCGGGTCGATTGCCGGCGTACTTCTTCTTGGCGGTCGGTCTTCATGGTCATCTTCTTCACCGTGGGGCCAGCTCTCGGCGAAGAAGCTCGCACCGGCTCTTGACTGACCGCCCTCCAAAGACGGTGCCTCCTCTTTGGGGCTCGGGGACCTTCTTCTTCTTCGGGCTCTCCAGCAGCCTCGGTCCCGGCAACCTCGGTCCTGGCAACCTCAGCTTCGGCAATCTCATCCCCGGCAGGCTCTTCTTGGTGCTCTTCGGTGACCTCTTCATCAGGGTGTTCTTCGTCGTCGTCCTCGGTTGTCGCGGCACCAGAACCACTTGCCGCGTCAGGCCTGGAGGCTTCCGCGGCTGTGCTGGCAAGATACGCCAGTTCCTCCTCCTTGGTGGCCTGGATAAGGTCATTTTCTTTCCGGGTGGCCTTTTCCGTTAAGTTGGAGGCCTAGTCCATTCATCCACCAATCTGGGCATCTGCCAATATGCATTGACTCCATGGGCATTGCATTCTGGCATCATCGCCAAAATAGAATCCTTGGCGGAGTTGATATGCAATGGGATGACCTGGCCCAGCAAGTGAAACGTACCGGTCTTCCTGAATAGCTGCTCACAAAGTGCGGCATGCTCCAAAGTCATCAGATTGTTGCCGGTCCCAGGATACAGCCGCATGATATCAGCAGCATTCTAGTAATCCCAAGCAAACCTCTCTCTCTCTCTCTTCTGTAGCAGTGCAATGCGTCGCCGGAGGAAATCAGCGCCAACCATCTCTATAGTCAGCTTGGCGGCCTTGAGGTGGGCGATTCTGTTTAACGTTGGGCGAAGCTTCTCCTCGGTGGCGCCAAAACTGCTCCAGTTCTTGCCGCACTCGACCTTCACTGTGCGTGGTATGCAAAATTGGGGGAAATCCTTCTCCTGGATCCAACACCACTCTGCCCTCCATTCTTCCCATTTGATATGAAGTTGCCCGGCAAGGTACTGCCCCTTGGTCTTGGCCCTGGGGATCCATGTTACGCTGCTGGAGAGCGACTTGTCTTCAATCCGAGGGACGAAGAAATGGCAGAACAGATCCACATTAGGGGCAACCCCGACAAAGTTCTCGCACATATGGGCAAAGACTGCCATGCAAGTCATTGCGTTCGGAGTGAAATCCAGCAGCCTGAACCCATAGCTGAACATCATGGCGCTGAAGAAATCCGAGAATGGGGGAACCAGACCACAGTAGAAATAGGTGCAGAAGAACGGATATGAATCCGACGGATCCTTGTTGCCTTTGGGAAGCACCACGGGTGCCTTGTGGTCTTTGGTATCCCTTCCCCACATGTATGCATACCTTCTGATCAGCTCGTTGGCATCCAAGGAGCACAGCGAGAAAATCGCATTCTCCCTCTGCCGCTTCTCCAGCTCTCCCAGCGCCTTCTTCTTCTCCTCCGCCTTGGGATCGAGCAGCTTGGCGGGCTTCTTCCCCGCCGCATCGGCTCTCTTGGGCGGCATCAGGAATTGGGGAGGAGGAAGGTGGTCGAGTCGAGATGCGAATCACTGATAGTGGCGGCGGCGAAAGCGGTTCTGGTGAGAGGAAGGAGACGAAGCAGGGGGGAAACAGAGGCAAATGAGCAGCGCCGCCTCGCGGTTGCCTTTTTATGGGGAAGGCACCAGGGGGCTGGCTCTTCACTGTTTACCCTGGGCGGCGCCCTTTTTCTTTTTACAGGCGCACTACCGCGATATAACTGCAACAATCCAAGTTCCCACGACCCGCATTTAATGCGTTGATTGGACGTGCGTCAGGATAACCATCATGATGGAAATTACAACGGCAGTTTTCCCGCCGCGCGTCTGTGCATTGTTTGGCCCCTGCCCAATGACGCTTCGGACGCGCGTATGGCCCAGGCCCGGGGGCTCCTGTCGGTGTATAAAACATGGGTATTTTATACCCTGACTTATGCACAAACAGTAGCAGCCTCCTTGCCGGCCAAGCCTTGCCGGGAACCGCCAAGACCAAGATTTAGGACCCAGTTGCAGAGGCCACTGGAGAGAAGCTCAAGACACAGCACCAACAAACACTCAACTAGTACCAAAGATGAAGACACTCCTTACCGGCAAGGCTAAACCGGCAAGGTGAAGACCCGGCAAGCTCCGTACCGGCAAGCTTCTGCCAGTCCTCCAGCGCTCCACCTCACCGCACAGATGTTCGCTGATGGATGAGGTGTCGACCGCGCAGGCTGGTTGGTGAGGCTTGTCGGGCACGTGTCAGCACGCTGGGGCAGGATTTGCCTTTAATGACACCCGTCCAGGAGGCGTGTCAGAATAATACAAGGTAGCTGGGCGAGCGGCGCAGAAACCTTGCCGGGGCTACCTCTCCAGATGACACCTAACGGTGCATTTAATGCTTTTGTCCTAAACTGGTAGAGTTAGGTATGATAGCACTGTTTGCTATCTATTCACTATGTAATTACTGTTTTGCCACTGTGGTAACCCCTTGAGCTATAAAAGGATGGCCAAGGCAACAATTAGAGGGATTCGTACTCTTTACACAACTCGCATGTGCAGCTGCCTCTCCACACCTTGCCGGGGAAGCGCTCCTTGTCCTCGTGTTCATACACCCTCAATATACCAAAGCAGGAGTAGGGTTTTACGCTTCTCAGCAGCCCGAACCTGGGTAAATCACCCTGCGCCCTCTGGTGATTCTGCTCTTTGTGCTTCCCCCCACCGAACCACAAGGGGCTGGATGGCCCCATAGATGGTCGTACCACCACGACCATTATTGTTAAGGTTTGTGATTCCCTATGCATGCACATTAAGTCAATAGTTATGCAAAGAAATTATATCCTACTTATGGTGCATTATTCGGTGTTAGTTATGTTCGATGCATGTTTATGACCGTTTTCGCTTTTTGGTTGTGTAACGCCCAATATGCGGGTCTATCCTCAAGGAACTCGGAAGTTCCACCAAGGATAGAAGCGCATATCGAAGATGCTTCTCAAGGTGGATATCATTACAACATACCATGCACTGAATAGATGAGAATACCAGATAAAGGCTTACACTCACCACAAGCTACAACATGGATACATCAATACATCAATACATAGCAATCATCATACAGAAGAGCAGGATCCGACTACGGATGAAATCAAACGAAAAAAGAAGAACGACATCCACCCTGCTAGTCCCAGGCTGACAACCGGGAACCTATCCCATGATCGACGAAGAAGAAGAAGCAGAAGAAGAACTCCAAACAGATCAAGCGTCGCTCTCACGTCAGATCATCGCATTACCTATACATGCACCTGTTGTTGTAGTAAACTGTGAGCCACGAGGACTCAGCAATCCCATTACCATGGGTATCAAGACTAGCAAAGCTTAATGGGTATGGAATGGTTAAGTGGTGACGTTGCAGCAAGCACTACGCATTGTATGGTGGCTAACTTACGAGTACAAGAATAAGAAGAGTAACTACGCATAACGATCGCAGTCTAGTAATGTTCAAGAAGTGATCCTGAACACCTACTTACGAGTCAAACATAACCCCACCGTGTTCTCTTCACGAACTCACTCGAAAAGAGACGATCACGGTTACGCACGAGGTTGGTGTATTTTAATTAGAATTAGTGTCAAGTTCTCTACAACCGGAGGTTATAAATTTCCAAGTCGCCACATAACCGGGGGCACGGCTTCGCGTAAGATTTAACCCTGCAGGGGTGTTCCAACCTGGTCCATCACAAACCAACACAAGCTGCGGTGGAAAGACCTCAACCTCAAGAAAACCCGATCAACCTCGAGTCAGCCCAAAGTATCCTCGGAATCCCGGTGCACAAGACATTTCGACAATGGTAAACAAGTCCAGCAAGACCTCCCGGCGTGCCGACACCCTGATAGTAGCCGCGCGTATCTCGTCTCAGGCCATGACCGAATGAGCACAACGTACAGCAACTGAGACCCGAGTTGCCCCGGGGGAAGCCGCAAACGACTCTGTTTTGGACCAGCACCATCAGCACTGGCCCACCTGTATTATGTTGAATTAAGAATCCTCGGGTTCATGACGCCCTATGCCAATTAATTATTTAATTCAGTATTATTATGTTGGCAAATGTTAAAACCAAAGTTGGGCCTTGCTGGAAGCGTTTATTCAAAGCGAACTGTCATGAGGGTCCCATAACCCCTGAGCATGTTAGGAACGCTAATCAAGGAACATAACACCGGTATTACGGAAACTAGGGCGGCGTGAGTGGAACAAAACACCAGACAAAAGGCCGAGCCTTCCACACACAACCAAGTATATAGATGCATTAATTAAATAAGAGATATTGTGATATCCCATGATATCCACGTCCCAACATGGAACAACCTGCAAATGCACCTGCAACCAGCAACGCTATAAGAAAGGGTCTGGGCAAAGCGGTAACATAGGCAAACAACGGTTTGCTGGGATGGTGGAAGGTTAGAGGCTGTATCCTGGCAATTTGGGAGGCTGACAAACAAATGGTAGGTAGCGAGACATGGCGATAGCATCAAGACAACTAGCAAGCAAAGATAGTAATGATATCCAAGGTAATGGTCATCTTGCCTGAAATCCCGCTCGGAAGAAGATCGAGTCCATGAAGTAGAGGAGCAAGCGTAGTCGAACGAATCCTCACTCCGAAACGTTACCGGGAACTAACGAGAAGAAGCACAACCGGAAAGAAGCAAACAACATGGTAAACACACAAGTGTAAACATGGCATGATGCACAACCAAGTATGATGCATGTCCGGTTTAATGAGTCTTGGCATGGCAAGATGCAACAACCAAATACTACACATTAAGTGAAGCTCAATATGCAACGAGTTGTATATTGACAAAACTCCACAACAATTATTTAGTTCACTCCCGTTTATGTACATGGCAAGATTAAATGTTGTTAAACATGGCAATAGGTGAGGCATAATTAATCTACCTATCTAGGCAATTTTAAATGATGCCGGAAACAACACATAACAATTCCGAAAAATCCCCATATGTAATTTTCGAATTTGGTATTGTTCTGCCTAAAACACAATTTTAAAGTTGTTAAACATGCAAATTAATAGCACCATGTTAATCTACACATTTTTCTAGACCATTTACATATAAAGTTTATTTAATTTGGAGCTACGGTTATTTAATTATGAAATAAACCATTTTAGCAAGTCATTTAGCAAATTAATGCAAACAGCAAATTTTAACATTTTTAACATGGATGAAAGTTGCATATTGTGAACCTACATGAAATTCTAAGCATTTTACATATATGATTCATTTTACTCCGATGCATGGTTCATGAGTTATTATATGCATGAGGATGACATACAAGTTGATGCAAATTTTATGAAGATGCTGACATTAAGCATGATATGGAACATTTGGTCACCATGGCGAAAAGAAATGGGTGCCACGGCGGCGACAACGGAAATGGTGCCACGGCAACATTCCGGTTATCCGGCAACTCGTTGAGATACCGGTGCAAGGGACAATTGTGGGATGTGCGGAATATGCAAGAGCAACGGGGAGTGACCCCGTAACCGGGTGTTCCTCACGTCGGAGCATGGCAAACACGGAATGTGCAAGAACAATTCGAACACAGTGCAAACAAGTGGTGCATCTCTCATCACATATGCATGCGGCGGTTCATCTTATCCGTTATACGTTCGAAGCGTGCATTCGGGACGGTTCGAGTTCGTCGCGGGAAGTAGTGGAGGTAGTGGTACTCGACGTCGGTAGAGGAAGTAGTGGTTCACATTCGGGAAGCGGTTCACGGCGATGGTGGTCGAACTTGCCGAACTGAGGTGTGCTTGGCGGTCTAGGTCTTGGCGATGGTAGTTGTACTCTGGCAACCGTAGTCGAACTTGAAAGGCCATCGATGTCGTGGTACTTGGTGACATGCACGGGGTCGTAGTTGTATACGTTCGTAGATGTCCGGTGTCGTTCGTAGAGGTACTTGGTGCATCATTGTACTTGGCGTTCCGGGTCTTGCAGTGTAGTCGTACGAGAACGTCGTCGGGCTTGTTGTCCACGGGATCTTCGGTGGTCGGTCTAGGCACTTGGCGGTTTTCCAACCGTAGCAGCACAAAGGCTTCAGATGCGGTGGTGTACATGATGGCTAGGAAGAACTGGCCGCAACCGAAGGCAGCAGGGGCCATGGCCTCGAGTCAGTGGTGGAGGAGGCCCTGGACATGGCAAGAGAAAGCGGCAGGATGGGGAGGGGTCGGCGCGGGAGCTCGGTGGCGTCTGGATCCAGGCGACAGGAGGGCTTCGATCCGCGTAGAAGGCTGCTGCTCAAAGGTGCATCCATGGCGGCGGGGCTGCCTCATGCTGCTCGGAGTCGAGCTGGTGCTCACCGACGGCGAGGTTGAAGTCGACGAGCGCGGAGCAGCGAGCTTGGGCGCATGGGAAAGAGGGCATCTCCGGCAGATCCTCCGGTGGCTTATGGGGCAGCTCCGGCCGGTGCGAGGAGGGGAAGCAGAGGAGGCCGCGAATGTGGTTGAAGACGACAGGAGGAGGGCCGGCGGCGCTATGCTTGCTGCTGGTTCTGCCGCCGCCGGCGGCCGGTCTGACGAGGCACGGCGGGCGAAGGCGAGGTTGGCAGGTCGGGAGGCGCGGCTGGAACGGTGCGAAGCGTGGGGCGGAGCGGAGGCCAGAGCAGCGGTGGAGCTTGGTGTCCATGGCAGGCGGGGTGCCCTGTTCGAGACAGAGAGAGAGAGAGATCGAGAGGAGAGGGATGGGGATCGAACCCAGGCTCTCCCCTGGCGGCGCTCGAGGGGGGAGATGGGGATCGGGCAGGGAGAGGCTGAGGGGCTAGGGTTATAGGGAGGTTAGGTGGGCAGCGGGAATGGGCCGGCCTGGTTGGTCAGGGTGGCCTGGCTGGGCTCGCTGCTATCTCTCTCTCCCTTCTTTCAATTCTTTTCTATTTACAGGAAATAGCAAAGAAAGGAAAGAAGAGGAAAGAAAAGGTTAGAGGAAGAATTTGGGGAAGGGGGGTAATTTTCCTGGACTCAGAAAAATGCGCTTGGTCCGAGAAAATAGAAGTTGGCATGAATGCAAGATTTAAATTCAAACTCATTTGAATTTAATCAAATGGTTTGAACTAGGACTAGGTTTTAGAAGTGTCCAAAAATGTTGAGATTTTTGGTGGAGCTTGGAAAAGTGATGAAAGAATGTATGGGCAAAGTTGGAGGCCAAGAATTGAGATAGAAAAGGCATGGAATTAAATCGCAAGTGTGTTTATGGTTAATTCCAAATTAATGGAATATTTTATAATAGCTCCCTAAAATATCAGGAGGATATGTTTTAAAGAGAAATCACCAGGTGAGTTCCCTCAATTTAAATAGATCGAAGATCTATACAATTTATTTATATGAGTTTTAGTTGGGTTGAAAACAATGATGGCATGATGGAATGATGCAATGCAAAAGAAAATAAAACAAACAACATCAAGAACTAACAATAATGGAAGGAATCAGTCTCGGGGTGTCACAGGTTGGTTGCTTCTCAATCTATTTGCTAGCCTTCATTTGTACTAAGCGGAAATACTGCTGGTGCATCCAAAATCCTTAAACCCAAGTTGTGCCCAATGAGTCCACTATATCTACCTATATGCGGTATTTCAATGCCGTTCCAAGTACATTTGCGTGTGCCAACTCTAATGTTCAAAATAATTTTCCCGTTTTGTGTGTCCGTACCACTCATGAAGCGGCAGGGGGTGGCCATTATTTTCCATGCTAGGTGTGTTATTCTCACGATGAGTGTTTATTCACTTGTCATTGCACGAGAGAGTGGCTGATAATAGGGATGCCCAGTCCCACAATGAATCAAAAATTAATAACAACAAAATTCCTTGGAAAGTGTTGGTATGGAGGGCACCCGCGGATACGGCTAGCCATGGATTATGAAAGAATGGTGGAAAGGAAATAAACTTTACTTTCTATTTTGGGAACTGCCTATGATGTGTCTAGCATGGTAAATATTGGGAATTCTCGGTCGTTTTCGTTGATAGGAAAAGCATGCCTCTCAAAATAATTTTATCTCTCTAATTTAAGCTTTGAGCTCTGGCACATTAGCAAATCTCTGCTTCCCTCTGCGAAGGGCCTATCTATTTACTTTTATGCAATTTTTATTTTTATTTTGAGTCTCCATCTTCTCTTATAAAGCACCAACTAGAGAGCACTATTGTCATACTTGTGCATTGTGTGTAGCTAATATTTGAGTGTGTTTCATGAATGGATCAATGATTGAGCATAATGGGCTAGGGATAACTTTCTTTAGCGTTGATATTTTCAAAGACATGGTTGCTTGTTAGCATGCTTGAGTATTTATATCTTCATGTCAAATTATAGACTATTGCTTTGAATCATTAAAGTCCAAATGTCCATGCTTCAAAAGAAAAGAATTTAAGATGAATATGATAGGCAGCATTCCACATCAAAAATTCTGTTTTTATCATTTACCTACTCGAGGACGAGCAGGAATTAAGCTTGGGGATGCTGATACGTCTCCAACGTATCTATAATTTTTGATTGTTCCATGCTGTTATATTATCAATCTTGGATGTTTTTATATACATTTACAGCAATTATATATCATTTTTTGGGACTAACCTATTAACTTAGTGCCCAGTGCCAGTTGCTGTTTTTTTTCTGTTTTTGGTTTTCCAGAATACCAGTACCAAACGAAGTCCAAATGCCACGAAACTTTTTGGAGATATTTTTCTGGACATAACAAGTATTGGAAGCTTCGGGAGAGGGCCAGAAGATGGAGCATGGGCCCATGAGGCACCAGGGTGCGCCCCAAGGGGGCTGGCGCGCCCTGGTGGCTTGTGGGGCCCACACAGCTCCGTTTGACCTAATTCCACCACTATAAATTCTCTAAAATCGGGAAACCAACAGAGGAGTCCACAAAATACTTTTTCCGCCGCTGCAAGTTTCTGTTCTCGAGAGATCCCATCTGGAGGCCTTTTCTGGTGCTCCGCCGGAGGGGGAATCGATCACGGAGGGGCTCTACATCAACCTTGCTGCCCTTCCGATGATGCGTGAGTAGTTTACCATAGACCTTCGGCTCTATAGTTAGTAGCTAGATGGCTTCTTCTCTCTTTTTGATCTTCAACATAATGTTCTCCTCGATGTTCTTGGAGTTCTATCCGATGTAATCACTTTTTGCGGTGTGTTTGTTGGGATCCGATGAATTGTGAGTTTATGATCAGATTATCCATGAATATTATTTGAGTTTTCTCTGAACTCTTTTATGCATGATTATTATAGCTTTGTATTGCTTCTCCGATCTATTGATTTGGTTTGGCCAACTAGATTGATTTATCTTGCCATGGGAAGAGGTGCTTTGTAATGGGTTCGATCTTGCGGTGCTCAATCCCAGTGACAGAAAGGGACATGACATGTATGTATCGTTGCTATTAAGGGTAAAAAGATGGGGTTTATTCATGCGTGAGTTTACTTTGTCTACATCATGTCATCTTGCTTAAGGCGTTACTCCGTTCTTTATGGACTTAATACACTAGATGCATGCTGGATAGCGGTCGATGTGTGGAGTAATAGTAGTAGATGCAGGCAGGAGTCGGTCCACTTTGTCTTGGACGTGATGCCTATATATATGATTATTGCCTTGGATATCGTCATGATTATTTGCTTTTCTATCAATTGCCCAACAGTAATTTGTTTACCCACCGTATGCTATTATCTTGAGAGAAGCCTCTAGTGAAAACTATGGCCCCCGGGTCTATCTAAATCATATATTAAAAACCCTAAAAATACCCTGCTACACTTTTCTTTATTTATTTTATTTTGTATTTTTGTTCAATCTATCTATCTATCACATACAATTTAATCTTGCAATTTACCGCCGAGGGATTGACAACCCCTTGTTTGCGTTGGGTGCAAGGATTTGTTGTTTTGTGTGCAGGTGTTACTAACTAGGTGTTGCGTGATTCTCCTACTGGACTGATAACCTTGGTTTCATAACTGAGGGAAATACTTATCTCTACTGTACGGCATCTCCCTTCCTCTTCAGGGAATTACCAACGCAGCTCACAAGTAGCAGGGGCTTATTTGGATCCATATGTTTCATGCTATGGTTAGATTTATCTTAATTCTTCTTTCGTAGTGGCGGATGCTTGCGAGAGGGGGTAATCATAAGTGGGAGGCTTGTTCAAGTGAGAACAGCACCCAAGCACCGGGCCACCCACATATCAAATTATCAATGTAGCGAACACGAATCAAACAAACAAGATGAAAGTGACAAGATGGGAATTCCCAAGTGTCCTCGAGAACTATTTGCTTTATATAAGAGATTGTTCCATCTTGTCCTTTGCTACAAAAAAGGATTGGGCCACCTTGCTGCACTTTATTATACTTGTTACTTGTTACGAATTACCTTGCTATCAAAACTATCTGTTACCGCTACTTTCAGTACTTGCAGAGAATACCTTGCTGAAAACCGCTTGTCATTTCCTTCCGCTCCTCGTTGGGTTTGACACTCTTACTTATTAAAAGGACTTTGATTGATCCCCTATACTAGTGGGTCATCAAGACTCTTTTCTGGTGCTGTTGCTGGGGAGTGAAGCGCCTTTGCTGAGTGGAATTTGGTAAGGAAACATGTATATTACGGGCTGAAATTTACTGTCACTTGTCACTATGGAAAGTAATCCTTTGAGGGGTTTGTTTGGGGTATCTTCACCTCGACCGGAAGCATTGAGAGTTGCCCCTCAACCTACTAAACCTACTGAAAACATTTATTATGAAATTCCTTCGGGTATGATAGAGAAACTGCTAGCTAATCCTTATGCAGGAGATGGAAAGGTACATCATGATATGCACTTGATATATATAGATGAAATTTTTGGATTGTTTAAGCTTGCAGGTTTATTCGAAGATGGAGTTAAGAGGAAGGTATTCCCTGTATCTTTGGAAGGAAAGGCATTGATATGGTATAGGCTATGTGATGATACTAGAACATGGGATTGGAACCGGTTGAAGCTAGAATTTCACCAGAAATTTTATCCTATGCATTTGGTTCATCATGATCGGAATTATATATATAATTCTTGGCCTCGTGAAGGAGAAAGTATCGCTCAATCTTGGGAGGGGCTTAAGTATATGTTGCACACATGCCCTAATCATGAGCTCTCAAGAGAAATAATTATTCAAAACTTTTATGCTCGGCTTTCTCATAATGATCGGTCCATGCTCGTTACTTCTTCTACTGGTTCCTTTATGAAGAGAACTATTGAATTCAGATGGGATCTTCTGGAAAGAATTAAATGCAACTCTGAAGCTTGGGAAATTGACAAAGGTAAAGTGTCAGGTATAAATCTTGAGTTTGATTGTGTTAAATCTTTTATGGAAACTGATGCTTTTCATAAGTTTAGTACCAAATATGGACATGACTCTGAGATAGTAGCCACTATTTGTGAATCTTTTGTTGCTCATGTTTATCTCCCTAAGGAGAAATGGTTTAAGTTTCATCCACCTATTGAATTAAATGAAGAGCCTGTTAGTGTTAAAGAAGAAACAATTGTTTACAATGTTGATCCAGTTGTGCCTACTGCTTATATTGAGAAACCTCCTTTCTCTGTTAGGATTAAGGAACATGCTAAAGCTTCAACTGTGGTTAATAAAAGTAATATTAGAAAACCTAGACCTTCTGAACAAATTAAAGTTGAACCTAATATTGCAATGGTTAAAGATCTTTTGGTTGATAATATTGATGGACATGTCATATATTTCTGTGATGAGGTTGCTTGAATTGCTATTCCTGTTAGAAATAATCGAGATATGTTGGATAAGAACAAGCCCGTAGTCGGCATGCATGTCATTTCTGTTAAGATTGGAGATCATTGCTATCATGGTTTATGTGATATGGGTGCTAGTGTGAGTGCTATTCCTTTCTCTTTATATCAAGAAGTAATGAATGATATTGCACCTGTTGAGATTGAAGATATTGATGTTACTATTAAACTTGAAAACAGAGATACTATTACACCACTTGGGATTGTTAGAGATGTTGAAATCCTTTGTGGAAAAATCAAATACCCTACTGATTTCCTCATTCTTGGTTCACAACAAGATATTTTTTGTCCCATTATTTTTGGTAGACTTTTCTTGAATACCGTTAGTGCTAAAATTGATTGTGTTAAAGAAAAGGTTAGAGTTAAGTTTGGTGATATATCTCATGAATTTAATTTCTCTAAGTTTAGTAGACAACCTCATGATGAAGAATTACCCAATAAAGATGAAATTATTGGTCTTGCTTCTATTGATGTGCCTCCTACTGATCCTTTAGAACAATACTTGCTAGACCATGAAAATGATATGCATATGACTGAAAGAAATGAAATAGATGAGCTGTTCTTTAAACAAGCACCTATCCTTAAACATAATTTGGCTGTTGAAACTTTGGGAGACCCTCTTCCACCAATGAGTGATCATGTGTTTGATTTGAAGCAATTACCTGATACACTTAAATATGCTTATCTTGATGAAAAGAAGATATATCCTGTTATTATTAGTGCTAACCTTTCAGAGCATGAAGAAAAGAGATTACTTAAAACTCTGAAAAAGCACCGTGCAGCTATTGGATATACTCTTGATGATCTTAAGGGCATCAGTCCAACTTTATGTCAACATAAAATTCATATGGAGCCATATGCTAAACCAGTTGTTCATCATCAAATAAGGTTAAATCCTAAAATGAAGGATGTGGTAAGAACTGAAATATTAAAGCTTCTGGAGGCAGGTATAATTTAACCCATAGCTGATAGTAGATGGGTAAGTCCTGTTCATTGTGTTCCTAAGAAAGGAGGTATTACTGTTGTTCCTAATGATAAAAATGAACTTATCCCACAAAGAATTGTAACCGGTTATAGAATGGTAATTGATTTCAAAAAATTAAATAAAGCTACTAGGAAAGATCATTACCCCTTGCCTTTTATTGATCAAATGTTAGAAAGATTATCTAAGCATACACACTTTTGTTTCCTAGATGGTTATTCTGGTTTCTCTCAAATACCGGTATCACCAGAAGATCAAGAGAAAACCACATTTACTTGTCCTTTTGGAACTTATGCTTATCGTCATATACCTTTTGGTTTATGTAATGCACCTGCTACCTTTCAAAGATGTATGACTGCTATATTCTCTGACTTTTGTGAAAAGTTTGTTGAGGTTTTCATGGATGATTTCTCCGTTATGGAACTTCTTTTGATGATTGCTTGAGCAACCTTGATCGAGTTTTGTAGAGATGTGAAGAAACTAATCTTGTCTTGAATTGGGAGAAGTGCCACTTTATGGTAAATGAAGGTATAGTCCTTGGGCATAAAATTTCTGAAAGAGGTATTGAAGTTGATAAAGCTAAAGTTGACGCTATTGAGAAAATGCCATGTCGTAAAGATATCAAAGGTATAAGAAGTTTCCTTGGTCATGCTGGTTTCTATAGAAGGTTTATAAAAGACTTCTCTAAAATTTCTAGGCCTCTTACTAATCTCTTGCAAAAAGATGTGCCAATTGTTTTTGATGATGATTGCGTAGAAGCCTTTGAAATACTTAAGAAAGCCTTAATTTCCGCACTTATTGTTCACCCACCTTATTGGAACTTACCCTTTGAAATTATGTGCGATGCTAGTGATTATGCTATTGGTGCTATTCTAGGACAAAGAGTTGATAAGAAATTGAATGTTATTCATTATGCTAGTAAAACACTAGACAGTGCTCAAAGAAATTATGCTACTACTGAGAAAGAATTTTTAGCAGTTGTGTTTGCATGTGATAAATTCAGATCTTACATTGTTGATTCTAAAGTGACTATTCACACCAATCATGCTGCTGTTAAATACCTTATGGAAAAGAAAGATGCTAAACCTAGACTTATTAGGTGGGTTCTTGTGCTACAAGAATTTTATTTGCATATTATTGATAGAAAGGGGGACAGAGAATCCCATAGCTGATAATTTCTCTAGAATGGAAAATGTTCTTGATGACCCACTGCCTATTGATGATAGTTTTCCTGATGAACAATTAGTTGTTCTAAATGATTCTCGTTATACTCCTTGGTATGCGGACTATGCTAATTACATTGTTACAAAATATATACCAACTAATTTCACATACCAACAAAAGAAAAAGTTCTTCTTTGATTTAAGACATTACTTTTGGAATGACCCACATTTATATTAAGAAGGAGTAGATGGTGTTATTAGACGTTGTGTACCTGAGTATGAACAGGAACAAATCCTACGGAAGTGTCACTCCAAGGCATACGGAGGACACCATGCGGGAGACAGAACTGCACATAAGGTATTAGAATATGGTTTTTATTGGCCTACTCTTTTCAAAGATGCACGTAAGTTTGTCCTCTCTTGTGATGAATGTCAAAGAATTTGTAATGTTGGTAGACGTCAGGAAATGCCTATGAATTATTCACTTGTTATTGAACCATTTGATGTATGGTGATTTGGTTACATGGAACCTTTCCCTCCTCTAATGGGTATACACATATTTTTGTTGCTGTTGATTACGTCACTAAGTGGGTAGAAGCTATTCCAACTAGTAGTGCTGATCATAACACATCTATCAAAATGCTTAAAGAAGTTACATTTTCGAGGTTTGGAGTCCCTAGATATTTGATGACTGATGGTGGTTCACATTTTATTCATGGTGCTTTCCGTAAATTGCTTGCTAAATATGATGTTAATCATAGAATTGCATCTCCATATCATCCTCAGTCTAGTGGTCAAGTTGAATTAACTAATAGAGAAATAAAATTAATTTTGCAAAATAACGTTAATAGATCTAGACATAATTGGTCTAAGAAACTTGATGATGCATTATGGGCTTACAGAACTGCTTATAAAAATCCTATGGGTATGTCTCCATATAAAATGGTCTATGGAAAAGCATGTCATTTACCTCTTGAACTAGAACATAAGGCATATTGGGCAATTAAAGAACTTAATTATGATTTTAAACTTGCCGGTGAGAAGAGGTTATTTGATATTAGCTCACTAGATGAATGGAGAACACAAGCTTATGAAAATGCCAAGCTGTTTAAAGAAAAAGTTAAAAGATTGCATGATAAGAGAATTCAAAAATGGGAATTCAAAGTAGGTGATCATGTTCTGTTATACAACTCTCGTTTAAGATTCTTTGCAGGAAAGCTTCTCTCTAGATGGTAAGGACCGTACATCATCGAAGAAGTTTATCGCTCCGGAGCTATCAAAATAAACAACTCTGAAGGCACTAATCCGAGAGTGGTTAATGGGCAAAGAATTAAACATTATATCTCAGGTACTCCCATTAATGTTGAAACCAATATTATTCAAACAATGACACCGAAAGAGCACATAGAAGAAACCTTCTGGAACGCTCCAGAATCCTGAAAAGGAGTAGGTATGTGGTACGGTAAGTAAACCGATCGACTCCAAAACTTCCATAAAAGTACTTTTTGTTTGTTTTGGAATATATAAAAAATTAGGAAAATAATAAACAGTCCGAAAAGTGCACGAGGGAGCGACAAGCCTGGGGTTGCGCCCTACTCCGCAGGGCGCGCCTACCGAGCTTGTGGCTCCCCCGTGGACTTTCCTGACTCCGTTTTTCTTCCATATTACTTGTCCTGTATGAAAAAAATTCATTATATATACTCTTGGATGTTTTGATCACTGTATCGCAAGTTTCTCCTCTGTTCTTGTTTCGGGCTATTTTTCTGACAGATCTAGATGCCCATGGCTCCCCGAAGACTCCGCACCAAGCACCGGATTGTGCAACCTTCGCCCGGCAAGCGTCCTTTCAGCAAAGTCTATTATGAGTGGTCGTCCGGAGAGGATGACACCAATATGAAGGAGGGATCAGGAGAGGTCATGGAGGACCGGATTCGAGGAAAAGAAGATCAAGCCGAGCGCACGGGAGAAGCACCAGAAAAGGGAGATACATGGTAAATTCTTTATCATAACCTTCCCCCATCTGAAATTCATACACTAAAGGTTTTTGAAGCAATTTGTGCTCAGGATACGTCGCTTACCCATGAGGTTATTGTGTTAGAAGAGCAGAATCATGCCCTTCGGAGGATCAATAGCAATCTGGAGTACTTGTTGAAGCTGAAGGACAAGCCTACCTCATCATCACCACCATCACCAAAGAAGGAGAATTGAGTACATGGGTATGGGCACCACCCTTGGCTTGTGCCAAGCTTGGGGGAGGTGCCCCAGTATCGTATCACCATCGCTTTTATCACCATTATCTATCTTAGTTCGGTCCTTAGTTATTTTCTGATTTATAAGAATAAAGTTTTAGTATGATTTAGTTTCTAGTGCTTGCTTTGTGATCTATCTATCTATGTAATCGAGTGTGAGAGTTATATAATTGTAACATCCCAAAATTCTAAAATTTGAAATGTTATATTAAATAAATAATTATGATTGTTTGTTTGATTGTTGTGAGATTGATTGTGTGAATTTGAGTGGAATTTGAAACTTTTTGAAAGTTAAATGAGAGGGAATAAAAGGACTTTCCCAAAACTTTCATTCTTGCATTTGATCTCCTTAAATTCAAATTCATTTCTAATACAAAACCCTGGAGTGAAGATGACATGACTTCTTCCATTAAAGAAATGAAAAGGGTTTTTGAAAAGATATGAATTCCATTTGAAAATATTTCAAATTCATAAACTTTATTCAACTCAATGATTTTCATGAGAGAAGATAAAATGACTTCTTCAAAGATGAGTTGGAAGTTTAAAAGAAACAATTTGAAAGTGGTTTGAAATTCAAACTAAGACCCAATTTGGAGTTGTTTGGTTTTTATTCATATTATTTCTCTCCTAAAAATAAATATATGAAAATAAGGGTAAAATGATTCCCCTCAATGAAAAATTAGGAGGAAATAAATTTGAAATCATTTTGGTATTTTAAAAATGAGTTTTATTGGATTTTATTGCAACAGTAGCACTGTTTGATTTTTACAAATTTTTGTAGACATTATTTGGACTTGAAAAATAGTTCATATTTTTCTCTGTATTTTTCTGAACATTTTTATATATTATATGACTATATAGTATTTTCATCTCATTTGCTTCTCCTGACTTTTTCTTTTCTGTGTTTATTTAAAAAACAAAATAAATGGCCGAAGCCCACTAGACCTACAAAGCCAGGCCGGCCCACTCCTCTCTCTCACTCCCCGGCCCACCTCAGCGCCCGAGCTAATCCGGCAACAGATCAGCCGCCCGCCCTTTCCCGTTTCTCTCTCTCTCTGACATGCGGGACCCACCGTCCGCCCGAAGGAAACCCGCGCTCTCCTTCCTTCCCCGCCTCCTCTTTCCTTTCCCTCGCCGGCACCACCGCGGCAACCGCCCCTGCCTGATTTCTTTCCTTCCGGTGCCCGACCCCTTCTCCAAGCCTGCCAGCCTATAAAAACTGAGGCCCTGCCTCTCTTTTCCGTAAAAGCCCCATGCCAACCCTCCTGTGCCCCTGTGATCGCTCACCGGAGTTCTGAGGCCGCCACCCGCCATTGCCGTCGCCCCGCTCGCTATCGTAACCCCCGAGCCTCACCGTGGCCACCATCCGACTCTCCGTCATCGTCTTCATCACCGGCATGTCTTCCCCGAGCTCCAGGACCAATGGAGGCCTCGCCCGCGTCGAGCCCGAGCTGCCGCCGCCGTCGACATCGCCGGAGATCCTCCCCCATCACCGCTGTGAGCTCTTCCCCTCTCTCCACCATTAGATCTAGATCCCACGGCCTAGATTAGAACATGTTTTTTTTGCGCGAACCATTTTCTGCTAGTTTGCGATCGTCCGCTCGTTAGCTCAACAGTGCACACGCCGTAGCGAATTAGGATCTGCCATGTGTCAGTTAGCCGATCCGTAGCTAGTTTTCCTTTTCTGTTTTAATTTCTTTTTTTGTTTTTAGTTCTCTTTTTAGAATTTCCAATATCTTCTAGGATATTTGATGTTTTTGAGTGATTATTTTTGCATTAGATCAAAAAAATTATGTAGTTTCTGTTTGTGCAATTAGTTTTCAAATTTGAATAGTTTAAATTTGAATTTGCTCAAATTTGCTTCAAACACAAATTTTGTCTTAACTCCTATTTAAAAATTTATTTTTAGATGATTCTTTTTGCATGTTGTCACTAGGAATTTCGCCCTTCCAATAGGATTTCACAAATAATTTTTAGTTTATTTTAAAATTTAGTTTTAGCTAAAACAACACTGTTTAGTTATTAATTTGTTTATTTCTTAAACTTTAGGTTTTTATTTGTTTTTAATTGAAACTTTTTGTCACTTTTGACAAATTATGTTATGTTTCTGTTAGACATTAGTAGACACATTTTTATAGTCATTTAAAGTTATTTTAGCTTTTGCTTTGTATCAAAACTTGTAAAGGTCATAACTTAGGTTTTAGTTTAGCTTTTTATTTGTTTCTTTTTGGCAATAAAATTTTATGAAAATTTCTTTATTTTAGCTTAGTCATTTTATATTTTCTTTTCTAAGTTATTAGTTTAGTATTTTCTTTGCTGTTAAGTTTTAATTAGGACAAAAACTATTTTTGTTGGTGTTAAGTCATAGAGTTTCTTTAGTAGTTTTCTTTTGAATTTTCTTTGGATTTTTATTTGGTTTTTCTTATTGATTTCGCTTTATTGTTTTTATTTGTTTTGTTGAATGTAATTTTGATTGTTAGAATTGCTTGCTAGAATGTTTGCTTATGTGAATGCAATGTTTGACTATATAGATTTTCTCGGAGAGTGACGGATAGTTCTATCAAGTTATTTCTGAGAGCGTTATTATCTTCATCAACTATACCAGGCAAGTTCACTTTGACCATATTTTCTACCTATGTTTTTATTGCATTAGTAACTCTTTCCACCATAAATAGTAGGATATTGAGCTTGAAACTTGAGGTAGTATCATGAGGTAGGAGAAACCCATAGTATCATGAGGTAGGAGAAACCCAATACCCCTGTTACCATTGCCCGGGAAGGGACGTTATCTTGCATTATTGCTACGCTCTAGTAGACGGGGGTTGGATGTGTGATACACGAGTGTTGTGAGGATTAATAATTCAAGACCTGCATGATGATCAAGACTTCAAGACTTCAAGGATTCAATATACCTCTGGGTGGAATGGAATGCATCTGGCAGCCTGATATGTATCATGGTTATGCCCGGGAATCCTGGTATCTACTTGTGATCATCCCGATGGAATGCCACCCAGGCTCAAAGAGATGGATGGATACTTCAAGGCCGGAAAGCTTACTTGTGCAACCGCAAGTCATTATGGGCTATGGCTTGGTTGACCTTAGTTGTGACTCTGGCCAGGACGGTGCTAGCAAATGTAGACGAACGGTAGGGTTGGATGGGCACCGGACGGTGTTCAGGGGAACTCTTTGGAAGATCATGTTTCGATCGTCTTGTTCTCAAACACTCTGAAGTGCGAGGACTTAAAAGGAGGGATCGAATCTTGCGGGTAAAGTGTACAAACCTCTGCAGAGTGTTAAACTAATCGATTAGCCGTGTCCCCGGTTACGGACAACATGAGCACCGGAGATGATACTATCAGCCATTCTCGACACAATTAATAATGAGTGGGTTTATTAATAATTTGGGATATGAGAATTGGTTGGCGGAACCATCTCATTAACCACCAACTTTCATAGTAATATTTGCATTTGACTCCTTTGTTGTAGGAAAAATCAGCTTTTCGCAAAATTATAACTTAGAGCTACCACAGCCATATTGCATATAGAATAGACTTTTCATCTGTCTTCTATTGTGATCTTGCCGGTACATTCAATGTACTGACCTACACGGCTGCAACGTATCATGTTGCAGGTATTTCTACGATGAGTAAGAGTTACGTTGTAGGGTTACGGTCTACACTCAACTTGCCGTTGGCGTTGATTGGACTCCACACCCTTATGTTGTGTTTCCGTTGTGATATATAAGGTATACTCTGGATCTACGGTATTTATTTTAAATGTGATGTTATGGTATTTCATCGATGTACTGTGTGTGCCAGCATACTGATCCAGGGATGGCACAGAAAGCATAGAGACTTGACCGTATTGGGTCGGGTCGCTACAGAGATGGTATCAGAGCACATGTTGATTGTAGGTCGTGACCCTAGAAACTGGAAAGCCCTTAGGAAAGGATCTCTGTAAAACATTATTTTCAAAAAGATCCTTTCCTCTCATCTTTTCCAAGATTTATCAAATATTCCCTCTTACCTCAAATAGTTAGACAATACCCCTTCCCCCTTTGACCACATAGAGACGACTCTGAGAAGGACAAGATATCGGACAACTAATGACCACTTCAGAGTGAAAAAATAATTTCACCATGCATTAGAATAATTGAAACCACAACGGTTGAAGACTCCGAAGACTCAAAGAAATTGAAGACCCTGAAGAATTCCAAGATTTATATGACCCTTTAGAAGACCAAAACCCTTGATGTATACTCCCGTTAGATGCGATGATTTGTGCCTGTCATTTGTGTGTGCTTTCCGACAGAAACAAATAAAACCTATTTCTAAAAACTATATTGTTTGTATTGTGTGTATCTCTCTCTATCACTCTCTCGTATCTCATCCCAAAACCCTTGGACCCAATAGATGATGAATGAAGATGGACTTGTATTCTCTGGACCGATGACTCAGCCGAAGGCAGAGATATGGATTCAGAACATGGAGAATCACTTCGGAAACAATTTGGTTGCAAGTAAGTATGAGGTTCAATACGCTCTTCAGTACTTTACAAAGAGTGCTGCGACTTGGTGGAAAATGCATCAAGCCATACAAGGATGTAATGGAGCAAAAACTTGGGAGGAATTCAAGAAGACCCTGTTAAGATCCCGTCTTATTCGAAAGCACTATGATAACTTGATGAAGAAACCTTGTGCTTGCAAGATCTGTGGAGAAATAGGAAACACCCATGAAGAACACAAGGATGGATGCCCTCGTTGTGAAGGAAATCACCCAGCTGAGGAATGCCCGACTGGGCAGGTTACATCTTTCCTGTGTGAAGGAACTATGCACTACCCTGCTTAGTGCTACATTTACCCCAAGGTGCAGCAAATCATCCGGCAACAGAAAGAAGGAATGAAAGAAGGCCTCTGGAACCAACCAGAAGTACCTATGATGAAGGAAGAAGTTAAAGATACACCTGAAGACAAACAATCAAACACTGCACCAAGACATGCTATTCCTGTGGAGAAGAAGGACATATCTCTCCGAATTGCCCGAAGGAATGTAAAGAGTATCTGGGAAAGTTCCAGACAGTGGAGTTTGAGTATGACCCATAGGAAATAGAAGCCCTGATCAGTACAAAGACATCCAGGAAGAAGAAGAGAAAGTATACCAGGAACCGCCCAATTCCTGCACAGAAGGACCTGAGTTATATCACTTGTTTCAAGTGCAAGGATATAGGTCACTACGCCACTATGTGCCCAGGAAAGGAGCCAAGAACCCAAGGAGCCAGGATAATCACCAGGAAGCCCCTGGATTTGTCTGACGTCATTTGTTTATGTTGCAAGGAAGTAGGACATTTTGCCAGAGAATGTTCAGAACCAAGGAAAGCTTGAAGCTAAGTAGTTGAGATTTTGATACTGGAATAAAGAATGCAATAAATGTAGAACGCATTTTTATTTTCATTGAGAATGTGGAGTTGAGTTATGTAATGGAAATCTCGAAGATTGTAATGGTTCATGAATCAATAAAAATAAAGGTGTCCTGATCATATTTGTTGAATTATATGTTATTGTGATCATGTTCAAAGATATGAAGAATAAGACCTATGAATGAACTAGTACATTTCATTTTAAGTGTGGTAGTAATCGGTAAAACCATAGGGAACAAAGAAGAAGAATGTACTATTCATGCCAAGGAGTTTGGACAAATGAGTAGAATTATGATAAGATGGTGGAAAGAAGCAACTGGACTTAAGAGACATATGAAGATAATATGGAGCAGTTCTGACCCGAAGACAAGACGAAGCTATACAAGAAATTGAGTGGACGCATAACCCATAGGACCCAGGATTTGCTAAGGAGCAAGCACTACCTTGTTGAAGAAAAGAATTTAGAAGAAGCTGTGATTTGATCAGCACATGTTTCTTAGGAAGTTACGTAAACCCCGAGAGTTGTGAAGAAACGATAGATGTATGTTTGGCTTGCAGAACCAATGGATTCAGCCGAACCCAGTTCGAGAACAAGAGAAATTCTGCAATACTTGTGAGAATGCCTGAGTGTTAGAAATGCGAGATTCACTAAACCTTATATAGGGTAATGATTTGGGTGCGGAATGGATTGATCACCATACCGACTTACTCTTATCATTCGCTCTTGCTATTTGGAATGGTAAATCTAGAGTGACTTACCCATAGTAGAGAGACGACGATGTCAAAACTTTGTTTAAACCTTAGAATGGCAGGACAATGGAACCCTGTATGGGCAACCGTTGCCAATCGTAGGTTATACGGTGAGATTCAACCCAGACCAATTTTCCTGCAGGAGAAACCTGTAATTGTTGACCACCATGAGATTTTCGATAGTTGTTTAGCATTGGCGACAGACCTGTCAGCCAAGAAGACCCAGTCTCGGAAGGACCTTATTTTGATGAAAGGACTCAGGATTTTGAGAAAAAGGCTATACCTTTGTCGGAAGAGCACCAGTGAAGGAGTTATCCCGGAGAATATGAGAAGACCGACACCGTCAACCCCAAAGGATGGAGTACATGAGTTTTGTTGGAACCATAACCTTGCTTCTAATGGTGGTAGCACCCCAGACCCTTGTTACAATCAATGGATTTTCAAGAAGACCCTCCAAACCTAACCTTCTTTCTAGCCTCTCCAAATCTCGAGGACAAGATTCATTTTAAGGGTGGTAGTTTGTAACATCCCAAAATTGTAAATTTTGGAATGTAATATTAAATAAATAATTATGATTGTTTGCTTGATTGTTGTGAGATAGATTGTGTGAAATTGAGTGGAATTTGAAACTTTTTGAAAGTGAAATGAGAGGGAATAAAAGGACTTTCCCAAAACATTCATTCTTGCATTTGATATCCTTGAATTCAAATTCATTTCTAATACAAAACCCTGGAGTGAAGATGACATGAGTTCTTCCATTAAAGAAATGAAAAGGGTTTTTGAAAAGATTTGAATTCCGTTTGAAATTATTTCAAATTCATAAACTTTATGCAACTCAATGATTTTCATGAGAGAAGATAAAATGACTTCTTCAAAGATGAGTTGGAAGTTTAAAAGAAACAATTTGAAAGTGGTTTGAAATTCAAACTCAAACCCAATTTGGAGTTATTTGGTTTTTATTCAAATTATTTCTCTCCTAAAAATAAATATATGAAAATAAGGGTAAAATGATTCCCTTCAATGAAAAATTAGGAGGAAATAAATTTGAAATCATTTTGGTATTTTAAAAATGAGTTTTATTGGATTTTATTGCAACAGTAGCACTATTTGATTTTTACAAATTTTTGTAGACATTATTTGGACTTGAAAAATAGTTCATCTTTTTCTCTGTATTTTTCTGAACATTTTTATATATTATATGACTATATAGTATTTTCATCTCATTTGCTTCTCCTGAATTTTTCTTTTCTATGTTTATTTAAAAAAAACAAAAGAAATGGCTGAAGCCCACTAGACCTACAAAGCCAGGCTGGCCCATTCCTCTCTCTCTCTCTCCCCCGCCCACCTCAGCGCCCGAGTCGATTGGGCAACAGATTGGCCGCCCACCCTTTCCCGTTTTTCTCTCTCTCTCTCTCTTTGACACGCGGGACCCACCGTCCGCCCGAAGGAAACCCGTGCTCTCCTTCCTTCCCCGCCTCCTCTTTCCTTTCCCTCGCCGGCACCACCGCGGCAACCGACCCCGCCTGATTTCTTTCTTTCCGGTGCCCGACCCCTCCTCCAAGCCTGTCAGCCTATCAATACCGAGGCCCTGCCTCTCTTTTCCGCAAAAGCCCCACGCCAAACCCTCCCGTGCCCCTGTGATCGCTCACCGAAGTTCTGAGGCCGCCACCCGCCATTGCCGTCGCCCCACTCGCTGCCGTCACCCCCGAGCCTCGCCGTGGCCGCCATCCGACTCTCTGTTGTTGTATTCATCACCGGCGTGTCTTCCCCGAGCGCCAGGACCACTGGAGGCCTCGCCCGCGTCGAGCCCGAGCCGCTGTCGCCGTCGACATCACCGGCTATCCTCCCCCGCCACCGATGTGAGCTCTTCCCCTCTCTCCGCCGTTAGATCTAGATTCCACGGCCTAGAGTAGAACGCGTTTTTTTGCGCGAACCGTTTTCTGCTAGTTTGCGGTCGTCCGCCCGTTAGCTCAACAGTGCACACGCCGTAGCGAATCAGGATCTGCCACGTGTCAGTTAGCTGATCCGTAGCAAGTTTTCCTTTTTTATTTTAATTTCTTTTTCTGTTTTTAGTTCTGTTTTTAGAATTTGCAATATCTTCTAGGATATTTGATGTTTTTGAGTGATTCTTTGTGCATTAGATCAAAAAAATTATGTAGTTTCTGTTTGTGCAATTAGTTTTCAAATTTGAATAGTTTAAATTTGAATTTGCTCAAATTTTCTTCAAACATAAATTTTGTCTTAACTACTATTTAAAAATTAATTTTTGTTGATTCTTTTTGCATGCTGTCACTAGGACTTTTGCCTTCTAGTAGGATTTGACAAATAATTTTAGTTTATTTTAAAATTTAGTTTTAGCTAAAACAATAATGTTTAGTTGTTAATTTGTTTATTTCTTAAACTTTAGGTTTTTATTTGTTTTTAATTGAAACTTTTTGTCACGTTTGACAAATTATTTTATGTTTCTGTTAGACATTAGTAGACACATTTTTATAGTCGTTTAAAGTTATTTTAGCTTTTGCTTTGTATCAAAACTTGAAAAGGTCATAACTTAGGTTTTATTTTAGCTTTAATTTGTTTCTTTTTGCGAATAAAATTTTATGAAAATTTCTTTATTTTAGGTTAGTTATTTTATATTTTCTTTTCTAAGTTATTAGTTTAGTATTTTCTTTGCTGTTAAGTTTTAATTAGGACAAAAACTATTTTTGTTGGTGTTAAGTCATAGAGTTTCTTTAGTAGTTTTCTTTTGAATTTTCTTTGGATTTTTATTTGGTTTTTCTTACTGATTTCTCTTTATTGTTATTATTTGTTTTGTTGAATGTAATTTTGATTGTTAGAATTGCTTGCTAGAATGTTTGCTTATGTGAATGCAATGTTTGATTATATAGATTTCCTCGAAGAGTGACCGATAGTTCTATCAAGTTATTTCTGAGAGCGTTATTATCTACATCAACTATACCAGGCAAGTTCACTTTGACCATATTTTCTACCTATGTTTTTATTGCATTAGTAACTCTTCCCACCATAAATAGTAGGATATTGAGCTTGAAACTTGAGGTAGTATCATGAGGTAGGAGAAACCCATCATATCATGAGGTAGGAGAAACCCAATACCCTTGTTACCATTCCCCGGGAAGGGACGTTATCTTGCATTATTGCTATGCTCTAGTAGACGGGGGTTGGATGTGTGATACACGAGTGTCGTGAGGATTAATAATTCAAGACCTGCATGATGATCAAGACTTCAAGACTTCAAGGACTCAATATACCTCTGGGTGGAATGGAATGCATCTGGCAGCCTGATATCTACCATGGTTATGCCCGGGAATCCTGGTATCTACCTGTGATCATCCCGACGGAATGACACCCAGGCTCAAAGAGATGGATGGATACTTCAAGGCCGGAAAGTTTACGTGTGCAACCGCAAATCATTATGGGCTATGGCTTGGTTGACCTTAGTTGTGACTCTGGCCGGGACGGTGCTAGCATATGTAGACAAATGGTAGGGTTGGATGGGCACCGGACGGTGGTCAAGGGAACTCTTTGGAAGATCATGTTTCGATCGTCCTGTTCTCAAACACTCTGATGTACGAGGACTTAAAAGGAGGGATCGAATCTTGCGGGTAAAGCGTACAAACCTCTGCAGAGTGTTAAACTAATTGATTAGCCGTGTTCCCGGTTACAGACAACATGAGCATCGGAGATAATACTATCAGCCATTCTCGACACAATTAATAATGAGTGGGCTTATTAATAATTTGGGATATGAGAATTGGTTGGCGGAACCATCTCATTAACCACCAACTTTCATAGTAATATTTGCATTTGACTCCTTTGTTGTAGGAAAAATCAGCTTTTCGCAAAATTATAACTTAGAGCTACCATAGCCATATTGCATATAGAATAGACTTTTCATCTGTCTTCTATTGTGATCTTGCCGGTACATTCAATGTACTGACCTACACGGCTGCAACGTATCATGTTGCAGGTATTTCTACGATGAGTAAGAGTTACGTTGTAGGGTTACGGTCTACACTCAACTTGCCGTTGGCATTGATGGGACTCCACACCCTTATGTTGTGTTTCCGTTGTGATATATAAGGTATACTCTGGATCTACGGTATTTATTTTACATGTGATGTTATGGTATTTCATCGAAGTACTGTGTGTGCCAGCATACTGATCCAGGGATGGCATAGAAAGCACAGATACTTGACCATATTGGGTCGGGTCGCTACAATAATAAAGAGTAGTTTGAGTTGAGTTGTTTTACTTTTCTTGATCCAAGCTTGGAAATAAAAATAAAAACAATAAAGAAAAGAGAGATCATTTGCTAATCCCATGGGGAGTGATGACTTCACATAAAAAAGGTATAATTGATAAAACTTGTTGGAAGTTGACAAACATAGCATTGGTCATTGTTGCAATTCATGAAAAAGTAATAAAGGAAGAGAGGTCTCACACATAAATAGTTGACGTTGGACAAGGAAGATAACGTAATGAGTTATGTTTGCTTATATTCACATAGAAGTTATATTGTTTTGGATCCTCTAACATGTCGTGCTTGCCTCCTATCTTTTGCTAGCCAAAATTCTGTACTAAGTAGAGATACTACTTGTGCATCCAAAAACCCTGAAACCCAGATTCATGTCATGAGAGTCCACCATATCTACCTATGGATTGAATAAGATCCTTAAAGTAAGTTGTCATCGGTGCAAAAGCAACAAAAATTGCTCCTAAATATGTTTGATCTTTTATTGTAAGGGAAAATAAAATTTGTACGATCTTGTGATGGTGAAGAAATAAAAGTGACAGACTGCATAATAAAGGTTGCTATCACAAGGGGCAATATAAAGTGACGTTCCTTTACATTAAGAGCTTGCACATCCAAAAATAAAAAGCACATGACAACCTCTGCTTCCCACTGTGAAGGGCCTATCTTTTACTTTTATGTATTTACTTTCATGCAAGAGTCATTAGTAATCCCCTCTATTCCATTTTTATTTTTCTCTCTTAGCAAGCATCATGTGGTGGGGAAAGATCCAGACATATATATCCAGTTGAATGTAGGTAATCATGAGTTATTATTGTTAACATTACCCTTGACGTAAATACGTTGGGAGGCAAAATTATAAGCCCCTATCTTTCTATGTGTCTGACTGAAACTTTTGCTCCATAAGTATGCCATGAGCGTCAGCAATCATAGAAGACTAAATGATAGTTGAGTATGTGAACTTGCAAAACAAAAGCTCTTACATAGACTCTTTCTGATAATATGATGAATTAAAATTGCATCAATGACTGAGATTGTCATGGTGTTCTCACGGCAGATGCCATGAGATGGCTAAAAAGGTGGGGGTGCGAGAGGACGCCGGTGGGTTCCAGAGGCGAGGTCGATACGCGCATGTGTGAGACACGAGACGTACCCAGGTTCGGGGCCCTCCGGAGAGGTAACACCCCTAGTCCTGATGAATGGAGTATGGAGTGCACAAGGGTTACAAGGTTGCTCCTGGAGCTGTGTGGGCGGAGGAGGAAGAAGGGGCTAGGCCGCCGTTCGGCCTCTCCTGTGAGTGTGTGTGTGTGTGTGAACTATGAATGGAGCTCAACCCCCTGCATGGAGGCCACTCGGGGGGTCTTATAGGCCGACCCCCAGGGTTACATGGGTAAAGATGCATGGGCACGGGGCCCTGGTGTCATCGTCTAGGAGCCGGCGGTGGGGGCCACCGGGTCGTCGGGTCCGCTGGGTGCGCCGGGTCCGCTGGGCACGGGTTCGGTCGGTAGTGGGGCACTGTGACAGGTCTTGTCCTTCGTCATAGGGCGGTCGGCACCGCCTAGCAACAGGATCGCGCCGCCCGAACACCGCCTGCCCCGGGCGGGGGTGCAGGGAGTGCTATAGCCATGCCCGCATGGGTCGGCGCAAAGGAGGGGGCGCTGTTGCCACATTTGTCTTATCGTGAGGGTTTGCCCATTCGTGGCCAGCCGGCATGGGCTAGCCTTCCGGGCCGGGTCACCACGCCGAGCCGGCTCGCGCCGGGGAGCCGACGAACATGCTAGCCGGATTGAGGGGCTTGGCCTGCCCCGATGTTTTGAAAAGGGGATCTGGGTTCCATTGCCTACCCGGGGATCATCTCCCCGACAGTAGTCCCCGAAGCTGTGAAGGCTCGCCGGCTCCAAGCAGGGGGGCCTTCGCAGCTTACCCCCCTGAGGAGTCGATTTGCTGGTCAAGTTCAGGAGTCCGGCCGGGCGGCTTCATCCGTCCGTACGCCGGGAACACCCGCTGGGTGCCGGCTTTCGGAAGCCAGATCGCGGTATCTCGGCCGGGGCGGGAAACGGAAGCATTCGCAGGTCGAGTCTGGTATCGCACGACGATTCGCGCCCGCCGCCACTCGACGGGCCGCCACGTGCCGCCCCGCGGCGGGCGAGGCCTGGTAGACAACGTGCACGATGGGACGCGACTGCGGACCAGGCCTACCATGCCGCGCCCTCGGCCCGCGCGCGAGGGATTTATTGTGGCGGCCCTTGGGAAACGTGCGCGCATAGTGCGGGGGAGTGGGGATCCTGGGCGCAAATGATCCCACTCCCCCACGTTCTTCCGTGGTTATAAAGGAGAGGGAGGGAGAGCGGCGGAAACACTCACGCGTGCACTCCCACCCCTCGCTCCTCGTCTCCTTCTTCCCCGCGACACCCAGACGAGGTGCCGTCGCCGCGCGCCTTGCTCATGCCCGCCGCTGTGCTCCATGACCCGAGGCCCGCAGCGCGTAGCTCTTCCTTCCTCCTCTTCTTCGCCACCGCATCCTCATGCGCGTAGAGCCCTCCAATGGCACTGCCGAAAGGCTCTTGGGAGGGCTCCATTACGACCGAGGCGAACATCCGATACCTCCGCCGTACGAAACAGCTGCCGCCGGCGGAGGCGCTGGTTGCGAGCGCGCCAGGCCCGGAGAGGGTGCCGCAGCCGCGGGAGGGCGAGTTCATCGTCTTCTACTAGCACTTTGAGCGCGGGCTCGGCCTCCCCGCGAGCCTCTTCTTCCGCGCCTTTCTCGACTTCTTCGGGTTGTAGCCGCATCACCTCAGCGCCAACGCCGTGCTCCAGATCGCCGGCTTCGCCACGCTCTGCGAGGGCTACCTCGGCATGCTGCCGAACGTAGACTTGTGGGCAAAGATGTTCTTCCTCAAGCAGCAGGGGGCGTCGGCTGGCGCTATGTCAGACTGCGGGGCAGCCGTGGTCTCCGGCCGGGTGAACGGGCTGTTTCCCAAGCTGCCGCTTGAGGACTAGGCCAAAAAGTGGCAGACGACGTTCTTCTACGCCCGGAACGCCAAATCGGCGGTGGACGTCACCAACCTTCCGCCTTTCGTCGACGCACCGCCGCTCGAGAAGCCGAACTGGGGCTACTGCCCCAAGAAACTGCCGCAGGAGCTCCTGAACATCTGCCGCCGGGTCGGGGAGATGACGGATCGCGAGGGGCTGAAGCCGGCCAACCTCATCGCGGCCTTCATCGCCCGCCGGGTGCTACCGCTGCAGCGCCGGGCGCACCGGATTTGCGACATGAGCGGCCGGCATGAATGTCGACCAAGGTGCTGGCGCCGGCCGGGATCGCCCAGCGGGTGAACTACATCTCCAAGGCCGGGCTGAAGGAGGAGGGGTGGAGCTTCGGGAAGGAGCCCTATCACCGGGGGAACTCGGCGCCGGCGGTGAGTCCCTGGTCTTTATTTTTTGCCGCTTCAACTTTATTTCTGTGTAATGACGCGGCGGGAGGGCCGCGGCTATTCGCCAGCCAACAGAACCACGACGGGCTGAATCCCCAGATTCTGCTGGCCGACTTGCCCGACTCGGACGTGGAGGACGCCGGCGCCGAGGCGGAGGAGGGGGGGGGGTCGCGTCATGCGGGTAAGTCTCCGTCCTCAGATCTTCTGCGACATTGGCCGGATGACGACGAGGAGGGATTGACCGGTGCCCGCGGTGCAGCGCCCTCGGTTGGGGAGGACGCCAGCATTGACCCCCCAAGACGGCCCCGGAAGACGGACGGCGCCGAGCCGACCCGCGCGGCGGCGTCCGTCAGCCGGCCGCATGGGAAGGAGGCGGTCGAGACGAGGCCGGCCGCGAAGCGCCCGGCGGCGGCGGGTCCGGCGCGCGAGAGGGCCGTCGTCAAGAAGAAGCGCCGGCTCGCCCCGTCAGAGGGACAGAGGCAGGAGGTCCCGAAGGTCATTGGGTAAGTGTGTTTTGTCTTTTTCTGATTCCTTGCTTGTTTCTTGCTTATGCCTCCACCGTGACAAACTTACCGTGCATAGGTCCACCCTTGACCCGGCGGTGATGGCAACGGAGGCCGCGGCGGGCGAGGCTGTCTGGAGGAAGACCCGGAGCAGCGCCATCGACCGCGAGCCAGACCGGACCGCGAAGGAGGACCTCGAGGCTCGCTAGTCCGGCCAGGATCCTGACGCGGTGGCGCACTCTGCCTGGCGGGATCGGGCGGAGGCCGAGAAAGAGATGGTGGAGGCCTCAGCCCGGGCGTGGGAGAGGGCCTCCGCGAAGCGGGCCAGGACCGCCGAGGACCCGTCCTGGCCAGAGATGGAGAGGGG
Source organism: Elymus sibiricus (assembly GCA_039707655.1). NCBI lineage: Eukaryota > Viridiplantae > Streptophyta > Magnoliopsida > Poales > Poaceae > Elymus > Elymus sibiricus. Next base: position 335,292,830 of record CM077666.1, read on the forward strand.
GTTGACGCCGGACGCCACCATCATTGAGCCGCAGCCGGAGGAGGCGGGCGAGCCGGCGGGGCGGTCGGAGCCGGTCGATGGCGAGTCGGACGTCGATGAGAACATCGTCGTAGACACGCTGCCCCAGGCCGACCCGGCAGGAGGAGGCGAGGGCGATGGGAGGGGGCACGAGGCGGACTCCGCGCCATCCGGCCAAGCGCAGCCGACGCCGGCCCCGGAGGCCGCGACCGGGGACGCTGGTGCCCTGGTGGTCGTTCCGCCCCAAGCCGCTGCGGACTCCGAGCGGCCGGGTGGGAGCGGATCTGGCGCCGGGACCGCGATGCAGCAGCCGTGGGCGAACACCGGCGGGGCTGTGGTCGGGCCGAGGACCCGGGAGGACGAGGCGGCGAATGCCCTGCGCTTGCAGCTTCGCGGGCGGAGTGAGCGCCTGCAGGCCTTCGTCCGGGAAGATCAGGATTGGGCGCGGAAGCTGGAGCAGGTGGTCGTGGTGAGCTTTTTCTTCTCTGCTTGTCTTGGTTGTTGAATCAGTGGGGGCGCGCCAGCGCACCCACTGGGTGTAGCCCCCGAGATTCGGGCCGGGCTGCGGAGCAGCCGGGTCGAATCTCATAGCTTGTCTTTTGCATTCTTCTAATCTGTTGTCTGCGCGCAGCATCTGTACGACCTGCGAGCCAGCGCATACAACCGGCTTTGGGAGCGGTTCCGCGAGGTCAAGGCCCAGCTTGCCGTCAAGGAGGAGGAGCTGCGCTAGGACCGAGGTACGACTTGCATTCCTTCAGTGGGGGCGTGCCCCCGAGGTTCGGGCCGGACTGCGGAGCAGCCAGGTCGAATCTTTGAAGCTTGTCTTTTTTCTTCTTTTCCTTGTTTCCGGCGTCTGACCTGGAATCTCGTCATGCAGCCGCCGCGGCCGAGGTGCCGGGTCTCCGAATCCGGCTTGCCAAAGCCGGCCTGCAGTGCGATCTCGCAGTCGCCGACCGCGACCGACTCCAGACCGAGGTGGACCGGCTGACGGCCGAGAAGGCCAAAGCGGAGGATGCCCACCAGGCAGAGCTGGGCCGGCTGGCGGAAGAGCGCGGCAAGGGGGCCGAGGAGCTGGCGGACGCCGGCTGGAGGATCGCCCAGCTCGAGAAAGATCTCGAGGCTCAGGCCCGCATGTCGGCCCTGCGGGAGCACGGGATGCTGAGCGAGGCGCAGCACCTCGATGAGGCCTTCGCCCATGAGTGCCGTCTTTTCTTTGGTCTGGCTGGCCTAGCCGGCAAGTTGTTTTCTTCTGTCTGACATGATTCCCTCCTTCGCCAGGGGTCTTCCCAGAGACGCAGGAGGCGGCCGATGCGCCGTGCACGCCTACCGGTCGGACCAGCGCGTGGCAGGGGCGGAGGTCGATGTTTACGCCGCCTGGACCCTCTCAGAGATCGTCCTCGCCGGGGAGGCCCGACTTGGGGCCATGGAGGGGCACATGCGCTGGTTGTTCGAGGCCGGGGTGGGCATGGTGGGCAGCCTCTGGCCGGGCGCTGTGGTGCCGAACAGCGTCACCCGGCTGGCGCGGTGGCTGGAAGCCGGCGTGGAGCGACTCAGCGCGTGGAGGGCCTCCGCGGCCCGGTCCGGCGCGGAGATGGCGCTGCGCTTCATCGTGTCCTGGTATCCGGGCATGGACCTCGACCGCCTGGTGGCGCAGCGGGCCGGCGCAGAGGAGGACTTGGCGGCGCGGGCGCAGCGGATCGCTGGGTGGGCCAGCTACCTGGCCTCGTTCGCCCTGCATGACGAGTTCATCCTGGAGCGGACGGAGGACGGCGAGGTGCTCCCCGCCAACGAGTTCGGCCTGCTGCTCGACGACCTGGATGGCAGCTCGGCCGAGATGGGGGCCTATGCTGATGACGAGGCCGACCCGGACGACGCCACCACGACCGAGAGGGCGGAGTGCTCTGGACCCGACCCGGCGGCAGCGTCCACCTCAGCCGATCCGACGCCGACCGGGGGCGACGTGGGTGCCGCTTAGGGCTTTTGCTTTTTTTATCTTTATCCTTCCTGTACTTGAAATTGGTTAGGTAGCAGGTCCACCCACTAGGGGTGTAGTTTCATGTAATGAACTTGTGGCCGTGGGCCTTTGCTATTTATAAAATTTGCATGCGATTTCGCTTGTGCTGTTCGGCCTTGGGCCTTTTCTTGTTCGTCTTTTTCTTTGGACTTCCTTCCCGCTAGCCGGACAGCCGGGTGGCGGTCTGTGGCTAGGACGGGGATTCGGCCTTGAGATGGAACGAGCAATACTTAGGCTTTTTCGGACGTTGAGCACGAGCGAACGCCCACTGGGCCGGCTGGAGCGCAGCCGGTCGTGCGGCAAAAAAGTGAGAGAGGACGGGTTGGGCCGGGTTGGCCAAGCCGGGCTCTCCTCCTTAGCCGTTCTTGCGTGACGATGCTTCCGGCCTTTGGCTCTTGCCGGCCGGACAGCCGGGAGCCGGCTGTGGCTGGCGAAGAGAGGGCTTTGGCGGCTCGAACACTTCGAAATGGACTAAGGAAAAAAACGGCAAGGCGCGGTCTAGCCGGCTAGCCCCCGAGCCCCCGAGCTGGCACGCCGACTCGGCGGGAGATTGAAAAACGGGGAAGTGCATAAACACAGAGCTTAGTAAAAACGGAAAAGGAAGCCCCCGAGTGTCGTGCGGGGGGCTTGCTACTTTCATTAAACCCAAAAGGTGGTGATACATACGTGCATGCGTTCAACTGTAAAATGGACGGAGGACCTCCGCGTTCCAGGGCCGGCTGGACTCCACGCCGGCTGCATCTCTGTTGCGGTTGTTCGGCTTCTGTGCGTTGATGAGGTAGTACGCGTTCCGGTCGCAGAGAGCCTTGCTGATGATGAAGGGGCCCTCCCAAGGAGAGGCCAGCTTGTGCTGGCCGGCTGTCCGCTGGACGAGCCGGAGCACGAGGTCACCCTCACGGAATGCGAGGGGCTTGATCTTCTTACTGTGGTAGTGGCGCAGGCCTTGTTGGTAGATGGCTGACCGGCTGAGGGCCAGGAGGCGCGCCTCCTCGAGCAGGTCGACGCCGTCTTCGCGTGCCTCCTCCGCCTCGGCTTCTGTGTATATGGTCACTCGGGGCGAGTCGAACTCGACATCAGTGGGAATAATGGCTTCAGCTCTGTAGATGAGGAAGAACGGGGTGAACCCGGTTGAGCGGTTGGGTGTCGACCGGAGACTCCAGAGGACGGCCGGCAGCTCATCGAGCCAGCTGCCGGGTGAGCGCACGAGCGGCTCGACGAGTCGCGGCTTGATGCCGGCTAGGATGAGGCCGTTTGCCCGCTCGACCTGGCCGTTCGACTGGGGATGTGCGACGGAGGCCAAGTCGAGTTGGATGCCGGATGCGGAGCAGTAGTGGGCCAGCGCGCCCTTGGCGTTTGGTGCCGTTATCCGTGATGATGCTGTGGGGAACGCCGTAGCGAACCGCAATATCCTTGATGAACCGGACGGCCGTGGGCCCGTCGAGCTTCTTGATCGGTCCTGCCTCGATCCACTTGGTGAACTTGTCGACGGCGACCAGCAGATGTGTCATGCCGCCTCGGGCGGTCTTGAAGGGCCCCACCATGTCGAGCCCCCAGATGGCAAAGGGCCATGTGATTGGGATGGTTTGGAGGGTTGTGGCCGGCTGGTGGCTGCGCTTGCTGAAGCGTTAGCAGCCCTCGCATTTGAGGACCAGCTGCTCGGCGTCTTGCAGGGCCGTGGGCTAGTAGAAACCATGGCGGAAAGCCTTGGCCACCAGGGACCTCGAGGTGGCGTGGTTCCCGCACTCGCCCTGGTGGATGTCGAGGAGGATCTCGATCCCTTTATCCTGCTCGACGCAGTGCTGGAACATGCCAGTCGTGCTGCGTTTGACGAGCTCGTGGTTGATGATGCTGTAGGCGGACGCTCGCCGCTGCACTTGCCGGGCTTCAGTCTCGTCGCGGGGAAGGTCGCCGTCTTCCAAGAAGGCGATGATCGGCCGAGCCCAGGATGGCGCCGTCACCACTGTGAGGACGGCCGCCGGGATGGTATCTGGGACGGCAGCCCCTGAGCCGGAGCCGGCAGTCCCCGAGCTTGGGCCGGCAGTCCCCGAGCTTGGGCCGGCAGCCCCCGAGCCGGAGACGGCAGTCCCCGAGCTTGGGCCGGGAACTCCGGGGTTGGGTGGGGGCGCGTCGGGGTCGTTCGGGACGAAGATGGATTCCGACTCAGGAGACGGCTTGACGGACGACTTCCGTAGGTGCTCGAGGGAGACGCCGGATGGGATGGCTTTCCGGGTGGAACCCACTTTAGCCAGTGCGTCGGCCGCTTCATTGTCCGCGCGGGGGATGTGGAGGAACTCGCAACCGTCGAATCCGCCGGAGAGTTGCTGGACCAGGAACCGGTAGCTGGCCATGTTGGCGTCTTTGGCGTCCCAGTCGCCGGAAACTTGCTGCACCACCAGGTCCGAGTCGCCGTAGCAGAGGATGCACCGGATGCCGATCTCCCTGGCCAGCCGGATGCCATGCACGAGAGCTTCGTACTCGGCAACGTTGTTGGAGGCGGCGAAATGGATCTGCAGTACGTACCGCAGTTGGTCATTCTTGGGATAGGACAGCACGATGCCGGCTCCCAAGCCGTTGCGCATCTTGGAGCCGTCGAAGTGCATGCGCCCGTGAGTCGACTCGGGTGCCGGTGGTAGGTACTGGGTCTCGGTCCAGTCGACGAGGAAGTCAGCCAGCGCCTGGGACTTGATGGTGGTGCGAGGCTCGTAGAGGATCGTGTGGCCGGCTAGCTCAATGGCCCACTTGGCCACCCGGCCAGAGCCATCCCGGCAGCCCCTGATCTCGCCGATGGGGGCCGTGCTCACCACGGTAATGGTATGCTCCTGGAAGTACTGCCTCAGCTTCTTGGCAGCAAGGTACACGCCGTAGCACATCTTCTAGTAGTGGGGGTAGTTCTGCTTGGAGGGGGAGAGCACCTCGCTCAGGAAGTACACTGGACGCTAGACCTGCTGCACCTTGCCCTCCTCAGGGCGCTCGACCACCAGTACCGTGCTGACCGCACGGGAGGTGGCGGCGATGTACAGCAAAAGTGGAACAGCATGCGCTTGAGGTCGCGGAACGCCTCGTCCGCCTGGTCGCTCCACTCGAACGCCGTCGTCTTCTTCATCAGCTGATACAGGGGCAAGGCCCTCTCCCCCAGCCGGCTGATGAACCGGCTGAGAGAGGCCAAGCAGCCAGTGAACTTTTGGACGTCACGCAGCTGGGCCGGCTTGTGCATGCGCTCGATTGCCTTAATCTTTTCCGGGTTGGCTTCAATGCCGCGCTCCGAGACGAGGAAACCAAGGAGTTGGCTAGCCGGCACACCAAAGACGCACTTCTCTAGGTTGAGCTTGATCTGGAACCAGCGCAGGTTGGCGAAGGTCTCCTTGAGGTCGGCCAAGAGCGTGAGGTGCTGCTTGGTCTTCACCACAATGTCATCGACGTAGACGTGCACATTTCTGCCGATCTGGGGCAGCAGGCATTTCTGCATGCAGCGCTGGAAGGTGGCGCCGGCATTCTTCAAGCCGAACGACATGGTGATGTAGCAATATGCCCCAAAGGGCGTGATGAAGGACGTCTTGAGGGCGTCGGCCGGGTCCAGCTTGATCTGGTGGTAGCCGGAGTTGGCGTCCAGGAAGGACAGGAGCTCGCAGCCGGCCGTGGAGTCGATGACTTGGTCGATCCGGGGCAGGGCGAACGGATCTTTGGGGCAGGCCTTGTTCAGGCTGGTGTAGTCGATGCACATGCGCCAGGTGCCATTCTTTTTCAGGACGAGGACTAGATTGGCCAGCCACTCGGGGTGGAATACTTCCATGATGAAGCCGGCTGTGAGCAGCCGGGCGATCTCTTCACCGATGGTTCTCTGCTTCTCCTCGGTGAAGCGGCATAGCGGCTGTCGGACAAGCTTGGCATCCTTGCGGACGTGAAGTTTGTGCTCGGCGAATTCCCTCGGGACACCCGGCATGTCTTTTGGAAACCATGCGAAGATGTCCTGATTCTCACGGAGGAAATCGACGAGCTCGCCTTCCTATTTGCTGTCGAGGCGGGTGCCTACGACCACGTACTTGTTGGAGCTGGGGTCGGCCGGGTCGAGCGGGACCCTCTTCGTGTCCTTTGACGGCTGGAAGGAGGCCTCGCTGTCGGCCGACTTGGGTGGGGTCAGCACGGCCGGCTGCGCGCTAGCCAGCGCCACGATTCGGTCGAGCTGGTGCCTCTCCTCGGCGATGACCAGCGACTCGGCCAGCTGGGAGCCGGCTTTGGCGCACTCGAGGGACTTTTTGTAGTCGCCGACGATGGAGATGAGGCCCTTGGGACCCGGCATCTTCAGCTTCAGGTAGGCGTAGTGGGGGACCGCCATGAATTTGGCCATGGCGGGCCGGCCCAGCAGCGCGTGGTGGGGGCTGGCCAGGTCAACCACCTCGAACCAGATCGGCTCGCGGTGGAAATGGCTGTTGGAGCCGAACAGGACGTCAAGCCGGATTCGGCCGATCGGAGAGCAGGAGAGACCCGGCACAATGCCGTGGAACACTGTCCGGGTTGGCTCCAGCTGTCGCGCCTCGATGCCAAGCTTGGTCATGGTGTCGCGGTACAGGATGTTGATGCTGCTGCCGCCGTCGATCAGCACTCGCGAAAAGTGGCAGCTGCGCTTCTCGGAGACGAAAGTGGGGTCGAGCACAAGGGCGTAGCCACCCGGCATGGGCACAACGGCCGGGTGGTCCTCCCGGGTCCAGCTGACCGGCCGGTCGGACCAATGCATGTACCGGGGAACCGGAGGGACGACGGCGTTCACCTCGGCCGCGTGCTTGTCGTCGCCCTCGCTGGTGAAGACGACGTAGGACACGTCCGGGCGCGGGAAAGGGTTGTCGGCGAGGGAGCCGGGTGGCGGCGGGGGCGGGGGAAGCGGCGGCTGCTGCGGGCCGGCTCTGGGTGGCGGGGGTGGAAGGTTGCCCTTCAACAGGCGCTAGGTGAAGCTGCACTGCCGGAGCGTGTGCGTCGATGGCTTCGCGCCGCTGTGGTTTTTGCTGGGGGCGTCGAGCATCTGCTCGAAGGACAGCTTGGGCTGCCAGGCGGCCTTGCCGGTGCGCGGGCGCTGGCTGGAGCCTTGCCCGGCCGGCAGCTCCCCTTCCACCGCGGCGACTTGCCGGTTGTCGTAGCGGGGCGCCTGCTAGTCGTTCCTGCGCTTGCCGTTGTTGTTGTTGTTGTCGCCAGCAGGCTTGGGGGGCGCCGGCTGGACCAGGAGGACTTTACCGTCCGCGTCGATCGTGATCTTTACATTCATCGCGGAGTCGGCCGTAGCGTACTTGTCCGCCAAGGCCATGAGCTCCGCCAGAGTCTCCGGCTCGTCGCACACCAGCCGGTGCTTGACCAGAGTGCCGTCTTGGCATCCGTCGATGAAGTACTGCATGGCCTGGACCTCGTGGACGCCCTCGCAAGAGTTGCGGAGCTCCGTCCACCGCGTGAGGAAGTCGTGAAGGGGCTCGCTTGGCTTCTGGATGCACATGGAGAGCTGGCGAGGCTTGCCGGGGCGCTTGTAGGTGCTGGTGAAGTTGCGGTTGAACGCTTCTTCGAAATCCAGCCAGGAGTTCACGCTGCCGGCTCGTAGGCTGTTAAGCCATGTCCGGGCCGAGCCGAGCAGCATGAGGGGGACGTATCGCATAGCCACGCGCCAGTTGCCGCCGGCTATGCCGACAACCGTGGTGTAGTCAGTCAGCCAGTCCTCTGGCTTGGTGACGCCGTTGTACTTTGGGGAGTCGCGGGGCAGTGAGAAGCCTTTGGGGAAGGGCTCCTCGCGAATGCGGGGGCCAAAGCACGTCGGGCCGACAGAGCTTTCCTCCTCCAGGGCCATGGAGCGCGCCAGCCGGTCGATGCGGTGACGGGCGTCATTTTCGTCGTAGGGCTCGCGGGGACCGAGCCGATCAGCCACGGGACCACGGGGACCGAGACGGTCAGCCGCGGGACCGCGGGGTGCAGGGGCTTCTGGGGCCGGCTCGAGCCGCCGAGCCGGCCGCACGGGGGGCTCCGGCGGCTGAACCCGGCCGTCGCCAGCCGTCTCGCTAGCAATGCCGTCTCCAGCGGTTGTGGCATGATTGTGCCGGCTCTGACCGGACCGGTGCCGGCCAGAGCGGCTCGCGCTAGTGGCATGGGAGGACGTCTGCTGCGCGTCCCGGAGGGCCCTCTCTGGGTTTTAGTTTTTTCCTGAGGCGGAGGCGGATAGCTGGGCCGGGTCGAAGTGCTTCTGCTGCTCATTCGCCGCGGTGATGAGGTCGCGGATGCGCTGCTGCTGCTGCAGAAGCTCCTCGCCCTCCAGGAATTCGAGATCCGCCATGGCCGCCTGCGACGCGCGCATGTTCTTGACGGGGGGGTCGTACACGGGCCGGCCTGCGCCTAGCGCACGGCCGATCGCGCCCCCGCGGATCCACACTTCCGCGACCCGGCTGGGCTCGGCAGCAGCCGGCGTGAAGCCATGGGCGCTGTCGTACTCTCGCTGGGCGGACTCCAGCCGGTGCCGCGTTGACGCGAGCTCCGTGGCCTCGACCAGCAGGTGCTGACGGTCCTCGTTGAGCTGAGCCGCTGCGGCCGCCATGTCGGCGTCCGGCGTGATGGGGGCTTGCAGGCTCCGGATCGTCTCGCGGAGCGGGTCGGCCCGGCATGGCGGAGCCGCAGCCGTGGCCGCAGCAGCCGCGGCGGCTTTCTCCTTGCCGCGCGGGGAGCCGGAGCTGGCACCGATGGTCAACACCTCCGCGCGGGCGCAGAGGTTCGCGACGTCGTCGGAGACAGCGCAGTCAACGAGGACGGACGAGTCGGTGAAACTGCGCACCTCGCTAGGAAACACGTCGGGGACGAGCGCGACAAAAACGCGCAGCGCGCCGAAAGGGACGACGATGCTGCCTGCGGGGCAGGCGACATCCGTGCCCGGAGCAGCGTTGCAGCCGGCCGGGTTGGCCGTGCGAGGCGCGTGGACCAAACCATGAATGATGCGCTCGCCGGAGCTGGTGAAGGGCCTCGTCTGGAACTTGACTCCGGCCGACGCAGCGAGTAGCCCCACGGCGGGCGCCAACTGTCGTGGTGTTCTCACGGCAGATGCCATGAGATGGCTAAAAAGGTGGGGGTGCGGGAGGACGCCGCTGGGCTCCAGAGGCGAGGTCGGTATGCGCATGTGTGAGACACGAGACGTACCCAGGTTCGGGGCCCTCCGAAGAGGTAACACCCCTAGTCCTGCCAAATGGAGTATGGAGTGCACAAGGGTTACAAGGTTGCTCCTGGAGCTGTGTGGGCGGAGGAGGAAGAAGGGGCTAGGCCGCCGTTCGGCCTCTCCTGTGTGTGTGTGTGAACTATGAATGGAGCTCAACCCCCCTGCATGGAGGCCTCCCGGGGGGTCTTATAGGCCGACCCCCAGGGTTACATGGGTAAATATGCACGGGCGCGGGGCCCTGGTGTCATGGTCTAGGAGCCGCCGGTGGGGGCCGTCGGGTCGCCGGGTCCGCCGGGTCCGCTGGGTGCGCCGGGTGCGCTGGGTCCGCCGTGTGCGCCGGGTCCGTCGGGCACGGGTTCGGTCGGTAGTGGGGCACTGTGGCAGGTCTTGTCCTTCGTCATAGGGCGGTTGGCGCCGCCTAGCAACAGGATCGCGCCGCCCGGACACCGCCCGCCCCGGGCGGGGGCGCAGGGAGTGCTGTAGCCATGCCCGCATGGGTCGGCGCTGTGGCACCCCAGCTCAGAGAGACCAGAACACCCCGTATTCCAGCCCAGAGATCAAGTCTTCTGGAATACGACACTGCTTGGCATAGAACAAATTAGCTCTTTATTACGAATAATATGGGTACAAGGGTCCGATATTACAAAGATTACAGGGGCACGGCGGCACTTCGCCTGCTAAGGGAGTTCTATGCTAGCAGCGGAACATCTCGAAGCGGAATAAACTCTAGCAGTGGAACAATGACGATGGTGATGAACTCCACTCCCCAGGGACTCTGGCTGGGATGTATCCTAGAGCACAACCTCGGGATCCTCGACAAACAAGCAATCACGGCATGACCTGCAATCTGGCATGACACGCTAGGTGAGTACTTTGAATGTACTCGCAAGCTCACAACAACCAAAGCAATCAAGACATACAACAGCATGGCATTTACAGGTTAATTATCCATGATGAACATGATACTACTAGAGCAACATGAGCATGGCAACAACATGAGCAAGGCAACATCATGAGCATGGCAACAACATGAGCATGGCAGGTACATATAATTCATGATATGAACATGATGATACTAGCACTAGCATGCAAAGGGGGGTCGACGTTTAAGGTCTCGTGGACCAACTTACTCAGCTCGGAGGTTATCTCGTAACCACCTTAGATATCAATCTTTCTTACCGTCGTGATCATCACACGATCACCTCATGATCAACCATCATCAAGAATACCATCATGATCATCTCATGACCACACATAAAGATCAACTCGTGACATCCGCCACCTTTGGGCTATGTCCTGGGTCGCCTCGATGTCAACTCGTGACATCCGCCACCTTCGTGGCTGCCACCGTCGTGGCCCAACAAAACAAACTCGTCCCAAACGGGGACAACCGCGCGCAAACAACTCGGGCACAAGGCTTATGGACGCCTACCTGATCAGGGTAGCGCGCGCGCATAACCTTCCCTAGTTGGAGGCACCGGCGAGAGGCATGACAATAGACCGAATCAGGGCCCCCCATAAGGCAAGTGTGGCTGCACTGGTTAGCTCGATTCGGTGGCACCATGACTCAGCCAACAGATTTGTTCAAGTTTGATTAATGTCAGGTTCAACTTGAATGGTGATGAGCTGAGTCACAATAAAATAACATGATGAAATAACAATGCATATGAGCATGATATCAATGTAACCATGGATGGGCAACATAACCATTTAACATCAACAATGATAAATCATTTACTCTACGGGATGCAAATGAGCATAGCATAACGATGATCACGAATATCACAAGTATTTTCATATCAAACCATAATGATCCATATGAGCATATCATTATCACTAGCATCGGAAGTGATTACAAGAATAAAACATGATAAGAATATCATTAGCAATTAATCATATCACTTACTAGATGAAAATTAACATGGCATAAGCAATGAGCATGGATTCACAAGCATATTCGAAGCATTCACAAAATAATTAAATGCGCAAACAATTATTAAATATTCAAGTGGAAACCATGGCTACTGCAATGCCAACATGCAAGTGGCTGTTGTGGCTTGCCTGGGGATGGAGGAACCATCGGGGAGAGGTGAGATGAACTCACGGAAAGAATCGCCGGAAAAGTTTCCCTCCCGGCGGAGCTGATTAAGGGCAAGGGAAAAATGGTCATTTTCAGTGTGTTACAACATCATGAAAATGATGCCAACGGAACGGGCTCGACGAACTGAGAACGTGGGCTTTGGAATCACCTGATTCGGAGTCACGGTCACGAAGATACGGACATTCGTTCGTTATTCACTTCTGCTGTTAACTGACGAACGCCCGCTATATAGAGCTTTCGGCTGGCGGCTGAGGCTGAAAGCGCATTCACGAAAATATGCCTTCCAAACGGGAAAACGTATTTCTGACCGAGGCCGCGACGAAGTATGCTTTCACCAAACGGAAAGCGCAAACACCCGAAGCGATTTCTACTTATCCAGCTGGACACGCCGGCTGGGACACTTACGGCTGGGTCCCACCGTATCTCCTCTCTTTCTCCTGCTCTCTTCTCCTACCTCCCGTGCGTGCCCGCGGAGCAGAGAGAGACCGCCGGCGCCGGTGCTCATCCGGCTGGCTCCGGCCATCTTCCGAGGCGCTCCGGCCACCGACGAGAAGAGGAGGAGGTGCCGCATCCTTGTGCGCATTGCACGGCCGCCGAAGAGGACCGAGGCGAGCGAGGTGACGGCCGCGGCGGACGGTGGCTTCGGCCGGAGATGGGAATGGCGCTCCGGCCGTGGAGCAGTAGGGAGAAAGCTGGGGAGGGCTCCGTTGAGGTTAGGAGAGCACCTAGGGGGGGACTAGAGGGAGAGATGGGGCTCGGGTGGCCGGAATTTAGACCGAGGCCGAGGCAACAATGGCGGCAGTGGGGAAGGAATGTGTGACACCCTGGTTTTCGCTCCTTGTTTTTTTTTTCCTTCGCGAGATTTAACTCCCGTCTTTTTTTCCGATGTTCTTGGATTTTCTCTTGCCTTTGGGTATATGAAGATGGTCATTTAGCCTTGCCTTCCCTATCCAACTAGAGATTCTCTCCAGACCAACCTTGCCGCCCAAGATATCTTCTCAGGATTCTGCCACCAAAACCCTACTCTCCGGTCTACCGGAAGGGAAACCCTAATTCCTTCCGTTACAAATGAACCCTAATTTCCTTTGATCTTTTGCCTCCCAAATTTCTTCCAGTGATCATCCTATCTTTTTAAACCCTGGATATGCAAAAGTATTGCCAAGTCATTTGCAATATTTTTCATTTAAAATTAATTCCTTTTTCTGCCAGTTAAAGGAATTAAATCCAGGAAAATATCTACCCATCTCCAAAGTTCATGAAAACTTGTGGAGATATTCTTTGTGATCATATTGAGCTCCAATAAAAATATTGGCCATAATTAAATAAGGGAAATTGCCTTTTCCTATTTAAAGCCAATATTGCACTTTGGGCACTTTCCAAAGGAACTACCATTTTGGTAGCTAGGAAAAATCCCAAATAATTTGTGGAGCTTATCCTATCCATATCTTCACCATTTCCATCAAGATCCCAAGTTCCACAGATCAAATTTTGAGAGCATCATCCAATTCTTGTTTCTGGACCAATTTTGAGGTTGTGAAGCAACTATATTTTATATTGCTTCAAAAATTCTCAAATTAATACAGGACCTCACACTCCCTATATGATGTGAGTATGCCAAAATTCACATCATTTCATCTACCCAATTTCTCTCAAAAATTCCATCTAGTTTCTGTCCAGATTGCAGCTCTGTGAAGGAAGTACCATTTTGGTATATCCAAATGAGCTGAAATTTTCCCAGAACCTTCATTCCTCCAAATCATCAATCTACACCAAAATTCAACTCATTCCACCAAGCCATATGAGTGTAGCTTTAAGGTCAAGTTTCTGGACCAGATTTAGCATTTCAAAGGAAGTGCATTCAAACTTTGTCCAAATGCCTTCAAATTTTGCAAGCACCTAGTCCTTCCTACCACATTTCCCTGTGACAACTTTTCTAGCTCTTTTCCACCTCTGGTTGACCACAGCTTCCTCCCCAAGTTTCTATCCAGAATCTGTTTTGGGATCAACTTGACTACTCTAGAGCCATCCCGGCCCATCCAATGATCCATCTTGTCTATTTGAGCATTGAGTAACCTGTTGGACACGATATGGCAATCAGGTTCGCGCCAGAGCCCGTAGTGCACGTGGTGACCGCGTAACCCGAATGCAGAACTGGCGCTCTGCGCCGTGCGTCGCCTCTGCCGACCGCTCCGGCCAGCTGGAGCTTGTCCGCTGGTGCCGACCTGACTCCCCGTCGTCCGCACCATCCTCTCCGGTCATTTCCCCCTTCGTCTTCTTCCTCCCCACGCCGCGACGAGCTTTGCCACTGTGCGCCCGTGACGCCGTCGTCTTCCTCTGTCTCCTTCCTCCCCGAGTTCTCCCGAAGCTGCCGCCAGCTTCTCCACTCTCCTCGAACCCTTGCCGACATCTCCTCCTTCCTCCGCGTGTCGCCGGAGCTCCAGTATGCCGATAAGATCGCCAGGGCGGCCGATCCTATCCCCTCTCTCCGGCTGGCTATAAATAGCCCCTCCCCGAGCTTCTTCGGGCACCACCACCACTTCCCCTACCTCGCAGAACCCCCCTGCCCTCTCCATTGAGCTCAAGGAGCTCCCTTGCCCTCCCCATAGCCGAAGCATCGCCGGCGGCCCGAGCTCAAATTCGAGCCACCCGCACCCTCCCTCTCCGCTCTGCCACTACTGGAGGACCTCCCGAGGCCGTGCGGATCCGCCCATGTCCTCGGTTACTCCTCAGGTCGTCCGCATGCCGGGATTCAAAACCGGCCAGAAGCCTCGCCGCGGGAGCCCACGCCGCCACCGTACGGGTTCTCGTCGCCGTCCGTACTCAAGCAGGATGGATGCGGCGTCTTCCTCTGAGCTTGTCGGTGGCCGTGGCGCTTCGGGATGTGGACGGAGTCGGCCGGGGGAGCGCCGGTGCCGGCGAGCCTCTCTGTGCGGTCGCGTTCGTCGGGGGAAGAAGAAGCAGAGTGGGAGGAGAGAGAAAGGTCAACGCGGGCCCCCCTCGTCAGCCACCCAGCCCCGGGCCCGCGGTGACTTAAGTGGAAGCGTACTTTTCCAGAGTACGTTTTCCATTGGGCAAAGCGTAAACCTCTTCTGCTTCAGAGAGGAATACGCCTTCTCTTGCTGAAGATGGATTTTGCAAAATACGCTTTCTCTCTCAGCCCGCTGCCGAACCCTCTAAATAGTGGACGTTCACTGGTTAAGAGCAGATTCTATTTGTTTTCTGCCTAATCAACGAACGGCCACAACTTTTCGCTCGCAACTCCGATTGAGGTGAATCCAAATCCCACTTCTTCAGTTCGTCGAGACCGTTCCGATGGTATCATTTTCATAATGTTTCCACACTGTGAAAATGACCATTTTGCCCCTGCCCTTATTCAGCCCTCCGAGAGAGAATCTTTTCCGGCGAACTTTCCGCGAGCTTCCCGCACTTCTCCCGGAGTACTCCTTCACCCCCAGGCAAGCCGACCATCTGATATATGCCCTAAAGCATTGCTCTGTGTTATTCTTGCGTGTTTAATTAATGCATATGCCTGTTTTAGTAATTAATGAACTCCTGCTAGATTGAATTTGTTATTTACATTAGTTGTTAATGCTCATCATATTATCGCCCTAGTGACTCGTAGATGATAGCATGGAGATAGGTTGTTATATTTTCATCATGCATTACTGTTGTTATTACAGTAATTAAGAATGTGACTTAATGACAACAACCTCCTCCGTCGACTGGATCGAGTCATAGTGTCACCTATCCGGACTTACCCGTGCAGCCACATTTGCCGGTATGGGATGGCCCTTGCTTGGTCTATTGTCTTTCCTCTTGTCGGTACCACCAAATAGGGAAGGTTATGCGTGCGCGCTACCCTGGCCCGGTAGGCGGCGATAACCTTGTGAGCCCAGTTGAGTTATGTGCGCACGTCCCCATTTGGGACAGTTTTGTTTGGCCACGACGGTGGCAGGTGTCACGGGGTGACACAGGGCCCACCCAGGACATGACCCTAGGAGGGTATGATTGTCGGTGGGACCGTAAGAGTGCCAGGGCAATAGACAAGTTTTGTTGGAGCAGCACTGGTCCACCCGAATGGGAACATGTACTAAAGTACGAGGCCAGGCTCTCCATGGTGTGGGTAAAGTGTGCAACCTCTGCAGAGTGTAAATCTATTCGAATAGCCGCGTCCTCGGTCATGGACAGTTCGTATAGGCCCCTATTTGGTCTGTGTCGAGTCTGGAGGAACAAACCATATAATGTTGCTGTTAATAATGATCCAGAATAAGGTATGATTTGTCAAGACTTGCAGTACAGATGCATGGACATCAGATGATGTCAGAGGTATGATTGCTTGCCATGTGATGGCTATGAGATGAGCGGTTGAATGACCGCAAAGTTTGGATCGGACTTGGATCGTGAGAATACTCGGAGTATGAATTATTTACTTGATATGCTTTACTTTACTGTATTTACTCCAATAGTCATTATGATAGATAATCCTACTATGACATGATGATTAATGCTGCTAGATGTTTAATATTGCTAGTTAATCCTGCTAATACATGATAGTTAATATTGTTAAGTTAATAAATGCATGCTTGGATGCCATGGATTGCATTGCTTGGTGTATATGTTGGTTTGGTTTGCTTGCGAGTACATTCAAAAGTACTCAGCGGCCTTCAATGTGGCCAGGTTCACCTAACGATTCGACGCCCTCTAGCTCCCTGTGGATTGGTGCCGCACCAGGACCATGCTGCCTTAGATAGAGCTTTTCCGCTGCCATCACCCTTGTAATATATCATGTAAGCCTTATGTACCCCTTTAATAGTAATGTCTGTGTTCATGATACTTGTGGTAAAAGCGCATGCCAGAGTGATTTTCCTGGGCTGGCATGTGCGGTGACCGTCTGACTACAGTGGTATTCAGGCGGGGCGCCACAACGGATGGTATCAGAGCTAGGCTGACCGTAGGTTACCCTAGCCAGACTTCATTGCCTTTTTGATTAGTAGAAAGCCCTGATAGATTTCAGCCATCTTCGCCAGACTGGCACGGCTACTATTGATCGAAAGGCAACCCCTAGGCTTTTGGCTCCATCAGACCCCAACTCTCGTGGCCTTTGCCTCCGGTGGAAAATGTCCGCACCAGGCAATGACCCGTGAGCCCTGAACCCCTAGGTAAACCAGATATCCTTACCTTGCTTGCTAGCCATGGCCTTTCTCTTCTCAAATCCAGTTTCCTTTGGGAAACGCATACAAAGTCCATCTTTCCCCGATAACCCTAGGATCGTCGACTAAGCCACTTTGGCTATGGTCATGCATCGAGTTTGATGTTCCCTAAGGAAGTAGTAGGAGCTTGACACCAATTGCTACCAGGGGCATTGTGTGGTTTTGCTTCTAAATCCTTAGAGGTACATCGAGTGCGCTATATTAGTTATACTAGTGAATCTTCAGCCACATGTGTAAGGTCCGCAAAATTTGAGCTTTATTTGCTTTTTGGTTTTTCGCGGTTCTTGCTTCTTTTCTCGTCTCCGTTCTCTCGCTTCGACTGGATCCATCTGCAAGCACTGCCGAAGAAGACCAGCATACAACTTGGATAATACCCAATAATCCAAATTCAGTAAGAGTCAAGCCAAGCCAACTGCCCGATATCCAGAACATTATCACCGGATCCGTCAAGAATAAAGGATGGGTCAGAAGCAGACTCTGCGTGCAACAGACAAGGCCAGACTATACCTAAGGGAGTTTGCCGCAGAATAGATTACACCTAAGGAACAAATTATTCCATCCTCGGTACAAGGATTATTTTGGTCAGCTGGGTGAACCTTGAGTTTTTCCCAATGAACTCAAGAATCATTTATTACCCACAGAAGACATATTCCAAGAGGGTGAATGTGCCGAAAGCCACCACAAAATTCTGGTATGTTAATACAAATTTCCAAGCATATTCTGGAATTTTTCAATGCATATACAAATTTTCTGGGCATGATGAACAAGGTTTGCGAGAAAAATGGATGAGTTCATGGCTGCCCAGAATCAACGAGGACTCCAAACACCTGGAAGCTCAGCTAAACCGAATGGAATTATCGGTCAACTGCTCACTACCAGCAACACTTGGTTTGAATGCAAAGGGTATTCCGAATTAATTATCAACACGAAGTCTGCATCAGTTGTGCAACCTCTATAGCAGCAATGATCAGACCAGCAGAAGGACAAGCGGTATACCTGACCAACGAAATATCTCCAGGCAAGGTATGGCCTATGCCAAGTTGTGATTCCGCTATGGGTAAATTCCAAATATCTCGGAAGGAAGCCAGAACCGGCCACAGGACCAACCGCATATCACAGTAAAAGGGCTTCTGGTATAAGCAACCCAGCCTTCTTCCGCAAGCTATCGGAACAAGCTTGCGATGCAAGACTCCCGACCTTCTTTGCTACGCCACTGGTGGAAGAATCTTCTGGGGTACGTCACTCCCATCTTCCTCAGCATGCTACCACGGAAAGCCTCCAGCATAAGGCACCTGACCTTCCGCAGTAAGCCACATGAGGGAAAGCTTCAGAGGTACGATACCTAGCTTTCTTCAGCACACTACCCTGGTAGAAGCTTCGAGCGCAAGGAATTCAACCTTCTGTAGCACGCCGTCGTGCCCGCAACAAGCTTGTCAGAAACACAAACTAGTCCAGACATGCGTTTGCCTCAGAACTCAGTGGTTATGAAAGGATTTATCCTACCCCTGCATATGTTGTGAGCATGCAGTCCAGGGGATTAGTTCATGCGAGCCACTCGTACACGGGAATGACTGTGCTCAAGAGAAGCGCCGGCCCCATACTTCAAAGAAGGATGTGAACACAACAATCCCTTTGAGATATGCAAGAGTGAAATGTGAATACAAGCCCAACCAGCTGGGATATGACCAAGGAGCAATGATGGTAGGTCATGACAAGTTCCCCAAGAAGGAACCCCCAAGAACAAGGAAGTCTTGGATAAACAACCTCCGTGACGGTCAACAAGATACAGCTCCACAGACAAAGTGATATTACCAACCCTTGTCAGACTTTTGCATATACGGCCATAACAATGCAGCCATCATCTGGGCCATCAACCAAAATAGGAAGCTATGCTCCGAAAGATACACTGGATGATAGCCATACTATGTCAGCTCAATGATCATAGCAAGGACCACAAAGGATATATATGGCAGAGCCACCTTAGAGATTACCGTCTATGATTACTTTGTGATCATGCCCGACATTTCAGTTGGGAATCATCTGAGGACGAAGTCAGAATGCAAGAGACAGGAGGAAACACCTCATACAGAACCCACAGCCAGATTGAGTATACTGACAAGGCAAAAAGAGAGCCACTCCTAGCCACTCCAGGCCATACGAGCACGTGAGTCTGGTACCCAGAAGGAATGTCTCGCCCTTGGCAGTCAGTGTACGAATTATCGCAATTAAACCCGAAGCAGCTAGCCCCAGGACAGGGAAACCAGACTATTTGTCGATACTCGGAGCTACTCACCAACCCCAGCCAACAAACTACCAGCACAAAGGGTTTGCCTGACAGGAAATAAAAGGATTCAATGCAGTCGTCTGAAAAAGACAACACCTGAGCCATCAAAAGAGGCAGTTAAAAGCTCAGTAAACAAATGAAGACAAGATAGCTGATGGATCCAAGTCGTACACAGGTAAGTCCCCTTAGCCAGGAGGTAAGCCCGGAAATCTCAAGGACGAGATTTTCTCAAGGGAGGTAGGTTTGTGACACCCTGGTTTTCGCTCCTTGTTTTTTTTCCTTCGCGGGATTTAACTCCCGTCTTTTTTTTCGATGTTCTTGGATTTTCTCTTGCCTTTGGGTATATGAAGATGGTCATTTAGCCTTGCCTTCCCTATCCAACCAGAGATTCTCTCCAGACCAACCTTGCCGCCCAAGATATCTTCTCAGGATTCTGCCACCAAAACTCTACTCTCCGGTCTACCGGAAGGGAAACCCTAATTCCTTCCGTTACAAAGGAACCCTAATTTCCTTTGATATTTTGCCTCCCAAATTTCTTCCAGTGATCATCCTATCTTTTTAAACCCTGGATATGCAAAAATATTGCCAAGTCATTTGAAATATTTTTCATTTAAAATTAATTGCTTTTTCTGCCAGTTAAAGGAATTAAATCCAGGAAAATATCTACCCATCTCCAAAGTTCATGAAAACTTGTGGAGATATTCTTTGTGATCATATTGAGCTCCAATAAAAATATTGGCCATAATTAAATAAGGGAAATTGCCTTTTCCTATTTAAAGCCAATATTGCACTTTGGGCACTTTCCAAAGGAACTACCATTTTGGTAGCTAGGAAAAATACCAAATAATTTGTGGAGCTTATCCTATCCATATATTCACCATTTCCATCAAGATCCCAAGTTCCACAGATCAAATTTTGAGAGCATCATCCAATTCTTGTTTCTGGACCAATTTTGAGGTTGTGAAGCAACTATATTTTATATTGCTTCAAAAATTCTCAAATTAATCCAAGACCTCACACTCCCTATATGATGTGAGTATGCCAAAATTCACATCATTTAATCTAACCAATTTCTTTCAAAAATTCCACCTAGTTTCTGTCCACATTGCAGCTCTGTGAAGGAAGTACCATTTTGGTATATCCAAATGAGCTGAAATTTTCCCAGAACCTTCATTCCTCAAAATCATCAATCTCCACCAAAATTCAACTCATTCCACCAAGCCATATGAGTGCAGCATCAAGGTCAAGTTTCTGGACCAGATTTAGCATTTCAAAGGAAGTGCATTCAAACTTTGTCCAAATGCCTTCAAATTTTGCAAGCACCTAGTCCTTCCTACCACATTTCCCCTTGACAACTTTTCTAGCTCTTTTCCACCTCTGGTGGACCACAGCTTCCTACCCAAGTTTCTATCCAGAATCTGTTTTGGGATCAACTTGACTACTCAAGAGCCATCCCGGCCCATCCAATGATCCATCTTGTCTATTTGAGCATTGAGTAACCTGTTGGACAAGATATGGCAATCAGGTTCGCGCCAGAGCCCGTAGTGCACGTGGTGACCGCGTAACCCGAATGCAGAACTGGCGCTCTGCGCCGTGCGTCGCCTCTGCCGACCGCTCCGGCCAGACGCAGCTTGTCCGCTGGTGCCAACCTGACTCCCCGTCGTCCGCACCCTCCTCTCCGGTCATTTCCCCCTTTGTCTTCTTCCTCCCCACGCCGCGACGAGCTCCTCCACTGTGCGCCCGTGACGCCGTCGTCTTCCTCTGTCTCCTTCCTTCCCGAGTTCTCCCGAAGCTGCCGCCAGCTTCTCCACTCTCCCCGAACCCTTGCCGACATCTCCTCCTTCCTCCGCGTGTTGCCGGAGCTCCAGTATGCCGATAAGATCGCCACGGCGGCCGATCCTATTCCCTCGCTCCGGCTGGCTATAAATAGCCCCTCCCCGAGCTTCTTCGGGCACCACCACCACTTCCCCTACCTCGCAGAACCCCCCTGCCCTCTCCATTGAGCTCAAGGAGCTCCCTTGCCCTCCCCATAGCCGAAGCATCACCGGCGGCCCGAGCTCAAATTCGAGCCACCCGCACCCTCCCTCTCCGCTCTGCCACTACTGGAGGACGTCCCGAGGCCGTGCGGATCCGCCCATGTCCTCGGTTACTCCTCGGGTCGACCGCACACCGGGATTCAAAACCGGCCAGAAGCCTCGCCGCAGGAGCCCACGCCGCCACCATACGGGTTCTCGTCGCCGTCCGTACTCAAGCAGGATGGATGCGGCGTCTTCCTCTGAGCTCCTCGGTGGCCGTGGAGCTTCGGGAGGTGGCCGGAGTCGGCCGGGCGAGCGCCGGCGCCGGCGAGCCTCTCTGTGCGGTCGCGTTCATTGGGGGAAGAAGAAGCAGAGCGGGAGGAGAGAGAGAGGTCAACGCGGGCCCCCCTCGTCAGCCACTCAGCCCCGGGCCCGCGGTGACTTAAGTGGAAGCGTACTTTTCCAGAGTACGTTTTCCATTGGGCAAAGCGTAAACCTCTTCTGCTTCAGAGAGGAATACGCCTTCTCTTGCTGAAGATGGATTTTGCAAAATACGCTTTCTCTCTCAGCCCGCTGCCGAACCCTCTAAATAGTGGACGTTCACTGGTTAAGAGCAGATTCTATTTGTTTTCTGCCTAATCAACGAACGGCCACAACTTTTCGCTCGCAACTCCGATTGAGGTGAATCCAAATCCCACTTCTTCAGTTCGTCGAGACCGTTCCGATGGTATCATTTTCGTAATGTTTCCACACTATGAAAATGACCATTTTGCCCCTGCCCTTATTCAGCCCTCCGAGAGAGAATCTTTTCCGGCGAACTTTCCGCGAGCTTCCCGCACTTCTCCCAGAGTACTCCTTCACCCCCAGGCAAGCCGACCATCTGATATATGCCCTAAAGCATTGCTCTGTGTTATTCTTGCGTGTTTAATTAATGCATATGCCTGTGTTAGTAAAAATTGAACTCCTGCTAGATTGAATTTGTTATTTACATTAGTTGTTAATGCTCATCATATTATCGCCCTAGTGACTTGTAGATGACAGCATGGAGATAGGTTGTTATATTTTCATCATGCATTACTATTGTTATTACAGTAATTAAGAATGTGACTTAATGACAACAACCTCCTCCGTCGACCGGATCGAGTCATAGTGTCACCTATCCGGACTTACCCATGCAGCCACATTTGCCGGTATGGGAACATGTACTAAAGTACGAGGCCAGGCGCTCCATGGTGTGGGTAAAGTGTGCAACCTCTGCAGAGTGTAAATCTATTCGAATAGCCGCGTCCTCGGTCATGGACAGTTCGTATAGGCCCCTATTTGGTCTGTGTCGAGTCTGGAGGAACAAACCATATAATATTGCTGTTAATAATGAACCAGAATAAGGTATGATTTGTCAAGACTTGCAGTACATATGCATGGACATCAGATGATGTCAGAGGTATGATTGCTAGCCATGTGATGGCTATGAGATGAGCGGTTGAATGACCGCAAAGTTTGGATCGGACTTGGATCGTGAGAATACTCGGAGTATGAATTATTTACTTGATATGCTTTACTTTACTGTATTTACTCCAATAGTCATTATGATAGATAATCCTGCTATGACATGATGACTAATGCTGCTAGATGTTTAATATTGCTAGTTAATCCTGCTAATACATGATAGTTAATATTGTTAAGTTAATAAATGCATGCTTGGATGCCATGGATTGCATTGCTTGGTGTATATGTTGGTTTGGTTTGCTTGCGAGTACATTCAAAAGTACTCAGCGGCCTTCAATGTGGCCAGGTTCACCTAAGGATTCGACACCCTCTAGCGAGGTGCCGGAGTGTTCGCGGGCTAGAGGAGTAACCCAGTCAGATCCCTATGGATTGGAGCCGCACCAGGACCATGATGCCTTAGATAGAGCTTTTCCGCTGCCATCACCCTTGTAATATATCATGTAAGCCTTATATACCCCTTTAATAATAATGTCTATGTTCATGATACTTGTGGTAAAAGCGCATGCCAGAGTGATTTTCCTGGGCTGGCATGTGCGGTGACCGTCTGACTACAGTGGTATTCAGGCGGGGCGCCACAGAATGGGGCTCGGGGAGCTCCCTATGATGAGCTAGGAGAGGCCTGGGAGGGTGGTGAGGAGGCTGGGTGAGCTTAGGGGCTCGGGGAGTGGCTATAAATAGCTGGGGAAGAGGGGCGCGGGCCGGATGCCGCCTTCACCGAATGGAAGAGCTTCGGCGAGGGGGCCAGGCATGCGTGCGAGCTCGGATGGCGACGGGAGAGAGGCTGAGAGGTGGGGCAGCAACGCGGGCAGGCAGAGAAGCAGAGCACGCGCGAGCAGCCCCACGTGGTTCACTGTTCCCGCGTGCTCTCGGGTTTGGCTCGGTCTGGTGAGCAGCTAGCAGGGGAGGGTGGTCCGGGGAGGAGAGGAGAGCAGGGGAGGGAGCTGCGGCGAGCGGAGGTGGCGCACGGAGGGCGCTCGGGCGGCGGCAGAGCGGGTCCGGCGCGCAGCGCACGCGCGCTGTGGCCAAAGCACACGCACTGGCGTGCCAGTGGCGCAGTCACCGCGTGCACCGCCGCGCACACGACGACCCAGCGCGGCCAAAAATGTCCAGAGAGTAGTCCATCCAAAATGGGGCCTTTCTGAAGCATCATATCGATTAAAGCACTTTTGTGGTGATCGGTCTCATCACAAAAAGTTGGCAGCATCAAACATTTGCAAAGTGCGGTGGTCCATTCACTTGGTAAACTGGTAAAATAAGTTGTCAAAGAGGTTAATGGGAGGAGGAACTACTGCCTGGTAAAATTTGAGGTCATTTGGACCAGGATAGAGTAGAGTTGCTTCACAACTGCATATTCTGGTCCAAAATCAAAATCAAGAAGTGGCACTCACATAGGGTGTTGGATTGGGCTGAAACTTGGGAAACCATGATTATTTGGGCATATGAAGGCACCATAAAATTTTCATCCCATTTGGAGAAGTATAAATGGTACTTCCTTCACAATGCTTGCTACTGGACAGAAATTTGTGGGAATTTTTCAGAGAAAATGGCTTTTCAAAATAATGTGAATTTTGGGATTCTCACATTATTTAGGCATATTTAGGTCCTGGATTAATTTCAGAATTTTTGAAGCAATATAAAATATAGTTGCTTCACAAACTGAAATTTTGACTAGAAACCAAGATTTGAAGGTGTGCTCACATAGATTGTCGGATGGGTATGAAATTTGGTGGAGAGTCATGATTTGATCATATGGATGACCTACCAAAATTTAAACTCATTTGGATAAGCCTATCTAGTACTTACTTCACAAAGCTTCTCTCTGGTCAGAAACTTTGGAAATTTGCTGAGGAAGGTTTACTTGGCAAATTAATCTGAATTTTGGCATGTGGAAATAATTTGGATAGTAAATAGTTCACAAAAATTTTGAGAGCAATCAAGAAAATATAAATAGCACTTCCTTCACAAAGTGCCAATCTGGACATAATGGAAAATGAATATTCCTGAATTATTTTTGAACTAGGCAAGGATGGGTTTTGACATATTGGTGGAAGATATGGTACAAAAATTTTATGAGAATTTTGTGGGGATTTTTGGAATGGCATAAATATAGGTTGCTTCACAACCTAGGGCAAACAGGGTTATTCCTTTAATAGAAAAAGGAGTATTCCCAAGAAATAAATATTGGGGTTGGGCTAATATGGAAATGACATGGCCTTGGGATAGATTTGAGAATGACAAGTCACTAGGAAGTGGCAGGAGAGAAGATCTTCCCAGGTTTCAAGACCACATAGCCATGAAAAAAGAAATTCCAAATAAAATTCGAAGAAATCCAAAAGAAAAAGAAAGGGCCAAAAATCGGGGTGTTACAGGCGCAAAGGAGGGGGCCCTATTGCCACACTTGTCTTGTCGTGAGGGTTTGCCCTTTCGTGGCCAACCGGCATGGGCTAGCCGGCCGGGCCGGGTCGCCACGCCGAGCCGGCTCGCGCCAGGGAGCCGACGAACAGGCTAGCCGGATTGAGGGGCTTGGCCTGCCCCGATGTTTTGAAAAGGGGACCTGGGTTCCGTTGCCTACCCGGGGATCATCCCCCCGGCAAAGATCATAGTTTGTTAGTTTTCAATACGGTTTATGGTTCATACTTCATCTTGTGGATGAATTGTCACTTTGTCATGAGAAGTTTTATGATAATGTATTGCTGTTATAATAAAGATCATGATGCTTTCATGTCCGTATTTTGTTTTATCGACACCTCTCTCTCTAAACATGTGGTCATGATTATCTATTTCGGTTTTTTGCTTGAGGACAAGCGAGGCCTAAGCTTGGGGGAGTTGATACGTCCATCTTGCATCATGTTTTCCTACTATTATTTATTATGTTTTTGATCATTATTTCATTTTGTGATACAATTCTTATGCCTTTTCTCTCTTGTTTTGCAAGATTCACATGAAGAGGGAGATTGCCGGCAGCTGGAATTCTGGACCGGAAAGGGGTGTAACAGAGATAGCTATTCTGCACACCTCCAAATGACCTGAAAATTTACGGAGAATTATTTTGGAATATATAAAAAAAATTGGCTGAAGAAATATCAGAAGGGGACCCACCAGGAAGCGACAAGTCTGGAGGGCGCGCCCCCCGAGCTTGTGGCCCCCCTGGCAGGCCTCCAGGGCCCATCTTCTCCTATATGAAGCCATTTGCCCTAAAAAAATCAGAAGAAGACTTTTGGGACGAAGCGCCGCCGTCTCGAGGCGGAACTTGGGCAGGAGCAATTTTGCTCTCCGGCGGAGCGATTCCGCCGAGGATACTTCCCTCCGGGAGGGGGAAATCGAAGCCATCGACATCACCAACGATCCTCTCATCGTGGGAGGACCAATCTTCATCAACATCTTCACCAGCACCATCTCATCTCAGACCCTAGTTCATCTGTTGTATTCAATCTTTGTCCCAAAACCTCAGATTGGTACCTGTGGGTTGTTAGTAGTGTTGATTACTCTTTGTAGTTGATGCTAGTTGGTTTATTTGGTGGAAGATTATATGTTCAGATCCTTAATGATATTCAATACCCCTCTGAGCTTGAACATGAATATGATTTGTGAGGACATGGGAGAAGTCTTATCATAAGTAATCATGTGAATTTGGTATTCGTTCGATATTTTGATGATATGTATGTTGTTGCTTCCTTTAGTGGTGTCGTGTGAACGTCGACTACATGACACTTCACCCTCTTTGGGCCTAAGGGAAGGCATTGTGGAATAGTAATTAGATGATGGTTGCTAGAGTGACAGAAGCTTAAACCCTAGTTTATGCGCTATTCCGTAAGGGGCTGATTTCGATCCATATGTTTCATGCTATGGTTAGATTTATCTTAATTCTTATTTCGTAGTTGCGGATGCTTGTGAGAGGGGGTAATCATAAGTGGGAGGCTTGTTCAAGTAAGAACAACACCCAAGCACTGGTCCACCCACATATGAAATTTTCAAAGTAGCGAACGCGAATCAAACAAACATGATGAAAGTGACTAGATGAGAATTCCCATGTGTCCTCGAGAACTATTTGCTTTATATAAGAGATTGTTCCGGCTTGTCCTTTGTACAAAAAGGATTGGGCCACCTTGCTGCACTTTATTATACTTGTTACTTGTTACTTGTTACGAATTATCTTGCTATCGAAACTATCTGTTACCGTTACTTTCAGTACTTGTAGAGAATAGCTTGGTGAAAACCGCTTGTCATTTCCTTCTGCTCCTCAT
Source organism: Elymus sibiricus (assembly GCA_039707655.1). Taxonomy (NCBI): domain Eukaryota; kingdom Viridiplantae; phylum Streptophyta; class Magnoliopsida; order Poales; family Poaceae; genus Elymus; species Elymus sibiricus. The sequence goes on from CM077666.1 coordinate 335,319,390, forward strand.
TGGGTTCGACACTCTTACTTATCGAAAGGACTACGATTGATCCCCTATACTTGTGGGTCATCATGGATGCCCACGCGGAGGGGAGTACGAGGGTTGAATGGTTCGGCTGCGGTGTGAGGCTGCCGTTGCCGGAGAATAACACGGGATGTGGATGAGTAGAGGGAAGGCTTGGCCAGTGGTGGGAGTAGGGTGGGGCGGCGAGGCCTGTGCAGCAGGACAGCCGGCCACGGGAGGCAGGAGTGGGCGGTCCCGCCGGCGCTGGTTTGGGCGGCTGGAGCAAGAAGATCAGAGATTGAAGAAGCAGCACGGCCGTTGGATAAACATCTAACGGTTATTGCTGCTGGAATCGTTTGTTGACTAAGTTGACAAAGCCCTACGTATGGGTCAACTTAGTAGGCCCACAAGTCAGCCACCAAATCTGGTGGGTCCCAGTAAGCAAGGGGAGGAATCATTTATCTTGCGCGTAATAAGGAGACACTTCCTTGCGTGCGACCATGGACCTCGTGGGTCCCAGCTGTCAGCCTCTCCACGTACAGTCCTCTTCCGATGGCTATCGTTCGTTGACCATGTTGACGATGCCGTGCCGAGAGCACCAAGGCGGTGGACGACAGTGAGGCCTAGGAAGGGAATGACCTGGAGCCGGGGAAGACGCGGCAGTGGTTGCCCACACGGAGTGGAGTACGAGGGTTTACTGGTTCGACTACGGTGTGAGGCTGCCGTCCCTGGAGAATAACAGAGGTGTGGGTGAGTAGGTGGATGACCTAGCCAGCTATGGGAGTAGGGTGGGGTGATGAGGCTTGTGCGGCAGCACAGCCGGCCACGAGAGGCGGGAGTAGGCGGTCCCGCCGGCGCTAGTTTGCGCAGCTAGAGCAAGAAGATTAGAGATGGCAGAAGCAGCACGGCCGTTGGATTAGCATCCAACGGTCACTGCTACTAGAATCGTTTGTTAACTATAAGTTGACAAAGGCCTGCGTACGCGTCAACTTAGTAGGCCCACAAGTCAGCATAACTTCTGTGGCGGACAACATATAGCCCATTTGCTATTTTTCCTAAATTTACAGACCATTTGCTAATTATTACGTAATTTATTGCAGCCCATATTATATTTTTAGAATATCTGACCATTTTCTCGCAAGGACAGGATTAAAAATTTCAACGATATTTCATTGAAATTGCCGAACTATTTTTAATCCAGATTTTTTGAGCCCGATAAAAACTAAATTTAAAATATATTTAAATTTTGTTAAAATTCAATGAATTTGAAATATCAAAAAATAAAAGAAAATGCGCAATTTGAAACTAATTGCCCATTTTCTTTGTTTTTTTATATATATACATCCCATTTCATATTACTTATAAGATGTATAGCCCTTTTTGTCTGGGCAGGCCGAATGTATCCCTCGTCGTCTTGAAAGATTTGTAGCCCAGTAGGACAGAGATAAAGAAATCAGCCTGTGTAGGCAATTCTACGAAAAAAAGGTGGCTAGTCATTTTCACCGAGAAAAAAAACAGCTAGGCTCGTCATGTTGTAAACATAAAATAAAAGCCTAGGCTAGACGGGCCACAGACACCGGACAGCTACTCCATCTCAACAACAACAAAAAAACACCAACAACAAAACTGATTGAGCAACTGGGTCCCACGTGTCAGCCGCTCCATGTGCAATTCTCTCGTTTATTGACTATTGATAATGTCATAGGTCCCAGATGTCAGCAAACCATTAGGAGGAAGCATTTTTTTCATGTAATAAGGAGGAGCTTCCTTGCATGCGAAGATGTAGCTGGTGGGTCCCAGCTGTCAGGGAGTCGAATCATTTTTCTTTCGAGTAATAAGGAGGCACTTCCTTGCGTGCAACCATGGACCTCGTGGGTCCCAGCTGTCAGCCTATCCACGTACAGTCCTCTTCCGATGGCTGTCGTTCGTTGACCACATTTACGACGCTGTGCAGAGAGCACCAAGGCGGTGGACGACGGCGAGGCCTAGGGAGGGAATGACCCGGAGCTGGGGAAGACTCAGTAGTGGATGCCCACCCGGAGGGGAATGCGAGGGTATACTGGCTCGGCTGCGGTGTGAGGCTACTGTCGCCAGAGAATAACAGGAGGTGTGGGTCAGTAGAGGGATGGCCTGGCAAGCGATGGGAGTAGGGTGGGGCGATGAGGCCTGCGCGGCAACACAGCCGGCCATGGAAGGCGGGAGCAGGTGGTCCCGCCGGCGCTGGTTTGGGCGGCTGGAGCAGGAAGATTAGAGATTGAAGAAGCACGCCGGCCGTTGGATTGACATCTAATGGTCTCACGCTGGTAGAGTTGATTTGTTAACTAAGTTGACATAGCCTTGCGTACGCATCAACTTAGTAGGCCCACAACTTAATATATAAACTAATAAAACTATATATATAAAGTAGAGTGAGAAAAATAGAACTGGGCTGTGTGTTTTCTTCAGTAAAAAAAGCTAGGCTGCTGATGTTCTAAGAAAAATAAAACCAAGGCTGGGCGGCCCAGAGGCCAGTTGATACCTGCTAGATCCTTGTGGCCGCATGTCGTCATGGGCTGCGCCTGTTAATAAACAAAACATAACCTGGGCACTCTACAGCCTAGTTGATATTTGCTCGATCTCAAAAAATATATATACTACCTACTGGATCCCAGTTGTCAGTCTCTCCTTGTAGAATTCTCTCATTTATTGACTACATTGAAAATTTCATGGGTCTGAGACGTCAGCATATTTTTTCCATCGTGATAATAAGTGTATGCACTTGCTTGCGTACGGCCATGGACCTACTGGGTCCATACTGTTAGCCTCTGTATGGATAGCCCTCTTCTGGTTCCACAGACGAATTTCATGCAAATAGGATGATTTTCATTGATACCGGACCAAATTCATTACATTTTACATGTTTCTTTTTCTTATGGAACATTTTACATATTTCAACTAAGCGATAGCCGACGAGGCCTTTTTTTAGTCCAAAAATGATCGCTGGAAGCGGTGGCTCCCGTTTCTCATGCCTGTTAAATTTTTTGGTTAATTGAGAACTCGAACGAGAGAACATGTCATATGCGGGTTTTTTTGAGTGGTATGTGGTATGTGGGCTAGAGGGATGGCATGGGAGGCGCTTCCCACGATCGAGGTCCTGACACTTAACTACTCTTGAAGGCCCAAATCCATCGCTCCTCTGTTTAACAATTTGCAGCTGGGCTTGGCGTTCCACAGCCCAGTCCCGACGTGCTGCGTCCAACTGTCAGCCTGTGAAACCTGATGGATCCCCTGCGTACTGGAAGATGTTAGTAAAATTTTGGAGAACTAGGAATTCGAACAGCAGGTGCTTTTGCTACTTATATCAGGTGCCTGAAAATTCGTTTCGCAACAATTGCTTCAGCATTATATCTACGTCGACCCTCGACATGATGGTTGGAAGGAAATGCCAAGTTCAGACTGAAAGATCCTTAACAACAACACCAACTTGCAGACGACCAGGTAGAACTAGTACTACCAAACTAACTTATAATCTTTTTAGTCCTGGCCCTTGTTTTCATCTGGTAGAAGATCTTGCAGACGACTAGCTCCCGCTCCTTCTCTTGCTCGAGGTCCCCGAGGTGGTACTGGTGCATCACCCAGTTGGTCCTTTGCTGGTCGAAGTTCTTGTTGGTGTGAAGCACCAGAACCTTTTTGCTGTCCCTCTGCCGGCCGTTGACCATCACCGGCCTGGTATTGCCAGTCTTGTGCCACATCGCGTGCATGCTGCACTCCAATTGTATCTTACGACGCGTCCGCGTACCCCTTTTGAACGCCCTGGAGTTGTGCTTGAAGAAATGCTTCCTTAGGCCACCCAGTGTGATACTTGTAGTATTGGTGAAATACAATCCCGGGCTGGGTAGCATACATCAAAAATTTGCAAAATGAAAGGAATATATTTTGTGCAAGTAGACAGTCGATCAGTGTCTCACCTGGAAGTTTCCCAGGATGGGTGGAGCATATGCCGTGCTCGATGTCGATGGTCGGTATGAACAAATCGTTGAGAGGGTGAGATCTCGCGCTGTCAGCACTCACTTTACCCTCAAGCTGCTCGATCAGCTCCTGATCCGTGGGATCAAACTTGACGCCAGCCGGCAGCACCGGCCAATCCTTCTTGGACTTGCAGCGGTTAATTCCAGTTAAATGGTACTCAATGTATGATCAATCAACTGTTTAAGTAAATGATGAAAGATTTCGACAGATAAGTACTACTCCAAATCTAAAATCCATGACACCCGAACAAACTGGGGTCTCGGCTTCATTACTACATGCATACTCTAAAGACTTGAAAACCCCCATAAAGATCGAAATCATCATACAGGGCGACGGGATGAATACTCACAGGAGCGGCCTCGCTGGTTCCACCCTTCATGCGGCTAGCTTTAAGAGCTTCCTTGTTGAGATCAATTTTCTCAGTGTCTTCCTTTTGACTACTTGCAATGAAGTATAGCAGCTCCACTAGCTCATCGCCCATCGTACCAACTGGATCGGAACAAGGCGGCGGCTGGGAGGCGGGGAGACCGGGAGAGAATGGGAGAGAACGGGAGAGTGCTGCTGGACTACCAGAGGGGTGAGGCTCACTTTGGTGAACCGAACACATGGCCGGGACTCTTGTGTCACCTCACGCACAGCGTGTTGTCACGTCAATTCAATGTGAGGACATGATGAATAATTTGACCGACGTGTAGTAGTACTACTAGTCGTACAAGTACTACTTACCTAGTATGAGTAGTGCAATATACGGTATAGAGGACTACTAGTAGTACAAATTTTAGAAATGGTGTACATTCATCCAATCTCCAGGTTGCTTCCATATTGCTTTAAATAATATGAGAGGGGCATTGCTAAAGGCTTAGTTTTAAGGGCATTATGCAAGAGTGTTTAGAAGGAGCTTACAAACAGGTGCCTACAAAGTTACAAGGCTGTGCGACATACTTTGTAGGCTACATGAGTAATACAAAATATAATTCCCATTGGACAACACTTTCACCAATAAGTACACACTTGAAGCCTAATTGCAATATATGGCTTCTGCACAACATCTCCATCATCATTATCAAAATACATGCTAGGCAGGTGATGTAGGATGCACTTGATCCCAAAAAGGTATTTATCCTTCAAACTAACTACAGTACAAAATAACCAACAAAACAGAATAATGCGACACCAGCAAGATACATGGCTCAGTCTAGATATCACTACGAATCAAGTTGTGCATATTAGCTGTTGGCATGAACCACATCGCCGCATGTCGGGTTTGCAAAAGCCATTCATCGCTTGGAAGCTTGATGCCTTTCACACACTGAAATTCATCTGGCAACAAGCTATGTCGACGAATCTCTGGATATGGTGCTTCATGAAACCCATGGTACGATGTGTAAACACAGTTCCCCCTGGCGAATGGAACTTGCATAGCACGATAATCATCGCTGGTGATATGTTCGATGATTGGTTGGATGATCAGATAATTGAGCCCGAGGAACAGGGAGTGGTTGCCGAGGCTGTAAACCCGCCTCCAATTGAATACGCCTGGCCCAACGGAGCTGGGATCTTTCTCGAACACGAAGCAGCCATAGCCATCACAGTCGCGAACGCCCCACGCATTGTACTGCATGTGGTTTGATGAAATGGTTTGGTCACTTTGGTACGTGCGAATGAGCATCAAATGCCCACCGTCAGTTGAACGAGCGATAAACCACCACCCGTTGACATGTATATTTCTAGGTCCTAGAATTATAAAGGCCAGCGCATTTGCGTCTGCTGCAACAAATCAAATTGGAGACCAAAAGGACAAAAATATACAATCAAGTTCAAAGTATGTGTGGAATTAAGATTATTATAACAGTGACATAGATCATAGCCAGAGAATTACAATACCGTGGTCATAATCATACCCTAATTTTAAAAAAATGCCAATGGTTTTCATATTCTAGCAATATGTCATGGTTCAAAGATCATGTAAAAATGAGAGGAAAACAACTATGCCAGGGCCTACTCATATTCTTCCATAACAGTTAGATGCCAACTATTCTTGTATCAACTCTAACAATAACATGCGTGGTTATAAAAAACTTGGAAATGAGAGTAACATATAGCAATCATGTGGTTATACTCATAATATCTATTCTAACAATCATTAGATGCCAATTATTCTCATATCAACTATAACAATAACATGTGTGGTCATAAAAATCTAGGAAATGAGAGGAACATATAGCAATGATGTGGTTATAGTCATACTATCTATTCTAAATTTCTAACAATCAACAGGCAGTCGTATTCATATGGTAAAGATGAGATGAGATAGAACAATTACACGACGATAGATTCCACCAGTATATGCAGCCAATCTGTCCGTCCACCGCGTAAACGATGCCATCATGCACTATAGCATCAGACAGAAATGGAGGGTAAACAGGATTGATGATGAGCCATAACCATGTATGGCGACCGGATTCCAGATAGGCTAATCCCCCGTCGAACAAGGCAATGAGCTTGTAATCTATGTAGTCTTCTGATGGTGTGGGCACTTCGCAGATTACAACCTTCAGCAAACGGAGGTCCAACCAAGTGCCCGACGCCTCCCGTGCGTAGTAGGCAGGAGTGTCTGGAGGGCCACGAGGCTCGATGTTGGCAATATCCAACTATGGAAGGGCGATCTCTCGTTGGGTGTAGATATCCACGAGACGCCACGGACTACCCGATTGGTGGATGAGGACGATCTAGTTGGCCTTCATGTCTGATACGTCCATTTTGCATCATGTTTTCCTACTGTTATTTATTATGTTTTGGGTCATTATTTCACTTTATGATGCAATTCTTATGCCTTTTTCTCTCTTGTTTTGCAAGTTTCACATGAAGAGGGAGATTGCCGGCAACTGGAATTCTGGACCGGAAAGGGGTGCATCAGAGATAGCTATTCTGCACACCTCCAAATGACCTGGAAACTTACGGAGAATTATTTTGGAATATATAAAAAATACTGGCGAAGGAATTAACCAGAGGGGACCCACCAGGAAGTGACAAGCCTGGGGGGCACGTCCTACCCCCCTGGGCGCGCCTCCCGAGCTTGTGGTGCCCCTGGAAGGCCTCCAGGGCCCATCTTCTACTATATAAGGCTATTTTCCCTAGAAAAAATAAAGATAAGACTTTCGGGACGAAGCGCCACCGTCTCTAGGCGGAACCTGGGCAGGAGCAATTCCGCCGGGGAAACCTCCCTTCGGGAGGGGGAAATCGAAGCCATCGACATCACCAACGATCCTCTCATCATGGGAGGACCAATCTTCATCAACATCTTCACCGGCACCATCTCATTACAAACCCTAGTTCATCTCTTGTATTCAATCTTTGTCTCAAAACCTCAGATTGGTACCTGTGGGTTGCTAGTAGTGTTGATTACATCTTGTAGTTGATGCTACTTGGTTTATTTGGTGGAAGATTATATGTTCAGAACCTTAATGCTATTCAATACCCCTCTGATCTTGAACATGAATATGATTTGTGAGTAGTAACTTTTGTTCTTGAGGACATGGGAGAAGTCTTGTCATAAGTAATCATGTGAATTTGGTATTCGTTTGATATTTTGATGATATGTATGTTGTTGCTTCCTTTAGTTGTGTCGTGTGAACGTCGACTACATGACACTTCACCATCTTTGGGCCTAAGGGAAGGCATTGTGGAGTAGTAATTAGATGATGGGTTGCTAGAGTGACAGAAGCTTAAACCCTAGTTTATGCGTTATTTCGTAAGGGGCTGATTTGGATCCATATGTTTCATGCTATGGTTAGATTTATCTTAATTCTTCTTTCGCAATTGCGGATGCTTGCGAGAGGGGGTAATCATAAGTGGGAGGCTTGTTCAAGTAAGAACAACACCCAAGCACCGGTCCACCCACATATCAAATTATCAAAGTAGCGAACACGAATCAAACAAGCATGATGAAAGTGACTAGATGAGAATTACCATGTGTCCTCGAGAACTCTTTGCTTTATATAAGAGACCGTTCCGGTTTGGCCTTTGCTATAAAAAGGATTGGGCCACCTTGCTGCACTTTATTATACTTGTTACTTCTTACGAATTATCTTGCTATCGAAACTAACTGTAACCACTACTTTCAGTACTTACAGAGAATAGCTTGCTGAAAACCGCTTGTCATTTCCTTCTGCTCCTCGTTGGGTTCGACACTCTTACTTATCAAAAGGACTACGATTGATCCCCTATACTTGTGGGTCATCAATGCCTGCCTAGTAGTAGCGGCGCATGAAGGGCTGGTGGGCGGGGAGTGGTAGCATGTTGAGGGGCTCGACGACAACCTTCGTAGGATCGTCACGTTGGTGTCTGGGCCACTTGCGAGGATCGGGCATCAGCAAGCAGGGTGTCTTGAAAAGGGTCGGCTGGCTGCCGACGAGTAGATGGTGCATAGACACCGAGCATGCGGCCAGACACACGGTGCTGAGCAGGTCCATATGATTACAGATCTGCTCCAAGAGAACATCGGGGAGGGAATTCCAATTGCGGCTCTGTGTGTCAGTCGGTTCTGCCATTTGGTTTTTTAGGGTGCTGAGTGATTGGAGTTTTCGGTGCGTGCGGGTGAGCAGGGAAGTGGATGCGAGCGGGCGAGCGAAGAAGATGGAATGTGTGGGCGAGTAGTGAGTGGGGGGAGATGGTGCACGCGAGTGACCGAGGAAGATGGCGCGGGCGGGTGAGAAGTGAGCGCTGGAAAATGGTGTGCAGACAAAGATGCGCAAGGGACGTCCATAGGGAAGAGAGGAGGAAGAAGAGGGAGAGACGGGGACGAAGGTGCATTAAATCTCAATTCAACTAGTACTACTAGTATACACCGTCCTTCGGAGTGTAAATAGTTAAGCGGATGACATGTGGGTCTTGTCGGGCCCATGGAACCCGGGGTATCCAGGCCCGTCTGCCTTTGGCCCAGGGCGCAATGCATGGCGTGGGCCCAGCGGGCCATCACCACCGAACTCTCACCAAGACCCCTCACGAGGCCCTGGCCTCCTGAGGCCCCCTCCTCAGGGAGTAGCAAGCAACGCTCAGCACCACCATCAACGGTCTCGCGAGGTCCTCTCACTAGGCGGCTTCCCGAGTGGCCTCGCGAGGCAGCTTTCCGAGGTGGCCTCCCGAGGCCCCCTCCCGCAGACGCTCGAGACGAAGGTTGTCCGCCTTGCCGCGCGGCCTGGAGCCCGTCACGTGGGTGACGTGCACGGCGACGAACGGCAACAGAAGCCGCGCCAGCAGGCACGGATGAAGATGGTTTCCTCTTTTGTGTTAGGGGAGCAGGGCCAGCTATCTACTCTCCAAAGCAACCCCAAAGGTTGCCCGATCGGCGAAGGAAGACCAAGACGACGGGCGCGCAGGGCGGAGGTCATCACCGAGCCCACCGGCGCGTCATGGATCATGCTTTGGCAGGCGAAGACCACCTTTAGTCAGGATAGCCTGAGCGCCTGTCCCCTTTCAAAATCGCCAAGTGTGGCAACCCTTCCCGCCTAAGTTTCCAGGGGGGAAGAGGACCATGGCCGATATAAAGGGCAGAGAAGCCTTTGTAGAAGGGGGGATCGGCTCTTGTTCTGACGATCCTCAACCTTGTACTCACACACGCACCAGAGCAATATCAAACAAGCAGGAGTAGGGTCTTACACCGCAAGGTGGCCCGAACCTGGGTAAACCACTGAGTCCTCGCCCCGTCCCTCGCTATCGCGCTCTCGCCGTCGCCTCGCCATCGCTTAACCATGGTAGGAGACGAAGTAGGTAGAACAAGCTCACCCCAGTGTTCGAACCTTTGGGTCCCCGGAGCCCCACTTCCGACATTTGGCGCGCCAGGTAGGGGTGCGCTACTATTCTTCTGCTCTGCCCTCAGCTCCACCAACCCCATGGCCGACGCACGTCGCGAGTGCGCCGAGCGCAGGTCTGGCCGTCCCGAAGCCGAAGCCGCCGCCACCGACCCCGCTGCCCGCGAGCAGCAGGACTCCTCCCTACACCCCTCCGTGCGGGCGAACGGCCACACCGCCACGGCCTCCTCCCTCGCCCACCATGGGTCGCCGAACCCGCAGGCGGCGCTGCTCATGGCGCGTGAGCTGCTCCACTAGCGTCCGGCTGACGCCGCCTACGACGCCTGGATCGGTCGCATCGCCGAGCTCGTCAACGTCGCCGGGGACGCTCCGGCACCTTCTCACTCGCTCCGCCCGCCGCCGTCTCGTGCTGGGGACCTGGCGCACGGCGCTCCTCCGCCGCGTCCTCTGAGCAATGAGCGCGCTGGGCCCCAGCGCAGCGCGCGGGCTCGTGAGCCATCCCATGGCGCATCCTCGCCAGACCGAGACAAGGCCAGCTGCCAGATCATCCGCCGCGCACCCCCCGACGCGCGGGAGCTCCTCGAGCGGCAGCGCCAGCGCCAGGACCAGGCCGTTCAGGACGTCGCAGCGGCCGGGCGTCAAAACCGTGCCGCCCTCGCTGGCGGCGTCCCCTCGAGCGGCATGGGATGCCGTGCCTTCACCCGCGAGCTACGTCGCGTGGTCTAGCCTGCGAAGTTCAAGCCTGAGCTGCCTCCGTGCTACGACGGCACCCCCAACCCCATGGAGTTCCTCCAGCTCTACGCGCTGAGCGTCGAGGCGGCGAACGGAGACGACAAGGTCATGGCGAGCTGGTTCCCCATGGCCCTCAAGGACGGCCCGCGCTCCTGGCTCATGAACCTCCCCAAGGCTTCCATCTCGTCATGGGCCGAGCTCTACAGCCAGTTCATCGCCAACTTCAAGGGCACGCAGGACCGCTCCCTCACCATCAACGACCTGCGGCGTGTTCGACAACGCCCAGACGAGACCCTCCGCAAGTACATCCAGCGCTTCAGTCAGGTGCGCAACAAGATCCCGCGCGCTTCCGACGCGGCCGTCATCTCCACGTTTTCCACCGGCGTCACGAACATCAAGATGCGTGAGAAGCTCGCCATCAACGGTGAGCTTGACTCCGTGCTCGAGCTGCTCGACCTCGCCGACAAGTGCGCCAAGGCTGAAGAAGGCTGCCTCTTCGTCCACAACGACCCCGATGCGGCGCTCGACGGCGCCAAGGCCAAGAGCAAGGACGTCAAGTGCAAGAGCCCTGCCGTACTCGCGACGGAGCTCGAGCAGAAGTGCGGCCGCGACCGCGATGAGCCCAGGAAGGACAACCGGCCACTCAGCGCTTTTCACAACGTCCGCTCCCACAACACCGAAGACTGTCAGGAGCTGAAGCTGCTGCGCGACGGGCGCCAGAGCCGCCGGGACGACCGCAATGGCCGCGGCGCCGGCCGCGGAGGTGGCCTCAGCGCCAGCAGCTGGGACAGCCGCAACAATAATGGCAACTACCGCCAGGACTGGCGCGATCAGCCTCGTGAGGCCGCCTGGCGCGACCAACCTCGTGAGGCGAATCCTCAGGCCAATGCCTCTCTCCCGCCGCTGCCACCACCACCCCGAAGGAACGACGTCAACCAGGCTGACGAGGGCGCTGGGGGCTACCAGGAGCCTCGCGCGGTCGCCTGCATTCTCGGCGGGTCCCAAGCCCCCGCGTTCGTCCGCCACTTCAAGCAACTCTCTCGCGAGGTGTATGCCGCCCTCCCAAGGCCAGAGGCTTCGCGGCCCCTCAAGTGGTCGCAGTACGCCATCACCTTTGACTCCAAGGACCACCCCAAGTCCATGGCCTCCGCAGGCGCGCTCCCCATGCTGTGCACTCCCACCATCAGCAACATCGCGGTCACCAAGACCCTCATCGACGGGGGTGCCGGCCTCAACGTGTTCTCCGTCGAGACCTTCGAGACGCTCCAGGTGCCCTACGACCAGCTGATGCCGACCAGGCCCTTTTCCGGAGTGACCGATGGCTCCAGCATTCCGCTGGGGCAAGTGTGCCTCCCCTTCACCTTCGGCACCCGCAAGAACTACCACACCGAGCTCATCGACTTCGACGTGGCGCACATCGGCCTGCCTTATAACGCCATCTTGGGCTACCCAGCTCTCACCAAGTTCATGGCGGCCACCCATCACGCCTACAACGTCCTCAAGATGCCCGGCTGCAGCGGCATCATCACCGTCGCTTGCGACGAGAAGGACGCGACCAACACCCTCGAGCGTGCCTACAAGGCTGCCGCTGTCGCGCACCTAGCCGACGAGGACGCGGCCGAGCCTTCCGAGGCCGCGGCCGCGAAGAAGAAGCAGCTGTTCTCTCAGGACCGCGCCGAGACGAAGAAGGTGTCGGTGGACGGCAGCGGCTCCGGCTCTGCCTTCACCATCGGCACAGGCCTCCCTCCTCCATAGGAAAGCGCGCTCATCACCTTCCTTCGGGCAAACTCGGATGTTTTCGCCTGGAAAGCATCTGACATGTCCGGTGTGCCGAGGGAGGTGATCGAGCACCACTTAGCGGTGTGCCCCAATGCATGCCCAGTCAAGCAGAAAGCACGGCGCCAGGCACCAGAGAAGCAAGAGTTCATCGTCAATGAGGTTCAGAAGCTCCAAGAAGCCGGAGTCGTTCGTGAGGTGCACCACCCCGAATGGCTCGCCAACCCAGTCGTCGTCCCCAAGAAGGGCGGCAAGGAGCGCATGTGCGTCAACTTCACCAGCCTCAACCAGCTCTGCCCTCGTGACCCCTTCCAGCTGCCGCGAATTGGCCAGGGCATTAGCCCCGCTTTCGGCAGCACGCGCATGCCCTTCGGGCTGAGGAACGCCGGTGCCTCTTTCCAGAGGCTGGCGCCCTTCACGCCAGGGCCTCATGAGCCTCCTACTCCTCACGAGCTCCCGAGGCCTCGCGAGCACCTTGGCCCCGGAGGAGCGGACTCTCTTGGCGCGCCTCACCAAACGGCCTGACGTCACTACATCGCGGTTCTGCCAGGTGCGCTCAGCACGTCGCCTCTCGCCGCGCCTCTCGAGCTTCGCTCCCGGAACCTTATCCTTTTGGTTGTGTAACGAATTTTACTGATTTCGCCCTTATGAGTTATGTTACCTTCTTAATCGCCTGTTAAGTTTAGTGTTGACCGGAGAGCGCCGCACGCTCGTGACCCCTCCCCTGACCGTTTTCGTGAGCGGGGGCTAGGCACGGCGCTTGTGCTTGGGTCCGTCCCTGCAGCGCCGCCAAATCCAAGTGACTGAGCTCTGGCTCGCGGGCCTGCTCCCGCGCACGTCACCTCACCAAGGTCCTTGGTGCCTTATCTCCTCACGCAACGGCCAAGGGTGAGTTAGCAAGCGCGTGCCGCTCCCCCCATTGCGAAATATTTCGGCATGCATCCCCTCAGGAATCGAGCTACGCGAAGCCCTCGCGGGCGGCCTCTCGCGAACCGGCCTCGCGAGGCCAAGACGCTTCAAACACCGAGCCTCGTGAGCACGCCTCGCGAGCTGCGTGAGCCCCTCATGAGCCGTGGCTCACCCGACACCGCTCTCTGCCAAAAGCTAAGTGTGACTGCCTCGCGAGGCGCCCTTACCATCACTCAAGCTCTCTCCCCTCGTGATCCCGTTGAGTGCAGCGTTTTTCTTCGCGTAAGCCGCTTGCACGCTAAAGGGGGGCCCCCTGAGCATCGCGCCTCAGGAGCCCTCACTAGCTCCCGGTGCCCCTCACCTCCTGGCCTTGTCCCGGCATCGCGACCGGACATACCAGCGGCGGCTGAGGCCCGCCCTGGGGCTGGGTCCTAACGGCGTAGAGCGCTGAGGCGAGCAAAGAAAAAAAACCCAGCCTCATGAGAGGACTTCGGGAGACAGTGCATACACCCCATGTCACAAAAGCACTAAGTTAAACATAGAAGATACTGTTTTCACGCCCCCGCGGGGCTACACCAGTTCAATGCAGGAATATGAAAAGAAAGAAGGGGCCTAGGCGAGGCGCCGTCAAGACTCCAGCGCAGGGTGCCGCGCGCATCCCCAAGCAGGCACTGCGGGCACGAGCGGCTCCGTCACCGTACGCACGATGCCGCCGCCATCGGTTCCGGAGCCCCCGCCGCACGCGCCTAGTCGGAGTCCTCGTCCTCGCTCTTGACGCGGAGAGAGTCACCGTCGCTTCCGCCCCCGCTAGTGGGGGCGACACCGTCAGAGGAGTCGTCCTCGCTGGAGGAGCCGCTGTAGCTGCTATCCTCGCTCTCCGCGCAGCACTCCAGGCGGCTACCGGAGAGCCCGAAGATCTTCACGAAGAGCGTGGCGGCCCCGTCGTACTTGAACTGGAGGACGTGCCCCCGCTTCAGGCCGCGGGCGAGGGCGAACGACTTCCACCCCTGCCTCAGGGGGTGAGCTCCGTCGCCACCCAGGAGGCGCCGTTGCAGCAACCGTCGGCCTGCACCCACAGGCCCAAGGGCGCGCGGTCCGCCATCGCCGCCGCGAAAGAGTCCGGGAGCCGGAGCCAGGTGTAGGGGCTGCGGTGCATGTTCACAATGAACTCACGTGCCGCCTCCGCCGAGTGGCTCCTCGCCTGAGGCGGGAGCGCGGCCGCTTCGCCGCGGCCGCCTCGGCCTTGCGCGCCTCGCCCGTCGCGCCCGCGAGCGGCGCCCCTTCCGCGACTGCTGAGCCCAGCACCAGCAGCCGTCGGGGAACGACCGCGCCCCCGGGGCGGGACCTGCGATGCGGCGGCGGAAGCTTGGTCATGCCCTCTTCCCCTTGCCATTTTCGTGGCGGCTCTAGCAAGGAGGTAGAGGAAGCTGGAGGAAGGAGAAGATGGTGGGGGACTCCGGCCCTCCCCTCTCCCTCTTTATCTCGGTGCGGAACTCGCCTCGTCGCTCCGCTTTCTCCGGCGTTGGGAGTTGGAGCTATAGCAAGTATGAAGGAGCGCAATAGTGGCCTCGCGTCGCCCGCGCCAAGAGTTATGTTAGCGCGGCGGTTACCGAGACGTCGTGGGGAAGTGGGGGCGTCCCCCGTCACATCGTGCCCCACGCGTCGCGCCTGGCCACAGGACATTAGGGCCCGCGCCGCTTCGCCCCTCAGTAGGCGGGAACACGCGGGCCGCGGGCCCAGGGGCTACTGTCGGGCCCATGGAACCCGGGGTATCCATGCCCGTCTGCCTTTGGCCCAGGGCGCAGCGCATGGCGTGGGCCCAGCGGGCCGTCACCACCGAACTCTCACCAAGACCCCTCACGAGGCCCTGGCTTCCTGAGGCCCCCTCCTCAGGGAGCAGCATGCAACTCTCAGCACCACTATCAACGGTCTCGCGAGGTCCTCTCACTAGGCGGCTTTCCGAGTGGCCTCGCGAGGCGGCTTTCCGAGGTGGCCTCCCGAGGCCCCCTCCCACAAACGCTCGAGACGAAGGTTGTCCGCCTTGCCGCGCGGCCTGGAGCCCGTCACATGGGTGACGCGCGCGGTGACGAATGGCAACAGAAGCCGCGCCAGCAGGCACGGATGAAGATGGTTTCCTCTTTTGTGTTAGGGGAGCAGGGCCAGCTATCTACTCTCCAAAGCATCCCCAAAGGTTGCCCGATCGGCGAAGGAAGACCAAGACGATGGGCGCGCAGGGCGGAGGTCATCACCGAGCCCACCGGCGCGTCATGGATCATGCTTTGGCAGGCGAAGACCACCTTTAGTCAGGATAGCCTGAACGCCTGTCCCCTTTCAAAATCGCCAAGTGTGGCAACCCTTCCCGCCTAAGTTTCCAGGGGGAAGAGGACCATGGCCGATATAAAGGGCAGAGCAGCCTTTGTAGAAGGGGGATCGGCTCTTGTTCTAACCGTCCTCAACCTTGTACTCACACACGCACCAGAGCAATATCAGACAAGCAGGAGTAGGGTCTTACACCGCAAGGTGGCCTGAACCTGGGTAAACCGCTGAGTCCTCGCCCCATCCCTCGCTATCGCGCATTCGCCGTCGCCTCGCCGTCGCTTAACCGTGGTAGGAGACGAAGTAGGTAGAACAAGCTCACCCCAGTGTTCGAACCTTTGGGTCCCCGGAGCCCCACTTCCGACAGGTCTACCTCAAGTGGACCCATATGTCAGTCAACGGAAGAGAGAGGTGAGTATGAGTAATTGTGGAGTTGTAATTAGATGATGGGTTGCTAGAGTGACAGAAGCTTAAACCCTAGTTTATGCGTTATTCCATAAGGGGCTGATTTGGATCCATATGTTTCATGCTATGGTTAGATTTATCTTAATTCTTCTTTCGTAGTTGCGGATGCTTGCCAGAGGGGGTAATCATAAGTGGGAGGCTTGTTCAAGTAAGAACAACACCCAAGCACCGGTCCACCCACATATCAAATTATCAAAGTAGCGAACACGAATCAAACAAGCATGATGAAAGTGACTAGATGAGAATTCCCTTGTGTCCTGGAGAACTCTTTGCTTTATATAAGAGACCGTTCCGGCTTGGCCTTTGCTATAAAAAGGATTGGGCCACCTTGCTGCACTTTATTATACTTGTTACTTGGTACTTGTTACGAATTATCTTGCTATCGAAACTATCTGTTTCCGCTACTTTCAGTACTTGTAGAGAATACCTTGCTTTAACCCGCTTGTCATTTCCTTTTGCTCCTCTTTGGGTTCGACACTCTTACTTATCGAAAGGACTACGATTGATCACCTATACTTTTGGGTCATCAAGACTCTTTTCTGGCGCCGTTGTCAGGGAGTGAAGTGCCTTTGGTGAGTGGAATTTGGTAAGGAAACATTTATATTACGTGCTGAACTTTACTGTCACTTGTCACTATGGAATGTAATCCTTTAAGGGGTTTGTTCAAGGTATCTTCACCTTGACCAAAAGCATTGAGAGTTGCCCCTCAACCTATTGAACCTACTAAAAATATTTATTATGAAATTCCTTTAGGTATGATAGAGAAACTGCTAGCTAAGTCTTATGCAGGAGATGGAAAGGTACATCTTGATATGCACTTGATATATATAGATGAAATTTGTGGATTGTTCAAGCTTGCAGGTTTATCCGAGGATGGAATTAAGAGGAAGGTATTCCCTTTATCTTTGGAGGGAAAGGCATTGACATGGTATAGGCTATGTGATGATACTGGAACATGGGATTTGAACCGGTTAAAGCTGGAATTTCACTAGAAATTTTATCCTATGCATTTGGTTCATCGTGATCGAAATTATATATATAATTTTTGGCCTCATGAAGGAGAAAGTATCACTCAAGCTTGGGGGAGGCTTAAGTATATGTTGCATACATGCCCCAATCATGAGCTCTCAAGAGAAATATTTATTCAAAACTTTTATGCCAGGCTTTCTCATAATGATCAATCCATGCTTGATACTTCTTCTACTGGTTCCTTTATGAAGAGGACTATTGAATTCAAATGGGATCTTATGGAAAGAATTAAACGCAACTCTAAAGATTGGGAAATCGACAAAGGTAAAGAGTCAGGTATAAATCTTAAGTTTGATTGTGTTAAATCTTTTATGGAAACTGATGCTTTTCATAAGTTTAGTACTAAATATGGACTTGACTCTGAGATAGTACCTACTTTTTGTGAATCTTTTGCTACTCATGTTGATCTCCCTAAGGAGAAATGGTTTAATTTTCATGCACCTATTGAATTAAATGAAGAACCTGTTAGTGTTAAAGAAGAAACAATTGTTTACAATGTTGATCTAGTTGTGGCTACTGCTTATATTGAAAAACCTCCTTTCCCTGTTAGGGTTAAGGAACATGCTAAAGCTTCAATTGTGTTTAACAAAAGTAATATTAGAGCACCTAGACCTTCTAAACAAATTAAAGTTGAACCTAATATTGCAATGGTTAAAGATCTTTTGGTTGATAATATTGATGGACATGTCATATATTTTTGTGATGAAGCTGCTAGAATTGCTAAACCCGTTAGAAATAAACGAGACATGTTAGACAAGAACAAGCCCGTAGTTGGCATGCCTGTTGTTTCTGTTAAGATTGGAGATCATTGCTATCATGGTTTATGTGATATGGGTGCTAGTGTGAGTGCTATTCCTTTCTCTTTATATCAAGAAGTAATGAATGATATTGCACCTGTTGAGATTGAAGATGTCAGGCCATTGGGAACCAGGGTACCACGGCCCATCTGCCTGCGGCCCAAGAAACAATGCTTGATGAAGGCCCAATACGCGGCCCATCTATGGGCGCCGCAAAGCGCAGACATCTCATGAGGCACCAGCCTCCCGAGGACCCCTCCTCAAGGCACGAGCCACCAACACTTAGCCGCAACAGTGGCGGAAGCCTCACGAGGCGGCCCCCCCGAGGCGGTCGCCCGAGCCACCCGAGCCTGACGTCAACGGCACGGTCCTGTGCCCATCATGTGGGTGACGCGCATGGCGACGAACGGTGGCAGAGGCCGCGCCAGCGGGCGCAGACAGAGAGGCTTTCCTCTTTGCTGCTAAAGGGACAGCCCCAGCTGCCCACTGCTACTTGTAGACTACGTTGGTATTTCCCCGAAGAGGAGAGGATGATGCAGTATAGTAGAGATAAGTATTTACCTCAGTTAAGAACCAAGGTTATCAATCCAGTAGGAGAACCAAGCAAAATTCCATTAAGCACACCTGCACACATAAGAGCTAACACTTGCACCCAACGCAAATAAGAGGGTTGTCAATCCTCTTAGCGGTTATTTACAAGGATTAAATCTTATAGAGATATATAGATAAACTAAAATACTAAATAAAATAAAAGTAAATAAATTGCAGCAAGGTATTTTTAGGTTTTTTATATATGATAAAGTAGACCCGGGGGCCATAGTTTTCACTAGAGGCTTCTCTCTCGAACACATAGCATACGGTGGATAGACAAATTACTGTTGGGCAATTGATAGAAAAGCAAATAATTATGACGGATTCATGGCAATGATCATGTATATAGGCATCACGTCCGAGACAAGTAGACCGATTCCTGCCTGCATCTACTACTATTACTCCGCCCATGACATGATGTAGACAAAGTAAACTCAAGCAATATAATTAAACCCCATATTTTTATCCTTAATGGCAACAATACAAATATGTGTCATGTCCCCTTTTGTCACTGGGGTTGAGCACCGCAAGATTGAACCCATCACAAAGCACCTCTCCCATTGCAAGACAAATCAATCTAGTAGGCCAAACCAAATCGATAGATCGGAGAGAAATACAAATATATAATAATCATGCATAAAAGAGTTCAGAGAAGACTCAAATATTTCTCATGAATAATCTGATCATAAACTCACAATTTGTGACGCCCCGAGACCGATGCTCCAGATTCCTTCCATTTATTTTCCGTCGTTGCCATGTGATTCGTTTGCTTGTTGCACCTTGCCATGTCATCATATGCATTTCATCCGCATGTTTTCATAAAACTTGCATCCGTTCGTAGTTGCCGGCTTCTCCGCGTCCCTGCCGTTGTTCGTTTCGAGACCCGACACACTCGCACGCGCCCGCGACACCTCCGAAACATTATTTTATAAGTGGGATAAAAATGTTCTCGGAATGAGTTGAAAGTTGGCGTGCGGTCTTATTATATTGTAGGTAGACCGCCTGCCAAATTTCGTCTCATTCGGAGTTCGTTTGATGCCCTAACGGATAACCTATAGCGGCACTATAGCCGGATAAAACGTGTGACGTTTTCGGTGTTCTGAAAACCGTGCCAGGCTGCACCACTTCCCTCTCTTCTCAGCCCACACCTCTCCACACAGCCCACTAGGCCCAACCTATGCCCCCTCTCCACCGGAGCCGTCAGATCACGATCGAAGTGCTCCGAAACCCCCAAACCCTAGACCCCTGCCTATAAAAGGAAGGCTTCCCTTCCATTTTGGGCAGCAGCCATTCCCCTCCTCAGATTCCGCGCCCAACCACAGCCCCGCCGCCACTTGTCACGTCGCCACCCACCGAGCCATCACCTACGCCGCCGCCCAGGGCCAGTGGCACGCTGCCACGCGCCCCCAGCCAGCCTTCAGCCGCCGCGGCCCTGTGAGCCCATCGCAGGCCCGCCCCGGGCCCGAACTGGGCCGAGCCGCCGCGCGCCCCGCGCCCTAGCCAGCGCCGCCCGAGAGCCCGAGCGCCGCCGCCGCCTCGCCGCCCCCGACGCCGCTCGCCGTCTGCGCCACCCGTCCGCACTGCGCCGCCGCCTGCGCCTCGCGTCGCCGCCCGCTGCTCGCCCCGCCTCGCCGCCCAGCGCCGCCCCACCGCGCCGCTGCCTCGACCCGCCGCCGCCGAGCCCAGCTCATGCCGCTTTGCCTCCGCCCGCTGCCGCGCCGCCCGGATCTGACCTCTCCCTCGCCGGATCTGGCGGATCCCGCCGCCCCGCCTCCGATCTGTCACGTCCCAGCCGGTTCCTGTCGACCCCGTCGCCGGCGCCGCCATGGCCGGCCCTCCTCTGCCCGTCGGGACCACCGCATCCCAGGTATGGCCGTCCTAGCAACCAAACGCCGCCCAGATCTGCATGACCTCGTCCGCGGGACCGCCTCGTCCCGGATCTCCGTCGTCCCTCGTACCAAACGGCCGCGCCGTACCCCGTCGTCCCGCTTCGCGCCGTCCACCCTCTCCGACCGGCCCATGGGCCCTAGGTGAGCGTCGCCCCGCTAAGCCCCGCCTGAGCGTCATATTGCTATCCTGCGCTCACTCTGTTTTTTTCTGTTAATCCTCAGATTTCCAGCAGCATGCATGCATGTTTGGATGCTTCTAACTTTGTGCATGTTCATCCTATGGTGATGATCCTTATATGTAAAATGATCTTCTCTTCGTGCTCTACATGATGGTTGCTGTTGCATTCATATTAGGATCCATCTAATTGTCTTAATCTCTGTTGCAAAAGTGCCTCATGATGTTAACTGCAGAAAACTGTTAATACTTGTCACTTTGTCATTTTTGTGTGATTTAATGCAAATGTCATATGAGCATCTTGTCAACATGAGTTTGGAGCATTTTCATGTCTTCTTGCTGGTAGTATTTATTTCATGCCATGATATGCCTTGATGTGAGTGCCATGAGCTTGTAAACATGCCTAGCTAATGTTGGTGTTCTGAGTAAAAGCTGTCTGTGATTAAACTTGCCAACTTTGCTTGATGGTTGCCACTAATCTATAGCTCATATGCATATGATTCCTTCATGTGATTTGGTCTATGCAATGTTTACTTTGATGCCATGCCCTTGGTTGCTATGTAATCTTGCTTTAGCTTGTCTATTTGTTGCTCTCAAGTTGCCATCATGATGTAACTGCCAGCCTGTTGTCAGAATGTTCCATTTTGTAATTATCATAGTAATTAATCTGTGCATCCTATGAACTTTTGCCAATGGAGTGATTTGAAGATTGCCATGTCTACTGTATGCTCATGTCAATTTCATAAATATAAAAATTGCTATGCTTGCTGATATGTGCCTCCCAAGTCAGCATCATAATGTTGTTGACAGCATGCCCAGTTTTCTGTTAGTTCATGATTGCATATTGCCTTGATGATTGCCATGAATCTATTGTTCCTATGATTATGCCCGTGTTGTATGTTTTCATCTACATGTTGTATACTTGCATGATGTACCATTTGTCTCCATGTTATTGCACTGTAGCATATTTGTTTCTTGCCTCCAACATGCCATCATATTAACTCTGCTCATGTATATGCCCTGTTTAGCAGAACATTGCATTTTGCATGGTTCATATTGATTTAACCTTGATGCCTATGAACCTGAACCTTTAAGATAAATTGGAGTACATCATGTCTATTTCTAGTGCATATCAAGTTTGTGCCCATCATGTGCCTGTAGCTTGCTGTTTTGGTGTTTGCAAAGTGCCATGTTGCTGTTTTGGGCAGGTTGCTATTATATCTTGTGTTGATTGTAATTGTTGAACCGTTGCTCCGTTTTAATCATGTCCTACATGAAACTTGCTTAGAATTGTGTGTAGTTTCATATTGTCATGTTGCTTCCTTGATTTGAGAGTGTGTTGTTGATGTTTCCATGCATTTTGTACCATATGCCATGTTAAACTTGTTTAGCTCATATCTTCTAGACCGTAGCTCCGAATTAAATGTTCTACATATGTAACTTGACTAGAAAAACGTGTAGATCATCATGATGCATGTTAACTTGCTGTTTAACAACTTTAACATTGTGTTTAATCCAGATCAGTACAATTTAGAAATTTGCATATGGGGTTTTCCCGGAATTGTTATTTGTGTTTCCGGCCTCATTTAAACTTGCCTAGTTGTATGGATTGCTTACGCTTCATATCTTGCCATGCTTAGCAACATTTAATCTTGTCATGCATCATATTTGGATTATGCATCATGCCATGTTTATGCTCGTGTGTTTACCATGTTGTTTGCTTCTTTCCGGTTGTGCTTCTTCTCGATAGTTCTGCTTTCGATGCGATTGTGAGGATTCGTTCGACTAGGATTGGTTCGTCTTCTTCATGGACTCGATCTTCTTCCGAGCGGGATTTCAGGCAAGATGATCATGACCTTGGATACCTCTACTATCTTTGCTTGCTAGTTGTCTCGTTGTTGTCGCTATGTCGCGCTTCCTACCACATACATGTCAGCCTCCCATATGCCATGACACAGCCTCTAACCACCCTTACCCAGCAAACCGTTGTTTGGCTATGTTACCGCTTTGCTCAGCCCCTCTTATAGCATTGCTAGTTGCAGGTGCAGTTGCAGGTTGTTCCATGTTGGGACATGGATTTTATGGGATATCACAATATCTCTTATTTAATTAATGCATCTATATACTTGGTTGTGGGTGGAAGGCTTGGCCTTTTGCCTGGTGTTTTGTTCCCCTCACGCCGCCCTAGTTTCCGTAATACTGGTGTTATGATCCTTGATTAGCGTTCCTAACATGCTCAGGGGAATGGGACCCTCTTGACAGTTCGCTTTGAATAACCGCTTCCAGCAAGGCCCGACTTTGGTTTTAGCATTTGCCAACATAATAATACTGAAATTAATTAATTAATGCATAGGGGTTGATCACCTCGAGGATTCTTAATTCAACATAATACAGGTGGGCCAGTGCCGATGGTGTTGGTCCGAACTGGGCAGACTGCGGGGCCACCATGAGGAAACTGATCTGGTTTTACTCGTAGGCTTTCCCATCCGGTCGTGGCCTGAGACGAGATACGCACGGCTACTATCAGGGTATCGGCATGCCAGGAGGTCTTGCTGGACTTGCGTTACCATTGTCGAAATGTCTTGTGCACCGGGATTCCGAGGATACTTCGGGCTATCTCGAGGTTGAGGTATTTCCACCGCAGCTTGTGTTGGTCTATGGTGGACCAGGTCGGAACACCCCTGCAGGGTTAAATCTTATGCGAAGCCGTGCCCGCGGTTATGTGGCGACTTGGATATTTATAACCTCCGGTTGTAGAGAACTTGACAATAAATCTAATTAAAATACACCGACCGCGTGCGTAACCGTGATCGTCTCTTTTCGAGGGAGTTCGGGAAGAGAACACGGTGGGGTTATGTTTGACTCGTAAGTAGGTGTTCAGGATCACTTCTTGATCATTATTAGTTTGTGACCGTTATGTGTAGATTACTCTTCTTATTCTTGTACTCGTAACTTAGCCACCATACAATGCTTAGTGCTTGCTGCAACCTCACCACTTAACCATTCCATACCCATTTATGCTTTGATAGTCTTGCTACCCATGGTTATGGGATTGCTGAGTCCTCGTGGCTCACAGTTTACTACAACAACAGGTTGCAGGTACAGGTAAAGTGATGCTTTGATGTGAGAGCGATGCATGTTTGCTTTTGGAGTTCTTCTTCTGCTTCTTCTTCTTCGTCGATCTTGGGATAGGTTCCTGGTCGGCAGCCTGGGCTAGCAGGGTGGATGTCGTTCGTGTTTTTCGTTTGTGTTTCATCTGTACTCGGATTCTGCTCTTCTGAATGGTGTTTGCTATATGTCGTGGTTTTGTCGCGATAGATGTCCTAGTAGGACTTAGAGAGGAGGCCATCGCACTAACGTGGAAGCTTAGCGGGGTTGAACGGGAACGGAAAGACGCCGGGTAACCCAGGTTCGGCCCCTCACGGTGGAGGTAAAAGCCTACGTCCTGCTTGTCTATATTGCTGTGGATCTCGATTACAAGGATGCGGAATCGCTAACGTAGCTCTCGAGGAGATTGCAACTTAGTCTTTCTCATACAGGTGCTCCCCTATATAAGATTACATGAGAGTCCGGGTCGTTCTCTAACCCATCCCTTACTTGTCCTCCAAGGCAGCCTCCATGGCACTCATCATCTTCGTGAGCCGGCCCATTGACTAAGCCGGCCCGTCCTTATCAGGCCTCGTTAAGCCGGCCCAGCTTGAGTCTTCCGACCCTGCCGTGAGTTGGCCCGCTGAGCCCACTCTATGGACGGGTTAACATCATGCCGGGTCTAAATGCTGGTATACATCCCCAACATTAGCCCTCGGTTTGACTTGAATTTATTCACGTTAAACTTCATCCTGAAAAACAAACATCAGTAATATACTATCCAAATGCTTCCCAAGCCGGTCATTGAGAACGCCGCCTTAGGCCGGCCCAACCAGCCGGGTTAAACGGGTCGACGGGTCGCTTCATCCACTTTCAACTCTTCTCCTCATGACATCACAATCCACTTCCGCAAAATCCGTGATGACGCCATACCAAATCTTGAGTGGGTACGTATTGTCTTGTCAGGCGCAAAAATCGAGGAGCCATGCCACCAAAAATTACTGCGCCGCCTCGGGCTCCACACCCGTCATTCTAATTTTTTACTGTGCCTATAAAGAAGCCAACTCACCCCCCACTTTCACTTTTCACCTCCTTTGTCTTCCTCGCTCTCGCCCTTCCTAAGACCCGAGCGCCGCCGTCCTCGAGTACTCCAACGACCTCGGCTGCGTCCTCTCCGCCGCTCAGCCGTCGCCGTTCTTGCGCAGCCGCCATCGCCCGCGCCGTGAAAGCCTCAAGATCCGAGCTCTAGATCTGTAAATACCTCATTCCTGTTGCAGTTCGTCGGTGTTCTTCCGTGTTCATCCTTCTCCTCTTATTTAGCAGATCCAAAATCCACGAGATGATCCGTGTAGGTATTCTATTTACTGCGGTAATACCATTTTTCACATCTGAATCTCTGTATTGGCCTTCACAGACTCGCATTGACCATGGGCCCTAGTAACCATCCATGCTTAGGTTTTTTAAGTTTTCTTTTCCGCAGCATTTTTAGATCCGTAGCAATGGCTGCCCTGTCAAATTCTTGTTTATATACATCTCAACACTTAGAAGAAACCAAAAGTACCACTGATTAACCAACGCCGGCTCATTGTCATACCGGCTCAACATTGCTTGTGGCGGCTTGCATAACCCGGCCATGAATGCTTTATTACCTTGCCGGGTTTCATCTTATGAGCTTAACCTGCCGGCTTATGACACCCTTTCACTTCTTTTTCAGAACATGCCTCCCAAGCCCAAGATCGTCAACTGGGCCAAGTCCAGTATGTCTGAGCTGAGTCTTCAAGCTCTGACAGACACCGGGTTGCTGCCAGCTAAGGAGATAATTTCATGGTGAGCTCCTGAGGAAGAAATATACCCTCAACCCGGCCAAAACGAAGTAGTCGTATTTGCTGATCATGTCTCAAGGGGTTTTCGTCCTCCCGGCTCAATGTTCTTCAGAGATGTGTTACACTTGTTCAACATCAGGCCCCATGATTTGGCCCCTAACTCCATCTTCAATCTGTGCCAATTCCAAGTATTTTGTGAAGTCTATTTACAGCTCGAGCCATCTCTTATCCTATTCCGATAGCTTTTTTATTTAAACCACCAAACAGAGCACAAGGACGGCCCCAGCATTGAACTCGGCGGGATTTCTATCCAACGCCGAAAGAATATCATCTTCCCCAATGCCAAGCCGGCCAGTCATCCCAAAGGGTGGCAAAGGACTTGGTTCTACTGCAAAGACACTTCTCCCGCAGGTCAGAATCCCTTGTTGGGTTACAGGGTAACCCGGCTTGCCAACGCCATCTTCCCGGGTCCTCCTTCCCAAGAAGAAAGGGAGAATCTAGAGCCACTATATCCAAAGATGAACGCCTTACTTGCTCATGACCTTACTGGAGCCGATTTGACCCGGACCTGGGTCGAATGGAGGATTCAGCCACTGAGCTCCAGGACTCGGCTGATGCACACCTACACCGGCCATCGTGAAGATCCACTCCGGTTCAGCCGGGTCAACCTCAAAGAAAAGGAGGTTATAAAACTAGCCAAGAAACTGCTTGGTGAGACAATGGAAGACATCAAAACTGTGGGGCTTGCCCCATTTAGCGCCAATAAGCCGGCGCCTCCAGTAAGCCGCCTCCGCCCTTGATCTTTAACCACACTATATCGCCTTTGTATTCATTTCGCCAATCTGCCCTGGTGTAGGAAAACGACAATTGGTGGCGGGTCGAGCCTGTAAACCCTACTCCTCAAGAGGACGACGAAGAGGAGTCAGATAACAACGAGGATAATGATGTAGAACCTGACTCTCTTAAGCCGCCTTTTTAATCAGACCACTAACGCTTACTCATTTCAGGAAGAAGCTGAAGTTAGCCATGCAGTTGAGCCAGAGGTAACTATAATTTCCTCAGATTCAGACTCTCCAGTACATATCCGGAAGAAAACCCGGGCTGTAATCCGCAAGGTTCGAAGGAAGCCCCAGGCTGCCGTCCGTAAGGTTCCTTTGTCCCACGAAGATGCTCATTTAGACCCCAAATTTGTTTTGAAGAAAACTCGTCAAGCCGGGACTACCAAAAGGAAGACCCGGAGCAGCGAAGGCGAGCTAAGTGGCGGGATTCCGTATGAGCCGCCATCCCGTAAAGCGTGGGCTGAGGTGCTTCTTAGTCCAACTCCCTCCTTTCCTCTAGCTGGTCGTTTTAAGGAGCCCTTACATTTAAATGACTCGGCATATCAGACGTCCCACTCCTCGGGCGAATCAAGCGCTACACAAGTGCCGACGTTCAACATCAACCCTGGGTAAGTAATCACTTAAGACCTGAAACAGCTCTTTACTCTTTCACCCTTGCAAATGAACAACTCCCCTGCTCGTTGTACAGTACCAAAGCCATTAAGAAGAAAAGAGTTGCCGGGTCTTCCGACCCGGCCATTCCAACAGGCCTTCAAACAAAGAGGCCCCCTTGGCTACTCAGGATGAGCCGGTCTTCCATAACAGCCCACCGCTTATGGATACGGCAAGCCCGGCTCGCGCCTCCCCTCCCGCTCAGGAGAGGGAAGATGTAACTGCAGATCAAACCGCCCCGCAGCCTGAAGCGCCGGCTCAAAATGAAACGCCTGCTCCAGAAGAGGTAGTGGTGACAAGTGAGCGTCAGACTGCTGTACCAGAATCCTCCACGACCCTTACCAAAATTCCGGCCAAACCTGAGCCGGCCCCAAAGGACAAGGGGAAGACGACTCTTGAATTTTCTACATTTGAAGATCGAGACGCCAGCACCCTGCACCAAACTATGCTGACCCGGCTGTCTGAAAGCCGGAACACAGAGATCGCCATGATAACATCCTTGAGGCGGAAATACGAGGTAACTTGTGCCCTCTACTTTGTACCATATATATATGTAGCCCCCAAGGGCCGGGTCATTATGCAATAATTATCCGGGGCTTCCAATTTGAAATTTGTAAGGAGAACCGTCCACTGGCATTCCCAAAGGCCGGCTCGTCACTAATGACGGGTGGGTCTCCATAACATAACAGAATAGATCAATGGATGCATGAGCCCCCAAGGGCCGGGTTAATATGAAATAACGATCCGGGACTTCCAAAATTGTAGCTTAAATTTAGAATCTCATCCAGGACCTTCCAAGGCCGGCTTGTCGGCCATGACGGGCGGGTCTTCATAACCGAGCAGTATAGATCGATATATGCATTAGCCCCCAAGTGCCATGTAGACTGCGTGGAGCTGTATGGAACTTGCCTTACTATTTATCTTGAGACTTGAAAGCATGTAGCCCCCATGAGCCGGGTCGTCCAATAGGGCGGCCCGGGTCATGCAAATAGAATGTTGTAACAGTCTGTCTTGCAGGAAATGCTGGATCAGGTGGAGACCTAGGCCACCTTCTTCCGAAAGGAAGCAAGGAAGGAGAAAAAACTCCGCAAAGCCACCGAGGAATCCGCTGCTGAAGCTAACAAAGCTCTTGCCATTGTGAGGGACACATTGCAAGAAACTGAGGCTGCAAGAGCCGCCCAAGCCACGAGAGCTGAAAAGGCGGAGACAAAACTTGAGCCGGTAACGCAGGAGCTGACAACTCTCAAAGGACAAATTACCGCCATGTGCCGGGCCATCTTTGGTAAATAAAACTGAGCATAATTTAAATGGACCGGCTTATCATACAAAGACGGCTTAACTGATTGTGCATACTTGTTCCTGGCAGGTCGGAAGAATCATACTCTTGTGTAGCTACCAGTGGTGAAACTGAAGGCGATTTATACCCTGGTAGAACAACTGTACATAGGCGGCGGCCGCTGCATAATGGCCGCCAAGAACACCAAAGCACCGCCTCAGCTGATTGCAGATACCCTGAAAGAACTCTCAGTTGTGCCCAGGTGGTTCGAAGACTGGAAAAGGGCGTGCTGCCGCACAGGGGCTCTGACCGCACTTGCGCGGTCCAAGGCATATGTGCCGGAACTTGACCTGGCTCAGGTGGCGGGCGGGTACCCGGAGTTCAACATAGATGACACGCCATTTACCAAGAGGGACTTCCAACGCTGCATCAAGGAAACCCGGGTTGCCGCCACTAAAATCGCAGAAGAGGCAGACCTAACCCGGTACCAGGCGCCATACTCCAAAATGAATGAGCGGATAGAGCCGCCCAACCATGAGCCGGTAGCCCTAACCCGTAAGGGTAAGCCGTCCTTCGCTCCTGAAGTTGATCCTTCCTCCCTGGTATCCAACGATGCTCTATTTGAAGCGTTGCGCTCCATTCAGTGGTCGACCGACGACTCAAGCCAAGAAGCAGAAGATGACGATGGCTGCGAAGAGCCGGCACAGGGTGCTTCCTCAGGCGCTGGTGTCAGTACTGACCCTGTAGCGTAGAGAGCCGGCTTAACCTTGCATATAACAGGCTTGTAAAATATTTTTTTGCCATGGCCGCCAGTAGTGGGCGGCTTGTAATAGGATAGTACAAACACTCGGTGTTTGCTGATGAAAGTGCCATCGCATACTGAACTGTTAAACTGCTTGTGCTCAAACACTTATGAACACCTTGCCTCTAAGTCCTCTTTGGGCTGCGAGAGCCGGCTTCTGTAATAGAACGGTGCTGCTGAAACAACAAAGGCAGGTAATGGTTGCTGATGACATCATATGAACAAGTAATCTTTGTCACTGTTGCAATGAATCAAGAATATAAAAAGGAACTTAGATAAATGCTATGCACGGATGTATGTATGAATGCAAAGATGAGTGCAACAAAAGAACATAAACTTAAGCCGGAACAGGCATGAAGCCGCCGGCTTGAATAGCATAAGCCGTCCGCTGAACTGGACTTTTGTAAGTGGCCGGCTCAGCAAGCGCAAGCCGGAATATGCTTTCGTGAAACTGGCACTATGGCCTGTTGGTTTGTCCTCGCTCTCTGAAAGCCGGCTCTCACACAACCAATCGAACATTTTAACTCTGAAGAGGTCAGGGTCACATACGTGATTGACTCATCAGACATACGCCGGGTCATTTTTTCAAGGAGTAACATCTTGCTAACAGGCAGGTTTAACCAACGTTGTGGCATTTCACCGGGTAAAAAGGGTTTTGTAAGCTAAACTCAATGGAGTTGGAAGCCCCCAAGTAACCAAGATCAACAAATAAAGATCCAGTACACAAGTTCTGAGGCAAAACCACACCTTCACACAGTGTTACTGGTCGTTATTATATTTGACCAAAGACTGGTATATACAGGATAAAAGGTATGTACAAAGATATGACCCAGTCAAAGACTTAGGTGTAGTATGGCCGGAGCTGGGCAATATTCCAGGGCCGGCTTGTTTCTTCCTCAGAAGTACGTGATTTTTCTGCTTCACGTATATCAATCAGGTAATATGACCCGTTGTTGAGATTCTTGCTGACCACGAAGGGCCCTTCCCAAGGTGGCGAGAGCTTATGCATGCCTGTCTGGTCTTGTATCAGACGGAGCACTAAGTCACCTTCCTGAAAAGTGCGGCTTCGAACTCTACGGCTGTGGTAGCGACGTAGGTCTTGCTGATATATTGCTGATCTGGATGCGGCAAGGTCACGCTCCTCCTCCAGAGCATCAAGAGTGTCTTGGCGAGCTAGCTCGTTATCTGCTTCCACATAAGCCGCCACTCGAGGGGAGTCATGCTGAATATCGCTCAGGAGTACAGCCTCTTCACCATAGACTAGGAAAAACGGCGTATAGCCTGTTGACCTGTTGGGAGTAGTCCGTATGCTCCAAAGAACCGAAGGTAACTCTTCTTCCCAGCAACCCGGCATGCGCTGTAGAGGCACTATGAGCCGGGGTTTGATACCACACAGTAACTCCTGATTAGCCCGTTCGGCTTGTCCGTTGGATTGAGGCTGCGCAACTGATGCCAGATCCAGCCGGATGTGTTCCTGTTTGCAGAACTGTTCCATGGCTTCCTTGGAAAGATTGGTCCCATTGTCTGTAATAATACTGTGCGGGTAGCCAAACCGGAATATCAGCCTTTTCAGGAATTTGACCGCTATAGCCGCGTCGCAGTTGCTGACCGGTTCTGTTTCCACCCACTTGGTAAACTTGTCCACAGCCACGAGTAGGTGCATATGCTTATTCTTAGAGCGTTTGAAGGGTCCCACCATGTCAAGCCCCCAGACCGCGAATGGCCAAGTAATCGGGATCATCCTCAACCCTTGAGCCGGCACATGGACCTGGCGAGCATATTTCTGGCAACCACCACACTTACTGACAATGTCCTCTGCATCAGCATGAGCCGTGAGCCAGTAAAAACCATGCCGGAACGCCTTCGCGACCAGTGACCTTGAGCCGGGATGGTGCCCACAATCACCAGAATGTATCTCATGGAGAATTGCGTGGCCTTCTTTCGGTGAAACACAATGCTGAAAAGCACCAGTGACACTTCGTCGGTGCAACTCGCCATTGACAATAGTCATAGACTTGGATCGTCGAATGATCTGTCGAGCAAGCAGTTCCTCTGTTGGCAGTTTCCCCCGACTTAAATAAGCCAAATAGGGGACCGTCCAATCAGGAATTGCGTGAACAGCAGCTACCAGAGCCGCCTCTGGGTCCGGAATAGCCAAGTCCTCCTCTGTTTGCAATTTGACAGACGGGTTGTGCAAGACGTCCAGGAACACATTGGGTGGCACTGGCTTGCGCTGAGAACCCAAGCGAGAGAGTGCGTCAGCTGCCTCGTTCTGCCGGCGATCAATATGGTCGACTTGATAACCCTTGAAATGTCCAGCAATATTTGTGACTGCCTGTCGATAAGCCGCCATAAGAGGGTCCTTAGAATCCCATGTACCTGACAATTGCTGAGCCACGAGGTCTGAGTCGCCCAAACATCTAACCTGGCTCAGATTCATCTCCTTGGCTATCCGAAGCCCATGAAGCAAGTCCTCATATTCTGCAGCATTATTAGTACAGGGAAACATGAGTCTCAAGACATAACAGAATTTGTCTCCTCGGGGGGAAGTAATCACAACTCCAGCCCCCGAGCCTTCAAGCTGCCTTGATCCGTCAAAATGTATGGACCAGTAAGTTGTGTCGGGCTTCTCCTCGGGAGCCTGCAACTCCGTCCAATCATTAATGAAATCAACCAATGCTTGAGACTTGATCGCTGTGCGAGGCACATATTTGAGATGATGCGGACCGAGCTCGATGGCCCACTTAGCAACCCGGCCTGTTGCCTCCCGGTTCTGGATTATATCCCCAAGAGGTGCTGAACTAACCACAGTGATCGGGTGTTCATGGAAGTAATGCTTCAGCTTTCGGCTAGCCATGAACACTCCATAAACCAGTTTCTGCCAGTGTGGATATCGCTGCTTGGACTCTGTTAACACTTCACTGACATAATACACAGGGTGCTGAACGGGATACTCCTTGCCATCTTCCTTGCGTTCGACGACAACTGCTACACTGACCACCCTATTATTGGCTGCAATATACAACAACATTGGCTCCTTCTCGCGAGGGGCAGCAAGGACTGGCGGCTTAGACAACTGCTTCTTAAGGGCCACGAAAGCCTGATCTGCCTCTTTACTCCAGACGAAGTCATCTGAATTTTTAAGCAACTGATACAACGGAATTGCCTTCTCGCCAAGCCGGCTGATAAACCTGCTCAGCGCCGCAACCCGCCCGACCAGCCTTTGTACATCGTTTAGCTTAGCCGGCTTAGCCAGGGTTGTAATTGCTTTGATTTTTTCCGGGTTTGCTTCAATGCCACGCTCGGAGACAAGAAATCCCAGAAGCTTGCCGGCTGGGACACCAAAGACGCACTTCTCCGGGTTAAGCTTCATCTGGTAGAGATGGAGACTGTCAAATGTTTCCCTGAGGTCCTCCAACAGAGTTTCCTTTTTTTGAGATTTAACCACAATGTCGTCCACATACGCATGAACATTTCGTCCGATCTGATTGTGGAAACAGTTCTGGACACAACGCTGATAAGTCGCCTGGGCGCTCTTCAGACCAAATGACATGGTTGTATAACAGAAGGCCCCGAAAGGCGTGATGAAAGCCGTTTTTTCCTGGTCCTCCCGCTTCAGCTTGATCTGATGATAGCCAGAGTAAGCATCCAGGAAGCATAAACTCTCACACCCGGCCGTGGCATCGATGATCTGGTCAATACGGGGCAAGGCAAAGGGGTCACTAGGACAAGCCTTATTCAGGTCTGTGTAATCCACACACATCCGCCAAGTCCCGTTTTTCTTCAGAACAAGTACCGGGTTAGCCAACCACTCAGGATGGAAGACTTCGACGATGAACCCGGCAGCTAGGAGCCGGGCCACTTCTTCACCAATGGCCTTCCGCCTTTCCCCATTGAAACGGCGGAGGAATTGGCGGACTGGTTTAAACTTGGGGTCCACATTGAGGGAGTGCTCAGCGAGTTCTCTCGGTACACCTGGCATGTCAGAAGGTTTCCATGTGAACATGTCCCGATTCTCACGGATGAACTTGATGAGCGCACTTTCCTATTTGGGATCCATATTAGCCCCGATGGTGAACTGCTCAGAAGAATTGCCCAGAGTAAAATCGACTTGCTTCGTGTCTCTGGCCGACTTAAACTTGAGCAGAGGGTCAGATTCCGTAGTGGGCTTCTTCAGGGACGTCCTGTCAGACAGGTCAACATTGTCCTTATAGTATCACAACTCCCCTGTGGCACAAGCCGTCTCAGCATAAGCTGCGTCTCCTTCCTCGCATTCCAGTGCAATCTTGCGGTTTCCTTCCACTGTGATAGTCCCCCTCGGTCCCGGCATTTTCAACTTCAGGTAGACGTAACATGGCCACGCCATGAACCGCGCGTAAGCCGGCCGGCCAAATAGGGAGTGGTATGGGCTCTTCAGGTTAACCACCTCGAAGGACAGGAACTCATAACGCCAGTTATCCTCTGAGCCAAAAGCCACTTCAAGGGAAATTCTCCCCATGGGATATGCCGACTTGCCAGGAACAATGCCGTGAAAGACTGTAGAAGATGGAGTCAGCTGCTTATCAGACAAATTCATCCGTCTGAACGTGTCATAGTACAGAATGTTGATGCTGCTTCCTCTGTCCATGAGCACCTTAGTCAGGGTGTAACCACCGACCTGTGGCGCCACCACCAAAGCCAGGTGGCCAGGGTGGTCGAGAAGGACAGGATGATCTTCCCTGCTCCAGGTAACCAGCTGTTCAGACCAGTTGAGGTAGTAAGGAGCCGCCGGCTCAACCGCATGGGCGGCTCGCCGTTGCACCTTCCGGTCCCGCTTGTAGGTACTGGTGGTGAAAACATGATACTGTCCGCTGTTTAACTGCTTCGGGTTGCTCTGGAATCCTGCCGCACCAGCCTGATGCTGATTTCCCTGGTTGTTTCTCTGATTTCCACCAGTATTACCAGCCCCCTGAAACCCGCCGCCCTGGCCACTATGTCCCTGGAAGCTGGGCCCAGTGAAGGGTCCCTGCAAGCCGGCTCCTGAGAAGCCGGGTCCTGGGTTGGCGGGTTGTCCGCCGTTGCCTCCCCCGTGATGATGATTCTGGAAGATGCGCTTGGCAAACTCTTGCATCACGTAGCAATTTTCCCAGGAGTGAGTGGCCGGTTTACCATTATAACTGTGCTTCGGACAAGGAGCCTTTAGGGCTTCCTCGTAAGTGAGAGGGCGACTTCTAGACTGCTTCCTCGAACCGTCATTCTGCCGCTGACCTTTATTCTCTGTGCTTGTGTTTGCCACCAGATCAGAGCCACCGTCGTGACCCTTGCGTTTACCACCGTTGTTGTTCTGACCATTACCGTTGCTCTGCTGCTGACCCTTGCCGCCAGCTTTCTTGCCCTTATCAGATTTCTCCTCGTCCGACGGCGTATCCTTGGTATTATCCAACTCCGCGTACCGGGTTAAGACATCCATGAGATCTCCCATGTCCTGGACCTTTCGCTTGAGCCGTCCAAGCTTCTGGACCAGGGGCTGGAACTTACATGTTCATTCCAGAACAAGCACTGCCTGAGCCGCCGAGATGCTATCAGAACTGTGTATAACTTCTGCAACCCGGCGAGCCCAATGGTACGCCGACTCGTCCTCGCGCTGGACACAACGTTCCAGATCAACAATTGTGGTCGGCCTCTTGCAGGTCCCCTGGAAATTCTTGACGAAGCGTTCCTTCAGCTCCTTCCAGGTATTGATGGAATTCGCCGGTAGGTTTTTCATCCAAGTGTGTGCAGGGCCCTCCAACATCAGGGGCAGGTAACGTGCACACATCGACTCACTTGCACCCAACAAGTCCATTGCCAGCTCATAGCTCTCGATCCATTCAATGGGCTCCAAATTCGCCGTGTAGTTGGGAACCTTGCGAGGCCCTTTGAAATCAGGGGGTATGCGCACCTCTCGCAGCGCTGGTACCAAGCAAGGAGTCCCAATCATGCGGCTTGACGAGCCCCCAAGCCGGCCGTCCGTAGGGGTCGCGGCGGGCGAGTGTTGTACCTCTGGCGGGTTAACATTTGGCGGCGGGTTGACTCAAACCGGCGCATTGACGTGTGTCGGCGGGTCACGCCCTGCCCGCGCGTTTTCCTCCTCCCACGCTCGAAGGACACGAGCTGCATCCGCAATGTCTTGCGGGATCCTAGGCTGGTGCTGCTCTGCCAGCGGCTGGGCGGGCCTCCTGCGATGGGCGCTGCTGGAGACCGCTGGCGACTCCGGGTGCTGGCTCCTGGTCCGGCTCTGGTGGGGAGTTGAGTGAAGACGGTGTTGGTTGTGCGAGTAATTGTCCTGCTGCACCACCGTGGTCTTAAGCATCGCAATAGCTTTCCGGGCTTCTGTCTGAATCAGGCCGTCCCCCTCGATCGGAATAGCTGCCAAGTTGTGGGTTGCCGCCAGCATGTTATCAACCGGATTAGAGTAGTGTCCAATTGGGGTCTGGAACCTGTGAGGCGGCGGCTGCTGCTGATCTGGCGTACGAAATCGAGCCGGCTCTCGCTGCTGAACAGGCTGCTGTAGTGGCGGCTCTCCCATGGGGATAACCCCAGCCCCCGGGTTCGTCGGAGCCGGCGGCGTGGTGAACAGCTGAGTCGGCTCGACATTAGCCGGAAGCCGGCTCTGACGACGCCTCTGGTGAACAAGCTCTGACTCGGCCTGCCGACGGCTCAAGTATCGTGTTTCCTCGTCAAGGCACTGCCTCTCCGCGGCGATCTATGCCTGCTCCTGCATCATGCGGGCGTTCTCCGCGTTGATGTCTTCTTAGATCTTGGCCATCTCCTCGCGACACTTCGTGACCTCCGCGTTACACGCTGCTGCGTTCTCCGCAGTGACCGGCTCGGCCAACAGGGCCGCCAAGGTAGCCATCAAGTCCGTCAGTGCCTGAACCCCGGTCCTCTGAGAGCCGGAGGCCGAGGCGCCGGCTCCTCCTGAGCAGGCCAGGAGGTTGTTCTGTCCCGCCATCGGATTGGCCGGGTCTCATGCTGGATCTTGCCTACCCGCCATGTAAACCGCCGCGAAGCGAGGCGGATCTGGGCTCTCTGGGAAGACGTCGTCCGTGTGCCCCAGCCCTCCATCATGCAACGGAAGAATTGACTCAGTTTCCCCCTTTGAGGACTCGCCGTCAGATTGGACAAGCGTGTCGTCCTGAGACAGGGAGTTCTCTGACAGGGCCACCCCTTGGGTAAAGCCCACGAAGACGTGATCTGGGCCGGCTTGACTCGGGCCGGGTCTCGCCGGGAGCTGACCAACACGGCGCGACGACTCGACGCCGGCGATGTTCTCCAACCCGGCAGCCGGCTCGCCGACCACGCAGATGAAGGTGTGGATCTTGCCGAAGGGGACCCGGTACCCGTACTCGATTGAGTCGGCGTCGGGGCCCCAGTGTGAATCGTCGATGTAGCACTTCCCGCGACGGGTCTTGGACATCATGCCAACCGCATACCTCATGAACCCTGGAAGAGATCCCGCTAAGAACTCAACTCCACCGTGCGTGAGCCCCACGGTGGGCGCCAACTATCGTGATTTTGTCGCGACACATGTCCTAGTAGGACTTAGAGAAGAGGCCATCGCACTAACGTGGAAGCTTAGCGGGGTTGAACGGGAACAAAAAGACGCCGGGTTACCCAGGTTCGGCCCCTCATGGTGGAGGTAAAAGCCTACGTCCTGCTTTTCTATATTGTTGTGGATCTCGATTACAAGGATGCGGAATCGCTAACCTAGCTCTTGAGGAGATTGCAACTTAGTCTTTCTCATACAGGTGCTCCCCTATATATATACAGATGAAACCCTAGATTACATGAGAGTCCGGGTCATTCTCTAACCCGTCTCTTACTTGTCCTCCAAGGCAGCCTCCACGGCACTCATCATCTTCGTGAGCCGGCCCATTGACTAAGCCGGCCCGTCCTTATCAGGCCTCGTTAAGCCAGCCCAGCTTGAGTCTTCCGACCCTGCCGTGAGTTGGCCCGCTGAGCCCGCTCTATTGACGGGTTAACATCATGCCGGGTCTTAATGCTGGTATACATCCCCAACACAATGTATTGATGTATTCATGTGATGACTGTATGTATTGGTATGTATCCCCATTTATTATGTACATGGTACGATGTAATGATATCCACCTTGCAAGCGTCTTCGATATGCGCTTCTATCCCTGGTGGGGCCCCCGAGTCCCTCGAGGATAGGAACGCATATTGGGCGTTACACAATTCATCGGATCCCAGCAAACACACCGCAAAAGAAGATTACATCGGATAGAACTCCAACAACATCGAGGAGAACGTGGTATTGAAGATCAAAGAGAGAGAAGAAGCCATCTAGCTACTGGCTATGGACCCGTAGGTTTGTGGTAAACTACTCACACATCATCGGAAGGGCAGCAAGGTTCATGAAGAAGCCCTCCGTGATAGATTCCCCCTCTGGCAGAGTACCGGAAAAGGCCTCCAGATGGGATTGCGGAAGAACAGAGGCTTGCGGCGGTGGAAAGGTTTTCTCTTCTGTCTCTCTGGTATATTGGGAATATTTGGGAATTTATAGCGCTGGAATTATGTCAGGAGGCGCAACGAGGGGCCCACTAGCCTGGGGGGCGCGCCCTACCCCCCTGGGCACGCCCTCCAGGCTTGTCGCCTCCTCGTGGCGCTTCTGGTCTTCTCCCGAAGCTTCATGGGTCTCTTCTGGTCCAGAAAAAATTAATGCAAAGTTTTTTTCTCATTTGGACACTTTTTGATAATGATTTTCTAAAAAGGCAAAACCAAGCGGAAAACAACAACTGGCACTGGTCACTGGGTTAATAGATTAGTCCCAAAAAATGATATATAATGGCATATAATTTCATATAAAACATCCAAGATTGATACTATAATAGCATGGAACAATAAAAAATTATAGATACGTTGGAGACGTACCAAGCATCCCCAAGCTTAATTCCTGCTCGTCCTCAAGTAGGTAAATGATAAAAACAAATTTTTTGATGTAGAATGCTGCCTATCATGTTTCAACATGTAATCTCTCTCTTACGGTATGAATAATAAGATCCGAATGATTCAAAGCAATAGTCTATAGTTTGATATAAAGACATCAATACTCAGGCATACTAATAAACAATCATGTCTTTCAAAATAAAAATGCTAAAGAACGTTATCCCTAAAAATCATATAATCCTATCATGCTCCATCTTCTTAACACAAAGTATTTATCATGCACTATCCCGATGACAAGCCGAGCAATAGGTTCATACTTTTTAACGCGCTTCAGCTTTTTCAACCCCCACGCAATACATGAGTGCAAGCCATGGATATAGCACTATGGGTGCAATAACGATCAGTATGGTGGTAGAGATAAATAAGAGAAGTCAAAAATAAGAAGGTAGTCTCACATCGACGAGGCTAATCAACGGGCTATGGAGATGCCCATCAATTGATGTCAATGCGAGGAGTAGGGATTGCCATGCAACGGATGCACTAAGAGCTATAAGTGTATGAAAGCTCAACATGAAAACTAAGTGGGTGTGCATCCAACTTGCTTGCTCATGAAGACCTCGGGCATTTGAGGAAGCCCATCATCGGAATATATAAGCGAAGTTCTATAATGAAAAATTCCCACTAGTATATGAAAGTGACAAAATAGGAGACTCTCTATATGAAAAACATGGTGCTACTCTGAAGCACAAGTGTGGAAAAAGGATAGTAACATTGCCCATTCTCTCTTTTTCTCTCATTTATTTTTATTCCTTTTTTTCTTTTTTTTCGTGGCTCTTTGGCCTCTTTTTTTTCTCTCTCTTTTTTTTTTCGTCCGGAGTCTCATCCCGACTTGTGGGGGAATCATGGTCTCCATCATCCTTTCCTCACTAGGACAATGCTCTAATAATGATGATCATCACACTTTTATTTACTTACAACTCGATACTAGAACAAAAATATGACTCTATATGAATGCCTCTGGCAGTGTACCAGGATGTGCAATGATGCTAGGGTAACATGTATAAAAATGATGAACGGTGGCTGAGCCACAAATACTATGTCAGTGATATGATCATGCAAAGCAATATGACAATGATGATGTGTGTCATAAAAATGGAATGGTGGAAGTTGCATGGCAATATATCTTGGAATGGCTACGGAAATGCCATGATAGGTAGGTATGTTGGATGTTTTGAGGAAGATATAAGGAGGCTTATGTGTGATAGAGCGTATCATATCATGGGGTTTGGATGCACCGGCAAAGTTTGCACCAACTCTCAATGTGAGAAAGGGCAATGCACGGTATCGAAGAGGCTAGCAAATTGCGGAAAGGTGAGAGTGCGTATAATCCATGGACTCATATTAGTCATAAAGAACTCACATACTTATTGCGAAAGTCTATTAGCCCTCGAAGGAAAGTACTACTACGCATGCCCCTAGGGGGATAGATTGGTAGGACAAGTCCATCGCTTGTCCCCGACCGCCACTCATAAGGTAGACAATCAACAATAAATCATGCTCCAACTTCTTAGCATAACGACAAATCATACGTGCATGCTTCGGGAATCACAAACCTTAACACCAATATTCTTACTAAACCACAATTATCTACTAATGCCTCCCACATATTACCATCTTAATATCGCAAAACTATTGCAAGGAATCAAACTTATCATATTTAGTGATCTACATGAAAGTTTTTATTATATCCCTCTTGAATACCTATTGATACGTCTCCAACATATCTATAATTTATGAAGTATTCATGCCATGTTTATTATAGTTTTGTATGATTTTGGTGCACTTTTATATGGATTTTATATGATCTTCATGAACTAACATATTGACCTAGTGCCCAGTGCCAGTTGCTGTTTTCTGCTTGTTTTTGGTTTTCCAGAAAATCCATATCAAATGAAGCCCAAATGCAGCAAAACTTTTTGATGATTTTTTTTGGAACATAAGAGACACTAGAAGCTTCGGGAGGTGGCCAGAAGACCCATAGGGCCCCACGAGCCACCAGGGCGCGCCACCCCCCCAGGTGCGCCCTGGTGCCTCGTGGGCCCCCTATGGCCCTTCTTCGTGTGATTCCAACGCCAAAAAATCATATATATTCAGAAAGCCCCGAAAGTTAACCTAGATGAGATTTTACGCCACCGCAAGCCTCTGTACCTCCACGATCTCATCTACAGCCCTTTTTTGGCACCCTGCCGGAGGGGGGAATCATCACCGAAGGCCATCTTCATCATCCCGGCGGTCTCCATGACGAGGAGGGAGTAGTTCACCCTCGGGGCTGAGGGTTTGTACTAGTAGCTACGTGTTTTATCTCTCTCTCTCACGTTCTTGATTTGGCATGATCTTGATGTACCGCGAGCTTTGTTAATATAGTTGGATCATATGGTGTTTATTCCCTCTCTATCCTGGTTGTGATGAATCAAATCTTTTCCCTTTGAGGTTTCGTTATTGTCGGATTGAATATTTCAGATTTGAGAACACTTGATGTATGTCTTGCATATGAATACCCGTGGTGACAATGGGGTATTATATTGATTCACTTGATATATGTTTTGGCACTCAACTCGCAGATTCCCGCAGTGACATTGGGGTAATCTATGCATATGGGTTAATGCATGTTTTC
The DNA here is from genome assembly GCA_039707655.1 of Elymus sibiricus. Lineage (NCBI taxonomy): Eukaryota > Viridiplantae > Streptophyta > Magnoliopsida > Poales > Poaceae > Elymus > Elymus sibiricus. The sequence goes on from CM077666.1 coordinate 335,359,961, forward strand.
ATTATCTTTTCTCCGATAGAAACTTTGGGGTGCTCCTTGAAGTTCTTTGTGTTGGATTGAATATTATGAATCTGAAGTTGTTTGATGCATATTGAATAATCAACTCACAGATACTTCTGGTGACATTGGAGTATCTAGGTGACATTAGGGTTGGTTGATGTGTTTTATATGGTGTTATTTTAGTACGAACTCTAGGGCTATTCGTGACACTTATAGGGATGGCTCAATAGATTGATCGGAAAGGATAACTTTGAGGTGGTTTCGTACCCTACAACAATTTCTATCTTATGTTCTCCGCGAATAAGAAGTTTGGAGTGATTCTTTGTCGCACGTTGAGGGATTGTTATATGATCCAATTATGTTAGCATTGTAGAGAGATTGCACTAGTGAAAGTATGAACCCTAGGCCTTGTTTTTAAGCATTGCAATACCGTTTGTGCTCACTTTTGTTACTGGCTACCTTGCTGTTTTTATATTTTCAGATTACAAAAACCTATATCTACTATCCATACTACACTTTTATCACCATCTCTTCGCCGAACTAGTGCACCTATACAATTTACCATTGTATTGGGTGTGTTGGGGACACAAGAGATTTCTTGTATTTGGTTGCAGGGTAGTTTGAGAGATACCATCTTCAACCTATGCCTCCCACGGATTGATAAACCTTAGGTCATCCACTTGAGGGAAAATTGCTACTGTCCTACAAAACTCTGCGCTTGGAGGCCCAACACGAGTCTACAAGAATAAGTTATGTAGTAGACATCACCTATCATATCAGGACCAAATTCATAACCCATGCATATTACCATTGCTAATTATTAGAATCTCAAAAAGATATAAGTGAAGCATGATAGTGCAACTATTTCTTTAAAATATAACCACCGCCGTGCTCTAAAAGATATAAGTGAAGCACTAGAGCAACTGCCTAGCTCAAAAGATATAAGTGAAGCACATAGAGTATTCTAACAAATCACGAATAATGTGTGTCCCTCTCAAAAAGGTGTGTTCATCAAAGATGATTGTGACAAACTAAAAAGCATACAAAAGCAAACAAACTATATCACAACACGCACCAAGTAAAACACATATCATGTGATGAATAAAAATATAGCTCCAAGTGAGTTACCGATAGATTGTAGACGAAAGAGGGGATGCCTTCTGGGGCATCCCCAAGCTTAGACGCTTGAGTCTTCCTTGAATATTACCTTGGGGTGCCTTGGGCATCCCCAATCTTTGGCTCTTGCCGCTCCTTATTCCTTTATCCATCGTAGTCTCACCCAAAACTTGAAAACTTCAGCACACAAAACTTTACAGAAACCTCGTGAGATCCGTTAGTATAACAAACAAATCTTAAACTTTAGCTACTGTTGTAAATTGATTCATATTTAATATTGGCATAATGCTACTGTACTCCAACTTCTCCATGACTCATACCCCCCGATACGATCCATAGATTCATCAAAATAAGCAAACTATGGAACAAAAACAGAATCTGTCTAAAACAGAACAGTCTGTAAAGATCTATTTAAAAGCCATACTTCTGTAACTCCAAAAATTCTGAACAATTAGGAAAACGTAAACAATTCATATACCAATACTGTGAAAAAATTTCAGATTTTTCTGGCGCTCCAGTATTGGACGCAAAACTTTCTGTTTTCCAAACAGCATCAATTATACTATGATCAACATCATCCCAAAGGCATTACTTGGCACAAACACTAATTAAAACATAAAAATACAATCATAACAGAGGCTATAATTGGGTAAACACTCAATAACAGAAAGTATTGGGTTGTCTCCCAACAAGTTCTTTCTTTATAGCCATTAAGATAGGCTTGAGATTTCAATGATGCTCACTTGAAAGATAATAATAGAAGCACAAAGAGAGCGTCATAAAACATGTGACAAACATATTTAAGTCTAACATACTTCCTATGCATAGGCATTTTATAAGCAAACAAATTATCAAGACAAGAAGTATCTAGCATATGCAAAGAAAAAGAACAAAACATTAACAATTTGAACTTCAAAAGAGGTAATTTAGTAACATGAAAATTTCTACAACCATATTTTCCTCTCTCATAATAATTACATGTAGGATCATAATCAAATTCAACAATATAGCTATCATACAAAATTTTGTCTTCATGATCAACATGCATAAAAGTTTTATAATCTTCCAAGATAGTGGGATTAACATTAACTAAAGTCATGACCTCTCCAAACCCACTTTTATCAAAAATTTCATAAGATTGAACACTCTCCAAATATGTGGAATTATTTTTACCTAAAGTTGACACTCTTCCAAGCCCACTTTTAATATTATTTCAAACATTATTATCCATAACATATTCACCATGAGGCTTAAATAAATTTTCAAGATCATAAGAAGCATTATCACCCCAATCATGATCATTGCAATAAGTAGTGGACATGACAAAATTATCATCCCCAAGCTAGCTTTGCTTAGCACAATTGCCATTAATAGAATTTATAATAACATCATTGGAATCATGCTTTTCAATCAAGGAGCTATCATGAATCACTTTATAAACTTCTTCTTTTAACACTTCATCACAATTTTCAGATTCACGATTTCAAGCAAAACTTCTTAAAGATAATCAAGTGCACTCAACTCACTAGCAATTGGTTCAACATCATTTGATTGTTTGAAAAGATTAGCAAGTGGATGAGGATCCATAGTATCTTAAATTTTTGTTTTATTTTCTGTTCTTGTGTGTTTGACATGAAGGCAATAAAAGCAAACAAGCAAGGAAATAAAACATTTTTGTGTTTTTGTAAAATTGTTTTAGAAGTGGGGGAGATGAAAACGAGAGGCAAATGCAAATAAAAGGAAAATAAAATAAATGCAAGTGAATGATAGTTTGTGCGAAGGTACTTGGTAATTTTGATGATGTCTCCCCGGCAACGGCGTCAGAAATTCTTCCTGCTACTTGTAGACTGCGTTGGTATTTCCTCGAAGAGGAGAGGATGATGCAGTATAGTAGAGATAAGTATCTCCCTCAGTTAAGAACCAAGGTTATCAATCCAGTAGGAGAACCAAGCAAAATTTTGTTAAGCGCACCTGCACACACAAGAGCAAACACTTGCACCCAACGCAAATAAGAGGGTTGTCAATCCTCTTAGCGGTTATTTGCAAGGATTAAATCTTATAGAAATAAATAGATAAACTAAAATACTAAATAAAATAAAAGTAAATGTAGAAACGAAGTATGTCTACCAGAGGGGGGGGTGAATGGGAGTTTTAAATTTTCTTCGGAAATATCAAAACTCTCGAAACCCAGCAGCGGAATGAATGAAAACAGTAAACAGTGAGCGAAAATAAACTACCGAATGGAAACTTAAAACATGCATCGAGGTAAATCACATAACTGAAACAGATCACATGGCATCATACGAATGTAAAGGAGAGTAACAGAGATGACCAGTGATGCTCGATGGCGACAAGGTATTTGGTAGACCAGTTCGCCCTTCTGCAAAAGGACTACGTCTGGTTGGAGGGGTTGTGATTTAACACAGAAGATAAACTCTCTTCGCCCTTTTCTCCTCGACAATTGGTTCGTCAACCAATGCCGATTACTCATGGTAGATGCTTGAAGGCGATCTCCGAACCTTTACAGACTTCTTCTTCGAGAACCACAATTACTCTTGGTCTCTGAAGAAATTGACACCTAACCGTCTAGAGAGTTCGCAGCTCTCAAGAGTAATAGGCGGAGCGTACTGGACTTAGATTGGAGTGATGCTGAACCACTATCTAATTTTTCGGCTCTGGGGTTTTCTCTCGGTGGATTTTAAACTCAAATCAATCGGAGAGGGGGTTGCTCAACAATCTTCTTAGAATCAAACGGAGCAGCCACCGGACAGCGCCGGTGCGGGGTGGCTATTTATAGCTGCAACCTTCCCTGATGGGAAATGACCATTTTGGACATGCGGTCTAGCAAATGGCCAACCGACACGTTCACAACGGTCGGATTTAGGAGCAACGGTAACATTACTTGAGGAGCAAGTAATGCTAACTCCTCGGTCAGAGACAAATCTCTCGCAGCGAAGAAGATCACAGTCTCTTGCTGACAAGTATTTGCTCGGAACACAAAGAGATTTCTCTCACATCTTTCATAGGATTTGGGTTGAGCATCAGAGAATCAAAGCTTCGAACGCTACACCCCTCTTAATAGTACGGTGGTCCTGTGACTCAATAAAGAGAAAAGATACAACGAAAAGAATGCTACGTCTTCTCTTCGTCTTCGATTTCCTCGGCTGCAGTCACTTCCTTCGGACAGGCACCGAACCAATTGCTTTACGTCAGCAATTTTTGAGGGTCACTCTTGTCGTTATATCCTTCGGTGATAACTTTCACTGCCACGCAGGGGATATTCTTCAGAGCTGTGAATCCAAACTCCTCTTAACTCCAGGGACCTGTTACTCTGTGTGCACTAGCAAACACATCAGTCCCTCACTCTTTGTCAACAATCTCCAAAACATAAGGAGGCAAATTATTGCACCAACAATCTCCCCCTTTTTGGACGATTGATGACAAAACAGATAATCATCGAAGTGAAGATAGATAATTGTAAAATGAATCAAACAAGAGTAAGAGTTACTTGCTTGAATATGAAATGAACTCTCCCTAAATGTATGCAGGGACGAAAGATATGAGATAGATTCTCCTGCAATAATTGAAGTATATGGAGGAAATTTCAATCATTCGAGACATTTGATTCGCACTGATGAGATATAATCCATCGAGATCGTAGTGCAATCAAAGATAACTTCTGATAATAATTCCATCTGCAAGACAAATACTATGAGAGAAATGGTGCAGCAGCAGGGGTTATTAACATTACAGCACAGAAATTAATTGAGTTTGACAACAAGGAGCATATAGACTTAAACCAGAAGTTGCAAACCCACACGAAACCAAAACAAATGAAACACCAGAAGCAAAACTATAGAGACTCGATGTAATTCTCCCCCTTTTTGTCAACAAGTGTCAAAAAGGTGACGAATAACATGAGTGAAGAAACGCAGATCTTGGATCAATCGGTGGCATCGCCAGATGAGCTATCCGAGGTGATTTCATCTTTGGAAGTGACCGGAATAGCTTCGTGTTCAGCAGCAACAGATTTTCCTTCAAGAATAAGAGCTTGAGGCTGAGCAGACGAAGGAATATCTGGAGTGGCCACAGGAGGAACACGAGACTCCACATTGCCTTCTGTAGGTTTCTCTGTTGGTGATGTGGCTTCAGATTCATCAAGCAATTTACGCAGCTTTAGATGAAGAAGATCTGTTGTAGGCTCATGAGCAGGTAGAGAAGGAGTCCTATCTTGAAAATCTTTGACAGTGAAGCCTTTGTCAATATAGTCATAGAGCTCTTGGAGATTGACATTCATGAGTTGTTTCTTGGTGAAGAACTTGCGAAGCAATTTCCAGAGTCTCTTCTTATTTTCATCAGCGATCAGATGCATTATCCTCGTGCGATTGTTAATTGCATTGAGCTCAGAGGCAAGATGTTCTTTCTTGCGTCTATCTTCTGCAATATGTTGCATGAGCAGCTGTTGTGTACGCAAACTGACTTCGAGTTGCGATGGAGGTTGAGGTGTAATCTTTCGGTTACGCCGAGGCAGACGAGGCCCATCAAATTGCTTGTGATAATCGCGGGAGCTTGAAGCAGGCGACTTGCCCGAAGAAATATCTTCCATAACTTGCAGAGTATCGCGAACGGGAGGAATGAAGCTTTTGTGGCTTTCCTTCGCAAGATACACTGTGCGCATCGCATGATCAATAACTTTCTGTATCCAGGGTGCAAACACCTTGATGCAAAATGGATATTGAGCAGAATCCTTCAGGATGTGCAGGAACATGTCTTCGACATCGAAAATGTATCGCTCGGAGATTGCGTATATCGCATTGCGAAGAACATCTGATATTGACTTGTCTGGATTCATGCCAGCCATAGGACAAATGGTGTAAGAAAGCATGTGAAACAATGTCTGATTCTCGAATGTTAAATGCTCAGGACGAGGAGGACCAGAGAAGTCACAAATCTTGTCTTCATCCATAGTGCACCGAAAAACTTCATCTGAGATAACATCAATGTTATGAACGCGAATTTCAGTGTTACCATGCTCAAATCGAGGAAAATGGAAGTGCGAGACAAAATCCGTTGAAGTGCACTTAATGCGTTTTCCTTCGGTCATCCATTCCATAATCCATTTAGAGCTATCATTTTCATCGTCCGAGATGTATAGTGTAGCATAGAATTGAAGAATAATTTCTCTGTTCCACGGGTGCTCGAACTCAAAGACCTTTGTGAGGCAGAAATCATCTAGATCCTGAAGCAATTGATTAAAACAGCCAATGGTTCGCATAGCAGGAATGTCCAGATATTCATGAGGAAAAATCTTCTTGCTCTCATAAAGGACCCCGAGAGTAATAAATGGCCTGTTCTTTGGTCCAGAAGCGTGGCGATTCAGAAGTGCGTGGCCCATCATACGGACTGGTTTGAAAGAATTGTGGATGCGCATTCTGATTAAAAAGCGGTCCTTTTGCGCCTGCGCCAGAGGAGAACAATGGCAATTCTTCGCGAGGATATGGATATTTAAGCTCTTCTTCGGGAGAAATAACTTCATCACCGTACACAACTGAGTCAGACCGGCGGGCAGAGACAGATTTGCGCTCGGAGGGACCAACATCTGGCATCCGTGCGACTGTATCGATGGATAACTTGAGTGGAGAGGGAGTATGAGGCACAACAGATGGTGCAGCAGGGACGCTTGGCACTGGAGCAGGTTCATCAACTTTGGGCACCGAGGCCGAAACATCCATTTGAGGAGGCTGAGACTGTTCTACAGTAACTTGTTTTTGCTCGTTGACAGATGGAGCTGGGACTTGCGGCGCTTCATGAGCTGGAGAGGCGTGGGGTTCGGAGCGAGGGATTTCACCTTCCTCCGAAACAACGTGTTGCGAGGGAATTTCAGCCCGAGCAGGGGAAGCCATAGGCACTGATTCAGTTGGCCTTGGCAAGGGAGGAGCATCTGAGTCCTTAACCGGTGGTGGCGAAGGAATAGTAGGCTCAGGAGATTTTTCTTTCTGAGACTGAGCATCTTGACGGACAGGCGATGGTTCCTTCGGAGCAGGAGGTACATTCTTCTTCGCCATTTTCTTTCTTTGCTTGATATTTTGCTTTGCAACTTGATCAATATGGCCCTTGACCAGATCATTGTAGCCAGTGACTTTGGCTTGATGTTCATCAGAAATTTTCTGAACAATTTCATCGATATCTGTGTGAAAGCGTAACTTTTGGTGGCGAAGGAGAGTCATGGCACGATTGATATCTTTGTAGGAATCTTCGAGTGTGTTGATGATAAACTTTGATGAGGCAGTTTTCATTCGCTCATCAAGATCCAGTAGCTCGGCAAAGAGAGAGTTAATCTCAACTGCATCATCTCTCAGTTCTTGCCCTACAGAAGTTGCTTGAGTAATAACTTCGGCAGGGATAGGCAAAGATGCCACTTCTCCATCGAAAGGGTTCTCCACAAACTTATCGAGCTGCTCCATGATGAATATGTGATCATAATAATGAGGTGCATCTGACTTGACAGAGGGAGCAGTCGGAACAGGAACAGGAACTTGCTCGGAAGGCGGCTTAGAAGCCAATGGTTGAGACAGTGTAGGTGCAAATTTAGCAACCTTTTCCTTCGGTGCAGAGGATTGAGAAGCATCTTGCACGGTAGGCATCTGGATTTTCTTCACTTCAGGTTTGGGAATGTTTTCGCCAGGCTTCGCAGCATTTACTGGAGCATCAACTACCAAATCCTTCAAGTTGATTGCATCTGGATGAGGAGTTGTGTTCACGTGCTGTTTCATGGTGACAGTGGTAGCTGGCGTTTTTCTAACAGGCATCTTCTTCGATGGGGCCAAATTAACCCAAAGATCAGGCAGCACGGTGGAAGTGCTAATGTTCACATCCTCGCTGAGAGTAGCAGCAACCTCTTCTTTGGTGAGCGGAGGATCATCTTCATCAGCCGAGGAATCATCCATATTTTCTTCATCTGCTGGTACAACCTTTTTCTTCTTAGGTGCACGCTTTCTCTTCAAAGCAGCAGCATTGGAATCATGCTTATGTTTGGTGCGACCCTCAGACATTTCTTCGGCCTTTTTCTTTTCCAGATCATCTTTGAGAAGACGAAGGTTTACTGCTTCACGAGCTTTTTTCTTTTCAGCCCTCTCAGCTCTTTTAACGGCATTGCGCTGACGCTTAGCGAGCTCATCGGGATATGAAGCAGGAGTGCGAAGGGAAGACTCATGCGCATTTTCAGGAGGAGGTGGTCTCACTTGAGGACCATTGGGCTTGATGAGAGAAATTTCTCGTCAATCACCCCATGGTGGATGAAAAGCAAAGTTCTGAGCAAAACGAGGAGCAACGAACTCATAGTTGAACCATTTTCGCACACATTGGCGTCGAATCCATTGCTGTCGTGTATCTCAATCGTGTTTTGATTCGCCTGGAACTGTGTTGTACCGGTCATGAGAAATATATTCTGCTGTGTTCGTGAGAGCCTGTCTGCCACCCCTCTTCTTCTTCGGAGCAGTTTCTACTTGCTCGTCGGCATTCTGTTCGGTCCTTTTTCTCTTGCTGGTTGACGGGCCTACCGTTGGGCCCTTAGCATTTGGAGCTTTTGATTCATCAGCAGTGCCCAATACAATATCATCTCTGTCAGGCAAGCTACGCTGAGCTGAATCCGCAACTGACTGCATTTTCCTCTGAACAGAGATAGATGCGAGGGAAAATGGGGACATGGTTACGAATGCACACATCGAAGATTCTGACAAAGAAATCGTTTTTGATGAAGTAGATGCAGACTTTGAGAAATGTTTCGGGCGAAGGAAATGCGTAGAACGAACTAGTAGGTTCGAAGAAAATACTAGTAAGCGTGCTAAGCATTCCGTTCGGACGAGACAAAACACAAACCCTAGATCTGAAGGTTTTTTTTTTGATGCGAGGGACAACTACAAACCACATCCACAGAAGTTACCTAGCAGTAAGGATCTGAGAAATTGTAGTAAAAACAAGGCTATTTCTACCACGGACGAACTTGAACTGGATAAACGGAAGAGCAAGTTCGTGCTGCACATACCCTAACTCGGTGATGTGCAACAGCTACGGCGGCGCGGAGACGAAGATGATCCGCGGCGGCGAGGAAGGACTTCGGCGACCTCTTTCCGGCAGTGAAGCGGCGAAGATGGTCGGCGTCGTCGAGCTCGAGGAGGAGCAGTGCCGTAGGGCTTCGTAAGGTGGCGATGGTGAGAGATGCGAAGTGAAACGAGAAAGGGGGCGGCGCAGAATATATATGCGAGGGGAAAATGACCGCACCCAGTAAATCTGATCGGACGGACGGAGTCAAGGGACGCTTTCTCTTCAACGGATAGGATAAGCTGGCAGTTGATGATGAGCACGTGGCAACCGTCATCAAAGAACGTGGTCCAGACCTGGGCGGGAAACCCCAAATTTTGGAAGGCTTTCGCCAAAACAGATTAAGTTCGGACCGAAACTTTAACGTGGTCAAGGACACCAGAGAAAGTTTCGTTCACAGATGAAATTTGTGCATTCATAACAGAGCAGCATAGACTGGAAGAGATAGAATAGAGGGAAAACAGGGTCCTAGGCATTTCACTCAGACAAAGAAACACAAATACCCGAAAAACAAGCTATGAGTGAAATACATTCAGACAAACACAAAAGGTTTCAAATGCAATTCAGCGAAGAGAAATTGTTGTGGCGTTACCCACCGTATAAGAACTGTATGACCCCGAGCGTCACACAATTATCATGGCACCCAGTTAGTCTAGCTCTTTGTTAATGTATTCACTCTCAGAAAGAAAATTTCACTTTGTCGAAATTTTCAAACTCTTCGAGTGTTATGCACCCATTCCTTCAAAGATGTGGAAGTGTTGGTACGGGTGCCGAGTCCAGCTTACTGCACGTTTGCGGAATCTAGGATATTTAGCTCACACCGTAACGCACAGAATCTTTTCTCATCGAGAGGCTTGGTGAAGATATCGGCGAGATTTTCTTCGGTATTGACATGACTGATAACAATATCTTCCCGAGCAACATGATCACGTAGGAAATGATGTCTGATCTCAATATGCTTGGTGCGAGAGTGCTGCACAGGATTATGTGCAATTTTGATCGCACTCTCATTATCGCACAATAGTGGGATCTTCTTGACCTTAATGCCATAATCCTTCAGAGTCTGCTTTATCCATAATAACTGAGTACAGCAAGCACCAGCAGCAATATATTCGGCCTCAGCCGTAGAGAGTGAGACGCAATTCTGCTTCCTTGACGACCAACATACCAATGATCTACCGAGGAAATGGCATGTCCCCGAAGTAGATTTCCTGTCAACCCGGTCACCTGCATAATCTGAGTCTGAATATCCAACGAGGTCAAACTGTGCTCCCTTAGGATACCATAAACCTAAGGTGGGGGTGTGAGCCAAATATCTCAGAATACGCTTGACCGCTTGGTGATGCGATTCTTTCAGTGCAGCTTGAAAACGAGCACACATACAAACACTCAACATAATATCAGGTCTGGATGCACATAGGTAAAGCAAAGAACCAATCATCGAACGATAAGCTTTCTGATCGTAATCTTTACCGTACACATCTGCGTCCAGCTGGCCATTTGTTGGCATGGGAGTTTTGTAACCCTTATGTTTGCACTCTTGCATTTTGAACTTCTTAAGACAGTCTCTTAGATATTTCTCCTTTGCTATGAAAATTCCATTGTCCTGTTGACGAATTTGTAGTCCGAGGAAGAATTTAAGTTCACCCATCATGGACATTTGATATTTCTCGGACATCATTCGCCCGAATTCCATGTTGCAAGCATTGTTAGTACAGCCGAAAATAATATCATCCACATAAATTTGACACACGGATAGATCGCCATCAATAGCACGAGTGAAAAGAGTGGAATCAGTGGATCCTGGCTTGAACCCTTTATCGAGCAAAAACCTCTTCAGAGAGTCATACCAAGCTCGAGGGGCTTGCTTTAGCCCATATAGCGCCTTTTTCAACCTGAAAACTTTGTTGGGAAACTGAGGATTTTCAAAGCCAGGGGGCTGCCTAACATATACTTCCTCATCAATTTCACCATTGAGGAAAGCACTTTTCACATCCATTTGATAAAGCAGAATATCATTGTAATTTGCATAGGCGAGAAGAATACGAATTGCCTCAAGGCGAGCAACAGGAGCATAAGTTTCACCGAAATCGATACCTTCTACCTGTGTATACCCTTGAGCGACAAGACGTGCTTTGTTTCGCACAACAATGCCATTTTATCTTGCTTGTTCCGGAAAATCCATTTTGTGCCAATGATATTGTGCTTCTTTGGATTCGGTTTGTCAACCAATTCCCAGACATCATTTAGTTCGAATTGCACCAACTCTTCTTGCATGGCATTCATCCAATCGGGATCATTCATAGCTTCTTCATATTTTGTAGGTTCTGTCAAGGAGACAAAAGAGAAACTGCCACAATAGTTAGCCAAACGAGTGCGAGAGCGAGTTGTGGGTCTGTAACCTGGATTCTCGAGATCTTCGAGGATTAAAGAAGGGTCAACTCGATTTGCCACTCGTGGAAGAGGATTTCCTTCTTGATGATCATTTTCATTTTCTCCAGTATCAGCGTCCAGATTGGCATTAGTATCGCCATTTTCATGTTGATTGCCATTTTGATCGGCATTTGCATTTGGGTTGCCATTTGTGTTCGGTGTTGCATTTTCTTCTGCAGTGGATTGGCGTGTACGACTAGCAACAGGAGCATCCTCATCGGAAGAGTCAGGTACATTTCCTTCGACTGGCCTGACGTCCCCAATAGACATTTGCCGAATAGCATCCAAAATCGGAGGTTCATCTATCACATTAGGCAGGTGCTCCTTTTGAGAGCCGTTAGATTCATCAAACCGCACATTTACCGTTTCCATAACTTTCCTATGGTGAGAGTTATAGACACGATAAGTATGCGAGTTTGAGCCATAACCAAGAAGAAAACCTTCATGTGCTTTGGGTGCAAACTTAGAATTATGATTCATGTCACGAATATAGCATGGTGCACCAAAAACACGTAGATAAGAAACATTCACTTCTTGCCAGTGATAAGCTCATAGGAAGTTTTCTTAAGGAATTTATGAAGATAAACACGATTCACAACATGGCAAGCAGTGTTAATAGCATCAGCCCAGAAACGAATGGGAGTTTTATACTCACTGAGCATTATTCTCGCCATTTCAATGAGGGTTCTATTCTTTTGCTCAACAACTCCATTCTGTTGGGGAGTGTATGCGGCAGAGAACTCATGAGTGATACCATTTTCATCGAGAAAATCTTCGATATGAGTATTTTTGAACTCAGTGCCATTATCACTTCTGACATGCTTAATTCGCACATCATATTCATTCTGAGCCTTCTTAGTGAATCTTTTGAAGATGTCTTGGGTGCAGGTTTTATCTTCGAGAAAGAATACCCAAGTGTATCAAGAGAAATCATCAACAATAACCAGGCCATAATGACTGCCTCCCAAGCTTGCATAATTTTGAGGCCCGAATAAATCCATATGAAGAATTTCCAGTGGTCTTGTTGTGGTCATGACTGTTTTTGATGAATGGTGCTTCTTTGCCAATTTACCGGCTTCACACGTAGCACAAAGACGATCCTTGTCGAATTTCACATCAGGAATACCATGGAGATGATTTTTCTTCACGAGAGTCTGCAAATTTCTCATACCTGCATGACCAAGTCTTCGATGCCACAGCCATCCTTCGGTTGCTTTTGCAAGCAAACAAGTTCGGACTGAGGGACCCTTAGAGAAATCCACAATATATAAATCACCTTTTCTATTTCCCTCGAAAACGAAGGAATTGTCAGTGGCCATAAAGACGATGCATTTGGTTTTAGAAAATAGAACAAGCATACCTAGATCACAAAGCTTGCCGACTGACATGAGATTGAATCCAAGAGACTGAACAAGTAAAACATCATCAATGTTCTTGTCCTTGGATATAGCAATTTTACCTAACCCAAATACCTTTCCTTTGTTGTTGTCGCCGAAAGTAATGTACTTCTCAGATAAAGTAGTTAAGTTGGGGTCGACAAACAACGACTTGTCTCCGGTCATATGACTAGTGCATCCACTATCCAATATCCATTCGGTACACCCGGAGACATAGTCCTGCAGAGAAATTAGGCTTTCTTAACCACCCACATCATTGTAGGTGGCTTCGAAACATATGAGCGAGCAGGATATGATTTCTTTCGATAATTATGCGAATTGTAACTTGAATGCGTACGAGCATAATCAAAAGAGTATGCATTGAAATTCCTTCCTGACGAATGAGTATAGTGGTTGGGTGAGGCAAGTATGTACTCATTCCATCGAATCTTTTCAAGGATATATCGAGCATTTTCTTCCTGCATGGTTAGTAGTCTAGTAACAGGTAAGGCTTCGATAGTTTTCCTGGGCACCCAGATTGATTCCTTTGGGGGACCATTCCTGCTGTTTGGTCCAACATAGCGAGCAATAGCCTCACCACGTTGGTTTTTGAACAACTTATAGTTGTCCAGAGAATCATCATATGAGTACTCAGGGATAGGAGATTCATATCCCGAAAGTAAAGCTGGATCGAGCGTTTTGCTCTTAGCAGGTACCCACATAGTGCGAGGATATTGATCAGGTTCCCAGTAGGAGCCATTCTCATTCAGTTTCCTTTTGAAACCGACACCTTCCTTTCTGGGATTTTTGTGAAGAATGGATTTCTTCAGAACATCACATAGGGTTTGATGCCCTTTGAGAGACTTGAACATTCCTGTCTGAAGAAGATCCTTCAACCTGGCATTTTCATCAGACATAGAACCATTTTCCTCGACAGAGGGGTTAGCATTCACAGAAGATTCAACATTTGATTCAGCGTTACTGCGTTCAAGGCATTTTAAGCAAGGAGGTACAAACACTTCAGATTTCTCTTTGAGTTGTTGGGTGAGAAGAGAATTTTCTCTGATCAAGTCATCATGAGCCTCTCTCAGCGACTCGAGTTCCTGTTTTCGTTTCAGGTAATCATAAGTCAATCTTTCGTGGTCAGCTGAGAGAAAATCATGATGATCTGATAGTTCTTTCATTCGAGACTCGAGAGTGGAATGCTCTTCGGTCAACGATTGATTTTTCTCCATCTCCTCAACCAACAACCGTTCAGATTTCCTGAGGGTTTTCTCAATTTTCTCGAGAGAATTTTGTTGCATATTAGCAATTTTGATCAGTTTAGCATGGTCATCCTCATCAGAAGAATATTGATCACTAGAGTGAACCTTGTGATGTTTAGAGGATACCTTTTCTTTCGAAGCTTTGGCCATGAAGCAGTAAGCAGGAGACTCGTTGTCGCTCGAATGATTCTCGAAGAAGTTCGATGCAGGAGTAGAAGCACATGCTATGCCAGCCATGCCGGAATCGGAATCCTCATCGGATTCATCAACTTCTTCTGAGTCAGATGACGCTTCTTCATCGGAATCCATCTCCTTGCCGATGTACGCCTTGGCCTTGCGAGACGTGTTCTTGCGGTTGGATGAGGACTTGGAGGGATTCCTTGAGGAAGATCTCGACGATGACTTGGAAGAGCTATCTTCTTCTTGAAGAACTTCTTCGTTTTCTTCTCATCATCGGAGTCATAGCTTTTGCACTTGCTTTTGTGTCCTGAATCTAATCTTCCAATGGCACGGATTTCAGCTTCCCAGAGAGGGCAGTCCGAGATGAAATGTCCTGGCTTTTTGCACTTGAAGCAGGTGTAATCTCCAGTAGGTTTTGATGAAGATTTGGAGCCGCCTGAGTGGCTGGATCCTTTCTTCTGAAACTGATTTTTCTTCTGAAAGCGTTGAAATCTTTTCGTGATCAATGCGAGGTCCTTGCTGATCCTCTCTGGGTCATCTGAATCTTCATCGGCGTTTCCTTCTGAGGAAGAATCAGCCGCAGCCTTGAGAGCATGACTTTTTTGGTGATTTGATCCATAGAGATCTCTCTTTTCTTCTTCTTGTTCTTCGTGAGTGTTTAGCCTTTCCATGATATCAGCAGAGTCGAGAACTTTGAAATCAGCTCGTTCCCGAATCATCAGAACTAGAGTGTCGAACGAACCGTCAAGGGATCGGAGCAGTTTCTTCACAACTTCGTGGTCAGTGATGTCTTTGGCGCCGAGACCTTGTAGCTCGTTTGCGATGTCGCTCAGACGATAGAAGGTTTGCTGGCAGCTTTCTTTTCCAATTCGCTTGAACCGATTGAACTTAGCCTGAAGTGTATCAATGCGAGCTTCTTTCTGAGTTGAAACACCCTCATTTATCTTTTCGAGAATGTCCCACAATTCCTTTGCAGTTTCACACTGACGATAGCGAAGAAATTGAGCACGAGAGAGATGGCCACCAATTTCATCTTTGGCTTGAGCATCCATCTGAATGAGTTTCTTCTCTTGGTCAGTGGGGACCTGGGGCACTTCAACCGTGAATCCATTCTGCACTACATTCCACATATCATCATCAATAGCTCGGAGACGGATCTTCATCTTCTCCTTCCAAAAGGGATAGTCCGTCCCATCAAAGATGGGAATCTTGAGGTGCGACTTGTAGCTCACTTAAGACATACTTAAACTCCAAGGTGGTTAGACCAAAATGAGCAGAGTCAAGGAGTACCTAGCTCTGATACCAATTGTAGGAACGAAGTATGTCTACCAGAGGGGGGGTGAATGGGAGTTTTAAATTTTCTTCGGAAATATCTAAACTCTCGAAACCCAGCAGCGGAATGAATGAAAACAGTAAACAGTGAGCGAAAATAAACTACCGAATGGAAACTTAAAACATGCATCGAGGTAAATCACATAACTGAAACAGATCACATGGCATCATACGAATGTAAAGGAGAGTAACAGAGATGACCAGTGATGCTCGATGGCGACAAGGTATCTGGTAGACCAGTTCGCCCTTCTGCAAAAGGACTACGTCTGGTTGGAGGGGTTGTGATTTAACACATAAGATAAACTCTCTTCGCCCTTTTCTCCTCGACAATTGGTTCGTCAACCAATGCCGATTACTCGTGGTAGATGCTTGAAGGCGATCTCCGAACCTTTACAGACTTCTTCTTCGAGAACCACAATTACTCTTGGTCTCTGAAGAAATTGACACCTAACCGTCTAGAGAGTTCGCAGCTCTCAAGAGTAATAGGCGGAGCGTACTGGACTTAGATTCGAGTGATGCTGAATCACCATCTAATTTTTCGGCTCTGGGGTTTTCTCTCGGTGGATTTTAAACTCAAATCAATCGGAGAGGGGGTTGCTCAACAATCTTCTCAGAATCAAATGGAGCAGCCACCGGACAGTGCCGGTGCGGGGTGGCTATTTATAGCCGCAGCCTTCCCTGATGGGAAATGACCATTTTGGACATGCGGTCCAGCCAATGGCGAACCGACACGTTCACAACATTCAGATTTGGGAGCAACGGTAACATTACTTGAGGAGCAAGTAATGCTAACTCCTCGGTCTGAGACAAATCTCTCGCAGCGAAGAAGATCACAGTCTCTTGCTAACAAGTATTTGCTCGGAACACAAAGAGATTTCTCTCACATCTTTCATAGGATTTGGGTTTAGCATCAGAGAATCAAAGCTTCGAACGCTACACCCCTCTTAATAGTACGGTGGTCCTGTGACTCAATAAAGAGAAAAGAAACAACAAAAAGAATGCTACGTCTTCTCTTCGTCTTCGATTTCCTCGGCTGCAGTCACTTCCTTCTGACAGGCACCGAACCAATTGCTTTACGTCAGCAATTTTTTAGGGTCACTCTTATTGTTATATCCTTCGGTGATAACTTTCACTGCCACGCAGGGGATATTCTTCGGAGCTGTGAATCCAAACTCCTCTTAACTCCAGGGACCTGTTACTCTGTGTGCACTAGCAAACACATCAGTCCTTCATTGTTTGTCAACAATCTCCAAAACATAAGGAGGCAAATTATTGCACCAACAGTAAATAAATTGCAGCAAGGTATTTTTAGGTTTTTTATATATGATAAAGTAGACCCGGGGGCCATAGTTTTCACTAGAGGCTTCTCTCTCGAACACATAGCATACGGTGGGTAGACAAATTACTGTTCGGCAATTGATAGAAAAGCAAATAATTATGACGGATTCATGGCAATGATCATGTATATAGGCATCATGTCCGAGACAAGTAGACCGACTCCTACCTGCATCTACTACTATTACTCCACCCATCGATCGCTATCCAGCATGCATCTAGGGTATTAAGTATGAAACAGAGTAACGCCTTAAGCAAGATGACATGATGTAGACAAAGTAAACTCAAGCAATATGATTAAACCCCATATCTTTATCCTTAATGGCAACAATACAAATATGTGTCATGTCCCCTTTTGTCACTGGGGTTGAGCACCGCAAGATTGAACCCATCACAAAGCACCTCTCCCATTGCAAGACAAATCAATCTAGTAGGCCAAACCAAATCGATAGATCGGAGAGAAATAAAAAGCTATAATAATCATGCATAAAAGAGTTCAGAGAAGACTCAAATATTTCTCATGAATAATCTGATCATAAACTCACAATTCATCGGATCCCAACAAACACACCGCAAAAGAAGATTACATCGAATAGAACTCCAAGAACATCGAGGAGAACATGGTATTGAAGATCAAAGAGAGAGAAGAAGCCATCTAGCTATTAGCTATGGACCCGTAGGTCTGTGGTAAACTACTCACACATCATCGGAAGGGCAGTAAGGTTGATGAAGAAGCCCTCCGTGATCTATTAGCTATGGGATCATGGAAGAACAGAGGCTTCCGGTGGCGGAAAGGTTTTCTCTTCGGTCTCTCTGGTATATTGGGAATATTTGGGGATTTATAGTGCTGGAATTAGGTCAGGAGGGGTAATGAGGGGTCCACAATCCTGGGGGACACGCCCTCCAGGCTTGTCGCCTCCTCGTGGCTCTTCTGGTCTTCTGCCGAAGCTTCGTGGGTCTCTTCTGGTCCAGAAAAAATTAATCCAAAGTTTTTTTTCTCGTTTGGACACTTTTTGATAATGATTTTCTGAAAAGGCAAAAACAAGCAGAAAATAGCAACTGGCACTGGGCACTGGGTTAATAGGTTAGTCCCAAAAAATGATATATAATGGCATATAATTGCATATAAAACATCCAAGATTGATACTATAATAGCAAGGAACAATAAAAAATTATAGATACGTTGGAGACGTATCACCCACCTCCAAAGCAAGTCCCAAGGACTACCTGTTTGGTGAAAGAAGACCAAGACAGCAAGGCACACAGGCGGAGGTCACCACCGAGCCCACTGGCGCGTCATGGATAGCAACTTTGCAAGCGAAGACCATCTTTTGTCAGGATAGCCTGAGCTCCTGTCCCCTTTCAAAACCCGCCAAGTGTGGCTACCCTTCCCGCCTAGATTTTCAGGGGAAGAGGACCAGGGCGGCTATAAAAGTGACAGAGCTGCCATTGTAGAGGGGATCGACTCCTTCATCTCCTACCTTGTACGCGAGAACCCCTTCTTGCCCACAGCAATCCCAACACAAGCAGGAGTAGGGTTTTACACCGCAAGGTGGCCCGAACCTGGGTAACCATCGTGTCCCCTATCGTGCTCCGCGCTAGTGCTCTCGCCGTAGCCTCGCCGTGGTCACCCGTGGTCAGAAAGTACTAGCTCAACCTCAGTGTTCGAACGTCTAGATCTTCGGAGCCCCGGTTCCAACATTTGGTGCGCCTGGTAGGGGGCGGCTTCAGTTCTTTTGGCCTCCTCACCGCCATGGCCGATGCCCGTCATGAGCGCTCCGCGCGCCGAGCTGCCAGGGTGGCCCAGACGGAGCCCGTCTCCCATGACGACCGTCGGCGCCGCGCTGCCGGCGCCGCCAGCGACCCCGTGGCGAGGGAGAAGCAGGCTTCCTCCCTCCACCCATCCGTGCAGGCGGACGACCACACCGCCACGGCCTTGTCGCTCGCTCGCCGCGATGCGCCGGCCCCGCAAGCCGCGCTGCTCATGGCGTGCGAGCTCCTGCGCTACCGCCCCACCGACGCCGGCTACGACGCCTGGCTCGGCCGCATCACCGAGCTCGTCAACGCCACCGGGGACGCCCCGGTACCCTCTCACTCGCTCTGCCCTCCGCCGTCTCGGGACGGGGACGTGGCGCATGATGCTCCTCATCCGCCTCCTCTGCCTAGCGAGGGCGCCAGGCGCCACCGTGATGCGCGGGCGCATGAGCCATCTCGCGACGCGTCTTCACTAGACCATGGCGAACCCAGCTGCCAGATCGTCCGGCACGCGCAACCAGACGTGCACGTCCTCCTCGAGCGGCAGCGCCAGCGCCAAGATAGGACCATCCAGGAGGTCGCGGCCGCCGGCTACCAGAATCGTGCCGCCCTCGCCGCTGGCGTCCCTTCCAGCTGCGGGGGCTGCCGCGGCTTCACCCACGAGCTGCGCTGCGTGGTGTGTCCCACCAAGTTCAACCCGGACCTGCCTCTGCGCTACGATGGCACCCCCAAACCCCGCAGAGTTCCTGCAGCTCTATGCACTGAGCATCGAGGCAGCGAACGATGATGACAAAGTCATGGCGAACTGGTTTCCCATGGCCCTCAAGGACGGCCCGCGCTCATGGCTCATGAGCCTCCCCGAGGCGTCCATCTCCTCGTGGGCCGAGCTCTGCCGGCAATTTGTCGCCAACTTCAAGGGCACCCACGAGCGTTCCCTCATGCTCAACGACTTGCGTGCCGTGCACCAGCGCCCTGACGAGACTCTCCGAAAGTACATCCAGCGCTTTGGCCAAGTGCGCAACAAGATCCCTCGCGCCTCCGAGGCCGCCATCGTCTTTGCGTTCTCCAACGGCATCACGGACGTCCGGATGCATGAGAAGCTCGCCATCAATGACGAGCTCGACTCCGTGCTCGAGCTGTTCGACCTCGCCGACAGGTGCGCCAAGGCCGAAGAGGGCCGCTTGTTCGCCCACAACGACCCCGACGCGGCACCAAACGCCGCCAAGGCCAAGAGCAAGGACGCCAAGCGCAAGGGCCCTGCCGTGCTCGCGGCGGAGCCTGAGCAGAAATGTGGCCGCGAGCGTGACGAGCCCAAGAGGGACAACAACCCTCTCTACACCTACCACAACTCACACTCCCACAGCACCGAGGACTGCCACGAGCTCAAGCTGCTTCGCGACGAGCGCCTGGGCCACCGCAGCGACCGCAACGACCGCGGCACCAGCCGTGGAGTTGGCTGCAACGGCAACCGCTGGGGAGACCGCAACGGCAATGGCAACTTCCGGCAGGGCTGGTGCGACCAGCCTCATGAGGCCACCTGGCGCGACCAGCCTCATGAGGCCAACCCTCGGGCCAACGCCGCTCTTCCACCGCTGCCGCTGCCACCATGAAGGAATGACGACAACCCGCCTGACAAGGGCGCTGGGGGCTACCAGGAGCCTCGCGGTGTGGCTTGCATCCTTGGCGGGGCCCAGACTCCCGCGTCCAACCACCACTTCAAGTTGTTCTCTCGCGAGGTGAACGCTGCCCTCCCGAGGCCCGAGGCCGCTCGGCCCCTCAAGTGGTCGCAGTACGCAATCACCTTCGACTCCAACGATCACCCCAAGTCCTCAAGCACTGCGGGCACGGTCCCCATGCTGTGCACCCCCACGATCAGCAATATCGTTGTCACCAGGACGCTCATCGATGGAGGTGCCAGCCTCAACGTGATCTCCATCGAGACCTTCGAGCAGCTCCAAGTGCCCTATGACTAGCTGATGCCGATCAGGCCCTTCTCCGGAGTGACTGATGGCTCCACCATCCCTCTGGGTCAAGTGCGCCTTCCCATCACCTTTGGCACCCGCAAGAAGTACCACACTGAGCTCATCGACTTTGATGTGGCGCACATCGGCCTGCCGTACAACGCTATCCTGGGCTACCCGGCACTCGCCAAGTTCATGGCAGCGACCCACCACGCCTACAATGTCCTCAAGATGCCGGGCTGCAGCGGCATCATCACCATCTGCTGTGACGAGAAGGACGCGGTCCGCTCCCTTGAAAGCGCCTACAAGGCTGCCGCCACCGCCAATCCTACCAACGAAGACGTCGCCAAGCCTCATGAGGCCGCACCCGCGAAGAAGAAGCAGCTGTTCTCACAGGACCGCGCCGAGACGAAGAAGGTGTCGGTGGATGGCAGCGGCTCAGGCCCTACCTTCACCATCGGCACCGACCTCTCTCCTGTATAGGAAGACACGCTCATCACATTCCTTCAGGCAAATTCGGATGTGTTCGCCTGGACGAGATCTTTGTTCGGTGTGCCGAGGGAGGTGATCGAGCACCACTTAGCGGTGTGCCCCAATGCACGCCCCATGAAACAGAAGGCCCGGAGCCAGGCGCCAGAGAAGCAAGATTTCATCATCAAGGAAGTTTAGAAGCTCCAAGAAGCTGGAGTCATCCGTGAGGTGCCCCATCCCGAATGGCTCGCCAACCTAGTCGTGGTGTCCAAGAAGTGCGGCAAGGAGCGAATGTGCGTCGACTTCACGAGCCTCAACAAGTTTTGCGCCCAGGATCCTTTTCCACTGCCCCGCATCGACTAGATCGTGGACTCCACCGCCGGGTGCGAGTTGCTATGCTTCCTAGACGCCTTCTCAGGCTACCACCAGATCAAGATGGCAACCGAAGACGTGGAGAAGACGGCCTTCATCACCCCTTGCGGCATATTTTGCTACATCTGCATGCCCTTCGGCCTTAGGAGCGCCGGGGCCACCTTACAGAGGCTGATGCGCATCGCCTTGGGGCCCCAGATGGGAAGGAACACCGAGGCCTACGTTATTGACATCGTTGTCAAGACTCGCGAGGCCTGGTCCCTCCTCGTGGACCTCAAGGAGACATTCGACAATCTGCGCAAGGTCAACCTCAAGCTCAACCCAAACAAGTGTGTCTTCGGAGTTTCCTCTGGCAAGCTGCTTGGCTTCCTGGTCTCCCACCACGGCATCGAGCTCAATCCCGAGAAGATCAAGGCCATCGAGAAGATGCGCCCTCCCGAGAGCCTCAAGGAGATGCAGCGCCTGGCGGGATGCATGGCCTCGCTTGGGCGATTCATTTCCAAGTTCGGTGAGCGAGCCCTGCCGTTCTTCAAGCTCATGAAGAGATCCGGCCCCTTCAAGTGGACTCCCGAGGCCGACGCTGCCTTCGAAGACCTCAAGAGGTACCTCATGAGACCACCCATCATGGTCGCGCCATGCTCTCGCGAGCACTTGCTCCTATACTTGGCTGCCACTCCCAGACGGCCAGCACGGCCTTGGTGGCAGTTCGAGAAGAGCGCGTCTGCGCACAGAAGAAGACTGCCGCGCCGGTGCCTCCCGAGATCACGCCGTCGCCTGCTGAGATCCAGCCTCAAGAGGCCCTTCGCACGACGCCTCCCGAGGCCACGCCGTCGCCTGCCGAGGGCCCTCCTCAGGAGGCCTCCAGTGAGCCGCCTCGTGAGCCGATCCCTGAGCCTCATGAGCCCCTCGGGCCCCCCAAAGACCAAGCTGCCACAACAGCTACATGCCTTGTCGAGCACCCGGTGTACTTCGTCAGCACAGTGCTGCGAGATGCGCGCGAGCGCTACCCCATGCAGCAGAAGCTCCTCCTCGCGCTCCTCGTCGCCTCCAGGAAGCTGCGCCACTACTTCCAGGGCCATCCCATCAAGGTGATCTCATCTTATCCCTTGGAGGAAGTCCCGCGCAGCCCCAACGCCGCTGGCCATGTCGCCAAGTGGAACATCGAGCTGCAGGCCTTCGAGCGGGAATTCTACACCACGAGGGTAATCAAGGGTGCATCCCTGGCCGACTTCATAGCGGAATGGATGGATCCGCCCCAGGAGGAGCCTCGCGAGGCTGAATCCCTCTTGCCTGGGGACCAGGCACCTGGCGGATGGTCCATGCACTTTGATGGCGCCTTCTCCCAACAGGGCGTAGGGGCTGGCGTCATGCTCACCTCGCCAATAGGAGACAAGCTCTACTACGCCGTCCAGCTCTGCTTCAAGCGCGACGACAAGGTCTCCAACAACATCGCAGAGTACGAAGGCCTCATTGCCGGACTCAAGGCTGCCTCCGCTCTGGGCATCAAACGCCTCACCATCAAGGGCGATTCGTAGCTCCTCGTCAACTTCTCCAACAAAAGCTACAAGCCCAAGGACGAGCACATGGCCTCCTATTTGGAAGAGGTACGTAAGCTCGAGATGCATTTCCTTGGCCTGGAGCTCCAGCACGTCCCCCGCAGCAGCAACAAGGAGGCCGACGACATCGCCAAGCGAGCATCTCGCCGCGAGCCTCAGAACCCCGGCATCTTTGAGGAAAGGCACCTCAAGCCATCAGCTACTCCGCCTGCCGCGAGCGCCACACTGCTTCACGAGGAGCTCCCACCCGCACCACCCATGGGCGCACCAGACTGCGGCCCAGCCTCAGGAGCCCGCCTGCTACTAGCACTCGAACCTCAAGAGGACAGCTGGGCTGCCAAGTTCAAGGCCATCTTGCTTCGCGGCACCCTCCTGGAGAAGGACTCAGAGGCAGAGCGCGTGGCTCGCCAGGCCACCGCTTACTACTTGAAGGACGGTGAGCTGTACCGCAGGCGCCCCAATTGCGTTTCGCTGCGGTGCATCTCTGAAGAGCAAGGTCGTGAGCTGCTCGCTGACATACATGGAGGAGACTGTGGTCACCACTCCTCATCGCGCAACCTTGCTGGCAAGGTGTTCCGCAGCAGCTTCTACTGGCCCACCGCGCTTCACGACGCCACTGAGCTGGTCCAATCCTGTGAAGCTTGTCAATTCCACGCCAAACAAATCCACCAGCCGGCGCAAGACCTCCAGACAATTCTTCTCTCGTGGCCCTTCGTGGTCTGGGGGCTGGATATCTTGGGACCCTACCCTTGCGCAGTTGGCGGCTACCGCTACCTTTACGTCGCCATTGACAAGTTCACCAAGTGGGCGAATGTCGAGCCCGTGCGCACCATCCTGGCAGGCTCTGCCGTCAAGTTCATCAAGGGCCTCGTGAGCCACTTTGGCATCCCCAACCGCATCATCACCGACAACGGCTCCCAGTTCACAAACGGCATCTTCAAGTCATACTGTGCCAGCCTCGGCACGTAGATCTGCTATGCCTCTATGGCGCACCCACGAAGCAACGGCCAGGCCGAGCGTGCCAACGCCGAG
This sequence comes from Elymus sibiricus, assembly GCA_039707655.1. Lineage (NCBI taxonomy): Eukaryota > Viridiplantae > Streptophyta > Magnoliopsida > Poales > Poaceae > Elymus > Elymus sibiricus. Next base: position 335,384,245 of record CM077666.1, read on the forward strand.
GTCCTCAAGGGCCTCAAGACGAGAAGCTTCAAGAAAAAGCTCGAAACCTGTGGCAAGGGCTGGCTTAACGAGCTACAGTCTATGCTGTGGTCCATCCGCACAATGGCCACTACTAGAAAAATGCCTATTAGTGGCGCACCTGTTTTCCCTATTAGTGGCGCACTATAGGTGCGCCACTATTAACACGCCATAACTAACAAATAGTAATGGCGCACCCTTGGTGCGCCACTGTTAATCCAGATAGTAGTGGCTCACCACCTGGTGCGCCATTGATAGTTCCTCTGGTGCGCCATTAGTAATGCAGCTGGAGGGCCCTGGTAACCCTATAGGTGCGCCACTAATATACATACAGGTGCGCCACTGATATTTTGCAGGGTGCGCCACTAAAGTGCAGGATGGTGCGCCACTACTATTAATTCAAGCAAAGATTTTTTTTTCTTTTCTGATATTTGCACAGATTACAAAATACAATACACAGCATAGAATAATATGCACAGAATATTCAACCTGATAAATAGATAAACTCCCATTTATACAGTACAATACAACACCACAATTAGTCAAGTATAAACAGCACATAATACAATTCATCACATTAGTCTCCGAATTCGAAATAGCGAACAAAGTTCAAATATTAGACAAGTTTAGGTCTCGAGACCGAGTAGCGAGTTTGTCGTCACATTACAAAGTCGATATCATCTAAACTACCATCACATAGAAGAGAGCTACGGTCACGATGAGCATCATCGCGATGAAACTGGTCTTCATCCGGTTCCTCCTCCGCTCCCTCCTCTCTCCCGCTAGATAGCGCGCGTATCTAGCTTTCGCCTCCGCCCTAATGGTGTACCCTTTGTAACTGTTACCGCTGAAACGGTGAACCTGTCTCCGACACTCCTCCCAGTCGTCGTAGACTCCGGGAACCTCACCCTTGTACACGACATACGACGGCATCTCTATGCACTAGACAAACAAAACGTTAGTAGCAATTCACAGATAATATATAAGCAATATATAAGTATGCAACAAAAGGATCGGAAGAGAAAAGCAACACATTAATAGCACGATTCATGGTCCTACTAATAAATAGCATCGATTACATATAAGTTGAACGACTGTCATGATCAGTATGAATTCTTATAACTAACCAATACTGCTGTTCACACCAAATAAGCAAGAGTAGAAGTGGTGGAGCTCAGTTTAATAGTTTTGAATGGTTTGAGTTTGTCTTCATTAGTAAGCACATCTCAGGTTAACGAGAAAAACATCACCGCAGCCACCAGATTTTGTAGCAAAACTAAGATTGGTAGAAGGGAAGGAACATAGCAAAAAGGTGAGCACATCATAGGTTAACAAGAAACACATCACTACACCCTCTATATTTCTTTAAAAGATCAGAAACAGAAAAGAAATATGCAAAAGGGGGGGGGGTCTTTTCTTAAGCAAGTGTAGAAATGGAGGTGCTCAGTTTAATAATTTTGAATGGTTTGAGTTTGTCTTCATTAGTGAGCACATCTCAGGTTAACGAGAAAAAACATCACCGCAGCCACCCAATTTTGTAACAGAACATAGATCCGAAGCAAGGAAGGAACAAAGCTAAAAGGTGAGCACATCTGAGGTTAAAGAGAAACACATCAAAACACCCTCTATATTTCATAAACAAATCTGAAACAGAAAGTAAACCCTAAGCAAGTGTAGAATTGGAGGCGCTCAGTTCAATAATTTTGAATGGTTTCAGTTTGTCTTCATTAGTGAGCACATCTCAAGTTAACGAGAAAAACATCACTGCAGCTTCAAAATTTCATAATAAATTTAGATCAGAGACAGAAAAGGCACATAACAAAAAGAGGTTTCTTTTCTAACCAAGAGGATAAGTGGAGGCGCTCAGTTTAATAGTTTGAATGGTTTGAGTTCATCTTCATTAGTAAGATCATCTCAGGTTAACGAGAAAAACATCACTGCAGCCTCAAAATTTCATAACAAATTTAGATCAGAGATAGAAAAAGCACATAGCAAAAAGAGGTTTCTTTTCTAATCAAGAGGATAAGTGGAGGCGCTCAGTTTAATAGTTTGAATGGTTTGAGTTTGTCTTGATTAGTAAGATTATCTCAGGTTAACGAGAAAAGCATCACTGCAGCCTCCAAATTTCATAACAGATTTAGATTGGAACCAGAAATAGCAAAGGGACAGAGCAGAACAGATTTTTTTCCTAACCTCATCCTGTTACATCCTATCAAGATAACCAAGGCTACTCAGATGTATAATTTTGAAAGGATAGCTATTATCCTCATAGTATGTCTCAGATTAACGAGATGTCCATCATGGCAATGAGCAAGTCGGACAACAAACATTATCCTCAGTGTGTCTCAGGTTAACAAGAAAACCATCATTGCAGGCAACGAATATAATATGCAAAGTACAATTTTTAGTGTGAGCTTTTGTGCGCAAAACAAAACAACAGTAGCAACAAAGCACACAGCAGACAAGATAACAAATATTCTTGGCAGCATAAGAGTCACTGGAAGTGGAGGTGCTCAGAATCAGATGAACAGTCATGAAATCCTCATCAATTCATCATAAATAGCAATATAAGCATTATCACGAATATTGCTCTTGATAGTATGTATGTGTGATCATACCATATAGTTACGGCAGATAGATAGATAGATAGATAGAGAGAGAGAGTCCTTGCATAATTAGACAAGATAGAATCATCACAGCAGCCTCCAGTTCCAGTGTGAGCATATATGCATGTGTGAATGGACTACTGATAATGGTAGGTCGGAGGAACCAAGAAACCAAAGAAAAACAAGCAAAAAACATTATGGAATACCACAGGTTGTTCATCTTAATCCTTTAATACAGATACCTAAATGTTAACACAAAAATACTTTCCAAGCCACATAAGGTTGAACAATTACAATGAGAACATAGATAAAACATGAGAGAAACATTGCTAATTGGTGTATGCATGCATGAAATAGACATGAACAAGTGAGATACATTAGAACAAAGTGACTCAAGATTGAAGTACATAATACCTTAGTTGTGAAGTTGTCCAGTATCAAATGAGGGTAAGCTTCAGACATTTTGCACATGGCGGGGGTGGACTCACCGTGGACTCAAGATTCAAGTACATAATACATTAGAACAAAGTAACTAAAACAAAATCTAATTAAAACTAAAACTAACTAAAACTAATTCCTAGAAATTAAATGAAACAAAAAAAGAGGAGAGGAGAGGGAGGGGGTGGACTCACCGTGGACGGCGGCGTGGGGGGTGGTGGTGGCAGTGGGGGGCGGCGGCGGCGCGGCTACTCCTCCAGTGGATGGCGGCACGGCTCCTCCTCCAGTGGACGGTGGCGCGGCTCCTCCTCAAGTCGACGGCGGCGCGCGCGAGACGGGCGGGGGTGGTTGCGGTGCGTGGGGGCGGGGGCCGGGGGTGGCGGGGGCAGCAGGGGAGGCGAACGGCGGGGGAGCTCGTGCGGCGGCGTGTCGGCAGGGGAGTGGGAGCCGGCCGGTGGAGGCAGAGGGGTGGGGGGCAGGTCGATGGGAGGCGCGGATCTGGGGTGGCGGCGCGGTCATGGAGGAGAGAAGAGTGAGAGTGAGAGAAGAGAGAAGTGCGAGGGGAGGGCGGCCGGGGAAGTTGGGTGGACACATAGCAATGGCGCACCTTTGCGAGGTGCGCCACACCTACCTATAGCAATGGCGCACCGCAAAGGTGCGCCACACCTACCTATAACAATGCCGCACCTTTTTCAGGTGCGCCATTACTAGTTTTGAAAAAAAAAATTTGTTAGTAATGGCGCACCTGGTGTGTGGTGCGCCATTACTAGTTAAAACTAGTAATGGCGCACTTTCCCCTGGTGCGCCACTGCTAAGTCTGGGGAGGGGTGTGGGGCTAGGACAAACTTAGTAGTGGCGCACCGTGGGTGTGGTGCGCCATTACTAGTTAAAACTAGTAATGGCGCACTTTCCCCTGGTGCGCCACTGCTAAGTCTGGGGATGGGTGTGGGGCTAGGACAAAACTAGTAATGGCGCACCACACACCAGGTGCGCCATTAGTAATATGGCCATTAATGGCGCACCCATATCCGGTGCGCCACTGCTATATAGCAGTGGCGCACCACATACATGGTGCGCCATTAATGTCCATATTAGCTATAGCCGTTTTCCTAGTAGTGGGCAACCAAGCCTACTGGCGAGACTCCCTTCTTCCTCGTCTATGGAGCCGAAGCAGTCCTCCCTTCCGACCTCAAGCACGGCTCTCTGCGAGTCCACGCTTTCGATGAGGCTCGTCAGGATGGCTCGCGAGAGGCCGACCTGCTGCTCCTCAAGGAAACCCGTTGCCAGGCCTCCTTGCGCGCCGCCAGATATCAACAGGCTTTGCATCGCTATCATAGCCGCAACATACGCCCACACACCCTCAAAGTGGGCGATCTCGTCCTGAGAAGGATCCTCTCTAGAGAAGGACTCCACAAGCTCTCACCCATGTGGGAAGGCCCTTTCAGGGTTGCTCATGTCTCCAGGCCCGTCGCCGCTCGGCTGGAGACGGAGGACAGAGTTCCTGTGCCTAACGCATGGAACATCCAACACCTCTGCAAGTTCTACCCGTGACCTTCACGCGTACAAACAAAGTGGAGCTGTACACGCTCTGGAGCCTTTCATTGCATTTGCCTGATGGGCCCGCGAGAGCTCCCGCCCATGTCTTAGTGGAAGCCCCATGCTCCGCGCTGGCGGAATGTTCCCACGCCTAGTGGAAGCCCCATGCTCAGCGCTGGCGGAACAATCATCTGTGGGGGCCCCATGGGCAACACCAACCTCAAGCTGACCCGTGCCGGACACAGCAGCCACATCTCTTTTTGGTTGCGTAATTAACTTATTATTATGCTGCAGTAAAGCTCTATTTCCTAAGATATCTTATGTGTTACTAAGTTTCTTGCCTCAGGAGCTGTGTACGCTAGCGACCTTCCTCCTGCGCATCTCGCGAGTGGGGGATGGACACGGTGCCTGAGCTCGGGTCAGTCCCAGCAGCGCTGCAAAACCCAAGTGATCGAGCTCTAGATCGCGGGCCTGCTCCCATGCACGCCACCTCACCAAGGTCCTTGGTGTCTCGTCTCCTCGCGTGACGCCCACGAGCAAGCTAGCAAGCGTGCACCGCTCCCCCCCTTTGTGAAATCAATGTGAAGTTTTCACAGGAATAAGGCACTCAAAGGCCTCACGACCGCTACCTCGCGAGATGACTCATGACAAGACGCCTCCGTAAGCCCCTAGGGAGCCTTGCGAGCGCTGCCTCGCTAGCTAACCTGCGGCGACCGCCTCCACCAAGTACCAGTGGGAGGCCTCATGAGCAAGAGCCTCGCGAGGCACACTCCGCAGCCACGATACGGCAAGCGACACTCGCGAAAGAGCTAAGTACAAAAACACCTCATGAGCCACTCTCGGCGCCTCTCAAGTTCCCTCCCCCCGCAACCTCACTAAATGCTGACGTTCTCTCCTCTAGGCAAGCCACTTGCACGTCAAAGGGGGACTTCTTGAGCACTGCGCCTCAGGAGTCCTTACCGCCTCTCAGTGCCCTACACCTCCTGGCCTTGTCGAGGCAACATGACTTGACATACCAGCGATAGCTGTAGCCCGCTCGGGGGCTGGGTCCTGATGACGTAGAGCACCAAGGCAAAGCAAAGAAAGGGAAATAGGCCTCACGAGAGAGCCTCGCGAGGAAACACACATTGTAGCAAATCATAAAGTACTTAAAGCAAAAGACATTGTTTTTTCATGCCCCCACAGGGCTACATCGACCTATTACAGGAACAAAGAGAGGGGCCAGGGGGGAGCATGGCTCATCTTCAAGATCCGACTCGGGCGCTACCTGCGCCTAGTCAGAATCCTCCTCTTCGCTCTTAATGCGCGGAGAGCCATCGTCGCTTCTACCCCCACTGCTGGACTCGGTGCTACCGTCGCTGTCGCTCTTGCCGGAGGAGTTGGAGCCGCTGCCGCTCTCGCTCTCCGCGCAGCACTCCATGCAGGTGCCGGAGACCCTGAAGAACTTCACGAAGAGGGTGGCGGCTCCGTAGTACTTGAACTGGAGGAGATGCCCCCGCCTTAGGCCATGGGCACAGGCAAAAGACTTCCACCCCCACTTCAGGAACATGAAGCTAGCGGGGGAGAACTCGGTCGCCACCTAGGAGGGGCCGTTGCAGCAGCCGTCCGCCTGCAGCCATAGACCAGGGGCTCGCTGCCCTCCATTGCTCTCGCAAAGGAGTCAGGGAGCCGATGCTAGCTGCAGGGCCGGCGATGCAGCCCCATGATGAATTCGTACGCTGCCTCCGCCGTGTGGAATCCAGCCTGGGGAGGACGGGCGGCCGCCCCACCGCGCCCGTCTCGGCCGCGGGTGCCGCGCCCTCCACGGCCGTGGGCGGCGGCCCTTCCGCGAGCGCTGGGGCCGGCTTCGGCGGCCGCCGAGGGGTGCCCCCGACCCCGATGAGGAACCCTCGAGGCAGCGGCGGTTGCACGGGCTCGCCCTCTTCCCCTCGCCATCGTAGCGATGGCCCTGGAAAGAGCAAGGAAGAGTGAAGGATGGAAGAAGGGGAGAGGCAGAGGTAGAAGATGGTGGGGGAGGCCTCTACCTTCCTTTCCCCCCTTTATAACACCTGGTGAGGACTACCTCCTTGCCGCTCCGTCTTCTTCGACACCGGGAATCGAGGCAGCGAAGGGAAGCAATGATGGCCTGCGCCCCGCGTGGGCAGGCTTTATGGCAGGCGTAGGTGGTTACCGAGGCGTAGTGGGGAAGTGGGGACGTCCCACCTCCCGTCGTGTGCCACACGTCGAGCCTGGGCCCCGCAGTCTATCAGGGCCCGCGCCGTTTCGCTCCCAACGGGCGGGAACGTGCGCGCCGTGGGCCTGGGGGCTACTGTCGGGCCATTGGGAACCAGGGTACCACGTCCCGTCTGCTTGCGGCCTAGGAAACGACGCCTGACGAAGGATCAAGACGCGGCCCATCTACGGGCGCCGCAAAGCGAAGACATCTCGCGAGGCACCAGCCTCCCGAGGACCCCTCCTCAAGGCGCGAGCCCCTACCTGGTGCGCCAAATGTTGGAACCGGGGCTCCGAAGATCTAGAGGTTCGAACACTGGGGGCGAGCTAGTTCTTTCCGACCACAGGTGACCATGGCGAGGCTATGGTGAGAGCACTAAAGCGGAACACAACAGGGGACACGATGGTTACCCAGGTTCGGGCCACCTTGCGGTGTAAAACCCTACTCCTGCTTGTGTTGGGATTGCTGTGGGCAAGAAGGGGTTCTCGCGTACAAGGTAGGAGATGAAGGAGTCGATCCCTTCTACAATGGCAGCTTTGTCCCTTTTATAGCCGCCCTGGTCCATTTCCCCTGAAAATCTAGGCGGGAAGGGTAGCCACACTTGGCGGGTTTTGAAAGGGGACAGGCGCTCAAGCTATCCTGACAAAAGATGGTCTTCGCCTGCAAAGTTGCTATCCATGACGTGCCAGTGGGCTTGGTGGTGACCTCCGCCCTGCGTGCCTTGCTGTCTTGGTCTTCTTTCACCAAACGGGCAGTCCTGGGGACTTGCTTTGGAGGTGGGCAGCTAGGGCTGTCCCTTTAGCACCAAAGAGGAAAGCCTCTCTGTCCGTGCCCACTGGCGCGGCCTCTGCCGCCGTTCGTCGCCATGTGCGTCACCCACGTGATGGGCACAGGACCGCACAACCGACGTTAGGCTCGGGTGGCTCGGCTGACTGCCTCGGGGGGCCGCCTCGAGAGGCAGCCTCGCGAGAGGGCCTCACAAGGCTTCCGCCACTGTTGCGGCTAAATGTTGGTGGCTCGTGCCTTGAGGAGGGGTCCTCGTGAGGCTCGTGCCTCACGAGATGTCTTCGCTTCATGGTGCCCGTAGATTGGCCGCGTCTTGGGCCTTCGTCAGGCGTCATTTCCTGGGCCGCAAGCAGACGGGCCGTGGTACCCTGGTTCCCAATGGACCGACAGAAGATATTGATGTTACTATTAAGCTTGCAAATCAAGATACTATTACACGATTGTTAGAGATGTTGTAGTCTTCTGTGGTAAAATCAAATACCCTACTGATTTCTTAGTACTTGGTTCACCAGAAGATAGTTTTTGTCCCATTATTTTTGGTAGACCTTTCTTGAATACCGTTAATGCTGAAATTGATTGTGTTAAAGAAAAGGTTAGAGTTAAGTTTGGTGATATATCTCATGAATTTAATTTCTCTAAGTTTAGTAGACAACCTCATGATGAAGAATTACCTACTAAAGATGAAATTATAGGTCTTGCTTCTATTGTTGTGCCTCCTACTGATCCTTTAGAACAATACTTGCTAGACCATGAAAATGATATGCATATGAATGAAACAAATGAAATAGATGAGTTGTTCTTTAAACAAGCACCTATTCTTAAACATAACTTGCCTGTTGAAACTTTGGGAGAACCTCTTCCACCAAAGAGTGATCCTGTGTTTGATTTAAAGCAATTACCTGATACACTTAAATATGCTTATCTTGATGAAAAGAAGATATATCCTGTTATTATTAGTGCTAACCTTTCAAAGCATGAAGAAAAGATATTACTCAAAACTGTAAGGAAGCACCGTGCTACTATTGGATATACTCTCGATGATCTTAAGGGCATTAGTCCCACTTTATGTCAGCACAAAATTCATATGGAGCCAGATGCTAAACCAGTTGTTGATCATCAAAGAAGATTAAATCCTAAAATAAAGGATGTGGTAAGAACTGAAATATTAAAGCTTCTGGAGGCAGGTATAATTTATCCCATAGCTGATAGTAGTTGGTAAGTCATGTTCATTGTGTTCCTAAGAAAGGAGGTATTACTATTGTTCCTAATGCTAAAAATAAACTTATCCCACAAAGAATTGTAACCGGTTATAGAATGGTAATTGATTTCAGAAAATTAAATAAAGCTACTAGGAAAGATCATTACCCCTTGCCTTTTATTGATCAAATGTTAGAAAGATTATCTAAGCATACACACTTTTGCTTCCTAGATGGTTATTCTGGTTTCTCTCAAATACCTGTATCACCAGAAGATCAAGAGAAAACCCCATTTGCTTGTCCTTTTGGAACTTATGCTTACCGACGTATGCCTTTTGGTTTATGTAATGCACCTGCTACCTTTCAAAGATGTATGACTGCTATATTCTCTGACTTTTGTGAAAAGATTGTTGAGGCTTTCATGGATGATTTCACCGTTTATGGAACTTCTTTTGATGATTGCTTAAGCAACCTTGATCAAGTTTTGCAGAGATGTGAAGAAACTAATCTTGTCTTGAATTGGGAGAAGTGCCACTTTATGGTAAATGAAGGTATAGTCCTTGGGCATAAAATTTCTGAAAGAGGTATTGAAGTTGATAAAGCTAAAGTTGATGCAAATGAGAAAATGCCATGTCCTAAATATATTGAAGGTATAAGAAGTTTCCTTGGTCATGCTAGTTTCTATAGAAGGTTTACAAAAGACTTTTCTAAAATTACTAGGCCTCTTACTAATCTCTTGCAAAAAGATGTTCCATTTGTTTTTGATGATGATTGCGTAGAAGCCTTTGAAATACTTAAGAAATCCTTAATATCTGCACTTATTGTTCAACCACCTGATTGGAACTTACCCTTTGAAATTATGTGTGATGCTAGTGATTATGTTGTTGGTGCTGTTCTAGGACAAAGAGTTGATAAGAAATTGAATGTTATTCATTATGCTAGTAAAACTCTAGACAATGCTCAAAGAAACTATGCTACTACTGAGAAAGAATTTTTAGCAGTTGTGTTTACATGTGATAAATTCAGATCTTACATTGTTGATTCTAAAGTAACTATTCACACCGATCATGCTGCTATCAAATACCTTATGGAAAAGAGAGATGCTAAACCTAGACTTATTAGGTGCGTTCTTTTACTACAAGAATTTGATTTGCATATTATTGATAGAAAGGGAGCTGAGAATCCCGTAGCTGATAATTTGTCTAGAATGGAAAATGTTCTTGATGACCCACTGCCTATTAATGATAGTTTTCCTGATGAACAGTTAGCTGTTATAAGTGCTTCTCGTAATACTCCCTGGTATTCAGACTATGCTAATTATATTGTTGCTAAATATATACCACCTAGTTTCACATACCAACAAAAGAAAAAGTTCTTCTTTGATTTAAGACATTACTTTTGGGATGACCCACATTTATATAAAGAAGGAGTAGATGGTGTTATTAGACGTTGTGTACCTGAGCATGAACAAGAACAAATCTTACGGAAGTGTCACTCCGAGGCATACGGATGACACCATTCGGGAGACAGAACTGCACATAAGGTATTACAATCTGGTTTTTATTGGCCTACTTGATGACCCACAAGTATAGGAGATCAATCATAGTCCGTTCAATAAGTAAGAATGTCGAACCCAACGAGGAGCAGAAGGAAATGACAAGCGGTTTTCAGCAAGGTATTCTCTGCAAGTACTGAAAGTAGCGGTAACTGATAATTTTGATAGCAAGATAATTCGTAACAAGTGAAAAATAACAAGTACAATAAACTACAGCAAGGTGGCCCAATCCATTTTATAGCAAAGGACAAGCCAGAATGAACTCGTATAATAAGCAAAGCATTCTTGAGGACACATGGGAATTTCTTCTAGTCACTTTCATCATGTTTGTTTGATTCGTGTTCGCTACTTTGATAATTTGATATGTGGGTGGACCGGTGCTTGGGTGCTGTTCTTACTTGAACAAGCCTCCCATTTATGATTACCCCCTCTCGCAAGCATCCACAACTACGAAAGAAGAATTATGATGAATCTAACCATAGCATGAAACATATGGATCCAAATCAGCCCCTTACGGAATAGCGCATAAAGTAGGGTTTAAGCCTCTGTCACTCTAGAAACCCATCATCTAATTACTACCCCACAATGCCTTCCCTTAGGCCCAAATATGGTGAAGTGTCATGTAGTCGACGTTCACAAGACACCACTAAAGGAAGCAACAAAATACATATCATCCAAATAGCGAATGAATACCAAATTCACATGATTACTTATGACAAGACTTCTCCCATGTCCTCAAGAACAAAAGTAAAAACTCACAAATCATATTCATGTTCAAGATCAGAGGGGTATTCAATATCATTAAGGATCTGAACATATAATCTTCCACCAAATAAACCAACTAGCATCAGCTACAAGATGTAATCAACACTACTAGCAACCCACAGGTACCAGTCTGAGGTTTTGAGACAAAGATTGAATACAAGAGATGAACTAGGGTTTGAGATGAGATGGTGCTGGTGAAGATGTTGATGAAGATTGGTCCTCCCATGATGAGAGGATCGTTGGTGATGACAATGGCTTTGATTTCCCCCTCCCGGAGGGAAGTATCCCCGGCGGAATCACTCCGCCGGAGAGCAAAATTGCTCCTGCCCAGGTTCTGCCTCGCGACGGCGATGCTTCATCCCGAAAGTCTTCTCTATGATTTTTAGGGAAAATGAGCTTATATAGAAGAAGGAGGGGGCAGAGGCCAGCCAGGGGCCCCACAAGGCATCAGGGCACGCCCAGGGGGGGCCGCGCCCTGTTGCCTTGTGGGCAACTGGTGGGTCCCCTCCAGTATTTCTTTTCTCTAGTATTTATTATATATTTAATAAAAAATCTCTGTGAAGTTTCAAGTCAATTGGAGCTCTGTAGAATAGGTATCTCTACTGTAGCTATTTCAGGTCCTAAATTCCAGCTGCCGGTATTCTCCCTCTTCATATAAATCTTGCAAGTTAAGAGAGAAAAGGCATAAGAATTGCATCATAAAGTGAAATAATGATAAAAATACATTATAAATAACAGTAGGAAATCATGATGCAAATTGGACATCTCACTATTCTTTTCAAAGATGCATGTAAGTTTGTCCTCTCTTGTGATGAATGTCAAAGAATTGGTAATGTTGGTAGACGTCAGGAAATGCCTATGAATTATTCACTTGTTATTGCACCATTTGACATTTGGGGATTTGATTATATGGGACCTTTTCCTTCATCTAATGGGTATACTCATATCTTAGTTGCTGTTGATTACGTTACTAAGTGGGTAGAAGCTATTCCAACTAGTAGTGCTGATCATAACACTACTATTAAAATGCTTAAAGAAGTTATATTTCCCAGGTTTGGATTCCCTAGATATTTGATGACTGATGGTGGTTCACATTTTATTCATGGTGCTTTCCATGAATTGCTTGCTAAATATGATGTTAATCATAGAATTGCATCTCCATATGATCCTCAGTCTAGTGGTCAAGTTGAACTAACTAATGGAGAAATAAAATTAATCTTGGAAAAGACCGTTAACAGATCTAGAAAGAATTGGTCTAAGAAACTTGATGATGCATTATGGGCTTACAGAACTGCTTAAAAAAACCTATGGGTATGTCTCCATATAAAATGGTCTATAGAAAAACATGTCATTTACCTCTTGAACTAGAACATAAGGCATATTGGGCAATTAAAGAACTTAATTATGATTTTAAACTTGCCAGTGAGAAGAGGTTATTTGATATTAGCTCTCTAGATGAATGGAGAACACAAGCTTATGAAAATGCCAAGTAGTTTAAAGAAAAAGTTAAAAGATGGCATGATAAGAGAATTCAAAACGGGAATTCAAAGTAGGTGATCATGTTATATTATACAATTCTCGTTTAAGATTCTTTGCAGGAAAGCTTCTCTCTAAATGGGAAGGACCATACATCATCGAAGAAGTTTATCGCTCCGGAGCCATCAAAATAGACAACGCCGAAGGCACTAATCCAAAAGTAGTTAATGGGCAAAGAATTAAACATTATATCTCAGGTACTCCCATTAATGTTGAAACCAATATTATTCAAACAATGACACCGGAAGAGCACATAGAAGAAACCTTCCGGAACGCTCCAGAACCCTGAAAAGGAGTAGGTATGTGGTACAGTAAGTAAACCGACTCCAAAAATTCCATAAAATTACTTTCTATCTCTTTTGGAATATATAAAAAATTAGGAAAATTATAAACAGTCTGAAAAGTGCACGAGGGAGCGACAAGCTTGGGGGGCGCGCCCTACCCCCCAAGGCATGCCTACCGAGCTTATGGCTCCCCCGTGGACTTTTCTGACTCCATTTTTCTTCCATATTACTTGTCCCGTATGAAAAAAATTCATTATATATACTCTCGGATGTTTTGACCACCGTATCGCAAGTTTCTCCTCTGTTCTTGTTTCGGGCTATTTTCCTGACAGATCTAGATCGCCATGGCGCCTCCAAGCTCATCCAAGGAAAAGTTATATGAGAAGGTCATCAACTCGTAACTTCCGGAGGTGATTAAACACCCTCAAGCCATTGAGATGCATGAGGGGGTGCTTCACATCCGGGATGTTCAAGGGCCAAAGAAGACCGGGAGCGAGAAGGCCAGGCTGGAAGAGGTGGAACAGGAAATCTTCAAGTGCCACGGGATGGTGGAGCGCGGACTCAGTGCTAACCACTCCATGATCACGGAATTCATCCATGAGCGCAAGGTGGACAACAAGGATATTGGGGACATCATCTTCAAGCTCAATGATCGGATGGATCATCTTCAGGCCCAGATCTATGATTTACAAAACCAAAATTTTGAGTATGAGGCCAAGTTCAAAGGTGTGAGTTTAGCTGCAAATTTTAGGACTCCGGAAACATGTTCAACCTTTTATGATGGAGAGCCTATGCCCTGGAAGACGGAGGACAAGCCTATTACATAAACACCACCATCACCGAAGAAGGAGACTTGAGTACACGGGTATGGGAACCACCCTTGGCTTGTGCCAAGCTTGGGGAGGTGCCCCGGTATCATATCACCATCACTTTTATCATAATTATCTATCTTAGTTCGATCCTTAGTTATTTCGTGATTTAGAAGAATAAAGTTTTAGTATGAGTTAGTTTCGAGTGCTTGCTTTGTGATATATATATATCTATGTAATCGAGTGTGAGACTTATAATAAAGAGTAGTTGAGTCGAGTTGTTTTACTTTTGTTGATCCAATCTTGGAAATAAAATAAATAAAATAAAGAAAAGAGAGATCATATGCTAATCCCATGGGGAGTGATGACTTCACATAAAAGAAGTATAATTAATAAAACTTGTTGGAAGTTGACAAACATAGCATTGGTCGTTGTTGCAATTCATGAAAAAGTAATAAAGGAAGAGAGGTCTCACATATAAATATACTATTTTGGACATCTTTTATGATTGTGAGCCCCCATTAAATATTCTATGTCAAATAGTTGATGTTGGACAAGGACGACAACGTCATGAGTTATGTTTGCTTATATACGCATAGAAGTTATATTGTTTGGGATCCTCTAACATGTGGTGCTTGCCCCCTATCTTTTGCTAGCCAAAATTCTGTACTAAGTAGAGATACTACTTGTGCATCCAAAAACCCTTGAACCCAGTTTCATGCATGAGAGTCCACTATATCTACCTATGGATTGAATAAGATCCTTCAAGTAAGTTGTCATCGGTGCGAAAGCAATAAACTCCTAAATATGTATGTTCTTTTATTTTAAGGGAAAATAAGCTTTGTATGATCTTGAGATGGTGAAGAAATAAAAGCGACAGACTGCATAATAAAGGTCGCTATCACAAGGGGCAATATAAAGTGACGTTCCTTTACATTAAGATCTTACACATCCAAAAATAAAAAGCGCATGACAACCTCTGCTTCCCTATGCGAAGGGACTATCTTTTACTTTTATGTATTTAGTTTAATGCAAGAGTCAATAGTATTCTCCTCTATTCCGTTTTTATTTTTGTCTCTTGGCAAGCATCATGTGGTGGGGAAAGATCTAGACATATATATCCAGTTGAATGTAGGTGATCATGAGTTATTATTGTTGACATTACCCTTGAGGTAAATACGTTGGGAGGCAAAATTATAAGCCCCTATCTTTCTATGTGTCTGACTGAAACTTTTGCTCCATAAGTATGCCGTGAGTGTCAGCAATCACAGAAGACTAAATGATAGTTGAGTATGTGAACTTGTTAAACAAAGCTCTTACATGGACTCTTTCTGATGATATGATGAATTGCAATTGCTTTAGTGACTGAGATCATAGTTTGTTAGTATTCAATAAGGTTTGTAGTTCATACTTTATCTTGTGGATGAATTGCCACTATGTCATGAGAAGTTTTATGATAATGTATTGCTATTATAATAAAGATCATGATGCCTTCTTGTCCGTATTTTGTTTTATCGACACCTCTCTCTCTAAACATGTGGTCATGATTATCAATTTCGGTTTTTTGCTTGAGGACAAGCGAGGTCTAAGCTTGGGGGAGTTGATATGTCCATTTTGCATCATGTTTTCCTACTGTTATTTATTATGTTTTGGGTCATTATTTCACTTTATGATGCAATTCTTATGCCTTTTCTCTCTTGTTTTGCAAGTTTCACATGAAGAGGGAGATTGCCGGCAGCTGGAATTCTGGACCGGAAAGGGGTGCAATAGAGATAGCTATTTTGCACACCTCCAAATAACCTGAAAACTTATGGAGAATATTTTGGAATATATAAAAAATACTGGTGAAGGAATTAACCAGAGGGACCCACCAGGAAGCGACAAGCCCGGGGGCGCGCCCTACCCCCCTGGGCGTGCCCCCCGAGCTTGTGGCGTCCCTGGCAGGCCTCCAGGGCCCATCTCCTGCTATATAAGGCTATTTTCCCTAGAAAAAATAAAGAGAAGACTTTCGGGACGAAGCGCCGCCATCTCGAGGCGGAACCTGGGTAGGAGCAATTTTGCTCTCCGGCGGAGCGATTCCGCCGGGGAAACTTCCCTCTGGGAGGGGGAAATCGAAGCCATCGACATCACCAACGATCCTCTCATCGTGGGAGGACCAATCTTCATCAACATCTTCACCAGCACCATCTCATCTCAAACCCTAGTTCATCTCTTGTATTCAATCTTTGTCTCAAAACCTCAGATTGGTACCTGTGGGTTGCTAGTAGTGTTGATTACATCTTGTAGTTGATGCTACTTGGTTTATTTGGTGGAAGATTATATGTTCAGATCCTTAATGCTATTCAATACCCCTCTGATCTTGAACATGAATATGATTTGTGACTAGTAACTTTTGTTCTTGAGGACATGGGAGAAGTCTTGTCATAAGTAATCATGTGAATTTGGTATTCGTTTGATATTTTGATGATATGTATGTTGTTGCTTCCTTTAGTTGTGTCATGTGAACGTCGACTACATGACACTTCACCATCTTTGGGCCTAAGGGAAGGCATTATGGAGTAGTAATTAGATGATGGGTTGCTAGAGTGACAGAAGCTTAAACCCTAGTTTATGCGTTATTCAGTAAGGGGATGATTTGGATCCATATGTTTCATGCTAAGGTTAGATTTATCTTAATTCTTCTTTCGTAGTTGCGGATGCTTGCGAGAGGGGGTAATCATAAGTGGGAGGCTTGTTCAAGTAAGAACAGCACCCAAGCACCGGTCCACCCATATATTGATACGTCTCAACGTATCTATAATTTTTGACTGTTCCATACTATTAAATTATCAATCTTGGATGTTTTTATATACATCTACATCAATTATATATCATTTTTTGGGACTAACCTATTAACTTAGTGCCCAGTGCCAGTTGCTGTTTTTTGCCTGTTTTTGGTTTTCCAGAATATCAGTACCAAACGAAGTCCAAATGCCACGAAACTTTTTGGAGATTTTTTTCTGGACATAACAAGTGCTGGAAGCTTCGGGAGAGGGCCCGAAGATGAAGCAGTGGCCCACGAGGCACCACGGCGCGCCCCAGGGGGGGTGCCCTGGTGGCTCGTGGGGCCCACACAGCTCCGTTTGACCTAATTCCTCCACTATAAATTCTCTAAAATCGGGAAACCAACGGAGGAGTCCACGAAATACTTTTTCCGCCGCCACAAGTTTCTGTTCTCGAGAGATCCCATCTGGAGGCCTTTTCCGGTGCTCCGCCGGAGGGGGAATCGATCACGGAGGGGCTCTCCATCAACCTTGCTGCCCTTCCGATGATGCGTGAGTAGTTTACCATAGACCTTCGGGTCCATAGTTAGTAGCTAGATGGCTTCTTCTCTCTTTTTGATCTTCAATACAATGTTCTCCTCAATGTTCTTGGAGTTCTATCCGATGTAACCACTTTTTACGGTGTGTTTGTTGGGATCCGATGAATTGTGAGTTTATGATCAGATTATCCATGAATATTATTTGAGTTTTCTCTGAACTCTTTTATGCATGATTATTATAGCTTCGTATTTCTCTGTGATCTATTGATTTGGTTTGGCCAACTATATTGATTTATCTTGCAATGGGAGAGGTGCTTTGTAATGGGTTCGATCTTGCGGTGCTCAATCCCAATGACAGAAAGGGACATGACACGTATGTATCGTTGCTATTAAGGGTAAAAAGATGGGGTTTATTCATGCGTGAGTTTACTTTGTCTACATCATGTCATCTTGCTTAAGGTGCTACTCCGTTCTTTATGGACTTAATACACTAGATGCATGCTGGATAGCGGTCGATGTGTGGAGTAATAGTAGTAGATGCAGGCAGGAGTCGGTCTACTTGTCTCGGACGTGATGCCTATATACATGATCATTGCCTTGGATATCGTCATGATTATTTGCTTTTCTATCAATTGTCCAACAGTAATTTGTTCACCCACCGTACGCTATTTTCATGAGAGAAGCCTCTAGTGAAAACTATGGCCCCCGGGTCTACTTCTATCATATATTAAAAAACCTAAAAATACCTTGCTGCACTTTTAATTTATTTATTTTATTTTGTATTTTTGTTCGATCTATTTATCTATCACCATACAATTTAATCTTGCAGTTAACCGCCAAGGGAATGACAACCCCTTGTAAGCGTTGGGTGCAAGGATTTGTTGTTTGTGTGCAGGTGCTGTTAACGAGGTGTTGTGTGATTCTCCTACTGGATTGATAACCTTGGTTTCATAACTGAAGGAAATACTTATCTCTACTATACTGCATCATCCCTTCCTCTTCAGGGAAAAACCAACGCAGATCACATGTAGGACATATCAAATTATCAAAGTAGCGAACGCGAATCAAACAAGCATGATGAAAGTGACTAGATAAGAATTCCCATGTGTCCTCGAGAACTCTTTGCTTTATATAAGAGACTGTTCTGGCTTGGCCTTTGCTATAAAATGGATTGGGCCACCTTGCTGCACTTTATTATACTTGTTACTTGTTACGAATTATCTTACTATCGAAACTATCTGTTACCGCTACTTTCAGTACTTGCAGAGAATACCTTGCTGAAAACCACTTGTCATTTCCTTCTGCTCCTCATTGGTTTTGACACTCTTACTTATCGAAAGGACTACGATTGATCCCCTATACTTGTGGGTCATCAATGCCCACCCAGTAGTGGAGGCACATGAAGGGCAGGTGGGCGGGGAGTGGTAGCATGTCGAGGGGCACGACGCCAACCTCCGTAGGATCGTCACGTCGGTGTCTGGGCCACTTGCGAGGATCGGGCATCAGCAAGCAGGGTGTCTTGAAAAGGGCCGGCCGGCTGCCGATGTGTAGACGGTGCATAGACACCGAGCATGCGGCCAGACGCACGGTGCTGAGCAGGTCCATACGATTACAGATCTGCTCCAAGAGAACATCGGGGAGGGAATTCCAATTGCGGCTCTACGTGTCAGTCGGTTCTGCCATTGGGGTTTTTTAGGGCGCTGAGTGATTGGGGTTTTCGGTGCATGCAGGTGAGCGGGGAAGTGGATGCGGGCGGGCGAGCGAAGAAGATGGCGTGTGTGGGCGAGCAGTGAGTGTGGGGAGATGGTGCGCGTGAGCGACCGAGGAAGATGGCGCGGGCGGGCGAGCAGTGAGCGCTGGAAAATGGTGTGCGGACGAAGATGGGGAAGGGACGTCCATGGGGAAGAGAGGAGGAAGAAGAGGGAGAGACGGGGACGAAGGCGCATTAAATCTCAATTCAACTAGTACTACTAGTATGCACCGTCCTTCGGAGTGTAAATAGTTAAGCGGATGACATGTGGGTCTACCTCAAGCAGGCCCATATGTCAGTCAACAGAAGAGAGAGGCGAGTACGCGTAATTGCGGAAGTGTGCTCCACTAGCAGACATGATGGCACTACAGGGTAAGGCTGATTTAGTAACACCAGCACACTGGCTCAGCTTATTAATCAAGTGTCCCATCTGCTGCAGCGTGTATTGTCACTTCACTATGAAGACTAGTTGAATAGTATTCTCTGACCAATGGGGAATAATGGATCGCCAAGACTTCCTATCTATGCCTCTACTCTCATCCTGTCCAACAACTAGAACCATTGGCCAAGGCTCCGGCGCCAATTACGTAGTAGTACCTACTCCCTCCTTCCGGTTTATATACAGCTCAATAAAAAGATTCATCAACCAAGGTAGTAGTAGATGATGAGTGCCAGAAGAATTTTTTGTAGTACTACTGTAGTACTTTGCAAAAGTACTCAATTAATGGGCTCGTTTTCCTCAAGAAAATTGTGTTTACCAACGTATTAATTACAATGCATGCGTGAACAACAAATGACCAAGACTTTTACATGCATTGGAGTAATTCTTGCATGCAACGTTTTAATGAAGCTTGAAATATGAACATGTGAATGGGAGGGACTAGAATCCTCACGCATGCATGCAACACTCACACGTACACATGCACGCATGCAACACTCACACAGCCATGCATGCGACACACAGCACACGACGCAGCACACACGCTCATGCTCAAGTGCTCAACCTACATGTGCATGCACACACATGCACAACCAGGGTGGTTCACGCACAAGTGTTGGACTCGTGTCGCACCTGCATAAAGTTTTGTTTAACTTATTTCTTTGCTCTGCCAACTGACAGGTGGGATCCAGAAACCACGTGCCAATTTAACCAGTCAACTGTACACTATTTGGCCGGTTAGCAGAGTGTAATACGGTGCTCTACGGTAAGCTAGTGACCGTATAATCACCGCAAAACGTATATAGTGACCGTAATGAGCGTATTATGAAGTCTAGTGCCTGTATTGTTACAAATACAGTGACCGCTAGTGTATTTATCTCGTTTAAAATTAAGCCATATTAACCGGAAAGGAGGCAGTATGGACTACTAGTACTACTTTGATGTGTCCCATCAACTCGCAGAACGAGGAGAAGCTTGCTTACTACGCCCTCTCCCTTGCCCGCATGCACGGTGGCTCACAGAACGAGGAGAAGCTTGCTTACTACGCCTACGCCCTCTCCCTCGCCCACGCGCTCCATGGCTCGAAGGACGAGGAGAAGCTTTTGACTATAGCGCGCTCTCCCTCGCCCTCGCTCACGCGGTGGACGTGCAGCAGTTCATTCGGTGTCAGATTGCCAGAAGCATATAGTACTGTAGTACCATCATTGTTGGACCTCCCAAAGAGGCGAAGAGCCAAGCGCAAGCTTTATAGGAGTACGAGTAGTCATACCAGTACTAGTACTACTATAGCGAACAACCGCTACTGTATGATGCTGCCACGTCACCTATAGCCAAAGCTGTGCCACCGTTTTTTTCCCCTCAAAAAGCATGTTGGAGCCCGTGCAACAACCACACAAGTTGCACGTACACATAACACATTTACTAGTAAGTTCTAAAGGACAAATGCCAACATGCCACACAAGTTCATCTCCACTTCATGTGATAAATTTGTGCACGACTAATCTACATATATGTACAACGCTACCATTCACAATTTACCATACTCCACTTACACGTTATAGATGGGCTCCATGTCCTCCCCCAGGTTCCAGTCCCAGTTGTTCTTCATAGATGGCACGATCCATAGCGGTGGGCAACAGGAACCATTGTCGCAGCTTTCTAGTCCGATTCCACACGATGGAAACTCATCCAAGCTGAAGCAGCATAAATCAGGGATAGTGTGTCCCAACATGTTGTTCATCCGGCGGTGCGCACATCAGACACTGCCATGCTTCATGAATGGCAGGCCTTCGGTGTCATGCATGGAAGGTGGCAACTGTTTCACAATGGGGTAGCTGTCCCCAATGAAAAGCGAGTACTCTCCAAGAGTGTTCCTCGGCTCCCACATAGCATCACGGGGGTCGAACTCGGAGCCGTTCATCTGGTACACGTGGCATCTCAGATCTGGACACATGGTAACATACATGGTCAAGGTCCATGCAGGATAATGTTGTGCTCAAATATGGCGCACAGTAATATTGTGCAGCGAGTAGTACTACTATAATACTATAGAGGAAGTACAATAACCGACTTAATATATATAGCCATTTTTGGCTACATGGAGGAAATAAGACATGGAAAAACAAAAATGGTTGGAGTGGGTTCCAGAGTCTAGCTATATGTGTCCTCCTAGGTAAAAAGTACTACTCCCGCCGATCCCTGCGACACACTACTATGGATCTGAAGTAGTAGTATGTGATAGCCTGGCTTAATAGTGATGATAGACTACTCATATCAATAAGGAATTCCTTCTTTTCCGGGAGCCCATTCGGAAAGAACTCCAAAGTTAAGCGTGCTCAGCTTGGAGTAATTTCAGGATGGGTGACCGACTGGGAAGTTGGTCCCGGGTGCGCACGCGTGAGGACAAAGTGCGCAGGAAAGACTAGTATTGATCTGTGGGGCCAGTCTAGATCCCGCCAGGAGTAACGACCACCGGCGAGTGTGTCCGGGGCGTGACAAGCTGGTATCAGAGCCGACCCTCGTGGTTACACGGATGTTTGCGGATAGGTGCGCGGTCATGTTGTGCATGATGTTTGTGACCTGTCGTGGCACACGGCATGGCACATGTGCCGGACTGGATGCACAGATGTATGTGCCTAGAGGGAAAGTTCCTGTGGCCCGACGAGGACGTCGGTTCCTCTGAGTGGGGGTGTATGTGATAGCCTGGCTTAATAGTGATGATAGACTACTCATATCAATAAGGAATTCCTTCTTTTCCAGGAGCCCATTCGGAAAGAACTCCAAAGTTAAGCGTGCTCAGCTTGGAGTAATTTCAGGATGGGTGACCGACCGGGAAATTGGTCCCGGGTGCGCACGAGTGAGGACAAAGTGCGCAGAAAAGACTAGTATTGATCTGTGGGGCCAGTCTAGATCCCGCCAGGAGTAACGACCACCGGCGAGTGTGTCCGGGGCGTGACATAGTAGTAGTATAATACTAGTACAATGAAAGAGAAGGAAATGAGAGAATGGAATACCTGGGTACATGGTGAGGGTCCGATCGTGGTACATCGTGGCACCTTGTTGTGCATCAATGGTACCATGGGTAACCACTGCTAAGATAGTTGATCCCAATTTGCTAAAGTCAACTACAAGGTTCCATGTTAGACCGAATGGCGGATGCACATGCACATCCAGGATCGGCGATCTGATTTTGATCAGGGGATGCTTGGTCCCTGCAAAATAATGGAGTACCATTAGGGATGCAAATGATGGTTAGTGCATTCCGTTTGTTATCTCCCGTACCGTAGGATGGCACCCAGATGAAACAAGTCCCCTGGCTTGTCATAGTGAAGATGAGGCCTACATGGCACACGACGTCTTCAAACTTGTGCGGGAACAAATCTGCCATGGCCAACATATGCCAGCCTCTGCCGTCAGGGCCATTCTTATTGATGGCAATCCTTATGTCGAACACCGCGATAAGATAGTAATCATCGTAGCTGCGGTGCTTGGTCGGCGGGTCCGCAATTGCTATCTTCTTCAATCTGATGGTGGCGTCATCATGCCTATTCAATCCGTGCCAGTCCGGAAGGCCGATCCCAATGTTGTACAGGGGGTCTACGGGAACGGCCGCACTGTTGTGGATGTTGTGCAAAATGATGGTGGTATCCGGCCGTAGGTATGCAAGCCAATCTCCGTTGGCACCAACCCAAACCTGTGTGATGGTGGGCAGCGGAGAAATTACGGGATGGAATAACTAAGTATATTTAGAATATACACTACATGATTAAACACCATGACTGACCTTCTCATTGGACAAAATCCGACTGCCTCTCAACAGCGGCAACTCAAGTGGTGTCAAGATGCAACTGCATCCATGTTACGGTGGACTGGAGTCCCATTGAATAACCTTCTCCTCGAGGACGCATGGAAGACAAACAAGCATGGCCTTCTCCCAAATTTGTTTACGCACCGTCTTAAAATAGTTGGTGCAGGAAGCACCGAGTCTTGCAGCGGTGAGGAAGTCGAAGCGGCGTGCGATTTCTCCCAGAGAATCATCGTCCAAGGTCTCCCAGCCCTGGCGAGGAGGAGAATCGCCTAGCGAATCCATGGCAGCAGCGACGAACTGCCTTGGTCTCTTCGGGAGGTGAACTGGCGAGGAGGAGATAAGAGCGTAACCGCAGGGCCTCGTCCCTTCGTGAAGGAAGTTATGTGGGCATGCATTAGCGGTACAGCGATGGTGCAGTTACGTATTATTTAATATAGGAGTACCAGTACTAGTAGTACTAGTACTCCAGTGGTCGTATGATCATCGTTGGTAAATCTGCCACATAGACTGTTTTGGTGAGGTGGCGTAAAATAAAAGAAGAGAGAGAATGAGATCGTATGATCCTGAACCAACTTTTCGGGCACAAGCTCTAAGATAATTACATTCATTTCTGTGGGCCCTGACTGACCTGGTGAGAGCTGCGGCAGCTGGCTCCCCAATTTCCTTCTCTCGGGCATTGGTCATCAGGTTTTGTTTATTGATTTAATGTGTGTGGTACCCATCAGAGTACGATTCATTGGAGAACTTGTATCACACACCGATGACTGCTGATGCGCTCCTTATACCAACGAATCTATCATACTGACTATTGAAGATGCTCTTAGTGTACCAGTTTTGAACTTTTAAATCTCAAGGCCAAGGAGCTACAGTAGCAAGTGGAGGGTAGTACATTCAAATTCGAATCCAACAATATAATTTTTGGTGACATGCATTAACATTTTGCTAGTCAAATATGTGGTCAAACTTTAACTCAAAATACGATGGGGACTAGTAAACCAGGCCGGAAGTAGTAGTAGTACTGTTCTCTAGAACCATCGTTGTACTATCAATGCAAGGAAAGTACACTTGCGTACTGCAGACCTGCTTGCTGCTCTATTCATGCGCGTAGCTGGCTTGCTCAGCCGCTCCTCTCACGCACACACTATTGCGGGGGCAAAACATTTGAGTTCTTTCATACCACGAGAGTAGGCTTTTTCTTTTTCACTAGTACACGCGTACGTGCACAGCACGTGCGATATTCAATTTATGAATACAACTTTTCCATGATTTTTGCAAAAGAAAGAAACAGTCACATGGCTCTAGAAAAGTCTAACAAATCAACTATTCTA
The DNA here is from genome assembly GCA_039707655.1 of Elymus sibiricus. Taxonomy (NCBI): domain Eukaryota; kingdom Viridiplantae; phylum Streptophyta; class Magnoliopsida; order Poales; family Poaceae; genus Elymus; species Elymus sibiricus. The sequence continues at coordinate 335,408,612 of CM077666.1, forward strand.
CTCCCTCCATCCCATATTATGAAAACGTTTTTCAAGCTAATTTTGTACTATAAGGAGCGAAGTCCATGCGTGCAACGCCACAAGCTACATAGTACTTTAGGTCCAAGTCCAGGGCCATATTGCACAGTTCCCAATGCGGCGCTAGGCTTTTCCGGCTTCTCTGGCTTAATTGGGAGGCGCCATTAAAGATGGCAGCTGAGGAAGCAGCAAGCGAGGGGTGGCTGCTACTCTACGCGAGCCACGAGATGATGGCACGTGCAAAATATACGGGAGGGAAAACCCGTGCACGTGGCTAGGCTATCCGCGACCACTAGAACAACGCAACGTAGAATTCCTATTTGTCGCTAGTAGATTGTTCCTTATACATATTGGAGTATTTAACAAAAAAACTACCACTTTCGAACCAGCCATACCAAGAAACCACCACTCTACAAAAATTAGCAAAAACATACCAAAAATTTCTTAATCCGTCGCGAAAAACTACCAAGTGCCGATTAGTCTCGTTTAAACCCATCTGGCACCTTAAGTCAACGTCGACTGTTTGACCATCAAGTTAGGCGTTATGACTTGTGGGACCAACATGTCAGTCTCAAAAAACCTCCCCGAGTCACCTCCTACCTCCGGCCCGTCCACCTAGTCATCCTCGGCCATGGGAGGCAGCCACCGCCGCTGGCTAAAAGCAAGGTCAAAAGCACCGGCGACGCGGAGCCCATCTTGCGGCAGCCGGAAGCCAGCTCACCGCGGCGCTAGCAGCCGCTAGCTAGCCAAGCTAGCACACAACCTGTTGGATGCATCCAGCTGCTTGTGTGCAAGCTTTGCTAGCTAGCTTGGCACGACGGTGCGACGACATGCTCGCGCGTGCCGCGCTAAGGCCAGCCATCCGGCTCGGGCGGAGGCTGATACGTCCAATTTGCATCATGATTTCCTACTGCTATTTATAATATATTTGGTCATTATTTCACTTTATGATGCAATTCTTATGCCTTTTCTCTATTAATTTGCAAGATTTATATGAAGAGGGAGAATACCGGCAGCTGGAATTCTGGACCTGAAATAGCTACAACAGAGATACCTATTCTATAGAGCTCCAAATGACCTGAAATTTCACGAGGATTTTTTATTGAATATATAAAAATATTGGAGAAAATAAATAGCAGAGGGGACCCACCAGTTGCCCACAAGGCAACAGGGCGCGGCACCCCCTGGGGAGCGCCAAGTTGTCTTGTGGGGCCCACAGCTGGCCTCTGCCCCCCTCCTTCTGCTATATGAAGCCATTTGCCATAAAAGAATTAAGGAGAGGACTTTCAGAATGAAGTGCTGCTGTCTTGAGGCGGAATTAGGGCAGGAGCACTTTTGCCCTCCGGCGGAGCGATTCCACCGGGGATACTTTCCTCCGGGAGGGGAAAATCGAAGCCATCGACATCGCCAACAATCCTCTCATCATGGGAGGGCCAATCTTCATTAACATCTTCACCAGCACCATCTCATCTCAAAACCTAGTTCATCTCTTCTATTCAATCTTTGTCTCAAAGCCTCAGATTGGTACCTATGGGTTGCTAGTAGTGTTGATTACATCTTGTAGTTGATGCTTGTTGGTTTATTTGGTGGAAGATTATATGTTCAGATCCTTAATGATATTCAACACCCCTCTGATCTTGAACATGAACATGATTTGTGAGTAGTTAATTTTGTTCTTGAGGACATGGGAGAAGTCTTGTCATAAGTAATCATGTGAATTTGGTATTCATTCGATAATTTGATGATATGTATGTTGTTGCTTCCTTTAGTGGTGTCGTGTGAATGTCGACTACATGCCACTTCACTATACTTGGGCCTAAGGGAAGGCATTATGGAGTAATAAGTAGATCATGTGTTGCTAGATTGACAGAAGCTTAAACCCTAGTTTATGCGTTATTCCGTAAGGGGCTGTTTTGGATCCATATGTTTCGTGCTATGGTTAGATTTATCTTAATTCTTCTTTCGTAGTTGCGGATGCTTTCGAGAGGGGGTAATCATAAGAGGGTTGGTTGTTCAAGTAAGAACAGCACCCTAGCGCCGATCCACCCACATATCAAATTATCAAAGTAGCGAACGCGAATCAACTAAACATGATGAAAGTGACTAGACGATAATTTCCATGTGTCCTCGAGAACGCTTTGCTTTATATAAGAGACCGTTCCGGCTTGTCCTTTGCTATAAAAAGGATTGGGCCACCTTGCTGCACTTTTGTTACACTTGTTACTTGTTGCTTGTTACGAATTATCTTGCTACAAAACTATCAGTTACCGCTACTTTCAGTGCTTGCAAAAAACACCTTGCTGAAAACCGCTTATCATTTCCTTCTGCTCCTCTTTGGGTTTGGCACTCTTACTTATCAAAAGGACTATGATTGATCCCCTATACTTGTGGGTCAACAAGACTCTTTTCTGGCGCCATTGCCGGGGAGTGAAGCGCCTTTGGTAAGTGGAATTTGGTAAGGAAAAACTTTTATTACGTGCTGAAATTTATTGTTACTTGTCACTATGGAAAGTAATCCTTTGAGGGGTTTGTTCGGGGTATCTTCACCTCGACCGAAAGCAATAAGAGTTTCCCCTCAACCTATTGAACCTACTAAAAATATTTACTATGAAATTCCTTCGGGTATGTTAGAGAAACTGCTAGCTAATCCTTATGCAGGAGATTGAACAATACATCCTGATATGCACTTGATCTATGTAGATGAAATTTGTGGATTGTTTAAGCTTGCAGGTTTATCCGAGGATGGAGTTAAGAAGAAGGTATTCCCTTTATCTTTGGAGGGAAAGGCATTCACATGGTATAGGCTATTGGATGATACTGGGACATGGGATTGGAACCGGTTAAAGCTGGAATTTCACCAAAAAATTTATCCTATGCATTTTGTTCATCATGATCGGAATTATATATATAATTTTTGGCCTCGTGAAGAAGAAAGTATCGCTCAAGCTTGGGGCAGGCTTAAGTATATGATGCACACATGCCCCAATCATGAGCTCTCAAGAGAAATAATTATACAAAACTTTTATGCTCGGCTTTCTCGGAATGATCAATCCATGCTTGATACTTCTTCTACTGGTTCCTTTATAAAGAGAACTATTGAATTCAAATGGGATCTTCTGGAAAGAATTAAACGCAACTCCGAAGATTGGGAAATCAACAAAGGTAAAGAGTCAGGTGTAAATCTTGAGTTTGATTGTGTTAAATCTTTTATGGAAACATATGATTTTCATAAGTTTAGTACTAAATATGGACTTGACTCTGAGATAGTATCCACGTTTTGGGAATCATTTGCTGCTCATGTTGATCTCCCTAAGGAGAAATGGTTTAAGTTTCATCCACCTATCAAAGTAAAGGAAGAACCTATAGCTAAATAGGAAATAATTATTTATAATGTTGATCTAGTTGTGCCTACTGCTTATATTGAGAAACCCCCTTTTCCCGTTAGGATTAAGGAACATGCTAAAGCTTCAACTGTGGTTAATAAAAGTAATATTAAAACAATTAAACCCTCTGAACAAATTAAAGTAGAACCTAATATTGCAATGGTTAAAGATCTTTTAGTTGATAACATTGATGGACATGTCATATATTTCTGTGATGAAGAAGCTAGAATTGCTAATTCAGATCCACGAGATAAAAACAAACCTGTAATTGGCATGACTGTTATTTCTGTTAAAACTGGAGATCATTGCTATCATGGTTTATGTGATATTGGTGCTAGTGTGAGTGTTATTCCATTTACTCTTTATCAAGAAGTCATGAATGATATTGCACCTGTTGAGATTGAAGATATTGATGTCACTATTAGGCTCGCAAACAGAGATACTATTACACCACTTGGGATTGTTAGAGATGTTGAAGTCTTGTGTGGTAAGATCAAATACCCTACTGATTTTCTTGTTCTTGGATCACCACAAGATGATTTTTGTCCCATTATATTTGGTAGACCTTCCTTGAATACGGTTAATGCTAATATTGATTGCAATAAAGAAACTGTCAGTGTTAATTTTGGTGATGTATCTCATGAGTTTAATTTCTCTAACTTTCATAGACAACCTCATGATAAAGAATTACCTAATAAAGATGAAATTATTGGCCTTGCTTCTATTGTTGTGCCTCCTACCGATCCTTTAGAACAATATTTGATAGACCATGAAAATGATATGCATATGAATGAAAGAAATAAAATAGATGAGATATTCTTTAAACAAGCACCTATTCTTAAACATAATTTGCCTGTTGAAACTTTGGGAGATCATCTTCCACCTAAGAGTGATCCTGTGTTTGAATTAAAGAAATTACCTTGATGAAAAGAAGATATATCCTCTTATTATCAGTGCTAACCTTTCAGAGCATGAAGAAAAGAGATTACTTAAAACTCTGAGGAAGCACCGTGCAGCTATTGGATATACTCTTGATGATCTTAAGGGTATTAGTCCGACTCTTTGTCAGCACAAGATTCATATGGAGCCAGATGCTAAACCAGTTGTTGATCATTAACGACGTCTAAATCCTAAAATGAAGGATGTGGTGAGAACTGAAATATTAAAGCTTTTGGAGGTAGGTATAATTTATCCTATAGCTGATAGTAGATGGGTAAGTCATGTTCATTGTGTCCCTTAGAAAGGAGGCATTACTGCTGTTCCTAATGATAAAAATGAACTTATCCCAAAAAGAATTGTAACTTGTTATAGGATAGTAATTGATTTCAAGAAATTAAATAAAGCTACTAGGAAAGATCATTACCCCTTGCCTTTTATTGATCAAATGTTAGAAAGATTATCTAAACATACACACTTTTGCTTCCTAGACGGATAATCTGGTTTCTCTCAAATAACTGTATCAAAAGAAGATCAAGAGAAAACCACTTTTACTTGTCCTTTTGGAACTTATGATTATAGACGCATGCCTTTTGGTTTATGTAATGCACCTGCTACCTTTCAAAGATGTATGACTGCTACATTCTCTGACTTCTGTGAAAAGATTGTTGAGGTATTCATGGAAGGTATTTCTGTTTACAGAACTTCTTTTGATGATTGCTTAAGCAACCTTGATCGAGTTTTGCAGAGATGTGAAGAAACTAATCTTGTCTTGAATTGGGAGAAGTGCCACTTTATGGTGAATGAAGGTATAGTCCTTGGGCATAAAATTTCTGAAAGAGGTATTGAAGTAGACAAAGCTAAAGTTGATGCAATTGAGAAAATGCCATGTCCTAAAGATATTAAAGGTATAAGAAGTTTCCTAGGTCATGCTGGTTTCTATAGAAGGTTCATAAAAGACTTCTCTAAAATTTCCAGGCCTCTTACTAATCTCTTGCAAAAAGATGTTCCATTTGTTTTTGATGATGATTGCGTAGAAGCCTTTGAAATACTTAAGAAAGCCTTAATATCTACACCTATTGTTGAACCACCTGATTGGAACCTACCCTTTGAAATTATGTGTGATGCTAGTGATTATGCTGTGGGTGCTGTGCTAGGGCAAAGAGTTATAAGAAATTAAATGTTATTCATTATGCTATTAAAACTCTAGACAGTGCTCAAAGAAATTATGCTACTACTGAGAAAGAATTTTTAGCAGTCGTGTTTGCATGTGATAAGTTCAGATCTTAGATAGTTGATTCTAAAGTAACTATTCACATTGATCATGCTGCCATTAAATATCTTATGGACAAGAAAGATGCTAAACCTAGACTTATTAGGTGGGTTCTTTTACCTCAAGAATTTGATTTGCATATTGTTGATAGAAAGGGAGCTGAAAACCTAGTGGCGGATAATTTGTCTAGGATGGAAAATGTTCTTGATGATCCACTTCCTATTAATGATAATTTTCCTGATGAGCAATTAGCTGTGGTAAATGCTTCCCGCACTAGTCCTTGGTATGCAGACTATGCTAATTACATTGTTGCTAAATATATCCCACCTAGTTTTACATACCAACAGAAGAAAAAGTTCTTCTTTGATTTAAGACATTACTTTTGGGATGACCCACATTTATAAAAAGGAGTAGATGGTATTATTAGACATTGTATACCTGAGCATGAGTAGGAAAAAATCCTACGGAAGTGTCACTCCGAGGCATATGGAGGACACCATGCGGGAGACAGAACTGCACATAAGGTATTACAGTCTGGTTTTTATTGGCCTACTCTTTTCAAAGATGCACGTAAGTTTGTCCTTTCTTGTGATGAATGTCAAAGAATTGGTAATATTGGTAAACGTTAGGTAATGCCTATGAATTATTCACTTGTTATTGAACCATTTGATGTTTGGGGTTTTGATTATATGGGACCTTTTCCTAAATTCAATGGGTACACACATATTCTAGTTGCTGTTGATTATGTTACTAAGTGTGTAGAAGCTATTCCAACTAGTAGTGCTAATCACAACACCTCTATTAAAATGCTTAAAGAAGTTATATTTCTGAGGTTTGGATTCCCTAGATACTTGATGACCGATGGTGGTTCACATTTTATTCATGGTGCTTTTCCGTAAATTGCTTGCTAAATATGATGTTAATCATAGAATTGCATCTCCTTATCATCCTCAGTCTAGTGGGCAAGTTGAATTGAGTAATAGAGAAATAAAATTAATTTTGCAAAAGTCCGTTAATAGATCCAGGAAGAATTGGTCTAAGAAACTTGATGATGCATTGTGGGCTTATAGAACTGCTTATAAAAATCCTATGGGTTTGTCTCCATATAAAATGGTCTATGGAAGAGCATGTCATTTACCTCTTGAACTAGAACATAAGGCATATTGGGCAATTAAAGAACTTAACTATGATTTCAAGCTTGCCGGTGAGAAGAGGTTATTTGATATTAGCTCTTTAAATGAATGGAGAACCCAAGCCTATGAAAATGCCAAGTTGTTTAAATAAAAAGTTAAAAGATGGCATGATAAAAGAATTCAAAAATGGGAGTTCAAAGTGGGTGAGTATGTGCTATTGTACAATTCTCGTTTCAGATTTTTTGCAGGAAAACTTCGCTCTAAATGGGATGGCCCATACATCATCGAAGAGGTTTATCGCTCCGGAGCTATCAAAATCAACAACTCCAAGGGCACTAACCCGAGAGTGGTTAATGCACAAATAATTAAACATTATATCTCAGGTACGCCCATTAATGTTGAAACTAATATTATTCAAACAATGATGCCGGAGGAACACATAAAAGAGTCCTTCTGGAAAGCTCCAGAACCCTGAAAAGGGGTAGGTGTGTGATACGGTAAGTAAACTGACTCCAAAAATTCCATAAAAAATATTTCTGTCTGTTTTGGAATATTAGAAAAAATACGAAAATAAGAAATAGCCGAGGGGACCCACGAGGAGGTCACAAGGCAACAGGGCGCGACCCCCCGGGGCGCGCCGGGTTGCCTTGTGGGCCCCTCGTGTGCCTTCTCGACTCCGTTTTCCTCCCATATGATTGTTATGAAAGATAAAAATTCTTCATATATACTCCCATATGTTTTGACCCCCGTATCGCAAGTTTCCCCTCTGTTCTTGTTTCGTGTTGTTTTCTGTCAGCTTTTCGAAGTCAAGCACTATGTCATCTCAGGATTCGGATGGGAAGAGCTATGTTTGACACCTTATCGCAAACCCTAGAGTCTATGGGGATATTGAGCCCTATGGATGGACGACCGATGAGGAGGAAGATGCCGATTTAAAGGAGATGAAATCATCGAGTGAAGAAGAAGAGGATCCTCTGCCCCAGCCAGGAGATATGCATGTGGAGTTCAAAAAGTCGAGCCTACCGAATAAGGTTAAACCCTCCAATACTCGATTTACCCCTTATCGCCGTGTGTAGATGGATGTTTCCTCTTCTTCCACCAAAAATCATCCCCTGGAGGACAGTATATCCATTGCTACAGCAAGCTCCGCAAGGAGAATGCGGATCTTAAAAGGGAGGTTATTGAACTTAAGGAGGAAATTCACACCCTCAGGGGGATCATTGCTAAAAGAATCACTTTATCACCACCATCACCGAAGAAAGACATTTGAGTACACGGGTATGGGCACCACCCTTGGCTTGTTCCAAGATTGGGGGAGGTGCCCCGGTATCGTATCATCATCACCTTTTTATCATCATTATCTATCTTAGTTTGATCCTTAGTTATTTCATGATCTAGAAGAATAAAGTTTTAGTATGATCTAGTTTCGAGTGCTTGTTTCGTGATCTATCTATCAATGTAATCATGTGTGAGAGTTATATAATAAAGAGTAGTTTAAGTTTTGCTTCTTTACTTTTATGTTTCAATCTTAGCAATAAAAGAATGAAAAGATCATATGCTAATCCCTTGGGGAGTAATGACTTTACATAAAGAAAAGTATAGTTGATAAAATTTATTGAAAGTTAACAAACATAGCAATGGTCATTGATGCAATTCATGAAAAAGTAATAAAGGAAGAGAGGATTCACATATAAATATACTATCTTGGACATCTTTTATGATTGTGAGCCCCCATTAAATATTCTATGTCAAAAGAGTTGACGTTGGACAAGGAAGACAACGTAATGAGTTATGCTTGTTTATATTCACATAGAAGTTATATTGTTATAGACCCTCTAACATGTGGTGCTTGCTTACTATCTTTTGCTAGCCAAAAATCCACACTAAGTAGAGATACTACTTGTTCATCCAAAACCCTTGAACCCAGTTTCATGTCATGAGAGCCCACTATATCTACCTATGGATTGAATAAGATCCTTCAAGTAAGTTGTCATCGGTGCAACAAGCAATAAAAATTGCTCCCTAAATATGTAAGAACTTTTATTATAAGGGAAAATAAGCTTTGTACGAACTTGTGATGGTGAAGAAATAAAAGCGACAGACTGCATAATAAAGGTGCTATCACAAGGGGCAATATAAAGTGACGTTCCTTTGCATTAAGAGTTTGTACAACCAAAAATAAAAAGCGCATGACAACCTCTACTTCCCTCTGCGAAGGGCATATCTTTTACTTTTCTGTATTTACTTTTATGCAAGAGTCAATAGTGTTTCTCTCTATTCCGTTTTTATTTTTATTTTTGCAAGCATCATGTGTTGGGGAAAGATCTAGACATATATATCCAGCTGAATATAAGTGATCATGAGTTATTATTGTTGACATTACTCGTGAGGTAAATCTGTTGGGAGGTGAAAACTATAAACTCCCATCTTCCTATGTGTCTGATTGAGGCTTTCACCCCATAAATATGCCATGAGTGTCATCAATCATAGAAGACTAAATGATAGTTGAGTATGTGGACTTGCTAAAACAAAAGCTCTTACATAGACTCTTCCTAAAAATATGATGAATTGTGATTGTTTCATTGACTAAGAACATAGTTTGTTAGTTTTCAAGAAAGTTTATGCTTTATACTTCGATGTTGTAATGAATTATTACTTGTTCATGAGAAGTATTATGATAATATATTGCTGCTATACAATTGATCATGATGCTCTCTTGTCCTTTTTTTTGTTTTATCGACACCTCTCTCAAAACATGTGGGCATGATTATCGATTTCGGCGTTCGCTTGAGGACAAGCGAGGTCTAAGCTTGGGGGAGTTGATACGTCCAATTTGCATCATGATTTCCTACTGTTATTTATAATATATTTGGTCATTATTTCACTTTATGATGCAATTCTTATGCCTTTTCACTCTTAGTTTGCAAGATTTATGTGAAGAGGGAGAATACCGGTAGCTGGAATTCTTGACCTGAAATAGCTACAGCAGATATACCTATTCTACAGAGCTCCAAATGACCTGAAATTTCATGAGGATTTTTTATTGAATATATAAAAAATATTGGAGAAAATAAATAGCAGAGGGGACCCACCAGTTGCCCACAAAGCAACAGGGTGCGCCCCCTGGGGTGCGCCAGGTTGCCTTGTGGGGCCCACAGCTGGCCTCTGGCCCCCTCCTTCTGCTATATGAAGCCATTTGCCCTAAAAAATTAAGGAGAGGACTTTCAGGACGAAGCGCTGCCGTCCCGAGGTGGTACTAGGGCAGGAGCACTTTTGCCCTTTGGCGGAGCGATTCCACCGGGGATACTTCCCTCCGAGAGGGGGAAATTGAAGACATCGACATCACCAACGATCCTCTCATCATGGGAGGGCCAATCTTCATCAACATCTTCACCAGCACCATCTCATCTCATCTCAAACCTTATAGTTCATCTCTTGTATTCAATCTTTGTCTCAAAGCCTCAGATTGGTACGTGTGGGTTGCTAGTAGTGTTGATTACATCTTGTAGTTGATGCTTGTTGGTTTCTTTGGTGGAAGATTATATGTTCATATCCTTAATGATATTCAACACCCCTCTGATCTTGAACATGAACATGATTTGTGAGTAGTTACTTTTGTTCTTGAGGACATGGGAGAAGTCTTGTCATAAGTAATCATGTGAATTTGGTATTCGTTCGATATTTTGATGATATGTATGTTGTTGTTTCCTTTAGTGGTGTCGTGTGAACGTCGACTACATGACACTTCACCATACTTGGGCCTAAGGGAAGGCATTGTGGAGTGACAGAAGCTTAAACCCTAGTTTATGCGTTATTCCGTAAGGGGTTGTTTTGGATCCATATGTTTCATGCTATGGTTAGATTTATCTTAATTCTTCTTTCGTAGTTGCACATGCTTGCGAGAGGGGGTAATCATAAGAGGGTTGCTTGTTCAAGTAAGAATAGCACCCTAGCGCCCGTCCACCCACATATCAAATTATCAAAGTAGCGAACGCGAATCAACTAATCATGATGAAAGTGACTAGACGAGAATTCCTATGTGTCCTTGAGAATGCTTTGCTTTATATAAGAGACCATTCCGGCTTGTCCTTTGCTATAAAAAGGATTGGGCCACCATGCTGCACTTTTGTTACCCTTGTTACTTGTTGCTTGTTACGAATTATCTTGCTACAAAACTATCAGTTGCCACTACTTTCAGTGCTTGCTGAAAACACCTTGCTGAAAACCGCTTATCATTTCCTTCTGCTCCTCTTTGGGTTTGACACTCTTACTTATCAAAAGGACTACAATTGATCCCCTATACTTGTGGGTCATCAGAGGCCAGCGCGACGGCTTGCTCGTGCGTGCCACGCTAAGGCCAGCCATCCGGCTCGGGCGGAGGCCAGCGTGGCTGCTTGCTCGCGCGTGAGCTGCGCTTGGACCAGCCAACCAGCCCATGCGGAGGCCAGCGCGATGGCTTGCTCGCGTGGGAGCCGTGCTCGGGCCAGCCAGCCTGCCCGTTCGGAGGCGAGCGTGGCCGCCGGCCCGTCCGGCGGAGCAGCGGCCAGCTCGCCCATCACTGGCGCCGGCTACAAACACGCATACGAACTGTTTGAAGAAGAGGATAGATGCTCACATGTGGGTCCCACCTGTCGTAACAGTCAACACTATGGTCAAACGTACGGTGTTGACTTAAGGTGCCTCGTCAGCACGGACGTGTGGGCCAACCCTGTCATAAACGGGTTTAAACGAGCCTAATCGGCACTTGGTAGTAGTTTTTTGGCACGGATTGAGAAATTATTGGTATGTTTTTGCTATTTTTTGTACAATAGTTTCTTGCTAGGGCTGGTTGAAAGTGGTACTTTTTTGTTAAATGCTCTACATATTGTAAGTAGGAGTGAAAGTTAAGCTTTGGAAGTCAATAAGCACGGCTAGTTACATAGTACGTATGTGTACGTAATTCCAACTAAATATCGACCATGGGTGACTAATATCTTGATGGAATACTCGAAACTATGGAAATACAAACGTATTATTGATACTTGTTTCCATAAACTTGGATCTACGTTCTATTCAATGGCTGAGCATGTGGGGCCTTAGCACGATGACTTCCTGACTATCTAAAACAAGGTTTTCCCGTCTCCGGTAAGGAGGAGGATGACTGCGGCACGCCTTCGGCTCGCTCTAGTGCTCGTAGTCATCGCTAGGCGGTCTACGAATGTGTAGATGTATTTTTTCACGTCTCGTGTTCATTGTACTACCACGACTGTTGATGAATAGATCATAAGTATTTCACAAGAAAACCTTGGTTAAGCGTGTGTGCGAGCGAGATATCGTGCATGTGTGTGATATGGATAGACTAAGGCGGAGATAAGAGAGTCATTGTGTGTTTGTGTGTGTGGAAGATAGCGACAGATCTATGGGGCTTTGTGCTCTATAACGTGGAGGCAGATAGACATAGTCACAGAGTGAGTGTGTGAGATACGCATGCGGAGATAGGGAGAGAGGTGTGAATTAGAGAGACAGGGAATTTTGGTGTGCATGTGAGTTAGAGAGAGAGAGAGAGAGAGATAGGGATATATATATATACCTGGAGCTGGAGAGAATATACAATGGTGTGTGTCTTAAAAGAGGGATCCAGATAGAAAATAAGTGATTTTAGCCCTTATAAAAAGAAAACGGATTCTTGAACCTCTTTCACGCTCATGTCACGTCGAGGTACTGTAGAAAAAAGAACTGCAAAATCCAATCCAATTTTTCGTAGTCGATTAGTAAACATGGTGGTTAACCATATTATGAAAGATAGAAAAAAAATCATTGACTTATCAAATTCTCTATCGAGCCATGAAAAAGATTCAACAAAAGACAGAAACAAATCCACTATGGTGTGTGTGTGTCTGTGTCTGTTTTGTGCGCGCGCGTATGTGTGTGTGTGGAGAGACCACTGATGATGTAAACCTAGTAGGGGAGGGGGTGATATGGCATGTGTGTCCAAGAGAGAGAGAGGCATGTCTAGTTGCGGGATAGCGTTGGTGCGGGCGGGGGTGCGTGCTATATATTTGGAAGAGACATCGAGTGTGTGTGAGGGAGGGGTGTGAGAGAGAGCGAGAGAGAGAGAGTGCGAGAGAGAGAGAGAGAGTGCAAGAGAGAGAGAGAGAGAGAGAGAGAGAGAGAGAGACGGAGGTCGATTGTGTGCGAAAGTGGCCTATAGATAGGGAGACGGGGTCGATGGTGTTCGAAAGTGGCCTATGTAGGGAGACACAAGGAAAGCGAGTCATTGTGTGCGTTAGAGAGACTTCATGAGAGATCTAAATAGATGGTGGAGAGAACATCGCGTGAGTTTGAGATCGATGATACGCTAGAGATTTATGGAGAGAGTCACGACATATAGAGGGAAGGAGGGTCCGGTCCGCATGTGGAGAGATGGAAAGAGGAGAGAGGTGCACAAGGAGAGGGAGGGTGTTTGTGTGTAGTGGGGGTGGTGAGTGAGATGTGTATCAATGTGAAAGCAAGAGATATAGAGAGATGGTGAAGAGCGTGCAAGAGCTAGATATACCTAGGGAGAAAGACATTGGGGCAGTGTGTTTTGTGTGTATGGGAAAGATACACGGCTATAGAGTGTGTGCTTGGGAAAGAGAGATGCCGGGAGACCTAGAGAGTGGGGGAACAGATGTGTGCATGTCCGAGAGACAAAGAGATAGAAACCTATATTGGGGTTCAGACCTAGAAGAGAGAGAGGGGATAATGTGTGCGCGTGTTTGTGTCCGGGGGAGAGAAAGGCTTGTGTGGGGGGAGAGGGGCCGGGGTGGTGTGCTTCAGATAAAGAGTGAGGGGTGTATGTCTGAGAGACATATACATAATTAAAATACATGGTCAAGAGTGTGTGCACTCATGCTTGATCAATTTGTTTCATATTTTTGGACTATGAGATAGCGATACTTTTGAACATGCGAGGTATATTTTGAAGTACCTGAATTATTGACCTAAGATTCGAAATTCTGAATTTGACTGCATTATTAGTTGTTTTAATTTATTTAAATGGGGGTACAATTTTTAACCCGGATTGTGTGATTTCAAATTCATATATCAAACCTAGAGATATACACGTACGGTCGTGTTCAAACATTGTAATCATCCACTTTATTCATACACATACATATTTGTTTGTGTCATCATATTTAGGAGAAACACATTCGAAATTTCATTTGAATTGGACCATATGATGGTATTTGCTTGCACTAGCTCAATGATCCTTATTTGAATTGAATGGACAATCTAAGTTTCGAGTTGGAGACATTGATTTTGGAAACTTGCACCCTTTTTTCGCGTGCATAACAAATAAATACTCAGCCATGATATCATAGTCGGTTGTACAAGATGAGAACACATAATTTCAGCAGCCAAAAGCTTTCAAACTTCCCGCTCGCATCAAAATTTCTCGCTCCCGAAAGTTTAGCCCTGCGATATTCCTCTTTTGCCCCTGCCACATCAACGGAAAAGGGCTGCTTTGGTAACTCCACTGTTTTCCCCTCTTTGCCCCCAACATTCTAACCCAGAACCACTCCCCTCCCCACCCCCTCCTCCCCTAAGCCGCCGAATCTAGTCCTCCGCCACAGCGGTGCACCTCACACCCCACCGGATCCACCTTCCGCACTTGGAACCCCCAACTGCCAACTCACCACTGCACCGGAGCCGCTTCAGCGACTGGCTTGTCCACCACACCAAATCTCCTTGACCGCCATCATGGTCTAGCACACTGGATCTGCTTCACCGGCACCCTCGTCCACCACAGTGTAGGCCCTTCACTGACGCCCTCGTCCGCCGCAATAGATCTGCCACACTGAAAGCACTGTACACCGCGCCGGATGTGCTTCGCTGACGCCTTCGTCCACTGCACCGAACCCGCTCCATGGGCGCCATATTCAGATCCACCAGCCCAGCTTTACTGTCACCACTGCCTCATCAAGTTATTTCTATTAGTACTCCTTTGGTTTTTCTCGTCTTTATTGTACAACAGTTCACTTACCACATATCAGCTTTCTTGGATGTCGACAGGCGCTGCACCTAAGCACCGAAGCCGCTTCACCAATGGCGACAACCGGCCCAACTCAACCGCAACACGAGCACCATCGACGACACTTAGCTTTCACATATGACAATGATGCCCATAAGCCGCCGAGAATCAAGTACTATTGTCCAACGGCCGGCGCCTACGTTCACCTTCTTAGCATAAGCACCACACCTTCGAATTTCTTCAGGGCATCATTCAATTTTTTATGAGAGGCATTATTCTGCTTGCACCTGTAGGTCCAAACGTGTGGTAGTGAACAGGTTATATATATGTGCTAAATTACAAATCAATGCACCTGTAGTTACAATGCTTTTTCATTGTCCTAAGTATTATTGTACTTCCTAGATATTACTTTCTCATATTTTACTTCTTGCATTCTATATTTAGGATAATGGTGTTGTTCTGATGTCACCTCTTGGTTACAATTATTGTACTGGACTGCTTCTATGTTCTCTATGCTAAATTACACATCAGCAAACTATCTTGTAGTTCTGCTGCTTTTGGTTCGTCTTAACCTACATTTTTCAATGCTAGCTATTACCGCACTGCTCCAAACCTCTGTTCATAACTTTTTTGTGCGTTATTGATCTTCCCAAGTTGCATGACTAATTTGTTGCTTGATTAGAATGCTTTTTTGTTACTTGTTAGGCTATACCTGAGTTGGCCAATGTGTCAGAAGTGTCTGCCGTACTATCGTAAAGAAATGCATGCCTACTTCATTTGACTCCTTAACTTTTCCTTTAAACTCCATCACAAGACTGTCTTGCTAGTTTATATGAGGCCACACTGTTTAAGTGCTTTCTCAGAATATTTCAACTGTTTATATGCCTGGGCAACTTAAATATAGCGGTGGTACGCTTCCTTTCATCTAACCATTTTAATTTGTTTTCGGCTGATGCAACTTCGAACCATTTAAATATAGCTTGCCATGCTCGACAATAATTCGTATGTAGTTTACCATGTAAGCTTACTGCCTGGATCATGCGATAACTATCTGTTACATATGTCCAGCAAAAACCTTTCAGGATGCAGTTCAAACTAGGACACAATGTACACCCCCAGGATCTATTTGTGGAAGCAGTGCGCCATCCATGTTACCATATGGTAGCGGTTCAGAGGCAACCCCGTTGGAGAGCACAGATATTATAGTTCTTGACGCTCTACTAGAGGCAGAAAGAGACGGTGTGGCTGCCATGAATGAGGTAATCCTGATTATGAGGCTGGAAATTATGCAATTAGCTTCATGCATTATGCAAGCAAACCAAGCAGTGGAGCAAGTAAGACAGATGCATTTGGAGACGAAGAAGGTCCTACTTCTTCTGCTATCTGAAGCCGAGGGTAATCCTAGTTCATCTTTAGATACCAGTTGAAATTGTCCTTAGATTAGTATACTTGCATGTTGTGTCATGTTTGTGAACGGATTATGTTGTAAGACCCCTTATTTGTTGTCCATGTCTTGTAATGATCTAATTTTCTTAGGTGAGGCAATCCTCGGTACTTGTAGAAGTGGACATAAGGTGAACTATTTTTCGTGTGAGCAGATTGTGTTGGATGAAATAACTGTTTGACTCAAAGTGGATTCCACCTACTGGATTCGAGGATCATGGCATTTGTAAATCATATTCATATATAGAGGTGGAATAAATCTTTGTTGTGGTTTTGAAAATATATATATGAAAACATAGAATGATGTATGAATATTCATAATCGAATACAAAATGGATTCAAATTTAGTTGCCAGGGTAAATGTGAATGCTTATTCTCCCAAAAATCGAAAGAAGCGGCAAAACACCCACTCCTATGTCGGCTGCCTGAAACCAGTGTTTGGAAGATGGAAATTACTTTCTACCCCTGACACGCACAACCTATCGGCCCGATTTCCACTGCTCTAAATTGGGGTAGGTTTGTAACTTCACTCAGACGTGACATGACCGCCTCTCACCCCATTCAGACACAGTGGGGACCAAACGTGGGCGGCAAAACACATTTGATTCAAGCTCGTCCCAAAGACCTCTCTCTCCCCCTCCATTTACCCATTCATACACGGTGTGCGGCAAAACAAACTCTCCTCGGTCGAAATTGATCTAGGCAAATATTTTAAGTAGGGGCAGGTTTGTAACTTCACTCATACGTGACACAAGCGCCCTACCAGTCAGCCCCATTCATACACTGTGGGTGCCAACCGTGGGCGCCAAAACACCCTCCCCTCGCCTAAAATCGCTATTGGCAAATATTGGGGAGATGCGAGATTACCGTCCTATCCCCAACCGACGTGTCGTCCATAATTTTAAATGGGGGCTAAGTTCGTAACTTTCCCACATTTCAGACAAGCGCGTCCCAAAGTGGTTCCCCCTCTCCCTCCATTTCCCCATTCATACACCATCAACGCCAAAACACCCTCTCCTCGGCCGAAATCGCTCTCGGCAACTATTCGGGAGATGCGAGATTACCGTCCTATCCCCAACTGACCAATATAGCTCTGATGTCTGAAATTTTAAACGGGGGCTAAGTTTGTAACTTTCTCCGCATTTGAGACAAGCGTGTCCCAAAGACATGGCCCCCCCTCCTCTCTCGCTCCATTTTCCCATTCGTACTCCGTGGGCGCCAAAACACCCTCTCCACCCCAGCCTGCTTTGTTCGCCACCCCATTCACCACTGTCCTCCTCCACCATGCTAGAGTAGCTACCCCGACACCATCATCCATTACAAGAGATCAACGCCTCTCATCCACCTCGCCGGATCAGGATCCTAGCATCGCGTCCTCTCACTGCATCCATGCCGTCGTCCACCTTGCCGTGGCCACTCTTACGACCACTCGTCCACGGCAACAGGACTTATTCCAAGATGCCGCCGTCTCCCATCTCAGATATGCTTCCGCGCCATCGACAGCCATAGCACCCGCAGCACCCTCAACGTATCAGCAGAGGCCTACATGGCGCCGCAAGAGAGGTGGTACTCTTTCATATCTGCTTAAGTTATTGATCTCACCCGAAAAATAGATCATCACTTGTTTACTGTACTTTCTTGTCCATACCAAATCTTTAGTTGTTAGTTGAAAGAAAACATTGGTTGCGAAGTAGCCTTTGTCCGGTTTGCACATTCAGATCCGCCATGGCACGGTCAACATTATACTCGCAATGCTTATGGTTTTCCCCTTTTATATTCACTACCATCATCCTAGGTGCTTCGTGTTGTGCTAGCACTGCTCCTCAACCCATCAAGCGAAACAACATGTCACTCATAATTCCAAAGCTTAGTTGTTCAAATACAAATCTAATATGATGCTGATATTACTAAAACCGAGAACGTTTAATTAGTCAGCTAATGTTCCGACATTAGTTTCGAAAAGCATGTGCGCCACTGATACGTCTCATCGTATCTATAATTTTTGATTGTTTCATGCCAATATTCTACAACTTTCATATATTTTTGGCAACATTTTATATTATTTTTGGGACTAACATATTGATCCAGTGCCCAGTGCCAGTTCCTGTTTTCTACTTGTTTTTTGTTTCGCATAAAATCCACATCAAACGAAGTCCAAATGCGATAAAATTTTACGGAGAATTATTTTGGAATATATGTGATTTTTGGGAGGTGGAATCAACGTAAATGGAGGCCCACAGCCTTCACAAGGCAACAAGGCGCCACTGCCCCCCAGGCCGCGCGGGGTTGCCTTGAGGGCACCTCATAAGTCGGTTGGGGTCCTTCTTCGGCCACAAGGAAGCTTATATCGAAAAAAAATTGTGTTAAAATTTCAGCCCGATCGGAGTTACGAATCTCAGGGAATATAAGAAATGGTTTTCGGCCAGAAAACAGAACGTGAAACAGAAGAGAAACAAAGAGAGAGATTCAATCTCGGAGGGGCTCCTGCCCTCCAGGAGCCATGGCGGCCATGGCCAGAGGGGAAACACTCCTCCCATCTAGCACTACAAAAAAAAACACTTCCATGATGATACGTCTTTGTCACTATAGGTCACGTTTTCTGTCATGCATGTACATCCGTGATGATTTTATGACAGAATCAAGATAGTCATACATGTGCTGTCGTAGAAGTGTTCCATGACAATACTCAAATTATCATCACGGAAGTGTCACCTTCCATGACGATAAATGTCGCGTCACGGAAGTGTTTTCGTCAAGGGTAACCGACACGTGGCATCCACCGTAATGGGTCGCTGTTAAGCTATCGGGTTCCGGTTTGGATCCGATAACCTGTTAGCAGCCCTGACCAATGGCGATTTTCCACGTGTAAATTTCTTATTCGCCGGCCGATCCACATGTCAGCTCGGCGTTGTGACAGATGCCATCCATTGATTGGACGAGAGACGCCTATGATACGTCGACACGTGGCGCGTCCCAACAGTGGCCCTTTTAGGTTATAACGGCCGGCCCGTTTGACTTGGTCAAAAGTTAGCGGGCCGGCCCATGGAAAGCCTGTTAACGGCCTGTTCGCATACAACCCATTTACGGCCCGGGTACTCACGGCTCGTTAGGGCCTTTCAATATTCGGCCCAGTAGCGTCATGTGGGCCGTCCCATATGATTCCAGCCCGTTGTCACTTTCGGCCCATCTATGGCCCGTGAAGTCTTTTTTCCCATATGAGGCCTTTTGCATCTTGGGCCCATTGACGGCCCGTGGTGAAACAGGCCCATCATGAACAGTAAACTGCTTTGAGCCCATTAACGGCCCATGATTCAGTTGGGCCGTTTCCAGCCCGCATTTTCTTTCGGCCTTCTAAGGGCCCATAAATTCTTGGGCTCATTTTCGGCCCTCGATTACTTACGGTCCGTTACGGGCCTGTTATGCTAATGGGCCAAATTCAACCCATGGTGACAATCGGTCCATTTGTGGCCCGTTAACACGTTGGGCCGTTTTCATCATGTCCTGTAATCCGGCCCATTAACGACCCATCATGCATGTTGATAGAATTAAGCCTGTGATGCCTTCCGGCCTGTTAACGGCCCATTATGGCCTGGGCCCATAAACGGACGATTATGATTCAGGCCCGTTTACGGTCAATATTGCGGTCCGGTTTTGGCCCACGAATAGTATGACCCATGGATCCTACGGCAAGTACGAGGCCCGTGGAAATTACGGCCCGTAGGAGGCCCATGGATCCTATGGCCCGTAGGAGGGCCATGGATCTCTACGGCCCGTAGGAGGCCCATCGTTACCACTGCCCATATGGGGCCCATGGTTATTGCGGCCACTAGCAAACCGAGGAAAAAAACTTCAGTGACTACAAGGAAACAAATAAATAAGCAAGCATCTAACGCTAGGCTATTACTGCGATTTCAGACATTACATCCACTGGGCATCAAAGTTCGCCACCAGTGCAAATAAAGGGAACAACAAAGCACCATATTACATACACTGGGCGTCTAGATTGGCCAATAGTGCAAATAAACGCGGCAGCAAAACAAGTCCAGAACTGAAACAACTTCAGAAGAGCTCAAGAAACGTTATCCTGGGTATCCACCATTCTGGCAATAAGCTTAGCAAGCTTATTAGCTTTCTCTTGTTTGGCGCTAAAATCCTCCAACGCTTGCTATTGCACCAGAAAGTATGCATCTGAATTCTCCAGGGACTTCCTCAGTCCTTCGGCTTCTTGTCGCAGCATAGCTGATCGATGTCTTTCAGCTTGTAGTTGAGACTCAAGAAACCGAACTGATTCAGACAGCGAGTTTGAAGAGCTTGTGCAAGCGGTAGTGGCCAGTAACTCGAACACTACATCAAGACAGGACTTTGGGGTTGTCTCACTGTCTTCAAGATAGTTTACCTTATCTGTCTTATCAGCTTTGTTGGAGACCAGCAAGGTTGTCTCACTATCTGCATTACTTCCTTTACCATTGCTTATTGTGGTACTCTTCTCCAATATTCTGCCAGCATTCTAAAAGAAGAAACAAGCAGACACATAACAGGTTTAGCATGTAGTATATGAAACTCATTTTGGTGAACCAGTTCAGTATGAAGGTGGACAAGATTAAACTATCAAGTCTTCTATTGCAAAGTAGTACATTATAAAAGCACCAAACAAACATATATCTATGTGCTACTGTCACTGCATTGTCTTGCCAAATCAAAATGGAGACACAGTTCAAATCATATCAGTTCAAGTCAAAATAGCATTGAAAGAATATAAGTGTGGGAAAGTACACGGCACCACAAGATTTCAGATGTGTACCACGGGTATACATGTACAACTAACAACACTATTGGCTCTATTTTGATGCTAGTAATGTGCATGATATGAGAAGACAACTGTCTACACAATTGAAATTGAAATCAACATAGATCAATTTAGAAGAGCAAACTAGTTAAAGAAACATGTTTAAACATACCTGTTGTGCCATTGGAGTTTTGATTGGATCCTTCTATTTAAAAATTAGTTGCTATGAGTAAATACATTGATACAAGAGCAAAGCAGTATGCACCATAGCTATGTAATCTTACCTGAGAACAGTTGTTCTTCAGGTTTAAGCACTTGTTCTACAAGAAGAGAGTATAGTAAGACGCAGCCATATAGTACTTCAAAATGAAATATGATCTCATAGACCCTACATCATTCATGGGTCTAGACCAATACAGAACAAGGTGTTCCCAGTCATCGTCCCATAAATGTGTCTCCGAAGAAAGTAAGGGAATTTTATGAGTTTCCTTGCCAGTGAAATACGTTTTCTTCAGGTAATTCCGATACTGCCGCAAAGCATTCTTGAAGATAGTACATGTATTAGCATAGGTTACCTCATCCTGAGTTTCCAAATCGGTCATTCTCTACACAGAAAAATGGGAACATTTGCTGTGTTATAATCAGCAGGGAGGTAGAACGTATGGGACAAAGCAAAGTAATTACCATGAATACTTACACATAACTCCTGGAGGAACACCTGCAACTGGCTTTTTCCTTCATCTTCAGTATAATATTTCCATGACGGGAAGATACGCACATAGGATTTAACAACATCAAATGCGATAGACACTAAACTACAGATGACTGGTTCTGCTTCGTCCACAGGAATAGGTGTACTAACTGGTGGAGTTGGGGTTCGCCGTGGTAGTCCTGGCGCTTTGGGCACTGGAGCTGCCTTACTAACTGCTCTTTTTTGGGAGCTCTGTTGTGGAGATGGTGCTGTGTCAACTGGAACTGGGTTACTATCTGCTGGGATTGGGGTTATATTGGGTGAAGCTGGTTCTCTGTCCATCGGAGTAGGGGTACAATCTGCGATAGTCTGGGTTATGTGTGGTAGGGCTGGTTCTTGTGCAAGTACAACCGGGGTGCTATCTCCATCGACATGTAGCGCTGTTTTATTTGAAGACCGTGTTTTTACTCTGCTAGATACTGCCATCACCCCCTCCAATTCAAATGGCTGATAAACAAGAAAGTAGTTGAATGTACAGACCTTGTATGAGACAGATGCAACAGATAGTGAGGAAAAAAGAGGGCATGAAATAGTTCACATATATGTTGTTTAACTAAACAGGATAGCATGACATAATTTCACATATATGATGTCTATCTAAATAGTATAGCGTGACATAATTCAAAGATATGATGACTAACTAAAAAGGATGGCATGAGATAATTATATGATGTCTTTAGTAAACAGGTTTGCATGACATAATTCACATAAATGTTATCCAAGTAATTAGGATGGCATGATATAATTCACATATGTGATTTATATACTAAGCAGATGTCATTTGCATATATGATGTCTAAACTAAGCAGATGGTGTTGAATATTGTGTATATGATGTCTAAACTATGCAATGCAAGACAGCATATGCATGATACAAGTAGTATAACCGTGCCAAGTTAGATCATACACCTCAGGGGGGGGAATAGGACTGGTCATCTGTCTCTGAATCCTCCTCTGAGGAGCTATCTGGACCCAACAAGAGATCTACTTCGATAGGTAGCACTGTCTGCTCTGAAGAACTTGTTTTCACTCTAGATTTTTTTCATCACCCACCCAAATGGCTGATTCATAGGAAGAGTAGTTGAATGTACAAACATTGTCGACAAATGGAAATGTAATGGAAAAAAGGAATGACAAGATATAATTCAAATATATGATGCCTGGCTAAGCAGGATGGCATTGCATATTTCACATATACTATGGCTGGCTAAAAAAGATGGCATTGAATAATTCACATATGTGATATAGAAACTAAACAGGTGGCATTACAGAACATGTCTAAACTAAGCAGATGACATATATGATGTCGAAAGTAAGCAAAGCAAGGCACCATATGCATGATATGACCAACATCATCATGCCAAGTTAGAGCAAACACCTCGGGGGGGGGGGGGGGTAAATAGGAGTGGTCAGCTCCCTCTGACTCCACCTCTGAACAGCTATCTTCCTCTGGATTACAATCTGGAGGAGGGGGGTGGGGTTGCCATTGCACCCATCATGGAGCGATGTCTGCATGACATTGTATTACCGCGCAAGACTCTTCTCTTTTTCTCTACATGTTCAGCATGACTGTGTACAATAACTGACATGCATACGAAAAAAATATAGTGAGATTAAGTAAGGAGAGCATGAAGAAATCTAGAGTGATGGTAACAACCAAAGGATAGATCCAAAAATAATGATAGCAGGCAAATGATAGCTTAATTTGATAAAAAGACAGATGATGGCTGCTTTACTGTTTGTTTCCCACCCAAGATGAATGACATAGTAGATACCCTAGATGAAACAGATAGTAGATCGATATACTATTCATTGCTGCCTCGATATGTGCCCCACAAGCATTTTCAAACTCAAGTTTGAACATTAATTTGGACCTAACTTGGAGTCTAAGAGATGAACAGGATGATAAACCAGCAGGTAATATTAAGCAATGCATAAAGTAAGCAGAAACAAAAGAGTGCGACCTCTCTTGCGGACCCGTGTACTCCTCAGGTTCATCTGCTGAGTCAATGATGGTGATGCAGTTGCGGTGGCTGCCGGAGGCGGGGAAGGAGATTTGAGGCGGCGAAAGACGGTAAGGAGTCGTGATGTATAGTATGGTGGATGCGTCTGTCAATGGAGCAGCTCAGGTGAGGTGGACGATAGCGCGGCAGGAGTAGGACAAACCACACAAAGTTTTCTTCGACACCTATCTGTAAATGAAGTAATTCTGTAAGGGCTCCTTTGGCTCGCAGGAAGAGCACAGGAATGCAAAGAAACATGGCCAAATTAAAGTCAAACCACCTGCAAATGTGTACAGTTAAATGTTATTATGCCACTAATGCACTTAGTCTTTTCATGCATAGGATTTTGATAAGTAGGTCCAGGTGGATGTTAAAATTTCTGTGTTTTTCCTTTGAAATAGACACGAAAGGAAAAAATCCTTCATTTTTGTTTTGCTCCATTCCTTTCAACCAAATGCATGAATAATTGAATAGTAGGGTACCATAGGAAAATTTTCTATTGCTATGTTTTTCCTTCACTTTTTCCTTTGAACCAAAATAGCCCTAAGGGATCAACTTGAATGTAGAGTAAAAAGTGATGCGACAAGTGTACAACCTCTTTGGCGTAGCCGTGTCGACCTCAGCATCATTGGATCGGTCGCTGAAGATGTTGCGGCGGAGGTGGCTATCGAAGCTGGGGAAGAAGATCTAAGGCGTCTGTAGACGGCGTCGAGGGTACTGCTCTGTTGTAATGGATGGTTCCGTCGTTGGAGCAGCTCCGGCGAGCTGTAAGACATCGAGGCTGAAGCAGTACAAGACGGACATCGTTAATCTAAAGTGGGATTCTAATACCATCTCCAATAGATGATGTAAAATTCATCACCAAAAAGTGCTAGCTGTAAAATTTACATCACCAAAAGACAACCAACTCCAACAGATGATGTAAGAACTGTTGACTCTGAACTTAACTGTCAAAACTGAATTTTACTGTCGAAACTGACTGTTACTATCGAAACTGAATTTTACTGTCGAAACTGAACGCACTAGTAGCAGACAAGCACTTCGTTGGTAGTTTAGTCCGCTCGAGCACTGGTAGCAGAGAAGCAGTGATCTAAATCAGCAGTAGCTCAACAGGGAATGCACTAGCAGTTAGCAGCCGAAGCAGCAGCGCGAACGAGAGCTAGAGCAGCAACTCATGTAGCTGCAGCAGCTCGTGTACCAGCATCAGCAGCGCGAGCAAGAGCAAGAGCAAAGCAGCAGCACGAGCAAGAGCAACAGCAGAGCAGCAGCGCGAGAGAGAGCCGGAGCAGCTTCGGCTGGTATGGACGCCGCAGCGGAGGGAGCCTTGCAATGGGGGAGATCCGCCGTGGAGGATGTCGCCGGCGGTGCCGGCATCGAGGGAGCCGGGCCATGGCGGAGCGGGATCGAGCACCGGCGGCGCCGTGAGGTCGAGTGAAGGAGAAGATGCGATGAGTGTACAACTTCTTTGGTGCCGTCGAGTAGGCCTCAGCTTCATCCGAGGAGTCGGTGAGGATGCTGCGGTTCCGGTGGGGCAGGTTAAGGTGGCGCTGTGGGAATGGAGCAGCCGCGATAGACGAGGCAATCGTCAAAGCAGCTCCTTGGAGGTGGAGGACGGGGCGGCTAAACCGGCGGGACGACGAGATCGACGACGAATCCTCATCAGGTGCGGTGGATGAGGGACGTCGAGCTATTGCGGTGGACGACATCGTCGGGGAAGAGGCCCCGGCGGGGCGGCGGTGGGGGGCGGACCGAGGAGGGTGGGGTTTCATGGCTTGTGGAGAGAGGTTTTGGCGGCCTCGGTTTTCGAATGGGGAAAAGAAGGGGATGGGAGGGGGGAACCATGACTTAGGGACGCGCTTGTCCGAAATGTAGGGTAAGTTACAAAAGTACGCCCACCAATCTGAACTAGCGGCTCTTTCCACCCAGGGGTAGAATGGGGATTTCGCGTGTCGGGATTTCGCTGGAGGAGGGAGTTTTCACGCGCGTTGCAATTTCGGGATAGCAAGGCACGGGTTGAGAAGGAGGGAGTTTTCGGAGCACAAACAGACAAAGAGATATCTTGAAATTTCGGCATAATAAGACGCGGGTTGAAATTTCGGGACAAGGCTAACGTGTACGGTACCATATCAATTCACACTTCCCTCAACCAAAAAAAACAAAAAAAATGAATTCGCACCACACAAGAGAGGGTCTTGTCCCGTTTTACTGTATGAATTACTACAAATGTCATTCAAAACTTTGAATCCATGTTATGTTCAATTAAAATATTTTGCTAGGTGCATAATGCATGTAACCTACTCAAATGAACATTTTAGTGCATTCCAAATGTATATACTACCGTTGCAATATGAACTAAATTGGAATTCGTTTCACTATCTGAATAAGAATCTACAATCATGATTGTTGTCAAGTTAAACCATCATCTGTATATTATCTTCACAACAAACCACTTGATTACTGTCAAGTTAGATAAGAACTATGTGCACTATATGAACTCAAATTCAAATTTTTGAATCCACTTTATGCTGATTTCAAATAATAGTACATTTCAAGCTCTAGCTAGATCTTCATAATCTAAACCATGTTTCATATGTATAATGTGTTTATCAGACAATGTATAGTGCCCCGCCCCCTACGCCTACAAGTACTTAGCTGTGAGCTGCAAAAGCCACACATTATCATATATAGTCCTGTCATATATTGTCCTATATGACAGGACTATTTAGGAACCCCCCTCTAGAGTTCCTAAATAAGCTTATTTAGGAACCCCTCGGTATTAGGAAGCTACAAATCAAAATCCTTGTCGGATCTCGATTCACCCACCACCCGACCTACCACCCGTAGCTACAGGTAGGAGACGGTGCCCGCGAGCGAGCCACAGCGGCAGCCGGAGCGAGGGAGCGGGCGACAGAGGCAGCGGCTTTTCCCCCGGTTAACCTGTAGTTTCTCCCCGCCTCGCGCGAGCGAGCGACGGCGGCAGCCGGAGCGAGGGAGTGCGCGGCGGCAGCGGCGACCAGTTTCGCCCCGGTTAACCTGTAGCTTCTCCCCGCCTCGCGCGAGTGAGCGACAGCGGCAGCCGGAGTGAGGGAGTGCGCGGCGGCAGCGGCGACCTGTTTCGCCCCGGTTAACCTGTAGCTTCTGTCCACCTCGTGCTATGGAATCAAGCGAGAAGACTGTCACAACTGCTGGCCGCTCGTCGAGGATGAAGCCGACGAAATCAACAGATGGATTTGGTACGATTCCGTTAGCATCCCGACTGTCTCGCCTCAAAAACTTCTCAATCATCCGCTCTGAAGCTCCGGGCACCAAGAGGAAGGTGCCTCTGTCGCAAATGAACGTAATCGGCGCTTTTCACACGCAATCTGGAGCTGATGGACGACGGCGACCTCCTCTCTCCAATTCAGCTCAGGTGCTTTTGCTTCATCTATGAAGATAACTGCTAAGTTCCCTTTACATAACTGCTATCTTCTCTGAGCATAACTGCTCAATGATTCGACCAGGCTGGTTGTTAGAACATAACTGCCAAAAATGATCTTCTATATACTAGTACTAATTCATGCAGTTAACTGTTCCCCCCTGTTTGCCCGTGCTATCAAAAAAATTTGAGTGCTGAAAAATACTTTTTCGCACTTGCTTAGTTAGGATTGGAGTGTGCCGCGGTTAACTGTTCCCCTCATTCTGTGGTATCTAACAAAAAAGTTGGATGTTAATTTATTTTTGACCATGCTTAGTTAGCACTGGGTGTGCCGGCAGTTAACTGTATGTTTTTGTGTTGTCCACTTACAGATAAACAAATCAACTATGGAAGAAAACCTCGAACAAAGAAATGCTGGTAACACGGATCGTGATGAGATTACCTGCTGGACTATTCAGATCGACACCCCGAGTTCCCCAGAAAAAAATGAACAAGTGTACGTCTTGAAGCCAGAGGTACGACAAACTACAAATACCCACAACCGTCAACAACGGGTGATGAGAGCAGTGTACCGCATCATGGACCTATGGTGCGCGCTGCTAGGCATAAACAACGACACCATACAAGCATGCTGGAACCAATCATAGAGACGAGTGAGGTAAAGACAAAAACGCTTGGACACAAAACTAGTGCACTTATCCCGTTGTGCATATTTGTTATTTTTGGTTTGCACATGTTAGTTTAACTCTCCCATGCCGTTAAAGTTTACCCCTATTTTCTAGTTTGACAGTTGGCTCGCTACTTGAATCCAGATAACTGTCGGTTAATTAACTAGTATTTTAACGAGAACAAAAAAATGTTTCTTAACGCTGGTAGAAAATGGAGCTGCTGATGACACACATGCTGATGGCACAGACAGTGACTACATTGAAAGCTGGACTAAAATTGTTGATCAACAAACCTATGACCAAGACTACGAGCCTGTCTATGTTCTCAAACCAAAAACATGAGAACATGCACAAAATACACCACGCGTGCAAGCAAAACACTCGATGACGCATGGTGTTCCGCCAACGAAAGATGAAGACAGTGCCAACACCAAAACTGGGCATCCACAATTCTCTTTCAGTAAATCAACTTCAGCAACAAAGTTTCTGCTCAAATCAGTCTCCTCACAGAACCTGTTATGGAGCAAACATCCCATGAGGAAACGCAGCAATAGACCGACCTCATCACGACTACTACCACCGTGAGATCCACTACTCCATGTGCCTATCGTCACCCCACCGTGTCCAATACAGCATGGACACTTGCAAACACCAGCAGAGCTCCGATCATACACGCACATGAGTTTACACGATCACACATTTTTATTTTCCACTGGTTTTTTTCTTTTTACAAAAGTTGCTAATGTGAAAGTAAAAATATCAGTTATGGTTTTTATTTCCATTTTTTCAGAGACCAGACATACCTGCTCAACTAATTCCAGTGCATGGACAGGAATTCAATTCATATGATGATGCATTCAATTTTTTTAATGACTACGCCAAACATGCTGGGTTCGGGATAAGGAAAGGACAGAGAGATAAGAAGAGATGCTACTTATATTGCATACACTCTGGCAAATACATATCCCCTATTCACGATGCAGATCGTCAGCGCGACAAAGTAACTAAGAGAACTGGTTGCAAGACAATGATGCACTTGAAAGAAAGAGACGACGAAACTTGTGTTGTCAAAGACATTGTCATTGAGCACAACCACAGGCTCCTCATCAGCCCATCCGCGCTCGTCTTCCTACATGCACACAAGACGATAGATCTGACAGTGAAAGAATACATAAAAGACCTGCATAAGACCAATGTTAAGCATGTGAATATCATGGGTCTCCTTTCTTGGTCATCTGGTGGGCGCGACAAATTGCCATTTACAGACAAGGACATGCTTAACATGTAAGTATCACTTATGTTGTGTTGTGTTCGTTCTTTGCAGTTATCTATACAATCATGATGTAGTTATCTCAGGGGAGGTAAGCAAAAAAGTTCGATCATTTTCGCAGGAAAGCAGAATTTGCGAGGACTGATTCGCAAGATGATGTGGAGAAATTGTTTGCATTCTTTGAGGAGATGAAGATTGAGAATGAGAATTTCTTCTTTGATATAGATGTTGGAACTGCTGACGATGGTAAGAAAATTATCAGAAATATATTCTGGTCCAATGCTAGCTGCCAGGCTGCGTACGCAGATTTCGGTGACTGCGTCACGTTTGACACCACATACAAAATGAACAAGTATCACATGCCTTTGGGGGTTTTCGTCGATGTGAATAATCATCTTCAATCTACAATTTTTGGAGTTGCCTTGGTGGGGAATGAGAGTAGCGACTCATTCGAATGGATTTTTATTGCTTTTAAATGGTGTATGAGAAAAGACCCGACATGCATACTAACATGTATTGCCTTCAGCGCCTCCAGCCCCTAACACTTTCTCCTTTATTTTTCCTACTACTTTTTTAATAACAAAAACAACCCAAGAAATTACATAAACATTGTTTTGCAGATCAATGCCCTGCCATGAAAGCAGCTATACCTAAGGTCTTCCTCAGAACTCATCACCGCCTCTGCAGATGGCACATTATGAAAAAAATAAATGATCATCTATCAAAATTATACTCAGAACATGACACATTTAAGGAAGACCTCGCAGCAGTCCTTAACCATCCACTGATGCCAGCAGAGTTTGAAGCGGCATGGCACGACCTCATGGACAAATACAACTTACAGAATGACAGCATCCTGCTGGGCCTATGGGAAGAGAGAACAACATGGATATCTGCATACTGGAAGGAAATATTTTGCGCCAGAATGACGTCAACGCGGAGAAGCGAAAACATGAATCATGTCCTGAAAAAAGGTTTCGTGAAAGAAACACAAGTGCTTCACATATTTGCCAGACAGGTCAATGAATGCATACAGAAGAGGCACCAACTTGAGGTTGTCGAGACAATAGCTTCAACGGTAAGAGCAACTCCTACATTGTAAGTACATGCATATTAGAGAATAAAAAAAATTAAAGGCAACTATCGAAACCCTACTTGCTTAAAAACCTTGCAGCAGTTATCTTTCACTAGCTCCTGCAGTTGTACTTAAAAATAATATAGGGCCTTCGGACAGTTAATTCATAACTCTATCATTTATATGTTGCAAATTGTATCGCTAACTTGTTTCTGCATATGCATTTGAAAAAATGGTAGTACATAGGAGAACAAAAAAGGGTCGCCTAACGATAATGCTTGTTCCATGTTCCAGGGAGTCAGGGACCCTCTGACTAGGTACCTTTTTGAGAAATAGCTGATGGACGTGTACACACGCGCTGTCTACAACTTATTCCGCGAAAGACTCTTTGAAAGCGGCGCCTTCCAAATCAAACAGTCTACTGAGCATCCAACAAAGTACTACGTACACCACTACAACCAGGAGAAAGAATTCGCATGGTCAAGGCACGAATTCCAGGTGGTTGCTGATGAAACAAATGGCGAATATGAATGTGAGTGCAAACTCTTTGATCACACAGGTAACGAAAAAAGAACTACTCATGATGCACAACTTCTTTCTTGGCAATAAAAAAATGATCAACTCACAAAAAAAATGTTGTCAATTCTGTCAGGACTATTCTGCCATCATATAATTGCACTGCTGGAACACCTCCGAGTAGCTAGAATACCAGATCGGTATATATTGCAACGGTACACAAGGGATGCAAACAGTGACTCAGCATTCAATCGTAGAGACTATAGGAGTACAACTACAGATGGTACACTAATTCAATACCGTCGCACAATGCTGCTAAACGAGTCACTGAAGACTGTACAGAAGGGGGTAAAGACGGATGCACCTTACAACAGGCTGATGACATGCCTGAAACAGGTGCAACCTGAGCTGGATGCTCTGAACGGTGATGACATGGAGTCAACGAGCAGCAAACAAGCATCTGTAGCTAAAAATGAAGTTGCCCCTGATATGGGTGAACAAAATGATCCAGTGATTGAGAAGTTAAATATGGATGATGATCGCGACAAAATACACCCACCCCCAGTGTGCAAAACAAAAGGTAGAAACAAACTGAGTGCATCCATGAAACAAGAACAAAAGCCAACTGAAATCAGTGTGAAAAGCAGTTCAAAACCTGCTAGGCCAGAGCTAGTTATTGGAAAAGATGGCATGCCACTAGGGAGCAGAATTTGCAGCAACTGCAATACGATTAGTGGGCACAACAAAAGAACTTGCGTGAAAAGGCAGCTAGAGCAAAAGCTACTGCAAGCACATGAGAAAACATATGGGCCTGTGGACAATTCCAAGGTGGCCGCAACTATCAAGAAACTGCTATCAAAAGCAAGTATGAAGGAGCAAGCTATCAGCGGCAGCGAAAAAATGAGTGACGACGGTAATGAAACAAGTGATAGTGATGAAGACGCTGAGCCTTCACCAAAGAGGATGCGCAGCAACAAAGATGTTGGGCAAGGCAAGATCTTCAAGAAAAGATGCAAAAAATGCAGCAAGGTCGAAGGGCACAACACTCGTACATGCGACGTAGTCAGAATAGGTAATGAGATTATGGAAATGACAGAGCAGATGGTTCACCAGGAACAGGACAGGGCAAGTAAGCAAAAGCACATTACAAGGTCTCGGAAGCTTGCGGGAGCAAAAGGAGATCAGGAGCCAACCAGATGAAGCAGCAGACCCAAAAAACTGAAAAAGAAAAAATAGATACACATGTGAAACAAAGAAAAGTGCACTTGTAAAAAGGATTTTTTTAAATGGACATTCAAATTACGTGATGCAGGTTACCCCCTATATATTTTGCAAAAACATGTTATTTTTTGCATGTAAAACTATTCCCCTCTGTTACATTTTCAGAATTATGCAATTAGCTTCCCCCTCCCCTCTCCTTTTTCTGCATGAATTTTTTTTAAAAGGTCCAGTTAGCATGAGTGTGTTGCTGCGGTTAGCATGTATAGATCCTCGTGACTATAAATTCCTTCAAATAACCTTACAAGCTTGGGTGCATGGCTACAGTTAGCATGCATAAAACTAATCGTAAAAAAAAACTTCAGTTAGCTCCCGTAAAATAATGCAGTTAACTTTCATTCAGCCAAAACAAAAAAAATGTGCAGTTAGCATGAGTGCATCAATACGGTTAGCATGGACAGAGTCACGCGACGATCATTTCTGAAAAAATGTGCATTTAGCATAAAGTGCATGCATATAGTTAAAACCTTCGCGACTCAATTAACTTCAGTTTTGCTAAAAAAGAAAAGGTTGCATGACAACTTGAAAAAATGCTGACATTGATATATGATTTGAAAAAGAATGTGTAGTGCTATCCATTGTTTATTTCTGAAAATTGGGAAAAAGGAGCAGTTATGGTACACGCACCCGTCAGTTATAAAGGAGCTGCTCCCGATGGGCTCGCCAAACGAAGCGCTCGTTCCCCTCTTCCACCAATGCGAAAACTCAAAAGTCTCAGGGAACGCGCCATTAAACGCGACGTGGGGTTGGCCGGCTGGGTACAAGAATGCTAGTCATGGGTAGTGGGACTGCTAACTGGCTCTTCCATCTCTCGAACACGCTACAAAAAGCCCTCTCCCCACCTCCAAAAATTCCCCAGAAAAATCACCTTCCACCTCCCCGCTCCCCCTTCCACCACTCCGGCGCAGAGCGAAAAGATCGCCTAGTCACCCATGGTAGGTCGTGTGGCGGTGCAAGTTGGTGACCAGGACGGCGACGAGTACATCGTCAAGGCCCACCTGGAGAGGAAGCTCTTCGTCAAGTACACCGATGACCCAGCGAAGGCAGCCAATTACATCAATGACCTCGAGCGCTTCTCCGCGCAAGACTGCTACAAGGTGATCGGCCTAGACGTCGAGTTCACCCAGCCTCGCCACGGGACACAGTACATCGCCGTCCTGCAGCTCTGTGTCCGCGACAACGTCCTCCTCTACCACCACTGCAGGGCGAGCGGCACCTGTGACAAGCTCCAGCAGTTCCTCGGCGACAAGCAGTACACCTTCGCCATCGTCGACACCACCAACGACAAGAAAGTGCTAGCTAACACCGGCTTGAAGGTGGCCAACCTCATCGACATCCAGAAGTAGTACAGGGTGGCAGGCTCCAGCAAGACGCCCTCACAGAAAGATTCCCTCGAAGACCTCGCCAAGGCCATCATCTGTCCTTCTTATGAGAACTTGAAGAAGACGATGACAAGGAAGAAGAAGGCATGGCTGCACTCCAGGTGGGAGGAGAAGCTCACGCTCGAGCACATCACCTACGCAGCGATCGACGCCTTCGCCAGTTACAACATGTACAAGCGCATCTCGGCAATGCGGGAGTGCCTCCTCCCATATACACCTGAGGAGGATGCTCCACAGTCCTCCAGGGGCACTCGCCAGGCGGCAAAGCGCGGGAGGATGAACTGGTGAAGTGGGAATGGCAACATCAGTAGCTAACAGTAGTCGCTCGAGCAGTTAGCATATAGGAAAAAGTACTACTTAGTTTCCTTATCCTTTTGCTTCAGTGGAATATATAAAATTATGTTGCTTCTGCTTTCAGTACTACTTTAGTTTTCTTATGATTCTGGTTTGCTCCTCATTCAGTTTCCTATGCAAAAAAATGCCATCGCTGAAACAACAAGTTTGATATGTTAATTATGCAATTATCTTAGACTATGATATACGAGTATAAAAAGATATCACTCAGCGATAAAAAAATGTGCTTTGAGGTGTAGTTGACTTGCTCCGCGGCGGGCAGTTAGCATCATCATACATTAACAGTTAGCATCCCTATGTTTGTGCTTTGTTAGCTCAAAAATATGTGTGGTTGTCTATGCAGTTAGCATGCTGTAACTACATGCGTTAGCTTCGTCCTAGATAGCAGTTAACTTCATGCATTCGTGCACCTTGTCTAAAATAGAAAAATGGTCATTTTCACAACTCCCCCCCAACCCCCCCTCCCCCTCCCCTACAAAACGAATTCCTCCCGACTAGCACTTAACTTGCTGAAAAACATTTAGTAGAAGGGAAAAAAATGTGCACTGATGTGTAGTTAACTTCCTCCACGACAGGAAGTTACCATCTTGAGACAGTGCAGTTAACTTCACTATGTGATTGCTTTTTTGTCTCCTACACAATTACATTTGCCCAGACATGCGCTTGCAGTTAGCATGCTGTAACTACATGTGTTAGCTTCCTCCTAGATAGCAGTTAAGTTCATGCATTCGTGCACCTTGCCTTAATAGAAAAAATGGTTATTTTCACAACTCCAAAATTGGGGGGGGGGGGGGCAACCCCCCTCCCCCTCCCCTACAAAACGACTTCCTCCCGACTAGCAGTTAACTTGCTGAAAAACATTTAGTAGAAGGGAAAAAATGTGCTCTGATGTGCAGTTAACTTCCTCCACAACAGGAAGTTACCATCTTGAGACAGTGCAGTTAACTTCACTATGTGATTGCTTTTTTGTCTATGCAATTAGCATACTGTAACTACAGCTGTTAGCTGCCTCCTCAATAGCAATTAACTTGATGCATGCGTGCATATTAGCTTAATGAAAAAAATAATATGTAAATTGCCCATCGGAGCAAGACTTGCACGGGCATAATAATGCAGTTAGCATGCTTCCAGAAAATGAAAAGTTTGTTATACAGGTGGAAAGTCAAAAAAAGAAACGCCCAATATTAAAAGATGGGTAGTTCTTCAAAAGTCATTCATCCATTAAAGATTAAGGAACTGCTAGACATACAAAAAACAGTAGATAAAACTGAGAAAACATTCCTAAACACATCGACATATTCATCTGCTTGCACCGCTGTCCTGCAATCCCGCTTCTAACAACTTAGCAATATCAGCCATCTCCCCCGGCCACTGGTCGCGCCGAACCTCGTTATTAGGGTGAAAAAGAACATAAAAAAGGCACTCGGCCTTCCAGTAGGCAGACTGTGGCTGCATAAAAACAAGATTGTGTGACGCCCCCGCTCGACCGTGCACTAATCATACACGCAAATGCACACGATCGAGATTAGAGACTCACGGGAAGATATCACAACACAACTCTAAACTCAAATAAAAGGCATACAAGCTTTATATTACAAGACAGGGGCCTCGAGGGCTCGAATACATAAGCTCGAGTTACACAAGCATCAGCGGAAGCAACAACAGTATCTGAGTACAGACACAAAGTTAAACAAGATGCCTTAAGAAGGCGAAAACAAACAATGACTCTGATCGAAGGAGGCAAGGCCTCCTGCCTGGGAGCCTCTGAATCTACTCCTGGTCGTCGTTCTCCACATAGTAGTAAGCTTCGTCGGGGTAGTAGTAGACGTCGGCGAGATCTGCTGGCTCCTGGGATCCGTCATCTGATCACAGCAATCGGGTATGGGGAAAAGAATAGCAAAGCAACCGTGAGTACTCATCCAAAGTACTCGCAAGACTGACATCAGAACTATACTAAGTATGCATCGGTATCAAAGGAATGGGTCTATATCTTTGGACTAACTGCAGAAATGCCAGAATAGAGGGGAAGGCCTAGCCTATCGAAGACTAGCATCTTCAGCGTCTTGCAGCATTAGAAGAGTGTAGATTAGTGCATAAATAAAGTAGCAAGCATGTTGTAACAAAGCCTAGAGATCCTTCCTCGACTCCCTGCGAGAAAGCGATCCCGGAGATTCCAATTAATTAAAAGTATCCAGTTCAAGTAGTAGTAGATCGGGATACAACACTGAGCATCCTGTTACCGTGGACACGGCTATTCGAATATATAACTTCCCTGCAGCGGTGCACTACTGTTACCCAACACGCTCGATTAACTCTGGCAAGACACACATTTATCGGGTCATGCCTGGCCTCGGCTGATCGACACACCGTAGCCCTACCTAGAACTCAACAGAGAGGTCTCTGCCGGTCTACATCCTAAGTGCTCAGGGGTTCTGAGCCCATCGCCCTTTGCACTCCGGGTCGTTATGCGATGAGGCGAGACGAGCACCACCTCATCCTGGATGGCACTGGCCCGACAGGCCCAAAATGCTGAACTGGACATCTGACAGAGCTTTCGGCTGATACATACGGCGCCAAGGGTCCCATAACCATTATCCCACGTGGTGGTAGTGCGTATATGGCCAGTGGCCAACTCAGATCAAATACCCAAATCCGTTAGCGCATTATTAGGAGCTCGCGGTGACGATCAGTACTCCTGTCGTCCTGTCTCGAGGAAGTGCAACAAGGGTCAGGCCCATCCCTCTCTAGGGCGGTCTCTGCCTGCCCGGCCGCGCCTCGTAAATATCTCGCGGGTACCCGCACGGTCAACCCGACTTCGCATCTCTCGCGGGTACCCCTCGGGGCTTACCCGACTTTACCCGTTACCTGTAGTAAAGTCAAGTAACCGTGTGTTCATATCATTAAGAGGGAATCCGAGGAATCACCCTCGCTGGATTCCTACTCGATGTAATCTGTCAAGGAGAACCAGGAGGAATCACCCTCGATGGTCCCCACTTGAGGGGTTGTACGACAGAGTCATCATCGGGAAAGGGGAGAGCGAGGAATCGCCCTCTACAATCACCATCGATGTGCTATATTACAGAGATATCATCAGGAGTGCAGTACGAGGTATCACCCTCGGCACTCGATAGTAGCCTTGCAGAGCCGTACAACTAAGGGGGTGTGCGGTGATGTGATGGTATCTGCACCTTGATCGCAATGATCGAAGTACTGGTAACAAAGCGGAGCAACAGGGACAAGGGTGAGGGGTCACTGATGGTTCACTAACAACCTATACTAAGCAGTTTAGGATGACAGGTAAAGTAACAACAGCAGGTTACAAAAACAGGCTTTGCATCAGAATAGGAGCAATCAGTTACAATAGCAAAATCTAATGCAAGCACGGGGGAGAAGGAATAGGTGATATAGGAATGATCAAGGGGGGTTTTGCTTGCCTGGAAGCTCTGCTGAAAAGGAGCTGATCGTCTGCGGTGTAGTCGTACTCGGCAGCAACGTCAGTCTCGGGGTCTGCCGGAGAGAAGAGGGGGAAGAAACAATAAATAAAAGGCAGACAAATGCAACACAGATGCATGGCATGGCAGCACGCTATTCGAGGAGTGCTCTAATACAGTACTACGCAAGTTAGTCGGAGCGGGAAACATCTGGAGGTGTTATACCAGCTCCGGGCAATTATCGGACAGATGAAACAAAGGAAAAAGTTCTAGGTTCATCATGTTAGATAGGTGTGGCACGTATGGGAGTGCCATATTCGGATTCTTCATATTTTTCTGATCGTTTTTCATATAAAAATTATTTTCATCCGAGCTACGGTTTATTTTCTATGATTTTTCAAAGTTTTAAACATTTTCTGGAATTTCTGGAATTAATTAAATCGAATTATCCGAAACAGTGTCAGATGACGTCAGGGTGACGTCAGCAGTCAACGGTGGACTTTGACTGGTCAAACTGACCAGTGGGTCCCACCTGTCATAGACTGATTTAATTAAACAGAGATTTAATTTAACTAATTAAGTTAATTAGTTAACGGGTCCCACATGTCAGTGGAATGTTTAGTTAATCAGAGTTAATTACATTAAACTATTCCTAATTAGTGGCAGTGGACCCACATGTCAGTGTCTAGGGTTAGACTAACTGGGTTAGTTAGTGGTGTGGGGGCCACTGTCAGTGGGTTAGTGGGTTAGGTTAATTGGGTTAGGGGTTAATTAAACGGGCAGGCCCCACACGTCAGTGGGCCAATCCACGGTTTTAAACGCGCACGCGCACTGTGCGTTCACCGACGGCGAGGCCCGACGCGGCGGCGATGGCCGGAATCGCGCTACGGCGATCAAACGAGCGGCCGCGAGCGTCAAACGGACGAGCGCGAAGCGCCGCTTCTAGTGGCGCTAGGGGTTGGTGCAGGAGGCGCCGGAATGGGCGCCGATGACGAGTGAGGGCGGCGGCTGCGTTTGGGTGACGACGGGGAAATGGCCTATGGGGCACGGCAACGAAAGAGAAGGGGTCGAGGGGAAAGCACATGCTCACGGGGAGCCGGTCGTGGAGGGCAGCGGGCTCGGGGAGGCCTGCCGGAGTGGGAATCAATGACGGAGTCCGGCGGGGCAAAGGAGGAAGACGGGTCTGGGGTGGTGTTGCGGGGCCGTCCCGGCCCGCGTGGCTCGGTGGAGAGGGGGAGGAGGTCGCGGCGGAGCCCATGGGCTAGTTGGCGATAGTCGGCGGAGGCGGCCGTCGCGGCTACGGCACGGGCATGGCGGCGGTGGCGCTCGGCGATGGGGCAATCTGGAGGAGGGGAGGGAGAGAGCGAGATGGCGAGCGAGTGGGGCGAGTGGGAGAGGGGACCGAGGAGGCGGGGAGGCGTGGCACCCTTATCCCCTCGTCGCGCAGCCGGCGAGGTGGTCGGGCGGTGACCGCGGCGCGCTCGGTCGGCCACGCCGGGTGAACAGGGGGAAGGAGGAGGGGATAGGCGGGGTAGGTGGGCTGGGCCGGCTGGGCCAGCCACTATGGCCTAAGGCCCAGTCTGGTCTAGTTCTTCTTTTTATTTATTTTCTGTTTTCTGATTTTATTTTTAGTTACTGCTTTGTCTTTTCTTTTTACACAAAATGAATTTGGTAAAATGTGTGACTTGCCCAAATAAATACTATGCAATATCTACCACTGCCAGAAAAAGGTTTGGAGGTAATTTGGTTTTATTTAAATTTTGGGTTAAATAAAATGGGCTAAATATTGCTGTTTTGGTACTGTCTTGATGATGTTTGAGTTATTTAACTAATTCTAATTTTGATTTTATTTTTAACATTGCTTTGGGAATATTTGCAGTATTATGAACATTTTAGGTTGCCAAATTTTAACAACTTTTATTTCCACTTCATATTTGAATTTCAATTTGATTTGGAATTTGAAATGAGATATGATGCAAATGATGATCAAGCACTGTAATTAATGATGACTTGGCATTATCAGAGGATGATCACTGTAGTTGATACATGGGGGTGTTACAAATCTCCCCCACTACAAGAAATCTCGTCCCGAGATTTAAGAGGTGGGGTAGGGGATATCTTCGGGATCAAGGATGTATAGTAGAGTTAGGTTTCGATCCTATGGAATTTTGGTTAGTGTGGGTAAAAGTAGGAAGGACGGTGGCATCTCGCATGGCCATGATAGTAAGGCACGTCAGAAGAAAGTCTGTCAGCTATGTCGGCAACACGTCGGTACCATAGGCGGGAACGAAGAGAACCGTTTTCCTGCTCGTTAAAACGAGGCGGACCAATAG
This sequence comes from Elymus sibiricus, assembly GCA_039707655.1. Classification (NCBI taxonomy): domain Eukaryota; kingdom Viridiplantae; phylum Streptophyta; class Magnoliopsida; order Poales; family Poaceae; genus Elymus; species Elymus sibiricus. Next base: position 335,448,052 of record CM077666.1, read on the forward strand.
GCAAGGTTCTCGTCCATCGGTGGTTACCGGAATGTCATCACAATAGTAACAAGGTTTTATTTGGGGGTGTTGACTTACGTAGGGAATTATCACTGCTCAGATAAAAGCTATATTACAAGAAAGGTTAAACAGACCAATGAAAAGAAAAATGTGATGATCTGATCCAACAGACCAATGGAAAGGAATAATTGCAGGCAATCCAGCTCTCCGGGTGAATGTGATTACGAGATCCTAATGTCAGAGTTAGCAAAATCTTTTAACCCGAAAGGAAGAGGATTCAGAGTCCCAGAGTAAGGAAGAGGAATAAAAGATCCTAATACCACCCATTGGCGACGTGGGCCCGTAAGCCACACAGCCATGTTAGTAAAACAGTTTTCAAAGTCTGGACTCAACTTCGGCTAAGGAGTTGGAAAGGGGCTTCCTACAGGAAGTCGGCTCTGATTCCAACTTGTGACGCCCCCGCTCGACCGTGCACTAATCATACACGCAAATGCACACGATCGAGATCAGAGACTCACGGGAAGATATCACAACACAACTCTAAACTCAAATAAAAGGCATACAAGCTTTATATTACAAGCCAGGGGCCTCGAGGGCTCGAATACATAAGCTCGAGTTACACAAGCGTCAGTGGAAGCAACAACAGTATCTGAGTACAGACACAAAGTTAAACAAGATGCCTTTAGAAGGCGAAAACAAACAACGACTCTAATCGAAAGAGGCAAGACCTCCTGCCTGGGAGCCTCCGAATCTACTCCTGGTCGTCGTTCTCCATGTAGTAGTAAGCTTCGTCGGGTAGTAGTAGTCATCGGCGGGATCTGCTGGCTCCTGGGATCCGTCATCTGATCGCAGCAATCGGGTATGGGGAAAAGAATAGCAAAGCAACCGTGAGTACTCATCCAAAGTACTCGCAAGACTGACATCAGAACTATACTAAGTATGCATCGGTATCAAAGGAATGGGTCTATATCTTTGGACTAACTGCAGAAATGCCAGAATAGAGGGGAAGGCCTAGCCTATCGAAGACTAGCATCTTCAGCGTCTTGCAGCATTAGAAGAGTGTAGATTAGTGCATAAATAAAGTAGCAAGCATGTTGTAACAAAGCCTAGAGATCCTTCCTCGACTCCCTGCGAGAAAGCGATCCCGGAGCTTCCAATTAATTAAAAGTATCCAGTTCAAGTAGTAGTAGATCGGGATACAACACTGAGCATCCTGTTACCGTGGACACGGCTATTCGAATAGATAACTTCCCTGCAGGGGTGCACTACTGTTACCCAACACGCTCGATTAACTCTGGCCGGACACACTTTTATCGGGTCATGCCCGGCCTCGGCTGATCAACACACCGTAGCCCTACCTAGAACTCAACCGAGAGGTCCCCTCCGGTCTACATCCTAAGTGCTCAGGGGTCCTGAGCCCATCGCCCTTTGGACTCCGGGTCGTTATGCGATGAGCCGAGACAAGCACCACCTCATCTTGGATGGCACTAGCCCGACAGGCCCACAATGCTGAACTGGACATCTGACAGAGCTTTCGGCTGATACATACGGCGCCGAGGGTCCCATAACCATTATCCCACGTGGTGGTAGTGCGTATATGGCCAGCGGCCAACTCAGATCAAATACCCAAATCCGTTAGCGCATTATTAGGAGCTCGCGGTGACGATCAATACTCCTGTCGTCCCGTCTCGAGGAAGTGCAACAAGGGTCAGGCCCATCCCTCTCTAGGGCGGTCTCTGCCTGCCCGGCCGTGCCTCGTAAATATCTCGCGGGTACCCTCATGGTCAACCCGACTTCGCATCTCTCGCGGGTACCCCTCGGGGCCTACCCGAATTTACCCGTTACCTGTAGTAAAGTCAAGTAACCGTGTGTTCATATCATCAAGAGGGAATCCGAGGAATCACCCTCGCTGGATTCCTACTCGATGTAATCCATCAAGGAGAACCAGGAGGAATCACCCTCGATGGTCCCCACTTGAGGGGTTGTACGACAGAGTCATCATCGGAAAAGGGGAGAGTGAGGAGTCACCCTCTGCAATCACCATCGATGTGCTATATTACAGATATATCATCAGGAGTGCAGTACGAGGTATCACCCTCGGCACTCGATAGTAGCCCTGCAGAGCCGTACAACTAAGGGGGTGTGCGGTGATGTGATGGTATCTGCACCTTGATCGCAATGATCAAAGTACTGGTAACAAAGCGGAGCAACAGGGACAAGGGTGAGGGGTCACTGATGGTTCACTAACAACCTATACTAAGCAGTTTAGGATGACAGGTAAAGTAACAACAGCAGGTTGCAAAAACAGGCTATGCATCAGAATAGGAGCAATCAGTTACAGTAGCAAAATCTAATGCAATCACGGGGGAGAAGGAATAGGTGATATAGGAATGATCAAGGGGGTTTTGCTTGCCTAGAAGCTCTGCTGAAAAGGGGCTGATCGTCTACGGTGTAGACGTACTCGGCAGCAACGTCAGTCTCGGGGTGTACCGAAGAGAAGAGGGGGAAGAAACAATAAATAAAAGGCAGACAAATGCAACACAGATGCATGGCATGGCAGCACGCTATTCGAGGAGTGCTCTAATATAGTACTACGTAAGTTAGTCGGAGCGGGAAACATCTGGAGGTGTTATACCAGCTCCGGGCAATTATCGGACAGATGAAACAGAGGGAAAATTCTAGGTTCATCATGTTAGATAGGTGTGGCGGGTATGGGAGTGCCATATTTGGATTCTTCATATTTTTCTGATCGTTTTTCATATATAAATTATTTTCATCTGAGCTACGGTTTATTTTCTATGATTTTTCAAAGTTTTAAACATTTTCTGGAATTTCTGGAATCAATTAAATCGAATTATCCGAAACAGTGTCAGATGACGTCAGCATGACGTCAGGGTGACGTCAGCAGTCAACGGTGGACTTTGACTGGTCAAACTGACCAGTGGGTCCCACCTGTCATAGACTGATTTAATTAAACAGAGATTTAATTTAACTAATTAAGTTAATTAGTTAACGGGTCCCACATGTCAGTTGAATGTTTAGTTAATCAGAGTTAATTACTTTAAACTATTACTAATTAGTGGCAGTGGACCCACATGTCAGTGTCTAGGGTTAGACTAACTGGGTTAGTTAGTGGGGTGGGGGCCACTGTCAGTGGGTTAGTGGGTTAGGTTAATTAGGTTTGGGGTTAACTAAACTGGCAGGCCCCACACGTTAGTGGGCCAACCCACGGTTTTAAACGCGCGTGTGCACAGTGCGTTCGCCGGCGGCGAGGCCCGACGCGGCGGCGATGGCCGGAATCCCGCTAGAATCGCGCTCCGGTGACCAAACGAGCGGCCGCGAGCGTCAAATGGACGAGCGCGAAGCGCCTCGTCGAGTGGCGCTAGGGGTTGGTGCAGGAGGCGCCGGAATGGGCGCCGACGACGAGTGAGGGCGGCGGCGGCGTTCGGGTGACCACGGGGAAACGGCCTACGAGGCACTGCAACGAAAGAGAAGGGGTCAAGGGGAAAGCGCATGCTCACGGGGAGCCGGTCGTGGAGGGCAGCGGGCTCGGGGAGGCCTGCCGGAGTGGGAATCGGCGACGGAGTCCGGCGGCGCAGAGAAGGAAGACGGGACCGGGGCGGTGTTGCGGGGCCGTCCCGGCCCGCGTGGCTCGGTGGAGAGGGGGAGGAGGTCGCGGCGGAGCCAGTGGGCTAGTTGGCGATGCTCGGTGGAGGCGGCCGTCGCGGCTACGGCACGGGCATGGCAGCGGTGGCGCTCGGCGATGGGGGAATCTGGAGGAGGGGAGGGAGGGAGCGAGAGGGCGAGCGAGTGGGGTGAGTGGGAGAGGGGACCGAGGAGGCGGGGAGGCGTGGCGCCCTTATCCCCTCGTCGCGCAGCCGGCGAGGTGGTCGGGCGGCGACCGCGGCGCGCTCGGTCGGCCGCGCCGGGTGAACAGGGGGAAGGAGGAGGGGACAGGCGGGGTAGGTGGGCTGGGCCGGCTGGGCCAGCCACTGTGGCCTAAGGCCCAGTCTGGTCTAGTTCTTCTTTTCATTTATTTTCTGTTTTCTGTTTTTATTTTTAGTTACTGCTTTGTCTTTTCTTTTTACACAAAATGAATTTGATAAAATGTGTGACTTTCCCAAATAAATACTATGCAATATCTACCACTGCCAGAAAAAGGTTTGGAGGTAATTTGGTTTTATTTGAATTTTGGATTAAATAAAATGGGCTAAATATTGTTGGTACTGTCTTGATGATGTTTGAGTTATTTAACTAATTCAATTAATGTTGATTTTATTTTTAACATTGCTTTGGGAATATTTGCAGTCTTATGAACATTTTAGGTTGCCAAATTTGAACAACTTTTATTTCCACTTCATATTTGAATTTCAATTTGATTTGGAATTTGAAATGAGATATGATGCCAATGATGATCAAGCACTGTAATTAATGATGATTTGGCATTATCAGAGGGTGATCACTATAGTTTATACATGGGGGTGTTACAGATTGTTGTGTCAGTTAGCATTTTACTATAACTGATATCAAGAATGGAGATCAAACAAACATGAAAAACAGTTAATTAAAAAAGAAATGATCCAGCAAAAATTACATCGCACTTATTCACTTCCTCTACTAGCTTGGTGCCATCATACAGATAAGCAGCTTTTAACATGTAAAAGCCGCATTCATTAACCCCTTGCTTGGGCATTTTTGCATAGCTACATCTCTCTGCCAGATGTTCCCAACTGGGCTGCCTTGAAGAGTTGTATGCAGCTTCGCCATACACCTCCTTCATCAACAACGTCATCCTAGACATCTGTGCAAAACGGAAAAATGTGAAACTTGCGAAAACTTTAAAACACAGCACGCATGTGAAACAAAAAAAGGATATAAAAAGTGAAAAAAGACCACATACGATTTCGACACGTTCTCCACGGAATCTGTTCCTTGAAAGGTTACGCCAAGTGTATCTCCACGAGTCATGGATATCCAGGGACTCGCAATACTTGTTCATAGTGTACAGTGTGAAATGATTCTGATTCCAATATGGGAGCATGATCTGTTAACATGCGAATAAGACGACAAGAACCTAAGAAGTTAGCTACATGTGTCTCAGCAGTTTAGATGACCACACTATGAAAAAAGTAACTTGGCGAAAAAACGACATGCACTAACCAGGTTTGCAGTGAGCAGGTTCTCTTTTATGTATAACTTGAACTTCTGAGCAGCACGTTTAACATTGAAGGGCGGCCTCGGGACCTCCTGCCCATCTTCATCAACTGGCCGATGGTACGGATCAATTTCCAGAAGATACTAGAAAAAATAACAAACACATGATGCGCATGGCGGGGTGCGCAGGCTAAGCTGGCAAATGAACATAGAAAAACAAAAGAATGCTTCATAATAAATCATCGTACATTTATCACATATGGACTGAGCAACACCCTATCTCCGGATTTATACACATGATTGCACTCATGGCTCCCCTTCCAATAGCTGATCACAAGATCCATCAACTCAGTATCAATGCAGCCAGCAGGACCAAAGCAGGTGACCAGATATTTAGCATCAACTATAAATTCATCGCCAGTTGGAGGAGTGCACTTAAACAGAGGGACCCTGTGGGGACAAAAACAAATAGAAAAGGATGCATGAAGTAGCACCAAATGTATATGAAAAAAAGAAAGACCACATACATTTTGAAATAAAACATTGGACTCACTGTGGATACTTGTCGAGAAACTCCTTGGTAAGTATTAGGTCCAAAATTTGTTTTGCAACATCCACGAATGGAAACTTGAATGGCTTGAGCGCACGCACAGGCATTCTCTGCCTAGTTGACAGACTAACTGGCCTTTTATTAGACACTACCAATGGCTCCTCCACTGATTTGCTCCTGGTGAACACTGTTCTCTCACCACGCAAAACGAAATCATCATCATCACTCAGAACAAGAGGTGATTTCACTGTCACTTTAACAGGACTAGCAGCTCTGGGCGGCAAACCTTTTTTAGGTGCCGGAGGCATAACGGAATCATCGTCACTCTCCACACCACGATCCGTAGCCTTCGGGGCAGCACGGGTCACCCCCTTCGATTTTGATTGCACACCGCCCTTCTTTACTTTAACAGCTTCAACTAACTTCAATATGTCATCATCCAATATTACCTGAATTTCTGGCGTCTCACATTGGCTCTCGAACAAACTAAAATTAGGCTCGTCTAGCCCTAGATCTTCAACACAAAAACCACAAAAAAAGGGCGCACGGGGGAGACGGGTGAGCGCGGGGACAAAAAATATAGAAAGGGGCCGTGTGCTAAGAATAAAATAGGACGGCCACTAAAAAAAGAAAACATACACAAACCAACAAAAGCAAACAAAAAGAAAGGGCAATACCTCCAGAATAACACAGCACCTCACGATTATTAATGTCAAAAACCCCACAAGTAATCCACCTGTACAGGGTTTGAACCCTGACCATATAGATATCTTTTTGAGAAAACGCAGCATAACTCTCACCATCATATGTCTCCAGCAGTTCATTCATGAAAAACCCGCAGTCGGTGCTGTATCAAATAATTATAAAACTATATCAGCATACACACGAAAAAAATCAGGATTTGCAAGTTAGTTCAATTCAACTGTGCAGTTACCTGCTATATGATATGTTATGTGACAGTTGGCTTAAAAACATCCATGAAAAAATAGTTCAAAAATAATAGGCGATTATGTATATATGATGACCACGGATATAAACACAGGTATGAAGTTGGCTTAATGCCTCCGCATGGTTAGACTATGCACAAAAGATATAAGGATAAAAGCATTATCTAAGATGTTCAGTTAACTTAGAACACTTGTCCATTTCAGTTCACACAGACCTAATTTACGGATATGGAAAAAATGAGCATATATATAACACAAATATGGCAGTTAGGTTTAATTCATTTGAGCAGATGCCACAAAGTTAAAAGACAAAAAGAGCAATAGAATAAAAATGATAATTCTAATCAACAGTTAGATTTAATTAAATAAACACGAGCTACACAAAAAAAAAGCAAAAAGATGTATTACGGGTTTTCCTGCTGGGGCACAACGGCGTGGTGCAAACGGAAATGGTCAATGTTTGCTGGATCCAACTTCTTCTTGCACTCAAACGAGCCATTCCTCCAAAGCTGCTTAATGTTCTTCGCCATCCTGTTTATGACCCTTATGCCACTCTCACTACCGGGGAGGTGCCAAGAGTCAAGCAGCTCAAAACGATGATGCTTAATGTTTAACGCAACAACACAATAGTGCCCCGCACCTTCCCTGGTAGCTGGAGGGTCAAAGACACGAAAGAGTACAATGTCTTTCTTATCCAGTGGCTCATCGGCATAGGCAGAAAAAAATCTGACCAAGTGCCTATTATCAAAGGACCCCCTCCAGATAGATTGCTATAAATGAAGAAGCAGCTCTGTTAACTATAAAAGCTCATGAAAAAGAGAAGAAAAAAACATGAAAATAGAATAATGTATATAAGACCTTACCGAAATATGGAATGGAGCCACCATCTTAGAAGAATTCTTGTATTTGGAATGAAGAAGGAAAATTCCTACAGCCGCAACCGCAGTGTTCAGCATGCCACCAACTCTGAAAGACTCAGCAACCTGCTCGATAGTTGCTTTGCAAAAATCATTCTCAAAGAGCACCTCATCCCTGGTGTTGAAAAAACAACACGAAACATTTTACCAAGGAAAAAAGAAATTTTTGGCAACAAATCAGAAACAGGTGAAGGACGAAACACATGGATGTGGATACATACTTTTTATTCTTGTCCTTCCTTAACCTCAGAACAGCAAAGTATAAGTCTTTCATGCGTTGCACCGCTTTCGGTGTGGCCGGGGTTTGCGTAAAACTGGAGACTGTTTGAGATGAATCTATAATAAAGGGCGAAAAAGGTCCGCAGTTAGCATAATGATACTGAACAGTTAATAAAAGCAAAATAGCAAAAACCCCATACGCCAGAAGCAGCTAAAAAATGCTACCTATCTCATTTATTGACACTCCCAAGTCATCACTCTCTGTCTCCTCGGAAGCGCCATCAGCACCAACTTCGTCAACGTTGGGTTCAACTTCAGGCTGGGGCTGAGCACAATAATTACCGCGCATTGCAGCTTTTGAAATTATATCTTTCAACTTCACAGCTAACCCCTCGAAAACTTCAACGGGATTCCCACAAAGTCTCGCAGGAGCAGATGCTGCGACTACCGGTCGGACGGACTCAACTACAACATCGTTCTCACTAACTGCGACTCCAGTTGCTGTAACTGCCGGTGGCAATTTCTCAACTGCAACATGCTTCTCGCGCGCTGCAACATCAGTTGCTTCAGCAGACTGAGCTGCAACATTAACTACAACAACCTGAGGACAAGTTGCAACATCAGGTGCGACAGTGCAGACAGGTGTTGCAGTTACTGATGGACCAGACACAATTGTGACGCCCTCCTCCCAAGTTATGGCAACAGTTGGTTCATCAAGTTTAGGATCCAATGCACCACTGTCAACATTTGATTTATCTAGCACATGAGACGCATTTGAACCACCTGCATCTTCAGGGCCAACTACGCTAGCATGAGCATCACCACCTGAGTAGGTGTCCACAACTGCAACATCCTTCAGAAATTCAGAAACAACAGCAGGCTTGGCGTCCTTGTTGGATGCACGTGCTCCATCAACAACATGCACTTCTCGCACTGGAATAGAAAATTCAGCACCTCCGGCTCCAATGCTTTCAGACACAGGTGGATCCCTCAGCGCTTGTTTTCCTTCACAACCTGCTGTGAGATTGACAGCATCACCTCCCATGGAAGCACCGTCAGCAACGCCATCCATGACAAACACACTCGCACAAGCACCTCCAGGCGCCTGTCTAGCTTCAGGCAATCCTGAACCACAATCAACTTTGTCAGTGACAAAACGGCTTGCATCATTTGAAGTGTGATCTTTAACTTCTGAACCACCTTCAATCGTAACTGACACGCCGCCTTGGCAATCAAAATCAACTTGCTTGCCTTTGGAAATGTCAACACTACCAGCGTGGACTTGCTGCACAAGCTCTTGCTCATTAGATTTGTCGCATTCACCTTGGGCTATGGGCTGGTCTGGTGCAGAAACTCCCATCGTAAAATCAACACTGTCATCAACACCCTTGCAACCCTCGTCAGAATCACTGCCCAAACGGTCATCATCAATGCCATCGTCGTCACTAAAATCATGTGGAGGAGATTTAGCACGGGGCTCTTGCTTCTCATCTTCATCGTCATCCGACGCATTAACAACAACCTGAAAAAAAGCATGCACGTGTGATGTTGAGGGGTATAAGGTCAGCAGTTAGCTATCTCGTACAAGACAGTTAATCACCATGCGTAAAGAGGGAAGAGAAAAAAAACAGAAAAAGATCACCTCACCTCCTCACCCCGTTGCCCGGTATCATCATCGCCACGGACAGGGGCGGACACGTCATTCTTCTGCTTGCTAATCTAACTCACAATAATACGAGCATCATTTTCAAAGCCTTTGCATATGGCATCTTGTTTCTTCTTCAAATCATTAAAAGCGGTGCGAATGTATGCTGTCGCGCTCCGGAGACTACCAATGATAGCAACATCATGCTCTGTAGCCTCCTTCATTGCTTCTTCCCTTGGTCCATGACCTTCAAGGAAAATGCCAGCAATGCAGCCCAGCCGATCAGACGTCGTGGGAACTTCAGCAGCCAACTCATTCACCTTCCGTAAGAAGCCATCAATCTTCGCAAAGACACCATCATCTTCCATGGCATTACTGGATTTTTGTACTTTAAAGGCTACATCTGCAATCTGGCTACAGCCAGCCTCATCCTGTGCATGCTGTTTTGGCACGCAGGTACTGAAAGGGACAGGCGCATCAGGAAAGGCGCGATCACGAGTTTGCTCAAGGGAAACTTGCTGGCAATATGCAATCTGGTTACGGGATTTCCACTGAGCACATATAAAAAACAAAAAACAAATGGTGAGTACTTTGGATTAAAAAATGTGAAAATAATGCATAAATTACACAAAAACACCACACACAAAAAAGTTAGCTACACAAGTTAAGAAACATGGCTTGAGGCAGTTAACTCTCTGTAAAACTCTAACAAAGCAGTTAGGTCCATACATAAAAAACCAAGGGAGTAAATAATATTACCTTCCAAGAAAAAACATTTTAAAAGATAGCAGTTAGCTCCACATAATAGGGGAAGTTAGCTCAACTTTCTACACTTAAGAAGACTTACAAAAAAAACACTTACAAACACATATAAGCCATTTAAGTCGCACGAAAATACGTAAAGAGAGAAAAGAACACGTGTAAGTTGAAAAACTCACCCCAAGTTTTCCGAAAACATAGCCGTCCAAATCTTTCCCACCCTTCTTCACAATGTCTTTCAAGAAAATTGAATTCAGCACCTTCTCTGTCAGGAAATTTGCACGCGGAGTCTGCACATGCATCACAGACACGGCCTTCAATAGGCAACAATCAAGATACATAAGTACTAGCACTACTCCACAACCTTCTGGACTTGCTTGAATGATATTTGGATCATGCCATCTGATAGCTGCACGCTTTAACTCATCCACTACTAACTGGCAAAAATCCATCGTTGCCATATCTTCAAAAACAATACCATCTAGCATTGCCGCCTCCCTGCCTACACAGACAGCAGGACCTGGGCATACCATCTTGGAAAAAAGGACAGCAAAGAAAACCTTTACAGCAAGCGCGTCCTTTGACTCATCGACTACAAGCTTCTTCAAGACATTCCTCAAGTCTTTCTTGTCAACCACAGAAGCTTTGCTGAAACCCAACTCTGCCTCAAATCTAGCCATTGACTCGTCATGGACGCTATCAGTTGGCCTGGGAGCTGTGTCATCACCCATGGGGAACCCAAAAGCCTGATGCATGGCTTCTCTGCTGACTACAAGAACTTTATTAGGGCCACAGTCAATATGCATCGTCGCCGTGTTAATCTACTTCATCAAGTGACACATCAAAAGACGCGACACATTGCCCTTCAAAACCTAGTCAAATACACAACCGAAACCAGCCTTACGAACAATGTCTTTATGTTGTGTCTCAAGTAGAGTAGCCGCCTCAGAAACCTCTCCCAAAGAACAGCGAACAGTCACGTTGATCCTATCAAAAGCACCAGCATTTGACACCGCAGACTTTGCCACCTTCTTCTTTGGTACACTCCCAGCAACCTTAGACTGACACTTCCTAGCAACAACCTACCGAGTAAAACAGGAAAAAGAAGGCAGTTAGCATGCACACAACACGTCAGTTACCAACCAAAAACAAAAAAAGGAATAGAACATACGGACAAAAAGTAGCACACGTACATTATTCCCGTCAAGCCCATTGCCATAAGCAGAAGGCCCTCCACAATCACCTCCAGCCTCTAAAACATGTAGGGTGCATGAGAGTGCATGGAACGTCGGCGGTGCCCTGCGAAAACATGTAGGGCGTCAGGGATGCCCAGTCAAAGGCAAGGAGATGAAGTCATCGGCCGAGAGGCTTAGTTACCGTGATGGCGTCGAGCTCGGCTAATGTCGAGGCACCGCCAACGGCGGGCGTGCAAGTGACGGAGGGGCTGCTTGCTGCCGATGTGCCGGCCGGCGTATTCTTCCCACACCCGGGTGCATTAAGCTCCAATGCCTGCGCCGGCGCCGGAGACACCAATACCGCCTCCTCCGGAGACACCAATGGCGCCGCCGGCGCGTTGTGCGAGTTGCTGCCCGTGAAGCTGGGAATCGGGGGCGGCCCCTGTTGGCCGCCCGCAATCCACGCCTGCAGCCCCTCAATCAAGGTAGGCACAATGGCGGTGATCGTCGCTCCCAGTTGGTCTCGCACTTGCTCTTGGACCATCTCCGGAATCCGCGCCACTTTTGCCTTGAGTTCCCGGCTCTGGCGCCTTTCCCGGCGGTGGGCACTCTTTCCAATTTTTCAACAGCTCGTCTATTTCCTCGCCGCTCCTCGTACGCGGGCGTCTTCGGGGTTCGGTTTCACCATCGAACAGATCCTTGCGTTTTCTCCATGAGTCATCGTCGCGAAGCCACCTTCGATGTCCCATGAACACGGTTTTCGAAGACCCGGGATCTCTATCTAGCTGGCGATACGTTGTGTCATCCATGCACCTGACGCATCCAGAAAATCCATGGACCACCTGCCCCGCGACATATCCGTAACCGAGATAGTCATGCACCGTCGTGAGCAGTGCGGCTCTCATAGGGAAATATTCTTTCTCTGCGGCGTCCCACGTATTGGCTGGCGTTTTCCACAGCGTGTCTAGCTCCTCTTTCAGCAGCCCCAGATACAGATTGATGTCGTTCCCTGGTTGTTTCGGCCCTTCAATTAGCATACTCATGTGAATGTACTTCCTCTTCATGCACAACCAGGGGGGAAGGTTGTACATCCACACAAACACAGGCCAGGTGCTATGTGTGCTTCTCTGGCTGCCAAACGGATTGACTCCATCGGTGCTCGCGCCCAGCACGATGTTCCTTGGATCGTCCCCAAATTCTGGGTGTTCGAAGTTCAACGCTTGCCACTGGCTCGCATCCTTAGGGTGACTCAGCATCTTGTCTTTTTTATTTATCTCCGGATCATTTCCGTCATCTTCTCGCTTCTTCTCCTCCCTATCCGCATGCCAACGCAGGAGCTTTGCTACCTTAGGGTCCGTGAAATACCGCTGCAGACGAGGAGTGATCGGAAAGTACCACACCACTTTTCGAGGAGCTTTCTTCCTCTTCTTGTATCGAGTGACGCCGCACACCGGACATATGGTAGACTCCGCGTGCTCGTCCCGATAAATGATGCAATTGTTCATGCACACATGGTATTTCACGTGCGGTAAATCCAGAGGACACACGATTTTCTTCGCCTCCTTGAAACTAGTCGGGCACTTGTTCCCCTTGGGAAGACGTTCGTGCCAGAATGACATGTTCTCGTCGAAGCATGCGTCGGTCATTTTGTGTTTTACCTTCATCTCCAGAGCCATGAGCGTTACTTTTAGGCGGGTATCCTCGGGCCTGCATCCTTCATACAATGGAGTAACCGCGTCTATCTCCAGTTGATCCAGCTTGGCTTTCTCTCGGGCGGCAGCTCTTGCGTTATCCGTCTGCTTGAGAAGCAGCTCTTGAATATGAGGGTCCTACACCCAGCCCATCGATGGTCCATCGTCGTCTGCTCCGGCATCTTCATCTTCATGATCATGCCCTTCGTCTGCTCCAGCATCTTCCTCATCATCATGTCCGGCATCTTCTACATGATGACTGTGTACTACTGCATCTACTTCGTGATCATGTCCTGGAGATTCTTCGTCTTCTCGCCCGCCCTCGCCGCGGTTGTCTTGCTGCCCTTCCTCATTTCTTGCCCGGCCCCCATGGACGACTTCATAATCATCTTCATCACCTTGCCACCGATAGCCATCCATGAAACCACGCAAGAGCAGGTGGTCCCGCACCTGTACGGAATCCGGGTCCATAAGGCTCTTCAGCTTGCATCTTCGACACGGACATCTTATCTCCGTCTCGTTCTTTTGAAGCATCTCGGCCTTCGCGGAGCTCAAAAACCTATTCACGATGCCTTCGGTCATCGTGCGGACCATGGTCGCCTGCGGGGTAGAGCAAAACGATATTTTAGAACCAAAAAAAATTGGCATGACTTTGCCTAAAAATAGGACCAAAAAGAATGCATAGTGCCAAATTCTCGCCGAAACGGAAATGAATCAACATTCCGGCAAAATATTGGCAACTATCGCATTTCAAATACCGGTACCTGCAAACACAAACATATGCAACACCACAAACATATGCAACACCACAAACATACGTAGATATAGGCCATAACAAGTGCATGTGCACGTTGTTGGAGGGAGAAAAAAGTAGATCTACAACATAAAGAAAGCTTTCCCCTTACTTACCTATCAAAAAAAGGAAATTTAACCTCTTAATTTGGGTGAATCTATGGTGCAAATGAGGTGAGGAGGAGGAGGCACCCGAGACAAGCTTGGAGGAGGAGGTGGAGAGAATGAAGTGGGGAAAGTGAGTGTGGTAGGTGGCTGTCCAAAATATCTAGCTTCTCTCAGGTTACCAATGGCGCACCACCTTAAAATGCGCCATTAGTAACCCTTGTTACTAATGGCGCACCTGTCATGTGGTGCGTCATTACTAGTTTTGCAAAAAAAAAAAATTGTTAGTAGTGGCGCACCGTGGTTGGGGTGCGCCATTACTAGTTTCGAAAAAAAAAGTAAAAAAAAAATTGTCAGTAGTGGCGCACAGAGTGTGTGGTGTGCCATTACTAGTTAAAACTAGTAATGGCGCACTAGACCCTGGTGCGCCATTACTAGTTTTGGAAAAATAAAAAAAAATTGTTAGTAGTGGCGCACCGTTGGTGTGGTGCGCCATTAGTGATATGGACACTAATGGCGTACCTACACAATGTCCATATTAGCTATAGCCCTTTTCCTAGTAGTGAGTTAACTCAACCTTACGGACCAGTTACTCCCATTCCACCTCAACTCAACGAATAACACATGCCCCCTTGCGGTTAGATCACCCTCACCCGGCAGTCAAAAAAAATCTTATACAAACACAGATGCCTTGCATATTGTACAAAAAAAAAGAAAACACTATTTATATAGAAAATGTTGGGGGGGGGGGGGTCCCAACAGGTCCACGGCGGGCAGTTAGCATTCTGATACATTAACAGTTAACATCCCTATGCTCATGGTTTGTTATCTGAAATACATGTGGTTGTCTATGCAGTTAGCATGCTGTAACTACAGCCATTAGCTTCCTCCTAGGTAGCAGTTAACTTGATGCATGGGTGCACCTTATATTAATAGAAAAATGGTTACTTTCACAACTCAAAAACAGTTGCACGGGCATAAATGATGCAGTTAGCTTGAACTCAACCAACAGTTGCTATTCATCATACCGAATTACAAAAATTTAACCTGATGAATCACTTGCAGTTAGCTCGAGAAAAATAACCAACAGCTTATACTCAAACAATATCGAGAAAGGGAAGTTGCCCCATATACCATGCAGTTAACTCCGTTTTGCCCAACAGTTAACTCAATACTAAAGTTATATCATTCTTACCCCAACCCTACCAAAAAACAATAACTGCCTGTCGTCCCGCTAACATGAAGTTAACAAGCTCATCCTAGCCTAAACAGTCAGAAACAAAATCTTATACAAAAACAGATGCCTTGCGTACTGTACAAAAAAACAAACACTACTTATATACAAAAATCTTGGGGGCGGGGGATCCCCAACAGCTCCACGGCGGGCAGTTACCATCCTGATACAATAACAGTTAACATCCATATGTTCGTGCTTTGTTAGCTCAAATATGTGTGGTTGACTATGCAGTTAGCATGCTGTAACTACAGCCGTTAGCTTCCTCCTAGATAGCAGTTAACTTCATGAATGCGTGCAAATTAGCTTAATTAAAAATAAATTATGTAAACTGCCCATCGGAGCAAGACTTGCATGGGCATAAGAATGCAGTTAGCTTGAACTCAACCAACAGTTGCTACTCATCGTATCGAGTTACAAAGTTAACCTTATACAAAGCAAATCTTATACAAAAACAGATGCCTTGCATATTGTACAAAAAATAGAAAACCAAAAACAATTTATATAGAAACTATTGAGGGGGTCCCCCCCAACCCCCCTCCCCCCGGCAAATTTGCCAACGTGGCCTCATGAGTTGCTTAAGCAGATTGCAATACTCTTACAGATTAGCAGTTAGCTTTCTGTTCATAGTCGGTTAGGTTCTACCAAGCGCCCGGTTTAACTCTGTTTTCTTTCCACGCGACACCTCCGCTCGAATGGACGCGAGATAAATCGATCAAATTCGATTAACGGGACAACAAATTGAGCGCCCACACAACAAAAACAAAATGCTGCTAACGTCCCCCAATCAAACTACGTTATAAACGAATCATATACGAAGAAATTTCGACCAAGATTTACATCCCGCGGGTAAACGCCGAAGAGCACCACTTCCGCCACCAACAACATTCCATCAAAATTCGATTACAAAAAAAAAGAATTGAGCGCCGCTCATTACAGAAATTAAAAGTGATACAAACGTCCGCTAACCAAACTACAACAATAAAAGGAACCATAAACAAAAAAGATTTCAACCACCGTTACTCTCGCGCGGCTACGGTCCAAGAACACCAGATCCGCCACTGACCAACGACCGGATTTTGTGAAGACAGCCGCTGAAAATAACCAAAATGCATAGAATTTCTAAAAAGATAGGACCAAAATCGTCGCACTCAACATCCAATCCCTATGCGTTGCTGCACTCGATTGTGAGTTCATCCGCGCGAACGCATTTGAGACCGCCCAATCAACCAACACACGAGAATCACGCTCCAAAAAAACGCGTACGTGCGCTACTTTTACGCGAAAAATCATATTAGCACTATAGCATACCGATTCAAACAAAATTTCGACTACGAGAACGCACGAGATAGGTAGAATTAAGGACTGAAAAAATAGCTATGACAAGCAGTTTTGTTTACTACAGTTGGCAGTTAGGTCGTGTATATGGGGCAGTTAGGAACGGTTCCTAAATAGCTTATTCAGGAATGGGTTGCAGAATAGCTGGGATGTATATATATATATATATATATATATATATATATATATATATATAGAGAGAGAGAGAGAGAGAGTAACACTATTCTGATCCCAGGATCAGAATACTATTCTGATCACGGCGCTCCCTATATAGCAGTAGGAGGCGTGGAGGTCCTCCCGAACTCCCGGAACAGGCAGCGACAAAAAAAGAAACCACCCCGACCACTAACTGCTCGATCCACCAGACCACCTTCCCCCGATCCCCTGATCCCATCGCCACCCGGACCACCCCGCCGCCGCGCGACCCGCCGGGACCTCCCGCCACCGCGCAGCCTCCCGGAATCCCCACCGCCGCGCCACCTCCCGGACCCCCACCGCCGATCCCCGACCCGACCGCACCCCGCCTCCGCTAGGACCTCGCCTTCGCCACGACCACGTCGGCCACCACCGCCCCTCTTCCCACCCACCTCCGCCAGGACCTCGCCTCCCCCCGATGCTCCCAGCACGCCGCCGCCAGTTCCTCTCCTCCCCCCGATGATCAGATACGTCGGCCGGAGCCATTGCTCCTCCGCGGATCCGGCCAACTGCACGCCGCCGGCCGCGGATCTGCCCCCGGGGACCGACCTCGACGCCGGCTGCGTCCACCACGCGCCGGTCCCCGCCCCGCCCCCATTCCACCAGGCGAATGCCGTCGCCGTGCTCGAGGCCGCCATCGCTCTTCCCTGCTCGAGGCTACCGTCGACCATTGTGGTGGTCGAGATCGCGTGCTCAGGGGGCATCTCGTGCTTGCAAGAGGTCGATGGCGGCCTGCCCCTTCCTTTCCCCTTCCTACGGTGAGCTGGTCATTGTAACTCTTTTTTTCTTTTCATCATTTCTGCCAGAAAATGAACCATGTGTCTGTGTTGCTGTTTACGCCGGGGGAAATTGATCGCGTTTTGTTTTCTACTGAAAAAGCAGTGTGTCTTTTCAGCCGAAACAAAATGGGCATCTCCATGCACTCTGCAAAAAGAAAAAAATTCCTTTGTTTCTCTGATGAATTCTTCATGTTTTACTGTCTAACACGCGTGGTCACTAATGGAATTTTGCCTAGGATTCCTCTCTCTCTGAAGTTCATAGATCGATTGAAAAGAAGTTCACATATAACAGAAAGCTCAAGTTTATGGAAGTTGATGCCACAATCTCATTTTGACCATATGCTTACATTTTTATTTTTTTGAAACCTTGAGACAGTGCGAGAGGCAAAGTCTAGAGAGTTACATATGTACAAGGGTCAGTCAGTGGATTTTTGAGAGGGGGGGAGAAAGGATACAAAACCAGCGACAGCAAGCTACTACTAGCAGGGGTAATAAGAGAGATCAACCAGCAGGTAGTACTCCTGAAAAAGAAATATGCTTACATTCAACATGGACTTCCCCCTCCTGTTCGTGTGCTTGCGAGCAAAGCTCCACTTCTGTTTTGTTCGGTGCTAGTTAGCATAAAAAATGTACATGTGAACAAGAGAAAAAAATATGTACAAAGAAGTTCATGTATTACTTCCCCCGAGGGTTCGTGTATTACTATCCAAATGTGTGGACATATATTTTCTCTATCCCATATGTTTGTATGTGTTTCGGAACTACTATAAGATCCAAAATGAAAATCGATGGGTAACTAGGCCCCCCCCTCCCCATATAAGTGCACAAAATAATGCAGGCATGTGTGTCTGCGAATTCGACAGATTTGCTATAAAATACACTCTAGTTATTTTCCTTATACATCCATTGACCTAATTTCTGAGACGTTTCGAGATGCCGTGAAGTTCTTTTCTTGGAGACGCTGTGAAGTTCTACCATAGCTATACACCAAGTTCTACTATCCCTATACGCAGGCCGCCGTGAAGTCCTAGTACGGCTATACGCCATGTTCTAGTACGATTCAAAATCTACTCTCTTACTAGTTGCATCTGACTCATGCATTATTATCATTTGAGAGTTAAAAAAGGGACCCTCCATCTAGGGGGCAAAGTACATAGTATAAAAAATGCATGTATATATCCTTCACTTCACTTATAAATTTTTTTATAAAAAAAGGATTTTCCTGTTTATAAAAAAACACAGCGGTTCAAATTTAAATAACAGAGAAGTCCAAATGTTTATTACGAAAGAAAGAAGGTCAAATTAAAAAAACTAAGCAGTTCAACAAAAGTTTATAAAAACGGGTTTTCCCGTTTCTAATAAAAACTAGAAGTTCAAATTTAAAAAATGGAGAAGTTTAATATTTATTACAAAACAAATAAGGTCAAGTTAAAAAATAGAGCAATTCAAAAAGTTTATCAAAAAATGGGTTTCACCGTTACTAAATAAAAAAATTCTAGAAGTTCAAATTTAAATAATGGGCCGGTTCAATATTTATTACAAAATTATGATTTTTCCGTTACTAAACAAAATAAACCAAGAAGTCCAAATTACAAAAATAGAGCAGTTCGATATTAAAAAAAACTTAGATTTTCCTAACTACTAAAGAATAAAATCAAGAAGTTCAAATTAAAAATAACAGGGTAGTTCAAAATTTATAAAGTTCCGTTTGTACGAAAAATAAAAGTATGAAGTTCAATTTTTAAAAAATTGTTTGATGCTTTTTGGAAAACCATATTTTTTCTCTAAGAATAAAACTAAGAAGTTCAAATTAAAATAACGGAGAAGTTCGAAGTTCAAATTAAAAACTCAGATTGTTTTCTCGTTACTAAAGAATAAAACGAAGAAGTTCAAATTGAAATAAAGGAACAACTAAACAAAGTTCAAATTCAACCGCAAAGCGGAAATGTTCGAAAACCAAACATGGGGTAGTTACGATAAAAAAATCAGGGGTATTCTTGACATGAAAGTTTATCAATAAAAAAGAACAATTTGACATTTATCAAAAATCAAATTATTCTCGTTACTAAAGAAAAAAAAGAAGTTCAAATAAAAAAACAGAGTAGTTCAAAATTTATAAAAGAAATAAATTTTCCCCGTTTCTGAAAAGACCCCCAGAAGTTCAAATTAAACCAACGAAGCGGTCCAATGTTTACTAAAAACACAGATTTTTAACCGCTACCGAAGAATAAAACCAAGAAGTTCTAATTTAAAAAGTGGAGTAGTTCAAAATTTATATAAAAAAGAATTTTCCTCGTTTCTAAAAAACATAGAAGTTTAAATTAAAATAACAAAGCGGTTCAATATTTACTAGAAAAACTCATAATTTTCCCGCTACTAAAAAAATCTGAACTTCAAATTTAAAAAATGGAGCAGCTAAAAAAAACCAAAATTGATTTTTTCCCATTTCTAAAAAAACTAGAAGTTCATGTTGAAAAAACGAAGCAGTTTGATGTTTACTACAAGAACTAAGATTTTACCGGCTACTAAAGAATAAAACCAAGAAGTTCAAATTAAAAAAACAAAGTACTTCAATGTTCATGAAAATTTTAGATTTTCCCAGTTTCTAAAAAAGCTAGAAGTTCAAATTAAAATAGCGGTGTAGTTCGAAGTTTATTGAAAATCCAAATTTTCACTTTTCTAAATAAATAAAAACCTAGAAGTTAATAACAGAGCATTTGACTTTCACCGTTTCAAAAAAACCCGAGAAGTTCGGGTTAAAAAAACTAAGAAGTTCAAAAAAAGTAAATAAAAATTTATTTTCCCATTTTTTCAGAAAACAGCTAGAAGTTCAAATTGAAAAATGAAGCGGTTCGATGTTAGCTGTAAAACTACGATTTTTCCCGTTTCTAAGGAATAAAACTAATAAGTTTAAATATGAAGGATGGAGGAGTTCAACGTTTAATTTTTTAAAAAAGAATAAAAAGGCAAAGTCTAAAAATTTTGTTGCTAGAAGTTCAAGTGCTCGGCCCCGGAAAGTTCAAAAATTCTTGTGAGAAAGGTATATCATTTGTGTAACTCCGACGAACGGGTGAGGAATTACGAACAAAAATATGTGACAGAAGTTCAAAGTGACAACGGCGAGCAGTTCGACTACTACACGGAGTGCGTTTTAGATGAGAATAAAAAAGTTAGAGCGGTTCAATGTCTATAAAAAACTCAGATTTTTTACGTTACTAAAGCGAAACAGAGAGAAGTTCAAATTGATAACAGCCGGAAGTTCACGTATGGCATAGTGTGTGTTTCATACGGGAAAAAAGAACAAAAAATCAAGGTCTAAATTTTTTGTTGCTAGAAGTTCATGTGCTCTGCCCTCAGAAGTTCAAAATTCTTGAGGGAGAGGTTCACCGTGCGTTTACATGTGCAAAAAACACAAAAAAATATGTTGTTTCTCGTGTTTTAAAATAATTCTCTCAATCCATTACAAATTTGGAACAAAAATGCTCTACATGAAAAAAGTTCCTCCTGTTCAAAAACTTTCCAAGGGTGTATCGTATGCTCTATTCTAAAGTAACCCGTTAAAATAAATTGGTGTATGTTGTTCGAACAAAAGTTTAACCGTATTAGAAAAAAGTTGAGTCTTCTCAACAAGTTTCAACAGGTATATCATTGGTGCAACTCCGTCGAACAGGGTGAGGAACTACGAACAAAAATACGCAACCGAAGTTCAATGTGAAAATCGCGAGCAGTTCAACTACTACACGGAATGCATTTTAGGTGAGATTAAAAAGAATACAAAACTAAAAGCATAAAAGGGTTGTTTCAAGAAGTTCACATGCTCCTCCCTGCATGGTTCAAAATTTCTAGTGCGAGACGTCCGTCCTTCAATTACATGTTAAAAAGGCAAAAACAACGTTGTTTTTGCCATTTTTAAAACTGCTCTCAAACGGCAACGAATTTGAATCTAGCGTCTACATGAAAAAGTTGCTCCTATTCATAAGCTTTCCAACGGTATATTATATGCTACATTCCGATGAACAGTTTAAAAGTTTCATGTATACCATTAAAAACATGTTTCTACGTATTCAAAAAAGTCTCTTGAACCGTCGCGATTATGAAAAAATGATCAAAACACGGCAAAGTTGTGTGTTGTCAACAGCTTTCCATCGGTATATCATTTGCTCAATTCCGGGTAGTTGTTGGGGAGTTACGAGCAAAAAACAGCTGGCGAAAAATAGAGTGAAGTTCAAACAGACATGCCCCAGAAGTTCAACTACTTCACGCAATGCATTTTCGAAGACTCTGTTTTCGCGATGAAGGCAGAACACATGATCTCTCCATTTTCTAAATTACGTAAAAACAGCAGGGAATTAGAGAAAACTTTCTATACGAAAAAGTTTCGCATTTTCGATAGCTTTCCAACGGTATATTATTTGCCCCATTCTGATAAAGTTTGCAGAAATTACAGCCAAAATATGTTTTCAACCATTTTCAAAATTGACTAAAAACCATAAAGAATTGGGAGAAACAATCTATACAAAAAAGTTTCGCATTTATTCAAGCTTTCCAACGCCATATCATTTGCTGCATTCCGACAAATCATTGAAAAAATAACTCGAAAATATGAACTCAGAGGAACTTCGACCGTTTTCTAAATTACTCTTAAACCGTTCAAAATTAGAAAGAACTTTCTATAGGAAAAGAAACGCATTTTAATAAGCTTTAGAACGATATATTATTTGCCTCAATCGGATTAGCCGTTTAGAAATGGGCTCGCAAATATGAACTTGGCTGTTCGGTTTGAGAAATTCTGCGATTTTTCAAATTACTCTTTAACCGTATGGAATTTGGGAAAACTTTGTATATGTGGAATGAGCGGATTTGCAGCAGCTTTCCAACGCCATATTATTTGCCTCATTTCAATAAACGGTTTAGAAATGGGCTCCAAAATACGATTCACGTTCTTTGTATGAAGAAAAAACGGTTTTCAAAACTGCTCTTATACCGTTTACATTTTGCCAAAAATTTAACTTAGATCAGGATACTCGTGTCCATAGCTTTCCAACAGTATATCACAAGCCCCATTTGGACAATGTTCACGGAAGTTCAACCTAGCACTGGAGGAAGTTCAACTACTACTGCTGGGACGGGTCAGGTAGTTATCAGAATATTATTCTTATCCCGGGATCAGAATAGTGTTTATATATATATATATATATATATATATATATATATATATATATAATCTCGTGATCAGAATAGTGTTATTCTGATCACGGGATGAGAATAATATTCTGATAACTAGTCGACCTGTCGCAGCAGTAGTAGTTGAACTTCACCCAGGGAGAGGTTGAACTTCCGCAAACATTGTCCAAATGGGGCTTGCAATATACCGTTGGAAAGCTATGGACACGTGGATCACAGCCTACGTTAAAGTTTTTACAAAATCATCACGGTTTAAGAGCAGTTTTGCAAACCGTTTTTCTTCATACAAAAAAAACGTGAAACGTATTTTCGAGCCCATTTCTAAACCGTTTATCGGAATGAGGAAAGTGACATGGCATTGGAAAGCTGCTGCAAATCTGCTCATTTCACATATATAAAGTTTTTCCTAATTCCATACGGTTAAAGAGTAATTTGAAAAATGGCGGATTTTCTCAAATCGAACAGCCGAGCTGTTTTTTTTGCCGTAATTTGAAAACGCCTTATCCGTTTGATGCAAATGATATGGCATTGGAAAGCTTATGAAAATGCGCTTCTTTTACATATAGAAACTTTAATCCAATTTTGAACGTTTTAAAAGTAATTTAGAAAACGGTTGAAGTTCCCCCGAGTTCGTATTTTCGCGTTTTTTCCTAAATGGTTTGTCGAAAAGCAGCAAATGATATGGCGTTGAAAAGCTTGTACAAATGCGAAACTTTTATATATATATATAATGTTTCTCCCAATTCTTTATGGTTTTATGATAATTTTTAAAATGGCAAAAAACGTTTTCTGGCTGTAATTTTCGCAAACTTTGTCGGAATGGTGCAAATAATATACCGTTGGAAAGCTATCAAAAATGCAAAACTTTTTCGTATATAAAGTTTTCTCTAATTCCTAGCCATTTTAAAGTAATTTTCAAAACGGCGAGATCATGCGTTCTGCCTTCATCGCGAAAACAGAATCTTCGGAAATGCACTGCGTGAAGAAGTTGAATTTCTGGGGCATGTCTGTTTGAACTTCACTCTGTTTTTCACGTGCTGTTTTTTGCTCGTAACTCCCCAACTACTTACCGGAATTGAGCAAATGATATACCGATGGAAAGCTATTGAAAACGCGCAAGTTTCCCGTGTTGTTCATTTTCTCATACTCGCGACGGTTCAAAAGATTTTTTTGAATGCGTAAAAATGTGTTTTTAACGGTATACATGAAACTTTTAAACCGTTCATTAGAATGTAGCATATAATATACGGTTGGAAAGCTTATGAATAGGAGCAACTTTTTCATGTATACAGTTGTTACAGATTTGTTGCCGTTTGAGAGCAGTTTTAAAAATGGCAAAAACGATGTTGTTTTTGCCTCTCTTTTTTAACATGCAATTGAAGGTCGGACGTCTCGTAATATAATTTGTGAACCATGCAGGGTGGAGCACAAGAACTTCTTGCAACAAACCTTTTAGGCTTTTAGGTTTGTATTCTTTTATTCTCATCTGAAACGCATTCCGTATAGTAGTTGAACTGCTCGCTGTTTTCACATTGAACTTCGGTCACGTATTTTTGTTTGTAATTCCTCACCCGTTCCTTGGAGTTCCACAAATGATAAACCATTAGAAACCTGTTGAAAAGACGCGACTTTTTCTAATACGGTTAAACTCTTGTTTCGAACAACATACACCAATTTGTTTTTAACCTTTTTTTGGAATAAGAGTATGATATACCCTTGGAAATTTGTTGAATAGAAAGAACATTTTTCGTGTCGAGCATTTGTGTTTCAAATTTGTAATGGATTGAGAAAATTGTTCTAAAACACAAAAAACAACATTTTTGTGTTTTTGCACAAGTAAATACATAGTGAACCTCCTTTACAAGAATTTTTGAACTTCCTAGGCCGACCACGTGAACTTCTAGCTAAAGTCTTTTTAGACTTTGTCTTTTTATTCTTTTTTCTTATATGAAACACACTCCATGTAGTAGTTGAACCGCTGGTTGCTTTCACTTTGAGTATGTTAAAACATTCATTGAAATTGAGCAAAACATATACCGTTAGAAAGCCATCGAAAATGCGCAACTTTACGTGTTGAGCAGTTTTTTAATTCGCGATGTTTTTAGGATCTTTTTTTGAGTATGTTAAAACTTATATTTTTTTCGAGTGCTACAGACCAAAACTTTAAACAATTTAATGGAATAGATCATATGATATCCTGTTGGAGAGAGTTTGAATAGGAGAAACTTTGGTATGTAGAGAGTTTTTTCAAAATTGAATCGCCGTTTATGAGTTGTCTTTAAAAATGCCCCAAATGACGTTTGTTTTTTAGTTTTTTGAACTCGTAAATCCTAGGTTTTAATAAACTTTGAACTTCTGTGTTATTTTAATTTGAACTTCACATTTTTAGTATTTTTGAGTAAAGAATTGTTTTTGATTTTTTCAAATAAACATCGAATTTGCCTGTTTTCATGGTTCATTCTTTAATAACAAGGGATATATGAGTTTTTAAATAACTGTAAAATCCTAGTTTTTAACAAACATCGAACCACTTCGTTATTTTAGTTTGAACTTCTAGTTTTTTTTAATTAGGAAAATATTTTTTTAAAACTTTTTTATTTGTTCCTTTTTTTAGTTCGAACTTCTTCGTTTCTTCTTTAGTAACGAGAAAAAATATGAGTTTTTTATAAAATTTGAACTTCTCTGTTACTTTAATTCGAACTTCTTAGTTTAATCTTAGAAAAAAATAAGGTTTTTAAATAAGCATCAAACATTTTTTTTAAAATGTACCTCATACATTTTTTTCCTCGAAACGGAAAGAATTTGTGTTTTCCGTACACATCGAACTACTCCGTTATTTTTATTTCGAACTTCTTGATTTTATTCTTTAGTAACAAGAAAAAATCTGAGTATTTTTATAAATCTCAAACTGCTTCATTTTTTTAAATTTGGACTTCTTGTTTTTATTTCTTTTAATTATTTCATAATGGACAAATCCTAGTTTTTTATATACATCGAACCGCTCCGTTATTTCAATTTGAACTTCTAGGTTTAAAAAAAGAGGAGAAAATATGTTCAAAAGCTCTATTATTTTTAATTTGACCTTCTTGGTTTTTGTTAGAAATGTGAAAATCCATTGGAATGTTTTTTTACAAATATTTTGTGTGTCTCATTTTTGTGAAGTGCGAAGTTTTCTGTATACATCGAACCGCTTTGTTATTTTAATATGAACTTCTTTGTCATTTAGTATTAATTAGAATCGAGGAAGACACTTTTTTGTAAATAAACATTGAACTGCTTTTTGTTATTTAAACTTGAACTTCTAGATTTTTTCTACGAATGGAAAAAAATTGATTTTTTTAATAAACTGTTTGAACTCTCTGTTATTTTAATTTGACCTTCTGGGGGTTATTTTTAAAAACGTGAAAACTATGTTTTTTTGTTACAAATATAGAAGTATTCTATTATTTTAATTTGAAATTTTTGGTTATATGTTTTCAATAACAGGAAAATCCACGGGAAAATGTTTTGTAATTTTTTTGAACTACGCTATTTATAATTTGAAATTCTATTTTTTATTCTTTAGAAGCAGAAAAAATCATTTTAAAAAACACATCGAACTAATTTGTTTTTTTAATTTGAAATTCTTTGCTTTTTTTTAGAAAAAGGGATTCTTTTCTTATAAACATTAAATTGCTTCCATTTTTTGTAATTTGAACTTCTTGATTTGATATTTATGAACTTCTTACATTTTTCAGTGCAATAAGATTTTCTGTAATTTTAGTATGTGAACTTCTAGTGTTTTCCCAAGAAATTAGATGTTTTTTGTTTTCTTCTAAAAAAATCATCTAAGAAGTTTATTCTAAACAAATCAACTCATGGAAACAACACTGTTTCACAGTAATTACATGAAACTTGAAAGAGAGAGATAGAGATATTCGCCTGAATCAACAACCGACCCCTATCTGATTCAAAAAATGCCCACATTTTACAGTAATGTGCCAATCTGAACACATACGAGTTATTTTTGCATACATCAGTCAAAGTGCATCCTTGTTGTTTCAGTCAGTGCCACAAATTCTGCATTTCAAACTCAGAAGATGCCTACAATTCTCAGTTTGTGCCGAACCTAGGAGTCGAGAAGATCACCACACAGGACTAGATAGACAAAGTGAAATGAAGCAACCTTTTTCTTTGGAAAATCAACAAACTGAACTTCAGAAAATCAAGAAACTGAACTTCAGAAAGTGAAACAAACCGAACTTCACAGGGCCCTGCAAAAATATACATGATTATAGTCCACTTTAAAAACTTTAGAAAATCAACAAACTGAACTTCTAGAGGGCCAGATGCGGTGCTGGACTGGGATGGCCTGAAAAGAAATGATCTGCATGGCTACATGAGCGAGCTAGAAGAAACAATACTGAACTTTCTCAATGTCTACATACACGTTTTCCATACACACTCATATTCATCTACTGATGCGCATGAAAAAATTGAAAAGAACTGAATTGCTGGAGCAGATTCAACTGCCAGCCCGTCGCATACAAGCATGAATTCCGGCCACCTGAATTACCAAATTTCGCATTTGGAACTTGCTCTTCCCCGAGGCGACATCCAGAAGCTCGCTGGGTTTGGGTCAGTGGTCCATTAAGCTCAACGGAGAAGCAACGAGGGCCCCCTGAGTGAACTGGACGTACGCCATGACGTTTGTTGTCAGTGCCGCGTTGGCAGTCCAGAAGAAGGACATGAGGTGGAGGAGGGGGGCAGGGGATCTCACCTCTGCTAGCGAGCGAGTGAATAAGGATGGACTGCGCGCACAGACGAGGTTGGACGGCGCCATGGTCGCAGTTGGACGAGGAAGGGGCCGCATCTCCTTGACAAATTTGATGGCGGCGCCCTACTGCTACTCAATGCCGGTGCCCGCGTGACCCGCGCATCTCCCTGGCCTTCTCCCACGTAGCTGGCGAGCCCCCCTTCCTGCCATAGGGAAATCGAGGTCCGCCAGGTAGGCGGCGACGGAGGAGGAGGAGGGGGGATGGGGTAGCGGCGGCGGTGGGGAGGCGCCACGCCGGAGATGGACGGCTGGGATTACGGCGGCGGTGGAGGCACGCCTCGCCGTGGGGTGGTAGGAGAAGTGGGTGGCCGCGGCGACGGCGCCATGGGAGGGCCAGCGGTGCGCGCTGGACACGGGCAAGGAGAAGGAAGGAGGAAAAGCCAGGCGTGCGGCGGCGGAGGTCGGGCGGTCGCCGGCGATGGGATCCAGGGAGGTTGGGGATCGGGGAAGGTGGGAGGAGGAGCAGTCGGCGGTCGTCGGTCGTGGGGTGGGCTTTTTCCTTCTTTTTTTTCTCTACGGGTTCTGAGTTCAGGAACATCTCCTCCGCACCTGTAGGGCACGTCTACATCAGAATATTATTCTGATCCTAGGATCAGAATAGTGTTACTATATATATATATATATATATATATATATATAGTATAACATGTTCATAACCACACCATGTGTATCACCATTATAATGTGAGATTGACGCGCGGCCGGTGGACTGTAGCCGACGAACCTTCCAGCGTAAGACATACAGGAGGGAGCCCCAAGATATTTTATACTACATCACACACGATTCTTGCTAATAAACTATTTGTGGTGTACTTGATTTTTTCATTTTGATTTGGAAGACAAAATGGGGTTACGGCAGGAAAGGTTGGTGTTTGAGTTGCTAGAACATTTATCTGCAGTGAACATGCAAATATAGGAGTGTCGTGCTAAAATTTGGAATTTTTCCGGGTTTGTTTGGCCTTTTTTATACATTAATTGAGTTTTCTAGGCATTTCATGTGCATAATTCAAATTTGAACTACAGGCACACGCCCCAGTGCACCAAAATGGGTTGAAAAATCGTATATGTGTCCTTGGGAGAATGTTTAGATCCCATACAAGAAATGGGAGTGAATTTCAAACGTCTGGGCGTCGTGGCTCGGCCGAAAACATTGAGAAAATTGGTTTTAAAATTCATGTAAATCCAAAAATTGCCTAAAAATCACGGAACTTGGCATGGTGCACCAACATGCCTTGGTAAAATTTTTGTTCGATTTGGGACAAGTTTTGGTATAAGCTTCTTACAAACTGGAGCTTCTCTCAAGAAGGCTCATGGTTCCGACAGGGAACGTGTCACCTTTGTGAGCGAAACGACAAACGCTACCTCTACATACCTTGATTTTTTTACATAGGCAACATAGACCGATAGGAGTGTCGTGCTAAAATTTGGAATTATTCCGGATTCGTTTGGCCTTTTTTATACATTAATTGAGTTTCTAGGCATTTAATGTGCACAATACAAATTTGAACTACAAGCACATGCTCCATGATACTTGTAGACTGCGTTGGTATTTCCCCGAAGAGGAGAGGATGATGTAGTATAGTAGAGATAAGTATTTCCCTCAGTTAAGAACCAAGGTTATCAATCCAGTAGGAGAACAACACAAAATCCCTTTAGCAGCACCTACACACAAAAAAGCAAACACTTGCACCCAACGCGAATAAGAGGGTTATCAATCCTCTTAGCGGTTATTTGCAAGGATTAATTCTGATAGTGATAGATAGATAAAGTAAAATACTAAATAAAATAAAAGTAATTAAATTGAAGCCAGGTATTTTTGGATTTTAATATATGATAAAGATAGACCCGGGGGCCATAGTTTTCACTAGAGGCTTCTCTCTCGAGCGCAGAACATACGGTGGGTAAACAAATTACTGTTGGGCAATTGATAGAAAAGAAAATAATTATGACGGATTCATGGCAATGATCATGTATATAGGCATCACGTCCGAGACAAGTAGACTGACTCCTGCCTGCATCTACTACTATTACTCCACCCATCGACCGCTATCCAGCATGCATCTAGGGTATTAAGTATGAAACAGAGTAACGCCTTAAGCAAGATGACATGATGTAGACAAAGTAAACTCAAGCAATATGATTAAAACCCATCTTTTTATCCTTAATGGCAACAATACAAATACGTGTCATGTCCCTTTCTGTCACTGGGCTTGAGCACCGCAAGATTGAACCCATCACAAAGCACCTCTCCCATTGCAAGATAAATCAATCTAGTTGGCCAAACCAAACAGATAGATCGGGGAGAAATACAAAGCTATAATAATCACGCATAAAAGAGTTCAGAGAAGACTCAAATATTTCTCATGAATAATCTTATCGTAAACTCACAATTCATCATATCCCAACAAACACACCGCAAAAGAAGATTACATTGGATAGAACTTCAAGAACATCGAGGAGAACATGATATTGAAGATCAAAGAGAGAGAAGAAGCCATCTAGCTACTAGCTATGGACCTGTAAGTCTGTGGTAAACTACTCACACAACATTGGAAGGGCAGCAATGTTGATGTAGAAGCCCTCCGTGATCGATTCCCCCTCCGGCAGAGTACCGGAAAAGGCCTCCAGATGGGATCGCAGAAGAACAGAGGCTTGCGGCGGCGGTAGGGTTTTCTCGTCTGGCTCTTTGATGGTTTCCGAATATTTGAGAATTTATAGAACTGGAATTAGGTCAAAAGGAGCCGTGAGGGTCCCACAAGGCATCAGGGCACCCCCTGGGGCCGCGCCCTATTGCCTTGTGGCTTCCTCGTGAAGCTTCTGGCTTCCTCCCGAAGCTTCCAGGGTCTCTTTTGTCCAGAAAAAAGCGACAAAAAGTTTCCTGGCATTTGGACTTTCTTTGGTACTGATTTCCTGAAAAACCAAAAACAAGCAGAAAACAGCAAATGGCACTGGGCACTAGGTTAATAGGTTAGTCCCAAAAAATGATATATAATTGCATATAAAAACATCCAAGATTGATACAATAATAGCATGGAATAATCAAAAATTATAGATACGTTGGAGACGTATCAAGCATCCCCAAGCTTAATTCCTGCTCGTCCTCGAGTAGGTAAATGATAAAAACAGAATTTTTGATGTGGAATGCTACCTAACATGTTTCATCATGTAATCTCTCTTACGGTATGAATAATAAGATCCGAATGATTCAAAGCAATAGTCTATAATTTGATATAAAGACATCAATACTCAGCCATACTTATAAACAATCATGCCTTCCAAAATAAAAATGCTAAAGAAAGTTATCCCTATAAAATCATATAATCCTGTCATGCTCCATCTTCTTAACACAAAGTATTTATCATGCACTACCCCGATGACAAGCCGAGCAATTGGTTCATACTTTTTAACGCGCTTCAGCTTTTTCAACCCCCACGCAATACATGAGCGCAAGCCATGGATATAGCACTATGGGTGGAATAGAATGTGGTGGTAGAGATTAATACGGGGAAGTCAAAAAGAAGAAGATAGTCTCACATCGATGCGGCTAATCAACGGGCTATGGAGATGCCCATCAATTGATGTCAATGCGAGGAGTAGGGATTACCATGCAACGGATGCACTAAGAGCTATAAGTGTATGAAAGCTCAACATGAAAACTAAGTGGGTGTGCATCCAACTTGCTTGCTCATGAAGACCTCGGGCATTTGAGGAATCCCATCATCGGAATATACAAGCCAAGTTCTATAATGAAAAATTCCCACTAGTATATGAAAGCGACAAAATAGGAGACTCTCTATATGAAAAACATGGTGCTACTTTGAAGCACAAGTATGTAAAAGCATAGTAACACTGCCCCTTCTCTCTTTTTCTCTCATTTCATTCATTTTTTTCTTTCTCTTCTTTTTTTCTCTTTTTTTTGTGGTCACTTTTTGGCCTCTTTTTCTTATTTCCTCACTGGGACAATGCTCTAATAATGATGATCATCATACTTCTATTTACTTACAACTCAAAAGAAAATTACAACTCAAAACTAGAACAAAAATATGACTCTATATGAATGCCTCTGGCGGTGTACCAGGATGTGCAATGATACTAGTGTAACATGTATAAAACATGATGAACGGTGGCTGAGCCACAAATACTATGTCAGCTATATGATCATGCAAAGCAATATAACAATGATGATGTGTGTCATAAAAAACGGAACGGTGGAAGTTGCATGGCAATATATCTCGGAATGGCTATGGAAATGCCATGATAGGTAGGTATGGTGGCTGTTTTGAGGAAGATATAAGGAGGCTTATGTGTGATAAAGTGGATCATATCACGGGGTTTGGATGCACCGGCGAAGTTTGCACCAACTCTCGATGTGAGAAAGGGCAATGCACGGTACCGAAGAGGCTAGCGAATTGCGGAAAGGTGAGAGTGCGTATAATCCATGGACTCACATTAGTCATAAAGAACTCACATACTTATTGCGAAAGTTTATTAGCCCTCGAAGCAAAGTACTACTACGCATGCCCCTAGGGGGATAGATTGGTAGGAAAAGACCATCGCTCGTCCCCGACCGCCAGTCATAAGGTAGACAATCAATAATAAATCATGCTCCAACTTCTTAACATAACGACAGATCATACGTGCATGCTTCAGGAATCACAAACCATAACACTAATATTCTTAAGAAACCACAATTATCTACTAGCACCTCCCACATATTACCATCTTAATAACACAAAACTATTACAAGGAATCAAACTTATCATATTCAGTGATCTACATGAAAGTTTTTATTATATCCCTCTTGAACACCTATCATATTAGGACCAAATTCATAACTCATGCATATTACCATTGCAATTCATTAGACTCTCAAAAAGATATAAGTGAAAAACCGTGCTCTAAAAGATATAAGTGAAGCACTAGAGCAACTGCCTAGCTCAAAAGTTATAAGTGAACCACATACAGTATTCTAATCATGAATAATGTGTGTCCCTCTCAAAAAGGTGTGTTCAACAAAGATGATCGTGACAAACTAAAAAGCAAACAAACTATAACACAAGATGCTCCAAGTAAAACACATATCATGTGATGAATAAAAATATAGCTCCAAGTGAGTTGACGATAGATTGTAGGCTAAAGAGGGGATGCCTTCCGGGGCATCCCCAAGCATAGACGCTTGAGTATTCCTTGAATATTACCTTGGGGTGCCTTGGGCATCCCCAAGCTTAGGCTCTTGCAGCTCCTTATTCCTTTATCCATCGTAGTCTCACCCAAAACTTGAAAACTTCAGCACACAAAACTCAACAGAAACCTCGTGAGATCCGTTAGTATAACAAACAAATCTTGAACTTTAGGTACTGTTGTAAATTGACTAAATTTAATATTGGCATAATTCTACTTTACTCCAACTTTTCCATGACTCATACCCCCTGATACGATCCATAGATTCGTCAAAATAAGCAAGCTATGCAACAAAAACAGAATCTGTCTAAAACAGAACAGTCTGTAAAGATCTGAATTAAAGTCAAACTTATGTAACACCCAAAATTCTGAAAAATTAGGAAAACGTGGGAAATTCATATATAAATATTGTGTAGAAAATTCAGAAGGTTATGACGCTCCAGTAAAAAATTAAAATTCCAGCACTGGACGCAAAAGTTTCTGTTTTCAAACAGCATCAATTATACTATCTTCCAAATCATCCCAAAGGCATTACTTGGTACAAACACTAATTAAAAGATAAAAACACAATCATAACGGAGGCTACACTTGTGTAAACACACAAAAACAGAAATAAAAAGTTTATTGGGTTGTCTCCCAACAAGCTCTTTCTTTATAGCCATTAAGACAGGCTTGAGATTTCAATGATGCTCTCATGAAAGATAATAATTGAAGCACAAAGAAAGCATCGTATAGCATGTAAGAAACATATTTAAGTCCAACATACTTCCTATGCATAGGCATTTTATAAGCAAACAAATTATCAAGACAAGAAGCATCTAGCATATGCAAGGAAGAAGAGCAAAACATTAACAATTTGAACTTCAAGAGAGGTAATTGAGTAACATGAAAATTTCTACAACCATATTTTCCTCTCTAATAATAATTGCATGTAGGATAATAATCGAATTCAACAATATAGCTATCATATAAAATATTCTCTTCATGATCCCTATGCATAAAAGTTTTATAATCTTCCAAGATAGTGGGATTAACATCAAATAAAGTCATGACCTCTCCAAACCCACTTTTATCAAAAATTTCATAAGATTGAACACTCTCCAAATATGTGGGATTATTTTTGTAGGGGAACGCGACAGAAAACAAAAAAATTCGGTACAGCGAGCACGCCCAGGATCACTATGGAGACTGCATACAGGGTTTGATCTGATCATTACCGACTCGTAGCGCAGCAGAAGTAGAGTCGATGTAGATCGTCGGTGCAGATCCCCGCAGCTAGGATTTACAACCTCCCAACCACGAGGATGTACTCCCTCGTCGGACAGCCCTTCGAGAGGCGGTCGGACAGTCCCTTGGACGATGTCACGGATAGCCCTTCGGGAGGACCCTCGAAGCTCGAACTGTAACTCGGACAGCCCTTCGGGAGGACCCTCGAACAGCCCCTTGGGCAAAAGATCGAACCTACGTCCTCTCTATGGGGTTGCACACATACGGTGTCAGCTATCCCGCAGGGCTTCGCTGTCCAGAACTAGTTCCTGCCGGAACCCAGACAGCCTTTCGGCTCTACGAAACTATTTCGTGGGAGGAAGAGAGAAAGCCAGATAATGCATGGCATGTGTATGAGAGCAAGGGATGAGTGTGGAGAGCTCCTCTCCACCTCTATTTATAGGAAAACCAAGGGGAAGGGTGCCTCCAAAAATTACCAAAACACCCATGCATTAGGTCACATATGATGGGCATTAAGGGCATAATGGGAGGCCATGTGGAGCTCCAAGGAGGAGCACCACCCTTGGCCGGCCACCCCATGCCCCCCCCCCAAAGGGGTTCCTTCCCTTGCAAGCCTCTTCCTTCTAGAACTTTGACTAAAGTCCTAAAAGGTGGCTCTCCAAAATAGTAACCATAAAGTGATTTTCACTATTCACGGAAACATTTTTCCGCGACCGTTAAATCCGAAAATATTTCTGTGGGTCTTAGAATAATTCCAGTACCCACAAAAATGATTTTGGACGCGTTCCGAAACAATTCTGGATCAGTGATTTTCATCTGCAAAAAGCAACCAAACCGGTTCCGGCAGCTCCGGAACATTTCCGGTTTTTATCCCGAAAAAATCCCAGAAGTTTCCAGAATAATTCTGGCACCCTCCAAGAATTTCCAGGCGTGTGCCGAAACCAATTTGACTTAATGGTATACTCTGAAACAACTTTTCAGTTTTACCGAAACTATTCCGGTGTTCTCTCCGGAACGTTTCCGTTGTCTCCGAAACTTTTCCGGTGACTTTCTCTCAGACTCCCTGTCTAGTATTCAGCAGATAGATGACCCTTAAGCGTGTGACCCTATAGGTTCGGTGAAGTATAGACATGACCGGAACACTTTCCGATCAATGATCAATAGAGGAACCGTGGACACCCATATTGATCCCTATACCCACACGAATAAATATTCGACTGAACCTCCAGTTGCCGTGTGCTATTCCTGTTGCTTCGCGATATGTTACAAACACCCGACGTGAGATTTATCGACATCCCCGTGGATCAACACTTGTCCACTATGCCAGTTACCTCATTACCGGTTTTGTTCTCTTTTCTTGTTTCCGTGTTACGGCATCCCTGTGATAAAATCACAATGTGTCTGGCCAGACAATGATGGATACCGTAACACTGAGAGGGCCCGAGAATATCTCTCCATCGTCGAAGGAGCAAATCCCAATCTCGAGCTATCTCATTTCTTGTCATACTTTTCTATGACCCCGTAAGCCGCCGTAATAGCCACACAGTTACGGATGACGTTTAACAAACCCCAAAGTCCACGAAGCAAGTACGAAGGAACTTGATACTCTCATGGTCTAAGGAATTATGCAAACATTAACTATCTCTGTGTTATTAACCATTAACTTGTGATGAATGTATCTCATAGCATAACATTAATTCGGGTCGATTCAACACAAGTGTTCTACTAACATTGTGCCCTCAAAATTGCCGGCATAGTCATGCCCATGATCAGGAAAACAGGATCATCATGCAATACTTGAGCTAGTCTTAGAGGCATGACTAGGAATACATTTTACTGTTTATTATACCACACGTGCACATGAGTTTCCCTCCGAGCCTCGTGGATATTGCAGACTCGAGAATCATTGCAGTTATAGCATGGGACATAAACATTCATTACAAACTTTTGGAGATACAAAATAACTGTTATTACTGCCTCTAGGGCATATCTCCTACACTTTTTACCTAAAGTTGACACTCTTCCAAACCCAATTTGAATATTATTGCAAACATTATTATCGATAGTATATTCATCATGAGGCTTAAATAAATTTTCAAGATCATAAGAAGCATCATCACCCCAATCATGATCATTGCAATAAGTAGTGATCATAACAAAATTTTCATCCCCAAGCTTGTAGCTTTGCATATCATTAGCACAGTCACATTAATAGAATTTATAATAACATCATTGCAATCATGCTTTTCATTCAAGGAGCTATCAAATGTGGGTGCAATAGCAATAATTTCATTTTTAACATAAGGAACTATAGCAAGTTCATCTCTATAAGCATCATTAATATTGGCATCATGGCCATAAGAATAGCAAGCATCACGTTCATCAAGAGGGGATATTTCAATCGAATCAACAAATTCAAAATTATCTATGGATTCATGCATATCATTATTCTCTTCCAAAGTAGCAGACATTCTCTCAATAAATTCATTAACATAAGCACCCTTAAAAGCAACAAATTCTTCAATTTGTTCGATATAAACACCCTTGGCATAAGAAGATAAGATTTCATTATCATTAAACTCACATAGGTAGGGAAGGTGTTTTTTAGGGTTCTTAGAGCAACAAGTAAAATAATAAATTTCACATAGATTCCAAGCATAACATAGCAAACAATTTGTTTGATTCCATAAGAGTCTCCCTTTTTGAGACAAACGGTGACGCACAAAATGAGCATGCTCATCTAAAGATTTTCCCTCAACGAAACTAGTTGGGGTTTCAGCACGAGCACAAATGGATCAAAGATGATCCAAGTAGAAAACTTTAAGTGGATCCATAGTGATCTTAAATTTTTTCTTTCATTTTCTATTTTTGTGTGTTGACATGAAGGCAATAAAAGCAAGCAAACTAGCAAACAAGCGAATAAAAATATTTTTGTGTTTTTGTAAAAATTGTTTTAGAAGTGGGGGTGATGAAAACAAGAGGCAAATGCAAATAAAAAAGGCAAATAAAATAAATGCAAGTGGATGATAGTTTATGCAAAGTTACTTGATAATTTTTGGTGATGTCTCCCCGGCAACGGCGCCAGAAATTCTTCCTGCTACTTGTAGACTACGTTGGTATTTCCCTGAAGAGGAAAGCATGATGCAGTATAGTAGAGATAAGTATTTCCCTCAGTTAAGAACCAAGTTTATCAATCCAGTAGGAGAACAACACAAAATCCCTTTAGCAGCACCTACACACACAAAAGCAAACACTTGCACCCAATGCAAATAAGAGGGTTGTCAATCCTCTTAGCGGTTATTTGCAAGGATTAATTCTGATAGTGATACATAGATAAAGTAAAATACTAAATAAAATAAAAGTAAATAATTTGCAGCAAGGTACTTTTGGATTTTAATATATGATAAAGATAGACCCGGGGGCCATAGTTTTCACTAGAGGCTTCTCTCTCGAGCGCAGAATATACGGTGGGTAAACAAATTACTGTTGGGCAATTGATAGAAAAGCAAATAATTATGATGGATTCATGGCAATGATCATGTATATAGGCATCACGTCCGAGACAAGTAGACCGACTCCTGCCTGCATCTATTACTATTACTACACCCATCGACCGCTATCCAGCATGCATCTAGGGTATTAAGTATGAAACAGAGTAACGCCTTAAGCAAGATGACATGATGTAGACAAAGTAAACTCAAGCAATAGGATTAAACCCCATCTTTTTATCCTTAATGGCAACAATACAAATACGTGTCATGTCCCTTTCTGTCACTGGGATTAAGCACCGCAAGATTGAACCCATCACAAAGCACCTCTCCCATTGCAAGATAAATCAATCTAGTTGGCCAAACCAAATGGATAGATCGAAGAGAAATACAAAGCTATAACAATCATGCATAAAAAAGTTCAGAGAAGACTCAAATATTTCTCATGAATAATCTGATCATAAACTCACAATTCATCAGATCCCAACAAACACACCGCAAAAGAAGATTACATCGGATAGAACTCCAAGAACATCGAGGAGAACATGGTATTGAAGATCAAAGAGAGAGAAGAAGCCATCTAGCTACTAGCTATGGACCCGTAGGTCTATGGTAAACTACTCACACATCATCGGAAGGGGAGCAAAGTTGAGGTAGATGCCCTCCATGATCGATTCCCCATATGGCAGAGTACTGGAAAAGGCCTCCAGATGGGATCGCGGAAGAAAAAAGGCTTGCGGCAGCGGTAGGGTTTTCTCGTCTGGCTCTCTGATGGTTTCCGGATATTTGAAAATTTATAGAAGTGAAATTAGGTCAAAAGGAGCCACGAGGGGCCCACCAGGCATCAGTGCGCCCCCCTGGCCTGCGCCCTGTTGCCTTGTGGCTTCCTCGTGAAGCTTCTGGCTTCCTCCCGAAGCGTCCAGGGTCTCTTTTGTCCAGAAAAAAATCATCAAAAAGTTTCGTGGCATTTGGACTTCGTTTGGTACTGATTTCCTGAAAAACCAAAAACAAGCAGAAAACAGCAACTGGCACTGGGCACTAGGTTAATAGGTTAGTCCCAAAAAATGATATATAATTTCATATAAAAACATCCAAGATTGTTAATATAATAGCATGGAACAATCCAAAATTGTAGATACGTTGGAGACGTATCACTCCACTGTACCAAAATAGGTTGAAAAATCGTATATGTGTCCTTGGGTGAATGTTTAAGTCGCATACAAGAAATGGGAATGAATTTCAAACATCTGGGTGTCGCGGCTCGGCCGAAAACATTGAGAAACATGGTTTTTAAATTCATGTAAATCCAAAAATTTCCTAAAAATCACGGAACTTGGAATGGTGTCTTGACATGGCACCAGCATGTTGTGGTAAATTTTTTGTTTGATTTGGGACAAGTTTTGGTATAAGCTTCTTACAAATCGGAGCTTCTCTCAAGAAGGCTCATGGTTACGATAGGGAATGTGTCAACTTTGTGGGCGAAACGACATACACTGCCTCTTCCTGCCTTAATTTTTTACAGAGGTAACAAAGACCAATAGGAGTGTCGCGCTATAATTTGGAATTATTCTGGGTTCGTTTGGCCTTTTTATACATTTATTGAGTTTTCTAGGCATTTAATATACATAATTCAAATTTGAACTACATGCACATGCTCCAGTGCACCAAAATGGGTTAAAAAATCATATATGTGTCCTTGGGTGAATGTTTAGGTCCCATGCAAGAAATGAGAATGAATTTCAAACATTCGGGCATCGTGGCTTGGCCGAAAACATTGACAAACTTGGTTTTTAAATTCCTATAAATCCAAACTTGCCTGAAAATCATGAAACTTGGCATGTTGCCTTGACATGGCACCAACATGTTGTGGTAAAAAATTTGTCCGATTTTTTGAAGGCGCACACATTAACAACCAACAAAGTCATTTTGGAACAAAGAGCTGCCACATTACAATCAGAAACACAAGTGTTATTCAAACCATGGGCGTTGTACTAACCATTTACGTGCCACCACGCGTCCCCATTTTTATTGGCTAGGAGGCGCCGTGAGCCTATTTGAGTAGACGGGAGGCGTGGAGCAGACCGCTGCGCAGGCTGACCGGGAGGCGAGCCCTTTAACCTCCATCCGTCGCCCATCTCGCTCCCAACTTCTCCATTAATGACGCTCGAGCCTGGCTAGGTCTCCGTCGACTGAGATTTAAGGGAGAAAAAAGAAAATTTGAAAAAAAAAATTTGCACGGATAACTCACGGACATAGCCTCGACTGAAACTTAACGAAGACTTAGCAAGACTGTTATATATGATGACGATGGCAATGGATAGTAATTGTCTTACATATTCAGGAAGACAATTTAAAATGCCACACGTAGCAACGCCCGAAATACGCAGGGGCAAAAGAAGAAGGAAGAAGACGTAGACAACAATTTGGGTCGCTGCTCTACTCCTTCTTGATGGGTTGCTGCAGGGCATGGAGTTCCTCCAACTCCTTCTTCATCACCTCAACAAACTTCACCTCCTTTCGCCTCTCCTCCACCATCTTCATCATTGCATCCAAGGTGATGGAGTTCTTGCGGCGAACGGCAATGATCTCTTTCATGTCCTCAATACTTCGCTTGACAGCAGCTTTGGATTCCCGCACCAGCCTTTCGCGCTCGATACGGAGGTTGGCATTATCGTCCATAATTTCCTCGACCATGGCGGTCGTCTTCTTCATCACAGCAGTGCTCTCCTCATGCTGCTTCGCACTGCCGGCGATCTTGGCCCTCAGCAGGTCGCACTGGGTGCGGAGCTTCGCCTTGTCATCCCTTAGTCCCCGGATGACGCCGATCGCCTTATCGAATAAGGCATTGATCTCCTTGTGCAGCTTTGCCTAGCCAGAGATCTCATCCTTCAGCTTATTGAGCTCAGTGTGCATGCACCTGCGAGAGCCCTCGCCTTCCCGGAAGAGATCTTCCTAGGCCGCCGCGGCACGGCAGGACCTCTCTGCTGATTCCGCGGCGCGGCGGGTCAACCTTGCAGCTTCCACGGCGCGGCCGGACCACTCTGCTACTTCGACGGTGTGGCGGGAGCTCTGTGCTGCTTCGGCGGCGTGGCGGGACCTTCGTGCTGCATCGGTGGCGCAGTGGGACCTCGTGGTTGCTATCGCGGTGAGGCGGGACATCTCTGCTACTTCCGCTTCCATGCTCGCCACTCCCTGGTCAATTCTCGACGAAGAACTCCTACGGGCCATGGCAGACTCAAGGAACGACGAAGAAAGACTTGTTTGTTTTTTGATGAGGAATTGAGGTGGATTGTGCAGTCATTTTCGAGTAGGTTGTATTTATAACCTAGTAATAAGCTGCTAAGTGGGAAAACATTTAGGTTTTGATCGGTGTGAACACGTTTGCAATTAAATATAGCGTGGTAATTTGGAATGTGACGGGAAACAAGCTCAAAACTTATTGACGGTTCCGGTTTCGAAGTGTGGCACGATTCCCAGATGGTGTAACGTGGGCAAGCGTTCTCGGATGCGTACGTGGCGTGTGCGTCGCAATCGGCGATGTTAGCACACTACTTGTTCCATCGCGCACAATTCTTTTAATTAGACTGTGTGCCCGTATGAGTAATGCTAGATGCACGGAGATTTACTTAAGGATTTTACAGGGTAGCTGAAGTGGACCAATAGAATTGGAGATTAGGGGAGGTTGGGCCCCCCCCCGGCTGAAAATCAGGGGGGAGAATGATTAGTTAGTTGAAGATCGTGTAAAACACCCGTAACAGGTCCGTGTATAGGATTATCGGTGCCCGTATATCGCAGACTCCTTGATCTGGCTGAGAGCATCTCCAACAGCCTTTCTATATTTGCACTCACTTACTCCCTCCATTTCTTTTCAGTCTGCATATAAAGTATGATCAAAGTCAAGCTTTGTAAAGTTTGACTAACTTTATATTACAAAATAACCTCCTCCAACAGCCTTTGTATAAGTGCCCCCCCACCTATTTTTTTTGACAAAGCTTGCTAAATCTGCCATCCCACTTTGTATATTTGCAAACCCAAAGGGCACTTGCTAAATTTTGGCAAGGCTTTGTAAAAGTGGTCCCCTTCATATTTTTGTCTCAATGACTAGTGGGCCAGTGTGTGATGTGTACGTGTATGTGTGAGCTGCGTATGTGCGTCGTGTGTGCGTGTATGTGTGTGATGTGTGCGTGTGTACGTGTACATGCGTGTGTATGTGTACGCGTGTGTGTTGCGTGTGTGTACGTGTACACGTGTGTGTACATGTATGCGTGTGTACATGTACGCATGTGTGCAGATTTTGTGTACGCATACGCGTGTGCACACGTGTACACGAGTTATGCTAGTATATGTGTGATGTGTCTATGACAAACTGTCCCCACATGTCATTGTGTGTTTTGTGTAAATATAGCAATCCGATATACAAAGGCTACCAAAGCAAAAAACATGTTGGCTTTGTAAACCTTCTCTCTCCTCTTGCTATACCATGTTTTTATAGCAATCCAATATACAAAGGCTGTTGGAGATGCTCTGACCGTTTCTGTTGTTTTGGCTCATAGAAAACAATTCATCCGAGTGAACTGTTTGCTGTCTATCGCACACACCTTGATCTGGCTGACCATTTCTGTTGTTTTTGCTCATCGAAAATAGTTCATCAGAGTGAACTATTTGCCGTCTATCGCACACACCTTGATCTGGTT
The DNA here is from genome assembly GCA_039707655.1 of Elymus sibiricus. Lineage (NCBI taxonomy): Eukaryota > Viridiplantae > Streptophyta > Magnoliopsida > Poales > Poaceae > Elymus > Elymus sibiricus. The sequence goes on from CM077666.1 coordinate 335,490,141, forward strand.
GATGTTTCTGTTGTATTGGGTAATTGCAAACAGTTCATTTGAGTGAACTGTATGCAGTATATCGCACACACCTTGAACTGGCTGACCGTTTCTGTTGTTCTGGCTCATCGCAAACGTTCATATGGATCAACTGTATGGCACGTATCGGACACGCAACTCTAATCTGAATCGTGCTTGATGTCTCCGCCATCGCACACAGTTCGTCTTATTGGTGACAGTTTTAATATGATAACATTTGCGATTAATGCATCTCACACAGTTTGGTCGAGGGGTCTTGTCGGGCCCGTGGAACCCAGGGTATCCAGGCCCGTCTGCCTTTGGCCCAGGGCGCAACGCCTGACGTAGGCCCAGCAGATCGTCATCATCAAGCACCTCACCAAGACTCCTCATGAGGCCTCGGCCTCACGAGGACCCCTCCTCAGAAAGCGGGCGAGCAAGACGCATCATCTTCACCTATAGCCTCGCGAGGCCCTCTCGGGAGGCGGCCTCCAGAGGTGTCCTCCCGAGGAACTCTACTGGAGGCGCTCAAGACAAGGGCTGTTCGGCTCGGCCGCACGGTCTCGTGCCCATCACGTGGGTGATGCGCGCGGCGACGAACGGCGACAGAGGTCGTGCCAGCAGGCGCGGATGAAGAGGGCTTCCCCTTTCATGCTAAGGGAGCAAGGCCAGCAGTCCACTTCCCAAAGCAACCCCAAAGTTTGCCCGATCGGCGAAAGAAGACCAAGACGGCGGGCGTGCTGGGCGGAGGTGATCACCGAGCCCACCAGCGCGTCATGGATCATGCTTTTGCAGGCAAAGACCACCTTTAGTCAGGATAGCCTGAGCGCCTGTCCCCTTTCAAAACCTGCCAAGTGTGTTAACCCTTCCCGCCTAAGTTTTGAGGGGGAAGAGGACCAAGGCAGGTATAAAGGGACAGTGCTGCCATTGTGGTGAGAGATCCGATCCGGTCAACTCCTTCTTCTCCTACCTTGTACGCGAGAACGCCTTCTGGCGCACCACAATCATAACCAAGCAGGAGTAGGGTTTTACACTGCAAGGTGGCCCGAACCTGGGTAAACCGTTGAGTCCACGGTCCATCCTTGCTAGCGCGCTCTTGCCGTAGCTTCGCCGTAGTTAGGCTGTGGTAGGGGATGAAGAGGTAGGAACGAGCTCACCCCAGTGTTCGAACCTTTGGGTCCCCGGAGCCCGAACTCTGACATTTGGCGCGCCAGGTAGGGGGTGCGCTACTGTTCTTCCGCTCCGTTCTCCGTTCCGCCAGCTTCATGGCCGATGCCCGCCGTGAGCGCGCTGAGCGCAGGGCCGGCCGCATGGCTCAGACGGAGCCGGTGGCCCGCGGCAACCGCCGCCGCCCTGTAGAGATCGCAGCTGCTGCCGCCACCGACCCCGCTGCCCGTGAGCAGCAGGATTCCTCCCTGCACCCCTCTGTGCAGGCGAACGACCACACCGCCACGGCCTCTTCCTCCCTCGCCCACCGTGGGCCACCGAATGCGCTGGCTGCACTACTCATGGTGCGCGAGCTGCTCCGCTACCGTCCAGCTGACGCCGGCTACAACACCTGGCTTGGTCGCATCACCGAGCTCGTCAACGCCGTCGGGGACGCTCCAGTGCCTTCCCACTCACTCTGCCCTCCGCCGTCTCACGCTGGGGACCTAGCGCACAGCGCTCCCCCGCCGCCTCCTCTGCGCAACGAGTTCGGCTGGCCCCAGCGCAACGCGTGGGCGCGCGAGCCGTCCCATGGCGCGTCCCCGCCAGTCTGAGACGAGGCCAGCTGCCAGATCGTTCGACGCGCCCCCTGATGCGCGAGTGCTCCTCGAGTGGCAGCGCCAGCGCCAGGACTAGGCCGTCCAGGAGGTTGCAGCGGCTGGGCGCCAGAACTGTGCCGCCCTTGCCGGCAGCGTCCCCTCAAGCGGCATGGGCTGCCGTGCCTTCACCCGCCAGCTGCGTTGGGTGGTGTGGCCTGCGAAGTTCAAGCCTAAGCTACCTTCGAGCTACGACGGCACCCCCAACCCTGCAGAGTTCCTTCAGCTCTACGCGTTGAGCGTCGAGGCGGTGAATGGCGACGACAAGGTCATGGCGAATTGGTACCCCATGGCCCTCAAGGACGGCCCGTGCTCCTGGCTCATGAACCTCCCCGAGGCGTCCATCTCATCGTGGGCCGAGCTCTGCAGCCAGTTCGTTGCCAATTTCAAGGGCACGCAAGACCGCTCCCTCACCATCAACGAGCTGCGGCACGTACGGCAGCGCCCAGATGAGACCCTCCACAAGTACATCCAGTGCTTCAGCCAAGTGCGCAACAAGATACCGCGCGCCTCCGACGCGGCCGTCATCTCTGGATTCTCCACCGGCGTCACGTACTTCAAGATGCACGAGAAGCTCACCATCAACGACGAGCTAGACTCAGTGCTTGAGCTGTTCGACCTCGCCGACAAGTGCGCCAAGGCTGAAGAAGGCCGCCTCTTCATCCACAACGACCCCGACGCGGCGCTCGATGCTGCTAAGACCAAGAACAAGGACGTCAAGCGCAAGGGCCCTGCCGTGCTTGCGGTGGAGGCCGAGCAGAAGCGCGGCCGTGACCGTGACAAGCCCAGGGAAGATGGCCGGCCGCTCTGCGCCTCCCACAACGTGCGCTCCCATAGCACTGAAGACTGCCAGGAGCTCAAGCTGCTCCATGACGAGCGCCAGGGCCGCCGAGACGACCGCAACGGCCGCAGCGCCGGTCACAGAGGTGGCCGCGGCGGCAACCGCTGGGACGGCCGCAACGGCAATGGCAACTTCCGCCAGGGATGGCGCGACCAGCCTCGTGAGGCTGCCTGGCGCGACCAGCCTCATGAGGCGAACCCTCAGGCCAATGCCGCTCTCTCGCCGCTGCCGCCACCACCTCGGAGGAATGACGTCAACTAGCCTGATGAGGGCGCAGGGGGCTACCAGGAGCCTCGCGCGGTCGCCTGCATCCTTGGCGGGGCCCAGGCCCCTGTCGGGCCCATGGAACCCAGGGTATCCAGGCCCGTCTGCCTTTGGTCCAGGGCGCAGCGCCTGGCGTGGGCCCAGCAGGCCGTCATCACCAAGCATCTCACCAAGACCCCTCATGAGGGCCTGGCCTCCTGAGGACCCCTCCTCAGGGAGCGGCGGACAAGACTCGGCATCTTCAACAGTAGCCTCGCGAGGCCATCTCGCGAGGCAACCTCCCGAAGGTGCTCAAGACGAAGGCTGTTCTGCTCGCCTGCGCGGTCTCGTGCCCATCACGTGGGTGACGTGCGCGTCGACGAGCGGCGACAGAGGCCGCGCCAGCAGGCGCGGATGAAGATGGTTTCCCCTTTTGTGTTAAGGGAGCAAGGCCAGCCGTCCACTTCCCAAAGCAACCCCAAAGGTTGCCCGATTGGCGAAAGAAGACCAAGATGGCGGGCGCACGGGGTGGAGGTCATCACCGAGCCCACCGGCGCGTCATGGATCATGCTTTTGTAGGTGAAGACCGCCTTTAGTCAGGATAGCCTGAGCGCCTGTCCCCTTTCAAAACCCGCCAAGTGTGGCAACCCTTCCCGCCTAAGTTTTGACGGGGAAGAGGACCAAGGCAGGTATAAAGGGACAGTCCTGCCATTGTGGTGAGAGATCCGATCCGGTCAACTCCTTCTTCTCCTACCTTGTATGCGAGAACGCCTTCTGGTGCACCACAATCATAACCAAGCAGGAGTAGGGTTTTACACCGCAAGGTGGCCCGAAGCTGGGTAAACCGCTGCACAGTCCACTCCTCGCTAGCGCGCTCCCGCCGTAGCCTCGCCGTAGCTTAGCCGTGGTAGGGGACGAAGAGGTAGTAACAAGCTCATCCCAGTGTTCGAACCTTTGGGTCCCCGGAGCCCGACTTCCGACATTTGGCGCGCCAGGAAGGGGTGCGCTATTGTTCTCTTGCTCCGCCCTCCGTTCTAGCAGTCTCATGGCCGACGCACGTCGCGAGCGCGCCGAGCGCAGGGCTGGCCGTGTGGCTCAGACGGAGCCGGTGGCCCGTGGCAACCGCCGCCGCCCTATCGAGGCTGCTGCCGCCACCGACCCCGCTGCCCGCGAGCAGCAGGACTCCTCCTTGCACCCCTCCGTGCAGGCGAACGGCCACACCGCCACGGCTTCTTCCTCCCTCGCCCCCAATGGGCTGCCGAATGCGCAGGCCGCGCTACTCATGGCACGTGAGCTGCTCCGCTACCGTCCCGCTGACGGCGGCTACGACGGCTGGCTTGGCCGCATCACCGAACTTATCAACGCCACCGGGGACGCTCCGGCGCCTTCCCACTCGCTCCGCCCTCCGCCGTCTCGCGCTGGGGACCTGGCGCACGGCGCTTACCCGCCGCCTCCTCTGTGTTCTTCGCCGGCGTCACGAGCTCGGCGGGCCTTAGCGCAATGCGCGGGCGCGCGAGCCGTCCCGTGGCGCGTCCCCGCTAGCTCATGACGAGGCCAGCTGCCAGATCATCCGACGCGCGCCCCACGACGCGCGAGTGCTCCTCGAGCGGCAGCGCCAGCGCCAGGACCAGGCCGTCCAGGAGGTTGCGGCGGCAGGGTACCAGAACCGCGCCGCCCTCGCCGGCGGCGTCCCCTTGAGCGGTGTGGGCTGCCACGCCTTCACCCGCGAGCTGCGTCGGGTGGTGTGGCCCGCAAAGTTCAAGCCTGAGCTGCCTCCGCGCCACGACGGCACCCCCAACTCTGCGGAGTTCCTCTAGCTCTACGCGCTGAGCATCAAGGCGGCGAACAGAGACGACAAGGTCATGGCGAACTGGTTCCCCATGGCCCTCAAGGACGGCCCACGCTCCTGGCCCATGAACCTCCCCGAGGCATCCATCTCATCGTGGGCCGAACTCTGCAGCCAGTTCGTCGCCAACTTAAAGGGCACGCAAGACCGCTCCCTCACCATCAATGGCCTACGGCGCGTGAAGCAGCGCCCAGACGAGACCCTCCGCAAGTACATCCACCGCTTCAGCCAAGTGCGCAACAAGATACCGCGCGCCTCCGATGCGGCCGTCATCTCTGCGTTCTCCACCGGCGTCACGGACGTCAAGATGCACGAGAAGCTCGCCATCAACAACGAGCTGGACTCGGTGCTTGAACTGCTCGACCTCCCCGATAAGTGCGCCAAGGCTGAAGAAGGCCGCCTCTTCGTCCACAACGACCCTGACGCGGCGCTTGAGGCCGCCAAGACCAAGAATAATGACGTCAAGCGTAAAGGCCCAACCGTGCTTGCGGCGGAGCCAAGCAGAAGCGCGGCCGTGACCATGATGAGCCCAGGAAAGACGGCGGCCGCTCTGCGCCTACCACAATGTGCCCTACCACAGCACCGAAGACTGCCAGGAGCTCAAGCTGCTCCGCGACGAGCGCCAGGGGTGCCGAGACGACCACAATGGCCGCAGTGCCGGTCGCGGAGGTGGCCGCGGCGGCAACCGCTGGGACGGCCGCAACGGCAACGGCAACTTCCGCCAGGGCTGGCGCGACCAGCCTCGCGAGGCCGCCTGGCGCGACCAGTCTCGTGAGGCTGCCTGGCGCGACCAGCCTCGCGAGGCGAACCCTTAGGCCAATGCCGCTCTCCTGCCGCTGCCGCCGCCACCCTGGAGGAACGACATCAACCAGCCCGATGAGGGTCCTGGGGGCTACCAGGAGCCTTGCGCGGTCGCCTGCATCCTTGGCGGGGCTCATGCCGCCGATTCCAACCGCCACTTCAAGCTGCTCTCTTGTGAAGTGAATGCCACCCTCCCGAGGCCTGAGGCCGCGCAGCCCCTCAAGTGGTCGCAGCACGCCATCACCTTCGACTCCAAGGACCACCTAATGTCCACAGCCTCCGCAGGCGCACTCCCCATGTTGTGCACTCCCACCATCAGCAACACCGCGGTCACCAAGTGTCGGGGCCAGATTTTCCGGGACATGATATCCCAGAAATTAACCCCTCGTGTCGTCACTAGCCCAGGATTACTGTTACTGGTGGCCACACCCTTGTTACAGATTACCAAGCAATTACAAGAATTGGATACAAGACCATGAAGGTCTAATGATACAACAATGATTTCTATTGGCTGGTGACGGAAGCGACTCGTGGTTCTCCAACGTCGATGGGGCTCCATTCCCACATGAACAGCTGACCCGGATAACTCCTATCCTGCGTGGCTGCTATCCTAGGCTCGGCATGTGCGTCGTTGTGGGACTCCTTGTGATATCCTGACCTGGCCAATTAAATAGCCAGGGACAAGCCAGTGAGTACGTTGGAATGTACTCGCAAACATAATGAACAAAAGATATACCGTATGCATATGATCATGATGGGTTAAATGAGATGCATATGTTCGCTGATATTAAATTATGGCATGATAAATATTAGCATGTGCAGAAGTATGAGTAAATAAAATGTTAGTGACAAACCAAGAAAGTTAAAAGTGGATAATCGGGCGAGACAGGACCGCCTGAGAATCCAAAAGAAAATATAAAGTGGAGAATCGGGCGAGACAAGACCGCCCGAGTATCCAAGAGAAATGCCAAACGGGTGTCTAAAAGAGAATCGGGCGAGACAGGACCGCCCGAGAACTCAAGCGACGCCACGAGAGGTCTTGAAAAGAAATGCCAAACGGGTGTCTAAAAGAGAATCGGGCGAGACAAGACCGCCCGAGAACTCAAGCGACGCCACGACAGGTCTTGAAAAGAAATGCCAAACGGGTGTCTAAAGGAGGTTCGGGCGAGACATGACCGCCCGAGAACTCAAGCGACGCCACGAGAGGTCTTGAAAATAAATGAGTATCCCGGGTAGTCTAGCCAGCCCATGAGATACTTAAAAAAATAAAAATAAGAGAAACGGTTAGTCCATAATAATAACAATAATATTCATGACAACCATAATATTCATGATAGCGTCAGTGGCGACAATAATTATCCTGCAAAATAAATCATGCTCAATTTTAATTATTTTTCCTCCGGAGACCGACACTAAGACCGACACTTGACCAACCCAGACTGTAGTCCTTAACCGCGGACACGGCTATTCGAATAGGTATAACTCTGCAGAGGGTGTACTCTTTACCCACAAGTAAAGGATTTCTTTAGCCAGCACCGAGACGCTGACTAATTCCCATTACGGTCTTTGGGTTGAAAACACACCTGACCAGCACACACCAGATTAACTCTCCGGATGCCAGGAATCACCCAAGGCATCGTTCAAGATAAACTCTATGACGGGGAGACTACAATCTCGAATAGCATGGGATCACAATATTTATATCGGCACGCAAACAGGGGTGCTACCCCTCTCCGGCTACAACCGGAGACACCCATGCCCCCTGACCAAGTGACATGCCTACCATGGGCCAATGGTATCTTTCACTATGGCGCCTCTGTACGGTGTGTGCAGGAAAGGGGTTAACAACTTACTGAACCATACCCTACCTGTGGCAGGGACAAGTGGCAGCACGGATCAAGTATGGGGGTTACCGGAACAAGACTCGATCTACGGTCGACTCAGGAGGTTTAAGTTTTCCTGCAGTGGTTAGCACAATAAAGTGTTCTTTCAACAGTAACACCAAAACAAGGCCACAGTCCTTGCAAGTCCCAACATGCATAACTAACAAGGCATGATCACGCTCCAACGTGATCAACCTTCTACTGGTAACGGTATTTCTCTTATACCTGCTCCTACAAGTTAGTCATGACAAGCACACGTTGCACGGTACGAGGAAACATGCCAACACTATATGCATGCAAATTTTATCTGAATTCAACATATGCATGATTCAATTATTTCTTGCAAACATTTAACCATGCAATCACCATATCAAGTGTTCAAGATGCTTGCCTTGAGCATGCAGAAGGATTGGGTGTACTCCAAAACTTTTGAAAATTTTCTCTTCCCTCCATTTTCCTATTTTTCAAACAATGCAATTACCACACAAATATTAAGCAGGAAAAATAAAAGTGCTCTAAAAATGCTAATTTCACTTTTCTAGGGCTTCTCTGGCTATAAGAAAAATAACCAAGGTGGTTCTACTGGATTTTGAGCACTAAGAATTTTTAAACATTTCAATTAGGTGGAAACAAGGGAATAATGGATCTGCAGGAATTTTTACAGAAAACATTTTATAAAAAATAGTTGAGGCACCTATTAAATAAAACATGATTTTAGAGACATTTATAAATTGGTTTCACTGGATTTGGAGTTAAGGTGAATAGTCTAGGAATTATCTAAGTTGACTTATACTAGAAAATGACCTATTAAATAGGTCATGCAGAAATTAGCCTTAGGAAAAATGTTCACTATAGTTAGTTAAATAAAGATCAATTTTATAAGCCCCTACAAATTTGTATTGTCTCATTTGAATTTGAAATGACTTCTGTAGATGTTTTTATGCCTCTGGGTAAAAAAAGAAAAAGGCAGAAGAACACCCGACGGGCTGGAGGCGCGCACCGGGCGAGGCCCAGCTAAACGGCGCCACTGGGTCGAGCCTAGAGACGCAGCCACGCGGGGCAAAACAGTGACTCACCGACAGGTGGGACCCACCTGTCGGGTTTGTCTCCCACCTCGCGCGCGCCTGGACAGAAACAGAGGAGGAGTTCCGGCAATGATTGCCGGCGCTGTAGGGCATCTCCGGCGACGCTCGGCACATGGGTAGGTTCAGGGGAAAGTGCCGCATCTGTGGGAGGTCGAGGTAGTCGTTGAGGGGCTCAGAATTGAGCAGGGCTTCGGGTGAGGTGGAAGGTGGTTACGGTGGGGAACAGAGGGTCCTCCTCAGCCGCGGGGAAGGAGAGAGGGGGTGAGGGGAGGCCCTGTGGTGGCACTAGGGTCTCTCTGGTGCGGAAATTTGCTACGAGTAGCAGCTGGGTGGCTCGAATTTTGGAGGAGGCCCACCGCGGCAATGGCGGCCGTAGGAGAAGAAAATGGGCACGAGAGCTCGAATCCTTCTGGAGCGAGGCTACTGGGAGATGTTGGAGAAGCGTTGTGAGCATGGATGAGCCCGGGGAGGCCAATTTATAGGCGGGTGATGTCGGTTCCGTGGCTTCCCGAGAAAGCCATGGTGGCGCGGCCATTACTGCGCTGGGGTCAGCGAGGCCGGTAGGAAGTCGGTGGGGAGCTGGTGAGCTGTGGATAGGTTCGGCCGTTGGCCATTAAGAGAGAGGGGTCCGGGGAGAGACATGGCAGAGTGGCCGTCGTCGGGCGGCGGTTTTGGACGGTGGTGGTCGGCGGTGGCCGGTGCTAATGGCCAGGGGAGGGTGTCAGTAGGGCTCAGGGTGGACTGGGTGATCTAGCGAAAGACTAGGGCGAGCAGGAGAGGCAGCAAGGGCGTGGCAGTAGCTCGATGCCAGCAGTGCAAAACCCGTGCTCTGGATGTGCTCTCTGTACGCAGGCATAGTGTTCAACCAAATGCCAGAGCACACTAAGTGGATCTACTCGAGCTGATTTTTCGTAGGGCTATGCTGACAATGATAGCAATACTACTGGACATGCTATTTTGGACAGAAGTGCAAGTGGTATTTGTAGTTTAGAAAAGTGCAAAATTCCTGTCATGCACATAAGCTTCTTGACAAAATGCTAGGGCTATCTAGAAGACTTTGTTGGAAGTGAAATTTGGCAGGATGGTGTCTCTTTAGATGGTAGAGATGATGGGGTGGTTGGTTTGACCAAAGGAAAAACTTGCAAGTGCAAGTTTTACTGAAATTCGTTTCTGGACAGAAACTGCAGGGAATAATTTGGTGAACTAAAATGATGATATTGGGGGTGAGCTCCTGGACTTAAGGGTTTGGTTGGAAGGACTATAAGGTGGAATAATTACAGAATTTTTGGAGCAAGGAAAAATAGGGTTGTAGTTGAAACTCAAAAATAGAACTGAATTGAAAAGAGGATGTTTCACTCAAAAATTTCAAAAGACCAGGTTGGGTTTTTGCATAAAAGAGATCTGTAGGCATCATATGACCCCTCATAATTTTTGTGGAATTTTTAAAAAATTATTTAAAATAGTTATAGTGCAACAAAGGCAATTAAAAAATTGAAAATGCTATAATAATGATTATCTTGGGCAGAATTTTATTATGAAAATAATTAATAATGTTATTAAAATATAAATGAAATATTTTAAGAGAGCTACTAAATCCCACAATATTAAAAAAAAATCTATATGGAGGGAAGAATTTTGGAAAACAGAAACAGAAAATACTCTGAAATAATAAAAGACCTAATAAAATTCCAAAATTTTATTTCTGGCCAAATTTTATTTAATAAAAATATGGTTAAATTTTTGGGGTGTTACACCAAGACCCTCATCGACGGAGGCACTGGCCTCAACGTGATCTCCATCGAAACCTTCGAGACGCTCCAGGTGCCCTATGACCAGCTGATGCTGACCAGGCCCTTCTCTGGAGTGACCGATGGCTCCACCACCCCTCTGGGGCAAGTTCGCCTTCCCGTCAGCTTCGGCACCCACAAGAACTACCATACCGAGCTCATCGACTTCGACGTGGCGCACATCGGCCTGCCTTACAACGCCATCTTGGGCTACCCAGCTCTCGCCAAGTTCATGGCGGCGACCCATCACGCCTACAACGTCCTCAAGATGCCTGGCTGCAGCAGCATCATCACTGTCGCCTGCGATGAGAAGGACGGGGTCTGCTCCCTCGAGCGCGCCTACAAAGCTGCCACTGTCGCGCATCCGGCTGACGAGGACGCGGCCGAGCCTCCTGAGGCCGCGCCCGCGAAGAAGAAGCAGCTGTTCTCTCAGGGCCGCGCCGAGACGAAGAAGGTGTCGGTGGACGGCAGTGGCTCCGGCCCTGCCTTCACTATCGGTGCTGGCCTCCCTCCTACATAGGAAAGCGTGCTCGTCACCTTCCTTCGGGCAAACTCGGATGTTTTCGCCTGGAAAGCATCTAATTTATCCGGTGTGCCGAGGGAGGTGATCGAGCACCACTTAGCGGTGTGCCCCAATGCATGCCCCGTCAAGCAAAAAGCACGGCGCAGGCGCCAGAAAAGCAAGATTTCTTCGTCAAGGAAGTTTAGAAGCTCCAGGAAGCTGGGGTGATCCGCGAGGTGCGCCATCCCAAATGGCTCGCCAACCCAGTCATCGTCCCCAAGAAAGGCGGCAAGGAGCGCATGTGTGTCGACTTCACCAGCGTCAACAAGTTCTGCCCTCAAGATCCATTTCCACTGCCCCACATTGACCAGATCGTGGACTCCACCACCGGGTGCAATTTGTTGTGCTTCCTAGATGCCTTCTCAGGCTATCACTAGATCAAGATGGCGGCCGAAGACATGGAGAGGACGGCCTTCATTACCCCCTGCGGCATATACTGCTATGTCTACATGCCCTTCGGCTTGAGGAGCACGGGCTCCACCTTCCAACGGCTAATGCGCATCATGCTGGGGCCTCAGATGGGGAGGAACGCGGAGGCCTACGTCAACGACATCGTGGTCAAGTATCGCGAGGCCGGATCCCTCATTGCGGACCTCAAGGAAACGTTCGCCAACCTACACAAGGTTAACCTCAACCTCAACCCCGAGAAGTGCGTCTTCGGAGTTCCCTTCGGCAAGCTCCTCGGCTTCCTGGTCTCGCACCGCGGCATCGAGGACAACCCTGAGAAGATCAAGGCCATCGAGAAAGTGTGTCCTCCCCGGACCCTCAAGGAAATGCAGTGCTTGGCAAGATGTATGGCCTCCCTGGGACGCGTCATCTCCAAGTTTGGCGAGCGAGCCCTGCCTTTCTTCAAGCTCCTGAAGAGGTCCGGCTCTTTCAAGTGGACTCCTGAGGCAGACGCCACTTTTGAAGGCCTCAAGAGGTACCTCACGAGCCCGCCCATCATGGCCGCGCCGCGCTCTCGTGAGCCCTTGCACCTGTACTTGGCGGCCACCCCTTAGACGGCTAGCGCGGTGCTGGTTGCGGTGCGAGAGGAGCGTGTTTGTGCTAAGGAGAAGCCTTCCGCACCTCCCAATCCTCGTGAGCCCTCCGAGCCTCGTGAGCCTCCCGAGCCTCATGAGCCTTCCGTGCCTCATGAGCCCTCCGAGCCTCGCGAGTCTCCTCAGCCTCGTGAGCCCCTTGAGCCTCGCGGGGCGCCTGGAGAGCAAGCTTCCACCACAACTACGCGCCTCGTCGAACACCCCGTGTACTTCGTCAGCACCGTGCTAAGAGATGCGCGCGAGCGCTACCCCATGCAGCAGAAGCTCCTCCTTGGCTCCTCGTTGCCTCCTGGAAGCTGCGCCACTACTTTCAGGGTCATCCCATCAAGGTCATCTCTTCCTACCCCTTGGAGCAAGTTCTGCGCAGCCCCAACGCTGCCGGCTGCGTCGCCGAATGGAACATCGAGCTGCAAGCCTTCCAGCTGGAGTTCTCCACCACCAGGGTCATCAAAGGCGCTGCTCTGGCCGACTTCATGGCAGAGTGGAAGGACACGTACGAGGAGGAGCCTCACGAGGCCAAATCCCTTCTGCCAGGTGACGAGGCACCTGGTGGCTGGACCATGCACTTTGACGGCGCCTTCTCTCGACAGGGCGCGGGGGCTGGAGTCATGCTCACCTCGCTGACAGGAGACAGGCTCTACTACGCCGTGCAACTCTGCTTCAGGCACACCAACAAGGTCTCCAACAACATCGTGGAATATGAGGGCCTCATTGCCGGCCTCAAGGCCGCGTTCGCTCTGGGCATCAAGCGTCCGACCATCAAGGGCGATTCGCAACTTCTCGTCAACTTCTCCAACAAAAGCTACAAGCCTAAGGACGAGCACATAGCCGCCTACCTAGACGAGGTACGTAAGCTTGAGAAGCGTTTTCTTGGCCTGGAGCTGCAGCACGTCCCCCGCAGTGGCAACAAAGAAGCTGACGACATCGCAAAACGAGCATCTCGCCGCGAGCCTCAGAACCCCAGCGTCTTCGAGGAAAGGCTCCTCAAACCATCAGCCGCACCTCCTGCCACGAGCACCGCGCTCCTTCATGAGGAAATACCGCCCGCACGGCCCACGGGGGTGCCAGACTGCGGCCCAGCCTCAGGAGCCCGCCTACTGCTGGCGCTGGAGTCTCAAGCGAATAGCTGGGCCGCGGAGTTCAAGGCTTACTTGCTGCATGGCACCCTCCCGAAGGAGGACTCAGAAGCAGAGCACGTGGCCCGGCAGGCCACCGGTTACTGCTTGCAGGATGGTGAGCTGTACCGCAGGCACCCCAATGGCGTCTCGCTGCGGTGCATCTCTGAAGAGCAAGGGCGCGAGTTACTCGCCGATATCTATGGAGGGAACTGCGGCCACCACTCCTCGTCACGCACCCTCATCGGCAAGGTGTTCTGCAGCAGCTTCTACTGGCCCACTGCGCTGCATGACACCACTGTCGTGGGTACGACCATCTATGGGGCCATGCGGCCCCTTGTGGTTCGGCTGGGGAGATCGACGTGCACAAGGAGCAGAATCAATGGAAGACGCGAGGGATTTACCCAGGTTCGGGCCGCTGAGAAGCATAAAACCCTACTCCTACTTTTGGTGTATTGGTTGTGTGAGAGCACAAGTACAAGGAGCGCTTCTTCCGGCAAGGTGCGGAGAGAGATGCTACGTGAGACGTGCAGGTGTTTGAAAAAGGGTCCAAATCCCCCTATCTATTGCCTTGGCCCTCCTTTTATTGTTCAAGGGGTTACCACAGTGGCAAAACAGTAATTACATAGCGACTAGATAGCGAACAGTGCTGTCATACCTAACTCTGCCAGTTTAGGACAAAGGCATTAAATGCACCATTAGGTGTCATGTGGAGAGGCAGCCCCGGCAAGGTTCCTCCACCGCTCGCCCAGCTACCTCGTATTATTCTGACATGCCTCCTGGACGGGTGTCATTAAAGTTAAATCTTCTCCCTGTGTGCTGACATGTGCCCGACAAACCTCACCAACCAGCCTGCGCGGTCGACACCTCACTGATCAGTGACTAGCTGTCCGTCGATGTGGAGCGCTGGCGTGCTGGCTGAAGCCTGCCGGTACGGAGCTTGCCGGGTCTTCACCTTGCCGGTTTAGTCTTGCCGGCAAGAAATGTCTTCATCTTCACTACTAGTCGAGTGTTTGTTGGTGCTGTGTCTTGAGCTTCTCTGCAGTAGCTTCTGTAATTGGGCCTTGAATCTTGGCCTTGGTGGTTCCCGGCAAGCCTTGGCTGGCAAGGAAGCTGATGCCGTCTATGCATAAGTCAGGGTATAAAATACCCATGTTTTATACACTGACAGGAGCCCCCAGGCCTGGGCCATACGCGCGTCCGAAGCGTCGTTGGGCTAGGCCCAAACAATGCACAGACACACGGCGGGAAAAGTGCCACTGTAATTTTTTGTCATGATGGTTATCTCCTCTTGAGATCTTCTTTGCTTCTTCATTAATCTGGCCTTGAGTATGCTCTTGGTTATTTTCCGGCAACCCTTGCCATTGAATGGACTTGAATAGGTGCATGGCAACTCGTGGCAAGGAATAACTGCCATTCATGCCACGATTCCTCCTTCTTCTGCGCCCCCCCCATTACGCGCGTTTGCATGCATGCAAGGCAGCAGATTGGTGGAGAAGGGCGGCCGTTGGAGTGATGCACCGGGCCAGGAACGCAGGGCGCGGGATTGGCGAACGTGGGCGGTTGCTGGAGTAATGCGCCCGTCCAGAAGCGTAGGGCGCATGATTGGTGAACGTGGGCGGCCGCCCGAAGATGGTGAAGAGCCAGCTCCCCGCACTCCCCCTATAAAGAGGGGGCCGCGGGGTGCAATGCTCATCCATCTCCTTCTGCCTCAATCTTCGGCAACCGTCGCCTCCTTCTCTTTTCTTCTTCTTCTGCATCAGACGACGGCATGGCAAGGGGAAGAGGACGCGGTCGTGTCTCTGCCACCGTGGCAAGGGCTTCTCCTCGACTCCATGCGCACGCTTCAGCTGCGGCAGCGGAGGCTGGCTCCAGCGCTCAAGGTAGGGCCGCGGCCCGTGGTCGTGGAATACGCGGTGCTCGTGGTCGAGGCAGCCATGGTGGAGCGTTGTTGCTTCAACTTTGGCTCTTCCTCCCCCGGCGGAGGGCCATACGGAGGACACGATGCAGGAGTTCATCGTGGAACTACGTGAGTGGCCGCAGAGCTGGCTACGGCTCCCCCGTCCTTTTGCCAGGGAGATGGAAGGCCGCCACCTGCGCAGCTTGTGGCTGCGCATGGACGGTTGCTGCAACGGCCCGGTCTGGGTGACCGTTGAGACGTCCAACAACGGCCTCATGTACCTCACGCGCGGGTGGAAGTCCTTCATTCGTGCCCGTTGCCTAGGGCAAGGGCACCTTCCTCTCTTCAGGTTGGACGGACCAGACACGCTCGTCGTGAAGTTCTTTGGGGCTACGGGCGCTCGTCTAGAGTACTGCGCGGAAAGCTCGAGCGACAGCGACACCGCTTCCTCCAGCGATGCTGAGGATGATGATGATGACGGCAATGACGACGTCGTTACCAGCGTGAAGATCGAGGACGATGATGAAGAGTCTAGCTGATCACCGGCAGCACCCTCATCTGGCCTTCCGGGAACAAGCCGGGCTTTGCCCAGGCGCTGTCGGGCCCATGGAACCCAGGGTATCCAGACCCGTCTGCCTTTGGCCCAGGGCGCAACGCCTGGCGTGGGCCCAGCAGGCTGTCATCACCAAGCACCTCACCAGGACTCTTCATGAGGCCTTGGCCTCCGGAGGCCTCCTCCTCAGGAAGTGGCGAGCAAGGCTCGGCATGATCACCAATAGCCTCGCGAGGCCCTCTCGCGAGGCGGCCTCCCGAGGTGACCTCCCGAGGCCTCCTCCCGAAGGCGCCCGAGACGAAGGCCGTTCGGCACAACCGCGCGGTCTGGGGCCCATCATGTGGGTGACGCGCGCGACGACGAGCGGCGACAGAGGCCGCGCCAGCAGGCACGGATGAAGATGGTTTCATCTTTTGTGTTAAGGGGGCAGGGCCAGCTATCAACTCCCAAAAGCGACCCCAAAGGTTGCCCGATCGGCGAAGGAAGACCAAGACGGTGGGCGCGCAGGGCGGAGGTCATCAACGAGCCCACCGGCGCATCATGGATCATGCTTTGGCAGGCGAAGACCGCCTTTAGTCAGGATAGCCTGAGCGCCTGTCTCCTTTCAAAACCGCCAAGTGTGGCAACCCTTCCCGCCCAAGTTTTCGTGGGGGAAGAGGACCAAGGCTGGTATAAAGGGCAGTGCTGTCGTTGTAGAGAGAGACCTCTCGGTTGAGTTCTGCCTCCTCAACCTTGTACGCAAGAACTCTCTTGCCCCTTGCAATCCCAACCACAAGCAGGAGTAGGGTTTTACACCACAAGGTGGCCCGAACCTGGGTAACCGCTGAGTCCATGGTCCATTCCTCGCTAGCGCGCTCTCGCTGTAGCCTCGCCGTTGCTTAGTCGTGGTAGGAGACGAAGTGGTAGAATGAGCTCACCCCAGTGTTCGAACCTTTGGGTCCCCGGAGCCCGACTTCTGACAGGCGCCCCTTTTGCCCTCCTTGCACTCGATGTAAACCCTGGGAAAGGGCCAACAAAATGTAATCAAGTACCTTTTTAATGGATATCTATTATTGTCGGGTTTAGACGGATGCATGCCGTTCCCCTTGTTTTATTTAGCCTTTGTATGATTGCGTTCCCTACGCTTGTTCGGAAACTTGCCGGTGCGCACACTTGCCGTGAGCGCTTCGAGGAGCGGGTCCTTAGCAGCCTGCTAGAAGTACCGCTGCCGGCAAGGCAACTTGCCGGGCCAGAACACAGCTGCTAGGCTTGCCGAGCGGACTCGAGGCAAGCTAGGGCGTGGACTGATCGCGACAAGGTTCCTTCGCGTGCAGGTTTCTCATACAAAGCACAGAATCGTTCAATGGGAATTGCGAATGTAACAAGGAAAAAAATTCAAAGTTTTTCAACTTACCTTTTCCTGGTGTTGTTTTCCTCGTCGTATGAAATGGTCACTTGAACATCGTTAGAATGGTACCCCATCAGGGATTCTTCTGTCCTTTTAAGAAAAAGAAAGAAGAGAAAAGAGTGGTTTGGGAACCTTGACGGTTCATCAGTCATTCCATACAAACTAAAGTGTAAATCACAACATCACATGTATCCATATATAAATGAATATGCATGAAGAGTTGCAAAACAGTTAGCTTTATTATGCACAGGATCTACGCCTGGCTTTGTACAAAGGGTTACAAGTCTTGCCGACAAAGCTTGTACAAAAGGGGTTGTCGGGAGGCCCGGCAACCGCGCCTCATGGGTAGAACTTGCGAAGATGCTCAATATTGCATGAGTTTTGCACTAGGGTGCCATCTTCAGTCTCCAGACGGACTGCGCCAGGTTTGGTGACTCGTACTACCCGATAAGGGCCTTCCCACTACGGCGTCAACTTGTTTGATCTCTTGGCGGACTGAACGCGCCGAAGAACAAGGTCGCCTTCCTCAAGGCTTCGGGCGTGCACTTTGCGGCTATGATAGCGGCGCAAGGCTTGCTGGTAGCGTCCAGCTCGCACAGCCGCCTGAAACACCCCGATTTTTTTGGCCCTTTCTTTTTCTTTTGGATTTCTTCGAATTTTTATTTGGAATTCTTTTTCCGTGGCTATGTGGTCTTGAAACCTGGGAAGATATTCTCTCCTGCCACTTCCAAGTGGCTTGTCATTCTCAAATCTATGCCAAGGCCATGTTATTTCCATCTTAGCCAACCCCAAATTTTTATTCCTTGGAATATTCCTTTTTCTATTAAAGGTATAACCCTGTTTGCCCTAGGTTGTGAAGCAACCTATATTTCTGTCTTTCCTAAAATTCCCACAAAATTCTCATAAATTCTGTAGATCATATCTTCCACCAATATGTCAAAACCCATCCTTGCCTAGTTCAAAAATAATTCAGGAATATTCATTTACTATTCTGTCCAGTATGGCACTTTGTGAAGGAAGTGCTACTTATATTTTCTTGATTGCCCTCAAAAATTTTGGGCACTCTTTCCTATCCAAATAATTGCCACATGCCAAAATTCAGCTCCATTTGCCTAGTAAATCTTCCTCAGCAAATTCCCAAAGTTTCTGACCAGAGAGAAGCTTTGTGAAGGAAGTACTAGATAGGATTATCCAAATTAGTTGAAATTTTGGGAGATCATCCATATGGTCAAATAATTACTCTCCACCAAATTTCATATCCATACAACAAACTATGTGAGCACACCTTCAAATCTTTGTTTCTGGTCATAATTTCAGGTTGTGAAGCAACTATATTTTATATTGCTTCATAAAATCTGAAATAATCCAGGACCTAAATATCTCTATATCCATGGGGCATGACAAAATTCACATCATTTTGCCAATTCATTTTCTCCACAAAATTCCCCCAAGTTTTGACCAGAGGAAAGCATTGTGAAGCAAGTGCCATTCTGGTGTATCCAAATGGTATGGAATTTTTATGGTGCCTTCCTATGCCCAAATTATCACCCTCTATCAATTTTCAGCCCAATCCAATCATCCAGGTGAGTGCTACTTCATGATCTAGTTTTTGGACCAGTTTTTGCAGTTGTGAAGCAACTATTATAAATACTGGTCCAAATCTTTTCAAAATCCACAGGATCATAGTCCTTCCTACCCTAAACCTCTGGGACATCCTGGTTAGCTCTTATCTCATCCCATTTGACCATAGTTCCATGCCTAAGTTTGCTACATCAAACTTCAGTCGATCACTCCCATCAGCACACAGTAGGTTTCTTCGAGCTATCACTTCAGAGAGATCCCACTCAGCAAGGACTACGCTGTAGACACCTTTTGCCAGCCCCGCGTGCCCTCAGAGCGCCAGGCCACGTGGTGACCGCGTGGGTAGCACGCCTTGGCCGCGCTCTCGGCGTCGTTTGCTTCGGACCTCTTCTCCCCGTCTGCCTCTGCCCGTCCCCTGGTGCCATCCACCCTCCTCCATTGCCCACGTAGCCCTCCGGGCCCCCTCCCCCTCCTCTCTCTCGCCCGACGCGTTGCGGCGACCGTGTCCGGGTGTAGACCGCGTCTGCTCCACCACGGCCGGTCGGCCACGCCGCCCCGAGTCTTCTCGAGCATGCCCGAGCTCTCACCGCACCACGTGAATCCCCCCGGGCACCTCTCCCCTCCTCCTACGCGTGTCCCCGAGCCCAGTGCGCGGCGCACGCGTCGCCTTGGCCACGATGTCGTTCACCTATATAAAGGTCACCCCGAGCCCTCTCGACGTCACCAGCCTCTTCTCTACCCTCCTCTAGCCCTCCCCGACCTCTCCACCAAGCTCGAGAGCTCCCCCTACTCTCTAAAAGCCGCCATGGCCGCTACCGACCTCCTCTTAAATTTGCACAATGCCGAGCTCCTCCCTTCGTTCTATCGCCACCAGAGCAACCACCGAACCCCCACGAAGCTCTCCACTTCCCCAGTTCATCTCCGGGGCGACCCAATCGCTGACCACCATCATGGCCGACGCCATACTCCACCACAGGCGTCCGAAGCTGCCGCTGCCCCTGCCCTCCTCGGCGTCCTCCACTGGTCTGGATGGACGCGGTGCTCCGCCCCGAGCCCGCCGGTGCCTTCCCCTTGGCCGGAGTCGGCCGGAGCCGCCTCGGCCAGTGCCGGCCGCGGCCGGCCTCGCTCTCCTCTGTTCGATCGGGAGGAAGAAGAAAGCAGCTAGGAGGAGAGAGAGAGAGTTCGGTGGGACCCGCCTGTCATCGAGCCAGAGGGCGGGCCCGCCAACTTAAGTGTAGGCGTATTCGGCCTAATACGTTTTCCCTTTTCTGAAAACGTACTCTGGTGCTTCTTCGAGCTGAAATATGTTTTCTATGTTTGAAAGCGTAATCTCAGAAATATGCTTTCTATCTCTAGCTGCCGGCCGAAACTACTAAATAGCGGACGTTCGCCCGTTAAGCGCAGAAATGAATATTTTTATTTAATTTTCTGCCTAACGAACGAATGGCCGTATCTCCGCGACCGTGACTCCGAGTCAGGTGATTCAAAATCCCACGATTTCAGTTCATCGAGCCTGTTCTGTTGATGTCATTTTCATAATGTTTTCACACTATGAAAATGACCATTTTGCCCTTGCCCTTAATCAACCCCTTCGAGAGGGAAACGTTTTCGGCAACTATTTCCGCGAGTTCATCGCACCCCTCCCGGATGGTTCCTCCTTCCCCAGGCAAGCCACAAGAGCCACTTGCATGATGGCATTGCAATGGCCATGGTTTCCACTTGAATGTTCGAATAATTATTTTTTCATGTCATTACTTTGAATGCTTCGAATATGCTTCTGAATCCAGGTCTATGCTTATGCCCAGTGCATTTTCATCTAGTAAGTGAAATGATTAATTGCTAATGTTATCATGTTTCATTCTTGTAATCATTTCCGATGCTAGTGATAAGGATATGCTCACATGAATAGTTATGGTTTGTTATGCAAATACTTGTGGTATTCGTGATCATCGTTATGCTATGCTCATTTGCATCTCGTAGACTAAATGATTTATCATTATTGAGGTTATGTTGTTAAATGGTTATGTTGCCCATCCATGGTTACACTGATATCATGCTCATCTGCATTGTTATTTCATTACGTATCTTATTGTGACTCAGCTCATCACCATTCAAGTTGAACCTGACATTAATCAAACTTGAACAAATCTGTTGGCTGAGTCATGGTGCCACCAAATCGAGCTCACCAGTGCAACCACACTTGCCTGGATGGGGAGGCCCTAATGCGGTCTATTGTCATGCCTCTCGCCGGAACCTCCAACTAGGGAAGGTTACGGGTGCGCGCTACCCTGATCAGTTAGGCGGCCATAACCTTATGTGCCTGAGTTGTATGGATCCAGAGTCCCCGTTTGGGACAGTTTTGTTATTGTGGCCATGATAGTGGCATCCACAGAGGTGGCGGATGTCACGAGTTGACATCGGGGCTACCCCGGACATAGCCCAAAGGGGGGTTTGTCGGAGTGGCCGGGAGAGTGTCATGCAATAGATTGGTTTTGTCGGAATATCGTTGGTCCACCCGAATGGGAGCACGAGGCCATGAGTTCCGTAGTGTGGGTACAGTGTACTAACCTCTGCATAGTGTATAATCTATCGATAGCCGCGTCCTCGGTCGTGGACACAGTTCGTAGTAGGTCACACTATGGGTCAACAGTAATAATAATCTGAATAATACCAACCCCGGTTCCATGAGAAAAGAAGTTGGTTGATCTTTATGTGGTCACGAGATGATCATGATGGTATTCTTGACGATGGTTGATCATGAGGTGATCGTGTGATGATCACGACGGTAAGAAATATTGATACCTATGGTGGTTACGAGATAACCTCCGAGCAGAGTAAGTTGGTCCATGAGACCTTAAACATCGACTCCCTTGCATGCTAGTACTAGTATCATCTTGTTCATATCATGAATTATATGTACATGCCATGCTCAAGTTGTTCTAGTAGTATCGTGTTCATCATTGATGATTAACCTGTAAATGCCATGCTGTTGTATGTCTTGATGCTTTGGTTGTTGTAAGCTTGCGAGTACATTCAAAGTACTCACCTGGCATGTCATGCCAGATTGCAGGTGATGCCATGATTGCTTGTTTGTCGAGGATCCCGAGGTTGCGCTCTAGGATGCGTTCTAGCCAGAGTCCCTGCGGGGTGGAGTTCATCACCGTCGTCGTTGTTCCACTGCCAGAATTTATTCCGCTTCGAGATGTTCCACTGCTAGCATAGAACTACCATAGCAGGCGAAGTGTCGCTGTGCACCCGTAACCTTTGTAATATCGAACCCTTGTACCCCAATTATTTATAATAAAGAGCTGATTTGTTCTATGCCAAGCAGTGCCGTATTCCAGAAGACTTGATCTCTGGGTTGGAATACGGGGTGTTCCGGTCTCTCTGAGCCGGGGTGCCACACCGCCCGAAGATGATCTTCCTCAAGGAGCATCGCGTCATCTTGCCGCAGCTGCTCTTGCTCAGCTTCATCGTAAGCGAGCACTCGAGGTGACCCGTATATGAGTTCCGTGGGGAGCACCACTTCTGCACCATAGATTAGGGAGAAGGGTGTTTGGCCGGTAGCTCGATTTGCTGTCGTTCTAAGTGACCAAAGAACCGCCGGCAACTCATCAATCCAGTGCCTTCCCCCTTTTTCGTAGCATGTCAAAGGTTCTTGTCTTGAGGCCACGCAACCCTTCAGCATTCATCCTTTCCGCTTGGGCGTTGCTTCTCGGGTGAGCGACAGATGCAAAACAGATTTTGCTGCCAAGGTCTTGGATATATTGCGTGAAGCTGCAGCTCGTGAATTGTGTGCCGTTGTCGATGATGATTCTGTTAGGAACCCCGAAACGGCAAACTAATCCTTTGAAGAACTTGACGGCTGATTGCGCTGTCACCTTCCTCACTAGCTCCACTTTAGGCCACTTTGTGAACTTGTCGATGGCGATGTACAAGAACTCAAAGCCCCCGGCAGCACGGGGGAAGGGGCCCAAGATATCGAGCCCCCAGACCGAAAAGGGCTAGGAGAGAGGGATTGTTTGGAGAGCTTGAGCTGGTTGATGTATGTTCTTCGAATGGAACTGGCATGCTTCACACTTGGTTACTAGCTCAGTTGCATCCTGGAGGGTAGTCGGCCAATAGAAGCTTTGCTGGAAAGCTTTGCCGGCAAGTGCCCTTGATCCTATGTGAGAACCACATATGCCTCTGTGTATCTCCGCCAACAGCTTTAGTCCGTCTTCCCGGCAAATACGCTTCAATTTCACACCCTTTGGTCGCTTTCTGTATAGAATGCAATCCACAAACTGATACGTACTTGACTGGCGTGCTACTTTCTCAGCTTCTTCTTGCTCATCGAGAAGTTCTCCTGTTTGAAGGAAATGAACTATCCGCTGTGCCCACGCCGGAGCCTGTGGCTCAACGACAAGGCCTAAATGCATCTCTTTAGCTCTGGGAGCACTTGCCTCTGAGGCAAGAGCCTGAGGCTCTGCGCTGAGCTGCTGCTCACCGACAACCGTGTTGTTGTTCCCCGCAACATCCTTGCCGGCGGCTTCTGTGAGCCCTGCCGAAAAGTACTTGCCGGTATTCAACTTCCTTATCTTACCGGCCTGCGTTGATGGAGTGACTGTTGGCTGATTCAAATGGAGCACAAAAGTTCCTGGTTCCACAGGTAGCTTTTGGGCGGCACATTTTGATAGGTGATCAGCAATGCTGTTTTCCGCACGAGGGACGTGCTCTGTTTGCAACCCGTCAAAGTGTTCTTCCAATTTCCTCACTTCTTCCACATATGCTTCAATCAACAGGCTCTAGTAATCTTTGTTCACTTGCTTCACAACAAGCTGCGAGTCGCCGCGGATGATCAATTTTTTGATCCCAAGGTCCACTGCGATCCTAAGACCGGCAAGGAGTCCTTCATACTTAGCAGTGTTGTTTGTAGCATGCTCCCTGGGAAAGTGCATTTTATCCACATACTTGAGGTGCTCTCCGATGGGTGCGACAAGCAGCACTCTAGCACCAGCGCCTTGCAGCGAGAAGGTACAATCAAAGTACATGATCCATTCGTTGGCTATCTCTCGAGCTTCTTCGTCTTGCATTGGCGTCCATTCTGCAATGAATTCCGCCTAGGCTCTGCTCTAGATGGTTGAAGTGCTTTCAAACTTAAGTGCAAAGCTTGAAAATTCCAACGCCCACTCCACTATCCTACCAGTCGCTTCTGGATTTCTGAAAATGCGTTGTAATGGAAAGCGAGTGACGACGGTGATCTCGTGTGCTTGGAAGTAGTGACGCAGCTTTCTCGAGGCCATAAGAAGGCCGAAAAGCAATTTCTGCACCCCCGAGTATCTTGACCTAGCCCCCTGCAGAAGGGAACTGACGAAATACACGGGTCGCTGCACCACCTTCTTCTTCGGCATCACTTGTTGGTTAGCTTCATTTGCTTGCACTATTTCGGACTTGTTGGCGTCGGACCTTGCCTTAGAAGATTCCAGTTTGTCGCTAGATGAGCTTGCCGTGGTTACTTCCTCATCATCGACTTCCCTCTGTGCCACCAATGCAGCACTACCCACTTGATTTGTTGCCGCTACATATAGCAGCAACGGCTCTTGTGGTCTAGGCGCAACTAGTGTTGGCACGGAGGAGAGGTATCTTTTCAAATCCTACAGCGCGGCCTCCGCTTCCGGAGTCCATTTCAACAGACCTGCCTTTTTCAAAATCTTGAAAAACGGCAGGGCGCGCTCAGCGGATCTTGAAATGAACCTGCTTAAGGCAGCAACACAACCGGCAAGATGCCGCACATCTTTGACGCTTTTTGGTGCTTGAATCTGCTCAATTGCTTTGATCTTGTCGGGATTCGCTTCAATTCCCCGTTGAGATACAAAGAACCCGAGAAGCTTGCCGGATGGAATGCCAAACACACACTTCTCGGGGTTGAGCTTTAGATTGATTTTGTGCAAGTTTGCAAACGTCTCTTCTAAATCTTGAATGAGGGCAGATTTGTCCTTGGTCTTAACCACTATATCATCCATGTATGCTTCCACATTCCTGTGCAGCTAGGGCTCAAAACCAATCTGGACTGCCCTTGCAAATGTTGAACCAGCACTCTTTAATCCGAAAGGCATATGCACGAAGCAGTATGTGCCACATGGAGTAATGAATGCGGTTTTCTCCTCATCCTCCTTGGCCATGAATATCTGATGGTACCCAGAATATAAGTCAAAGAAGGAGAGTAAGTCACAGCCGGAAGTAGAGTCCACAATTTGATCGATGTGCGGCAAGGGAAAAGGATCCTTTGGACAAGCTTTGTTAATATCAGTGTAGTCAATACAAAGTCTCCACTTTCCGTTTGCTTTGCGCACCACCACTGGATTCGCCAACCAAGTGGGATGTAGTACACCTCTGACCAAGCCTGCTGCTTCAAGTTTCTTGATTTCTTCGGCAATGAATTGTTGCTGCTCCAAAGCTTGCTTCCGGACTTTTTGTTTGATGGGCCAAGCGCGGGGACAAACGGCAAGGTGGTGCTCAATTACCTCCCTGGGAACACTGGGGATGTCAGATGGTCGCCACGCGAACACATCGACATTCGCCCGCAGGAAGGCAATGAGCGCACTTTCCTATTTGCTATCAAGGGTGGCACTGATGGTGAAGGTACCGTCAGCGCCATCCTCCCTTGCCGGCACCTTCTTGGTTGCCGGTGCAGTGGCTCTGGGCTTCTTAACGGCAGAGCACTCCGGCAAGTCTTCAACATGTGCGCAACACTCCGACGATGTGCGCTTCCCGGAATCCTTGCTAGAGGTCTTGCCGGACTTCTAGTTTTCTTCCTTCTTGGTGGGAGCTGGTGCCTTGGTGGCCTCTGTTGCAACCACGTCTCTATACATCTTATCGACGCAAATGACTGCATCTTTCTTGTCGGAGTTGATGGAAATGACGCCCATCGGCCCTGGCATCTTCAATGTATTGTAAGCATAGTGAGATGCTGCCATGAATTTTGCCAAGGCTGGGCGGCCAAGAATTCCATTGTACGGCAAGGGGATCTTGACAATGTCAAACACGATCCTTTTTGTTCGGTAGTTCAATTCCCCGCCAAACGTCACCGGCAATGTGATCTTTCCCTTGGGCTGGCTTCTTCCCGGGTTTACTCCTTGAAAAGTGCCTGTCTTCTCGAGCTCCTCGTCGGGAATCTGTAGCCTCTTGATTACTTCTGGAGAAATCAAGTTTAAGCCGGCCCCACTGTCAACTAACATTTTTGTGACCTGGAGGTTGCGAATTTTTGGTGAAACCAACAACGGCACACACCCGACCGCGGTTGTGCGATCAGGGTGGTCCTCGGCATCGAAAATGATAGGCGTGTGTGACCATTTGAGTGGCTTTTGAGAGCTCATTGCCGGTTCTGCCGCATTGACTTCACGTGCCCACTGCTTAAGTTGGCAGTGAGAGGAGTGCAAAGATGCCCCTCCGTCAACGCACATGGCCTCGGTTGCCTTTTGGAATTCCTATTCACTGGACTCTCCGTCGTCCTTTTCTTCCTCGCTTCCATCATCTTCCCCTTTCTTTTCGTGGCCTCTAGTAGGCTTTTCTTTCTGCTGCTTGGCCTTGCCGCGACGGCCTCCTCGACCACCACGGCCCTTTTTGCCGGATCCACCAGCACCATCTTGACCCTTCTCTTTGTCACATTTTTCGCACTTAGCCTTTTGTTTCTCAACAAGGTGCTCGACTTGTCGGCACTCTTGGAGATCATGGCCCTTGGTGCGGTGAATCTTGCAGTATGGCCCATCAGATTTGCCGGCCTTCTCGTTTGCTGCCGCTTCCTGGCAAGCGGTACATACTGCTGCCTCCTTGCCGAAGTTCTCAGTCTTGGCTTTCTTGGCAGACTCAGAGTTGCCGGAACCTTCGACGGCCATTACAGTTTTGCCTTTGCGCTTCCTGTTCCGCTTTCGGCCCTTCTTCCTCGGGGTGGCAGCGTCGTCATCCTCGGAGTCTACCTCGGCACCATCGTCTTCCCCGGGAAGCCTTCTCCCTTCTTCAACGCGTGCACACTTATCCGCCAACGTATAGAGCTCATTGACGGTTTTGGGTAGCTTGACGTTCATCTTCTCCCGCATCCTTCGATTGCGCACATTCGTGTGAAAGGCGGCAATGACGGCTGCGGGGTGCACATCTGGAATGTTATGGTGCACGTGGCTAAACCTCTGGATGTACTTGCGCAAAGTATCTCCATCTCTTTTCGGAATCACTTGCAGGTCGCTAGGCTATCCAGGGGCCTTGTGGCCTCCGGTAAAGGCTCCAACCAACTCATTACAGAGACCTGCCCATGAAGAAATGGAGTTCTCTGGCAAGTTCATCAGCCAAGATCTCACGTTGGGCTTCAGTACCAATGGGAAGTCGTTGGCGAGGATCTTCTCATCTCTTCCCCCGGCAGCTTGCATGGCAATCGTGTAAATGCCCAGAAATTCTGCTGGGTTCAATTTGCCGTCGTACTTTTCTGGTACTTCTGGCTTGAAGGCCCAGACGGACGGCCATCGGACTTGCCGCAGCTCTCGGCTGAAGGCGGAACACCCAACCTCACAAGGTAGATATCCGCCAACCCCTGGCGTAGGCTCATCTACGATGGTGCCGTTGCGCGCGTCAGACTGACGGCGCGCCTCCCGGCGCCGTTCGATGGTGCTGCGGGCATCTTCTCCCCGCCTGTCTCGCAGCACCTACCGCTGGTCTTGCCGCGCTCGCAGATACGAAGAGGCCATCGACACCTCATCGGGCTCGAAAGTTTGTTGAGCTTGCCGCGGCTGTTGGCGTTGCTGCTGTTGAGATTGTTGTCGCTGAGGTGATTGCACCGTTAGCGCAGCACCGTCAACATGGCCACCAGTTGGAGCTACTGGTGCCGTTTGCGGACGCCGTGAGGGCTTCGCTTGCTGTGATTTGCTGGCCTCGGCAAACCCAATCAAGCTTTGGATGGTGGCTCTCCACTCATCCATCTTCTCTGCCGCCGGAGGGAAATTCAGCAGCATCTGGGCCCGCGCCATTGCTTCCGCTGCTGTGGCTGGCAAGGCCGGAAGCGAAGAACGTGACGTCGCTCTACTCCTGGCAGAGCCAGTAGGAGTGCCGTCGCGGTCTTGCTGCCGCGGCACATGATCAACAGCTGGTCGTTGTGGCGGAGGCGGTGCTTGACGATCTGGGGTTTGACCAACAGAAGTCTTGCCGTGAGGTCGTCGCTGCCCGGAGTCGTTGGCGCCGCTCAGAGCTGTACCACGCCCGTTGTGCGAGGGGCACGGCGTTTGTCCTGAAGCAACATCCTTGGACGTCGGCACGGCAGGATCTTGGCTCGCGCCTGTCCGGGCATTGCTGCTCCGGTGGCTCCGTTCGTCGGCGCGGTGAGGAGGAGGAGGAGGAGGAGGTTGTCTGTCCACTCCGCTCGCGCCGCCTCGGCTTCGTTCGCCAGAGGGTCGAGGAAGTCGACTGCCTCTAGCACGCTCGTCTCCTGCGCCGACCGCGGTGGGCATGGCGACCGCGCCGCCTGCGCTGGTCGTGCCAACCGTGGTATCCGCACCGCCCGCGTTGGCCACGCCGCCTGCGGATACGTGCGGAGTGGCCGTCATCGAGATGCCCTTCTTCTTGGGCGCCATCGACGACGAGGAGGACGATGACGGAGTTGGTGAAGATGACGCGCAATCCGCTGACTCAGGTTCGCGCAAGCGAGCCCCCTACCTGGTGCGCCAAAGATGTCGTGGGTACGGCCATCTATGGGGCCATCCGGCCCCTTGTGGTTCGGTAGGGGAGATCAACGTGCACAAAGAGCAGAATCAATGGAAGACGTGAGGGATTTACCCAGGTTCGGGCCACTGAGTAGCGTAAAACCCTACTCCTGCTTTTGGTATATTGGTTGTGTGAGAGCACAAGTACAAGGAGCGCTTCTTCCGGCAAGGTGCGGAGAGAGCTGCTATGCGAGACATGCAGGTGTTTGAAAAAGGGTCCGAATCCCCCTAACTATTGCCTTGGCCCTCCTTTTATAGTTCAAGGGGTTACCACAGTGGCAAAACAGTAATTACATAGCGACTAGATAGTGAACAGTGCTATCATACCTAACTCTGCCAGTTTAGGACAAAGGCATTAAATGCACCGTTAGGTGTCATGTGGAGAGGCAGCCCCAGCAAGGTTCCTGCACCGCTCGCCTAGCTACCTCGTATTATTCGGACACGCCTCCTGGACGGGTATCATTAAAGGTAAATCTTCTCCCTGCGTGCTGACACGTGCCCGACAAACCTCACCAACCAGCCTGCGCGGTTGACACCTCACTGATCAGTGACTAGCTGTCCGTCGATGTGGAGCTCTGGCGTGCTGGCTGAAGCCTGCTGGTACGGAGCTTCCCGGGTCTTCACCTTGCCGGTTTAGTCTTGCCGGCAAGAAATGTCTTCATCTTGACTACTAGTTGGGTGTTTGTTGGTGCTGTGTCTTGAGCTTCTCTCTAGTAGCTTCTGTAATTGGACCTTGAATCTTGGCCTTGGCGGTTCCCGGCAAGCCTTGGCTGGCAAGGAGGCTGCTGCCATCTGTGCATAAGTCAGGGTATAAAATACCCATGTTTTATACACCGACAGCCACCGCGCTGGTCCAAGCCTGTGAGGCCTGCCAGTTCCACGCCAAGCAGATCCACCAGCCGGCGCAGGGCCTCTAGACGATCCCCCTCTCATGGCCCTTTGCGGTCTGGGGGCTGGATATCTTGGGGACCTTCCCTCACGTGGCCGGGGGGTACCGCTACCTCTACGTCGCCATCGACAAATTCACCAAGTGGGCAGAGGTCGAGCCTGTACGCACCATCTCGGCGGGCTCTGCCGTCAAGTTCATCAAGGGCCTCGTGAGCCGCTTTGGAGTTCCCAACCGCATCATCACCGACCATGGCTCCCAGTTCACAAGCGGCCTCTTCAGGTCCTACTGCGCCAGCCTCAGCACGCAGATCTGCTACGCCTCGGTGGCATAGCCGCGAAGCAATGGCCAGGCCGAGCACGCCAACGCCGAGGTCCTCAAGGGCCTCAAAACAAGAAGCTTCAAGAAGAAGCTCGAGGCCTGCGGAAAGGGTTGGCTTGATGAGCTGCAGTCCGTGCTGTGGTCCATCCGCACGACGGCAAGCAAGCCTACTGGTGAGAGCCCCTTCTTCCTCGTCTACAGCTCCCCGCGAGTCCTTGCCTACGACGAGGCGCGTCAGGATGGCTCGCGGGAGACCGAGCTGCTGATCCTCGAGGAGGGCCGCCGCCAGGCCGCTCTTCGCGCCGCGAGGTACCAGCAGGCCTTGTGTCGCTACCACAGCCGTAACATCCGCCCTCGCACTCTCGAGGTCGGCGACCTCGTCCTGTGCAGGATCCTCTCCAGAGAGGGACTCCACAAACTCTCACCTATGTGGGAAGGCCCTTTCAGGGTTACTCATGTCGCCAGGCCTGGCTCAGCACGGCTGGAGACGGAGGACGGAGTTCCTATGCCTAACGCTTGGAACATCCAACACCTCCGCAAGTTCTACCCGTGACCCTCATGTGTACGAATGAAATGGGGCTGTACACGCCTCAGAGCCTCTCATTGCGTTCGCCTAATGGGCCCGCGAGAGCTCCCGCCCATGCCCAAGTGGAAGCCCCATGCTCCGCAATGGCGGAACGATTGACCCGCGATCATACCCACACCCCTGTGGAAGCTCCAGGCTCCGCGCTGGCGGAACAATCAACTGAGGGCGCCCCATGGGCTTCACCAACCTCAAGCTGACCCGTGCCGGACACGGCAGCACCCCTTTTTCTCGTTTTGATGTGTAACTGAGGGCGCCCCACGGGTTGCACCAATGTAACACCCCGGACACACCCTCCGGTGGTCGTTACTCCTGGCGGGATCTAGACTGGCCCCACAAATCAATACTAGTCTTTTCTACGCACTTTGTCCTCACTCGTGCGCACCCGGGAGCAACTTCCCGGTCGGTCACCCATCCTAAAATTACTCCATGCTGAGCACGCTTAACTTTGGAGTTCTTTCTGAATGGGCTCCCGGAAAAGAAGGAATTCCTTATTAATATGAGTAGCCTATCATCCCTATTAAGCCAGGCCATCACAACCAACCTCAAGCTGACCCATGCCAGACACGGCAGCTGCATCTTGTTTTGGTTATGTAATGGTTGCTATTTTACTTCAATAAAGCTTTGGTTTCTTTACATGGTGTTTCGTTTCGTCTTTGCCTCACGAGTCCCGCGGGCTCATGACGTCCCTCATGAGCCTCTCGCGAGTGGGGGCTGGACACGGTGCCTGTGCTCGGGTCAGTCCCAGCAGCGCTGAAAAACCCAAGCAACTGGGCTCTGGCTCACGGGCCTGGTCCCATGCACGCCACCCCACCAAGGTTCTTGGTGTCTTGTCTCCTCGCGTAATGCCCATGAGCGAATCGACGAGCGTGCGTTACTCCCGTGTTGTTAAGTATTCTGCATGCAGTTACCTCAGGAGCAGGCCCCATGAAAGGCCTCGCGAGGTGGCCCCCTCAGTGCCTCAGAAAGCCCGCATGCCCTGCCTCGGGAGCTAATCCATGACGGCCGTCTCGGCAGGAGATCTCGCGAGCGGAACCCTCATGAGGCGTACCCTACAGGAGGCCCACCAGACACTACCTTGACGGCCGTCTCGGCAGGAGATCTCGCGAGGAGGCCCACCAGACACTACCTTGCGCAGAGCTAAGTCTACCGCCTCGCGAGCCGCCCTCGCCGTCTCTTAAGCTTTCCCTTCCAGCAACCTCATGAGTGCCGGCGTTTCTCTGGGCGCAAGCCGCTTGTGCGTTAAAGGGGGGATCCCTGAGCATCGCGCCTCAGGAGCCCTCACTAGCTCCCGGTGCCCCTCACCTCCTGGCCTTGTCCAGGCATCGCGACCTGACATACCAGCGACGGCTGTGGCCCGCTCAGGGGCTGGGTCCTGACGACGTACAGCATCATGGCAAGAAAAAAGAGCAAAACAGGCCTCAAGAGAAAGCTTTTCAAGGGACGAGCATTCGGTACAACCAGACACAAAGTACTTGAAATATAAAAGCGTTGTCCTCACACCCCCACGGGGTCACAATCAACTATACGCAGGAAATGGAGAAGGGCCTAAGAGGACGTGTCGCCACCTCCGCAACCATCGTCTCTTCCGCCTGTTCCTTCCTGCCGGGGGGCGACATGGCGGTGCAGCAAGGGTCTAGAGTGGCAGAGTCTTGGGAGAGGTAGAAGGAGCTGTGCGTGGGAAGGAAGGCGCGGGGAGGCAGAATGCGCAAAGGAAGGCAATGATGGTCTCGCGTCACCCGCGGCAGGCTTTATGTCAGCGCGGGCGGTTACCGAGGCAACGTGGAAGAAGTGGGGGCGTTCCCCATCACATCGTGCGCCACGCGTCGCGCCTGGCCCGCAGGCGGTTAGGGCCCGCGCCGTTTCGCCCCCAGTAGGCGGGAACGTACGCGCCGCGGGCCCGGGGGCTACTGTCGGGCCCATGGAACCCAGGGTATCCAGGCCCGTCTTCCTTTATCCCAGGGCACAGCGCCTGGCATGGGCCCAGCAGGCCGTCATCACCAAGCATGTCACCAAGACCCCTCATGAGGCCCTGGCCTCTTGAGGACCCCTTCTTAGGGAGCGGCGGACAAGACTCGGCATCTTCACCAGTAGCCTCGCGAGGCCATCTCACGAGGCAACCTCCCGAGGCAACCTCCTGAAGGCGCTCAAGACGAAGGCTGTTCTGCTCGCCTGCGCGTTCTCATGCCCACACGTGGGTGACGCACGCGGCGACAGAGGCCACACCAGTAGATGCGGATGAAGATGGTTTCCCCTTTTGTGTTAAGGGAGCAAGGCCAGCCGTCCACTTCCCAAAGCAACCCGAAAGGTTGCCCGATCGGCGAAAGAAGACCAAGATGGCGGGCGCGCGGGGCGGAGGTCATCACCGAGCCCACCGGCGCGTCATGGATCATGCTTTTGCAGGCGAAGACCGCCTTTAGTCAGGATAGCCTGAGCGCTTGTCCCCTTTCAAAACCCACCAAGCGTGGCAACCCTTCCCGCCTAAGTTTCGAGGGGAAAGAGGACCAAGGCAGTTATAAAGGGACAGTGCTGCCACCACAGAGGAGGATCGATTCCATTGTCTTCAACCTTGTACGCGAGAACACCTTCTTGCTGACCACAATCAAAACCAAGCGGGAGTAGGGTTTTACACCGCAAGGTGGCCCGAACCTGGGTAAACCGCTGAGTCCACGGTCCGCTCCTCACTAGCGTGCTCCCGCCGTAGTCTCGCCGTAGCTTAGCCATGGTAGGGGACAAAGAGGTAGGAACAAGCTCAACCCAGTGTTTGAACCTTTGGGTCCGCGGAGCCCGACTTCCAACAGCCCCCGTGTCCAACAGCCACTTCAAGCAGCTCTCTCGCGAGGTGAATGCTGCCCTCCCGAGGCCTGAAGCCGCGCGGCCCCTCAAGTGGTCGCAGTACGCCCTCACCTTCGATTCCAAGGACCACCCCAAGTCCTCGGCCTCCGCAGGCGCACTCCCCATGCTATGCACTCCCACCATCAGCAACACCGCGGTCACCAAGACCCTCATCTATGGAGGCGCCGGCCTCAACGTGATCTCCATCGAGACCTTCGAGACACTCCAAGTGCCACGACCAGCTGATGCCGACCTGGCCCTTCTCCGGAGTGACCGATGGCTCCACCATCCCTCTGGGGCAAGTGCGCCTCCCTGTCACCTTTGGCACCCACAAGAACTACCACACCGAGCTCATCGACTTTGATGTGGCACACATCGGCCTACCGTACAACGCCATCTTGGGATACCCTGCTCTCGCCAAGTTCATGGCGGCGACCCACCACGCCTACAACGTCCTCAAGATGCCTGGCTGCAGCGGCATCATCACTATCACCTGCGACGAGAAGGATGCGATCTCCTCCCTCAAGCATGCCTACAAAGCCGCCGCGGTCACGCATCCGGCTGACGAGGACGCGGTCGATCCTCCTGAGGCCGCGCCCACAAAGAAGAAGCAGCTGTTCTCCCTGGACCACGCCAAGACAAAGAAGGTGTCGGTGGACGGCAGCGGCTCCGACCCTGCCTTCACCATCGGCGCTGGCCTTCCTCCTGCATAGGAAAGCGCGCTCCTCACCTTCCTTTGGAAGAACTCGGATGTTTTCGCCTAGAAAGCATTTGACTTGTCCGGTGTGCCGAGGGAGGCGATCGAGCACCACTTAGCGGTGTGCCCCAATGCACGCCCCGTCAAGCAAAAAGCACGGCGCCAGGCGCCAGAGAAGCAAGATTTCATCGTCAAGGAAGTTCAGAACCTCCAAGAAGCCGGAGTCATCTGAGAGGTGTGCCATCCTGAATGGCTCACCAACCTAGTCGTCGTCCCCAAGAAGGGCGGCAAGGAGCGTATGTGCATTGACTTCGCCAGCCTCAACAAGCTCGGCCTCCAGGACCCCTTCCAGCTACCGCGAGTCGATCCAGGCGCTGGCCCCGCCGCTGGCGGCGCGTGCATGCCTTTCGGCCTGGGGAACGCCGGCGCCTCCTTCCAGAGGCTGGCGCCCCTCGTGCCAGGGCCTCGTGAGCCCCCTGCTCCTCGTGAGCCCCCTGGTCCCGGAGGAGTGAGCTTCCGCGGCATGCCTCGCCAGGCGATCTGACGACTCCCCAACACAGCTCTACCAGGTGCGCCTGAGCATCACCTCGCGTGGCCCAAGTTCCTTCTCGCCATGCCTTCCGCTAGGTGATTTGGTTTAACACGACTGACGGCGCCCCACGGGCTGCACCAACCTCAAGCTGACCCGTGTCGGACAAGGCAGCCTCGCCCCTCTCCTTTTTGGTTGTGTAATGAATCTTGTTGATTATGCCTTGATGAGTTTATGTTGCCTGGTTAATTGTGTGTCAGGTGCGATGCCATCTCGAGAGCGCCACGCACTCGTGACCCCTCTCCTGACCGTTCCATGAGCGGGGGCTAGGCACGGCGCCTGTGCTCAGGTCCGTCCCTACAGCGCCGCTAAATCCAAGTGACTGAGCTCTGGCTCACAGGCTTGCTCCCGTGCACGCCACCTCATCGAGGTCCTTGGTGCCTTATCTCCTCACGTAACGGCCACGAGCGAGCTAGCGAACGCGTGTCGCTCCCCCCATTGTGAGATTTGTCGACGTGAAGTTTTCTCAGGAGGCAAGCCGCTCGGGAGCCTCGCGGGCAGCCCCTCGCGAGCTGGCCCGCAGCGATCACCTAATCAGAAGACCGCGCAAGACGAGGACTTCGAAGGCCGAACCTCGTGAGGAACGCCTCGTGAGCCGCATGCACTCATCATGAGCTGTGGCTCGCCCGACACCGCTTTCCGCCAAAAGCTAAGTCCAACCTCCTCGCGAGACGCCCTCACCGTCACTCAAGCTCTCTCCCCTCACGATCTCGCTGAGCGCTGGCATTTTTTCTTTCGCGTGAGCCGCTTGCATGCCCAAGGGGGGCTCCCTGAGCATCGCGCCTCAGGAGCCCTCACTAGCTCCCGGTGCCCCTCACCAGCTAGCCTTGTCCCGGCATCGTGACCAGACATACCTGCGACGGCTGAGGCCCGCTCGGGGGCTAGGTCCTGACGGCGTAGAGTGCCGAGGCGAACAAGAAAGAAAAAACCAGCCTCATGAGAGGACTTCGGGAGGGAACACATACATTCCAAATCGCAAAAGCATTAAATTAAAACATAAAAGCTATTGTTTTCACACCCACGGGGCTACAACGATCCAGTGCAGGAGATTAAAAAGAAGAAAGAGGCCTAGGCGGGGCGCCGTCACCCCCAGGACTCCAACATGGAGGCCGCGCGCGCCTAGTCGGAGTCCCCATCCTCGCCCTTGACGTGGAGGGAGCTGTCGTCGCTCCCGCTTCTGCCGGAGGGGGCGGCACCGTTGTCGCTGTCGTCCTCGCTAGAGGAGCCGCTGTAGCTGCCGTCCTCGCTCTCCGCGCAGCACTCCAGGCGGCTGCTGGAGATCCCGAAGATCTTCACGAAGAGCGTGGCAGCCCCGTTGTCTATGTAAAAACCGGCAGACCTCGGGGTAGGGGGTCCCAAGCTGTGGATCTCGGATCGGTGGTAACAGAGACGAGGGAGACGATGTTTACCCAGGTTCGGGCCCTCTCGATGGAGGTAAAACCCTACGTCCTACTGCTGCTTATATTGATGGAGATGTATCAAGTACAGAGTTGATCTACCTCGAGATCGTAATATGTGTCTAACTTCTAGGGCTAGGTGAGCAACATTGCGTTGATGTCCCCTACGGGCTAAACCCTATGGCTTATATACACGCCAAGGAGGGTATCTAGGGTTACAAGGTCGGTATCTAGGAGTAAGGCGGCTGGAAAGATCTTGGAGTGTACTACAAGTCTTCGGTAGAGATAGCCTCGATCACGTCTCCCATGTGTGGCCTCCAGAGTCCATCTTGATCACGTATGGGGGCACATCGGCCCAACCGAGGAGACGGGCCAGCTAGGTTAGCACCCCCTAATCCAGGACACCGTCAGTAGCCCCCGAACTGGTCTTCTACGCCGAGGACTACTTTCAACAAACATTACTTCGGATCCGGAGTCCTTGGCTTGACAGATGAGTTCCACTTTACATTTCGGATTCTCTTAATGGAGTATTGACATCTCTGGTTCAACCGAGCTTGTACCCTGCCCGAAGTGGGTAGATATCTTAGCCTCGAAGGCTCGTCATTCAGGTATGAATGATCCAATCCGGCCTGACAACTTTATCGAAGAGGCTTGCCCCACGACAGGTTGAGCAGTTACTGCATCCCCCTCAAATCGTGGTTCGAGGCAGCCTTTTTACTGGCACGTCCCTTCGAGGCAGAGATTGTGTCCGCTTTCTTAGGGATATCATCAAGATTTTGTTTCCCCCCATATGCTTCAACGGCATTTTTGATGGCAACCGCGAATTTATCAGCGCAGCGAGGGGGACTCTTGGCCTTTCATAGGCTTATAAGAGCAAAAGGAAGAACAACGCAATAGCCCACGCTCCCATTCTCCCCCACTACTGCTTCGTCTAGCTCCAGCACCCAGATCCAACCAGCCCGCCTTTCCCTTTTGCGAGCCCAACTCCTCAACCAGCCATGGTCGACACCCTCAAGGGGCACTGGGCGGCTCCATTGTGACAGCCGCGACCATCTCAGAGCTGCGCGGCGCGGGGTATCTGACCCCCGCCATCGCCGCCCGTGCTCCAGTGGCCAGCCAGCTAGTGCCCGCTCCCAACGCCGGGGAGCGGGTGGTCTTCGTCCCCCACCTCATTCGAGGCCTGGGGTTCCCGCTGCACCCCTTCATGCGTGGGGTAATGTACTATTATGGGTTGGATTTCCACCACCTGGCCCCCAACTCCGTTCTCCACCTCGCTGCCTTCATCACAGTCTGCGAGGCCTTCCTCCACTGTGAGCCGCACTTCGGCTTGTGGATGAAGCTCTTTGGGATCAAACCAAAGTCGAGCGGCTTGGATCTCGCGGAGTGCAGAGGGGCCATGATCGGCAAAAACCAGGGGGCCACCTGGTTCAACGGCACCTTCATCGAAACGGTGAAGGAGTGGCAAAGAGAGTGGTTTTACATCACCGAGCCGCTCGCCCCTGGTCAAACCGAGGTCCCGGCCTTCTCAGCCGGGCCTCCTAAGAAGCTCAAGTCCTAGAAGGAGAAGGGCGTCGCCTGGGGGGAGCCAGCAGAGGTGGAGACCCTGATCGACAGGATCTTGTGGTGGTCCACCACGGGGAAGGTTGAGCTAGCCGACGTCATCAATGTTATGCTCAACCACCGAATACTCCCTCTCCAACTTCGGGCTACCCCGATGTGGGCACAAAAGCCCGAGGACATGGACACCATCACCTCCTTCTTCCGCTCCACCTTGGCCGCCATGTAGATGAGGCTCATGAAGCTAGCCAAGGACAAGATCCCCAAGGAAGGGGAGGACCGCGGCCTCGAACACGGCTATGAGGCCCCCCCTTCAATCATTGTTTTTCGCTCATTGCACTGAGGAGTACAGTTTTTACTTGAATCGTCGTGTTTTGATATTTTGCAGAAGTGGTTGGCCTGGGTACAAGGGGTACGATGTCCGGCCCCACTGCCAGAGCAGCCCCCAACTCCCCTGCTCTCGGCGCTTCTGGCCGAGGAGCCGCATGTGGTGCCCCCAAAGGGACGAAGTCCCAGAAGGGGAGGTCAAGTGCTCGGACCCGGGGGACTTCGGTCACCCTGTCCGAGGAGACCCACACCTCCGCCGCCCAAGACGGCGACGCCGAGGAGGGTGAGGAGGAGGAGGTTCCCCCTCCGAAGGGGAAGAGGTCGGCGTTAGAAGACGCCGACGTGGGCATGCCGCCGAAGGGCCCAAAGAGACCGAGGTGAGCCTCATCCGAGGCTGCCAACAAGTCGTCGGAGAGGGCCGAGCTCTCTGGTGACTCAGAGGAAGACCTCCTCGCTGTGGGGAGGAAGAAACTGGCACCCCGAGGGTAAGCCCTTGTCCTTGTCTTCCATCCTTAAGTCATTTTTTTAGCAAGGGAAATCTTACAGAAGCAACTTTTCACATGCAGTCCGCTGAGGGTAATCCCCAGCGGTTCTTCAAGCGGGTTGCCATCCGCCTGTGGGACTCCAGAGCCCGCCGCTCCTCCCCCGACGCATGATGGGCTAGGGGAGGCAACATCCACCCTGGTCCCCGACATCAACATGACGGGGGCTGATGAGGTGGCGATCATGGCCGAGGTCGATACCTCGGCCCAACGAGACCCGGGGACAGAGCGCCCCAAGGTCATCGAAGATGGGCTGGGCCAATCATTGGCCCAGCCGATGTCTACCTCGGCTCCGCCACCCCGGGTGGAGGCTGCCCGGGTGGATGCATCCGAGGTCATCCCTCCACCCCAGCCAACTGCCCAAGCACGAGCTGGCGCGGGGTGGACCGAGGAGATGGAGGACGCCCTGAAGGGCTCTTCCATAAAGGAGGAGCACCGTGCCTTGATAGGCTCGGCGCTACAGGGCTACCGGTCCGCAGGGGCCGGCCTGCATGAGGTTTTCAAGAACCTCATAGCAGGTGTCGAGGTACGCTTTTTGTGCATTCAATTTGTTTATTTAAGCTGTTTGTTTTATGAGTTTTGTCCGAGGACATAAAAGTACAGCCTGCTAAATGGCTTAGTGAGTGAGTAGCCCCCAAGCCCGAAGTCGGTTTCAGGAAACCGGCTTTGGGGTCATTTGATTAATTAGGAGCCTGTTAAGCAGCCCCCAGGGGGCTGCTCGAGGCAGCCGTCTTGGAGCCTTTTAGTGTTTTAAATTTTCTCTTTACAATGAGTATCTTTGTTTTTGTGCTAGGAGTCGACCTCGGTTCCGGACTCCATCTTCGAGGAGATCACGGAGATGAACCGGAAGCTAGAGAGGTCCCAGGAAGAGCTCATCCTGGCAAACCAGAAACTCGAGCAGTCTCAAGGTAAGCAAGTTTAAACTTGCCCTGTACTCTAGATGAAGGAGGTATGACATGTTTTGTTAAAGAAAAGAACTAAGGCCGAAGTGTTTTGACAACAGCAGCGTTAGCTGAGCTGGAGACGCTCAAGGCTGAGCTCGAAAGGGCTCAGAAGGAGGTGCGGCAGCACGAGGCTACTGCCGAGAAGGCCCGGGCTGCCGAGAAGGCAGCTGGGGAGAAGCACCAAGCGCGGGTGCTGGAGGTCGAGGAGACCCTGAATGGCATGTTGGAAGCACCCGACAAGCTTCAGGAGGTGGGGCAATGAACGAAGGAGGAGCTCAAGAAGCTTCAATGTGCCCACTCCGAGCTCAAAACCTCGGCCCGAGCTGACCGCGAGGTGCTCCAGCAAGTGGAGCAAATTGCCTCGGGTAAGATATTTTTGCTGCAGTGTTCGTTTGGCAGCAAAGGGTGTGTCGAGCTCACCCAGTTGTGGCATTCCGGGCAGGTCTTTGTGGATCTCCCACAGAGCGCGGCGGATGCGGTGGCATATTTCGGCCAGCTGGCGGGCCACGAGGCGGAAAAGGCCTTTTGGGGGCAGTTTCCAGGGTCGCCGTCCGCGCAGCTGTTGAATCATCGAGTGAAGCAGCTGGTGGAGCTGTTTCGCATGATGAGACCGGCGCTCCAGGATCTCTGCATCGCACTATGGCCTGCCGAAGCCATGCCGAAGAGTCTCTTTGGCCTTACGGCCCATCTCCGAGACGCCGTGCCTTACGTGAATCGCTGGAAGAGGTCCGTGTGCTTCGAAGGGGCGCGGAGGCCGTACGCTTGCGTGAAGACGCACTTCCGCAAGGTTGATGCGGAGACATGTGCCGCGGGCCCTCCTGCCGACAAGCCGCGCACTGCCGAGCAGTTTTTCGCCGAGATGGAGGCAGGAGCTCGGACCACAGAAGCCATGTGTCCCAAAGACATTTGGTATTTCTAGATGATACTTTGGAATGCCGGAGTATACAATGTAAAAACTTTATTTGTGGTTGAATGAAAATGGCTTGAAATTCAATGTGCTGTGTTTTACGATTAATTTTTCCTCCAATATGACTGTTAAATGAGAGTAGGTTATACGAAGGGTGTTCCTTAAGGCACACTTGACCCTTAGCCAACGTCTCGGTGCCCGGAGGTGGTCGGAGCTTTATAGGAACTAGGCAATCAGACTATAGGGGCTTTATACCTTTCACTTAGTCATAGGAGTTTGACTGTGGGGGCTGATAACCAGCCCCCGGTGTGGGAAGTGTTCGGCCAAGTCGGCCGAGGTCTAGGCCATAGCACACTTCGGCTAGGAATGAAAGCCCTTCGTTTAACACGGGTGATCTCTATCGTCACATCGCTTGACGCGGTCTTCGGATGGCAGATCAGTTTGCGCCTACCTATATAGTCAGTTTTTGGCTTTCTCCATTGAGGCGCCATGCCAATTAACCTGGCAGCGCAATCGCAGTGGTTCTCCCATTACACCCTTAGCCGAATTCATCGGAAACGTAAGGGGTACACGTAGGAGCCGGGCAACCCAACTATTGACAAAATCTAGGTTCGAAACTGATGCATATAAGGCCAAAATCCGAGACGCCGAATACCTCAGACTTTGTTATACAATTGCATATTTTTAGAGAACTTCTTCGTCCCAGAGGGGCTATGCTGATAAAGAAATATGATAGAGACCTTGAAGGGGCATAGTTTCTTTATTTCATAATATCAATCGTGTACATGCCCAGCTATGATGAGAATAATTGAAAGAGTACAATGTAAATGGTAAAGAAGGAAGAGGAAGAAACAGGGCGGATAATTGCTAACGGATTTTAAAGAATCCAGGCCGCTACCTGCCGCACGCCTGCGTTTCCGAACTGTTGACCAGATCGATGTTCACCATTGATGGTGACGAATTTGTGAAGGTTGATGCCATTTTGGTTCTTTATACGCTGCAAGCGCTTTATTGACCGAGCCCCTTTAGAGGAGGCATTGCCGAAGTCCGTTATGTGGTTGAAACCACAAGGACATTAGACATGTTGGGCTGTTTCTTTTACAGAGACTTGCCTGTGCAGGGGCTCGAAGCCACGTCTATGCTAGGTTAGACCGTGCTGACGTTTGAGTATATTTTTGGCTCCTCGACGGCCCAGGGAATCTTCAATGCGAAATTATGCACCCTTGGGACATAGTGCCCACTCCAGAGAGGGCACGCGAGGAGCCCATATACCTATTTCGGGTGTGGGGGTACCTCGCTGAGGTCGATCTGTGCAGCCCGTGTGCACTTTAAAGAGCGGGCAGCGCGTTTAACGCTGCGAGCTGCCTCCTCAGACGCCTGTGCCTCGGCTGCGAAAGCCGCGGTTTGTTCCTCTGTCCGAAGTGAACGTTCGGTGTTACCATTAACTGTGATAACACCGTTAGGTCCCGGCATTTTGAGCTTGAGGTAGGCATAATGCGGGACTGTGTTGAAGCGTGCAAAGGCCGTGCGCCCTAGGAGTGCGTGGTATCCACTTCGGAATGGGACAATATCGAAGATTAACTCCTCGCTTCTGAAGTTCTCGGGTGAGCCGAAGACTACCTCTAGGGTGACCGTTCTGGTACAGCGGGCTTCGACGCCTGGAACGACACTTTAAAGGTGGTATTGCTCGGCTTGATCCGAGATGAGTCGATGCCCATCTTCCGAACTGTTTCCTCGTAGATGATGTCAAGGCTGCTTCCTCCGTCCATCAGGATGCGTGTTAGATGATAACCATCAACAATGGG
Organism: Elymus sibiricus; assembly: GCA_039707655.1. Classification (NCBI taxonomy): domain Eukaryota; kingdom Viridiplantae; phylum Streptophyta; class Magnoliopsida; order Poales; family Poaceae; genus Elymus; species Elymus sibiricus. Next base: position 335,531,679 of record CM077666.1, read on the forward strand.
GTCCAGGATGAGCGCCGCCGATCCGCCGTGCCTGATGCTAGTTGGATGGTCGTGCTTGTCGAACGTGATTGGGTAAGCCGACCATGGGTTATACTTCGGGGTGACTGGCTCCAGCGCGTATACGTCCCGAAACACACGCTTCCTCTCCCTTTTAGGGATGTGGGTGACATAGATCATATTGACCTCTGTTACCTCATCAGGAAATTTCTTTTGGCCTCCATTATTGGGCCGCCAAGGTTCATCCTCATCTTCGCTGCGGTGTTGGGTTTTATTCTGACCCTCTGCCGCTATCTTGCCGGCTTGTTTAAAGACCCATCAATTCCTGGTAGTGTGGGTTGCTGGTTTTTCCTGAGTGCCGTGAATTCCACATGGGCGGTCTAGGAGCCTATCAAGCTGCCTAGGTCCGTCTTTGTTCCCTTTAAAGGGTTTTCTTTTCTGCCCGGATTTAGGTCCGGTGAACCCCGTGTTAACCATGGCATCTTCAGAGTCGCTTCCGCCATTTTTATACCTGCGCTTATTTTTGTTGCGCTTTGGTTTTCCATTGGTGTCGCGAGTTTCTGAGGTGCCTGCCTCACCATTATGAGTTCTTTGGACGAGCCATATCTTCTGCCGCACAGAAGTGAGTCATCAGTGAGGACAGGGCTGCCATAGTCCTCGGCTTATCCTGGCCGAGTTGTCGAGCTAACCATTCATCTCGGATATTGTTTTTAAATACGGCGATGGCCTCGGCTTCGGAGCAATCTATGATCTGGTTCTTCTTGGTGAGGAAACTGTTCCAGAATTTCCGGGCTGATTCGCCTGGCTGCTGGGTGACACGGTTGAGGTCATCAGCGTCCGGAGGTCGGACATATGTGCCCTGGAAGTTTGCTCGAAAAGCGTCTTCTTGGGCCTCCCAGCTGCCGATTGAGTGAGGAGGAAGGCTATTAAACCAATGCCTTGCCGGCCCCTTTAGCTTGAGCAGCAGGTACTTAATGGCGTGGAGATCATCTCCGTTGGCCATGTGGATGTGTAGGAGGAAATCCTCGATCCAAACAGCTGGGTCCGTGGTGCCATCGTATGATTCTATGTTGATGGGTTTAAACCCTTTCGGGAATTGATGATCCATCACCCTGTCTGTGAAGCAGATTGGGTGAGCCGGACCTCGGGACCGAGGAGCATCTCGTCGGAGATCAGGGGAGAGCCATGAGTAGGTGTGATCTCGGGCACGGCCGTTCCTGTCCAAGCAGGCATCGTAGCCGTCGAGCCCGGCGGGCGCATGTCCCCTTGATCCATAGATGGATCGAGGGGGAGCCTTGTTTTCCTCAATGCGACATCGAGCATCGTGAGGGTCTGGGTAATCCACGGGGTCCTTGCCATAATAGCGTGGAGGTGGCCATTCGGTGAGGTCTTCTCGTCTTGGCATGTCCCAGCCTCTAGGGGGTCGGTCGAGGTCATCAGCGAGCTCCTCGTCGAACTCCGGCAAGAGACGCCTACGTGGGTATGATTTCGGTGCACTATGGTGCCGGTTCCCCATTTCTTGCTCAGCTGAGAGCACTTCGACCCACTTTTCATTTAGTGCATCGGTATTGGCCTGCAGCTGCTGTTGCTTGCGTTTCATGCTCCGGGCAGTTCCGACGAGGTGCCACCGGAAGAGCTCTTGTTTGAAAGGGTCTTCGGGGATGATGTAGTCCTCGGTGCCGAGGCTCTCGTCCTCCTCGGACTCTAGCATGTAGTTGTCATCGGCCCCTTCGAAGAGGTCATCGGGATCTAAGTCCCCGAGAGGTTGGTCCGGTGTGCCGTTCCTTGCGGGGGAGGCTTGAACGTCCTCTTCCCGGTTACCGACATCGCCGTCCTCCACGTCGCCGTTATTGGCTGTTGCGCCATTGCCACTAGGTTCCCCATTAGGGCCCCTTCGGCGTCTGCGCTGACATCATGGAGGGGATTTGGGGGTGTCCACCAAGTAAACATCATAGGTGGACGTGGCGGTCCACCTGCCCGCGTTTACCGAGGGCAAGGTGTTCTCGATGGGGCCATCAGCATCTTCCTCCATGTCTGAGGCTTCGACGTAGTCCAACACGTCGGTTAAATCATCGATCGTGGCGACTAGGTGGGTGGTGGGTGGGATGTAAATTTCCCTGTCATCGGCTTTAAGTCCGATCTGACTATAAACCGAAGTCTTACCGTAGGAGATGGACATGCTCCGGATGCGGTCGAGCATCTCATCGAGGTGAGATAACTCTTCGAGATTCATGGATGCGCCATAGGCAGCGCTGACTCGAAGTACACCCGGCGTGTAACCGGATGCATTTTCGGAGCGAATGGAATCTGAACATAATCCTGAGTTCTGCGCCGAAGTCAGTTCTGGCACCGGCGTAATTTCGGGAGTGGGAGCCGGATCTTTCTCCGTACTGGCGATCGAGGAGAGACTGGCCGGAGTGGTGGTGTCACGGGTCTCAAGAGGTGCCGTGACAGAGTTCGGTTCCGGAGTCGAGCCGCCAGAACCGGCCGAGCTCTCGATCCGGCCGGGAGTCCATCCCGATAGGATGAGTTCACCACGGGAGTCCGCAGTGTACTTAAGGCCACCGAAAGTCACGATCCGACCTGGGGCGTAGTTCTCGACAGAGGTCAGGTGACCCATCGAGTCAGCGCAAAATACCATGCTGCCGAAGACGAAAACCTGGCCGGGGGCATAAACGTCCCCGTGGCCGTTGGCGCAATTGATCTGCAGGTGAGCCATCGATCCTTCTGGTGATCACGCAGCGGAACTCTCAATCAAAGCACCAGTGTCGGTGTAAAAACCAGCAGACCTCGGGGTAGGGGGTCCCAAGCTGTGGATCTCGGATCGGTGGTAAAAGAGACGAGGAGACGATGTTTACCCAGGTTCAGGCCCTCTCGATGGAGGTAAAACCCTACGTCCTACTTCTGCTTATATTGATGGAGATGTATCAAGTACAGAGTTGATCTACCTCGAGATCGTAATATATGTCTAACTTCTAGGGCTAGGTGAGTGATATTGCATTGATGTCCCCTACGGGCTAAACCCTATGGCTTATATACACGCCAGGGAGGGTATCTAGGGTTACAAGATCGGTATCTAGGAGTAAGGCGGCTGGAAAGATCTTGGAGTGTACTACAAGTCTTCGGTAGAGACAGCCTCGATCATGTCTCCCATGTGTGGCCTCCGGAGTCCATCTTGATCACGTATGGGGGCACATCGGCCCAACCGAGGAGACGGGCCGGCTAGGTAGCACCCCCTAATCCAGGACACCGTCACCCGTGGTACTTGAACTGGAGGACGTGCCCCCGCTTCAGGCCGCGGGCGAGGGCGAACGACTTCCACCCCTGCTTCAAGAACATGAAACCCGAGGGGGTGAACTCCGTCGCCACCCAGGAGGGGCCGTTGTAGCAGCCGTCGGCTTACACCCACAGGCCCAAGGGCGCGCGGTCCGCCATCGCTTCCGCGAAGGAGTCCGGGAGCCGGAGCCAAGTGCAGGGCCGGCGATGCATGTTCACTATGAACTCGTGAGCCGCCTCCGCCGAATGGCTCCCTGCCTGGGGAGGTAGGGCGGTCGCCCTGCCATGGCCACCTCGGCCGCGCACGCCGCGCCCTCCGCGCTCGTGGGCAGCGCCCCTTCCACTCTCGGCAACCACCAGACATTCTGCTTGCATGTTTGCCGCTCTCGGCAACCACCTCTGCCTCACCACTTTATGCCTCGGTGGAGGTAAAACATGCTTGTGCCTCACCTGTACGTCCCTATGCCCTTACTGCAGTGGTTAATCTAATATCTGGTAAAATGAAACAATGCCACTGTTAATGTGATGTCACTCTGTCGTGGTGAAATCACGGCAGATGCCATGAGATGGCTAAAAATGGGGGGCTGCGTGAGGATGCCGGTGGGTTCCGGAAGCGAGATCGGCACGCGCGTGCGAGGGACACAAGGCATACCCAGGTTCGGGGCCCTCCGGGGAGGTAACACCCCTAGTCGTGCCGAATGGGATGATAGTCTCAAAGTTACAATGGTGCTCCTGGAGCTGTTTGGGCGGAGGAGGAAGAAGGAGCTAGTTCTCCATTCGGCCTCTCCTGTGTGTGTGTGTGTGTGCGTTGCTACTGGGTGCCGACCCTCTACATGGAAGCCTCCTGGGGGGTCTTATAGCCCGACCCCCCAGGGTTACATGGGTAAAACTACACACTGCGGGACCCGGATGTCGGCGTCTGGAGCCGGCCATGGGGCCCGCCGGCTGCTGGGCCCCGCCGGCTGCTCGACACTGTGGCCCGTCACCTCGCACGTCATGGAGTGGTTGGCATCGTGGGGACTGCAGTGGCGCGCTGGTGCTGACGCTGGTCATCCCGGTCAGCGGAGATGCCAGCTCTGCCATCGCGCCTTCCCGAGACGGATCGCACTGTAGCCACGCTCACCCGTCGTGGAGGACCGTCTTGTCGTGGGGAGCGATGGGACGGCCGCTCGCCCGTCTCCAGCCGGCTAGCGGACAGCCGGACCCGGCCCGGAGCCAGGCCTAGCCGGCTTGCGTTGGGAAGCCGGCCGGACGGCCAGCCGGCGGGGAGGGCCACGGGCTGCCCCAACGTTTTTGAAAAGGGGCTCTGGGTCCGCTTGCCTACCCGGGGGTCATCCCCCTGACAGTAGTCCCCGAAGCTGTAAAGGCTCGCCGGCTCCAAGCGGGGGAGGCTTGGCAGCTTATCCCCTCCCCGAAGGAGCGCAGTTGCGTGGCGAGGAAGTGCCGGCTTGACACCGCCGTTCGCCGGCTGCCTGGAGCCGGGTTGGGGTACTTGATTGTGCCGGAGTCCGAATGGTTCAGCCGGCTGGTCAGCCGATACGGGGGAGTGCGCCAGTCGCCGGACGAAGCCCCGCCACATGCAGCCCAGCGGCCGATGAGGTCTGCCAGACCACGCGCGCGACGGGACGTCGCGGTGGGCTGGGTCCCGCCAGGCCGCAGCCTGGGCCCGCGCGCGGGATTTAGTGCGGCCGCATGCACGTGTTGGAATTCTCGGGGCAGTTAAGGCACGCCTTAATGCGCCCGTGTATTGCGGGGGAGTGGGGATCGTGGGCGCAGATGATCCCACTCCCCGACGTTCTGCCGTGGTCTTTAAATGGGAAGGGAGGGGAGAGGCCGAGGCATTCGCTCCCTTGCCTCCGCCCGTTGCTTCGTCTCTGCCTCCCCATCTTCCTTCTTGCGCACACCGCCGCCGTACGCCGTCGCCCGCACGCCATCGCCCGCTAGAGCTGCCACCGCGCCGTGCTGCAATCCTCGCGCGGCCGTCCTCTTTCCGTTCCACCGGCGACGCACTCTCTCTCCTTCGACCGCGCCTCTCCCGCTCTTGACGATGGCGCCACCGAAAGGATCTTGGGAGGGGTCAGTGGTCACCGCCGACGACATCAACTACCTTCGCCGCACGCGGCGGTTGCCGCCGGCGGAGGAGGTGGAGACACGCGCGCCTGGCGAGGAGATGGCGCCGGCGCCACAGAATGGCGAAGTGGTGGTGTTCTACAACCACTTCCTCCGCGGGCTCGGGCTTCCCGCGAGCGTATTCTTCAGGCGCTTCCTCATGTTCTTCGGCCTCCAGCCGCATCACGTGGGGCCGAACGCCATTTTGCAGCTCGCCGGCTTCGCAACGCTGTGTGAGGGCTACATCGGCCTCCTCCCGTACGTAGAGTTGTGGTGCCGCATGTCCTACCTGAAGCAGCAAGGAGCATCCGCCGGCGTCATGGCCGAGTGTGGGGCGGCCGTGCCGGTTACCCGGACGGCGGGCCCCTTCCCGAAGCTGCCGCTCGAGGACTCCGCCAAGAAGTGGCAGAAGTCTTTCTTCTACGTGAAAAACACCGATCCGGCCAACGACCGCATCAACCTCCCCCCCTTCGTCGACGTGCCCCCGGCTGAGAAGCTGAACTGGGGGCACAACCCAAAGAGCCCGTCCGCGGAGATCCTGGGCATCTGCCGCCGGGTCAAGGATATGACGGACCGCGAGGGGCTCACCACCGTGGACCTCATCGCCGCCTTCATTGGTCGCCGGGTTCTGCCGCTGCAGCGGCGGCCACACCGGATCTATGATATGAGCGGCCGACGTGACCCTTGCTGACTGTCGATGAAGGAGCTGACGCTGGAGGAGATCGCCCAGCGCGTCAACGACGTCTCCGCCGCCGGGCTCAAGGTGAAGGAGTGGCAATTCGGCAAGGAGCCGTACAGCCGGGATGCCCCGGCGCCAGCGGTGAGTCTCTGGACTTTGTTCTTCGCGATGTCCGCCCTCCTCATGCGCCCTGATGCCCTGGGCCGGCTGCAGCACTTTCCGAGCCAGCTGGTGCTTGACGGCCCGAGTCCCATGGTTCTGCAGTCGGACCGGGATGAATCAGACCAGGAGGACGAGGGGGATGGCGACGCGGGAGCCGGAGGCGGCGAGGAGCGCCTCGCGGACGCGGAAGCTGGCGGCTCCGCTCAAGCCGGTAAGTCTCTGATCCCGGATGTTTTGCGCGAGAGGCCGGATGACGACGAAGATGACGAGGACGGGACAGGCGATGCAGCTCCGTAGGACGCGGAGGCGGGCGACGGGGCCGCCCCCAGGGGGTGGCAGAGGAGGGCGACCGGGGAGCCGGCGGGCTCAAGCTGGCCGCACGGGAAGCAGCCGGTCAAGGCGCGGCCGGTTGCGAAGCGCCCCGCTGCGGCGCAGACTTGCACCATGAAGAGGTCCGTCAAGAAGGCGCGCCGGATGGCGCCGCCGGCGGGCCCAATGCGGGCGGTTCCCGTGGTCATAGGGTAAGTTTTCTTTTGCGGTTGAGTTGTTGCCTTATTTGCCGCTGCTGCCGTTGTTCTCTTCTTTTCTTTTCTTCTTCTTCATCTCCCTCGCGCACCGTCGAAGAGCGCGCTCGAGCTGGCGGAGGTGGCCGCGGCAGCGGCAGCCGCGGAGGAGGCCGACCGACGGTGGGGCCGGAGCGGCGCGGGGGAGCGCGAGGCGGCGGAGACCACCGAAGAGGTGCTCGCGGCCCGCCTGTCCGGCACCACCCTGGAGGACGCCGAGCGGGACGCCTGGAGGGCCCGGGCCGAGGCCGAGAAGGAGATGGCCGAGGCGTCGGCCAAGGCGTGGGGCGACGCCATGGCCGAGGTCGTGGCGAGGCGGCGGCGGGTCGCGGAGGAGGCCGCGTGGCCGGAATGGCCGATGTCATCGCCACCGCCGTCGCCGGTTGTGGAACATCGCTCCAAGTCGGTACACGACCGGGCCCGCCGGGCGGAGGCAGATGGCCATGTGGCCGCCGAGGGAGAGGCCGGTTGCGGCGAATCCGGCGACCACGAGTCAGAGGCTGTCCCGACGGCTGACCCGGAGGTGCCGCCGGCTGTCGACCCGGCTGACGGGGCCGGAGGCAGAGAAGTAGGGAGGCTGCACCAGGCGGAGGAGGAGCGCCGCCCTCAAGGGCGGAGACCACGCCAAGGAGCTCTCGTGCCCTGGTGACTGTGGAGCCGCGGGGCGCGGGGCGCGGCCTCGAACTGAGGCCAGCCAGCAGCGGAACCAGCGCCGGGTCCGCGGTTCAGCCGCAGCGGGCCTGGGCGGCGAGCTCCAGCGAGGCGATGAGCGGCACCCCCCGAAGCGAACTGGACATGGCGGTGGATTCCCTGCGGCTGCAGATCGCCAACCACCACAGCTAGTGGCAGAGCTTCGCCCAGGCGTAGAGCGGCCAGCTGCAGCAGCTGGAGCAGACCTTCGTGGTAAGTTCGCCCGTCCGTGTTTTCTTACGTCTCGTTTCTTCTTTGCTTTTCTTGACCCGCTTGGTCGCTTTCCAGTGGGGGCGCGTCAGCGCACCAACTGGGTGTAGCCCTCGAGGCCCGTGCCGGCTGCGCAGCAGGCGGGTTGGGCCTTCTCAGGCGTTTGTGTGCTAACCTTTCTTTCATCGCAGTCCATCTACGACCAGCGGGTGGCGGCGTACAACCGTCTCCTGGGCCGGTACCGCACGGCCAGGGACCAGCTGGCGGCCAAGGAGGAGGAGCTTCGCTAGGCCAGAGGTACTTTTTTGAACTTTTTCTTGCGTTCCTCGAGTGGGGGCGCGCCAGCGCTCCCACTGGGTGTAGCCCCCGAGATCCGTGCCGGTTGCGCAGCAGCCGGGTCGGATCTTCTTTGATTCTCAATTTGCTTTTTCGTCCGGCTTCTGATCGGGATCCGGATACGGATGCGCAGCCGTCGCCGTCGACCCGGCGGAGATGGAGGGGCTCCGGTGCCAAGTGGTGAAAGCCGGCCAGTCCCGTGACCAGGCGGTCACGGAGCGCAGCCGGCTGCAGGAGGAGGCGGTGCGGGTGGCCCGGGAGAGGGATGAGGCCGCCGCCGCCCACAAGGCCGAGCTGGACCGGCTCGCCAAGGAGCGCCGTCAGGCGGCCATGCGGTAGGAGGAGGAGGCGCAGAAGGCCACCGAGGAGGTCGCCCAGCTCAAGGCGGACCGCGACCGCAGCGCCAACGCGCTGGCGGCGAGGGAGCAGGAGGCGTTGTATATCGACGAACTCCTCACGCGTAAGCGTCTCTACTTGTTTGCATCTTCGTTTCTTTCTGTTTTCCGCCCTTTGGCCTTTTGATCGTTCTTCTTCCCCTTCTTTTCCAGGGTTCTTTCCCGAGACCCAGGAGTCGGCCGAGGCGGCGGTGAACGCCCACCGGCAAGAGCAGATGGCCGCGGGGGCCGCCATCGAGGAGTACGCCGCCTAGTCGGTGGCGGAGATCACCGTGGCCGCCAAGGCCCGCTTGGAGGCGCTGGAGCACGACATGAACCGGCATTTCGAAGCCGGTTTGTCGATGGTGGCCGCCCTCTGGCCGAGTGCGGTGGTGCCGACCACTGTGAGCCGTTTGGTGCGTTAGCTAGAAGCCGGCGCGGCGCGTCTGGGTGCGTGGAAGGCATCCATGGCCCGAGCCGGCACAGAGATGGCGCTTGGGCACGTGGTGTCCTGTTACTCGGGCGTCCGCCTGGACCGGCTGTAGGCGCGGAGGGCCGGGGCGGAGGCAGACCTGGTGGAGTGGGCAACGCCGATTGCCATGCGGGCCAGCGACATCGCGTCATTCACCCCGCACGGTGAGTTCGTGCCGGAGCGGGCGTCGGACGGCGCGGAGCTACCCGCCGACGACTTCAGTCTGGTGCTTGAGGACCCGGAAGGGAGCTCGGCCGAGATGGGAGCCGGCGCGGATGACGACGCCGCCGACTTGGAAGACACCACCACCACGGAGGATCTGGCGCCGAGCGACGCCGACGAGGCCGCCGCCTAGGGTGTTTTTAGTTTCCCTGTATCTGTCTCTTTTAAACTCGAAACTTTTGTTAGCCGGCAGATCCACCCACTGGGGGGTGTGAGTTTAATGTAATGAACTATTGGCCGTGGGCCTTGCTGTATATATAGATGCATGTTTTGTTTCCTTGTATGCCTGCGCCTGCCGTCTGGTGGTTTCGCTCTTGCTGTTTTCCCTTAGCCGTTTTCTTGTTCACTCCCCCTTTCGTCCTCCTCCCCGCCAGACGGATAGCCGGGAGCCGGTCTGTAGCTGGGACAGGGAGCCGGACTCGGAAGAGAGCGATTAGTACTTAGGCCTTAGGATTTGAGCGCAAGCGAAACACCCACTGGGCCGGCTGGCTGCAGGCGGCGAAGCCGGCTGGAGCGCAGCCGGTCTGTGCGGCGGAGAGTAGAGGGAGATAGCCGGGTTGGCCGAGCCGGGTGTTCGCAGTTAGCCGTTTTTCGCGTGAGGACGCTTGCAGCCTTTGGCTCTTGCCAGCCTTGAACAGCTAGGGGTCGGTCTAGGGTTTATGGCAGAGAGGGGGCTTTTAGCGGGGCGCACGTTACTGGCCGGATTGAGGAGAACGCGGCGCGGGCTAGCCGGCGAGCCCCCGAGCCGGCCGTGCCGACCCTGCGGGAGGGAGGCGAATGCGGTAAACTGCGCAAGAACACGATAGAGATGAAAAGGTAGCCCCCGAGTGTCGTTCGGGGGACCTGCTGCTTTCATTAAGTTCAGAAGGGGTAGTGATACATACATACATGATTCAACTGTAAAACGGACGGAGGAGCTCCGCGTTCCAGGGGCGTTCTGTCTCCTCGCCGGAGGCGTCTCTCTTGCGCTTGTTTTGCTTTTGCGTGTAGATGAGGTTGTACACGTTGTTGCGCAGGGCCTTGGTGATGATGAAGGGGCCCTCCCATGGGGAGGATAGCTTGTCCCTGGCCGGCTATTCGTTGGATCAGCCGGAGTACGAGGTCGCCCTCGCAGAAAGCAAGGGGCTTGATCTTCTTGCTGTGGTAGTGGCGTAGGTTCTGTTGGTAGATGGCCGACAGGCTGAGGGCCAGCAGGCGCGCCTCCTCTAGCAGGTCGACGTAGTCTTGGCGTGCTGCTTCGGCTTCCACTTCCGTGTACAGGGTGACCCAAGGCGAGTCGAACTCGAGATCCGTGGGGACGACCGCCTCGGCCCCGTAGACGAGGAAGAATGAGGTGAAGCCGGTTGAGCGGTTGGGGGTGGTCCGGAGACTCCATAGGATGGCTGGCAGCTCGTCGATCCAGCTGCCGGGTGATCGCACGAGCGGCTCGACGAGTCGCGGCTTAATGCCGGCCAAGATGAGGCCGTTTGCCCGCTCCGCCTGGCCGTTGGACTAAGGATGTGCGACGGAGGCCAGGTCAAGCCGGATGCCGGAGACGGAGCAGTAGCGCGCCAGCGCGCCTTTGGCGAAGTTGGTGCCATTATCGGTGATGATGTTGTTGGGAAAGCCGTAGCGGACAGCGACGTCTTTGACGAACTTGACGGCTGTGGGACCGTCGAGTTTCTTGATCGGCCTTGCCTCGATCCACTTGGTGAACTTGTTGACGACCACCAGGAGGTGCGTCAAGCCGCCACGGGCGGTTTTGTAGGGTCCCATCATGTCGAGGCCCCAAACAGCAAAGGGCCACGCGATGGGGATGGTCTGGAGAGCCGCAACCAGCTGGTGGCTCTGGGCCTTGAAGTGCTGGCAGCCCTTGCACTTGAGGACCAGCTCGTCGGCGTCCTTCAGTGCAGTTGGCCAGTAGAAGCCATGGTGAAATGCTTTGGCCACCAGAGACCGGGAGGCCTGGTGGATGTCAAGCAAGATCACGAGGCCCCTGGCCGTCTCGACGCATCGCTGGAAGACGCCGGTTGTGCTGCGCTTGAGGAGCTCGTGGTTGATGAGGTTGTAGGCGGAGGCCCGGCGCTGCACCTGCCATGCCTCGACCTCGTTCGCCAGGAGCTCGCCGCTTGCCAGGAAAGCGAGGATCGGTTGGGCCCAAGACGGCGCCTCCAGCACCGCGAGTACGGCCACTTCCGCAGGTTCGGCCGGGTCGGGAGGCGGCGGGATGGAGCCGGCAGCCCCTAGGTTTGGGTGAGTGGTGGCGGGCCCCGGGATCGGGATGGCAGTCCCCGGGGTGGCGTTGGCAGTCCCCGAGATGGAGGCGGGAGCCCCCGGGGTTGGGTCCAAGATGGCAGCCACCGGGGCCAGGACGGCGGTCCCCAAGCCGGAGCCGGCAGCCCCCGAGACGGAGGGAGGGACTGTTGTGTCGGCCGGTATGAAGATGGACTCCGAATGTGGAGACGGCTTGATGGATGGCTTGCGTAGGTGCTCGAGGGAGACGCCGTTTGGGATTGCTTGCCGACTGGAGCCGAGCTTGGCTAGAGTGTCCGCCGCCTCGTTCTCGTTTCAAGGGATGTGGAGGAACTCGCAGCCGTCGAAGCTGCCGGTCATCTGCTGGACCAGGTTGCGGTAGCTGGCCATGTTGGAGTCTCTGGCGTCCCACTCGCCGGAGACCTGCTGGACGACCAGGTCAGAGTCGCCAAAGCAGAGGATACGCCAGATGCCGATTTCTTTGGCCAGCCGGAGGCCGTGGACAATGGCTTCGTACTCGGCGACGTTGTTGGAGGCGGCAAAGTGGATTTGGAGCGCGTAGCACAGCCGGTCGCCCTTGGGGGAGGAGAGCACAATGCCGGCTCCCAAGCCGGAGGCCATCTTCGAGCCGTCAAAGTGCATGCGCCAGTGCGTTGTGTCGGGAGCCGGCGGCAAGTACTGGGTCTCCGCCCAATCGACGAGGAAATCGGCCAACGCCTGCGACTTGATGGCGGTGCGAGGCTCGTAGAGGAAGGTGTGGCCGGCTAGCTCGATGGCCCATTTGGCGATCCGGCCAGAGGCGTCCCGGCATCCCATGATCTCGCCGATGGGGGCCGTGCTCACCACGGTGATGGCGTGCTCCTCGAAGTACTGCTTCAGCTTCTTGGCGGCCAAGTACACGCCGTAGCACATCTTCTGGTAGTGGGGGTAGTTCTGCTTGGAGGTGGAGAGGACATCGCCCAGGTAGTACACAGGGCGCTGGACCGGCTGTGCCTTGCCTTCCTCGGGGCGCTCTACCACCAGCACCATGCTGACCACGCGGGTGGTTGCCGCGATGTACATCAGGAGCAGCTCCTTCTCAGCCGGCGCGGCCCAGACGGGTGTGCTGGAAAGCATCCGCTTGAGGTCGCGGAAAGCTTCGTCCGCCTGGTCGGACCACTCGAACGGCGTCGTCTTCTTCATCAACTGATATAGGGGCAGGGCCCTCTCCCCTAGCCGGCTGACGAACCGGCTGAGAGAGGCCAAACAGCCGGTGAACTTTTGGACATCGCACAGCCGAGCTGGCTTGCGCATGCGCTCGATGGCCTTGATCTTCTCCGGATTCGCCTCAATGCCGCGCTCCGAGACGAGGAAACCAAGGAGTTGGCCGACTGGTACGCCGAAAACTCATTTCTCTGGGTTGAGCTTGATCTGGAATTGGCGCAGATTGGCAAACGTTTCCCTGAGATCCTCGAGGAGGGTGAGGTGCTGCTTGGGCTTCACCACGATGTCATCGACGTAGACGTGTACGTTGCGGCCGATCTGCGGCAGGAGGAACTTTTGCATGTAGCGTTGGAAGGTGGCACCGGCGTTCTTCAAGCCGAACGAAATGGTGATGTAGCAATATGCCCCAAAGGGGGTGATGAAGGACGTCTTGAGGGCATCCGCCGGGTCTAGCTTGATCTGGTGGCAACCGGAGTACGCGTCCAGGAAGGACAGGAGCTCGCAGCCAGAGGTGGATTCGATGACTTGGTCGATCCTGGGTAGGGTAAATGGGTCCTTGGGGCAGGCCTTGTTCAGGCTGGTGTAGTCGATACACATGCGCCAAGTGTCGTTCTTCTTTAGGACGAGGACCGGGTTGGCCAGCCACTCGGGGTGGAAAACTTCCATGATGAACCCGGCTTTGAGCAGCCGGGCAATCTCTTCGCCAATGGTTCTTCGCTTCTCCTCGGAGAAGGGGCGCAGCGGTTGCCGGACCGGCTTGGCATCCGGCCAGACGTGGAGTTTGTGCTCGGCGAACTTCCTCGGGACACCCGGCATGTCTTTAGGGGACCATGCGAAGATATCCCGATTCTCACAGAGGAAGTCGACGAGCTCGCCTTCCTATTTGCTGTCGAGGCCGGAACCCACGACGACGTACTTGCTGGAGTTTTGGTTGGATGGGTCGAGCGAAACCTTCCTTGTGCCCTTGGCCGGCTTGAAGGACCCCTCATCGGCCGGCTGCTTGAGCTGAGCCGGCATGACTGGCTGCTCGCCAGCCAGTGCAACAAGACGGTCAAGCTGGCGATGACCAGCGACTCGGCTAGCTTAGAGCCGGCTTTGGCGCATTCCAGGGCTTCTTGTAGTCGCCGATGATGGTGATGATGCCCTTGGGACCTGGCAACTTCATCTTTAGGTATGCGTAGTGGGGGACCGCCATGAACTTGGCCATGGTGGGCCGGCCCAAAAGCGCATGGTAGGGGCTGGCGAGGTTGACCACCTCAAACCAGATCTGCTCGCGGCGGAAATGGGCGCTGGTGCCGAACAGCATGTACAGCCACACCCGGCCGATGGGGGAGGTCGGGACCGGGCGGTGGTGGTGGGAAATCACCACGCATCAGGCGCTGGATGATGCTGCAGTTCCGGAGCATGTGCGTGGATGGCTTTGTGCCACTGTTGTGCTTGCAAGGGGCATCCAGCATCTGCTCGAAAGAGAATTTGGGCTGACAGGCCGTCTTGCCGGTGCGCTGGCGCTTGACGCCGCCTTGCTTGGCCGGCTGTTCCTCCGCCATGGCGGCCACTTGCTGGTTGTTGTAACGAGGAGCCGGCTACTCGGCCTTCCGCTTGTTTTTGTTGTTGTTGTCTTGCCGGTGCTGGTTGGTTTCGCCAGCCGGCTTCGGGGTGGCCAGCTAGACCAGGACCGGCTTGCCATCCACGTCGACCGTGATCTTTATGCGCATCGCGGAGTCGGCCGTGGCGTACTTGTCCTCTACCGCCATGAGCTCCGCCAAGGTGTCCGGCTCATCACACATCAGCCAGTGCTTGAGCAAGGTGCCGTCTCGACACCCGTCGACGAAGTACTGGATGGCTTGCACTTCATGGACCCCTTCGCAGGAGTTGCGCAGTTCGGTCCACCCTGTGAGGAAGTCGCAGAGAGGCTCGCCCGGGCCCTGAATGCACATGGAGATCTGGCGAGGCAGACCCGGACGCTTGTACATGCTGGTGAAGTTGCGTACGAATGCATCCTCGAAGTCCAACCAGGAGTTGACGCTACCGGCCCTCAGGCTGTTAAGCCACGTCCGGGCCGAGCCGAGCAGCATGAGGGGGACGTAATGGACCGCCACACGCCGGTTGCCGCCGATGATGCCGACAGCCGTGGTGTAGTCGGTTAGCCAGTCTTCCGGCTTGGAGACGCCGCTGTACTTGGGGGTGTCACACGCCAGCGTGAACCCTTTGGGGAAGGGCTCTTCGCGGATGCGGGGTCCGAAATAGGCGGGGCCAACGGAGCTTTCCTCCTCAAGAAGCGTGGATCGCGCCAACCGGTCGATGCGGTGGCGAGCATCGGTTTCGTCGTAGGGTTCGCGGGTGCCCAGCCGGCTCGCGACGGGGCCGCGTGGCACCGCGCCAGCGGAGGCCGGCCGGGGCCGTCGAGGCGGCAGGGGGGGGGGAGTTCCAGCTGCTGGGCCTGGTCGTTACCGGCAGTCTCGTCGGCAATGCCGTCGCCAGCCGTCGTGACGCGGTTGTGCCGGCTCCGGCTTGCCCGACGCCGGCCAGAGCGGCTGGCGCTGCCGGCAGGGGAAGACGCCTGCTGCGTGTCCCGAAGGGCCCTTTCCGGGTTCGTGGTGTTTCCCGAAGTGGAGGCAGATGGCTGGGCCGGGTCGAAACGCTTTTGTTGCTCGTTCGCCGCGGTGATGAGGTCGCGGATGCGCTGCAGCTGTTGCAGCAGCTCCTCGCCCTCCAGGAACTCAAGATCCGCCATGGCCGCCGGCGTTGCGCGCATGTTCTTGACGGGGGTGTCATAGACGGGCCGGCCTGCGCCTAGCACATGGCCGATTGCGCCCCCATGGATTCGCACCTCCGTGACCCGGCTGGGCTCAGCGGCGGCCGGCGTGAAGCTGTGGACACTGTCGTACTCTCGCTGGGCGGACTCCAGCCAGCGCTGCGTCGCCGCGAGCGCCTTGGCCTCGACCAGCAGCTGCTGACGGTCCTCGTTGAGCTGAGCCGCTGCGGCCGCTGTGTCGGCGTCGGGCATGATGGGGACTTGTAGGCTCTGGATCGTCTCGCGAAGCGGGTTGACTCGGCGAGGCGGGGCCGCAGCCGCGGCAGCGGCAGCCGTGGCGGCCTTCTCCTTACTGCGTGAGGAGCCGGAGCTAGCACCGATGGTCAGCACCTCAGCGCGGGCGCAAAGGGCCACGACGTCGTCGGAGACGGCGCAGCCAACGGGGACGGGGGAGTCGGCGAAGCTGTGTACCTCGTTGGGGTACTCATCGGGGATGAGCACGACGAAGACGCGCAGCGCGCCGAAAGGGACGACGAGGTAGCCTGCGGGGCAGGCGGCGTCCGCGCCTGGCGTAGCGTAATGCGCTCGCCGGAGCTGGTGAAGGGCCTCGTCCAGAACTTGACTCCGGCCGACACCGCGAGCAGCCCGACGGTGGGCGCCAACTGTCGTGGTGAAATCACGGCAGATGCCATGAGATGGCTAAAAATGGGGGGCTGCGTGAGGACGCCGGTGGGTTCCGGAAGCGAGGTCGGCACGCGCGTGCGAGGGACACAAGGCGTACCCAGGTTCGGGGCCCTCCGGGGAGGTAACACCCCTAGTCCTGCTGAATGGAATGATAGGCTCAAAGTTACAATGGTGCTCCTGGAGCTGTTTGGGCGGAGGAGGAAGAAGGAGCTAGTTCTCCATTCGGCCTCTCTTGTGTGTGTGTGTGTGCGTTGCTACTGGGTGCCGACCCTCTGCATGGAGGCCTCCTGGGGGGTCTTATAGCCCGACCCCCATTGTTACATGGGTAAAACTACACTCTGCGGGACCCGGATGTCGGCGTCTGGAGCCGGCCATGGGGCCCACCGGCTGCTCGGACCCGCCGTCTGCAGTGCCCGCCGGCTGCTCGGCACTGTGGCCCGTCGCCTCGCGCGTCACGGAGTGGTTGGCGTCATGGGGACTGCAGTGGCGCGCTGGTGCTGACGCTGGTCATCCCGGTCAGCAGGGATGGCAGCTCTGCCATCGCGCCTTCCCGAGACGGATCGCACTGTAGCCACGCTCTCCCGTCGCGGAGGACCATCTTGTCGTGGGGAACGATGGGATGGCCGCTGACCTGCCTCCAGCTGGCTAGCGGACAGCCGGACCCGGCCCGGGGCCGGTCCTAGCCGGCTTGCGTTGGGAAGCCGGCCGGACGGCCAGCCGGCGGGGAGGGGCACGGGCTGCCCCGACGTTTTTGAAAAGGGGCTCCGGGTCCGCTTGCCTACCCGGGGGTCATCCCCCCGACACACTCTTAAGTAATGCTACTGTCAATCTATTGTCATTGATAAACTGAAGCAATGCCACCACCGTTTTATGAAATGCTTCTGTCTTGCTTTATTTCCCATGAAGAGTGCTTTGGGGTGTTACACTTAAATCTCACATTGGTAACATAGCTTCATCTGAGTGGAACTGCAGAAATTTAATTGCACATTTGGTTGACACGACGATGTATTTCTCCATTCCGTATCACCCTTTGTTAGAACGATCATTCCTGTTAACTATGCACGTAGCTACTGATCATGTGCTACTGTCATCACAGAGTTATAATGCAATTGTTGTGCATGTTAATCTAAGCCCCCGTTAATCTAGTGCCCGTGTTGATCTGATGTGATGGCACTTCTTAGTTAATGGCACTTTTTCATACTGTCAATGTAATGCCATTGATAACATATGAGATGCTGCTGTTAATCATATGCCACAACAGAAAATGACACTGCTTAAATAACCCTATCTCATATTTCTACAAACAGGGTTGTCTATCTCCATGTGGTTTCTATTTGTGCAAACAGAAGCACAAATCACAATTTTAGTAGAACCGCACAAAATTAGATGGCTGCATCTACCTGCTTTCAGCTAACCTCACAGTGCTCGAGGTATTCCTATGTTCGTAACTAGGTAGAATGAACAACGCAAGATGAAATAAGCTTATTCTTACGTTGACTTGCTAATCGCAGTGTAGAACGAGCCTGTCATGTGTGGAGGAGCGAACAAGCAGTGTAGCTGCCTCGTCAATGCAAGATAAAAGACACCGAGTCATAGATGGCCAGGCCGGCGAGTAGGGGACATGCAAACAGCGGTGCATAATTTAAGTGGAACTGCACAATAAAGATATTGGGGTGAGTTGGACAAATTTTCTACAGCCATACGGAAGGAATTGCACTAATCGATTGGATCGAATTTCCTCCATGACATGAGATGAGACCCCAAGGTGGAAATCAACTAACCACTTATAAAATTATCGATAATATTCCTCACGCAGGACAGTACCCCTTCGTCCAGATGATCGTGTTTTGTCATGCCGAGCTATTGATATGTGCTACTATTTTGCAACACCGTTTAAGTACAGCTATTGTTTCCTATCTTTTCACATTCAGGACAATGAAGATGATTTCAGTGGAACTGCACAAACTGGTCTGATGTTGAGTGATCTCTATTGCCTCCTCTGTTTGCTGCAATGTGTCAGCGTCAATTGTAAGATGAGCCAGCGAGCTAGCTGTGGAGTTGCCAACATGCTGAAAGTGCACTCAACATTGAGAAGAAAGAAGCATGCCTAGGAAATTAATGCGTAGGGAGGCCCTTTGCTCAGAGAAGCATCGATCGTTTTTTCTTGATTTCTACACCTTCTCACAGCTTTGTCTTGGTTATAGCCTGGTGAATCATTGAGATGCATAAACATGCTGAACTTATATATGTTCTTGTGAATGTTAGCTAGTATGCATACTGTATCTTGTGAAGCTTAGTTTAATGTGAATGTTGACTAGCGTGTGAACATTTAGAATCTATATTGTGGGCCTATTATTTGACGCCTCATTTGTGCCGCGCTTCGACCAGTGTGAGTGTCTGCATGCATTACCGCACCCTCTAATTTGGTGGATGCCAAGCGGGCCCGAGGAGGAGCCATAAGTTTTTTTCAAGTTGAAAAAGGTTACCGAGCAGGACTGCAGGAGCCATAAGCTGGAGTGCGTCTTTTTTTTTGCGAATGGGCCATAAGCTGGAGAGCTGGAGAGTGTCTCTAATGGGTTGTCTCTAGTGTTAAGACCGACCAGTACAAGAGGCAATCCATCTTAAAGCCCATATTTTTGTAGGAAAAGCCCATATTACTTGAAGAGGGGCGCTCCCAAAAAAACCCTTGTTCCTCCTCGCTCCCACTTCACTGTTCACTACAGCTCACTCCTACAGAAAACCGCCGCTCCCCTTCTTCCTCACCTCACTCCTACAGAAAACCCCCGCTCCCCTTCTTCCTCACTCCTACAGAAAACCCCTACTCGCCTTCTTCCTCACTCCTACAGAAAACCCCAGCCCCCCTTAACTAGGCTCGTCTTTCGCTACTCTGCTCAAACCCGTGAGCTCGACGCGGCACCCGCAAGGAAAATGGAGTCGGCTGGCCCCATCGTTAAGAAGATGAGGCTCCTGCCAGCGGCGATGCCGGTTGTAGTTCCCGCACCCGGCAGCGCGGGGAGAAGCGGCGATGTAACACCCCAAGAGTGCTCCTTCCATATTTGCACTTCCCAACATTGCAATATATGGAATTGTCATGGTGATCTTGATGGATGTGTTCTTCTCATGTTGTGTTTTGTTTTTCTTTTCATTTTTGCATTTCATCTTCATGTCATTCTTTTGTCATGTGCATTGCATCCATCATTCTAATTTTGTTGTGTTATTCATGTCTGCATTGTGTGTTCATCTTCTACTTGCCATCTCCCTCTCTAGGCCATGTGGTTCACCCATGCATGCCATCTTTTCTCTCATCATCTTCCCCTTCTTCTCCTTTTCATTATTATTCTTGATGCAATATTTCTGTCCCAAATTAATGTTCACTATATTCCTAAATTATCTCGACCATGTCCTAAATCTCTCTGCCAAATTTCATCAATTTTGGAGTTGATTTGGTTGGGATCAAAAATGCATCAAGTTTGAATTAAATTCAAACTTGATATATTTTTCTTCCTCTAAAAATTGCCAAACCAATCTATTCAAATACTACATAATTTGTAGTTTCCAGGGATATTTTTCTATCTCTCTCACACTTCCCCAAACTCCCTCTGTATTTCCTCTTTTATTTCTGTCTGAGGAAATGGAAGAGAAAAAGAAAATCCGAAAACAGAGGGAGAGAGAGGAGCGGCCCAGCAGCAGCAGTCTCGCGGCAGAACAGTCTTCATGCGTGCGCGGCCCAGCTCCAGCCGCGCTCCCCTCCTCTTTCTTTTCTAACCCACGCACCCGCTAGCCCCCGCTGCCATGGCGACACGTGGCCGAGCTGGTCCCGCCTGCCAGCCACGGGCTACAGGCCACCCGCGCGCTACCTTTTCGTCAAGCTCGCGCTCGCCATGGGGACCGCGAGCCCGAGCGCGCCCGAGCTCCGTTCTGTCGCCCTGGCCACCTATATATCCCCTCTCCTTGTCCCTCGCCTCGCCTAGGGTCCCTCTTCCCTCTCGCTGCCGCCGCCAGGAGAGAGAGCCACCAGATCCGCCGCCTCGAGCGCGTCCCGAGCGCATCTGAGCGCACGGCCATGGCGCCGCCGTGACCTCCGTCGTCCTCCGCCTCGCCAACGTTGTCCGGCAAGTTCCCCGTCGTCGGCTACTTTCCCTCCGTCCACTACAGAGCCCGGAACGCCAAGTCTTCACGTCTTCTTCCTCTTCTTCCTCGCCGTCACCCGCAGCTTCGCCGTCCAAGTTCCGGTCGCCTCCACCCACCTCCCGCCGTTCCGAACGTGTGAGCGTGTTCGTGGTTAGCTGCCGCACCTCCCCATGCCACTTTTTCTGTAGTTAGCGCGTCGTAGCACCGTTTTCCACCGCGGACCCGAGAGCTCCGCCGCGGGACCTCATCGCCGGCGAGCCTCCCGTGCCTTACTCGTTGCATGAGAAGCGCATGTAGATGCGCGTCATTGCGTAGGGTTGTTTCCGTCCATTCGCCATCCGTTTTTGCCACCGGAGTCCGCTCCGGTGAGGACGCCGCCGTCTCTGTCTCGCCGCACCGCTGCTCTGTTTTCCTCTGCTCTGTCGCTGCGAGCTGTTCGCGCCAAGTCAAAAAGGGCCGAGCCCTTTTCTGTCGCACGCACTGGGCCAGCCGAGCTGGTCGAGCCTCACCGCACACAGCGCGCCGCCCCAGGTTCGAAACCCGTCGGGGGAGGGGGGTTTTTCCCCCAATTGTTTTGCGACCCCCTGACCACTGGGCCCTCGTGGGTCCCACTGTCATACAAACGCCCACACACACCCCCTCCTTTTCTTTATTTTTTTCTTTATTTTATTTCAATCTGTTTCAAAATTCCATTTCTGGTAAATGCCTTTTTTCCAAATCGGGCAATATCCAAATCTGGCGCCTTCTCGTTTCGGCAAGTTTCCCGATTTGGCGCCTTCCAAATCGGGCATATGCCAAATCTTGCATATAACTTATTTAAATTTCTGTCCAATATGTTTTGTGGCATTTTGAGCTTTTTCCATGTTGAAGCATATGAGTGTAATATATGATTTTGGGGTAGAAAAATCCAACTAATCCATTCATGGCATTAGATTCATCTTTGAGAAAGTTTGCATGCGTGCCATTTTCACATAACATGCCATATTGTAATTTTTGTGTGATTAAATGCAAATGTCATATGAGCATCTTGTCAACATGAGTTTGGGTAGTTCCGGGAGACGAGTCCGAGTTCGAGGAACCGGTTGAGAACGTGTTCAAGGAGCAGTCTTACTATCCTACCGAAGAGACTTCAGGCAAGATGATCATTACCCTTGATAACACTACTATATTTGCTTGCTAGTTGTCTCGTTGCTATCGCTATGTCACGCTTCCTACCACACACATGTCAGCCTCTTATATGCCATGATACAGCCTCTAACCACCCTACCCAGCAAACCGTTGTTTGGCTATGTTACCGCTTTGCTCAGCCCCTCTTATAGCATTGCTAGTTGCAGGTGCAGTGCAGGTTGTTCCATGTTGGGACATGGATATGTTGGGATATCACAATATCTCTTATTTAATTAATGCATCTATATACTTGGTTGTGTGTGGAAGGCTCGAGCTTTTGCCTAGTGTTTTGTTCCACTCATGCCGCCTTAGTTTTCGTAATGTCGGTGTTATGATCCTTGATTAGCGTTCCTAACATGCTCAGGGGAATGGAACCCTCTTGATAGTTCGCTTTGAATAACCGCTTCCAGCAAGGCCCAACTTTGGTTTTACCATTTGCCTAATAACAACTAAAACTTGCATAGGGAGTAATTAACCCGAGGATTCTTAATCAACAACCCGGGCCAGTGCTCCTCATTAGTGTTGGTCCAAACTAGAGCAGCTTGTGACGCCGCCTGGGGTAACCCGTGGATTTGGTCGTTGTAACCATAGCTCATCCGTCGTGGCCTGATTTCGAGATACGCGCGGCTCCAGTCGGGGTGTCGGCACGTCGGGAGGTCTTGCTGGACTTGTGTTACCATTGTCGAAATGTCTTGTGCACCGGGATTCCGAGGATACTTTGGGCTATCTCGAGGTTGAGGTATTTCCACCGCAGCTTGTCTTGGTCTATGATGGACCAGGTTGGAACACCCCTGCAGGGTTATATCTTACGCGAAGCCGTGCCCGTGGTTATGTGGTGACTTGGATATTTTTAACCTCCGGTTGTAGAGAACTTGACACTAATTCTAATAAAATACACCAACTGTGTGCGTAACCATGATGGTCTCTTTTCGAGTAAGTTCGGGAAGAGAACACGGTGGGGTTATGATTGAACCGTAAGTAGGTGTTCAGGATCACTTCTTGATCATATTAAACTTGCGACCGTTATGCGTAGTTTGCTCATCTTTATTCTTGTACTCGTAAGTTAGCCACTTAAATATGCTTAGTGCTTGCTGCAACCTCACCACATTTACCCCTTCCATTCCTATAAGCTTAAATAGTTTTGTTACCTTGGGTGATGAGATTGCTGAGTCCCTGTGGCTCATAGATTACTACATAACTCCAGCTGCAGGTACGCTTGAGACAGACACAGGTGAGCCCGAGATGCTCCACTAGGAGTATGACGATGAGCGTGGACGTATGTACGTCACGATGCCAGACGATCAGTAGTGGGCCCTAGTCGGTTGATCCGGGGATAATAGCATGGTGGTGTTTTCTCATTTGATTTCGTCCGTAGTCGGACCCTGTCTTTCATTTGGATGATTGTATGATGGTTATGATATATTTATGTTGTAGCATGTGGCGAGTGTAAGCCTTTATCTAGTATTCTCACCTGTTCATTCGGTTGTATGTATTTGAGAATCACCTTGCTATGCGTTCCAAAATGAGGTTCTGTCACGATCTTGAGTTCATCACGAGATTGCGATAGAGCTTCATATTGGGCGTTACAAGTTGGTAATCAGAGCCATACCGACTATAGGAGCCCCTTGTTTGATCGAACCATTGACGAGTCTA
The DNA here is from genome assembly GCA_039707655.1 of Elymus sibiricus. Classification (NCBI taxonomy): domain Eukaryota; kingdom Viridiplantae; phylum Streptophyta; class Magnoliopsida; order Poales; family Poaceae; genus Elymus; species Elymus sibiricus. Next base: position 335,554,594 of record CM077666.1, read on the forward strand.
GAAGAAAAACTATTTTGAGTCCTAGTTATATATTTCGGAGAGTAGGAATTCTTTTTACTCCTTATCCCCTTTGTCGCTCTGGTGAGGAATTGTGGCGTAGGTGTTTTATTCTTCTACCTCTTCTCACTCAAAAAAATTTTAGGATCACGCGGGTATTGTTGGAACGGTTGCGATATTGGTGTGACGTGACTCTATTCTTGGTGCCTCCTGACCGTATGGATTGGACCCGGGGAGTTGAGCTCCAAGGGGTTTTGTCACACTCGCTATCGTTTCGGTTCCGAGAATACCAGAGGACGCCGACATCGAAACGCTTCTATACTTTTTGTGGTGGCAAATAGTGCCGTGACTTTTCCCCAGTACTGGAGGAGATAGCTCGGATGATCCACCATGGCTAGTATCGTTGTGTTTTCGAAGGTCTAAGGTAGACGAATTTGCGAAGTTTCTCGGTCGTGTGTTGAGGGTTGCGGATGCGGTTGTAGCTGATTAGGTTGTTGTTTGCTGAGTAGGTTCCTGGATCCGCAACCTGATCTCATAACCAAGAAGTTTCGAGAGTTCCTAGGGGAATTCAAGTATCACCTAGGATATCTTTCCAATAGACACATGATACGATATGGGGTCTATCATATGTTTGTTTCCATCCTCATTACCTTGTGCATTATTCTAACATTCTTTCTAAGTGGCTTCTCAATCTTTGGTGTATCATCTATCTTTTGGAATGCATTCGTTCATGTCTGTTCGGATGCTAGCTTGTGAAGAATTATGTTGCAATATCTATCCCATTGATTCAGCTTTCAATTATCTCATTGAAGATCCTAACGGTTGTTTCCATCTTCAGGATAGCTCCCGCAACCCGTGGGAATCCGACCGATGATGATGGGGAGCATTCAGAACCTCCACCTCCACCTCCGCCTCCGGAGGCATGGCAAGCTTTGATGGCAGCAACCAATGACAATACTCAGATGCTGCTCGAATTTATGCAAGAGCGGAATCAAGGGTATCAAGGCAATCAAGGCCAAGGCAACTTCAACAATCAACCTCAATATGCTACTCTCAGCCAGTTTCTCAGCAACCAGCCCAAGTCCTTCAGTTCGTGCACTCAGCCTCTCGATGCTGACGATTGGTTACTGGATATCAACAAACACTTCGAGTGCAGCAATGTCAGACCTGAGGACTATGTCAAGTTCGCTTCTTTCCAGCTCAAGGATCAGGCAGCCGAGTGGTGGCAGCAGTACAAAGATTCGAGAGGTGGTCGAGTCATCACTTGGACCGACTTCTGTCGTGATTTCAGAGCACATCACATTCCATCAAGTGTGTTTGAGGAGATGCGTGAGAAATTCAGAAATCTCAAGCAACAAAGCATGTCAGTCTACCTGTACAACACTAAGTTCCAGAATCTCGCTCGTTATGCCAAGCAAGACATTCCAGATGACAAGAGCAAGATTTACCAGTTTCGAGGTGGTCTCAGAGAGGACCTACAGCTTGCTCTCATCCTAGTCGATCCACCTGAGTTTGATCAGTTCTATAACATGGCACTCAAGCAAGAATCAGATCAAATCAAGTTTGATGCTTCTAAGAAGAGAATCAGAGATGCAGTTCACTCTTCTTCCTCGTCTCAAGTGGTTGCCAAGCAGCAGAAGTTCTGGTTACCTCCTCCTCCTCAGTTTCGTCCTCAGCATCATCAGAAGCAGTTTGGTGGTCGTGGTTCTTCCCACCTACCCAACCCAATGTACCAGCAGAGATCTCAGGCTCCAAGGGCAGTCGTTCCTCCTCCTCGTCCGCTCTCGGAGGTTACTTGCCACAAGTGTGGGCTGAAAGGACACTATGCCAACAAGTGCACCCAGAAGCGCCTTCCACCTCCTCCTCCTGGCAGGCCGCCAAGCAATGCTATTGTCAAGCACAATCCCAAGACTGCAAGAGTGAACATGGTGAATTCAGCTCAAGCAGAGGAGTCTTCTGAAGTTATCATGGGTAATCTCATGGTTAACTCTATTCCAGCTAAAGTTCTTTTTGATACTGGTGCATCGCATTGTTTCATGTCAAGACCTTTTATTTCCAAGCATGAATTGCCTATAGAGTTATTGCAAGATCATTTTCGTGTGGTTTCTCCGGGTATACGTATGAGCACTCATATGATAGTTCCGGATGTCAATATCAAGATGGGCAATTATTCTTTTCTGGCGGATCCAATTGTTCTTGGGAATTCTGATATTGATCTTATCCTCGGCATGAATTGGCTTTCTAAGCACAAGGCTTCTCTTGATTGTGCGGCCAAGGAAGTTAAATTGACTCATCCTTCTAAAGAGGTCATTATCATTGCTGCTCGTGATGATACCATTCGGTTATTCTCCCTCAATGAGAAAGGCGAGATTAATGCCATATCTCAAATTCCAGTGGTATGTGAATATGAGGATGTTTTTCCAAAAGAGTTGCCAGGAATGCCTCCTCACCGGCCTGTTGAGTTTGTCATTGAGCTCGAGCCCGGCATAGAACCCGTATGCAAACGCCCCTATAAGCTTGGGCCAGAAGAGCTGAAAGAATTGAAGAGACAGCTCGATGAACAAGAGCATCTGGGCTTGATCAGACCGAGTTCATCTCCTTGGGGTTGTGGAGTTCTCTTTGTCAAGAAGAAAGATGGCACGGAAAGACTTTGCGTTGACTACCGGCCATTGAATAAGAAGACAATCAAGAATAAATATCCACTTCCCAATATCAATGAATTGTTCGAGCAACTCAAAGGTGCAAAGGTGTTCTCAAAGCTTGATCTTCGGATGGGATATCACCAAATCCGTATTCGCGAAGAAGACATTCCCAAAATAGCTTTCAGGACGAGCTTTGGTTCATATGAATACACAGTCATGTCCTTCGGCCTTGCAAATGCACCTCCTACTTTCTCTCGTGTGATGAATTATGTGTTCAATCCTTACACAAATGAGTTCGTTCTTGTCTATCTCGATGACATCCTGGTTTTCTCCAAGACTGAAGAGGATCATGCAAAGCACTTGCGCTTGGTACTTGATAAGCTCAGAGAGCATCGGTTCTATGCAAAGTTCTCTAAGTGTGAATTCTGGCCTGATGAAGTTCTTTACCACGGTCACATTATCTCTGCCAAGGGCATCTTGGTAAATCCTGAAAAGGTTGAAGCTATTGTCAACTGGCAGCCTCCTCAAAATGTCAAGCAACTTCGAAGCTTTCTCGGGCTTGCAAGCTATTGCAGAAGATTCGTGGAGAACTTGTCCAAGATTGCCAAGCCTTTGTCTAACCTCCTCCAGAAGAATGTCAAATATTCTTGGACTCCTGAGTGTGATGTTGCATTCAAGACACTCAAAGAGAAGCTCATAACTGCTCCAGTTCTCACTCCTCCAGATGAATCCAAGCCTTACCAAGTCTTCTGTGATGCTTCTCTTCAAGGTCTCGGTGGAGTACTAATGCAAGAGAAGAAAGTGGTAGCTTATACCTCTCGGCATTTGAAGCCAAACGAGAGGAACTATCCTACTCACGACTTGGAGTTGGCAGCAGTCGTCCATGCCTTAATCACATGGAGACATCTCTTGTTGGGCAGGCAGGTGGACATTTTCACCGATCACAAGAGCCTCAAGTACATATTCACTCAACCCAACCTTAATCTCCGTCAGGCCCGATGGGTGGAGATGATTCAAGAGTACAACCCGAGCATTGAATACACTCCAGGCAAGGCTAATGTTATCACGGATGCTTTGAGCAGAAAAGCGTATTGCAACAGTCTTATTCTCAAGCCGGTCCAGCCTGATCTGTGTGAGGCTTTCAGGAAAGTCAATCTCCAAGTTGTTCTGCAAGGATTTCTTGCAAACCTCCAGATCACTCCCACGTTGGAGGATCAAATTCGTGAAGCTCAGCTCTTAGAAGCCATGGTGAAGCAAGTGAAACTCGGCATTGCAAAGAGCATTCCCAAATATAAGTGCTATCGAGTGGATGACAGGGGTACCTTCTTCTTTGAGGACAGGCTAGTTGTGCCAAAAGGGGATCTCAGGAAGGTCATAATGAACGAAGCACACAATTCTTTCTTGTCTATCCATCCAAGCAGCTCCAAGATGTACCATGATCTCAAGTCAACTTATTGGTGGACTCGTATGAAACGTGAGATTGCTCAATTCGTGAACGAGTGCGATGTGTGCCTCAGAGTGAAGGCGGAACATCAGCGTCCAATAGGACTTCTTCAGCCTCTACCCATTCCCGAGTGGAAATTCGATCACATTGAGATGGACTTTGTCACCGGCTTTCCCAAGTCCAAAAAAGGGAATGATGCCATCTTTGTGGTCATTGACAAGCTCACTAAAGTCGCTCACTTCCTTCCAGTCAAGGAGTCTATCACTGCTGCCCAGTTGGCAGAGCTGTACACTTCCAGAGTGGTCTCCTTACACGGTGTTCCTCAGTTGATCTCCTCAGATCGTGGAAGCATCTTCACTTCCAGATTCTGGGATTCCTTCCAGCTGGCCATGGGCACGAAGATTCGCTTCAGCACAGCTTTTCATCCTCAGACTAGTGGCCAAGTCAAGAGAGTCAATCAAATTCTTGAGGATATGCTGAGAGCGTGTGTCATCTCTTTCGGCATGAAGTGGGAGGATTGCCTTCCTTTTGCCGAGTTCTCCTACAACAATAGTTTCCAAGCAAGCTCGGGCAAGGCCCCATTAGAGATTCTCTATGGCAGAAAGTGCCGTACTCCGCTCAACTGGTCTGAAACTGGTGAATGCCAACTTCTTGGCAACGATATGATTTCTGAAGCTAAAGAGATGTGTCGTATCATCTGTGTAAATCTGAAAGCAGCGCAATCGCGCCAGAAGAGCTACTATGATAGTAAGCACCGTGACTTGGCTTTCGAGATTAGAGACCATTGATACGTCTCCAACGTATCTATAAGTTTTTATTGTTCCATGCTATTATAATATCAATCTTGGATGTTTTTATAATCATTTACAGCAATTATATATCATTTTTGGAGACTAACCTATTAACTTAGTGCCCAGTGCCAGTTGCTGTTTTCTGCCCTGTTTTTGTTTTTACAGAAAATCAATACCAAACGAAGTCCAAATGCCATGAAACTTTTTGGAGATTTTTTATTGGCCAAGATAAACACTAGAAGCTTCGGGAGGAGGCCAGAAGACCCTGGTGGGGCCCACGAGCCACCAGGGCGCGCCTGGGGGGGGGGGGGGGCAGGCGCGCCCTGGTGCCTCGTGGGGCCCATCAAGCTCCGTTTGACCTAATTCCAGCACTATATATTCCAGAAAAATGAGAAACCCTTAGGGGAGTCCACGAAATACTTTTTCCACCGCCGCAAGCTTCTGTTCCAGAGAGATCCCATCTGGGGTCCTTCTCCGGTAATCTGCCAGAGGGGGAATCGATCACGGAGGGGCTCTACATCAACCTTGCTGCCCTTCCGATGATGCGTGAGTAGTTTACCACAGACCTTCGGGTCCATAGTTAGTAGCTAGATGGCTTCTTGTCACTTTTTGATCTTCAATACAATGTTCTCCTTGATGTTCTTCGAGATCTATCCGATGTAATTTCTTTTTGCGGTGTGTCTGTTGGGATCCGATGAATTGTGAGTTTATGATCAGATTATCCATGAAATTATTTGAGTCTTTGCTGCACTCTTTTATGCATGATTATTATAGCCTCATATTTCTTCTCCGATCTATTGATTTGGTTTGGCCAACTGAGTTGATTTATCTTGCCATGGGAAGAGGTGCTTTGTAGTGGGTTCGATCTTGCGGTGCTCAATCCCAGTGATAGAAAGGGACATGACACGTATGTATCATTGCTACTTAGGGTAAAAATACGAGGTTTATTCATACGTGAGTTTATCTTGTATACATCATGTCATCGTTCTTAAGGCATTACTCCGTTCTTTATTGGACTTAATACACTAGATGCATGCTGGAAAGCGGTCGATGTGTGGAGTAATAGTAGTAGATGCAGGCAGGAGTCAGTCTACTAATCTTGGACGTGATGCCTATATACATGATCATTGCCTTGGATATCGTCATGATTATTTGCTTTTCTATCAATTGCCCAACAGTAATTTGTCTACCCACCGTATGCTATTTTCTCGAGAGAAGCCTCTAGTGAAAACTATGGCCCCCGGGTCTATCTAAATCATATTACTAAAACCCTAAAAATATTGCTGCCATCTTCTTTTTATTTATTTTATTTTGTATTTTTGTTTAAATCTATCAATCTATCACATACAATTCAATCTTGCAATTTACCGCCGAGAGATTGACATCCTCTCGTTTGCGTTGGGTGCAAGGGTTTGTTGTTTGTGTGCAGGTACTGCTAACGAGGTGTTGTGTGATTCTCCTACTGGTTCGATAACCTTGGTTTCATAACTGGGGGAAATACTTATCTCTACTATGCTGCATCATCCCTTCCTCTTCGGGAAAATACCAACGCAAGCTACAAGTAGCAGGAAGAATTTCTGGCGCCGTTGCCGGGGAGACATCATCAACATCTATCAAGTACCTTCGCACAAACTCTCATCTCCTTGCATTTACTTTATTTTCCATTTGCCTCTTGTTTTCATCTCCCCCACTTCTAAAACATTTTTACAAAAATATTTTTCGTTGGCCTTTTTCTCGTTTGCTTGTTTGCTTGATTGCTATCTTGTTTGCGTAGTCACGATGTCTCAAGAAAATACAAAATTGTGTGATTTTTCCAATACTAATAATAATGATTTTATTAGTACTCCGATTGCTCCTCCCACCGCTAGTGCAAAGGCTTGTGATATCAATGCCGCTTTGCTAAATCTTGTCATGAAAGATCAATTTTCCGGTAGTCCTAATGAAGATGCCGCATCCCATCTTAACACTTTCGTAGAATTGTGTGATATGCAAAAGAAAAAAGATGTGGATAATGATATTGTGAAATTAAAATTATTCCCATTCTCATTACGGGACCATGCAAAAATTTTGTTTTCATCTTTACCACGATATAGTATCGATTCTTGGGATAGGTGTAAAGATGCTTTTATTACCAAGTATTTTCCTCCCGCGAAAATTATTTCTCTTAGAAATCAAATTATGAATTTCAAGCAACTTGATCATGAACATGTTGCCCAATCTTGGGAGAGGATGAAATTAATGATAAGAAATTGCCCTACTCATGGTTTAAATTTATGGATGATCATACAAATTTTTTATGCGGGATTGAAGTTTGTTTCTAGAAATCTTTTAGATTCCGCCGCGGGTGGTACTTTTATGGAAATTACTTTGGGTGAAGCTACTAAATTGCTTGATAATATTATGGCAAATTATTCACAATGGCATACTGAAAGAACTCCTACTAGTAAAAAGGTGAATTCTATTGAAGAAATTAATACTTTGAGTGATAAAGTTGATGCGCTTATGAAATTGGTTGCTAGCAAAAATACTCCTACTGATCCTAATGATGTGCCTTCGTCCACTTTGATTGAGCAAAATAATGATCCCGTAGATGTGAATTTTGTCTCACGAAACAATTTTAATAGTAATGCTTATAGAGGTAATTTCAACACTAGACCGTTTCCTGGAAATTCCTCTAATAATTATGGTAATCCTTATGGTAATTCCTATAATAATAATAGGATACCTTCTGATCTTGAAATTAATATTAAAGAATTTATTAATGCTCAAAAAATTTCAACACTACGGTAGAAGAAAATTTGAGTAAACTTGATGACATGTCTAGGAGCATTGATAGAATTATTCATGATGTGGAAAATCTTAAGACTAAAATTTTGCCACCTAAAATTGATATTAGTGAATCAATTAAAGCTTTATATGTCTCCATGGATGAGAGTAAGAAAAGAACCGCCATGCTAAGAGCTAAATGGGAATTTTTAGAAAAAGCGATTCCTCCTGATTTTTATCGTAGTAATGATGAGGATATTAAAATGATTGGTGTTTCATCTATTGATTCTTTGTTTAGCAAAATTAAACTTGATGAAAAGGGGACTGAAGAAGAGTCAACTTTAGCTAAAGAGCGTCCCCATAATTCGGAGGGTGAAAATCTTGATAAGAAAATTGCTAAAAGTGGGTTTGGAGAGGTAAAAACTTTAAATAGTGATGTGCCCACTCTCTTGGATTACAAAGATTTTAATTATGATAATTGTTCTTTGATTGAGTGCATTTCTTTGTTACAATCCATGTTAAATTCACCCAACGCTTATGAGCAAAACAAGGCTTTTACTAAACTTATAGTAGAAGCAATGATGAAAGCGTTAGAAGAAAAGCTTGAACTAGAAATTTCAATTCCTAGAAAATTATATGATGAATGGGAACCCACCATTAAAGTTAAAATTAAAAATTATGAGTGCAATGCTTTATGTGATTTGGGTGCTAGCGTTTCCACAATTCCAAAATCTCTATGTGATGTGCTAGGTTTTACCAATATAGATGAATGTTCTCTTAATTTGCATCTTGCGGATTCTACTATTAAAAAGCCTTTTGGAAGAATTAATGATGTGCTTATTCTTGCAAATAGAAATTATGTGCCCGTTGATTTTATTGTTCTTGATATTGAATGCAATTCTTCTTGCCCCATAATACTTGGTGGACCGTTCTTACGAACTATAGGTGCCGTTATTGATATGAAAGAAGGGAATATAAAATTTCAATTTCCATTAAAAAAGGGTATGGAACATTTCCCTAGGAATAAAATTAAATCACCATATGAATCAATTATGAGGGCCATTTATGGAATCAACTTGAAAGATGACAACACTTGAAATTATGCATTATGTCTAGCTAGGGGCATAAAACAATAGCGCTTGTTGGGAGGCAACCCAATGAATAAAATAAATTTTTATTATAAGTTTCTGTTATTGAGTGTTTTCACTGTCATGCTACTGGTATGATTGTGTTTTTTTGTTTTTAATTAGTGTTTGTGCCAAGTAAAGCCTTTGGGATGATTTGGAAGATAGTATAATTGATGCTGTTTGAAAACAGAAAGTTTTGCGTCCAGTGCTGGAATTTTGTATTTTCACTGGAATGTCAGAACCTTCTGAAGTTTTAACACAATATTGATATATGAATTTCCCACGTCTTCCTAATTTTTCAGAATTTTTGGAGTTACATAAGTATGACCATAATTCAGATTGCTACAGACTGTTCTGTTTTTGACAGATTCTGTTTTTGATGCACTAGTTGCTTGTTTTGATGAATCTATGGATTGTATCGGGGGGTATAAGCCATGGTGAAGTTAGAGTACAGTAGGTATAATGCAAAAAATAAAATATGAATGGGTTTTCAACAGTACTTATAGTAGTGATCTATTTTGTTATACTAACGGATCTCACGAAGGTTTTGTTGAGATTTGTGTGATTGAAGTTTTCAAGTTTTGGGTGAGATCACGATGGATGAAGGAATAAGGAGTAGCAAAAGCCTAAGCTTGGGGATGCCTGAGGCACCCCAAGGTAATTTTCTAGGAAGACTCAAGCATCTATGCTTGGGGATGCCCCGGAAGGCATCACCTCTTTCTTCTACCAACCATCGGTAATTTTACTTGGAGCTATATTTTTATTCGTCACATGATATGTGTTTTGCTTGGAGCATCTTGTATTATATGAGTCTTTGCTTTGTTTGCTTTTTATTTTGTCACAATCATCTTTTCTGAACATACCTATTTTGAGAGAGCCACACGTTTATCATCATGATTTGTTAGAATACTCCATGTGCTTCACTTAAATTTTTTGAGCTAGGCAGTTGCTCTAGTGCTTCACTTAAATCTTTTTGAGCATGGTGGTGACAAAATTTTGAAGAAATAAACTCTCATGCTTCACTTATATTATTTTGAGAGTTGATTAAAATTTTGAAGAAATGAATTCTCATGTTTCACTTATATTATTTTGAGAATTGACAAGATTAAAATTTTGAAGAAATGAATTCTCATGCTTCACTTATATTATTTTGAGAATTGTTAAGATTGAAATTTTGAAGAAATATTTGCACTCTCATGCTTCACTTAAATCTTTTTGAGAGTTGATTAATAGTAACGGTAATTTGCACAAGATATGAATTTGGTCCCAAAGTGATGAATATTCAAGAGGGATATAGATAAAAAAATTCATATAGATCATTGGATATGATAAGTGTGATTGCTTGCAATAGTTTTGCGATATGGAGATGATGATATGTGAGTCATCTTAGTGAGTAATTGTGATTTAGTAAAAATATTAGTGTTAAGGTTTGTGATTCCCTATGCATGCACGTTAAGTCAATAGTTATGCAATGAAATTATATCCTACTTATGGTGCATTATTCGGTGTTAGTTGTGTTCAATGCATGTTTATGACCGTTTTTGTTTTTTGGTTGGTTGCTTCCCAATCTTTTGCTAGCCTTCATTTGTACTAAGCGGAAATACTGCTTGTGCATCCAAAATCCTTAAACCCAGTTTTGCCATATGAGTTCACTATACCTACCTATATGCGGTATTTCAATGTCGTTCCAAGTAAATTTGCGTGTGCCAACTCTAATTTTCAAAATAATTTTTCTGTTTTGTGTGCCCGTACCGCTCATGAAGCGGCAGGGGGTGGCCATTATTTTCCATGCTAGGTGTGTTATTCTCATGATGAGTGTTTATTCACTTGTCATTGCACGAGAGAATGGTTGGTAATAGGGATGCCCAGTCCCGCATGAAATCAAAATTAATAACAACAAAATTCCTTGGAAAGTGATGGTATGGAGGGCACCCGTGGATACGGCTAGCCATGGATTGTGAAAGAAATGGTGGAAAGGAAATAAACTTTACTTTCTGTTAGGGAACCACCTATGATGTGTCTAGCATGGAAAATATTGGGAATTCTCGGTCGTTTTCGTTGACAGGAAAAGCATGCCTCTCAAAATATTTTTATCTCTTTAATTTCAGCTTTGAGCTCTGGCACATTTGACAAATCTCTGCTTCCCTCTGCGAAGGGCCTATCTATTTACTTTTATGCAATTTTTATTTTTATTTGAGTCTCCATCTTCTCTTGCAAAAGCACCAACTAGAGAGCACTATTGTCATACTTGTGCATTGGATGTAGCTAATATTTGAGTGTGTTTCATGAATGGATCAATGATCGAGCATAATGGGCTAGGGATAACTTTCTTTAGCGTTGATATTTCGAAAGACATGGTTGCTTGTTAGTATGCTTGAGTATCTATGTTTTCATGTCAAATTATAGACTATTGCTTTGAATCATACAAGTCCAATGTCCATGCTACAAAAGAAAAGAATATGTGATGAATATGATAGGCAGCATTCCACATCAAAAATTCTGTTTTTATCATTTACCTACTCGAGGACGAGCAGGAATTAAGCTTGGGGATGCTGATACGTCTCCAACGTATCTATAATTTTTGATTGTTCCATGCTGTTATAATATCAATCTTGGATGTTTTTATTATCATTTACAGCAATTATATATCATTTTTGGAGACTAACCTATTAACTTAGTGCCCAGTGCCAGTTGCGGTTTTCTGCCCTGTTTTTGTTTTACAGAAAATCAATACCAAACGAAGTCCAAATGCCACGAAACTTTTTGGAGATTTTTTATTGGCCAAGATAAACACTAGAAGCTTCAGGAGGAGGCCAGAAGACCCTGGTGGGGCCCACGAGCCACCAGGGCGCGCCTGGGGGGGGGGGGCAGGCGCGCCCTGGTGCCTCATGGGGCCCACCAAGCTTTGTTTAACCTAATTCCAGCACTATAAATTCCAGAAAAATCAGAAACCCTCAGGGGAGTCCACAAAATACTTTTTCCGCCGCCGCAAGCTTCTGTTCCTGAGAGATCCCATCTGGGGTCCTTCTCCGGTAATCTGCCGGAGGGGGAATCGATCACGGAGGGGCTCTACATCAACCTTGCTGCCCTTCCGATGATGCATGAGTAGTTAGTAGCTAGATGGCTTCTTCTCTGTTTTTGATCTTCAATACAATGTTCTCCTTGATGTTCTTGGAGATCTATCCGATGTAATCTCTTTTTGCGGTGTGTTTGTTGGGATCCGATGAATTGTGAGTTTATGATCAGATTATCCATGTAATTATTTGAGTCTTTGCTGCACTCTTTTATGCATGATTATTATAGCCTCGTATTTATTCTTTGATCTATTGATTTGGTTTGGCCAACTGAGTTGATTTATCTTGCCATGGGAAGAGGTGCTTTGTAGTGGGTTCGATCTTGCGGTGCTCAATCCCAGTGACAGAAAGGGACATGACACGTATGTAATGTTGCTACTAAGGGTAAAAAGATGGGGTTTATTCATACGTGAGTTTATCTTGTCTACATCATATCATCGTTCTTAAGGCAATACTCCGTTCTTTATTGGACTTAATACACTAGATGCATGCTGGATAGCGGTCGATGTGTGGAGTAATAGTAGTAGATGCAGGCAGGAGTCGGTCTACTAATCTTGGACGTGATGCCTATATACATGATCATTGCCTTGGATATCATCATAATTATTTGCTTTTCTATCAATTGCCCAACAGTAATTTGTCAACCCACTGTATGCTATTTTCTCGAGAGAAGCCTCTAGTGAAAACTATGGCCCCCGGGTCTATCTAAATCATATTACTGAAGCCCTAAAAATATTGTTGCCATCTTCTTTTTATTTATTTTATTTTGTATTTTTGTTTCAATCTATCAATCTATCACATACAAGTTAATCTTGCAATTTACCGCCGAGAGATTGACAACCTCTCGTTTGCGTTGGGTGCAAGGGTTTGTTGTTTGTGTGCAGGTACTGCTAACGAGGTGTTGTGTGATTCTCCTACTGGTTCGATAACCTTGGTTTCATAACTGAGGGAAATACTTATCTCTACTGTGCTGCATCATCCCTTCCTATTCGGGGAAAATACCAACGCAAGCTACAAGTAGCAACCATGTCTATCTCCGTGTTTCTCCTATGAAAGGCACCCAACGATTCGGTATCAAAGGAAAGCTTGCTCCAAGATACATGGGCTGTTTCAAGATAGTTGGCAAAAGAGGCGATCTAGCCTACCAACTCGAGTTACCTTCCAACTTCTCAAATGTGCATGATGTATTTCATGTGTCACAACTTCGCAAGTGCTTCAAGACTCCCGAACGCACAATTGACTTCCAAGACATCGAGCTCCAAGATGATTTGTCTTACCGTGAGCATCCTATTGCCATTCTCGAAGAAACTGAGCGCAAGATCCGCAACAAGTCTATCAAGTTCCTGAAAGTGAAATGGTCTCACCATTCCGACCGAGAAGCCACATGGGAGCGAGAGGACCACCTCCATTCCGAATATCCGAAGTTCTTCCGTTCCTAGATCTCGGGACAAGATCCTCTTTTAGTAGGGGAGAGTTGTAACACCCCAAGAGTGCTCCTTCCATATTTGTACTTTCCAGCATTGCAATATATGGAATTGTCATGATGATCTTTATGGATGGGTTCTTCTCATGTTGTGTTTTGTTTTTCTTTTCATTTTTGCATTTCATCTTCATGTCATTCTTTTGTCATGTGCATTGCATCCATCATTCTAATTTTGTTGTGTTCTTCATGTCTGCATTGTGTGTTCATATTCTCCTTGCCATCTTCCTCTCTTGGCCATGTGGTTCACCCATGCATGACATCTTTTCTCTCATCATCTTCCCCTTCTTCTCCTTTTCATTATTTTTCTTGATGCAATATTTCTGTCCCAAATTAATGTTCACTATATTCCTAAATTCTCTAGACCATGTCCTAAACCTCTCTGCCAAATTTCATCAATTTTGGAGTTGATTTGGTTGGGATAAAAAATGCATCAAGTTTGAATTAAATTCAAACTTGATATATTTTTCTTCCTCTAAAAATTGCCAAACCAATTTATTCAAATACTACATAATTTGTAGTTTCCAGGGATATTTTTCTATCTCTCTCACACTTCCCCAAACTCCCTCTGTATTTCCTCTTTTATTTCTGTCTGAGGAAATGGAAGAGAAAAAGAAAAACCGAAAACAGAGGGAGAGAGAGGAGCGGCCCAGCAGCAGCAGTCTCGCGGCCCAGCAATCTTCACGCGCGCGCGGCCCAGCTCCACCCGCGCGCCCTCCTCTTTCTTTTCTCACCCACGCACCCGCTAGCCCCCGCTGCCTCGGCGACACGTGGCCGAGCTGGTCCCGCCTGCCAGCGACGGGTTACAGGCCACCCACGCGCAACCTTTTCATCAAGCTCGCGCTCGCCATGGGGACCGCGAGCCCGAGTGCGCCCGAGCTCCGTTCCGTCGCCCTGGCCACCTATATATACCCTCTCCTTGTTCCTTGCCTCCCCTAGGGTTCCCTCTTCCCTCTCACGGCCGCCGCCAGGAGAGAGAGCCACCAGATCCGCCGCCTCGAGTGCGTCCTGAGTGCATCTGAGCACACGGCCATGGCGCCGCCGTGACCTCCGTCATCCTCCGCCCCACCAACGTTGTCCGGCAAGTTCCCCGTCATCGGCTATTTCCCCTCCGTCCACTACAGAGCCCGGAACGCCAAGTCCTCGCGTCTTCTTCCTCTTCTTCCTCGCCGTCACCCGCAGCTTCGCCGTCCAAGTTCCGGTCGCCTCCGCCCACCTCCCGCCGTTCCGAACGCGTGAGCGTGTTCGTGGTGAGCAGCCGCGCCTCCCCATGCCACTTTCTCTGTACTTAGCGCGTCGTAGCACCATTTTCCACCGCGGACGCGAGAGCTCCGCCGAGGGACCTCGTCGCCGGCAAGCCTCCCGTGCCTTACTCGTTGCATGAGTAGCGCCATACAACTAGGCAAGTTTAAATGAGGCCGGAAACACAAACAACAATTCCGGAAAATCCCCATATGCAAATTTCGAAATTAGTACTGTTCTGAATTAAACACAATGTTAAAGTTGTTAAACAGCAAGTTAAGATGCACCATGATGATCCACACGTTTTTCTAATCAAGTTACATATGTAGATCATTTAATTCGGAGCTACGGTCTAGAAGATATGAGCTAAACAAGTTTAACATGGCATATGGTACAAAATGCATGGAAACATCAACAACACACTCTCAACTCAAGGATGCAACATGAGAATATGAAGCTACACACAATTCTAAGCAAGTTTCATATAGGACATGATCAAAACGGAGCAACGGTTCAACAATTACAATCAACACAAGCTATAATAATAATCTGCCCAAAACAGTAACATAGCATTTTGCAAGCATCAAAACAACATGCTACAGTGCTAGAACATGGCATCAATGGCACATCATGGTAGCACATAACATGGAGATCAAATCATACAATATGGGCATAAACATAGGAGCAACAGATTAATTACTATGATTTTTGCAAAATGGAACATTCTGTTAACAGGTTGACAGATTTAACATGATGGCAACTTGAGAGCAAGAAAGAGACATGCTACAGGAACTTTACATGGCAACCAAAGGCATGGCATCAAAGTAGACATTACATAGACCAAATCTCATGAAGGAACCATATGCATATGAGCTCTAGATTAGTGGCTACCATCAAGCAAAGTTGGCAAGTTTTATCACAGACATCTTTTACTCAGAACAGCAACATTAACTAGGCATGTTTACAAGCTCATGGCACTCACATCACGGCATATCATGGCATGAAATAAATACTAGCAGCAAGAAGACATGAAAATGCTCCAAAGTCATGTTGACAAGTTGCTTATATGGTGCATGTATTAAATCACACAAAAATGACGAAGTGACAAATATTAATAGTTTCAGCAGTTAACAGCACATAGCACTCTTGCAACAGAGATTAACACAATTAGATGGATCCTAACATGCATGCAAATGCCACCATCATGTAGAGCATAGAGAGTAGAGCAATTTTCATATAAGGATCATTACCATAGGATCAACATGCACAAAGTTATGGCCATCACAAAATGCACATATGCTGTTAAAAACTCAGGACTACCAAAATCTCACCCCGGGGAAACGGGACGGGGAGGTCTCGGGACGAGACGGATCGGGATGGCGCGGTGAAAATGCCCGTTTGGATCGGGGAGCGACGGGATCCCGGGACAGGGCGGTCACGGCGGCGCCGGCGACGGCGTGCGGCGGAGGAGGCCGGGAGGGCCGAGGCGAGGCGAAGGAGGCCGGGAGGGCACAGATCTAGGGCGGAAGAGGCCGGATCCGGCGAGGCCCTGCGGCGGCGAGGGACGAGGTGGCCGACAGAGAGCTTGGGCGGCGGCGCGGCATCCATGGCGGCGGCGGAGCTAGTGACAGCGGGGCCGGCGAGGCAGAGGCAGGGCGGAGGCGAGGCAGAGGCGGGGTGGCGGTGAGGCACGCGGAGTCCGGCGACCTGTTGGTGGCACGCGTCGGCACGGCGGCGAGGGGCGGCGCGGTGGAGCGAGGGCGGTGCGGATGAAGGCGAGCGGGCGCGGGGCTGCTCGGGCCCGGATGGGCTCAGGCGGGCTCCTCGCGGGCTTGGCGGGCCTGCGGTGGTGGGAGGTTGAGGAGGGACAGGTGGCGGCGCGTGAGTGGCCGAAGGCGGCGGCGCAGGTGGCGGCTGAGGGCTGGGCAGGCACGGAAAATGAGGAGAAGGGGGTAGGGTTCCAGATTAGGAAGGTCTAGCCTTCCTTATATAGGCAGGGATGCTAGGGTTTGGGGGTTGGGGGTGTTTCGGAGCCCTCCGATCACGATCGGACGGTTCCGGACAGAGGGGAGATTAGCTGGGCTAGGTGGGCTATGTAGAGAGGGTTTGGGCTGAGGAGAGAGGGAAGTGTTGCAGCCCGACACGGTTTTCGGGACACCGAAAACGTCCGACGTTTTGACTGGCTATAGTGCTGCTATAGTTATCTGTTGGGGCATCAAACGAACTGCGAATGGAACGAAATTTGGCAGGCGGTCTACCTACAATATAACAAGACCGCACGACAACTTTCAACCCATTCCGAGAACATTTTTATCCCACTTATAAAATAATATTTCGGAGGTGCCGCGGGCGCGTGCGAGTGTGTCGTGTCCCGAAACGGACAATGGAAGGGACGCGGAGAAGCCGGCAGCTACGAGCGGATGCAAGTTTTATGAAAACATGCGGATGAAATGCACATGATGACATGGCCAAGTGCAACACGCAAGCGAATGACATGGCAACGACGACGAATAAAAGGAAGACATCTGGAGCATCGGTCTCGGGGCGTCACAAGTCTCCCCCACTAACAGAAGATCTCGACCCGAGATCTTAGGAAGGAACCGGAAGATAGAAGAGGAAGAGGAAAAAGGAAGAGGTGAAACAAAGTTGCTTCTTGGACAAACGAGTGAAACCCACAAACCTCGAAGGTTGCAAAGAGTTGAAGAATGGCTTGAGGAACAAGCAAGAATTCGAAACCAGCCTTGGTGAAACGAGATAGATAAGGAATGAGAACAAAAAAGAATTTGGGCAGCACTCCGGTAGAAAAGAGAAGCAAAGCTTGATAAGAAGAAAAGGACTTGAAAAGAGGGCACAACACTCCGGTAAAATGGATATCTAGGAAATAACATGATCCTGGAAAAAAATGAGATAATGGGTCGAAGAGAGAAACACCACAATGCCTCCGGAACGAAAGAATAGAAGCAAGATCGTTGGAAAGAAAATAACGGAGAAGAAAATGACAACTTCTCCCACAATTGAATTGAAAGCATCCTTACACAGAAGGATTGAATGGAGTTGTTGGAAAATCAGCAACTAAAAGATTAAGCTTGTAGTGGGCTTATAGAAAACATCTCAAAATTATGAGGTGGCAACCGGCCACTAACGAAAACAATTGATTGCTTGAGATCTCGAAGAGATGAAAATCTCTTTCATCGAGAAGAGAAGGAGAAACTTGGATCATTGATAAGCACCACAATAGCAACAATCCTTAGGAAAGGCTTTAGGTGAAATATATACCAAGACACTCCAACGAAGAGATTGATAGGTTGAAAAGGATCTCCTGAACGAAGGGAAAAATGATGGGTTTAAATATCTCATTCCTGACAACTTGTGAATCATGAAACACGAAGGGACATTGTCAAGAAAGACATAACACCATCTCAAGACAAGGTAGAAATGATTTGCACTTTGAAATGCAAGATGAAGAATGCTTGAGCTTCAACAAGAATGTTGAAGAACACTTCGAGAATGAATTAAATCATTTATGAACCACCATGGAGAACTCTGGTAAACAAAAGGATGATAGAAACGAAGGTTGAAAAGAACAAGATGAAGTCTTGCAATGATTTAGATGGAGCTTCGAGACGAGATAACCGAGAAAACTTGGAACTCCGGAAAAGAAAGACGAGCAACTTTGAATCGAGAATTTATTCATCAAGAACAAACTCCGGAAGAAGGAATTTAAATCACCTCCATGAAACAAGAATAAGAATTATGATATGTCTATCCTTCATCAAAATAAATTGATGAAAAGCAATGGATTTGCATACTACTTATTCTTCTTGAAAAGATTAAAGAGAGATATAGCGCCAACTTGACGAAGTCTTCAAGGAAACACTGATAGGATTTTGGAAAGAACAAATGAATTGATACGATAACAAAGGAAGAGGAATCTTGAACGAACCACCATAAGAAATGACAATGAACGAAGAAAAGAGAAGGAGTCACCGGGAAGAATTAGAAAACGAACGAAGATACTTGAAGGAATCTATTATATTATTAAGACGATAGAAAAGGAACGGTGGAGATTTAAAATTGTAGAGTTATGATAAATAAACGGCAGTGATTTGTTGACCTCAACTTGGCATGGCTACGTACAGGCTTACAGAGTCCATCCGGCATACGGCCGCCTATTCGATCAGAAGGCCAGCGTATAAAAGGAGTATAGTCAGGTAAAAAAAAGGGAGAGTCCATAGTCCATACGGTCAACTATTCCATCGGCAAAACCAGTGTACACGCAAAAGGATACGGCCAGCTATTCATCAGCAAAGCCAGCGCCATACACACGCCAACCTATTCCAGATAGACACAAAACGGATTACAGTTTTTTTCTCTTGATTACACAAAACGGTTTACAGTTTCTTTTTAACACCAAAACGGATTACAGATGAAGTCCAATTAGCACTTGAGTCGTATTATTGCATCACCACGGCACTACGTACGCATGTAACGTTTGAGTGCATGCCCAAATTTTCATTTTACCGAAAATAAAAATATTCACTTTTCACTCTTTTGCATGAGTTCTTTTGCACGCAGAAGGCAAGGCAAGATGGAGTAGCTCATACATGCATGGCTGTGGATTGTAACAAGAAACTCGGCGGGAGTACATAATGATTGACCGAACGAATGTGCTGTCAACAACTCAGAGTGTACAGTGAAAATATGGTCAATTGTTTCTACATGCAGAGGTATATTATTAGTATTATTTTTATTTTTGCATGGCACATTATTCTTTTTAAACACCAAATACAAATTTAAGCAGACAGACACACTCACACCACTATTACGGACGCACACAACACCTGTAAATGAAAACAAAAAGGAACGAAAAAGTAAGTAATATATTGGTTCTCGCAAGAAACCATAGAAATTTTATAAACAACATCAAAACAGAAATAAATATAAAATCTAGCCATGTAAATGTACGGTGAAAATCAAACTAATAAGGAAGGCCGGAAAAGCCAAGTTTATATAAAAGCAAAAATAAATCGCGTCAACCTTTGTTAAGCGTAAGGTTCATGTACGTAAGATAACAGCATGAACATATTTTATAAATGCAGTACACAAGCATCGGCATCTAGCGCAAGTGTTGAGGTCTGAATCGATTCGATGGACCAAAATTTAAATAGATGTGAGAACCTCGCAGGTTCCACCAGGTTCATCCATAATGGCGAATTAATTAGCTCAACTGTTGATCCTTGCGATTATAATGTACAATGGTGTATATGAATTGGACTTTTTAGATTAACCTATAGTAATATAACGTTCAATAGTTGGATAAATACTATAAATCTCATATTTTAGAAAAAAAGTTAATCTATTTTGTTTTTCTATGAACTCCAAGAACATTATATATTATGAATATGTTATTAGGTGGACATAGAATAAAAAAACTATACATGAAATTAGAAACCGGAATGTGCAAAGAAATTAGCACTTTAATGTTTTGTTAGGTGGATACAAATTAGGCTATGTTGTATATAAGAAATTCCAAAAAAAAAAAGGAAACTACATTGGTGAAATGCCATCTATATTATAAAAACATAAAAAGAACAATTAATATTTAATGATAGAATAACAATGGTTTTGATTTAAAGAAACTAGAGATCTTCACTGTAAATTTTCTGGTCAAATCAAGTTGAAGAACCTTGAACAGATTAAAATATACACTTTCTGTTTCATTAAATATATTTTCAAACTATATATGTTGGATCTTTTAGATATTAACAAATTTTCCAATAAATTTAGTCAAACTCAAAAAAAATGAATTACAAAAAACAATCAAACTTCAAATATTTTGGAACAAAGGAGCAAATGATATCATTACAGAAGGGCTTCCGCACGCAATGGAGGGCATGCACCAGTGATGACGCCGCGAACATGGAAGCTGCAGCGGGCAGCCTCGCGCGCATGTGCATCCATTCACGTCTTGCTAGCAGCCTAGCGCGCCATGTTTTTTTTTTTTTTGAGAAACGCCATTAGCACAGGTAAAATCCACCATAGGACGACAGACGAGAGATCCAGCACGCCGTGCGCAGCAGCGACAAGCCCACAACAAATTCATGAGCTACTGTGCACACAAAAGAAAAGAAATAACCAAAAAGCGAGAAAGCAATACTATTATGGGTTGTGCCGTTGTGGCTTATGCGATTGAGCTAGCAATATGCTTAGCGTTTGCTCCTCCACTCAACAGAAGCCAATGCCAAATTCAGACATCACAAATCAATTTAGCTCTCAAAGCCCGCTCAGCACGAGTGATAAGCTATCTCAAAACCGATCAAAAAATACAATGTTAATTAGCCAGTTTTTAAATTTTTGCGCAGGAGTTAATTAGCCAGTTGATTAATCCATCCACGTCGGATAAATGCATGTACTGTATTATCATCAATATAACTATATTCTTTTGCAGCGGTCCATATTAACAAATTAGAAACTATCAATTGATGACATGAAGTATTGCCGTCCATTGTTTCATATAATCCATACCACACTGCATCATTCCAGAGATAGATCGTATAAGGATGGCAAAGGAAGGAAATAGTAACAGCGAGAAGATTTACATTTTACACTCGCTATCCATTTTATATAGAGAGGAATTATATTCGTAATTTTAGTGACGAAACCTGCTAATACAATTCTTCAAGAGAAATAAAAGGCCCGTGCAAAAGTGCCACGATAAAAATAAAATAAAAAGCACCTGCATATTTATAAAACCGAGCACCACTGCCTACATGTATTTTTTAGTTCCTTTGTCAAATACATCCACATGACAAAATTTAAGGGTGAGCCTACTTTTGTAGTCTTAGATGAATGCACGCAATTGTTTTTTTTATTACAGAGTGATATTAAGTTTGGTTGGAAAAGTTTTTTTTTGCATAAAAGACAAACACGAATTGAATAGAAGAAGAGGAAAATGGAAAGTTAAAAAAAGATCCAATCAAAACCTATGTAGATTTCTTTTGTTCTCACATTCCTAATCTTTCGCCAACTACTTAATATACACAATAAAACAACAAAAAAAGTATTTCCTCATGACCACACAAAAAATGCATTTCCTCCTGACATACATATTGACTATAATATTTTTGTTTTGGGTATATCTGGGATAATCACCATAGAGGTTAGTAATAAAATAAAAACATTTTCCTGTCCAGAGATAACTTTTAACTTACTGATAATGATGAAACATGAGTACCACATTGTGTATTTCACTAAGTTTCCTATATTTTTGTATGACTAACTCAACATCTCATAGGTATGAAGAACACATAGGAAATCTAGCCGCGCAAATGCGCGGGTCACTCTGCTAGTTTAGATACAAGAGAACGAAGCGATCGCGAACTGACTAAAGAATACTTAAACGATGCACCGAAAGAATTTGAGAGCTGAACGTTGAAAACGAATATATCTTCAGGAATGATGGCCTTCGGAGAATCAAAACGAAAACAACTCCTGAAATACTCCGGATAGGTATGAAAAGAATTTCTCACAATTGGAAACAATTGTGAGGATGGCATGTAGCTAGAACCACGAATCTTCACGAGAACGGATCAGAGAAATTCTTCTTCGGTTTTCAAATGCTCCGGGTAATGAAGAATAGAAAGGTTGATCCAAAGATGGAAAGAATTAGAAAGCGATCTTGGAGAAGACATTTGACCGATGAGAATTCATTCTTATGTCAAACTTAGAAATAATTTGAGAATAACTCCAGGAAAAATTAGAAGAGTCAGGTAAGATCCTGGGAAAAGACCTGTGGGTTAGGGCCCACTCAAAAGAAACACCGTTGGAACAACTGCTTGAAATAGAGACTGCACCGGTTGAATTCAATGGCTTGAATGAAATAAAAACCTCAAAATATGAACGAACGTATCTTGAATAGAAGGATGAATCTTCTGAGATAATTTCTTCGCAGCGGAAAAGAATAGAAAGCGGAGACAAGAGAGGCTTGGGTAAGAATTTCCAACATGGGAAAGCATGTGAACAAAAGAAGAGGATATGATCAACAACGAGAGCTTGAATTGAATCCACCGGAAAGAAAATGAGACTGACAAATGACGAACTAGAACTCCTGAGCACCTTCACGAGAATCACCGGTAAAGAACATTGAACGAAAAGAATGGACAGACTTCTCACGAATAAAATGGATACTTGACTGAGGTCTCTGGCTCCGAAGAAAAAAGGGTGGGAGGTTGGGAAAAATAAAGACAACTTCGGATGGATGAAATGAACTCCGTTGAGAAAACTGGGAATGGATCTTGCAAATGTTGAAAGGATCGGATCAATTTGAAGAGAAGCACACCGGGTGAAAATAATTTACATGACATTCTCGATGAACAAGAAGGATTGGCATTCACATCAAAATATGGGAACGCCATTTAGGAAGGATATAGAATCAACACTTGACTTCGAAGCAACTCGAATACCACAACAAAACAAAGGATTTGGCTTGGAGAATAAGCCAGAACAAACATATGATAGACCCCATATCGTATCATGTGTCTGTTGGAAAAGATATTCTAGGTAATACTTGAATTCCCACCTAAGAACTCGCGAAACTTCTTGGTTATAAGATCAGGTTGCGGATATGGGAACCTACTCAGCACACAACAACAATAATATCCTAATCAGCTGCAACCAATCCGCAACCTTCACACACGACCAAGAAACTTCGCAAATCCGTGTACCTCAGACCTTCGAAAGCACAGCGATACTAGTCATAGTGGATCATCCGCGCTATCTCCACCAGTACTGGGGAAAAGTTACGGCACTATTTGCCACCACAAAAAGTATAGAAGCATTTTGATGTCGGCATCCTCTGGTATTCAGGAACTGAAACGATAGCGAATGTGACAAGAACCCCTTGGAGCTCAACTCCCCGGGTCCAATCCATATGGTCAGAAGGCACCAAGACAGAATTCCCGTCACAACGATATCGCAACGATTCCGAAAATACCCGCGTGATCCTAAAAAAAAATTGAGTGAGAAGAGATAGTAGAATCAAAACACCTACGTCACAATTCCTCACCAGAGCGACAAAGAGGATAAGGAGTAAAAAGAATTCCTACTCTCCGATATATAACTAGGACTCAAAATGGTTTTTCTTCTAGACTCGTCAGCGGTTCGATCAATCAAGGGGGCTCCTATGGTCGGTCGAGGCTCTGATACCAACTTGTCACGCCCAATATGCGATCCTATTCTCGAGGAACTCGGAGGCCCCACCAAGAGTAGAAACGCATATTGGAGACGCTTGCAAGGTGGATATCATTACATCGTACCACATACATAATAGATGGGGATACAAACAAATACATACAATCATCACATGAATACATCAATACATAACAAACATCATACAGAAGGGCAGCATCCGACTACGGATGAAATCAAACGAAAAGAAGAATGACATCCACCCAGCTAGCCCAGGCTGGCGACCAGGAACCTATCCCCAGATCGACGAAGAAGAAGAAGCAGAAGAAGAACTCCAAAGCAAACAAGCATCGCTCTCACGTCAAGACACCGCATTACCTGTACCTGCAACTGTTGTTGTAGTAATCTGTGAGCCACGAGGACTCAGCAATCCCATAACCTTGGGTAGCAAGACTATCAAAGCTTAAATGGGTATGGAAGGGTAAGGTGGTGAGGTTGCAGCAAGCACTAAGCATTATATGGTGGCTAACTTACGAGTACAAGAATAAGAAGAGCATCTACGCAAAACGGTCGCAAACTACAAATGATCACTAAGTGATCCTGAACACCTACTTACGAGTCAAACATAACCCCACCGTGTTCTCTTCTCGAACTTCCTCGAAAAGAGACGGTCACGGTTACGCACACGGTTGGTGTATTTTAATTAGGATTTATTGTCAAGTTCTCTACAACCGGGGCTTATAAATATCCAAGTGCCACATAACCGCGGGCACGGCTTCACGTAAGATTTAACCCTGCAGAGGTGTTCCAACCTGGCCCATCATAAGCCTACACAAGCTGCGGTGGAAATACCTCAACCTCGAGATAGCCCAAAGTATCCTCGGAATCCCGGTGCACAAGACATTTCGGCAATGGTAACACAATTCCAGCAAGACCTCCCGACGTGTCGACAATCCCGATAGGAGCCGCGTATCTCGTTCTCAGGACACGGCGGATGAGCAATGGTTACAACGACCAAGTCCACGAGTTGCCCCGGGCGGCGCCGCAAGCTGCTCTAGTTTGGACCAGCACCATCAGCACTGGCCCACCTGAATTATGTTGAATTAAGAATCCTCGGGTTCATGACGCCCTATGCCAATTACTTATTTAGTTCAGTATTATTATGTTGGCAAATGTTAAAAACCAATGTTGGGCCTTGCTGGAAGCGGTTATTCAAAGCGAACTGTCAAGAGGGTCCCATTCCCCTGAGCATGTTAGGAACGCTAAACATGGATCATAACACCAGCATTACGGAAACTAGGGCGGCTTGAGTGGAACAAAACACGAGGCAAAAGGCCGAGCCTTCCACCCAATACCAAGTATATAGATGCATTAATTAAATAAGAGATATTATGATATCCCAACATATCCATGTCCCAACATGGAACAACCTGCAAGAGCACCTGCAACTAGCAACGCTATAAGAAAGGGGCTGAGCAAAGCGGTAACATAGCCAAACAACGATTTGCTAGGCAAGGGTGGTTAGAGGCTGTATCATGGCATATGGGAGGCTGACATATATGTGGTAGGAAGCACGACATAGCGATAGCAACGAGACAACTAGCAAGCAAAGATAGTAAAGATATCCAAGGTCATGATCATCTTGCCTGAAATCCCGCTCGGAAGAAGATCGAGTCCATGAATAAGACGAACACGCGTAGTCGAACGAATCCTCGCAATCGCAACGAAACCGAAACTATCGAGAAGAAGCACAACCGGAAAGAAGCAAACAACATGGTAAACACACAAGCATAAACATGGCATGATGCACAATCAAATATGATGCATGACAAGATTACATGTTGTTAAACATGGCAAGGGATGAAGCATAAGCAATCCATACAACTAGGCAAGTTTAAATGAGGCCGGAAACACAAACAACAATTCCGGAAAATCACCATATGCAAATTTCGAAATTAGTACTGTTCTGAATTAGACACAATGTTAAAGTTGTTAAACAGCAAGTTAAGATGCAGCATGATGATCCACACATTTTTCAAATCAAGTTACATATGTAGATCATTTAATTCGGAGCTACGGTCTAGAAGATATGGGCTAAACAAGTTTAACATGGCATATGGTACAAAATGCATGGAAACATCAACAACACACTCTCAAATCAAGGATGCAATATGACAATATGAAGCTACACACAATTCTAAGCAAGTTTCATATAGGACATGATCAAAACGGAGCAACGGTTCAACAATTACAATCAACACAAGCTATAATAATATCTGCCCAAAACAGTAACATAGCATTTTGCAAGCATCAAAACAACATGCTACAGTGCTAGAACATGGCATCAAATGGCTCATCATGGTAGCACATAACATGGAGATCAAATCATACAATATGGGCATAAACATAGGAGCAACAGATTAATTACTATGATTTTTGCAAAATGGAACATTCTGTTAACAGGTTGACAGATTTAACATAATGGCAACTTGAGAGCAAGAGAGAGACACGCTACAGGAACTTTACATGGCAACCAAAGGCATGGCATCAAAGTATACATTACATAGACCAAATCTCATGAAGGAACCATATGCATATGAGCTCTAGATTAGTGGCTACCATCAAGCAAAGTTGGCAAGTTTTATCACAGACAGCTTTTACTCAGAACAGCAACATTAACTAGGCATGTTTACAAGCTCATGGCACTCACATCAAGGCATATCATGGCATGAAATAAATACTAGCAGCAAGAAGACATGAAAATGATCCAAAGTCATGTTGACAAGTTGCTTATATGGTGCATGTATTAAATCACACAAAAATGATAAAGTGACAAATATTAACAGTTTTAGCAGTTAACAGCACATAGCACTCTTGCAATAGAGATTAGCACAATTAGATGGATCCTAACATGCATGAAAATGCCACCATCATGTAGAGCACAGAGAGTAGAGCAATTTTCATATAAGGATCATCACCATAGGATCAACATGCACAAAGTTATGGCCATCACAAAATGCACATATGCTGTTAAAAACTCAGGACTGCCAAATTCTCACCCCGGGGAAACTGGACGGGGAGGTCCCGGGACGAGACGGATCGGGATGGCGCGGTGCAAATGCCCGTTTGGATCGGGGAGCGACGGGATCCCGGGACGGGGCGGTCACGGCGGCGCCGGCGACGGCGTGCGGCGGAGGAGGCCGAGACGGCCGAGGCGAGGCGAGGGAGGCCGGGAGGGCATAGATCCGGGGTAGAGGAGGCCGGATCTGGCGAGGCCCTGCGGCGGCGAGGGATGAGGGGGCCGGTAGAGAGCTTGGGCGGCGGCGCGGCATCCATGGCGGCGGCGGAGCTAGTGACAGCGGGGCCGGCGAGGCAGAGGAAGGGCTGCGGCGAGGCAGAGGCGGGGTGGCGGCGAGGCATGCGGAGTCCGGCGACCTGTCGGCGGCGCGCGTCGGCGCAGCGGTGAGGGGCGGCACGGTGGAGCGAGGGCGGCGCGGATGGAGGCGAGCGGGCGCGGGGCGCTCGGGGCTGCTCGGGCCCGGATGGGCTCGGGCGGGCTCCTCGCGGGCTTGGCAGGCTTGCGGTGGTGGGAGGTTGAGGAGGGATAGGTGGCGGTGCACGAGTGGCCGAAGGCGGCGGCACAGGTGGCGGCTGAGGGCTGGGCAGGCATGGAAAACGAGGAGAAGGGGGTAGGGTTCCAGATTTGGAAAGTCTTGCCTTCCTTATATAGGCAAGGATGCTATGGTTTGAGGGTTGGGGGTGTTTTGGAGCCCTCCAATCACGATCGGACGGTTCCGGACAGAGGGGAGATTAGCTGGGCTAGGTGGGCTGTGTAGAGAGGGTTTGGGCTGAGGAGAGAGGGAAGTGGTGCAGCCCGGCACGGTTTTTGGGACACCGAAAACGTCCGACGTTTTGACCGGCTATAGTGCCGCTATAGTTATCCGTTGGGGCATCAAACAACCTCCGAATGGAACGAAATTTGGCAGGCGGTCTACCTACAATATAACAAGACCGCTCGCCAACTTTCAACCCATTCCGAGAACATTTTTATCCCACTTATAAAATAATATTTCGGAGGTGCCGCGGGCCCGTGTGAGTGTGTCGGGTCCCGAAACGGACAATGGAAGGGACGCGGAGAAGCCGGCGGCTGCGAACGGATGCAAGTTTTTTGAAAACATGCGGATGAAATGCACATGATGACATGGCCAAGTACAACACGCAAGCGAATGACATGGCAACGACGACGAATAAAAGGAAGACATCTGGAGCATCGGTCTCGGGGCGTCACACCATTGCATGCATAATTTTGTTTGTGCAGCTTTGCCATGATTGTTTGTTTATTTCGGTGTTTGTTCTTTCTTTTTGGGTAGTTCCGGGAGACGAGTCCGAGTTCGAGGAACCGGTTGAGAACGTGTTTGAGGAGCAGTCTTACTATCCTACCGAAGAGACTTCAGGCAAGATGATCATTACCCTTGATAACACTACTATCTTTGCTTGCAAGTTGTCTCGTTGCTATCGCTATGTCATGCTTCCTACCACACACATGTCAGCCTCTTATATGCCATGATACAGCCTCTAACCACCCTACCCAGCAAACCGTTGTTTGGCTATGTTACCGCTTTGCTCAGCCCCTCTTATAGCGTTGCTAGTTGCAGGTGCAGTGCAGGTTGTTCCATGTTGGGACATGGATATGTTGGGATATCACAATATCTCTTATTTAATTAATGCATCTATATACTTGGTTGTGTGTGGAAGGCTCGGGCTTTTGCCTAGTGTTTTGTTCCACTCATGTCGCCTTAGTTTTCGTAATGCCGGTGTTATGATCCTTGATTAGCGTTCCTAACATGCTCAGGGGAATGGGACCCTCTTGATAGTTCGCTTTGAATAACCGCTTCCAGCAAGGCCCAACTTTGGTTTTACCATTTGCCTAATAACAACTAAAACTTGCATAGGGAGTAATTAACCCAAGGATTCTTAATCAACAACCCGGCCGGTGCTCCTCCTGAGTGTTGGTCCAAACTAGAGCAGCTTGTGACGCCGCCCGGGGCAACCCGTGGATTTGGTCGTTGTAACCATAGCTCATCCGTCGTGGCCTGATTTCGAGATACGCGTGGCTCCAGTCGGGGTGTCGGCATGTCGGGAGGTCTTGCTGGACTTGTGTTACCATTGTCGAAATGTCTTGTGTTGGTCTCGAGGTTGAGGTATTTCTACCGCAGCTTGTGTTGGTCTATGATGGACCAGGTTGGAACACCCCTACAGGGTTAAATCTTACGCAAAGCCGTGCCCGCGGTTATGTGGCAACTTGGATATTTTTAACCTTCGATTGTAGAGAACTTGACACTAATTCTAATAAAATACACCAACTGTGTGCGTAACCGTGATGGTCTCTTTTCGAGTAAGTTCGGGAAGAGAACACGGTGGGGTTATGATTGAACCGTAAGTAGGTGTCCAGGATCAGTTCTTGATCATATTAAACTTGCGACCGTTATGCGTAGTATGCTCATCTTTATTCTTGTACTCGTAAGTTAGCCACTTAAATATGCTTAGTGCTTGCTGCAACCTCACCACATTTACCCCTTCCATTCCTATAAGCTTAAATAGTTTTGTTACCTTGGGTGATGAGATTGCTGAGTCCCTGTGGCTCACAGATTACTACATAACTCCAGCTGCAGGTACGCTTGAGACAGACACAGGTGAGCCCGAGATGCTCCACTGGGAGTATGACGATGAGCGTGGACGTATGTACGTCACGATGCCAGACGATCAGTAGTGGGCCCTAGTCGGTTGATCCGGGGATAATAGCAGGGTGGTGTTTTCTCGTTTGATTTTGTCCGTAGTCGGACCCTGTCTTTCATTTGGATGATATTTTTTTTAACCTGAAACTGTAGGGAAAAAACCCCACAGCAATAATTTTATTCTAGAAAAAAACAAAGGTACAAGATTTACAGAGCCCAAAGGGACCCAAAAGAAAAACTACGAAAGCCTACTGGAGAAAAGACTAACCTCAAGGAGGTAAAAAAGAAATCCATCTAATGAGGTCTTCTTTGTATTTGGACTTAATCCTATGGACCATGAGGGAGATATCTAGAATAAAACTAGCCCTCCACCTTTTAAAAGAAGGCTGGATATTGCGAAAGACCCTGTCGTTTCTGACAGACCAGATGTTCCAACAAGCCAGAAAGACCACTTCTGCAAAGAACGGCTGGCGAAATTCCCTTCTGGCAGCATATGCAATGGAAGCCATATCATCCCCTGCTTGCCAATAGATTTGCAAGTAGTTCCAGACTCTGCAGCTGAAATTGCAACTGAAGAAGAGATGATCCCTATCTTCCTTAGAACGTGTGGGGCATAAAACACAGAAATTAGAATCAGAGACATTCCAATGCCTTCTTTCCAACATGTCTTGAGTATTCAATCTGTCCATAATCAGCATCCAAGCAAAGAACTTAATCCTCATGGTACAACAACTGGACCAAATCCACGCTAACAGTGGATTGGACACAATGTGTTTATGCGGGAGAGTGTAATACTTCTTAGCAGTATAGCTTTTGTTATCCTCCTTCCACACCCACACATCATCTAATTCCAGGTTACCCTGAAAATTTTGGAGCAAGAGATGCAAAGACTGAAGTTCCAAAAAAGCCCTCTCAGACAGAGGCAGGTGGAATAGGACAGACAATTCCTCAGTGGCAAAAACTTCAGAGGCAGATATAAGGGGATCAATTGCATATGAGAACAACCTCTCAAATCTACAGTCCAGTGGGATGTTAGAATCACCCAATGTCCATGAGTCAGACCAGAAGAGGACAGAATCACCCTTATTAACCTGGACTGAAGACACCATTCTGAACTTATCCATTAACTTGCAGATGTCCCTCCACCAGAATGAACCACAAAGGGCAGTTGCATGAGGTACTCTCTCGTGATAATAAGTGTCCCAGATCAAATGAACCCAGGGCACATCAGCCTTATTATAGAACTTGCTAGCATCCTTGAGAAGTAAGGCTTCATTCTAAAACTTCAAGTTTAAAATTCCCAAGCCCCCTTTGTTTTTAGGCCTACAGACCAGATCCCAGGCTGCCATGGACTTTCCAGAATCCTGGCCATACTTCCTCCAAAGACACTGCCTCTGAATTCTCTCCAGCTGCTTTAGAATACCAGGGGGTAGTTCCAGACTGCATAGAAAGAAAATTGGCATAGAAAACAGTGCAGAAATTAGGTACTGCAGCCTTCCTCCATGAGCAAGGAAAGAAGAGCTAACAGAAAGTTTCCTCTCCATACTATCAACTAGAGGCATTAAATCCATAATCTTGGGCTTGGTAGTACCAACCGGGAGACCAAGATATGTGAAAGGCAGGGTGCCAACCACACAGCCAAAGATATCAGCCAGCCTAGCTATCTCAGCAGAGTCAACATTTATGGGCAACATGGAGGATTTATGATAATTGACATCCAGACCAGTGGACTTTGAAAAAAGAAGCAACATTTGTTTCAAAGATAGCAACTGAGTCTCATCAGCGGGCAAGATTATGAGAGTATCGTCCGCATACTGCACAATGGGATAATCTTTATCATGACAGGGGATAGGAAGCTGCAGGAGTCCTTTAACATGCATATCATTCACCACAGACTGCAAAAGATCTGCAGCAATTGCAAATAAGAGAGGGGAGAGAGGATCTCCCTGCCTAACCCCCTTCTTGCAAGCAAATTGTTTTCCAAGGACTCCATTAAGAAGGACAGAGGAAGTTCCAGAGGTCAAAAATTGCTTCACCCAAAGAATCCACTTCTCATTAAACCCCTTGTGTCTCAAAATTTGGAAAATTGCCTCATGCTCAATGGAGTCAAAAGCTTTCTCAAAGTCTAGTTTAAAGAATGACAATGGGCCTCTTGGATTGGTGACATTGATGTATATATTCCAGTGTCCAAGCAACACAATCCTGAATAGTTCTAGACTTAATAAAACCATACTGATTTTTATGAACACATCTAATAATGTCATGCTGCAACCTATCAGCTGCCATCTTGGAGAGGAATTTAACACCCATCCCAGACAATGATATAGGCCTGAAATCATTAACAGTCTCTGGTGACCTCTTCTTGGGAACCAATGTTATATAGGAGTAATTAATATTTCCCAGATTAGCAATTCCAGCATGAAAGGCATTGGCAAGCTCATAAAAATCCTTACTGATTATAGGCCAGCATTTCTTAAAAAATAAACCATTAAAACCATTAGGACCTGGGGATTTATCAACTGGCATGCCTCTTACCGTTTTATCCATTTCCTCTTTGTCAAAAGGCCTAGTGAGGTGATCCAGGCCATCAACTTTGACCAGAATAGAAGATAGGTCAAAAGACATATCAATGCCCTCACTTGTCCCCATCCGATTCTTAAAAGCCAACCAAATAGCACCAGCCATTTGATCATGATCAGAAACAATACTGCCATCCTCCATACGCAGACTAGCAATAGAGTTATTTCTAAATCTCTCAGTGGCCAAGGCATGAAAGAATTTGGTATTTTCCTCGCCCACCTTAATGGATCTGATGGTGCACCTCTTCTTCCAATATAAGAACTGAAGATGCAAGAGATGGTCCACATGCAATTTAACAATGTTCCTGAAATTAAACTCATGCCTATAGAGTGGCCTTAACTCTTCCAAGCAATCCAAGATAAGAACCACTCTATTACATTTAGCGATGAGAACTTTCATCCTGGAGAGATTTGTGCGCCACCTCTTGAGAGCAAGCCTCAAAGATTTGAATTTATCAGCGATTACTGCAGAAATATGAGGCTTTCTTGAGACAGAGTTCCAAGAAGCAGAAACACAATCCATGAAACCCTCCATTTCCACCCAATAATTCTCAAAACGGAAAATACTGCATTTAGGGATGGAAGTGTTGATAGAGATAACACAAGGCACATGATCAGAGGCAGTCCGAGCAAGGGGCAGCACCAGAGTGGATGGATAACAGGAGATCCAGTTGGCAGAGGTAAAAAACCAATCCAACTGTTCAAGTAAAGGATTATCCTGCATATTTGACCAAGTGAAAGACCTGCCTTTAATTGGTAACTCAAGCAAACCAAGATGCCCAATAATTTCATTGAAAATGAAAATATCATTGATATCCCCACCAGGGAGGTTTCTGCATTCAGTTGACCTGATAAAATTAAAGTCACCGAGAATAAGCCAATTCTCACTATCCGGAATGGACAAATTGTAAAGCCAACTAACAAAAGCATCTCTGGCAGGTCCTTGACACGGCCCATATACATTGACTAAGGTCCACTGCTCATTATTATGGGTGGAGGTGAAGTGTATGATAATTCCAAAAGATTTGGTGTCAACCAATCTCCCCGTTAGCACAGAAGAGTTCCAAACAATCACAAGACCTCCCAAGGCACCAGCAGAAGGACTGCAGACAAAAGAATCAAACCGACGAGGACAATTTTTTTTTATAGATCTGGAGTCCATAACCTCCATCTTAGTCTCCTGTAAACAGACGACCGAAGCCATACTTTCATCAATTTTGTTTCGCACAGCCCGTTGCCGATCATCAGAATTCAGACCACGAACATTCCAGCAGAGAACTCGCCAACTTCTAGTAGATCAACTATCCATTAAGTACAAATTTAAGGGTAGCAAAAGCACACTCACACAATGAGCGGCAAACACACAAGTTCAGACATACCCAGTACCAGAAGTTCAGAAAGCACATCCGACATACAGTCTTAACAGACCACAGGAGCCAACAGGCAAAATAAAACCTAAGATAAACAGTCAATTTAGGGGTTGACCACACCCAGTGTTCCAAAGCAGAACTAGACATTAGAGTGCTTCGTCTTGGCAGCAGAAGGATCCTCCATAAGCGCATCCATCATGAGCTTCTCAGGAGGAATCCCCAGATCCTCCCATATCTGCTGAATGTGTTTGAGTGGCATCGGCGGCGGCACAGAAGGAGAAGAGCGAGCCTCATGATCAGGATGGACTGGAAACTCCATAGGCTTGGAACGTGGCTTCTTCTTCTTGGGCTCATTCATAGGTAATGCTTGCATAACCGGCTTGAAACCATCCCGCTTGGCCGAGCTCCGCGTGCAACGACGGAGAGATGTGTCCACAAGTGGCGGGCCAATCCGCTTAGAGCTTTTCTTCTTCTTCGCACATTGAGCAGAAAAGGAAAATTGTTCATCCGTGGCCTGGGCACCAGACAGAGCATCAATTGAAGGACTCATTTCCTGATCATTTGGAGCAGAGAACAGAGCGCGCACCACCGGTCTTGAAGCAGAAGGAGCCATCAAAGGAACAGTCGGGACAACAGCATCACCTAAGACCACCTCAGAAACCCAATTGACATGAGAAAAAGCAAGAGACCAGGAGCGCTTAGAAAGTACAATCGGCACAAACGGGGACAGAGAGATTGGCTTCTGCACCTCAGTAACAGAGCAACGGCTCAGTAGAGTGTCAAAGGTTCTCTTCCAGGCCATCTCAGGCGGTAACGGCGGACCATAGTACACCCGTGCCATACCAACAATAACTTCAGACTGCTGCAACACAGGTGGCTGATAGGGAACAATGTCCAGAGCATTATCATCAGACAACACTTCCACATCTTCAGCATTATCATCTGGCAGCACTTGGATATCCTGATGCAGGGCACCCTAAGCATCAGCCAGAATCGGGATAGCATCATTAGGAGCCAGAACATCTCCATCTGCCGCTAACAAACCGTGCAGCTCACCCTGAAACCCAGCAGGTTATTGAATATCCTCTTGCAACAAGGCATTCTGGTGCATATTCATGTGATCTTGCGCCTCAGACTGACTAACAGAACCAGAAAAGTACTGCTGATTGATGACCATAGATTCCTGATCATGAACAGCAGCATCATGCTGTTGCTCGACAGGGCCATCCTCAGGCCATCCCCAGCCAAGCATCATCCATGGGGGGAGGTGGTGGAGGAACATCATTCCATCCAAGAGCCGGGAACGGGGGAAGTGCAAAGAAATTCTCATCATGCACCAGCTCACCAGGCATAGGGTGCGGATTGTCGTTAAGTGGCATTGGTTCCTCATCCTGCGGCATCTGCTCCGCAAAGTTGGCGCCAAGAATGTAACAGGGGGCAGTCCAAGAAACTTTAGCTCCACCCCAATCCGCATAATCAGAGAAGACAAC
Source organism: Elymus sibiricus (assembly GCA_039707655.1). Taxonomy (NCBI): domain Eukaryota; kingdom Viridiplantae; phylum Streptophyta; class Magnoliopsida; order Poales; family Poaceae; genus Elymus; species Elymus sibiricus. Next base: position 335,589,517 of record CM077666.1, read on the forward strand.
ATCCCTAGGAACAAGAATATCCTCTGGGAATGAAGCAAACACAATCGATCGCACCAGATATGGGTCATCACTAATCCAATGGTGAAATTTACCAAAAGCATTGACTGCCGCACTAAGATTCTCAGTATTACGGAGATCCAGAGGCACCCCCAAAAACATCAGACAACCCTCACGAAAACCCTCAATGCCACGAAAACCCTCACCCTGATCATGCTTCATGAAGCGAACAAACCGATCATTACCAAGATCTTGCGGGGGCAACTGAATCAAAGCAAAGTGCTCACCCGCATCTCGAACTTGAAAAAGACCCACTCCAGAGATCCAAGGCTGAGCAGACCGAACATGAAAACCCATCTGATTAATAAGCTCCACCACATCCTCACATACCTGACCCATCTGACCCAGGGGAGGGGCTGGCATCACCTCAGCAATCATGTAGCTCTCATGCCTTCGAACAATGGGGGATACCGACGTGACGAAGGTGCGAGGAAGGCGATGAGCCCCGCCGTCGATGATATTGTGACCCACAGGCACGTAGCGAGCAGGATCGAGCGCAAAGACCGCCATAGGACTGGGAGGTGAAGCAGGTAGGGGAGGAGGTTGCGGGGGCGGATCGACATGGGTGCGTGGATCGTCAGGAGGCGAAGAGGGTAATGGTGATGGGATGGAGCAATGCTGCAGAGGCAGCGGCAGTACGTGATTCCCAATGCAGGAAAGGGAGACCGGAATATCCGAGATAGCGGGACGTTTCCGTTTCCAACACAAACCTCTCTCCATAGCAATCGATGCACAATCCCTCCGAGAATGACCAGGGGCCCCACAGGCCAAACAAACAAGTTTAGAGGGGCAATTGACAGACAGGTGGCCCACGGTGGAGCAGAGCTGACACGTCAAGACCTGGTCCACCATGTCATTAACCATAGCCTCAAACTCATCATTAGCCTCCTGAGAAGATGGGATAACCACCGAGGAAAGATTATATGGCCCAGCAGAAACGGGTCGGACCAAATCGCAGGAAGGAACAGGCCCAATGAGACCTGGGCAGTCCACAGAACGAGAGAAGGTGGGTCGAGGTAAGTGCGTAGGCGAGGGCCCACATATATCCGAGTCAGAAGCGGCTGGCTGAGAGCAAGTTGAATCTCCAACAATCCCGCCCGGAGACCACGCAGTTGATTTCTCCAGCGTATCCGGAGAAGATGGCCGGAAAGGCTGAACCGTGCCAAACGTGATCGACGGCTAGGCCACCGTCCACTGGAGTTCCACCGGTGGCGGAGGGTGGATAACAACACATTCCCGGTTGGGGAGATCATAACCCCCCATAAATGCCAGTTCAATGCAATTCTGTGTAGCCGGATAACGATAACCTTTGCACACATCATAAGTTCGAAATGTGGCAAAAGAAAGACTCTTACGAGCAGAAGAACCAGATTGCATGGCAGACTTAGGAGGAGGTTTATGCATAGCTAACAAACCGAGTGCTGCACGGCGTTTAGTAGGGCTAACAAGAATCCACTCAGCATCACACTCCTTCTTCCAGATCTTAAACTCACGCCACCAATTTGGGCCACCATTACCCCAAAGATGGAAGTAGCACTTGAACTGAGGGCAGGCAAAAGAGCGAAGATCAACAATATGAAAACCAACCTCTTTGCAAGAAACCACAAAGGAGAAAACATTATCCTTGATGTATGTCACCATAAGATCAATTGCAGAACCACCAATGGCTGCCTTGAGAGCAGCAGCAACAGAATCCTCATCCAGACGAAAATCATGTCTACTAAAAGACACCACCAATGTAAAGCCACGAGATCCCTCCAGAGGATGAATTGAAAGACCAGAGGACCGAAAAACCTCATCTGCAAAAGCCAAACCTTTGGAAAAATCCAGATCCAAGGTTGATCCCCCATTGGAACCCATTGAGATGAGCACCAACAGAGTGAGCGAAGAGTGTCGCGTAGATTCAGTGGAGGAAGCCATAAACCACCGGAGGATCACTGAGATCGTAGGGAAACCCTAGCACCGCCATGGGGGAGGTGGGAGGGAGCCATCTTCGTTGCACTACCCTATGCTGCCATCATTTCGGTATTTTGCAATTTTCATTTGGATGATTGTATGATGGTTATGATATATTTATGTTGTAGCATGTGGCGAGTGTAAGCCTTTATCTAGTATTCTCACCTGTTCATTCGGTTGTATGTATTTGAGAATCACCTTGCTATGCGTTCCAAAATGAGGTTCTGTCACGATCTTGAGTTCATCACGAGATTGCGATGGAGCTTCATATTGGGCGTTACAGGCGAGCCTCCCCCTGGATCTGAGGAACCCGAAGAATCTCGGGCGGACCACATTAGCGATCTCCCGGACGCCATCCTTGGGGAGATCATCTCGCTTCTCCCCACCAAGGATTGCTGCCGCACCCAAGTCCTCGCATCTCGGTGGCGCCCTCTATGGCGCGCCGTGCCTCTTAATCTCGACTATCGTGGCCTATCTTTGTTCAATGATTTTGAACTCCCCGGAGCCATCATCTCCTCCCACCAGGGCTCCGTTCAACGCCTCTGCATCCCAGCATGCTACCTGTGCATGCCCTGCACGGTGGACACCTGGCTGAAATCCCCTGAATTCGAAAAACTCCAACTGCTTGAGTTGTACTATTCCCACATAAATCACATACCACATTCCAAACGCCATATACTTGTGTCCTCAGCACCGATGTCCATCTCGCGGTTTTCCTCCTCTCTCCACACCGCCACCTTCGCCCTGTGCAAACTACCAGACAATCTGGTACAAAAGCTTCGACTCCCACTGACGGTGTCCTGGATTAGGGGGTGCTAACCTAGCCGACCCATCTCCTCGGTTGGGCCGATGTGCCCCCATACATGATCAAGATGGACTCCGGAGGCCACACATGGGAGACGTGATCGAGGCTGTCTCTACCGAAGACTTGTAGTACACTCCAAGATCTTTCCAGCCGCCTTACTCCTAGATACCGACCTTGTAACCCTAGATACCCTCCCTGGCGTGTAGGGGACATCAACGCAATATCGCTCAAATAGCCCTAGAAGTTAGACCCATATTACGATCTCGAGGTAGATCAACTCTGTACTTGATACATCTCCATCAATATAAGCAGAAGCAGGACATAGGGTTTTACCTCCATCGAGAGGGCCCCAACCTGGGTAAACATCGTCTCCCTCGTCTCTGTTACCACCGATCCAAGATCCACAGCTTGGGACCCCCTACCCCGAGGTCTGCCGGTTTTTACACCGACACCGGTGCTTTCATTGAGAGTTCCGCTGTGTGATCACCAGAAGGATCGATGGCTCACCTGCAGATCAACTGCGCCAACGGCCACGGGGACGTTTATGCCCCCAGCCAGCTTTTCGTCTTCGGCAGCATGGTATTTTGCGCCGACTCGACGGGTCACCTGACCTCTGTCGAGAACTACGCCCCAGGTCGGATCGTGACTTTCGGTGGCCTTGAGTACACTGCGGACTCCCGTGGCGAACTCATCCTATCGGGATGGACTCCCGGCCGGATCGAGAGCTCGGCCGGTTCTCGAGGCTCGACTCCGGAACCGAACTCTGTCACGGCGCGTCTTGAGACCCGTGACACCACCACTCCGGCCAGTCTCTCCCCGATTGCCAGTCCGGAGATAGATCCGGCTCCCACTCCCGAAATTACGCCGGTGCCAGAACTGACTTTGGCGCAGAACTTGGAATTATGTTTAGATTCCCTTCGCTCCGAAAACGCATCCGGTTACACGCCGGGTGTACTTCGAGTCGCCCTGCCTATGGCGCATCCATGTATCCCGAAGAGTTATCTCACCTCGATGAGATGCTCGACCGCATCCGGAGCATGTCCATCTCCGACGGTAAGACTTCGATTTATAGTCAGATTGGACTTAAAGCCGATGATAGGGAAATTTACATCCCACCCACCACCCACCTAGTCACCACGATTGATGATTTAACCGATGTGTTGGACTACGGCGAAGCCTCAGACATGGAGGAAGATGTTGATGGCCCCATCGAGAACACCTTGCCCCCGGTAAACGTGGGCAGGTGGACCGCCACGTCCACCTATGATGTTTACATGGTGGACACCCCCAAATCCCCTCCAAGACGTCGGCGCAGATGCCGAAGGGGCCCTAACGGGGAACCCAGTGGCAATGGCGCGACAGCCAATAATGGTGACGCGGAGGACGGCGATGCCGGTAACTGGGAAGAGGACGTTCAAGCCTCCCCCTCAAGGAACGGTAGACCGGACCAACCTCTCAGGGACTCAGATCCTGATGACCTCTTTGAAGGGGCCAATGACAACTACATGCCAGAGTCCGAGGAGGACGAGAGCCTCAGCATCGAGGACTACATTGTCCCCAAAGACCCTTTCGAACAAGAGCGCTTCCGGTGGCGCCTCGTCGCAACTGCCCGGAGCATGAAATCATACCCACATAGCCGTCTCTTGCCGGAGTTCGACGAGGAGCTCGCTGACGACCTCGACCGACCCCCTAGAGGCCGAGACAGGCCAAGACGAGAAGACCTCACCGAACGGCCACCTCCACGTCGTTATGGAAAGGACCCCATGGATTACCCAGACCCTCACAATGCTCGACGTCGCATTGAGGAAAACAGGGCTCCCCCTCGATCCATCTATGAATCAAGTGGACGTGCGCCCGCCGGGCTCGACGGCTACGACGCCTGGTTGGACAGGAACGGCCGTGCCCGAGATCACGCCTACTCATGACTCTCCCTGATCTTCGACGAGATGCTCCTCGGTCCCGAGGTCCGGCTCACCCAATCTGCTTCACAGATAGGGTGATGGAACATCAATTCCCAGAAGGGTTTAAACCCATCAACATAGAATCATATGATGGCACCACGGACCCAGCAGTTTGGATCGAGGATTTCCTCCTACACGTCCACATGGCCAACAGAGATGATCTCCACGCCATTAAGTACCTGCCGCTCAAGCTAATGGCCGCTCAAGCTAAAGGGGCTGGCAAGGCATTGGCTTAATAGCCTTCCTCCTCACTCTATCGGCAGCTGGGAGGCCCTAGAAGACGCGTTTCGAGCAAACTTCCAGGGCACATATGTACGACCTCCGGACGCTGTTAACCTCAGCCGTGTCACCCAGCAGCCAGGCGAATCAGCCCGGAAATTCTGGAATAGGTTCCTCAGCAAGAAGAACCAGATCATAGATTGCTCCGAAGCCGAGACCATTGCCGCATTTAAAAACAATATCCGAGATGAATGGTTAGCTCGACAACTCGGCCAGGATAAGCCGAGGACTATGGCAGCCCTGACCTCACTGATGACTCGCTTCTGTGCGGGAGAAGATAGCTGGCTCGCCCGAAGTACTCATAACGGCGAGGCAGGCACCTCGGAAACTCACGACTCCAATGGAAAACCAAAGCGCAACAAAAATAAGCGCAGGTATAAAAATGGCAGAAGCGACACTGAAGACGCCGCGGTCAACGCAGGGTTCACCGGACCTAAATCCGGGCAGAAAAGAAAACCCTTTAAAGGGAACAAAGACGGACCTAACGAGCTTGATAGCCTCCTGGACCGCCCATGTGGAATTCACGGCACTCAGGAAAAACCAGCAACCCACACTAACAGGAATTGCTGGGTCTTTAAACAAGCCGGCAAGATAGCGGCGGAGGGTCAGAATAAAACCCAACAACGCAGCGAAGACGAGGATGAACCTCGGCGGCCCAATAATGGAGGCCAAAAGAAATTTCCTGATGAGGTAACAAAGGTCAATATGATCTATGTCACCCACATCCCAAAAAGGGAGAGGAAGCGTGTGCTTCGGGACGTATACGCGCTGGAGCTAGTCGCCCCGAAGTATAACCCATGGTCGGCTTACCCAATCACGTTCGACAAGCACGACCATCCGACCAGCATCAGGCATGGTGGATCGGCGACGGTCGTCCTGGACCCCATTGTTGATGGTTATCATCTAACACGCGTCCTGATGGACGGAGGAAGCAGCCTTAACCTCATCTATGAGGAAACAGTTCGGAAGATGGGCATCGACTCATCTCGGATCAAGCCGAGCAATACCACCTTTAAAGGTGTCATTCCAGGCGTCGAAGCCCACTGTACCGGAACGGTCACCCTAGAGGTAGTCTTCGGCTCACCCGAGAACTTCAGAAGCGAGGACTTAATCTTAGATATTGTCCCATTCCGAAGTGGATACCACAGGCTCCTAGGGCGCACGGCCTTTGCACGCTTCAACGCAGTCCTGCATTATGCCTACCTCAGGCTCAAAATGCCGGGACCTAACGGTGTTATCACAGTTAATGGTAACACCGAACGTTCACTTCGGACAGAGGAACAAACCGCGGCTTTCGCAGCTGAGGCACAGGTGTCCGAGGAGGTAGCTCGCAGCGTTAAACGCGCTGCCCACTCTTTAAAGCGCGCACGGGCTGCACAGATAGACCTCGGCCAGGTACCCCCGCACCCGAAATAGGGATACAGGCTCCTCGCGTGCCCTCTCTGGAGTGGGCACTATGTCCCAAGGTTGCATAATTTCGCATTGAAGATTCCCTGGGCCGTCGAGGAGCCAAAAATATACTCAAACATCGGGACGGTCTAACCTAGCATAGACGTGGCTTCGAGCCCCTGCACAGGCAAGTCTCTGTAAAAGAAACAGCCCAACATGTCTAGTGTCCATGTGGTTTCAACCACATAACGGACTTCGGCAATACTTCCTCTAAAGGGGCTCGGTCAATAAAGCGTTTGCAGCGTATAAAGAACTGAAAAGGCATCAACCTTGACAAATATATCACCATCAATGGTGAACATCTGGTCAACAGTTCAAAAACGCAGACGTGCGGCAGGTAGTGGCCCGGATTCTTTAAAATCCGTTAGCAATTATCCACCCTGTTTCTTCCTCTTCCTTCTTTACCATTTACATTGTACTCTTTCAATTACTCTCGTCACAGCTGGGCATGTACATGATTGATATTATGAAATAAAGAAACTATGCCCCTTCAAGGTCTCTATCATATTTCTTTATCAGCATAGCCCCTCTGGGACAAAGAAGTTCTCTAAAAATATGCAATTGTAAAACAAAGTCCGAGGTATTCGACGTCTCGGATTTTGGCCTTATATGCATCAGTTTCGAACCTAGATTTTGGTCAATAGTTGGGTTGCCCGGCTCCTACGTGTACCCCTTACGTTTCTGATGAATTCGGCTAAGGGTGTAACGGGAGAACCACTGTGATTGCGCTGCCAGGTCAATTGGCATGGTGCCTCAGTGGAGAAAGCCAAAAACTGACTATCTAGGTAGGAGCAAACTGGTCTGCCATCCGAAGACCGCATCAAGCGATGTGACGATAGAGATCACCCGTGTTAAACGAAGGGCTTTCATTCCTAGCCGAAGTGTGCTATGGCCTAGACCTCGGCCGACTTGGCCGAACACTTCCCACACCGGGGGCTGGTTATCAGCCCCCACAGTCAAACTCCTATGACTAAGTGAAAGGTATAAAGCCCCTATAGTCTGATTGCCTAGTTCCTCTAAAGCACCGACCACCTCCGGCCACCGAGACGTCGGCTAAGGGTCAAGTGTGCCTTACGGAACACCCTTTGTATAACCTACACGGGGGCTGAAGCCGACGACTGGCCACTCTCATTTTAACAATCATATTGGAGGAAAAAATAATTGTAAAACACAACACATGGAATTTCAAGCCATTTTCATTGAACCACAGATAAAGTTTTTACATTGTATACTCCGGCATTCCAAAGTATCATCTAGAAATATAGAATGTCTTTGGGACACATGGCTTCTGTGGTCCGAGCTCCCGTCTCCACCTCGGCGAAAAACTGCTCGGCGGTGCGCGGCTTGTCGGCAGGAGGGCCCGCGGCACATGTCTCCACATCAACCTTGAGGAAGTGCGTCTTCACGCAAGCATACGCCCTCCGTGCCCCTTCGAAGCACGCGGACCTCTTCCAGCGATTCACGCAAGGCACGGCGTCTCGGAGACGGGCCATAAGGTCGAAGAGGCTCTTCGGCATGGCTTCGGCAGGCCATAGTGCGATGCAGAGATCCTGGAGCGCCGGTCTCATCATGCGAAACAGCTCCACCAGCTGCTTCACTCGATGATTCAGCAGCTGCGCGGAGGGCGACCCTAGAAAGTGCCCCCAAAAGGGCTTCTCCGCCTCGTGGCCCGCTAGCTGGCCGAAGTATGCCACCGCATCCGCCGCGCTCTGCGGGAGATCCGCAAAGACCTCTGCGGAACGCCACAACTGGGTGAGCTCGACACACCCTTTGCTGCCAAACGAACACTGCAGCAAAAATATCTTACCCGAGGCGATTTGCTCCACTTGCTGGAGCACCTCGCGGTCAGCTCGGGCCGAGGTCTTGAGCTCGGAGTGGGCACGTTGAAGCTTCTCGAGCTCCTCCTTCGTTCGTTGCCCCTCCTCCTGAAGCTTGTCGCATGCTTCAAACACGCCCTTCAGGGTCTCCTCGACCTCCAGCACCCGCGCTTGGTGCTTCTCCCCGGCTGCCTTCTCGGCAGCCCGGGCCTTCTCGGCCGCGGCGGCAGCAGCCTCCTGCTGCCGCACCTCCTTCCGAGCCCTTTCGAGCTCAGCCTTGAGCGTCTCCAGCTCAGCTAACACTGCTGTTGTCAAAACAGTTCGTCCTTAGTTGTTTTCTTCAACAAAACATGTCATACCTCCTTCGTCTAGAGTACAGGGCAAGTTTAAACTTGCTTACCTTGAGACTGCTCGAGTTTCTGGTTTGCCAGGATGAGCTCTTCCTAGGACCTCTCTAGCTTCTGGTTCATCTCCGCGATCTCCTCGGAGACGGAGTCCGAAACCGAGGTCGACACCTGGCACAAAAACAAAGATACTCATTGTAAAGAGAAAATTTAAAACACTAAAAGGCTCTAGGACGGCTGCCTCAAGCAGCACCCTAGGGGCTGCTTAACGGGCTCCTAATTAATCAAACGACCCCAATGCCGATTTCCTGAAACCGACTTCGGGCTCGGGGGCTACTCACTTTCTAAGCCGTTTTGTAGGCTGTACTTTTATGTCCTCGGACAAAACTCATAAAACAAATAGCTTAAATAAACAAATTGAATGCGCAGAAAGCGTACCTCGAAACCTGCTACGAGGTTCTTGAAAACCTCATGCAGGCCGGCCCCTGTGGACCTGTAGCCCTGTAGCGCCGAGCCTATCAAGGCACGGTGCTCCTCCTTGATGGAAGAGCCCTTCAGGGCGTCCTCCATCTCCTCGGTCCACCCCGCGATAGCCCGTCCTTGGGCAGTTGGCTGGGATGGAGGGATGACCTCAGATGCATCCACCCGGACAGCCTCCACCCAGGGTGGCGGAGCCAGGGTAGACATCGGCTGGGCCATTGACTGGCCCAGCCCTTCTTCGATGACTTCGGGGCGCTCTGTCCCCGGGTCTCATTGGGCCGAGGTATCGACCTCGGCCATGATCGCCACCTCGTCGGCCCCCGTCATGTTGACGTCAGGTACAAGGGTGGATGTTGCTTCCCCTAGCCCATCATGCATCGGGGGAGGAGCGGCGGGCTCTGGAGTCCCGCTGGCGGATGGCAACCCGCTTGAAGAACCGCTGGTGATTACCCTCGGCGGACTGCATGTGAAAAGTTGCTTCTGTAAGATTTCCCTTGCTGGAAAAATGACTTAAGGATGGAAGACAAGGACAAGGGCTTACCCTCGGGGTGCCAGTTTCTTCCTCCCCACAGCGAGGAGGTCTTCCTCTGAGTCACCGAAGAGCTCGGCCCTCTCCGACGACTTATTGGTAGCCTCGGATGAGGCTCGCCTCGGCGTCTTTGGGCCCTTCGACGGCATGCCCACATCGACGACTTCTAACGCTGACCACTTTCCCTTCGGAGGGGGAACCTCCTCCTCCTCACCCTCCTCGGCATCGCCGTCTTGGGCGGCGGAGGTGTGGGTCTCTTCGGACCGGGTGACTGAAGTCCCCCGGGTCCGAGCACTTGACCTCCCCTTCTGGGACTTCGTCCCTTTGGGGGTCACCACATGCGGCTCCTTGGTCAGAAGCGCCGAGAGCAGGGGAGTTGGGGGCTGCTCTGGCAGTGGGGACGGGCATCGTACCCCTGGTACCCAGGCCAACCACTTCTGCAAAATATCAAAACACGACGATTCAAGTAAAAACTGTACTGCTCAGTGCAATGAGTGAAAAACAATGATTGAAGGGTGGAACCACTCACCAGGAGGGCCTCATAGCCGTGTTCGAGGCCGTGGTCCTCCCCTTCCATGGGGATCTTGTCCTTGCCCAGCTTCATGAGCCTCGTCCACATGGCGGCCAAGGTGGAGCGAAAGAAGGAGGTGATGGTGTCCATGTCCTCGGGCTTTTGTGCCCACATCGGGGTAGCCCGAAGTTGGAGAGAGAGTATGCGGCGGTTGAGCATAACATTGATGACGTCGGCTAGCTCAATCTTCCCCGTGGTGGACCACCACAAGATCCTGTCGATCAGGGTCTCCACCTCTTCTGGCTTCCCCCAGGCGACGCCCTTCTCCTTCCAGGACTTGAGGTTCTTTGGAGGTTCGGCTGAGAAGACCGGGACCTCGGTTTGACCAGGGGCGAGCGGCTCGGTGATGTAAAACCACTCTCTCTGCCACTCCTTCACCGTTTTTGCTGATCATGGCCCCTCTGCACTCCGTGAGATCCGAGCCGCTCCACTTCGGTTTGATCCCGAAGAGCTTCAGCCACAAGCCGAAGTGCGGCTCACAGCGGAGGAAGGCCTCGCAGACCGTGATGAAGGCAACGAGGTGGAGAACGGAGTTGGGGGCCAGGTGGTGGAAATCCAACCCGTAATAGTACATTACCCCGCGCACGAAGGGGTGCAGTGGGAACCCTAGACCTCGGATGAGGTGGAGGACGAAGACCACCCGCTCCCCGGCGTTGGGAGCGGGCACCAGCTGGCCGGCCACTGGAGCACGGGCGGCAATGGCGGCCACCTCCTCCCAATCCTTGAAGATACGAAGCAATATTTTATTAAGACTAAGTGAAGGTTGGTATGGCCCAATCCCATCATTTAAATGAGAGTGGATCGAGGGAATGGAATCTAGACTATAGATTGAACTAGAAAATAAATGCAATCTATTCATTCATTCATCTTATCTTCCATTTTAGAAAGTAGCAAGCAGCGAATAAAACGGCTGCAGCAAGAAGTTTCGCACTCTAACTCGAAACGGATTTCGCGCATTGAAAGTGTCATCCCTTGCTTTGTTCTAACCGCCCTTCCTTTAATTTTAAGTATTCGAAACTCTTCCTAGAATTAGATTGTTTATTTAGTATAGAATAGGAGAGGGGTCAGATACCCCGTGCCGCGCAGCTCTGAGATGTTCGCGGCCGTCACAAGGGGGTGTCAGCCATGGCTGGTTGAGGAGTTGGGCTTGCGAAAGGGAAAGGCGGGCTGGTTGGATCTGGGCACTGGAGCTAGACGAAGCAGTAGTGGGGGGAGAATGGGAGCGTGGGCTATTGCGCTGTTCTCCCTTTTGCTCTTATAAGCCTATGAAAGGCCAAGAGTCCCCCTCGCTGCGTCGATAAATTCGCGGTTGCCATCAAAAATGCCGTTGAAGCATATGGGGGGAAACCAAATCTTGATGATATCTCTAAGAAAGCGGACACGATCTCTGCCTCGAAGGGATGTGCCAGTAAAAAGGCTGCCTCAAACCATGATTTGAGGGGGAGGCAGTAACTGCTCGACCTGTCGTGGGGCAAGCCTCTTCGGTAAAGTTGTCAGGCCGGATTGGATCATTCATACCTGAACGACGAGCCTTCGAGGCTAAGATATCTACCCACTTTGAGCAGGGTACAAGCTCGGTTGAACCACGGATGTCAATACTCCATTAAGAGAATCCGAAATGTAAAGTGGAACTCATCTGTCAAGCCAAGGACTCCGGATCCGAAGTAATGTTTGTTGAAAGTAGTCCTCTGCGTAGAAGACCAGTTCGGGGGCAACTGACGGTGTCCTGGATTAGGGGTGCTAACCTAGCTGGCCCGTCTCCTCGGTTGGGACGATGTGCCCCCATACGTGATCAAGATGGACTTCGGAGGCCACACATGGGAGATGTGATCGAGGCTATCTCTACCGAAGACTTGTAGTACACTCCAAGATCTTTCCAGCCGCCTTACTCCTAGATACCGACCTTGTAACCCTAGATACCCTCCCTGGCATGTATATAAGCCATAGGGTTTAGGCTGTAGGGGACATCAATGCAATATCGTTCACCTAGCCCTAGAAGTTAGACACATATTACGATCTCGAGGTAGATCAACTCTGTACTTGATACATCTCTATCAATATAAGCAGAAGCAGGCCGTAGGGTTTTACCTCCATCGAGAGGGCCCGAACCTGGGTAAACATCGTCTCCCTCATCTCTATTACCACCGATCCGAGATCCACAGCTTGGGCCCCCCTACCCCGAGGTCTGCCAGTTTTTACACCGACACCCACTTCTCAAAAAACTTTCACTTGTGGTGGTTCGTATAATGGAGGCCTCACTGCACAGCATCATCCAATCCAGTTGCCATGCCCTGGAGTGCTTAGTGCTTCTTTTGACAGTTAAAATTGGTTGTCTCCGAATAAAGTTGCCTAACCTTGTAAGAATTGGAATTTCTTTTAACGTAGGGGAGCTCATCATCGAAGATGCCCCTTCACTTCAAAGGTTGATCCTTGATTCTTGTTATTTACCTTCGCAAATAACTGTCGTCTCTGCGCCTAAACTGGAGACCTTGGGTGTAATTCATGATCTCTGTGATCATTTCAAGATGGTGTTTGGCTCCACAGTTATCCAGGTACTGTATATTATCATCTACACTTTTGTAATCATAAGCTACATTTTTCATTAGTGCGCATAAGCTTTATATCATCTTGGAGTACACTTTTTGTACTAATATTATGTTCTATGCTCAGTGAAGAGTTTGTCCATGGATAGCCTATCAGTGGTGCTGGATTCTGTCAAGATCTTATATATCAGTATGAATACTTTTGATCTGAACAAGGTTATTGGTTTGTTGCGATGCTTTCCATGTCTGGAGAAGTTGTATATAAAGGTGATGATTTCATGCACATTGGAAGCCGATATATGTAGGAGATATGCCCAAGAGGCAATGATAAAAGTTATTATTTATCTCCGTGCTCATAATTATGTTTATGTTCCATGCTATAACTGCCATGGTTCCCGAGCCCGTATATCCATAAAGGCTCTGAGGAAAACCCACGTGCACGTGTGGAATAATAAACGGTAAAAAGTATTCCTAGTCATGCCTCTAAGACTAGCTCAAGTGTTGCATGATGGTTCTGTTTTCCTGATCATGGGCATGACTATGCCGGCAACTTTGAGGGCACAATGTTAGTAGAACACTTGTGTTGAATCGACCCGATTGATGTTATGCTATGAGATTCATTCGTCATAAGTTAATGGTTAATAACACAGAGAAGTTATTGTTTGCATAATTCCTTAGACCATGAGAGTGTCGAGTTTCTTCATGCTTGCTTCATGAACTTTGGGGTTTGTTAAACGTCATCCGTAAATGGGTGGCTATTACGGCGGCTTACGGGTTCAAGGAAAAGTATGTTAAGTAACTTGATAGCTCAAGATTGGGATTTTCTCCTCCGACGATGGAGAGATATCTCTGGGCCCTCTCGGTGTTACGGTATCCATCATCGTCTGGCCAGACACAAGTGTGATTTGATCACAGGGATGCCGGAACTCAGAAACGAGAAAAGAGAACAAAACCGGTAACGAGGTAACTGGCATTGTGGACAAGTGTTGATCCACAAGGATGCCGATGTTTTCTCACCTCGGGTATTTGTAACATATCGCGAAGCAACAGGAATAGCACACGGCAACTGGAGGTTCACTCGAATATTCATTCGTGTGGGTATAGGGGTCAATATGGGTGTCCACGGCTCCGATGTTGATCATTGATCGGAAAGTGTTCCGGGTCATGTCTATACTTCACCGAACCTATAGGGTCACACGCTTAAGGGTCATCTATCTGCTGAATACTAGACGGGGAGTCTGAGAGAAATTCACCGAAAAAGTTTCGGACGAAACGGAAACGTTCCGGAGAGGATATCGGAATAGTTCCGGTAAAACTGAAAAGTTGTTTCAGAGGATACCATAAAGTCAGATTGTTTTCGGCACATGCCTGATAATTCTTGGAGGGTGCCAGAATCGTTCTGGAAACTTTCTGGAATTTTCCGGGATGAAAACCGGAAATGTTCCGGAGCTGCCGGAACCGCTTCAGATGCTTTTCGCAGATGAAAATCACTAAACCGGAATTGTTCCGGATCGCATTGAAACTTATTTTAGTGGGTACTGGAATTGTTCTAAGCCCACATAAATATTTTCAGTTCGACCGGACGCTGAAAAATGTCGTCGTGAATAGTGAAATCAGATTTATGGATATGGTTGGAAGTTGGCTTTCCACAAATATCTTCCCAAGATATTTTGGGATGACATGGCATTTTGGATATGCCCATCCTACCCCTTGTTTTTCCTATAAATAGAGGGGAGGAGGCAGCCCCATATGCTTCATCCTTGCTCTCACATACACATGCCATGACATTTCTGGCTTCTCTCTCCCTCCCAGCGAAATAGTTTCGTAGAGCCGAAAGGCTGTCTGGGTTCCGGTGGGAACTAGTTCTGGACGGCGAAGCCCTGCCGGATAGATGACACCGTATGTGTGCAACTCTGTAGAGAGATCGTAGTTTCGGTCTTAGTTCGAGAGTGCCTCCCGAAGGGCTGTCCGAGTTACAGTTTGAGTTTCGGGTGTCCTCCCGAAGGGCTGTCCGAGTGACCCGCCCGAAGGGCTGTCCGTGAGGCCTCCCGGAGGGCTGTCCGAGGATCCGTCCGGTGGGACTATCCGAAGGACTGTCCAGAGGCCTCCCGGAGGGCTGTCCGAGGATCCGTCCGGTGGGACTATCCGAGGGACTGTCCAGGGGCCTCCCGAAGGGCTGTCCGAGGATCCGTCCGGTGGGACTATCCAAGGGACTGTCCCGATGCCTCCCGAAGGGCTGCCCGGAGATCCGTCCGGTGAGCTGACGCGGGAGTACATCCTCGCGGTTGGGAGGTTGTAAATCCTAGCTGCGGGGATCTGCACCGCCGATCGTCATCGACTCTACTTCCGCTGCGCTACGAGTCGGTAACGAAACAGATCAAACCTTGTATGCAGTCTCCATAGTGATCCTGGGCTGGTACGTAGGTCGGAAATTTTTTGTTTTCTGCTGCGTTCCCCAACAGTGGCATCAAGAGCCGTGCTATGCGAAGATGCAGGTTACGATCTAGAATACATGAGATGTATGGGTGTTGCACAATATAATTAGGTAGTAGATGAGTTCTATTGCTGAAAATTATTTGTGCGGGTGACAGATGAAGTCTGTTACCCGATGTTCTTGTTGCTTCCCTAGAATTTGCGTTTGCTCAATCTCGAGACAGTATGGTGGAATTTCACAAAGTTCTGGCAATCCGCGATCCTGATTGATCAACGAAGTGCTTCAGTTCTTTGGGTTCCGCCATAGTCAAAAGAAAGATGAAATTCGCAGATGAAAGGGCATTGCAGATATGATCTGCACGGGGGTCATGCGTATGACGAAGTTTAGTATGGGGCTCGAGATTTAATTATCTCGTGTTTCATACACCCCGCGATGTTAATCTAGCGACTTGAATTATCATACTTGATGATAATACGTAGGTAGCTTCGGTTTGTTCGAAACCTTAGAAGCCACGTAAAATGAAATTTGCATAAACCAACTAGAGGCGTCTAACTTGGTTTTGCAGGATGGTTTGCATGTGCATATGATGTGGTATAGCAGTGCTCATATTAATTCGATTATGTATGAGATGACTATATGATGTAAATTAACATGACCTGCGTGTCATGATTCGGCATGATGGCTGGAGCCATATGATTGTCACTTTAATGACCTGCGTGTCAACCTTAAGTAATGCACTTATTTTATTAGCTATAGAGATAGCAATATTATCTGGTGCATCGACAAGGTGGTGGCAATCTTCGCGAAGGTGAACACCGACGCGAATGCCAGAGACGAAGAAATACAAGAGTTCTCCGTCAGAAAGGGCTATACCATATCATGCTATTATGAATTGCCTGAGATGTTTATCCCTTATGATGCACCCTTCTTGATTGCGCGGTAGTCGCTTTTATTAGGGTGATCTCTCACAAAAATATCAAGTAGTTAGTGTTCTCCCAAGTGTAGCACCGTCACGGCACCTAACTTCTCGGAGTGCGCCGTGTCACACGGGTACAAACGATTAGAGAAGTGTGAGGCGGGTGAGTTGAGACCTCGCAGCGAGATCACTTGGTTGTCTTGACGTTCAGGCATGACCGTCATGAGCTCGGAACACATGCATCGAAAGATGAACAAGAATCACATAGAGATGTGATTGGCATGTTGACCTACCGGTTAAGATTTTCGTCATCAGTGGTGTTACACTAATGGCGAACAATCGAGATGCGGATCTTGAATCACTCATAATCAATTTTGAGAGATATTGATTTGAGTGGGAGTGCATTTTAGAATTAATTCTTTTAATTCTTAGTGCAATTAATAATGAACTTTGTCTAAAGTGAAATTTGCAAAATGGTTGTAGAATAATGGCTCGCGTTTCCACCTTCCCTGTTAAAATTGAATAAGCTGTTATATGTCTGGTTAAAACTTTACGGTTGGTAACGTAATGTGAGGATTGTCCTCTAGAGTGCCGAGAAGGATTTTGTCCTATCGCATACTTTCGGTATTCTCCCGCTAATGCTATGGATCATGTGACTCTCGTCCTTCGATCCAAAAGCTAGAATTCCTTTTCAGTCAAAGTGCAATATGTTTGCTTCCATGAGACCCGAACTTCGAAAGTTTGGATAGTTATGTGATATTCATGGAATCTGAAAATCATTTTCAGAGACAGACAAAGGCTAAAAGATATGAGATATCCAAAGCAATGTTTGTTTGCAAGCTGTTAGTAAAGGAGTTTACTATGCATTAGACTGATAAGAGAGGGATCCAGGAGAACGCCTGTCATATGATGAAAGGTGAATAAAACAACAACTTAAAGAGAAAGGAAGTGTCCGAAGGGTGTTAGTAAGACTTTCACGCCTAGGAAGTCCGGGGCTAACGCCACTCTTAAGTTAGATGCTTCTTCTGAGAGTAGGAGAAATACTAAGAGTTAAACTGTTAGAAGTATAAAGGCAAATAAAAGGAAGACTGGAATATCCAGCTCATGTATGAATGTCATACAAATTTTTGATGTATAAAAGGCTAGTCAAAAGATATAGTTCTTGGGAATTATGGTTAAACATGTTAATCACTAATTCTTGGGTATTGTGAGTTGATCACAAAGATACCCGCTCGATTGCATTCTGATACAACTCGATGCAAGAACTACTACGGCCTAAAAGACTAGCCAGGGATGAGGTTTAGATACACACAGGGAACATAGTAAATGTTACTATACCTTCCATTGGTGTATTCCCTATGTATTTACTTTCATAATTCATTTTAGAGTTTTACACTCTAGCCCATTGCATAAAGTATCTTGCAAGAAGGTTATTCATAAGAGAACTTTTGATGTTCGATGTTATGAATAACATAAGGGCCATACTTTCATTGTGAGTGAGATGTATGTTATGAATATTGATAATAATACATTACCTCTGTATTTACTTTCATAATTCATTTAGAGTTTCATACACTCTAGCCCTTTGCATAAGGTACTTTGCAAGAAGGTTATTCATAAGAGAACTTTTGATGTTCGGTGTTATGAATAACATGAAGGGCCATGCTTCCATCCAGGATGGGATGTATGTTATGAATATTGATGGTAATATGATACATCCATAACACTGACGCTAAATGTCGCAAGACTAAAAGAATACCACACAAGTGTGGCACTGCATTTGGTCACATTGGAGAAACCCGCATGGAAAATTCCATTATGATGGATTTTGAAGTCGTTTGATTTTGAATCATCTGACACTTGCAACTTTCCTCTGAAAGGTGAAGTGACTAAAATACCGTTCACAGGCCATAAGGAACGAGCAAAGAACATATTGGTGCTCATACATTATGATGTGTGTAGTCCAATAAATGTTGTTGCAAGTAGTGGATTTATCTATCTTCAGAAATGACTCAAGTAGATATATGGATATTTACTTGTTGAGACGTAAGTCTGGATCTTTTGAATTCATTCATAAGGTTTTCAAAATGAAGAAGAAAATATTGTAACAAGAAAATTATGTTTCTACAATTCGATTGCAGAAAGGAATATTTGAGTTACAAGTTTAGCGAATGTCTGATGAGTTATGAAAGGGGTTTCATAACTTGCATCTCCTGGAACACCACTGCAAGTGGAAAGTCCGTGAAGATGTAATCGAACCATTTATGACATGGTAAGATCAAAGAAGACATAAATAGATTTGCCATTATCCCTTTTAAAAGGTGATGCTTTAGAGACTGCGGCTTTTACACTGAAAAGAGCTCCATCGGGTCTGTTGAAATGACACCATGGTATGGTACGCCCAACCATGTTATATCTTTTCTTAACATTTGGAATATGGGGCTTGTGTAAAAGGTTACAAACCTATTCCAAATCAGACAAGTGCTACTTTGTAAGGTTATCCCAAGTCATTGGGTATTCCCCCACCACTATACCGAGGCAAAGAATTTTGCCGCAAAACGGTATGCTTTTTAAAGAGAATGGTTCTTGCAAAAAGGTGAGTGGGAGAACAGTGCAACTCGATGAGATAAGCAGTATCTTCGTCATCAGATCAAAGAAAAGAAACCTTGGAAGTGATTCCGGAGTTTCCTACTGCGACTGATACGGAAGTCTCTACAATAAAATGTATGGACTTCGGTCGAACTTGCAGCTGAACCACGTAGGCAAAGCTCGTGCAAACCTATCAGGTGCGCAAACGAGATATTGTTGTTAGACAATAGTATACCTACAATACACAAGGAAGCGTTGATGGGCCCTGACTCCAGAATTGGCTAAATGCCAATACAATCCAAGATAGTTTCCATATAAGTGATTCAAGATTAAAATCTTGATACACCTTTCGGAAGACTTAGAGTCTAACGAATATTTATGGAACTAAAGACTGATACGGATAAAATGTTTTATCCATAAAGCTCGACTTGTTGCAATAACAAGTTCAAGGAGTTGACTACGATGAGATTGTCTCACCGTAGCGATGCTTAAAGTCGGTTCGGGTTGAACTAGCAATTAATACATATTTCAATCATGAGATATGAAACATGGATGACAAAAGGATTTCCATCTGATGGAAATGAAACCTAGGACTTGTATGTGATACAGTCCAAGGTAATTTGTCGATCCAGAGGATGCTAGTAAGTATGCAAACTTCAGAGTTCCAGCAATGGACAGAAGAGAGCAAAGTGGAGTTGGAATCTTCGTTTTTGATGAAATGGTCAAAAGAGTTTGACTTCATCAAATGGGTAACGAAGATGCTTGTGGTTTCAAGAAAGTAAGTGGGAGCATAATGATATTTCTAAAAACCTTGTGTGCCTAACACATTGTTAAATTGGAAATAAATTTCTTGACACGAATTAGGACTTCATTTAAAAATAGTTTTTCGATGAAGTGCTTGGGCTAAACAGCCTTGATATTAGGCATGATGATCTATGGAGATAGATTTACCTAATGGGGCTAAGCAAAATGCATATTGACAAGATGCTAAAACCTTTTAGCATTAAAACGTCAAGGAGTGATTCTTGCCGAAGTCACATGGAAAGAGTTTTTGCAAAACTCGGTGTCCCAAAACACTGATGAGCGAAATACATGATGGAGATTCCACACACTTTCGTGTTTGGATTAATCATGTATTCCATGGTATGTAAAACAACCAGATATGTCCAATACTCCAAAGTTGTTGTGAGTATAGATACCAAAGTGATCAAAAGTACTGATCATGGGACAACAGTGAAAAAGGGTCATTGAGTACTAAAGTAGCACTGATGACATGTTTTCTCGCAAGCGGAGATAATGAAGAGTTCGTTGTAAAAGGTTACATCGATACAGTCTTCATCATTTCTCCATGCGATTTTCGATTAAATTTGAGGGTTTTGTGTAATACACAATATGGTGGCACGGTAAGTTGGAATTGTTCCAAACAGGTTACTGTGGCGAATTCTATAACAAATGGCTAAGTATGTTGACGCTTTAGAAGCGACAAAGAAGATGTTGAATCATATAGTTCATTCATGAACTTAGTATGATTCCAAGATGGCTTTGGTCAATGGAACACTATTGAAGATAGTTGCTCCATAGCTCAGTCATAGGAATCAAGGTTTGACCAGTGATTCACACATATACGAAGCCAAGTCAACACAAAATATGAATTTTGTGAAAGCGTGAAAATGCGAGGACATGCAAAAGATACACACGGAACTGAAGTTGTCAGATCCGTTGGACATCAGGCTATACCACATGCGATGCATAATTTACACCGGTATGCCATAGGTGTAAAGTGCATTAGCATTGACTAGATCATTGACTCTAGTGCAAGTGGGAGTCTGTAGGAGATATGCCCAAGAGGCAATGATAAAAGTTATTATTTATCTCCGTGCTCATAATTATGTTTATGTTCCATGCTATAACTGCCATGGTTCCCGAGCCCGTATATCCATAAAGGCTTTGAGGAAAACCCACGTGCACGTGTGGAATAATAAACGGTAAAAAGTATTCCTAGTCATGCCTCTAATACTAGCTCAAGTGTTGCATGATGGTTCTGTTTTCCTGATCATGGGCATGACTATGCCGGCAACTTTGAGGGCACAATGTTAGTAGAACACTTGTGTTGAATCGACCCAATTGATGTTATGCTATGAGATTCATTCGTCATAAGTTAATGGTTAATAACACAGAGAAGTTAATGTTTGCATAATTCCTTAGACCATGAGAGTGTCGAGTTTCTTCATGCTTGCTTCATGAACTTTGGGGTTTGTTAAACGTCATCCGTAAATGGGTGGCTATTACGGCGGCTTACGGGTTCATGGAAAAGTATGTTAAGTAACTTGATAGCTCAAGATTGGGATTTTCTCCTCCGACGATGGAGAGATATCTCTGGGCCCTCTCGGTGTTACGGTATCCATCATCGTCTGGCTAGACACAAGTGTGATTTGATCACAGGGATGCCGGAACACAGAAACGAGAAAAGAGAACAAAACCGGTAACGAGGTAACTGGCATTGTGGACAAGTGTTGATCCATGAGGATGCCGATGTTTTCTCACCTCGGGTATTTGTAACATATCGCGAAGCAACAGGAATAGCACACGGCAACTGGAGGTTCACTCGAATATTCATTCGTGTGGGTATAGGGGTCAATATGGGTGTCCACGGCTCCGATGTTGATCATTGATCGGAAAGTGTTCCGGGTCATGTCTATACTTCACCGAACCTATAGGGTCACACGCTTAAGGGTCATCTATCTGCTGAATACTAGACGGGGAGTCTGAGAGAAATTCACCGAAAAAGTTTCGGACGAAACGGAAACGTTCCGGAGAGGATATCGGAATAGTTCCGGTAAAACTGAAAAGTTGTTTCAGAGGATACCATAAAGTCAGATTGTTTTCGGCACATGCCTGATAATTCTTGGAGGGTGCCAGAATCGTTCTGGAAACTTTCTGGAATTTTCCGGGATGAAAACCGGAAATGTTCCGGAGCTGCCGGAACCGCTTCAGATGCTTTTCGCAGATGAAAATCACTAAACCGGAATTGTTCCGGATCGCATTGAAACTTATTTTAGTGGGTACTGGAATTGTTCTAAGCCCACATAAATATTTTCAGTTCGACCGGACGCTGAAAAATGTCGTCGTGAATAGTGAAATCAGATTTATGGATATGGTTGGAAGTTGGCTTTCCACAAATATCTTCCCAAGATATTTTGGGATGACATGGCATTTTGGATATGCCCATCCTACCCCTTGTTTTTCCTATAAATAGAGGGGAGGAGGCAGCCCCATATGCTTCATCCTTGCTCTCACATACACATGCCATGACATTTCTGGCTTCTCTCTCCCTCCCAGCGAAATAGTTTCGTAGAGCCGAAAGGCTGTCTGGGTTCCGGTGGGAACTAGTTCTGGACGGCGAAGCCCTGCCGGATAGATGACACCGTATGTGTGCAACTCTGTAGAGAGATCATAGTTTCGGTCTTAGTTCGAGAGTGCCTCCCGAAGGGCTGTCCGAGTTACAGTTTGAGTTTCGGGTGTCCTCCCGAAGGGCTGTCCGAGTGACCCGCCCGAAGGGCTGTCCGTGAGGCCTCCCGGAGGGCTGTCCGAGGATCCGTCCGGTGGGACTATCCGAAGGACTGTCCAGAGGCCTCCCGGAGGGCTGTCCGAGGATCCGTCCGGTGGGACTATCCGAGGGACTGTCCAGGGGCCTCCCGAAGGGCTGTCCGAGGATCCGTCCGGTGGGACTATCCGAGGGACTGTCCCGATGCCTCCCGAAGGGCTGCCCGGAGATCCGTCCGGTGAGCTGACGCGGGAGTACATCCTCGCGGTTGGGAGGTTGTAAATCCTAGCTGCGGGGATCTGCACCGCCGATCGTCATCGACTCTACTTCCGCTGCGCTACGAGTCGGTAACGAAACAGATCAAACCTTGTATGCAGTCTCCATAGTGATCCTGGGCTGGTACGTAGGTCGGAAATTTTTTGTTTTCTGCTGCGTTCCCCAACAATATATAGTGTACAAGAATTAACCGTTCAGTTGTTGCTCTTTCGACATACTATTTTTTTAGACCTTAATAGTTTTCAATCTTCATGTCTATTTAGGCAGCAGGACGGGGTACAAAAGGTATAACCAATCGGTGGCATCGGAAGCACCGGGATTTTCTCAGTTCTCATGACATTCGTTTGAAGACAATAACGCTGGAAGGATATGTAGCCACCTATGCAAACACTAGATTTGTCACATTCTTCCTGCTGAATGCGAGGGCACTATTGTTCATCAGGCTTAAATTTATTAACAACAAAGTTTTGACGGATGGATATGTCGAAGAGCAAAAAAAGGAGTTTCAGGTGGACAAATGGGCTTCTGAACATGCCAGTCTTCTTTTTACATCATCTTGTGGTCATATTCCATTAAATTTTATGACCCAGGATGTTCATTTTATGGATCTGACCGATCCATTTGACTGTGACTACTAAAAACATTGCTGTAGTTAGATGTTGTTCCCCTTTTCAATTTGGGTTTAGTCTAAACCTGATGAACAATTTACCATCGTGCTTTTGTACAGTTTGTAAGCTGGAGTTAGATGTTGTTGCCCTTTTCAACTCGGCTGTGACTGTCATATTTTCTTTGAAACAAGGCAAATGGCTTGTCATTTATTTAATTAAGAGAGAAATACTGTAACAAATCCCAAGCAAGGGAAATAACAACACTCTCGTTGGCTCCTTGAGCTCATTGTGCATTACAGAACCCAAGTGCTTAGCATCCGCCAGCAACTACAAACTTATTTTGAGCTAGCACACCAAATGGGCTGTAATCCTAATAAAAAAGGCTGCATCGCCATGACAGATTTGGATTCTGACATTTGGGACCCACAAGGAAAAAGCCTATCCAAGGTGGTGTCGACTTAGTCAACAAACGATTCTGCCAGCCAACCGTTGGATTGACATCCAACATCTGTCATGTTTCTTCTATCTCTTGTCTTCTTCCTCCAGACACCCAAACGAAACCACACCATCGGTCCCGCCTGCTCCCGCCTCCCACGGTTGGCTGCGCCTCCGCCCACGCATTACCGCCCCACCGTACCCTCAAACATTGGCCAGTCCATCCCTCCACTCCCCCACACGTCCTGTTATTCTCCGGCGACATCAGCCCCAACCCGCACCCGCACCCGAACCAGTCAACCCTCATACTCCCCTCTGCCTGCGAGTCTGCAACTACACTGCCGCATCTTCCACGGCTCCTGTTCGTTCCCGTCCGAGGCCTCGCCATTGTCCTCCGCCTTGGTTCGCTCGCTGCGGCGCCGCTGTCTGGCGTTGTCAACATGGTCAACAACCGAGAGGAATCAGGAGATGACTGTACGTGGAGAAGATGAAAGTAGGGACCCACGAGGGTCATTGCAGTATGCAAGCAAGTGCCTCCTTATTACAAGCCAAAAAAATGCTTCCTCCTAATGGTTTGACATCTGGGTCCCACCCCATTGTCAACGTAGTCAATAAGCGAGAGAATTGCCCAACGAGCGGCTGACACCAGGGACCAGCAGCTCGCGCGGTTTTTTTTGTTTTTGAGACGGAGCATGGTATCAACTGGGTTGTGTGGGGGCTGTAGCCTGTCTAGCCCAGGCTTTTATTTTCTGTTTACCACATGACCAGCCCAGTTGTTTTTTTCTCTTTCTGAAAATGGCTAGCCCAGTTCTATTGTTTTTTGCAGAATACCCAAGCAAGGCTTACTTGCTTTTCTCAGCTCTACTGGGCTGCAAATCTTTCAAGACGAGGAGGGATGTATTCGGGGCTTGCCCAGAAAATGGACTATAAGTAGTAAGAAATGGGCTGTAAATTTTAAAAACAACATAGCAAACCGGCAATTAGTTTCAAATTACGTTTTTTTAGGATTTCGATATTTTAAATTTCATTGATTTTTTTGCGGTGAAAATTTTGTAGGATTTTAAATAAATATAATTTTATTTTTCAAATTAGTTTGAATCTGACTTGAAATTTCGGGATTAAAAACAGTTTGGACCCCACCGAAATATGCAAAAATTCGTTAAATTTTTTAACCGTGGCCAAAATATGGGCTGTAATGCTAACAAAAAGAACATGAGCTTTAAAAAAATCCTTAAGAATTAGGAAATGGGCTGTAAATTATTAAAAAAATGGCAAATGGGCTATATGATGTTTGTCACAGATTTGGAGGTTGACTTGTCGGCCTACTATGTTGACGTGTACACAGGGCTTTGTAAATTTAGTCAACAAACGATTCTAGTGGTAGTGACCGTTGGATAACATCCAATGGTCGTGTTGCTTCTTCAATCTCTAATCTTATTGCTCCAGCCGCCCAAACCAGCGCCGGCGGGACCGCCTGCTCCTGCCTCCCATGGCCGGCTATGCTGCCGCGTAGGCCTCACCGCCCCCTCCTACTCCCACCGTTGGCCAGGCCATCCCTCTACTCACCCACACCTCCTGTTATTCTCCGGTGACACAGGCCTCACACCGTAGCTGAACCAGTCAACCCTCGTACTCCCCTCAGCGTGGGCATCCACTACTGTGGCTTCGCCGGCTCCGGGTCATTCCCTTCCTGGGACTCGCCGTTGTCCATCGCGTTGGTGCTCTCGGCGCGGCATGGTCAACGTGGTCAACAAACGACAGCCATCGGAAGAGGGGTGTACGTGGAGAGGCTGACAGTAGGGACCCACATGATCCATGGCCGCACACAAGCAAGTGCCTCCTTATTACGCGAAAAAAATGATTCCTCCCACTGACAGCTGGGACCCACCAGCTATAGCTTCGCACAGAAGGAAGTGCCTCATTATTACGTGGAAAAAATGTTTCTCCCCATGACAACTTGGACCCACCGGATTTGGCGGCAGACTTGTGGGCCTACTAAGTTGACGCGTACGTAGGGCTTTGTCAACTTAGTCAACAAATGATTCTAGCAGCAGTGACCATTGGATGTTAATCCAACGGCCGTGCTGCTTCTTCAATCTCTGATCTTCTTGCTCCAGCCGCCCAAACCAGCGCCGGCGGGACCGCCTGCTCCTGCCTCCCATGGCCGGCTATGCTGCCGCGCAGGCCTCACTACCCCGCCCTACTCCCATCATTGGCCAGGCCTTCCCTCTACTCACCCACATCCCCTGTTATTCTCCGGCGACGGCAGCCTCACACCGCAGCTGAACCAATCAACCCTCGTACTCCCCTCGGCGTGGGCAACCTCTGCCACGTCTTCCCCGGCTCCGCGTTGTTCCCTTCCTAGGCCTCGCCATCGTCCACCGCCTTGGTGCTCTTTGCGCGGCATAGTCAACGTGGTGAATGAACGATAGCCATCGGAAGAGGACTGTACGCGGTGAGGCTGACAGCTGGACCCACCAGTTACATCTTCACACGCAAGGAAGTGCCTCCTTATTACGTACAAAAAAAAGATTCCTCCCCCTGACAGCTGGGACCCACCTGCTATATCATCGCACGCAAGGAAGTGCCTCCGTATCCTCCCTGACAGCTGGGACCCACCCGGTCGAAGCGTACGTAGCATTGTCTGTCTGGTCGCGAACGTGTATGTACATACTGGTCGATCGGTCTCTCTGCAACGATGAACCATGGGCATGTAAGGAGCAGCATGTGTCATAGTAGAGCCCCCGGCGTAGCAGTTCAGGCAGCCCCGTCTAAATCGTGTACATGTACGTACAGCCACGCTGCAAAAAAATGGGCATGTACGTACATACGGGCGGGGTCTCGAATGCGTACTCGCGCATACATACGGCCAGGGCTCGTGTACATGGAGAGGCAACGGACGGCAGCAACGGCCTCCTGTTCATCGGCAGCCAACCGGCTGGGTCGGAACGGAGAAACAGCGATGTGTTCATTGGGAGGCAACCGACTGGCTCGGAAGGCGTCTTGTTCATCGGGAGCCCACGAGCTTGGACGGAACAGCCGAAACGGGGTCTTGTTCATCGACTCGGGGTCTCGCGTACCGCAAAACGGAGGAAACGGCCTTCTGTTCGACCGCCTACGGTCGAAACAGGGTCCTATTCATCGACTGGGGGTCTGGCGTACTGCAAAACGGATGAAACAGACTTCTGTTCCACCACCTACGGTCGAAACGGGGTCCTGTTGATCGGGAGGGGTGTGGCGTACCGCAAAACGGGACTCCACGGGCTACTGTTCATCCACCGTCGACTTCCTCCAGCCTCCACCGGCTACTGTTCATCCAGCCTCCACGGGGGTCCTGTTCATCCAGCCTCCATCGGCTACTGTTCATCCAGCCTCCACGGGGTCCTGTTCATCCATGTGGCACCCCGGCTCAGAGAACCGGTTTACCAGTGTTTCCAACCCAGAGATCATGTGTTCTGGAAACACCCAACAACTTGGAACAGAATTGAACTGAACTTTATTAAAATATCTCGAGTACAAGCTCGTAATATTACATCGATAGCGAGGCCAGAAGCACTGCACGTGCTGAGACAATATCTACATTATTTATGGAACATAGCAGGGCCTCGATACTACTGGGTAGACTATGGCGTAGCGGAACATAGCGCGGGAAACTTCATCCACAGGGACACTGCTGTGGACACGGCCTAGATAGCGTAGCACGAACCTTCGGGACCTCCGTCCTCGGCTTCTCCTGCATCTGGCATGATAAGCCACGTGAGTACTTGGAATGTACTCGCAAGCTCATGGCAACCAAAACAATGCAGCAAACAATAGCATCGCAATCAACAAATTAAGTGATTAGGTTGCTCACTTACTGGTACCCAGTACCAACTTACTCTCATCTGGGTTGTCCCACAACCCTCGGAATGCTTACAACCCACAGAGCACTTCCGAACATAAGACAAGTTCTTCCATCATTATTATCTTTACGGTTGACCATCCTAGAGAGGACTAAACGGACTGTCCAATACCGTGGACGCGGCTATTCGAATAGGTTTTTACACTCTGCAGAGGTTGCGCACTTTACCCACAACATGGAGCACCTGGCCTCGTGATCCCATTCGGGTGGACCGGTGGTGCTCCAATGAAACCTGCTTGACCCGTGACCCTTCTATCATACCACCGACAATCATACCCTCCCAGGGTCATGTCCTGGGTGGCCCTTGTGTCACCCCGTGACACCTGCCACCGTCGTGGCCACTAACTGTCCCAAACGGGGACGCTGACAAAATAACTCAACTGGGCTCACAGGATTATCGTCGTCTACCTGATCAGGGCAGCACGCACGCATAACCCTCCCTAGTTTGGTGGTACCGATAAAAGAGCACCAAGCCAGACCAAGTCAAGGCCGTCCTATACCGGCAAATGTGGCTGCACGGAAAAGTCCGGGTAGGTGGCTCTTGATCAACCAACTAGGTTTAGTGTTGTCAAGAATTTAACCAGTATGAATATTTATCAGGAATAATTTAATATGGCAGTAGCTAAGCAATTAAATAATTTACTAGGAATTTAGCACAGATTAAAATAATGCATGAAATCTATTATATATAAAAAGTGCTTGACGGGTTAATCAGAAAAAAGATAAATAAGCTAGAAATTACCACAATAATTAGAAACATCTGGTCGTTGATTTGGTGGACCCATAACTTAAAAGACTGATTTAACGGATTAGATCTAAAGAGCGCTCCATCTCAAAAAGAAAAAGAAAAACTGCAGCTTTCCTTAGCCTGTGCGTGCGGCGGCTTAATCATAAAATAAAGATAGATTACCTGCAGTTCATAAAAAACGTACACACCTTATATCTATCTACATGTCCCTTTAAATATAAATAAACAAATAAATAAATAAAAGAAAAACCTAGAAGCTCTCACGTAACTACATGTAAAGCTGGTGAATCCGATTTATCCTATGTACACATCTTATATCTATTTACAAGCCCTTCTAAAAAAACTATAAGAAAAAACTACTAGATCTCACGTCCTGTAAAAAAAACTACCACATCTCATATTCTACATCTCATGTCCTTCAAAACAAAAAACAAAAAAACTACTACACCTCACGTACAAAGAAGCTACTACTATATCTTTCCCCTAAAAAAAGCTACAACATCTCACGTATCTTTTTCTAGCTGCATTTCATGTACAGGAAAAAAAACTACTAATAGATCAAGGATAAGCTAGAAATTATCACAATAATTAGAAACATCTGGTCGTTGATTTTGTGGACTCATAATTTAAAAGACAAAATTAATGGACTAGATCTAATGAGCGCTCCATCTCAAAAACCAAAAAAAAAACTGCAGCTTTCCTTAGCCTGTGCGTGCGGCGGCTCAATCCTAAAATAAAGATAGATTACTTGCAGTTCAGAAAAAGAACGTACACACCTTATATCTATCTACTTGTCCCTTTAAATTTAAATAAATACAAGAAAAAACTAGAAGATCTCACGTAACTACATGTAAAACTGGTGAAATCCGATTTATCCTATGTACACATCTCATATCTATTTACAAGTCCTTTTAAAAAAATTATAAGAAAAAACTATTAGATCACATGTCCTGCAAAAGAAAAAGAAAAACTACCACATCTCATATTCTAGATCTCACGTCTGTAAAAAAAAAACTACTACATCTCACATACAAAAATGCTACTACTATGTCTTTCCCCTAAAAAAGCTACTACATCTCACGTATCTTTTTTTAGCTGCATTTCATGTACAAAAAAAAAACTACTAACAGATCTCACCTTCCTTTAAGGAAAAAAATCTGCAGCTATACTAAACTATACTTGTGGCTCAATCCAATCCTAGAATGAAGATCGCAGCCGCCACCTCTCAGAAAACAAAAGCACACGCAGCCGCCATCCCCTATGTCCTCGATCTCCTTCTCCAGGGTAAAAAAAACTCTTCTCCCAGTCACTATTCTCACTCCATGTCCGAGCCTCCGATCCACTAGCTTCATCGATCCTGGCTGCAAGGTTGTTGCCTTTGATCCACCAACTTCCTCGATCTCGGCTGCAAGGTTGCTGTCGCCGGAGTAGGCACATCAGGAGGTTTTGGATCCTGCGGTAGTAGATGTATATGGCCGGCAGCAGCTGTTGTAATATTACCGTGATGGAGGTGCCACTGAGTACCCACCTTCTAGGCATGAGGCGGATGACATTTCATTAGGTTCCTTGCATGTCTTTAGAACAATATATATATGTACCAACAACTCTCAGAGTAACAATTGGTGGAAATAGTTCATTGGTTTCAAACATTGACAAATCTATATTATGTGATATCTGTGTCCTCAAGCTTTTTATATAGTGCAACAAATAGTGAGAGCATTTGGACATTGTTGTATTTTATATGTAGAAGGCAATCAAACATGTTTTCCTATTTTGTTGTTAAATCTTAATATATGTTTGGGAGTTTGTTCAAAATTAATAGTTGTAAGGCGGCCTAATACTGCAAATGCCGCCCCCAAGACCAGAAAAAAGTGGAGGGAGCATAAACAAATTAACACTACGCCTTTGTAGTTGACCTTCATAGCTTACTATCATAATTTTGTAACTTGGCCATAAATCAATCGAGTGTAGATCAAGAGCAGCCATCATATAGGGTGGTACAATAACATAAACTGGAAGGTTAGTCACTAACAAAAAATACCTCAATTAATTTATTAGTTCAATCATACGGTGACCAAAAATAAATAAGGAGAGGTGAGAGCTGCAGATCAAGAAATTAAACATATGTCTGCCTAAACAAGTGTTTGCCCATGGGGAACTATAGGTAGCACTCTCAAGAGTCGCAATAAAGGGATGGACTAAGGGTAATAGTATATAAATAAATATTCTAAAGGCATGGGAAAAGGGGAAAAAGTATAGTGCATATACATATTTTTAGCATAAATTATGTAATTTTTGGTGATGCAAACTTTTTAAAAATAAATCCATGCTAACATATACTTCATGGGAATATGAAAAAAACATAATCGTTACAAAATCACCCATATTGACTCAAATTTGATGCATATGATACTTCTCGGGAAAACATTATATAATAAAAAATAAGAAACTCTAATACGCCTCAACGGGATTGCCAAGCCAGCCACACACCATGTACACATCACTGTAGCCGCATCCGTGGATTCGAGCACGTAGCACAAAAAGAGTTCAGCAACAGAATAGCCTCCATATATTTCCCTGAATCATTAAAGGGGTAACTCTTATATCCTAAAAAACACCACTTCATGACCAGCCCAGAGAACCGGTACATATGAACTTATTTCAACCAAACTATATTAAATACTTGCCCGCACGAAGAGCGGGCCACTTTGCTAGTTCAATTAAATAACCAACACTATTGAAATGCTTCATGCAATGGATGACATGGCTTGCCTTGCTCTGTTGGGTTGTCCACAAACTCCTGGGTTTCAAATCCAAAGTTATTCCCTTCTGAAAATATTTTTAAAAAGCAATTGAAAATGTCACATGCTACTGTTTTGAGCACCAGAAATTCTGTGAACATGGGAAAAATACCAAATTTGGCCAGAAAATAGAGGAGCTCAAGACAAACCAGATGCAAAAAGAATCAATTGATTTGGACTTATGGTTTAAAAGTTATGAACGGTCAAAGTTCTGGTCAAAATCTGGAATTAAACAGAAAATAGAAAATCTCTCAGGGGGCCACGTCGAAGGCGTAATCCGCCCGGGCGTCTCCACTTACCCCTTCAACGTGTGGCTGACGAGCGGGCCCCAGCGTCAGATTTAAGCGAGGGAGGAGGGAAACAGAGAGAGAGAGCGGGTCTCCGGCGACGGTCGCCGGCGATGTGGTCGGCGGCGAGGTCGGGAGAGAGCAGGGATGGAACGGGCGCTTAGAGACGGACACGCACGTACCAGTGGCTTCACAAGAGGTGGCCGGACGGCGTCGTCCCCTTCTTTTCCGGCGGCGGCAGCGCTCGGGTGGCGTCGGAGACGGCGGTTCCGGCGAGGATTCGGTCGAGCAGAGTCAGGGGAGCGAGCTGAGCTCGATGGTGAAGTTGGTGGAGGCTGGGAGAGAGTGAATCGGCGGGGAGGCAGAGCTCGGGTGGCGGCGGTGCTCCGGCGAGATTCGAGGCCAGAGGGCCTCTCGGCCGTGGCTCGGGCTCGGGGAGGTCGATTAGGAGGTGGAGGAGGTGGGTGAGGAGCACGGGAGAGGCCGGGGAGGGGTATTTATAGGAGGGGGCGAACTTGGGAGATCTCTCTGGAAATGGCGGGAACCGGGACACGTCGTCGGCGTCGCGACGTTGAGCTGGCTGGCCGGGAGCGGGCGACGAGATGGGAGAGGGCAGGAAGGAGTTAAGGCGCGGCGGCAGCTAGCGGAGGAAGAGGACGCGCCGCTAAGCCATTGTGGCCGCATGGGCGCCACAGTGCTCGGATGCGGTGGCGGCCGCCGAGGACGTTTCCGGCGAGGAGAAGAATCGGGAGAGGGCTACGTGGACGGCAGCGACGATGTCGGCACTCCCAGACATGAAATGGCAGCACGGGGCCTCTGGAACGACCTCGGCCGTCGCCGGCGAGGTGCAGAGCACGCGTACTGGCATGCCAGTACCGTGCTCACCACGGGAAGTGATGTCTCGAGGCCGTCCAAGTCCAGCGCACCGCGTCTAGGGCCTTCTCCTTTGATCATCTAGCCTCTCTGTGCCTCTGGTTCGACTAGGTTCACTCTGAACCGAAGTGTAGCTTCAGCTACAGTTTCTGACAGCAGAATTGAGAGAGATCTAGAGGAGTGGTGAGCTAAGGATGGAGCCAAAGGAGATGTCTGGGATGATCTATGTTGGAAGGACTATGAGCTGGGAAAGTTTGAGAAGATTTGATCAAGAATTGAATATAATTCATGTACAAGTGCTGCTACTGGACCAGAAGAGAGATGAGCTTGATGCACTCAACTGGTTGATCTTCTGGGGCTGAAATTTGGTGTGGCAGGGTTATTTGGTGAGGAGAAGATGCCATAAAAATTTCATCTCAATTGGAAACCTCTAGCTGGTACTTCCTTCATAGAGGTTCCAACTGAACAGAAACTTGGCAGAATATTAGTGATGAAAATTTGTACTGGACAAGATGATATTTTTGGATATTGTGGAAAGATAGGTTACCTAATATCTCAGGGAATTTTCTGGGAATTAACTGAGTAGGGAAAATATGAGCTCCTTCACAAATGACCAGTACTGTCCAGAGAGCAAATGGAGTTTTCTGGACAAAATTTTGTACTGGACCATGAGATGTTTTTAAAGATTGTAGGAGTAGATGATGTCAAGAACGTCTGGAATTAATTTGGGATTTTTCTGATTACCAGAACTATAGGTTGCTTTGTAACCCATAGTGATGACAGATTTTCCCAAAGGAGGAAAATGAATATTTGGGAAAGATGAAGAATTGGAAATTGATCCAGATGGTGAGTGACAAGATTTTGGCAAGATGCTGAGGGCTTTGGATTACTGAGAGGAATTCATAAGTCCAAAGTCAACTGAAAAGGTTCAAAATCCAACCAAATTGCAAATAAAGCCGGAAAGATTTCGAAAAGAAAAAGTTGCCAAAAACCAGGGTGTCACAAACCTACCCCCCTTAGAATGAATCTCGTCCTCGAGATTCGGTTGCTCAGGGAACAAGTGTGGATATGCTGATCTCAGAAAATCGTCTCTTTCCTAGGTAGCTTCTTCCTCCGTATGATGATCCCATAGTACCTTTTAAAACTTAATTGTCTTACTCCTGGTAGTCTTTTCCATCTCATCCAATATTCTGACAGGTCTTTCCTCGTATGTCAGATCCTTGGTCAATTCCAGCTCACTCATATCTGCCTGCTTGATCGGGGGTGCAATGCACTTTCTCAACTGTGATATGTGGAAGACGTCGTGAACGTCCGACAGCTCTGGTGGTAACTCTAGCTGATAGGCCACTCTGCCTCTTCTAGCCATGACTGGAAAGGGTCCGATATACCTCGGTGCAAGCTTTCCTTGGGTGTGAAACCTTTTTATTCCTTTCATGGGGGTTACTCGGAGATACGCATATTCTCCGGGCTCAAAAGTTACTTCCCGATGCTTCGGATCATAGTAGCTCTTTTGTCGGGACTTGGCTGCTCGAAGACGCTCCTGAATATCCTTGACTTGCTTCTCAGCCTCGAGCATCAAATATGTGCCAAAGATACGGCTGTCTCCTATCTGAGACCAATTCAAAGGAGTGCGGCATTTCCGTCCGTACAAAGCCTCAAATGGTGACATCTTGAGACTTGACTGATAGCTGTTATTGTAGGAGAATTCTGCATAGGGTAGACTATCCTCCCATTTGAGTCCATGGGCGAGAGCACAGGACCGAAGCATATCTTCCACTATCTGATTCACACGTTCTGTCTGCCCATCTGTCTGTGGATGATATGCCGTACTATGCTTTAGCACAGTTCCCAGGGCTTGATGCAGTCGCATCCAAAATGCTGAGGTAAACAGGGAGCCTCTATCTGATGTGATAGACTTGGGTACTCCATGAAGGCTGACTATCCGGGACATATAGAGATGTGCGAGCTGATTCGCGTTGAAAGTGGTCTTTACCGGAACGAAGTGAGCCACTTTCGTAAGTATATCCACGATGACCCAGATAGCATCATGGCCTCTTGTTGACTTGGGTAGTCCAACAATGAAGTCCATGCATATGTCATCCCATTTCCACTGGGGAACTGGTAAAGGTTGCAGTAGCCCAGCGGGTTTCTGATGTTCAGCCTTGACTCTGTTGCAGATGTCACAACATGCGACATAGTATGCTATGTCCCTTCGCATTCCTGGCCACCAAAAGGTTTCTCACAAGTCCTGGTACATTTTTGTTCCTCCCGGATGGATAGAGTATGCAGATTCATGTGCCTCTCTGAGTATTTGCTGTCTCAAGCTGTCTTGATCAGGCACACATATTCGGTTTTCAAACCATACTGTGTCCTGGTCATCAATTCAGAAGGACTTGGCCTTTCCTAGCGGAATGCACTCTCTGATTTCTTGTATTTCTTGGTCTGATTTCTGAGCTGCTTTAATTTCTTCCATAAGTGTTGGAGTAATTTCCATTGTATCCGGGCTAGTCGGGCCGCATAACACCATATTCAACTTGGCAAACTCTTCCTGCAGCCTCGGATGCATTCCCTGCATGAGTGCATTCAGGGTACCTTGCTTTCTGCTGAGGGCATCGGCGACCACATTGGCTTTTCCCGGATGATAATTAATCCCAAGGTCATAATCCTTGACCAATTCAAGCCATCTTCTCTGCCTGAGATTCAGGTTAGGTTGGGTGAAAATATACTTGAGACTCTTATGGTCCGTGTATATTTCACATCGTTGCCCAATGAGATGATGCCTCCAAATCTTTAGTGCATGTACCACGGCTGCCAATTCCAAGTCATGAGTGGGATAATTCTCTTCATGAGGTCGTAGCTATCTGGATGCATAGGCTACAACCTTTCTCTCTTGCATTAACACGCAGCCGATTCCACGCCTGGAAGCATCACAATATATGTCGAAGCTCTTGTGAATGTCTGGAAGAACTAAGACAGGGGAGGTAGTTAGCCTTGTCTTTAGCTCCATGAAAGTGCTGTCACATTCTTCCGTCCAGGCAAATTTGTGGTTCTTTTTAAACAGTTCTGTCAATGGCTTGGCTATTTTTGAGAAGCCTTCGATGAAGCGACGGTAGTAGCCTGCCAATCCCAGAAAGCTACGGACTTCCGTTACTGTGGCTGGGGTCTACCAGTTTAATACAGCAATCACTTTGCTGGGGTCGACAGCCACACCTTGTTCTGACAGAATATGTCCCAGAAATCCCACCTCTCTTAGCCAAAATTCGCAGTTACTGAATTTGGCATACAAGCGATGGGTCCTTAGTCTTTCCAGGACAGTACGGAGATGTTGCGTGTGCTCCTCTTCATCTCTTGAATAGATGAGAATATCATCGATGAAGACTACCACAAATTTGTCCAGAAAGTCCATGAAGACCTTATTCATCATGCTCATGAAATATGCTGGAGCATTTGTCAGCCCAAATGACATGACTGTAAATTCATACAGACCATATCTGGTAGTAAAGGCTGTCTTGGGGATATCCTCTTTTCTGATTTTTAGCTGATGATAACCCGTTCGGAGGTTAATCTTGGAAAATACCCGGGCTCCATTCAACTGGTCAAACAGATCATCAAAGCGGGGGAGAGGATATTTATTCTTGATGGTGACCTCATTCAGCTGGCGGTAGTCCACGCACATTCGTAGGCTGCCATCCTTCTTCTTGACAAACAGCACAGGTGATCCCCACAGTGAAGTGCTCGGACGAATATACCTTTTTTGCAATAATTCATCCAACTGTTTCTTCAATTCCACTAGCTCTGAGGAAGGCATGCGGTAGTACTTCTTGTATATTGGAGCAGTTTTGGGAGCAAGCTCAATAGCAAATTCTAGTTCCCGATCAGGTGGCATTCTCGGTATCTCTTCTAGAAATACGTCCGGAAATTCACTGACTACCGGAATCAGACTTATGTCTGTAGCTGTGGCTTTGAATGCCATTCCCTTCTTTGACATCACTCTGCTAGCAGTGAATTGCACTGTTTGGCCTGCCGGGTTAACCAGTGTCACTTTCCTGGTGGCACAGTTGATACATACCTGGTGTAGTACCAACCAATCCATTACAAGTATTATATCCAGTCCCGGGGATTCAATGGCAACGAGAGTGGCTGGAAACTTCACATCGTGTATCAAGATTTCCAGATTCTTTTATATCACATTTGTTCTGAGCATGGAGCCAGGGGATTGCACCACCATGATTTTGTCCAAAAGGGAAGGAGAAAATTTGTGCAAGGTGGCAAAACTCCACGAAATAAACGAATGAGAAGCCCCAGAATCAAATAAAATTATTGCAGGTATGTTGTTAACAGAAAACATACCAAGGACCACATCTGGTGCTTCGCGGGCTTCCTCGGCGGAGATATGATGGACTTGGCCGCGATAGAAGTTCGTATTAGGGCGGCGTCCAACACTGTTGACTTGTGGCTTGAACTCGGATGGTGGCTTCCCATTTCTTGCGGGGCATTGCTTGGAGTAGTGCCTGCTCTGGCCGCAAGTGAAGCATGTCTTGTTGCGGCGGCAATTCTCCAGCACTGGTAGTTTGCCGAAGGTCTTATCCTGGCTGACAGGCTTGTTGTTGTTGTTGCCATTGTTCCAGGCAGGCTTGTACTCAGATGAACTTGGCTGCCAGATACGTGGCTTCTGCACAAACTGCTCACGGTTGTCCTTCTTGGGTTCAAACTTCCGCTTGTGATCATTATATCCTGACTTATGCTCTCGTTCAGCTATGAAGGCCTTGTTTACCAGAGTCTGGAAGTCAGGGAAGTCCAGCATACAAAGCTGACAACGGAGGGTATGATTCAGCCCTCTGAGGAATCGGTCAATCTTACTTTCTTCTGTGGACACGTCGTGGGTGGAGTACCGTGCCAGATTATTGAACTTGTTCAGATACTCACCCACTGACATATTCCCTTGAGTAAGAGCCATAAATTCCCTCTGCTTCACCTTCATAATGCCAGTAGGAATATGATACTTGCGGAATATCTCTTTGAATTTTTCGGAAGAAATATCCTCTCCAGAATACTATAACGTTTTGGTGTTGTCCCACCATATAGCTGCTGGTCCCTCCAGGTGGTGAGTGACAAAAGGAACCTTATCTACTTCATCACAGCGGGCTATTTCCAATTTCTTTTCCATGGTCCTCAGCCAGTCATCAGCTTCCATCGGATCCACAGCTTGACCAAAACTGGGTGGCTTGGTCCGCTGAAAATCAGACAGCTTAGAGTGTGTCCCATTGTGGTTGTTCTGACCCACCATAGTCTGCATACTTTTCAGAAATTCCATGAGATCTTGATTTCTTTTCTCTTCAAACATTCTCATGATCTGATCAGTGGTAGGTGACTGTGGTGGTGGAGGTGGCAAATCTTCTGGTGGCTGCCCTGCCTGTCTGGCGGATCGACGAATGGGAGTTCCATCGCCGCCTGAGTACTACACCTCTTCATCCTAAATTTTGTTCCCATTGCAAAATACGGAATCGATGAGGAAAAGCAAGGTAGTATGACACCAGAAAAGAAGCCAAATAAAAAGAGCGAATAAAGAAAGCAACATAATTATACAAGGCAACCCAACATCATACATGACAAGCTAGTAGGGGATGATCATGACTGGACTGCTCAGACGGCAGTTTGACATATGCAGGGATGCTATGATGCATGCACTGAAACTCAAGCCTCCGCTCTAGTGACGCCGGTGGCACGAACACTGATAGACTGAAGACTCCTCGTCATCTGACTCTGACTCGGAATCTGAGCTAATGATGTGAACCTCGGCCTCCGGATCAAAGGAAACACGACGACGCTGACGGGAAGGTTCTCCCTCTGGAGGAGAAGAAGCATGACGTCGCAGCATCGGAGCAGCTGGAGTAGCTAGGAGTGAGGCCCACTCTGACGGGGTCTCACGTCGGCTACCAAATGAAAAGCCTGGCGGTCCGAACGAACTAGAAGGAGTGTCGGAAGGTGGAACGGGCGGAGTATACACGGGTGAAAACGGAGGTGGAGGAGGAGACTGCGCTGCCGCAACAGCAGCAAGTGCCTCGCGAGCAGAAGTCAGCTCCTCGGCTAGAGAAGTGATCATACAGTAACTGGCGTTCAGATAACGAGATAAAACACCAGTAGCATGATCACTCGCCGGATCAACGGGTGCGAAAAGGACTCGCCCTGTTGTAGGCGACAGGGTGGGGTAGTGAAAGAAATCTGGATGAGTCTGCATCTCGACCTCGCGGAAGCGCAAGTTAGTGATAGCCTCCTTCGCAGCAAACTGGATCGCCAACTCGGGAGTAGAAGCAGTTCCGCCCTTGGAAGAACGGGAGTAGCTTCCAATATCCGAACTCGTAGTCAGAAAGGCTTCCGCGTGATACTCGAATACTGAACCAGCAAGCTGCTCTCGGAACACCTGGAACACTGGGTCTTCGCCGTTGGGGTACAGCCGAAGCCAGACGTTACGAAGCAGTACTGGAAAAGTAAACGGTGCCGGCTCGTGATTGTAGTGGTACGGAACTGGTGCCATCTACACTCATCAAACCAGTGGTTAGCACAATAAAAACTATATGCATGCCATGGAATGCAGCAATCAGATGCAACAATCAGATGCAGCAAGCAAGACACACCAAGACTCTAAACTACTCGCGGTTCTAGCGCAGGGTTAACTAGGGTGTCCTACAGTCAGTGCGGCTCTGATACCAAGCGTTGTGGCACCTCGGCTCAGAGAACCGGTTTACCAGTGTTTCCAACCCAGAGATCATGTCTTCTGGAAACACCCAACAACTTGGAACAGAACAGAACTGAACTTTATTAAAATATCTCGAGTACAAGCTCGTAATATCACATCGATAGCGAGGCCAGAAGCACGCATAACCCTCCCTAGTTTGGTGGTACCGATAAAAGAGCACCAAGCCAGACCAAGTCAAGGCCGTCCCATACCGGCAAATGTGGCTGCATGGAAAAGTCCGGGTAGGTGGCTCTTGATCAACCAACTAGGATTAGTGTTGTCAAGAATTTAACCAGTATGAATATTTATCAGGAATAATTTAATATGGCAGTAGCTAAGCAATTAAATAATTTACTAGGAATTTAGCACAGATTAAAATAATGCATGAAATTCAATTAAATAACCAACACTATTGAAATGCTTCATGCAATGGATGACATGGCTTGCCTTGCTCTGTTGGGTTGTCCACAAACTCCTGGGCTTCAAATCCAAAGTTATTCCCTTCTGAAAATATTTTTAAAAAGCAATTGAAAATGTCACATGCTACTGTTTTGAGCACCAGAAATTCTGTGAACATGGGAAAAATACCAAATTTGGGCAGAAAATAGAGGAGCTCAAGACAAACCAGATACAAAAAGAATCAATTGATTTGGACTTATGGTTTAAAAGTTATGAACGGTCAAAGTTCTGGTCAAAATTTGGAATTAAACAGAAAATAGAAAATCTCTCAGGGGGGCACGTCGAAGGCGTAATCCGCCCGGGCATCTCCACTTACCCCTTCGACGTGTGGCTGACGAGCGGGCCCCAACGTCAGATTTAAACGGGGAAGGAGGGAAACAGAGAGAGAGCGGCTCTCAGGCGATGGTCGCCGGCGATGTGGTCGGTGGCGAGGTCGGGAGAGAGCAGGGATGGAACGGGCGCTTAGAGACGGACACGCAAGTACCAGTGGCTTCACGAGAGGTGGCCGGACGGCGTCGTCCCCTTCTTCTCCGGCGGCGGCGGCGCTCGGGTGGCGTCGGAGACGGCGGTTCCGGCGAGGATTCGGTCGGGCAAGCGGTCGAGCAGAGTCATGGGAGCGAGCTGAGCTCGATGGTGAAGTTGGTGGAGGCAGGGAGAGAGTGAATCGGCGGGGAGGCAGAGCTCGGGTGGCGGCGGTGCTCCGGCGAGATTCGAGGCCAGAGGGCCTCTCGGCCGTGGTTCGGGCTCGGGAAGGTCGATTAGGAGGTGGAGGAGGTGGGTGAGGAGCTCGGGAGAGGCCGGGGAGGGGTATTTATAGGAGGGGCGAGCTCGGGAGATCTCTTTGGAAATGGCGGGAACCGGGACACGTCGCCAGCGTCGCGACGTTGAGCTGGTTGGCCGGGAGCGGGCGACGAGACGGGAGAGTGCAGGGAGGAGTTAAGGCGCGGCGGCAGCTAGCGGAGGAAGAGGACGCGCCGCTAAGCCACTGTGGCCGCACGGGCGCCACAGTGCTCGGATGCGGTGGCGGCCGCCGAGGACGTTTCCGGCGAGGAGAAGAATCGGGAGAGGGCTACGTGGACGGCAGCGACGATGTCGGCACTCCCAGACATGAAATGGCAGCACGGGGCCTCTGGAACGACCTCGGCCGTCGCCGGTGAGGTGCAGAGCACGCGTACTGGCATGCCAGTACCGTGCTCACCACGGGAAGTGATGTCTCGAGGCCGTCCAAGTCCAGCGCACCGCGTCTAGGGCCTTCTCCTTTGATCATCTAGCCTCTCTGTGCCTCTGGTTCGACTAGGTTCACTCTGAACCGAAGTGTAGCTTCAGCTACAGTTTCTGACAGCAGAATTGAGAGAGATCTAGAGGAGTGGTGAGCTGAGGATGGAGCCAAAGGAGATGTCTGGGATGATCTATGTTGGAAGAACTATGAGCTGGCAAAGTTTGAGAAGATTTGATCAAGAATTGAATATAGTTCATGTACAAGTGCTGCTACTGGTCCAGAAGAGAGATGAGCTTGATGCACTCAACTGGTTGCTCTCCTGGGGCTGAAATTTGGTGTGGCCGGGTTATTTGGTGAGGAGAAGATGCCATACAAATTTCATCTCAATTGGAAACCTCTAGCTCGTACTTCCTTCACAGAGGTTCCAACTGAACAGAAACTTGGCAGAATATTGGTGATGAAAATTTGTACTGGACAAGATGATATTTTTGGATATTGTGGAAAGATAGGTTCCCTCAGTTCTTCCACGATTTTTTATGTCATGGATGGCCCAAAGAATGTCACGCGGGTGCATCTCCGGCCCGCCCAGGATGAAAAGCCCATTTTCTATCATATTTTTTTGTCATAGAAGTAGGAGGCCACCAGATCTATGATGATACATGTTTTTCTCACAATTATTGTGATAGAAGTCTCACAACCATGACAGAAAAAGTTTTCGTTCATGACATAATGTCACGGATGTGTCTTTTTTTTGTAGTGTAGGGGGGAGGCCAAGCAAGAAGAAGAACGAGGGGGGCTCTCTTCCCCTCTCTTCCGGTGGTGCCGGAATGCCGTCGGGGGAACCATCGTGCCGGCGATCTACACCAACAACTTCGCCGCCGTCAACACCAACTCTCTCCCCCTCTATGCAGCGATGTAAACTCTCTATTCCCGCTGTAATTCTCTACTTGAACATGGTGCTTAATGCTACATATTATTATCCAATGATGTGTTGCCATCCTATGATGTGAAAGTGCTAGTTATCGACTAGAGGGGGGGTGAATAGGTGATTTTTATGAAAGGCTTCGAAAACTGGCAATGTCTTAGAAGAACGCGGAAGCAGGATGAGAACTAGTAGAGCCTATCAATAAGATGAACGAATATGACAAGCATAGACATCATACATACAAGCATGCGTTGAACATAAACACAAGAAGCATGAAGATAAATGAGTAAAGAGATGAATGGCTTCAGGGAATATCTTCAAACACAAGCAAGCATGCAAAGGCTTCACAGTTCAAAACAGTAAGTAAGGAAGAGTAAGGATAGAACTAGGAGCTCGGGGAAGACAATGATTTGTTTGACCAGTTCCAACTGCTATGACAGTTGTACGTCTGGTTAGGGAGGCTGAGATTGAACTCAGAAGACCGCGTCTTCACCTTATTCCCCTTGAGCTAAGGTCACTTAGACCTCGCCCAATCACTCTGGTAATTCTTCAAGGTAGACTTCCAAACCTTCATAGACTTCGTTCATCGGCAATCCACAATGACTCTTGGATGCTCAGAACGCGACGCCTAACCGACTGGAAGATCACAGTCATCAAGTGTAATAAGCCTTCAGTTCACTTAGAACATAATGTCTTCAGTGATGCTCAATCACTTTGGGCTCTGGGTGTTTTTGGGTTTTGTCCTCGCAAGGTTTCTCTCTCAAAGGCTTCGAGGTGGGTTGCTCTCAAATGACAAAAGCCGTGTACTAACTCGGAGCAGCCACCAATTTATGGTGGAGGGGGGTGGCTATTTATAGCCAGGGGGCAACCCGATGTGATATGTCCGAAATGACCCTTGGTCATTTAGGAACTGACACGTGTCCAACGGTCGGAATTTGAACCCACGTGGCAACTTTACTTGGGCTACAAGCAAAGCTGACTCAACCAACTCTGGAAGAGATTTTCTCTTGTTTGTCTTCGCTTGAAGACATAGGATTTTAGGTTGAGCATCACGTCAGTTTCTGACTTTGTTTACCTCGACCCCACTTGACAGTTCGGTGGTTCCTATGACTCAAGAAATAAGAAAATGAAACTACGAAAAGACTATGTCTTCAAGCTTCATTGTCTTCGACGAATGTCTTCATGAACCAATATCTTCAGCACGAATGTCTTCGTGAATCACGATTGTCTTCAATGTCTTCATACATTTTTAGGGGTCATCTTCGATGGGTAAACCGAATCAATGGGGACTTCTACCTGTGTTCTCCTGTGAATCTCACAAACACATTAGTCCCACAACCAAGTTTGTCTTCAATACTCCAAAACCAACAAGGGGTTGCACTAGATGCACTTACAATCTCCCCCTTTTTG
Organism: Elymus sibiricus; assembly: GCA_039707655.1. NCBI lineage: Eukaryota > Viridiplantae > Streptophyta > Magnoliopsida > Poales > Poaceae > Elymus > Elymus sibiricus. Next base: position 335,632,469 of record CM077666.1, read on the forward strand.
GTGATTGATGACAAACTGGTTGAAGTTTTCAACGGGGATAAAAATAGGTGAAGTTAAGGTACAGATGGTTTGTCTTCATGAAGTGGGAGGGGCTCCCCCTGAAGATGTGCGTATAAGTAATTTGCCTTTGAATGCAAATGCACATGGCAGGTTCGACTTTGTGGAGATCTCCCTCTATTCATGAAGTCACAACATGTGCATACAAAATAAATTGAAGATAATGACATGCACAATGAAATATGGCGTCTGCGGAATGACTTCATGCGCATAATATCAAGGTTAAGTAGCGCATAAACAGTAGCAAAAACAGTGAATGTAGCAGACGTCCATCAGGACTTAAGTTTTACAACCCAAAACCAAATGTTCAAGAACGAGAGTTGTAAACTTAGCAAAAAACATATCAAGCCCAGCCCAATTTGCCCGCTTGAAGACTAACAACCCATATGCTTCTCCCCCTTTTGTCAACAAGTGACCAAAAAGGTGTGAAGACATAGGGTGTCTACACGTCCCTTGGAGGCGATGAAGAAGTTGGGGCAGCCGGGTCGATGTTGGAGTTGGGCGGTGCAGAGGGGCTTGATGCAGCGTCTTGGTGCAGTGAAGCCATTGGTGGAGAAGTAGCGTCATCTTCCTCATCAACAACCCGTGCGACGACAGTGGGCGCTAAAGAAGGGTAGTCGGAGTCTTCAAGAGATGGTGTAGCACGCCACTTCGCTGTAGTAGGAGGATTGGAGTCGAATTTGAAGCCTTCCTTGAAGCCATTGGCAGCAAGGTCATCTTCAGAGCAAAGTAGTGTGAGACTCTTCCAAGCCCGGCGACTGGCTTCATGTGCAACAAACGCATTCTTGGTGGAAAGGTTTTGCACTCTGTTGAGATCAGTCATGAGGCTCCTCATTTACCTTTTAAGCCAGTCATGATGCTTGTCTTGCTTCTGATGAAGAGAAACAAGAAGCTCTCTGTCGGTTAAGACACGCGCACGCTTTTGAGGTCTTGGAGGCACAGTGCTTGTCGTGGCTTCAGTATTGGCTTCATGTGGCTGGCGAAACTGACCAGTGAGAAGGCCAGCTGAAGTAGCACAGGGGATATGGATAGCTTCAATATGCGCAGCACCGCTGTGAGAGCCAGGAACTTCGACCAATCGGGTCTTGGCAGCAACTGGATAGACATCTTCAACAGGAGCAATCTCAGGCAGAAAAATGTGATGATTTCAGCTTGATGGTTGATATTGCACTGAGGAGCGAATCTTGATGAGGCGCATTATCCAGGGAGCATAAATCTTGAGGCCGAATAGGTCCATGCCAGATGCAGCTAACTGTCTGATGAAGAAGTCGTTGGTGTTGAATCTGATGCCATGGATGATGTTGTAAAGCATTGTCTTCATAGCACCTTCAACCTTGCTCGACGGGGAGTGCCCTTTGATAGGCCATATTGTATGCCTTAGACTATGATAGATAGTGCGAGGCAAGTACTGGAGCTCATTGACAAGAAACTCCTTGGGACAATCAGCTTCAACAGGCAGTGGCTTCATCATGGTGAGCATCTGAGTCATGTTTGGCTCTGGCTTCTAAAAGATACTCTCCACAGCTCGATCATAGGCTTCACAGCCAGGTTCATAGATATCACCAGGAGCAGGCAGGTTTGTGAGCTCTAGAAGATCTTGAGCATGAGCTTCATGGTGTACATCACTTGTCATCCAGTGAAGGGTCCAAGTCTTGATATCCTTATAGTATCTAGAGATGTGGAGGGTGGCATAGAATTGCAGCAGCAGCTCTTCGTTCCAGTGCTCTTTGTCTGTCACAAATGGAAGCAGACCTACATCACGAAGACAATCAATGGCTTCATCCAGACATGGCAGATAAGTCATAGCGTCAAGGTTGATGCGCTTGTGAGGATGAATCCTGTCTTGATTGTAGAGGACACTCATGTAATAGCTTCGTTGTTGATAGCTCCAGAACCTGTCAGAAGATATCCTCGGCTTTGTGTATGGGTTCTTGGAGCGGTCAAAGAAGGTATTATCATTCCTGAAGCTAATGACACTGAAGGGGCAGTCTGTGGAAGCAGCTCCTCGAAGCCTTGGCAGCCTCGGCATTGGCTTCTGAACAAGAGGCCGGTTGTCAACATGGAATTCATATTGTGGGCCAGGTCTTTCTGGTGACGCAAGACGAGGCCAGTTGACAGGCACAAGTTCTCCAGCCCTGTTGTACGCCATGACAGTATTGGCGTCAGAGAGCACAATGGCTTCAGAGGTGGCAGGAGCTTCAGGAGTGGCATTCAGATCTCCTCCAGTGGCTTGGGCTTCAGACTCAGGGGCCACATTTGTATCAGTAGCAGCAGTGTCAGACACAGGAGGCTGCTCTTGAACGTCTTCGGCTGTTGCAGCCGGTATGACTTCAGAGTGTGGAGCCGCTTGCTCAGGTTGGGCTTCACCAGATTCAGTCTATACTGGATCAGCTTGCTCGTCGTCAGTCGGAACATTTCCTTGAATATCCTCTTGAGAAGCAGAGGCATCTTGAGGCACTGCCTCCTCAGAAATGCTGGACATCCGCAGGCCATGGTGAAGCCTTCGGAAGATGGGCGACGCCTTTGGAGAAGAATTGTCTTCAACCATGGCTTCAGGTGTGTCTACCAACATAGGCTCATTAGTGGTTGCAGCATGAGGAGGAGGAGTGTGGGGTATGACTTCATCATGATCCATTGGCGTCAGAGGGCGACCAATGCTGATCGGTTCACTATGCTCAGGAATAGGCGATGATACCATGTTCTCGGTGAGCTGAGGAAGGACTTCATCATCATCATTTTGTACATTGGCATCAGTTCCAATGTCTTCAGCTGCATTGGGATCAGCAGCTGGAATCTCTTCAGAAACGGGAACCTCTGTGGTAGCAGGTTCATGCACGATAGCTCGTCTCTCTGTGTTTCCAGAGGCAGGGGGAGCAACAGATATCGGTGTCATGAGCAGGGGCTCTTGAGAAGCTGATGGAGCATTTTCTGCTTGTGTCTTGCGCGAAGCCTTTGAAGACTTCGTCCTCTAACGCTTTTGAGACGGAGGAGCAGCAGAGGTATCAGATTGCTTGCGCTTACGTGCTTCGGCTTCAGCTTGCTGTGTCTTCTTCTTCTGAGAAGCAACTGATGGAGCGGATGGCTTTGCAGCAAGCATGGATGGTGGGAAGACAATCCAAGGCTCATCTTGTCTTGAGGCCTCAGCGGCTGGGGTCTCGGGCTTCTTCTTCTTTTTCTTGATCAGCTTGGGATCAATGGCAGGGCGACCAAGTGCTTTTCTCTTCAAGCCCTCATTGTGGGCTTGCACTGTCTTCTCAGCATAGTGCTTGAGACGTTCTCTGGCACATTTGGCATCATCACGAAGCTTTTGAAACTCCTCTTTCAGCTCGGCCATCATCTTCTTATAGCCTTGAATTTTTGCGACGCTGAATTTGGACAAGTGCTTCTTGAATAGACTCTTCTCATATTCAATCTTGTTTTTTTGTTCAAGCACTTTCTGGACAACCGCAAATTCGTTGTTGATGAAGCCTTGGAACGTGACGCTGATGTCAATCGGAAGCTGCAAGTCGTCAATCGACAGAGATGGGTCATGAAACCATTCATCAATGAAGTTGTTTAGAATATCATGGTCGAACAGAGGCAGGTTTTTGAAGATATCAGCCTCTTCCTGCTTGTTCTTGATGAGGAGCTCAAGGGCATCATCATCAAACTCATCATCAGATAAATCAATAATGGCGTCGTCATCAGTCAACGTGGTTGTTGGTTTTGGGCCTCGCCCAGCAAGTTTCTTTGTCTTCGGGATGTTCCGAGACACATCTGCAGACTGCACACTGGATTCAGTTGGTGCATCTTTCACCGGCTTCACTCTTGAAGCAGATGGAGCAGCAGTAGACTTGGTAGATTGCCCCTCTTTGGCTTTGGAGCCCTTTGGCTTTCTTTGTGACTTAGGGGAGGCAGGAGCAATGTCTTCAGCATGGGCTTCTCCGCGCGCAGCTGCGGCGGTGGCATGAAGAGCATGGATGTGCTCAACATATGCTTGAAGACTATCCCATGGCCCAGTCAGTTTGGGTTCTGCTTGATGGGTGCCATCGGGTCTTGGTTCTGCAGGACCGGGGTGGAAGTTCACACCAAACTCCTTCTTGTCGGCATCTGCTGAAGCTTTTGCAAACTGATAATTGGCTTCAAACAGATCATCTTCTCGACACCATCTGATGCTAGATGGGTCGGCATCTTCAGGCATCACACCTCTTACCATGCAAGGATAGAAGTTCTGGGCAATGGCGTCAGCCTTTGTCTTCGGAATAAGCTTCCGGTACACAATATCTGCCCATGGTGGCTTGACTGCATTCTTCTCATCATACTCTTGTGTAACAAAATGATAACGAAACCATTGTTCTGCCCAGTAGCGGCGAATCCATTGCACACGAGATTTGCGTTCACCATAGGTTTCATCACGATCAGATTTATACTGCTCATATAGATCTGGAGGGAGGTCAAGAGCAGTGTTGGATCATCGCTGCCTTCCTCCCTTCTTCGCAGATTTACCACTGGCCATTGGCTTCACAGGAATGATTGGCTTCACACTGCTGATCTGGCAGGAACTGGCTTCAGGAGAGTCGAGATGAAACTGCAAGAAGTCTGCAAATGAATTCAGACTATGAGAACCAAGTGACTCACCCACGGACATGTACCTGTGACATCATTAGAGATGTGAGGGAAGGAGGAGAGGTCATATGCATTCTCAGAAAATTTTGAATCCAACTCAGTTTGAAGACAATAACTCACAGTGCGAAGACATTCACTTATAGAGAGATGTTGGTTCCAGATTTGTACGAATCCGAAGATAGGTTCAAGTGAGGAATCGTCACTATGCAGTATAAGTGAAGTTACTTGGCAAGATATGAGATGCGTGAAACAGAAGATGAAGATTTGGAAGTGAAAGAAACAAGTTCTGAAGATAGTCTATAAGATTTTGGATCAAATATACGGTAAAAAGTAAGTTTTATTTATCGCACGAAGAACAGCTCAACGAGAAGATTGGATGCTGAGCAGTTCGATCTCCCACGCCCTAACTTGGCAATGGAGGATGGCTACGGCGGCGGCGGTGAGAAGATGCCTGCGGCCGGCGTGAGTACGGCGTCGAAGAGGTCGCGGCAGCTAAGCGCTTCTCCTCCGGCGACGATGAAGTTAGCGGCGGCGCTAGGGTTATGCGAGGGCGACGGTGACAGAGGTGTAGAACATTAATGGAACCAGGGGCGAAGTATTTATAAGAGATGGTCTGGTCTGGGGAATAAGACATACATGCCCCTGGCGATACATATCTATGCGACGCGTGGCGCACATGTGCAGTTTTTGTGACCACGCCTTGACCCCACGACCAGCTATTTTGGCGGGCGGTCGTTCCGCCTTCTGCGGATGCAGGTAAATTGGATAGAGATGAAAATCATTTCAAATTTTGTCTCAAAATCTTTGACTGACAAGGACACAGTGAAGACAATCGACATGTGTCAAATAGAATGCATATGAAGATTTAGAGAGACTGGACGAGATAAGCACAGAAGGGGGGAAGGGTCCGATCACATTCACCTAGTTCAGAAACACAGGTTGAAGACATAGCTATAGGTGAATGTTGTTGAGGACAAACTCATATATATATATATATATATATATATATATATATATATATAGTATAGGCAATGAAGTCAAATAAAATGCGATGAAAACACCATTTGTGAAGACAGACCAAATCAGAAAGATAATGCAATAGATGTGACGCCAAATGAAAATCTTCAAGAAAAGTTTGGTGGTGGCGTTACCCACCGTATAGGAAGTATTAGACCCAGACACGGCGCACCATTATCGTGGCGCTCTGAAGTCAAAATCCATTTTAATATCTTCACACTTAGAGTGTATGTCTTCATGAATTGAAGACATACGTTACTTCGTGTGTTGTGCATCAAAGTCATCAAGAATGCATAAGCGTTTGGATGAATGCCCTCTTACAGGACATTTGAGGATTCTAAGATATTTAGCTCACACCGCAACTTGCAAAACCTCTTCTCATCCAAAGGCTTCGTGAAGATATCTGCCAGCTGATCTTCAGTGTTGACATGAATGATGTCAATGTCTTCTTTGAGCACATGATCACGAAGAAAGTGGTGTCTAATCTCAATATGCTTCGTCTTGGAGTGTTGGACATGATTGTGAGAAATCTTGATTGCACTCTCATTGTCACAGAATAGTGGAACCTTCTTCTTGTTGATGCCATAATCCTTGAGAGTTTGCTTCATCCAGAGAAGCTGTGCACAACATGATCCAGCAGCAATGTATTCGGCTTCAGCAGTAGAGAGTGATACACAGTTCTACTTCTTTGAAGACCAACATACAAGTGAACGTCCAAGAAAGTGACAAGTGCCTGATGTGGATTTTCTATCCACCCTGTCTCCAGCATAATCAGAATCGGAGTAGCCAACCAAATCAAACTCTGAGCCCTTTGGATACCATAATCCTAGTGTTGGGGTGTGAGCCAAATATCTAAGAATTCGCTTCACGGCGAGGTGATGCGATTCCTTTGGTGCCGCTTGAAATCGGGCAAACATGCAAACACTAAGCATTATATCTGGCCTAGATGCACATAAGTACAATAAAAAACCAATCATGGAGCGGTATACCTTTTGATCGAACTCTTTACCATTGTCGTCAGTGCTCAGATGACCATTTTTTGGCATTGGCATCTTGTAGCCCTTGCAATCTTGCATTCCAAACTTCTTCAGGCAATCTTTGAGATATTTCTCTTGTGATATGAAGATACCATTGCTTTGTTGGCGAATTTGAAGACCAAGAAAGAATTTCAGCTCTCCCATCATGGACATTTGATATTGCTCTTGCATCATATGACTGAACTCATCACTATATCGTTTGTCAATGCAACCGAAGATAATGTCATCCACATAGATTTGGCACACAAACAGTTCACCATCATATGATTTGGTGAAGAGAGTGGGATCAAGTGAACCAGGTTTGAAGCCTTTGCTTTTCAGGAATTCCTTGAGTGTATCATACCAGGCTCGTGGAGCTTGCTTGAGGCCATACAATGCCTTGTTGAGCCTATAGACCTTGTCAGGGTGCTTTGGATCTTCAAACCCAGGTGGTTGAGCAACATAGACTTCTTCTTCAATTTTGCCGTTTAGAAAGGCACTCTTCACATCCATCTGATATAGAAGAATATTATGATGATTTGCAAAAGCAAGAAGTATGCGGATGGCTTCAAGTCTAGCCACAGGAGCAAAGGTTTCATCGAAGTCAATTCCTTCCACTTGTGTGTATCCTTGTGCGACTAGACGAGCTTTGTTTCTGACAACTTGACCATGTTCATCTTGCTTGTTGCGGTAGATCCATTTTGTTCCAATGATATTGTGCTTATGAGGGTCAGGACGCTTGACAAGTTCCCACACATTGTTGAGCTCAAATTGCTGAAGCTCTTCTTGCATAGCTTGAATCCATTCAGGTTCCATGACGGCTTTAGTGACTTTGGTGGGTTCATTGATGGAGACGAAAGCAAAGTGCCCACAAAAGTTTGCTAGCTGTGTGGATCTTGAACGAGTGAGAGGACCAGGTGCGTTGATGTTGTCGATTAGCTTCTCAATCTGAACTTCATTTGCCACGCGAGGATGTACAGGACGAAGACTTTGCTGTTGCTGAGCATTGTCTTCAGGCTCAGCATTATCTTCAGTCTGATCATTGTCTTCATGCTGGACTGGAGTAGGTATCACAACCTCTTCATCTCTGAGTTCCTCAGTGGGTATTATTTCTCTAGTACCCATTTGCTTGATGGATTCACTAGGAGGAGGTTCATCTATCACAGTTGGCAGGTGCTCTCTTTGCGAGCCATTAGTCTCATCGAACCGCACATCTACAGTTTCAATCACTTTGTAGTGAGAGAGGTTGAAGACTCTGTAGGTGTGCGAATCCTTTCCGTAACCAAGCATGAAACCCTCATGTGCTTTCGATGCAAATTTGGAAGTGTGATGTGGATCTCGTATCCAACACCTAGCACCAAATACTCTAAAATAACTTACATTTGGCTTCTTACTAGTGACCAGTTCATAAGATGTCTTCTTGAAGAACTTGTGAAGATATACTCTGTTGATGATGTGGCATGCAGTATCAATGGCTTCGGGCCACCACTTGCGTGGTGTCTTGTATTCGTCAAGCATGGTGCGAGCCATTTCAATGAGAGTCCTGTTCTTGCGCTCCACGACGCCATTCTGCTGAGGAGTGTATGGAGCTGATAACTCGTGAGTGATGCCAAGAACGTCAAGATAGGTGTCGAGCCTAGTGTTCTTGAACTCAGTGCCATTGTCGCTCCTGATGTGCTTAATCTTGATGCCATAGTTGGTCATTGCACGGTTGGCGAACCGCCTGAAGACATCCTGCACTTCAGTCTTATACAGGATTATATGCACCCATGTATATCTAGAATAATCATCAACAATCACGAAGCCATATAGATGTGCAGATGTAGTAAGAGTGGAGTAATGAGTAGGGCCGAATAAGTCCATGTGTAGCAGCTCGAAGGGAGGAGTGGTCGTCATGATTGTCTTCGAGGGGTGTTTCGCCCTAGTCATCTTCCCGGCTTCACATGCTCCACACAGGTGAGCATTCTTGAACTTGACGCCCTCGATCCCAATGATGTGCTTCTTCTTCACAAGGGTGTGCAAGTTCCTCATGCCAGCATGTCCTAGCCGTCGATGCCAAAGCCAGCATTCTGAAGCTTTTGCTAGAAGACATGTGGCCAGCTATGGTCCAGTGGAGAAATCTACCATGTACAAGTCACCTCTTCGATAACCTTCGAAGACTTGAGTTTTGTCAGAAGCCATTAGCACAAGACAGCAAAATTTGCCAAAGATGACAATCATATCAAGATCACAAAGCATTGAGACTGACATGAGGTTGAATCCAAGGGATTCGACAAGCATCACTTTATCCATGTGCCGATCCTTTGAGATTGCAACCCTACCTAGACCCAATACCTTGCTTTTCCCAGTATCAGCAAAAGTAATGTGCTTTTGAGTAGATGGACGAAGTGTAGAGTCCATGAGTAAGCTTTGGTAACCAGTCATATGGTTGGTGCAGCCACTTTCCAGGATCCATTCAGTACCTTTTGGAAGTGAACCCTACAGTAGAGTTAGTGGGATAGGCTTCACGATGACAATTTGTGAAGATAAAGCATGTGATCGCAGATACTTCATGCAAGATTAGTTTCATGAACGATATGGAAATGTAATCATCAGGAAATTATGTTGAGTCTTTTGTTCCATAGCATTTTGGGCATTTTGACTTGTGCCCCACAAGTTTACTCAGGTCCCCAGCATTGTCTTTAGAACCCAATGCTTTTCGGATGGAGACCTGACCCTGCAAGAGAGATATCAGTTCTTCTTAACCACCCACATCTGAAGGGGTGGCTTAGAAGCAATAAGTCTAAGTGCAGCATCTGAGAATTTTGGCTTTGAAGCCCTAGCAAATAGCTTCACACGGGGGGTTAGAGTACTCAAATGAATAGGCAGAGAAATTCTTTGTTTTGTGAACATAATGGTATGAGGAATGTCTCTCATATTCATGAGTCTGATCATTGTAACCCTGCAAAACATTGGCGTTAGGGCGATCATACGAAGACCTTTGTCTGTATGAAGACTTTGGTCCATATGAAGCTTTTGCTCTGGGGTTTGTCTTCTTCCGTGGTGGTGTCATGATGACATTCACGGGAAGCCTTTCCAGAAGACTTTTGGGAACCCAGATCTTCTTCATAGGGGAACCATTCCTGCAGTTAGTTCCAATAAACCTGGCAAACACTTCACCATTCTGGTTTTTGAACAGCTTATAGTTTGAGTCAAAGGACTCATCAATGATGATAGGGTTAGCACAGTTGTAACCAGATAAGGTGGATGGATCCACTGATGGCCCTTGTGCAGCAACCTAGGAAGTTTTGGGGTACTGCTCAGGCTTCCAGTAAGACCCATCAACATTGATTCTCCTTTCGAAGCCAATACCCTCTTTCCTAGGGTTTCTGTTCAGGATCTGTTTCTTGAGGACATCACAAAGAGTCTGATGCCCTTTGAGACTCTTAAACATGCCTGTTTCTAGCAATGTCTTCAACCTAGCATTCTCATCAGTAATAGCAATGGCTTCCTCAGATGAGGGGTTAGTTGCCACAACAGTAGTTGAAGATATTGCAGTTTCAGAAATAGTAGAGCATTCAGCAGAAGAATTGGCGTTATCACGCTCAGGCATTTCAAGCAAGGTGGCACAAATTCATCCTGAGCGGTACTGATCTATTGAGCGAGTAGTGAATCGTTTTCAGTCCGAAGATCATCATGAGACGCTCTCAGCTTCTCAAGCTCTTGCTTCCTTTGAAGATATTCATAGGAGAGCTTCTCTTGATCAGATGAGAGGGTATCATGACGACTTAGGAGCTCTTCATACTTAACTTGAAGATTTTTTATGTCTTCAATTAAGGATTGACTTCGATTCATTTCCTCGTCCAACAGATCATCTCTTTTGTCTAGCAATTTTTGAATCTTTTCCATAGCAGTTTGTTGCTCAGTTGCAATTTTAGCAAGTGTCTTATAGCTAGGTTTGGATTCACATTCAGAGTCATCTTCACTTGAGGTTTCGAAGTAGGCAGCGCGTGAGGTTACCTTAGCGCCTCTTGCCATGAAGTAGTAGGCAGGAGCAGGGTCGTTGTCCATAGTGCCGGTGACGTGACCATTGTCTTTAGTGTTGAAGATGGACTTGGCGACGAACGCTGAAGCCAAAGCCAGGCTTGCCATGCCTGAGTCTGACTCCTCCTCTGACTCCTCCACTACCTCCTCAGTATCAGATTCCTCCTCTGAATCCATCTCCTTGCCAATAAATGCACGAGCTTTCCTGGAAGAACTTGATTTGCGCGATGAAGACTTTGATTGTTTCTTCTTCTTCTTGTCGTCAGAGTCATAATCCTTGCCCTTCTTCCTCTTTGATTCCTTCTCCCACTGAGGACAATCAGCGATGTAGTGACCTGATCTCTTGCATTTGTGGCAAGTTCTCTTTTTGTGGTCACGAGTCGAAGCCTCATCTTTCTTGGAGTCATACTTTGAAGACTTTCCAAAACGGTTCTTCTTGGTGAACTTCTGGAACTTCTTCACAAGCATTGCGAGCTCTCTGCCAATGTCTTCAGCACTATCAGAACAGCAGTCAGAGTCTTCAGACGATGATATAACCTTTGCTTTCAAAGAACGCGATCGTCCATAGCTAGGACCATAGATATCTCTCTTCTCAGATAGCTGGAATTCATGTGTATTGAGCCTCTCAAGTATATTGGCAGGATCCAATTGCTTGAAGTCGGGGCGCTCTTGGATCATCAGTGATAGGGTGTCAAAGGAACTGTCCAGAGACCTCAGTAGCTTCTTCACAACTTCATGCTTGGTGATGTCAGTGGCGCCAAGAGCATGAAGCTCATTGGTGATATCAGTGAGACGATCGAAGGTGAGCTGGACATTTTCATTCTCGAGCCTTTTGAAGCGATTGAAGAGATTGCGAAGAACATCAATTTAGGAGTCCCGTTGTGATGAGACGCCCTCGTTGACCTTGGAAAGCCAGTCCCTGACAAGCTTCGCAGACTCCAAAGCACTCACACGTCCATACTGTCCTTTGGTCAAATGACCACAGATGATGTTCTTGGCGGTGGAGTCCAATTGTGCGAACCTCTTCATGTCAGCAGCGGTGACACCTTCACCGACCTTGGAGACACCCATCCTGATGACATACCAGAGGTCGTTGTCAATGGCTTCAAGATGCATGCGCATCTTATTCTTCCAGTAGGGATAGTCAGTGCCATCGAAGACGGGGAACGCAGCGGAAACCTTGATTATCCCTGCAGTCGACATAGCTAAAACTCCAGGTGGTTAAACCAAATCACACAGAACAAGGGAGCACCTTGCACTGATACCAATTGAAAGTGCTAGTTATCGACTAGAGGGGGGGTGAATAGGCGATTTTTATGAAAGGCTTTGAAAACAAGCAATGTCTTCGAAGAAAGCGGAAGCAGGATGAGAACTAGCAGAGCCTATCAATAAGATGAACGAATATGACAAGCATAGACATCATACATACAAGCATGCGTTGAACATAAACACAAGAAGCATGAAGATAAATGAGTAAACAGATGAATGGCTTCAGGGAATATCTTCAAACACAAGCAAGCATGCAAAGGCTTCACAGTTCAAAACAGTAAGTAAGGAAGAGTAAGGATAGAACAAGGAGTTCGGGGAAGACAATGATTTGTTTGACCAGTTCCAATTGCTGTGACAGTTGTACATCTGGTTAGGGAGGCTGAGATTGAACTCAGAAGACCGCGTCTTCACCTTATTCCCCTTGAGCTAAGGTCACTTAGACCTCGCCCAATCACTCTGGTAAGTCTTCAAGGTAGACTTCCAAACCTTCACAGACTTCGTTCACCGGCAATCCACAATGACTCTTGGATGCTCAGAACGCGACGCCTAACCGACTGGAAGATCACAGTCTTCAAGTGTAATAAGCCTTCTGTTCACTTAGAACAGAATGTCTTCAGTGATGCTCAATCACTTTGGGCTCTGGGTGTTTTTGGTTTTTGTCCTCGCAAGGTTTCTCTCTCAAAGGCTTCGAGGTGGGTTGCTCTCAAACAACAAAAGCCGTGTACTAACTCGGAGCAGCCACCAATTTATGGTGGAGGGGGTGGCTATTTATAGCTAGGGGCAACCCGATGTGATATGTCCGAAATGACCTTTGGTCATTTAGGAACTGACACGTGTCCAACGGTCAGAATTTGAACCCACGCGGCAACTTTACTTGGGCTACAAGCAAAGCTGACTCAACCAACTCTGGAAGAGATTTTCTCTCGTTTGTCTTCGCTTGAAGACATAGGATTTTAGGTTGAGCATCACATCAGTTTCTGACTTCGTTTACCTCGACCCCACTTGACAGTTCGGTGGTTCCCATGACTCAAGAAATAAGAAAATGAAACTATGAAAAGACTATGTCTTCAAGCTTCATTGTCTTCGACGAATGTCTTCATGAACCAATATCTTCAGCACGAATGTCTTCATGAATCACGATTGTCTTCAATGTCTTCATACATTTTTAGGGGTCATCTTCGATGGGTAAACTGAATCAATGGGGACTTCTACCTGTGTTCTCCTGTGAATCTCACAAACACATTAGTCCCACAACCAAGTTTGTCTTCAATACTCCAAAACCAACAAGGGGTGGCACTAGATGCATTTACATGATGTTCGAGTAGATTCTTTTTGTCCTACGGGTTAATTGTGGTATTGTGTGATTGATATGAGTTGTATGTTAATATGGTGCTGTCCTATGGTGCCCTCCGTGTCGTGCAAGCATGAGGGATTCCCGCTGTAGGGTTTTGCAATACGTTCATGATTCGCTTATAGTGGGTGGCTAGAGTGATAGAAGCTTACACCCGAGTAAGGGGGTTGTGGCGTATGGGAGTAAAGAGGACTTGTTACTTAATGCTATGGTTAGATTTTACCTTAATGATCTTTAGTAGTTGCGAATGCTTGCTAGAGTTCCAATCATAAGTGCATATGATCCAAGTACGGAAAGTATGTTAGCGTATGCCTCTCCCTCATTGCATATGATAAGTATCTATCGTGTTATATTCAATTGTCTATGGACAATCTTTCTCATCGTTCTACAAAAAGCTCTCTACTAAATAACTAAATTTTATTATTTTGCAAATTACTCATAGTTTTATTCTTGCTAAGTACTCCTAGTTTTATTCTTGCAAACTTATCCTTACACCAACAAGGTAGTTTTATTCTTGTTCTAGGTAAAGCAAACGTTAAGTGTGCGTAGAGTTGTATCGGTGGTCGATCGAACTTGAAGGGAATATTGATTCTACCTTTAGCTCCTCATTGGATTCGACACTCTTATTTATCGAGAAAGGCTACAACTGATCCCCTATACTTGTGGGTTATCAAGACCTTTCTCTGCGCCGTTGCCGGGGAGCAATAGCATGGGGTTGATATTCTCGTGTGTGCTTGTTTGCTTTATCACTAAGTAGATTTTATTTTCTATCACTAAGTAGTTTTTATTTTAAGTTGTTTTATATCTTTAGTTATGGATATGGAACATGAAACACCAAAAAAATAGTTGTACTTGCTACTCATGGAGATGGGGAACCTCCTAAAACCCTCAATGCTGGTTATGTGGAAAACATTAAATACTACTTTGATAATCCTGATAAATCTCCATTCGACTTGATAATGGGAGATACTTTGGATCATTGGGAATACTTTAGGGATTATCGCTTGTCTCAAAAAGGGAAACACTTATGGGAACAAATTAACATATTGCGTTGGTATGCTTGGGATTTATGCTTAAGATATGATTGTACTTGTTGCTCTAAGATGGAGGCTCCACACCTCCCCTTTCAATGTGAATTTAATGATAATGAAGCCTTGGCTTCTTGTGCTAACGGTGTATATGATTACTATGATGGGGAACAAATATAAGAATTTTTTGCTTTTAAGGGTGCTTATGAAATTGAATCTTTGTTTGAAAAGTATCAAAATTATGATGATGCTGTTTACAGATCTGAAAATTATGCTATACTTAAATATTGCTATGAGAATTATGAATACAATTTCGATATTAATGAGTTTATTGAGAAAGTCTCCGCTGTCCAAGAAGAGACTAATATTTTGCAGGCTCCTATGGAAGAAGAAATTGATGAAACTGTGAGCTCATTAGATGAAAAAGATGACATGGAGAGCGAAGAACAAAAGGAGGAAGAGCGGATTAGCTACCCGTTCTCACCTTCTAATGAGAGTAACTCTTCAACTCATACATTGTTTAATTTCCCTTCATGCTTACCGAAGGATGAATGCTATGATCCCTTTGATTCGTTTGAAATATCCCTTTTCGATGAAATTGATGCTTGCTATGCTTGTGGCCATGATGCCAATATGAATGATGTTTATGGAGATGAACTTGCTATAGTTCCTTATGTTAAACATGAAATTGTTGCTATTGCACCCACACATGATAGTCCTATTATCAACTACACTATATCGGAGATGTTTGCGCTTATTAAGGATTATATTGATGGGTTGCATTTTACTATTGCACATGATGATTTTGATGGATATAATATGCATGTGCTTGCTGCTCCTACTTGAAATTATTATGAGAGAGGAACTACATCTCCACCTCTCTATGTTTCCAAAATGATAAAATTGCAAGAAACTGTTTATACTATGCATTGGCCTTTACTTGATGTGCATGAATTGTTCTTTTATGATATGACGATGCATAGGAAGAGAGTTAGACTTCGTTGTTTCATGATATATGTTGCTTTGTGCTCACTACTAAATTACAAATCATTGCTAATTAAAATTGTCTTTGATATACCTTGGGATCCGGGTGGATCAATTACTTGAGCACTTTATGCCTAGCTTAATGGCTTTAAAGAAAGTGCTACCTAGGAGACAACCCAGAAGATTTAGAGAGTCATTTTATTCTGTTGTGTGCTTTTAAAAAGTTTAAAAACAAAAAAAAATAGAGGGGAACCTAAAACATTTTCAAAAGAAAAGTGAAAGTGAGAAAGACGAGTACCGTTGAAGTGGGGGATATCCTTGAACTTTGTTCATGCCCGTCGAAACTTTGTGAATCTTGAATTATAGAAACTTTTCAACAAAAATAATTATCCCCTTGTACAAATCCATTGTATTATAAAAATAATGTGCCAAGATTTACCTTTAGGATGTTTAAATTGCTTGTTTGGTGTGTGCTGTGCAAAAACAGAAACTTTTGCTGTAGTGTTTGAATTTCTATACTTTACTGGAACGTGCAAAAATTCTGAAATTTTTACACAGTAATTCTATGAATTTTTTTTATTTTTTCCTTTTTTTAGAATTTTTTGAGTTACAGAATTATATGTTTCATTTGCATCTTTACAGACTGTCCTGTTTTCACAGATTGCTGTTATAGTTTCTTTATTTGCGTATGTTTGAAATCTTGTTGAGCCCTGATACGTCTCCAACGTATCTATAATTTATGAAGTATTCATGCCATGTTTATAACAATTCTATATGGTTTTGGTATGATTTGATTAGAACTAACCCGGACTGACGCTGTTTTCAGCAGAATTGCCATGGTGTTGCTTTTTGTGCAGAAATAAAAGTTCTTGGAATTGGATGAAACTTTTTGGAGATTTTTTATTGAATAAATAAAAAATACTGGAACCAAGACCCACTGGAGGGGGGCCACCCAGTGCCCACGTGGCTCCGTCTGACCTGATACCAACGCAGAAAAATCCTATAAATAGAGAAACCCCCAGAAATAACACTAGAACTTCGACTCCGCCGCCGCAAGCCTCTGTACCTCCATGCTCTCATCTACAGCCCTTTTTTGGCACCCTGCCGGAGGGGGGAAATCATCATCGGAGGCCATCTTCATCATCCCGGCGGTCTCCATGACGAGGAGGGAGAAGTTCACCCCCGGGGCTGAGGGTTTCTACCAGTAGCTATGTGTTTTATCTCTCTCTCGTGTTCTTAATTTGGCACGATCTTGATGTATCGCGAGCTTTGTTAATATAGTTGGATCATATGGTGTTTCTTCCCTCTCTATCCTTGTTGTGATGAATCGAATCTTTTCCCTTTCAGGCTTCGTTATTGTCGGATTGAATATTTCGGATTTGAGAACACTTGATGTATGTCTTGCATATGAATACCGGTGGTGACAATGGGGTATTATATTGATTCACTTGATATATGTTTTGGCATTCAACTCGCGGATTCCCGCGGTGACATTGGGGTAATCTATGCATAGGGGTTGATGCACGTTTTCATTATCTTTTCTCCGATAGAAACTTTGAGGTGCTCCTTGGAGTTCTTTGTGTGGATTGAATATTATGATTATAAAGTTGTTTGATGCATATCGTATAATCAACTCACGGATACTTGTGGCGACATTGGAGTATCTAGGTGACATTAGAGTTGGTTGATGTGTATCATATGGTGTTATTTTAGTACGAACTCTAGGGCTGTTTGTGACACTTATAGGTATAGCTCAGTAGATCGATCGGAAAGGATAACTTTGAGGTGGTTTCGTACCCTACAAACAATTTCTATCTTATGTTCTCCACTAATAGGAACTTGGGAGTGATTCTTTATCGCACGTTGAGGGATGGTTATATGATCCAATTATATTAGCATTGTGTTTAAGCATTGCAATACCATTTGTGCTCACTTTTGTTACTTGGTACCTTGCTGTTTTTATATTTTCAGATTACAAAAACCTATATCTACTATCCATACTACACTTTTATCACCATCTCTTCGCCGAACTAGTGCACCTATACAATTTACCATTGTATTGGGTGTGTTGGGGACACAAGAGATTTCTTGTATTTGGTTGCAGGGTTGTTTGAGAGATACCATCTTCAACCTACGCCTCCCACCGATTGATAAACCTTAGGTCATCCACTTGAGGGAAAATTGCTACTGTCCTACAAAACTCAGCGCTTGGAGGCCCAACACGAGTCTACAAGAATAAGTTGTGTAGTAGACATCAAGCCCCAATGACTTGGGAGCCATAGAATTATTTGATCACGAGGTGATCGAGATGACATGTTGCTTGGTGGGATAACCAATAGTGTGATGGTCCATGTGACCATAGATGATGGTGCATCAGTGATTCTAGTCTTACCTTATTATCTTGAGTAATATTTACTTCCACCGCATAGTAGCTAGTAATAAGTTAACTTGTTATTGCTATGTTGTTGTTTTGCCTTGATGCTTTTGGTTGTTGTGAGCTTGCGAGTACATTCAAAGTACTCACCTGGCTTATCATGCCAGTCTGCAGGAGATGCTGTGATTGATTGCTTGTCGAGGATTCCGTTCGTGCGAGCTGGACCGTGTCCCAGCCAGAGTCCTTGCGGAGTGGAGTTCACCACCGTCGTCATCGTTCCACTGCTACGAGTTGTTCCGCTGCTAGCATAGAGTTTCCTTAGCATGCGTAGCATTGCCGTGCCGTTGCAATCTTTGTAATAGCAGACCTTTGTACCTTATCGTTTGTAATAAGAGCTGATTTATTCTATGCCAAGCAGTGCCGTATTCCAGAAGACATTTCTTGGCTGGAATACGAGGAGTTCCAGTCCCTATGAGCTGGGGTGCCACACCCAAGGTAATATTCAAGGAAGACCCAAGCAACTAAGCTTGGGAATGCCCCGGAAGGCATCCTCTCTTTCGTCTTCAACACTATCGGTAACCTCACTCGGAGCTATATTTTTATTCGTCACATAATATGAGTTTTGCTTGGAGCATCATTTTCCTCTGTTGATATTTGCTTGATGTTATCAACAATCATGTTTTGTATCTTTTAGTTCAATAAAATGCCAATTATAGCCTTTACCATGCTCAGTTTGCAAGTTCATGTGTTGCTGTTTGAAAACAGAAAGCTTTCTGTTATCTTCAGAATATTCCTGAATAGTCAGAACATGATAAAAATCTGAAATTTTTACACAGTAAGCATGCGTGAGTTCTCGATCACGCGGTAATTTTTAAGAATGTTTGGAGTTAGGGAAGTATGGATTCTTTTTCCCCTTTTACAGACTGTTCTGTTTTGGCAGATTGCTGTTATAGTTGCATTGTTTGCATATGTTTGCATGTTTACTATTTCTATTTGTGGATAGGAGTATTAAATATGATGTGGCATTTAGTATGCAATGTTTAATTATAATTTTTGTGATTTTCTATAGTAGAGAATGTTAAGGTTTTGAGTTGATTTATGCTAACTTATCTCACGAGTTCTTGTTGAGTTTTGTGTGGATGAAGTTTTTAAGATTTAGAGAAACCGTGATATGAGAGGAATTAAGGAGACACAAAAGCTCAAGCTTGGGGATGCCCAAGGCATCCCAATATAATATTTCAAGAAGTCTCAAGCATCTAAGCTTGGTGATGCCCCGGTTGGCATCCCACCATTCTACATCAACAATTATCGGTTAGTCTTGGTTGAGCCTAAATTTTTTGCTTCTTCACATGATGTGTGCTATTCTTGGAATGTCATTTTATTTTGTTTTCCTTGCTGTTTGAATAAAATACTTAAGATCTGAAATTTTTAAATGAGAGAGAGTCCCCACATAGCTACCTATTTACTTAACTACTCATTTGGTCTTCACTTATATCCTTTTGGAGTAGTTTGTCATTTACTCTTGTTCTTCACTTATATCCTATGGGTAAATTGTTGAAATGAATTGAATATCATAAAGTTGAAATTTATATGCTTCATATGCTTGTCCCATGGGGAGTAGTGACTTCACATACAAGAAGTATAAGTGGTAAAATTTATTGAAAGTTAACAAACATAGCATTGGTCACTTGAACAATTCATGAAAGAATTTTGAAGGAAGAGAAATTTCACATATAAATATACTATCTTGGACATCTTCTATGATTGTGAGCCCGCATTAATTATTTTCAAGCTTGATCAAGTAGTTGACGTTGGACAAGGAAGACAACGCAATGAGTTATGTTTGTTTATATTCACATAGAAGTTATATTGTCATGGATCCTCTAACATGTGGTGCTTTCTTAGGATCCTTTGCTAGCCAAAAAATAGCACTAAGTAGAGATACTACTTGTGCATCCAAAAACCATTAAACCCAGTTTCTTGCCATGAGTGTCCACCATATCTACCTATGGATTGAATAAGATCCTTCAAGTAAATTGTCATCGGTGCAAAAAGCAATAAAAATTGCTCCTAAAATATGTATGACCTTTTATTGCAAGGGAAAATAAGCGTTGTACGAACTTGTGATGGTAAAGAAATAAAAGCGACGGACTGCATAATAAAGGTTGCTATCACAAGGGGCAATATAACGTGACGTTCCTTTGCATTAAGGGATTGTGCATCCAACAACAAAAAGCGCATGACAACCTCTGCTTCCCTCTGCGAAGGGCCTATATTTTACTTTTATGCATTTACTTTTCTGTATTTACTTTTATGCAAGAGTCATTAATGTTCCTCCCTATTCCGCTCTATTTATTCTTTAGTTGGCAAGCATTATGTGGTAGGGAAAGATCTAGGCACATATATCCAGTTGAATATAGGTGATCATGAGTTATTATTGTTGACATTATCCCTGAGATAAATAAGTTGGGAGGCGAAACATTAAGCCCTTATCTTCCAATGTGTTTGACTGAAATGGTTTGTTCTAAAAATATGCTTTGAGTGTCAGCAATCATGGAAGACTAAAAGATGGTTGAGTATGTGGAATTTGCTAGATCAAAGCTCTTACATAGACCCTTCCTGAAAATAAGATGAATTGCAATTGTTTGATGACTGAGAACATAGTTTGTTAGTTTTCAAGAAAGTTTATGGCCTAAACTTTAAACATGTGAATAGCTAGCTACTAGATCATGAGAAGTTTTATGATATGAGCTACTGATTATGATATATATTGATGCTAGAAAAAGTGATTGAAATTATTATTGATCAAACTTATGCATTATGCTAGCATTCACACTTCATAAATTATTTCTTTTATCATTTACCTACTCGAGGACGAGCAGGAATTAAACTTGGGGATGCTGATACGTCTCCAACGTATCTATAATTTATGAAGTATTCATGCTATGTTTATAACAATTCTATATGGTTTTGGTATGATTTGATTAGAACAAACCCGGACTGACGCTGTTTTCAGCAGAATTGCCATGGTGTTGTTTTTTGTGCAGAAATAAAAGTTCTTGGAATTGGATGAAACTTTTTGGAGATTTTTTATGGAATAAATAAAAAATACTGGAACCAAGACCCACTGGAGGGGGGGCACCCTGTGCCCATGAGGCACCAGGGCGCGCCACCCCCCAGGCCCTGGTACCTCATGGGGCCCACGTGGCTCCGTCTGACCTGATACCAACGCTGAAAAATCCTATAAATAGAGAAACCCCCAGAAATAACCCTACAACTTCGACTCCACCGCCGTAAGTCTCTGTACCTCCACGATCTCATCTACAACCCTTTTCCGACACCCTGTCGGAGGAGGGAAATCATCACCGGAGGCCATCTTCATCATCTCGGCGGTCTCCATGACGAGGAGGGAGTAGTTCACCCTCGGGGCTGAGGGTTTGTACCAGTAGCTATGTGTTTTATCTGTCTCTCTCTCTCTCATGTTCTTGATTTGGCACGATCTTGATGTATCGCGAGCTTTGTTAATATAGTAGGATCATATGGTGTTTCTTCCCTCTCTATCCTTGTTGTGATGAATTGAATCTTTTCCCTTTGAGGTTTCGTTATTGTCGGATTGAATATTTCAGATTTGAGAACACTTGATGTATGTCTTGCATATGAATACCCATGGTGACAATGGGGTATTATATTGATTCACTTGATATATGTTTTGGCATTCAACTCGCGGATTCCCGCGGTCACATTGGGGTAATCTATGCAAAGGGGTTGATGCACGTTTTCATTATCTTTTCTCCGATAGAAACTTTGAGGTGCTCCTTGGAGTTCTTTGTGTGGATTAAATATTATGATTATGAAGTTGTTTGGTGCATATCGTATAATCAACTCACGGATACTTGTGGTGACATTGGAGTATCTAGGTGACATTAGAGTTGGTTGATGTGTATCATATGGTGTTATTTTAGTACGAACTCTAGGGCTGTTTGTGACACTTATAGGAATAGGTCAATAGATCGATCGGAAAGGATAACTTTGAGGTGGTTTCGTACCCTACAAACAATTTCTATCTTATGTTCTCCACTAATAGGAACTTGGGAGCGATTCTTTATCGCACGTTGAGGGATGGTTATATGATCCAATTATATTAGCATTGTTGAGAGATTGCACTAGCGAAAGTATGAACCCTAGGCCTTGTTTTTAAGCATTGCAATACCATTTGTGCTCACTTTTGTTACTTGCTACCTTGCTGTTTTTATATTTTCAGATTACAAAAACCTATATCTACTATCCATACTACACTTTTATCACCATCTCTTCGCCGAACTAGTGAACCTATACAATTTACCATTGTATTGGGTGTGTTGGGGACATAAGAGATTTCTTGTATTTGGTTGCAGGGTTTTTTGAGAGATACCATCTTAAACCTATGCCTCCCACGGATTGATAAACCTTAGGTCATCCACTTGAGGGAAAATTGCTACTGTCCTACAAAACTCTGCGCTTGGAGGCCCAACACGAGTCTACAAGAATAAGTTGTGTAGTAGACATCAAGCCCCAATGACTTGGGAGCCATAGAATTATTTGATCACGAGGTGATCGAGATGACATGTTGCTTGGTTGGATAACGAATAGTGTGATGGTCCATGTGACCATAGATGATGGTGCATCAGTGATTCTAGTCTTTCCCTGTTATCTTGAGTAATATTTACTTCCACCGCATAGTAGCTAGTAATAAGTTAACTTGTTATTGCTATGTTGTTGTTTTTCCTTGATGCTTTTGGTTGTTGTGAGCTTGCGAGTACATTCAAAGTACTCACCTGGCTTATCATGCCAGTCTGCAGGAGATGCTGTGATTGATTGCTTGTCGAGGATTCCGTTCGTGCGGGCTAGACCATGTCCCAGCCAGAGTCCCTGCGGAGTGGAGTTCACCACCGTCATCATCGTTCCGCTGCTATGAGTTGTTCCGCTGCTAGCATAGAGTTACCTTAGCATGCGTAGTGTCGCCGTGCCGTTGCAATCTTTGTAATAGCAGACCTTTGTACCTTATCATTTGTAATAAGAGCTGATTTGTTCTATGCCAAGCAGTGCCGTATTCCAGAAGACATTTCTGCGCTGGAATACGGGGCGTTCCGGTCCCTCTGAGCTGGGGTGCCACACCCAAGGTAATATTCAAGGAAGACCCAAGCAACTAAGCTTGGGGATGCCCCGGAAGGCATCCTCTCTTTCGTCTTAAACACTATTGGTAACCTCACTCGGAGCTACATTTTTATTCGTCACATAATATGAGTTTTGCTTGGAGCGTCATTTTCCTCTGTTGATATTTGCTTGATGTTATCAATAATCATGTTTTGTATCTTTTAGTTCAATAAAATGCCAATTATAGCCTTTACCATGCTCAGTTTGCAAGTTCATGTGTTGCTGTTTGAAAACAGAAAGTTTTCTGTTATCTCCAGAATATTCCTGAATAGTCAGAACATGATAAAAATCTGAAATTTTTACACAGTAAGCATGCATGAGTTCTCGGTCACGTGGTAATTTTTCAGAATGTTTGTAGTTAGGAAAGTATGGATTCTTATTCCCCTTTTACAGACTATTTTGTTTTGGCAGATTGCTGTTATAGTTGCATTGTTTGCATATGTTTGCGTGTTTAATGTTTCTATTTGTGGATAGGAGTATTAAATATGAAGAGGCATTTAGTATGCAATGTTTAATTATAATTTTTGTGATTTGCTACAGTAGAGAATGTTAAGGTTTTGAGTTGATTTATGCTAACTTATCTCATGAGTTCTTGTTGAGTTTTGTGTGGATTAACTTTTTAAGATTTAGAGAAACCGTGATATGAGAGGAATTAAGGAGACACAAAAGCTCAACTTGGGGATACCCAAGGCATCCCAATATAATATTTCAAGAAGTCTCGAGCATCTAAGCTTAGGGATGCCCCGGTAGGCATCCCACCTTTCTACATCAACAATTATCGGTTAGTCTTGGTTGAGCCTAAATTTTTTGCTTCTTCACATGATGTGTGCTATTCTTGGAATGTCATTTTATTTTGTTTTCCTTGCTGTTTGAATAAAATACTTAAGATCTGAAATTTTTAAATGAGAGAGAGTCCCCACATAGCTACCTATTTACTTAACTACTCATTTGGTCTTCACTTATATCCTTTTGGAGTAGTTTGTCATTTACTCTTGTTCTTCACTTGTATCCTATGAGTAAATTGTTGAAATGAATTGAATATCATGAAGTTGAAATTTATATGCTTCATATGCTTGTCCCACAGGGAGTAGTGACTTCACATACAAGAAGTATAAGTGGTAAAATTTATTGAAAGTTAACAAACATAGCATTGGTCACTTGAACAATTCATGAAAGAATTTTGAAGGAAGAGAAATTTCACATATAAATATACTATCTTGGACATCTTCTACGATTGTGAGCCCCCATTAATTAGTTTCAAGCTTGATCAAGTAGTTGACGTTGGACAAGGAAGACAACTTAATGAGTTATGTTTGTTTATATTCACATAGAAGTTATATTGTCATGGATCCTCTAACATGTTGTGCTTGCTTAGGATCTTTTGCTAGCCAAAAATTTGCACTAAGTAGAGATACTACTTGTGCATCCAAAAACCATTAAACCCAGTTTCTTTCCATGAGTGTCCACCATATCTACCTATGGATTGAATAAGATCCTTCAAGTAAATTGTCATCGGTGCAAAAAGCAATACAAATTGCTCCTAAAATAAGTATGATCTTTTATTGCAAGGGAAAATAAGCGTTGTACGAACTTGTGATGGTAAAGAAATAAAAACGACGGACTGCATAATAAAGGTTGCTATCACAAGGGGCAATATAATGTGACGTTCCTTTGCATTAAGGGCTGGTGCATCCAACAACAAAAAGCGGATGACAACCTCTGCTTCCCTCTGCGAAGGGCCTATCTTTTACTTTTATGCATTTACTTTTCTGTATTTACTTTTATGCAAGAGTCATTAATGTTCCTCCCTATTCTGCTCTATTTATTCTTTAGTTGGCAAGCATTATGTGGTAGGGAAATATCCAGGCACATATATCCAGTTGAATATAGGTGATCATGAGTTATTATTGTTGACATTATCCCTGAGATAAACAAGTTGGGAGGCGAAACATTAAGCCCCTATCTTCCTATGTGTTTGACTGAAACGGTTTGTTCTAAAAAATGCTTTGAGTGTCAGCAATCATGGAAGACTAAAAGATGGTTGAGTATGTGGAATTTGCTAGATCAAAGCTCTTACATATACCCTTCCTGAAAATAAGATGAATTGCAATTGTTTGATGACTGAGAACATAGTTTGTTAGTTTTCAAGAAAGTTTATGGCCTATACTTTAAACATGTGAATAGCTTGCTACTTGATTATGAGAAGTTTTATGAGATGAGCTACTAATTATGATATATATTGATGCTAGAAAAAGTGATTGAAATTATTATTGATCAAACTTATGCATTATGCTAGCATTCACACTTCATAAATTATTTCTTTTATCATTTGCCTACTCGAGGACGAGCAGGAATTAAGCTTGGGGATGCTGATACGTCTCCAACGTATCTATAATTTATGAAGTCTTCATGCCATGTTTATAACAATTCTATATGGTTTTGGTATGATTTGATTATAACAAACCCGGACTGACGCTGTTTTCAGCAGAATTGCCATGGTGTTGTTTTTTGTGCAGAAATAAAAGTTCTTGGAATTGGATGAAACTTTTTGGAAATTTTTTATGGAATAAATAAAAAATACTAGAACCAAGACTCACTGGAGGGGGGCCACCCAGTGCCCACGAGGCACCAGGGCGCGCCACCCCCCAGGCGCGCCTTGGTACCTCATGGGGCCCACGTGGCTCCGTCTGACCTGATACCAACGCTGAAAAATCCTATAAATAGAGAAACCCCCAGAAATAACCCTAGAACTTCGACTCCACCGCCGCAAGCCTCTGTACCTCCACGATCTCATCTTCAACCCTTTTCCGGCACCCTGCCGGAGGAGGGAAATCATTACCGGAGGCCATCTTCCTTATCTCGGCGGTCTCCATGACGAGGAGGGAGTAGTTCACCCTTGGGGCTGAGGGTTTGTACCAGTAGCTATGTGTTTTATCTCTCTCTCTCTCTCTCTCTCGTGTTCTTGATTTGGCACGATCTTGATGTATCGCAAGCTTTGTTAATATAGTTGGATCATATGGTGTTTCTTCCCTCTCTATCCTTGTTGTGATGAATTGAATCTTTTCCCTTTGAGGTTTCGTTATTGTCGGATTGAATATTTCAGATATGAGAACACTTGATGTATGTCTTGCATATGAATACCCGTGGTTACAATGGGGTATTATATTGATTCACTTGATATATGTTTTGGCATTCAACTCGCAGATTCCCGCGGTGACATTGGGGTAATCAATGCATAGGGGTTGATGCATGTTTTCATTATCTTTTCTCCGATAGAAACTTTGAGGTGCTCCTTGGAGTTCTATGTGTGGATTGAATATTATGATTATGAAGTTGTTTGGTGCATATCGTATAATCAACTCACGGATACTTGTGGTGACATTGGAGAATCTAGGTGACATTAGAGTTGGATGATGTGTATAATATGGTGTTATTTTAGTACGAACTCTAGGGCTGTTTGTGACACTTATAGGAATAGGTCAATAGATCGATCGGAAAGGATAACTTTGAGGTGGTTTCGTACCCTACAAACAATTTCTATCTTATGTTCTCCACTAATAGGAACTTGGGAGCGATTCTTTATCGCACGTTGAGGGATGGTTATATGATCCAATTATATTAGCATTGTTGAGAGATTGCACTAGCGAAAGTATGAACCCTAGGCCTTGTTTTTAAGCATTGCAATACAATTTGTGCTCACTTTTGTTACTTGCTACCTTGCTGTTTTTATATTTTCAGATTACAAAAACCTATATCTACTATCCATACTACACTTTTATCACCATCTCTTCGCCGAACTAGTGCACCTATACAATTTACCATTGTATTGGGTGTGTTGGGGACACAAGAGATTTCTTGTATTTGGTTGTAGGGTTGTTTGAGAGATACCATCTTCAACCTACGCCTCCCACGGATTGATAAACCTTAGGTCATCCACTTGAGGGAAAATTGCTACTGTCCTACAAAACTCTGCGCTTGGAGCCCCAACATGAGTCTACAAGAATAAGTTGTGTAGTAGACATCAAGCCCCAATGACTTGGGAGCCATAGAATTATTTGATCACGAGGTGATCGAGATGACATGTTGCTTGGTCGGATAACCAATAGTGTGATGGTCCATGTGACCATAGTTGATGGTGCATCAGTGATTCTAGTCTTACCCTGTTATCTTGAGTAATATTTACTTCCACCGCATAGTAGCTAGTAATAAGTTAACTTGTTATTGCTATGTTGTTGTTTTGCCTTGATGCTTTTGGTTGTTGTGAGCTTGCGAGTACATTCAAAGTACTCACCTGGCTTATCATGCCAGTCTGCAGGAGATGCTGTGATTGATTGCTTGTCGAGGATTCCGTTCGTGCGAGCTAGACCGTGTCCCAGCCAGAGTCCCTGAGGAGTGGAGTTCACCACCGTCGTCATCGTTCCGCTGCTACGAGTTGTTCCGCTGCTAGCATAGAGTTACCTTAGCATGCGTAGTGTCGCCGTGCCGTTGCAATCTTTATAATAGCAGACATTTGTACCTTATCGTTTGTAATAAGAGATGATTTGTTCTGTGCCAAGCAGTGCCGTATTCCAGAAGACATTTCTGGGCTTGAATATGGGGCGTTCCGGTCCCTCTGAACCGGGGTGCCACACCCAAGGTAATATTCAAGGAAGACCCAAGCAACTAAGCTTGGGGATGCCCCGGAAGGCATCCCCTCTTTCGTCTTCAACACTACCGGTAACCTCACTCGGAGCTATATTTTTATTCGACCCATAATATGAGTTTTGCTTGGAGCATCATTTTCCTCTGTTGATATTTGCTTGATGTTATCAATAATAATGTATTGTATCTTTTAGTTCAATAAAATGCCAATTATAGCCTTTACCATGCTCAGTTTGCAAGTTCATGTGTTGCTGTTTGAAAACAGAAAGTTTCCTGTTATCTCCAGAATATTCCTGAATAGTCAGAACATGATAAAAAACTGAAATTTTTACACAGTAAGCATGCATGAGTTCTCGGTCACGTGGTAATTTTTCAGAATGTTTGGAGTTAGGGAAGTATGGATTCTTATTCCCCTTTTACAGACTGTACAGTTTTGGCAGATTGCTCTTATAGTTGCATTGTTTGCATATGTTTGCGTGTTTAATGTTTCTATTTGTGGATAGGAGTACTAAATATGAAGAGGCATTTAGTATGCAATGTTTAATTATAATTTTTGTGATTTGCTACAGTAGAGAATGTTAAGGTTTTGAGTTGATTTATGCTAACTTATCTAACGAGTTCTTGTTGACTTTTGTGTGGATGAAGTTTATAAGATTTAGAGAAACCATGATATGAGAGGAATTAAGGAGACACAAAAGCTCAAACTTGGGGATGCCCCGGTAGGCATCCCACCTTTCTACATCAACAATTATCGGTTAGTCTTGGTTGAGCCTAAATTTTTGCTTCTTCACATGATGCGTGCTATTCTTGGAATGTCATTTTATTTTGTTTTCCTTTCTATTTGAATAAAATACTTAAGATCTGAAATTTTTAAATGAGAGAGAGTCCCCACATAGCTACCTATTTACTTAACTACTCATTTGGTCTTCACTTATATCCTTTTGGAGTAGTTTGTCATTTACTCTGGTTCTTCACTTATATCCTATGAGTAAATTGTTGAAATGAATTGAATATCATAAAGTTGAAATTTATATGCTTCATATGCTTGTCCCATAGGGAGTAGTGACTTCACATACAAGAAGTATAAGTGGTAAAATTTATTGAAAGTTAACAAACATGGCATTGGTCACTTGAACAATTCATGAAAGAATTTTGAAGGAAGAGAAATTTCACATATAAATATACTATCTTGGACATCTTCTATGATTGTGAGTCCCCATTAATTATTTTCAAGCTTGATCAAGTAGTTGACGTTGGGCAAGGAAGACAACGTAATGAGTTATGTTTGTTTATATTCACATAGAAGTTATATTGTCATGGATCCTCTAACATGTGGTGCTTGCTTAGGATCTTTTGCTAGCCAAAAATTTGCACTAAGTAGAGATACTACTTTTGCATCCAAAAACCATTAAACCCAGTTTCTTGCCATGAGTGTCCACCATATCTACCTATGGATTGAGTAAGATCCTTCAAGTAAATTGTGATATGTATGATCTTTTATTGCAAGGGTAAATAAGTGTTGTACGAACTTGTGATGGTAAAGAAATAAAAGCGACGGACTGCATAATAAAGGTTGCTATCACAAGGGGCAATATAACGTGATGTTCCTTTGTATTAAGGGCTTGTGCATCCAATAACAAAAAGCGCATGACAACCTCTACTTGCCTCTGCGAAGGGCCTATCTTTTACTTTTATGCATTTACTTTTCAGTATTTACTTTTATGCAACAGTCATTAATGTTCCTCCCTATTCCGCTCTATTTATTCTTTATTTGGCAAGCATTATGTGGTAGGGAAAGATCTAGGCACATATATCCAAATG
The DNA here is from genome assembly GCA_039707655.1 of Elymus sibiricus. NCBI lineage: Eukaryota > Viridiplantae > Streptophyta > Magnoliopsida > Poales > Poaceae > Elymus > Elymus sibiricus. The sequence goes on from CM077666.1 coordinate 335,661,848, forward strand.
AATATAGGTGAGTTATTATTGTTGACATTATCCCTGATATAAATAAGTTCGGAGGCGAAACATTAAGCCCCTATCGTCCTATGTGTTTGACTGAAACGGTTTGTTCTAAAAATATGCTTTGAGTGTCAGCAATCATGGAAGACTAAAAGATGGTTGAGTATGTGGAATTTGCTAGATCAAAGCTCTTACATAGACCCTTCCTACAAATAAGATGAATTGCAATTGTTTGATGACTAAGAACATAGTTTGTTAGTTTTCAAGAAAGTTTATGGCCTATACTTTAAACATGTGAATAGCTTGCTACTTGATCATGAGAAGTTTTATGAGATGAGCTATTGATTATGATATATATTGACACTAGAAAAAGTGATTGAAATTATTATTGATCAAACTTATGCATTATGCTAGCATTCACACTTCATAAATTATTTCTTTTATCATTTAGCTACTCGAGGACGAGCAGGAATTAAGCTTGGTGATGCTGATACGTATCTATAATTTATGAAGTATTAATGCCATGTTTATAACAATTCTATATGGTTTTGGTATGATTTGATTAGAACAAACCCGGACTGACGCTGTTTTCAGCAGAATTTCCATGGTGTTGTTTTTTGTGCAGAAATAAAAGTTCTTGGAATTGGATGAAATTTTTTGGAGATTTTTTATGGAATAAATAAAAAATACTGGAACCAAGACCCACTGGAGGGGGGACACCCAGTGCCCACGAGGCACCAGGGCGCCCCCCCCCCAGGCATCCTGGTACCTCATGGCCCATGTGGATCCGTCTGACCTGATACAAACGCTGAAAAATCCTATAAATAGAGAAACCCCCAGAAATAACCATAGAACTTCGACTCCACCGCCGCAAGTGTGACGCCCCCGACTTAATCGTGTACTAATTATACACGCAAAGGCACACGATCAAGCCTAAGGACTCACTTGAAGGTATCACAACACAACTCTAAACACAAATAAAATAATACCAGCTTTATATTACAAGCTAGGGGCCTCGAGGGCTCGAATACATAAGCTCGATGTCATGCAAGCATCAGCGGAAGCATCAGGTATCTGAGTATAGACACAAAGTTAAACAGATAGGCCTTTAAGAAGGCGGGGCAAAACAAAACACTGGATCGAAAGGCGTAGGCCTCCTGCCTGGGTGCCTCCTAACTACTCCTGGTCGTCGGAGGGCTCCTCATATTAGTAGTATCCACCAGAAGGGTAGTAGTAGTCGTAGTCATCGGCTGGGGCAGCTGGCTATGGGGCTCCGTCATCTGGTCGCAATAATCGGGCATGGGGAAAAATGGGAAGCAAAGCAACCGTGAGTACTCATCCAAAGTACTCGCAAGACTTGCATCAGAACTATTCTAGTTATGCAACATTATCAAAGGAAGGCTGTATATGTGGACTTGGCTGCAGAAATGCCAGAATGGAGGGAAAAGGCCTAGCATATCGAAGACTAGCATCTTCAGGGTCTTGCAGCATTAGAAGAGTGCAGATTAGTACATTAATATAGTAGTAGTATCAAGTACAAGTAACCACGCCCAGGGATCCTCCCTCGACTCCCTGCGAGAAAGCAATCCCGGAGCCAATATATATTCAACCCATTTCTAGTTATAGAAGATCGGGATATTCTCCGAGCGTCCTGTTACCGTGGACACGGCTATTCGAATAGATATACTTCCCTGCAGGGGTGCACCAACTTACCCAACACGCTCGATGACTCTGGCCGGACACACTTGCTTAGTCGATGCCCGGCCTCGGACTATCGACACGTCGTAGCCCTACCTAGGCTCAAAAGAGAGGCCAGCATGCCGGTCTACATCCTAAGAACTCAGGGGTCTTGGGCCCATCGCCCTTTGCACTCCTACGCGTTGCGTACGCGACTGGCGAGAAGTCCTAGCCCCCTTAATACAAGCGCAGGCTTTATCAGACCAACCCGACGCGCGCCGCTCAACTGCTGACTTCTGAAGAGCTTCGGCTGATACGTACGACGCCGAGTACCCATATTATTCCCACGTGCTGGTTAGCGCGAAAAGGCCATAGGCCTACTCAGATTACATATCCTAACCCATTAGTGCATTTGTAGCGCGCGGTAACGAGCAGAGACTCACGGTCCTGTGACCCCATCACCCCATCTCGTGGACTTACGGCAAGGGCTAAGAATGCCCGGCCGTGCCACGTATTCATCTCGCGGGTACCCTCATGGTCAACCCGACTCCACATCACTCGCGGATACCCCTCGGGGCCTACCCGACTTTATCCAGTAACTGTAGTAATAAAGTGCAAGTAACCGTGTGTCCATAACATCAAGCAGGAATCCGAGGAATCACCCTCGTGGATTCCCACTCGATGATCCCGTCAAAGTGAATCCGGAGGAATCACCCTCGATGGTATTCACACTTGCGGGGTTGCACGACAGAAGCTTCATCGGAGGTGGTGGAAGAGGAATCACCCTCGGTAACCCACCACCGACTAATTGTACTACAGAGGCATTATCGGGAGTGAGATAAGAGGTATCACCCTTGGCACTCGATGTTAGCTCTGCAGAGTCGAGCAACTTAGGGGTGTGTGGTGATGTGCTGGTCACAGCCCGTTCGATCACATCGATCTGGGCACAGGTACTAAAGCGGGGCAACTACAGCAAGGAAGAGGGGCCACAGATGATTTACCATCCAACCTATACTAAGCAGTTTGGATAACAGGCAGGTATCAATAACAGTTACAAGGACAGGCTATGCATCAGAATAGGATAAAACAGAACAGTAGCAATTTCTAATGCAAGCAGGAGGGAGGAGGAATAGGTGATATAGGCATGCGTCAAGGGGGGTTGCTTGCCTGGAAGCTCTGCGGCAAAGGAGGGATCGTCAGTGGTGTCGTCGGTCTCCTGAGCTGCGTCAGTCTCGGGGACTATCGGAGAAGAAGAGGGGGAAGAAACAATAAATAAAGGCAACAGATGCAACACAGAGCATGACATGCTAAGATGCAGTGCAGGGTTGCCTAAATGCATCTCTAAACCATTTTAGCTATTTTAGGATTTAAGTTGGAATTATAAACCGGTAGGTATGCACTATTCATCTACCGGAAACAGACGAAAAGTTGTGGGTTCACCTACGTAGAGGGTCCCGACATGAAAACAGATGGCACGATCGGATTCGTGGGATTTTTCTACGCAACTTTCATGTAGAAAGTTTTTCGATCCGAGCTACGGTTTATTTTCTATGATTTTTCAAAGACTTTAGCATTTTTCTGAAATTTAAATCAATTTAGAAAATAACAGAAAATACTAATCTACGTCAGCATGACGTCACTGTGACGTCAGCGAGTCAAACCGGCTGGTCGAGGTCAGACCTGACCTGCGGGACCCACCTGTCACAGACAGTGGACTAACTAACTAACTAACTAACAGAGTAATTAGGCTAGGTGGGACCTACTGTCAGTGTCACTAACTAACAAATTAAATTAGGTTTAATTAAATAATGGTTTAGTTAATTTAATTAACCGAAGGGGGCCCACACGTAAGTGGCTATAGCCGCCACGTCAGCCCGTTGACCGCGGTCAACGCGGTCAACCGCGACCAGGGGCCCACATGGCAGTGCCCTTGGGCGGGTTCCACGCCAGGCCAGCTCAGCGCCGGAACAGGCTCCGGCGAGCCTTTCGCGGCGGCCGAGCGCCGGAGATGGCCGGAAAAACGCCACGGTGCGCCGTTTTGCGCGTTTTCTGCTGCGTTCGAACGGGCACTACTCCGCGCGTCGATCTGCGGCGTCGAAACGGGCGGAGCTAGCCGGTAGGCACGCCGGCGTCGAGCAATGGCGGCGGCGGCGTTCGGGCCTTAGCGGAATCGCCGATCTACCGCGCAAGCGAGCAACCAGAGAGGCCAGGGGAGAGGGTGGAGGCTTACGGAGTGGCACACGACAGGCCGGCGGAGGTTTAGGAGCTGCCGAGACGCCGGACAGGGAGGGAATCACCGGCGACCCGACGTTGACGAAGGGGTCGATCCGACGCGTGTAGGGCTCCCCTGCTCCAACCGCCGGTCGAGGAAGAAGAGGCAGAGGCCGGCTGGCCTTCCAGACTCGTCGGAGAGGCAAATGGGGGCCGGTGGCCGCGACGGTGGCAGCGGCAAGTCGGCAGTGGCGCTCGGTGGTGGTGGGAACGAGCGATCGCGCGAGGGAGAGAGAGGGAATGGAGGGCGCGGCGTCCAGGGGAGACGGACGGGATGGCCCTTATCCCCTCGCCCAACTGCCCCGACGCCATGGCGAGCGGTGGTCGGCGCAGCGCGCGCCGGATGCGGGGACGGCGACACAGCACGGGAGCAGGTAGGGGAGGCCCAGGTGGGCTGGGCCGGCTGGCCCAGCACCAGGTAAGTTTCTGATTTTCCCTTTTCTGTCTTTTCTCTTTTATTTAATAAACAGAGAGGGGAAAATAAATATTTGGGCAACCAAATCATTTTAGAAAAAGGTGTGCTTGGCCCATTAAATACTTTGCATTTTTAGGCACTGTCACAATTATTTTGGGAGGCAGAGGAATTCATTTGCATTTTTCATAAATGAATCTGCAATTATAATTGCTGGAATTGCACTGGATTAAATGCTAATGCTCATTTTAGCAACAAGGTGATGTTGTTTTCCTGAACAACAAATTGTTTTGGAATATCTGCTAAAATATGAACATTTTTCCATTAACTTTTGTGCATCTTCAAATTTCAATTGCATTTGAATTTAAATTCAATGGCAGAATTTGAAATGAGATATTAATCCAACATGATTATCATTGCAAATCTCAGATGACTTGGCATTAATATGGTGGATCACTGTAGCTCATTACAAAGGGGTGTTACAGCAAGCCTCTGTACCTCCACGATCTCATCTACAACCCTTTTTCGGCACCCTGCCGGAGGAGGGAAATCATCACCGGAGGCCATCTTCATCATCTCGGCGGTCTCCATGATGAGGAGGGAGTAGTTCACCCTCGGGGCTGAGGGTTTGTACCAGTAGCTATGTGTTTTACCTCTCTCTCTCTCTCTCTCTCGTATTCTTGATTTCGCATGATCTTGATGTATCGCGAGCTTTGTTAATATAGTTGGATCATATGGAGTTTCTTCCCTCTCTATCCTTGTTGTGATGAATCGAATCTTTTCCCTTTGAGGTTTCGTTATTGTCGGATTGAATATTTCAGATTTGAGAACACTTTATGTATGTCTTGCATATGAATACCCGTGGTGACAATTAATGGAGTATTATATTGATTCACTTGATATATGTTTTGGCATTCAACTCACGGATTCCCGCAGTGACATTGGGGTAATCTATGCATAGGGGTTGATGCACGTTTTCATTATCTTTTCTCTGATAGAAACTTTGAGGTGCTCCTTGGAGTTCTTTGTGTGGATTGAATATTATGATTATGAAGTTGTTTGGTGCATATCATATAATCAACTCACGGATACTTGTGGTGACATTGGAGTATCTAGGTGACATTACAGTTGGTTGATGTGTATCATATGGTGTTATTTTAGTACGAACTCTAGGGATGTTTGTGACACTTATAGGAATAGCTCAATAGATCGATCGGAAAGGATAACTTTGCTGTGGTTTCATACCCTACAAACAATTTCTATCTTATGTTCTCCACTAATAGGAACATGGGAGTGATTCGTTATCGCACGTTGAGGGATGGTTATATGATCCAATTATATTAGCATTGTTGAGAGATTGCACAAGCGAAAGTATGAACCCTAGGCCTTGTTTTTAAGCATTGCAATACCATTTGTGCTCACTTTTGTTACTTGCTACCTTGCTGTTTTTATATTTTCAGATTACAAAAACCTAAATCTACTATCCATACTACACTTTTATCACCATCTCTTCGCCGAACTAGTGCACCTATACAATTTACCATTGTATTGGGTGTGTTGGGGACACAAGAGATTTCTTGTATTTGGTTGCAGGGTTGTTTGAGAGATACCATCTTCAACCTACGCCTCCCACGCACTGATAAACCTTAGGTCATCCACTTGAGGGAAAATTGCTACTGTCCTACAAAACTCTGTGCTTGGAGGCCCAACACGAGTCTACAAGAATAAGTTGTGTAGTAGACATCAAGCCCCAATGACTTGGGAGCCATAGAATTATTTGATCACGAGGTGATCGAGATGACATGTTGCTTGGTCGGATAACCAATAGTGTGATGGTCCATGTGACCATAGATGATGGTGCATCAGTGATTCTAGTCTTACCTTGTTATCTTGAGTAATATTTACTTCCACCGCACAGTAGCTAGTAATAAGTTAACTTGTTATTGCTATGTTGTTGTTTTGCCTTGATGCTTTTGGTTGTTGTGAGCTTGCGAGTACATTCAAAGTACTCACCTGGCTTATCATGCCAGTCTGCAGGAGATGCTGTGATTGATTGCTTGTCGAGGATTCCGTTCGTGGAGTTCACCACCGTCCCAGCCAGAGTCCCTGCGGAGTGGAGTTCACCACCGTCGTCGTCATTCCGCTGCTACGAGTTGTTCCGCTGCTAGCATAGAGTTACCTTAGCATGCGTAGTGTCGCCGTGCCGCTGCAATCTTTGTAATAGCAGACCTTTGTACCTTATCGTTTGTAATAAGAGCTGATTTGTTCTATGTCAAGCAGTGCCGTATTCCAGAAGACATTTCCGGGCTGGAATACGGGGCGTTCCGGTCCCTCTGAGCCGGGGTGCCACACCCGAGGTAATATTCAAGGAAGACCCAAGCAACTAAGGTTGGGGATGCCCCGGAAGGCATCCCCTCTTTCGTCTTCAACACTATCGGTAACCTCACTCGGAGCTATATTTTTATTCGTCACATAATATGAGTTTTACTTGGAGCATCATTTTCCTCTATTGATATTTGCTTGATGTTATCAATAATCATGTTTTGTATCTTTTACTTCAATAAAATGCCAATTATAGCCTTTACCATGCACAGTTTGCAAGTTCATGTGTTGCTGTTTGAAAACAGAAAGTTTTCTGTTATCTCCAGAATATTCCTGAATAGTCAGAACATGATAAAAATCTGAAATTTTTACAAAGTAAGCATGCATGAGTTCTCGGTCACGTGGTAAGTTTTCAGAATGTTTGGAGTTAGGGAAGTATGGATTCTTATTCCCCTTTTATAGACTGTTCTGTTTTGGCAGATTGCTGTTATAGTTGTATTGTTTGCATATGTTTGCGTGTTTAATGTTTCTATTTGTGGATAGGAGTATTAAATATGAAGAGGCATTTAGTATGCAATGTTTAATTATAATTTTTGTGATTTGCTACAGTAGAGAATGTTAAGGTTTTGAGTTGATTTATACTAACTTATCTCACGAGTTCTTGTTGAGTTTTGTGTGGATGAAGTTTTTAAGATTTAGAGAAACCGTGATATGAGAGGAATTAAGGAGACACAAAAGCTCAAGCTTAGGGATGCCCAAGGCATCCCAATATAATATTTCAAGAAGTCTCAAGCATCTAAGCTTGGGGATGCCCCGGTAGGCATCCCACCTTTCTACATCAAAAATTATCGGTTAGTCTTGGTTGAGCCTAAATTTTTGCTTCTTCACATGATGTGTGCTATTTTGGAATGTCATTTTATTTTGTTTTCCTTGTCGTTTGAATAAAATACTTAAGATCTGAAATTTTTAAATGAGAGAGAGTCCCCACATAGCTACCTATTTACTTAACTACTCATTTGGTCTTCACTTATATCCTTTTGGAGTACTTTGTCATTTACTCTTGTTCTTCACTTATATCCTATGGGTAAATTGTTGAAATGAATTGAATATCATAAAGTTGAAATTTATATGCTTCATATGCTTGTCCCATGGGGAGTAGTGACTTCACATACAAGAAGTATAAGTGGTAAAATTTATTAAAAGTTAACAAACATAGTATTGGTCACTTGAACAATTCATGAAAGAATTTTGAAGGAAGAGAAATTTCACATATAAATATACTATCTTGGACATCTTCTATGATTGTGAGCCCCCATTAATTATTTTCAAGCTTGATCAAGTAGTTGACGTTGGACAAGGAAGACAACATAATGAGTTATGTTTGTTTATATTCACATAGAAGTTATATTGTCATGGATCCTCTAACATGTGGTGCTTGCTTAGGATCTTTTGCTAGGCAAAAATTTGCACTAAATAGAGATACTACTTGTGCATCCAAAAACCATTAAACCCAGTTTCTTGCCATGAGTGTCCACCATATCTACCTATGGATTGAATAAGATCCTTCAAGTAAATTGTCATCGGTGCAAAAACCAATAAAAATTGCTCCTAAAATATGTATGATCTTTTATTGCAAGGGAAAATAAGCGTTGTACGAACTTATGATGGTAAAGAAATAAAAGCGACGGACTGCATAACAAAGGTTGCTATCACAAGGGGCAATATAACGTGACGTTCCTTTGCATTAAGGGCTTGTGCATCCAACAACAAAAAGCGCATGACAACCTCTGCTTCCCTCTGCGAAGGGCCTATCTTTTACTTTTATGCATTTACTTTTCTGTATTTACTTTTATGCAAGAGTCATTAATGTTCCTCCCTATTCCGCTCTCTTTATTCTTTAGTTGGCAAGCATTATGTGGTAGGGAAAGATCCAGGCACATATATCCAGTTGAATATAGGTGATCATGAGTTATTATTGTTGACATTATCCCTGAGATAAAAAAGTTGGGAGGCAAAACATTAAGCCCCTATCTTCCTATGTGTTTGACTGAAACGGTTTGTTCTAAAAATATGCTTTGAGTGCCAGCAATCATGGAAGACTAAAAGATGGTTGAGTATGTGGAATTTGCTAGATCAAAGCTCTTATATAGACCCTTCCTGAAAATAAGATGAATTGCAATTGTTTGATGACTGAGAACATAGTTTGTTAGTTTTCAAGAAAGTTTATGGCCTATACTTTAAACATGTGAATAGCTTGCTACTTGATCATGAGAAGTTTTATGAGATGAGCTACTGATTATGATATATATTGATGCTAGAAAAAGTGATTGAAATTATTATTGATCAAACTTATGCATTATGCTAGCATTCACACTTCTTAAATTATTTCTTTTATCATTTACCTACTCGAGGACGAGCAGGAATTAAGCTTGGGGATGCTGATACGTCTCCAACGTATCTATAATTTATGAAGTATTCATGCCATGTTTATAAGAATTCTATATGGTTTTGGTATGATTTGATTAGAACTAACCCGGACTGACGCTGTTTTCAGCAGAATTGCCATGGTGTTGTTTTTTGTGCAGAATAAAAGTTCTTGGAATTGGATGATACTTTTTGGAGATTTTTTATGGAATAAATAAAAAATACTGGAACCAAGACCCACTGGAGGGGGGCCACCCAGTGCCCATGAGGCACCAGGGCGCGCCACCCCCCCAGGCGCGCCCTGGTACCTCATGGGGCCCACGTGGCTCCGTCTGACCTGATACCAACGCTGAAAAATCCTATAAATAGAGAAACCTCTAGAAATAACCCTAGAACTTCTACTCCACCGCCGCAAGCCTCTGTACCTCCACGATCTCATCTACAACCCTTTTCCGGCACCCTATCGGAGGAGGGAAATCATCACCGGAGGCCATCTTCATCATCTCGGCGGTCTCCATGACGAGGAGGGAGTAGTTCACCCTCGGGGCTGAGGGTTTGTACCAGTAGCTATGTGTTTTATCTCTCTCTCTCTCTTGTGTTCTTGATTTGGCACGATCTTGATGTATCGCGAGCTTTGTTAATATAGTAGGATCATATGGTCTTTCTTCCCTCTCTATCCTTGTTGTGATGAATTGAATCTTTTCCCTTTGAGGTTTCGTTATTGTCGGATTGAATATTTCAGATTTGAGAACACTTGATGTATGTCTTGCATATGAATACTCGTGGTGACAATGGGGTATTATATTGATTCACTTGATATATGTTTTGGCATTCAACTCGCGGATTCCCGCGGTGACATTGGGGTAATCTATGCATAGGGGTTGATGCACGTTTTCATTATCTTTTCTCCGATAGAAACTTTGAGGTGCTCCTTGGAGTTCTTTGTGTGGATTGAATATTATGATTATGAAGTTGTTTGGTGCATATCGTATAATCAACTCACGGATACTTGTGGTGACATTGGAGTATCTAGGTGACATTAGAGTTGGTTGATGTGTATCATATGGTGTTATTTTAGTACGAACTCTAGGGCTGTTTGTGACACTTATAGGAATAGCTCAATAGATCGATCGGAAAGGATAACTTTGAGGTGGTTTCATATCCTACAAACAATTTATATCTTATGTTCTCCACTAATATGAACTTGGGAGTGATTCTTTATCGCACGTTGAGGGATGGTTATATGATCCAATTATATTAGCATTGTTGAGAGATTGCATTAGCGAAAGTATGAACCCTAGGCCTTGTTTCTGGGCATTGCAATACCATTTGTGCTCACCTTTGTTACTTGCTACCTTGCTGTTTTTATGTTACCAGATTACAAAAACCAATATCTACTATCCATATTACACTTTTATCACCATCTCTTCGCCGAACTAGTGCACCTATACAATTTACCATTGTATTGGGTGTGTTGGGAACACAAGAGATTTCTTGTATTTGGTTGCAGGGTTGTTTGAGAGATACCATCTTCAACCTATGCCTCCCACAGATTGATAAACCTTAGGTCATCCACTTGAGGGAAAATTGCTACTGTCCTACAAAACTCTGTGCTTGGAGGCCCAACACGAGTCTACAAGAATAAGTTGTGTAGTAGACATCAAGCCCCAATGACTTGGGAGCCATAGAATTATTTGATCACGAGGTGATCGAGATGACATGTTGCTTGGTCGGATAACCAATAGTGTGATGGTCCATGTGACCATAGATGATGGTGCATCAGTGATTCTAGTCTTACCTTGTTATCTTGAGTAATATTTACATCCACCGCATAGTAGCTAGTAATAAGTTAACTTGTTATTGCTATGTTGTTGTTTTGCCTTGATGCTTTTGGTTGTTGTGAGCTTGCGAGTACATTCAAAGTACTCACCTGGCTTATCATGCCAGTCTGCAGGAGATGCTGTGATTGATTGCTTGTCGAGGATTCCGTTCGTGCGAGCTAGACCGTGTCCCAGCTAGAGTCCCTGCGGAGTGGAGTTCACCACCGTCATCGTCGTTCCGCTGCTACGAGTTGTTCCACTGCTAGCATAGTGTTACCTTAGCATGCATAGTGTCGCCGTGCCGTTGCAATCTTTGTAATAGCAGACCTTTGTACCTTATCGTTTGTAATAAGAGCTGATTTGTTCTTTATCAAGCAGTGCCGTATTCCAGAAGATATTTCTAGGCTGGAATACGGGGCGTTCCGGTCCCTCTGAGCCGGGGTGCCACACCCAAGGTAATATTCAAGGAAGACCCAAGCAACTAAGCTTGGGGATGCTCCGGAAGGCATCCCCTCTTTCGTCTTCAACACTATCGGTAACCTCACTCGGAGCTATATTTTTATTCGTCACATAATATGAGTTTTGCTTGGAGCATCATTTTCCTCTTTGATATTTGCTTGATGTTATCAATAATCATGTTTTGTATCTTTTAGTTCAATAAAATGCCAATTATAGCCTTTACCATGCTCAGTTTGCAAGTTCATGTGTTGCTGTTTGAAAACAGAAAGTTTTCTGTTATCTCCAAAATATTCCTGAATAGTCAGAACATGATAAAAATCTGAAATTTTTACACAGTAAGTATGCATGAGTTCTCGGCCACGTGGTAAGTTTTCAGAATGTTTGGAATTAGGGAAGTATGGATTCTTATTCCCCTTTTATAGACTGTTCGGTTTTGGCAGATTGCTGTTATAGTTGCATTGTTTGCATATGTTTGCGTGTTTAATGTTTCTATTTGTGGATAGGAGTATTAAATATGAAGAGGCATTTAGTATGCAATGTTTAATTATAATTTTTGTGATTTTCTAAAGTAGAGAATGTTAAGGTTTTGAGTTGATTTATACTAACTTATCTCACGAGTTCTTGTTGAGTTTTGTGAGGATGAAGTTTTTAAGATTTATAGAAACCGTGATATGAGAGGAATTAAGGAGACAAAAAAGCTCAAGCTTGGGGATGCCCAAGGCATCCCAATATAATATTTCAAGAAGTCTCAAGCATCTAAGCTTGGGGATGCCCCGGTAGGCATCCCACCTTTCTACATCAACAATTATCGGTTAGTCTTGGTTGAGCCTAAATTTTTGCTTCTTCACATGATGTGTGCTATTCTTGGAATGTCATTTTATTTTGTTTTCCTTGCTTTTTGAATAAAATACTTAAGATCTGAAATTTTTAAATGAGAGAGAGTCCCCACATAGCTACCTATTTACTTAACTACTCATTTGGTCTTCACTTATATCCTTTTGGAGTAGTTTGTCATTTACTCTTGTTCTTAACTTATATCCTATGAGTAAATTGTTGAAATGAATTGAATATCATAAAGTTGAAATTTATATGCTTCATATGCTCGTCCCATGGGGAGTAGTGACTTCACATACAAGAAGTATAAGTGGTAAAATTTATTGAAAGTTAACAAACATAGCATTGGTCACTTGAACAATTCATGAAAGAATTTTGAAGGAAGAGAAATTTCACATATAAATATACTATCTTGCACATCTTCTATGATTGTTAGCCCCCATTAATTATTTTGAAGCTTGATCAAGTAGTTGACGTTGGACAAGGAAGACAACGTAATGAGTTATGTTTGTTTATATTCACATAGAAGTTATATTGTCATGGATCCTCTAACATGTGGTGCTTGCTTAGGATCTTTTGCTAGCTAAAAATTTGCACTAAGTAGAGATACTACTTGTGCCTCCAAAAACCATTAAAACCAGTTTCTTGCCATGAGTGGCCACCATATGTACCTATGGATTGAATAAGATCCTTCAAGTAAATTGTCATCGGTGCAAAAAGCAATAAAAATTGCTCCTAAAATATGTATGATCTTTTATTGCAAGGGAAAATAAGCGGTGTACGAACTTGTGATGGTAAAGAAATAAAAGCGACGGACTGCATAATAAAGGTTGCTATCACATGTGGCAATATAACGTGACATTCCTTTGCATTAAGGGCTTGTGCATCCAACAACAAAAAGCGCATGACAACCTCTGCTTCCCTCTGCGAAGGGCCTATCTTTTAATTTTATGCATTTACTTTTCTGTATTTACTTTTATGCAAGAGTCATTAATGTTCCTCCCTATTCCGGTCTATTTATTCTTTAGTTGGCAAGCATTATGTGGTAGGGAAAGATCCAGGCACATATATCCAGTTGAATATAGGTGATCATGAGTTATTATTGTTGACATTATCCCTGAGATAAATAAGTTGGGAGGCGAAACATTAAGCCCATATCTTCCTATGTGTTTGACTGAAACGATTTGTTCTAAAAATATGCTTTGAGTGTCAGCAATCATGGAAGACTAAAAGATGGTTGAGTATGTGGAATTTGCTAGATCAAAGCTCTTACATAGACCCTTCCTGAAAATAAGATGAATTGCAATTGTTTGATGACTGAGAGCATAGTTTGTTAGTTTTCAAGAAAGTTTATGGCCTATACTTTAAACATGTGAATAGCTTGCTACTTGATCATGAGAAGTTTTATGAGATGAGCTACTGATTATGATATATATTGATGCTAGAAAAAGTGATTGAAATTATTATTGATCAAACTTATGCTTTATGCTAGCATTCACACTTCATAAATTATTTCTTTTATCATTTACCTACTTGAGGACGAGCAGGAATTAAGCTTGGGGATGCTGATACGTCTCCAACGTATCTATAATTTATGAAGTATTCATGCCATGTTTATAACAATTCTATACGGTTTTGGTATGATTTGATTAGAACAAACCCGGACTGACGCTATTTTTAGCAGAATTGCCATGGTGTTGTTTTTTGTGCAGAAATAAAAGTTCTTGGAATTGGATGAAACTTTTTGGAGATTTTTTATGGAATAAATAAAAAATACTGGAACCAAGACCCACTGGAGTGGGGCCACCCAGTGCCCACGAGGCACCAGGGCGCGCCACCCCCCCAGGCACACCCTGGTACCTAATGGGGCCCACGTGGCTCCGTCTGACCTGATACCAATGCTGAAAAATCCTATAAATATAGAAACCCCCAGAAATAACCCTAGAACTTCGACTCCACCACCGCAAGCCTCTGTACCTCCACGATCTCATCTACAACCCTTTTCCGACACCCTGCCGGAGGAGGGAAATCATCACCGGAGGCCATCTTCATCATCCCGGCGGTCTCCATGACGAGGAGGGAGTAGTTCACCCTCGGGGCTGAGGGTTTGTACCAGTAGCTATGTGTTTTATCTCTCTCTCTCTCTCTCTCTTGTGTTCTTGATTTGGCACGATCTTGATGTATCGCGAGCTTTGTTAATATAGTTGGATCATATGGTGTTTCTTCCCTCTCTATCCTTGTTGTGATGAATTGAATCTTTTCCCTTTGAGGTTTCGTTATTGTCGGATTGAAAATTTCAGATTTGAGAACGCTTGATGTATGTCTTGCATATGAATACCCATGGTGACAATGGGGTATTATATTGATTCACTTGATATATGTTTTGGCATTCAACTCGCGGATTCCCGCGGTGACATTGGGGTAATCTATGCATAGGGGTTGATGCACGTTTTCATTATCTTTTCTCCGATAGAAACTTTGAGGTGCTCCTTGGAGTTCTTTGTGTGGATTGAATATTATGATTATGAAGTTGTTTGGTGCATATCGTATAATCAACTCACGGATACTTGTGGTGACATTGGAGTATCTAGGTGACATTAGAGTTGGTTGATGTGTATCATATGGTCTTATTTTAGTACGAACTCTAGGGCTGTTTGTGACACTTATAGGAATAGCTCAAGAGATCGATCGGAAAGGATAACTTTGAGGTGGTTTCGTACCCTACAAACAATTTCTATCTTATGTTCTCCACTAATAGGAACTTGGGAGTGATTCTTTATCGCACGTTGAGGGATGGTTATATGATCCAATTATATTAGCATTGTTGAGAGATTGCACTAGCGAAAGTATGAACCCTAGGCCTTGTTTCTAGGCATTGCAATACCATTTGTGCTTACCTTTGTTACTTGCTACCTCGCTGTTTTTATATTACCAGATTACAAAAACCTATATCTACTATCCATACTACACTTTTATCACCATCTCTTCGCCGAACTAGTGCACCTATACAATTTACCATTGTATTGGGTGTGTTGGGGACACAAGAGATTTCTTGTATTTGGTTGCAGGGTTGTTTGAGAGATACCATCTTCAACCTACGCCTCCCACGGATTGATAAACCTTAGGTCATCCACTTGAGGGAAAATTGCTACTGTCCTACAAAACTCTGTGCTTGGAGGCCCAACACGAGTCTACAAGAATAAGTTGTGTAGTAGACATCAAGCCCCAATGACTTGGGAGCCATAGAATTATTTGAACACGAGGTGATCGAGATGACATGTTGCTTGGTCGGATAACCAATAGTGTGATGGTCCATGTGACCATAGATGATGGTGCATCAGTGATTCTAGTCTTACCTTGTTATCTTGAGTAATATTTACTTCCGCCGCATAGTAGCTAGTAATAAGTTAACTTGTTATTGCTATGTTGTTGTTTTGCCTTGATTCTTTTGGTTGTTGTGAGCTTGCGAGTACATTCAAAGTACTCACCTGGCTTATCATGCCAGTCTACAGGAGATGCTGTGATTGATTGCTTGTCGAGGATTCCGTTCGTGTGAGCTAGACCGTGGCCCAGCCAGAGTCCCTGCGGAGTGGAGTTCACCACCGTCGTCGTCGTTCCGCTGCTATGAGTTGTTCCGCTGCTTGCATAGAGTTACCTTAGCATGCATAGTGTCGCCGTGCCATTGCAATCTTTGTAATAGCAGACCTTTGTACCTTATCGTTTGTAATAAGAGCTGATTTGTTCTATGCCAAGCAGTGTCGTATTCCAGAAGACATTTCTGGGCTGGAATACGGGGCGTTCCGGTCCCTCTGAGCCGGGGTGCCACACCCAAGGTAATATCAAGGAAGACCCGGAAGGCATCCCCTCTTTCGTCTTCAACACTATCAGTAACCTCACTCGGAGCTATATTTTTATTCGTCACATAATATGAGTTTTGCTTGGAGCGTCATTTTCCTCTGTTGATATTTGCTTGATGTTATGAATAATCATGTTTTGTATCTTTTAGTTCAATAAAATGCCAATTATAGCCTTTACCATGCTGAGTTTGCAAGTTCATGTGTTGCTGTTTGAAAACAGAAAGTTTTCTGTTATCTCCAGAATATTCCTGAATAGTCAGAACATGATAAAAATCTGAATTTTTTACACAGTAAGCATGCATGAGTTCTTGGTCACGTGGTAATTTTTCAGAATGTTTGGAGTTAGGGAAGTATGGATTCTTATTCCCCTTTTACAGACTGTTCTGTTTTGGCAGATTGCTGTTATAGTTGCATTGTTTGCATATGTTTGCGTGTTCAATCTTTCTATTTGTGGATAGGAGTATTAAATATGAAGAGGCATTTAGTATGCAATGTTTAATTATAATTTTTGTGATTTGCTACATTAGAGAATGTTAAGGTTTTGAGGTTATTTATACTAACTTATCTCACGAGTTCTTGTTGAGTTTTGTGTGGATGAAGTTTTTAAGATTTAGAGAAACCGTGATATGAGAGGAATTAAGGAGACACGAAAGCTCAAACTTGGGGATGCCCAAGGAATCCCAATATAATATTTCGAGAAGTCTCAAGCATCTAAGCTTGGGGATGCCCCGGTAGGCATCCCACCTTTCTACATCAACAATTATCGGTTAGTCTTGGTTGAGCCTAAATTTTTGCTTCTTCACATGATGTGTGCTATTCTTGGAATGTCATTTTGTTTTGTTTTCCTTGCTGTTTGAATAAAATACTTAAGATCTGAAATTTTTAAATGAGAGAGAGTCCCCACATAGCTACCTAGTTACTTAACTACTCATTTGGTCTTCACTTAGATCCTTTTGGAGTAGTTTGTCCTTTACTCTTGTTCTTCACTTATATCCTATGAGTAAATTGTTGAAATGAATTGAATATCATAAAGTTGAAATTTATATGCTTCATATGCTTGTCCCATGGGGAGTAGTGACTTTACATACAAGAAGTATAAGTGGTAAAATTTATTGAAAGTTAACAAACATAGTATTGGTCACTTGAAGAATTCACGAAAGAATTTTGAAGGAAGAGAAATTTCACATATAAATATACTATCTTGGACATATTCAATGATTGTGAGCCCCCATTAATTATTTTCAAGCTTGATCAAGTAGTTGACGTTGGACAAGGAAGACAACGTAATGAGTTATGTTTGTTTATATTCACATAGAAGTTATATTGTCATGGATCCTCTAACATGTGGTGCTTGCTTTGGATCTTTTGCTAGCCAAAAATTCGCACTAAGTAGAGATACTACTTGTGCATCCAAAAACCATTAAACCCAGTTTCTTGCCATGAGTGTCCACCATATCTACCTATGGATTGAATAAGATCCTTCAAGTAAATTGTCATCGGTGCAAAAAGCAATAAAAATTGCTCCTAAAATATGTATGATCTTTTATTGCAAGGGAAAATAAGTGTTGTACGAACTTGTGATGGTAAAGAAATGTAGCAACCCGACCCGAAAACGGTCAAGTCTCTGTGTAACTGTACCATCCCAAGATCATGCTGGCACACACAGTACATTGATGAAAATATCAAAGTTCAATCACACCTGATTTATTACATCGAATCTCATATCGAGTCTTTATTACATCAGAATAAATTCGGCCGAAGGCCAACTCATGAGATAAACTACTACGGAAGCGTAGACGAAAAGCGAGTCCATCCGACTCCAAAGGGCAATCACCGAGCGTAGATCGTAGCCTCACTCCTGGTCGGAATAAACCTCTGCAACATGAGACGTTGCATCCGTGTAGGTCAGCATTTTGAATATGCCGGCAAGTCATAGAGAGAAAACAATAATAAAATGCTATCACTATATGCAATTTTGGCTGTGGGGCTCTGAGTTTAAGTTTTTGCGAAAAGCAAATTTTTCCCTACAACAAAAGGACTTGCTTGCAATTACTACAAAATATTTGTTGTTAATGAGATGGTTCCGCCAACCAGTGTCTCATACCCGAAATCATTATTAACCCAACAATTGATTAATTATGATTGGTGTTGAGAGTTCCGCATAAGTCCAATTCCAGAGGCTCAGATGTCCGTAAGCGGGGACACGGCTAATCGATTAGGTTTCACTCTGTAGAGTCTTGTGCACTTTACCCGCAAGACTCGTTCCCTCCTTTATGTCCTCGCACTGCATGGTGTTTGAAGACGGGACGAACGAAACATGGTCTTCCGTAGAGTTCCTCTAGGACACTGCCGGTGCCCATCCATTTCCTACCGTTCTTCTACATCTGCTGGCACCGTCCGTCCAGAGTCACGCCTAGGGTCGACCAAGCCAGAGCCCATAGTGACTTGCGGCTGCATAGGTAAGCTTCCGGTCAAGGTATATCCATCCGTCTCTTCGTGGCTGGGTTAAGCTTTCCGCAAGATGTCATGGCGCTTCTCCATGCATCCCGGCCATCCACTGGTTGCTCCAGGGTGCCCATCAAACCGTCCTCCACCCAGTAGTGAATTGAAGTCCGTCTTGAGAATCTTGAAGTCTTGGGGTTGTAGTCATCAATTTAACTCTCACAACTCCCATGTAATTCACTCAACCAACCCCGTCTACGAAGCATAGCAAAATAACTACAACGTTCCCGGGCATTGGTAACATGGGGATTTGGGTTCAACCTACCACATGATACTACTCAAGAACATAACTCAAATGCACCTACTTGCATGCATGGTGGGGAGGATAACTACTAATGCAATAAAAATCATAGGTAATAAAATACATGATCAAATGACTTGCCTTGGTGACGATCTTCAAACTCTAAAGACTCGTAGTAACAAGCCTCGCACTACGGATACTCTATCGAAACAAATAAGACATACATAAGCATACCATCACACAAAAATAATAACATAACAGCAAGTAAAACTAATAAAACAAACAATGAAACACACAAAGAAAACCAAAAACAAAACCAAAGAAAAACTCTAGAACTCAAAGCAAAATCTTCTACAAGTAAAACAAGCTACAAAATAAGTTTCTGCCACTAATAAATTTTTAACAGAACAAAAATGAAGTTTTTAGTAAATAACAGAAAGAAAAACACATAGAAAACTTTATGCAAAAAGAATCACATTAAAATCATTTGTAAAACTCCTATAATGATCAAAACAAGTTTTCTAGTAAGATAAAAGAAATAGAATACAAATTTTTTTTTCTACAAATAAAATAGCTACTGATAACTTAATAGAAACTAAAAGGAATACATCAAAAATAACTAAAGAAAACAATTTAAAGCAATTAAAATTAAAAGAAATAACACAAAACCTATAAAACACTAAAACAGTACTGTTTTCATAAAAACCTAATTTTAATAATCATAAAATTCACCAATTAAATCCTACTGATGAACAAAGTCACAAAGAACCAGTAGCAAAAAGAATCACTCAAAAATATTGCTCCTAGCTCAAAATATAACCAATCTAGTGATTTGAGCAAATTCATCCAAATTCAAATTCAAACTTCTAAACATAGTCAAACTTGTGATCTACAGAAACTTCATAAAATTTCTAATCTAATGCAAAAGGAATCAAATCAAAACACTAAAAATCCTAATAGATATGAATTTTCTAAAACAGAAACTATTCTGTTTTTAAAAACAGAAACGAAAATAAAAAAAACACTACCGATCGGCGCTGTGCTACGTGGCAAGCTACGAGTGGCTAGGAGAGCGACCGAAATGAGTAAAGCGGCGGGTGGCCGATCCGTAACTAAAACGATGCAGTGAACAAACAAAAAAACAGATGCTAATCTAGGCCGTCGATCCAGATCGGGCGGATACCGGCATGTTCGCCGCTCGGGCTAAACGGCGGACGTCCGCTAGTTAACACATACCGATTCTCAAAATAAAAAAAACTAAAGCGGTCTAATCCGAACCGTTGCTTGAAGATCTAACACCAGAGAGGGAGTTGGGCTTACAGAGGAGGAGACGACGGCGATGGAGGCAGCGGTGGCTCGGGCGACGACGGTGGCGGGGTCTCCGGCGGTCGGCGGCGGTGACGGAGGTGTCGGCTGGATGCGGCTGAGCGAGCCGAGGTCGGGGATGGTCTCGGCGAAGCTGGACGACGTCGGACGACGGCTAGGTGGTGTTGCGGAGGTTCGGGCTCCGACGAGGGCGGCGAGCTCGAGTAGCTCCCTGTAGACGTCAACGGTGGACAAAACAATGTCAATTGAGATCGTGGAGTTGGGCTACGCCGATTTACGGAACTCGAAGGGCTGGAGATGCTCATCTGGGGCGGAAAACGGCGATGAACGGCGGCGGCTGAGGTGAGATCGGAACGGCAAGGGCGGCGGACGTGGGTGGTTTTGGCGAGGTTTTTTGAAGGGGATCGAGAGAGGAGGGGTGAGGGTATTTATAGGGCAAGTTTCTTGGGGAGGAAATCGACGCGGGATGCGGCACCGGGAAGATCGGAGTGGCAGCGGCGACGGCGGTGCGTGCGGGATTCGGGGCGGCCGTTGAGGAGGAGGGAGACAAGGTGGGGTCTGCGTGGCAGCGGGTGCGGGCGACGGCGAGCGGGTCGGGCGACCGAAGCGGAAAGGGTTCGGGCGGGGCAGGCTGCGGTGCCGAGGGGGCTGCGGGGAGATGGGCCGGCTGGGCTGGCGCCTGGCGGGCGCCGGCTAGGGTTTCCCTTTTTTTTTGAATTTAACAGATAAAAGTAAATACTAAAAAATAAAATATTATATTATATATACTTATAATATACCAAAATGATCAAAAAAAAAATCCTAAAAGCTGAACTATTTTTCAGAGGCAAAATAAAAACTTTATAAAAATCATTTTTCTGAAAATTCCAAATAAAACCAAATTTGAATTTCATTTCTTTTGGCAATATTTTCTTCTGACTTTTGGGGGGTCATGTTACCTCCTCTCATACTTTTGATCAAAGTATTTTGTCAGGAATTTTTGGAATGAAATTCAACTGCCAGTTTGAAATAAATTCAAACAGAACTCAAATGCCTCTTAATTTTCAAATGCCACTCAATTTCAAGCAAAATGCAGTAGATGCTTAGCTATAATTGTAAGACATTCGAAATTAAAAATTTGGGATGTTACAAACCTACCCACCTTAAGATGAATCTCGCCCTCGAGATTTGGGTTGGCTAGAAAATAGGTGCGGGTGGTCTCGACGGAGGTCTTCTTCTCGCTCCCAGGTGGCTTCCTCCTTGGTATGGTGACTCCACAAAACCTTGCAAAACTTGATGATCTTGCTGCGGGTAACTCTGTTGGCAGTCTCGAGTATCCTGACGGGTTTCTCCTCATAAGTCAGATCACTGTCAAGCTGTATGGCCTCTAGGGGCACTGTGTCTCTCAAAGGAATATCAGCCATCTCAGCATGGCATTTCTTCAGCTGGGAAACGTGAAAGACATCGTGAACTCCTGACAGTCCTTCTGGTAATTCCAGCTTGTATGCAACTTCTCCTCTGCATTCAAGAATTTGGTATGGGCCTATGAATCTTGGTGCTAACTTTCCTTTAACACCGAACCTCTTGATCCCTCGAAGTGGAGACACGCGGAGATATGCCCGGTCTCCCACTTCGTACGTTACCTCCTTGCGTTTACTGTCAGCATAACTCTTCTGTCTTGACTGAGCTATCTTGAGTCTATCACGAATCAACTTGACCTTCTCTTCGAAGTCTCTGATAAGATCGGGACCAAAAAGTTTTCGGTCTCCAACACCATCCCACACAAATGGTGTTCTGCACCTCCTTCCGTATAGAGCTTCGAAAGGGGCCATCTTCAGACTAGTCTGATAACTGTTGTTGTATGAGAACTCTGCGTAGGGCAAATTATCATCCCAGTTAGCTCCATAGTCTAGCGCACAAGCTCTCAACATGTCCTCCAGAATCTGGTTGATTCTCTCGGTCTGTCCTTCTGTCTGCGGATGAAAAGCTGTACTGAACTCCAGCCTCGTACCCAAAGTTTCATGCAACTGATTCCAAAACTTTGAGCTAAATTGTGTTCCTCTATCTGACACGATACTCCTCGGAACTCCATGCAGACATACGATCCTGGTCATGTATATCTTGGCTAACTTAGCACTGGTATATGTGGTCTTCACGGGAATGAAGTGTGCTACCTTGGTCAAGCGATCAACCACTACCCAGATAGAATCATAACCTGATCGAGTTCTAGGTAATCCTGTGATAAAATCCATTCCAAGTTTTTCCCATTTCCACTTGGGTATCGGCAAAGGTTGAAGTAACCCTGCTGGCTTCTGATGTTCTGCCTTTACTCACTGACAAACATCACATATTGCTACATGCTCGGCAATATCCTTCTTCATACCTGTCCACCAGAAACTTTCCTTCAAGTCCAGATACATCTTGGTGTTGCCTGGGTGTATCGAGTATGGTGAATCATGGGCCTCCTAAAGTATCAACTTCCTGAGTTCTGGATCATTGGGAACATAGATACGATCCTCAAACCATATAGTTTTGTGTTCATCCTCACGAAAACCTTTAGCTTTTCCTTTACTCATCTTTTCCTTTATCTCCGTGATTTCCTTGTCCGACTTCTGGGCTTCCCTGATTCTTTCGGTCAAGGTGGACTGAATTTCCAGTGTGGCAACATATCCTCTCGGAACTATCTCCAAGCAGAGATCTCTGAGGTCGTCGGCTAACTCCTGGGGTAATCCTGCTGCTATGAGAGTATTCACGCAGCTATTACGGCTCAGGGCATCTGCTACAACATTTGCTTTCCCTGGGTGATAATGCAATCTCATGTCATAGTCCTTGATCAACTCTAGCCATCTTCTCTGTCTGAGGTTCAACTCCTTCTGCGTGAAAATGCACTTCAAACTCTTATGATCCGTGTAAACATCGCAACTGTTTCCGACAAGGAAATGTGTCCAGGTCTTGAGTGCGTGCACTACGGCTGCTAACTCCAAATCATGTGTGGCGTAGTTCATCTCGTGAGGCCGTAGCTGTCTGGAGGTATAAGCTACAACCTTTCCTTCTTGCATGAGCACTCCTCCGAGTCCTTGATGAGAAGCGTCACAATAAACCTGAAAATCCGTACGAATGTTCGGCAAAATCAGCACTGGGGCTGTAACCAAACGTTTCTTCAACTCCTGGAAACTGGCTTCACATTCCTCAGTCCAAGTATGCTTGGGTTGTTTCTTCAACAGCTTGGTCATGGGCTTTGCAATCTTTGAGAAGTTCTCGATAAACCTCCGATCATATCCGGCAAGTCCGAGAAAACTGCGGATCTCCTTGACTGAGGTGGGTGCTTTCCATTTTGTGACGGCTTCAACCTTGGAAGGGTCCACTGCTATTCCTTCTCCAGAAATAATATGTCCGAGAAATCCAACTTCCTTCAACCAAAATTCACATTTGCTGAACTTGGCATATAACTGATGTTCTCGGAGCTTCTCCAGAACTAAACGCAAGTGTTCCTTGTGTTCTTCCTCGCTCTTGGAGAATATCAATATATCATCGATGAACACCACGACAAACTTGTCCAGATATTCCATAAATACCTTGTTCATCACACTCATAAAATATGCAGGGGCATTAGTCAATCCAAATGACATGACGGTATACTCATATAGGCCATACCTTGTGGTGAAGGCTATTCTGGGTATATCATGTTCACGAATTTTCAACTGATGATACCCTGATCGAAGATCGATCTTGGAGAATACTCTGGCTCCAACCAGCTGATCAAACAAATCATTAATCATCGGCAGGGGGTACTTGTTCTTGATCATCACCTCATTCAGCGCACGATAATCTACAACCATTCTCAAGGTTTTATCTTTCTTCTCTACCAAAAGAACTGGGGCTCCCCAAGGTGACGAGCTTGGGCGAATATTTCCTTTCTCCAATAACTCCTTGATCTGCTTCTTGATTTATTCCAAATCATTAGTGGGCATCCGATAGGGTCTCTTGGATATTGGAGCTGTCCCTGGCAACAATTCAATCAGGAACTCAATCTCCCTATCCGGGGGCATGCCTAGCAATTCCTTCGGAAATACATCGGGAAAATCTTGCACTACTGGCACTTCCTCCTGAACAACTCCCGTGAGGGAATTTACCCGAGTATTCTTCGGTGTGTGCCTGGATACATACTTGATCCTCTTCTGCTCTGGGTGGTGAGCAAAATCGTCTTGCGGGCACAGTCAATGTTTCCTTCATACTTCGTCAACCAATCCATGCCTAGGATTACATCCAATCCCTGGGACTCCAATACTATGAGGTCTGCGGGAAACTCATGATTTCCAATGCTGAGGGTCGAGTGACAACCTAAGCCTGCCATCATCTCACCTCTTGGGGAACTGACCTGAAGAGGGCCACTAAGGGTTCTAGTGGGCAAACCATACTTTTCCACAACTACCCTTGATATGAATGAATGCGATGCACCAGAATCAAAAAGTACCAATACTGGACATGAATTTAACAAGAACTTACCAACAACTGTCTCGGACTGATCATAAACCTCCTCCACATCAAGGTGGTTCACATGAGCACGGGGAAAAGGATTGGGCTTCTTGGTTGCTGAGTTTCCATTGCCGGTGCCGTTTCCATTTCCCTGCTTGGCCTCCGGGCATTCGGTGGCATAATGTCCCGTCTTCTTGCACTTGAAACAGGTAATATGACTCAGATCCTTCTGAGCCGGAGCGGGACGGTGCTGACTGCCATTGCCTCCATTTCCATTCTTGAAGTTGTTGTTGTTGTGACGATTGTTCCCGTTTCCTCCATGGTTATGCCCTCCATGATTATGTCCTCCATGGGTGTGGTGAGTGTGCCCTCCTGATCCAGTGTTTCCCGAGTACGGGGTGTAGCGGGGCTTCTGCTGAGCTCCAGAGTTGTACTTTCCCTGGCCATACTTCCTCTTACGGCTATCAATCTGCTGCTGCTTGCCTTCAAGAATGATGGCCTTGTCTACTAGCTCCTGGTAGTTGTTGAAGGTAGCCACCATCAGCTATATTCCTAGTTCATCATTGAGTCCTTCCAGAAATTTCTCCTGCTTTGCGGCATCTGTGGCCACATCATCTGGGGCATAGCGAGCAAACTGACTGAACTCGTCCACGTACTGCGCCACAGTACAATTCCCCTGGCGTAAGTTGCGGAACTCACGCTTCGGCAAACTCATGGCACCAGCTGAGACATGATCGGTACGGAAGGCCTGCTGAAATCGATCCCAGGTAACTATGGCAATGGGGAAAGTAGCGGTGTAGTTCTCCCACCAAGCGGCTGCGGGTCCATCAAGCTGATGTGCGGCAAAGCGCACCTTCTCCGCATCCGTGCATCCAGCAGTTACTAGCTCCCTTCCGATCTTGCGGAGCCAATCATCAGCAACAATCGGCTCGGTGCTGCTAGAGAACACCGGCGGATTCAACCTCAGGAAACGGGTGAGGTTGTCGACAGGGGGTGGTGGCGGTGGGTTGTTGTTGTTGTTGCCTTGGTTCTGGATCAACATCTGCATCAGTGCATTCTGCTGCTGAATCAGTTGAGTGAGCTCCGGTGGGAAGTTGAATCCGGGGTCACGTCTCGGAGGCATCTGATGTTTTAGAGTGGATGAGAATTAGAATAGAACAAGGGTCTAAAGAGAAAATAACACTACCCATATGCATGCAACAATCATTAACACACCAATCATCCATTTATTCAACTCAATCATTGTTCAAACTCGGGATACAAGTCTTACGACAAATCGAAAACATCGGCCTAATCGATCAACGAAAAAATAAAAATAACATGGCGGTCACGACTAAGTGTTTCCTCAGAACTTCATGGTGATGCGTCCTCCAGTGGTGCGTCTTCCGGTGGTGCGTCTTCTCTTGGTGCGTCCTTCAGTGGTGCTCTCCTCGTAGTCCTCATCATTGCTCACTAAGGGTCCATTGGCACCATTTGGATAAAGGTCTTCTCCCAGATCCATCTTCTCTTCCACCGTGGCAATATAAGTCTTCAAGTTATGGATCCTCTCCAGAAAGTCCTTGACTTCCTCTTCATGCTCCTCATGGTCTTCGCGCAGTTTGTCCTCCAAATCCAGTTCACGGAACAGCTGCTTCCTGAACATCTTCGCGCTTCTACGCATCTGAACCTCCAGAGTCCTGATGTGAGCCTCCAGGTCTTGAACAAATGAGATGATGGAGTCGTCATTCACGGTGCGCACGATCTCTCCATCTGCAGTTCTGTGGGAGATCATGGTGAAGTCTGATCCGATGAGCTCGGCCCTGTACTCCTCCCGGATGTGTCCAAGTGCACGATGAATAGCTATGTTCCTCCCGATGATCCAAGTGGTGGAAGTAAACTGGAAGTCAATGGGCACCGAGAATCTTCCGAAGGTCCTCCCTGGTATGTGCACCACAATCCTATAGCGGGTGTCCATCGGAAGAGCCATGGTGGGAGTCCCGGTGATAGAGGGCAGAGCAATCTTCAACTCCCTGATGATCTGAACCAGCTGCTTGCCAAAAGGCATCGTCTCATCCGGCTGGCAAAACTCCGGCAGCAGGACTAGGGTGAACTCGGCGGCCATCTAAAATGTTGAAATCGGGGAGAAGTCAGAAACGAACAGGGGAGAATTACGGAAAAATAAAAACATAAAATAAAGTGATTTCTTCCTATGGCTTTCCGATCCTAGGGGTTACGCCCTACGGTCAGCGTGTGCTCTAAATACCATCTCTGTAGCGACCCGACCCGAAAACGGTCAAGTCTCTGTGTAACTGTACCATCCCAAGATCATGCTGGCACACACAGTACATTGATGAAAATATCAAAGTTCAATCACACCTGATTTATTACATCGAATCTCATATCGAGTCTTTATTACATCAAAATAAATTCGGCCGAAGGCCAACTCATGAGATAAACTACTGCGGAAGCGTAGACGAAAAGCGAGTCCATCCGACTCCAAAGGGCAATCACCGAGCGTAGATTGTAGCCTCACTCCTGGTCGGAATAAACCTCTGCAACATGAGATGTTGCAGCCGTGTAGGTCAGCATTTTGAATATGCCGGCAAGTCATAGAGAGAAAACAATAATAAAATGCTATCACTATATGCAATTTTGGCTGTGGGGCTCTGAGTTTAAGATTTTGCGAAAAGCAAATTTTTCCCTACAACAAAAGGACTTGCTTGCAATTACTACACAATATTTGTTGTTAATGAGATGGTTCCGCCAACCAGTGTCTCATACCCGAAATCATTATTAACCCAACAATTGATTAATTATGATTGGTGTTGAGAGTTCCGAATAAGTCCAATTCCAGAGGCTCAGATGTCCGTAACCGGGGACACGGCTAATCGATTAGGTTTCACTCTGCAGAGTCTTGTGCACTTTACCCGCAAGAATCTTTCCCTCCTTTATGTCCTCGCACTGCATGGTGTTTGAAGACGGGACGAACGAAACATGGTCTTCCGTAGAGTTCCTCTGGGACACTGCCGGTGCCCATCCATTTCCTACCGTTCTTCTACATCTGCTGGCACCGTCCGTCTAGAGTCACGCCTAGGGTCGACCAAGCCAGAGCCCATAGTGACTTGCGGCTGCACAGGTAAGCTTCCAGTCAAGGTATATCCATTCGTCTCTTCGTGGCTGGGTGAAGCTTTCCGCAAGGTGTCATGGCGCTTATCCATGCATCCCGGCCATCCACTGGTTGCTCCAGGGTGCCCATCAAACTGTCCTCCACCCAGTAATGAATTGAAGTCCGTCTTGAGAATCTTGAAGTCTTGGGGTTGTAGTCATCAATTTAACTCTCACAACTCCCATGTAATTCACTCAACCAACCCCGTCTACGAAGCATAGCAAAATAACTACAACGTTCCCGGGCATTGGTAACATGGGGATTTGGGTTCAACCTACCACATGATACTACTCAAGAACATAACTCAAATTCACCTACTTGCATGCATGGTGGGGAGGATAACAACTAATGCAATTGTCGGTGTATAAAACATGGGTATTTTATACCCTGACTTATGCACAGACAATAGCAGCCTCCTTGCCGGCCAAGGCCTTGCCGGGAACTGCCAAGGCCAAGACTCCAAGTCCAGCCGAAGGAGCTACCAGAGAGAAGCACATGGCTCGGCACTCAACCAGTACCGGCAAGATGAAGACCCGGCAAGCTCCATGCCGGCAAGCTTATGCCAGCCCTTCAGCGCTCCACCTCGCCGCATAGGTGTTCGCTGATGCGTGAGGTGTCGACCGCGCAGGTTGGTTGGTGAGGCTTGTCGGGCACGTGTCAGCTCGCTGGGACAAGATTTGCCTCTAATGACACCCGTCCAGGAGGCGTGTCAAGATAATACGAGGTAGCTGGGCAAGCGGTGCAGAAACCTTGCCGGGACTGCCTCTCCACGCGACACCTAAGCGCTGCATTTAATGCCTTTGTCCTAAACTGGCAGAGTCAGGTATGATAGCACTGTTCACTATCTAGTCACGCTGTAATTACTGTTTTGCCACTGTGGTAACCCCGTGGACTATAAAAGGAGGGCCAAGGCAACAGTTTAGAGGATTCGGACCCCATTTCAAACACAAGCACCTCTCGCGTAGCTGCTCTCTCCGCACCTTGCCGGGAAAAGCGATCCTTGTACTGTGCTTCCACACCACTAATACACCAAAAGCAGGAGTAGGGTTTTATGCTTCTCAGTGGCCCGAACCTGGGTAAAATCCCTCGCGTTCCATTGTTCATGCTCTTTGTGCGCGCCGATCCTCCCCGCCGAACCACAAAGGGGCTGCATGGCCCCATAGATGGTCGTACCCCGACATCTTTGGCGCGCCAGGTAGGGGCGGAGAGGCGTTTGTGCG
This sequence comes from Elymus sibiricus, assembly GCA_039707655.1. Lineage (NCBI taxonomy): Eukaryota > Viridiplantae > Streptophyta > Magnoliopsida > Poales > Poaceae > Elymus > Elymus sibiricus. The sequence goes on from CM077666.1 coordinate 335,690,807, forward strand.
AACCTTGATCAACGGACTGCATGTCTTCTTCATCTGCATCATCAACTTCATCACCGTCCTCCTCGTCATCGATGGCGCCCAAGAAGAAGGGCATCACGATGACGGCCACCTCGCACGCGTCCGCGGGCGACGCAGCCAATGCGGGCGGCACGGGCACTACGGCCGGCATGACCAGTGCGGGTGGTGCGGTCATTACGCCTACCGCGACCGGCACAAGGGACGGGCACCACGGAGCCGGTCGACCTCCTCGGTCCTCTGGCGAACGAGGCCACGACAGCGTAGGCGGAGCAGGCGGACCCCTTCCTCCTCCTCCTCCTCGCCGTGACGATGAACGCAGCCACCGGAGCGGCAACGCTCGGGCTGGCATGAGCCGAGACCCCGCTGCGGCGACGTCCAAGGACGCTGCTTCAGGACGAACGCCGCGCCCCTCACACGACGGGCGCGGTACGACCCCCGAGCGGCGCCAACGACTCTGGGCAGCGGCGACCTCATGGAAAGACGCCCGTGGACCAAGCCCCAGGTCCTCAGGCACCGCCTCCACCACGGCGACCCGCTGCTGATCATGTGCCGCAGCAGCAGAGCCGCGATGGCGCTCCTACTGGCTCTGCCAGGAGTAAAGCGACATCGCGCTCTTCGCTCCTAGCCATGCCAGCCACAGCGGCAGAAGCAATGGCATGGGCTCAGATGTTACTGAACTTCCCTCCAGCAGCAGAGAAGATGGACGAGTGGAGAGCCACCATCCAGAGCTTGATTGGATTTGCCTAAGCCAGTAAATCACAGCAAGCAGAGCCTTCACGGCGTCCGCGACCGGCGCCGGCATCTCCAGCTGGTGGCCGCGCTGACGGAACTACACTAACGGTGTAGTCTCCGCCACGGCAACAGCTACAAACAACACTGCTGAGTACGAAGGGCTCCTTGCCGGTCTTCGGATCGCAGTGGACCTTGGAATCAAGAAATGATCATCCGCGGTGACTCGCAGCTTGTTGTGAAGCAAGTGAATAAGGATTACCAAAGCCCATTGATGAGAGCATATGTGGAAGAAGTGAGGAAATTGGAGGAACACTTTGACGGACTGCTAACAGAACACGTCCCTCGTGCGGAAAACAGCATTGCTGATAGCCTGTCAAAGTGTGCCGCGCGAAAGCTTCCCGTGGAACCGGGAACCTTTGTGCTCCATTTGAATCAACCCATAGTTACTCCATCAACGCAGGCCAGTAAGAGAAGAAAATTGAGTACCGGCAAGTACTTTCCGGCGGAGCTCCCAGAAGCCACCGACAATGACGCTGCCGGGAACAATGACACGGCTGGTGGTGAGCAGCGGCTTAGCACGGGACCACAGGTTCTTGCCGCGGAAGAAACTGCTCCCATGGCCGAAGAGAAGCCTTTGGCCCTTGTCGTCGAGCCACAGGCTTCGGCATGGGCACAGCAGATAGTCTGCTTCCTTCAAACAGGATAACTTCCCGATGAGCAAGAGGAAGCTGAGAAAGTAGCCCGCCAGTCAAGTATGTATCAGTTTGTGGATAGCATCCTATACAGAAATCGACCAAACGTGTGAAATTGAAGTGTATCTGCCGGGAAGACGGGCTAGAACTGTTGGCGGAGATACATGGAGGCATATGTGGCTCTCACATAGGATCAAGGGCACTTGCCGGCAAAGCTTTCTGGCAAGGCTTCTATTGGCCCACCGCCCTCCAGGATGCGATTGAGCTAGTAACCAAGTGTGAAGCGTGCCAGTTCCATTCAAAGAATGTACATCAACCAGCTCAAGCTCTCCAAACGATCCCTCTCTCCTGGCCCTTTTCAGTCTGGGGGCTCGATATCTTGGGCCCTTTCCCCCACGCTGCCAGGGGCTTCGAGTACTTGTACGTCGCTGTCGACAAGTTCACGAAGTGGCCAGAAGTGGAGCCAGTGAGGAAGGTGACAGCGCAATCAGCCGTCAAGTTCTTCAAAGGATTAGTTTGCCGTTTCGGGGTTCCTAACAGGATCATCACCGACAACGGCACGCAATTCACGAGCCGCACCTTCATGCAGTACATTCAAGACCTTGGTAGCAAAATCTGTTTTGCGTCTGTCGCTCACCCGAGAAGCAACGGCCAAGCAGAAAGGATGAATGCTGAAGTGTTGCGTGGTCTCAAGACAAGAACTTTCGACAAGCTACGCAAATGCGGAAAGCGCTGGGTTGATGAGTTGCCGGCGGTTCTTTGGTCAGTCAGGACGACACCAAATCGAGCTACCGGCCAGACACCCTTCTCCCTAATCTATGGTGCAGAGGCGGTGCTTCCCACGGAACTCAAATACGGGTCACCTCGAGTACTCGCTTATGATGAAGCTGAGAAAAGGGCAACTGCGGCAAGCTGACGCGTTGCTCCTTGAGGAAGATCGTCTTCGGGCGGCTGTGCGAGCTACACACTACCAGCAAGCCTTGCGCCGCTACCATAGCCGCAAAGTGCGCACCCGGAGCCTTGAGGAAGGCGACCTTGTTCTTCGGCGTGCCCAGTCCGCCAAAGGATCAAACAAGTTGACGCCGAAGTGGGAAGGCCCTTACCGGGTAGTATGAGTCACCAGGCCTGGCGCAGTCCGGCTGGAGACCGAAGATGGCACCCCAGTGCAAAACTCATGGAATATTGAGCATCTTCGCAAGTTCTACCCGTGAGGCGCAGTTGCCGGGACATCTCCCGGCAACCCCTTTTGTACAAGCCTTGTCGGCAAGACATGTAACCCTTCGTACAAAGCCAGGCGCAGAACCTGTGCATAATAAAGCTAAGTGCTTCGCGACTCCTCAGACATGTTCATTTACATATCGATGCATATGATGTTGTGATGTACACTTTGGTTTGTATGAGATAGCTAATGAGCCGTCAAGGTTCCCAAAACTCTCTTTTCTCTTTTGCCTTTTTCTTAAAAGGACAAGGGAATCCCTCGCGCGCAAGTTTCCCAGGGGGAGTGGAGATGGGTACCATTTCTAAATGACGTTCAAGTGATCATTTCATGCAACAAGAAAAACGACTCAGAGAAAAGCTAAGTTGGAAGATTTTTAAAAAAATCCTTAGTTACATTCGCGTTCTCCCTTGAACGATTTTGCACTTTGTATGAGAAACCTGCACGCGAAAGGAACCTTGTCGCGATCGGTCTGCGCTATAGCTTGCCTCGAGTCCGTTCGGCAAGCCTAGCAGCTGCGTCCTGTCCCGGCAAGTCGCCTTGCCGGCGGCGGCACTTCCAGCAGGCTGCTAAGGACCCGTTCCTCAAAGCGCTCGCGGCAAGTGTGCGCACCGGCAAGCTTCCAACAAGCGTAGGGAACACGATCATGCAAACACAAATGAAACAAGGGAAATGGCACGCATACGTTCAGGCAGCATAAGTTATATTACACCACAGGAATAGCGCAGGGCTAACAAGAGATTAAATGTATCTTGTACATGGCAGCTCAGTGGTGGATGTGGCGGCAAGCTCAGTCTCGGCGGTTGCCTTGAACCTGGGGATTTGGAGAACCTTGTCGGCGAGAAGATTGCATTTTCCCTCCGCCGCTTTTCCAACTCCTCCAGCGCCTTCTTCTTCTCCTTCGCCTTGGGATCGAGCGGCTTGGCGGGCTTCTTCTTCCCCACCGCGTCGGCTCTCTTGAGTGCCATCAGGGGTCGAAGGGGAAGAAGGCGGTCGGTTGGGGATGCGAAGCGGCGACTGCGGCGGCGGAAGCAGTTCTAGCTTGAGGAGGAAGATGAAGCAGGGGAAAGCAGGGGCGAATGAGCCGCTCCTCCTCGCGTTTGCCTTTTTTATGGGGAAGGCATGGGGGGAGGGCTGGCTCTTCACTGTTTTTCCCCAGCCACGTTCTTTCGCAGGCGCACTACCGCAAAATAACCGCAACAGTCCAAGTCCCCACGACCCGCATTAAATGCGTGGATTGGACGTGCGTCAGGATAATCATCATGACCAAAATTGTAACAACAGTTTCCCGCGTGTCTGTGCATTACTTGGGCCTAGCCCAACGACGCTTCGGACGCGCGTATGGCCCAGGCCCGGGGGCTCCTGTCGGTGTATAAAACATGGGTATTTTATACCCTGACTTATGCATAGACAGTAGCAGCCTCCTTGCCGGCCAAGGCCTTGTCGGGAACTGCCAAGGCCAAGACTCCAAGTCTAGCCGAAGGAGCTACCAGAGAGAAGCTCAAGGCTCGGCACTCAACCAGTACCGGCAAGATCAAGACCCGGCAAGCTCCATGCCGGCAAGCTTATGCCAGCCCTCCAGCGCTCCACCTCGCCGCACAGGTGTTCGCAGATGCGTGAGGTGTCGACCGCGCAGGTTGGTTGGTGAGGCTTGTCGGGCACGTGTCAGCTTGCTGGGACAAGATTTGCCTCTAATGACACCCGTCCAGGAGGCATGTCAGCAAGCGGTGGAGAAACCTTGCCAGGACTGCCTCTCCACGCGACACCTAAGCGCTGCATTTAATGCCTTTGTCCTAAACTGGCAGAGTTAGGTATGATAGCACTGTTTACTATCTAGTCACGCTGTAATTACTGTTTTGCCACTGTGGTAACCCCTTGGACTATAAAAGGAGGGCCAAGGCAACAGTTTAGAGGATTCGAACCCCTTTTCAAACACAAGCACCTCTCGCGTAGCTGCTCTCTCCGCACCTTGCCGGGAGAAGCGCTCCTTGTACTGTGCTTCCACACCACTAATACACCAAAAGAAAGAGTAGGGTCTTACGCTTCTCAGCGGCCCGAACCTGGGTAAAATCCCTCGCGTTCCATTGTTCATTCTCTTTGTGCGCGCCGATCCTCCCCGCCGAACCACAAAGTGGCTGCATGGCCCCATAGATGGTCATACCCTGACAGCAATAAAAATCATAGGTAATAAAATACATGATCAAATGACTTGCCTTGGTGACGATCTTCAAACTCTAAAGACTCGTAGTAACAAGCCTCGCACTCCGGATACTCTATCGAAATAAATAAGACATACATAAGCTTACCATCACACAAAAATAATAACATAACATCAAGTAAAACTAATAAAACAAACAATGAAACACACAAAGAAAACCAAAAACAAAACCAAAGAAAAACTCTAGAACTCAAAGCAAAATCTTCTACAAGTAAAACAAGCTACAAAATAAGTTTCTGCCACTAATAAATTTTTAACAGAACAAAAATAAAAAAATTCGTAAATAACAGAAAGAAAAACACATAGAAAACTTTATGCACAAAGAATCACATTAAAATCATTTGTAAAACTCCTATAATGATCAAAACAAGTTTTCTAGTAAGATAAAAGAAATAGAATACAAAAATATATTTTTTTGCTACAAATAAAATAGCTACTGATAACTTAACAGAAACTGAAAGGAATACGTCAAAAATAACTAAAGAAAACAATTTAAAGTAATTAAAATTTAAAGAAATAACACAGAACCTATAAAACACTAAAACAGTACTGTTTTCATAAAAACCTAATTTTAAGTAATCATAAAATTCACCAATTAAATCCTACTCAAAGTCACAAAGAACCAGTAGCAAAAAGAATCACTCAAAAATATTGCTCCTAGCTCAAAATATAACCAATCTAGTGATTTGAGAAATTTCATGCAAATTCAAATTCAAACTTCTAAACATAGTCAAACTTGTGATCTACAGAAACTTCATAAAATTTCTAATCTAATGCAAAAGGAATCAAATCAAAACACTAAAAAACCTAATAGATATGAATTTTCTAAAACAGAAACTATTATGTTTTTAAAAACAGAAACGAAAATAAAAAAAACACTACCGATCGGCGCTGTGCTACGTGGCAGGCTACAAGTGGCTAGGAGAGCGACCGAAATGAGTAAAGCGGCGGGTGGCCGATCCGTAACTAAAACGATGCAGTGAACAAACAAAAAAACAGATGCTAATCTAGGCCGTCAATCCAGATCGGACGGATACCGGCCTGTTCGCCGCTCGGGCTAAATGGTGGACGTCCGCTAGTTAACACATACCGATTCGCAAAATAAATAAAAACTAAAGCGGTCTAATCCGAACCGTTGCTCGAAGATCTAACGACAGAGAGGGGGCTGGGCTTACAGAGGAGGAGACGACGGCGATGGAGGCAGCGGCGGCTCGGGCGACGACGGTGGCGGGGTCTCCGGCGGTCGGCGGCGGTGACGGAGGTGTCAGCTGGATGCGGCTGAGCGAGGCGAGGTCGGGGATGGTCACAGCGAAGCTGGACGACGTCGGACGGCGGCTAGGTGGCGTGGCGGAGCTTCGGGCTCCGACGAAGGCGGCGAGCTCGAGTAGCTCCCTGTAGACGTCAACGGTGGACAAAACGATGTCAATGGAGATCGTGGAGTTGGGCTACGCCGATTTACGGAACTAGAAGGGCTGGAGATGCTCACCTGGGGCGGAAAACGGCGGTGAACGGCGGCGGCTGAGGTGAGATCGGAACGGCAAGGGCGGCAGACGTGGGTGGTTTTGGCGAGGTTTTTCGAAGGGGATCGAGAGAGGAGGGGTGAGGGTATTTATAGGGCAAGTTTCTTGGGGAGGAAATCGACGCGGGACGCGGCACCGGGAAGATCGGAGTGGCAGCGGCGACGGCGGTGCGTGCGGGATTCGGGGCGACCGTTAAGGAGGAGGGAGACGAGGTGGGATCCGCGTGGCAGCGGGTGCGGGCGACGGCGAGCGGGTCGGGCGACCGAAGCGGAAAGGGTTCGGGCGGGGCAGGCCGCGGTGCTAAGGGGGCTGCGGGGAGATGGGCCGGCTGGCCTGGCGCCGGCTAGGGTTTCCCTTTTTTTTGAATTTAACAGAGAAAAGTAAATACTAGAAAATAAAATAAAATATTATATATACTTATAATATACCAAAATGATCAGAAAAAAATAAATCCTAAAAGATGAACTATTTTTCAGAGGCAAAATAAAAATTTATAAAAATAATTTTTCTGAAAATTCCAAATAAAACCAAATTTGAATTTCATTTCTTTTGGCAATATTTTCTTCTGACTTTTGGGGTGTCATGTTACCTCCTCTCATACTTATGATCAAAGTATTTTGTCAGGAATTTTTGGAATGAAATTCAACTGCCAGTTTGAAATAAATTCAAACAGAACTCAAATGCCTCTGAATTTTCAAATGCCACTCAATTTCAATCAAAATGCAGTAGATGCTTAGCTATAATTGTAAAACATTCCAAATTGAAAATTTGGGATGTTACAAGAAATAAAAGCGACGGACTGCATAATAAAGGTTGCTTTCACAAGGGGCAATATAATGTGATGTTCCTTTGCATTAAGGGCTTGTGCATCCAACAGCAAAAAGCGCATAACAACCTCTGATTCCCTCTGCTAAGGGCCTATCGTTTACTTTTATGCATTTACTTTTCTGTATTTACTTTTATGCAAGAGTCATTAATGTTCCTCCCTGTTCCGCTCTATTTATTCTTTAGTTGGCAAGCATTATGTGGTAGGGAAAGATCTAGGCACATATATCCAGTTGAATATAGGTGATCATGAGTTATTATTGTTGACATTATCCCTGAGATAAATAAGTTGGGAGGCGAAACATTAAGCCCCTATGTTCCTATGTGTTTGACTGAAACGGTTTTTTCTAAAAATATGCTTTGAGTGTCAGCAATCTTGGAAGACTGAAAGATGGTTGAGTATGTGAAATTTGCTAGATCAAAGCTCTTACATAGACCCTTCCTGAAAATAAGATGAATTGCAATTGTTTGATGACTGAGAACATAGTTTGTTAGTTTTCAAGAAAGTTTATGGCCTATAATTTTATGAGATGAGCTACTGATTATGATATATATTGATGCTAGAAAAAGTGATTGAAATTATTATTGATCAAACTTATGCATTATGCTAGCATTCACACTTCATAAATTATTTCTTTTATCATTTACCTACTCGAGGACGCGCAGAAATTAAGCTTGGGGATGCTGATGCGTCTCCAACGTATCTATAATTTATGAAGTATCCATGCCATGTTTATAACAATTCTATATGGTTTTGGTATGATTTGATTAGAACTAACCCGGACTGACGCTGTTTTCAGCAGAATTGCCATGGTGTTGTTTTTTGTGCAGAAATAAAAGTTCTTGGAATTGGATGAAACTTTTTGGAGATTTTTTATGGAATAAATAAAAAATACTGGAACCAAGACCCACTGGAGGGGGGCCACCCAGTGCCCACGAGGCACCAAGGCGCGCCACCCCCCCAAGCGCGCCCTGGTACCTCATGGGGCCCACGTGGCTCCGTCTGACCTGATACCAACGCTGAAAAATCCTATAAATAGAGAAACCCCCAGAAATAACCCTAGATGTTCGACTCCACCGCCGCAAGCCTCTGTACCTCCACGATCTCATGTACAACCCTTTTCCGGCACCCTGCCGGAGGAGGGAAATCATCACCGGAGGCCATCTTCATCATCCCGGCGGTCTCCATGACGAGGAGGGAGTAGTTCACCCGCGGGGCTGAGGGTTTGTACCAGTAGCTATGTGTTTTATCTCTCTCTCTCTCTCTTGTGTTCTTGATTTGGCATGATCTTGATGTATCACGAGCTTTGTTAATATAGTTGGATCATATGGTGTTTCCTCCCTCTCTATCCTTGTTGTGATGAATCGAATCTTTTCCCTTTGAGGTTTCGTTTTTGTCGGATTGAATATTTCAGATTTGAGAACACTTGATGTATGTCTTGCATATGAATACCCGTGGTGACAATGGGGTATTATATTGATTCACTTGATTTATGTTTTGGCATTCAACCCGCGGATTCTCGCGGTGACGTTGGGGTAATCTATGCATATGGGTTGATGCACGTTTTCATTATCTTTTCTCTGATAGAAAATTTGAGGTGCTCCTTGGAGTTCTTTATGTGGATTGAATATTATGATTATGAAGTTGTTTGATGCATATCATATAATCAACTCACGGATACTTGTGGTGACATTGGAGTATCTAGGTGACATTAGAGTTGGTTGATGTGTATCATATGGTGTTATTTTAGTACGAACTCTAGGGCTGTTTGTGACACTTATAGGAATAGCTCAATAGATTGATCGGAAAGGATAACTTTGAGGTGGTTTCGTACCCTACAAACAATTTCTATCTTATGTTCTCCACTAATAGGAACTTGGGAGTGATTCTTTATCGCACGTTGTGGGATGGTTATATGATCCAATTATATTAGCATTGTTGAGAGATTGCACTAGCGAAAGTATGAACCCTAGGCCTTGTTTTTAAGTATTGCAATACCATTTGTGCTCACTTTTGTTACTTGCTACCTTGCTGTTTTTATATTTTCAGATTACAAAAACCTATATCTACTATCCATACTACACTTTTATCACCATCTCTTTGCCGAACTAGTGCACCTATACAATTTACCATTGTATTGGGTGTGTTGGGGACACAAGAGATTTCTTGTATTTGGTTGCAGGGTTGTTTGAGAGATACCATCTTCAACCTACGCCTCCCACGGATTGATAAACCTTAGGTCATCCACTTGAGGGAAAATTGCTACTGTCCTACAAAACTCTGCGCTTGGAGGCCCAACACGAGTCTACAAGAATAAGTTGTGTAGTAGACATCAAGCCCCTATGACTTGGGAGCCATAGAATTATCTGATCACAAGGTGATCGAGATGACATGTTGCTTGGTCGGATAACCAATAGTGTGACGGTCCATGTGACCATAGATGATGGTGCATCAGTGATTCTAGTCTTACCTTGTTATCTTGAGTAATATTTACTTCCACCGCATAGTAGCTAGTAATAAGTTAACTTGTTATTGCTATGTTGTTGTTTTACCTTGATGCTTTTGGTTGTTGTGAGCTTGCGAGTACATTCAACGTACTCACCTGGCTTATCATGCCAATCTGCAGGAGATGCTGTGATTGATTGCTTGTCGAGGATTCCATTCGTGCGAGCTAGACCATGTCCCAGCCAGAGTCCCTGCGGAGTGGAGTTCACTACCGTCGTCGTCATTCCGCAGCTACGAGTTGTTCCGCTGCTAGCATAGAGTTACCTTAGCATGCGTAGTGTCGCCGTGCCGTTGCAATCTTTGTAATAGCAGACCTTTGTACCTTATCGTTTGTAATAAGACCTGATTTGTTCTATGCCAAACAGTGCCGTATTCCAGAAGACATTTCTGGGCTGGAATACGGGGCGTTCCGGTCCCTCTGAGCCGGGGTGCCACACCCAAGGTAATATTCAAGGAAGACCCAAGCAACTAAGCTTGGGGATGCCCCGGAAGGCATCCCCTCTTTCGTCTTCAACACTATCGGTAACCTCACTTGGAGCAATATTTTTATTCGTCACATAATATGAGTTTTGCTTGGAGTGTCATTTTCCTATATTGATATTTGCTTGATGTTATCAATAATCATGTTTTGTATCTTTTAGTTCAATAAAATGCCAATTATAGCCTTTACCATGCTCAGTTTGCAAGTTCATGTGTTGCTGTTTGAAAACAGAAAGTTTTCTGTTATCTCCAGAATATTCCTGAATAGTCAGAACATGATAAAAATCTGAAATTTATACACAGTAAGCATGCATGAGTTCTCGGTCATGTGGTAAGTTTTCAGAATGTTTGGAGTTAGGGAAGAATGGATTCTTATTCCCCTTTTACAGACTGTTCTGTTTTGGCAGATTGCTGTTATAGTTGCATTGTTTGCATATGTTTGCGTGTTTAATGTTTCTATTTGTGGATAGGAGTATTAATTATGAAGAGGCATTTAGTATGCAATGTTTAATTATAATTTTTGTGATTTGCTACAGTAGAGAATGTTAAGGTTTTGAGTTGATTTATACTAACTTATCTCACGAGTTCTTGTTGAGTTTTGTGAGGATGAAGTTTTTAAGATTTAGAGAAACCGTGATATGAGAGGAATTAAGGAGACACAAAAGCTCAAGCTTGGGGATGCCCAAGGCATCCCAATATAATATTTCAAGAAGTCTCAAGCATCTAAGCTTGGGGATGCCCCGGTAGGCATCCCACCTTTCTACATCAACAATTATCGGTTCGTCTTGGTTGAGCCTAAATTTTTGCTTCTTCACATGATGTGTGCTATTCTTGGAATGTCATTTTATTTTGTTTTCCTTGCTGTTTGAATAAAATACTTAAGATCTGAAATTTTTAAATGAGAGAGAGTCCCCACATAGCTACCTATTTACTTAACTACTCATTTGGTCTTCACTTATATCCTTTTGGAGTAGTTTGTCATTTACTCTTGTTCTTCACTTATATCCTATGAGTAAATTGTTGAAATGAATTGAATATCATAAAGTTGAAATTTATATGCTTCATATGCTTGTCCCATGGGGAGTAGTGACTTCACATACAAGAAGTATAAGTGGTAAAATTTATTGAAAGTTAACAAACATAGCATTGGTCACTTGAACAATTCATGAAAGAATTTTGAAGGAAGAGAATGTTCACATATAAATATACTATCTTGGACATCTTCTATGATTGTGAGCCCCCATTAATTATTTTCAAGCTTGATCAAGTAGTTGACGTTGGACAAGGAAGACAACGTAATGAGTTATGTTTGTTTATATTCACATAGAAGTTATATTGTCATGGATCCTCTAACATGTGGTGCTTGCTTAGGTTCTTTTGCTAGCCAAAAATTCGCACTAAGTAGAGATACTACTTGTGCATCCAAAAACCATTAAACCCAGTTTCTTGCCATGAGTGTCCACCATATCTACCTATGGATTGAATAAGATCCTTCAAGTAAGTTGTCATCGATGAAAAAAGCAATAAAAATTTCTCCTAAAATATGTATGATCTTTTATTGCAAGGGAAAAAAAGCATTGTACGAACTTGTGATGGTAAAGAAATAAAAGCGACGGACTGCATAATAAAGGTTGCTATGACAAGGGGCAATATAACGTGACGTTCCTTTGCATTAAGGGCTTGTTCATCCAACAACAAAAAGCGCATGACAAGCTCTGCTTCCCTCTGCGAAGGGCCTATCTTTTACTTTTATGCATTTACTTTTCTGTATTTACTTTTATGCAAGAGTCATTAATGTTCCTCCCTATTCCGCTCTATTTAGTCTTTAGTTGGCAAGCATTATGTGGTAGGGAAAGATCCAGGCACATATATCCAGTTGAATATAGGTGATCATGAGTTATTATTGTTGACATTATCCCTGAGATAAATAAGTTGGGAGGCAAAACATTAAGCCCCTATCTTCCTATGTGTTTGACTGAAACGGTTTGTTCTAAAAATATGCTTTGAGTGTCAGCAATCATGGAAGACTAAAAGATGGTTGAGTATGTGGAATTTGCTAGATCAAAGCTCTTACATAGACCCTTCCTGAAAATAAGATGAATTGCAATTCTTTGATGACTAAGAACATAGTTTGTTAGTTTTCAACAAAGTTTATGGCCTATACTTTAAACATGTGAATAGCTTGCTACTTGATCATGAGAAGTTTTATAAGATGAGCTACTGATTATGATATATATTGATGCTAGAGAAAGTGATTGAAATTATTATTGATCAAACTTATGCATTATGCTAGCATTCACACTTCATAAATTATTTCTTTTATCATTTACCTACTCGAGGACGCACAGAAATTAAGCTTGGGGATGCTGATGCGTCTCCAACGTATCTATAATTTATGAAGTATTCATGCCATGTTTATAACAATTCTATATGGTTTTGGTATGATTTGATTAGAACTAACCCGGACTGACGCTGTTTTCAACAGAATTGCCATGGTGTTGTTTTTTGTGCAGAAATAAAAGTTCTTGGAATTGGATGAAACTTTTTGGAGATTTTTTGTGGAATAAATAAAAAATAATGGAACCAAGACCCACTGGAGGGGGGCCACCAAGTGCCCACGAGGCACCAGGGCACGCCCCCCCCCCCCCCAGGCGCGCCCTGGTACCTCATGGGGCCCACGTGGCTCCGTCTGACCTGATACCAACGCTGAAAAATCCTATAAATAGAGAAACCCCCAGAAATAACCCTAGATGTTTGACTCCACCGCCGCAAGCCTCTGTACCTCCACGATCTCATGTACAACCCTTTTCCGGCACCCTGCCGGAGGAGGGAAATCATCACCGGAGGCCATCTTCATCATCCCGGCGGTCTCCATGACGAGGAGGGAGTAGTTCACCCGCGGGGCTGAGGGTTTGTACCAGTAGCTATGTGTTTTATCTCTCTCTCTCTTGTGTTCTTGATTTGGCACGATCTTGATGTATCGCGAGCTTTGTTAATATAGTTGGATCATATGGTGTTTCCTCCCTCTCAATCCTTGTTGTGATGAATCGAATCTTTTCCCTTTGAGATTTCGTTATTGTCGGATTGAATATTTCAGATTTGAGAACCCTTCATGTATGTCTTGCATATGAATACCCGTGGTGACAATGGAGTATTATATTGATTCACTTGATATATGTTTTGGCATTCAACCCGCGGATTCTCGCGGTGACATTGGGGTAATCTATGCATAGGGGTTGATGCACGTTTTCATTATCTTTTCTCTGATAGAAACTTTGAGGTGCTCCTTGGAGTTCTTTATGTGGATTGAATATTATGATTATGAAGTTGTTTGATGCATATCGTATAATCAACTCACGGATACTTGTGGTGACATTGGAGTATCAAGGTGACATTAGAGTTGGTTGATGTGTATCATATGGTGTTATTTTAGTATGAACTCTAGGGCTGTTTGTGACACTTATAGGAATAGCTCAATAGATCGATCGGAAAGGATAACTTTGAGGTGGTTTCGTACCCTACAAACAATTTCTATCTTATGTTCTCCACTAATAGGAACATGGGAGTGATTCTTTATCGCACGTTGTGGGATGGTTATATGATCCAATTATATTAGCATTGTTGAGAGATTGCACTAGCGAAAGTATGAACCCTAGGCCTTGTTTTTAAGCATTGCAATACCATTTGTGCTCACTTTTGTTACTTGCTACCTTGCTGTTTTTATATTTTCAGATTAAAAAAACCTATATCTACTATCCATACTACACTTTTATCACCATCTCTTCGCCGAACTAGTGCACCTATACAATTTACCATTGTATTGGGTGTGTTGGGGACACACGAGATTTATTGAATTTGGTTGCAGGGTTGTTTGAGAGATACCATCTTCAACCTACGCCTCCCACGGATTGATAAACCTTAGGTCATCCACTTGAGGGAAAATTGCTACTGTCCTACAAATCTCTGCGCTTGGAGGCTTAACACGAGTCTACAAGAATAAGTTGTGTAGTAGACATCAAGCCCCAATGACTTGGGAGCCATAGAATTATCTGATCACAAGGTGATCGAGATGACATGTTGCTTGGTCGGATAACCAATAGTGTGATGGTCCCTGTGACCATAGATGTTGGTGCATCAGTGATTCTAGTCTTACCTTGTTATCTTGAGTAATATTTAGTTCCACCGCATAGTAGCTAGTAATAAGTTAACTTGTTATTGCTATGTTGTTGTTTTGCCTTGATGCTTTTGGTTGTTGTGAGCTTGCGAGTACATTCAAAGTACTCACCTGGCTTATCATGCCAATCTGCAGGAGATGCTGTGATTGATTGCTTGTCGAGGATTCCATTCGTGCGAGCTAGACCATGTCCCAGCCAGAGTCCCTGAGGAGTGGAGTTCACCACCGTCGTCGTCATTCCGCTGCTACGAGTTGTTCCGCTGCTAGCATAGAGTTACCTTAGCATGCGTAGTGTCGCCGTGCCGTTGCAATCTTTGTAACAGCAGACCTTTGTACCTTAACGTTTGTAATAAGACCTGATTTGTTCTATGCCAAACAGTGCCGTATTCCAGAAGACATTTCTGGGCTAGAATACGGGGCGTTCCGGTCCCTCTGAGCCGGGGTGCCACACCCAAGGTAATATTCAAGGAAGACCCAAGCAACTAAGCTTGGGGATGCCCCGGAAGGCATCCCCTCTTTCGTCTTCAACACCATCGGTAACCTCACTTGGAGCTATATTTTTATTCGTCACATAATATGAGTTTTGCTTGGAGTGTCATTTTCCTCTATTGATATTTGCTTGATGTTATCAATAATCATGTTTTGTATCTTTTAGTTCAATAAAATGCCAATTATAGCCTTTACCATGCTCAGTTTGCAAGTTCATGTGTTGCTGTTTGAAAACAGAAAGTTTTCTGTTATCTCCAGAATATTCCTGAATATTCAGAACGTGATAAAAATCTGAAATTTATACACAGTAAGCATGCATGAGTTCTCAGTCACGTGGTAAGTTTTCAGAATGTTTGGAGTTAGGGAAGTATGGATTCTTATTCCCCTTTTACAGACTATTCTGTTTTGGCAGATTGCTGTTATAGTTGCATTGTTTGCATATGTTTGCGTGTTTAATGTTTCTATTTGTGGATAGGAGTATTAATTATGAAGAGGCATTTAGTATGCAATGTTTAATTATAATTTTTGTGATTTGCTACAGTAGAGAATGTTAATGTTTTGAGTTGATTCATACTAACTTATCTCACGAGTTCTTGTTGAGTTTTGTGAGGATGAAGTTTTTAAGATTTAGAGAAACTGTGATAAGAGAGGAATTAAGGAGACACAAAAGCTCAAGCTTGGGGATGCCCAAGGCATCCCAATATAATATTTCAAGAAGTCTCAAGCATCTAAGCTGGGGGATGCCCCGGTAGGCATCCCACCTTTCTACATCAACAATTATCGGTTAGTCTTGATTGAGCCTAAATTTTTGCTTCTTCACATGATGTGTGCTATTCTTGGAATGTCATTTTATTTTGTTTTCCTTGCTGTTTGAATAAAATACTTAAGATCTGAAATTTTTAAATGAGAGAGAGTCCCCACATAGCTACCTATTTACTTAACTACACATTTGGTCTTCACTTATATCCTTTTGGAGTAGTTTGTCATTTACTCTTGTTCTTCACTTATATCCTATGAGTAAATTGTTGAAATGAATTGAATATCATAAAGTTGAAATTTATATGCTTCATATGCTTGTCCCATGGGGAGTAGTGACTTCACATACAAGAAGTATAAGTGGTAAAATTTATTGAAAGTTAACAAACATAGCATAGGTCACTTGAACAATTCATGAAAGAATTTTGAAGGAAGAGAAGTTTCACATATAAATATACTATCTTGGACATCTTCTATGATTGTGAGCCCCTATTAATTATTTTCAAGCTTGATCGAGTAGTTGACGTTGGACAAGGAAGACAGCGTAATGAGTTATGTTTGTTTATATTCACATAGAAGTTATATTGTCATGGATCCTCTAACATGTGGTGCTTGCTTAGGATCTTTTGCTAGCCAAAAATTCGCACTAAGTAGAGATACTACTTGTGCATCCAAAAACCATTAAACCCAGTTTCTTGCCATGAGTGTCCACCATATCTACCTATGGATTGAATAAGATCCTTCAAGTAAGTTGTCATCGATGCAAAAAAGCAATAAAAATTGCTCCTAAAATATGTATGATCTTTTATGGCAAGGAAAAATAAGCATTGTATGAACTTGTGATGGTAAAGAAATAAAAGCGACGGACTGCATAATAAAGGTTGCTATCACAAGTGCAATATAACGTGACGTTCCTTTGCATTAAGGGCTTGTGCATCCAACAACAAAAAGCGCATGACAACCTCTGCTTCCCTCTGCGAAGGGCCTATCTTTTACGTTTATGCATTTACTTTTCTGTATTTACTTTTATGCAAGAGTCATTAATGTTCCTCCCTATTCCGCTCTATTTATTCTTTAGTTGGCAAGCATTATGTGGTAGGGAAAGATCCAGGCACATATATCCAGTTGAATATAGGTGATCATGAGTTATTATTGTTGACATTATCCCTGAGATAAATAAGTTGGGAGGCGAAACATTAAGCCCCTATCTTCCTATGTGTTTGACTGAAACGGTTTGTTCTAAAAATATGCTTTGAGTGTCAGCAATCATGGAAGACTAAAACATGGTTCAGTATGTGGAATTTGCTAGATCAAAGCTCTTACATAGACCCTTCCTGAAAATAAGATGAATTGCAATTGTTTGATGACTGAGAACATAGTTTGTTAGTTTTCAAGAAAGTTTATGGCCTATACTTTAAACATGTGAATAGCTTGCTACTTGATCATGAGAAGTTTTATGAGATGAGCTACTGATTATGATATATATTGATGCTAGAGAAAGTGATTGAAATTATTATTGATCAAACTTATGCATTATGCTAGCATTCACACTTCATAAATTATTTCTTTTATCATTTACCAACTCGAGGACGCGCAGAAATTAAGCTTGGGGATCCTGATGCGTCTCCAACGTATCTATAATTTATGAAGTATCCATGCCATGTTTATAACAATTCTATATGGTTTTGGTATGATTTGATTAGAACTAACCCGGACTGACGCTGTTTTCAGCAGAATTGCCATGGTGTTGTTTTTTGTGTAGAAATAAAAGTTCTTGGAATTGGATGAAACTTTTTGGAGATTTTTTATGGAATAAATAAAAAATACTGGAACCAAGACCCACTGGAGGGGGGCCACCCAGTGCCCACGAGGCACCAGGGCGCGCCACCCCCCCAGGCGCGCCCTGGTACCTCATGGGGCCCACGTGGCTCCGTCTGACCTGATACCAACGCTGAAAAAATCCTATAAAAAGAGAAACCCCCAGAAATAACCCTAGATGTTCGACTCCACCGCCGCAAGCCTCTGTACCTCCACGATCTCATGTACAACCCTTTTCCGGCACCCTGCCGGAGGAGGGAAATCATCACCGGAGGCCATCTTCATCATCCCGGCGGTCTCCATGACGAGGAGGGAGTAGTTCACCCGCGGGGCTGAGGGTTTGTACCAGTAGCTATGTGTTTTATCTCTCTCTCTCTCTCTCTTGTGTTCTTGATTTGGCACGATCTTGATGTATCGCGAGCTTTGTTAATATAGTTGGATCATATGGTGTTTCCTCCCTATCTATCCTTGTTGTGATGAATCGAATATTTTCCCTTTGAGGTTTCGTTATTGTCGGATTGAATATTTCAGATTTGAGAACACTTGATGTATGTCTTGCATATGAATACCCGTGGTGACAATGGGGTATTATATTGATTCACTTGATATATGTTTTGGCATTCAACCCGCGGATTCTCGCGGTGACATTGGGGTAATCTATGCATAGGGGTTGATGCACGTTTTCATTATCTTTTCTCTAGTAGAAACTTTGAGTTGCTCCTTGGAGTTCTTTATGTGGATTGAATATTATGATTGTGAAGTTGTTTGATGCATATCGTATAATCAACTCACGGATACTTGTGGTGACATTGGAGTATCTAGGTGACATTAGAGTTGGTTGATGTGTATCATATGGTGTTATTTTAGTACGAACTCTAGGGCTGTTTGTGACACTTATAGGAATAGCTCAATAGATCGATCGGAAAGGATAACTTTGAGGTGGTTTCGTACCCTACAAACAATTTCTATCTTATGTTCTCCACTAATAGGAACTTGGGAGTGATTCTTTATCGCACGTTGAAGGATGGTTATATGATCCAATTATATTAGCATTGTTGAGAGATTGCACTAGCGAAAGTATGAACCCTAGGCCTTGTTTTTAAGCATGGCAATACCATTTGTGCTCACTTTTGTTACTTGCTACCTTGCTGTTTTTATATTTTCAGATTACAAAAACCTATATCTACTATCCATACTACACTTTTATCACCATCTCTTCGCCGAACTAGTGCACCTATACAATTTACCATTGTATTGGGTGTGTTGGGGACACGCGAGATTTCTTGTATTTGGTTGCAGGGTTGTTTGAGAGATACCATCTTCAACCTACGCCTCCCACGGATTGATAAACCTTAGGTCATCCACTTGAGGGAAAATTGCTACTGTCCTACAAAATCTGCGCTTGGAGGCCCAACACGAGTCTACAAGACTAAGTTGTGTAGTAGACATCAAGCCCCAATGACTTGGGAGCCATAGAATTATCTGATCACAAGGTGATAGAGATGACATGTTGCTTGGTCGGATAACCAATAGTGTGATGGTCCATGTGACCATAGATGATGGTGCATCAGTGATTCTAGTCTTATCTTGTTATCTTGAGTAATATTTACTTCCACCGCATAGTAGCTAGTAATAAGTTAACTTGTTATTGCTATGTTGTTGTCTTGCCTTGATGCTTTTGGTTGTTGTGAGCTTGCGAGTACATTCAAAGTACTCACCTGGCTTATCATGCCAATCTGCAGGAGATGCTGTGATTGATTGCTTGTCGAGGATTCCATTCGTGCGAGCTAGACCATGTCCCAGCCAGAGTCCCTACGGAGTGGAGTTCACCACCGTCGTCGTCATTCCGCTGCTACGAGTTGTTCTGCTGCTAGCATAGAGTTGCCTTAGCATGCGTAGTGTCGCCGTGCCGTTGCAATCTTTGTAATAGCAGACCTTTGTACCTTATCGTTTTGTAATAAGAGCTGATTTGTTCTATGCCAAACAGTGCCGTATTCCAAAAGACATTTCTGGGCTAGAATACGGGGCGTTCCGGTCCCTCTGAGCCGGGGTGCCACA
This sequence comes from Elymus sibiricus, assembly GCA_039707655.1. Lineage (NCBI taxonomy): Eukaryota > Viridiplantae > Streptophyta > Magnoliopsida > Poales > Poaceae > Elymus > Elymus sibiricus. The sequence continues at coordinate 335,710,309 of CM077666.1, forward strand.
CCCAAGGTAATATTCAAGGAAGACCCAAGCAACTATCGGTAACCTCACTCAGAGCTATATTTTTATTCGCCACATAATATGAGTTTTGCTTGGAGCGTAATTTTCCTCTATTGATATTTGCTTGATGTTATCAATAATCATGTTTTGTATCTTTTAGTTGAGTAAAATGCCAATTATAGCCTTTACCATGCTCAGTTTGCAAGTTCATGTGTTGCTGTTTGAAAACAGAAAGTTTTCTGTTATCTCCAGAATATTGCTGAATAGTCAGAACATGATAAAAATCTGAATTTTTTACACAGTAAGCATGCATGAGTTCTCGGTCACGTGGTAATTTTTCAGAATGTTTGGAGTTAGGGAAGTATAGATTCTTATTCCCCTTTTACAGACTGTTCTGTTTTGGCAGATTGCTGTTATAGTTGCATTGTTTGCATATGTTTGCGTGTTTAATGTTTCTATTTGTGGATAGGAGTATTAATTATGAAGAGGCATTTAGTATGCAATGTTTAATTATAATTTTTGTGATTTGCTACAGTAGAGAATGTTAAGGTTTTGAGTTGATTTATACTAACTTATCTCACGAGTTCTTGTTGAGTTTTGTGAGGATGAAGTTTTTAAGATTGAGAGAAACCGTGATATGAGAGGAATTAAGGAGACACAAAAGCTCAAGCTTGGGGATGCCCAAGGCATCCCAATATAATATTTCAAGAAGTCTCAAGCATCCAAGCTTGGGGATGCCCCGGTAGGCATCCCACCTTTCTACATCAACAATTATCGGTTAGTCTTGGTTGAGCCTAAATTTTTGCTTCTTCACATGATGTGGGCTATTCTTGGAATGTCATTTTATTTTGTTTTCCTTGCTGTTTGAATAAAATACTTAAGATCTGAAATTTTTAAATGAGAGAGAGTCCCCACATAGCTACCTATTTACTTAACTACTCATTTGGTCTTCACTTATATCCTTTTGGAGTAGTTTGTCATTTACTCTTGTTCTTCACTTATATCCTATGAGTAAATTGTTGAAATGAATTGAATCTCGTAAATTTCAAATTTATATGCTTCATATGCTGGTCCCATGGGGAGTAGTGACTTCACATTCAAGAAGTATAAGTGGTAAAATTTATTGAAAGTTAACAAACATAGCATTGGTCACTTGAACAATTCATGAAATAATTTTGAAGGAAGAGATGTTTCACATATAAATATACTATCTTGGACGTCTTCTATGATTGTGAGCCACCATTAATTATTTTCAAGCTTGATCAAGTAGTTGACGTTGGACAAGGAAGACAACGTAATGAGTTATGTTTGTTTATATTCACATAGAAGTTATATTGTCATGGATCCTCTAACATGTGGTGCTTGCTTAGGATCTTTTGCTAGCCAAAACTTCGCACTAAGTAGAGATACTACTTGTGCATCCAAAAACCATTAAACCCAGTTTCTTGCCATGAGTGTCCACCATATCTACCTATGGATTGAATAAGATTCTTCAAGTAAGTTGTCATTGGTGCAAAAAGCAATAAAAATTGCTCCTAAAATATGTATGATCTTTCATTGCAAGGGAAAATAAGTGTTGTACGAACTTGTGATGGTAAAGAAATAAAAGCGATGGACTGCATAATAAAGGTTGCTATCACAAGGGGCAATATATCGTGACGTTCCTTTGCATTAAGGGCTTGTGCATCCAACAACAAAAAGCGCATGACAACCTCTGCTTCCCTCTGTGAAGGGCCTATCTTTTACTTTTATGCATTTACTTTTCTGTATTTACTTTTTTGCAAGAGTCATTAATGTTCCTCCCTATGCCGCTCTACTTATTCTTTAGTTGGCAAGCATTATGTGGTAGGGAAAGATCCAGGCACATATATCCAGTTGAATATAGGTGATCATGAGTTATTTTTGTTGACATTATCCCTGAGATAAATAAGTTGGCAGGCGAAACATTAAGCCCCTATCTTCCTATGTGTTTGACTAAAACGGTTTGTTCTAAAAATATGCTTTGAGTGTCAGCAATTATGGAAGACTAAAAGATGGTTGAGTATGTGGAATTTGCTAGATCAAAGCTCTTATAACACCCCTATGTAATGAGCTACAGTGATCCACCGTATTAATGCCAAGTCATCTGAGAAATCATAGAAAATAAACCGTAGCTCGGATAATATCTCACTGTTTCTATAATATCTCATTTCAAATTCTGTCACTGAATTCAAATTCAAATGCAATTGAAATTTGAAGTTGCACAAAAGTTTCTGGAAAAATGTTCATATTTTAGTAGATATTCCAAAACAATTTGTTGTTCAGGAAAACAACATCACCTTGTTGCTAAAATGAGCATTAGCATTTAATCCAGTGCAATTCCAACAATTATAATTGCAGATTCATTTATGAAAAATGCAAATGAATTCCTCTGCCTCCCAAAATAATTATGGTAGTGCCTAAAAATGCAAAGTATTTAATGGGCCAAGTCACACCTTTTTCTAAAATGATTTGGTTGCCCAAATATTTATTTTCCCCACTCTGTTTATTAAATAAAAGAGAAAAGACAGAAAAGGGAAAAATCAGAAACTTACCTGGTGCTGGGCCAGCCGGCCCAGCCCACCTGGGTCTCCCCTACCTGCTCCCACGCCGTGTCGCCGTCCCCCCATCCGGCGCGCGCTGCGCCGACCACCGCTCGCCACGGCGTCGGGGCAGTTGGGCGAGGGGATAAGGGCCATCCCGTCCGTCTCCCCTGGATGCCGCGCCCTTCATTCTCTCTCTCTCCCTCGCTAGCTCGCTCGTTCCCACCACCACCGAGCGCCACCGCCGACTTGCCGCTACCACCGTCGTGGCCACCGGCGCCCATTTGCCTCTCCGACGAGTCCGGAAGGCCAGCTGGCCTCTGCCTCTTCTTCCTCGACCGGCGGTTGGAGCAGGGGAGCCCTACACGCGTCGGATCGACCCCTTCGTCAACCTCGGGTCGCCGGTGATTCCCTCCCTCTCCGGCGTGTCGGCAGCCCCTAAACCTCCGCCGCCTTTTGTGTGCCACTCCGTAAGCCTCCACCCTCTCCCCTGGCCTCTCTGGTTGCTTGCTTGCGCGGTAGATCGGCGATTCCGCTAAGGCCCGAACGTCGCCGCCGCCATTGCTCGACGCCGGCGTGCCTACCGGCCATCTCCGCCCGTTTCGACGCCGCAGATCGACGAGCGGAGTAGTGCCCGTTCGAACGCAGCAGAAAACGCGCAAAACGGCGCACCATGGCGTTTTTCCGGCCGTCTCCGGCGTTCGGCCACTGCGAACGGCTCGCCGGAGCCTGTTCCGGCGCCGGCGCTGAGCTGGCCTGGCGTGGGGCCCGCCCAAGGTCACTGCCATGTGGGCCCCTGGTCGCGGTTGACCGCGTTGACCACGGTCAACGGGCTGACGTGGCAGCTATAGCCACTGACGTGTGGGCCCCCTTCGGTTAATTAAATTAACTAAACCATTTTTTAATTAAACCTAATTTAATAAGTTAGTTAGTGACACTGATAGTAGGCCCCACCTAGCCTAATTACTCTGTTAGTTAGTTAGTTAGTCCACTGTCGGTGACAGGTGGGTCCCGCAGGTCAGGTTTGACCTGGACCAGCCGGTTTGACTCGCTGACGTCACAGTGACATCATGTTGACGTAGATTAGTATTTTCTGTTATTTTCTAAATTGATTTAAATTTCAGAAAAATGCTAAAGTCTTTGAAAAATCATAGAAAATAAACCGTAGCTCGGATCGAAAAACTTTCTACATGAAAGTTGCTCAGAAAAATCCCATGAATCCGATCATGCCATCTGTTTTCATGTCGGGACCCTCTACGTAGGTGAACCGGCAAATTTTTGTCTGTTTCCGGTAGTTGAATGGTGCATACCTACCGGTTAATAATTCCAACTTAAATCCTAAAATAGCTAAAATGGTTTAGAGATGCATTTAGGCAACCCTGCACTGCATCTTAGCATGTCATGCTCTGTGTTGCATCTGTTGCCTTTATTTATTGTTTCTTCCCCCTCTTCTTCTCCGATAGCCCCCGAGACTGACGCAGCTCAGGAGACCGACGACACCACTGACGATCCCTCCTTTGCCGCAGAGCTTCCAGGCAAGCAACCCCCCTTGACGCATGCCTATATCACCTATTCCTCCTCCCTCCTGCTTGCATTAGAAATTGCTACTGTTCTGTTTTATCCTATTCTGATGCATAGCCTGTCCTTGTAACTGTTATTGATACCTGCCTGTTATCCAAACTGCTTAGTATAGGTTGGATGGTAAATCATCTGTGGCCCCTCTTCCTTGCTGTAGTTGCCCCGCTTTAGTACCTGTGCCCCGATCGATGTGATCGAACGGGCTGTGACCAGCACATCACCACACACCCCTAAGTTGCTCGACTCTGCAGAGCTAACATCGAGTGCCGAGGGTGATACCTCTTATCTCACTCCCGATATTGCCTCTGTAGTACAATTAGTCGGTGGTGGGTTACCGAGGGTGATTCCTCTTCCACCACCTCCGATGAAGCTTCTGTCGTGCAACCCCACAAGTGTGAATACCATCGAGGGTGATTCCTCCGGATTCACTTTGACGGGATCATCGAGTGGGAATCCACGAGGGTGATTCCTCGGATTCCTGCTTGATGTTATGGACACACAGTTACTTGCACTTTATTACTATAGTTACTGGATAAAGTCGGGTAGGCCCCGAGGGGTACCCGCGAGTGATTTGGAGTCGGGTTGACCATGAGGGTACCCGCAAGATGAATACGTGGCACGGCCGGGCATTCTTAGCCCTTGCCGTAAGTCCACAAGACGGGGCGACGGGGTCACAAGATCATGAGTCTCTGCTCGTTACCGTGCGCTCCAAATGCACTAATGGGTTAGGATATGTAATCTGAGTAGGCCTCTGGCCTTTTCGTGCTAACCAGCACGTGGGAATAATATGGGTACTCGGTGTCGTACGTATCAGCCGAAGCTCTTCAGACGTCAGCAGTTGAGCGGCGCGCGCCGGGTTGGTCTGGTAAAGCCTGTGCTTGTATTAAGGCGGCTAGGACTGCTCGCCGGCCGCGTACGCAATGCGCAAGAGTGCAAAGGGTGATGGGCCCAAGACCCCTGAGTGCTTAGGATGTAGACCGGCGTGTTGGCTTCTCTGTTGAGCCTAGGTAGGGCTACGACGTGTCGATAGTCCGAGGCCGGGCATCGACTAAGCAAGTGTGTCCGGCCAGAATCATCGAGCGTGTTGGGTAAGTTGGTGCACCCCTGCAGGGAAGTATATCTATTCGAATAGCCGTGTCCACAGTAACAGGACGCTCGGAGAATATCCCGATCTTCTACAACTAGAAATGGGTTGAATATATATTGGCTCCAGGATTGCTCTCTCGCAGGGAGTCGAGGGAGGATCCCTGGGCGTGGTTACTTGTACCTGATACTACTACTATATTAATGTACTAATCTATACTCTTCTAATGTTGCAAGACCCTGAAGATGCTAGTCTTCGATAGGCTAGGCCTTTTCCCTCTATTCTGGCATTTCTGTAGCCAAGTCCACATATACAGCCTTCCTTTGATAATGTTGCATAACTAGAATAGTTTTGATGTAAGTCTTGCGAGTACTTTGGATGAGTACTCATGGTTGCTTTGCTTCCCATTTTTCCCCATGCCCGATTATTGCGACTAGATGACGGAGCCACGGAGCCAGCTGCCCCAGCCGACGACTACGACTACTACTACCCCTCTGGCGGATACTACTACTGCGAGGAGCCCTCCGACGACCAGGAGTAGTTAGGAGGCACCCAGGCAGGAGGCCTGCGCCTTTCGATCCAGTGTTTTGTTTTGCCCCGCCTTCTTAAAGGCCTATCTGTTTAGCTTTGTGTCTGTACTCAAATACCTGATGCTTCCGCTGATGCTTGCATGACATCGAGCTTATGTATTCGAGCCCTCGAGGCCCCTGGCTTGTAATATAAAGCTTGTATTATTTTATTTGTGTTTAGAGTTGTGTTGTGATATCTTCAAGTGAGTCTTTAGGATTGATCGTGTGCATTTGCGTGTATGATTAGTGCACGATTAAGTCGGGGGCGTCACAAGTTGGTATCAGAGCCGACTGCCTGTAGGACCCCCCCTTTCCAACTCCTTGGCCGAAGTTGAGTCTAGAATTTGCAAAATGATTTTACCAACATGGCTATGTGGCTTCTGGGCCCACGTCGCCAATGGGTGGTATTAGGATCTTTTATTCCTCTTCTATACTCTAGGACTCTGAATCCTCTTCTGTTCGGGTTAAATGATTTTGCTAACTCTGACATTAGGTTCTCGTAATCACATTCCCCCGGAGAGCTGGATCGTCTGTAACTAATCCTTTCCTTTGATCTGATTAATCTGATAATCATCTTTTCTTTTCCATTTGTTTGTTTAACCTTTCTTTCCAATGCTATCATATGTTTCTCACACTGTCTTTTGAATTCTGCACTATCTTATTTCAGATGCGTCCCGCAAGACAGCTTGTCCGTCTAACCGTGGCTCGTGATGCGACAGTGTACTCCTCGGCAACACTGTTTACAAGGATTACCACGAGTTCAACCAGGAGCAGTACCATGCTGAGGTTCACATCTTTGATCGGCAGAAAAACTCCATCACTGAGTTGCACACCTTCCATGGTGTTGGAGTGACCGCTGATATGGCCGTCCATGATGCTGCCTACACTGCTATTGCCCATCTACGTAGAGAGCACAACAGTCGCTTGGAGGAGACCTCTTTCAGATACATCCCATATGCTCCTGCTGGGGATGAGACTGGATACTACACTGCTACCTGTGCTCCTTACGTGATGCGTCGCTATGACCCGCAGGTTATGGTACAGCACATCCAGGCTCTGGATCGCACTGCTCGAGCTCTTGCTGTCGAGTTGTACGCCACTCCTGGTCGCCTTTACGACGCTCTGACACAGTTGCTGCCAGCAGTCAGTGCACGGATGCACCCAGAGTACATTCTTTACCCGCGCAGGACGGAGATGCCACCAGATCTTGAGTGGCCTGTTGTGGGAGGTTTTATCCCTCCACGTGGTCCTCTTCTTCCAGTTCAGGACCAGGTTCTGCACCAGAGTGTTCATGGAGCACAGGATCCTTCTTTCGAGGGTACCCTGCCTCGTCACCTGCAGCTACCTGGCTTCAGTGGTTTTCTCCGACGCTGATGTAGCATATCGCTATGTCGCGCTGTTGTATCCCTCCACCGCGTGCCTGTGAGCCGCCTAGTTGTCTAGCTTTTCCTTTTGCCGTTGTAACGCTGGTCTGTAACCGAACCTATGTATGGATCTGTATGTCATGATGACTATGTTGATGTATTTATTGCACTTTCTTTTATTGTGCATGTTACTTCATGAATGACTCCATACAATTGCAATGCTTGTTGCTAAACTACCCCTTTCGAATTTTAGCAGGATGGTTAGATCAACAGGTCATGGCCGTGGTGCCAACAATCCACCACTGCCCGACTATATGGCAGCCATGATGCAACAGTTTGAAGTGCACCGTCAGTTTATGCAAGGGCTGATGGATCAGTTCCCTCGTCCCAATGCCAACCAGCAGCCAGCCGCAATCACCTTGCAAGAATTTGTGCGTCTGAATCCAACTATTTATCGCAACTCAGTTCAGCCGCTAGATGCTGATGACTGGCTCCGCGACATCTTTTTCGAGATGGAGTCTGTGAATGTGGACCCTGCCAGCTATGTCAACTTCGCAGCTTATTTCCTGAAGGGACTCGCAGCACAATGGTGGGACACTCACAGACAAACCTTAGCTTCTGGAACTATCATCACCTGGATGGAGTTCAAGGCTGCTTTCCGTGCCCGTTATATTCCGCAAGGAGTTATGGACCGGAAGAAGCGTGAGTTCCACAATCTCACCCAGGGCACTAAGTCTGTGGAAGCCTATCAGCGGGAATTTCTAGAGTTATCTCGCTATGCTGAGGAAGACATTGCTACTGATGCACACAGACAGGAAAAGTTCCATGACGGACTTCACCCAGACCTCAAGCTTGCTCTTGCTGTTCATAGCTTCCCCGATTTTGCCACCTTGGTGAACAGTGCTATCCAGATGGAGACCGCTCAGAGGGAGCACAAGGAATCACAGAAGTGCACCCATGAAGCGGGCTCATCTTCGGGCTCGTCTTCCCAGAAGCGCCACACTTGGATCCCTCAAAGCATGTACCGTCCAGCTGTACCTGTTCAGAGGCCATCCTATGTTGCACCGCGTATGCCACCTCCACCACCAAGGCAGTTCAGGCCTATAGCTCCAATGCCCCGAGCTCCAGCTCCACGTCCTAACAATGGGCTCTGCTTCAAGTGTGGCCATCCAGGTCACCGTGCTAGACACTGCTCTCAGAGTCAGAACCAGCTTATGCTTCCTCCAGCTGGCCGTGGAAATGGCCGTGGTATTAATCAGCCTCGCAATCATAATGCCAGACCTTCATATGGTCGTGTGCAGGCTTATCACGTCAACATGGCAGGAGCCCAGGATCAACCATAGACCGTGATGGGTACTCTCCTTGTTAATTCAGTACCTGCAACTGTTTTATCTGATTCTGGAGCATCGCATTCATTCATGTCAGAAAATTTTGCATACATGCATGACATTAAATGTGAAGCACTGCGTCAACTGCTAGTGGTAAACACTCCCGCGGGCCAATGCCAAACCGCCCTGTTCAGCCCCGATGTCACCATCGATATTGAAGGGTTGGAGTTCTGTGCCTATCCCATTATTTTGAAGTCTTCCAAGATTGACCTCATTCTGGGAATGGATTGGTTGAAGGCTCACACTGCCTTGATCAATTGTGCCACCAAAGTTGTACACCTCCTGCACCCATCAGATGAGCTAGTAAATTACCATGCTCATGTTGTTCAAAGTGCAGAAGCTCAGATCTATGCACTGAATGCGTTGAACGCTTCTCCTCTTGAGGGGATCGAAAACATTCCAGTCATTCGCGACTTCCAAGATGTATTCCCGGAAGAACTCCCAGGAGTACCCCCTGTTAGAGCTGTCGAGTTTGTCATCGACTTGAAACCAGGCACAACTCCTATTGCGAAGTGTCCTTATAAGATGCCTCCGCATGAACTTCTTGAGCTTAAGGAGGAACTCGACAAATCACTTCAAAAGGGTTTCATCCGTCCAAGTTCCTCTGCCTGGGGAGCACCTTCTCTCTTTGTCAAGAAGAAAGATGGTACGAACCGATTGGTCCAAGATTACCAGCCTATCAACCAAGCCACCATTCAGAACAAGTATCTGCTTCCTCGGATCAATGACCTGTATGACCAACTGGCTGGATCATCTGTGTTCTCTAAACTCGACTTGAGGTTGGGTTATCATCAGATCTGCGTCCGCAAAGAGGATATTCTCAAGACTGCATTTGTTACTCGTTATGGCTCCTATGAGTATACTGTTATGTCTTTCGGGTTAACGAATTCCCCAGCAACCTTCTCCCGCCTGATGAATTATATCTTCATGGATTACCTCGACAAATTCGTCGTGGTTTATCTGGATGATATTCTGGTATTTTCCAAGAATAAGGAAGAACATGCTGAACATCTTCGTCTTGTTCTGGAAAAGCTTCGAGAGCACCAGCTATATGCCAAGTATTCCAAGTGTGAATTCTGGTTATCCGAAGTGACCTACCTTGGACATGTGATTTCCAAGGATGGTATTGCTGTCAACCCAGAACGAGTTCAGGCTATTCTTGATTGGACTCCCCCGAAGAATGTCAAGCAAGTCAGAAGTTTTCTCGGACTCGCAAGTTATTGTCGCCGTTTCGTCGAGAACTTCTCTAAAATTGCCAAGCCTCTGACTAATCTGCTTCACAAAGGCATTAAGTTTGAGTGGACAGATAAATGTTAGGAAAGTTTCCAGATCCTTAAGGACAAGCTTACCACTGCTCCAGTGCTTGCACCTCCGGATTCTCGCAAGGATTTTCTGATATATTGTGACGCTTCTCGTCACGGATTAGGCTGTGTCCTGATGCAAGAGCGCAGAGTAATTGCTTATGCCTCACGACAGTTGCGTCCTCACGAAGAGAATTAATCTAGTGCATGATCTTGAACTTGCTGCAGTGATTTATGCATTGAAGCTGTGGCGACATTACCTTCTTGGTAACAGGTGTGAGATTTATACAGATCATCAAAGCCTGAAGTATTTGTTTAGTCAGCCGGATCTCAATCTCCGCCAACAGCGATGGTTGGAAACGATTACGGACTATGACTGTGGTATTTCATATACCCCTGGCAAGGCTAATGTGATGGTTGATGCCTTGAGCCACAAGTCCTACTGCAACAACCTCATGGTTCAGCGAGCTCAACCCCATTTGTATGAAGAACTGCGCAAGCTGAACCTCTGCATTGTTCCACAGGGTTCTCTTAATACCCTTGTTATACAGCCAGATCTTGAGAAGGCTGTTAAGCGTGCGCAAGCTAAAGATGCTGAAGTTGATCTGATGAAAAGAGATCTTCATCTTGAAAAGTACAAGGATTTCTCGCTTGCTGAAGACGGAACTTTGTATTTCAGAGGCCGCATTGTGGTACCTCAGTTCGAATTGATGACTGACAAGGTTATGAAGGAGGCACATGATACACCACTGTCTATCCATCCGGGTAGCACCAAGATGTATTGTGATCTCCGACAAAGGTACTGGTGGTCTAGAATGAAGCAGGACATTGCTCGATATGTTGCTGAATGTGACGTTTGCCGTCGCGTTAAAGCAGAACATCAGAAGCCTGCTGGAATTCTGCAACCGCTCCCTATTCCTTTATGGAAATGGGATAAGGTTCAAATGGATCTCATTACTAGCCTTCCCAAGTCGCAGAAAGGTCATGATGCTATTCTTGTCGTCATCGACCAACTCTCCAAAGTTGCACACTTTCTGCCAGTCAAGGAGACGATCACTGCTAGTCAGTTGGCAGATCTGTATATCTCCAGAATTGTATCACTCCACGGTATTCCAAAGGAGATCAGTCCAGACCATGGCAGCCTTTTCACCTCAATGTTCTAGAAAAGTTTCCAAGAAGCTATGGGAACTCATATAACCTGGAGTTCAGCTTATCACCCCCAGTCCCAAGGCCAGGTCGAACGGGTTAATCAAGTGCTAGAAGATATGCTACGAGCTTGTGTTATTTCATTTGGCAAGAAGTGGGAAGAATCACTCCCGTATGCCAAATTCTCTTACAACAACAGCTATCAAGCCAGCTTGAAAATGGCACCCTTCGAGGTTCTTTATGGACGTAAGTGTCGAACCCCTCTGAATTGGTCAGAAACTGGGGAACGACCGCTCATTGGTCCGGATGTTATTCAACACGCCGAAGAGCAAGTTCATATTGTGCGGGAAAATCTTAAAGCTGCTCAGTCTCGCAAGAAGAGCAATTATGATCGCAAACACTGGGGATCGATCTATCAACCTGGTGAGCAAGCTTATCTTCGTGTCACTCCTATGAAGGGCACTCACCGCTTTGGAATCAAGGGCAAGTTAGCTCCTCGCTACATTGGTCCTTTCCACATTCTCGCCAGACGTGGAGATGTGGCTTATAAATTGGAGTTGCCGCCGCAATTCTCTCACATCCACGATGTCTTCCATGTGTCACAACTTCGCCGTTGCTTCAAGGAATCTCCGAACCGAGCTGTGGATCATGAGTTGTTCGATATGCAAGATCATCTATCTTATAAGGAGCATCCGATCCGCGTTCTCGATCAACCTGAACGTCGGACTCGCCAGAAGACTACCAAGTTCCTTAAAGTGCAGTGGTCGAATCATACTGAAGATGAAGCCACTTGGGAACGCGAGGATCGTCTTTGGGAGGAATACCCTGATCTGTTCCCTTCTACCTCCTGAATTCTCGGGACGAGAATTTCTTTTAGAGGAGGAGAGTTGTAACACCCCTATGTAATGAGCTACAGTGATCCACCATATTAATGCCAAGTCATCTGAGATTTGCAATGATAATCATGTTGGATTAATATCTCATTTCAAATTCTGCCACTCAATTCAAATTCTAATGCAATTGAAATTTGAAGTTGCACAAAAGTTACTGGAAAAATGTTCATATTTTAGCAGATATTGCAAAACAATTTGTTGTTCAGGAAAACAACATCACCTTGTTGCTAAAATGAGCATTAGCATTTAATCCAGTGTAATTCCAGCAATTATAATTGCAGATTCATTTATGAAAAGTGCAAATGAATTCCTCTGCCTCCCAAAATAATTGTGGCAGTGCCTAAAAATGCAAAGTATTTAATGGGCCAAGTCACACCTTTTTCTAAAATGATTTGGTTGCCCAAATATTTATTTTCCCCTCTCTGTTTATTAAATAAAAGAGAAAAGACAGAAAAGGGAAAAATCAGAAGCTTACCTGGTGCTGGGCCAGCCGGCCCAGCCCACCTGGGCCTCCCCTACCTGCTCCCGCGCCGTGTCGCTGTCCCCGCATTGGGCGCGCGCTACGCCGACCACCGCTCGCCACGGCATCGGGGCAGTTGGGCGAGGGGATAAGGGCCATCCCGTCCGTCTCCCCTGGATGCCGCGCCCTCCATTCTCTCTCTGTCCCTCGCGCGCTCGCTCGTTCCCACCACCACCGAGCGCCACCGCCGACTTGCCGCTACCACCGTCGCGGCCACCGGCGCCCATTTGCCTCTCCGACGAGTCCAGAAGGGCAGCCGGCCTCTTCCTCTTCTTCCTCGACCGGCGGTTGGAGCAGGGGAACCCTACATGCCTCGGATCGACCCCTTCGTAAACCTCGGGTCGTCGGTGATTCCCTCCCTCTCCGGCGTCTCGGCAGGTCCTAAACCTCCGCCGGCCTATCGTGTGCCACTCCGTAAGCCTCCACCCTCTCCCCTGGCCTCTCTGGTTGCTCGCTTGCGCGGTAGATCGGCGATTCCGCTAAGGCCCGAATGCCGCCGCCGCCATTGCTCGACGCCGGCGTGCCTACCGGCCATCTCCTCCCGTTTCTACGCCGCAGATCAACGCGCGGAGTAGTGCCCGTTCGAACGCAGCAGAAAACGCGCAAAACGGCGCACCGTGGCATTTTTCCGGCCGTCTAGGGCGTTCGGCTGCCGCGAACGGCTCGCCGAAGCCTGTTCTGGCACCGGCGCTGAGCTGGCCTGGCATGGGCCCCACCCAAGGTCACTGCCATGTGGGCCCCTGGTCGCGGTTGACCGCGTTGACCGCGGTCAACGGGCTGACGTGGCGGCTATAGCCACTGACGTTTGGGCCCCCTTCGGTTAATTAAATTAACTAGACCATTTTTTAATTAAACCTAATTTAATTAGTTAATTAGTGACACTAACAATAGGCCCCACCTAGCCTAATTACTCTGTTAGTTAGTTAGTTAGTCCACTGTCTGTGACAGATGGGTCCCACAGGTCAGGTTTGACCTGGACCAGCCGGTTTGACTCGCTGACATCATAGTGACGTCATGCTGACGTAGATTAATATTTTTTGTTATTTTCTAAATTGATTTAAATTTCAGAAAAATGCTGAAGTCTTTGAAAAATCATAGAAAATAAACCGTAGCTCGGATCGAAAAACTTTCTACATGAAAGTTGCTCAGAAAAATCCCACGAATCTGATCTTGCCATCTGTTTTCATGTCGGGGCCCTCTACGTAGGTGAACCCGCAACTTTTCGTCTTTTTCTGGTAGATGAATAGTGCATACCTACCGGTTAATAATTCCAACTTAAATCCTAAAATAGCTAAAATGGTTTAGAGATGCATTTAGGCAACCCTGCACTGCATCTTAGCATGTCATGCTCTGTGTTGCATCTATTGCCTTTATTTATTGTTTCTTCCCCCTCTTCTTCTCCGATAGCCCCCGAGACTGACGCAGCTTAGGAGACCGACGACACCACTGACGATCCCTCCTTTGCCGCAGAGCTTCCAGGCAAGCAACCCCCCTTGACGCATGCCTATATCACCTATTCCTCCTCCCTCCTGCTTGCATTAGAAATTGCTACTTTTCTGTTTTATCCTATTCTGATGCATAGCCTGTCCTTGTAACTGTTATTGATACCTGCCTGTTATCCAAACTGCTTAGTATAGGTTGGATGGTAAATCATCTATGGCCCCTCTTCCTTGCTGTAGTTGCCCCGCTTTAGTACCTATGCCCCGATCGATGTGATCGAACGGGCTGTGACCAGCACATCACCACACACCCCTAAGTTGCTCAACTCTGCAGAGCTAACATCGAGTGCCGAGGATGATAGCTCTTATCTCACTCCCGATAATGCCTTTGTAGTACAATTAGTCGGTGGTGGGTTACCGAGGGTGATTCCTCTTCCACCACCTCCGATGAAGCTTCTGTCGTGCAACCCCGCAAGTGTGAATACCATCGAGGGTGATTCTTCCGGATTCACTTTGACGGGATCATCAAGTGGGAATCCACGAGGGTGATTCCTCGGATTCCTGCTTGATGTTATGGACACACGGTTACTAGCACATTATTACTACAGTTACTGGATAAAGTCGGGTAGGCCCCGAGGGGTACCCGCGAGTGATGTGGAGTCGGGTTGACCATGAGGGTACCCGCGAGATGAATACGTGGCACGGCCGGGCATTCTTTGCCCTTGCCGTAAGTCCACAAGACGGGGTGACGGGGTCACAGGATCGTGAGTCTCTGCTCGTTACCGCGCGCTCCAAATGCACTAATGGGTTAGGATATGTAATCTGAGTAGGCCTCTGGCCTTTTTGCGCTAACCAGCACGAGGGAATAATATGGGTACTCGGCGTCGTACGTATCAGCCGAAGCTCTTCAGACGTCAGCAGTTGAGCGGCGCACGCCGGGTTGGTCTGGTAAAGCCTGCGCTTGTATTAAGGGGGCTAGGACTGCTCGCCGGCCGCGTACGCAATGCGCAGGAGTGCAAAGGGCGATGGGCCCAAGACCCCTGAGTGCTTAGGATGTAGACCAGCGTGCTGGCCTCTCTGTTGAGCCTAGGTAGGGCTACGACGTGTCGATAGTCCGAGGCCGGGCATCGACTAAGCAAGTGTGTCCGGCCAGAGTCATCGAGCGTGTTAGGTAAGTTGGTGCACCCCTGTAGGGAAGTATATCTATTCGAATAGCCGTGTCCACGGTAACAGGACGCTCAGAGAATATCCCGATCTTCTACAACTAGAAATGGGTTGAATATATATTGGCGCCGGGATTGCTTTCTCGCAGGGAGTCGAGGGAGGATCCCTGGGCGTGGTTACTTGTACTTGATACTACTACTATATTAATGTACTAATCTGCACTCTTCTAATGCTGCAAGACCCTGAAGATGCTAGTCTTCGATAGGCTAGGCCTTTTCCCTCTATTCTGGCATTTCTGCAGCCAAGTCCACATATACAGCCTTCCTTTGATAATGTTGCATAACTAGAATAGTTCTGATGTAAGTCTTGCGAGTACTTTGGATGAGTACTCACGGTTGCTTTGCTTCCCATTTTTCCCCATGCCCGATTATTGCGACCAGATGACGGAGCCCCGGAGCCTGCTGCCCCAGCCGACGACTACGACTACTACTACCCCTCTGGCGGATACTACTACCAGGAGCCCTCCGACTACCAGGAGTAGTTAGGAGGCACCCAGGCAGGAGGCCTGCGCCTTTCGATCTAGTGTTTTGTTTTGCCCCGCCTTCTTAAAGGCCTATCTGTTTAACTTTGTGTCTGTACTCAGATACCTCATGCTTCCGCTGATGCTTGCATGACATCGAGCTTATGTATTCGAGCCCTCGAGGCCCCTGGCTTGTAATATAAGGCTTGTATTATTTTATTTGTGTTTAGAGTTGTGCTATGATATCTTCAAGTGAGTCCTTAGGCTTGATCGTGTGCATTTGCGTGTATGATTAGTGCACGATTAAGTCGGGGGCGTCACAGCTCTTACATAGACCTTTCCTGAAAATAAGATGAATTGCAATTGTTTGATGACTGAGAACATAGTTTGTTAGTTTTCAAGAAAGTTTATGGCCTATACTTTAAACATGTGAATAGCTTGCTACTTGATCGTGAGAAGTTCTATGAGATGAGCTACTGATTATGATATATATTTATGCTAGAAAAAGTGATTGAAATTATTATTGATCAAACTTATGCATTATGCTAGCATTCAGACTTCATAAATTATTTCTTTTATCATTTACCTACTCGAGGACGAGCAGGAATTAAGCTTGGGGATGCTGATACGTCTCCAACGTATCTATAATTTATGAAGTATTCATGCCATGTTTATAACAATTCTATATGGTTTTGGTATGATTTGATTAGAACTAACCCGGACTGACGCTGTTTTCAGCAAAATTGCCATGGTGTTGTTTTTTGTGCAGAAATAAAAGTTCTTGGAATTGGATGAAACGTTTTGGAGATTTTTTATGGAATAAATAAAAAATACTGGAACCAAGACCCACTGGAGGGGGGCCACCTAGTGCCCACGACGCACCAGGGCGCGCCACCCGCCCAGGCGCCGCCCTGGTACCTCATGGGGCCCACATGGCTCCGTCTGACCTGATACCAACGCTGAAAAATCCTATAAATAGAGAAACCCCCAGAAATTACCCTAGAACTTTGACTCCACCGCCGCAAGCCTCTGTACCTCCACGATCTCATCTACAACCCTTTTCCGGCACCCTGCCTAAGGAGGGAAATCATCACCGGAGGCCATCTTCATCATCTCGGCGGTCTCCATGACGAGGAGGGAGTAGTTCACCCTCGGGGCTGAGGGTTTGTACCAGTAGCTATGTGTTTTATCTCTCTCTCTCTCGTGATGTATCGCGAGCTTTGTTAATATAGTTGGATCAGATGGTGTTTCTTCCCTCTCTATCCATGTTGTGATGAATCGAATCATTTCCCTTTGAGGTTTCGTTATTGTCGGATTGAATATTTCAGATTTGAGAACACTTGATGTATCTCTTGCATATGAATACCCATGGTGACAATGGGGTATTATATTGATTCACTTGATATTTGTTTTGGCATTCAACTCACGGATTCCCGCGGTGACATTGGGGTAATCTATGCATAGGGGTTGAGCACGTTTTCATTATCTTTTCTCCGATAGAAACTTTGAGGTGCCCCTTGGAGTTCTTTGTGTGGATTGAATATTATGATTATGAAGTTGTTTGATGCATATCGTATAATCAACTCACGGATACTTGTGGTGACATTGGAGTATCTAGGTGACATTAGAGTTGGTTGATGTGTATCATATGGTGTTATTTTAGTACGAACTCTAGGGCTGTTTGTGACACTTATAGGAATAGCTCAATAGATCGATCGGAAAGGATAACTTTGAGGTGGTTTCGTACCCTACAAACAATTTCTATCTTATGTTCTCCACTAATAGGAACTTAGGAGTGATTCTTTATCGCACGTTGAGGGATGGTTATATTATCCAATTATATTAGCATTTTTGAGAGATTGCACTAGCGAAAGTATGAACCCTAGGGCTTGTTTTTAAGCATTGCAATACCATTTGTGCTCACTTTTGTTACTTGCTACCTTGCTGTTTTTATATTTTCAGATTACAAAAACCTATATCTACTATCCATATCTACTCCATACTACACTTTTATCACCATCTCTTCGCCGAACTAGTGCACCTATACAATTTACCATTGTATTGGGTGTGTTGGGGGCACGAGAGATTTCTTGTATTTGGTTGCAGGGTTGTTTGTGAGATACCATCTTCAACCTACGCCTCCCACGGATTGATAAACCTTAGGTCATCCACATGAGGGAAAATTGCTACTGTCCTACAAAACTCGGCGCTTGGAGGCCCAACACGAGTCTACAAGAATAAGTTGTGTAGTAGACATCAAGCCCCAATGACTTGGGAGCCATAGAATTATTTGATCACGAGGTGATCGAGATGACATGTTGCTTGGTCGGATAACCAATAGTTTGATGGTCCATGTGAACATAGATGATGGTGCATCAGTGATTCTAGTCTTACCTTGTTATCTTGAGTAATATTTACTTCCACCGCATAGTAGCTAGTAATAAGTTAACTTGTGATTGCTATGTTATTGTTTTGCCTTGATGCTTTTGGTTGTTGTGAGCTTGCGAGTACATTCAAAGTACTTGCCTGGCTTATCATGCAAGTCTGCAGGAGATGCTGTGATTGATTGCTTGTCGAGGATTCCATTCGTGCGAGCTAGACCGTGTCCCAGCCAGAGTCCCTGCGGAGTGGAGTTCACCACTGTCGTCGTCGTTCCGCTCCTACGAGTTGTTCCGCTGCTAGCATAGAGTTACCTTAGCATGCATAGTGTCGCCGTGCCGTTGCAATCTTTGTAATAGCAGACCTTTGTACCTTATCGTTTGTAATAAGAGCTGATTTGTTCTATGCCAAGCAGTGCCGTATTCCAGAAGACATTTCTGGGCGGGAATACGGGGCGTTCCGGTCCCTCTGAGCCGAGGTGCCACACCCAAGGTAATATTCAAGGAAGACCCAAGCAACTAAGCTTGGGGATGCCTCGGAAGGCATCCCCTCTTTCGTCTTCAACACTATCGGTAACCTAACTCGGAGCTATATTTTTATTCGCTACATAATATGAGTTTTGCTTGGAGCGTCATTTTCCTCTGTTGATATTTGCTTGATGTTATCAATAATCATGTTTTGTATCTTTTAGTTCAATAAAATGCCAATTATAGCCTTTACCATGCTCAGTTTGCAAGTTCATGTGTTGTTGTTTGAAAACAGAAAGTTTTCTGTTATCTCCAGAATATTCCTGAATAGTCAGAATGTGATAAAAATCTAAAAAATTTACACAGTAAGCATGCATGAGTTCTCGGTCACGTGGTAATTTTTCAGAATGTTTGGAGTTAGGGAAGTATGGATTCTTATTCCCCTTTTACAGACTGTGCTGTTTTGGCAGATAGCTGTTATAGTTGCATTGTTTGCTTATGTTTGCGTGTTTAATGTTTCTATTTGTGGATAGGAGTATTAAATATGAAGAGGCATTTAGTATGCAATGCTTAATTATAATTTTTGTGATTTGCTACAGTAGAGAATGTTAAGGTTTTGAGTTGATTTATACTAACTTATCTCACGAGTTCTTGTTGAGTTTTGTGTGGATGAAGTTTTTAACATTTAGAGAAATCGTGATATGAGAGGAATTAAGGAGACACAAAAGCTCAAGCTTGGGGATGCCCAAGGCATCCCAATATAATATTTCAAGAAGTCTCAGGCATCTAAGCTTGGGGATGCCCCGGTAGGCATCCCATCTTTCTACATCAACAATTATCGGTTAGTCTTGGTTGAGCCTAAATTTTTGCTTCTTCACATGATGTGTGCTATTCTTGAAATGTCATTTTATTTTGTTTTCCTTGCTGTTTGAATAAAATACTTAAGATCTGAAATTTTTAAATGAGAGAGAGTCCACACATAGCTACCTATTTACTTAACTACTTATTTGGTCTTCACTTATATCCTTTTGGAGTATTTTGTCATTTACTCTTGTTCTTCACTTATATCCTATGAGTAAATTGTTGAAATGAAATGAATATCATAAAGTTGAAATTTATATGCTTCATATGCTTGTCCCATGGGGAGTAGTGACTTCACATACAAGAAGTATAAGTGGTAAAATTTATTGAAAGTTAACAAACATAGCATTGGTCACTTGAACAATTCATGAAAGAATTTTGAAGGAAGAGAAATTTCACATATAAATATACTATCTTGGACATCTTCTATGATTGTGAGCCCCCATTAATTATTTTCAAGCTTGATCAAGTAGTTGACGTTGGACAAGGAAGACAACGTAATGAGTTATGTTTGTTTATATTCACATAGAAGTTATATTGTCATGGATCCTCTAACATGTGGTGCTTGCTTAGGATCTTTTGCTAGCCAAATATTCGCACTAAGTAGAGATCCTACTTGTGCATCCAAAAACCATTAAACCCAGTTTCTTGCCATGAGTCTCCACCATATCTACCTATGGATTGAATAAGATCCTTCAAGTAAGTTGTCATCGGTGCAAAAAGCAATAAAAATTGCTCCTAAAATATGTATGATCCTTTATTGTAAGGGAAAATAAGCGTTGTATGAACTTGTGATGGTAAAGAAATAAAAGCGACGGACTGCATAATAAAGGTTGCTATCACAAGGGGCAATATAACGTGACGTTAATTTGCATTAAGGGCTTGTGCATCCAACAACAAAAAGCGCTTGACAACCTCTGCTTCCCTCTATTTATTCTTTAGTTGGCAAGCATTATGTGGTAGGGAAAGATCCAGGCACATATATCCAATTGAATATAGGTGATCATGAGTTATTATTGTTGACATTATCCCTGAGATAAATAAGTTGGGAGGCGAAACATTAAGCCCCTATCTTCCTATGTGTTTGACTGAAACGGTTTGTTCTAAAAATATGCTTCGAGTGTCAGCAATTATGGAAGACTAGAAGATGGTTGAGTATGTGGAATATGCTAGATCAAAGCTCTTACATAGACCCTTCCTAAAAATAAGATCAATTGCAATTGTTTGATGACTGAGAATATAGTTTGTTAGTTTTCTAGAAAGTTTATGGCCTATACTTTAAACATGTGAATAGATTGCTACTTGATCATGAGAAGTTTTATGAGATGAGCTACTAATTATGATATATATTGATGCTAGAAAAAGTGATTGAAATTATTATTGATCAAACTTATGCATTATGCTAGCATTCACACTTCATAAATTATTTCTTTTATCATTTACCAACTCGAGGACGAGCAGGATTAAGCTTGGGGATGCTGATATGTCTCCAACGTATCTATAATTTATGAAGTATTCATGCCATGTTTATAACAATTCTATATGGTTTTGGTATGATTTGATTAGAACTAACCCGGACTGACATTGTTTTCACCAGAATTGCCATGGTGTTGTTTTTTGTGCAGAAATAAAAGTTCTTGGAATTGGATGAAACTTTTTGGAGATTTTTTATGGAATAAATAAAAAATACTGGAACCAAGACCCACTGGAGGGGGGGCACCCAGTGCCCACGAGGCACCAGGGCGCGCCACCCCCCCCCCAGGCGTGCCCTGGTACCTCGTGGGGCCCATGTGGCTCCGTCTGACCTGATACCAACGCTGAAAAATCCTATAAATAGAGAAACCCCCAGAAATAACCCTAGAACTTTGACTCCACCGCCGCAAGCCTCTGTACCTCCACGATCTCATCTACAGCCCTTTTCCGGCACCCTGCCAGAGGGGGGAAATCATCACCGAAGGCCGTCTTCATCATCCCGGCGGTCTCCATGACGAGGAGGGACTAGTTCACCCTCGGGGTTGAGGGTTTGTACCAGCAGCTATGTGTTTTATTTCTCTCTCTCGTGTTCTTGATTTGGCACGATCTTGATGTATCGTGAGCTTTGTTAATATAGTTGGATCATATGGTGTTTCTTCCCTCTCTATCCTTGTTGTGATGAATCGAATCTTTTCCCTTTGAGGTTTCGTTATTGTCGGATTGAATATTTCAGATTTGAGAACATTTGATGTATGTCTTGCATATGAATACCCGTGGTGACAATGGGGTATTATATAGATTCACTTGATATATGTTTTGGCATTCAACTCACGGATTCCCGCGGTGACATTGTGGTAATCTATGCATAGGGGTTGATGCACGTTTTCATTATCTTTTCTCCGATAGAAACTTTGAGGTGCTCCTTGGAGTTCTTTGTGTGGATTGAATATTATGATTATGAAGTTGTTTGATGCATATCATATAATCAACTCACGGATACTTGTGGTGACATTGGAGTATCTAGGTGACATTAGAGTTGGTTGATGTGTATCATATGGTGTTATTTTAGTACGAACTCTAGGGCTGTTTGTGACACTTATAGGAATAGCTCAATAGATCGATCAGAAAGGATAACTTTGAGGTGGTTTCGTACCCTACAAACAATTTCTATCTTATGTTCTCCACTAATAAGAACTTGGGATTGATTCTTTATCGCACGTTGAGGGATGGTTATATGATCCAATTATATTAGCATTGTTGAGAGATTGCACTAGCGAAAGTATGAACCCTAGGCCTTGTTTTTAAGCATTGCAATACCCTTTGTGCTCACTTTTGTTACTTGCTACCTTGCTGTTTTTATATTTTCAGATTACAAAAACCTATATCTACTATCCATACTACACTTTTATCACCATCGCTTCGCCGAACTAGTGCACCTATACAATTTATTATTGTATTGGGTGTGTTGGGGACACAAGAGATTTCTTGTATTTGGTTGCAGGGTTGTTTGAGAGATACCATCTTCAACCTACGCCTCCCATGGATTGATAAACCTTAGGTCATCCACTTGAGGGAAAATTGCTACTGTCCTACAAAACTCTGCGCTTGGAGGCCCAACACGAGTCTACAAGAATAAGTTGTGTAGTAGACATCAAGCTCTTTTCTGGCGCTGTTGCCGGGGATGTGAGTGCTTGAAGGTATTTCTTTTGATCTTGCAATTGAATCTTTTTGTTTCTTTTTTTTATCACTAGTTTGGTTTATCTAAGAAAACTACAAAAAAGTGGAATTGAGGTTGCCTCATATTATTCGTCTTTATCATGTCTTTCTTGAAAATGATGGATCGGAAAATTGCGCTCAATTGATAGAAGAAGAATTCAATAAAATGTTTGGCATAAAATCTTTGAATGATGAGCATGATTGCAATGTTGTTAGTATTAACTAGCAAAGTGGCTCGCTCAATGCGCGGGCTAGAACTTTAGAAAGTTTGTTAATGATAACAAATCATTCTTTTTGTAAATAAATATTTGTTTCGAATATGATTCCATGTACATATATAATACTTTGAACATAGTTGTGTCTTTGATTTTTTTTGGTTTTTTTATCGATGCATCTCGTACTAAGCAGCATCTTACTTCGTCATTTTCACATTGATGCTATTATAAGAAGTTAAAGCACGTGGCAATGATATTTACATATTTTGTTGTTATTCCAACATTACTACTATTATAGTATTATTTTTTGTATGAACGCATTTTCCCTGCCGCAAAAGATGTTGTTTCTCTCTGAAAGAAAATTTTATTAGACCTTGGAGACTCCCCAAATATATGCATATAAATTAATCTCATTTATGCTCAGTATACTTATAGGAAGTAGGATTACACATATTATATTGACCGAGGGACTCGTTATTTTATTTATATTATTAATATAAACAATGTTTGCATTAATGAAATTTGTCCACGAAAATTAAAGCATGTCAATTTTATTAAATTACTATATATTCCTAATAATGTTGTATGTTCTCATACGATCATGTTTGATTTAGGAAAATTACAATTAACATGTAAAAATTTAGTTATTTGTATACATTCAAGGAGTTATCTAATCAATGTACATGTGTTGACGTGCTACCTTAACAACCATTGTATTACTATACCGTTTGAATCTTCCTGAATTATCTTGTCATATTTGTTCCATTTTGCGAAACTGTATGTATATTCATACTTCCAATGTCTCTCACTTGTATTACGGTTACTATCCATATCTTTTCTCATCGATAGGTAGTAATGCCTTAATTTTCATGGCATTGTCGACCATGTAATGTTTTCGAATATAGTTGGCGAACCAACCACATTATTCATTAAAAACATAGCGATTTTTTTGGTTGGAGATACTACTATTTTTTATGTACCAACAGATTAATCTTACTCATTGATATCATTATGCAATTCACATACTTTTTCACATGGGCCTAATTATGTTCATTTTGTTGTTATTGCATTGATAGTGTTCCGTGGATAACTGTGTGATAGTGTAATTTGTAAAATGTATACAAAATCTTGCACTCTCCTCCCGAATACATATGTTTCTTTCCAAATGCACCGACATCACAAGTCTATAAATGTACCGAGATTTTTTATCTTCCCCTCTAAACGTGTACTCTATTGCTTAGTCCAGTAAACTTTGAGGTATCATGGAATGAGATTTATCTGTCATAGGTTTTTCTTTGTGACTCACACATTTTTATCTTGGCTTTATTTTTTCATTTCGCTTTTTTCGGACTGCATGAGGCTGACCAAACGCCTCACATGTAAATTGACTAAGTTGTGCGATTGACTGACTGTGCAACATACTGCCATTATAAAAGGTCTATAGAATCTCTCACTCTTCCCCCTCACACATATTCGCTTTGCGATCCACATGCTTTTATGTTGGGCCTAAACTATTTCCTTTTGTTAGACTGTGTCCATGAGCTATTCAACGGCGTATCTGTGGCCATCTTGCAATGGACTGACTAATCAAAAGTACATGTACCAACACAATGGATCTTACAGTTGGGTACCAGTAGTTGTTCACATGACCTGTTGCTATTCACAGTTTTCTGTACTGTATTGGGCACCAGTAGTTTATATAGCACCTATGTTGTCCCGCATAGCATCAATCTAACAGTCTAGAAATTGTCGGGCACATACCACGTCAAATCTGAGAACACAACGCCACAACGTTGCTTACCTTGTCTCTTGGAATATTAGAAATTATCATGCCCGCTGGCAAGGACGCAAGGGCTATGCATGCAAGTCCAAGATCGAGTTCTCTCAGAGAATTCTAGCCCTAAACGGACAAGTCACTTTCTTCCTTCCAACTCAGACATTGATGGATGCGCTATGATAGTCCATGACTCCATGTACGTAAGTTTGTTTCCCATAGTGGAGGCTAACCTTCTGGCTATATTGATTATCCAAATATCAACTCTTTATGACATACTTGGCGCTGTATTGCAAGCGTTGCAACACATGAATACAAATTGTGTGATGTGCTTGGTGAAGATGAAAATAACGTTTATAAGTTAGCCAGGTTACCTGAAAAATCAAATTAATTAATAAATACTAACCAAAGTATCACACGATCCTTGAGTCAGATTTTAAGGTACAGAAAAGATGTGCGTTCCTTAGTTTCTATTAATGACATCAATCATAATTGGGAGAAAGGTTTTCTTTTAAATCTGAAGTAATCACTTTGTCAACAACACTTTCTTAAGAAACGAAGGAAATTACATATTATGTCGCCTCTTGCATAGATTGAGTCATCCTAAAATCATACAGTTTTGTTTATAGAGCCATTCAGGTTATAAACTTCTAATTAATGACCATTAAAATTAAAGACTCACCAGCATATATGTTCTAGTAGAAGGACGCCATTCCCACGGCGGCTCCATCGTGTTGCAGTAGGCACCGTTGACTAATCAAGGAAATGACAATGACAATCACCCTCTTAAGAAAACACCCTGGTCACCTCTGAAGGAGGTAGGAAAACTACCTGGTCACCTGTTTTATGATGGAGCTATGAATATGTTTAGCCACGTTGGCTAAAGCACACATTGACATTATGATTCTAATTTACACCAGCTGATATTGTTGGTAAAAGAGAACTTGCGTGGGCAAGTTTGCATACTGATTAATTAATTCAACGCATGGAACTCCCAAGATGAAAAGACATGAAACAAAACCTTCTTGAATAACCTCTGCAGATTGTTTCAGCCTTAATCAACATTGAATTTAAGCCTAAATATCAATCATTTGGAATGTGGGGTGCTGGACCATATGTGGTAGTTTGCATTAATGTGGATTTGACTATTGTCCAAATATAGACGCTTCTATTGTAAGGAAAATTTACTGTTACGTCAATTGAGCTTCAACTGTTAGGAAAATTTTGATAAAATAAAGAGGAACATCAACAATGGCAAACCATGGCCATCTAAAGGAGACTCATGGGCGCAGTTACAAAGGAAAAGGTGGAGCTCAAGCAGAGACCTCGGATTCACCCGGAAGCAAGTTTGTGATGCAAGCCAGAGAAATAAAAGATGTATCTCATATTCATCGTTTGTGGTGAATGAGCTGGACTTTCCATGATCTACATTTGTACGAAGATCATGACATGTTCTGCAAAATAGGCAGGAGAAAAACTAATCATTGATAGAAGAACAGCTAGCATAATAATCCACTTTTTACAAACATATATATTACATTTTGTCAAGCTATTGGTACGGAATATGCATGCTATTCTCGTAACTGAAGCATGATAACAAATAAAGTTTAATATTTACCTTCAAATTTTCTTGTCACGTCTATGGGGTTGTGTCTAAAATAGATATTTTGCTCAACAACTGAAGACGCCTTAACCACAATGTAGGAAGTTCACAAACCTGGCCTGATTTTTAGTTCTCATAGTCATGAC
Source organism: Elymus sibiricus (assembly GCA_039707655.1). Taxonomy (NCBI): domain Eukaryota; kingdom Viridiplantae; phylum Streptophyta; class Magnoliopsida; order Poales; family Poaceae; genus Elymus; species Elymus sibiricus. The sequence continues at coordinate 335,736,467 of CM077666.1, forward strand.
TTAAGGGGAAAAAAGAGACATGATGGTATGCATATGTATACAGATAGATGAGACCCATTTTGCAGTTTCTGAACGTGCTTCTCCTTTCTCTGATTGAAAGAACACCAGAAGCACACCAGACCACCAACCTGTAGATTAAATTATGTGAAAGCTTTCATACATGTGGCAATGGAGAGAAGGGATACTGAACTGCACATAGCATTATAGCTTCACAAAACAAAAACTGCTTGTAAATAAATATAGATGAGAATGATATTGCAACTTCTGGTTCGGACATGCATCTCCTTTCTATTTTTGAAACAACACCAGAAACATTATACACTACCATGTGTCGTGGGAAACGAACACCTATGGGATCGCTATCGAGCGGACCCCTTTATGGTTCGGCAAGGGGAGAGGATTGCACAAAGAGCCGAACTAACGAACAGCACACGGGGATTTACCCAGGTTCGGGCCGCACGGATGCGTAAAACCCTACTCCTGCTTTGATTGTCTTAATTGTGGATGTTCTTGGTCAAGTTCTGGGAGCTACAGTACTCAGTAGCTGCACAAACAGAATAGGCCATCTGAAGTCCCCCCCCCCCTCCCTGTACGCCTCGGGCCTCCTTTTATATGGGTCAAAGGGGCTACCACAGTGGCGTACGGGATGAGGCATGAGGTGGAAAGCACCGTGAGGTGTCCGTCGAGGTGTCCCTTAGCGTCTCGGGCTTGGAAAAGCTTTACAGGGGATGGGCAAAAGCAGCCATCCCATCAGCACTGCTTAAGCATCTCGTGGCCAGCATCGCACCACGTCATCATGAGGACAAGCCCTAAACGACAAGGCTGGCCGCTGCACTGGAGCGATAGCGCTGCACTATGCAGAGCCTTGCCGGGGCTGAGTCCTTGCCGGCCCCGGGGCTTGCCGGGACCAAATCCTTGCCGGGCCCGGGGCTTGCCGGGACCAAATCCTTGCCGGGCGCGAGGCCTTGCCGGCAAGGGTCTTGCCGGGCCTCCGCAAACCTTTGGTCTTCTGTCTGGTCGTTGACTTGAACGTCTCCTTGGCATCTTAGCCTCGTGATTACTCCTAGCTATTCCCCGGCAAGGCCTGCCGCGGTACGGCTACTACTGCCCGTGCACAAGTAAGGGGTACTAAAAAGACCCATACTTTAGTACACCGACAGGAGCCCCCGTGCCTAGGCCACACACGGGTGCCAGGCCTGTTGGGCTAGGCCCAAAACAGTGCACGGGCACGCGTGGCAGGGAATAACTGCTCACAATCATTATCTCTTTTACCACGCCCCTCCACTACGCGCATTAATCGCGCGACGTGGGAGACGCGGGCGGAAACTCCACTGCGAAAGCGGGCGGTAAAGAGCCTACCTCGCGCCTTCCCCATAAAAAGGGAATCGCAGAGGGCACTGCTCATTTACCCCCTCCGCCTTTCCAATCTCAATCTCAGAGCCGTCGCCATCGTCTTCTTCCTCGCGCCCAAAGCAGAGCCTGTCTTCCTCCATCCTCCTCCACCGCGCTCTCGACGCCTTCAGCGCCCACTTCCACAGCCACCATGCCGCCCAAGTCGAGCAAGGGCAAGGCGGCGGAAGCGGCCGCCGTGGAGAGCAGGTTGGCGAAGATGCGGAAGGAACGCGCTGTCTTCCCCTCGACGCTTGATGCGGAGACCTTGAAGAAGAGGTACCAGTTCGCATGGGCGACTGAGACCACGGCGCATCCAGCCACCAAAGTGGATGTAGCTTCTCGTAAGGCAGAGCCAGGAGATTATCCCTTCTTTGCCGATTACTTCTGGTGCGGCCTCTATCCTCCGTACTCGGATTTCTTCGTAGATATCATGCTCACCTACGGCTTCCAGCTGCTAGATTTTACGCCGAATGTCGTGACTTGCATGTCCGTCTTCGCGCACCTTTGCGAGAATTTCGTTGGGGTCATCCCGAGCACTGCACTTTTCCGGCACTACTTCTACCCCCGCATCCAAAAGGGCGACGCCCTCTCCGGCAGCATCGCTTGGATTCCGAGGACGGCAACCAAGGAGACGTACCCAGAGGGGCTCTACCGCGAGAGATGGGATGAGTGGCGCGGCAAGTGGTGCTGGGTCCGGGAAAAGGAGCCCAAACCGTTCTGCGAGGTGCGGAAGCAGAAGGTGATCCGCGGCAAGGATTGGGGCGCCGCGGACCCTGACAACAGCAAGCTCACCATCGCCATCACCAGGATACTGCGCCTCAAGGCTGCCGGGTTGAAGGTGGAGATGATTGCTTCGGATTTCCTTCGCCGGCGCATCGCCCCAATGCAGAACAAGGGGCGCCCTGCCTGGGAGTACGCGAACGCCGCCGACGTCATGAGGGTGCGGCCTGGGCTGGATAATGATCTGACAGCCATAGGGCACGCAGCCCTCTGCCAACAGCTGTTCAAATCTGGAGCAGTGGGAGACTTGCCGGCAGGCGTCGTCCCACTATGCAACAACTCGTCGCTGACCTCCATCATCGCCATGATGCCGGTGTTCAATGCCCATAGCATCGACGAGAGGTGGATCGAGCCGTCCGTGGAGCAGGCGCTGGCATTCTTCCACAACTTGACGGAGAAGGCCATCCGCGGGGAGAACCTTGTCCGCGCCACCATGGAGGAGGAGCTCGCCTACATCGCCAGCAGGGCGGAAGAGGCGAACCTTGCCGAAGAAGCCGGCAGCACTGAGTCCAGCGAAGACGAGGACTTGCTGCGGGAAGATCTTGCCGGGCGAAGTCAGGCTGCCGGGGAGCCGAGCGGAGCCGCTGCCGGGAGCTCCTCTGCCGGAGGCGCCGCCGAAGAGGAAGAAGAGGAGGAGGAAGAGCCCCCAGCTCTTCAACACAGGAAGAGGCGCGTCCTCCGGAAGAACGCCACTGGCGCTCTAGCCCGCCAACCTTCCTCAAGCAGCGAGGCTTCCGGCAAAGGGGCGGCCGGCGAGGCCGCACCGCAACCTGCCGCTGCCAAGTGGCCCAGGACCACTCCTCCTCCTCCGTCAGGTACCGCGGTGGGGGTCGGCTTCGACCTCTCCGCCATCAATTCCGAGGAAGAAGAAGAAGAAGAGTAAGAGTCCCGCCACAGCTTCGATCCTTATCCTTCCAGTTTTGCTTGATTAACTCGCTCTGTTTTTGCCTCCTCAGGGATACGGAGACTCTGGCGCAGAGGATGGCGAAGAGGGCCAAGACCTCAACAAGCGTCGAGCCGCCGGCAAGCGCCTCGGGTGCGCCGGAAACGGTTCTCGTCAGCTCGGAGTCAAGCCCAGAACGCAACCCTCGATGCAGCCCCCGGCGCAGCCCCCAGCGTGAGTCTTCTACTCACTACCCACTGGCACGTGCCGGGGAGTGCCTCTTCTCTGCTGACATCTCCGGGCGTGCAGGAGCGGAACAACAGCGAGAAGCAACAACGGGAGCTGCCTCTGCCATGCCACCTCCGTCGACCACACCGCCCAGGGGTGAGTCCTCGGGCAAGCTCTACCACGACGATGAGGAGGGGCCGGCAAGCGTAAGCTCCGGCAACCCCTTCCTTGACGCAGGTAAAGTTACTTGCCCCAAATAACTCTTGTCGCTTTGGTTTTTCTTCTTTTTGTCTTCTTGAACTTCCTTCCCAGCTTCATCTTAATCAACCCCTTGGCTTTCAATCTTCTTTTGATAGAGCTCTTGGACACTGACGTTGTCATTGAAGAGACTGCCAAGGATGCCGCCACTAAAGCCGACAAGGTTGTTGCCGAGGAGGCCGCCAAGCATGCCGCCGCCAAGGCTGCTGCCGCTGAGGCCGCCAAGGCCACGCAAGAGGAGGCTGCCAAGATGTCCGCCGAGGGAGCCGGCGAGGAGACCCGCGGCCATACTGACGGCGCTTCCGCCGCAGGAGCGCCAGGCGCTTCTACTGCCGCGGGGCCCTCAACGGCCAAAGACCAACCCTCGTCGTCCCAGGCCCCTTCCTCAAGCCAATACATCAGGGCCGGCAAAAACGTTGTTAGCATGCCGGGGTCGGCAAACATCGAAGAGCTCGTTGAAGGAGAACATCTTGACGGGGAAATCACCGCCGCCGCCGCCAGTGAGCTCAAGGAGGAGCAGCTACTTCAAGCCATGAATGACAACTATCAGAAGCTCCAAACGCTCTACCGCGCCCGGAAGGAGAAACTGGACTCCCGGGTAGCGCTCGTCGAGGCCGCGGAAGGAGACTTCCAACAACGCGTCACGGAGACACAGGCTTGGTACGGCGAGGCCCTCCAAGAGCTGAATATTTACCGGGAGCAGCTGGCGGAAGAGTGGAACATCCTCCTGCTGAAGCAATCAGACATCGAGAAAGCGCAGGAGGAGGCCGCCCAGCAAGCCGCCGCGGCAGAAGCCCTCTTGACGCAGCGCCGCATCAGCCTTTACTCTCAAGAAGAGGACCTTGCCGCGCGCGAGGCGGCCCTTGCCGCCAAGCTTCGCAATAAGGATGAAGAGCTCGAAAGTCTTGTTGCACGGCGGGTCCAGGAGCTTGAGCAGAAACACTTGAAGACGCTCAGAGCTCTAACTGAAGACCACGCCGGCAAGCTCAAAGAGGCCCTCGACGCTGCCGGAGCTGCGGAGACCGCGAAGAACTTGCTGGAGGAGAAAACGAAGCAGCTGGAGGCCGCTCTCGAGGACCACGGCAAGAAGGTCTCAGCACTCGAGGCCGAGAGAGACAAGGCTCTCCACAGCCTGATGGAGACGCAGGCTGCCGCATCCAAGAAGGTCCAGCAGCTTTCCTCCGCCAAGGACTCCATTGAAGATCTGAAGCTGAAGCTATCCACGCTGGAGGAGTCTCTTGAGGCTGCCCGAGTTCGCGAGAGGACTCTTGTCAAAGACCTCCACGACGAACAAGAGTTGCTCCAGAACGCCGCCACCACCCACAACGAGTACACTTCTAGCATGAAGCTCTGGACTGCCAGGCTGGCGGACGTCGCCAAGAAGCTTGGCGCGGAGCTGGAGGCCATGGACTTGCCGGGCTTCGGATATTCTGTCGACGACAACATATCCTCAAGCGCCAGGCTAACCATGTTCTTCGACAAGCTCGTCGACGCCCTCAAGCTACTCCAGGCGAACCAGACAAGCAAGCTGGCCGACGAATCCCAGAAACTCTGCCAGCTCGTCCTCCGCAAGGTGTTGATGAAGGTGGTGTACAGGAACCCTGGCATCGACCTCTCCAAAGCCTCGAAGAGCTTGCCGAAGGACGCGGACGTCAAGGCTCTCGAAGAGCTTGTCACGCCCATCGTCGATCGGGTGAGCCAGGTGAAGAGGGTCGAGGGCGATCGCCGGGACTAGCCACATCCGCCTCATCTCTTCCTCATCTTGCCGCCAGCGTTCCATGTAAAAGACAATTTGCCTTATGTCAGAAACGTGGCAAGCACTGGATGTAATATAATTTGCTCTCTTTGAATTATGGCATGCTATTCCCTTTGTTCAATTTCTCTCTGTATGGCGTATACCCTACGCTTTGCTGGGAACTTGCCGGAGCATAACCCCGTCGCGAGTGCTGGATTCGAGTCGTCGGCAGCTTGCGGGCGGTGCTGCTCACGGCAAGAAATCTTCACGCTTTCAGCACGGCCACCTAGACTGTTGAGCGGACTCGAAACAGAGTAAGGGCGCAGCCGATCACGACAAGATTCCATCGCGTGCAGGTTTTCCATACAAAGCCGAAATCGTTCAAGGGAATACAGCCTTACAAAAATCAAAATCTGCTTAAGGGGTTCAGCAACTTAGCTCTGCTTTTTGTCGCTATTCTTCTTCTTCCGGCAAGGCGCCAACTTTGAACGTCGGCTGGGATCCATACCACCATTCTCCTTCCCCCCCCCCGGCAAACTTGCGTGCGAGGGAATCTTCTATCTCTTGAGAAAAAGAAAGAAGAGAAAATAAATGTATGGAACCTTGACGGTTCGTTAGCTCTTACCGGGATCGGGTGCAATACACATCTCAGATAATACATGCATATATATGACATGAAATCAACAAGAAATGTAAAGCACACAGATCTTATTAGATGTGCACAAAGGATGCGCCTGCTCTGTACAAAGGATTACATGCCATCCGGCAACACTCGTAAAGAATGGCGTTGCCGGGATCTTGCCGGAGCGTTATGCTGCCGCGAGCGCTGGATTCGGGTCATCAGCAGCCTGCTGGCCGTATCGCTATCACAGCAAGAAACCCGAACAACCGCGCCTTACGGGTAGAACTTGCGAAGGTGCTCGATGTTCCAGGAGTTGCTCACTCGCAAGCCCTCTTCGGTCTCCAGGCGGACCGCGCCAGGCCTGGTGACTCGCACTACCCGGTAAGGGCCTTCCCACTTCGGCGTCAACTTGTTGGAATTCTTGGCCGACTGAACGCGCCGAAGAACAAGGTCGCCTTCCTCAAGACTCCGGGCGCGAACCTTGCGGCTATGGTAGCGGCGCAAAGCTTGCTGGTAGCGAGCGGCTCGCACAGCAGCCCGAAGACGGTTCTCCTCAAGGAGCAGCGCGTCATCTTGCCGTAGCTGCTCTTGCTCAAGCCCATCATAAGCGAGCACTCGAGGTGACCCGTATATGAGTTCCGTGGGGAGAACTGCCTCCGCTCCGTAGACCAGAGCGAAGGGCGTCTGGCCGGTGGCTCGATTTGGCGTCGTCCTGATCGACCAAAGAACCGCTGGCAGCTCATCAATCCAGCGTCTTCCATGCTTGCGCAGCTTGTCAAAAGTTCTGGTCCGGAGACCACGCAGCACTTCAGCGTTCGCCCTTTCCGCTTGGCCATTGCTTCTCGGGTGAGCAACAGAGGCAAAACAGATCTTGCCGCCAAGGTCTTGGACGTACTGCATGAAGGTGCGACTAGTGAACTGCGTACCGTTGTCGGTGATGATCCTATTCGGCACACCAAAACGGCACACAATCCCCTTGAAGAACTTGACTGCTGACTGAGCTGTCACCCTCCTCACTGCTTCCACTTCTGGCCACTTCGTGAACTTGTCGATAGCAACGTACAAGTACTCGAAGCCCCCGGCAGCGCGGGGGAAGGGACCCAGTATGTCGAGCCCCCAGACCGAGAAGGGCCAGGAGAGAGGGATCGTCTGGAGAGCTTGAGCTGGCTGATGAAGTTGCTTCGAATGAAACTGGCACGCTTCACACTTGGTTACTAGTGCCGTTGCATCTTGGAGGGCAGTAGGCCAGAAGAATCCTTGCCGGAATGCCTTGCCGACAAGGGCCCTCGAGCCTATGTGGGATCCACATATGCCCCCATGAATCTCCGCCAACAGCTCTAGTCCATCCTCCCGAGGAATGCACTTCAATTTCACACCGTTGGGTCTCTTTCTGTACAGGACGTCGTCGACGAACTGGTACATACTTGACTGACGGGCTACTTTCTCAGCTTCTTCCTGCGCTTCAGGGAGTTCTCCTGTCTGAAGGAAATGGACTATTTGCTGTGCCCATGCCGGAGCCTGTGGCTCGACGACAAGGACTAAAGGCGACTCTTCAGCTGCGGGAGCATTTGCTTCTACAGCAAGAACCTGAGGTTCTTGGCGGAGCAGCTGCTCACCGGCAACCGGTATTTCTTCGGCAGCAGGGGCGCTTGCTTCGGCGGCAAGAACCCGAGGTTCTGCGAGAAGCCGCTGCTCACCGGCAACCAGGTCATTCCCGGCAAGATCCTTGCCGGGGGCTTCGGGAAGCCCTGCCGGGAAGTACTCGCCGGTACTTAACTTTCTTCTCTTATCAAGCCTTGTCGATGGCGACACGGATGGTTGAGTCAAGCGGAGCACAAAAGTCCCTGGTTCCACAGGCAGCTTGAGTGCGGCCCGCTTCGACAGGTCATCGGCAATGCTGTTCTCTGATCGAGGAACATGCTCTGTCTGAAGACCGTCAAAGCGCTCCTCCAGCTTCCTCACTTCATTGACGTACGCTTCCATCAACGGGCTCTGATAGTCTTTGTTGACCTGTCTCACGACGAGCTGGGAGTCACCTCTGACGATGAGCTTCTTGATCCCAAGGTCTGCCGCGATCCTGAGACCGGCAAGCAGTCCTTCATACTCTGCCGTGTTGTTGGTCGATCTCTCCCGGGAAAAATGCATCTGGATGACGTACTTGAGGTGCTCTCCGGTGGGTGCGACAAGCAGCACGCCGGCACCGGCGCCTTGCAGCGAAAAGGCTCCATCAAAGTACATGATCCATTCGCGATCTGTTTCCTTGCCGGGAATCGCTGATTCTTGAACTTCGTCGTCTGGCGTTGGGGTCCATTCTGCAATGAACTCTGCCAGGGCTCTGCTCTGGATAGTTGAAGAACTTTCAAACTTGAGACCAAAGCATGACAGCTCCAACGCCCACTCCACGATCCTGCTGGTTGCTTCTGGGTTCCGGAGAATCCGTTGCAGCGGAAAGCGAGTGACGACGGTGATGTCATGTTCTTGGAAATAATGGCGCAGCTTCCTCGAGGCCATAAGAAGGCCGAAGAGCAGCTTTTGCACACCAAAATATCTCGACCTAGCCCCCTGCAACAGGGAGCTGACGAAATAGACTGGGCGCTGCACCATCTTCCTCTTCTACACTGCTTGACTTGACTGCGCGGATCTTTCCTTGTCGGCACCAGACTCTGCCGGGGCCGGCCCCGGCAAGTCACTTGGCGGGCCTGCCGTTGCTGCTGCATCCTCCTCTGCTTCTCTCTCTGCCACCAGCGCAGCACTAACCACTTGATTCGTTGCCGCTAGATATAGCAGCAACGGCTCTTGTGGCCTAGGCGCGATTAGTACTGGCGGAGAGGAGAGGTACTTCTTCAAATCCTGCAGCGCTGCCTCCGCTTCTGGAGTCCATTTCATTGGACCTGCCTTCTTCAAAATTTTGAAAAATGGCAGGGCGCGCTCAGCGGACTTTGAGATGAACCTACTCAAAGCAGCGACGCAGCCGGCAAGGCGGCGCACATCCTTGACTCGTCTTGGTGCTTCAATCTGCTCAATTGCCTTAATCTTGTCGGGATTGGCTTCAATTCCACGGTGAGATACGAAGAACCCGAGAAGCTTGCCGGATGGGACGCCAAACACGCACTTCTCGGGATTGAGCTTCAGGTTGATCCTGCGCAGGTTTGCAAATGTCTCCTCCAGATCTTGAATGAGCGTTGCCTTGTCCTTGGTTTTGACCACTATGTCATCCATGTAAGCTTCCATATTTCTATGCAGCTGGGCCCCGAAACCAATCTGGACAGCTCTTGCGAAGGTCGACCCAGCACTTTTCAACCCGAAAGGCATACGCAAGAAGCAGTATGTGCCACACGGAGTGATAAATGCGGTCTTCTCTTCGTCTTCTTTCGCCATGAAGATCTGGTGATAGCCTGAGTATGCATCAAGGAATGACAGCAGATCGCAGCCGGCAGTGGAATCCACAATCTGGTCGATGCGAGGCAAGGGAAAGGGATCTTTTGGGCAGGCTTTATTGATATTTGTAAAGTCAATACATAGCCTCCATTTACCATTCGCCTTGCGCACAACAACTGGATTGGCCAACCATGTAGGATGGAGGACTCCTCTAACCAGGCCTGCCGCCTCAAGCATCTTAATCTCTTCTGCAATAAATTCTTGCCGCTCCAAAGCTTGCTTCCGCACCTTCTGCTTGACGGGCCGCGCGTGAGGACAGACAGCTAGGTGGTGCTCAATTACCTCCCTGGGAACACCGGGGATGTCAGATGGTTGCCATGCAAACACATCGACATTCGCCCGCAGGAAGGCAACGAGCGCACTTTCCTATTTGTCGTCAAGGGTGGAACTTATGGTGAAAGTTCCCCCCGTCCCGTCCTCCTTGGCGGGCACCTTCTTGGTCTTAGGTGGAGTAGCCTTGGATTTCTTAGTCTGGCCGGCAGAGCTTTCCGGTGCATCCTCGACGGTAGCGCCGCACTCCGGAGAGGCGCGCTTGCCGGAGTTTGTCCCAGAGGTCTTGCCGGGCTTCTTCTTCTTGCCGGGATCTTGAGCAGCAGGAGCATGCGCCTTGGCGGGGGACGCTGCAACTGCTTCCCGGTAGAGCTTGTCGGTGCAAATGAGCGCGTCTTTCTTGTCGGAGTGGATAGTGATGACGCTCATTGGACCGGGCATCTTCAAGACGTTGTAGGCGTAGTGCGATGCCGCCATGAACTTGGCCAGCGCTGGGCGGCCAGGGATTCCATTGTACGGCAACAGAATCTTGGCGACGTCGAAGACGACCTTCTCCGTCCTGAAGTTCAGCTCGCCGCCGAATGTTACCGGCAGCGTGATCTTGCCTTTCGGCTGGTTCCTTCCCGGATTGACCCCTTGGAATGAGCCTGTCTCCTCGAGATCTTCGTCGGGAATCTGCAGCCTCTTGATGACGTCTGGCGAGATTAAGTTCAGGCCGGCCCCACCGTCAACTAACATTCTCGTCACCTGGAGGTTGCGGATCGTTGGTGAAACCAACAACGGCAAACACCCGACCGTAGTTGTGCGATCAGGGTGATCCTCGGCGTAAAAAACGATAGGCGTGTGGGACCATTTCAGTGGCTTCTGTGCATCAATAGAGGGTTCTGCCGCATTAATCTCACGTGCCCACCGCTTGAGTTGGCGGTGAGAGAAATGCAACGAAGCGCCCCCGTCAACGCACATGGCCTCTGTAGCCTTCTGGAACTCGTGTTCGCTGGACTCGTCGCCCTCTGCATCACCATCATCATCTCCTTGCTCTTTGGCGCGGCCCCGGGCAGGCTTCTCTTGCTGCTGCCTGGGCTTGCCGCGGCGACCTCCACGACCACGCTTCCTGCCAGACCCTCCGGCACCATCTTGGGCTCTCTCCTTGTCGCGCCTTTCATACTCGGTGCGCTGCTTCTCGGCAAGCTCCTCAACTTGCCGGCAGTCTTGGAGATCATGGCCCTTGGTGCGGTGGATCTTGCAGTACTGCTTGCCGGATCCTTCTGGCTTGTCGGCAGCCGCCAAGGCCTGACACGCCGCACACCCGGCAACCTCCTTGCCGGGGTCGTCGGTCTTGGACTTCTTGGTGGTGCCGGTGTTGCCGGAACCTTCAACGGCAAGCACGGCCTTGCCCTTGCGCTTCTTGTTCTTCCGCCGCCCCTTCTTTGCTAGGGCAGGAGCATCTCCGCTATCGGAGTCGACTCCAGCGCCAGCGTTCTCGCCGGGGAGCCTCCTTCCTTCTTCTGCCCGAGCACATTTATCGGCCAAAGCGTAGAGCTCGGCGACATCCCTGACTTTGTTCATCGCCAGCTCCTCCCGCATCTTACGATTGCGCACATTCTGATGAAAGGCGCTGATGACGGCGGCGGGATGAACGTCAGGAATGTTGTGCTGGATGCGGCTGAACCTCTGGATATACTTGCGCAAAGTTTCGCCCTCCTTCTGGGGAATGATGTGCAGATCACTCTCCTGGCCAGGAGCTTGATGGCCGCCGGTGAAGGCGCCAACAAACTGATGGCACAGGTCGGCCCGAGAAGAGATGGAATTCTCGGGCAGGTGCATCAACCACGATCTCACGTTGGGCTTCAGTACCAACGGAAAGTAGTTGGCCAGTACCTTATCGTCACGAGCCCCGGCAGCCTGCACCGCGATGGTGTAGATGCTCAAGAACTCGGACGGATGGCTCTTGCCGTCGTACTTCTCCGGTACTTCCGGATTGAAGGAGCGGGAGCTAGGCCACTGGACTTGCCGCAGCTCACGAGTAAACGTTGGACAACCCACCTCGTAGGGTAGGTAGCCAGGGTACCCTGGCGCGGGCTCGTCAACAGCGGTCCCAGCGCGCTTGTCAGACTGGCGACGCGCTTCCCTTCGACGCTCGATGGTGGTTCGAGCGTCCTCCTTCTTCCGCTCTCGAAGAACGTGACGTTGATCGCGGCGAACCCGCGGATCAGATGACGCCGTGGAACCATCCTCACGGGCACTGGTCCGTCGAGTTAACGACCGCTCTTGATGCAGTGGAGGGGAACGCAATGTAGTCGTTCCAGCTCCGGTCTTCTCTCCATCGCCACGCACCAGCCTAGACGACTGCAGCCGCGAGGGTTCACCCTGCTGCGGTACGTCGTTGTTGGCTAGGCCGATGAGGCTCTGGATAGCGGCTCGCCACTCGTCTAGCTTCTCCGCGGCGGGAGGGAAGTCTAGGAGCAGCTGAGCTCGCGCCAACGCCTCTGCTGGCGTAGGCGGCGGCGACAGGTGCGAAGAACGTGAGGTGCTCAGACTCCTAACAGGGTTAGAAGGAGCACCATCACGACTCTGCACCCGCGCGCGGCTTCCACCAGCGCGCTGGCACGAATCTTGGCCCTGCACACCCTGGGGGTGATGCGCAGGGGTCTTCTCATGCGGACGCCTAGAACCACCAACGTCTTGAGGCCGCACGTCACGTGCGTCCTGAGAAGGTCGCGGTGCGTGCGCCGGCGTATTCGTCCTGGAAGGCGCCGCTCCATCCTTGGAAGTCACTGCACCACCCGCAGGTTGCGCAGCTCCATCCTTGGACCTGTTGCTCGTCCGGCTCGGATCGCCGGACCACCGTGGAAGCTCGGAGCCTCCACCTCCTCCACCCGCGTCTACCCCGTCGCCTGTGCGCGCAGCATCAGGCACGACGGATGCAGATGGACCAACCGCCATGAAACCCTTTTTCTTGGGAGCCATGGTGGTGAAGATGATCGGAGATCTGACGCGCTGATCGCTAGATCAGGTTCGCACAACCTCGATCCCCCTACCTGGCGCACCAAAGATGTCGTGGGAAACGAACACCTATGGGATCGCTATCGAGCGGACCCCTTTACGGTTCGGCAAGGGGAGAGGATTGCACAAAGAGCCGAACTAACGAATAGCACACGGGGATTTACCCAGGTTCGGGCCGCACGGATGCGTAAAACCCTACTCCTGCTTTGATTGTCTTAATTGTGGATGTTCTTGGTCAAGTTCTGGGAGCTACAGTACTCAGTAGCTGCACAAACAGAATAGGCCATCTGAAGTCCCCCCCTCCCTGTACGCCTCGGGCCTCCTTTTATATGGGTCAAAGGGGCTACCACAGTGGCGTACGGGATGAGGCATGAGGTGGAAAGTAGCTACAGTATTACCACAGTGTTATCATACCTAACCCTGACGGCTTAGGACAAACTCATTAAATGCACCGTGAGGTGTCCGTCGAGGTGTCCCTTAGCGTCTCGGGCTTGGAAAAGCTTTACAGGGGATGGGCAAAAGCAGCCATCCCATCAGCACCGCTTAAGCATCTCGTGGCCAGCATCGCACCACGTCATCATGAGGACAAGCCCTAAACGACAAGGCTGGCCGCTGCACTGGAGCGATAGCGCTGCACTGTGCAGAGCCTTGCCGGGGCTGAGTCCTTGCCGGCCCCGGGGCTTGCCGGGACCAAATCCTTGCCGGGCCCGGGGCTTGCCGGGACCAAAACCTTGCCGGGCGCGAGGCCTTGCCGGGCCTCCGCAACCCTTTGGTCTTCTGTCTGGTCGTTGACTTGAACGTCTCCTTGGCATCTTAGCCTCGTGATTACTCCTAGCTATTCCCCGGCAAGGCCTGCCGCGGTACGGCTACTACTGTCCGTGCACAAGTAAGGGGTACTAAAAAGAACCATACTTTAGTACACCGACACCATGTACATCTGATTTAAAAGAGCATGACTTGGTTATAAAAAATGTAGCTTCTCATTGCGTTATTCTATTAGGTTGATGGGGAAGGCGAGGGCTGGGATCTCGAGAAATCGGGATTGTGTTGCAAGAGCGTGAGAGGCGAGGTTCAGATTGATCTGAAAAGCAAATTTGCGACGGCAAGAAAACCAATATAGTGCTGATGCAATGCCGAGGTGGATATGAGTCATGTGAGTTAGTCTGGTGTCTAGATCAGCCGGCCATGAGAAGGAAGGGAAACATGCGTCCGGACAGACTCTTGAGGGAGGGAAGGGGAGGAGGGCATGAGGTGAGGTAGACTGGGCACCCCCAGGAGGAGTGCAGGAAGTGAGGTAGACTGGGCATCCCCAACCCCAAGTCGCCAGAGAAGATTTTTTTTTGCGGGGCTAGATAAGATCTTAAATGTCAATTATCATATTTATTAGTTATATGAACCAATCTAGCTCGAGCCATCAAACAACTAATTAATGCCATCAATCTAGAGCTTTTTTTTACATGCATGTTATGCAACATGTAAAAAGAGTCTGCATTATTTAGTTTTTTGCCTAGCCAGCTAAACTTTTACATGGACACATGGGTCACAACTCCAAGAACCAAATGTCCGTTCTACGAACAAAAGACTATACAGTCTACTGAAAATGATCTCAAGACATCTAGGAAGCGTTGATTAAATGCCAAAAATATACGAAAGGACTGGATGATCAGCAATACCATGTAGATAATAGGAGATTCAGCATCTCTTCTGAACAGAACAGACCAACATCCAACATGAAGATCATCTCTATGTCATAGTGATTTCAGCATTCAATACTCTAAAACGGCTGAGGCGTGCCAGGTTATACATATCTCCAGTTTTAATTACGCAATAAGGCACACTTTTCGTAAATAGAACCCTCAGTTCAACATCACATTGGAACCCAATTGTTTTCAATCTGCTACGGATCAATTGGTTCAAACTAACGACAGAGAACACAAACTAATGGATGGATCAGTTACTGCAAAATCATCACACATAGCAAAAAAACCCTACTTAGAGTAAATATTAATAAGAGTGACAGGCGAAGATCCAATATATTGTTAGAAACCGCACAATGGAGAATGTGTCAGCAGCCACGGACAACCTGCAGGCAAAGGTCCTAGCCTATGCGATCCACCTATTAGGAAATCGATTGAACAAATAAAAATAGAAAATAAATTTGGTGAGACTAAGTCCCGGAAAGAAAGGATACCTAGAAATTGCTGGCTTGTTAGTATGGATAGCAATTTGTGACATCTGCTGGTGCAAGCACTTCCCTTCGGCAATCTTGTGAGTCCAGCTCAATGTCGCTGCCAACTTCACTGCCTTTGCTAGCTATCTCAGGGGGCTCAAGCATGCTCTCTCAGGACAGATCGCTGAGTACATGCTGGAACATGACTGCCTCTGCTATTTCTGAAGCATGGTTCTGACGACAGCCATCCGCAGGACCAGATCACCGATTCCTGCTCGCACTCCGCGGAGAAATGAAGAAAGAAGGGAAGAAGATGGAGGCACGTGCGCGTTGACGATCTGATGGAGGGTGAGGCCAAGGGCCGTGGTGGCGGCCGTGCGCGTTGACGATTTGATGGAGGGCGAGGCCAAGAGCCATGGCGGCGGCTAGTTGAAAGGATGGGAAGGGAGCCTTTTTTTAGGGAAAAGATGGGAAGGGGGAGTCATCAAGCGATGAGGGAGATGATCGTGCGTTCATTTTTTAGTTTTTTTCGTTGAGCTTTAGCTTTGAGTCTTTAATAAGATGGGCCCACCCATAATAGATGGCAAAGGAAAATAACTCATGGTAGGATATGTACAATGGCAAAGGTGGGTAATTTATTTTCCTTTGCTTAGATCGAACGACTGTAAATTATTAGTCTATATAAAAAATGGCTAGATGTTTCTAATTTTTGTAGTAATTTCTATCATAATTCTCTTTTTCCTGGTTAGGCCGTAAAGTACTTTTTATATATAAATAGATTCTATGAGTATCCACGATGGTAATGATATGCAAAGCCACAAACTTGGGATGCTATGTTTGATGAAGATGATATTTTTAGTCCCCCAAGTTTTGATGAGAAAATTTATTATGATGATTGCATGCCTCCTATCTATGATGATTATTGTGATGACATGTATGCTATAACGAATAATGATAAATATGAAACTTGTCATCATGATTTTAATTTTCAATTGGATTATGCCAATCAAGTATCTCATGATATTTATTTTGTTGAGTTTGCTCCCACTATTATGAATGAGAAGAAAATTGCTTATGTGGAGAGTAGTAAAATTTCTATGCTTGTGGATCATGAAAAGAATGCTTTATGTGATAGCTATATTGTTGAATTCGTTCATGATGCTACTGAAAATTATTATGAGAGAGGATCATATGCTTGTAGGTGTTGCAATAATATCAAGTTTCCTCTCTATGTGTTGAATGTTTTGAAGTCATGCTTGTTTTGCCTTCCTATGCTAGTTGATTCTTGCTCCCATAAATTTTTTGCTCAAAAAATCCCAATGCATAGGAAGTGGGTTAGGCTTAAATGTGCTTGTCATATGCTTCATGATGCTCTCTTTGTGTTTCAATTCTGTACTTTTATGTGAGCATCATTGAAATCATCATGCCTATCTAAAAGGCATTAAAGAAAAGCGCTTGTTGGGAGACAACCCAATATTTATACCTACTGTTTTTCTTGTGTTCACATGATTAATCTACTGTAGTAATCATGTTTCATATGTTTTCTTTCAATAATGTGCCAAGTAAAGCCTTTGGGATAGTGTGGATACTTGTTGATTCGATTCTGTGCAAAAACAGAAACTTTTGCGCCCAGTGCTGGAATTGCTTTTCTGTACTGGAGCGTGAGAAAATTCTTCAATTTTTACAGAGTATTGGGTTACTTATTGTTTACGTTTTCCTAATTTTTCAGAATTTTTGGAGGTACAGAAGTATGGTTTTAAAATCGCTCACTACATGCTGTTCTGTTTTTGAGAGATTCTGTTTTCGGTGCATAGTTTGCTTGTTTTGGTGTTTCCATAGCTTATATTGAGTAATATAAATTGTGGAAATGATAGAATACAGTAGTAATTATGTGAGAACAATTATGAATCTTGTCTTGACAGTACCTAAGTGGATGATTTATTTTTATCATACTAACCTATCTCACAATTTCTGTTAAGTTTTGTGTGATTGAAGTTTTCAAGTTTTGGGTGAGATATCGATATGAGGAGAATAAGGAGCGGCAAGACCCTAAGATTGGGGATGCCCAAGGCACCCCAAGGTAATATTCAAGGAAGACCCAAGCAACTAAGCTTGGGGATGCCCCGGAAGGCATCCCCTCTTTCGTCTTCAACACTATCGGTAACCTCACTCAGAGCTATATTTTTATTCGTCACATAATATGAGTTTTGCTTGGAGCGTCATTTTCCTTTGTTGATATTTGCATGATGTTTTAAATAATCATGTTTTGTGTCTTTTAGTTCAATAAAATGCCAATTATAGCCTTTACCATGCTCACTTTGCAAGTTCATGTCTTGCTGTTTGAAAACAGAAAGTTTTCTGTTATCTCCAGAATATTCCTGAATAGTCAGAACATGATAAAAATCTGAAATTTTTACACAGTAAGCATGCATGAGTTCTAAGTCACGTGGTAATTTTTCAGAATGTTTGGAGTTAGGGAAGTATGGATTCTTATTCCCCTTTTATAGACTGTTCTATTTTGGCAGATTGCTGTTATAGTTGCATTGTTTGCATATCTTTGAGTGTTTAATGTTTCTATTTGTGGATAGGAGTATTAAATATGAAGAGGCATTTAGTATGCAATGTTTAATTATAATTTTTGTGATTTGCTACAGTAGAGAATGTTAAGGTTTTGAGTTGATTTATACTAACTTATCTCACGAGTTCTTGTTGAGTTTTGTGTGGATGAAGTTTTTAAGATTTAGAGAAACCGTGATATGAGAGGAATTAAGGAGACACAAAAGCTCAAGCTTGGGGATGCCCAAGGCATCCCAATATAATATTTCAAGGAGTCTCAAGCATCTAAGCTTGGGGATGCCCCGGTAGGCATCCCACCTTTCTACATCAACAATTATCGGTTAGTCTTGGTTGAGCCTAAATTTTTTCTTCTTCACATGATGTGTGCTATTCTTGGAATGTCATTTTATTTTGGTTTCCTTGCTGTTTGAATAAAATACTTAAGATCTGAAATTTTTAAATGAGAGAGAGTCCCCACATAGCTACCTATTTACTTAACTACTCATTTGGTCTTCATTTATATCCTTTTGGAGTAGTTTGTCATTTACTCTTGTTCTTCACTTATATCCTATGAGTAAATTGTTGAAATGAATTGAATATCATAAAGTTGAAATTTATATGCTTCATATGCTTGTCCCATGGGGAGTAGTGACTTCACATACAAGAAGTATAAGTGGTAAAATTTATTGAAAGTTAACAAACATAGCATTGGTCTCTTGAACAATTCATGAAAGAATTTTGAAGGAAGAGAAGTTTCACATATAAACATACTATCTTGGACATCTTCTATGATTGTGAGCCCCCATTAATTATTTTCAAGCTTGATCAAGTAGTTGACGTTGGACAAGGAAGACAACGTAAATCTATGTTTATTTATATTCACATAGAAGTTATATTGTCATGGATCCTCTAACATGTGGTGCTTGCTTAGGATCTTTTGCTAGCCAAAAATTCGCACTAAGTAGAGATACTACTTGTGCATCCAAAACCATTAAACCCAGTTTCTAGCCATGAGTGTCCACCATATCTACCTATGGATTGAATAAGATCCTTCAAGTAAATTGTCATCGGTGAAAAAAGCAACAAAAATTGCTCCTATAATATGTATGATCTTTTATTGCAAGGGAAAATAAGCATTGTACGAACTTGTGATGGTAAAGAAATAAAAGCGACGGACTGCATAATAAAGGTTGCTATCACAAGGGGCAATATAACGTGACATTCCTTTGCATTAAGGGCTTGTGCATCCAACAACAAAAAGCGCATGACAACCTCTGCTTCCCTCTGCGAAGGGCCTATCTTTTACTTTTATGCATTTACTTTTCTGTATTTACTTTTATGCAAGAGTCATTAATGTTCCTCCCTATTCCTCTCTATTTATTCTTTAGTTGGCAAGCATTATGTGGAAGGGAAAGATCCAGGCACATATATCCAGTTGAATATAGGTTATCATGAGTTATTATTGTTGACATTATCCCTGAGATAAATAAGTTGGGAGGCAAAACATTAAGCCCCTATCTTCCTATGTGTTTGACTGAAACGGTTTGTTCTAAAAATATGCTTCGAGTGTCAGCAATCATGGAAGACTAAAAGATGGTTGAGTATGTGGAATTTGCTAGATCAAAGCTCTTACATAGACCCTTCCTGAAAATAAGATGAATTGCAATTGTTTGATGACTGAGAACATAGTTTGTTAGTTTTCAAGAAAGTTTATGGCCCAGACTTTAAACATGTGAATAGCTTGCTACTAGATCATGAGAAGTTTTATGAGATGAGCTACTGATTATGATATATATTGATGCTAGAAAAAGTGATAGAAATTATTATTGATCAAACTTATGCATTATGCTAGCATTCACACTTCATAAATTATTTCTTTTATCATTTACCTACTCGAGGACGAGCAGGAATTAAGCTTGGGGATGCTGATACGTCTCCAACGCATCTATAATTTATGAAGTATTCATGCCATGTTTATAACAATTCTATATGGTTTTGGTATGATTTGATTAGAACTAACCCGGACTGACGCTGTTTTCAGCAGAATTGCCATGGTGTTGTTTTTTGTGCAGAAATAAAAGTTCTTGGAGTTGGATGAAACTTTTTGGAGATTTTTTATGGAATAAATAAAAAATACTGGAACCAAGACCCACTGGAGGGGGGCCACCCAGTGCCTACAAGGCACCAGGGCGCGCCACCCTCCCAGGCGCGCCCCGGTACCTCGTGGGGCCCATGTGGCTCCGTCTGTCCTGATACCAACGCTAAAAAATCCTATAATTACAGAAACCCCCAGAAATAACCCTAGAACTTCGACTCCACGGCCGCAAGCCTCTGTACCTCCACGATCTCATCTACAACCCTTTTCCGGCACCCTGCCGGAGGAGGGAAATCATCAACGGAGGCCATCTTCATCATCTCGGCGGTCTCCATGACGAGGAGGGAGTAGTTCACCCTCGGGGCTGAGGGTTTGTACCAGTATCTATGTGTTTTATCTCTCTCTCTCTCGTGTTCTTGATTTGGCACGATCTTGATGTATCGCGAGCTTTGTTAATATAGTTGGATCATATGGTGTTTCTTCCCTCTCTATCCTTGTTGTGATGAATCGAATCTTTTCCCTTTGAGGTTTCGTTATTGTCGGATTGAATATTTCAGATTTGAGAACATTTGATGTATGTCTTGCATATGAATACCCGTGGTGACAATGGGGTATTATATTGATTCACTTGATATATGTTTTGGCATTCAACTCGCGGATTCCCGCGGTGACATTGGGGTAATCTATGCATAGGGGTTGATGCACGTTTTCATTATCTTTTCTCCGATAGAAACTTTGAGGTGCTCCTTGGAGTTCTTTGTGTGGATTGAATATTATGATTATGAAGTTGTTTGATGCATATCGTATAATCAACTCACGGATACTTCTGGTGACATTGGAGTATCTAGGTGACATTAGAGTTGGTTGATGTGTATCATATGGTGTTATTTTAGTACAAACTCTACGGTTGTTTGTGACACTTATAGGAATAGCTCAATAGATCGATCAGAAAGGATAACTTTGAGGTGGTTCCGTACCCTACAAACAATTTCTATCTTATGTTCTCCACTAATAAGAACTTGGGAGTGATTCTTTATCGCACGTTGAGGGATGGTTATATGATCCAATTATATTAGCATTGTTGAGAGATTGCACTAGCGAAAGTATGAACCCTACGCCTTGTTTTTAAGCATTGCAATACCGTTTGTGCTCACTTTTGTTACTTGCTACCTTGCTGTTTTTATATTTTCAGATTACAAAAACCTATATCTACTATCCATACTACACTTTTATCACCATCTCTTCGCCGAACTAGTGCACCTATACAATTTACCATTGTATTGGGTGTATTGGGGACACAAGAGATTTCTTGTATTTGGTTGCAGGGTTGTTTGAGAGATACCATCTTCAACCTACGCCTCCCATGGATTGATAAACCTTAGGTCATCCACTTGTGGGAAAATTGCTACTGTCCTACAAAACTCTGCGCTTGGAGGCCAAACACGAGTCTACAAGAATAAGTTGTGTAGTAGACATCAAGCTCTTTTCTGGCGCCGTTGCCGGGGAGGTGAGTGCTTGAAGGTATATCTTTAGATCTTGCAATTGAATCTTTTTGTTTCTTGTTTTATCACTAGTTTGGCTTACCTAAGAAAACTACAAAAAAATGGAATTGAGGTTGCCTCGTATTATTCGTCTTTATCATGTCTTTCTTGAAAATGATGGATCGGAAAATTGTGCTCAATTGATAGAAGAAGAATTCAATAAAATGTTTGGCATAAAATCTTTGAATTATGAGCATGATTGCAATGTTGTTAGTATGAACTAGCAAAGTGGCCCGCTCAATGCGCGGGCTAGAACTTTAGAAAGTTTGTTAATGATAACAAATCATTTTTTTTGTAAATAAATATTTGTTTTGAATATGATTCCATTTACAAATATAATACTTTGAACATAGTTGTGTCTTTGATTTTTTTTGGTTTTTTTTATCGATGCATCTCGTACTAAGCACCATCTTTCTTCGTCATTTTCACATTGATGCTATTATAAGAAGTTAAAGCACGTGGCAATGATATTTACATATTTTGTTGTTATTCCAACATTACTACTATTATAGTATTATTGTTTGTATGAACGCATTTTCACTCCCGCAAAAGATGTTGTTTCTCTCTGAAAGAAAATTTTATTAGACCTTGGAGACTCCCCAAATATATGCATATAAATTAATCTCATTTATGCTCACTATACTTATAGGAAGTAGGATTACACATATTATTTTGACCGAGGGACTCGTTATTTTATTTATATTATTAATATAAACAATGTTTGCATTAATGAAACTTTTCACGAAAATTAAAGCATGTCAATTTTATTAAATTACTATATATTCCAAATAATGTTTTATGTTCTCATACGATCATGTTTGATTTAGGAAAATTACAATTAACATGTAAAAATTTAGTTATTTGTATACATTCAAGGAGTTATCTAATCAATGTACATGTGTTGATGTGCTACCTTAACAAACATTGTATTACTATACCGTTTGAATCTTCCTGAATTATCTTGTCATATTTGTTCCATTTTGCGGAACTGTATGTATATTCATACTTCCAATGTCTGTCACTTGTATTACGGTTACTATCCATATCTTTTCTCATCGATAGGTAGTAATGCCTTAATTTTCATGGCATTGTCAACCATGTAATGTTTTCGAATATAGTTGGCGAACCAACCACATTATTCATTAAAAACATAGTGATTTCCTTTGTTGGAGATACTACTATTTTTTATGTACCTACAGATTAATCTTACTCATTGATATCATTATGCAATTCACATACTTTTTCACATGGGTCTAATTATGTTCATTTTGTTGTTATTGCATCGATAGTGTTCCGTGGATGACTGCGTGATAGTGTAACTTGTAAAATGTATACAAACTCTTGCACTCTCCTCCCGAATACATATGTTTCTTTCCAAATGCACCGACATCACAAGTCTATAAATGTACCGAGATTTTTTATCTTCCCCTCTAAACGTGTACTCTATTGCTTAGTCTAGTAAACTTTGAGGTATCATGGAATGAGATTTATCTGTCATAGGTTTTTCTTTGTGACTCACACATTTTTATCTTGGCTTTATTTTTTCATTTCACTTTTTTCGGACTGCATGAGGCTGACCAAACGCCTCACATGTAAACTGACTAAGTTGTGCGATTGACTGACTGTGCAACATACTGCCATTATAAAAGGTCTATAGAATCTCTCACTCTTCCCCCTCACACATATTCGCTTTGCGATCCACATGCTTTTATGTTGGGCCTAAACTATTTCCTTTTGTTAGACTGTGTCCGCGAGAGATTCAACGGCTTATCTGTGTCCATCTTGCAATGGACTGACTAATCAAAAGTACATGTACCAACACAATGGATCCTACAGTTGGGTACCAGCAGTTGTTCACATGACCTGTTGCTATTCACAGTTTTCTGTACTGTATTGGGCACCAGTAGTTTATATAGCACATATGTTGTCCCCCATAGCATCAATCTAACAGTCTAGAACTTGTCGGGCACATACCACGTCAAATCTGAGAACACAACGCCACAACGTTGCTTACCTTGTCTCTTGGTATATTAGAAATTATCGTGCCCGCTGGCAAGGACGCAAGGGCTATGCATGCACGTCCAAGATCGAGTTCTCTCGAAGAATTCTAGCCCTAAACGGACAAGTCACTTTCTTCCTTCCAACTCAGACATTGATGGATGCGCTATGATAGTCCATGACTCCATGTACGTAAGTTTGTTTCCCATAGTGGAGGCTAACCTTCTGGCTATATTGATTATCCAAATATCAACTTTTTATGACATACTTGGCGCTGTATTGCAACCGTTGCAACACATGAATACAAATTGTGTGATGTGCTTGGTGAAGATGAAAATAACGTTTATAAGTTAGCTAGGTTACCTGAAAAATGAAATTAATTAATAAATACTAACCAAAGTATCACACGATCCTTGAGTCAGATTTTAAGGTACAGAAAAGATGTGCGTTCCTTAGTTTCTACTAATGACATCAATCACAATTGGGAGAAAGGTTTTCTTTTAAATCTGAAGTAATCACTCTGTCAACAACACTTTCTTAAGAAACAAAGGAAATTACATATTATGTCGCCTCTTGCATAGATTGAGTCATCCTAAAATCATACAGTTTTGTTTATAGAGCCATTCAGGTTATAAACTTCTAATTAATGACCATTAAGATTGAAGACTCACCAGCATATATGTTCTAGTAGAAGGACGCCTTTCCCACGGCGGCTCCATCGTGTTGCAATAGGCACTGTTGAGTAATCTAGGAAATGACAATCACAATCACCCTCTTAAGAAAACACCCTGGTCACCTCTGAAGGAGGTAGGAAAACTACCTGGTCACCTGTTTTATGAAGGAGCTATGAATATGTTTAGCCACGTTGGCTAAAGCACACATTGACATTATGATTCTAATTTACACCAGCTGATATTGTTGGTAAAAGAGAACTTGCATGGGCAAGTTTGCATACTGATTAATTAATTCAACGCATGGAACTCCCAAGATGAAAAGACATGAAACAAAACCTTCTTGAATAACCTCTGCAGATTGTTTCAGCCTTAATCAACGTTGAATTTAAGCCTAAATATCAATCATTTGGAATGTGGGGTGCTGGACCATATGTGGTAGTTTCCATTAATGTGGATTTGACTAGTGTCCCAATATAGACGCTTCTATTGTACGGAAAATTTACTGTTACGTCAATTGAGCTTCAACTGATAGGAAAATTTTGATAAAAAAAAGAGGAACATCAACAATGGCAAACCATGGCCATCTAAAGGACACTCATGGGCGCAGTTACAAAGGAGAAGGTGGAGCTCAAGCAGAGACCTCGGATTCACCCGGAAGCAAGTTTGTGATGCAGGCCAGAGAAATAAAAGATGTATCTCATATTCATCGTTTGTGGTGGATGAGCTGGACTTTCCTTGATCTACATTTGTACGATGATCATGACATGTTCTGCAAAATAGGCAGGAGAAAAACTAATCATTGATAGAAGAACAGCTAGCATAATAATCCACTTTTTACAAACATATATATTACATTTTGTCAAGCTATTGGTACGGAATATGCATGCTATTCTCGTAACTGAAGCATGATAACAAATAAAGTTAAATATTTACCTTCAGATTTTCTTGTCACGTCTATGGGGTTGTGTCTAAAACAGATATTTTGCTCAACAACTGAAGATGCCTTAACCACAATGTAGGAAGTTCACAAACCTGGCCTGATTTTTAGTTCTCATAGTCATGACTTAAGGGGAAAAAAGAGACATGATGGTATGCATATGTATAAAGATAGATGAGACCCATTTTGCAGTTTCTGAACGTGCTTCTCCTTTCTCTGATTGAAAGAACACCAGAAGCACACCAGACCACCAACCTGTAGATGAAATTCTGTGAAAGCTTTCATACCTGTGGCAATGGAGAGAAGCGATACTGAACTGCACATAGCATTATAGCTTCACAAAACAAAAACTGCTTGTGAATAAATATAGATGAGAATGATATTGCAACTTCTGGTTCGGACGTGCATCTCCTTTCTATTTTTGAAACAACACCAGAAACATTATACACTACCATGTACATCTGATTTAAAAGAGCATGACTTGGTTATAAAAAATGTAGCTTCTCGTTGCATTGTTCTATTAGGTTGATGGGGAAGGCGAGGGCTGGGATCTCGAGAAATCGGGATGGTGCTGCAAGAGTGTGAGAGGCGAGGTTCAGATTGATCTGAAAAGCAAATTTGCGACGGCAAGAAAACCAATATAGTGCTGATGCAATGCCGCGGTGGATATGAGTCATGTGAGTTAGTCTGGCGTCTAGATCAGCCGGCCATGAGAAGGAAGGGAAACATGCGCCCGGACAGACTCTTGAGGGAGGGAAGGGGAGGAGGGCATGAGGTGAGGTAGACAGGGCACCCCTAGGAGGAGTGCAGGAAGTGAGGTAGACTGGGCATCCCCAACCCCAAGTCACCAGAGAAGATTTTTTTTTGCGGGGCTAGATAAGATCTTAAATGTCAATTATCATATTTATTAGTTATATGAACCAATCTAGCTCGAGCCATCAAACAACTAATTAATGCCATCAATCTAGAGCTTTTTTTTACATGCATGTTATGCAACATGTAAAAAGATTCTGCATTATTTAGTTTTTGGCCTAGCCAGCTAAACTTTTACAAGGACACATGGGTCACAACTCCAAGAACCAAATGTCCATTCTACGAACAAAAGACTATACAGTCTACTGAAAATGATCTCAAGATATCTAGGAAGCGTTGATTAAATGCCAAAAATATACGAAAGGACTGGATGATCAGCAATACCATGTAGTTAATAGGAGATTCAACATCTGTTCTGAAAAGAACAGACCAACATCCGACATGAAGATCATCTCTATGTCATAGTTATTTCACCATTCAATACTCTAAAATGGCCTAGGCGTGCCAGGTTATACATATCTCCAGTTTTAATTACGCAATAAGGCACACTTTTCATAAATAGAACCCTCAGTTCAGCATCACATTGGAACCCAATTGTTTTCAATCTGCTACGGATCAATTGGTTCAAACTAACGACAGAGAACACAAACTAATGGATGGATCAGTTACTGCAAAATCATCACACGAAGCAAAAAAAAAAACCTACTTAGAGTAAATATTAATAAGAGTGACAGGCGAAGATCCAATATATTGTTAGAAACCGCACAATGGAGAATGTGTCAGCAGCCACGGACAACCTGCAGGCAAAGGTCCTAGCCTATGCGATCCACCTATTAGGAAATCGATTGAACAAATAAAAATAGAAAATAAATTTGGTGAGACTAAGTCCCGGAAAGAAAGGATACCTAGAAATTGCTGGCTTGTTAGTATGGATAGCAATTTGTGACATCTGCTGGTGCAAGCACTTCCCTTCGGCAATCTTGTGAGTCCAGCTCAATGTCCCTGCCAACTTGACTGCCTTTGCTATCTCAGGGGGCTCAAGCATGCTCTCTCAGGACAGATCGCTAAGTACATGCTGGAACGTGACTGCCTCTGCTATTTCTGAAGCATGGTTCTGACGACAGCCATCCGCAGGACCAGATCGCTGATTCCTGCTCGCACTCCGCGGAGAAAGGGAGAAAGAAGGGAAGAAGATGGAGGCACGTGCGCGTTGACGATCTGATGGAGGGTGAGGCCAAGGGCCGTGGTGGCGGCCGTGCACGTTGATGATTTGATGGAGGGCGAGGCCAAGAGCCGTGGCCACGGCTAGTTTTTTTTTTTTTTTTGAACACATGGCGGCGGCTAGTTGAAAGGATGGGAAGAGAGCCTTTTTTAGGGAAAGGATGGGAAGGGAGCCTTTTTTAGGGAAAAGATGGAAAGGAGGAGTCATCAAGCGATGAGGGAGATGATCGTGCGTTTATTTTTTAGTTTTTTTCGTTGAGCTTTAGCTTTGAGTCTTTAATAAGATGGGCCCACCCATAATAGATGGCAAAGGAAAATAACTCCTGGTAGGATATGTACAATGGCAAAGGTGGGCAATTTGTTTTCCTTTGCTTAGATCGGACGACTGTAAATTATTAGTCTATATAATAAATGGCTAGATGTTTCTAATTTTTGTAGTAATTTCTATCATAATTCTCTTTTTCCTGGTTAGGCCGTAAAGTACATTTTATATATAAATAGATTCTATGAGTATCCATGATGCTAATGATATGCAAAGCCACAAGCTTGGGGATGCTATGTTTGATGAAGATGATATTTTTAGTCCCCCAAGTTTTGATGAGAAAATTTATTATGATGATTGCATACCTCCTATCTATGATGATTATTGTGATGACTTGTATGCTATAACGAATAATGATAAATATGAAACTTGTCATCATGATTTTAATTTTCAATTGGATTATGCCAATCAAGTATCTCATGATAGTTATTTTGTTGAGTTTGCTCCCACTATTATGAATGAGAAGAAAATTGCTTATGTGGAGAGTAGTAAAATTTCTATGCTTGTGGATCATGAAAAGAATGCTTTATGTGATAGCTATATTGTTGAATTTGTTCATGATGCACCTGAAAATTATTATGAGAGAGGATCATATGCTTGTAGGTGTTGCAATAATATCAAGTTTCCTCTCTATGTGTTGAAAGTTTTGAAGTCATGCTTGTTTTGCCTTCCTATGCTACTTGAGTCTTGCTCCCATAAATTGTTTGCTCACAAAATCCCTATGCATAGGAAGTGGGTTAGGCTTAAATGTGCTTGTCATATGCTTCATGATGCTCTCTTTGTGTTTCAATTCTTTGCTTTTATGCGAGCATCATTGAAATCATCATGCCAAGCTAAAAGGCATTAAAGAAAAGCGCTTGTTGGGAGACAACCCAATATTTATACCTACTGTTTTTCTTGTGTTCACATGATTAAGCTACTGTAGTAATCATGTTTCATATGTTTTCTTTCAATAATGTGCCAAGTAAAGCCTTTGGGATAGTGTGGATACTTGTTGATTCGATTCTGTGCAAAAACAGAAACTTTTGCGCCCAGTGCTGGAATTTCTATTCTGTACTGGAGCGTTAGAAAATTCTGCAATTTTTACAGAGTATTGGGTTACTTATTTTTTAGGTTTTCTAATTTTTCAGAATTTTTGGAGGTACAGAAGTATGGTTTTTAAATCGCTCACTACGTGTTGTTCTGTTTTTGACAGATTCTGTTTTCGGTGCATAGTTTGCTTGTTTTGGTGTTTCCATAGCTTATATTGAGTAATATAAATTTTGGAAATGATAGAATACAGTAAGAATTATGTGAGAAGAATTATGAATCTTGTCTTGACAGTACCTAAGTGGATGATTTATTTTTATCATACTAACCTATCTCACAATTTCCGTTAAGTTTTGTGTGATTGAAGTTTTCAAGTTTTGGGTGAGATATCGATATGAAGAGAATAAGGAGCGGCAAGACCCTAAGCTTGGGGATGCCCAAGGCACCCCAAGGTAATATTCAAGGAAGACCCAAGCAACTAAGCTTGGGGATGCCCCGGAAGGCATCCCCTCTTTCGTCTTCAACACTATCGGTAACCTCACTCGGAGCTATATTTTTATTCGTCACATGATATGAGTTTTGCTTGGAGTATCTTTTTCCTCTATTGATATTTGCTTGATGTTATCAATAATCATGTTTTGTGTCTTTTAGTTCAATAAAATGCCAATTATAGCCTTTACCATGCTCAATTTGCAAGTTCATGTGTTGCTGTTTGAAAACAGAAAGTTTTCTGTTATCTCCAGAATATTCCTGAATAGTCAGAACATGATAAAAATCTGAAATTTTTACACAGTAAGCATGCATGACTTCTCGGACACGTGGTAATTTTTCAGAATATTTGGATTTAGGGAAGTATGGATTCTTATTCCTCTTTACAGACTGTTCTGTTTTGGCAGATTGCTGTTATAGTTGCATTGTTTGCATATGTTTGCGTGTTTAATGTTTCTATTTGTTGATAGGAGTACTAAATACGAAGAGGCATTTAGTATGCAATGTTTAAGTATAATTTTTGTGATTTGCTACAGTAGATAATGTTAAGGTTTTGAGTTGATTTATACTAACTTATCTCACGAGTTCTTGTTGAGATTTGTGTGGATGATGTTTTTAAGATTTAGAGAAGCCGTGATATGAGAGTAATTAAGGAGACACAAAAGCTCAAGCTTGGGGATGCCCAAGGCATCCCAATATAATATTACAAGAAGTCTCAAGCATCTAAGCTTGGGGATGCCCCAGTAGGCATCCCACCTTTCTACATCAACAATTATCGGTTAGTCTTGGTTGAGCCTAAATTTTTGCTTCTTCACATGATGTGTGCTATTCTTGGAATGTCATTTTATTTTGTTTTCCTTGCTGTTTGAATAAAATACTTAAGATCTGAAATTTTTAAATGAGATAGAGTCCCCACATAGCTACCTATTTACTTAACTACTCATTTGGTCTTCACTTATATCCTTTTGGAGTAGTTTGTCATTTACTCTTGTTCTTCACTTATATCCTATGAGTAAATTGTTGAAATGAATTGAATATCATAAAGTTGAAATTTATATGCTTCATATTCTTGTCCCATGGGGAGTAGTGACTTCACATACAAGAAGTATAAGTGGTAAAATTTATTGAAAGTTAACAAACATAGCATTGGTGACTTGAACAATTCATGAAAGAATTTTGAAGGAAGAGAAGTTCCACATATAAGTATACTATCTTGGACATCTTCTATGATTGTGAGCCCCCATTAATTATTTTCAAGCTTGGTCAAGTAGTTGACGTTGGACAAGGAAGACAACGTAATGAGTTATGTTTGTTTATATTCACATAGAAGTTATATTGTCATGGATCCTCTAACATGTGGTGCTTGATTAGGATCTTTTGCTAGCCAAAAATTCGCACTAAGTAGAGATACTACTTGTGCATCCAAAAACCATTAAACCCAGTTTCTTGCCATGAGTGTCCACCATATCTACCTATGGATTGAATAAGATCCTTCAAGTAAGTTGTCATCGGTGCAAAAAGCAATAAAAATTGCTCCTAAAATATGTATGATCTTGTATTGCAAGGGAAAATAAGCGTTGTACGAACTTGTGATGGTAAAGAAATTAAAGCGACGGACTGCATAATAAAGGTTGCTATCACAAGGGACAATATAACGTGACGTTCCTTTGCATTAAGGGCTTGTGCATCCAACAACAAAAAGCGCATGACAACCTCTGCTTCCCTTTGCGAAGGGCCTATCTTTTACTTTTATGCATTTACTTTTCTGTATTTACTTTTATGCAAGAGTCATTAATGTTCCTCCCTATTCCGCTCTATTTATTCTTTAGTTGGCAAGCATTATGTGGAAGGGAAAGATCCAGGCACATATATCCAGTTGAATATAGGTGATCAGGAGTTATTATTGTTGACATTATCCCTGAGATAAATAAGTTGGGAGGCGAAACATTAAGCCCCTATCTTCCTATGTGTTTGACTGAAACGGTTTGTTCTAAAAATATGCTTCGAGTGTCAGCAATCATGTAAGACTAAAAGATGGTTGAGTATGCGGAATTTGCTAGATCAAAGCTCTTACATAGACCCTTCCTGAAAATAAGATGAATTGCAATTGTGTGATGACTGAGAACATAGTTTGTTAGTTTTCAAGAAAGTTTATGGCCTATACTTTAAACATGTGAATAGCTTGCTACTTGATCATGAGAAGTTTTATGAGATGAGCTACTGATTATGATATATATTGATGCTAGAAAAAGTGATTGAAATTATTATTGATCAAACTTATGCATTATGCTAGCTTCACACTTCATAAATTATTTCTTTTATCATTTACCTACTCGTGGACGAGCAGGAATTAAGCTTGGGGATGCTGATACGTCTCCAACGTATCTATAATTTATGAAGTATTCATGCCATGTTTATAACAATTCTATATGGTTTTGGTATGATTTGATTAGAACTAACCCGGACTGACACTGTTTTCAGCAGAATTGCCATGGTGTTGTTTTTTGTTCAGAAATAAAAGTTCTTGGAATTGGATGAAACTTTTTGGAGATTTTTTATGGAATAAATAAAAAATACTGGAACCAAGACCCACTGGAGGGGGGCCACCCAGTGCCCAAGAGGTACCACGTGGCTCCGTCTGACCTGATACCAACGCTGAAAAATCCTATAAATAGAGAAACCCCTAGAAATAACCCTAGAACTTCGACTCCACCGCCGCAAGCCTCTGTACCTCCACGATCTCATCTACAACCCTTTTCCGGCACCCTGCCGGAGGAGGGAAATCATCACTGGAGGCCATCTTCATCATCCCGGCGGTCTCCATGACGAGGAGGGAGTAGTTCACCCTCGGGGCTGAGGGTTTGTACCAGTAGCTATGTGTTTTATCTCTCTCTCTCTCTCTCTCTCTCTCTCTCTCTCTCTCGTGTTCTTGATTTGGCATGATATTGATGTATCGCAAGCTTTGTTAATATAGTTGGATCATATGGTGTTTCTTCCCTCTCTATCCTTGTTGTGATGAATCGAATCATTTCCCTTTGAGGTTTCGTTATTGTCGGATTGAATATTTCAGATTTGAGAACACTTGATGTATGTCTTGCATATGAATACCCGTGGTAACAATGGGGTATTATATTGATTCACTTGATATATGTTTTGGCATTTAACTCGCGGATTCCCGCGGTGACATTGGGGTAATCTATGCATAGGGGTTGATGCACGTTTTCATTATCTTTTCTCCGATAGAAACTTTGAGGTGCTCCTTGGAGTTCTTTGTGTGGATTGAATATTATGATTATGAAGTTGTTTGATGCATATCGTATAATCCACTCACGGATACTTGTGGTAACATTGGAGTATCTAGGTGACATTAGAGTTGGTTGATGTGTATCATATGGTGTTATTTTAGTACGAACTCTAGGGCTATTTGTGACACTTATAGGAATAGCTCAATAGATCGATCGGAAAGGATAACTTTGAGGTGGTTTCGTACCCTACAAACAATTTCTATCTTATGTTGTCCACTAATAGGAACTTGGGAGTGATTCTTTATCGCACGTTGAGGGATGGTTATATGATCCAATTATATTAGCATTGTTGAGATATTGCACTAGCGAAAGTATGAACCCTAGGCCTTGTTTTTAGGCATTGCAATACCATTTGTGCTCACTTTTGTTACTTGCTACCTTGTTGTTTTTGTATTTTCAGATTACAAAAACCTATATCTACTATCCATACTACACTTTTATCACCATCTCTTCGCAGAACTAGTGCACCTATACAATTTACCATTGTATTGGGTGTGTTGGGGACACAAGAGATTTCTTGTATTTGGTTGCAGGGTTATTTGAGAGATACCATCTTCAACCTGTGCCTCCCACGGATTGATTGTGACGCCCCCGACTTAATCGTGCGCTAATCATACACGCAAATGCACACGATCAAGCCTAGAGACTCACTTGAAGATATCACAACACAACTCTAGACACAAAATAAAATAATTCAAGCTTTATATTACAAGCCAGGGGCCTTGAGGGCTCGAATACATAAGCTTGCGTATACAAGCGCCAGCGAAAGCATCAGATATCTGAGTACAGATATAAAAGTAAAACAGATAAGCCCTAAACAGGCGGGGCAAAACACCGGCACAGATCGAAAAGGCGCAGGCCTCCTGCCTGGGAGCCTCCGAAGTACTCCTGGTCGTCGGTGGTCTCCACGTAGTAGTAAGCGCCTCCAGAGGGGTAGTAGTAGTCATCGGCTGTGGCAGCTGGCTTCGGGACTCCATCTTCTGGTAGCAGCAAATGGGTATGGGGAAAAAGGGAAGCGAAGCAACCGTGAGTACTCATCCAAAGTACTCAGCAAGACTTTCAACAGAACTAGTCTAGTTATGCAACATTATCAAATGAAGGCTGTATATGTGGACTTGACTGCAGAAATGCCAGAATAGGGAGAAAAGGGCCTAGCCTATCGAAGACTAGCATCTTCAGGGTCTTGCAGCATTAGAAGAGTGCAGATAAGTAACATAATTAAAGTAGCAAGCATGTTGTAACAAAGCCTAGAGATCCTTCCTCGACTCCCTGCGAGAAAGCGATCCCGGAGCTTCCAATTAATTATCACGTAACCAGTTCAAGTAGTAGATCGGGATACTTTACTGAGCGTTATGTTACCGTGGACACGACTATTCGAATAGATAATCTTCCCTGCAGGGGTGCACTACTGTTATCCAACACGCTCGATTAACTCCGGCCGGACACACTTTCCTGGGTCATGCCCGGCCTCGGCTGATCGACACACCGCAGCCCTACCAAGAGCTCAGCAGAGAGGTCCCCGCCGGTCTACATCCTAATTGCTCAGGGGTCCTGGGCCCATCGCCCTTTGGACTCCGTGTCGTTGCGAGCAGGGTGAATACCAGCACCATCCCTCTCCTGGATGGCACGATCCGACCGTGCCACAATGCTGAACTGGACGTCTGACAGAGCTTTCGGCTGATACATACGGCTTCGAGGGCCCCATTAAACCATTATCCCGCATGGTGGTAGTGCGTATAGGCCAGTGGCCAACTCAGATCAATACCCAAATCCGTTAATGCATTATTAATTTAAGTGACGGCTGTCGGGACAAGTCCGGAGCTACCACCACAACCTGGGTGGTACCGCTAAACAGCCAGCCGCCACAGTAACTCTTGCGGGTGCTCTTCGGGCCCGCCCGACTTACATGTGTATCTCTCGCGGGTACCCCTCGGGGTCAACCCGTCTTTATTCAGTAGAAGTAGTAAATTGCAAGTAACCGTGTGTCCATAACATCAAGCAGGAATCCGAGGAATCACCCTCGTTGGATTCCCACTAGATGAAACCGACAAGGTGAACCCGGAGGAATCACCCTCGATGGTATTCACACAAGCGGGATTGCACGACAGAAGCTTCGTCGGTGGTGGTGAAAGAGGAATCACCCTTAGTACCCACAACCGGCTAGCTACGCTACAGAGGCAACATTAGGAGTGAGATAAGAGGTGTCACCCTCGGCACTCGATGATAACTTTGCAAAGTCGAGCAACTTAAGGGGGTGAGGTGATGTGCTGGTCTCAGCCCGTTCGATCATATCGATTGGGGCACCGGTACTAAAGCGGGGCAACTACAGCAAGGGAGAGGGGCCACAGATGATTTACCATCCAATCTATACTAAGCATTTTGGATAACATGCAGGTATCAATAATAGTTACAAGGACAGGCTATGCATCAGAATAGGATAAAACAATAGCTGTAGCAAATTCTAATGCAAGCAGGAGGGAGAGAGAATAGGTGATATAGGCATGCATCAAGGGGCGGTTGCTTGCCTGGTTGCTCTGCAGGCGAAAAGGAATCTGCAACGGTGTAGTCGATCCTCGGATCGTCAGCGGCCTCGGAGTCTACCGGTGAGAAGAGGGGGAAGAAACAGATAAATACACAGCATACAAAGTAACATAGAGCATGACATGCTAAAATGTGGTGCAGGGGTGACCTAATGCATCTCTAAACCGTTTTAGTTATTTTAGGATTTAAGTTGGAATTATTAACCGATATGTATGCACTATTCATCTACCAAAATCAGACGAAAAGTTGCGGGTCCACCTACATAGAGGGTCCCGACATGAAAACAGATGGCACGATCGGATTCGTGGGATTTTTCTGAGCAACTTTCATGTAGAAAACTTTTTCATCCGAGTTACGGATTAACCTCTACGAATTTGCGATGTTTTAGCAATATTCTGGAATTTACTGGATTTATTTAATTTGAATATAAACAGTAATTAGAAATGCTGGGTGCACCCGGTGCAGTGCACCCCGAGGACTTACAGGGGCTGACATGTGGGGCCCCGTTGACCTGAGTCAACTGCCCAGTCAGCCGGTCAACTGGGCCAGTTGACCGGTCAACTAGGCCTACAGGTCCCACAGTCGGTGACACAGAGGGCGGGCCCCGGCTGAACCACGTCAGCGACACGTCGGCGCCGGCGCCGGAGCTACTCTGGCGAGCTGTTTCGCGGCGGCGCATCGCCGGAGATGGCCGGAAAAACGCTACGGCAGCCTAATCTACACGCGCGAAGCGGCGTTCGGTAGCTAGTGTGGTCGCGCATCTCCTGGAGGTGCTGGTTGGGGCCGGGAGGCTCGGGTTCGATCGGCGCAATGACCGCCGGCGGCGGCCGGAGCTACGGCAGTTGCAGGAGGACGCGCACGAGCTCGAATCGGAGCACGGGAAGAAGCGATCTGGAGGCGGGGCTCACAGTGATGACGAGGGGAAGCTCGGATGGCAACGAAATCGTCGACGGTGTCCGGTGGCCATGGCGGAGAACGACGGCTCGATGGAGACACGCGACGGCTCCTCGGATCAAACCAGTGCGCGTAGTCGAAGTAGACGTCGACGGTGGTCCTCCAGAGCGCCTTGGCTGGCCGTGGGGAGGCCAGTGGCCATGGTGGGATGAAGCGGCGGCGACGGGTGCGTCGGTAGTGGCGGGAACGAGAGAGGGAGAGCGTGGGGAAGAGGGGGAGAGTGGCCAGGGGGTGGTTGGAGGCGGCCTTATCCATCCCAGCCACCTACTCGTCGCCGTGACAGGCGGAGGACGGCGCAGCGCGCGGCGGATGCGGCGGCACCGACACGGAAGGGGGAGCAGGTGAGGAGGACGATGACTATAGCGTGGGCTGGGCCGGTTAGGTTTGCTGTGGTTGGGCCAAAAGCACAGTGTAGCTAGGCCTTTTTCATTTCTTTCCTTTTCTGTTTCCTTTTTTACTTTCTGTTTGCATTTTATTTTTGCTCTAAACCATTTTAGTAAAATGTGGAGTTGGTCAAATCAAATACTAGGCATTATATAGCACTGTCTCAAAAAGTTTGGAGCAGAAAGGAATTTGTTTGAATTTTTATTAGCACAGAAGTGGATTAAAAATGCTGGTTTGGTACTGTTTTTGGTTGCTAGGGTCATTATGGAAATTTAAATAATGCTGGTTTCTTTTTTATAATTGCCTTGGGATTATTTGCAACATTTTGAACAATTTAGTCTTCAGATTTGAGCAACTTTTAATTTCACTTATAATTTAAATTAAATTTAGTGATGGAACTTGAAACGAGATATGAATTTGACATGATCAAGCATTGCATAACAAAATGTCTTGGCATTAACATGAGGGATTACTGTGGCTTAATTACAGGGGGTGTGACAAATTCTCCTCCTCTAAAAGAAATTCTCGTCCCGAGAATTCAGGAGGTAGAAGGAAAGAGATCGGGGTATTCCTCGCGAAGACGATCCTCGCGTTCCCAAGTGGCCTCATTCTCAGAATGATTCGACCACTGAACCTTTAAGAACTTGATTGCCTTCTGACGGGTTCGACGTTCAGCTTGATCAAGAATACGGATCGGATGTTCCTTATAAGACAGGTCATCTTGCAATTCAAGCACTTCAAGATCCACTGCTCGGATCGGATCCTTAAAACAGCGGCGGAGTTGCGACACATGGAAAACATAGTGAACCTGAGAAAGGTTCGGCGGTAGTTCCAACTGATATGCCACTTCTCCCCGTCTGGCGAGAATACGGAATGGGCCGATGTAGTGTGGCACCCTGGCTCAGAGAACCGGTTTACCAGTGTTTCCAACCCAGAGATCATGTCTTCTGGAAACACAAAACAACTTGGAACAGAACTAAACTGAACTTTATTGATACATCTCGAGTACAAGCTCATAATTTACATCGATAGAGAGGCCAGAAGCACAACTTGTGCTATGACAATATCTACATTATTTATGAAACATGGCGGGGCCTCGATACTACGGGGTAGAACTACGGCGTAGCGGAACATAGCGTGGAAAACTCCATCCACAGGGACACTGCTGGGGACACGGCCTAGTTAGCGTAGCACGAACCATCGGGACCTCCGTCCTCGGCTTCTCCTGCATCTGGCATGATATGCCAGGTGAGTACTTGGAATGTACTCGCAAGTTCATGGCAACCAAAACAATGCAGCAAACAATAGCATGGCACTGATCATATTAAGTACTTAAGTTACTTACTCACTATTATCGAATATCACTTACTCTCTCTAGGTTGTCTCACCACCCTCGGAACGCTCATAATCCACTGAGGACTTCCGAACAAAAGACAAGTTCTTCCATCATTATTATCATTATTACGGTTGACCTTTCAGTGGACTAGTACGGACTGTCCAATACCATGGACGCGGCTATTCGAATAGGTTCATACACTCTGCAGAGGTTGCGCACTTTACCCACACTATGGAGCTCCTGGCCTCTTGCTCCCATTCGGGTGGACCGGGGCTGCTCCAACGAAACCTGCCTGACCCATGACTCCTCTATCGTACCACCGACAATCATACCCTCCCAGCGTCATGTCCTGGGTGGCCCCTGTGTCACCCCGTGACACCTGCCACCGTCATGGCCAAACTAAACTGTCCCAATCGGGGACGCCGGCAAAATAACTCAACTGGGCTCACAGGATTATCGTCGTCAACCTGATCAGGGCAGCACGCACGCATAACCATCCCTAGTTTGGTGGTACCGATAAAAGAGCACAAAGCCAGACCAAGTCAAGGCCGCCCCATACCGGCGAATGTGGCTGCACGGATAAGTCCGGATAGGTGACACTAGATCAACCAATTAGGTTTAGTGTTGTCAAGTACATAGTAAGCAGGGTTATTCATCTAGAATAATTTAGCATGGCAGTAGCTATATATCAAAGTACTTCACTCTAAATTATCACATATTAAATAATGCAAGTAATTCAATTAAATAACCAACACTATTGAAATGCTTCATTCAATGGATGACATGGCTTGCCTTGCTCTGTTGGGTTGTCGACAAACTCCTGGGCTTCAAATCCAAAAGAATCTCCTTCTGAAAATATTTTAAAAATTCAAAGGAAAATGTCACATACTATTGTTCTGTGCACCAGAAATTCTGTGAGTATGGGAAAAAAACCAAATTTTTCCAGAAAATAGAGGAGCTCAAGACAAATCCAGAGCAAAAAGAATCAATTGATTTGGACTTATGGTTAAACAGTTATGGATGGTCAAAGTTTCTGGTCAAAATTTGAATTAGAACAGAAATTAGAAAATCCAGCAGAGGGCCACGTCGAAGGCGCATTTCGCCGGGGCACCTCCACTTACCGCTTCGGCGCGCGCAGGCGAGTCGCTGGCGAGCGGGCCCCGCTGTCAGATTTAAACGGGGGAGGGAGAGAACAGAGAGCGGCGGAGCTCCGGCGACGGTCGCCGGCGATACAGACGGCGGCGAGGTTGGGAGAGAGCAGGGATGGAAAGAGCGCTCGGAAACAAACACGCACGTACTCGTGGATTGGCGAGGGGTGGCCGGACGGCGTCGTCCCCTTCCTCGCCGGCGGCGGTGGTTCTCGGGTGTCGCCGGAGACGGCGATTCCGGCGGAGTTTCGGTCGGGCAGGAGCTTGGGCGGGGTCAGTGGAGTGAGCTGAGCTCGCGCGGGCAGTCGGTTGAGGCTGGGAAGGAGTAGGATGGCGAGGTGGCAGAGCTCGGGTGGCGGCGGGTCGCCGGCGGGATAAGGAATAAAAAGAATTCCTACTCTCCGATATATAACTAGGACTCAAAATAGTTTTTCTTCTAGACTCGTCAGCGGTTCGATCAATCAAGGGGGCTCCTATGGTCGGTCGAGGCTCTGATACCAACTTGTCACGCCCAATATGTGATCCTATTCTCGAGGAACTCGGAGGCCCCACCAAGAGTAGAAACGCATATTGGAGACGCTTGCAAGGTGGATATCATTACATCGTACCACATACATATTAGATGGGGATACAGACAAATACATACAATCATCACATGAATACATCAATACATAACAAACTTCATACAGAAGGGCAGCATCCGACTACGGATGAAATCAAACGAAAGGAAGAACGACATCCACCCTGCTAGCCCAGGCTGCCGACCAGGAACCTATCCCCAGATCAACGAAGAAGAAGAAGCAGAAGAAGAACTCCAAATCAAACAAGCATCGCTCTCACGTCAAGACATCGCATTACCTGTACCTACAACTATTGTTGTAGTGATCTGTGAGCCACGAGGACTCATTAATCCCATAACCATGGGTAGCAAGACTATCAAAGCTTAAATGGGTATGGAAGGGTAAGGTGGTGCGGATGCAGCAAGCACTAAGCATTATATGGTGGCTAACTTACGAGTACAAGAATAAGAAGAGCATCTACGCAAACGGTCGCAAACTACAAATGATCACTAAGTGATCCTGAACACCTACTTCCGAGTCAAACATAACCCCACCGTGTTCTCTTTTCTCGAACTTCCTCGAAAAGAGACGGTCACGGTTACGCACACGGTTGGTGTATTTTAATTAGGATTTAGTGTCAAGTTCTCTACAACTGGAGGTTATAAATATCCAAGTGCCACATAACCGCGGGCGCGGCTTCGCGTAAGATTTAACCCTGCAGGGGTGTTCCAACCTGGCCCATCATAAGCCTACACAAGCTGCGGTGGAAATACCTCAACCTTGAGATAGCCCGAAGTATCCTCGGAATCCCGGTGCACAAGACATTTCGACAATGGTAACACAATTCCAGCAAGACCTCCCGGCGTGCCGACACCCTGATAGTAGCCGCGCGTATCTCGTCTCAGGCCTCGACCGGATGAGCACAGCGTACAGCAACTGAGACCCGAGTTTCCCCGGGGGAAGCCGCAAATGAATCTGTTTTGGACCAACACCATCGGCACTGGCCCACCTGTATTATGTTGAATTAAAAGAATCCTCGGGTTCATGACGCCTATGCCAATTAATTATTTAGTTCAGTATGATTATGTTGGCAAATGTTAAAACCAATGTTGGGCCTTGCTGGAAGCGGTTATTCAAAGCGAACTGTCAAGAGGGTCCCATTCCCCTGAGCATGTTAGGAACGCTAAACATGGATCATAACACCAGCATTACGGAAACTAGGGCGGCTTGAGTGGAACAAAACACTAGGCAAAAGGCCGAGCCTTCCACCCAATACCAAGTATATAGATACATTAATTAAATACGAGATATTGTGATATCCCAACATATCCACGTACCAACATGGAACAACCTGCCACTGCACCTGCAACTAGCAACACTATAGGAAAGGGGCTGAGCAAAGCGGTAACATAGCCAAACAACGGTTTGCTAGGTAAGGGTGGTTAGAGGTTGTATCATGGCATATGGGAGGCTGACATATATGTGGTAGGAAGCGCGACATAGCGATAGCAACGAGACAACTAGCAAGCAAAGATAGTGAAGATATCCAAGGTCATGATCATCTTGCCTGAAATCCCGCTCGGAAGAAGATCAAGTCCATGAAGAAGACGAACACGCGTAGTCGAACGAATCCTCACAAACGCAACGAAACCGGAACTATCGAGAAGAGGCACAACCGGAAAGAAGCAAACAACATGGTAAACACACAAGCATAAACATGGCACGACGCACAATCAAATATGATGCATGACAAGATTAAATGTTGTTAAACATGGCAAGATATGAAGCATAAGCAATCCATACAACTAGACAAGTTTAAATGAGGCCGGAAACACAAACAACAATTCCGGAGAATCCCCATATGCAAATTTCGAAATTAGTACTGTTCTGAATTAAACACAATGTTAAAGTTGTTAAACATCAAGTTAACATGCATCATGATGATCTACACATTTTTCTAGTCAAGTTACATATGTAGAACAATTAATTCGGAGCTACGGTCTAAAAGATATGAGCTAAACAAGTTGAGCATGGCAATGATGCAAAATGCATGCAAACATCAACCACACATGCTCAAATCAAGGATTCAACAAGATAATATGAAGCTACACACAATTCTAAGCAAGTTTCATATAGGACATGATCAAAACGGAGCAACGGTTCAACAATTACAAGCAACACAAGTTATAATAGCAATCTGCCCCAAAACAGCAACATAGCACTTTGCCAACATCAAAATAGCAAGCTACAGTAACATGATGGGCACAAACTTGATATGCACTTGAAATACACATGATATACTCCAATTTATCTTAAAGGTTCAGGTTCATAGGCATCAAGGTTAAGTCAATATGATCCATGCAAAATGCAATGTTCTGCTAAACAGGGCATATACATGAGCAGAGTTAATATGATGACATGTTGGAGGCATGAAATAAATATGCTACAGTGCTAGAACATGGCATCAAATGGTACATCATGGTAGTACATAGCATGGAGCTCAAAACATACAACATGGGCATAATCATAGGAGCAACAGATTAATTACTATGATTTTTATAAAATGGAACATTCTGTTACAGGATGACAGTTATATCATGATGGCAACTTGAGAGCAACAAATAGACAAGCTACAACAAGATTACATAGCAACCAAGGGCATGGCATCAAAGTACACATTGCATAGACCAAATCACATGAAGGAATCATATGCATATGAGCTATATATTAGTGGCAACCATCAAGCAAAGTTGGCAAGTTTTATCACAGACAGCTTTTACTCAGAATAGCAACATTAACTAGGCATGTTTCCAAGCTCATGGCACTCACATCAGGGCATATGATGGCATAAAATAAATACTAGCAGCAAGAAGACATGAAAATGCTCCAAAGTCATGTTGACAAGTTGCTTATATGGTGCATGCATTAAATCACACAAAAATGACAAAATAACAAATATTAACAGTTTCCAGCAGTAACATTAGGATGCACTTTTGCAACAGAGATTATGACATGAAGATGAACTCTAACATGAATGCAATTACTACCATCATGTAGAGCACAAAGAGTAGAGCAATTTACATATAAAGATCATTTTCATCGGATCAACATGCACAAAGATATGGCCCACACAAAATGCAGGGACTGGAAATTCAGATCTGAGCGTAGGATAACTATATCGAGCATGTGCGAGGAATAGACAGGCGGCAGCGGGGTCCGGCGAAGCAGAGCCGGGCGGCAGTGCGGCAGGCGGCGGCGAGGACGAGCTGGCGGCGGAGGGAGGCGAGCGGGCGCAGGGCGCTCGGGGCTGCTCGGGCCCGGATCGGCCCGGGGCAGGCTCCCCGTGGGCCTGGCAGGCCGCGGCGAAGTGGGGCTGGCAGGGGCGCGACGTGGTGCAAGGGGGTTGGCTCGGGCGGCGGCTGGAGGCGGTGCGACCACTGGCGACTCGCCAAGTGGCGGGCAGGGGCTGGGCGCCGGCGGATTTCGAGGAAGAGGCGGCTGGAGCTGCGCTGATGGACTAGGGGCTAGGGTTTGACAGAAAAGGAAGGAGGAGGTTGTCCATATATAGGCTGGGATGATTTGGAGGGGGGGGGGGTTTGGGGTGTTTTCGGAGCCCTTCGATCGCGATCTGACGGCTCCGGTCGAGAGGGGGCATAGGCTGGGCCTACTGGGCTGGTTGAGGGGATTGGGCCAAGAGAGAGAAGAGCAAAGAGGCCCGGCACAGCGTTTCAGAACACCGAAACGTCCGATGATTATCCGGCTATAGTGCCGCTATAGTTTAACGGTTGGGCTATCAAACGGACTCCGAATGCGACGAAATTTGGCAGGCAGTCTACCTACAATATAATAAGACCGCACGCCAACTTTCAACCCATTCCGGGAACATTTTTATCCCACTTATAAAATAATATTTCGGAGGTGCCGCGGGCGCGTGCGAGTGTGTCGGGACTCGAAACGGACAATGGAAGGAACGGGGAGAACGCCAACTACGAACGGATGCAAGTTTTGAAAAACATGCGGATGAAATGCACATGATGACATGGCCAAGTGCAACACGCAAGCGAATGACATGGCAACGACGACGAATAAATGGAAGACATCTAGAGCATCGGTCTCGGGGCATCACACCAAGTTTGAGGAAATTTCATCAAGATTTGAATAGGGTTCATGTACAACTGCTATTACTGGACCAGGAGAAAGATGAGCTTGATGCACTCATCTGGTTGATCTGCTGGAGCTGAATTTTGGTGTGGGGGGATTATTTGGTGGATAGAAGATGCCATAAAAATTTCAGCTCAATTGGATACCTCTATCTGGTACTTCCTTCACAGAGGTTTAAATTGAGCAGAAACTTGGCAGAATATTGCTGCTGAAAATTTGTACTAGACAAGATGATATTTTTGGATATTGTGGCAAGATAGGTTCCCTAGTATCTCAGGGAATTAATTGAGAGTTTTCTGAGTTGGGAAAATAGGAGTTGCTTCACAAATGGCCAGTACTGTCCAGAAGACAAATGAAGTTTTCTGGACTAAATTATGTACTGGACCATCAAATGTTTTTGAAGATTGTGGGAGTAGATGATGACAAGAAGGTGTGGTATTAATTTGGGATTTTTCTGATCACCAGAACTATAGGTTGCTTTGTAACCCATAGTGATGACAGATTTTTCCCAAAGGAGTAAAATGAATAATTGGGAAAGATGGAGAATTGGAAATTGGTCCAGAAGGTGTGTGACAAGATTTTGGCAAGATGCTGAGGGCTTTGGATCAGTCACAGAGATTCATAAGTCCAAAGTCAACTGAAAGATTCAAAAACCATCCAAATTGCAAATAAAGTCAAAGGGATTTTGAAAAGAAAAAGTTGCCAAAAACCAGGGTGTCACAAACCTACCCCCCTTAGAATGAATCTTGTCCTCGAGATTCGGTTGCTCAGGGAACAAGTGTGGATATGTTGATCGCAGAAAATCCTCTCTTTCCCAGGTAGCCTCTTCCTCGGTATGATGATCCCACAACACCTTGTAAAACCTAATTGTCTTACTCCTGGTAGTTCTTTCCATCTCATCCAGGATTCTGACAGGTCTTTCCTCATAGGTCAAATCTTTAGACAATTCCTGCTCACTCATATCTGCCTGCTTGATCGGAGGTGCAATGCACTTTCTCAACTGTGATATATGGAAAACATCGTGAACGTCAGACAATTCTGGTGCTAACTCCAACTGATATGCCACTCTGCCTCTTCTGGCCATTACTGGAAAGGGACCGATATATCTCGGTGCAAGCTTTCCTCGGGTATGAAACCTCTTTATTCCTTTCATGGATGTAACTCGGAGATAGGCATATTCTCCGGGCTCAAAAGTTACCTCTCAATGCTTCGGGTCATAATAACTCTTTTGACGGGACTTGGCTGCTCGAAGACGTTCCTGGATATCCTTGACTTGTTTCTCAGCCTCGAGTATTAGATCTGTGCCAAAGATACGGCTGTCTCCTGTCTGAGACCAATTTAAGGGAGTGTGACACTTTCATCCATACAGAGCTTCAAATGGTGACATCTTGAGGCTCGACTGATAACTGTTATTGTAGGAGAAATCTTCATAAGGTAGACTATCCTCCCATTTGGGCCCATGGGCGAGAGCACAGGACCGAAGCATATCTTCCAATATCTGGTTTACACGTTCGGTCTGTCCATCTGTCTGTGGATGATACGCCGTACTATGTTTTAGCATAGTTCCCAGGGCTTGGTGCAGTCACAGCCAGAATGCTGAAGTGAACAAGGAGCCCCTATCCGATGTGATTGACTTGGGTACTCCGTGAAGGCTGACTATCTGGTACATGTAGAGCTGTGCCAGTTGGTACGCGTTGAAAGTGGTCTTTACCGGAAGGAAGTGAGCCACTTTCGTAAGTATGTCCACGACGACCCAGATAGCATCATGGCCTCTTGTTGACTTGGGTAGTCCAACAATGAAGTCCATGCTTATGTCATCCCATTTCCACTGGGGTACTGGTAAAGGTTGCAATAGCCCAGCGGGTTTCTGGTGTTCAGCCTTGACCCTGTTGCAGATGTCACAACAGGCGACATAGTATGTTATGTCCCTTCGCATTCCT
This sequence comes from Elymus sibiricus, assembly GCA_039707655.1. Taxonomy (NCBI): domain Eukaryota; kingdom Viridiplantae; phylum Streptophyta; class Magnoliopsida; order Poales; family Poaceae; genus Elymus; species Elymus sibiricus. The sequence continues at coordinate 335,781,250 of CM077666.1, forward strand.
GGCCACCAAAAGGTTTCTCGCAAGTCCTGGTACATTTTTGTTCCTCCCGGATGGATAGAGTAGGCAGATTCATGTGCCTCTCTGAGTATTTGCTGTCTCAAGTTGTCTTGATCAGGCACACATATTCGGTTTTCAAACCATAGGGTACCCTGATCATCAATATGGAAGGACTTGGCCTTTCCTTGCGGAATGCGCTCCTTCATCTCCTGTATACCTTCATTTGATTTCTGAGCTGCCTTAATTTCTTCCACAAGTATTGGAGTAATTTCCATTGTGTCCGGGCTAATTGGGCCGCATAACACCATATTTAGCTTGGCAAACTCTTCTCGTAGCCTCGGATGGATTCCCGCCATTAATGCATTTATGGTGCCTTGTTTCCTACCGAGAGCATCTGCAACCACATTAGCTTTTCCCGGATGATAATTTATTCCGATGTCATAGTCCTTGACCAATTCAAGCCATCTTCTTTGCCTGAGATTAAGGTCGGGTTGAGTGAAAATATACTTGAGACTCTTATGGTCTGTGTATATTTCACATCGCTGCCAAATGAGATAGTGCCTCCAAATCTTTAATGCATGAATCACGGCTGCCAATTCCAAATCATGAGTGGGATAGTTCTCTTCATGGGGTCGTAGCTGTCTGGATGCATATGCCACAGCCTTTCCTTCTTGCATTAGAACGCAGCCGATTCCACGCCTGGAAGCATCGCAGTATATATCAAAGCTCTTGTGAATGTCCGGAAGAACTAAGACAGGGGATGTAGTTAGCCTCGTCTTTAATTCCATGAAACTGCTGTCACATTCTTCCGTCCAGGCAAATTTGTGGTTCTTCTTCAGTAATTCTGTCAGTGGCTTGGCTATTTTTGAGAAGCCTTCAATGAAGCGACGGTAGTAGCCTGCCAATCCCAGAAAACTGCGGACTTCAGTTACCGTGGCTGGTGTCTTCCAGTTTAATACAGCGGTCACTTTGCTGGGGTCGACGGCCACACCTTGTTCTGACAGAACATGTCCCAGAAATCCCACCTCTTTCAGCCAAAATTCGCATTTACTGAATTTGGCATACAAGCGATGGGTCCTTAGTCTTTCCAGGACAGTGCGGAGATGTTGTGTGTGCTCCTCTTCATCTTTTGAATAGATCAGAATATCATCGATGAAGACTACCACAAATTTGTCCAAAAAGTCCATGAAGACCTTATTCATCATGCTCATGAAATAGGCTGGAGCATTTGTCAGCCCAAATGACATGACTGTAAACTCATACAGGCCATATCTTGTAGTGAAGGCTGTCTTGGGGATATCCTCTTTTCTGATTTTTAACTGATGATACCCCGTTCGAAGGTCAATCTTGGAGAATACCCGGGCCCCGTTCAACTGGTCGAACAGATCATCAATGCGGGGGAGCGGATATTTATTCTTGATGGTGACCTCATTCAACTGGCGGTACACGCACATTCGCAGGCTGCCATCCTTCTTCTTAACAAACAGCACTGGTGGTCCCCATGGGGAAGTGCTCGGACGAATGTACCCTTTTTGCAATAATTCATCCAACTGTTTCTTTAGTTCCACCAGCTCTGGTGAAGGCATGCGGTAGTACTTCTTGTAGATTGGAGCGGTCCCTGGAACAATGTCAATAGCAAACTCTAGTTCCCGATCAGGTGGCATTCCCGGTAACTCTTCTGGGAATACGTCCGGAAATTCACTGACTACTGGAATCAGACTTATCTCTGTTGCTGTGGCTTTGAATGTCATTCCTTTCTTTGACATCATTCTGCTAGCAGTGAATTGCACTGTTTGGCCTACCGGGTTAACCAGTGTCACCTTCCTGGTGGCACAGTTGATACACACCTGATGTAGTACCAACCAATCCATTCCCAGTATTATATCCAGTCCAGGGGACTCAATGGCCACCAGAGTAACTGGAAACTTTACATCATGTATCAAGATTTCCAGATCCTTGTATATCACATTGGTTCTGAGCATGGAGCCAGGGGATTGCACCACCATGATTTTGTCCAAAAGAGAAGGAGAAAATTTGTGCAAGGTGGCAAAACTCCGCGAAATAAACGAATGAGAAGCCCCAGAATCAAATAAAATTATTGCGGGTATGTTGTTAACAGAAAACATACCAAGGACCACATCTGGTGCTTCACGGGCTTCTTCAGCGGAGATATGATGGACTTGGCCGCGGTAGAAGTTTGTATTGGGGCGGCGTCCCACATTGTTGACTTGTGGCTTGTAGTCGGATGACGGCTTCCCATTTCTTGTGGGGCACTGTTTGGAGTAATGCTCGCGCTGGCCACAAGTAAAACATGTGTTGTTGCGACGGCAGTCCTCCATCACGGGTTGTTTGCCGAAGGTCTTGTCCTGGCTGACGGGCTTATTGTTGTTGTTACCATTGTTCCAGGCAGGCTTGTATTTAGATGGACCTGATTGCCAGATACGTGGCTTCTGCACAAACTGCTCACGGTTGTCCTTCTTGGGTTCAAACTTCCGCTTGCGATCATCATATCCTGACTTATGCTCTCGTTCGGCTATAAAAGCCTTGTTCACCAATGTCTGGAAGTCAGGAAAGTCAAGCATACAAAGCTGACAACGGAGGGTATGATTCAGCCCTCCTAGGAATCGGTCAATCTTCCTTTCTTCGGTGGACACGTCATGGGTAGAGTACCGTGCCAAATTATTAAACTTGTTCAGATATTCACCCACCGACATATTCCCTTGAGTAAGGGCCAAGAATTCCCTCTGCTTCACCTTCATTATGCCGGTAGGAATATGATACTTGCGGAATACCTCTTTGAACTTTTCCCAAGAAACATCTTCTCCAGAAGGCCACATAATTTTTGTATTGTCCCACCATATAGCCGCTGGTCCCTCCAGGTAGTGAGTAACAAAAGGAACCTTGTCTGACTCATCACAGCGGGCTATGTCCAACTTCTTTTCCATGGTCCTCAGCCAGTCATCAGCCTCCATAGGATCCACGGCCTGACCAAAACTGGGTGGCTTGGTGCGCTGAAAATCGGACAACTTAGAGTGTGTCCCATTATTGTTATTCTGACCCACCATAGTCTGCATACTTTTCAGAAATTCCATGAGATCTTGATTCCTTTTCTCTTCAGACATTCTCATAATCTGATCAGTGGTAGGTGTCTGTGGTGGCGGAGGTGGCAAATCTTCTGGTGACTGTCCTGCTTCTCTGGCGGATCGACGAACTGGAGTTCCATCGCCGCCTTGATTACTACACTTCTTCATTCTAAATTTGTTCCCATTGCAAAACACCGAATCGATGAGCAACATCCATAAGGGAAAGCATGATAGTGTGACACCAGAAAAAAAAACCAAATAAAAGAGAGGATAAAGGAAACAACATAATTATACACGGCAACCCAACATCATACATGGCAAGCTAGTAGGGGAATATCATGACTGGACTGCTCATACGACAGTTGACATATGCAAGGATGCTATGACGCATACACCGATACTCAAGCCTCCACTCTAGTAGCGCCGGTGGCACGAGCACTGGTAAACTGTGGACTCCTCGTCGTCCGATCCTGTCTCGGAATCTGAGCTGATGGTGTGAATCTCGGTCTCCGGATCAAAGGTAACACGACGACGCTGACGGGAAGGTTCTCCCTCTGAAGGAGAAGAAGCACGACGCCGTAGCATCGGAGTAGCTGGAGTAGCTAGGAGTGAGGCCCACTCTGCCGGGGTCTCACGTCGGCTACCAGACGAAAAGCCTGGCGGTCCGAACGAGCTAGAAGGGGTCTCAGAAGGTGGAACGGGTGGAGTATACACAGGTGAAAACGGAGGTGGAGGAGGAGACTGTGCTGCCGCAACAGCTGCCAGTGCCTCACGGGCATGAGTCAGCTCCTCAGCTAGAGAAGTGATCATACGGTAACTGGCGTTCAGATAACGGGATAAAACACCAGTAGAACAATCACTCGTCGGGTCAACGGGTGCGAAAAGGACTCGCCCTATCGCAGGCGACAGGGTGGGGTAATGAAAGAAACCTGGATGAGTCTGCATCTTGACCTCGTGGAAGCGCAAGTCAGTAAGAGCCTCCATCGCAGCAAACTGGATCGCCAACTCCGGAGTAGAAGCAGTTCCTCCCTTGGAAGAACGGGAGTAGCTGCCAATATCTGAACTCGCAGTCAGAAAGGCCTCCGCGTGATACTCGTACACTGAACCAGCAAGCTTCTCTCGGAACACCTGGTACACTGGGTCTTCGCCGTTGGGGTACAGCCGAAGCCAGACACTACGAAGCAGTACTGGAAAAGTGAACGGTGCCGGCTCATGGTGGTAGTGGTACGGAACTGGTGCCATCTACACTCATGAAACCAGCGGTTAGCACAATAAAAACTATATGCATGCCATGCAGCAATCAGATGCAACAAGCAAGACACACCCCAAGACTCTAAACTAATCACGGCTCTACCGCAGGGTTAACTAGGGTGTCCTACAGTCAGCCTGGCTCTGATACCAAGCGTTGTGGCACCCCGGCTCAGAGAACCGGTTTACCAGTGTTTCCAACCCAGAGATCATGTCTTCTGGAAACACACAACAACTTGGAACAGAACTGAACTGAACTTTATTGATACATCTCGAGTACAAGCTCATAATTTACATCGATAGAGAGGCCAGAAGCACATCCTGTGCTCTGACAATATCTACATTATTTATGAAACATGGCGGGGCCTCGATACTACCCGGGTAGAACTACGGCGTAGCGGAACATAGCGTGGAAAACTCCATCCACAGGGACACTGCTGGGGACACGGCCTAGTTAGCGTAGCAGGAACCATCGGGACCTCCATCCTCGGCTTCTCCTGCATCTGGCATGATACGCCAGGTGAGTACTTGGAATGTACTCGCAAGCTCATGGCAACCAAAACAATGCAGCAAACAATAGCATGGCACTGATCATATTAAGTACTTAAGTTACTTACTCACTATTATCGAATATCACTTACTCTCTCTGGGTTGTCTCACCACCCTCGGAACGCTCATAATCCACTGAGCACTTCCGAACATAAGACAAGTTCTTCCATCATTATTATCATTATTACGGTTGACCTTTCAGTGGCCTAGTATGGACTGTCCAATACCGTGGACGCGGCTATTCGAATAGGTTCATACACTCTGCAGAGGTTGCGCACTTTACCCACACTATGGAGCTCCTGGCCTCTTGCTCCCATTCGGGTGGACTGGGGCTGCTCTAACGAAACCTGCCTAACCCGTGACTCCTCTATCGTACCACCGACAATCATACCCTCCCAGGGTCATGTCCTGGGTGGCCCCTGTGTCACCCCGTGACACCTGCCACCGTCATGGCCAAACTAAACTGTCCCAATCGGGGACGCCGGCAAAATAACTCAACTGGGCTCACAGGATTATCGTCGTCCACCTGATCAGGGCAGCACGCACGCATAACCCTCCCTAGTTTGGTGGTACCGATAAAAGAGCACAAAGCCAGACCAAGTCAAGGCCGTCCCATACCGGCGAATGTGGCTGCACGGATAAGTCCGGATAGGTGACACTAGATCAACCAATTAGGTTTAGTGTTGTCAAGTACATAGTAAGCAGGGTTATTCATCTAGAGTAATTTAGCATGGCAGTAGCTATATATCAAAGTAATTCACTCTAAATTATCACATATTAAATAATGCAAGTAATTCAATTAAATAACCAACACTATTGAAATGCTTCATTCAATGGATGACATGGCTTGCCTTGCTCTGTTGGGTTGTCGACAAACTCCTGGGCTTCAAATCCAAAAGAATCTCCTTCTGAAAATATTTTAAAAATTCAAAGGAAAATGTCACATACTACTGTTCTGTGCACCAGAAATTCTATGAGTATGGGAAAAATACCAATTTTTTCCAGAAAATAGAGGAGCTCAAGACAAACCCAGAGCAAAAAGAATCAATTGATTTGGACTTATGGTTAAAAAGTTATGGACGGTCAAAATTTCTGGTCAAAATTTGAATTAGAACAGAAATTCGAAAATCCAACAGAGGGCCACGTCGAAGGCGCATTTCGCCGGGGCGCCTCCACTTACCGCTTCGGCGCGCGCGGGCGAGTCGCTGGCGAGCGGGCCCCGCTGTCAGATTTAAACGGGGGAGGGAGAGAACAGAGAGCGGCGGAGCTCCGGCGACGGTCGCCGGCGATACAGACGGCGGCGATGTCGGGAGAGAGCAGGGATGGAACGAGCGCTCGGAGACGAACACGCGTGCAGTCGGTGGAGGCCGGACGGCGTCATCCCCTTCCTCTCCGGCGGCGGTAGTTCTCGGGTGTCGCCGGAGACGGCGATTCCGGCGGAGTTTCGGTCCGGCAGGAGCTTGGGCGGGGTCAGTGGAGTGAGCTGAGCTCGCGCGTGCAGTCGGTGGAGGCTGGGAAGGAGTAGGATGGCGGGGTGGCAGAGCTCGGGTGGCGGCGGGTCGCCGGCGAGATGCGAGGCCAGAGGGCCTCTCGGCCTTGGCTCGTTGCTCGGGGGCTCAATTGGAGGCGGAGAGGGTGGGGTGAGGAGCTCGGGAGGCTGGCCGAGTCCTTTTATAGGCGGGGGCGAGCTCTCTGGAAGCTGGCGGAGCTCGGCCATGTCGCCGGCGCGAGGACGATGCGCTGGCTGGCCGGGAGCGGGCGACGGGATGGAGGAGGGCAGGAGAGTTAATGCGGACGGTGGCGACATGCGGAGGTAGGCGACGAGCCACAGGGCCACTGTGGCCGCATGGGCGCCACAGTGCCCGGATGCGGTGGCGGCCGGCGAGGGCGATTCCGGCGAGGGAAGGCTTCGGGAGAGGGGTACGTGGACGGCATCGACGATGTCGGCACCTCCAGACACCGAGTGACAGCGCGGGACGACCGGAATGACCACACCAGACGCGGGCAAGGTGCAGAGCGCGCGCACTGGCATGCCAGTGCCGTGCTCACCACGGGCATTGGCATCTGGAGGCCACGCAAGCCTGGCGCTGCTTGTCCAACACGTCGACCCTTGACCACCTAGCCTCTCTGTGCCACTGGCTCGACTAGATGCACTCTGGCTCGAAGTGTAGCTTCAGCTACAGTTTCTGACAGAAATATTGAGAGAGATCTAGAGAAGAGGTGAGCTGGAGATGGAGCCAAGGGAGATGTCTGGAGTGATCTACATTGGAAGGACTACAGGCTGGCCAAGTTTGAGGAAATTTCATCAAGATTTGAATAGGGTTCATGTACAACTGCTATTACTGGACCAGGAGAAAGATGAGCTTGATGCACTCATCTGGTTGATCTGCTGGAGCTGAATTTTGGTGTGGGAGGATTATTTGGTGGATAGAAGATGCCATAAAAATTTCAGCTCAATTGGATACCTCTATCTAGTACTTCCTTCACAGAGGTTTAAATTGAGCAGAAACTTGGCAGAATATTGCTGCTGAAAATTTGTACTGGACAAGATGATATTTTTGGATATTGTGGCAAGATAGGTTCCCTAGTATCTCAGGGAATTAATTGAGAGTTTTCTGAGTTGGGAAAATAGGAGTTGCTTCACAAATGGCCAGTACTGTCCAGAAGACAAATGAAGTTTTCTGGACTAAATTTTGTACTGGACCATGAAATGTTTTTGAAGATTGTGGGAGTAGATGATGACAAGAAGGTGTGGTATTAATTTGGGATTTTTTTGATCACCAGAACTATAGGTTGCTTTGTAACCCATAGTGATGACAGATTTTTCCCAAAGGAGTAAAATGAATAATTGGGAAAGATGGAGAATTGGAAATTGGTCCAGAAGGTGTGTGACAAGATTTTGGCAAGATGCTGAGGGCTTTGGATCAGTCAGAGAGATTCATAAGTCCAAAGTCAACTAAAAGATTCAAAAACCATCCAAATTGCAAATAAAGTCAAAGGGATTTTGAAAAGAAAAAGTTGCCAAAAACCAGGGTGTCACATGTAGCGAGGAGCTATCTTGCCCTTGATTCCGAAACGGTGAGTGCCCTTCATCAGAGTAACATGAAGGTATGCTTGTTCGCCAAGTTGATAGACCATTACCTTGTGTTTACGGTCGTAATTACTCTTCTGACGAGACTGAGCAGTCTTCAGATGTTCGCGAACAATACGAACTTGCTCTTCAGCGTGTTGGATAATGTCCAGACCGAAGAGTGGCCGTTCCCCAGTTTCTGACCAATTCAGAGGGGTTCGGCACTTACGTCCATAAAGAACTTCAAAGGGTGCCATCTTCAAACTCGCTTGATAGCTATTGTTGTATGAAAATTCAGCATACGGGAGAGATTCCTCCCATTTCTTACCGAATGAGATGACACAAGCTCGAAGCATATCTTCAAGCACTTGATTGACTCGTTCAACTTGTCCCTGAGACTGGGGGTGAAAAGCGGTGCTGAAGGACAGATGAGTGTTGGAAATATGCCCTAGAGGCAATAATAATTTAGTTATTATCATATTTCCTTGTTCATGATAATCGTTTATTATCCATGCTATAATTGTATTGATTGGAAACTCAAATACATGTGTGGGTACATAGACAACACTGTGTCCCTAGTATGCCTCTAGTTAACTAGCTCGTTGATCAAAAGATGGTGAAGGTTTCCTAGCCATGGACATGAGATGTCATTTGATAACGGGATCACATCATTAGGAGAATGATGTGATGGACAAGACCCAAACTGTAAACGTAGCATATGATCGTGTCAGTTTATTGCTATTGTTTTCTGCATGTCAAGTATCTGTTCCTATGACCATGAGATCATGCAACTCCCTGACATCGGAGGAGTACCTTGTGTGTATCAAACGTCGCAACATAACTGGGTGACTATAAAGGTGCTCTACAGGTATCTCCGAGGATGTCTGTTGGGTTGGCATGGATCAAGACTGGGATTTGTTACTCCGTGTGACGGAAAGGTATCTCAGGGCCCACTCGGTAATACAACATCACAATGAGCCTTGCAAGCAATGTGACTAAAGTGTTAGCCACGAGATCTTGTATTACGGAACGAGTAAAGAGACTTGCCGGTAACGAGATTGAACTAGGTATAGAGATACCGACGATCGAATCTCGGGCAAGTAACATACCGAAGAACAAAGGGAACAGCATACGGGATTAACTGAATCCTTGACATAGAGGTTCGACCGATAAAGATCTTCGTAGAATATGTAGGAGCCAATATGGGCATCCAGGTCCCGCTATTGGTTATTGACCGTAGAGGTGTCTCGGTCATGTCTACATAGTTCTCGAACCCGCAGGGTCTACACACTTAACGTTTGGTGATGATATAAGTATAGTTGAGTTGTTATGTTGGTGACCGAAAGTTGTTCGGAGTCCCGGATGAGATCCCGGACATGACGAGGAGCTCTGGAATAGTCCGGAGGTAAAGATTGATATATGGGATAATAGTGTTTGGTCTCCGGAAGGGTTCCGGAATTCACCGGAAGTGGTTCCGGATGTTTCCCTAAATGTTCGGGTACGAGAACACTTTATTTGGGCCAAGGGGTAAAGCCCACGAGGCTTTAGGAAGGTGCAAAAGGAAGTTTTGCGGAGGCCAGGGGCCAGACGCCAGGGACCCTGGCGTCTTGGGCCAGACGCCGAGGACCCTGGCGTCTGGTCCTGGAGTCCGAGCAGGACTCTTGCCTTGCGGGCCAAACCGACTTTGAGGAGGCTCTTTCTTCAAGTTTCGACCCCAGGGCTCAACATATAAATAGAGGGGCAGGTCTAGCACCCGGAACACATCAAGATTTCCCCAAGCCGTGTGCGGCAACCCTAACCCTCTAGTTCCTCCGTCATAATCTCCGTAGTGCTTGGCGAAGCCCTGCAGAGATTGTTCCTCACCACCATCACCACGCCGTCGTGCTGCCGGAACTCATCTACTACTTCACCATCGCTCGCTGGATCGAGGAGGTGAAGGCGTCATCAAGCCGTACGTGTGTTGAACGCGGAGGTGCCGTCCGTTTGGCACTAGTTCGTGATCGGTTCGAGGGACGACTTGCGATTTGGATCGCGGAGACGTTCGACTACATCAACCGCGTTTCTTAACGCTTCCGCTTAGCGATCTACAAGGGTATGTCGATTCACTCTCCCTCTCGTAGATGCTCATCACCATGGATAGATCTTGTGTGTGCGTAGGAAATTTTTTGTTTCCCATGCAACGTTCCCCAACAGTGGTATCAGAGCTAGGTCTATGCGTAGATGAGATCTCGAGTAGAACACAAACGAGTTGTGGGCGTGGGTGTATACATATTGCTTGCCGTTACTAGTTGATACTTGATTCGGCGGTATTGTGAGATGAAGCGGCCCGGACCGACATTACGCGTACGCTTACGCGAGACAGGTTCCTTCAACTGACATGTAACTTCGTTGCATAAAGATGGCTAGCGGGTGTTTGTCTCTCTCACTTTAGTTGAATCAATTTCAATGAAGAGGGTTCTTTTAGAAGATCAAAAAGCAATCACTACACCACGTTGTGGTTTTGCGTAGGTAAGAACGGTTCTTGCAAACCCGTAGCAGCCACGTAAAATTTGCAACAACAATTAGAGGACGTCTAACTTGTTTTTGCAGGGTATGTTGTGATGTGATATGGCCAATTACATGATGAGATATATGTGATGTATGAGATGATCATGTGTTGTATAGAATATCACGACTTGCATGTCGATGAGTACGGCAACTGGCAGGAGCCATAGAGTTGTCTTTAATTATTGTATGACCTGCGTGTCAATCATTAAGCGCTATGTAATGCTTTACTTTATCGCTAAACGTTAGCAATAGTCGTGGAAGCAACAGTCGGCGCGACAACCTCATGGCGACACGTTGATGGAGATCAAGATGATGGAGATCATGGTGTCATGCCGGTGACGATGGAGATCATGCCGGTGCTTTGGAGATGGAGATCAAAAGCACGAGTTCATGGCCATATCATGTCACTTATGATTTGCATGTGATGTTAATCCTTTTATGCATCTTATTTTGCTTAGGACGACGGTAGCATTATAAGGTGATCCCTCAGTTAAATTTCAAGATAAATTGTGTTCTCCCCGAGTGTGCACCGTTGCGAAAGTTCGTCGTTTCGAGACACGCCGTGATGATCGAGTGTGATAGACTCTACGTTCACATACAACGGGTGTAAGCCATGTTGCACGTGCGGAACACTCGGGTTAAACTTGACGAGCCTAGCATGTACAGACATGGCCTCGGAACACAAGAGACCGAAAGGTCGAACATGAGTCATATAGTAGATATGATCAACATGAAGATGTTCACCATTGAAACCACCTCAACTCACGTGATGATCGGACTTGAGTTGGTGGATTTGGATCATGTGACACTCGAATGACCGGAGGGATGTCAATTTGAGTGGCAGTTTTTAAGTAATATGATTAACTAAACTCATTATCATGAACATAGTCAAAATGTCTTTGCAAATTATGTTGTAGATTACTAGCTCGCGCTGTAGCTCCCTTGAATTTTTATATGTTCCTAGAGAAATAGATTTGAAAGATGATGGTAGCAATAATGCGGACTGGGTCCGTGATCTGAGGATTGTCCTCAATGTTGCACAGAAGGCTTATGTCCTTAATGCACCGCTCGGTGCGCCACCCCCTCAAGCGTCGTCTGTAGATGTTGTGAACATCTGACAGGCACGTTCTGATAACTACTTGATAGTTCAGTGTGTCATGCATTACGGCTTAGAATTGAGGCTCCAAAACGTTTTGAACGTCACAGAACATATGAGATGTTCTAAGAGCTGAAATTGGGATCTCAGGCTCGTGCCCGTGTTGAGAGGTATGAGACCTCCAACAAGATTCTTTGCCTGCAAGATGATGGAGAATAACTCAATCGTTGAGCATGTGCTCAGATTGTCTGGGTACTACAATCGCTTGAATCGAGTGGAAGTTGATCTTCCAGATAAGATAGTGATTGGTATAGTTCTCCAAGTCACTGTCACTAAGCTACTAGAGCTTCGTGATGAACTATAAAAGGCCAGAGATGGAAATAATGATCCCTGAGCTATTCGCGATGTTTGACCCCGCGAAGGTAGAAATCAAGAAGGAGCATCAAGTGTTGATGGTTAGTAAAACCACTAGTTTCAAGAAGGGCAAGGGCAAGGAGGGATACTTCATGGATGGCAAGCCAGTTGCTGCTCCAGTAAAGAAACCCAAGGTTGAACCCAAACCCGAGACTGAGTGCTTCTATTATGAGGAGAACGGTTGCTGAAGTGGAACAACCCTAGATGCTTGGTAGATAAGAAGGTTGGCAACGTCGACAGAAGTATATTTGATATACGTGTTATTGATGTGTACCTTACTAGTACTCCTAGTAGCACCTGGGTATTAGATACCGGTTCGGTTGCTAAGTGTTGGTAACTCGAAATAAAAGCTACGGAATAAACGGAGGCTAAGGGTGAGGTGACGATGAGTGTTGGAAGTGTTTCCAAGGTTGATGTGATCACCATCGCGCGCTCTCTCTACCTTTGGGATTAGTGATGAACCTAAATAAATGTTATTTAGTGTTTGCGTTAAGCATGAACGTGATTAGATCAAGTTTATTGCAATACGGTTATTCATTGCAGTTAGAGAATAATGGTTATTCTGTTTACATGAATAATACCTTCAATGGTCATGCACCCAATAAGAGTGGTTTATTGAATCTTGATCGTAGTGATACACATGTTCATAATATTGATGCCAAAAGATACAAAGTTAATAATGATAGTACCACATACTTGTGGCACTGCCGCTAAATGTCATATTGGTGTAAAACGCATGAAGAAACTCCATGCTGATGGATCTTTGGACTCATTCGATTTCGAATCGGTTGAGACATGCGGACCATGCCTCATGGGCAAGATGACTAAAACCCCGTTTTCCGGTATGATGGAGCGGGCAATTGACTTATTGGAAATGATACATGTTGATGTATGCGGTCCAGTGAGTTTTGTAGTGGGCGGTGGATATCGTTATTTTCTTACCTTCACTGATGATTTGAGTAGATATAGTGTATATTTACTTAATGAAAGACAAGTCTGAATCGTTTGAAAAGTTCAGAGTGAAGTTTGAGATCATCGTGACAAGAAGATAAAATGTCTACGATATGATCGTGGAGGTAAATATCTGAGTTACGAGTTTGGTATATAACTTAAGACAATGTGGAAGTTGTTTCACAACTCACGCCACCTGGAACACCATAGTGTGATGGTGTGTCCGAACGTCGTAGTTGTGCTCTATTAGATATGGTGCGAACTATGATGTCTCTTATCGATTTACCACTATCGTTTTAGGCTTATGCATTAGAGACAACCACATTCACTTTAAAAGGGGCACCATAAGTCCGTTGAGATGACACCGTATGAATTTTGGTTTGGCGGAAACCTAAGCTGTCATTTTTTTTAATGTTTGGGGCTGCGACGCTTATGTGAAAAAGGGTTTTCACCTAATGAGCTCGAACCCAAAGCGGACAAATGCATCTTCATAGAATACCCTAACGTAATAGTTGGGTGAACCTTCTATCTCAGATCCAAGCACAAAGTGTTTGTTGCTAAAACGGGTCCTTTCTCGAGAAAAAGTTTCTTTCGAAAGATTGAGTAGGAGGAAGATAGAACTTGATGAGGTTGTTGAACCTTTGTTTCAACCAAAGAGTAGCGCAGCGCAGAAAGTTGTTTCTGTGGAGCCTACGTTAGTTGAAGAGGAAGTTAATGATGATGATCATGAAACTTCGGATCAAGTTACTATCGAACCTCGTGGGTCGACAAGGACGCGTACTGCTCCTGAGTGGTACGGCAACCCTGTCTTAGAGGTCATGTTGTTGAACAACGATGAACCTACGAGCTATGGAGAAGCGATGATGGGCCCGGATTCCGAGAAATGGTTAGAGGCCATGAAATCCGAGATGGGATCCATGTAAGAAAACAAAGTATGGGCTTTGGAAGTATTACCTGAAGGGCGTAAGGCCATTCAGAACAAATGGATTTTTTAAGAGGAAGACGGACGTGGACGGTAATGTCACCGTCTATAAAGCTCGACTTGTGGCAAAGGGTTTTTCACAAGTTCAAGGAGTTGACTACGATGAGACTTTCTCACCCGTAGCGATGCTAAAGTCTGTTGGAATCATGTTAGTAGTTGCTGCATTTTTCAATTATGAAATCTGGCAGATGGATGTCAAAACATCATTTCCTTAACGGTATCCGTAAGGAAAGGTTGTATGTGATACAACCGGAAGGTTTTGTCAGTCCTAAGGATGCTAAAATGTATGCAAACTCCAGCGATCCTTCTATGGACTAGAGCAAGCATCTCGGAGTTGGAATATACACTTTGATGAGGTGATCAAAGTTTTTATGTCTATACAAAGTTTATGAGAAACTTGTATTTACAATAAAGTGAGTGGGAGCACTATAGAATTTCTGATAAGTATATGTGGTTGACATATTGTTGATCGGAAATGATGTAGAATTTCTGGAAAGCATAAAGGGTCGTTTGAAAGGAGTTTTTCAAGGAAGACCTGGAATAAAGCTACTTAAATATTGGGCATCAAGATCTATAGAGATAGATCAAAGACGTCTGATAAGACTTTCAATGAGTACATACCATGACAAGATTTTGAAAGAGTTCAAAATGGATCAGTCAAAGAAAGAGTTTTTGCCTGATTTGTAAGGTGTGGAGTTGAGTGAGACTCAAAGCTCGACCACGGCAGAAGAAAGAGAAAGGACGAAGGTCGTCCCCTATGCCTTATCCATAGGCTCTGTATAGTATGCCAAGCTGTGTACCGCACCTAGTGTGTGCCTTGCCATGAGTCTGTCAAGGGGTACAAGAGTGGTCCAGGAGTGGATCACTGGACAGCGGTCAAGATTATCCTTAGTAACTAGAGGACTAAGGAAATATTTCTCAATTATGGAGGTGATGAAGAGTTCGTCGTAAAGGGTTACGTCGATGCAAGCTTTGACACCTATCCGGACGACTCTGAGTAGCAGTCAGGATACATATAGTGGAGCAGCCATTTGAATAGCTCCAAGTGGAGTGTGATAGAAGTGTCTACAGTATGACATAGAGATTTGCAAAGTACACACGGATCTGAATGTCGCAGACCCGTTGACTAAAGACCTCTCTCACATGCAAAGCGTGATCGAACCCCAGAACTCATTGGGTGTTAGAACAATGTAAATCACATGGTGATGTGAACTAGATTATTGACTCTAGTGCAAGTGGGAGACTGTTGGAAATATGCCCTAGAGGCAATAATAATTTAGTTATTATCATATTTCCTTGTTCATGATAATCGTTTATTATCCATGCTATAATTGTATTGATTGGAAACTCAAATACATGTGTGGGTACATAGACAACACTGTGTCCCTAGTATGCCTCTAGTTAACTAGCTCGTTGATCAAAAGATGGTGAAGGTTTCCTAGCCATGGACATGAGATGTCATTTGATAACGGGATCACATCATTAGGAGAATGATGTGATGGACAAGACCCAAACTGTAAACGTAGCATATGATCGTGTCAGTTTATTGCTATTGTTTTCTGCATGTCAAGTATCTGTACCTATGACCATGAGATCATGCAACTCCTTGACATCGGAGGAGTACCTTGTGTGTATCAAACGTCGCAACGTAACTGGGTGACTATAAAGGTGCTCTACAGGTATCTCCGAGGATGTCTGTTGGGTTGGCATGGATCAAGACTGGGATTTGTTACTCCGTGTGACGGAGAGGTATCTCAGGGCCCACTCGGTAATACAACATCACAATGAGCCTTGCAAGCAATGTGACTAAAGTGTTAGCCACGAGATCTTGTATTACGGAACGAGTAAAGAGACTTGCCGGTAACGAGATTGAACTAGGTATAGAGATACCGACGATCGAATCTCGGGCAAGTAACATACCGAAGAACAAAGGGAACAGCATACGGGATTAACTGAATCCTTGACATAGAGGTTCGACCGATAAAGATCTTCGTAGAATATGTAGGAGCCAATATGGGCATCCAGGTCCCGCTATTGGTTATTGACCGTAGAGGTGTCTCGGTCATGTCTACATAGTTCTCGAACCCGCAGGGTCTACACACCTAACGTTTGGTGACGATATAAGTATAGTTGAGTTGTTATGTTGGTGACCGAAAGTTGTTCGGAGTCCCGGATGAGATCCCGAACATGACGAGGAGCTCTGGAATAGTCCGGAGGTAAAGATTGATATATGGGATAATAGTGTTTGGTCTCCGGAAGGGTTCCGGAATTCACCGGAAGGGGTTCCGGATGTTTCCCGAAATGTTCGGGTACGAGAACACTTTATTTGGGCCAAGGGGTAAAGCCCACGAGGCTTTAGGAAGGTGCAAAAGGAAGTTTTGCGGAGGCCAGGGGCCAGACGCCAGGGACCCTGGCGTCTGGGGCCAGACGCCAAGGACCCTGGCGTCTGGTCCTGGAGTCCGAGCAGGACTCTTGCCTTGCGGGCCAAACCGACTTTGAGGAGGCTCTTTCTCCAAGTTTCGACCCCAGGGCTCAACATATAAATAGAGGGGCAGGGCTAGCACCCGGAACACATCAAGATTTCCCCAAGCCGTGTGCGGCAACCCTAACCCTCTAGTTCCTCCGTCATAATCTCCGTAGTGCTTGGCGAAGCCCTGCAGAGATTGTTCCTCACCACCATCACCACATCGTCGTGCTGCCGGAACTCATCTACTACTTCACCATCGCTCGCTGGATCGAGGAGGTGAAGGCGTCATCAAGCCGTACGTGTGTTGAACGCGGAGGTGCCGTCCGTTCGGCACTAGTTCGTGATCGGTTCGAGGGACGACTTGCAATTTGGATCGCGGAGACGTTCGACTACATCAACCGCGTTTCTTAACGCTTCCGCTTAGCGATCTACAAGGGTATGTAGATTCACTCTCCCTCTCGTAGATGCTCATCACCATGGATAGATCTTGTGTGTGCGTAGGAAAATTTTTGTTTCCCATGCAACGTTCCCCAACAATGAGTTCCCATAGCTTCTTGGAAACTGTTCCAAAACCTTGAGGTAAAGAGGCTGCCACGGTCTGAACTGATCTCCAACGGAACACCGTGGAGTGACACAATTCTGGAAACATACAGGTTTGCTAACTGACTAGCAGTGATTGTCTCCTTGACTGGTAGAAAATGAGCAACCTTTGAGAATCGGTCAATGACTACAAAAATAGCATCATGACCCTTCTGTGATCTGGGAAATCCAGTAATGAAATCCATTTCAACTTTGTCCCATTTCCATTCGGGAATATCAAGTGGTTGCAGAGTCCCAGCAGGTCTTTGGTGTTCTGCTTTGATGCGACGGCAAACGTCATACTCAGCAACATATCGAGCAATGTCTCATTTCATATCAGGCCACCAATACCGTTGACGAATGTCTTGGTACATCTTGGTACTACCAGGGTGGATAGACAAAGGTGTGTCATGTGCTTCTTTCATGACATCCGAACGCGAGTCCAGATTATGCTTTCTAGGGACCACTAGGCAGCCTTTGAAGAACAAGGCACCATCATCATCAACATGGTAGAATGAAGAATTTCCCTTGGAGAGGTATTTCTTAATGTTCTCGACTTCAGAGTCATATTTCTGCCTTGTCTTGATGTTGTGCTCGAGATCTGGTTCAACAACCAAGGTATTTAGATATCCTTGAGGAACTATCTCGAGGTTGAGTTTTCGAAGTTCTTCATACAGAAGTGGTTGCTGCAGCTGAACCTCAAGTTCACAGCAGTAGGATTTGCGGCTCAAGGCATCAGCCATTACATTGGCCTTGTCAGGGGTATAAGAAATACCCAAGTCATAGTCCGTAATGGCCTCCATCCACCTTTGCTGACGGAGGTTCAGAGATGGCTGAGTGAACAAGTACTTCAAACTTTGATGATCCGTGTAGATCTCGCAACGATTACCAAGTAGGTAATGTCGCCATAACTTCAATGCATAAATAACTGCTGCCAGTTCGAGATCATGCGTTGGATAGTTCTCTTCATGAGGACGCAACTGTCGAGAGCCATAAGCAATCACCTTGCGCTCTTGCATTAGGACACAGCCTAATCCTTGACGGGATGCGTCGCAATAAATCACAAAGTCCTTGCGAGAACCTGGAGGAGCAAGCACTGGGGCAGATGTTAGCTTGTATTTGAGTGTCTGAAAACTTTCCTGACATTTTTCTGTCCGCTCAAACTTAATGCCTTTGTGAAGCAGATCAGTCAGAGGCTTGGCAATCTTGGAGAAGTTCTCGACAAAACGGCGGCAATAGCTGGCGAGTCCGAGAAAACTTCTGACTTGCTTGACATTCTTCGGGGGAGTCCATTCAAGAATAGCCTGAACTCGTTCTGGGTTAATAGCAATGCCATCTTTGGAAATCACGTGGCCGAGATATGTCACTTCAGATAACCAGAATTCACACTTGGAATACTTGGCATACAATTGATGTTCACGCAGCTTCTCCAGTACAAGCCGAAGATGTTCGGCATGTTGTTCTTCATTCTTCGAATATACAAGTATATCATCCAGATAAACCACAACGAATTTGTCGAGGTAATCCATGAAGATTTAATTCATCAATCGAGAGAATGTTGCTGGAGCATTGGTTAATCCGAAAGACATGACGGTGTACTCGTAAGAACCATAGCGAGTAACGAAAGCTGTCTTCGAAATGTCTTCTTCACGAACTCTGATCTGGTGGTATCCCAATCTCAAATCAAGTTTAGAGAATACTGAGGAACCAGCAAGTTGATCATACAGATCGTTGATTCTGGGAAGCGGATACTTGTTCTGAATCGTTGCTTGGTTGATAGGTCGATAATCTTGAACCAACCGATTCGTTCCATCCTTCTTCTTAACAAAGAGAGAAGCTGCTCCCCAAGCAGAAGAACTGGGGCAGATGATACCCTTTTGAAGTGACTTGTCGATTTCCTCCTTAAGTTCAAGGAGTTCATGAGGCGGCATCTTGTATGGGCGCTTGGCAATGGGAGTAGTGCCTGGTTTCAGGTCAATAACGAACTCGACAGCCCTAGCAGGGGGTACTCCTGGAAGTTCCTCTGGAAAGACATCTTGAAAATCACGAACAACTGGAACGTTCTCGATGCCTTCAAGAGGAGAAGCATTCAATGCATTCAGAGCATATATCTGGCTCTCGGCATTCTGGCTTAACTGGGCTGAGTAGTTGATCACCTTGCCAGAAGGGTGTGTGAGCTGGACTGTCTTGGTGGCACAGTTGATCAAAGCATTATAGGCTGCCAACCATTCCATACCAAGAATGATGTCTATGTTGGAAGGTCCGAGCACAGTGAGAGAAGCCGGAAATAGTAATCCTCCAATTTCGATTTGGTTGCGAGGGCTTGCCATTGTGGTTTTCCACTTGACTCCCGGAGATTGAACCGCCAAGGGAGTGGGTAATTTTTCCATGCCTAACCCATGTAACAGTGCAAATTGTTGGGACACAAAGGCATGAGATGCTCCTGAATCAAAGAGAACAGCGGCTGGCACTGAATTAACGAGAAGGGTACCCATCACAATTTTTGGGGCCTCATGAGCTTCTTCAATCTTGACATGGGTGACCTGACCATGGCTCACAGCAGATGGCCTGGCCTTACAACCTCTGAGATGACGGTTTCGACTGTTCTTCTTACGAGCAACAGGGGGATGTGGTGCATTCTGAGGCGGATCTGGGTGACAGTTGACTGTAAGGTGTCCTGACTGTCCACACTTGCGGCATAAATCATTATTATTGGTAGGAGCCATAGCATTGGGCTGTCCACCCTGAACCATTAACTGTCTCGGTGGCGGAGGCAGACGAGGTGCGACATAAGACGGCCTTGGGGTTGGGGCAGGTCGGTGATGAACATTGTGCGGAATCCAGACTTGGCATTTCTGAGCAGGCTGACCCGAGGATGAGCCAACATCACGAGGGCGCTTGAGCGACTTCTGGTATTCATTCAGACCCGTTTCAGCTCAGAAAGCTTGGCTGACAAGCGTTGCAAAATCTGCGCAATCATGGGCAACAAGTGCGAGCTTTATATCAGGGCGCAGTCCTTCACAGAATTTCTCCTGCTTGCGAGCGTCAGTGCAGACGTCATCTTCAGCATAGCGGGATAAATCGAGAAATTTCCTCTGATATTCATCCATAGTCATCTTGCCCTGCGTGAGTTTGCGGAACTCTTTCTTCTTCTGGTCCATCAGACCTTGAGGAATGTGCCGTGCACGAAAAGCTGACTGAAATTCCTGCCAAGTGGTTACAGTTCCAGTAGGCAGCATACCCTTGTGACTTTCCCACCATTGAGCAGCTGGACCCCTCAGGTAATACGTCGCATAGGTGACGTAACTGTCAGGGGCAACATTAGCTGACTTCATCTGAAAGGCGATGTCACGGAGCCAATCATCAGCATCCATAGGATCAGATGAGTTGCGGAAAGTGGACGGATTGAGGCGCACGAATTCTTGCAGAGTTATTGGGGCAGACTGTTGCTAAGCATTCTGAGTTGGAAATTGGGCCATTACCCCAGTCATAAACTGACGATTCAGCTCAAACTGCTGCATCATTGCGGCAATATAGGGTGGAGGTGGAGGATCGTCAGCCATGCTGCCAAAACAACAGGGGCAGTTTAGCAAGAACAACATCATTGAATGAGGCTAATCATGATGTAACATGAGCAATGAACAAAGAGTGCATTAGATACAAATTAGTAGTCATTAAAGACATACAGATCGATGCATAGAGTTGGATTCAAACGGATAGTACGAGCTCGGAAACACTCGCAACTAGACAAACTAGACGGTGGAGAGATACAACAACGAGACATAGCAAAGGCTACACCAACGTCGAAGAAAACCACGAGAGCGAGGAATCTGCAAGTGGCAATGCAGGGTGCCCTCGATAAAAGGATCCTGCGGTCCGTGAACATTGTGCAGCAGAATCCTGGCCCTCATCTCGAAGAAAAGGGGGGGGGTTAATTCAGAACTCCGGGTGGATGTGAATACGAGAACCTAATGTCAGTGTTAGCAAAATCATTTAACCCAAAAAGGAGGGAGATCAGAATCCCAGAGTATGGAAGAGGAATAAAAGATCCTAATACCACCCGTTGGCGACGTGGGCCCGTAAGCCACACATCCATGTTAGTAAAACAGTTTTGCAAAGACTAGACTCAACTTCGGCCAAGGAGTTGGAAAGGGGCATCCTACAGGCAGTCGGCTCTGATACCAACTTGTGACGCGCCCGACTTAATCGTGTGCTAATCATACACGCAAATGCACACGATCAAGCCTAGAGACTCACTTGAAGATATCACAACACAACTCTAGACACAAAATAAAATAATTCAAGCTTTATATTACAAGCTAGGGGCCTCGAGGGCTCGAATACATAAGCTTGCGTATACAAGCGTCAGCGAAAGCATCAGATATCTGAGTACAGATATAAAAGTAAAACAGATAAGCCCTAAACAGGCGGGGCAAAACAACGGCACGGATCGAAAAGGCGCAAGCCTCCTGCCTGGGAGCCTCCTAAGTACTCCTGGTCGTCGGCGGTCTCCACGTAGTAGTACGCGCCTCCAGAGGGGTAGTAGTAGTCGTCGGCTGTGGCAGCTGGCTTCGGGACTCCATCTTCTGGTCACAGCAAATGGGTATGGGGAAAAAGGGAAGCGAAGCAACCGTGAGTACTCATCCAAAGTACTCAACAATACTTTCAACAGAATTAGTCTAGTTATGCAACATTATCAAATGAAGGCTGTATATGTGGACTTGACTGCAGAAATGCCAGAATAGGGAGAAAAGGGACTAGCCTATCGAAGACTAGTATCTTCAGGGTCTTGCAGCATTAGAAGAGTGCAGATAAGTAACATAATTAAAGTAGCAAGCATGTTGTAACAAAGCCTAGAGATCCTTCCTCGACTCCCTGCGAGAAAGCGATCCTGGAGCTTCCAATTAATTATCACGTAACCAGTTCAAGTAGTAGATCAGGATACTTTACCGAGCGTCCTGTTACCGTGGACACGGCTATTCGAATAGATAATCTTCCCTGCAGGGGTGCACTACTGTTACCCAACACGCTCGATTAACTCCGACCGGACACACTTTCCTGGGTCATGCCCGGCCTCGGCTGATCAACACACCGCAACCCTACCTAGAGCTCAACAGAGAGGTCCCCGCCGGTCTACATCCTAAGTGCTCAGGGGTCCTGGGCCCATCGCCCTTTGCACTCCGGGTCGTTGCGAGCAGGGTGAATACCAGCACCATCCCTCTCCTGGATGGCATGATCCGACCATGCCACAATGCTGAACTGGACGTCTGACAGAGCTTTTGGCTGATACATACGGCTTCGAGGGCCCCATTAAACCATTATTCCGCATGGTGGTAGTGCGTATAGGCCAGTGGCCAACTCAGATCAATACCCAAATCCGTTAGTGCATTATTAATTTAAGTGACGGCTGTCGGGACAAATCCGGAGCTACCACCACAACCTGGGTGGTACCGCTAAACAGCCAGCCGCCACAGTAACTCTCGCGGGTGCTCTCCGGGCCCGCCCGACTTACATGTGTATCTCTCGCGGGTACCCCTCGGGGTCAACCCGTCTTTATTCAGTAGCAGTAGTAAAGTGCAAGTAACCGTGTGTCCATAACATCAAGCAGGAATCCGAGGAATCACCCTCGTTGGATTCCTACTAGATGTAACCGACAAGGTGAACCCGGAGGAATAACCCTCGATGGTATTCACACAAGCAGGGTTGCACGACAGAAGCTTCGTCGGTGGTGGTGAAAGAGGAATCACCCTTAGTACCCACAACCGGCTAGCTACGCTACAGAGGCAACATTAGGAGTGAGATAAGAGGTGTCACCCTCGGCACTCGATGATAACTCTGCAGAGTCGAGCAACTTAAGGGGGTGAGGTGATGTGCTGGTCTCAGCCCGTTCGATCATATCGATCGGGGCACCGGTACTAAAGCGGGGCAACTACAACAAGGGAGAGGGGCCACAGATGATTTACCATCCAATCTATACTAAGCATTTTGGATAACAGGCAGGTATCAATAACAGTTATAAGGACAGGCTATGCATCAGAATAGGATAAAACAATAGCAGTAGCAAATTCTAATGCAAGCAGGAGGGAGAGAGAATAGGTGATATAGGCATGCGTCAAGGGGGGGGGGGTTGCTTGCCTGGTTGCTCTGCAGGCGAAAAGGAATCTGCAATGGTGTAGTCGATCCTCGGATCGTCAGCGGCCTCGGAGTCTACCGGAGAGAAGAGGGGAAGAAACAAATAAATACACAGCATACAAAGTAACACAGAGCATGACATGCTAAAATGTCGTGCAGGGGTGACCTAATGCATCTCTAAACCATTTTAGTTATTTTAGGATTTAAGTTGGAATTATTAACCGGTATGTATGCACTATTCATCTACCGGAATCAGACGAAAAGTTGCGGGTCCACCTACATAGAGGGTCCCGACATGAAAACAGATGGCACGATCAGATTCGTGGGATTTTTCTGAGCAACTTTCATGTAGAAAACTTTTTCATACGAGTTACGGATTAATCTCTACGAATTTGCGATGTTTTAGCAATATTCTGCAATTTACTGGATTTATTTAATTCAAATATAAACAGTAATCAGAAATGCTGGGTGCACCCGGTGCAGTGCACCCCGAGGACTTACAGGGGCTGACATGTGGGGCCCCGTTGACTTGGTAAACTGCCCAGTCAGCCGGTCAACTGGGCCAGTTGACCGGTCAGCTGGGCCCACAGGTCCCACAGTCAGTGACACAGAGGGCGGGCCCTGGCTGAGCCACATCAGCGACACGTCGGCGCCGGCGCCGGAGCTACTCCGGCGAGCCGTTTCGCGGCGGCGCATCGCCGGAGACGGCCGGAAAAACGCTACGGCGGCCTAATCTACGCGCGCGAAGCGGCGTTCGGTAGCTAGCGTGGTCGCGCATCTCCTGGAGGTGCTGGTTGGGGCCGGGAGGCTCGGGTTCGAGCGGCGTAACGACGGCCGGCGGCGGCCGGAGCTACGGCAGTTGCAGGAGGATGCGCACGAGCTCGAATCCGAGCACGGGAAGAAGCGATGAGGAGGCGGGGCTCACAGTGATGACGAGGGGAAGCTCGGGGAGGTCGGGGAAGCTCGGATGGCGACGAAATCGTCAACGGCGTCCGGTGGCCGTGGCGGAGAACGACGGCTCGATGCCGACACACGACGGCTCCTCGGATCAAACCAGTGCGCGTAGTCGAAGTAGACGTCGACGGTGGTCCTCCAGAGCGCCTTGGATGGCCGTGGGGAGGCCAGTGGCCATGGTGGGACGAACCGGCGGCGACGGGTGCGTCGGTGGTGGCGGGAACAAGAGAGGGAGAGCGTGGGGAAGAGGGGGAGAGTGGCCAGGGGGTGGTTGGAGGCGGCCTTATCCATCCCAGCCACCTGCTCGTCGCCGTGACAGGCGGAGGACGGCGCAGCGCGCGGCGGATGCGGCGGCGCCGACATGGAAGGGGGAGCAGGTGAGGAGGACGACGACTGTAGCGTGGGCTGGGCCGGTTAGGTTTGCTGCGGTTGGGCCAAAAGCACAGTGTAGCTAGGCCTTTTTCATTTCTTTCCTTTTCTGTTTCCTTTTTTACTTTCTGTTTGCATTTTATTTTTGCTCTAAACCATTTTAGTAAAATGTTGAGCTGGTCAAATCAAATACTAGGCATTATATAGAACTGTCTCAAAAAGTTTGGACCAGAAAGGAATTTTTTTGAATTTTTATTAGCACAGAAGTGGATTAAAAATGCTGGTTTGGTACTGTTTTTGGTTGCTAGGGTCATTATGGAAATTTAAATAATGTTGGCTTCTTTTTTATAATTTCCTTATGATTATTTTCAACATTTTGAACAATTTATTCTTCAGATTTGAGCAACTTTTAATTTCACTTATAATTTAAATTAAATTTAGTGATGGAACTTGAAACGAGATATGAATTTCACATGATCAAGCATTGCATAACAAAATGTCTTGGCATTAACATGAGGGATTACTGTGGCTTAATTACAGGGGGTGTTACATTGATAAACCTTAGGTCATCCACTTGAGGGAAAATTACTACTGTCCTGCAAAACTCTACGCTTGGAGGCCCAACACAAGTCTACAAGAATAAGTTGTGTAGTAGACATCAAGCCCCAATGACTTG
Source organism: Elymus sibiricus (assembly GCA_039707655.1). Taxonomy (NCBI): domain Eukaryota; kingdom Viridiplantae; phylum Streptophyta; class Magnoliopsida; order Poales; family Poaceae; genus Elymus; species Elymus sibiricus. The sequence continues at coordinate 335,806,364 of CM077666.1, forward strand.
GGAGCCATAGAATTATTTGATCATGAGGTGATCGAGATGACATGTTGCTTGGTCGGATAACCAATAGTGTGATGGTCCATGTGACCATAGATAATGGTGCATCAGTGATTCTAGTCTTACCTTGTTATCTTGAGTAATATTTACTTCCACCGCATAGTAGCTAGTAATAAGTTAACTTGTTATTGCTATGTTGTTGTTTTGCCTTGATGCTTTTGGTTGTTGTGAGCTTGCGAGTACATTCAAAGTACTCACCTGGCTTATCATGCCAGTCTGCAGGAGATGCTGTGATTGATTGCTTGTCGAGGATTCCATTCGTGCGAGCTAGACCGTGTCCCAGCCAGAGTCCCTGCGGAGTGGAGTTCACCACCGTCGTCGTTGTTCCGCTGCTATGAGTTGTTCCGCTGCTAGCATAGAGTTACCTTAGAATGCGTAGTGTCGCCCTGTCGTTGCAATCTTTGTAATAGCAGACCTTTGTACCTTCTCGTTTGTAATAAGAGCTGATTTGTTCTATGCCAAGCAGTGCCGTATTCCAGAAGACATTTCTGGGTTGGAATACGGGGCGTTCCGGTCCCTCTAAGCCGGGGTGCCACACCGAAGGTAATATTCAAGGAAGACCCAAGCAACTAAGCTTGGGGATGCCCCGGAAGGCATCCCCTCTTTCGTCTTCAACACTATCGGTAACCTCACTCGGAGCTATATTTTTATTCGTCACATAATATGAGTTTTGCTTGGAGCGTCATTTTCCTCTGTTGATATTTGCTTGATGTTATCAATAATCATGTTTTGTATCTTTTAGTTCAATAAAATGCCAATTATAGCCTTTACCATGCTCAGTTTGCAAGTTCATGTGTTGCTGTTTGAAAACAGAAAGTTTTCTGTTATCTCCAGAATATTCCTGAATAGTTAGAACATGATAAAAATCTGAAATTTTTACACAGTAAGCATTCATGAGTTCTCGGTCACGTGGTAATTTTTCTAAATGTTTGGAGTTAGGGAAGTATGGATTCTTATTCCCCTTTTACAGACTGTTCTGTTTTGGCAGATTGCTATTATAGTTCCATTGTTTGCCTATGTTTGCATGTTTAATGTTTCTATTTGTGGATAGGAGTATTAAATATGAAGAGGCATTTAGTATGCAATGTTTAATTATAATTTTTGTGATTTGCTACAGTAGAGAATGTTAAGGTTTTGAGTTGATTTATACTAACTTATCTCACGAGTTCTTGTTGAGTTTTGTGTCGATGAAGTTTTTAAGATTTAGAGAAACCGTGATATGAGAGGAATTAAGGAGACACAAAAGCTCAAGCTTGGGGATGCCCAAGGCATCCCAATATAATATTTCAAGAAGTCTCTAGCATCTAAGCTTGGGGATGCCCCGGTAGGCATCCCACCTTTGTACATCAACAATTATCGGTTAGTCTTGGTTGGGCCTAAATTTTTGCTTCTTCACATGATGTGTGCTATTCTTGGAATGTCATTTTATTTTGTTTTCCTTGCTGTTTGAATAAAATACTTAAGATCTGAAATTTTTAAATGAGAGAGAGTCCCCACATAGCTACCTATTTACTTAACTACTCATTTGGTCTTCACTTATATCCTTTTGGAGTAGTTTGTCATTTACTCTTGTTCTTCACTTATATCCTATGAGTAAATTGTTGAAATGAATTGAATATCATAAAGTTGAAATTTATATGCTTCATATGCTTGTCCCATTGGGACTAGTGACTTCACATACAAGAAGTATAAGTGGTAAAATTTATTGAAAGTTAACAAACATAGCATTGGTCACTTGAACAATTCATGAAAGAATTTTGAAGGAAGAGAAATTTCACATATAAATATACTATCTTGGACATCTTCTATGATTGTGAGCCCCCATTAAATATTTTCAAGCTTGATCAAGTAGTTGACGTTGGACAAGGAAGATAACGTAATGAATTATGTTTGTTTATATTCACATAGAAGTTATATTGTCATGGATCCTCTAACATGTGGTGCTTTCTTAGGATCTTTTGCTAGCCAAAAATCCACACTAAGTAGAGATACTACTTGTGCATCCAAAAACCATTAAACCCAGTTTCTTGCCATGAGTGTCCACCATATCTACCTATGGATTGAATAAGATCCTTCAAGTAAGTTGTCATCGGTGCAAAAAGCAATAAAAATTGCTCCTAAAATATGTATGATCTTTTATTGCAAGGGAAAATAAGCGTTGTACGAACTTGTGATGGTAAAGAAATAAAAGCAACGGACTGCATAATAAAGGTTGCTATCACAAGGGGCAATATAACGTGACGTTCCTTTGCATTAAGGGCTTGTGCATCCAACAACAAAAAGCGCATGACAACCTCTGCTTCCCTCTGCGAAGGGCCTATCTTTTATTTTATGCATTTACTTTTCTGTATTTACTTTTATGCAAGAGTCATTAATGTTCCTCCCTATTCCGCTCTATTTATTCTTTAGTTGGCAAGCATTATGTGGTAGGGAAAGATCCAGGCACATATATCCAGTTGAATATAGGTGATCATGAGTTATTATTGTTGACATTATCCCTGAGATAAATAAGTTGGGAGGCGAAACATTAAGCCCCTATCTTCCTATGTGTTTGACTAAAACGGTTTGTTCTAAAAATATGCTTCGAGTGTCAGCAATCATGGAAGACTAAAAGATGGTTGAGTATGTGGAATTTGCTAGATCAAAGCTCTTACATAGACCCTTCCTGAAAATAAGATGAATTGCAATTGTTTGATGACTGAGAAGATAGTTTGTTAGTTTTCAAGAAAGTTTATGGCCTATACTTTAAACATGTGAATAGCTTGCTACTTGATCATGAGAAGTTTTATGAGATGAGCTACTGATTATAATGTTTGATTATAATTATACAATAATATTATAGCAGGACATGATGGGATTTGATGTTATATGTACTAACCTCTCTAATAAAAAGTTCGGTTAAGTTTTGTGTGGATGAAGTGTTCGAAGATCGAGGAGGTATCGATATGAGGAGAATAAGGAGAGGCAAGAGTTCAAGCTTGGGGATGCCCAAGGCACCCCAAGTAAATATTCAAGGAGACTCAAGCGTCTAAGCATGGGGATTCCCCGGAAGGCATCCCATCTTTCTTCGATAAATATCGGCATGTCTCGGTTTTTCTTTTGTTCACATGATATGCGTAAATTCTTGGAGCGTCTTTTGTGTTTATTTTTCCCTTTTCTTTTATGCACCATGCTAGTATGAGATAGTCCTTGGTTGATTTATAGAATGCTTCATGCACTTCACTTATATCTTTTGATTATGGCTTTATAGAATGCTTCATGTGCTTCACTTATATTATTTGAAGTTTGGATGCCTGTTTCTCTACAATTGGAAAACCGTTATTTGTAGAATGCTCTTTTGCTTCACTTATATTTATTAGAGCGTGGTCTTTTGTAGAAAGAATTAAACTCTCATGCTTCACTTAGAGTCAACAGGAATTGGTCATTCACATGGTTAGTCATAAAATCCTACATAAAACTTGTAGATCACTGATTATGATATGTTTGATTCCTTGCAATAGTTTTGCGATATTATGATGGTAATATGTGGGAGGTACTAGTGAATGATTGTGGTTTAGTAAGAATATTGGTGTTAAGGTTTGTGATTCCCGAAGCATGCACGTATAGTCTCTAGTTGTGCGACGAAGTTATATCCTACTCATGTTAGTATCCAATGTTAATTATTCGCAATGCATGATTATGACCGTTGTCGCTCTCTAGTTGGTCGCTTCTCAATCTATTTGCTAGCCTTCGCCTGTACTAAGCGGGAATGCTGCTTGTGCATCCAAACCATTAAACTAAAGTTGTTCCAGATGAGTCCACCATATCTACCTATATGCGGTATTACTCTGCCGTTCCAAGTAAATTTGCATGTGCCACCTCTAATCATTCAAATAAGCATCTGTTTTGTGTGCCCATACCGCTCATGGAGCGGCAGGGGGTGGTCAGTATCTTCCATGCTAAGCGGGTTATTCTCACGATGGGTGTTTATTCACTTGTCATTGCACGAGAGAGGCTGGTAATTGGGATGCCCAGTCCTGTAAGAAAAATGAAAAATTTATAATGAAACAAACTCCCCCGGAAAGTTGATTGTATGGAGGGCACCCAAGGATTCGGCTAGCCATGGCTTGTGTTTGAATGGTTGAGGGGGAGTAAACTTTACCTTTCTGCTTGGGAACCACCAATAATGTGTTTAGCATGGAAGATATTGAGAATCCTCGGTCGTGACGTTGATAGGAAAAGTACACCTCTCAAAATGTATTCATCTCTGATTTAAGCTTCGAGCTCTGGCATCTCTGCAAATCCATGCTTCCCTCTGCGAAGGGCCTATCTATTTACTTTTATGTCATTTTACTTTTATTGTTGAGTCATCACCTTCTCAATTAAAGCACCAGTTGGAGAGCACTATTGTCATTCTTATGCACTGAGTATAGTTAAATGTTGTGTGCATCATGACTGGATCAATGATTGAGCATGACGGGCTAGGGATAGCATTCTTTAGCATTTTTATTCTGAAAGGCATGATTGTTTGTTGGTATGCCTGAGTATTGATGTCTTTATATCAGATTATAGACTATTGCTTTGAATAACTCGTGTCTTAATATTCATGCCATGATTAGATTACATGATCAAGATTATGCTAGGTAGCATTCCACATCAAAAATTATATTTTTATCATTTACCTACTCGAGGACGAGAAGGAATTAAGCTTGGGGGATGCTGATATGTCTCCGTCATATCTATAATTTTTTATTGTTTCATGCCAATATTCTACAACTTTCATATATTTTTGGCAACATTTTATATTATTTTTGGGACTAACATATTCATCCAGTGCCCAGTGCCAGTTCCTGTTTTCTGCTTGTTTTTTGTTTCACAGCAAATCCATATCAAATGAAGTCCAAACGTGATAAAATTTTACGAAGAATTATTTTGGAATATATGAGATTTTTGGGAGGTGGAATCAACGCAAACGGAGGCCCACAGCCTTCACAAGGCAACAGTGCGCCACTTCCCCCAGGCCGCGCGGGGTTGTCTTGTGGGCACCTCGTAAGTCGGTTGGGGTCCTTCTTCGGCCACAAGGAAGTTTATATCGAGAAAAAAAATCGTGTTAAAATTTCAGCCCGATCGGAGTTATGGAACTCCGGGAATATAAGAAACGACTCTTGGCTAGAAAACAGAACGCGAAACAGAAGAGAAACAGAGTGAGAGATCCAATCCCGGAGGGGATCCTGCCCTCCGGGAGCCATGGCGGCCATGGAATAGAGGGGAAACTCTCCTCCCATCTAGGGGGAGGCCAAGAAAGAAGAAGAAGGAGGGGGGCTCTCTCCCCCTCTCTTCCGGTGGCGCCGGAACGCCGCCGGGGGAACCATCGTGATGGCGATCTACACCAACAACTTTGCCGCCGTCAACACGAACTCTCTCCCCCTCTATGCAGCGGTGTAAACTCTCTATTCCCGCTGTAATTCTCTACTTGAACATGGTGCTTAATGCTACATATTATTATCCAATGATGTGTTGCCATCCTATGATGTTTGAGTAGATTCTTTTTGTCCTACGGGTTAATTGTGGTATTGTGTGATTGATATGAGTTGTATGTTAATATGGTGCTGTCCTATGGTGCCCTCCATGTCGCGCAAGCATGAGGGATTCCCGCTGTAGGGTTTTGCAATACATTCATGATTCACTTATAGTGGGTGGCTAGAGTGATAGAAGCTTACACCTGAGTATGGGGGTTGTTGTGTATGGGAGTAAAGAGGAGTTGTTACTTAATGCTATGGTTGGGGTTTTACCTTAATGATCTTTAGTAGTTGCGGATGCTTGCTAGAGTTCCAATCATAAGTGCATATGATCCAAGTACGGAAAGTATGTTAGCGTATGCCTCTCCCTCATTGCATATGATAAGTATCTATCGTGTTATATTCAATTGCCTATGGACAATCTTTCTCATCGTTCTACAAAAAGCTCTCTACTAAATAACTAAATTTTATTATTTTGCAAATTACTTGTAGTTTTATTCTCGGTAAGTACTCCTAGTTTTATTCTTGCAAACTTATCCTTACACCTACAAGGTAGTTTTATTCTTGTTCTAGGTAAAGCGAATGTTAAGTGTGCGTAGAATTGTATCGGTGGTTGATAGAACTTGAAGGGAATATTGATTCTACCTTTAGCTCCTCGTTGGGTTCGACACTCTTATTTATCGAGAAAGGCTACAACTGATCCCCCATACTTGTGGGTTATCAACCACATATAGAGAGACAGCAGGGAATTGCATTTCTTTATGCGCTCTGGTTCATCATGGGTGGGCAACACACATTGTATTATCCAAAATCTGCTTGATCTTCTTTAACATGTTCCTCTTCTATACTTCTTATTAAGTATAGTAGTACAGTATGTTCCTTGTCGAGAAGTGGAGCTGGGACATTTGCAGTCGACAGGTATATTGGGTCGCTTCTGATGGATGCTTTCAACTATTCTAGTTGGTCTACCATAATATCCAGGAAATGCTAGGAGCTGTGTCGCCTTTGAGAGCCTAGACTGATAATAATAGTATTGCGCCTTCAGTTGAATAGAGTGGCCCTTGTAGGGGATCCGAAGCATTTCCAGCCGTACCGGCAATACAAGCCCATATGTTCCAGCTAGTTCCACTTTCCCAATTTTATTCGTGATACTTAGGGTTTTCCCCTTTTATCTACACTACTATGATCTGCGTAGGTGCTTTGTGTCGTACTAGCAGCACTCCACCCTTCAAGCTAAACAACACACCACTCATAATTCCAAAGCTTAGTTGTTCAAATACGAATGTGATATGATACTGATATTAGTTAACAGACACACATTTAATTGGTTAGCTAATGCTCCCACTTGAGTTTCCAAATGCATGTGGCAACATATAGAGAGACAGTAGGGAATTGCATTTCTTTGTCACTTGTTTACTGTACTATCTTGTCCATACCAAATCTTAGTTGTTAGTTGATAGCAAACATCAGTTGTTAAGTAGCCTTTGTGCGGTTTGCAGCTTTAGATCTGCCATGCCACGGTCAACACTATACTCATCATGCTTAGGGTTTCCCCTTTTCTGATCACTATGATCAACCTATGTGATTCATGTCGTAAGAGCACTGCTCCACCCATCAAGCTAAACAAGCTTGGTTGTACAAATTCGAATATGATATGATGCTGATATTAGTAAGACAGAGACAAGTTTAATTGGTCAGCTAAATGTTCCTACATTAGTTTCGAAATGCATGTGAGCCACATATAGAGAGACAGGAAGGATTAGTAGTTCTCTATGCGCTCTGGTTCATCATGGGTGGGCAACAGACATTGTATAGAAAGACTTGTAATATCTACAATCTGCTTGCTCTTCTGCTCTTCTTTAACATGATCCTCTTCTCTTCTTCTTTAATAAGTACAGTATGTTCCTTCTTTGGGAAGAGGAGCAGCGACTTTTGCGATCGACAGGTCAGGTCAAGTTATTCTTCCTTAGTATATTTTAAAGCTGTCATCTGCGAAGTACCATTACTTCTAGAGCTCTCAACAGGGAGCCTATATTTTGAGTAGTAGGCCACATTATATTAAGGGCCATTTGCATTTCTGCCCCTAACTCGAACCACCTACTCAGATTTGCCCCTAATTTTGAAGCATGCTCAAATTTGCCCCTCTGCCATTAAGTCACCTTATAGAGATGCCCTTCCGTACAGTTTCCGTCCAGTCAAAGGCCTCTGTGTACTGTAGCAGACGGAAAGTGCTACAGTACTGGATGGAAACTGTATGGAAGGGCATTTCCATAAGGTGACTTAACGGCAGAGGGGCAAATTTGAGCATGCTTCAAAATTAGGAGCAAATCTGAGTAGTGGGTTCGAGTTAGGGGAACAGATGTAAATGTCCCTTATATTAATGCACACACCAAATTACATCACACATGGCATCTCTCAGGAGAATTGAACAGAGATAGCACATAGGGGTTTAATTACAGGGAGGCACTATTGGATTAGAATCCCCTATGCATTACAAAGATAATCTCACTTATTTTTATTTTTTCATGCATGTCAGGTATTGAACATGATCATAATGAATATGAGAATGGGCGCACTAGAGGAATATTGCGGAACAATCCACTGGCTAACAAACTTGGCATCAAGGGATTGAGATCCTATCTGGATGCAATGGAACACACATGCTCCCCATCTACAGATTCCATTGCAGAATATGATCCTAAAGACGATTCTGACCTAGATAGAGACCCAAGTCTATTTAGCTCTCCAGATGAGTCAGAGTCAGATGGCCTATTTTATTCACCCATCAAGGTGCTTGCTCTAACTTGGCAAGGTTGTATTGGTCGCACATATCTTGCATATGATGTCTTGCATTACTTCTACTTTGTTACACCACCATCTGCTTAGTTTACACATCATATATGAGAATATGCCATGCCTATCCATTTTCTGTACCTATTCCATGTGTCATCATACCATGTTTTTCCACTCAAATGTTGTTCTTTCATAATAGATGTCCAAAAGGAAGAGGGTGATTGCAGATCCTAAAGGAGTACAAACAAAGTATTTGCAAAAGGCAGTGATCCATTCTCAAGGGATCATATGATCTCACAACAATACTACGCACTACATTGCTCTTGTCAGTACCTCTTGCCCTTTATCACCATACTTACACTCATTGCTGTTTGATTATGTAGCATCACTGTGCATGTTAGCTTCCTTATCCATCGTTTTCTCGAAATTATAAGATCTATATTTACGCTTACATAAATGTAGAATAAACCCAATGGTTATGAAGTTCTAGATTGCTCTTGTAATTACCTGTTGTCATGTACTCCCTCCGTATCGAATTACTTGTTGCTCAATTGGATGTATTTAGAACTAAAATAGTGCTAGATACATCCATTTCAGCGACAAGTAATTCCGGACGGAGGTAGTCTTACTTTACTTACATTGAGAGATAGTTGATTGTTTGGCATTACTCTGCATCTTATCTGCCCTGCCCTCCATTTTCTCCAAATTATCAGATCTACATTTACTCTTACCAAGTTGAATAAAGCCAATGCCACTGCACAAGTTGAGGTCTGCATTCCTCTTGTCAGTACCTTGTGCCTTGTAACGCTGTACTTAATTGATAGCTATTTGATTATGTATCATCACTTTGCATCTGAGCTTCATTATCCTCTATTTCTTCCAATATTATTAGATCTATATTTACTCTTTACAAAATGTAGAATACAGGCAACGCTTATGAAGAAGTTTCTTTGGGGAATTTCTTGAATTATCATTCCATTGACATGGAGAAGGGCTTTGTTGAGCCCTTGTTAACATGTAATGTAAGTCCATCCTTCTCAAGCCTTCAAACTTTGTTCTAGTATAGATTTGAATAGGCATCATTTCCTCCACTACTTTTTTACTTTGGTGTTTGCATCAGATTGCATGTTTGCAACAACTGCCAGTTTCAAATTGTAGTTGTAAAAACATGTTCCTTATTCATACCATCCACATTAATCAGAACAAATCCATTGATTTTCTTTAGCCCTACATGTATGCCTGTGTTCTAGATCTCTAATCTGGTGGTGTGGTGAAGCTGCCCATGCCTGCATCATCTCATTTGCTGATTTGTCTTAACTAATTTTGTTGATGATACGGACAATGCCGTATTATGTTAATGCTATTTTAAATCGTATCTCTGAATTCACCAATATAAAATGGGATGGAATTGTCACACACTGACCATCGTTGCTTATATATTTGTGAAACCTGTTCTCTGTCTCCTTGTTTCTCTTTCAGAGTAATATCTCTGACGCCAGGCAGAACTTTAGGGAAGATAGTGAGCCAAGCCCATTGCTGGTACCTATCACTTATATTGCAGCGAAGAAGGTAAACCATCTTGAAGAGAGCGAGATGACCCCAAGGTCATGTCTTGATGAAGACAGTGAGTTCAAGCTACTCACCAGCAGCTGTCACACAACCTTGGTGAAGTTGCTGCCTGAATCAGTTCGACTTCTTCAGTCTCAACTTCAAGCGAAAAGACTTGGTGCAGATCAGGTCCGACTTGAAGTCCAATCTCTAACAAAGATCATAGAGGACACCCGTGCGTGCTTTATAGCTGCGCGGCTAGAGTTGGAGGATTTAACATTCAGACAAATGAGGTCTCATCAGCTTGTTCAGCTGCTTGCACTGCAGCACCGGGGCAGGGCTAAAGTTTCTTGAACTGTGTTGAAGTGCTGTCGGTTTTGTATATTATTTTGTAGGCGCATTTTTTTGCACTGGTGGTAACCTTTGATGCCCAGTGTATGTAATCTGCGGTCTGGTTCCCCTTTATTATCACTGGTGGGGAACTTTGATGCCCAGTGGATGTAATATTCCGTAATTTCTTTATTGTATAGTCTAGGTTTATTCTTAGTCGGTATGCTGTAATTTAGGCCGATAGCTTCAACGGAGCTCAACGGCCCTATACGTTATCGGTCTGTCAGCCGTATATAAAAAGAAATTACGCTACCCTAACGGGCCAGGCCGTAACTAGTTATATATGGGCCAGAAAGTCAGCCTATAATCATCTCGGGCCATTATTAGGCCTAAACGTAAAGCAGTTTTGGGCCTTTAACAGGCCTAGTAAAATGTGGGCCTCAGTTGGCCCAGAAATTTCCATGGGCTTTTAACAGGCTGAAAAGTGATTGGCCCTGAATTGAGCCGAACAATTCATGGGCCGAAAGCGGGCCGAAACATACGTAGGCCCATGATTGGACAAATTACATACGAGCCATTAATAGGCCAAAATTTATCTCGTGCCTTGGTTGTCCCAATAAAATTATGGGCTGTAAGCAGGCCGGATGCAAAGTAGGCCATAATTTGGCCCAACTATGTCATGGGCCTTTAATAGGCCGTTAGTGAGGTTGGGCTGAAATTTATCCACAAAGAGTACGGGCCGTTAAGAGGCCGAAAGTCACTTTGGACCATAAATAGGCCCAGTGCAGCATGGGCCGTTAAATGGCCGAAAGTTAAACCGGGCCGAAAACGGCCCATATGCAGCAAGGGCGGCTAACAGGCCGAAATGAATATCGAGCCGAACTGTTAAATGGGCCTTTAACAGGCCTAAATACAAACCGGCCTACAACGGCCCAAAAGCACAATAGCCTGTTAATGGGCCGGATCTGATATGGGCCGTAATTTGGCCCAAAACACGACAGGCTGTTAACGGGCCGGATCCGATATGGGCCGTAACTTGGCCCAAACCATGGCAGGCTGTTAACGGGCCGGTCCACTAGTGTCAGACAAAATCTTGTGGGACTTTGGCTGGGCCGGCCCATTTAGGTCAAATGGGCCACTGTTGGGCCGTGCCACATGTCGACGTACTGTAGGTGCCACTCGTCCATTGGACGAATGACATTTGTCGCAACGCCAAGCTGACACGTGGATCCGCCGGCGAATGAGAAATTTACACGTGGAAAATCGCCATTGGTCAGGGCTGCTAACGGGTTATCGGATCCAAACTGGAACCCGATAGCTTAACGGCGACCCGTTACAGTGGATGCCACGTGTCGGTTACCCTTGACGAAAACACTTCCATGACGCTACATTTATCGTCATGGAAGTGGACACTTCCGTGATGATAATTCAGTATTGTTATGGAACACTTCTACGACAGCATAGGTAGGACTATCTTGATTCTGTCATAAAATCATCACGGATGTACATGCATGACAGAAAACGTGACCTACTATGACAAGGACGTATCATCACGGAAGTGTTTTTTTTTGTAGTGAAGGTTGGACTGTTAGTAGACCCCGTTATGGATTTTTAAGGATTGCTTAACGGGGATAACTTGAGTTAGGATATCACCTTAACCTTGAGAAGCCTGGCATGACAAGAGTACAGGACCCCAATTACCCAATGAGAGTGACTGAATGGAACAGATGTTGTAGTTACCAGATCACCGTGCAAAAGGCACCAGATCCAAGATGGACCAGTCAGAATTGTCAAGAAAGAAGGTTGTGTCATTAATGGATGAGAGAAGTAACACCATGGAATCCAGATAGGACTGCATAAGAGTTAACTGAATTGCAGTAAAGTGACCTTAAAGATGACGGAACAAGTTTGTCACATCAAGGAACAGAACCGCCGAGCAAACGGTAGTTGATAGCTAACGCTATAGGATTTTTCCATCTAAGAGTTGTGAGACAACGTTAGACATCGCCGTCACAAGACCAAAGGAGCTTTAGAAGACCTAGACTCGAAGCATGGAGCAGGAAGAACTTGAAGAACGTTGGTGAGGAAGATCGAGTGTTAGGTTTACGAAGATTTCCAAATCCCATGGTTGGTAATGATTTGGGTACGCCATGAGTTGATTGCCATGATGTCTACTCTTATTATTCGCCTTACTATGAGGAGCGGACAGTCTTGAGTGAGACACCTATAGTTGAGAAATGACGTAAGCCAAGAACCTAGGTGGAATAGTACATGACCCCGTACAGGCAACCGTTTCCAAACGTAGGTCTAACGGTGAGTAAGAGCTCAACCGAACGACCGGGAAGGATCCATATATCGAAAGACTACCCCTGATAAGGAATTTTAAGACTCAGGAGTGGAAGTAAGGACAACAAGGATCACCTAGGACCACATACGGTAATGGGAATTGATTGTTGGAATTTACCCACGAATCAGATGAGTAGTCTAGGATGGCAGTAAGTGACTGGATGGTAGTATGTTGACAGGATGGATATAGGATGGTACTTGCCTAAGGATCGTGAGGTGAAGGACATGCCAGTATCCGAGAGAATGATAGGATGGTATAGACAGGAAACTACCATAAGGAAGAGTATGACAGATATGATGGTCCGACCACAACCGGATTTACAAGGACAGTTGAACCACTAAGACAGGAGAATAAGAGACTTATCAGACCGGTAGATGATATCATAATTATAGAATCTAAAGTTTGTCAACTAGAACCCAAGGAGTAAGAAGCCACAGGAAACCCCAACCTTAAATCTCTTTTAAGGATGGTAGCAACCTGGAACCCAAGAGACCGAGAAAATAAGGATAGTTCCGGGAGGCATTACACACCTCAATCGGACCCTAGTTATAGAGAAGCCTTCAGAAATAGAGCTACCAGCCACAGAATTATCTTGAGCACCGCAGAAACCAACGAAGAAGATAGGAACCCAAGGACACAAAAGTACAGATGGTATTGACATTGCCCAGACAACAGACCTCTGACTTGGAGATGGAATTTAAGAGGAACCCCAAACCTTAACCTTTCTTTCTAGCCTCTCCAGATCTCGGGACGAGATTTCTTTTCAGGGTGGTAGTCTGTCACATCCCAGATTTTCCCCAAATCTGGTATGTTAAAATTTTCACTAGGAATTAAAAATTTTCTAGGAATTACCCATGATTGCCTAGGAATGCTTGTGTTTGGCTTTGTTTTGCTTGATTGTTTGCCTAGAAGGATGAAAATCCAAATGCAACCAGTGAAACCCTAGCAAGCCTTGATAGGAACCCAAGCCATTTTGAAAATATTATTGGGCAAAAGTATTCTCAATAAGTCCCAGGCAATACTCAAAGCCAAAATGATTTTCCCTAAAAAGGATTTGAGTTGGTTATATTTTGAAATCAATTAAAATGCCAAAGGGAATTATTCAAAAATGGTTTTGCATTTTATTTGGCAGGAAATGATATTCCACAAGTCCAAACCTTGACTTTGACCCTCTTCCATTTTTCTAAAATGGATTTGAAACACATTTGGTTTTGAAACCAAATTCAAATTCAAAATGAAAATGCAAGTGCAGAAAATATATGTCCAAAATGCCCCACTGAAATGTTCAAACCTTCAAAAATATTCAATTTGGAATTTAGAAAATTGTCCCTGTTGGAAGAAACTTCAAATTCAAAACAGAATTGGACTTAGGAAGAAAACAGAAATAGAAAAAGAGAAAACAAAAAAGGAAAGGAAAAAAAGGACAAGAGAGGCCGGCTAGTCAGGCTGACCGTGGCCCAGCTAGCCAGCCCAGCCCAGCGAGCCAGCCCATCCGCGCGCGGCCACTCTCTCTCCCCTCTCTCCCACTGACAGGCAAACACCAACTGTCATCTCTCTCCTCTCCCCGCAACCGCACGCCCGCGTGTAACACCCCTCTGTAATGAGCAACAGTGATCCATAATGATTATGCTAAGTCACTGTGATTTGCAATGCTTGATCATATTGGATTAATATCTCATTTCAAATTCCACCACTGAATTCAATTCAAATTTCAAGTGAATTTTCAAGTTGCTCAAAAATTACTGAAAAATAGTTCATCATTTAGCAGATATTCCAAAACAAATATTTGTTCAGGAAAACAACATCACCATCAAGCTAAATGTGGACTAGGGCAATTAATACAGTGCAAAAACAGCATTTTAAATGCCTTTCCATTTATGAAAAATTCAAATGGATTCAAATATTGCCCAAACTTTTTGTGGCAGTACACAATATTCGCTAGTATTTGTTTTGACCAGCCCCACATTTTTGCAAAGTCAATTGATGGCTAAAATTAAATGCAAAAGGTTGCTGGAAAAAGAAATAGAAAAGGAAAAATGAAAAAGGCCTACACAGCTACTGTGAGCTAGGCCTAAGTGCACAGTGGCCGCGCGTGCGCGCACTAGCGATGCGGCGACACGGCGCCGCTACAGGCCGGCCGAGGGGATAAGAACGGCCTCCTCTGCCGCATTACCGTCCCTATCCACTCCTCCCCTCTCCTCGCGCCCTCTCTCGCCTGCGCGCGAGCTCACCAGCATGCCGCCGTCGCCGCGCTGCCTCGCCGCCGTGGCCACCGGCCACCCCTCGCCGTTCCGAGCTGTCCAAGAGCTCCGTCTACCTCCCCTACATCGTCTACGCGCCACCGCTCAAGCCCGGCGCCACTGCAGCGAGCGGATCGAGCACTCCTCCCCGCTTCAGTCGCTGGTGTTCGTCGTCGATCCCCGCGCGCCTGCTGCTCCTAAGCTGTCACCGGGCCCCCTTGCGCCTCCCCGGTGAGCTCCTTTCTCGTCTCCCCTCTCCATTTGCTCGCGCGTGCCCTCTAGCTAGCTACCTCCCCGTGACCGAACGCGTTGCCGCCGATGAGCTGACCGACGTGGCCATAGCCGCTGTCATGCGCGACCAAGCTCGTAGCCGAGCTCCTAGAGCTCGTAGGAACCCAACGCTGCCTTCCTTTCGCCTTGCCGTGCCCCGCAGCAATGAGCGTGAGCTCGCCCGAATGCCTAAGCCGCTCGTTGTGGTTGTTCCGGTCGTTTCCAGCCGACTCCGGCGATGCCACCGCCACCAAATGAAGCGGCTCGCTCCGCTCGTTCCATCGCGCCAAGCCGCGCTTCAAACGGCCGCCCATAGTGGTTTTCCGACAAGTGCAGTGGCCCTCCGCCGCGTTTGCGCGTCGCCGGCGTTTAAACGCTGGCCGCTGCTGAGCTGGCTGCCACGTGGGCACCCCTGGGTCACTGACCAGTGGGCCCAGGGGCCCCAATTGACTGGGTTGACCAGTCGATGTGCTGACTGGGCAACCCCAGTCACTGACATGCGGGCCCCACCCATTAATTAACTAGTTTTAAAAATAAAATTAATCTAATAACTAATTAGTCCCTGATAGTGGGGCCCCATGTGCTAATTAATCTCTAATTAGTATAATTAACCTCTGTTTAGTCCTGTGCCACTGACATGTGGGTCCCAGCCGTCAGGTTTGACCTGGACCGGCAGGGTTGACTGCTGATGTCATCATGACGTGCTGCTGACGCAATAAAGCCTTTTTTGTATTTTTGAATCTGATTTAATTTCCAGGAATTTCAGAAAATGGTTTAAAACTTTGAAAAATCGTAGAAAATAAACCGTAGCTCGGATCAAAAAGTTTTCTACATGAAAGTTGATCAGAAAAATGAGATGAATCCGAATACGCCTTCCATGTAGCTGTCACAGGCCCACAACACTGCAAACATGGAACCTTCCCCTCCGGTTCATCTGTCTGACAGATGCCCAAAGCCAGGAAAATATCCCCAGATATTTTCCACTCCGTCTGCAATGTGTAGTGCTGCATTAGGTCACCACTAGCACAGCATATTGCCGTGCCATGCATCTGTGTTGCATTGTTTGCTTCTATTTATTTGTTTCTCCCCCTCTTCTCTTCGGTAGACCCCGAGACCGACGCAGCTCCGGAGTACAACTACATCCCCGACGAACCCTCTTTCACCGCAGAGCTTCCAGGCAAGCAAACCCCCCTTGAACATGCCTATATAGCCTATTCTTTCTCCCTCATGCTTGCATTAGAACTGCTACAATTGTTGTCCCGAAATACCTATTCTGATACATAGCCTATTTTTGTAACTGCTGTTGATACCATTCCTGTTATCCTATATGCTTAGTATAGGTTGGTTAGTAAACCATCTGTGGCCCCTCATCCTTGTCCTAGTTGCCCCGCTTTGTTACTGGTGCCCCGATCGATATGATCGGTGGGCTGAGACCGACACATCACCACACACCCCTTTAGTTGCACTACTCTGCAGAGTTACCATCGAGTGCCGAGGGTGATACCTCTTATATCACTCCTGATGTTGCCTCTGTAGTATAGCTAGTCGGTTGTGGGTCAACGAGGGTGATTCCTCTTTCACCACATCCGATGAAGCTTCTGTCGTGCAACCCCTCAAGTGTGAACCAATCGAGGGTGATTCCTCCGGCTTCACCTTGATGAATACATCAAGTGGGAATCCATCGAGGGTGATTCCTCGGATTCCTCCTTGATGTTATGGACACACAGCTACCATGCTTTTATTTCAGTCCCTGATTAAAGTCGGGTCGGCCCCGAGGGGTACCCGCGAGAGATGAGAAATCGGGTTGACCGTGAGGGTACCCGTGTGATCATTACAAGGCGCGGCCGGGCAGGCAGATTGCCTCAGGAGAGGAAGGAGAGGAATTGGACCTGGCCCTTGCCGCAAGTCCTCGAGACGGGGCGATGGGACCACAGATCGTGGCGCACTGATCATCACCGCGAGCTCCCAACACACTAATGGGTTAGGACATGTGATCTGAGTAGGCCTCTGGACTTTTCACACTAACCACCATGCGGGAATAGTATGGGCACTCAGCGTCATATGTATCAGCCAAAGTTCTTTAGATGTCAGCAGTTGAGCGGCACGCGCCCAGGTGGACCGCGAAAGCCTGCGTGTGTATACAGGGGCTAGGTCTGGTCCCGGCCGTCCTCGCAACGCGCAGGAGTGCAAAGGGCGATGGGCCCAAGACCCCTGAGCGCTTAGGGTGTAGACCGGCGTGCTGGCCTCTCTGTTAAGCCTAGGTAGGGCTACGACGTGTCGAACAGCCGAGGCCGGGCATGGACCGAGTAAGTGTGTCCGGCCAGAGTTAATCGAGTGTGTTGGGTAAGTTGGTGCACCCCTGCAGGGAAGTATATCTATTCGAATAGCCGTGTCCACGGTAACAGGACGCTCGGAAAGTATCCCGATCTTCTACAACTAGAACTGGATATTTGTGAACTTAATGATATGTTAGCTCCGGGATTGCTTTCTCGCAGGGAGTCGAGGAAGGATCTCTGGGCATAGCTACTATTATACTTGTTGCTACTACTATATTTATGTACTAATCTACACTCATCTAATGCTACAAGATGTTGAAAATGCTAGTCTTCCATAGGCTAGTCCCTCCCTCTATTCTGGCAATTCTGCAGTCTAGTCCACAGATACATCCCTTCTTTGATACCGATGCATAATTAGAATAGATCTCATGTAAGTCTTGCGAGTACTTTGGATGAGTACTCACGGTTGCTTTGCTTCCCCTTTTCCCCATACCCGATTGCTGCGACCAGATGACGGAGCCCCGGAGCCAGCTGCCCCAGTCGACCACTACTACTACCCCTCTGGTGGAGCCTACTACTACGTGGAGACCGACGACCAGGAGTAGATAGGAGGCACCCAGGCAGGAGGCCTGCGCCTTTCGATCCAGTGTCGTTGTTTTGCTTAGCCTTCTTAAGGCAGACTTGTTTAACTTTTATGTCTGTACTCAGATATCTGATGCTTCCGCTGATGCTTGTATGACTCTAGCTTTTGTATTTGAGCCCTCGAGGCCCCTGGCTTGTAATATAAAGCTTGTATGACTTTTATTTGTGTTTAGAGTTGTGTTGTGATATCTTCAAGTGAGTCCTTAGGCTTGATCGTGTGCATTTGCGTGTATGATTAGTGCACGATTAAGTCGAGGGCGTCACAAGTTGGTATCAGAGCTGACTGCCTGTAGGAACCCCCCTTTCCAACTCCTTGGCCGAAGTTGTGTCTAGACTTTGAAAACTGTTTTACTAACATGGTTGTGTGGCTTACGGGCCTACGTCGCCAATGGGTGGTATCAGGATCTTTTATTGCTCTTCCTTACTCTGGGACTCTGATCTCTATTCTATTCGGGTTAAAGATTTTGCTAACTCTAACATTAGGTTCTCGTGATCATATTCACCCAGAGAGCTGGATTATCTGCAAACATTTCTTTCCAATGCTATCATATGCTTCTCACACTGTCATTTGACATCTTGCACTCCGTGTTTCAGATGCGTCCCGCAAGATAGCTCGTACGCCACACTATGGCTATTGATACAACTGGGTTCCCTGCTATCTTGGTCGATATCTTGACCAGGCTGGGATATCGCTGGTACCCCGAGTACACTGTTTACAAGGACTACCGCGAGTTCAACCAGGAGCAGTACCACGCTGTGGTTCGTATCTTTGATCGGCAGAACAACTCCATCACTGAGTTGCACACCTTTCATGGTGTTGGAGTGATTGTCGACATGGCCGTCCATGATGCTGCCTATACTACTATTGCCCGTCTCTGTGGAGAGCATAGTCGCTTGGAGGAGACTGCTTTCAGATATATCCCGTATGCCCCCGCTGGGGATGAGAGTGGATATTACACTGTTGTCTGTACCCCTTACGTGCGACGTCGCTATGACCCGCAGGTTTTGGTTCAGTACACTAAGGCTCTGGATCGCACTGCCGGAGCTCTTGCTGTCGAGTTGTACACCACTCGTGCTCGTCTTTACAACACTCTGACACAGTTGCTGCCAGCGGTCAGTGCACGGATGCATCCAGAGTACATCCTTTACCCGCGCAGGACGGAGATGCCACCAGGTCTAGAGTGGCCTGCTGTTGAAGGTTGTACTCCTCCACGTGGTCCTCTTCTTCTAGTCTGGGACCAGGTTCTACACCAGAGTGTTCACGGAGCGCAGGATCCTCGTATCGAGGGTACCCTGTGTCGTCACGTGCAGCTGCCTGGCTTCAGTGGTTTTCTCCGACGTTGATGTAGCTATCGCTATGTCCCGTTGTTGTATCCCTCCACCGTGTGCCTGTGTGCCGCCTAGTGTGTCTAGCTTTCCTTTCCGTTGTTGTAACACTGGCTTGTAACCGAATCTATGTATGGATCTGTATGTCATGTTTGACTATGATGTTGTATCTATTGCACTTCCTTTGATTGTGCGTGTTACTTCATGAATGATTCCATACACATGTAAATGCTCGTTGCTAAACTACCCCCTGATGATTTTAGCAGGATGGTTAGACCCGCAGGTCGTGGCCGTGGTGACAACAATCCACCACCGCCCGACTATATGGCGGCAATGATGCAACAATTTGAAACGCACCGTCAGTTCATGCAAGGGCTTATGGATCAGTTTCCTCATCCGAATCCCAACCAGCAGCCAGCCCCAATAACCTTGCAAGAGTTTGTGCGCCTCAACCCAACCATCTTCCGCAACTCAGTTCAGCTGCTAGATGCTGATGACTGGCTCCGTGATATCACATATGAGATGGAGTCAGCCAATGTGGCCCCTGCCAGCTATGTCACTTTTGCATCCTACTTTCTGAAGGGTCTTGCAGCTCAATGGTGGGACAGTCACATGCATACCCTAGCTGCTGGAACAATCATCACCTGGGTGGAGTTCCAAGCTGATTTTCGTGCCCGTTACATTCCGCAAGGAATTATGGACCGGAAGAAGCATGAGTTTCGCAACCTTACCCAGGGCAGCAAGACTGTGGAAGTTTACCAGCGGGAGTTTCTTGAACTATCTCGCTATGCTGAAGAGGATATTGCTACTGATGCTCGCAGACAGGAGAAGTTCCGTGAAGGGCTCAACCCTGACATCAAGCTAGCACTGCTTGTCCAAGACTTCGCTAACTTTGCCACCTTAGTGAACAAGGCCATACAGGTTGAGACTGGTCTGAAGGATCACAAGGACGTGCGCAAGCGCACCCGTGAAGCGGGCTCATCTTTGGGCTCGTCTTCGCAGAAGCGCCATGTCTGGATTCCTCACAGCATGTATCATCCAACTGCACCTGCTCCAAGGCCATCCTATGCTGCACCTCGTCTGCCTCCTCCACCTCCGAGGCAGCCAAGATCTCAAGCTCCAATGCTTTGAGCTACTGCTCCCCGTCCCGATAATGGTCTGTGCTTCACATGTGGACATCCAGGTTATCGTGCTAAAGACTGTCGTCAGAATCAAAATCAGTTGACACTTCCATCTGCCGGCCGTGGTAATGGCCGTGGTAATTATCAGCCTCACAACAATAATGCCAGACCTCCTTATGGTCGTGGTCAGGCTTATCATGTCAACATGACTGAAGATCAAGACCAACCAGCTACTGTGATGGGTACACTTCCTGTTAATTCAATACCAGCTTCTGTTTTGTTTGATTCAGGAGCATCGCATTCTTTCATATCAGAAGAGTTTGCATTCATGCATGGCATTAAACATGAAAATTTGCACCAGCCGTTAGTGGTTAACACTCCCGCGGGCCATTGTCGAACCTCTATGTTCAGCCCCAATGTTACCATTGAAATTGAAGGGTTAGAATTCCATGCTTTTCCCATTATTTTGAAGTCTTCCAAGGTTGACCTCATTCTGGGAATGGATTGGTTGAAGGCTCACACCGCCTTAATCAATTGTGCCACCGAAGTCGTACAACTCCTGCACCCATCGGATGAGCTAGTAAACTACCATGCTCATCTCGTTCAAAATGCCGAGGCTCAGATTTATGTCCTGAATGCGTTGAACGCTTCTCCTCTTGAGGGGATCAAAAATGTTCCAGTCATTCACGACTTCCAAGATGTCTTTCCAGAAGAACTTCCAGGAGTACCCCCTATTAGAGCTGTCGAGTTTGTTATCGACTTGAAACCAGGCACAACTCCTATTGCGAAGCGTCCTTATAAGATGCTGCCGCATGAACTCCTTGAGCTTAAGGAGGAAATCGATAAATCACTTCGCAAGGGTTTCATTTGTCCAAGTTCCTCTGCCTGGGGAGCACCTTCTCTCTTTGTCAAGAAGAAAGATGGTACGAACCGATTGGTCCAAGATTACCGATCTATCAACCAGGCAACATTCAGAACAAGTATCCGCTTCCTCGGATCAACGATCTATATGATCAACTTGCTGGATCTTCAATATTCTCTAAACTCTACTTGAGGTTGGGTTATCATCAGATCCGAGTCCACGAAGAGGATATTCCCAAGACTGCCTTCGTTACTCGCTATGGTTCATACGAGTATACGGTAATGTCATTTCGCTTAACAAATGCTCCAGCAACGTTCTCCCGCCTGATGAATTATATCTTCATGGATTACCTCGACAAGTTCGTCATGGTTTATCTGGATGACATCCTGGTATATTCCAAGAATAAGGAAGAACATGCTGAACACCTTCGTCTTGTTCTGGAAAAGCTTCGAGAGCATCAACTATATGCCAAGTATTCCAAGTGTGAATTCTGGTTATCCGAAGTGACCTACCTTGGACATGTGATTTCCAAGGATGGTATTGCCGTCAACCCAGAACGAGTTCAGGCTATTCTTGACTGGACTCCCCCGAAGAATGTCAAGCAAGTCAGAAGTTTTCTCGGACTCGCAAGCTATTGCCGTCAATTTGTCGAGAACTTCTCAAAGATTGCCAAGCCTCTGACTAATTTGCTTCACAAAGGCATTAAGTTTGAGGGGACAGACAAATGTCAGGAAAGTTTCCAGACCCTCAAGGACAAGATGACCTCTGCTCCAGTGCTTGCTCCTCCGGATTCTCGCAAGGACTTCGTGATTTATTGCGACGCCTCTCGTCAAGGATTAGGTTGTGTCCTGATGCAAGAGCGCAGAGTGATTCCTTATGCCTCGCGACAGTTGCGTCCTCATGAAGAGAACTACCCAGTGCATGATCTTGAACTTGCTGCAGTTATTTATGCATTGAAGCTATGGCGACATTACCTTCTTGGTAATCGATGCAAGATCTACACTGATCACCAAAGTCTGAAGTATTTGTTTACTCAGCCGGATCTCAATCTCAACGATGGTTGGAAACAATTACAGACTATGACTGCGGTATTTCTTATACCCCTGGCAAAGCTAATGTGATGGCCGATGCCTTGGGTCGCAAGTCCTATTGTAACAATCTCATGGTTCAGCGAGCTCAACCCCATCTTTATGAAGAACTTTGCAAACTGAACCTTCATATCGTTCCATAGGGTTCTCTTAATACCCTTGTTTTACAGCCAGATCTTGAGAAAGCTATTAAGTCTATGCAAGCAAAAGATGCTGAAGTTGATGAGATGAAAAGAGATCTTGACCTTGAAAAGTCCAGAGATTTTTCGCTTGCTGAACATGGAACCTTGTACTTCAGAGATCGCATTGTGGTACCTCGGTTCTAACTTATGACCGACAAAGTTATGAAGGAGGCACATGATACACTACTGTCTATTCATCCGGGTAGTACCAAGATGTATCGCGACCTTCGTCAAAGGTACTGGTGGTCTAAAATGAAGCAAGACATTGCTCGATATGTTGCTGAATGTGACGTTTGTCGTTGCGTCAAAGCAGAACATCAGAAGCCTGCTGGAATTCTACATCCGCTTCCTATTCCTGAATGGAAATGGGATAAGGTTCAAATGGACCTCATTACCGGACTTCCCAAATCGCAGAAAGGTCATGATGCAATTCTTGTCGTCATTGATCAACTCTCCAAAGTTGCACACTTTCTGCCAGTCAAGGAGATGATCACTGCTAGTCAGTTAGCAGATTTGTATATCTCTAGAATTGTAACACTCCACGGTATTCCGAAGGAGATCAGTTCAGACCGTGGCAGCCTCTTCACCTCTAAAGTCTGGGCAAGTTTCCAAGAAGCTATGGGAACTCATAGAGCCTGGAGCTCTGCTTATCACCCCCAGCCCCAAGGCCAAGTTGAACGAGTCAATCAAGTGCGTGAAGATATGCTGCGTGCTTGTGTCACATCATTTGGCAAGAAGTGGGAGAAATCTCTCCCGTATGCTGAATTCTCGTACAACAACAGCTATCAAGCTAGCTTGAAGATGGCCCCCTTCGAGGTACTATATGGACGTAAGTGTCGAACCCCTCTGAATTGGTCAGAAACTGGGGAACGACCGCTCATTGGTCCGGATATTATCCAACATGCTGAAGAGCAAGTCCGTATTGTTCGGGAAAATGTCAAGGCGGCTCAGTCTCGCCAGAAGAGCAATTATGATCGTAAACACTGGGGATCAATCTATCAACCTTGTGAGCAAGCTTATCTGCGTGTCACTCCTATGAAGGGCACTCATCGTTTCGGAATCAAGGGCAAGTTAGCTCCTCGCTACATTGGCCCCTTACGCATTCTCGCCAGACATGGACATGTGGCATATAAATTGGAGTTGCCACTGCAATTTTCTCATATCCATGATGTCTTCCATGTGTCGCAACTTCGCCGTTGCTTCAAGCATCCGCACCGAGCAGTGGATCATGAATTGCTCGAATTGCAAGATGACCTAACTTATAAAGAGCATCCGATCCGCATTCTTGATCAAGCTGAACATCGGACCCGTCAGAAGACAACCAAGTTCCTTAAAGTGCAGTGGTCAAATCATACTGAAGATGAAGCCACTTGGGAACGCGAGGATCGTCTTCGTGAAGAATATCCCGATCTTTTCCCTACTACCTCCTGAATTCTCGGGACGAGAATTTCTTTTAGAGGAGGAGAATTGTAACACCCCTCAGTAATGAGCAACAGTGATCCATAATGATTATGCTAAGTCACTGTGATTTGCAATGCTTGATCATATTGGATTAATATCTCATTTCAAATTCCAGCACTGAATTCAATTCAAATTTCAAGTGAATTTTCAAGTTGCTCAAAAATTACTGAAAAATAGTTCATCATTTAGCAAATATTCCAAAACAAATATTTGTTCAGGAAAACAACATCACCATCAAGCTAAATGTGGACTAGGGCAATTAATACAGTGCAAAAACAACATTTTAAATGCCTTTCCATTTATGAAAAATTCAAATGGATTCAAATATTGCCCAAACTTTTTTTGGCAGTACACAGTATTCCCTAGTATTTGTTTTGACCAGCCCCACATTTTCGCAAAGTCAATTGATGGCTAAAAATAAATGCAAAAGGTTGCTGGAAAAAGAAATAGAAAAGGAAAAATGAAAAAGGCCTACATAGCTACTGTGAGCTGGGCCTAAGTGCACAGTGGCACGGCCCAGCCCACCTCCCTCTTTCTCACTCCTCCCGCTCTCTCTCTCCCCGCGTGTCAGCGTGCTCCTGGCCGCGCGCATGCACCGGCGAGGCGGCGACACGGCGCCGCTACAGGCCGGCCGAGGGAATAAGAACGGCCCCCTCAGTCGCGTCACCCTCCCTATCCACTCCTCCCCTCTCCTCGCGCACTCTCTCGCCCGCGCGCGAGCTCACCAGTACGCCACCGTCGCCGCGCTACCTCGCCGTCGTGGCCACCGGCCTCCCCTTGCCGTTCCAAGTTGTCCATGAGCTCCATCTACCTCTCCTACGTCGTCTACGCGCCACCGCTCAAGCCCGGCGCCATTGCAGCGAGCGGATCGAGCGCCTCCTCCCCGCTTCGGTCGCCGGCATTCGTCGTCGATCACCGCGCGCTTGCTGCTCCTAAGCTGTCACCGGGCCCCCTTGCGCCTCCCCGGTGAGCTCCTCTCTCGTCTCCCCCTCTCCATTTGCTCGCGCGCGCCCTCTAGCTAGCTACCTCCCCATGACCGAACGCGTTGCCGCCGATGAGCTCGCCGCCGTGGCTATAGCCGCTGTCATGCGCGACCAAGCTCGTAGCCGAGCTCCTAGAGCTCGTAGGAACCCAGCGCTGCCTTCCTTTCGCCTTGCCATGCCCCGCAGCGACGTGCGCGAGCTCGTCGTGGTTGTTCCGGTCGTTTCCGGCCGACTCCGGCGACGCCACCGCCACCAAACGAAGCGGCTCGCTCTGCTCGTTCCATCACGCCAAGTCGCGCTTCAAACGGCCGCCCGTAGCGGTTTTTCGACGAGGGCAGTGGCCCTCCGCCGTGTTTGCGCATCGCCGGCGTTTAAATGCCGGCCGCCGCTGAGCTGGCTGCCACGTGGGCATCCCTGGGTCACTGACCAGTGGGCCCAGGGGCCCCAGTTGACTGGGTTGACCAGTCAACGTGTTGACTGGGCAACCCGAGTCACTGACATGCGGGCCCCACCCGTTAATTAACTAGTTTTAAAAATAAAATTAATCTAATAACTAATTAGTCATTAACAGTGGGGCCCAACATGCTAGTTAATCTCTAATTAGTATAATTAACCTCTGTTTAGTTCTGTGCCACTGACATGTGGGTCCCAGCCGCCAGGTTTGACCTGGACCGGCTGGGTTGACTGCTGACATCATCATGACGTGCTGCTGACGCAATAAAGCCTTTTCTGTTTTTTGAATCTGATTTAATTTCCAGGAATTTCATAAAATGGTTTAAAACTTTGAAAAATCGTAGAAAATAAACCAGAGCTCGGATCAAAAAGTTTTCTACATGAAAGTTGATCAGAAAAACGAGACAAATCTGAATACGCCTTCCATGTAGCTGTCACAGGCCCACAACACTGCAAACATGGAACCTTCCCCTCCGGTTCATCAGTCTGACAGATGCCCAAAGCCGGGAAAATATCCCCAGATATTTTCCGCTCCGTTTGCAACGTCTAGTGCTGCATTAGGTCACCACCAGCACAGCATATTGCCTTGCCATGCATCTGTGTTGCATTGTTTGCTTGTATTTATTTTTTCTCCCCCCTGTTCTCTCCGGTAGACCCCGAGACCGACGCAGCTCCGGAGTACGACTACATCCCCGACGACCCCTCTTTCACCACAGAGCTTCCAGGCAAGCAAACCCCCTTGAACATGCCTATATAGCCTATTCTTTCTCCCTGATGCTTGCATTAGAACTGCTACAATTGTTGTCCCGAAATACCTATTCTGATGCATAGCCTATTTTTGTAACTGCTGTTGATACCATTCCTGTTATCCCATATGCTTAGTATAGGTTGGTTAGTAAACCATTTGTGGCCCCTAATCCTTGTCCTAGTTACCCGCTTTGTTACTGGTGCCCCGATCGATATGATCGGTGGGCTGAGACTGACACATCACCACACACCCCTTTAGTTGCACTACTCTGCAGAGTTACCATCGAGTGACGAGGGTGATACCTCTTATCTCACTCCTGATTTTTCCTCTGTAGTATAGCTAGTCGGTTATGGGTCAACGAGGGTGATTCCTCTTTCACCACCTCCGATGAAGCTTCTGTCGTGCAACCCCTCAAGTGTGAACCCATCGAGGGTGATTCCTCCGGGTTCACCTTGATGAATACATCGAGTGGGAATCCATCGAGGGTGATTCCTCGGATTCCTCCTTGATGTTATGGACACACGGCTACCATGCTTTTATTTCAGTCCCTGATTAAAGTCGGGTCGGCCCCGAGGGGTACCCGCGAGAGATGAGAAATCGGGTTGACCGTGAGGGTACCCGTGTGATGATTAAGAGGCGCGGACGGGCAGGCAGATTGCCTCAGGAAAGGGAGGAGAGAAATTGGACCTGGCCCTTGCCGCAAGTCCTCGAGACGGGGCGACGGGACCACAGATCGTGGAGCACTGATCGTCACCGCGAGCTCCCAACACACTAATGGGTTAGGATATGTGATCTGAGTAGGCCTCTGGCCTATTCACACTAACCACCACGCGGGAATAGTATGGGCACTCGGCGTCGTATGTATCAGCCGAAGTTCTTCAGATGTTAGCAGTTGAGCGGCACGTGCCCGGGTGGACCGCAAAAGCCTGCGTGTGTATACAGGGGCTAGGTCTGGTCCCGGCCATCCTCGCAACGCGCAGGAGTGCAAAGGGTGATGGGCCCAAGACCCCTGAGCGCTTAGGGTGTAGACCGGCGTGCTGGCCTGTCTGTTGTGCCTAGGTAGAGCTATGATGTGTCGATTAGCCGAGGCCAGGCATGGACCGAGTAAGTGTGTCCATCCAGAGTTAATCAAGCGTGTTGGGTAAGTTGGTGCACCACTGTAGGGAAGTATATCTATTCGAATAGCCGTGTCCACGGTAACAGGACGCTCGGAAAGTATCCCGATCTTCTACAACTAGAACTGGATATTTGTGAACTTAATGATATGTTAGCTCTGGGATTGCTTTCTTGCAGGGAGTTGAGGAAGGATCTCTGGGCATAGCTACTATTATACTTGTTGCTACTACTATATTTATGTACTAATCTACACTCTTCTAATGCTGCAAGATGTTGAAGATGCTAGTCTTCGATAGGCTAGGCCCTCCCTCTATTCTGGCAATTCTGCAGTCTAGTCCACAGATAAATCCCTTCTTTGATACCGATGCATAATTGGAATAGATCTGATGTAAGTCTTGCGAGTACTTTGGATGAGTACTCACGGTTGCTTTGCTTCCCCTTTTCCCCATACCCGATTGCTGCGACCAGATGACGGAGCCCCGGAGCCAGCTTCCCCAGTCGACGACTACTACTACCCCTCCGGTGGAGCCTACTACTATGTGGAGACCGACGATCAGGAGTAGATAGGAGGCACCCAGGCAGGAGGCATGCGCCTTTCGATCTAGTGTCGTTGTTTTGCTCAGCCTTCTTAAGGCAGACTTGTTTAACTTTTATGTCTGTACTCAGATATCTGATGCTTCCGCTGATGCTTGTATGACTCGAGCTTTTGTATTCTAGCCCTCGAGGCCCCTGGCTTGTAATATAAAGCTTGTATGACTTTTATTTGTGTTTAGAGTTGTGTTGTGATATCTTCAAGTGAGTCCTTTGGCTTGATCGTGTGCATTTGCGTGTATGATTAGTGCACGATTAAGTCGGGGGCGTCACACCGCGCCCACGTTCGAACGCAACCACCGAGCACGCGCCCTCTCATGACCTCCACCCATGCACTCTCTGGCCATGCCCGAGCCCTCCTCCATGTCCTATTTAAAACCCGCGACCTCCTCTTCCATTTGCCCCACTTGATTGAGCCCATTGCCGTTAGGCTGCTCCGCCGCGATCCCCTCTCTTCCGCCACTGACATAACCCTCTCCGGCTTAATTCCGGTGAGGACAGTGCTCCCCAAGCCACCCCATCGCCACCACTCAAATGAACGACACCGTGCGCATCTCCTAGACAGCTTTGACAAGCCCGTAGCCCCCTAGGAGCCCAACTCTGATGAAGCCCGAGCCTCACCACTGCCGACGTTGAAGTTCCGGCGAGCCCCGAGGTATTTTGACCCACGCACTTTGTCCATCCGCTTCGTTGTTGTCTTGCGCATCTCACTAATCCAACCCCGCATCCAAATTCACTTTTTGGAGCAGTTCTTCTGCACCCGAGAAGCTCCGCCGCTGCTGCGTCTCCGGCAAGCTCGCCCCGCTCATCACCGTCGTCCCCAGCCCCGACCAGCACAACCGGAGACCTCCCCGCGCTGCACCGAGTCCATACGAGCCTCTCCGGAAGTCAAAAGGTCACCGAAATGCCCAAACCACCAACCCCGAGCCACAGCGCCGTCGAGCTCGCAAATTCCGGCGAATCTCCGGTGTGTCAACGAAAACCCTAAGCCCGATCTATTCCTGGCCATCCATTTGAGATCCAACGGCCTCTGTTAGATCACTTAATCGAACCGGTATAGACCAACCATAGCATGCCACATGGCCCAACCTTATCCGAAACCTTATCCGCAGAAAATCAGTTAAATTAAAAGATTTGATAATTTTGCAGAAAACCCCCTGAAACTAAAACCCTCACAATGTTTTATCTGTAAGTCCAAATGGGTTGATTCTTTTTGCAAAATGACCCTCATGAAATATAGTATCACCCTAAAAGGTGAAATTTGGAATTTGAACAATTTAAAATTTGATTTCAAATAGAATGGATTCAAACTTAAAATGGGCATAACTTGCAAAATAAAAATCCAATTAAATTGATTCTTTTTGCAATTTTAACCTAGTGAAATATATTTTCATCTCAGAACACTTTGGTCCAAATTTTAATAATTTCAAAATATATTTTAAGAAAAATACAGTTGAAGCCAGAATTCAAATAGAATTCAAAACTATTTAGGTTAACTTTTAAATAAATAACCTAAACGGAATAATTCCTTTTGCAATCAAGTTTTGAAACTTAAAAGGAACTTTAGTAAATACTTTTGGATCATTATTTGACTTTAGAAAATTAAATTGAATTAATCCAAACACAGTTTGAATATAACTTCAAAAACCTAGGTTTAATTTGAATAAAGCTAATGCAAAATGGTTTAGTGAATTGAATTAAACCTAGTAATTATATTGGAGTTAATAATTGACTATAGGGAAAGATGAACTCAAATTAAATTCAACTAAGGTTGAAAACTATTGCACATAGTAAATCATTTTGGATTTATATTTGACTTTATTTAATTTAAATAAATAAAATTTAGTAATATCTTGGGATTATTTGACTTTAGGGAATTTTAATTAACTGGAATTAAATAATTGGATTGATTATAACTTTGAAACCATAGGTTTAACTTGAACAAACTTTTACAATGTGACTTAGTGAATTACATTGAACATAGTAAATATTTTGGGGTGATAACTGATTTTAGGGAATCAAAGGTAAATTTAATTTAGTTTAAACTTGAGCAAAGTTTGAAGGTTAATTTGCACTTAGTAAATGATTTGGATTTAAACTTGAATATAGTTCAAACTTGAATAAAGTTTCAACAATAACTCTAGAGAGTGATTTTGGATTTAAATTTGACATTAATTTAAACTTGAAATGAAGAAATAAACTTTAAAGATTATATTGGATTTGTATTTGACTTTAGAGAGAATAATAAATTGAATTGATTTAAACCTAAAGGAAACCTAGAAGCCATTTAATTAATCCAAATTAAATGAAACCTATTTCAAATGAAATCATGAACCAACATTAGTCAATTGTGAAATATCTTGAACTTGAACTAACATCATTGTCGTGGGTACGACCATCTATGGGGCCATCTAGCCCCTTTGTGGTTCAACAGGGGAGATCAACGTGCATGAAGAGCAGAATCAATGGAGGACGCAAAGGATTTACCCAGGTTCGGGCCGCTGAGAAGCGTAAAACCCTACTCCTGCTTTGGTGTATTAGTTGTACGAGAGCACAAGTACAAGGAGTGCTTGTCCCAGCAAGATGCGGAGAGAGCAGCTACGCGAGACGTGCTGGTGTTTGAAAAAGGGATCCGAATCCCTCTAACTGTTGCCTTGGCCCTCCTTTTATAGCTTAATGGGTTACCATAGTGGCAAAACAGTAATTACATAGTGATTAGATAGCAAACAGTTAGGACAAAGGCATTAAATGCTCTGTTAGGTGTCACGCGGAGAGGTAGCCCCGGCAAGGTTTCTGTACCGCTTGTCCAGCTACCTCGTATTATTCTGACACGCCTCCTGGACGGGTGTCATCAAAGGCAAATCTTCTCCTTGCGTGCTGACACGTGCCCGACAAACCTCACCAACCAGCCTGCGCGGTCGACACCTCACCGATTAGCGACTAACTGCCCGGTGAGGTGGAGCGCTGATGCGCTGGTGAAATCTTGCCGGCGCGGGGATTGCCGGGTCTTTCACCTTGCCGGTTCGGCCTTGCCGGCAAGGAATGCTTTCATCTTCAGTGCTACTTGGGTGCTTGTTGATGCTTCGTCTTGAGCTTCTCTCTAGTAGTTTCTGCAACTGGGCCTTGAATCTTGGTCTGGGTAGTTTTCGGCAAGCCTTGGCCGACAAGGAGGTTGCTACCGTCTTTGCATAAGTCAGGGTATAAAATACCCATGTTTTATACACCGACAGGAGCCCCCGAAGCGTCGTTGGGCTAGGCCCAAACAATGCATAGACACGCGGCGGGAAAACTGCCGCTGTAATTTTCATCATGATGGTTATTGCCTCTTGAGATCTTCTTTGCTTCTTCATTAATCTGGACTTGAGTGTGTTCCTGGTCATCTTCCGGCAAACCTTGCCGTCGGACGGACAGCTGCTAGGTGCGCCCAGACCAGGAATATGCTCACATGCGGGGCGTCGTTGGTTCAAATCAAACCGGCGCATAGCCACGCGTGGCAAAGGATAACTGCCATATCTGTCTTTACTTCTCCTTTTCCTGCGCCCCTCCATCACGCGCGTCTGCATGCATGCAGGGCAGCGGATTGGTGAAGAAGGGCAGCCGTTGGAGTGACGCGCCGGGCCAGGGACGCAGGGTGCGGGATTGGCGAACTCGGACGGTCGCTGGAGTAATGCACCCAGCCAGAGGCGCAGGGCATAGGATTGGCAAATCAGGGCGGCCGCCCGAAGACAGTGATGAACTAGCTCCCTGCGCTCCCCCTTATGTCGGGGCGGGGGTGACCCCCGGGTAGGCAAGCGAACCCGGAGCCCCTTTTTAAAAAAATATCGGGGCAGCCCGTGCCCCACCCGGCCGGCTGGCCACCTAGCCGGCTTCCCAGCGCGAGCCGGCTAGGCCCGGCCCCGGGCCGGGTCCGACTATCCGATAACCAGCTGACGATGGGTCAGCGGGCGTCCCATCGCTCCCCATGACAAGACGGCCCCCCCACAACGGGAGAACATGGCTACAGTACAAACCGTCTCGGGAAGGCGCGCCGGCAAAGCTGCCAACCCTGCTGACCGGGATGGCCGGCTTCAGCACCAGCGCGCCACTGCGGCTCCCCACGACAGGAGAACATGGCTACAGTACAAACCGTCTCGGGGAGGCACGCCGGCAAAGCTGCCAACCCTGTTGACCGGGATAGCCGGCGTCAGCACCAGCACGCCACTGCAGCCTCCCACGACGCCGTCCCCTCCGTGATGCTCGAGGCGACGGACCACAGTACTGAGCAGCCGGCGGGCCCACTGCCGGCTCCAGACGCCGAGGTCCGGGTCCCGGCGTGTGTAATTTTACCCATGTAACCTTGGGGGGTCAGCCTATAAGACCCCCCAAGAGGCCTCCATGCAGAGGGACGATCGATCAGTAGAACATACACACACTCACACACTCACAGGAGAGGCCGAACGAAGGTCTAGCCCCTTCTTCCTCCTCCGACCAAATAGCTCCAGGAGCACCATTGTAACCATTGTGGCCTCTGAGCCTATAAACCCATTCGGCAGAACTAGGGGTGTTACCTCCCCGGAGGGCCCTGAACCTGGGTACGCCTTGTGTCTCCCGCCCGCGCGTGCCAACCTCGCTTCCGGAACCCACCGGCGTCCTCACGCAGCCCCCCATTTTTAGCCATCTCATGGTATCTGCCGTGATTTCACCACAACACCCTATAAAGAGGGGGCTACGGGATGCGATGCTCATCCATCTCCCTTTGCCCCAGTCTTCAGCAACTGTTGCCTCCTTCTTCCATCTTCTTCCTCCGTACCTGTCGATGGTATGGCGAGGGGAAGAGGCCGCGGTCGTGCCTCCGCCGCTGCGGAAAGAGCTTCTCCTCGGCTCCATGCCCACGCCTCGGCCGCGGCTGTGGAGGCTCGCTCCAGCGCTCAAGGGAGGGCCACGGCCCATAGTCGTGGAAGACGCGGTGCTCGTGGTCGGGGCAGCCACGGCGGAGCACTTGCCGCTTCGTCTTCGGCCCTTCCTCCCCCGACAGAGGGCCATACGGAGGACACGGCGCATGAATTCATCATGGAACCGCGCGATCGGCCGCGGAGCTGGCTGCGGCTTCCTCGTCCTTTTGCTAGGGAGATGGAAGGCCGCCACCTGCGCGGCTTGTGGCTGCGCGTGGATGGTTGCTGCAATAGCCCGATTTGGGTGACCGTTGAGACCTCCAACAACGGCCTCATGTATCTTACGTGCGGATGGAAATCCTTTGTTCGTGCCCATTGCTTAGGGCAAGGGCACCTTCTCCTCTTTAGGTTGGATGGACCAGATATGCTCGTCATGAAGTTCTTCGTCTTGCGTTGGCGTCCATTCTGCAATGAACTCCGCCAAGGCTCTGCTCTGGATGGTTAAAGCGCTTTCAAACTTAAGTGCAAAGCTTGATAATTCCAATGCCACCTCCACTATCCTGCTAGTTGCTTCTGGATTTCTCAAAATGCGTTGCAACGAAAAGCGAGTGACGACGGTGATCTCGTGTGCTTGGAAGTAGCGACGCAACTTTCTCGAGGCCATAAGAAGGCCGAAAAGCAATTTCTGCACCCCCGAGTATCTTGACCTAGCCCCTTGCAGAAGGGAACTGACGAAATACACGGGTCGCTACACCACCTTCTTCTTCGGCACTGTTTGTTGATTAGTCTCATTTACTTGCACTGTTTTTAACTTGTCGGCGTCAGACCTTGCCGGAGAAGATTCCGGTTTGTCGCTGGACGGGCTTGCCGCAACCGCTTCCTCGTCATCGACTTCCCTCTGTGCCACTAATGCAGCACTAGCCACTTGATTCATCGTCGCCACATATAGCAGCAACGGCTCTTGTGGTCTAGGTGCAACTAGCGTTGGTGCGGAGGAGAGGTATCTTTTCAAGTCCTGCAACGCGGCCTCCGCTTCTGGAGTCCATTTCATCGGACCTGCCTTTTTCAAAATCTTGAAAAACGGTAGGGCGCGCTCAACGGATCTTGAAATGAACCTACTCAAGGTAGCAACGCAGCCGGCAAGACGCCGTACATCCTTGACGCTTTTCGGTGCTTGAATCTGCTCAATCGCTTTGATCTTGTCGGGATTTGCTTCAATTCCCGGTTGAGATACAAAGAATCCGAGGAGCTTGCCGGATGGAACACCAAACACTCACTTCTTGGGGTTGAGCTTCAAATTGATCTTGGGCAACTTTGCAAATGTTTCCTCTAAATTTTGAATGAGGGTTGACTTGTCCTTGGTTTTGACTACTATATCATCCATATACGCTTCCACATTCCTGTGCAGCTAGGGCTCAAAACCAATCTGGACTGCTCTTGCGAATGTTGAACCAGCACTTTTTAACCCGAAAGGCATACGCACAAAGCAGTATGTGCCACATGGAGTAATGAATGCGGTTTTCTCCTCATCCTCCTTGGCCATGAATATCTGATGGTACCCAGAATATGCATCAAGGAAGGAGAGTAAATCACAGCCGGAAGTAGAGTCTACAATTTGATCAATGCGCGAAAAGGGGAAAGGATCCTTCGGACAAGCTTTGTTAACATCAGTGTAGTCAATACAAAGTCTCCACTTCCCATTTGCTTTGCGTACTACAACTGGATTTGCCAACCAAGTTGGATGTAGCACACCTCTGACCAAACCTACTACTTCAAGCTTCTTGATTTCCTCGGCAATAAACTATTGCCGTTCCAATGCTTGTTTCCGGACTTTCTGTTTGATGGGCCGAGCATGGGGACAGAAAACAAGGTGGTGCTCAATTACCTCCCTGGGAACACCGGGGATGTCAGATGGTCGCCATGCGAACACATCGACATTCGCTCGCAGGAAGGCAATGAGCGCGCTTTTCTATTTGCTGTCAAGGGTGGCACTGATGGTGAAGGTACCGTCAGCGACATCCTCCCTCATCGGCACCTTCTTGGTTGCCGGTGTAGTGGCTTTGGACTTCTTACCGGCAGAGCACTCCGGCAAGTCTTCAACGGGTGCACAGCACTCCGAAGAGGTGCGCTTCCCGGAATCCTTGTCAGAAGTCTTGCCGGGCTTCTTGTTCTCTTTATTCTTGGTGGGAGCTGGCACCTTGGCGGCCTCTGCTGCAACCGCATCTCTGTACATCTTAGCGACACAAATAACTGCATCTTTCCTGTAGGAGTTGATGGAAATGACACCCATCGGCCTGGCATCTTCAATCTGTTGTAAGCATAGTGAGATGCCGCCATGAATTTTGCCAAGGCTGGGCGGCCAAGAATCCCATTATACGGTAAGGGGATTTTGACAACGTCAAACACAATCTTTTCTATTCTGTAGTTCAATTCCCCGCCTAACGTCACAGGCAATGTGATCTTTCCCTTGGGCTGGCTTCTTCCCAGGTTTACTCCTTGAAACGTGCCCGTTTTCTCAAGTTCCTCGTCGGGAATCTACAGCCTCTTGATTACTTCTGGAGAAATCAAGTTTAGGCCGGCCCCACCATCAACTAACATTTTCGTGACCTGGAGGTTGTGAATTTTCGGGGAAACCAACAACGGCAAACACCCGACCGCGGTTGTGCAATCAGGGTGGTCCTCGGCATCGAAAATGATAGACGTGTGCACCCACTTGAGTGGCTTTTGAGAGCCCACTGCCGGTTCTGCCACATTAACCTCACGAGCCCACTGCTTAAGTTGGCGGTGAGAGGAGTGCAAAGATGCTCCTCCGTCAACGCACATGGCCTCAGTTGCCTTCTGGAACTCCTGTTCGCTGGACTCTCCATCGTCCTCTTCCTCTTCACTTCCATCATCTCCCTCTTTCTTTTCGCGGCCTCTAGCAGGTTTTTCTTTCTGCTGCTTGGCCTTGACGTGACGGCCTCCTCGACCACCACGGCCCTTTTTGCCGGATCCATCGGCACCATCTTGACCCTTCTCTTTGTCACGTTTTTCGTATTCAGCCTTTTGTTTCTCAACAAGGTGCTCGACTTGTCGGCACTCTTGGAGGTCATGGCCCTTGATGCGGTGAATCTTGCAGTACGGCCCATCAGATTTGCCGGCCTTCTCGTTTGTCGCCGCCTCCTGGCAAGCGGCGCATACAGCTGCCTCCTTGCCGGAGCTCTCAGTCATAGCTTTCTTGGCGGACTCAGAGTTGCCAGAGCCCTCAACAGCCATAACAGTTTTGAGTTTGTGCTTCCTGTTGCGCTTTCGGCCCTTCTTCCTTGGGGTGGCAGCATCGTTGTCCTCGAAATCTACCATAGCGCCAGCATCTTCCCCAGGAAGCCTTCTTCCTTCCTCAATGCGTGCGCACTTATCCGCCAACGTATAGAGCTCATTGACGGTCTCGGGTAGCTTGACGTTCATCTTCTCCCGCATCCTCCGGTTGCGCACATTCATGTGAAAGGCGGCAATGACGGCTGCGGGGTGCACATCAGGAATGTTACGGTGCACACGGCTGAACCTCTGGATATACTTGCGCAAAGTTTCTTCATCTCTTTGCGGAATCACTTGCAGGTCGCTGGGCTGCCCAGGGGCCTTGTGGCCTCCGGTAAAGGCACCAACAAACTCATTACAGAGATCTGCCCACGAAGAAATGGAGTTCACCGGCAAGTTCATCAGCCAAGATCTCACGTTGGGCTTCAGCACCAACGGAAAGTAGTTGGCGAGGATTTTCTCATCTCTTCCTCCAGTAGCTTGTACGGCAATCGTGTAGATGCCCAAAAATTCTGCCGGGTTCAGTTTGCTATCATACTTTTCTGGTACTTCTGGCTTGAAGGCCTGGACGGACGGCCATCGGACTTGCCGCAGCTCACGGGTGAAGGCAGGACATCCGACCTCGTAAGGAAGATATCCGCCAACCCCTGGCGCAGGCTCATCAACGATGGGGCCGTTGCGCGCGTCGGATTGACGGCGCGCCTCCTGGCACCGCTCAATGGTGGTGCATGCGTCTTCTACCCGCCTGTCTCGCAGCACTTGCCACTGATCTTGCCGCGCTCGTGGATCCGAGGAAGCCATCGACATCTCGTCAGGCTCGAAAGATCGTTGAGCTTGCCGCGGTTGTTGGCGTTGCTACTGTTGAGACTGTTGCCACTGGGGTGATTGCACCGTTAGCGCAGCACCGTCAACGCGGCCACCAGCTGGAGCTACTGATGCTGTTTGCGCACGCCGTGAGGGCTCCGCTTGCTGTGATTTGCTGGCCTCGGCAAACCCAATCAAACTTTGGATGGTGGCTCTCCACTCATCCATCTTCTCTGCTGCTGGAGGGAAATTCAGCAACATCTGGGCTCGCGCCATTGCTTCCGCTGCTATGGCTGGCATGGCCGGAAGCAAAGAGCGCGACGTTGCTCTACTCCTGGCAGAGCCAGTAGGAGCGCCATCGTGGTCTTGCTGCCACGGCACATGACCAGCAGCTGGTCGTTGTGGCGGAGGCGGTGCTTGAGGATCTGTGATCTGATCAACAGGAGTCTTGCTGTGAGGTCACCGCTGCCCGGAGTCGTTGGCGCCGCTCGGAGCTGTACTACGTCCGTTGTGCGAGGGGCGCGGTGTCGGTCCCGAGGCAGCATCTTTGGACGCCGCCGTGGCGGGATCTTGGCTCGTGCCAGCCCGGGCATTATCGCTCCGGTGGCTGCGTTCGTCGGCGCGGCGAGGAGGAGGAGGAAGACGTCTGTCTGCCCCGCCCACGCCATCTCGGCTTCGCTCGCCAGAGGATCGAGGAAGTCGACCACCTCCAGCGCGCTCGTCTCCCGCACCAACCACGGTGGGCATGGTGACCGCGCCGCCTGCGCTGGTCGTGCCAACCGCGGAATCCGTACCGCCCGCATTGGCCACGCCACTTGCGCCGCCTGCGGGCACGTGCGAAGGGGCCGTCATCATGATTCCCTTCTTCTTGGGGGCCATCGACGATGAGGAGGACGGTGATGAAGTTGATTAAGCTGACGCACAATCCACTGATTCAGGTTCGCGCAAGCAAACCCCCTACCTGGCGCGCCAAAGATGTCGTGGGTACGACCATCTATGGGGCCATCTAGCCCCTTTGTGGTTCAGCAGGGGAGATCAACGTGCACGAAGAGCAGAATCAATGGAGGACGCAAAGGATTTACCCAGGTTTGGGCCGCTGAGAAGTGTAAAACCCTACTCCTGCTTTGGTGTATTGGTTGTACGAGAGCACAAGTACAAGGAGCGCTTCTCCCGGCAAGATGCGGAGAGAGAAGCTACGCGAGACGTGCTGGTGTTTGAAAAACTGATCCAAATCCCTCTAACTGTTGCCTTGGCCCTCCTTTTATACCTCAATGGGTTACCACAGTGGCAAAACAATAATTACATAGTGATTAGATAGCAAACAGTGCTATCATACCTAACTCTGCCAGTTTAGGACAAAGGCATTAAATGCTCCGTTAGGTGTCACGCGGAGAGGTAGCCCCGGCAAGGTTTCTGTACCGCTTGCCCAGCTACCTCGTATTTTTCTGACACGCCTCCTGGACGGGTGTCATCAAAGGCAAATCTTCTCCTTGCGTGCTGACACGTGCCAGACAAACCTCACCAACCAGCCTGCGCGGTCGACACCTCACCGATTAGCGACTAACTGCCCGGTGAGGTGGAGCGCTGATGCGCTGGTGAAATCTTGCCGGCGCGGGGATTGCCGGGTCTTTCACCTTGCCGGTTCGGCCTTGCCGGCAAGGAATGCTTTCATCTTCAGTGCTACTTGGGTGCTTGTTGATGCTTTGTCTTGAGCTTCTCTCCAGTAGTTTCTACAACTGGGCCTTGAATCTTGGTCTGGGTAGTTTCCGACAAGCCTTGGCCGGCAAGGAGGCTGCTACCGTCTGTGCATAAGTCAGGGTATAAAATACCCATGTTTTATACAGCGACAATCATTATTTCAAATTCAATTTGAAATCAAATTCAATTTGAAATCAAATTCAAATATCTTTTTAAAACTAAATTCAATTTGAATTCAAATGAGATGAACCCTAATTCAAATCCAAATTGAGTTGGAAGCCAGACCAAGTTATCATTTTCAGACCTTAGTGTATTCAAGCTCATGAAAGGTTAATAAGTTCGAATTGTCATTCAAACTTGAACATGAACTTGGCTATCCAAGATTCATAGACCATGACTTCTGTTGTTAAGATTCTTCTGATTGGATCTAACAACCACAACTTGACATCACATACTCCTTATGTCATGAACCTTATTGAGAACTTGCATGTGAATCCTTATGTCACATGTATTCCAAATGACAACCACTATGTTGTTTTCCAAAATCTTAGGAGTTAACACTGACACATGATCTCACGGCACAATGACACTGACACCATGCACAACACTTGTTGTATGTTTGATTGTTTTGTATGGTTGTTTATGATTTCTCTTTACTTACGATAGATTGTTCGAAGAGCGAAGAGTAGCTTTATCAAGATTGTGTGTCTGAAGAACTTCAACAATTACCAAGATTTGTTTATGTGAAGAACATCAACGATTACCAGGCAAGTTGCACTTCTTTTAAAATTACACCATGTTGTGAATTGTGTGAACACCTGTGTGGGGTGTGATGGAATGGGACGAGATTAGATGATAGCCATGGGTTGGTAAAGGGTAGCTCTTTGTGGGCAAAAGGTAGTCATGAGTTGGCAAAGTCATTCGTTGGCAAGGTCATGAGTTGGCAAAGTCATGTGATGGCAAAGTCATTTGTTGGCAAGGTCATGAGTTGGCAAAGTCATGAGTTGGCAAAGTCATGTGTTGGCAAAGTCATTTGTTGGCAAGGTCATGAGTTGGCTAAGCCATGTGCTGGCATTGGTTTGTCATGTGTTTGGAAAAAGGGAATGAGTAGTGACCCTGAATGAGCAAATAGTTTGGACAGTAGAACCTATGTTCCTAATGGCTAAGTAGTTCAACGTGAAATTGTCTTCCATTACTTCAAACTAGTGTTACTTGCCAATACATTCAAAGTATTGACCCTAGTGGTTGCAACGTATCATGTTGCAGGATTTCCCATACCGAACGAGTAATACAAAGTAGGGTTATAACGCTAT
Organism: Elymus sibiricus; assembly: GCA_039707655.1. Lineage (NCBI taxonomy): Eukaryota > Viridiplantae > Streptophyta > Magnoliopsida > Poales > Poaceae > Elymus > Elymus sibiricus. Next base: position 335,846,273 of record CM077666.1, read on the forward strand.
ACTCAACTATTGCCTGTGTGTGGATGGACATCACAAGACTAGAATATTATCCCGCTGCATGATTGTATTGTAAGCTAGCCCGTGAGCTAGCAACTATGTATTGAATTAAAGACAGGATCTGCGATGTAATACTATGACATGTATTATTTCTTGGTATTTCATCATCAACTGTGCATGCCAACAATCAATCCAGGGACTGGCACATAAAGCACAGAGATTCGGGGCCCCTCTCGGGACCGGGTCATGATATCCACGTAGCATGCACGATCAAGATCAGTGACTCGCGGTATAATATGTGTCCTCATGACCCGGGCATGTTGTGATATTAACGTGAGTCACCGTTCGTGATCGTGCATGATGCGTGTATGATTAGTGCACGATTATAAAAGGGGGGCATCACAAAGTCTCTCTCAAACAACCCTTCAATCAAATACAAGAAATCTCTTCTGTCCCCAACACACCCAATACAATGGTAAATTGTATAGGTGCACTAGTTCAGCCAAGAGATGGTGATGCAAGTGTAGTATAGATAGTAGATATAAGTTTTTGTAATCTGAAATAATAAAAACAGCAAGGTAGCAAGTGATAAAAGTGAGCACAAACGGTATTGCAATGCTTGGAAACAAGGCTTGGGGTTCATACTTTCACTAGTGCAATATCTCAATAGTACTAACATAATTGAATCATATGAAAATCCCTCAAAGTGCGGTGAAGAATCGCTCCAAAGTTTCTATTCCTATCGGAGAAAGTAGGATGAAATCGTGTAGGTAGAAAACCACCTCAAAGTTGTGTTTTCACTCAATCTATTGAACCACACCGAAGTGTCACGAATAGTCCTAGAGATCGTACTCCGACAGCACCATATGATACGCATCAACCAAATCTAATGTCACCTAGATACCTCAATGTCACCACGAGTATCTGCGAGTGAGACATGCATCAAGTGATCTCAAATCCAAAATATTCAATCCAATAACAAAGAAACCTCAAAGAGCAATATTCAATTCACCACAAAAGAGATAGAGGGGAAGAACACCATGTGATACAAATATATTAATAAAGCTCATAGTACATCAAGATCGTGTCCTATCAAGATCATGAGAGAGAGATAGCTATGTGTTTGATCTCTCTCTCATGATCTTGATAGGACACATAGCTACTGGTACATACCCTCAGGCCCGGGGGTGAACTACTCCCTCCTCGTCATGGAGGCAACGGGGATGATGAAGATGGCCTCCGGTGATGGCTTTCCCCCTCTGGCAGGGTGCCAGTACAGGGCTTCGGATAAGATCGCATTGGAACAGAGCCTTGCGGCAGCGGAAAAACTCATCTCGGTCAACTTTTGGGGTTTTTGGAATATATGAGAAGTTTCAGCATTGGAATCACGCCAGGAGGGGTCATGAGGGGCCCACAAGGTACCTGGGCGCGCCCCCTACCTTGTGGGGCCCCTGTGGGTCTTGTGGTGCTCCCCCGAAGCTTCCTAGGTATCTTTCCTTCCAGGAAAAATCGTCAAAAAGTTTCGTCATCTTTGGACTTCGTTTGGTATGGATTTTCTGAAAACCAAAAACAAGAAGAAAACAGCAACTGGCACTGGGCACTAGATTAATATATTTGTCCATAAAAATAATATAAAAGTGCACCAAAACCATATAAAATTATTGTAAACATGGCATGAATACTTCATAAATTATAGATACATTGGAGATGTATCAGCATCCCCAAGCTTAATTCCTGCTCGTCCTCGAGTAGGTAAATGATAAAAGAAATAATTTATGAAGTGTGAAAGCTAGAATACTGCATAAGTTTGATCAATGATAATTCTAATCACTTTTTCTAGCATCATTATATCATGAACATTAGCTATCTCTCATAAAACTTCTCACGATCAAGTAATAAGCTATTCACATGTTACAATTCATCATATTTTCTGGAAGGGTCTACGTAAGAGCTTTGGTTTAGCAAATTCCACATACTCAACTATCATATAGTCTTCCATGATTGCTGGCATTCAAAGCATATTTTTAGAACAAACTTTTTCCATCAGACACACAGGAAGACGGGGGTTTAATAAGTCACCTCCCAACTTTCTTACCACAAGGATAAACGTCAACAATAATAACTCATGATCATATAGCTTCAACTGTATATATGTGCCTGGATCTTTCCCCACCAAATGATGCTTGCCTAGTGGACAACAACTGAGGTTGGAATAGGAGTAAATTTTTTGACTCTTGCATAAAAGTAAAGCTTAAGTAATAAAAGATAGGCCCAACGGAGAGGGGAGTAGAGGTTGTCAAGCGCGTTTTGATTTTTGGATGTGCAAACTCTTAATGCAAAGGAACGTCACTTTATATTGCCCCTTATGATAGCAACCTTTATTGAGCAGTCTGTCGCTTTTATTGCCTTACCATCATAAGTTCATATAAACTTTATTTGCCCTTAAAATAAAATATCATTCATATTTAGGGGCAATTTTTATTACTTTGCACCGATGAAAACTTACTTGAAGGATCTTATTCAATCCATAGGTAGATATGGTGGACTCTCATGGCAAGAAACTGGATTCGAGGGTATTTGGATGCACAAGTAGTATCTCTACTTAGTACGGAAATTTTGGCTAGCAAAGATCATAAACAAGCACCACATGTTGGAGGATCCATGGCAATATAACTTCTATGCAAATATACATAAACATAACTCATTACGTTGTCCTCCTTGTCCAATATCAACTATTTGATCAAGTTTGAAAATAACTAATGAGGGTTCACAATCATAAAAGAGGTCCAAGATAGTATATTTGCATGTGAAATCTCTCTTCCTTCATTATTCGTTCATGAATTGTCTGAATGAACAATGCTATCTTTGTTAAATTCCAATAGATTTCATTTCCTACACTCTCATGTGAAGTCACTACCTCCCATGAGACAAGCATATGAAACATATATAATTTCAAATTTATGATATTCAATTCAATTAAAATTTACTCTTAGGATATAAGTGAAGCACAAGAGTAAATGGCAAACTACTCCAAAAGATATAAGTGAAGAAGAAAGAGTAGTTAAGTAAATAGGTAGCTATGTGTAAACTCTCTCCAAATCAAAATTTTCAGATCTAAGGGTTGTGTCAAATAGCAAACAAAACAAGAATAAAAGGACACTCCGAGAATAGCACATAGTATGTGGCCAAATAAAAGCTTAGGCTCAACCGAGACTAACCGATAGTAGTTGATGAAGAGAGGTTGGATGCCTACCAGGGCATCCCCAAGCTTAGATGCTTGAGACTTCTTGGAATATTAACTTGGGGAGCCTTGGGCATACCCAAGCTTGAGCTCTTATGTCTCGTTAATTCCTCTCATATCACAGTTTCCCCTAAGTCATAAAAACTTCATCCACACAAAACTTAACAAGAACTCATGAGAAAAGTTAGTACAAATCAACTCAAAACCTTAACATTCTCTACTGTAGAAAATTAATGAAATTATAATTAAAGATTGCATACTACATGTATCTGCATATTTAATACTCCTATCACCTAATAGAAACATTAAACAAGCAAACATATGCAAACAATGCAACTATAACAGCAATCTGTCTAAACAGAATAGTATGTAAAAGAGAAATAAAAATTTATACTTCTCTAACTCCTAAAATTCTGAAAAATTACCATGTGATAGAGAATTCATGCATTATTACTGTGTAATTTTTTTAGATTTTTACCACGTTCTCAATATTCAGGACATAACAGAAAACTTTCTGTTTTTCAAACAACAACTCAAAAACTTGCAAACTGAGCATGGTAAAGACTATACATGAAACTTTATTGAAATAAAAGAAAAGATATAAACAAGATCATGAATAATAGAAAACAAAGCAAAATAAAAGCAAATGATGCTCTAAGCAAAACACATAATATGTCACAAATAAAAATATAGTTTCGAGTGGGGTATACCGATTGTTTTGAAGACAAAAGAGGGGATGCCTTCCGGGGCAACCCCAAGATTAGGTGCTTGAGTCTTCCTTAGGGCATCTCCAACGGCGACCCACAAATTTCTTCCCACATTCGTCCACAGACAGGGGGGGCCAGTCCGCGGACACAGATGCGGGAGCCGGCCATCCAACGATGCCTGCATACATTTCAACCACTCTTTGAACCAACCGAAAGAAATACATGCAATCAAGGCGGATTTCATACAAACCGGATGAAAACATTTACATTTTGGACAAATTTTAACTAAAAAAGGTAAAACTATGTGCACGTCCGGCCGTGCGGAGCTCCATTCCCATGACACGGATACACTACACTAGTGTATGGCCTATCGCGGCGGATCCCTTGCTCTTCCCCATGTTCGGCAGTCCGCTCATCGGACTGCCGAGAGCCCCGATGGTATATTCTTCCCCCGTATCTTCCCTATGTCTGCCTGCACCGCTCATCGGAGTGGCAAAGGGGGCGCTTCAGCCGGAGGGGAAGGGTGCCTACACCGCTTCCGTGAAGCCCAGGCAGGGGTCGACGATGGTCTGCGCTAAAGAACCGGGAAAGTCATCGGTTGTGCAAGCCGATGACGCACCGGCGACGGCCTCCCATGTTCTACTTCCCCTCGATGTTGCCGGTGGCGGTGGGCGTGGACGCGCTGGCCGCGGACTCGTCGATCTCCGTGTTTTTCTCCCCCAACCGGGCATGATGCCGGCAACATTGACGGTGGATGGCATGGCGGCTGGCCTCGTCCATGGCAGCCATGGTGATCGTTCCGCCATGCTCCCCTGCATGCCTGGCTGGAGCAACACGCCACTCCTCCTCGAGCTGGCATGGAGCGGCGAGTTGCTGAACCACGCATCGGCTTGGAGCGGCAACCTGCTCCATCGGGCGCGGCGGGGGAGGTGGAGCAGCGATCGGCCTAGCTCGTATCTGGCGGGCTCAACGGGCCACCCAGACGGCTTTTATGCCGAAGAACTGCTCAGCCTGCTCGTCGGATGCCATCAAAAGGGTGGAGAAAATGCTGGAAGGAGGAGATGGGGAGCGGCGGAGTGGTGCGATTCCTGCCCGGCGTCTGGCTTCCTTCAAATAGCCGGCTGACGGGAGGAACTTGCCCGGCGTTGTGGTTAATGCCGACCCGCTCGTGAATGGATATGTGGTTGGAGTAGGTTTCTCGGCACACACACGGGTTTAATGGAGCCGTATGAATGCGGGGAGGAGACGTGTTCAGCCGGGCGTGCAGCGAGCGGCGCCCTTGACCGGCGCGCCGCTTCAATGGCGGAGGCAGTGAGAGGTCTCGTCTGCTCTGGGCCGGCTTCAATGTGGAGCGTCCGCTCTACATCGGCATGAATGCGGGCAGCTGGCGTACATCACGTGAGATGGGGTAGTTTCAATGGTGAACATCTCCATGTTGATCATATCTTCTATATGACTCATGTTCGACCTTTCGGTCCTACGTGTTCCGAGGCCATGTCTATACATGCTAGGCTCGTCAAGTTTAACCCAAGTATTCCGCATGTGTAAAACTGGCTTACACCTGTTGTATGCGAACATAGAGTCTATCACACCCGATCATCACGAGGTGCTTCGAAACAATGAACTTTCACAACGGTGCATACTTAGGGAGAACACCTTTTATCTTGAATTGAAGTGAAGGGATCATCTTATAATGCCACCGTCGTCCTAAGCAAAATAAGATGCATAAAAGATAAACATCACATGCAATCAATATGTGACATGATATGGCCATTATCATCTAGTGCTTTTGATCTCCATCTCCAAAGCATTGGCACGATCTCCATCATCACCAGCATGACACCATGATCTCCATCATCGTGCCATCATGTGGTTGTCTCCACCAACTATTGCTTCTACGACTATTGCTAACTCACAGCGATAAAGTAAAGCAATTAGATGGCATTTTAATGATTGACACACAGGTCATACAATAAATTAAAGACAACCCTATGGCTCCTACAGGTTGCTGATGACCCACAAGTATAGGGGATCAATCGTAGTCCTTTCGATAAGTAAGAGTGTCAAACCCAATGAGGAGCAGAAGGAAATGACAAGCGGTTTTCAGCAAGGTATTATCTGCAAGCATTGAAATTATCGGTAACAGATAGTTTGATAGTAAGGTAATTCGTAACAAGTAACAAGTAACAATAGTAACAAAGGTGCAGCAAGGTGGACCAATCCTTTTTATAGCAAAGGACAAGCCAGAACGAACTCGTATAATAAGCAAAGCGTACTCGAGGACACATGGGAATTTCATCTAGTCACTTTCATCATGTTTGTTTGATTCGCTACTTTGATAATTTGATATGTGGGTGGACTGGTGCTTGGGTGTTGTTCTTACTTGAACAAGCCTCCCACTTATGATTATCCCCTCTCGCAAGCATCTGCAACTACGAAAGAAGAATTAAGATAAATCTAACCATAGCATGAAACATATGGATCCAAATCAGCCCCTTACGGAATAGTGTATAAACTAGGGTTTAAGCTTCTGTCACTCTAGCAACCCATCATCTAATTACTACTCCACAATGCCTTCCCTTAGGCCCAAAGATGGTGAAGTGTCATGTAGTCTACGTTCACACGACACCACTAAAGGAAGCAACAACATACATATCATCAAAATATCGAACGAATACCAAATTCACATGATTACTTATGACAATAAGACTTCTCCCATGTCCTCAAGAACATAAGTAACTACTCACAAATCATATTCATGTTCAAGATCAGAGGGGTATTCAATAGCATTAAGGATCTGAACATATAATCTTCCACCAATTAAACCAACTAGCATCAACTACAAGATGTAATCAACACTACTAGCAACCCACAGGTACCAATATGAGGTTTTGAGACAAAGATTGAATACAACAGATGAACTAGGGTTTGAGATGAGATGGTACTGGTGAAGATGTTGATCAAGATTGATCCTCCCACGATGAGAGGATCGTTGGTGATGTCGATGGCTTCGATTTGCCCCTCCCGGAGGGAAGTTTCCCCGGCGGAATCACTCTACCGAAGAGCAAAATAGCTCCTGCCCAGGTTCCGCCTCGAGACGGTGGCGCTTCATCCCGAAAGTCCTCTTCTAATTTTTTATAGGGAAAATGGCTTCATATAGCAGAAGGAGGGGGCCGGAGGCCTGCCAGGGGCCCCACAAGCTCGGGGGGCGCGCCCAGGGGGTAGGGCGCGCCCCCCAGGCTTGTGGCTTCCTGGTGGGCCCCCTCCTATTGATTCTTTCGCCAGTATTTTTTGTATATTCCAAAATAATTGTTCATAAATTTTCAGGTCATTTGGAGTTGTGTAGAATAGCTATCTCTGTTTCACCCCTTTCCGGTCCCGAATTCCAGCTGCCGGCAATCTCCCTCTTCATGTGAATCTTGCAAATTAAGAGAAAAGGCATAAGAATTGTACCATAAAGTGAAATAATGATCAAAAACATAATAATTAACAGTAGGAAATCATGATGCAAATTGTACGTATCAGTTGCCGTACTCATCGACATGCAAGTCATGAACTATTACAAAACATGATCATCTCATACGTCAACATATATCAAATCACATCTTGGCCATACCATATCACAACATACCCTGCAAAAACAAGTTAGACGTCCTCTACTTTGTTGTTGCAAATTTTACATGGCTGCTATGGGAAACATATACAAACCATTCTTACCTATGCAAAGCCACAACGGTGATATACAAGTTGCCTTTTAACCTTCTACAAGGACCACTATTGTCAAATCAGATTCAACTAAAGTGAGAGAGAGACACACCCGCCAGCCACTTTTATGCAATACAAGTTGCATGTCAGACGGTGGAACCGGTCTCTTGTGCGAGGACAAGTAAAGTTGGTCCGGGCCGCTTCATCCCACAATACCGCCGAATCCAAAATAACAAAGAGGTAAGCAATCTAAACATCAACACCCACAACTTCTTTGTGTTCTACTTGTGCATAACATCTACGCATAGACCTAGCTCATGATGCCACTGATGGGGAACGTTGCATGGAAAACAAAACAATTTCCTACGAAACACCTAAAGATCTATCCATGGAGATGCTAGCAACCACAAGGAAGTGTGTCTACGTACCCTTGTAGACCGAAAGCGTTAACGATCTAGAGACCGTGATTGACGTAGTCGTACTCGCGTCGCGATCCAATCCGATCCAAGCACCGCAATGAACGGCACCTCCGAGGTTAGCACACGTTCGGCTCGGTGGTGTCCTCTCCTTCTTGATCCAGCAAGCGAGGGAGAGGAGGTAGATGAGATCGGGACCAGCACGACGGCGTGGTGGTGGTGATTGCAGCAGAACTCCGAGCAGGGCTTCGCTAAGCACTACACGGAGGATATAGAGGAGCAACGGGAGAGAGACGGGGCAAGGGTGGAAGGGTACATCCCCCTGTGCCTCCCCACTATATATAGGGGTGAGGGAGGGGGCGGCCAGCCCTAGCCCCTCCTCCAAGGGAGGGGCGGCGGCCTAGGAGGTACCTTGCCCTTCAAGGGAGGGTGGCCCCCCAAACCCTAAGGGTTTCCCCACCCCTGGCCGCATGGGCCCAAGGGGGGCTGGTGCGCCTGGCCCAACAAGGATAGGGCGCCTCCCCTCAGCCCATTCCATCCTATGGGATGTGGTGGAACCCTTCATGGACATTCGGACCCCTCCGGAACCTTCCGGATGCTTCCCGGTATAATACCGAAAAAACCGAACCTTTTTCCGGAACCCCGACAACAACTTTCCATATATGAATATTTACTTGCGGACCATTCCGGAGCTCCTCGTGATGTCCCGGATCCCATCCGGGACTCCGAAATACCTTCAGACTTCACCATATTAATATCTCAATACTAACCTAGCGCTATCGAACATTTAGTGTGCAACCCTATGGGTTCAGGAACATGCAGACATGACCGAGACTCCTCTCCGATCAATAATCAATAGCGGGACCTGAATGCCCATATTGATTCCCACATATTCAACGAAGATCTTTATCGGTTGAACCACGATGTCAAGGCTTCAGTTAATCCCGTATGCAATTCCCTTTGTCCGGCGATATGTTACTTGCCTGAGATTCGATCATCGATATCGCCATACCTAGTTCAATCTCGTTACCGGCAAGTCTCTTTACTCGTTCCGTAATACAAGATCCCCGTGACTAAACTCATTAGTCACATGCTTGCAAGCTTCTTGTGATGTTGTATTACCGAGAGGGCCCAGAGATATCTCTCCGGCACACGAAGTGACAAATCCCAGTCTCGATCCATGCAACCCATCAAATACCTTCGGAGATACCTGGATAGCACCTTTATCATCACCCAGTTACGAAGTGACGTTTGATAGCTCACAAAGTACTCCTTCGGTATCCGGGAGTGGCATGATCTCATGGTCTAAAGAACAGATAATTGACATCGCAAAGTGAACTTAGTGATACGATCAGATGCTAAGCTTACGGTTGGGTCTGTCCATCACATCATTCTCCTAATGATGTGATCCCGTTATCAAATGACAACTCATGTCTATGGTTAGGAAACCTTAACCATCTTTGATCAACGAACTAGTCTAGTAGAGGCTCACTAGGGACACGGTGTTGTTTATGTATCCACACATATATTTAAGTTTCCAGTCAATAAAATTCTAGCATGAATAATAAACATTTATCATGAATAAGGAAATATGATAATAACCATTTTATTATTGCCTCTAGGGCATATTTCCAACATGGCGCCGGCCGAAAACACACACGGGTGACGGGGGAGAGGGTTTGGGTGTGCCAGGGTGGTCATAAGCGGGCGTAGGTGCTGTCCGGACGCCCACAAAGCCCACTCATGTTTGTCTCCGGTTTGCAGGAGAAAGTGCGTCCGGACCGCCCTGCTGACCGATGCAGGACCGCATTGGATGGCACAACACGTCCAGACCCGCGGTCTGGACGCTTGCTGGCGGTTATATATTAACTTGGGATAACTTGGGCATCCCCAACCTTAGGGTCTTGCCCCTCCTTATTCTCCTCATATCGATATCCCACTCCAAAGCTTGAAAACTTCGACCACACAAAACTCAACGAAACCTCATGAGATCCATTAGTATAATAAAATAATCTTTAACTTAGGTACTGTCGAAGATAGATTCATAATTGTTCTTACATAATACCTACTGAATTTTATCATCTCCATGACTTATACTCCCAGATACAATCCATAGAAACCTCAGAATAAGCACACTATGGAATAAAAACATAATCTGTCTAAAATAGAACAGTACATAATGATTGAATTTTAGTCATACTTCTGTAACTCCAATTTTTTTGAAAAATTAGGTAAACGTAAAAAATTGGTGTAGCAGTATTGTGTAAAACTTTTAGAATTGTCTCACGCTCCAGTACATAATGTAAAATCGTGCACTTGACGCTAAACTTTCTGTTTTTGCACAGAACCAAATGAACAAACATCCACATCAAGCTAATGGCTTTAGTTGGCACAAAAATCAAAAGAAAAGATACAAACATAATTACTATAGTAGCAATAATCATGTATACACACAAAAGCAGTAAGGATAAATATTGGGTTGTCTCACAACAAGCGATTTTCTTTAATGCTTTTTAGCTAGGCATTGATATTTTTGAATGACGCTCGCATAAAAGTAAGAATTGAAACATAAAGAGAGCATCATGAATCATATAGCAAACACATTTAAGTCTAACCCACTTCCTATGCATAGGAATTTTACAAGAAAATAATTTATTGGGGCAAGAATTAACTAGCATAGGAAGGCAAAACAAGTATAACTATAATAGTTTCAGCACATAGAGAGGAAACTTGATATTATTGAGATATCCATAAGCATATGTTCCTCTCTCATAATAACTTTCAGTAGCATCATGAATAAATTCAAAAATATAAATATCACACAAAGCATTATTTTCATGATCCAGAAGCATAGAAAATTTATTAATCTCCACATAAGCAAATTTCTTCTCATTCATGATAGTGGGAGTATCATAAAAAATTGAACACTATAAATTGATTCCAGATTAAAAGAGTACTGTTCAGTAGAGGAATATGCATATTTTTGACAAGTTTCATAGTTAACATTATTTTTTATAGCATACATGTCATCTCAATAATTATCATAGATAGCAACTTTGTTGTCATAATCAATTGAAACCTCTTCCAAATTAGTGGATTCATCATTAAATAAAGTCACGACCTCTCCAAATCCACTTTTATCATTATAATAAGATTCAACACCCTCCAAAATAGTGGGATAATTAATATTTAGAGTTGACACTCTTCCAAACCCACTTTCATTATCATTGCAATCATCATAAATAGGAGGCATGTAATCATCATAATAAATTTGATCATCAAAAGTAGGGGGACTAAAAAGATCATCTTCATTAAACATAGCATCCCCAATCTTAGGTTAAGCATAATTTGTAGCAAATACATTCTCGAACATGTCATTCTCATCATTAATAGCATGAATAGAACCAATAGTATAACAATCATTATTATCATATTTTTTCCAAGTTGGTGCCAAAACAATTTTCAAGATCATAAGAAGCATCATTATCTTCCCAATCATTATTATCACAACAAGTAATAGGCATAATAAAATCTTCTTCAATAGTGCCTACCGACATAGTGTCATAAGTCCAAAAAACAATATCATCATGAAGTGTATCATATTCCACAGTTCGTGATCTAATCACATAGGACATATCCTTATGAGCAACATTATTTGTGTGAGATAACTTTTTACCTTTGCTTCTTATTCTTTCCTTTCTCTTCTTCTTCACCATATTATGTGAGGGTTTAATTAATTTTTTTTGAGCTTCTTATTGAAGAGATTGGTTGGATAGGAAGCTCCTCCTCGTCACCTGATTCATCATGAGAAAAAATAGGAGGGAATTGGGAAATATTTTCCCTTTCATTAGTATTCCCTCTATATTCCATTGGTTTTCTGTCTTCCTATAATTGGCTATGTAAGCATTCTCATTGAAATTTACCACACAAAACATATAGATTTTTCTTGGATTATTTCAGTATGTTCTGTGAGAATGAATGTTTCAAACCAATTATTTTTATGTGACAATTCTTCGCACCCAAAAAAATAGACAAAGTTCATTATACACTTCAAGGGTGATCAAGTCATTACAATATTTGGCCATGATTCGATCATGAAAATGTATGCATTGAAAATTAAGATGACCAATTTTATTGCAAAGTTCATAGGTAATGGGATGAAGAGAACATAATTTTCTAGCATAATCATCTAACACCTTAAGCCACCATTTAGTTTTGTCATGTTTATGCTTCTTACAAAATTTATCATCCCTAATTGGCATGTCTTCAGAAGGTCTATGCTCTCCACAAAAATTGACATGCTTATAAGAAACTATTTCTTTAGAAATTTTATCATGCCTTGTGCAATCATCATTAGCATTATGAATATTCATAGAAAGCATACTAAAAACATTGCAATCATTCTTATCATTGAAGGAACCCACGTTAAACATTTTGTTAACTTCTTCTTCTAACAATTTAGCATAATTTTCAGATTCCTCGTTTTCAAGAAAAACATCATAAAGAAGGAGCATTTGATGCAACTTTACTTCCATTTTTTATAGTTTTCTTTTATAAACCAAACTAGTGATAAACAAGAAACTAAAAGATTCAATTGCAAGATCTAAAGATATACCTTCAAGCACTCACCTCCCCGGCAACAACGCCAGAAATAGCTTGATGTCTACTACCCAACTTTATTCTTGTAGACTCTGTTGGGCCTCCAAGCGCAGAGTTTTGTAGGACAACAGCAAATTTCCCTCAAGTGGATGATCTAAGATTTATCAATCCATGGGAGGTGTAGGATGAAGATAGTCTCTCTCAAACAACCCTATAATCAAATACAAGAAATCTCTTGTGTCCCCAACACACCCAATACAATGGTAAATTGTATAGGTGCACTAGTTAGGCAAGGAGATGGTGATACAAGTGTAGTATGGATAGTAGATATAAGTTTTTGTAATCTGAAATAATAAAAACAGCAAGGTGGCAAGTGATAAAAGTGAGCACAAATGGTATTACAATGCTTGGAAACAAGGCTTAGGGTTCATACTTTCACTAGTGTAATCTCTCAACAGTACTAACATAATTGAATCATATGAAAATCCCTCAAAGTGTGGTGAAGAATCGCTCCAAAGTTTCTATTCCTATCAGAGAAAGTATGATGAAATCGCGTAGGTAGTAAACCACCTCAAAGTTATGTTTACACTCAATCTATTGAACCACACCAAAGTGTCATGAATAGTCCTAGAGATCTTACTCCGACAACACCATATGATACACATCAATCAACTCTAATGTCACCTGTATACCCCAATGTCACCACGAGTATCCATGAGTGAGACATGCATCAAGTGATCTCAAATCCAAAATATTCAATCCAATAACAAAGAAACCTCAAAGAGCAAGATTCAATTCACCACAAAAGAGATAGAGTGGAAGAACATCATATGATCCAAATATATTAACAAAGCTCATGGTACATCAAGATCATGTCCTCTATCAAGATCACGAGAGAGAGAGAGATCAAACACATAGCTACTGGTACATACCCTCGGCCTCGTCATGGAGGAAGCGGGGATGATGAAGATGGCCTCCAGTGATGGCTTTTCCCCTCCGTTAGGGTGCCTAAACAGGGCTCCGGATGAGATCGCTTCAGAACAGAGGCTTGCGGCGGCAGAAAAACTCATCTCGGTCAACTTTCGGGGTTTTTGGAATATATAAGAATTTTCAGCGTTGGAATCATGCCAGGAGGGGTCATGAGGGGCCCACAAGGCACCTGGGCATGCCCCTGCCTTGTGGGGCCCCTGTGGGTCTTCTGGTGCTCCCCCGAAGCTTCATGGGTCCACTGGTACCGTTACGTGCTATACAAATGGTTTTTACCCCCTTTCCACGATGGAGTTTTAAACCGTCGCCTTGCCTGTGTGTGAGATAGGGGGGTCTTCCCACACGACCCAGAAAACGTTTGCGATAGGGAGACCCGCTGCTGACGACTTTCATAAAGTAATCGTATGCGAAGTCGCGGACTATCCCACACGTTAGACACGGGCACTACATTTGTGATCCGCGACACATCAGAAACAATATCGCAGATATTCACATGTGCAAAAGGAGGATATCACAAACATTTATTTCTACTGTTCTATTTGCGATACGTACACTATCACAGACAGTTCAAAAATATAAAATGTGTGCGGTGTCTTTACTATCGCCAACATGTCCATTTTCATAACTGTGTGTGATAGGTATACCTATCACACACGGTCTCCAAATGTGAACTGTCTTCTTTTTATCCAAGAATCACACACGCACATCGTACGGAAACGTGTGTAATACTTATGGCAATCCCACACGTGTATGAGAATAAACCGTTCGTTCGACCGATGAGTATCGCATACATTTTTTTCGAAAGAACCGTGTGTTCTTTATTTTACCATCGCACGCACTATTTTATTTCTAACCATGTGTACGGTGTTCTAATACCTGCTGTTTAATTTTATTTTTTCCTGTAATTTATTATTCGAATTGGAAAATTTCAAATTTTGAATACTATGGAATTTAAATATTTCATATTCTCATCACAATGGTTCAACAACTAATCCATAAATCAAAATATTAGTACAATGTGTATAGTAATTATAGAATTAGGCTGCAGATTAACTATGATAAACCACAATATTTAGAGACGGTAAAGGTGAAGAGAGAAGTGTAAATCATTTTGGCTGCCGATAGTTTTGCAGAAACGGAATGCCCATAATGTGCCCTACTCCATGCCAAAGGCGCGCACAACTTTTGTCCAACCCCTTGTGACGATCGCCCTCCCATCCTTCACTGCCTTCAGGAAGACTTCTAGACCATTATCATGGTAGTATGAATTATATACTTTAACCTTAGTTGCCTCCACTCCGGTCATGTAGTTTGCAAGGTAATCATGAGTAAATTGCTTTGGAAACCACTGAAAAGAGAAAACTTTCAGAAATTCATGTCTAATAGAGTAACTCGTTGTGGGCAGGGGGAAAAGGCAACAGATTACTTACCATCCTAAAGTTCACTGTTGTCTTGGATAAAGTGTAAATAAAGAGTTTAATTCCCATCACCCGTCTCTTCCGCCTAACAATCTTTCTTAGTTTCCTCACTTGACGCTTGTTCATGAATATCTCATTGCCCCATACGCAAAAGGGGTCGAAGCTTGGATCAGTACCGCTGATATATGTACCTACAAGCAACCAGTAAATGTTAGAAGCTAAACATCAATTGCACAAATGATGTAAAAAACTATAAGACATGGCATGCAACTAACCTCGACGGCAAACAACAGCATCGCCCATTGCGGCCCTGCGTAAGTACATGGAAAGGCATGTTAACTACATCCACCAAAAATAGCAAATGCTAATAAAACGACAGCATCTCTAGTGATATCTCCATTGCGAAGAGTAGGGTAGTAAAGGGACAGATTAAAAAATGGATAGAACTGTTTGCTACAACAGGCTTGACAGCAACTTAAGTCAGGCAATGTAAGTTTCTAGCTGGTATTGGTGAAATTAAACTGGACTGTTCATACTTGAACATGGCAGTGTACATTACTGAAATAAACATGGCATATGTTAAGTACAGACAACCTAATATAGTCATTGAAACTGGTTCTGATGAAATTGAAATTGACAGAGTTAAACATCGCAAGGCAAGTGCTGCTAGAGCAGAGAATGGCCCAGTTGGCTATAAAAAGGAAGGGAAAATAGCTAAGAATGGCTAGGCGTGTTTACTACAACAGGCTTAATACATCAACCGTAAAAAACATAGCCATTGCAACAGGTAATGGTAAAATTGAACTGGACAGTTCCTACTTGGTAAATCCCGAGGGGTAGTTGGTGGGGCACTTCGTCTGGGCCAGAGCCCGCCCCAAGTCGGCGGCGGCGGAGGCGAGGTGTTCCTCCAGGTTGAAGCGTGGATCAGTGCCGCTAACATGTGTACCTACAAGAAGCACGTAAATGCTATAAGCTAAACTGCAATTGCACAAATGATGTAAAATACTATAAGACATTGGGATGGAACTAACCTCGGCGGTAAACAACATCATTTCCCATTGTGCCCCTGTGTAAGTACATGGAAAGGCATGTTAACTACAACAGGGTTAACATCCGCCAAAAATAGAAAATGGTAATAAAACAACAGCATCTCTAGTGATATCTTCATTGCCTAGAGTAGCACGGTAGTAAAGGGATAGATTAAAAATGGATAGAACTGTTTGCTACAACAGGCTTGACAGCAACCTAAGTCAGGCATTGTTAGTTTCTAGCTGGTATTGGTGAAATTTAACTGGGTAGTTCATACTTCAACATGACAGTGTACATTACTGAAATAAACAAGGCATGTGTTAAGTACAGACAACCTAATATAGCCATTGAAACTGGTACTGATGAAATTGAAATTGACAGAGTTAAACATCGCAAAGCAAGTGCTCCTAGAGCAAAGAATGGCCCAGTTGTCTATAAAATGGTAGGGAAAATAGCTAAGAATGGTTAGGCATGTTAACTACAACAGGCTTAATACATCAGCCGTACAAAACAAAGCCCTTGCAACTAGTATTGGTAAAATTGAACTGGACAGTTCGTCCTTGGTAAATCCCGAGGGGTAGTTGCTGGGGCACTTCATCTGGGCCAGAGCCCGCACCAAGTCAGCGGCGGCGGAGGCGAGGTGTTCCTCCGGGTCGATACGCACAGCGTCCACCGCGCCATCGACCGCCATCAGCTCCTCGACCTCCCGCGTGATATGTGGTTATGCTTACGCGGTGATGCTCTGCAGTAGGGGGTGGGGATTTGGAGGCATGAGGATGTTTCACAGGCACCATCTAAGCAATCAGGCCGGGGCGGTGATGGAGATCGGTGGGTTACCTGACTGGATCGACGAGGCTCGGGCAGAACGAAGATGTGGTTGAAGCTGTGGTTGCGGCGGCAACGGTTTGAGCTGCCGGGAGGGGGGGAGGGGGGAGATAGTTTGGAAATGTGATGGGTGGGGATGGGGTGGGGGGAGGGTAAATTCTGAAATCCCACGCCTACTGAAAATATCGCTACGAAACAATTGTACACACATAGTGGATTAAATCAGTCACGGGTGCGAGAAAAGAGAAAATTGGCGGATCCCGTATTCAAACAATTGTACACATATAGTGGATTAAATCAGTCACGGGTGGTCGTGATGGTACGTGTGCGATGTTTTCTTACCGACTAATGGATCATTAATGCACACGGTACGCCAGAGCAACCGTGTGTTTTGTGGTCTCCTAAAAATTAAAATATCTATCAGCATCAACAGCCGTAGCCTGAAAATTTAAAAATCTCTTTCATTGTGGTAGGGCTATCATCAACGTACATGAACGAGGCTGTCGTGGGTACGACCATCTATGGGGCCATCTAGCCCCTTTGTGGTTCGGCTAGGGGAATCGACGAGCACAAAGAGCAGAATCAACAGAGAACGCGAGGGATTTACCCAGGTTCGGGCCACCGTGAGGTGTAAAACCCTACTCCTGCTTTGTATATTGGATGTGTATGAGCACAAGTACAAGGAGCGCTTCTCCCGGCAAGGTGCAGAAATAGCAGCTACGCATGCAAGTTGTGCAAGGGCTCGATCGGGCGATCGAGTGATCCCTCCCTGTAAACGTTGCCCTGGCCCTCCTTTTATAGCTCAAGGAGTCACCACAGTGGCAAAACAATCATTACAAGTTGATTAGATAGCAAACAGTGCTATCATACCTAACTCTGCCAGTTTAGGACAAAAGCAATAAATGCTCTGTTAGGTGTCATGTGGAGAAGGAGCCCCGGCAAGGATTCTGCACCGCTTTCCTAGCTACCTCCTATTAGCTTGACACGCCTTTTGGACGGGTGTCATTAAAGGCAAATCTCCTTCCAGCATGCTGACACGTGCCCGACAAGTCTCACCTAACTGCCTGCGAGCTCGACACCTCATCGATTGGCGATTGGATGCTCGATGAGATGGAGTGCTAACAGCTAGAGAGGGCTTGCCAGCACAGAGCTTGCCGGGCCTTCACCTTGCCGGCTCGGCCTTGCCGGCAAAGGTTATCTTTGGTGTAGAACTTGATTGCTTTGTCTTGACCTTCTCTCCAGTGGCTTCTGCAACTGGGTCTTGAATCTTGATGTTTGGCAGTTTCCGGCAAGCTTTGCCGGCAGGGAAGCTGCCAGTATCTGTGCATAAGTCACGGTATAAAATACCCATGTTTTATACACCGACAGGAGCCCCCGGGCCTGGGCCATACGCGTGTCCGAAGCGTCGTTGGGCTAGGCCCAAACAATGCACAGACACGCGGCGGGAAAACTGCCGCTGTAATTTTAGTCATGATGGTTTCTGTCTTCTGAGATCTTCTTTGTTTCTTCTTTCCCAGCACCCTTCCACCACACGTATCCGCATGCGAGGCAATGGATTGGCGAAGAGGGGTGGTTGTTTGGAGTGGTGCGCCTGGCCAGGAACGCAGGGCGCTGGATTGGCGAAATTGGATGGTCGCTAGAGCAGTGCGCCCAGCAAGGAATGCAGGGCACAGGATTGGTGAAGCTGGGCGGTTGCCAAAAAGCCGTGAAGAGCCAGCCCCCGCGCCCTCCCTATAAAGGGGGGGCTGCGGAGAGCGATGCTCATCCATCTCTTCCCATTCCGATCTCTCAGCCATCGTCGCCTCATTCTTCCACCTTCTCCTCTGCATCTGCCTCCATTATGGCGAGGGGGAAAGGTCAAGCTTGTGCATCTATCATTGCCACGAGGGCTTCTCCTCGAGGCCACGCCCACGTCTCAGCCACGGCTGCGGAAGCCGGCCCCAGCACCCGAGGAAGGGCCGCGGTTCGTGGTCGTGGAAGACGCGGCACCCGGGGCGGCCGTGGCGGCGCGCTCGTTGTTTCATCTCCGGCTACTCCACCCCAAATAGAAGGCCATACGGAGGACACAGCGCATGAGTTCATCGTGGAACTGCATGATCGGCCGCGGAGCTGGCTTGTGACACCCTGGTTTTCGCTCCTTGTTTTTTTTCCTTCGCGGGATTTGGCTCCCGTCTTTTTTTTCGAGGTTATCAGATTTTCTCTTGCTCTTGGGTATATGAAGATGGTCATTTAGCCTTGCCTTTCCTATCCAACCAGAGATTCTCTCTAGACCAACCTTGCCACCCAAAATTTATTCTCAGGATTTTGCCACCAAAACCCTACCGTCCGAGTTGCCGGAAGGGAAACCCTAATTCTGGCTGTTACAAAGGAACCCCAATTTCCTTTGATCTGTTAACTCCCAAACTTTTCCCAGTGATCATCCTACCCCTATAAACCCTGGATATGCAAAAATATTGCTAAGTCATTTGCAATATTTTTCATTTAAAATTAATTTCTTTTTCTGCCAGCTAAAGGAATTAAATCCAGGAAAATATCTATCCATCTCTAAAGTTTATGAAAACTTGTGGAGATATTCTTTGTGATCATATTGAGCTCTCATAAAAATATTGGCAATAATTAAATAAGGGAAATTGCTTTTTCCTATTTAAAGCCAATATTGCAATTTGGGCACTTTCCAAAGGAGCTACCATTTTGGTAGCTAGGAAAAATCCCAAATAATTTGTGGAGCTTCTCCTATCCATATCTTCACCATTTCCAACAAAAACCCTAGTTCCATAGTTCAAAGTTTGAGCACATCTTCCATTTGCAAATTCTATCCAGATTTCCAGTTTGCAAAGGAAGTACTTGAACCCTTGATCCTTCTGGGCTGAAATTTTTCAGGGTTGTTAACAATGATAAATGAACCCTATATACCAAAAACCATCCCATTTCATCTAGCCAATTTTTCCCCAATAAATTATCTAAGTTTCTGTCCAGCAGAAAGCTCTGTGAAGGAAGTACCATTTTGGCATTTTCAAATAAGCTGAAATTTTTCCAGTACCTACATGTATCCAAATAACTTCCCTCTAGCAAAATTCAGCTCATTCCATCAAGCCATTTGAGCAAAACTTCCAAATCTAGATTCTGGACCAAATTTTGCAATGCAAAGGAAGTATATGCAAATGAGGTCCAAATGCCTTCAAATTTTACCAACATCTAGTCCTTCCTACCACATTTCATTGTGACAAAGATCCAACTCCATTTCTCCATCCATTTCTCCAGAAAATTCCAGCCAATTTTGCTGTCAGAATCTGTTTCAGCAAGTTTCTCTCACCTCATAGCCACCTAGCTAGTTCTACGCACTTCTTTCATCTATTCGAGCAATGAGAGACTTGTTGGACAAGCTTGGACAAGCAGGAGCCTTCCAGAGCAAGCCATGCACGTGGTGACCGCGTGGACATTAGGCAGAAGCGGCGCTCCGCGTGGTGTCCTCGTCGGCCAGCTCGCTCCGGCCAATTCTGGCTTGTCCGAGCATGTCTCATGGCTCCGCGGCGTCCACCTGCCCCTCCCTAGACTCTTCTCCCCTCCGGATTCTTCTTCTCCACGCCACGGCGAGCCCCGCCACGGCACTGTCCCGCCCGTGACGCCGTCGTCTTCTTCTCTCCCATTGGCGTCTTCCTCCCCGAGCCGTCCCCTCCCTCTGATCTTCGTCAGGTCGGCACCGCTCTTCGCACGACACCTCGCCGGAGCTCCAGTGCGAGGATGAGGATGCCACCGCGGCCGTCCTCATCTGCTCGCCGTGGCCTGGGTATAAATAGCCGCCTCTCGGCCCCCTCGAGCTCACACCCACCGCCGCAGCGGCCTCCTCCCCCTCCCAGCTACCTCCCCGGTTCCTCGTTCGAGCTCCTGGAGCACTCCTCTCCCCTCTCTGGCCGAAACCTTGCCGCCCGCTGCCGCTCGAATTCGATCCCCCCGAACCCTCCCTGCTCCACCTGTCCGTCACTATCGACCACCGCCACCACCCTAGACCCTCCCCGCAGCTCGCCGCCTCCTCCCCGCGGCCGTAACGCCAAGACCGTCGTCGCCCGGAGCCCCGTCCGCCATGGCCAAGCTTCCGCTCGCCTCGGTCCACCCCGGCGTCCATGGCCTACACCATCGGGTGCGTCTCCTCTTGCTGAGCTCGTCCATCGGTCGAGCGTCGCGGGGGACGGCCTGCGCCGCCGGCAATCGCCGGTCGAGCGTCGCCCTGCCACGGCCGAGCGCGGCGGGAGGAAGCTGATGACGCCTCCCTGGCCAGCCGGTGGGCCCCCGCTGTAAGAAAGAGAGGGGAAGGGTACCCCGGGCCTGCGGTGACTTACGTGGAGACGGCTTTTGCGGAATACGCCTTCCAGTGCGGGTAACGTACTCATCGGCGGTTTCGGGTCAGAGTGCGCCTCCGCTTAACCGAAAGCGTATTCTCGTAAGTGTGCCTTCTGTTTCAGCCCGTCGCCGAAATCCTTAAGTCGTGGACGTTCACCGGTTAAGGACAGAAACGAACAGTTTTCTGATTGTTCTCTGCCTAACGAACGAACGCCCATAACTTTGCGACCGTAACTCCGATTCAGGTGATTCCAAAGCCCACTTCTTCAGTTCGTCGAGCCCACTCCGATGATGTCACTTTCACCATGTTGACACTTTCTGAAAATGACCATAATACCCCTGCCCTATATCCAGCCTCCCCGAGAGGGAATCCTTTCCAGCAAAATTTCCGCGAGGTGATCGCACTTCTTTCCGGAGTATTCCTTCACCCCCAGGCAAGCCGACCATCTGATATGTGCCCTAAAGCATTGCTCTGTGTTATTCTTGCGTGTTTAGTTAATGAATATGCCTGTGTTAGATATAATTAAACTCCTGCTAGTTGCATTTGTTATTTACATTACCTGCTAATGCTCATCAGATTATCGCACAAGTGACTCGTAGATGACAATGTGGAGATAGGTTGATAGGTTTTCATAATTGTTACATCATGCATGGTTACTGTTATTGCAATAATAAAGAATGTGACTTAATGATAACAACCTCTTCCGTCGGCTGGATCGAGTCATAGTGCCACCGAACCGAGCTTTCAAGTGCAGCCACATTTGCCGGTATGGGACGGCCCTAGCTTGGTCTATTGTCCTGCCTCTTGTCGGTACCACCAAAGAGGGAAGGTTATGCATGCGTGCTACCCTGGCCCGGTAGGCGGCGATAACCTTGTGAGCCCAGTTGTTTGTTTGCGCGCAGTCCCCGTTTGGGACAGTTTAGTTTGGCCACGACGGTGGCATGTGTCATGGGGTGACACAGGGGCCACCCAGGACATGACCCTGGGAGGGTATGATTGTCGGTGGGACCGTAAGAGTGCCAGGCAATAGACAAGGTTTTGTTGGAGCAGCACCGGTCCACCCGAATGGGAACATGTACTAAAGTACGAGGCCAGGAGCTCCATGGTGTGGGTAAAGTGCGCAACCTCTGCAGAGTGTAAATCTATTCGAATAGCCGCGTCCTCGGTCATGGGACATAGTTCGTACTTGGTCACACTATTTGGTCTGTGTCGAGTCTGGAGGAACAAACCATATGATGTTAATAATGAACCAGAGAAAGGTATGATTTGTCAGACTTGCAGTACGGATGCTTGGACATCAGATGATGTCGTGGGTATGAATGTTAGCCATGTGATGGCTATGAGCTAAAGGGTCGGATGACCACAAGACTTGGATTGGATTTGGACCGGATTTGGTTTGGATCATGACATATTCGGAGTATGGATTATTTGCTGGATATGCTTTATCTTCGTCATACTACAGTTACTTTGATAGTTTACATGCTAGATAATACTGTTAGGACATGATTCGTAATAATGATGCTAGATAATCCTGCTATGACATGATGATTAATGCTGCTAGATGATTGATATTGCTAGATAATCCTGCTAAGACATGATAGCTAATACTGTTGAGATAACAAATGCATGCTTGAATGCCATGGATCGCATTGCTTGGTGTATATGTTGGTTTGGTTTGCTTGCGAGTACATTCAAAAGTACTCAACGGCCTTCAATGTGGCCAGGGTCACCTAAGGATTCGACGACATCTAGCGAGGAGCCGGAGTGTTCGCAGGCTAGAAGCGTAACCCAGTCAGATCCCTGTGGATTGGAGCCACACCAAGACCATGCTGCCTTAGATAGAGCTTTTCCGCTGCCATCACCCTTGTAAAATATCATGTAAGACTGATATATCCATTAATAGAAATGTCTGTGTTCATGATACTTGTTGTAAAAGCACATGCCAGAGTGATTTTCCTGGGCTGGTGTGTGCGGTGACCGTCTGGCTACAGTGGTATCCAAGCAGGGCGCCACAACGGATGGTATCAAAGCCAGGCTGACTGTAGGTTACCCTAGCCAGATTTCATTGCCTTTTTGATTAGTAGAAAGCCCAGATGGATTTCAGCCATCTTTGCCAAACAGGCACGGCTACTATTGATCATAAGGCAATCCCATAGATTTTTGGCTCCATCAGACCCCAACTCTCATGGCCTTTGCCTCCGGTGGGAAATGTTCGCACCAGGCAACGACCCGTGAGCCCTGAACCCCTAGGCAAACCAGATCTCCCTACCTTGCTTGCTAGCCATGGCATCTCTCTTCTGGAATCCAGTTTCCTTTGGGAAACGCTTATAAATTCCATCTTTTCCCTGAAAACCCTAGGATCGTTGACTAAGCCACTTTGGCTATGGTTGTGTGTCGAGTTTGATGTTCCCTAAGGAAGTAGTAGGAGCTTGACACCAATTGCTACCAGGAGCATCGTGTGGTTTTGCTTCTAAATCCTTAGAGGTACATCGAGTGCGCTATATTAGTTATACTAGTGAATCTTCGGCCACATCTGAAAGGTCCGCAAAATTTGAGCTTTGTTGGCTTTTTGGTTTTTTTTCGCGGTTCTTGTTTCTTTTCTCGTTTCCGTTCTGTTGCTCCGACTGGATCCATCCGCAAGTGCTGTCAAGAAGACCGATATACAACTTGGATAATACCCAATAATCCAAATAAGTAAGAGTCAAGCCAAGTCAACTGCCTGATATCCAGAACACCAACACTAGATCTATCAAGAATGAAGAATGGGTCAGAAGCAGACTCTGCGTGGCACAGACAAGGCCAGAATATATATGAGAGAGTTTGCCCCAGAACAAATCACATTTAAGGAACAACGAGATGAGCTATCGGGAAGGGACACCAGTAAGAGCAAGTTAGTCGGCCCTCGACACAAGGATTGTTTCAGTCAGCGGGAAGAACCTTGAGTCTTTTCTCAATGGACTTAAGAATCATGTATTACCCACAGAAGACATATTGCAAGAATGTGAAGGTGCCGAGAGCAACCACAAAACTCTAGTACGTTGATACAAATTTCAAAGTATATTCTGTAATTCACCGATGCATATACAAATTTTCTGGGCATGATGAACAAGGTCTGCGAGAAATATGGATAAGTTCGCGGTTGCCCAGAATCAATGAGAACCTCACATGCTTGGAAGCTCAGCTGAACCAAATGGAATTATCTGCCAACCGCTTACTACCGGCAACACTTGGTTCAAATGCAAAGGGTATTCTGAATTAATTGTCAACATAACGTCGGCATCAGTTGTGCAACCTTTATAACAACAGTGATCAGACCAGCAGAAGGACAAGCGGTATGCATGACCACCGAAATATCTTCAGTCAAGGTATGGCCTATACCAAATTTTGACTCCGCTATGGGTAAATTCCGGATACTTCGAAAGGAAGCCAGAATCGTCCACAGGACCAACCACATGTCACAGTGAGAGGCTTCTGGTAGAAGAAACCCAGCCTTCCTCCGCAAGCTATCAAGAAGAGCTTGCGACGCAAGACTCCCAACCTTCCTCACTACACTACTTAGGTAGAAAATCTTCTGGGATACGGTACTTCAGTCTTTCTCAGCCCGCTACCGCAAAAATCTTCCAGCATAAGGCACCTGACCTTCCTCAGTAATCCACATGAGGGAAAGCTTCTAAGGTACGATAGCCAGACTTCTTCGGCACACTACCCCGGTAGAAGCTTCTAGCGTAAGGTATTCAACCTTCTTCAGCATGCCGTCATGGCCACAATAATCTTGTCAGAGGCACGCACAAGTCCAGACACACGTCCGCCTTAGAGCTCAATGGTTATGAAAAGATTCGTCCTACCATGCATATGTTGTGAGCATGCAGTCCAGTGGATCAGTTCATGCGAGCCACTCGTACACCGGAATGACTGTGTTCAGAGAAATATTGGCCTCACACTTCAAAGAAGGATATGAACGCAGTAATCCCTACGAGATATGCAAGAGTAAGTTATGATACGACCAAGGAGCCGTGTTGGCCGGTCATGACAGCTCCATAAACGGGAACCTTTAGGAATAAAGAAGTTTTGGATAAACAACTTCCATGATGGTCAACAAGGTAAAGCTTCATGGATAAGGTGATATTACCAATCCATATCAGACTCTTGCATATGCGGCCACAACAATGCACAACTTGCGGTGACAAGTGAGCTTGCCGCACTCATCATGAATACGGGCCCTCAACCAAGACAAGAGGCTATGCTCAGAAAAATACACCGGATGTTAGCCATACTATGCCCAGCTCAGTGGTCATAACAAGGACTACAGAGGCTATATATGGCAGAGCCACCTCAGTAATTGACAAAGTTTGATAGTATGAATTCACTTGGAAACAAGACATTCAGATAGAATGGCTAAAAGCACATACATGTCGGCATCGATGGTTCGTAGACGCCATGAGATCAGTGGAATAAGAGATTACCGTCTATGATTACTTTGTGGTCATGCCCGACAGTCCAGTTGGGGATATAGTAGCAGTAGCTTGGTCATGCTGGATTGTGGGTCACCTAAGGACAAAGCCCGAATGCATATGACAGAAGAAAGCATCCGTATAGAACCCATAGCCAGACTAAGAATTTATCCTGAACAAGACACGGGGACAATTGTCCATAGATACTCAAGAGGAATAATGGGTGTATGCATGCAATACTATGCACCAAGAAAGGATGACTTGCCCTTGGTAGGTAGTGTACCAAGTATCGCAGTAAAAGCCAAAGGAGCTAGCTCCAGGCCATGGAAGTCAAGATATTTGTTGGTATTACCCGCTACCTCACCAAGCAACAAACTATCAGGACAAAAGGTACACCTGACCGGAAAGAGAAGGATTCAATACAGCCGTTTGAGAAGACAGCACCTGAGCCATCAGAAGGGGCAGTTAAAAGGACCAGCAAATCAATGAAGACAAGACAGTTGATGGATCCAAGTCACACACAGGTAAGTCCCCCTTAGCCGGGAGGTAAGCCCGGAAATCTCGAGGACGAGATTTTCTTAAGGGGGGTAGGTTTGTGACACCCTGGTTTTCGCTCCATGTTTTTTTTCCTTCGCGGTATTTGGCTCCCGTCTTTTTTTTTGAGGTTATCGGATTTTCTCTTGCTCTTGGGTATATGAAGATGGTCATTTAGCCTTGCCTTTCCTATCCAACCAGAGATTCTCTCCAGACCAACCTTGCCACTGAAAATTTATTCTCAGGATTTTGCCACCAAAACCCTACCTTCCGAGTTGCCGGAAGGGAAACCCTAATTCCGGCTGTTACAAAGGAACCCCAATTTCCTTTGATCCGTTAACTCCCAAACTTTTCCCAGTGATCATCCTACCCCTATAAACCCAGGATATGCAAAAATATTGCTAAGTCATTTGCAATATTTTTCATTTAAAATTAATTTCTTTTTCTGCCAACTAAAGGAATTAAATCCAGGAAAATATCTATCCATCTCCAAAGTTTATGAAAACTTGTGGAGATATTCTTTGTGATCATATTGAGCTCTCATAAAAATATTGGCAATAATTAAATAAGGGAAATTGCCTTTTCCTATTTAAAGCCAATATTGTAATTTGGGCACTTTCCAAAGGAGCTACCATTTTGGTAGCTAGGAAAAATCCCAAATAATTTGTGGAGCTTCTCCTATCCATATCTTCACCATTTCCATCAAAAACCCAAGTTCCATAGTTCATAGTTTGAGCACATCTTCCATTTGCAAATTCTGTCCAGATTTCCAGTTTGCAAAGGACGTGCTTGAACCCTTGATCCTTCTGGGCTGAAATTTTTTAGGGTTGTTAACAATGATAAATGAACCCTGTATCCCAAAAACCAGCCCATTTCATCTAGCCAATTTTTCCCCAGTAAATTATCTAAGTTTCTGTCCAGCAGGAACCTCTGTGAAGGAAGTACCATTTTGGCATTTTCAAATAAACTGAAATTTTGCCAGTACCTACATGTATCCAAATAACTTCCCTCCATCAAAATTCAGCTCATTCCATCAAGCCATTTGAGCACAACTTCCAAATCTAGATTCTGGACCAAATTTGAAAATGCAAAGGAAGTATATGCAAATGAGGTCCAAATGCCTTCAAATTTTACCAACACCTAGTCCTTCCTACCACATTTCATTGTGACAAAGATCCAACTCCATTTCTCCAGAAAATTCCAGCCAATTTTGCTGTCTGAATCTATTTCAGCAAGTTTCTCTCACCTCATAGCCACCTAGCTAGTTCTACGCACTTCTTTCATCTATTCGAGCAACGAGAGACTTGTTGGATAAGCTTGGACAAGAAGGAGCCTTCCAGAGCAAGCCATGCACGTGGTGACCGCGTGGACAGTAGGCAGAAGCGGCGCTCCGCGTGGTGTCCTCGTCGGCCAGCTCGCTCTGGCCAATTCTGGCTTGTCCGAGCATGTCTCATGGCTCCGCGGCGTCCACCTGCCCCTCCCTAGACTCTTCTCCCCTCCGAATTCTTCTTCTCCATGCCACGGCGAGCCCCGCCACGGCACTGTCCCGCCCATGACGCCATCGTCTTCTTCTCTCCAGTTGGCGTCTTCCTCCCCGAGCCGTCCCCTCCCTCTGATCTTCGTCAGGTCGGCACCACTTTTCACACGACACCTCGCCGGAGCTCCAGTGCGAGGATGAGAATGCCACCGCGGCCGTCCTCATCTGTTCGCCGCGGCCTGGCTATAAATAGCCGCCTCCCGGCCCCCTCGAGCTCAAACCCACCGCCGCAGCGGCCTCCTCCCCCTCCCAGCTACCTCCCCGGATCCTCGTTCGAGCTCCTGGAGCACTCCGCTCCCCTCTCTGGCCGAAACCTTGCCGCCGGCTGCCGCTCGAATTCGAACCCCCCGAACCCTCCCTGCTCCACCTGTCCGTCAGTATCGACCACCGCCACCACCCTAGACCCTCCCCGCAGCTCGCCGCCTCCTCCCCATGGCCGTAACGCCGAGACCGTCGTCGCCCGGAGCCCCGTCCGCCATCGGGTACGGCTCCTCTTGCTGAGCTCGTCCATAGGTCCAGCGTCGCGGTGGACGGCCTGCGCCGTCGGCAATCGCCGGTCGAGCGTCGCCCTGCCACGGCCGAGCACGGCGGGAGGAAGGAGATGACGCCTCCCTGGCCAGCCGGTGGGCCCCACTATAAGAGAGAGTGGGGAAGGGTACCCCGGGCCCGCGGTGACTTAAGTGGAGACGGCTTTTGTGGAATACGCCTTCCCGTGCGGGTAACATACTCTTTGGCGGTTTCGGACCAGAGTACGCCTCTGCTTAACCAAAAGCGTATTCATGTAAGTGCGCCTTCTGTTTCAGCCCGCCGCCGAAATCCTTAAGTCGTGGACGTTCACCGGTTAAGGACAGAAACGAATAGTTTTCTGATCGTTCTCAGCCTAACGAACGAACGCCCGTAACTTTGCGACCGTAACTCCGATTCAGGTGATTCCAAAGCCCACTTCTTTAGTTCGTCGAGCTCGTTCCGATGATGTCACTTTCACCATGTTGACACTTTCTGAAAATGACCATAATACCCCTGCCCTATATCCAGCCTTCCCAAGAGGGAATCCTTTCCAGCAAAATTTCCGCGAGGTGATCGCACTTCTTTCCGCAGTATTCCTTCACCCCCAGGCAAGCCGACCATCTGATATGTGCCCTAAAGCATTGCTCTGTGTTATTCTTGCGTGTTTAGTTAATGAATATGCCTGTGTTAGATATAATTAAACTCCTGCTAGTTGCATTTGTTATTTACATTACCTGATAATGCTCATCAGATTATCGCACTATTGACTCGTAGATGACAATGTGGAGATAGGTTGATAGGTTTTCATAATTGTTACATCATGCATGGTTACTGTTATTGCAATAATAAAGAATGTGACTTAATGATAACAACCTCCTCCGTCGGCTGGATCGAGTCATAGTGCCACCGAACCGAGCTTTCAAGTCCAGCCACATTTGCCGGTATGGGACGGCCCTAGCTTGGTCTATTGTCCTGCCTCTTATCGGTACCACCAAAGAGGGAAGGTTATGCGTGCGCGCTACCCTGGCCCAGTAGGCGGCGATAACCTTGTGAGCCCAGTTGTTTGTTTGCGTGCAGTCCTCGTTTGGGACAGTTTAGTTTGGCCATGACGGTGGCAGGTGTCACGGGGTGACACAGGGGCCACCCAGGACATGACCCTGGGAGGGTATGATTGTCGGTGGGACCGTAAGAGTGCCAAGCAATTGACAAGGTTTTGTTGGAGCAGCACCGCTCCACCCGAATGGGAACATGTACTAAAGTACGAGGCCAGGAGCTCCATGGTGTGGGTAAAGTGCGCAACCTCTGTAGAGTGTAAATCTATTCGAATAGCCGCGTCCTCGGTCATGGGACACAGTTCGTACTAGGTCACACTATTTGGTCTGTGTCGAGTCTGGAGGAACAAACCATATGATGTTAATAATGGACCAGAGAAAGGTATGATTTGTCAGACTTGCAGTACGGATGCTTGGACATCAGATGATGTCGGGGGTATGAATGTTAGCCATGCGATGGCTATGAGCTAAAGGGTCGGATGACCACAAGACTTGGATTGGATTTGGACCGGATTTGGTTTGGATCATGACATATTCGGAGTAAGGATTATTTATTGGATATGCTTTATCTTCGTCATACTGCAGTTACTTTGATAGTTTACATGCTAGATAATACTGTTAGGACATGATCCGTAATAATGATGCTAGATAATCCTGCTATGACATGATGATTAATGCTGCTAGATGATTGATATTGCTAGATAATCCTGCTAAGACATGATAGCTAATACTGTTAAGATAACAAATGCATGATTGAATGCAATGGATCGCATTGCTTGTTGTATATGTTGGTTTGGTTTGCTTGCGAGTACATTCAAAAGTACTCAGCGGCCTTCAATGTGGCCAGGTTCCCCTAAGGATTCGACAACATCTAGCGAGGAGCCAGAGTGTTCGCGGGCTAGAAGAGTAACCCAGTCAGATCCCTGTGGATTGGAGCCGCACCAAGACCATGCTGCCTTAGATAGAGCTTTTCTGCTGCCATCACCCTTGTAAAATATCATGTAAGACTGATATATCCATTAATAGAAATGTCTGTGTTCATGATACTTGTTGTAAAAGCACATGCCAGAGTGATTTTCCTGGGCTGGTGTGTGCGGTGACCGTCTGGCTATAGTGGTATCCAGGCGGGGCGCCACATGGCTGCGGCTTCCTCGTCCTTTCGCTAGGGCGATGGAAGACAGTCATCTGTGCAGCTTGTGGCTGCGTGTGGACGGCTACTGCAACGGACCAGTCTGGGTTACCGTCGAGACCTCCACCAACGGCATCATGTACTTCACGCGTGGATGGAAGTCCTTTGTCCGTGCTCGCTGCTTGGGGCAGGGACACCTCCTTCACTTCAGGTTGGACGGATCTGACACGCTCGTCGTGAAGTTCTTCGGGGCTTCAGGCGCTCGCCTGGAGTGCTGCGCGGAGAGCTCGAGCGACAGCGACACCGCATCCTCCAGCGAGACCGAGGACGATGACGATGAGGACAACGATGACGGTGCTCCAAACGTCAAGATCAAGGATGATGGCTCCGACTCCAGCTGAACGCCGGCAGCACCATCATCTGGTCTTCCGGGAACGAGTCGGGCTTCGCGTAGGCGCCCCTTTTGCCCTTGTATTGCACTCGATGTAAACCCTGCGAGGAAGGGCTAAGAAAATGTTAGCGAGCACTCTTTAATGAATATCTATTATTTGTCATGCTTAGATGAATGCGTGTTATTCCGCTTGTTTTTCTTTGTCTTTGTATGATTGTATTCCCTACGCTGTTTGGAAACTTGCCGGTGCGCACACTTGCCGCGAGCGCTTTGAGGAACAGGTCCTTAGCAGCCTGCTGGAAGTGCCGCCATTGGCAAGGTAACTTGCTGGTCATAGTGCAGCTACAGATCTTGCCAAGCGGACTCGAGGCAAAATCAGAGTGTGAATGACCACACCGGCAAGGTAACTTGTCGGTCATTGTTCAGCTGCAGACCTTGCCGAGCGGACTCGAGGCAAAATCAGAGCGTGAATGATCACGACAAGGTTCCTTCGTGTGCAAGTTTTTCATACAAACACAGAATTGTTCAAGGGAAACTACAAACATAACAAGGAAATTGTTTCAAAGTTTTTCAACTTAGATTTTCCTTGCACTATCTCTCTTGTCGCATAAAATGATCACTTGAACGTCATTAAATGGTACCCCGATCATCACTCCCCCCAGGAAACTTGCACGCGAGGGATCCTTCTGTCCTTTGAGAAAAAGAAAGAAGAGAAAAGAGTGGTTTGGGAACCTTTACGGTTCATCAGTCATTTCATACAAATTAGAGTGTAATCACAATGTCATATGCATTTATATACAAATGAATATGTACAAAGAGTTGCGAAACACTTAGCTTTATTTCACTTATGCACAGGGTCTGCGCCTGGCTTTGTACAAAGGGTCACATGTCTTGCCGACAAAGCTTCTACAAAAGGGGTTGCCGGGAGGCCCGGCAACTGCGCCTTATGGGTAGAACTTGCGAAGATGCTCAATATTCCATGAGTTTTGCACTGGGATGCCATCTTCGGTCTCCAGATGCACTGCGCCAGGTCTGGTGACTCGTGCTACCCGGTAAGGGCCTTCCCACTTCGGCGTCAACTTGTTTGATTTCTTGGCGGACAGAACGCGCTGAACAACAAGGTCACCTTCCTCAAGGCTTCGGGCATGCACTTTGCGGGCTGGTAGCGTGCAGCTCGCACAGCCGCCCGAAGACGATCTTCCTCAAGGAGCGTTGCGTCATCTTGCTGCACCTGCTCTTGCTCTGCCTCATCATAGGCAAGCACTTGAGGTGACCCGTATATGAGTTCCGTGGGGAGCACCGCTTCTGCACCATAGACTAGGGAGAAGGGTGTTTGGCCGGTAGCTCGATTTGGTGTCGTTCTGAGTGACCAAAGAACCGCCGGCAACTCATTAATCCAGCGTCTTCCACACTTGCATAGCCTATTCAAAGTTCTTGTCTTGAGGCCTCGCAGCACTTCAACATTTGCCCTTTCCGCTTGACCGTTGCTTCTCGGGTGAGCAACAGATGCAAAACAGATTTTGCTGCCAAGGGTCTTGGGTGTACTGCATGAAGGTGCGGCTCGTGAATTGTGTACCGTTGTCGGTGATGATTCTGTTAGGAACCCCGAAACGGCAAACTAATCCTTTGTAGAATTTGATGGCCGATTGCACTGTCACCTTCCTCACTGGCTCCACTTCAGGCCACTTTGTGAACTTGTCGATGGCGACGTACAAGAACTCAAAGCCCTCGGTAGCACAGGGGAAGGGGCCCAAACTATCAAGCCCCCAGACCGAAAAAGGCCAGGAGAGAGGGATTGTTTGAAGAGCTTGAGCTGGCTGATGTATGTTCTTCGAATGGAACTGGCACGCTTCACACTTGGTTACTAGCTCAGTTGCATCCTGGGGGGCAGTGGGCCAATAGAAGAATTGCCGGCAAATTCTCTTGATCCTATGTGAGAGCCACATATGCCTCCATATATCTCCGCCAATAGCTTTAGTCCATCTTTCTGGCAAATACACTTCAATTTCACACCGTTTGGTCTCTTTCTGTATAGCGTGTTATCCACAAACTGATACATACTTGACTGACGGGCTACTTTCTCAGCTTCTTCTTGGTCATCAGGAAGTTCTCCTGTTTGAAGGAAATGAACAACTTACTGTGCCCAAGTTGGAGCCTGTGGCTCGACAACAAGGATTAAAGGCATTTTTTCAGCCGTGGCAGCGCTTGCTTTAGTGGCAAGAACCTGAGGTTCTGCGCGAAGCCGCTGCTCACCAGTGG
This sequence comes from Elymus sibiricus, assembly GCA_039707655.1. Classification (NCBI taxonomy): domain Eukaryota; kingdom Viridiplantae; phylum Streptophyta; class Magnoliopsida; order Poales; family Poaceae; genus Elymus; species Elymus sibiricus. The sequence goes on from CM077666.1 coordinate 335,879,396, forward strand.
TCATGTCGTTGTTCCCGGCAACTTTCTTGCTGGCGGCTTCTGGGAGCTCTGCCGGAAAATACATGCCGGTATTCAACTTTCTTCTTTTACTGGCCTACGTTGATGGAGTGACTGATGGTTGATTCAAATGGAGCACAAAAGTTCCCGGTTCCATGGGTAGTTTTTGAGCGGCAAACTTCGACAGATGATCAACAATGCTGTTTTCCGCACGAGGGATGTGCTCTGTTTGCAATCCGTCAAAGTGCTCTTCCAATTTCCTCACTTCTTCCACATATGCTTCCATCAATAGGCTCTGGTAATCTTTGTTTACTTGTTTCACAACAAGCTGCGAGTCGCCACGGACGATCAACTTTCTGATCCCGAGGTTCACTGCGATCCTGAGACCGGCAAGGAGCCCTTCATACTCAGCAGTGTTGTTTGTTGCTTTCTCCCAGGGAAAGTGCATTTGGACTATATACTTGAGGTGCTCTCCGGTGGGCGCGGCAAGCAGCACTCCGGCTCCGGCGCCTTGCAGCGAGAAGGCACCATCAAAGTACATGATCCATTCCTTAGCTGTTTCTTTGCCGGGCAGAGCTGTTTCTTGAATCTCTTCGTCTTGCGTTGGCGTCCATTCTGCAATGAACTCCACCAAGGCTCTGCTCTGAATAGTTGATGTGCTCTCAAACTTGAGTGCAAAGCTCGACAACTCCAACGCCCACTCTACTATCCTACCAGTTGCATTTGGATTTCTCAAAATACGCTGCAACGGAAAGCGAGTGACGACGGTAATCTCATGTGCTTGGAAGTAGTGACGCAGCTTCCCTGAGGCCATGAGAAGGCCGAAAAGCAACTTCTGCACTCCAGAGTATCTTGATCTAGCCCCCTGCCAGAGGGAACTAACAAAATACACTGGACGCTGCACCACCTTCTTCTTCGGCACCACTTGTTGATCCGTTTCATTTGCTTGCGCTATTTCTGATTTGTTAGCACCTGACCTTGCCGGAAAAGATTCCGGTTTGTCGCTGGATGGGCTTGCCACTGTTGCTTCTCCGTCATCAGTTTCTCTCTGAGCCACTAATGCAGCACTGACCACTTGATTCGTTGCCGGTAGATATAGCAGCAACGACTCTTGTGGTTGAGGTGCAACTAGTGTTGGCACGGAGGAGAGGTATCTTTTCAAATCCTGCAGTGCGGCCACCGCTTCCGGAGTCCATCTCATTTGTCCTGCCTTTTTCAAAATCTTGAAAAACGGCAAGGCGCACTCAGCAGATTTTGAAATGAACCTACTCAAGGCGGCAACACAGCCGGCAAGACGCCGCACATCCTTGACGCTTTTTGGTGCTTGAATCTGCTCTATTGCTTTGATCTTGTCGGGATTTGCTTCTATTCCGTGTTGAGATACAAAGAACCCAAGAAGTTTGCCGGATGGAACGCCAAACACACACTTCTTGGGGTTGAGCTTCAAATTGATCTTGCGCAAGTTTGCAAATGTTTCTTCTAAGTCTTGAATGAGGGTTGATTTGTCCTTGGTTTTGACCACTATATCGTCCATATATGCTTCCACATTTCTGTGTAGCTGGGGCTCAAAACCAATCTGGACTGCTCTTGCGAATGTTGAACCATCACTCTTTAATCCGAAAGGCATACGCACGAAGCAGTATGTGTCACATGGAGTAATGAATGCGGTTTTCTCCTCATCTTCCTCGGCCATGAATATTTGATGGTATCCAAAATATGCATCAAGGAAGGAGAGTAAATCACAGCTGGTAGTAGAGTCTACAATTTGATCAATGCGCGGCAAAGGGAAAGGATCCTTTGGACATGCTTTGTTAATATCAGTGTAGTCGATACAAAGTCTCCACTTTCCATTTGCTTTTTGCACTACAACTGGGTTCGCCAACCAAGTTGGATGTAGTACACCTCTAACCAAGCATGCTGCTTCTAGTTTTCTAATTTCTTCGGCAATAAACTATTGCCGTTCCAAAGCTTGCCTCCTGATTTTCTGCTTGACGGGCCAAGCATGAGGACAGACAGCAAGGTGGTGCTCAATTACCTCCCTGGGAACACCAGGGATGTCAGATGGACGCCATGCAAACACTTCGACATTCGCCTGCAGGAATGCAACGAGTGCGCTTTCCTATTTGCTGTCAAGGGTGGCATTGATGGTGAAGATACCGTGAGTGTCATCCTCCTTCGCCAACACCTTTGTTGCTGGTGGAGTGGCCTTGGATTTCTTGCCGGTAGAGCACTCCGGCAAGTCTTCAACAGGTGCGCAGCACTCCGAAGAGGCGCGCTTCCCGGAACTCTCGCCAAAGGTCTTGCCGGATTTCTTGCTTTTCTTTTCCTTGGTGGGAGCTGGCGCCTTGGCGGCCTTTGCTGCAACCGCATCTCTGTATAGTTTGTCGACGCATATGACTGCATCTTTCTTGTCGGAATTGATGGAAATGGCACCCATCGGCCCTGGCATCTTCAACGTGTTATAGGCATAATGGGACGCTGCCATAAACTTAGCCAAAGCTGGGCGGCCAAGAATTCCATTATACGGCAAAGGGATCTTGACAACATTAAACACAATCTTCTCTATTCTGTAGTTCAATTCCCCGCCAAACGTCACCGGCAATGTGATCTTCCCCTTGGGTTGGCTCCTTCCCGGATTCACTCCTTGAAATGTACCAGTTTTCTCGAGCTCCTCGTCGGGGATCTACAGCCTCTTGATTACTTCTGGAGAAATCAAATTTAGGCCGGCCCCACCATCAACTAACATTTTCGTGACCTGGAGGTTGCGAATTGTTGGTGAAACCAACAACGGCAAGCACCCGACCGCAGTTGTGCGATCAGGGTGATCCTCGGCATAAAAAATGATGGGCGTGTGTGACCATTTGAGTGGCTTTTGGGCACCTATTGCCAGTTCTGCTGTGTTGACCTCACACGCCCACTGTTTGAGTTGGCGGTGAGAGGAATGCAAAGATGCACCCCCGTCAATGCACATGGCCTCAGTTGCCTTTTGGAATTCTTGTTCACTGGACTCGTTGTCATCCTCTTCGTCACTTCCATCGTCTTCCTCTTTCTTTCCTCGGCCTCTAGCAGGCTTCTCTTTCTGCTGCTTGGCCTTGCCACGGCGTCCTCCTCAACCACCACGACCCTTTTTGCCGGATCCACCAACACCATCCTGACCCTTTTCCTTGTCGCGTTTTTCATATTCAGCTTTCTGTTTTTCCGCGAGGTGCTCGACTTGTCGGCACTCTTGGAGATCATGGCCCTTGGTGCGGTGAATCTTGCAATATGGCCCATCAGATTTTCCAGCCTTCTCGTTTGCCGCTGCCTCCTGACAAGCGGCGCATACAGCAGCCTCCTTGCCGGAGTCTTCTGTCTTGGCTTTCTTGGTGGTATTGGAGTTCCCGGACCCTTCGACAACAATCACAGTTTTGCCCTTGTGCTTCCTGTTGTGCTTTTGGCCCTTTTTCTTCGGGGTGGCAGCATCATCATCCTCGGAGTCCACCTCGGCACCAGCATCCTCCCCGGGAAGTCTCCTTCCTTCCTCAGCACGCGCACACTTATCCGCCAATGTGTAGAGTCCGTTGACGGTCTTAAGCAGCTTGACATTCATCTTCTCCTGCATCCTTCGATTGCGCATGTTCGTGTGGAAGGTGGCAATCACAGCTGCGGGGTGCACATCTGGGATATTGCGGTGCACACGACTGAATCTCTGGATGTACTTGCGCAAAGTTTCGCCATCTCCTTGCAGGATTACTTGCAGGTCACTGGGCTGTCCAGGGGCCTTGTGGCCTCCGGTAAAGGCACCAACAAACTCATTGCAGAGATCTGACCACGAAGAAATGGAGTTTTCCGGCAAGTTCATCAGCCAAGATCTCACGTTGGGCTTCAGCACCAATGGAAAGTAGTTGGCGAGAATCTTCTCATCTCTTCCCCCGGTAGCTTGCACGGCAATCATGTAGATGCCCAGAAACTCTGCCGGGTTCAGCTTGCCGTCATACTTTTCTCGCACTTCCGGCTTGAAGGCCCGGACGGATGGCCAACGGACTTGCCGTAGCTCATGAGTGAAGGCTGGACATCCAACCTCGTAAGGCAGATACCCGCCAACCTCGGGGGCAGGCTCATCAACGACTGGGCCGTTGCGCGCATCGGATTGACAGTGCACCTCCCGGCGCCGTTCAATGGTGGTGCGGGCATCCTCTACCCGTCTGTCCTGCAGCACTTGCCGCTGATCTTGCCGCGCTCGCGGATCTGAAGAAGCCATCGACATCTCGTTGGGATCGAAAAATCGTTGAGCTTGCCGCGGTTGCTGTTGACGTTGTTGCTGTTGCTGCGGAGGTGACTGCACCGTTGGCGCAGCACCTTCAACACGACCACCAGTTGGAGCTAATGGTGTTGTTCGTAGGCACCGAGATGGCTCCGCTTGCTGTGATCTGCTTGACTCGGCAAATCCAATCAGGCTCTGAATGGTGGCTCTCCACTCATCCATCTTTTCTGCTGCCGGAGGAAAGTTTAGCAGCATCTGGGCTCGCGCCATCGCCTCTGCTGCTGTGGCTGGCATGGCCGGAAGCAAAGACACGACGTCGCTCTACTTCTGGCAGAGCCTGCAGGAGCGTCATCGCGATCTCGCTGCCGCGGCGCATGTTCAGCAGCGGGCTGCCGTAGCAGAGGTGGAGCTTGAAGATCTGGGACTTGATCGACAAGCGTCTTGCCATGTGGATGCCGCCGCCCAGAGTCGTCGAGGCCGCTCGGAGTCACATTGCGCCCATCATGCGACGGGAGCGATGTGTGCCTTGATGCAGCATCTTTGGACGTCGCCGTGGCGGGATCTTGGCTCACGCCAGCCCGGGCATTGTTGCTCCGGTGGCTGCATTTGTCGACGCGGCAAGGAGGAGGAAGACATCCATCCGTCCCGTCCGCGTCGTTGCGGGCTTGGTTGCCAGAGGGTCGAGGAAGTCATCCGCCTCCAGCGCTTCCGCCTCGTACTCCGGCCACGGTGGGCATGGCGACCGCGCCACCTGCGCTGGTCGTGCCAACCGCGGTGTCCGCACCGCCTGCGTCGGCCGTGCCGCCTGCGCCGCCTGCGGATAGATGCGAAGGAACCTTGGAGGTGGAAGGATACGTCATCATGATGCCCTTCTTCTTGGGGGCCATCGGCGATGATGAAGACGATGATGTAGCTGATGAAATTGACGCGCAATCTGTGGATTCAGGTTTGCGCAAGCGATCCCCCAACCTGGCGCACTAAAGATGTGGTGGGTACGACCATCTATGGGGCCATCTAGCCACTTTGTAGTTCGGCAAGGAAGATCGACGAGCACAAAGAGCAGAATCAATAGAGAACGCGAGGGATTTACCCAGGTTCGGGCCACCGTGAGGTGTAAAACCCTACTCCTGCTTTGTATATTGGATGTGTATGAGCACAAGTACAAGGAGTGCTTCTCCCGGCAAGGTGCAGAAAGAGCAGCTACACATGCAAGTTGTGCAAGGGTTCGATCGAGCGATCGAGCAATCCCTCCCTGTAAACGTTGCCCTGGCCCTCCTTTTATAGCTCAAGGGGTCACCACAGTGGCAAAACAGTCATTACAAGTTGATTAGATAGAAAACAGTGCTATCATACCTAACTCTGCCAGTTTAGAACAAAAGCAATAAATGCTCCGTTAGGTGTCATGTGGAGAAGGAGCCCCAGCAAGGATTCTGCACCGCTCGCCCAGCTACCTCATATTAGCTTGACACACCTTTTGGACGGGTGTCATTAAAGGCAAATCTCCTTCCAGCATGCTGACACATGCCTGACAAGTCTCATCTAACTACCTGAGAGCTCGACACCTCATCGACTGGCGACTGGCTGCTCTATGAGGTGGAGCGCTAACAGTTAGCGAGGGCTTGCCGGCACAGAACTTGCCGGGTCTTCACCTTGCCGGCTCGGCCTTGCCGGCAAAGGTTATCTTTGGTGTAGAACTTGATTGCTTTGTCTTGACCTTCTCTCCAGTCGCTTCTGCAGCTGGGTCTTGAATCTTGATGTTTGGCAGCTTCCGGCAAGCTTTGGCTAGCAGGGAAGCTGCCACTGTTTGTGCATAAGTCAGGGTATAAAATACCCATGTTTTATACACCGACAGAGGTGAAGTTGACACTTAATGAACAGTCATAAGTTAATGAAAATGCAATCAAGTGTCAACCTGCCTCGCTCACACAGCGAGAATTGATCGACCTATGCAACAAGAAAGATGCTTGTTGCCTACCGCCGACACTGCTATTTAAGCATGTCGGCCTAGTGGGAACCAGGGTACCACGGCCCATCTGCCTCTGGCCCGGAGGAGGACGCTTGGGCTGGCCCATGAGGGTGGCCTTGCCTCAGCCGCTCCGGAGGAAGCCGCCTCGCGAGGCCCCTCGCCGCCAGGTCAGGCCCTGCCGAGGCCGCCAAGCACCAGGTTCCCTCGCGAGGCCTCCTCATGAAGCAGATCGTATGACGCCAGCCATAGGGCTCCGTGCCCAGCACATGGGTGACGTCCCGCTGTCAGGATAAGGATAGCGGTGCATGACCAAGCCCAGCTTCCATTCTGGTGATAAGGGAGCAGCGACATCTACCTCCCCCAAAGCAAGCCCCAAAGGTTTTCCTCTTTGGTAATAGAAGATCAGGATGGATCGGCGTGCCAAGACGGAGGTCATCACCAAGCCCACAAGCGCGTCACAAAGACTACTTTATCAGGTGGAGACCGCCTTTAGTCAGGATAGAGTTGCGCGCCTGTCCCCCTTTGAATTGCCGCCCTGTGGCCACCCTTTCCCGCTCATATTTTTGGGGAAGAGGACCAAGGCACTACAAAAGGGGCAGGGCTGCTTCCATGTAAGGGGATCGACCCATTCTCCCCCACACCTCTTGTCTCTTGAGCACAAGCTCTCCACCACAGAGCAATCCAACATAGGCAGGAGTACGGTATTACACCGCACGGTGGCCCGAACCTGGGTAGCTCACGTGTCCCCTTCGTGTCCGGTGAGAGCCAGCGAGCCCATCGTGTTCCCGCCATAGTTGCCGTCGCGTCGTAGGTTGCCAAGCAAAGTCCCCCAGTGTTTGAATCCTAAGTTCTTGGAGAAGTTTCTTGGACGCAGATCCTAGACTCCGATATTTGGCACGCCAGGTAGGGGGACTTGCCATCTTTGCGCCTTCGACTTCGACCCCAGCATCGACATGGACGACGACGCCGCTCGCCAGGAACGCTGTCGGAAGTGGGGCTCCGGGGACCCAAAGGTTCGAACACTGGGGTGAGCTTGTTCTACCTACTTCGTCTCCTACCACGGTTAAGCGACGGCGAGGCGACGGCGAGAGCGCGATAGCGAGGGAAGGGGCGAGGACTCAGTGGTTTACCTAGGTTCGGGCCACCTTGCGGTGTAAGACCCTACTCCTGCTTGGTTGGTATTGCTCTGGTGCGAGAGAGAGAGAGAGAGTACAAGGTCGAGGGCCATGGGAATTGGCCTCCTCTACAAGGGCTGCTCTGCCCCCCTTATACCCGCGTCGGTCCTCTTCCCCCTTGAAACTTAGGCGGGAAGGGCTGCCACACTTGGCGGGTTTTGAAAGGGGACGGGCGCTCAGGCTATCCTGACTAAAGGCGGTCTTCGCCTGCCAAAGCGTGATCCATGACGCACCGGTGGGCTCGGTGATGACCTCCGCCCTGCGCGCCTGCCGTCTTGGTCTTCCTTCGCCGATCGGGCAACCTTTGGGGTTGCTTTGGGGAGTAGGTATCTGGCCCTGCTCCCTTAACACAAAAGAGGAAACCATCTTCATCCGCGCCTGCTGGCGCGGCCTCTGTCGTCGCTCATCGCCACGCGCATCACCCACGTGATGGGCCCCAGACCGCGCGGCTGTGCCGAACGGCCTTGCCTTGTAAGCCATCGGGAGGATGCCTCGGGAGACAGCCTCGGAGGAACGCCTTGTGAGGGGGCCTCGGGAGGCAGCCTCGGGGGACCACCTCGTGAGGGGGCCTCATGAGGCGGCCTCGTGCGGCGGCCTTGTGAGGGGGCCTCGGGTGGAGCCGCTGCTGAGTCCTGCTTGCCTGCTCCCTGAGGAGGGGTCCTCGGGAGGCTGGAGCCATCGGGAGGCCGGAGCCTCGTGAGAGGGCCTCGCGAGGGGGCCGTCGGGAGGCTGGAGCCTCGTGAGGGGGCCTCGCGAGGGGGCCGTCGGGAGGCCGGAGCCTCGTGAGGTGACTTTGATCTGGGGCACCCGTTGGTGGGCCGCCTATCTGGGCCTCCGCCAGGCGCCGCGCCCGGGGCCGCGGGCAGACGGGTCATGGTACCTCGGGTTCCACAACCCCGACAAACGCGCCGTGCGCCGAATTGCCGCCAGGGTCCGCGCGACAACCGCCGCCCGCGGGGCCCCTGGGCGGCACCCTCGCGCTGCCACCAAGCCCGTTCGGGAGCGCGTGGCCTCCTCCGCCCACCCATCGGTGAACGAACAGGCGCACGGCCGCTCCGCCGCCACCTCCTTGCTCGCGCGTCGCGACCCTCCCGCTCCGCATGCCGCACTGCTCATGGCGCAGGAGCTGCTGTGCTACTGCCCCACCGAGGACGGCTACAACGCCTGGCTTGGGCACATCACCGAGCTCGTCGACGCCGCGCGCGATGGCCAGGCACCCTCTCGCTCCTTGCCTGCTATGCCATCCCGCGCCGACCGGGCCGAGCGCAACGCACCTCCTCTGCCTCCTCTAGACCGCGACGTGGCCGAGCGCTGCCCCGCAGCGCACGCCCCGGAGCCGTCCTGCGGCTCGCTTGCGCCGGGTTGCAACGGCGACAGCTGCCATATCGTCCACCGCGCGCCCCCGGATGCGCGCGTGGCCCTTGAGAAGGCGCGCAACCGCCAGGACCGCGTCCTCCATGGCGTCGCCATGGCAGGGCGCCAGAACCGCGCAGCCCTCGACGGTGGAGCCGTCACCAACGGGGGCTACCTGGCCCTCGCCCCCGAGCTACGTCGCATGGTGTGGCCCGACAAGTTCAAGCCAGAGCTCCCTCAGCACTACGATGGCAGCGCCAACCCCACGGAGTTCCTCCTGCTCTACACCATCAGCATCCAGGCCGTGAGGGGGGAATATCGGGTCATGGCGAACTGGTTTCCCATGGCCCTCAAGGATGCTGCGCGCTCATGGCTCAAGAACCACCCCGAGGCGTCCATCTCTTCGTGGGAGGACTTGTGCAAGCAGTTCGTCGCCAACTTCAAGGGCACGAGCGACCGATACCTCACACTCAACAACCTGCGAAACATGCGCCAGCGCCCTGGAGAGCCCCTCCGCAAGTTCATCCAGCGCTTCAGCCATGTGCGGCACAAGATCCCGAAGGCCTCCGACGCCACGATCGTCTCCGCCTTCACCAATGGCGTCACGGACGTGAAGATGCGTGAGAAGCTCTCGGTCAGGGACGAGCTTGACTCCGTAGCAGAGTTGTTCGTCCTCGCCGACCATTGCGCCAAGGCTGAGGAGGGACATCTCTTCCTCCACAACGACATCGACGCCGAGCCAGACGCGGCGAAACCCAAGGGTAAGGACGCCAAGCGCAAGGGCCCTGCCGTGCTTGCGGCGGAGCCGGGCTACAAGCGCGGCCGCGACTGTGGCGAGGCCAAGAAGGACGATCGCCCTTTCTGCGCCTGCTACAACATGAACTCCCACAACACGGAAGACTGCCACGAGCTCAAGCTGCTTCGTGAGGGCCGCACCGAGCGCCGCAAGGAGTGCGGCAATGGCCGCAGTGGTGGCAGCGGAGGTGGCCGCTGGGGTGACAACCACAACAACGGCGCTGGCGACAACAACCGTCAGGGCTGGCCAAACCAGCCGCGGCAGGCTGACCCTCAGGCCAACGCCGCCCCAAAACGCGCCAACGACTCCCCTCCCGCTGAGAATGCTGGGAGCTACCAAGAGCCCCGGATGGTGGCCTGCATCCTCAGCGGGGCCCAGGCCCCTCCATCCAATCTCTACTTCAAGCTGTTCTCTCGGGAGGTGAACGCAGCCCTCCCGGCACTCGAGTCCGCCGGCCGCCTCAAGTGGTCTGAGTTCCCCATCGCCTTCGACGCCAGCGACCACCCCAAGTCCACGAAGGCTATGGACGCCATCCCCCTGCTGTGCACCCCCACCATCAGCAATGTCGTGGTCACCAAGACCCTCATCGACGGAGGCGCCGGCCTCAACATGATCTCCATCGAGACCTTCGAGACGCTCCAAGTGCCCTACGAGCGCCTGATGCCCATCAGGCCCTTCTCGGGCGTCACCGACGGCTCCACTGTCCCCCTGGGGCAGGAGTGCCTTCCCGTCACCTTCGGCACCCGCAAGAATTACCGTACAGAGTTCATCGTCTTCGATGTGGCTCACATCGGCCAGCCTTACAACGCCATCTTGGGCTACCCGACGCTCACCAAGTTCATGGCCGCGACCCACCACGCCTACGGCCTCGTCAAAATGCCCGGCTGCAGCGGTACTATCGGGGGAATTACCCGCGGTCAAGACCCGGCCTGCTACAGGACCTAGCCTCAAGGATGACCCGGCTTGCTATAGGACCTGGCCTCAAGGATGACCCGGCCTGCTACAGGACCTGGCCTCAAGGATGACCCAGCCTGCTAGAGGACCTGGCCTCAAGGATGACCCGGCATGCTACAGGACCTGGCCTCAAGCATGACCCGGCCTGCTACAGGACTTGGGCTCAAGCATGACCCGGCCTGCTATAGAACTGGGATCAAGCATGACCCGGCCTGCTACAGGACCTGGTCTCAAGGATGACTCGGCCTGCTACAGGACCTGGCCTCAAGCATGACCCGGCCTGCTATAGGACCTGGGCTCAAGCATGACCCGCCCTGCTATAGGACCTGGCCTCAAGGATGACCTGGCCTGCTATAGGATCTGGCCTCAAGCATGACCTGGCCTGCTACAGGACCTGGCCTCAAGGATGACCCAGCCTGCAACAGGACCTGGCCTCAAGCATGACCCGGCCTGCTACAGGGCCTGGCCTCAAGCATGACCCGACCTGCTACAGGACCCGGTCTGCTACATGACCTGGACTTAGACGAAATTCCACCAAGGAGTCCAAATACGAGACGAAGACCGCAAACTTGGAAGACACGAAGAACTTAGAGGACTTAGAGTAGGATTCCGACTATGGGTATAACCCGGAATCTCTTGTAACCCCAAGGACTCAGCTATTATATAAAGCGAGTCCCTGGGTCATCAGAAAGGAGAAGTTTTTAGACAGTCAAGTCTCAAGACAGATGTTTTGATAGTCTCGAGACAGATGTTTTGATAGCTCTCGAGACAGAGGTAGCGAAATAGCGACCTTGTAATCGATACCACCATAATCAATAGCAATCAAGTAGGATGTAGGCTTTTACCTCCACCATGAGGGGCCGAACCTGGGTAAACTCGCGTCTTCTCGTTTCCGATCAACCCCATCCAAGCTTCCACCTCGCAGCGATGGCCTCAAAACTTAGTCTTCTCATGAAGACATGTGCTGTGACAAAACCACGACAGGTACCCTCACAGTCCACTACGATGAGAAGGATGCGCTGCAGACCCTCGAGCACGCCTACAAGACTGCCTCCGTCGTGTACCCGGCCGACGAGGACGTGCCTGGGGCGGCTGACGAGATACCCATGAAGAAGAAGCCCCTGCTCTCTCAGGAGCAGGTTGAGTCCAAGAAGGCGTCGCTAGATGGGGGCGAAGCAGGCCCCTCCCTCGCCGGCAGTGGCGGGCCCTCCCCCAAATACGAAGGCGCGCTCGTTACCTTCCTCTGGGCATGCCCTGATGCGTTGGCTTGGACAGCATCAGGCGTTCCCAGCCTACCGAGGGAGGTGATCGAGCACCACTCAGCCGCGTGCCGGAGCGCGCGGCCTGTCAAGCAGAAGGAACGGCGTCAGGCGCCCAAGAAGCAGGAAGTCACCACCCAGGAAATCGACAAGCCCCAGGATGCTGGAATCGCACGTGAAGCCTCCCACCCCAAGTGGATCGCCAGCCTCACCCCCGTCGCCAGGCCACGCGATAGCGTGCGCATGTGCGTCGACTTCATCACCCTCAACCAGGCTTGCCCCGCAGGCCCCTTCACTCCTCCGCGCATCGCCGCAGGATCACCCTGGCTTGTGCGTATGCCATTTGGCCTGGAGGGTGCCACAGCCACCTTCGCGAGGCTGATGCGCATGAGCCCGGAGTCCCACATCGCAAGGAATATGGAGGTGGTTAACACTCGCCCACCGGCCCACCGCGGCCCCACTCATGATGGAGGCGGGTGTTCCGGTACCAAACACATGGAACGCTCGCCATCACCGTAAGTTCTATCCGTGCCCCACGGATACGAGCGACATGGAGATGTACACGCTCCGGGGTTCTCGCTACCCACGCTGCCTTCGTCACGTGAGAGCTCCTTCCCACTCTCGTGGAAGCCCCATGCTCAGCGCTGGCAGATACCCCATGCTCCGCGCTGGCGGCCTACTTGAGGGGCCCTCGGCCGTCACATCCTCAAGCTGACCCGTGTCGAACACGGCAGCATGTATCTTTCTGTTATGTAATGAACCTACTTCATGCATCAGTAAAGCTTATTTCCTCCAAAACCCTGTGTGCTCGTAGCCACAGGGCGCGCGCTCATGATCTCACATGTGCCTGCCACGCGAGTGGGGGCTGGGCACGGTGTCTGTGCTCGGGTCAGTCCCAGCAACACTGAAAAACCCAAGCGACTGAGCTCTAGCTCGCGGGCCTGCTCCCGTGCACGTCACCTCACCAGGTCCTTGGTGCTCTTGTCTCCTCGCATAGCACCCACAGGCGACCTCGCGAGCGCGCCCTGCTGTGCTATTAGCAAGAACTTGGCAGTTTTCCTGGTGCAGCATACGAAGGCCTCAGAAGCCCCCCTCGGGAGGCGCCGCGAGCGGCGTCCTGCGGGCGGAAGGCCTCACGAGGGGCTGCGCCTCATGAGCCACGCCCTGCGAAGGACTCGCCCCAAGCCGCACGCCTCGAAGGAGCTAAGTCTAAAGCACCCCTCGGGTCTTCTTCCCTCTCGTTTCTCTCTCGTGGCATCCTGATTTCCTTGGCACGAGCCGCCTGCGCGTCAAGGGGGGGACCCTGAGCATCGCGCCTCAGGGACTCCTACCAGACCTACGAGCCCTACACCCTCTGGCCTTGCCGAGCGCACGCTCTGGGCATACCAGCGATGGTTGTAGCTTGCCTCGGGGGCTGGGTCCCATTGACACAGGGCACGAAGGCAATGTAAACGGGAAATAAGGGCCTCAGGAGGAAAAACGAAAACGCATAAATCATTAAGTGCTTGACAACAAAAGTACCATGCAAATGTTTTCACGCCCCCAAGGGGCCGCGTCTATCCTATTACAGCAACAGGTCAAGGAGAATTTAGGCGCGTGAGGCGCCGCCGTCGCCGCTCCCACCGCCGTTGAGAGGGGGCTTGCCGCCGCCCCGCTAACTTCTGGCTCGAAGGCGTACAACCCGACAAAGCTGGCCACGCGCTCCCTCACAGCCTCCTCGAGGGGTTCGTGGAGCTCTGTCGGGACAGGGGTCACCACCCGCCCAAAGTCGAAGCGGTCGTCGAGGCGGAGGAGGTTGCTGAAGAGTCGCATGGTCGCTTGGGTTAGCAGGTCACGGCACGCTTCCTCGACGGTGGCATCCATGTCCAGCAGCTGCTTCTTGAGGTCGTCAACCTTGGCCTGGAGCTCATCCCGCTTGGTTGCGAGGCTCCTCTGCTCGTCGAGAGCGGCCTGGGCGGCCGGCAGCTCACGCTCCTTCTCCAGCAGGCGCTCCCATTCTGCCTCCTGGGAGGATGCAGATGCCGCGAGCTCGCCTTCCTAGGTCTTGGCGTTCGCTTCGTGGGTGGCGACCACCTACTGGGACCTAAGGACCTCCTCCTCGCGCTTCGGCAGCTCAGCTTCGCGGGATGCAAGCCGGCCCTCGAGGATGCCCGCGGCCTCCTCCCGCGCCTTAAGCCGATGCTCGCGCGAGGCAGGCTGCTCCTGCAGCGTCTTCTCGTAAGCATCCGCCTCCTCCCGCCACCGCTTGGCCTCCTGGGCGTCTTCGAGGGCCTTCGCGGAGGACGCCTGGGCCTCTTTGACGAGCTGCTCACGCTGCGCCTGCGCCTGCGCCTCCTTGTCCCGCTGGCGGTCAAGCTTCGCCGCCTCACGAAGCTGGCCCCACCCCTTCACCAGCTTCCGCCGCTCCTCCGCACAGAGCTCCGCCTCCTTCCTGAGCTCACCTTCGAGGGCCTCGAGGGCCGCCTTCACGCTGTTGACGGCCCCGCTCCAGGGCGTGGTACCGCTCTCCCCCAGCACCAAGGCACGACTCGCCCAGGTCTCCTAGCCGCCTGCTGGCATCGTCAGACGGGAAGGCACGATTTCGGGCCCCTTCGGCAGGTCCGCACCATCGCCCCCAGCAGGCGTTGCGCTCGCCGTCTGATGAGGAGGGCCCGGAACGGCCACCCTCGGCGTCGCCCCGCGTTTCGGCGTCGCCTTGGGCACCTCGAGGGCCGGCCACTCGGGCCCGGGGACGGTTCCCGCAAGAGCTACGGTGAGCTCCACCGCGGCAGGCATGGGGGGCATCGCCTCGCACCTGAGGGTCACCGCCACGCGCCCCTGGGGAAGCGCCCCCTGGCCATCGACGGCCACACCCCCGCTCTCCGGCCGCCGCTCGGCCTCCTCGCTGCCTCCCGCCGGGTTCGCCACCAGGTGTGCTGGCATGGCGGGCGAGGCGGCCTTCCAAGAGGGGAGGGCCCCTCGACCTTAGCTCTCCTCCTCTTGGCCTTCTCCTCCTCCTCGGCGGCCAGCTCGGGGCTCCTGCGTAGGGGAAGGCTCATCAGGGCCGCAGCAGCCGGGAAGCAGGGATCGATAGGAAGGGGCGGAGGAACTTACTCATCCTTGGGGTAAAAGTGCCTCCTCTTCCGCTCCTTGATGGCGCTACTTCTGCTCCCATCGCGCAGCACGCCTGGGCGGCCACACGAGGGAGCGGCGCGAGTCCCGTCAGAGTCGGCGGCCATGGTGGTCCCCTCCTCCCGCTCCTCGCGGGGTTCGTCGATCTCCGTGGCGTCGCCTCCTCCATCCCTTGCCTGCGCAGGCCTGGCCGGCACGACGCGAAACGCGTCACCTTCGTCGCCCTCATCCTTGCCCAGCCGAAGCCGACGGCGCGCTGGCGGGGACGGAGGGGCTGGTGGAGACGACTCCTCGCTGCTCTCCTTCCTAGAGTCGGAGGCCTCGTGGTCGCCCGAGGAGGACCCCGTCTCCGAAGAATCCTCGAGGAACTCCACGGGCTCCTCGAGATCCGTCCAGACCGGCCCCCACTGGTCGAACTGGGGCATCGCCGCGACCAGCTCAGCCTTCTTGGACCAGCGGTGCACCGGGCGCGCGTCATGGGGCATATCCTCTACCTCCCCTGGAAATAAAACTTCCCAAGCATCGGCCACGGCTTCGGCCGATAGGGACTCCCGTGCCAGCCTGATCTGGTCTTCGACTCCGGTGATGTCCCACACCAGGTGCAAGCGCTTCTGCAGGGGTGCAATGCGGCGGCGGAGAAATTCCTTGGCAATCATGCCCGCCGTAAGCCCGGCCATGCGCAGCTCTGCCAGCCTCGCCAGGATCGGCCTCTGGGCAGCGCCGCGAAGCTTCTTGTGCTCCCAGCGGGGGATCTTCTCAGTCGGCTCGGTAGGGATCGCCAGGTGAGGACTGGTCCACTGGGCATCAACATAAACCCAGCGCGACCTGAAGTTCTCCACCTTCTTCGAGATCTTCATGTCGATGAAGACCTTACCCATCTCGTTGTCGATGCGGAAGGAGGCACCTCCAGAGTGGTGGTTTCCCGAGGAGAAAACCCGCAGGCTGTAGAAGGTCCGAAAGAGCGCCACAGACGGCATCACTCCCAGGAAGGCCTCACAGAGCTATGCGAAGAGAGCGAGGACGAGGATGGAGTTGGGATGAAGGTGGAGAAGGCAAATCTCATAATGCTCAAGGATGGCATAGAGGAAGTCGGAGAAGGGCGGCACCAGCCCGGTGAAGAGCGAGTGGAAAAATACGGGGATTACCGTGCGGCTGAGGTCGCGCTGTGGCAGCGAGCCCGGCCAGATCTCGGTGGCGCCTCCCTCAAAGTGCGCAGAGGCCAACAGGGGGCGGCCCTGGCTAATCCGTTCTCGCTGATGGTGGCCGGCAGCAAGACCGGACCAAGCTCCACTACCGGGGAGCTCTTGCTGGAGGAGGCCTCGGCGGTCACGAGTTTCTTGCCTGGGGCCATGGCAGAGGAGAGATTGGAAGTTGCTGGAGGAGTAACAGAGGAGCTGATCGCGCAGGACGGAGGGCAAGATGGGGACGAAGAGCAATGACGTGCCTGCTGCCCGCGCGGGCAGGCTTTATCGCCTAGACGGCGGTTACCAAGGCGTCGTGGGGAGTGGGGGCGACCCACCCCGCGAAAGACGCCACGCGTCACCTCTGGCCCCGGCAGCTCAATAGGCCCTGATGGGGATATGTACCTAGGGTAGGGTCATAGGCCTGACCTACATACCCCACCTAAGGACACTGCCCCAGAAAGCTTAAGGACAACTAGGAAGTCTCCGACTGAAATCACCAAGACATACAAGTCACTCGACAATATCCACTCGGAGATTACCTTTCACTCGACGGTTATCTTTCACTCGGAAGAACCGGGAGACAGTCGACCGCAGAAGACCAGAAGCCACCCCAGGGAGGCCAACGGGCAGGCGTTCGTCTGTCTCATTAATAGCATTTATTGCATACGTTACCAGTAGCGTTCACCATTATAGCCACGATCAGACCCTTAGACGCCGGACATTATGAGGGGCAGCGGACTCTATATAAGCCGCCCCTCCCCTCTGGCACAAGGGTTCGCACCCTCTGTAAGGATACTCATATTCCACTCCACAGATAAACAAAGCCTCTCCGGAGCACGAGACGTAGGGTTGTTATCTCCACCGTGAGAGGCCCGAACTCGCTAAAATACCGTCTCACCCATATGCATCTCGGTAGATCATGCTCCTTTACCCTACCCCCTTCGTACTGTCGGAATCGTTCCCATGACAGGCCCCGCGTCATTTCGTCCCTAACTGGCGGAACGTGCGCGCCGTGGGCCCGGGGGCTACTGTTGGCCTAGTGGGAACAAGGGTACCACAACCCGTCTGCCTCTAGCCCGGAGGAGGATGCTTGGGCCTGTCCATGAGGGTCGCCTTGCCTCAGCCGCTCCGGAGGAAGCCGCCTCGCGAGGCCTCCGGATACGTCTCCAACGTATCTATAATTTTTGATTGTTCCACGCTGTTATATTATCAATCTTGGATGTTTTTATATACATTTACAACAATTATATATCATTTTTTGGGACTAACCTATTAACTTAGTGCCCAGTGCCAGTTACTGTTTTCTATCAGTTTTTGGTTTTACAGTAAATCAATACCAAACGAAGTCCAAATGCCACGAAACTTTTTGGAGATTTTTTTCTGGACAATACCAACACTAGAAGCTTCGGGAGAAGACCAGACGCCAGAGGAGGTGGCCACGAGCCACCAGGGCGTGCCTGGGGGGGGGGGCAGGCGCGCCCTGGTGCCTCGTGGGCCCACCTCAGCTCCGTTTGACCTAATTCCACCACTATAAATTCCCAAAAATCAGAAAACCTATCGGGGAGTCCATGAAATACTTTTTCCGTCGCCGCAAGTTTCTGTTCTCGAGAGATCCCATCTGGAGGCCGTTTCCGGTACTCCGCCGGAGGGGGAATCGATCACGGAGGGGCTCTACATCAACCTTGCTGCCCTTCCGATGATGCGTGAGTAGTTTACCACAGACCTTCGGGTCCATAGTTAGTAGCTAGATAGCTTCTTCTCTCTTTTTGATCTTCAATACAATGTTCTCCTCGATGTTCTTGGAGTTCTATCCGATGTAATCACTTTTTACGGTGTGTTTGTTGGGATCCGATGAATTGTGAGTTTATGATCAGATTATCCATGAATTTTATTTGAGTCTTCTCTGATCTCTTTTATGCATGATTATTATAGCTTCGTATTTCTTCTCCAATCTATTGATTTGGTTTGGCCAACTAGATTGATTTATCTTGCCATGGGAAGAGGTGCTTTGTAATGGGTTCGATCTTGCGGTGCTCAATCCCAGTGACAGAAAGGGACATGACACGTATGTATCGTTGCTAGTAAGGGTAAAAAGATGGGGTTTATTCATGCATGAGTTTACTTTGTCTACATCATGTCATCGTTCTTAAGGCGTTACTCCGTTCTTTATGGAGTTAATACACTAGATGCATGCTGGATTGCGGTCGATGTGTGGAGTAATCGTAGTAGATGCAGGCTGGAGTCGGTCTACTTGTCTCCGACATGATACCTATATACATGATCATTGCCTTGGATATCGTCATGATTATTTGCTTTTCTATCAATTGCCCAATAGTAATATGTCTACCCACCGTATGCTATTTTCTTGAGAGAAGCCTCTAGTGAAAACTATGGCCCCCGGGTCTATCTAAATCATATACTAAACCCGTAAAAATACTTGCTGCACTTTTTCTTTATTTATTTTATTTTGTATTTTTGTTTCAATCTATCTATCTATCACATACAATTTAATCTTGCAATTTACCGCCGAGGGATTGACAACCCCTTGTTTGCGTTGGGTGTAAGGATTTGTTGTTTTGTGTGCAGGTGCTGCTAATGAGGTGGTGTGTGATTCTCCTACTGGATTGATAACCTTGGTTTCATAACTGAGGGAAATACTTATCTCTACTGTACTGCATCTCCCTTCCACTTCAGGGAAATACCAACACAAGCTACAAGTAGCACCTCCTCATGAAGCAGATCGTACGGCGCCAGCCACAGGGCTCCGCGCCCAGCACATGGGTGACGTCCCGCTGTCAGGATAAGGACAGCGGGCCGTGACCAAGCCCAGTTTCCATTCTGGTGATAAGGGAGCAGCGGCATCTGCCTCCCCCAAAGCAAGCCCCAAAGGTTTTCCTCTTTGGTGATAGAAGATCAGGACGGATCGGCGCGCCAGGACGGAGGTCATCGCCAAGCCCACAAGCGCGTCACGAAGACTACTTTATCAAGCGGAGACCGCCTTCAGTCAGGATAGACCTGCGCGCATGTCCCCCTTTGAATTGCCGCCATGTGGCCACCCTTTCCCGCTCATATTTTCAGGGAAGAGGACCAAGGCACTACAAAAGGGGCAGGGCTGCTTCCATGTAAGGGGATCGACCCATTCTCCCCCACACCTCTTGTATCTTGAGCACAAGCTCTCCACCACAGAGCAATCCAACGCAGGCAGGAGTAGGGTATTACACCGCACGGTGGCCCGAACCTGGGTAGCTCGCACGTCCCCTTCGTGTCCGGTGAGAGCCAGCGAGCCCGTCGTGTTCCCACCGTAGTTGTCGTCGCGTCGTAGGTTGCCAAGCAAAGTCCACCAGAGTACGAATCCTAAGTTCTTGGAGAAGTTTCTTGGACGTAGATCCTAAACTGTGACAAAGCCGATCTGCATCTGCCCCGCGCGGCGAGGTGGGACTAAAAACCAGCTCCGGCGAGCTCGTCTCTGACCCGGTTGTGCCTAGGTGAGAGAGGAAGGAGCTCCGGGGTGGATGCGGGTTGGACCGCTATGACTCGGTTGAGTCAACTTTTTTTGACCGGGCACTAATTTGCTCTAAAAAAGTAGTAGTAAGTAGTAGTAGATGCTCATAATTAATTAAACAAACGTACGGTCGACACACACACACTAACTACTTCTCGCATGCTGGCCAGCCCCAGATGCCGTCGTACTCCTTACCGGCCTTATCGGCGGCAGCCCACCGTGCTTGAATCTCCGCCCGGCTCTCCTCAGCAGCGTGTGCGGCCGCTTCTTTCTTACGGCGGTGGGACTCGCTTTTCTTGAGTGCTTTCTGCCTTTTCCGCTCCTTCTGTGCGGATTTGGCCTCCTCTTGCTCCACCGCCCATTCGGCCACGGCAACTTCAAAGTCCGCCCATGTAGGTGTGCGGTCACGGGCGTCGATGAACTCGACGCGGCGGGATGCCATTGCTTCCTTACAAGTTAGTGTGCGGTCGCGGACGGCGATGTACTCGGTGCGCCGGGGTGCCATCGCTTCCTTACCAGTTAGTGTGCGGCGCGGTGGCATGGACGGCGACGCTTGGAGAGAGCTCTGGGACGGAGTGGCCGGACAACCGTACGTAGTGCGGTGGTTTTTTAGAGCACTCGAGATCTGATTGCCTATGAGAACCGTGTGCGCTAACCCTATTGTGCATTGCGTTCTGATTGGCCAGAACCCCAGCCACGCGGATCGCGCATGTGGACCGTAGGATGCACCACGATCGAACGGCAATCCACACCCCTCCCGTCACACCCGTGTAGCTGTAGCTGAGATTTGACTTATATGCGCTAAATATCAGGTAAATGCTATAAAGTGCTTAAGCATATCAAACGAGACCTCAAATGTGCAAAAAATTCAAATCTAGAGGCTGATGGTGCTTGCGCACCGTGTAAATAGTTTGGACTCGAAACGATAAAGTCGCAGTAAATTCAAGTCCAAATTGCCATTTATCAATTTTCTAGTGTTGGAAAACCAATAAACCATACGTTTGTGGTTGACTTTTGCCACACATGTCCTTGAAATCTCTCCCCATTCCTCGTAAAAGGAATGCAAATTTACTAAACACCACAAGCATAATTTTCCAAACTATTTTTTTTGCACTTTTTCGTGGACCGATTGTGCGAAATTGAATTATGTGCATTAATGCCTAGAAAATGCACATAACGGCCCAAATATAGTAAATTAGACCGGAAAAGTGCCAAATTTGAACACGGTGCATGATAGG
Organism: Elymus sibiricus; assembly: GCA_039707655.1. Lineage (NCBI taxonomy): Eukaryota > Viridiplantae > Streptophyta > Magnoliopsida > Poales > Poaceae > Elymus > Elymus sibiricus. The sequence continues at coordinate 335,900,174 of CM077666.1, forward strand.
GTCTATGTTGATCGTAGAAAAAAACTCAAGGACAAACGATGAAGGAACTTTGGATTCCCCTTCAAACTTGGTGATTTCCCTCTCGAAACCACCAAAACTTCCCTTTGTGATGGTTCGGTTTATGAAGAGTGTTGTCGGTGTAAAAACCGGCAGACCTCGGGGTAGGGGGTCCCGAGCTGTGGATCTAGGATCGATGGTAACAGAGACAAGGGAGACGATGTTTTACCCAGGTTCGGGCCCTCTTAATGGAAGTAAAACCCTACGTCCTGCTTCTGTTATATTGATGAAGATGTATCGAGTACAGAGTTGATCTACCTCAAGATCATAATATGAGTCTAACTTCTATGGCTAGGTAAGTAATGTTGCATTGATGTCCCCTACGGGCTAAACCCTATGGCTTATATACACGCCAGGGAGGGTATCTAGGGTTACAAGGTCGGTATCTTAGAGTAAGGCGGCTGGAATAATCTTGAAGTGTACTGCAAGTCTTCGGTAGATACAGCCTTGATCACGTCTCCCATCTGCTGCCTCCGGAGTCCATCTTGATTACGTACGGGGGCATACCGACCATCCGAGGAGACGGGCCGGCTAGGTCAGCACCCCCTAATACAGGACACCGTCAGTAGCCCCCTAACTGGTCGTCTACGCCGAGGACGACTTTGAACCATCACTTCGGATCCGGAGTCTCCGGCTTGACAGACGAGTTCCACCTTATATTTCGAATTCTTTTAATAGAGCAGCGACATCCGTGGTCCAACCGAGCTTGTACCCTATCCGAGGTGAGCAAGTATCTTAGCCTCGAAGGCTTGCTGTGTAGGTATGAACAATCCAATCCGGCCTGACAGCTTTATCGGAGAGGCCCGCCCCACGATAGGTTGAGCAGTTACTGCCTCCTCTCAAATCGCGTTTCGAGGCAGCTCCTTTACTAGCACGTCCCGTCGAGGCAGAGATCGTGCCCGCTTTCTTAGGGATATCATCAAAATTTCGTTTCCCCCATATGCTTCAACGGCATCTTTGATAATAATCACGAATTTATCAGCGCAGCGAAGGGGGCTCTTGGCCTTTCATAGGCTTATAAAAGCAATGGGGAGAACAGCGCGATAGCCTACGCTCCCATTCCTCCCTTGCTGCCGCTTCGTCTAGCTCCAATCGCCCAGATCCAGCCCTTACGCCTTTCTCGTATGCAAGCTCGACTTCCCCATCAGCCATGGCCGATACCCTTAAGGGGCACTGGGGCGGCTCCACCGTGACGGCGGTGACCATCGCCGAGCTGCGCGACGCGGGGTATCTAGCCCCTGCCATCGCCACCCGCGCACCAGAGGCCGACGAGCTGGTACCCACTCCCAACGCCGGGGAGCGGGTGGTCTTTGTCCCCCACCTCATCCGAGGCTTAGGGTTCCCACTGCACCCTTTCGTGCGCGGGATCATGTTTTACTACGGGTTAGATTTCCATCACCTAGCCCCCAATTCCATTCTCCACCTCGCCACTTTCATAACAGTCTATGAGGCCTTCCTCCGCTGTGAGCCCCACTTCGGCCTATGGCTGAAGCTCTTCGGGATTAAACCGAAGTCAAGCGGCTCCGAACTCGCGGAGTGCGGAGGGGCAATGATCAGCAAGAACCAGGGGGCCACCTGGTTCAAGGGCACCTTCATCGAAACGGTGAAGGAATGGCAAAAGGAGTGGTTCTATATCACTGAACCCCTTGCCGCTGGTCAAACCGAGGTCCCGACCTTCTCGGCCGGGCCTCCCAAGAAACTCAAGTCTTGGAAGGAAAAGGGCATCGCCTGGGGGAAGCCCGAAGAGGTAGAGACCCTAATCGAGAGGATCGTGTGGTGGACCACCACGGGGAAGGCTGAGCTGGCCGACGTCATCAACGTCATGCTCAACCGCCGTATCCTTCCCCTCCAACTTCGGGCTACCCCGATGTGGGCACAGAAGCCCGAGGACATGGACACCATCAACACCTTCTTCCGCTCCACCTTGGCCACTATGTGGACAAAGCTCATGAAGCTGGCCAAGGACAAGATTCCCAAGGTGGGGGAGGACCGCGGCCTCGAGCACGGCTATGAGGCCCCTCCGGTGGGTGGTTCCGTCCTTCAATCTTTCATTCTTTGCTTATTGTTCCGAGGAGTAAAGTTTTTTCTTAAACTGTCATGTTATGTCGTTTTCCAGAAATGGTCGGCCTGGGTAAAAGGGGTAAGATGCCCAGCCCCACTGCCGGAGTAGCCCCCAACTCCCCTGCTCTCGACGCTTCTGACCGAGGAGCCACATGTGGTGACCTCCAAAGGGGCGAAGTCCCAGACGGGGAGTTCAAGTGCTCGGACTCGAGGGACTTCGGTCACTCGGTCCGAAGAGACCCACCATTCCGCCGCTCAAGACGGCGGCGCCGAGGAGGGTGAGGAGGAGGAGGTTCCTCCTCCGAAGGGGAAGAGGTCGGTGTCAGAGGACGCCGTTGTGGGCATGTCGCCCAAGGGCCAAAAGAGGCCGAGGCGAGCCTCATTCGAGGCCGCCAACAAGTCGTCGGAGAGAGCCGAGCTCTCCGGTGACCCAAAGGAAGACCCCCTCGCAACGGGGAGGAAGAAGCCGGCACCTCGAGGGTAAGCCCTTATCCTTGTCTTTCTTGCCTGAGTCATTGTTTCATCAAGGGAAATTTTACAGAAGCAACTTTTCATACACAGTCCGCCGAAGGTGATCCCTAGCGGCTCCTCGAGCGGGTTGCCGTCCACCAGCGGGACTCCAGAGCCCGCTGCTTCTCCCCCGATGCAAGTTGGTCTGGGGGAGGCAACATCCATCCTGGCCCCCGAGGTCAATACGGCGGGGGCCGACGAGGTGGTGATCATGGCTGAGGTTGAAACCTCGACCCAACAAGACCCGGGGACAAAACGCCCCGATGTCATCGAAGAAGGGCTGGGCCAGATATCGGCCCAGCCGAAGTCTACCTCGGCAACGCCTTCACAGACGGAGGCTCCTCGGGCGAATCCATCCGAGGTAATCCCTCCACCCCAGCCTTCCGTCCGAGGACGGGCCGGCGCGGGGTGGGCCGAGGAGGTGGAGGAGTCCCTAAAGGGCTGCTCCCTCAAGGAGGAGCACCGTGCCTTGATAGCATGGCGCTAGAAGGCTACCGGTCCGCAGAGGTCGGCCTGCATGAGGTCTTCAAGAACCTCGTAGCAGGTTTTGAGGTACGTCTTCTGCGCGTTTGGTTTGCTTTGTTTTTATGAATTTTGTCCGAGGACATAAAAGTGTAGCCTGCTAAACGGCGTAATGAGTGAGTAGCCCCCGAGCCCGAAGTCGGTTTCAAGAAACCGGCATCGGGGTCGCTTGAGTAAGTAGGAGCCTGTTGAGTAGCCCACAGGACGCTACCCGAAGTGGCTGTCCTGGAGCATGTTGATGGTCTAGACCATTTTCCTTCTAACAAGGAGTTTGTTGTATTACAGGTTTCGACCTTAGTTCCGGACTCCGTCGCCGAAGAGATGGCGGAGATGAACCAGAGACTTGAGCGATCTCAAGGTAAGCAAGGTTAAACTTGCATTGTATGCTGTATATGTAAAGGAAACAACTAAGACGTAAAAATGTTGACAACGGAGCTGGAGACGCTCAAGGCCGAGCTTAAAAGTGCTCGGAAGGAAGTGCGGCAGCAGAAAGCTGCTGCCGCCGCAGCCGGGAAGGCGCGGGCCACCGAGAAGGCGGCCGGGGAGAAGCACCAGGCGCGGGTGCTAGAGGTCGAGGAGACCCTGAAGGGCGTGTTTGAAGCACGTGACAAACTTCAGGAGGAGGGGCGGCGCGCGAAAGAGGAGCTCGAGAAGCTTCAACGTGCCCACTCCGAACTCAACACCTCAGCCCGTGCGGACCGCGAGGTGCTCCAGCAAGTGGAACAAATCGCCTCGAGTAAGATAATTTTTTATGCAGTGTGCGTTTGGCAGTAGAGGGTGTGTCGAGCTCACCCAGTTATGGCGTTCCGCAGAGGTCTTCGAGGATCTCCCGCAGAGTGCGGAGGATGCGGTGGCCTATTTGGGCCAGCTGGCGGGTCATGAGGCGGAGAAAGCCTTCTGGGGTCAATTCCCAGGGTCCCCATCGGCGCAGCTGCTAAATCACCAAGTGAAACCGCTGGTCGAGCTGTTTCGCATGACAAGGCCAGCACTCCAGGACCTCTGCGTTGCTCTGTGGCCGGCCGAAGCCATGCCGAGGAGTCTCTTTGGCCTGACAGCTCGTCTACGAGATGCCGTGCCCTGCGTTGTCCGCTGGAAGAGGTCCGCGTGCTTCGAAGGGGCTCGGAGGGCATACGCTTGCGTGAAGACGCACTTCCACAAGGTTGACGCGGAGACGTGTGCCGCTGGCCCTCCTGTCGACAAGCCGCGGACCGCCGAGCAGTTCTTCGCTGAGGTTGAGGCGGGAGCTCGGGCAACCAAGGCCATGCGCCCCAAGGACACCCTGTATTTTTAGGTGATGCTTCGGAATGCCTAAGTGTATAATGTAAAGACTTTATCCTGTGCTTGAATGAAGATGGCTTTAAATTCCATATGTTTTTATTTTATAATTCAATTATGCCTCCAATATGACTGTTCAAAATGAGAGTGGCCAGTCGTCGGCTTCAGCCCCAGTGTAGGTTATACAGAGGGTGCTCCTTAAGGCATATCTGACCCTTGGCTGACGTCTCAGTACCCGGAGGCGGTCAATGACTTAAAGGAACTAGGCAATCGGACTATAGTGGCTTGACATCTTTCATTTAGTCGTAGGAGTTTGACTGTGGGGGCTGAGGACCAGCCCCCGGCGTAGGGAGTGTGCGGCCAACGCGGCCGAGGTCTAGGCCATGGCACACTTCGGCTAGAAATAAAAGCCCTTCGTTTGACATGGGTGATCTCTATCGTCACATCACTTGACGCGGTCTCCGGATGGCAGACCAGTTTGCGCTTACCCAGATAGTCAGTTTTTGGCTTTCTCCACTGAGGCGCCATCCAAGTTAACCTGGCGGCGCAATCGCAGTGGTTCTCCCGTTACACCCTTAGCCGAATACATCGGGAATGTAAGGGGTACACATAGGAGCCGTGCAACCCAACTATTGACCGAAATGTAGGTTCGAAACTGATGCATATAAGGCCAAAAATCCGGGACGCCGAATACATCGGACTTTCCTACACAATTGCATTTTTTTAAATACTTCATCATCCCGGAGCTATGCTGATAAACAAATACGAGAAATAACTTGAAAGGGCACGATTTCTTTATGTCATAGTGTCAATCATGTACAAGCCCAGTTGTGACGAGAGTGATCGAAAGAGTACAACGTGAGTAATAAGGGAGAAAGAGGAAAAAATAGGTCGGATAATTACTGACGGATTTAAAGGATCCGGACCGAAGCCTTCCGCACGTCTGCGTTTCCGAACTGTTGAACAGATCGCTCTTGATTGATGACGGCTGATTTGCGAAGGCTGATGCCTGACTGGCCCTTTATACACTCGAAGTGTTTGACAGCCGAGTTCCTCAAAGGGAGGTGTTTGCCGGCATCGTTCTGTGGTTAAGGCCACAGAGACGTAGTGATGCTCGGCTACTTCTTTTACAGATGCCTGTCTATGCAGGGGCGCTAAGCCTTGCCCTCGCGTGGTTGATCCGCGCGTGACGCGTGGGTAGTTGTATTGGCTCCTCGGCGTCCCATGGAATTTTGAGTGCAAATTTGTGCACCCTGGGGACGTAGTGCCCACAGCTGGGGCACGCGAGGAGCCCGCATCCCTATTTCGGGTGCGCGGGTAGCTGGCCGAGGTCGACTTGTGTGGCCCGGGCTCGCTTCAAAGAGCGAGCGGCGCGTTTATCGCTGCGGGCTGCCTCCTCGGACGCTTGGACCTCGGCTGCGAAAGCCGCGGTCTGTTCCTCTGTCTGGAGTGAACGCTCGGTGTTACCATTGACCGTGATGACACCGTTGGGTCCCGGCATTTTGAGCTTGAGGTAGGCATAATGGGGGACTGCGTTGAAGCATGCAAAGGCCGTGCATCCTAAGAGCGCATGGTATCCACTCCGAAAGGGTACATTGTCGAAGATTAACTCCTCACTTCTGAAATTCTCAGGCGAACCGAAGACTACCTCGAGGGTGACTGTCCCGGTACAACGGGCTTCGATGCCCGGAATGACACCTTTAAAGGTGGTAGAGCTCGGCTTTATCCGAGATGAGTCAATGCCCATCTTTCGAACCGTGTCCTCATAGATGAGGTTAAGACTGCTGCCCCCGTCCATCAGGACGCTTGTTAGATGATAACCATCAACAATAGGGTTTAGAACCAGCGCCGCAAAGCCGCCATGCCTGATGCTGGTCGGATGATCGTCTTTGTCGAAGGTGATCGGGTAAGCCGACCATGGGTTATACTTCGGGGCGACAGGCTCCAACACATATATGTCCCGAAGCACACGCTTTCTTTCCCGTTTAGGTATGTGGGTGACATAGATCATGTTGACCTCTGTTACCTCGTTTGGAAATTTCTTTTGCCCTCCATTACTGGCCTGCCGAGGTTCATCCTCGTCGTCACTGCGGTGTTGGGTTTTATTCTGACCCTCTGCCGCTATCTTGCCGGCTTGTTTGAAGACCCAGCAATTCCTATTAGTGTGTGTTGCTGGTTTTTCCTGGGTACCGTGGATCCCACATGGGCGGTCCAGGAGCCTATCAAGCTGGCTAGGTCCGTCTTTGTTCCCTTTATAGGGTTTTCTTTTCTGCACGGATTTAGGTCTGGCGAATCCAGCGTTGACCGCGGCGTCTTAAGTGTCGCTTCTGCCATTTTTATACCTGCGCTTATTTTTATTGTGCTTCGGTTTTCCATTGGCGTCACGGGTTTCTGAGGTGCCTGCTTTGCCGTTATGAGTACTTCGGGCGAGCTAGCTATCCTCCCCCGCGCAAAAGCGGGTCATTAGAGATGTCAGGGCGGCCATAGTCCTCGGTTTATCCTGGCCGAGTTGTCGGGCGAGCCATTCGTCCCGAATATTATTTTTGAAAGCGGTGATGGCCTCGGCGTCGGAACAGTCTATAATCTGGTTCTTCTTGGTGAGGAACCTGTTCCAGAATTTCCGGGCTGATTCGCCTGGCTGCTGGGTAACACGGCTGAGGCCATCAGCGTCCGGAGGTCGGACATACGTGCCCTGGAAGTTTGCTCGAAAAGCGTCTTCGAGGGCCTCCCAGCTGCCAATAGAGTGAGGAGGGAGGCTATTAAGCCAGTGTCTCACCGGCCCCTTTAACTTGAGCGGCAGATATTTGATGACGTGGAGGTCATCTCCGTTGGCCATATGTATGTGTAGGAGGAAATCCTTGATCCAGACTGCTGGGTCTATGGTACCATCGTTTGATTCTATGTTAATGGGTTTAAACCCTTCTGGGAACTGATGCTCCACCACCCTGTCTGTAAAGCAGATTGGGTGAGCTGGACCTCGGGACCGAGGAGGATCTTGTCGGGTCTCGGGAGAGAGCCGTGAGTAGGCTTGATCTCGGGCACGGTCGTTCCTGTCCATCCAGGCATCGTAGCCGTTGGGCCCAGCAGGGCCGCGTCCTCTGGATCCATAGATGGACCGAGGGGGAGCCCTATTTTCTTCAATATGACGTCTACCGTCGCGAGGATCTAGGTGGTCCAAGGGGTCTTTACCATGACGGCGTGGGGGTGGCCTTTCACCATGGTCGTCTCGTCTTGGCCTGTCCCGGCCTCTAGGGGGCCGATCGAGGTCGTCAGCAAGCTCTTCGTCGAATTCTGGTAGAAGGCGCCTACGTGTGTAAGACTTCGGCGCACTATGGCGCCGGTTCTCTATATCCTGCTCGGCGGAAAGCACTTCAACCCACTTTTCATTTAGCGCGTCAGTATTTTCCTGCAGCTGCTGCTGCTTGCGTTTTAAGCTCCGGGCTGTCGCGACGAGGCGTCGCCGGAAGCGTTCTTGTTCGAAGGGGTCCTTGGGGACGATGAAGTCCTCGGTACCGAGGTTGTCGTCCTCCTCAGACTTTGGCATGTAATTGTCGTCGGCCCCTTCGAAGAGGTCATCGGGATCAGAGTCCACAAGAGGGCGGTCTGGTGTGCCGTTCCTTACTGGGGAGGCTTGAATGTCCTCCTCAGGGTTATCGGCGTCGCCATCCTCCTCGTTGCCGTTACTGCTGTTGCGTCGTTGCCACTAGGTTCCCCATTATTGCCCCTTTAGCGCCGTCGCCGGCGTCTTGGAGGGGAGTTGCGGGTGTCCACCATATAGACATCATAGGTGGATGTGGCGGTCCACCTACCCGTGTTGACCGAGGGCAGGGTGTTCTCGATGGGGCCGTCGGCGTCCTCCTCCATATCTGAGGGTTTGTCGTAGTCCAGCACGTCGGTTAAGTCATCGATCATGGCGACTAGGTGGGTGGTGGGTGGGATGTAAATTTCCCTATCGTCGGCTTTAAGTCCGATCTGATCGTAAACTGAAGTCTTGCCGTCCGAGATGGACATGCTCTGGATGCGGCAGAGCATCTCATCAAGGTGAGATAATTCTTTGGGATCCATGGATGCGCCGTATGCAGGGCTGATTCGAAGCACATCCGGTGTGTGACCAGGCGTGTCTTCGGAGCGAAGAGAATCCAAATGTAATTCGGAGATTTGATCCGAAATCACCTATGGCACCGCTTCGAGAGTGGGAGCCAGATCTCTCTCCGAACCGGCAGTCAAGGGGAGATCCGCCGGAGTGGCAGCGTCGGTAGTCTCAAAAGACGTCGTGACAGAGCTCGGTTCCGGGGTCGAGCGTCCAGAACCGGCCGAGCTTTCGGTCAAGCCGGGCGTCCATCCCGATAGGACGAGTTCGCCGTGGGAATCGGCAGTGTATTCAAGGCCACCGAAGGTTACGACCCGTCCTGGGGTGTAGTTCTCGACGGAAGTCAAGTGTCCCATCGAATCGGCGCAGAACATCATGCTGCCGAAGACGAAGAGCTGACCCGGGACGTAGACGTCCCCACAGCCATTGGTGTGATTGGTCCGTAGGTGAGCCATCGACCCTTCCGGTGATCACGCAGCGGAACTCTCAATGAAAGCACCAGTGTCGGTGTAAAAACCGGCAGACCTCAAGGTAGGGGGTCCCGAGCTGTGGATCTAGGATCGATGGTAACAGAGACAAGGGAGACGATGTTTTACCCAGGTTCGGGCCCTCTTAATGGAGGTAAAACCCTACGTCCTACTTCTGTTATATTGATGAAGATGTATCGAGTACAGAGTTGATCTACCTCGAGATCATAATATGAGTCTAACTTCTATGGCTAGGTAAGTAATGTTGCGTTGATGTCCCCTGCGGGCTAAACCCTATGGCTTATATACACGCCAGGGAGGGTATCTAGGGTTACAAGGTCGGTATCTTAGAGTAAGGGGGCTGGAATAATCTTGAAGTGTACTGCAAGTCTTTGGTAGAGATAGCCTTGATCACGTCTCCCATCTGCGGCCTCCGGAATCGATCTTGATTACGTACGGGGGCATACCGGCCCATCCGAGGAGACGGGCCAGCTAGGTCAGCACCCCCTAATACAGGACACCGTCAAGCGTGTCCAACTACATTAGCCGAACCTTCTCAAAAAATTACCACGCTTTACTGAGGTCATACCAAGGCACCATGCCAGGTATCATCTTTTTTAGGCATGTTTTTCAATTTTCTAGAGTTGAAAAACCAATAAATGACACGTTTGTGGTTGACTCTTGGGACACATGTCCTTGAAATCTCTCACCATTCCTTGTAAAAGGCATGCAAATTTAGTAATTACCACAAGCATGATTTTCCAAAATGTTTTTGTAAATTTTCCATGGACCGATTGTGCGAAATTGAATTATGTGTATTAATGCCTAGAAAATGCACATAACTTCCCAAATATACTAAATTAGCCCAGAAAATTGCCAAATTTGAACACGGTGCATTATAGGGTGTATGTTGATCGTTCAAAAAAACTGAAGGACAAACGACGAAGGAATTTTAGATTCCCCTTCAAACTTGGTGATTTCCCTCTCGAAACCACGAAACTGCCTTTTGTGATGGTTCGGTTTATGAAGAGCATGTACAACGACATTAGTCGAACCTTCTCAAAAAATTACCACGCTTTTCTAAGGTCATACCATGGCACCATGCCAGGTATCATCTTTTTCAGGCATGTTTTTCAATTTTGTAGAGTCAAAAAACCAATAAATGACACGTTTGTGGTTGACCCTTGCCACACATGTCCTTGAAATCTCTCCCCATTCCTCGTAAAAGGCATGCAAATTTAGTAAACACCACAAGCATGATTTTCCAAACCATTTTTGTGCACTTTTTCATGTACTGATTGTATGAAATTGAATTATGTCCATTAATGCCTAGAAAATGCACATAACTGCCCAAATATAGTAAATTAGCCCGGAAAAGTGCCAAATTTAAACACGGTGCATTATAGGGTGTATGTTGATCGTAGAAAAAAACTGAAGGACAAACGACGCAGGAACTTTGGATTCCCCTTCAAACTTGGTGATTTCCCTCTCGAAACCACCAAAACTTCCTTTTGTGATGGTTCGGTTTACGAAGAGCGTGTACAATGACATTAGGCATGTATTTCACGCTTTACTGAGGTCATACCATGGCACCATGCCAGGTATCATCTTTTTTAGGCATGTTTTTCAATTTTCTAGAGTTGGAAAACCTATAAATGACACGTTTGTGGTTGACTCTTGCCACACATGTCGTTCAAATCTCTCCCCATTCCTCGTAAAAGGCATGCAAATTAACTAAACACCACAAGCATGATTTTCCAAATCTTTTTCTGCACTTTTTCATGGACCGATTGTGCGAAATTTAATTATGTGCATTAATGCCTAGAAAATGCACATAACGGCCCAAATATAGTAAATTAGACCGGAAAAGTGCCAAATTTGAACATGGTGCATGATAGGGTCTATGTTGATCATAGAAAAAAACTCAAGGACAAACGACGAAGGAACTTTGGATTCCCCTTCAAACTTGGTGATTTACCTATCGAAACCAACAAAACTTCCTTTTGTGATGGTTCAGTTTATGAAGAGCGTGTACAACTAAATTAGCCGAACCTTCTCAAAATATTACCACGCTTTACTGAGGTCATACCATGGCACCATGCCAGGTATCATCTTTTTTAGGCATGTTTTTCAATTTTCTAGAGTTGAAAAACCAATTAACGACACATTTCTGGTTGACTCTTGGGACACATGTCCTTGAAATCTCTCACCATTCCTCGTAAAAGAAATGCAAATTTAGTAAATACCACAAGCTTGATTTTCCAAAATGTTTTTGTGAACTTTTCCATGGACCGATTGTGCGAAATTCAATTATGTGCATTAATGCCTAGAAAATGCACATAACTGCCCAAATATACTAAATTAGCCCAGAAAACTGCCAAATTTGAACACGGTACATTATAGGGTGTATGTTGATCGTACTAAAAAACTGAAGGACAAACGGCGAAGGAAGTCTGGATTCCCCTCCAAACATGGTGATTTCCCTCTCGAAACCACGAAAATGCCTGTTGTGATGGTTCGGTTTATGAAGAGCGTGTACAATGACATTAGCCGAACCTTCTCAAAAAATTACCACGCTTTTCTAAGGTCATACCATCGCACCATGCCAAGTATCATCTTTTTCAGGCATGTTTTTCAAGTTTGTAGAGTCGAAAAACCAATAAACGAAACGTTTGTGGTTGACACTTGCCACACATGTCCTTGAAATCTGTCCCCATTCCTCGTAAAAGGCATGCAAATTTAGTAAACACCACAAGCATGATTTTTCGAACCTTTTTTCTGCACTTTTTCGTGGACCGATTGTGTGAAATTGAATTATGTGCATTAATGCCTAGAAAATGCACATTACTGCCAAAATATAGTAAATTAACCCGGAAAAGTGCCAAATTTGAACACGGTGCATTATAGGGTGTATGTTTATCGTAGAAAAAAACTCAAGGACAAACGACGAAGGAACTTTGGATTCCCCTTCAAACTTGGTGAATTCCCTCTCGAAACCACCAAAACTTCCGTTTGTGATGGTTCGGTTTATGAAGAGCGTGTACAATGACATTAGCCGAACCCTCTCAAAAAATTACCACGCTTTGTTGAGGTCATACCATGGCACCATGCCAGGTATCATCTTTTTCAGGCATGTTTTTCAGTTTTGTAGAGTCGAAAAACCAATAAACGACACTTTTGTGGTTGACTCTTGCGACACATATCATCGAAATCTCTCCCCATTCCCTTGTAAAAGGCATGGAAATTTAGTAATACCACAAGCTTCATTTTTCATACTGTTATTGTGCACATTTTCATGCACCTATCGTGCCAATTTGAATTATGTGCATAAATGAATAGAAAATGCAAATAATGGCCCAAATATGGTAAATGAGCCCGGAAAAGTGCCAAATTTGAACATGGCGCGTTCTAGGGTCTATGTAGATCGTAGAAAAAAATAAGGGCGGACGACCATGGAAAATTGGATTCCCTTGAAATCCTGGTGATTTTTTATCGCACACAATTCATTTTCACTGCTTATGAAAGCCGTGTGGGCTGACTCTATCGTGCGATGCGTTCTGATTGGCCGGAACCCCAGCCACGCGGATCACGCGTGTGCACCATAGGATGCACCGTGTTCGAACGGCAATCCACATCCCTCCCATCACACCCGTGTAGCTATAGCTGGGATTTGACTTATATGCGCTAAATGTCAGATAAATGCTATAAAGTGCTAAAGTATATCAAACGAGTCCTCAAATGCTCAAAAAATTCTAATCTAGCGGCTGATGGTGCTTGCGCACCGTGTAAATAGTTTGGACACGAAACGATAAAGTCACGGTAAATTCAAGTCCAAATTGCCATTTATCAATTTTCTAGAGTTGGAAAACCTATAAACGACACGTTTGTGGTTGACTCTTGCCACACATGTCGTTCAAATCTCTCCCCGTTCCTCGTAAAAGGCATGCAAATTAACTAAACACCACAAGCATGATTTTCCAAATCTTTTTCTGCACTTTTTCATGGACCGATTGTGCGAAATTTAATTATGTGCATTAATGCCTAGAAAATGCACGTAACGGCCCAAATATAGTAAATTAGACTGGAAAAGTGCCAAATTTGAACACGGTGCATGATAGGGTCTATGTTGATCATAGAAAAAAGACTCAAGGACAAACGACGAAGGAACTTTGGATTCCCCTTCAAACTTGGTGATTTTCCTATCGAAACCAACAAAACTTCCTTTTGTGATGGTTCAGTTTACGAAGAGCGTGTACAACTAAATTAGCCGAACCTTCTCAAAATATTACCACGCTTTACTGAGGTCATACCATGGCACCATGCCAGGTATCATCTTTTTTAGGCATGTTTTTCAATTTTCAAGAGTTGAAAAACCAATTAACGACACATTTCTGGTTGACTCTTGGGACACATGTCTTTGAAATCTCTCACCATTCCTCGTAAAAGAAATGCAAATTTAGTAAATACCACAAGCTTGATTTTCCAAAATGTTTTTGTGAACTTTTCCATGGACCGATTGTGCGAAATTCAATTATGTGCATTAATGCCTAGAAAATGCACATAACTGCCCAAATATACTAAATTAGCCCGGAAAATTGCCAAATTTGAACATGGTACATTATAGGGTGTATGTTGATCGTACAAAAAAACTGAAGGACAAACGACGAAGGAAGTTTGGATTCCCCTCCAAACTTGGTGATTTCCCTCTCGAAACCACGAAACTGCCTTTTGTGATGGTTCGGTTTATGAAGACCGTGTAGAATGACATTAGCCGAACCTTCTCAAAAAGTTACCATGCTTTTCTAAGGTCATACCATGGCACCATGCCAAGTATCATCTTTTTCAGGCATGTTTTTCAAGTTTGTAGAGTCGAAAAACCAATAAACGAAATGTTTGTGGTTGACTCTTGCCAAACATGTCCTTGAAATCTGTCCCCATTCCTCGTAAAAGGCATGAAAATTTAGTAAACACCACAAGCATGATTTTTCAAACCGTTTTTCTACACTTTCTCATGGACCGATTGTGTGAAATTGAATTATGTGCATTAATGCCTAGAAAATGCACATTACTGCCCAAATATAGTAAATTAGCCCGGAAAAGTGCCAAATTTGAACACGGTGCATTATAGGGTGTATGTTTATCGTAGAAAAAAACTCAAGGACAAACGACGAAGGAACTTTGGATTCCCCTTCAAACTTGGTGATTTCCCTCTCGAAACCACCAAAACTTCCGTTTGTGATGGTTCGGTTTATGAAGAGCGTGTACAATGACATTAGCCGAACCCTCTCAAAAAATTACCACGCTTTGTTGAGGTTATACCATGGCACCATGCCAGGTATCATCTTTTTCAGGCATGTTTTTCAATTTTGTAGAGTCGAAAAACCAATAAACGACACGTTTGTGGTTGACTCTTGCCGCACATGTCCTTGAAATCTGTCCCCATTCCTCGTAAAAGGCATGCAAATTTAGTAAACACCACAAGCATGATTTTTCAAACCGTTTTTCTGCACTTTTTCATGGACCGATTGTGTGAAATTGAATTATGTGCATTAATGCCTAGAAAATGCACATTACTGCCCAAATATAGTAAATTAGCCCGGAAAAGTGCCAAATTTGATCACGGTGCATTATAAGGTGTATGTTTATCGTAGAAAAAAACTCAAGGACAAACGACGAAGGAACTTTGGATTCCCCTTCAAACTTGGTGATTTCCCTCTCGAAACCACCAAAACTTCCGTTTGTGATGGTTCGGTTTATGAAGAGCGTGTACAATGACATTAGCCGAACCCTCTCAAAAAATTACCACGCTTTGTTGAGGTCATACCAAGGCACCATGCCAGGTATCATCTTTTTCAGGCATGTTTTTCAATTTTGTAGAGTCGAAAAACCAATAAACGACACGTTTGTGGTTGACTCTTGCGACACATATCATCGAAATCTCTCCCCATTCCCTTATAAAAGGCACGGAAATTTAGTAATACCACAAGCTTCATTTTTCATACTGTTATTGTGCACATTTTCATGCATCTATCGTGCCAATTTGAATTATGTGCATAAATGCCTAGAAAATGCAAATAATGGCCCAAATATGGTAAATGAGCCCGGAAAAGTGCCAAATTTGAACATGGTGCATTCTAGGGTCTATGTAGATCGTAGAAAAAAATAAGGGCGAACGACCAAGGAAAATTGGATTCCCTTGAAATCCTGGTGATTTATTATCGCACACAATTCATTTTCGCTGCTTATGAAAGCCGTGTGGGCTAACTCTATCGTGCGATGCGTTCTGATTGGCCGGAACACCAGCCACGCGGATCACGCGTGTGCACCATAGGATGCACCGCGTTCGAACGGCAATCCACATCCCTCCCATCACACCCGTGTAGCTATAGCTGGGATTTGACTTATATGCGCTAAATGTCAGATAAATGCTATAAAGTGCTAAAGTATATCAAACGAGTCCTCAAATGCTCAAAAAATTCTAATCTAGCGGCTGATGGTGCTTGCGCACCGTGTAAATAGTTTGGACACGAAACGATAAAGTCACGGTAAATTCAAGTCCAAATTGCCATTTATCAATTTTCTAGAGTTGGAAAACCTATAAACGACACGTTTGTGGTTGACTCTTGCCACACATGTCGTTCAAATCTCTCCCCGTTCCTCGTAAAAGGCATGCAAATTAACTAAACACCACAAGCATGATTTTCCAAATCTTTTTCTGCACTTTTTCATGGACCGATTGTGCGAAATTTAATTATGTGCATTAATGCCTAGAAAATGCACGTAACGGCCCAAATATAGTAAATTAGACCGGAAAAGTGCCAAATTTGAACACGGTGCATGATAGGGTCTATGTTGATCATAGAAAAAAGACTCAAGGACAAACGACGAAGGAACTTTGGATTCCCCTTCAAACTTGGTGATTTTCCTATCGAAACCAACAAAACTTCCTTTTGTGATGGTTCAGTTTATGAAGAGCGTGTACAACTAAATTAGCCGAACCTTCTCAAAATATTACCACGCTTTACTGAGGTCATACCATGGCACCATGCCAGGTATCATCTTTTTTAGGCATGTTTTTCAATTTTCTAGAGTTGAAAACCAATTATCGACACATTTCTGGTTGACTCTTGGGACACATGTCTTTGAAATCTCTCACCATTCCTCGTAAAAGAAATGCAAATTTAGTAAATACCACAAGCTTGATTTTCCAAAATGTTTTTGTGAACTTTTCCATGGACCGATTGTGCGAAATTCAATTATGTGCATTAATGCCTAAAAAATGCACATAACTGCCCAAATATACTAAATTAGCCCGGAAAATTGCCAAATTTGAACATGGTACATTATAGGGTGTATGTTGATCGTACAAAAAAACTGAAGGACAAACGACGAAGAGAGTTTGGATTCCCCTCCAAACTTGGTGATTTCCCTCTCGAAACCACGAAACTGCCTTTTGTTATGGTTCGGTTTATGAAGAGCGTGTAGAATGACATTAGCCGAACCTTCTCAAAAAATTTCCACGCTTTTCTAAGGTCATACCATGGCACCATGCCAAGTATCATCTTTTTCAGGCATGTTTTTCAAGTTTGTAGAGTCGAAAAACCAATAAACGAAACGTTTGTGGTTGACTCTTGCCGCACATGTCCTTGAAATCTGTCCCCATTCCTCGTAAAAGGCATGCAAATTTAGTAAACACCACAAGCATGATTTTTCAAACCGTTTTTCTGCACTTTTTCATGGACCGATTGTGTGAAATTGAATTATGTGCATTAATGCCTAGAAAATGCACATTACTGCCCAAATATAGTAAATTAGCCCGGAAAAGTGCCAAATTTGATCACGGTGCATTATAGGGTGTATGTTTATCGTAGAAAAAAACTCAAGGACAAACGACGAAGGAACTTTGGATTCCCCTTCAAACTTGGTGATTTCCCTCTCGAAACCACCAAAACTTCCGTTTGTGATGGTTCGGTTTATGAAGAGCGTGTACAATGACATTAGCCGAACCCTCTCAAAAAATTACCACGCTTTGTTGAGGTCATACCAAGGCACCATGCCAGGTATCATCTTTTTCAGGCATGTTTTTCAATTTTGTAGAGTCGAAAAACCAATAAACGACACGTTTGTGGTTGACTCTTGCGACACATATCATCGAAATCTCTCCCCATTCCCTTATAAAAGGCACGGAAATTTAGTAATACCACAAGCTTCATTTTTCATACTGTTATTGTGCACATTTTCATGCACCTATCGTGCCAATTTGAATTATGTGCATAAATGCCTAGAAAATGCAAATAATGGCCCAAATATGGTAAATGAGCCCGGAAAAGTGCCAAATTTGAACATGGTGCGTTCTAGGGTCTATGTAGATCGTAGAAAAAAATAAGGGCGAAAGACCAAGGAAAATTGGATTCCCTTGAAATCCTGGTGATTTATTATCGCACACAATTCATTTTCGCTGCTTATGAAAGCCGTGTGGGCTAACTCTATCGTGCGATGCGTTCTGATTGGCCGGAACACCAGCCACGCGGATCACGCGTGTGCACCATAGGATGCACCGCGTTCGAACGGCAATCCACATCCCTCCCATCACACCCGTGTAGCTATAGCTGGGATTTGACTTATATGCGCTAAATGTCAGATAAATGCTATAAAGTGCTAAAGTATATCAAACGAGTCCACAAATGCTCAAAAAATTCTAATCTAGCGGCTGATGGTGCTTGCGCACCGTGTAAATAGTTTGGACACGAAACGATAAAGTCACGGTAAATTCAAGTCCAAATTGCCATTTATCAATTTTCTAGAGTTGGAAAACCTATAAACGACACGTTTGTGGTTGACTCTTGCCACAGATGTCGTTCAAATCTCTCCCCATTCCTCGTAAAAGGCATGCAAATTAACTAAACACCACAAGCATGATTTTCCAAATCTTTTTCTGCACTTTTTCATGGACCGATTGTGCGAAATTTAATTATGTGCATTAATGCCTAGAAAATGCACATAACGGCCCAAATATAGTAAATTAGACCGGAAAAGTGCCAAATTTGAACACGGTGCATGATAGGGTCTATGTTGATCATAGAAAAAAGACTCAAGGACAAACGACGAAGGAACTTTGGATTCCCCTTCAAACTTGGTGATTTTCCTATCGAAACCAACAAAACTTCCTTTTGTGATGGTTCAGTTTATGAAGAGCGTGTACAACTAAATTAGCCGAACCTTCTCAAAATATTACGACGCTTTACTGAGGTCATACCATGGCACCATGCCAGGTATCATCTTTTGTAGGCATGTTTTTCAATTTTCTAGAGTTGAAAAACCAATTAACGACACATTTCTGGTTGACTCTTGGGACACATGTCTTTGAAATCACTCACCATTCCTCGTAAAAGAAATGCAAATTTAGTAAATACCACAAGTTTGATTTTCCAAAATGTTTTTGTGAACTTTTCCATGGACCGATTGTGCGAAATTCAATTATGTGCATTAATGCCTAGAAAATGCACATAACTGCCCAAATATACTAAATTAGCCCGGAAAATTGCCAAATTTGAACACGGTACATTATAGGGTGTATGTTGATCGTACAAAAAAACTGAAGGACAAACGACGAAGGAAGTTTGGATTCCCCTCCAAACTTGGTGATTTACCTCTCGAAACCACGAAACTGCCTTTTGTTATGGTTCGGTTTATGAAGAGCGTGTAGAATGACATTAGCCGAACCTTCTCAAAAAATTACCACGCTTTTCTAAGGTCATACCATGGCACCATGCCAAGTATCATCTTTTTCAGGCAAGTTTTTCAAGTTTGTAGAGTCGAAAAACCAATAAACGAAACGTTTGTGGTTGACTCTTGCCACACATGTCCTTGAAATCTGTCCCCATTCCTCGTAAAAGGCATGCAAATTTAGTAAACACCACAAGCATGATTTTTCCAACCGTTTTTCTGCACTTTTTCATGGACTGATTGTGTGAAATTGAATTATGTGCATTAATGCCTAGAAAATGCACATTACTTCCCAAATATAGTAAATTAGCCCGGAAAAGTGCCAAATTTGAACACGGTGCATGATAGGGTCTATGTTGATCATAGAAAAAAGACTCAAGGACAAACGACGAAGGAACTTTGGATTCCCCTTCAAACTTGGTGATTTTCCTATCGAAACCAACAAAACTTCCTTTTGTGATGGTTCAGTTTATGAAGAGCGTGTACAACTAAATTAGCCGAACCTTCTCAAAATATTACGACGCTTTACTGAGGTCATACCATGGCACCATGCCAGGTATCATCTTTTGTAGGCATGTTTTTCAATTTTCTAGAGTTGAAAAACCAATTAACGACACATTTCTGGTTGACTCTTGGGACACATGTCTTTGAAATCACTCACCATTCCTCGTAAAAGAAATGCAAATTTAGTAAATACCACAAGTTTGATTTTCCAAAATGTTTTTGTGAACTTTTCCATGGACCGATTGTGCGAAATTCAATTATGTGCATTAATGCCTAGAAAATGCACATAACTGCCCAAATATACTAAATTAGCCCGGAAAATTGCCAAATTTGAACACGGTACATTATAGGGTGTATGTTGATCGTACAAAAAAACTGAAGGACAAACGACGAAGGAAGTTTGGATTCCCCTCCAAACTTGGTGATTTACCTCTCGAAACCACGAAACTGCCTTTTGTTATGGTTCGGTTTATGAAGAGCGTGTAGAATGACATTAGCCAAACCTTCTCAAAAAATTACCACGCTTTTCTAAGGTCATACCATGGCACCATGCCAAGTATCATCTTTTTCAGGCAAGTTTTTCAAGTTTGTAGAGTCGAAAAACCAATAAACGAAACGTTTGTGGTTGACTCTTGCCACACATGTCCTTGAAATCTGTCCCCATTCCTCGTAAAAGGCATGCAAATTTAGTAAACACCACAAGCATGATTTTTCCAACCGTTTTTCTGCACTTTTTCATGGACTGATTGTGTGAAATTGAATTATGTGCATTAATGCCTAGAAAATGCACATTACTTCCCAAATATAGTAAATTAGCCCGGAAAAGTGCCAAATTTGATCACGGTGCATTATAGGGTGTATGTTTATCGTAGAAAAAAACTCAAGGACAAACGACGAAGGAACTTTGGATTCCCCTTCAAACTTGGTGATTTCCCTCTCGAAACCACCAAAACTTCCGTTTGTGATGGTTTGGTTTATGAAGAGCGTGTACAATGACATTAGCCGAACCCTCTCAAAAAATTACCACGCTTTGTTGAGGTCATACCAAGGCACCATGCCAGGCATCATCTTTTTCAGGCATGTTTTTCAATTTTGTAGAGTCGAAAAACCAATAAACGACACGTTTGTGGTTGACTCTTGCGACACATATCATCGAAATCTCTCCCCATTCCCTTGTAAAAGGCACGGAAATTTAGTAATACCACAAGCTTCATTTTTCATACTGTTATTGTGCACATTTTCATGCACCTATCGTGCCAATTTGAATTATGTGCATAAATGCCTAGAAAATGCAAATAATGGCCCAAATATGGTAAATGAGCCCGGAAAAGTGCCAAATTTGAACATGGTGCGTTCTAGGGTCTATGTAGATCGTAGAAAAAAATAAGGGCGAATGACCAAGGAAAATTGGATTCCCTTGAAATCCTGGTGATTTATTATCGCACACAATTCATTTTCGCTGCTTATGAAAGCCGTGTGGGCTAACTCTATCGTGCGATGCGTTCTGATTGGCCGGAACACCAGCCACGCGGATCACGCGTGTGCTCCATAGGATGCACCGCGTTCGAACGGCAATCCACATCCCTCCCATCACACCCGTGTAGCTATAGCTGGGATTTGACTTATATGCGCTAAATGTCAGATAAATGCTATAAAGTGCTAAAGTATATCAAACGAGTCCTCAAATGCTCAAAAAATTCTAATCTAGCGGCTGATGGTGCTTGCGCACCGTGTAAATAGTTTAGACACGAAACGATAAAGTCACGGTAAATTCAAGTCCAAATTGCCATTTATCAATTTTCTAGAGTTGGAAAACCTATAAACGACACGTTTGTGGTTGACTCTTGCCACACATGTCGTTCAAATCTCTCCCCGTTCCTCGTAAAAGGCATGCAAATTAACTAAACACCACAAGCATGATTTTCCAAATCTTTTTCAGCACTTTTTCATGGACTGATTGTGCGAAATTTAATTATGTGCATTAATGCCTAGAAAATGCACATAACGGCCCAAATATAGTAAATTAGACCGGAAAAGTGCCAAATTTGAACACGGTGCATGATAGGGTCTATGTTGATCATAGAAAAAAGACTCAAGGACAAACGACGAAGGAACTTTTGATTCCCCTTCAAACTTGGTGATTTTCCTATCGAAACCAACAAAACTTCCTTTTGTGATGATTCAGTTTATGAAGAGCGTGTACAACTAAATTAGCCGAACCTTCTCAAAATATTACGACGCTTTACTGAGGTCATACCATGGCACCATGCCAGGTATCATCTTTTGTAGGCATGTTTTTCAATTTTCTAGAGTTGAAAAACCAATTAACGACACATTTCTGGTTGACTCTTGGGACACATGTCTTTGAAATCACTCACCATTCCTCGTAAAAGAAATGCAAATTTAGTAAATACCACAAGTTTGATTTTCCAAAATGTTTTTGTGAACTTTTCCATGGACCGATTGTGCGAAATTCAATTATGTGCATTAATGCCTAGAAAATGCACATAACTGCCCAAATATACTAAATTAGCCCGGAAAATTGCCAAATTTGAACACGGTACATTATAGGGTGTATGTTGATCGTACAAAAAAACTGAAGGACAAACGACGAAGGAAGTTTGGATTCCCCTCCAAACTTGGTGATTTCCCTCTCGAAACCACGAAACTGCCTTTTGTTATGGTTCGGTTTATGAAGAGCGTGTAGAATGACATTAGCCGAACCTTCTCAAAAAATTACCACGCTTTTCTAAGGTCATACCATGGCACCATGCCAAGTATCATATTTTTCAGGCAAGTTTTTCAAGTTTGTAGAGTCGAAAAACCAATAAACGAAACGTTTGTGGTTGACTCTTGCCGCACATGTCCTTGAAATCTGTCCCCATTCCTCGTAAAAGGCATGCAAATTTAGTAAACACCACAAGCATGATTTTTCAAACCGTTTTTCTGCACTTTTTCATGGACCGATTGTGTGAAATTGAATTATGTGCATTAATGCCTAGAAAATGCACATTACTGCCCAAATATAGTAAATTAGCCCGGAAAAGTGCCAAATTTGATCACGGTGCATTATAGGGTGTATGTTTATCGTAGAAAAAAACTCAAGGACAAACGACGAAGGAACTTTGGATTCCCCTTCAAACTTGGTGATTTCCCTCTCGAAACCACCAAAACTTCCGTTTGTGATGGTTCGGTTTATGAAGAGCGTGTACAATGACATTAGCCGAACCCTCTCAAAAAATTACCACGCTTTGTTGAGGTCATACCAAGGCACCATGCCAGGTATCATCTTTTTCAGGCATGTTTTTCAATTTTGTAGAGTCGAAAAACCAATAAACGACACGTTTGTGGTTGACTCTTGCGACACATATCATCGAAATCTCTCCCCATTCCCTTATAAAAGGCACGGAAATTTAGTAATACCACAAGCTTCATTTTTCATACTGTTATTGTGCACATTTTCATGCACCTATCGTGCCAATTTGAATTATGTGCATAAATGCCTAGAAAATGCAAATAATGGCCCAAATATGGTAAATGAGCCCGGAAAAGTGCCAAATTTGAACATGGTGCGTTCTAGGGTCTATGTAGATCGTAGAAAAAAATAAGGGCGAAAGACCAAGGAAAATTGGATTCCCTTGAAATCCTGGTGATTTATTATCGCACACAATTCATTTTCGCTGCTTATGAAAGCCGTGTGGGCTAACTCTATCGTGCGATGCGTTCTGATTGGCCGGAACACCAGCCACGCGGATCACGCGTGTGCACCATAGGATGCACCGCGTTCGAACGGCAATCCACATCCCTCCCATCACACCCGTGTAGCTATAGCTGGGATTTGACTTATATGCGCTAAATGTCAGATAAATGCTATAAAGTGCTAAAGTATATCAAACGAGTCCACAAATGCTCAAAAAATTCTAATCTAGCGGCTGATGGTGCTTGCGCACCGTGTAAATAGTTTGGACACGAAACGATAAAGTCACGGTAAATTCAAGTCCAAATTGCCATTTATCAATTTTCTAGAGTTGGAAAACCTATAAACGACACGTTTGTGGTTGACTCTTGCCACAGATGTCGTTCAAATCTCTCCCCGTTCCTCGTAAAAGGCATGCAAATTAACTAAACACCACAAGCATGATTTTCCAAATCTTTTTCTGCACTTTTTCATGGACCGATTGTGCGAAATTTAATTATGTGCATTAATGCCTAGAAAATGCACATAACGGCCCAAATATAGTAAATTAGACCGGAAAAGTGCCAAATTTGAACACGGTGCATGATAGGGTCTATGTTGATCATAGAAAAAAGACTCAAGGACAAACGACGAAGGAACTTTGGATTCCCCTTCAAACTTGGTGATTTTCCTATCGAAACCAACAAAACTTCCTTTTGTGATGGTTCAGTTTATGAAGAGCGTGTACAACTAAATTAGCCGAACCTTCTCAAAATATTACGACGCTTTACTGAGGTCATACCATGGCACCATGCCAGGTATCATCTTTTGTAGGCATGTTTTTCAATTTTCTAGAGTTGAAAAACCAATTAACGACACATTTCTGGTTGACTCTTGGGACACATGTCTTTGAAATCACTCACCATTCCTCGTAAAAGAAATGCAAATTTAGTAAATACCACAAGTTTGATTTTCCAAAATGTTTTTGTGAACTTTTCCATGGACCGATTGTGCGAAATTCAATTATGTGCATTAATGCCTAGAAAATGCACATAACTGCCCAAATATACTAAATTAGCCCGGAAAATTGCCAAATTTGAACACGGTACATTATAGGGTGTATGTTGATCGTACAAAAAAACTGAAGGACAAACGACGAAGGAAGTTTGGATTCCCCTCCAAACTTGGTGATTTACCTCTCGAAACCACGAAACTGCCTTTTGTTATGGTTCGGTTTATGAAGAGCGTGTAGAATGACATTAGCCGAACCTTCTCAAAAAATTACCACGCTTTTCTAAGGTCATACCATGGCACCATGCCAAGTATCATCTTTTTCAAGCAAGTTTTTCAAGTTTGTAGAGTCGAAAAACCAATAAACGAAACGTTTGTGGTTGACTCTTGCCACACATGTCCTTGAAATCTGTCCCCATTCCTCGTAAAAGGCATGCAAATTTAGTAAACACCACAAGCATGATTTTTCCAACCGTTTTTCTGCACTTTTTCATGGACTGATTGTGTGAAATTGAATTATGTGCATTAATGCCTAGAAAATGCACATTACTTCCCAAATATAGTAAATTAGCCCGGAAAAGTGCCAAATTTGATCACGGTGCATTATAGGGTGTATGTTTATCGTAGAAAAAAACTCAAGGACAAACGACGAAGGAACTTTGGATTCCCCTTCAAACTTGGTGATTTCCCTCTCGAAACCACCAAAACTTCCGTTTGTGATGGTTTGGTTTATGAAGAGCGTGTACAATGACATTAGCCGAACCCTCTCAAAAAATTACCACGCTTTGTTGAGGTCATACCAAGGCACCATGCCAGGCATCATCTTTTTCAGGCATGTTTTTCAATTTTGTAGAGTCGAAAAACCAATAAACGACACGTTTGTGGTTGACTCTTGCGACACATATCATCGAAATCTCTCCCCATTCCCTTGTAAAAGGCACGGAAATTTAGTAATACCACAAGCTTCATTTTTCATACTGTTATTGTGCACATTTTCATGCACCTATCGTGCCAATTTGAATTATGTGCATAAATGCCTAGAAAATGCAAATAATGGCCCAAATATGGTAAATGAGCCCGGAAAAGTGCCAAATTTGAACATGGTGCGTTCTAGGGTCTATGTAGATCGTAGAAAAAAATAAGGGCGAACGACCAAGGAAAATTGGATTCCCTTGAAATCCTGGTGATTTATTATCGCACACAATTCATTTTCGCTGCTTATGAAAGCCGTGTGGGCTAACTCTATCGTGCGATGCGTTCTGATTGGCCGGAACACCAGCCACGCGGATCACGCGTGTGCTCCATAGGATGCACCGCGTTCGAACGGCAATCCACATCCCTCCCATCACACCCGTGTAGCTATAGCTGGGATTTGACTTATATGCGCTAAATGTCAGATAAATGCTATAAAGTGCTAAAGTATATCAAACGAGTCCTCAAATGCTCAAAAAATTCTAATCTAGCGGCTGATGGTGCTTGCGCACCGTGTAAATAGTTTAGACACGAAACGATAAAGTCACGGTAAATTCAAGTCCAAATTGCCATTTATCAATTTTCTAGAGTTGGAAAACCTATAAACGACACGTTTGTGGTTGACTCTTGCCACACATGTCGTTCAAATCTCTCCCCGTTCCTCGTAAAAGGCATGCAAATTAACTAAACACCACAAGCATGATTTTCCAAATCTTTTTCAGCACTTTTTCATGGACTGATTGTGCGAAATTTAATTATGTGCATTAATGCCTAGAAAATGCACATAACGGCCCAAATATAGTAAATTAGACCGGAAAAGTGCCAAATTTGAACACGGTGCATGATAGGGTCTATGTTGATCATAGAAAAAAGACTCAAGGACAAACGACGAAGGAACTTTTGATTCCCCTTCAAACTTGGTGATTTTCCTATCGAAACCAACAAAACTTCCTTTTGTGATGATTCAGTTTATGAAGAGCGTGTACAACTAAATTAGCCGAACCTTCTCAAAATATTACGACGCTTTACTGAGGTCATACCATGGCACCATGCCAGGTATCATCTTTTGTAGGCATGTTTTTCAATTTTCTAGAGTTGAAAAACCAATTAACGACACATTTCTGGTTGACTCTTGGGACACATGTCTTTGAAATCACTCACCATTCCTCGTAAAAGAAATGCAAATTTAGTAAATACCACAAGTTTGATTTTCCAAAATGTTTTTGTGAACTTTTCCATGGACCGATTGTGCGAAATTCAATTATGTGCATTAATGCCTAGAAAATGCACATAACTGCCCAAATATACTAAATTAGCCCGGAAAATTGCCAAATTTGAACACGGTACATTATAGGGTGTATGTTGATCGTACAAAAAAACTGAAGGACAAACGACGAAGGAAGTTTGGATTCCCCTCCAAACTTGGTGATTTCCCTCTCGAAACCACGAAACTGCCTTTTGTTATGGTTCGGTTTATGAAGAGCGTGTAGAATGACATTAGCCGAACCTTCTCAAAAAATTACCACGCTTTTCTAAGGTCATACCATGGCACCATGCCAAGTATCATATTTTTCAGGCAAGTTTTTCAAGTTTGTAGAGTCGAAAAACCAATAAACGAAACGTTTGTGGTTGACTCTTGCCACACATGTCCTTGAAATCTGTCCCCATTCCTCGTAAAAGGCATGCAAATTTAGTAAACACCACAAGCAAGATTTTTCCAACCGTTTTTCTGCACTTTTTCATGGACTGATTGTGTGAAATTGAATTATGTGCATTAATGCCTAGAAAATGCACATTACTTCCCAAATATAGTAAATTAGCCCGGAAAAGTGCCAAATTTGATCATGGTGCATTATAGGGTGTATGTTTATCGTAGAAAAAAACTCAAGGACAAACGACGAAGGAACTTTGGATTCCCCTTCAAACTTGGTGATTTCCCTCTCGAAACCACCAAAACTTCCGTTTATGATGGTTCGGTTTATGAAGAGCGTGTACAATGACATTAGCCGAACCCTCTCAAAAAATTACCACGCTTTGTTGAGGTCATACCAAGGCACCATGCCAGGTATCATCTTTTTCAGGCATGTTTTTCAATTTTGTAGAGTCGAAAAACCAATAAACGACACGTTTGTGGTTGACTCTTGCGACACATATCATCGAAATCTCTCCCCATTCCCTTGTAAAAGGCACGGAAATTTAGTAATACCACAAGCTTCATTTTTCATACTGTTATTGTGCACATTTTCATGCACCTATCGTGCCAATTTGAATTATGTGCATAAATGCCTAGAAAATGCAAATAATGGCCCAAATATGGTAAATGAGCCCGGAAAAGTGCCAAATTTGAACATGGTGCGTTCTAGGGTCTATGTAGATCGTAGAAAAAAATAAGGGCGAACGACCAAGGAAAATTGGATTCCCTTGAAATCCTGGTGATTTATTATTGCACACAATTCATTTTCGCTTCTTATGAAAGCCGTGTGGGCTAACTCTATCGTGCGATGCGTTCTGATTGGCCGGAACACCAGCCACGCGGATCACGCGTGTGCACCATAGGATGCACCGCGTTCGAACGGCAATCCACATACCTCCCATCACACCCGTGTAGCTATAGCTGGGATTTGACTTATATGCGCTAAATGTCAGATAAATGCTATAAAGTGCTAAAGTATATCAAACGAGTCCTCAAATGCTCAAAAAAATCAAATCTAGCGGCTGATGGTGCTTGCGCACCGTGTAAATAGTTTGGACACGAAACTATAAAGTCACAGTAAATTCAAGTCCAAATTGCCATTTATCAATTTTCTAGAGTTGGAAAACCTATAAACGACACGTTTGTGGTTGACTCTTGCCACACATGTCGTTCAAATCTCTCCCCATTCCTCGTAAAAGGCATGCAAATTAACTAAACACCACAAGCATGATTTTCCAAATCTTTTTCTGCACTTTTTCATGGACCGATTGTGCGAAATTTAATTATGTGCCTTAATGCCTAGAAAATGCACATAACGGCCCAAATATAGTAAATTAGACCGGAAAAGTGCCAAATTTGAACACAGTCCATGATAGGGTCTATGTTGATCATAGAAAAAAAAACTCAAGGACAAACGACGAAGGAACTTTGGATTCCCCTTCAAACTTGGTGATTTTCCTATCGAAACCAACAAAACTTCCTTTTGTGATGGTTCAGTTTATGAAGAGCGTGTACAACTAAATTAGCCGAACCTTCTCAAAAAATTACCACGCTTTACTGAGGTCATACCATGGCACCATGCCAGGTATCATCTTTTTTAGGCATGTTTTTCAATTTTCTAGAGTTGAAAAACCAATTAACGACACGTTTCTGGTTGACTCTTGGGACACATGTCCTTGAAATCTCTCACCATTCCTCGTAAAAGAAATGCAAATTTAGTAAATACCACAAGCTTGATTTTCCAAAATGTTTTTGTGAACTTTTCCATGGACCGATTGTGCGAAATTCAATTATGTGCATTAATGCCTAGAAATGCACATAACTGCCAAAATATACTAAATTAGCCCGGAAAATTGCCAAATTTGAACACGGTACATTATAGGGTGTATGTTGATCGTACAAAAAAACTGAAGGACAAACGACGAAGAAAGTTTGGAGTCCCCTCCAAACTTGGTGATTTCCCTCTCGAAACCACGAAACTACCTTTTGTGATGGTTCGGTTTATGAAGAGCGTGTAGAATGACATTAGCCGAACCTTCTCAAAAAATTACCACGCTTTTCTAAGGTCATACCATGGCACCATGCCAAGTATCATCTTTTTCAGGCATGTTTTTCAAGTTTGTAGAGTCGAAAAACCAATAAACGAAACGTTTGTGGTTGACTCTTGCCACACATGTCCTTGAAATCTGTCCCCATTCCTCGGAGAAGGCATGCAAATTTAGTAAACACCACAAGCATGATTTTTCAAACCGTTTTTCTGCACTTTTTCAAGGACCGATTGTGTGAAATTGAATTATGTGCATTAATGCCTAGAAAATGCACATTACTGCCCAAATATAGTAAATTAGCCCGGAAAAGTGCCAAATTTTTACACGGTGCATTATAGGGTGTATGTTTATCGTAGAAAAAACTCAAGG
The DNA here is from genome assembly GCA_039707655.1 of Elymus sibiricus. Classification (NCBI taxonomy): domain Eukaryota; kingdom Viridiplantae; phylum Streptophyta; class Magnoliopsida; order Poales; family Poaceae; genus Elymus; species Elymus sibiricus. Next base: position 335,929,155 of record CM077666.1, read on the forward strand.
ACAAACGACGAAGGAACTTTGGATTCCCCTTCAAACTTGGTGATTTCCCTCTCAAAACCACCAAAACTTCCGTTTGTGATGGTTCGGTTTATGAAGAGCGTGTACAATGACATTAGCCGAACCCTCTCAAAAAACTACCACGCTTTGTTGAGGTCATACCATGGCACCATGCCAGGTATCATCTTTTTCAGGCATGTTTTTCAATTTTGTAGAGTCGAAAAACCAATAAACGACACGTTTGTGGTTGACTCTTGCGACACATATCATCGAAATCTCTCCCCATTCCCTTGTAAAAGGCACGGAAATTTAGTAATACCACAAGCTTCATTTTTCATACTGTTATTGTGCACATTTTCATGCACCTATCGTGCCAATTTGAATTATGTGCATAAATGCCTAGAAAATCCAAATAATGGCCCAAATATGGTAAATGAGCCCGGAAAAGTGCCAAATTTGAACACGGTGCGTTCTAGGGTCTATGTAGATAGTAGAAAAAAAAAACAAGGGTGGACGACCAAGGAAAATTGGATTCCCTTGAAATCCTGGTGAATTATTATCGAACATGGTTCATTTTCGCTTCTTATGAAAGCCGTGTGGGCTGACTCTATCGTGCGATGCGTTCTGATTGGCCGGAACCCCGGCCACGAGGATCGCGCGTTTGCACCGTCGGATGCACCGGGATCGAACGGAAATCCACATCCCTCCCATCACACCCGTGTAGCTGTAGCTGGGATTTGACTTATATGCGCTAAATGTCAGGTAAACGCTATAAAGTGCTTAAGTATATCAAACGAGTCCTCAAATGCTCAAAAAATTCAAATCCAGCGGCTGATGGTGCTTGCGCACCGTGTAAATAGTTTGGACACGAAACGATAAAGTCACAGTAAATTCAAGTCCAAATTGCCATTTATCAATTTTCTAGAGTTGGAAAACCTATAAATGACACGTTTGTGGTTGACTCTTCCCACACATGTCGTTCAAATCTCTCCCCATTCCTCGTAAAAGGCATGCAAATTAACTAAACACCACAAGCATGATTTTCCAAATCTTTTTCTGCACTTTTTCATGGACCGATTGTGCAAAATTTAATTATGTGCATTAATGCCTAGAAAATGCACATAAAGACCCAAATATAGTAAATTAGACCAGAAAAGTGCCAAATTTGAACACGGTGCATGATAGGGTCTATGTTGATCATAGAAAAAAACTCAAGGACAAACGACGAAGGAACTTTGGATTCCCCTTCAAACTTGGTGATTTTCCTATCGAAACCAACAAAACTTCCTTTTGTGATGGTTCAGTCTATGAAGAGCGTGTACAACTAAATTAGCCGAACCTTCTCAAAAAATTACCACGCTTTACTGAGGTCATACCATGGCACCATGCCAGGTATCATCTTTTTTAGGCATGTTTTTCAATTTTCTAGAGTTGAAAAACCAATTAACGACACGTTTCTGGTTGACTCTTGGGACATATGTCCTTGAAATCTCTCACCATTCCTCGTAAAAGAAATGCAAATTTAGTAAATACCACAAGCTTGATTTTCCAAAATGTTTTTGTGAACTTTTCCATGGACCGATTGTGCGAAATTCAATTATGTGCATTAATGCCTAGAAAATGCACATAACTGCCAAATATACTAAATTAGCCCAGACAATTGCCAAATTTGAACACGGTACATTATAGGGTGTATGTTGGTCGTACAAAAAAACTAAAGGACAAACGACGAAGGATGTTTGGATTCCCCTCCAAACTTGGTGATTTCCCTCGCGAAACCACGAAACTGCCTTTTGTGATGGTTCGGTTTATGAAGAGCGTGTAGAATGACATTAGCCGAACCTTCTCAAAAAATTACCACGCTTTTCTAAGGTCATACCATGGCACCATGCCAAGTATCATCTTTTTCAGGCATGTTTTTCAAGTTTGTAGAGTCGAAAAACCAATAAACGAAACGTTTGTGGTTGACTCTTGCCACACATGTCCTTGAAATCTGTCCTCATTCCTCGTAAAAGGCATGCAAATTTATTAAACACCACAAGCATGATTTTTCAAACCGTTTTTCTGCACTTTTTCATGGACCGATTGTGTGAAATTGAATTATGTGCATTAATGCCTAGAAAATGCACATTACTGCCCAAATATAGTAAATTAGCCCGGAAAAGTGCCAAATTTGAGCACGGTGCATTATAGGGTGTATGTTTATCGTAGAAAAAAACTCAAGGACAAACGACGAAGGAACTTTGGATTCCCCTTCAAACTTGGTGATTTCCCTCTCAAAACCACCAAAACTTCCGTTTGTGATGGTTCGGTTTATGAAGAGCGTGTACAATGACATGAGCCGAACCCTCTCAAAAAATTACCACACTTTGTTGAGGTCATACCATGGCACCATGCCAGGTATCATCTTTTTCAGGCATGTTTTTCAATTTTGTAGAGTCGAAAAACCAATAAACGATACGTTTGTGGTTGACTCTTGCGACACATATCATCGAAATCTCTCCCCATTCCCTTGTAAAAGGCACGAAAATTTAGTAATACCACAAGCTTCATTTTTCATACTGTTATTGTGCACATTTTCATGCACCTATCGTGCCAATTTGAATTATGTGCATAAATGCCTAGAAAATGTAAATAATGGCCCAAATATGGTAAATGAGCCCGGAAAAGTGCCAAATTTGAACACGGTGCGTTCTAGGGTCTATGTAGATAGTATAAAAAAACCAAGGGTGGACGACCAAGGAAAATTGGATTCCCTTGAAATCCTGGTGAATTATTATCGCACACGGTTCATTTTCGCTTCTTATGAAAGCCGTGTGGGCTGACTCTATCGTGCGATGCGTTCTGATTGGCCGGAACCCCGGCCACGAGGATCGCGCGTGTGCACCGTAGGATGCACCGCGATCAAACGGCAATCCACATCCCTTCCATCACACCCGTGTGGCTGTAGCTGGGATTTGACCTTATATGCGCTAAATGTCAGGTAAATGCTATAAAGTGCTTAAGTATATCAAATGAGTCCTGAAATGCACAAAAAATTCAAATTTAGCGGCTGATGGTGCTTGCGCACTGTGTAAATAGTTTGGACGCGAAATTATGAAGTCACCATAATTCAAGTCCAAATTGCAATTTTATCATTTTGGAAACAGTGATTCTTCTTGTGAGATGCTCTCGTTTTCAAGGAGTTATCGTGACAACTTTTGCCAAAATTTGCCATTTTATTTACCACATAATACTGAGTTTATACCATGGACTAGGGGCACCATGCCAGGTATCAACTTTTTTAGGGATGTTTTTCATATTGCAAAATGAGATAATATATAGATATGCTAGCCCATACAATTGACATATTTGACATGCATGAACAAATAATCATACGAGCATATATATGCTCAAATTGGTCCAGTGCCTAGTTCGAGGAGTAATTTACAAACCATTATTAGCTCCCTGATTTGCATCAATATGAAAAACCACCATGATCGATCGAGGCTGGGGCAGCCTAGACATCGATGATCGCCGGTACTGCCTCGGGCGCTGCTCTCACCAGGGCTGCCGCCACCGCCGGCTCTGCGTACATCGCCCCGGCGGCTAACGAGACATTGGCTCTCGCTAGGGCTGCCGTCAATACCCCCAGGCATGCACCGGCGACGCCCGGCACTGCGCCCTCCTCCATCTCGGACATAAGTCTGCGCCTCGTGCGGCGGCCGCCACTGGCGCAGTTATCCTTGCGTCGTCGCGGTTCCTGCTCCGCCGCCCGCACCATTTGCCGCACTCTGCGCCGAGCCCGCAGTATCGCCCACTGGCGATCCCTAGCCGCTTTCAGGACGACCCTGGCTAACCTGGTGGCTTGCTCGTACCGTGTTTCCTGCCTCGACTGGCTGTCGTCGGGAGAGGCGGCGGCATGGCCGTCGACCGCAAAGCCGACCATTGCGCCGGCAGCCTCGATTCCACTATCACCCAAATCCATCCGGTCGTCGGCCATTGGGGCCGGGTATGCCGGTATGTGTGGGTAACTAGCTAGCAAGGGGATCAGTAGTGAGTCACCGCCGCTGGCCATTGTTGCGGTTATGTATAGCTAGCTAGTAGTTGGCTAGGGGATTGGGCATTTACAATTTACCCCTATGGCTGGCGTTAGCGCGGGAAGGCATCGCTGGAGCACGGGAAGACTAAGTGGAGCACACAATTCCTAGCACACAACCGTAGGCGGTGTCATGTGTTATCACACACGTGTTAACATAAGGAAACATATGTGTAACTTACAAATCATCACTCACGAGTACTCGCACCACGCATCGTGTGCGATGCTCCTACCATCGTAAACAACTCGTTTGCATTTTCAAAGGTTTTTGTACACACACATAATCGCACATGAAACATCCAGGTCCGTAGGGCGCCTAAGAGAATTCAGATTTTTTCAAGAATTTTGTCGCACTTTCTTAATTAGCACCAATTACCCGACTGTCTTTCTCATCATTAAAAGTGTTTTTTGTTTTTAGTTTTTCCCCTGCCACGTATGAGCCAACCAACTACCTCCAAAATTTAATTATGTTTGCACACATGCATGGTCGAAGAGGAAAATGATAAGGAAGTGGGCAGCGATTCCACGCTGGCAATTATAATAACCTAATTAATGGGATGTGTTCATTGGCAATTTGGCGCGGTCAATTTTTTTGCCTCGCCCACTCCCTGTTCACCTTGGTTACGCTCCTCTTCCTTCGCTATCTATCCTCCCTTCGCTCTCTATCGTCTCTTTCCTCTCGCAGCCCCCAAATCTGGCCTTCCGCGCTCGCCTCCCCGCCTCACCCAACGGATTGTGCCATGGACAATCCCCTACATCCCAACATCCCGCGGGCTTCCCTCTCGCTGCGTCCCGCGGCACTGCCGCCGTTGAGCGAAACCAATCTATCTATCAGAGGGGATCCATTGCTCTGGACTCACATATCGGTGGCGCCGGAGGACATGCCGGGGCTGCGTTAAAGGTTGTGGGCAGCAAGGGCAAATCGGATCGAGGAAGCAAGGCATCGATTGGAGACATGTTCGAAGGAGCTGCGCATGGCGAGGCACAAGGCGGAGGTGGAAGTCGATCTCAGGGCAGAGATGCTGAGGGATGTCAGCATCTGGCAGCGTCGCGCTAACTTGGAGTTGGCGCTAATGGCAGAGATCATATTCATGGAGTCGACTATGGAGGAGAGAACACGCATGCCTGCGGAATGGTATACAAACCCGGTGCGGCTATTCAGATGGGCGGTAGAAGAAGCCAAATCGCCCAACCTGCTGTAGCGGTGGCGCTGGGCATGCATCCTAGGCGAGGTGACCTGCCCTCCTTCCCCGCCAGATACTGGATGAAGATCACCTCAAGTACGCGGCCATGGATGCGTACACATGCTACAAGATGTACAGGCGGATCGTTGACATGAGGAAGTGCCTCCTTACGGTAGACGACGAGGGATCGAGCCACAAGCAGAGCATTGGAGGCAAGCGTCACAACAAGAAGTAGTTGATATGATGAACATTTCTCCTAGTTTATTATGCATGTACTTGTTTACTTAGATGTGCAAATGCTATCTGTAGTCAGTTATGTAATTGGAAGTTTAATTTGGTTACGCAATCATGTTCTTATAAGTATATATGTTGTTGTTCTGTAGACATAGCATAGATGTTGTGCAGACTGAGCAAATCATATCACACACAGACTAAACTACAGAACCCGTCGGTGATGAATTCATCAATTGCTGACAATTATTTACCACCAACCGTTTGCCCACAACACACACTGGTTATTAGCAGGAATCGTCCGTGTTGTTATCCGTCTTCCCACACATTTTGAATTACTGACCTGTTTGCCGTGTTTCACACACATCTTGTTAAGTTGAACCGTTTCTGTTGTGTTGGGTAATCGCAAACAGTTCATCCGAGTGAACCGCATGCCGTATATCGCACACACCTTGATCTGCCAGACCGTTTCTGTTGTGTTGGGTAATCACAAACAGTTCATCCGACTGAATTGTGTGTCATTTATCGCACACACCTCGAATCGGCTGACCGTGTTTGTTGTTTTGGCTTATCGCAAACAGTTCGTATGGATCAATTGTATGCCACGTATCGCACACGTGTCTCTAATCTGAATCGTTCTTGATGTCTCCGGCATCGCAAATAGTTCGTCTTATTGTCGATGGTTTTATTACGACACCGTTTGCGATTCATGCATCGCACACAGTTTGGTCGCGGGGTCTCTGTTTCATGTGTCGCATTAGCGGTCGCCTGCAGTAGTGGTCTCTTTCCTTCTAGAAAAAATCATCAAAAAGTTTTGTCATGTTTGGACTTCGTTTGGTATGGATTTTCTGGAAAACCAAAAACAAGCAGAAAACAACAACTGGCACTAGCACTGGATTAATATGTTAGTCCATAAAAATAATATAAAAGTGCACCAAGACCATATAAAATTATTGTAAACATGGCATGAATACTTCATAAATTATAGATACGTTGGAGAGGTGTCAGCCTCTTAGATCTTCCACTTCGATCCTTCAAACATGATCAAAAGATAGCCATTGTAAAACCCTAGTCAGTCGGAGCTCCTAGACACCTCCATTTAGAACCTCCGGAGCTCTTGTTACATCCTTTGTACAAAGTACAGGTATCTACCAGGAGATTGTAATGTGTATTCTATGAGCCTGGCCCCTCGGTTTATATAGGTACCGGGGGTCCTAGGGTTATAGGATCCTAGTTGGCTATGTAGAAGGAGACAGGGTTCCTCATCTATCCAGCGTCTTGGAGTATGTGTCCAGTCTTCTTGATCTTCCTTGTAATTGTCATGGGTGCCCGGAATGGCCCAGGACGGAACTGACACGGGGGTCCTCGACCCGGCCCATTAGGCCGGGAATCGTCATGGTGAGAGCCCCCGTAGCCGGGACACCGTCATCATGTGTGGTGCTCCTTACCCTACTCGTTTGGCACCGACATTTTATTTTCCCCTCACATGCATATGTGGGCTCATGGGCTACCCGGCCTTGTTTCGGCCTGCCAGATAGTTCGTTGTTGCCGGGTAGGCTACCCAGATGCCCTGTTGTCCTCGTCCTTCGTGTGTTGTGTCATTTGCTTGAGAGTTGCTTGCCTGGGCTTTCCGACAACCAGCTGCTCGTTTACCTTGGCTAGTTCCCTCCGTGGTTTCTTGGTTCAGCTATCCTGATTCTATGGTTGCGCAGCCAGTGGAGCGGGGCCTGTGGATGCCCTTCGTGGCCAAATTCACTATTTTGACCCTTTTGGGAAAGTTAAGCAGGATCTGAACCCAATCTCAAAAAAATTCATGATCTGACCCTTTTCCCTACCGCCATAGTGCCTGGCGGTAGGGTATAACTGCCTACCGCCACGGACCTTGGCGGTAGGACTTAACTGCGTCGTCACACCCGTTTAACGTGAAAAATACCCTACCGCCAGGGCCCTTGGTGGTAGTATGTGCAACCCTACCACCAAAGAGCCTGGCAGTAGGCAGTGCAACATGATAGCATGCATCGATTCTGCGCCCTTTTTTTGTTTGTAGCTGATGGTCAGTGGTAGTACACGCATGCATCGGTCCTGCATGCAGCTGCTCTGTCCCCATGTAGCAGCATGTTGCTCTATCCTACCCGCATGCATATGCATGACCAATCATCTCACGGGAGGAGTCAGAGATTGAGAGGACAACGTAGTAGCTAGCTTAGCTTCTTTCTGTTTTTGTCACTCATGGAGAAAACATGCATGCATGCAGCAATTAATCCATCCATCCATCATCTCGCCTAGCACCTACAGTCTACTACTGCATGCAACACAGGCACATACTATCAGCAACAGAGGAGGGCTACCGTCAAAGTCTTTGGCGGTAGGGTATAATTGCCTACCGCCAAGGACCATGGCGGTATGGTCTTTTTCACACCAAACGGGTGTGACGGCGCCGGTAAGTCCTACCGTCAGAGACCCTGGTGGTAGGTTGTGCTACCCTACCGCCGAGGCCAATGGCGGTAGAAAAAGGGTCAGATCTCAAAAAATTTACAAACCAGGGTCAGATCTGGCTGAACTTTTCGAAAAGGGTCAAAACAGCGAAATCGGCCTCTTCATGTGTCGCCGCAGTGTGACCGAGGGTTTGTGTGGGCCCCTATGCTCTCATGGCCAGCTTCATCTCGGTTTTTCCCGGGTTGGTAAATGACGGTGGGTGGGTGATCGAGGTGTGCTGCATCGGTTTGCCATGGGCCCGCAACGCTAGACCTAGTGCATCCCTGTGAGGTGTTGAACTTCTGAATGCCTTGCTAGACTGGTGCTGGTGATTTGTTTCCTAGTCCCACCCATTGTTGGGCTTGCAGTTTTGGCAATGCCAATTTCCTCTCTGATTTATGCTACGTCGAGTCGGGTTTTGTCGGGCACTTCTCGTTTGCCATTGTTGGGTCGATGGACGGCCGTTTCTTCTCGGTCTTAGCTTGCCAGCTACTCTTCTTGTGCTGCCAGTGGTGGCTTATTCAGTCGGCGTCATGCTTCCTTTTGCCGGAGAGTGTGCATCCAATTGCATGTAGACCATGGTTGCGTCCTGGTAGGTTGATCGGTCTAATCAAGAATCTACGCAGCATGCATGGCATCCAGGGGCGTGCTTCCAGACCGTGTGATTCTCAACACCCTATGTAGCCATAGAGACTGTGCACGTGCAATTGGATTGGCCAAGTCCGGTCATTGTACATCCTTCATTTGTTGCATTGTTTGCTGCTAGGATGTTTGTCTCCCATGTGCCGAGCACGTCCATGCATCCGGGCACACGATTCTTACGGCCCCATGTAGTTGTCGAGACACGATAATCAAACTTTCATCTGAGGCTGGTGATAGGACGACCATCGTTTCGTCAATGGCTGTGTACCAGAAGATGAGACAAGAAGGGAGGTAGCTAAACCTTGCACGGGTCACCAATGTAGAATAACCATTTGTTGCTTCGTTTGTCGCCCGACAAGCTGGCTGCCTCACACCGGGTATGCCCATGCATCCAGGTACGTGATTCTCAAGTCCATGTGTCGGGGGGATAACCCCCGGGTAGGCGATCGAACCTGGAGTCCTTTTTCAAAACTTCGGGGCAGCCCATGCCCCTCCAATCCGGCAGGCCGTCCGGCCGGCTTCCCAACGCTGGCCAGCTGGGCCCGGCCCCGTGCCGGGTCCGGCTGGCCGCTAGCCGGCTGGCGACGAGTCAGCGGTCGTCCCCTCGCTCCGTACGACAAGACGGCTCTCCACGGCAGGAGAGCGTGGCTACAGCGCCGCGAACCCAGAAGAGCATGGCTACAGTGCCGCCAACCCCGCTGACCCGGGCGACCGACATCAGCACAGCGGGCCACTATAGTCCCATGACGCCAACCACTCCGTGACGCATGAGGCGATGGGCCGCAGTGCCGATCTGCCGGTGGGTCCCACAGCCGGCGGGTCCCAGCAGCCGGCGGGCCCCACTGCCGGCTCCAGACGCCGACATCCGGGTCCCGCCCGCATGTAGATTTACCCATGTAACCCTGGGGGTCAGGCTATAAGACCCCCCCAGGAGGCCTCCATGCAGAGGCATGCTCGTCGCCTTCACCTAGTTCCACACATAACACACACACACTCACAGGAGAGGCAGAGTGGCGGCCTAGCCCCTTCTTCCTCCTCCGCCCGAACAGCTCCAGGAGCAACCTTGTAGCCCTTGTGCACTCCATACTACGTTCGGCAGGACTAGGGGTGTTACCTCTCGGAGGGCCCTGAACCTGGGTACACCTTGTGTCTCGCGCACGCGTGTGCCGACCTCGCCTCCAGAGCCCACCGGCGTCCTCACGCTGCCCCCCATTTTTAGCCATCTCATGGCATCTGCCGTGATTTCACCACGACAGTTGGCGCCCACCGTGGGGCTGCTCGCGGTATTGGCCGGAGTCAAGTTCTGGACGAGGCCCTTCACCAGCTCCAACGAGCGCATTGCGCACGGCTTGGTCCGCGCGCCGTGCGCGGCCAACCCGGCCGGCTATGACGCAGCACCAGGCGCGGATGCCACCTGCCCCGCAGGCTGCTCCTTCGCCCCCTTCGGCGCGCTACGCATCTTCGTCACGCTCATCCCCGACGAGTACCCTAGCCAGGTACACAGCTTCACCGACTCACCTGTCCCCGTCGGCTGCACCGTCTCCAGTGATGTCACGGGCCTCTGCACCCGTGCGGAGGTGCTGACCATCGGCGCTAGCTCCGGCTCCACGCGCAGCAAGGAGAAGGCCGCCATGGCTGCTGCTACCGCGGCTGCGGCCCAATCCCGCCGTGTCGACCCGCTTCGCGAGACGATCCGGAGCTAGCAAGCCCCCATCACGCCCGATGCTGACCCGGTGCCTGCGGCGGCTTAGCTCAACGAGGACCGTCAGCAACTGCTGGACGAGGCCACGGCGCTTGCGGCAACGCGGCGCCTGCTGGAGTCCGCCCAGCGGGAGTATGACAGCGTTCACGGCTTCACGCCGACCGCCGCTGAGCCCAGCCGGGCTACGGAGGTGCGAGTCCGCGGAGGTGCCATCGGTCGTGCGCTGGGCGCAGGCCGGCCCGTCTACGACACCCCCGTCAAGAACATGCGCGCAGCCCAGGTGGCCATGGCGGATCTCGAGTTCCTGGAGGGTGAGGAGTTGCTGCAGCAGCAGCAGCGCATCTGCGACCTGATCACGGCGGCGAACGAGCAGCAGAAGTGCTTCGATCCAGCCCAGCCCGCCGCCTCCACTTCAGGAAACACCGCGGACCCAGAGAGGGTCCTTCGGGACACGCAGTAGGCGTCTTCCCCTGCCTGCAGCGCTAGCCGCTCTGGCCGGCGCCGGGCAAGCCGGAGCCGGCACAACCGCGCCACGATGGCCGACGACGGCATTGCCGACGAGACTGCCGGCAACGACCGGGTCCGGCAGCCGGAGCTTCCTCCCCCGCCGCCTCGGCGGCCCCAGCCGGCTTCCGCCGGCACGGTGCCACGCGGCCCCGTCGCGAGCCGGCTGGGTCCCCGCGAGCCCTACGACGAAAACAACACCCGCCATCGCATCGACCGGCTGGCACGATCCACGGCCCCCGAGGAGGAGAGTTCTGTTGGCCCTGCCTGTTTCGAACCCCGCATCCGCGAGGAGCCCTTCCCCAAAGGGTTCACGCTGGCCCGCAACACCCCCAAGTACAGTGGCATCACCAAGCTGGAAGACTGGCTAACGGACTACACCATGGTTGTCGGCATAGCCGGCGGCAACAGGCTTGTGGCTGTCCTCTACGTCCCCCTCATGCTGCTTGGCTCGGCCCGGACGTGGCTTAACAGCCTAAGGGCCGGCAGCGTCAACTCCTGGTTGGACTTCGAGGATGCGTTTGTACGCAATTTCACCAGCACATACAAGCATCCGGGCGGCCTCGCCAGCTCTCCATGTGCGTTCATGGACCGGGCGAGCCTCTCTGCGACTTCCTCACGTGGTGGACCGAGCTGCGCAACTCCTGCGAAGGGGTTCACGAAGTGCAGGCCGTCCAGTACTTCATTGACAGGTGTCGAGACGGCACCCTGCTCAAGCACCGGCTGATGTGTGATGAGCCGGACACCTTGACGGAGCTCATGGCTATGGCGGACAAGTATGCCACAGCCGACTCCGCGATGCGCATAAAGATCACGGTCGACGCAGACGGCAAGCCGGTCCCGGTCCAGCCGGCCACCCCAAAGCCGGCTGGCAAAACCAACCAGCGTCGGCAAGACAACAACAACAACAACAAGCGGAAGGGCGAGCAGCTGGCTCCCCGCTACAATAACCAGCAAGTGGCCGCCGTGGCAGAGGAGCAGCCGGCCGAGCAAGGCGGCGACAAGTGCCAGCGCATCGGCAAGATGGCCTGGCAGCCCACGCTCTCCTTCGAGCAGATGCTCAACGCTCCCTGCAAGCACCACAGTGGCGCGAAGCCATCCACACACACGCTCCAAAACTGCAGCATCACCCAGCGCCTGATGCGTGGCAACCTTCCGGCCCCGCCCCGCAGCTTCCGCCGCCACCTCCGGCAGAGGGTGCCCTCGCCAACAATGCCTACCCTCAGTAGGATGTGGCCTACATCGTCTTCACCAGCGAGGGCGACGACAAGCACAACAAGCGCAAGTACCAGCACGAGGTGAACGCCGTCGTCCCCCCGGTCCCCCAGTACATGCACAGGTCCGACCGTCCCATCAGCTGGACCCGGGAGGACCACCCGGCCATGATGCCCACGCCGGGTGGCTACGCGCTCGTCCTTGACCCCACCTTCATCGCTGAGAAGCGCACCTGCCACTTTTCGCATGTGCTGATCGATGGCAGCAGCAGCATCAACATCCTCTACCGCGACACCATGGTCAAGCTCGGCATCGAGGAAAGCCAGCTGCAGCCTACCCAGACGGTGTTCCACGGCATCATGCCGGGTGCCTCTTGCTCCCCCATCGGCAAGGTTCGGCTGGACATGATGTTCGGCACCAGCGCCCACTTCCGCCGCGAGCTGATCTGGTTCGAGGTGGTCGACCTGGCCAGCCCCTACCACGCGCTTTTGGGACGGCCCGCCTTGGCCAAGTTCATGGCGGTCCCCCACTACGCCTACCTCAAGATGAAGCTGCCGGGTCCCAAGGACATAATCACCATCTCCGGCAACTACAAGAAGTCCCTGGAGCGTGCGCAAGCCGGTTCTAAGCTGGCCGAGTCGCTGGTCTATAACACCCCAAAATTTTCTCTCTGGATTTTCAAAACTTTTTATTAAAAGAAAATACTTTGAATTATTTTTACCCAATTCTTTACCTTCTCTTTCTTCTGTTATGACTTTCACTTTTATTTTATTATTAACTAGCAGAGTGACCCGCGCATTTGCGCGGCTAGATTTCCTATGTGTTCTTCATACCTATGAGATGTTGAGTTAGTCATACAAAAATATAGGAAACTTAGTGAAATACACAATGTGGTACTCATGTTTCATCATTATCAGTAAGTTAAAAGTTATCTCTGGACAGGAAAATGTTTTTATTTTATTACTAACCTCTATGGTGATTATCCCAGATATACCCAAAACAAAAATATTATAGTCAATATGTATGTCAGGAGGAAATGCATTTTTTGTGTGGTCATGAGGAAATACTTTTTTTTGTTGTTTTATTGTGTATATTAAGTAGTTGGCGAAAGATTAGGAATGTGAGAACAAAAGAAATCTACATAGGTTTTGATTGGATCTTTTTTTAACTTTCCATTTTCCTCTTCTTCTATTCAATTCGTGTTTGTCTTTTATGCAAAAAAAAAAAACTTTTCCAACCAAACTTAATATCACTCTGTAATAAAAAAAACAATTGCGTGCATTCATCTAAGACTACAAAAGTAGGCTCACCCTTAAAAATTTTCATGTGGATGTATTTGACAAAGGAACTAAAAAATACATGTAGGCGGTGGTGCTCGGTTTTATAAATATGCGGGTGCTTTTTATTTTACTTTTATCGTGGCACTTTTGCACGGGCCTTTTATTTCTCTTGAAGAATTGTATTAGCAGGTTTCGTCACTAAAATTACGAATATAATTCCTCTCTATATAAAATGGATAGCGAGTGTAAAATGTAAATCTTCTCGCTGTTACTATTTCCTTCCTTTGCCATCCTTATACGATCTATCTCTGGAATGATGCAGTGTGGTATGGATTATATGAAACAATGGACGGACAATACTTCATGTCATCAATTGATAGTTTCTAATTTGTTAATATGGACCGCTGCAAAAGAATATAGTTATATTGATGATAATACAGTACATGCATTTATCCGACGTGGATGGATTAATCAACTGGCTAATTAACTCCTGCGCAAAAATTTAAAAACTGGCTAATTAACATTGTATTTTTTGATCGGTTTTGAGATAGCTTATCACTCGTGCTGAGCGGGCTTTGAGAGCTAAATTGATTTGTGATGTCTGAATTTGGCATTGGCTTCCGTTGAGTGGAGGAGCAAACGCTAAGCATATTGCTAGCTCAATCGCATAAGCCACAACGGCACAACCCATAATAGTATTGCTTTCTCGCTTTTTGGTTATTTCTTTTCTTTTGTGTGCACAGTAGCTCATGAATTTGTTGTGGGCTTGTCGCTGCTGCGCACGGCGTGCTGGATCTCTCGTCTGTCGTCCTATGGTGGATTTTACCTGTGCTAATGGCGTTTCTCAAAAAAAAAAAAACATGGCGCGCTAGGCTGCTAGCAAGACGTGGATGGATGCACATGCGCGCGAGGCTGCCCGCTGCAGCTTCCATGTTCGCGGCGTCATCACTGGTGCATGCCCTCCATTGCGTGCGGAAGCCCTTCTGTAATGATATCATTTGCTCCTTTGTTCCAAAATATTGGAAGTTTGATTATTTTTTGTAATTCATTTTTTTTTGAGTTTGACTAAATTTATTGGAAAATTTGTTAATATCTAAAAGATCCAACATATATAGTTTGAAAATATATTTAATGAAACAGAAAGTGTATATTTTAATCTGTTCAAGGTTCTTCAACTTGATTTGACCAGAAAATTTACAGTGAAGATCTCTAGTTTCTTTAAATCAAAACCATTGTTATTCTATCATTAAATATTAATTGTTCTTTTTATGTTTTTATAATATAGATGGCATTTCACCAATGTAGTTTCCTTTTTTTTTTTGGAATTTCGTATATACAACATAGCCTAATTTGTATCCACCTAACAAAACATTAAAGTGCTAATTTCTTTGCACATTCCGGTTTCTAATTTCATGTATAGTTTTTTTATTCTATGTCCACCTAATAACATATTCATAATATATAATGTTCTTGGAGTTCATAGAAAAACAAAATAGATTAACTTTTTTTCTAAAATATGAGATTTATAGTATTTATCCAACTATTGAACGTTATATTACTATAGGTTAATCTAAAAAATCCAATTCATATACACCATTGTACATTATAATCGCAAGGATCAACAGTTGAGCTAATTAATTCGCCATTATGGATGAACCTGGTGGAACCTGCGAGGTTCTCACATCTATTTAAATTTTGGTCCATCGAATCGATTCAGACCTCAACACTTGCGCTAGATGCCGATGCTTGTGTACTGCATTTATAAAATATGTTCATGCTGTTATCTTACGTACATGAACCTTACGCTTAACAAAGGTTGACGCGATTTATTTTTGCTTTTATATAAACTTGGCTTTTCCGGCCTTCCTTATTAGTTTGATTTTCACCGTACATTTACATGGCTAGATTTTATATTTATTTCTGTTTTGATGTTGTTTATAAAATTTCTATGGTTTCTTGCGAGAACCAATATATTACTTACTTTTTCGTTCCTTTTTGTTTTCATTTACAGGTGTTGTGTGCGTCCGTAATAGTGGTGTGAGTGTGCCTGTCTGCTTAAATTTGTATTTGGTGTTTAAAAAGAATGATGTGCCATGCAAAAATAAAAATAATACTAATAATATACCTCTGCATGTAGAAACAATTGACCATATTTTCACTGTACACTCTGAGTTGTTGACAGCACATTCGTTCGGTCAATCATTATGTACTCCCGCCGAGTTTCTTGTTACAATCCACAGCCATGCACGTATGAGCTACTCCATCTTGCCTTGCCTTCTGCGTGCAAAAGAACTCATGCAAAAGAGTGAAAAGTGAATATTTTTATTTTCGGTAAAATGAAAATTTGGGCATGCACTCAAACGTTACATGCGTACGTAGTGCCGTGGTGATGCAATAATACGACTCAAGTGCTAATTGGACTTCATCTGTAATCCGTTTTGGTGCTAAAAGAAACTGTAAACCGTTTTGTGTAATCAAGAGAAAAAAACTGTAATCCGTTTTGTGTCTATCTGGAATAGGTTGGCGTGTGTATGGCGCTGGCTTTGCTGATGAATAGCTGGCCGTATCCTTTTGCGTATACACTGCTTTTGCCGATGGAATAGTTGACCGTATGGACTATGGACTCTCCTCTTTTTTTTTACCTGACTATACTCCTTTTATACGCTGGCCTTCTGATCGAATAGGCGGCCGTATGCCGGATGGACTCTGTAAGCCTGTACGCAGCCATGCCAAGTTGAGGTCAACAAATCACTGCCGTTTATTTATCATAACTCTACAATTTTAAATCTCCACCGTTCCTTTTCTATCGTCTTAATAATATAATAGATTGGATTTCTAAAATTTTAAATGGTTCTGATTTGGATGATTTAATCATTGGACAATTATTTTTGGAAGATCAAAAAAATATTTTCTCTTTAAAAAAATTTCTGGAATATTAAAACTATTCCATGAAAATAGCCTTTTCACTTCTTTCTAGCCCTTCTAAAATACTCCAATAATTTTTCTATCACATCTAAATTATCCCTCAAGTCACTCACACATTCTAGGACAGTATCCAACTCATTTCCACCTTACAAAAATATTTCTGCAATATTTATTAAATTCCAAAGTTGGAATTTCTTTTTATTCATGGTTTCTTTGGTTTGCAAAGGAACTATATTTTCTACAATTCTTCTGCCTCCACCAAAATTTCCCCAACAACTAGACAGTACCCAAAACCCATTTCACCAAAAACATTGGGTTCCACAATTCAAAATTTTCAAATTTCATTCAGTTCCATTTTGGACCAGAAATAATCTTTCTGATACAAACCTATTTTTTATAGCTCCAAAAATTCTGAAACTTTGCCAAGCCCTCTTATTTGCATCAACACCTCACCACAAAAATTTCCTAAAAATCCTAAAATGCCTAGACCTCTCTGTCATATCATCATACACTTGGTATGCGCACTGTTCACTGTGGATCAAATTCAGTTAACTGAATTTGTGCAGCGGCTGAGGCGCTCGACGCCGTGCTTCACACTCCATCGACTCTCCTCCTCATCCACGCCTCTCCCAGTCATCATTGAGCCGCCGTAACTCACCCCTGGTCAATAACTCCACCGACGAAACAGTACTTGGCCGGTGCAGCGGCCTCCGATCTCATCCGCGGCGGCCGAGCGGATCGGCTCGACCCCGCCCGCCATCTTCACTCCTCCTACTGCTCCTCTCACCTAATCCCCTCCACGCGGCGCCTCCCCGCGACACCAGAGCACCGTCCAAGCTGCCAAGGGCCCCACTGGCAGTCGCCGGAGACGGATGCCGCCGCCCCACCCGTACACCGACCTCGCCGCGGATAAGGCTGCAGTGCTCGTTCTCGCCCGCGTTTAAGCTTCTGGAGTGCTCCGTCAACCCTCCTAGATCATTCACCGCACCTCGCCACCGCCCCTAACCTACTTCGGCGGCCAGAATTACTCCGGCGTCAGCCGCAAGCCACTGGCTCCCCCGATCGCCTATAAAAAGAGACCCCCGAGCTCCATTCTCTCCTCGTACCACCTCCACACCAACTCAATCGACCGCCAAGCCACTCACCTGACCCCGAGAGGGTCTTCTTACTCCTCTCCGGTCACCGAGCCGCCGCCTCCCTCTCCGATCACCACGACGCCGATACTCCATCTCCACCCTCCAAACTTTGCCAGTAACCTCAAATCACACCCACACTTCGATCCCGCGCTCCAATTTCACCTCCCGAGCTCTCTCCGGCGAGTCCCGACCACACCCGAAACATCGTCCACCGCCGTCGATGTCGCCGCCGTTCAGGTGCTCGCCGGGGACCACCACCACTACCCACCGACGCGAAACTCCATCCCGAACACACTCTGACCATCGCCACCTCCCAAAACCCCGGCGATCGTCACCGGCGATCGCCGTTTCCCTCTGTAAATGCGCGCGCAGTGCGTTTGAATTTAAACCTGACGGGTGGGGCCCACCCGTCAGCATTTTATTCTTTTCCGATTAATACAGAAAGCGTATTCTCTGGTTTACGCCTTCTCTGCTGAAAGGCGTATATCGCCCGAAGCGTTTTTCTTTTTTTCTGTTTTTAAACCGAAAGCGTAATCTCTGTTTTACGCTTTCCACGCTGGGAAGCATATTCCCGCCGAAGCGTTTTCTTTATAAACGCACAAGGACTGGAATTTTTACAAAAAAACCCCTGAGTTTAAAAGTTGAATAACTTTTAAACTACAATTTCGATTGAGTTGAATCTTTTCTTGAAATTCTTATTTTTCTCTCTAGTTTTTTTAGTATTTATTTAAAAATATTTTGAGACGTACTGTTGCCAAATTTTTAATTGGAGTTTGAATTTGAATTTTTCAGAAAAAGAAGAGGGGAACTTTGCCGGGAATTTTGAGTGTTCTCCTTCTGACTACTTTGGACAAGGCAAGCATTTTGAACTTGGGATATGGTTATTGCATTTGCATTGCATGGTTGCATCGGTTGGAATTGCACCGTATGTGTAGTTTATCGCAAGTGCATGCATGCATGGTCATATTATATCTTGTGCATGACTTGCACTTCACTCAAGCATCTGACATGGGGAAAGACTGTGAGCACCAGAAATGCAGCTCCTGCCTTGGACGTGCTGGTGAGCACGGTTCCGTTGTGACACGACGGTGTCACCGTGGCATGTGAGTCATGCCAGACATAATAATCACAACACCTCCTGAGTCGACCTAGATCGAGTCTTGTTCCGTCACACCTAGCTAAACACCGTGCTGCCACGGGTCTTCCCACGAGGGAAGTACGGTTTAGTAAGTTGCTAACCCCTGTCTGTGTACACACCACTTAGAGGGCCATGATGAGGGTTTCCACGGCCATGGACTAAATCCCGTCATCAGGTCAGGGGGCATGGGTGTTTCCGGCTGGGCCGAGAGGGGGCACCCCATGTAATCCGCGCATATGAATAGTGATCCCATGCTAATCGAATTGTAGTCTCCCTGACTTAGAGTTTTTCTTGAACGGTGCTATGGGTGATTCCTGGCATCCGGAAAGTTAATCTGGTGTGTGCTGGTCAGGTGTGTTTTCAACCCAAAGGCCGTAGTGGGAATTAGTCAGTGCCACGGTGTTGACTAAAGAAATCTTATACACGTGGGTAAAGAGTACACCCTCTGCAGAGTTATAACTATTCGAATAGCCGTGTCCGCGGTCAAGGACGTTAGCTGGGAAGGGTCAAGTGTCGGTCTTTGGAGGAAATAATTAATTTGAGCATCAAATATTTTGCAGGATATTATTATTTCATCACTAACGCTGTCATGGATATTTTTGGTTATCATGAAGAATATGGTTATCAATATTATTGTTACTATGCATATTATTATGGACTAACCCGTTTCTCTTATTTTATTTTCCTGAGTGTCTCAGGGGCTAGCTAGACTACCCCGGACACCCAGTTTTATTTTCAAGACCTCTCGTGGCGTCCCTCGAGTTCTCGGGCGGTCCTGTCTCGCCTGACTCTCTTGTGGATACCCGTTTGGCATTTCTTTTCAAGACCTCTCGTGGCGTCCCTTGAGTTCTCGGGCGGTCCTGTCTCGCCTGACTCTCTTGTGGATACCCGTTTGGCATTTCTTTTCAAGACCTCTCGTGGCGTCGCTTGAGTTCATGGGCGGTCTGTCTCGCCCGATACTCTTTTAGACACCCGTTTGGCATTTCTTTTAACTTTCTTGGTTTATCACTAATATTTTATTTTTCTGCACATGCTAATATTTATTATGCCATGCGATAAAATTTCAGTCAGCATGAGCATATCATTTAACCCATCATGAGCATATGCATTCGGTATATCTTTTGTTCATAATGTTTGCGAGTACATTCCAACGTACTCACTGCCTTGTCCCTGGCTATTTCATTGGCCAGACGTGGAGGAGGACGAGCTTGTGGAAGGAGATTGCGCTAGCGAGCCCGACGCTTAGAGGTGTACCAGTCAGTCAACCTGTGATCTTGGAGTCTGCCACATGTATCATCCGCTGTGTTCCCGCTACACCAATAAAATAGCCAAGCCTCACACTGACGCTTGAATTTATTTTATTGTATCAGTGTTGTCTACCACCACACCACTGTATTATTCCACCACCGTAGTATATTGGCAAGCTTGTAATAATTGTTGAGCACTCTGACTCAACCCTGTGTAATATTATATTTGTACTGGTTATCTATATCAAGGAAGTCTACCAGTTGTTCTTGGGGCTGGTATGACTTGAGGCACTTCTGTGATTTATCCCAGAAATGGGTCTGACAAACCTTGGTATCAGAGCCAGGCTGACTGTAGGAAACCGCTAGGCACGAACGCTAGTAATAGAGTCAGTACTAACATTTTAGCATGCATCTCATGCATCGTAACAATTTTCCTTGGTCATCATATATTTATGACATGACTATTTGGATTTTTGTCTACTGCTGTAGATGTCTGGCGGCAGTTGTTCGTCCCAGATTTTCGCGAACGAGCCTGCGGGATTTTCCCGTCTTCTCGACGTCATCGCCAGAGTCGCGATGAGGTCTCCGGGTCGTCCAGAGTACACCATCTACCCCGACAGGATCACAGACACCCTGATTATGTTCCAGGCCTCGGTATATATCTGGGGTGGATCAGCTGAGTCGCACCGCAACTATCGTTTTGTGGGGAGAGCCATGCCTACTGAGAGGCATGCTGTCTAGATGGCTTCCCGAGAGGCCATCGCCCATCTCAGGGACATTCTTCCGATCATGCAGACACGTCCCTACCACTACCTTCCATGCCATGTCCCATACACTAGTCACTACGCTTTCTCCTGCACCGCGGGAGAAAGGCAGGTTGCGATTGAGCCCCTGGTTCAGTACATCATGGCACTAGAGTCAGTCTTCACCTCAGTGGTGGACGACTATCTTGCTTCAAGAGTGGACTTGGCTCGTACGAGGATTCCTCGCAGGAGTGAGTTTCGCTCGCCGTCACCACGCGCTCCTCGCATCCCGACTCCACCATATGATCCCCCTACTCCACCCGTGGTCCGACGCTCATCCCCGACCAGTATGGCTAGTCGCTTTGCTGCACCCGTTCCAGTTAGAGCTTCTCCGCCCACGAGCACAGTGCCACCACAGACAGGCGTGGCATCGACCTCTGCCCGACTGGAGACCAATCCTGAGGAGGAGGACGAGGTTGAGTCAGCAGCACCCCAGCTGGGACTTACCCTCAGTGGGGCCTACAGCGTCCCGGACACTCCGTGAGGGCAGATCAAGCGTCAGCACCGCAGTAGTCTTTTTCTGAGATGTGGTTGTAAAATATTTATTTTATGATTCTTCTCTTTTTTGTAAAATGGCGAGTAGTAGACTCGGAGCACAGCACGCTGAGAGGACGGAGTAGTTTACTATTTTAAATAAGTGGTCATGTAGAATATAGCTGCGGCAAGCATATTGTATAATTAAGTCATGCTTGTGTAATTAAACCATGCTTGTATAATTAAATCTAGCATGTATAATTAATCCTGCATGTATAATTAAATCCGCATGTGTGTTATAACCTGTTATTTTTATGCACTTGCATTTTTGGGGGGGTAAATTTATTTTCAGTCGCTCAAAAATTTCTTTTCTAACTTTATGATTTCTTTTCTCATCGGTGTTACACAAATACCCCAGAAAGAAAATGCATCGTCCCTGGACACGTTCCATGCCCAGTCCGCCAGAGGACAACTTTGCACAGATGGGAAATAATTTTATACAAGGACAGACAAGCCAGCAGAGTAACGACTCAGCGTTTTCACAAGTATGCTGTTTGTACGAGCAAAGTCAGCAACAACACCAAGAGATGATGCAACATTTAATCAATATGGGAAATCACCAAGGACAAAATCAACACAGGTCAAAATTATCTGAGCTTCAGAGGACCAATCCTACTGTATTCTCTCAGACAGACAAACCTCTGGAGGCAGATGATTGGCTACGTGATATGGAAAGGAAATTGAACATCGCTCAGTGTACGGACCAGGAAAAAGTGCTATATGCTCCGCACTATTTTTCTGGTACAACAGCATCCTGGTGGGAGAATATATGCCACACTCATTGAGCAGATATGACATGGGAACAATTCAAGGAATATTTCCGGGGAGCACATATCCCCAACAGTATTATGAAAATGAAGAAAAGGGAGTTTGAGGATCATAAGCAGCGAGGTACCACGGCAACCCAGTACCTGGACCAGTTTACTCAGTTATCTCGGTACGCAAATGATGAGTACATGACAGAAAACAAAAAGATGGAGAAATTTCTTAATGGACTCGTTCCATCTCTCAAGTGCCAACTAGTGGTCCACACCTTTCCATATTTCAAGACACTAGTAGACAAGGCCATCATTCTGGAGAATAAGCACCGCAACATAAATGAAATACGCAAACGCCGTATGACCCAGTCAGTACAGGTTCGCAGCAACAGACCCCGGGATGAATTTCAGAGGCCTGTGGCACCACGACCACCAATTCCAACATCACGACCGTAGCAGAGTCACATCATCTTCAACAACAGGACCAAGGACACAACGTTCTGTCCTGGCATTACCTGTTATGCCTGTGGAGAAGAAGGGCATTTTGCCAGGCAATGCCCAAAACAGGGGAACAACAATAATGTTCCGAAGCCCAACAACAATGGCCGCAGTGTTAATGCAGCCCCACGACACAGCAACCCCAACAACAACCAAAGGAAGGGACAGGTGAATCACGTGACCTTTGAGGAAGCAGAAAATGCACCGGACATCGTGTTTGGTATGTTCCCTGTCAACACAATTAATGCTACAGTTTTGTTTGATTCTGGAGCTTCCCATTCATGCATTTCCAAAAGATTTGCTTCGGAGAATCAGTTTTCTTTTTCGCCTTTGCAAATTTCAATGGTTATTCAGTCCCCGGGATCGAGGCAAAGCACTCAATGGTACGGCAAGGATGTGAATATTGAAATCAAAGGAATGAAGTTTCTAGCCAATCTTATTGTTCTGGAAGCAGTCGATCTGGACGTTATTTTGGGAATGGACTGGTTGACCACAAATAAAGGATTTATAGACTGCTACAACCGTACAGTGACTCTCACAAATTGTCAAGGAAAGACAATAAAATTTGGCACAAGGAAGATTTCTACCTCACAGGGAAAATTAAATCAAGTGGATATGACAGAGTTGAGGAAGGTTCCTGTGGTGTGCGAATACCCCAACGTATTTCCTAAAGAGTTACCAGGCATGCCACCTGATCGGGAAATTGAGTTTATTATTGAGCTAGCGCCGGGAACGACACCCATATATAAGAAGCATTATCGCATGGCTCCGACAGAATTGGCTGAGCTAAAGAAACAAATTAAGGAATTAATGGAAAAAGGTTATGTTCGACACAGCTCATCACCATGGGGATCGCCAGTTTTATTTGCTAAGAGAAAGGATGGTACCCTGAGGTTATGTATTGATTACAGAGCACTTAATATGGCTACCATCAAAAATAAATATCCACTGCCAAGAATCAACGACCTGTTCGAGCAACTGGCAGAAGCCAAGGTATTCTCAAAAATAGAGTTGAGGTCAGGCTACCATCAATTAAGAATTCGATTGTCAGACATACCCAAGACTGCCTTCACCACCAGATACGGATTATATGAGTTCACAGTGATGCCTTTCGGTCTAACCAACGCTCCTGCTTATTTTGTGCATCTCATGAACAAGGTTTTCATGAAATACTTGGACAAGTTCGTGGTTGTATTTATTGATGACATACTTATTTACTCCAAGACACCAAAGGAACATGAGCAACATCTTCGGATCGTTCTGGAAGAATTAAGGAAAAATCAACTGTATGCCAAATTCAGTAAGTGTGAATTTTGGCTACGAGAGGTTGGTTTTCTGGGGCACGTTCTGACACAGGATGGGATAGCAGTGGACCCAAGCAAAGTGAAAGATGTCTTAGGGTGGAAGCAACCCACCAACGTGACTGAGATCAGAAGTTTTCTTGGTTTGGCTGGCTACTACCGATGATTTATTGAAGGATTTTCCACCATAGCCAAACCCATGACTCAGTTACTCAAGAAAGATAAGAAGTTTGAATGGACTGAAGCTTGCGAGAAAAGTTTTCAAGAATTAAAGAAAAGGTTGACCATGGCACCTGTTCTGATTGTGCCAGATGTGCACAAAAATTTCGAAATATATTGTGACGCTTCCAGGAAAGGACTTGGATGTGTATTAATGCAAGAAGGAAGAGTCGTGGCATATGCTTCAAGACAGTTACGACGACACGAAGAAAATTACCCTACCCATGATTTGGAGTTAGCAGCTGTGATACACGCACTCAAGGAATGGCGACATTTTCTTCTTGGTAACCGATGCGAGATATACACGGACCACAAAAGTCTTAAGTATATCTTCACCCAGCCAGAATTAAACTTGAGACAGCGTCGTTGGCTCGAGTTAATTAAGGATTATGATGTGGGAATTCATTACCACCCGGGTAAGGCAAATGTTGTGGCAGATGCTCTGAGCAGAAATCCATGCACCGACAATGACAGTGTGCAATTCTCACGACATGAATTCAACCAGGAATTTGCCAAGCTTAATATGATTCTAGTCACGGAAGGAACCATTGCCCAGTTAGAAATAAAATCAACATTGGAGGATCAGATCAAAGAAGCTCAAAAAGGACACCCCAGCATCGAAGGAATTAAAAGGAAGGTAAATTTAGGCAAGGCATCTGAATTTACCATTGATAGTCAGGGAATCCTATGGTACGGAAAGAGGTTATGCGTACCCAACCAGGAAGAGCTAAAGCAACAAATTTTGACAGAAGCCCACACAACTCCGTACTCCATTCACCCAGGAGGAACAAAAATGTACAAGGATCTACAGGAAAAAATTTGGTGGCATGGGATGAAAAGGGATATAGCCGTATATGTCGCACGATGTGATTCCTGTCAGCGTATAAAGGCAGAATATCAGAGGCCAGCAGGATTATTACAGCCACTCAGAGTACCTGAATGGAAATGGGATGTGATAGGAATGGATTTTATTGTTGGATTACCAAGGTCACGACACGGAAATGATGCTATCTGGGTTATCACAGATTTATTAACCAAGGTGGCACATTTCATTCCGGTAAAAACCACATACTCAACACAGAGGCTTGCAAGGTTATACCTCTCCCGAATTGTTTGCCTACACGGAGTACCCAAGACCATAGTCTCTGACAGAGGCACTCAGTTTGTCTCTAGGTTCTGGGATCACCTACAGCAGGCCTTAGGGACACAGCTGGTTTTCAGCACAACATATCACCCATAGACCGGAGGACAGACAAAACGGGTAAATCAAATATTGGAGGACATGCTGAGAGCATGTGTGCTTACTTACGGTGTCAGCTGGGAAGAAAGTTTGCCATATGCGGATTTTTCATACAACAACAGTTATCAAGCCAGTTTAAAAATGTCACCCTTCGAAGCCCTGTACGGACGGAGATGCCGTACCCCACTCAATTGGTCTGAAACCGGAGATAGCCGAATTTTTGGCCCGGAAATTCTCAAAGAGGCAGAAACAAAAGTGAAAATTATTCAAGACAGACTGAGAGCAGCTCAGAGCCGTCAGAAGAGTTACTACGACCAAAAACACCGCCAGATCAGTTTTGAGCCCGATGAATACGTGTACCTCAGAGTATCTCCAATGAGGGGACTACAGAGATTTAAGGTCAAGGGAAAGTTGGCACCGAGGTTTATTGGACCATTCAGGATAATTGCAAGGAGAGGCAAGGTTGCCTACCAACTGGAGCTACCGGCAGAATTATCGGATGTTCACGATGTGTTTCACATTTCACAGCTAAGGAGATGTGTCAGCAACCCAGAAAAGCAAGTCCAACATCAAGACCTGGATATCCAACCAGAACTCACATATAGAGAACGACCTATAAAAATTCTGGAGGAGTCTGAACGGAGAACCCGACAGAGCGTGAGAAAATTTACAAAGTTCAGTGGAGTAATCACACCGAGGAAGAAGCAACATGGGAAAGAGAGGACCATCTGAGGACTGAATATCCGTACCTGTTTGAGGGATAGCTGAAATCTCGGGGACGAGATTTTTCTTAAGGAACACCCCAAAATTTTCTCTCTGGATTTTCAAAACTTTTTATTAAAAGAAAATACTTTCAATTATTTTTACCCAATTCTTTACCTTCTCTTTCTTCTGTTATGACTTTCACTTTTATTTTATTATTAATTGGATTTCCAAAATTTTAAGTGGTTCTGATTTGGATGATTTAATCATTGGACAATTATTTTTGGAAGATCAAAAAAATATTTTCTCTTTAGAAAAATTTCTGGAATATTAAAACTATTCCATGAAAATAGCCTTTTCACTTCTTTCTAGCCCTTCTAAAATCCTCCAATAATTTTTCTATCACATCTAAATTATCCCTCAAGTCACTCACACATTCTAGGACAGTATCCAACTCATTTCCACGTTACAAAAATATTTCTGCAATATTTATTAAACTCCAAAGTTGGAATTTATTTTATTCATGGTTTCTTTGGTTTGCAAAGGAACTATATTTTCTACAATTCTTCTGCCTCCACCAAAATTTCCCCAACAACCAGACAGTACTAAAACCCATTTCACGAAAAACATTGGGTTCCACAATTCAAAAATTTCAAATTTCATTCAGTTCCATTTTGGACCAGAAACAATCTTTCTGATACAAACCTATTTTTTATAGCTCCAAAAATTCTGAAACTTTGCCAAGCCCTCTTATTTGCATCAACACCTCACCACAAAAATTCCCTAAAAATCCTAAAATGCCTAGACCTCTCTGTCATATCATCATACACTTGGTATGCGCACTGTTCACTGTGGATCAAATTCAGATAACTGAATTTGTGCAGCGGCAGAGGTGCTCGACGCCGTGCTTCACACTCCATCGCCTCTCCTCCTCATCCACGCCTCTCCCAGTCATCATTGAGCCGCCATAACTCAACCCTGGTCGGTAATTCCACGACGAAACAGTACTTGGCCGGTGCAGCGGCCTCCGATCTCATCCGCGGCGGCCGAGCGGATAGGCTCGACCCCGCCCACCATCTTCACGCCTCCTGCTGCTCCTCTCACCTAATCCCCTCCACGCGGCGCGTCCCCGCGACACCAGAGCACCGTCCAAGCTGCCCAGGGCCCCACTGGCAGTCGCCGGAGACGGATGCCGCCGCCGCACCCGTACACCGACCTCGCCGTGGATAAGGCTGCAGTGCTCGTTCTCGCCCACGTTTAAGCTTCTGGAGTGCTCCGTTAACCCTCCTAGATCATTCACCGCACCTCGCCACCGCCCCTAACCTACTTCGGCGGCCGGAGTTACTCCGGCGTCAGCCGCAAGCCACTGGCTCCCCCGATCGCCTATAAAAAGAGACCCCCGAGCTCCATTCTCTCCTCGTACCACCTCCACACCAACTCAATCGACCGCCAAGACACTCACCTGACCCCGAGAGGGTCTTCGTCCTCCTCTCCGGTCACCGAGCCGCCGCCTCCCTCCCCGATCACCACGACACCGATACTCCATTTCCACCCTCCAAACTTTGCCAGTAACCTCAAATCACACCCACACTTCGATCCCGCGCTCCAATTTCACCTCCCGAGCTCTCTCCGGCGAGTCCCGACCACACCCGAAACATCGTCCGCCGTTGTCGACGTCGTCGCCGTTCAGGTGCTCGCCGGCGACCACCACCACTACCCACCGACGCGGAACTCCATCCCGAACACACTCCGACCATCGCCACCTCCCAAAACCCCGGCGATCGTCGCCGGCGATCGCCGTTTCCCTCTGTAAACGCGCGCGCAGCGCGTTTGAATTTAAACCTGATGGGTGGGGCCCACCCGTCAGCATTTTATTCTTTTCCGATTAAAACAGAAAGCGTATTCTCTTATTTACGCCTTCTTTGCTGAAAGGCGTATATCGCCCGAAGCATTTTTCTTTTTTTCTGGTTTTAAACCGAAAGCGTAATCTCTGTTTTACGCTTTCCACGCTGGGAAGCGTATTCCCGCCGAAGGGTTTTCTTTATAAACGCACAAGGACTGGAATTTTTACAAAAAAACCCCTGAGTTTAAAAGTTGAATAACTTTTAATCTACAACTCCGATTGAGTTGAATCATTTTTTGAAATTCTTATTTTTCTCTCTAGTTTCTTTTAGTATTTATTTAAAAATATTTTGAGACAAGTTTTGGTACTGTTGCCAAATTTTTAATTGGAGTTTGAATTTGAATTTTTCAGAAAAAGAAGAGGGGAACTTTGCCGGGAATTTTGAGTGTTCTCCTTCTGACTACTTTGGACAAGGCAAGCATTTTGAACTTGGGATATGGTGATTGCATTTGCATTGCATGGTTGCATTGGTTGGAATTGCACCATATGTGTAGTTTATCGCAAGTGCATGCATGCATGGTCATATTATATCTTGTGCATGACTTGCACTTCACTCAAGCATCTGACATGGGTAAAGACTATGAGCACCAGAAATGCAGCTCCTGCCTTGGACGTGCTGGTGAGCACGGTTCCGTTGTGAGACGATGGTGTCACCATGGCATGTGAGTCATGACATACATAATAATCACAACACCTCCCGAGTCGACCTAGATCGAGGCTTGTTCCGTCACACCTAGCTAAACACCGTGCTGCCATGTGTCTTCCTACGAGGGAAGTACGGTTTAGTAAGTTGCTAACCCCTGTCTGTGCACACACCACTTAGAGGGCCATGATGAGGGTTTCCACGGCCATGGACTAAATCCCGTCATCAGGTCAGGGGGCATGGGTGTTTCCGGCTGGGCCGAGAGGGGGGCACCCCTTGTAATCCGCGCATATGAATAGTGATCCCATGCTAATCGAGATTGTAGTCTCCCCGACTTAGAGTTTTTCTTGAACGGTGCTTTGGGTGATTCCTGGCATCCGGAAAGTTAATCTGGTGTGTGCTGGTCAGGTGTGTTTTCAACCCAAAGGCCGTAGTGGGAATTAGTCAGTGCCATGGTGTTGACTAAAGAAATCTCATACACGTGGGTAAAGAGTACACCCTCTGCAGAGTTATAACTATTCAAATAGCCGTGTCCGCGGTCAAGGACGTTAGCTGGGAAGGGTCAAGTGTCGGTCCGGTGTCGGTCTTTGGAGGAAATAATTAATTTGAGCATCAAATATTTTGCAGGATATTATTATTTCATCACAAACGCTGTCATGGATATTTTTGGTTATCATGAAGAATATGGTTATGAATATTATTGTTACTATGCATATTATTATGGACTAACCCGTTTCTCCTATTTTATTTTCCTGAGTGTCTCAGGGGCTGGCTAGACTACCCCGGACACCCAATTTTATTTTCAAGACCTCTCGTGGCGTCCCTCGAGTTCTCGAGCGGTCCTGTCTCGCCTAACTCTCTTGTGGATACCCGTTTGGCATTTCTTTTCAAGGCCTCTCGTGGCGTCCCTCGAGTTCTCTGGCGGTCCTGTCTCGCCTGACTCTCTTGTGAATACCCGTTTGGCATTTCTTTTCAAGACCTCTCGTGGCATCGCTTGAGTTCATGGGCGGTCTGTCTCGCCCGATACTCTTTTAGACACCCGTTTGGCATTTCTTTTAACTTTCTTGGTTTATCACTAATATTTTATTTTTTTGCACATGCTAATATTTATTATGCCATGTGATAAAATTTCAGTCAGCATGAGCATATCATTTAACCCATCATGAGCATATGCATTCGGTATATCTTTTGTTCATAATGTTTCTGAGTACATTCCAACGTACTCACTGGTTTGTCCCTGGCTATTTCATTGGCCAGATGTGGAGGAGGACGAGCTTGTGGAAGGAGATTGCGCTAGCGAGACCGACGCTTAGAGGTGTCCCAGTCAGTCAACCTGTGATCTTGGAGTCTGCCACATGTATCATCCGCTGTGTTCCCACTACACCAATAAAATAGCCAAGCCTCACACTGACGCTTGACTTTATTTTATTGTATCAGTGTTGTCTACCACCACACCACTGTATTATTCCACCACCGTAGTATATTGGCAAGCTTGTAATAATTGTTGAGCACTCTGACTCAACCCTGTGTAATATTATATTTGTACTGGTTATCTATATCAAGGAAGTCTACCAGTTGTTCTTGGGGCTGGTATGACTTGAGGCTCTTCTGTGATTTATCCTAGAAATGGGCCTGACAAGGTCATTGCTGAGGAGAGGCGCCAGCTCGACCGTCTCATCGTGCTGGCTGGCGAGCAGCCGGTCATGCCGGCTCAGCTCAGGCAGCCGGCCGACGAGGGGTCCTTCAAGTCGGCCAAGGGCACAAGGAAGATTTCGCTCGACCCGTCCAACCCCAACTCCAGCGAGTACATTGTCGTGGGCTCCGGCCACGACAGCAAATAGGAAGGCGAGCTCGTCAACTTCTTCTGTGAGAATCAGGACATCTTCGCATGGTCCCCCAAAGACATGACGGGTGTTCCGAGGAAGTTCGCCGAGCACAAACTCCACGTCTGGCCATATGCTAAGCCGGTCCGACAGCCGCTATGCTGCTTCTCCGAGGAGAAGCGAAGAACCATTGGCAAAGAAATTGCCCGGCTGCTCGCAGCCGGGTTCATCATGGAAGTGTTCCACCCCAAGTGGCTGGCCAACCCAGTCCTCGTCCTGAAGAAGAACGCCACCTGGCGCATGTGTATCGACTACACCAGCCTGAACAAGGCCTGCCCCAAGGACCCGTTTGCCCTACCCCGGATCGACCAAGTCATCGACTCCACCGCCGGCTGTGAGCTTCTGTCCTTCCTGGACGCCTACTCCGGCTACCACCAGATCAAGCTAGACCCGGCGGATGCCCTCAAGACGTGCTTCATCACCCCATTCGGGGTGTATTGTGTCGGAGTTCGGGCTCCGGGGACCCAAAGGTTCGAACACTGGGGTGAGCTTGTTCCTACCTCCTCGTCCCCTACCACAGCCTAACTACGACAAAGCTACGGCGAGAGCGCGCTGGCGGGAGCGGACCGTGGACTCAGCGGTTTACCCAGGTTCGGGCCACCTTGCGCTGTAAAACCCTACTCCTGCTTGCTTGGGATTGCAGTGAGCAAGAAGGTGTTCTCGCGTACAAGGTAGGAGAGGAAGGATTCGATCCTCTACCACAATGGCAGCACTGTCCCTTTATACCTACCTTGGTCCTCTCCCCCCTCGAAACTTAGGCGGGAAGGGTTGCCACACTTGGCGAGTTTTGAAAGGGGACAGGCGCTCAGGCTATCTTGACTAAAGGCGGTCTTCGCCTGCAAAAGCATGATCCATGATGCGTCGGTGGGCTCGGTGATGACCTCCGCCCTGCGCGCCCACCGTCTTGGTCTTCTTTCGCCGATCGGGCAACCTTTGGGGTAGCTTTGGGAAGTGGATTGCTGGCCTTGCTCCCTTAGCATAAAAGGGGAAACCCTCTTCATTCGCGCCTGCTGGCACGGCCTCTGCCGCCGTTCATTGCCACGCGCGTCACCCACGTGATGGGCCCGAGACCACCTGACCGAACCGAACAGCCCTTGTCTTGTGCGCCTTCAGGAGGGTGCCTCGGGAGGACACCTCAGGAGGCCGCCTCACCAGAGGGCCGCATGAGGCTGTTGGTGAAGATGCTGAGTCTTGCTCGCCCGCTCCCTGAGGAGGGGTCCTCCGGAGGCCGAGGCCTCATGACGGGTCTTGGTGAGATGCTCGATGGTGGCGGCCTGCTGGCCCAACGCCAGGCGTTGCGCCCTGGGCCAAATGCAGATGGGCCAGGATACCCTGGGTTCCACGGGCCTGACAGTAGCCCCGGGCCCGCGGCACGCACGTTCCCGCCTACTAGGGGGCGAAACGGCACGGGCCCTAACCGCCTGCGGGCCAGGCACGACGCGTGGCGCACGATGTGATGGGGGTTGCTCCCACTTCTCCCACGACGCCTCGGTAACCGCCCGCGCTGACATAAAGCCTAACGCGTGCGATGCGAGACCATCATTGCCTTCCTTCGCGCACTGCTGCTGCTTTGATTCCCGACGCCGAAGAAGGCGGAGTGACGAGAAGAGCCCAGCGCCGAGCATAAAGAGGGGGAGAGGAGAGTCGAAGTCCTCCACCCATCTTCTTCTTCCTCCAATCTTTCCTTCCTCGTCTTGCCAGAGCCGCCGCAGTGATGGCGAGGGGAAGAGGGTGTGCCCACGCTTCTGCTACCGCACCCAATGTTCCGCCCTGGGGGTGCGGGCGCTCCCTGGCGGCTGTCGGTGCCGGTCCCAGCGGCCGTGGAAGGGGCGCTACCCGCGGGCGCGGAGGGCACGGCGCGCGTGGCCAAGGTGGCCTTGGCGGGGCGGTCGCCCTACCTCCCCAGGCAGGGAGCCATTCGGCGGAGGCGGCTCATGAGTTCATAGTGAACATGCATCGCCGGCCCTGAACCTGGCTCCGGCTCCCGGACTCCTTCGCGGAGGCGATGGCGGACCGCGCGCCCTTGGGCCTGTGGGTGCAGGCCGACGGCTGCTGCAACGGCCCCTCCTGGGTGGCAACGGAGTTCACCCCCTCGGGTTTCATGTTCTTGAAGCAGGGGTGGAAGTCGTTCGCCCTCGCCGGCGGCCTGAAGTGGGGGCACATCCTCCAGTTCAAGTACGATGGGGCCGCCACGCTCTTCGTGAAGATCTTTGGGATCTCCGGCAGCCGTCTGGAGTGCTGCGCGGAGAGCGAAGACGGCAGCTACAGCGGCTCCTCCAGCGAGGACGACAGCGACAGCGGTGCCGCCCCCTCCGGCAGAAGTGGAAGCGACGACAGCTCCCCCCGCGTCAAGAGCGAGGATGAGGACTCCGACTAGGCGCGCGCGGTGTCCATGTTGGAGTCTTGGGGATGACGGCACCCCACCTAGGCCTCTTTCTTCTTTTTATTCTCCTGCACTGGATCGATGTAGCCCCGTGGGGGTGTGAAAACAATAGCTTTTATGTTTTAATTTAATGCATTTGCGGTTTGGAATGTATGCGTTCCCTCCCGAAGTCATCTCGTGAGGCCGGTTTTTTCTTTCTTGTTTGCCTCGGCGCTCTACGCCATCGGGACCCAGCCCTCGAGCGGGCCTCAGCCGTCGCTGGTATGTCTGGTCACGATGTCGGGACAAGGCCAGGAGGTGAGGGGCACCGGGAGTTAGTGAGGGCTCCTGAGGCGCGATGCTCAGGGAGCCCCCCTTTGTCGTGCAAGCGGCTCACGCAAAAGAAAAAATGCCAGCGCTCAGCGAGATCGCGAGGGGAGAGAGCTTGAGTGACAGTGAGGGCATCTCGCAAGGAGGTTGGACTTAGCTTTTGGCGGAAAACGGTGTCGGGCGAGCCACAGCTCATGAGGAGTGCATGCGGCTCATGAGGCGTGCCTCGCGAGGTTCGGCCTTCGAAGTCATCGTCTTGCGAGGTCTTCTGATTAGGCGAACGCCGCGGGCCAGCTCGCGAGAGGCTGCACGCGAGGCTCCCGAGCGGCTTGCCTCCTGAGACAAGTGCACGTCGACAAATCTCACAATGGGGGGAGCGACGCGCGTTCGCTACCTCGCTCGTGGCCGTTGCGTGAGGAGATAAGGCACCAAGGACCTCGGTGAGGTGATGTGCACGGGAGTAGGCCCGCGAGCCAGAGCTCAGTCACTTGGATTTAGCGGCACTGCAGGGACGGACCCGAGCACAGGCGCCGTGCCTAGCCCCCACTCATGGAACGGTCATGAGAGGGGTCACAAGCGCGTGGCGCTCTCGAGACGGCATCGTACCCGACACGCAATTAAGCAGGCAACATAAACTCATCAGAGCATAATTAGCAAGATTCATTACCCAACCAAAAAGGAGAGGGGCGAGGCTGTCGTGTCCGGCACGGGTCAGCTTGAGGTTGGTGCAGCCCGTGGGGCGCCCTCAGTTGATTGTTCCGCCAGCGCGAAGCATGGGGCTTCCACCGGGGTGTGGGTATGATCGCGGGTCGATCGTTCCGCCAGTGCGGAGCATGGGGCTTGCACTTGGGCGTGGGCGGGAGCTCTCGCGGGCCCATCAAGCGAACGCAATGAGAGGCTCCGAGGCGTGTACAACCCCATTTCGTTCGTACGCGTGAGGGTCACGGGTAGAACTTGCGGAGGTGTTGGATGTTCCAAGCATTAGGCACAGGAACTCCGTCCTCCGTCTCCAGCCAGGCTGCGCCGGGCCTGGAGACATGAGTAACCCTGAAAGGGCCTTCCCACATAGGTGAGAGTTTGTGGAGTCCCTCTCTAGAGAGGATCCTGCGCAGGACGAGGTCGCCGACCTCGAGAGTGCGAGGGTGGATGTTGCGTCTATGGTAGAGACGCAGGGCTTGCTAGTACCTCGCGGCGCGAAGAGCGGCCTGACGGCGGCCCTCCTTAAGGAGCCGCAGATCAGTCTCCCGTGGGCCATCCTGACCTGCCTCGTCGAAGGCAAGGACTCGCGGAGAGCCGTGCTTAAGCTCCAATGGAAGGACCGCCTCAGCTCCGTAGACGAGGAACAAGGGGGTCTCGCCGGTAGGCTTGCTTGCCGTCGTGCAGATGGACCATAGCACGGACTGTAGCTCGTCGAGCCAGCCCTTGCCGCAGGCCTCGAGCTTCTTCTTGAAGCTCCTCATTTTGAGGCCCATGAGGACCTCGGCGTTCGCACGCTCGGCCTGGCCATTGCTTCTTGGGTGCGCCATCGAGGCGTAGCAGATCTGCGTGCTGAGGCTGGCGCAGTAGGACCTGAAGAGGCCGCTTGTGAACTAGGAGCCATTGTCGGTGATGATGCGGTTGGGAACTTCGAAGCGGCTCACGAGGCCCTTGATGAACTTGACAGCAGAGCCTGCCGGGATGGTGCGCATAGGCTCGACCTCTTCCCACTTGGTGAACTTGTCGATGGCGACGTAGAGGTAGCGGTAACCGCCAGCCGCGCGAGGGAAAAGGCCCCAGGATATCCAGCCCCCAGACCGTGAAGGGCCATGAGAGGGGAATCGCTGGAGGCCCTGTGCCGGCTGGTGGATCTGCTTGACGTGGAACTGGCAGGCCTTGCAGGCTTGGACCAGCACGGTAGCGTCACGCAGCGCAGTGGGCCAGTAGAAGCCGCTGCGGAACACCTTGCAAACGAGGGTGCGTGACGAGGGGTGGTGGCCGTAGTCTCCTCCATGGATATCGGTGAGCAACTCGCGCCCTTGTTCTTCAGAGATGCACTGCAGTGAGACGCCATTGGGGCGCCTGCGGTATAGCTCACCGTCTTGTAAGCAGTAAGCGGTGGCCTGCCGGGCCACGCGCTCTGCTTCTAAGTCCTCCTTCGGGGTGGTGCCATGAAGCAAGTAGGCCTTGAACTCCACGGCCCAGCTGTCTGCATGAGGCTCCAGCGCCAGCAGCAAGCGGGCTCCTAAGGTTCGGCCGTAGTCTGGCTCACCCATGGGCGGTGCGGGCGGGAGTTCTTCGTGAAGGGGCGCGGTGCTCGCGGCAGGGGGTGCAGCTGAAGGCTTGAGGAGCCTTTCCTTGAAGATGCTGGGGCTCTAAGGCTCGCGGCGAGATGCTTGTTTGGCGATGTCGTCAGCCTCTTTGTTGCTGCTGTGGGGGACGTGCTGCAGCTCCAGGCCAAGAAAACGCTTCTCAAGTTTACGTACCTCTTCTAAGTAGGCGGCCATGTGCTCGTCCTTGGGCTTGTAGCTTTTGTTGGAGAAGTTGACAAGAAGTTGTGAATCGCCCTTCATGGTTAGACGCTTGATGCCCAGAGCGAACGCGGCCTTGAGACCGGCGATGAGGCCCTCATACTCTACGATGTTGTTGGAAACCTTTTCGGTGTGCCTGAAGCAGAGCTGCATGGCGTAATAGAGCCTGTCTCCTATCGGCGAGGTGAGCCTGACTCCGGCCCCTGCGCCCTGTCGGGCGAAGGCGCCGTCGAAGTGCATGGTCCAGCCGCCAGGCACCTCGTCCCCTGGCAGGAAGGATTTGGCCTCACGAGGCTCCTCCTCGTACGTGTCCGTCCACTCTGCCACGAAGTCGGCCAGAGCCGCGCCTTTGATGACTCTGGTGGTGGACAACTCCAGCTGGAAGGCTTGCAGCTCGATGTTCCATTCGGTGACACGGCCGGCGGCGTTGGGGCTGTGCAGAACTTGCTCCAAGGGGTAGGAAGAGATGACCTTGATGGGATGACCCAGAAAGTAGTGGTGCAGCTTCCTGGAGGTGAGGAGAAGCTTCTGCTGCATGGAGTAGCGCTCGCGCGCATCCCTTAGCACGGTGCTGACGAAGTACACGGGGTGTTCGACGAGGCGCGTGGTTGTGGTGACAGCTTGCTCTCCAGGTAACTCGCGAGGCTCGATGGGCTTGGGGAGCTCACGAGGCTCAGGAGGCTCATGAGACTCGGGGGGCTCAAGAGGCTCAGGAGGCTCGCGAGGCTCAGGAGGCTCATGAGGCTCGCGAGGCTCAGAGGGATCGGGAGGTGCGGAGGGCTTCTCCTTAGCACAGACGCGCTCCTCTCGCACCAATACAAGCGCCGCGCTGGCCGTCTGAGGGGTGGCCGCCAAGTACAGGAGCAAGGGCTCGCGAGAGCGCGGTGCGACCTTGATGGGCGGGCTCGTGAGGTACCTCTTGAGGTCTTCAAAGGCGGCGTCTGCCTCAGGGGTCCACTTGAAGGAGCTGGACCTCTTCATGAGCTTGAAGAATGGCAGCGCTCGCTCACCAAACTTGGAGATGAAGCATCCCAGGGAGGCCATACATCCTGCCAAGCGCTGCATTTCCTTGAGGGTACGGGGAGGACGCATTTTCTCGATGGCCTTGATCTTCTCAGGGTTGGCCTCGATGCCACGGTGCGAGACTAGGAAGCCGAGGAGTTTGCCGGAGGGAACTCCGAAGACGCACTTCTCGGGGTTGAGCTTGAGGTTGACCTTGCGCAGGTTGTCGAATGTTTCCTTGAGGTCCGCGATGAGGGATCCAGCCTCGCGAGACTTGACCATGATGTCGTCGACGTAGGACTCCGCGTTCCTCCCCATCTGATGCCCTAGCGTGACCCGCATTAGCCATTGGAAAGTGGCGCCCGCGCTCCTCAAGCCGAAGGGCATGCAGACGTAGCAGTATATGCCGCAGGGGGTGATGAAGGCCGTCCTCTCCACGTCTTCAGCCGCCATCTTGATCTGGTGATAGCCTGAGAAGGCATCTAGGAAGCATAGCAAATCACACCCGGCGGTGGACTCCACGATCTGGTCGATGCGGGGCAGCGGAAATGGGTCTTGAGGGCAGAACTTGTTGAGGCTGGTGAAGTCAACGCACATACGCTCCTTGCCACCCTTCTTGGGGATGACGACTAGGTTGGCGAGCCATTCAGGATGGCGCACCTCTCAGATGACTCTAGCTTCTTGGAGCTTCTGAACTTTCTTGACGATGAAATCATGCTTCTCTGGTGCCTGGCACCGTGCTTTTTGCTTGACGGGGCATGCGTTGGGGCACACCGCTAAGTGGTGCTCGATCACCTCCCTCGGCACACCGGACAAATCCGATGCTTTCCAGGCAAAAACATCTGAGTTTGCCCGAAGGAAGGTGACGAGCACGCTTTCCTATGCAGGAGGAAGGCCAGCGCCGATGGTGAAGGCAGGGCCTGAGCCGCTGCCATCCACCGACACCTTCTTCGTCTCGGCGCGGTCCTGAGAGAACAGCTACTTCTTCTTCGCGGGCGCCGCCTTAGGAGGTTCGACCGCGTCCTCGTCAGCCGGATGCGCGACCGCGGCAGCTTTGTAGGCATGCTCGAGGGAGCAGACTGCGTCCTTCTCGTCGCAGGTGACAATGATGATGCCACTGCAGCTAGGCATCTTGAGGACGTTGTAGGCGTGGTGGGTCGCCGCCATGAACTTGGCGAGAGCTGGGTAGCCCAAGATGGCATTGTACGGCTGGCCGATGTGCGCCACGTCGAAGTTGATGAGCTCGGTGTGGTAGTTCTTGCGGGTGCCAAAGGTGACGGGGAGGCGCACTTGCCCCAGGGGGATCGTAGAGCCATCGGTCACTCCAGAGAAGGGCCTGGTCGGCATCAGCTGGTCGTAGGGCACTTGGTGCATCTCGAAGGTCTCGACGGAGATCACGTTGAGGCCAGCGCCTCCGTCGATGAGGGTCTTGGTGACCACGATGTTGCTGATGGTGGGAGTGCACAGCATGGGGAGTGCGCCTGCGGAGGCCGAGGACTTGGGGTGGTCCTTGGAATCGAAGGTGATGGCGTACTGCGACCACTATAGGGGTCGCGCGGCCTCAGGCCTCGAGAGGGCGGCATTCACCTCGCGAGAGACCTGCTTGAAGTGGCGGTTGGACACGGGGGCTTGAGCCCCGCCAAGGATGCAGGCGACCGCGCGAGGCTCCTGGTAGCCCCCAGCGCCCTCATCAGGCTGGCTGACGTCGTTCCTTCGGGGTGGCAGCGGCGGGAGAGCGGCATTGGCCTGAGGGTTTGCCTCACGAGGTTGGTCGCGCCAGCCCTGGTGGAAGTTGCTGTTGCCGTTGTGGCCGTCCCAGCGGTTGCCGCCGCGGCCACCTCCGCGACCGGCGCCGTGTAACACCCCGATTTTTGGCCCTTTCTTTTTCAATTGGATTTCTTCGAATTTTTATTTGGAGTTTCTTTTTCCGTGGCTCTGTGGTCTTGAAACCAGGGAAGATCTTCTCTCCTGCCACTTCCTAGTGGCTCGTCATTCTCAAATCTATCCCAAGGCCATGTCATTTCCATCTTAGTCCAACTCCAAAATTCTTTTCTTGGGAATATTCCTTTTTCTATTAAAGGAATAACCCTGTTTTGCCCTAGGTTGTGAAGCAACCTATATTTCTGCCATTCCAAAAATTCCCACAAAATTCTCATAATCATATCTTCCACAAATATGTCAAAATCCATCCTTGCCTAGTTCAAAAATATTCAGGAATATTCATTTTCCATTCTGTCCAGAATGGCACTTTGTGAAGGAAGTGCCATTTATATTTTCTTGATTGACCCAAACATTTTTGTGCACTCTCTCATATCCAAATTGTTGCCACATGCCAAAATTCAGCTTCATTTGCCTAGTAAATCTTCCTCAGCAAATTCCCAAAGTTTTTGTCCAGAGACAAGCTTTGTGAAGGAAGTACTAGCTAGGCTTATCCAAATGAGTTGAAATTTTGGGAGATCATTTATATGATCAAATAATGACTCTCCACAAAATTTCATATCCATCCAACAAATATGTGAGCACACTTTCAAATCTTGGTTTCTGGTCACAATTTCAGTTTGTGAAGCAACTATATTTTATATTGCTTAAAAAATTCTAAAATTAATCCAGGACCTAAATATCCCTAAATATTGTGAGCATGCCAAAACTCACATTATTTTGCCAAGCCATTTTCTCTGCAAAATTCCCCCAAGTTTCTGTCCAATGAGGATCATTGTGAAGGAAGTACCATTTATACTCATCCAAATGGGATGAAATTTTTATGGTACCTTCATATGACCAAATCCTCATCCTACACCAAATTTAAGCCCAATCCAAGCAACCTTGTGAGTGCTACTTCCTGATCAAGTTTCTGGGCCAGATTTGGCAGTTGTAAAGCAACTATGTTAAATATTGGTCCAAATCCTTTAAAATTTCACAGGATCATAGTCCTTCCTACCCTAAACCTCTGTGACATTCTGGTTAGCCCTTAACCCATCTCATTTGATCACTACTTGATCCCTAAGTTTGCAACAACAAACTTCAGTCGATCATTCCCATCATCTCACAGTGTCTTTAGCCAAACCATCGCATCAGTAGGACTGTAGGTTGGAGGGACAACACGGTAGACATCTTTTTGCAGGCCATCGTGCCCTCTCCTCGCCATGCCACGCGGTGACCATGCCGTTGGCATGCGTTTGGCGTGCTCTATGCGTCGGCTAGCTCCAAGCCCTCTCTCCCTGCCGCTCTCGCTCGTCTCACCGTGTCTACCGCGTCGCCCACAGTCCCCCGCGTCCGCTCGTGCCCGGGCCCCCTCCTCCTTCGCCCTCCTCGCGCCACGGTGGCCGCGGCCGCGTACGCACAGTGGCCGAGTGGCCGACCGGACTCCGCGCCGCCCGCGTCTGCCCTCCTCTGCGCCTCCACTACCCCTCTCCCGTCACCGTCCGAGCCAGTCCACGTGCGCACGCGTACACGGGCGTGTCAGTGCGTCCCCCCGAGCACCATGGCGGCATCTGGCGAGGGCATCTTCGCCGCGGCTATATAAGCCCTCCCCGGTGCTGCCTCTCCTCTCCAAGCTCTTCTCCACCCTCCTCTAGTCCGCCCAGACCAGCCAAACGAGCTCGAGGAGCTCCCTACGCTCGCCATTGCCGCCGTGGCCACAGTCGGTCTCGGCCAAAATTCGGTCGCTCTGGTCTTTTTCCCTCCCCCTCGACCTCACCATGGCGCTCCCCTATCAGCCCAAAGCTCCCCAACCCCTCTGTCCACCCTCTCCTCCACCACGCCATGCTCCTCAAGCTCGCCGTGGCCGCCGTCCGCCTATCTTGGGGCCGCTCGTCTCCGGCCACCCTCGCGGGCAGCGAGACCACCAGTGGGCGCAGCACGGAGCGGGCCTTCCTCCTGGACCGGCGCCTCGCCCTCAAGTGCGGAGGAGCGGCCGGCATCG
The DNA here is from genome assembly GCA_039707655.1 of Elymus sibiricus. Classification (NCBI taxonomy): domain Eukaryota; kingdom Viridiplantae; phylum Streptophyta; class Magnoliopsida; order Poales; family Poaceae; genus Elymus; species Elymus sibiricus. The sequence goes on from CM077666.1 coordinate 335,969,516, forward strand.
TTGGCGGCGCACGCGCCATCCCTCCCCTGCCGCTGCTCGTCAAGACGAGGAAGGAGGAGGCGGGAGGGGAGAGAAGGTCAACGCGGGGCCCGCGCGTCATAGACCCAGTGGCCGGGCCCGCACATCTTAAGTGGAAACGGTTTCGGCCAAATACGCTTTCAAAATCTGAAAGCGCACTCCGGCGTATCTCCAGGGCAAAATACGTTTTCTCTATGTTAAAAGCGTATTTCCCTGAAAGGCGCTTTCTATCTCCTGTCGCCAGCCGAAACTGCTAATTAGCGGACGTTCGTCCGTTAGCAGCAGAAATGAATATTTTTATTTAATTTTCTGCCTAACGAACGAACGGCCGTATCTTCGCGACCGTGACTCCGAATCAGGTGATTCCAAACCCACGATCTCAGTTCGTCGAGCCCGTTCCGATGGTATCATTTTCATGAGGTTGTCACACTGTGAAAATGACCATTTTGCCCTTGCCCTTAAAACAGCTCCGCCGAGAGGGAAACTTTTCCGGCGATTGTTTTCGTGAATTCATCGCACCTCTCCTCGGTGAATCCACCAACCCCAGGCAAGCCACAACAGCCACTTGCATGATGGCATTGCAATAGCCATGGTTTCCACTTGAATATTTAATAATTGTTTGCTCATTTAATTATTTTGTGAAAGCTATGTATATGCTTGTGAATCCATGCTCATTGTTTATGCCATGTTCATTTTCATCTAGTGAGTGATATGATTAATTGCTCAGGATATTCTTGTCATGATTTATTCTTGTAATCATTTCTGATGCTAGTAATAATGTTAAGCTCACATGAGTAGTTACGGTTTGATATGAAAGTACTTGTGATATTCATGATCATTTGCATCTAGTAGATTAAATGATTGTCGATGTTATGTTGTTAAATGATTATGTTGCCCATCCATGGTTACACTGGTGTCATGTTCATATGCATTGGCATCTCATCATGTTATTTTGTTATGACTCAGCTCATCACCATTCAAGCTACACCTGACATTAATCGAACTTGAACAAATCTATTGGCTGAGTCATGGTGCCACCGAATCGAGCTCACTAGTGCAACCACACTTGCCTGGATGGGGAGGCCCTAATGTGGTCTATTGCCATGCCTCTCGCCGGTGCCTCCTACAAGGGAAGGTTATGGGTGCGCGCTACCCTGATCAGGTAGGCTACCATAGCCTTGAGGACCCGAGTTTTGATGGTACCAAGGTCCCCGTTTGGGACAATGTTGATGTTTGGCCACGACGGTGGCAGCCACAGAGGTGGCGGATGTCACATGTTGACATCAGGGTCACCCAGGACATAGCCCAAAGGGGAGTTTGTCAGAGTGGCCGGGAGAGTGTCATGCAATAGACTGGTTTTGTCGGACGTTGGTCCACCCGAATGGGAGCACGAGGCCATGAGTTCCGTAGTGTGGGTACAGTGTACTAACCTCTGCAGAGTGTATAATCTATCGATAGCCGCGTCCTCGGTCATGGACACAGTTCGTAGTAGGTCACACTATTGGTCAACAGAAATAACAATCTGAATAATAACAACCCCGGTTCGATGAGGAAAGAAGTTGGTTGATCTTTATGTGGTCACGAGATGATCACGATGAGGATGGTTGATCACGAAGTGATCGCATGACGATCACGACGGTAAGAAAGGTTGATACCTAAGGTGGTTACGAGATAACCTCCGAGCAGAGTAAGTTGGTCCATGAGACCTTAAATGTCGACCCCCGTGCATGCTAGTTCTAATACCATCCTGTTCATATCATGAATCATATGTACATGCCATGCTCATGTTGTTGCCATGCTCATGTTGTTGACATGCTCATGTTGTTCGAGTAGAGTTGTATTCATCATTGATATTTAACCTGTAAATGCCATGCTATTGTTTGTCTTGATTGTTTTGGTTGCTGTGAGCTTGCGAGTACATTCAAAGTACTCACCTGGCGTGTCATGCCAGATTGCAGGTCATGCCGTGATTGATTGCTTGTCGAGGATCCCGAGGTTGCGCTCTAGGATATGTCCCAGCCAGAGTCCCTGCGGAGTGGAGTTCATCACCATCGCCGTTGTACCGCTGCTAGAGTTTATTCCGCTTCGAGATGTTCCGCTGCTAGCATAGAACCACCTTAGCAGGCGAAGTGTCGCCGTGCCTTTGTAATATCGAACCCTTGTACCCCGTTTATTCGTAATAAAGAGCTGATTTGTTCTATGCCAAGCAGTGCCGTATTCCAGAAGACTTGATCTCTGGGCTGGAATACGGGATGTTCCGGTCTGTCTGAGCCGGGGTGCCACAGCGATTGGTATCAGAGCAGGTCTGGCTGTAGGACGCCCTAGTCTGTGTGAGCGTTAGAAACTGATAGTTTAGAGTTTAGTCAGTTTGTTGCATTTGGTTGTTGCATTTGTTTGCTGCATAGCATGCATATAGACTTATTATATTGTCACTAACGGCTGATCTTGTGAGTGTAGGTGGCATCGTTTTCAATCCACTACCTGCACCCTCCAGTTTTGCTCACTTGCTTGTTGGTGTTTGCTGTCATCTCTGTCCCAGCGGAGTGATGCCGAGGTACCTAGTGGTGTCGATCACTTGCAGGATTGATGCATAGGTATCGCACCAATATTTTCTCTTCAGCCACCTATCATTTCGGTGGTAGACATGTTTCTACCCCGGATCTTGCCATCCAACCCGTCGCCTTGGCAACCCTTACTGATCTTTGCTATTAGAAAGGGGCAATGTCTGCAAACCCTGATTTGCACTGCTATCCTACCCTATCATTCATTCCGTGGACGAGTACGGTTCCCTTCCGTACGCTTGATGATGATATGGCCGTGACATCCGTGTCTCGCTACATTATCACCGAGTCCGTCCTCACCACCAAGCCCGTCCAGATGCAACCGGTGCTGATCCAGCGCTTGGTGTAGCTCTGCTTTCACCAATCCCTCCACACGCTGATCCATTTTCGTGCACACTGCCACAGCATATTAGATCATAGTACCGAAGTTTCCTCGAGAATTGTGTGCTTAAGTAGGCATGCATAGTGAGGTGAATAGCTGTAAAATGTGATGTTGCTTGTATGTAATCTTAATGCTGTGTGTGCTTTTGTTTAAGTCGTTTCTTTTGCTTCTTTCTTTGGGCCCTCGGTGTTACCTTATTTTCCCCTTATGAAAGTTGCTCATCAACCGACACCGGACTCGAAGAATCAGTGAGGATTCTGAATATTTGGAAGCTCAGCTAAACATTATGAAAATCTCAGCCGACTGCGTTGTATTGGAATATCTGGTGGAATACAAATGATATTCTGGAATAACTATCAGCATCAAGACTACCTCAGTGTGCAACCATCACAATCGTAATGAACCAGCTGGAAGACAATTTGTGTGCAAGACAATAGTATGTTTTCGGTCAAAGGAATGTCAATGATATATATATGGCATTCAGTCTGCATATCACAGAAAGAAGTTTCTGGTATAAGCAACCCAGTCTTCCTCCATACGCTACCAGCGAAGCTTATGACGCAAGGTTCCGCAGTCTTCCTCAGTACGATATGTGGATAGCTTCTAGCATAAGGTACTCAGTCCTCTTCGGCAAGCCACCGCAGAAAGCTTCCGGCATAAGGCACCGAATCGTCCTCAGTAAGCAACCAAGGGAGAATCTTATGAAACGCAGTACCCAGTCTCCTTCAGCACGCTAGCCCGGCAAAAGCTTCGAGTGCAAGATATCCAGCCTTCCTCGGCATGCTACTCTCGATGGCTTCCAACACAAGCTATCCGGTCCTCGTCAGTACGGCACTACCAACAGTCATCAAGATGTTACACAGCAATTTGGCAGTATATGGCAGTGCCTCTCAAGAATCAGATCCGCAATAGTTTTGTCAGAAGCAAGAATCAGTTAGGACACAAGTCTGCCTCGGGAATCAAATGCTCAGATACACATGCTTCCATATATATTGTGAACATGCTACCAAGGTCATTCAAGTCACTCATATGATGATACAAGCACGGTGAGAATCCAACAAATTCGTGAGTATGTAAGAGGAAGAAAGCCAGTGTGATGCAAGGATCGACAAAATATGAAGCAAGACAATGTTGGGATAACAAATCTTGACAGTGGATATCAAGGCCAGCTTCCTCACACCCGACAAAGTGATATTATTAACATTTGTCATTGTCATGTATGATTGACCACAGCAGTGAGCTCTATACAAATAACTGTGAACCTGGTATATGATCATGATGAACCCTTGCTTACCTTTTTCCGGGTAACGGCACCACACCTATGTTCTGAGCTTCTTTCGGCCGTCCAGGGTGGATGCCGATTTTATATTTCTCTTTTCAACAACTGTCCTGTGTTCTGAGCTGTTTTGCGGCGGTCTCGGGTAGCTGTTGAGTTTCTTTTTGTGGTAGTGACCCTATGCTCTGAGCTGTTCTTCGGCCATCTTAGGGAACTGCTACATTCTTCTTATCAACACTGCCTCATGCTCTGAGCTGCTTTTCAGCCGTCGTGAGCCATGGTTGAGTTAATCCAGTAATGTCCCAGATCGAGTTGTAAAGACCATTCTGGTGGCTATTGATTTATTTGTTGATTTCATGCAAAGGTTCGGATGATCATTGCACTACAGTTAAAGCTCGGAGGATGATAAACTTGCCAGTTAAACATTGCTGCCCTGCCTGAGGATAAGGATAAGTTATGATTGCCGGAATATTGCACCTGACAATACCGATGGTCACACGAAGAATTAAGGATATATATGGCCAAGATCTTTCAGCAAGGGATCCAGAAAAAAAAGAGAACAATAATGAAGAAGCAAGACCGGCAATACAGGTATGATAATCAGTGCAGTAACAACACGGTACGGATACCCAAGACAGTCTGATTCCGTATTGATCATCATGAACACACACCCAAGGGGCCTACTCTGTTTGTAAGGACCTCATATCAAGGTGACAGTCGAATCATCAGTACGGATTCGAGACAGTGGAGCCAGCCAAGGTAATTCAGAACTACCTTCAAGAAGTTAGACTCTGCCAAAAGAACGGTTATGATTCTCAGCATTGTTTTGAACCCGGAGGATATGCATCTACTCGAGTAACCCGATGCAAGGAATAAATGTTTCATGTCCACCGAGAAAATGTGTTCCCGACTCCATTGATACTATCAGTGCTGGATATAAGAATGACACGTCAATGGGGAAATTCCTCCCGGACTTACGAAAATCCCGGTCATGATAATATCCGACAAGCCAACAGACATAAAAGAGTTGAAGTCAGAGCAAGGATGAACATATGAAGAAAGACTTGTCAGAATGTTGGATACAGTGAAGCAAACCACCCCAGAGCAAGGCAGTCAGTTAGATGCAATTCAGTGGGAACATCATATGAAGGAAAAGGATACCCGAGTTGGAAACAGTTTCCTTAAGTCAGAATATTCATACTGGTTCCCTAAGCAACCAAATCTCGAGGACGAGATTTATCGTAAGGGGGGTAGGTTTGTAACACCCCGATTTTTGGCCCTTTCTTTTTCTTTTGGATTTCTTCGAATTTTTATTTGGAGTTTCTTTTTCCGTGGCTCTGTGGTCTTGAAACCTGGGAAGATCTTCTCTCCTGCCACTTCCTAGTGGCTTGTCATTCTCAAATCTATCCCAAGGCCATGTCATTTCCATCTTAGCCCAACCCCAAAATTCTTTTCTTGGGAATATTCCTTTTTCTATTAAAGGAATAACCCTGTTTTGCCCTAGGTTGTGAAGCAACCTATATTTTTGCCATTCCAAAAATTCCCACAAAATTCTCATAAATCCTTTGGATCATATCTTCCACAAATATATCAAAATCCATCCTTGCCTAGTTCAAAAATAATTCAGGAATATTCATTTTCCATTCTGTCCAGAATGGCACTTTGTGAAGGAAGTGCCATTTATATTTTCTTGATTGACCCCAAAAATTTTGTTCACTCTCTCATATCCAAATTGTTGCCACATGCCAAAATTCAGCTTCATTTGCCTAGTAAATTTTCCTCAGAAAATTCCCAAAGTTTCTGTCCAGAGAGAAGCTTTGTGAAGGAAGTACTAGCTAGGCTTATCCCACTGAGTTGAAATTTTGGGAGATCATTTATATGATCAAATAATGACTCTCCGCCAAATTTCATATCCATCCAACAAACTATGTGACCACACTTTCAAATCTTGGTTTCTGGTCACAATTTCAGTTTGTGAAGCAACTATATTTTATATTCCTTAAAAAATTCTGAAATTAATCCAGGACCTAAATATACCTAAATACTGTGATCATGAAAAAACTCACATTATTTTGCCAAGCCATTTTCTCTGCAAAATTTCCTGAAGTTTCTGTCCAGTGAGGATCATTGTGAAGGAAGTACCATTTATACTCATCCAAATGGGATGAAATTTTTATGGTACCTTCATACTACCAAATCGTCATCCTACACCAAATTTAAGACCAATCCAAGCAACCTTGTGAGTGCTACTTCCTGATCAAGTTTCTGGGCCAGATTTGGCAGTTGTAAAGCAACTATGTTAAATATTGGTCCAAATCCTTTAAAATTTCACAGGATCATAGTCCTTCCTACCCTAAACCTCTGTGACATTCTGGTTAGCCCTTAACCCATCTCATTTGATCACTACTTGATCCCTAAGTTTGCAACAGCAAACTTCAGTCGATCATTCCCATCATCTCACAGTGTCTTTAGCCGAACCATCGCATCAGTAGGACTGTAGGTTGGAGGGACAACACGGTAGACATCTTTTTGCAGGCCATCGTGCCCTCTCCTCGCCATGTGACGCGGTGACCATGCCGTTGGCATGCGTTTGGCGTGCTCTGCGCGTCGGCTAGCTCCAAGCCCTCTCTCCCTGCCGCTCTCGCTTGTCTCACCGTGTCTACCGCGTCGCCCACAGTCCCCCGCGTCCGCTCATGCCCGGGCCCCCTCCTCTTTCGCCCTCCTCGCGCCACAGTGGCCGCGGTCGCGTACGCACAGTGGCCGAGTGGCCGACCGGACTCCGCGCCGCCCGCTTCTGCCCTCCTCTGCGCCTCCACTACCCCCCTCCCATCACCGTCCGAGCCAGTCCGCGTGCGCACGCGTACGCGGGGGTGTCAGTGTGTCCCCCCGAGCACCGTGGCGGCATCTGGCGAGGGCATCTTCGCCGCGGCTATATAAGCCCTCCCCGGTGCTGCCTCTCCTCTCCAAGCTCTTCTCCAGCCTCTTCTAGTCCGCCCAGACCAGCCAAATGAGCTCGAGGAGCTCCCTACGCTCGCCATTGCCGCCATGGCCATGGTCGGTCTCGGCCAAAATTCGGTCGCTCTGGTCTTTTTCCCTCCCCCTCGACCTTACCATGGCGCTCCGCTATCCGCCCAAAGCTCCCCAACCCCTCTGTCCACCCTCTCCTCCACCACGCCGTCCTCCTCAAGCTCGTCGTGGCCGCCGTCCGCCTGTCTTGGGGCCGCTCGTCTCCGGCCGCCCTCGCGGGCAGCGAGACCAAAAGTGGGCGCAGCACGGAGCGGGCCTTCCTCCTGGACCGGCGCCTCGCCCTCAGGTGCGGAGGAGCAGCCAGCATCGTCGTCGGTGCACACGCCATCCCTTCCCTGCCGCTGCTCGTCAAGAGGAGGAAGGAGGAGGCGGGAGGGGAGAGAAGGTCAACGCGGGGCCCGCGCGTCATAGACCCAGTGGCCGGGCCCGCACATCTTAAGTGGAAACAGTTTCGGCCAAATACGCTTTCAAAATCTGAAAGCGCACTCCGGCGTATCTCCAGGGCAAAATACGTTTTCTCTATGTTAAAAGCGTATTTCCCTGAAAGGCGCTTTCTATCTCCTGTCGCCAGCCGAAACTGCTAATTAGCGAACGTTCGTCCGTTAGCAGCAGAAATGAATATTTTTATTTAATTTTCTGCCTAACGAACGAACGGCCGTATCTTCGCGACCGTGACCCGAATCAGGTGATTCCAAAGCCCACGATCTCAGTTCGTCGAGCCCGTTCCGATGGTATCATTTTCGTGAGGTTGTCACACTGTGAAAATGACCATTTTGCCCTTGCCCTTAAAACAGCTCCGCCGAGAGGGAAACTTTTCCGGCGATTCTTTTCGCGAATTCATCGCACCTCTCCTCGATGAATCCACCAACCCCAGGCAAGCCACAACAGCCACTTGCATGATGGCATTGCAACAGCCATGGTTTCCACTTGAATATTTAATAATTGTTTGCTCATTTAATTATTTTGTGAAAGCTATGTATATGCTTTTGAATCCATGCTCATTGTTTATGCCATGTTCATTTTCATCTAGTGAGTGATATAATTAATTGCTAAGGATATTCTATCATGATTTATTCTTGTAATCATTTCTGACGCTAGTAATAATGTTAAGCTCACATGAGTAGTTACGGTTTGATATGAAAGTACTTGTGATATTCATGATCATTTGCATCTAGTAGATTAAAGGATTGTCGATGTTATGTTGTTAAATGATTATGTTGCTCGTCCATGGTTACACTGGTGTCATGTTCATATGCATTGGCATCTCATCATGTTATTTTGTTATGACTTAGCTCATCACCATTTAAGTTACACCTGACATTAATCGAACTTGAACAAATTTGTTGGCTGAGTCATGGTGCCACCGAATCGAGCTCACCAGTGCAACCACACTTGCCTGGATGGGGAGGCCCTAATGCGGTCTATTGTCATGCCTCTCGCCGGTGCCTCCTACAAGGGAAGGTTATGGGTGCGCGCTACCCTGATCAGGTAGGCTACCATAGCCTTGAGGACCCGAGTTTTAATGGTACCAAGGTCCTCGTTTGGGACAATGTTGATGTTTGGCCACGACGGTGGCAGCCACAGAGGTGGCGGATGTCACATGTTGACATCAGGGTCACCCAGGACATAGCCCAAAGGGGAGTTTGTCGGAGTGGCCGGGTGAGTGTCATGCAATAGACTGGTTTTGTCGGAACGTCGTTGGTCCACCCGAATGGGACCACGAGGCCATGAGGTCCGTAGTGTGGGTACAGTGTACTAACCTCTGCAGAGTGTATAATCTATCGATAGCCGCGTCCTCGGTCATGGACACAGTTAGTAGTAGGTCACACTATGGGTCAACAGAAATAACAATCTGAATAATAACAACCCCGGTTCGATGGGGAAAGAAGTTGGTTGATCTTTATGTGGTCACGAGATGATCACGATTAGGATGGTTGATCATGAAGTGATCGCGTGACGATCACGACGGTAAGAAAGGTTGATACCTAAGGTGGTTACGAGATAACCTCCGAGCAGAGTAAGTTGGTCCATGAGACCTTAAATGTCGACCCCCGTGCATGCTAGTGCTAGTACCATCCTGTTCATATCATGAATCATATGTACATGCCATGCTCATGTTGTTGCCATGCTCATGTTGTTGCCATGCTCATGTTGTTGACATGCTCATGTTGTTCGAGTAGAGTTGTATTCATCATTGATATTTAACCTGTAAATGCCATGTTGTTGTTTGTCTTGATTGCTTTGGTTGCTGTGAGCTTGCGAGTACATTCAAAGTACTCACCTGGCGTGTCATGCCAGATTGCAGGTCATGCCGTGCTTGATTGCTTGTCGAGGATCCCGAGGTTGCGCTCTAGGATACGTCCCAGCCAGAGTCCCTGTGGAGTGGAGTTCATCACCGTCGCCGTTGTTCCACCGCTAGAGTTTATTCCGCTTCGAGATGTTCCATTGCTAGCATAGAACCACCTTAGCAGGCGAAGTGTCGCCGTGCCTTTGTAATATCGAACCCTTGTACCCCGTTTATTCGTAATAAAGAGTTGATTTGTTCTATGCCAAGCGGTGCCGTATTCCAGAAGACTTGATCTCTGGGCTGGAATACGGGGTGTTTCGGTCTCTCTAAGCCGGGGTGCCACACGCCGCGGCTGTTGCGGTCGTCTCGGCGGCCCTGGCGCTTGTCGCGGAGCAGCTTGAGCTCCTGGCAGTCTTCAGTGCTGTGGGAGCGCACGTTGTGGTAGGCGCAGAGCGGCCGGCCGTCTTTCCTGGGTTCGTCACGGTCACGGCAGCACTTCTGCTCGGGCTCCGCCGCAAGCATGGCAGGGCCCTTGCGCTTGACATCCTTGTTCTTGGCCTTGGCGGAATCGAGCGCCGCATCGGGGTCATTGTGGACGAACAGGCGACCTTCTTCAGCCTTGGCGCACTTGTCGGCGAGGTCGAATAGCTCAAGCACTAAGTCTAGCCCATCATTGATGGCGAGCTTCTCGCGCATCTTGACATCCATGACGCCGGTGGAGAACGCAGAGATGACGGCCGCGTCGGAGGCGCGCGGGATCTTGTTGCGCACTTGGCTAAAGCGCTGGACATACTTGCTGAGGGTCTCATCTAGGCGCTGCCGCACGTGCCACAGGTCGTTGATGGTGAGGGAGCAGTCTTGTGTGCCCTTGAAGTTGGCGACGAACTGGCTGCAGAGCGCGGCCCACTATGAGATAGACGCCTCGAGGAGGTTCATGAGCCAGGAGCGCGGGCCGTCCTTGAGGGCCATGGCGAACCAGTTCGCCATGACCTTTTCATCGCCGTTCGCTGCCTTGACGCTCACCGCGTAGAGCTGAAGGAACTCTGAAGGGTTGGGGGTGCCGTCGTAGCGTGGAGGTAGCTCAGGCTTCAACTTCGCAGGCCACACCACCCGACGTAGCTCGCGGGTGAAGGCATGGCAGCCCACACCGCTCGTGGGGACGCTGCCGGCGAGGGCGGCGCGGTTCTGGCGCCCAGCCGCCGCAACCTCCTAGACGGCCTGATCCTGGCGCTGGCGCTGCCACTCGAGGAGCACTCGCGCATCAGGGGGCGCGCGTCGGATGATCTGGCAGCTGGCCTCGTCTAGGGCTGGCGAGGACGCGCCACGGGATGGCTTGCGCACCCGCGTGTTGTGCTGGGGCCCGCCGAGCTCGTCGCGCAGAGGAGGCGGCGGGGGAGCACCGTGTGCCAGGTCCCCAGCGTGAGATGGCGGGGGCGGAGCGAGTGGGAAGGTGCCGGAGCGTCCCCGGCGGCGTTGACGAGCTCCGTGATGCGACCAAGCCAGGCGTCGTAGCCGGCATCAGCTGGACGGTAACGAAGCAGCTCGCGCGCCATGAGTAGCGCGGCCTGCCCGTTCGGCGGCCCTCGGTGGGCGAGGGAGGAAGAGGCCATGGCGATGTGGCCGTTTGCCTGCACGGAGGGGTGTAAGGAGGAGTCCTGCTGTTCACAGGCAGCGGGGTCGGTGGCGGCAGCAGCTGCGGTCTTGACAGGGCGGCGGCAGTTGCCACGGGCCATCGGCTCCGTCTGAGCCACGCGGCCAGCCCTGCGCTCATCGCGCTCGCGGCGTGTGTCGGCCATGGGGCTGGTGGAGTGGAGGATGGATCGGAAGAAGAGTAGCGCACCCCTACCTAGCGCGCCAAATGTCGGAGTTCGGGCTCCGGGGACCCAAAGGTTCGAACACTGGGGTGAGCTTGTTCCTACCTCCTCGTCCCCTATCACAGCCTAACTATGGCGGAGCTACGACGAGAGCGCGCTGGCGGGAGCGGACCGTGGACTCAGCGGTTCCCAGGTTCGGGCCACCTTGCGGAGTAAAACCCTACTCCTGCTTGCTTGGGATTGCAGTGAGCAAGAAGGTGTTCTCGCGTACAAGGTAGGAGAGGAAGGAGTCGATCCTCTACCACAATGGTAGCACTATCCCTTTACACCTGCCTTGGTCCTCTTCCCCCTCGAAACTTAGGTGGGAAGGGTTGCCACACTTGGCAGGTTTTGAAAGGGGACAGGCGCTCAGGCTATCCTGACTAAAGGCGATCTTTGTCTGCAAAAGCATGATCCATGACGCGCCAGTGGGCTCGGTGATGACCTCCGCCCTGCGCGCCCGCCATCTTGGTCTTCTTTCACCGATCGGGCAACCTTTGGGGTTGCTTTGGGAAGTGGATTGCTGGCCTTGCTCCCTTAGCATAAAAGGGGAAACCCTCTTCATCCGCGCCTGCTGGCACGGCCTCTACCGCCGTTCGTCGCCACGCGCGTCACCCACGTGATGGGCACGAGACCGCGCGACCGAGCCGAACAGCCCTTGTCTTGTGCGCCTTCAGGAGGGTGCCTCAGGAGGACACCTCGGGAGGCTGCCTCGCGAGAGGGCCTCGTGAGGCTGTTGGTGAAGATGCTGAGTCTTGCTCGCCCGCTCCCAGAGGATGGGTCCTCTGGAGGCCGAGGCCTCATGAGGGGTCTTGGTGAGATGCTCGATGGTGGCGGCCTGCTGGGCCTACGCCAGGCGTTGCGCCCTGGGCCAAAGGAAGACGGGCCAGGATACCCTGGGTTCCACGGGCCCAACATATTGCTACATCACCATGTCGTTCGGGCTGAAGAACGCTGGCGCCACCTTCCAGCGCTGCATGCAAAAGTGCCTCCTGCCACAGATTGGCAGGAACGTGCACGTCTACGTCGAGGACATCGTGGTGAAGACCAAGCAGCACCTCACCCTCCTCGAGGACCTCAGGGAGACATTCACCAATCTGCGCCAGTTCTAGATCAAGCTCAACCCGGAGAAATGCGTCTTCGGCATGCCGGCTGGCTAGCTCCTCGGGTTCCTCGTCTCAGAGCACGGTATCGAGGCTAATCCGGAGAAGATCAAGGCAATCGAGCGCATGCGCAAGCCGGCTCGGTTGTGCGATGTCCAGAAGTTCACCGGCTACTTGGCCTCTCTCAGCCGGTTCATTAGCCGGCTGGGGGAGAGGGCCCTGCCCTTGTATCAGCTGATGAAGAAGACGACGCCGTTCGAGTGGTCCGAGCAAGCGGACGAAGCATTCCGCGACCTCAAGCGCATGCTCTCCACCGCACCCGTCTTGGCCGCACCGGCTGAGAAGGCGCCGCTCCTGATGTACATCGCGGCAACCACCCGCGTGGTCAGCGTGGTGCTGGTGGTAGAGCGCCCAGAGGAAGGCAAGGCGCAGCCGGTCCAGCGCCCTGTGTACTACCTGAGCGAGGTCCTCTCCACCTCCAAGCAGAACTACCCCCACTACCAGAAGATGTGTTATGGCGTGTACTTGGCCGCCAAGAAGCTGAAGCAGTACTTCCAGGAGCACGTCATCACCGTGGTGAGCACGGCCCCCCTCAGCGAGATCATGGGATGCCGGGACGCCTCTGGCCGGGTCGCCAAGTGGGCCATCGAGCTAGCCGGCCACACCATCCTCTACGAGCCCTGCTCGGCCATCAAGTCGCAGGCATTGGCCGACTTCCTCGTCGACTGGGCCGAGACCCAGTACCTGCCGCCGGCTCCCGACTTGATGCACTGGCGCATGCACTTCGACGGCTCAAAGATGGTCTCTGGCCTGGGAGCCGGCATCGTCCTCTCCTCCCCCAAGGGCGACCGGCTGCGCTACGCGCTCCAGGTCCATTTCGCCTCCTCCAACAACGTTGCCGAGTACGAAGCCCTCGTGCACGGCCTCCGGCAAGCCAAAGAAATCGGCATCCGGCGCATCCTCTGCTATGGCGACTCCAACCTGGTGGTCCAGCAGGTCTCTGGCGAATGGGACGCCAGGGACTCCAACATGGCCAACTACCGCAACCTGGTCCAGCAGATGACCGGTGGCTTCGACGGCTGCGAGTTCCTCCATGTCCCTCGAGCCGAGAATGAGGCGGCAGATACACTTGCCAAGATAGGCTCCTCCCGGCAGGTCATCCAAGCCGGCGTCTCCCTCGAGCACCTGTGCAAGCCATCCATCAAGCCATCTCTGGATTTGGAGTCCATCTTCTGGCTCGGGGACCGTCGGCTCTGGCTCAGGGGTTGCCGGCTCCGGCTCGGGGACTGCCGGCTCCGGCTCGGGGACTGCCAGCGCCAACCCGGGGACTGCTGTCCCGGTCCCGGGGGCTGCCATCTCCGACCCAGCCCCGGGGGTTGCCGGCTCTGGCACGGGGACTGCCGTCCCGGTCTCGGGGGCTGTCGGCTCTAGCCCGCTGCCTCTCGACCTTACCAAACCTACGCAAGTGACCTTCTTCACGGTGGTGGAGGCACCTTCTTGGGCCGAACCGATCCTCACCTTCCTGGTGAGCGGTGAACTCCCAGCGAACGAGGTCGATGCTCGGCAAGTGCAGCACTGAGCCTCCGCCTACAGCATCATCAACAACGAGCTTGTCAAGCGCAGCACAACCAGCGTCTTCCAGCGCTGCGTCGAGACGGTCAAGGGCCTAGAGATCTTACGAGACATCCACCATGGCGAGTGCGGGCATCACACCGCCTCCCAGTCCTTGGTGGCCAAAGCCTTCCGCCACGGCTTCTACTGGCCGACTGTTTTGAAGGACGAAGAGGAGCTGGTCCTCAGGTGCAAGGGTTGCCAGCACTGCAAAGCCCAGAGCCACCAGCCGGCTGCGGCTCTCCAGACCATCCCCATCACGTGGCCCTTTGCCGTCTGGGGCCTCAACATGGTAGGACCGTTCAAAACCGCTCGAGGCGGCATGACGCACCTGTTGGTGGCCGTCGACAAGTTCACCAAGTGGATCGAGGCTAGGCCGATCAAGAAGCTCGATGGCCCCACAGCCATCAAGTTCGTCAAAGACATCGCTGTCCGCTACGGCGTCCCCAACAGCATCATCACCGATAACGGCACCAACTTCGCCAAAGGCGCGTTGGCGCGTTACTGCTCCATCTCCGGCATCCGGCTTGACCTGGCCTCCGTCGCACATCCTCAGTCAAACGGCCAGGTGGAGCGAGCAAACGGCCTCATCTTAGCCGGCATCAAGCCGTGACTCATCGAGCCAATTGTGCGATCACCCGGCAGCTGGATCGACGAGCTGCCGGCCGTCCTCTGGAGTCTTCGGACCACGCCCAACCGATCAACCGGCTTCACCCCCTTCTTCCTCGTCTACGGGGCCGAGGCGGTCATCCCCACGGACCTCGAGTTCAACTCGCCTCGGATCACCCTGTACACGGAGGTGGAAGCCAAAGCAGCACGCGAAGACGGCGTTGACCTGCTGGAGGAGGCACGCCTGCTGGCCCTCAGCCGGTCGGCCATCTACCAACAAAACCTACACCACTACCACAGCAAGAAGATCAAGCCCCTCGCTTTCCGCAAGGGCGACCTCGTACTCTGGCTGATCCAGCGGACAGCCGGCCAGCACAAGCTATCCTCCCCATGGGAGGGCCCCTTCATCATCAGCAAGGCCCTGCGCAACAACGCGTACTACCTCATCGACACGCAGAAGAAAAACAAGCGCAAGAGAGGCGCCTCCGGCGAGGAGACAGAACGCCCCTAGAACACGGAGCTCCTTCGTCCATTTTACAGTTGAACCATGTATGTATGTATCTCTACCCCTTTTGGGAGTTAATGAAAGCAGCAGGTCCCCCGAACGACACTTGGGGGCTACCTTTTCATCTCTATCGAGTTCTTGCGCACTTTACCACATTCGCCCCCTCTCGTCGGGTCGGCACGTCCGGCTCGGGGGCTCGGGGGCTCACCAGCTAGCCCGTGCCCCACTCTCCTAAACTCGGCCAGTAACGTGCGCCCCGCTAAAAGCCCTCTCTCTGCCATAAGCCACAGTCCGGCTCCTGGCTGTCCAGGCTAGCAAGAACCAAAGGCTGAAAGCGCCCTCACGCGAAAAACAGCTAAGGACGAACATTCGGCTTGGCCAACCCGGTTCCCTCTTTCACTCTTCGCCGCCTGCAGCCAGCCGGCCCAGTGGGTGTTTCGCCTGCGCTCAAATCCTAAAGCCTAAGTATTGTGCGCTCTCTTTCAAGTCCGGCTCCCCGTCCCAGCTACAGACTGGCTCTCGACTGTCCGGCAGGTGGGGAGGAGGTCGAGAAGGGGAGGGAACAAGAAAACGGCCTAAGGAAATAAGCAAGAGCGAACCGCCAGACGGCAAAAAGACGCATAGAAGGAAACAAGCATGCCTATATACACAGCAAAGGCCCACGGCCAATAGTTCATTACATAAACTTACACCCCAGTGGGTGGACTTGCCAACTAACAAACGATTCAAGTTCAAAAGAAACAAAAGTACATGAAAGATAAAGCGCCCTAGGCGGCGGACTCGTTGGCATCGCTCTGCGCCGGATCCTCCATGGCGGCGGTGTCATCCAAGTCGGCGGCATCGTCGTACGCACCGGCTCGCGTCTCGGCCGCGCTACCCTCCGGGTCCTCGAGCGCCAGGCCGAAGTCATCGGCGGGAAGCTCCGTGCCGTCCGGCGCCCGCTCCGGTACGAACTCCTCGTGCGGGGTGAACGACGCAATGTCGCTAGCCCGCATGGTGATCGGGGTCGTCCTCTCCGCCAAGTCCGCCTCCGCCCCGGCCCTCCGCGTGTGCAGCTGGTCCAAGCGGATGCTTGGGTACCTAGACAGCACGAACCCGAGCGCCATCTCCGTGCCGGCCCGGGCCGCGGAGGCCCTCCACGCGCTAAGTCACACCGCGCCGGCTTCCAGCCAACGCGCCAGCCGGCTGACGGTGGTCTGCACCACCGCAGCCGGCCAGAGAGAAGCCACCATCGACAAACCAGCTTCGAAAAGCTGGTTCATGTCTCCAGGTGGGCCTTGGCAGCCACGGTGATCTCCGCCACCGTCCAGGCGGCGTACTCCTCGACGATGGCTCCCGCCGCCCTCTGCTCCTGCCGGTGGGTGCTCACCGCCTCCTCGGTCAGCACTTGGGTCTCGAGGAAGACCCCTGGAGAAGAAAGGAAGAAGATCGATCAAAAGGCCGAAGGGCCGGAACCAGAAAGAAACAAAGACAAAAAAATGTGAAAACACTTACGTGTGAGGAGCTCGTCGATGTACAACGCCTCCTGCAGCATCTCCCGCTCCCTCGCCGCCAGCGTGCTGACGCTGCGGTCGCGAGCCGCCTTGAGCTAGTTGATCTCCTCGGCGGCTTTCTCCGCCTCCTCCTCCTTCCGCCCCACCGCCTGGCGGTGCTCCTCCGCGAGCCGGTCCAACATGGCCTTGTGGGCGGCTGCGGCCTCGTCCCTCTCCCGGACTGCCCGGGCCGCCTCCCCCTGCAGCCGGTTGCGCTCTGCGACCGCCTGGTCACGGAGCTGGCCGGCTTTGACCAGCTGGCGCCGGAGCTCCTGCATCTTGGCCGGGTCAACGGCGGCGGCTGCGTGGCCGGATCCTGGTCCCGATCAGAAGCCAGACAAGAAATAAAAAAGAAAGCAAAGAGCGAAGCAAGAAGATTCGACCCGGCTGCTGCGCAACCGGCCCGAATCTCGGAGGCTACACCCAGTGGGTGCGCTGGCGCGCCCCCACTAGAAGCATGTAGGAAGTACCTTTGGCCTGGCGAAGCACCTCCTCCTTGGCCGCCAGCTGGGCTTTCTCCGTACGGAACTGACCCAGGAGGCTATTGTACACCGCCACCCGCTTGTCGTAGATGGACTGCAAGGAAAAGAGTTAGCACAAAACACCTGAGAAGGCCCGACCCGCCTGTTGCGCAGCTGGCTCGGGCCTCGGGGGCTACACCCAGTGGGTGCGCTGACGTGCTCCCACTGGAAAGCAACCAAGCCGGTCAAGAAAGGGAAAGAAGAAACAAGACGCAAGAAAACGCGAAGAATAAGCAAACTCACCACGAAGGTCCGCTCCAGCTGCAGCAGCCGGCCGTTCTCCACCTGGGCGAAGGTTTGCCACTGGCCGCGGTGGTTGGTGAGCTGCAGCCACAGGGAGTCCACCGCCGCATCCAGCTCGCTCCGGGGGGCGCCGCTCGTCGCCTCGCTGGAGCCCGCTGCCCAGGTCCGTTGTGGCTGGGCCGAGGACCCGGCGCTGGTTCCGCTGCTTGCCGGCCTCAGCTCGAGGCTGCGCCCCACGGCCCGCGGCTCCGCGGTCACCATGGCAAGAGAGCTCCCTCTGCACTCGGGGGCGGCGCTCCTCCTTCGCCTGCTGCGGCCTCCGGCTCGCGGCTTCCTCCGTCTCCGCGTTCGGCCCGCCGTCCGGGTTGGCAGCCGGTGGCACCACCGGATCGGCCGTCTGGTCGGCGTCCGGCCCGTGCTCGTCGGTCTTACCGCGGCCGGCTGCCTCGGCGGCAGCACGAGCATCCGCCTCCGCCCGGCGGGCCGGGTCATGCACCAATTTGGAGCGATGCTCCGCAACCAGCGACGGCGGTGGCGATGGCGCCGGCCAAGCCGGCCACTCTGGCTCCTCCGCGGCCCTCCGTCGTCTCGCCGCGGCCTCAGCCTCGGCCCACGCCTTGGCCGATGCCTCGGCCATCTCCTTCTCGGCCTCGGCCCGCGCCCTCCAGGCGTCCCTCTCGGCGTCCTCCAGGGCGACACCAGACTGACGGGCTGCGAGCGCCTCCTCGGTGGTCTCCACCACCTCGCGCTCCTCCGCGCCGCTCTGGCCCCTCCGCCAATCGGCCTCCTCCGTTGCCGCCGCCGCTGCGGCCGCCTCCGCCAGCTCGAGCGCATTCCTGAACGGTTCGCGAAGAAGATAAGGAAGAAGAAAAAACAGCACGGCAACGAAAAAGGCAAGAACTGAGCAGCAAAAGGAAACTCACCCTATGGCCATGGGGACCGCCTGCTTCGGGCCCGACGACGACGCCACCCGGCGCGCCTTCTTAACGGATCTCTTCATGGCGCCCAGCTGCGTCGTGGCCGGACGCTTCGCGGCCGGCCGCGCCTCAACCGGCTCCTTCCCATGTGGCCGGATCGGGGCCACCGGCTCCTCGGCCATCCTCCGCTGCCACCCCCTGGGGGCGGCCCCATCGCCCGCCTCTGCATCCGGTGGTGCTGCATCGCCCGCACCATCCTCGTCATCTTCATCATCGTCGGGCCACTCACGCAAAGGATCTGGGATTAAGGACTTACCGACTTGGCCGGACCCGCCGGCTTCCGCGTCCGCGAGGCGCTCCTCACCGCCTCCGGCTTCCGCATCGTCGTCTCCCTCCTCCTCCGGGTCCGAGTCGGCCCGATCCGGCTGCAGGACCAGGGGGTTCGGGCCGTCATAAACCAGCTGACTCGGGAAGTGCTGCAGCCGGCCCAAGGCGTCAGGGCGCATGAAGAGGGCGGACGCTGCAAAGAACAGGGACCAAGGACTCACCGCTGGCGTCGGGACATCCCGGCTATACGGCTCCTTGCCAAATCTCCACTCCTTCACCTTGAGCCCGGCGGCGAAGATGTCGTTGACGCGCTGGGCGATCTCGGCCAACGTTAGCTCCTTCGTCGACAGCCGGCAGGGGTCGCACCGGCCGCTCATGTCGTAGATCCGGTGCGGCCGCCGCTGCAGCGGCAACACCCGGCGACCAATGAAGGCCGCGATGAGGTCCACGGCGGCGAGCCCCTCACGGTCCGTCATCTCCTTGATCCGGCGGCAGACCCCCACGATCTTCGCGGATGGGTTCCTTGGGTTATGCCCCCAATTCAGCTTCTCAGCCGGCGGCGCGTTGGCGAAGGGGGGAAGGTTGATGCGGTCGTCGGCCGGGTCGACGTTCCTCACATAGAAGAAGGACTTCTGCCATTTCTTGGCCGACTCCTCGAGCGGCAGCTACGGGAAGGGGCCCGCCCTCTGGATAACCGGCATGGCCGCCCCGCACTCGGACATGACGCCGGCCAACGCTCCTTGCTGCTTCAGGTAGAACAGCTGGCACCACAGCTCCACGTACGGGAGGAGGCCGACGTAACTTCCACACAGCCTCACGAAGGCCGCGTGCTGCAAGATCGCGTTCGGGCCCAAGTGGTGCAGCTGGAGGCCGAAGTAGGTGAGGAAGCGCCGGAAGAAGACGCTCGCGGGGAGCCCGAGCCCGTGGAGGAAGTGGGTGTAGAAGACCACCACCTCGTCGTACCACCTCGTCGTCCTGCGGCGCCGGCACCGTCTCCCCACTAGGCGTGCGCGCCTCTACCAGCTCTACCGGCGGCAGCCGTCGCGTGCGGCGGAGGTACCCGATGTCGTCGTCAGTCACCATAGACCCCTCCCAAGAGCCCTTCGGCGGCGCCATCGGCGAGAGCGGGAGGGGCGCGGTCGAGAAGAAGAATTGGCGGTGAAGCAGATAGTGGCAGGCCCGCTCACAGGTCGCGGCGCGGCACAGCTGTGGCTTGTGCAGGCGATGGCGTGCAGCGGTGGTGTGTGCGAGAAGGAAGCAGAGAAGGTGGAGACGAAGCAACGGGCGGGAGCGAGAGTGCGAATGCCTCGACCTCTTCCCCCTCCCTTCCCATTTAAAGATCGCGGCGGATGTGGGGGAGTGGGATCGTCTACGCCCACGTTCCCCACTCCCCTGCGATGTGTGGGCGCATTACTCTCACGCCATAACTACACCAAAATCCCAACCGTCACGCGTGGCCGCAGCGGATCCCGCGCGCGGGACGAGGCCACGGCCTGGTAGGACCCATCCCACTGCGATGTCCCGTCGCGCGCGTGGCCTGGCAGGCCTCGTCCGCCGCTGGGCTGCACGTGGCGGGACTTCGTCAGGTGGCTGGTGTGATCCTCCATGCCGGCTGGCCTGGCCGGCTGGGCCGTTCGAATCCCGTTGCGGCCAAGCGTCCCGACCCAGCACCCGGCAGCCGGCATTCGCGGCGTCGAGACCGGCGTTCCTCCGTCAACAACCGCTCTCCTTCGGGGGGGATAAGCTGCAAAGCCTCCCCCGCTTGGAGCCGGCAAGCCTTTACAGCTTCGGGGACTACTGTCGGGGGGATAACCCCTGGGTAGGCGATCGAACCCGAAGTCCTTTTTCAAAACTTCGGGGCAGCCCGTGCCCCTCCAATCCGGAAGGCCGTCCGGCCGGCTTCCCGACGCTGGCCGGCTGGGCCCGGCCCCGTGCCGGGTCCAGCTGGCTGCTAGCCGGCTAGCGACGAGTCAGCAGTCGTCCCCCCGCTCCGTACGACAAGACGGCTCTCCACGGCAGGAGAGCGTGGCTATAGCGCCGTGAACCCAGAAGAGCATGGCTACAGTGCCGCCAACCCCGCTGACCCGGGCAACCGTAGTCAGCACAGCGGGCCACTGTAGTCCCACGACGCCAACCACTCCATGACGCACGAGGCGACGGGCCGTAGTGCCGAGCAGCCGGCGGGTCCCAGCAGCTGGTGGACCCCACTGCCGGCTCCAGACGCCGACATCCGGGTCCCGCCCGTGTGTAGATTTACCCATGTAACCCTGGGGGGTCGGGCTATAAGACCCCCCAGGAGGCCTCCATGCAGAGGCATGCTCGTCGCCTTCACCTAGTTTCACACATAACACACACACACTCACAGGAGAGGCAGAGTGGCGACCCAGCCCCTTCTTCCTCCTCTACCCGAACAGCTCCAGGAGCAACCTTGTAGCCTTTGTGCACTTCATACTACTTTCGGCAGGACTAGGGATGTTACCTCTCCGGAGGGCCCCGAACCTGAGTACACCTTGTGTCTCGCGCACGCGTGTGCTGACCTCGCCTCCAGAGCCCACCGGCGTCCTCACGCAGCCCCCCATTTTTAGCCATCTCATGGCATCTGCCGTGATTTCACCACGACACCATGTGTGGTCGTCGAAACATGGGTATGCAATCAGGACGATATTCGAACTTGCGTGTGAGGCTGATGATTGGACGACCATGGTCTAGTCCCTGGTTGTGCAGCGGAAGATGTGATAAGAAGGGCAGGTAGTTAAAACTTGTGCGGGTTCCCAATGCAGAAAAGCCATGATGACCTTTGGCAAGCGAGCGCCCAAAGGATGGAATGTCCAAAGGTACTTGCAGTATTTGTGAGCTTGTCTGGTGAAAGGCGACCTCCCATGATTATAGATAATGTGCTATTCGGTGCCGAGGAGGATCGATTAGTCGAGCCCGGTCCATTAGATGCCTCTCACGTGCCAAGCAACGTTGTTCAATTGTCGATGGGGTGAGAAAATTGATTCGAGATGGATGCTCGCATTGCTCATTCCCAGGGCATGCAGCCATTAAGGAATTGTGTCGAAGAATATATACTCGGTTTTACTTTGGACCATGCCATGGTGTTAGCGACGTACACTGGTACAGCGAGCTGCTATACAAACGGTTTTTAACCCCTTTCCCCGACGGAGTTTTAAACCGTCGCCTTGCCTGTGTGTGTGATAGGGGGGTCCTTCCCACACGACCCAGAAACCATCGGCGATAGGGCCTCCGGTCACACACGCGGGGCAAAAAGAGCTCGTGTGCGATCGGGCGAGCCATCGCAGACAATTACTAGCCCAATCATTTCTGTTCGTATGTTCATCCCACACAGTGAATCTCAGAAAAATGTTTCCGTTCATATGTACATCACACACAATTTTTATGTGGAAACGTTTGTGCAAGGTGGCCTAACGCAAACATTTGTCGAGCGGAAGGTGTGTGTGATTGTTCATTGATCCAACACGGCTACTTTCTAGAAACTGTGTGCGTTGTTTGAGGTCATCGCCCACAGTGTTGTTTGAGAAACCGTCTGCAATTCAAAAACCCAATAAGCAGGCTAATTGGCCAATTATTGATAATGCATTTAGTAATCAAATTGACATTTCATATCATACACACCATATGTTTCATAGCCTTATTACGGCAACCAGGATTTCATAGTTGAATTACATCAGAGTACAACATCACATAGCTTCAGCACTCAGATACACCATATAGGCATATAGCTAGCTACGCAATTACACAACAGCACGAAGTTTCACATACAACATCTAAAACCTTTGGAAAGTAGCATCATATACGGTATATAGAGAGATGAATCTCATCTGGAAAACTGATGAATCTGAAGGTGAATATTGAGCCTTCAATGATGTTGAATGTCCTTGCAACTTTACGCCAGTGGTTGTGGATGATTGCCCGCCCAACCTTCGTCCTGTTGAGGAAGACTTCAATATTGTATCGTGGGTGTTGAATGAGTACCTTCCTCGCCTCTTGACCATGCAGGTGGTTTGAGAGGTAATCATCGGTGAACTACTTTGGAAAGGACTGAAAACAAAGATATGCATAAATATCTGTTCTAAATTTTGAAATGGCACATAGGAAAAAACACAAGGTAAAAGAGTTAGTTCCATCCTATAGTTGACTGATGTCTTCTTCATTGGGCAAACAAAGATCTTGTTGTTATTCAACGCTAGTTTCTTTATCCTAACAATCTTTCTGAGTTTCTTGACTTGACCGATATTCATGACCATCTCATTTCCCCATATGAAAAATGGATCGAACAGTGGGTCTAAACCTCTGACAGTAGGACCTACACGTGCAAGACCAAATTGTTAAAAACCTAAATATTAGAATGGTTCCTGCAATTGCACAATAATGTGCTATTAGCCAAAGGACCATGCATGTGCAAACCTCGATGGTAAACCTCAGTGCCTCCCATTGTTTCCCTACAACACATATAAGGCAGATATTGATCAGTTTAAGTGAGAGTTGGCATACTATCAGTAGAATATATTAATGAAAACTTGTACCCACAACAAATGAACATCACACTGCAGAATTGAACCAAAAAGTTAACTGGACACCACAACAAATGAAGCAAGCAGTTAATTGAGAACCACATTGTAGAATAGAACATATACTAGAAGATCTATTGTTAACCAAGCCTAGCGTGCTTAAGAACTACTAGGAAATATAGCATTTGTGTATGTTTCTCATGTATAGAGTACATCCAAATTCGATTTTATTCCTCACATGCATAACAATAAAAAAATTGTACCCACGGGAATTGAAAATCACATTTCAGAATTGAACCAAACAGTTAACTGAACATCACAACAAATGAACCAAACTGTTAACTAAACATCACATTTCAGAAGATCAGATTGCATATTAACATTACAGAGGACAATTCACTAGAAGGCACCGGAGGCGGCCTTTAGAAAACACCACGACTGTCATTTAAAGCAGCCAACCGCGTGGTAGCATCCGCGCACGAGGGGTCGACGGTGGCCTCGACGGCAAGGTGCTACTCCAAGATCTGGCGGTCGGCATGCATGGCAGCCATCGCGACCTCATCCGCGCATGCGGTCGCGATTTGCTTCACTGCTGCCAGATGCTCCTTGAGCTCCTGGCTATAATGCGTGAACCATGGCTATTGGCGGAACTTATTTGGAGGATGGGGCAGTGATTTGGGTGGCAGATGTCGCGTCGGCGGTCGAGGCATGTGGGATGGAGAAGGAGGAGGAGGATGGGGGTGTGGTGTGGATTACCTGACTATATGGACGAGGCCGTGCAGCGGGAAGGAGCGCCGCCGGCGAGGAGGCGGTGCTGCAAAGCAAGCAGTGAAGGTTTGAACTTGGAAAGGAAGGAGGACACAGTGGAAATGTGGCTTTTGGTGGGGGGAGGGGGCGGGGACCTAGATATTTCCACGGTTGCCAAAAATTTACGAACGGTGCAGCGAAAAACTGGCGCGCAAGTGTGGTTGATGCGCGGCCGGTGGACTGTAGCCGACGAACCTTCCTGCGTAAGCCATACATGAGGGAGCCCCAAGATATTTTATACTGCATCACACACGATTGTTGCTAACAAACTATCTGTGGTGTAATTGATTTTTTCATTTTGATTTGAAAGACAAAATGGGGTTACGGCAGGAAAGGGTGTTGTTTGAATTGCTAGAACATTTATCTGCAGTGAACATGCAACTATAGGAGTGTCATGCTAAAATTTGGAATTATTCTGGGTTCGTTTGGCATTTTTATACATTAATTGAGTTTTCTAGGCATTTAATGTGCCTAATTCAAATTTGAACTACAAGCACATGCTACAGTGCACTAAAATGGGTTGAAAAATCATATATGTGTCCTTGGGTGAATGTTTAGGTCCCATACAAGAAATGGGAGTGAATTTCAAACATCTGGGCGTCGTGGCTCGGCCGAAAACATTGAGAAACTTGGTTTTTAAATTCATGTAAATCCAAAAATTGCCTAAAAATCACGGAACTTCGCATGGTGTCTTGACATGGCACCAACATGTTGTGGTAAAAAAATTGTTCGATTTGGGACAAGTTTTGGTATAAACTTCTTACAAACCAGAGCTTCTCTCAAGAAGGCTCATGGTTCTGATAGGGGATGTGTCACCTTTGTGGGCGAAACGACATACGCTACCTCTTCCTGCCTTGATTTTTTTACAGAGGCAACAAAGACCAATAGGAGTGTCGTGCTAAAATTTGGAATTATTCTGGGTTCGTTTGGCCTTTTTTATACATTTATTGAGTTTCTAGGCATTTAATGTGCATAATTCAAATTTGAACTACATGCACAAGCTCCAGTGCACCAAAATGGGTTGAAAAATCGTATATGTGTCCTTGAGTGAATGTTTAGGTCCCACACAAGAAATGGGAATGAATTTCAAACATCTGGGTGTCGTGGCTCGGCCGAAAACATTGAGAAACTTGGTTTTTAAATTCCTGTAAATCCAAAAATTACCTAAAAATCACGGAACTTGGCATGGTGTCTTGACATGGCACTAACATGCTATGGTAAAAATTTTGTTCAATTTGGGACAAGTTTTGGTATAAGCTTCTTACAAACCGGAGCTTCTCTCAAGAAGGCTCATGGTTCCGATAGGGGGGGTGTGTCACCTTTGTGGGCCAAACGACATGCACTACCTCTTCCTGCCTTGATTTTTTTTACAGAGGCAACAAAGACCAATAGGAGTGTCGTGCTAAAATTTGGAATTATTCTGGGTTTGTTTGGCATTTGTTATACATTAATTGAGTTTTCTAGGCATTTAATGTGCATAATTCAAATTTGAACTACAGGCACATGCTCCAGTGCACCAAAATGGGTTGAAAAATCGTATATGTGTCCCTGGGTGAATGTTTAGGTCCCATGCAAGAAATGGGAATGAATTTCAAACATCTGGGTGTCGTGGCTCGGCCGAAAACATTGACAAACTTGGTTTTTAAATTCCTGTAAATCCAAAACTTGCCTAAAAATCATGAAACTTGGCATGTTTCCTTGACATGGCACCAACATGCTGTGGTAAAAAATTTGACCGATTTTTTGAAGGCGCACAGACTAACAACCAACAAAGTCATTTTGGAACAAAGAGCTGCCACGTTACAATCGGAAACACAAGTGCTATTCAAACCGTGGGCGTTGTACTAACCATTTAAGTGCCGCCAAACGTTCCCATTTTTATTGGCTAGGAGGCGCCGTGCAGGGTAGCTATTTCAGTAGACGGGAGGCGTGGAGCAGACCGCTGCGCAGGCTCACCGGGAGGCGAGCCCTTTGACCTCCATCCGCTGCCCACCTCGCTCCCAACTTCTCCATTAATGGTGCCCGAGCCCCAGTTTTAATGGCATGGCTAGGCCTCAGTCGACTGAGATTTAAGAGAGAGAAAAGAAAATCTGAAAAGAAAATTTTGCACGGATTTTGATGTAAGATCTCACGGACATAGCATCGATTGAGACTTAGCAAGACTAATATATATGAAGACGATGGCAATGGATAATAATAATTGTCTTACATATTCAGGAAGATAATTAAAGATGCCACATGTGGCAACGCCCGAAAGACACAAGGGCAAAAGAAGGAAGACACAGAAAACGATCTGGGTCGCTGCTCTCTACTTCACCTTGATCTACTACGCCATCTTCGTCATTTCGTCCACCTTGATCTCCTTCATGTCCTCAATCCATCGCTTGCGAGCATCCACGGATTCCTCCAGGAGCATGTCACACTCGATGCGGAGCTTAGCATTCTCGTTCATAAGTTTCCTGACCATGACGGCCGTCTTCTTTAACACGGCAGTTGTCTCCTCGTGCTGCTTCGCCCTGCCGACGATCTTCGCCCTCAGCAAGTCGCGCTCGGTGCGGAGCCTCACCTTGTCACCTCGTAGTCCCCGGATGACGCCGGTGGACTTACCCAATGCGGCATAGCTCTCCTCCTGCAGCTTCGCCCAGCGGGGGATGTCATCGTCCATCACCTTATTGAGCATAGCACGCATGCGCCTGTGAGAGCCCTCGAGTGCCCGCGATAGATCCATCTAGGCTTCCACGACGCGGCAGGACCTCTCTGCTGCTTCCATGGTGCGGCTGGACATCTGTGCCGCTTCCGCGGCACGGGCGGACCACTCTGCTGCTTCGGCGGCGTGGCGGGACCTCAGTGCTGCTTCGGCGGCGTGGCGGGACCTCTGTGCTGCTTTGGCGGCGCGGCGGGACCTCTCGGCTGATATCGTGGTGAGGCAGGACATCTCTGCTGCATCGCTCGCCGCTCCGTACGTGGCGTGTGCACCACAATAGGTGATGTCAGGACGCGACTTGCTCCATCAACCGTGTGCACTTGTTATTACCATCGCGCACAATTCTTTTAATTAGAATGTGTGCCCGTATATCGCAGACTCCTTGATCTGTGTGACACCCCGAGACCGATGCTCCAGATTCCTTCCATTTGTGTCCGTCGTTGCCATGTGGTTCGTTTGCTTGTTGCACCTTGCCATGTCATCATGTGCATTTCATCCGCATGTTTTCATAAAACTTGCATCCGTTCGTAGTTGTCTTCTCCCCGTTCTTTCCGTTGTCCGTTCTGAGTCCAACCACACTCGCACGCGCCCGCGGCACCTCCAAAATATTATTTTATAAGTGGGAGAAAAATGTTCTCGGAATGGGTTGAAAGTTGGTGTGCGGTCTTGTTTTATTGTAGGTAGACCGCCTGCCAAATTTCGTCCCATTCGGCGGTCGTTTGATGCCCCAACGGATAACTATAGCGGCACTATAGCCGGTCAAAACGTCGGACGTTTTCAGTGTTCCGAAGACCGTGCTGGGCTGCTATCCTCTCTCTTCTCTCAGCCCAATTCACAGCCCACTAGACCCACCTACACTGCCCCTCTCGCCGGAGCTGTCCGATCGAAATCGAACGGCTCAAAAACGGCCTCAAACCCCTCCTCTAGCCCCTGTCTATAAATAGACAGCCTCCCCTGCCATTTGTGGACGAAACCCTAGCCCTAGACTTCTCCAAGCCCAACACCATGGCTGCGCCCTGCGAGCTCCGCCTCATGCCGCTGCCGGAAACGGATAGATCGGGTGGATCCCGTCTGGATCCGCGTCTGCGGGACCTTCCCCGCGCCCCTGCCTGCGAACCGCCGCCGTTCCCTGCCATGGCCACGTCCTTCCTGCTCGTGCGGGAGGACGAGGGGAACGGGGTGCCGTGGCCTCCCTGCCACGCTGCCTGGGCCGAACCAGCGCTGGGCCCAGCCCCGCGCCGGCCTGCCCGTCAGCCGCAGCCCAGCTGCTGCTCCGCACCGACCTTGGTTTGGCCCAGCAAGGTGAGCGTCCCCGCCAGCCTATCCCTCGCCCGTGCGCGTTAAAGCTATCCAGCGCCCAGTTTCTGAAAATTCCAGCATCATATGGTCATTTTGTGAGGCTTGTAACTTTGTGCATGTTGATCCTATGACAATGCTCCATATATGAATAATGATCTACTCTTTGTGCTCTACATGATGGCTTATGTTGCATGCATAATAGGACTCATCTACATGTCATAATCTCTGTTGCAAATGTGCCTCATGATGTTACTGCAGAAAACTGTTAATATTTGTCACTTTGTCATTTTTGTGTGATTTAATGCAAATGTCATATGAGCATCTTGTCAACATGACTTGGAGCATTTTCATGTCTTCTTGCTGTTAATATTTATTTCATGCCATGATATGCCATGATGTGACTGCCATGAGCTTGTAAACATGCCTAGTCAATGTAGCTATTCTAAGTTAAAACTGTCTGTGATAAAACTTGCCAACTTTGCTTGATGGTTGCCACTAATCTAGAGCTCATATGTATTTGATTCCTTCATGTGTTTTGGCTTATGTGATGTGTACTTTGATGCCATGCCTTTGGTTGCCATGAAAAGTTCCTGTAGCATGTCTCTTTGTTGCTCTCAAGATGCCATCATGCTAAAACTGTCATCCTGTTAACGTAATGTTCCATTTTGCAAAAATCATAGTAATTAATCTATTGCTCCTATGATTATGCCCATGTTGAATGATTTGAGCACCATGCTATGTACTACCATGCTATGCCATTGGATGCCATGTTCTAGCACTATAGCATATTTATTTCTCGCCTCCAACATGCCATCATATTAACCCTGCTCATGTATATGCCCTGTCATAATCTGTAGCAGAACATTGCATTTTGCATGGATCATATTGACTTAACCTTGATGCCTATGAAACTGAACCTTAAAAATGATTTGAAGTATGTCATGTCTACTTTAAGTACATATCAAGTTTGTGCCCATCATGTTACTGTAGCTTGCTGTTTTGATGTTGGCAAAGTGCTAAGTTGCTGTTTTGGGGCAGATTGTTGTTATAACTTGTGTTGCTTGTAGTTGTTGAACCGTAGCTCCGTTTTGATCATGTCCTACATGAAACTTGCTTAGAATTGTGTGTAGTTTCATATTGTTATATTGCATCCTTGATTTGAGTGTTTGTGGTTGATGTTTGCATGCATGTTGCATTATTGCCATGTTAAACTTGTTTAGCTCATATCTTCTAGACCGTAGCTCCGAATTAAATGTTCTACATATGTAACTTGACTAGAAAAATGTCTAGATCATCATGGTGCATGTTAACTTGCTGTTTAACCACTTTAACATTGTGTTTAATTCAGATCAGTACCAATTTCGAAATTTGCATATGGGGATTTTCCGGAATTGTTATTTGTGTTTCCGGCCTCATTTAAACTTGGCTAGTTGTATGGATTGCTTATGCTTCATCTCTTGCCATGTTTAACAACATTAATCTTGTCATGCATCCTATTTGGTTGTGCATCATGCCATGATTATGCTTGGTTGTTTATCATGTTGTTTGCTTCTTTCCGGTTGTGCTTCTTCTCGATAGTTCCGGTTTTGTTGCGATTGTGAGGATTCGTTCGACTACGTTGGTTCGCCTTCTTCATGGACTCAATCTTCTTCCGAGTGGGATTTCAGGCAAGATGATCATGACCTTGGATATCTCTACTATCTTTGCTTGCTAGTTGTCTCGATGCTATCGCTATGTCGCGCTTCCTACCACATATATGTCAGCCTCCCATATGCCATGATACAGCCTCTAACCACCCTTACCCAGCAAACCGTTGTTTGCCTATGTTACCACTTTGCTCATCCCCTTTCTTATAGCGTTGCTAGTTGCAGGTGCAGTTGCAGGTTGTTCCATGTTGGGACATGGATATCATGGGATATCACAATATCTCTTATTTAATTAATGCATCTATATACTTGGTGTTGGGTGGAAGGCTCGGCCTTTTGCCTAGTGTTTTGTTCCACTCATGCCGCCCTAGTTTCCGTAATACCGGTGTTATGATCCTTGATTAGCGTTCCTAACATGCTCAGGGGAATGGGACCCTCTTGACAGTTCGCTTTGAATAACCGCTTCCAGCAAGGCCCAACTTTGGTTTTAACATTTGCCAACATAATAATACTGAATTGAATAATTAATGTGCATAGGGAGTTAGCGTGACCCGAGGATTCTTAATTCAACATAATACAGGTGGGCCAGTGCCGATGGTGTTGGTCCAAAACAAAGTCGTTTGCGGCTTCCCCCAGGGAAACTCGGGTCTCCGTTGCTGTACGCTGTGCTCATCCGGTCGTGGCCTGAGACGAGATCCGCATGGCTACTATCAGGGTGTCGGCATGCCGGGAGGTCTTGCTGGACTTGCGTTACCATTGTCGAAATGTCTTGTGCATCGGGATTCCGAGGATACTTCGGGCTATCTCGAGGTTGAGGTATTTCCACCACAGCTTGTGTTGGTCTATGATGAACCAGGTTGGAACACCCCTGCAAGGTTAAATCTTACGCGAAGCCGTGCCCGCGGTTATGTGGCGACTTGGATATTTATAACCTCCGGTTGTAGAGAACTTGACACTAAACTTAATTAAAATACACCAACCGCGTGCGTAACCGTGATCGTCTCTTTTCGAGGGAGTTCGGGAAGAGAACACGGTGGGGTTATGTTTGACTCGTAAGTAGGTGTTCAGGATCACTTCTTGATCATTATTAGTTTGCGACCGTTATGCGTAGTTAGTCTTCTTATTCTTGTACTCGTAAGTTAGCCACCATAAAATGCTTAGTGCTTGCTGCAACCTCACCACCTTACCCTTCCATACCCATTAAGCTTTGATAGTCTTGCTACCCATGGTTATGGGATTGCTGAGTCCTCGTGGCTCACAGTTTACTACAACAACAGGTTGCAGGTACAGCTAAAGTGATGCTTTGACGTGAGAGCGATGCGCGTCTGCTTTTGGAGTTCTTCTTCTTCATCGATCTTGGGATAGGTTCCTGGTCGGCAACCTGGGCTAGCAGGGTGGATGTCGTTCATGTTTTTCGTTTGTGTTTCATCCGTAGTCGGATTATGCTCTTCTGTATGATGTTTGCTATGTATTGATGTATTCCTGTGATGACTGTATGTATTTGTATGTATCCCCATCCATTATGTACAAGGTATGATGTAATGATATCCACCTTGCAAGCGTCTTTGATATGCGCTTCTATCCCTGGTGGGGCCTCCGAGTCCCTCGAGGATAGGATCGCATATTGGGCGTGACAAGTTGGTATCAGAGCCTCGACCGACCATAGGAGCCCTCTTGATTGATCGAACGGTTGACGAGTCTAGAAAATAAAAACTATTTTGAGTCTAGTTATATATCGAAGTGTAGGACTTCTTTTTACTCCTCATCCCCATCGTCACTCTGGTGAGGAATTGTGACGTAGGTGTTTTGACTCTACTACTCTTCTCACTCAAATTTTTTTAGGGTCACGCGGGTATTTTGGAATCGTTATGATATCGTTGTGACGGGAATTCTATCTTGGTGCCTCCTGACCATATGGATTGGACCCGGGGAGTTGAGCTCCAAGGGGTTCTTGTCACATTCGCTATCGTTTCAGTTCCTGAATACCAGAGGACGCCGACATCGAAACGCTTCTATACTTTTTGCGATGGCAAATAGTGCCGTGACTTATCCCCAGTACTGGAGGAGATAGCTCGAATGATCCACCGTGACTAGTATCATTGTGTTTTTGAAGGTCTAAGGTAGACGAATTTGCAAAGTTTCTCGGTTGTGTGTTAAGGGTTGCGGATGCAGTTGCAGCTGATTAGGTTGTTGATTGTTGAGTAGGTTCCTGGAACCGCAACCTGATCGCATTACCAAGAAGTTTCGGGAGTTCTTAGGTGGGAATTCAAGTAGTTACCTAGGATATCCTTCCGACAGATGCATGATATGAGATTGGGGTTCGACGTCTGGTGGTCCGCCTGCTCACGGTCGTTTTTACAGTGGGTCTCGTTGTGTCTTAAAGAGCCCTTGTAGCTTTGCTACGGTTCGGGGACGCTTCGTAAGTCATGTACACAGCCTTGTACGTGATGGTCGCTGTACGATCGAGCCCGTGTGGGCCCCACCACGAAAATTTCGGATGAAATCTCTATCATATGTTTGTTCCGGCTTATCCTGCAAGCCACATCCTTTGTTTTGTTTTGAGTTGTGGTATTCGAGTTGCTTCAAAGTCAAGTGTTGATCCCATTCCTATCCTAAGTGGTGTTCTCATATTTCTATGGGAGTGCTAATCCTTGTGATCATCGAGATTTTCATGACAATTCTTTTGCAACCGACGTGCTTCTCCTCGAGTTAATTCAATCCTTTCAACATTTGCAAGATCAATTCTCAGTTCTCTCAGCGGTGTTCATTTCACCCGTCCCAAGTTGTTTTTCTTTTCCCCACCCTCCCACCCTTTTTCTTTGCAGAGTCAAAATTCTCAAATCAAGTATCCATTTTATTCATGAGAAGTTTGTCCATTCTTTTCCTTCAATGTTCCTAACTGGTGATTTCTCATGAAGATGCTCAGGAGCTACAAGTTCATCATTCTACGTTCTCGTTTTCTTCTCCGGTGAATTCAATTCAAGCTTTCGATGTTGATCATATCCTTTTATTTTGTTCACATGCTTTTCCATGTTGGAAATTCTTATCCAAGCTTCTCTTGTTTACTCGCCTCTCTCTATTCTTTTCCGGTGCGAAGAAATTATCTCTGAAGATTCATGTTTCTATTCAAGATCCGTTCGAGCTATTTCGGGGTTGTTACCTCATTCAAGTCTTTCAACTAACCGGTGCAATTCCTATTTCAAGCAGTCGTTCCAATGGTGTTTCTTTTGAGTGGGCCCTAACCCACAGGTCTTTTCCCAGGATCATACCTAACTCTTCTAATTTTCCTGGAGTTATTCTCAAATTCTTTCCAAGTGTGACGTAAGAATGGATTTCATCAGTCATATGCCTCTCCAAGATCACTTTCAAATTCTTATCATCTTTGGCTCAACCTTTGTATTCTTCATTATTCTGGAGTATCTCATAAATTCTTCATGGTGGTTCTCGTCATCATTCTCAGCATTGGAAGACCAAAGAAGAATTTCTCTCATCCGTTCTCTTGAAGATTCGTGGTTCTAGCTTCATGCCATCCTCTCAAATTGTTCCGATCATGAGAATTTCTTTTCATACCCATCCAGAGCATTTCATGAGTTCTTTCCATTTTCGATTCTCCAAAGGCCATTATTTCATAAGAGTTCTTCATTCGCAACGTTCATCTCTCGTTCTCAAATTCTTCCGGAGCTTCATTCAAGTATTCTCTAGTCAGCTCATGATCTCTTTGTTCTCTTGTATCTAAATTTCCACAAGTATCTTCGTGCATTTTCTAATTCTTCTTGGTGACTCCTTTTCTTTTCTTCGTTCATTTTCATTTCTTACGGTGGTTCGTTCAAGATTCCTCTTCCTTTGTTATCGTATCAATTCATTTGTTCTTTCCAAAATTCTACCGGTGGTTCGTTCAAGACCTTCCCAAGTTCACGCTATATCTCTCTTCAATCTTTTCAAGAAGAATAAGTAGTATGCAAATCCATTGCTTTTCATCAATTTATTTTGATGAAGGATAGCCGTATCATAATTCTTATTCTTGTTCATGGAGGTGATTTAATTCCTTCTTCCGGAGTTTGTTCTTGATGAATAACTTCTTGGCTCTAGTTGTTCATCTTTCTTTTCCGGAGTTCCAAGTTTTCTCGGTTATCTCATCGTGAAGCTCCATCTAAATCATTGCAAGGCTTCATCTTGTACTTTTCAACCTTCGTTTCTATCATCCTTTTGTTTACCGAAGTTCTTCATGGTGGTTCGTCAAGGATTTAATTCATTCTCGAAGTGTTCTTCGATGAGCTCAAGCATTCTTCGTATTGCATTTCGAAGTGCTAATTCCTTCTCCCTTGACTTTTGAGGTGGTGTTATGTCTTTCTTGACAATGTCCCTTCGTGTTTCATGATTCACAAGTTGTCAGGAATGAGATATTTAAATCCATCATTTTCTCTTCGTTCGGGGGATCTTTTCAACCCATCAATTTCTTCTTTGGAGTTATCTTGGTATAGATTTCAACTAAAGCCTTTCCGAAGGATTGTTGCTATTTGTGGTGATTATCCATGACCCAAGTTCTCTATGTATCTTCTCGGTGAAAGAAGTTTCTTTCCTTTGTTAACCCCAAGCAAGCGAATTCTTTCCGTTAGTGGCAGGTTTTCACCTCAAATGTTGAGATGTTTTCCATAAGCCCACAACAAGCTTATTCTATTCATTGTTGATTTTCCAACAACTCCGTTCAATCCTTCTTGTGAGGATGCTCTTCAAATTCATTTCTGGGAGAAGATGTCATTTTCTTCTTCGTTCTTTTCTTTCAGATGATCTAGCTTCTATTCTTTCGTTAAGGAGGCATTGTGGTGTTTCTCTCTTCGAACCATTATCTCATTTTTCCAAGATCATGTTATTTCCTAGCTTATCCATTTTACCGGAGTGTTGTGCCCTCTTTTCAAGTCCTTTTCTTCTTATCAAGCTTTGCTTCTCTTTTCTACCGGAATGCTGCCCAAATTCTTTTGTTCTCATTCCTTATCTATCTCGTTTCAACCAGAGTGGTTTCGAATTCTAGCTTGTTCCTCAAGCCATTCTTCAACTATTTGCAACCTCTCGAGGTTCTTTCGTTTCACTCATTTGTCTAAGACCAACTTTCTTTTACCTCTTCCTCTTCCCCTTTCGTTTCTTCCTAAGATCTCGGGTCGAGATCTTCTGTTAGTGGGGGAGAGTTGTGATGCCCCGAGACCGATGCTCCAGATTCCTTCCATTTGTTTCCGTCGTTGCCATGTGATTCGTTTGCTTGTTGCACCTTGCCATGTCATCATGTGCATTTCATCCGCATGTTTTCATAAAACTTGCATCCGTTCGTAGTTGTCTTCTCCCCGTTCTTTGAGTTGTCCGTTCTGAGTCCAACCACACTCACACGCGCCCGCGGCACCTCCAAAATATTATTTTATAAGTGGGAGAAAAATGTTCTCGGAATGGGTTGAAAGTTGGCGTGCGGTCTTGTTTTATTGTAGGTAGACCGCCTGCCAAATTTCGACCCATTCGGAGGTCGTTTGATGCCCCAATGGTTAACTATAGCGGCACTATAGCCGGTCAAAACGTCGAACATTTTCGGTGTTCCGAAGACCGTGCCGGGCTGCTATCCTCTCTCTTCTCTCAGCCCAATTCACAGCCCACTAGACCCACCTACACTGCCCCTCTCGCCGGAGCCGTCCGATCGAAATCGAACGGCTCAAAAACGGCCTCAAACCCCTCCTCTAGCCCCTGTCTATAAATAGACAGCCTCCCCTGCCATTTGTGGACGAAACCCTAGCCCTAGCCTTCTCCAAGCCCGACGCCATGGCTGTGCCCCGCGAGCTCCGCCTCATGCCGCCGCCGGAAACGGACGGATCGGGTGGATCCCGTCTGGATCCGCGTCTGCGGGACCTTCCCCGCACCCCTGCCTGCGAGCCGCCGCCATTCCCTGCCATGGTCGCCTCCTTCCTGCTCGTGCGGGAGGACGAGGGGAACGGGGTGCCGTGGCCTCCCTGCCTCGCCGCCTAGGCCAAACCAGCGCTGGGCCCAGCCCCGCGCCGGCCTGCCCGTCAGCCGCAGCCCAGCTGCCGCTCCGCACCGACCTGGGCTTGGCCCAACAAGGTGAGCGTCCCCGCCAGCCTATCCCTCGCCCGTGCGCATTATAGCTATCCAGCGCCCAGTTTCTGAAAATTCCAGCATCATATGGTCATTTTGTGAGGCTTGTAACTTTGTGCATGTTGATCCTATGGCAATGCTCCATATATGAATAATGATCTACTCTTTGTGCTCTACATGATGGCTTATGTTGCATGCATAATAGGACTCATCTGCATGTCATAATCTCTATTGCAAAAGTGCCTCATGATGTTACTGCAGAAAACTGTTAATATTTGTCACTTTGTCATTTTTGTGTGATTTAATGCAAATGTCATATGAGCATCTTGTCAACATGACTTTGGAGCATTTTCATGTCTTCTTGCTGTTAATATTTATTTCATGCCATGATGTGACTGCCATGAGCTTGTAAACATGCCTAGTCAATGTTGCTGTTCTAAGTTAAAACTGTCTGTGATAAAACTTGCCAACTTTGCTTGATGGTTGCCACTAATCTAGAGCTCATATGTATTTGATTCCTTCATGTGTTTTGGCCTATGTGATGTGTACTTTGATGCCATGCCTTATGTTGCCATGAAAAGTTCCTGTAGCATGTCTCTTTGTTGCTCTCAAGATGCCATCATGCTAAAACGGTCATCATGTTAACAGAATGTTCCATTTTGCAAAAAATCATAGTAATTAATCTATTGCTCCTATGATTATGCCCATGTTGAATGATTTGAGCTCCATGCTATGCCGTTTGATGCCTTGTTCTAGCACTGTAGCATATTTTTTTCTCGCCTCCAACATGCAATCATATTAACCCTGCTCATGTATATGCCCTGTCATAATCTGTAGCAGAACATTGCATTTTGCATGGATCATATTGACTTAACCTTGATGCCTATGAACCTGAACCTTAAAGATGATTTGAAGTATGTCATGTCTACTTTAAGTGCATATCAAGTTTGTGCCCATCATGTTACTGTAGCTTGCTGTTTTGATGTTGGCAAAGTGCTAAGTTGCTGTTTTGGGGCAGATTGTTGTTATAACTTGTGTTGCTTGTAGTTGTTGAACCGTAGCTCCGTTTTGATCATGTCCTACATGAATCTTGCTTAGAATTGTGTGTAGTTTCATATTGTTATGTTGCATCCTTGATTTGAGTGTTTGTGGTTGATGTTTGCATGCATGTTGCATTATTGCCGTGTTAAACTTGTTTAGCTCATATCTTCTAGACCGTAGCTCCGAATTAAATGTTCTACATATGTAACTTGACTAGACAAATGTCTAGATCATCATGGTGCATGTTAACTTGCTGTTTAACCACTTTAACATTGTGTTTAATTCAGATCAGTACCAATTTTGAAATTTGCATATGGGGATTTTCCGGAATTGTTATTTGTGTTTCCGGCCTCATTTAAACTTGCCTAGTTGTATGGATTGCTTATGCTTCAGCTCTTGCCATGTTTAACAACATTAATCTTGTCATGCATCCTATTTGGTTGTGCATCATGCCATGATTATGCTTGGTTGTTTATCATGTTGTTTGCTTCTTTCCGGTTGTGCTTCTTCTCGATAGTTCCGGTTTCGTTGCGATTGTGAGGATTCGTTCGACTACGTTGGTTCTTCTTCTTCATGGACTCGATCTTCTTCCGAGCGGGATTTCAGGCAAGATGATCATGACCTTGGATATCTCTACTATCTTTGCTTGCTAGTTGTCTCGATGCTATCGCTATGTCGCGCTTCCTACCACATATATGTCAGCCTCTCATATGCCATGATACAGCCTCTAACCACCCTTACCTATCAAACCGTTGTCTGGCTATGTTACCACTTTGCTCAGCCCCTTTCTTATAGCGTTGCTAGTTGCAGGTGCAGTTGCACGTTGTTCCATGTTGGGACATGGATATCATGGGATATCACAATATCTCTTATTTAATTAATGCATCTATATACTTGGTGTTGGGTGGAAGGCTCGGCCTTTTGCCTAGTGTTTTGTTCCACTCATGCCGCCCTAGTTTCTGTAATACCGGTGTTATGACCCTTGATTAGCGTTCCTAACATGCTCAGGGGAATGGGAACCTCTTGATAGTTCGCTTTGAATAACCGCTTCCAGCAAGGCCCAACTTTGGTTTTAACATTTGCCAACATAATAATACTGAATTGAATAATTAATTTGCATAGGGAGTTAGCGCTACCCGAGGATTCTTAATTCAACATAATACAGGTGGGCCAGTGCCGATGGTGTTGGTCCAAAACAAAGTCGTTTGCGGCTTCCCCCGGGGAAACTCGGGTCTCAGTTGTTGTACGCTGTGCTCATCCGGTCGTGGCCTGAGACGAGATACGCGCGGCTACTATTAGGGTGTCGGCACGCCGGGAGGTCTTGCTGGACTTGCGTTACCATTGTCGAAATGTCTTGTGCATCGGGATTCCGAGGATACTTTGGGCTATCTCGAGGTTGAGGTATTTCCACTGCGGCTTGTGTTGGTCTATGATGGACCAAGTTGGAATACCCATGCAGGGTTAAATCTTACGCGAAGCCGTGCCCGCGGTTATGTGGTGACTTGGATATTTATAACCTCCGGTTGTAGAGAACTTGACACTAAACTTAATTAAAATACACCAACCGCGTGCGTAACCGTGATCGTCTCTTTTCGAGGGAGTTCGGGAAGAGAACACGGTGGGGTTATGTTTGACTCATAAGTAGGTGTTCAGGATCACTTCTTGATCATTGTTAGTTTGCGACCGTTATGCGTAGTTACTCTTCTTATTCTTGTACTCGTAAGTTAGCCACCATAAAATGCTTAGTGCTTGCTGCAACCTCACCACCTTACCCTTCCATACCCATTAAGCTTTGATAGTCTTGCTACCCATGGTTATGGGATTGCTGAGTCCTCGTGGCTCACAGTTTACTACAACAACAGGTTGCACGTACAGGTAAAGTGATGCTTTGACGTGAGAGCGATGCGCGTCTGCTTTTGGAGTTCTTCTTCTTTGTCGATCTTGGGATAGGTTCCTGGTCGGCAGCCTGGGCTAGCAGGGTGGATGTCGTTCGTGTTTTTCGTTTGTGTTTCATCCGTAGTCGGATTCTGCTCTTCTGTATGATGTTTGCTATGTATTGATGTATTCCTGTGATGACTGTATGTATTTGTATGTATCCCCATTCATTATGTGCATGGTACGATGTAATGATATCCACCTTGCAAGCGTCTTCGATATGTGCTTCTATCCCTGGTGGGGCCTTCGAGTCCCTCAAGGATAGGATCGCATATTGGGCGTGACAATCTGGCTGGCCGATTCTGTTGTGTTGGGTAATCGCAAACAGTTCATCCGAGCGAACCGCATGCCGTATATCGCACACACCTTGATATGCCTGACCGTTTCTGTTGTGTTGGGTAATAGCAAACAGTTCATTCGAGTGAACTGTATGCCGTGTATCGCACACGCCTCGATTTGGCTGACCGTGTTTGTTGTTCTGCCTTATCGCAAATAGTTCATATGGATCAACTGTATGCCACGTATCCCACACGCGTCTCTAATATGAATCGTGTTTGTTGTTCTGTCTTATCGCAAATAGTTTGTATGGATCAACTGTATGCCATGTATCGCACACGCGTCTTTAATCTGAATCGTGCTTGATGTCTCCGGCATCGCACATAGTTCGTCTTATTGGCGACGGTTTTAGTACGACACCATTTGCGATTAATGCATCACACACAGTTTGGTCGCGGGGTGTCTGATTGATGTGTCGCGTTAGGACCATCCTGCAGTAGTGGTAGAACGACCTACCTTCTATACGAAACCAAGGAAGTTATGAACAACTTGTTTATGAATGATCCATGAAGGGTTTCTAATTCCCTGCATGATTATGAAAAATCACCAATACAACCACACTAAACATCATATTGAGACGGCCACACACTTTCTTTTGCCAGCTTGTTCATGCTTGTCGCACCTGGCCATGACCTCAGTCCCGAAAAGGCCAAACATGGACGGCCCTAAAACCATCCTTAGCCAAGATTTTGGGGGTGAGGAAATACCCTATCCTGGAATGGCACACAAAGTTGTAACCAATGTTAAGGACGCAAGTAGTCCAAAGCGAACACGGAAAATTAGACCGACAAACGCAAACAGAAAAAACCCAAGAAATAAGGAGGATGACAATAGGAGCAACCGAGCGGAGAACCAACCAACCTCCAGCAATAGCATGCAGGCCTCAGAGCAAGCACAAACAAAGAACAAGAAACTACCGAGAGGACCTCCAACTGCGAGGAGGAAAGAAATAGGATGCCGAGCAAGGAGAAGAGGCACAAAGGAAACCACAACAAACACATAGAAAGACGGAGAAAATAGCACGAGCATTGATACGTCTCAAACGTATCTATAATTTTGATTTTCATGCTATTATATTATCACTTTTGTATACTTTTTATAGCATTTTATATTATTTTTCTGGACTAACCTATTAATTTAGTACCAATGTGAGTTGTTGTTTTCTGCATGTTTTTTACTTAACAGAAAATCAATATCTACGGAGGTAAAAAAAACCAAGGATTTAATATGAATTTTTTCAGGGTACGAAGGTTCCAAAAAGCACCGGAGGTAAACCAGATGAGCAACACGGCCCCCATACGGCCTGGTGGTGCGACCAGGGCCTAGGTCGTGCCCCATGGCCATGTGGGTCCCACCTGCACCGCCTTACGTCCATTCTTCCAGCGTAAAAATTCCATATTTTGCGAAACCCTTTGCAATATTTTTCTCCGAATTTTTTGCCACCACAAGTTTCTATTCCAAGGAGATCCAATCTGGAGGCATGTTCTGGCACTCTGCCGGAGGGGGGATCAACCACACTAGGCTTCTTGATCAACCTTGTTGTCTCCATGACCATGTGTGAGTAGTTCCCTTGGGACTTTAGGGTCCATATAAGTAGCTAGATATCTCTCTCTCTCCCTCCCCCCTCTCCTCTCTCTCTCTCTCTCTCTCTCTCTCTCTCGCTCTCTCTGATCTTCAATAACAATTTCCTGTGAGCTACCTCACATGATCGGGAACAATTTGATGTAATCGGTGGTGTGTTTGTTGGGATATGATGAATTGTCACTTTAGGATCAGATTGTCCATTGAATTCATGTGACGCCCTCTGCTCGACCGTGCACTAATCATACACGCAAACGTGCACGCTCGAGATCAGAGACGCACGGGAAGATATCACAACACAACTCTAAACTCAAATTTAAACATAAATCTTCATATTACAAACCAGGGGTCACGAGGACCCGAATACATAAGTCATACACAAAAATAATATATGGGTACAAACATACTTAGTCAAGTTTGCCTTAAGAAGGCTAGCACAAACAGCGACACTGATCGAAAGGCGAAGGCCTCCTGCCTAGGGCCTCCAAACTACTCCTGGTCGGCTGGCTCAACCCAGTAGTATGTGCCTCCGGGACTCTCCTGGTAGTAGTCTCCTGCGGGGGCGTCTGGCTCCGGAACTCTATCGACTGATTGCATCAAGCGGGTATGGGGAAAAGAAATAGTAAAGCAACCGTGAGTACTCATCCAAAGTACTCGCAAGACTAACATCAGATCTATACTAATTATGCATCGGTATCAAAAGAATGGGGCTATATCTTTGGACTAAACTGCAGAAATGCCAGAACAGAGGGGGAGAGGCCTAGCCTATCGAAGACTAGCATCTTAAAGCATTTCTCGCAGCAATAGCAGAGAGTAGAGCAAGATAATATATAATCATACATATTTTAGTAACGCCCTGAGATCCTTCCTCGACTACCCTGCGAGAAAGTGATCCCGAGAGCAGTAGTAACAGTTTAATGATGTATCAGTATCCATTTGTAGTTGTAGCAGATCAAGATACAACTCTGAGCGTCCTGTTACCGTGGACACGGCTATTCGAATAGATAACTTCCCTGCAGGGGTGCACTACTGTTACCCAACACGCTCGATCACATCTGGCCGGACACACTTGCTGGGTAATGCCCGGCCTCGGGAGATCGACACGACGCAGTTCTACCTAGGCTCAGCACGGAGGTCAACACGCCGGTCTAAATCCTAAGCACGAAGAGGTCTTCGGCCATCGCCCTTCGCACTCCTGCACATTACGTGGCTGGTCGGGGCCCAGACGCGACATTGAATACACCAGTGACGTAACCATCCCACCCCAACGATCAGCCCGCATCTCTGAGTTGTGACGTCCGAAGAAATTTCGGCTAATACTACGATGTAGAGGGCCCCATTAAACCATTATCCCACGTGGTGGTAGTGCGTATAGGCACGTAGCCAACTCAGATCAAATACCCAAATCCGTTAATCGTGTTTAGTAACTCGCAGAGACGAACGGGGTTCCTGTCGCTCCGACTTCGTAGTACATGTCGCGCGGGTGCTCTTGGAGCCGACCCGTCTTTGATGTTATTCTCTCGCGGGCACCCTTGGGGCCAGCCCGACTTTAACAGTTTAAGTAATGCAATATGTAAACATTTCTGCGATCATCACCCAGAGTGATCACGGCCCGTTATCAAGCATGTCAAACGGACAAGGGTGAAGGGCCAGCTGATGAAACATAACATAGCTGACTAAGCATCATGGGATAACGGTAGGTATAACAGCAGGCGACAAAATCAAGCTATGCATCAGAATAGGAGCTATCAGAATAACAACAGAAGCAATTCTAATGCAAGCATAAGAGAGACGGAATGGGTGATATCTTATGATCAAGGGGGTTTTGCTTGCCTGGAAGCTCAGCTGAAGGGGCCTGGTCGTCGCTGGCGTCGTCGTACACTGCAGCGTCGTCGGCAATCTCGGGGGCTATCGAGAGAAAAGGAGGGGGAAGAAACAATAAATAGACGGCAATAATGCAACAGCGATGCATAAAATGCCTAAATGACATGCAGAGGTGATATAATGCCTATCTAACTGTATTAGATAATTTAGGAATTTATTTGGAATTATTTTATTAAAGTTATACTATTCATTTATCGAATACGGGCAAAAAGTCTCGTGTTCGGTATGTTAGAGGGGTGTGGTAGGTATGTGGGTGGGATATTCGGATTCTACATATTTTTCTGATCATTTTTCATATATAAATTATTTTCATCCGAGTTACGGTTTATTTTATATGATTTTTCATAGTTTTAATCATTTTCTGGAATTTCTGGAATTTAATTAAATGGAATTATCCGAAACAGTAAATGATGATGTCAGCATGACGTCAATGTGACGTCAGCGGTCAACTCTGGCTGGCCCGGGTCAAACCTGACCAGTGGGTCCCACTGGTTAGTGAGACAGTGGCTAATTAGGATTAATTAAACTAATTACAGATTAGATTAGGGGTGGGGCCTACTGGTCAGTGTCTAATTAGTAACTAATTCAATTAATAGTTTAATTAACAATTTATTTATTTATAAAAATTATTTTAATTTGGCGGGACCCACATGTCAGTGACATGGGGCCGCCTAGTCAGCGGTTAACCTGGTCAACCGGGCCCATCTGTCAGCGGCACAAGGCGGGCCCGAGACGCCCATGTGGCAGCCACGTCGGACGCCGGCCGGAGAACACTCCGGCAAGCTCCCCGCGGCGGTCGAACTCCGGCGAGGTCGGAAAATCACTGTGGTGCATCATTCGAGGCGGGCTTGGGCTCCCTGGATCGTGCCCTTCGAGCCGCGTCCGATGGCAGTAGTCTCGCGGGCAACGGTGGCCGGAATCGGCGACGGCGACGACGGCGGGCGGCGGCTTTCTCGGGCGGTGCTCGGGTTCGACGTTGCAACGCACGCGCGAGGGAACAAAAGGGGTAGGCGAGGCCTACGCGTTGCGGCGAAGCAGTTGGGCACACGCGCAGGACCAAATGGTCGTCGGAAGCTCGCCGGCGACGAGTGCGGGCGGCGGAGCATTCGGCCATGTCGAATGCGACGGCTACGGCGATGACTAGAGGCAGGGGAGTGAGGGGAAATGCGCGCAAGCTCACCGTGAGCCTGTAGGGGAGCAAAATGGGCGCGGGGACGGCTTGACGGCGATGAAATCGATGGCGAGGTCGCGGTGGCCGAAGGTTGACGAAGAGCTCGTCGCGGTCGCAACGGTGGATCCCGGCTCAAATGAAGGGCACCGGACGATGTAGCGGAGGCAGGCGGAGCGTGCTGGCACGGTGGAACGGCGAGGTGGGCGCGGTGGCCGCGGGATCGACGGCGGCGACGAGAGGAGCTCTCGGGTGTGGGGGGAGAGAGAGCGAGGGGGGGAAGAAAAGATCTGGGGAAGCGTCTAGGGTTGCCAGGGGGGCCTTCTTATCCTCCCTCGCCCTCCTGTAGCAACGTGGGGAGCAGGCGCGGCTGCGACGGCTCGCCGGCGACGGGGTCGGGTGCGCGCGGGCGACCGAGCGAGGAGCAGTAGGAAGGAAAGGTGGGGCGCGGGCTGGGCCGGCGTGGGTGACTTAGGCCCAGGTGCGTTGGCCTTTTTCTTTTTCTTCTTTTCTTTCTCTATTTTCTATTTTTCTTTCTGTTTTGCAAATAGCTAGGCCACTAAATGACTTTTGTAAAATGTGAGAGTATGCCCCATAAATATGATGCAATAGTTGCCACTGCTAGAAAAAGGTTTGGAGTCCATATGTTTTCATTTGAATTTTATTTAAATAAAATGGTATTAATTATTACTGTTTAGTACTGTTTTAGGATGATGGAGTCCTCTAGTGATTTTTAGTGATGTTGTTTTTCTTAACATAATTAGTTATGGGATATTTGCTAATTAATGAACATTTTAGTTTTCAAACTGGAACAACTTTTATTTTCACTTCAAATTTGATTTTCAATTTGAATTGGAATTTTGAAATGAGATATGATGCAATGATGATCAAGCATTGTTCAACATGGTGACTTGGCATTATCAAAATGTGATTACTGTAGCTAATACATGGGGGTGTTACAACTCTCCTCCTCTGAAAGAAATTCTCGTCCCGAGAATTAAGAGGTAGGCTGAAAGAGAGTGGGATACTCTTCACGAAGACGATCCTCGCGTTCCCAGGTGGCTTCATCTTCAGAATGATTCGACCACTGAACTTTA
Source organism: Elymus sibiricus (assembly GCA_039707655.1). Taxonomy (NCBI): domain Eukaryota; kingdom Viridiplantae; phylum Streptophyta; class Magnoliopsida; order Poales; family Poaceae; genus Elymus; species Elymus sibiricus. Next base: position 336,014,408 of record CM077666.1, read on the forward strand.
AGGAACTTGATTGCCTTCTGATGGGTTCGACGTTCAGCTTGATCAAGAATGCGGATCGGATACTCTTGATAAGACAGATCTTCTTGCAGCTCAAGCATTTCATGATCCACTGCTCGGATAGGATCCTTGAAGCAGCGACGGAGTTGCGACACATGAAAGACATCATGCACTTGAGAAAGGTTTGGCGGCAATTCCAATTGATATGCCACTTCTCCACGTCGGGCGAGGATACGAAAGGGGCCAATGTAGCGAGGAGCTAACTTGCCCTTGATCCCAAAACGGTGAGTGCCCTTCATCGGAGTGACACGAAGGTAAGCTTGTTCGCCAGGTTGATAGACCATTACCTGGTGTTTTCGATCATAGTTGCTCTTCTGACGAGCCTGAGCAGCTTTCAAATGATCACGGACAATGCGGACTTGTTCTTCAGCTTGCTGAATAATGTCCGGTCCAACGAGTGAACGTTCCTCAGTTTCTGACCAAAAGGGGTTCGACACTTACGTCCATAGAGAACTTCAAAGGGTGCCATCTTCAAACTAGCCTGATAGCTATTGTTGTAAGAGAATTCAGCATATGGGAGAGATTCCTCCCATTTCTTACCAAATGAGATGACACAAGCTCGAAGCATATCTTCAAGCACTTGATTGACTCGTTCAACTTGTCCCTGGGACTAGGGGTGAAAGGCGGTGTTGAACGACAGATGCGTTCCCATAGCTTCCTGGAAACTGTTCCAAAATCTTGAGGTAAAGAGGCTGCCACAATCTGAACTGATCTCCAACGGAACACCATGGAGTGACACAATTCTGGAAACATACAAGTCTGCTAACTGACTAGCAGTGATCGTCTCCTTGACTAGCAGAAAGTGAGCAACCTTTGAGAATCGGTCAATGACGACGAAGATAGCATCATGACCCTTCTATGATTTGGGAAAACCACTGATGAAGTCCATTTTGACTTTGTCCCATTTCCATTCAGGAATAGTAAGTGGTTGCAGAAGTCCAACAGGCCTTTGGTGTTCTGCTTTGATGCGACGGCAAACGTCACACTCAGCCACATAGCGAGCAATGTCATGCTTCATATCAGGCCACCAGTACCGTTGACGGATGTCTTGGTACATCTTGGTGCTACCAGGCTGAATTGAAAGAGGCGTATCGTGAGCTTCTTTCATGACATCCGAACGAGAGTCCAGATTATGCTTTCTGGGGACCACTAGGCGGCCCTTGAAGAATAAGACACCACTATCATCAACATGGAAGAACGAAGAATTTCCCTTGGAGAGGTATTTCTTAATCTTCTCGACTTCAGAGTCATATTTCTGCCTCGTCTTGATGTTGCACTCGAGGTCCGGTTCAACAACCAAGGTATTGAGATAGCCCTGTGGAACAATATGAAGGTTTAACTTGCAAAGCTCTTCGTGGAGAAGAGGTTGCGCTTGCTGAACCATGAGGTTGTTGCAATAAGACTTGCGACTCAAGGCATCGGCCATTACATTAGCCTTGCCAGGGGTATAAGAGATATCCATGTCGTAGTCGGCTATTGTCTCGAGCCATCTTTGTTGACGGAGGTTCAAATCTGGTTGAGTATACAGATATTTCAGACTTTGGTGGTCCGTGTATATCTCGCAACAATTACCGAGAAGGTAATGTCGCCACAGCTTCAGAGCATAGATAACTACTGCTAACTCGAGATCATGTGTTGGATACTTATCTTCATGAGGACGCAATTGACGAAAGCCATAAGCAATTACTTTGCGCTCTTGCATTAGGACACAGCCTAATCCTTGACGGGATGCGTCACAATATATCACAAAGTCCTTACGAGTATCAGGAGGAGCTAGCACAGGGGCAGAGGTCAACTTGTCCTTAAGTGTATGGAAACTTTCCTGACATTTTTCTATCCACTCAAACTTAACGCCTTTGTGAAGCAAATCAGTCAGTGGCTTAGCAATCTTGGAGAAGTTCTCGACGAATCGGCGGCAATAGCTAGCGAGTCCGAGAAAACTTCTGACTTGCTTGACATTCTTCGGGGGAGTCCAGTCAAGAATAGCCTGAACTCGATCTGTGTTAACGGCAATGCCATCTTTGGAAATCACATGACCAAGATAGGTCACCTCAGATAACCAGAATTCACACTTAGAGTATTTGGCATATAGCTGGTGTTCTCGAAGTTTCTCCAATACAAGCCGAACATGTTCGGCATGTTCTTCTTCATTCTTGGAAAATATAAGTATATCATCCAAATAAACCACGACGAATTTGTCGAGGTAGTCCATGAAGATATAGCTCATTAATCGAGAAAAGGTTGCTGGAGCATTGGTTAATCCGAAAGACATGACGGTATACTCGTATGATTAACGGGTAACGAAAGCGGTCTTCAGAATGTCCTCTTTACGAACTCGGATCTGATGGTAACCCAACCTTAAGTCGAGTTTAGAAAACACAGAGGATCCAGCCAGTTGATCATAAAGATCGTTGATCCAGGGAAGTGGATATTTGTTCTGGATTGTTGCTTGGTTAATAGGCCGATAGTCCTGGACCAATCGGTTAGTTCCATCCTTCTTCTTAACAAAGAGAGAAGGTGCTCCCCAAGCAGAGGAACTGGGGCGGATGAAACCCTTTTTAAGTGACTTGTCGATTTCCTCCTTAAGCTCAAGGAGTTCATGCGGCGGCATCTTGTAGGGACGTTTAGCAATAGGGGTGGTGCCAGGTTTCAAGTCGATGACGAACTCAACGGCTCTAACCGGGGGTATTCCTGGAAGTTCTTCTGGAAAGACGTCCGGAAAATCACGAACGACTAGAATGTTCTCAATTCCCTCAAGAGGTGAAGCGTTCAAAGCATTTAGAGCATATATCTGAGCTTCGGCATTCCGAGTAATGCGGGCGGTGTAGTTCACTATCTCGTCGGAGGGGTGAAGGAGTTGGACAACTTTAGTGGCACAATTGATCGAAGCAATGTGAGCCTTCAACCAATCCATTCCCAGAATGAGGTCTATGGTGGAAGTTTTCAGGATGATGGGTGAAACAAGGAATTCGAGTCCTTTGATTTCAACAGTGACATTGTGTGCCATCATGGTGGTTTGACACTGGCCTCCAGGGGTGCGAACAACTACTGGTAGGTTCATCTTTTGAAATGCAATGTCATGTGCTAATGCAAATGCTTCTGTCATGAATGAATGCGATGCTCCTGAATCAAATAAAACAGAAGCGGGTTCTGAGTTAACGAGAAGGGTACCCATCACAGTGTCAGGTTGATCCTGAACTTCTTCAATATCGACGTGGTAAGCCTGTCCACGTCCATAAGCAGCAGGCCCAGTATTATAGTTGCGGGTCTGATTGTTGCCACGGCCATTTCCACGGCCAGCATGAGGAAGTGCCAACTGATTCTGATTCTGGCGGCAGTCCTTGGCAAGGTGACCTAGTTTGCGGCACTTGAAACACAAACCGTCTTCAGGACGAAGAGGAGCAGCTTGAGTTCTCGGCTGCCTCGGTGGTGGAGGAGGCAGACGGGGTGCAGCATAGGAGGGCCTTGGCGCAGGGGCAGCTGGACGATACACGCTGTTGGGAATCCAGATTCGACGCTTCTGCGCTGAGCTCGAAGATGAGCCAACATCACGATAGCGTTTATGCGACTCCTTGTGCTCCATCTGAGCAGTCTCAACCAGGATAGCCTTGTTCACGAGGGTGGCAAAGTCGGTGAAGTCTTGAGCAGCAAGAGCAAGCTTGAGGTCTGGGTGGAGTCCATTACGGAACGTCTCCTGTCTACGAGCATCAGTGGCTATGTCTTCTTCAGCACAGCGGGACAGGTTAAGGAATTCTCGCGGATAAGCTTCGACAGTCCTATTGCCCTGAGTGAGGTTGCGAAACTCTGTTCTCTTCCGGTCCATGATTCCTTGAGGAATGTAACGAGCATGGAAGGCAGTCTGGAACTCGAGCCAAGTGATAACTGTCCCCTCAGGTAGTGAACGCCTGTGGGTGGACCACCATTGAGCAGCGGGGCCTTTCAGAAAATAGGTCGCGAAGGTGACAAGGTTTTCAGGGGCGACACTTGCAGATTCCATCTCATAGGCGATGTCGCGAAGCCAGTCATCAGCATCCAGGGGCTGTTCAGAGTTGTGGTAAGCAGTTGGGTTGAGACGTACAAATTCCTACAGAGTTATTGGGGCAGGTGGCTGGTTCTGAGCATTCTAGTTTTGCTGCGGGAACTGAGCCATGATTCCAACCATGAACTGGCGGTTCAGCTCGAATTGCTGCATCATAGCTGCCATATAGTCTGGCGAGGGTGGATCGCTAGCACCACGGCCACGACCACCAGGTCTAACCATCCTGCTAAAAATTTAACAGGGGGTAGTTTAGTAAAAACAACTGCAAGTGTTTAGCGACAAACATGATGTAACACGACAATGAATAAGTAGTGCAATAGATACATAACAGTAGTCACTTAAGACATACAGATCCATACACAGAGTCGGTTACACGCGGACAGCATAAGTTCGCAAAATTAAAAGCTAGACATACTAGGCGGCGCGCAGGCACGCGGTGAGGAATACACAACGAGATATAGCAAAGGCTACATCAACGTCGGGGAAAACCACTGAAACGGGGTAACTGCAAGTACGGACAATGAGTGTCCAAGGCAGAAAAGTCCTGCTCTCCGTGTGCACTCTGATGCAGAACCCGATCTTGAACTGGAAGAACAGGTCCACGTGCGGGTGTGTGACCTCCAACAGCAGGCCAATCAATACCTGAAGGCATCTGAGTCTGCGTGGGTAGAGGATGTACTCTGGATGTATCCCTGCACGAACAGCTGGCAGCAACTGTGTCATAGCATCGTAGAGACATGCTCGAGTGGCAAACAACTCGACGTCGAAAGCCCGGGCAGTGCGATCCAGAGCCTGAGTGTATTGAACCAAAACCTGCGGGTCATATCGACGCCGCTCGAAAGGGGCATAGACAGTTGTGTAGTATCCGGTAGCATCTCCAGCAGGGGCATACGGGATGTATCGGAACTCGGAGTCATCCAAGCGACTATGCTCTCCACGGAGACGTGCGACAGCAGAATAGGCAGCATCATGGACTGCCATCTCAATCGTCGCGTCGATACCGTGAAAAGTGTGCAACTCAGTGTCGGAGTTGTCCCGCTGATCAAAGATACGAACATCGGCATGGTACTGCTTCTAGACTAACCTATTAATTTAGTTCCCAGTGTGAGTTGTTGTTTTCTGCATGTTTTTTACTTAACAGAAAATCAATATCTACGGAGGTAAAAAAACCAAGGATTTAATATGAATTTTTTCGGAGCACGAAGGTTCCAAAAAGCACCAGAGGTAAACCAGATGAGCAACACGGCCCCCATACGGCCTGGTGGTGCGACCAGGGCCTAGGTCGTGCCCCATGGACATGTGGGTCCCACCTGCACCGCCTTACGTCCATTCTTCCAGCGTATAAATTCCATATTTTGCGAAACCCTTTGCAATATTTTTCTCCGAATTTTTCGCCACCACAAGTTTCTATTCCAAGGAGATCCAATCTGGAGGCATGTTCTGGCACTCTGCCGGAGGGGGGATCAACCACAGGAGGCTTCTTGATCAACCTTGTTGTCTCCATGACCATGTGTGAGTAGTTCCCTTAGGACATTAGGGTCCATATAAGTAGCTAGATGTCTCTCTCTCCCTCCCCCCCTCTCCTCTCTCTCTCTCTCTCTCTCTCTCTCGCTCGCTCTCTCTGATCTTCAATACCAATTTCCTGTGAGCTGCCTCACATGATCGGGAACAATTTGATGTAATCGGTGGTGTTTTTGTTGGGATATGATGAATTGTCACTTTAGGATCAGATTGTCCATTGAATTCATGTGACGCCCTCTGCTCGACCGTGCACTAATCATACACGCAAACGTGCACGCTCGAGATCAGAGACGCACGGGAAGATATCACAACACAACTCTAAACTCAAATTTAAACATAAATCTTCATATTACAAACCAGGGGTCACGAGGACCCGAATACATAAGTCATACACACAAATAATATCTGGGTACAAACATAGTTAGTCAAGTTTGCCTTAAGAAGGCTAGCACAAACAGCGACACTGATCGAAAGGCGAAGGCCTCCTGCCTAGGGCCTCCAAACTACTCCTGGTCGGCTGGCTCAATCCAGTAGTACGTGCCTCCGGGACTCTCCTGGTAGTAGTCTCCTGCGGTGGCGTCTGGCTCCGGAACTCCATCGACTGATTGCATCAAGCGGGTATGGGGAAAAGAAATAGTAAAGCAACCGTGAGTACTCATCCAAAGTACTCGCAAGACTGACATCAGATCTATACTAATTATGCATCGGTATCAAAAGAATGGGGCTATATCTTTGGACTAAACTGCAGAAATGCCAGAACAGAGGGGGAGAGGCATAGCCTATTGAAGACTAGCATCTTGAAGCATTTCTCGCAGCAATAGAAGAGAGTAGAGCAAGATAATATATAATCATACATATTTTAGTAACGCCCTGAGATCCTTCCTCGACTACCCTGCGAGAAAGTGATTCCGAGAGCAGTAGTAACAGTTTAATGATGTATCAGTATCCATTTGTAGTTGTAGCAGATCAAGATACAACTCTGAGCGTCCTGTTACCGTGGACACGGCTATTCGAATAGAGAACTTCCCTGCAGGGGTGCACTACTGTTTCCCAACACGCTCGATCACATCTGGCCGGACACACTTGCTGGGTAATGCCCGGCCTCGGGAGATCGACACGACGCAATCCTACCTAGGCTCAGCAGAGAGGTCTACACGCCGGTCTAAATCCTACGCACGAAGGGGTCTTGGGCCATCGCCCTTCGCACTCCTGCACGTTACGTGGCTGGTCGGGGCCCAGGCGCGACACTGAATACACCAGTGACGTAACCAGCCCACCCCAACGATCAGCCCGCATCTCTGAGCTGTGACGTCTGAAGAACTTTCGGCTGATACTACAACGTAGAGGGCCCCATTAAACCATTATCCCACGTGGTGGTAGTGCGTATAGGCACGTAGCCAACTCAGATCAAATACCCAAATCCGTTAATCGTGTTTAGTAACTCGCAGAGACGAACAGGGTTCCTGTCGCTCCGACTTGGTAGTACATGTCGCGCGGGTGCTCTTGGAGCCGACCCGTCTTTGATGTTATTCTCTCGCGGGCACCCTTGGGGCCAGCCCGACTTTAACAGTTTAAGTAATGCAATATGTAAACATTTCCGCGATCATAACCCAGAGTGATCACGGCCCGTTATCAAGCATGGCAAAAGGACAAGGGTGAAGGGCCAGCTGATGAAACATAACATAGCTAACTAAGCATCATGGGACAACGGTAGGTATAATAGCAGGCGACAAAATCAGGCTATGCATCAGAATAGGAGCTATCGGAATAACCACAGAAGCATTTCTAATGCAAGCATAAGAGAGACGGAATGGGTGATATCTTATGATCAAGGGGGTTTTGCTTGCCTGGAAGCTCAGCTGAAGGGGTCTGGTCGTCGGTGGCGTCGTCGTACACTGCAGCGTCGTCGGCAGTCACGGGGGCTATCGAGAGAGAAGGAGGGGGAAGAAACAATAAATACACGGCAATAATGCAACAGCGATGCATGACATGCCTAAATGACATGCAGAGGTGATATAATGCCTATCTAGCTGTATTAGATAATTTAGGAATTTATTTGGAATTATTTTATTAAAGTTATGCACTATTCATTTATCGAATACGGGCAAAAAGTCCCATGTTCGGTATGTTAGAGGGGTGTGGCAGGGATGTGGGTGGGATATTCGGATTCTACATATTTTTCTGATCATTTTTCATATATAAATTATTTTTATCCGAGTTACGGTTTATTTTATATGATTTTTCAAAGTTTTAATCTTTTTCTGGAATTTAATTAAATTGAATTATCCGAAACAGTAAATGATGACATCAGCACGACGTCAATGTGACGTCAGCTGTCAACTCTGGCTGGGCCGGGTCAAACCTGACCAGTGGGTCCCACTAGTCAGTGAGACAGTGGCTAATTAGGATTAATTAAACTAATTACAGATTAGATTAGGGGGTGGGGCCTACTGGTCAGTGTCTAATTAGTAACTAATTCAATTAATAGTTTAATTAACAATTTATTTATTTATAAAAATCATTTTAATTTGGCGGGACCCACATGTCAGTGACATGGGGCCGCCGGGCCGCCCAGTCAGCGGTTGACCCGGTCAACCAGGCCCATCTGTCAGCGGCACAAGGCGGGCCCGAGGCGCCCAGGTGGTAGCCACGTCGGACGCCGGCCGGAGAACACTCCGGCGAGCTCCCCGCGGCGGCCGAACTTCTGCGAGGTTGGAAAATCACTGTGGTGCATCATTCGAGGCGGGGTTGGGCTCTCTGGATCGTGCTCTTCGAGCCGCGTCCGATGGCGGTAGTCTCACGGGTAACGGTGGCCGGAATCGGCGACGGCGACGACGGCGGGCGAAGGCTTTCTCCGGCGGCGCTCAGGTTCTACGTTGCAACGCGAGCGCGAGAGAACAAAAGGGGTAGGCGAGGCCTACGTGTTGCGGCGAAGCAGTTGGGCACACGCGCAGGACCAAATGGTCGCCGGAAGCTCGCCGGCGACGAGTGCGGGCGGCGGAGCATTCGGCCATGTCGAATGCGACGGCTACGGCGATGACTAGAGGCAGGGGAGTGGGGGGAAATGCGCGCAAGCTCACCGTGAGCCTGTAGGGGAGCAAAATGGGCGCGGGGACGGCTTGACGGCGACGAAATCGACGGCGAGGTTGCGGTGGCCGAAGGTTGACGAAGAGCTCGTCGCGGTCGCAATGGTGGCTCCCGGCTCAAATGGCGGGCACCGGACGACGTAGCGGAGGCAGGCGGAGCGTGCTGGCACGGTGAAACGGCGAGGTGGGCGCGGTGGCCGCGGGATCGACGGCGGCGACGAGAGGAGCTCTCGAGCGTGGGGGGGAGATAGAGCGAGGGGAGGAAGAAAAGATCTGGGGAGGCGGCTAGGGTTGCCAGGGGGGCCTTCTTATCCTCCCCCGCCCTCCTGTAGCGACGCGGGGAGCAGGCGTGGCTGCGACGGCTCTCCGGCGACAGGGTCGGGTGCACGCGGGCGACCGAGCGAGGAGCAGTAGGAAGGAAAGGTGGGGCGCGGGCTGGGCCGGCGCGGGTGACTTAGGCCCAGGTGCGTTGGCCTTTTTCTTTTTCTTCTTTTCTTTCTCTGTTTTCTATTTTTCTTTCTGTTTTGCAAATAGCTAGGCCACTAAATGACTTTTGTAAAATGTGAGAGTATGCCCCATAAATATGATGCAATAGTTGCCACTGCTAGAAAAAGGTTTGGAGTCCATATTTTTTCATTTGAATTTTATTTAAATAAAATGGTATTAATTATTGATGTTTAGTACTATTTTAGGATGATGGAGTCCTCTAGTGATTTTTAGTGATGTTGTTTTTCTTAACATAATTAGTTATGGAATATTTGCTATTTAATGAACATTTTAGTTTTCAAATTGGAACAACTTTTATTTTCACTTCAAATTTGAATTTCAATTTGAATTGGAATTTTGAAATGAGATATGATGCAATGATGATCAAGCACTGTTCAACATGGTGACTTGGCATTATCAAAATGTGATTACTGTAGCTAATACATGGGGGTGTTACAACTCAATTGAATATTTTGAGGTTTATTTACTGTATAATTGAATAGCTTTGTATGCTCTCCGATCTATCTATCTTCTCTCGCCAAGTTTGATGGGTATTTCTTCAGAGGGAATGGTGCATTGTAGTGGGTTCTAATCTGGCAGTGATCTATATCCCAGTGACAGAAAGGGACAAAACACGTATTGTATTGTTGCCACTAAGAATAAAACGATGGTTTCTCGTCATATTGATTGATGTTTTACTGTCTATATTATGTCATCTTGCTTATTGCAATGATCTGTTTCTTGTAAACTTAATACTTTGAGATGCATGCTGGATAGCGGTCTTAGAGTGGAGTGTTAGTAGTAGATCCAGTTGGATAATGGTCTACTTATCACGGATGTAATGCCTTATGCCTATATGAGATTATACCATGAATGATCATAGTCATAAATACAAATATTGCAATTAATCGCTGCCCAACTGTAATTTGTTCACCACACCACACTTGTATGCTAAAGGGAGATGCCACTAGTGAACCTATGGCCCCCTGAGTCTATTTTCCATTACTGAAATCTTCATTACAATTACTACTCTTTGTTGTACCATTTTATCTTTCTACCAACTATCATTATCCCTTGCAATTTAATCTTGTAACTAGCAGGACAAGAAACTTGACAACCTTCCCGACGTGTCGGGGACAAATTTGTTTTGTGTTGTGTGTGCAGGTACCAGTGCCTTGTTTGATGGGAGAACTCCTTCTAGTTCGATAATCGAGGGAAATACTTATTGCTAGATTACTTCACCCTTACACTTGGGGTTACCCAACCACTCTTATGAGAGAGCAAACAAGCATCGCATCGAAGAAGCATCCCATCTCGAAACATCACGTAGGTCAACAGAAGGTCCAAAAAGATGTCGTAGATTGGCTCATTCTACGATGCCTTTCCTCGTTTCCCTCGGCGGAGGAGCTTCTCGTAGCACGGTGGTTGAATCTGGAAGGTGACAGGGCACAAGGTGCTTGTTGGCCACTGATACAGCGAACGACGGCGAGTGGCTCCTCTCAGGTGGCTCGGAAATGCGAGGCTAGCAAACGACGACGAAGCCAAGAAGTCCCGGCAACAAGGAAAAGAAATAGTGTGTGGGGCAAGTCAACGAGATGAATAAGATCACCCACATTATATACGAGCAATGAACCAACCCGAAATAGACGCATAGGACCAGCGACATATCGCAGTGAACAACGCCGACCCGGCATACGACGCACGCAAGCGTCGCGCATGACCTGACAGCGCCAAACAACCAAGCCCCTCGCAACCCAACACGGCAAGGTCGGCAATGCAACACGTCGACCCGGTAGGACGGGCGCACCCGGCTCGCGAGTCCGGTCACGCACGGCCCACACGCGGAGCCTCCCACGCGAGCGAAACAGCCCAGCACGAGGCGAGCGACACTGATAGCAGGGACGGATTCAAGGGGGGCGAGACCCCCCTGACGATAGCGTTTCCTGTTAATAGCGACTAGATTCTGGCTAACTGCGCGTAGTGTCTGTCTCGTTTCGCCCCCCCCCCCTATAGCCCATATACGTCAAACTATTGGCAAACCCCAAATTTCTAGCAAAAGAAGGGGAAGCCCATTGTAGAAGGCAATGGGGCCAGGTCAGCAACGCACGGATGCATAGGTCAGGTCGTGGCTGGAATATCTTAATTGACGCTCGCTGCGTCAAACTGTCGGCGCTTCTTACAGGCGAGCTACCGAGCAGCGACGCGATGGGCCGGCCCGCATGGACAGGGTGCACGTACAACAGCAATTTAGCCAGCCGGTTTTGGGAACCTTCTAGAAGGTTCCCTGAACCGGTTTTTTATTTCTTTTACCGGTTTTTCTGTTTCCTTTTTTTTCGTTTTTCTGTTTTTGTTTTTGTTTCTTTTTCTACTTCTTTTTCCTTTTTTTTCGTTTTCTGTTTCTTTTTTCTTCTTTTTCCTTTCTCTTTTTCAAGGTTATTTTATCTTTTTTAAACTAAGTTCAAGTTCGAAAATTGTTCTTAATTTTCAAAAAATGTTCTTCCTTTTAAAAAATGTTCCAAATTTCAAAAAATGGTCGTTTTTCAAAAATTGTTCATAAATTCAAAAAATGTTTGGGATTTTCAAAAAATGTTTGGGATTTTCAAAAAATGTTCTCGTTTTTCAAAAATGTTCTCGTTTTTCTGTTTCTTTTTTTTTCTGTTTTTGTTTCTTTTTCTACTTCTTTTTTCTTTTTTTTCTTTTTCTGTTTCTTTTTCCTTCTTTTTTAATTTCTCTTTTTCAAGGTTATTTTATCTTTTTTAAACTAAGTTCAATTTCGAAAATTGTTCTTAATTTTCGAAAAAAATGTTCTTCCTTTTAAAAATTGTTCCAAATTTCAAAAAATGGTCGTTCTTCAAAAATTGTTCATAAATTCAAAAAATGTTTGGGATTTTCAAAAAATGTTCTCCTTTTTCAAAAATGTTGCGAATGCTTTTGTTCAAAAAAATTTCAACTTTTCAAAAAATATACGGGCATTAAAAAAAATGTTCGTGTTTCAAAAAATTGTTCGCAGATTGTAAAATATGTTCATTTTCATTTTTTTCCGGAGTTTCAAAAAATGTCCCAGTTTCATTAATTGTTCACAAGTTTCAAAAAATGTTCGTGTTTTCAAATTTTGTTCAGAAGTTTGAAAATATGTTCGCGTCTCCAAATTTTGTTTTGGAATTTGAAAAAATGATCCCGTTTCAAGAAATCTTAATGATTTTTAAAAAAAATGTTCCTGTTTTTCAAAAATGTTATAGTTTTTTAAATATTTGTTCAGAAATTTGGAAGGTGTTTCCGTTCCGTAGAACATTCCGTTTTTTGAAAAAAAATTGCTTTCGAAATTGCTAAAAAAAATCGGATCTGCACAGCGAGTTAGTTCTTTATATTTTGACGCTGCTATATTCTCAGATATGACTGCTAGTTCAACTGGTAGTAGCAGGTCGTGTGTAGCACTTGATCCTGTGTTCAATTCCCCACAACAGCGAATTTTTTTGCACCACATTGCGCGTTCGGTCTTCACATGGGCCGGCCCAGTCGTTGACTCGCCTGTGCGAAGCGGCAGCTCTTTGCCGCAGCGAGCGTCCTATAGGAGGTCCTGTCGTGGCTACGTTGATGGCTGCTACGAAATCGACGCCTGATGCCCAGTCGCCCGCCGCCTGCTCTGTTGCTATAGGGGCACCGTCTAGAGCAATTCATGATCCATCGACGTGGAGCTTCCAATCTTAGTCCAGAATTACTGAAGAGGAAATCCAGACCTTGCACGGCCGATCGGCCGATCGGCCGCAGAGCCAACATGAGGTGCAACGAGGCATGGAAAAATGGTTAGATTACTCTCTTGTTCTCAATTACTTAGTCGATGACTCATGTTTTGAGATTAGATTAACTTGTCCCTTTGGAAGTTGAAGAACCGAAGTACAAGATTTGATCTTTATAATCTACAAAAAATATATTAACCGTGAGTCATGGTTTGCATTGGTTATCCATTCCTGTAGTTGAAAGATTTAGTTACATCCGAATTGCTTTCCGAATTTGCTTTATGAAAACTTCTGATTAAAATTGAATTTATTCATAGCTCACGCCAATTTTCTTCGCTTGATTAGGATATATAGTTCATCAACCTAGGCTATTGTCCTACTAAAAAAAACTATGGTACTGTGTCTCTGCATGATCTTCTTATAAGTTTTCACACTGAAGGCGAACTCTCGCCCCCCCCCCCCCTATGTTAGAATCCTGGCTCCGTCCCTGACTGATAGGCCGACCAACCTCAACCGACACGCGCGGGCAGCGGGCAAGACAGCATACGCGGGTGCGACCAAAAACACCGACATGGCATACGACGCGCGCAAGCTCCGTGGTGGACCCGACAGTGACGAACAGCCAAGCCCCTAGCAACCCCACACGGCAAGTCCGGCCATGCAACACGCCGACCCGGCCGGGCACACTCGGCTCATGAGTCCAGACATGCACCGCTCACACGCCGAGTCTCCCGCATGAGCGAACCAGCCCGACCAGGTGCCACCAATGCTGACAAGCCGACCCTGGCTCACCCGGCGCGCAGGGAGCAGCGCGCAAGATGGTGCATGCGGGCGCGACAGAAAACACCACAGAGAGGTGGCCCCGGTTACGCACGTGGCCCACGCATCATGGACCCCGGAGACCCAGCCGGGCACACCCGGCTCGTGAGTTCGGACATGCACCGCTCACACGCCGAGTCTCCCGCATGAGCGAACCAGCCCGGCAACGTGCCACCAACGCTGACAAGCCGACCCTGGCTCACCTGACGCGCGGGGAGCGCGCAAGACGGCGCGTGCGATCGCGACCGAAAACACCACAGCGAGGTGGCCCCGGCTACGCAAGCGGCCCACGTATCATGGACCCTGAAGGAAAAACGGCCCGGTGCGAGGCGTCTATCAAGATCAGACGGCGCGGAGGGAGCCAGCCGCACAAGGCCCGGGTGCAACGGACGACGCAGAGGACACCAACGCTGACAAGCCGACCCTGGCTCACCCGACGCGTGGGGAGCGCGCAAGACGGCGCACACGGGCGCGACCGAAAACACCACAGCGAGGTGGCCCCGGCTACGCACGCGGCCCATGCATCATGGACCCCAGAGGAAAAACGGACCGGTGCGAGGCGTTTGTCAAGATCAAACGGCGCAGAGGGAGCCAGCCGCACGAGGCCCGGGTGCAACGGACGACGCAGAGGACACTTGAGCGGCGAGACCCCCAGGAAGCGGGTATTCCAGCATCCTTTATATATAGGAGTAATTGAGCATGCTACAAGAAATGGCAAAATATTGTTAATGGAGAGGATACCTTTCTTGGTTTGGAAGAAAAGATTCAGTCATGGACTTTCAATGGTTATTGATAGGACCAAAAGAGACATTTTGTTTCCTTCAACAACTGACCCTAGCAGTCACATTCTGTAATCTGATATTTATCGCCCGCGCCCTGCTGGTGTATTTTCTCGCCCCAGGAAGCTGTCAACACTAATCCAATATCACAGACCAACACAATCGATAGTTTCACAGGTCAGCCAAATACTCTACTATACTAAAGCGTCACCGTCCATGGATGGAACAACCAGTGCAAAAGGAATCATCACACCACATGCGTCAATGTCCTCAAGCACGAACATTACCACATTATGGTAAACACATGTATTTATTCCAGTGCAACTGAAAGTAGAGAGTAAATTGTTGAAAACCACCACATTTGTGGCTAGGGTACTCCAAAACCATCGTTTTTGCCAAAAATAACAAAAGACCGCCGCTTCTGCGCCAAGTGAGTAACAAAACGCACTAAACGAGCTGCTAGCTGCAACCAACATGAAAACTGACGGGTGGGACCTGTCTGTCCGGCTGATGTGGCGAATACTAGTCCTAGTCAATGTTTGACCCGCTGAGGTGGACAGGGGTCCCACTTGTCAGCCCCACCTCTTATCTCCTCTCTCCTCTCCTTCCTCCCTCACAATGCCGCCCTCCCCCCGTACAGCGCCGGCCTTCCACCCGTACAGCACCGCCCGCCGCCCCTCCCACACAGTGTCGCCCTCCCTCACAGCGGCCCCGCTCGCCGGATCCCGCCTGAATCCGGTGCACGGCGCACGGGAGCGGGCCGGGCATGCGAGCTCCCGCAGCCTAGCACTACCCCTCCCCGCACGCCTCCCCATCGCCTGGTGTGCCTGCCGCCCCTCTACCTCACGCCTCCCCGCCGAATCCGCGGCCGTCGAATCCGTCGAAGTCGAGTACCGCGAGCAGAGCACTTGAGGGCGCGCGCGTGGCGCTCTGGGCTTGCGCAGGCACGGCGAGGTGCAGCACGCGCACGCGGCACACGGGGGCTCACGAGGTGGCCGGGAACGAGAGCGGACTCGGGGGCAATCCTCCATGGCCGACGACGGCGGCTGGAGGAGGCTTGATGAGGCAGGGAAGGGAGGCAGCGGGGCGTCCCTCCCGTCGTGTCCATCGACGGCGAAGGCGACTGGGGGAAGCCGGGGGCGGCGCGGCCGTGCGGGGAAAGCCAGGCCGGGGCCGGAGCATGGAGGGGATGCGTCGTCAGAGGTAGCTGCAGGGGGCAGCGCAGCCGCGCGAGGAAGCCGGAGGTGCGGCAGGTCGGGCGCGCCGCAGACCAGGGCCGGCGGCTTGGCGTTGACTACGGAAGAAGATATGAAAGAAAAAGAAAAAAAAGTGAAATAAGATGAGAGGCTGACTAGTGGGGCCATCTTCCACCTCAACATATTGTCCACGTAGGCATGCCAAATCAGCCTAACATGTGGGGCCATCCCGTCAGTTTTCCTGTTAGTCGCGGCTCGCAACTCATTTAGTGCAATCTGTTATTCACTTGGCGCAGAAGTGGTGATCTTTTGTGATTTTTGGCAAAAGCGGTAGTTTTGGAGTACCCTATCCACAAATGTGGTTGTTTTCAGCAATTTACTCGAAAGTAGACTGAGGTACATGGTCAATTTCAATTGATACACGGAATTGGAACTTCAGATTATCACAAAAAAATGCGACAACTTCACCAGCTGGCAATACGCAGCTGATGCTTGAAAAAGCTCCAAGAAAGAACAAATGCTAATAAATACGTACTCCCTCCGTCCCAAAATAAGTGACTCAAATTTGTACTAACTTTAGTACAAAGTTGAGGAGTGCAGCGATCAGTGGCGGAGCCAGAAATTTTGTTTAGCCTGGGCAAACTTGAGCCTAAGTGTCTAACCTGGAAATCACAATCAGGTGTCCGGGTAGAAAATATATAAAATAGCCTCAAACTTTCAAACCACAAATCTGCATTAATATGAAGTGAAAATACAAATGTAATTTTAAAGTGAACTGGTGGTGGTTGTGACCCTACTTGTGTTTCCGGTTGCACACCATTCACATTGATATTGCGCCGATTCAAGATTGAAATCTCTTCATGGGGCACTCACATAAAAACGTTGGGCTAGCTGCTCTCGACATAATGAGATGCTCGAATGCCCTCATGAAAAGGGAAGGAGTTGTGGGGTATCTTAGATAAAGCACTTTTGTTTCCTCCATCCTTCAGGCAGTGAGTTTGGTTCGTGCAATTGTTTAAAATAGGTTCTTTACCTTTTTCATCTCTTATAACAACTCCGGTTGCACATGCATTGGTATCATGATTAATGAAGCATGTGTCGGAGTTGGGGCTCTGGGGACCCAAAGGTTCGAACACTGGGGTGAGCTCGTTCTACCTCTCGTCTCCTACCATGGTTAAGCTACGGCGAGGCTACGGCGAGAGCGCGCTAGCGAGGGGCGGACCGTGGACTCAGCGGTTTACCCAGATTCGGGCCACCTTGCGGTGTAAGACCCTACTCCTGCTTGGTTGGGATTGCTCTGGTGAGAGAGAGTACAAGGTTGGGGATGACGGGAACAAGAGCCGATCGGATCCTCTCTACAATGGCAGCTCTGCCCCCCTTATACCCGCCTTGGTTTTCTTCCCCCTCGAAACTTAGGCGGAAAGGGTTGCCACACTTGGCGGGTTTTGAAAGGGGACAGGGGCTCAGGCTATCCTGACTAAAGGCGGTCTTCGCCTGCTAAAGCATGATCCATGACGCGCCGGTGGGCTCGGTGATGACCTCCGCCCTGCGCACCCGCCGTCTTGGTCTTCTTTCGTCGATCGGGCAACCCTTGGGGTTGCTTTGGGAAGTGGACTGCTGGCCTTGCTCCTTTAGCACGAAAGGGGAAACCCTCTTCATCCGCGCCTGCTGGCGCGACCTCTGTCGCCGTTTGTCGCCGCACGCGTCACCCACGTGATGGGCACGAGACCGCGCGACCGGACCGAACAGCCCTCGTCTCGCGTGCCCTCGGGAGGTAGCCCCAGGAGGCCACCTCGGGAGGCCGCCTCGCGAGAGGGCCTCGCGAGGCTGCTGGTGAAGATGCTGAGCCTTGCTCGCCGCTCCCTGAGGAGGGGTCCTCGGGAGGCCAGGGCCTCATGAGGGGTCTTGGTGAAATGCTTGATGGTGACGGCCTGCTGGGCCCACGCCAGGCGCTGCGCCCTGGGCCGAAGGCAGACGGGCCTGGATACCCTGGGTTCCACGGGCCGACAGCATGAACATTCAGTTTGAACGTACCTCCCAACGGCCGACTACTATTTCTTCGTGGGCAGAAAGTCCAATTTTCTTTTTCCAGTACCCCTTATTCTTTTCTCCCGTCGTTCTACTTCCACTTCTACGGACCTTCTATCCACAACGAGTTCCGGGACTGATGAACAGATGTGGGAATAGATAAAACGATTGCGAGCGCTTGTTCTATTATTAACCAAAAACCTCCACTTCTCCAAAATTTAAAGTTAACAATCAGTTTTTATTTTCATGTTGCCTCTTCTTGTTGGTTGCTTATAGACTGCCGTGATGGAGCACGTCGTAGAGGTGGCTTCAGTGACCGCATTGTGGTTAAAGCCTTGGTCTGGTTGGCCATAGGGAAGGAGAAGGCGAGCTAGACGACGACAACATCATCGATTATTCTCCCCGCGTAGGTGAACGCACCGAGGAAGGAGTCTCAGTTTTCAGTTTTTTTGGTATTTCTTCTGGATTACTGTTAACGTGAATGCATAATGCTGATTTACTGTTTTTATTGTTCCGGTTTATTGGGGTGTATTGTTCTGGGTTACAATTCAGATATTGTTTCGGTCTATGGTTCGGGTGGGTTAATGTTTTTGGTTTCTTCAAGTATTATTCAGTTTCACTGGTCTTATTGTTCCGGGTCGAGGGAGGAGGAGTCTCGGTTTTTTTGGCATTTTTTTCTTCTTCTGGATTACTGTTCACGTGAATGCATAGTGCTGATTTGTTGTTTTTATTGTTCCGGTTTATCCGAGTTTATTGTTCTGAATTACAGTTCGGGTATTGTTACAGTTTCACTGGTTAACGTTTTCGGTTTATTCAGGATTTTTTCCGTTTCACTGGTTTACTCTTCGGAGTTTTTCGGGTTTGCTGTTTCGGTTTATTTGGGCTATTGTTTCGGTTAGCAGTTTTGGGTTTATTAGTACATTGTTCCGGGGGGAGGGAATAGCATGGCGGCGGCCGCCCTTCGCCAAGGAACGTTGCAGACGATGCGGATACGACGCTATCGGCGGCGCGGGAAAAGGAAGGGATGGACGGAAAGCGTGGAGGGCCTCCACCAACCAGGCGGGCCGTGGGCTGCGCAACTAAGCGCTGCCCCATGGGGAACCGCCCGACGCACCGGATGTCAGCCGGATGGCCTCCACCGCGTGGCGGCAACAACCACCTCAACTCAAGATGGTGAGGTGGGGTGGAGGGGTGGGAGGAGCTTTGCTCTGGCGGCAGATGCCGTTTTGTTCGGATAATTGTTGGTGCATTGTTCATTGATGTCGTGGTGTAAAAATAGACACTAATCGGCAAGAGCTTATTTTTCCCACGGATTACTGTTCATGCAAATATACTGTCCGGTTTATTTTTTTGTGCCTTGGCAGCATCATCATCGGAAAGGAGCGGGAGACGATCAAGGCGGCTCGTACGCGGGGGAGAGAAATGATGTGCAGAAAAATCCAAAATCTTAACCTTCTATATAAGGACGCGATGGTGGAGGAGGAGAAGAGAAATGATGGGTAAAAAATCCTAGTTTTTTTTTTAACCACGGCGTATTTTTTCTCTGAAACACTGTTCACACAGGATACTGTTGACTGGCATGTACTGTTCATGTACGCAACTGTTCACGACTATTCCACTATGCGCTTTTACTGTTCACGGATGGCATGTAAAAATGAACAGTAGAAATGAAAAAAAATCAAAAAGGAGAAAAATCGGATGCTTCCCGCTTTAGTATTGTTACTTATACTACCTTTTTTTTAGGTGATGGAGCGATATACCGATTATCGGGTTCCTCGCTTGGGGATTTCTAGGCCAAGGCCCATCGCTAATTCTCAGGAAGCGCACTACTAAGAGAAACCCAAAACAGTTTTGCCCGGGAAATCACGACGTACAGGCGGATTTGCAAGTTAAAACAGGACGTCGTACAACATCGCCAACGCATCGAGCCCGGGCAAGTGCCCAGGGTCGCTGGGCGCTGGCTCCGCCTCTGGCAGCGATTCGGTGCCCAAACTCATCTGCACCCGGACATAAAAAAAATCAAAACAAATACTAGAAAAAATTTAAAAATTTCAATTTTTTTTGCATAGTAGAAAATTTGATGCATGAGGTCCGCTTCAATTTCCAAATCATTTGTACATCTGAGCAGTTTTTGACAAAAAAGACAAATCGGGTCGCATGAACAGTAAACTTTTTTACAGACCCCGAATTTGTCTTTTTTGCCGAGAGTTGCTCAGATGTCCAAATGATTTGAAAATTGGAACGGACCTCACGCATCAAATTATCTACCATGCAAAAAAATGGAATTTTTTGAATTTTTCTAGTATTTGTTTTGATTTTTTTCGTCAGCGCGGGTGCAGATGAGCCCGGACTCAGAAGATGATTATCGCAACAATAATGAAATGAAGCCATCCTTATTTATAAATGCTCGAGGATCAACAATGTTCATTCTATTGACCTGAGTGTGAATCACAGTCTGAATATTTCATATGGACTATGACGAGGAATAGTTTCCATCTTGCCATTCCTAGGTCATAGCAATGTAATTTAATGACCAGTACTTTCCTACCTTACAGGACGGTGCCTATACATATAATAAGTTAATTCCAGAAGAAAAGTACCAGAAAACAGACTGGACTTACTTGTCGCTCGTTTCATAGTTGTGAAGATTTCATACAGAAGTTTCAAAAGGAAAAAAAGATTTCATACAGAAGTTTTTACAGTACAACACCAACTTAGAGCAAGATTTATTCTCTATATATGATGAAAATAGACTAACCATGAATAGCATCAGCCACAGAGGGAAATTTGAACTTCTAAATAGATTATATGACCTTAGCTGTAATCTTATAACGGTAGATATGTGATGTAAACATGAAGTAAAGACAAGTCCGGAACTTCGTTTCACAAAGTTGAAGCCACAGGATTGCAGCAAAAAAGCATTCAGTGAATGTCCTTGTACTCCATTCAAAGCTATGATTCATTTTCTTTCTCTGCCATTTCCTTTTTATAAGCCTGCAACCTTTCTTTAAATTTCTTGCTCTCTTCAAAGTTTGCCTTTCTCTTCACAGCTTTCTGAGTTTCACAAGGAAAGTCGCACATTTAGGGAGACAAAGAACTCCTACAAATTATGATACAGAACAAGATAAACAAATTTTAGCGACGACTCTAACTTAGGGCAAAAGGTTGCTTACCTCCTGCCGGAAGCACCGATCAAGCTTAATCTTAAGATCTGTGCATTCACCAATGAATTTTTTGATGGGGTGATCCACATGGCACTTCTGGAATTCTTCGATAATCTGGGCAACAAGGACATTAAAATTTATGATCTGGGAACTTCTGTGAAAATATACACTTGAAATGACAAAGCTTCAGATAGAGCCAGAGGTCAGTACAAAGATACCTCAGCACACATAGGATGCCTGTGTAGGGTTAGATGAGGATGCATTTCCAAATATGTAGGAATGTGAGCCTGCATGAAAGTTGCCCAAGTTAGCAAGATCTCGAAGTAGATTCTTCTACAAATGACAGACTGTAACACTACAAACTAGGGGCCAGTTCTTTTCAGTTTTCACGCAGGATTCTGCAGAATCAAGATTCTGGAAAATTCTCACAGAATCTGCCGTCCAGTTTTTTCTGAGATTGCACTTTGAGATTGTGGATTGAGTTGTGTGCTGAAATGTCTATACTACCCTTACACAGAAACTGTTTGATGAATTGTTAACACTTTATTGTTTCGAACAGTATCTACCATTACCATTCAATAATTCTCACATTAACATTGAGAAACAACATTCATCCATCGAACAACATCATTCATACAGTAGCAAAAATTGACAGTAGCAAAGACAGGAGAAAGAGAGGAACAACATGTTCATCTAACAGCATCATTCATAAAAATTCCTACAGTAGCAGCATCTAATAGCATGTAGTATCTGTTAACATCATCATTCATCCATCTAACATCATACAGAAATACATCTATCCATCCATCTAATAGCATACAGTAGGCATCTAGTAGCAGCATCTAACATCATCATTCATCTATCTAACAGCATACAGAAATCCATCTATCCATCCATCTAACGGCATACAGAAGGCATCAATCCATCCATCCATGTGGCAAATTAGCATACAAAAAAAGAGAGGAACAGAGGGATGCTCACCGTGGGCTGTAGGAAAGGAGACCACCGGCCGCTGGTTCGCTTGAAGGAGAGGGATGGACGGCCGGCGTTGGTGTCCAGAGGAGGCAGAGGGGTGGCCGGCGGCGTTGCTGTCCAGAGGAGGAAGAGGGTCGGCGGCGGGAGGCAGCAGCAGGGGCGACGATGGGGCCGGCGGCTAGGACTGTGCCGGTGAGGCGGGTCCGGCGGCGGCGCGCCTGCCTCGTTTCCGGCGGGTAGGCGGCGGCGGCAACTGTAGCGTTCGTTTCCCTCGATGCGAACTTGGGGATCGAGCGCCGACTCCTGCGAGTCGTGTTTTCCTGTAGGGGCGTCGTTCGCATTCTGGCCGTAAATAGCTGGTACAATAGGGGTACACGGCACGGGATAGCACGGCACGCGATGGAGAGAAAAGTCGCTGTGGGGAGATGGGTTTCGAGTATTTACACTGGATGGAGGATGGGAATATTTATTTATTCCTGAAATCTAAAAAGTGCATGTGCAGGCGAGACCGAGCGGCTGCGCTACGCGACAGACGACAGCGGCCTCACACGCTCGGTCCATCTCTCCACTGAAAAAAGGAAAAACAAATCTTATCCACTCCCGCCCCGAGCCCCACGACCTTCCTCCTCCACTAACCACCACCGTCGCGCACACCGCCTCCTCCCTCGCGCCGCCTCCTGACGACGCCAGCTTGCCGTAGCCGACCTCCCGTCGCGGTTGCCCGTCGCCACCCCAGCAGGCCGCGCGTCTTTCCGCCACCATGAGTCACCATAGGAAGCAGTCCCCAACCTCCGACGCCGCCGCGACTCATCTTCTGCCACGGGCACACGCCTCTTCGCAGCTCCGCACGGCTGCGAATCCTCGCACTGAGCGGCGAGGGCTCCGTCGCCTACGCAAGTGCCCATCACATGCAGGTAGTATTCCCCTTCTCTCCACTGATCTATCTCTCTCTGCCCCCAAAACACCCTCCCTGGTCTCTCTCTCTCTCTCTCTTTCTTCGAGAGGATTCAGCCGTGAACTTCCTTGGATTTACAGGAATGAGCGTTGTTGGATCTAAATCTGGTTAATTCTAGTAATTTGCCCTTGCTGTCATATTCCTACTTCATAAATTTACTCTGGAAAGTTCATATATTTAGTAGTCTAGACTCCGGGAAATTTAATTGCAATGTTGATTCGACTTGGGTTTTCTATGGCAGCTGAAGTAGAAAATACAAAAAATTTAGCTTAACAGCTGTAATCTAATCTACCAGATATTGATGGGAGCAATGAGACTTTTTGATGTTTGTGCAGTTCATCTACATGTTATCGACAATTTTTCATTTAGTCATCTAATCCACCTCCACTTATGCGTGTCTAGTCTGCTACCTTACCCAAATAGTACTAGTACTGAAATATTAACAACATTCTCATTCTTACAGATTGTTAACTCAACCCCTTCTAGGTATTTTTTTTCTTCAGGAAATGTAGTCAAATTCATTGGACATATGCATCACTTTTGTGATCTTGCTAGTCAATCTCCGGTATGATGCTTGGAATGTTGATGATTGGAGTGTTGATCTGTACAGGAGTTTCGGCATCTTGCTCAAGGAGCTACGGTACCGCGATTAGGATTAGTGGTGGGTTTGTACGGCGATTAGGATTTTTAGTGGTGGGTTTGAGTTGGATTTTCACGGCGAGTTGTTCTGATTTTGTCACTATTGGTATGGTTCAGGATCCTATTTTGCCATCTATTCTTGCCTAGACTGCTATTGTCTCGTTAAACATGATACTCTCTGTAGAGCTTCATTACATTTTGTACCTCTTTTTCTCGTAAATGCATTCGTGTGGTTTCTCTGTTTTCTTGTAAGTTGCATGCATACAAGTAACCAGTTGGCTAGTTTGTTGTAATAGTTGCACATGAACGCAAACGTAGTTGGATGACGCATATACATATCTTAGTTGGCTAGCCAACTTATGAAGTTGCACAGTGAGGGCTAACCAGTTGCACAATCGATGGTATTCAGATGGATACACTGTGTAAACCATGTTCATACAGTGTGTGTGCGTTTTTTTTGGTTGCACACTCATGTCTACCCTGTTGTCAAGGGTGCGCGTTCATGCGGGAGTTTGCAGATCAAAGCAGTACATATCCTAGTTGACTAAGCCACACTTATGCAGTTGCACAGGGAAGGGCAATCTAGTTGCAGGGTTGACGGCTATTTTAGTTTGGCTCCAGTGCCTAAATCATGTTAGGCAGCGTGTGTGCTGATTTTTTTGGTTGCACACTCATGTGTGCCCAGTTGGCCATATAGTGCATCAAGTTGCACACATTTTTTGTTTTGTAGGTGTGCTTTGAAAAATCATCAGGAGTTGCTTACATCATGGCATTTTTTATATCAATTGTTTTTGCTTATTTTTTTCTTGTATACATTTGGTTGCTTTGACTAATTTGTTCTTCGCTTTTTTTCACAGACCAAAAATGGTTGTAGAAGGAGATGCGCCTCCTAGTGAAGGAGAGGTATCCTCAAGTTTTATAGATGCATCCTGAACTTTTATAGTTGCACAAAAATCAATTAGGAGTTAGTATCCTCAACTATTCAAATAGTTGCACAACAGTATCACACGAGTTGGCATCCTCAACTTTCATAGTTGCACCAGAACCATTTGGAAGTTGGCAGCCTCAACTTCTTAAATAGCCCCACAACAATATCACATGAGTTGGCATCCTCAACTTTCATAGTTGCACCAGAACCATTTGAAAGTTGGCAGCCTCAACTTTTTAAATAGTCCCACAACAATATCACATGAGTGTTGGAAATATGCCCTAGAGGCAATAATAAATTGGTTATTATTATATTTCCTTGTTCATGATAATCGTTTATTATCCATGCTATAATTGTGTTGATTGGAAACTCAAATACATGTGTGGGTACATAGACAACACTGTGTCCCTAGTAAGCCTCTAGTTGACTAGCTCGTTGATCAAAAGATGGTGAAGGTTTCCTAGCCATGGACATGAGATGTCATTTGATAACGGGATCACATCATTAGGAGAATGATGTGATGGACAAGACCCAAACTATAAACGTAGCATATGATCGTGTCAGTTTATTGCTATTGTTTTCTGCATGTCAAGTATCTGTTCCTATGACCATGAGATCATGCAACTCACTGACACCAGAGGAATACCTTGTGTGTATCAAACGTCGCAACGTAACTGGGTGACTATAAAGATGCTCTACAGGTATCTCCGAGGGTGTCTGTTGGGTTGGCATGGATCAAGACTGGGATTTTATACTCCGTGTGACGGAGAGGTATCTCAGGGCCCACTCGGTAATACAACATCACAATGAGCCTTGCAAGCAATGTGACTAAAGTGTTAGCCACGAGATCTTCTATTACGGAACGAGTAAAGAGACTTGCCGGTAACGAGATTGAACTAGGTATAGAGATACCGACGATCGAATCTCGGGCAAGTAACATACCGAAGAACAAAGGGAACAACATACGGGATTAACTGAATCCTTGACATAGAGGTTCAAACGATAAAGATCTTCGTAGAATATGTAGGAGCCAATATGGGCATCCAGGTCCCGCTATTGGTTATTGACCATAGAGGTGTCTCGGTCATGTCTACATAGTTCTCGAACCCGCGGGGTCTACACACTTAACGTTTGGTGACGATTAGTATAGTTGAGTTATTTTGTTGGTGACCGAAAGTTGTTCGGAGTCCCGGATAAGATCCCGGATATGACGAGGATCTCCGGAATAGTCCGGAGGTAAAGATTGATATATGTGATAATAGTGTTTTGATCTCCGGAAGGGTTCCGGAATTCGCCGGAAGAAGTTTCGGATGTTTACCGAAGTGTTCGGGTGCGAGAACACTTTATATGGGCCAAGGGATAAAAGCCCACGAGGTATTGGAAAGTGCAAAAGTAGTTTTGCTGCCGCGTAAGCGGTACTACCGCTTGTGTGAAGCGGTACTACCGCCCGAGCGGTACTACCGCTTGTGTGAAGCGGTACTACCGCCCAAGCGGTACTACCGCTTGTTTGAAGCGGTACTACCGCTTGTGCGCGGTACTGCAGGGATCCGAGTTAGATTCTTTCCCTGCGGGCCAAACCGACCTTGTGCGGGCAAAACCGACCTGGAGGAGGCTTTTACTCCAAGTTTAGACCCCAAGGCTCAACATATAAATAGAGGGGCAGGGCTAACACACGGGACACATTAGATTGCCCCAAGCCGTGTGCCGGCAACCTCTAGTTCCTCCTACGTCATATTTTCAGCAGTGCTTAGCGAAGCCCTGCTGAAATAGTTCCTCACCAACATCACCACGCCGTCGTGCTGCTGGAACTCTTCTTCTTCTCCGCTCCATCTTGCTGGATCAAGGAGGCGGAGATCGTCATCAAGCCGTACGTGTGTTGAACGCGGAGGTGCCGTCCGTTCGGCGCTGGATCGTGCTTGGATCGAGGGACGACTTGCGATTTGGATCGCGGAGACGTTCGACTACATCAACCGCGTTTCTTAACGCTTCCGCTTAGCGATCTACAAGGGTATGTAGATTCACTCTCCCTCTCGTAGATGCTCATCACCATGGATAGATCTTGTGTGTGCGTAGGAAAATTTTTGTTTCCCATGCAACGTTACCCAACAGTGGCATCTGAGCTAGGTCTATGCGTAGATGAGATCTCGAGTAGAACACAAACGAGTTGTGGGCGTGGGTGTACACATATTGCTTGCCGTTACTAGTTGATATTTGATTCGGCGGTATTGTGAGATGAAGCGGCCCGGACCGACATTACGCGTACACTTACGCGAGACAGGTTCCTTCAACTGACATGTAACTTCGTTGCATAAAGATGGCTAGCGGGTGCTTGTCTCTCTCACTTTAGTTGAATCGATTTCAATGAAGAGGGTTCTTTTAGAAGATCAAAAAGCAATCACTACACCACGTTGTGGTTTTGCGTAGGTAAGAACGGTTCTTGCAAACCCGTAGCAGCCACGTAAAATATGCAACAACAATTAGAGGACGTCTAACTTGTTTTTGCAGGGTATGTTGTGATGTGATATGGCCAATTACATGATGAGATATATGTGATGTATGAGATGATCATGTGTTGTATAGAATATCACGACTTGCATGTCGATGAGTACGGCAACTGGCAGGAGCCATAGAGTTGTCTTTAATTATTGTATGACCTGCGTGTCAATCATTAAGCGCTATGTAATGCTTTACTTTATCGCTAAACGTTAGCAATAGTCGTGGAAGCAACAGTTGGCGCGACAACCTCATGGCGACACGTTGATGGAGATCAAGATGATGGAGATCATGGTGTCATGCCGGTGACGATGGAGATCATGCCAGGTGCTTTGAAGATGGAGATCAAAAGCACAAGTTCATGGCCATATCATGTCACTTATGATTTGCATGTGATGTTAATCCTTTTATGCATCTTATTTTGCTTAGGACGACGGTAGCATTATAAGGTGATCCCTCACTTAAATTTCAAGATAAATTGTGTTCTCCCCGAGTGTGCACCGTTGCGAAAGTTCGTCGTTTCGAGACACGCCGTGATGATCGGGTGGATAGACTCTACGTTCACATACAACGGGTGCAAGCCAGTGTTGCACATGCGGAACACTCGGGTTAAACTTGACGAGCCTAGCATGTACAGACATGGCCTCGGAACACAAGAGACCGAAAGGTCGAACATGAGTCATATAGTAGATATGATCAACATGAAGATGTTCACCATTGAAACCACCTCAACTCACGTGATGATCGGACTTGAGTTGGTGGATTTGGATCATGTTACACTCGAATGACCAGAGGGATGTCTATTTGAGTGGGAGTTTTTAAGTAATATGATTAACTAAACTCATTATCTAGAACAATAGTCTAAGTTGTCTTTTCTATATTTATGTTGTAGATCATGGCTCGCGCAGTAGCACCCCTGAATTTTAATGCGTTCCTAGAGAAAGCTAAGTTGAAAGATGATGGAAGTAACTTTGTGGACTGGGCCCGTAATCTAAGGATTATCCTTACGGCTTCCCAGAAGGCTTATGTCCTTAATGCACCGCTTGGTGATCCACCCGCTCCAGTTGAGTCTCTAGACGTTGTGAACGTCTGGCAGGCTCGTTCTGATGATTACTCAATAGTTCAATGTGCAATGTTGTATGGCTTAGAATCGGGACTTCAAAGACGTTTTGAACGTCATGGAGCATATGAGATGTTCCAGGAGTTGAAGTTTATCTTTCAGAAGAATGCCCGGATCGAGAGGTATGAGACCTCCGATAAGTTCTATGCTTGCAAGATGGAGGAGAACGGGTCTGTTAGTGATCACATACTCAGAATGTCTGGGTACTCCACCCGTCTGGCTGAATTGGGGATGCCCCTTCCGCCAGAGGCTATCACTGACAGAGTTCTTCAATCATTGCCACCTAGCTACAAGAGCTTCGTGTTGAACTATAACATGCACGGGATGAACAAGTCAGTCGCCGAGCTGTTTGCGATGCTGAAAGTCGCTGAGTCTGAAATTCAGAAGGAGCATCAAGTGTTGATGGTCAATAAAACCACTAGTTTCAAGAAAAATGGCAAGGGTAAGAAGGGTAACTCCAAGAAGAGTGGCAAAGCAGTTGCTCCTCCCGTGAAGAAACCCAAGGCTGGACCCAAACCAGAAACTGTGTGTTTTCATTGCAAGGGAACTGGACACTGGAAGCGGAACTGCCCCAAGTATTTGGCTGACAAGAAGGCGGCCAACAACAAACAAGGTATATATGATATACATGTTATTGATGTGTACCTTACCAACTCTCGTTGTAGTGCCTGGGTATTTGATACCGGTGCGGTTGCTCACATTTGCAACTCTAAACAGGAACTGCGGAATAGACGGAGGCTGGCAAAGGACGAAGTGACGATGCGCGTGGGAAATGGTTCCAAGGTTGATGTGATCGCCGTCGGCACGCTCGCTCTTCGATTACCATCGGGATTAGTGATGAACCTGGATAAATATTATTTAGTGCCTGCGTTAAGCATGAACATTATATCTGGATCTTGTTTATTGCGAGACGGTTACTCATTTAAATCAGAGAATAATGGTTGTTCTATTTATATGAGTAATATCTTTTATGGTCATGCACCCAATGTAAGGGGTTTATTCTTATTGAATCTCGATAGTAATGATACACATGTTCATAACATTGATGCCAAAAGATGTAGAATTGATAATGATAATACCACTTTCTTGTGGCACTGCCGTTTAGGTCATATTGGCGTAAAACGCATGAAGAAGCTCCATGCTGATGGACTTTTGGAGTCACTTGATTTTGAATCACTTGACACATGTGAGCCATGCCTCATGGGCAAGATGACTAAAACGCCGTTCTCTGGAACAATGGAACGGGCAAGTGACTTATTGGAAATCATACATACTGATGTATGCGGTCCGATGAGTATTGAGGCGCGCGGTGGTTATCGTTACTTTCTCACCTTCACTGATGACTTAAGTAGATATGGGTATATTTACTTAATGAAACACAAGTCTGAAACATTTGAAAAGTTCAAACAATTTCAGAGTGAAGTTGAGAATCATCGTAACAAGAAGATTAAATTCCTACGATCTGATCGAGGAGGAGAATATCTGAGTTATGAGTTTGGCAGTCACTTAAGACAATGTGGAATTGTTTCACAACTGACACCGCCTGGAACACCACAGCGTAATGGTGTGTCCGAACGTCGTAATCGAACCTTATTGGATATGGTGCGATCTATGATGTCTCTTGCCGATTTGCCACTATCGTTTTGGGGTTATGCATTAGAGACAGCTGCATTCACTTTAAATAGGGCACCATCGAAATCCGTTGAGACGACGCCATATGAACTTTGGTTTGGCAAGAAGCCAAAGCTGTCGTTTCTTAAAGTTTGGGGATGTGATGCTTATGTCAAAAAGCTTCAGCCTGAAAAGCTGGAACCCAAAGCGGAGAAATGCGTCTTCATAGGATACCCAAAAGAGACAGTTGGGTATACCTTCTACCTCAGATCCGAAGGCAAAGTGTTTGTCGCTAAAAACGGAACGTTTCTTGAGAAAGAGTTTCTCTCAAAAGAATTGAGTGGGAGGAAGATAGAACTTGATGAGGTTGTTGAACCTTTACTTCAACCTGAGAGTAGCGCAGCACAGAAAGATGTTTCTGTAGAGCCTACATCATGAAGCTTTGGATCAAGTTGCTATCAAACCTCGTAGGTCGACAAGGACGCGTACTGCTCCTGAGTGGTACGGCAACCCTGTCTTAGAGGTCATGTTGTTGGACAACGATGAACCTACGAGCTATGGAGAAGCGATGATGGGCCCGGATTCCGAGAAGTGGTTAGAGGCCATGAAATCCGAGATGGGATCCATGTATGAAAACAAAGTGTGGACTTTGGAAGTATTACCTGAAGGGCGTAAGGCCATTCAGAACAAATGGATCTTTAAGAGGAAGACGGACGCGGACGGTAATGTCACCGTCTATAAAGCTCGACTTGTGGCAAAGGGTTTTTCACAAGTTCAAGGAGTTGACTACGATGAGACCTTCTCACCCGTAGCGATGCTTAAGTCCGTCAGAATCATGTTAGCAATAGCTGCCTTTTTCGATTATGAAATTTGGCAGATGGATGTCAAAACAGCGTTCCTTAACGGTTTCCTTAAGGAAGAGTTGTATATGATGCAACCAGAAGGTTTTGTCGATCCAGAGAATGCTGACAAAGTTTGCAAACTCCAGCGATCCATTTATGGACTGGTGCAAGCATCTCGGAATTGGAATCTTCGCTTTGATGAGGTGATCAAAGTGTTTGGGTTTATACAAGTTTACGGAGAAGCTTGTATTTACAAGAAAGTGAGTGGGAGCTCTATAGCGTTTCTAATATTATATGTGGATGACATATTGCTGATTGGAAACAATATAGAAATATTGGAAAGCGTGAAGGAATATTTGAACAAAAGTTTTTCAATCAAGGACCTATGAGAAGCTGCTTTCATATTAGGCATCAAGATCTATAGAGATAGATCAAGACGCTTGATAGGACTTTCACAAAAGCACATACCTTGACAAAGTTTTGAAGAAGTTCAAAATGGATCAGTCCAAGAAGGGGTTCTTGCCTGTATTGCAAGGTGTGAAGTTGAGTAAGACTCAATGCCCAGTGACTGCAGAAGATAGAGAAAAGATGAGTGTCATCCCCTATGCTTCAGCCATAGGCTCTATCATGTATGCAATGCTGTGCACAAGACCCGATGTCAGCCTTGCCATAAGTATGGTCGGAAGGTTTCAAAGTGATCCAGGAATGGAACACTGGACGGCGGTCAAAAATATCCTGAAGTACCTGAAAAGGACTAAGGATATGTTTCTCGTTTATGGAGGTGATCAAGAGCTCGTCGTAAAGGGTTACGTCGATGCAAGCTTTGACACTGATCCGGATGACTCTAAGTCGCAAACCGGATACGTATTTATTCTTAATGGAGGTGCGGTTAGCTGGTGCAGTTCCAAGCAGAGCGTGGTAGCTGATTCTACATGCGAAGCGGAGTACATCGCTGCCTCGGAGGCGGCGAAGGAAGGTGTCTGGATGAAGGAGTTCATGACAGATCTTGGAGTAGTGCCTAGTGCGCTTAACCCAATGACTCTGTTTTGTGATAATACTGGTGCCATTGCTCTAGCCAAGGAATCAAGATTTCACAAGAGGACCAGACACATAAAGCGACGTTTCAATTCCATCCGCGATTACATCAAGGAGGACGACATAAATATTTACGATGACTAAACCTCTTCCAAGGGCTAAACATGAACAACACCAGAACTGTATGGGTGTTCGATTCATTACAATGTAAATCACATAGTGATGTGAACTAGATTATTGACTCTAGTGCAAGTGGGAGACTGTTGGAAATATGCCCTAGAGGCAATAATAAATTGGTTATTATTATATTTCCTTGTTCATGATAATCGTTTATTATCCATGCTATAATTGTGTTGATTGGAAACTCAAATACATGTGTGGGTACATAGACAACACTGTGTCCCTAGTAAGCCTCTAGTTGACTAGCTCGTTGATCAAAAGATGGTGAAGGTTTCCTAGCCATGGACATGAGATGTCATTTGATAACGGGATCACATCATTAGGAGAATGATGTGATGGACAAGACCCAAACTATAAACGTAGCATATGATCGTGTCAGTTTATTGCTATTGTTTTCTGCATGTCAAGTATCTGTTCCTATGACCATGAGATCATGCAACTCACTGACACCAGAGGAATACCTTGTGTGTATCAAACGTCGCAACGTAACTGGGTGACTATAAAGATGCTCTACAGGTATCTCCGAGGGTGTCTGTTGGGTTGGCATGGATAAAAACTGGGATTTTATACTCCGTGTGACGGAGAGGTATCTCAGGGCCCACTCGGTAATACAACATCACAATGAGCCTTGCAAGCAATGTGACTAAAGTGTTAGCCACGAGATCTTCTATTACGGAACGAGTAAAGAGACTTGCCGGTAACGAGATTGAACTAGGTATAGAGATACCGACGATCGAATCTCGGGCAAGTAACATACCGAAGAACAAAGGGAACAACATACGGGATTAACTGAATCCTTGACATAGAGGTTCAAACGATAAAGATCTTCGTAGAATATGTAGGAGCCAATATGGGCATCCAGGTCCCGCTATTGGTTATTGACCATAGAGGTGTCTCGGTCATGTCTACATAGTTCTCGAACCCGCAGGGTCTACACACTTAACGTTTGGTGACGATTAGTATAGTTGAGTTATTTTGTTGGTGACCGAAAGTTGTTCGGAGTCCCGGATAAGATCCCGGATATGACGAGGATCTCCGGAATAGTCCGGAGGTAAAGATTGATATATGTGATAATAGTGTTTTGATCTCCGGAAGGGTTCCGGAATTCGCCGGAAGAAGTTTCGGATGTTTACCGAAGTGTTCGGGTGCGAGAACACTTTATATGGGCCAAGGGATAAAAGCCCACGAGGTATTGGAAAGTGCAAAAGTAGTTTTGCTGCCGCGTAAGCGGTACTACCGCTTGTGTGAAGCGGTACTACCGCCCGAGCGGTACTACCGCCCGAGCGGTACTGAAATAGTTCCTCACCAACATCACCACGCCGTCGTGCTGCTGGAACTCTTCTTCTTCTCCGCTCCATCTTGCTGGATCAAGGAGGCGGAGATCGTCATCAAGCCGGACGTGTGTTGAACGCGGAGGTGCCGTCCGTTCGGCGCTGGATCGTGCTTGGATCGAGGGACGACTTGCGATTTGGATCGCGGAGACGTTCGACTACATCAACCGCGTTTCTTAACGCTTCCGCTTAGCGATCTACAAGGGTATGTAGATTCACTCTCCCTCTCGTAGATGCTCATCACCATGGATAGATTTTGTGTGTGCGTAGGAAAATTTTTGTTTCCGATGCAACGTTACCCAACAATGAGTTGGCATCCTCAACTTTCATAGTTGCACCAGAACCATTTGGAAGTTGGCAGCCTCAACTTTTTAAATAGTCCCACAACAATATCACATGAGTTGGCATCCTCAACTATTTTAGTTGCACAAGAACCAATCAGGAGTTTCCCCAACATTTTTAGTAGTTGCACAACAATATCACATGAGTTGGCATCTTCAACTCCTTTAGTTGCACAAGAACCATTCAGTAGTTGGCATCCTCATGTGTTCACATGCATCTGATTTTCTAGGTTTGCACATGCACTTGAATGTAGTTGCACTACTTATTAGGAAGATTGTAATCTTTTTAAATTCACTACTTTTTCCATTTCTTATGTAAATTCATCATGTTCATCAGTTCAAAATTCATTACATAGTTGCACAAACATGCAATATGAATTGCATGCACGAGTACTTGCAGTTGCACAAGATAGATGATGTAGTTGCACAATAGCCAACATAAGGGTTTTTTTGAAAATTTGCATACATAATTTTTAGCTAAACCAAAATGAATTTGAAATTATATGAGTTGGCATCTTCAACTTTTATATGAGTTGAAGATGCCAACTACTGAAATTCAAACCCCACAAGTAGATGGATATGAGAGTGTTGTGAGTTGCACATTTGTACTGGTTAAGTTGCACAGATACAACCCAGGGTTGGTTCATTTTTTCTCACGCTTCTTTTTTGCATCATGTGCAGGTTTTGCAGGTTATGGGGGTGGAGGAGCTGCTGTAGATTTGTGCACATAATTCTCAGCTACAAAGTCACATATACAAAGGAAAAAAACACCTACAAACCAGATTCTTGTCTAGTTGGTAGTCATGTTTTCATAGTACCTACAACATACTTTCCTTTTTTTGCTACATGGACATCGGTTCTTCTGCATTATGTGTGAAAGAAGACTCTATGCGCCTCTCCTATATATTTGCACATTTTCTGTGTTTTGTTGCACACAATGCTGTAAATGTTGGCTTGTCACATGATGTAGTTGCACGAAAATCAATTTAAAATTGCACAGGTACAAGATCTCCCCTTTTTCATCTCTGTTTATGCTCTCTTCAACTATGGAGAAGCTATTTTTGCAAAGAGAAATTTGGTGAGGGGGAAAGGGAAAGTCAAGGAGGGAGGATCTGAACAGGAGGAGAACCCGGATCATCTCTTTTTTCACCCTTGTTGGTGCTACCTGGTACGTTCTGATATGTCCTCCCTCTTTCTTATTCTTTTTTCATAGCTAATTGTTTCAGGTCCGCTGTTATTTCACTTTGATTCATCTGCCATGGCAGCTCTGGCGATGGAAATCCAAACCTGGGAAACCATTTGTTTTGTGGGGAAGAAGACAGTGGGGGCAGGTAAGGGCGTGGGGAAGAAGAAGTTAGTGGCCAGGGGAGGGAAGGGCACGTGATGGCCCGGGGACCACGTCCAGCGAGTGGTGTTTTTTTGTTGTTGAGAAATCCAGCGCGTGGTTTGTTGGGTTGACGCGCATCTTATTGGTACCAGGGAGGGCTTTCCTTTTCTAGAATGGGGGGCCGAATTTTTCCTTTTCTGATGGCCGCTCGGGAGTGCTAGCGGGCCAACGGCCGCCTGCTATACTCATCCATATTTATTTTCCTACTAATCTGAAAATTTCATCTTTTTCTCTGTTTGTAGAGTAGGAAAGACTATCATGTCTATCAAAATATACATGCCTAATATTCCACAAGCGAGTCTGTCTCGTCTTCTGTGGACTTAGGGCCATGGAGACGCGGTGTATCGCGATCCATACAGGTGGAAAATTTACTACTCCATTTTTAGGTGTCTTTTTGAGTGTCTCCACTTCATAAAGAGGAATAAATCAAAAAATAATGGTGTTTGTGCTCTTAACTTAGAAATGATGAAGGCATATGATCTTCTGGAGTGGCCTTGTCCAGGCCATTATGAGTAATCTTGGTTTTGCTCCTACATGAATTGAGATAGTGATGGGTATGGTCAGATCAGTCTCTTTTTAAATTCTTTTCAATGGAGAAAAACTTGATCGATTTTAGTCGTCGATAGGTATTCGACATGGAAATCATATTTCCCCTTACCTATTTTTTATTGCAGCAGAGACTTTTGTGTCTCTTAAAATCCAGTTCCCAGTCGCGGTTCTTAGCGGAGAAAAGGTGACACCCACAACCCTGGCTATTAACCACCTTCTGTTTGCTGATGATAGCATGTTGCTTTTCAAGTCTAGTGTGGAGGGTGCTGATGCGATTTCAAACCTGTTGAACACCTACTGTGAGGCCTTTATGACAAGTCTTCTATATTTTTCAGTAAAGGGTGTCCGGATATTTTGAGGCAGGATGCAAGAATTCTCTAAATGTGCAGAATGAGTCTTTAGGTGAGAAATATTTGGGCTTACATGAGGTGGGATAGTCCAAAAATGGCACATTTAAATATCTCGGGGATAGAGTTTGGGAGAAGGTTCGAGGTGGATGGAAAAGTTGTTATCTGCAGCAGGCAAGGTGGTTCTAATCAAATCTGTGGCTCAAGCTATCTCGGTGTTTTCTATGTCTTGTTTCTTATTACCCGGAGTACTTTACATGAGTGTCACATCCATCATAAGGCAGTTTTGATGGGGTAGTAGTCAAGGCAGAAGGAAGCCATGTTGGGTTTCTTGGGATGTGATGACACATCCAAACAATCTTGGAGGATTGGGATTTCGGGGTCTGGAGGTCTTTTAACCTTGCATTGTTGTCTCTCCAAGCTTGGCAAGT
The DNA here is from genome assembly GCA_039707655.1 of Elymus sibiricus. Lineage (NCBI taxonomy): Eukaryota > Viridiplantae > Streptophyta > Magnoliopsida > Poales > Poaceae > Elymus > Elymus sibiricus. The sequence continues at coordinate 336,050,484 of CM077666.1, forward strand.
TCTCCATGAACCAACTTCTTTGAGTGCGAGGATTCTGAAGGCAGTTTATTTCCCTTCTACATCATTACTCAAAGCCGAGATGGGTCCTTGACCTTCTCAAATTTGGAGAGCTATTATCGATGGAAGAGACATTCTTACGAGAGGCATAATTAGCAAAAATGCTAATGGTGAGACCACGAATATATGGACACATAATTGAATTCTGAAGGAAGGGGTGATGAGGCCTCTCATGTTGCTTACACCAAACCCTCCACGGCTAGTTTCAGAACTGATAGATCCAACATCGGCAACATGGTGTGAGGAATTGGTAAGACAAGTTTTCATACCCATAGATGTTGAAGCAATACTTCATATACCTTTGTGCACACGAAGAGTTGACGATTTTTGGGCCTGACAGGGAGACCCCGAAAGGAGTGTTTTCTGTGGGCTCGTCTTACAGATTGATTATGAACTTGAAGCGCGGAAGAAGGTGCTCCATCCGAATGACGCGGGGGTTGTTTCTCGTCCGTTCCTAGCTAGCTGATGAATATCATATAGTGATGAGAAGTCATCGTTGGCCGCGTGAAAGAAAGAAGAAGGAAGATGAAGATGAAGAGAGCCTTCCATGTGGAATCAAGTGCGTTTGGGGGATTAAGTTTGAGGAATGAGCGACATGAAAAAAAAATACCCAGAAATGAGGAATTAAAGGATGGGGAATTAACTTATTGTGGATGGACTAGAGATTCCCTAAAAGACCTTACGAAAATTCCTAATAGAGCTCGGGCTCCATGGAGCCTGATTTTAGAAAAACTCAAAAATCAACTTTTTCTTAAAAAAAACTACACATGTAGCACATAGGGATGTAAAACCCACTCTCTTAAAAAATTGAATGAAAATTCGTTATTGTAGATATTGATATTTGTTTCTAGAAACTTTATCAAACATGCGCACGTTTGATTTTTTTAGAAAACTAATGCACCTTATATTTTGGAACGGACGGAGTATATCTCTATTTATCTCTCCTTAATTTTTGCCCCATTAGCTCCATATTCTTGTAACAAGCATATACCAAGATAGATACATCTGCATGGAAGTTAATTAAATACAACAATGAACTTAATTTTCATCATTAAACTTATCACTACAGGCTAGGAGAGGGCATGCATGCAGAACAAATGCTGCCGCCCACTTCCAACATTACACTTGTGTACACCGCCGTATACATGGCAAGAAAACCACAAACATAAATTCTTGTGTTTTTCTCCTTGCAAACACATGTACACGCACAAACCACCACTTACACTCTTACACACCGATATGTATCCGTAGTTCTTATTATATTTAGACAACAATAAATTGGGATATCTATACCTACTATTAAAGCAAGGTGATATTCTTGGTTTCGTCCCGCTTAGATGATTTTATATTTAAGATATATAAGCGAGGTGGTACTATTTGTAGAAAAATCCAAGCAGTCCATTAAAAATTGTTTCATACATCGCTTGGAGCCTGAGCCTAGCCCGTTTCGTAGATCACCTGGGCCAGAAGCCTCGACGTGGCTGGGCTTCCCAGGCGATTTTATATTTAAGATATAGGCTAGCTGGTGCTTGTGAGAAAAAGAGGATTATGTCGTTATTAATAGTCTCACATCGCTCCTTCACATCAAACCACGCCAATATATATAGGTGAAGACTTGCGTGGTGAATCAAGTAGCTGACTCAACGGGTGGCTAGATGAAAATTGTGTGACCGTGCACGTGGGAAGACAGTGTGACTTAGGTGGTAGCGGCGACCAGACTCAAGGAACGGCGGTGAGCTCACGTCAGCCTGCGACGAGCTCACAACGGGAAGGCGAGGACCGTGTTCAATGTCCTCACGGCTGAAGCAGAGATGACGACGCTGGGCGACACAACGGAAGGACGAGGTAACGCCGGGTACGCGAGATGGGTGTAGACTGCAGAGGACCGGATTCTAGGCCCGACAAGGTCGGGTGCTGCGAGCTCGCGGCTGGAGCCAGCTCATGGTTTTCGGTAAGCGAGTCTTGGGTTGCAGTCGTGCAGTGGGCCAATAGTGGCAGCCGCTCGCGGTCCATGCAGGGCGGACGCCGCCGGAAGCAGAGCTGGGAGAGCCGGGTCAGCCACTCCGCGAGAGGCACTCATGAAGGGCGCCACGAACTCAACACCCCCCGCACTCCGCACCGGCATCGAGGTCCAGCTAGCATGCTACTCACACTTCTGCAACATCCAAGTACGTAGCGTTCTATCGATCGGACAAAGAGAAAAACAACAAGTTACATGTACCTATAAATTGTTTACATTAGACATGGTTGAATGATAGGTGGATTCCACTTTCTATATTCCAAACAAGTTTGCAATTTTTTCCGGTGCTTTTCAATCATGTGCTTCACACAGGGTTTCCTTTCTTCTTTCTATAAACGAGTGACACTTAGTTATCTCTCAGTCGATGCTATATTCCTCTGATCTCGCATTGAGATTCATACACAACTTTGTTTTCATTTTTTTTATTTTCTCTTTTAATATACTATGTCACTTGACTAAGACTTGGTTAAGTCTCAGTCGACTGAGACCTTGCCATACCCTTCTTTTTATTCCCGTGTTTTTCCTATCTACAATGTGTATTATTTATTTTCAAAATGGGAATTCACTGTCCACTTCAGGTATGCACATCTATTTGATTATTATTTTTTCGAAACGGACACGTCTATTTGATAATCATGAACATATTGATCACTCATTTATTTGGATAACTGAAAGTTTACTAAAAGTTTTGTCTGTGGTGTATGGTTTGCAAAAGGGAAATTCACAACAAACGCAAAGAGGTTAGCTTGTCATGGCACGCTTTGGTGATGTTGTAACAAAACTGTATTCCACATCATTTCAAGCTAGCAGACTAGCTATTGAAACAACATTACTCTGTCTTTATCATGCCGGTACACTAATGTGGAGAAGTTAGATAACAGAGGAAAGTTAGCAAGTCATCAGCTGTGTAAGTATACAAAATAAATCAGTTTTTAGGCTACTACTCAATTTTGAAGAGTGATTTGTGTGCACTTTTTACAAACTATGGGACTTGTCGAAACATTCTAAGTAGGCATTAATTATTGTTTTTTTTACTTCCTTAGTATATTTTGTACATTCGGTTGTCGAGCATGACAACTGAGCAACCTCTATAAATATGAGATTTTTTCAAAATATGGTTAAAAAAATTCATAGAACAGTTTCAGCTCCCTTGAACTTAAACATCACTCGCTTTCTTCAACAAAGGACATGAATGTGGCTTCTTGACCTGTACGATTTATGGTTCGGACAACCCGTAGCAACGCACGGGCATATTTGCTAGTATTAATAACACAACATATACAGTACACCAAAAACCAATGATAACTCTCCAACAACAATACCAGTATTTTCAGGATCCCCCTTCCCACATGCATGCAACATTCATGCATGCAGATGCACTTTTTCATGTCTTGGTGATGTTGAATTTACCTCCCATAACCCCACAAATCCATCTCCCCACCTCGTTGCCCGGAGTTCATGGCGCTCATCTGCTGTACTGCCGCGGCGCCCCCGCCGTTGCTGAACCCGTCCATCGCCTGCCACTGCTGATCGGCTGCACCGTTTGTCTGATCTCTTCCTTCGGCCAGCCCATCCGCCGCGACGCCGTCGCTGCTGCCGACGTCCAGGCCAGGGTGCTCGACCGGCAGGCCGGAGAAATCATACCCGCCGCCAGCTGCGTCGGCGGCCGGCCGGTGGTTTGTGAGGAGGTCCTGGACCTGCACGTGGTGCGAGTAGGCCGCCTCCGGTGGTTGCATCTGGGAGTAGTAGAAGGAAGAGGCGTGCTGGGGGTGGTACTGCGGGTGCATCCCGTGCATGTAGTGGGATGCCATGGCGGCCCTGTCTGCGTGGTCGTGGCCGCCCAGAGGCGAGGACACGGCCATGTGGCCGGCGCCGGCGTCCGCGCTCTGGCTCGAGCTCCCCTCGCCGCCTCCGGCGATCTTGAAGAAACACTTCTTCTTGAACACGCGGCACACCACCCATCCATCCTCCTGCATGCGCCATCAACACGAAACACCATCAAACCCGGCCCTATAGGTAACGCGCGCGAATTGCATGCATGCATGCACAAACAGTTCAATTCTAAGACAGATCGTTGAGGGCTTACGCTGGTGCCGCCCTGGGCTTCGTCGATTTCCTCGAGGCGGTACTCGTGCATGATCCAGTCGGACTTCTGGCCGTGGGGGGCGCGGCCGCGGTAGAAGACGAGCGTCTTGCGCATCCCGATCTTGCGGTAGCTGGTGCGGATGCACTTGTCCCTCCCCGTCGCCTTCCAGAACCCGGCCGTCGTCGCGCGGTTCGTCCGCGACCCCGTCGGGTACTTGCGGTCCTTGTGGCTGAAGAAGTACCACTCATTCTGCGGCGCAGACCCGATCCGGCATCTCTCTGCGTCATAAGAGATCACCATGTCATGTCAGCAATAGCACAGTTGCACATCACACTCGTTGGATAATTCAGTTCAGACATGTTAATTTACCTTGGAGGTCCCATGGCTCGATCTTGTTGAGGTCGACCTCCCTGATGACCTCGAGGTCGAACTTTTCGAAGCCGATCTTCTTCTTGAGGTAGTAGAGCAGCAGCTCCTCGTCGGTAGGGTGGAACCGGAACCCCGGCGGGACGCCGTTGCTGGACGAGAAGTCAGCCATCGTCGATCGATGCACGCAAAATTTGCAAAGTAGCTAGCTAGAGCTTTCTTTGACGCGGGAGAGGCCTGTAGCATGTATATATACGCGTGGCCTCCATGGCCAGGGCAGGTGCATCAAGTAGCTAGTTAGCTAGCTGCGGGGAGGAGGGTGAGAGTTGACGCCGGCCGCCACGGCGCTGGACGGGGATAAAAGTTGGTCACGTAGGATGCAAGGCAAGGCCATGATCGTCGAGGCCTGCGCGCGCGGAGCTAGACAGTCAGCTGCATTATTCTACGCCGTTAACGATCCCGAGGCTGGGAGCAGCCTTTGTTTACGGATCGCTTGATTGCTTTCAAAGCAAGTCCTAGCTAGCTTGGGGAGAGCTGCTATCCACTGATAAAAATTAATCTTAGATCCACTGTATACGTGTACATGCGATCTCTTTGGAATTTTTGGAAAACTCGGAGGGAGCAGAGAGACGCATGCATGCAGGTGGTTTTCACTTTCGGTTCAGTGAAATGTCAATGAAATTCACTGAATTTTAATAATTTCATTTAGTAGATATTGAAATATTTACCTTTTGGCCGTCAACGTACTTCAACCATTTCAGTAATACACAGGAATTCAAACAAAATTCTAAGAGAGTGGTTTTTCAGCTCCCGGGTGCCCCTACACCCTCTATGAACAGTAAATTCATAAAAATAGAAAAAAGATTCAAAAAAATCTGAAACAAATTCAAAAAAATAGAATTTTTTTTAAAAAAAAATCTGAAACTTTGCAACATCGTATATGAGCAAACTTTGTAGGTGCTTGCAAGTTTTCATGCCAAACAAACATTCGAGGAGCACTACACAAAGAAAAAGATTTCAGTGCTTGAAGTTTTGAGCACTTTTAGCACTGATTGAAAATCGTGTGTACACCTTTCTCTACATGATATTTTGTTATGAAAACTTGCAAGAACCTACAAAGTTTGACCATATTTGATGTCGCGAAGTTTCAGATTTTTTTGAATCTTTTTTCTATTTTTATGAATTTACTGTTCATAGAGGGTGTAGGGGCACCCGGGAGCTATCACACCTTTCTCAAATTCTAAATGTTTTTCAATATTTCCAAAATTTTCATTGAATTTCAAGTGAACATTTCTGTTCTTTGGCCGAAATGCAAACTATAATTCACTGAACTTTAGTAATTTCAGTTCTGGATGATATATTTCTGGAAAAAAAATCAAAACAAATGGTGTGGGGGAACCACCAAAACCAAAAGATCGAGAGAAAAGAAACAAGAAAGAAAACCTCACACTAATGCAACAAAGCTTTGAACATCGGCAGGCTTCAAGGATGGATTTACAGGTAAAATTTAAAAGAAATCCAAAATTTTGGTTGAATATCAAGTGAACGATTCGGTCCTTCATTGGGCTGAAATGAAAACCGAGTTTCAGTGATTTCAGTTGTGGCTGCATTACTTAATTAGTGGACACGGAGCCAACAAGAGTGCAGTTTTTTCAGCATAAGGTTTTTGATGTCCACTCTCCCAAGGGAGATTTTTAGCGTAAGGTCAGGTTACAGAAAGCCTATGAAACCCAATTTCAAAACAAATGGAAAGGGGGGACAAACAAAACTAAGAGAGAGAAAGAAGCTAAGGAAGACCTCATAGCGATGCACAAAGCTCCGAACCGAGACATGCTTCAAGGATGGATTTACAAAACGAGCAGAGTGTGTCATCTCCAAAGGGGGACGTCGACAGCAATACTACCAGCAATAGCAGCTCATCACGGAAAACGACTAAGTCGTGGCTCTTCCGGATACCCCAATACATTTCTAACTTTGACTACTGACATATACAAGAAAAAATATATTGGTAATAAAAATAGTAACACTAAAATTATGAAACATATTTGATAATATAAAATTTAAAATTTCCAAATACAGAAGGTAATGATCAAAGATGCATATTGGGAACTTTGTCAATATCTGAAATGTTATCACGCTATCCATTTGCGGAATGGAGGCAGTATTACAGAGAGTCATAGAGAGAATCATCGGTAATTGGTAAATATTATTATTGATGCACTGAATTGGCATGCATGTTGAATCACTGATGTTTTTAGACATTTATACATGGGTAAAATATTCCATCTTTTATCCCATGGTACATATAGGGATCCGGGGGGTCAAGACAACCTGGAGCTTAGGATTGAGAATCACTCGTATTGCTCCAGGGAGGGGGGAAATTATCCTTAGAACGAGTCGCGGCCGAGCAAATATAAGCGGCGACTGACGCGGGGAGTAAACATTTTGAGGAGTCAAAGCGTATAAGGGATCAGCTAGGTCCTGTTTAAATCCTCAAACCGAAAATTTTAGGGAGTCAACCGCTTTTGAGGGATCGGCTAGAGATACTCTGAGTCACATGCACTAATCAGTTCACCTCAAAGCTCAAAATGTTGGTGGTTGGGAGACTCATAAGCCATAGATGTGAACACATGGACTCCTAGACATGCTAGCGACAACTTGAGTTGGATGCACCAATCAGTTCACCCAACAACTAGAATTACGCAGGAAAGGTGGGATATATCTTCAGACACATCGCAAGGGAGAGAACAATGGAGGTGACACGAGATGGCGGAAGATCCAGGCGGATGTAGTTGTGGGACAACATGTAGTTGTGACCGGCTTAGCTCCTGTATGGCTTGGGGAAGCAACTGAGCGAAATATCTGCGCTTCAGCGCCGACGAGACGGCGCTCACAGGTGCCACTCTCCTCGTGAGGACGCTATCGCATGTTCCCTTCCTCTGTCAGAGTTCCAGGTGAAAACCTTGGTCCATTCAGTCGGTGTCGTTTTGCACCGTGTTCCTTCTTGAGGGCGTTGCCGGGGAGCTAAGGTGTCGTTGGTCGTGGCCTGTGTAGTCTTTTGGGACCTTTTGTATTCTTGCTCGGCGGCGTAGTCACGTTCCGACCGATGTATGTTGTCTGTTTTCTCTAAGTTCTACTTTATTTGAGGGCTTTCTCACCATCTTGTATCGTTCGGCATGTACTTGTGATCTATGCTTTATCTATAAAGCGGGCCGGAAGCCTTTTTCGTGTAATAAGGCCACTGGAAGCGATGATGAGATAGAATGGCACAAGGTGTCCGAAGTAGTGAACTGGGAGGGAAGGATAAGGGGCTAGGAGCCTAGGAGTGGGGGAGTGGCTCACTTCAGGGCATCACTTAACCCAGAAACCTCAACCACGGCCACACATAGAGAAGACCAACCATGGCATCGTTGAACAAACCATGAAGCAGTGAGTTGCAATGTGCATCCAACATTGAGAGAATGGAATGACTCTTCTTTGGCAAACACAAGTAAAAATCATGCAACTGACGATTTGTCAATTTCTATGAAATTCCAGGTGTAAATAAAGAAGTTGTATTGTTAACTACGTCTAGGGAGATAGGGATAGTGGGATCATTTTCATGAACATGCTCATGCACAGGATTTTAGGACTAGGAAAGAGGCAGATATGGCAAGATCCAATAAGAATCATAAATGAATTGGGTTCTGGTTTAACTCCTTGACCTGGCTGACTATATATGGAGTACAGTATGGGGCAACTGGCATGCATGAATTACAGCAAAGGAGCTTCATTTTAAGTACTATTCTTATAGTGAAATCAGCAAAGTAATCATGGGGTTTTCTACCGTAGTACTACTATTTTTTGGACTGCATGAAAGTTTTTATTGGAGTTATTTACAACTGAGGGGGCAGGGTCTATGTGGCCCGAACACTTGGTTCCTAGCACCCAAAACAACCAGTCTCTCTAGGGATCGCGCGCCACACACATGCATGCAGGCACAGTTTCCCCGAAACCTTAACTGGGGTTAATTAGATTGGAAGGATTAGTTGACATCCACCCACAGGCTGTAAACTAAGAATTCTAGTACTTCATGCACGTACCAAACCATGTCTACGGCACTGCATGCATGCATCAATGCATCATGTACCCGTAGTACTAGGAAGGAAAGCGCACATAGATTCCAGCCATGCGTCAGTAAAACTTGAGCATGCATGAGGCTTTCTCAAGTCAAGCGTTCCTGTTACAGCCAGCTTCTAGTCCTCAGTTGATCAGTTTACAGTTGGTTTAGTAAAAAATCACATATTTACTTGTAAAGGAACAGATAATCTGCACTTAAACAATGTCATGATTGGTCAGAGCATGATGATATAGGCGAATCGAGTTCCATGTGAGGGGTAGGCTATCTACTGAGAGCTATAGCCAAGAACTGCGGTGAGTCGTCGTCCTCCATGGGGGGCGTGCACCTTGAGTGAGATCCACTCCCAGCCCCGCCCGGCCGTCACCGTGACGCGCCTCCGCGGCGAGGCTCCCGATGAGGGGCTCGTGCGGGCGCGGGGCGCGCGCGAGCGAGCGAGTCGCCCGATCTTGTGTGGCGCAGAAGAAACCACCAACAGAGGACCCCCACAATTCGCGCGGAGAAGAACGAGAGGCGCGCGGTTTGAGTGAGGATAGGTCCAGCAAATGATTAGTAGTGGTGTTTACGTACGCACGCACGTAGGACGGGGACTAGGAGTGATCTGCAGTTTACAGCAATTAACCGGACGTCTCTGATTCTTACCTAGGAGCCTAGTTTCTGCTGCTGCCGCCCGCCATCGGCTGATTGCTTCCTGCGCCATTTGCTTGCTGCTCCTGGTAATCTGCAGGTGTACGTGTGTGTTTGTGTGGTGAAACACAAGTACTTGCATGCCATGGAAGCTTGTGCCTCCAGCCTCCATTATTTTAACCTTGCCAATGTACACCACACATCTCAACTCATGCATTCAGGGAATGCGCCTGTTGTTCAGTTGTACTAGTATATGTTTGGGTCTGGGTGCTGGGGGTTTAAAAGGAACTTCCATAAGCATGCATTCCTAAGAAGAAACGATTAAGAGTCATATGATGGGTGAAACTACCGGATTTGCTACTATTTGTCAGGTGACTGAAATTCCTTTTCGCGTCGGTCACTTTTTTTTCCTTCTTCCTTCCTTCTTCTTCTTCCTTCCCTCTTGGCCGGACCTCGCCGGAAAAGAACTAGCCCCATCATCTATCTTAGGGTGAAGCAATGGGGTCATTATCTATCTTATTAGAAGTGGGGGTGCAGGGGATCACCGGAGGTTTTCATGGGTGGTGCCGGGCTTAGAGGGATGGCCGGGGCGGTGGCTAGCAACAACGGTGGGTGAAGGTTGAGGGGAGGGCGGGGCGGCGAGGCGGTGCGCGGTAGCGCCCGCCGGCCGCGGGCGGTGGAGGCCGGCGGTTGGGGCAGGATAGGCTGGGGGCGTTCGGGATCGCTTGGAGGAAGTGGCACGATCTATCTGACGGTTCTTACAAAAAGTGACTGATACAACTGTTTTTTTCAGGCACCTGACAACAAATAGAACCTCCCTGAAACTATTGAAGGGCATGGTAGTATGTGAGGTAGTCAAAAAGGAATCACTTGACCTGTCAGAGAATGGCCGGCATAATAAGACAGTAAAAAAGACGACCTCAATATGTGGTTATTATTCTACGGAGAGCATCAATTTGGCCCCCGAGCTCCACGAGATCTAGCCTGTATTTTTCGAAAACACGAAAAATATATCATGTTTAAAATTTTCTAAATTCTTTTCCATGGAACATTTCGATTTATCATGATCTCCGGTGCATATCTAATTTGTAGGTGATATCTGAATATTCAGAGTGTCGACACGGTAGCCCAACGCGACTAATATAATAATGCTACTAAAATGGATTGGCTTCCTTATCAAGTGAGTAAAGTGGATTCGCGTTGAAGAAGATCAAAGTTGTTTAATAGTTACCGGTGCAGAAAGTCAATCATGCGAATCGCAACTGCTAGAGCCGCATGTAGTGTTGTGTTCCTATGCACGCACACGTGTGACGTACGTGTGCGTGTGTGTCAGTGTGTGAGCACGAGTGCATGCCCTGCGTGTGTGAGAAGCACTTGACAACATCCACGCTGTAAAGGAACATGACCAAATACCTCTCCAAAGTTATCGGCCCGTCGATGAATTTGCACTACATAAATCTGCTGACAGAAATTAAATCTTAGTACAGCGGTGAGTGATAACTTTCACCCGCATCAAAGTAATCTGTAGTACATATTATTGAAGAGAGTGATGCATCAGCAAACAAATGGAAAATGTTTCGCGTAAACTTGTCCGAATGATCAGTCCCACAATTGTAGCGTACTAGAGGGAACCGCAGTCGAAGTCGCTGTGCCTGTCTGAATTTCCTGTGAAGAGAACCGCCAGGGCAGCTCTGATCAACACCTTCATGAGCTTGGAGGACGCGACGATGAGTTGCCCGTTGAGGAAAGCCTGCACGGACAGCCTGAGTATCCTCACCCTCCTCTCCTTCACGTACGACATGAGTGCCTTCTCGATGCCCTTGGTACCGTCGTCGGACGCCGTTTGGGCCAAGCGCCGGGCGATAACGATAGCGTCCTCCAGGCTGGATGAGCCACCCTGCCCAATGAAAGGCCCCATGGCGTGCATGGCGTCGCCCGCGACAGTCACCGTGCCCTCCTGGAATGGCTGGAAGAGCAGGTGCCATGGCGGCCGGTAGGAGATCTGCGTCAGGCTCATGGATGATAGGTCGCAGCTTCGCACCACGTCGAGGACGTCCTCAGGGTACCCCTGCATTGCCTGCAGGGCCGCCTGCCGGATGAGCGCAGGGTCCCTGATGTTGGTGCGCTCTGAAACCCGAAAACATCGCAAGAGATGAGTAGAATAACTACTATTTGTGACAACTATCTTAATTTTCTTCTTAAAAAGAACTATTAGCATCTTAATTTCCGTCGTCGTCTTACCTTTGGGAGGTCGGCGCTGGATTGCAGCGAAGTACACGGTTTTGTCATCCATGGGTACGAGCCGAAAGCTTATACCCGCTGAGACCAAGTTCAGAAAGCGGTTCCTGAAGCTGTGCCCTTCTGGAATGGTGGTCATGGCCCGTGCTGCCCACATAGGCAGGGATCTCGGCGGCTTCAGGCCCAAGAACTTGGCCACCACTGAGTTTGCTCCATCGCAACCGATTACCACCTGTTGATATCATAACACAAATGATGCGTTTCTTAACTTATTCATGTGTTTGCTTTTCGGTGTTCAGTACAGTACTTGACTCATCACGTTGTTAGCGTTAAGAGGAGTACGTACGTACCCTTGCTCTGATGGTTGAGCCATCGCTGGTTGAGACGATTGGACAGCGGGTAACGGCGTCGAGAGAAATTGCTTCGACCTGGCATCTGAAGCGGATACATCCTCCTGGTAAATGTCTGGCCAGCGTTTCCACAAGGTCGCTTCTTTTCAAGCACCGGCATTCACTCCTACAGTTGAAGCCAAAGAAACATTCAGACACAATCCTTAAATTTTAGGAGTACAAGGAGTACTACTAATTCGAGACTCTATTCTTTCCCTCCTTGTTAAGACAAGAGAAATTCATACATTAGTCCTAGAAAGATGGCCGATGTCTTATCGAGTGACACTTTTCTTGTAGAACAAAGGCTCGGCTTTAAATTAACAAAGTCATCAACTCGCGAGCAATAAAAAAAACACACATACAACTCAACGCTGCTGGGAATACCATTTTTACAAAAGAATCTGATAACCATGGGCGTCAGAAGGACGTATAAAAACAAAAAGTGCAAGATAAGCAAAGCTAAGCACCGAGAGAAAAGTTAGCTTGCTCTCTCCAAACAGGCTTTCGCCCTGCTTTACATATATAAAGCCACAATCGAACAAGGTACACGGCCGAACGATACAAGGTGGAGAGGTGGCCCTCTTACAAAGCCGATCCCAAGATAATCGGTAGACGCAGAACACTACGTCACCCCCTCGTCTCGCTCATTCCCTCCAGGGCGATCGGGGGGGGGGGGGGGGGGCAACCCTAGCCCCCCAGCCGTCCCGATCCCATCCCTCCTTCCCCTCCGTCGCCGCCGGGGACAGCGCCGGGCAGAGCCCGTGCGCTAGACGGCGGCGGCGGAGGGCTGCTCCTCCTTCCCGGGCTGTAAGGCGGCGAGGGCGCTAGTCCCGCGGAGGTGCGGCCATCTTCCTCGATCCATGGCGGCGCGGTGGCTTCTGGTGGAGGCGTCTGTGGTGGTGCGGGCTGAGATGGCCAGAGGATGGAGGTGGGGCTGGGCATGGCCGGCGGTGGCGACGGCGTTCGGCCCGGATCCGGTCTTGGCGGTGGCGGCGGTGACTCCGGTCCAGATCCGAACATGGCGGTGGCGGCGTCCCCTCCGCCGGGGATGACGGGTCAGGTGGTGGGTCCTTGTGGCAGCGCCGGTGGCGGCGGATCTTGGGATCCCGCACCCGGAGACGTCGCAGGACGCGTGTGGCGGCCGGAGCTTCCTCCGGCATCGACGACGCTTGATGCGGGATCGCGGCGGCAGTTACTGTTGTATGGGCGACGACTACAGCGGGCGCGACGGTGGGTGCTCCCTGTAGTTCCTGAAATCGGGGCGGCAGCCCCTCTTCATCAATGGCGGCGGACTCCGGGGTCGTGTGGGCGACTCAGAGTCTGGATCTCGAGGTGGTGACGGCCTTTCTGAGGCCGGTGGCGGTATGGGACGTCCCCTCCATCAGCAGATCGGGTTCGATGCGGCGCGGCAGGTGACACATGTGCCTCTTTCGGAGTTGTCGGGTAGTGCCTGTCGCCGGCAGGTGAAGCCAGTGGATGCGCTACCGGCAGATGCTACGCACGACGTCTTATTCGGAGAAGTCAAGTCATGCCTACTACCGGCAGGTGATGCACGGTGGCTCTGGCGGAGGTGTCATGTTTAGTCTGTTGCTGTTGGATCGAAGGTGGTGTGACAGTAGCGGGAGGCAGGCGGTATGGGACATCTTTGTCTTCCGTTGTCTTCTCCAGAGGTATCCGACTATCGAGGCGTCGGTAGACGGATAAGGGCGGATGGTACAGACGGCTTCAACGGCGAGTTTATGCACTCCGGTGGAAACACAAGATCTCTGATTGGGCTATGTCGACGCGCGCCTGCGTCGTGTCTTTGCTGAAGGTGGTGGACTGACGCTTGGCTTTGGGGATGAGAATCCCGAGTTCAACCTTGTGGTGGACTCGCCATCATCGGCGCACGTGCGGCGATTCCTTCTTGAAGGCATAGCCTAGGAGTTGTGTATTTTTGTTTCTGATGTGTCTTGTAACATAGGGTTAGTGGCTATCTGGGGGAGTAACTGTCGCGAGGTATACGGCCTCAGGGTTTGTTTTCCGATTTATTTCCGGGTCAAGGTTATTCGGCTGCTGGATTTTGCTTTACTAATAATATATGGCTGCATGCATCGTTCTGATGCAGAGGCCGGGGGTCATCCTCCTTTTCTAAATAAAAGAACACTACGTCACAGACAGAGAAAAAAGGAAGACCTGAACACAACACCAAACTACGCCCTAGCACACCTAAGCTCCACAACAGCGCCCTCATGAGGGAGAACGGCACAAAGCGTCGCCGCTGTCGAGTCTGCAAGGAACACAAGTCTTCACCCGGAGCCCTGACACGGGGAGAAGAACCACGACGACGTCTTCAAGAAGATAGCGGCACCCGCAAGTGTCATCGTCGCCGCCGCTGAGGCACAGAGCTTTCGCTCGGCAGCTCACCCATGCCACTACGAGATCGCCAGGACAAGCTTGGTGAGGACAGATCCCCAGATCCGGATCGGGGCGCCGCCACTCCGAAGACAAAGAGAACGCCCGCCGCTACCCGTCCCGTCGCCCACACGACCAAGACGAGAGTCACCACCGCCGCGATGGTGCCCGCCGGAGAGCCAACCATGCGGACCGCCACCCAGATCCGCCACCCCGGCATCCATGTCCAAGCCACCACCATCCGCCCACATCATAGTGTACCCACCACGGTAGGAGGAGTAAAAGGTGTCTCCTTTCACTCATAGCCCAGCATTAGGCACAAAGTCTAGATCTACACCTCCACCGTAGGAGGCGTCGACACCTGTGTCTCCAGCCAGTCCCGGTGGACCGGGGGAGACACATCTCCGTGACTACCGACGACCGCCATTGAGCACGCTCGCACGACGCCATGTCCATGGTCTACGCCACCGATCTGCACGACAGACACGTAATGACCCGACCACCACCAACATCCACCGTACCCGCCAGTAGAGGGACCTCGACGCCCGCAGGCACCACCCAGACCGAGCCCACCATCGTCTACCCGGAGCTCCGACCCGTCCCGGGCCCAACACCGGTCAGCCCGAGCATGATCTCCCAGTCATGGCCATCTCCACCGCGTGAGCACCCCGCGCCGCCGGCCCAGACCGGGAAGAAGAGAGGCACCACCACCACCGCACCCCGCCGCCAACTGCCAACCTCCGCCACCCAAGCCGCAACATGTGACCTGGCGGCCGAAGCAACCATGCGACGGCCAAACCGGACCGGGACAAGGTAAAACCCTGCCACGGCCTAGCCCTACGCCCACCGGAGGTGCGAGGAGCCAACACGGCCGACCAAAGCCATGGACGGCCTCGAGCAGCACCCCCGCGCCACGCCTGCAACCCCCAGCCACCCGAAGGGACCGGGCCACCAGCACGCGCCCGCAGCTCCCACCCCCACCGCCGGCAGCCAAGCCTGCCAGGAGGTCAGGCCATAACCTCCGGCCCACGCCACCCGGGCCCGCGCCGCTCAGCCGACAAGATCAGCCGGGCCGCCGCCGCCAGATCTGACGGGCGCCGTCCAGACCGACGCAGCCGCACCGAGCACGCACCCCCAAGCCGCCAAAGACGCGCGTCCGCCGCAGCCAAGACAGACACCCACGCCGCCGGCGCGCCCGACTGTCTCGCCGCCGCCGCGCCTCCGGCCTGGTGCCGCACCCCGCGCCGCGCACACCCACGGGAGGGGAGAGACAGCCCGCCGCCGCCTGCACCGACCGGGCTTTGCCCGGCGGCGGCAGAGGGGAGGTGAGGTGAGGAGGGAAACGAAGGAGGCGCAGGCTAGGGTTCGCCCCCCCCCCCCCCCCCCCGCTCGCGGGAGCGGGCCGGGCGAAACGAAGCTTTTCCAGTGTGTCAACTTGCATGGCGTCGCGCTCCTCGGTGCCACGGGGAAACCCTAAGCGCCGCCGCCTACTTCTCCTTCCCGCCCCCCGCTCCCCCTCGCCTCGTCGTCACTAGAGGAGCCTACCGGATAAGCTCGCGTCGGCTCTAGGGATGATGGCGGCAGGGCGCTTCGCTGGCACGCGTGATGCATTGGGTTTGGCTGCTCGGATGCGGGCTGGCGGCGACTGCTCTGGGACATGGCGGTGGTGGCTCCGGGCGTAATCACTAATTAAGGAGTACTCTTTCCAAATGTCACTCCCACCTCCCTAGGTTGCGACAAGTGGCAACCTAGAAATTTTCCCTTTTTTCGTAAATTCATTTATTTAAAATGGTTTATCTCTTAAACTGTGCATCTAAATCTCGAACCGTTTTCACTGTTAGATTCCTCGCGTCGAGATCTTCAAAATTAGATCCTATGCTGATCGGTTTCGACGAAAAAAAATTTCACGAAAAAACGGACGAAAAAACCTGAAACCGGGAGCATGTTTTCTTCCTTTCCAAAGAGGCACAACTGTGCCTCTTGCAGAAGCAAATCTGTGCCTCCATGAGAAGCAAATCCGTGCCTCTCACAGAAAAAAAAATGCATTTTTTTTCCTTTTTTCCGAGAGGCACGATTGTGCCTCTCGCGGAAGCAAATCCATGCCTCCACGAGAAGTAAATATGTGCCTCTTGCGAAACGAACAAAAAAGAAAACACATTTTTTCTTTTTCGAGAGGCACGACTCTCGCAGAAGCAAATCCGTGCCTCCACGAGAAGTAAATTTGTGCCTCTCGCGAAAGAAATAAAAAAGAAGACGCGCTTTTTTCCTTTTTCGAGAGGCACGACTTTGCCTCTCGCGGAAGCAAATCTGTGCCTCCATGATAAATAAGTCCGTGCCTCTCGCGGAAGGAAAAAGAAAAAAAAAATGAGTTTTCTTTCCTTTTCCAAGAGGGACGACTGTGCCTCTCGCATAAGAAAATCCGTGCCTCCACGAGAAGTAAATCGGTGCCTCTCGCAAAAAAAGTGTTTTTTCGCGTAAAAAATTGAATTTTTTTGTGTCCAAAACCGGGGGAAACCGAAAAGTCAAAAAAAGTATCTAAAAGCCAAAAACACGTACAGAAAAATAAAATAAAAACAAAATCCGGGAGCGCCCAGAGCGCGTCAAGTGGTGCACTCCCAACCCACCAAAAGTGACCCTTGCGGGGCTCCTGAAGGAGTACTCGCCGATTAGTTGCTCTCGGCTCCGGGGGACATCGGCCATAGTGCTCGGGCTGTGAGGCGTGCTATGGTGGGTGTGGCCGGAATGCTATGTATAGCCTTATGCGAGCGGTAGTGCGAGCGCTTGCCAATGCAACGCGGGCTACGTTCCAGTCCCTTCTCTTTTTTAGTGCTTTTACATACATAACGTGCGGCTGGATAACTGCGGTTTGTTTTCCTCACGTGATTTCTCAAACCTATTTGTCAAGTTTCTAGAAGCTTCTGATCGGGGGTTTTCTACTTTTTTTTGTCTTTTAAAAAAAAGTATTTATATTCCTTTTCATTTAAAAATTTATGATACTTTTCAAATTTATAAAAAAATTTAAAAAATGTGGCCAATTTTGGAAGTCATAAGTTTTTCAATTTCATGAACATTTTTTAAATCCGCAAACTTTTTTCAAATATGTGAACCATTTTGAATTTGCTATCATTTCTCAGTTTTCATCAAACAATTTAAAATTCTCAATCATTTTTTCAAATTCATGAACATTTCGCAAATTTGCAAAAAAAAAAAACCAGATCTGTGAACTAATTTTAATTTTTTAATTTTTTCCATCCATGAACATTTTGTAAATTCGTTAAAAAAATTCAAATTCGCGAACATTTTTTAAATTCATGGTATTTTTTTGAGTTTGTAAATATTTTTTCCAAATATGTGATTGTTTTGAATTCGTGATTTGTTTCTAATTTGCGAACATTTTTCAAATTCGTTAATATTTTTAAATTTGTGAATATTTTCCAATTTTATGAACATCTTAAAAATTTGTGAACAGTTATTCAAAGTCATGTTTTTTTAATTTGCAAACATTTTTTAAAATTCACTAACATTTTTAAAATTCAAAAAACTTGTGAGATAACTATATTTTAAAAATATAGATGAAAAGATTATGTTGGTTTTTTAGTACGTTGACTGCAGCATTAACCAATGACAAAATTTACAGGTTGCAGCGAGCGACAAGCATTCTGTTGGTGAGGTCGTTAGCGGACCGACCCAACATACCAGGTGAGGGACACACCTCTGTAGGCGATGCCAGTTTTTGCGGTCGCTACAAGCGATGCATAGCAGTACCCATGTCTGGTGGGACTGGCGTGCGGCGACCGTGGTGCGGGCCTGAGTTGGGCTTACACGGGCTTTACGGTGGATGTGGCTGTCGGAGGTCAGGGCCTCAGGGCGCTGTACCTGGGCGACAGCGGCGGCTCCAACAGTTGCAACCTTGCTCTCCCCACCATCTTTCGCCTATGCTCTCCTCCTCCGCCACCATGCCTCCGCCGCTGTTCTGGCAACCTGGTGGCGAGTTGCGACCATCTCAGTAACGTATCTGGACATCTAGTTGGTTCCCGTCTCGAGCTCGTGGGGTGCAGCCCATGCTTCTGTGGGTGCTCGGAGCCTAGTCGATCGCCTTGTACGATCTTGAGGGGCCAAATCTAGGGCCAACCTGGCGTCGCGTGCTTTTTTATGATTTTCCGATAGGGGTTGGTCGTCCGTGTCGGCCTAGGGTTGTGAGGTAAAGGGCTGGTGTCGCCTTGCATTGGTGTTCAACAAGGTGGCCAGGGTAGGGTCCCGCGCTAACTTTTGCTTTTGAGCTGGGCAGGGGCATGTATTTTTTTGGACGACGAGCTTTGCGCTCTTCCTCGACGTTCGTGGTCATGTTGCAGTGCCTAGGGAGGATGGGTCACATGTGAAAGCTGCGCAAGGCCTTGGCCGATCCTGGCAATGACGATGTCTATAGACACTGTTCTCCTCCTTGGTGTTGGAGGCGTTGCTTCCATGCCCATCCTCTCTAGGTCTCATGATATCTCCGCCTTTGTTGCGACAGCCCTTCCTTGTCACCCCTTAGGTGGTGTTCTTGCATGTGCAACCATGCCAAGGTTTATTCTAAGGCCTTCCTGACGCCAACGGTTTAGCTCGATGTGCCCTTGGCTTCTTTTAGACAGTCGGATTTTTGGTGTGTGAGGATATCAGGGGGTTTGCTAGGATCAACATCATGCCAGAAGACCGCTGGTGGTTTCATCCATTTGCCAATGTCCATTCAGTGTGATCGATGGTTGTCTATGATGGTACCTGGGGTGGGAGGTTGGGGCCTCGGCGAATGCCTTGCATGACCTTGTTCATGACGTCTCCGCCAACGTATGCAAATGATATTCTCCTCCTTGGAGGCATTGCTTATCCTACCCCTCCTCCTTCAAACTGTTGTTATCATCTATCACCTAACCCATCGCAAGGTTTGTGCCTTGGGAGCGTTGGCCCTCTTGGTGAGGTGTGTCGAGGAACTTCGGGGAGACATGTGCTGATTGCCAGAATCAAGCAAGTTCCTTTACATGCTTAGATTAGCCTCACTTGGTCCTTTTTTTGGTACCTGTTTTGCTGGTTGGAGCTCTCTTGTATGTCTGGAATCCTTAGCAGGGTTGGTGTGTCAGTGTGTGTGCACTACTTTTGTATGTTGCTCGGTTGTTGCTTTATTTATAAAGTGGGGTGAAAACCTTTTTCGGTAAATCAACTTGCATAACATGGCCGCCTATGGTGCACACATAACCACTGGGTTTAGAGGCACACTAATAGCCATGGTTTGAAGCAATGCCTCCAAGGAGGGAAGCGGTGTCCAAATACGCCCTCGTCGCCGACATGGCCACTGACATGCAAGGCTTTTGTGACTCCCCCGACTTAATCGTGCGCTAATCATACACACAAATGCACACGATCAAGCCTAGGGACTCACTTGAAGATATCACAACACAACTCTAACTCAAAATTAAAATAATTCAAGCTTTATATTACAAGCCAGGGGCCTCGAGGGCTCGAATACATAAGCTCGATGTCATACAAGCATCAGCGAAAGCGTTAGATATCTGAGTACATATATAAAGTAAAACAGATGGGCCTTTAAGAAGGCGGGGCAAAATAAAAACACTGATCGAAAAGGCGCAGGCCTCCTGCCTGGGAGCCTCCTAACTACTCCTGGCCACGTAGTAGTATGCTCCTCCAGAGGTGTAGTAGTAGTTGTCAACTGTGGCAGCTGGCTCCGGGGCTCCATCATCTGGTCGCAGCAATCGGGCATGGGGGAAAAAGGGGAAGCAAAGCAACCATGAGTACTCATCCAAAGTACTCGCAAGACTGACATCAGAACTAGTCTAGATATGCAATATTTTCAAGGAAGGCTATATATGTGGACTTGACTGCAGAAAGCCAGAATAGAGGAGGAGGGCCTAGCCTATCGAAGACTAGCATCTTCATCGGTCTTACAGCATAAGAAGAGTGCAGATTAGTACATAATTAAAGTAGCAAGCATGTTGTAGCAAAACCTAGAGATCCTTCCTCGACTCCCAACGAGAAAGCGATCCCGGAGCTTCCAATTAATTAAATGTATCCAGTTCAAGTATTAGCAGATCGGGATACAACACTGAGCGTCCTGTTACCGTGGACACGGCTATTCGAATAGATAATCTTCCCTGCAGGGGTGCACTACTGTTACCCAACACGCTCGATTAACTCTGGCCGGACACACTTTCCTGGGTCATGCCCGACCTCGTCTGATCGACACACCGCAGCCCTACCTAGAGCTCAGCAGAGAGGTCCCCGCCGGTCTACATCCTAAGTGCTCAGGGTTCTTGGGCCCATCGCCCTTTGCACTCCGGGTCGTTGTGTGCAGGGTGGACCCAGGCACCACCTCTGTCCTGGATGGCGTCGGCCCGACCCGGCCACAATGCTGAACTGGACGTCTGACAGAGCTTTTGGCTGATACATACAGCGCCGAGGGCCCCATTAAACCATTATCCCGCGTGGTGGTAGTGCGTATAGGCCAGTGGCCAACTCAGATCAATACCCAAATCCGTTAGTGCATTATTAATTTTAGTGACGGCTGTCGGGACAAGTCCGGAGCTACCACCACCACCTGGGTGGTACCGCTAAACAGCCAGCCGCCACAGTAACTCTCGCGGGTGCTCTCCGGGCCCGCCCGACTTTCATGTGTATCTCTCGTGGGTACCCCTCGGGGTCGACCCGACTTTAACAAGTATCAATAGTAAAGTCAAAGTACCCGGGTGTCCATAGCATCAAGGAGGAATCCAAGGAATCACCCTCGTTGGATTCCCACTCGATGTGTCCGTCAAGGTGAACCCGGAGGAATCACCCTCGATGGATTCACACTAGAGGGGTTGCACGACAGAAGCTTCGTCGAAGGTGGTGAAAGAGGAATCACCATCGGTGACCCACAACCAACTAGCTGTACCACAGAGGCAACATCAGGAATGAGATAAGAGGTATCACCCTCGGCACTCGATGTTAGCTCTGCAGAGTCGAGCAACTAAGGGGGTTGTGTAGTGATGTGCTGGTCTCAGCCCGCCGATCACATCGAACGGGGCAATGGTAACTAAGCGGGGCAACTAGGACAAGGTGGAGGGGCCACAAATGGATTTACATCCAATCTATACTAAGCATTTAGGATATCAGGTAAGGTATCAAAAGGCAGTTTACAAAAATAGGCTATGCATCAGAATAGGATCAATCAAAAGCAGTAGCAAATTCTAATGCAAGCAGGAGGGAGAAAGAATAGGTGATATAGGCATGCTCAAGGGGGTTTGCTTGCCTGGTTGCTCTGCGGCAAAAGAGGGGTCGTCGGGGATGTAGTCGGTCTCCGGAGCTGCGTCGGTCTCGGGGGCTATCGGATAAGAAGAGGGGGAAGAAACAATAAATAAAGGCAAATAATGCAACACAGATGCATGGCATGACGGTATGCAGGGTTAGTGGTGACCTAATGCATGGCTACATGTCGCAGACGAAACGGGAAAATATCTGGGATATTTTCCCGGTGTTTAGACGGATTTCGGTATACTGAACCGGAGGGGAAGGTTCCATGTTCAGATAGTTAGGAGTGATGGTCAAGCATTTTGACCACATATTCGGATTCGTCTCGTTTTTCTGGTCAACTTTCATGTAGAAAGTTTTTCGATCCGAGCTACGGTTTAATTTCTACGAATTTTCAAAGTTTTTAGCATTTTCTGAAATTCCTGGAATTAAAACTAATTCAAAATTACAGAAAAAGAAATACTACATTAGCCTGACGTCAGCATGACGTCAGCGAGTCAACCCGGCTGGTCCAGGTCAAACCTGACCAGCAGGACCCACCTGTCATAGACAGAGACTAACTAATCTAACTAACAGAGTTAATTAGCTAGGTGGGGCCCTATGTCAGTGACTAACTAGTTTAATTAATTAAGTTTTAATTAAAAATGGTGCAATTAGCTAATTAACAGAGGGGGCCCCACACGTCAACGTCAGAGGTGAACAGTAACCCACGTTGACTAAAGTCAACGGGGTCAAACGGTGGCCTGGGGCCCACTGGCAGTGACCCAGTGGTGGGCCCCGGCCACGCCAGGTCAGCGCCGGTGCTGGAGCTGCTCCGGCGAGCTCCAGACGCGGCGGCGAAGCACGGCGAGCGGCGGAAATCGCGTAGGGGGCACCGTTTGGCGCGCGGGGCGGCTCGTTCGATCGAGCGGACTGAGCCGCATCGATTTACGGTGGTCCCACGAGCTGGGGTGACCGGAGTCGTCGCCGGCGACACGAGCTGCGGGGACCCGAAGCACGGCAAGCCCGCAAACGGCGAGGCAGCGAGCAAAATGAGCGGCACTGGGCTCGTTCGACGTCTACGCGAGGTCGCAAACTCGGTGAGGGGGTCGGCAGGCCATGACAGGAGCTATCGCGACGGCGGCGAGCTCAACGGCGGAGCTGGGCTCGGCCATGGCGGAACCGGCCGCTCTGGGCGCGGAGAAGAGCAAAGAAGAGAGGGGAGAAGGGGAGAAGCTCACCGAGTGGACGCACGATGGTCCGGTGGGCGGATTAGTAGCCGCAGTGCAGGGGATCGACGGCGGCGGACGGCGGTGCCCGACGAGATGGCGAGCTCGATGCGGTTGACGTGGGGGCGCTCGGCTCGAATGGCTGGCAGAGGAGGGAGTAGCGGTCGCCGGCGCTTCCTCCAGACAAGGCCTCGGCGCTCGGGGACGGCTGCGGCCACAGGCACGAGCGGCGAACGGCGAAGGCCGCGTCGGTGAGGGAGGAGAGGAAGGGGAAAGCGGTGGAGAGCGAGGGAGGAGTGGACAGAGGAGCCCAGGGGACCGAGGGGGCTTCGCCCTTATCCCCTCGCCCACCTGCCTCGTCGGCGTGGCGGCCAGCGGCCGAAGGCGTGCGCGCGCGTCCACGGGCACTGCGACACGGTGGCGGGAGCAGGTAGAAGACACTGTGCGTGGGCTGGGCTTCGCCACTGTAGCATTGGGCCGGTAAGTGCACAGTAGTTTTATTCTTTTCTTTTCTGTTTTCCCTTTTTCATTTCTATCTTGGATTATTTAGAGCCACTAAATGAGTTTTGTAATATATGTAACTGGTCACTTATTTAACCTTGCATTATTAGACAATGCCACAAAAAGTTTGGTGGGTGTTGGACTTTGTTAAAATTTTGGTCAAATGGAAATGCATTGAATGAATTGTTTTAGCTACTGTTTTTGGTTGTTATGGTCAATTTGGGAATTTAAATAATGTTGATTTTATTTTTATAATTGCTTTGGGATTATTTGCAATATTATGAACATTTTTGTTCTGCTGTTTGGATAACTTTTAATTTTGACTTTATTTTAAATTTGAATTTGAAGTTGGATTATTTTCTAAATGAAATTTATTTAGGATGATCATGATGACATGGCAATTTAATTAGCTTAATGACAAGGTTAAGATCGGGGGATGTTACAGCTTTGGACAGTGTCCCATCCCCCAACCACGGAGGTCAAACTCGATAGCAACCCATCACCAACAATGGCATATGTCATGAGAATAAAACACAGGAAGATCCCTTGGCATGACACAACCCCGACACCCTTGGGTTCTGGGATGACCGCCAAATCAAAACACCAACCGTCTAAATGAAGCTAGGAAAATCCATCGTAGTAAGTCGACATAGTCGGGAGTAAGACCGAGGTGAACCCCACACATGCCAACCAGCCAAGAAAACCATCAGAGGAGGCGTTGGAAGAAGTGAGTGTGTACAAGAAGGTGGATTTTGGTAGAAGCAAAGAGGCAAAACATTCAGGAAACGCCTCCGAATAGGGGAACGACATCTGCGGACGTTGTCATCACAGGCAATGGCCGAGGCCGTGCACATCTTTCATTTAATTCCAACCAAATTGGTATCAACCGCACCACTGAATCGTAGGACAAGGAGCCGAGCATATCTAGACGACACCTTCGGCACAACCGGTGCATGGCCAGCGCCGCCCCAGGACAGACCAAGTCTCTAACATGCCCACCCAGCAACATGGTGCTAGACTGCCCCCCACTTCCTATTCCCTTGCTCGAAACCCACATGAGACATGCCAGGCAACCATCAACACACGCCTCGACCACCAACCGAAGCACGCCACAACCACCAACCGAAGCCACCCTCACCTGCTACCTGCAAGGCGGTAGACCGCAAGAGTGCAACCAGCCAACCTGACTACCACAATGGCGCTTCTCCACCACCTTCCGCACCCGACCTCTAAGTAGCGGCGGACACCAACACCCAAGACACGCAACATAGTATTGAAGTCGTACAAATATGAAGGTGTGGGAGACTCTGACGATAAGTAGGTGTCCAATAGCCGGATTTGGCGAAGCACCGGCACCAACGGGTCTGGGCGAGGGTAGGGCCCAGCCCAGGTTCGTAGATGCCCACCCAACCCATTATAGCATGACATGCTAACTCCCAACTGAAACACACACGCCGCCGCGTGAGACCGCCCTATGGGACCTCCCCAAGCGCGTCACCCCGATGTGGCTGCCGTGATGGGGCTCGCCGAGACTCTGCTACATCACGCTGCCGCGAGAGGGGTGGAGGTCGCCAACAAGAGAGCGACAAAGGAAGGTGGTAGGTGGAAGAGTGCTCCGTCGCCACCACGGGCAAGTCAAGGACCGTCGGTGGTGGCGGCGAGGGAGGAGGATGCGGGGGGGGGGGGGGGGGGCTGAAGGTGTGGCAGCGAGGAATCACCTAGTGAGTCGCATAGCAACCCATGTTACAAGATCGAAACATCATAGAGTTAACACTCACCTGACATAACTATATTTGTAAGTGATGCCTAGGAAAAACATCTTGAAGGCCCGACCTTCTCTCAGTCCTTAGTGACTCGTGTTCTCATGGAGTGTTATCGTGGGCTAGGCAGGTGGGCGGTCTCGAGGCCAGTGTTGAAGCTGAAAGATGGCTCTCGAGATCGCTTCTGTGA
This sequence comes from Elymus sibiricus, assembly GCA_039707655.1. Lineage (NCBI taxonomy): Eukaryota > Viridiplantae > Streptophyta > Magnoliopsida > Poales > Poaceae > Elymus > Elymus sibiricus. The sequence continues at coordinate 336,075,715 of CM077666.1, forward strand.
TGTACGATGCCTGTGCTGGCCGCTTCGGTGGCAATGTCATCGGTGTGATGAGTGTGCGGACTCAGGGCTGGTGTGGATGTCAGAGCAGCGGATCCTAAGATCGCCTTTGTGTCGTTTGGTTGTTTGTGTGGCTCATTGTATCGGTTTTCGGCCAATTTCTATATACAAAGTTAGAGCTACTGCCCGTTGCTTGAAAAAGAAAAGGCATTCTTTAGTGAGCATATGTTACCAACCTAACATATTACCAATACTAGTACAACGCCCGTGCGTTGCTACGGATTACAACACATATAAATGAATCAAACAAATGATGAATGTCGTCTTCAATGTCGAAGCTCATTTTTTTCTCGTACATCCGGGCGTGTTCGGACATCAAATGGGAGCCTAGGAGGCTCCCCAAAATTTAATCGTCTGAACAGTCCGGACTCCCCCAAATCCAGACCATATGTGAGGGAGAAATGTGGTTGTCCGGACTATTCGTCATGTTATCTCCAACATGTGGGCCAACACAAAAAACCCACCCCACGACTCACCCTTTCCTTTTCCTTGCCGGACCCTCCCCTTCCCGCTTGGTTTCCCACCGTAGAGGGACATTTCTCGCTGGAGCCCTCTCCTTTAAAACTGGATGATGCCCACCTCACCTTCGCCATGATGCCCTCTCTCCTTCACACCGTATTTCTCCATGGACCGCCAAGGAGGAGTCTCCTACCAACTTCCCCGCTCTCCGCCCTGATCCCCTACCCCATGTTCGTGCCAATCCCCCACCCCCATCAATGGGTAAGAGGCGTGCGCCGCCCGTGACCCCCCTCCGAGCCAAGAAGGCAGATCCAATGTCTCCTTAGCCATTTCCACGTTGTAACATATAGTTGAATATCGTGCATTCCACACAAATATGATGTCCGTTATTGGGCATACCTCATCTTAGCCATGGCACCCTCTCTCCTTCACACCGTACTTCTCCATGGACCGCCAGGGAGGATTCCCCCGCCCTGATCCCCCCACTCTCCGCCCTGATCCCCTCCCCTCGTGTTCATGCCGATCACCACCGCCCCGCTCTCCACTCTGATCCCCTCCCCTCGTGGGAAATGTGGTTGTCCATACTACCCATCATGTTATCTCCAACACGTGGGCCCAACACAAAAACCTCACCCCACGACGCACCCTTTCCTTTTCCTGCCGCACCCTTCCCTTCCCACTTGGTTTCCCGCCATAGCGACATTTCTCGCAGGAGCCCTCTCCTTTAAAACCGGATGACGCCCACATCACCTTCACCCTGGCGCCCTCTCTCCTTCACACCGTACTTCTCCACGGACTGCGAAGGAGGAGCCCCCGCCAACCACCCCACTCTCCGCCCTGATCCCCTCCCCCCGTGTTCATGCCGATCCGCCACCCCCATCAAGGGGTAGAAGGCGTGCGCCGCCCGTGATGCCCCCCGAGCAAAGAAGGCAGATCCAATGTCTCCTAAGCCATTGCCACGTTATTGTCACATATAGTTGAATGTCGTGTATTCCACAAAAATATGATGTCCGTTGTTGGGCATGCAACTCATATGCCAATGTGTCCGTTATTAACTCTTGAAGCAACCAAGCAATGCATTTAGCCTTCTATCCTAACTAAAAAATTGCCCGACTTGATGAAAAATAATATGAATTGCTCGCTCATGCAATTTGATGCAAATCCATCTCTGATTAAATGCAATTTGTCACATTTTCTAAAGTAGGAAATTATTCCGCTCAGACAGCCATAACTGAGAAGAACAACACCAACCCCCATCGAGATCCACATCCACATCTGTCGCATAATATAAGTAGGAGGCCCACATGTTTCCACATAATTATTAACGGGACAAGTGGACATCCCACATAATCTGACGTCAATGATAGATTCAGCTAAATTGTTGTACCGAAACATAATACCGACACTTCAGGTAACCTACCACTGATACTAGTTAATTGCCCATGCATTGCAACGAGGACATATATATTTTAGTAATTCAACATTAAATGTATCTCGCATACATATTCAAAATCTTCTTGCACACCAGACTACCTTGGTGACTTTTTTTTAACCGGTAAATCACTCTCCTTTTATTCCTTTTATTTCTCCCAACGAAAAATGTTTCTCAGAGTGATATGTGAATGGCTATATCGACAACCATAACAAAATATCAAGAGCTAAAAACTCTTTAATCAAAGAATTTAAGAATGTATCCATGATGCATTTGACATTTATTCCTTTCCATAAATGTGCCTTGTGTTATCAAACGTTGATTTTTTTTCATAGATTTGGTCTTTAAAGATTGATTAAGGATCACCGTGATTAATTCCTTTCCATAACAACATTACTAAATTTGGCAAATATAATCTGGATTAAATAGATCAGTGGGCTAGAAGCCTAGAAACAAGTTTAAATAAATTGGTGGGATGGAAAAAATCAGTGGGGGAGATTTAACCGGAATGGAGGCGACGCTACCAAATCATCATGACATACAAGTCTGTGCCGATTCTGGTAGTATGCCGAGCAAAAACCAACATATTGGTCATAGAAAAAATGAAACAGAAAAAAAGAAAACCAAAAAACGAAACACAGAAAAAAATGAAAAATAAAACGCGTGCACGCGTGAAATGGGCCGGCCAACTTTGATTAGTTGATCTTTTAGATTTGATTTGATTCGGGTATGAGTAGTCGAAGGTAAGGAATGTTTGGAGTTAGTTGAGATTTTTAAGGTTTGATTTGAATGAGTTAATGCATGAAGTTGTTTGGAAAAGTGTCGATTTGATTGAGTTAATGCACGCGTCAAATGGGCCCGCCAAAATTGGTTGCGCTTGACAAAAAGTTATCCGTAAGACGCTCGTGGGCTTAATATAGAGTTTGCCAAGGGGTTGATGGGAGTGAGGCGAGACTACCAACTCCCTCTTTAGGAGTAGAGATCTTCCTTACCAAAAAGGATTTGCAAAATGAATTGCACTATTTTTACGGTCCAACTCGGTATGGTTGTGTGCATCAACCAATGAGGCCGTGACTTCTCGAAAAAAAAAACAATCTGACTCAGTTATTTGATATTAGCATTATCATGTTTCTTGATCACCGTGATACCCCGTGCAAATGCCATGCCGATGACCAGATGCTGTATAAGCAAAATATAGTATTTTCAATCTTATCTGTACTCACCTGTATGATACCTTCTTCACCCTATCATCATGAATGTCCTTCCTATCCATTCTGCAACAGCAAAAACCAGAGTTATCAACATGGAAACAACAGAACAAGAAATAGTTTTTTTTTTTCATTTTCAAAACGAAGGTTGAGACCCCGGCCTCATGACAAAACCATAGCTTAGAAACATAAATTCTGCTCGATAGCATTGTCCCTGTGACCTGTCAAGCATGTCCATTGTCTCCCATAAATGGCGAGTTGGTGACTAGTTAAAAGTTCACAGCAACAGCAAGAAGCAAAAGCAACCAGGCTCAGACATACCCAGTAAGATTTACGGCCAGTTTCCGCAGCTCCTCGCTAACCTTCAGTTGCTCAAGCGCACGCCATCCATTGACTTTTATGCTGATTCCTGCCCCCGTTGCCCTCAAGCTCTCAGCCTTCTCGAGAACAAGGCTGTCTATACCTTTTCTGCATTGACATTTTCGGCTAAGCTACTGAAATACAAGTGATTTTAAATAGCGCGTATAGCTCCGCTATAGCACGCTGCAACGTTTAGAAAAGGTCATGCGCTAAGAGATTTTGGCACAAACACATGAACAAACATTTTAAATAACGCGCTATAGCACGCTATAGCTTTTAGGAGAGGCTTAGCCCGCTATTTAAAACTATGAACACTATTCCTAATTAAACTCACTGCATAAAAGGATCATACATGTGAAGAGCAAGCGCAGTTGCGAGGCCACAGATTCCGCCGCCGACGATTAGAACGCCGTGAAGCTCCTCTTCTCCGGTTGCCATCTCCTTCGTGACTGCCAAACAAGCTTCAAGCGAATCAAGAAAATTAATGGAGCACCGTAGGTGGGCAGTGGACAGTCCGTAGTGCAGCACAGCTTCAGACTAGCTGTAAATGATGCAACAATGAAAAAAAATTGTACTCCTGTGAGCCTGTGACATCTCAAAGGATTCCGTCACTGACATAAAGCTACCAATCTTGATTCAAGATCCAATTGGTTGAATGCAGTGCCAAGGCCAGCACGAGGCAAAAGCGTTTCTCCACTATTGCGAATCCAAGAACAGGCTACAAATTCCATAACTTACTTGGATATTTATTTCTAATCATCAAATCCAAATGGCTCGAACCAAACAGTAAGTTGATAAAACTTACTGAAGAAAAGCTGCTCTCTCGGGCCGACGTCCCGGATGCTCTCTCACTCTCTCGGGTGGCCCGCCCCGCGCCTTCCTCTCGCCAGCTCCGGCGGACACACTTCCCCCGGCCACTGACCACGCCCCACGCAGGTCAGCTCTCCCTCCGCATGCTTGGATTTGAAGTTCTAAAACGAAACTGGCAAGGATGCACGAAGCGTTGCTTCTGTGGTAACGAGGAGCCGATGAAGCATCTATTTGTTCGCTGCCCACTCGCCAGGCTATTTTGGCGATCTATCCATATAGTTTTTTTTATCTAACTCCAGCCAAGAGTAGCTGGGCAAAGCCCTCGTGGTGGGCGGCGGCGAGGCGACGCGTTGGGTTCTTCTAATCTCGGCAGCGACCATCATGGTTGCACATCGGAAGGAGGCGGCAGTTCTGGTGGGTCTGTGTGGCGCGGCGGCGGCCTTGCTGTGTATTGCGGTGGCCACCGAAATGTGTTCGTGAGGGTTGCTTTCTTCAGATTTGGTGGTTGGTTTTGGCGGTGAGATGCATACTATGGACGACGGCTTTGACGCAGAGAGATGGTTGTGCAGCGCCGGCGGTGGCACATCGCATGTAGCTGCTTGGATCGCAGGAAGTGGTGACGACAACACATGAGTGACGTCGATGGTGGTGCAAGTTATACGAGTCAACCTTCTTCTCCCTCTCTCCTCTTAATCTTATTCCAGAGTATTACTCTTCACTACAGAACATTACTCATATATATTGTTTGCTCATTTTACACAAATTGTATATGCATGCAAATCTCATCACACAAATCAGAATACTCGTTGATTATTTTTCCATGATATTTAATTTACAAGGCGATATTCATATTAGTAGAAAAATGGGCATTAGAAGCGGGCCACAGAAGCAGTTTTGACCGAGCAGTACAAAGTCGTCTATAATAACCCCACATCAGGCGGTTGTGATTACTGTACAAAGCGACGGAGGCGGTCAATAATATGAAACTACCTGCAGGAAATAGTGGAGGCGGTTGGTAATATGAAACCGCCTAAGGTCAGGTAGTTTCGCTTAAAAGACCACTGACCCTTCCCGAGTCCACAGTCAAACGGTAGCCATATACTAGCACAACCGACGAATTGTTGAACTCCCTGAGGAAGACTCTTGTATACTTCTTCTCCGATGACCGTCGTCGACCTAGTACTCCAGTGGTAGATTGCCCTATCTAAGGCGGCGCTGTGGCAGATTTGCCCATCTACAGCGGCACATTGGTAGATCGGTCCATCCACGGTGGCAGATCCGCCCATCCACGGCGGCGCGGTGGCATATCCGCCCATCCGAGGTGGCATGGCGGTAGATCTAATTTGGCCATGCCATCGACCAAGGCTATTGACCATCAGTCGCGTATCCGGTTCCCAGAGGTATGTCGTCGACCTAGGCGGCTCGGTGGGGAGATGGGTGACAGCTGCTGAAAGGGGAATGGCGTCATCGCCGACCTCAACCGAGCCTTCCCAGGTGGACATTCGGCACGGTAAGCTCCCAATTGTTACTGGCCTTTGTGCCAATGGAGTTTTGTACTGTTAGCTGTTCTGTGCTTATAGATTTTGGTAGGTTAGCTGTTGCTTATGGAAATATGTTTGGTATTTAGAGTCTCGTCACTCTCGTAACCATTACACCTTAGGACCCAACAGGCTAGGGTGCGTCGAGGGTCCTTCCTCCTATGGGAATCCATCCTTCCAGAATGTTCCTCATCTTGGCTTACAAGTCAAGGACCCCTCATCCGATCGGCGCTCGAGGTCAGTTAGTAAGACGTGTAACCCTAGGCCTCGTCCTCCTTTCGTCCCATCCGCATAGGCGAGGAGGAAGATCTCGGTCGCGCAGACGCGAGCGGTAGGGACGGACGGCACCATGACGATCGTCGCGAGGGTTAGGGCAAGTGGTGGACGGGCTTTGAGGACGCGCGTGGAGAAGGTGGTGAAGGTGAGTGTTGTGGCTAATGTGGGGGTGGGTGCGGTAGTTATAGCCGATCGGTATGGCTAGCGGCGCATCATGGGAGACGCGACGGTCACCGGAATTCAATGCATGAGCCCGTTTGCGCCGGCGTGGCTTGCGACCAGGGGAAAGTCGAAATATGGATGTCCGTCCAGTCCAGTCTACATCTGTGGGCCCACAGTGGAATCCACGGTCAAACTCGTCTCCCACTGGTTGTAGTTGACATGACAAGGGGTGGGTCCCATAGAGGAGAAAACGAGTGAAAGCACCTAAAAAGAGTAAGGCCTCCTTTGGTTTGGATAAATTTTGTAGGAATTCCATAGGATAGGATTTCTATAGGAAAAATTCCGTTAGAGCCCTTTGGTTTGTAGGAATAGAATCCTATTCCTATGGAGGAATTCTTCCTATCCTTTACATTTCATAGGAAAATAAACATTAGGCTAGACTCAATGGGAAAAAAATCCTATGATGTGAACCAAAGGACATCTACTTTCCTATTCCTGCGAACCAAAGGAGGCCTAAACGGGTAAAAGCAAACAACAAACTTGATGGCAATTCACGGAGACGGGCAGCAGGGGCATGCAGCTAATTTCTTCACGAGCGTTAGTGGCGCAGACTGAAATACACAAGTTTGAGTGGCATGATTTGAATATGCAACTTCGATAGTGGCACAGACCGGATTTTCCCTATGTACTTTTGTGCATATGACTAACATATTGTTGAACAAATTAGTAGTCAAGGTCTCTATTAGAATGCGTGTGAGAATTATAAGCTCAAACAGAGGGAGTAGATCTTAACTAATACTTTGGAGTACTTGCAAGGAGATGAACATCCATAATATTGTACTATATCGCAATAAGTACATGACTACTTTATCATGTTAGGTAAACAGTAATTGAGATGGAGAGGGCGTGAGATCTACAACTAAGCCTCCATGTGATTTTTTTTTTGAAACGGAGGCAAAAGAATTGCATCATCGATTAATTAAGAAGAAGAGAATTGCCCGGTTAATTAGTGGAAAACCGGGCTAAAACCGATACAATCATATCATAATTGGACTACTCACCAATCATGAGACCCCACGAGCACACATGCAACTCCTCAAACCCTCCCAACACATAAAAATCGTAACTCTGACGCTTGTACAACACGATGGAACCCGACAAGAACATCTCAACAAAAGATAGTGCACCACGCCAAAACCACAAAGACGACCCAAACCATGAAGATGAGCCGAGGGGCCGAGAATCATCCATTAAGTAGCTGTGGGCGCCTTACCTATGGCGTCACTCTTCTTGCCTTTGCACCTTAGTGACTTCCCCTTCACTATACCGGTCTGAGGGCAATCAGTCGCCTTCTTGCATTTTCCCTTGAATGTCGTTCACGTCAAGAGGCAAGCAATCGCCCTTCCAGTTCCAGGGCTAATAGCCTCCACGCTAGCAAGCAAGTCACAAAGCTCTTTTGCAAAGAGAGCATTTGAATTATCCGTCGGTGGGGGTGGAACGGGTGCCAAAGCCACATCTGAGTGTCCAGGCGAGTTCACCTCACGCAACTCACATGTCAAGGTTGAATCATGTCCCTCACACGTGGTTGTCTGTGTGTCCACTGTATGCTCCACTGATAGCGGCGAATCAGAACTAGCACAGAGCACTTGAAGTTCGGGCATCACTTGCAGCACAGGAGGCACAACCACGGCAATGGTCCCGCCCTCATCGGTAGACAACACGGTGGACAAGGCAGACGACGATGATGAGTTGTCCACAGCTCTAGGGGAGAAACAGCCATAGAGCTCCGCAACCTTGTTCTCCACCGAGCCACCAACATCGACCTCACTAGGAGCACATGGCATAGGAGCAGACTGCCCGACAGCCGACACAAGAGAGAGCTTTCCCAGAGCAGCCTCCGCTCGCTCCAGAAAGCTCCCAACGCGCACTAGGAGCTCAGCCTGGGCTGCTAGAGTGGACTGGAGCAGTACATCGGATGAGGTTGCCGGCTCAACATGAGCGGAAACAACCGATGCCCATGACCTGTGAGGAAGCACCTTGGATGGGAGTTGGGATTTCATCGGACCTTCACAAGGAGCTGGAGCTTGGCAATGCTCGGTGCCGGGGCGAGACCGATTTTAGATGCATGCTAACATATACGAAGTTGGTAGATGCTACGATTGCATCATTTTGTAGTCGCAAACAGACACCTGATCACTGACAGACCTAACATATCGGTCCACTAACACAAGATGGAATCCGTTGATCTGCAAGGTTAAAAATCATCCGAATATGAAAATATAAAAAGCTATTGCACAAGCAAAGGGCTGATCCGAAAAGATACGATCCAGAAATGAATACTAAGTTTTTATAAGATAATGTGCACACATTAGCACAAACGACATTATTGATTTGGTTTCTATTCACTGATGGGATTGCATGTGCTTTATTCCGGGGAAATAAGCGAGAGCATCTTAGATTGTCTCTAGCAGTTCGTCCAAACGGTTGTTTATATGATATATAGTTGTCGCTAGGTGGTCTACGTGCCTAGTTGTATTTTTTACTTGTGTTCTTTGTACTACTTTAACAGTTGATGAATAGATCAAAAATTATCCTCGCAAAAAAAGATATATATACAATACTAGAAGGGCTGGAAACATTTCGCTGCGTCGTTGGTGATGTTGGGACTTCATAATATTTTTTTATTTGGTTTGGTGAGTGAGGAAGATGATGAAGTGTTTTTATTTTTTATAATGTGGTGTTTGATGAGCCTCTTTTTTGCGGTGTGATTCCATGTTATTTGCTAATCAACCCACACATATGTTTAGAAGTTTTTTGCGCCGGTGATTATGCCTACTATATTGGCGCTATCTTGTCACATGTTGGTGCTTCTTTTATTCAGGTGATAAGAGGGTGCATGGGACTGATGTGTCTGTATAGGCTGGGTGTTGCCGACTGATGATAAATCGTTGATCAAGTCAAAATCACGACCAAATCAAAAATCGAACACCTCAATCGACTGAGGGAGGTCCAAAATTAGGGAGCATAGTGAATTTAAAGATGAGTGAAAATTCTCATGAGCAAATTGTCCGTAGGATAGTCTATCGATCGACATTGTCCACATATCTATGGATCCTAAAGAAAATATATATGTTGGAGAGTGTTTCTCACCTCATATTGTCTGTATCTCAAATAGACAGTTGTTTTAAACTTTATCATATATTGTTAAAATATACGAGAGAGAATATAAACTATCTGCATATAAACTATCCGCTGGAAAATTGGAAAAAATTGAGATAGAATATTTTTGTGTTGTCTATATGAAAATTGAGGCAACCAAATTTAGACAAGCTGCTAGAGATGCTCCGAGGCTCGATTTGTAGGCCAGATATTGCCGAGTCTGGGTCAGAAATGTTGAAGTGTTAGGCGCAGAAGAAGTTTGCTACTCCTACTTCCTTTATGTCACAAGTAAGTGATGATTTAAACACTGGCGCGGTTGTATGACCTAACTTTGACAACTAACTTTCAAAGTAACACGATTACAAATACGAGGAAAATTATAAGAAATTACAAAGAGGTGTGCTTCAGTACACCCCCTTACAAAAGTTATGACTTCCGAGACAGATCAATGGTCGAGGTTAGAGCTTACGTCTTAGTTATAAAAAACGTACTATAGTCCATTTTATGTGGATTTCACCCCGTCAGTTAACAACACCTAAATTGCAGGAGCATTCATATTCTCATGCAGCACACGGACTAGTTCAATTGCAGGTCTATCATGTGACTCAAAATTAAACCGTACTACTCCCTCCGCAGTCGGTGGTATAATTTTTGTTCCCGCCGTAGTCGGTCTCGTTGGTTAAATTTATGGTCAAACTTAGATCTCAGTAAGCGCGGGCACACTACATTGTGGAATGGAGGGAGTACTATACACGAACGTTGTATCAGCCAGAGTTTTGGTACGATAACAACTCCGTCTTTGGCCATTCTTTGGTTATCGAATATAGTATTATTAAAATGATAGAAAATAAATTGCTTAGATGTAACAACAGAAAAAGAGTTGAAAGAATCGGCGATGGTTTGCATGAAACAAAATACTTCACGCATGTCTCGATATCCCATACAAGCCCAACCAGAATATGCTACTCCCTCCATTCCATAATGTAGTGCGTCCGCGTTTCGAGATTTAAGTTTGATTATAAATTTAACCAACGTGGGCGACTGCGGCGGGAGCAAAAATTATACAATTGAAAACTTCTTTCAAATACGAATTCAATGGTATAATTTTTGTTTCCGCCATAGTCGGCTACATTGGTTAAATTTATGGTCAAACTTAAATCTCAAAAAACGTGGGCGCACTATATTATGGAATAGAGGGAGTACATTTAACGTATATGCAGCGTAGCAAAGAAATGAGTATAGAGTCCAATTCCAATACAGCTATCAACAGGCAACAGCCGACAGGCAACCTGCTAAACAGCCTAGCAAGACACAGTCTCCACTCAAACAATGAAGACATGATAGAGCATGCGGCTATGTATGGCAGACAACAAGCATGGAATCACGCGACTGGTTTGTTTGTTTGTTTGTTTTTTTTTTTTTTTTTTTTTTTTTTGCGATTGGTTGGCCAGAGCAAATAATACCGTAGCGCGGTAAGTGCATGACTATACTTTATCTGTGTTAGGTAAACAATAATAGACATGGAGAGGATCTGGGAGATATCGAGATTTCAGATGCATGCTAGTAACTGATGTAAGTGTATATAGATGGAGTTGGTAGATAGGACATGTATTTGGCAATTGCATCTGACATTTCTTGTCACAAACAGACACTTGACCACTCGCGACTGACAGGACCCAGCCTAGCCTGCGGTTCCGCTGACACATGTTGGGCTCCTTATCTTCAAGGTTAATAAAAACAATGGAATATAAAAATATACAAAGTTGATCCACAAACAAAGAGCTGGTCAGAAAAGATACGATCTAGAAATAGAATACACGTCTGTAACTTAATGTAAGACATTTAATTCTTAGGGTGGTTATGTCTCAGTTGACTGAGATTTAACCAAGTCTCAGTCAAATGACAGTAACATGAAAAAAAGAAAAAACTGAACACTCGTAGATATAGCATCGACAGAGACTTAACGAAGTCTTAGTCGACTGAGACTTAGCAAGACTGTTAATTTTTATTTATTTTTTATGAAAAGGGTCAGGTTTATTATAAAAGTTGACCGCAAGTACAAAGCATGTCAAACATAATAAAAATTATATTGAGATTCTGAGACCACCGAACGACCACTACTCCCGTCAGAACGAGCCGCCGACGCATGCCGCTCCCCTACTGGAGCCGGCTTGACCTTTTAAATAACAGCAGGAAAGTCTTCGTGCACGTGCCTCTAAGGAACAACGCCCTAGAGCCGCAGTCGTCGCCGTTGAGCCCTTGCATAGATCTGAATTATTTGACATCAAATCTCGCCAAATGACGCCCTAACCTCACCGCCCCAAGAAGATGGCAGGAATCAATGCCGGAGGTCCGTCGACTACGTCCATACGGACGAACTCAAGGAGGCTCGGAGCCTGGAACACAAACTCGAAGAAGAAGTGCCGTCATCCGCCCGTGCGCCGGATCTGCGAGGACTAAAAAACTCTAACCCAAACTATTAATCGAAGCAAACGCACTATTAAGTTAAACTACAAAATGTCTTACATTAAGTTACAGAGGGGTAAGTTTTTATAAGATAGCATGCACCGATCAACACAAAGGCTTTATTAAGGGACGAGTGCTAACATTCGACCTTGGTGCGAACGCACGGAGCGAACAGATATTTCCCTCGGCGTACACTCACAAACCCTTCCCTGCAGAACTTTTTAGAATTGTCTTTTTTTTTCCGAACTAACTTTTTAGAACTGTCAATCTATAACAGCGAGATTTACCATCCTATAATAGAGAGATTAGCCATGCTAAAAACAATAATTGCGAGACTATATATAGAAGAAAATTGTCATACTACAGCAGAGAAAAATTGCCATGCATTTTAAAGATTTGTCATGCTGCACCAGAGAGAATTGCGAGGCTAAAGAGAAGAGAAAATTGTCCGCATGTTTAGAAATTACCATGATACAGCAGAAGAGAATTGTTATGTTAGCGGAAGAATGTTACAGCAAAAAAATTGCTATGGTACAATAAAGAAAGTTGCCATGCATGTCTAGGAATTGATATGCCACGACAGGACAAATCGCTACAAAATGGGTGATTTCTTGTGACGGGTCACTTGTGTCACCTAAAATCGATTTTCATCACCAAAAATGGGGTCATGAAAATTTTCCACTTCACCCCATGCGTCACCGAAGTGCCGTCACAGAAAATAAAGTGCTGATGGTATCAATTTTTCTGTCACATAAGATCATCTCTTTGGTGACGGTTCTCATTTTTTCAGCGAAGTCTATTTTAAGTGACAACGAAGACCGTCACCATTTTATCATTCGATTTATCACCAAATAGCGGTTTCAATGACGGTAAACCATCACTAACGATCAATGTGTCAGGTTGGACCGCTCAACGATTCTTACATATGGGTCCACATGGTGGTGACATGGCTGCTTACATGTGGGTTCATACATAGATTTTTCGGTGACGGTGTGCGTCACTAATAATTTGGCTCATCAGGTTTGACTGGTCAACGATGTTGACATGGTTGCTTACATGTGGGTGCAGGCGTAGTTTTTTTTGTGACGGTGGGCGTCACTAACAATTTGGTTCGTCAGGTTTGACCGATCAACGATGGTGGGCCTATTGATGTGGCTGCTTACATGTGAGTCCGTACGTGGGTGACGTGACTACTTACATGTGAGTCGAGACGTTGGTGATGACATGCATTGTTGTCACAATTACCTCACAGTTTGTGCATGCTGTCAATTTGTATAATATCACAATTTGTAGCCAAATTTGAATATAATATATAATTCGTCAAAATTTGAATATGAATTTGACTTTATACAAGAATTAAATTCAAATTCAGCTCTCAGCTTTGATTAATACCGAAGCTTGACAATTCTGACACAACAGCAGACAATACTATAATCATCCATGGGACAGAGTATCATACACGAAAATAAGACACATGACACAGTTTCATGACGAAAATAAGACACATGACCAGTAGGATAGGCGTGGTTTCCATAAGTTGCCATGTGATGCTTAGGACATCGTCCTAAGGAGGTAACTAAGCATTGCATCTATTTGTTGCTGCCTCATTTCCAAACCCAAGGTTTTCTCTTCCAGATCCTTCTTGATAGCTTCAAGTTCTTCATGTTGTTGCCTTCTGACTTCTTCATTTTCTACTTATTGGGCAACTAGTCTTGCAACAAATTGAACCATGTCTTGCAACTTCTTTTCGAAAGCCAAAGTTTTTTCCTTCTAGGTCTTTCTTCATAGCTTCAAATTCTTCCTGCTGCTTAGTTTCGAGATGTCCAAGCTGATAGGCTTGCATTCAGGTGGGCCTTTCATTATTCAAACTTTGCATGCAGATATCATGTACCCAGGTTACAACATATGGCACGACCGGTTCAATATTTAGGTATAGGAAAATTACTAAAAATGGAGATGCATGTGACTAAATATACAGTGCAAGCTAAAGTGAAGGCAATCTAACAATTTAAAGAAGTGTTTAGTAAAAAAAAAGTTCGTCGACTCACCGCATGAACCCGCTTTCTCTTCTTGTGTTTGAGCTTGGAAATACATCTGAAATAAGATGCATGATACGTTCCCACTCTTGATGCATCATTTGTATACCCTCCTTCTTATGTTCCATTGTAGAACCAACAACTTTATAATGTAGTTCAAGACATAAGATTGTATAGTACTCCCTCTATAAACAAATATAAGACCGTTTAGATAAGTAGTCTAGTGATCTAAACGGTCTTATCTTTGTTTACAGAGGAAGTACAATTTATAGTACCTTAGCAGTTAAGAGTATGTGAACATATTTTGACCATATATGAAGAGTTTACATGAGTATTGTCCTCTAAATCTCTAACAAGCTCATCAACAAGGGCCAACTATGCATCTTGGTTCATATTCAGGATCAGAGTCTATCTCTTCTTCTTGTGGTTGTGTCTTTTGTTGTGCACAACCATAAACTAAAAAAATGTGCGAGGGATCTAATACCTTGTAGATCATCGATATGCCTTTTTTTCCCTTCAGATGTTTTGTTAGATGACAGACGTTCCCCTTCATGGTTTGTGCCCTAAGATTCTCATATGGCATCGGTGATCTGACAGCTTCTGGTGAAGAACAATGAAGAGGAATTAAAAATAAGTATAATACGGGATGCCAGTCTGTATAAACTATGGTGCCAAAATGAGCAAACATGTATGAAGTTGTCCAATGATCAAGGAACTAGATTTATAGACCTAGTCACAGGTGTGGAAAAAAAATTAGATGCAGGGGCAAGGGGAGAATCATGACCTTGTCATTGAGGATGAGATATTGGGTTAGTTTTACCATTTGAGCGGATGGACTTGATTCCAAGGCCATCGATCATGTCATGCTGCGCGAGGAGACCAAAGGAGTTGTGGTGGCGGAGCAAGTACCACCGGCAGGGAGGGAGACGCACCCAGTGAGACGAGAGGGAGGCGGGCGCTCAAGAGGAGTGGAGAGAATGAAAACTGAGGCAACCAAAAAAATTGTAGTGAACAAAAAATTTGAGCTTGAAGTAAAAGTTTGAGCATTTTCAGAAATATTTCTAAACACTTCCAGAAAAAGTTTGAGCACTTTCCTAAATATCAGGGGCACTATCAAAAGTAGATCAAGCACTATAGGAATTACTCACAAGGACTTCGAGAAATAGTTTGAGCACTTTCACGAATACACGGTAACACTTTTAAAAGTAGTTTGAGAACTATCATCAATGTTTGTAAACACTGTCACCATATAACTTCAAAAGTTGACGACATCATATGTATTGTCATGGGTGTTCACAAATGTAAGTTTATGTTGTCGGTTGTTATGTCATAATTTGAGATCATACTTTGCGAACAACTGATACCTACCACCTCGTCAACCCCCTTGCAAGAATGTTTATCGAACATACTCCATACTTTTTATAAATTATTTATACCACATATTAGAGATGATTTTGAAATTTCAGATTGTTTATATCACATTTGCTACTTTAAGGGTTCTTTGTGCATTTATCGACTTTTTCATATAAAATAGAAAATAATATAAATATGGTTAGTCAAATGTTCAATTATGCACGCAATCATATCATGCAAATAGGATATGGTTCAAAGATTCCCCCTAGATTAGGCATATATTTGCTAGTACTTGGCTTTGTAATGGGTTGGCTTGGAAATCTAAGAGGTTTATAATGGACAATCATTTTTAAATGTGCATGTAACGTGAACACAAGACTAGAGATCATGTATATTATCATGAGCGGTGACAAATGAAACTTCATATTGTCGTTCGTTATGCCATTATTTGAGATCCTACTTTGCTAATAACTCATAATTGCCACCTTGTGAATCACTTTGCAAGAATATTTATCCAACATACCTCGTAATTTTTATAAAATGTTTACTCCGCATATTACGGAGGATTTCAAAAATTTAGATTGGTTAAATCTCATTTGCTTCTGTTATGGTTTATGTGCATTTTTATCATTTCCATCATTAAAAATAGAAAACAAACTAAATATGGTGTGAAAAATATTACAATATTCAAGGGGTCATCTCATGGGCATAGGAGATGGTTGAAAAAAATCTCACTACAACTGACATTTGTTTGCTTATACCTTACTGACATTTGTTTGCTTATACCTTGCTTTAAATTGGATGGATGTAGTACCATGTTACTGACAAATTCAAGTCCATCTAAGAGGTTTGTAATAGAAAATAAATTATTATTATTCATGTACCTTGAACAATGGACTAGACATCATGTATATTATCATGGGTGGTGACAGATGTAACTTCATATTGCCGGTAGTCATGCCATTATTTGAGATCCTACTTTGTGGATAGCTCATAAGTGCCACCTTGTGAAGCACCGTAGAAGAAAATTTATGCGACATACCCCATATTTGTTATACATTATTTACTCCACATACTAGGGAGGAACTCAAAATTACAGATGGATTAGATCTCATTTGGTACTTTTAAGGTTTATGTGCATTTTTGGTATTTTTTATCATAATATATATAAACTAAATATCTGATGAAAAACATTACATTATGCAAGGGGTAATCTCATGGGCATAAGAGATGGTTGAAAAAATCTCACTACTTTTGACATTCGTTTGCTTGTACTTTGCTTTTTATAATGGGTTGATGTAGGACCACGTTACTCACATATTCAAGTCCATCTAAGAGGTTAATTAAAAAAAGTCCATCTAAGAGGTCTGTAATGGGCAATCAGTTTTCAATGTGGATGTAACTTGAACAATGAACTAGAGATCATGAGTGTTGACAAATGTCACTTCATACAAAGCAGCAAAAAACATTGAATAAAAAACATATCAATTTTTTTAGATCAACCCATTTTTTTGAAAAAAAGGAGCACCAAGATTCAAACCTGGCATGAAGGCCGAGAAAACATATGTCTGTGCCACATGCGCTATACACAGAGTTTGCAATGTTTTTCTTAGCAGACTTACTAAAGTAAATAAACAACATAATGTGTCCATGCTAGATCGATGTTGGATAATGCCTGCTTCGTCTGACTCCTAGAACCACTTGACGACTTTGTAGGAACAAGCCTGGAAGTGGTGTACATGGCACCACCACGTCAGAGGTTGTCCATGTTGGAATTATGCCCTAGAGGCAATAATATTGTATTATTTATTTAAACGTTTATAATTAAGAGTTTATATTCTTTGCTATAACTGCTATGATCCTGGAATATGCGATTCAGTGGAAAATTCATAAGCACGTGTGGAATGATAAACGGTAAAACCTGATTCCTAGTCTCGCCTCTAGGACTAGCTCAAGTGTTGTTTGTGATCATGTTTTCCGGATCTTGGGATATCGTTCAGTGTAACGATAGTCCCAAAACAACTTTGAGAGTATGACGTTAGAAGAACAATCATATTGAATTGACCCAACTTGTATGTTATACTTTGAGATACTATCGTCACAAGTCAATCGTTATAACACAGAGAGTTAACATATGCTTTAGTTCCTTAGACCATGAGAGTATCGTTGCCACTTCTTACCGTACGATGGACTTTGGGGTTGCTCAAACATCATCTGTAAGACAGTGATCATAACGACAACTTACAAGTACATCAAAAGTTTGACAAGGGGCTAGATAGATCAAGAGTGGGATTTGCTCCTCCGACAATGGAGAGATATTCTTAGGGCCCTCTCGGTGTGAAGGCATCCATCATCGTCTGGCCAGACACAGGTGACTAGGTCACAGGGATGCCAAAACATGTCAACGAGAAAGAAGAACAAAACCGGTAATGAGGAGACCTGTATAGTGAGCATGAGAATAACTCGAGAGGATACCGATATATCTCACCTCAGGTTTTGTAAAGTATCGTGAAGAAAACGTAATAGCGCATGATAACCAAAGGTTCACTCTTGTATTCATAGGGATCGATATGGAGGTCCATGGTTCCGCTATTGGTCATTGAACGAAAGGAGTTTTGATCATGTCTATGTTTTATCGAACCTACAAGGTCACAAGCTTAAGGAAATCACGATCTGTTGAGTGTTAGTGGAATGAGAGTTATGAGAAAATATTCTCAGAATAGTTTTGGGAATAAAAAATAGTTTCGAGAGAAACCAGAAGCATTTTGGGGTTACCAGAAGTGTTTCGGGGAATACCGGGAAATAATATATAGGTGGAAATTGTTTCCGGGGACCTAATATAAATAATATAGGGATCTAATATTGATTAACATGCTCCGAGGATTCATTTAGGTGCTATGGACTAAAGAAAATAGCTAAAGGCCTTTTAGTGGTGAACTAATGGGCCTAAGAGGCCTAATTAGGGGTGGTGCCCCTAATAGCTTGCTAGACAAGCTAGGTGGGGCGCAAGGGAGTTGGAGGAGTACTCCTCCTCCTTGGAATGCCCCAAGGGAGGGATTACCCTCCTCCAAGTCGGCTAGGCTCCCTCCCGCACCTATATATATGCAAGGGGGTGCCCCTTCAAGAGACACAAGTTCTCCCTTGATCTCGGGCAACCCCCCTCTTACTCTAGTTCTAGTTCTCTCTAATCCTCATAATAGAGAAGCCCTATGAGGTTTGATGACCCACAAGTATAGGGGATCAATCATAGTCCTTTCGATAAGTAAGAGTGTCGAACCTAATGAGGAGCAGAAGGAAATGATAAGCGGTTTCAGCAAGGTATTCTATGCAAGTGCTGTGAGTAGTAGTGACAGATAATTTGATAGCAAGATAATTCGTAACAAGTAACTAGTAGCAATAGTAACAAATGTGCAGCAAGGTGGCACAATCCTTTTTATAGCAAAGGACAAGACGAAAGTACTTCTTATAGTGAACAAAGCGTTCTCGAGGACACATGTTGTCGTCTAGTCACATTCGTCATGTTTAGTTGATTCACATTCATTACTTTGATAATTTGATATGTGGGTGGACCGGTGCTAGGGTGTTCTTCTTACTTAAACAAGCAACCCACTTATGATTACCGCCTCTCTCAAGCATCCGCAACTACGAAAGAAGAATTAAGATAAATCTAACCATAGCATGAAACATGTGGATCCAAATCAGCCCCTTACGGAATAGCTCATAAACTATGGTTTAAGCTTCTGTCACTATCGCAACCCATCATCTACTTACTACTCCCCAATGCCTTCCCTTAGGCCCAAACATGGTGAAGTGTCGTGTAGTCGACGTTCACACGACACCACTAGAGGAAGAACAACATACACATCATCAAAATATTGAACGAATACCAACTTCACATAATTACTTATAACAAGACTTCTCCCATGTCCTCAAGAACAACGAAACTACTCACAAATCATATTCATGTTCAATATCAGAGGAGTATAATGTGTAATCAAGGATCTGAACATATAATCTTTCACGAAGTAAACCAACTAGCATCAACTACAAGATGTAATCAACACTAGTAGCAACCCACAGGTACCAATCTGAGGTTTTGAGACAAAGATTGAATACAAGAGATGAACTAGGGTTTGAGATGAGATGGTGCTGGTGAAGATGTTGATGAAGATTGGTCCTCCCACGATGAGAGGATCGTTGGTGATGTTGATGGCTTTGATTCCCCCCTCCCGGAGGGAAGTATCCCTGGCGGAATCACTCCGCTGGAAAGCAAAAGTGCTCCTACCCAGGTTCCGCCTCAAGACGGCGGCGCTGCGTCCCAAAAGTCTTCTCTTGATTTTTTTCTCTAGGGCAAATGGCTTCATATAGGAGAAGATGGCTCACGGAGGCCTGCTGGTGGGCCCACAAGCTCATATGGCGCGCCTGGCTCACTGGTGGGGCCCCTCCTGGTGATTCTTTTTCCAGTATTTTTTATTAATTCCAAAATAAATCTTCGTAAATTTTTAGGTCATTTGGAGCTCTGGAAAATAGCTATCTCTACTGTAGGTCTGATATGTCTCCAACGTATTTATAATTTTTTTGTTCCATGCTATTATAGTATCAATCTTGGATGTTTTATATGCAATTATATGCCATTATATATCATTTTTTGGGACTAACCTATTAACCTAGTGCCCAGTGCCAGTTGCTGTTTTTTGCCTGTTTTTGTCTTTTCAGAAAATCATTATCAAACGGAGTCCAAATGAAGAAAAACTTTGGATTAATATTTTCTAGACCAGAAGGGACCCTCGAAGCTTTGGGAGAAGACCATAAGAGCCACGAGGGAGCGACAAGCTCGGGAGGCGCGCCCCCCAGGCTTGTGGGCCCCTCGTGGCACCTCGTGACCTAATTCCAGCGCTATAAATTCCAAAATATTCCCCGTATACCAGAAAGACAGAAGAGAAAACCTTTCCGCCGCCACAAGCCTCTGTTCTTTCGTGATCCCATCTGGAGGCCTTTTTCGGTACTCTGTCGGAGGGGGAATCGATCACGGAGGGCTTCTTCATCAACCTTGCTGCCCTTCCGATGATGTGTGAGTAGTTAACCACAGACCTACGGGTCCATAGCTAGTAGCTAGATGGCTTCTTCTCTCTCTTTGATCTTCAATACCATGTTCTCCTCGATGTTCTTGGAGTTCTATCCGATGTAATCTTCTTTTGCGGTGTGTTTGTTGGGATCCGATGAATTGTGAGTTTATGATCAGATTATTCATGAGAAATATTTGAGTCTTCTCTGAACACTTTCATGCATGATTGTTATAGCTTTGTATTTCTCTCCGATCTATCCGTTTTGTTTGGCTAACTAGATTGATTTATCTTGCAATGGGAGAGGTGCTTTGTGATGGGTTCAATCTTGCGGTGCTCAATCCCAGTGACAGAAAGGGACAGGACACGTATTTGTATTGTTGCCATTAAGGATAAAAAGATGGGGTTTAATCATATTGCTTGAGTTTACTTTGTCTACATCATGTCATCTTGCTTAAGGCGTTACTCTGTTTTATACTTAATACCCTAGATGCATGCTGGATAGCGGTCGATGGGTGGAGTAATAGTAGTAGATGCGGGCAGGAGTCGGTCTACTTGTCTCGGACGTGATGCCTATATACATGATCATTGCCATGAATCCGTCATAATTGTTTTCTTTTCTATCAATTGCCCAACAGTAATTTGTTTACCCACCGTATGCTATGTGTTCGAGAGAGAAGCCTCTAGTGAAAACTATGGGCCCCGGGTCTACTTTCATCATATATTAAATCCAAAAATACCTTGCTGCAATTTATTTACTTTTATTTTCTTTTGCAATTTACTTTATCTATCTATCACTATCAGAATTAATCCTTGCAAATAACCGCTAAGGGGATTGACAACCCTCTTATTTGCGTTGGGTGCAAGTGTTTGCTTTTGTGTGTGTAGGTGCTGCTAACGAGATTCTGTGTGGTTCTCCTATTGGATTGATAACCTTGGTTCTTAACTGAGGGAAATACTTATCTCTACTATACTGCATCATCCTCTCCTCTTCGGGGAAATCCCAACGCGGTCTACAAGTAGCAAGAAGAATTTCTGGCACCGTTGCCGGGGAGACATCACCAAAACTTATCAAGTACCTTCGCATAAACTATCGTCCACTTGTATTTATTTTATTTGCATTTTTATTTGTATTTGCCTCTCATTTTCATCTCCCCCACTTCTAAAACAATTTTACAAAAACACAAAAATATTTTCGTTTGCTTGTTTGCTTGCTCTGTCACTATGTCGCTAGAGGAATTTCACGATAGTTTCTATAACAAAAGATTGTTTGAGATCGAAAATGCCACTAAGAGTTTCATGTCTTCACAATATGAGCATAATAAATTCTTTTCCGAGGAGCTTAAGGAACATTCTATCCTATTGGATGCTATTAATAAACAACTTGAAGATGTTACTCTAGAAGTAGCCAACCTTCAGTCTCAACTTGCTAGTACTGAAAACTTGTTAGGGAAGATTTCAGATAAACAAACAACGCTAGTAAATAAGATGGCTACTAAACCTGAGTCACAATCTAATAATGATGAAGATATTAAAATGATTGGTGTCTCACCTATTTAATCCCTATTTAGTAATATAAAACTTGATGAAAAAGGGACTGAAGATGAGTCAACTTTAGCTAGAAGGCATCCCAGTTATTTGGAGGGTGATGGTCTTAATGATAAAAATGACAAAAGTGGGTTTGGAGAGGTCAAAACTTTAAATAGTGATGTACCCACTACTTTGGATTACAACGACTTTAATTATGATAATTGTTCTTAGTTGAATGTATTTCCTTGTTGCAATCCATGATTAATTCACCTAATGTCTATGAACAAAATAAAGCTTTTACTAAACATATTGTAGAAGCTATGATAAAAGCCCATGAAGAAAAGCTTGAGTTGGAAGTTTCAATTCCTAGAAAATTACATAATGAATGGGAAACTACTATTAAAGTTAAAATTAAAGATTATGAATGCAATGCTTTATGTGATCTAGGTGCTAGCGTCTCTACTATACCAAAATCTTTGTGTGATGTGCTAGGTCTCACCGATATGGATCCTTGTTCCCTTAATTTACATCTAGCGGATTCCATTATTAAAAAACCATTGGGTAGAATAAATGATGTGCTTATTATTGCTAATAGAAACTATGTACCCGTGGATTTTATTGTGCTTGATATTTAATGCAATCCTTCTTGCCCTATAATACTTGGTAGGTCTTTCCTACGAACCATAGGTGCTATTATTAATATGAAAGAAGGTAATATAAGATTTCAATTTCCATTAAAGAAAGGGATGGAACACTTCCCTAGAAAGAGAATTAAACCACCATATGAATCTATTATGAGGGCCACCTATGGAATTAATTTGAATGATGACAACACTTGAAACTTTGCATTATGCCTAGCTAGGGGCATAAAACAATAGCGCTTGTTGGGAGGCAGTCCAATCAATAAAATAAATTTTTGTTTTACTTTCTGTTTTTGTGTGTTTACACAATTGTAGCCTCTGTTATGATTGTGTTTTTATATTTTAATTAGTGTTTGTGCCAAGTAATGCCTTTGGGATGATTTGGATGATAGTATAATTGATGCTGTTTGAAAACAGAAACTTTTGCGTCAAGTGCTGGAATTTGGTTTTCTGCTGGAGCATCAGAACCTTCTGAAGTTTTTACACATTATTGATATATGAATTGCGCATGTTTTCCTAATTTTTTAGAATTTTGGGAGTCACAGAAGTATGACTTTAATTCAGGTCTTTACAGACTGTTCTGTTTTAGACAGATTCTATTTTTGTTGCATAGTTTGCTTATTTTGATGAATCTATGGATCGTATCGGGGGGTATGAGTCATGGAGAAGTTGGAGTACAGTAGCATTATGCCAATATTAAATATGAATCAATTTACAACAATACCTAAAGTTTAAGATTTGTTTGTTATACTAACAGATCTCACGAGGTTTCTGTTGAGTTTTGTGTGCTGAAGTTTTCAAGTTTTGGGTGTGACTACGATGGATAAAGGAATAAGGAGGGGCAAGAGCCTAAGCTTGGGGATGCCCAAGGAACCCCAAGGTAATATTCAAGGAAGACTCAAGCGTCTAAGCTTGGGGATGCCCCGGATGGCATCCCCTCTTTCGTTTACAATCTATCGGTAACTCACTTGGAGCTATATTTTTATTCATCGCATGATATGTGTTTTACTTGGAGCGTCTTGTGCTATAGTTTGTTTGCTTTTTAGTTTTCCACAATCATCTTTACTGAACACACCTTTTTGAGAGGGACACACATTATTCGTGATTTCTTAGAATACTCTATGTGCTTCACTTATATCTTTTGAGCTAGGCAGTTGCTCTAGTGCTTCACTTATAATTTTTAGAGCATGGCGGTGGTTATATTTTAAAGAAATAGGTGCACTCTCATGATTTACTTATATCTTTTTGAGAGTCTAATAAATAGCAATGGTAATATGCACGGGTTATGAATTTGGTCCTAATATGATAGGTATTCAAGAGGGATATAATATAAACTTTCATGTAGATCACTGAATATGATAAGTTTGATTCCATGCAATAGTTTTGCGATATTAAGATGGTAATATGTGGGAGGTACTAGTAGATAATTGTGGTTTAGTAAGAATATTGGTGTTAAGGTTTGTGATTCCTGAAGCATGCACGTATGGTCTATCGTTATGCTAAGAAGTTGGAGCATGATTTATTCTTGATTGTCTACCTTATGAGTGGCGGTCGGGGATGAGTGATGGTCTTTTCCTACCAATCTATCCCCCTAGGGGCATGGGTAGTAGTACTTTGCTTCGAGGGCTAATAAAGTTTCGTAATAAGTATGTGAGTTCTTTATGACTAATATGAGTCCATGGATTATACGCACTCTCACATTTCCGCAATTTGCTAGCCTCTTCGGTACCGTGCATTGCCCTTTCTCACCTCGAGAGTTGGTGCAAACTTCGCCGGTGCATCCAAACACCGTGATACAATATGCTCTATCACACATAAGCCTCCTTATATCTTCCTCAAAACAGTCACCATACCTACCTATTATGGCATTTCCATAGCCATTCCGAGATATATTGCCATGCAACTTCCACCGTTCTTTTTTATGACACACATCATCATTGTCATATTGCTTTGCATGATCATATAGCTGACATAGTATTTGTAGCTCAGCCACTTTTCATACATGTTATGCTAGTATCATTGCACATCCTGGTACACTGCCAGAGGCATTCATATAGAGTCATATTTGTTCTAGTTTCGAGTTGTAATTTTGAGTTGTAAGTAAATAGAAGTATGATGATCATCATTATTAGAGTGTTGTCCCAGTGAGGAAAAAAAAAGAAAAAAAAAGAGGCCAAAAAGAGCCCACGAAAAAAAGAAAAAAAAGAAAGAAAAAAAATGAGAGAAAAAGAGAGAAGGGGCAGTGTTACTATCTTTTTCCATACTTGTGCTTCAAAGTAGCACCATGTTTTTCATATAGAGAGTCTCCTGTTTTGTCACTTTCGTATACTAGTGGGAATTTTCATTATAGAACTTGGCTTGTATATTCCGATGATGGGCTTGCTCAAATGCCCGAGGTCTTCATGAGCAAGCAATTTGGATGCACACCCACTTAGTTTTTATTTTGAGCTTTCATACACTTGTAGCTCTTAGTGCATCCGTTGCATGGCAATCCCTACTCCTCGCATTGACATCAATTGATGGGCATCTCCATAGCCCGTTGATTAGCCGCGTCGATGTGAGACTATCTTCTTCTTTTTGTCTTCCCCTTATTAATCTCTACCACCACATTCTATTCCACCCATAGTACTATATCCATGGCTTGCGCTCATGTATTGCGTGGGGGCTGAAAAAGCTGAAGCGCATTAAAAAGTATGAACCAATTGCTCGGCTTGTCATCGGGGTAGTGCATTATAAATACTATGTGGTAAGAAGATGAAGCATGACATGATTATATGATTTTGTAGGGATAACTTTCTTTAGCATTTTTATTTTGAAAGACATGATTGCTTGTTTGTATGCCTGAGTATTGATGTCTTTATATCAAATTATAGACTATTGCTTTGAATCACTCAGATCTTAATATTCATACTGTAAAGAAATTACATGATGAAACATGTTAGGTAGAATTCCACATCAAAAATTCTATTTTTATCATTTACCTACTCGAGGACGAGCAGGAATTAAGCTTGGGGATGCTTGATATGTATCCAATGTATCTATAATTTTTGATTGTTTCATGCTATTATAGTATCAATCTTGGATGTTTTATATGCAATTATATGCCATTATATATCATTTTTTGGGACTAACCTATTAACCTAGTGCCCAGTGCCAGTTGCTGTTTTTTTGCTTGTTTTTGTCTTTTCAGAAAATCATTAACAAACGGAGTCCAAACGAAGAAAAAAGTTTGGATAAATTTTTTCTAGACCAGAAGGGACCCTCGAAGCTTCGGGAGAATACCAGAAGAGCCACGAGGGAGCGACATGCTCGGGAGGCGTGCCCCAGGGGGGTAGGCGCGCCCACCAGGCTTTTGGGCCCCTCATGGCACCTGATGACCTAATTCCAGCGCTATAAATTCCAAAATATTCCCCGTATACCAGAAAGACAGAAGACAAAACCTTTTTGCCGCCGCAAGCCTTTGTTCTTCCGCGATCCCATCTGGAGGTCTTTTCCGGTACTCTGCCGGAAGGGGAATCGATCACGGAGGGCTTCTTCATCAACCTTGCTGCCCTTCCGATGATGTGTGAGTAGTTGACCATAGACCTACGGGTCCATAGCTAGTAGCTAGATGGCTTCTTCTCTCTCTTTGATCTTCAATACCATGTTCTCCTCGATGTTCTTGGAGTTCTATCCGATGTAATCTTCTTTTGCGATGTGTTTGTTGGGATCCAATGAATTGTGAGTTTATGATTAGATTATTCATGAGAAATATTTG
Organism: Elymus sibiricus; assembly: GCA_039707655.1. Lineage (NCBI taxonomy): Eukaryota > Viridiplantae > Streptophyta > Magnoliopsida > Poales > Poaceae > Elymus > Elymus sibiricus. The sequence goes on from CM077666.1 coordinate 336,102,022, forward strand.
AGTCTTCTCTGAACTCTTTTATGCATGATTGTTATAGCTTTGTATTTCTCTCCGATCTATCCGTTTGGTTTGGCCAATTAGATTGATTTATCTTGCAATGGGAGAGGTGCTTTGTGATGGGTTCAATCTTGCGGTGCTCAATCCCAGTGACAGAAAGGGACATGACATGTATTTGTATTGTTGCCATTAAGGATAAAAAGATGGGGTTTAATCATATTGCTTGAGTTTACTTTGTCTACATCATGGCATCTTGCTTAAGGCGTTACTCTGTTTTATACTTAATACCCTAGATGCATGCTGGATAGCGGTCGATGGGTGGAGTAATAGTAGTAGATGCAGGCAGGAGTCGGTCTACTTGTCTCAGATGTGATGCCTATATACATGATCATTGCCTTGAATTCGTCATAATTATTTGCTTTTCTATCAATTGCCCAACAGTAATTTATTTACCCACCGTATGCTATGTGTTCGAGAGAGAAGCCGCTAGTGAAAACTATGGCCCCGAGGTCTACTTTTATCATATATTAAATCCAAAAATAACCTGCTGCAATTTATTTAATTTTATTTTCTTTTGCAATTTACTTTATCTATCTATCACTATCAGAATTAATCCTTGCAAATAACCGCTAAGGGGATTGACAACCCTCTTATTTGCGTTGGGTGCAAGTGTTTGCTTTTGTGTGTGTAGGTGCTGCTAACGAGGTTCTGTGTGGTTCTCCTACTGGATTGATAACCTTGGTTCTTAACTTAGGGAAATACTTATCTCTACTATACTACATCATCCTCTCCTCTTCGGGGAAATTCCAACGCAGTCTACAAGTAGCAAGGTCTTTTCAGGTCCAGAATTCCAGCTGCCGGCATTCTCCCTCTTCATGTAAATCTTGCATAATAAGAGAGAAAAGGCATAAGAATTTCATCACAAGGTGAAATATTGATCAAAAACACTATAAATATTAGTGGGAAAACATGATGCAAAATGAACGTATTAACTCCCCCAAGCTTAGACCTCGCTTGTCCTCAATCGAATACCGAACTCGGTAATCATGACCACATGTTTAGAGAGAGAGTGGTGTCGATAAAACAAAATGCGGACATAGAAGCATCATGATCATTATTGTAACAACAACTAATTATTGTAAGGATTCTCATGATCAAGTAACAATTCATCCACGTGAAGGAGTATAAGGCATAAACTTTCTTGAAACTAGTAAACTATGTTCTCAGTCATCGAAACAATTACAATTCATCATATTTCCAGGAAGAGTCTGTAAGAGCTTTTGTTTAGAAAGTTCCACATACTCAACTATCATATAATCTTCCATCATTGCTAACACTCAAAGCATATTTTTGGAGCAAACGTTTCAGTCAGACACATAGGAAGATGGGGGTTTATTATTCACCTCCCAACTTATTTATCTCAAGGATAATGTTAACAATAATAAATCATGATTATCTACATCCAGCTGGATATATGTGCCTGGATCTTTCCCTACCACGTGATGCTTTCTAGGTGGAGAATAATTAAGAGTGGAATAAGGATGAATACTTGACTCCTGCATAATAATAGTAACAACTGAAAAGTACAAGATAGGCCCTTTACAGAGGGAAGCAGAGGTTGGCATGCACTTTTTCTTATTTGGATGTGCAAGCTCTTAATGCAAAGGAACATCACTTTATATTGCCCCTTGTGATAGCAACCTTTATTATGCAGTCCGTCGCTTTTATTTCTTTGCCATCACAAGATCATACAAAGTTTACTTTCCCTTACAATAAAAGATCATACATATTTAGGAGCAATTTTTATTGCTTTGCACCGATGACAACTTACTTGAAGGATCTTATTCAATCCATAGGTAGATATGGTGGACTCTCACGGCAAGAAACTGGGCTTAAGGGGTTTTGGATGCACAAGTAGTATCTCTACTTAGTGAGAATTTTGGCTAGCAAAAGATTGTTAACAAGCATCATATGTTAGAGGATCCATGACAATATAACTTCTATGTGAATATAAGCAAACATAACTCATTACGTTGTCTTACTTCTCCAACATCGATTATTTGATCAAGCTGAAAATATTTAATGGGGGGTCACAATCATAAAAGATGTCTAAGATAGTTTATTTATATGTGAGACCTCTCTTCCTTTATTAATCTTTCATGAATTTCATCAATGACCAATGCTATGTTTGCTAACTTTCAATAAATTTTATCAATGTAATTTCTTTATGTGAAGTCATCACTCCCCATGGGACAACTTATAAAATTTTCATTATTGCTTAGATTGAAACAAGAAAGTAAAGAAACAAAACTTGAACTACTCTTTACTATATATCACTCGCACATGATTACATAGATAGATAGATCACGAAACAAGCACGCAAAAACTATTTCATACTAATACTTTTATTCTTCTAAATCACGATATAACTAAAGATCAAACTAAGATGGATAATGATAAAAGTGATGATGATACGATACCGGGGCACCTCCCCCAAGCTTGGAACAAGCCAAGGGTGGTGCCCATACCCGTGCACTCAAATTTCCTTCTTTGGAGATGGTGGTGATGAAGTCGTGGTTGGCTTGTCCTCCATCTTCCAAGGCATGGGCTCTCCATCGAATAAAGAGGAACAAGTCTCCGGGATCCTGAAATCTGCAGTTAGGCTCATCCTTTTAAACCTAGATTCATACTCATAGTTTTGGTTTTGCAGGTCAAAGATTTGTGCATGGAGATTATCAATCCGGTCATGAAGCTTGAAGATGGCCTCTCCGATCTCTTTACTGTCCCACTTATGTTCACGAATAAAATCCATGATCATGGAGTGGTTGGCACTGAGTCCACGCTCCACCATCCCTTGGCACTTGAAGATTTCCTGCTCCAGTGCTGCAAGCCTGGCCTTCTCGGTCCCCTCCTTCTTTGGTCCTTGAACGTCCCGGATGTGGAGCACCCCCTCACGCATCTCCATGGTTTGAGGGTGTTTCATCACCTCCAGAAGGTATGGATTGACGACCTTCTCAAAGAACATGTCCTTGGATGAGCTTGATGACGACATAGCGATCTAGATCTGTCAGCAAAACAGCCCGAAACAAGAACAAAGGAGAAACTTGTGATATTGAGGTCAAAACAGCGAAACATATATATAATGATTTTTCTCCCTTGCAGGACAAGTCTTTGAGAAGAAAACAGAGTCGGGAAGGTCCACGACTGCCCCACAAGCTTGGGTGGCACGCCCCAGGTGGGTGCCACCTGAGCTTGTGGCCCCCTCATACACTTTCCTGGAGGTTTCTTATTTTCCTAATTTTTAATATATTCCAAAACGGACAAAAAGTATTTTTATGGAATTTTTAGAGTCGGTTTACTTATCGTATGACATACCTATTCCTTTTTCATGATTCTGGAGTGCTCCGGAAGGTTTCTTGAAGGTGCTCCTCCGGTGTAATTGTTTGAATAATATTGGTTTCATCATTAATAGGGGTACCTGCAATATAGTGTTTAATTATTTGCCCATTAACCACCTTCGGATTAGTTCCCTCGGCATTATTGATCTTGATAGCTCCGGAACGGTAGACTTCTTCGACGATATATGGGCCTTCCCATTTGGAGAGAAGTTTGCCTGCAAAAAATCTAAAATGAGAATTGTACAGAAGAACCTTATCACCTATGTTTAATTCTCATTTCTGGATTCTTTTGTCATGCCATCTTTTAACCTTTTATTTAAATAACTTAGCATTTTTCATAAGCCTGAGTTCTCCATTCGTCTAGAGAACTAATATCAAATAACCTGTTTTCTCCGGCAAGCTTAAAATCATAGTTAATTTCTAATTCTAGAGGTAAATGACATGCCTTTCCATAGACCATCTTATATGGGGACATACCCATAGGATTTTTATAAGCAGCTCTGTATGCCCAAAGTGCATCATCAAGTTTCTTAGACCAATTCTTTCTAGACCTATTAACATTCTTTTGCAAGATTAATTTTATTTCTCTATTGCTCAATTCAACTTGCCCACTAGACTGAGGATGATAAGGTGATGCAATTCTATGGTTTACATCATATTTAGCTAAGATTTTTTGGAATGCACCACGAATGAAATGTGAACCACCATCAGTCATTAAGTATCTAGGGACTCCAAACCTTGGAAAGATAACTTCTTTAAGCATTTTAATAGAGGTGTTGTGATCGCCACTACTAGTTGGAATAGCTTCTACCCACTTAGTAACATAATCAACAACAACCAAAATATGAGTGTACATTAGAGGAAGGAAAAGGTCCCATATAATCAAAGCCCCAGACATCAAATGGTTAACAAGTGAATAATTCATAGGCATTTCTTGACATCTACCAATATTACCAATTCTTTGACATTCATCACAAGGAAGGACAAACTTACATCCATCTTTGAAGAGAGTAGCCAATAAAAACCAGATTGCAATACCTTGTGTGCAGTTATATCTCCAGCGTGGTGCCCTCCGTATGGCTCAGAGTGACATTTCCTTATGATCTGTTCCTGCTCATACTCAGGTACACAACGCCTAATAATACCATCTACTCCTTCTTTATATAGATGTGGGTCATCCCAAAAGTAATGCCTCAAATCAAAGAAGAACTTTTTCTTTTGTTGGTAAGTGTAGCTAGGTGGCATATATTTAGAAATAATGAAATTAGCATAATCCGCATACCAAGGATTATCACGAGAGGCAGAAGTGTTTACAACAGCTAATTGCTCATCAGGAAAACTATCATCAATAGACAATGGGTCATCAAGGACATTTTCCATTCTTGATAAATTGTCTGTTACAGGGTTTTCATCTCCCTTTCTATCAACAATATGCAAATCAAACTCTTGCAATAAAAGAACCCACTTAATCAACCCAGGCTTAGCATCTTTCTTTTCCATAAGATATTTGATAGCAGGATGATCAGTGTGAATAGTAACTTTAGAGTCAACAATATATGGCCTGAACTTATCACATGCAAACACAACTGCTAAGAATTCTTTTTCAGTAGTGGCATAGTTCCTTTGAGCACTATCCAAGGTCTTACTTGCATAATGGATAATATTTAATTTCTTATCAACTCTTTGACCAAGAACAACACCTATAGCATAATCACTAGCATCACACATGATTTCAAAGGGTAAGTTCCAATCAGGTGGCTGAACAAGAGGTGCAGAAATTAGGGCTTTCTTAAGTATTTCAAAGGCTTCTACACAATCATCATCAAAAACGAATGGAATGTCTTTTTGTAGGAGATTAGTGAGAGACCTAGAAATTTTAGAAAATTCCTTAATAAATCTTCTATAAAAATCAGCATGACCTAGGAAACTTCTTAGACCTTTTACATCTTTAGGGCATGGCATTTTCTCAATTGCATCAACTTTAGCATTATATACCTCAATACATCTTTCAAAAAATTTATGACCAAGGACTATACCTTCATTCACCATAAAGTGGAACTTCTCCCAATTCAAGACGAGATTGGTCTCTTCACATCTCCGCAAAACTTTGTCAAATTGCTTTAGCAATCATCAAAAGAAGTTCTGTAAATGGAAAAATCATCCATGAATACCTCAACAATTTTCTCACGGAAATCAGAGAATATAGCAGTCGTACATCTTTGAAAGGTAGCAGGTGCATTGCATAAACCAAAAGGCATATGTCTATAAGCATAAGTTCCATGAGGACTGGTAAAAGTTGTTTTCTCTTGATCTTCTTGTGATACAAGTATTTGAGAAAAACCAGAATGGCCAACTAGAACGCAAAGGTGTATGTGTTTGGACAATCTTTCTAGCATTTTATCAATAAATGGCAGAGGGTAATGATCTTTTCAAGTTGCTTTATTAATTTTTCTAAAATCAACTACCATGCTATAGCCAGTTACAATCCTTTGTCGAATAAGTTCATTTTTATCATTAGGAACAACAGTGATGCCACTTTTCTTAGGAGTACAATGAACATGACTTACCCATCTACTATCAGCTATAGTATAAATTATACCTGCCTCCAGAAGATTTAATATTTCAGTTCTTACCACGTCCTTCATTTTGGGATTCAAGTGGCGTTGGTGATCGATGACTGGTTTAGCATCCGGTTCCATATTAATCTTGTGCTGACATAAGGTGGGACTAATGCCCTTGAGGTCATCAAGAGTATATCCAATTGCAGCACGGTGCTTTCTCAAAGTTTTGAGTAATCTCTTTTCTTCGTGCACTGAAAGGTTAGCATTGATAATGACAGAATATATCTTCTTTTCATCTAGATAAGCATATTTCAATGTTTCTGGCAATTTCTTAGTTCAAACACAGGATCAGTCTTTGGTGGAAGAGGAACTCCCAATGTTTCGACAAGCAAATTATGTCTAAGGATAGGTGCTTTCTTAAAGAATATTTCATCTATTTCATTTCTTTCATTCATATGCATATTGTTTTCATGGTCTAGCAAATATTGTTCTAATGGATCGGTAGGAGGCACTACAATAGAAGCAAGACCAATAATATCATCTTTACTAGGCAATTCTTTATCATGAGGTTGTCTATTAAACTTGGAGAAATTAAACTCATGAGATATGTCACCAAAGTTAACTTTAATCCTTTGTTTAGCACAATCAACTTCAGCATTAACGGTATTAAAGAAAGGTCTACCAAATATAATGGGACGAAAATCATCTTGCGCTGATCCAAGTACTAAGAAATCAGTAGGGTATTTGATCTTACCACATAAGACTTCAACATCTCTAATAATCCCAAGCAGTGAAATAGTATCTCTGTTTGCAAGCTTTATAGTGACATCAATATCTTCTATCTCAGTGGGTGCAATATCATGCATAACTTCTTGATATAAAGAGAATGGAATAGCACTTATGCTAGCACCCATATCACATAAACCATGATAGAAATGATCTCCAATCTTAACAGAAACAACGGGCATGCCAACAGCTGGTTTACTCTTATCTAGTTTATCTTGCTCATTATCAACCCGTTTAGCAATTCTAGTGGCTTCCTTACAAAAATTAAACATGCCCATCAATATTATCAACCAGGAGATCTTTTACCATTGCAATTTTAGGTTCCACTTTAATTTTTTTAGAGGGTTTAGGTGTTCTAATATTGCTTTTATGAACCAAAGTTGTAGCTTTAGCATGTTCCTTAATCCTAACAGGGAAAGGTGGTTTTGTGATATAACTAGCATGCATAACTGGATTAGCAGTATAAGCAATTGTTTTAGTTTCAACTATAACGGGTTCTTCACAAACTTCTTCAATAGGTGGATGAAATTTAAACCACTTCTCCTTAGGGAGATCAATATGAGTAGCAAATGATTCACAGAAAGTAACTACTAGCTCAGGGTCAAGTCCATATATATTTTGCACTAAGCTTATGAAAATCATCTGTTTCTATAAAAGACTTAACACAATCGAACTTAAGATTTATACCTTACTCGTTACCTTTGTCGATTTCCCAATCTTCAGAGTTGCGTTTAATTCTTTCAAGGAGATCCCATTTGAATTCAATAGTTCTATTCATGAAGGAACCAGTAGAAGAAGTATCAAGCATGATCGATCATTATGAGAAAGTCGAGCATAAAAGTTTTGCATAATCATCTCTCTTGTGAGCTCATGATTGGGGCATGTGTGCATCTTATATTTAAGCCTCACACAAGCTTGAGCGATACTTTCTCCTTCATGAGGCCAAAAATTATATATATAATTCCGATCACGATGAACCAAGTGCATAGGATAAAATTTCTGATGGAATTCCAGCTTCAGTCGGTTTCAGTCAAATGTTCTAGTGTCATCCAATAGCCTATACCATGCCAATGCTTTTGCCCCCAAAGATAAAGGGAATACTTTCTTCTTAAGTCCATCCTCGTATAAACTTGCAAGCTTAAAAAATCAACAAATTTCATCTATATAGATTAAGTGCATATCAAGGTGTACTGTTCCATCTCCTGCATAACGATTAGCTAGCAGTTTTTCCAAAATACACGTGGGAATTTTATAATAAATATTTTCCGTAGGTTCAGTAGGTTGAGGAGCATCTCTTACCACTTCCGGTCGAGGTGAAGATACCCCGAACAAGCCCCTCAAAGGATTATTTTCCATAGTGACAAGTGAAGATAAATTTCAGCACGTAATATAAATGTTTCCTTACCAATTTCCACTTACCAAAGTCTCTTCACTCCCCGGCAACGGCGCCAGAAAAGAGTCTTGATGACCCACAAGTATAGGGGATCAATCATAGTCTTTTCGACAAGTAAGAGTGTCAAACCCAACGAGGAGCATAAGGAAATGATAAGCGGTTTTCGGCAAGGTATTCTCTGCAAGTGCTGTGAGTAGGAGTGACAGATAATTTGATAGCAAGATAATTCGGAACAAGTAACTAATAGCAATAGTAACAAAGGTGCATCATGGTGGCCCAATCCTTTTTATAGCAAAGGACAAGCCGAAAGTACTTCTTATAGCGAACAAAGCGTTCTCGAGGACACATGCGAATTCTCGTCTAGTCACATTCATCATGTTTAGTTGATTCATATTCATTACTTTGATAATTTGATATGTGGGTGGACCGGTGCTAGGGTGCTGTTTTTACTTGAACAAGGAACCCACTTATGATTACCCCCTCTCGCAAGCATCCACAACTACGAAAGAAGAATTAAGATAAATCTAACCATAGCATGAAACATGCGGATCCAAATCAGCCCCTTACGGAATAGCTCATAAACTAGGGTTTAAGCTTCTATCACTGTCGCAACCCATCATCTACTTACTACTCCCCAATGCCATCCCCTAGGCCCAAACATGGTGAAGTGTCGTGTAGTCGACGTTCACACGACCCCACTAGAGGAAGAACAACATACATATCATCAAAATATTGAACGAATACCAACTTCACATAATTACTTATAACAAGACTTCTCCCATGTCCTCAAGAACAACTAAACTACTCACAAATCATATTCATATTCAAGATCAAAGGAGTATATTGTGTAATCAAGGATTTGAACATATAATCTTCCACCAAGTAAACCAACTAGCATCAACTACAAGATGTAATCAACACTAGTAGCAACCCACAGGTACCAATCTGAGGTTTTGAGACAAGATTGAATACAAGAGATGAACTAGGGTTTGAGATGAGATGGTGTTGGTGAAGATTTTGATGAAGATTGGTCCTCCCATGATGAGAGGATCGTTTGTGATGTCGATGGCTTCGATTTCCCACTCCCGGAGGGAAGTATCCCAGGTGGAATCGCTCCGCCGAAGAGCAAAAGTGCTCCTGCCTAGGTTTCGCCTCGAGACGGCGGCGCTTCGTCCCGAAAGTCTTATCTTGATTTTTTAGGGAAAATGGCTTCATATAGGAGAATATGGGCCATGGAGGCCTGCTGGTGGGCCCACAAGCTCACATGGCGCGCCTGGCTCACTGGTGGGGCCCCTCCTGGTGATTCTTCTTCCAGTATTTTTTATTAATTCCAAAATAAATCTACGTAAATTTTTAGGTCATTTGGAGCTCTGAAAAATAGCTATCTCTGCTGTAGGTCTTTTTAGGTCTAGAATTCCAGCTGCTGGCATTCTCCCTCTTCATGTAAATCTTGCATAATAAGAGAGAAAAGGCATAAGAATTGCATCATAAGGTGAAATATTGATCAAAAACACTATAAATAATAGTGGGAAAACATGATGCAAAATGAACGTATCAAGGTTCTATTCTCCCTCCTATAATTCTCCGGCAATGATTAGCTCTAGACGGCGAGAGGGAGGCTACGGGAGCGACTGTGAGGCTGAGACCTAGTGAGACTGGGGCTGGGTGTGGATTTGGGGCTGGGGGCTCGGACGCTGGGGATGGGAGGCTGGGTTGTCCGGTGTGTAGTCGAGGCTGAATGGCCCAATACGCTTAGTTTAGTATTTTGACGGGGATGGCGGCTTTCGGGTTCGGGTATTGCTCAAACGGGTTTGAACCCATGAAACGTGTCGGGTTTTATACTTTACCCAGCAGCAGCCCGTGGGGTTAAAAAGATGCCCATCCCCGTCCCCTAATAGGGTAAAAACCCGCGGGGATGCGGGTTTCGGGGCCCCATTGCCATCTTGAAACGAGCCTGAACGGCTAAGAAAACCATCACCATGTATGAGAAATGGCTCCCGAAGGACAACTACAAGTTACCGAAAAAGGCTTTCGCCCCTCTTTATATACTAGATGATACCCCGCACGTTTTTATGGGAATATTTTGCAACATTTTCAATGAGATTTACCGCATGAAACATGAATATTTTGAGTAATAATATCAAAGCTAAAACTGATAATACATATTACTTATTGTGTTTGATTATTATATAGTTGTAAATTATATTTATTAAATATAACTAACATAATGAAATGAAAATTCTCATGTATGTTTGCATGTTGAGGTGAGTCTTTTTCCATACATGTGGCATGATGATGTGGCATGCTTGCATGTTGAAAGAAATAAGTTAGAGGAGGTGGGCCTTTTCCCATGCATATTGTGTGATGAGGTGGCATGCTTGCATGTTGAGAGAAATAGGTTAGTGGGGACTAGATATTTAGATATAGAAGATAAAGCAACTGCCCAAGACAATCCGGGCACAACATAGGTTCAAAGAAAACACACGCAACAGAAGTCCAGCACGCACACACACACACACATACACACACAAAGGTATTGCTAGTGGGCACCAGCTCAACAAGCCCAAATAACACACACACACATGCAACAACCGCCAGATATGCTGCCGCGTGATACAAGGAGCTAGTCCAGCTCCGGTGGAGGTGGGGGAGCGGTGTCGCCATCCGGAGAGCCAAGGCGTGAATAGCAGACGTGAACGCGTCGATGGCGTCCCGCTCCGTGCCACGGCTAAGCGGCTTCCACAGCTGCAAAAAAAACCCACTGTTTGTATATAGCATCAATGGGTCACCGAAGAGAAGCACGCTCAATAACTAGCCTATTACGAATCGTCCAGAGCGTCCAGGCATTGGTCCCAACCACCAGCCACCTAGTGGTGCGAGGGCCAGCCAAGGTAGCCTGCAACTTCGAGAAGAGATCGGGGAAGTTGTTGTGGCACCATCCGCCACTGACCACCTCCCTAAAGCAACTCCATAGGAATTGGACTGTCACACAGGAGAAGAATATATGGTTGGAGTCTTCCTCAATGTCACATGAGGGGCATATGCCGTCGCCAGGACCATTGCGCTTGGGAACTTCAACACCAGAGGGGAGACGGCTGTGGATCCAATGCCACAAGAATATCCTAATCTTGAGTGGGAGGCGGATGGACCATATGAGGGTGAGTGGTTCTGGCCCTGGCACAACCGTAATAGCATGGTAGAGCGATTTGGTCAAGAACCGACCGTTCACCTCGAGTCGCCAGGACATGTTGTCCGCCTCCAAACTAGGGTGGTGGAGAGCAATACATTCGAGCAACACCTCCCAGACCGCCTGCTCCGGTGGCCCAAAGGATCGTCTAAAGGTGAGGCTCCCTAAGTCAATAAGGGCAGCCGCCACCGAGATGCTGGGAGAGGCGCAAATGTGGAATAGTTCTGGAAACCTCGCGGCAAAGCGTTGATCCCCGGCCAACCGGTCGAACCAAAATAAAGTTGACGCGCCGGACTGAACCGAGATCGAGGAACTAATCCTAAAGACATGGAGCAACTGGATGACAGACTGCCAGAACTAGGACCCTCCCGATCTCTGGCGAAATGCTAGTGGTTAGCCCTGAAGATACTTCACCTTGATAATGTCCAACCATAGCCCGCCCTCATTGTTCGTAATGCGCCATAACCACTTGGACAGCAACGTGATGTTCACGCGTTTCGAGGACATGATGCCAAGACCACCCTGATCTTTGGGCCTGCAGATGTCCGTCCAGCGGACCATGTGGTATTTTTGCTTGTCGCCATCTCTCGCCAAAAGAATTTTGATTGGAATTTGGCGAAGGACAACTACAAGTTCATGGGCATGGATCTGGAATACACCCGTAGGAGTCTTCTGAAACGGCAAGGGTTCACCGTCGTGCAACTGTCCATGTGCGAGCACATCCTCATGTACCACTGCTGCAGGTCGGGGCAGTGTTAGGCATTGTGAGATATCCTGCAACGCAAAGCAATGATTTTCTCTAGAATGGACACCGAGAGAGACAACTACATGCTTGCCAATGAGTGGATCAAATTTGAGACGAGCACCACATCGACATCCAAGAGAAGTTCCAGATCAAAGGAAGCGACAAAAGGGACTCCATGGGGGACCTCGCAGCGGCCATCATAGACCGCTCGTACAATGGCATGAAGACAACATTCCCGAAATACAAGCATGAGTACATCTCACTGTGCATATAGGGTGAAGCCCGAGTCTCTGGACACCCCATTGTCGGTGCTAAAACCGACAGATCTCGGGTAGGGGGTCCCGAGCTGTGGGTCAGAGAACGATGGTAACATGAGAAACAGGGACACTGTGTTTTCCCAGGTTCGGGCACTCTCGAAGAGGTAAAACCCTACTCCTGCTTTGATTATATTGCGATGATTGGGTACAGAGTACAAGATGATCTACCTCGAGACCGTATGATTGTGTTCTAAACCCTAAGGCTGGTACACTACAAGAAATATGCTAACTTGCGACGATCAATATTGGTCACTGAATGGTCATTGTTTTCCATTTGTGACCTTTTTATGACCAAAAACAGTTGGTCAAAAGCTGGCCATCTTTAATAAAACTTAACGACCTTCTTTGTGATATGGTCGTAGAAGGTTACGACCAAAACAAAAGGTCGTAGACTCTACGACCAATTATTTTGGTCACTGGCAGCCTGCCCAGGCCACGTCAGATCCAACGTGGCAAGCTGACGTGGCAAAATTACGACCAATTGAATTGGTCGTAAATCAGAATCAGCCCGGTCCAGTTTGGTGCTTTACATGGGCTGAGCCCAATAATTCAGCTTATTTATATACAGAGTATTTTTTTCTGTTAATCTTGGTCAGCTACATGGGCCAAGCCCAACATTCCAACCCATTTATTTTTGGGCCGTGGCCTTTTTAGTCAATTGATTTTCTAGTTTCGGCCATTATATTTAGAGCTAGTCCCACTAGTCAGATGGGTCCCGCTTGTCTTGATCTCATACATTGGACCCACACGTCAGAAAATTCAAAATTGGTAAAATTATTTTGATAAGTGGGTCCCACTAGTCAAGTTTCCATTTCACACATTTTCAAATCACACACATAATCACTATTTCAAACAAAACAGAACAATTGTAATTCAGAAATATACAATATTTCATTCAGAAACAGAGAGAAGATACATGAAATTCCAGAGTTCACATCGCCCAGATAACCCAGCTATCATTACATAACTTGCTATACAAAAATATATTATCGCTTCTTTGAACATCTTCAGCCTGGCTTCACTTGTATCAGAGGGAGAACACTTTCGTCTTGAATTTAGGCAAAATATCTGCCAACAAGAAAACAGAACAGTGAAGATAGAGTGAAAAACACATCCACAGGCAGCTAGATTAAACCATTAAGCATTGCCATGGAGTACATGCTTTCAAGTAACATGATAGTTCAATACTACTATCCAATAGTTTAATAGGGGACTCAGAATTACCAAAGTAAAAGTATTCCAATAGTTCACTACTGTTCCAATAGTCCAATACTGCTAGGCTACGTAATAGGAAAAATCAAAGCAGCAGTTCTAGACTTGCTGTTAACGAACAGAGAATCTAAATCAATAGCAGATTAAGCGCCAATTTTGTCACAGATGCAGGGAGAAGATAAGCAAGAAAGCGCAGAGCAGTGGACAGTGCCAGACCTGTAGATGGGTGTTCGCAGTCGGGGGTGATACATGGGGCATGGGCTCTCTAAGAATCAGAGTTGCAGCTGCAGCGGGAGTGGCGACCTTAGCTGGTGCATTCTCCTCCCTCGTCAACAGAAAGGAAAGATTCAATTAGGAGAATAAAAACAAGCCAGCACATGCATATGTATCACATAGTGGACTTGAAAGTTGCGCAAGCCATCAGATAATGTGCAAGTCTTGTGCAAAAAATCAAGGGCATAACAGATTCAAGTCAGCAAAAGTTAACATGTGCACATCTTGCACAAACTATCATCATTCATAAAAAATACAAAACAAATATGCAAGGCTGTACAATTGTTGAGTGCTCATACTTATATCATATCAAGCAATAGCATTTAGCAACAGTGATGATCAACTGCACCATTCGGATATCATGAATTAATCCTAAAGATGCATAAAGCTTATTTACAATAGTTTGGGTTTAAAAATTTGTCATCTTGAAGCATCACACTATCAAATGATAGGAAAGATCACAGGAAATAACAATTCCCTGATCAAGTATACTATAAGCATCAAAAAGTCAAACAAACTCATTGTGCATTTTCTTTTTCAGCATGAGACACAATAAGCACAAGTAACCACTAGGAATTTAACTTGCTATCTACAGGTCCTATTATCGGCAACAAGAACATTAGGTAATGAAGAACAACATATTTCCAATGTAATCCGTTAGCCAACCACAACATAATTCCAGATATACACTATGATGGTCATCATGTACAACTAACTACAAGTGAGATGCAGAGAGACAACCACATAAATATAGCAGTGCATAGTAGAGAGCAAAATAGGGACAGTTCATCGACAACAACATGTATAATTGGGAGACTGCTATGCAACACAAGGACATTTCCATGACACATAAGAAGCTGAACCTAAGACAGCGCATGGTAAATGTTAGAGAGCTCATATGCTGAACTCATAAGCATGTCAAGTCGGCTTGCAGCCAAAACCGGTACTATGCAGTGGAAACACACCCTGCTTCGAGATCTGAGGGGAGGAGGGAGCAGGCATTCAGACAGGACCTAGAGAGCCGTGTAGTCGTGGGCGGGCTTGTAGTCCTTGTAGAGGAAGTAGCCGCCGCCGGCGGCCACGGCTGCCGCCCTAGTCGACCTGGCCTAGACGTTGCCGAGCGTGTTCTTGTGGCCACTGCACCACCCGCGTCCTGAAAAACCAATCACATGACAAAAACGTCAGATCTGAGTCATCTATGCTGTGGATAACCGCGAGAAGAAAATGGAGGAGTGGATCTGCGGCCGGCGCTGTCGGGGAAGAAGGTATCCGACGACGGCCTTGATGGGGGGGAGGAAGTGTTGAGGATGCATCCAGGCAACAAGGGGTCGGGTCTAGCAGCAGCCGTCGGGGACGCGGCTGTCTCGGCGTGGTGCCGGGCGGAGGAGCAGCATCCAGGGGGCTGAGCCGCATGTGGGGGCGCAGTAGATGTCGGGAAGGAGCCGCCAGAGTCACCGGAGCCGTGCCGACGATGGAGGCGCCGCCACCCCCGAAACCCTAGCCACGGGGAGGGCTGCGGGTGAGCGTTGGAGGCCGGGAGCAGCGAATCCCACCGGGGGAAAAGACCCAGCGGAGCGAGACGAGCTCGTGTTGTGCCGCGCGGTGGCGAGAGTCGCCGGAGAATGCCGGAATCGTCCGGCATCTATGGCGGCAGAGATGTGTCCCGGGAGAGAGAGAGAGGGGTCGCTGGAGAGAGAGATGGATAGGTGGGGGGCTCCGCCTGAGGTGGGAAGGAAGTGGAGAGGAGGGGGAGAGGCCGCCGACGGAAAAGGTTTGGGAGGGATGAGGCGGTGGATGGGTGGCGGCGGCGATGTGGGAGACGAGGGGAGGGATGGGATCGGGGTGGGTGGGAGACGAGGTGTGGGATCGGGGTGGGTGGGGGGTTCCCTTTTTCATTTTCTTTTTTTGTTTCAGTTTCAGTTTTGAAGTGGAGGGCGGGCTGGGTCTTTTGGGCGCGCGCGCTTGTTGGCACCGAAATTTTCATTTTCATTTTGGGCTGGGTCTTTTTCTCCCTCCTTTCCTTTCTTTATTTCATTTCTCCCTCTTTTTTTTTCTTCTTTTCTGTAGATAGATGGATGGATGGGTGTGTGATGGAGATATGGATAGATGGATGGATGGATGGGCGCCATGTCATCGATCCGTGTCACAACTAATTCCACCAATGAGAATAGAGCACATGTAATTGTGTTTTTCCTTTTGTTTCTCTTCTACTTTTTCACATGAAAAATTCAAAAAAAAAAGATCTCTTATTGTACACAAGGGTGCATATCGGAATGGCAAACAATGTTTCCAAAGGGAGTTTTCATTTTCTTTGCACAAAAAATTCATTTTCCATTTTTTGAGTGCCCAAAATGGATTTTTTTTGTGAAGAACCTAGCAAATATTTTTTGCAAAATTGGACCAAATAAATTTTCTAAAATATTAGGCCATATTTAATGTACAATTGACCAAATGGTTGGGTGTCAAAAGCTTTTGATCCACCTCTCGTGAAAAACACAAATTTCCGCCGATTCAGCAGGAAGCGGGTCAAATTTGAACTACAGCCGCCTCATAGTTTGCTCTTTATTTTTTCCAAAAATCATTTCTAGGTACATAAGTATCTATTTAATCAGAGAAACTCCAAAAGTTTTGCAAGATTCAACCCCTAGCTACGAACGGTCATGCCCGTCGTTTTGACCGCATTTTGACACGGGCATAAGAAATTCAAAAAAAAACAAAAAAAATTGAAAACCTTCGCATCGTGTCATTATTTGTGACCTAGTTTCCAGGAAAAATAACAAACTTGGACTATGGCAAATGTCTTAAAAAAGTGTTCTCAGAAACGAGCTATCATGTATGAAGATCCATGGCTTTCAAGGCAAATGGCCAATGTTATGGCAACATTCATGGCATAGTTTGTTCAAATGATCTCTTATTGTGCACAAGGGTGCATATTGGAATGACAAACAATGTTGCCTAAGGAAGTTTTCACTTTCTTTGCATGAAAATTTCATTTTCCATTTTTTGAGTGCCCAAAATGAGTTTTTTTTGTGAAGGACCTATCAAATATTTGTTGCAAAATTGGACCAAATCAATTTTCTAAAACATTAGGCCATATTTAATGTACAATTGACCAAATGGTTGTGTGTCAAAAGCTTTTGATCCACATCTCGTGAAAAAGACAAATTTCCGCCGATTCAGCAGGAAGCGGGGCAAATTTGAACTACAGCTGCCTCATAGTTTGCTCTTTATTTTTTCCAAAAATCATTTCTAGGTACACAAGTATCTATTTAATCAGAGAAACTCCAAAAGTTTTGCAAGATTCGACCCCTAGCTACGAACGGTCATGCCCGTCGTTTTGACCGCATTTTGAAACGGGCATAAGAAATTCAAAAAAAAACAAAAAAATTGAAAACCTTCGCATCGTGTCATTATATGTGACCTAGTTTCCAGGAAAAATAACAAACTTGGACTACGGCAAATGTCTTAAAAAAGTGTTCTCAGAAACGAGCTATCATGTATGAAGATCCATGGCTTTCAAGGCAAATGGCCAATGTTATGTCAACATTCATGGCATAGTTTGTTCAAATGATCTCTTATTGTGCACAAGGGTGCATATTGGAATGACAAACAATGTTGCCTAAGGAAGTTTTCACGTTCTTTGCACGAAAAATTCATTTTCCATTTTTTGAATGCCCAAAATGGGGGTTTTTGTGAAGAACCTACCAAATATTTGTTGCAAAATTGGACCAAATCAATTTTCTAAAATATTACGCCATATTTAATGTACAATTGACCAAATGGTTGGGTGTCAAAAGCTTTTGATCCACCTCTCGTGAAAAAGACAAATTTCCGCCGATCCAGCAGGAAGCGGGTCAGATTTGAACTACAGCTGCCTCATAGTTTGCTCTTTATTTTTTCCAAAAATCATTTCTAGGTACATAAGTATCTATTGAATCAGAGAAACTCCAAAAGTTTTGCAATATTCAACCCCTAGCTACGAACGGTCATGCCCGTCGTTTTGACCGCATTTTGAAACGGGCATAAGAAATTCAAAAAAAATAAAAAAAGTGAAAACCTTCGCATCGTGTCTTTATATGTGATCTAGTTTCCAGGAAAAATAACAAACTTGGACTACGGAAAATGTCTTAAAAAGTGTTCTCAGAAACGAGCTATGATGTATGAAGATCCATGGCTTTCAAGGCAAATGGCCAATGTTATGGCAACATTCATGGCATAGTTTGTTCAAATGACATCATATTTTGCACAAGTTTGCATCTAGGAATGACAAACAATGTTACCTAAGAAAGTTTTCACTTTCTTTGCACGAAAAATTCATTTTCCATTTTTTGAGTGCCCAAAATGAGTTTTTTTTAGAAGGACCTACCAAATATTTGTTGCAAAATTGGACCAAATCAATTTTCTAAAATACTAGGCCATATTTAATGTACAATTGACCAAATGGTTAGGTGTCAAAAGCTTTTGATCCACCTCTCGTGAAAAAGACAAATTTCCACCGATTCAGCAGGAAGCGGGTCAAATTTGAACTACAGCCGCCTCATAGTTTGCTCTTTATTTCTTGCAAAAATCATTTCTAGGTACATAAGTATCTATTTAATCAGAGAAACTCCAAAAATTTTGCAAGATTCAACCCCTAGCTACGAACGGTCATGCCCGTCGTTTTGACCGCATTTTGAAACGGGCATAAGAAATTCAAAAAAATCAAAAAAATTGAAAACATTCACATCGTGTCATTATATGTGACCTAGTTTCCAGGAAAAATAACAAACTTGGACTACGGCAAATGTCTTAAAAAAGTGTTCTCAGAAACGAGCTATCATGTATGAAGATCCATGCCTTCCAAGGCAAATGGCCAATGTTATGGCAACATTCAAGGCATAGTTTGTTCAAATGATCTCTTATTGTGCACAAGGGTGCATATTGGAATGACAAACAATGTTGCCTAAGGAAGTTTTCACTTTCTTTGCACGAAAAATTCATTTTCCATTTTTTGAGTGCCCTAAACAGTACTGTTTTTGCAATAAACCTAATTTAAAATAATATAAAATAAATCACTAAATGCTACTGGATAAACAAAACAATAGTAAAACAGTAGCAAAAAGAATCAATCAAAAATATATTTTTAAACTCAAGATATTCACAAAATAGTGATTTGAACAAATTTCATCAAATTGAAATTTAAAAACTTCAAATTTGAAATCCAATTGCATAAACAGAAACTTTATAAAATTCTTAAACTAATGCAAAAAGAATCACTCATTTTGGATAAATACACAAAAAGATATTAAGTTTCTAAAACGGAAACTATTTCTGAAAATAAAACAGAAAACAAAAATTGGAAAAAACTACGGATCAGCTACTGTACACGTGGCAGTGCGTGATTGGCTACGGGCGTGTGCGGTAGAGACAAACGAGCGGGCGATCGAAGTTTAACAGAAAAACGTTTCGGCATTTTAATCTAAACAGCGGATCTGCGGCGGCCTTCGGATCAAGATCTAAGGGCGCAGAGGGTGTCCGACGCGATGAAAAGAGAAGGGCGGCCGACGCTTACAGTGGAGGTCGACGGCGGCGACGGTGGCGGTACGGGCGAGGTTGAGGATAGTGCTCCGGGCGTCGGCGAGCTTGGGGCAGTCGTCAGCGAGGTCGGGTGGAGTGAGGGGAGTGCGGTGGTGGCATCAGGAGGCGTCGGGGTGGTCGGAGGAGGTGGCTATAGCGGCAATGGCGCGGCGGTGGCTTTGGTGCTTCGACGAGCTATTGCGGCGGTGTCAGGGGGTTTTGGGAGGGGACCGGAGGCGGAAGGGGACGAGGGAAGCGGGGTTTATATAGGGAGGGCTTCTTGGCGGAGGGGGCAGCCCCTAGATGGCAAGAGATCGGCGGCGGCGATCGGGTCCGGCGACCTAGGAAGGAGATCGTGGGAGGAGGAAGGCGACCGCACGAAGTCGGGGATCGGTCGGGTGGGTCCCGCAAGTCAGCGGCAGAGAAAGAAAGGCAGGGGAGCGGCTAGCCGATGCGGGAGTGATTCGGGCACGGTGGCAGTTAACTGGCCCGGCCTAGCTTTGTGCCTGTGGCGATTAACTTTCTAAAAAAGAAAAACTTTCCTATTTTTGAAATAACCGAGAGAAAGAAAATACAGAAAAGAAAATGAAAACAAATATCCTATAGACATATAATATACCAAAATGATCAGAAAAAGATTTCCTAAAACATAAAATATTTCCCAAGTTCAAATAAAATCCACAAAAATTCTTAAAAAACAAACAGTGCTACTGTTGCATTTAAAATGCAATAAACATTATTTTAAAATGCCAAAATGATTTCAAATTTATTTTCTCCCAATTTTACATTGAAGGGAATCATTTTACCCTTATTTCCATATATTTGTTTTTAGGAGAAAAATAATTTGAGTAAAAACCAAATAACTCAAAATAGGGTTTGAATTTGAATTTCAAACCACTTTCAAATCTTTTCTGTTTTTCCTTGGATGATGATCTCACATGGATTGCTGGATAGATCTCAAATTTTGTGGAGAGTGATTATTTGAGCATCTGGAAGATTTGGAAAAATTTCAGATCATTTGGATAAGCCTAGCTAGTACTTCCTTCACAAAGCTTCTCTCTGGATAGAAATTTTGGAAATTTGCTGAGGAAGATTTACTAGGCAAATGGAGCTGAATATTGGCATGTGGAAATGATTTGGATTTGGAAGAGTGCCCAAAAAGTTTGAGGGCAATAGAAGGGGTCTAGATAGCACTTGCTTTGCAATGTGACAATCTGGCCAGAAAATAGAAATTGAAGCTGGGCTCACATAGATGATTGGATTGAGCTGAAATTTGGAGGAGGATAATAATTTGGGCATATGAAGTCACTGTAATAATTTCATACCATTTGGATAAATAAAAATGGTACTTCCTTCACAATACTCTTCACTGAACAGAAAATTGGGAAAAATATTGAGGGAAATTGGATAAATTAAATGAGCTAAAATTTTGTGGAGAGAGGTTATATGGGCAGGGTCATGTCCTGGTAAATTTTCAGCAATTATAAAGCAATATAAAATATAGTTGCTTCACAAACTGAAAATATTACTAGAAACAAAGATTGGATGGTGAGCTCACATGGATTGTTATATGGGGCTCAAATTTTGTGGAGAGCTATTATTTTGTCATATAGAAGATGTGGAAAAAATTCAACTCATTAGGATATGCCGAGCTAGTACTTCCTTCACAAAGCTTCTAGCTGAATAGAAACTTTGGAAATTTGCTGAGGAAGATTTACTAGGAAAATGGAGCTGAATTTTGTCATGAGGGAATGATTTGGATAGGAAATAGTGCCCAAAAATTTTGAGGGCAATCAAGAAAATATAAATAGCACTTCCTTCACAAAGTGCTGTTCTGAACAGAATAGGAAAATGAATATTCCTGAATTATTTTTGAACTAGGCAAGGAAGGTTTTTGACATATTTGAGAAAGATATGATCCAAAGAATTTATGAGAATTTTTTGGGAATTTTGGGAATGACAAAAATGTAGGCTGCTTCACAACCTAGGGCAAAAATTGACACATGGACATGACACATAGGCAAAAATTGACACATGGACATGACACATAGGCAAAACTGATGAGGTGGTGCCTAGTCATAGCAATGCACCACAATTTACAAGGCTATGACCATCTATATTGGTCGTGATCAGCTAGAAATAAGGCAGCGGACTAGTGTTGTCTGCTTTACGACCATTTCGTGTAAGGAAATTACGACCTTTCTGACCAAAATGGTCGTTATGGTTTAGGGTTTGGAGCCCCCCGAACAGCTTATGACCAATTGGTCTCAAATGGTCGTAGATTTATGACCATTTCTTCCAGGGTCACTGACAGAAGGTCACAAGTTGACATATTTCTTGTAGTGATAATTGTGTTCTAAAGACTAAACCCATCCGGCTGATATATGCACCGGGGGTACCTAGGTTATACACATGTTCGGTTGTCAACATGCCGGCTACAGAGCAATCCTTGAAGTACATGCCAAGTCTTCGGTGGTCTCCATCTTGATTACGCCGACGTCCATGGCTTCGGTTATCCTTCCCTTTAGTGATCGGCCGGGCGAAGAGCCCAACCATGGATTGTGGGCCGCATAGGTTAGTACCCCTTAGTCCAGGACACCGTCAGTAGCCCTTGAACTGGTCTTTGAAGCCGAATACTACATCTCTATCTTCGGAATAATCTCCTCGGCCTTGGCATCTTCGGCTTGGCAGGCCAGTTCCTCACTTATCGGTTAATGCTCGTATCCGAAGTTCGCAATAGCTGACCAACTTATTGGGTCTCCTTTCACAATTAACCCCAGCGACCATGTGTTTTACACCTTGCCCTCAGCGGAGAAATCTCAGAGTCCTTTTCAGCATAGCGCTATCCTACGTCCAAGGTTTTCAAAATAACTTAGTCTCGAAGACTTGCCACGTGGATTCAACCAGCGAGAGGGTTCAAAACCCTGACACCTTTATCAAACCGTCACCACTTACCGTGGGGCTGGATCAGTTATCACGCATCGTGGCCCGAGGCAACCCTCCATTGGCATGTCCCATCAATGTGGTGATTGTGCCTCGGTTTATTAGGGATATCGTCAATCAAGTTGAGTTACCAATGCGCGTATAATGGCATGACATGTTGGGAAACATGTGATTTATTCGGTGCGGCGAGGGGACTCTTGGTGTTTTACTGACCTATAAAAGCAATGGGGGAAGTAAATCATTTCCCCACACTTCCATCCCTTGCTCTATTGCCCAAAGCTTTCCAGAGCTCCACTGCCTTCAGATCTCTCTCAAAAAGCTCTCTCCTTCCTTCCAAGCTCCTCCATCCACGATGGCCGATGCCGAGCTGAAGGGGAAGTGGACGCATTCCACCGTAACGGTGGGTGCCATCGAGGAGCTCCGGTCCGGGGGTACATCCCCGTAGACGCCGTGTGCCGCGCTGCTACTTGTAGTCTGCGTTGGTATTTCCCTGAAGAGGAGAGGATGATGTAGTACAGTAGAGATAAGTATTTCCCTCAGTTAAGAACCAAGGTTATCAGTCCAGTAGGAGAACCAAGCAAAATTCCGTTAAGCGCACCTGCACACACAAGAGCAAACACTTGCACCCAACGCAAATATCCTCTTAAAGGATATTTGCAAGGATTAAATCTTATCGAGGTATATAGATAAACTAAAATACTAATTAAAATAAAAGTAAATAAATTGTAGCAAGGTATTTTTAGGTTTTTAATATGATAAAGATAGACCCGGGGGCCATAGTTTTCACTACAGGCTTCTCTCTCGAGCGCAGAAACATACGGTGGGTAAACAAATTACTGTTGGGCAATTGATAGAAAAGCAAATAATTATGACGGATTCATGGCAATGATCATGTATATAGGCATCATGTCCGAGACAAGTAGACCGACTCCTGCCTGCATCTACTACTATTACTCCACTCATCGACCGCTATCCAGCATGCATCTAGAGTATTAAGTTAATAAAAGCAGAGTAACACCTTAAGCAAGATGACATGATGTAGAGAAGCAAATTAAAGCAATATGAATAAACCCCATATTTTTATCCTTAATGGCAACAATACAAATACGTGTCATGTCCCCTTCTGTCACTGGGATTGAGCACCGCAAGATTGAACCCATCACAAAGCACCTCTCCCATTGCAAGATAAATCAATCTAGTAGGCCAAACCAAATCGATAGATCAGAGAGAAATACAAAGCTATAACAATCATGCATAAAAGAGTTCAGAGAAGACTCAAATATTTCTCATGAATAATCTGATCATAAACTCACAATTCATCGGATCCCAACAAACACATTGCAAAAGAAGATTACATCGGATAGAACTCCAAGAACATCAAGGAGAACATGGTATTGAAGATCAAAGAGAGAGAAGAAGCCATCTAGCTACTAGCTATGGACCCGTAGGTCTGCGGTAAACTACTCACACATCATCGGAAGGGCAGCAAGGTTGATGTAGAGGCCCTCCGTGATCGAATCCCCCTCCGACAGAGTACCAGAAAAGGCCTCCAGATGGGCTCGCGGAAGAACAGAGGCTTGCGGCGGTGGAAAGGTTATTTCTTCTGGCTCTCTGTTGGTTTGGGAATATTTGGGAATTTATAGCGAAGGAATTAGGTCAAGAGGTGCCACGAGGGGCCCACAAGCCTGGGGGGCGCGGCCACCCCCCGAGGCGCGCCCTCCAGGCTTGTTGCCTCCTCGTGGCTCTTCTGGTCTTCTCCCAAAGCTTCATGGGTCTCTTCTGGTCCAGAAAAAATTAATCCAAAGTTTTTTCTCGTTTGGCCACTTTTTGATAATGATTTTCTGAAAAGGCAAAAACAAGCAGAAAACAGCAACTGGCACTGGGCACTGAGTTAATAGGTTAGTCCCAAAAAATGATATCTAATGGCATATAATTGCATATAAAACATACAAGATTGATACTATAATAGCATGGAACAATCAAAAATTATAGATACGTTGGAGACGTATCAAGCATCCCCAAGCTTAATTCCTGCTCATCCTCGAGTAGGTAAATGATAAAAACAGAATTTTTGATGTGGAATGCTACCTATCATGTTTCATCATGTAATCTTTCTCTTACGGTATGAATAATAAGATCCGAATGATTCAAGGCAATAGTCTATAATTTGATATAAAGACATCAATACTCAGGCATACTAATAAACAATCATGTCTTTCAAAATAAAAATGCTAAAGAATGTTATCCCTACAAAATCATATAATCCTGTCATGCTCCATCTTCTTCACACAAAGTATTTATCATGCACTACCCTGATGACAAGGCGAGCAATTGGTTCATACTTTTTAACGCGCTTCAGCTTTTTCAACTCCCACTCAATACATGAGCGCAAGCCATGGATATAGAACTATGGGTGGAATAGAATGTGGTGGTAGTGATGGATGAGAGAAGTCAAAAATGGCGAAAGTCTCACAACAACGAGGCTAATCAACGGGCTATGGAGACGCCCATCAATTGATGTCAATGAGAGGAGTAGGGATTGCCATGCAACGGATGCACTAAGAGCTATAAGTGTATGAAAGCTCAACATGAAAACTAAGTGGGTGTGCATCCAACTTGCTTGCTCATGAAGACCTCGGGCATTTGAGGAAGCCCGTCATCGGAATATACAAGCCAAGTTCTATAATGAAAAATTCCCACTAGTATATGAAAGTGACACAATAGGAGACTCTCTATATGAAAAACATGGTGCTACTCTGAAGCACAAGTGTGGAAAAGGATAGTAACATTGCCCCTTCTCTCTCTTTCTCTCATTTTTTTCTTTTTTTTTCATGGCTCTTTTTCGCCTCCTTTTTTTTCGTCCGGAGTCTCATCCCGACTTGTGGGGGAATCATGGTCTCCATCATCCTTTCCTCACTGGGAAAATGCTCTAATAATGATGATCATCACACTTCCATTTACTTACAACTCAACATTACAACTCGATACTAGAACAAAAATATGACTCTATATGAATGCCTCTGGCAGTGTACCAGGATGTGCAATGATGCTAGCGTAACATGTATAAAAATGATTAACGGTGGCTGAGCCACAAATACTATGTCAGCTATATGATCATGCAAAGCAACATGACAATGATGATGTATGTCATAAAAATGAAATGGTGGAAGTTGCATGGTAATATATCTCGGAATGACTATGGAAATGCCATGATAGGTAGGTATGGTGGCTGTTTTGAGGAAGATATAAGGAGGCTTATGTGTGATAGAGCGTATCATATCACGGGGTTTGGATGCACCGGCGAAGTTCGCACCAACTCCTTATGTGAGAAAGGGCAATGCACGGTACCGAAGATGCTAGCAAATTGCGGAAGGGTGAGAGTGCGTATAATCCATGGACTCACATTAGTCATAAAGAACTCACATAATTATTGCAAAAGTCTATTAGCCCTCGAAGCAAAGTACTACTATGCATGCCCCTAGAGGGATAGATTGGTAGGACAAGGTCCATCACACGTCCCCGACCGCCACTCATAAGGTAGACAATCAATAATAAATCATGCTCCAACTTCTTAGCATAACGACAGATCATACGTGCATGCTTCGGGAATCACAAACCTTAACACAATTATTCTTATTAAACCACAATTATCTACTAATACCTCCCCCATATTACCATCTTAATATCGCAAAACGATTGCAAGGAATCAAACTTATCATATTCAGTGATCTACATGAAAGTTTTTATTATATCCCTCTTGAATACCTATCATATCAGGACCAATTTCATAACCCATGCATATTACCATTGCTATTCATTAGACTCTAAAAAATATATAAGTGAAGTATGATAGTGCAACTATTTCTTTAAAATATAACCACCGCCGTGCTCTAAAAGATATAAGTGAAGCACTAGAGCAACTGCCTAGCTCAAAAGATATAAGTGAAGCACATAGAGTATTCTAACAAATCCCGAATAATGTGTGTCCCCCTCAAAAAGGTGTGTTCAGCAAAGATTATTGTGACAAACTAAAAAGAAAACAAAAGCAAACAAACTATATCACAAGATGCTCCAAGTAAAACACATATCATGTGATGAATAAAAATATAGCTCCAAGTGAGTTACCGATAGATTGTAGACGAAAGAGGAGATGCCTTCCGGGGCATCCCCAAGCTTAGACGCTCGAGTCTTCCTTGAATATTACCTTGGGGTGCCTTGGGCATCCCCAAGCTTAGGCTCTTGCTGCTCCTTATTCCTTTATCCATCGTAGTCTCACCCAAAACTTGAAAACTTCAGCACACGAAACTCAACAGAAACCTCGTGAGATCCGTTAGTATAACAAAACAAATCTTAAACTTTAGGTACTGTTCTAAATTGATTAATATTTAATATTGGCATAATTATACTGTGCTCCAACTTCTCCATGACTCATATCCCCTGATACGATCTGTTGATTCATCAAAATAAGCAAACTATGCAACAAAAACAGAATTTGTCTAAAACAGAACAGTCTGTGAAGACCTGAATTATCGTCATACTTCTGTATCTCCAAAAATTCTGAAAACTTAGGAAAACGTGGGAAATTCATATATCAATACTTTGTAAAAAATTCAGAAGGTTCTGACACACTAGCGAAAATTATAAATTCCAGCACTTAACGCAAAAGTTTCTGTTTTCAAACAGCATCTATCATACTATCTTCCAAATTATCCCAAAGGCATTACTTGGCACAAACACTAATTAAAACATAAAAACACAATCATAACAGAAGCTATAATCATGCAAACACTAAAAAATAGTAGGTAAAAGCAAAACATTATTTTATTCATTGGGTTGCCTCCCAACAAGCGCTATTGTTTTATGCCCCTAGCTAGGCATAATGCATAGCTTCAAGTGTTGTCATCCTTCAAGTTAATTCCATAATTGGCCCTCATAATGGATTCATAAGGTGCTTTAATTATTTTTCTAGGGAAGTGTTCCATCCCTTTATTTAGTGGAAATTGAAATCTTATATTACCTTCTTTCATATCAATAATAGCACCAATTGTTCGAAGAAAAGGCCTACAAAGTATTATGGGGCAAGAAGGATTACATTCAATGTCAAGAACAATAAAGTCCACGGGCACATAATTTCTATTTGCAAGAATGAGCACATCATTTATTCTACCCAATGGTTTTTTAATAGTGGAATCCGCAAGATGCAAATTAAGGGAACTAGGATCCATGTCGGTGAGACCTAGCACATCACACAAAGACTTTGGTATGGTGAAAATGCTAGAACCAAGATCACAAGGAGCATTACATTCATAATCTTTAATTTTTACTTTAATAGTAGGTTCCCATTCATCTTGTAATTTTCTAGGAATTGATACTTCCAACTCAAGTTTTTCTTCATGTGCTTTCATCATGGCTTCTACAATGTGTTTAGTGAAAGCTTTATTTTGTTCATATGCATTTGGTGAATTAATCATGGATTGCAACAAGGAAATACACTCAATTAAAGAACAACTATCATAATTAAATTCCTTGTAATCCAAAGTAGTGGGTGCATTACTATTTAAAGTTTTGACCTCTCCAAACCCACTTTTTTCATTTTTATGATCAAGATTGTCACCCTCCAAGCAAGTGGGACTCCTTCTATCTAAAGTTGAATCTTCTCTAGTCCCTTTTTCATCAAGTTTTATGTTACTAAATAATTATTCAATAGGAGTAATACCAATCATTTTAATATCTTCATCATTACTACGATAGAAACCGAGTGGAATCGCTTTTTCTAGAATATCTCGCTTAGCTCTCAACCTAGCGGTCCTTTCTTTACTTTCATTAATGGAGACATAGATAGCTTTAATAGATTCATTTATATCATGCTTGGTTGGCAAAATTTTTGTTTTGAGATTTTCCACATCATGAGCAATTCTATCTATGTTCCTAGCCAATTCATCAACTCTATTCAACTTTTCTTCTATCATACCATTGAGATTCGTTTGAGAATTAATAAAATCTTTAATATTACTTTCAAGATCAGAGGGCATCCTATTATTATTATTATAAGAATTACCATAAGGATTGCCATAATTATTAGAGGAATTTCCGGGAAACGGTCTAGCATTGAAATTACCCCTATAAGCATTTTTTTGACTATGTACTGCAAGGCAAAAGCCTCACAGTGAACTTTATTAAAGAACAAAAAGCAAAGGTCTTGTACAAAATAAAAAGGAGAGAAAAAAGGAAACAAAGAAAGAAAGAAAGAAGAACTTACAACAGCTTACAATACATACAGAAGTATCTAAGGAAGGTTAGCAAGCCAGTCTAAATAACTATCCTTGTATTTACACTTAATCCTGTGAGCCAGTAGTGTCATGTCATGAATGAAGTTGTGCCTCCAATTTCGAAAAAGAGGTACTTCATTCCTAAAAACCTTTCCATTTCTGATAATCCAGATATTCCAAGCAGCAGTGAATACCACCTCAGTAAAGAAAGTCTTGCCAAATTCATTCTTAGCATTCAAAGCCATCTGGTATGTAGACATTCCTGGCTGTGGATCCCAGTTAATTTGCAAATAGTTCCATACCCTTTGGCTGAAGTTGCATGAGAAAAATAAATGGACCACATCCTCATGCAACAGATGTGGGCAAAGCACACATGTATGATCATCAACATGCCAGTGCCTTCTCTGCAACATATCCCTGGTGTTTAAACGATCCCTCAGCAATAACCATCCAAACATTTTGATCTTTAGTGTGCAGGAACATTTCTAGATCCATTGAAAAATTGGATCAACCATAATACTATGGTGCACATGGGTATAGAATGATTTAGGTCTGAAGCTTCCTTTGTTAAATGGCCAAAGCCATTGATCATTCGCCTCTGTGCATACATATCCACTCAAAATTAGCTGCAAGTTCGCCAGCTCCTCAAAAGCCTGGGAAGACAGAGGGAGGTGCAGGCCAGATAAAAGATCCTGGGATAGGACTTGTGAGACTGATAGCTGTCCATCAGCAACAAAAGAGAATAGCCGTGGAAATTTCTGGCTAATGGGAGAATCATTCAGCTCAACAACCCAATTGTCGTTCCAAAACATTATGGCTCTCCCATTTCTCAGTTTTGGTTTGGCTAGCTGACAATATT
Source organism: Elymus sibiricus (assembly GCA_039707655.1). Lineage (NCBI taxonomy): Eukaryota > Viridiplantae > Streptophyta > Magnoliopsida > Poales > Poaceae > Elymus > Elymus sibiricus. The sequence continues at coordinate 336,131,518 of CM077666.1, forward strand.
TGTGTGCTAGTTTGAAAATGTCACGCCACCAAAAGGAACCACAGAGAGTAGTAGTGTGAGGAACCGATTCATGGTAATAAGAATCCCAGACCAGCCTTACCCAAGGAGTGTCATGATGATTATAGAATTTATGCAAAAATTTCATAAGAAAAGCCTCATTTTGCACCCTCAGATTAAGAACACCCAGGCCTCCTTTGTTTTTTTGCAGACAGACCAAATCCCAGGCAGCAAGAGACAGTCTGGGTGTGTCAGAATTACCTCTCCAAAGACATTGCCTCTGAATGCGTTCAATTTGTTTGAGAATACCAGGGGGAATGACAAGAGTACATAGAAAATATATAGGCATTGATGTGAGGACAGATTGGAGCAACTGAAGCCTGCTTCCTTGATTCAGAAAGCAAGAAGTGGCAGAGAGCCTTCTCTCAATTCTATGCACTAAGGGCAAAAGATCCTGAATAGATGGTCTGGTAGTTCCCATTGGCAACCCCAAATAGGTAAAAGGCATAGATCCCAACTTGCAACCCAAGATGGAAGCTAATCTGCTGGCCTCATCATGTGAAATATTCATAGGCACCATTGAAGATTTTGCAAAGTTGACTGACAGGCCAGTAGAGGCAGCAAAAACATCCAACATATCCTTAAGAGCCAATAGATGATGGTCCAATGCAGGTAAAATAATTAAGGTGTCATCAGCATATTGCAAAATAGGAAAATCCTGACATTGTGTTGGGATTGGGTGAGTTAAAATCCCTTTGGAGCACATATCATTAACTACAGACTGGAGTAAGTCTGCAGCTAACACAAACAACAGAGGAGACATGGGATCCCCCTGTCTGACACCACGCTTACAAGTGAAGTGGTTACCAGGTACACCATTGAGCAACACAGAGGATGATTCATATGATAAAATACTGTGCATCCAGGAGATCCACTTGTCATTGAAACCTTTATATTTTAGAATCCTGAGAATGGCATCATGCTCAATTGTATCAAATGCTTTTGTGAAATCCAATTTGAGCAAGACAATAGGTCTTTTGGAGGCCTGACATTGGTGTATGTATTCAAAGCACCAGCCCAAACAATCCTGGATAGTTCTAGACTTTATAAAACCATACTGATTTTGATGTATGCAAGACAAAAATGACTTTCTGCAATCTGTTAGCCAAGAGCTTGGTGAGGAATTTCAAACAAGTGTTGGTAAGGGAGATTGGCCTATAATCATTCAAGCACCCAGGACTCAGTTTTTTGGGGATCAGAGTTATGAGGGAATTATTAATACACTCAAGATCAAGTTGTCCCTGATAAAACTCTTTAACCAATTGCATGAAATCATCTTTAATTATAGCCCAGCACTTCTTTAAGAAATGACCAGTAAAGCCATCAGGTCCTGGTGCTCTGTCAGGTGGCATTTGTTTAATGACCATATCAATTTCCTCTTCAGTAAAAGGTCTTGTTAACTCATCAAGACCATCCACCTTTTTAATTATGGCTGCCAGGTCAAAACCCATGTGAGTTTCAGTAGAGCATCCCATCCTATTCTTGAAATCTTGCAAGAAAAGCCCTGCAATGGTTGCATGGTTAGTAGCCACCTCACCATCTTCAGTAGTGACACTGGAAACAGTATTGGACCTATAACGCTCAGTTGCCATGGCATGGAAAATTTTAGTATTTTCCTCCCCAACTTTAATGCTCCTGATTGTGCATCTTTGCTTCCAATATATAAATTGCAGCTTAAGAATTTCCTCCAGATGCAGTTTGACAATCCTTCCGAAATTAGACAGTCAGAGGTCTCAGCTCCTCCAAAGCATCCAAACACAGGATCACTTTATTACAGTCAGTGATCAAAATTTTAACCTTGGAAAGAGAAGTATGCCAAAATTTGAGAGCATGCCTTAGAGCTTTAAATTTAGCAGATATGATAGCAGCAGAAGATTTCCTGTGCACTGGTTTGGTCCAAGAATCTCTGACGCATTCAATAAAGCCAGGTAGATTAGCCCAATAATTTTCAAAGCGAAAAACCTTAGCTTTAGGAATAGCAGTTTTAATGGAAACTACACATGGAACATGATCAGAAGCAGTCCTTGCTAAGGGCAGAACCATGGTATTGGGATAACAACTGGTCCATGTTGTGGTTGTGAAAAACCAATCAATCTGCTCAAGGAGTGGCACATCTTGCATATTTGACCAAGTGAATCTTCTGCCTTTTATAGGAAGCTCAATTAATCCTAGGTGCCCAATAACATCATTAAAAACAAGCATATCATGCACATTTCCTCCAGGTTTATTCCTGTTCTCCATGAAACGCAAAAAATTGAAGTCTCCCAAGAGAAGCCAGTTTGCATCAACAGGAATAACTAGATCATGTAGCCAGTTAATAAACTCCTCCCGAGCAGGGTTTTGGCAAGGCTCATAAACAGTGACAAGAGTCCAAATATTAGAGTTATGTTTTGATTTAAATTCCACAATAATACCATAACTAGTTGAATGAATGAGTTTGCCAGAAAAAATAGCAGAGTTCCATAACACAATCATACAACCAGAGGCCCCAATTGAAGGCACATAGACAAAATGGTCAAAACATCTCGGGCAAAATTTACGGATAAAACATTGGTCCAAATTCTCACATTTAGTTTCTTGCAAGCAAATCACAGAGCAACCGCTTTCATCAATTTTCTGACGAACTGCCCTTTGTCGTGCATCAGAATTCAGTCCACGCACATTCCAACATAGAACTTTCCAATCTCTAAAGTTGTTCTGATTCATTACAAACTATAAAAGTGCAACAGCAAAAGTCCACGTAATGCCAGAGCCAAACCAGCAACATAGCAAAATAAAAGTTCTGACAAGACATGCAGTAAACCCTAAGATAGATGGTTTTCACATGGGTTAACCATAAACCCAAGCAGAACAAAGATCTAACTATCATTAGAGCTCGAAGAAGCAGCAGTAGACTTGCAGGATCCAGCATTAAGCTTCTCCTTGGTAAGCTTCTCAGGAGCGATGCCAAGACGTCCACCTACGCGCTGAATAACAACAATAGGAGTAGGGGGTGGAACAGCATCATGAGGCCCATCAGGTTGATTTGGTGATGGAGGTTCCTTGGGCTGGACCTTACGTTTCTTAATGGGCTTCGCTGAGGGCTTCTTCAGAGAAACAGGCCTGGCCGGGGAGCTGTGTTTGAAACCATCACGCAAAGCAGAGAGGCGGGCACTGCGCCTCACATCAGAATCAACAACAACAGGCTTAGTCTTGCGAGCACGAGGTGGGCACTTCACAGGAGCAGCAGTAAAACTGAAGGCATTCATCTCCACATCAGACAGAACAGCAGAGTCCATAGTACAGTCCTCCACAACTGAATCAAAACAGAGGGCACGTGCAACTGGAGGCTTTCTCTGAGCAGCAACAAACTTACGAACAGGAGTAGGATGATAAACCAGCTTGGTTCTCATGAGGGAGTAGGAGAAAGAGACTTCCCAAGATCTCTTAGAGAGAACAACTGGCTTGAAAGGGCTCGGAAACTGAACTCCCCTTGGAATTTGCATAACCTCAACAGACGGCATAATGCGATCAAAACTCCTTTTCCACTGCATAACTGGAGGAAGTTCAGGTTCAAAAATAGTAAGTACCCGACCAATGATCACGGGAGGCTGAATGGTAGGTGGATGGTAAACAGCAAGAACTCCCTGTTGAGCAGGAGCTGGCACATCATCAGAATGATCTGAGGGCCCAGAATTCTGCATCACCACTGATTCTTGAGATCCAGGCTGCAGATCATCGTCATCCTCAAGTACTTCTTCAATAAGAACATTATTAGGTTGAACCCCATGATGATGCTGATGCTGGTTACCAGGAGCTACCGGAGGGTCATTCCAACCCAACTCAGGGTATTCGGGCATAGCAAAATTGACATTGTCAAACTGCAGATTACCAGGCAAAGGGTGCGGATTGCCATTGAAGGGCATCTGATCCTCATCAGCAGGAAGAATATCAGCAAACTCCGCAGACAGAACATAAATTGGAGCAGTCCAAGAGATACGGGTAGCACCAAAATCAGCGTATTCACGATACACAACATCTCTAGGAACTTGTTCAGGGCATGGGAAGGAAGCATACACCAGCGTCCTAACCATTCTAGGATCCTCCTGATGCCATAGATGAAAACGACCAAAAGTACTAACTGCATCAGATATGTACTGAGTTGTGTGATAATCCAATGGAATCCCCAACAGCATAATCCAACCACGACGAAAGCCCTGAGTAGCTCTATGATTGATGCCATGATCATGAGGTATGAATCGAACGAAGTGACCATTGCCAAGATCATAAGGAGGGTGATCCATGATAGCATGCCTAGATGCAGGGCTACGAAACTCAAAAAGACCCACACCCTCAATCCATTGCTGATCGCTAAGTACATCACGGTGAAGTTGAGTAATCACAAAGTCACTAACCAGCTGACGGAAGTGATGGATCTGTCCAGGAGGCGGCGGCGGCTTGACAATGCCGATTGCAAACTGCTCATGACGACGGTCTGGAGCAACAGCAGGGGAGAAGACGGTCCAAGGCAGCCGAGTTGGGCCACCGTCGATGATCTCAAAGCCCGGCGGGATGAAGTCCAGAGGATCCAAGGCAAAGTTCGCCATTGCAGGCGTTGGAGGTGGCGGAGAAGCTGGATGGTGCAAGGGCGGCGGAGGCCGGCTGCACAGGCGCGTGGGTCGTCTCTAAAACCGAGGAGTCCCTTGGAGGAGTAATAGGAGCTGGACTCGTGGCGGGTATGGAAACCAACACCGGCGATATTCCTGGAATTTGGTGCGTTGTTTTAACCTTCCAAATATATCCATTATCTCTAGCCCATTGATTGCACGAGAGACGGGTATGACCATTACGGGTGCAAGATAAACAGACTGGGCAGCTGACTGACAGGTGACCCTGCTGGTTACATTTGGTACAGGTCAGGACACGGGCCACCATGTCATCGACCATTTCATCGAACATGGCATCCGCCTCTTGAGTAGAAGGGATGGAAGGATCCTGAGGAGAGGCCACGGGCCCAGGGGGCAACTGAGGCCCAACATGGGAAGCCGGGGATTCCGGGATCGACGTGACCAGATTTGAGCTCTCAGAGCGTTCACCCAGAGCATGGAAATCACATTGTTGCACATCGTTAGCCGAGATTTGCGCGCGCCTAATCAGCGGCGATCTAACTGAACCGAAAACAATGGGTGGCATGGCCACCGTCCACTCAAGGTTCGCCGGCGTCGAAGATCGGATGACCACCCTTTCATGAGTGGGAAGATCATAACCTCCATCAATAACAGTATCAATGCACTTCTGTGAAGCGGGATATTGGTAGCCTTTGCATGCTTCATAGTTTTGAAAAGTGGCAAAAGAAAGCTTCTTCCTAACATTGGTGGAAGATCGAATGGAAGACTTGACAAGAGGCTTATGCATAGCAATCATACCCAAAGCCGCGCGCCGCTTGGACGGGCTAACTAAAATCCACTCAGCATCACATTCTAATCTCCAACGATTAAACTCATGCTCCCAATTCGGGCCTCCACGACCCGAAAGATTAAAATAACATTTGAAATGCGGGCAAGCAAACGATCGTAGATCAAGAACACAAAAACCAACTTGCTTGGAAGAAATGTTAAAAGAGTAAACCTTGTCACATATGCAAGAGACTCCCAGCTCGATTGCAGAACCTCCAGTAGCTGCCTCCAAAGCCGCCGCCACAGAATCATCATTAAGCCTGAAATCATGACGACTGAAAGACACAACCATTGTGAAATGGCCGGTGTCATCCGTAGGATGGACAGGAAATCCAGTAGATCTAAAGACATAGTCCGCAAACTCCAAACCCTTGGAAAAGTCCAAGCCAAGGGTCGATCCAGATGAGGAAGCCATCAAAGAGATATCCCCGAGAAGAGGAGAGCACGCCAGAGATGTTGATTGGAGAAAACCAGAAATTTAGTGGTTGGGGGAGGAGATCGCCGGGGGTGGTGGTAGGGCGGTGGGAGGCTCCATCCCAGGTGAAGTTGGAAAGCTCTCCCCCTTATAAGCATTATTATTGAAATTATTTCTAGAGACAAAATTCACATCAATGGCATCATTATTTTTCTCAATCAAAGTAGACAATGGCACATCATTAGGATCAATATGAGCATTCTTGCTAGCAACCAATTACAATAGAGCATCCATCTTATCACTCAAAGTATTAATTTCTTCAACAGAATTTACCTTCTTACTAGTTGGAGTTCGTTCAGTGTGCCATTGAGAATAATTTGCCATAATATTATCAAGAAGTTTTGTCGCTTCTCCCAATGTAATTTCCATAAAAGTACCACCTGCGGCAGAGTCTAGCAAATTTTTAAAGACAAAGTTTAGTCCCCCATAAAAATTTTGTATGATCATCCATAAATTCAAGCCATGAGTTGGGCAATTTCTTATCATTAATTTCATTCTCTCCCAAGATTGTGCAACATGTTCATGCTTAAAATTCATAATTTGATTTCTTAAAGAAATAATCTTAGCGGGAGGAAAATACTTGGTAATAAAAGCATCCTTACACTTATCCCAAGAATCAATACTATTTCTAGGCAAGGATGAAAACCAAGTTTTAGCACGGTCTCGTAGTGAGAACGGGAATAATTTTAATTTGACAATATTATTATCCACATCTTTCTTCTTTTGCATATCACAAAGTTCAATGAAAGTATTTAGATGGGATGCATCATCTTCATTAGGACTACCAGAAAATTGTTCTTTCATAACAAGATTAAGCAAGGCAGCATTAATGTCACACGACTCCGCACTAGTGGTGGGAGGAGCAATAGGAGTACTAATAAAATCATTATTATTAGTATTGGAAAAGTCACACAATTTTGTATTTTCTTGAGACATCACGACGAAGCAAGCAAACTAGCAAACAAGCAAATAAAATATTTTTGTGTTTTTGTAAAAAAAATAGAAGTGGGGGAGATGAAAACGAGAGGCAAATGCAAATAAAAGGAAAATAAAGAAAATGCAAGTGAATGATAATTTGTGTGAAGGTACTTGATAATTTTGATGATGTCTCCCCGGCAACAGCGCCAGAAATTCTTCCTGCTACTTGTAGTCTGCGTTGGTATTTCCCCGAAGAGGAGAGGATGATGCAGTACAGTAGAGATAAGTATTTCCCTCAGTTAAGAACCAAGGTTATCAATCCAGTGGAAAGATCAAGCAAAATTCTGTTAAGCGCACCTGCACACACAAGAGCAAACACTTGCACCCAACGCAAATAAGAGGGTTGTCAATCCTCTTAAAGGTTATTTGCAAGGATTAAATCTTATCGAGGTAAATAGATAAACTAAAATACCAACTAAAATAAAAGTAAATAAATTGCAGCAAGGTATTTTTAGGTTTTTAATATGATAGAGATAGACCCGGAGGGCATAGTTTTCACTAGAGGCTTCTCTCTCGAGCGCAGAAACATACGGTGGCTAAACAAATTACTGTTGGGCAATTGATAGAAAAGCAAATAATTATGACGGATTCATGGCAATTATCATGTATATAGGCATCACATCCGAGACAAGTAGACCGACTTCTGCCTGCATCTACTACTATTACTCCACTCATCGACCACTACCCAGCATGCATCTAGAGTATTAAGTTAATAAAAACAGAGTAACGCCTTAAGCAAGATGACATGATGTAGAGAAGCAAATTAAAGCAATATGAATAAACCCCATCTTTTTATCATTAATGGCAACAATACAAATACGTGTCATGTCCCCTTCTGTCACTGGGATTGAGCACCGCAAGATTGAACCCATCACAAAGCACCTCTCCCATTGCACGATAAATCAATCTAGTAGGCCAAACCAAATCGATAGATCGAAGAGAAATACAAAGCTATAACAATCATGCATAAAAGAGTTCAGAGAAGACTCAAATATTTCTCATGAATAATCTGATCATAAACTCACAATTCATCGGATCCCAACAAACACACCGCAAAAGAAGATTACATCGGATAGAACTCCAAGAACATCAAGGAGAACATGGTATTGAAGATCAAAGAGAGAGAAGAAGCCATCTAGCTACTTGCTATGGACCCATAGGTCTGTGGTAAACTACTCACACATCATCGGAAGGGCAGCAAGGTTGATGTAGAAGCCCTCCGTGATCGATTCCCCCTCCGGCAAAGTACCGGAAAAGGCCTCCAGATGGGATCGTGGAAGAACAGAGGCTTGCGGCGGTGGAAAGGTTACTTCTTTTGGCTCTCTGTTGGTTTGGGAATATTTGGTAATTTATAGCGAAGGAATTAGGTCAAGAGGTGCCACGAGAGGCCCACAAGCCTGGGGGCGCGGCCACCCCCCCGGGGCGCGCCCTCCATGCTTGTCGCCTCCTCGTGGCTCTTCTGATCTTCTCCCAAAGATTTTTGGGTCTCTTCTGGTTCAGAAAAAATTAATCCAAAGTTTTTTTTCTCGTTTGGCCACTCTTTGATAATGATTTTCTGAAAAGGCAAAAACAAGCAGAAAACAGCAACTGGCACTGGGCACTGAATTAATAGGTTAGTCCCAAAAAATGATATATAATGGCATATAATTGCATATAAAACATCCAAGATTGATACTATAATAGCATGGAACAATCAAAAATTATAGATACGTTGGAGACGTATCACGCACGCCGGCGTCAAGCAAGACCGGCCGCTCCGAGTCTGCCATCCCCACTCCCAAGAAGGGGGAAAGGGTGGTCTTCATATCCCACCTCGTCTGAGGTTTGGGCTTCCCACTTCATTCCTTTGTGAGGGGATTGATGATACGGGCTGGACTTCCACCACTTAGCGCCGAACTCCATCCTGCACATCGCTACCTTCATCATCATCTGCAAGGCGTTCCTGCGTGTCGAGCCACACTTTGGCCTATGGCTGAAGATCTTCAGCGTCAAGCCAAAGAGTAGCGGCTCCCAGCTCGCCGAATACGGTCATGCTATGATAAGCAAGCTCCTACGGGTGCTCTGGCTAAAGGGCACCTTTGTGGAGACAATCAAGGTGTGGTAGCAGGAGTGCTTCTATATTACTGAACCGCCCACCCAAGGTCAAAAGGAGGTCCCTGCCTTCATGGCCGAACCCCAAAGAGGCTCGTCTCCTGGACGATGAAGGGCCTTGATTGGAGAAATCTTGACGAGGTGAAGATGTTGCAGAAGAGGCACAAGGCGGTGGTCGACCAAGACATCCAGCTAGTGGACGTGGTCCATGTCATGCTCCACCGCCGTGTCCTACCTCCTTAACTCAGGGCCAGCCCAATGTTGCAATGGCAACCTGAGGATGAGGTGATTGTGCACAGCTTATTCCGCACCAACCTCGCCGGGATGTGAACGTCACTCTTCAAGCCGTCCAAGAACGAGTTCCCCGAGGAAGGGGAAGACCGCGGCTACAAGGCCAAAAATGGTCCATCCGAGGTATGAGCTGCTTCAATGGCATCGCAACCCTTTCAACATCCTCCAATGTTTCGAGAAAATAACCAGGTTAACGCTTCTTAACAAGGTCTGGTGCAACAAGGCCCGGAAGATAAAGTCTCCGGTGCCGCTTCTCGAGGTGGCCAGGACCCCTCAGCTAGAGGCTCTATTGGCCGAGGAACCATACGAGGTTCCGGCCAAGGAGCCGAAGAAGAAGAAAGAAGGCCTGCGTAGCCAAAGAGCAACTTCGGGTGCCAGGTTAGAAAGCAACCACGGCTCCTTCGTCCACGAGGAGGAGGAGAAGGGTGAAGAGGAGGAGGAGGCGTCCCCTCCTAAAAGGAGGAGGGAGATGTCTTAAGACGCCAAGGAGGACGACCCTCCTCGGTTGAAGAGGCTTCAGAAGGCTCGTGTTTCCCAGCCCAGCCGGTCCTCAGCTCTTGCCGAGGCCGTCCAATCCGGCTCTTCCGAGGACCTGCTTCCCCCACAACACCGGGAGAAGCCGCCGCGGAGGAGGTAACGTATTTGACACTTCCACCCATAAGTAACCTCAATCGACATGCGATTGAAATCATTGTACTTTTATAGTCTGCAGCGCCACCTTCCCAAAGAGGATTCGGGTGACACCATCCCTCCGGCCGAACTGGCCGAGAGCTCCTCGGGTGTGCGCGCCTGTTCCTCCCCCGCCCACGGCGAGCTAGGGGAGGTCTCCTCGTGTACGGACCCTACTGTGTTAAACACAGAAAGTGGTTATGATGTGCCTACAGCCGAGGTCTAGACCTCGGCTACTGAGGATCAGCGGGATAAACTTCCCCTGGTTCTTAAGGAACCGGTGTTGAAATGCCCGGAGTCCCTGCCTCCGACCGCTCCACCACCATCGAGTAGTGTGCAGGCAGTAGCCGCCTCTCCAACAAGGGGTGGGACCAAGGACGTCCAGCCGCCCATCTTGGGGCGGCACAAGGAGGTAGAGGAAGCACTTCAGAGCTCCTTTATCCTGCCTGAACACCGTGCTCTTCTGGGCACGGCGTTCAAATCAATTCCAGTCCACGAAGGACGGAATGTTGGAGGCCTTCATAGGCCTCTCAAGAGGTTTCAAGGTGCGTTATTTCAAACAGCTACACTTTTATAAGTTTTAAATCAAAATACGCTCAGTAGCCCTTCACGGACGAGTTTCTTTTAAAAGTTGTCTGAGGACTAGGAGTTTCGCAAAGTGCAAATTATGCTATTTAAGAGCATATATACAGTAGCCCCCGAGCCTTGAGTTAGTTTGATAAACTGGCTTGGGGTCGATTTACTATTTTTGTAGTTTCATTAAACTAAATATGCAGTAGCCCCCGAGACTCTGGTCAAAGAAAACCGTCCGACCAGAGGATCGATTATCGTTCTCGTATTGTAACAAAATTTATGCAAGCTTCCACTTCCACATTGGCGTCCAACTCGAAGGAGTTGGAAGAGCTAAATCACAAGCTCACGTGGTCCAAGGAGGACATCAATCTGCTGAAGAAGCAGATGGATGAGGCGCAAGGTAACATGACCACAGAACCACCTTATAGTTTTATCCGTTGCTTTCATAACAACTCTAATACTAACATTTGTGCTTTGGTTATTGAATTTTAGCCGCCGCGGCCAAGATGGAGGTCCTACGAACCAAGCTGGCCCAAGAGCGAGATGCTCGGAAAAAGGACCAAGCTTGGATTTTGGAGGTGGAACAAGACTTGAAGGGCTTGTATGCGTAGCATGATGCCCTTCAAGAGGACAAGAAGAAGGATGTGACGCCCCTGCTCGACCGTGCACTAATCATACACGCAAATGCACACAATCGAGACCAGAGACTCACGGGAAGATATCACAACACAACTCTAAACACAAATAAAAGTCATACAAGCTTTATATTACAAGCCAGGGGCCTCGAGGGCTCGAATACATAAGCTCGTGATCAAGCGTCAGCGGAAACAACACAGAAGTATCTGAATACAGACATGAAAGGGAAACAAGTTGCCTTAAGAAGGCGAAAACAAACAACGACTCTGGTCGAAGAGGGCGCATGCCTCCTGCCTGGGAGCCTCCTAAACTACTCCTGGTCGTCGATCTCCATGAGGTAGTAGGCTCCACCGGGAAGTAGTCATCGGCGGGATCATCTGGCTTCGGGACTCCATCTTCTGGACGCAGCGATCGGGTATGGGTAAAAGAGGTAGCAAAGCAACCGTGAGTACTCATCCAAAGTACTCGCAAGACTTACATCAGAACTATGCTAAGTATGCATCGGTATCAAAGGTAATGGCTGTAACTGTGGACTAGACTGCAGAAATGCCAGAATAGAGAGAAAGGCCTAGCCTAACGAAGACTAGCATCTTCAGCGGTTTTGCAGCATTAGAAGAGTGCAGATTAGTTCATAATTAAAGTAGCAAGCATGTTGTGACAAAGCCTAGAGATCCTTCCTCGACTCCCTGCGAGAAAGCGATCCCGCAGCTTACATTAATTAACAAGTGTCCAGTTCAGATAGTAGCAGATCAGGATACAACACTGAGCGTCCTGTTACCGTGGACACGGCTATTCGAATAGATAATCTTCCCTGCAGGGGTGCACTACTGTTACCCAACACGCTCGATTAACTCTGGCCGGACACACTTTCCTGGGTCATGCCCGGCCTCGGCTGATCGACACACCGCAGCCCTACCTAGAGCTCAACAGAGAGGTCCCCGCCGGTCTACATCCTAAGTGCTTAGGGGTCTTGGGCCCATCGCCCTTTGCACTCCGGGTCGTTGCGTGCAGGGTCAGCCTCACCACGATGTGCCTGTGGGTATCTGCTGTCGCTCGGCCACAAGGCTGAACTGGACGTCTGACAGAGCTTTCGGCTGATACGTACGGCGTCGAGGACCCCATTAAACCATTATCCCGCGTGGTGGTAGTGCGTATAGGCCAGTGGCCAACTCAGATCAATACCCAAATCCGTTAGTGCATTATTAACATTAGAGACGGCTGTCGGGACAAGTCCGGAGCTACCACCACAACCTGGGCGGTACCGCTATACAGCCAGCCGCCACAGTAACTCTCGCGGGTGCCCTCCGGGCACGCCCGACTTTCCTGTGTATCTCTCACGGGTACCCCTCGGGGTCGACCCGACTTTATTCAGTAGCAGTGGTAAAGTCAAAGTACCTGTGTGTCTGTAGCATCAAGGAGGAATCCGAGGAATCACCCTCGATGGATTCCCACTCGAGGAGTTGCACGACGGAAGCTTTATCGGAGGTGATGAAAGAGGAATCACCCTCGGTAACTCACAACCGAATAGCTATTCTACAGAGGCATCATCGAAAGTGAGATAAGAGGTATCACCCTCGACACTCGATGCCAGCTCTGCAGAGTCGAGCAATTTAGGGGGGAAGGCAGTGATGTGATGTTCTCAGCCCGATCGATCACATCGATCGGGGCACCGGTACTAAAGCGGAGCAACTACAGCAAGGGAGAGAGGCCACAGAAGGTTTACCTTCCAACCTATACTAAGCAGTTTGGATAACAGGCAGGTATCAAATAACAGTTACAAGGACAGGCTATGCATCAGAATAGGATAAAACAAAGCAGCGGCAATTTCTAATGCAAGCAGGAGGAAGAAAGAATAGGAGATATCGGCATGCGTCAAGAGGGGTTGCTTGCCTGGTTGCTCTGCGGCAAAGGCGGGGTCGTCAGCGGTGTAGTCGGTCTCCTGGGCAGTGTCGGTCTCGGAGGCTATCGGAAAGAAGGGGGAGAAGAAACAATAAATCCACGGCAAAAATGCAATCACTATGCATGACATGCCTAAATGATATGCAGAGGTGTTTATTGCCTATACAATTGATTTAGATATTTTAGGAATTTATTTGGATTTATCTTATTAAAGTTGAACACTATTCATTTAACGAAATCGGGCAAAATGTTCCATGTTCACCTAGCTAGGAGTGTTGGACAGGCATTTTGATTACATATTCAGATTCTTCATATTTTTCTGATCATTTTTCATATATAAATTATTTGCATCTGACCTACGGTTTAATTTATATGATTTTCTAAAGTTTTTAATCATTTTCTGAAATCCTCTAGAATTCTGCTAAGTCCTCAGTTTTAAACGTCACTTAGCTGTTTTCCAGAGGCTATAGCTAGTGTTGTATTCATCCTATGGCTTTGTGTCTTATATCATTTTTGATCAATTTTCTGTGATCTACATGACAGTATCAAGTGCATCTATGTTAGTGTCCATTTGCTTGTTCAATTCTTTGTTTGAAAAGTGCTACTGCAGTATTTCTGTTTTTCTGTTTTTCAGTTCTTCCAGTTAACAGAACATAGACTTTTGTCATTTTCATAGGAATTAATCCATGCCTTATTTGAATTTGGTCCAATGGAGTAAGTTGGAGCTTGTCAAGTGTACTACCCGCACATATTTATTTTAGCTATGTTAAGCTTTGTTTAGTTGCTGTTTTGAGGTTGTTCAGGGGGCTAACCAGTGCAGTTTTAGAAAAGCTAGCTGCTGCTACAGTGTAGCTGCTACAATAGCTTCGCGGCAGAGCAGCGGCAACAGAGCAGCGTGGACGTCGCCGGCCGGCCGTTTCCGGCAGCGGCTGGACGCGCGCGTGTGCTCTACGGGTTCAGCGCGACCGGGCACATCCAGTGGCGGCAGCAGCAGGTGTAGGGGCGGTCGGAGTCGACCGCAGCATCAACAATGGCGGCGGTGGCGCACGGTGGTCGCACGGGCGCGCGGTTTAGCTAGCTATCGAGCGAGCCAACGGGCGAGCGCGCGGGCAGAGGCGCGGGCGAGCGTGGCGCGGTGGCCAGCAGCGGCGGCGCGCGAGCGGGAGGCGAGCGCTGGCGAGCGGCGGAGCGGGGCTGCGGTGGCGCGGCGAGCGCACGGGAGAGGGGAGGCAGAGGCGGACGAGCTCACCCCGCTGCAGGGGTTCGGGCGGCGAGGCTCGATGGCGCCGTCGGGGGAGAGATGGGGAGGCGACGGCGACGTCGGGGGCGGCGAGGCGCACTGGCGACGGGCGGCGGCGTCGGGGACGAGGGAAGGAACGAGGAGGAGTGGGGGTTTCGGGTTAGGGTTCGGGTGCGAGGGGGAGGCGAGGCCATATAGGCCAGGCGCGCGGGAGTGGGCCGGCCTGGTTGGCCCGGTGGCCAGCTGGGCCGAGGCCCAGTAGGGGGGGTTGTTTTCCTTTTCTTTTTATTTTATTTTCTGTTTTTCTCTATTATTTCCTTTAGCAAATAGCTAGGCCACTAAATGACTTAGGTAAAATAGGTGACTTGGGTCAAATATTACAGTGCAATATTCTCAACCACCGGAAATTAGTTTGGCTAAAATATAACTTCATTTGTAATTTTGATTAAATAAAATGGATTAAAAGGTGCTGTTTGGTTACTGTTTTAGGTTGATAGAGTCACTTAAGTATTTTAGGTGATGTTGTTTTTCTTAAAATAAATATTTATGGATTATTTTCTATTTAATGACATTTTTATATCCAAATTGGGACAACTTTTATTTTCACTTGCAATTTGAATTGGAATTTGAATTGAGATATGATGCAATGATGATCAAGCATACTTAATCATAATGACTTGGCACTTTCAACAGGTGATCATTGTGGCCTTTACATGGGGATGTTACAATTAGTCAGTGACTAGTCAACCCAGTCAGCAGGTTGACTTAGTCAACCGGGCCAGCGTGGCAGTGGGGCCCAGCAGTCAGTGGCCCAGGAGGGTCCACCGGTCAGGCCAGGTCAGCGGCGGCGCCGGCGACGACGCCGGAGACCAAATCCGCGGCGGCAGCACGCCGGAGTTGGCCGGAATCTGCGCACAGAGCACAAAATCGCGCGCGAGAGGTCGCGTTCGAACGAGGGGAGTGCGTCGCGTCGAATGGCGGTGATGATTTGGCCAGAGTGGGGGCGGAGATGACGACGGCGAGCACCGCGGCGGGCGCCGGAGTTCGGGTGCCATCGGGTTCGGGGCTACGGCGAGCAAAATGGACTGCGCGAAGCTCCTACGGCGTCTATGCGAGTCAACGAGCCGATTAGGCACGCGCGCGTGACCAATGGGTCATCGGAGCCACGCCGGCGGCGAGCTCATGCGGCGGTGGGTACGGCCTTGGACGGAGCAGCGGCTACGGCACGGAGAGGAGCACGGGGAGAGAGGGAGAGGGAGGCGGAGCTCACAGTGGAGCGGTAGCGGGTGGCAGCGGGCTCGGGGGAGGCCGGTGGTGGCGGATCGACGTCGTCGATCACCGGCGCCCGAGAGGAAGAGGCGAGGTCGTGCAACTCGTTGTAGGAGCTCCCGGCGTCGTCCAGTGGCACGGGGAGGGGTAGTGGACGATGGCGGAGCGATACGGCACGATGACGAGGCGCAGGGGCTACGGCGGCCGCGCGAATCACGGTGGCGACGCCATGGCGTCGTGCGGGAGAGAGAGGAGAGAGCGACAGAGAGAGAGGAGGAGAGTTAGGGTTTCGTCTAGGGTTGCCGAGGTCGTCCTTATCCAACAGAGGGAGCACCGGATGCCCGACAGCGCGACATCCACGGCGTGGACGGCACACGCGCACGCGGCCAGTGCCATGGTCTCGGCCTGGTGGGAGGAAGGAGAAGGACGAAGTGGGCCGGGCCAATTTGCACGGTTTGACTTAGGCCCGTAGGCACAGTACGTCTTTACCGTTTTCCTTTTTCTTTTTCTGCTTCTGTTTTCATTTCTGTTTTGCTAAATGTTTGGCCCCAACTTGAGTTTAGTAAAACATGTGACTTAGCTCAATAATTACAGTGCAATATTAACCACTACCAGAAATTGGTTTGAGGATAATATGATTTCTTTTGCAATTGTTATAATTTAAAATGGGATTAAATATTGCTATTTGGTACTGTTTTAGGATGTTAGACTCATCTAGGGGTTTTAGGTGATGTTGTTTTTCTTAACACAATTAGTTATGGATTATTTGCTATTTAATGAACATTTTAGTTTCCAAATTGGAACAACTTTTATTTTCACTTTAAATTTGAATTTCAAATTGAATTGGAATTTGAAATGAGGTATGATTATAATGTGATCAAGACTTGCTAATCATGGTGACTTGGCATGATTAAGAGGTGATCACTGTGCTTAGTAGATGGGGATGTTACAATTCTCCTCCTGTAAAAGAAATTCTCGTCCCGAGAATTAAGAGGTAGAAAGGAGAAGGTCGAGGTTCTTATTCCAAGGGTGGGCTTGGCATTAATCCGCGAGAGCAAATTCCATCAACGGATTGTGTAATTGTTTACTCCTAACGTCATGCGTGCATGCAAATTTTTTGACATGAACGAGTGCAATGTTCCCGAATAATTTAAAGCCAAAGTTGGTACTGTGTTAATCAAGAAGAGTACCGTTCACAGTGAAAAGCTGATCTTGAGCTTCATTCAGATCAACATGGTAAGCTTGACCATGACCATAAGAAGGCCTGGCATTATTGTTGCGAGGCTGACTGTTACCACGGCCATATCCACGGCCAGCAGAGGGAAGTGCAAGATGATTCTGATTCTGAGGGCATTCCCTTGAACGGTGACCTAGACGGCCACACTTAAAGCAGAGCCCATCACTGGGGCGGGGAGCAGGAGCTCGAAATAGTGGAGCCTGAGATCTTGTCTTCGCCGGCGGTGGAGGAGGTGCAGTTGGATGGTACATGCTATTTGGAATCCAGATACGGCGCTTCTGCGATGACGAGCCCGAAGATGAGCCAACGTCATGGGTGTGCTTGATGGCTTTCTTGTGTTCCATCTGAGCGGTCTCAACCTGGATAGCCCTGTTTACCAGGGTGGCAAAGTCGGCGAAGTCATGAACAGCAAGTGCAAGCTTGAGGTCTGGGTGAAGTCCGTCACGGAACTTCTCCTGTCTACGAGCATCAGTGGCAATGTCTTCTTCGGCATAGCGGGATAGGTTAAGGAATTCCCGCTGATAAGCTTCGATAGTTTTATTGCCCTGAGTGAGGTTGCGAAACTCTCTTTTCTTCCAGTCCATGATTCCCTGAGGAATGTAGCGGGCACGGAAAGCAGTCTAAAACTCTATCTCGGTAACGACTGTCCCAGCAGGTAGTGAACGCCTGTGGGTGTCCCACCATTGAGCAGCTGGACCCTTCAAGAAGTAGGACGCAAAGGTGACGAGGCTGTCAGGGGCGACATTGGCAGATTCCATCTCGAAGGAGATGTCGCGAAGCCAGTCATCAGCATCCAGTGGCTGTTCAGAGTTGCGGAAAACAGTAGGGCTGAGACGCACAAACTCCTGCAACGTTATTGGGGCAGGTTGCTGATCCTGAGCATTCTGGTTCTGGTTTGGGAACTGAGCCATGATTCCAACCATAAACTGGCGGTTCAACTCGAATTGCTGCATCATAGCTGCCATATAGTCTGGCGGGGGTGGAGGGTTGGCAGCATGGCCACGACCACGACCACCTGGTCTAACCATCCTGCTAAAGGTTTAACAGGGGGTAGTTTAGTAAAAGCAACTGCAAGTGTTTTAGAGACAAGCATGAAGTAGCACGACAATGAACAAGTAGTGCGATAGATTCATAACAGTAGTCAATTAAGACATACAGATCCATACACAAAGTCAGGTACATGCGGACAACATAAGTCCGGAAATTCAAACATCTAGACATACTAGGCGGTGCGCAGGCACGCGGTGAGAAATACACAACGGGACATAGCAAAGGCTACATCGACGTCGGAGAAAACCAATGGATCATGGACGTACAGGAGAGTCAGGTTTCGGTCCTGTGGAACTGTGGTAAGTGTCAATTAAGAGTGGGAAGGTAGTGACATCTTGCAAGGTCGCGACAAGAAGGTACGTCAGAGGACAATCATTTGGGGGTGTTGGCTTAAGCAGGAAATTATCACTGCTCAGATAAAAGCTATATTACAAGAAAGGTTAAACAGACCAATGGAAAGTAATATGTGACGATCAGATTAAACAGACCAATGGAAAGGAAAAATGTGATGATCTGATTAAACAGACCAATGGGAAGGAATAGTTGCAGACAATCCAGCTCTCCGGGTGAATGTGATTACGAGATCCTAATGTCAGAGTTAGCAAAATCATTTAACCCGAAAGGAAGAGGATTCAGAGTCCCAGACTAAGGAAGAGGAATAAAAGATCCTAAACCCATCCGTTGGCGACGTGGGCCCGTAAGCCACACAGCCATGTTAGTAAAACAGTTTTCGAAGTCTAGACTCAACTTCGGCCAAGGAGTTGGAAAGGGGGCTACCTACAGGCAGTCAACTCTGATACCAGCTTGTGACGCCCCTGCTCGACCGTGCACTAATCATACACGCAAATTCACACGATCGAGACCAGAGACTCACGGGAAGATATCACAACACAACTCTAAACACAAATAAAAGTCATACAAGCTTTATATTACAAGCCAGGGACCTCGAGGGCTCGAATACATAAGCTCGCGATCAAGCGTCAGCGGAAACAACATAATATCTGAGTACAGACATGAAAGGGAAACAAGTTGCCTTAAGAAGGCGAAAACAAACAACGACTCTAATCGAAAGAGGCAAGGCCTCCTGCCTGGGAGCCTCCTAAACTACTCCTGGTCGTCGGTCTCCACGTAGTAGTAGGCTCCACCGGAAGTGTAGTAGCAGTCGTCGGTGGTAGCAGCTGACTCCTGGGATCCGTCATCTGGTCACAGCAATCGGGTATGGGAAAAGAAGTAGCAAAGCAACCGTGAGTACTCATCCAAAGTACTCGCAAGACTGACATCAGAACTATACTAAATATGCATCGGTATCAAAGGAATGGGGCTATATCTTTGGACTAAACTGCGGAAATGCCAGAACAGAGGGGGAAAGCCTAGCCTATCGAAGACTAGCATCTTCAGCGTCTTGCAGCATTAGAAGAGTGCAGATTAGCATAAACATAAAGCAACAAGCATGTAGTAGCAAAGCCTAGAGAACCTTCCTCGACTCCCTGCGAGAAAGCGATCCCGGAGCTTACAGTTAAAGTGACATGTAATCAGTTCAAGTTGTAGAAGATCAGGATACAACACTGAGCGTCCTGTTACCGTGGACACGGCTATTCGAATAGATAACTTCCCTGCAGGGGTGCACTACTGTTACCCAACACGCTCGATTAACTCTGGCCGGACACACTTTCCTGGGTCATGCCCAGCCTCGGCTGATCGACACACCGCAGCCCTACCTAGAGCTCAATAGAGAGGTCCCCGCCGGTCTACATCCTAAGCGCTCCGGGGTCCTGGGCCCATCGCCCTTTGCACTCCGGGTCGTTGCGCACATGGTTAGATCCAGGCACCACCTCTGTCATGGATGGCGTTGATCCTGCCGTGCCGCAATGCTGAACTGGACGTCTGACAGAGCTTTCGACTGATACATACGGCGCCGAGGGCCCCATAAACCATTATCCCACGTGGTGGTAGTGCGTATATGGCCAACGACCAACTCAGATCAAATACCCAAATCCGTTAGTGAATTATTAGGAGCTCGCGGTGACGATCAGTACTCCTGTCGTCCCGTCTCGAGGAAGTGCAACAAGGGCCAAGCCCATCCCTCTCTAGGGCGGTCTCTGCCTGCCCGGCCGCGCCTCGTAATTATCTCGCGGGTACCCTCACGGTCAACCCGACTTCACACCTCTCGCGGGTACCCCTCGGGGTCGACCCGACTTTATTCAGTAAATGTAGTAAAATCCCGGTAACTGTGTGTTCAGAACATCAAGGAGGAATCCGAGGAATCACCCTCGATGGGTTCCTACACGATGTACCCGTCAGGGCGAACCCGGAGGAATCACCCTCGATGGTATTTACACTTGCGGGGTTGCACGACAGAAGTCTCATCGGAGATGGAGGAAGAAGAATCACCCTCGGTAGTCCATGTCCGACTAGCTATGCTACAAAAGCATCATCAGGAGTGAGTTAAGAGGTATCACCCACGTCACTCGCGGATAACTCTGTAGAGTCGAACAACTTAGGGGGGTGTGCGGTGCTGTGCTGGTCTCAGCCCGTCGATCACATCGATCGGGGCATTATTAACTAAGTGGGGCAACTAGAACAAGGAAGAGGGGCCACCGATGGATTATCAACCAAACTATACTAAGTATCTCGGATAACAGGCAGGTATCAATAACAGTTACAAAAATAGGCTATGCAGCAGAATAGGATAAAACAGAACAGTACCAATTTCTAATGCAGGCAGGAGGGAGAAGGAGTAGGTGATATAGGCATGCGTCAAGGGGGTTTGCTTGCCTGGAAGCTCTGCTGAAAGGGGCTGGTCGTCGGGGACGTAGTCGATCACAGGGCAGCGTCGGTCTCGGAGTCTACCGGAGAGAAGAGGGGGAGGGGAAGAAACAGTAAATATAAAGCACACATATGTAACATAGATGCATGACATGACAACACGCAGTGTTAGGGGTAACCTATCGCAGTACTACATGTTACCGACAAAGGGGGAAAACATCCGGGAATGTTTTCCCAGCGTTTGGCATTTCGGACAGATGAAACAGAGGGGGACGGTTCCATGTTCAGCATGCTAGAGAGGGGTGGCAGGCATGTGAGTGGCATATTCGGATTCGTCATATTTTTCTGATCGTTTTTCATATATAAATTATTTTCATCTGAGTTACGGTTTATTTTATATGATTTTCAAATTTTTATTGAATTTCTGGAATTTCTGGAATTATTTAATTAGAATTATCCGAAACAGTGTAGGCTGACGTCAGCATGACGCATGCATGACATCAGCAGTCAACCCAGTCGGTTGACTGGTCAAACATGACCAGTGGGACCCACTGGTCAGTGACACAGAACTAATTAGGATTAAATTTAAACTGATTAAAGATTAATTAGGCGGTGGGGCCCATTAGTCAGTGACTGGTCAACCCAGTCAGCAGGTTGACTTAGTCAACTGGGCCAGCATGGCAGTGGGGCCCAGCAGTCAGTGGCCCAGGAGGGTCCACCGGTCAGGCCAGGTCAGCGGCGGCGCCGGCGACGACGCCGGCGACCAAATCCGCGGCGGCAGCACACCGGAGTTGGCCGGAATCCGCGCACAGAGCACAAAATCGCGCGCGAGAGGTCGCGTTCGAATAAGGGGAGTGCGCCGCGTCGAATGGCGGTGATGGTTTGGCCGGAGTGGGGCGGAGATGACGACGGCGAGCACCGCGGCGGGCGCCGGAGTTCGGGTGCCATCGGGTTCGGGGCTACGGCGAGCAAAATGGATGGCGCGAAGCTCCTACGGCGTCTATGCGAGTCAACGAGTCGATTGGACACGCGCGCGTGACCAATGGGTCACCGGAGCCACGCCGGCAGCGAGCTCATGCGGCGGTGGGTACGGCCTTGGACGGAGCAGCGGCTACGGCGCAGAGAGGAGCACGGGGAGAGAGGGAGAGGGAGGCGGAGCTCACAGTGGAGCGGTAGCGGGCTCGGGGGAGGCCGGTGGTGGCGGATCAACGTCGTCGATCGCCGGTGCCCGAGAGGAAGAGGCGAGGTCGTGCAGCTCGTTGTAGGAGCTCCCGGCGTCGTCCAGTGGCACGGGGAGGGGTAGTGGACGACGGCGGAGCGATACGGCACGATGACGAGGCGCAGGGGCTACGGCGGCCGCGCGAATCACGGTGGCGACGCCATGGCGCCGTGCGGGAGAGAGAGGAGAGAGCGACACAGAGAGAGGGGGAGGGTTAGGGTTTCGTCTAGTGTTGCCGGGGTTGTCCTTATCCACCAGAGGGAGCACCGGATGCCCGACAGCGCGACATCCACGGCGTGGACGGCACACGCGCACGCGGCCAGTGCCATGGCCTCGGCCTGGCGGGAGGAAGGAGAAGGCCGAAGTGGGCCGGGCCGATTTGCACTGTTTGACTTAGGCCCGTAGGCACAGTACGTATTTACCGTTTTCCTTTTTCTTTTTCTGTTTCTGTTTTCATTTCTGTTTTGCTAAATGTTTGGCCCCAACTTGAGTTTAGTAAAACATGTGACTTAGCTCAATAATTACAGTGCAATATTTACCACTACCAGAAATTGGTTTGAGGATAATATGATTTCTTTTGCAATTGTTATAATTTAAAATGGGATTAAATATTGCTATTTGGTACTGTTTTAGGATGTTAGACTCATCTAGGGGTTTTAGGTGATGTTTTTTTTCTTAACACAATTAGTTATGGATTATTTTCTATTTAATGAACATTTTAGTTTCCAAATTGGAACAACTTTTATTTTCACTTTAAATTTGAATTTCAAATTGAATTGGAATTTGAAATGAGGTATGATTATAATGTGATCAAGACTTGCTAATCATGGTGACTTGGCATGATTAAGAGGTGGTCACTGTGCTTAGTACATGGGGATGTTACAAAGGACGCAGCCGAGCTTAATAGGCTTGAGCTAGCGCAGAAAGAGGCCCAAGTTGAAGCGAGGGTGGCGCGGGAAGAACTCCGGCAAGTGTCGGAGATAGCCGCTGGTAAGCCTTTCTTAATGCAGTGCTTCTTCGATGGTGGCCACTTTGCCGAGCTGACGCAGATATGGCATGTCGCAGGTGCCTTTACAGACCTGCCGACGAGCGTCGTGGATGCATGCCAGTACTTCGGTGGGCGTGAAGACGCGGCCAAACAGAAGGCATTTTGGGCACAATTCCACGTGCCATCGCATTCGCCCATCGTCGGCAACCAGATGAAGCAGCTAATGGAGCTGCACCACGTCACCAAGCCAGCCATGGAGGACCTCTGCATCGCCTTGTGGCTAGCTGAGCCTCTGCCGAGCAGTTTCATTGGTTTAGTCCAAAAGCTGGAAAGCGCCAGCCCCCAGTTCCAGAATGGAAGCGGTCGGCCTGCTTGGAGGGTGCTCGGCAGGCATATCCGTCTGTGAAGACGCATTACCCTGGGGTCAATCCTGAAGTAATGGAGTGATACGTCCAATTTGCATCATGATTTCCTACTGTTATTTATAATGTTTTTGGTCATTATTTTACTTTATGATGCAATTCTTATGCCTTTTCTCTCTTAATTTGCAAGATTTATATGAAGAGGGAGAATGCGGGCAGCTGGAATTCTGGACCTGAAATAGCTACAGCAGAGATACCTATTCTACAGAGCTCCAATTGACCTGAAATTTTAGGGAGATTTTTTATTGAATATATACAAAATACTGGAGAAAAGAAATACCAGAGGGGACCCACCAGTTACCCACAAGGCAACAGGGCGCGCCCTTATGCCTTGTGGGGCCCACAGCTGGCCTCCGCCCCCCTCCTTCTGCTATATAAGGTCATTTGCCCTAAAAAATTATAGAGAGGACTTTTGGGATGAAGCACCGCCGTCTCGAGGCGGAACCTAGGCAGGGGCTATTTTGCTCTCCGGCGGAGCGATTCCGCCAGGGATACTTCCCTCCGGGAGGGGGAAATCGAAGCCGTCGACATCACCAACGATCCTCTCATCGTAGGAGGACCAATCTTCATCAACATCTTCACCAGCACCATCTCATCTCAAACCCTAGTTCATCTCTTGTATTCAATCTTTGTCTCAAAACCTCAGATTGGTACCTATGGGTTGCTAGTAGTGTTGATTACATCTTATAGTAAATGCTAGTTGGTTTATTTGGTGGAAGATTATATGTTCAGATCCTTAATGCTATTCAATACCCCTCTGAGCTTGAACATGAATATGATTTGTGAGTAGTTACTTTTGTTCTTGAGGACATGGGAGAAGTCTTGTCATAAGTAATCATGTGAATTTGGTATTCGTTCGATATTTTGATGATATGTATGTTGTTGCTTCCTTTAGTGGTGTCATGTGAATGTCGACTACATGACACTTCACCATCTTTGGGCCTAAGGGAGGGCATTGTGGAGTAGTAATTAGATGATGGGTTGCTAGAGTGACAGAAGCTTAAACCCTAGTTTATGTGCTATTCCGTAAGGGGCTGATTTGGATCCATATGTTTCATGCTATGGTTAGATTTATCTTAATTCTTCTTTCGTAATTGCGGATGCTTGCAAGAGGGGGTAATCATAAGTGGGAGGCTTGTTCAAGTAAGAACAACACCCAAGCACCGGTCCACCCACATATCAAATTATCAAAGTAGTGAACGCGAATTAAGCAAACATGATGAAAGTGACTAGATGAGAATTCCCATGTGTCCTCGAGAACTATTTGCTTTATATAAGAGATCGTTCTGGCTTGTCCTTTGCTACAAAAAGGATTGGGCCACATTGCTGCACTTTGTTACTATTGTTACTTGTGACTTGTTATGAATTATCTTGCTATTAAAACTATCTGTTAGCGCTACTTTCAGTACTTGCAGAGAATACCTTGCTGAAAACCACTTGTCATTTCCTTCTGCTCCTCGTTGGGTTCGACACTCTTACTTATCGAAAGGACTACAATTGATCCCCTATACTTGTGACACCCTGGTTTTTGGCAACTTTTTCTTTTCAAAATCTTTCTGGCTTTATTTGCAATTTGGATGGTTTTCAGTTGACTTTGGACTTATGAATCTTTCTCAGTGATCCCAATCCCTCATTATCTTGCCAAAATCTTGTCACACACCTTCTGGATCAATTTCCAATTCTCAATCTTTCTCAAATATTCATTTCCTTCCTTTGGGAAAATCTGTCATCACTATTGGTTATGAAGCAACCTATAGTTCTGATGGTCAGAGAAATCCCAAATTATTACCACACCTTCTTGTCATCATCTACTCCCACAATCTTCAAAAACATCTCATGGTCCAGTATAAAATTTTGTCCAGAAAACTCCATTTATCTTCTGGACAGTACTGGCCATTTGTGAAGCAACTCATATTTTCCCAACTTAGAAAACTCTCAGAAAATTCCCTGAGATATCAGGGAACCTATCTTGCCACAATATACAAAAATATCACCTTGCCCAGTACAAATTTTCAGCAGCAATATTCTGCCAAGTTTCTGCTCATTTTGAACCTTTGTGAAGGAAGTACCATCTAGAGGTATCCAATTGAGCTGAAATTTTTATGACAGCATCTATCCACCAAATAACTCTCCCACACCAAAATCCAGCTCTAGCAGATCAACCAGATGAGTGCTACAAGCTCATCTTGTTTCTGTTCCAGTAACAGCAGTTGTACATGAACCCTATTCAAACTTTGATGAAAGTTTCTCAAACTTGGCCAGCCTGGAGTCCTTCCAAAATAGATCATCCCAGACATCTCCTTTGGCTCCATCTCCAGCTCACCTCTCTTCTAGATCCCTCTCAAAGTTTCTGTCAGAAACTGTAGCTGAAGCTACCATTCGAATCAGAGTGAACCTAGCCAAACCAAGGGCACAGGGGGCCAGACTTGCGTGGTGAGCACGGCACTGGCATGCCAGTGCGCGCGCTCTGCACCTCGCCCGCGTCTGGTGTGGTCATTCCGGCCGTCCCGTGCTGTCACTCGGTGTCTGGTGGTGCCGACGTCGTCGATGCCGTCCACGTACCCCTCTCCCGAAGCCTCCCCTCGCCAGAATCGCCCTCGCCGGCCGCCACTACATGCGGCCACTGTGGCGCCCGTGCGGGTACTGTGGCCTCGCTGGCCGTCGTCTTCTCCGCATGCCGCCACTGCCCGCATTTACTTCCCCTGCCCTCTCCTATCCCGTCGCCCGCTCCAGGCCAGCCAGCGCGGCGTCCTCGCGCCGGCGACGTGGCCGAGCTCTGCCGGTTCCAGAGAGCTCCACCCCCTCCTATAAATAGGCCTCCCCGGCCTCTCCCCGCTCCTCACCCAACTCCCTCCGCCTCCTAGAGACCCCCAAAGCACCGAGCCACGGCCGAGAGGCCCTCTGGCCTCGCCGCTCGCCGGAATCCCGCCGCCGATCCCCACACTGCCATAGCTCGATTTCCCCCACCCCAGCTCTGCCCGACTCCACATTCGAGCTCACCACACTCCCATGACTTCGCCCGACCTCTTTCCTAGCCAAAGCGCTGCCGGATTCGCCGTCGCCGACGACCCCCGAACCAGCCGCCGCCGGAGAAGAAGAGAGCGACGCCGTCATGCTGTCTCCGGAGACGCCACTGGTACAGGGAGGACCGCCGTCGAGTGGCCGATCCATCCCCGCAGCCGCCCGAGCTCGCCGCCGTCACTAACTCCGGCTATCGCCGCCGGTGAGCCGCCCGTTCTCTGTTCCTCTCTTTTTCTTTTTAAATCTGACATCGGGGCCCACTCGTCAGTGACTCGCCGCGTGCCCGAACCGGTACGTAAGTGAAAGCGTGTCCGGGAAATACGCTATCGACGTGGCCCGCTGTGGGATTTTAGAATTTCTGTTTAAAATCCAGATTTGACCAGAAACTTTGACCATCCATAACTTTTTATCCATAAGTCCAAATCAATTGATTCTTTTTTGCTTTGGGTTTGTCTTGAGCTCCTTTATTTCCTGGAAAAATGGTATTTTACCCATGCTCACAGAATTTCTGGTGCACAGAACGGTATTATGTGACATTTTCTTTTGCACTTTTAAAATATTTTCAGAGGGAAATCCTTTTGACTTTGAAGCCCAGGAGTTTGTGGACAACCCAACAGAGCAAGGAAAGCCATGTCAATGATTGCATGAATCATTTCAATGGTGTTGGTTATTTAATTGAATTACTTGCATTATTTTAATATGTGATAATTTAGGGTTAATTTACTTTGATGCTTAGCTACTGCCATGTTAAGTTATTCTGGATGAATAACCCTGCTTGCTAAGTACTTGACGACACTAAACTTAATTGGGTTATCAAGTGTCACCTATCCGGACTTATCCGTGCAGCCACATTTGCCGGTATGGGACGGCCTTGACTTGATCTGGCTTTGTGCTCTTTTATTGGTACCACCAAACTAGGGAGGGTTATGCGTGCGTGCTGCCCTGATCAGGTAGACGACGATAATCCTGTGAGCCCAGTTAAGTTATTTTGCCGGCGTCCCCATTTGGGACAGTTAGTTGGCCACGATGGTGGCAGGTGTCACGGGGTGACACAGGGGCCACCCAGGACATGACCCTGGGAGGGTATGATTGTCGGTGGTACGATAGAGGAGTCACGGGTCAGGCAGGTTTCGTTGGAGCAGCCCCGGTCCACCCGAATGGGAGCAGGAGGCCAGGAGCTCCATAGTGTGGGTAAAGTGCGCAACCTCTGCAGAGTGTATGAACCTATTCAAATAGTCGCGTCCACGGTATTGGACAGTCCATACTAGGCCACTGATTGGTCAACCACAATAATGATAATAATGATGGAAGAGCTTGTCTTATGTTCGGAAGTGCTCAGTAGATCACGAGCGTTCCGAGGGTTGTGGGACAACCCAGAAGAGAGTAAGTTGATATTTGATAACAGTGAGTAAGCAACTTAAGTACTTAATATGATCATTGCCATGCTATTGTTTGCTGCATTGTTTTGGTTGCCATGAGCTTGCGAGTACATTCCAAGTACTCACCTGGCGTATCATGCCAGATGCAGGAGAAGCCGAGGACGGAGGTCCCGATGGTTCGTGCTACGCTAACTAGGCCGTGTCCCCAGCAGTGTCCCTGTGGATGGAGTTTTCTGCGCTATGTTCCGCTACGCCATAGTTCTACCTAGTAGAATCGAGGCCCTGCTATGTTCCATAAATAATGTAGATATTGTCATAGCACTTGATGTGCTTCTAGTCTCGCTATCGATGTAAATTATGAGCTTGTACTCAAGATATATCAATAAAGTTCAGTTCAGTTCTGTTCCAAGTTGTTGTGTGTTTCCAAAAGACATGATCTCTGGGTTTTAAACACTGGGTAAACCGGTCCTCTGAGCCAGGGTGCCACAACGCTTGGTATCAGAGCCGCGCTGATTGTAGGACACCCTAGTTAACCCTACGCTAGAGCCGCGATTAGTTTAGAGTCTTAGGGTGTGTCTTGCTTGTTGCATCTGATTGCTGCATGGCATGCATATAGATTTTATTGTGCTAACCGCTGGTTTGATGAGTGTAGATGGCACCAGTTCCGTACCACTACCACCATGAGCCGGCACCGTTCACTTTTCCAATACTGCTCCGTAATGTCTGGCTTCGGCTGTATCCCAACGGCGAAGACCCAGTGTACCAGGTGTTCCGAGAGAAGCTTGCTGGTTCAGTGTACGAGTATCACGCGGAGGCCTTCCTTACTGCGAGTTCAGATATTGGCAGCTACTCCCGTTCTTCCAAAGGCGGAACTGCTTCTACTCTTTAGTTGGCGATCCAGTTTGCTGCGTTGGAGGCTCTTACTGACTTGCGCTTCCACGAGGTCGAGATGCAGACCCATCCAGGTTTCTTTCACTACCCCACCCTGTCGCCTGCGACAGGGCGAGTCCTTTTCGCACCTGTTGACCTGGCAAGTGATCGTGCTACTGGTGTGCTATCTCGTTATCTGAACGCCAGTTACCGTATGATCACTTCACTAGCTGAGGAGCTGACTCATGCCCGAGGGGCACTTGCAGCCGTTGCGGCAGCACAGTCTCCTCCTCCACCTCCGTTTTCACCTGTGTATACTCCACCCGTTCCACCTTCTGGGACTCCTTCTAGCTCGTTCGGACCGCCAGGCTTTTCGTCTGGTAGCCGACGTGAGACCCCGGCAGAGTGGGCCTCACTCCTAGCTACCCCAGCTGCTCCGATGCTGCGGCGTCGTGCTTCTTCTCCTTCAGAGGGAGAACCTTCCCGTCAGCGTCGTCGTGTTACCTTTGATCCGGAGACCGAGATCCATGTCATCAGCTCAGATTCCGAGATAGGATCGGACGACGAGGAGTCTTCAGTTTGCCAGTGTCAGTGCCACCCGCGCTACTAGAGTAGAGGCTTGAGTTTCAGTGCATGCATCATAGCATCTCTGCATATGTCAACTGCCGTATGAGCAGTCCAGTCATGATATTCCCCCTACTAGCTTATCATGTATGATGTTGGGTTGCCTTGTATAATTATGTTGTTCTCTTTATTTTCTCTTTTTATTTGGTTTCTTTTCTGGTGTCACACTGTCATGCTTCCCCTTATGGATGTTGCTCATCGATTCGGTATTTTGCAATGGGAACAAATTTAGGATGAAGAGGTGTAGTAATCAAGGCGGCGATGGAACTCCCATTCGTCGATCCGCCAGACAAGCAGGACAGTCACCAGAAGATTTACCCCCATCACCACAACAGTCGCCAACCACTGATCAGATTATGAGAATATTTGAAGAGAAAAGAAATCAAGATCTCATGGAATTTCTGAAAAGTATGTAGACTATGGTGGGTCAGAATAACAATAATGGGACACACTCTAAGTTGTCTGATTTTTAGCGTACCAAGCCACCTAGTTTTGGTCAGGATGTGGATCCTATGGAAGCTGATGACTGGCTGAGGACCATGGAAAAGAAGTTGGACATAGCCCGCTGTGATGAGTGAGACAAGGTTCCTTTTGTTACTCACTACCTGGAGGGACCAGCAGCTATATGGTGGGATAATAAAAAAATAATGTGGCCTTCTGGAGAAGATATTTCTTGGGAGAAGTTCAAAGAGGTATTCCGCAAGTATCATATTCCTACCGGCATAATGAAGGTGAAGCAGAGGGAATTCCTGGACCTTACTCAAGGGAATATGTCAGTGGGGGAGTATCTGAACAAGTTTAATAATCTGGCACGGTACTCTACCCATGACGTGTCCACCGAAGAAAGGAAGATAGACCGATTCCTAGGAGGGCTGAATCATACCCTCCGTTGCCAGCTCTGTATGCTTGACTTCCCTGACTTCCAGACTTTGGTGAACAAGGCCTTCATAGCTGAACGAGATTATAAGTCAGGATATGATGATCGCAAGCGGAAGTTTGAACCCAAGAAGGACAACCGTGAGCAGTTTGCGCAGAAGCCACGTATTTGGCAACCAGGGCCGTCTGAATACAAGCCTGCCTGGAACAATGGCAACAACAACAATAAGGCAGTCAGCCAGGACAAGACTTTCGGCAAACAGCCAGTGATGGAGGATTGTCGTCGCAACAACACATGCTTTACTTGTGGCCAGAGCGGGCATTACTCCAAGTAGTGCCCCATAAGAAATGGGAAGCCATCCTCCGACTACAAGCCACAAGTCAACAATATTGGACGCCGCCCTAACCCGAACTTCTACCGCGGCCAAGTCCATCATATCTCCGCTGAAGAAGCCCGCGAAGCACCAGATGTGGTCCTTGGTATGTTTTCTGTTAACAACATACCTACAATAATTTTATTTGATTCTGGGGCTTCTCATTCGTTTATTTTGCGGAGTTTTGCCACCTTGCACAAATTTTCTCCTTCTCTTTTGGACAAAATCATGGTGGTACAATCCCCTGGCTCCATGCTCAGAACAAATGTGATATACATGGATCTGGAAATTTTGATACATGACGTCAAGTTTCCAGCTACTCTTGTTGCCATTGAATCCCCTGGACTGGATATAATACTGGGAATGGATTGGTTGGTACCACATCAGGTGTGTATCAACTGTGCCACCAGGAAGGTGGCACTGGTTAACCCGGCAGGCCAAACAGTGCAATTCACTGCTAGCAGAATGATGTCAAAGAAAGGATTGGCATTCAAAGCCACAGCTACAGACATAAGTCTGATTCCAGTAGTCAGTGAATTTCCGGACGTATTTCCAGAAGAATTGCCAGGAATGCCACCGGATCGGGAACTAGAGTTTGCTATTGAGGTTGTTCCTGGAACAACTCCAATTTACAAGAAGTACTACCGCCTGACTTCACCAGAGCTGGTGGAACTAAAAAAACAGTTGGATGAATTATTGCAGAAAGGGTACATTCGTCCAAGCACTTCACCTTGGGGATCACCAGTGTTGTTTGTTAAGAAGGATGGCAGCCTACGAATGTGCGTGGACTACCGCCAACTGAATGAGGTCACCATCAAAAATAAATATCCGCTTCCCCGCATTGATGATCTGTTTGACCAGTTGAACGGGGCACGGGTATTTTCCAAGATTGACCTTCGAACGGGGTATCATCAGTTAAAAATCAGAAAAGAGGATATCGCCAAGACAGCCTTCACTACAAGATATGGCCTGTATGAATTTACAGTCATGTCATTTGGGCTGACAAATGCTCCAGCCTATTTCATGAGCATGATGAATAAGGTCTTCCTAGACTTTTTGGACAAATTTGTGGTAGTCTTCATCGATGATATTCTTATCTATTCAAAAGATGAAGAGGAGCACACGCAACATCTCCGTACTGTCCTGGAAAGACTAAGGACCCATCGCTTGTACGCCAAATTCAGTAAATGCGAATTTTGGCTAAGAGAGGTGGGATTTCTGGGACATGTTCTGTCAGAATAGGGTGTGGCCGTCGACCCCAGCAAAGTGACTGCTGTATTAAACTGGAGGACCCCAGCCACAGTAACTGAAGTCCGCAGCTTTCTGGGATTGGCAGGCTACTACCGTCGCTTCATTGAAGGCTTCTCAAAAATAGCCAAGCCATTGACAGAATTGCTGAAAAAGAACCACAAGTTTTCCTGGATGGAAGAATGCGACAGCAATTTCATGGAATTAAAGACGAGGCTAACTACAGCCCCTGTCTTAGTTCTTCCAGATATCCACAAGAGCTTTGATATATATTGCGATGCTTCCAGGCATGGAATCGGTTGCGTTCTAATGCAAGAAGGAAAGGCTGTAGCATATGCATCCAGACAGCTACGACCTCATGAAGAGAACTATCCCACTCATGATTTGGAATTGGCAGCCATGATTCATGCATTAAAAATTTGGAGGCACTATCTCATTGGACAGCGATGTGAAATATACACAGACCATAAGAGTCTCAAGTATATTTTCACTCAACCCGACCTTAATCTCAGGCAAAGAAGATGGCTTGAATTGGTCAAGGACTATGACATTGGCATAAATTATCACCCGGGAAAAGCCAATGTGGTCGCAGATGCCCTCAGCAGAAAACAAGGCACCCTAAATGCAATACTAGAGGGTATCCATCCAAGGCTACAAGAAGAGCTTGCCAAGCTGAATATGGTGCTATGCGGCCCAATTAACCCGGATACCCTGGAAATTACTCCGACACTTATGGAAGAAATTAAGGCAGCTCAGAAATCAGATGAAGGTATACAAGAGATCAAGGAGCGCATTCTGCAAGGAAAGGCCAAGTCCTTCCATATTGATGATCAAGGTACCCTATGGTTTGAAAACCGAATATGTGTGCCTGATCAAGACAGCTTGAGACAGCAAATACTCAGAGAGGCACATGAATCCGCATACTCTATCCATCTAGGAGGAACAAAATGTACCAGGACTTGCGAGAAACCTTTTGGTGGCCAGGAATGCGAATGGACATTGCATACTATGTCGCCTGTTGTGACATCTGCAATAGAGTCAAGGCGGAACACCAGAAACCTGCTGGGTTACTGCAACCTTTACCAGTTCCCCAGTGGAAATGGGATGACATATGCATGGACTTCATTGTTGGACTACCCAAGTCAACAAGAGGCCATGATGCTATCTGGGTCATCGTGGATATACTTATGAAAGTGGCTCATTTCATTCCGGTAAAGACCACTTTCAACGCTTACCAGCTGGCACAACTCTACATGTCCCAGATAGTCAGCCTTCACGGAGTACCCAAGTCTATCACATCAGATAGAGGCTCCTTGTTCACTTCAGCATTCTGGCTGCGATTGCATCAAGCCCTGGGAACCGTACTAAAGCATAGTATGGCATATCACCCACAGACAGATGGACAGACCGAATGTGTGAACCAGATTTTGGAAGATATGCTTCGGTCTTGTGCTCTCACCTACGGACCCAAATGGGAGGATAGTCTACCCTATGCAGAATTCTCTTACAATAATAGTTATCAGTCGAGTCTCAAGATGTCACCATTCGAAGCCCTGTATGGACGGAAATGCCGCACTCCTTTAAATTGGTCTCAGACAGGAGACAGCCGTATCTTCGGCACGGATCTGATGCTCGAGGCTGAGAAGCAAGTCAAGGATATTCAGGAATGTCTTCGAGCAGCCAAGTCCCGTCAAAAGAGTTATTATGATCCGAAGCATCGGGAAGTAACTTTTGAGCCCGGAGAATATGCCTATCTCAGAGTTACTCCCATGAAAGGAATAAAGAGGTTTCATACACGAGGAAAGCTTGCACCGATATATATCGGTCCCTTTCCAGTAATGGCTAGAAGAGGCAGAGTGGCATATCAGTTAGAATTACAACCGGAGTTGTCTGACGTGCATGATGTTTTCCACATATCACAACTAAGAAAGTGCATTGCACCCCCGATCAAACAGGCTGATATGGGTGAGCTAGAGCTGACTAAGGATTTGACCTACGAGGAAAGACCTGTCAGAATCTTAGATGTGATGGAAAGAACTACCAGGAGCAAGACAATTAAATTTTACAAGGTGTTGTAGGATCATCATACCGAGGAAGAGGCTACCTGGGAAAGAGAGGATTTTCTGAGATCAGCATATCCACACTTGTTCCCTGAGCA
Source organism: Elymus sibiricus (assembly GCA_039707655.1). NCBI lineage: Eukaryota > Viridiplantae > Streptophyta > Magnoliopsida > Poales > Poaceae > Elymus > Elymus sibiricus. The sequence continues at coordinate 336,165,363 of CM077666.1, forward strand.
ACCGAATCTCGAGGACGAGATTCATTCTAAGGGGGGTAGGTTTGTGACACCCTGGTTTTTGGCAACTTTTTCTTTTCAAAATCTTTCTGGCTTTATTTGCAATTTGGATGGTTTTCAGTTGACTTTGGACTTATGAATCTTTCTCAGTGATCCCAAGCCCTCATTATCTTGCCAAAATCTTGTCACACACCTTCTGGATCAATTTCCAATTCTCAATCTTTCTCAAATATTCATTTCCTTCCTTTGGGAAAATCTGTCATCACTATGGGTTATGAAGCAACCTATAGTTCTGATGGTCAGAAAAATCCCAAATTATCACCACACCTTCTTGTCATCATCTACTCCCACAATCTTCAAAAACATCTCTTGGACCAATATAAAATTTTGTCCAGAAAACTCCATTTATCTTCTGGACAGTACTGGCCATTTGTGAAGCAACTCATATTTTCCCAACTCAGAAAACTCTCAGAAAATTCCCAGAGATATCAGGGAACCTATCTTGCCACAATATACAAAAATATCACCTTGCCCAGTACAAATTTTCAGCAGCAATATTCTGCCAAGTTTCTGCTCATTTTGAACCTTTGTGAAGGAAGTACCATCTAGAGGTATCCAATTGAGCTGAAATTTTTATGACAGCATCTATCCACCAAATAACTCTCCCACACCAAAATCCAGCTCTAGCAGATCAACCAGATGAGTGCTACAAGCTCATCTTGTTTCTGTTCCAGTAACAGCAGTTGTACATGAACCCTATTCAAACTTTGATGAAATTTTCTCAAACTTGGCCAGCCTGGAGTCCTTCCAAAATAGATCATCCCAGACATCTCCTTTGGCTCCATATCCAGCTCACCTCTCCTCTAGATCCCTCTCAAAGTTTCTGTCAGAAACTGTAGCTGAAGCTACCATTCGAATCAGAGTGAACCTAGCCAAACCAAGGGCACAGGGGGCCAGACTTGCGTGGCCTCCAGATGCCAAACCCCGTGGTGAGCACGGCACTGGCATGCCAGTGCGCGCGCTCTGCACCTCGCCCGCGTCTGGTGTGGTCATTCCGGCCGTCCAGTGCTGTCACTCGGTGTCTGGTGGTGCCGACGTCGTCGATGCCGTCCACGTACCCCTCTCCCGAAGCCTCCCCTTGCCAGAATCGCCCTCGCCGGCCGCCACTGCACGCGGCCACTGTGGCGCCCGTGCGGGTACTGTGGCCTCGCTGGCCGTCGTCTTCTCCGCATGCCGCCACTGCCCGCATTTACTTCCCCTGCCCTCTCCTATCCCGTCTCCCGCTCCAGGCCAGCCAGCGTGGCGTCCTCGCGCCAGCGACGTGGCCGAGCTCCGCCGGTTCCAGAGAGCTCCACACCCTCCTATAAATAGGCCTCCCCGGCCTCTCCCCGCTCCTCACCCAACTCCCTCCGCCTCCTAGAGACCCCCAAAGCACCGAGGCACGGCCAAGAGGCCCTCTGGCCTCGCCGCTCGCCGGAATCCCGCCGCCGATCCCCACACTGCCATAGCTCGATTTCCCCCACTCCAGCTCTGCCCGACTCCACATTCGAGCTCACCGCACTCCCACGACTTCGCCCGAACTCTTTCCTAGCCAAACCGCTGCCGGATTCGCCGTCGCCGATGACCCCCGAACCAGCCGCCGCCGGAGATGAAGAGAGCGACGCCGTCAGGCTGTCTCCGGAGACGCCACTGGTACAGGGAGGACCGCCGTCGAGTGGCCGATCCATCCCCGCAGCCGCCCGAGCTCGCCGTCGTCGCTAATTCTGGCTATCGCCGTCGGTGAGCCGCCCGTTCTTTGTTCCTCTCTTTTTCTTTTTAAATCTGACAGCGGGGCCTACTCGTCAGTGACTCGTCGCGCGCCCGAACCGGTACGTAAGTGAAAGCGTATCCGGGAAATACGCTATCGACGTGGCCCGCTGTGGGATTTTAGAATTTCTGTTTAAAATCCAGATTTGACCAGAAACTTTGACCATCCATCACATTTTATCCATAAGTCCAAATCAATTGATTCTTTTTGCTTTGGGTTTGTCTTGAGCTCCTTTATTTCTTGGAAAAATTTGGTATTTTTCCCATGCTCACAGAATTTCTGGTGCATAGAACGGTATTATGTGACATTTTCTTTTGCACTTTTAAAATATTTTCAGAGGGAAATCCTTTTGACTTTGAAGCCTAGGAGTTTGTGGACAACCCAACAGAGTAAGACAAGCCATGTCATCCATTGCATGAAGCATTTCAATAGTGTTGGTTATTTAATTGAATTACTTGCATTATTTTAATATGTGATAATTTAGGGTTAATTTACTTTGATGCTTAGCTACTGCCATGTTAAGTTATTCTGGATGAATAACCCTGCTTGCTAAGTACTTGACGACACTAAACTTAATTGGTTGATCAGGTGTCACCTATCTGGACTTATCCGTGCAGCCACATTTGTCGGTATGGGACGACCATGACTTGGTCTGGCTATGTGCTCTTTTATCGGTACCACCAAACTACTGAGGGTTATGCGTGCATGCTGCCCTAATCAGGTAGACGACGATAATCCTGTGAGCCCAGTTGAGTTATTTTGCCGGCGTCCCCGTTTGGGACAGTTAGTTGGCCACGACGGTGGCAGGTGTCACGGGGTGACGCAGGGGCCACCCAGGACATGACCCTGGGAGGGTATGATTGTCGGTGGTACGATAGAGGAGTCACGGGTCAGGCAGGTTTCGTTGGAGCAGCCCCGGTCCACCCGAATGGGAGCAGGAGGCCAGGAGCTCCATAGTGTGGGTAAAGTGCGCAACTTCTGCAGAGTGTATGAACCTATTCGAATAGCCGCGTCCACGGTATTGGATAGTTCGTACTAGGCCACTGATTGGTCAACCACAATAATGATAATAATGATGGAAGAGCTTGTCTTATGTTCGGAAGTGCTCAGTAGATCATGAGCGTTCCGAGGGTTGTGGGACAACCCAGAAGAGAGTAAGTTGATATTTGATAACAGTGAGTAAGCAACTTAAGTACTTAATATGATCATTGCCATGCTATTGTTTGCTGCATTGTTTTGGTTGCCATGAGCTTGCGAGTACATTCCAAGTACTCACCTGGCGTATCATGCTAGATGTAGGAGAAGCCGAGGACGGAGGTCCCGATGGTTCGTGCTACGCTAACTAGGCCGTGTCCCCAGCAGTGTCCCTGTGGATGGAGTTTTCCGCGCTATGTTCCGCTACGCCATAGTTCTACCTAGTAGAATCGAGGCCCTGCTATGTTCCATAAATAATGTAGATATTGTCATAGCACTTGATGTGCTTCTAGCCTCGCTATCGATGTAAATTATGAGCTTGTACTCGAGATATATCAATAAAGTTCAGTTCAGTTCTGTTCCAAGTTGTTGTGTGTTTCCAAAAGACATGATCTCTGGGTTGGAAACACTGGGTAAACCGGTCCTCTGAGCCGGGGTGCCACAATACTTGTGGGTCATCAAGACTCTTTTCTGGCACCGTTGCCGGGGAGTGAAGCGCCTTTGGTGAGTGGAATTTGGTAAGAAAACATTTATATTATGTGCTGAAATTTATTGTCACTTGTCACTATGGAAAGTAATTCCTTGAGGGGTTTGTTCGGGGTATCTTCACCTCGACCGGAAGCAATAAGAGTTGCCCTCAACCTACTAAACCTACTGAAAATATTTATTATTAAATTCCTTCAGGTATGATAGAGAAAGTGCTAGCTAATCCTTATGCAGGAGATTGAACGGTGCATCCTGATATGCACTTGATATATGTAGATGAAATTTGTGGATTGTTTAAGCTTGCAGGTCTATCTGGAGATGGAGTTAAGAAGAAGGTATTCCCTTTATCTTTGGAGGGAAAGGCATTGACATGGTATGGGCTATTGGATGATACTGGCACATGGGATTGGAACCGGTTGAAGGTGGAATTTCATCAGAAATTTTATCCTATGCATTTGGTTCATCATGATCGGAATTATATATATAATTTTTGGCCTCGTGAAGGAGAAAGTATCGCTTAATCTTGGGGGATGCTTAAGTATATGTTGCATACATGCCCCAATCATGAGCTCTCAAAATAAATAATTATTCAAAACTTTTATGCTCGTGTTTCTCACAATGATCAATCCATGCTCGATACTTCTTCTACTGGTTCCTTTATGAAGAGAACTATTGAATTCAAATGGGATCTTCTAGAAAGAATTAAATGCAACTCTGAAGATTGGGAAATCAACAAAGGTAAAGAGTCAGGTATAAATCTCAAGTTTGATTGTGTTAAATCTTTTATGGAAACTGATGCTTTTCATAAGTTTAGTACCAAATATGGACTTGACTCTGAGACAGTGGCTACTTTTTGTGAGTCTTTTGCTGCTGATGTTGATCTCCCTAAGGAGAAATGATTTAAGTTTCATCCACCTATTGAATTAAATGAAGAACCTGTTAGTGTTAAAGAAGAAACAATTGTTTACAATATTGATCCAGTTGTGCCTACTGCTTATATTGAGAAACCTCATTTCCCTGTTAGGATTAAGGAACATGCTAAAGCTTCAACTGTGGTTAATAAAAGTAATATTAGAGCACCTAGACCTATTGAACAAATTAAAGTTGAACCTAATATTGCAATGGTTAAACATCTTTTGGTTGATAATATTGATGGACATGTCATATATTTTTGTGATGAGGCTGCTAGAATTGCTAAACCCGTTAGAAACAATAGAGATATGTTAGATAAGAACAAGCCCGTAATTGGCATGCCTGTTGTTTCTGTTAAGATTGGAGATCATTGCTATCATGGTTTATGTGATATGGGTGCTAGTGTGAGTGCTATTCCTTTCTCTTTATATCAAGAAGTAATGAATGATATTGCACCTGTTGAGATTGAAGATATTGATATTACTATTAAGCTTGCAAACAGAGATACTATTACACCACTTGGGATTGTTAGAGATGTTGAAGTCTTGTGTGGTAAAATCAAATACCCTACTGATTTCTTAGTACTTGGTTCACAACAAGAAATTTTTTGTCCTATTATTTTTGGTAGACCTTTCTTGAATACCGTTAATGCTGAAATTGATTGTGTTAAAGAAAAGGTTAGAGTTAAGTTTGGTGATATATCTCATGAATTTAATTTCTCTAAGTTTAGTAGACAACCTCATGATGATGAATTACCTATTAAAGATGAAATTATTGGTCTTGCTTCTATTGTTGTGCCTCCTATTGATCCTTTAAAACATTACTTACTAGACCATGAAAATGATATGCATATGAATGAAAGAAATGAACTAGATGAGTTGTTCTTTAAGCAAGCACCTATTCTTAAACATAACTTGCCTATTGAAACTTTGGGAGATCCTCTTCCACCTAAGAGTGATCCTGTGTTTGATTTAAAGCAATCACCTGATACACTTAAATATGTTTATCTTGATGAAAAGAAGATATATCCTGTTATTATTAGTGCTAACCTTTCAGAGCATGAAGAAAGGAGATTACTTAAAACTCCGAGGAAGCACCATGCTGCTATTGGATATACTCTTGATGATCTCAAAGGCATTAGTCCCACTCTATGTCAGCATAAAATTCATATGGAGCCAGATGCTAAACCAGTTGTTGATCACCAAAGAAGGTTAAATCCTAAAATGAAGGATGTGGTAAGAACTGAAATATTAAAGCTTCTGGAGGCAGGTATAATTTATCCCATAGCTGATAGTAGATGGGTGAGTCATGTCCATTGTGTCCCTAAGAAGGGAGGCATTACTGTTGTTCCTAATGATAAAAATGAACTTATCCCACAAAGAATTGTAACCGATTATAGAATGGTAATTGATTTCAGAAAATTAAATAAAGCTACTAGGAAAGATCATTACCCCTTGCCTTTTATTGATCAAATGTTAGAGAGATTATCTAAACATACACACTTTTGCTTATTAGATGGTTATTCTGGTTTCTCTCAAGTACCCGTATCACCAGAAGATCAAGAGAAAACCACATTTACTTGTACTTTTGGAACTTATGCTTATCGTCGCATGCCTTTTGGTTTATGTAATGCACCCACTACCTTTCAAAGATGTATGACGGATATATTCTCTGACTTTTGTGAAAAGATTGTTGAGGTTTTCATGGATGACTTCTTCGTTTACGGAACTTCTTTTGATGATTGCTTACACAACCTTGATCGAGTTTTGCAGAGATGTGAAGAAACCAATCTTGTCTTGAATTGGGAGAAGTGCCACTTTATGGTGAATGAAGGTATAGTCCTTGGGCATAAAATTTCTGAAAGAGGTATTGAAGTTGATAAAGCTAAAGTTGATGCAATTGAGAAAATGCCATGTCCTAAAGATATCAAAGGTATAAGAAGTTTCCTTGGTCATGCTGGTTTCTATTGAAGGTTTATAAAAGATTTCTCTAAAATTTCTAGGCCTCTTACTAATCTCTTGCAAACAGATGTGCCATTTGTTTTTGATGATGATTGCATAGAAGCCTTTGAAATACTTAAGAAAGCCTTAATTTCTGCACCCATTGTTCAACCACCTGATTGGAACCTACCCTTTGAAATTATGTGTGATGCTAGTGATTATGCTGTTGGTGTTGTTCTAGGCCAAAGAGTTGATAAGAAATTGAATGTTATTCATTATGCTAGTAAAACTCTAGACAGTGCTCAAAGAAACTATGCGACTACTGAGAAAGAATTTTTAGCATTTTGTGTTTGCATGTGATAAATTCAGATCTTACATTGTTGATTCTAAAGTAACTATTCACACTGATCATGCTGCTATTAAATATCTTATGGAAAAGAAAGATGCTAAACCTAGACTTATTAGGTGGGTTCTTTGGCTACAAGAATTTGACTTGCATATTGTTGATAGAAAAGGAGTTGAGAATCCTGTAGCAGATAATTTGTCTAGAATGAAAAATGTTCTTGATGACACACTTCCTATTAATGATGATTTCCCTGATGAACAATTAGCTGTTATAAATGCTTCTCGTAACACTCCATGGTATGCAGACTATGCTAATTACATTGTTGCTAAATATATACCACCTAGCTTCACATACCAATAAAAGAAAAAATTCTTTGATTTAAGACATTACTTTTGGGATGACCCACATTTATATAAAGAAGGAGTAGATGGTGTTATTAGGCGTTGTGTACCTGAGCATGAACAGGAACAAATCCTATGGAAGTGTCACTCCGAAGCATACGGGGGACACCACGCGGGAGACAGAACTGCACATAAGGTATTACAATCTGGTTTTTATTGGCCTACTCTCTTCAAAGATGCACGTAAGTTTGTCTTATCTTGTGATGAATGTCAAAGAATCAGTAATATTGGTAGACGTCAGGAAATGCCTATGAATTATTCACTTGTTATTGAACCATTTGATGTTTGGGGTTTTGATTTTATGGGACCTTTTCCTTCCTCCAATGGATACACACATATACTTGTTGCTGTTGATTATGTTACTAACTGGGTAGAAGCTATTCCAACTAGTAGTGATGATCACAACACATCTATTAAAATGCTTAAAGAAATTATTTTCCCGAGGTTTGGAGTCCCTAGATACTTGATGACTGATGGTGGTTCACATTTTATTCATGGTGCTTTCCGTAAATTGCTTGCTAAATATGATGTTAACCATAGAATTGCATCTCCATATCATCCACAGTCTAGTGGTCAGGTTGAATTAACTAATAGAGAAATAAAATTAATTTTGCAAAAGACCGTTAATAGATCTAGAAAGAATTGGTCTAAGAAACTTGATGATGCACTATGGGCTTACAGAACTGCTTATAAAAACCCTATGGGTATGTCTCTATATAAAATGGTCTATGGGAAAGCATGTCATTTACCTCTTGAGTTGGAACATAAAACTTATTGGGAATTAAAGAACTTAATTATGATTTTAAACTTGCCGGTGAAAAGAGGTTATTTGATATTAGCTCTTTAGATGAATGGAGAACCCAAGCCTATGAGAATGCCAAGTTATTTAAAGAAAAAGATAAAAGATGGCATGATAAAAGAATTCAAAAATGGGAATTTAAAGTGGGTGAGCAAGTTCTATTGTACAACTCTCATTTCAGATTCTTTGCAGGAAAACTTCTCTCTAAATGGGAAGGGACATATATCATCAAAGAAGTTTATCGCTCCGGAGCTATCAAAATCAACAACTCCGAAGGCACCAACCCGAGAGTGATGAATGGGCAAAGAATTAAGCATTATATCTCAGGTACTCCCATTAATGTTGAAACTAATATTTTTCAAACAATGACACCGGAGGAACACATCAAAGAGTCCTTCCGGAACGCTCCAGAACCCTGAAAAGGGGTAGGTATGTGATACGGTAAGTAAACCGACTCCAAAAATTTCATAAAAATTATTTCTGTCCGTTTTGGAATATTAGAAAAAATACAAAAATAAGAAACATCCGAGAGGACCCACGAGGAGGTCACAAGGCAACAGGGCGCCACACCCCCCCAGGGCGCGCCGTGTTGCCTTGTGGGCCCCTCGCGTGCCTTCCCGACTCCGTTTTCCTCTCGTATGCTTGTTTTGCAAGATAAAAATTCTTTATATATACTCCCGTATGTTTTGACCACGTATCGCAAGTTTCTCCTCTGTTCTTGTTTCGGGCTGTTTTTCTGACAGATCTAGATCGCTATGGCGCTTCCAAGTTCGTCCAAGGACAAGTTCTTCGAGAAGGTCATCAATCCCTACCTACCGGAGGTGGTGAAACACCCTCAAGCCATTGAGATGTGTGAGGGGGTGCTTCACATCCGGGATGTTCAAGGACCTAAGAAGACCGAGAGCGAGAAGGCCAGGCTTGAAGCGGTGGAACAGGAGATCTTCAAGTGCCAAGGGATGGTGGAACGCGGACTCAGTGCTAACCACTCCATGATCTCGGAATTCATCCGTGAGCATAAGGTGGACAGCAAGGATATTGGGGACGTCATCTTCAAGCTCAATGACTGGATTGATCACCTTCAGGCCCAAATCTATGATCTACAAAACCAAAACTTTGAGTATGAGGCCAAGTTCAAAGGTATGAGTTTAGCTGCAAATTTCAGGATTCCGGAAATGCATTCATCCTTTTATGATGGGCAGCCTATGCCTTGGAATACGGACGACAAGCCCATCACATCATCACCACCATCACCAAAGAAGGAGACTTGAGTACACGGGTATGGGCACCACCCTTGGCTTGTGCCAAGCTTGGGGGAGGTGCCCCGGTATCGTATCACCATCACTTTTATTATCATTATCTATTTTAGTTCGATCCTTAGTTATTTTGTGATTTAGAAGAATAAAAGTTTTAGTATGATTTAGTTTCTAGTGTTTTCTTTGTGATCTATCTATGTAATCGAGTGTGAGAGTGAGATAATAAAGAGTAGTTTGAGTTGAGTTCTTTTAGTTTTGTTGATCCAATCTCAGAAAAGAAATAAAAAGAATAAGAAAAGAGAGATCATATGCTAATCCCATGGGGAGTGATGACTTCACATAAAAGAAGTGTAATTGATAAAACTTATTGGAAGTTAACAAACATAGCATTGGTCATTGTTGCAATTCATGAAAAAAGGTAATAAAGAAAGAGAGGTCTCACATATAAATATACTATCTTGGACATCTTTTGTGATTGTGAGCCCCCATTAAATATTCTATGTCAAACAGTTGACGTTGGACAAGGAAGACAACATAATGAGTTAAGTTTGCTTATATTCACATAGAAGCTATATTGTTTTGGATCCTCTAACATGTGGTGCTTGCCCCCCTATCTTTTGCTAGCCAAAATTCTGCACTAAGTAGAGATACTACTTGTGCATCCAAAAACCCTTAAACCCAGTTTCATGCCATGAGAGTCCACCATATCTACCAATGGATTGAATAAGATCCTTCAAGTAAGTTGTCATCGGTGCAAAAGCAATAAAAATTGATCCTAAATATGTATGAACTTTTATTGTAAGGGAAAATAAGCTTTGTACGATCTTGTGATGGTGAAGGAATAAAAGCGACAGACTACATAATAAAGGTCGCTATCACAAGGGGCAATATAAAGTGACGTTCCTTTACATTAAGAGTTTGCACGTCCAAAAATAAAAAGCGCATGACAACCTCTACTTCCCTCTGCGAAGGGCATATCTTTTACTTTATGAATTTACTTTCATGCAAGAGTCAATAGTATTCTCCTCTATTCCATTTTTATTTTTCTCTCTTGGCAAGCATCATGTGGTGGGGAAAGATCCAGATATATATATCCAGTTGGATGTAGGTTATCATGAGTTATTATTGTTGACATTACCCTTGAGGTAAATATGTTGGGAGGCAAAATTATAAGCCCCTATCTTTCTATGTGTTTGACTGAAACTTTTGCTCCATAAGTATGTCGTGAGTGTCAGCAATCATAGAAGACTAAATGATAGTTGAGTATGTGAACTTGCTAAACAAAGCTCTTACATAGACTCTTTCTGATAATATGATGAATTGCAATTGCATCAGTGACTGAGATCATAGTTTGTTAGTTTTCAATATGGTTTGTAGTTCATACTTTATCTTGTTGATGAATTGTCACTTTTTCATGAGAAGTTTTATGATGATATATTGCTGTTATAATAAAGATCATGATGCCTTCATGTTAGTATTTTATTTTATCGACGCCTCTCTCTCTAAACATGTGGTCATGATTTTCGATTTCGGCTTTCGCTTGAGGACAAGTGAGGTCTAAGCTTGGGGGAGTTGATACGTCCAATTTCCATCATGATTTCCTACTATTATTTATAATGTTTTTGGTCATTACTTCACTTTATGATGCAATTCTTATGCCTTTTCTCTCTTAATTTGCAAGATTTATATGAAGAGGGAGAATGCCGGCATCTGGAATTCTGGACCTGAAATAGCAACAGCAGAGATACCTATTCTACAGAGCTCCAATTGACCTGAAATTTTACGGAGATTTTTTATTGAATATATAAAAAATATTGGAGAAAAGAAATACCAGAGGGGACCCACCAGTTGCCCACAAGGCAATAGGGCGCGCTCCCCCCCTAGGCACGCCCTGATGCCTTGTGGGGCCCATAGCTGGCCTCCGGCCCCCTCCTTCTGCTATATAAGGTCATTTGCCCTAAAAATTATAGAGAGGACTTTTGGGATGAAGCGCCGCCGTCTCGAGGCGGAACCTGGGCAGGAGCTATTTTGCTCTCCGGCGGAGCGATTCCGCCGGGGATACTTCCCTCCAGGAGGGGGAAATCGAAGCCATCGACATCACCAACGATCCTCTCATCGTGGGAGGACAAATCCTCATCAAAATCTTCACCGGCACCATCTCATCTCAAACCCTAGTTCATCTCTTGTATTCAATCTTTGTCTCAAAACCTCAGATTGGTACCTGTGGGTTGCTAGTAGTGTTGATTACATCTTGTAGTAGATGCTAGTTGGTTTATTTGGTGGAAGATTATATGTTTAGATCCTTAATGCTATTCAATACCCCTCTAATCTTGAACATGAATATGATTTGTGAGTAGTTACTTTTGTTCTTGAGGACATGGGAGAAGTCTTGTCATAAGTAATCATGTGAATTTGGTATTCGTTCGATATTTTGATGATATGTATCCTGTTGCTTCCTTTAGTGATGTCGTGTGAACATCGACTACATGAAACTTAACCATCTTTGGGCCTCAGGGAAGGCATTGTGGAGTACTAATTAGATGATGGGTTGCTAGAGTGACAGAAGCTTAAACCCTAGTTTATGTGCTATTCCGTAAGGGGCTGATTTGGATCCATATGTTTCATGCTATGGTTAGATTTATCTTAATTCTTCTTTCGTAGTTGCGGATGCTTGCGAGAGGGGGTAATCATAAGTGGGAGGCTTGTTCAAGTAAGAACAGCACCCAAGCACCGGTCCACCCACGTATCAAATTATCAAAGTAGCGAACGCGAATCAAACAAACATGATGAAAGTGACTAGATGAGAATTCCCATGTGTCCTCGAGAACTATTTGCTTTATATAAGAGATCGTCTCGGCTTGTCCTTTGTTACAAAAAGGATTGGGCCACCTTGCTGCACTTTGTTACTATTGTTACTTGTGACTTGTTATGAATTATCTTGCTATTAAAACTATCTGTTACCGCTACTTTCAGTACTTGCAGAGAATACCTTGTTGAAAACCACTTGTCATTTCCTTCTGCTCCTCGTTGGGTTCGACACTCTTACTTATCGAAAGGACTACGATTGATCCCCTATACTTGTGGGTCATCATGGAGCAGGGCGGCCCGGAGGGGAAGGATCGGAGGCCCGAGCACTACTTTAAAAATGTGATGCCCGGTGACGGTGTCTCAGACTAGGGGGTACTAACCTAGTCCGCCTGTAGTCCTCGGGCTGGGCCAGTGGGCCCTCATTCTTATCAAGATGGACTCCGAAAGATATACATGGGAGAAGAGATCAAGACTACATCTGCCAAAGACTTGACGTATACTCCAAGACTTCTCCTGCCGCCTCCATGCCTAGATACCGACCTTGTAACCATAGATACCCTCCTGGCGTGTATATAAGCCAAAGGGTTTAGCCACTAGGGGGGACTTCTACTTGTAGTCTGCGTTGGTATTTCCCCGAAGAGGAGAGGATGATGCAGTACAGTAGAGATAAGTATTTCCCTCAGTTAAGAACCAAGGTTATCAATCCAGTAGGAGAACCAAGCAAAATTCCGTTAAGCGCACCTGCACACGCAAGAGCAAACACTTGCACCCAACGCAAATAAGAGGGTTGTCAATCCTCTTAGCGGTTATTTGCAAGGATTAAATCTTATAGAGGTAGATATATAAACTAAAATACTAATTAAAATAAAAGTAAATAAATTGCAGCAAGGTATTTTTAGGTTTTTAATATATGATAAAGTAGACCCGGGGGCCATAGTTTTCACTAGAGGCTTATCTCTCGAACATATAGCATACGGTGGGTAAACAAATTACTGTTGGGCAATTGATAGAAAAGCAAATAATTATGATGGATTCATGGCAATGATCATGTATATAGGCATCATGTCCGAGACAAGTAGACCAAATCCTGCCTGCATCTACTACTATTACTCCACCCATCGACCGCTATCAAGCATGCATCTAGGGTATTAAGTATGAAACAGAGTAACGCCTTAAGAGAAATGACATGATGTAGACAAAGTAAACTCAAGAAATATGATTAAACCCCATATTTTTATCCTTAATGGCAACAATACAAATACGTGTCATGTTCCCTTCTGTCACTGGGATTGAGCACCGCAAGATTGAACCCACTACAAAGTACCCCTCCCATTGCAAGACAAATCAATCTAGTAGGCCAAACCAAATTGATAGATCGGAGAGAAATACAAAGCTATAATAATCATTAATAAAAGAGTTCAGAGAAGACTCAAATATTTCTCATGAATAATCTGATCATAAACTCACAATTCATCAGATCCCAACAAACACACCGCAAAAGAAGATTACATCGAATAGAACTCCAAGAACATCGAGGAGAACATGGTATTGAAGATCAAAGAGAGAGAAGAAGCCATCTAGCTACTAGCTATGGACCCGTAGGTCTGTCGTAAACTACTCACACATAATCGGAAGGGCAGCAAGGTTGATGAAGAAGCCCTCCGTGATCGATTCCCCCTCCGGCAGAGTACCGAAAAAGGCCTCCAGATGGGATCACGGAAGAACAGAGGCTTGCGGCGGCGGAAAGGTTTTCTCTTCTGTCTCTCTGGTATATTGGGAATATTTGGGAATTTATAGCGCTGGAATTAGGTCAGGAGGTGCCACGAGGGGCCCACAAGCCTGGGAGGCGTGCCCTACCCCCTGGGCGCGCCCTCCAGGCTTGTTGCCTCCTCTTGGCTCTTCTGGTCTTCCCCCGAAGCTTCATGGGTCTCTTCTGGTTCAGAAAAAATTAATCCAAAGTTTTTTTTTCTCGTTTGGCCACTTTTTGATAATGATTTTCTAAAAAGGCAAAAACAAGCAGAAAATAGCAACTGGCACTGGGCACTGGGTTAATAGGCTAGTCCCAAAAAATGGTATATAATGGCATATAATTGCAAATTAAACATCCAAGATTGATACTATAATAGCATGGAACAATCAAAAATTATAGATACGTTGGAGACGTATCAAGCATCCCCAAGCTTAATTCCTGCTCGTCCTCGAGTAGGTAAATGATAAAAACAGAATTTTTGATGTGGAATGCTACCTATCATGTTTCATCATGTAATCTTTCTCTTACGGTATGAATAATAAGATCCGAGTGATTCAAAGCAATAGTCTATAGTTTGATATAAAGACATCAATACTCAGGCATACTAATAAACAATCATGTGTTTCAAAATAAAAATGCTAAAGAACGTTATCCCTACAAAATCATACAATCCAGTCATGCCCATCTTCTTAACACAAAATATTTATCATGAACTACCCTGGTTTTAGCCAAGCAATTGGTTCATACTTTTTAACGCGCTTCAGCTTTTCAACTCCTACGCAATACATGAGCGCAAGCCATGGATATAGCACTATGGGTGGAATAGAGTGTGGTGGTAGGGATCAATAAGGGGAAGTCAAAAATAAGAAGATAGTCTCACATCAACGAGGCTAATCAACGGGCTATGGAGATGCCCATCAATTGATGTCAATACGAGGAGTAGGGATTGCCATGCAACGGATGCACTAAGAGCAATAAGTGTATGAAACCTCAACATGAAAACTAAGTGGGTGTGCATCCAACTTGTTTGCTCATGAAGACCTCGGGCATTTTGAGGAAGCCCATCATCGGAATATACAAGCCAAGTTCTATAATGAAAAATTCGCACTAGTATATGAAAGTGACAAAATAGGAGACTCTCTATGTGAAAAACATGGTGCTACTCCGAAGCACAAGTGTGGAAAAAGGATAGTAACATTGCCCCTTCTCTCTTTTTCTCTCATTTTTTGGGCTCTTTTTGGCCTCTTTTATTTTCGTCCGGAGTCTCATACTGACTTGTGAGGGAATCATGGTCTCCATCATCCTTTCCTCACTGGGACAATGCTCTAATAATGATGATCATCACACTTTTATTTACTTACAACTCAATATTACAACTCGATACTAGAACAAAAATATGACTCTATATGAATGCCTTTGGCAGTGTACCAGGATGTGCAATGATGCTAGCATAACATGTATAAAACTGATGAATGGTGGCTGAGCCACAAATACTATGTCAGATATATGATCATGCAAAGCAATATGGCAATGACGATGTGTGTCATAAAAATGGAACGGTGGAAGTTGCATGGCAATATATCTCGGAATGGCTATGGAAATGCCATGATAGGTAGGTATGGTGGCTGTTTTGAGGAAGATATAAGGAGGCTTATGTGTGATAGAGCGTATCATATCACGGGGTTTGGATGCACCGGCGAAGTTTGCACCGACTCTCAATGTGAGAAAGGGCAATGCACGGTATCGAAGAGGCTAGCAAATTGCGGAAGGGTGAGAGTGCGTATAATCCATGGACTCACAATAGTCATAAAGAACTCACATACTTATTGCGAAAGTTTATTAGCCCTTGAAGCAAAGTACTACTACGCATGCCCCTTGGGGGGAGGTTGATAGGAGTTAACCATCGCGCCCCCCTGACCACCACACAAAGGAAGACAATCAATAATAAATCATGCTCCAACTTCCTAGCATAACGACAGATCATACGTGCATGCCTTGGGAATCAGAAACCTTAACACCAATATTCTTACTAAACCACAATTATCTACTAATACCTCCCACATATTACCATCTTAATATCGCAAAACTATTGCAAGGAATCAAACTTATCATATTCAGTGATCTACATGAAAGTTTTTATTATATCCCTCTTGAATACCTATCATATCAGGACCAAATTCATAACCCATGCATATTACCATTGCTATCATTAGACTCTCAAAAATATATAAGTGAAGTATGAGAGTGCAACTATTTCTTTAAAATATAACCACCGCCGTGCTCTAAAAGATATAAGTGAAGCACTAGAGCAACTGCCTATCTTAAAAGATATAAGTGAAGCACATAGAGTATTCTAACAAATCACGAATAATATGTGTCCCTCTCAAAAAGGTGTGTTCAGCAAAGATGATTGTGACAAACTAAAGCAAACAAACTATATCACCAGACGCTCCAAGTAAAACACATATCATGTGATGAATAAAAATATAGCTCCAAGTGAGTTACCGATAGATTGTAGGCGAAAGAGGGGATGCCTTCCGGGGCATCCCCAAGCTTAGATGCTTGAGTCTTCCTTGAATATTACCTTGGGGTGCCTTGGGCATCCCCAAGCTTAGGCTCTTGCTGCTCCTTATTCCTTTGTCCATCGTAGTCCCACCCAAAACTTGAAAACTTCAGCACACAAAACTCAACAGAAACCTCGTGAGATCCGTTAGCATAACAAACAAATCTTAAACTTTAGGTACTGTTGTAAATTGATTCATATTTAATATTGGCATAATGCTACTGTACTCCAACTTCTCCATGACTCATACCCCCCGATACGATCCATAGATTCATCAAAATAAGCAAACTATGCAACAAAAACAGAATCTGTCTAAAACAGAACAGTCTGTAAAGATCTATATAAAAGCCATAATTCTGTAACTCCAAAAATTCTGACAAATTAGGAAAACTTAAAAAATTCATATACCAATACTGTGTAAAAATTTCAGATTTTTATGATGCTCCAGTACAGAATTAAAATTCCAGCACTGGACGCAAAACTTTCTGTTTTCCAAACAGCATCAATTATACTATCATCAACATCATCCCAAAGGCATTACTTGGCACAAACACTAATTAAAACATAAAAATACAATCATAACAGAGGCTATAATTGTGTAAACACTCAAGAACAGAAAGTAAAATCAAAAAAATTATTTTATTCATTGGGTTGCCTCCCAACAAGAGCTATTGTTTTATGCCCCTAGCTAGGCAGAATGCATAGTTTCAAGTGTTGTCATCCTTCATGTTAATTCCATAGGTGGCCCTCATAATAGATACATAAGGTGCTTTAATTCTCTTTCAAGGGAAGTGTTCCATCCCCTTCTTTAATGGAAATTGAAATCTTATAATACCTTCTTTCATATCAATAATAGCACCTATTGTTCGTAGAAAAGACCTACCAAGTATTATGGGGCAAGAAGGATTGCATTCAATATCAAGAACAATAAAGTCCACGGGCACATAATTTCTGTTTGCAATAATAAGCACATCATTTATTCTACCTAATGGCTTTTTAATAGTGGAATCCGCAAGATGCAAATTAAGGGAACAAGGATCCACATCGGTGAGACCTAGCACATCACACAAAGACTTTGGTATAGTGGGAACACTAGCACCAAGATCACAAAGGGCATTACATTCATAATCTTTAATTTTGACTTTAATAGTAGGTTCCCATTCATCTTGTAATTTTCTAGGAATTGAAATTTCCAACTCAAGTTTTTCTTCATGCGCTTTCATCATGGCTTCTACAATATGTTTAGTGAAAGCTTTATTTTGTTCATATGCATTTGGTGAGTTAATCATGGATTGCAACAACGAAATACACTCAATTAAAGAACAACTATAATAATTAAAGTCCTTGTAATCCAAAGTAGTGGGTGCATTACTATTTGAAGTTTTGACCTCTCCAAACCCACTTTTTTTCATTTTTATCATCAAGATTATCACCCTCCAAGCAATTGGGACTCCTTCTATCAAAAGTTGACTCTTCTCCAATCCCTTTTTCATCAAGTTTTATGTTACTAAATAACGATTCAATAGGAGTGACACCAATCTTTTTAATATCTTCATCATTACTAGATTGTGACTGGTTTAGCAGCCATCCTATTCACTAGAGTTGTTTGTTTATCCGAGATTTTTCCTAGTAAATTTTCAGTATTAGCAAGTTGAGCCTGAAGGTTGGATACTTCTAAATTAACATCTTCAAGTTGTTTATTGCTAGCATCCAACGAGCTAGAATGTTCCTTAAGTTCCTCGGAAAAGAATTTATTTTGCTCAAATTGTGAGGACATAAAACTCTTAGTAACATTTTCAATTTCAGACAATCTTTTGTCATAAAAACTATCACGAAACCCCTCTAACGACATAATGGCAAGACAAGCAAACTAGCAAATAAAAATATTTTTGTGTTTTTGTAAAAAAAAAAATTAGAAGCGAGGGAGATGAAAACGAGAGGCAAATGCAAATAAAAGGCAAATAAAATAAATGCAAGTGGATGATAGTTTGTGCGAAGGTACTTGGTAATTTTGATGATGTCTCCCCGGCAACGGCGCCAAAAATTCTTCCTGCTACTTGTAGTCTGTGTTGGTATTTCCCCGAAGAGGAGAGGATGATGTAGTACAGTAGAGATAAGTATTTCCCTCAGTTAAGAACCAAGGTTATCAATCCAGTAGGAGAACCAAGCAAAATTCCGTTAAGCGCACCTGCACACACAAGAGCAAACACTTGCACCCAACGCAACTAAGAGGGTTGTCAATCCTCTTAGCGGTTATTTGCAAGGATTAAATCTTATAGAGGTAGATAGATAAACTAAAATACTAATTAAAATAAAGTAAATAAATTGCATAAAGGTATTTTTAGGTTTTTAATATATGATAAAGTAGACCCGGGGGCCATAGTTTTCACTAGAGGCTTCTCTCTCGAACACATAGCATACGGTGGGTAAACAAATTACTGTTGGGCAATTGATAGAAAAGCAAATAATTATGACGGATTCATGGCAATGATCATGTATATAGGCATCACGTCCGAGACAAGTAGACCGACTCCTGCCTGCATCTACTACTATTACTCCACCCATCGACCGCTATCCAGCATGCATCTAGGGTATTAAGTATGAAACAGAGTAACGCCTTAAGCAAGATGACATGATGTAGACAAAGTAAACTCAAGCAATATGATTAAACCCCATCTTTTTATCCTTAATGGCAACAATACAAATACGTGTCATGTCCCCTTCTGTCACTGGGATTGAGCACCACAAGATTTAACCCACTACAAAGCACCTCTCCCATTGCAAGACAAATCAATCTAGTAGGCCAAACCAAATCGATAGATCGGAGAGAAATACAAAGCTATAATAATCATGCATAAAAGAGTTCAGAGAAGACTCAAATATTTCTCATGAATAAGCTGATCATAAACTCACAATTCATCGGATCCCAACAAACACACGGCAAAAGAAGATTACATCGAATAGAACTCCAAGAACATCGAGGAGAACATGGTATTGAAGATCAAAGAGAGAGAAGAAGCCATCTAGCTACTAGCTATGGACCCATAGGTCTGTGCTAAACTACTCACACATCATCGGAAGGGCAGCAAGGTTGATGAAGAAGCCCTCCGTGATCGATTCCCCCTCCGGCAGAGTACCAGAAAAGGCCTCCAGATGGGATCGCGGAAGAACAGAGGCTTGCGGCGGCGGAAAGGTTTTCTCTTCTGTCTCTCTGGTATATTGGGAATATTTGGGAATTTATAGTGCTGGAATTAGGTCAGGAGGTGCCACGAGGGGCCCACAAGCCTGGGGGGCGCGCCCTCCAGGCTTGTCGCCTCCTCGTGGCTCTTCTGGTCTTCTCCCGAAGCTTCGTGGGTCTCTTCTGGTCCAGAAAAAATTAATCCAAAGTTTTTTTCTCGTTTGGTCAGTTTTTGATAATGATTTTCTGAAAGGGCAAAAACAAGCAGAAAACAGCAACTGGCACTTGGCACTGGGTTAATAGGTTAGTCCCAAAAAATGATATATAATGGCATATAATTGCATATAAAACATCCTACATTGATACTATAATAGCATGGAACAATAAAAAATTATAGATACATTGGAGACGTATCAGGGACCTCAACACAATCTCATTCACCTAGCCCTAGAACTAGAACACATCTCACGATCTCGAGGTAGATCAACTCTGTACTTGATACATCTCCATTGATATAAACAAGAGCAGGACGTAGGGTTTTACCTCCATTAAGAGGGCCCGAACCTGGGTAAACATCGTCTCCTTGTTCCTGTTACCATCCGTCCGAGATCCACAGCTCGGGACCCCCTGCCCCGAGGTCTACCGGTTTTCACACCGACACTGGTGCTTTCATTTAGAGTTCCGCTGTGAGATCAAAAAAGGATCGATGGGATCATCGGCTTATGACTCCGATCTTACGACCACGTTTCCCGCACCCGAAGCTTTTGTCACAAAAGTGTCCTTCCTTCCGCACAGATCAGAAGTGATCCATGACTCCCCCTCGGCTCTGGCCGAACCCCCTCTTAAGGGCGAAGGGCTGAAGTATTTCTTGGAAAGCGATTCAGACGGCGACCAGCCAGACACGACCGATGAACCTGATCTTCAAATCAGTCCGGCCGGTCCGACGGCCGTAGGCCTATCATGAGATGAAGATACCAGGACTTCGAGCCCACGATCCATAGAAATCGAAAACCACTCACCCATCTCTCACATCGAGTATTGCCCCGATTATTCGGGGCCACCAGATGTCTGGGATCTAGCCTACATGCAACAACTCCCCGACGAATTGATCAGATAGTTCTAGGCCAGGTTCTTGTCGGTCAAAAACAAGATACCAAACTACCAGGACTCAGATATAATAACAGCTTTTCAGCGCAGATGCAAGGATAAAGGCATCTCGAATGCCCTCACCTACCGCTGGGTACAAACCCTCTCAGAGTTGTCCAACTTGGTGTCCAGATTCTGCACCATCGAAGATGCTTGGATTACCGGGAAAAACATAGATTCGATTTGTGAACACAAGTTAAAACGTGAAAGGCCCGCTGGCGGGGGGATGACCCCCGGGTAGGCCCAAGAGGCGAAACGACACTTCAAAACTTTGCCAGGGGAGCGTCCCCTGGCATGCCGGCGTCCCGTCCGGCTCGCCACCCCGCGTCCCGTCCGGCTGGCCACCTGGCTGGCTGGCCCCTGGCTGGCTGGAACCTGGCCGGGTTCAGCCATCCGGGTTCAGCCTATCCGGGTTCAGCCATCCGGGTTCAGCCATCCGGGTTCAGCCTGTCCGGGTTCAGCCATCCGGGTTTAGCCTGTCCGGGTTCAGCCATCTGGGTTCAGCCTGTCCGGGTTCAGCCTGTCCGGGTTCGGCCATCCGAGTTCATCATGTCCGGGTTCAGCCATCCGGGTTCAGCCTGTCCGGGTTTAGCCGTCCGGGTAGAGCCATCCGCGTGGGGCCGTCCGGGTGGAGCCGTCCGGGTAGAGATGTCCGGCTGGCCACCCTGCAACTCGTCCGGCTGGCAACCCTGCAACTCGTCCGGCTGGCAACCCTGCAACTCATCCGGCTGGCCACCTGGAGCCAGCTAGCCTGCCACACGAAGTCAACCACAACGTCTCGTCGGACTGCGCGGACGAGACGGCCATGCTCTACAGTGAAGCACTGTAGAGTGACAGCCGGCACTGTTCACCTGTCTGGTGTCCTCCCAATAGTGTAGTGGGCATGTGGGCCACCCCTTGTCCCCTGGGCTCCCCTTTATAAGGAGCACCAGGGGAGGCCTCACAGGTCACGGCCTCAAGGCCAGCCACGCTCTCACTCTCCCTCTCGTTCTCACTCTCACAGGAGAAGAGGAGAGCTCAGTGTCTCCTTCTTCCTCCTCCAAACAGCTCCAGGAGCAACCATGTACTACCATATACACTCCATATACATCAGACATGCAGGAGTAGGGGTGTTACCTCCCACAGAGGGCCCCGAACCTGGGTAAACCACCGTGTACAGTTGCCCAAACCCATCCCGGATCTCCACTGTAGCCTTGCCCTCACCACTTCAAGCTATCCCATGGCATCTGCCGTGACGCGGCACCCCCCGAGAGAATACCACGACACCCGCACCTCGACGCGTACCACGCCGGGGACCGTACCGACCGAGCAACCTCGGAAAAAGAAGAAAAACTCTGGCCTTCCCGGGGCCACCCTTCATGGTCTCTTGGATAAACCATGTCCGATACATGATATTTTGCTTAATTCTTGCCCGACTCACAACATTCGCGACTGTTGGGTGGTGAGGCAAGTGGCGAAAAGAGGACCTGCCCTCCTTATGGGCACCCCTACTCGCGCAGAAGAAACCTCAGACGAGGACGAGGTCATGATGATCTATGAGACCTTTACGTCCAACAACCAGCGCAAGCGGGCCCTGCGAGAAATCAATTCCATCTGTCAGATACCAACTCGGGGCGCATGGATAGACATGCCCATCACCTTCGATCATAAAGATTAGTCTAGGTCGACCCCGAACAGGTGCCCCGCCGCCTTGGTACTCGACCCAATTGTGGGCAGCTGCCGTCTCCAAAAAGTATTAATGGACGGGGGCAGCAGCTTAAATTTGATATACGCAGACACTCTGGACAGAATGCAAATCGATAAATCGCGCATCGAACATAGTAGCACCACCTTTAAAGGCATCATACCTGGGCGAGAAGCACGCTGCAGTGGAAAGATAACCTTGGATGTGGTCCTTGGAACCCCGGATAATTACTGATCCGAAGAAATCATGTTCGACATCGCCCCTTTTCGGAGCGGATATCACGCCCACCTGGGACGGGACGCCTTCTCCAAATTTCAAGCAGTACCACACTACGGCTACATGAAGCTCAAAATGCCAGGCCCAAACGGGATAATTATCGCTTCGAGCGACCCCGACAGAGCACTCAAAGCCGAGAACAAAATGGCGTCACTTGCCCTCGAATCTTTGTCCGAAGCCGTCGCAGCCGTGGAACTGAGCACATTACGAGCCGAAGTCGACCAAGATGATGTCATCCTCGGCAAACGGCCGAAGTCCACATCATTCAAGCCGGCCGATGAAATAGTCAAATTCCAAGTACACCCCACGGACCCAGCTAAAATGGCATCCATAGGGGCAAGCCTCGATCCATAGAGTGACGAGGCTCTACGTAGTTTCCTTAAGGAAAATTGGGATATATTCGCCTGGCACCCTTCGGACATGCCGGGGATACCCCGCAAGCTTGCGGAACACAGCCTAAACATATTGAAAGGCTACAAGCCCGTCAAACAAACACTTCAATGCTTCTCTGAACCCAAGCGTCAAGCAATGGGCGAGGAACTGGCCAAATTATTGGAAGCCAGATTCATCCGAGAAATAAAACACCCCGATTGGCTTGCCAATTTGGTCATGGTACCAAAGAACGATAGGTCCGGGCGCTTGTGCGTCGATTTTAAAGACCTCAATAAAGCATGCCCCAAGGACCCCTTCCCCTTACCGCGAATTGACCAAATTGTGGACGCCACAGCCGGGCACGATTCGTTGTGCTTCTTGGACGCCTACTCAGGATATCATCAAATTAAGATGAAAGAATCTGACCAGGTAGCAACAACATTCATCACACCTTACGGGCCGTTTTGCTTCAATATGATGCCCTTCGGACTAAAGAACGCCGACGCCACATACCAGCGCATGATTAAATCATGCTTGGAGAAACACATTGGGAAGACCGTCGAGGCCTACGTAGATGATGTGGTTGTCAAAACCAAACACGTCAGGCAATTGGTAGACTCCTCGGCTTCATCGTATCTCCGCGACACATTCGCCAGTTTATGGGAGTATAAAATTAAGCTCAACCCAGAGAAATGTGTCTACGGAGTACCAGCCGGCAAACTCCTCGGCTTCATCGTATCTAGTCGAGGAATTGAAGCCAATCCGGCAAAAATAATATCCTTGGACCGCTTAGAGTTGCCAACAAAGCTGGCAGGATGCGTGGCGGCATTGAGTCGCTTCATATCAAGACTCGGGGAGAAAGCCTTACCTTTGTATAGATTGTTAAAACAAATAAAGACTTTCAAATGGACCGAGGAGGCGCGGAGGCTATGGAAGGCATTAAAGCTCTCCTTGTAACCAATCCTATCTTAGCGGCGCCGGGTGTATGCGAGCCGATGATATTATACATCTCGGCCACGAACCAGGTGGTCAGCGCAGTACTCGTGGTCGAATGAGACATGGAGGGTCACAAGTTCCAGGTACAAAAGCCCGTTTACTAAGTCTCCGAGGTCCTAACCCCGTGCAAGACACGCTACCCCCACTATCAAAAGATAGCCTACGCCGTCTTCATGGCATCTCAAAAACTTTGGCACTACTTTCAAGAGTGCTCGGTGACCGTGGCATCCGATGTCCCATTAAGTGACATAATTAACAACAGGAACGCAATGGGGCACATAGCCAAATGGGCCATAGAGCTCCTACCCTTTGAAATAACTTACCGACCCCACCGAGCTATTAAATCTCAGGTGTTGGCCGACTTCATGGCCGAATGGACGGAGGCCGAGCTCCCTCGAGAATAGATCACTTATTCGCATTGGACCATGCATTTCGACGGTTCCAAAATGCTTGCTGGCCTAGGGGTTGGCATAGTACTTACCTCACCTACGGGGGATAGTATTCGGCATGTGTTACAAATTATGTACACCGACTCCAATAACACGGCAGAATACGAAGCCCTGTTGCATGGACTCCGGATAGCAGTCTCCATGGGCGTCCAACGTCTTGAGGTTCGAGGTGATTCCAACCTCGCCATCTCACAAGTCAATGGGAAATTCGACAGCCTACCGGAATGCCGTCGTACAAATCTCGGCCAGGTTTGAGGGGCTTGAATTTCATCACATACCTCGAGATAGTAACTAAGCCGCAGATATACTCGCCCGAATGGGCGCCAAGCCGAAAAAAGTCCTGGACAACACCTTCCTCGAACGGCTCTTTAAGCCCTCCGTAGTCTGGCAAGATGACAAGGGAACGCCGGAATCAAACAACGTCGGATAACCTACCTCTCCCGAAGATGACGAGGAGCTAGATATAGTGGGCGGCTCGGCTGTTCAGAAAACAGCTTCTGCACACGAAGTTATGGCAGTCATCGCACCATGGACCGAGCCGCTCCTCGCATACCTGCTCCGTAAAGAGCTCCCCAAAGACCAAACCAATGCACGTCGGATTGTAAGGCAATCTAAAGCCTATAAGGTTCATGAGGGAGAACTCTATAAGATAAGCACTATGGGCGTCCTCCAGTGATGTATTTCTGAAGAGGAAGGACGATTATTACTCCAGGAGGTTCACTCCGGCATGAGCGGACATCACGCCGCTGCTCGGACCTTGTTCAGCAAGGCTTTCCGAGCTGGTTTTTACTGGCCAACCGCGGGCGCCGACGCCTCTGCGTTAGAATAGCGTTGCCCCGGCTGCCAGGTATTCGCCAAAGAAAGCCACATGCCCCCTGCGGCTCTCCGCACAATCCCTATCACTTGGCCTTTCGCGGTCTGGGGGCTAGATATGGTCAGCCCACTCAAGGGTGGGTCAAGGAAAAATAAATACCTACTTGTCATGGTAGACAAGTTTACTAAGTGGATCGAAGCAAAACCAGTAACTTCGGCCGGTGCAGTCCATGTACTTGAATTCATCTCGGGGGTAGTACACCATTATGGTATCCCCCATAGTCTCATAACAGACAACGGACAAACTTCACAGCCAAAGAAGTGAAAACATGGTGCACAAAAATGGGCATCAAGCTCGACTACGCAATCGTATATCACCCGCAGTCAAACGGGCAAGTGGAACGCGCCAATGGACTAATCCTTAGTGGCATCAAGCCTAGGCTAGTTCGCTCACTCAAGGAGGCCGACTGCAAATGGGTAGAGGAACTTGATTCCGTCCTGTGGGGTCTGCGCACCACACCAAACAGATCCACTAGGTATACTCCATTTTTCATGGTGTACGGCGCCGAGGCAGTGCTCCCATGCGACATCATACACGATGCATCTCGGGTACGCATGTACGAAGAGCGGGAGGCCGAGTTAGATCGGCAGGATGCCTTGGATGCCCTAGAAGAGGAACGCAATGTCGCTCGGGCATGATCTACCATTTACCAACAACAAGCCTGCCGCTACCACAGTAGGGAGGTTCGCGCAAAGGACTTCAACAAAGAAGACCTCGTCATGCGGCTTCATCCGGAGAAGCAGACGCACAAACTCTCCCCTAAGTGGGATGGGCCATTTATCATTGACCAGGTCCATATCAGAGGCGCTTACCGAATTCAAGATCCAGAGGACGAGCATTTAGAACCCAACCCCTGGAACGCAGCACTACTTCGACGTTTCTATGGCTGAAACTCCGAAAACTACTCCCGTTGTACATACACCACCCTACTTTTTCTTTTTTTCTCTCTTTTCTCTCTCCCAAGAGATTTCGGGGGTATCCTCTAAAGGACCTCGAGAAACAAAATCAATACTGCATGTTCTTTTCAAAGCACACGCTATTCTACCTCTTACATACTATTGTCTTTCAAGCCATAATATGCATCGATTTGACTTAAGATTTGGCAAAGCTAGGTTGCCCAGCTCCTGTGCTTGCCCCTTATGTTCCCGATCATTCGGCTAAGAGGCAAAGGGAGCACCGCTGTGATTGTCACTCCCGGGTCACCCGGTGCAGTGCCTCAGACGGACAAAGCCGAAAGCTAGCACTCTTAAACGTACAAATCAGTCGGCCATGACATAGAAGTAAAGTGGAGAGGGTCTTTCAAACCCCGACCAGGGGTTTCACCTCCGAGGTCACCCGTCTTCGGACTTCTGTGCTCGACACAGCTACCCGAGGAAAGGAACTGTTGGAAGAACTATTTTCCTTGGAAGATGTTTCTTACATTAAAAAGTAATATAGCATAACTCTCCGCCTCAATCTTGTCGTTCGCATCACATAGCCGGATTGCCTTGTCTCCTGAAGCATCTGGTCCAAAGTACTTCGGTCAGTAGTAAGGGGACACTCCTCGGTCACTAACCGAGGAGGTAGAAGCCGATGGCTGGTCGACAAAGTTTGGATGCGCGGTTTGAATAATGACGTAAAGTACTTTGATACATAGAGTCACACACCATCATTTCATTACACACGGTCCAACCCATCTATTTAGGCGTCTAGGGCGCAGTCCTTCTACGAAAACCGAGCAGCAGGCATGACATTCTCGTATACGAGACTAGTGGGTATATCTCCCCCGTCCGGCCCCTTTGGCCCTACCTCAGCCAGGCGTGCCGTATCAACACTCGTATACCGAGTCTTGACCATGGCCCAGGCCTCCCTTGCCCCTTCCCGGCAGGCGGACACCTTCCATGCCTAGATCTGACACCGAGCTCCTCTCAAATGTTCAGCTAGGACGGCCATGTCTTCTGGGATGTGCTCCACTTCGGGCCATAACACCTTGAAAACCACCTTCATCGATTTTCGCGCACTTCTGTGCACCTCAGATAGATGAGCCGCCATGTCTTCGGGTACTGGACCTTGGCCGTCAAGGGGTTGGCCGGACAGCGAAGCTAGCAAGAAACATGTGTTAGCCTGCTAATCATTTCGGCTAAACCCCCAAACTCAAACAATGATTTTTGAAATAAAAACTTACCAAAAATCGTCTCATCTATTCGACGATTCTTGGCCTCGGCAGCAGCCAGTTGAGCTTTTAAGCTCTTAATCTCGTCAGCCTGTCGGACTTTTTCGGCCCTTAGCACATTAATGCCATCTACCCTTTGGGTCACCACATGTTGGTTTGCCTGGCGCTGCGACTCCGTATAAAGCAAATCCTCGCGAGCCTGCTTGAGATCTCTTTCAAGATGACCTAGGGCTTCCGCTGCTACATTGGATTACGCTGTTAGGAGATCTTAATAACTAAGATCATTATATACAATACAAAGCACTTACCGTGCGCCTCACGAGTGAACTTCTTCACCTCCTCCACCTCGACCAAGGCAGTCTCCAACCTCCCCTTTGTCTGGGAAAGGGCCTCGGATAGCTGATCATTCCTCGCCCGAGCACTCTACCAAAAAATAGCTCATTCAGGTTAACATCAAGCCTCGCTACGGGCATTCTTGCCCATATCAACCCTTAGGGGCTACTACCACGGTTGGTAGTGTTGTTTGTCTTTTAAACAAACAGAAAGATAAAAGACGAGCTCGGGCTGGACCTCACCTATAACCCTTGCGACAAAACATCTAATGATTGAACAAAATCAGCGTGGGTCGCCCCAAGGTATGTGTCCACCGAGCTGAGAGCGTTGAACTCCCGATCCGAGAAGGCGAGACTCCTTAGGGAGGTCTTTCGCCGCCGGTAATTCGTGGCACATTGGATCTCGAAAGGAGTAGCCGAGCTGGTCTCTGAGTTCTTGGGTTGGGGAACTTCAGGAGTAGCTCCCGAAGAAGGGCATGCTTCTGCTTCCCTGTTTGAAGCCGCTGCCCCCTCGGCCCTCGCGCTCGCTGCCATGAAGGAAGAAGAAGGCCGCCTGTGAATGATCAAAGAGGTCAGGACCTGAGATGGCGTTTCTACAAAAATACGGTAATCACAGTCACCTGGTAATTGAGGGAGCACTTTCGCCGGCCTCCATGACCTCGGTCAATGCTTCTTCGCCTCTTGTGGGTGGCTCCCTCGAGGAGTCGTCTCTCCACGCAGGCATTTCGAATGCCGTACCTTTGGAGGAGAAGTCAGGCGTCGCTTTTGAGTAGAGGAAGAGGGCGTTACCGATAAAACTGGCCTCATCCCCGACTCGTCAGGGGTGACAACTAACTTTGAGCCGTCAAGGCACTCCATAAAATTTTTCCCCCTTCGTAGATAAGGGCCAGGTCCTCGTCCTCGTGAAAGAGGGGATCTTCTGCTCGGCGGTGCGTTTCTGGCTTGGGTGCCGGGCTGCTCAGAGCCTCCACCAGACGTCTCCATCTCTGTTCGAAACCAGTTAAAGGATCAGTCAAAGGATTGGCTATTAAAAACACAACTCGAGTATGCAAAGAAAAGTGGAAAGACTTACTGTGTCGGCCGGATTGTAGTAGGACAGCTCATCCCAAAATTGTTGTCGGGCAAAGTCCTCCGCCGTTCCCTGGTAAATGCCGGCCATCACTATCCCAAAGGCAACTTGGTCGAAGAAGCTCTGCCGAATTGATCGGGAAGAGTCTTCGATTCCGTTGTATGCGCATAGCAGGTGGGGGCGCTGCCGGAGTGGTTGGACTCTTCGGTCTATCACCGTGGCCATTATGTCTATTATAGTAAGGCCGGTCCTCACCAATTGCTTCACCTTGGCGGCTAGTTCGGTCACCTCGGCACCGTCTTCCTGAGCCATACCATGTGGCCTCCAGCTATATCGCCTCTTCGGGGGCTCCGAAGTAAAAGGGGGGAGCCCGGGCCGAACTGGGTCAAGGAGGGGGACGTCGTCTATATAGAACCACCCTGTTGGCCAGACGTCGGTATCCTCCCGAGGTGTGCCCGATGGGTATTCCGCCCCCTCGATTCGACAGACTTCGGCTGCTCCAACCTCATAAAGCTTTTTGGCGGGAGAACATGTCACTACACAAAAATACCTCCTCCATAGTCTGAAGTGCGCTTCGCACCCAAGATGCATCTCACATAGGACGACGTACCCCGCGATGTGCAAAATCGAGTTGGGGGTAAGGTGGTGGAGCTGCAGCCCGTAGAACTCTAGCAGGTCTCGGGGGAAAGGGTGAATTGGAAATCCTAAACCGCGCAACAGGAAGGAAACGAAGCATACCCTTTCATCCTTTTGAAGGGAAGGGTAATTCTCTGCGTGTACCTACCCGTTGATGGATGTTAAACCCGGGCGGGTCACTGTCAGATCTGAATCTGGCAGGTATCCTTGTCTGGCCAAGCGCTCCAGTTGGAGGCGCGAGACGGCGCAACTACCCCAATCACCTCTGACAGTGCCGTGAGGGCGCCTCGAAGAACCTGCGTCGCTCGCCATGAAGCCCTCAAGGTTGGACTTGGGAATAAGTGGAGCACTTTTGCAGTTTGCTTGGAAAGAGGAGTTGAGGTTTGTGATAAATCCACACGCCTGACTTGCGGATGAAAAGGGGGAGAGACCGACTCTTCGATGTTTCGCCACAAATTGACTCGCTTCCCCGTAAGACACAACTCCCAAGGTCAGAAAGCAGAGGCCACGTGCGGCGGAAAAAAGCCCACCAGGCGGGACCACCAATCTTTCCGAAAACTGCTTGAGGATATGCTGGAGAGATCATGCATGGAACTTGCCTGCCGAGCCGAAGACTTCGGGACCGAAGTCCAAAAACGTCGCCCCTGGCGTCGGAGACCAGTTCAGGGGCTACTGACGGTGTCCCAGACTAGGGGGTACTAACCTAGTCCACCTGTAGTCCTCGGACTGGGCCAGTGGGCCCTCATTCTTATCAAGATGGACTTCGGAAGATACACGTGGGAGAAGAGATCAAGACTACATCTGCCAAAGACTTGACGTATACTCCAAGACTTCTCCTGCCGCCTCCACGCCTAGATACCGACCTTGTAACCCTAGATACCCTACCTGGCATGTATATAAGCCAAAGGGTTTAGCCCCTAGGGGGGACCTCAACACAATCTTATTCACCTAGCCCTAGAACTAGAACACATCTTACGATCTTGAGGTAGATCAACTCTGTACTTGACACATCTCCATTGATATAAACAAGAGCAGGACGTAGGGTTTTACCTCCATCAAGAGGGCCCAAACCTGGGTAAACATCGTCTCCTTGTTCCTGTTACCATCCGTCTGAGATCCACAGCTCGGGACCCCTACCCCGAGGTCTGCCGGTTTTCACACCGACACCCGGTGCCCGGATATCCGAGGCCAAATGTCGCAAGGACACTATTATTGAGTAGGTCTCCCTCGGTACACCGAGGTGTACTTTGTATTTAAAAAACAAGTATTCATTTTTATTTTAATGAATTAGTTTCGTGCTTGAATGCTCATTTTGACTCCTTTGAGACTGTTTATCATTTGAAAATTTCTAGTCGTCGGCTTCCACCCCTACGTAGATGCTACACAGGGTGTTTCCGTGCTAACAGCATAGCCCTTAGCCGATGTCTCGATGCCAGGAGGCGGCTATGTTAGCGGAAACAAGGCAATCAGACATTGTGGCTTTATAATTTTCACTTAGTCATAGGATCTTTAAATTCAGTTTGTTACTATTCGGACTTAGCCGAGGTCCAACTGTTGACACTTCGGTCGATGTTAGGAAAAGTCCCATCGTTTAACAAGGAGTAATCTCCAACAATTCATAGTTTGACACAATCATCGGATCACCGACCAGTTTACGCTTATTGTGACAGTCAGCTTTCGGCTTTCTCCACTGAGGCACTTGACCAGTTGAACCGGAAGCGCAATCACAGTGGTTCTCCCTTTACCTTTAGCCGAACAATCGAGAACGTAAGGAGTAAGCACAGGAGTTGGGCAACCCAGCTATTGATCAAAGACACAATTCAAACTAATGCATATAAAGCAATATCCGAGAACAAGAGGCCGGGGACTTCGATATGAGTACCGTGGCCAGCAAGTGGGGATGGTTTAAATCCTAGCCCCCGGTCTAAAACCGATGACTTCTAAAGTCATATAGTATATGTATCGCAGAAAGTTATCCTCGGTGCATACTTAAGAGAGAAAAGACAGGTATCATGCATAAAATGGGAACCGACCACGTGGGTCTTCTATTAATTTATTGATAAGGTCAAGCCGAACAATTTGAGCGACCGATATAAGCTACTACGGATACAGAAAGAAAGAAAAGGGTGGAAGGTTTACGCAGAGCATCTTTAATTGGGCTTGATATCTGATCTGAGCTCTGCTGCACGCCTGCGCCTTCCTGCTGTGAACCTGCGAGTCCTTGTCCAAACCAAGGTGTTTTTCGTCGATGCCTGCTACGACACCATTGCTTTAATCAAGCGTTTAAGTGGCAGATCTTTAAAGAGGTTGATCCAAGTAGTAGCAGCATGTTGGCTTGAATGCCACTTCTTTTATGAGATCTTGGCGGTCCTTTAACAGTCCCTTGGTACAACCAGGATATGGCTTGGCCACTGTCCGGTTGAGCCGAACAGTGAACTCTTATATTATTGCTCCATGGCTCCCATGGAATTTTAAGTGCGAAATTATGTACCCGAGGTGCATAGTCCTCGACCAAATAGGGAGAGCCATGGAGCATGCACCCCTATTTGAGGTTACCGCTTGACTGCATGGAGGCAAAGGTAACAAGGCGGAAACGCTTGAGAGGGTTCCGTCTAGTGGGTGCTCTATCCAGCCTCGATGCCTCCTCGGCAGACTACGCTTCGGCTGCAAGAGCGGCAATTTGCTCCTCAGATAGGCATAATGCCATTAGGCCCTGGCATTTTTAGCTTCAGATAGGCATAATGCGGGATGGTGTTAAATCGAGCGAAAGCAGTTCGCCCGAGCAGTGCGTGATAGCAACTGCGGAAAGGCACGATATCGAAGATCAAGTCTTCGCTTCAGAAGTTCTCGAGAGAGCTGACGACCACCTCTAGAGTTAAAGTGCCCATACACTGTGCCTCGACTCGTGGTATGATACCTTTGAAAGTGGTGTTACTGGGTTTAATCCTTTATGGATCAATGCCCATCTTTCTGACAGTGTCAGCGTAGATCGAGTTGAGGCTGCTTCCACCGTCCATGAGGACCATTATGAGATGGAAACCATCGACTATGTGATCGAGTACCAAGGCGGCTGTTCCTCCATGAGGGTTACTGGTCGGATGGTCACTTCGATCGAAGGTGATCGGGCAAGCCGACCACGGGTTGTATTTCGGCGCTATGGGCTCTAGTGCGTAAACATGTCGCAGCGCACGCTTCCTTTCCTTCTTAGGGATGTGGGTGACATAAATCATATTCACATCCTTTACCAAGGAGGGGAACTATTTTTGGCCTCCATTATTTGGCCCACGAGGTTCATCCTCATCTTCGCTACGAGGTTGGCTCTTGCCCGGGTTCTCGGCTACGATCTTGTCAGCCTGCTTTATAACCCAGTAGTTCCAGTTTGTATGGTTGGCAGGTTTATCCGAAGTGCCATGAATTTGGCATGGCTTGTCGAGGATTTTGTCCAATGTAGATGGGTCGTCTCTATTCCCTTTAAAGGGCTTTTTCTCCTGGCCACAACGTTGATTGCTGAATCCAGCGTTGATGGTAGCCTCTTGGCGTCACTGTCGTTGCCTTTATGGCGGCGCTTATTATTTTTATTACGCCGAGGTCTCCCATTTCTGTCGCGCACCTCTAAGGTACCAGGGTCACTGTTGTGGCTGGAACTACGAGCCAGCCAGCTGTCCTCTCCGGTGCAGAACCGAGTCATGAGGGAGGTAAGGGCTGCCATAGTCTTCAGCTTGTCATGTCCAAGCTGTCGCGCTAGCCATTCATCACGAATGCTGTGTCAAAAAGCAGCGATTGCCTCAGCGTCCAGACAATCAACGATTTGGTTCTTCTTGGTCAAGAACCGATTCCAAAATTTCCTGGCTGACTCGCCAGGCTGTTGGACGACATGACTGAGGTCGTCGGCATCCGGGGGTCGAACATAGGTGCCCTGAAAGTTAGCTCAAAAAGCGTCCTCAAGGTCCTCCCAGCTCCCGATGGAGTTCTCGGGCAGGCTATTGAGCCAATGCCTAGCTGGTCCTTTGAGTTTTAAGGGTAGGTAATTAATGGCATGGAGATCATCTCCTCTAGCCATATGGATGTGGAGAAGGAAATCCTCGATCCACACAGCCGGGTCAGTAGTTCCATCGTAATGTTCGATGTTTACGGGTTTAAACCCTTCCGAGAATTGGTGTTGCATGACCTCGTCTGTAAAGCACATTGGGTGTGCAGCTCCTCTGACCCGAGCAACTATTTGTCGGACGTCTGCTGCTGTCCGAACACCGGTGTCAAAACGAGCCCTATCATGCTTATCGAAACAAACCTAATATCTGGCATGTCCAGCAGGCGCGCGATCCCTTGATCCGTATATGGAATGCAGTGGAGCAGGATGTGCGGCCAGTTTTCCCCGCAAGTTGTACGGTGGAGCAGACGGGACTGGGTCCTTGCCTTCACGACGAGGGACTATAGGGGGTCTAGAGGCCCTCCCTTTGGCCTGTCTCGACCTCGAGGAGGTCGTTCAGGCTGGTCGGCTTGATCATCCTTAAAATGTGGGTTTTCTTCAGCTTCGTCATCAAATGCCGGAAGCAAGCGCCATTTTGGGTAGGATTTAGGTTGTCCTGTGCGCCATAGCTTGAGGTCTTGCTCGGTAGCCAAAATTTCCATCCATTTGTCATTCAGAGTGTCTTGGTCAGCTTTAAGCTTCTCACGCCCTCATTTTATACTTCGGGCAGAAGCAATGAGCCGTCGCCGGAAAGCTTCCAAATCGAGGATGTCCTCGGGGACTTCGAATTCGTCAGGTCCGAGGCTTATGTCCTCCTCTGATTCAGGCAAGTAATTGCTATTGTCAGGATCATCAAGATCCTCCGTCCCTACGGTGTCGTCGATCTGATCAGGCGCGACGTCATCGCCGTTATCCTGGTCCTCGGCGCCGTCTAGGGTTATGTTGTCGCCAGAGGCGTTGTTGGTAGTGTTGTTGTTGCTGGTGTTCCCATCCCTGGCACCTCTAGAGCGTTTCTTGCTTTGTCGGCATTTGGGAGGATCCTTTTTCTCTTCCTCGTCGTCGCCCTTGGGAGTATCCACCATGTAGACGTCATAGGTGGAGGTTGTCGTCCAGTTGCCAGTCCTGGATGGTGTAACACCAGGAAGATCACCGACATCTTCACCCATGTTGGTTACCTCCTCGGAGGCATAGTCCAGTACGTCGGTTAAATCCTTGACCGTAGCGACTAGGTGGGTGGTGGGTGGGACGTAAATTTCCCTGTCATCGGCTTTACATTCGATCTGGTCATAGACTGAAGATGAGATCGCAAGGTTCTGAATTCGGTCCAACATCTCGTTCAAATTCGAGATGTCTATCTGGTTCATTGCTTGAGAGTAGATGGGGCTGACCTGTAATATGTTCGACGGGGTGTTTTACACAGCCTCGGAGCTTTAATCAGCCAGAGCCAAAGTTTGGTCCGGCGACAGAGTGATCGGATCCGAACTTAAGGTTGGGTCCGAAGTGGGACTTGATCTGAGGTTTGGATCAGAGGTCGGGTCCGGGGTCAAAGCCATGGTGTCTGCGGGGTTCTCAAGCTGATCTGGCCTCTAGCCATAGAGGGTGAGATCGCCGCGCGAATCAGTGGTATACTCCAGGCTACCAAATCTGATGATCTGATCCGGGGAGAAGTTCTCAACACGGCCGAGGCGGACGGTCGAATCGGCGTGGAGGACGACACTACCGAACGCGAAAAGCTGGCTGGGGATGAAGATGTCACCATAGCCGATGTCACTGTTGATCTGAAGGCGAGCCATCGATCCATTTTGACCTCACGACGGGACCTACATGGGCCACCAATGTCAGTGCTGTCGGGACCCCGATCCTAGGTCACACCGATCTAGCATGTAACACATCATATCACTTTGCGGCCTCACGCACAGTAACGCACGGCTGCCGCCTTTACCTTGGCCAGGACCGTTTGCATCTTTTGGCTCACGTATATGATCGTGTCGCTATCATCCATATGACAGAGAACCCGTGTTAACATGACTAGTCATAAACCAAGGTGGCACAAACGTACAGGGACAGACATAGGTAACCCAGCAATGCATGTGTTAGTCATCAGCGCGTGTAACCGGGCTGTAGCAAGCTATCAGGACTCCGGTAACACCGCGTGACATTTCCCCGTAGGGACCGACACAGGAGCAAAGAAGGATACATGTTGGTCAATCCATGTGTTCCGGAGCAGTAGCGAACTACCAGGGCTCAGTGGAAGCACTAGGAAGCATTTCCCTGTAAGGAAGGCTACCAAAGTAGATAACTAGGTGTCGAATCCCACACATACCAATGCATTTCAAACATACACACAATATGCACGATATGTGTAGATACAACATGGCATCACAACATAACTCTACGACTCAAAGTATTTATTTAAGAGGCTCCGAGAAGCCATACATAACATGATATTACAAGCATGAGTCTCATGACCCAACATACAAAGTCATACAAGCAACGGAAGCATAAACCTGTCTGAGTACAGACAGCTGAAAAGAAAGAAGGCTAGGAAGCCTATCTATCTACAAGACCCTCCATAGGAGCCAGACCTCTGTCTGGGATTCCCAAGCTACTCGTCGAAGCCCACGTGGAACTACTAGAGAGACTGAAGTCTCCTCTGCAAAACATAAATTAAGCAACCGTGAGTACAAAGGTACTCAGCAAGACTTACATCAGAACTATCTACTTATGCATCAGTGTCAACAATGGGGTTGTCGAGTTTAACCGCAGCAAGCCAGCTTTGACTCAGTGGCTATCCTGTACTACGACAGCCAGTAATTTCTTTTGAGGTGAGAGAGTGCACACGAGTCCACATATTCACCATATCAAGACACCACTATGGATCCTCTCCCGTCTCCCTACGAAAAGGCCATCCATAGCACTCACACTTATCTTGCGCATTTTAGAGTATCCATTTCAACTTGTCTATGAACAATGTAAGCTTTCCAAGTAGTCCATATCCGAGGACGTGGCTATCCGAATAGATCAATAACCCTGCAGGGGTGTACTTCTTCACACACGCTCTCAGCACTTACCACCATGTACACGTCATGTATCTCGGCAACCTTCAAGCAGAAGCCTGGCGAGGGTGTCGGCCACAACCTGACTAACCACGCAAGACTCTAGTCCAGGTTTATCGCCTATCCAAGGCTGAACCCGCAAAGGAAGTCTGGCCGAAGTTTCCATCACGTCCCCAAACGATATGAGCAGGGTTCCCAAGCCCACCATCCGGGTGCCACTTGGTACACCGTGCCACTATGCCTAGTCTGTCCCAAGCCCACCCTGCCGGATGCCACTTGGCAAACAAATAACACGACCTACAAACACCAGAAACTAGTTGTGACTCCTGGACAGAGATCAAGACGATTAATAAGTCGAGAGAGCTTGATTATCGAAGCCCAATGTGTGGTAGTAACTGTCTTGGATCACAAACACATAACTCAGTTCCTAAGGACGGTCTCAATGAGACAACCCACCATGTACTCCTACATGGCCTCTCATCGCTACCTTTACCAAATCGGGTTCACACACTTAACTCTCAACATCAGGACATAACCATAACACTCCAATTCATCCCAGATGAATCAGACCCGACACGACTCTAAGCATAGCAAGCATAACAAGCAAGCATGGATGAGTAGGCACAACATGGCTCAAGAAATTCCTACTCATGCTAGTGGGTTTTACTATTTACTGAGGCAAGGATAGGTCATGCAGAGGAATGTGTTCAACTACCGTAACAGGTAACAGTTGAATCGTTGTTGTCCTAATGCAATAAAAGAGAGCAGGAGCGAGAGAATGGGATTGTATCGGACTGCTCAAGGGGGGTTTGCTTGCCTGGCACTTCTGAAGATAGTATAGCTATTAGCTCTTCATCGGTGTCAACGATCACAACGTCGGAATCGTCTTCTACTGAGAAGGAACAAATACTGACAATAGAGAAGGAACACAATCAATGCAATGCAACAATATGATGCATGATCATGACATGGCAATATGTTGTGATTTGGGCTAATGCAGCTAGCAATAGATTGGTTGGAGTTGGTTTGAATCAAAGATTGAAATTCAAACTCCACATATGGTATTTCAAATACCATTTAATTGATTTGACCTGATCAGCAGGTTTAACTAGTTTGTCATGCATGAAAACACTACCAATGGATAGATTGGATTTTTCTAATCATTTTTCATGTATAAATCTTTTTCATCTGAGCTATGGTTGATTTACTATGATTTTTTGAAGTTTTAAACATTTTTTGGAATTTCCTGGTTATTTTAAATTAAACTAAATCCAGAAAATTATTTACTGCGTCAGCACTACGTCACTGTGAAGTCAGCAGGTCAACTGGGGCGGTCCAGGTCAAACTGACCAGTGGGACCCACATGTCAGTGTCTAGGCTAATTAATAGTGTTAATTAGCGCTAATTAAAATCCTAATCATGGGTTAGTCAGGGGCTGGCCCCACCTATCATTGACACAGGGGAGTCAAACCCCTGGTTAGATGGGTCAAACTCACCGGCGTTTTAGTCGCCGGCGAGGTCAGACGCGGCGGAGGTCTTCGGGTTTGCTCCTCCGGCGACCAAACGGATGGCGGAGACCACCTACATGACGAGGGGACTCGTCCGCATCGAATGGTGCAAGCGGCTTTGCTGGAGGTGACCTAAAACGACGGAGGCGACCACTTGGGCGGCGACCGAAGTTCGGGCGTCGATCGAATCGGCGCTGAGGTGCACGGCGGAGGCTGAGGTTGGTTGCGTTCGTCTCCTGGGGGTGTGCTGAGCACGGTGGTGTGCTCGGGAGCGAGCTGCGCTTGCTCTAGCCACGGCGGCGACATGGCCGGCGGCAGGGAGCTCTCGGGCTCGATGGTAACGACGGTTACCCGATGCAATCGAGCATGGGGAGAGAGGGTTTCGGCACAGGTGCTCACAGTGAGTCGAAGGCGGTCTCAGTGGGCTCGGGGAAGCACGGACGACGTCGTGGCGTTGCTGGCGATCTGGCGGCAGAAACTTGAAGACAATGAAGAAGCCGACGATGTAGGGTGTTCGGCGAGGCGTGGTTCAGTGGGGACGAAGCAGGACGGTGAGGCATTTCTTGCAGACACGGAGACGAGGTGAGGGAGCGGCGGTGGTCGCGGTGGTTCACGTCGGCGCGAGCTCAGCAGATGTGGCCATGGTGGGCAGAACGAGAGGGAGATGAGGGGGAGAATGGCGAGGTGGTCGGCTCGATCCAGGTGGCTGCGAGGAGGCCGTCCACGTCGTCGCACTGGCCAGGGGACGCAGGCAGGCGAGCAGGCGGCATGGCGGCCTCGGGTGCGCACGCGTGTTCGTCCTTCTGGCACGAGGAGAGGGATGACTGGCAACGGGCCAGGTAGGCTGGGCCAGCCAAGTGAGCGCCAGGTAACTCTTCTCTCTCTCTTTTCTATTTTGTTTTCTATTTTATGTTTATTCTTTTCTGTTTCGATTTGATTTCAAATCGAATCATTTTATAAAATCCTGAGAATAATTGTGGGCACTTTCTAAATAATTCCAGTGGCCCTCAAGTAGTTTCAGAATAATTGGAACATGTAAAATATATATAGCATTTAAATGCTCCAATTCAAATACTTGTTAGGTTAATTCAAAGCCCATTTGTGTCCTGGAAAAATGTGCACCATTTATGGTCAGGGTTTTCACCTTTGTCCCTAAATCATGAACATTTTGGAAGGGCATTTTGGGTTCATTGAAAATATTTTGAGTTGAACCTATTTGAATTACTTTGGTGCTAGGGTTGGTCATCCCTAATTCAAATTTCCTTTGAATTTAAACATGATGCATGGATGCTTTAACGCAACTATTTACAATCAATTCTAGGGCTGTGGCAACTCACCCCCACTAAACAAGAATCTCGTCTTGAGATTCAAGACATGAGGTAAGAAGAAAGAGGGGACACAAAACTAACACAATCTTCACGATCCAGATTGCACTTCTCGAAGATGTTGATCCACTGCACCATATTGATCTTGACATCCTTGCCTTTGAGAACTTCACCCAACATGATGACAAGAGAGAGAAACTCTAGAGGAATCGATCTTCTCGAAGATCGAGCAACTCACGATCAACTCATGGAATGAGACGTAAGAATATCTCTTGAGCTGAGACGCAAAAACATATCAGGAGCGATGGAAAGAAGTAGATGACGAAGGTTCAATTTGGTAGGTAACAATTCCATGCTTAAGTAAGATGGTCAAGAGGTTTCAAAGTAGCGAAGGAGTTAAGTTGCCCTTGACACCATAACGGGGCACCTTAGAGGAGGTGACTCGTTGAATTATCTCCTAAGTCAGGCAAAAAGAATTACTTTTGATACAGGGATCATTGAAACTCTTTATACCAGGCTGAGGCTAATTCACAAATGATCGTTTGAAGGAATCCGAGAGAATGGCATACCCAGATCAGATAGGAAACTAGAGTTATAGAACAACTCGGCAACGGAAGGCACATTCCAATTGATATCGAGGATATAACCTAGTGTCTGAGCATGCTTTCAAGAACTTGAGCATTTCCATATTCATTAGGGTTTTACCAACATCCATGCCAAAGATCTTGGCAGCACTTCATACTACCATGATGAATAATGTTGGAGGATGCAGATGTAAAGGAAGACAACACTTTCTCAGATTTTACCTTGACTATGCCAAGGGAACAGAATCTGAATGGTTGACCGAGAGACATTTAGCACTCCGCTTCTAATGTTCTCCTTGATGTACTAGTGTAACCCAATTATAGGTAATGTTTGGTATCTAGAACATTAAGTAAAGGTCGGACTTCGGGAGCACAAAAATCCGTAAGGGACAACTTCTAGAATGAGCCATACAAAATCCTCATGGGGAGGTGGATTGACTCAGCAAAATGGCCACTACATTGACTTACCGGGTTTATGGAGAAACCAAGATCATAAGTCTATGAAATGTCCCAACCATCATATCTGCCTGAGATTCAGATCTGGTTGGTAACATGATATTTCAGACTCAGCATGTCCGAAAAGAAAGTTTGCAACACAAATAGAAGAGATGACGTTGCGAGATTCTTGGGAAATGAACTACGGCAGCAACTCCAAAACAAGAGTTGGATTGCAAGATACAGGTGAACACAATGTCCAAGACAATCGTGACCACATAGAAGTCTTACAACAAAACACTACTGAGTTCTGGTTGGAAACCATCGTCGAGGATATTGAAGTCCTTGTATAAGTCCGGGTTAGCTCTTAAGAAGGAACTTCTTCTCCTTAAACAAATCAATCAGTGGCTTGGGGTGCTAGGAAATACATATGGAATGAAGATGATCAGTCTATGAGACCATAGAATACTTTGCACATACATGACTGACTTGGGATGATTCCAGAGGAAGCAAAAACACACTTCTCTCAAATTCACAACGGCAACTTGCATCAAATGCACATGAACTTAGAGGAAGTCACTTCTTTCACCATGACATATACTTCATGGGCTGGCACGAAGATAATGCTTTCAAAAGTTTCCAACACTAGCTTTAACGTTCACCATGAATCATGGAAAGGACAAAGATGTTGCCTATGGGCTCAACAACAACTCATCAAGATTTCCACGAAGATGGAATTCCACGACTATGTGAACAAGGCGATAGCATTGGTTAGACCAAATGAATATAATGATGCATGCTCGAGGAAGCAACCACGAGTAAGACATCATTATGAGGATCGTTAGCTCTGAATGATTTGACGATAGCCCATACTCAAATCAAAGATTGGATAAGACAATAGATCCAACAACTGATCACAAGGACCAATCGATGAAGATATCATCTTTCTTCAACACACACACACTCAAAAGACATCCCTTTGGATGAACTAAGTTGGACAAGCTTTTATCTTCCAACTCTCTAAGTTGTTGTTTAGCTTAACCCACTAGTTCAGGGGTACCCAACACAGATTCTTGGAGAAGGGGTGGTTTACACGAGAAACCAACTTGATCACAAGCTCAACATAACCATCAGGGGACAACCTGGTAATACTTCCGAGAAAATATTCAGAAAATCATGAACCACAGATATGTTATTAAGCTTGAGAACAATCTTTCTTTCAAGGCAAGATGATGTGATCAAATAAGCAAGGGATTGCCACAATCCTAACTCATTGATCGAGGAGTGCACCAGGAAAAATGGACTAGGTAGCACGATCAACCTTAGAATGGTGATTCAGCAATCAACATACTAAGAATGAAATTTATTGTCTATTAACTACCAAGCAACAGGTTTGCTAGGAGTATTGATTACACACATTGCGGTTCACTTGTCGGCATTCCGGTTACAACCAACACGGAACCGAGAAATGAATAATGATGGCGATGAGTATCACTGTATCAAGAGTTCACAGGAGGTGGTGCAATTCCCATGATATTCTTGACATGAAAAAGGGTAATACCCCAAGGTAGAACAGATTATAAGCTGGATTGGCTTCCTTGATCTGCGGATTACAACTGCTTTGACCCAATCCTAGATATGGATGAGGTACTGGAGTTTGTTTCTCCTAGTCATCCTGAGATAGAATGGCTTGACGGACCACAAGACTAATAGGCATCGATGAACACGAATGCATGACATACTCTTGACTATCAACTGATAGATGAAGGTCAGAATACAACTGAAGAGGGACAACTCAAAGTAACACATTATTTTTCTGAGTTGTGGATGCACAGATTAGCATGTCGAACAAGTTAAACATATTTCTTCCAGATAACCCATGCTGAAAGGGGTAGATTGGCAAAGTCACAATATAAAATGGAGAACTCATCAAGAGCACTCTTGTTGTGATCCTTTGGTTCAAAAGAACTTCTGTCATGGCTGGTTCATGGTACTTGGAAGAATGATATACCACGTACATAGAGAACTAGAATAAGGTTACTAATCAACATAAAGGAGCAACAATCACTTCAACAGAGGTAAGCGGAATGAATCATGGGTTCAAGAACCCAGAAATAGATTACCTACTAACTAGATGACATCACGAGATGCTTTCAAGAATGATGGCCAGAATTATCACACTGGGGATACAACACAAGTGTTGAATCTCTGGGTGGTTCACTTAACATAACATGGTTTCCTATTAACTTCAACAGATATGTTAAGGTAGTGGAATACCTCAACACAATGATTAGTGTGGTTAGTCTGGCCCAAAAGGACACCGGGAACAAGAAGAAAGGATTTGCAAATGCATCAGATTATTTAGAAACCTGGGATAACTCAGACAACATAACGGCTGTACGGGCATGAAAAATGAGACAACCTGCAAGACAACTGACAACATAACAACTGAATTATTATGGAAACACCGATCTGAGAAGACAACACCTTTCCTATAAGTCTCCAGCATAGTAACTCGTCATCCTGATAGACAGATGAGAAAGCCTAGTTTCTTAACCCCATAGAAAAAAAGAGGGTGACTCAGAATTAGAAGGACACAGGATAAGGAGTAAAAAGAGCATTACGTTCCCTTTCATAATCAATTCCCCTATATAACTAAAGCATTTCTAGACTCGACTTCGACCAGTTTGGCTTGGTAATTGTTGGGGATGTTTACCAGCATGTAGACCTGGCAGGGTGTTAACCCAGCTATGCGGCAGGCTCAGCGGGTCAACTCATGGTAGGGTCAAAGGGCTCTTGGCGGGCCAGCATAACGAGGCCAGGCGATTACAGGTCGGCTTAGGCAATGGGCCGGCTCACGGAGATGATGAGTGGCATAAAGGCCGTCTTGGAGGGCAAGTAGAAAAGAGTAGGAGACGGGTTAAAGGATGACCCGGACTCTCATGTAATCTAGGGTTCCACCTGTATATATAAAGGGGAGCACCTATGTGAAAAAGACTAAGTTGC
This sequence comes from Elymus sibiricus, assembly GCA_039707655.1. Taxonomy (NCBI): domain Eukaryota; kingdom Viridiplantae; phylum Streptophyta; class Magnoliopsida; order Poales; family Poaceae; genus Elymus; species Elymus sibiricus. The sequence goes on from CM077666.1 coordinate 336,208,664, forward strand.
AATCTCCTCGAGAGCTAGGTTAGCGAATCCGCATCCTTGTAATCAAGATCCACAGCAATATAATCAAGCATGACATAGGCTTTTACCCCACCGTGAGGGGCCGAACCTAGGTAACCCGGCGTCTTCTCGTTCCCGATCAACCCCGTTAAGCTTCCACACACGTGCGATGGCCTCCTCTCTAAGTCCTTTCGCAAGGGCATCTGCCATGTCAAAACCATGACAGTTCGCGCCCACCGTGGGGCCCACGCACGGTGGAGTTGAGCTCTTAGCGGGATCTCTTCTAGGGTTCGGGAAGTACGCGGTTGGCATGATGACCAAGAGCCGCCGCGGGAAGTTCTACATCGACGATTTATACTGGGGCCCCGACGCTGACTCAATCGAGTACGGGTACCGGGTCCCCTTCGGCAAGATTCACACCTTCATCGCCGTGATCGGCGAGCCGGCCGCCAGGTTGGAGAATATCGCCGGCGTCGAGTCGGCACGCCACGCTGGTCAGCGCCAGGCGAGACCCGGCCTGCGTCAAGCCGGCCCAAACCATGTCTTCGTGTGTTTCACCCAAGGGGTGGCCTTGTCGGAGAACTCCCTGTCTCAGGATGACACGCTCGTCCAATCTGACGGCGAGTCCTTGACGGGGGAAACCGAGTCAATTCTTCCACTGCATGATGGAGGGCTCGGGCACGCGGATGATGTCTTTCCGGAGAGCCCTGGTCCGCCTCGCTTCGCGGCGGTTTACATGGCGGGTAGGCAAGATCCAGTGCGTGACCCGGCCAATCCGACGGCGGGGCAGAACAACCTCCTGGCCGGCTCGGGAGGAGCCGGCGCCTCAGCCACTGGCTCTCAGAAGACCGGGGTTCAAGCACTCGCGGACTTGATGATTACACTGACAGCCCTGTTGACCGAGCCGGTCACTGCAGAGAACGCGGTGGAACGCAACGCGGAGATCACGAAGTGTCGTGAGCAGATGGCCAAGATCCACGAGGACATCAATGCGGAGAACACCCACATGGCGCAGGAGCAGGCACAGATTGCCGCGGAGAGGCAGCGTCTGGATGAGGAGGCGCATTATCTGAACTGCCGGCAGGCCGAGTCGGAGCTCGTTCACAGGAGGCGTCATCAGAGCCGGCTTCCGGCTAATCTCGAGCCGACTCAGCTGTTCACCACACCGCCGGTTCTGACGAACCCGGGGGCAGGAGTCATCCCCACGGGAGAGCCGCCTTTGCAGCAGCCTATTCAGCAGCGAGAGCCGGCCCGGCATCGCACGCCGGATCAGCAACAGTAGACGCCGTATCACCGGTTCCAGACCCCAATTGGACACTACTCCAACCCGGTTGATAACGTGATGGCTGCAACCCACAATTTGGCGGCTATTCTGATCGAGGGGGACGGCCCGATTCAGACCGAGGCCAGGAACGCCATTGCAATGCTCAAGACAGCAGTGGTGCAGCAAGCCAACTACTCGCATAGACAGCATCGGCTTCACTCAACTCCTCATCAGAGCCGCACCAGGAGTCAGCGTCCTGAGTCGCCTGCGGTCTCTAGCAGCGCATACCACAGGAGAGCCGCCCAACCGCTGGCGAAGCAGCACCAGCCCAGGATCCCGCAAGATGTTGCGGACGCGGCTCGGATTCTACGAGCATGGGAGGAGGAAAACGCGCGTGCAGGGCACAACCCGCCGGCGCGAGTCGACCCGCCGCCGAATGCCAACCCGCCGGAAGTGCAGCTCTCGCCTGACGTAACCCGGTCAGATGGCCGGCTTGGGGGCTCTTCGAGCCGCATGATCAGAACTCCCTACTTGGTACCAGCATTGCGAGAGGCGCGCATCCCCCCGGATTTCAAAGGGCCTCGCAAGGTTCCTAACTATACAGCGAATCTAGAGCCCACCGAGTGGATCGAGAGCTATGAGTTGGCAATGGACTTGTTGGGCGCAAGTGAGTCGGTCTTTGCGCGTTACCTGCCTCTGATGTTGGAAGGCCCTGCACGCACCTGGATGAAAAACCTACTAGCAAATTCCATCAACACGTGGCTGGAACTGAAGGAGCGCTTCATCAAGAATTTCCAGGGAACCTGTAAAAGGCCAACCACAATTATGGATCTTGAACGTTGTGTCCAGCGCGAGGATGAGTTGGCGCATCACTGGGCTCGCCGAGTTGTGGAGGTTATACACAACTCATACAGCATCTCGGCCGCACAAGCAGTACTCGTTCTGGAACGAACATGCAAGTTTCAGCCCCTGGTCCAGAAGCTTGGGCGGCTCAAGCGTAAAGTCCAGGATATGGGTGACCTCATGGATGTCTTAACCCGGTATGCAGAGTCAGATAACACCAAGGATCCGCTGTCGGATGAGGAGAAATCCGATAAGGGGAAGAAAGCCGGTGGTAAGGGTCAGCAGCAGAACAACAGCAATGGTCAGAACAACAACGGCGGGAAACGTAAGGGTTATGATGGTAGCTCTGACCTGGTGGCGAATATGAACGCAGAGAACAAGGGTCAGCGCCAGAATGAAGGTTCTAAGAGGCAGTCCACTAGTAATCGCCCTCTCACTTATGAAGAGGCTCTCAAGGCTCCTTGCCCGAAACACAGTTACAATGGTAAGCCATCCAGTCACTCCTGGGAAAATTGCTACGTCATGCAAGAGTTTGCCAAGCGGGCCTTCCAGAATCATCATAATGGGGGCGGCAATGGCGGACAACCCGCCCAACAGGGACCCAGCTTTTCAGGGGCCGGCTTGCAAGGGCCCTTCGTAGGACCTGGCTTCCAGGGGAACAGTGGCCAAGGCGGCGGGTTTCAGGGGGCTGGTAATACTGGAGGTGGCAATCAGAGAAACAACCAGGGGAATCAGCACCAAGCCAGCATGACGGGATTTCAGAGTAACCCGAAACAGTTAAGTAGTGGGCAGTATCATGTTTTCACCACTAGCACATGCAAATGGGATCGGAAGGTGCAACGACGAGCCGCCCACACAGTTGAGCCGGCGGTTCCCTATTATCTTAACTAGTCTGAGCAGCCGGTTACCTGGAGTAGGGCGGATCATCCTGTACTACTCGATCACCCTGGCCACTTAGCTCTGGTGGTTGCGCCACAAGTCGGCGGTTACACCCTGACTAAGGTGCTCATGGACGAAGGCAGCAACATCAACATTCTGTACTACGACACGTTCAGGCGGATGAATCTATCCGATAAGCAGTTAACTCCATCCTCTACAGTCTTTCACGGCATTGTTCCTGGCAAGTCAGCCTATCCCATGGGAAGAATTTCCCTTGAGGTGGCTTTTGGCTCAGTGGATAACTGGCATTCTGAGTTCCTGTCCTTTGAGGTGGTTAAACTTAAGAGCACATACCGCGCCTTATTTGGCCGGACGGCTTATGCACGGTTCATGGCGCGGCCGTGTTATGTCTACCTGAAAATGAAGATGCCAGGACCGAGGGGAACCATCACAGTGGAAGGAAACCGGAAGACTGCGCTTGAATGCGAGGAAGGAGATGCAGCATACGCCGAGACGGCTTGTGCTGTGGAGGAATTGCGGTACTATAAGGACAATGTTGACCCGTCGGATAGGACGTCCCTGAAGAAGCCCACAACGGAGTCAGACCCTCTGCTCAAGTTTAAGTCGGCCAGAGACACGAAGCAAGTTGATTTCACCCCGGACAATTCTTCTGAGCAGTTCACCATCGGGGCAAATATGGATCCCAAATAGGAAAGCGCGCTCATCAAGTTCATCCATGAGAACCGAGACATCTTTGCATGGAAACCTTCTGACATGCCAGGTGTACCGAGAGAACTCGCTGAGCACTCCCTTAATGTGGATCCCAAGTTCAAGCCAGTTCGCCAGTATCTCCATCGCTTTAATGAGGAAAGGCGGAAAGCTATTGGTGAAGAGGTGGCCCGGCTCCTAGCTGTCGGGTTCATCATCGAAGTCTTCCATCCTGAATGGCTTGCTAACCGAGTGCTTGTTCTGAAGAAAAACAGGACTTGGCGGATGTGTGTTGATTACACAGACCTAAATAAGGCTTTTCCTAGCGACCCCTTTGCCTTGCCCCGTATTGACCAGATCATCGATGCTACGGCTAGTTGTGAGAGTTTATGCTTCCTGGATGCTTACTCTGGCTATCATCAGATCAAAATGAGGCTGGAAGACCAGGAAAAGACGGCTTTCATCACACCCTTTGGAGCTTTCTGTTATACCACCATGCCGTTTGGTCTGAAGTGTGCACAGACGACTTACCAGCGTTGTGTCCAGAGCTGCTTTCATAAATAGATCGGGCGGAACGTTCATGCTTATGTTGATGACATTGTGGTTAAGTCCCGGAAGAAAGAAACTCTGTTGGAGGATCTCAAGGAAACATTTGACAACCTCCATGTCTACCAGATGAAGCTTAACCCGAAAAAGTGTGTTTTTGGTGTCCCTGCAGGAAAACTTCTGGGATTTCTTGTTTCCGAGCGTGGCATTGAAGCTAACCCAAAAAAGATCAAGGCAATCACGACCCTGGCTAAGCCGACCAGACTTAATGACGTGCAAAAACTGGCTAGGCGGGTTGCGGCGCTAAGTCGGTTCATAAGCCGGCTTGGAGAAAAGGCAATTCCGTTATACCAATTTCTTAACAAATCGGATGACTTCGTCTGGAGTGATGCTACAGATCAGGCTTTTGAGGCCCTTAAGAAGCAGTTGTCTGAGCCGCCAGTCCTTGCTGCCCCTCGTGAGAAGGAACCAATGTTGCTATATATTACTGCCAATAACAAAGCGGTAAGCGTGGCAGTCGTGGTAGAGCGCAAGGAGGATGGCAAGGAATATGCAGTCCAGCACCCTGTGTATTATATCAGTGAGGTGTTATCCGAGTCCAAACAGCGGTATCCACATTGGCAAAAACTGGTCTACGGAGTATTTATGGCTAGCCGCAAGCTGAAGCATTACTTCCATGAGCATCCAATCACTGTGGTCAGCTCAGCACCTCTTGGGGATATAATCCAGAACCGGGAGGCGACAGGCTGGGTTGCTAAGTGGGCCATCAAGCTCGGTCCGCATCATCTCAAATACGTGCCCTGCACAGCAATCAAATCATAGGCGCTGGTGGATTTCATCAATGATTGGACAGAGTTGCAGGCTCCCGAAGAGAAGCCCGACACAACATACTGGTCCATACACTTTGACGGCTCCAGGCAGCTCGAAGGCTCGGGGGCTAGAGTTGTGATTACTTCCCCCCGAGGAGATAAGTTCTGTTATGTTTTGAGACTCATGTTTCCCTGTACTAACAATGCGGCAGAATATGAGGCCTTTCTTCATGGGCTTCGGATGGCCAATGAGATGAACCTGAGCCGGGTCAGGTGTTTGGGCAACTCAGACTTGGTGGCCCAGCAGGTTTCTGGTACTTGGGATTCCAAGGATCCCCTTATGGCGGCTTATCAGCACGCGGTCACCAATATCGCTAGACACTTCAAAGGTTATCAAGTTGATCACATTGATCGCGGGCAGAACGAGGCGGTGGACGCACTCTCTCGCTTGGGCTCGCAGCGCAAGCCAGTGCCACCCAATGTGTTCCTGGACGTTTTGCACAACCCGTCTGTCAAGTTACCAACAGAGGAGGACTTGGCTGTTCCTGACCTGGAGGCGGTTCTAGTGGCTGCTGTCCACGCAATCCCTGATTGGACGGTCCCCTACTTGGCATATCTAAGCCGGGGAGAATTGCCAACAGAGGAACTTCTTGCTCGGCAGATCATTAGACGGTCCAAGTCTATGACTATTGTCAATGGCGAGTTGCACCGACGAAGCGTTACTGGTGTTTTTCAGCGTTGCGTTTCACCTGAAGAAGGCCGTGCAATTCTCAATGAGATTCATTCAGGTGACTGCAGCCACCATGCCGGCTCAAGATCACTGGTCGCAAAGGCTTTTCAGCACGGTTTTTACTGGCTCACGGCTCATGCTGATGCAGAGGGCATTGTCCGAAAGTGTGATGGTTGCCAGAAATATGCTCGCCAGGCCCATGTGCCGGATCAAGAGTTAAGGATGATCCTGATTACTTGGCCATTTGCGGTCTGGCGGCTTGACATGGTGGGACCCTTCAAACGTTCTAAGAACAAGCATACGCACCTACTGGTGGTTGTGGACAAGTTTACCAAGTGGGTGGAAGCAGAGCCGGTCAGCAACTGCGACGCGGCTACAGCTGTTAAGTTTCTGAAGAAGCTGATATTCCAATTTGGCTACCCACATAGTATCATTACAGACAATGGGACCAATCTTTCCAAGGGAGCCATGGAACAGTTCTGTCAACAGGAGCACATCCGGCTTGATCTAGCATCGGTTGCGCATCCTCAGTCCAACGGACAGGCCGAACGGGCCAATCTGGAATTGCTGCATGGTATCAAACCCCGGCTCATGGTGCCTTTGCAGCACACGCCGGGTTGCTGGGAAGAAGAGTTACCTTCGGTGCTTTGGAGCATACGGACTACTCCCAATCGGTCAACAGGCTATACGTCGTTTTTCCTAGTCTATGGTGCAGAAGCTGTACTTCCGAGCGACATTCGTCATGACTCCCCTCGAGTGGCGGCTTATGTGGAATCAGATAATGAGCAGGCTTGCCAAGACGCTCTCGATGCTCTGGAGGAAGAGCGTGACTTTATACTTCCATGCAGTTGCAGGCACTCTACATGGCACTTGGGGGCTAATGCATCAACTGCTCTATCCTGCTTAGTTCTCAAGACCCGCCCGTCATGAATGACAAGCCGGCCTTTGTGGTCGTCGGGTGAAGTTCTACTTACAAGTCAAATTTTGAAGTCCCGGGTCATCATTCTATAATGACCCGGCCCTTAGGGGCTACATATATATATGATACAGAACAAAGGATGCAAATTACCTCATACTTCCGCTTAAAAGACGTTATCATGGCGATCTCTGTATCCCGGCTTTCAGCTAGCCGGGTTAGCACAGCCCGATGCAGGGTACTGGCATCTTGGTCTTCAAATGTAGAAAACTCCAGAGGCGTCTTCCCCTTGTCCTTCGAGGCCGGCTCAGGCTTGGCCGGATCTTTGGTAAGAGCGGTGGATTCTGGTGCAGCAGTTTGCCGCTCACTCGTCACCACTACTTCTTCTTGAGCCGGCACTTTTTCTTGAGCCGGTGCCTCGGGCTGCGGGGCGGGTTGATCTTCAATTACATTTTCCCTCTCCTGAGCAGGAGGGGATGCGTGAGCCGGGCTTGTTGTGTCTTGGGGCGGCGGGCTGTTTTGGACTGCCGGCTCGTCCTGGGTGGCCAAGGTGGTCTCTCTCTCTCCTTGGGGGCCTGGTTGAATGACCGGGTCAGATGACCCGGCAGGTGCTTTCTTCTTGATAGCCTTGGCACTGTACAAGAAACAAAGGAGTTATTCATTTGAAGGTGGGAAAAATAAGGAAGTGCTATATGTCACAAGAGTATTTGCTTACCCAAGGTTGATGTTGAAAGTCAGCGCATGTGTAGCGCTTGACTCGCCCGAGGAGTGGGACGTCTGATATGCCGAGTCATTTAAATGTAAGGGCTCCTTAAAACGGCCAGCTAGAGGAAAAGAGGAAGTTGGACTAAGAAGCACCTCAGCTCACGCCTTACGGGATGGCGGCTCGTAGGGAAGCCCGCCACTTAACTCGCCTTCACTGCTCCGGGTCTTCCTTTTGGAGGTCCCGGCTTGACGAGTTTTCTTCAAAACAAATTTGGGATCCAAATGAGCATCCTGGTGGGAGAAAGGGACCTTACGGACAGCAACCCGGGGTTTCCTTCGAACCTTGTGGATCACAGCCCGGGTTTTCTTTCGAATAGGTCTTGGAGAGTCAGAATCAGAGGAGATCAAGGTTACCTCTGGCTCGTTGGTGTGGCTAATTTCGGCTTCATCCTAAAGAGAAGGGGCGTCAGCAAGTTGGATAGAAAGACGACCAAGCGAGTCAAGTTCTACCTCAGCCTCATTTTCGGGAGCCGGCTCATCCGCATCGGCCGGCTCATCTTGCTGCTCCGCTGGGGCGGGGGCGGCTTGTCGAGGTTTCTTCCTCTTCCAAAACTTGTCGTCTTCCTGCATTTGTGACAAGTCGGCAGTTAAGAATGAGATGAAGAAGGCGGGTTAAGAACAGAATAAGAAGGTGCAAGCGCTTACTGATGGCACAGGATTGGTCAAGCAGAAGGGTGCTAGCCCGGTTTTGTTGCATTTCTCTTGGGGCTCTCCCAATAGTCTCTTGGTGGTCTTGTTGATGTCACTCACAGATAAATTAACTTGGTTGAAGCGTTGAACGTCAGCCGGCTCACCCGTACAATTGCACATCAAGTTGCCCTTCCGGCTAAGGGGCTAGATTCGCCAGCTTATCCAGCACCGGGTCAGATCGATCCCGGTAAGACCGTTGCCAACTAAGGCCCTTATCTTGGAGTAAATAGGGGCAATTTTCTTACGCTCTTCTGCTGATGGCCAACCCGGAAAGGCAACAGTAGCGTTGAGCCGGTCTAGTCTATAACCCGACAGGGGGTTTTCATCCTGAGGAGCAGTGTTTTTGCAATAAAACCAAGTTTTGTTCCAACCCTTGGGGTGACTCGCCAGCTTGGCCTCAGGGAAGGGGGTGTTTCTCCACCTCTGAATGGAAACACCACCAAGTTCTATGCTAGGGCCATTGGTGAACTCAGTCTGATGGTTGATGTAGAAGAACTCTCGAAAAAGAAGGATAGTTGGCTCTATTTGGAGATACACTTCGCAGAAGACTTGGAATTGGCATAGATTGGTGATTGAGTTGGGGCCAAGATCCTGCGATCGAAGGTCAAAAAAATTAAGGACGTCACGGAAGAATTTTGACCCAGGCGGCCAAAACCCCTTCTAAAGATGATCTGCGAAGACCACTACTTCGTCCTGCTTAGGCTGGGGGGAGCTCTCTTCATCAGGCGCCCGCCAGCTGATTGCTGCTTGAGCCGGCAAGAGGCCTTGCCCAACGAGCTCGTTCAGCATCAGAGTTGAGACCTGGGATCTGACCCAGTTGCAGGACTTGTCGGTCTTGGGAGCCATGCTGATTTCCGATTTCAACTGCAAAGGTAATAAGCCGGCGTGTTAAGCTCATGAGGTGTAACCCGGCAAAATAATAAGATGATCATGGTTGTTAAAAGTCATGACCCGGATTTATACAAGCCGCCGAAACTAGTGTAAAGCTGGCGTGACAATGAGCCGGTGTTGGTGAGTCAGTGGTGTTTTGGGTTTTTCCTAAGTGTGGAGCTGGTTACAAACAGGAATCTAACGGAGCGGTTGCCGTTATGGATCTGGAAATGCCTTGAAAAAGAAACTTTAAGACCTAAAATGTGGATGAATACGGGAGCCTATTTTGCAATGGAGGTCGGATTGAAAGCAATGCAGAGATCCAGATGGGAAAAATGGTATCACCATAGCAACTAAAGTATTCCTTCTAGTTATTTAGGTGAATCAAGATCTAATACGAGGAGGGAGATAAAATATTAAAGAGTACTGATGAACTACGACTAACTGCGCCAAAGAATGAAGAGCTCTAGATCTAAAGGGAGAGAGATTTGAGTATACCTGCGTGCGGCGGATGTGGCCGGAATGACCGGATGAGCTCCGGCGGCGACTGGGCGGCGGGGAAGGATGCTATCGAGGCGAACGGAGAGCTTGAGGGCTGCGGCGCTTCGGGTCTGAGAATGAGCGGGCACGAGGAAGAAGACGGTCTAAAGGTGAAAGCAATAGTGGGGGGTTAGCTGGCCTTTTATATAGGCACAGTAAAGATTAAAACGGCAGGGGCGGAACCCCAGGCGGCGCAGTAATTTTCGGCTACGGGCTCCTCGATTTTTGTGCTAGACAAGATGATACATACCCACTCAAAGATTCGATATGATGTCATCCCGGATTTTGCGGAAGTGGATTGTGATGTCATGAGGGAAAAAGAGCTGAAAATGCTGTCTGAATCTGAAGGGGTGGCCCGTCGATCCACTTAACCCGACAAATTGAGCCGGTCAAGGATGGTGTTCTAAAAAGACCGGCTTGGGAAGCACTTGGAGAGTATATTACTGATGTTTTGCTCTTTCAGGGAAGTTTAACATGAATAAATTCAAGTCAAACTGAGGGCTAATGTTGGGGATGTTTACTAGCATGTAGACCCGGCAGGGTGTTAACCCGGCTATGGAGCAGGCTCAGCGGGTCAACTCACGGCAGGGTCGAAGGGCTCTTGGCGGGCCGGCTTAACGAGGCCTGGCGATTACAGGCCGGCTTAGGCAATGGGCCGGCTCACGGAGATGATGAGTGGCATAAAGGCTGTCTTGGAGGGCAAGTAGAAAAGAGTAGGAGACGGGTCAAAGGACGACCCGGACTCTCATGTAATCTAGGGTTCCACCTGTATATATAAAGGGGAGCACCTATGTGAAAAAGACTAAGCTGCAATCTCCTCGAGAGCTAGGTTAGCGAATCCGCATGCTTGTAATCGAGATCCACATCAATATAATCAAGCAGGACGTAGGCTTTTACCTCCACCGTGAGGGGCCGAACCTGGGTAACCCGACGTCTTGTCGTTCCCGATCAACCCCGTTAACCTTCCACACACGTGCGATGGCCTCCTCTCTAAGTCCTTTCACAAGGGCATCTGCCGTGTCAAAACCACGACAATAATCCTACAGGCAGTCAGGCTCTGATACCAAAGCTGTCGGGACCCCGATCGTAGGTCACACCGATCTAGCATGTAACACATCATATCACTTTGCGGCCTCACACACGGTAACCCACGGCTGCCGTCTTTACCTTGGCCGGGACCGTTTGCGTCTTTTGGCTCACGTATATGATCGTGTCGCTAGCATCCATATGACAGAGAACCCGGGTCTTCATGACTAGTAATAAACCAAGGTGGCACAAACGTACAGGGACAGACATAGGTAACCCAGCAATGCACGTGTCGATCATCAGCGCGTGTAACCGGGCTATAGCAAGCTATCAGGACTCCGGTAACACCGCGTGACATTTCCCTGTAGGGACAGACACAGGAGCAAAGAAGGATACATGTCGGTCAATCCATGTGTTCCGGAGCAGTAGCGAACTACCAGGGCTCAGTGGAATCACTAGGAGGCATTTCCCTGTAAGGAAGGCTACCAAAGCAGATAACTAGGTGTCGAATCCCACACATACCAAAGCATTTCAAACATACACACAATATGCACGATATGTGTAGATACAACATGGAATCACAACATAACTCTACGACTCAAAGTATTTATTTAAGAGGCTCCGAGGAGCCATACATAACATGATATTACAAACATGAGTCTCATGACCCAACATACAAAGTCATACAAGCAACGGAAGCATAAACCTGTCTGAGTTCAGACAGCTGAAAAGAAAGAAGGCTAGGAAGCCTGTCTATCTACTGGACCCTCCATAGGAGCCAGACCTCTATCTGGGATTCCCAAGCTACTCATCCAAGCCCACGTGGAACTACTAGAGAGACTGAAGTCTCCTCTGCAAAACATAAATTAAGCAACCGTGAGTACAAAGGTACTCAGCAAGACTTACATCAGAACTATCTACTTATGCATCAGTGTCAACAATGGGGTTGTGGAGTTTAACCGCAGCAAGCCAGCTTTGACTCAGTGGCTATCCTGTACTATGACTGCCAGTAATTTTTTTGAGGTGAGAGAGCACACACGAGTCCACATATTCACCATATCAATACACCACTATGGATCCTCTCCCGTCTCCCTACGAGAAGGCCATCCATAGCACTCACACTTATCTTGCGCATTTTAGAGTATCCATTTCAACTTGTCTATGAACAATGTAAGCTTTCCAAGTAGTCCATATCCGAGGACGCGGCTATCCGAGTAGATCAATAACCCTACAGAGGTGTGCTTCTTCACACACGCTCTCACCACTTACCACCATGTACACGTCAGGTATCTCGGCAACCTTCAAGCGGAAGCCTGGCGAGGGTGTCCGCCACAACCTGACTAACCACGCAAGACTCTAGTCCAGGTTTATCGCCTATCCGAGGCTGAATGTAACACCCCGATTATTGGCCCTTTCTATTTCTTTTGGGTTTCTTCGAATTTTTATTTGGAGTTCTTTTTCCGTGGCTATGTGGTCTTGAAACCTGGGAAGATCTTCTCTCCTGCCACTTCCTAGTGGCTTGTCATTCTCAAATCTATCCCAAGGCCATGTCATTTCCATCTTAGCCCAACCCCAATATTTATTTCTTGGGAATATTCCTTTTTCTATTAAAGGAATAACCCTGTTTGCTTTAGGTTGTGAAGCAACCTATATTTCTGCCATTCCAAAAAATCCCAAAAAATTCTCATAAATTGTTTGGATCATATCTTCCACAAATATGTCAAAACCCATCCTTGCCTAGTTCAAAAATAATTCAGGAATATTCATTTCCTATGTTGTCCAGTATGGCACTTTGTGAAGGAAGTGCCATTTATATTTTCTTGATTGCCCTCAAATTTTTTGGGAACTCTCTCATATCCAAATAATTTCCACATGCCAAAATTAAGCTTAATTTGCCTAGTAAATCTTCCTCAGCAAATTTCCAAATTTTCTGACCAGAGAGAAGTTTTGTGAAGGAAGTACTATCTAGGATTATACAAATGAGTTGAAATTTTGGTATATCATCCATATGATCAAATAATTATTCTCCACCAAATTTCATCTTCAGCCAACAATCTATGTGAGCACACCTTCAAATCTTGGTTTCTGGTGACAATTTTAGGTTGTGAAGCAACTATATTTTATATTGCTTCATAAAATCTGAAATTAATCCAGGACCTAAATATCACTATATCATTTGAGAATACCAAAATTCACATCATTTTACCAAGCCATTTTCTCCACAAAATAATCCCAAGTTTCTGTCCAGTAGAAAGCATTGTGAAGCAAGTACCATTTTGGTGTATCCAAATGGTATGAAATTTTTATGGTGCCTTCATATGCCCAAATAATCACCCTCTACCTATTTTCAGCCCAATCCAATCATCCATGTGAGTGCTACTTCATGATCTAGTTTCTGGACCAGTTTTTGCAGTTGTGAAGCAACTATGTTAATTCCTGGTGCAAATCATTTTATATTTCACAGGATGGTAGTCCTTCCTACCCTAAACCTCTGTGACATCTTGGTTAACCCTTATCCCATCCCATTTCACCACAATTTCATGCCCAAGTTTGCTACAGCAAACTTTCTCTGAGCAATCACATCAACCCAAAGCTCCTTTTGTTGATCCATCACTTCAGGGAGGTCCTACGTACTTTGGAAGGACTACACACAAGACATGTTTGTGCTGGCCAGAACGCACCACGTGCGCCTGTGCACGCGGTGACCACGCGGCTGAGAAGCCATTGTCGCGCTCTGGATGGCGTTTAGCTTCGGGCACTCCTCTGCTCGTCGTTCTCGCGAGTCTCAGCATGTCCCAGAGCACCGCCGTAGCCACGCATTCGCTACCCAGCTCTGGCCCCCTCCTCCTTCACCCTCCTCGCGCCACAGCAGCTCCGGCCGTGTGCGCACAGTGCCTAGTGGCCGACCGGACTTCTTCCTCCCCGCGTATGCCATCGCAGCCCTCCTCTGGCACTCCACTAGCCAGCTCTAGTCACCGTCCGAGCCAGCCCGCGTGCACACGCGTACGCGGCCGCGTCAGAGCGCGGCGCACGCGTCGCCACGGCCACGGCTCCGCCTCGGCTATTTAAGCCACCCAAGCCCCTCCTCTCCTCACCAACAGCTCTCTCTCTCTCTCTCTCATGCCCATGGCCCTCCCCAAGCACTCCACCGAGCTCGAGGAGCTCTCATTCCTCCTCCTTGGCCGCCATTGCCGCCTCGGTCATCGCTCAAATTTGAGCCGCCCAAGCCTCTCCTTCCCTCATAGCCAACACCAGAGGAACCACCGAAGCCGGGCGATCCTCCCAAGCCCTTCAGTTCGTCCCCAGGACGCCTGCACGCCCTGCGCCCTGCGCCACCGACGGCCTCCTCCGCCGGCATCGGAACTGCTGCCGCCTCGTCCATCCTCGGCGGCCGTAGCCGGCACCAACGGACGCGCCTCTCCGCGCTCAGCTCGCCCATAGGCGGAGCACCGCGGGGGACGGCCGGAGGCGCCGGCAATCGCCGGCCGAGCGCCCGCCCTGCCTCTGCCTCGCGGGCGAGGGCGAGGAAGGAGACGACCCAGCTCGGCGGGCCCCACCATCCCCGCGGACCCACCGGTCAGCCGCAGCGTGGCGTTCACCCCGGGCCCACGCGCTCTTCAAGTGGATGCGTATTCTGTCAAATACGTTTTCCGCTAATGAAAGCGTACTCCCACCCAGTCTCTGACCAGAATACGTTTTCTCGCGGCAAAAACGTATTCTCTGAAAGCCGCTTTCTGTTTTTTCAGCAGCCGCCGCCAAAACCCTTATATTGCGGGCGTTCGTCCGTTAAGCGCAGAAATGAATACTTTTATTTAAATTTCTGCCTAACGAACGAACGGTCGTATCTCCGCGACCATGACTCCGATTCAGGTGATTCAAAAGCTCTCGTTCTCTACTCGACGAGCCCGTTCTGTTGGTATCATTTTCATGAGGTTGTCACACTATGAAAATGACCATTTTTCCCCTGCCCTTATTCAGCCCCCTCCAAGAGGGAACCGTTTCCGGCAAGTTTTTCCGCGGGCTTCCCGCACTTCTTCCCGATGAATCCTTCATACCCAGGCAAGCCACGATAGCCACTTGCATGATGGCATTGCAATAGCCATGGTTTCTGCTTGAATATTTAATAATTGTTTGTTCATTTAATTATTTTGTGAATGCTATGTATATGCTTGTGAATTCATGTCTATGCTTATGCCATGTTCATTTTCATCTAGTAAGTGAAATGATTGATTGCCACTGTTATTGTTATCATGTTTCATTTCCGATGCTAGTGATAACGATATGCTCATTTGAATTGTTAGGGTTTGTTATGAAAATACTTGTGATATTCATGATCATCATTATGCTATGGTCATTTGCATCCCGTAGAATAAATGATTTGTCATTGTTGAGGTTATGTTGTTAAATGGTTATGTTGCCCATCCATGGTTACACTGATATCATGCTCATATGCATCGTTATTATATTGTTATTATGACTCAGCTCATCACCATTCAAGTTAAACCTGACATTAATCGAACTTGAACAAATCTGTTGGCTGAGTCATGGTGCCACCGAATCGAGCTCACCAGTGCAACCACACTTGCCTGCATGGGGAGGCCCTAATGCGGTCTATTGTCATGCCTCTCGCCAGAACCTCCAACTAGGGAAGGTTATGGGTGCCCGCTACCCTGATCAGGTAGGCGGCATAGCCTTGTGTGCCCTAGTTGTATGTATCCAGAGTCCCCGTTTGGGACAGTTTTGTTATTGTGGCCACGACGGTGGCAGCCACAGAGGTGGCGGATGTCACGAGTGACATCGGGGCCACCCAGGACATAGCCCAAAGGGGAGTGTGTCGGAGTGGCCGGGAGAGTGTCATGCAATAGATTGGTTTTGTCGGAATGTCGTTGGTCCACCCGAATGGGAGCACGAGGCCATGAGTTCTGTGGTGTGGGTACAGTGTACTAACCTCTGCAGAGTGTATAATCTATCGATAGCCGCGTCCTCGGTCATGGACACAGTTCGTAGTAGGTCACACTATGGGTCAACAGTAATAATAATCTGTATAATAACAACCCCTGTTCGATGAGGAAAGAAGTTGGTTGATCTTTATGTGGTCATGAGATGATCACGATGGTATTCTTGATGATGGTTGATCATGAGGTGATCGCGTGATGATCACGACGGTAAGAAAGATTGATACCTATGGTGGTTACGAGATAACCTCCGAGCAGAGTAAGTTGGTCCAAGGGACCTTAAACGTCGACCCCCTTGCATCATGCTAGTGCTTGTATCATCATGTTCATATCATGAGTAACATGTACATGCCATGCTCACTCTCATGTTGATTCTAGTAGCATCATGTTCATCAATGGTAATTAACCTATAAATGCCATGCTGTTGTATGTCTTGTTTGCTTTGGTTGTTGTGAGCTTGCGAGTACATTCAAAGTACTCACCTGGCATGTCATGCCAGATTGCAGGTGATGCCGTGATTGAGTGTTTGTCGAGGATCCCGAGGTTGCGCTCTAGGTTGAGTCCCAGCCAGAGTCCCTGCGAAGTGGAGTCCATCACCGTTGTCATTGTTCCGCTGCTAGAATTTATTCCGCTTCGAGATGTTCCGTTGCTAGCATAGAACTACCTTAGCAGGCGAAGTGTCACCGGGCCCCTGTAACCTTTGTAATATCGGACCCTTCTACCCCATTTATTTGTAATAAGAGTTGATTTGTTCTATGCCAAGCAGTGTCGTATTCCAGAAGACTTGATCTCTGGGTTGGAATACGGGGTGTTCCGGTTACTCTGAGCCGGGGTGCCACACTGAACCCGCAAAGGAAGTCCGGACAAAGTTTCCATCACGGCCCCAAACGATGTGAGCAGGGTTCCCAAGCCCACCATCCGGGTGCCACTTGGTACACTGTGCCACTATGCCTAGTCTGTCCCAAGCCCACCCTGTCGGGTGCCACTTGGTAGACAAATAACACGACCTACAAATACCAGAAACTAGTTGCGACTCCTGGACAGAGATCAAGGCGATTAATAAGTCGAGAGAGCTTGATTACCGGAGCCCAATGTGTGGTAGTAACTGTCTTGGATCACAAACACAGAACTCAGTTCCTAAGGACGGTCTCAAAGAGACAACCCACCATGTACTCCTACATGGCCTCTCATCGCTACCTTTACCAAATCGGGTTCACACACTTAACTCTCAACATCAGGACATAACCATAACACTCCAATTCATCCCAGATGAATCAGACCCGACACGACTCTAAGCATAGCAAGCATAACAAGCAAGCATGGATGAGTAGGCACAACATGGCTCAAGCAATTCCTACTCATGCTAGTGGGTTTTACTATTTACTGTGGCAAGGACAGGTCATGCAGAGGAATGGGTTCAACTACCGCAACAGGTAATAGTTGAATCGTTGTTGTCCTAATGCAATAAAAGAGAGCAGGAGCGAGAGAATGGGATTGTATCGGAATGCTCAAGGGGGGTTTGCTTGCCTGGCACTTCTGAAGATAGTATAGCTATTAGCTCTTCATCGGTGTCAACGATCACAACGTCGGAACCGTCTTCTACCAAGAAGGAACAAATACCGGCAACAGAGAAGGAACACAATCAATGCAATGCAACAATATGATGCATGATCATGACATGGCAATATGCTATGATTTGGGCTAATGCAGCTAGCAATAGATTGGTTGGAGTTGGTTTGAATCAAAGATTCAAATTCAAACTCCACATATGGTATTTCAAATACCATTTAATTGATTTGACCTGATCAGCAGGTTTAACTTGTTTTTTCATGTATGAAAACACTACCAATGGATAGATTGGATTTTTCTAATCATTTTTCATATATAAATCTTTTTCATCTGAGCTATGGTTGATTTACTATGATTTTTTGAAGTTTTAAACATTTTCTGGAATTTCCAGGTTATTTTAAATTAAAATAAATCCAGAAAATGATTTACTGTGTCAGCACTACATCACTGTGAAGTCAGCAGGTCAACTGGGGCGGTCCAGGTCAAACTGACCAGTGGGACCCACATGTCAGTGTCTAGGCTAATTAACAGTGTTAATTAGCGCTAATTCACATCCTATACATGGGTTAGTCAGGGGCTGGCCCCACCTGTCATTAACCTAGGGGAGTCAAACCCCTGGTCAGATGGGTCAAACTCACAGGCGTTTTAGTCGCCGGCGAGGTCAGACGCGGCGGAGGCCTTTGGGTTTGCTCCTCCGGTGACCAAACAGACGGTGGAGACCACCTACATGATGAGGGGACTCGTCCGCGTCGAATGGTGCAAGCGGCTTCGCCGGAGGTGACCTAAAACGACGGCGGCGACCACTTGGGCAGTGGCCGGAGTTCGTGCGTCGATCGAATTGGCACTGAGGTGCACGGCGGAGGCTGAGGTTGGTTGCGTTCGTCTCCTGGGGGTGTGCTGAGCACGGTGGTGTGCTCGGGAGCGAGATGCACTTTCTCTAGCCACGGCGGCGACATGGCTGGCGGCAGGGAGCTCTCGGGCTCGATGGTAACGATGGCTACGCGACGCAATCGAGCATGGGGAGAGAGGGTTTCGGTGCAGGTGCCCACAGTGAGTCGAAGGCGGTCTCAGTGGGCTCGGGCAAGCACGGACGACGTCGTGGCGTTGCCGGCGATCTGGCGGCAGAAACTTGAAGATGATGAAGAAGCCAACGATGCAGGGCGTTCGGCGAGGCGTGGCTCGGTGGGGACGAAGCAGGACGGTGAGGCGGTTATTGCAGACACGGAGACGAGGCGAGGGAGCGGCGGTGGTCGCGGTGGTTCACGTCGGCGTGAGCTCAGCAGCTGCGGCCATGGTGGGGAGAGAGAGAGGGAGACAAGGGGGAGAATGGCGAGGCGGTCGGCTCGATCCAGACGACTGCGAGGAGGTCGTCCGCGTCGTCACGCTGGCCAGGGGACGCAGGCAGGCGAGCAGGTGGCGTGGCGGCCTCGGGTGTGCGCGCGTGCTCGTCCTTCTAGCGCAAGGAGAGGGATGACTTGCAATGGGCCAGGTGGGCTGGGCCGGCCAGGTGAGCGCCAGGTAACTCTTCTCTCTCTCTCTCTCTCTCTCTCTCTCTCTCTCTCTTTTCTATTTTGTTTTCTGTTTATGTTTATTCTTTTCTGTTTCGATTTGATTTCAAATCAAATCATTTTATAAAATCCTGAGAATAATTGTGGGCACTTTCTGAATAATTCCAGTGGCCCTCAAGTAGTTTCATAATAATTGGAACATGTAAAATATATATGGCATTTAAATGCTCCAATTCAAATACTTGTTGGGTAAATTCAAAGCCTATTTGTGTCCTGGAAAAATGTGCACCATTTATGGTTAGGGTTTTCACCTTTGTCCCTGAATCATGAACATTTTGGAAGGGCATTATGGGTTCATTGAAAATATTTTGAGTTGAACCTATTTGCATTACTTTGGTGCTAGGGTTTGGTCATCCCCAATTCAAATTTCCTTTGAATTTAAACATGATGCATGGATGCTTTAATGCAACTATTTACAATCAATTCTAGGGTTGTGACAGGTGCTAAAACTGGTGGATTCGGGTAGGGGGTCCTGAGATGTGGGTCGGAGAACGATGGTATGGGAGAAAGAGGGACACGGTATTTACCCAGGTTTGGGCCCTCTCAAAGAGGTAAAACCCTACTCCTGCTTCGATTATATTGCGATGATTGGGTACAGAGTACAAGATGATCTACCTCGAGATCGTATGATTGTGTTCTAAACCCTAAGGCTGGTAATTGTGTTCTAAAGACTAAACCCCTCCGGCTTATATATGCACCGGGGGTACCTAGGTTATACACATGGTCGGTTGTCGACATGCCGGCTACAGAGCAATTCTTGAAGTACACGCCAAGTCTTCGGTGGTCTCCATCTTGATTACGCCGGGGTCCATGGCATCGGTTATCCTTCACTTTAGTGATCGGCCGGGCCAAGAGCCCGGCCCATGGATTGTGGGCCGCATAGGTTAGTACCCCTTAGTTCAGGACACCGTCACCCGTGCACACTGAGGGTGTCCCGGACTAGGGGGTACTCGGGCTGCCGGCCTATCTCTCGTAGGCCGGGCTGGTGGGCCGCTCTCTACTCGTCGATGGAAGGCCGGATTGTGGGCGACCCCGTGTATCAGAAGGAAACCTCCGAAGACTTGGCGTCTCCTCCAAGGAATAATTGGCGTGGCCGGCATGTTTATCCCCTGATGGTAACCGACTATATGTAACCCTACGACCCTCTGGTGTCTATATAAACTAGAGGGTTTAGTCTGTAGAGGATCATCATATCCATTGCCTAGGATTTAGCCCATCCGATCTTGAGGTAGATCAACTCTGTAACCTTCATACAAACACATCAATACAATCTAGCAGGACGTAGGGTATTACCTCTTCGAGAGGGCCCGAACCTGGGTAAATCGTTGTCTCTACGTTCCCTGTTACCCATTGATTCCTAGACCTACAGTTCGGATCCCCTACCCGAGATCTGCCGGTTTTGGTACCGACATTGGTACTTTCATTGAGAGTTCCGCCGTGGGTCATCAAGTATCAATGGCTCGGCTAGTCATCAGCAACAGCGCTAGCCGCAGGGACGCTTTCGTTCCCGGCCAGCTCTTCGCGTTAGGTAGCGTCATGCTACACGCCGATCCGGCCGGTCACCTTGGCCGGGTCAACGGCTTCACCCCTGACCAGGAGATCAGGTTCGAAAACTTAGAGTTCGTCGCCGACTCCCGGGGAGATCTTATCCTCACGGGGTCCTCAGCCTCGCCTGAAGGACCCACAAATCCTGAAGCACCGACTTCGAGTACGGCCAACCCCCCTACCGAGACGGCCGCCGCTGCGGATCCAGCCTTGAGCATGGACCTAATCTCCGCGCTTGGCTGCCGAAGATCAGCCCCGGCCGAACATGACTACGGGGCGAATTCAGACGCACCCGTCACGGCCATATTGCGGGTTGACCCCGCAAACTGCCAGAGCTTGGAGCCGACGGATCTCTCGTTATTAAACGGGATACTAGATCGGATCCAGGCCCTTGGAATCACCGATGGCCAGTCCTTGGTCTACGATCAGATCGGGCTTAAACTCGACGACAGGGAAATTCACGCCCCTGCCACCACTCACTTGATCGCCACTATCGAAGGCCCCACGGAGGGCTCACCCTTTCCCTCAGAACCGGAAGCGCATGAGGTGCAAGTTTCCGACCAGCAGGCTTCATCCTCCAACTCGGCAGCCGAACCCCATGCCGGAGAGGGTTTAGGGCCGAAGTCTGGATCGGCACGCAATTCCGGATCCATGCACCCGCGCCCGGCCAATTATCCAGAGCTCGGCGCATTGGATTCCATCTCAATCCAGGACGCGGCCGCCAAAACTCCGGACTCACACTCCGCTGGGGTCAAATTTTTTATCCCGCCCACCCCCCACGTTGAGTACTGTCCAGATAACTCAGGACGGCCCGACATATGGGACCTTATGTACGTAAAGCAGCAGCCCGGAGAGACAGTTCGGCACTTCTGGGCCAGATTCCTTATCGTCAAAAACAAGATGACGGACGGCTGCAACAAAGACATTCTGGAGATCTTCCGACAGAACTGCCGAGACGAGGGCGTCTTAAACGCCCTCGCCCGCCGCCACATCCAAAATTTCTCTGATTTATCGGATCTGGTGTCCAAATACTGCGCCATGGAGTATGCTTGGCAGGCTCAGCTCGAGCAAACGGAGTCAATCCGTACAGAGGAACCAAACCGAGCTCGGGCAAAACGCGCACACCCTCACCAGACACCCCAATACGAGCCATCCGAGAAAAGGATGAAACCCCCGATAAGATCCAGAACGGTCCTTGACGAACTGCTGGATAAACCATGCCCCATACACTCCGTCCTCCTCAACACAAGCCCAACCCACAGCCTTCGAGCTTGCTGGGTGGTCAGGCAAGTCGCCAAGAGCGGCGAAGTCATCCTCGGAGACCCGTACTCACATAAAAGTCCAGCAACGCCCTTTGATGATGACGCCGAAGTCTTAACAATCTACGAGACGTATTCCTCGAAGAATCAGAGGAAGAGAGCCCTTCGAGAGCTCGCTCAAATTCACCATGTGGCAGAGACAGACTCATGGACAGACATACCCATCACTTTCAGTGAACAAGACCAGCCGAGGTCCTGCCCTACTCGAGCTGCTGCCGCCCTTGTCCTTGATCCCATAGTGGATGGATTTCGACTCCAAAAGGTGTTAATGGACGGCGGTAGCGGGCTAAACCTCATTTACGAGGACACCGTGGACAAAATGCAGTTTGACAGATCCCGCATCGAGCAAAGTCACACCACCTTTCGGGGGATCATCCCCGGAAAGGAAGCGCGTTCTAGTGGCCGAGTAGCTCTTGATGTGGTCTTCGGAACTCCCGAGAACTACCGATCCGAAGAACTGCTTTTCCACATCGTGCCCTTCCGCAGTGGCTACCATGCCTTATTAGGGCGCGATGCCTTCGCACGATTCCATGCAGTCCCACATTACGGGTACATGAAGCTTAAAATGCCAGGGCCAAATGGCATGATCACAATAATAAGTGATCCGGACAGAGCTCTTTGGGCCAACAACAAAACAGCATCCCTCGCCCTCGAAGCGTTGTCCGAAGCCCTCACAGCTGAAGAACTGACCGCGCTCCGCTCAACGGTGGATAAGGACAACGTAATCCTCGACAAAAGGCCCAAATCCACGTCCTTCAAACCAGCGGATGAAATTGTCAAATTCCAAGTGCACCCAACAGATCCCCACAAGACGGCGTCCATTGGAGCTCAGCTGGACCCCGCGGTCGATGAAGAGCTGTGCAAATTCTTGCGTTAAAACTGGGATATCTTCGCCTGGCACCCGTCAGACATGCCAGGGATCCCGCGTAGATTAGCCGAGCACAGCTTGAACATCATTAAGGGTTTCAAGCCAGTCAAACAGACTCTGCGTCGGTTTTCCGAACCCAAGCGTCAGGCTATGGGCGAGGAACTGGCAAAGTTGCTCGAAGCCGGATTCATCCGGGACATCAAACATCCAAAGTGGTTGGCCAATCTGGTCATGGTACCAAAGAAGGATAAGTCCTGGCGGTTGTGTGTCGATTTCAAGGATTTAAACAAGGCCTGCCCCAAGGATCCTTTCCCCTTGCCCCGCATAGACCAGATCATAGACACCACTGCCGGGCATGACTCACTGTGTTTCCTCGATGCTTACTCCGGATACCATCAAATTAAAATGAAGGAGTCCGACCAAGCGGCCACTGCATTCATCACTCCTTATGGGCCATTCTGTTTCAACACAATGCCCTTCGGGTTAAAGAACGCAGGGGCTACATGCCAGCGCATGATTCAAACATGTTTGGGAAAAAATTGGCAAAACAGTCGAAGCATATGTGGACGACGTGGTTATCAAAACCAAACACGTCAGCCAGCTGGTGGACGATCTCCGGCAAACCTTTGATAGTCTTCGGACTTTCGATATACGGCTCAATCCGGAAAAGTGCGTCTTCGGAGTGCCGGCCGGTAAGCTGCTCGGATTCATCGTTTCCCATAGAGGAATAGAAACCAACCCAGCGAAAATACGGGCACTGTCCGAGCTGGCTATCCCCACTGAGCTCAAACATGTCCAAAAACTTGCTGGCACTGTTGCAGCCCTAAGCTGCTTCATCTCACGCCTCAGAGAAAAAGCCTTACCGCTATATAAATTGCTCAAATGGACAAAGAACTTCGAATGGACCAGTGAAGCGGCGGCAGCACTCGAAGAAATAAAAACTCTACTGGCCAGCAACCCGATCTTGACAGCACCCAGCTCGGGCGAGCCAATGCTATTATATATCTCAGCCACGAATCAGGTGGTCAGCGCGGTTCTCGTCGTCGAACGAGAGGCAGACGGTCACAAGCTCCAGGTGCAGAAACCTGTGTACTACGTATCTGAAGTGCTCACCCCATGTAAAACGAGGTACCCACATTATCAGAAGATCGCCTACGCAGTTTTTATGGCATCCCGAAAGCTCCGCCATTACTTCCAGGAGTGCTCGGTTACGGTGGCATCCGAAGTACCACTGAATGACATAATCAACAATCGAGATGCCACCGGCCGCATAACCAAATGGGCTATAGAACTCCTCCCCTTCGAAATCATATATAGACCACGCCGAGCTATTAAATCTCAGGTTTTGGCTGATTTCGTTGCGGAATGGACGGAAGCCGAACTCCCTAGGGAGTACAGTACATACTCGCATTGGACGATGTACTTCGACGGCTCTAAAATGCTCGCCGGGCTGGGGGCTGGAGTGGTCCTCACATCCCCCACTGGCGACAATATTCGGTACATACTTCAGATCATGTACACCGACTCCAACAACGCAGCCGAATACGAGGCTCTGCTACATGGACTTCGGATTGCGGTGTCAATGGGCATACAGCGGCTCGAGGTACGAGGAGATTCTAATCTCGCCATCTCTCAAGTCAACGGCAAATTCGATGCAAAGGACCCGAAAATGACAGCATACCGCAACGCCGTCCTAAAAATCTCCGCCCGCTTTGAAGGACTGGAATTTCACCATATACCTAGAGACAGCAATCAAGCTGTCGATATCCTTGCTCGAATGGGCGCCAAGCGTGACCGTGTCCCTGAGAACACCTTTTTAGAACGACTCTTCAAGCCGTCCGTAGTGTGGCAGGAGGATGCCCAGGGCTCGGAATCCAATACCTCAGGAGAGCTCGTCCCTCTGCCTATCGAACCAGACGAAGGAATTATCGGGGGCTCGGCAATTGAAATGACATCTTCGGCTCACGAAGTCATGGCGGTAATCGCGCCATGGACCGAGCCCTTCCTCGCCTACCTCCTCCGCCAAGAATTATCGGCTGACCAGACTGAGGCAAGGCATATCATTCGATGATCTAAAGCCTATAAAGTCCACAAGGGAGAACTATATAAGAAAAGCACTACTGGCGTCCTCCAGAGATGTATATCCGAAGAGGAGGGAAGGCAGCTCCTGGCCGAGATTCACGATGGCATGGGCGGTCACCACGCGGCAGCTCGGGCCTTGGTCAGCAAGGCTTTCTGAGGAGGGTTCATCTGGCCCACTGCCCGAACAGACGCCCAAACATTGGTCCAACATTGCGTTGGATGCCAGCTCTTCGCCAATCAGAGCCATATGCCCCCCACGGCCCTTCGGACGATACCGATTACTTGGCCTTTCGCGGTCTGGGGGCTGGACATGGTTGGACCACTTAAAGGGGGGACCAAGAAAAAGAAATATCTACTCGTCATGGTAGATAAATTTACTAAATGGATTGAGGCAAAACCGGTAACTTCAGCCAAGTCTAAGCCAATCATCGATTTTATATCCGGCGTCGTACACCGTTACGGTGTCCCCCATTGCATAATAACGGACAACGGATCCAATTTTACCGCCCAGGAAGTCAAAGACTGGTGCGCTAATTTAGGCATTAAGCTCGACTACGCCTCGGTGTATCACCCACAGTCTAATGGACAGGTCGAGAGAGCTAATGGACTGATCTTGAGTGGCATCAAGCCCCGTTTGGTCCGATCTTTAAAAGAATCCGACTGCCATTGGGTCGAGGAGCTTGACTCCGTATTGTGGGGCCTACGCACCACTCCTAATCGATCCACGGGCTACACACTGTTCTTCATGGTGTATGGGGCAGAAGCCATCCTCCACAGGGACCTTATTCATGACGCCCCTCGGGTGCGTATGTATGAAGAAAAGGAGGCCGAGCTGGATCGGCAAGATGACCTGGACGCCCTGGAGGGCGAGCGCAACATAGCTCGGGCTCGATCTGCTTTTTATCAGCAGCAGGCCAGACGTTATCAGAGCAGGGAAGTACGGGCGAAAGCCTACAGCGTCGGCAATCTAGTGTTGTGCCTCCCGGAGAAGCAGAAGCATAAGCTGTCGCCCAAATGGGAGGGGCACTTCATAATCGATCAAGTACTCACGGGCGGAGCATACCGTCTCCGTGACCCAAAGGACGACCGCCTCGAACCAAACCCTTGGAACGCAGCTCGGCTACGGCGTTTCTACGGCTAGCTCCGCGACCTTACCTTGTTCGGTTTATCCTTCTAGGATTTATATTTTTCTAGTCAATAGTCTCTCCTGGATTGTGTTCGGATATGCCGAATTACGTTAAGTTTTTGTTCGGCAAACATCTTTGAATGTACCACACGCTGTTACCTGGGGGCTTCTTTTACGGAGCCCATCATATTTTATTTATCCAATCATCCGTCTTTTCGAGTTTTGCAACCTTCCCGCATCATTTTAAAGCCACTATATGCATCAATTTGACTTAAGATTTTGCCAAGCTGGGTTGCCTCGCTCCTGTGTTTACCCCCTACGTTCCCGATTCTTCGGCTAGGGAGTAAAGGGAGCACCTCTGTGATTGTTACGTCCGGATTTCCCGGGTACGTACCTCAGATGGGTGAAGCCAAAAGCTAGCGTTCTTAAGAACACAGTTGGTCGGCCACGGGGGAAGTGAAAATAATTGGTACCTATCGCCAAGTTTCCGGGGTATTTTCCCGAAGTAACCATCCCCGTCTACTTCGGGTATTCGGTTATCCATCCATGGCTAACGTGGTAACCCGACGAAAGGGACCCATAGCGGAACTATTTTCGTTGGAAGATGTTTCTTACGTTACACAGTAATATAACATAACTCCCCGAGCACGTTTTTGTCTGTTTGCACCACATGGCCGGATTGCCTCGTTCTCCGAAGTGTTTTCGGTGTTTTCGGATCACACAGTAGGAAACACTCTTCGGCTCCTGGCCGAGGAGGCGGAAGCCAATGGATGGTTAAGACAATGTTCTA
This sequence comes from Elymus sibiricus, assembly GCA_039707655.1. NCBI lineage: Eukaryota > Viridiplantae > Streptophyta > Magnoliopsida > Poales > Poaceae > Elymus > Elymus sibiricus. The sequence goes on from CM077666.1 coordinate 336,235,069, forward strand.
TGCATGGTTTGGAGACTACTTGATGTAAAGTACATAGATACATAGAATCAACCTGTTAATCTTGATCAAGACCATCTATTATGGTCTCCAGAGCACAATCTGCTTGGGACAGCCGAGTTGCGGGCATAACCTGGTCATATACCAGATGCACGGACACTTCCTGCCCATCTGGCCCTACTGGCCCAACCCTAGCTAAATGCTCCGGTTCCAGCTTGATGAAGCGGGTCTTGATCATCGCCCAAGCTTCCCGTGCTCCTTCATGAAAAGATGACGTCTTCCATAGCTCAAAGCGGCGCCGAGCTCCTTTGAATCGATTTGTGAGCTCGGCCATCCCTTCCGGAGCCACTTCGTCAGGCCACAGTGCTTGAACATGCTCTTCATGGCTTTCCGGGCCCGCTCGTGCACGGCGGATAGCTCCTTCAGTAGGTCCCGCCCAAAGGAGCCGGCCTCCTCTTCGGGGCGTCCGGTTAGAAGAACTACAATGAGACGCGGCATTGTTCATATTGTTGTCTACTACGTACAGTTTATGAACTGAACATACTGGGTCGCACTCACCGAACATGCCCGCTTTCAGTCTCTGGTTCTCCTCTTGGGATAGGGTCAGTTGAGTTTTCAAACTTTTGATTTCTTGCGCCTGTTGTTCGCCTTCCGCCTTCAGCTTATCCCTCTCCTCATAACTTCGGGAAAGCACCCGGTAGCCAGCCTCTTGCTGTGACTCCGCATACCTTTGAGCTTCTCTCGCAATATCCAGATCCTTCCGCAGCTGATTTATCGACTCAGCTGCTATGGAATCATCTTTCATTAGCAGAGGTGTTCCATCAAATTTTTAAACAACTTTTGAGTTCGGCACTTACCATGTGCCTCTCTGGTGAATTTCTTCACACCCTCTAGCTCGGCTTTCACAGACTCTAACTCTGTTCGCGCCAGCTTGAGGTCTTCGGACAGCTTTTTGTTTTGCTCCCGAACAGTCTGCACAATAGCATGGCATTATAAATATCAGACCCTTAATTCGGCCATCCCGCCCAAATCAAGGCTCGGGGGCTACTGGGTTAGATACTAGTTGTCAAAACAAATACCATACCTGCACATTAGCAGACATGAGCTTTACGGCCCCTTCAAGTCCCGTTCGGGCAGCGCCAAGGTATGCGTCTACCGAACTAAGGGCATTAAACTCCTGATCCGAAAACGCGGAGTGCCGAAGTGATGCCTTACGCCGCCGATGATTCATCACACTTTCAACCTCGGAGTTAGTGACCGAGACGCCACCTGAGTCCTCGGGATGTTGGTCCTCGGCAGGGACTCCCGGAGTAACTCCGGTTACAGCTGGCGACCTCGGGTTTGAGTCACCCCTCGGTGCCTCTTCAACATCCCCAGCCGAGGGTGGTTCCACATATCGTCTACAGGACACCGTGGAGAAAATTATTGGCATATTCGGTGGATGTTGAAGATAGAGGCTACGACGGTACGGCGGATGCGTTACCTCTTCGGGCGGGGCGCAGATGATGTTGCTCCCGTTGGGGCCGCGCGTCTGGTCACCCCACGACTACTCGTTGCTGGGGCCGCTGGTGCCGCTCTTGCGGCTGTTCGGCGCATCGTGCGGCGGCCCTTGGGAGTAGGTGTCAGTGTATTCGGGGCAGCAGCGACTGAGTGTTTCTTTCAAGAGGAAGCTCGTTGGCCACTTACAGCGGAGGAGGGAAGCGCCCTGGGATGATCGGCCAAAAGGTCCACCTTAGAACCATCGAGGCTCTCCTGGTAGAAGACCCCCTCCTTGAAATTAATCAATGTTCCAGGGTCATCATGGAACCCAGGATCATCATCACGAGAGTAATTCTCCGGTTGAGGAGCAGGGCAGCTCACTGTCTCGATCCAGCGCCTCCAGTTCTGTTCGGACAGGATAGGAATCTGGTTCAGAAAAATTTGGGATGCCGTCCGAATTATAAAACGTGGTCGGACTCACCATTTCAATGGGTTTGTAGCTCGAGAAGCCTTCCTTGGGCTTTAACCAAGCAAATTCCTGCTCCTCTCCCTTGAAGAGATCGGCCAGTATGGCCACTATCGCCGCCTGGTCGACAGGTCCCATCCGTGTGTACCGGGTTTCATCATCTTCCCCGTTGTAGCACCAAAGCAGGTGTATTCTCTGTTGGAGAGGCTGGACGCACCGAGCAATGGTTGCGGCCATCACGTCAATAACGGTTAGCCCGTTGTGGGCTAGCCACCTCACTTGAGCGGCCAGCCGAGTTACTTCGGCGCTTTCCTCTTGAGAAGGACTCTTCGGGCGCCAGTTGAACCGCTTCTTCGAAGGGACCAATGAGAATTCGGGCAGCCCCCTCCGGACTGGATCAAATAGGGGGACGTCTTCGATATAAAACCATTCCGAAGTCCACTCTTCGGCATCTTTCTTTGGAGTCCCTACGGGGTATCCGGTTCCGGCGATACGCCATACCTCGGCCCCGCCGACCTCGTAGATTGTCCCTCCTTGGGTACGGGGGACGAGGCAGAAGAATTTCCTCCACAACTCGAAGTGGGCCTCGCAGCCCAGGAACATCTCGCAGAGAGCAACGAAGCCCGATATATGAAGAATTGACCCTGGGGTAAGGTGGTGGAGTTGAATCCCGTAAAACTCTAGTAGACCCCTCAAAAAAGGATGAATGGGGAAACCCATCCCTTGCAAGAGGAAGGGCACGAACCACACCCTTTCCTCCCCGTGGGGGGAAGGAAAGTTCTCTGCGAGGGCCACCCCGTCTACGGAAGTTAATCCGGGACGGGTGGATGCGAGATCTGAAGCAGGGAGATATCCATGCGTCTCAAGCCTGCGTAAACGCATGAGGGATACGGAGCAGCTCGCCCAATCACCTTGCCGGGGGCCATGAGGGCGTGAGGAAGAGCCTGGGACGCTCGCCATTGTTTACTGGTCGCGACCTCGCGAGGACATGAGGAAGAATGGCAGGGGGTGGAATGTGTCAACCTCCGCGCCCTTGGCCTATTAAAAGGGCATTGACTCCCCCGAAAGAGGGGCATTTTTGTAAAAACCCATCGGGCCACTCGCATTCTGTGGGTGCGTAGAAATCGAGGGTCGTCGTTTGATTTTGGGCAAAGAAAAGCGGTATGACGGGCCCCACGGGACCTCGTCAATCGGAGTATTCTTCGACAACCGAGCTATTGGTGGCCGAACTATTGTTAAACCAAATACAGGTGAAGGGAGGAACTCGCCACCCAAGCCGAAGACCATTGAAGCATGAAGCTGCCGAAGACTGTCAACCTCGGCATTGGAGGCTAGTTCGGGGCCTACTGAGGGTGTCCCGGACTAGGGGGTACTCGGGCTGCCGGCCTATCTCTCGTAGGCTGGGCTGGTGGGCCGCTCTCTACTCGTCGATGGAAGGCCGGATTGTGGGCGACCCCGTGTATCAGAAGGAAACCTCCGAAGACTTGGCGTCTCCTCCAAGGAATAATTGGCGTGGCCGGCATGTTTATCCCCTGATGGTAACCGACTATATGTAACCCTAGGACCCTCTGGTGTCTATATAAACCAGAGGGTTTAGTCTGTAGAGGATCATCATATCCATTGCCTAGGGTTTAGCCCATCCGATCTCGAGGTAGATCAACTCTGTAACCTTCATACAAACACATCAATACAATCTAGCAGGACGTAGGGTATTACCTCTTCGAGAGGGCCCGAACCTGGGTAAATCGTTGTCTCTACGTTCCCTGTTACCCATTGATTCCTAGACCTACAGTTTGGATCCCCTACCCGAGATCTGCCGGTTTTGGTACCGACACACACGGGGTCTTTGACTCCCGTGCGCATGGGCTAGTGCCCTGGCCTCTGGACACCCCATGTGAACAGGGTCTTTGACCTCCATGCGAATGGTAGTGCTTTGCTCTCTAGACAACCCATGTCCACGGGGTCTCATGCCCCCATGCGGACGGGGTCGTGGCATTGTCTCTAGACACCCCGTGGCCAACTTGGACTTGGCCCGTGCGCACGGGGCCAACTTGGACTTGGCCCGTGCGCACGGGGTCTGAAGGCAGGCAACAGTCACTTGGTGGGTTGGACTATATAAGAGCCCTTCTTCCTCCTCCAAACCAAACACTTCAGGACTTGTGAGTAGCCACCATAGAGGGAGCAAGGCCCGATCTATTACTTGAACAAACCAGTTTGTGTTCCCTGCTCTATTTCTACATCAACACATGTTACTCTTGGAGGTTGGACTCCTAGGAAGTTAGGGTTCCTCCAGGAGTTCCTGATGTGTGGCGTGCTCCAGAGACATATGTAAAGGTGTGATGGTCGCCTTCAAGACCAACCCAGAGTGATTCGAGGCTCATCCGTTGGGGGTGACCCGAGGAGAATATGGTGAAGCACTTGGTGGCCTTTCGGAGGCTTGGTTCCGGCACCGCTCCAACGAAGATTAGCACTTCTGCAACAAAGTGTGAACTTCAGGATAAAATCTGTGTCCCCGAATCACTTCTGGTTAATCCGTTCCCGCAATTTACTTTGCTTTGTATGCTTGTGGGTTGCTAATTACATTGTTGCCTATCTTACATTGCTCTGAGTTTGCTTGCCATATAGGTTGTGTTCATCTAATTCAATTTATAGAGAACCTACTTTATCCGTAAATCCCTAAAACTGGTAATTAAGCTTAAAATTTGTAGTCTCCTACCCCCTCTACTCGACCGTATCGATCCTTTCGACTACGCCAATGGCGGTGAAGCGACGACTCATATTGCATCGTCCGACATGCCCCTATTTACCACTGGCATTCACTTGCGTCAGAAGTGTGGGATCGCTGAAGCGTCTCTAGTGTGGGATTATGAAGGTATCGTCTCCTCTCGCCGTTCTGATCTGCGATTGGCGTCACATGTGCATCGACGGATGTTCTTGGCTCTACGAACAGTTTTTGGCGGCCAGACTACTTGCACGGTGTGTGTATGGTTTCAATTCGTGTGGTTGTGTCCACGATTCGCATCGCGTGCCCTTGCGTTGTCTTCGTTGGCTCAACAACTGCTCAGTGTGTATCATCGCTGCTTGTTTTTTCTTAATTTTGTTTTTAACTCCACCTAGGTATATAACTTCGGTCTTGTATGATATTGGTCTTTACATGTGTGATCATTTGCATGAGTACATTAATGTTGGTTGTGTACTTCTAATCGTGTAGAGGATGGTATATGGTCACTATGTTTATATCTCCTTGGTACTTCCAAAATAAAATGCTGGTTGGCAGACCCATCTGCATCCTTAGAGCATCTCCAACTGCTCCCCTTTCCTCAATAAGTTATTAATGATCACCAATAAAACATCTGATCTTCCCTTATATGAAAGGAGGTTGGCTCTCTTCCAATACCCTCCCCAATACTAACATGTGAGCACGCCGCCGCCAGCCAGTTATGCCGCCGCACGTTGCCGGAGCGCCACCGTGCTGCCGTCGCCCACCACCCATGCCGCGCCGTGCCACCGCCCACCGCCACCCGCACGGCACTGCCGTGGCGCTGCGTCGTTGCCAGCAGCGTGTATCCCCGCATGTCAGGCTACAAATGGGTCCCGTATGTGAGGTTGGTTATTGGGGATCTGTTGGAGCGTTCGTCCCTAATAATCAGAAAAGTGAATCTTTTTTTCTTTTTTTGAAATGCAGAAATGTGTTATTGGGAAGGCCCGGAGGTTTTGTTAGCTAATTGGAGATGCTCAGTGACTACAAAAACTGCGCTCATCTGCATCTTTCGCTAAGGTCCGTCCAGAGACACTAGGCTACCTCGTCGCCATGCTCCCGCCTCTCCCCGACTGCATCACCTGCCTGTGCTTTCTCCTCGTCGCCACCATCTTCTTCTCGACCGCGCGCCGTCGTGGAGTTGAGCACGTGACAGGCTGGCTGCGTAAGCTCGCGCCTGTGATCACTCGGGTTGCGTCGCATGGAGGTTTCGGAGGGCAGGGCACCCGGCGCGGCCTGTCCATCCAGGTGACAGACCGTGCGGTGGCGCACCGCGCCTTGGTCGAGCACAGCGCCGCGTTCCACAACCGCCCCACCGGCACCGTGCCAAGTACCATCCTCACGCGAAACCGCCACTACAACATCCTGTCGGCGCCGTACGGCCCCTACTGGCGCGCCGTCCGACGCAACGTGGCCGCCGGCGTCCTCCACCCATCCCGCCTCAGCCGACTTGGCGATACCCGTGCCTGCGTGCTCGGCAACCTGGTGCGCGACCTCAAATGCGGCGCCCCGGCAGCCGAGAGCCTCTATTTCGCCGTGTACTCTGTCCTCGTCGAGATGTGCTTCGGCAAGGACGTCGTGTCCAAGCTCGGGGAGACACGCATCCGTGCCATGCAGAAGTACCAGCGTCACATGCTCCACACGTTACCCTCCTCTGGAGTGTTTGTGAGATACCCGAGGATCGGCAAGCTGCTTTACCCATCACGGTGGCGCCAGCTTCTCGCAGTCCGGCGGCAGCAACAAGAATCGTTCCTGCCGCTCGTCGCCGAGATCAAGAATAACCTGAAGGAGAGCCGTGGTTCCAGCTCCAAGACTTACGTGGAGTCCCTCCTGGACCTACGCATCCAAGAAGATGGCGGCCGGGCCGTCACTGATGGCGAGCTCGTGAGCCTTATCTCAGAGTTCCTCGGTGCCGGCACAGAGACCACGGCTTCTGCGCTACAATGGACGATGGCCAACCTTGTAAAACGCCCCGACCTGCAGCAGAAGCTCCGCGTCGAGGTCGACGCCATTGCCGGCAACGAGCAAGTCATCGAGGAGACCGAGCTGTCGCGCATGCCCTACCTCAAGGCCGTCGTGCTCGAGAGCTTGCGGCGCCACCCGCCGCTTCCGTTCGTGCTACGCCACATGCAGGGCGAAGAAGCCGCGAAGGCGCTGGGCTTGACCAGCGTGCCGGACGGCGGCGCGACGGTGAATTTCCTCGTGGGGAAGATCGGCCGCGACGCGGCGGCGTGGTCGAATCCAATGGAGTTCACGCCTGAGCGCTTCATGTCCGGCGGGGACGGCGAGGACGCAGACCTGACTTGCACGAGGCAGCTCAGAATGATGCCATTCGGAGCCGGGAGGCGCGCGTGCCCGGCGATCGCGCCGGCGATGCTGCACCTGAAGTACTTCGTGGCCAACCTGGTCAGGGAGTTCGAGTGGTGGGAGGCCGACGGCGACGACAACGCGGTGGACCTCGCCGAGTTCCGCGGGTTATTCATCACGATCATGAACCGCCCGCTGCGCGCGCGCCTCGTGCCGCGTAACGCAGTATGACACTGCATCCACCACGCTTCCCTCGCCCCAAGCCGTAACACGGCTGCCAGCCACCACCGAGGATCGGGCATGGCAAGGTGTTTTTTTATAAAGTACTCCCTCCGTTCTCTATTCTAGGATGTTCTAACTTTTTTTAATCAGACGTGTGGATTGTGAATATTTGCATTGATCGTATGCCGTAGCATATATAGAGTACATGGGCAGGAATATCTCAACCGTATCCGCTATACGAGGAAAGGATCGGAAGATATCCGTAGACTAGGAAACGCATAGACTAGACCGGAACTCCTCGAAAGTAGACGTCGGTAACCACTTGGTCATAACGTCGGCAAACTGCTGGGCGGTGGGAACGTGCAGAACGCGGATGCGTCCAAGAGCCACCTGCTCACGCACGAAGTGTATATCCAGCTCGATGTGCTTCGTGCGACGATGATGAACGGGGTTGGCGGAGAGGTAGACAGTGGAGACGTTGTCACAGTACACAAGGGTGGCGTGTGAAACGTCATGATGGAGCTCCTGAAGAAGTTGCCGTAACCAGGAGCACTCAGCAACGGCGTTGGCCACTGCCCTGTACTCGGCCTCGGCACTGGAACGTGAGACCGTAGGCTGCCGTTTCGACGACCAGGAGATGAGGGACGGCCCAAGGTAGACACAGTAGCCAGAGGTGGAACGACGCGTGTCCGGACAGCCAGCCCAGTCAGCATCAGAGTAAGCGACCATGTCGGTGGAGAACGATGCTGTAAAGGTGAGCCCAAGAGCCATAGTGCCGCGGATGTAACGGAGAATCCGCTTCACCAGGTTCCAGTGACTGTCACGTGGAGCATGCATATGTAAGCACACCTGCTGCACTGCATACTGCAAATCCGGTCTGGTGAGGGTCAAGTACTGTAGGGCGCCGACGATAGAGCGATAGAACGGACCGTCCGGTGCTGGGGAGCCCTCAAGCGCGGAGAGCTTTGCCTTCGTATCAACAGGAGTGGCGATGGGCTTGCAATTAAGCATGCCGGCACGCTCAAGAAGCTCATGGACGTACTTCTGTTGATGAAGGAAAAAGCCGTCGGGGCGCCGAATGACCTCAATGCCAAGGAAGTAGTGTAGCGGACCCAAGTTCTTCATGGCGAACTCGGCACTTAGACGAGCAGTGAGTTGTCCAAGAAGCTCGGCCGAGGATGCCGTGAAGATGATGTCGTCAACGTAGAGTAGTAGATAGGCAGCCGCCGCGCCGTGATGGTACACGAACAGCGAGGCATTGGAGCGAGTAGCTCGGAAGCCCAACTGCTGAAGAAAGGCTGCGATGCGCTGGTACCATGCTCTCGGCGCCTGCTTCAGTCCATAGAGAGACCGGGAAAGCAGGCACACGTGATCAGGGTGTGTGGCGTCGACGAAACCAGTAGGCTGCTGGCAATACACCTGTTCGGCGAGATGGCCGTGGAGGAACGCGTTGGAGACGTCCAACTGATGAACCGGCCAGACACGGGACACCGCAAGCTGGAGGACGGTGCGAATCGTGCCCGGCTTGACGACCGGGGCGAAGGTGTCGGTGAAGTCCACTCCGGCACATTACCGGAAACCACGTACTACCCAACGAGCCTTGTACCACTCAAGGGTACCATCGGGGCGCGTCTTGTGACGAAACACCCACTTCCCGCTAGTGATATTAGCATGGCAGGGAGGCGAGACGAGCTGCCAAGTGTGGTTGCGTTGCAACGCGTTGAACTCCTCCTGCATAGCGGCGAGCCAGTTGGGGTCGCGAAGAGCGTCCCGAGCCGAGGACGGAACCGGCGATGGCGAGGAGGTCGATGCCGCACAGAGGTACTGCTCCGACGGATAGCGGGTGCTCGGTCGGAGGGCACCAGTACGCGACCGAGTCGTGATGCCTAGCGGGGGCACCGGGACCAATGTCCAGTCGGTCGAGGTCGAAGGTGCGTTGAGTGGTGCAGACGGAGCCGAGGCCGACCCTGTCGGGTCCAACGAGGGAGCGCGGGCGGCCGGGCCCGAGGTTGGCGAGGGCGGGGTCGCTGCTGCAGAGCCCGGGGTCGTGGTGTCCGAGGCCGCGCCTGCGGTTGCGCCCAAGGCAACCGAGGCAGCTGAGCCCAAGGCCCAAGCGTCCGAGGCGCCCGGGGCAGCTCCTGAGGCCTTCGAGGCCGCACCAGAGCCGGCTGCAAGTGGAGCCAGGCGCGGGCGCCCCCCGCAGGAGTGCGGCGGCGTCGGAGAAGGCCCACCAAAGGGAGACGGGGATGACGAAGTCGGTGCGTCAGCCGGAGGTACCTACTGAAACGGAAACATTTTTTCGTCAAAGTAAACGTGCCTCGAAGTTATCACCCGATGAGAAACTGGGCCGTAGCAGCGGTAGCCCTTGGTGTTGGAGGGGTAACCAAGAAAGATGCATGCGAGGGAACGCGGAGCAAGCTTATGTGGGGCGGTGGAGGCGATGCTAGGATAACAGAGACAGCCGAAGACTCGAAGTTCATCATAGGATGGAGGAGTGTCATAAAGCAACTGATGCGGCGCATAGTTCCAGCGAACGCGGCAGGGTCGGAGGTTGATAAAAAGAGACGCCGTGGCAAGGGCATTTGGCCAGAAACGAGGCGGGATGTTGGCGTGAAACAGGAGGGTACGAACACAGTCATTGAGAGTGCGAAGTACACGTTCCGCCCGCCCATTTTGCTGCGAAGTGTAAGGGCATGTTAGACGAAAAATAGTACCATGTGTGGCGAGTAAATTACGAACGGCAAGATTGTCAAACTCTTTCCCATTGTCTGTTTGAAACGCAAGAATGGGACGACCAAAGTGCGTGGAGACAAATGAGTAAAAAGTTGTAAGTGTTGAGAGAACATCGGATTTCTGCCGTAGAGGAAAAGTCCACACATAGTGAGTAAAATCGTCTAATATGACAAGATAGTAAAGATAGCCGGAATTGCTCGCAATAGGAGATCTCCAAACATCACTATGAATCAACTGAAACGGATATGAAGCAATAGTGGTAGAGTCGCTAAAGGGGAGACGCACGTGTTTGCCGACACGGCAAGCATGACAAATATGGTCATCGACCTTATTACAAGTGAAAGAAAAACTCCTAAGAATGTGACGAAGTGTAGCAGGATTGGGATGACCCAAACGAGCGTGCCAGAGGTCCACACCGGCGGAGAGGGCGACAGGAGCGGTGGTGGTGGAGGATGGCGGGTGGACCGGGTAGAGCTCATCGGGGCTGTCACATCGGTGAAGTACCATCCGGGTATGGGCGTCCTTCACAGAAAAACCACATTCATCAAATTCAACGGTAATTGGATTTTCACGAGTAAGACAGCGAACAGAGACAAGATTCTTGATTAAGTCAGGAGAAACAAGGACGTTAGACATATTGATAGGTGTAGAATAAGATGGAAAAGAAGCATGACCAATATGTGTAATCGGGAGAGAGGAACCATCTCCAACAGTAATATGAGTGGAGGTGTTTGTGCGAAAAGAAGTGAGGAGGTTACCAAGATGAGAAGACATGTGGGAGGTTGCCCCGGTGTTCATGTACCAATCTCCGCCGCCAGTGTAGTTGTTGGGCGTGGGGGCGGAGTGCAGCGCGGCTAGGAGAGCCGGGTCCCAGGGCAGCGGCGAGGGCGCCATGTTGAAGAAGGGGGCGCCAGCCTGCTGCTGGGGAGGAGACAGCGCCGAGTACACCCCGTACTGCTGAGGTGCCGCGAGCTGCTGGGGCGCCGCGAGCTACTGCGGGGCGGCGTGGTAGGCCTGATGCTGAGCCAGACGAGGGCCCAAGATGCCGGGGGCGGGCGGGCGGGGCACCGGCATGGAGTAGGCGTGCACGACGCCGGTCCAGGGGTTGTACCCGAAGGCCCACGGCGGCGTGGGCAGCTGCTGCTGGGTGGCCCGAGGCGGCCCGCCAGGATTGGCCGCCCGCTGCTGGCCCTTGCGGCCCCCTTTGCCGCGGCGACCACCGCGATCGGTGGGAGCAGCAGGCGCCGGCGCCCCTTGATGAGGGAACGGGAACGGCGACGGCGGCTGGAACGGTGCTGGCGGCTGGAACGGCGCCGCCGGCTGCTGTTGGGGAGGCGCGCCACGCGAGGTGCCTGCGGCGAGGGTGGTGTGGACAGCCCGCGCCTTCATCCTCTTCATCCGGCGTTCCTCCACACGCAAGTATGCGACGACCTTTGGGAAGGTCGGGTTGGGGATGAGCGTGAGGTTGGCGGCCGCGTGGGTGAACTCCTCGTCGAGGCTGGCGACGAGGGTGCTGAGGAGGAGGTCGTCGAAGACTTTCTCGCCGATGTCGCGGAGCTCGTCGCAAAGATGCTTCAGGCACATACAAAAGTCATCCACAGAGGAGTTATTTTGATGGCACCCGAAGAATTCTTGCTGAAGGAAGACGAGCCGCTGGAGCCGGTTGTCGGTGAAGAGGCCATTGAGCTTCGTCCAGACGGCGTGCGCATCATCGTCATCCTGCACCACCGTGTAAAAGAGATCCTTGGAGATGGTTAGGAAAAACCAGCAGATGTTTTGAATACTTATTCTCATACAATTACATATGGTTCACACAATTACAACGGGATGGCTGACGTGTAGCTTTAGCATGGGATTTGGATTTAACGGGATGGGACGTATAGGTTAAATCTTCATCGTAAGACTATTCCTACCCAATAATCCTACATCCACGGACAATTACAGCTGTTTTATGGACTCCTTCCTAACTAATTCTCTCTCTCTTTGAATTTTATGGGGGTGTACATTTACTCCCTCCTATTTTCATGGGGGTGGACCATTTACTCCTCCTACTTCCAATCCTAAAGCTACACGTCAGCCATCCCGTTAAATCCAAATCCAATGCAGTTTGTATCCGGTGCACTCTCCTATGGAAGATCGCCAACACATGTTATTCACGTGTCTTGCAGCTAGGCGCACCAGGCGTCCCATCCATAATCCATTCACCCAAAGTTCCATCTCATTTCAGTGTTTTGGTCCACCAACATACCAATGGGGATGCCATTAACTATTTTAAACTTCACCCTCTTGATAATTCTATGAAAAACATGGGAGCTAGAAATTTCGAATGCTTTCAAGCTCTTGAATATAATGTATCTGCTACTATCAAAAATATCATAGCTGACCTCACTTACTGGTACTCTCTTGAAATCAAGTGAGCTAAGAGATCATGTCGGTCTGTGGCACGATTTCTTCTCCTCATGTTTTACGTGACGTTGTAATAATCTTCAAAGTTTGAAGCCTCCCCTGACTATTTTGAAAAAAGGATATGCATTGAACCACTTCATATCGATAGTTTATTTCAAAAAAGGGTACGTCAAAGAAAGTAGCTAGCCCCATCCGCAGCGACACGGAAAGTAGAGGAGGGGCGCTCGCATTGCCCCCCATCCCAAGGGGGAGGGGGGTTGGAGATTCGGTGAAACCCTAGCACCCGCCGCCTCCTCTCTCCTCTCCTTCCTCGTTGCCACCGGAGGACGGGGGTGGCGGGGATAAATGCCTTCTCGTGAGGCAATTGCTCGCGCATGAGCTCTCCATTCACGCAGCACAGCGGCGCCGTAAGACACGGCGTAGTCGATGGAGCTTGGATATGCCGTGGCGGCCGGCCCCAGGTGCCATAGGTGGTCGTCGTGTTGTTGTGTTTGTGTGGGTGGCGGTAGCCGGTGTGGGTGGTTGCTTGTGGTGATGGGATTATGATGCCCAGATTTGGCCGCTGTGGCTTGAGGGCTAGTAGGAACTGGCAGAGGCAAAGTGACAATGGCAGGAATGACGCGAAGATGTGCATCAGCGGGTTCAAAGTAGTGCGGCTACGGCTTGCGGCGGCCATGGTGCTACCGCCATGTCTCGGCTCCGTTCTAGCCGTCGGTGTCTGTCACATGATTTTGGAGCACGTGCGCGTCAGATGGATCCCAATGATGTTAGGCTCTCAACGTTTGTGACAGTTCTGTGCTTGTATGAATAGATTTGATCACATGGTGATATCCACGCCAAGAATGTGCATGCGATCGGCTACCTCTGGAGGCATGCATGCCATGGAACGGTTTGGATTTCAATTTGTTGCGACCATGATGTGTGGATGCCTTTCGAAGCAGCTTAATCTTCTTAGGTAGAATTTTTGTCGAAAGAGACCACCTGCCCAACAGAATTGCCAGAAAAGACCCCCTCCGGATGAAATTGTCAAAAAAGACCCCCTGGGCCGTGGCGGCAGGCGCGCCAGGCGACACGTGGCACCTGCCGCCACACCCGTTGGCGGCCGCACTGTTCACACGGGGAACGTTTTTCGCCTAGCAGAACGGAAACAGGCGCGAGTAAACAGTGCTGCCGCCTACGGGCGTGGCGGCAGCACTGTTCATCGCGGGCGTGAACAGTGTTTTGGAGAAAAAAATCAAAAAAACTGAATTTTTTTTGGCAGCAAAGACGATCGAGTGTTCTAAGTGGGTGCAAATTTTCAGATTTTTTTGAATTTTTCTGCTATTTTTTTTTATTTTTTTCGAAATTACTGTTTACCCGTGATGAACAGTGCTGACGCCGCACCCGTAGGCGGCAGCACTGTTCACTAGCATCCGTTTCCTGCCGTGCGAAAAACGTCCTCGTGTGAACAGTGCTGCCGCCAACGAGTGTGGCAGCAGGTGCCACGTGTGGCCTGGCATCTTTTTGACAATTTCATCCGGAGGGGGTCTTTTCTAGCAATTACGTTGGGCAGGTGGTCCTTTTGGACAAAAACTCTCTTAGGTAAAGGCTGGAAGCAACACGCAGTGTCTTCAGATTGGTGGTGCTCTTAGAGTTCTGGGGTGAAAATCTAGGTCTGACCTTTGATGGTTCCATCCGACAATGATGACATTTGACATTGTGTCTTGAAGAGAGTCTCGTCAGACGTGCTCTCTGAAAACCCAAGATCTTACCTGTAGTGGTTGGATCTCGCGATGGCGGTGTTCACACCAGAAGGGGTGACTACAATATTAGTGTCGGGGGATGACCCCCGGGTAGGCAACGGAGCCCGAATCCCTTTCGGAAAATTATCAGAGCAAGACAAGTCCCTCTGGCCGGCTTGCCAAGCACGCCGGCTCCCCAGCGCGAGCCGGCTCGGCGTGGCGACCCGGCCTGGCCGGCTGGCCCATGCCGGCTGGCCGCGAGGCGGCGAAGCCTTAGCGACGAAGCAAGCGGTGCTACAGCGCTCCTCCCTTTACCCTGACAGAGCAGGTGAGGCTGCAGCTTTCCTTGCGCCCCCGCCCGAGGCGGGCGGTGTCAGTGAGGCACGGTCCTGTAGAAACGGCGGCGCCGACCTCCCTCTGACGATGGACAAGACGCGCCACAGTGCCTCGAACCCAGACTGACGAGACAAGACACATCACGATGCCCGCGCCAGGCAGGTGCGGCGCACCTGGCGACCCGGCACCCGGCGACCCGGCATCCCGGCATCTGGCGACCCGGCCACTGGATCCCGGTCAATGACACCAGGGGCCCGCGCCTCTGGTACGTTACCGTTGTAACCCTGGGGGTCGGCCTATAAGACCCCCAGGGAGGCCTTCGTGCAGAGGGATCGGGTTTTAGTGGCTGAGAGTTCGAGTTAGTGCGGTAAGGTCAGTTCTCACCCTAGCTAGCTCTCTCCAGATCACGAACACTCGCACAGGAGAGGCAGAACGGTGGCTCAGCCCCTTCTCCCTCCTCCGTCCAAGCAGCTCCAGGAGCGACTCTGTAACCTCTGTGCTTATCAGCTCACACGGTAGGAGTAGGGGTGTTACCTCTCCAGAGGGCCCCGAACCTGGGTACGTCTTGTGTCCCGCACTCGCTCATGCCAACCTCGCCTCCGGAACCCACCGGCGTCCTATCGTAGCCCCACCTCATAAGCCATCTCATGGCATCTGCCGTGAATCACGCACCCCCAGCGAGAATACCACGACAGTTGGCGCCCACCGTGGGGCTGCTCGCGGCGTTGGTCGGAGTCAAGTTCCGTACGAGGCCCTTCACCAGCTCCGGCGAGCGCATCGTGCACGGTTTGGTCCTTGCGCCCCGCACGGCCAAACCGGCCGGCTGCAGCGCTGCGCTGGGCGCGGACGTCGCCGGCCCCGCAGGCTGCTTCATCGTCCCCTTCGGCGCGCTGCGCGTCTTCATCGCGCTCGTCCCCGACGTGTTTCCCAGCTAAGTGTGCAACTGCGCCGACTCGCCCGTCCCCGTTAGCCGCGCCGTCCCCGACGACGTCGCTGCTCTCTGCGTTCACGCGGAGGTGCTCACCATCGGCACCAGTTCCGACTCCCCGCGCGCCAAGGAGAAGGCTGCCGCGGCCGCCGCCTTGGCTACGGCTCCGCCTCGCCGGACTGACCCGCTCCACGACACGATCCGGAGTCTGCAAGCCCCCATCACGCCTGACGCCGACGCGGCTGCTGCGGCGGCCCAGCTCAACGAGGGCCGCCAGCATCTGCTGCTCGAGGCCACGGAGCTTGCGGCAACCCGGCGCCGGCTGGAGTCCGCCCAGCGAGAATTCGACAGCGCGCATGGCCTCACTCCGCCTGTCGTCGAGCCCAGCCGGGTCACGGAGGTGCGGATCCGCGGGGGCGCACTCGGCCGTGCGCTAGGCGCGGGCCGACCCGTCTACGACACCCCCGTCAAGAACATGCGCGCGGCGCAGGCCGCGATTGCTGATCTCGAGTTTCTGGAGGGCGAGGAGCTGCTGCAGCAGCAGCAGCCCATCCGCGACCTCATCACCGCGGCGAACGAGCAGCAGCAGCGCTTCGACCCGGCCCAGCCATCCGGCTCCGCCTCAAGAAGAACCGGGGACCCGGAGAGGGCTCTCAGGGATGCGCGGCAGACGTCTTCACACGCCACTAGCGCAAGCCGCTCTGGCCGGAGCCGGCACAACCGCGCCACCACCGCTGGAGACGGCAACGCTGGCGAAACGGCCGGCGACGGCCGGGTTCAGCAGCCGGAGCCTCCCGTGTGGCCGGCTCGGCGGCCCGAGCCGGCCCGAGAAGCTCCTGCTCCCCGCGGTCCCGTGACCGACCGAATCGGCCTCCGCGTTCTCGTGGCTGACCGGCTCAGCCCCCGCGAGCCCTATGACGAAAGCGACGCCCGTCACCGCATCGACCGGCTGGCGCGCTCCACGGCCCTGGAGGAGGAAAGCTCTGTTGGCCCGGCGTGCTTCGGCCCCCGCATTCGCGAAGAACCCTTCCCCAAAGGCTTCTCGCTGCCCCGCGACTCGCCAAAATACACCGGCGCCACCAAGCCGGAGGACTGGCTAACCGACTACACCACAGCTGTCGGCATAGCCGGCGGCAACCGGCGTGTGGCTGTCCGTTACGTCCCCCTCATGCTGCTCGGTTCGGCCCGGACGTGGCTCAACAGCCTCCGTGCCGGCAGCGTGAACTCCTGGCTGGATTTCGAAGACGCGTTTGTCCGCAACTTCACCAGCACCTACACGCGACCTGGCAAGCCTCGCCAGCTCTCCATGTGCGTCCAGAAGCCGGGCGAGCCCCTGCGCGACTTCCTCACGCGGTGGACGGAGCTTCGCAACTCCTGCGAAGGGGTCCACGAGGTCCAGGCCGTCCAATACTTCATCGACGGATGCCTAGACGGCACTCTGATCAAACACCGGCTAGTGTGCGACGAGCCAGAGACCCTGGCGGAGCTCATGGCCGTGGCGGACAAGTACGCTACGGCCGACTCCGCGATGGATGTGAAGATCACGATCGGCGCGGACGGCAAGCTTCTCCTGGCCCAGCCGGCTCCCCCCAAGCCGGCTGGCGACAACAGCCAGCGCCGGCAAGACGGCAACAACAACGGCAAGCGCCGGAGCGACCAGCCGGCGCCTCGCTACGACCACCGGCAAGTCGCTGCCGTGGAGAGGGAGCAGCCGGCCGAGCAAGGCCCCAGCCAGCGCCCGCGCACCGGCAAGGCCGTCTGGCAGCCCAAGCTGACCTTCGAGCAGATGCTCGACGCCCCCTGCAAAAACCACAGCGGCGCGAAGCCATCGAAGCACACGCTCCGGCAGTGCAGCTTCACGCAGCGCTTCTTGAAGGGCAACCTTCCACCCTCGCCGCCTGGAGCCGACTCGCAGCAGCCGCCGCTGCCGCCGCCTCCACTGCCACCCGGCGCCCTCGCCGACAACCCTTTCCCGTGCTCGGACGCATCCTACGTCGTCTTCACCAGCGAGGGGGATGACAAGCACGCCAAGCGCAAGCACGCGGCCGAGGTGAACGCCGTCGTCCCTCCGGTTCCCCAGTACATGCACTGGTCCGACCGACCGGTGAGCTGGACCCGGGAGGATCACCCGGCCGTCATGCTCATGCCGGGCGGCTACGCCCTCGTGCTCGACCCCACCTTCATCTCCGAGAAGCGCACCTGCCGCTTTTCGCGGGTGCTGATCGACGGCGGCAGCAGCATCAACATCCTCTACCGCGACACGATGACCAAGCTCGGCATCGAGGCGCGACAGCTGGAGCCGACCCGGACGGTGTTCCACGGCATCGTGCCGGGACACTCCTGCTCCCCGATCGCCCAGCTCCGGCTCGACGTCCTATTCGGCTCCAGCAGCCATTTCCGCCGCGAGCCGATCTGGTTCGAGGTGGTCGACCTGGCCAGCCCCTACCACGCGCTGCTGGGCCGGCCCGCGATGGCCAAGTTCATGGCAGTCCCCCACTACGCCTACCTGAAGTTCAAGATGCCGGGTCCCAAGGGCCTCATCACCATCATCGGCGACTACAAGAAGTCCCTCGAGTGCGCCAAAGCCGGCTCCCAGCTGGTCGAGTCGCTGGTCATCACCGAGGAGAGGCGCCAGCTCGACAGGATTGTGGCGCTGGTTAACGCGCAGTCGGCTGTGCCGGCTCTGCCCAAGCCGGCCGATGAAGCCTCCTTCAAGCCAGCCAAGGACACGAAGCGGGTCCCGCTCGACCCGGTCGACCCCACCTCCAGCAAGTACGTCGTTGTGGGTGCCGGCCTCGACAGCAAATAGGAAGGCGAGCTCGTCGATTTCCTCTGTGAGAATCTGGACATCTTCACATGGTCTCCCAAAGACATGCCGGGTGTCCCGAGGGAATTCGCCGAGCACAAACTTCACGTCCGCGAGGACGCCAAGCCCGTCCGGCAGCCGCTGCGCCGTTTCTCCGAGGAGAAGCGAAGAACCATCGGCGAAGAGATCGCCTGGTTGCTCAAAGCCGGGTTCATCATGGAAGTATTCCACCCCGAATGGCTGGCCAACCCGGTCCTCGTCCTGAAGAAAAACGGTACTTGGCGCATGTGTATCGACTACACCAGCCTGAACAAGGCATGCCCCAAGGACCCGTTCGCTCTGTCGCGGATTGACCAAGTCATCGACTCCACAGCCGGCTGCGAGCTCCTGTCCTTCCTGGACGCCTACTCCGGCTACCACCAGATCAAGCTGGACCCGGCCGACGCCCTCAAGACGTCCTTCATCACGCCCTTCGGGGCGTACTGCTACATCACCATGTCGTTCGGGCTGAAGAACGCCGGCGCCACCTTCCAGCGCTGCATGCAGAAATGCCTGCTGCCCTAGCTCGGCAGAAATGTGCACGTCTACGTCGACGACATCGTGGTGAAGACCAAGCAGCACCTCACGCTCCTGGCCGACCTCAAGGAAACCTTCGCCAATCTGCGCCGGTTCCAGATCAAGCTCAACCCGGAGAAATGCGTCTTCGGCGTGCCGGCTGGCCAGCTCCTCGGCTTCCTCGTCTCGGCGCGCGGCATCGAGGCCAACCCGGAGAAGATCAAGGCAATCGAGCGCATGCGCAAGCCGACCCGGCTGCGCGACGTCCAGAAGTTCACCGGCTGCTTGGCCTCTCTCAGCCGGTTCGTCAGCCGGCTGGGAGAGAGGGCCCTGCCCCTGTATCAGCTGATGAAGAAGACGGCGGCGTTCGAGTGGAGCGACCAGGTAGACGAAGCCTTCCGCGACCTCAAGCGCATGCTGTCAACCGCGCCCGTCCTGGCCGCGCCGCCTGAGAAAGAGCCACTCCTGCTATACATCGCCGCCACCTCTCGCGCGGTCAGCACGGTGCTGGTCGTCGAGCGCCCGGAGGAGGGCAAGGTGCAGCCAGTCCAGCGTCCGGTGTACTACCTCAGCGAGGTGCTCTCCGCCTCCAAGCAGAATTATCCCCACTACCAGAAGATGTGCTACGGCGTGTACCTTGCCGCCAAGAAGCTGAGGCAGTACTTCCAAGAGCACGCCATTACCGTGGTGAGCACGGCCCCCATCGGCGAGATCATGGGCTGCCGGCATGCCTCTGGCCGGGTGGCCAAGTGGGCCTTTGAGCTAGCCGACCACACAATCCTCTACGAGCCGCGCACCACCATCAAGTCCCAAGCGCTGGCCGACTTCCTCGTCGACTGGACCGAGACACAATACCTGCCGCCAGCGCCGGAGTCGACTCACTGGCGCATGCACTTTGACGGCTCCAAGATGCGCAACGGCTTGGGAGCCGGCATCGTGCTATCCTCCCCCAAGAACGACCGGCTGCGGTACGTGCTCCAGATCCATTTCGCCGCCTCCAACAACGTCGCCGAGTACGAAGCTCTCGTGCACGGCCTCCGGTTGGCCAGGGAGATCGGCATCCGGCGCATCCTCTGCTACGGCGACTCGGACCTGGTGGTGCAGCAAGTTTCCGGCGATTGGGACGCCAAAGACGCCAACATGGCCAGCTACCGTTTCCTGGTCCAGCAACTCTCCGGCGGGTTCGATGGTTGCGAGTTCCTCCACGTCCCACGCGCCGACAACGAAGCAGCCGACGCCTTGGCCAAAGTAGGCTCCACCCGGCAGGCCATCCCGTCCGGCGTCTCCCTCGAGCACCTGCGGAAGCCGTCCATCAAGCCGTCTCCCGAGTCGGAGTCCATCTTCGTCCCGGGCGACCCCAGCGCGCCCCCACCCGGCACTGGGATTCCCGGCCCAAGCTCGAGGACTGCCAGCACCAGCCCGGGGACTGCCGTCTCCAGCTCGGGGGCTGCCGTCTCGGGTCCCATCCCGGCGACCGTCCTCACGGTGGTCACGGCGCCCTCCTGAGCTCGGCCAATCCTTGCCTTCTTGGAAGACGGCGAACTTCCCATCGACGAAACTGAAGCCCGGCAAGTGCAGCGGCGCGCGTCCGCCTACGGCATCATCAACCACGAGCTCGTCAAGCGCAGCACGACGGGCGTGTTCCAGCGCTGCATCGAGCAGAACAAAGGGATCGAGATCCTCCTCGACATCCACCAGGGCGAGTGCGGGCACCACGCCGCCTCGAGATTCCTGGTGGCCAAAGCATTCCGGCACGGTTTCTACTGGCCCACGGCCCTGCAAGACGCCGAGGAACTGGTCCTCAAGTGCGAGGGCTGCCAACGCTTCAGCAAGCGTAGCCGCCAGCCGGTTTCGGCCCTCCGAACCATCCCGATCACATGGCCCTTTGCCGTCTGGGGACTCGACATGGTGGGGCCCTTCAAGACCGCCCGAGGCGGCATGATGCATCTCCTCGTCGCCATCAACAAATTCACCAAGTGGATCGAGGCCAGGCCGATCAAGAAGCTCGACGGGCCCACAGCCGTCCGATTCATCAAGGATATCGCGGTTCGCTACGGCATGCCGCACAACATCATCACCGACAACGGCACCAACTTCGCCAAGGGCGCGCTGGCTCACTACTGCTCTGCATCCGGCATCCGGCTCGACTTGGCCTCCGTCGCCCATCCCCAGTCGAACGGCCAGGTCGAGCGGGCAAATGGCCTCATCCTAGCCGGCATCAAGCCGCGACTCGTCGAGCCGCTCGTGCGCTCACCCGGCAGCTGGCTCGATGAGCTGCCGGCCATCCTCTGGAGCCTCCGGACGACGCCGAACCGCTCCACCGGGTTCACCCCGTTCTTCCTCGTCTACGGAGCTGAAGCCATCATTCCAACCGACGTCGAGTTCGACTCACCCCGGGTGGCGATGTACACCGAAGCCGAAGCAAAAGAAGCACGCGAAGACGGCGTTGATCTGCTCGAGGAGGCGCGCCTCCTGACCCTCAGCCGGTCCGCCATCTACCAACAAGGCCTGCGCCACTACCACAGCAAGAAGATCAAGCCCCTCGCGTTCCGCGAAGGCGACCTCATACTCCAGCTCGTCCAGCGAACAGCCGGGCAGCACAAGCTGGCCTCCCCCTGGGAAGGCCCCTTCATCGTCAGCAAGGCTCTCTGCGACCGGAACGCATACTACCTCATCGACGCGCAGAAGCCGAACAAGCGCAAGCGAGATGCAGCCGGCGAGGAGTCCAGCCGGCCCTGGAACGCGGAGCTCCTCCGTCCGTTTTACAGTTAAACCCATGTATGTATGCATCACCATCTTTTGGACTTAATCAAAGCAGGCAGCTCCCCCGTTCTTATGTTTCCTGCCGAGTCGGCGCAGCCGGCTCGGGGGCTCGGGGGCTCCCTTTTTCCCGCTTTATTCTGTGTCTACACACAACCATGTTTTTTCTAATTCCCCCACCGAGTCGGCATAGCCGGCTCGGGGGCTCGGGGGCTAGCCGGCTAGACCACGCCCCGTCTTTTTTCCCTTAGTCCGTCTCGGAGTGTACGATCCGCCAAAGCCCTCTCTTCGCCAACCACAGCCGGCTCCCGGCTGTCCGGCCGGCAAGAGCCAAAGGCCGGAAGCGTCGTTACGCAAGAACGACTAAGGAGACAGCCCGGCACGGCCAACCCGGCTTAACCCGTTTTATCTCGCCTGTTCGCCGCACGACTGGCTGTGCGCCAGGCGGCCTCGCCGCCTGCCGCCAGCCAGCCCAGTGGGTGTTTCGCTCGCGCTCAACGTCCGAAAAAGCCTAAGTACTGTGCGTTCACTCTCAAAGCCGAGTTCCCGTCCTAGCCACAGTCCGCAACCCGGCTGTCCGGCTAGCGGGAAGGAAGCCCAGAGAAACAACAAACAGGAAAAGGCCCAAGTCCGAACAGCAGAAAGTGAAATCACCACGACAGTTGGCGCCAAATCGCATGCCAAATTTATATATAGCATGGGCCTTCGGCCACGAGTTCATTACATTGAACTACACCCCCAGTGGGTGGACCTGCTACCTAACAAAAGTTTGAGCACAGAAAAAACAAAGGCCCTAAGCGGCACCCGCGTCGTCTCCGGCCGGCATCGGCCCAGCCAAGGTGGACGCAGCCGCCGGGTTGGGTCCAGCGCTCTCCGCCGTCCTCTCCGCCGTGGCGTCGTCGTCCGCGTCAGTCTCGTCGTCGGCATAGGAGCCCGTCTCGGCCGAGCTACCGTCCGAGTCGTCGAGCAGAAGGCCGAGCATGTCGGCAGGGAGCTCCTCGCCGTCTTCTGTCCGCTCGACGACGAACTCGTCGTGCGGGGCGAACGCTGCCAAGTAGCTGGCCCGCCCGGCGATCTGCTGCGCCCGCCCCGCCAAGTCCTCCTCCGCACCGGCCCGCTGCGCCGCCAGACGGTCGAGGTCCACGCCTGGATACCACGACACGACGAAGCGCAGCGCCGTCTCCGCGCCGGCCCGGGCCGCGGAGGCCCTCCACGCACCGAGTCGCTCCACGCCGGCCTCCAGCCACCGCGCCAGCCGGGTGACGCTGTTCGGCGCCACCGCGCTTGGCCAGAGGCCGCTCGCCATGCCCAAGCCGGCCTCGAACAGGCGACACATCTGCTCCTCCACGGCCCGAAGACGGGCCTCGCCGGCAAGAACAAGCTCCGAGAAGGACCAGGCGGTGTACGCGTCGATCTCTGCCCCCAGCTCGCGCTGCTCGGCCCGGTGGGCGTACACGGCCGCATCAGCCGCCTCCTGTGTCTCCGGGAAGACTCCTGGCAAAGGAAAGAAACAAGTCAGTCAAAGAAGGCAACTTGCCGGCTTCGCCAGCCGGCCCGAAGAAAGAGATGATACTTACGGGCGAAGGTCTCGTCAAGGTGCTGCGCCTCGCCCAGCATCCCGCTCTCCCGGATCTCCGACGCGCGAGCCTGGGCCTCGAGATCCTTCTCGAGCTGGGCGATCTTCCTGCCGGCGTCCGCCAGCTCCTCGGCCGCCTTGCCGCGCTCCTCCGCCAACCGGCCCAGCTCCGCCTGATGGGCCTCCTCCGCCCTGGCCTTCTCGGCCACCATCCGGTCCACCTCGGCCTGGAGCCGGTCGCGGTCGCCGACGGCGAGGTCGCGCTGCTGGCCGGCTTCCGCAAGCCGGCCTCGAAGGCCTGGCACCTCGGCTGCATCGGCTGCGCGACAAGATTCCCGGTCAGATGCCGGAAGCAAGGATTAGAAGAAAAAGTCAAGGCTCTAAGATTCGACCCGGCTGCTCCGCAGTCCGGCCCGAATCTCGGGGGCTACACCCAGTGGGTGCGCTGGCGCGCACCCACTGAAGGCACGAAGGCATACCTTGGACCCGATGCAACTCCTCCTCCGAGGCGGCGAGCCGGGTTCTGGCCTCGCGGTACCGTTCCCGGAGCCGGTTGAACGCGCTGGCCCGCAGGTCGTACAGATGCTGCGCGCAGACAGAAGATTAAGATAATGCAAAAGACGACCATAAGATTCGACACGGCTGCTCCGCAGCCCGGACGAACCTCGGGGGCTACACCCAGTGGGTGCGCTGGCGCGCCCCCACTGATTCAACAATCAAGATAGAAGAAAAAGCTCACCGCGATCGCCTGCTCCAGCTGCCGTGCCCGGTCCAGCTCCTCCCGGAGGAAGGCCTACAGGCGCTCGTCCCGGCCGTGAAGTTGCGAGCGCAAGGCATCCGCCGCATCGTCCTCCCGGGTTCGCGGCCCCACCACGGCCTCGCTGGAGCTCGCCCACGGAAGCTGAAGTGCGGTCCCGGCGCCGGATCCACTTCCACCCGGCCGCTCGGGGTCCATGGCGGCTTGGGGCGGCACGACCGCCAGGGTGCCGGTGCCTTCTGCCGCGGCCCCGCGGCCGGCGTCGGCTGCGCTTGGCCGGATGGCGCGGAGTCCGCCTCGCGCCTTTCCCCGCCGTCCTCGCCTCCCTCCGCCGGGTTGGCCCGGGGCGGCGTGTCCACGACGATCTCCTCGTCAACGTCCGACCTGCCGCCGGTCGGCTCCGCCCTCGTCTCCGGATCGCCCGCTCCCGCCGGCTGCGGCTCAATGACCGTCACCGCCGGCGCCGAGCCTGTCTCCATCTCCGGCCAGGCCAGATCCGCGGTAGGCCTGGCCCGCGTCGCGGAGGCCCTCTCCCACGCCTGGGCCGAGGCCTCCCGCATCGCCTTCTCGGCCTCAGCCCGGTCCCGCCAGGCGGCACGCGTCGCCGCCTCAAGATCCTGGCCGGACTGGCGGGCCTCGAGTTCTTCCTCCCCGGACTGACTCGGCGGAGGGTCGACGGCGCTGCTCCTGGTCTTCCTCCAGGTGACCTCGCCCGCCGCGGCCTCCGTCGCCGCCACCTCCAAGTCAAGAGCCGACCTGTGCACGGCGGATTCGTCACGGCGAAGGCATAAGGAAGAAAAAAGATAATCCACAAGACGACAGTTGGCGCCCCACAAATAAGGCAAGGAGCACTTACCCGATGACCGTCGGGGGCTCCCGCCTCGGCCCTACGGACGGGGTGAGCCGGCGCTTCTTCTTCACGACGGCCCTCGCACGCGCCGGCTCCGCCGCCGGGCGTTTCGCGGCCGGTCTCGCCTCGACCACCTCCTTCCCGTGCGGCCGGCTGGCGGTCGCCGCCGCGCGAGCCGGCCCGGCGCCAGCCGCCTTCCGCAGCCGTCTTGGGGGGTCGACGCTGGCGTCCTCCCCAGCCGAGGGCGCTGCACCGTGGGCGTCGGTCAGGCTCTCCTCGTCGTCATCCGGCCAGTCCCGCAGTAGATCTGGAGGCGGAGACTTACCTGCGACCCGCGACCCGCCGGCTGCGACGTCGGCCAGGCGCGCCTCGACCGCCCCCTCCTCCGCCTCGGCGCCGGCCTCCTCCACATCCGAGTCGGGCAGGTCGGCCAGCAGGATCTGGGCGTTCGACCCGTCGTGGTTCCGCTGGCTGGCGAATAGCTGCGGCCATCCCGCGGCGTCAGGACGCAAGAATAACGTCGAAGCGGCAAAATATAAAGACCAGGGACTCACCGCAGGCGCCGGGTTCTCCCGGTGGTAGGGCGCCTTCCCGAAGCTCCACTCCCCCTCCTTCAGCGCGGCCTTGGAGATGTAGTTGACCCGCTGGACGATCCCAGCCGGCGTCAGCTCCTTGGTCGACATCCGGGTTGGGTCGTGCCGGCCGCTCATGTCGCCAATCCGGTGTGCCCGGCGCTGCAGCGGCAGAACCCGGCGGGCGATGAAGGCCGCGATGAGATCGGCTGGCTTCAGCCCTTCGTTCCTCGTCAGCTCCCTGACCCGGCCGCAGATCTTCTCCATCTCCTTCGACGGCTCCTTGGGGCGGTACCCCCAATTCGGTTTCTCGAGCGGCGGCGCGTCAAAGAACGGCGGAAGGTTGATGACGTCGACAGCCGGGTCGGCGTTCCGGACGTAGAAAAACGTCGACTGCCACTTCTTGGCCGAGTCCTCAAGCGGCAGCTTGGGAAACGGCCCGTTTGGCCGGCCGGTGACCACCGCTGCGCCGCAGTCGGACATGGCGCCGGCTGACGCTCCCTGCTGCTTGAGGAAGAACATCATCGCCCACAGCTCCACAGTCGGCAGCATCCCGAGATAGCCTTCGCAGAGCGTGGCAAAGCCGGCTACCTGCAACACGGCGTTGGCGCCGAGATGATGCGGCTGCAGCCCGAAGAAATCGAGCCACGCGCGGAAGAAGAGACTCGCGGGGAGGCCGAGCCCACGCTCGAAGTGCGAGAAGAAGACCACATGCTCGCCCTCCTGCGGCGCCGGCACCCTCTCCGGGCCCGGCGCGCGCGCGAGCAGCGCCTCCGCCGGCGGCAGCCGCTTCGTGCGGCGGAGGTACCGGATGTTTTGCTCCATCATGATGGAGCCCTCCCAAGAGCCTTTCGGCAGCGCCATTGGGGAGGGTTTTCCGCGGGCGGCGAGATTCGGCGATGGAGAGGAGGAAGAGAGGAGGAGGGCGGCGCGCTGCGGGCTTCGGGTCGTGGCGTGCAGCAGGCGTGGGCGAGGCGACGACGGCGGCATCACTTCGCTCGGGCACGGCGGAGAAGGAGAGGAAGCAGATGAGGAGCGAGGGGCAGGGGTGCGAGCGCGGGCGTCTCCGTCGCACTCCCCACTTCTCGTTTATAACCACGCGAAATCGTGGGGGAGTGGGATCGGCTGCGCCCACAATCCCCACTCCCCCGCACTGCGCGCGCGCGTTCCCCACGCGCAGTAACTACGCGGGGAAGCGCAATCGCCAACGGTCGCCGCAGTGAATCCCCCACGCGCGGGCCGAGGGCGTGTAGTGGCGGGCCCGAGCCGCGGTCACGTCCCGTCGCGCGCGTGGGCTGGCAGGCCTCGCCCACCGCAAGGCCGCACGTGGCAGCCCGTCGAGCTGCGGCGGGCGCAAATCGGCGTACGAAGCAAGACCCATCTGGCGGGCATTTCCGTTTACCGCTCAGGCCGGGGTGCCGCGACCCGGCCCCCGGAGGCCGGCCCCCCCGTCGCGCGCGTCCGCTGCCGCGAAGCCGGCAAGCTGCCAGGCGAAGCCGCCCGGCCGAACTCCGGCGCTTCATCAACAGAACCGGCTCCTCAGGGTGGTAAGCTGCAAAGGCTCCCCTGCCTGAAGCCGGCGAACCTTCACAGCTTCGGGGACTACTGTCGGGGGGATCACCCCGGGTAGGCAACGGAGCCCGAATCCCTTTCGGAAAATCATCAGAGCAAGACAAGTCCCTCTGCCCGGCTTGCCAAGCACGCCGGCTCCCCAGCACGAGCCGGCTCGGCGTGGCGACCCGGCCTGGCCGGCTGGCCGCGAGGCGGCGAAGCCTTAGCAACGAAGCAAGCGGTGCTACAGCGCTCCTCCCTTTACCCTGACAGAGCAGGTGAGGCTGCAGCTTTCCTTGCGCCCCCGCCCGAGGCGGGCGGTGTCAGTGAGGCGCGGTCCTGTAGAAACGGCGGCGCCGACCTCCCTCTGACGATGGACAAGACGCGCCACAGTGCCTCGAACCCAAACTGACGAGACAAGACCCGTCACGATGCCCGCGCCAGGCAGGTGCGGCGCACCTGGCGACCCGGCATCCCGGCATCTGGCGACCCGGCGACCCGGCCACCGGATCCCGGTCAATGACACCAGGGGCCCACGCCTCTGGTACGTTACCGTTGTAACCCTGGGGGTCGGCCTATAAGACCCCCAGGGAGGCCTCCGTGCAGAGGGATCGGGTTTTAGTGGCTGAGAGTTCGAGTTAGTGCGGTAAGGTCAGTTCTCACCCTAGCTAGCTCTCTCCAGATCACGAACACTCGCACAGGAGAGGCAGAACGGTGGCTCAGCCCCTTCTCCCTCCTCCGTCCAAGCAGCTCCAGGAGCGACTCTGTAACCTTTGTGCTTATCAGCTCACACGGCAGGAGTAGGGGTGTTACCTCTCCAGAGGGCCCCGAACCTGGGTACGTCTTGTGTCCCGCACTCGCTCGTGCCAACCTCGCCTCCGGAACCCACCGGCGTCCTATCGTAGCCCCACCTCATAAGTCATCTCATGGCATCTGCCGTTAATCACGCACCCCCAGCGAGAATACCATGACAATTAGGCTTGGAGCAACCAAACATCATGTTTTGCATCTTCACTGCCATAATCCTCAACTGCTGCCAATCAAATGTCATGTGTCAAACCACCTCATGACGCCTGTAAAAAAACTACCTCATAATGCAATGCATGTAATCAAACATGATTTATAGCCTGCATTACCTTAGGCAGACTCTACAGGGCCACAGAAGCAAAGAGGCCAAAATGGCTGGCAACCAAACATGCCCTGAGTGACTACAAATACTCCTCTCATCTGCATCTTTAGCTAAAGTTTGTCCATTGACGACAATGGGTCACCTCATCGGCGTGCTCCCGCCTCTCCCCGATTGCATCGCCAGCCTGTGTTTTCTCCTCGTCGCGGTCTTCATCTTGACCGCTCACCGTCGTAGAATTGAGCACGTGACAGGCTGGCTGCGTAAGCTCGCGCCTGTGACCACTCGGGCTGCGCGGGGCTCCCGGCGTGGCCTCTCCATCCAGGTGACAGACCGTGCGATAGCGCACCGCGCCTTGGTGGAGCACAGCGCCGCGTTCCTCGACCGCCCCACCGGTGCGGTGCCAAGTACCATCCTCACGCGTAACCGCCACCACAACATCCTGTCGGCGCCGTACGGCCCCTACTGGCGCGCCGTCCGCCGGAACGTGGCTGCCGGCGTCCTCTACCCATCTCGCCTCGGCCGACTCAGCGACACCCGTGCCCGCGTGATGGGCGACCTGGTGGGCGACCTCAGATCCGGCGGCCCGGCAGCCGAGAGCCTCTATTTCGCCGTGTACTCTGTCCTCGTCGAGATGTGCTTCGGCATGGACGTCGTCTCCAAGCTTGGGGAGACACGCCTCCGTGCCATGCAGAAGTTCCAGCGTGACATCCTCCTCGCGTTGCCCTCTTTTGGGGTGCTTGTGAGGTACCCGAGGATCAGCAAGCTCCTTTACCCGTCACGGTGGCGCCAGCTTCTCGCTCTACGGCGGCAGCAAGAAGAATCGTTCTTGCCGCTCGTCGCCGAGGTCAAGAATAACCGGGAGGACAAGCATGACGCCAGCTTCAAGACGTACGTGGAGTCCCTCCTGGAGCTACGAATCCATGAAGACGGTGGCCGGGCCGTCACCGATGGCGAGCTCGTCAGCCTTATCTCGGAGTTCCTCGGCGCCGGCTCAGAGTCCACGGCTGCTGCGCTACAATGGACGATGGCCAACCTCGTAAAACGCCCCGACCTGCAGCAGAAGCTGCGGATCGAAGTCGACGCCATTGGCTGCAACCAGCGCATCATCGAGGAGGCTGAGCTATCGCGGATGCCCTACCTCAAGGCCGTCGTGCTCGAGAGCCTGCGGCGCCACCCGCCGTTTCCGTTCGTGGTGCGCCAGATGGAGGGCAAGGAGGCTGCCGAGTCGCTCGGCCTGACAAGCGTGCCGGGCGGCGGTGCGACGGTGAATTTCCTCGTTGGGAAGATCGGCCGCGACGCGTCAGCGTGGTCGGATCCGACAGAGTTCACGCCTGAGCGGTTCATGCCCGGCGGGGACGGCGAGGACGCGGACCTGACTTGCACGAGGGAGCTCAGAATGATACCATTCGGAGCCGGGAGGCGCGCCTGCCCGGCGATCGCGCTGGCGATGCTGCACCTCGAGTACTTCGTGGCCAACCTGGTCAGGGAGTTCGAGTGGTGGGAGGCCGACGGCGAGGACAACGCGGTGGACCTCAACGAGTTCCGCGGGTTCTTCATCACCGTCATGGATCGCCCGCTCCGCGCGCGCCTCGTGCCTCGCGACGCAGTGTGACATGCATGATGCATGACCCTCCGGATGCACCCGTCGGTGCCGTTCGTCCTACGCCGAGGACGCTAGGTTGCTGGGCGAAACTACCGTGCCGGCCAGCGGCTACTTGAACGTGCGGTTTGTTGTGGGGAGCATTGGGAGAGACAGGAGGACCTGGAGGGATCGCGACGAGTTCCAACCTGAGCGGTTCCTGACTGTTGGCGAGGCGGAGGGCCGAGGGCGTCGGGCCATCAGCAGGTCCCAAGGAGATGAAGATGATGCCGTTTGGTGCGGTGCGGGGCATAGGTTCTGCCCGGGCATGGGTCTGGCCATGGTGAACATTAAGTGCTTCTTGGCCGCGCTCGTGCGCGAGTTCGAATGGGCGCCGCCGGCGGAGGGCGGCGGCGGGGTCTCACGCGACGCACCCGTGCCGTGTAGAGTATCAGCTGCACATGTGTGTCCTCGATGGTTCATCAGTTAACCCACTTTCAGTTCGCCAGCTAGCTTCTCGATCATGAGATGTGCCGGTGCCATGTTCGTTGTAGCTAGCGGCACGTGCAAAGATACCATGTCCAGCCTCCCAAGCCTCCACTATCTCCCACACAGGCACACCAAATTAATCACCTGTGTTCCTGCCTTCGGGCGAATTGTAAGGGCATGCATCACGCTTCTCCAAAGAAAAAGAGCATCTCTAACAGACGCGCTAGATAAGCCGCGCGCTGGAAAAAACAGCTATATAGCGCGCACGTGACCAAAAATAGCGCTCCAGCAGCTGCGCTAAAATCCTGCGCGCGGTAAACAAGGTTCAGCACGCTGGGGAAAACGGCATCGCGCGCTGCGTATTTGGTGCGACCGCTCGCGCGCGCTGCAAAATCTGTGCTGCTACAGGTGGGGCCGCCAGATTGGGCACCGTGTTTTTGTGCATCTGACAAACCTCTTCGTCGCTCCCGCGCACAAAAAGACTATTTTGGCGCTGCAAAAAAAAATTTAGCGCGCCGCGCAACCGCGCGTCTGTTGGAGATGCTCTAAGACTGATTAGTTTCATCAGCAAAATGATGCGATGATATTGTTTGCATAAACTTGTCTGTGTGCACTACAGGGAACCGCAGTTGCAGTGTGCCTGTACGAATTTCCCGGAGAGCCACCATGGGGCGCTCTGGTTGGCACCTTCTTGAGCTCTTCTCTGGCGAGGAAAACGTTGCACACACGGCCTGAGAAGTGAGGACCCTCGCTCTCCTCTCCTTGAGACGAGTGTTTAATTGGAAGTAGTAAATCTTTCTTCCAGCCCATATCTTGACAGATTTGCCCACAAAATGATTCATCCTAGGCACTTTCATGTTCTGAGTACCATATTTGTGGTGGCTCCGAAGACAAGCGTGAATGCTACACTCGAATACCTGAAACTGAAAGCATCGGACCAAGGTAAGCACGATATTGAAAAGGTAAGATGCATATTTCTATATGAAGATGCATATATATACAGTTACCTGATGCGGGCATTGGGGGAATCAGGTTCCTAGGGGGCATTGGGGGCCTTACGCGAACCGGTTTGCTTTCTTGCGCCTCGACGATCACCACATCGGAGGTCAGAAAAGACTTGGCAACAACAGCAGAATGCTCTATGCAACACCTCACAACCTGGTACATTTGTGCAGGACAGACGATTTGCAGAGTCAGTAATGTCATTCAACGCTATTATTTGGTTTAGTTCGAGAGATGCAGGATTATTTTACCATCCTTCTATGATTGTTTCACTAACCTTTGATGGGTCCAATATTCCAGAAGCCATCAAGTCTTCATAGCAGCCGTTGGCAGCATTGTAGCCATAACTTGCATTGTCATTTGACAGCACCTTCAACAGCAGCAGTCAAATGCATGTTAACCAGAATTTATCCTCAGGTAGAGAATAGTTTACCAGACAAATGTGTAACATGTAACTGAACCGAAAGAGGTACTGCTCTCTATTGATAACCTTTTCGATGACGAACTTGCCACTCATCCCGGCATTGTTAGCTATTAGTGTGGTAGGGTAGCTCAGAGCATGTTTGAAGATGTCAGCACCAATCTGAACACGGAATGAAAGGAGTTATGGCTCAAGACAGAAAAATCAGTGCATTTATCAGTGTGGTAAATGGCCATCCAAACTATATATGTATTGCTGCAGTATCCATGGATCAAGAAATCTGTATTTTCGATAAAGCACAAGCACCTTGACTACTACAAAAGCATAGTTGCACCAGTAGGTCAGAATTGTGGTGAACTCGAGTTGGGCCTGTAGATTGCAGTATATGTTTTATTCTTGAATATATCAGGAATTATAGATATAAGAACCCAGAGTAGGAGTAAATAAATTAATGAATTTTTTATGTGCATCATTGACTGTTTTTTTATAAGGGCCAATATATTAATATCAAGATGACACCAAGTACACCGTGTCTCTGCAACATCACAATGTGAAGAGCTAGACGAGACATCGAGGTTGCACACAGCCAAATCATTCACTGCTTGGTGGACAAGTGAAATCCATGTGTAGTACGGATTTTGGAATACTGATTGTGCTATTGTGAGTTGTTGCCAGTTTCGTGTTTTTTTGCTGTGCACTGCAGTCCTTCTCTATAAACATTTTATGTTTGTCAGATGGTAATTGTGCAATGAAATCGGGATGATGTGGCCCTCTCATATGCCATGGTTTGTTCTCAGATTTAATATAGATCAAGATTTAGGTTTTTGATCTCCAGAAATTAGCAAGATGGATATTATAAACGTTTAGTAACGTGTGTTCATTAGATCATCTACTCGGTAGTTCTATAGTCCTTCAGACAATTTCTACAGTGGTAATTAGGGCCACATGCTCATTCTTTCCCTAGTTGCATTTTGACCGTAAATGAAACCATAGTATGTTACCTTCTGCTCTAAATTATCCAATGATTCCTTGATCATGTCAATCTTCTGGGATAATCTTAGTAGGCTGCATCCACCACCAACTACAACACCTTCCTCAATAGCTGCCTGAAATATCCAAAATGAGGTTATGAAATAGGAAAATTGTACTTCACAGAACCTCGCATAATAAGATTGTAGATTGGTTAATGATACCATGGTTGCATTAAGGGCATCTTCAATTCTCAGCTTCTTATCTTTCAGCTCAATGACTGTTTGAGCACCAACCTGCAATTAACTTGACGCCAGATTTTTAGAATCATGCAGTCCAAACGGCACAAAAGGCTAGTTGCACAAAGTTTTGCTTAGTTAGCTAAAAATACTTGTGACACCTGATGACCTGAATGATTGCAATTGCACCAGATAACCTTGCAATCCTCTCACCCAGTATCTTTTTCTGGTACCTCTCCTTTGAGTTCTGGAAATTAGAAATGAAAAATATGACCGCATTAAGACGACCATATTCATAGGTCCATGGTAGCTTCAGGAAGCTTTAACTGCAGTTTCTCCAGTACGTACATATAAAACGTCACATGGACTATTCCATGTTTTGCATCAAACTATTGGGCTATACCTCAACTTGACCTTTTATCTGAGCAACCCTTTTCTCAACTGCATGAAGGGTGCTTCCATCAGTAACAATTAGTGTTGAATCTTTCTTGACTATTACTTTAGAAGCAGAGCCTAAGAACTCTTTCCCTGCCTCTTCTAGTGTGTATCCCATGTCATCTCTCACTACTGTACCTGAAAACCAACAAGAGATGTTTGATGACTGGAGTTGCATCAGTTGATTTCGTGACCCAGTTATGTACCTCCTGTTATGATTGCAATGTCTTCTAAGCATTGGGTTTTTTGTTCACCGAAAGAAGGAGCCTTAATTGCTGCCACTTTGATCATCCCTTATAGCTTGTTTCTCGTCAAAGTAGCCAATTCTTCTTCTTCGACATCCTCAGCAATTATTAACAATGGAAAATCTTCTTTTACAGCACTAAAGCATACCCTTAAAAGTTCCCTTGGATCAGAAATTATCTTGTCAACCAACAGGATCTACAAAAGACAAAACATAATTCTTGAAATTATCCAGCAGAGTGATGTGTGTGCATCTTCTGATGCAGTGGCCTGGGGAGACATGATGGAGATATCTGCACTACCTTACAGTCAGTGTACTCCGCAGACATATTTGCATGATTAGTCACAAAGAAAGGTGAGAGGTAACCACGTTCAAACCGCATTCCTTCGACAACCTCCAAACTGTTTACAGTGCTTCTCCCGTTTTCAATTCTAACCATGCCTTCCCTGCCTACTCTTTTAAAAGCATCAGAAATCATGTTTCCGATAGCGTAATCATTTCCGGCGCTAACTGCAGCCACGTGTGCTATTTCATGATCTTCAATCTAGAAGGCAGCAATTTACAAAATGTTACAATATCTTTGTTAAGAACATACAGAAACATTCATAGTCATAGCTTAACTGATAAACCATACCTCCCGTGACATCAACTTGAGTTCAGAAACCAAAGCATCAGCTGTCCTCCCAATGCCACGCGCAATTTGGACCGGGTTCATTCCAGCAGCAAGAACCTACTTTTTGAAAATATTCAGATGCAGGTTTAGGTTTCAGAATTGTTTGTGGCAATGTTCATTATACCAAAAACTTCTCCTGACGACTTTTCAAACCAAGAAATACAGCGAACTATAATTCTGTATCAGCATACCTTCATTCCTTCAGCAATCAGGCCTTGAGCAAGGGTTATAGAAGTGGTACACCCATCGCCGGCAATATCGTTCGTCCTGGCGCCGGCCTGTCTGACCAATTTAACTCCTAGATTTTCCAGCGGATCCTCCAACTCGATCTTGCACAATCCAGTAGAGAAAAATGAGTTTACTGAAAATTCTCATTGTCCAAAAGATTGTAAAATACCCAGACATTGCAAGAACATATACTGAATTTGAAGAGCAGACCGGCATGAGATGAGTGGGTCAGTGGGAGTACCTCCTTGAGGACCGTCTCCCCATCGTTGACGATCTTGGGAGGGCCATACTTGTTGGCGAGCACCACATTCCTCCCCTTGGGACCCAGGGTGACCCCCACCAGCCGCGCCACCAGGTCCACGCCAGCCTGCAGAGCGCAGACCCAATTGTCATCCGTCGCAAGAAGCTAAATTCAGAACCCACCATGGTTGAAGCGTTGCGGCGTTACCTGCAACTTCTTGGTGGCGGAGAGGTCGTGGTTGAAGTGCAGGTCCTTGTAGACGGGCATCGGCGGCGTCTTCTTGGGAGAGAAGGGCAGGGTGGGGGCCTTGCTGGAGAGGGAGGGGGGAGGGGACGGAGGGAGCGGCATCCTCGACATGCTGCTTCCCTGTGCAGAGGTGGAGATTGGCTGAGGACAACGATCAGGCTTGCTGTTGCAGGGAGGAAGGCCGTGGATACGCGGTTGTGTCGCGCCAAAAAGCGTCCTAGAAAAGAAAAAAAAATCTACTCTGCCAGTCCCGTCCGGCCGTCCTGGCGTCTGAGCCAAAAGGGCGAAGAGAGGCCCCGCCGGACGGAGGGCAAACCCTATTTGGCGCCCGTTATAGGACATTTTGCTAACGGGCGCCTGCAGCGCACACCCCTCTGCTGCAATTTGGGCCGGCCCAGTTGCTTTCTTTCTCTTTTTCTGTAAAAACTGGAAAAAAAGGTTGGGCATGGTAGCAACGCAGCAACCACTTGGGACAACCCACCACATGTGACAACTTATTCATTTTTCTCCTTCTATTCTTTCTTCAGATCGCGACCGGTTTTCTCGTTTTCCTCTTTTTTGGAACGGTTTTATTTGTTTTTTCTTTTTCTTTTTCTTGTCTTTTTCTCTGTTTCTTTTTTGTTTTCTTTTTCTTTTACAAATGCGTGTACTTTTCTCAATTTTTGTAATTTGTTTTTAAAATCGATGAACTCTTTTTAAAATTTATGAACTTTTTTTAGAAACGATGAACTTTTTTCAAATTTGATGAACTTTTTTGCAAAATTGATGAACTTTTTTATAAATCGATGAACTTTTTTGAAACTTGATGAACTTTTTTAAAATTGAATGAACTTTTACCAAAATTGATGAACTTTTTTCAAATTCGATGAAGCTTTTTCAAGTTTGATGAACGAATTTTCAAATTTGATGAACTTTTTTTTTGCAAAATCAATTAATTGTTTTCAAATATGCAAACTTGTTTCTCAAAGTTGATGAACCTTTTTTCAAAATCAATGAATTTTTTTTCAAAATCGCTGAACTTTTCTCAAATTTGTGAAATACTTTTCAAAATTGATGAAATTATTTTCAAATCAATTAATTGTTTTCCAATTTGTGATCGTTTTTCTTCAAAAATGATGAACCATTTTTCATAATCAATGAACTTTTTTAAAAAATTGTTGAACTTTTTTGAAATTTACATTTTTGAAATTTGTGAACTGTTTTTCGAAATCAATGAACTTATTTTGAAATCAATGAACTGTTTTTCAAAATTGTTGAACTTATTTTCAAATCAATGAACGTTTTTTTAAATTGTGAACGTTTTTCTTTCAAAAAATCATGAACTATTTTTGAAAATAGATGAGCATTTTTGTAAATTTAGAAAAACTTCATCAAATTTTTCTCAAGTTCGTGGTTTTTCCTATTTTTTATGAATTATTTTTCAGGTTTTTCGTTTTCTTTTTTGAAATAATTTACTTTGGGTATATTATATGTTATATGCTGTACTGAAAGGGTCAAATAGTACTTATTCCTGATAGCAGACAACGTCCGGGGTACTCTATTTGCATTTTTTTTCTTGACGTTTCTTTTCGGCAAGTTGTTGGGCCGGCCCACTAGGGGGCGCGTGCCAACGCTGCTTGCGCTAACTGGCGCTTAAAGCGCCAAAAGGAGCACCCCGGACGGAGGGCAGCAGGTGGCGGAGGAGCTGGGCGAAGAGAGGCCCCGTCAGTTGCTCGGCCTGGACAAGGCTTGCTTCAGCCCACGAGGGGAGAAACAGGTGGATTATACAAGGCCCTGTACAATGCAAGGTACCCAGAGAGATGCTTGGTAAAATAAATTATTATTTTTATGCATCAATGCATAACCCTATAGAAATGATGCCTAATTAAGCGTATATTCTGTATAAATAACTATCGGCGTTTAAAAGAAATATATGTCTCTAACATCTTCACCAAGCACCTTTTATTGTACAAAGGCCCAACCGTCAAATAGAGTATGTTTAGTATGTGGCGCACGCATGAGCTAGGCTGGCCCGGTAAGTGGAAGAATACGGTGGAGCTCGCAATCCAGTTGAAGTTTTTAGAAGGTTCCATGCGCGATTTTTTACTTTCTGTTTTTTCTTTTATATTTCGTCTGGGATTTTTTTACTATTTTTCTCTCTTTTTCATGTTTTTATTGTTTTGATATAAAAATTAATGAGCATTTTTAAATCCGTGAAGATTCTTTTATTCGTGATTTTTTTAAATTCGTTAAACACAATTTGCATTTTCTAAATCCACGAACATTTATCAAATCTGCAAAAAATCCAATCTAATTTTTTTTTTCAAATTCATTAGTGTTTTATCAATTCATGAATATATTTCAACTTCGTGAACATTTCTTAAATCTATGGATAATTTCTTAAATCCATGGACATTTTTCAATACCAGGAACATTTTTTCAAATCTACAAAAAAAAATCACAAGCTTTTCTTTATTTCACTTATTTTTCCCAAAAGTAAGAAAAAACAAAAAAACATAAGTCTATTGTTTAAGTAATCAAAGCAGCAAACAAATCCAAGTGGAACCATCCTAGCTAGCGAACCAGTAGTTCGAGTGATGCCGCTACAGGGCCACGACACACGAACCGCTGTGAGCACCATAGTGCCTATTCGGCACAACATGCCCCAACGAAGGGACACGACTATATATCGCTTAACGCGTGATTGAAAGGAGGACGGCTCCTATTCAGCGCGTAGGTCGCCTGGAAGCGACCGCGCCCGTACCCCTGAACAACCGCGCTGCCTGTAAGTGGGCCGGCCCAAGTAGCTCAATTCCGGTTTTGGGAAGATTCTCGAACCTTCCCAAACCGGGTTTTCTTTTTTTTTCTTCGATTTTTTCTACTTTTTCATTTTCGTTTTTTCCTTTTTACTTTTCGATATTTCTTTTTTATTATTTTTTATATTTTTTCTTGTTTTCGTGAACATTTTTTTAATCGGGACATTTTTTGTTCGTTGAATTAAAAAACTGTTCATGAAATTAAAAAAAATTCATCATATTTTAATTTTTTTCACCATAATTTTAAAAAAATGTTCATCAAATTAAAAAAATCATCCGATATTTTTTCACAAATGTTCTTGAATTGAGAATTTTTTCATCAAGTTCAAAAAAATGTTCATCAAATTCAAAATTTCTTAATCTGATAAAAAAATGTTCATCAATATTCAAAAATTGTTCATCAAAGTTTTAAAAAACAATTATTGAAAATACAAAAATAATGTTCATCAAAACAAAAAAATATTTTTTTTCACTGTGAACATTTTTCATATTCACAAGCATTTTTTGAAATTACGTACATTTTATTGGAACACGTGAACATTTTTTTAATTGAAGAACTTTTTTTGAATTTTGGGGACAATTTTTGAAATTGAGGAACATTTTTTTTAATTGTAGATCATTTTTCAATTTTTATTTTTTGTCGAAATCCCGAATTATTAAAAGAAGAAAAAACAGAAACGAAAAAACGAAATAAAAAAACTAGGGTATCCTGCCCGGCTCATGGGCCGGCCCAACAGGGGCGCACGAGAGGGAGGGGGTGCCTGCCAGCGCGGCGACTAATTCTCGCTTAAGGGACTACGCTAGTCGGGCCGGCCCATTCACGCACGCGCAGAATAAAAGGAAAATCATGTACAAAGAAAATGGAGCTGCATCAAACCACTGGAATAGCTCTCGGTTCGTGAAAGTAGTCGGGGCGAGCCCTACTTATAGAGAAAAGGAGTCGGGTTTTCTCCTTTTTTTGTTTTTTTTATTTTGTTTTTTTCTTCTCCGGGTTTTTCCATTTGTTTCTTCAGTTTTTTTATTTTCTTTTTTCGTTTGGTTTATTTCGTTTCTTTTTTATTTTTATTTTTTTAGTTTTTCCTTGTTTCTTTTTGTTTTTCATTCCACATTCTTATAAACATGATCAATATTTTTCCAAATACTTGCTCAACATTTTTCTAATACTTGTTCAACATTTTTTTAAATACCTGTTCAACATTTTTATATACATGATGAACATTTTTTAAATACCTGTTCAACATTTTTATATACATGATCAATATTTTTTCAAAAACTTGTTCAACATTTTTCAAATACTCATTCAACATTTATTAATACTCGTTCAACATTTTTTAATACTTATTCAACATTTCGAAATACTTGTTCAACTTTCTGAATACTTATTCAACATTTTCAAATACTTGTTCAACATTTTTCGAATACTTGTTCAACAATTTTTAATACTTATTCAACATTTTTGTCAAGTACTTGTTCAACATTTTTAATTCTTATTCAAAATTTTCAAATACTCGTTCAACATTTTTCAAATACGTTTTTTAACATTTTTTAATACTTATTCAACATTTTCCAAATAATTTTCAACATTTTTGTCGTTTGTGTTTTTGAAGAGTGTTTTTTGTATATATATGTCGAATATTTTAAAGTATAAAGAAAAGTACAAAATAAAGCAAAAACAAGAACGGAAAAAAAAGCCGAGGCCTCCCCCGCGGCTGGGCCGGCCCATCTGGGCTCCCCCCGACGTGAGCCTTGCCCCTGTGCTCGCTTAAAGCGAGACATCGCGGCGCCCGTTCGCCAGCGCCTTACGCGCCTAATAGGCTCCTAGCTGGGGCAAATCCTAAACGGCGCCCTAAGCGCCGGTTCCTTCCTTTTTCGCAAACGGGCGCACACCCTGTCGGACGTGCTGGGCCGGCCCATCTTGGTCTTTTTTTCTGTTAAAAACGCCAAAAACCTACACAGTTGTTGAGATTCGAACCGGCGAGCTCCACCTCAAACATAACCTACGCTAACCACCGCACCACCAGCGCCTAATTTGTTCGGTTCCATCTTTTTACTACTTTTCTTCTTTCCTCTTTTCATTTTTTTTCGTGTTCCTTTTTTCATTGTAACGGTTTTGTTCATTTTGTCTTTTTCTGTATTGAATGAACTTTTTTCAAAATCGATGAACATTTTTTAAAATGATGAACTTTTCTCAAAAGCGAACAAACTTTTCCAAAGTCAATGAACTTTTTTAAAATCGATGAACTTTTTTCAAAATCGTGAACATTTTTAAAGTCGATAAACTTTTTTCAAAATCGAACGAACTTTTTCAAAATCAATGATCTTTTTTCAAAATCTACGAACTTATTTTAAAATCGATGAACTTTTTTCAAAATCGATGAACATTTTTTTAGAGTTTATGATTTTTTTTTAAAATTGATGAACTTGTTTTGAGAATCGATGAACTTTTTTCAAAATCGATGTACTATTTCCAGATTTTGTGAACTTCTTTGAAAATTGGTGAACTTTTTTGAAAATCGATGAACTTTTTATGAAAATAGATGAACTTTTTTTAGAATCAATGAACTTTCTTTCAAAATTGATGAACTTTTTTGAAAGTCGATGAACTTTTTTCAATTTTCATGAACTTTTTTGAATACATTAAATTTATTCTAATTCGTGATTATTTTTTAAATCTGTGGAATTTGAAATTTTGTTCAAAAGAAATCACGTTTTTCTAAAATGTTTTCAAATAATTCAAAAATCTACGTGGCAATGTGCGTGCAATAAATAGCATGGCTACAGTTTTTTTGTTCTTATATCGTGTCGCGCTGATATATTTCACAAGTGCCTAGTGTCTGTAGTGGTTAGCCACCACGTACTGGAGGTAAGGGCGAGAGTTCGATTCCACATCAGTACAATTTTTCTTGGTTATTTTTTCGTTCTATAAATACATTACACTATTGCCGGCTGACGATTCCACATCAGTACAATTTTTTTTTTGGTTTTTTTTTTCGTTCTATAAATACATTACACTATTGCCCGTTGCGTCATCCGGCGCATTTAGGCCCTCCACTATGTAGGCCAAAAGCGGTGCCAAATTCACTTTTGATTCATTTGGCACCGGTGCCCTCCATTGTCCAGCCGGTGCCTTAAGAAAAATTGTGAGAACCGGTGCAAGTAGCTGCTCCGATGCCAAATTCAGTGAGGCAATAAAAAATGGAATTTCCTATTGTACGCATGTTGCGTCAATGTGTCGACATTTCGCACAGACCTGGCGATCGAGCAATGACCCTGGGCCGGCCCATTTAACGTGTTGTAGTGTTTTCGGTTTTGGGAACCTTCTAGAGTTTCCCACCGGTTTTTCTGGTTTTGGTAACCTTCTAGAAGGTTTCTTGAACCGGGTTTCCTGTTTCTTTTTGGGTTTTCATTTTTTTCTTTTTTCGATTTTCTGTTCGTTTTTCTTGTTTCTTTTTTATTTTCTTTTCCTTTTCCTTTTCTGTTTCTTTTTTTTCTTTTTTCGTTTATTTTTTATTTTTCAAGTTTACTTTTCCTTTTTTAAAGAGTTCATGTTTTCAAAATTGTTCGGAAACTTAAAAAAATGTTCATGCTTTTAAAAAATGTTCAATTTTTTAAAAAATGGTCGTGTTTTTAAAAATTGTTCCGGAATTTAAAAAAATGTTCACATTTTTCAAAAGTTGTTCCGAATGTTTTTGTTCAAATTTATCAGAACTTTTCAAATAATGATCGGGATTACAAAAAATGTTCCTGTTTTCAAAACTTGTTCACAAATTCAAAATTGTTCGCGTTTCAATTTTGTTTGGGATTTTCAGAATTGTTCTCCATTTCAAAATTTGTTCTAAAACTTTGAAATATGTTCGTGATTTTCAAAATTGTTCGGGTTATTCAAATTGTTCTCAATTTCAAAATTTTGTTCTGATTTTCAAAAATTGTTCCTGTTTTCAATTTTTGTTCACCAATTCAAAAAAATCACATTTTCAAAAATTCCAACATTTTTTCTGTTTATTTTTTAAAAAAATTCAAAAATTTCAAAAAATGTTCACAATTCAAAATTGTTCGCAAATTATAAAAATGTTCGTGTTTTCAAAAAATGTTCGTACACTTGAAAAAATGTTTGCAAATTTGAAAAAATGTTCGTGCTTTCAATTTTTTTTTTGCAATATTGAAAGGATGTTCGTGTTTTCAAAAAAATGTTCGCAAATTTAAAAAAATGTTTGCATTTTCAAAAAATGTTCGCAAAATTCAATAAATGTTCATATTTTCCAAAATAATGTTTGCATTTTTGAAAAAATGTTTGTGTTTTCAAAATAAGTTCAAATTTTGAAAAACATTTCATATTTTTAAAAATGCTTGTGTTTTAAAAAAATATTCCAAAAATTGAAAAATGTTTGTGTTAAAAATAAATGCATTAGCTACAGTATCCTCGGTCGGTTCGCGATAGTGCCCCGGTCCGGTTCGCATCTTACCGTGCTTCTACAGTACATGGTTCGGTCGCTGCAGCAGTGGGCCGCTACAGTCATGTTTTCAAAAAAGATTCATTTTTCAAAAAAAAAAATCGAAAAGAAAAAGAAAACCCGGTCGCTACAGTGCCCTGCTGCTGTAGTGTCCGATTCGTAGAACGAAGCGACTCGCTACAGTGCATCGTTCGCTGCTGCGTGCGACGCTGGCTGTGATGGGCCGGCCCAGTAGGGGGCCCGCGCTTGTGCGAAGGGTGTCTGTTGGACGCAACGAGCGTCCTATAGGTGCTCTCATAAAAAATCCATATCTTGCATGTAGATTAGATGGAAAGAGTTCCGTGTGAGAGGGAGACTAGTACTTCGGACGATTATTTTACTAGATGTGGGCCAGTCTTTCACCGGTGCCAAATTGTCTACGTTGTGGGAGGGGTGCCAAAAGCTTTTCATCTGACATTGATGTACATGTGGCACACTTGTCAGAATTTTGGCATCAGATACATAGTGGAGGGCCTAAGGCGCTGGAGCTGTCACCCTCGACCGCTGTAGCTTGTGGCGCAGGATTGAATCCTACTAGCGCAAGGGCCTATCTTTTTGAGTTTTTCTGTTAAGTATATATATGTAGTTAAATCTATCTTTTATTGTTTTACTAGTTCTATAAAATATTATTTATCATGTATAAAAAATGTTAATTATATATATAATATTAAAAATGTATTAAAAATATTCCTGACGTATAAAAAAAAGTACAATGTGTATGAAAAAGAGTAGTCACCAAACACAATTTTTTTGAAAAATATATATTAATTGACTATTTCAAAAATGTTAAATGTGTATAGAAAAAGGGGCGTGCTACGCGTCGGTCGGCGGATATTTTTAAAAGATCCGTCGCCTCACGAGCCGTCAGATCCGGCATAATCTAACAATCGAATGGTCCTCTCCTTTTGCAAGAAAAGTCTTATTGCAGAGATCCTGTTGCAATAATATTTGCAACGGAGGTTATTTATTTTGTCTTTATCTTTTTTGCAGCATTGGTGATGTTGCGGAAGAATTTTTGCAACATAGGTAATGTCGCAGAAATTTTCGCAATGGAAATGATGTGCAGAAACGCCGCCGCCGTTGCCTGCGCCGAGCGCATCGCCGCCGACTACAACAGAGCAGTAGCGCCGCCGCTCCCACCGTGCAGAAGCACGTCGGAGAAGTCGTCGTTTCCGCTGTTGCAGAAGTATGTGGAGTATCCCTGCAACCTTTTTTGCAAAAGCATGACGGCGAGTTGCAAACCTCTAGACCTTGACCTTGACCAAGCGGCCACGCACGGGGATGTGAGGTAGTCCATGCGCATGAATCGGTGGAGAAAAACACAGGGTGGGAGATGTATATGCAGTAGCTAGTAAGAGAGGGAGAGAGAGCGCTCAGCGGCAACTGCGGCCATGGCGGAAATCATGGGAGAAAATGAGTGGTGGGAGTGAGAGGATAACGATGATGGTAAGAGGATAGGAGAGATCAAAAGAGAAGATAATGTTTCACGAAGCTTTTGTCTTCTCTGTTGTTGCTTCAGGTCGTCGTTTGATCGAAACGATCGAACGGCTCGCTACGCAGTCGACGAAACTAGAGATCGGCCGGTTGATCTGTAACGTTTCCCATAGAAAAATGGTTCCTTGTCTATAATACCTAAATAGCTCATCCCTACTATCTTATTTCTCTTGACATGCAGCTTATCCACATCAGCTGCACTACCACATTAGCGTTTAGTTAGAGGCTTGCATACGGGACCCACCATAATAGAAAACAGCCACGTCAGCTTCAGTTACTGCTGGCCACCACATTTGATGTGCCACATCATCGTTCCTTTACAAGGGACCGACCACAAGAAGAATAGCGTACAGAAGACCAACGTAGAGAATGGCCGTCTCTCTCCCCTTGATGCAGGCCCTTGCAATTCGCCAATCATCAGGCCATCCTTCAATTTCTTCCCTGCCTACATTAGAGTGTGGCAGCTGGGACGGATCTCTGCGTGAGGGCGCTCCTCCGGTCCATCCTCTTCATCTTCTCCATAATTGCCTCTTCAGATAATTACTTATTGAGAAAGGTGTGATAGCTCCTTGGTGTCCCTACACCCTCTATAAACAGTAAATTCAAAAAAATCCAAAAAAATCTAAAACTTTGCGATATCAAATATGCTCAAACATTGTAGGTGCTTGCAGGTTTTCATAACGAAATATCATGTAGAGAATGATGTACGCACGAGTTTGAGATTTCAGTGCCAAAAGTGCTCAAAACTTCGAGCATTGAAATCTTTTTCTTGTGTAAGGCTCCTCGAAGTTTTTCCTGCTTGAAAACTTGCAAGCACCTACAAAGTTTGAGCATATTTGATGTCTTAAAGTTTCAGAATTTTTTTATTTTGTTTTCTATTTTTTAATTTACTGTTCATAGAGGGTGTAGGGGCACCCGGGAGCTGAAAAACCAATCTCTTACTTATTCCCTTGCCGGTTGAATTCGTCTTCTACACCTTCCTATGGTAAAGCAAGCTTGAGCCGTCTAGTCCACCCGCAGCGCGGTCGAGAAGAACACCGAGTAGCCGCTTCCTTGCCTGGTCGCCAAAAGGATATCCCGTCGATCTCCCACCAGGCGATCTGCGCTGCTGTTAGATCCTACAAAGCACCGATACGTCAGAAATCTCTGTATCGCCGTTCAGTACGCCGCCGATACCCCGATACGCCAAATACGGCTTAGATACGGGTATCCCAGAAGTATCCCCTTTTTTGATT
This sequence comes from Elymus sibiricus, assembly GCA_039707655.1. NCBI lineage: Eukaryota > Viridiplantae > Streptophyta > Magnoliopsida > Poales > Poaceae > Elymus > Elymus sibiricus. The sequence goes on from CM077666.1 coordinate 336,279,758, forward strand.
TAAAAAGAAAAGAAAAAATACCGATACGGCTGCGAAACACGCGAGACACGGCTGGTACACGGCGAGGCCTCTCTCGCACCTAATAGCCCACGACGAGCGAGCCCAATAGCCCACGACGAGTCGACAACTAAACCTAATATTCCTCTCTCGCACCCTCTGTTGACCACACCAGGAAGGGATCGAGGGCAACTGAGGACTGCCGCTGTTGGGGAACGCGACAGAAAACAAAAAAAATTGGTACAGCGAGCACGCCCAGGATCACTATGGAGATAGCATACAAGGTTTGATCTGATCATTACTGACTCGTAGCGCAGCGGAAGTAGAGTCGATGTAGATCGTCGGTGCAGATCCCCGCAGCTAGGATTTACAACCTCCCAACCGCGAGGATGTACTCCCTCGTCGGACAGCCCTTCGGGAGGCGGTCGGACAGTCCCCCGGACGATGTCACGGATAGCCCTTCGGGAGGCGGTCGGACAGTCCCCCGGACGATGTCACGGATAGCCCTTTGGGAGGACCCTCGAAGCTCGAACGGTAACTCGGACAGCCCTTCGGGAGGACCCTCGAACAGCCCCTCGGGCAAAAGATCGAACCTACGACCTCTCTACGGGGTTGCACACATACGGTGTCAGCTATCTGGCAGGGCTTCGCCGTCCAGAACTAGTTCCCACCGGAACACAGACAACCTTTCGGCTCTACGAAACTATTTCGCTGGGAGGGAGAGAGAAAGCCAGATCATGCATGGCATGTGTATGTGAGAAAGAGTGAGTGTGGAGAGTGCCTCTCCACCTCTATTTATAGGAAAACCCAAGGGGTAGGGTGGCACGTGAAATATCCAAAAAAACCATCACATGGAGTTTCAAAAGGGGTATAATGGGAAGGCTAGAGGAGCTCCATGGAGGAGCTCCTCCCTTGGCCGACCACTTCAAGTGGGCCCCCATGAGGGGCTCTCATCCATCCATGTCATCCCTAAGATATTTTGGGACAAAGCCCAAAAAGGCGGCTTTCCATAAAGTAACCATAAAGTGTTTTTCATTATTCATGAACCCATTTTTCCGCGACCGATAAATCCAAAAATATTTCTGTGGGTCTTAGAATAATTCCAGTACCCACTAAAATAATTCTGGACGCGTTCCGAAACATTTTCAGATCAATTATTTTCATCAGCGAAAAGCAACCAAAGCGGTTCCGGCAGCTTCGGAACATTTCCCGTTTTTTTCCCCGAAAAAATCCCAGAAGTTCCCAGAACAATTCTGGCACTCTCCAAGAATTTCCAGGTGTGTGCCGAAACCAATTTGACTTAATGGTATACTCCGAAACAACTTTTCAGTTTTACCAAAACTCTTCCGGTTCTCTCTCTCCGGAACTCTTCCGTTGTCTCCGAAACTTTTCCGGTGACTTTCTCTCAGACTCCCTGTCTAGTATTCAGCAGATAGATGACCCTTAAGTGTGTGACCCTGTAGGTTCGGTGAAGTATAGACATGACCGGAACACTTTCCGATCAATGATCAATAGCGGAACCGTGGACACCCATATTAATCCCTATACCCACACGAATGATTATTCGAGTGAACCTATTTGTTGCCGTGTGCTATTCCTATTGCTTCATGATATGTTACAAACACCCGAGATGAGATTTATCGGCATCCCCGTGAATCAACACTTGTCCACTATGCCAGTTTCCTCGTTACCGGTTTTGTTCTCTTATCTCATTTCCGTGTTCCGGCATCCCCGTGATCGAATCACATTGTGTCTGGCCAGACGATGATGGATACCGTAACACCGAGAGGGTCCTAAGAATATCTCTCCATGGTCGGAGGAGCAAATCCCAATCTTGAGCTATCTCGTTCCTTGTCATACTTTTCCGTGAACCCGTAAGCCGCCGTAATAGCCACCCAGTTACGGATGACGTTTAACAAACCCCAAAGTTCACGAAGCAAGTACGAAGGAACTCGACACTCTCATGGTCTAAGGAATTATGCAAACGTAAACTTCCTCTGTGTTATTAACCATTTACTTGTGACGAATGTATCTCATAGCATAACACCAAATCGGGTTGATTCAACACAAATGTTCTTCTAACATTGTGCCCTCCAAATTGCCGGCATAGTCATGCCCATGACCAGGAAAACAGGATCATCATGCAATACTTGAGCCAGTCTTAGAGGCATGACTAGGAATACATTTTACCATTTATTATACCACACGTGCACATGAGTTTCCCTCCGAGCCTCGTGGATATTGTAGACTCGAGAATCATTGCAGTTATAGCATGGAACATAAACATTCATTACAAACTTGGAGATACAAAATAACTGTTATTACTGCCTCTAGGGCATATCTCCTACAGACTCCCACTTGCACTAGAGTCATAATCCAGTTACATGGCTTCCCTAACACCAATGGCTATCCGGTGCTGTAACACCCCAAAAATTTAACCATGTTTTTATTAAGTAAAATTTGGCTAGAAATAAAATTTTGAGTTATATGAGGTCATTTATTGTTTCAGAATCTTCTCTGTTATTGGTTTTCCAAAACTCTTCCCTCCATATAGAAAATTTTAGAAAAATATTATGGGCTTTGGTAGTTTTCTTAAATCATTTCATTTATATTTTAAATAACAGTAGGAAATATTTTCATAATAAAATTTGCCCAAAATAATCCTTTTAATAGCATTTTCAATATTTAAAATGCTCCTGTTGCACTATAACTATTTTAAATAATTCTTTTAAAATTCCACAAAAATTATGAGGGGTCATGTGATGCCTATAGATCACTTTTATGCAAAAACCCAACATGGTCCTTTGAAAACTTTGAGCAAAACATCCTCTTTTCAATTCTGCCCCATTCTTGAGTTATAACTACAACCCCAATTTTCCTTGCTCCAAAATTTTTGAAATTTTTCCCACTTATAGTCCTTCCAACCAAATTTTTAAGTCCAGAATATCAGCTCCATTTGCATTTTGCAAGCCCACCAAATAAATCCTCCAAGTTTGGGTCCAGAACTGAATTTGGCCAAAACTTGCATTTGCAAGTTATTCTTCTTGTGCAACCAAACTTGCCATCCTCACTATCATCTAAGGAGACATGATCCTGCTAATTTTCAGATTCAGAAAAATCTTCTAGATGGCCATAGCATTTCAACAAGCACCTCATGTGCATGGCAGAAATCTGCAAACTCATGGACTTGCATTGTAAACTTGCTCAGTTAGCCAAACCATCATGTCCAGCATATCTAGAATCTCCAGGAGCATCACCCTGCCAAAGATCAGCTTGATTGGATCACTGTAGCCCATCCTGGCATTCGGTCGAACACATGGCGTGCATGTCCAGAGCGCGAACAGAGCGCTCGTTTTGCAGTCAGTGGCACCGAGCTGCTGCTGACCCTCTACTGCTCCCCTCGATCGCCTTAGTCCTCCTATGGATTGCACCGTCCACCCTGAGCCCTGCCGACACCTCCCCGCGTCCCCTAGCGCCGTCCACCGCTGCCCCTGTCGGCCACAGCCGCCACCGTCTCGCGCACGACACCGCCTAAGACACGCAGCTCGTCTCGAGCCAACCAGCCCTCCCCTGGCGTAAATATGGGCGGCCACCGCCCTCCGCCGACACCCACCGGCCTCACCAACCTCTCCACCGCCCCCGTTCGCCATTATTGGCCGTCGTCGAGTCGGTTGGCACAGTTCTTCGCGGAACCGACTCCACCGGGCTATAAAAGGACCCCGAGCTCGCTCCTACCCTCTCTACCACTCCCCCATCCCCCTTGAACCCCCCCTGAGGCAGCCAAACCACCAGAGGAGCCCGTCTTCCTCGACTCCGGCCACTACTACCGCCGTCACTCTCTGGTTGATTCCGGCACAACCAGAGCTTCCCCCTCTCCACTATCTTCACCAATAGCCTCCATTAGATCCCACGAATCCACTCCCCCTCTCAATTTAGCTCGGGAGCCACCGTGGGCGAAAGCCCTCTTTCGTCTGTCACGCCCAATATGCGATCCTATCCTCGAGGGACTCGGAGGCCCCACCAGGGATAGAAGCGCATATCAAAGACGCTTGCAAGGTGGATATCATTACATCGTACCATGTACATAATAGATGGGGATATATACAAATACATACAGTCATCACAGGAATACATCAATACATAGCTAACCCCATACAGAAGAGCAGAATCCGACTACGGATGAAACACAAACGAAAAACACGAACGACATCCACCCTGCTAGCCCAGGCTGCCGACCAGGAACCTATCCCAAGATCGACGAAGAGGAAGAAACAGAAGAAGAGCTCCAAAAGCAAATGCACATCGCTCTCACGCCAGATCATCGCATTACCTGTACCTGCATCTGTTGTTGTAGTAATCTGTGAGCCACAAGGACTCAGCAATCCCATAACCATGGGTAGCAAGACTATAAAAGCTTAATGGGTATGGAAGGGTAAAGTGGTAAGGTTGCAGCAAGCACTAAGCATTGTATGGTGGCTAACTTACGAGTACAAGAATAAGAAGAGTAACTACGCATAACGGTCGCAAACTAATAATGATCAAGAAGTGATCCTGAATACCTACTTACGAGTCAAACATAACCCCACCGTGTTCACTTCTTGGTTCAAACCTCACAAGAAGAGACGATCACGGTTACGCACACGGTTGGTGTATTTTAATTGAATTTAGTTTCAAGTTCTCTACAACCGGAGGTTATAAATTTCCAAGTCGCCACATAACCGCGGGCACGGCTTCGCGAAAGATTTAACCCTGCAGGGGTGCTCCAAGTAGTCCATTATAAATTACCATATGCATCTGATGGAACATCCTCACACCATGATAACACGATGCTTACGATAAGGAATCCCGGTGGACAAGCCACTCGTAACAAGCAAAACTAAACCAGCAAGACCACCCGGTGTGTCGATCCCGATTCGGAGCCGCGCGCACTCGTCCCCGGACTCCACCGTCTATGCAAAGGCTATGGTTAGCTGAGACCCAAGTTGCCAAGGGGGCGCCGTAGGCTGCTAGGTAGGTGGACCAACGGTTGTGTTTTGCCGCTGGCCCGAGTTATGTTGGAATTAAAAGAGTCCCCGAGGTGGCGACCCTCTATGCATTAATTATTAGGTTCATGTTGGCAAATGTTAAAACCAATGTTGGGCCTTGCTGGAGAAGTCTTAGCCTAAAACGAATGGATAGGGGGGTTCCCATATGCCCCACATGTGTTAGAAGCGCTCATCAAGGAACATAACACCGGTATTACGGAAACTAGGGAGGCATGAGTGGAACAAAACACTAGGCAAAAGGCCGAGCCTTCCACCCATTACCAAGTATATAGATGCATTAATTAAATAAGAGATATTGTGATATCCCATGATATCCATGTCCCAACATGGAACAACCTGCAACTGCACCTGCAACTAGCAATGCTATAAGAAAGGGGCTGAGCAAAGCGGTAACATAGCCAAACAACGGTTTGCTGGGTAAGGGTGGTTAGAGGCTGTATCATGGCATATGAGAGGCTGACATATATGTGGTAGGAAGCGTGACATAGCGATAGCAACGAGACAACTAGCAAGCAAAGATAGTAGAGATATCCAAGGTCATGATCATCTTGCCTGAAATCCCGCTCGGAAGAAGATCGAATCCATGAAGAAGACGAACCAACGTAGTCGAACGAATCCTCACAATCGCAACGAAACCGGAACTATCGAGAAGAAGCACAACCGGAAAGAAGCAAACAACATGGTAAACACAAAAGCATAAACATGGCATGATGCACAACCAAACATGATGCATGACAAGATTAAATGTTGTTAAACATGTCAAGAGATGAAGCATAAGCAATCCTTTCAACTAGGCAAGTTTAAATGAGGCCGGAAACACAAATAACAATTCCGGGAAATCCCCATATGCAAATTTCAAAATTGGTACTGATCTGAATTAAACACAATGTTAAAGTTGTTAAACAGCAAGTTAACATGCATCATGATGATCTACACATTTTTCTAATCAAGTTACATATGTAGATCATTTAATTCGGAGCTACGGTCTAGAAGATATGAGCTAAACAAGTTTAACATGGCAATAATGCAAAATACATGCAAACATCAACCACAAACATTCTAATCAAGGATGCAACATGACAATATGAATCTACACACAAATCTAAGCAAGTTCCATATAGGACATGATCAAAACGGAGCAACGGTTCAACAATTACAAGCCACACAAGTTGTATTTACAATCTGCCCACAACAGCAACATAGCACTTTGCAAGCATCAAAACAGCCAGCTACAGTAACATGATGGGCATCATCATGATATGCACTTAAAGTAGACATGACATACTTCAAATCATCTTTCAGGTTCAGGTTCATAGGCATCAAGGTTAAGTCAATATGATCCATGCAAAATGCAATGTTCTGCTACAGATTATGACAGAGCATATACATGAGCAGGGTTAATATGATGGCAACTTGAGAGCAAGAAAGAGACATGCTACAGGAACTTTACATGGCAACCAGAGGCATGGCATCAACGTACACATCACATAGGCCAAAACACATGAAGGAATCAAATACTTATGAGCTCTAGATTAGTGGCAACCATCAAGCAAAGTTGACAAGTTTTATCACAGACAGATTGACTTAAAACATCAACATTGACTAAGCATGTTTAAAAGCTCACGACAGTCACATCATGGCTTATCATGGCATGAAATAAATACTAACAGCAAGAAGACATGAAAATGATCCAAGGACATGTTGACAAGATGCTCATATGACATTTGCATTAAATCACACAAAAATGACAAAGTGACACATATTAACAGTTTTCTGCAGTAACATCATGAGGCACTTTTGCAACAGAGATTATGACATGTAGATGGATCCTAACATGAATGCAAATGCAACCATCATGTAGAGCACGAAGAGTAGATCAATTTTCATATAAGGATCATCACCATAGGATCAACATGCACAAAGTTATGGCCATCACCAAATGCACATATGTTGATAAAAATCTGAGGACTAACAGAAAAACCGAGTGAGCGCATGATAGCAATATGATGCTCAGGCGAGGAATAGGCGGGCTCGCTCACCAGAGGTCCCGTGGGCCTGCTGGACGATGTGAAGCGGGACGGAGAGGAGCGGGACGCAGATGGATGGCGGGGTGCAGGCGCTCCGTTTGGATCGGAGGACGAGGCGGAGCAGGGACGAGGTGGCCCGGCGGCGGGCCGAGGCCATGGCGGCGCCGGCGAGGCCGGGGCTGGGCGGAGGAGGCCGGATGTAGGGAAATGGCGGCGGATCCGGGCGGTGGCAACCCCTCTCCGGCCGGATCTCACCGGATCCGGCGCGGAACGAGGTGACGCGGCGGGGCAACGAGCTTGGAGCTTCGGGCGATGGGAGGCTGCGGCCTGGCGGCGCTGGGCGGCGGCGACGCGGCGGCGAGCGGCGCGAGGCAGCGGCGCTCGGCCAGGCGACGGGGCGGCGCGAAGGCGGCGGGTTGTGGGAGGCGGCGACGCGGGTGGAGGGAGGTGGCGAGCTCCCTGGCGGCGGGGCGCTCGGGCTGGCGCGCGGGCTCGTTCGGGCCCCGATGGGCTCAGGCGGGCCGCGGATGGGCTTGGCGGGTCGCGGCTGATGGTGGGAGACAGGGGGCGACGTGGCAGCGCGGGAGAGGCCACGGGCGGCGGCTGGTGGCGGCTAGCCCGCTCAGGCGGCGCCACTTGGCGGCGATGGAGAGGTGGGAGGTGGCTGGCGGCGGCATGGATCCCGAGGAGGGCTAGGGTTGCCCAAAAGTGGCAAGGGGAGGTGGTTTAAATAGGCAGGGATGCTAGGGTTGAGGGTTTGGGGTGGTTTCGGAGCCCTCCGATCGCGATCCGATGGTTCCGGTCGGAGGGAGACTAGGGTAGGCTTAGTGGGCTGTGTAGATGGGGGGTTGGGCTGAGGAGAGAGGGAAGTTGGCAGCCCGGCACAAGTTTTGGAACACCGAAACATCCGACGATTTGACCGGCTATAGTGCCGCTATAGTTATCCGTTGGGGCATCAAACGACCTCCGAATGGAACGAAATTTGGCAGGCGGTCTGGCTACAACATAATGAGACCGCACGCCAACTTTCAACCCATTCCAAGAACATTTTATTCCCACTTATAAAATAATATTTCGGAGGTGCCGCGGGCGCGTGCGAGTGTGTCGGGTCTCGAAACGGACAATGGAAGGGACATGGAGAAGCTGGCAACTACGAACGGATGCAAGTTTAATCAAAACATGCGGATGAAATGCACACGATGACATGACGAAGTGCAACAAGCAAACGAATCACACGACAACGACGGAAATAAATGGAAGGAATCTGGAGCATCGGTCTCGGGGCGTCACATCGTCCCCGCCGGAGTTCTTTCGGGAATCCTCACCGCCGACGACCCCGTGACCTCCACCGGCCATGCCGCACACCGGAGGAACCGCCACGGCCTCCTGAGCAAGACGGTGGCCTCAGCTTTCCGAATGGCGCCGCCGTTCGCCGGCGAGCCTTGCCGGAGTGCCGCCTCTGTTCGGCAGGAGAGACAGAGGGCGCGAGGCGACCTGGTCAAACCGGACCAATGGGCCCGTGGGACCCATTGTCAGTGACCCATTGGCCACGCGCGCGCTGTTAAGTGGAGGCGTATTTCCCAAAGTACGCCTTCGCTACTGGAAAGCGTAAGCTCGGCCAAAACATTTTCTTTTATAGTTTAAAAAAAAATAGAATTTTGAACGAACTTTGACTAGCTCTAACTTTTAAACCATAACTCCAAATGAACTGATTCTTTTTCCTACAATCTTGATTTTTCACCTAGTTTATTTTAGTATTTATTTCAAAAATTTGCAAACAATTTTTTAGTACTGTTTTGGCTTTATGTGGTAATTGCAATATTGTTGAAAATAGGAAAAATGGAGGGAAGAAAATTTTCAAAAGTTTTGGAGTGCACCCAATCCTTCTGCAAGCTCAAGGCAAGCATCTTGAACATCCGATATGGTGAAAGTTTGGTTGATTGCCTGCTAGAATAATTTGATCATGTTTATGATAAATTCAAACAAAAATTTGCATAATGATACTTAGGCATGTGTGGATTCTTTAGTAGAATTGTTTTCACTTTAACATGAACACATGTGGGTGTGTTTATTGCCTCGTGACACACATGGCTATATTTTTCCGGACTAATCTACAGGAAAGAATCAGTCACGAGAAAAGTGACCGTGAGACTGAAATCTCGTGTGACGAGAATGATCAGTAAGGGCATGTTGGGACATGCCAGATGGTGACCCTGTTGGGTACTACCAAGAAAATATATTGTACTAACCACTGCAGGAAAACTTAAACCTCCTGCGTCGGCCATAGATCGAGTCTTGTTCCGGTAACCCCCATACCGGTTTCGTGCTGCCACTTGTCCCTGCCACAGGTAGGGTACGGTTCAGTAAGTTGTTAACCCCTTTCATTGCACACACCGTACAGAGGGGCCATAGTGGAAGATACCATTGATCACTGGTAGGCATGCCACTTGGTCAGGGGGCATGGGTGTATCCGGCTGGGCCGAGAGGGGGGCACCCCTTGTAATCCGCGCATTATAAATTGTGATCCCGTGCTATTCGAGACGGTGGTCTCCCTGTCTTAGAGTTTTTCTTGAACGATGCTTTGGGTGATTCCTGGCATCAGGAAAGTTAATCTGATGTGTGATGGTTAGGTGTGTTTTCAACCCAAAAACCGTGATCGGAATTAGTCAACGTTTCAAGGTTGGCTAAAGAAATCCTTTACTTGTGGGTAAAGAGTACACCCTCTGCAGAGTTTTAAAACCTATTCGAATAGCCGTGTCCGCGGTTAAGGACTACAGTCTGGGTTGGTCAAGTGTCGGTCTTCGGAGGGAAATGATTAAAATTGAGCATGATCCATTTTTGCAGGATAATTATTTTCACTACTGATGCCAGCATGAATACTATTGTTAACATAAATGTTATTGTGGACTAACCTTTTTCTTCTATGTGCAACTCTGAGTATCACTTGGGATGGTTACTCCACCTGGATACTCAATTTTATTTTCTTTTCTGAGTATCACTTGGGATGGTTAATCCACCTGGATACTCAGTTCTATTTTTTTTCTGAGTATCTCTTGGGATGGTTAATCCACCTGGATACTCAATTTTCTTTTCTTTTCTGAGTATCACTTGGGATGGTTAATCCACTTGGATACTCAGTTCTATTTTTTTCTGAGTATCTCTTGGGATGGTTAATCCACCTGGATACTCATTTCTATTTTTCTTTTCTGAGTATCTCTTGGGATGGTTAATCCACCTGGATACTAATTTCTTTTCAAGACCTCTCGAGGCGTCGCTTTTAGACACCCGTTTGGCATTTCTTTTCAAGACCTCTCGAGGCATCGCTTTTAGACACCCGTTTGGCATTTCTTTTCAAGACCTCTTGAGGCGTCGCATTCAGACACCCGTTTGGCATTTTTCTTGGAATTCCTCGGGCGGTCCAACGCCCGATGTTCCATTTCATTTTCTTGGAATTTCTCGGGCGGTCCAACGCCCGATATTCTATTTTATTTCCTTAGTTTATTACTAAAATAATATATTTATTCATCCACACCGTATTAATAATTATCATGCCATGCTTTAATTTTGGTCAGCATATGCATATAAATTAGTCCATCATGATCATATGCACTCTATTGCTTTCGGTATATATTTTGTTCATAATGATTGCGAGTACATTCAAACGTACTCACTGGCTTGTCCCTGGCTATTGTCTTGGCCAGATCACGATTAGGAGAAGAGCACTACGGAGGCACACCCCGCAATTTCGGAATCGGAGATAGCAGCCACGCGGGATTGGAGTTATCCAGGTCAGCCGTTCCTGTGGAAATGGAGTCCCACCAGAGATGGAGATCCGCGTCTCGCTTCCGCCATCCGCCACTAGAAATCATTGTTGTATCATTAGACCTTATGGTCTTGTACCCAAATTCTAGTAACTGCTTGGAATTCTATATCAAGGAAGTGTCCACCAGCAAACAGTGATCCTGGGGCTGGTGATGACACGAGGGGTTAATTTTTGGGATATTGTGTCCCCGAAATCTGGCCCCGGCAACCTTGGTATCAGAGCCAGGCTGACCATTGGCTAATCCTATCTTAGCCTGGTCGCTATCCCTAGGCTCCCACACCATCTAAAACTTTTCCCTATCCGTAGTTAAGCCCACCCCATCCGATAAGCCGGCACAGTGGCCAGCCGACATCTTTTGACAGTCGGTGCCCAACCTATCAGCCTTGCCCATAGGCCGTGTGCCTGTGGCCGACACCTGAGTTGTCCCATCCACAAGCGTGCGATGGAAGACTCTGCCGACCTATAAAGGAAGCCTTGCCCCAACTCAGTACATCACAACCTTCACTCTCAGTTCGATATCCAACCACCAAGATGCCTGGCCCCATCGTTTGCAACGAAACCACCGCAGCCGAGCTTCGAGACTTTGTAGTCATCCTCGCCAATCTCACCCGTCGAGCTTTTGGCATAGAAGAGCCCCCGGAGTATGTTGTGTACCAAGAGCACACGAGTAATGCCATCCACCACTTCTGGGCCACGGTGCACATCTACGGGAGGGGCACCCCATCAGAACGCCCCTACCGGTTCACTGGGAGGATGACCTCCGACGAGCCCCAAGCCATCCAACTTGCAGCCCGAGAGGCTGTAGTTAATCTTCAGCATTTGTCGCCGAGGGTTAACATTCGTCCTTTCTACTACTACCCTAGTCGTGAAGGCTATGGTAGCCCAACCCAAGTCGCCAACGGAGACCATGAGACGGATCCTGCTCTAGTGCATCTGGTACGCTACCTGAGGGCACAAGAGGCACTATTCGATCAGGTCATCCTTGATCTGATTGCGACCCGCATGACGCTCGCTCTCCTGACTCCGGTAAGAAGAGAAGTTGCACCCGCCACCGACACCCCGATAGTGCTGTTCGAGAGACTGATCGAGCCCTCGGAATCTGTCCCTATTGTCCATCCGGGCAATGCCTTCGTCTCCCCCGGGGAACTCCGTTGTCTCTTGGAGACTTACTCCAACGGGACTGTGGCCACGACACCCCGTGAGGGACACCACCGCTACCCTAGTCCTGTAGCTCCCCATCCTACCCCAGCCAACTCCGACACTGAAGCACACGGAGAAGCCTCGACATCTGCGGGACACGCCCGGCCAGATGTCAACGAGGTGGACTGAGTCCACCAGAATTGTTGTAGAGCCTTAGTAGCACTGTTACCCTATATTTTCGTAATAGCATTTGTATGGCGTGGTAAGTTTGTAAATTACTTGTGTGCCAGTGTCTTAATAGTAGTATGCGTGGTCTAGCGTAAATTGTTGGCGTGTGGTGGCAGAGTAAATTTTAGACGTGACTGCCGAACCCCCCCCCCCTAACCGACACACACAGTAATACGTCACATTCCTTTTGGGGAGTGAGGTCCAAGACTTTGACTTGGACAACCCTAGGACGGAGCCGATACACAAGTTGTGCCGGCGCTGCCTCATGTTTCCTAACCCAGGTACTTTATAAGCGGCCATATCCCACTCCACACCAGCAACCATCAACCCTGAGCACAACTTTTCCCCATCCATCTCTCCATGTCTCACCACGGAGCCTACCTGAGAACCCCAGATGCAAGCCCGGGTAGTTTCGCTAAGGTTTTGTGGGATTTCACCCGCAACAATCTTGGCTCCACCCACCCACCCCAATATGAGTTGTTCAAGTCGAGGTTCACCCCCAGTTCCTCGAAACATTGGGCAGTTGTGCACATTCCACCGGAGGACCCAAGCCAAGACCCTCCGTATATCGTCTTTGTCGGGAAATCCATGCCACCTCCAGGCATGGCCATAGAAATTGCCGCCTATGAAGCAATTACCCGTCTTCGATTCGCGGTGCCTTGTGCCAGTGAAAGGGGGTATTATTACTTTCCGAACCGTGCAGCACCCGGAGCAAAATCAACATTCCCCTGCAGACGAATTGAAAGCAATCCAGTGCTGGCCAACCTTGTTCAATATGTCATCGCTCAGGAGCGTTTGACCCAGCAACTAATGGATTATCTCCAAATTCTTGCTGTTCTAAATCCTCGGATCGCCATTGGCGGACCACCTCTGCCAACTCAGGAAGGACATGTTCTTCGTCTGCTTCCTCCACTTCCTCCGGAAGAAGAAGAATGTGCTCCAGCACCGGGAACTTTTCCGCAAGACCCTGTAGATCTCACCTTCAAACCTTAGATGGTCATGAGAGTGGTTGTTACTGCGTCTAGTGCTTGTTTACATGATGCAACCTTTGTGTTGTATTTTAGGGCATATGTCATAAATGCATTGCTACGATTGCAGTTTGCATATGATTGTTTGTTTGTTGTCATCTGCATTTAGTTCTTCCGCCTTAACAAATCTCGAGGACAAGATTTTCTTAAGGGGGGTAGAGTTTGTAACACCCCAAAAATTTAACCATGTTTTTATTAAGTAAAATTTGGCTAGAAATAAAATTTTGAGTTATATGAGGTCATTTATTGTTTCAGAATCTTCTCTGTTATTGGTTTTCCAAAACTCTTCCCTCCATATAGAAAATTTTAGAAAAATATTATGGGCTTTGGTAGTTTTCTTAAATCATTTCATTTATATTTTAAATAACAGTAGGACATATTTTCATAATAAAATTTGCCCAAAATAATCCTTTTAATAGCATTTTCAAACTTTAAAATGCTCCTGTTGCACTATAACTATTTTAAATAATTCTTTTAAAATTCTACAAAAATTATGAGGGGTCATGTGATGCCTATAGATCACTTTTATGCAAAAACCCAACATGGTCCTTTGAAAACTTTGAGCAAAACATCCTCTTTTCAATTCTACCCCATTCTTGAGTTATAACTACAACCCCAATTTTCCTTGTTCCTAAAATTCTGAAATTTTTCCCACTTATAGTCCTTCCAACCAAACTCTTAAGTCTAGAATATCAGCTCCATTTGCATTTTGCAAGCCCACCAAATAAATCCTCCATGTTTGTGTCCAGAACTGAATTTGGCCAAAACTTGATTTTGCAAGTTATTCTTCTTGTCCAACCAAACTTGCCATCCTCACTATCATCTAAGGAGACACGATCCTGCTAATTTTCAGATTCAGAAAAATCTTCTAGATGGCCATAGCATTTCAACAAGCACCTCATGTGCGTGGCAGAAATCTGCAAACTCATGGGCTTGCATTGTAAACTTGCTCAGTTAGCCAAACCATCATGTCCAGCATCTCTAGAATCTCCAGGAGCACCACCCTGCCAAAGATCAGCTTGATTGGATCACTGTAGCCCATCCTGGCATTCGGTCGAGCACATGGCGTGCATGTCCAGAGCGTGAACAGAGGGCTCGTTTTGCAGTCAGTGGCACCGAGCTGCTATTGTCCCTCTACTGCTCCCCTCGATCGCCTTAGTCCTCCTATGGATTGCACCGTCCACCCTGAGCCCTGCCGACACCTCCCCACGTCCCCTAGCGCCGTCCACCGCCGCCCTGCCGGCCACAGCCGCCGCCGTCTCGGGCACGGCACCGCCCAAGACACCCGGCTCGCCCCGAGCCAACCAACCCTCTCCTGGCGTAAATATGGGCGGCCACCACCCTCCGCCGACACCCACCGGCCTCACCAACCTCTCCACCGCCCCCGTTCGCCGTTATTGGCCGACGTCGAGTCGGTTGGCACAGTTCTTCGCGGAACCGACTCCACCGGGCTATTAAAGGACCCCGAGCTTGCTCCTACCCTCTCTACCACTCCCCCATCCCCTTGAACCCCCCTGAGGCAGCCAAACCACCAGAGGAGCCCGTCTTCCTCGACTCCGGCCACTACTGCCGCCGTCACTCTCCGGTTGATTCCGTCACAACCAGAGCTTCCCCCTCTCCACTATCTTCACCAATATCCTCCTCTAGATCCCACGAATCCACTCCCGCTCTCAATTTAGCTTGGGAGCCACCGTGGGTGAAAGCCCTCTTTCGTCCCCGCCGGAGTTCTTTCGGGAATCCTCGTTGCCGGCGACCCCGTGCCCCCATCGGCCATGCCGCACACCGGACGAACCGCCATGGCCTCCTGAGCAAGACGGTGGCCTCAGCTTCCCGAACGGCGCCGCCGTTCGCCAGCGAGCCTCGCCGGAGTGCCGCCTCTGTTCGGCAGGAGAGAGAGAGGGCGCGAGGCGACCTGGTTAAACCTGACTAGTGGGCCCGTGGGACGCACCGTCAGTGACCCATTGGCCACGCGCACGCTATTAAGTGGAGGCGTATTTCCCAAAGTACACCTTCGCTACTGGAAAGCGTAAGCTCGGCCGAAACGTTTTCTTTAATAGTTTTTTTAAAATTAGAATTTTGACTAAACTTTGACTAGCTCTAACTTTTAAACCATAACTCGAAATGAACTGATTCTTTTTCCTACAATCTTGATTTTTCATCTAGTTTATTTTAGTATTTATTTTAAAAATTTCCAAACAACTTTTTAGTACTGTTTTGGCTTTATGTGGTAATTGCAATATTCTTGAAAATAGGAAAAATGGAGGGAAGAAATTTTTCAAAAGTTTTGGAGTGCACCCAATCCTTCTGCAAGCTCAAGGCAAGCATCTTGAACATTCGATATGGTGAAAGTTTGGTTGATTGCCTGCTAGAATAATTTGATCATGTTTATGATAAATTCAGACAACAATTTGCATAATGATACTTAGGCATGTGTGGATTCTTTAGTAGAATTGTTTTCACTTTAACATGAACACATGTGGGTGTGGTTATTGCCTCATGACACACATGGCTATATTTATCCGGACTAATCTACAGGAAAGAATCAGTCATGAGAAAAGTGACCATGAGACTGAAATCTCGTGTGATGAGAATGATCAGTAAGGGCATGTTGGGACATGCTAGATGGTGACCCTGTTGGGAACTACCAAGAAAATATATTGTACTAACCACTACAAGAAAACTTAAACCTCCTGGGTCGGCCGTAGATCGATTCTTGTTCCGGTAACCACCGTACTGGTTTCATGCTGCCACTTGTCCCTGCCACAAGTAGGGTACGGTTCAGTAAGTTGTTAACCCCTTTCATTGCACACACCGTATAGAGGGGCCATAGTGGAAGATACCATTGATCACTGGTAGGCATGCCACTTGGTCAGGGGCATGGGTGTATCCGGCTGGGCCGAGAGGGGGGCACCCCTTGTAATCCGCGCGTTATAAATTGTGATCCCATGCTATTCGAGACGGTGGTCTCCCCGTCTTAGAGTTTTTCTTGAACGATGCTTTGGGTGATTCCTGGCATCAGGAAAGTTATTCTGGTGTGTGCTGGTTAGGTGTGTTTTCAACCCAAAAACCACGATCGGAATTAGTCAACGTTTCGAGGTTGGCTAAAGAAATCCTTTACTTGTGGGTAAAGAGTACACCCTCTGCAGAGTTTTAAAACCTATTCGAATAGCCGTGTCCACGGTTAAGGACTACAGTCTGGGTTGGTCAAGTGTCGGTCTTCGGAGGGAAATGATTAAAATTGAGCATGATCCATTTTTGCAGGATAATTATTGTCACTACTGATGCCTGCATGAATACTATTGTTAACTTAAATGTTATTGTGGACAAACCTTTTTCTTCTATGTGCAACTATGAGTATCACTTGGGATGGTTAATCCACCTGGATACTCAATTTTCTTTTCTTTTCTGAGTATCACTTGGGATGGTTAATCCACCTGGATACTCAGTTTTTTTTCTAAGTATCTCTTGGGATGGTTAATCCACCTGGATACTCAATTTTATTTTATTTTCTGAGTATCACTTGGGATGATTAATCCACCTAGATACTCAGTTCTATTTTTTTTTCTGAGTATCTCTTGGGATGGTTAATCCACCTGGATACTCTGTTCTATTTTCTTTTCTGAGTATCTCTTGGGATGGTTAATCCACCTGGATACTCATTTCTTTTCAAGACCCCTTGAGGCGTCGCTTTTAGACACCCGTTTGGCATTTATTTTCAAGACCTCTCGAGGCGTCTCTTTTAGACACCCGTTTGGCATTTCTTTTCAAGACCTCTCGAGGCGTTGCATTCAGACACCCATTTGGCATTTTTCTTGGAATTCCTCGGGCGGTCCAACGCCCGATGTTCCATTTCATTTTCTTGGAATTTCTCGGGCGATCCAACGCCCGACGTTCCATTTTATTTCCTTGGTTTATTACTAAAATGATATATTTATTCATCCACACCGTATTAATAATTATCATGCCATGCTTTAATTTCGGTCAGCATATGCATATAAATTAGTCCATCATGATCATATGCACTCTATTGCTTTCGGTATATCTTTTGTTCATAATGTTTGCGAGTACATTCAAACGTACTCGCTGGCTTGTCCCTGGCTATTGTCTTGGCCAGATCACGATTAGGAGAAGAGCACTATGGAGGCACACCCGACAATTTAGGAATCGGAGATAGCAGCCATGCGGGATAGGAGTTGTCCAGGTCATCCGTTCCTGTGGGAATGGAGTCCCACCAAAGATGGAGATCCGCGACCCGCTTCCGCCATCCGCCACTAGAAATCATTGTTGTATCATTAGACCTTATGGTCTTGTACCCAAATTCTTGTAACTGCTTGGAATTCTGTATCAAGGAAGAGTCCACCAGCAAACAGTGATCCTGGGGCTGGTGATGACACGAGGGGTTAATTTCTGGGATATTGTGTCCCCAAAATCCGGCCCCGACAGGTGCTGCTCATGCTTTGCTCGTGGTAGAGGCTTTGTCATCGGGTCTGACATGTTCAGATCCGTGTGAACTTTGCGTACTTTCACTAAACCTGCTTCGACATGATGTCAAATGAGTTTATATTTGCGTTCAATATGTCTTGTCTTATGGTGCGAAGATGGCTCCCTAGCCCGATCCACGGCGCCACTATTATCACAATAGATCTCCACCGGGTCCAGCGCACTCGGAACCACACCAAGGTCTTCAAGAAACTGCTTTATCCAGACCGCCTCTTTGGAGGCTTCTGAAGCTGCAACATATTCCGCCTCTGTCGTAGAATCCGCCACAGTCTTTTGTTTGGAACTTTTCCAATCAACTGCGCCACCGTTCAATATGAAAACATAGTCTGATTGAGATTGGAAGTCATCTGTGTCAGTCATGAAGCCTGCATCAGTGTAACCACTTACAATGAGCTCTTCATCACCTCCGTACACAAGGAGTAAATCCTTGGTCCTTCTAAGGTACTTAAGAATATTTTTAACTGCGGCCCAGTGTTCCAATCCTGGATCACTTTGGTACCGGCTGCTAACACTTAGAGCATAGGAAACATCCAGTCTTGTACATAGCATGGCATACATAATAGAACCAACTGCCGAAGCATATGGAACATCATTCATTTGTACTCGCTCATCGAGAGTCCGAGGACACTGATTCTTGCAAAGCACTGTGCCAGGTGACATGGGGAGTAGGCCTTTCTTGGAGTTCCCCATGTTGAACCTTTTCAACACCTTGTCAATGTACGTGCTTTGGCTAAGCGCTATCAGGCGTTTTGATCTATCTCTATAGATTCTGATGCCCAATACATATGCTGCTTTGCCTAAGTCTTTCATTGAAAAACTCTTCTTCAATGAGTCTTTTATTTCGCTAAGAAAATTCACGTCATTTCCAATCAACAATATGTCATCCACATACAAGATTAGAAATGCTTTTGCACTCCCACTAAACTTCTTGTAAACACAAGATTCTTCATCATTCCTGATGAAACCAAACTCTTTGACTACTTCATCAAAACGAATGTTCCAGCTCCTTGATGCTTGCTTCAGACCATAACTGGCCTTATGAAGTTTGCATACCTTTCCAGCATCGTCATGAACGACAAAACCTTCAGGCTATATCATGTATACTTACTCTTTGAGATTTCCATTTAGGAAAGCCGTTTTGACATCCATCTTCCATATTTCATAATCAAAATAAGCAGCAATTGCTAGTAATATCCGAACAGACTTAAGCATAGGTACGGGCGAGAAAGTCTCATCGTAGTGCACTCCTGGAACTTGCGTGAACCCTTTTGCGACAAGTCTAGCTTTATGGATAGTAATGTTACCATCCGCGTATGTCTTTCTTTTGAAAATCCATTTACAACCAATGGGCTTTATGCCTTCTAGAAGTTCTACCAAGTTCCAAACTTGATTTTCGTACATGGATTCCATTTCGGATTTCATGGCTTTGTGCCATTCCCTTGAGCTGGGCCCCGCCATCGCTTCCTTGTAGTGCGCAGGTTCATCATCTTCAAGAATGAAGATTTCGTTATGAAACCACTCAAGTGGCTGGATAGCCCTACCTGATCTACGTGGTTCAGTTACGACATTGTCTGAAGTTTCCGCATCACATGCGACAACTTCCAGCTCGGTTGTAGGGATAATTTGCGGAATTACTTCCAGTTCCTTAGCCATGTCAACGGTTGCCGAAGATTCACTAATCTCATCAAGCTGTACTGTCCTCCCACTCAATTCTTTAGCGAGAAATTCTTTCTCGAGAAAGTGTCCAACTTTTACGACAAACACTTTGCCCTCGGACTGGTGGTAGACGGAATACCCAATGGTGTTATTGGGATAACCTACAAAGTAACATTTGTCTGATCTGGGATTGAGTTTGCTTGGCTGTAAATGCTTTACGTATGCCTCACAACCCCAAATTTTGAGATGCGACACACTAGGTTTCTTCCCATGCCACATCTCATGTGGTGTCGTCTCAATAGACTTAGACGGTGCTCTGTTTAATGTATAAGCGGCAGTAAGAAGTGCGTGACCCCAAAAAGATATCGGCAGATCTGTAAGAGACATCATCGACCTCACCATGTCTAACAGGGTTCGGTTACGTCGTTCTGACACTCTGTTTTGCTGTGGAGTTTCGGGAGGCGTAAGCTGTGAAACGATTCCACGGTCACTCAGATGTTGGCTAAACTCATGACTAAGATATTCGCCCCCGCGATCTGATCGCAAAAACTTAATCCTTTTGTTACGATGATTTTCTACCTCATTTTGAAATTCTTTGAACTTTTCAAAGGTTTCCGACTTATGCTTCATCAAGTAGATATATCCATACCGACTCAAATCATTAGTAAAAGTTACGAAGTAGAAATACCCACCCCGTGCGGTTGTGCTCATCGGACCACATACATCACTAT
Organism: Elymus sibiricus; assembly: GCA_039707655.1. Taxonomy (NCBI): domain Eukaryota; kingdom Viridiplantae; phylum Streptophyta; class Magnoliopsida; order Poales; family Poaceae; genus Elymus; species Elymus sibiricus. The sequence continues at coordinate 336,299,933 of CM077666.1, forward strand.
GTATTATTTCCAATAATTCACCCGCCCGTTCAGGATGACCCGTGAATGGCATCTTGGTCATTTTCCCCATCAGGCAAGCTTCACATGTGTCAAATGATTCAAAATCAAAGGATGGTAAAACTCCATCTTTATGGAGTCTTTGCATGCGTTTCTTTCCGATGTGGCCAAGGCGACAATGCCACAAGAATGTGGTGGTGGTATCAGTCTTCTTAAGGTGTTTAGCATTCATGTTAAAGACATCATTTTCACATTCAACATTTAGTATGAAAAGGCCCCCAACAATGGGTGCAAATCCATAAAACATATCCTTACAATAAAGTGAACAACCATTGTTCTCAGACTTGTAAGAGTGCCCATCGTTTACTAAACATGATCCAGAGATAATGTTTCTACACAATGTCGAAACAAAATAACAGTTACTTAGTTCTAAGGTAAATCCTGAAGGGAGACGTAGAGGCATAATGCAGACGGCTTGAGCGGCGATCCCATCACCGTTCCCGACGTGCATCACGACTTCATTCTTTGCCAGCTTGCGCACCTCCTAAAGCCCCTGTATTGAGTTGCAAATGTGAGCAACCGATCCGGTATCAAATACCCAAGACTTAGAATTTTCGCTAGCAAGCAAAACGTCAATGACATTAACCTGTATAACAATTATACCTTTTCTGGTTTTCCCGGACTTCTTATCTTCCAGATACTTCTTGCAGTTTCTCTTCCAGTGTCCTGTGCCCTTGCAGTAGAAGCACCCAGTTTCATTCTTGGCTCCGCCCTTAGAGTTGCTTTGGGAACCGGTCTTACCGGCGCCCTTGCCCTTCTTGGACTTGCCTTTCTTTTTGAAACTGGCGGTTTTATTCACAAGCAACACTTGCTTGCGATTTTTCCGCAGTCCTCCTTCCGCAGTTTTCAGCATGGCGAGCACCTCATTTGGTGTCTTCTCCATCCCACTCATGTTGTAGTTCATGATAAAACCGTCGTAAGACGGGGGGAGTGAAGCAAGCAACATGTCCATCATATGGGCTGGTGGAATTGGAAATTCCAGGGTTTTAAGCCTTTCAGCGTAGCCAATCATATTGACTACGTGTTCGCCAACTGAACTGCCCTCAACCATCTTGCAATCCATCACGGTCTTCATAATATCAAAACGTTCAGACCATGCATTTTGCTTGTACAGAGCATCCAATTCCCGGATCATATCGCGGGCATTATGGAATTCAAAACATTTTTGAAGCTCTGGACTCATGCAAGCTAGCATAAGGCACTGCACTAAGTTGTAATCATCATCCTTAGTGGCCCAGACATTTTGTTCATCTTCCAGGGCAGTTGCCGCCGGTTTAGATGGAAGAGGAGTTTCAAGCAAATATATTCTCTTAGCGCTCCTGAGGATAATCCTCAGGTTACGGACCCAGTCCGCATAGTTGTTTCCAGTTGCAGCTAACTTCTCGTTCTCTAACATCGAGCCTAAGTTGAACGCGGTGTTGTGAGCCATTTGATCTACAACGGTAAACACAAGTTTCACTTAGACTTTGTTCATAATTAATTTCCACTAGTGAATAAACAATTTTATTCTAAAGTGCGCTCCCACTCAAATCAATATCTCTCAAAATTGATTATGAGTGATACAAGACCCAAATTTCAATTCGACGCCAAGGATGTATCCATCTCAAGTGACGAGAATTTCAATTGGTAGGCCAACTTGCCAATCACATCTCTATGTGACTCTTGTTCATCTTTCGATGGGCGTGTTCCGAGCTCAGGACGATCCTCCGGAACGTCAAGACAACCAAGTGATCTCGCTGCGAGGTCTCAACTCACCCGCCTCACACTTCTCTAATCGTTCGTACCCATGTATCCATGTGGTACCCCGAAGAGATAGGTGCCGTGACGGTGCTATACTTGGGAGAACACTAACTACTTGATATTTTTAAGTGAGAGATCACCCTAATAAAAGCGACTACCGCGTGATCAAAAGGGTGCATCATAAGGGATAAACATCTCAGGTAATTCATAATAGCATGATATGGTATAGCCCTTTCTGACGGAGAAGTCTTTCATTTCTTCGTCTTCGGCATTTGCGTCGGTGTTCACCTTCGCGAAGATTGGCACCACCTTGTCAATGCACCAGATAATATTGCTATCTCTATAGCTAATAAAATAAGTGCATTACTTAAGGTTGACACGCAGGTCATTACAGTGACAATCATATGGCTCCAGCCATCATGCCAAATCATGACACACAGGTCATGTTAATTAATTTACATCATATAGTCATCTCATACATAATCAAATTAATATGAGCATTGCTATACCACATCACATGCCATCCTACAAAACCAAGTTGGACGCCTCTAATCGGTTTATGCAAAATTTTATTTTACGTGGCTTCTAAGGTTTTGACTTAAACCGCAGCTACCAACGTTTATCATCAAGTATGATTATTCAAGTCTGTAACACCCCAAAAATTTAACCATATTTTTATTAAGTAAAATTTGGTCAGAAATAAAATTTTGAATTATATGAGGTCATTTATTGTTTCAGAATTTTCTCTATTATTGGTTTTCTAAAATTCTTCCCTCCATATAGAAAATTTTGGAAAAATATTATGGGCTTTGGTAGTTTTCTAAAATCATTTCATTTATATTTTAATAACAGTAGGAAATATTTTCACAATAAAACTTGCCCAAAATAATTCTTTTAATAGCATTTTCAAGCTTTGAAATGCTCCTGATGCACTATAACTATTTTAAATAATTCTCCTAAAATTCCACAAAAATTATGAAGGGTCAAGAGATGCCTATAGATCACTTTTATGCAAAAATTACGATGACCGAGCCGTACGTCATCGGGATCGCCAGGACCTCCTGAGGTCATCCATGCCCCAAATCTCCGAGGGGAGCCGCCGTTCTCCAGCTATCATCACCGGCGTGCCTTCCCTGTTCGGCCAGGGAAGAGCAGGGAGAAGGCGCCGACGTGGACTCAGTCAAACCTGAATGGTGGGCGCGGTGGGACCCACTGTCAGCGACTATAGGACGCGCCGAAGCGTTTTAAGTGGAGGCGCACTTCCTTGAATACGTCTTCACGTCTGGAAAGCGTAAACTTAGCCGACCCGTTTTCCTTTTTACAATTTTAATTAAAATCAGAATTTTTTTGACTGCCTCTAAATTTTAAACGACAACTCCAAATGAATTGATTCTTTTTCTAAAATTCCTTATTTTTCATCTAGTTTATTTTAGTATTTATTTCAAAAATTTCCAAACAACTTTTTTGTACTGTTTTCAAATTATGTGATATTTGCAATATTTTGAAAATAGGAAAAATGGAGGGAAGAAACTTTTCAAAGTTTTGGAGTGCACCCAATCCTTCTGCATGCTTAAGGCAAGCATCTTGGACACTTGATATGGTGAATGTTTGGTAGTTTGCTAGCTAGGATGTTTGAATCATGATTATGATAATTTTGAATGAAACTTGCATATTGCTATTTTTGCATGCATGATCCATTGATATTTCGTTAACCTCACTTAAACATGAAATACGAGTAAGGGTGATTGTTCTCACATGCCACAGATGTCTATGTTGGTCCGGAACTAACCTGCAGGAAAGAATCAGTCACGAGAGAAAAGTGACCGTGAAACAGAAATCTCATGGTGACGAGAATGATCAGTGAGGGCATGTTGGGACATGCCAGATGGTGACCCTGTTGGGTACTAACGAGGAAATATATATTGTGCTAACCACTGCAGGAAAACTTAAACCTCCTGAGTCGACCGTAGATTGAGTCTTGTTCCGGTAATCCCCATACTTGTCTCGTGCTACCACTTGTCCCTGCCACAGGTAGGGTATGGTTCAGTAAGTTGTTAACCCCTTTCCTGCACACACCGTACAGAGGGGCCACGATGAAGGTTTCCAGGACCCCGGTATAATGCCAGTCATCGGGTCAGAGGGCATGGGTGTATCCGGCTGGGCCGAGAGGGGGGCACCCCTTGTATTCCGCGCGTTATAAATTGTGATCCCATGCTATTCGAGACGGTGGTCTCCCCATCTTAGACTTTTTCTGGAGTGATGCCTCGGGTGATTCCGGGCATCAGAACGGTTAAGCTGGTGTGTGCTGGTCAGGTGCGTTTTCATCCCAAAGACCGTAATGGGAATTAGTCAGCGTCTCGGTGTTGGCTAAAGAAATCCTTTACTTGTGGGTAAAGAGTACACCCTCTGCTGAGTTTTATAACCTATTCGAATAGCCGTGTCCATGGTTAAGGACTATAGTCTGGGTTGGTCAAGTGTCGATGCCGGTGTAAAAACCGGCAGACCTCTGGGTAGGGGGTCCCGAGCTGCGGATCTCGGATCGGTGGTAACAGAGACAAGGGAGACGATGTTTACCCAGGTTCGGGCCCTCTTGATGGAGGTAAAACCCTACGTCCTGCTTTTGTTTATATTGATGGAGATGTATCGAGTACAAAGTTGATCTACCTCGAGATCGTAATGTGTGTCTAACTTCTAGGGCTAGGTGAGCAATATTGCGTTGTTCCTCTCTACGGGCTAAACCCTATGGCTTATATACATGCCAGGGAGGGTACCTAGGGTTACAAGGTCGGTATCTAGGAGTAGGACGGCTGGACAAATCTTGAAGTGTACTACAAGTCTTTGGTAGAGACAACCTCGATCACGTCTCCCATGTGTGGCCTCCGGAGTCCATCTTGATCACGCACGGGGGCATATCGGCCCAACCGAGGAGACGGGCCGACTAGGTTAGTACCCCCTAATCCAGGACACCGTCAGTAGCCCCCGAACTGGTCTTCTATGCCGAGGACGACTCTTTGTATTTTGGATTCTCTTAATGGCGCATCAACATCTGTGGTCCAACCGAGCTTGTACCCTGCCCGAAGTGGGTAGATATCTTAGCCTCGAAGGCTTGCTATTCAGGTATGAACGATCCAATCTGGCCTGACAACTTTATCGGAGAGGCTTGCCCCACGACGGGTCGAGCAGTTACTGCTTCCTCCTCAAATCGTGGTTCGAGGCAGCCTTTTTACTGGCACATCTCTTCGAGGTAGAGATCGTGCCCGCTTTCTTAGGGATATCATCAAGATTTTGTTTCCCCCCATGTGTTTCAACGGCATTTTTGATAGCAACCGTGAATTTATCAGTGCCACGGGCGGGACTCTTGGCCTTTCATAGGCCTATAAGAGCAAAGGGGAGAACAGCGCGATAGCCTACGCTCCCAATCTTCCCCCACTGTTGCTTCGTCCAGCTCCAACGCCCAGATCCAACCAGCGCGCCTTTCCCTTTCGCGAGCCCAACTCCTCATCCAGCCATGGCCGACACCCTCAAGGGACACTAGGGCGGTTCCATCGTGTTAGCTGCGACCATCGCCGAGCTGCGCGACGCGGGGTATCTGGCCCCCGCTATTGCCGCCCGCGCTCCAGCGGCCGACCAGCTGGTGCCCGCTCCCAACGCCAGGGAGCGGGTGGTCTTCATCCCCCACCTCATCCGAGGCCTGGGGTTCCGGCTGCACCCCTTCGTGCGCGGGGTCATGTATTATTATGGGTTAGACTTCCACCACCTGGCCCCTAACTCCATTCTCCACCATGCCGCCTTCATCACGGTCTGCGAGGCCTTCCTCCGCTGTGAGCCGCATTTCGGCTTGTGGCTGAAACTCTTCAGGATCAAACCAAAGTCGAGTGGCTTGGATCTCGTGGAGTGCGGTGGGGCCATGATCAGCAAGAACCAGGGAGCCACCTGGTTCAAGGGCACCTTCATTGAAACGGTGAAGGAGTGGCAAAGAGAGTGGTTCTACATCACCGAGCCACTTGCCCCTGGTCAAACCGAGGTCCCGGCCTTCTCGGCCGGGCCTCCCAAGAAACTCAAGTCCTGGAAGGAGAAGGGCGTCGCTTGGGGGAAGCCAGAAGAGGTGGAGACCCTAATCGACAGGATCCTGTGGTGGTCCACAACGGGGAAGGTTGAGCTGGCCAACGTCATCAATGTCATGCTCAACCGCCATATACTCCCCCTCTAACTTCGGGATACCCCGATGTGGGCACAAAAGCCCGAGGACATGGACACCATCAACACCTTCTTCCGCTCCACCTTGACAGCCATGTGGTCAAGGCTCATGAAGCTAGCCAAGGACAAGATCCCCAAGGCGGGGGAGGACCGCGGACTCGAACATGGCTATGAGCCCCCCCCCCCCGGTGAGTGGTTTCCTCCTTCAATCTTTATTTTTTTGCTCATTGGTAAAGTTTTTTACTTGAATCGTCGTATCTTGACATTTTGCAGAAGTGGTTGGCCTTGGTACAAGGGGTACGATGCCCGGCCCCACTGCCAGAGCAGCCCCCAACCCCCCTGCTCTCAGCGCTTCTGACCGAGGAGCCGCATGTGGTGGCCTCCAAAGGGACAAAGTCCCAGACGGGGAGGTCAAGTGCTCGGACCCGGGGAACTTCGGTCACCCGGTCCGAAGAGACCCACACCTTCGCCGCTCAAGATGGCGGCGCCGAGGAGGGTGAGGTTTCTCCTCCAAAGGGGAAGAGGTCGGCGTTAGAAGACGCCGACGTGGACATGCCACCGAAGGGCCCAAAGAGGCCAAGGCGAGCCTCATCCGAGGCCGCCAACAAGTCGTCGGAGAGGGCCGAGCTCTCTGGCGACTCAGAGGAAGACCTCCTCGCTGTGGGGAGGAAGAAGCCGGCACCCCGAGGGTAAGCCCTTGTCCTTATCTTCTTTCCTTAAGTCACTTTTTCAGCAAGGGAAATCTTACATAAGCAATTTTTCACACGCAGCCCGTCGAGGGTAATCCCCAGCGGTTCTTCGAGCGGGCTGCCATCTGCCAGCGGAACTCCAGAGCCCGTTGCTTCTCTCCCAAAGCATGACAGGCTAGGGGAGGCGACATCCACCCTGGTCCCCGACGTTAACTTGACGGGGGCCGACGAGGTGGCGATCACGGTCGAGGTCAATACCTCGGCCCAACAAGACCCGGGGACGGAACGCCCCGAGGTCATCGAAGAAGGGCTGGGCCAATCATTTGCCCAGCCGGCATCTACCTCGGCTCAGCCACCCCAGGCGGAGGCTGCTCAGGTGGACCAAGGAGATGGAGGACGCCCTAAAGGGCTCTTCCATCAAGGAGAAGCACCGTGCCTTGATAGGCACGGCGCTGCAAGGCTACCGCTCCGCAGGGGCCGGCCTGCACGAGGTTTTTAAGAACCTCGTAGCAGGTTTCGAGGTACGCCTTATGCGCATTCAATTTGTTTATTTAAGCTTGAAAGAACATGTGGTGCCCCCATGTTTGGATTTGGTAATTGATGACAATCTCTATGGACTAATGGTTGCCATGAGTTATATTGAAGGGTTTGTCCATAGGCATTTCTTGAAGTCCATTTGTTGGTTTCAAGGAGATTATGTGATGACCAAAGTGCTATTCAAGGATTTATCCAAAGATTGGTCATGTGAGAGTTGAGCCTATTGCAAGCATGTCTTGAAGAAGAAGATTGTGTGAACATTCATGTTTACCTTCAAGACATCATCCTAATGAAGAGAGTTGGAAAGATTCAAGGTTGATCAAGACTAAGTACAAAGAGTGATTCAAGTTGATCAACACACAAAGCGTAGAAGATGTACCGTGTGGGATCAAGTGATCTCATGGTATGGTAAGCATTGTCCATTGCGCTTTGTGTACTAACCCATTGTCTACGTAGTGTTCGTTGTGGGGTTAGGTTTGGTTCCATGGGCGTGCATCAAAAGGAAGGTCTCATATGTCCCATGGAGGATGACGTCAAGTGGTGATCATCATCAAGGTTGCGGTGTGCAATTTCAAGTGGAGCATCACGAAGAGATCATGCTTGAAGCTTGCCGTCCATTGTGGTGGCAATGGACTTGTGAAGATGTGCCGAAGAGTGGCTCACCCATAGTGGAGTATGGGGGAGCAATCAACTAGTCTTCATCGAGCCAACGCAATCAAGAAAGGTGGTCCAACTTGAGGGAGTCAAGATCGTCATCATCTAGCTCAAGTGGACTATGTGCAAGGCAAAGGTTTGCCCTTGATAGGTTTTCTATTTTACCAGTCTCATGGTGGTAGTTGGGAGACCGGGTTATAGGATCGATAGCCGTACTATCAAGGGGGGCTCTCGGATGAGTAGCTTAATTGTATCTTTCATAGAGAGCTCAAACCATTGCATTCTTGCATCATCTTTCTTGGTTCTTGTTTGGCCTTTTTTCTTTGGGAGTCTTTGAGCTTTTGGTCACCTTCATGACAAGCTCAAGTTCATCGAGAACGGATTTCGTTTGCTTCATCTTGTATGTTCTCGATGTTGGGGTTTATGCCGGATCATCACTGATAGAGGTTTCACATCTCTATATCATAGGCATATCTCTACTGCCACTTCTTACTATATCCGGTCACTGTTGGATAGTATTTGTCGTCATCTATCCAACAAGCTTGAGTTTGCTCAATTCGGAGCTCATTTGCAGATGTTATGGCAGTTCTGGTTTTTCCTTCTCTGGCGGTTGTAGTGTATGCGGTTGTACCGGCCGACCAGTACTTCCGGGACAACCACCACCCTTGGGTTGCAGTCTCCAGATGTCTGCCAAGCGGTTGTACCGCTGCCTCCGGGTGGTTGTACCGCCTGGTGCTTGGCGAACCCCAGGACTGCTGCTCGGCGGTTGTACCGGCCAAGTACCGCTCCAACCACTGCTAAGGGGTGACTCCCGTCTGATGTGGAGCGGATGCTGGGCGGTGGTGAACCGGTAGTTCGCGGATGGCTTAGGCGTACCAGTACTACTGGTGACTGGAGCGGTTGTACCGCTCCAGACTTAGCCACCACAAGTACTTGGTCCCGATGGTTGTACCGGTCCTAGTACCGCTCCAACTACCGGTCAGGGGTGATTCCCTACTGTTTTGGAGAGGTAGTAGGGCGATGGTAGCCCGGTAGTTCCCGGATGGTTTCAGCCGACCGGTACTACCGGTGCAACCTCCGGTTGTACCGCCTGGTACTCTGCTTTAGGGGAGCCCGTAAAAAGCAGTTGTACCAGTCCTTGGACCGGTTGTACCGCTCCCGTGTTATTCTACAACATAACGGGCAGATTCGTGGGGTCCTATAAAAGGGGGTCTTCTTCCCCAATGGACCCAATCTCTTGAGCTCGTTTTTGCCCCCCATTGTTGACTTTCTTCGAGCTTGCTATCTCTCAATCCCTCCAATGATTCTTGCTAGTTCTTGAGGGAAAAGAGAGAGGAGATCTAGATCTACGTTTCCACCAATCTCTTTCTCCTCTATGTGAGGGGAACCCCTTGGATCTAGATCTTGGAGTTCTTGGTGTTCTCCTTGTTCTTCCTCTCATATTCCTCCATAGCTTTTGTTGCTTTGGTGGGATTTGGGAGTGAGGGACTTGACCACTCCGTGTGTTCTTGCCATTGCATTAGTTGCATCGGTTTGAGTTCTCCACGGTGATACGTGGTGGTGAAAAGTTGAGAAGCTTATTACTCTTGGGTGCTTGGTACCCTAGAGCTTGTTCCTCTTGGGTGCTTGGGCGCCCTAGACGGTTGGTGGTGCTTCAGAGCTCAATCATTGTGGTGTAAAGCTCCGGGCAAGCATCGGGGTCTCCAATTAGGTTGTGGAGATTGCCCCGAGCAATTTGACGGGTATCGGTGACCGCCCCCAAGGGTTGCCAAAGTGTACGGGTTCGGTGACCGCCCCCAAGTGTTGCCATTTGTACGGGTTCGGTAACCGCCCTCAAGGGTCCCTTAGTGGAATCACGGCATCTTGCATTGTGCGAGGGCGTGAGGAGATTACGGTGGCCCTAGTGGCTTCTTGGGAAGCATTGTGCCTCCACACCGCTCCAAACGGAGATTAGCATCCGCAAGGGTGTGAACTTCGGGATACATCGTCGTCTCCGCGTGCCTCGGTTATCTCTTACCCGAGCCCTTTACTTATGCACTTTACTTTGTGATAGCTATAGTGTTTCATGTGTTATATCTTGCTATCACTTAGTTGTTTATCTTGCCTAGCATAAGTTGTTGGTGCACATAGGTGAGCCTAGTTGTTGTAGGTTTTGTGCTTGTCAAATTAACCGCTAGGTTTATTCCGCATTTGTTCAAGCCTAAACCATAATTATTTTAAAGCGCCTATTCACCACCCCCCCTCTAGGCGACATCCACGATCTTTCAAAGCTGTTTGTTTTATGAATTTTGTCCGAGGACATAGAAATACAACCTACTAAATGGCTTAGTGAGTGAGTAGCCCCCGAGCCCGAAGTCGGTTTCAAGAAACTGGCATCGGGGTCGCTTGATTGAGTAGGAGCCCGTTGAGTAGCCCCCAGGACGCTGCTCGAGGCAGCCGTCCTGGAGCCTATGAGTGATCTTAATCATTCCCTTTATAATGAGGATCTATTTTGTTCCAGGTTGCAACCTCGGTTCCGGACTCCGTCTCCGAAGAGATGGCGGAGATGAACCGGAAACTTGAGTAATCTCAAGGTAAGCAAGTTTAAACTTGCCTTGCATTTTGTATGTTAAGGAAAACAACTAAGGCCGAACTGTGTTGACAGCGGAGCTGGAGACGCTCAAGGACGAGCTCGAAAGAGCTCGGAAGGAGGTGCGGCAGCAGGAGGCTGCTGCTGCCGCGGCCGAGAATGCCCGGGCCGCCGAGAAGGCAGCTGGGGAAAGGCACCAAGCGCGGGTGTTAGAGGTCGAGGAGACCCTGAAGGGCGTGTTCAAAGCACGCGACAAACTTCAGGAGGAGGGGCAACAAACGAAGGAGGAGCTCGAGAAGCTTCAACATGCCCACTCCGAGCTCAAGACCTCGGCCCGAGCTGATCACGAGGTGCTCCAGCAAGTGGAGCAAATCGCCTCGGGTAAGATATTTTTGCTGCAGTGTGTGTTTGGCAGCAAAGGGTGTGTCGAGCTCACCCAGTTATGGCATTCCGCAGAGGTCTTTGAGGATCTCCCGCAAAGCGCGGCGGATGCGGTGGCGTACTTCGGCCAGCTGGCGGGCCATGAAGCGGAGAAGGCCTTCTGGGGGCAGTTTCCAGGGTCACCGTCCGCACAGCTGCTGAATCATTGAGTGAAACAGCTGGTGGAACTGTTTCGCATGACGAGACTGGCGCTCTAGGACCTTTGCGTCGCTCTGTGGCCTGCCGAAGCCATGCCGAAGAGTCTCTTCGGCCTGACGGCCCGTCTTCGAGATACCGTGCCCTGCGTGGATCGCTGGAAAAGGTCCGCGTGCTTCGAAGGGGCGCGGAGGGCATATGCTTGCGTGAAGACTCACTTCCGCAAGGTTGATGCGGAGACGTGTGCCGCAGGTCCCCTCGCCGACAAGCCGCGGACCGCCGAGCAGTTCTTCGCCGAGGTGGAGGCGGGAGCTCGGACCACCGAGGCCATGTGCCCCAAAGATACTCTATATTTTTAGATGATACTTCGGAATGCCGGGGTGTACAATGTAAAAACTTTATCTTTTGTTGAATGAGAATGGCTTAAGATTCCATGTGTGTTGTTTTACAATTTTAATTATTCCTCCTATATGACTGTTTAAAATGAGAGTGGCCAGTCATCGGCTTCAGCCCCAGTGTAGGTCATACAAAGGGTGTTCCTTAAGGCACACTGCACCCTTAGCCAACGTCTCGGTACCCGGAGGCGGTCGGTGTCTTATAGGAACTAGGCAATCAGACTATAGTGGCTTGATATCTTTCATTTAGTCATAGGAGTTTGACTGTGGGGGCTGATGACCAGCCCCTGGTGTAAGAAGTGTTCGGCCAGCTCGGCCGAGGTCTAGGCCAGAGCACACTTCGGCTAGGAATGGAAGCCCTTCGTTTGACACGGGTGATCTCTATCATCACATCGCTTGACGCGGTCTCCGGATGGCAGACCAGTTTACGCCTACCTAGATAGTCAGTTTTCGGCTTTCTCCACTGAGGCGCCATGCCAATTGACCTGGTGGCGCAATCACAGTTGTTCTCCCGTTACACCCTTAGCCGAATTCATCGAAAACGTAAGGGGTACACATAGGAGCCGGGCAACCCAACTATTGACCGAAATCTAGGTTCGAAACTGATGCATATAAGGCCAACATCCGAGACGCCGAATACATCGGACTTTGTTATACAATTGCATCTTTTTAGAGAACTGTATCGTCCCAGAGCTATGCTGATAAAGAAATACAATAGAGACCTTGAAAGGGCACAGTTTCTTTATTTCATAATATCAATCGTGTACATGCCCATCTGTGACGAGAGTAATTGAAAGAATACAATGTAGATGGTAAAGAAGAAAGAGGAAAAACAGGTCGGATAATCGCTAACGGATTTTAAAGGATCCGGACCGCTACCGCCGCACGTCTGCGTTTCCGGACTGTTGATCAGATCGTCACCATTGATGGCGAAGAATTTGCGAAGGTCGATGCCCTTCCGGCCCTTTATACACTCTCGGTGTTTGATTGACCGAGTTCCTTGAAGGGAGGTGTGGCCGAAGCCACTCTGTGGTTTTAAAACCACATAGAAGTTTGGCAGTTTGTTTTACAGATGCTTGCCTGTGCAGGGGCTCTAAGCCTCGTCTTTGCGTGGTTAATCTGCGCCGATGTTTGGGTAGTCGTTCTGGCTCCTCGACGTCCCAGGGAATCTTGAGTGCGAAGTTATGCACTCTGGGGACATAATGCCCACTCCAAGGAGGGCACACGAGGAGCCCGCATCCCTATTTCGGGTGCGGGGGTACCTGGCCGAGGTTGATTTGTGCAGCCCGGGCGCGCTTCAAAGAGCGGGCGGCGCGTTTATCGCTGCGGGCTGCTTCCTCGGACTCTTGTACCTCGGCTGCGAAAGCCGCGGTCTGTTCCTCTGTCCGGAGTGAACGTTCTGTGCTACCATTGACTGTGATGACGCCATTGGGTCCCGGCATTTTGAGCTTGAGGTAGGCATAATGCGGGACCGCGTTAAAGCGTGCAAAGGCGGTGCGCCCTAAGAGCGCATGGTATCCACTCCGAAAGGGTACGATATCGAAGATTAACTCCTCGCTTCTGAAGTTCTTGGGTGAACCAAAAACTACCTCTAGGGTGACGGTTCTGGTACAACGGGCTTCAACGCCCGGAATGACACCTTTTAAGGTGGTAGAGCTCGGCTTGATCCGGGATGAGTCAATGCCCATCTTCCGAACTGTGTCCTCATAGATGAGGTTAAGGCTGCTTCCCCCGTCCATCAGGACACGTGTTAGATGATAACCATCAACAATAGGGTCCAGGATGAGCACCGCCGATCTGCCATGCCTGATGCTGGTCGAATGATCATGCTTGTCGAAAGTGATCGGGTAGGCCGACGATGGGTTATACTTCGGGGCGACTGGCTCCAGCGCGTATACGTCTCGAAGTGCACGCTTCCTTTCCCTTTTAGGGATGTGGGTGACATAGATCATGTTGACCTCTGTTACCTCATTAGAAAATTTCTTTTGGCCTCCATTATTGGGCTGCCGAGGTTCATCCTCGTCATCGCTGCGGTGTTGGGTTTTACTCTGACCCTCTGTCGCTATCTTGCCGGCTTGTTTAAAGACCCAGCAATTCCTATTAGTGTGGTTTGCTGGTTTTTCCTAAGTATCGTGAATCCCACATGGGCGGTCCAGGAGCCTATCAAGCAGGCTAGGTCCGTCTTTATTCCCTTTAAAGGGTTTTCTTTTCTGCCCGGATTTAGGTCCGGTGCATCCTGCGTTGACCGCGGCGTCTTCAGTGTGGCTTCCGCCATTCTTATACCTGCGCTTATTTTTGTTGCGCTTTGGTTTTCTATTGGCATCGCGAGTTTCCGAGGTGCATGCCTCGCCGTTATGAGTACTTTGGGCGAGCCAGCTATCTTCTCCCGCGCAAAAGCGAGTCATCAGAGAGGTCAGGGCAGCCATAGTTCTCGGCTTATCCTGGCCGAGTTGTCGAGCCAACCATTCATCTTGAATGTTGTTTTTAAATGCGGTGATGGCCTCAGCTTCGGAGCAGTCTATGATCTGGTTCTTCTTGGTGAGGAACCTATTCCAGAATTTCCGGGCTGATTCGCCTGGCTGCTGGGTAACACGGCTGAGGTCATCAGCGTCCAGAGGTCGGACATATGTGCCCTTGAAGTTTGCTCGAAAAGCGTCTTCTAGGGCCTCCCAGCTACTGATAGAGTGAGGAGGGAGGCTGTTAAGCCAGTGCCTCGCCGGCCCCTTTAGCTTGAGCGGCAGATATTTAATGGCATGGAGATCATCTCCATTGGCCATGTGTATATGCAGGAGGAAATCCTCGATCCAAACGGCTGGGTCCGTGGTACCATCGTACGATTCTATGTTGATGGGTTTAAACCCTTCCGGGAATTGATGTTCCATCACTCTGTCTGTGAAGCAGATTGGGTGAGCCGGACCTCGGGACCGAGGAGGATCTCGTTGGATCTCGGGAGAGAGCCGTGAGTAAGCTTGATCTCGGGCACGACCGTTCCTGTCCATCCAGGCATCGTAGCCGTTGGGCCCAGCGGGCGCGCGTCCCCTTGATCCGTAGATGGACCGAGGGGGAGCCCTATTTTCCTCAATACGACGTCTAGCATCGCGAGGATCCAGATAGTCCATGGGGTCTTTACCATGACGGCGTGGAGGTGGCCGTTCACCGTGGTCTTCTCGTCTTGGCCTGTCCCGGCCTCTAGGGGGCCGATCGAGGTCGTTAGCGAGTTCTTCGTCGAACGCCGGCAAAAGGCGCCTGCGTGGGTATGATTTCGGCGCATTATGGCGTCGGTTCTCCATATCTTGCTCAGCAGAGAGCACTTCAACCCACTTTTCGTTTAGCGCATCAGTATTTTCCTGCAGCAGCTGCTGCTTGCGCTTTAAGCTTCGGGCCGTCGCAACGAGGCGTCGCCAGCAGCGTTCTTGTTCAAAGGGGTGTTCGGGGACGATGTAATCCTCGGTACCGAGGCTCTCGTCCTCCTCGGATTCCGGCATGTAGTTGTCATCGGCCCCTTCAAAGAGGTCATCGGGATCGGAGTCCACAAGAGGTTGGTCTGGTGTGCCGTTCCTTACTGGGGAGGCTTGAATGTCCTTCTCCTGGTTATTGGCGTCGCCGTTCTCCGCGTCGCCGTTATTAGCTGTCGCGTCGTTACCGCTGGGTTCCCCATTATTGCCCCTTTGGCGCCTTCACCGACGTCTTGGAGGGGATTTGGGGGTGTCCACCATATAAACATCGTAGGTGGATGTGGCGGTCCACCTGCCTGTGTTTACCGGGGGCAAGGTGTTCTCGATGGGGCCATCAGCGTCTTCCTCCATGTCCGAGGGTTCGCCGTAGTCCAACACGTCGGTTAAATCATCGATCGTGGCGACTAGGTGGGTGGGATATAAATTTTCCTATCGTCGGCTTTAAGTCCGATCTGATTGTAAACCGAAGTCTTGCCGTCCGAGATGGACATGCTCTGGATGCGGTCGAGCATTTCATCAAGGTGAGATAACTCTTCAGGATTCATGGATGTGCCATAGGTAGGGCTGATTCGAAGCACGCCCGGCGTGTAACCAGATGCGTCTTCAGAGTGACGAGAGTCTGAACGTAATTCCGGGTTCTGTGCCGAAATCAATTCTGGCTCCGGCGCAATTTCGGGAGTGGGAGCCGGATCTATCTCCGGACTGGTAATTGGGGAGAGACTGGCCGGAGTGGTGGCGTCAGGGGTCTCAAGAGGCGCCATGACGGAGTTCGGTTCCAGAGTCGAGCCTCCAGAACCGGCCGAGCTCTCGATCCGGCCGGGAGTCCATCCCGATAAGATGAGTTCGCCATGGGAATCCGCGGTGTACTCAAGGCCACAGAAAGTCACGATCCGACCTGTGGCATAGTTCTCTACAGAGGTCAGGTGACCCGTCGAGTCGGCGCAAAATTTCATGCTGCCAAAGACGAAAAGTTGGCCGGGGGCATAAATGTCCCCGTGGCCGTTAGTGCAGTTGATCTGCAGGTGAGCCATCGATCCTTCTGGTGATCACGCAGCGGAACTCTCAATGAAAGCACCAGTGTCGGTGTAAAAACTGGCAGACCTCGGGGTAGGGGGTCCCAAGCTGCGGATCTCGAATCGGTGGTAACAAAGACAAGGGAGACGATGTTTACCCAGGTTCGGGCCCTCTTGATGGAGGTAAAACCCTACGTCCTGCTTTTGTTTATATTGATGGAGATGTATCGAGTACAAAGTTGATCTACCTCGAGATCGTAATGTGTGTCTAACTTCTAGGGCTAGGTGAGCAATATTGCGTTGTTCCCCTCTACGGGCTAAACCCTATGGCTTATATACACGCCAGGGAGGGTACCTAGGGTTACAAGGTCAGTATCTAGGAGTAGGGCGGCTGGACAAATCTTGAAGTGTACTACAAGTGTTCGGAAGAGACAGCCTCGATCACATCTCCCGTGTGTGGCCTCCGGAGTCCATCTTGATCACGAACGGGGGCATATCGGCCCAACCGAGGAGACGGGCCGGCTAGTTTAGTACCCCCTAATCCAGGACACCGTCAGTCGGTCTTAGTGTCGGTTTTCGGAGGAAATAATTAAAATTGAGCATGATTCACTTTTGCAGGATGATTATCATCGCTACGGAT
Source organism: Elymus sibiricus (assembly GCA_039707655.1). Taxonomy (NCBI): domain Eukaryota; kingdom Viridiplantae; phylum Streptophyta; class Magnoliopsida; order Poales; family Poaceae; genus Elymus; species Elymus sibiricus. The sequence continues at coordinate 336,316,455 of CM077666.1, forward strand.
GCTATCATGAATATTATTGTTAACATGAATATTACTGTGGACTAACCTTTTCCTCTTACATGTGACCTTGGGTATCTCTTGGGAAGGTTGTGCCACATGGATACTCATTTTTTTTAGTATCTCTTGGGATGGTTATGCCACCTGGATACTCATTTCTTTTCAGTATCTCTTGGGATGGTTGTGCCACCTGGATACTCATTTTTTTAAGTATCTCTTGGGATGGTTGTGCCACCTGGATACTCATTTCTTTCAGTATCTCTTGGGATGGTTGTGCCACCTGGATACTCATTTTTTTAGTATCTCTTGGGATGGTTGTGCCACCTGAATACTCATTTTTTAGTATCTCTTAGGATGGTTGTGCCACTTGGATAGTCATTTCCTTTTTTTAGTATCTCTTGGGATGGTCGTGCCACCTGGATACTCATTTCTTTTCAAGACCTCTCGAGGCGTCGCATTCAGACACCTGTTTGGCATTTCTTTTCAAGACCTCTCGAGGCGTCGCATTCAGACACACGTTTGGCATTTCTTTTCAAGACCTCTCGAGTCGTCGCATTTAGACACCCGTTTGACATTTCTTTTCAAGACCTCTCGAGGCGTCGCATTCAGACACCTGTTTGGCATTTTTCTTGGAATTCTCGGGCGGTCTAGCGCCCGATGTTCCATTTTATTTTCTTGGGAATCCTCAGGCGGTCTAACGCCCGATGTTCCATTTTATTTTCTTGGGAATCCTCGGGCGGTCTAACCCCCGATGTTCCATTTTATTTCTTTTGGAATTCACCGGACGGTTCTACTACCTAGAACCCAGCTTATAATTTTGGTGACACCATAAATATTTATCCTTTGCTAATATTGGATGACTAACCTTTATTTACCAGCATAATTATACTACTCCACATGACTGCACAAAACTCTTATCATGGACTAATATTGTTTAAAGTTAAACTGCATGCATGCCGCCTACTTTTATTATATCTTTTGTTCACGATGTTTGCGAGTACATTCAAACGTACTCACTGGCTTGTCCCTAGCTATTGTCTTGGCCAGATCACGATTAGGAGAAGAGCACTACGAAGGCACACCCTGCAACCTAGGAATCGGAGATAGCAGCCACGCGGGATAGGAGTTATCCAGGTCAGTCGTTCCTATGGAATTGGAGCCCCCACCAGAGATGGAGATCCGCTACCTGCTTCCGCCATCCGCTGTTAGAAATCATTGTTGTATCATTAGGCCTTTATGGTCTTGTATCCAATTCTTGTAATTTCTTGGTAATCTGTAACAAGGACATGTCCACCAGTAACAATGATCTTGGGGCTGGTGACGACACGAGGGGTTAATTTCTGGGATATTGTGTCCCGGAAATCCGGCCCCGACAACCTTGGTATCAGAGCCAGGTTGACCATTGGCTAATCCTATCTTAGCCTGGTCGTTATCCCTAGGTTTCCACACCATCTAAAACATTTCCTATCCGTAGCCAAGCCCATCTCATCCGATAGCCTGCACAGTGGCCAGCCAACATCTTTTGATAGTCGGTGCCCAACCTATCAGTCTGTCCATAGGTCGTGTGCCTGTGGCCGACACCTGAGTTGTCCCATCCACAAGCGTGCGATGGAAGACTCCACTGACCTATAAAGGAAGCCTTGCCCCAACTCAGCACATCACAGCCTCACTCTCAGTTCGATATCCAATCACCAAGATGCCTGGTCCCATCGTTCGTAACGAGACCACCGCAGCCGAGCTTGGAGACTTTGTAGTCATCCTCGCCAATCTCACTCATCGTGCTTTTGGCATAGAAGAGCCCCCGGAATATGTTGTATACCAGGAGAACATGAGTGATGCCACCCACCACTTCTGGGCCACGGTGCACATCTATGGGAGGGGCACCACATCAGAACGCCCCTACCGGTTCACCAGGAGGACGACCTCCGACAAGCCCCAAGCCATCCAACTTGCAGCCCGAGAGGCTGTAGTTAACCTCCGGCATTTGTCGCCGAGGGTTAACATCCGTCCATTCTACTACTACCCTAGTCGTGAAGGCTATGGTAGCCTGATACGTCCAACGTATCTATACTTTTTGATTGTTCCATGCTATTATATTATCAATCTTGGATGTTTTTATATACATCTACAGCAATTATATATCATTTTTTGGGACTAACCTATTAACTTAGTGCCCAGTGCCAGTTGCTGTTTTTTGCCTGTTTTTGGTTTTCCAGAATATCAATACCAAACGAAATCCAAATGCCACGAAACTTTTTGGAGATTTTTTTCTGGACATAACAAGTACTGGAAGCTTCGGGAGAGGGCCAGAAGATGAAGCGCGCCCCAGGGGGGGCGCGCCCTGGTGGCTCGTGAGACCCACACAGCTCCGTTTGACCTAATTCCTCCACTATAAATTCTCTAAAATCGGGAAACCAACAGAGGAGTCCACGAAATACTTTTTTCGCCGCCGCAAGTTTCTGTTCTCGAGAGATCCCATCTGGAGGCCTTTTCCGGTGCTCCGCCGGAGGGGGAATCGATCACAGAGGGGCTCTACATCAACCTTGACGCCCTTCCGATTATGCGTGAGTAGTTTACCACAGACCTTCGAGTCCATAGTTAGTAGCTAGATGGCTTCTTCTCTCTTTTTGATCTTCAATACAATGTTCTCCTTGATGTTCTTGGAGTTCTATCCGATGTAATCACTTTTTGCGGTGTGTTTGTTGGGATCCGATGAATTGTGAGTTTATGATTAGATTATCCATGAATTTTATTTGTATTTTCTCTGAACTCTTTTATGCATGATTATTATAGCTTCATATTTCTCTCTGATCTAGTGATTAGGTTTGGCCAACTAGATTGATTTATCTTGCAACGGGAGAGGTGCTTTGTAATGGGTTCGATCTTGCGGTGCTCAATCACAGTGACAGAAAGGGACATGACACGTATGTATCGTTGCTATTAATGGTAAAAAGATGGGGTTTATTCATGCGTGAGTTTACTTTGTCCACATCATGTCATCTTTCTTAAGGCGTTACTCCGTTCTTTATGGACTTAATACACTAGATGCATGCTGGATAGCGGTCGATGTGTGGAGTAATAGTAGTAGATGCAGGCAGGAGTTGGTCTACTTGTCTCGGACGTGATGCCTATATACATGATCATTGCCTTGGATATCGTCATGATTATTTGCTTTTCTATCAATTGCCCAACAGTAATTTGTTTACCCACCGTATGCTATTTTCATGAGAGAAGCCTCTAGTGAAAACTATGGCCCCCGGGTCTACTTCTATCATATATTAAAAATCCTAAAAATACCTTGCTGCAATTTTACTTTATTTATTTTATTTTGTATTTTTGTTCGATCTATTTATCTATCACCATACAATTTAATCTTGCAATTAACCGCCAAGGGATTGACAACCCCTTGTTTGCGTTGGGTGCAAGGATTTGTTATTTTGTGTGCAGGTACTGTTAACGAGGTGTTGTGTTGTTCTCCTACTAGATTGATAACCTTGGTTTCATAACTGAGGGAAATACTTATCTCTACTATACTGCATCATCCCTTCCTCTTCAGGGAAAAACTAACGCAAATCACAAGTAGCAGGAAGAATTTCTGGCACCGTTGCCGGGGAGACATCATCAACATCTATCAATTTTGGGTGAGATCACGATGGATGAAGGAATAAGGAGTGGCAAGAGCCTAAGCTTGGGGATGCCCGAGGCACCCCAAGGTAATATTCAAGGAAGACTCAAGCGTCTAAGCTTGGGGATGCCCCGGAAGGCATCCCCTCTTTCTTCCACCAACCATCGGTAATTTTACTTGGAGCTACATTTTTATTCGTCACATGATATGTGTTTTACTTGGAGTGTCTTGTAATATATGAGTCTTTGCTGTGTTTGCTTTTTAGTTTGTCCCAATCATCTTTGCTGGACACACCTATTTGAGAGAGCCACATGTTTATCATGATTTGTTAGAATACTCTTTGTGCTTCACTTAAATTTTTTGAGCTAGGCAGTTGCTCTAGTACTTCACTTAAATATTTTTGAGCATGGAAGTGGCTAAATTTTGAAGAAATATTTGAACTCTCATGCTTCACTTATATTATTTTGAGAGTTGATAAGATAAAATTTTGAAAAAATATTTGCACTCTCATGATTCACTTATATTATTTCGAGGGTTGATAAATTTTGAAGAAATATGTGCACTCTCATGCTTCACTTATATCTTTTTGAGAGTTGATAATAGCAATGGTAATCTGCACAAGATATGAATTTGGTCCAAAGTGATGAATATTCAAGAGGGATATAATAAAAACTTTCATATAGATCATTGGATATGATAAGTGTGATTCCTTGCAATAGTTTTGCGATATGGAGATGATGATATGTGAGTCATGTTAGTGAGTAATTATGATTTAGTAAGAATATTAGTGTTAAGGTTTGTGATTCCCTATGCATGCACATTAAGTCAATAGTTATGCAAAGAAATTATATCCTACTTATGGTGCATTATTCGGTGTTAGTTATATTCAATGCATGTTTATGACCGTTTTCGCTTTTTGGTTGGTTGCTTCTCAATCTATTTGCTAGCCTTCATTTGTACAAAGCGGGAATACTGCTTGTGCATCCAAACTCCTTAAACCCAAGTTGTGCCAAATGAGTCCACCATATCTACCTATATGCGGTATTTCAATGTCGTTCCAAGTAAATTTGCATGTGCCAAGTCTAATTTTTCAAAATAATTTTCCGTTTTGTGTGCCTGTACCGCTCATGAAGCGGCAGGGAGTGGCCAATATTTTCCATGCTAGGTGTGTTATTCTCACGATGAGTGTTTATTCACTTGTCATTGCACGAGAGAGTGGCTGGTAATAGGGATGCCCAGTCCCACAATGAATCAAAAATTAATAACAACAAAATTCCTTGGAAAGTGTTGGTATGGAGGGCACCCGTGGATACGGCTAGCCATGGATTGTGAAAGAATGGTGAAAAGGAAATAAACTTTACTTTCTGTTTGGGAACCGCCTATGATGTGTTTAGCATGGAAAATATTGGGAATTCTCGGTCGTTTTCGTTGAAAGAGTTCAGAGAAAACTCAAATAAAATTCATGGCTAATCTGATCATAAACTCACAATTCATCGGATCCCAACAAACACACCGCAAAAAGTGATTACATTGGATAGAACTCCAAGAACATCGAGGAGAACATTGTATTGAAGATCAAAAAGAGAGAAAAGCATGCCTCTCAAAATAATTTTATCTCTCTAATTTAAGCTTTGAGCTCTGGCACATTTGCAAATCTCTGCTTCCCTCTGCGAAGGGCCTATCTATTTACTTTTATGCAATTTTTATTTTTATTTTGAGTCTCCATCTTCTCTTACAAAGCACCAACTAGAGAGCACTATTGTCGTACTTGTTCATTGGATGTAGTTAATATTGAGTGTGTTTCATGAATGGATCAATGATTGAGCATAATGGGCTAGGGATAACTTTCTTTAGCATTAATATTTTGAAAGACATTGTTGCTTGTTAGTATGCTTGAGTATTTATATCTTCATGTCAAACTATAGACTATTGCTCTGAATCATTCAAGTCCAAATGTCCATGCTATAAAAGAAAAGAGTATATGATGAATATGATAGGTAGCATTCCACATCAAAAATTCTGTTTTTATCATTTACCTACTCGAGGACGAGCAGGAATTAAGCTTGGGAATGCTGATACGTCTCCAACGTATCTATAATTTTTGATTGTTCCATGCTATTATATTATGAATCTTGGATGTTTTTATATACATCTACATCAATTATATATCATTTTTTGGGACTAACCTATTAACTTAGTGCCCAGTGTCAGTTGTTGTTTTTTGCCTGTTTTTGGTTTTCCAGAATATCAGTACCAAACGCAGTCCAAATGCCACGAAACTTTTTGGAGATTTTTTCTGGACATAACAAGTACTAGAAGCTTCGGGAGAGGGCCATAAGATGAAGAAGTGGCCCACGAGGCACCATAGTGCGCCCCGGGGAGGACTGGTAGCTCGTGGGGCCCACACAGCTCCGTTTGACCTAATTCCTCCACTATAAATTCTCTAAAATCGGGAAACCAACAGAGGAGTCCACGAAATACTTTTTCCGCCGCCGCAAGTTTCTGTTCTCGAGAGATCCCATCTGGAGGCCTTTTCCGGTGCTCCGCCGGAGGGGGAATCAATCACGGAGGGGCTCTACATCAACCTTGCTGCCCTTCCGATGATGCGTGAGTAGTTTACCACAGACCTTCGGGTCCATAGTTAGTAGCTAGATGGCTTCTTCTCTCTTTTTGATCTTCAATACAATGTTCTCCTCGATGTTCTTGGAGTTCTATCCGATGTAATCACTTTTTGCGGTGTGTTTGTTGGGATCCGATGAATTGTGAGTTTATGATCAGATTATCCATGAATTTTATTTGAGTTTTCTCTGAACTCTTTTATGCATGATTATTATAGCTTCATATTTCTCTCCGATCTATTGATTTGGTTTGGCCAACTAGATTGATTTATCTTAAACGGGAGAGGTGCTTTGTAATGGGTTCGATCTTGCAGTGCTCAATCCTAGTGATAGAAAGGGATATGACACGTATGTATCATTGCTATTAAGGGTAAAAAGATGGGGTTTATTCATGCATGAGTTTACTTTGTCTACATCATGTCATCTTGCTTAAGGCGTTACTCCGTTCTTTATGGACTTAATACACTAGATGCATGCTGGATAGTGGTCGATGTGTGGAGTAATAGTAGTAGATGCAGGCAGGAGTCGGTCTACTTGTCTCGGACGTGATGCCTATATACATGATCATTGCCTTGGATATCGTCATGATTATTTGCTTTTCTATCAATTGCCCAACAGTAATTTGTTTACCCACCGTATGCTATTTTCATGAGAGAAGCCTATAGTGAAAACTATGGCCCCCGGGTCTACTTCTATCATATATTAAAAATCCTAAAAATACCTTGCTGCAATTTTACTTTATTTATTTTATTTTGTATTTTTGTTGATCTATTTATCTATCACCATACAATTTAATCTTGCAATTAACCGCCAAGGGATTGACAACCCCTTGTTTGCGTTGGGTGCAAGGATTTGTTATTTTGTGTGCAGGTACTGTTAACGAGGTGTTGCGCGATTCTCCTACTGGATTGATAACCTTTTTTTCATAACTGAGGGAAATACTTATCTCTACTGTACTGCATCATCCCTTCCTCTTCAGAGAAAAACCAACGCAGATCACAAGTAGCATAGCCCGACCCAAGTCGCCAACGGAGACCATGAGACGGATCCTACTCTACTGCATCTGGTGCGCTACCTGAGAGCGCAAGAGGCACTCTTCGATTAGGTCACCGTTGATCTGATTGTGACCCGCAGGACACTTGCTCTCCTGACTCTGGTAAGAAGAGAAGCTGCACCCGCCACCGACACCCCGGTAGTGTTGTTCGTGAGACCGATCGAGCCCTCAGAATCTGTCCCTGTTATCCATCCGGGCAATGCCTTCGTCTCCCCCGGGGAACTCCATAGTCTCTTGGAGACCTACTCCAACAGGACTGTGACCATGACACCCCGTGAAGGGCACCACCGCTACCCCAGCCCTGTAGCTCCCCACCCTACCCCGACCAGCTCCGACACTGAAGCTCACGGAGAAGCCTCGACACCTGCAAGACACGCCCGGTTAGATGTCAACGAGGTGGACTGAGTCCACCAGATTTGTTGTCGAGCCTTAGTGGCCCGGTTTCCCTGTATTTTCGAAGTAGCAGTCGTATGGCATAGTAGGGTTGTAATTTACCTGTATGCCATTGTTTTGATAATGCCATGTGTGACCTAGCGTAAATTGTTTGACGAGTGACTGCAGAGTAGATTCTAGGCGTGACTGCCAAAACCACCCTAACCGACACACACAGTAATACGTCACATTCCTTTTAGGGATTGAGGACCGAGACTTTGACTTGGACAACCCTATGACAGAGCCGATACACAAGTCGTACCGGCGCCGCATCATATTTCCTAACCCAAGCACTTTATAAGAGGACATATCCGTAAACAACACCAGCCACCATCAACCTTGAGCACTGCTTTTCCCCATCCATCACTCCATGTTTCACCCCGGAGCCTACCTGAGAACCCCAGATGGCCCTGGTAGTTTTGTTAAGGTTTTGTGGGATTTCACCCGCAATGCTCTTGGTTCTAGCCACCCACCCCAGTATGAGTTGTACAAGATGAGGATCACCTCTGATTCCTCAAAATACTGGGCAGTTGTGCATGTTCCACTAGCAGATTTAAACCAAGGCCCTCCGTATGTTGTCTTCATCGGGAGATCCATGCCAACCTCAGGCATGGCCATTGAGGCTGCTGCTTATGAAGCAGTTACCCGTCTTTGATTCGTGGTACCCTGCGCCAGCGAAAGAAAATACTGCTATTTTCCGAGCCGCGCAGCCTTTGGAGCAGAAGCTACGTTCCGTTGTGAACGTATAGAAAGAGATCCAGCTCTGGCCAATCTCATTCAGTATGTGATGGCCCAGGAGCATCTCACCCAGAAACTAATGGACTATCTCCATTATCTTGCCGTCCTGAATCCCCAGATCGCCATTGGCGGACCACCCTTGCCAACTCAGGAAGGGCATGTTCTTCGTCTGCTTCCTCCACTTCCTCCGGAGGAAGAAGAATGTGCTCCAGCACCAGGGACTTTCCCGCAAGACCCTGTAGATCTTACCTTCGAACCGTAGACGGTCATGAGTGTGGTTGTTGCTGTGTCTAGCACTTGTTTACATGATGCAATCTTTGCGGTGTATTTTAGGACATATGTCATGAATGCATTAATATGATTGCAGTTTCCCTACGAATATTCGATTGTGGTGACCTGCATTTGGTTTATCCGCCCATAGGGGAGAAAAATTTCTTAAGGGCCATTATCATAAAAAAATTCCCAGCATAAATTTAATTCACGTGTAGCCACGGCGTCCGGCTTACAATCACACTAACTCTACTACATGCCCTAAGCACAGAAACCACACACACACACACACACACACACACACACTTAGCAACTAATTAACCGCCTCGCTCACTGGATCATTCTCACCACACCACAGTTTTTTCCGAAGAAAAACTCATGGGTTTTATTTCTATGGAGCCTGCTGCAAAGCACACTAACACTCATTCATAATCAACACTGATGCCTAGTCCCCATGATCTCCGCCACCTCAGAGAGCCACCACTCAAGCAGCGGCATCACAGTGATCATCGAGGATCATCGCACACAGCAGCACCGAGAAGCCAACCAACGCTGCCAGCATACCAGCCAGAAGGATCATGATCAGCTCCGGGACCACGTCCTCCATTAACGCCTCGTCTCAAGCTCCTGCAACTAGGGGAAGAAGGAGAAGAGGAGGAAGAAGTGAGGTTAGGTGTGAGGTAGAAGGAAGAAAAATCACGGTCGTTTTTATAGCTCGAGCTCGGTGCATGGTGAGCGAAGTCCACCAGCGCCGCTCATCGCTCGATCGCCGGTGTTCGGAGGTGAATCCATGAGCAGTGCCGATAGGGTACTGACCCGCGAAGTGACTGCATGCTGCGCCGGCAGCAAGCACACCGCGCACTATCGCAGTATGGCCTAGATGCCCTACGTGCTAAACGCCACGGGCGGAGAAAGTGCGAGAAAGCACGCGAGAGAGAGAAGAGGAAGGTGAGCCGGAGGAAGAAGAAGAGACTGACAGTGGGCCCTGGGTCCACCTGTCAGCCATAGAGAACACTGTGCACTGAAGTACGGCAAACGAAATTTGGAATTAGAAATTATACTTTTTCCAAATTTGTCGTAGAAATAGATCCTTAGTTGCCCTAACAGTAGAACCACAACACCAGTACCTCACTGTCGTTGCACCAATTACCAGTAGCCCCACATCAACTGTGTCTGATTAGGTTATTTAAATAAGTAGCTCAGAAAATCCCCTCAAAAAGGTGGGCTTAATTCTGATGACCACCTTAATAAATCTCGAGGACGAGATCTTCTTAAGGGGGTAGAGTTTGTAACACCCCAAAAATTTAACCATATTTTTATTAAGTAAAATTTGGCCAGAAATAAAATTTTAAATTATATGAGGTCATTTATTGTTTCGGAATTTTCTTTATTATTGGTTTTCTAAAATTCTTCCCTCCATATAGAAAATTTTGGAAAAATATTATGGGCTTTGGTAGTTTTCTTAAATCATTTCATTTATATTTTAATAATAGTAGGAAATATTTTCACAACAAAACTTGCCCAAAATAATTCTTTTAATAGCATTTTCAAGCTTTGAAATGCTCCTGTTGCACTATAACTATTTTAAATAATTCTCCTAAAATTCCACAAAAATTATGAAGGGTCAAGAGATGCCTATAGATCACTTTTATGCAAAAAACCCAACATGGTCCTTTGAAATTTTTGAGCAAAACTACCACTTTTTCAATTCTGTTCCATTCTTGAGTTATAACTGCAACCCCAATTTTCCTTGCTCCAAAAATTCTGAAATGTTTCCACCTTATAGTCCTTCCAACCAAACCCTTAAGTCCAGAAGAACAACTCCATTAGCATAACTTAAGTTCACCAAATAATTCCCTGTAGTTTCTGTCCAGAACTGAATTTCTCCAAAACTTGCACTAGCAAGTATTTCCTTTCATAAAACCAACTTCACCATCGTCATTAACATCTAAGGAGACATCATCCTACCAAAGTTCACATCCATAAGAGTTCTCAAAATACCCCTTGCATTCTGTCAAACACCCTGTGGGCATGACAGAAATTTTGCAACTTTCTAAGCTGCATTTGAAACTTGGCCACCTAGCTACACCAGCATGTCCAGTAACCTTGCCATCCTTGTAAGTGTCACCCTACCAAAACTCAGCTCAAATGGACTAGCCTAGGATGCATTGGCAATTCGTGGAACACGTTTCATGCGTGTCCAGAGCGTGTCTGGAGCGCACGTTTTGCACCGCGTCGGCACCGAGCTCCTACCGCCGCCCTGCTGCTTCCCCCTCTCTCCCTGGCTTTCCCCTGGATGACCGCGTCACCCATGAGCCTCGCCGACACCTTCCCTCGTCTCCTAGCGCCGGCCAGCGCCGACCAGGAGCGCCGCTCGATGAAACCCACCCCGCCACGTCTCTGCCAGGATCACCTTCGCTTTACATCCAACGGCCCGAGCTCATCCGCAGCTCACCCGGCTCTCCACCGACTAGGCCGACCACCCCACCAACCACAACGACCTCGCCACCGTCCAAGTCCGTCCATTAATGGCGAAAGCCGCTGTGACCGTTCTCTGGAAGAAACGAACCAACGTCTCTCGCCTATTTAAGCCACCCTGGGCTCGCTCAGCTCCTCACCACCACTCCTCCTTTCTCTGTAAGTCTCCTCAAGCAGCCAAGCGACCGGAGGAGGTCATCTTCCTCGACTCCGGCCGAGGCGCTCGCCACCACCCTCCGGTCAAATCCGGCGCAACCAGAGCCCCCCCCCCAATTCGTTCTCTTCACCAGTAGTTCCCTCATGATCCAGCGGACCCATTCCCCTCTCCAATTCCATCGGGGCTAGCCTGTGGGCAAAGACCCCAATTCGTCTCCGCCAGAGCAACTCGGGAGTCCTCGCCGCCGGCAAGTTAGGGCTCCCCGGCGACCGAGCCGTACCTCATCGGGATCGCCAGGACCTCCTGAGGTCATCCATGTCCGCAAATCTTCGAGGGGAGCCGCCGTTCTCCGGCTATCATCGCCAACGTGCCTTCCCTGTTCGGCCAGGGAAGAGGAGGGAGAAGGCGCCGACGTGGACCCAGTCAAACCTGACTGGTGGGCGCGGTGGGACCCACTGTCAGCAACTATATGACACGCCGAAGCGTTTTAAGTGGAGGCGCACTTCCTTGAATACGTCTTCACGTCTGGAAAGCGTAAACTTAGCCGACCCGTTTTCCTTTTTACAGTTTTAATTAAAATCAGAATTTTGACTAAACTTTGACTGCCTCTAAATTTTAAATGACAACTCCAAATGAATTGATTCTTTTTCTGAAATTCCTTATTTTTCATGTAGTTTATTTTAGTATTTATTTCAAAAATTTCCAAACAACTGTTTTGTGCTGTTTTCAAATTATGTGATATTTGCAATATTTTGAAAATTGGAAAAATGGTGGGAAGAAACTTTTCAAAGTTTTGGAGTGCACCCAATCCTTGTGCATGCTTAAGGCAAGCATCTTGGACACTTGATATGGTGAATGTTTGGTAGTTTGCTAGCTAGGATGTTTGAATCATGATTATGATAATTTTGAATGAAACTTGCATATTGCTATTTTTGCATGCATGATCCATTGATATTTCGTTAACCTCACTTAAACATGAAATATGAGTAAGGGTGATTGTTCTCACATGCCACAGATGTCTATGTTGGTCCAGAACTAACCTGCAGGAAAGAATCGGTCACGAGAGAAAAGTGACCGTGAAACAGAAATCTCGTGGTGACAAGAATGAACAGTGAGGGCATGTTGGGACATGCCAGATGGTGACCCTGTTGGGTACTAACGAGGAAATATATATTGTGCTAACCACTGCAGGAAAACTTAAACCTCCTGAGTCGACCGTAGATCAAGTCTTGTTCCGGTATCCCCCATACTTGTCTCGTGCTGCCACTTGTCCCTGCCACAGGTAGGGTATGGTTCAGTAAGTTGTTAACCCCTTTCCTGCACACACCGTACACAGGGGCCGTGATGAAGGTTTCCATGACCCCGGTATAATGCCAGTCATCGGGTCAGGGGGCATGGGTGTATCCGGCTGGGCCGAGAGGGGGGCACCCCTTGTATTCCACGCGTTATAAATTGTGATCCCATGCTATTCGAGACGGTGGTTTCCCCATCTTAGAGTTTTTCTGGAGTGATGCCTTGGGTGATTCCGGGCATCAGAACGGTTAAGCTGGTGTGTGCTGGTCAGGTGTGTTTTGATCCCAAAGACCATAATGGGAATTAGTGAGCGTATCGGTGTTTGCTAAAGAAATCCTTTACTTGTGGGTAAAGGGTACACCCTCTGCTGAGTTTTATAACCTATTCGAATAGCCGTGTTCACGGTTAAGGACTACAGTCTGGGTTGGTCAAGTGTCGATCTTCGGAGGAAATAATTAAAATTGAGCATGATTCACTTTTGCAGGATGATTATCATCGCTACGGATGCTATCATGAATATTATTGTTAACATGAATATTACTGTGGACTAACCTTTTCCTCTTACATGTGACCTTGGGTATCTCTTGGGATGGTTGTGCCACCTGGATACTCTTTTTTTTAGTATCTCTTGGGATGGTTGTGCCACCTGGATACTCATTTCTTTTCAGTATCTCTTGGGATGGTTGTGCCACGTGGATACTCATTTTTTTAAGTATCTCTTGGGATGGTTGTGCCACTTGGATACTCATTTCTTTCAGTATCTCTTGGGATGGTTGTACCACCTGGATACTCATTTTTTTAGTATCTCTTGGGATGGTTGTGTGCTACTTGTGAGTTGCGTTGGTAATTCTCTGAAGAGGAAGGGAGATGCAGTACAGTAGAGATAAGTATTTCCCTTAGTTATGAAACCAAGGTTATCAATCCAGTAGGAGAATCACGCAACACCTCGTTAGCAACACCTGCACACAAAACAACAAATCCTTGCACCCAACACAAACGAGGGGTTGTCAATCCCTCGGCGGTAAGTTGCAAGATTAAATTGTATGTGATAGATAGATAGATTGAAACAAAAATACAAAAATAAAATAAATAAAGAAAAAGTGCAGCAAGTATTTTTTAGGGTTTTAGTATATGATTTAGATAGACCCGGGGCCATAGTTTTCACTAGAAGCTTCTCTCAAGAAAATAGCATACGGTGGGTAGACAAATTACTGTTGGGCAATTGATAGAAAAGCAAATAATCATGACGATATCCAAGGCAATGATCATGTATATAGGCATCACGTCTGAGACAAGTAGACCGACTCCTGCCTGCATCTACTACTATTACTCCCCACATCGACCGCTATCCAGCATGCATCTAGTGCATTAAGTCCATAAAGAACGGAGTAACGCCTTAAGAACGATGATATGATGTAGACAAGATAAACTCATGTATGAATAAACCCCATCTTTTTACCCTTAATAGCAATGATACATACGTGTCATGTCCCTTTCTGTCACTGGGATTGAGCACCGCAAGATCGAACCCATTACAAAGCACCTCTTCCCATGGCAAGAGAAATCAATCTAGTTGGCCAAACCAAATCAATAGATCGGAGAAGAAATACGAAGCTATAATAATTATGCATAAAAGAGATCAGAGAAGACTCAAATAATATTCATGAATAATCTGCTCATAAACTACAACTCATCGGATTCCAACAAACACACCGCAAAAAGAGATTACATCGGATAGAACTCCAAGAACATCGAGGAGAACATTGTATTGAAGATCAAAAAGAGAGAAGAAGCCATCTAGCTACTAACTATGGACCCGAAGGTCTGTGGTAAACTACTCACGCATCATCGGAAGGGTAGCCCTCCATGATGGATTCCCCCTCCGGCAGAGTACCGGAGAAGGCCTCCAGATGGGATCTCTCGAGAACAGAAACTTGCGGCGGCGGAAAAAGTATTTCGCGGACTCCCCTGTTGGTTTCCCGATTTTTGGGAATTTATAGTGGTGGAATTAGGTCAAACGGAGCTGAGGTGGGCCCACGAGGCACCAGGGTGCGCCTGCCCCCCCCAGGCGTGCCCTGGTGGCTCGTGGCCACCTCCTCTGGCGTCTGGTCTTCTCCCGAAGCTTCTAGTGTTGGTATTGTCCAAAAAAAAATCTCCAAAAAGTTTCGTGGCATTTGGACTTCGTTTGGTATTGATATTCTGTAAAACAAAAAATAGGCAGAAAACATCAACTGGCACTGGGCACTAAGTTAATAGGTTAGTCCCAAAAAATGATATATAATTGCGGTAAATGCATATAAAAACATCCAAGATTGATAATATAACAACATGGAACAATCAAAAATTATAGATACGTTGGAGACGTATCAGCATCCCCAAGCTTAATTCCTGCTCGTCCTCGAGTAGGTAAATGATAAAAACATAATTTTTGATGTGGAATGCTGCCTATCATATTCATCATATATTCTTTTATTTTGTAGCATGGACATTGGACTTGAATGATTCAAAGCAATAGTCTATAGTTTGACATGAAGATATAAATACTCAAGCATGCTAACAAGCAATCATGTCTTTCAAAATATCAACGCTAAAGAAAGTTATCCCTAGCCCATTATGCTCAATCATTGATCCATTCATGAAACACACTCAAATATTAGCTACACACAATGCACAAGTATGACAATAGTGCTCTCTAGTTGGTCCTTTATAAGAGAAGATGGAGACTCAAAATAAAAATAAAAATTGCATAAAGTAAATAGATAGGCCCTTCGCAGAGGGAAGCAGAGATTTGTCAAATGTGCCAGAGCTCAAAGCTTAAATTAGAGAGATAAAAATATTTTGAAAGGCATGCTTTTCCTGTCAACGAAAACGACCAAGAATTCCCAATATCTTCCATGCTAGACACATCATAGGCGGTTCCCAAACAGAAAGTAAAGTTTATTTCCTTTCCACCATTCTTTCACAATCCATGGCTAGCCGTATCCACGGGTGCCTTCCATACCATCACTTTCCAAGGAATTTTGTTGTTATTAATTTTTGATTCATTGTGGGACTGGGCATCCCTATTACCAGCCACTCTCTCGTGCAATAACAAGTAAATAAACACTCATCGTGAAAATAACATGCCTAACATGAAAAATATTGGCCACCCCCTGCCGCTTCATGAGCGGTACGGGCACACAAAACGGAAAAATTATTTTGAAAATTAGAGTTGACACACACAAATTTACTTGGAACGGCATGGAAATACCGCATATAGGTAGATATAGTGGACTCATTTGGCACAACTTGGATTTAAGGAGTTTGGATGCACAAGCAGTATTTCCGCTTAGTACAAATGAAGGCTAGCAAATAGATTGAGAAGCAACCAACCAAAAAGCGAAAACGGTCATAAACATGCATTGAATATAACTAACACCGAATAATGCACCATAAGTAGGATATAATTTCGTTGCATAACTATTGACATAACGTGCATGCATAGGGAATCACAAACCTTAACACTAATATTCTTACTAAATCACAATTACTCACTAACATGACTCACATATTATCATTTCCATATCGCAAAACTATTGCAAGGAATCACACTTATCATATCCAATGATCTATATGAAAGTTTTTATTATATCCCTCTTGAATATTCATCACTTTGGGACCAAATTCATATCTTGTGCAAATTACCGTTACTTTTATCAACTCTCAAAAAGATATAAGTGAAGCATGAGAGTGCAAATATTTCTTCAAAATTTCAGTCTTATCAACTCTCAAAATAATATAAGTGAAGCATGAGAGTTTATTTATTCAAAATTTTAATCTTGTCAACTCTCAAAATAATATAAGTGAAGCATGAGAGTTCATTTCTTCAAAATATAGCCACCACCGTGCTCAAAAAGATTTAAGTGAAGCACTAGAGCAACTACCTAGCTCAAAAAAATTAAGTGAAGCACATAGAGTATTCTAACAAATTATGATGAATGTGTGGCTCTCTCAAAATAGGTGTGTTCAGCAAGGATGATTGTGACAAACTAAAAAGCAAACAAAGCAAAGACTCATATAATACACGATGCTCCAAGTAAAACACATATCATGTGACGAATACAAATATAGCTCCAAGTAAAATTACCGATGGTTGGTAGAAGAAAGAGGGGATGCCTTCCGGGGGATCCCCAAGCTTAGACGCTTGAGCCTTCCTTGAATATTACCTTGGGGTGCCTCGGGCATCCCCAAGCTTAGTCTCTTGCCACTCCTTATTCCTTCATCCATTGTGATCTCACCCAAAACTTGAAAACTTCAATCACACAAAACTCAACAAAACCTTCGTGAGATCCGTTAGTATAACAAAACAAATCACTACTTTAAGTACTGTTGCAAACCCATTCATATTTTATTTTTGCATTATACCAACTGTATTCTAACTTCTCCATGGCTTATACCCCCCGATACAATCCATAGTTTTATCAAAACAAGCAAGTAGTGCATCAAAAACAGAATCTGTCAAAAACAGAACTGTCTGTAGCAATCTATTTAAAAGCTATACTTCTGTAACATGAAAAATTAGGAAAACGTGGGAAATTCATATACCAATACTGTGTAAAAATTTCAGATTTTTCTGACGCTCTAGTACATAAACAAAATTCCAGCACTGGACGCAAAACTTTCTGTTTTCCAAACAACATCAATTATACTATCTTCCAAATCATCCCAAAGGTTCTACTTGGCACAAACACTAATTAAAAACTCAATCATAACAGTAGCATAAAAGTGAAAACACACAATAACAGAAACAAAAAGTAAAAATTTATTTTATTCATTGGGTTGTCTCCCAACAAGCGCTATTTTTTTTATGCCCCTAGCTAGGCATAATGCATAGTTTCAAGTATTGTCATCTTTGGTCTTAGTAATCTTTATAGGAGTTTTCTAAAATCCAGGAGGCTCTTTATGCTTCCCATTATTCTCAGGAAATGAGGCAATTTTATGGTCTAGAATATCCAATCGCTTATTGCATAGAGTAATCAAAGTGTTCATGCGATTGAGGTTTCCACTAATATTTTTAAGAGGTTCGTTAGACTTTTGCAACTTAACCAAATTTTTCTGCATGTCACCCAATTTGTCTAATATTTGAGCATCCTCTTGGGTAAAAGTAAAACCCTTTTGTGGTGGTGGAATCCCCAATATACCTTCTATTATTTCATAGGCAGTATTAGCCTCACTTTCAATAAAATTCCCTTTTGCGGCAAAATCCAAAAGTTGTCTATGATGCATGGTTAAACCTATATAGAAATTGTGAAGCAAAATTTTTAAATCCCCTTTTATAGAGCAAACATGGTAGGATTCCATTAACCTATACTAAGCATCTTTAAGATTTTCTCCTTGTTTTTGTTTGAAGTAAAGTACTTCAAAATCCGGCGACAAAGGAGGGATAGTTATGCTAGTCATGATGGCAAATCAAGCAAAAGAGCAAACAAGAAAAAGGCAAACGTAAAATATTTTTGTATTTTTGTAAAAAAAAATTAGAAGTGGAGGAGATGAAAACGAGAGGCAAAGGCAAATAAAGTAAATGCAAGGAGATGAAATTTTTATGCGTAGGTACTTGATAGATGGTGATGATGTCTCCCCGGCAACGGCACCAGAAATTCTTCCTGCTACTTGTGAGCTGTGTTGGTAATTCCCTAAAGAGGAAGGGAGATGCAGTACAGTAGAGATAAGTATTTCCCTCAGTTATGAAACCAAGGTTATCAATCCAGTAGGAGAATCACGCAAGACCTCGTTAGCATCACTTGCACATAAAACAACAAATCCTTGCACCCAACGCAAACGAGGGGTTGTCAATCCCTCGGCGGTAAGTTGCAAGATTAAATTGTATGTGATAGATAGATAGATTGAAACAAAAATACAAAAATAAAATAAATAAAGAAAAAGTGCTACAAGTATTTTTAGGGTTTTAGTATATGATTTAGATAGACCCGGGGACCATAGTTTTCACTAGAGGCTTCTCTCAAGAAAATAGCATACGGTGGGTAGACAAATTACTGTTGGGCAATTAATAGAAAAGCAAATAATCATGATGATATCCAAGGCAATGATCATGTATATAGGCATCACGTCCGAGACAAGTAGGCCGACTCCAGCCTGCATCTACTACTATTACTCCACACATCGACCGCTATCCAGCATGCATCTAGTGTATTAAGTCCATAAATAACGATGACATGATGTAGACAAGATAAACTCACGTATGAATAAACCCCATCTTTTTACCCTTAATAGCAACGATACATACATGTCATGTCCCTTTCTGTCACTGGGATTGAGCAGCGCAAGATCGAACCCAATACAAAGCACCTCTTCCCATGGCAAGATAAATCAATCTAGTTGGCCAAACCAAATCAATAGATCGGAGAAGAAATACGAAGCTATCATAATCATGCATAAAAGAGATCAGAGAAGACTCAAATAATATTCATGGATAATCTGATCACAAACTCACAATTCATCGGATCCCAACAAACACACCGCAAAAAGTGATTACATCGGATAGAACTCCAAGAACATCGAGGAGAACATTGTATTGAAGATCAAAAAGAGAGAATAAGCCATCTAGCTACTAACTATGGACCCGAAGGTCTGTGGTAAACTACTCACGCATCATCGGAAGGGCAGCAAGGTTGATGTAGAGCCCCTCCGTGATCGATTCCCCCTCCGGCGGAGTACCGGAGAAGGCCTCTAGATGGGATCTCTCGAGACCAGAAACTTGCGGCGGAGGAAAAAGTATTTCGTGGACTCCCCTGTTGGTTTCCTGATTTTTGGGAATTTATAGTGGTGGAATTAGGTCAAACGGAGCTGAGGTGGGCCCACGAGGCACCAGGGCGCGCTTGCCCTCCCAGGCGCGCCCTGGTGGCTCGTGGCCACCTCCTCTGGCGTCTGGTCTTCTCCCGAAGCTTCTAGTGTTGGTATTGTCCAGAAAAAAATCTCCAAAAAGTTTCGTGGCATTTGGACTTCATTTGGTATTGATAATCTGTAAAACAAAAAACAGGCAGAAAACAGCAACTGGCACTGGGCACTAAGTTAATAGGTTAGTCCCAAAAAATGATATATAGTTGCTATAAATGCATATAAAAACATCCAAGATTGATAATATAACAGCATGGAACAATCAAAAATTATAGATACGTTGGAGACGTATCATTGTGCCACCTGAATACTCAATTTTATTAGTATCTCTTGGGATGGTTGTGCCACCTGGATACTCATTTCCTTTTTTTAGTATCTCTTGGGATGGTTGTGCCACCTGGATACTCATTTCTTTTCAAGACCTCTCGAGGCGTCGCATTCAGACACCCGTTTGGCATTTCTTTTCAAGACCTCTCGAGGCGTCGCATTCAGACACCCATTTGGCATTTCTTTTCAAGACCTCTCGAGGCGTCGCATTCAGACACCCGTTTGGCATTTCTTTTCAAGACCTCTCGAGGCATCTCATTCAGACACCTGTTTGGCATTTTTCTTGGAATTCTCGGGCGGTCTAACGCCCAATGTTCCATTTTATTTTCTTGGGGATCCTCAGGCGGTCTAACGCCCGATGTTCCATTTTATTTCTTTTGGAATTCACCGGACGGTTCTACCTCCTAGAACCCGGCTTATAATTTTGGTGACACCATAAATATTTATCCTTTGCTAATATTGGATGACTAACCTTTATTTACCATCATAATTATACTACTCCACATGATTGCACAAAACTCTTATCATGGACTAATATTGTTTAAAGTTAAACTGCATGCATGCCGCCTGCTTTTATTATATCTTTTGTTCACGATGTTTGCGAGTACATTCAAACATACTCACTGGCTTGTCCCTGGCTATTGTCTTGGTCAGATCACGATTAGGAGAAGAGCACTACGAAGGCACACCCCGCAACCTAGGAATCAGAGATAGCAGCCACACGGGATAGGAGTTATCCAGGTCAGCCGTTCCTGTGGAATTGGAGCCCCCACCAGAGATGGAGATCCGCTACCTGCTTCCGCCATCCGCTGTTAGAAATCATTGTTGTATCATTAGGCATTTATGGTCTTGTATCCAATTCTTGTAATTGCTTGGTAATCTGTAACAAGGACGTGTCCACCAATAGTAATGATCTTGGGGCTGGTGACGACACGAGGGGTTAATTTCTGGGATATTGTGTCCCGGAAACCCGGCCCCGACAAAGTCGCTAGATTAACTTTGCGGGGTGTATGAAACACAAGATAATAAAATCTCGAGCCCCATACTGAACTTCATCATACGCATGATCCCCGTGCAGATCATATCAGCATTGCCCTTTCGTCTGCAAAATTTCATCTTTCTTTTAACTATGGTGGAACCCAAAGAACTAATAGCACTTCGTTGATCAATCAGGATCGCGGATTGCCAGAACTTTGTGAAATTCCACCATGCCGTTTCAACATCAAAAATACACAAATTCTAGGGAAGCAACAAGAACATCGGGTAACAGATTTCATCTGCTACCCGCATAAATAATTTTCAGCAATAGATCTCATCTACTACAAAATTATATTATGCAATACCCATACATCTCTATGTATTCTAGATTGTAACCTGCATCTATGCATAGCAAGGCTCTTGATTCCACTGTTGGGGAATGCGACAGAAAACACAAAAAATTGGTACAGCGAGCACGCCCAGGATCACTATGGAGATAGCATACAAGGTTTGATCTGATCATTACCGACTCGTAGCGCAGCAGAAGTAGAGTCGATTTAGATCGTCAGTGCAGATCCCCGCAGCTAGGATTTACAACCTCCCAACTGCGAGGATGTACTCCCTCGTCGGACAGCCCTTCGGGAGGCGGTCGGACAGTCCCCCGGACGATGTCACGGACAGCCCTTCGGGAGGACCCTCGAAGCTCGAACGGTAACTCGGACAGCCCTTCGGGAGGACCCTAGAATAGCCCCTCGGGCAAAATATTAAACCTACGACCTCTCTATGGGGTTGCACACATACGGTGTCAGCTATCCGGCAGGGCTTCACCGTCCAGAACTAGTTCCCACCGGAACCCAAACAGCCTTTCAGCTCTACAAATCTATTTCGCTGGGAGGGAGAGAGAAAGCCAGATCATGCATGGCATGTGTATGTGAGAAAGAGTGAGTGTGGAGAGTGCCTCTCCACCTCTATTTATAGGAAAACCCAAGGGGTAGGATGGCACTTGAAATACCCAAAAAACCCATCACATGGAGTTTCAAAAGGGGCATAATGGGAAGGCTAGAGGAGCTCCATGGAGGAGCTCCTCCCTTGGCCGGCCACTTCAAGTGGGCCCCCATGAGGGGCTCTCATCCATCCATGTCATCCCTAAGATATTTTGGGACAAAGCCCAAAAAGGTGGCTTTCCATAAAGTAACCATAAAGTGCTTTTCACTATTCATGAACCCATTTTTCCGTGACCGATAAATCCAAAAATATTTCTATGGGTCTTAGAATAATTCCAGTACCCACTAAAATAATTCTGGACGCGTTCCGAAACATTTCCAGATCAATGATTTTCATCAGCGAAAAGCAACCAAAGCGGTTCCGGCAGCTCCGGAACATTTTCTGGTTTTTTCCCCGAAAAAATCCCAGAAGTTCCCAGAACAATTCTGGCACCCTCCAAGAATTTCCAAGCATGTACCGAAACCAATTTGACTTAATGGTATACTCCGAAACAACTTTTCAGTTTTACCGAAACTCTTCCGGTTCTCTCTCTCTCTCTCCGGAACTCTTCCGTTGTCTCCGAAACTTTTCCGGTGACTTTCTCTCATACTCCCTGTCTAGTATTCAGCAGATAGATGACCCTTAAGTGTGTGACCCTGTAGGTTCGGTGAAGTATAGACATGACCGGAACACTTTCCGATCAATGATCAATAGCGGAATCGTGGACACCCATATTGATCCCTATACCCACACGAATGATTATTCGAGTGAACCTGTTTGTTGCCGTGTGCTATTCCTATTGCTTCGCGATATGTTACAAACACCCGAGGTGAGATTTATCGGCATCCCCATGAATCAACACTTGTCCACTATGCCAGTTTCCTCGTTACCGGTTTTGTTCTCTTATCTCGTTTCCACATTCCGGCATCCCCGTGATCGAATCACATTGTGTCTGACCAGACGATGATGGATACCGTAACACCGAGAGGGCCCTAAGAATATCTCTCCATCGTCGGAGGAGCAAATCCCAATCTTGAGCCATCTCGTTCCTTGTCATACTTTTCCATGAACCCGTAAGCCGCCGTAATAGCCACCCAGTTACGGATGACGTTTAACAAACCCCAAAGTTCACGAAGCAAGTACGAAGGAACTCGATACTCTCATGGTCTAAGGAATTATGCAAACGTAAACTTCCTCTGTGTTATTAACCATTTACTTGTGACGAATGTATCTCATAGCATAACACCAAATCGGGTCGATTCAACACAAATGTTCTTCTAACATTGTGCCCTCAAAATTGCCGGCATAGTCATGCCCATGATCAGGAAAACAGGATCATCATGCAATACATGAGCCAGTCTTAGAGGCATGACTAGGAATACATTTTACCGTTTATTATACCACACGTGCACATGAGTTTCCTCCGAGCCTCGTGGATATTGTAGACTCGAGAATCATTGCAGATATAGCATGGAACATAAACATTCATTACAAACTTGGAGATACAAAATAACTGTTATTACTGCCTCTAGGGCATATCTACTACAGCCGCCGCCGCCATCAGTGGCTCGCCGCCGCCGCCCCAACTGCCTGGAATCGCCTCTCTTCTTCTAGTCTTCCGCTCTTCTCCGCCGCCGCCGCAAGGTAAACATTTTCCCCGAGCCCCGATGTTGTACTGATGTATGGTTGATTCATTGATGTATTCTTGGGGCTTGGCTGCTGGTGGCTTGATGTATCGTTGATCCATTTATGTAGGTAGTAATAGTACTCTCATAGTCATAGGTGTACTGTAGTTATAGTTTGATCTGTTCCTGCTTGCTAATGTTGGTTGGATAAAAGTGCTTGCTAAGGATGCTGCTTGTTGGATAAAATTGCTTGTTGATGTTGCTAGCTTGCTGCTTGTTGATGTTTTTGGGGTAAAATTACTTGCTGATGTTGCTGCTGCCTCCTATTGCTAGGGAAGAAGATACAAGTATACACCATGTCATCTGCGAGGAGTAGCATGGCAGCAAGACAATCTTCACTCGGTGGTACTGCGAGCAACAACATTGAGGTTGATGGTGCAGGGGAAGAGGTTGAGAATGGTGTTGTCAATCCGAAATATCCATTCTGGAAGCATGCTACAAAACTAGCAGGAGACCCATCAGGTCGAGGAGGCAACACACGTTTCCGTTGCCACTTCTGTATGCATGATTTCCCGGGCAGCTATACAAGAATAAGAGCACATCTTCTTAAGATACTAAATGTAGGCATAAACCCTTGTACCAAGATAACACAACCTCTCTTTGAGGAACTTCGCAAGCAAGATAAGGTAGCTGCTCTACTTATTTCACATAGTAAAACTAGGAACACACTTCCTCTACCTCCCTTTGAGGAATCTGGTCCATTGGCATCATCAAGGAAAAGGAAGGCAGCAGGAAAGCAGTCTGGGATTTCGGAAAGTTTTCATTCAGAGTTTCGACAACAAGCTGATGCTCTTATTGCAAGAATGTTCATCACCGGAGGTATGCAACTTTGCATTACAATGTCAATTATTGTTGTCTTTTTGAAGCATAGTTGTCAACTAGTTATTTTGTTTGTAGGGGTTCCCTTTAATCTAGCAAGAAATCCTTACTATCGGGAGTCCTACAATTTTATCGCAAATAATGAATTGGGTGGCTATGTGCCTCCTGGATATAACGCATTGAGGACAACCTGTCTTGCAAAAGAGAAGAAACATGTTGGGAGGATGCTAGAGCCCCTCAAGTCCACGTGGCAGCTCAAAGGAGTGACTATTGCGACTGATGGTTGGTTTGACCCTCAAAGGAGGCCAATTTTGAACTTCATGGCTGTGACAGAGACTGGTCCAATGTTTCTAAAGGCGATCAACACTGAAGGGGAGGTAAAAACTGCTGTTTGTACCTAGATTAACTTGTTTTTTGTCTTGTTTTTGTATAAATTGCTTGCTGATTGTTCACTGTCTTCAATGGTAGACCAAATCTAAGCAATTCATATTTGAGAGGATGAAGGAAGTGGTTGAGGAGATTGGATCCGAGAATGTGGTCCAAGTGATCACGAACAATGCATCTAATGTCAAAGGTGCTAGATTGATGATTCAAGCAAAGTATAACAATATTTACTGGACTCCTTGCATTGTGCACTGCCTCAATCTTGTGTTGAAGGAGATATGTGATCCAAAGATGCATGATGAAGACTTTGAAGTTCTTAACTTTATAAAAGAGGTTGCCAAACTAGCTCTCTTTGTCAAGAACTTCATAATGACCCATGGCATGAGGTTGTCAATGTTGAATGAGTTTAGCAAACTTAAGTTTCTTCACATAGCATAAACCAGATTTGCAAGTGTTGTCATCATGTTGAAGAGGTTTCTTTAATCAAGGATGCACTCACACTAATGGTTGTTCATGCAACTTGGGCTACTTATAGAGAGGATGATCCTCCTACAGCTCAAAGGGTGAAGGAACTTATTTTGAGTGATGTGTGGTGGGATAAAATTGCATACATTGTCTCTTTCACCTCACCCATATATGCAATGATAAGGCTGAACGACACGGACAAACCATCTTTCCATTTGATATATGGGATGTGGGACGACATGATGGAGAAGGTGAGTGATTCTTTTAACTTTCTTCATCTTCATTTGGGCATTATTGATTTGTATTGCTTGCTGATTTTAATTGTCTCTGTTTCATAGGTGAGAGTTCTTATTTATCGTTATGAAAAAAAGGAGCTCAATGAAGATTGTGCTCTCTATATAGTTATCAAGAAAAAACTTCTAAAACGTTGAGAGAAGAGTAGTACCCCCCCCCTCCATTGTTTGGCTCACTCGTGCAATCCTAGGTTTGCTCTTTATATATGTTTGTCATTTGACAATCTCAAGTTCTCAACTTTAAAAGGTTTGCTGATTTTATGTTGTCATGTTAATAGGTACTACAGTTCGAATTGGGTTGGGGCAGTCCGTGGCCGTGTTACCCCCCTTGATGATAATGAGATTTTTCAAATGACAAACAAGTGTTTGCAGAAGTTATTTCCAGATCCAAATGGCCACAAGACCGTCAAGAAAGAATTTGCAGATTTTGCTCTAATGCTGAATGACTTCCAGAATGCAGATTCAATTGAAGATATAGATGATTTTGAACCAAAGCAATGGTGGGGCACTCATGGAGGAAGCATGAAGTTCTTGAAAAGTTTGGCATTGAAGTTACTTGGCGAGCCTTCATCTTCATCTTGCTGTGAAAGGAATTGGAGCACATATTCCTTCATCCATAGTTCCGAGAGAAACAAGCTCACTCCTAAACGTGCCGAGGATTTAGTGTTCGCACGTAACAACCTGGGTTTGCTTTCAAGACAATCTGAGGCTTATCATGCTGGGCCAAGCCGGATGTGGGATGTGGGTGGAGATGGGGTTGAGAGCTTCACTGGTGTTGGCATGCTTGAAGGTGCTAAGCTGACACTTGATGAACCTGAATTGGAGGTTGAGATCATGAATGCTCTCACTTGAGTTGTCCTCATTTAGTTTATGTTGTAATGCACAATTATGCACTGTTTGACTATGGGTCTATGGCCACCTGAGCCTTGTATCTACCTGTTGTTATGTTGTAATGCACTGTTTGACTATGGATCTTCCTCTTTATCATGTTATCTTAGTGAACTTTTGCATTATTTGTCTATGGCCATTGAGAATTTAGAATTGAAACTTGTTGGAGGCTGAGAACAAGGAAGTTTATATTAATTTCATCATTTGGTATGCTACTGCTACAAGCCAACTTGTTTACAACTTTTTCACTTTTCACGCTTGTCTATTTCATATTATCAAGTCTAATATTATGTGATGTATTTTCTATTTTGCATACACCATGAGGAGTTGAGGGCCTGGATGATCATTCAAGAGTGAAAAGAAAGGAGGCATGGAAGCAATCAGGCAACCAGTGGGGCGGTATTTTGATCTCATCTCACACATTTTATTATGTTAGTTTTTATTACATGTCATTTTATTATTATTTATATATGCTTGCCGTATCGCTGTATTGCTGTTTCTAGAAATTGTCGTATCCCGTCCTGGAAGACGCAGTGCACCGCTCGCTCCTGTGTCGGATTGATGGACGCCGGTGAGTCTGCTTTGTACGTCGCAGTGGAGGTGAGCACATACGGTGTCGTTCGCTTCTTCTATCTGCTCACCACCCTCCACTGACGCCACGATCCTGACGCCTTCCGCATCGCTGCCAAGCAACAAAGTGCATCACATCATGGTCGACGATGAGGCGTCCGACCCCATCACGTCGCTCGCCACCGTCCGACCCAGGGACGCTGCCCCATCTTGGACAACGCCAAGCTTCTGAATCCAGTGCATCGATCGCTGCCGTGTTGATGGGCACCGGGGAGTTCACGTTGTATGTCGCAATAGAGGCTTGTGCGCGTGGGGTCGTCCGCCTTCTCCTACTCACCTTTCTCCACTGCCGCCTCTACCCCAACGCCTTCCGCGCGACCTCGAAGCAAGAGCACATATGTGAGGTCCCTTTTCCAATCCATTACTTTACAATGTGTTGTCGATTCTTTGAGTCCAGCCGCCTTCTCCTCGGTTACATACATCAGTTTGAATATAGATAACATTTGATTTCTTTGGTCTTTTGGACTTTGTAATTTGACTGATTGGACCATATGTATGCCGGATATGTGGATTCGCAAGAGATGTTGTTTTGCGGAAACACATGAGATGTGGTTGTACGAGTGATAACGATGGTGGATTTTGGTACTAATCAAAATGAAATAAAAAAACCTTGACATATATGATGTGATTAAGACCCCTAAGATTCTCTAGATTTTTTTGTATTTTGCACAACAATAATCAACAACAATGTAATGGGTCGCTATTCAGAATTATTCTTTTTTACCAATTGTTACTATATGCAGTGATTTAGATCTTGACGTTATTCAATTTATATGGCCATTTGACAATGTTCAGAAGGAGACCATGAAGGACAATGCAGGAAGCCAGGAGCCACCTCTTGGGCTTTCCATTATCTTTTTCTTTTCAATTCTTTAAATCATTGTGCCAGTGTTGTGTGCTATAAAACAAATACAAAATTCATTGCATGTAAATAAAGAATTTTGCTTCGGTACACCTCCATTAGAAGTTACACGAATCTTAAAAGTTACTTAAAAAGGCCATCGTCATATTAGCTTGCAGATCAAGCATATTGAATATATTGATTTGGATGCAAAAGACTATATGATCCTTTTTGATTGATGGAGGTAACTACTAATCTCCACCTTTAATCTGCATAGAAATTTGTAAGCTTTTCTAGGAAGCGTGCACCGAAGCAAAGTTCGTAAATAAAATTTATAATATAACCAATGTTGAGAAAATCGTTAACTGGTAGCTGCTCGGTTGGCCGACGAGTAGGAGATTAATTGACTAATCGGCCAGTTAATTGGCCAATTAATCAATTAGTAGACCGATTTATCAGTTTACCGGCTACACGACGACCCTATGAGTAGGGATTAATCGACAAGTTAACTGGTTAACCGGACGATTTCTTGAACAGGGCGTATGACTGATTCCAATTGTTATCATCTTCGCTGCAACAGAATCCCGTAACAACTCGCGGGGTGTCATCTAGTGTATATTGAAAATGCAGACCGTGTATTAAAAAAAATTAAACATCAATTTTTTTTAAATGTTTACATTATATCAAAAAAATATTAATCATATATTTCAAAAATGATAAACTTGTATAAAACAATGCTCCAGATATATGCGGAAAATGTACAATGTGTATGAAAAATATTAGTCATCATACATAATTTTTTTTAAATGTTAATCATGTATTCAAAAAAAATTAAACATGTATAAACAATGTATAAAAATATATACAATGTGTATAAAAAAATAGTCATCAAACAAATATATTAAAAAAATATTAATCATGTATTTAAAAAATGGTAAACATGTATAAAAAAATGTCGATAATGTATATGAAAAATGTAGACACAAAAAATAGTTAAAAAATATTAATTTTATATTTTAAAAATGTTTAACATGTACTCCCACCATTCCAACTTTGTACTAAATCAGCGACACTTATTTTAGGATGGAGGAAGTATAAAAATAATGTTTCATATGTACATGAAATATTTACATAGAAAACCAAGGGAAAAGGATACAAATAGCACATAGAAAAAAAAGTAAATAAAAATGGTTCTAAAACCAAAGAAAACCCAATGAAAACCAAAGAGAAAAACACATAAAAAGAAAGAAAAAACCCAAAAACAGAAGAAAAATGGTGAAAAAG
This sequence comes from Elymus sibiricus, assembly GCA_039707655.1. Lineage (NCBI taxonomy): Eukaryota > Viridiplantae > Streptophyta > Magnoliopsida > Poales > Poaceae > Elymus > Elymus sibiricus. Next base: position 336,345,589 of record CM077666.1, read on the forward strand.
AAAGAGAAATGAAGAAAGCCGAATAAAAACATTGAAAAAGAAAAAAAGAAAGAAAGAAAAAAAAAACAATGAGAACCAAAAAAACCAAAGTAAAACGAGAAAAACCAAGTAAAACCAAAGAAAAACAAAGAAAATTGAACTTATAACAAAGAAAAAAACAAAAAACCAAAGAAAACTGATGAAAATATCAAAAGAACTGAAGAAAAAACAAAAAGAAAACGAAAAAGCACCCGAAGAAAACCAGAGCAGAGCGAACCTACTGTGAGAGAATCCTACGCTAATGGGCTAGCCCGCTTGCGCCGTGCCTAACGCGAGAGCTGCTTCCATCTTGTTATAAGCGAGATATAGCTCTCGCGCCAACGAGGAGCTCCGGGCGTCGCCGTCGCCGCCGCCATCTTTAGGTCCCCTCACCTCCGGCTGCCATCTTGGCGCTGAGAGGTGAGGGGACCTCGGATTTTCAAGACCTCTATATTCTTCATCAACGTCTAGTGATCATCATAATTTTGTGAGACTAAATTTCCTCTTGTTCTTTTGGCGGTGCCATGAGGTTAGAGAGCTTTATGTCCTCGGAGATCCGATTATTTGGATCTGATGAGTTTATGTTGCTGTGTCAAGCTTTTTTTGTTGGTCTGATTCCTTGTGGAGGTGAAATCTTTCATCGGCACCATGGTGAAGATATAGTGATTCGACGGCCTGCACTTCTAGCGGATCATCCCCGGCCCAAGTACGTTCATCGATCAAGGATTCCCATCGTTTTAGATGGGCGACTCAAGGCGCTTTCAAAAACCATTATTGATAATGTTCGTGCGGGTGAAAGAGTGACAACATCGTTGCTCCAGTCCAATTGCAGCCTGTTTACCGAAGTCTTTGGAGTATTTCTTCGAGCAGAGATTGATACCGCAAAGAAGGTGTTTTCAAGAGATTTTATTGTAATTCTTAGTCATAGGAGTTATTTTATATTTTCTTGAATCTTAGGTCCAAATCAATGTATCTGTAATTGTTACGAGTATGAATAAAATTACAGGTGTTTCTCAAAAAAAATACAGAGGAGCTCTGGGCGGGCGATTCCTATATGACGCGCGCGTGCGTCCAGGAGACGCGGTTTCGCTGAAGCGCGGGAGCAGCTGCGCGCGATGGGCCGGCCCACTTCGCGAGTTAAAGCAGTGCCAGCAAACTAGTTTTGGGAATCTTCTAAAATGTTCCCTAAACCGGTTTCTTTCCTTTTTTTCTTCTTTTTGCCAGTTTTCTTTTTTTCCTTTTTTATTCTTTTTTTAATTCTATTTCTATTTATTTTTATTTTTCCTTCTCTTTTTATTTTATCATTTTTCGTTTTTATTTTCATCCTTTGTTTTTCAAATAAGTTTGAAATTCCATATTTTCTTCATGATTTCTGAAAAAATTCACGGTTTTAAAATTTTGTTCACAATTCAAAATTTGTTCAGTGTATATTACAGAAATTTTCAATGTATATTTAAAATTTGTTTAGCGTATATCACAAAAATGTTCAGTATGTCTTTAAAAACTATTCGGTGTATATTACAAAAATGTTCAATTTATAGTTTAAAAATTGTTCATCTTTTTGGAATTTCGAATTTTTTGCTCATCCTTTCAATAATTGTTCACATTTGAAAAGTTTGTTCGCCACTTATCGCAACCGGTGAGTTTTTCCTTTTTTGCGTAGATCCGTTTATTCAAAACGTTTCATCTCTTAAACCGTGCGTCCAAATTTCGAACCGTTTTCACCATTTGATTCCTCACGTCGAGATCTTCAAAATTAGATCCCATATTAATAGGTTTTGATGAACTTTTTTTTCAAGAAAAAAAACAGACGAAAAAACCGAACCGTGAGCATGTTTTTTTTCCTTTCCGAAAGAGGCACAACTGTGCCTCTCGCGGAAGCAAATCCGTGCCTCCACGAGAAGTAAACCCGTACCTCTCGCGGAATGAAAAAAAACATGTTTTTTTTTGTTTCCGAGAGGCACGGTCGTGCCTCTAGCGTAAGCAAATCCGTGCCTCTCGCGGAAGTAAAACCGTGCCTCTCGTGGAAGGAAAAAAAAGAAAATGCATTTTTTTCGTTTCCGAGAGGCACCGGTGCCTCTCGCGAAAGCAAATTCGTGCCTCTCGCGGAAGCAAAACCGTGCTTCTCACGGAAGAAAAAAAAGTTATTTTTTTGTTTACGAGAGGCATGGCCGTGCCTCTCCCGAAAGCAAAACCGTGCCTCTCGCGGAAGCAAAAACGTGCCTGTCACGGAAGGAAAAAAACGCGTTTTTTTGTTTCCAAGATGCACGGCCGTGCCTCTCGTGAAAGCAAAAGAAAACTCGCTTTTTCGTGCATAGAAAAAAAATTCGTCCAAAAGCTAAGAAAGACTGGTGGAAAACCAAAAAGCCAAAAAAAAACGTCGTCTAAAAAGCCGAAAACGCGTGCGGAAAAATAAAAGAAAAACAAAATCCGAAAGGAACGCCCAGTGCACGAAACGTGGCGGTGGCTGAGAGCGCGCCAAGTGGCGCATTCTTAGCCCACCCCAAATGATCGTTGGGAGGCTCCCGAAGGAGCGCACTTTAATTAGTTGCTCTCAAGGACATCTCACCCGCAACATTCTGGCAATAGGGGCCAGGCCCAGCTGCCTTAGGAGAGCGACATCCTCATTACACAAGCATATTACTGCTGATGTGTCCTTTTCTCCTTCGTTATTCTGTTTCTTTTCATTTGTTAGTTCTTTTAATATTTCAGAAATATTCCAAATACATATATTCCAGAAAATAATTGACATGATTTTTTGAAGTGTTATGGCTGCTTAAAAGGTTAATTCATGGGATTTAAGAAACAAACGTTCATCCTATTTACAAAAAATATTCATGACACTTCTAGATAATGTTTATACAATGTAAAATGGTGTTCACGTAGTTTCAAAAAATGATCAACGTGTATTTCAAAAACTGTTTTGCACGTATTCAAAAAAAGTTTAAACATGTATTTGCCAAAATATTTATAGAATATAAAAATGTCACGTAGTTTAAATAAAATGTTCAACGCATATTTGAAAATAATCACGTATTCAAAAAAAATGTTGAAACATGTATTTGAATAACTGTTTATACAATGTAAGAAAATCTGCAGCGTGTATCTGAAAAATGTTTAACATGTATTCAAAAAACTGTTCAAGCATGTACTCCCTCCGTTCCTACATATAAATCTTTTTAGACATTCCACTATGGACTACATACGGATGTATATGGACATATTTTAGAGCGTAGATTCACTCATTTTGCTCCGTATGTAGTCCATAGCGGAATCTTTAAAAGGACTTATATTTAGGAACGGAGGAAGTATTTGAGCAAATGCCATATTGTATTTGAAAAATGTTCGATGTGTATCAAAAAATGTTAACACGTATACAGAAAATGTATAACTTGTATCAAAAAAAGTAGACTTGTATTTGAAAAGGTAAAGAAAAAAAGAAGTAAAAAACACACAGAAAAACTGATGGAAGGTTCTAAAAGCGGTCTACAGAACTTTCTTAAAACCACTTATATGGCTTGGCCCACTAAGACATGCGCGATCTACGTCTCGCAATAAGCTAGACATACCTCTGACGAGGAGCTACTGCCATTTCAAAGGTAGAAAAGAAAACCAAACTTCATGGAACATGATAGCCCAACGTTGAGAAAAGAGACGGCCCGGGACGAAGACCCATGATGTAGAAATCGCAATTGTTAAATTTTGCGAAATCATTAGTTAGAGGATACCATTTGCAAAGTTCAGTCACTTCTCTCATGATGGCAAGTGGCGCACTGCATGTGTGATGCAACCTCGGAGTTTTGTATTTTTATGGTTCATTCGTTTTTGTGATCACTAGTTAAAGGATACCATTGTGCTTTATGTGGAATCGTAACTATGCTTTTACCTTTCCAAAGCACAACTGTAGAAAGCACAGATGCTCTTCACGCTGAAGCACAGTTGTGCTTTTCCGTGAAGCACAATTGTGATTTTTCACGCGGTCTACTTCACAAGAGGAAAAAAGGTAAACGAATCATGAAAACCTAGAATCCAAAACCCCAAAAAAACGCATAGAAAAAAACATGTTCAAGTGGGGTTCGCCTAGAGCGCGAGATGTGTCGGCACTGAGGTGCACCACGTGGGGGTGCTGGGGTACTCCCGCAGTGCCCGTTGGGTCTGCCTCGGAAGGGGTGCATGTTCGTTAGTCACTCCCTAAAATTATCTCTTTGCAAGATAGAACTTGAGCTCATCTATGCACCTGATCGTGGGCTGGAGTCATAGTTTAATAAACTGGACCGGACCGGCGGTCGGACCAGAAAAAACTGGAACCGGCGATCCCAGCGGTTCTTTAAGCCTGGTGGACCATTTGAGCAATCGAACCGGAAAAAACCTGTTGAACCGTGTAAGTGCATCAAGTGCCCCCTTAGTGGTTTTGGAGTATTGAAGACAAATAGGTTAAGGGACTAATGTGTTTGTGAGTGTACACAGGAGAAAATAGTCCCTGAAGACTTGGTTTAACTACGGAAGGTGACCCCTAAAAATGTATTTCTTCAAGTGAAGAATTTGGTGCGGCCAGTGAAGAAATTGATGTGAAGACTTTGAAGCTTGAAGACTTTGTTTTCATAGTTTCTTTTCTTCTTATTTGAGTCATAGGAAAAACCGTACTGTTAAAGGGGGTCTAGGTGAAACATTTATCATACTTCAAAGCGATGCTCAAACCTATACAAACATAAGCCGCTTCGAGTGAAGCCTTTGGAAATCTCCGAAACAGCTGACGAATTTGCCAGTGACAGTGACAAAGTTCATCTGGTCTCTGACGAATTTGTTCAGGCTGAGGAGTTAGGATTTCGCCAGTGCGATCTGCCTATCGTGAGGAAATTGAGTGCCCCGACAAAATTGAGAGCTTAATTTCCGACCGTTGCTGCGCCGCGTGCCAGCTGTCGAGTGGATTCTTATCCTGACAACAATCATGTCTGAGAAGGGCATTTATGACAATTCATGTCGGGTTGCCCCCTGGCTATAAATAGCCGCCCCCCACAACCACTAGTTTGTTAGCTGCTCTAGAGAGAGATTGACACTTGTCATTTGAGAGCAACCCTTCCTCTGACGACTTTGTGAGAACCCAAGTGAGGAAAAACCCAACCAGAGCCAAAGTGATTGAGCATCACTGAAGAAGTTGATCTGTGTGATCCGACGCTTATTACCTTTGAAGACTGTCATTCTTTCAGACGATTAGGCGTCATGTTCTCAGCACCCAAGAGTAATTGTGGCATGCCGGTGAACAAGTCTGTGAAGGTTTTGGAAGTCTACCTTGAAGCCTTACCACAAGTGATTGGGCGAGGTCTAAGTGACCTTAGCTCAAGAGGAATACGGTGAGGACTAAGTGTCCTCCGAGGTAAGACTCAGTCGCCTCAACCAGACGTACAGTTGATACAGCAACTGGAACTGGTCTACCAAATCGATGTGTCTTCACCGAGCCTAACTGGTTTCAAATTCATCACCCTTTACCTTTACGCAATTCCGCTGTTGAAGAACTTGTGCTTTACTTTTCTGAAGAATTTGAACTGAAGACTTTCATCATGTTGTTTTTCATTTCTTCAGTTCATCTTCCTCATGCATGTCTGCCTGTATGATCTCATGTTCTTCACTTGTATGTATTTCATATGCATGCTACTTGTATCTGTGTCGATCTAGTTTCGCACCTGTTTCTATTTCGCCACTCTGATTTTCGTCAAAATCTTCAGAGTTTGACAAATTTTTAAAAATCTCCCATTCACCCCCCTCTGGGAGTAAACCTCCGCTTTCAATTGGTATCAGAGCAAGGTACTCCCTTGTTCTGTGTGATTTTGGTTTAACCACCTAGAGTTTTAGTTATGTCGACCGCAGGTATGATCAAGGTATCCGTTGCGTGCCCCATCTTCGATGGCACAGACTATCCCTACTGGAAGAACAAGATGCGAATGCATCTTGAGGCAATTGACAACGATCTCTGGTTCGTCGAAGAGAATGGAGTGCCTACCGTGGCTGCAAGCATCAACGCCACTGACGTGAAGAGATTCAAGCAACTCAACTCTCAAGCGAAGAATATCATATGTGGTCATCTGAACAAATGACAGTATGGCAGAGTGAGTGCTTTGGAAACTTCGAAACTTATCTGGGATAGGCTTTCCAAAGTCAATGAGGGGGTCTCCACTCAACGTGACTCCCGAGTTGACGTTCTTCGCAATCTCTTCAATCGCTTCAAGAGGCTTGACAATGAAAATGTGCAGCAAACCTTCGACCGCCTTACTGATATCTCCAATGAGCTTCAGGCTCTTGGTGCTGCTGACATCACCGATCATGAGGTGGTGAAGAAATTGCTGAGGTTTCTGGATAGCTCCTTTGACACCTTGGCACTGATGATACAAGAGCGCCCTGACTACAAATCACTTGACCCGGCTGACATTCTTGAAAGGCTCAACACTCATGAATTTCAACAAGCAAGGAAGAGAGATATGTATGGTCCTAGCTATGGACGTCCTCGCGCTCTGAAGGCAAAAGCAAAAGCCAAGGCAATTTCCTCATATGAAGAAGAAGAAGAGGAATATGAGAGCAGTTCTGATGGCGCCGAGGAAATTGGCAGAGAACTGGCAATGCTTGTGAAGAAGTTTCAAAAGTTTTCCAAGAAGAACCACTTTGGAAAGTCTTCAAAGTATGACTCGAAGAACACTAGAGAAGCGTCTGCTCGAGACTACAACAAGAGAACCTGTCACAAATGCAAGAAGCCAGGACACTACATCGCCGACTGCCCTCTATGGCTAAAGAAGAAGAAGAAGAAGAAGAAGAAGAAGAAGAAGAGCCGGGATGATGATGAATCTGATGGCAAAAAGAAGAAGTCCTCAAAATCTTCGTCAAAGTCCTCATCTCGCAAGAAGGCAGTTCCAACAGAGCTCGTGCATTCATTGGGAAGGAAATGGATTCTGAGGAAGAATCTGATCATGAGGAAGCCGAGGAATCTAAGGAGGAGTCAGACTCTGGTGTGGTGAGCATTGCCCTCGCTACTGAGTACGTCAGCAAGTCCATCTTCAACCCTGAAGATAATGATATCTCCACCAACAATGATGACTGTGCTGATGACTACACTCCCACCTATTGCTTCATGGCAAGAGGTGCAAAGGTAACCTCACGAGAAGCTTACTTTGAAACTTCCAGTGATGACGACTCTGAGTGTGAATCTAAACCAAGCTATAAGAAACTTGCTAAAATTACAACTGAGCAACAACATGATATGAAAAAGATTCAAAAACTGCTAGACAAAAGCGATGGCCTGTTGGACGAGGAAATGGATCGTAGTCAAGCCTTGTCTGAAGATCTCAGATGGCTTAAGTCACAGTATGATGAACTTGAGAGTCGTCATGTGTCCCTCTCAGCCGAACACGAGAAGCTATCCTATGAATTTCTTCAAAGGAAGCAAGATCTCGAGAAGTTGAGAGCGTCTCATGATGATCTTCAAAAAGAGAACGATTCACTCCTCACCCAACAGATCAGTACCGCTCAGGAAGAATTTGTTGCACCATGCCTAAAATGCCTTGAACGTGATAATGCAAATTCTTCAGCTGAATGTTCAAATGCTTCAGTACTTTCAATTGCTTCAACTGCTACGGTGGCCACTAACCCCTCATCTGAGGAAGCCACCTGTGATACTGATGAAAATGCAGGGCTAAAGGAATTGTATGTCACTGTCATGTACAAAAGCCTCAAAGGGCATCAAACCCTGTGTGACGTGCTCAAAAAGCAAATTCTTCACAGGAACCCTAGGAAATAGGGTATTGCTTTTGAGAGAAAGATTAATGCTGATGGTTCGTATTGGAAGCCTGAACAGTATCCCAAAACCACATGGGTTGCTGCAAAGGGACCTCCAATAGACCCATCTACTTTATCCGGCTATACTTGTGATACTTCATATTCTTTAGATGAGTCATTTGACTCCAACTATAAACTGTTCAAGAATCAGAATGGTGAAGTCTTTGCCAGATTTGTTGGAACTAACTGCAGGGCCACCTATGAAGAAAATCTGGGTTCCCAAAAGCCTTCTAGAAAATCTTCAGGTGAATGTCATCATGACACCACCGATGAAGAAGAAACTTCCCAGGGTAAATTCTTCACAGGGATCAAAGTCGTCAAATGGACGCAGACCCACTTATGGTCGTGCTAATGCTTTTGTTTCGCAGGGAAACAAACAGCGATTTGATGAATATGAGCACTATTCTTCGAACCACTATGTTCACAAAACTTCGAAGAATTTCTCTGCTTATTCATTCAATTACTATAACCCTCCTGTGAAGAGAAATGCATATTCCTCAATGCCTAAGTTCTCTGTTAATGCACTTCGTTACATTGCTTCTCAGCCACCCATATAGATGTGGGTGGTTAAGAAGAAGAACTAATCTCTTCTACAGGGTCAGGTCTTCAGACAACCAAAATCTCTGATGAATTTGCTGAAGACCTGACAAAGTGCCTGTTGGGATGCAGGCTAACCATGATGAAATGAATACTCATTTCACACATCCCTTATGCTGCTAGATATTATTCCTTGATGAAATTATCTGACGAAATTAATCATCATCATATTCTTCACTTTGAAGTATATGGATTTGTAAGTCAGACTAATGCTTCTACAGGATGACACACCCACAGCCACTGAATGGGTCCTGGATAGTGGTTGCACTAATCACATGACTGGTGATAGGAATCTCCTCACTAATGCTCCCCTTACTCCGTCTCATCTGAAGCATATCACATACGCCGACAAAGGAAAAAAACAAGGTATTGGCACTAGGTAAGGTTGCTATCTCAAAGGATCGAAACATGGAAAAGGTGATGCTTGTCGAGTCCCTTGGAAACAACCTCATGTCCGTCTCAATGCTTTGTGATCTTGATATGATTGTCACCTTTGGCAAATATAGATGTATTGTGCTGATGGAATCTAACAAATCCAAAGTCTTCGAAGGCTTTAGGAAAGGTGATTTGTATATTGTAGATTTATCTCTAGGTCCTCAGCCTGCCACGTGTCTACTGGAAAAAGCTTCAGAGTGCTGGCTATGGCATCGACGTTTTGGACACGCTGTGCTACTTGTAGTCTGCGTTGGTATTTCTCCGAAGAGGAGAGGATGATGCAGTACAGTAGAGATAAGTATTTCCCTCAGTTAAGAACCAAGGTTATCAATCTAGTAGGAGAACCAAGCAAAATTCCGTTAAGCGCACCTGCACACACAAGAGCAAACACTTGCACCAAACGCAAATAAGAGGGTTGTCAATCCTCTTAGCGGTTACTTGCAAGGATTAAGTCTGATAGAGATAAATTGATAAAGTAAATTACTAATAAAAATAAAAGTAAATAAATTGCAGCAAGGTATTTTTATGTTTTTTATATGATAAAGATAGACCCGGGGGGGCATAGTTTTCACTAGAGGCTTCTCTCTCGAGCGCAGAAACATACGGTGGGTAAACAAATTACTGTTGGGCAATTGATAGAAAAGCAAATAATTATGATGGATTCATGGCAATGATCATGTACATAGGCATCACGTCCGAGACAAGTAGACCGACTTCTGCCTGTATCTACTACTATTACTCCACTCATCGACCGCTATCTAGCATGCATCTAGAGTATTAAGTTAATAAAAACAGAGTAACGCCTTAAGGAAGATGACATGATGTAGAGAAGAAAATTCAAGCAATATTAATAAACCCCATCTTTTTATCCTTAATGGCAACAATACAAATACGTGTCATGTCCCTTTCTGTCACTGGGATTGAGCACCGCAAGATTGAACCCATCACAAAGCACCTCTCCCATTGCAAGATAAACCAATCTAGTTGGCTAAACCAAATCGATAGATCGGAGAGAAATAAAAAGATATATTTAATCATGCATAAAAGAGTTTAGAGAAGACTCAAATATTTCTCATGAATAATCTGATCATAAACTCACAATTCATCGGATCCCAACAAACACACCACAAAAGAAGATTACATCGGATAGAACTCCAAGAACATCGAGGAGAACATGGTATTGAAGATCAAAGAGAGAGAAGAAGCCATCTAGCTACTAGCTATGGACCCTAAGGTCTGTGGTAAACTACTCACACATCATCGGAAGGGCAACAAGGTTGATGTAGAAGCCCTCCGTGATTGATTCCCCCTCCGGCAGAGTACCGGAAAAGGCCTCCGGATGGGATGGCGGAAGAACAGAGGCTTGCGGTGGCGGAAAGGTTTTTTCTTCTGGCTCTCTGATGGTTTCCGAATATTTGTGAATTTATAGGAGTGGAATTAGGTCAAACGGAGCCACGAGGGCCCCACAAGGCATCAGGGTGCGCCCCCCGCGCCCTGTTGCCTTGTGGAGGCTTCGTGAACCTTCTGGCCTCCTCTCCAAGTCTCCAGGGTCTCTTTTGTCCAGAAAAAAATCTCCAAAAAGTTTCGTGGCATTTGGACTTCGTTTGGTACAGATTTCCTGAAAATTCAAAAACAAGCAGAAAACAGCAACTGGCACTGGGCACTAGGTTAATAGCTTAGTCCCAAAAATGATATATAATTGCATATAAAAACATCCAAGATTGATACTATAATAGCATGGAACAATAAAAAATTATAGATACGTTGGAGACGTATCAAGCATCCCCAAGCTTAATTCCTGCTCGTCCTCTAGTAGGTAAATGATAAAAACAGAATTTTTAATGTGGAATGCTACCTAACATGTTTCATCATGTAATCTCTCTCTTACGGTATGAATAATAAGATCTGAATGATTCAAAGCAATAGTCTATAGTTTGATATAAAGACATCAATACTCAGGCATACTAACAAACAATCCTGTCTTTCAAAATAAAAATGCTAAAGAACGTTATCCCTACAAAATCATACAATCCTGTGATGCTCCATCTTCTTCACACAAAGTATTTATCATGCACTACCCCGATGACAAGCTGAGCAATTGGTTCATACTTTTTCATGCGCTTCAGCTTTTTCAACTCCCACTCAATACATGAGCGCAAGCCATGGATATAGCACTATGGGTGGAATAGAGTGTGGTGGTAGAGGTAAATAAGAGAAGTCAAAAATAAGAAGATAGTCTCACATCGACAAAGCAAATCAACGGGCTATGGAGATGCCTGTCAATTGATGTCAATGCATGGAGTAGGGATTGCCATGCAACGGATGCACTAAGAGCTATAAGTGTATGAAAGCTCAACATGAAAACTAAGTGGGTGTGCATCCAACTTGCTTGCTCATGAAGACCTCGGGCATTTGAGGAAGCCCATCATCGGAATATACAAGCCAAGTTCTATAATGAAAAATTCCCACTAGTATATGAAAGTGAAAAAATAGGAGACTCTCTATACGAAAAACATGGTGCTACTCTGAAGCACAAGTGTGGAAAAGGATAGTAACATTGCCCCTTCTCTCTTTTTCTCATATTTTTTCCATGGCTCTTTTTTGCCTCTTTTTTTCGTCTGGAGTCTCATCCCGACTTATGGGGGAATCATGGTCTCCATCATCCTTTCCTCACTGGGACAATGATCTAATAATGATGATCATCACACCTCTATTTACTTACAACTCGATACTAGAACAAAAATATGACTCTATATGAATGCCTCTGGAAGTGTACCAGGATGTGCAATGATGCTAGCGTAACATGTATAAAAAATGATGAATGGTGGCTGAGCCACAAATACTCTGTCAGCTATATGATCATGCAAAGCAATATGACAATGATGATGTGTGTCATAAAAATGGAACGATGGAAGTTGCATGGCAATATATCTTGGAATGGCTATGGAAATGCCATGATAGGTAGGTATGGTGGCTGTTTTGAGGAAGATATAAGGAGGCTTATGTGTGATAGAGAGTATCATATCACGGGGTTTGGATGCACCGGCGAAGTTTGCACCAACTCTCGATGTGAGAAAGGGCAATGCACGGTACCGAAGAGGCTAGCAAATTGCGGAAGGTTGAGAGTGTGTATAATCCATGGACTCACATTAGTCATAAATAACTCATATACTTATTGCGAAAGTTTATTAGCCCTCGAAGCAAAGTACTACTATGCATGCCCCTAGAGGGATATATTGGTAGGACAAGGTCCATCACTCATCCTCGACCGCCACTCATAAGGTAGACAATCAATAATAAATCATGCTCCAACTTCTTAGCATAACGACAGATCATACGTGCATGCTTCGGGAATCACAAACCTTAACACCAATATTCTTACTAATCCACAGCTATCTACTATTACCTCCCCCATACTACCATCTTAATATCACAAAACTATTTTAAGGAATCAAATTTATCATATTCAGTGATCTACATGAATTTTTTTATTATATCCCTCTTGAATACCTATCATATCAGGACCAAATTCATAACCCGTGCATATTACCATTGCTATCATGAGACTCTCAAAAAGATATAAGTGAAGCATGAGAGTGCAACTATTTCTTTAAAATATAACCACCGCCATGCTCTAAAAGATATAAGTGAAGCACTAGAGCAACTGCCTAGCTCAAAAGATATAAGTGAAGCACATAGAGTATTCTAACAAATCACGAATAATGTGTGTCCCTCTCAAAAAGGTGTGTTCAGCAAAGATGATAGTGACAAACTAAAAAGAAAACAAAAGCAAACAAACTATATCACAAGACGCTCCAAGTAAAACACATATCATGTGGTGAATAAAACTATAGCTCCAAGTGAGTTACCGATAAATTGTAGACGAAAGAGGGGATGCCTTCCGGGGCATCCCCAAGCTTAGACGCTTGAGTCTTCCTTGAATATTACCTTGGGGTGCCTTGGGCATCCCCAAGCTTAGGCTCTTGCCAGTCCTTATTCTTTTATCCATCATAGTCTCACCGAAAACTTGAAAACTTCAGCACACAAAACTCAACAGAAACCTCGTGAGATCCATTAGTATAACAAACGAATCTTAAACTTTAGGTACTGTGGTAAATTGATTCATATTTAATATTTTCATAATGCTACTGTACTCCAACTTCTCCATGACTCATACCCCCCGATACGATCCATAGATTCATCAAAATAAGCGAACTATGCAACAAAAACAGAATCTGTCTAAAACAGAACAGTCTGTAAAGATCTGAATTATGGTCATACTTCTGTAATTGCAAAAAATCTGAAAAATGAGGACAGCGTCGGAAATTTATATTCCAATACTGTGTAAAAAATTCAGAAGGTTCTGACACTCCAGTGAAAATTAGAAATTCCAGCACTGGACGCAAAAGTTTCTATTTTCAAACAGCATCAATCATACTATCTTCCAAATCATCCCAAAGGCACTACTTGGCACAAACACTAAATTAGACATAAAAACACAATCATAACAGAGTCTATAATCATGCAAACACTCAAAAACAGAAGGTAAAATCAAAAATTTATTTTATTCATTGGGTTGCCTCCCAACAAGCGCTATTGTTTTATGCCCCTAGCTAGGCATAATGCATAGTTTCAAGTGTTGTCATCCTTCAAGTTAATTCCATAAGTGGCCCTCATAATGGATTCATAAGGTGCTTTAATTCTATTTCTAGGGAAGTATTCCATCCCTTTCTTTAGTGGAAATTGAAATCTTATATTACCTTCTTTCATATCAATAATAGCACCAATTGTTCGAAGAAAAGGCCTACCAAGTATTATGGGGCAAGAAGGATTGCATTCAATGTCAAGAACAATAAAGTCCACGGGCACATAATTCTATTTGAAATAATAAGCACATCATTTATTCTACCCAATGGCTTTTTAATAGTGGAATCCGCAAGGTGCAAATTAAGGGAACAAGGATCCATGTCGGTGAGACCTAGCACATCACACAAAGACTTTGGTATAGTGGAAACGCTAGCACCAAGATCACAATGAGCATTACATTCATAATATTTAATTTTGAATTTAATAGTAGGTTCCCATTCATCTTGTAATTTTCTAGGAATTGAAACTTCCAACTCAAGCTTTTCTTCATGTGCTTTCATCATGGCTTCTACGATATGTTTAGTGAAAGCTTTATTTTGTTCATATGCATTTGGTGAATTAATCATGGATTGCAACAAGGAAATACACTCAATTAAAGAAAAACTATCATAATTAAAGTCCTTGTAATCCAAAGTAGTGCGTGCATTACTATTTAAAGTTTTGACCTCTCCAAACCCACTTTTTTCATTTTTATGATCAAGATTATCACCCTCCAAGCAAGTGGGACTCCTTCTATCTAAAGTTGACTCTTCTCCAGTCCCCTTTTCATAAAGTTTTATGTTACTAAATAATGATTCAATGGGAGTGACACCAATCATTTGAATATCTTCATCATTACTACGATAAAAACCGGGTGGAATCGCTTTTTCTAGAAATTCTCGCTTAGCTCTCAACCTAGCGGTCCTTTCTTTACTTTCATTAATAGAAACATAGATAGCTTTAATATACTCATTTATATCATGCTTGGGTGACAAAATTTTAGTTTTGAGATTTTCCACATCATGAACAATTCTATCCATGTTCCTAGCCAATTCATCAACTCTATTCAATTTTTCTTCTATCATAGCATTGAAATTCTTTTGAGAACTAATAAATTATTTAATATTACTTTCAAGATCAGAGGGCATCCTATTATTATTATTATTATTATTATTATAAGAATTACCATAATGATTGCCATAATTATTAGAGGAATTTCCAGGAAACGGTCTAGGATTGAAATTACCTCTATAAGCAATGTTGTTGAAATTATTTCTAGAGACAAAATTCACATCAATAGCATAATTATTTTGCTAAATCAAAGTAGACAATGGCACATCATTAGGATCAATATGAGCATTTTTACTAGAAACCAATTTCAATAGAGCATCCATCTTATCACTCAAAGTATTAATTTCTTCAACGAAATTTACCTTCTTACCAGTTGGAGTTCGTTCAGTGTGCCATTGAGAATAATTTGCCATAATATTATCAAGAGGTTTTGTAGCTTCTCCCAATGTAATTTCCATAAAAGTACCACCTGCGGCAGAGTCTAGCAAATTTCTAGAGACAAAGTTTAGTCCCGCATAAATTTTTTGTATGATCATCCATAAATTCAAGCCATGAGTTGGGCAATTTCTTATCATTAATTTCATTCTCTCCCAAGATTGTGCAACATGTTCATGCTGAAGTTGCTTAAAATTCATAATTTGATTTCTTAAAGAAATCATCTTAGCGGGAGGGAAATACTTGGTAATAAAAGCATCCTTACACTTATCCCAAGAATCAATATTATTTCTAGGCAAGGATGAAAACCAAGTTTTAGCACGGTCTCGTAATGAGAACGGAAATAATTTTAATTTGACAATATCATTATCCACATCTTTCTTCTTTTGCATATCACAAAGTTCAACGAAAATATTTAGATGGGATGCAGCATCTTCATTAGGACTACCAGAAAATTGTTCTTTCATAACATGATTAAGCAAGACAGCATTAATGTCACACGACTCCGCACTAGTGGCGGGAGGAACAATAGGAGTACTAATAAAATCATTATTATTAGTATTGGAAAAGTCACACAATTTTGTATTTTCTTGAGACATCTCGACAAAGCAAGCAAACTAGCAAACAAGCAAACAAAAATATTTTTGTGTTTTTGTAAAAATATTTAGAAGTGGGGGAGATGAAAACGAGAGGCAAATGTAAATAAAAGGCAAATAAAGTAAATGCAAGTGAATGATAATTTGTGCGAAGGTACTTGGTAATTTTGATGATGTCTCCCCGGCAACGGTGCCAGAAATTCTTCCTGCTACTTGTAGTCTGCATTGGTATTTCCCCGAACAGGAGAAGATGATGCAGTACAATAGAGATAAGTATTTTCCTTAGTTAAGAACCAAGGTTATCGATCCAGTAGGAGAACCAAGCAAAATTCCGTTAAGCACACCTGCACACACAAGAGCAAACACTTGCACCCAACGCAAATAAGAGGGTTGTCAATCCTCTTAGCGGTTACTTACAAGGATTAAGTCTGATAAAGATAAATTGATAAAGTAAATTACTAATAAAAATAAAAGTAAATAAATTGCAGCAAGGTATTTTTATGATTTTATATGATAAACATAGACCCGGGGGCCATAGTTTTCACTAGAGGCTTCTCTCTCGAGCGCAGAAACATACGGTGGGTAAACAAATTACTGTTGGGCAATTGATAGAAAAGCAAATAATTATGACGGATTCATGGCAATGATCATGTATATAGGCATCACGTCCGAGACAAGTAGACCAACTCCTACCTTCATCTACTACTATTACTCCACTCATCGACCGCTATCCAGCATGCATCTGGAGTATTAAGTTAATAAAAACAGAGTAACGCCTTAAGCAAGATGACATGATGTAGAGAAGCAAATTCAAGCAATATGAATAAAACCCATCTTTTTATCCTTAATGGCAACAATACAAATACGTGTCATGTCCCTTTCTGTCACTGGGATTGAGCACCGCAAGATTGAACCCATCACAAAGCACCTCTCCCATTGCAAGATAAACCAATCTAGTTGGCCAAACCAAATCGATAGATCGGAGAGAAATAAAAAGCTATATTTAATCATGCATAAAAGAGTTCAGAGAAGACTCAAATATTTCTCATGAATAATCTGATCATACACTCACAATTCATTGGATCCCAACAAACACACCGCAAAAGAAGATTATATCGGATAGAACTCCTAGAACATCGAGGAGAACATGGTATTGAAGATCAAAGAGAGAGAAGAAGCCATCTAGCTACTAGCTATGGACCCGTAGGTCTGTGGTAAACTACTCACATATCATCGGAAGGGCAGCAAGGTTGATGTAGAAGCCCTCCGTGATCGATTCCTCCTCCGGCAGAGTACCGGAAAAGGCCTCCAGATGGGATCACGGAAGAACCGATGCTTGCGGCGGCGGAAAGGTTTTTTCTTCTGGTTCTCTGATGGTTTCCGAATATTTTTGAATTTATAGGAGTGGAATTAGGTCAAACGGAGCCACGAGGGCCCCACAAGGCATCAGGGCGCCCCCCCTAGGGTCGCGCCCTGTTGCCTTGTGGAGGCTTCATGAACCTTCTGGCCTCCTCTCCAAGTCTCCAAGATCTCTTTTGTCCAGAAAAAAATCTCCAAAAAGTTTTGTGCCATTTGGACTTCGTTTGGTATTGATTCTCTGAAAAGCCAAAAACAAGCAGGAAACAGCAACTGGCACTGGCACTAGATTAATAGGTTAGTCCCAAAAAATGATATATAATTGCATATAAAAACATCCAAGATTGATACTATAATAGCATGGAACAATCAAAAACTATAGATACGTTGGAGACGTATCACGCTGGCATGAGGAATTGGAGCACACTCGTCAAAAAGAAGCACATCATTGGCGTCGAAGGCATCAAATTCGTCAAAGACCATCTGTGTGGTGCTTGTGAGTCTGGAAAGATGACCAGATCCAAGCATACGGCTAAGACAATCATGACCACTACTCATCCGTTTGAATTACTTCATATGGATTTGTTTGGTCCTACACATTATGCCACACTAACCAATGCAACATCTCTCTATGGATTCATCATTGTTGATGACTACTCTCGTTACACCTGGGTGCACATCATTTCCTTCCAGACTGAAGTACAGGATGTCTTCAGATGATTCTCCAATCGGGCCATGACAAATTATGGTCTCAAGATCAAGCACATCAGGAGCGACAACGGCACCGAGTTCAAGAACACAGGGTTTGATGACTATCTTGACGAACTTGGTATCACTCATGAGCTCCCTGCTCCCTACATGCCTCAGCAGAATGGAGTCGTGGAGTGCAAGAATAGGACACTCATCGAGATGGCTCGCACAATGCTTGATGAATACAAGACCCCTCGTTGATTCTGGCCTGAAGCAATTGACACTGCATGTCATATCATCAACCGGGTATATCTTCACAAATTCCTCAAGAAGACCTCATATGAGCTCCTCACTGACAAGAAACCCAATGTGAGTTATTTCAAAGTCTTCGGTGCTAAATGCTGGATTAGAGATCGACATCACAGTTCTAAATTTGCACTGAAAGCACATGAAGGTTTTATGCTTGGTGCTACTTGTAGACTGCGTTGGTATTTCCCCGAAGAGGAGAGGATGATGCAGTATAGTAGAGATAAGTATTTCCCTTAGTTAAGAACCAAGGTTATCAATCCAGTAGGAGAACCACGCAAAATCCCTTTAGCAGCACATGCACACACAAAAGCAAACACTAGCACCCAACGCAAATAAGAGGGTTGTCAATCCTCTTAGTGGTTATTTGCAAGGATTAATTCTGATAGTGATAGATAGATAAACTAAAATACTAAATAAAATAAAAGTAAATAAATTGCAGCAAGGTATTTTTTATTTTTAATATATAATAAAAGTAGACCCGGGGGCCATAGTTTTCACTAGAGGCTTCTCTCTCGAACACATAGCGTACCGTGGGTAAACAAATTACTGTTGGGCAATTGATAGAAAAGCAAATAATTATGACGGATTCATGGCAATGATCATGTATATAGGCATCACGTCCGAGACAAGTAGACCGACTCCAGCCTGCATCTACTACTATTACTCCACCCATCGACCGCTATCCAGCATGCATCTAAGGTATTAAGTATGAAACAGAGTAACGCCTTAAGCAAGATGACATGATGTAGACAAAGTAAACTCAAGCAATATGATTAAACCCCATCTTTTTATCCTTAATGGCAACAATACAAATACGTGTCATGTCCCTTTCTATCACTGAGATTGAGCACCGCAAGATTGAACCCATCACAAAGCACCTCTCCCATTGCAAGATAAACCAATTTAGTTGGCCAAACCAAATCGATTGATCGGAGAGAAATACAAACCTATAATAATCATGCATAAAAGAGTTCAGAGAAGACTCAAATATTTCTCATGAATAATTTGATCATAAACTCACAATTCATCGGATCCCAACAAACACACCACAAAAGAAGATTACATCGGATAGAACTCCAAGAACATCGAGGAGAACATGGTATTGAAGATCAAAGAGAGAGAAGAAGCCATCTAGCTACTAGCTATGTGCTACTTGTAGTCTGCGTTGGTATTTCCCCGAAGAGGAGAGGATGATGCAGTATAGTAGAGATAAGTATTTCCCTCAGTTAAGAACCAAGGTTATCAATCCAGTAGGAGAACCAAGAAAAATTCCGTTAAGCGCACCTGCACACACAAGAGCAAACACTTGCACCCAACGCAAATAAGAGGGTTGTACATCCTCTTAGCGGTTACTTACAAGGATTAAGTCTGATAGAGATAAATTGATAAAGTAAATTACTAAACTAAATAAAAGTAAATAAATTGCAGCAAGGTATTTTTATGATTTTTATATGATAAAGATAGACCGGGGGCCATAGTTTTCACTAGAGGCTTCTCTCTCGAGCGCAGAAACATACGGTGGGTAAAGAAATTACTGTTGGGCAATTGATAGAAAAGCAAATAATTATGACGGATTCATGGCAATGATCATGTATATAGGCATCACGTTCGAGACAAGTAGACCGACTCCTGCCTGCATCTACTACCATTACTCCACTCATCGACGCTATCCAGCATGCATATAGAGTATTAAGTTAATAAAAACAGAGTAACGCCTTAAGCAAGATGACATGATGTAGAGAAGCAAATTCAAGCAATATGAATAAACCCCATCTTTTTATCCTTAATGGCAACAATACAAATACGTGTCATGTCCCTTTCTGTCACTGGGATTGAGCACCGCAAGATTGAACCCATCATAAAGCACCTCTCCCATTGCAAGATAAACCAATCTAGTTGGCCAAACCAAATCGATAGATCGGAGAGAAATACAAAGCTATATTTAGTCATGCATAAAAGAGTTCAGAGAAGACTCAAATATTTCTCATGAATAATCTGATCATAAACTCACAATTTCATCGGATCCCAACAAACACACCGCAAAAGAAGATTACATCGGATAGAACTCCAAGAACATCAAGGAGAACATGGTACTGAAGATCAAAGAGAGAGAAGAAGCCATCTAGCTACTAGCTATGGACCCGTAGGTCTGTGGTAAACTACTCACACATCATCGGAAGCGCAGCAAGGTTGATGTAGAAGCCCTCCGTGATCGATTCCCCCTCCGGTAGAGTACCGAAAAAGGTGTCCAGTTGGAATCGTAGAAGAACAGAGGCTTGCGGATGCGGAAATGTTTTTTCTTCTGGCTCTCTGGTGGTTTCTGAATATTTGTGAATTTATAGGAGTGGAATTAGGTCAAACGGAGCCACGCGGGCCTCACAAGGCATCAGGGCGCGCCCCCTCCTGGGGCCATGCCCTGTTGCCTTGTGGAGGCTTTGTGAACCTTCTGGCTTCCTCTCCAAGTCTCCAGGGTCTCTTTTGTACAGAAAAAAATCTCCAAAAAGTTCGGTGGCATTTAGACTTCGTTTGGTACTGATTCACTGAAAAGCCAAAAACAAGCAGAAAACAGCAACTGGCATTGGGCACTAGGTTAATAGGTTAGTCCCAAAAATGATATATAATTGCATGTAATTGCATATAAAAACATCCAACATTGATACTATAATAGCAGGGAACAATAAAAAATTATAGACACATTGGAGACGTATCAAGCATCCCCAAGCTTAATTTCTGCTCGTCCTCGAGTAGGTAAATGATAAAAACAGAATTTTTGATGTGAAATGCTACCTATCATGTTTCATCATGTAATCTCTTTTACGGTATGAATAATAAGATCCAAATGATTCAAATCAATAGTCTATAATTTGATATAAAGACATCAATACTCAGGCATACTAATAAACAATCATGTCTTTCAAAATAAAAATGCTAAAGAACGTTATCCCTACAAAATCATACAATCCTGTCATGCTCCATCTTCTTCACACAAAGTATTTATCATGCACTACCCCGTTGACAAGCCGAGCAATTGGTTCATAGTTTTTAACGCGCTTCAGCTTTTTCAACTCCCACTCAATACATGAGCGCAAGCCATGGATATAACACTATGGGTGGAATAGAGTGTGGTGGTAGAGGTAAATAAGAGAAGTCAGAAATGAGAAGATAGTCTCACATCAACGAGGCTAATCAACGGGCTATGGAGATGCCCATCAATTGATGTCAATGCGAGGAGTAGGGATTGCCATGCAACGGATGCACTAAGAGCTATAAGTGTATGAAAGCTCAACATGAAAACTAAGTGGGTGTGCATCCAACTTGCTTGCTCATGAAGACCTCGGGCATTTGAGGAAGCCCATCATCGGAATATACAAGCCAAGTTCTATAATGAAAAATTCCCACTAGTATATGAAAGTGACAAAATAGGAGACTCTCTATATGAAAAACATGGTGCTACTCTGAAGCACAAGTGTGGAAAAAGGATAGTAACATTGCCCCTTCTCTCTTTTTCTCTCATTTTTTTCATGGCTCTTTTTTGCCTCTTTTTTTCGTCCGGAGTCTCATCCCGACTTGTGGGGGAATCATGGTCTCCATCATCCTTGGCACAAACACTAAATTAAACATAAAAACACAATCATAACAGAGGCTATAATTGTGTAAACACTCAAAAACAGAAGGTAAAAGAATTGGGTTGTCTCCCAACAAGCTCTTTCTTTATAGCCATTAAGATAGGCTTTGAGATTTTAATGATGCTCACATGAAAGATAATAATCGAAACACAAAGAGAGCATCATAAAACATGTGACAAACACTTTTAAGTCTAACATACTTCCTATGCATAGGCATTTTATAGGAAAACAAATTATCAAGACAAGCAATATCTAGCATACGCAAATAGGAAGAACGAAGCAAAAATTTCAACACAAAGAGAGGTAATTGAGTAACATGAAAATTTCTACATCCATATTTTCCTCTCTCATAATAATTACATGTAGGATCATAGTCAAATTCAACAATATAGCTATCATATAAAATATTCTCTTCATGATCCACATGCATAAAAGTTTTATACTCTTCCAAGATAGTGGGATTAACATCAACTAAAGTCATGACCTCTCCAGACCCACATTTATCAAATATTTCATAAGATTGAACACTCTCCGAATATGTGGGATTCTTTTTACCTAAAGTTGACACTCTTACAAACCCACTTTCAACATTATTGCAAACATTATTATCAATGACATATTCATCATGAGGCTTAAATAAATTTTCAAGATCATAAGAAACATTATCACCCCAATCATGATCATTGCAATAAGTAGTGGACATAACAAAATCATCATCCCCAAGCTTGTAGTTTTGTATATTATTAACACAATTGACATCAATAGAATTTTTAATAAAATCATTGCAATCATGCTTTTCAATCAAAGAGCTATCATGAATCACTTTATAAATTTCTTCTTCTAACACTTCATCACAATTTTTAGATTCATGATTTTCAAGCAAAACTTCATAGAGAAAATCAAGTGCACTCAAATCACTAGCAATTGGTTCATTCTAATAGGATCTTTTGAAAATATTAGCAAGTGGATGAGGATTCATATCAATAGATTTTTAGCAAGCGAAGATGCAAGCAAATAGAAGGCACAAGGCAACACAGGCAAAGAAAGCACACAAAATATTTTTGGTGTTTTTGATTTTTAGAGAAGTGGGGGAGATGAAAACTAGTGGTAAATGCAAATAAAAAGGCAAATAAAATAAATGCAAGTAGATGATAGTTTGTGCGAAGGTACTTGGTAATTTGATGATGTCTCCCCGGCAACGGCACCAGAAATTCTTCCTGCTACTTGTAGTCTGCGTTGGTATTTCCCCAAAGAGGAGAGGATGATGCAGTACAGTAGAGATAAGTATTTCCCTTAGTTAAGAACCAAGGTTATCAATCCAGTAGGAGAACCAAGCAAAATTCCGTTAAGCGCACCTGCACACACAAGAGCAAACACTTGCACCCAACGCAAATAAGAGGGTTGTCAATCCTCTTAGCGGTTACTTGCAAGGATTAAATCTGATAGAGATAAATTGATAAAGTAAATTACTAAACTAAATAAAAGTAAATAAATTGCAGCAAGGTATTTTTATGTTTTTTATATGATAAAGATAGACCGGGGCTAGAGGCTTCTCTCTCGAGCGCAGAAACATACGGTGGGTAAACAAATAACTGTTGGGCAATTGATAGAAAAGCAAATAATTATGACGGATTCATGGCAATGATCATTTATATAGGCATCACATCCTAGACAAGTAGGCCGACTCCTGCCTGCATCTACTAATATTACTCCACCCATCGACCGCTATCCAGCATGCATCTAGGGTATTAAGTACGAAACAGAGTAACGCCTTAAGCAAGATGACATGATGTAGACAAAGTAAACTCAAGCAATAAGATTAAACCCCATCTTTTTATCCTTAATGGCAACAATACAAATACGTGTCATGTCCCTTTCTGTCACTAGGATTGAGCACCGCAAGATTGAACCCATCACAAAGCACCTCTCCCATTGCAAGATAAATCAATCTAGTAGGCCAAACCAAATCAATAGATCGGAGAGAAATACAAAGCTTTAATAATCATGCATAAAAGAGTTCAGAGAAGACTCGAATATTTCTCATGAATAATCTGATCATAAACTCACAATTCATCGGATCCCAACAAACACACCGCAAAAGAAGATTACATCGGATAGAACTCCAAGAACATCGAGGAGAACATGGTATTGAAGATCAAAGACAGAGAAGAAGCCATCTAGCTACTAGCTATGGACCCGTAGGTCTATGGTAAACTACTCACACATCATCGGAAGGGCGGCAAGGTTGATGTAGGACCCCTTCGTGATCCATTCCCCCTCCTGCAGAGTACCGGAAAAGGCCTCCAGATGGGATCACGGAAGAACAGAGGCTTGTGGCGGCGTAAAAGTTATTCAGGGTGGCTCTCTGTTGGTTTCCCAATATTTGAGAATTTATAGAAGTGGAATTAGGTCAAACGGAACCACGAGGGCACCACAAGGCATCAAGGCACGGACCCCTAGGGTCGCGCCCTGTTGCCTTGTGGAGGCTTCATGAACCTTCTGGCCTCCTCTCCAAGTCTCCAGGGTCTCTTTTGTCCAGAAAAAATCTCCAAAAAGTTTCGTGGCATTTGGACTTCGTTTGGTACTGATTTCCTGAAAAACCAAAAACAAGCAGAAAACAGCAACTGGCACTGGGCACTAGGTTAATAGGTTAGTCCCAAAAAATGATATACAATTGCATGTAATTGCATATAAAAACATCCAAGATTGATACTATAATAGCATGGAACAATCAAAAATTATAGATACGTTGGCGACGTATCACTATGGACCCGTAGGTCTGTGGTAAACTACTCACACATCATCGGAAGGGCAGCAAGGTTGATGTAGAAGCCCGCCGTAATCGATTCCTCCTCCGGTAGAGTACCAAAAATGACCTCCAGATGGGATCGCGGAAGAACAAAGGCTTGCGGCGGTGTAAAAGTTATTCGGGGTGGCTCTCTGTTGGTTTCCCAATATTTGAGAATTTATAGAAGTGGAATTAGGTCAAACGGAGCCACAAGGGCCCCACAAGGCATCATGGCACGCCCTCCTAGGGCCGCGCCCTGTTGCCTTGTGGAGGCTTCATGAACCTTCTGGCCTCTTCTCCAAGTCTCCAGGGTCTCTTTTGTCCAAAAAAAATCTCCAAAAAGTTTCGTGGCATTTGGACTTCGTTTGGTACAGATTTCCTGAAAATTCAAAAACAAGCAGAAAACAGCAACTGGCACTGGGCACTAGGTTAATAGCTTAGTCCCAAAAATGATATATAATTACATATAAAAACATCCAAGATTGATACTATAATAGCATGGAACAATAAAAAATTATAGATACGTTGGAGACGTATCAAGCATCCCCAAGCTTAATTCCTGCTCGTCCTCTAGTAGGTAAATGATAAAAACAGAATTTTTGATGTGGAATGCTACCTAACATGTTTCATCATGTAATCTCTCTCTTACGGTATGAATAATAAGATCTGAATGATTCAAAGAAATAGTCTATAGTTTGATATAAAGACATCAATACTCAGGCATACTAACAAACAATCATGTCTTTCAAAATAAAAATGCTAAAGAACGTTATCCCTACAAAATCATATAATCCTATCATGTTCCATCTTCTTAACACAAATAATTTATCATGCACTACCCCGATGACAAGCCGAGCAATTGGTTCATACTTTTTAACGCGCTTCAGCTTTTTCAACCCCCACGCAATACATGAGCGCAAGCCATGGATATAACACTATGGGTGGAATAGAGTGTGGTGGTAGAGATTAATAAGGGGAAGTCAAAAATAAGAAGATAGTCTCACATCGATGAGGCTAATCGACGAGCTATGGAGATGCCCATCAATTGATGTCAATGTGAGGAGTAGGGATTGCCATGCAACAGATGCACTAAGAGCTATAAGTGTATGAAAGCTCAACATGAAAACTAAGTGGGTGTGCATCCAACTTGCTTGCTCATGAAGACCTCGGGCATTTGAGGAAGCCCATCATCAGAATATACAAGCCAAGTTCTATAATGAAAAATTCCCACTAGTATATGAAAGTGACAAAATAGGAGACTCTCTATATGAAAAACATGGTGCTACTTTGAAGCACAAGTATGGAAAAGGATAGTAACACTTTCCCTTCTCTCTTTTTCTCTCATTTTTTTCGTGGGCTCTCTTTGGCCTCTTTTTTTATTACCTCATTGGGACAATGCTCTAATAATGATGATCATCATACTTCTATTTACTTAGAACTCAAAAGAAAATTACAACTCGAAACTAGAACAAAAATATGACTCTATATGAATGCCTCTGGCAGTGTACCAGGATGTGCAATGATACTAGCGTAACATGTATAAAACATGATGAACAGTGGCTGAGCCACAAATACTATGGCAGCTATATGATCATGCAAAGCAATATGACAATGACGATGTGTGTCATAAAAAAAAGGGAACGGTGGAAGTTGCATGGCAATATATCTCGGAATGGCTATGGAAATGCCTTGATAGGTAGGTATGGTGGCTATTTTGAGGAAGATATAAAGAGGCTTATGTGTGATAGAACGTATCATATCACGGGGTTTGGATGCACCGGCGAAGTTTGCGCCAACTCTCGATATGAGAAAGGGCAATGCATGGTACCGAAGAGGCTAGCAAATTGCGGAAAGGTGAGAGTGCGTATAATCCATGGACTCACATTAGTCATAAAGAACTCACATACTTATTGCGAAAGTTTATTAGCCCTCGAAGCAAAGTACTACTACGCATGCCCCTAGGGGGATAGATTGGTAGGAAAAGACCATCACTCGTCCCCGTCCGCCACTCATAAGGTAGACAATCAAGAATAAATCATGCTCCAACTTCTTAGCATAACGATAGATCATACGTGCATGCTTCGGGAATAACAAACCTTAACACGAATATTCTTACTAAACCACAATTATCTGCTAGCACCTCCCACATATTACCATCTTAATATCGCAAAAATTATTGTAAGGAATCAAATTTCTCATATTCAGTGATCTACATGAAAGTTTTTATTATATCCCTCTTGAATACCTATCATATTAGGACCAAATTCATAACCCATGCATATTACCATTGCTATTCATTAGACTCTCAAAAAGATATAAGTGAAGCATGAGAGTGCAACTATTTCTTTAAAATATAACCACCGCCGTGCTCTAAAAGATATAAGTGAAGCACTAGAGCAATGATACGTCTCCAACGTATCTATAATTTTTGATTTTTCCATGCTGTTATATTATCAATCTTGGATGTTTTTATATGCATTTACAGCAATTATATATCATTTTTGGAGACTAATATATTAACTTAGTGCCCAGTGCCAGTTGCTGTTTTCTGCCCTGTTTTTGTTTTACAGAAAATCAATACCAAACGAAGTCCAAATGCCACGAAACTTTTTGGAGATTTTTTCTAGACAAGATAAACACTAGAAGCTTCGGGAGGAGGCCAGAAGCCCCAGGAGGTGCCCACGAGGCACCAAGACGCGCCTAGGGGGGGCAGGCGCGCCCTGGTACCTCGTGGGGCCCACAGAGCTCCGTTTGACCTAATTCTTCCACTATAAATTCAAAAAAAATCAGAAACCCTCAGGGGAGTCCACGAAATACTTATTCCGCCGCCGCAAGTTTCTGTTCTCGAGAGATCCCATCTGGAGGCCTTTTCCGGTACTCCGCCTGAGGGGGAATCGATCACGGAGGGGCTCTACATCAACCTTGCTGCCCTTCCGATGATGCATGAGTAGTTTACCACAGACCTTCAGGTCCATAGTTAGTAGCTAGATGGCTTCTTCTCTCTTTTTGATCTTCAATACAATGTTCTCCTCGATGTTCTTGGAGTTCTATCCGATGTAATCACTTTTTGCGGTGTGTTTGTTGGGATCCGATGAATTCTGAGTTTATGATCAGATTATCCATGAATATTATTTGAGTCTTCTCTGATCTCTTTTATGCATGATTATTTTAGCTTCGTATTTCTTCTCCGATCTATTGATTTGGTTTGGCCAACTAGATTGATTTATCTTGCCATGGGAAGAGGTGCTTTGTAATGGGTTCGATCTTGCGGTGCTCAATCCCAGTGACAGAAAGGGACATGACACGTATGTATCATTGCTATTAAGGGTAAAAAGATGGGGTTTATTCATGCGTGAGTTTATCTTGTCTACATCATGTCATCGTTCTTAAAGCGTTACTCCGTTCTTTATGGACTTAATACACTAGATGCGTGCTGGATAGCAGTCGATGTGTGGAGTAATAGTAGTAGATGCAGGCAGGAGTCGGTCTACTTGTATTGGACGTGATGCCTATATACATGATCATTGCCTTGGATATCGTCATGATTATTTGCTTTTCTATCAATTGCCCAACAGTAATTTGTTTACCCACCGTATGCTATTTTCTCGAGAGAAGCCTCTTGTGAAAACTATGGCCCCCGGATCTATCTAAATCAAATTACTAAAACCCTAAAAATATTGCTGCACTTTTCTTTTATTTATTTTATTTTGTATTTTTGTTTCTATCTATCTATCTATCACATGCAATTTAATCTTGCAATTTACCGCTGAGGGATTGACAACCCCTTGTTTGCGTTGGGTGCAAGGATTTGTTGTTTGTGTGCATGTGCTGCTAATGAGGTGTTGCGTGATTCTCCTACTGGTTCGATAACCTTGGTTTCATAACTGAGGGAAATACTTATATCTACTGTGCTGCATCATCCCTTCCTCTTCGGGGATAATACCAACGCAAGCTACAAGTAGCAAGCAACTGCCTAGCTCAAAAGATATACGTGAAGCACATAGAGTATTCTAACAAATCACGAATAATGTGTGTCCCTCTCAAAAAGGTGTGTTCAGCAAAGATGATTGTGACAAACTAAAAGGCAAACAAAAGGAAACATACTATATCACAAGACGCTCCAAGTAAAACACATATCATGTGATGAATAAAAATATAGCTCCAAGTGAGTTACCGATAGATTGTAGACGAAAGAGGGGATGCCTTTCGGGGCATCCCCAAGCTTAGACGCTTGAGTCTTCCTTGAATATTACCTTGGGGTGCCTTGGGCATCCCCAAGCTTAGGCTCTTGCCGCTCCTTATTCCTTTATCCATCTTAGTCTCACCCAAAACTTGAAAACTTCAGCACACAAAACTCAATAGAAACCTCGTGAGATCCGTTAGTATAACAAACAAATCTTAAACTTTAGGTACTGCTATAAATTGATTCATATTTAATATTTGCATAATGATACTGTACTCCAACTTCTCCATGTAACACCCCCATGTAAGAGCTACAGTGATCACCCTTTTTATAATGCCAAGTCACCATGATTAATAGTGCTTAATCATCATTTGGATCATATCTCATTTTAAATTCCAATTTGAAAACTAAAATGTTCATAATATTGCAAATAATCCAGTAGCAATTATAAAATATAATCAACATTAATTGAATTACTTGAAGGACTCTAACATCCTAAAACAGAACCATAACAGCGATATTTAATCCTAATTTATTTAATTAAAATTCAAATGAAATCACTTTGGCTCCAAAACAGTTTCTGACAGTGGTTAATATTGCACTGAAATTAGGTGGCTAGTTCACATGTTTTACTAAAGTCAACTGGGGGCTACACATTTTGCAAAACAGAAAAGAAAAGAGAAAACAGAGAAGAAAAGAAAGAAAAGAAAAAGGCCCACGCTAGCTGGGCCTAAGTCAGCCGACCGGCCCAGCCCGCGCCCCACCTTCCCCCTTCCTACTGCTCATGCCCGGTCGAACGCGTCCGACCGCGCCCATCACTGGTCGTCGTCCCCGCCGCGCCTGCTCGTCCGCGTCGCTACAGGCCACCCCTGGGGTGGATAAGAACGCTGCCGCGTCAACCCTAGCCAGCCCGAGATCTTTTCCCCCTCACTCGCTCGTCTTCCACCACCTCACCCATCGCTGCCATGATCGGCCGCTGCTAGAACTCGCGGCCACCGCCTCCCGATCGCCGCTCCGCCGTGTCCAGCGTCACCGCCGTCCTCGACTACTCCCTCCACCCCGACTGCTTCGAGCTCGGAGCCCCCACATCGACGCCGACAAGGTCATCTTCAAGCTTCGGCCGCCCGCGTCGCCGCCGTCGATTTGTCGCCATCCCGCCTTCCCGCGCCCACTTTAGCACATCTACAGGCTCCTGGTGAGCCTCGCCGTCTTCTCCCCCTCTTCCCAGTGCGGTTCCGACGCCGTAGCTGCCGTCCCCGACATGCCCGAGCTCGCCGCCACGTAGCTTGTCGCCGGTGATCATCCGGCGACCAAATGGCCCCGCACTCGTGCCCATCGACCTCGCCGCACCGCGTAGACCCTGCCTAGCTACTTCGCGCGCCCGAGAGAACCCTGCAGCCGCATTTCCGAACATGCCCGACTCCGGCCGTCCGCCGATGAGCTCGCCGTGCTCGATTCCGGCCACCCCCGCCGCCACAACCGCCACCGTTGGATGCGGCCCACCGCCAGCTTTCGAACGCGCCCGAAAACACGGCAAATGGCCGCCTGTACGCGGATCCCAAGCCTCTCCGACGAAGATCTGCCACGGGAGTGCTCGCCGGCGTGATTCCGGCGAGTCGCCGGTCGTCGCCGACGTGGCACGGCCTGACCCGCCTCTGTGACGCTGACTGGTGGGTCCGCTGGTCCAGTTGACCGGGTCAACCGCTGACGTGGCTACCCCGTGTCACTGACATGCGGGCCCCACCAGTTAAAACATTTTTAAAAATAAATAAAAAGTTAATTAAAACATTAATTAATCTGTTAGTTAATTAATTAGATTAATCTGACACTGACATGTGGGTCCACCCACTAATTAACGTGGATTAGCTTAAATTTAATCCTAATTAGTTCTGTGCCACTGACCAGTGGGTCCCACTGGTCAGGTTGACCAGTCCACTGACACAGTTGACCGCTGACGTCACCCCCACGTCATGCTAACGTCATCATTTACTGTTTTGGATAATTCGAATTAAAATAATTTCAGAAATTCCAGAAAATGATTAAAACTTTGAAAAATCGTATAAAATAAACCGTAACTCGGATGAAAATAATTTATATATGAAAAACGATCAGAAAAATATGTAGAATCCGAATATGCCATCCACTTACCTGCCACACCCCTCTAGCATACCGAAGATGGAACATTTGCCCATATTCGATAAATGAATAATGCCTAACTTTAATAAAATAATTCCAAATAAATTCCTAAATTATCTAATACAGTTAGATAGGCAGTATAACACATCTGCATAACATTTAGGCATGTCATGCATCCCTGTTGCATTATTGCCGTGTATTTATTGTTTCCTACCCCTCCTTCTCTTCCGTTAGCCCCCGAGACTGCCGACGACACCGCAGTGTACGACGACGTCGCCGACGACCAGACCCCTTCAGCTGAGCTTCCAGGCAAGCAAAACCCCCTTGATCATAAGATATCACCCATTCCTTTCTCTCTTATGCTTGCATTAGAATTGCCCCTGCTACTGTTCCGATAGCTCCTATTCTGATGCATAGCCTGATGTTGTCGCCTGCTATTGATACATTGCCTGCTATCCTATTATGTTTAGCTAGGTATGATATGTCTCATCTGTGGCCCTTCACCCTTGTCCGTATGCCATGCTTGTTACCGGGCCGTGATCACTCTGGGGGATGATCGCGGAAATGTTTACATTGCAATACTTAAACTGTTAAAGTCGGGCTGGCCCCAAGGGTGCCCGCGAGAGAATAACATTAAAGACGGGTCGGCTCCAAGAGCACCCGCGCAACATGTTTTACCAAGTCGGAGCGACAGGAACCCTGTTGGTCTCTGCGAGTTACTAAACGCGATTAACGGATTTGGGTATTTGATCTGAGTTGGCTGCGTGCCTATACGCACTACCACCACGTGGGATGATGGTTTAATGGGGCCCTCTACGTCGTAGTATCAGCCGAAAGCTCTTCAGACGTCACAGCTCAGAGATGCGGGCTGATTGCTGGGGTGGGCTGGTTACGTCACTGGTGTATTCAGTGTCGTGCCTGGGCGCCGGCCAGTCACGCAACGTGCAGGAGTGCGAAGGGCGATGACCCAAGACCCCTTCGTGCTTAGGATTTAGACCGGCGTGTTGAACTCTCTGCTGAGCCTAGGTAGGACTGCGTCGTGTCGATCTCTCGAGGCCGGGCATTACCCAGCAAGTGTGTCTGGCCAGATGTGATCGAGCGTGTTGGGTAACAGTAGTGCACCCCTGCAGGGAAGTTATCTATTCGAATAGCCGTGTCCACGGTAACAGGACGCTCGGAGTTGTATCTTGATCTGCTACAACTACAAATGGATACTGTCACATTATTAAACTGTTACTACTACTCTCGGAATCACTTTCTCGCAGGGAGTCAAGAAAGGATCTCAGGGAGTTACTAAAACATGATTGATATATATTATCTTGCTCTACTCTCTTCTGATGCTGCAAGAACTGCTTCAAGATGCTAGTCTTCGATAGGCTAGGCTTCTCCCCCTTTATTCTGGCATTCTGCAGTTCAGTCCAAAGATATATAGCCCCATTCCTTTGATACCGAAGCATATGTAGTATAGTTCTGATGTCAGTCTTGCGAGTACTTTGGATGAGTACTCACGGTTGCTTTGCTATTTCTTTTCCCCATACCCGTTTAATGAAATCAGTCGATGGAGCCTAGGAGCCAGATGCCACCGCAGGAGACTACTACCAGGAGAGCCCTGGAGGCACGTACTACTGGGTTGAGCCAGCCGACCAGGAGTAGTTCGGAGGCTCCCAGGCAGGAGGCCTATGCCTTTTCGATCAGATGTCGCTGTTTGTGCTAGCCTTCTTAAGGCAAACTCTAACTATGTCTGTACCCAGATATTTGGTTTGTATGACTTATGTATTTGGGTCCTCGTGACCCCTAGCTTTTAATATGAAGATTTATGTTTAAATTTGAGTTTAGAGTTGTGTTGTGATATCTTCCCGTGAGTCTCTGATCTCGAGCATGAACGTTTGCGTGTATGATTAGTGCACGGTCGAGCAGGGGCGTCACACTCCATGACTCATACCCCCCGATACAATCCATAGATTCATCAAAATAAGCAAACCATGCAACAAAAACAAAATCTGTCTAAAACAGAACAGTCTGTAAAGATCTATTTAAAAGCCATACTTCTGTAACTCCAAAAATTCTGAAAAATTAGGACGACGTAAACAATTCATATACCAATACTGTGAAAATTTCAGATTTTTCTGACGCTCCAGTACAGAATAAAAAATCAAATACTGGACGCAAAACTTTCTGTTTTCCAAACAGCATCAATTATACTATCATCCAAATCATCCCAAAGGCATTACTTGCACAAACACTAATTAAAAGATAAAAACACAATCATAACAGAGGCTATAATTGTGTAAACACACAAAAACAGAAGGTAAAACAAAAAAATTATTTTATTCATTGGGTTGCTTCCCAACAAGCGCTATTGTTTTATGCCCCTAGCTAGGCATAATGCATAGTTTCAAGTGTTGTCATCCTTGGTTTCCAACTCCTCAATTACACACCCATTCTGTCTAGGAGATTTAACATAGGAGTTTCTCATCATCACACTTGTAGGCACAAAATCAAGAATATTTCTTTCATGGATAGGTTCCTTTATTATATCAATGAAATTAAGGTGCATGCTAATCATTTTAAGATCCTCATTTCCCTTGCTAGAGGTGGCACCCTTAGTCTTAGGAACATACATAAACTCGCAATTTTTAATGGGAGGATTCCTATCCATATTTTTAATAGAAGAAAAAGCAGACCCCAAATTATTAATAATTTCCTCTAATTTATCGATTCTAGCGGGACTTCGCTCTATTCCTTCGTTAATTACCAGTTCCTTTTCCTTTAAGGTTTTCAAAGCAATTCCCACCTTAGAACCAAATTGAGTAATATGATTATGGACCTTTTTATCTAAATTCTCAAGATGTTCAATAGTAGACATCTTATTTTCAATAGCTTCTAACCTTTGCATAACAAGCACCAAAGTCAATGCCGTTTCATTAATAATGATAGGGGGTGAACCCACTAAATTTCCCATAGCATTGAAAGCATCCAAAGTGGGACACATCAAGAAATTCCCTCCGGTAATAGTGTCAAGCACAAATCTATACCAAGTAGTAGTTCCCACATAATTGTTTTGAAGAAGAACGGTAGTGGATTGTTTACGAGTTGATCTATTTTGAGCATCGCAAATCCTATACCAAGCATCTTTTAAATTTTCCCCTCCCCTTTGTTTAAAATTAAGCACTTCATTTTCATGGGTAATAGTAACAAGCGAAGAAGTAGCCATAGTGGTGAAGCAAACAAGCAAATAATTTTTTTTTGTTTTTATATAAAAAATTAGAAGTGCGGGAGATGTAAACGAGAGGCAAATGCAAATAAAAAGGCAAATAAAGTAAATGCAAGTGGATGATAGTTTGTGTGAAGGTACTTGATAAATTTTGGTGATGTCTCCCCGGCAACGGCGCCAGAAATTCTTCTTGCTACTTGTAGACTGCGTTGGTATTTCCCCGAAGAGGAGAGGATGATGCAGTATAGTAGAGATAAGTATTTCCCTCAGTTAAGAACCAAGGTTATCAATCAAATAGGAGAACCACGCAAAATCCCTTTAGCAGCACCTGCACACACAAAAGCATACACTTGCACCCAACGCAAATAAGAGGGTTGTCAATCCTCTTAGCGGTTATTTGCAAGGATTAATTCTGATAGTGATAGATAGATAAACTAAAATACTAAACAAAATAAAAGTAAATAAATTGCAGCAAGGTATTTTTTTATTTTTAATATATGATAAAAGTAGACCTGGGGGGCATAGTTTTCACTAGAGGCTTCTCTCTCGAACACATAGCATACGGTGGGTAAACAAATTACTGTTGGGCAATTGATAGAAAAGCAAAAAATTATGACAGATTCATGGCAATGATCATGTATATAGGCATCACATCCGAGAGAAGTAGACCGACTCCTGCCTGCATCTACTACTATTACTCCACCCATCGACCGCTATCCAGCATGCATCTAGGGTATTAAGTCCATAAAGAACGGAGTAACGCCTTAAGCAAGATGACATGATGTAGACAAAGTAAACTCACGCATGAATAAACCCCATCTTTTTACCCTTAATAGCAACGATACATACGTGTCATGTCCCTTTCTATCACTGGGATTGAGCACCGCAAGATCGAACCCATTACAAAGCACCTCTCCCATTGCAAGATAAATCAATCTAGTTGGCCAAACCAAATCAATAGATCGGAGAGAAATACGAAGCTATCATAATCATGCATAAAAGAGTTCAGAGAAAACTCAAATAATATTCATGGATAATCTGATCATAAACTCACAATTCATCAGATCCCAACAAACACACCGCAAAAAGTGATTACATCAGATAGAACTCCAAGAACATCGAGGAGAACATTGTATTGAAGATCAAAAAGAGAGAAGAAGCCATCTAGCTACTAACTATGGACCCGAAGGTCTACGGTAAAATACTCACGCATCATCGGAAGGGCAGCAAGGTTGGTGTAGAGCCCCTCCGTGATCGATTCCCCCTCCAGCGGAATTAACCGCCAAGGGATTGACAACCCCTTGTAAGCGTTGGGTGCAAGGATTTGTTGTTTGTGTGCAGATGCTGTTAACGAGGTGTTGCGTGATTCTCCTACTGGATTGATAACCTTGGTTTCATAACTGAGTGAAATACTTATCTCTACTGTACTGCATCATCCCTTCCTCTTCAGGGAAAAACCAACGCAGATCACAAGTAGCACATTTGCACCTGTTGCTAGGCTTGATGCCATTCATATACTGCTTGAATATGCTAACCATCATGATATCCTCTTATATCAAATGGATGTGAAAAGTGCATTCCTCAATGGTAAGCTTGAGGAAGAAGTATATGTTGCTCAACCACCAGGTTTTGAGGACCCAAAGCATCCAGACAAAGTCTTCAGACTCAACAAGGCTCTCTATGGCCTCAAGCAAGCCCCGAGGGCTTGGTATGATACACTGAAGGAGTTCATGAAGAAAAAGGGTTTCAAACCCGGTTCAGTTGACCCTTCTCTTTTCACTAAATCTTATGATGGTGAACTGTTCATATGCCAAATATATGTTGATGATATTATCTTTGGTTGCACTAACAAGAAATACAGTGAGGAATTTGCATATATGATGCGTGAAGAATATCAGATGTCTATGATGGGGGAGTTAAAATTCTTCCTCGGACTTCAAATTCGTCAACAACCCAATGTCATCTTCATATCTCAGGAGAAATACCTCAAGGATTGACTGAAGAAATTCGGCATGCAAGATTGCAAAGGCCTCAAGATACCAATGCCAACAAATGGTCAACTCTGCACTGACGAAAATGGTAAAGATTTCGATCAGAAGGTATATCGCTCCATCATTGGTTCGCTTCTTTACCTATGTGCATCTAGGCCAGATATTATGCTTAGTGTTTGCATGTGTGCCTGCTTTCAAGCGACACCGAAGGAATCACACCATCAGGCTGTGAAACGGATTCTTCGATATTTAGCTCACACACCAACACTTGGATTATGGTATCCCAAGGGCTCATCACTTGATCTTGCTGGATTTTCTGATTCTGATTGTGCTGGAGATCGTGTGGATAGCAAGTCAACATCAGGCACATGCCATTTCCTCGGACGATCTCTTGTTTGTTGGTCCTCGAAGAAGCAGAATAGTGTCTCACTTTCCACAGCCGAAGCTGAGTATATTGCCGCTGGCGCCTGCTGCTCACAGCTTCTATAGATGAAGCAAACCCTCAAGGACTATGGCGTCAACTTGAAGAAAGTGCCACTCTACTGCGACAATGAGAGTGCCATCAAGATCGCCCACAACCCAGTGCAACACTCTAGAACGAAGCACATTCAGATTCGTCACCATTTTCTTCGTGATCATGTGCTGAAGGGAGACATCGTCATCAACCACGTGAAGACTGAAGACCAGCTTGCAGATATCTTCACTAAGCCCTTGGATGAGAGAAGGTTTTGCATGTTGTGGTGTGAGCTAAACATCCTATAATCTTCGAATGTCCTTTGAAAAGGACACACATCCTAACGCTTATGCATTCTTGATGACTTTGATGCACAACACATGAAGTAACGTTTTTCTTCAATTAATGAAGACTAACCCTCTAAGTGTGAAGAAATTAATGAAGAACTTGATTCTCAGAACCCTACGACAATTGTACGCGGTGTCTGAAATCATCATAGTTCTTATACGGTGGGTAACGCCACCACCCTCTTCATGACGTTCTTTAGACTTGAGTTTTTCGTCATTTGCAATTTCGTCAAACTTTTCAAATTCGTCATTTGAGGTTGTTCTTCATTGTTTGAGCTAATCTTTCCTATATATCTGAGTTTTTCATGTCCTCAACAGCATTCATATATTGCTATTTCTTCAAGTTGTTTTTTCGTCTATGTGAATGTGATCGGACCCACTCCCCTCTATGCTAAACTCAAACCACTCTGTTGTCAATCTCTTCATATGCGTTCTAATTGACAACGTTCAAAGTCTTCACTGTGTCCTTGACAGCTGAAGAAATTGCGAACACATTTTAAAAATCTTCTTTTCCAATTTTTGGCGGTTGCCACAGTAACCTCATCCCGCGCATTCGCCACGTGGATAAACGCACTCAAACTGCATGGGTGACGTGTGTCGCAGAGATGCGAATCGCCAGGGGCCTATCCATCCAAAATGTTTGGACCGCTCGTTTTTCACCGCGCCTATATAAGGGCTTGACCACGCCAAACCTAATTTATTTCACTACTCGCGCCCCTGTCGCTCTCACTCCCGAACCCTAGCGCCGCCGCTGGATTTCATCATCACCGGAGAGGAAGAGCTTCACTGCCTCAACTCCTTCATCATCGTACTCACACCGGCCGCGGATTTCTTCACCTCCGCTGCCGCCGTAGTTGTCTTTCGTCGCCAAGTTAGGGAACGAAAGATCTGAGCTGACGACTTCCTTCAACTCATCGTCCAGTTCATCGAGTTCATCCTTGGGGTAATTAAAACTTATTTTTACTTCCCAAGTTTGATCTTTTTACAATCCCAAATTCTTCAAGTGTTGTTTTTACCACTACTTTCCAATTCTTCAGCACTTCCTTTTGGCCAGTCTTGGTTAATTCATCTAAGTCGTGCTTAAACTGCTAGATTCCTCAATTGTGCAAATTACACAATCTGTACAACTCTGGAACCTAAGTCAAGACACTTAGTGAATTTCTTCAAGACGATAAGGGTCAATTTCCTCAACTGGTTCTGTTTTGAAAAAATTCTGAGAACGCATGTGACTCTTCCCAATTTCCTCGCAACTATACTCTGTTCACAGGTACAAATGTCTGCAGACGAATCTCTTGGTTCTCATCAACTTAATTCATTTACAGCATTGCTTGAGGAAAATCTTCAAACTTCTTCAGAAACTTTGAAAGTTCAAAACCCTCAGTTGAAGAAAATGGCAGATGGCAAAAGACCTCAGAAGGGAGGCAAGAGAAAGGAGGAACACATTGCTTTTGAGATACCTGAGGATATTTACTCAGGATACTGCACACCCGATGAAGCAACTCATGGAAAGGAAACCAAGGAGCAGCGCAAAACACGCATGCAAAAGATCAAGAGGTACTGGACTTATGAGTGGAGAAGCTACAATTACGTCACCTCCAAATACATGAAGGATTTTGATGTAAAGCCGCCTTGCAACAGACCGCCTCTGGCTCCTGGTCAAACTACTGACCCCACTAGCATCAGAAGGTGTGAAGAATTTCCCAAAGAATGGGCCATGCGTTAAGCAAAATTGTAGAAACAGGCTCAGAAGGCTGTTGAAGAATTCAACAGGGCTTCAAAGGCATCAGCAGATGCTGGTGCAGGCTCAAGTGGCAGTATGCCCAAGAAAGCCATGAAGAAGAAGCCGGCTCAAAAGCCAAAACCATCAACTGAAGTGCCCTCACAGCCAAAGTCTTCAGCTTCAAAATCTTCTGCAAAGCCCTAAGAGCCAAAGCCATCACCTTCAAAGGCTTTAGCGCCCAAGGCACCCTCTGCACCAACTTCATCAGTGCCTCCGCCAGCCACAAGTTCTTCAATGGCTGCTGCAATTGCTTCAACGCCAGTCGTGCTAGCATCATGCCAACGCACTGAAGGCTTTCAAACAGCCACAATTGCTGCATCAAGTGCCTTAGCATCTGGGCATATATCCTCAAACACGCCGATGCTGAAGAAGAAGGCAACTGCATGCCGCGGAACAAGGTCCAGCCCTAAAAGCAAGGCTATATTGCATCAGGCTAACGAAAAAGAAGATGTTGAAGACACTGTTGCAGGCCCCTCTTCAACGCGTGACCCCGACGACGACGCTGGCGCTCCCTCGGCTGCTTCATAATGATATTCTTCTGGGACATTAGTTCTCAGTTTCGTCTCCTTTTGGTCATGTGATGACAAAGGGGGGGGGGGAATTTGAGAGTTAGTCTTCAAGCGGGTCATATACTTTGGGCTGTTTATTTTGCTAAGTTGCAACTCTTGGTCTTTCATTCGATTTGCTCCTTTGATGAGTTGTAACTTAATAACTGTTGGTTGTCTGACACTTTTCTGTGACGTTTATCTGCATGTGTGGTTACGCTCTGATCCTCAATATTATAGGTTCATGCATGCTGCAATTCGTTAGACACCAGATTTCTCATCATGCATTCAAATTCTTCAATATCTTATGATCATGCTTGATTGGATTCCAAGATATAGGGGGAGATCTCCACAATTTCAACCTGCCATGTGCATTTGCAATCCAAAGCAAATTCTTCATATGCACATCTTCAGGGGGAGTTCCTCTATACCATGTAACCAATGTCTTCACATTCTGTACTTACACTTCCATTATTTACTCCCATTGAAAACTTAACTGATTTGTCATCAATCACCAAAAAGGGGGAGATTGTAAGTGCATCAAGTGCCCCCTTAGTGGTTTTAGAGTATTGAAGACAAATAGGTTAAGGGACTAATGTGTTTGTGAGTGTACATAGGAGAAAATAGTCCCTGAAGACTTGGTTTAACCACGAAAGGTGACCCCTAAAAATGTATTTCTTCAAGTGAAGAATTTGGTGCGGCCTGTGAAGACTTTGAAGCTTGAAGACTTTGTTTTCATAGTTTCTTTTCTTCTTATTTGAGTCATAGGAAAAACCGTACTGTTAAAGGGGGTCTAGGTGAAACATTTATCATACTTCAAAGCGATGCTCAAACCTATACAAACATAAGCCGCTTCGAGTGAAGCCTTTGGAAATCTCCGGAACAGCTGACGAATTTGCCAGTGACAGTGACAAAGTTCATCTGGTCTCTGGCGAATTTGTTCAGGCTGAGGAGTTAGGATTTTGCCAGTGCGATCTGCCTATCGTGAGGAAATTGAGTGCCCCGACGAAAATGAGAGCTTAATTTCCGACCGTTGCTGCGCCACGTGCCAGCTGTCGAGTGGATTCTTATCCTGACAACGGTCATGTCTGAGAAGGGCATTTATGACAATTCATGTCGGGTTTCCCCCTGGCTATAAATAGCCGCCCCCACAACCACTAGTTGGTTGGCTGCTCTAGAAAGAGATTGACACTTGTCATTTGAGAGCAACCCTTCCTCTGACGACTTTGTGAGAACCCAAGTGAGGAAAAACCCAACCAGAGCCAAAGTGATTGAGCATCACAGAAGAAGTTGATCCGTGTGATCCGACGCTTATTACCTTTGAAGACTGTCATTCTTCTAGACGGTTAGGCGTCATGTTCTGAGCACCCAAGAGTAATTGTGGCATGCCGGCGAACAAGTCTGTGAAGGTTTTGGAAGTCTACCTTGAAGACTTACCACGAGTGATTGGGCGAGGTCTAAGTGACCTTAGCTCAAGAGGAATACGGTGAGGACTAAGTGTCCTCCGAGGTAAGACTCAGCCGCCTCAACCAGACGTACAGTTGATACAGCAACTGGAACTGGTCTACCAAATCGCTGTGTCTTCACCGAGCCTAACTGGTTTCAAATTCCTCACCCTTTACCTTTATGCAATTCCGCTGCTGAAGAACTTGTGCTTTACTTTTCTGAAGAATTTGAACTAAAGACTTTCATCATGTTGTTTTTCATTTCTTCAATTCTTCTTCCTCATGCATGTCTGCCTGTATGATCTCATGTTCTTCACTTGTATGTATTTCATATGCATGCTACATGTATCTGTGTCGATCTAGTTTTGCATCTGTTTCTATTTCGCCACTCTGATTTTCGTCAAAATCTTCGAAGTTTGACGAATTTCTAAAAATCTCCCATTCACCCCCCCTCTGGGAGTAAACCTGTGCTTTCAAACCGGCTGGCTTTTGGTAAAACCGGTGAACCGGGCGGTTCACATAAAACCAGACGGTTCAATGTTGATTCCAGAAAATCCCCTCGATCAACTTGTTTTTGTGTGTACAAGCTGAGGGTAGAGTCAGTAAAGGAAAAATAAACCCTCTTTTGGTAGGGTTTCGGCCGATTGGGAGCTTTCTCTCTCGATTTTGTCCATGAAGACAAACCCATCGGGCGCCGCCGCCCCCTCCGCAGCCACCCTTGCTCAGCGCCGTGGCGCGGCGACCCCGCCTCTCACTCGCCGCTCCAGCTCCGCGCGGTAGCAACAACACATTTTTTATCATGTATATGAATTAGATATTAACATGTAGTTACTAGTTACTATGTCATGTGATTATACATTTTTTTATCTATTGATTGATGTATTTATTAATAAAAATAGCTTAAAAACCGACAATCGAACCGGTGAACCGGCGGTCCGACCAGTAAAAACCTGAACCAACAACCTTGCCGGTTCGATTAACGGTTCGGTTTTTTAAACTATGGCTGGAGTCCAATCAAGTGTTTTTTCTTCTTCTTTCTGACCAGCTCAGGTCTTGTGTAGAGTTAGCCCTGTCTTTTTCCTGATTTTTGAACATGGTTCATCCTGTATTAAAAATTGTTTGACGTGTATCTAGAAACTGTTTCATCGAGTATTTAAAAAATGTTCATCATGTAATTTGGAAAAAATCATTTAAAATATTGCATGAACATTTTTGTATACACGCGAGAATTTTGAACACTTTTTAGAATACATGATGATTTTTTTAATACACAAGGACATTTTTAAAATAGACGATGAACATTTTCTTGCTACTCCACTAAGAGTTATGTGTTTCGAGTTTGCCATAATAATATGGTATGATAGTTGGTTATAGTAGTATGTTACTCCCTTTGTCCCATAATGTAAGACATTTTTGCAAACTAAAATAGCTTGCAAAAACGTCTTATATTTTGGGACGGAGGGAGTGGAATTTTAGGATTCATGTTGTAGCAACTTCTACTCAAAGTTTTGATCTAATTAAGTGCTATATGTTAGGAGTTTGCAATAGTATTATGTTAGGGCAATTTGCTATAGTAGTATGTTTGAATTTTAGGATGCATGTTGTCCCAACTTGTAGTCAAAGTTTTGACCTAATTTGATTTTAAACAAATAAGAGAGTGCTCGGTATGCGAAGTAAATAGTAACGGAGGGACCATGTTTCATTTTTATCTTTCACATTGTATGCATATTAATTACACAAAATGTGTATGAATGTTAGGTTTGCAACATGAAAATATTGTTTATTTTACATGAACAGGGGAAACACACATCGTTCTTTTTTTTGCAAATTTGAAACTTATATTACTCAGCCCCCAACCAAATTACAATATGAGCTTGCAAGCTTCAAATCTTTAGAAGGTCCAGATCCTAGCCAAGTCATAGTTCTACCTTCCTCTCTAGCAAAAATAGCTAAACAATTACTAACTTTACTTTGGGGCCTACGAATATGAGTAATACTAGTTTCCCGAAGACTCATCAAATGCTTGATCTCTCTCACCGGGTATGCATAAACCGATCTGTCAACATCACTAGACTGCACCATATTTACTAATTCCAAGGAATCAGCATCTACTTTAATTGGTAATTCAGTACGCATCAGGGCAAATGATAATCCCTCCATACAAGCACAAAGTTCCGTCACGGCAAGAGAACAAAGCTCGACACGCGGAGAAAATGACTGAACCTGCCGAGTCTCTTACAACCATGCCAGCTCCCGCCTTACCATCCATAGTAAATGAACCATCAGAGTTCAGTTTCACCTTCCTGTGACCTTTTAGTGCACCACACAAATCACTACTCCCTTCGTCTCATATTAGTTGTCGTTCAAACAGATGTATCTAAAGTACATCTAGATACATCAATTTCAGCAACAACAAATATGGGGCAGATGGAGTATTTTTAAGAGTGTTTTATGCAGTGCATCTAAAATGACACATTGGTTACATTGCTCTATTTTAGGTGCACAAAATGAAGAAAGTACTATCCAAACTCCCGACCACGAATAGGAGAAGTTTATGGTCTTTTCCACTGAGTTGAAGGACTCATTGGAATATACTTGGACACCTTTGTTGATTATTCGACGCCAAGACTTTTCTCCCCATTGGATCGCCGTTAAAACTCTTCTCCAAAAACTAGTTATCTTAGCACTTAGTTGAATATGTTCATAGACATTTGGA
Organism: Elymus sibiricus; assembly: GCA_039707655.1. NCBI lineage: Eukaryota > Viridiplantae > Streptophyta > Magnoliopsida > Poales > Poaceae > Elymus > Elymus sibiricus. Next base: position 336,388,768 of record CM077666.1, read on the forward strand.
CATGTCACATTGTATGTATAAAGTGTAATGCAATTTTGCGGTATGTGCTTATATATTGTCCATGTGTATATAACTTTGAGTTGTGTGCATCTTGGGGCTACACTACTAGCATATTGCTAGGAGTGCAACCCGAATTTGCATTACCAAAAGATTTTTTATCACTGACCGTACGCAAAGGGGCAGTAATACAAAAATTCCCAGCCGCCTCTCTTCAAGACCATCACTGACTAGTCGTGCCTTTTGTGTTGATGCTCATCACAGACGGGCCAGCTGGCCCGTCTGTGATGATAAAGTCATCACTGACCCCCAAACTACTGACGGGCCACTGACACATCAGCGATGGTACTATTTGGCCGGTCATTGCTACTCGATTATGTAGTACTGTTCGCTTGGCAGCCTCCTCCTATGGCGGCAAGGGATGAAGCAGCCTAAGGAATCTGGGCGTGGGCGGCTATGTTTTTTGTAACCGCCCGTGTCACCCTTGGAAGAGAGATGCGGGACATTTTTCAAGTGATTTTAATAAATAATAGATAATAGATATACTAGCATTTTTTTGCATATTTCCATAGTGATATTGGTATGGAAGCTACGACTGCAATTGTCAGAGATGGGTATGGCAAATCTGTGGCAGTTCTTGCTCTTTCATTATGTTTGCATCAGAAGCATCAACAGTAGAAGCTTTGGCCATGAAGCATGGTCTCACCATGGCATCAACTCGTGGTCTTAGTAACATCACGGCGGAATCTGATTCGATGGAAGTTATAAGTGCATGCACAAAAAGTACTTGATGGAGTGAAGGAGCCCCTGTCTACGCTGATTGCATGGATCTGTTCTGTCATTGCTTACGAGAAGCTAAGCAGGCTGCTCATATCTTGTACTTGGGTCGATGCCCCCCCGCGCGCGATTTTATTCTTGGTTGTCTTGTGAACCATATAAGCTTGTGCTAAGTTTAGCAAAGTAAGCCATGGTGGTGTTTTCCTAAAAAAGAAACATTTTTTTTTTTGGCATAAGAATGGGAGAAGATCTTTAATGTGTGCACTAGCATCGGGTAAATGTAATTTCTTTCAAGTAGATGTAGTTTTTTCTAGTTTTTTAGATAAGTACTCCCTCCGTCTCATAATATAAGAGCGTTTTTGACAGTGGGAGCGGGACGGAGGGAGTAGGGTTTTTTTGAAGTTTAATTGGTATAACCAGCCTATATGTCATCAGCTCAACTCAAACACTAATCCTCACCCACGCCAATACATCAACTCCACCAGGTGGGTCATTTACCACCAAACCCTCTGCAACAAAGCAGCAAAGTATTGAGAGACCAAGCTCATAAATCATAGCGTGCCACTAGGTGATATACGAAGCTCACTGCTTACGACGAAGTGCGGAGGCGAGCTTCAACATGTCATCGTTGCCCGGGGACAACGCGGGCAGCGTTCTGCCCAATGCACGGACTCCCACTACAGTAGTCGACGGCGACGTCGTCTTCTCCGCCGTCGCCCTCCTCTTCCTCGGCCTCGCCCTCGCCTTCGTTCTTTACCACTACCTCACCGTCAGTCGCCGCGGCGTTCGGGGTGGGGCCGGGACGGTGAGGGGCGGTCCGCGCCTCGGCGTTGGCGCAGCTTCTGCTTCCGGCGTCGCAAAAGGCGTTGATCCGGTGGTGCTGCGGGCGCTGCCGGTGACGCTGTACCGGGACTTCGCGGATGCGCTGGAGTGCGCCGTGTGCCTCGCCGAGCTGTCCGACGGCGAGGCGACCAGGTTCTTGCCCAAGTGCGGGCACGGCTTCCACGCCGAGTGCGTCGACCTGTGGCTGCATTCCCACCCCACCTGCCCGCTCTGCCGCGTCGATGTCGACAAGCCGGACGCCTTGCCGCTGGCTCTACCTCCGGTGCGCCCTGAACCGGCGAATTACGCCACAAACCTGCCGACCAACATGCTGTTCTGGGGATCCCCGGACGCGGTCACGACTGGAAGAACAGCCGGCGGCCCGAGCTCGTCCGATGGAGCAGCGGCGGTGATTGTCATCGAGGTCCCGGAGGCCACGGAACCGGTGTTGGCGCAGCGTGATGGTGACGCCGGGAAGTCGCAGGGTTTGGCGAGGATGAGGTCGATTAGGAGGCTGTGGAGCAGAGGGATTCGTGAGGTGGGCGCTAGTAGCAGTGCTAGTTCTTGCCACCAAGCCACTCCTGGTGCTCATACTGAGGGCACTCTTGGTGTTGCCGCTCGCAATTTCGACCCCGTAGGGACCGAAGATATGTTGGTCTTTCCATGAATCATCAATTTAATATCAGGGACTTGAGTTTGACTCTCCCGACAAACAGTTTTTGGGTCCTGCTATGGAGTATCTGTGACACCTGATGGTTTGTCTTTGGGAAACGTTTGTAGCCGGACGACCGGCTAGCGTTTGGGCCGGTCGCTTGCAGCTCGTTCGATCTATGCGGATCGTACGTCCCGCAACACCCGCGATCGATCAGTTGCGCACTACGTGGTTGTGGGACAAGCACCGCTCCAACCTTATCCCCATCTCTCCTCTCGTCTTCAACGCACTACCACACGTATGGCTAACTGCATCTTCCATCTCCTCTCTCTCTCCGCTGCCCCTTTGCAGCAAGCCGGCCGCCGCACCATGGATCAAATCAACTGCTCGCGCACCTCCTGGCTCTTTGATTCTCACCTCACTTCTCCTCCCCACTCCCACCTCGCTGCGACATCAAGGTGTTGCAGGGACGCCCGCAACAGCCGCCGAGACAAGCCAATTTTACTGGATGCAGGTGAGGCGGATTTTTGCTGCAACCAGGTTTTTTCTGCTGGGACCAGTCCAATTTTTGCTACCACCCATCTTTTGATTTTGCTGGAACCAAACCACTTTCTTTTGCTACCACCGTTTTTTTATTTTGCTGGAACCAGTCCCGATTTTTGCTACCACCCTCTTTTGATTTTGCTGGAACCTGCCCACTTTCTTGTTATCATCCTCTTTTGATTTTGCTGGAACCATCCCACTTTCTTGCTACCACCGTCTTTTGATTTTGCTGGAACGAGTCCCAATTTTTGTTACCACCCTCTTTTGATATTGCTGGAACCAACCCACTTTCTTGTTACCACCCTCTTTTAATTTTGCTGGAACCAGCCCACTTTCTTGCTACCACCATCTTTTGATTTTGCTGGAACTAGTCCCAATTTTTGCTACCACCTCTTTTGATTTTGCTGGAACTAGCACATATTTTTTTGCTACACACCAGGCGAGGAACGGTGTTGTGGTCGGCGCCGTGGAGCTACCCTGGATGCAACAGGGAGGCGATGAAAAAGCTTCTTCGGGGGTCAATGGACTTTTTTGTTTTTGCGACTTCATGATGACGAGCGTCGACGGCGACCGTCGGCAGCAAGGCAAACGAGTGAGGGCAGCTGGAGGGATAGGAACGCGCGCTGTGCGACGTGGGGGGAGAGGTGCGGTTGCCGCCATGGTTTTCTTTTCATGCTTTTTTTTTGTTTTCAGATGCAAACACGAGGGGAAGAAAGGGACGATGGGGAATGAAGCATCGAACGGCTGTGCGGCGACCGGCCGAATTTTGGGCCGGTCGACGGCCCCCCCCCCCCCCCCCCCCCCCCCGGCTTTATATATAAAGCAGAAACACATGACAGTGCACGCCGAACGATACAATGTAATGGAAAGACTCAATAGGGCAGTCTTTTTTTTTGTCTTGAAGAGCTTACAATTTTCGTTAGTCTAAATACACTTTATTTATTGATCATAGTCCAAATACATTGAGATCATGATTCTAGGCCAAGGCCCACATGCAGGACTGGCAGTCAATCTTCTCTTGAGGTTGCTGCATGCATTGACAAGAAGAGAGAAATAAGGGCGTTCTTTTTTTTTTTTTTACGGGGAATAAGGGCGTTCATTAATTAGGCTGTTTTTTTTAACAGCACAGCTATGTACCGCCGCGATGCCTACAACGGGCTCCCTGCAGGGAGCGGGAACTGGGCCGACCAAGTAACCAGCTGCAGCGCTAACGTCACGATGACATTATGCACGTTTTCCGTTTTTGCTTCTCATTTTTATTTTTATTTTTTTACTTTTGTTTATATTTCTAAATATTTTAAGTATGTACAATACAAAAAGAACTTTACAAAATGTTAATCATGAATTGAAAAATGTTAAACCTGCAAACAAAAAAGGTAATCATATGTATGAAAAATGTTTGTTCCATTAAAAAATGTCACGTGCTTAAAAAATGTACGTGCCGTTTTAAAAATGTTTATACAAGCACACGGCAGAAAAGAAGAGTCCTAGTGCAATTAATTGTGCGTCTCCTCTCCTCCAAAAAAAAAGCTAGGGTTTTTGCCTCTCGCCGGTGCCGCCGCCGGTCCGCCTCGTCTCTGGTGGCCCTATGGCCATGGGGACGTGGTGGATCCTGGTAAGGGCCGGCGAGAGGGCTCCGTTTTTAGTCGTTCCTTTGAGTTTTGTTAGGGTTTGTGTCCTGCTCTGGAAGGCGAGACGGCGGCGGCTCCCTGAAGATGGAATAAAGGTCTCCCCGCCTAGCCCCCGTTCCGGTGGTGCGTCTAGCATCGTTGGTGGGCGTGTGGAGGTGTGTCTCCGGCGGATCTATCTTTGGTGGATTTGCTCGGATCTAGTCGTTGTTCGTCTACGTTCGTGTGTTTTCGGGTTGGATCCTTTCGATCTACGTTATTCTTCATCGACGGCGGTTGCTGTTCTGGTGCGCTGGTCCTATGGGGCCTTAGCACGACGACTTCCCGACTGTCTACTACAACAAGTTGTGCCCGACTCCGGCGGTGGAGGGGCGATGATGGCGGCGCGCCTTCGGCTCGCTTCAGTGCTTGTAGTCGTCGCTAGGTGGTCTACGGATCTGGATGTAATTTTTATTATTTCTGGTGTTCGTTGTACTGCCATGATTGAAGATGAATAGATTGGAAGTTTTTCGCAAAAAAAAAAATGTTTATACAATATACAAAAAATGTTCACATAATTCAAAAAATGTTTCATGTCTTCAAAAAATATATGTACCATTTAAAAAATGTTTCACGAGTTTCCAAATTATTTTCCAGACATTGTTAACAAAATGTATAAAATTTTAAAAATTGTTTCGTACAGTATAAAAAATATTGAACGATTAAAAAAATGTACGTGACATTTTAAAGAAAAATTCTGACAATTCAAAAAAAATCGTGGCATTTAAAACAATGTTTATGCAATTTAAAAACATGTTTCCGTTGATTAAAAAGTATGTCTATTTCCATTAAAAATGTACAACTTGTATTTGGACAAAATGTTACCATGTATTCAAAAAAGTATCTAAAATATATCATAAAATTTTCTAAAATGTACCATAAATAATGTTTCATGTGTGCTCTAAAAATGTACATTGTGTACCCAAAAAAGAAGACATGTCTGAATAAAATTAATAAAAATTGACAAAGAAACAAAAAGAAAAGAAAAAAAGAAACAAAATGAAGAAAGATAATAAAGAAACAAAAAAAGAATAACAAACGAAGAAAATCAAATAACCAATGAAAGGAAAACCCTACCTACAGGAACGTACGACGCGCAACGAAGGAACCTCGCTACTGGGCCGGCCCGCTAGACATCGCCTGTACGCGCTTCCTTGTAGGAATCGTACGGGGGACATATAGCCCTGGCGTAATTAGGCTAAGGTAATTCCTATCCTTTTAGTAAAGTTAATTGCTCGCACACGGCCTAGTAAATCCTGACGCGGTTCGGTGGCCCTCTGGCCCAATAAATCCGGACAGAGGGAGTACTACTTAAGACACGTGTTTTTGGATGTGAATTTGGATTGATTAGTCTTAAAGGCGCCGCACGAACATTCTTCATTTTTAAGCTATTATAGGCAACAAAAAACATTGTAGAAAAAAAATAAAACTAAATCAACGTAACGAAGTTTTCTAAGGAAGAATAAATTATTGGCATTGGTATTACCTTTCAAGAAGAAGAAATTAAAAATAATAACAAATTTGCACACAATATACACATAAATTGCATTTTCTTAATATGCTAGAATAAGCACATAATAGTGGATTTAAATAAAAGTACTGAAAGGAGGTATGCATTAGTGCCATTGGTACTATACCCTTAAAGAAGAAACAAAATGAAATAAAAAAAAATATCAAAATAATGAAGTTTTCTAAGAAAGAATGAATTAGTGGCATTGGTATTATCCTATAAGAAGAAAGAAAAACTTGCACACAATTTACACAAAAAATGCACTTTTTTATAGTATGAAAAGATACGCATATAATAGTGGACTTTTTGCAAAAGAATCTAAAACGGAATGAACTAGTCACATTCATATTACCCTTAAAGAAGAAATAAATTAGATACAAACTAAAAAATAATAATTAAGTTTTCTAACAAAGAATTAGTGGTGTTGCTATTACCCTTTAAGAAGAAAGAAAAACTAAAAAATAATAATGACCAAATTTGCACACAATTCACACAGAAATTGTGTTTTTATATAATATGCAAGAATAAACATATAGTAGTGCAATTTTTGCAAAAAAAAATTAAAAAAATGAATGAATTAGTGACATTGGTATTGCGCTTAGAAATGAAAGAAAAAACATAAAAGCAAAATCAAAATCAAAATAATGAACTTTTATGAGGGAAAATGAATTTGTGGCATTGATATTACCCTTTAAGAAGAAAAAAATGAAAAAATTTGCACACAATTTAAACAGAAATTGCGCTTTTACATAATATGCAAGTATTAGCACATAATAGTGGAATTTTCACAAAAACGAAGTTTACTAAGAAGGAATAAATAGTGGCATTGGTATTACCTGTAAGGAAGAAACAAAATGAAATAAAACTAAAAAAATTCAAAATAAAGAAGTTTCTAAGAAAGAATGAATTAGTGGCAATTGTATAGCCCTTTAAGAAGGAAAAAAATAAAATAATTGAGAAAATTTGTATACAATTTACACAAAAAATGCTCTTTTTTATAACATGGAAGTATAAACATATAATAGTGATTTTGTTTGCAGAAAAAAGGTTTTCTAAGAAGGAATGAATTAGTGGAATTGGTATTGCTAAAAATGAAAAGAAAATAAAATCAAAATCAAAATCAAAATCAAAATCAAAATCAAAATAATGAATATTTTTAAGGAAAATGAATTCATGGCATTGATATTACCCTTTGAGAAGAAAGAAAATAAAAAAGTAAAACAAATCAAAATAATAAAGTTTTCTAAGGAATAATGAATTTGTGGCATTGATACTTTAAGAAAAAGAAAATAAAAAACTAAAACAAAATCAAAATAATGAAGTTTTCCTAGGAAGAATGAATAAGTGGCATCAACATTATCCTCTAAGAATATATAAAATGATTTTAAAAAAACTTGCACATAAAGTTGCATTGAAAAAAAAAGTGGCATTGAAATCATGTCTCATAAGCAGAATTTCGTCAAAACCTAAAGTGCCTCTATTTTTTCTTTACAAATAAAAATGCCTCTATTTCTATTAGGGATAATTGTCTCCTAGCAATTCTGGGCAAAGGGGAAGTCCCAAAGTAAATGAAGTGATGTTTCTTCAGAAGCTTCATTACATAGGATGCAATCATACCAGTCCACAAGGAAGGATTTGCACTTAAGTAAATCTCTGGTGTTAACTTTGTCATGGAGAAATAACCAGAAGAAGCCATTTAAAAATGATGTTTGATTCAGAATGCCCCATTAAATGTTTGTACATTTTTTACAGATGAACATTTCTATGAGTTCCACATATATCTCCATGAATCATCCACTGTTGCTTGAGGGAGTTGTGTAAGAGTCTGTTCCAAGATAGTGAATTGCCTGAATGCCTGAATAGATAAGAGGTCCGTGGAATTCTTCTGACAGGTCCTAGGAATTCATAATTCCTACAAGAAATGGTTTGTTCTTTATAACAAAGGGATGTAGCTCTGGAAATCGATTTTCTCAAAAAGGAGGATAACCCCGGCCTCTTCATCTAGCGATACACACAGCCATCTGAAAGTGCTACTAATCCCCAGGTGGTTTTGGTAATTAATAACAATATATAAGTCATTGATCTAATGCTCATTGATAACAGATTTCAGAGAAGATCAATGATTGGCATGGTAAGGACTAGTGATTGTGGACCCCTCAAAATGTTAAGGATTGGCAAAGTTCCAAGACTCTTCATTTTTTTAAGTGATCCAAGATCACATTGAGTCCATAGGAAAGCCAATACTATTAAAAGGGGATGAGGTTTTGATCATGACTCAATTGCTCAAGTGCTTTGTGATATTGCTCCAAAAATCCTCAAACACTTCTCCACATCACATCTATCCAAAACCCTAAAGTGTCATCTCGGTCCCACCGAAACTCTCTATCCCGGACTCACCGAGTTGATCACACACATTACCTAAGCCAAACCCTAACTTCTCAGTTCTATCGAAATGGCTCTCGGTCTCACCGAGATGGCGTGACCAAGTTTCTGTAACGATGTTGCTTCACTTCGGAATTTCCGAGATGAAACAATCGAAACTACCGAAACGAGGTTTTGCCCTAGCCATTGCGCTTCGGTCCCACTGAGATGTTATGATCGGTCTCACCGAGACTTCCAACGTTCGAATCTTTTACACTAGTCGGTCTCACCGAGATTTTGGTCCGGTGTCACCGAGTTGGGTCAAAAGTATGTAACGGTTGGATCTTTGGGTGAAGCCTATATATACCCCTCCACCCACACTTACTCTCTAAGAGAGACATTAGAACGAACCACTACTTCCACTACTCATTTTCTGAGAGAGAACCACCTACTCATGTGTTGAGATCAAGAGATTCCAATCCAACCATTTGAAACTTGATTTCTAGCCTCCCCAAGTTGCTTTCCACTTCAATCCCCTCTCCTACCAAAGCCAAATCTGTGAGAGAGTGATTGAGTGTTAAGGAGACTATCATTTGAAGCACAAGAGCAAGGAGTTCATCATCAACAACACCGTCTATTACCTTTTGGAGAGTAGTGTCTCCTAGATTGGTTAGGTGTCACTTGGGAGCCTCCAAGATCATGTGGAGTTGAACCAAGGAGTTTGTAAGAGCAAGGAGATCGCCTACTTCGTGAAGATCTACCTGAGTGAGGCTAGTCCTTCGTGGACGTAAGCCATGGTGGAATACACAAGGTTGCTTCTTCGTGGACCCTTCGTCGGTGGAGGCCTCCGTGGACTCGCGCAACCGTTACCCTCCATGGGTTGAAGTGTCCATCAACGTGGATGTACGATAACACCACCTATCGGAACCACGCCAAAATCTCTGTGTATTCATTGTGTTTGATTTCTCCGATCCCTCCTTTACATTCATATGCAAAGTCCTTATTTTCCGCTGCTCAACTCTTAGACTTGCATGTGTAGGGTGTACTTGACCTGGTAGAACTGCTAAAACTTGCCTACAACTAAAATCGGGAAAAGGATAAGTTTTTATTTGGTCAAGTAGTCTAATCACCCCCACTCTAGACATACTTTCGATCCTACAAGTGGTATCAGAGCTTTGGTCTCCATTGCATTGGTTTCACAACCTAGGAGAGTATGGCGTCTAGTGAGGGTAATTATCACCGTAGAGGTCCATATTTTGATGGTACAAACTTTGGTAGTTGGAAGCATAAGATGAAAATGCATATTCTTGGTCATAACCCCGCCGTTTGGGCTATTGTTCGTGTTGGCTTGCAAGGTGAATTCTTTGAGGATGGAAAGGAACCTGATCGTAAAGCAACCGCGGAAGAATTGAAGATGTTACAATACAACGCTCAAGCATGTGACATTCTCTTCAATGGTTTGTGTCCCGAGGAGTTCAACAAGATTAGCCGCCTTGAGAATGCAAAGGAAATTTGGGATACTTTGGTTGATATGCACGAGGGTACCGAGTCCGTCAAGGAATCCAAGTTGGATGTGCTTCAAAGTCCACTTGACAAGTTCAAGATGAAGGATGGTGAAGGAGTTGCCGAAATATACTCTAGGCTTGCTCTCATCACAAATGAGATTGCCGGCTTAGGAAGTGAAGAGATGACCGACAAGTTCATCATCAAGAAGATCCTTAGAGCATTGGATGGAAAATATGATACCGTATGCACATTGATCCAAATGATGCCCAATTACAAAGATCTCAAGCCCACGGAAGTCATTGGAAGGATTGTTGCTCATGAGATGTCACTCAAGGACAAAGAGGAGCTACACAACAAGTCAAGTGGTGCTTGATACGTCTCCAATGTATCTATAATTTTTGATTGTTCCATGCTATTATAGTATCAATCTTGGATGTTTATTATGCAATTATATATCATTTTTTGGGACTAACCTATTAACCTAGTGCCCAGTGCTAGTTGCTGTTTTTTTCCAGTTTTTGGCTTTTCAGAAAATCAATATCAAACGGACTCCAAACGAAAAAAAAACTTTGGATTAATTTTTTCTGGACCAGAAGGGACCCTCGAAGGTTCGGGAGAAGACCAGAAGAGCCACGAGGAAGCGACAAGCCCGGAGGGCGCGCCCAGGGGGGTAGGCGCGCCCCCAGGCTTGGGGGCACCTTGTGGCACCTCTTGACCTAATTCCAGCGCTATAAATTCCCAAATATTCCCCATATACCAGAGAGCCACCTCGAATAACTTTTCTGCCGCCGCAAGCTTTTGTTCTTCCATGATCCCATCTGGAGGCCTTTCCCGGCAATCTACCGGAGGGGGAATCGATCACGGAGGGCTTCTTCATCAACCTTGCTGCCCTTCCGATGATGTGTGAGTAGTTTACCACAGAACTACGGGTCCATAGCTAGTAGCTAGATGGCTTCTTTTCTCTCTTTGATCTTCAATACAATGTTCTCCTCGATCTCCTTGGAGTTCTATTCGATGTAATCTTCTTTTGCAGTGTGTTTGTTGGGATCTGATAAATTGTGGGTTTATGATCAGATTATTCATGAGAAATATTTGAGTCTTCTCTGAACTCTTTTATGCATGACTATTATAGCTTTGTATTTCTCTCCGATCTATCCGTATGGTTTGGCCAACTAGATTGATTTATCTTGCAATGGGAGAGGTGCTTTTTGATGGGTTCAATCTTGCGGTCTTCTATATCCCAGTGACAGAAAGGGACAAGACACGTATTTGTATTGTTGCCATTAAGGATAAAAAGATGGCATTTAATCATATTGTTTGAGTTTACTTTGTCTACATCATGTCATCTTGCTTAAGGCATTACTCTGTCTTCATTAACTTAATACCCTAGATGCATGCTGGATAGGGGTCGATGGGTGGAGTAATAGTAGTAGATGCAGGCAGGAGTAGGTCTACTTGTCTCTTACGTGATGCCTATATACATGATCATTGCCATGAATCTGTCATAACTATGTGCTTTTCTATCAATTGCCCAACAGTAATTTGTTTACCCACCGTATGCTATGCGTTCGAGAGAGAAGCCTCTAGTGAAAACTATGGCCCCCGGGTCTACTTTTATCATATATTAAATCCAAAAATACCTTGCTGCAATTTTATTTACTTTGTTTTATTTAGCAATTTACTTTATCTATCTATCTATCACTATCAGACTTAATCCTTGCAAATAACCGCCAAGGGGATTGACAACCCACTTGTTTGCGTTGGGTGCAAGTATTTGCTTTTGTGTGTGTAGGTGCTGCTAACGAGGTTCTGTGTGGTTCTCCTATTGGATTGATAACCTTGGTTCTTAACTGAGGGAAATACTTATCTCTACTATACTGCATCATCCTCTCCTCTTCGGGGAAATCCCAACGCAGTTCACAAGTTGCAGGAAGAATTTCTAGCGCCGTTGTCGGGGAGACATCACCAAAACCTATCAAGTACCTTCACATAAACACTCATCTACTTGCTCTTAATTTCATTTGCCTTTTATTTGCATTTGCCTCTCGTTTTCATCTCCCCCACTTCTATTTTTTTTTACAAAAAGACAAAAATCTTTTTGTTCGCTTGTTTGCTCGTTTGCTTGCTCTGCCATTATAGCTAGTTCTTCAATTGTTACTTGCACTCCTGAAATTGAAGTCTTAAATTTTAAACAAACGGGAGGAGAAAGTTTAAAAGATGCTTGGTATAGGATTTGCGACGCTCAAAATAGGTCTACTCGTAAGCAATCAACCACTGTTCTTCTTCGCAATTTTTATGTGGGTATTACTACTTGGTATAGATTTGTGCTAGATACTATTACCTGAGGAAATTTCTTGAGTAGTCGCCCTATGGATGCTTTCAATGCTATTGGAAATTTAGTGGGATCACCGCCTATCACTATTAATGAAACAACATTGACTTTGGAATATGTTATGCAAAGGTTAGAAGCTATTGAAAATAAAATGACTACTATTGAACATCTTGAGAATTTAGACAAAAAGGTCCATAATCATATTACTCAATTTGGTTCTAAGGTAGGAATTACACTAAAAACCTTAAAAGAAAAGGAACCAATAATTAATGAAAGGATAGAACAAGGTCCCGCTAGAATCGATATGTTAGAGGAAATTATTAATAATTTAGGTTCCGCCTTTTCCTCTGTTAAAACTATTGATAGGACCCCTCCTAATAAAAATTGCAAGTTTACGTATGTTCCTAAGACTAAAGATGCCACATCTAGCAAAGGAAACGAAGACATTAAAATGATTAGTGTGCACCCCAATTTCATTGACATAATAAAGGAACCTATTTATGAAAGCAAATTTCTTAACTTTGTGCCTAAGAGTGTTATGATAAGAAATTCCTATGTTAAATCTCCTATAAAGAGTGGGTGTACAATTGAGGATTTGGAAACGAAGGATGATAATACTTGAAACTATCACTACTGGAATCTGGCATTTTGCCATCTGTCCCCTCTTTGCCGCCTGCCAGCTGACGGCAAAGAGGCTCTTTGCCGTCTGCTTTGGCAAAGCAGACGACAAAGAACCAGCTGATGGCAAAGAGGGTCTTTGCCGTCAGCTGTCTCTTTGCCGTCTGCCAGCTGACGGCAAAGAGGCCAATGGCAGACGGCAAAGAGCCTGGTGGGCCCCCCGTGGCACGGCATTGGCTAGGGCACCTTCTTTGCTGTCTGCCACCTCTTTGCCGTCTGCTAGCAGACGGCAAAGAAGGGCTAGGCAGACGGCAGAGAGGTGAGGGTGGGGACCACAGGGTCACGGAGCTGGCTAGCTAACGGCAAAGAGTTCTTTGCCGTCTGCCAGCAGACGGCAAAGAGGGGGGTTACCTTAACGGCTGTGCACCCCACCCGAAACCCCCACTCCCGCGCGCCTCTCTCTCTCTCTCTCTCTCATCCGCCGCCGCCGCCCCGTCGCCGCCCCCTCCCTGCCACCCCGCCCCGTCGCCGCCCCTCCCTGCCACCCCGCCCCGTCGCCGCCCCTCCCTGCCGCCCCGCCGCCCCCGAAGCCCGGCCCGGCCGCCCCCGCTGCCCGGCCGCCCCTGCCAGCCTGCCGCCTCGGCGGCCCAGACCCCCCTGCCCCCCCCCTCTGGTGAGCTCCCCCCTCCTGCCCCTCTATTTTGTTTTGTTTTTTTTTAGTTTTTTTTTCTGTTTTTGCAGTAAGAAAATTAGATGTTTAGGTAAATAGATGTTTAGATGTTTAGGTAAATAGATGTTTAGGTAAATAGAAAAAAAGGAAAAGAAGAAAAAATAAGAAGAAGAAGAAAAAGAAGAGGAGGAGGAGGAGAAGAAAAAAGAAGAAGAAGAAGAAGAAGAGGAAGAAAAAAAGAGGAGAGGAGGAGAAGAAGAAGAGGAAAAAGGAAAGGAAGAAGAAGAAGAAGAGGAGGAGGAGAAGAAAAAAGAAGAAGAAGAAGAAGAAGAAGAAGAAAAAAGAGGAGAGGAGGAGAAGAAGAAGAGGAAAAAGGAAAGGAAGAAGAAGAAGAAGAAGAAGAAGAAGAAGAAGAAGAAGAAGAAAAGGAAGAAGAGGAAGAAGAAGAAAAGGAAAAAAGAGAAAAAAAGACCCCGACACCACGACACCCCGACCCGACAGCACGACACCCCGACACGACACCCCGACACCCCGACACCAAGACACGACACCCCGACACCCCGACTCGACACTCCGACACCACGACACCCCGACACCCCGACCCGACACCCCGACACCCCGACCCGACACCCCGTCATATATTTGTGAATTATGAGTTAGGTCATATATTTTCTGATTTTGTTATGAAAAACATCATATATATTTGTGTTGATCGGGTGGATTTAAATGTGCAGTTGTTTCGTTGCTGCGAGGGTCTGGTGTTCGACGACCTCCCCGTGCGTTCGACGAGCTCCGCCCCTGCGTTCGTGGGTGAGCACAAATGACATCTCCTCCTCCCCCGTCATTTGCTCTGTTCCGGTCTTCGTGCCGATGAAACTTGCTAGCTATAGGTGTCTTCAATCATCAGTATGCGTGACCACTATGCGTCTCCCGTTCGAAAGGGTTACATCTATAAATATGCATGCATTTTCATATTTATAACTGTGATTCTTTCGAATTGTCCAACGTTATCCATGGACAGCCCGAGTATGTGTAGATTGGGTTCGTTTTCCCATATGCTCTGCTCCGGATCCGATGCAGAATTTCGTCAGTGCCTCCCTGTTGTTCTCCGGGTACACATCCTCTCTGCTTATTGCCGAGACGTGTATCAGGAGAACAGCGGGGAGGTGCTGCCTAAATTTTGCGTTGGATCCGGAGCAGAGCATGGGAAAACGAACCCAATCTACACATACTCGGGTGGGATTAGGACCTATCTTTACCTATTAGCATCTAGGTTGCATGGACGTAATAAAACTGACAAACTCCATTAACTGATGAATATGGTTTGCTGAATTATGTATATATTTCTTGTGTGTCCAGTAGCTAGGCAAGATGAGTGATCGTGCGTGGATGTACATCGGTCACACTAGTCAGAAAGACATGACCGATGAATGGTTAACAAAAACCAAGGGGTTTGTGAGAGCAGCATTTGCAAATGGCCAGAGAAAAACCTGGTGCCCCTGTGTCCGGTGCGACAACTATCATAAGAGGACAGAGCTTGAAATGAGTAAATACCTGCAGAAGTGGGGTTTTACGCCTGCTTATACGGTCTGGACATTTCATGGTGAGTCTGCCCAACGTGCCAGAGCTGAGGTGGGCCGTCATCGCACCGACGAGCATAGTACCGGGATCGAAGACATGGTGGAAGACTTTGATGATGCTCGGGATTCGGACGATGAGATGGAGGAATCTGCAAAGGCCTTCAATGATATGTTGGAGTCTTCAAAACGTCCTCTCCACGAGCACACTGAGCTTTGTCAGCTGGATGCCATCGCACAAGTAATGGCTCTGAAGGCTCAATTCAACTTGGGCAGAGAATGCTACGACGCAATGATGACACTATTTGGACGCTTTCTACCCAAAGGCCATGTAATGCCTGCAAACCTGTACCAGTCGGACAAAATCCTCCGTGTACTTAAGATGCCCTATGAGAAGATAGATGCCTGTGAGAATGGATGTGCCTTATTTAGGCTTGAGTATGCGGACTTGAACTATTGTCCCATTTGCAAGTCTTCCAGGTATGTTGTGGTAGACAACGGTATGGGTGAGAAGAGTTAGACAAAAATCCCAGTTAATGTTCTTCGGTATATGCCAATCATACCAAGACTTCAACGTCTTTTCATGGTCGAAGAGACGGCCAGATAGATGACATGGCACAAATTGGGCAAAAGAACCGAACTAGATGCAGATGGGAATCAGATGTTGGTACACACATCGGACGCTTTTGCGTGGAAGCACTTCGATGCAATACATCATGATAAAGCGGCAGATCCAAGGCATCCTCGAGTCGCCATCAGCACAGATGGGTTCAATGTGTTTGGTATGATGGCAGCCCAATATAGTTGTTGGCCTGTATTTGTCATTCCACTCAATCTCCCCCCCCCCCGGACAGATTATGCAAAGAAAGAACATTTTCCTGACGTTGATAATTCCGGGGCCCAACTATCCGGGGAAGAGTATGAATGTGTACATGCAGCCGCTTAAGGATGAATTGCAAGAAGCTTGGGATAATGGGATCAAGACATACGACGCCGCTACAAAAAAAACTTCCTAATGCATGTGTGGTACATGTACTCGATGCATGACTTGCCGGCGTATGCGCTATTCATTGGCTGGTGTGTGCATGGAAGGTTCCCGTGCCCCACATGCAAGGCAGCTCTTGAGTTTCGTTGGCTGGATGCGGGTCGCAAGTATTCTTGCTTCGACTTGCATAGACAGTTCCTGGATCTTCGCCATAAGTTCAGAAAAGACAAGAAGAAATTCATCAAAGGTAGAGTTGTCAAAAACTCTGCACCACTTGCGTTGACACGCCAACAGACCCTGGATCAGTTAAACGCTCTCGAGCCGGATCCAGAGCGTCCAGGGTATTTCAAGGGGTATAATTCGGAACACGCCTGGACTCACAAGACATGCTTGCGGGATCTGCCTTACTTCACAGAGCTCCTTTGCCCACACAACATCGACGTGATGCACACTGAAAAGAATGTCGCCGAGGCCCTCTTTGGTACATTGTTCGGCATAGAGGGGAAGTCAAAGGATAATCCTAAGGCTAGAGTCGATCAGGAGGCTCTATGTGATAGACCGTTACAAAACATGCGACAACCGAAAGGAAAGCAGAACTGGACAAAGCCAAAGGCATGGTTCAATCTTGGAAGGCCAGATATGAGGGAAATTATCCTGTGGGTGAAAAAGGAGTTGATGTTCCCCGATGGGTATGCAGCGAATCTAAAGAGGGGAGCGAGTCTTGAAAAATTGAAAATATTTGGTCTCAACAGTCATGATTGGCACATATGGCTTGAGCGGGTAATGCCGGTGATGTTGCATGGCTTTATCCCTGAGGATGAATGGCTAGTACTGGCAGAGCTGAGCTATTTCTTCCGTGTTCTTTATGTGAAAGAACTATCGCCTGGCTTGCTAGATGAAATGGAAGAGTTGGCGCCAGAGTTGATCTGCAAGTTAGAGAAGATCTTCCCACCGGGCTTCTTTAATCCAATGCAGCATTTGATTTTGCATCTCCCGACGGAGGCACGATTGGGGGGGGGGGCCCGTGCAGAATCATTGGTGCTACGCAACTGAGAGGATGCAGATGACGCTAAGAGCAAAATGTAAAAATAAACGTAGAATTAAAGAATCGATGGCCGAGGCATTCATTACTAAGGAGGCGGCAAACTTTGTGACAGCACACTACGAAGCCAAAAATTGTCATTTGCATAATCCGAAGCCTCGCTACAATGTTGGCGACCCTAAAAAGGGTGGATCCAACCTCAGCCTATTCAAAGTGAAGCTCGCACCAGCCGGTGCTTCTAATTCCTTATCGTTGGATGTCGAAGAATGGCGGACCATTTCATTGTATATCTTCAACAACCTAACAGAAGTGCGGCCGTACATCGAGTAAGTTCTCAGTACATTGTTTCGCAACTTATAATTCCTTTGAACTGCTCTTATTCCCGGATATTTGATACAGTCGATACGTCGCCAAATTCTCGTATGGAGCGGTGATCCAAAAGGATTCCGTCGAAGAGTATGAGCTTCTGGCAAAGCATGGAGGCGGCTATCCCGGTTTCATCTCTTGGTTCGAACAAACGGTAATTTCCATTAGACCATTTCATTTCTTCGTCTAAATTGCGGCTAATGCAACAATCCTTTCGTATTAAACTTGTAGGCTAATTCAGAGTCTATGGACGCCGAATTGAGACAAGTCGCTAATGGTTTTGACTATAAGGTCCGTTCATTTGACAAATACGACATCAACGGGTATCGCTTTCGTACCTATGGCAAAGAGCTATCTATGGCCGACCGAAAGTCTACAAATTGTTGTGTCTCTGCTATCGGCGAAGGAGATACCGAGTATTATGGAAGAGTTGAAGCAATTTATGAACTTCTATTCTATGGTGCAAACCCACCGAACGTCGTAGTCTTCAAATGTTTTTGGTTCCAGCCGAAGGAGACTAGAAGGACTCATGAACATATAGGGCTAGTCGAAATCAAACAAAGCACCCATTTGGATGTTTCCGATGTCTATATTACGGCTCAACAGGCAACCCAAGTTTTCTATCTACCGTGGGCCTGTCAAAGTGATCCAAATCTCAATGGTTGGGATGTCGTTTATGAAGTGCCGCCACATGTTAGACCACCTCCCCCCAATGAAGAGGATGATGAACCTCACATTAACCCGGACACATATGAAGGAGAATTCTTCCAAGAAACACGTCTTTCCAAAAAACGTTTCAAGAACCGCTCTACTTCACCCCAGAACATTGAAGTAGACAGCGACAGTGAATCCGACTTCACCCCTGAGCCGGAACAAGAAGAGCCGAAACAAGAAGAGCCGGAACAAGAAGAGGTTACTGCTGCGGATGACCTGTCAATGCTTGACCGATTACGTAAAGGAGGCCTTCCACATGTTGATGCATTTATTGATGATGATGATGAGCACGCCATTACTGATAGTGATGATGATGATGCATTTATTGACCCCGGAGCATATATAGACGATGAAGATTAATATTAGTTCATGTCAGGTATTCAATTATTATTATGTACATATGTATTATTAATTAGTTCATGTTAGGTATTCCATTTTTTATTATGTTCATGATGATGATACATTTAAATTATATACATATTATTATTCATGTCAGGTATTCAATTTTTTTATGTTGTACTAATTTCGTTTACTCTTTGTCATTGCAGGTGTTGACAGATGGTGGGCGCAGGTCCAGAGCGCTCCCAGGCTCCTTCCTCGGCGCGTGGTGGGAGGGGTGCTTCCATTCCACCCCAGCACCTCCGGAGAGCGCTGCATCTCAGTATGCAGACACCACCGGCGGGCGCTTCTTCTTCGGCCGGGAGAGGTCGGGGGAAGAAGAGGGGTACTAGAGGTGGCCGTGGCGGCGGGAGAGGTAGGAAGGCTGCTACGCCTTCCTCGCCGCCACCCCCAACTGATTCACTCGACCACAGGACTGCTCCGTCTGAGGTGGACCCGTCTCGGACTCCGGTCCACGAGCCTCGGGCCGACGAGCCTCGGGTCGCCGAGCCTTCGCCCCACGAGACTCCGGTCCATGAGCCTCGGGCCGCCGAGCCTTCGCCCCACGAGACTCCAGTCCCAGAGGCTTCGTCCCACGAGACTCCGGAGCAGAGCACGGATCAGGCTACGTCGCAGTCGACCCGATGGGGGGACTGGCCGCCGGAGGCGAGTGGCCATGCTGATGGTGGCGAGGATCGCTTTTCGGATGATAGCTATAGCGAGGGCGAGCTGGTTGAGGGGGGCAATGTCTACCAGCGTGGTGGTACAAAGCTCTCGCCCGTGCCGGCGACCCGCGAGCAGAGGTGGTTGATTGCGGCCGTCGATGATTACAATGCTAACGAGGAGTGGTGTTGCAGGCTGCTCTTGAGAAAGAGAGAACGAAGAACCAGGAGCTTCTGGCGGAGGCAAAGAGGCAGGCGGCGGAGAGGGAGAGGGAGTTGGAGGAGAGGACTGCTACGTTGTTGGAGGAGAGGAACCGGAACGACGCGTCTCACCGGGCCTTATACGAGCTCTTCGTGGTAAGTTTCTTCTGCATATTAGCCAAATCATGCACGTAATGTTCGTTTCATTACTAACTAATATGACTGACTCGTGAAAACCAAATGTGCAGACCATGTGCCAGAGCAATGGTCAGACCCCTTCACCGATGCCAGTCATTGCTCCGGCGGGCACGGTGAGTTTCATTTGAATGGTCATTAGTTACTAGTCTTCACATTTGAGTTGCATCATGCTAACGAGACATTGCAAATGATCTTTGGTGCAGCGTAACTCCCGACAAGCATCGACCGATCCTTCTGCGTCTGCCACTGGTGCGACCGGTCTTTCACCTCCGTGATGACGGTACGTTTTCCCTAGTGTTTTGCTTAACAAATGCATACTTAGCTTAAGAAATGACCTATTTAGCTCCAAAATGTCATATAGTTAGCTTATTTTCCTCGAAAATGACATAATAACCTTACTTAGCTCCAAAATGACGTATTTTACCTAGGTTAGCTCTCAAATGACCTATACTTAGCTTTGCTAGTTCATTTATGACATAATTAGCTTACTTAGGTAAAAAATGGCATAATAACCTTGGTTTAGCTCCAAAATGTCATATACTTAGCTTATTTTCCTCGAAAATGACATAATAACCTTACTTAGCTCCAAAATGACCTATTTTACCTAGGATAGCTCTAAAATGACCTATACTTAGCATTTTTCCTCCAAAATGACTTAATATGCTTAGTTAGCTAAAAAATGGCATAACTACCTAAGATAGCTCAATAATGATCTATACTTAGCTTAGCTAGTTCATTTATGACATAATTAGCTTACTTAGGTAAAAAAAGGCATAATAACCTTGGTTTAGCTCCAAAATGTCATATACTTAGCTTATTTTCCTCGAAAATGACATAATAACCTTACTTAGCTCCAAAATGACCTATTTTACCTAGGTTAGCTCTCAAATGACCTATACTTAGCTTAGCTAGTTCATTTATGACATAATTAGCTTACTTAGGTAAAAAATGGCATAATAACCTTGGTTTAGCTCCAAAATGTCATATACTTAGCTTATTTTCCTCGAAAATGACATAATAACCTTACTTAGCTCCAAAATGACCTATTTTACCTAGGATAGCTCTAAAATGGCATAATAACCTTGGTTTAGCTCCAAAATGACCTATTTACCTAGGTTAGCTCTAAAATGACCTACACTTAGCATTTTTTCCTCCAAAATGACTTAATATGCTTAGTTAGCTCAAAAATGGCATAATTACCTAGGTTAGCTCAATAATGACCTATACTTAGCTTATTTAGTTCATTTATGACATACTTAGCATACTTAGGTCAAAAATGGCATAATAACCTTGGTTACCTCCAAAATGTCATATACTTAGCTTATTTTCCTCGAAAATGACATAATAACCTTACTTAGCTCCAAAATGACCTATTTACCTAGGTTAGCTCTAAAATGACACAAGTAAGCAATAAGAAGAAGAAAAAGAAGAGGAGAAAAAGAAAGAGAAGCAAAATTCTTCTTCTTCTTCTTCTTTTTGTTCTTCTTCTTCTTCTAGTCTTCTTCTTCTTCTTCTAGTCTTCTTCTTCTAACTTTCTTCTTTCCCATTTTCCAGATTTGCTTCAGATCATGGAAGCTTGCGTTGATGGAGTCTACTCTTCTCCTTGTCCTTCCTTTTTGTTTTGATTTTGTGGGATGAACAATGTGAAACTTGCTACCTATATATGTATGTATGGATGAAACCATTGTATATGGACTTTTTGCTTAATTGTTGGATATGTTGGCTATATATATGTTGGATATGGACTTTTGATTTGGTATATATATGTGTTGGATGATCATATCCATATGGCAGGGATATGTATGCTTGTTGAAAGTATTTTCAAATGAATATATATATATCTGTGAAATTGATTGAATTTAAGAAAAAATAGAATTAACAGGGGCAATACAGGCACTTTGCCGTCTGCCAGCAGACGGCAAAGAGCTTTGCCGTCCGCCAGCGGACGGCAAAGCTGCCACGTGGCAGCTACCTGTGCAACCTGGGGGCACCTGGGCTGGACTATTTGGGCACTTTGCCAGCTGCCAGCAGACGGCAAAGGCTGGTGTGCTTTGCCGTCTGCTGGCAGACGGCAAAGGGCATGCATTGGCCCCAGCTGACGTCAGCTGGCAGACGGCAAAGAACTTTGCGCCTTTGCCGTCTGCTGGCAGACGACAAAGTACGCCGTTAGCCACCTAACGGGCCTAACCCTATCCCTCTGCCGTCCAAGGCATTTGCCGTCTGCTTGCTTAGTATGGCTGACGGCAAACTTCTTTGCCGTCCACTTTATTTAAGCAGACGGCAAAGCAGCCCTCTGTCGTAGTTCATTCAGCCGGACGTGGGGCCGTCTGCTGGCTGACGGCAAAGGGCTTTGCCGTCCGCCAGACATTCCTTTGCCGTCTGCCATGGCAGACGGCAAAGTGCCTGATTCCTGTAGTGTATGCATTATGCCTAGCTAGGGGCATAAAACAATAGCGCTTGTTGGGAGGCAACCCAATATTTATCTTTACTGCAAATTTTATTTTCTTGTGTCACACAATTGTAGCTACTGTTATGATTGTGTTTTTATCTTTTAATTAGTGTTTGTGCCAAGTAATGCCTTTGGGATGATTTGGATGATAGTATGATTGATGCTGTTTGAAAACAGAAAGTTTTGAGTCCAGTGCTGGATTTTTGGTTTTGTACTGGAGCGTGATAAAATTCTGAGTTTTTCACACAGTATTTTGTATATGAATTTGTTATGTTGTCCTAATGTTTCAGAATTTTTGGAGTTACAGAAGTATAGCTTTTAAATATATCTTTACAGACTGTTCTGTTTTAGACAGATTCTGTTTTTGTTGCATAGTTTGCTTATTTTGATGAATCTATGGATTGTATCGGGGGATATAAGGCATGGGGAAGTTGGAGTACAGTAGCATTATGCCAATATTAAATATGAATCAATTTATAATAGTACCTAAAGTATAAGATTTGTTTGTTATACTAACGGATCTCACGAGGTTTCTGTTGAGTTTTGTGTGCTGAAGTTTTCAAGTTTTGGGTGAGACCACGATGGATGAAGGAATAAGGAGCGGCAAGAGCCTAAGCTTGGGGATTCCCAAGGCACCCCAAGGTAATATTCAAGGAATACTCAAGCATCTAAGCTTGGGGATGCCCCGGATGGCATCCCCTCTTTCGTCTACAACTATCGGTATATCACTTGGAGCTATATTTTTATTCATCACATGATATGTGTTTTACTTGGAGTGTCTTGTGCCATAGTTTTATTTTCTTTGTTTTCTTTTTAGTTTGCCACAATCATCTTTTCTGAACACACCTTTTTGAGAGGGACACACATTATTCTTGATTTGTTAGAATACTCTATGTGCTTGACTTATATCTTTTGAGCTAGACAGTTGCTCTAGTGCTTCACTCATATCTTTTAGAGCACGACGGTGGTTATATTTTAAAGAAATAGTTGCACTCTCATGCTTCACTTATATCTTTTTGAGAGTCTAATGAATAGCAATGGTAATATGCACGGGTTGTGAATTTGGTCCTAATATGATAGGTATTCAAGAGGGATATAATAAAAACTTTCATGTAGGTCACTGAATATGATAAGTTTGATTCCTTGCAATATTTTTGCAATATTAAGATGGTAATATGTGGGAGTACTAGTAGATAATTGTGGTTTAGTAAGAATATTGGTGTTAAGGTTTGTGATTCCCGAAGCATGCACGTATGGTCTGTCATTATGCTAAGAAGTTGGAGCATGATTTATTATTGATTGTCTACCTTATGAGTGGCGGTCGGGGACGAGCGATGGTCTTTTCCTACCTATCTATCCCCCTAGGGGCATGCGTAGTAGTACTTTGCTTCGAGGGCTAATTAAATTTCACAATAAGTATGTGAGTTCTTTATGACTAATGTGAGTCCATGGATTATACGCACTCTCACCTTTCCGCAATTTGCAAGCCTCTTCGGTACCGTGCATTGCCCTTTCTCACCTCGAGAGTTGGTGCAAACTTTGCCGGTGCATCCAAACCCCATGATATGATACGCTCTATCACACATAAGACTCTTTATATCTTCCTCAAAACAGCCACCATACCTACCTATTATGGCATTTCCATAGCCATTCCGAGATATATTGCCATGCAACTTTCACCGTTCTTTTCATATGACACACATCATCATCGTCATATTGCTTTGCATGATCATATAGCTGACATAGTATTTGTGTCTCAGCCACCGTTCATCATTTTCATAAATTTTACGCTAGTATCATTGCACATCCTAGTACACTGCCAGAGGCATTCATATAGAGCCATATTTGTTCTAGTATCGAGTTGTAATTTTTGAGTTGTAAGTAAATAGAAGTGTGATGATCATCATTATTAGAGCATTGTCCCAGTGAGATTAAAAAAGAGAGAGAGAGAAAAAAAGAGGGAGAAAAAAAGGGGCCAAAAAGAGCCAGCGAAAAAAATGAAAAATGAGAGAAAAAGAGAGAAGGGGCAGTGTTACTATCTTTTTCCATACTTGTGCTTCAAAGTAGCACCATGTTTTTCATATAGAGAGTCTCCTATGTTGTCACTTTCATATACTAGTGGGAATTTTTCATTATAGAACTTGGCTTGTATATTCCGATGTTGGGCTTCCTCAAATGCCCGAGGTCTTCATGAGCAAGTAAGTTGGATGCACACCCACTTAGTTTTTATTTTAAGCTTTCATACACGTATAGCTCTTAGTGCATCCGTTGCATGGCAATCCCTACTCCTCGCATTGACATCAATTGATGGGCATCTCCATAGCCCATTGATTAGCCGCGTCGATGTGAGACTATCTTCTTCTTTTTGACTTCCCCTTATTAACCTCTACCATCATATTCTATTCCACCCATAGTGCTATATCCATGGCTTGCGCTCATGTATTGCGTGGGGGTTGAAAAAGATGAAGCACGTTAAAAAGTATGAACCAATTGCTCGGCTTGTCATCGGGGTAGTGCATGATTAATACGTTATGTTAACAAGATGGAGCATGATAGGATTATATGATTTTGTAGGTATAACTTTCTTTAGCATTTTTATTTTGAAAGGCATGATTGTTTGTTAGTATGCCTGAGTATTGATGTCTTTATATCAAATTATAGACCATTGCTTTGAATCATTCGGATCTTAATATTCATACCATAGAAGAGATTACATGAAGAAATATGCTAGGTAGCATTCCACATCAAAAATTCTGTTTTTACCATTTACCTACTCGAGGACGGGCAGGAATTAAGCTTGGGGATGCTTGATACGTCTCCAACGTATCTATAATTTTTTATTGTTCCATGCTATTATAGTATAAATCTTGGATGTTTATTATGCAATTATATATCATTTTTTGGGACTAACCTCTTAACCTAGTGCCCAGTGCTAGTTGCTGTTTTTTGCCTGTTTTTGGCTTTTCACAAAATCAATATCAAACGGAGTCCAAATGAAGAAAAAACTTTGGATTAATTTTTTCTGGACCAGAAGGGACCCTCGAAGGTTCGGGAGAAGACCAGAAGAGCCACGAGGGAGCGACAAGCCCGGAGGGCGCGCCTGGGCCCCTCGTGGCACCTCTTGACCTAATTCCAGCGCTATAAATTCCCAAATATTCCCCATATACCAGAGAGCCACCTCGAATAACTTTTCCGCCGCCGCAAGCTTCTGTTCTTCCGCGATCCCATCTGGAGGCCTTTTCCGGCAATCTGCCAGAGGGGGAATCGATCACGGAGGGCTTCTTCATCAACCTTGCTGCCCTTCTGATGATGTGTGAGTAGTTTACCACAGACCTACGGGTCCATAGCTAGTAGCTAGATGGCTTCTTTTCTCTCTTTGATCTTCAATACAATGTTCTCCTCGATCTCCTTGGAGTTCTATTCGATGTGATCTTCTTTTGCGGTGTGTTTGTTGGGATCTGATAAATTGTGGGTTTATGATTAGATTATTCATGAGAAATATTTGAGTCTTCTCTGAACTCTTTTATGCATGATTGTTATAGCTTTGTATTTCTCTCCGATCTGTCCGTTTGGTTTGGCCAACTAGATTGATTTATCTTGCAATGGGAGAGGTGCTTTTTGATGGGTTCAATCTTGCGGTGTTCTATATCCCAGTGACTGAAAAGGACAAAACATGTATTTGTATTGTTGCCATTAAGGATAAAAATATGGGGTTTAATCATATTGTTCGAGTTTACTTTGTCTACATCATGTCATCTTGCTTAAGGCGTTACTCTGCTTTCATTAACTTAATACCCTAGATGCATGCTGGATAGCGGTCGGTGGGTGGAGTAATAGTAGTAGATGCAGGCAGGAGTCGGTCTACTTGTCTCGGACGTGATGCCTATATACATGATCATTTCTATGAATCCGTCATAACTATGCGCTTTTCTATCAATTGCCCAACAGTAATTTGTTTACCCACCGTATGCTATGCGTTCGAGAGAGAAGCCTCTAGTGAAAACTATGGCCCCCGGGTCTACTTTTATCATATATTAAATCCAAAAATACCTTTCTGCAATTTTATTTACTTTGTTTTATTTAGCAATTTACTTTATCTATCTATCACTATCAATCTTAATCCTTGCAAGTAACCGCCAAGGGGATTGACAACCCTCTTGTTTGCGTTGGGTGCTAGTATTTGCTTTTATGTTTGTAGGTGCTGCTAACAAGGTTTTGTGTGGTTCTCCTACTAGATT
The DNA here is from genome assembly GCA_039707655.1 of Elymus sibiricus. NCBI lineage: Eukaryota > Viridiplantae > Streptophyta > Magnoliopsida > Poales > Poaceae > Elymus > Elymus sibiricus. Next base: position 336,415,033 of record CM077666.1, read on the forward strand.
GATAACCTTGGTTCTTAACTAAGGGAAATACTTATCTCTACTGTACTGCATCATCCTCTCCTCTTCGGGGAAATCCCAACGCAGTTCACAAGGAGCAGTGCTTATAAAGCCTCAAGCGATGCTCCCACAACATCAAGTGACAAGCTAGTATCCAGTGAAGAGATCAACCTAATGGTGAAAAGATTCAACAAGTTCTACAAGAATAGAGGAAAAGAGAGAAGCTCCAACTCAAGACATTATGAGCAAAGATCATCTAGTCGTGACCGTAGTTGCTACAATTGTGGAAGACCCGGACACTACTCCAATGAGTGTACGGCACCTCACAAGAAAAGATATGAATCACCAAGAGGAAAGTATAGAAGAGATGGATCACCTTACAAGGAGAGATGGAGTAGAGATGATCGCTATGAATGAAGACCTTCTCGGAGAAGCAAGGATTCGGAAAGGAAGGACAAGTCATCCAAGAGCTACACTAGAAGAAGACATCAAGCTCATGTTGGTGAATGGGTTTCCGGCTCCGACTCCGACAACCAATCCGAGAGAAGTTACCACTCCAACTCCGACTATAGTCAAGATGAAGGTGTTGCTGGACTTGCTCTCGTATCCTCCAACTCCTATGATCTATTTGATTCACCAAAGGAAGGAATTGGAAGATGCTTCATGGCAAAAGGCCACAAGGTATCTGATACGTCCAATTTACATCATGTTTTCCTACTAATATTTATAATATAATTGGTCATTATTTCACTTTACGATGAAATTCTTATGCCTTTTCTCTCTTAATTTGCAAGATTTATATAAAGAGGGAGATTACCGACAGCTGGAATTCTGGACCTGAAATAGCTGCAGCTGAGATACCTATTCTACAGAGCTCCAAATGACCTGAAACTTCATGGAGATTTTTTATTGAATATATAAAAAATATTGGAATAAAGAAATACCAGAGGGGGCCCACCAGTTGTCCACAAGGCAACAGGGTGCGGCCACCCCCTGGGCGGGTGCATAAAGCAATAAAAATTGCTCCTTAAATATGTAAGAACTTTCATTGTAAGGGAAAATAAGCTTTGTGCGAACTTGTGATGGTGAAGAAATAAAAGCGACAGACTGCATAATAAAGGTTGCTATCACAAGGGGCAATATAAAGTGACGTTCCTTTGCATTAAGAGTTTGCACATCCAAAAATAAAAGGCGCATGACAACCTCTGCTTCCCTCTGCGAAGGGCCTATCTTTTACTTTTCTGTATTTACTTTTATGCAAGTCAATAGTGTTCCTCTCTATTCCGTTTTTATTTTTTCTCTTTGCAAGCATCATATGGTGGGGAAAGATGTAGGCACATATATCCAGTTGGATCTAAGTAATCATGAGTTAATATTGTTGACTTTACCCTTGAGGTGAATTGGTTGGGAGGTGAAACTATAAACCCCCTTCTTCCTATGTGTCTGACTGAAGCTTTCGCCCCACAAATATGCTGTGAGTGTCCGCAATCATAGAAGAGTAAATGATGGTTGAGTATGTGGACTTGCTAAACAAAAAGCTCTTACATAGACTCTTCCTGCAAATATGATGAATTGTGATTGTTTCACTAACTAAGAACATAGTTTGTTAGTTTTCAAGAAAGTTTATGCTTTATACTTCGATGTTGTAATGAATTATTACTTGTTCATGAGAAGTTTTATGATAATATATCACTGCTATAGTATTGATCATGATGCTTTCTTGTCCGTATTTTTTTTATCGACACCTCTCTCTCTAAACATGTGGTCATGATTATCGATTTTGGCTTTCGCTTGAGGACAAGCGAGGTCTAAGCTTGGGGGAGTTGATACGTCCAATTTGCATCATGTTTTCCTACTGGTATTTATAATATAATTGGTCATTATTTCACTTTATGATGCAATTCTTATGCCTTTTCTCTCTTAATTTGCAAGATTTATATAAAGAGGGAGATTACCGGCAGCTGAAATTCTGGACCTGAAATAGCTACAGTAGAGATACCTATTCTACAGAGCTCCAAATGACCTGAAACTTCACGGAGATTTTTTATTGAATATATAAAAAATATTGGAAGAAAGAAATACCAGAGGGGGCCCACCAGTTGCCCACAAGGTAACAGGGCACGACCACCCCCTAGGCGCGCCCTGATGCCTTGTGGGGCCCACAACAGGCCTCTGCCCCCCTCCTTCTGCTATATAAGCTCATTTGCCCTAAAAAATAAGGAGAGGACTTTCAAGACGAAGCACCGCCGTCTCGAGGCGAAACTTGGGCAGGAGCACTTTTGCCCTCTGGCGGAGCGATTCCACCGGGGATACTTCCCTCCGGGAGGGGGAAATCGAAGCCATCGACATCACCAACGATCCTCTCATCGTGGGAGGGCCAATCTTCATCAACATCTTCACCAGCACCATCTCATCTCAAACCCTAGTTCATCTCTTGTATTCAATCTTTGTCTCAAAACCTCAGATTGGTACCTGTGGGTTGCTAGTAGTGTTGATTACATCTTGTAGTTGATGCTAGTTGGTTTATTTGGTGGAATATTATATGTTCAGATCCTTAATGATATTCAATACTCCTCTGATCTTGAACATGAATATGATTTGTGAGTAGTTACGTTTGTTCTTGAGGACATGGGAGAAGTCTTGTTATAAGTAAATCATGTGAATTTGGTATTCGTTCGATATTTTGATGATATGTATGTTGTTGCTTCCTTTAGTGGTGTCATGTGAACGTCGACTACATGACACTTCACCATACTTGGGCCTAAGGGAAGTCATTGTGGAGTAATAAGAAGATGATGGGTTGCTAGAGTGACAGAAGCTTAAACCCTAGTTTATGCGTTATTCCGTAAGGGGCTGATTTGGATCCATATGTTTCATGCTATGGTTAGATTTATCTTAATTCTTCTTTCGTAGTTGAGGATGCTTGCGAGAGGGGGTAATCATAAGAGGGTTGCTTGTTCAAGTAAGAACAGCACCCTAGCACCGGTCCACCCTCATATCAAATTATCAAAGTAGCGAACGCGAATCAAATAAACATGATGAAAGTGACTAGACGAGAATTCCCATGTGTCCTTGAGAACGCTTTGCTTTATATAAGAGACCATTCTGGCTTGTCCTTTTCTATAAAAAGGATTGGGACCTTGCTGCAATTTTGTTACACTTGTTACTTGTTGCTTGTTACAAATTATCTTGCTACAAAACTATCAGTTACCGCTACTTTTAGTGCCTGCTGAAAACCGCTTATCATTTCCTTCTGCTCCTCGTTGGGTTCGACACTCTTACTTATTGAAATGACTACGATTGATCCCCTATACTTGTGGGTCATCAAGACTCTTTTCTGGCATCGTTGCCAGGGAGTGAAGCGCCTTTGGTAAGTGGAAATTGGTAAGGAAACATTATTATTACGTGCTGAAATTTATTGTCACTTGTCACTATGGAAAGTAATCCTTTGAGGGGTTTGTTCGGGGTATCTGCACCTCGACCGGAAGCAATAAGAGTTGCTCCTCAACCTACTGAACCTACTGAAAATATTTATTGTGAAATTCCTTTGGGTATGTTAGAGAAACTGCTAGCTAATCCTTATGCAGGAGATGGAACAATACATCCTGATATGCACTTGATCTATGTGGATGAAATTTGTGGATTGTTTAAGCTTGCAGGTTTATCCAAGGATAGAGTTAAGAAGAAGGTATTCCCTTTATCTTTGGAGGAAAAGGCATTTACATGGTATAGGCTATTGGATGATACCGGAACATGGGATTGGAACCGGTTGAAGCTAGAATTTCACCAGAAATTTTATCTTATGCATTTGGTTCATTGCTACTTGTAGTCTGCGTTGGTATTTCCCCGAAGAGGAGAGGATGATGCAGTACAGTAGAGATAAGTATTTCCCTCAGTTAAGAACCAAGGTTATCAATCCAGTAGGAGAACCAAGCAAAATTCCGTTAAGCGCACCTGCACACACAAGAGCAAACACTTGCACCCAACGCAAATAAGAGGGTTGTCAATCCTCTTAGCGGTTACTTGCAAGGATTAAGTCTGATAGAGATAAATTGATAAAGTAAATTACTAAACTAAATAAAAGTAAATAAATTGCAGCAAGGTATTTTTATGTTTTTTATATGATAAAGATAGACCAGGGGCCATAGTTTTCACTAGAGGCTTCTCTCTCGAGCGCAGAAACATACGGTGGGTAAACAAATTACTGTTGGGCCATTGATAGAAAAGCAAATAATTATGACAGATTCATGGCAATGATCATGTATATAGGCATCACGTTCGAGACAAGTAGACCGACTCCTGCCTGCATCTACTACTATTACTCCACTCATCGACCGACATCCAACATGCATCTAGAGTATTAAGTTAATAAAAACAGAGTAACGCCTTAAGCAAGATGACATGATGTAGAGAAGCAAATTCAAGCAATATGAATAAATCCCATCTTTTTATCCTTAATGGCAACAATACAAATACGTGTCATGTCCCTTTCTGTCACTGGGATTGAGCACTGCAAGATTGAACCCATCACAAAGCACCTCTCCCATTGCAAGATAAACCAATCTAGTTGGCCAAACCAAATCGATAGATCGGAGAGAAATACAAAGCTATATTTAATCATACATAAAAGAGTTCAGAGAAGACTCAAATATTTCTCATGAATAATCTGATCATAAACTCACAATTCATCGGATCCCAACAAACACACCAAAAAAGAAGATTACATCGGATAGAACTCCAAGAATATCAAGGAGAACATGGTATTGAAGATCAAAGAGAGAGAATAAGCCATCTAACTACTAGCTATGGACCCGTAGGTCTGTGGTAAACTACTCACACATCATCGGAGGGGCAGCAAGGTTGATGTAGAAGCCCTCCGTGATCGATTCCCCCTCCGGCAGAGTACCGGAAAAGGCCTCCAGATGGGATCGCGGAAGAACAGAGGCTTACGGCGGCGGAAAGGTTTTCTCTTCTGGCTCCCTGGTGGTTTCCGAATATTTTTGAATTTATAGGAGTGGAATTAGGTCAAACGGAGCCACGAGGGCCCCACAAGGCATCAGGGCGCCCCCCTGGGGTCGCGCCCTATTGCCTTGTGGAGGCTTCGTGAACCTTCTGGCCTCCTCTCCAAGTCTTCAGGGTCTCTTTTGTCCAGAAAAAAATCTCCAAAAAGTTTCGTGGCATTTGGACTTCGTTTGGTATTGATTGTCTGAAAAGCCAAAAACAAGCAGAAAACAGCAACTGGCACAGGGCACTAGGTTAATAGGTTAGTCCCAAAAGATGATATATAATTGCATATAAAAACATCCAAGATTGATACTATAATAGCATGGAACAATAAAAAATTATAGATACATTGGAGACGTATCATTCATCATGATCGGAATTATATATATAATTTTTGGCCTCGTGAAGGAGAAAGTATCGCTCAAGCTTGGGGGAGGCTTAAGTATATGATGCACACATGCCCCAATCATGAGCTCTCAAGAGAAATAAGTATAAAAAACTTTTATGCTCGGCTTTCTCGTAATGATCAATCCATGCTCGATACTTCTTCTACTGGTTCCTTTATAAAGAGAACTATTGAATTCAAATGGGATCTTCTGGAAAGAATTAAACGCAACTCCGAAGATTTGGGAAATCGACAAAGGTAAAGAGTCAGATATAAATCTTGAGTTTGATTGTGTTAAATCTTTTATGGAAACTGATGCTTTTCATAAGTTTAGTACTAAATATGGACTTGACTCTGAGATAGTAGCTACTTTTTGTGAATCATTTGCTGCTCATGTTGATCTCCCTAAGGAGAAATGGTTTAAGTTTCCTCCACCTATTGAAGTAAAGGTAGAACCCATTATAGCTCAAGAGGAAACAATTATTTATAATGTTGATCCAATTGTGCCTACTGCTTATATTGAGAAACCCCCTTTTCCTGTTAGGATTAAGGAACATGCTAAAGCTTCAACTGTGGTTAATAAAAGTAATATTAAATCAATTAAACCCTCTGAGCAAACTAAAGTAGAACCTAATATTGCAATGGTTAAAGATCTTTTGGTTGATAATATTGATGGACATGTCATATACTTCTGTGATGAAGCAACTAGAATTGCTAAGCCAGAAACCAAATATAAAAATAAACCTGTGCTACTTGTAGTCTGCGTTGGTATTTCCTCGAAGAGGAGAGGATGATGCAGTATAGTAGAGATAAGTATTTCCCTCAGTTAAGAACCAAGGTTATCAATCCAGTAGGAGAACCAAGTAAAATTCCGTTAAGCGCACCTGCACACACAAGAGCAAACACTTGCACCCAACGCAAATAAGAGGGTTGTCAATCCTCTCAGCAGTTATTTGCAAGGATTAAATCTTATCGAGGTAAATAGATAAACTAAACTACTAATTAAAATAAAAGTAAATAAATTGCAGCAAGGTATTTTTAGGTTTTTAATATAATAAAGATAGACCCGGGGACCATAGTTTTCACTAGAGGCTTCTCTCTTGAGCACATAAACATACGGTGGGTAAACAAATTACTGTTGGGCAATTGATAGAAAAGCAAATAATTATGATGGATTCATGGCAATGATCATATATATAGGCATCACGTCCGAGACAAGTAGACCGACTCCAGCCTGCATCTACTACTATTACTCCACCCATCGACCGCTATCCAGCATGCATCTAGGGTATTAAGTATGAAACAGAGTAACACCTGAAGCAAGATGACATGATGTATGATACGTCTCCAACGTATCTATAATTTATGAAGTATTCATGCCATGTTTATTATAGTTTTGTATGATTTTGGTGCACTTTTATATGGCTTTTATATGATTTTTATGGACTAACATATTGACCTAGTGCCCAGTGCCAGTTGCTGTTTTCTGCTTGTTTTTGGTTTTCCAGAAAATCCATATCAAATGAAGTCCAAATGCAGCGATACTTTTTGACGATTTTTTCTGAAAGGAAACAGACCCAAGAAGCTTCGGAGGAGCGGCAGAAGAGCCACAGGGGCCCCACGAGCCACCTGGGAGCGCCCCCCCCCCCCAGGCGTGCCCTGGTGCCTTGTGGGCCCCCTGTGGCACCTCTTTGCGTGATTCCAACGCTGAAAAATCATATATATTCAGAAACCCCCGAAAGTTAACCTAGATGAGTTTTTACGCCGCCGCAAGCCTCTGTACCAAGGAGATCCCATCTGGAGCCCTTTTCCGGCACCCTGTCGGAGGGGGGAATCATCACCGGAGGCCATCTTCATCATCCCGGCGGTCTCCATGACGAGGAGGGAGTAGTTCACCCTCGGGGCTGAGGGTATGTACTAGTAGCTATGTGTTTGATCTCTCTCTCGTGTTCTTAATTTGGCACGATCTTGATGTTCCACGAGCTTTGTTAATATAGTTGGATCATATGGTGTTTCTCCCTCTCTATCTTGTTGTGATGAATTGAGTTTTTACCTTTGAGGTTTCACTATTATCGGATTGAATACTTTTATGGATTTGAGAACACTTGATGTATGTCTTGCATATGAATACCCGTGGTGACAATGGGGTATTATATTGATTCACTTGATATATGTTTTGGCACTCAACTCGCGGATTCCTGAGGTGACATTGGGGTAATCTATGCATAGGGGTTGATGCACGTTTTCGTCCTACTTTCTCCGGTAGAAATCTTGGGGCACTCTTTGAAGTTCTTTGTGTGGATTGAATATTATGAATCTGAAGTTGTTTGATGCATATCAAATAATCAACTCACGGATACTTGTGGTGACATTGGAGTATCTAGGTGACATTAGAGTTGGTTGATGTGTAGCATATGGTGTTATTTTAGTACGAACTCTAGGGCTGTTCGTGACACTTATAGGGATGGCTCAACAGATTGATCGGAAAGAATAACTTTGAGGTGGTTTCATACCCTACAACAATTTCTATCTTATGTTCTCCATGAATAGGAACTTTGGAGTGATTCTTTATCGCATGTTGCGGGATTGTTATATGATCCAATTATGTTAGCATTGTTGAGAGATTGCACTAGTGAAAGTATGAACCCTAGGCCTTGTTTTCAAGCATTGCAATACCGTTTGTGCTCACTTTTGTTACTTGCTACCTTGCTGTTTTTATATTTTCAGATTACAAAAACCTATATCTACTATCCATACTACACTTGTAGCACCATCTCTTCGCCGAACTAGTGCACCTATACAATTTGTCATTGTATTGGGTGTGTTGGGGACACAAGAGATTTCTTGTATTTGGTTGCAGGGTTGTTTGAGAGATACCATCTTCATCCTACGCCTCCCACGGATTGATAAACCTTAGGTCTTCCACTTGAGGGAAAATTGCTACTGTCCTACAAAACTCCGCGCTTGGAGGCCCAACACGAGTCTACAAGAATAAGTTGTGTAGTAGACATCAAGCTCTTTTCTGGCGCCGTTGCCGGGGAGGTGAGTGCTTGAAGGTATATCTTTAGATCTTGCAATTGAATCTTTTAGTTTCTTGTTTATCACTAGTTTTGTTTTATAAAAAGAAAACTACAAAAAAATGGAGTTGAGGTTGCCTCATATTATTCGTCTTTATAATGTCTTTCTTGAAAATGATGGATCGGAAAATTGTGCTCAATTGATAGAAGAAGAATTCATGTTGTTAGTATGAATTCTATGAATATCCAAAATACTAATGATGATTGCACTAGTCATGACAAAAATGTTTCTTATAAGCATGTCAATTTTTGTGGAGTACATAAAGTTTGTGAAGACATGCCTTATAGGGATGATAGATTTTGTAAGAAGCATAAACATGATAGAAACAATTTTTTGCTCAAAGTGATAGATGAATTTGCTACAAAATTATGTTCTCTTTATCCTATTACTTGTGAACTTTGCAATAAAGTTGGTCACCTTAATTTCCAATGCATACTCTTTCATAATTGAATCATGGCTAAATATTGTAATGACTTGACCACCCTTGAACTATATAATGAGCTTTATCTATTTTTGGGGTGTGAAGAATTGATACATAAAAATAGTTGGTTTGAAGTATTCATTCTCACAGACAACATTGAAACTAATCTAAAGGAAATCTATATGTTTTGTATGGTAAATTGCAATGAGAATGCTTATATTGCCAACTATAGAAAGACGGGAAAACCAATAGAATATAAAAGGAACACTAATGAAAGGGTAAAGATTTGCACTTTCCCTCCTATTGTCTATCATGATGAAATAGGTGACGAGGAGGAGCTTCCTATTCAACCAATCTCATCAATAAGAAGCTCGGAAAAATTGATTAAACCCACACATGATGTGGTGAAGAAGAAGAAAAGAAGAAAGAGTAGAGGTAAAAAGGTATCCCTCCCAAATAATGTTGCTCCTATTATTGTTGTGCCTCATGAGAGTGAATCAAAAATAATTGTGGAAGATGATATACTTGATGATGATATTGCTTCTTTGTCTTATGGTACAAAGCCCGAAGGAACTATTGAGGATGATTTTATTATGCCTATTACTCATTATGATGATTATGATTAGGAAAATAATGATACTTCTTATAATCTTGAAAATCTTTTTGGCACCAACTTAGAAAATTGTGATGATAATAATTGTTATACTATTGGTGCTATTCATACTATTGATGATAATAGTGATTATGCTAATGATATGCCAAGCCACAAGCTTGGGGATGCTATGTTTGATGAGAATGACATGTTTGAGAATTTATTTGCTGTAATTAATGTTTGTCCCAAGCTTGGGGATGCTATGCTTAATGAATATGATATTTTTAGTCCCCCTACTTTGAATGATCAAATTTGTTATGATGATTGCATGCCTCCTATTTATGATGATTGCAATATTTATGAAAGTGGGTTTGGAAGAGTGTAAACTCTAGATAATAATTATCCCACTATTTTGGAGGGTGTTCAATCTTATTTTAATAATGATAAAAGTGTATTTGGAAAGGTCATGACTTTATTTAATGTTGAATCCACTACTTTGGAAGAGGTTTCAATTGATTATGATGATAACAAAATTGCTACTTATGATGATTATTGTGATGATACTTATGTTATGAAAAAGAGTGATGATTATTATTATAATACTTGTCATAATTATGAATACATTTTTACTGAACATTACTCTTTTAATGTGGAAACAATTTTTAGTATTCAAGTATCATATGATACTCCCACTATTATGAATGAGAAGAAAATTGCTTGTGTGGAGAGTAATAAAAATTCTATGCTTGTAGGTCATGAAAAGAATGCTTTATGTGATAGTTATATTGTTGAATTCATTCATGATACTACTGAAAATTATTATGAGAGAGGATCATATGCTTGTAGGTGTTGCAATAATATCAAGATTCCTCTCTATGTGTTGAAAGTTTTGAAGTTATGCTTATTTTGCCTTCCTATGCTAGTTGATTCTTGCTCCCATAAATTGTTTGCTCACAAAATCCATATGCATAGGAAGTGGGTTAGGCTTAAATGTGCTTGTCATATGATTCATGATGCTCTCTTTGTGTTTCAATTCTTTACTTTTATGCGAGCATCATTGAAATCATCATGCCTAGCTAAAAAGGCATTAAAGAAAAGCGCTTGTTGGGAGACAGCCCAACATTTACCACTACTGTTTTTTTGTGTTCACATGATTAAGATACTGTGGTAATCATGTTTTATATGTTTTATTTCAATAATGTGCCAAGTAAAGCCTTTGGGATAGTGTGGATGCTTGTTGATTTGATTCCGTGCAAAAACAGAAACTTTTGCGTCCAGTGCTGGAATTTCTATTATGTACTGGAGCGTTAGAAAATTCTGAAATTTTTAAATACTATTGGTTTACAAATTTTTTACGTTTTCCTAATTTTTCAGAATTTTTGGAGGTACAGAAGTATGGTTTTTAAATCGCTCACTACATGCTGTTCTATTTTTGACAGATTCTATTTTCGGTGCATAGTTTGCTTGTTTTAGTGTTTCCATAGCTTATATTGAGTAATATAAATTGTGGAAATGATAGACTGCAGTAGGAATTATGTGAGGACAATTATGAATCTTGTCTTGACAGTACCTAAGTGGATGATTTATTTTTATCATACTAACCTATCTCACAAGTTCCGTTAAGTTTTGTGTGATTGAAGTTTTCAAGTTTTGGGTGAGATATCGATATGAGGAAAATAAGGAGTGGCAAGACCCTAAGCTTGGGGATGCCCAAGTCACCCCAAGGTAATATTCAAGGAATACCCAAGCAACTAAGCTTGGGGATGCCTCGGAAGATATCCCCTCTTTCGTCTTCAACACTATCGGTAACTTCACTTGGAGCTATATTTTTATTTGTCACATGATATGTGTTTTGCTTGGAGCATCATTTTATTTTGTTAATATTTGCTTTCTGTTATCAATAATCATGTTTTGTATCTTTTAGTTCAATAAAATGCCAATTATAGCCTTTACCATGCTCAGTTTGCAAGTTCATGTGTTGCTGTTTGAAAACAGAAAGTTTTCTGTTATGTCCAGAATATTACTGAATATTCAGAACATGAGAAAAATCTCAAATTTTTACACAGTAAGCATGCATGAGTTCTCTATCACGTGGTAATTTTTGAGAATTTTTGGAGTTAGGGAAGTATGGATTCTTATTCCCCTTTTACAGACTGTTCTGTTTTGGCAGATTTCGGTTATAGTTGCATTGTTTGCTTATGTTGCTTGTTTAATGTTTATATTTTTGGATAGGAGTATTAAATATGAAGAGGCATTTGGTATTCAATGTTTAATTATAATTTTTGTGATTTTCTACAGTATAGAATGTTGAGGTTTTGAGTTGATTTATACTAACTTATCTCACGAGTTCTTGTTGAGTTTTGTGTGGATGAAGTTTTTAAGATTTAGGAGAAGCCATGATATGAGAGGAATTAAGGAGACACAAAAGCTCAAGCTTGGGGATGCCCAAGGCATCCCAAGATAACATTCCAAGAAGTCTCAAGCAACTAAGCTTGGGGATGCCCCGGTTGGCATCCCACCTTTCTTCATCAACACCTATCGGTTAGCCTTAGTTTTTACTTGTTCACATGTTATGTGCTATTCTTGGAGTGTCCTTTCATTTTCGTTTTGTTTGTTGTTTTAATAAAATTATCAAGATCTGAAATCTTAAATGAGAGAGAATCCTCACATAGCTACCTATTTACTTAACTACTCATTTGATCTTCACTTATATCTTTTTGGAGTAGTTTGTCATTTGCTCTAGTACTTCAGTTATATCTTTTTGAGCACGGTGGTGATTATATTTTGAAGAAATACATACACTCTCATGCTTCACTTATATTATTTTGAGAGTTGACAATAGTAATGGCAATATGCTCAAGATATGAATTTGGTCCCAAAGTGATGAATATTCAAGAGGGATATAATAAAAAAAACTTTCATGAAAGATCATTGGATATGATAAGTTTGATTCCTTGCAATAGTTTTGCGATATGGAGATGATAATATGTGAGTCATGTTGGTGAGTAATTGTGATTTAGTAAGAATATTAGTGTTAAGGTTTGTGAATCCCTATGCATGCACATAAAGTCAATAGTTATGCAACGAAATTATATCCTACTTATGGTGCATTATTCGGTGTTAGTTATGTTCAATGCATGTTTATGACCATTTTCACTTTTTGGTTGGTTGCTTCTCAATCTATTTGCTAGCCTTCATTTGTACTATGCGGAAATACTGCTTGTGCATCCAAACTCCATAAACCCAAATTGTGCCAAATGAGTCCACCATACCTACCTATATGCGGTATTTCCATGCCGTTCCAAGTAAATTTGCATGTGCAAACTCTAATTTTTCAAAATAATTTTCTGTTTTGTGTGCCCGTACCGCTCATGAAGCGGCAGGGAGTGGCCAATATTTTCCATGTTAGGTGTGTTATTCTCATGATGAGTGTTTATTCACTTGTCATTGCACGAGAGAGTGGCTGGTAATAGGGATGCCCAGTCCCATAATGAATCAAAAATAATAATAACAAAATTCCTTGGAAAGTGTTGGTATGGAGGGCACCCGTGGATACGGCTAGCCATGGATTGTGAAAGAATGGTGGAAAGGAAATAAACTTTATTTTCTGTTTGGGAACCACCTATGATGTGTCTACCATGGAAAATATTGGGAATTCTCGGTCGTTTTCGTTGACAGGAAAAGCATGCCTCTCAAAAATACTTTTATCTCTCTAATTTAAGCTTTGAGCTCTGGCACATTTGAAAATCTCTGCTTCCCTCTGCGAAGGGCCTATCTATTTACTTTTATGCAATTTTTATATTTATTTTGAGTCTCCATATTCTCTTACAAAGCACCAACTAGAGAGCACTATTGTCATACTTGTGCATTGTGTGTAGCTAATATTGAGTGTGTTTCATGAACGGATCAATGATTGAGCATAATGGGCTAGGGATAACTTTCTTTAGTATTGATATTTTGAAAGACATGGTTGCTTGTTAGTATGCTTGAGTATTTATGTCTTCATGTCAAATTATAGACTATTGCTTTGAATCATTCAAGTCCAAGTGTCCATGCAACAAAAGAAAAGATTATATGATGATTATGATAGGTAGCATTCCACATCAAAATTTCTGCTTTTAATTGCTACTTTATCATGATGACTTTTATGAGAAAAGGTTGTTGTTATGATGCTAGAAAAAGTGATTGGAATTAACATTGATCAAACTTATGCACTATGCTAGCATTCACACTTCATAAATTATTTCTTTTATCATTTACCTACTCGAGGATGAGCAGGAATTAAGCTTGGGGATGCTGATACGTCTCCAACGTATCTATAATTTATGAAGTATTCATGCCATGTTTATTATAGTTTTGTATGATTTTGGTGCACTTTTATATGGCTTTTATATGATTTTTATGGACTAACATATTGACCTAGTGCCCAGTGCCAGTTGCTGTTTTCTGCTTGTTTTTGGTTTTCTAGAAAATCCATATCAAATGAAGTCCAAATGCAGCGAAACTTTTTGACGATTTTTTCTGGAAGGAAACAGACCCAGGAAGCTTCGGAGGAGCAGAAGAAGAGCCACAGGGGCCCCACAAGCCACCTGGGCACGCCTGCCCCCCCCCACCCCAGGCGTGCCCTGGTGCCTCGTGGGCCCCCTGTGGCACCTCTTTGGGTGATTCCAACACTGAAAAATCATATATATTCAGAAACCCCGAAATTTAACCTAGATGAGTTTTTACGCCGCCGCAAGCCTCTATACCAAGGAGATCCCATCTGGAGCCCTTTTCCGGCACCCTGCCGGAGGGGGGAATCATCACCAGAGGCCATCTTCATCATCCCGGCGGTCTCCATGACGAGGAGGGGGTAGTTCACCCTCGGGGCTGAGGGTATGTACTAGTAGCTATGTGTTTGATCTCTCTCTCTCTCGTGTTCTTGATTTGGCACAATCTTGATGTACCGCGAGCTTTGTTAATATAGTTGGATCATATGGTGTTTCTCCCTCTCTATCTTGTTGTGATGAATTGAGTTTTTACCTTTGAGGTTTCACTATTATCGGATTGACTACTTTTATGGATTTGAGAACACTTGATGTATGTCTTGCATATGAATACCCGTCGTGACAATGGGGTATTATATTGATTCACGTGATATATGTTTTGGCACTCAACTCGCGGATTCCCGAGGTGACATTGGGGTAATCTATGCATAGGGGTTGATGCACGTTTTCGTCCTACTTTCTCCGGTAGAAATCTTGGGGCACTCTTTGAAGTTCTTTGTGTGGATTGAATATTATGAATCTGAAGTTGTTTGATGCATATCAAATAATCAACTCACGGATACTTTTGGTGACATTGGAGTATCTAGGTCACATTAGAGTTGGTTGATGTGTAGCATATGGTGTTATTTTAATACGAACTCTAGGGCTGTTCGTGACACTTATAGGGTTGGCTCAATAGATTGATCGGAAAGAATAACTTTGAGGTGGTTTCGTACCCTACAACAATTTCTATCTTATGTTCTCCATGAATAGGAACTTTAGAGTGATTCTTTATCGCACGTTGAGGGATTGTTATATGATCCAATTATGTTAGCATTGTTGAGAGATTGCACTAGTGAAAGTATGAACCCTAGGCCTTGTTTTCAACAATTGCAATACCGTTTGTGCTCACTTTTGTTACTTGCTACCTTGCTGTTTTTATATTTTCAGATTACAAAAACCTATATCTACTATCCATACTACACTTGTATCACCATCTCTTCGCCGAACTAGTGCACCTATACAATTTGTCATTGTATTGGGTGTGTTGGGGACACAAGAGATTTCTTGTATTTGGTTGCAGGGTTGTTTGAGAGATACCATCTTCATCCTATGCCTCCCACGGATTGATAAACCTTAGGTCATCCACTTGAGGGAAAATTGCTACTGTCCTACAAAACTTTGCGCTTGGAGGCCCAACACGAGTCTACAAGAATAAGTTGTGTAGTAGACATCAATGTAGAGAAGCAAATTCAAGCAATATGAATAAACCCCATCTTTTTATCCTTAATGGCAACAATAAAAATACATGTCATGTCCCTTTTTGTCACTGGGATTGAGCACCGCAAGATTGAACCCATCACAAAGCACCTCTCCCATTGGAAGATAAATCAATCTAGTAGGCCAAACTAAACCGATAGATCGGAGAGAAATACAAAGCTATAACAATCATGCATAAAAGAGTTCGGAGAAGACTCAAATATTTCTCATGAATAATCTGATCATAAACTCACAATTCATCGGATCCCAACAAACACACCGCAAAAGAAGATTACATCAGATAGAACTCCAAGAACATCGAGGAGAACATTGTATTGAAGATCAAAAAGAGAGAAGAAGAAGCCATCTAGCTACTAGCTATGGACCCGTAGGTCTGTGGTAAACTACTCACACATCATCAGAAGGGCAGCAAGGTTGATGTAGAAGCCCTCCGTGATCGATTCCCCCTCCGGCAGAGTACCGGAAAAGGCCTCCAGATGGGATCGCGGAAGAACAGAGGCTTGCGGCGGCGGAAATGTTTTTTCTTCTGGCTCTCTGGGGTTTCCCAATATTTGTGAATTTATAGAAGTGGAATTAGGTCAAACGGAGTCACGTGGGCCCCACAAGGTACCACGGCGCGCCCCCCTGGGGCGCGCCCTAGTGTCTTGTGAAGCCTCCGTGAGGCTTCTGGCCTCCTCCTGAAGCTTCCCAGGTTTCTTTTGTCCTGAAAAAAATCTCCAAAAAGTATCATGGCATTTGGACTTCATTTGGTACTATTTCTCTGAAAAGCCAAAAACAAGCAGAAAACAGCAACTGGCACTAGGCACTGGGTTAATAGGTTAGTCCCAAAAAATGATATATAATTGCATACAACTGCATATAAAAACATCCAAGATTGATACTATAATAGCATGGAACGATCAAAAATTATAGATACGTTGGAGACGTATCAAGCATCCCCAAGCTTAATTCCTGCTCATCCTCGAGTAGGTAAATGATAAAAACAGATTTTTTGATGTGGAATGCTACCTATCATGTTTCATCATGTAATCTCTCTCTTACGGTATGAATAATAAGATCCAAATGATTCAACGCAATAGTCTATAATTTGATATAAAGACATCAATACTCAGGCATACTAGCAAACAATCATGTCTTTCAAAATAAAAATGCTAAAGAATGTTATCCCTACAAAATCATATAATCCTGTCATGCTCCATCTTCTTCACACAAAGTATTTATCATGAACAACCACGGTTTTAGCCAAGCAATTGGTTCACACTTTTTAACGCGCTTCAGCTTTTTCAACTCCCACTCAATACATGAGCGCAAGCCATGGATATAGCACTATGGGTGGAATAGAGTATGGTGATAGAGATAAATAGGAGAAGTCAAAAATGGAGAAAGTCTCACATCAACGAGGCTAATCAACGGGCTATGAAGATGCCCATCAATTGATGTCAATGCGAGGAGTAGGGATTGCCATGCAACGGATGCACTAAGAGCTATAAGTGTATGAAAGCTCAACATGAAAACTTAGTGGGTGTGCATCCAACTTGCTTGCTCATGAAGACCTCGAGCATTTGAGGAAGCCCATCATCGGAATATACAAGCCAAGTTCTATAATGAAAAATTCCCACTAGTATATGAAAGTGACAAAATAGGAGACTCTCTATATGAAAAACATGGTGCTACTTTGAAGCACAAGTGTGGAAAAAGATAGTAACATTGCCCCTTCTCTCTTTTTCTCTCATTTATTTAATTTTTTTTTCTTTTTTTCACTTTTTTCTTTATATATTTTTCTTTTCCTTTTTTTTCATGGCTCTTTTTTGCCTCTTTTTTTTCTTTTTTTTTCTTTTTTTTTCTTTTTTTTCGTCCGGAGTCTCATCCCGACTTGTGGGGGAATCATATCCACCATCATCCTTTCCTCACTAGGACAATGCTCTAATAATGATGATCATCACACCTCTATTTACTTACAACTCAAAAATACAACTCGATACTAGAACAAAAATATGACTCTATATGAATGCCTCTGGCAGTGTACCAGGATGTGCAATGATGCTAGCGTAACATGCATAAAAATGATGAATGGTGGTTGAGCCACAAATACTATGTCAGCTATATGATCATGCAAAGCAATATGACAATGATGATGTGTGTCATAAAAACGGAACGGTGGAAGTTGCATGGCAATATATCTCGGAATGGCTATGGAAATGCCATGATAGGTAGGTATGGTGGCTGTTTTGAGGAAGATATAAAGAGGCTTATGTGTGATAGAGCGTATCATATCACGGGGTTTGGATGCACCGGTGAAGTTTGCACCAACTCTCGATGTGAGAAAGGGCAATGCACGGTACCGAAGAGGCTAGCAAATTGCGGAAGGGTGAGAGTGCGTATAATCCATGGACTCACATTAGTCATAAAGAACTCACATACTTATTGCGAAAGTTTATTAGCCCTCGAAGCAAAGTACTACTATGCATGCCCCTTGGGGGGAGGTTGATAGGAGTTAACCATCGCGCGCCCCCGACCGCCACACAAAGGAAGACAATCAATAATAAATCATGCTCCAACTTCTTAGCATAACGACAGATCATACATGCATGCTTCGGAAATCACAAACCTTAACACAATTATTCTTACTAAACCACAATTATCTACAAATACCACCCTCATATTACCATCTTAATATCGCAAAACTATTGCAAGGAATCAAATTTATCATATTCAGTGATCAACATGAAAGTTTTTATTATATCCCTCTTGAATACATATCATATCAGGACCAAATTCATAACCCGTGCATATTACCATTGCTATCATGAGACTCTCAAAAAGATATAAGTGAAGCATGAGAGTGCAAATATTTCTTTAAAATATCATCACCGCCGTGCTCTAAAAGATATAAGTGAAGCACTAGAGCAACTGCCTAGCTCAAAAGATATAAGTGAAGCACATAGAGTATTCTAACAAATCACGAATAATGTGTGTCCCTCTCAAAAAGGTGTGTTCAGCAAAGATGATTGTGACAAACTAAAAATCAAACAAACTATTTCACAAGATGCTCCAAGTAAAACACATATCATGTGATGAATAAAAATATAGCTCCAAGTGAGTTACCGATAGATTGTAGACGAAAGAGGGGATGCCTTCCGGGGCATCCCCAAGCTTAGATGCTTGTGTATTCCTTGAATATTACCTTGGGGTGCCTTGGGCATCCCCAAGCTTAGGCTCTTGCCACTCCTTATTCCTTTGTCCATCGTAGTCTCACACAAAACTTGAAAACTTCAGCACACAAAACTGAACAGAAACCTCGTGAGATCCGTTAGTATAACAAACAAATCTTTAACTTTAGGTACTGTTGTAAATTGATTAATATTTAATATTGGCATAATTATACTGTACTCCAACTTCTCCATAACTCATACCCCCCGATATGATCCATAGATTCATCAAAATAAGCAAACTATGCAACAAAAACAGAATCTGTCTAAAACAGAACAGTCTGTAAAGATCTATTTAAAAGCCATACTTCTATAACTCCAAAAATTATGAAAACTTAGGACAACGTGGGAAATTCATATACCAATACTGTGTAAAAATTTCAGATTTTTATGACGCTCTAGTACAAAATTAAAATTCCAGCACTGGACGTAAAACTTTCTGTTTTCCAAACAGCATCAATTATACTATCTTCCAAATCATCCCAAAGGCATTACTTGGCACAAACACTAATTAAAACATAAAAACATAATCATAACTGAAGCTATAATCATGCAAATACTCAATAACATAAATGAAAAGTTTATTGGGTTGTCTCCCAACAAGCTCTTTCTTTATAGCCATTAAAATAGGCTTTGCGATTTTAATGATCCTCACATGAAAGGTAAGAATAGAAACACAAAGAGAGCATCATGAAGCATATGAAAAACACACTTAAGTACAACATACTTCCTATGCATAGGCATTTTATAGGAGAACAAATTATCAAGACAAGGAATCTCTAGCATATGCAAGGAAGAAGAACGGAGCATTAATAGTTTGAACTTCAAGAGAGGTAATTGAGTAACATGAAAATTTCTACAACCATATTTTCCTCTCTCATAATAATTATATGTAGGATCATAGTCAAATTCAACAATATAGCTATCATATAAAATATTCTCTTCATGATCCATATGCATAAAAGTTTTATAACCTTCCAAGATAGTGGGATTAACATCAACTAAAGTCATGACCTCTCCAAGCCCACTTTTATCAAAAAATTCATAAGATTGAACATTCTCCCAAGTAGTGGGATCATTATTACTTAAAGTTGACACTCTTCCAAACCCACTTTTAATAGTATTGAAAATTTTATTATCAGTAACATATTCATCATGAGGCCTAAATAAATTTTCAATATCATAAGAAGCAATATCACCCCAATCATGATCATTGCAATAAGTAGTGGACATAACAAAATTATCATCCCCAAGCTTGTAGTTTTGCATATTATTAGCACAATTCACATTAATAGAATTTATAGTAACATCATTGCAATCATGCTTTTAAATCAAGGAGCTATCATGAATCACTTTATAAATTTCTTCTTGTAACACTTCATCACAATTTTCAGATTCATGATTTTCAAGCAAAACTTCATAGAGATAATCAAGTGCACTCAACTCACTAGCAATTGGTTCATTATAATTGGATATTTTGAAAAGATTAGCAAGTGGATGAGGATCCATAGTGATCTTAAATTTTTGTTTTACTTACTGTTCTTGAGTGTTATCATGGCAATAAAAGCAAGCAAGCAAATAAAATATTTTTGGGTTTTTGTAAAAAAAAATTAGAAGTGAGGGAGATGAAAACAAGAGGAAAATGCAAATAAAAGATAAATAAAGTAAATGCAAGTGAATGATAATTTGTGCGAAGGTACTTGGTAATTTTGATGATGTCTCCCCGGCAACGGCGCCAAAAATTCTTCCTGCTACTTGTAGTCTGTGTTGGTATTTCCCCGAAGAGGAGAGGATGATGCAGTACAGTAGAGATAAGTATTTCCCTCATTTAAGAACCAAGGTTATCAATCCAGTAGGAGAACCAAGCAAAATTCCGTTAAGTGCACCTGCACACACAAGAGCAAACACTTGCTCCCAACGCAAATAAGAGGGTTGTCAATCCTCTTAGCAGTTATTTGCAAGGATTAAATCTTATCGAGGTAAATAGATAAACTAAACTACTAATTAAAATAAAAGTAAATAAATTGCAGCAAGGTATTTTTAGGTTTTTTATATAATAAAGATAGACCCAGGGACCATAGTTTTCACTAGAGGCTTCTCTCTTGAGCACATAAACATACGGTGGGTAAACAAATTACTGTTGGGAAATTGATAGAAAAGCAAATAATTATGACGGATTCATGGCAATGATCATGTATATAGGCATCACGTCCAAGACAAGTAGACCGACTCCTGCCTGTATCTACTACTATTACTCCACCCATCGACCGCTATCAAGCATGCATCTAGGGTATTAAGTATGAAACAGAGTAACGCCTTAAGCAAGATGACATGATGTAGAGAAGCAAATTCAAGCAATATGAATAAACCCCATCTTTTTATCCTTAATGGCAACAATGCAAATACGTGGCATGTCCCTTTCTGTCACTGGGATTGAGCACCGCAAGATTGAACCCATCACAAAGCACCTCTCCCATTGCAAGATAAATCAATGTAGTAGGCCAAACTAAACCGATAGATCGGAGAGAAATACAAAGTATAACAATCATGCATAAAAGAGTTCAGAGAAGACTCAAATATTTCTCATGAATAATCTGATCATAAACTCACAGTTCATCGGATCCCAACAAACACACCGCAAAAGAAGATTACATCGGATAGAACTCCAAGAACATCGAGGAGAACATTGTATTGAAGATCAAAGAGAGAGAAGAAGCCATCTAGCTACTAGCTATGGACCCTTAGGTCTGTGGTAAACTACTCACACATCATCGGAAGGGCAGCAAGGTTGATGTAGAAGCCCTCTGTGATCGATTCCCCCTCCGGCAGAGTACCAAAAAAGGCCTCCAGATGGGATCACGGAAGAACAGAGGCTTGCAGCGGCGGAAAGGTTTTTTCTTCTGGCTGTCTGGGGGTTTCCCAATATTTGTGAATTTATAGAAGTGGAATTAGGTCAAACGGAGTCACGTGGGCCCCACAAGGTACCACGACGCGCCCCCCTGGGGCACGCCCTAGTGCCTTGTGAAGCCTCCATGAGGCTTCTGGCCTCTTCCCGAAGCTTCCCATGTTTCTTTTGTCCAGAAAAAAATCTCCAAAACTTTTCATGGCATTTGGACTTCATTTGGTATTGTTTCTCTGAAAAGCCAAAAACAAGCAGAAAACAACAACTGGCACTAGGCACTGGGTTAATAGGTTAGTCCCAAAAAATGATATATAATTGCATACAATTGCATATAAAAACATCCAAGATTGATACTATAATAGCATGGAACAATCAAAAATTATAGATACGTTGGAGACGTATCAACCTGTAATAGGCATGACTGTTGTTTCTGTTAAAATAGAAGATCATTGCTATCATGGTTTATGTGATATTAGTGCTAGTGTAAGTGCTATTCCATTTTCTATTTATCAAGAAGTCATGAATGATATTGCACCTGTTGAGATTGAAGATATTGATGTTACTATTAAGCTTGCAAACAGAGATACTATTACATCACTTGGGATTGTTAGAGATGTTGAAGTCTTGTGTGGTTAGATCAAATACCCTACTGATTTTCTAGTTCTTGGATCACCGCAAGATGATTTTTGTACCATTATATTTGGTAGACCCTTCTTGAATACGGTTAATGCTAAAATTGATTGCAATAAAGAAACGGTCAGCGTTAATTTTGGTGATGTATCTCATGAGTTTAATTTCTCTAAGTTTCGTAGACAACCTCATGATAAAGAATTACCTAACAAACATGAAATTATTGGTCTTGCTTCTATTGTTGTGCCTCCTACCGATCCTTTAGAACAATATTTGTTAGACCATGAAAATGATATGCATATGAATGAAAGGAATGAAATAGATGAAATATTCTTTAAACAAGCACCTATTCTTAAACATAATTTGCCTATTGAAACCTTGGAAGATCCTCTCCCACCAAGAGTGATCATGTGTTTGAATTAAAGAAATTACCTGATACACTTAAATATGCTTATCTTGATGAAAATAAAATATATCATTTTATTATCAGTGCTAACCTTTCAGAGCATGAAGAGAAGAGATTACTTAAAACTCTGAGGAAGCACCATGCAACTATTGGATATACTCTGGATGATCTTAAGGGCATTAGTCCCACTCTATGTCAGCACAAGATTCATATGGAGCCAGATGCTAAACCAGTTGTTGATCATCAATGACGTTTGAATCCTAAAATGAAGGATGTGGTAAGAACTGAAATATTAAAGCTTCTGGAGGCAGTTATAATTTATCCTATAGCTGATAGTAGATGGGTAAGTCCTATTCATTGTGTCCCTAAGAAGGGAGGCATTACTGTTGTTCCTAATGATAAAAATGAACTTATCCCACAAAAATTGTAACTGGTTATAGGATGGTAATAGATTTCAGGAAATTAAATAAAGCTACTAGGAAAGATCATTACCCCTTGCCTTTTATTGATCAAATGTTAGAAAGATTATCTAAACATACACACTTTTGCTTCCTAGATGGATATTCTGGTTTCTCTCAAATACCTGTATCAAAAGAAGATCAAGAGAAAACCACTTTTACTTATCCTTTTGGAACTTATGCTTATAGATGTATGCCTTTTGGTTTATGCAATGCACCTGCTACCTTTCGAAGATGTATGACTGCTATATTCTCTGACTTTTGTGAAAAGATTGTTGAGGTGTTCATGGATGATTTTTCCGTTTACGGAACTTCTTTTGATGATTCCTTAAGCAACCTTGATCGAGTTTTGCAGAGATGTGAAGAAACTAATCTTGTCTTGAATTGGGAGAAGTGCCACTTTATGGTGAACGAAGGTATAGTCCTTGGGCATAAAATTTCTGAAAGAGGTATTGAAGTAGACAAAGCTAAAGTTGATGCAATTGAGAAAATGCCATGTCCTAAAGATATCAAAGGTATAATAAGTTTCCTAGGTCATGCCGGTTTCTATAGAAGGTTCATAAAAGACTTCTCTAAAATTTCTAGGCCTCTTACTAATCTCTTGCAAAAAGTTGTTCCATTTGTTTTTGATGATGATTGCGTAGAAGCCTTTGAAATACTTAAGAAAGCCTTGATATCTGCACCTATTGTTCAACCACCTGATTGGAACTTACCCTTTGAAATTATGTGTGATGCTAGCGATTATGCTATTGGTGCTTTTTTAGGTCAAAGAGTTGATAAGAAATTGAATGTTATTCATTATGCTAGTAAGACTCTAGACGGTGCTCAAAGAAATTATGCTACTACTGAGAAATAATTTTTAGCAGTTGTGTTTGCATGTGATGAGTTTAGATCTTATATTGTTGATTCTAAAGTAACTATTCACACCGATCATGCTGCTATTAAATATCTTATGGAAAAGAAACATGCTAAACCTAGACTTATTAGGTGGGTTGTTTTACTACAAGAATTTGATTTGCATATTGTCGATAGAAAGGGAGCTAAAAATCCAGTAGCTGATAATTTGTCTAGGATGGAAAATGTTCTTGATGACCCACTTCCTATTAATGATAATTTTCCCGATGAGCAATTAGCTGTGGTAAATGCTTCCCGCAATAATCCTTGGTATGCAGATTATGCTAATTATATTGTTGCTAAATATATCCCACCTAGTTTCACATACCAACAAACGAAAAAGTTCTTCTTTGATTTAAGACATTGCTTTTGGGATGACCCACATTTATATAAAGAAAGAGTAGATGGTGTTATTAGACGTTGTGTACCTGAGCATGAACAGGAACAAATCCTACGGAAGTGTCACTCCGAGGCATACGGAGGACCCTGATACGTCTCCAACGTATCTATAATTTTTGATTGTTCCATGCTATTATAGTATCAATCTCAGATGTTTTATATGCAATTATATGCCATTATATATCATTTTTCGGGACTAACCTATTAACCCAGTGCCCAGTGACAGTAGTTGTTTTCTGCTTGTTTTTGTCTTTTCAGAAAATTATTATCAAAAAGTGTCCAAACAAGAAAAAACTTTGGATTAATTTTTTCTGGACCAGAAGAGACCCACGAAGCTTCGGGAGAAGACCAGAAGAGCCACGAGGAGGCGACAAGCTGTGACACCCTGGTTTTCGCTCCTTGTTTTTTTTTCCTTCGCGGGATTGGACTCCCGTCTTTTTTCGGTGTTATTGGATTTTCTCTCGCTCTTGGGTATATGAAGATGGTCATTTAGTCTTGCCTTTCCTATCCAACCAGATTTTCTCCCCAGTCCAACCCTGTCACCCAAAAATTATTCTCAGGATTTTGCCGTCGAAACCCTACCTTCCGAGTCACCGGAAGGGAAACCCTAATTCCTTCCGTTACAAAGGAACCCCAACTTCCTTTGATCTGTTGCCTCCCAAACTTTTCCCAGTGATCATCCCACATCTATAAACCCTAGATATGCAAAAATATTGCCAAGTTATTTGCAATATTTTTCATTTAAAATTAATTCCTTTTTTTGCCAGTTAAAGGAATTAAATCCAGGAAAATATCTATCCATCTCCAAAGTTCATGAAAACTTGTGGACATATTCTTTATGATCATATTGAGCTCCCATAAAAAATATTGGCCATAATTAAATAAGGGAAATTGCATTTTCCTATTTAAAGCCAATATTGCATTTTGGGCACTTCCCAAAGGAGCTACCATTTTGGTAGCCAGGAAAAATCCCAAATAATTTGTGGAGCTTCTCCTATCCATATATTCACCATTTTCATCAAGAACCCAAGTTTCATAGTTCAAATTTTGAGCACATCATCCAATTCTTGTTTCTGAATTTATTTTGAGGTTGTGAAGCAACTATATTTTATATTGCTTAAAAAATCTTGAAATTAATCCAGGACCTCAAATTCCATATATGATGTGATTATGCCAAAATTCACATCATTTTATCTAGCCAATTTCTCCCAAAAATTCCATCTAGTTTCTGTCCAGCAGGAAGCTCTGTGAAGGAAGTACCACTTTGGAATTTCCAAATGAGCTGAAATTTTGCCAGTACCTCCATGCATCCAAATAACTCCCCTGCACCAAAATTCAGCTCATTTCACCAAGCCAGTTGAGCACAACATCAAAATCCCTTTTCTGGACCAAAAATTGCATTGCACAGCAAGTGCATGCAAACAAAGTCCAAATGGCCTCAAAATTTTCCAGAAGATGCTCCTTCTTATCTCTTTCCCCTGTGACAACCTGGCCATCTCATTGGCACCTCTGTTTGACCATAGCAGCCTGCCCAAAATTTTGTCCAGAACCTAGGTCATCTCCAATCAGTCAACTCTTGCCCCCCACTTCCATCCAAACCCTCATAGAATAGCTCATTGACCTCTGATACATCTAATTGACAAGGTCCTAGAGCCATCCGGTGCCCTGGACACGCAGTGCCCTTGGTGACCATGCATGAGAGCGCGCCAAAACGGCGCTCTGCACTCTGTCAGCTCCGTGCGGTCGCCTCTGGCCAGCCCTGGCTCGTCCGGGCATGTCCAGTGGCTCCGCGGCGGACGCGTGCATCCTCTCCCGCAGCTTTCCCCTCCTACTTCGCTCTAGTTGCGCCACGGCGAGCCCCGCCACCGCACTGCCCGCCCGTGATCCGCCGTGTCCTCTTCTCTCGTTGGCCTCTTCTTCCTCGAGATGTCGCCTCCCTCTGCCCCTCGTCAGGTCGGCCGCTCCCCGACGCCAGGAACCAGCCAGCCACGCCTCCCGCAAGCTCTAGAACTCCGGCCAGCTCATCGCACGGCCGTGCCTATCCCTCCCCACCGCCCGGCTATAAATAGCCCTCTCCCGAGCCCCTCCCAGCACCACAGCCCCCTATCCGCCCTCCTAGCCTCCTCTCCGACCAGCCAATGGAGCTTGAGGAGCTCCCCTCGTCCACCATTGCTGCCACGGCCATCGTTCGGCCTCGCTAGAATTCGCGGCACCGAAGCCCCCCCGCCTCCACCAAGCCTCTCACCGGAGTTACTGCTCGCCGTAGACCACTCCTGCACTCTCGCCAAGCCTCCCCACTCGCCGGAGCCTCCACAGCAACCGGAGCCGCCGCCGTCGGCCGCGCCAGGGATCCCCACCCCCGGCCGCTCCCAACCGCGTCCGAGACTCCCACTGGATGCGGCACTCGCCGGCACACCCGCCCGTCCACTCGGCCACCGGAGCCGCTCACCGGAGCGCCAGGGCCCCGCCGGAGCTGAAGCTCTGCTGCGGCCATCGGGAGAAACAGAGGAGGAGGAGGAAGAAGAGGAGGAGGAGAGAGAGAAAGCAGCGCGGGCCCACCAGTCAGCTTCAGAAGCTCGGCCCCGCACCCGCCACATCAGATAAGTGGAAACGTATTCCCTGGGAATACGCTTTCCCTTCTCAAAAGCACAATCTACCGCAGCCGCAGACGGAAATGCGCTTTCCTTTCCAGAAAGCGTATTTTCAAAAATACGCCTTCTGCTTCCAGCCGCCGCCGAAACCCTTAGTTTGCGGCCGTTCGACAGTTAAGGGCAAAGATGAACACAGTTTTATTTGTTTTCTGCCTAAACAACGAACGGCCACAACTTTTCGCTCGTAACTCCGATTCAGGTGAATCCAAAGCCCAGTTCCTCAGTACGTCGAGCCCGTTCCGATGATGTCACTTTTGCAATGTTGACACTTTCTGAAAATGCCCATTTTTCCCCTGCCCTCTATTCAGCCCCTCTGAGAGGGAATCATCTCCGGCGAATTTTCCGCGAGGTGATCGCACTTCTTTCCGGAATATTTCTTCACCCCCAGGCAAGCCGACCATCTGATATATGCCCTAAAGCATTGCTCTGTGTTATTCTTGCGGGTTTAATTAATGAATATGCCTGTGCTAGAAATAATTAAACTCCTGCTAGTTCAAACTTGCTATTTACATTACTTGCTAATGCTCATCACATTATTGCACTAGTAACTCGTAGATGACAATATGGAGATAGGTTGTTATGTTGATATACTAGTTTACATCTTGGATTATCGTCATTGTTGCAATAATAAAGAATATGATATTATGACAACAACCTCCTCCGTCGGCTGGATCGAGTCATAGTGCCACTGAACCGAACTTTCCAGTGCAGCCACACTTGCCGGTATGGGATGGCCTTGGCTTGGTCTTGCTGCGTGCTCCTTTGTCGGTACCACCACAGAGGGAAGGTTATGCGTGCGTGCTGCCCTGATCAGGTAGACGACGATAACCTTGTGAGCCCAGTTGTTTGTTTGCGCGCGGTCCCCGCTTGGGACAGTTTAGTTGGCCACGACGATGGCAGGTGTCACGGGGTGACACAGGGGCCACCTAGGGCAGGACTCCGGGGGAGGATGATTGTCGGTGGTACGATGGAGGAGTCATGGGTTAGGCAAGTTTCGTTGGAGCAGCACCGTTCCACCCGAATGGGAGCATGAGGCCAGGAGCTCCATAGTGTGGGTAAAGTGTGCAACCTCTGCAGAGTGTAAATCTATTTGAATAGCCGCGTCCTCGGTCATGGGACATAGTTCGTACTAGGTCACACTATTTGGTCTGTGTCGAGTCTGGAGGAACAAACTAGATAATATTATTGCTAAGAATGAACCAGAGAAAGGTAGGATTTGTCAGACTTGTAGTGCAGATGCAGGGACATCGGATGATGTCAGGTATATGGGATGTTAGCCATGCGATGGCTATGAGATGAGTGGTCAGATGACCGCATGACTTGGATTTGATTCGGATCGGGTTTGGACTGGATCCTAAGATTATTCGGAGTATGGATTATTTACTTGATATGCTGTACCTTACCGTATTTACTCCAATAGTTATCATGCTAGATAATCCTGCTATGACATGATGATTAATGCTGCTACATGAATAATCTTGCTAGATAATCCTGCCCTAATGTGATAGTTAATGCTATTAAGATAACAAATGCATGCTTGAAAGCCATGGATTGCATTGCTTGGTGTATATGTTGGTTTGGTTTGCTTGCGAGTACATTCAAAAGTACTCAGCGGCCTTCAATGTGGCCAGGTTCACCTAAGGATCCGACGTCCGCTAGCGAGGAGCCGGAGTGTTCGCGGGCTAGAAGAGTAACCCAGTCAGACCCCTGTGGATTGGAGCCGCACCAAGACCAGGCTGCCTTAGATAGAGCTTTTCCGCTGCCACCACCCTTGTAAAATATCATGTAAGACTTATATATCCATTAATAGAAATGCATGTGTTCATGATACTTGTTGTAAAAGCGCATACCAGAGTGATTTCCTGGGTTGGTGTGTGCGGTGACCGTCTAACTACAGTGGTATTCAGGCGGGGCCCCACAACAGATGGTATCAGAGCCAGGCTGACTGTAGGTTACCCTAGCCGGATTTCATTGCCTCTTGATCAGTAGAAAGCCCAGATGGATTTCAGCCATCTTTGCCAGATAGGCACGACTACTATTGATCATAAGGCAACCCTATAGGTTTTTGGCTCCATCAGACCCCAACTCTCGTGGCCTTTGCCTCCGGTGGGAGATGTCCGCACTAGGCAACAACCCATGAGCCCTTAACCCTTAGGTAAACTAGATACCCCTACCTTGCTTGCTAACCATGGCATTTCTCTTCTCAAATCTAGTTTCCTTTGGGAAACGCTTATAAATTCCATCTTTCCCCGATAACCCTAGGATCGTTGACTAAGCCACTTTGGAAATGGTCATGCATCGAGGTTAATGTTCCTGAAGGAAGTAGTAGGAGCTCGACACCAACTGCTACCAGGAGCGTTGTGTGGTTTTGCTTCTAAGTCCGTAGAGGTGCATTTAGTGCGCTATAATAGTTATACTAGTGAATCTTTGGCCACGTGTGTAAGGTCCGCAACATTTGAGCTTTATTTGCTTTTTGGTTTTCGTGGTTTTGCTTCTTTTGTCGATTCCGTTCTATCGCTCCGACTGGATCCATCTGCAAGAGCTACCAAAGAAGACCAACACACAACTTGGATAATACCCAATAATCCAAATTCAGTAAGAGTCAAGCCAAGCCAACTGCCTGATATTCAGAACAGCAACCCCAGAGCTACCAAGTGAAGAATGGATCAAAGGCAGAATTTGCATGCAACCGACAAGGCCAGAATATACCGAGGAAGTTTGCGTCAGAACAGATCACATTTGAGAAGAAGTCTGATGAGTTGTATGCAATGGACATCAGAAGGGACAAATTATTCCATCCTCGGTACAAGGATTATTTTGGTCAGTGGAGTGAACCTTGAGTTTTTCCCATTGGACTCAAGAATCATTTATTACCCACAGAAGACATATTCCAAGAAGGTGAATGTGCCGAGAGCAACAACAACACTCTGGTATGTGGATACACATTTCAAAGCATATTTTGGAATTTACCGGTGCACATACGAAATTTTCCGGGCATGATGAACACGGTCTGTGAGAAATATGGATGAGCTCATGGTTCCCCAGAATCAATGAGAATTTCACATGCCTGGAAACTCAGCCAAATCAAAAGGAATTATCCGCTAATTGCTTATTATCGGCACACCTCCGGATTAATTATCAACATGAAGACGGCAACCGTCGCAGTGATCAGACCAGCAGAAGGACTAGCGGCGTGCATGCCAACAGGAATATCTTCAGTCAAGGTATGGCCTATACCAAGTTTTGGTTCCCCCATAGGTGAAAATTCCGGATACTTCGGAAGGAAGCCAGAACTGGCCACAGGTCCGACTGCATATCACGGTGAAAGGATTCTGGTATAAGCGACCCAGCCTTCCTCCGCAAGCTATCGGAAGGAGTTTACGACGCAAGACTCCCAATCTTCCTCAGCATGCTACCGTAGAAAGCTTCCGGCATAAGGCACCTGACTTTCCCCAGTAAGCAACCTGAGGGAAAAGCTTCTGAGGTACGATACCCAGCCTTCGTCGGCACGCTACTATGGTAGAAGCTTCGAGCGTAGGGTATTCAGCTTTCTTCAACATGCCATTGTGCCCACAACAATCCTGTCAGAAGCACGAATTAGTCCAGACACACGTCCGCCTCATAACTCAGTGGTTATGAAAGGATTTATTCTACCCCTGCATATGTTGTGAGCATGCAGTCTATACGATCAGTTCATGCGAGCCACTCGTACCCGGGAATGGCTGTGTTAGAGAAACATTGGCCCCACACTTCAAAGAAGGAGATGAACGCAGCAATCCCTACGAGATATGCAAGAGTAAGTTATGATACGACCAAGGAGCCGTGTTGGACGGTCATGACATCTCCACAAACAGGAACCCTCGGGAATAAAGAAGTCTTGAATAAACAATCTCTGCGACGGTCAATGAAGTAAAGCTTCACAGACAAGGTGATATTGCCAATCCTTGTCGGACTCTTGCATATACGGCCACAACAATGCAGCAAGCATGTTGTAGTCCTCATAAGCATGGGCCATCAACCAAGATGAGAGGCTATGCTCCGTAAGAGGCGCCGAATGATAACCAAACTATGTTCAGCTCAGAGTCTATAACAAGGACTACAGAGGCTATAGATGGCAGAGACACCTTAGTAATTGACAAAGACGGTCTGAATCCACTTGGAAACCAGACATTCAGATAAATACATGCGTATCAACATCAAAAGTTGGTAGATACCATGATGACATTGAGATAAGAGATTACCGTCTATGATTACTTGGTGATCATGCCTGACATTTCAGTTAGGGATACAGCGATAATAGTTCGGTCATGAATCACCTGAGGACAAAGCCCGAATGCATATGACAGAAGAAAGCACCCGTATAGAACCCACAGCCAGACTAAGGATTTATCCTGAGCAAGACACAGGGACCCTTGTCCACAGATACTCAGGAGGAATAGTGGATGTATGCATGCCATACCATGCACCAAGGAAGGATGTTTCGCCCTTGGCAGTCAGTATACGAAGTATCGCAATAAGTCCGAACCAGCTACTTTGAGGCCAGGGAAATCGAGCTGTTTGTTGGTATTACCCGCTACCCACCAACCTCAGGCTACAAACTACCAGGATAGAAGGTTTGCCTGCCAGGAAAGAGAAGGATTCAATGTGGCTGTGTGGAAAGACAACACCTGAGCCACCAAAGGAGGCAGTCAAAAGGCTAGTGAACCGACGAAGACAAGACAGCCGATGGATCCAAGTCGCACAGAGGTAAGTCCCCCTTAGTCAGGAGGTAAGCCCGGAAATCTCAAGGACGAGATTTTCTTACGGGGGGTAGGTTTGTGACACCCTGGTTTTCGCTCCTTGTTTTTTTTCCTTCGCGGGATTGGACTCCCATCTTTTTTCGGTGTTATTGGATTTTCTCTCGCTCTTGGGTATATGAAGATGGTCATTTAGTCTTGCCTTTCCTATCCAACCAGATTTTCTCCCCAGTCCAACCCTGTCACCCAAAATTTATTCTCAGGATTTTGCCGACGAAACCCTACCTTTCGACTCACCGGAAGGGAAACCCTAATTCCTTCTGTTACAAAGGAACCCCAATTTCCTTTGATCTGTTGCCTCCCAAACTTTTCCCAGTGATCATCCCACATCTATAAACCCTGGATATGCAAAAATATTGCCAAGTCATTTGCAATATTTTTCATTTAAAATTAATTCCTTTTTCTGCCAGTTAAAGGAATTAAATCCAGGAAAATATCTATCCATCTCCAAAGTTCATGAAAACTTGTGGACATATTCTTTGTGATCATATTGAGCTCCCATAAAAATATTGGCCATAATTAAATAAGGGAAATTGCATTTTCCTATTTAAAGCCAATATTGCATTTTGGGCACTTCCCAAAGGAGCTACCATTTTGGTAGCCAGGAAAAATCCCAAATATTTTGTGGAGCTTCTCCCATCCATATATTCACCATTTTCATCAAGAACCTAAGTTCCATAGTTCAAATTTTAAGCACATCATCTAATTCTTGTTTCTGAATTTATTTTGAGGTTGTGAAGCAACTATATTTTGTATTGCTTCAAAAATCTTGAAATTAATCCAGGACCTCAAATTCCATATATGATGTGAGTATGCCAAAACTCACATCATTTTATCTAGCCAATTTCTCCCAAAAATTCCATCTAGTTTCTGTCCAGCAGGAAGCTCTGTGAAGGAAGTACCACTTTGGAATTTCCAAATGAGCTGAAATTTTGCCAGTACCTCCATGCATCCAAATAACTCCCCTGCACCAAAATTCAGCTCATTTCACCAAGCCAGTTGAGCACAACATCAAAATCCCTTTTCTGGACCAAAAATTGCATTGCACAGCAAGTGCATGCAAACAAGGTCCAAATGGCCTCAAAATTTTCCAGAAGATGCTCCTTCTTATCTCTTTCCCCTGTGACAACCTGGCCATCTCATTGGCACCTCTGTTTGACCACAGTAGCCTACCCAAAATTTTGTCCAGAACCTAGGTCATCTCCAATCAGTCAACTCTTGCCCCCCACTTCCATCCAAACCCTCATAGAACAACTCATTGACCTCTGATACATCTAATTGACAAGGTCCTAGAGCCATCCGGTGCCCTGGACACGCGGTGCCCTTGGTGACCATGCATGAGAGCGCGCCAAAATGGCGCTCTGCACTCTGTCAGCTCCGTGCGGTCGCCTCCGGCCAGCCCTGGCTCGTCCGGGCATGTCCAGTGGCTCCGCGGCGGACGCGTGCAACCTCTCCCGCAGCTTTCCCCTCCTCCTTTACTCTCGTTGCGCCACGGCAAGCCCCGCCACCGCACTGCCCGCCCGTGATCCACCGTGTCCTCTTCTCCCGTTGGCCTCTTCTTCCTCGAGCTGTCGCCTCCCTCTGCCCCTCGTCAGGTCGGCCGCTCCCCGACGCCGGGAACCAACCAGCCACGCCTCCCACAAGCTCTAGAACTCCGGCCAGCTCATCGCACGGCCGTGCCTATCCCTCCCCACCGCCCGGCTATAAATAGCCCTCTCCCAAGCCCCTCCCAGCACCACAGCCCCCTATCCGCCCTCCTAGCCTCCTCTCTGACCAGCCAATGGAGCTCGAGGAGCTCCCCTCGTCCACCATTGCTGCCACGTCCATCGTTTGACCTCGCTCGAATTCGCGGCACCGAAGCCCCCCCGCCTCCACCAAGCCTCTCACCGGAGTTACTGCTCCCCGTAGACCACTCCTGCACTCTCGCCAAGCCTCCCCACTCGCCGGAGCCTCCACAGCAATCGGAGCCGCCACCGTCGGCCGCGCCAGGGATCCCCACCCCCGGCCGCTCCCAACCGCGTCCGAGACTCCCACTAGACGCGGCACTCGCCGGCACACCCGCCCGTCCACTCGGCCGCCGGAGCCGCTCACCGGAGGGCCAGGGCCCCGCCGGAGCCGAAGCTCTGCTGCGGCCATCGGGAGAAATAGAGGAGGAGGAGGAAGAAGGGGAGGAGGAGACAGAGAAAGCAGCGCGGGCCCACCAGTCAGCTACAGAAGCTCGGCCCCGCACCCGCCACATCAGATAAGTGGAAACGTATTCCCTGGGAATACGCTTTCCCTTCTCAAAAGTGCAATCTACCATAGCCGCGGGCGGAAATGCACTTTCCTGTCCAGAAAGCGTATTTTCAAAAATACGCCTTCTGCTTCCAGCCGCCGCCGAAACCCTTAGTTTGCGGCCGTTCGACAGTTAAGGGCAGAGATGAACACATTTTTATTTGTTTTCTGCCTAAACAACGAACTTGCGTGTTTAATTAATGAATATGCCTGTGCTAGAAATAATTAAACTCCTACTAGTTCGAATTTTCTATTTACATTACTTGCTAATGCTCATCATATTATTGTACTAGTAACTCGTAGATGACAATATGGAGATAGGTTGTTATGTTGATATACTAGTTTACATCTAGGATTATCGTCATTGTTGCAATAATAAAGAATTTGATATTATGACAACAACCTCCTCCGTCGGCTGGATCTATTCATAGTGCCACTGAACCGAACTTTCCAGTGCAGCCACACTTGCCGGTATGGGACGGCCTTGGCTTGGTCTAGCAGCGTGCTCCTTTATCGGTACCACCACAGAGGGAAGGTTATGTGTGGGTGCTGCCCTGATCAGGTAGACGACGATAACCTTGTGAGCCCAGTTGTTTGTTTGCGCGCGGTCCCCGTTTGGGACAGTTTAGTTGGCCACGACGGCGGCAGGTGTCACGGGGTGACACAGGGGCCACCCAGGGTAGGACTCCGGGGGAGGATGATTGTCGGTGGTACGATGGAGGAGTCACGGGTTAGGCAAGTTTCGTTGGACCAGCACCGGTCCACCCGAATGGGAGCATGAGGCCAGGAGCTCCATAGTGTGGGTAAAGTGCGCAACCTCTGCAGAGTGTAAATCTATTCGAATAGCCGCGTCCTCGGTCATGGGACACAGTTCGTACTAGGTCACATTATTTGGTCTGTGTCGAGTCTGGAGGAACAAACTAGATAATATTATTGCTAAGAATGAACCAGAGAAAGGTAGGATTTGCCAGACTTGTAGTGTAGATGCAGGGACATTGGATGATGTCAGGTATATGGGATGTTAGCCATGCGATGGCTATGAGATGAGTGGTCAGATGACCGCATGACTTGGATTTGATTCGGATCGGGTTTGGACTGGATCCTAAGATTATTCGGAGTATGGATTATTTACTTGATATGATGTACCTTACCGTATTTACTCCAATAGTTATCATGCTAGATAATCCTGCTATGACATGATGATTAATGCTGCTACATGAATAATCTTGCTAGATAATCCTACCTAATGTGATAGTTAATGCTATTAAGATAACAAATGCATGCTTGAAAGCCATGGATTGGATTGCTTGGTGTATATGTTGGTTTGGTTTGCTTGCGAGTACATTCAAAAGTACTCAGCGGCCTTCAATGTGGCCAGGTTCACCTAAGGATCCGACGTCCGCTAGCGAGGAGCCGAAGTGTTCGCGGGCTAGAAGAGTAACCCAGTCAGACCCCTGTGGATTGGAGCTGCACCAAGACCAGGCTGCCTTAGATAGAGCTTTTCAGCTGCCATCATCCTTGTAAAATATCATGTAAGACTTTTATATCCATTAATAGAAATGCCTGTGTTCATGATACTTGTTGTAAAAGCGCATACCAGAGTGATTTCCTGGGCTGGTGTGTGCGGCGACCGTCTAACTACAGTGGTATTCAGGCGGGGCGCCACACAAGCCTGGAGGGTGCGCTCAGGGGGGTAGGCGTGCCCCCCAGGCTTGTGGGCCCCTCGTGGCACCTCTTGACCTAATTCCAACGCTATAAATTCCCAAATATTCCGAAACCAACAGAGAGCCAGAAGAGAAAACCTTTCCACCGCCGCAAGCCTCTGTTCTTCCACGATCCCATCTGGAGGCCTTTTCCTGTACTCTGCCAGAGAGGGAATCGATCACGGAGGGCTTCTTCATCAACCTTGCTGCCCTTCTGTGTCGTGGGTACGACCATCTATGGGGCCATCTAGCCCCTTTGTGGTTCGGCTAGGGGAATGCACAAGCACAAAGAGCAGAATCAATGGAGAGCGCAGAGGATTTTACCCAAGTTCGGGCCACCGTGAGGTGTAAAACCCTACTCCTGCTTTGATGTATTGGATGGGTGTGAGCACGAGTACAAGGAGCGCTTCCTCTGGCAAGGTGCGGAAGGGGCAGCTACGCATGCAGGTTGTGCTAGGGTTTCGATCGAGTGACCTCCCTGTAAACGTTGCCCTGGCCCTCCTTTTATAGCTCAAGGAGTTACCACAGTGGCAAAACAGTAATTACAGGTTGATTAGATAGCAAACAGTGCTATCATACCGAACTCTGCCAGTTTAGGACAAAAGCAATAAATGCACCGTTAGGTGTCATGTGGAGGAGGAGCTCCGGCAAGGTTTCTGCACCGCTCGCCCAGCTACCTCCTATTAGCTTGACACGCCTTTTGGACGGGTGTCATTAAAGGCAAATCTTCTCCTTGCGTGCTGACACGTGCCCGACAAATCTCACCAACCATCCTACGCGGTCGACACCTCACCGATTAGCGACTAGCTACCCGGTGAGGTGGAGCGCTGACGAGCTAGCGAAAGCTTGCCAGCACAGAGCTTGTTGGGTCTTCGCCTTGCTGGTTCTACCTTGCCGGCAAGAGATGTCTTCACCTTCGACACTAGTTGAGTGCTTGTTGATGCTTCGTCTTGAACTTTTCTCCAGTAGCCTCTACAACTGGATCTTGAATCTTGTTATTTGGCAAGTTCTGGCAAGTCTTGGCCGGCAAGGAGGCTGCTACCGTCTGTGCATAAGTCAGGGTATAAAATACTCATGTTTTATACACCGACAGGAGCCCCCGGGCCTGGGCCATACGCGCGTCTGAAGCGTCGTTGGGCTAGGCCCAAACAATGCACAGACACGCGGCGGGAAAACTGCCGCTGTAATTTTTGTCATGATGGTCTCCCATTTTCAGAGATTTTCTTTGCTTCTTCATTAATCTGGATTTGAGTTCGCTCTTAGTCGTCTTCCGGCAAACCTTGCCGTCGCGCGAGCAGCTATTGCTTGTGCGCAAATCAGGAGTATACTCACACGCGAGGCGCCGTGGGGCCGGACCTGAACGGGTGCATGGCCACGCATGGCAAGGAATAACTGCCATTTATGTCAATACTTATCCCTTCTCTGCGTCCTTCCATCACGCGCATTTGCATGCAGGGTAACGGATTGGCGAAGAAGGGCGGTTATTGGAGTGGTGCGCTTGGCCAGGGGCGCGGGATTGGCGAACTTGGACGGTCGCTGGAGTAATGCGCCTGGCCAGGGGTGCAGGGCGCAGGATTGGTGAAGCTGGGCGGCCGCCCGAAGGCAGTGAAGAGCCAGCCCCCGCGATCTCCCTATAAAGAGGGGGCTGCGGGATGCGATGCTCATCCACCTCTTCCCAGCCCAATCTCCCAGCAACCGCCGTTTCCTTCTTCCATCTCCCCCCCCCCCGCATCTGCTTTTCATCATGGCGAGGGGAAAAGGTCCATCTCGTGGATCTGTTGCTGCTACGAGAGCTTCTCCTCGACACCACGCTCTCGCCTCGGCCACGGTTGCGGAAGTCGGCTCCGGCGCCCAAGGAAGGGGTGCGGCTCGTGGTCGAGGAAGACACGGCGCCCGGGGTCGAGGCGGCCGCGGTGAAACGCTCGTCGCTTCATCTTCGGCGATCCCTCCCCAGGCAGAAGGCCATACGAAGGACACGGCACACGAGTTCATTGTTGAGCTGCGCGACCGTCCTCGGAGCTGGTTGCGGC
This sequence comes from Elymus sibiricus, assembly GCA_039707655.1. Taxonomy (NCBI): domain Eukaryota; kingdom Viridiplantae; phylum Streptophyta; class Magnoliopsida; order Poales; family Poaceae; genus Elymus; species Elymus sibiricus. The sequence goes on from CM077666.1 coordinate 336,452,888, forward strand.
TGCCTCGTCCCTTCGCTAGGGTGAGGGAAGACAGCCCTTTGCGCGGCCTGTGGCTGCGCGTGGATGGCTGCTGCAACGGCCCAGACTGGGTGACTGTGGAGACCTCTAACAACAGCATCATGTACTTCACGCGTGGGTGGAAATCCTTCGTCCATGCCCGTTGCCTGGGGCAGAGACACCTCCTTCACTTCAAGCTCGTCAGATCTGACACGCTTGTCGTGAAGTTCTTCGGGGCTTCAGGCGCTTGTCAGGAGTGCTGCGCGGAAAGCTCGAGCGACAGCGACACCGCTTCCTCCAGCGAGACCGAGGACGACGACGACGAGGACGACGATGATGACGACGGTGCTCCCATCGTCAAGACCGAGGATGACGGCAATGAGTTTGGCTGAATGCCGACAGCACCATCATCTGGTCTTCCGAGAGCGAGCCGTGCCCCGCCTAGGCGCTCCTTTTGCCCTTGCATTGCACTTGATGTAAACCCTGGGTAAAGGGCTAAGAAAATGTTATCAAGCACTCTTAATGAATATCTATTATTTGTCATGCTCAGATGAATGCGTGCTATTCCCCTAGTTTTCCTTTGTTTTTGTATGATTGAATTCCCTACGCTTTTTGGAAGCTTGCCGGTGCGCACACTTGCCGTGAGCGCTTCGAGGAACAGGTCCTCAGCAGCCTGCTGGAAGTGCCGCCACCGGAAGGCGACTTGCCGATCACAGCACGGCAACTTGCCGGTACAGACACTTGCCGTGAGCGCTTAGAGGAACAGGTCCTTAGCAGCCTGCTGGAAGTACTGCCACTGGCAATATAACTTGCCGTCACAATGCAGCTGCACATCTTGCCGAGCGGACTCGAGGCAAAACAAGAGCGCAAACCGATAATGACAAGATTCCTTCACGTGCAGGTTTCTCATACAAACACAGAATCGTTGAAGGGAAATTGCAAATGTAACAAGGAGATTGTTTCAAAGTTTTTCAACTTAGCTTTTCCTTGTACTGCTTCTCTCTTGTCGCATGAAATGATTACTCGAACGTCGTTAAATGGTACCCCACGTCACTCCCCCTGGGAAACTTGCACGCGAGGGATTCTCTTGTCCTTTAAGAAAAAGAAAGAATAGAAAAGAGTGGTTTGGGGACCTTGACGGTTCATCAGCCATTCACACAAACTAAAGTGTAATCACAACATTAAATGCATCCATATATAAATGAATATATACGAAGAGTTGCGAAACACTTAGCTTTATTTCACTTATGCTCGGGATCTGCGCCTAGCTTTGTACAAAGGGTTACAAGTCTTGTCGACAAAGCTTGTACAAAAGGGGTTGCCGGGAGGCCCGGCAACTGCGCCTTATGGGTAGAACTTGCGAAGATGCTCAATATTCCATGAGTTTTGCACTTGGATGCCATCTTCGGTCTCCAGACGGACTGCGCCAGGTCTGGTGACTCGTACTACCCGATAAGGGCCTTCCCACCTTGGCGTCAACTTGTTTGATCTCTTAGCGGATTGAACGCGCTGAAGAACAAGGTCGCCTTCCTCAAGGCTTTGGGCATGCACTTTGCGGCTATGATAGCGGCGCAAGGCTTGCTGGTAGCGTGCAGCTTGCACAGCCACCCGAAGACGATCCTCCTCAAGGAGCGTCGTGTCATCTTGCCACAACTGCTCTTGCTCAGCTTCATCGTAAGCGAGCACTCGAGGTGACCCGTATATGAGTTCCGTGGGGAGCACCGCTTCCGCACCATAGATTAGGGAGAAGGGTGTTTGGCCGGTAGCTCGATTTGGTGTCGTCCTGAGTGACCAAAGAACTGCCAGCAACTCATCAATCCAGTGTCTTCCACATTTGCGCAGCCTGTCAAAGGTTCTTGTCTTGAGGCCACGCAGCACTTCAGCGTTCATCCTTTCCGCTTGGCCGCTGCTTCTCGGGTGAGCAACGGATGCAAAACAGATTTTGCCGCCAAGGTCCTGGATATACTGCATGAAGGTGCGGCTCGTGAATTGTGTGCCGTTGTCAGTGATGATCCTGTTACGGACCCCAAAACGGCAAACTAATCCCTTGAAGAACTTGACGGTTGATTGCGCTATCACCTTCCTCACTGGCTCCACTTCAGGCCACTTTGTGAACTTGTCGATGGCGATGTACAAGAACTCAAAGCCCCCGGTAGCACGGGGGAAGGGGCCCAAGATATCGAGCCCCCAGACCAAAAAAGGCCAGGAGAGAGGGATTGTTTGAAGGGCTTGAGCTGGCTAATGTATGTTCATTGAATGGAACTGGCATGCTTCACACTTTGTTACTAGCTCAGTTGCATCCTGGAGGCTAGTGGGCCAATAGAAGCCTTGCCGGAAAGCTTTACCGGCAAGTGCTCTTGATCCTATGTGAGAGCCACATACGCCTCCATGTATCTCCGCCAACAGCTTTAGTCCATCTTCCCGGCAAATACACTTCAATTTCACACCGTTTGGTCTCTTTCTGTATAGCGTGTTATCCACAAACTAATACATACTTGACTGACGGGCTACTTTCTCAGCTTCTTCTTGCTCATCGAGAAGTTCCCCTGTTTGAAGGTAGTGAACTATCTGCTGTGCCCATGCCGGAGCCTGCGGCTCAATGACAAGAACTAAAGGCATCTCTTTGGCCACGGGAGCGCTTGCCTCAGCGGCAAGAACATGAGGTTCTGCGCGAAGCGGCTGCTCACCGACAGCCGTGTCGTTGTCCCCGGCAACCTTCTCGCTGGCGGCTCCTGGGAGCTCTGTCGGAAAGTACTCGCCGGAATTCAACTTCCTTCTTTTGCTGGCCTGCATTGATGGAGTGATTGTGGGTTGATTCAAATGGAGCACAGAAGTTCCCGGCTCCACACGTAGCTTTTGAGAAGCACACTTTGACAGGTGATCAGCAATGCTGTTTTCGCACGAGGGATGTGCTCTGTTTGCAAACCGTCAAAGTGTTCCTCCAATTTCCTCACTTCTTCCACATATGCTTCCATCAACGGGCTCTGGTAATCTTTGTTTACTTGCTTTACAACAAGCTGCGAGTCACCACGGACGATTAATTTTCTGATTCCAAGGTCCACTGCGATCCTAAGACCGGCAAGGAGCCCTTCGTACTCAGCAGTGTTGTTTGTAGCTTGCTCCCTGGGAAAGTGCATTTGAACTACATACTTGAGGTGCTCTCCGGTGGGTGCGACAAGCAGCACTCCAGCACCGGCGCCTTGCAGCGAGAAGGCACCATCAAAGTACATGATCCATTCATTGGCTGTCTCTTTGCCGGGGAGAGCTGTTTCTTGAATTTCTTCGTCTTGCGTTGGTGTCCATTCTACAATGAACTCCGCCAAGGCCCTGCTCTGAATGGTTGAAGTGCTTTCAAACTTGAGTGCAAAGCTTGATAGTTCCAATGCCCACTCCACTATCCTGCCAGTTGCCTCTGGGTTTCTCAAAATGCGTTGCAATGGAAAGCGAGTGACGACGGTGATCTCATGTGCTTGGAAATAGTGACGCAGCTTTCTTGAGGCCATGAGAAGGCCTAAAAGCAACTTCTGCACCCTAGAGTATCTTGATCTAGCCCCCTGCAGAAGGGAACTAACAAAATACACGGGCCACTGCACCACCTTCTTCTTCGGCACTATTTGCTAATTAGCCTCGTTTGCTTGTACTGTTTCTGACTTCTCGGCGCCAGACCTTGCCGGAGAAGATTCCGGTTTGTCGCTAGACGGGCTTGCAGCGGCTGCTTCCTCATCATCAATTTCCCTCTGCGCCACTAATGCAGCACTGGCTACTTGATTTGTTGCCGCTATATATAGCAGCAACGGCTCTTGTGGTTTAGGCGCAACTAGTGTTGGCGTGGAGGAGAGGTATCTTTTCAAATCCTGCAGCGCAGCCTCCGCTTCTGGAGTCCATTTCATTGGACCTGCCTTTTTCAAAATCTTGAAAAACGGCAGGGCGCGCTCAGCAGACCTTGAAATGAACCTACTCAAGGCAGCCACACAGCCGGCAAGACGCTGTACATCCTTGACGCTTTTTGGTGCTTGAATCTGCTCAATTGCTTTGATCTTGTCGGGATTTGCTTCTATTCCACGTTGAGATACAAAGAATCCGAGAAGCTTGCCGGATGGGACGCCAAACACACACTTCTCGGGATTGAGCTTCAAATTGATCTTGTGCAAGTTTGCAAATGTTTCTTCTAAATCTTTGAATGAGGGTTGATTTGTCCTTGGTTTTGACCACTATATCGTCCATATATGCTTCCACATTTCTGTGCAGCTAGGGCTCAAAACCAATCTGGACTGCTCTTGCAAATGTTGAACCAGCACTCTTTAATCCGAAAGGCATGCGCACGAAGCAGTATGTGCCACATGGAGTAATGAATGCAGTTTTCTCCTCATCCTCCTTGGCCATGAATATCTGATGGTACCCAGAATATGCATCAAGGAAGGAGAGTAAATCACAGCTGGAAGTAGAGTCCACGATTTGATCAATGCGCGGCAAAGAGAAAGGATCCTTCGGACATGCTTTGTTAATATCAGTGTAGTCAATACAAAGTCTCCACTTTCCGTTTGCTTTGCGCACCACAACTAGATTTGCCAACCAAGTTGGATGCAGTACACCTCTAACCAAGCCTGCTGCTTCAAGTTTCTTGATTTCCTCGGTAATGAACTGTTGCCGCTTCAAAGCTTGCTTCCTGATCTTTTGCTTGACGGGCCGAGCGTGGGGACAGATGGCAAGGTGGTGCTCAATTACCTCCCTGGGAACACCGGGGATGTCAGATGGTCGCCATGCGAACACATCGACATTCGCCCGCAGGAAGGCAATGAGAGCGCTTTCCTATTTGCTGTCAAGAGTGGCACTGATGGTGAAGGTACCGTCAGTGCCGTCCTCCTTCGCCGGCACCTTCTTAGTTGCTGGTGAAGTAGCTTTGGATTTCTTACCGGTAGAGCACCCCGGCAAGTCTTCAACAGGTGCGCAGCACTCCGAAGAGGTGCGTTTCCCGGAATCCTTGTCAGAGGTCTTGCCGGACTTCTTCCTTTCCTTCTTCTTGGCGGGAGCTGGCGCCTTAGCGGCCTCTGCTGCAACCGCATCTCTGTACATCTTATCGACGCAAATGACTGCATCTTTCTTGTCAGAATTGATGGAAATAACACCCATTGGCCCTGGCATCTTCAACGTGTTGTAAGCATAGTGAGATGCTGCCATGAATTTTGCCAAGGCTGGGCGGCCAAGAATTCCATTGTACAGCAAGGGGATCTTGACAATGTCAAACACAATCTTTTCCGTTCTGTAGTTCAATTCCCCGCCAAACGTCACCGGCAAGGTGATCTTTCCCTTGGGCTGGCTTCTTCCCGGGTTTACTCCTTGAAACGTGCCTATTTTCTCGAGTTCCTCGTCGGGAATCTGCAGCCTCTTGATCTTCTGGAGAAATCAAGTTTAGGCTGGCCCCACCGTCAACTAACATTTTCGTGACCTGGAGGTTGCGAATTGTTGGTGAAACCAACAATGGCAAACACCCGACCGCGGTTGTGCGATCTGGGTGATCCTCGGCATCGAAAATGATAGGCGTGTGCGACCACTTGAGTGGCTTCTGAGAGCCCATTGCCGGTTCTGCCGCATTAACCTCACGTGCCCACTACTTAAGTTGGCGGTGAGAGGAGTGCAAAGATGCTCCTCCGTCAACGCACATGGCCTCAGTTGCCTTCTGGAATTCCTATTCACTGGACTCTCTGTCGTCCTCATCCTCTTCACTTCCATCATCTTCCTCTTTCTTTTTGCGGCCTCTAGCAGGTTTCTCTTTCTGCTGTTTGGCCTTGCCGTGACGGCCTCCTCGACCACCACGGCCCTTTTTTGCCGGATCCACTGGCACCATCTTGACCCTTCTCTTTATCGTGTTTCTCATATTCAGCCTTCTGTTTCTCAACAAGGTGCTCGACTTGTTGACACTCTTGGAGATCATGGCCCTTGGTGCGGTGAATCTTGCAGTACGTCCCATCGGACTTGCCGGCCTTCTCGTTTGCCACCGCCTCCTGGCAAGCGGTGCATACAGCAGCCTCCTTGCCAGAGTTATCAGTTTTAGCTTTCTTGGCAGACTCAGAGTTGCCGGAGCCCTCAACAGCCATAACAGTCTTGCCCTTGCGCTTCCTGTTGCGCTTTCGGCCCTTCTTCTTCGGGGTGGCAGCATCATCGTCCTCGGAATCTACCTCGGCACCAGCGTCCTCCCCGGGAAGCCTCCTTCCTTCTTCAGCATGTGCGCACTTATCCGCCAATGTATAGAGCTCGTTGACGGTCTTGGGCAACTTGACGTTCATCTTCTCCCGCATCCTTCGATTGCGCACATTCGTGTGAAAGGCGGCAATCACGGCTGCGGGATGCACATCTGGTATATTACGGTGTACACGGCTGAACCTCTGGATGTACTTGCGCAAAGTTTCACCATCTCTTTGTGGGATTACTTGCAGGTCGCTGGGCTGTCCAGGGGCCCTGTGGCCTCCGGTAAAGGCACCAACAAACTCATTGTAGAGATCTGCCCATGAAGAAATGGAGTTCTCCGGCAAGTTCATTAGCCAAGATCTCACGTTGGGCTTTAGCACCAACGGAAAGTAGTTGGCGAGAATCTTCTCATCCCTTCCCCTGGCAGCTTGCATGGCAATTGTGTAGATGCCCAGAAACTCTGCCGGGTTCAGCTTGCCGTCGTACTTTTCTGGTACTTCTGGCTTGAAGGCTCGGACGGACGGCCAGCGGACTTGCCGCAGCTCACGAGTGAAGGCTGGACATCCAACCTCATAAGGCAGATATCCACCAACCTCGGGCGCAGGCTCATCAATGACTGGGCCGTTGCGCGCGTCGGATTGACGGCGCGCCTCCCGGCGCTGTTCAATGGTGGTACGGGCATCTTCTACCCGCCTGTCTCGTAGCACTTGCCGCTGATCTTGCCGCGCTCGTGGATCCGAAGAGGCCATCGACATCTCGTCGGGCTCGAAAGATCGCTGAGCTTGCCGCTGTTGTCGACGTTGCTGCTGTTGAGACTGTTGCCGCGGGGGTGATTGCACCGTTGGTGCAGCATCGTCAATGCGGCCATTAGTTGGAGCTACTGGCGCTATTTGCGGACACCGTGAGGGCTCCGCTTGCCGTGACTTGCTCATCTCGGCAAATCCAATTAGGCTCTGGATGGTGGCTCTCCACTCATCCATCTTCTCTGCTGCCGGAGGGAAATTCAGCAGCATCTAGGCTCGCGCCATCGCCTCAGCTATTTTGGTTGGCATGGCCAGAAGCGAAGAACGCGATGTCGCTCTACTCCTGGCAGAGCCAGTAGGACCGCCATTGCGCTCTTGCTGCCGCGGCACATGATCAGAAGCGGGCTGCCGTGGCGGAGGTGGTACCTAAGGATCTGGAACTTGATCAACAGGGGTCTTGCCATGGGGTCGCCGGCGCCCTGAGTCGTGGACGCCGCTTGGAGTCGCACTACGCCCATTGTGCGAAGGACGCGGCGTCCGTCCTGAAGCAGCATCTCTGGAAACTGCTGCGGCAGGATCTTGGCTCGCGCCGACCCAGGCATCGCTGCTCCGGTGGCTACGTTCATCGGAGGGTCGAGGAAGTCGTCCGCCTCCAGTGCGTTCGTCTCCTGCACCAACCGCGGTAGGCATCCGCCCCATTGGCTGCGTCGCCTGCACCGCCTGCGGATACGTGCGAAGGGGCCGTCATCGTGATGCCCTTCTTCTTGGGGGCCATCTACGACGACGAGGATGGTGATGAAGTTGATGAAGCTGACGCGCAATCCGCTGATTCAGGTTCGCGCAAGCGATGCCCCTACCTGGTGCGCCAAACATGTCATGGGTACGACCATCTATGGGGCCGTCTAGCCCCTTTGTAGTTTGGCTAGGGGAATGCACAAGCACAAAGAGCAGAATCAATGGAGAGCGCAGAGGATTTTACCCAGGTTTGGGCCACCATGAGGTGTAAAACCCTACTCCTGCTTTGATGTATTGGATGGGTGTGAGCACGAGTACAAGGAGCGCTTCCTCCGGCAAGGTGCGGAAGGGGCAGCTACGCATGCAGGTTGTGCTAGGGTTTCGATCGAGCGACCTCCCTGTAAACGTTGCCCTGGCCCTCCTTTTATAGCTCAAGGGGTTACCCACAGTGGCAAAACGGTAATTACAGGTTGATTAGATAGCAAACAGTGCTATCATACCTAACTCTGCCAGTTTAGGACAAAAGCAATAAATGCACCGTTAGGTGTCATGTGGAGGAGGAGCTCCGGCAAGGATCCTGCACCGCTCGCCCAGCTACCTCCTATTAGCTTGACACGCCTTCCGGACGGGTGTCATTAAAGGCAAATCTTCTCCCTGTGTGCTGACACGTGCCCAACAAATCTCACCAACCAGCCTGCGCGGTCGACACCTCACCGATTAGCGACTAGCTGCCCGGCGAGGTGGAGCACTGACGAGCTGGCGAAAGCTTGCCGGCACAGAGCTTGCTGGGTCTTTGCCTTGCCGGTTCTGCCTTGCCAGCAAGAGATGTCTTCACCTTCGACACTAGTTGAGTGCTTTTTGATGCTTCGTCTTGAACTCTTCTCTGGTAGCCTCTACAATTGGATCTTGAATCTTGTGATTTGGCAAGTTCCAGCAAGCCTTGGCCGGCAAGGAGGCTGCTACCGTCTGTGCATAAGTCAGGGTATAAAATACCCATGTTTTATACACCGACATTCTGATGATGTGTGAGTAGTTTACCACAGACCTACGGGTCCATAGCTAGTAGCGAGATGGCTTCTTCTCTCTCTTTGATCTTCAATACCATGTTCTCCTCTATGTTCTTGGAGTTCTATCCGATGTAATCTTCTTTTGCGGTGTGTTTGTGGGGATCCGATGAAATGTGAGTTTATGATCAGATTATTCATGAGAAATATTTGAGTCTTCTCTGAACTCTTTTATGTTTGATTATTATAGCTTTGTATTTCTCTCTGATCTATCGATTTGGTTTGGCCTACTCGATTGATTTATCTTGCAATGGGAGAGGTGCTTTGTGATGGGTTCAATCTTGCGGTGCTCAATACCAGTGACAGAAGGGGACATGACACGTATTTGTATTATTGCCATTTAGGATAAAAAAAGATGGGGTTTAATCATATTGCTTGAGTTTACTTTGTCTACATCATGTCATCTTGCTTAAGGCATTACTCTGTTTCATACTTAATACCCTAGATGCATGCTGGATAGCGGTCGATGGGTGGAGTAATAGTAGTAGATGCAGGCAGGAGTCGGTCTACTTGTCTCGGACGTGATGCCTATATACATGATCATTGCCATGAATCCGTCATAATTATTTCCTTTTCTATCAATTACCCAACAGTAATTTGTCTACCCACCGTATGCTATGTGTTCGAGAGAGAAGCCTCTAGTGAAAACTATGGCCCCTGGGTCTACTTTATCATATATAAAAAACCTAAAAATAACTTGATGCAATTTATTTACTTTTATTTTAATTAGTATTTTAGTTTATCTATTTATCTCTATAAGATTTAATTCTTCCAAATAACCGCTAAGAGGATTGACAACCCTCTTATTTGTGTTGGGTGCAGGTGTTTGCTCTTTTGTGTACAGGTGCGCTTAACGGAATTTTGCTTGGTTCTCCTACTGGATTGATAACCTTGGTTCTTAACTGAGGGAAATACTTATCTCTACTGTACTGCATCATCCTCTCATCTTCAGGGAAATACCAACGCAGACTACAAGTAGCAGGAAAAATTTCTGGCGCCATTGCCGGGGAGACATCATCAAAATTACCAAGTACCTTCACACAAACCATCATCCACTTGCATTTACTTTATTTGCCTTTTATTTGCATTTGCCTCTCGTTTTCATCTCCCCCACTTCTAATTTTTTTTACAAAAACACAAAAATATTTTTATTTGCTTGTTTACTAGTTCGCTTGTTTGCTTTACCATTATGGCTAGTTCTTCGCTTGTTACTATTACCCCAGAAAATGAAGTGCTTAATTTTAAACAAAGGGGAGGAGAGAATTTAAAAGATGCTTGGTATATGATTTGCGATGCTCAAAATATATCAACTCATAAGAAATCCACTACCGTTCTTCTTCGAAATTTTTATGTGGGAATTACTACTTGGTATAGATTTGTGCTTGACACTATTACCGGAGGGAGTTTCTTGATGTGTCCCACTTTGGATGCTTTCAATGCTATGGGAAATTTAGTGGGTTCACCCCCTATCATTATTAATGAAACTGCATTGACTTTGGAGCATGTTATGCAAAGGCTAGAAGCTATAGAAAATAAGATGCCTACTATTGAACATCTTGAAAATTTAGATAGAAAGGTCCATAATCATATTACTCAATTTGGTTCTAAGGTGGGAATTGCTTTGAAAACTTTAAAGGAAAAGGAACCGATAATTAACGAAAGGTTGGAACAAACCCCGTTAGAATTGACAAGTTAGAAGAGATTATCAACAACTTAGGTTCCGCTTTTTCCTCCGCTAAAAACATTAATAGGACTCCTCCTAATAAAAGTTGCAAGTTTATATATGTTCCCAAGGTTAAGGGTGCTACTTCTCGTAAAGGGAGCGAGGACCTTAAAATGATTAGCATGCACCCCAATTTCATTGATATAATTAAGGAACCTATCCATAAAAGCAAAATTCTTGATTTTGTACCTAGAAGTGTGATGATAAACTCCTATGTTAAATCTCCTAGAAAAAATGGATGTGTAATTGAGGAGTTGGAAACCAAGGATGACAACACTTGAAAGTATGCATTATGCCTAGCAAGGGGCATAAAACAATAGCGCTTGTTGGGAGGCAACCCAATGAATAAAATAAATTTTTGCTTTTACCTTCTGTTCTTGAGTGTTTACACAATTATAGCTTCTGTTATGATTGTATTTTTATGTTTTAATTAGTGTTTGTGCCAAGTAATGCCTTTGGGATGATTTGGAAGATAGTATAACTGATGCTGTTTGAAAACAGAAACTTTTACGTCCAGTGCTGGAATTTTGGTTTTTTGCTGGAGTGTCAGAACCTTCTGATTTTTTTACAAAATATTGATATATTAATTTCCCATGTTATCCTAATTTTTCAAATTTTTTGAAGTTACAGACGTATAACGTTAATATAGATATTTACAAATTGTTCTGTTTTAGACATATTCTGTTTTTGTTGCATAGTTTGCTTATTTTGATGAATCTATGGATCCTATCGGGGGTATGAGTCATGGAGAAGTTGGAGTACAGTAGCATTATGCCAATATTAAATATGAATCAATTTACAACAGTACCTAAAGTTTAAGATTTTTTTTGTTATACTAACGGATCTCACGAGGTTTCTGTTGAGTTTTGTGTGCTGAAGTTTTCAAGTTTTGGGTGAGACTACGATGGATAAAGGAATAAGGAGTGGCAAGAGCCTAAGCTTGGGGTGCCTTGGGCACCCCAAGGTAATATTCAAGGAAGACTCAAGCATCTAAGCTTGGGGATGCCCCGGAAGGCATCCCCTCTTTCGTCTACAATCTATCGGTAACTCACTTGGAGATATATTTTTATTCATCACATGATATGTGTTTTACTTGGAGCGTCTTGTGATATAGTTTGTTTGCTTTTTAGTTTGTCACAATCATCTTTGCTGAACACACCTTTTTAAGAGGGACACACATTATTCGTGATTTGTTAGAATACTCTATGTGCTTCACTTATATCTTTTGAGCTAGGCAGTTGCTCTAGTGCTTCACTTATATCTTTTAGAGCACGGCGGTGGTTATATTTTAAAGAAATAGTTGCACTCTCATGCTTCACTTACATCTTTTTGAGAGTCTGATGAATAGCAATGGTAATATGCACGGGTTATGAATTTGGTCCTGATATGATAAGTATTCAAGAGGGATATAATAAAAACTTTCATGTAGATCACTGAATATGATAAGTTTAATTCCTTGCAATAGTTTTGCGATATTAAGATGGTAATATGTGGGAAGTATTAGTAGATGATTGTGGTTTAGTAAGAATATTGGTGTTAAGGTTTGTGATTCCCGAAGCATGCACGTATGATCTGTCATTATGCTAAGAAGTTGGAGCATGATTTATTGCTGATTGTCTACCTTTTGAGTGGCGGTCGGGGACGAGCGATGGACCTTGTCCTACCAATCTATCCCTCTAGGGGCATGCATAGTAGTACTTTGCTTCAAGGGCTAATAAACTTTCGCAATAAGTATGTGAGTTCTTTATGACTAATGTGAGTCCATGGATTATAGGCACTCTCACCCTTCCCCAATTTGCTAGCCTCTTCGGTATCGTGCATTGCCCTTTCTCACATTGAGAGTTGGTGCAAACTTCGCCGGTGCATCCAAACCTCGTGATATGATACGCTCTATCACACATAAGCCTCTTTATATCTTCCTCAAAACAGCCACCATACCTACCTATCATGGCATTTCCATAGTCATTCCGAGATATATTGCCATGCAACTTCCACCGTACAGTTTTTATGACACACATCGTCATTGTCATATTGCTTTGCATGATCATATAGCTGACATAGTATTTGTGGCTCAGCCACCGTCCATCATTTTTATACATGTTACGCTAGCATCATTGCACATCCTGGTACACTACCAGAGGCATTCATATAGAGTCATATTTTTGTTCTAGTATCGAGTTGTAATATTGAGTTGTAAGTAAACAAAAGTGTGATGATCATCATTATTAGAGCATTGTCCCAGTGAGGAAAGGATGATGGAGGCCATGATTCCCCCACAAGTCAGGATGAGACTCCGAACGAAAAAAAAAGAGGCCAAAAAGAGCCCACAAAAAAATGAGAGAAAAAGAGAGAAGGGGCAATGTTACTATCCTTTTTTCACACTTGTGCTTCAGAGTAGCACCATGTTTTTCATATAGAGAGTCTCCTATTTTGTCACTTTCATATACTAGTGGGAATTTTTCATTTTAGAACTTGGCTTGTATATTCCGATGATGGGCTTCCTCACATGCCCGAGGTCTTCATGAGCAAGCAAGTTGGATGCACACCCACTTAGTTTTCATGTTGAGCTTTCATACACTTATAGCTCTTAGTGCATCCGTTGCATGGCAATCCCTACTCCTCGCATTGACATCAATTGATGGGCATCTCCATAGCCCGTTGATTAGCCTCGTCGATGTGAGACTATCTTCTTATTTTTGACTTTTCTTATTTATCTCTACCACCACACTCTATTCCACCCATAGTGCTATATCCATGGCTTGCGCTCATGTATTGCGTGGGGGTTGAAAAAGCTGAAGTGCGTTAAAAAGTATGAACCAATTGCTCGGCTTGTCATTGGGGTAGTGCATGATAAATACTTTGTGTTAATATAAGAAGATGGAGCATGACAGGATTGTATGATTTTGTAGGGATAACGTTCTTTAGCATTTTTATTTTGAAAGACATGATTGTTTATTAGTATGCTTGAGTATTGATGTCTTTATATCAAATTATAGACTATTGCTTTGAATCATTCAGATCTTATTATTCATACCGTAAGAGAGAGATTACATGATGAAACATGATAGGTAGCATTCCACATCAAAAATTCTGTTTTTATCATTTACCTACTCGAGGACGAGCGGGAATTAAGCTTGGGGATGCTTGATACGTCTCCAACGTATCTATAATTTTTTATTGTTCCATGCTATTATAGTATCAATCTTGGATGTTTTATATGCAATTATATGAAATTATATATCATTTTTTGGGACTAACCTATTAACCCAGTGCTTAGTGCCAGTTGTTGTTTTCTGCTTGTTTTTGCCTTTTTAGAAAATAATTATCAAAAAGTGTCCAAACGAGAGAAAAAAAACTTTGGATTAATTTTTTCTGGACCAGAAGAGACCCACGAAGCTTCAGGAGAAGACCAGAAGAGCCACGATGAGGCGACAAGCCTTTAGGGCACGCCCAGGGGGATAGGCGCGCCCCCAGGCTTGTGGGCCCCTCGTGGCACCTCTTGACCTAATTCCAACGCTATAAATTACTGATTGGAAACAATATAGAAACGTTGGAAAGCGTGAAGGAATATTTGAACAAAAGTTTTTCAATGAAGGACCTAGGAGAAGCTGCTTTCATATTAGGCATCAAGATCTATAGAGATAGATCAAGACGCTTAATAGGACTTTCACAAAGCACATACCTTGATAAGATTTTGAAGAAGTTCAAAATGGATCAGTCCAAGAAGGGGTTCTTGCCTGTTTTGCAAGGTGTGAAGTTGAGTAAGACTCAATGCCCAGTGACTGCAGAAGATAGAGAAAAGATGAGTGTCATCCCCTATGCTTCAGCCACAGGCTCTATCATGTATGCAATGCTGTGCACAAGACCCGATGTCAGCCTTGCCATAAGTATGGTCGGAAGGTTTCAAAGTGATCCAGGAATGGAACACTGGACGGCGGTCAAAAATATCCTGAAGTACCTGAAAAGGACTAAGGATATGTTTCTCGTTTATGGAGGTGATCAAGAGCTCGTCGTAAAGGGTTACGTCGATGCAAGCTTTGACACTGATCCGGATGACTCTAAGTCGCAAACCGGATACGTATTTATTCTTAATGGAGGTGCGGTTAGCTGGTGCAGTTCCAAGCAGAGCGTGGTAGCTGATTCTACATGCGAAGCGGAGTACATCGCTGCCTCGGAGGCGGCGAAGGAAGGTGTCTGGATGAAGGAGTTCATGACAGATCTTGGAGTAGTGCCTAGTGCGCTTAACCCAATGACTGTGTTTTGTGATAATACTGGTGCCATTGCTCTAGCCAAGGAACCAAGATTTCACAAGAGGACCAGACACATAAAGCGACGTTTCAATTCCATCCGCGATTACATCAAGGAGGACGACATAAATATTTGCAAAGTACACACAGATCTGAATGTTGCAGATCCGATGACTAAACCTCTTCCAAGGGCTAAACATGAACAACACCAGAACTGTATGGGTGTTCGATTCATTACAATGTAAATCACATAGTGATGTGAACTAGATTATTGACTCTAGTGCAAGTGGGAGACTGTTGGAAATATGCCCTAGAGGCAATAATAAATTGGTTATTATTATATTTCCTTGTTCATGATAATCGTTTATTATCCATGCTATAATTGTGTTGATTGGAAACTCAAATACATGTGTGGGTACATAGACAACACTGTGTCCCTATTAAGCCTCTAGTTGACTAGCTCGTTGATCAAAAGATGGTGAAGGTTTCCTAGCCATGGACATGAGATGTCATTTGATAACGGGATCACATCATTAGGAGAATGATGTGATGGACAAGACCCAAACTATAAACGTAGCATATGATCGTGTCAGTTTATTGCTATTGTTTTCTGCATGTCAAGTATCTGTTCCTATGACCATGGGATCATGCAACTCACTGACACCAGAGGAATACCTTGTGTGTATCAAACGTCGCAACGTAACTGGGTGACTATAAAGATGCTCTACAGGTATCTCCGAGGGTGTCTGTTGGGTTGGCATGGATCAAGACTGGGATTTGTTACTCCGTGTGACGGAGAGGTATCTCAGGGCCCACTCGGTAATACAACATCACAATGAGCCTTGCAAGCAATGTGACTAAAGTGTTAGCCACGAGATCTTGTATTACGGAACGAGTAAAGAGACTTGTCGGTAACGAGATTGAACTAGGTATAGAGATACCGACGATCGAATCTCGGGCAAGTAACATACCGAAGAACAAAGGGAACAGCATACGGGATTAACTGAATCCTTGACATAGAGGTTCAAACGATAAAGATCTTCGTAGAATATGTAGGAGCCAATATGGGCATCCAGGTCCCGCTATTGGTTATTGACCATAGAGGTGTCTCGGTCATGTCTACATAGTTCTCGAACCCGCAGGGTCTACACACTTAACGTTTGGTGACGATTAGTATAGTTGAGTTATTTTGTTGGTGACCGAAAGTTGTTCGGAGTCCCGGATAAGATCCCGGATATGACGAGGATCTCCGGAATAGTCCGGAGGTAAAGATTGATATATGTGATAATAGTGTTTTGATCTCCGGAAGGGTTCCGGAATTCGCCGGAAGAAGTTTCGGATGTTTACCGAAGTGTTCGGGTGCGAGAACACTTTATATGGGCCAAGGGATAAAAGCCCACGAGGTATTGGAAAGTGCAAAAGTAGTTTTGCTGCCGCGTAAGCGGTACTACCGCTTGTGTGAAGCGGTACTACCGCCCGAGCGGTACTACCGCTTGTGTGAAGCGGTACTACCGCCCAAGCGGTACTACCGCTTGTTTGAAGCGGTACTACTGCTTGTGCGCGGTACTGCAGGGATCCGAGTTGGACTCTTTCCCTGCGGGCCAAACCGACCTTGTGCGGGCAAAACCGACCTGGAGGAGGCTTTTACTCCAAGTTTAGACCCCAAGGCTCAACATATAAATAGAGAGGCAGGGCTAACACACGGGACACATTAGATTGCCCCAAGTCGTGTGCCGGCAACCTCTAGTTCCTCCTACGTCATATTTTCAGCAGTGCTTAGCGAAGCCCTGCTGAAATAGTTCCTCACCAACATCACCACGCCGTCGTGCTGCTGGAACTCTTCTTCTTCTCCGCTCCCTTTTGCTGGATCAAGGAGGCGGAGATCGTCATCAAGCTGTACGTGTGTTGAACGCGGAGGTGCCGTCCGTTCGGCGCTGGATCGTGCTTGGATTGAGGGACGACTTGCGATTTGGATCGCGGAGACGTTCGACTACATCAACCGCGTTTCTTAACGCTTCCGCTTAGCGATCTACAAGGGTATGTAGATTCACTCTCCCTCTCGTAGATGCTCATCACCATGGATAGATCTTGTGTGTGCGTAGGAAAATTTTTGTTTCCCATGCAACGTTCCCCAACATATACATGATCATTGCCATGAATCCGTCATAATTATTTGCTTTTCTATCAATTGCCCAATAGTAATTTGTCTACCCACCATATGCTATGTGTTCGAGAGAGAAGCCTCTAGTGAAAACTATGGCCACCGGGTCTACTTTATCATATATAAAAAACCTAAAAATACCTTGCTGCAATTTATTTACTTTTATTTTAATTAGTATTTTAGTTTATCTATTTATCTCTATAAGATTTAATCCTTGCAAATAACTGCTAAGAGGATTGACAACCCTCTTATTTGCGTTGGGTGCAAGTGTTTGCTCTTTTGTGTACAGGTGCGCGTAACGGAATTTTGCTTGGTTCTCCTACTGGATTGATAACCTTGGTTCTTAACTGAGGGAAATACTTATCTCTACTGTACATAAGGTATTACAGTCTGGTTTTAATTGGCCTACTCTTTTCAAAGATGCATGTAAGTTTGTCCTTTCTTGTGATGAATGTGAAAGAATTGGTAATATTGGTAGATGTCAGGAAATGCCTATGAATTATTTGCTCATTATTGAACCATTTGATGTTTCGGGTTTTGATTATATGGGACCTTTTCCTAAATCCAACGGGTATACACATATCCTTGTTGCTGTTGATTATGTTACTAAGTGGGTAGAAGCTATTCCAGCAAGTAGTGTTGATCACAACACCTCTATTAAAATGTATAAAGAAGTTATATTCCCAAGGTTTGGAGTCCCTAGATACTTGATGACTGACGGTGGTTCACATTTTATTCATGGTGCTTTCCGTAAACTTCTTGCTAAATATGATGTTAACCATAGAATTGCATCACCTTATCATCCTCAATCTAGTGGTCAAGTTGAATTAAGCAATAGGGAAATAAAGTTAATTTTGCAAAAGACTGTTAATAGATCTAGAAAAAACTGGTCTAAGAAACTTGATGATGCATTGTGGGCTTACAGAACTGCTTATAAAAACCCTATGGGTATGTCTCCATATAAAATGGGGAAAAGCATGTCATCTACCTCTTGAATTAGAACATAAAGCTTATTGGGCAATTAAGGAACTTAATTATGATTTCAAACTTGCCGGTGAGAAGAGGTTATTTGATATTAGCTCTCTAGATGAATGGAGAGCCCAAGCCTATGAAAATGCCAAGTTGTTTAAACAAAAAGTTAAAATATGGCATGATAAAAGAATTCAAAAATGGGAATTCAAAGTGGGTGAGTATGTTCTACTGTACAATTCTCGTTTCAGATTTTTTGCAGGAAAATTTCTCTGTAAATGGGAAGGGCCATATGTCATGGAAGAGGTTTATCGCTCCGGAGCTATCAAAATCAACAACTCCGAAGGCACTAATCTGAGAGTGATTAATGGCCAAAGAATTAAACATTATATCTTAGGTATGCCCATTAATGTTGAAACTAATACTATTCAAACTATGACACCGGAGGAACACATAAAAGAGACCTTCCGGAACGCTCCAGAACCCTGAAAATGAGTAGGTATGTGATACGGTAAGTAAACCAACTCCAAAAATTCCATAAAAATTATTTCTGTCCGTTTTGGAATATTAGAAAAAAAATACAAAAATAAGAAACAGCCGAGATGACCCACGAGGAGGTCACAAGGCAACAGGGCGCGGCCACCCCCTGGGCGCGCCGGGTTGCCTTACGGGCCCCTCGTGTGCCCTCCCGACTCTGTTTTCCTCTCGTATGCTTGTTTTGCAAGATAAAAATTCTTCATATATACTCCCTGATGTTTTGACCACCGTATTGCAAGCTTGTGACGCCCCCGACTTAATCGTGCACTAATCATACACGCAATGCACACGATCAAGCCTAGGGACTCACAACACAACTCTAAACACAAAGTAAAATAATACAAGCTTTATATTACAAGCCAGGGGCCTCGAGGGCTCGAATACATAAGCTCGAATCATACAAGCATCAGCGAAAGCAAAAGTATCTGAGTACAGACACAAAGTTAAACAAGGGTGCCTTAAGAAGGCAAAAACAAATAACGACTCTGATCGAAAGAGGCAAGGCCTCCTGCCTGGGAGCCTCCGAATCTACTCCTGATCGTCGGTCTCCACGTAGTAGTAGGCTCCATCGGAAGTGTAGTAGCAGTCATCGGCGGTAGCAGCTGGCTCCTGGGATCCATCACCTGGTCGCAGCAATCGGGTATGGGGGAAAAGAGTAGCAAAGCAACCGTGAGTACTCACCCAAAGTACTCGCAAGACTGACATCAGAACTATACTAAATATGCATCGGTATCAAAGGAATGGGGCTATATCTTTGGACTAACTACAGAAATGCCAGAATAGAGGGGAAGGCCTAGCCTATCGAAGACTAGCATCTTCAGCGTCTTGCAGCAATAGAAGAGTGCAGATTAGTACATAATTATAGTAGCAAGCATGTTGTAGCAAAGCCTAGGGATCATTCCTCGACTCCCTGCGAGAAAGTGATCCCGGAGCTTACAGTTAATGTACATGTATCCAGTTCAAGTAGTAGTAGATCGGGATACAACACTGAGCATCCTGCTACCGTGGACACGGCTATTCGAATAGATAACTTCCCTGCAGGGGTGCACTACTGTTACCCAGCACGCTCGATTACATCTGGCCGGACACACTTGCTGGGTAATGCCCAGCCTCGGGTAATCGACACGACGTAGTCCTACCTAGGCTCAATAGAGAGGTCCCCGCCGGTCTACATCCTAAGTGCTCAGGGGTCTTGGGCCCATCGCCCTTTGCACTCCGAGTCATTGTGCGCAGGTGGATTCCAGCACCACCTCTACCTGGATGGCGCGATCCGGCCCGGCCACAATGCTGAACTGGACATCTGACAAAGCTTTCGGCTGATACATACGGCGCCGAGGGTCCCATAAACCAATATCCCACGTGGTGGTAGTGCGTATAGGGCCAACGACCCACTCAGATCAATTACCCAAATCCGTCAGCGAATTATTAGGAGCTCGCGGTGATGATCAGTACTCCTGTCGTCCCGTCTCGAGGAAGTGCAACAAGGGCCAGGCCCATCCCTCTCTAGGGCGGTCTCTGCCAGCCCGGCCGCGCCTTGTAATTATCTCGCGGGTGCCATCCTGGTCAACCCGACTACACGACTCTCGCGGGTACCCCTCGGGGTCGACCCGACTTTACCCAGGGTCTGAGGTAAAGTCAAGGTATCCGTGTGTTCATCACATCAAGGGGGAATCCGAGGAATCACCCTCTATGGATTCCTACTCGATGTAATCCGCCAAGGAGAACCAGGAGGAATCACCCTCGATGGTATTCACACTTATGGGGTTGCACGACAGAAGCCTCATCGGAGTTGGAGGAAGAGGAATCACCCTCGGTAATCCACGTCCGACTAGCTGTGCTACGAAGGCATCATCGGGAGTGAGTTAAGATGTATCACCCTCGTCACTCAAGGATAACTCTATAGAGTCGAACAACTTAGGGGGGTGTGCGGTGTGGTGCTGGTCTTAGCCCGTCGATCACATTGATCGGGGCATTAGTAACTAAGCGGGGCAACTATAACAAGGAAGAGGGGCCACAGATGGATCAATAACCAAACTACACTAAGCAGTTTAGGATGACAGGTAAAGTAACAATAGCAGGTTACAAAAGCAGGCTATGCATCAGAATAGGAGCAATCAATTACAGTAGCAAAATCTAATGCAAGCATGAGGGAGAAGGAATAGGCGATATAGGAATGATCAAGGGGGTTATGCTTGCCTGGAAGCTCTGCTGAAAAGGAAAGAGGGTCGTCGGTGATGTAGTCGATCACAGGGGCAGCGTCGGTCTCGGAATCTAACGGAGAGAAGAGGGGGGGAAGAAACAGTAAATACAAAGCACACAGATGCACGACATGACAACACGCAGTGTTAGGGGTAACCTATCGCAGTACTACACGTTACCGGCGAAGGGGGAAAACATCCGGGAATGTTTTCCCAGCGTTTGGCATTTCGGACAGATGAAACAGAGGGGGACGGTTCCATGTTCAGCATGCTAGGGGCATGTGACAGATGAACGGAGTGCATATTCGGAATCGTCATATTTTTCTGATCATTTTTCATATATAAATTATTTCCATCCGAGTTACAGATTATTTTATATGATTTTTCAAAGTGTTAATCATTTTCTGGATTTTATTTAATTATTTAAATTAGAATTATCCGAAACAGTATTTGTTGACATCAGCATGACGTCACAGTGACGTCAGCAATCAACAGGACCAGTGGGTCCCACCTTTCAGCGTCTATTTAGGCTAAATAGGGTTTAATTAAGCTAATTACAGATTAATTAGGCTAATTAAATAATTAGTTTAATTAAACAGAATTAATTAAGTTAATTAATTAATTAGTTAGTTAAATAATTAATTAATTAATCATTTATTTTAATTCTTATTATTTTCTTTATTTTTTTGTTTTAACAGGGGCTGGGCCCAGGCGTCAGTGGCACAGCCGGACATGTCCGGGCTGTGCCCTGCGAGGGCCGGACATGTCTAGGGTTCGGCAGACGCGCGGGCACAGAGGGGGGGCGGACACGTCCGCGGCAGCACGCTCGCGCGCGAGGGATGGCCGTGCCAGAGGCGGGCGCGGCGAGCAGCGGTGGCGGCGGCGCTAGGCAGCGGCGGCGAAGAGCAGCAGCAGCGCTGCGCGGCGAGGAGCAGCTGCGGGCGCGGGCAGCAGCGGGCGGCGAGCGCGTGCTGACGCGGCCAGGGCGCGCACGAGGTGCGGGCAGGGGAGCCCAGGGCGCGCGGACAGGAGCGGCGCGGCGTGCGGCGGCGACGGACGACGGAGGGAGAGAGGGATACGGCCACGGCCGCGGAGCTCACCCCGGTTGCAGAGAAGAGGGGGCGGCGAGGCTCGGGGTGGTCTGGTGAGGAGGAGGTTGGGGACGGCGACGAGGCGAGGACGAGGCGGCGACGGCGACGGGGTCGGGCGGCGGCGGACGAGGGGAGAGGGGATCGGGGGAGGGGATTTGGGGGTTAGGGTTTCGGGGTGGTGGCGAGCGAGGCCATATAGGCCAGGCGAGCGGCGTGGGCCGGCTGGCTGGGCCGAGGCCCAGGGGGGAAGCTTTTCCTTTTTTTTCTGTTTTCATTTTTATCTTTTGTTTTGTCTTTTCTCTTTACTCCAATGACTTTTGCAAAATATGAGACTTGCCCAAATAATTACTATGCCAATTATCCCACTGCCAGAAATTGGTTTGGAGGCAAATGGATTTCAATTAGATTTTAAATAAATGAAATGGGCTAATTATTGCTACTTTGGTACTGTTTTGATGATGTTTGAGTCATTTAACTACTCCAATAAATGTTGAGCTTATTTTTATAATTGCCTTGGGAATATTTGCAATATTATGAACATTTTAGTTTTCAAATTTGAACAACTTTTATTTTCACTTTAAATTTGAATTTCAATTTGAATTGGAATTTGAAATGAGATAAGATGCAATGATGATCAAGACTAATTAATCATGCTGACTTGGCATTATCAAAAGGTGATCACTGTAGCATAATGACATGGGGTGTTACAATTCTCCTCCTCTAACAAGAATTCTCGTCCCGAGAATTAAGAGGTAGGCTGAAAGAAAGCGGGGTATTCTTCACGAAGACGATCCTCGCGTTCCCAAGTGGCTTCATCTTCAGAATGATTCGACCACTAAACTTTAAGGAACTTGATTGCCTTCTCTCGGGTCCGACGTTCAGTTTGATCAAGAACGCGGATCGGATACTCTGGATAAGACAGATCTTCTCGCAATTCAAGCACTTCATGATTCACTGCTCGAATAGGATCCTTGAAGCTGCGTCGGAGTTGCGATACATGAAAGACATCATGCACTTGAGAAAGGTTTGGCGGCAATTGCAACTGATAGGCCACTTCTCCTCGACGGGCGAGAATACGGAATGCGCCAATGTAGCGAGGAGCTAACTTGCCCTTGATTCCAAATCGATGAGTGCCCTTCATCGGAGTGACACGAAGGTAAGCTTGCTCGCCAGGCTGATAGACCATTACCTTGTGCTTTCGGTCATAGTTGCTCTTTTGACGAGACTGAGCAGCTTTCAAATGTTCACGGACAATGCGGACTTGCTCTTCAGCTTGTTGAATAATGTCCGGTCCGACGAGTGATCGTTCCCCAGTTTCTGACCAATTCAGAGGGGTTCGGCATTTACGTCCATATAGAACTTCAAATGGTGCCATCTTCAGACTAGCTTGGTAGCTATTGTTGTATGAGAATTCAGCATACGGGAAAGATTCCTCCCATTTCTTACCGAATGAGATGACACAAGCTCGAAGCATATCTTCAAGCACTTGATTGACTCGTTTAACTTGTCCCTGGGACTGAGGGTGAAAAGCGGTGCTAAAGGACAGATGAGTTCCCATAGCTTCTTGGAAACTGTTCCAGAATCTTGAGGTAAAGAGGCTGCCACGATCAGAACTGATCTCCAACGGAACACCGTGGAGTGACACAATTCTGGAAACATACAAGTCTGCTAACTGACTAGCAGTAATCGTCTCCTTGACAGGCAGAAAGTGAGCAACCTTTGAGAATCGGTCGATGACGACAAAGATAGCATCATGACCCTTCTGGGATCTAGGAAATCCAGTAATGAAATCCATTTCGACCTTGTCCCATTTCCATTCAGGAATATCAAGTGGTTGCAGAGTACCAGCAGGCCTTTGATGCTCAGCCTTGATGCAACGGCAAACGTCACACTCAGCCACATAACGAGTGATATCTTGTTTCATACCAGGCCACCAATATCTCTGTCGGATGTCTTGGTACATCTTGGTACTACCGGGGTGAATTGACAAAGGTGTATCATGAGCTTCTTTCATAACGCGCGCGGTCAGATTCAGGCGTCCCGTTGTAGGAACCACTAAGCGGTTTTTGAAGTACAAGGCGCCATCAGCAGCAATGGTGGAGAATAAAGGTTTTCCCCTTTTGATATCTCGCTTAATTTTCTTGACCTCAGAGTCAGCCTTCTGTATATGCTTGATGAGGTCATCGAGCTCTGATTCAACAACCAGGGTATTGAGATGACCCTGTGGAACAATGTGAAGGTTCAACTTGCGAAGTTCTTCATAAAGCATAGGTTGCGCTTCCTGAACCATGAGGTTGTTACAATAAGCCTTGCGATTCAAGGCATCGGCCATTACATTAGCCTTGCCACGGGTATAAGAAATATTCATGTCATAATCGGCTATTGTCTCGAGCCATCTCTGTTGACGAAGGTTCAGACCTGGTTGGGTGTACAGGTACTTCAAACTCTGGTGGTCCGTGTATATCTCGCAACGATTACCGAGAAGGTAATGTCGCCACAGCTTCAGAGCATAAATAACTGCTGCTAACTCGAGATCATGAGTTGGATACTTATCTTCGTGAGGACGCAATTGACGAGAGCCATAATCAATCACTTTGCGCTCTTGCATTAGGACACAGCCTAATCCTTGACGGGATGCGTCGCAATATATCACAAAGTCCTTGCGAGTATCCGGGGGTGCTAGCACTGGGGTAGATGTCAACTTATCTTTAAGTGTCTGAAAACTTTTTTGGCACTTTTCTGTCCACTCAAATTTAACACCTTTGTGGAGCAGATCAGTCAACGGCTTAGCAATCTTGGAGAAGTTCTCGACGAATCGGCGGCAATAACTAGCGAGACCGAGAAAACTTCTGACTTGCTTGACATTCTTCGGGGGAGTCCAGTCAAGAATAGCCTGAACTCCCTCGGGGTTGACAGCGATACCATCTTTGGAAATCACATGACCGAGATAGGTCACTTCAGATAACCAGAATTCACACTTGGAAAACTTGGCATATAGTTGGTGCTCTCGAAGTTTCTCCAATACAAGCCGAAGATGTTCGGCGTGTTCTTCTTCATTCTTGGAAAATATAAGGATATCATCCAAATAAACCACGACGAATTTGTCGAGGTAGTCCATGAAGATATAGTTCATCAATCGAGAGAAGGTGGCTGGTGCATTAGTTAATCCGAAGGACATGACGGTGTACTCGTATGATCCATAGCGAGTAACGAAAGCGGTCTTCGGAATATCCTCCTTGCGAACTCGGATCTGATGATAACCCAACCTTAAGTCGAGTTTAGAGAACACAGAGGATCCAGCAAGCTGATCATAAAGATCGTTGATCCGGGGAAGCGGATATTTGTTCTGAATTGTAGCTTGGTTAATAGGTCGGTAATCTTGAACCAACCGATTTGTTCCATCCTTCTTCTTAACAAAGAGAGAAGGTGCTCCCCAAGCAGAAGAACTGGGGCGTATGAAACCCTTTTTAAGTGACTTGTCGATTTCCTCCTTAAGTTCAAGGAGTTCATCCGGCGGCATCTTGTACGGACGCTTAGCAATAGGGGTAGTGCCTGGTTTCAAGTCGATGACGAACTCGACAGCTCTAACAGGGGGTATTCCTGGAAGTTCTTCCGGAAAGACGTCCGGAAAATCGCGAACGACTGGAACGTTCTCAATTCCCTCAAGAGGTGAGGCATTCAAAGCATTCAGAGCATATATCTGGCTCTCGGCATCTTGAACTGTTCGGGCTGAGTATTTGACTGTCTGGCCAGAAGGATGTGTAAGTTGGACTTTCTTAGCGGCACAGTCAATGAAAGCATTATGGGTTTTCAACCAGTCCATACCGAGAATGACATCTATGGTAGTAACCTTGAGGGCCATGAGTGAAGCGGTGAACACTAATCCTCCAATTGCAATGTGGTTGTTGTGGGCTATCATCGAGGTATTCCACCTGGATCCTGGAGAGCTAACCACCAGCAGAGGGTACATGTTTTCGAATGATAGGTCTTGCTTGCGTGCAAATGCCTCAGATATGAAGGAGTGTGACGCTCCTAAATCAAAAAGAACAGAAGCTGGTATTGAGTTAACAGGGAGGGTTCCCATCACGACAGTCGGTTCATTCTGAGCCTTTTCAGCATCGACATGGTTGGCATGGCCAAGTACAACAGCAGACGGTCCGGTATTATAATTTCTGGGACGATAGCTTCGACGGCTCTTCTTACGTCCCACAGTTGATCGCGGTGCATTTTGAGGTTGATCCTGGCGACAGTTCAGAGCACGGTGCCCTGGCTGTCCACACTTGTGGCATAAACCATCATTATGGGGAGGAGCCATAGTATTGGGCTGTCCACTTGAGATATTCAGTTGTCTTGGGGGTGGAGGCAGACGAGGTGCAACATAAGAAGGCCTCGGTGCAGGGGCAGGTCGATGATGGACATTATGCGGAATCCACACTCTGCGCTTCTCAGCAGGCTGGCCCGAGGATGAGCCAACATCACGAGTGCGCTTGAGCGACTCCTGGTACTCATTCAAAGCAGTTTCAATTCGGAAAGACTGGCTGACAAGCGTTGCAAAGTCTGCAGCTTCATGAACAGCAAGTGCGAGCTTTATATCAGGATGCAGTCCTTCACGGAATTTCTCCTGCTTGTGTGTGTCGGTGTCGACGTCATCTTCAGCATAGCGGGATAATTCCAGGAAATTCCTCTGATAAGCATCCACAGTCATTTTATCCTGTGAGAGTTTGCGGAATTCCTTCTTCTTCTAGTCCATCAGACCCTAAGGAATGTGCCGTGCACGAAAAGCTGACTGAAATTCCTGCCAAGTGGTTACTATCCCAGCAGGTAGCACACGTCTATGGCTTTCCCACCATTGAGCAGATGGACCTTTCAGATGAAATGCCGCAAAGGTGATGTAACTGTCAGGGGCAACTTTAGCGGACTCCATTTCAAACAGGATATCGCGAAGCCAATCATCAGCATCCATAGGATTGGTGGAGTTGAGGTAAACAGACGGGTTGAGGCGCACGAAATCTTGAAGTGATATCGGGCCAGGCTCCTGACGAGCATCGTTGCGTTCTAATCGGTTCACCAGACTCTCATTGAGCTGACGGTTCAATTCAAATTGCTGCATCATTGCGGCAATATAGGGTGGAGGTGGAGGATCGTCAGCCATCCTGCCAAATCAATAGGGGTAGTTTAGCAAGAACAACTGCATGTGTAAGAGGTCATTCAGGATGTAACATGAGAAATGAACAAGGAGTACATTAGATACATATTAGTAGTCAATAAACACATACAGATCCATGCACAGAGTTGGATACAAACGGATAGTACGAGCTCGAAAACACTCGCAGCTAGACAACTAGACGGTGGAGAGGTACCACAACGAGGCATAGCAAAGGCTACACCAACGTCGGAGAAAACTATTGGAGCGAGGAATCTGCAAGTGACAACGCAGGGGGTCCTCGATAAAAGGATCCTGCGGTCCGTGAAAACTGTAAAGCAGAACCTGGCCCTCATCTCGAACAAAGGGGGGATAATTCAGAACTCCGGGTGGATGTGATCACGAGAACATAATGTTAGAGTCAGTAAAACTTTAACCCGAAAAGAAGAGAGAACAGAGTCCCAGAGTAAAGGAGAGGAATAAAAGATCAAACCCACCGATGTGCAACGTGGGCCCGTAAGCCACACATCACTGTTAGTAAAACAGTTTTTGAAAGACTAGACTCAACTTCGGCCAAGGAGTTGGAAACGGGTTACCTACAGGCAGTCGGCTCTGATACCAACTTGTGACACCCCTGACTTAATCGTGCACTAATCATACACGCAATGCACACGATCAAGCCTAGGGACTCACTTGAAGATATCACAGCACAACTCTAAACACAAAGTAAAATAATACAAGCTTTATATTACAAGCCAGGGGCCTCGAGGGCTCGAATACATAAGCTCAAATCATACAAGCATCAGCGGAAGCAAAAGTATCTGAGTACAGACACAAAGTTAAACAAGGGTGCCTTAAGAAGGCAAAAACAAATAACGACTCTGATCGAAAGAGGCAAGGCCTCCTGCCTGGGAGCCTCCGAATCTACTCCTGGTTGTCGGTCTCCACGTAGTAGTAGGCTCCATCGGAAGTGTAGTAGCAGTCATCGGCGGTAGCAGCTGGCTCCTGGGATCCATCACCTGGTCGCAGCAATCGGGTATGGGGGAAAAGAGTAGCAAAGCAACCATGAGTACTCATCCAAAGTACTCGCAAGACTGACATCAGAACTATACTAAATATGCATCGGTATCACAGGAATGGGGCTATATCTTTGGACTAACTGCAGAACTGCCAGAATAGACGGGAAGGCCTAGCCTATCGAAGACTAGCATCTTCAGCGTCTTGCAGCATTAGAAGAGTGCAGAATAGTACATAATTATAGTAGCAAGCATGTTGTAGCAAAGCCTAGGGATCCTTCCTCGACTCCCTGCGAGAAAGTGATCCCGGAGCTTACAGTTAATGTACATGTATCCAGTTCAAGTAGTAGTAGATCGGGATACAACACTGAGCGTCCTGTTACCGTGGACACGGCTATTCGAATAGATAACTTCCCTGCAGGGGTGCACTACTGTTACCCAGCACGATCGATTACATCTGGCCGGACACACTTGCTGGGTAATGCCCGGCCTCGGGTAATCGACACGACGTAGTCCTACCTAGGCTCAACAGAGAGGTCCCCGCCGGTCTACATCCTAAGTGCTCAGGGGTCTTGGGCCCATCGCCCTTTGCACTCCGGGTCGTTGTGCGCAGGGGGATTCCAGCACCACCTCTGCCTGGATGGCGCGATCCGGCCCGGCCACAATGCTGAACTGGACGTCTGACAAAGCTTTCGGCTGATACATACAGCGCCGACGGTCCCATAAACCAATATCCCACGTGGTGGTAGTGCGTATAGAGCCAACGACCCACTCAGATTAATTACCCAAATCCGTTAGCGAATTATTAGGAGCTCGCGGTGACGATCAGTACTCCTGTCGTCCCATCTCGAGGAAGTGCAACAAGGGCCAGGCCCATCCCTCTCTAGGGCGGTCTCTGCCTGCCCGGTCGCGCCTCGTAATTATCTCGCGGGTGCCATCCTAGTCAACCCGACTACACGACTCTCGCGGGTACCCCTCGGGGTCGACCCGACTTTACCCAGGGTCTGAGGTAAATTCAAGGTATCCGTGTGTTCATCACATCAAGGGGGAATCCGAGGAATCACCCTCTATGGATTCCTACTCGATGTAATCCGCCAAGGAGAACCAGGAGGAATCACCCTCGATGGTATTCACACTTGCGGGGTTGCACGACAGAAGCCTGATCGGAGGTGAAGGAAGAGGAATCACCCTCGGTAATCCACGTCCGACTAGCTGTGCTACGAAGGCATCATCGGGAGTGAGTTAAGAGGTATCACCCCCGTCACTCGAGGATAACTCTGTAGAGTCGAACAACTTAGGGGGGTGTGCTGTGCGGTGCTGGTCTCAGCCCGTCGATCACATCGATCGGGGCATTAGTAACTAAGCGGGGCAACTATAACAAGGAAGAGGGGCCACAGATGGATCAATAACCAAACTATACTAAGCAGTTTAGGATGACAGGTAAAGTAACAATAGCAGGTTACAAAAGCAGGCTATGCATCAGAATAGGAGCAATCAATTACAGTAGCAAAATCTAATGCAAGCATGAGGGAGAAGGAATAGGCGATATAGGAATGATCAAGGGGGTTTTGCTTGCCTGGAAGCTCTGCTGAAAAGGAAGGAGGGTCATCGGTGACGTAGTCGATCACAGGGGCAGTGTCGGTCTCGGAGTCTACCGGAGAGAAGAGGGGGGGAAGAAACAATAAATACAAAGCACACAGATGTAACACAAATGCACGACATGACAACACGCAGTGTTAGGGGTGACCTATCGCAGTACTACACGTTACCGGCGAAGGGGGAAAACATCCGGGAATGTTTTCCCAGCGTTTGGCATTTCGGACAGATGAAACTGAGGGGGACGGTTCCATGTTCAGCATGCTAGGGGCATGTGACAGATGAACGGAGTGCGTATTCGGAATCGTCATTTTTTTCTGATCATTTTTTATATATAAATTATTTCCATCCGAGTTACAGATTATTTTATATGATTTTTCAAAGTTTTAATCATTTTCTGGATTTTATTTAATTATTAAATTAGAATTATCCGAAACAGTATTTGCTGACATCAGCATGACGTCACAGTGACGTCAGCAGTCAACAGGACCAGTGGGTCCCACCTGTCAGCGTTTGTTTGGGCAAATTAGGGTTTAATTAAGCTAATTACAGACAAATTAGGCTAATTAAATAATTAGTTCAATTAAACAGAATTAATTAAGTTAATTAGTTAGTTAATTAATTAATTAATTATTATTTATTCATTTATTTTAATTCTTATTTTTTTATTTTTTATTTTGTTTTAACAGGGGCTGGGCCCAGGCGTCAGTGGCATAGCCGGACATG
The DNA here is from genome assembly GCA_039707655.1 of Elymus sibiricus. Taxonomy (NCBI): domain Eukaryota; kingdom Viridiplantae; phylum Streptophyta; class Magnoliopsida; order Poales; family Poaceae; genus Elymus; species Elymus sibiricus. The sequence goes on from CM077666.1 coordinate 336,483,020, forward strand.
TCCGGGTTGTGCCCTGCGAGGGCCGGACATGTCCGGGGTTCGGCAGACGCGCGGGCATAGAGGGGGGGGCGGACACGTCCGCGGCAGCGCGCTCGCGCACGAGGGACGGCCGTGCCAGAGGCGGGCGCGGCGAGCAGCGGCACGGCAGCGGTGGCGGCGGCGCTAGGTAGCGGCGGCGAAGAGCAGCAGCAGCGCTGTGCGGCGACGAGCGGCTGCGGGCGCGGGCAGCAGCAGGCGGCGAGCGCGTGCTGGCGCGGCCAGGGCGCGCACGAGGTGCGGGCAGGGGAGCCCAGGGCGCGCGGACAGGGGCGGCGCGGTGTGCGGCGGCGACGGACGACGGAGGGGGAAAGGGGTACGGCCACGACCGCGGGGCTCACCCCGGTTGCAGAGAAGAGTGGGCGGCGAGGCTCGAGGTGGTCCGGTGAGGAGGAGGTCGGGGACGGCGACGAGGCGAGCACGAGGCGGCGACAACGACGGGGTCGGGCGGCGGCGGACGAGGAGAGAGGGGGTCGGGGGAGGGGATTTGGGGGTTAGGGTTTCGGGGTGGTGGCGAGCGAGGCCATATAGGCCAGGCGAGCGGCGTGGGCCGGCTGGCTGGGCCGAGGCCCGGTGAGGAAGCTTTTCCTTTTTATTATTATTTTTGTTTTCTTTTCTGTTTTCATTTTTATCTTTTGTTTTGTCTTTTCTCTTTACTCCAATGACTTTTGCAAAATATGAGACTTGCCCAAATAATTACTATGCCAATTATCCCACTGCCAGAAATTGGTTTGGAGGCAAATGGATTTCAATTAGATTTTAAATAAATGAAATGGGTTAATTATTGCTATTTTGGTACTGTTTTGATGATGTTTGAGTCATTTATCTAATCCAATAAATGTTGAGCTTATTTTTATAATTTCCTTGGGAATATTTGCAATATTAAGAACATTTTAGTTTTCAAATTTGAACAACTTTTATTTTCACTTTAAATTTTGATGATATGTATGTTGTTGCTTCCTTTAGTGGTGTCATGTGAACGTCGACTACATGACACTTCACCATACTTGGGCCTAAGGGAAGGCATTGTGGAGTAATAAGTAGATGATGGGTTGCTAGAGTGACAGAAGCTTAAACACTAGTTTATGCGTTATTCCGTAAGGGGCTGATTTGGATGCATATGTTTCATGCTATGGTTAGATTTATCTTAATTCTTCTTTTGTAGTTGCGGATGCTTGCGAGAGGGGGTAATCATAAGAGGGTTGCTTGTTCAAGTAAGAACAGCACCCTAGCACCGGTCCAACCACATATCAAATTATCAAAGTAGTGAACGCGAATCAAATAAACATGATGAAAGTGACTAGACGAGAATTCCCATGTGTCCTCGAGAACGCTTTGCTTTATATAAGAGACCGTTCCGGCTTGTCCTTTGCTATAAAAAGGATTGGGCCACCTTGCTGCACTTTTGTTACACTTGTTACTTGTTGCTTGTTACGAATTATCTTGCTACAAAACTATCAGTTACCGCTACTTTCAGTACCTGCAGAAAACACCTTGCTGAAAACCGCTTATCATTTCCTTCTGCTCCTCGTTGGGTTCGACACACTTACTTATTGAAAGGACTATGATTGATCCCCTATACTTGTGGGTCATCAGTATCACACCCCGAATACCTTGACTTTAATAGTGATGAGCATGATTTACTTGGTGATGATGATTTGCTTGTTGATAAAACTAGTGATGTGAGCTATAATGAACTTGCTAGTAATCATGATAGTCAAGATGAAATGAATGACAATGCTATGAGGGAGATTGAGCGCCTAACTAAAGAACTAAGCACTCTTAAGTTAGCTCATGAAACAACTCAAAAGGATCATAGAGAGCTCCTAAGAACTCATGAGAAGCTACGCTTCGAGAAGCTAACTTTAGAGCAAGAGCATGAGTTTTTAAAAGCTATCAATGACGATCTTCGAAAGAAGAGTTCCTCTTACATTGCCAAATGTTTACTCTTGTCTACCTTTATGCCACAAGTTAAATCTAAGCAAACTAGTAACAAGGGTAAAAAGGGTTCTACCTCTAGTAGTAACAATAACAATGCTAAATCCAATGTTGTTGCTTTTAGTAGTTCTATTGATTCCACTAACGATTCTCTTATCCAATTTATACTTCAGCAAGAAAACTATTTATTGAAAGGAATTATAGAAAAGGGTGTCTACAAGAACCTTGCCGGGAGTAAGCAATTTGAGGAAATTGTGCGCAAGCAAGGAAGGCACCGGAAGAACCAAGGTGTCGGTTTTGAATGAAAGTTCAATGCCAATGGAGTTGAGTGGGAAGAAGATCAATACCCCAAGACGAAGTTTGTTCCTCAACAAGAGAAGTATGATCCTGCTTCCTTCAAGGAAACACAAGCTGAAGATGATCTTCCACCTCAAGACCACAATCTAAAAGGCAAGGACAAGCTTCAAGAAGAGATTGACTCATTTGAAGAAGCACCTCAAGCCTTGGTCAAGTGGGTTCCCAAGACTACGTCAAGTTCCACTTCTTCAAGTACAACTACAACTCCAAGGATTCCCATCAAGTTGATGTGGGTCCCAAAGAAGAAGAACTAGAGAGTTCTTGAGGGTGACTCCGCAAACAAACTTCACTCATATTCATCTATGGCAAGGACTTGTGCAACCAACTTCAACATCTTGCACTTGTTCATGGAGTCACAAAACCCTCTTGTTGGTAAGTCAAGGGACAAGGTATTCAATGCATTCATGGACATCATTTTGTGTGCATTTCACTCTATGTCTATGGATATCCTTGTTTGTTCCTTGTGGGACTAACCCATGTAGGTATTGAAAGTGCATCACTAAAAGGATTGCTCCCAACTCTTGATGGTCTACATCAACATTGAGCATCCACATTCACAACATCTACATGAAGTCATCATCGACAAAACCCAAGGTTAGTTCATCCCTCCTTGAGGGATATCACATCTAGGGGGAGCTTTGCTCTAAGACTTGAGCTAAAGCAACTCCAATTGTGTGAACACATTAATGCTTTATGTAAAAGTGGCAACCCCACTTGTGCTTAAACGATGAGTATGACCTATGATCAAATGTTCTCATTTGGCTCCTAAGTCAATATACTCATATATAGATGACCTAGTCATCGCCCATTGTGTGATAGATGCTAGTTTTGGTTGTGCATGTTTGCCACATATTTCATTTGCCATCTTATTGTGTGACCATGTTGCTATGCATATTTCTCACTCAAGGACATCCATTTGTTGTTTTTATTGATTTGGTTTTATTTGGCCAATTGGATGTACAAGAATGCCTAAGCACCTTAGCTATCTATCTCAACTTGTCTCAAATTCATTCTTGCTATATCACAAAACTTGAACAAGTTCCTTTCGGACCCTCCGAGTGAGGAGCACTCGGAGCCACCGATCTGATTAGGGCTGACTTCCAAAACCTTCTAAGTGTATTTCGGTCAGACCAACTCACTCCAATTCGGTCCCACCGATTGCATTTAGACCGATCCATATTTCCATCTCGGTAAGACCGGTGTGAAAAATTTCGGTGTCACCGAAGCTTCCTGTCTCTGGAAGTTATGCATCTCGGTGAGGCCGATTTCATTCGATCGGTACTACCGACAGCTAAAGGGTATATATATGTCCGTGAACCGCACGTTGAAAATTTCTTCAAATGTCACGCCTCCCGCACCCCTTTGCTACCGTCGCCCAGGTCTCTGGATCATCGCCCTTGTCTCCAGCGAGCTCTCACCTCCGGATTCCGCCGCCGTCAATGGCAATCTCCTCCGCCATTACCGCCGTAGCGAACCTTCACCAAGTTAGGGTAAGATTCGAACCCCCTCTGTGCTCCCAAATCTGATTCAATGCATGGAAGGATGCGCCTAGATCTTGCCACAATTTGCACTTCAATGTCCACGAAAAATTCTTAGGCTCGAGTTAAAATTTTAGGTTTAGGGTTTCTCAGATTTCATCTTGGATCGACCGGATTGAGGCGACTCGGCGTCACCGATTTGGCTTCGGCCAGTGCACGCAGTACACTTCGATGAAACTGAGTGGTACTAAATCGATGTCACCAAGTCAGTCTCTTAGTAGCATCATGTGCGCTTCGGTGGAACCAGGATCAACTTCGGTCTCACTGAAATGCAAACACTAGTTTCATTTGTTGCCTCGGTGCTACCAAGATTTTCAAATCGGTCAATCCGAAATGCTCTCTGTGAAAACCTAAAACTGAAGTTTGAACTCAAATATTTTCAAAAATAGCTGTGTTTTGTGATACTCATCTACTCCACCAGTACATCAGACTTCATCCGAGGCATTTGCAGATGCACTTCTCTCCACTCCACCGGTGCAGAGGACTTCTTCACCAGGAGCTTCCAGAGATTAGGTCCAGAGCGACGTTTAGCTCTTTACATATTCAAACTTTTTGTTACTTGTTGCCAAAGGGGGAGAATTAGTATAGATCACAGGGCTTTGAGAGAGAGAGAGAGTGCTTTGCTTTTTCTCGTTTGGTTTATTTGAGTTTTTCATGCTACTTCGTGAGTTCCGTGCTTCTTTGAGATACTTTTGTTTGATGCTTGTATGAGACTACATTACTTTGTGCTTGATCATATCGTACTCTACTGCTATGCATGCTTGATTATCTATCCATATGCTCTTTGTATGATCATTCACTTGTTTTCTTGGTGATGAGTGCTTATTATATAGCAATCATATCATTTTGAGCGCCCCACGAAGATGTATGTGACATGGAAGAGTGACCCATGATCCTAATCGATTGTGCATTTGCATTCAAACACAAATTCTTAATAATGCACAAATTTAGGGGGAGCTCTTGCTTATCACATACTTCTCAAAGCGACGATGTATTTCATTGCTTATATCATTTGTCGAAACTTTGATCTATATGTTGTCATCAATTACCAAAAAGGGGGAGATTGAAAGTGCAACTAATCCCTGGGTGGTTTTGGTAATTAATAACAATATATAAGTCATTGATCTAATGCTCATTGATAACAGATTTCAGAGAAGATCAATGATTGGCCTGGCAAGGACTAGTGATTATGGACCCCTCAAAATGCTAAGGACAAGGATTGGCAAAGTTCCAAGACTCTTCATTTTTGGTTAAGTGATCCAAGATCACATTGAGTCCATAGGAAAGCCAATACTATTAAAAGGGGATGAGGTTTTGATCATGACTCAATTGCTCAAGTGCTTTGTGATCTCCAAAATTCCTCAAACACTTCACCACATCACATCTATCCAAAACCCTAAAGTATCATCTCGGTCCCACCGAAACTCTCTATCCTGGACTCACCGAGTTGATCACACACATTGCCTAAGCCAAACCCTAACTTCTCGGTTCTACCGAAATGGCTCTCGGTCTCACCGAGACGACATACCAAGTTTCTGTAACGATGTTGCTTCACTTCGGAATTTCTGAGATGAAACGATTGGAACTACCGAAACGAGGTTTTGCCCTAGCCAATGCACTTCGGTCCCACCGAGATGTTATGATCGGTCTCACCGAGACTTCCAACGTTCGAATCTTTTACACTAGTCGGTCTCACCGAGATTTTGGTCCGGTGTCACCAAGTTGGGTCAAAAGTTTGTAACGGTTGTATCTTTGGGTGAAGCCTATATATACCCCTCCACCCTCACTTACTCTCTAAGAGAGCCATCAGAACAAACCACTACTTCCACTACTCATTTTCTGAGAGAGGACCACCTACTCATGTGTTGAGATCAAGAGATTCCAATCCAACCATTTGAACCTCGATTTGTAGCCTCCCCAAGTTGCTTTCCACTTCAATCCCCTCTCCTACCAAAGCCAAATCTGTGAGAGAGTGATTGAGTGTTGAGGAGACTATCATTTGAAGCACAAGAGCAAGGAGTTCATCATCAACAACACCGTCTATTACCTTTTGGAGAGTGGTGTCTCCTAGGTTGGTTAGGTGTCACTTGGGAGCCTCCAAGATCATGTGGAGTTGAACCAAGGAGTTTGTAAGGGCAAGGAGATCGCCTACTTCGTGAAGATCTACCCGAGTGAGGCTAGTCCTTTGTGGACGTAAGCCATGGTGGAATAGACAAGGTTGCTTCTTCATGGACCCTTCATAGGTGGAGCCCTCCGTGGACTCGCGCAACCGTTACCCCCCGTGGGTTGAAGTCTCCATCAACGTGGACGTACGATAGCACCATCTATCGGAACCATGCCAAAATCTCTGTGTCTTCATTGCGTTTGATTTCTCTGATCCCTCCTTTACATTCATATGCAAAGTCCTTATTTTCTGCTGCTCAACTCTTAGACTTGCATGTGTAGGGTGTACTTGACCTGGTAGAACTTCTAAAACTTGCCTACAACTAAAATTGGGAAAAGGATAAGTTTTTATTTGGTCAAGTAGTCTAATCACCCCCCTCTAGACATACTTTCGATCCTACACCATCTTTATTATATTATTAAACAAAACCTTATAAAATAAACACATTAATCAACCCAAAGCCACATTCCTGACGAACACTGGCGCCATACCTACAAGCTTGATGACGTGCCCTGACCTCACGCCAAGACACACCATGTAATCCGGTGGCCTCATCAGGCCGCCCGCTGGCTAGCCGGAAGCACGATCTGGTCTAACATACCCTCAACGAGCACCGCATGCGCACGCTCTATAATCCGGTGCCGTCGTCCCGTCTTCGCGAGTGATCAATGCATTGACCTTGCCAAACCCTTCTGTCATCTACTCCACCACGACGCCAGACAACGCCACCCTTCTGCATGCCCATCAACACACGTCCAGCATCGACACCCCACTGGACCACATCGTCGAGACCCGCTGTTGTCAATGCTGAAGATGCAACGCCGCTCCACCTCTTGTCCCCTCCAGTCAGCACCTGCTCCAAAACGATGCCCCCTGGAGGGAGAACGACACCGAAGATACCGACATCGTCCAAGCCGGAAGATCCAGATTTAGGGTTTCCCCTGGAGCAGCCCGAGCGAGGTGAACACCCAGGGCGCAACCAGGACCCAACAGAGGTTGCCGCACACCCCCCCCCCCCCCAATACAGTGCCCAAGATGGCGCCCCCAAGGAGGCGACGACGTCGTAGTGCCGCCGCCCCCCATTCGCAATAGGGTTTTCACCCAGGCACAAAGGACATGGAGAGCAGGGGGAGTTCTACCTCGATTTCATCACCAAGGAGGTAGTGCCATCGATGTCGTGGTCGCCACCGTCTGCCAGGGGTTTCCCCCGGACAAGATCCCGTCCCCACATCCTTCGGGCCAACCGCCAACACCTCCGAGCATGGACACCAGAGATCATAGCTGGGCGGAGGAGGTGAGCCGCGCGCAAGGAAAGGGATCCCCGGGGACCGCCTCAGATCAGATCTAGCGAAGGGAGGACGGGGACCCTCCCCACACAGCGAGATCCGACCATCGAGGCCTCGCTGCCCGTCCAGCCTAGGGGCCTGGCCGCCTGCACCAGCGAGCGCCATGGCCGCTGGAGGGACGCCGCCCACACCACCGAGGCAACCACCTTGGATCCAGGCCCTCCGTCACTAGCAGGCGAGACGGGCACATCTTCGCCGCCCCCTTCACCGGCGGCTGCCTACGGAGGCGACGAGGGAGAAGAGTCGGCGTCGCCTGAGTCGCCCCTGTGGAAACCATAAATGGACGGGCGGCGAGGATGTGCCCGTCTCACCTGGACTTGTGTGAGGTGGAAAATTGGTCTGCTGGATTGGGTCACTCTATATTGTTTTGGGAGGATAAACCATAAATGGATGGGCTAAGGGCATCTCCAACGCTGACCCGCAAATTTCCTCCCACATCCGTCCGCGGACAGGGCGGGGGGACCAGTCCGCGGACATTGATGCCGGAGGCCGCCATCCAACGCTACCCGCATACATTTCAACCACTGTTTGAACTAACCGGACGAAATTCATTACATTTTTGTCATTTTTTAACTAAAAACGATACCGGACTAAGATAAAACTAGTCTACGGCCGGCGCCGGCGGATATCCATTCCGACGACATGGATACCCTTGACTAGTCTACGACCGGCCGCGGCGGATCTCCATTGTCTTCCCTATGTCCGGCAGTTGTGAGCCCCAGAGGTATATGCTTCAGTGCAAATGGCGGCTCGCTTCCCCACCGCTCATCGGAGTGAAACCGCCGGCTGATGCTTCAGCCGAAGGGGAAGGGTGCCCTATGATGCACGGATTAGGGTTGGTTTTTGGGTAGGGGGCGACGGTGGACTGCGACTGGGCAAGACACCGGCTGTGTACGCCGGCGTCACCTCGGTGGTGGCCTTCATGCGACCCAAGCAGCGGCGGCCTCCCATGTTCTACTTCTCCTCGATGATGGCGGCGGACGCAGACGTGCTGGCCGCCGCCTCGTCGATGTCAGCGTAGTCGGCTTCTTTCTCTGTCGGCAGGGCGCGGTTACGCACGCGTTGACGGCGGATGGCGCGGTCGCATGCATGGGAGACGTGGTACGACATGGCATCGTCCACGGCAGCCACGATGCCCATGCCGCCGTGCTCCCCCCGTGCCGGCCTGGAGCAACTCGCCAGTCCTCGGCGAGCTGAACCATGCGCCGGCTTGAAGCTTCAGCCTCCGCCTGATGGCCTGTAACGGCCTGGAGCGTCAATGGAGGTGGAACTGACAGTTGCCTGACTCGTGACCAGCGGGCTCGACGGGCCACCCAGCCAGCTTTTATGCCGGAGAACTCTTCTTCCTACTCGCCGGATGCCATGGAGAAATTGTTCAAGGAGGAAATGGGGAGCGGAGGTGTGGTGCGGTTCTTGCTCGGCGTCTGGCATCGTTTAAATAGTGAGCGAACGCGAGGAGCCAACCGGCGTTGTGTTTAATGCCGGCCGGCTCACGAACGGACGTGTGGCCGGAGTAGCTTTCTCGGCACACGCGTGGGTTTAATGGAGGAAGGCGGGCAGTCTGCAGCTGTTTGAATGCGGCGAGGAGGTGTGTTCAGCCGGGCATGCAGTGGGCGGCGCCCTCGGCCGGCGCGCCGCTTCAATGGCGGAGGGAGTGAGAGGTCGCATCCACTTTGGGCCGGCTTCAATGTGGAGCGACCGCTCTACAGCGGCATGAATGGGGGCAGCTGGCGCCAGACGAGAACGCACGCGGGCGAGGGAGGAGGGTTTCGGATGGACCATGGTGGTCAGAAGCGGGCGTGGGAGCTGTCCGGATGCCCGCAAAGCCCCCAAGTTTGTCTTCGGTTTACGGGAGAAAGTGCATTTGGATCGCCCTGTGGATCGATACAGATCCACGTTAAATAGCACAATACGTCCGGACCACACGGTCCGGACGTATGCGGGCGGTTCGAGGGTCGGAAGCCCTAACCACACGGTCCGGACGTATGCGGGCGGTTCGAGGGTCGGAAGCCCTAATCTCTTGACTATCGATTTCCAGGTCACACGCTCACCTTGCACTTGAAACGCCAACCAGCTTTTGCAGCCTCCACGTCAGCGGAACAAACAATACCCATTGGCCTCCATGCGGCATTACCGTCAAGCTGATCAACGAAACTTCCACAAAGATAAATTCCAGTGGCAGCTTTTGAATCTCTTTTTTCTCCAGTGGTGAAGCTTTTGAATCTTTCGCGGTTAAAATACTATACGGGACATAATACACCGAAAAAGAAAATCATGGGCTTAGCTGTTCTCTTTGGGGAAAGGAAATGAATCGCTTTGGCCTTTGGGGAAAGAAACGTGGAGCTAAAGAGAGTGTTAGCTAATACGGTCAGGGTGAAAGGGGCCTGCGACGGACATCTGAGCTGCCACTGTCAGTCTACAAGGCCCTGAAAAGCTCGGTACTCCGTGTGATAATACTGATGAAGTATATAAGTATGAGAAGGACGAAGCGTACGGTGCGGGCAAGGTGAGGAGGAGGGCAAAAGAAAACCAGCCGGTCGTCAGTGATGGCTGGCGCTGGTGGGGCGACTCTGGAGGACACTCCGACATGGATCGTCGCGTCGGTGTGCTCCGTCATCGTTCTCATCTCCATCATCTTCGAGCGCTCCCTGCATCATCTCGGGAAGGTGATCGAATCGACAACCTTACAGCTAGATTCGTTCGATCTTGTCGCAAATGATGTTTCCCGGTGTTCACGAGTGGGTGCAGGCGCTGGTTCACCGGAGGGAGACCCTGTACGAGGCGCTGCTCAAGCTCAAAGAAGGTCAGCCGTCTCCCCGTTCGTCCATTGACCTTCATTCACTCATGTGGTAACAGCTGCTTCCTCACTTGCTTGCTTGTCGCTGACGGGTGGTTTTGCGTGCGCATGGCGGCAGAGCTGATGCTGCTGGGGTTCATCTCGCTGATGCTCGTGGTGTCGCAAGACCTGATACAGAAGATCTGCATCGACGAGAGCCTCATGGGCCACTGGCTGCCGTGCGTCCCGGGCGCCAGCTCGACGACGGCGCATTACGGCGTCTCTGCCTCCTCCTCCGCCTCCGGCGTCGGCGTGGGCGTGGGCGCCAGGAGGCTGCTGAAGGGAGAGCGTGCAGCAGCAACGGGGTACTGCTCGAGCAAACAGGTTTGAAAATGTCATTGTACTTGCGTCGACATCATAGTGGCCGGTTTGGACATGTGTCAGAGTCGGCGCGTCGTAGGTTTAGAAAACTGCGTCAGACAAGTCGACTCTGTCCAGAAACAGGGTTTAGTCTAATCGAGGTCTTGATACACTGCGCACTCTGTTTTTTGTTGGCAGAACCGACGTGGTAATGGTAAAACTAGGAGACACTGTCAGTTAACCTTTTAGTTTATTAACCAGTACTTGCTCAGTTACTTACTGTAACGCATCTACAGTGCCTATTTGGAGATTTTAGTAGCTTTGAACCCATCTTGTATATGTTCCAGGGAAAAGTGCCGTTGCTCTCGCTGCACGCCTTGGAGCAGATACACATCTTCATCTTCGTCCTGGCCGTCACGCATGTGGCTCTCAGCGCCTTCACCGTGCTCCTGGGGCTTCTACAGGTAACTAAACTAGTACTGGTCCGTGCTTAGCATTTCTGAACTTCCAACGTTGACCTGACGACAGTAAACCATGCTCAGATGCGGAAATGGAAACAGTGGGAGAAGAGCATCAAGTCTGACGGCGACAGTGGTAGGGCAACGACTCGCAAGTCGCAACACCATCAATGTCTCTTGAATAGATTGGTAGTTGGTGGTAATGTTCATAAGGCTGATGAATCGAGGTGTGCTTGCTTGCTTACCAACAGCTGCAGGTCCTGAGATGATGATGAAGATGCAGCAACGCAAGTTCATCCAGGACCGGTACAAGGGGTACGGTAAAGCCACCATGATTCTACTGTGGATGGTATGCAATCAGCAGCGCAGCACTAAACTTGAGACCTCCATTACTTGCTGTATGTGTGAACTCTGAACTTTGGTGACCCACGGTATCTTCCATTCCAGCGTTCTTTCTTCAAGCAGTTCTACGGATCGGTAACCAAGGACGATTACATCGCCATGAGGCTTGGTTTCCTGATGGTAAGTAGATGTTTCTTACTGTACTTACTTGGCATTCATGCGTGCGGATTCGGATTTTTCTTGTTGTTGTTTCTGATTTCTGGTTAGTTTTGCACCACTGTTTCTCGTTGACAGGAGCACTTCAGGGGGAACCGAGAATACAACTTCTACGACTACATGATCAAGGCCCTAGAGAAGGATTACAAGAGAGTCGTTGGGATAAAGTAAGTTCGTGCAGTTCAGGGAGTGGAAGATCGACTACATGATTAGTCAGAGCTTATAATGAACGACGACGGTCTATTTTGTTACCAACTTCCTTCTTCTTTTTGGAACCAGGTATTTGTACTGACTTGGGTTTGTTCATTGTAGATGGTACTACTGGATATTTGTGATGATCTTCCTGCTAATCAACGTCACCGGTATGCATGCTTCATTTCTCTTAGTACTTGTCCATGACTGTCTGCATGCTGTACAGTCTCGTAACAAAGTTGACAATGACGACTGAAAACTCGTGATGCAGGGTGGCACTCATACTTCTGGATCTCACTCGTCCCGTTGACTGTAAGTGCCTCTGATCTGATCTGATCTGATCCACGAGGCACGAGCCTAATTGCTTTACTGTTGTCATCATTCAAACGTGTGCTTGGTGTGCATGCATGCAGCTGCTGCTTCTGATCGGAACGAAGCTGGAGCACATCATAACCCAGATGGCGTACGAGGTGAACCGGAAGCGCGCCGCCGTGGAGGCCGGGGACATCGCCGTCGACCCCTCGGACGACCTCTTCTGGTTCCGCAGTCCCCGGGTCCTGCTCATCCTCATCCACTTCATCCTCTTCCAGAACGCCTTCGAGTTCGCCTACTTGTTCTGGACGATAGTAAGCATGCACAAGAACACACCGTGCGATCAGATCTTGCAAATCCAATTTTCCCTTTATATTTGGACATGGCTTTTGACTGCAGGCGATGTTCGGCTACAACTCCTGCATCATGGACAGGCTCGGATACAGCGTGTCAAGAATCGCCATATGGTACGCAGCCACTCTGCTCTCGTCCCCCGTCGAACCACACATGTTTTGTCTGTCAGGTGATACATAGCTGACCGATGTACGTTTGATGGATTTTCTCCTCGCCAGCGTGGTCGTCCAGGTCTTATGCAGCTACAGCACACTCCCCCTATACGCCATCGTCTCTCATGTGAGTGCTGTAGTCAGGGACCAGACATGATTCTCAACCTTGACTAGCAGAGCCTTGACAAATTGAGAAATTCATTAATGCAGATGGGGAGCTCGTTCAAGAGCGCCGTATTTGCGGACGACGTGGTAGAGCATCTCAGGATCTGGGCCAACGACGCTCGGGAGCGCGCACGAGGAACGGACGACGCTGGCTGCCTTGGCGCGGGTGCACGGGCGACGGGGTCGAGTAGGGAAGGGGTCCGATCGCAGGGCAAAGCAGAGGAGCCAGCTGCTCAACTATGATACTGCTAGCATATTTTTATTTTTTTTCAAAACGGAGGCAAAAGATTTGTCTCATCCATTAGTTAAGGAGAGTTTAGAGTATTACAACGGCACGGTTACAACAAAATGATCACTCTCCCGAAATGATTTTCTCAAGTGTTTTGCACCCGCGATAGACCAAAGTGTGGATTCCTCCTTGATGCTAGCAAGAAGCACACGTGGGGATGCGGACTTATGACCGAAAACTCGCGAGTTACGCTCATTCCAGATTGTCCAACATGATAGTATGGTGAGAGAAGCCATGGCTTTCTGACTGAAAGTGCGTGCTTCAAACATGCCAGACCACCACTCCTTGACGGAGCTCATGTCCCACGTGTAACACACGCGATAGCAAGTAAACACGCACTAGGTCGCGACCCATGTAGCACCATGGGCGTATTGCGCTGGCAATTTTTTTCTTCGTTGCTTTTTCAGCTGCTTATTTTTGGGTTGATTTTTCTATTAAAAAATTTCCATTTTTCCTATAAAATTTAGGTTTCCGAGCAAACACGTAGGGCCGCAACCTATATAGTATGTGTGTTTTGCGTGGGTGATTTTTTTTCCACTTCGTTTTTCAGCCAATTTTTTTATTTTGTTTGGCTTCTCTATTAAAACCCTTTTCAAATTTTTGAAAAATATTCAGGATTTTTTTTGTGAATTCCACAAAAATCACAAAAAATCAAAACATTTGTGAACTTAAAAACGTTCATAAATTTAAAATTTGATCATGAATATGAAAAACATATTCATGAATTCTAAAAAATATTCACAAGTTTTTAAAAATGTTCACAAATTTAAAATTTGAACACAAATTTTAGGAAATCTTCGGAGATTTAAATAATGTTCACGAATATGAAAAAATCTTCACAAAACTTTTAAAAATTCTTCCCAATTTTGAAGAAAACATTTGTGTATGAAAAAAAATGTTCACAAATTTATATTACGTTCTCGCTTTTTAAAAAATATTTATGAATTAAAGAAAAGAAAGTAAATACTATATGAACAGGAAAAAAAGAATTAAAACTGGTAGAAAGAAAAAGGAAAAAATCTGAATGGAACCTTCCCAAAACCGGAAGGGCCTTCCTACATGGTCAGCCCAATAGCACCCGCAGGGGTCCATGTTTACTGGACCGCTTCCGCGATATGCGCGGAATACGAATTGCCATAATTACCCTTTGGAGAAAAATAGAATTAATTCCATAACTAAAGAATGGCGCGGCAAAGTGCGCGTTACCTCTAGTGTGATCGATGAGCAGATACCTAGACGGGTCGAGCAACATATCCTCATGATACACATGTCGCACACTAACCTTGGTCCCACTTGCGTAGAATTGTCGGTAAGCGGAACTCGGAGTAGCACGCAGGGACGACGTGGACGCGTACACTTTTCACTAGAGAGACATGTGCTGAAATCATTGTTTTAACCCTTGATGACAAGATTAGCACGTGTTTGTTAATGATGGGGGTGTACACAGTACAATGGTGATTAGGTGTACCGAGGGGGTGAAAACCTATGAGGTGTAATGTCCCTATCGACTGACCCGACTCCTTGTGAAGCATAGCGAGGCCTAGGGTTACAAATTCCTAGTCGTCTAAGGCAGTTGAAGAGTCCTCCACGTTTTCGGGTAGGCTTGCCTTGTAAGCCAAGTCATCTCCTTCGTGGCCTAGTGGGCCGACTTTCGGCACCCTTGGATACCACCGGTATAGGGCACCATCATCAACCGTGCGATAATTGGTCTGGAAACTGAAACGATTAAAAAAAAACAAGAATTTGCAGATATTTCATTGCCAAGCTTAATTTACTTTCTGAATTCGATAAATCCTTGGTCTCTAGGGAAGAAATTTATATCTACATCCGAAACAGGATCGGAGGTAATCAACCCTTTTTCTGAGTCCATTGCCCGGGGAATATTTTGCTATCCTAGTAAGGTTACTAGAATCCTTGTTATTTATTTTTGTTTTAATTTTTAGTTTACTTTTGTTGTTAGTTTACTTTTTGCAAGTTAAGAAAACCCAAAATAGTATTATGGCTACCAAGAAGCTTGGGAAGTTCGCCACTCTCAATGATGATTATATGCGTGCACCTATTGCACAACCTGGCATTGCAGCTGAGCAATATGATATAAAACCAAACCTACTTACTATGGTTCAGCTAAACCAGTTTGAAGGATCTGCTTCAGAAGATACGGGTATGCATCTACATACTTTTATTGAGCTTTGTTTTTTTTTTTGAACGGTCATCGGGGGGGGGGGGGGGGGGGGGGGGGAAGAGGATCCCTCCCCACCTGAATATATTGCTCAAAAAGCTGCCAAAGCCAAGAGTCACCCCTTAAGCTTTGGCTGATCCCGTTTATAAGGAAAACATGATCGAAAACCTAACAAATTGACCCCGTTTATGAGGGAAACCGGGCCGAAAACCGTACAAGTAATAAGGTTACAGAAGATGAGAAGAAAAAAGAGGCCCAGGAGAAGGCACGACCTAACTAGCATGCAGAAAGACCACCACGAGAGACACAAGTAGATGTGGGGTGATGACTAGGGAACACAATACCAAGACTCAGCAAACAACCTAACGCACCGCCCGGCGTGCGTACCGAGCCCCACAGCACAACGGAGGATCGACCATAATCAACAAGTGCCAAACTTAACACGAACCTTGACTGGGAGATCTGCCATGGAGGGCCGAAACGATTAGCAGGTTGGGGAGGCATCCATTGCGTCGTCATTGAGCAAAGGTGAACTGAGACAACACCAAGAGCCCGAAGCTCGCCGCATCACAACGACAACCATGGGAGGGCCTCGAGCATACACATCAACAGGACGGATACCATGCGAAGGACAGCCGAATAGAAGCACATGAAAAAGAACAACCGTCGGCCCCAAGCTGGCCGCACCACCACCACCAAACACATACCGTCAACCTCGCGCAGCAATAGGAGCCATCGTTTGGGCCTCCAAGATGACGCCTCCAAGGAGGTAGTGTTGTCGAAGACACAACACCGCCATCCGATCCAGCGAGCCCGATCTTAAGTTTTCACTCGGAGACCACAAAACAATGTACTGTAGGTGCTGGAGCTCCACAACGGCACCTCCAGAGAGGTAAAACGACATCCGCAAACGCCGCTACCGCCGACATCAACATAGTTGATGCAAGGTTCTCACCCGGAGTTTGAGCACATCCCTACAGCAAGACGGCTCCTACGCCTCTGACCAGATCAGCCGGTCTGCCGAGTCCACCACTCTCCACCGTAGGCCACCCGCCACCACCCTCCGCCTGCTGCACACAGCCTAGCTCCTAGCAGCAAGCCGCCACCTCGCTGCTGAGCAGCAGCCACCTCCGCGCCCAGAGACGCCAGATCGAAGCGGCGCTGCGCCCGGAGCCCCGACCCACCTGGCGGGCGAGCAAGAAAGCTAGCAATGACCGTGCACCACCAGTCCTGCCAGGCTCGCACCACACGGCAAGCCGCAGAACGAGCTGCAGACCGTCCCCCGACGCAGCCCAGCCAGATCTAGGCCAGAAGCCACGCCCAGCAGCTGGCTAAGCGGGCACCACCGCACGCGCCACCACGCGCCCACCACACCAGTCACGACTGGCAGAGACACCAGCCGCCAGAGGATCCCGCGTTAGCCCAGGCAGCACCAGCGCCAGAGGCATCGAGCAGCCATCGGGCAGCAGGCCGACCTCCAGATCCAGGGGAAGACCCCATGGATCCATGGCGTAGCGCGGCCAAGCTCCCGCAGCAGCGCGCCACCGAGCAGCACCGCCGCGCCCAGCTGCAGCCACCCCGGTCCGCCGACGGAGCCGCGCCGCCGCACCCCGTTCTGCCGCCGCCGCCGCCCACGCGCGTACCAGAAACACCGAAAACGACGGCCCCCGCCCTTAACCACCGCCGCCCACCTCCACCTTGAGCTCGGCGACACGCGCCAGGGGAGCGCCACGCCGTCGGCCACCACCAGATCCCCCTGCTCGAGGGGTGGCGTCGCACTGAGAGCCGCGGCCCGCCGCCGCCAGATCCGGGCGGGCTTTGCCCGGGGGATGCGTTAGGCGGCGGCGGTGAGGGGGGGGGGGGGGGGGGGGGGGGGGGGGACGAGAAGCCGGGGGGAGGGCCTTGCGCCGGGATGAGTTGGCGCCGCCCAAGTCGCCCTGGGGGAGGACGACACGGGGGGAGGGGGGGGGGGGCGCTCCCTTTCGCAATCTTTACTGAGCTTTGTGACACTACTCACATAAAAGATATTGATCTCAATGCAGTTAAATTTACGCTTAATCCTTTTTTCATTAACAGGAAAGACTAAAGAATGGCGATTAGCATTACCTATTTTTTGCTTGCAAAACCATGCATCTACGTCCTAATATTACGTGTTTCAAGCAGGAGACCGCAAGCCACTAGCGCTTATGTGGGAACGTATCAAAGAAGCCGTTAAGAACTGTCCTAACCATGACATGAAAGAATGGTTAATTATCACGTATTTTATGACACTTAAAATCATTTATCAAAGAACATGACACTGTCCCGGGAGGAACTATCATGGGAAAACAAGTTGCTGAAGCAAAGAAATTCCTAGACGATATGCAAGAAAATAAGGTCTATTGATATTCAAAAATAGATATTTCACAATCAGGGTGCTCAAAGCCTCACCATAGTGAGCGCTGTGTATTCAAGAAATAAATGGCTTTTGAAAATGATACGGTAACATCAATTATCATGGTGAAATACTGTAAATTCATCTCCTTGTACTGCTATGTTTCGTGTTAATATAGCAAGCACAGTTAATAAAGGCGCAAATTAGTCAGGTTGTTGTTCTGACCGAAGGCCTCTTTTTTTTTTAGCTGGACAAATCCCATGATAAATCCTCATTTAGTATGCCGAGAAAAGCAGCAGGGTACTTTCAATTGATGGGCATAAACTTGATTCCATGACTACCCTATCACAAAATCCAAAGAACAAACAAGAAAAGGACGTACGGAGTACTAGTTATCTACAGGTAGGCAGTCGGGCCCGTCGCAGCCCGGCCGCCTGACGTCGGCATGAACGCCAGCACCAGGAGCATCAGCAGCATTGCCACTGGCACCAGCATCAGCATCGACGGCGGCGGAGGCAGCGGCGGCAGGACGAGCGGGAGGATCACCAGCGACGCGGTGACGAACATGAGCAGGAGGAACGAGAAGTACTTGCCGAAGAAGCTGTCGCTGCAGCTGCAACGACCGGGATCCTCGTCCCTGCTGTTCCGTGCTTTCTGTTCGGACGGCAGGACCACCGGCCGCGATGGCGACGACGTGCTTCCGGCGGCTCCTGCTCCGCCTCTTCCGCTCTCCATATCGTCGGCTGGCCTAGATGCGTTGCACTTGAGGCTACTGTTGATCAGTTCTTGGATGTCCTCCGACTCCGAAGACTCGTTTCTTGCGCTCAAGAACATGAGGAGCTACCATGGAATTTGGTACCTCTCTCTCTGCTCTTTCCGTGACGATCGAGTCTTCTTAAAGTGGAAAATAGTGCAGTGCTAGAGCTTTGAGTTGAAGCAGCTTTGGTAGCTGAGAATTCTTGCTGAATCAGATCAGATCTGGCAATCTACAAATCATGTGGACTGTTGCGAGAAAGGATATCTTATCAGCATGTGAAGCAATCGAGCTAGTAACCAGTCTTTTCCTTGCGTAAGCTTTACGTGTATACCTAGGTTCAGTCTTACTACTACATTTCAAGGAGAAAAGTCATACTGTAAAGCCAAAGTAGACAAAATGGCATTCCTTGTTCTTTCAGAAAAGGGACCCGGCCAGCTCCTAAATTTTCCTACGGGTAAACAGGGCGAAATGATTACCCCAAAGAGACCCAATTCCCAACAACACAACCATTACTAATTACATCTAGTGCTACCTAGGAAAGAATCCTTAATTAACATATACTCCCTCTGTTCCAAAATAAACGACTCAACTTATTTTGGGACGGAGAGAGCATATGACAAAAATAACAATCAAATATGTACTAATTCATCTGCGAGACCGTGAGTAGTACAATCCAAGCATGCAATTAGTGGAGTAAGTAAGCAAGGTACGTATATGTACAGTCCTACGCACCGACAAAGTAGATATACGATCACATGCAACCACATGCATCAATCGATGCATGGATAGCCAGATGTCAACCGATCGTACTACGTAAAAATCGAAGCATATGCATGCCTACCTGGTGAAACCGATGGCAGCGGCAGCTAGCGTCTCTCTTCGTACGCATCAAGCTTGGTATACACATCGGCAGTGCTCCAGCACCGACCGGGGCTTTCTACGATCGCTCGTTCATGGACCGGGAGATGCAGACAGGCAGATGAGAGCAGGAAGAAAACGAAACAAGGCGGAGAAAGGGAGGGATGGCAGGGGGGCTGGATGGAGATGCAGTGCATCCAGCCAGAGGCCAGAGGCAGGGGTAGTATTTTAGTCATCGCGTCCCATGCAAGTTGTGGCGATGGTGGGGGAGTATTATAAGCAGGAGGGGATGGAAAGGAGGGGGGGTTCGTCTCCCCTGGCCGTCCTCGCTGCCCTCGTACGTGTTTCCTTTTCAATTTCTATGCAGCTGCCCCCACCCCCACCCCGCTCGCGGCCTCGGTCGGGGGACTCGTACGATCCACTCAGGTGCCTGCAGCGCGGCCTTGTTAATCGCACCGGAAATCTAGGGCCGTCGATGCTCCTTTGTTTAGGGTTTTAGAGGAATCTTGACTGTCTGGGCGCGTCTCACTTTGCGTAAAATACTCTTTTTTTTTCTTTGCGGGGAAACATCTCTCTTAATTGGTCATACGTGTCACTCTGATTTGTAGTGATATATATTCCCTTTGGATTTGCTAACTCTCATTTAGATCAGTAGTGAATTAACGAAGGTTCATGTACGTGTGAGCATCTGTGTTTGTGCTGTGTTTTAAAAAGAGAAGTCTCATCTAACTTCCATGTCATTTGATTTTAGGTGAAGATTTGCAGATCTTTTTCTTTTCTTTCTTTTTCCCGTGCTAATCACTTGGATGAGACTTAATTCTTATCTAGATCGGAGCTAACAACATCTTTTTTTTCACGGCTGCATGCGCAGATGGTGAAAGGGTGCAACAGGGCCGGTAATTGCAGAATATGTGTCTCATGTACCAGTAGTAGAGAGAAACATTATGAAGAGCGGGAAAACCGGAGGGATATTGTTGTTCATATACAGCAGCGCATTGGGCCTCTGCCGCTCAACCATGAATCTCTGCGAAAGAAGGCGCCTCAAACGCGACCGGGCGTGTCCGCGTACACTGATCGGTCACGCCTCAAATTAGTCACTCTGTATCCGACTCTCTCATATTTGAACCCGTAGATCCATACAGAGAATGCAAAAGAAATCATACGTACTACCCTAACTACTCTTCATCGTTGGAGATGTCCACGACGACGGTGCCGGGCACCGGCTGGACGGGCGGGTTGGAGGGCTCCGGCTCATCCTACTCCTGCTCGACCTCATCCATGTAGGCGAGCATTTCCGCCTCCTCCGCGGCCTGCTGCGCCTCCATCTCCTGCCGGCAACGGCGTCTGGCCTCCGCAGCCGACTCCGACCGGATGGAATCGAGGATGGTCTGCTGCTCCGCCTGCAGATCCGCGTCGCCGGCGTCCCCCACATCCTCCTCCTCCTCCTCCACCTCCTCCTCCTCGTCATCCAACTCCTCCTCCGGATCCACTGCATCCGAAGGTAGCCCCGCGGCGATCCGGGCTTCGCCCCTTGCCCGGATCAGCTCAAGGAGCTCGAGCCGGCGCTCCGGCGTCAGAAATGGCTCGCTCCTCACCCGGCGGCGTGGGGGCATGGCTACTAGGCGGACGGGTGGAGTGGAAAGTGGCGGCGGCGGCGGACAGGCGGAGGGAAAATGTGGATGGTAGGGTTTCAGTGCCGCCGGTAGACTTAAATAGCCGGGCTAGGCACTACGCGACCCGCCGGAGCGGCGCCACGCGGTCCGACGAAGGAGACGAGCTTCGGACCGCCGGGTTTCCGGGCGTTTCCGCGTGGGACCCCGCCGTCAGTCCGACGTGGCGGGCGTGCCCGGGCGCCCCCATATCCGCCCCATATTTGGGCTGGATATGAGGGGTTCCGATCAGCCCGGGCGTTTGAGGCGCTCGGCTGGGTCGAAAAATCGTGACGGGTAAGTGACCGGGCATTTGAGGGGGGTTTGGGGAGTCCGGCTGTACATGCTCTCAAATACAAAACATTTGTCAAAGTTTGCAACAAAAGAAAATCATTTTTTTGGAGTTTACTGTTCATCCCAAACTCATTTGAGTTCAGGAGTAGAAAGAGGACATTCGCGGAGAGGTTTAGTTTTCTCAATTATACAGCATATCGCCCCTGCAGAATAGGACCTTTTTCTTTCTTTATGTAACTCAGTTGCTCAGTTTAGCTGGCATGCCAATAGCAGATTTATGTGAAAGAGCTATGTGATCTTGTTTCCGACTGATAAGGTCGTGTTTTGCTGTAAATCATTTGGTACTCAGTGACTGACTATGCTTAATAAAATGGCTGTGTGCATGCAGAGGCCAGGGTTATCCCCTTTTTTCGAAGAATAAAATTAATGCAAAAGCAGAGCACACCTGCTAGTTCACATAAACATAGCCTGTTTCAAGTGTCCAATTTCCAACAAATAAGTTTGCACAGTTTAGGTCAATGTTGTACTACCTCCGTCCTGATGTATAAGTCATTCGCATAGTTCTAGGTCGATAATTTAACTATCTAAATATGTATTATATGTGACAAAAAAATATATATTTAGAAACTACATCCGTGTAGAAATCTAGTGGTATACTTTTCATGACATATAATACATATTTAATTCCTCAAATCGATGACCTAGAAGTACGCGAATGACTTATACACCGGGACGAGGGAGTAACAGTTTTCTTTTTCTGAACACTAACAAAACTTAGATAATGACCATCAAACAGCTACCTATACAACCAACGTGAGTCCATTCATACTTTTGGGAGCTTGAGATCCTGACTATCATTGCTGACCTCGCACTGTTACACATAAGCGTCAACGAAGCAATTATACAAGACGAGAAAAAAAAGTGTCTTACCAACAGCCGTATCCCCTAGTCATCCAGTTCAACAAGCTGAGCTCTTCTCTCGGCTGCTTTCTTCCTGACAAAGATGCCCCACCGCATGGCAGCCTTAATCTTAAGCCACCCAACAACAGCCTTGCCGGATGAAGGAGCACGATCATCCTCGAAGTTGAAGGCCGGTGCAGGAGAAGGGATGTAGGAGGGAAAGCCATCTACATTATTCATGTTTGCTGCTGCCCCGCCGCTAAGAATGCGCAGCATATGTTGCATCTCTTCTTCATTCTCCAGTATGTCATGGCTTCTCACTCTTATCTCCTCCATCAGGAAGTCATCAACGCCACCGCGGTTCTCCTGCAACCGTCCGGGCCAGTCATCAAAAGGATTAGGAGCTGGGGATTGCATGGACAGACCAAGTGCTGAGAATTCGAAGTTCTGTGGCTGCTGTGGTGGAGGTCCAAATGCTAGCATGTTGGAGCTTCTTGATGCTTGAGTTTGGATGGAAGAGCCATTGAACTGGCCTTCAGGGATCAATGAGCTCATGCCATATTGCATGGTAATACTTGGTGAGATGTCCTGAGGATTGGCTGCATATATTGCTACCTGGTTCCCGTTGGATGCAATTCTTGTCTCTTCTGCTGAACAGAATAAAGTCAAGCTAATTAGTAATTAACAAATGAAAAATAAAATGCTATCAGGGCCAAAAAAGTGTGGAATGCAAATAAATTGATACGAGCAATTTTAACATGCTCCCTCTTACCCCCTCTTTTCACATGGGAGGTAAGAAGGTAAGAGTTAATCAAACCCACTACTTAATGCAATCAACGGCTCAGATCTATTTTATACTCTTACCACTCATGTGAAAAGGGGAGGTAAGAGGGAGCATGTTAAAAAACCTCGATACGAGCAATTTTAACATAAATCAACAATATTGTAAAATATACATTCTAAAACATTTTTCATTTGTGAAATTAAACAGAAGGAAAAACAATATTGTTACTTTTTAGACCCTGATGATCTATCCCATCCCACTTTGCATATTTCAGACAGGTTAATTTTTTAACATGCTCCCTCTTACCTCCCCTTTTCACAAGAGACACTGGAAAGAATATGTATTGTCATGTAAGGATGGTAGGTGGATAGAAACTGGAACCATGAAGTTTAGGTCATCATAGAATTTAAGTTCATTTCAAATAATCTAAATAACTGCTCAAGAAGCATGGCTAATACGAAGGGTGCACCGAAAACATTCAGAAGACGTGTCTTGAGATACAAGAGGCAAAAACCAGATACCTTTACTAGTACTGCTCATGAGAGATCGGTCAATATTGGCATGTCCTCGTGCCAATTGTTTCTGAGAGTGCGCTGAATCATAAGAAGTGTAGCTTGTAGAGGCATTTGCAGCATCACTTCTTGTTGTGACAGATTTCTTTTTCTGCTTAAATTTCAACAACCCCTTGCCATCATATTCTACAACGTTGATCCAATCATCGTATGCTTGCTTCACCAATGTATCCGCAAACACCTGTGGCAAAGTAAAGTGATGGTGACTTTCGCGATAACAGGTTCTCTAATTCAGATATAGCCACATGAGGATCAAATCACAATTGGAGTAAGGGCAATATAGTGTGTCATCAGATTTCTTCAAGAATACTGTAAGAGAACCATACTGTGTTTAATTTTATCTATTCTGCTGTATGCCACATAACATCACATACTGAGAAGGAAAGATATATCTTCAGAAGAAAAAAAATACTTTCATAAAACTAGAAATATCATAATGCTGATAATTAGCCAGGTTGAGCAAGTCACTCAATTGAGTAATTGAATTGAAGAAAAGGTGCAAATGTCCATGAGACATGCCCAAGATTACTGTAACTACAATATGACCATTTAAATGTTTCTCAGTGGGATTTTTTTTTTCAATCTGATCTCCAATAAAGGATGTTTCTGAGTGTCATAGGCTAATGGCATATGGTACTACCTCAAATTAGTTAATACGGGAAACAGTTCCAGCCAAAATAAAAATATAGGCAACAGTCCTACTGAAACCAAACTTTTCAGTAGTGCGAATGCCCTGCCTAGGCCTGAAAAGTGTAACAGACTACTCCAGGCAAGAGTAACAATGGTCAATAGACATTTGATGGTCAGGAAAGTAGGGCAACTTTCAGAATGAGAAAGATGCATACATTTAATGCAACGTATTAATCAGCACCAACATTCAGGAGACCAGAGAAAAATATATAACACTAAGTATCTAAATTTATAGATTATCAATTGCAGACAAGATATTAAAACATCCAGTGATCTGCATCAACAGGGCATGTAGAACATACTAACCCTCTGGTTTTCAGTAAGATTTTCCGTTGAAATAAACTGATCATCAGCAATCAAACCAGTGAACTCATATATGTTATTGAATATTGCACCAACGCTTGCTGTATCCTTTGAGTAATATATATAATGCTTGCCACTCAGAACGCAAGTTTTCGCATGTTCAACAAGACTTTCCCACATCTTATTTGACATGCCAGTGCCAAGGATCTGCAAAAGGCCAATAGAAAAAGCTGATATTTGGCTACGAACCAGCAAGGTTCACAACTCAAAAGTCAGAGAAATAATATGACTTACACTTCTTAACTTCTGTTGATCTTTAACAAGAAGTTGAAGAAAATGTTCAACTGTATAGATTCCGTTTGAGTTTAGTTTCCCGTGGAATGCACCGTCCTTTCCAATCTTTTCCAATCTCCAAACATCATCCTTAAGCGCAGGAGGGTAATGTTTCTTGTACACTACAAAAAAGAGGGAATACATAAGTACATTTTAGATTATTTAACAATGGCACTAGATCAGTAAAACATACATTCTCCTCTGTGATCTTTCACAGTAAAAGCCTCTGTCTTCGCCTCTTTGATACGAATTCCTTCACAGAATCCTGAAGAGACCCTCATCCCAAGTCTGAATTTTCTGCTCCTAATCCAGCTGGAATTGTCAGTGAAGATAAGCTCTCCTATGGTCCCTACGCCTTCTTTAAGTGTCACATGGACATCACCGTTTAAAAGAGGCCTCTTCCCTTCACGTTCTTTCACAATGTGGCTCTCAAATTCCTCTTCAGTCCAATCCTCGTCCTTCTCTTTATTAAAATCACCCTCGAGCACAAGAACATCCAGTTTTGCAAATGACTTGGGTCCTGAAGTAACGACATGTCCAGTGTTTGCATCCAACAGCACAACATGTATTGATGCTCCCTGCTCGCCTTCCACTTTTCCTCCAGTAAAGAGTGGGAGGGCTAACCTACTCCGAAACTGAAGCTGGAGATTACTACCATTAGGGCCTTCAATTCTTTTGGGAGAGGTCCTGTTTAACATGAAGCTTGACTTAAATGACATATCCAAATACCACTACAGAAATATATATATCTACATCTCTTCATATGGCGCATCACCAAGAACAAGTTGCATAATCTTGTACCTTCCTTCAATTCTAGCAGGTGCTGCTGCAGGTCCCAACTTGGCTAGAGCACGCTCTACTTCTTCGCTGACCTACAAATCAAATAACATGTGTCGACTGGTCAGGAAAGTAGCCAAATGAGTATATCAACAAGTTAAATAAAAGATGCTGCATTTTCTTTAACTCACAACTCTTCGGAGAATCGGCTCCAGGGATGAACAAAGCTTCTGCAAACTGTCCAACTTGAGAGCTTCTACAATGACACTGAAAGACAAGGACAAGTTGCTTAGGTATCAGGGATTTATCAAAGCACGGTATAATAAACCTCAAAGTGAATGACACAAAGAAACAAAGGACGCACACCTTAGAACCTTAGATTTACGTATACCATTTGCTGTGCAATGGTCTACCAAGATAAAATTCTTAGATGAAATTAAGCATGTGTCACATAGTTGTCATATGGTCAGAAAATGGATATTCAAATTCAAGTAATCAACGAATGATGAAGTGAAGCAGATGAGACAGATGCCAATTAAGAATTCCACTCAACGTTCAAGGTAGGATATCATAAATATCTTACTAAAATAGGAAAAATATGTAAATCTGAGTACTAGTCCAGTGAATATATATCACATACATATTATATACAAATTCGGGTGAATAACCCTCATCTTGTATAGCACTCTGAAACAATACTAACAAAGGAACTTATTGACTGATTATATGTGCCTATGTCTTGTTGTGGACTCATAAAAATGTTTTGAAGCAATCTTTCAACTAAAATGGCCGTTGCAGGGCTTGTTCTTACTTCTCACATAAAAAAACTATGTTTTCAATCCCGTTCTTGATTTTGTAGAAGGAAACTCTTATTCTCCATTAACTAGTCCGTTCAAGTGAAAGTGAACTTTAAGTCTTTAACTGCCCGATTTTAGCTGTCTAAAGAGCAGACACAGTGATTTAGCGCCTTTTGCTGAGAGCAAGTGCACACTTCTCCGCATTAAAACAGGTCGGTACAAAACCGAAGCCGTATGAACACGAACTGGGCCATCATTAATTACGATAGCATCTCTTAATGGCATCTGAGTTTAAGCTAGTACTACAGCAAATCGCTAACCCAAACCCTAGGAAGAGCCACCGTCACAAACCTATTAAGTTAGGTCTCTCACACTCACCTGGCGAGGGCCGGGACGCGCGGTCGTTTAGGATCACGTTCGTCGTCGCCGCCGCCGCCGCCACTGCCGCCAGGGTCTAGCGCCCGCTTGGAGCCGGACCGCTCCATGTGCCGGCCCTGCCTCTGCATCTCCGTGGCGCCACAACCTCGCCGGCGCCGTGAGTCAGATCTGCGCCCACCACCACAAACTCGGGGATTAAAAACAATCGGCCCAAAACCCCGTAAAAATCAACACCTCGAATCGCAGAGACAGGGAGGCCTGGTGCCGAACCTTATCAACTAGCAACCGGCACACAAAAAATCTGCTGGGGGGATCGCGGCACGAGGGTTAGAGAAGGAGCCGGAGCTCGAGCTCGAGCCGGAGCAGTGCGGCAGCGACTGGGCGACGACTAGAGCAAAGCAAGAGACGGAGAGAGAGAGATCTATGTGTGGCGTGGGTGGAGGTGGCGCCCGCCTTTCCTTTGCTTTGTTTACTCGTTTTGGGTTCGCGTACGAGGCGTCAACAACCGCGCGCGCCCGTCTGTCAAGTAACCTGGATGACACGTGGGACATCAGTAACCGGGACCGCGTGTCAGTGAGTGTGGTGGGTAGGTTGGAGACCGGAGGGTGCTCAAAGCCGTGGCGGCTATCCTGGCCATTATTTTTCTCCATGAGGATTGTGCACGTAAATGTGCACTGCCGTGTTCAGCCGCGATGGTCACTGACAGTGCCTAGATGGCCCGCTAGTCGGTCGGTGTGTTGGGCTGATGACTGGTTTAATTTCGCTGACAGTGGGTCGCCAAGTGGGCACTACGCTACAACGTACGATAGGGTAGTCGATGATGGGGCGCAGCTGAAGTGACAGATCGCCCACCGTGGTCCATGGATGTTAATGTTAGCCTTTTTATTTTTAAGACAGTGTTAGTCTATTTTTTTTTGAGGGGTTGAAGACAGTGTTAGTCAAGTCTGATGAGATCGTCTGTGGGCGCGCGGCCTGTCTGTCACAGCCCCACCCACAGCCCGTGACGGTGGCCCAGCTGCGTCCAGTATGTGGGCATCGCCCTTGTAAAGGCGCGAGAGCTATGTCTCGCATTAAGCGAGATGAAAGAAGCCCTCGCTGAAGCAACCGGGACCTCCTATATGACGCATTCTGCCTCAAACAGGAGCTGGACGCACACGGGCGACGCACGACTGGGCCGGCCCATCGACATGAAAGCCGTTTGTGTTTCCTGTATCGCGCGCGACCTAAAAAAACCAGAAAAACACAAGCTACGCTAGGAATCGATCCCACGATCTGGCTCGCACCAGAGCGCAGACCGCGACCAGCTAGCCACTCCACCACAAAGCTACTGCTGAATATTGAGGCGCGGAACTCTATAACAACAGACAGCAGGGTTGAGATTTTGAAAAAAAAACATTTTAGAAACATTTCTTGAAAATTTCGAACAATTCGAAAGGCCGCAAATATTTTATGATATTCCAAGCTTTTTATCCGAAAAAAATGTGAACAAGTTTTGTAATCTGAATCTAGAAAAAACACGAGCATTTTTTGCAAAACCTAACAGTTTTCTAAAATGTGAACAATTTTGGAAAAATTGAAAATTTAATGAAATTGTGAATTTTTTTGAAAACAAGAAACATTTTGAAATGCCGTAATTTTTTTGATATTCCAAACTCTTTTTTTGAAAATTGAACCATTTTTCTAAAAACAGGAACAAAAAATGCGAACATTTTTTGAAATTCCCGAATATTTTCTGAGATCATGAACAGTTTTAAAATTTTGGAACAAAAAATGGAAACAATAACATTTTTTAAATTCAGAACAAAAAGTTAAAGCATGAACAGTTTTTTTTAAAATGCCAACAAAATACGTATTAGTATGCTTTTTTGGAAATGTGAACAAAATTTAAAACATGGGAACATTTTTTGAAATTAGGAACAAAATGTTGAAACCACGTACATTTTTTTAAGCATGTACATTTTTATGAAAATTTGTGAACAAATTTTGAAAATGAGAACATTTTTTGAAATTCCTGAATATTCTCTGAAACACGAACATTTTTTTGAAATTGTGAACATATATTGGAACGAGAACATTTTTTGAAATTCCTGAACTTCTTGAAAGATGAACATTTTTTGAAAATGTGAACAAAATTTTGAAAACGAGATCATTTTTGAAACACGAACATTTTTCGAAAACTATGAACAAATTTCAAAAACAAGGACTTTTTTTAAATTCCAAACAATATTTGAAATTTACGAACAAAATAAACAGGAAAAAGAAAAAAGGAAACAAAAAAGAAAATAAAAATAAAACTTAGAAAAAGAAAATGAATATGAAAGAAAATAGAAAAGGAAAAACGGAAAGAAAAATAAACAGAAAAAAGGAAAAAGTAGATAATAGAAACAGGAAAAAAGAAAAAAGAAACTAAAAAAGAAAGGTAACAAGAAGAAAATAAAATCCGGTTCAGGAACCTTCTAGAAGGTTCCCAAAATCGGAAAAAAAAACCCGTCCAGAAACCTCTAGAGAGTTCCCGAAACCAGGATCGCTGAAACATTAAACGGGCCGGCCCAAGAGGAGCGATCGCTCGATCTCCCTGTGCGAAACGGCGGCACTTCGACGCAATGAGCGTCCGTTAGGGAATTCCGAAGCAACCCCCCCCCCCCCCCCTCCGCGCTCGCTACAGTACTGGGCCAGGCCCATTCGTTCGATTGCTCATGTTTTGATCGCTGGTTCTTTGCTTCGGTTTTTGTTTTCGTTTTTTTCTTTCGTGTTTTTCTTTTTTTCTTTTTCCTTCGATTTTCTTTATTTCTTCATTGGTTTTCTTTAGTTTTTATTTTTTCTTTCACATACTATGATTTTCTTTGTTTTTTTCATCGGTTTTCTTAGTTATACTTCGGTATTCTTTTTTTTGAACGTTTTTCTTTGTTTTTATTATTTTGTTTTATTTGGATTTCTTTGTTTCCTTTCTTGTTTTCTTTTGGTTTTCTTCATTTTTGTTTTGTTTCACGTAGGTTTTCTCAATACACAATATACATTTTCAGTGTACACATGAAATATATTTTTGATACACATTGAACATTTTACAAATACATGATCTAAAGTTTCTTACATAAATGTTTTTTAAAATTTTTTCAAATACATAGTCAACATTTTACAAATACACTTTAACATTTTATTAATATATGGTCAACATTTTTTTGGTACACATTTAACATTTTTCAAATGCTTGATCAACATTTTTCAAATACTTGTTCAACTTTTTTTCAAATGCTGATTAAATTTTTTATATACATGATCAAAAAAATTCATCATTTCTTTAATACATGGTCAGCATTTTTCTACACATATTTAACATTTTTAAAATGCTTGATCAAAATTTCAAATACATGCTCAACATTTTTTCAAATGCTTGATTAACATTTTTATATGCATGTTCAAAAAAAATCATAAATTTTTTAATACATGGTCAACATTTTTGCTACACACATTTAACATTTTTAAAATGCTTGATCAAAATTTTCAAATACTTGCAACTTTGTTTCAAATACTTGATTAACATTTTTATATACATGATCAAATTTTTTCATCATTTTTTTAATACATGGTCAACATTTTTTCTATACACATTTAACATTTTCCAAACGCTTGATTAACATTTTTCAAACACTTGTTCAACATTTTTTTCAAATGCTTGATTAACATTTTTATATACATGATCAAATTTATTCATCATTTTTTTAATACATGGTCAGCGTTTTTCTATACATATTTAACATTTCCCAAATGCTTGATTAACATTTTCAAATACTTGTTCAACTTTTTTTTCAAATGCTTGATTAAAAAATTTATATACATGATCAAAAAATTTCATCATTTTTTTAATACATGATCAACAATTTTCCTATACACGTTCAACATTTTCCGAATGCTTGACTAACATTTTTCAAATGTTTTATGTAGAGTGTTTTATATATATATATATATATAATATTTTAAAGTATAAACAAAAGTACAAAAATAAAGCAAAAAACAAAAACATAAAAAAAACAGGGAAAAGAGGTTATGGCCTCCGCGCGCCTAGGCCGACCCATCTCGCTTCCCCTTTAGCGAGTCAAATGCGAGATATAGGGGCGCCCTTGTAAAGGTAGCCAGCGAGGAGAATATTGTAGGGGAATGCAGCAGAAAACAAAAAAATTCCAACCTACGCAACAGCCCAGGACCACTATGAAGATGCATACAAGGTTTTTGATCTGATCGTTACCAACTCGTAGCGCAGCGGAAGTAGAGTTGATGAAGATCGTTGGTGCAGATCCCCACAGTTAGGATTTACAACCTCCCAACCGCGAGGATGTACTCCCTCGTCAACCCCTCGGACAGTCCCTCGAACAGCCCTCCGGGAGGCGGTCGGACAGTTCCCCGGACGGTGTCACGGACAGCCCTTCGGGAGGCACTCACCAAATCTCGGATGGTCACTCGGACAGCCCTTCGGGAGGCACTCTCGAACAGCCCCTCGGGCAAAAGATCGAACCTACGACCTCTCTACGGGGTTGCACACATACGGTGTCAGCTATCTGGCAGGGCTTCGCCGTCCAGAACTAGTTCCCACCGGAACCCAGACAGCCTTTCGGCTCTACAAAACTATTTCGCTGGGAGGGAGAGAGAAAGCCAGATCATGCATGGCATTTGTATGTGAGAGAAGAGTGTGTTTTTGGAGAGCACCTCTCCACCTCCTTTTATAGAAAAATCCAAGGGGTAGGGTGGCACTTGAAAATACAAAAATGCCCATGAAAGCTATCCTTCACAAGGGCATAAAGGGGAAGGCAAGTGGGAAAGTGGGGCTCCATGGAGGAGCCACACCTTGGCCGGCCACCCCTTGTGGGTCCCCCCAAAAGGGGTTCCCATCCATCCATGTCATCCCCTAGATCTTTTGAGCAAAGCCCAAAAAAGTGGCTTTCCAAAAAGTAACCATAAAGTGCTTTTCACTATTCACGGAAACATTTTTCCGCAACCGTTAAATCCGAAAATATTTCTGTAGGTCTTAGAACATTTCTAGTACCCACTAAAATAATTTTGTACGTGTTCCGAAACAATTCCGGATCAATGATTTTCATCAACGAAAAGCAACCAAAGCGGTTCCGGGTTTTTTCTCCGGAAAAATTCCAGAAGTTCCCAGAACAATTCTGGCACCCTCCAAAAGTCCCAAGCGCGTGCCGAAACCTTTTTGGCTCAATGGTTTACTCCGAAACAACTTTTCAGTTTTACGGAAACTTTTCCCGTGTTCTCTCCCGAAACTTTTCCGTTGTCTTTCTCTCATACTCCCTGTCTAGTATTCAGCAGATAGATGACCCTTAAGCGTGTGACCCTGTAGGTTTGGTGAAGTATAGACATGTCCGGAACACTTTCCGATCAATGATCAATAGCGGAACCGTGGACACCCATATTGATCCCTATACCCACACGAATGAATATTCAAGTGAACCTGTTAGTTGCCGTGGCCTATTCCTTTTGCTTCGCGATATGTTCCGGCATCCCTGTGATCAAATCACATTGTGTCTGGCCAGACGATGATGGATACCGTAACACCGAGAGGGCCCAAAGAATATCTCTCCATCGTCAGAGGAGCAAATCCCAATCTTGAGATATCAAGTCCCTTATCATACTTTCCCATGAACCCGTAAGACGCCGTAATAGCCACCCAGTTACGGATGACGTTTAACAAACCCCAAAGTTCATGAATCAAGCATGAAGGGACTCGATACTCTCATGGTCTAAGGAATTATGCAAATGCTAACTTTCTCTGTGTTATTAACCATTAACTTGTGACGAATGTATCTCATAGTATAACATCAAATCGGGTTGATTCAACACAAGTGTTCTCCTAACATTGTGCCCTCAAAAGTTGCCGGCATAGACATGCCCATGATCAGGAAAACATGATCATCATGCAATACTTGAGCCAGTCATATAGGCTTGACTAGGAATACTTTTTACCGTTTATCATTCCACACGTGCATATGAGTTTTCCTCCGAGCCTCGTGGTTATTGTAGACTCGAGAACCATAGCAGTTATAACACGGAATATAAACACAATTACGAACATGGAGATAATAATAACATTTATTATTGCCTCTAGGGCATATCTCCTACAGACTCCCACTTGCACTAGAGTCAATAATCCAGTCAATGCTAATGCACTTTACACCTATGGCATACGGTGTAAATTATGCATCACTTGTGGTATAGTCCCTGTCCAACGGATCTGACAACTTCAGCTCCGTGTGAATTGTTGCATATCCTCGCATTTTTATGCTTTCACAAAATTCATATTTTGTGTGGACTTGGCTTTGTATATATGTGAATCACTGGTCGAACCTTGATTCCTCAGACTGAGCTATGGAGCAACTATCCACAATAGTGTCCCATTTGACCAAAGCCATCTTGGAACCATACTAAGTTCATGAATGAACTATATGATTCAACATCTTCTTTGTCGCTTCTAAAGCGTCAACATACTTAGCCTTTGTTATAGAATTCGCCACAGTAACCTGTTTAGAACAATTCCAACTTACCGTGCCACCATATTGTGTATTACATAAAATCCTTAACTTAAATCAAAAATCGCTTGGAGCATTGATGAAGACTGTATCGATGTAGTAACTTTACAATGAGCACTTCATAATCTCTGCTTGCGAGAAAACATGCCATCAGTGCTACTTTAGTACTCGATGACATTTTTCACTGTTGTCCTATGATCATCACTTTGATCACTTTGGTATCTATACTCGCAACAGCTTGGGAGTATCGGACATATCTGGTTGTTTTACATATCATGGAATACATGATTAATCCAAACACAAGAGTGTGTGGAATCTCCATCATGTATTTTGCTCATCAGTGTTTTAGGACACCGAGTCTTGCAAAAACTCTTTCCATGTGACTTCGGCAAGAATCACTCCTTGGCGTTCTTATGCTAAACTGTTTTAGCATCTTGTCAATATGTATTTTTGGCTTAGCCTACTAGGTAATTTTATCTCCATAGATAATTATGCCTAATGACAAGGCTACATAGCCTAAGCACTTCATCGAAAAACTATTTTCAATGAAGTCCTAATTCATGTCAAGAAATTTATATTATTTCCACTCAACAATGTGTCAAGCACACAAGGTTTTTAGAAATATTATTATGCTCCCACTTACTTTCTTGTAACCACAAGCATCTTCGTTATCCATTGATGAAATCAAACTCTTTTGACTATTTTATCAAAAACGAAGATTCCAACTCCCTTTTGCTCTCTTCTGTCCATCGCTGGAACTCTGAAGTTTGCATACTCACTAGCATCCTCTGGATTGATAAAATACTTTGGACTGTATCACATGCAAGTCCTAGGTTGCATTTCCATCTCATGGAAATCCTTTTGGCATCCATGTATCATATCTCATGATTGAAATATGTATTAATTGCTAGTTTAATCCGAACCGACTTTAAGCATCGCTATGGAGAGACAATCTCACCGTAGTCAATTCCTTGAATTTGTTATAAGCAATAAGTCGAGCTTTATGGATAAAACATTTTTATCCTCATCAGTTTATAGTTCCATTAATATTTGTTAGACTCTAAGTCTTCTGAAGGGTTTATCAAGATATAATCTTGAATCATTTATATGGAAACTATCTTGGATTATATTGGCATTTAGCCAATTCCGGAGTCAGGGCCCATCAACGCTTCCTTGTGTATCGTAGGTATACTGTTGTCGAGCAACAATATCTCGTTTGTGCACCTGAGAGGTTTGCACGAGTTTTGCCTACATGGTTCAGCTGCAAGTTCGACCGAAGTCCATACATCTCATGTAGAGGCTTCCGTATCAGTCGCGGTAGGAAACTCTGGAATCACTTCCAAGGTCTCTTTCCTTTGACCTGATGACGAAGATACTGTTATCTCGTCGAGCTGCACTGTCCTCCCACTCACCTTTTTGCAATAACCATTTTCTTCAAAATCATACCGTTCTTTGTGGCAAACTTTTTGCCTCGGTATAGTGATGGAGGAATACCTAATAACTTGGGATAACCTACAAAGTAGCACTTGTCTGATTTGAAATAGGTTTGTAAATATTTTACACAAGCCCCATATTCCAAATGTTAAGAAAAGATATAACATGGTTGGGTGTACCATACCATGGCGTCATTTCAACAGATCTGATGACGCTCTTTTCAGTGTAAAAGCCGCAGTCTCTAAAGCATTGCTTTAAAAGGGATAATGGCAAATTGATTTATGTCATCTTTGATCTTACCATGTCATAAATGGTTTGATTACATCTTCACGGACATTCCACTCATAGTGGTGTTTTGGGAGGTGTAAGTTATGAAACTCTTTTCACAACTCATCAAACATTCGCTAAACTTGTAACTCAAAAATTCCTTTCCGCAATCTAATTTGCAGAAACATAATTTTTCTTGTTACAATAATTTCTACTTCATTTTGAAAACCTTTCGAATGATTTCAAAAGATCCAGACTTATGTCTCATCAAGCAAATATCCATATATCTACTTGAGTCAATTTTTGAAGATAGACAAATCAACTGCTAGCAACAACATTTATCGGACTACACACATCAAAATGTATGATCACCAATAAGTTCGTTGCTCGTTCCTTATGGCCTGTGAACGGTTTGTCAGTCACTTCACTTTTTGGACGAAAGTTGCAAGTGTCAGATGATTCATAATCAAATGACTTCAAAATCCATCATAATGGAATTTCTCCATGCGGGTTTCTCCAATGTGACCAAATGCAGTGTCACACATATGTGGTATTCTTTTAGTCTTGCGACATTTAGCGTTAGTGTCACGGATGTATTATTATCAATATTCATAACATACATCTCATTCATAATGGAAGTATGGCCCTTATGTTATTCATAACACCGAACATCAACTGTTCTCTTATGAACAACCCTCTTGCAACAAACATTATGCAATGGGCTAGAGTGTATAAAACTCTAAGATGAATTATGAAAATAAATACAGATGGTAATGCACCGATGGGAGGTATAGTAATTTTTACTATGTTCCCAGCACGTATCTAAACCTCATTTTCAGCTAGTCTTTTAGGCCATAGTAGTTCTTATATTGTAACACCCCAAAAATCGGGTTATCGATTTTTGTGCTGTTATTCCTTCCTAGCTCTTCGTTTTCTCGGGAGTCTGGTAAATGACCAGGTGAATCCAGGCAATCCTCAACCTCTCAAGACCTTTCTTATGCTCTTGGTACTGGTCAGGACTCCGTCTGCACAACCAAAACTCTACTGAAACCCTAGTTCCAAAATATTGGAACTAGAAATCCCGCCTTTGTGTTTACAAAGGAGCTATCATTTTCCTTGCTCTGTTGATCAACAGTAAGATTTCCAAAGATCCTCTTTCATTCATAAACCCTAGATGTGCAAAAATATTGCCAAGTCATATGCAATATTTTTCATCTAGGATTAATTCCTTTATCTGCCTTTCTGAGGAATTAAATCCAGAGGGATAGGTAGACATCTCTAAATTCCATGAAAATTGGTAGAGATGATCTTTGTGCCTACCTCAAGCTCTGGTAAAAATATTGGCCACAATTAAATAAGGAAAATTGCAATTTTCTTATTAAAACCAATATTTCAATTTGGGGCCTTTCCAAAGGAACTACCATTTTGGTGGCTAGGAAAAATCCCAAATAATTTTTGGAGCTTATCCTATTCAAATCTTCACCATTTCCATCAAAATCTCAAGTTCCACAATTCAAATTTTGAGCACAGCATCAATTTGTAAATTCTGTCCAGATTTCCAATTTGCAAAGGAAGCGCATGCTCCCTTGATCCTTTTGGTCTGAAATTTTTCAGGGTGATTGGCATTGGCAAATCACTCATGCAAACCAAAAACCAGCTCATTCCATTGTGTCCATCTTCCTTAGGAAATTATCCAAGATTCTGTTCAGATTGTAGCACTGTGATGGAAGTACCATTTAGAGGTATCTAGATGGCATGAGACTTTACCAGTGCATTCTTGCATCCAAATCATCACCCTACACCAGAAATCAGCCAAATCCATCTAGCCATTCTTTCCCAGCATTCTCATTTTCATTTCTGGCCAGTTTGCAATTTTGCAAAGGAGGTGCCATCTAGAGTTGTCCATTTGTGCTGAATTTTGGCCAAGATGACCACCTTGGTGGGTGATAACCCTCAGCCAAAGATCTTGCCAAGAGGAGCACTGTGGTGGCCACACCACATGTCAAACACCTTGTTGCCAGTTGCTATTTGATCAAGGTGCAGTCACACCAGAGCCCTCCCGCGCCTTCCAGCTGCACTAGTCAACTGCTTGAGAGTTGTAGAACACCCCGGACACGGTTTGGTCTCAAGTGGGGCGTGGCAATGCCGTGGCCACGTGGTGACCACGCGCAGGGCACGCCAAATTGGCGCCCTGTGCATCAGACGCTTCGGGAGCTCGCCTCCAGCAGGCTCCGGCTCGTCTGGAAGCGCCGACGAGCTGTCCACCGCACATGTACATCACCTGGACTCCTCCTGCCTCGTCCCCTAGCTGTTGGCCGGCCGTGCCGACAGCGAGTGCTCCGCCGGAACGCCGCCACGGCATCGTGCGTCCCGAAGCTCCGGCCGGCGTCGCGTAGCCCTCCCCGCGGCTATTTAATGCGCCCCTCGAGCTCCCCTCCTCACCAGCAACCCCCAGCCCCCCCGCTCGAGCCCCGAGAACCCCTCTCCATAGCCCACCCCGTGCGCCATCACCGTTGCTTCGGTCTTCGGTCGAAGACGAGCCCAGGAGCCCCGCACGCGCCCTCGATCATGCCTATAACCTCCCCAGCACCACCGCAACATTTTGCCCAAGCCAATTCGGCCCGAGGAACTCACCATGCTCGCCTCCGACGATGGCTGTAGCGGCTGTCCACCCCCAAGATGCCGTCGTCCCGGCCGTTCCCCGCGGCCGCGAGCTCGCCCCACGGGAGCGGCAGGGCCCTGCGGCCGTTCCCCGCTCGCTGGCAGGCGCGGCCAGGGAGGCACCGGCGGCAAGGCCGGCCCGGGCAGCCGTGGCTCTCCTCTGCCCCGTGTCGGGAGGAAGGAGAAGATCAGGAGGAGGAGGGAAGAGATGAGGTGGGCCCCGCGTGTAAGTGATCGACGGCCGGGCCCAGCCGGCTTTAAGTGGAAGCGCATTCTGCGAAATACGCTTTCTGTTCTGAGAAGCGTACTCCGCCGCGTTATTTGAAGAAAATACGCTTTCTGCTATCGAAAGCGTAATCTGGAAAATGCGCCTTCATTTCTCAGCCGCCGGCCGAAATGGCTATTTAGTTGAAGTTCACTCGTTAAGGACTGAAATGGACACTGTTTTGTCTGTTTTACGGCTTAACAAACGAACGGCCATTTCTCTTCAACCATAACTCTGATTGAGGTAATTCCAAAGCCCATGATCTCAGTTCGCCGAGCCCGTTTCGATGGTGCCATTTTCATAATATTATCACATGTTGAAAATACCACTTTTCCATTTTCCTAAAATAGGCCTCTCCCGAGAGTGCCGGTTTCGACGCATCGTATCCGGAGTTTGATCGCATTTCTTCCCGGCGTATTCCCCTACCCCATGGCAAGCCAACCTCTTATCATGAGCATGGACTTGTGTGATGACTTTGCTTGCACCCTGTGTGTTTATCGCAGTACATTCGGATCACCTGTTAGTCGGCACTTTCATACACCTGTTATGTCATCTGTGTTAAATGCTAGTGTTGTTTAGCATGTGATGCCTTGACCTGCTTTTAGACTATATTTTGCCATGTTAGTAGGATACTTTACCATGTGGATTCTATGCTTTGCTCTCGTACCATGTTTATCAATGCTATTATGATTCTAAGATACTGCTGTCAAGTTTGCATCACGCTAGTGCCATGTTTCAGATGTTATGAATAATTTCTTACCCAAGATGATTGGTAGAACTTGCGCATTGATGCATTCATAATTGTTCATGCCCATAAGTGTTGATGTTATGATGAGATGGTGGAGATGTTAAATTGAACTTATAAACTAAACCTCCTCCGTCGTCGATGGGATCGAGTCATAGTGCCACCGAACCGAGCTTACCCATGCAGCCACATTTGCCGGTATGGGACGGCCTTGACTTGGTCTAACCTTGTGCTCTCTTATCGGTACCACCAAAGAGGGAAGGTTATGCACGCGTGCTACCCTGATCAGGTAGGCGGCGATAACCTTGTGAGTCCAGTTGTTTGTTTAACCCGGGGGTCCCTGTTTGGGACAGTTTAGTTTAGCCACGACGGTGGCAGGTGTCAGGAGTGACATAGGGGCCACCCAGGACATGACCCGGAAGGGGTATGATTGTCAGTGGTACGATAGAAGGGTCACAGGTTAGGCGAGTTTCGTTGGACGAATGTCCATGATGTGGGTAAAGTGCACAACCTCTGCAGAGTGTAAGAATCTATTCGAATAGCCGCGTCCACGGTATTGGACACAGTTCATACTAGGTCACGCTATTTGGCCTTGGTCGATCTGGAGGACAAACCTGTTATAACAAACCTGATAAAAGAGTTCACAAGGTATTCTGACATGATCATGGAGTGAGATATCGGTGAGTCGCGAGATAGCCCAGAGGGGCAGTAAAACCGAATGGTTGCCACAACGTATTACTTTAATGCTTCACGGGAGGCAAGTGTAGTGTAGGTTCCAGTTTGATTTTGGATACCATGTCTCGTAGAAGTAGCTATGCCATGCCATGGTATGTAGTTGATATTCCTGATCCATGTTATGCCATGCTTGATCCATGATTTCCTATTAATTCCATGCCATGTTTAGAATAAATTCTTATTTAAGCATAGGGCTTGCTTCGTCATCTGCTTGTTTGGATGCTATGTATTTGGTTGTCTTGCGAGTACATTCAAAGTACTCACCTGGCCTTGCACGTGGCCAGTTGCAGGAGAAGATCCGTCATGCTAGATCGTAACCCAGCCAGTCTTGTGAGTTGTGGAGCCCAGCCAGAGACGTCGTTGCCGCTGAACCAAGACCTCCGCTGCCATTTAGTTAAGCCTTGGAGCCATGTAATATTGTTGTAAGCAACAGTGTTGTAATACTCCATTTCATATAATAAAGCCATTTTTGTGCCTGGAATTGCTGTATCATGTCTCAGACGTGCGCCAGGTCTTATCCTGGGACTGGCGTGCGTCGGCCCTCTATCGGGGTGCCACAGGACGCGGTATCAGAGCCAGGCTGGCTGTACGTTACCCTAGCATCGAACCACCCCTATTTTCAACCGGTAGTGAGCCCAATAGATTTGACCCATCACTGGCATCCGACATGGCCACTGTTGATCAACAGATGGCGCAGTCGGAATTGAAGTGTCCCTAACCAGTTGTCCGCCCACCCAGCCGTCCCTGGATTGGACCACGACCCTACCTAGTTGTCGGCCGTGCCGGCGTATCCTTTACCCGGTACGAGAAGGATCCACTGTAGGATCGAGGAGATAGGTCTAGAGGGGGGGGGGGTGAATAGACTCCTAACCAGCCAAATTAGCAGTTTTTAATTTCTCTTGGAACTTAGGCAGATTTTGGCACAAGTTAAGATCACTCCAATACTTTCTACACATGCATATCTAGAGATTGAGCAGCGGAAACAATAAAGCATGCAATAGTACGGAAAGTAAAGGGGTAGAGTATGGAAGATCAAACGCAATGAAGACACGGTGGTTTTTGGCGTGGTTCCGATAGGTGGTGCTATCGTACGTCCACGTTGATGGAGACTTCAACCCACGAAGGGTAACGGCTGCGCGAGTCCACGGAGGGCTCCACCCACGAAGGGTCCACGAAGAAGCAACCTTGTCTATTCCACCATGGCTTACGTCCACGAAGGACTAGCCTCACTCGGGGTAGATCTTCACGAAGTAGGCGATCTCCTTGCCCTTACAAACTTCTTGGTTCAACTCCACATCTGGTTGGAGGCTCCCAAGTGACACCTAACCAATCTAGGAGACACCACTCTCCAAAAGGTAATAGATGGTGTGTTGTTGATGAACTCCTTGCTCTTGTGCTTCAAATGATAGTCTTCCCAGCACTCAAACACTCCTCACAGATTTGGCTATGGTGGATGAAGGATTTGAGTGGAAAGCAACTTGGGAAAGGCTAGAGATCAAGGTTCAAATGGTAGGAATGGAATATCTTGATCTCAACACATGAGTAGGTGGTTCTCTCTCAGAAAATGAATGGTGGAAGTGTAGGCACGTTCTGATGGCTCTCCTTACTGAGAAGGAGGGGGTGGATGGGTATATATAGCCTCCACACAAAATCCAACCGTTACACACTTTTGACCCAACTAGGTGGCACCGAAACGATCATCTCGGTAGCACCGAACTGTGTAAAAGATATGAACGTTAGGAATCTTGGTGGGACCGATACAAACAACTCGGATGGACCGAAGTGCAATGGCTAGGGCAATCCTCATCTCGGTGGCACCGATTGCATCAACTCGGTAGGACCGAAGTGAAGCAATAAGGCAACAGAGAGTTGGCAAGCCATCTCGGTGAGACCGATATGCATAACTCGGTGAGACCGAAGTGAATGCAACCGATTACAGAGAGTTGGCAAGGCCATCTCGGTGGGACCGAGATCCATTTCGGTGGATCCGATTTGTTAGGGTTTGGCAGTGGCTAAGTCTTGGATGAACTCGGTGAGGCCGGATTGGAAATTTCGGTGGGGCCGAGTTGGACTTTAGGTTTAGGACATATTTGGGTAGAGAGAGTGGTTGAGGGTTTAGTAATACTATCAGTAAGCACTTGAGCAAAAGGACCATTAAGCAACACCTCATCCCCTTTTAATAGTATTGGCTTTCCTATGGACTCAATGTGATCTTGGATCACTAAACCAAAAATGTAGAGTCTTGATCCTTCGCCAATCCTTGTCCCTAGCATTTTGAGGGGGTTCCACATCCTCTTGTCCACGCCACGCCATTGTTGAACTTGTCTGAAATTCACTAGATAAAAGCATTAGTCCAACAACATGTATGTTGGCATAAATTACCAAAACCACCAAGGGAGCAAATGTGCTTTCAATCTCCCCCTTTTTGGTAATTGATGACAACATACATCAAAGCTTTAAATAAAGATTTAGCGGAGGTATGTATGAAAGCTTTGAAGGAAACATGTAACATGTATGAGCTCCCTTGAACTCCCCTTGAAGATGTGCATAACATGATGATATCTTATGGGAAATATACATGCAACATGTATCTTGGCTATATGCATCAGAGCAATATATATATGTGACATTAGGGTATCCACATGTACAAGATTTTCTCCTTGCAAACAATATATACTTAGCAAGAGGTCAACCATGTACATGAGTGTGATGCATATACTTACCTTGAAGTTCTTAATCAAGTACCTGAAGAAATACACTTGAGAAAACAGGGTTAGATAACACAAGATAATTTCTTCAAGAAAAAGATACAAGATCAACAAGAAACCAAGAATGGGATGACATGTAGAAGAGAGTATCACTAGGTGAATACTTCTTTGAAGCAGACATGTCCCCAAAAGAAATAGCTGTCTCCCCTTAAAGAACTTCCTCTCCCCCTGAATCTGACATGGATATTGGGAGTAGGTAGGGTGAGAACACTCAAACAACAGCCAAAGAACAGACTAATCATGTTTCTCCCCTCTTAGAAACATGTAACATTCTCTCCTCTTCTAAGGTGCATCTGTGTTTTAAATAGACAAGCTTAAGCTTTGATGTATTCCTCTCTCCCCCTTTGACATCAATTTCCAAGAAGGGACTTCAAGGTTATTGATTAAGTGAGTTTGGTCCTTGAGAAATACAGCTAGATGCACGTGGAGGATAAGAATCATCGAGTGGAGCTGGAGCAGAAAAACTCAGGAAAAATTTGACAGAAAATTCCTTAGAGCAGTCAAAATTGGTGACACCGAGTTGAGACAATTCGGTGGAACCGAGTTTGATGAAATGGAATATTTTGTCAACTCAGCTCACTAGGCAAGGAATTATCACAAAGATTTGCAATGAATTAACTGCGAAACTAACTAAAAGAAAAGACACACAGAAAAGAAACAAAGCAACATCTAGATGAAGTTTTTTTTAAAGAAACACTCTAGCAAGAAGAGAACAAACAAAAGAAACACTAGAGAACTTCATCTAGATGGGTCGGCGACTAGGTCACCTATGTTAGAGTATATTGACTTAGGAGTCAAGTGAGAGCACTTGATCATAGGTCATACTCATCGTTTAAGCTCAAAATGGGGTTGCCATTTTTTCCTTTAAGTTTTTCAATGTATTCACACCTTGTTGAGTTGCTTTAGCTCATGTCTTTGAGTAGAGCTTCTCTACGATGTGAGAACTTACATTGGGATTTTGGTGATGTCCATGTAGTTGAACTTGATGTAGATGCTCTTGAGTTGAAGTTGGGAGCGATCCTATCTTTTGTAGTTCATCTGCCTACATGGGTTAGATTTGCAAGGAACATCATGTATATCCAAAATGACAAGAATGAAGCATAACTCAAATGTTGTCAAAGGATATGTTTAGGTTGTCTTGTTCCTTGTTACTCCATCAATTGTTGATACTTGGGTTATACAAGATTGCTCAAGATAAGAGTGTGATGCAATCTTGTGACATGAAGCTTGTCCAAGTACCTACAAAAGGTTAGATACCATACAAGGGAGCAAAATGTCCAAGATATAAAATGATCATGAAGGATATCATG
Source organism: Elymus sibiricus (assembly GCA_039707655.1). NCBI lineage: Eukaryota > Viridiplantae > Streptophyta > Magnoliopsida > Poales > Poaceae > Elymus > Elymus sibiricus. The sequence goes on from CM077666.1 coordinate 336,526,381, forward strand.
GATTAGTCAAGAATGCTCATGCCCTTGTATGCATCCACATGAACCTCTAGTTTACATTTGAAGCATCAATGATGTTCAGTTCACTTCTCAAGTAACAAAACACTTTCTCATCAAGGGGTTTGGTAAAGATGTCCGCCAATTGCTTGTCAGTCCGAACATGTTTAAGGTCAATATCATCTTTCTCAACATGATCTCGAATGAAATGGTGACGAACCTCAATATGCTTAGTTCGAGAATGTTGCACGGGATTGTGTGCTATCTTAATAGCACTCTAATTGTCACATAGTAATGGTACATGTCTCACATGCACACCATAATCTTTAAGGGTTTGTGTCATCCATAGTAATTGAGCACAACATGATCCCGCGGCAATGTATTCCGCTTCGGCAGTAGATAGAGATACAGAATTTTGTTTCTTGGAGGACCAAGACACAAGAGATCTACCAAGAAATTGACATGTACCCGAAGTGGATTTTCTGTCAACCTTGTCTCCGGCATAGTCCGAATCGGAGTAGCCAACAAGATTGAAAGAAGATCCTTTGGGATACCATATGCCAAAGTTTGGTGTATGTATCAAGTATCTCACAATCCTTTTCACCGCCTTAAGGTGACACTCTTTTGGTGCCGCTTGGTATCGTGCACACATGCACACACTTAGCATAATGTCGGGTCGGGAGGCACATAGATATAGTAATGAACCAATCATAGATCGATAAACCTTTTGATCAACCGGTTTGCCATCCTTGGTCAAGTCAAGATGTCCGCTCGTTGGCATGGGAGTTTTCATACCTTTACTCTCTTGCATGTTGAACTTTTTTAATAAGTCCTTGGTATACTTTGTTTGAGAGACAAAGGTACCTTCCCTAGTTTGCTTGATTTGCAAACCAAGAAAGAATTTGAGTTCACTCATCATAGACATCTCAAACTTCTCCGACATCAACCTTCCAAACTTTTCACTAAAAGAGGGGTTAGTAGATCCAAAGATAATATCATCAACATAAATTTGGCATACAAATAATTCTCCATTAACCCTCTTAGTGAACAAAGTTGAATCAATCTTCCCAATTTCAAAACCTTTTTCAAGAAGAAACTTTGTCAAGCATTTGTACCAAGATCTAGGGGCTTGCTTGAGACCATAAAGAGCTTTACGAAGTTTGTACACATGATTAGGTTTCTTGGGATTCTCAAAGCCGGGTGGTTGTTTAACATATACTTCCTCCTCAATTTCACCATTTAAGAAGGCACTTTTAATATCCATTTGGTAAAGAGTGATATCATGGTGATTGGCATAAGCAAGTAAAATGCGAATGGATTCAAGTCTTGCAACGGGGGCATAGGTCTCACCATAGTCCATACCTTCGATTTGTGTGTAACCTTGTGCTACGAGACGAGCTTTGTTGCGTACCGCTTGTCCATCCTCATCTTGCTTATTCCGAAACACCCATTTGGTTCCAATGATGTTTTGCTCTTCCTTAGGCTTCTCAACCAATGTCCACACTTGGTTCCTCTCAAAGTTGTGTAGCTCTTCGTGCATTGCATTCACCCAATCGGGGTCCTTGAGAGCATCTTCTACCTTCAAGGGTTCAACACTAGAGATAAATGAGTAATGCTCACAAAAGTTAGCTAAACGAGATTTAGAGCGAGTAATTCTCCCGGTTTGGATATCTCCAAGTATTTGTTCGACGGGATGATCCTTGTCGATTCTTGCTCTAACTCGAGGTAGCTTTTTCTTGGGTTGTGGTGGGGCTTCCTCATCATCATCATCTTCTTCTTCGTTGGTGTTGTCGTTGTTTGTTTGTGGAGAAGGAGGTTGAGGTGGATCATCTTGTTGCACTTCCTCATTCCCGTCGTCTTGACGTGTTCCACTTGTGGATGCCTCCATATCAGCTTGTCGTTCACCTTGATGTGAGGTTGGGGCTTCCACTTGAATAGACGAGGTACTCTCCTTTACTTCCACGGGGCGAATCTTGCCAATGGTCAAGTCTTGGATTGCTTCCGATGGTTCTTGATCTCCTACATCAAGTGGCAATTGCTCGACTTGCGAGCCGTTAGTCTCATCAAACTTCACATCTACCGTCTCTTCAACTTTTCGAGTGAAGTTGTTGTAGACACGGTAAGTGTGAGAGTTCGATCCATATCCAAGTAGGAAACCTTCATGAGATTTAGGAGCAAATTTTGAACGACGATGCTTATCAAGAATGTAACATTTTGAGCCAAATACTCGAAAGTATCCAACTTGTGGTTTGTTACCGGTGAGCAGTTCATATGCCGTTTTACCAAGAAGCTTGTGAAGATAGAGTCGGTTTGTTGCATGACAAGCTGTTTCAACCGCTTCTGCCCAAAAATGTCTTCGCGTCTTGTATTCATCAAGCATTGTTCTTGCCATCTCAATAAGTGTACGGTTCTTCCTCTCAACAACTCCATTTTGTTGAGGTGTGTACGTAGCCGAGAACTCATGTGAAATACCCTCCTCATCAAGAAAGGTGTCCACATTGGCGTTCTTGAACTCCGTTCCGTTGTCACTCCGAACCTTCTTGATCTTTACTTCAAATTGATTTTGAGCCTTTCTTGCGAAGTTCTTGAAGATCTTTTGTACCTGCGATTTGTCATCAAGAAAGAACACCCACGTAAATCTAGAAAAATCATCAACAATTACTAAACCGAAAGAGTTACCACCAAGACTCTTATAGGCGTTGGGACCAAACAGATCCATATGAAGTAGCTCGAGTGGTCTCCTCGTGGTCATAATGTTCTTTACGGGATGGCTTCCTCCAACCCGTTTTCCTGCTTGGCAAGCACTACAAAGTCGATCTTTGTCAAATATAACATCTTTCACTCCAAGAATGTGATCTCCTTTAACAAGTTTATCAAGGTTACGCATACCAACATTTCCAAGTCTTCTATGCCATAACCAACCTTTAGAAGATTTGCAATTAAACATGTATGAGGTTGGGCTCTTTTAGTAAAATCAACAATGTATAGATCACCTCTACGAATGCCGGTAAAGACTATATCATGATTATCTTGGCGAAACACTTGGCAATCTACTTTGGTAAATAGAACGTTAAAACCAAAATCGGCTAGTCTAGATACGAAAAGAAGATTGTAACCAAGAGATTCAACAAGCATAACATTTTGTATGGAGCTATCATTGGATATGGCCACCTTACCAAGGCCAAGTACCTTACCCTTGGAGTTGTCTCCAAAAGTCACATACTTGTGTGGACCATCATTTTGAGTAACCTCACGAAACATGTCTCTATCTCCGGTCATGTGATCGGTACAACCGCTGTCAAGAATCCACTCTTTTCCTCTAGCCATATAATCTCGAAGATTTGCCATAAGGCCGAGATTCCTCATGATCTTCTCAAATTCAATATCAAAGTCTTCGTCTTCATCATAATAGCCGTGCTCAACACCATCATCATCATGCATGTGATTAACAAATTCATTAGTTTCATGATCATGACAATGTTCAAGTTTATGAATTCTAACAGTTTCCATGATAATATTGCTAATAGTTCTAACATCTCCTTTGGCACGCATGAGATCACGAAGCTCAAACAAGCAATCATCAAACTTAGGATCATTAGGACTCATCTTGTGAAAAACAACAGCCTTATGAAGAATCTTATCAAGACTCTTTAAGGAATAATCAGGATAACTTTTCTAAATCATGCCATAGAGTATAAGCACATGCAAAGTTTCGCATACAACCAAGCACAATCTTAGGTAATCCTCTAATGATAAGATTGACGGTTCTAAGATTACGAAGCATGTCAATTTCCTCTTCATGAGTAGGATGCAAGGGATCAATAGGGGGCACATAAGGATTATGAATATACTTGCTCAAGTTAAACTCATCAAAGATATCAAGCATTTCATCCCTCCAAAAGTTGTAATACTCCCCATTGAGAATAGGCACTCTACGTCTAATACTCCCGAACGTAGACATATCCATCTCCCTCCAATGGTGATGAAACCAAAGCAATGGAGACCAAAGCTCTGATACCAATTGTAGGATCGAGGAGATAGGTCTACAGGGGGGTGAATAGACTCCTAACCAGCAAAATTAGCAGTTTTTAATTTCTCTTGGAACTTAGGCAGATTTTGGCACAAGTTAAGATCACTCCAATACTTTCTACACATGCATATCTAGAGATTGAGCAGCGGAAACAATAAAGCATGCAATAGTACGGAAAGTAAAGGGGTAGAGTATGGAAGATCAAACGCAATGAAGACACGGTGGTTTTTGGCGTGGTTCCGATAGGTGGTGCTATCGTACGTCCACGTTGATGGAGACTTCAACCCACGAAGGGTAACGGCTGCGCGAGTCCACGAAGGGCTCCACCCACGAAGGGTCCACGAAGAAGCAACCTTGTCTATTCCACCATGGCTTACGTCCACGAAGGATTAGCCTCACTCGGGGTAGATCTTCATGAAGTAGGCGATCTCCTTGCCCTTACAAACTTCTTGGTTCAACTCCACATCTGGTTGGAGGCTCCCAAGTGACACCTAACCAATCTAGGAGACACCACTCTCCAAAAGGTAATAGATGGTGTGTTTTTGATGAACTCCTTGCTCTTGTGCTTCAAATGATAGTCTTCCCATCACTCAAACACTCCTCACAGATTTGGCTATGGTGGATGAAGGATTTGAGTGGAAAGCAACTTGGGAAAGGCTAGAGATCAAGGTTCAAATGGTAGGAATGGAATATCTTGATCTCAACACATGAGTAGGTGGTTCTCTCTCAGAAAATGAATGGTGGAAGTGTAGGCACGTTCTGATGGCTCTCCTTACTGAGAAGGAGGGGTGGAGGGGTATATATAGCCTCCACACAAAATCCAACCGTTACACACTTTTGACCCAACTCGGTGGCACCAAAACGATCATCTCGGTAGCACCGAACTGTGTAAAAGATATGAACGTTAGGAATCTCGGTGGGACCGATACAAACAACTCGGATGGACCGAAGTGCAATGGCTAGGGCAATCCTTATCTCGGTGGCACCGATTGCATCAACTCGGTAGGACCGAAGTGAAGCAATAAGGCAACAGAGAGTTGGCAAGCCATCTCGGTGAGACCGATATGCATAACTCGATGAGACCGAAGTGAATGCAACCGATTACAGAGAGTTGGCAAGGCCATCTCGGTGGGACCGAGATCCATTTTGGTGGATCCGATTTGTTAGGGTTTGGCAGTGGCTAAGTCTTGGATGAACTCGGTGAGGCCGGATTGGAAATTTCGGTGGGGCCGAGTTGGACTTTAGGTTTAGGACATATTTGGGTAGAGAGAGTGGTTGAGGGTTTAGTAATACTGTCACTAAGCACTTTAGCAAAAGGACCATTAAGCAACACCTCATCCCCTTTTAATAGTATTGGCTTTCCTATGGACTCAATGTGATCTTGGATCACTAAACCAAAAATGTAGAGTCTTGATCCTTCGCCAATCCTTGTCCTTAGCATTTTGAGGGGGTTCCACATCCTCTTGTCCACGCCACGCCATTGTTGAACTTGTCTGAAATTCACTAGATAAAAGCATTAGTCCAACAACATGTATGTTGGCATAAATTACCAAAACCACCAAGGGAGCAAATGTGCTTTCATTCACGCCATGCTGATATGTCCCAGCCTGGCTGCCTATTTAAAACCCCTCCCACCTACGAGTCGCAGCCCTCTCCGTTCAGTAAGCCAGATCCCCGCAAGAGAACCCAAGCCGGTATCCTCCAACCAGCAGCCATGGCTAGTTCTTCCAGAGTACCCACTTTCCATAGCCGAACTTTGGCTAATGGTCATGCCGGCTTTCCGCCCATCCTTTCGAGTATGCTCACCCAAGCCCTTGGCTGTAGTGCTAGCCCGGTGTATCTAGTGTTCCAATCGGAACCCGTCCCTCACCTTTGCCGATACTGTGCGAAGGTGCATATCTGCCCAAGTCTAGCAGAGGATGGGAAGCCCTTGACTTTTTAGGATAAACCCATGCCCACCCCCGCGTTGACTGTTCAGATAGCTGCTGCGGAAGCCATCGCATGTCTTCGTTTCCAGTTTTCGCAAGTAGCGGAGATGCGAGAGTTCCGCTACTTTCCCTCTGCGTCCAGCACAGGTTGCGAGTTCCCCAACACAGTTGGGGATGCCGACCCGGCAATAGCTCGCCTGGTTCAGTTCATTACTGCCCAGGGACTGCTGCTCTCCGACATTCTTGGAGAGTTTAAAGCCATTGACCGTGACACCACTCGGGTTGTTACGGAAGCATACCGTGAGGCCCGTCAAGCTGCATCCCAGGCCACCAGTTCCATGCTGCCAAACCCAGTACTACCCTCGTAGCCCGTGAACCCATATCGACCAGGCATCATTCACCCAAATTTCTCCTCCCGAGCTATTCGGCGTCTTCGTCGTCAAGATGTGTTTCGTCAAGTTCCAGCCGCAACCCAAGCAGTTGGGCCCCAACCTATAGAGGTGCCCGACGATGAAGACGGAAGTTAGCTCAGCTTACGTCTCCCAGGAGAGCCCCAGCAAGAGTAGGCCCATTTGTGGCTCCGGCAGTGAGTGAAGCCAGAAGATGTTGCGAGTATGTGTGCTGCCAAGATTGTCTTTTCGCCCTCGTCAAGGAATAGAACCCTGTAGCCGGGAGCGAGTTGTTGCTGTATGGTGTCTAGTAAGGTTGCACGTTGTTGTATGCTTGTACTGCTTGGAACTTGTGTGATGTTGTACCGTTATGTATGCCCGCTTGCTCTGTGGATTTGGTTCATCTGCCTCTCCGTTAAGCAGAGATGCTTAACAGAGCCGACAATGGTTTCTTAACAAGATTTCGATCAGTAGGACACTTGCACTTAATAACAATGGACTCGCCCGGAGTCCCTAATGAAATGCGAGCTGGTGTAGGTATATGTATACCAGGAGTACATACACCCACTAGCATTAAAACACCTTAGTGTAATCTGCTGGATGTGTTCTTTTTTCCCTTGCATGTATTTTGCTTCTATATGCATTCTGCATTTGCCTGCATATTGGTTTGAGTAGATTGCGCGTGTATTGTGTGAGCAATGTTTGCACACCAAGTTCATCCTCCTGAGTACAGTCGCAGCAGTACTCAGGTAGAATGCAAAGCCGCATACCCATACCCATATGTGCTTATTCCGTTTGCCAGTTTTCCGAACCCAGCATTCTGGAAAACCAACTCTACTCAATAGTTCCCTAGTCCCAAAATCTTTTTCCCAGAACCCAGTTGCAATCTCGGAGAAATTCTGAGAAATTTTATTGCAGCATAAACTATTACAACCCCTCCAGTCCAAGATTTAAACCCCGATTTTAGCCCAACACCCACTCATTGTGGATGTTGCTCAACGAGGAGCTACCAGCAACATGATCCCTGCATTGGTAGAGCTCCGTTAGCCACACCGCACTAGCCACAGACCCAGCGGCGCCTCTGTCACCGTCTTGCGTGACGTTGGACAGGCCACCACCTCGCCCCACCGCAGCACGCCCTTATTCTGCCGGCCTGAGACGGCGAAGAAACCAGCGTGGATGATCACCAGCCACTCTGCCAGCATCGTTCTCGCCTTGACCCACCGCGATAGGACCCTCGTCGTTGCGAGCCCGCTCCAGCAGGATGAGCTGCAGCAGACAGAGCGACGAACCAATCAGAGTAGCCAGTAGCGCAGTGAGGAACCACCGTAGCCCCACCAGGAACACCGCATCACCGAAGGATCTCGGTTTGAGCTCGTCCAAACCAAAGAGATGGAAGAGAGGCATGGTGTGAGTTGGACAGAGCCGCGTTACCATCGTCTTTTATAGCCCAAGCCCGGTGTACGGTGAGCAAGGTCCAGGAGAACCGCACGTCGCTCGATCGCCGACGTCCAGGAGGCGAATCCGCGAGCAGTGCCGACCGGCGCTGGCCCGCGATGGGAGTGCTCTCTGCGCCGGCCTCGTGCACGCCGCGTACTATCATCATAGGGTGCTTTGTGCCCTAGGAGCTAGGCGCGCGCAGTGCCCAGCCGCACGCGAAACAGCGCAGGAACGCGAGGGAGAGGCGTTGGCCGGAGAGAGAAGAAGGAGGCTGCCAGTGGGCCCTGGGCTCACCTGTCAGCAAGAGAGGCCACTGTTCATTGGGGGTGTCCATGGCATTTTTGAAAAAGGAAATTTTTTCTTTTTCTAAATTGTCAGAGCCACGAGAGGAAACCTAGCGACCCCTACCCATGGAGTAGATCCCGCAATATCCGTATCTCGATCTGGGTGTACCAATTTTTGGTACTCTTAACTCGGTTGTTTTCAACCGCAGGGTTAAGATCCAACCCAGAGGTTTTTCCAGGAGGTGTAATATTTGTTTTGAGATAACCCTAGGAATCTTGAGGACGAGATTCTCTTAAGGGGGGAAGGTTTGTAACACCCCAAAAATCGGGTTATCGGTTTTTTGTGCGGTTATTCCTTCCTAGCTCTTCGTTTTCTCGAGAGTCTGGTAAATGATCAGGTGAATCCAGGTAATCCTCAACCTCTCAAGACCTTTCCTATGCTCTTGGTACTGGTCAGGACTCCGTCTGCACAACCAAAACTCTACTGAAACCCTAGTTCCAAAATATTGGAACTGGAAATCCTGCCTTTGTGTTTACAAAGGAGCTATCATTTTCCTTGCTCTGTTGATCAACCATAAGATTTCCAAAGATCCTCCTTCATTCATAAACCCTAGATGTGCAAAAATATTGCCAAGTCATATGCAATATTTTTCATCTAGGATTAATTCCTTTATCTGCCTTTCTGAGGAATTAAATCCAGAGGGATAGGTAGACATCTCTAAATTCCATGCAAATTGGTAGAGATGATCTTTGTGCCTACCTCAAGCTCTGGTAAAAATATTGGCCACAATTAAATAAGGAAAATTGCATTTTTCTTATTAAAGCCAATATTTCAATTTGGGGCTTTTCCAAAGGAACTACCATTTTGGTGGCTAGGAAAAATCCCAAATAAATTGTGGAGCTTATCCTATTCAAATATTCACCATTTCCATCAAAATCTCAAGTTCCACAATTCAAATTTTGAGCACAACATCAATTTGTAAATTCTGTCCAGATTTCCAATTTACAAAGGAAGTGCTTGCTCTCTTGATCCTTTTGGTCTAAATTTTTTCAGGGTGATTGGCATTGGCAAATCCCTCATGCAAACCAAAAACCAGCTCATTCCATTGTGTCCATCTTCTTCAGGAAATTATCCAAGATTCTGTTCAGATTGCAGCACTGTGAAGGAAGTACCATTTAGAGGTATCCAGATGGCATGAGACTTTACCAGTGCATTCTTGCATCCAAATCATCACCCTACACCAAAAATCAGCCAAATCCATCTTGCCATTCTTTCCCAGCATTCTCATTTTTATTTCTGTCCAGTTTGCAAGTTTGCAAAGGAGGTGCCTGCTACTTGTGAGCTGCGTTGGTAATTCCCTGAAGAGGAAGGGAGATGCAGTACAGTAGAGATAAGTATTTCCCTCAGTTATGAAACCAAGGTTATCAATCTAGTAGGAGAATCACGCAACACCTCGTTAGCAGCACCTGCACACAAAACAACAAATCCTTGCACCCAACGCAAACAAGGGGTTGTCAATCCCTCGGCGGTAAGTTGCAAGATTAAATTGTATGTGATAGATAAATAGATTGAAACAAAAATACAAAAATAAAATAAATAAAGAAAAAGTGCAGCAAGTATTTTTAGGGTTTTAGTATATGATTTAGATAGACCCGGGGGCCATAGTTTTCACTAGAGGCTTCTCTCAAGAAAATAGCATACGGTGGGTAAACAAATTACTGTTGGGCAATTAATAGAAAAGCAAATAATCATGACGATATCCAAGGCAATGATCATGTATATAGGCATCACGTCCGAGACAAGTAGACCGACTCCTGCCTGCATCTACTACTATTACTCCACACATCGACCGCTATCCAGCATGCATCTAGTGTATTAAGTCCATAAAGAACGGAGTAACACCTTAAGAACGATGACATGATGTAGACAAGATAAACTCACGTATGAATAAACCATACCTTTTTACCCTTAATAGCAATGATACATATGTGTCATGTCCCTTTCTGTCACTGGGATTGAGCACCGCAAGATCGAACCCATTACAAAGCACCTCTTCCCATGGCAAGATAAATCAATCTAGTTGGCCAAACCAAATCAATAGATCGGAGAAGAAATACTAAGCTATAATAATCATGCATAAAAGAAATTAGAAAAGACTCAAATAATATTCATGGATAATCTGATCATAAACTCACAATTCATCGGATCCCAACAAACACACCGCAAAAAGTGATTACATCGGATAGAACTCCAAGAACATCGAGGAGAACATTGTATTGAAGATAAAAAAGAGAGAAGAAGCCATCTAGCTACTAACTATGGACCCGAAGGTCTATGGTAAACTACTCACGCATCATCGGAAGGGCAGCAAGGTTGATGTAGAGCCCCTCCGTGATCGATTCCCCCTCCGGCGGAGTGCCGGAAAAGGCCTCCAGATGGGATATCTCGAGAACAGAAGCTTGCGGCGGCGCAAAAAGTATTTCGTGGACTCCCCTGTTGGTTTCCTGATTTTTGGGAATTTATAGTGGTGGAATTAGGTCAAACGGAGCTGAGGTGGGCCTACGAGGCACCAGGGCGCGCCTGCCCCCCCAGGCGCGCCCTGGTGGCTCGTGGCCACCTGCTCTGGCGTCTGGTCTTCTCCCGAAGCTTCTAGTGTTGGTATTGTCCAGAAAAAAAATCTCCAAAAAGTTTCGTGGCATTTAGACTTCGTTTGGTATTGACATTCTGTAAAACAAAAAACAGGCAGAAAATAGCAACTGGCACAGGGCACTAATTAATAGGTTAGTCCCAAAAAAATGATATATAATTGCTGTAAATGTATATAAAAACATCCAAGATTGATAATATAACAGCATGGAACAATCAAAAATTATAGATACGTTGGAGACGTATCAGCATCCCCAAGCTTAATTCCTGCTCGTCCTCGAGTAGGTAAATGATAAAAACAGAATTTTTGATGTGGAATGCTGCCTATCATATTCATCATATATTCTTTTCTTTTGTAGCATGGACATTTGGACTTGAATGATTCAAAGCAATAGTCTATAGTTTGACATGAAGATATAAATACTCAAGCGTGCTAACAAGCAACCATGTATTTCAAAATATCAACGCTAAAGAAAGTTATCCCTAGCCCATTATGCTCAATCATTGATCCATTCATGAAACACACTCAAATATTAGCTACACACAATGCACAAGTATGACAATAGTGCTCTCTAGTTGGTGCTTTATAAGAGAAGATGGAGACTCAAAATAAAAATAAAAATTGCATAAAGTAAATAGATAGGCCCTTCGCAGAGGGAAGCAGAGATTTGCTAATGTGCTAGAGCTCAAAGCTTAAATTAGCGAGATAAAAATATTTTGAGAGGCATGCTTTTCCTGTCAACGAAAACGACCGAGAATTCCCAATATCTTCCATGCTAGACACATCATAGGCGGTTCCCAAACAGAAAGTAAAGTTTATTTCCTTTCCACCATTCTTTCACAATCCATGGCTAGCCGTATCCACGGGTGCCTTCCATACCATCACTTTCCAAGAAATTTTGTTGTTATTAATTTTTGATTTCATTGTGGGACTGGGCATCCCTATTACCAGCCACCCTCTCGTGCAATGACAAGTGAATAAACACTCATCATGAGAATAACACACCTAGCATGGAAAATATTGGCCACTCCCTGCCGCTTCATGAGCGGTACGGGCACACAAAACAGAAAATTATTTTGAAAATTAGAGTTGGCACACGCAAATTTACTTGGAACGACATTGAAATACCGCATATAGGTAGATATAGTGGACTCATTTGGCACAACTTGGGTTTAAGGAGTTTGGATGCACAAGCAGTATTTCCACTTAGTACAAATGAAGGCTAGCAAAAGATTGAGAAGCAACCAACCAAAAAACGAAAATGGTCATAAACATGCATTGAACATAACTAACACCGAATAATGCACCATAAGTAGGATATAATTTCTTTGCATAACTATTGACTTAATGTGCATGCATAGGGAATCACAAACCTTAACACTAATATTCTTACTAAATCACAATTACTCACTAACATGACTCACATATTATCATTTCCATATCGCAAAACTATTGCAAGGAATCACACTTATCATATCCAATGATCTATATGAAAGTTTTTATTATATCCCTCTTGAATATTCATCACTTTGGGACCAAATTCATATCTTGTGCAAATTACCGTTACTTTTATCAACTCTCAAAAAGATATAAGTGAAGCATGAGAGTGCAAATATTTCTTCAAAATTTCAATCTTATCAACTCTCAAAATAATATAAGTGAAGCATGAGAGTTCATTTCTTCAAAATATAGCGACCACCGTGCTCAAAAAGATTTAAGTGAAGCACTAGAGCAACTGCCCAGCTCAAAAAATTTAAGTGAAGCACATAGAGTATTCTAACAAATTATGATAACGTGTGGCTCTCTCAAAATAGGTGTGTTCAGCAAGGATGGTTGTGACAAACTAAAAAGCAAACAAAGCAAAGACTCATATAATACACGACGCTCCAAGCAAAACACATATCATGTGACGAATAAAAATATAGCTCCAAGTAAAATTACCGATGGTTGGTAGAAGAAAGAGGGGATGCCTTCCGGGGCATCCCCAAGCTTAGACGCTTGAGTCTTCCTTGAATATTACCTTGGGGTGCCTCGGGCATCCCCAAGCTTAGGCTCTTGCCACTCCTTATTCCTTCATCCATCGTGATCTCACCCAAAACTTGAAAACTTCAATCACACAAAACTCAACAAAACCTTCATGAGATCCGTTAGTATAACAAAATAAATCACTACTTTAAGTACTGTTGAAAACCCATTCATATTTTATTTTTGCATTATACCTACTGTATTCTAACTTCTCCATGGCTTATACCCCCCGATACAATCCATAGTTTCATCAAAACAAGCAAGTAGTGCATCAAAAACAGAATCTGTCAAAAACAGAACAGTCTGTAGCAACCTATTTAAAAGCCATACTTCTGTAACTCCAAAAATTCTGACAAATTAGGAAAACGTGGGAAATTCATGTACCAATACTGTGTAAAAATTTCAGATTTTTCTGACGCTCCAGTACGGAAACAAAATTCCAGCACTGGATGCAAAACTTTCTGTTTTCCAAACAGCATCAATTATACTATCTTCCAAATCATCCTAAAGGTTTTACTTGGCACAAACACTAATTAAAAAACACAAAAACACAATCATAACAGTAGCATAAATGTGAAAACACACAATAACATAAACAAAAAGTAGAAATTTATTTTATTCATTGGGTTGCCTCCCAACAAGCTCTTTCTTTATAGCCATTAAGATAGGCTTTGAGATTTCAATGATGCTCACATGAAAGATAAGAATTGAAGCACAAAGAGAGCATCATAATACATGTGACAAACACATTTAAGTCTAACATACTTCCTATGCATAAGCATTTTATATGCAAACAAATTATCAAGACGAGAAATATCTAGCATATGCAAAGGAGAGGAATAAAACATTGACAATCTCAACATAACGAGAGGTAATTTAGTGACATGAAAATTTCTACAACCATATTTTCCTCTCTCATAATAATTATATGTAGGATCATAATCAAATTCAACAATATAGCTATCATATAAGATTTTCTCTCAATGATCCACATGCATAAAATTCTTATAGTCTTCCAAAATAGTGGGGTTAACATCAACTAAAGTCATGACCTCTCCAAACCCACTTTTATCAAAAATTTCATAAGATTGAACACTCTCCAAATATGTGGAATTATTTTTACCTAGAGTTGACACTCTTCCAAACCCACTTTCAATATTATTGCAAACATTATGATCAATAGCATATTCATCATGAGGCTTAAATAAATTTTCAAGATCATAAGAAGCATTATCACCCCAATCACGATCATTGCAATAAGTAGTGGATATAACAAAATTATCATCCCCAAGCTCGTAGTTTTGCATATTATTAGAACAATTGGCATTAATAGAATTTATAATAACATTATTGCAATCATGCTTTTCATTGAAGGAGCTATCATGAATCACTTTATAAATTTCTTCTTTCAGCACTTCATCACAATTTTCAGATTCATTATTTCCAAGCAAAACTTCATAGAGGAAATCAAGTGCACTCAACTCACTAGCAATTGGTTCATCATAATTGGGTCTTTTGAAAAGATTAGCAAGTGGATGAGGATCCATATCAATAGATTTTTAGCAAGCGAAGATGCAAGCAAATAGAAGGCACATGGCTACACAAGCAAAGATAGCAAACAAGCAAAAAGGCAAACGGAAAAAAAATTGTATTTTTGTAAAAACTTTTTAGAAGTGGGGGAGATGAAAACGAGAGGTAAATAAAATAAATGCAAGGAGATGAGAGTTTTATGCGTAGGTACTTGATAGATGTTGATGATGTCTCCCCGGCAACGGCGCCAGAAATTCTTCCTGCTACTTGTGAGCTGCGTTGGTAATTCCCTGAAGAGGAAGGGAGATGCAGTACAGTAGAGATAAGTATTTCCCTCAGTTATGAAACCAAGGTTATCAATCTTGCAACACCTCGTTAGCAGCACCTGCACACAAAACAACAAATCCTTGCACCCAACGCAAACAAGGGGTTGTCAATCCCTCGGCGGTAAGTTGCAAGATTAAATTGTATGTGATAGATAAATAGATTGAAACAAAAATACAAAAATAAAATAAATAAATAAAAAGTGCAGCAAGTATTTTTAGGGTTTTAGTATATGATTTAGATAGACCTGGGGGTCATAGTTTTCACTAGAGGCTTCTCTCAAGAAAATAACATACGATGGGTAAACAAATTACTGTTGGGCAATTGATAGAAAAGCAAATAATCATGACGATATCCAAGGCAATGATCATGTATATAGGCATCACGTCCGAGACAAGTAGACCGACTCCTGCCTGCCTCTACTACTATTACTCCACACATCAACCGCTATCCAGCATGCATCTAGTGT
This sequence comes from Elymus sibiricus, assembly GCA_039707655.1. Taxonomy (NCBI): domain Eukaryota; kingdom Viridiplantae; phylum Streptophyta; class Magnoliopsida; order Poales; family Poaceae; genus Elymus; species Elymus sibiricus. Next base: position 336,541,442 of record CM077666.1, read on the forward strand.
ATTAAGTCCATAAAGAACGGAGTAACGCCTTAAGAACGATGACATGATGTAGACAAGATAAACTCACGTATGAATAAACCCCATCTTTTTACCCTTAATAGCAATGATACATACGTGTCATGTCCCTTTCTGTCACTGGGATTGAGCACCGCAAGATCGAACCCATTACAAAGCACCTCTTCCCATGGCAAGATAAATCAATCTAGTTGGCCAAACCAAATCAATAGATCGGAGAAGAAATGCGAAGCTATAATAATCATGAATAAAAGAGACCAGAAAAGACTGAAATAATATTCATGGATAATCTGATCATAAACTCACAATTCATCGGATCCCAACAAACACACCGCAAAAAGTGATTACATCGGATAGAACTCCAAGAACATCGAGGAGAACATTGTATTGAAGATCAAAAAGAGAGAAGAAGCCATCTAGCTACTAACTATGGACCCGAAGGTCTATGGTAAACTACTCACGCATCATCAGAAGGGCAGCAAGGTTGATGTAGAGCCCCTCCGTGACCGATTCCCCCTCTGGCGGAGTGCCGGAAAAGGCCTCCATATGGGATCTCTTGAGAACAGAAGCTTGCGGCGGCAGAAAAAGTATTTCGTGGACTCCCCTGTTGGTTTCCTGATTTTTGGGAATTTATAGTGGTGGAATTAGGTCAAACGGAGCTGAGGTGGGCCCACGAGGCACCAGGGCGGACCTGCCCCCCAGGCGCGCCCTGGTGGCTCGTGGCCACCTCCTCTGCCATTTGGTCTTCTCCCGAAGCTTCTAGTGTTGGTATTGTCCAGAAAAAAAATATCCAAAAAGTTTCGTGGCATTTGGACTTCGTTTGGTATTGATATTCTGTAAAACAAAAAACAGGCAGAAAATAACAACTGGCACTGGGCACTAATTAATAGGTTAGTCCTAAAAAATGATATATAATTGCCATAAATGTATATAAAAACATCCAAGATTGATAATATAACAGCATGGAACATTAAAAAATTATAGATACGTTGGAGACGTATCTGTGCCATCTAGAGTTGTCCATTTGTGCTGAATTTTGGCCAAGATGACCACCTTGGTGGGTGATAACCCTCAGCCAAAGATCTTGCCAAGAGCAGCACTGTGGTGGCCACACCACATGTCAAACACCTTGCTGCCAGTTGCTATTTGATCAAGGTGCAGTCACACCAGAGCCCTCCCATGCCTTCCAGCTGCACTAGTCAGTTGCTTGAGAGTTGTAGAACACCCCGAACATGGTTTGGTCTCAAGTGGGGCGTGGCAATGCCGTGGCCACGCGGTGACCACGCGCAGATCACGCCAAATTGGCGCCCTGTGCATCAGATGCTTTGGGAGCTCGCCTCCAGCAGGCTCCGGCTCGTTTGGAAGCACCGATGAGCTGTCCACCGCACACGTACATCGCCTGGACTCCTCCTGCCTCGTCCCCTAGCTGTTGGCCGGCCGTGCCGACAGTGGGTGCTCCACCGGAACGCCACCACGGCACCGTGCGTCCCGAAGCTCCGGCCGGCATCGCGTAGCCCTCCCCGCGGCTATTTAAGGCGCCCCTCGAGCTCCCCTCCTCACCAGCAACCCCTAGCCCTCCCGCTCGAGCCCCAAGAACCCCTCTCCATAGCCCACCCCGTGCGCCGTCACCGTTGCTTCGGTCTTCCGTCGAAGACGAGCCCAGGAGCCCCGCACGCGCCGTCGATCATGCCTACAACTTCCCCAACACCACCGCAACATTTTGCCCAAGCCAATTCGGCCGGAGGAACTCGCCATGCTCACCTCCGACGATGGCCGTAGCGGCTGTCCACCCCCAAGATGTCGTCGTCCCGGCCGTTCCCCGCGGCTGTGAGCTCGCCCCACGGGAGCGGCAGGTCCCTGCGGCCGTTCCCCGCTCACCGGCAGGCGCGGCCAGGGAGGCGCCGGCGGCAAGGCCGGCTCGGGCAGCCGTGGCTCTTCTCTGCCCTGTGTCGGGAGGAAGGAGAAGATCAGGAGGAGGAGGGAAGAGATGTGGTGGGCCCCGCGTGTAAGTGACCGACGGCCGGGCCCAGCCGGCTTTAAGTGGAAGCGCATTCTGTGAAATACGCTTTCCGTTCTGAGAAGCTTACTCCGCCGCGTTATTTGAAGAAAATACGCTTTCTGCTATCAAAAGCGTAATCTGGAAAATGCGCCTTCATTTCTCAGCCGCCGGCCGAAATGGCTATTTAGTGGAAGTTCACTCGTTAAGGACTGAATGGACACTGTTTTGTCTGTTTTACGGCTTAATGAACGAACGGCCATTTCCCTTCAACCGTAACTCCGATTGAGGTAGTTCCAAAGCCCACGATCTCAGTTCGTCGAGCCCGTTTTGATGGTGCCATTTTCATAATATTATCACATGTTGAAAATACCACTTTTGCCCTTTCCCTAAAATAGGCCTCTCCCGAGAGTGCCAGTTCCGACGCATCGTATCTGGAGTTTCATTGCATTTCTTCCCGACGTATTCCCCTACCCCAAGGCAAGCCAACCTCTTATCATGAGCCCCGGACTTGCGTGATGAATTTGCTTGCACCCTGTGTGTTTATCGTAGTACATTCGGATCACCTGTTAGTCGGCACTTTCATACACCTGTTATGTCATCTGTGTTAGATGCTAGTGTTGTTTAGCATGTGATGCCTTGACCTGCTCTTAGATTATATTTTGCCATGTTAGTAGGATACTTTACCATGTGGATTCTATGCTTTGCTCTCGTACCATGTTTATCAATGCTATTATGATTCTAAGATACTGCTGTCAAGTTTGCATCACGCTAGTGCCATGTTTAAGATGTTATGAATAATTTCTTACCCAAGATGATTGGTAGAACTTGCGCATTGATGCATTCATAATTGTTCATGCCCATAAGTGTTGATGTTATGATGAGATGGTGGAGATGTTAAATTGAACTTATAAACTAAATGTAACATCCCCAGTGTCATTGCTATAGTAACCTCCCCCTAATGTGCCATGTCTTCATGATCATCATAATTAAAATGCAATTAAAGAAATAATCCAACTTCAATTCAAATTTAAAATGTAAGTCAAATAAAAACTTCTTCAAATAATTAAACAAAATAGTTCATAATATTGTAAATATTCCCAAAGCAATTGTAAAAATAAAACCAACATTATTTGACTTCCCAAATTGACCCTAACATCCAAAAACAGTGACTTTAACAGCCACTTTAATTCATTTCCATTTAGGCAAGATTCAAATGAAAACCCCTGGCCTCCAAACTTTTTGTGGTAGCTCAGAATATTGCATAGTATTTGATTTGACAAGTTGCACATTTTTGTAAAAGTGGTTTAGTGCTAAAGGAAAATAGAAAACAGAAGAGTTAAAAGAAATGGAAAAGAAAACAACTACACTGGGCACTAAAGCCTATTGCTACAGTAAATGGCCCGGCCCACTCTGGCCAGACTTTCCCTTACCTCCCGCTCGGCCAGAGAGGCCATGGCGCACGCACCGCCGTCCACGCGCAGATGCGCAGCTGTCGCCCATCCACCAGCCCTGCGTGCGGATAAGGATGCCCCGGCAACCCTAGACGTAACCCTAACCCAGTTGCCCCCTCGCTAACCCCTCTCCCTCTCGGTTCTTCTCGCCCGAGCGCGGACGTCGTCGCGCCGCCGTCATCCACGCGCACCGGAGCCGCCCCGCGCGACCGGAGCATGTCCAGTGCCTTCGCCTCCGTCGACTACGTCTTCCTCAAGGATCAGTTCGAGCCGCCAGCCTCTGCATCGCCGCCATCGGGCCCCTATTCACCGCCACGGCCGCGTCACCATTGCCGTCGATCCACTCGACTCTGGCCTCCTCACGCCTCCCTGATCCCTCCTCTGCATCCGATGTGAGCGCGCGCTCCTTCCTCCTCTTTCCCGGGCTCGATTTCGAGCTCGCACGCGTGCTTGTGTCGAGGCCGTAGCTGCGCCGCCGCCTAGCTCCACCATCCGGTCAGCTCTGGTGAGCCCTCACCCTCCTGCAAGCTCCCTTGGATGCGCGCGAGCGCGGGCGCCCCACTGGTGCCTCTGGTTCGTCCAGCCGCTGCCCCTAGCGAGCTCCCGCCCATCGCCGCCGTCTCTCTGGCCTCGCCGGCGCGCGTCGTCGTTTAAACCCCGGCGGGTCCCACCTATCAGGGTCATTAGTGGCTAACCCAGAGCCTAACCCCATTGACAGCCGGTCCCCACGCGGCTTACTTAACCCTAACTAAAATGATTTAGTTAATAAATAAACTGACATGTGGGGCCCCCATTTACTGTTCATTCGGATAAGATGGGCTGACGTCAGCGTGCTGACTCAGCACCAGGGCCCACCAGTCAGCCTCTGGTTGACTGGTCTGTTTACCCAGTCAACGGGCCCACTGGTCAGCCCCTGTGCTGGTCAGCTGGGTACACCTACTGGGTACCCATAGCAATTTATATTTAAATGATTTTCGAATTAAATAATTTCAGAAATTCCAGAAAATGAATAAAACTTTGAAAATTCATATAAATTAAACCATAACTCGGATGAAAATAATTTATATATGAAAAACAATCAGAAAAATATGAAGAATCCGAATATGCCACCCACATACCTGCCACACCCCTCTAACATACTGAACATGGAAATTTTTGCCCGTATTCGATCGATGAACATGGAAATTTTATTTTACGTGGCTTCTAAGGTTTCGAAACAAACCGAAGCTACCAATGTTTATCATCAAGTATGATTATTCAAGTCGCTAGATTAAATTTGCGGGGTGTATGAAACACGAGATAATAAAATCTCGAGCCCCATACTGAATTTCGTCATACGCAAGAACCCCGTGCAGATCATATCTGCATTGCCCTTTAGTCTGGGAAACATCCATCTTTCTTTAACTATGGTGGAACCCAAAGACACTGAAGCACTTCGTTGATCTATCAATCAGCATACTCAGGAGTAGCATGAAAGGATCGCGGATTTCTAGAACTTTGTGAGATTCCACCATGCCGTCAAGATTAGGACTACGCAAATTCAAGGGAAGCAACAAAAACATCGTGTAATAGATTTCATCCGCTACCCGCACAAATAATTTTCAGTAATAGAACTCATCTACTACAAATTATATTATGCAACACCCATACATCTCATGTATTCTAGATCGTAACTTGCATCTACGCATAGCACGGCTCTGATACCACTGTAGGGGAACGCAGCAGAAAACAAAAATTTTCCAACCTACGCACCAGCCCAGGACCACTATGAAGATGCATACAAGGTTTTTGATCTGATCGTTACCAACTTGTAGCGCAGCGGAAGTAGAGTTGGTGAAGATCGTTGGTGCAGATCCCCGCAGCTAGGATTTACAACCTCCCAACCGCGAGGATGTACTCCCTCGTCAGCCCCTTGGACAGTGATACGTCTCCGTCGTATCTACTTTTCCAAACACTTTTGCTCGTGCTTTGGCCCCTAATTTGCATGATTTGAATGGAACTAACCCGGACTGACGTTGTTTTCAGCAGAACTACCATGGTGTTGTTTTTTGTGCAGAAATAAAAGTTCTTGGAATTGGATGAAACTTTTTGGAGATTTTTTATGGAATAAATAAAAAATACTAGAACCAAGACCCACTGGAGGGGGGCCACCTAGTGCCCAGGAGGCACCAGGGCGCGCCACCCCCCCAGGCGCGCCCTGGTGGCTCGTGGGGCCCACGTGGCTCCGCTGACCCTAATCTCTGGCCTGTAAATTCAAAATTCCAGAGAAAAAAATAAGAGAGGAAGTTTTATTGCGTTTCACGATACGGAGCCGCCGCCATCTCCTGTTCTTCATCGGGAGGCCAGATCTGGAGTCCGTTTGGGGCTCCGGAGAGGGGGATTTTCCGGCATCATCATCATCAACCATCTAATATGTCTCCGTCGTATCTACTTTTCCAAACACTTTTGCTCTTGTTTTGGACTCTAATTTGCATGATTTGAATGAAACTAACCCAGACTGACGCTGTTTTTTGCAGAACTACCTTGGTGTTGTTTTTTGTGCAGAAATAAAAGTTCTTGGAATTGGATGAAACTTTTTGGATAATTTTTATGGAATATATAAAAATTATTGGCGCAAGCATCAACAGAAGGGGGGCCACCCAGTGCCCACGAGGCACCAGGGCGCGCCACCCCCACGTGCCCTGGTGGCTCGTGGGGCCCACGTGGCTCCGCTGACCCTAATCAGTGGCCTATAAATTCACAATTCCAGAGAAAAAAATAAGAGAGGAAGTTTTATTGCGTTTCACGATATGGAGCCGCTGCCACCTCCTCTTCTTCATCGGGAGGCCAGATCTGGAGTCCGTTTGAGGCTCCGGAGAGGGGGATTTTCCGGCATCATGATCATCAACCATCCTTCATCACCAATTTCATGATGCTCACTGCCGGGAGTGAGTAATTCCTTCGTAGGCCTGCTGGACGGTGATGAGTTGGATGAGATTTATCATGTAATCGAGTTAGTTTTGTTAGGGCTTGATCCCTAGTATCCACTATGTTCTGAGATTGATGTTGCTATGACTTTGCTATGCTTAATGCTTGTCACTAGGGCCCGAGGGCCATGATTTCAGATCTGAACCCTTTATGTTTTCATGAATATATTTGTGTTCTTGATCTGATCTTGCAAGTTATATGCACCTGGTACGTGTTATGATCCGCATACCCCAAGGTGACCATAATTGGGATTCTTTCCGGTGCTAATGCTTTGTTCCGGTTCTCTATTTAAAGGAGGCCTTAATATCCCTTAGTTTCCTTATGGACCCCGCTGCCATGGGAGGGTAGGACAAAAGATGTCATGCAAGTTCTTATCGCAAGCACGTATGACTATATACGGAATACATGCCTACATTACATTGATGAATTGGAGCTAGTTCTGTGTTGCCCTAGGTTATGACTGTTACATGATGAATGTTATCCAACATAATCACCGATCCAATGCCTACGAGATTTTCACATATTGTTCTTTGCTAAGTTACTACTGTTGCTACTGCTGTCACAATTGCTACAAAACTACTGCTGCTACCGTTACTGCTACTGTAACTATTATTGCTACTACTATCAAACAATCATACTACTTTGCTACTGATCACTTTGCTGCAGATATTTAGTCTCCAGGTGTGGTTCAGTTGAGAACTCAACTGCTAATACTTGCAAATATTCTTTGGCTCCCCTTGTGTCGAATCAATAAATTTGGGTTGAATACTCTACCGTTGAAAACTGTTGCGATCCCCTATACTTGTGGGTTATCACCATCCTTCATCACCAATTTCATGATGCTCACCGCCGGGAGTGAGTAATTCCTTCGTAGGCTTGCTGGACGATGATGAGTTGGATGAGATTTATCATGTAATCAAGTTAGTTTTGTTAGGGCTTGATCCCTAGTGTCCACTATGTTCTGAGATTGATGTTGCTATGACTTTGCTATTCTTAATGCTTGTCACTAGGGCCCGAGTGCCATGATTTCAGATCTGAACCCTTTATGTTTTCATGAATATATTTGTGTTCTTGATCCGATCTTGCAAGTTATACGCACCTGCTATGTGTTATGATCCGCATACCCCAAGGTGACAATAATTGGGATTCTTTCCGGTGATTGCCATAGTTTGATGAGTTCATGTATTCACGAAGTGTTAATGCTTTGTTCCGGTTCTCTATTAAAAGGAGGCCTTAATATCCCTTAGTTTCCTTATGGACCCCGCTGCCACGGGAGGGTAGGACAAAAGATGTCATGCAAGTTCTTATCGCAAGCACGTATGACTATATATGTAATACATGCCTACATTACATTGATGAATTGGAGCTTGTTCTGTGTCGCCCTAGGTTATGACTGTTACATGATGAATGTTATCCAACATAATCATCGATCCAATGCCAACGAGTTTTTCACATATTGTTCGTTGCTAAGTTACTACTGTTGCTACTGCTGTCACAATTACTACAAAACTACTGCTGCTACCGTTACTGCTACTGTTACTATTATTGCTACTGCTATCAAACTATCATACTACTTTGCTACTGATCACTCTGCTGCAGATATTTAGTCTCCAGGTGTGGTTGAATTGACAACTCAATTGCTAATACTTGCAAATATTCTTTGGCTCCCCTTGTGTCGAATCAATAAATTTGGGTTGAATACTCTACCCTCGAAAACTGTTGCGATCCCCTATACTTGTGGGTTATCACCATCCTTCATCACCAATTTCATGATGCTTACCGCCGGGAGTGAGTAATTCATTCGTAGGCTTGCTGGACGATGATGAGTTGGATGAGATTTATCATGTAATCAAGTTAGTTTTGTTAGGGCTTGATCCCTAGTGTCCACTATGTTCTGAGATTGATGTTGCTATGACTTTGCTATGCTTAATGCTTGTTACTAGGGCCCGAGTGCCATGATTTCAGATCTGAACCCTTTATGTTTTCATGAATATATTTGTGTTCTTGATTCGATCTTGCAAGTTATACGCACCTGCTATGTGTTATGATCCGCATACCCCAAGGTGACAATAATTGGGATTCTTTCCGGTGATTGCCATAGTTTGAGGAGTTCATGTATTCATGAAGTGCTAATGCTTTGTTCCGGTTCTCTATTAAAAGGAGGCCTTAATATCCCTTAGTTTCCTTATGGACCCCACTGCCACGGGAGGGTAGGACAAAAGATGTCATGCAAGTTCTTATCGCAAGCACGTATGACTATATATGGAATACATGCCTACATTACATTGATGAATTGGAGCTAGTTCTGTGTCGCCCTAGGTTATGACTGTTACATGATGAATGTTATCCAACATAATCACCGATCCAGTGCCTATGGGGTTTTCACATATTGTTCTTTGCTAAGTTACTACTGTTGCTACTGCTGTCACAATTGCTACAAAACTACTGCTGCTACTGTTACTGCTACTGTTACTATTATTGCTACTGCTATCAAACTATCATACTACTATGCTACTGATCACTCTGCTGCAGATATTTAGTCTGCAGGTGTGGTTGAATTGACAACTCAACTGCTAATACTTGCAAATATTCTTTGGCTCCCCTTGTGTCAAATCAATAAATTTGGGTTGAATACTCTACCCTCGAAAACTGTTGCGATCCCCTATACTTGTGGGTTATCAAGACCTTTTTCTGGCCCCGTTGCCGGGGAGCATAGCTTTATTTGCTGAGTCACTTGGGATTTATATCTGTTGATCACTATGAAGAATCTGAAAGACGCTAAGACCAACATCGTTCCCTCTAAGACGAGGGGAGGTAAAGAACAGCCATCTAGCTCTGCACTTGATTCACCTTCTATTTTGAGTAAACTTGCAACACCACCACATGCTATTAATTCTGATATGTTGCAAGTTATTCATGATACCACTTCTGCTATGAATGATACTCATGATGATGCTAGTACTATGCTTGATAATGCTGTGCCACTTGGTGAATTCCTTAATGAACAACTTGCTAAAGCTAAAGAAATTGAAAATGTTGAAACTCTTGAGAATTGTGATTCACCTATTATGCCTAGCTCTCCTACTAGAGTTGAAACACCTGATGAACATTGCTTTGATAGGGAGACGGCTAGAGCCATCCTTGCTTGTAATGATAGACATGAAGTTATAAAGTTGCTTGTTGAAATGAAAGAAAAATCTATGAGGGAGAGAATGAAATATGATCCTAAGTTTGCTACCTCTCCCATATTTGTTACTGATAAGGATTATGAATTCTCTGTCAATCCTGAGTTAATTACTTTGGTTGAATCTGATCCTTTCCATGGTTATGAAACTGAAACCGTTGTGGCACATCTTACTAAATTAAATGATATAGCCACCCTATTTGCTCATGAGGAAAAAATTCGCTATTACTATATTCTTAAGTTGTTTCCTTTATCATTAAAGGGTGATGCTAAGGAATGGTATAATACTCTTGCTCCTGGATGTGTGCGTAGTCCCCATGATATGATTTATTACTTCTCTGAAAAATATTTTCCTTGTCATAAGAAACAAGCTGCTTTACAGGAAATATTTAACTTTGTGCAAATTAAAGAAGATAATCTCCCTCAAGCTTGGGGGAGGCTTCTCCAATTACTTAATGCTTTGCCTGGTCATCCTCTTAAGAAAAATGAAATACTTGATATCTTCTATAATGGACTAACCGATGCTTCTAGGGACTACCTAGATAGTTGTGCGAGTTGTGTTTTCAGGGAACGGACTATTGAACAAGCTGAGGAATTATTGAATAATATATTGAAGAATGGTAATGATTGGACACTTCCTGAACCACCGCCCAAACCCACTCCGAAGAAGAGGGGTATTTTATATCTCAGTCCTAAAGATATGCAAGAAGCAAAGAAATGTATGAAGGAAAAAGGTATTAAAGCTGAAGATGTAAAAAATTTGCCACCTATTGAAGAAATACATGGTCTTGACACACCGCTACAGTTGGTAGAGGTAAATTCTTTTATAAAGTTTGATGAAGGTGATATTCCTTATAACAAACTTCCTAGTCAATGCTTGTATGAATTTGACAATTATATTATTAAGCAAGATCACTTCAATGCAAATGTTATGAAACAATTGAAACGAAATGCCTACATGATTGATCGCTTGAGTGACTTGTTATTTAGAATTGCTAATGATGTTAAAGGTGTGAGTAAACATGCATCTATGGTTCAAACTCAATTAGAACAAGTTGCTAAATCTCAAAGTGAATTGCTCAATGAAATGAATAACAATATGAATGATCATGCTGTTAGAGTAATGACTAGAGGAGGTAGAATGACTCAGGTGCCACTTTATCCTGAAGGTCACCCAAAAAGAATTGAACAAGACTCTCAAAGAATTAATGTTGATGCACCTAGTCCATCTAAAAAGAAAAAGAAAAAGAAAAATGATAGGACTTTGCATACTTCTAGTGAACCCGAGGTAGAAAAACCCTTGGAGGATAGTAATGATGTTTCTTAGGAAAATGAATATCTTTCGGAGGAGTTATTCGAAGCGGAACACCAAGGGAGTCCTTGGGGACTCCTCGGACAGCGACCTCAACATCCCGCGTTGGACGGAGGTCCGGCCATGCGAATGGCCGCACAATGCCTTCATGAATGAAGCCGGATTCTACCAAGAGTACGCACAATTCGTTGCAAATGCCGGACTGACTGACTTCCTTGCAGATGAGTGTGACCAGCACCACATCCTTACAAATTCCTTTGTGCAAAACTTTCATTTTCTGAGTAGGCTCGAACCCCCTGAGGTGCGCTTTGATTTATATGCTGAACATTATCAGATACCTCTAGCTGAATTTTGTGAGATATGTTTGATTCCCTTTGATGGGGAAATCAGAGAGCCTCGACCGGAGGAGTTTGAGGGTTTCCTCCACACTTTAACTGTGGGAGAGGAAAGGGGCATGTCGAAAGCCCGAGCCACTAGCTTGCAATTCCCCTCTGTTCACTACTTTGCTTTATTCATAGGGAAATGCTTGACTGCTAGGGAGCAGGGTAGTGCGCTATGTGCACCTGACTTTGCCATTTTATGCCGCGCATTGCATAATGATAACACTTATAACCTGGGAGCCATCATTGCACGCCGCTTGCGCACTAATAGGACTATGGAAAAAATTCATGGTGGTATTTATGCTACTCGCTTAGCGAGACGTTTTAATGTTAACATACGCCCTCATGATTACTTGTTGCCCAGAGTTTACTTAGATCACCAGTCCATGAGGGACCACCACTTTCTTGATGCTCCTGAACCTCCTCACCACATTCGTTATAACTTGGTTTTTAGTGAGGATACTCGTGATATTATTCCGTTGCCTGCACCTGCTTTGTTTGATTCTCATGCCAGGAACGGATATACTGTTATGCCACCGGACATAGTTGCTTACCAGAACGCACTGGCAGTGGCAGAGGAGGAGGCCCAAGATTGGGACGCTCGGGTGCCGCCTCCTCAGGAGTTTCATATGGGACCGGATGGCCGTAGACCAAGCTAGGCCAAAAGCCTAAGCTTGGGGGAGTATGTATCTCTCACCGACATTACATTCATGCTCACACATTTCATTCCAGTTGTCGGTGTTCATACTTTTTCATTGTATAATCCATGCTTCCCTCTGCAAAGGGCCTATCTATTTACTTTTATGTTATTTTACTTTTATTGTTGAGTCATCACCTTCTCAAATAAGCACCAGTCCTGCGAGCACTATTGTCATTCTCATGCATTGTGAATAGTTAATGTTGTGTGCATCATGACTGGATCTCTTCTACCATGAATTACAATGTTTAGTCACTCCTTGAACTTTGGAGGTGCTCTGCATTTATGTTTTGCGGTCTCAGAAAGGGCTAGCGAGATACCATGTTGTCATATTATATCATGATCGTTTTGACAAAGTGTTGGCATTTGAGATATCTTATTATTGCTCGCTAGTTGATTATGCCATTGATATGAGTGAATATAATTTCTAAGAGTTATCATTTGCATGGTTAGTTATAATCTTTGCTGAAAACTTGGGTACTATTTAAGCATATATATAGATACAAGAACAAAAGAGTTTGTAAAAGTTTTTCTTTATCACTTTCAGTTTGTCAACTGAATTGCTTGAGGACAAGCAATGAGTTAAGCTTGGGGGAGTTGATACGTCTCTGTCGTATCTACTTTTCCAAACACTTTTGCTCTTGTTTTGGCCCCTAATTTGCATGATTTGAATGGAACTAACCCGGACTAACGCTGTTTTTAGCAGAACTACCATGGTGTTGTTTTTTGTACAGAAATAAAAGTTCTTGGAATTGGATGAAACTTTTTGGAGATTTTTTTATGGAATAAATAAAAAATACTGGAACCAAGACCCACTGGAGGGGGGCCACCCAGTGCCCACGAGGCACCAGGGCGCGCCACCACCCCTCCCAGGCGCGCCACCACCCCTCCCAGGCGCGCCCTAGTGGCTCATGGGGCCCACGTGGCTCCGCTGACCCTAATCTCTGGCCTATAAATTCACAATTCCAGAGAAAAAAAATAAGAGAGGAAGTTTTATTGCGTTTCATGATACGGAGCCGCCGCCACCTCCTGTTCTTCATCGGGAGGCCAGATCTGGAGTCCGTTTGGGGCTCTGGAGAGGGGGATCTTCCGGCATCATCATCATCAACCATCCTTCATCACCAATTTCATGATGCTCACCGCTAGGAGTGAGTAATTCCTTCGTAGGCTTGCTGGACGGTGATGAGTTGGATGAGATTTATCATGTAATTGAGTTAGTTTTGTTAGGGCTTGATCCCTAGTGTCCACTATGTTCTGAGATTGATGTTGCTATGACTTTGCTATGCTTAATGCTTGTCACTAGGGCCCGAGTGCCATGATTTCAGATCTGAACCCTTTATGTTTTCATGAATATATTTGTGTTCTTGATTCGATCTTGCAAGTTATACGCACCTGCTATGTGTTATGATCCGCATACCCCAAGGTGACAATAATTGGGATTCTTTCCGGTGATTGCCATAGTTTGAGGAGTTCATGTATTCACGAAGTGTTAATGCTTTGTTCCGATTCTCTATTAAAAGGATGCCTTAATATCCCTTAGTTTCCTTATGGACCCCGCTGCCACGGGAGGGTAGGACAAAAGATGTCATGCAAGTTCTTATCGCAAGCACGTATGACTATATATGGAATATATGCCTACATTACATTGATGAATTGGAGCTAGTTCTTTGTCGCCCTAGGTTATGACTGTTACATGATGAATGTTATCCAACATAATCACCGATCCAATGCCTACGAGTTTTTCACATATTGTTCTTTGCTAAGTTACTACTGTTGCTACTGCTGTCACAATTGCTACAAAACTACTACTGCTACCGTTACTGCTACTGTTACTATTATTGCTACTGCTATCAAACTATCATACTACTGTGCTACTGATCACTCTGCTGCAGATATTTAGTCTCCAGGTGTGGTTGAATTGACAACTCAACTGCTAATACTTGCAAATATTCTTTGGCTCCCCTTGTGTCGAATCAATAAATTGGGGTTGAATACTCTAGCCTCGAAAATGTTGCGATCGCCTATACTTGTGGGTTATCAGACAGTCCCTCGGACAGCCCTCTGGGAGGCGGTCAGATAGTCCCCCGGACGGTGTCACGGACAGCCCTTCGGGAGGCACTCACAGAATCTCGGACGGTCACTCGGACAACCCTTCGAGAGGCACTCTCGAACAGCCCCTCGGGCAAACTACGACCTCTCTACAGGGTTGCACACATACGGTGTCAGCTATCCGGCAGGGCTTTGCCGTCCAGAACTAGTTCCCACTGGAACCCAGACAGCCTTTCCGCTCTACGAAACTATTTTGCTAGGAGGGAGAGAGAAAGCTAGATCATGCATGGCATTTGTATGTGAGAGAAGAGTGTGTTTTGGAGAGCACGTCTCCACCGCCTTTTATAGGAAAACCCAAGGGGTATGGTGGCACTTGAAAATACAAAAATGCCCATGAAAGGTGTCCTTCACAAGGGCATAAAGGGGAAGGCAAGTGGGCAAGTGGGGCTCCATGGAGGAACCACACCTTGGCCGGCCACCCCTTGTGGGTCCCCCCCAAAAGGGGTTCCCATCCATCCATGTCATCCCCTAGATCTTTTGAGCAAAGCCCAAAAAAGTGGCTTTCCAAAAAGTAACCATAAAGTGCTTTTCACTATTCATGGAAACATTTTTCCATGACCGTTAAATCCAAAAATATTTCTGTAGGTCTTAGAACATTTCCAGTACCCACTAAAATAATTTTGGACGCGTTCCGAAACAATTCCGGATCAATGATTTTCATTAGCGAAAAGCAACCAAAGCGGTTCCGGCAGCTCCGGAACATTTCCGGTTTTTTTCTCCGAAAAAATTCCAGAAGTTCCCAGAACAATTCTGGCACCCTCCAAAAGTCCCAGGCGCGTGCCAAAACCTTTTTGGCTCAATGGTTTACTCCGAAACAACTTTTCGGTTTGACGAAAACTTTTCCCGTGTTCTCTCCCGGAACTTTTCCGTTGTCTTTCTCTGAGACTCCCTGTTTAGTATTCAGCAGATAGATGACCCTTAAGCGTGTGACCCTATAGGTTCGGTGAAGTATAGATATGACCAGAACACTTTCCGATCAATGATCAATAGCGGAACCATGGACACCCATATTGATCCCTATACCCACACGAATGAATATTCGAGTGAACCTGTTAGTTGCCGTGGCCTATTCCTTTTGCTTCGCGATATGTTACAAACACCCGAGGTGAGATTTATCGGCATCCCCGTGGATCAACAACTTTGTCCACTATGCCAGTTACCTCCTTACTGGTTTTGTTCTCTCTTCTTGTTTCCGCATTCCGGCATCCCTCTGATCAAATCACATTGTGTCTGGCCAGACGATGATGGATACCGTAACACCGAGAGGGCCCAAAGAATATCTCTCCATCATCGGAGGAGCAAATCCCAATCTTGAGCTATCAAGTCCCTTGTCATACTTTCCCATGAACCCGTAAGCCGCCGTAATAGCCACCCAGTTACGGATGACGTTTAACAAACCCCAAAGTTCATGAATCAAGCATGAAGGGACTCGATACTCTCATGGTCTAAGGAATTATGCAAACGTTAACTTTCTCTGTGTTATTAACCATTAACTTGTGACGAATGTATCTCATAGCATAACATCAAATCGGGTCGATTCAACACAAGTGTTCTCCTAACATTGTGCCCTCAAAAGTTGCCAGCATAGACATGCCCATGATCAGGAAAACATGATCATCATGCAATACTTGAGCCAGTCATAGAGGCTTGACTAGGAATACTTTTTACCGTTTATCATTCCACACGTGCATACGAGTTTTCTTCCGAGCCTCGTGGTTATTGTAGACTCGAGAACCATAGCAGTTATAGCACGGAATATAAACACAATTACGAACATGGAAATAATAATAACATTTATTATTGCCTCTAGGGCATATCTCCTACAGACTCCCACTTGCACTAGAGTCAATAATCCAGTCAATGCTAATGCACTTTACACCTATGGCATACGGTGTAAATTATGCATCACCTGTGGTATAGTCCCTGTCCAACGGATCTGACAACTTCAGCTCCGTGTGAATTGTTGCATATCCTCTAGTTTTCACGCTTTCACAAAATTCATATTTTGTGTGGACTTGGCTTTGTATATATGTGAATCACTGGTCGAACCTTGATTCCTCAGACTGAGCTATGGAGCAACTATCTACAATAGTGTCCCATTTGACCAAAGCCATCTTGGAACCATACTAAGTTCATGAATGAACTATATGATTCAACATCTTCTTTGACGCTTCTAAAGCGTCAACATACTTAGCCTTTGTTATAGTGTAGGATCGAAAGTATGTCTAGAGGGGGGGGGGGTGATTAGACTACTTGACCAATTAAAACCTAACCTTTTCCCAATTTTAGTTGTAGGAAGATTTTAGCAAGCATACAAGTCAAGCATCACCCTACACATGCAATTCTAAGAGTGTGGCAGCGGAAAGTAAACAATTGCATATGTAAGTAAAGGAGGGGATCGGAGATTTCAAACACAATGAAGACACGGTGGTTTTTGGCGTGGTTCCGATAGGTGGTGCTATCGTTCGTCCACGTTGATGGAGACTTCAACCCACGAAGGGCAACGGCTGCACGAGTCCACGGAGGGCTCCACCCACGAAGGGTCCACGAAGAAGCAACCTTGTCTATCCCACCATGGCTTACGTCCACGAAGGACTAGCCTCACTCGGGTAGATCTTCATGAAGTAGGCGATCTCCTTGCCCTTACAAACTCCTTGGTTCAACTCCACATCATGTCGGAGGCTCCCAAGTGACACCTAACCAATCTAGGAGACACCACTCTCCAAAAGGTAATAGACGGTGTGTTGTTGATGAACTCCTTGCTCTTGTGCTTCAAATGATAGTCTTCCCAACACTCAAACAACTCCTCACAGATTTGGCTATGGTGGAAGAAGGATTTGAGATCAAGGTTCAAATGGTAGGAATGTAATGACTTGATCTCAACAC
Source organism: Elymus sibiricus (assembly GCA_039707655.1). NCBI lineage: Eukaryota > Viridiplantae > Streptophyta > Magnoliopsida > Poales > Poaceae > Elymus > Elymus sibiricus. The sequence continues at coordinate 336,558,442 of CM077666.1, forward strand.
ATGAGTAGGTGGTTCTCTCTCAGAAAATGTATGGTGGAAGTGTAGGCACGTTCTGATGGCTCTCCTTATTGAGAAGGAAGTGGTGGAGGGGTATATATAGCCTCCACACAAAATCCAACCGTTACACACTTTTGACCCAACTCGGTGGCACCGATTCAGAAGACTCGGTGGTACCGAACATTGTAAAAGACGTGAACGTTAGGAATCTCGGTGGGACCGACTGGAACAACTCGGATGGACCGAAGTGCAATGGCTAGGGAAAACCTCATCTCGGTGGCACCGATTGCATCAACTCGGTAGGACCGAAGTGAAGCAATAAGGCAACACAGACTTGGCAAGCCATCTCAGTGAGACCGATTTGCAATACTCGATGAGACCGAAGTAAGTGCAAACGATTATAGCGAGTTGGCAAGGCCATCTCGGTGAGACCGAGATCCATATCGGTGGATCCGATTTGTTAGGGTTTTGGCAGTGGCTAAGTCCAGATGAACTCGGTGGCTCCGGATAGGAAATTTCGGTGGGGCCGAGTTGGAATGAAGGTTTTGGACATATTTGGATGGATAAAGTGGTTGAGGGTTTAGGAGTACTGTCACTAAGCACTTGAGCAAAAAGACCATTAAGCAACACCTCATCCCCTTTTAATAGTATTGGCTTTCCTATGGACTCAATGTGATCTTGGATCACTAAACCAAAAATGGAGAGTCTTGATCTTTTGCCAATCCTTGTCCTTAGCATTTTGAGGGGTCCACATCTCTAGTCCTTGCCATGCCAATCATTGAATGTCCTGAAATCTTTAACTTGAATGGACATTAGTTCAATGAGATATATGTTGTTATGAATTACCAAAACCACCAAGGGAGCAAATGTGCTTTCAATCTCCCCCTTTTTGGTAATTGATGACAACATATAGATCAAAGCTTCGACAAATGATTAAAAGAATGAAATACATCGTCGCTTTGAGAAGTATGTCATAAGCAAGAGCTCCCCCTAAATTTGTGCATTATTTAAAGATTTGCGTTTGAATGCAAATGCACAATCGATTAGGCTCATGGGTCACTCTTCCATGTCACATACAACTTGGTGGAGCGCGCAAAATGATATGAGTGGAATAGTAGGCACGCATCACCAACACAAGTGAATGATCATACAGGATAATGATAAGCATACGCATCACATAGAGCATAGGATGATCAATCACATAAAGTAGTAGCTCACAAAGTGCTCACAGACATAGTATCAAGCACACACAACGAAACAAAGTACCATAAAGCAAATTGCAGCAAAAGAACTCGAGAAAAATCCAACGGGCAAAGCAATGCAAAGACTCTCTCTCTCGAAGCTAAGATCTATACAAATTCTCCCCCTTTGGCAACAAGTGCCAAAAAGCTCGAATAGGTATAGGACTAATACGACACTCTAGGCACGATCCTCGGAAGCTCCTGAAGGCGATCTCCTGCTGGCAGCTCCGGTGTGCGTAGATGGCATCGAGAGAAGAGCATCCGCGAAGGCTTCGGCTGATGTCTGCTGGGCTGGTGGAGTGGAGACCGGAGGTGGCACTGTAGCAGCAGCAGCAGGTGCAGAGACTGTGGTCCTCGGATCCACAACTGGTACTGCAGCAGACCTGGCTGCCCTGGGCACTGTCTAAAATCTCTCCGTAGTTGGTCTGTCATCTCCACTATCATCTGAAGTGGCTGTCCTGGCAGCATCAATGTCATCCTTCAGCTTCTGCACTATAGTCTGGACCTCAGTGATCTTAACATATAGATCATGAATCTTCGTCTCGACTATCCGCTCTAAGCTAGCCTGGTTCTGGGTGAGGTTGGCCAGACTTCACTCAATCCTCAGGGTGGCTTCAAGCAGATAAGTCATTTGGTCCTTTGGAGTCTTGAGGTTGGCAATAGGTGCATTTGGAGCAGATGCCTCCTTGGCAGCTTTTGCTTCTGCAGCTTCTCGAATCTTCTGTTGGGCTTGAGCAGAGGTAGGATGCGAAGGATCCATCACTATGACATTGTCCTCAAACTCTGGACACAGTGGGAGATACTCACGATCAAGGAGATAAGTGCTCGTTCCAACCTTGGAATTGATAAGCATCTGGATGTGTGGAGCATATCCGCAAGATCTCTTCTGATCAGCTGAAGTCCTCTTGATTGTCTCAACGATTAAGCTCATCACCTTGAATTTCTGAGGTGTGTCAAAGAGGTGCAGCAGGTTGATGGAGTGACCACGAATCATCTTATCATCTCCTGACTTGGGCAATAAGGTGTACCGCAAGTTGGTGTTTGTGGTGGCCAAACCTGGAAGCAGGTGCTTCACTGATCCTAGCTTATGTGTCTCGATGTCCTTCTGTGGTATTGCTGTGTACATGTTGGCCATGGAGTTGTGGTCCATCTTGAGCTTGACATAGATATCAACATCATCATCTTCTTCTTTTGGAGCACCAAGAAGAGTAGCCCACTCAGAGATGGTCGACTGGTACCTGATACCCTCTGTCATCCACACAATCCTGCCATCAGGATAGAAGTGAGCTGTGGAGTAGAACTGCATGATCATCTCATCATTCCACTTTGTCAACTTCTGTCCAACAAAATCATCAACACCAGCAATCCGGAAACTCTCATGAACATGGGGGAAATAATCCTCATTGGCATCAATGTACTTCCAATCCACCCATCTCATGTCGCTGACAATTGGCTTCTTATCAAGCAGAACTGTTTCATAGAAGTCTTGCTGTTCTCTTGTCTGGAAGCGGTAATCAACAACTGTTCTCCTCCTGGCGGCATAGGGATCTGACAGTCTCCACTGACGCAGTCCTTTGTCCTTTCTTAGCATCATATTCTCTGCTACTGGGTGTGCATCATCATGGTCTGGAATCTTGAGTTTCAACTTCCTGAGCACTAGTGGCTCCTCATCAACATTAGCTTCAGGCACTGGGGCCTTGTTCTTCTCAGTTGCTGGAATGTTTCTTGTGGATCTCTTTAGTGCTGACACCTTTGGCTTGAACTTGGGGGCAGCAGTCCTGATAGCATCTGACATAAGCCTTTGTGTCTTGGCAGGAGGTGCATCAGCAGTAGGTTCCTCCTCCTCCTCCTCATCAGTCCTCATGGAGGGTTTTCCAACAACCTGAGCAGTAGTTTTCCTTGCTCTCTTCTTCTTTCCTCCTGCAGCTGTTTCAGTGTCACTTGGATCCTCAAGAGTGAATGTCATGGTTTTCTTGGGAAGCTTCTCCACAACTGATCTCTCTTTGGCAGAAGATGGTTTGGTGCTGTATTCCTTTGCAAGCACAACTCTCTTTTTCTTTGTTGCTGCTTCACTAGCAACAAAATCCTCATCCTCACTGTCTAAGGTTCTTTTCTTCCTGGTCCTCGTTGCGGCCTTAGGAAGATCTTGAGAGCTTCTCTCTCCCTCATAGAAACTTTCTGCAGGGCTAGAGCCTGCACTAAGATCTGTTTGCTGCTCTGACATGTTTTGGCTATCGCTGGCATTAGACATCTTGCAAAGCTGACCCTGTGAATAGATGGGTATGGGCAGAGTAGATGAGTCATCACAAAAAGCAAAAGTTTTCATAAAAAATGAGTTCAAATCTTAGTCTCAAGTTTTCACAGAAGGCATTTCGGATGGACCGAGTTGATCATCTCGGTGATACCGAAGCACTCAACAAAAACTTTACACACCATTTCGGTCAGACCGAGATGGGGTTCGGTGACTTCGAGATGCTAGGGTTTCACAGAGATTTTACTCTCGGTCTCATCGATTCGTACAACTCGGTGGCACCGAGACGTACTAGTGTTATGGCCTGGGGCCAAATCGGTGAAGCCAAAAATTTCTAATCGATCGGTCCATGTCGGAAGTCAGGATCCGGGGACCCAAAGGTTCGAACACTGGGGTGAGCTCGTTCTACCACTTCGTCTCCTACCGCGGCTAAGCGACGGCGAGGCTACGGCGAGAGCGCGCTAGCGTGGGACGGACCATGGACTCAGCGGTTTACCCAGGTTCGGGCTACCTTGCGGTGTAAGACCCTACTCTTGCTTGGTTGGTATTGCTCTGGTGAGAGAGAGAGTACAAGGTTGGGGGTGATGGAAACAAGAGCTCGTCCCCTTCTACAATGGCTACTCTGCCCCCCTTATACCCGCATCAGTCCTCTTCCCCCTGAAAACTTAGGCGGAAGAGCTGCCACACTTGGCGGGTTTTGAAAGGGGACAGGCGCTCAGGCTATCCTGGCTAAAGGCGGTCTTCGCCTGCCAAAGCATGATCCATGACGCGCCGGTGGGCTCGGTGATGACATCCGCCCTGCGCGCCCGCCGTCTTGGTCTTCGTTTGCCAATCGGGCAACCTTTGGGGTTGCTTTGGGGAGTAGATATCTGGCCCTGCTCCCTTAACACAAAAGAGGAAACCATCTTCATCCGCGCCTGCTGGCGCGGCCTGTGTCGCCGCTCGTCGCCGCGCGCGTCACCCACGTGATGGGCCCCAGACCGCGTGGCTCCGCTGAACGGCCTTCGTCTCGTGCGCCCTCGGGAGGGGGCCTCGGGAGGCCACCTCAGGAGGTCGCCTCGCGAGAGGACCTCGCGAGGCCGCTGGTGGAGGTGCTGAGCCTCGCTCGTCCGCTCCCTGAGGAGGGGGCCTCGGGAGGCCAAGGCCTCATGAGGAGCCCTGGTGGGGTGCTTGGTGATGATGGCCTGCTGGGCCCATGCCAGGCGTTGCGCCCTGGGCCAAAGGCAGACGGGCCTGGATACCCCGGGTTCCATGGGCCCGACAGTAGGCCCCGGGCCCACGGCGCGCACGTTCCCGCCTGCTGGGGGGCGAAACGGCGCGAGCCCTAACCGCCTGTGGCCAGGCGCGATGCGTGGCGCATGATGTGACTGGGGACGCCTCCACTTCTCCCACGATGCCTCGATAACCGCCCATGCTGACATAAAGTCCGCCGCGGGCGACGCGAGTACATCATTGCCTTCCTCAGCGCGTCACCTCCCGCGCACAGCTCCTTGTGACCCCACCTCCGCGCTCTACCTTCTCCCCCCTCCTTTGTCCGCATCTCCGCTGCACCGATGGCGCCCGCCGGCAAGAGGGGAAAGGCGGCGGCCCCGTCCCCCAGAGCGCCTGCCGTTGGGGCGGCGCTTCAGCGCTCCTCCATCGTCGATGGGGAGGGCCTGGATCGGGTGCTCCCACTAGTGGCTGGCGACACGAACGAGAACCAGGCGACCCAAATCTGGCCAGGGTCACGCGCGCGGCGCGACCTGGGGGCGAAGACCTACCCCTTCTTCCTCCACAGCGTCTATGCCGGGTTGGTGCCGCCGTTCTTGAACTTTTTCTATGCCATTCTCTCACACTATCAGATTCATGCCCTCCATCTTCAGCCCAACTCCATCCTCCTCCTTGCCATGTTTGCCTTTTACTGTGAGGCCTTCGTGGGTGTGATGCCTTCAGTGACACTCTTCCGCCACTTCTTCTGCCTGCGGCTGACTGCGTGCGACCAGTGCTCCGGGTGCACATCGTTCCTTGCCGTTAAGGCAACGGAAAACATCATCATCAATCTGAGGGTCGCGAAGAAGGTGGAGGGCTATCGGCAGCGCTGGGTCTTCATGGACGCGCGCCGGACCAGCCCGCTCCTGATGATCCCGACGGATCCGATTGAGAAGAACTCCCGGTGGGGGAGCGAGAGGCTCACCGACCCGAGGATGGAACCCGTTCTAGAGCGGATGGCTGCGCACCGGGCCGCGAAGCTATCGGGAGCGTCGGTCGTCAGGGAGTACCTCCGGCGACGCATAGCGCCACTCCAGCAACACTCGTGCCCCATGTGGGAGTACACTGGTGCGGGCGACGCCAAGAGGCTGCACCCGAGCAGCCTGACGCAAGAGGAGTTGGACGGGGCCCTGGCGAATCTGCTCAACACCCCTGCCGAGGGCCCTCCCGAAGATGCACTCCCTCTGTTCCGCTACGAGGAGATAGCGGAGCTGGTCAAGGAGATGCCTCTCTTTGACCGGTGGGGCCTCGTGCCGGAAGGCCACGTCGGGCCTTGCGAGGACCCTCTCGTGGTGGAGCTGGACTTAGGGGGCAGCGGTGGTGAGGAGGACTCAGCGGAGGCCACGGAGGAGGACGCCAACCGGGCACCACCGCGCACTCGCCGCCAGCTCCTCTGCGATTTTGGGGATGACGACGCCGACAGCGTGCCTCCTACGGCGGATGGTGCTCCTGGCCGAAAAGCGGCCGAGCCCCCAGCGCCCGAGGCCCATCACGAGGCCGAAGCCCCTCAGGGCCCTGAGGCGGGCGGCGACGCGTCCGGGTCTACTGCGATACGCCCCGGGGGCCCGAGCGGCAGCGCCGGGGCGATGCCTGATGGTGGCAGCGATGGCCCGCCCCTCGCGGAGGAGAAGAAGAGGAAGTGGTACGTCAGTGACGAGTAAGTCCCTTGCTCTTCATCCGGGCTCGGAGCTGAGCCACCATTCGCGCAGGAAGTCTGCCATGGATCAGAAGAATAAGAAGAAGAAGAAGAAGATGATGACGAAGGCGAAGGGGACCCCCGGCCTGCAGGGGACGTCGACACCCGCCACGGGTGCCGAGGGACACGGAGGGGCCACCCGCCGTCCCGACGACGAGGCGGGGCGCATGGAGGTCGGGGAGGAGACGGTCGTTCCTCCGGAGTCGCATGCGGGTGTGCCTCGTGAACCCGAGACGGAGGAGCCTCGGGAGGCAGGCTCAGGAGGCGGGGATGCCCTCCCCCTTGAACCCACCGCGAGGAAAGGAGCAGCGACGGGGGAGGTCGGAACACCCACCCCCCCGCCGGGAGCCTCCCTGAGCGTGGGGAGAGGAGCCGTGGGGCACGCCATCGCAGGCATGGAGAGCCCCCGTAGCGTGCCGCCGCAGCCAAACGCGGGGGGTGGCCTGGCGAACCCACCGCTCCAGGCAAGCGGCACCGAGTCCTCCCTTGCCGCGGCGGCGGAGAGTGCCAGAGGGCCCGACCCGGACTGGCCTCTGGCCCTTGTGGGCGGCCACACCTTGCTCCGACCCGAAGCCTTGCGTGACGCCAAGGCCTCGCTTGCTCGGCTCGGGACGGATTTCCAGGACGCAGAGACGCGCCTTGTCGAGGAGCGCCTGAAGCTTGCTGACGGGTGGCACCGGCTCAGCGTCACCGTCGAAGCGGCCTGACGCCAGAGCAAACGCGCTCGCGCACAGGGCGAGAAGGACGCTGCCGAAGCGGAGGGGGTCCGTGCGAGAGCCCTCCAGGAGGCCGAAGCGGTCGTCGCGCGCCGCGAAGATGCGGAAGCCTGCTTGAAGGAGTTCTAGGACTAGCGCGCCGAGCAGGCGCAGTCGCTCCTCGTGCGGGAAGGCGCTCTCGCCACCCGCGAGAAGCAGGTTGCGGCCCGCGAAGCGGGCCTCGAGACTCGCACTGAGAGCCTCGAGAGGACGGCGGCCGAGGAGGCCATGGAGAAGGAGCGCCTGGAGCTGCTGGGACGCCAGCTGGCCGATGCCCAGGAGGCCCACACGAAGCGTGTTACCAAGGCCAACGCCCAGCTGGAGGCCAAGGAGAAGAAGGTTCAGGAGGATGCTGACGCGAAGGTAGCGGAGGCGCGCCTGGCGCTTGCCGAGGAGCACGGTAAGACACTGTCGCAACAGAGGGACGCCTTCGAGATGGAACGCGAGCGATTCCGGCAGGAGATCACTGATCTCAAGGCGGCACTTGCCGAGGCAGAGACCCGCCTCGGGGCCGTGCCGTAGCCCAGCTCCAGCGCCGCGGACCGGGAACAAGAGCAGCAGCGCGAACGCGTCAAGACGCTTCACTCCCTCGAGCTCCGCGCCCGCGACGCCCTAAACTCCATCTGCCAGGGAAGGCTTGGGGCGCTTCGTGAGTCCCGCGACGCCGACTACGTCGACTTCTCCACCAAGCTCATGGAACAGCTTGAGGACGGGGCCAAGGCGGTGGATGGTATCTTGGAGGAGGAGTGTCGCGACCTCTTCTCCCTGGCGGCGACTCGCGTTTTCAGCCACCTCCTTCACGCCGATCCCAACTTTGACTTTGACAAGGTGATAGCCCCGGTCCCCGAGGAGCTTCGCGACGGCCTCGCAAAGGCGGTAGAAGGCCACGTGGACGCGTTGCTTGGGAAGTACTCCTGCGGCAGCAGCAAGAGCTCTGGCGGCGGCGACGGCGCCGTCGACGACGACGATGGCGCGAGCTCCTAGGGTCCTTTTCCCTTCGTTACCCTACACTAGACCGATGTGGCCCCATGGGGGCGTGAAGACGATGCCTTGGTGTTTAAGTACTTTATGATTTGCTGTAATGAACGCTCGTGCCCTTGTGAGGCTTTCTCTTGAGGCCTGTTTTGCTCTTTTTGCTTGCCATGATGCTCTACGTTGTCAGGACCCAGCCCCCGAGTGGGCCTCGACCATCGCTAGTATGTCAGGTCACGATGCCTGGACAAGGCCAGGAGGTGAGGGGCACCAGGAGCCAGTGAGGGCTCCTGAGGCGCGATGCTCGGAGAGCCCCCCTTCGACGCGCAAGCGGCTTGCGCCAAGAGGAATGCCGGCGCTCGTGAGGCCGCCGGAAGGGAAGGCTTAAGAGGCGGCGAGAGCAGCTCGCGAGGCGAGAGACTTAGCTCTGCACGAGGAAGTGTTCGGCGGGCCATCTCTTGTAGGGTACGCCTCGTGGGAGCTCTGCTCGCGAAATCCCCTGCAGAGAAGGCCGCCGAGGGTTAGCTCCCGAGGCGGGGCCTGCTGGCTTCATGAGGCCCTGAGGGGGCCACCCCGCGAAGCATCCTCGCGAGGCCTTTCTGGGAACCTGCTCCTGAGATGACTGCATGCAGAGCACTTAACGACAGGGGAGCAGCGCACGCTCGTCGATTCGCTCATGATCATTACGCGAGGAGACAAGACACCAAGGACCTTGGTGGGGTGGCGTGCACGGGAGCAGACCCGCGAGCCAGAGCCCGGTTGCTTGGGTTTTTCAGCGCTGCTGGGACTGACCCGAGCACAAACACCGTGTCCAGCCCCCACTCGTGTGAGGTTCATGAGGGACGTCGTGAACGCGCGAGGCTCGCGAGGCAAGAACAAAACGAAACGGCATGTAAGAAACCGAGCTTTACTGAAGTAGATAGCAACCCATTACATAGCTAGAACTAGATGCGGCTGCCGTGTCCGACACGGGTCAGCTTGAGGTTGGTGCAACCCGTGGGGCGCCCTCAGTTACACATCGAAATGAGAAAAAGAGTGCTGCCGTATCCGGCATGGGTGAGCTTGAGGCTGGTGCAGCCCGTGGGGCGCCCTCAGTTGATTGTTCCGCCAGCGTGGAGCATGGGGCTTCCACAAGGGTGTGGGTATGATCGCGAGTCAATCGTTCTACCAGCGCGGAGCATGGGGCTTCCACTTGGGCGTGGGCGGGAGCTCTCGCGGGCCCATCAGGCAAACGCAATGAGAGGCTCCGGGGCGTGTATAGCCCCATTTGAAAGCACATTTGCTCCCTTGGTGGTTTTGGTAATTCATAACAACATATATCTCATTGAACTAATGTCCATTCAAGTTAAAGATTTCAGGATGTTCAATGATTGGCATGGCATGGACTAGAGACGTGGACCCCTCAAAATGCTAAGGACAAGGATTGGCAAAAGCTCAAGACTCTACATTTTTGGTTTAGTGATCCAAGATCACATTGAGTCCATAGGAAAGCCAATGCTATTAAAAGGGGATGAGGTGTTGCTTAATGGTCTTTTTGCTCAAGTGCTTAGTGAAAGTACTCCTAAACCCTCAACCACTCTCTCAATCCCAAATATGTCCAAAACCTACATTCCAACTCGGCCCCACCGAAATTCTCTATCCGGCCCCACCGAGTTCATCCAAGGCTTAGCCACTGCCAAAACCCTAACAAATCGGATCCACCAAAATGGATCTCGGTCTCACCAAGATGGCCTTGCCAACTCTCTGTAATCGCTTGCACTCACTTCGGTCTCACCGAGTTTTGCAAATCGGTCTCACCGAGATGGCTTGCCAACTCTCTGTTGCCTTATTGCTTCACTTCGGTCCTACCGAATTGATGCAATCGGTGCCACCGAGATGAGGTCTGCCCTAGCCATTGCACTTCGGTCCATCCGAGTTGTTCGTATCGGTCCCACCGAGATTCCTAAAGTTCATATCTTTTACACAGGTCGGTGCTACCGAGATTATTGTTTCGGTGCCACCGAGTTGAGTCAAAAGTGTGTAACGGTTGGATTTTGTGTGGAGGCTATATATACCCCTCCACCACTCCCTTCTCAGTAAGGAGAGCCATCAGAACGTGCCTACACTTCCACCATACATTTTCTGAGAGAGAACCACCTACTCATGTGTTGAGATCAAGATATTCCATTCCTACCATTTGAACCTTGATCTCTTGCCTTTCCCAAGTTGCTTTCCACTCAAATCCTTCTTCCACCATAGCCAAATCTGTGAGGAGTTGTTTGAGTGCTGGGAAGACTATTATTTGAAGCACAAGAGCAAGGAGTTCATCAACAACACACCGTCTATTACCTTTTGGAGAGTGGTGTGTCCTAGATTGGTTAGGTGTCACTTGGGAGCCTCCAACATGATGTGGAGTTGAACCAAGCAGTTTGTAAGGGCAAGGAGATTGCCTACTTCATGAAGATCTACCCCGAGTGAGGCTAGTCCTTCATGGATGTAAGCCATGGTGGAATAGACAAGGTTGCTTCTTCATGGACCCTTCGTGGGTGGAGCCCTCCGTGGACTTACGCAGCCGTTACCCTTTGTGGGTTGAAGTCTCCATCAACGTGGACGTACGATAGCACCACCTATCGGAACCACGCCAAAAACCATCGTGTCTTCATTGCGTTTGAATTCTCCGATCCCCTCCTTTACATACATATGCAATTGCTTACTTTCCGCTGCTATACTCGTAGAATTGCATGTGTATGCTGATGCTTGACTTGTATTGCTGCTAAAATCTTCCTACTACTAAAATTGGGAAAAGCTTAGGTTTTATTTGGTCAAGTAGTCTAATCACCCCCCCTCTAGACATACTTTTGATCCTACAAGTGGTATCATAGCTTTGGTCTCCTTAAGCCTTGATTTCCATTGCTTTGGTGATCAAAGCCTTGGTTTCACAACCTAGGAGAGTATGGCGTCTAGTGAGGGTACAAACTTTGACAAGCTACTAGAGGAGCTGCACAACAAATCAAGTGGTGCTTACAAGGCCTCAACCGATGCTCCAACAACTTCAAGTGACAAGCTAGTATCAAATGAAGAGATAAGCCTAATGGTGAAAAGGTTCAACAAGTTCTACAAGAACAAAGGGAAAGAAAGAAGCTCTAGCTCAAGACACTATGAGAGAAGATCATCGAGTCATGACCGTAATTGCTACAATTGTGGGAAGCCCGGACACTACTCAAATGAGTGTACGGCTCCCTACAAGAATAGAGACGAATCACCAAGAGGAAGACATAGAAGAGATGAATCACCTCATAAGGAGAGAAGGAGTAGAGATGATCGTTATGAACGAAGACACTCTCAAAGAAGCAAGGATTCGGAGAGGAAGGACAAGTCATCCAAGAGCTACACAAGAAGAAGACATCAAGCTCATGTTGGTGAATGGGTTTCCGGCTCCGACTCCGACAACCACTCCGAGAGAAGTTATCACTCCAACTCCGACAATAGTCAAGATGAAGGTGTTGCCGGACTTGCACTTGTGTCATCCAACTCCTATGATCTATTTGACTCACCAAATGAAGGAATTGGAAGATGCTTCATGGCAAAAGGCCCCAAGGTATCACACCCCGAGTATCTTGATTTCAATAGTGATGAAGATGATTTGCTTGGTGATGATGATTTACTTGTTGATAGGGCTAGTGATGTGAGCTATAATGAAAATGCTAGTAATCATGATAGTCAAGAGGAAATGAGTGATAATGCTATGAAGGAGATTGAGCGTCTAACTAAAGAACTAAATGCTCTTAAGTTAGCTCATGAAACAACTCAAGAGGATCATAGAGAACTTCTAAGAACTCATGAGAAGCTATGCTTTGAGAAGCTAAATTTAGAGCAAGAGCATGAGTTTCTTAAAGCTATCAATGACGATCTTCGAAAGAAGAGTTCTTCATATCTTGCCAAGCTATTACTCTTGCCTACCTTTATGCCACCAGTTAAATCTAAGCAAACTAGCAACAAGGGTAAAAATGGTTCTACCTCTAGTAGTAACAATAACAATGCTAAATCCAATGTTGTTGCTTCTAGTAGTTCTATTGATTCCACTAATGATTCTCTTAGCCAAGTTACACTTGAGCAAGAAAATATGCTATTGAAAGGAATTATAGAGAAAGGTGTCTACAAGAGTCTTGCCGGGAGTAAGCAATTTGAGGAAATTGTACGCAAGCAAGGAAGGCACCGGAAGAACCAAGGTGTTGGTTTTGAATGAAAGTTCAATGCCAATGGAGTTGAGTGGGAAGAAAATCAATACCCCAAGATGAAGTTTGTTCCTCAACAAGAGAAGTATGATCCTACTTCCTTCAAGGGAACACAAGCTCAAGAAGATCTTTCACCACAAGACCACAAGCTAAAAGGCAAGGACAAGCTTCAAGAAGAGATTGATTCATTTGAAGAAGCTCCTCAAGCCATGGTCAAGTGGGTTCCCAAGACTTCATCAAGTTCTATTTCATCAAGTACTACTACAACTCCAAGGATTCCCATCAAGTTGATGTGGGTCCAAAAGAAGAAGAACTAGAGAGTTCTTGAGGGTGACCCCGCCAACAAACTTCACTCATATTCTTTATGGCAAGAACTTGTGCAACCAACTTCCACATTTTGCACTAGTTCATGGAGTCACAAACCCTCTTGTTGGTAAGGCAAGGGACAAGGTATTCGATGCATTCATGGACATCATCATATGTGTATTTCACTCTATGTCTATGGATATCCTTGTATGTTCCTTGTGTGGGACTAACCCATGTAGGTATTGAAAGCACAAAACTCCAAAGGATTGCTCCCAACTCTTGATGGTCTACATTAACATTGAGCATCCACATCTTCAACATCTACATGAAGTCATCATCGACAAAACACAAGGTTAGTTCATCCCTCTTAGGGGGGATATCACATCTAGGGGGAGCTTTGCTCTAAGCAATTGAGCTAAAGCAACTCTAATGGTGTGAACACATTAATGCTTTATGTAAAAGTGGTAACCCCACTTGTGCTTAAACGATGAGTATGACCTATGATCAAATGTTCTCATTTGGCTCCTAAGTCAATATACTCATATATAGATGACCTAGTCATCGCCATTGCTTGATAGATGCTAGAATTGGTTGTGCATGTTTGACACATATTTCATTTGCTATCTTATTGTGTGAGCATGTTGGTTTGTATGTTTTCATCATTCGGGGACATCCATTTGTTGTTTTGATTGTCTTGGTTTTTCTGGACAAGTGGATGTACAAGAATGCCTAAGTACCTTCTCAAGCTATCTATGCTTTCTTGTCTCAAATTCTATTCTTGCTGCATCATAAAAATTGAACAAGTCATTTTCGGACCCTCCGGGTGAGGAGCACTCGGAGCCACCGATCTGAAAGGGCTGAACCTCCAAAACCTTCTAAATGATTTCGGCCGAATCAATTCACTCAAACTCGGTCCAACCGAAATCACTTAGATTGATCTAGGTTTTCCATCTCGGTGCTACCGAGTTGAACCATTTCGGAGCCACCGATGTGCTGACCTGCGTGCAGTTACACATATCGGTGCCACCGAGTTGTTCAACTCAGCGCCACCGACAGCGTACAGGTATATATATCGCGCGGACCGAACGGTTGAAATTTCTCGACCCCACTCGTTCCCGCTCCCCGTCGCTGCCATCGCCCTCGTCTCCGGACATCGCCGCCGTCTCTAGCGCGCTCTCGCAACCGGATTCCGTCGCCGTTAACGGGAATCTCCTCCGCCGTTGCCGCCGTAGAGGATCTCCACCAAGTTAGGGTGAGATTCGATCCCTTTCGTGCTTCCTTTTTTTTCCAATTCAATGCACGATTGGACTGCCTGAATTCATGCCACGGATTGAGAACTCCTGTTCCACTACAAATTCCGTAGATTAGATTCGAGCGGAATTTTTAGGTTTAAGTTTCCGCCGAATGCATCTTGGACCGACCGATCCGAAATTTTCGATCCTACCGATTTGGTCTCTGGCCATAACACTAGTACGTCTCGGTTGCACCGAGTTGTACGAATCGGTGAGACCGAAAGTAAAGTCTCAGTGAAACCCTAGCATCTCGGAGCCACCGAAACCCATATCAGTCTGACCGACGTGGCGTGTAAGGTTTCTGTAGTATGCTTCGGTATCACCGAGATAATCAACTCGGTCCATGCGAAATGCATCCTGTGAAAACTTGAAACTAAGAGTTGAACTCAAATTTTATGAATTTTTTTTGTGATGACTCATCTACTCTGCCTATAGCCATCTATTCACAGGGTCAGCTCAGCAAGATGTCAAGTGGCAGTGACAGTCAGAACAGGTCAGAGCAGCAGACAGAAATGAGTGAAGGGTCAAGCCCTGCAGAAAGTTTCTATGAGGGAGAGAGGAGCTCTCCAAATCTTCCCAAAGCTGCAACCAGAACAAGGAAGAAGAAAACCTCTGACAGTGAGGATGAGGATTTTGTTGCAAGTGAAGCTGCAACTAAGAAAAAGAGAGTAGTGCTTGCTAAGGAGTACAACACCAAGCCTACTTCTACCAAAGAAAGGACTGCTGTGAGGAAAGTGCCTAAGCAGACTATGCAATTCACTCTTGAAGAGCCTAGTAACACAGAGGTAGATGGAGGAACTAAGAAGAAGAGAGTAAGAAAAACTCATGCCCGAGTGATTGGCAGACCCTCCATGATGATTGATGAGGAAGAAGAGGAGGAGGAGCCAGCAGCCACTGCACCCCCTGCAAAAGCTCAAAAGCTTATGTCTGATGCAATCAAGACTGCTGCCCCCGAATCTAAGCCTAAGGTGTCAGCACCAAAGAGATCTACCAGGAACATTTCAGCTGCTGAGAAGAACAAGGCCCCAGTGCCTGAGTCAAACGTTGATGAAGAGCCTCTAGTGCTCAGAAAATTGAAGCCTAAGATTCCAGACCATGATAATGCACCCCTAGTTGCGGAGAACATGATGCCGAGGAAGGATAAAGGACTGCGTCAATGGAGACAGTCAGATCCTTATGCTATAAGGAGGAAGACAGCGTGTGATTATCGCTTTCACACTCGTGAACAACAGGATTTCTATGAAACAGTATTGCTTGACAAGAAGCCCATTGTTAGTGACATGAGATGGGTGGATTGGGAATACATTGATGAGAATGAAGATTATTTTCCCCATGTCCATGAGAGCTTCAGGATTGCAGGAGTTGACGACTTTGTCGGACAGAAGTTGACCAAGTGGAATGATGAAATGGTCATGCAGTTCTACTCCACAGCTCACTTCTATCCAGATGGCAGAATAGTGTGGATGACAGAGGGTATCAGGTACCAGTCAACCATATCTGAGTGGGCAAGTCTTCTTGGTGCTCCCAAGGAAGAGGATGATGACATAGACATCTATGCCAAGCTCAAGATGGATCACAACTCCATGAAGAACATGTACACTGCAATTCCAGAGAAAGACCTTGAGACTCACAAACTTGGATCAGTGAAGCATCTGCTACCAGGATTGGCCACCACCAACACAATCTTGCGGTACACCTTGCTACCCAAGTCAGGAGATGACAAAATGATTCGTGGCCACTCCATCAATTTGCTGCATTTGTTTGATACACCTCAGAAATTCAAGGTGATGAGCCTGATAGTAGAGACTATCAAGAGGACTGCAGCAGATCAGAAGAGATCGTGCGGATATGCTCCTCACATTCAGCTATTGATAAATTCCAAGGTTGGAACCAGCACATACCTTCTTGACCGAGAGCATTTGCCATTGCACCCAGAGTTTGAGGATAATGCGATAGTGATGGATCCTTCGCATCCCACTTCAGCACAAGCCCAAGAGAAGATCCGCAAAGCCAAAGAAGCAAAAGCAGCTCAGGAGGCATCAGCTCCAAATGCTCCAATTGCCAATCTCAAGACACCCAAGGACCAAATGACATATCTGCTTGAAGCCACTCTGAAGATTGAGCGAAGTTTGGCCAACCTCACCCAGACCCAGGCTAGTTTTGAGCGGATTATTGAGACAAAATTTCATGATCTAGATGTCAAGGTGACAGAGATTCAGACGACAGTGGAGCAGCTGCAGAATGATGTTGATGCTGTCAAGACAGCCCCATCTGATGACAGTGGAGATGACAGACCTACCACAGAGCGCTTTCAGACAGTGCCTAGGGCAGCCAGGTCAGCTGCAATAGCAGTTGTGGATCAACGGACCACAGTATCTGCACCAGCTGCTACAGCCACAGTGCCACCTCAGGTCTCCACTCCACCAGCCCAGCAAACATCCGCCAAAGTCTTCAAGGATGCTCTTATCTCAATGCCGTCTACGCACACCGGAGCTGCCAGCAGGAGATCGCCTTTAGGAGCTTCGGAGGACCGTGCCTAGAGTGCCGACTAGTCCTATACCTATTCGAACTTTTTGGTACTTGTTGCCAAAGGGGGAGAATCTGTATAGATCATAGGCTTCGAGAGAGAGTGTTTTGCTTTGATTTGCTCGAGTTCTTTTGCTACTGCTTGTTTGATGCTACTTTGCTATGTGTGTGATTGCTACAGTGTTTGTGAGATATTCTGTCGTTTATGCTTGTGAGATACTATGTTGATTGATCATACTATGCTTATTGTGATGATCTATGTTTATCTCTATTATTATCTTGTATGATCATTCATTTGTGTTGGTGATGCGTGCTTACTATTTCAATCATATCATTTTGCGCGCTCCACCAAGATGTATGTGACATGGAAGAGTGACCCAAAAGCCTAATCGATTGTGCATTTGCATTCAAACGCAAATTTTTAATAATGCACAAATTTAGGGGGAGCTCTTGCTTATCACATACTTCTCAAAGAGACGATGCATTTCATTCATTTAATCATTTGTTGAAGCTTTGATCTATATGTTGTCATCAATTACCAAAAAGGGGGAGATTGAAAGCACATTTGCTCCCTTGGTGGTTTTGGTAATTCATAACAACATATATCTCATTGAACTAATGTCCATTCAAGTTAAAAAATTTAGGATGTTCAATGATTGGCATGGCATGGACTAGAGACGTGGACCCCTCAAAATGCTAAGGACAAGGATTGGAAAAAGCTCAAGACTCTACATTTTTGGTTTAGTGATCCAAGATCACATTGAGTCCATAGGAAAGCCAATACTATTAAAAGGGGATGAGGTGTTGCTTAATGGTCTTTTTGCTCAAGTGCTTAGTGACAGTACTCCTAAACCCTCAATCACTCTCTCAATCCCAAATATGTCCAAAACCTACATTCCAACTCGGCCCCACCGAAATTCTCTATCCGGCCCCACCGAGTTCATCCAAGACTTAGCCATTGCCACAACCCTAACAAATCGGATCCACCGAAATGCATCTCGGTCTCACCGAGATGGCCTTGCCAACACTCTGTAATCGCTAGCACTCACTTCGGTCTCACCGAGTTTTCCAAATCGGTCTCACCGAGATGGCTTGCCAACTCTCTGTTGCCTTATTGCTTCACTTCGGTCCTACCGAGTTGATGCAATCGGTGCCACCGAGATGAGGTCTGCCCTAGCCATTGCACTTCGGTTCATCCGAGTTGTTCGTATCGGTCCCACCGAGATTCCTAAAGTTCATATCTTTTACACAGTTCGGTGCTACCGAGATCATTGTTTCGGTGCCACCGAGTTGAGTCAAAAGTGTGTAACGGTTGGATTTTGTGTGGAGGCTATATATACCCCTCCACCACTCCCTTCTCAGTAAGGAGAGCCATCAGAACGTGCCTACACTTCCACCATACATTTTCTGAGAGAGAACCACCTACTCATGTGTTGAGATCAAGATATTCCATTCCTACCATTTGAACCTTGATCTCTAGCCTTTCCCAAGTTGCTTTCCACTCAAATCCTTCTTCCACCATAGCCAAATCTATGAGGAGTTGTTTGAGTGCTGGGAAGACTATCATTTGAAGCACAAGAGCAAGGAGTTCATCAACAACACACCGTCTATTACCTTTTGGAGAGTGGTGTCTCCTAGATTGGTTAGGTGTCACTTGGGAGCCATCAACATGATGTGGAGTTGAACCAAGTAGTTTGTAAGGGCATGGAGATCGCCTACTTCGTGAAGATCTACCCCGAGTGAGGCTAATCCTTCGTGGACGTAAGCCATGGTGGAATAGACAAGGTTGCTTCTTCGTGGACCCTTCATGGGTGGAGCCCTCCGTGGACTCGCGCAGCCGTTACCCTTCGTGGGTTGAAGTATCCATCAACGTGGACGTACGATAGCACCACCTATCGGAACCACGCCAAAAACCACCGTGTCTTCATTGCGTTTGAATTCTCCGATCCCCTCCTTTACATACATATGCAGTTGCTTACTTTCCGCTGCTATACTCTTAGAATTGCATGTGTAGGGTGATGCTTGACTTGTATTGCTGCTAAAATCTGCCTACAACTAAAATTGGGAAAAGGTTAGGTTTTATTTGGTCAAGTAGTCTAATCACCCCCCCTCTAGACATACTTTCGATCCTACACCATTTCATTCGTACGCGTGAGGGTCATGGGTAGAACTTGCGGAGGTGTTGGATGTTCCAGGCGTTAGGCACAGGAACTCCGTCCTCCGTCTCCAGCCGGGCTGAGCCGGGCCTGGAGACATGAGTAACCCTGAAAGGGCCTTCCCACTTAGGTGAGAGTTTGTGAAGCCCCTCTCTGGACAGGATTCTGCGTAGGACGAGGTCGCCGGCCTCGAGAGTACGATGGCGGATGTTGTGGCTGTGGTAGCGGCGCAGGGCCTGCTGGTACCTCGCGGCACGAAGGGCGGCCTGACGGCGGCCCTCCTCGAGGAGCAGCAGATCAATCTCCCGCGAGCCCTCCTGACGCGCCTCATCGAAGGCAAGGACTCACGTGGAGCCATGCTTAAGCTCTAGTGGGAGGACCGCCTCAGCGTCGTAGATGAGGAAGAAGGGTGTCTCGTCGGTAGGCTTGCTTGCTGTCGTGCGGATGGACCACAACACGGACTGTAGTTCGTCGAGCCAGCCCTTGCCGCAAGCCTTGAGTTTCTTCTTGAAGCTCCTTGTTTTGAGGCCCTTGAGGACCTCGGCGTTGGCACGCTCAGCCTGACCATTGCTTCGCGGGTGTGCCACCGAGGCGTAGCAGATCTGCATACCGAGGCTGGTGCAGTAGGACTTGAAGAGGCCGCTTGTGAACTGGGAACCGTTGTCAGTGATGATGCGGTTGGGAACCCCAAAGCGGCTCATGAGGCCCTTCATGAACTTGACGACGGAGCCTGCCGGGATGGTGCGCACCGGCTAGACTTCTGCCCACTTGGTGAACTTGTCGATGGCGACGTAGAGATAGCGGTAATCGCCAGCCACGCGAGGGAAAGGCCCCAGGATATCCAGCCCCCAGACTGCGAAGGGCCATGAGAGGGGAATCGTCTGGAGGCCCTGCACCGGCTGGTGGATCTGCTTGGCGTGGAATTGGCAAGCCTCACAGGCTTGGACCAGCACGGTAGCATCACGCAGCACAGTGGGCCAGTAGAAGCCGCTACGGAAAACTTTGCTGACGAGGGTGCGTGACGAGGAGTGGTGGCCGCAGTCCCCTCCGTGGATATCAACTAGTAACTCGCGCCCTTGCTCTTCAGAGATGCACCACAGCGAGACGCCATTTGGGCACCTGCGGTACAGCTCGCCATCTTGCAGGCAGTAAGCGGCGGCCTGCCAGGCCACACGCTTTGCTTCTGAGTCTTTCTCCGGAAGGGTGCCGTGAAGCAAGTAAGCCTTGAATTCCGCGGCCCAGCTGTCTTCTTGAGGCTCCAGCGCCAGCAGCAGGCGGGCTCCTGAAGCCGAGCCGCAGTCTGGCGTGCCCGTGGGTGGCGTGGGCGGGAGTTCTTTGCGAAGGAGCGCCGTGCTCGCGGTAGGAGGCGCGGCTGATGGCTTGAGGAGCCTTTCCTCGAAGACACCGGGGCTCTGAGGCTCGCGGCGAGATGCTCGTTTGGAGATGTCAACGGCTTCTTTGTTGCCACTGCGGGGGACGTGCTGCAGCTCCAGGCCAAGAAAACGCTTCTCAAGTTTACGTACCTCTTCCAAGTAGGCGGCCATGTGCTCGTCCTTGGGCTTGTTGCTTTTGTTGGAGAAGATGACGAGGAGTTGCGAATCGCCCTTGATGGTCAGATGTTTGATGCCCAGGGCGAACGCGGCTTTGAGGCCGGCGATGAGGCCCTCATACTCTGCGATGTTGTTGGATACCTTGTCGGTGTGCCTGAAGCAGAGCTATACGGCGTAGTAGAGCCTATCCCTTGTCGGCGAGGTGAGCATGACCCCGGCCCCCGCGCCCTATCGGGAGAAGGCGCCGTCGAAGTGCATGGTCCAGCCGCCAGGCGCCTCGTCCCCTGGCAGGAGGGACTGGGCCACGCGGGGCACCTCCTCGTATGTGTCCGTCCATTCTACCATGAAGTCAGCCAGGGCCGCGCCTTTGATGACTCTGGTGGTGGAGAATTCCAGCTGGAAGGCTTGCAGCTCGATGTTCCATTCAGCGACATGGCCGGTGGCGTTGGGGCTGCGGAGAACTTGCTCCAAGGGGTAGGAAGAAATGACCTTGATGGGGTGACCCTGGAAGTAGTGGCGCAGCTTCCTGGAGGCGACGAGGAGCGCGAGGAGGAGCTTCTGCTGCATGGGGTAACGCTCGTGCGCGTCCCTTAGCACGGTGCTGACGAAGTACACAGGGTGCTTGACGAGGCGCGTAGTTGCTGTGGCAGCTTGCTCTTCAGGTGCCTCGCGAGGTTTGGAAGGCTCGGGATTCTCACGAGGCTCAGGAGGCTCACGAGGCTCGGAAGCTTCACGAGGATCGGTGGCCTCACGAGGCTCAGGAGGCTCGCAAGGCTCGGAAGGCTCACGAGGATCAGTGGCCTCACGAGGCTCAGCGGGCTCATGAGCCCGAAGGGGCGCGGAGGATTTTTCCTTAGTACATACGCGCTCCTCCCGCACGGCCACCAGCACCGCGCTGGCCGTCTGGGGGGTGGCCGCCAAGTACAGAAGCAAGGGCTCACTAGAACGCGGCGCGACCATGTTGGGCGGGCTCGTGAGATACTTCTTGAGGGCTTCGAAGGCGGCGTCTGCCTCAGGAGTCCAGTTGAAGGAGCCGGGACTCTTTAGGAGCTTGAAGAAGGGCAGGGCTCGCTCGCCAAACTTGGAGATGAAACGCCCCAGGGAGGCCATACATCCTGCCAAGCGCTGCATTTCCTTGAGGGTCCGGGGAGGACGCATTTTCTTGATGGCCTTGATCTTCTCTGGGTTGGCCTCGATGCCACGGTGCGAGACTAGGAAGCCGAGGAGCTTGCCGGAGGGGACTCCGAAGACGCACTTCTCCGGGTTGAGCTTGAGATTGACTTTGCGCAGGTTAGCAAATGTTTCCTGGAGGTCCGCGATGAGGGATCCAGCCTCACGAGACTTGACTACGATGTCGTCGATGTAGGCCTCCGCGTTCCTCCCCATCTGAGGCCCCAGCGTGATGCGCATTAGCCGCTGGAAGGTGGCGCCCGCGCTCCTTAAACCGAAGGGCATGCAGACGTAACAATATATGCCGCAGGGGGTGATGAAGGCCGTCCTCTCCACATCTTCGGCCGCCATCTTGATCTGATGATAGCCTGAGAAGGCGTCCAGGAAGCGTAGCAAATCGCACCCGGTGGTGGAATCCACGATCTGCTCGATGCGGGGCAGCGGAAACGGATCTTGAGGGCAGAACTTGTTGAGGCTGGTGAAGTCGACGCACATGCGCTCCTTGCCGCCCTTCTTGGGAACAACGACTGGGTTGGCGAGCCATTCGGGATGGCGCACCTCACGAACGACCCCAGCTTACTGGAGCTTCTGAACTTCCTTGACAATGAAATCTTGCTTCTCTGGCGCCTGGCGTCGTGCTTTCTGCTTGACGGGGCGTGCATTGGGGCACACCGCTAAGTGGTGCTCGATCACCTCCCTCGGCACACCGGACAAGTCAGATGCTTTCCAGGCGAAAACATTCGAGTTTGCCCGAAGGAAGGTGACGAGCGTGCTTTCCTATGCAGGAGGGAGGCCTGTGCCGATGGTGAAGGCAGGGCCGGAGCCGCTGCCGTCCACCGACACCTTCTTCGTCTCGGCGCGGTCCTAAGAGAACATCTGCTTCTTCTTCGCGGGCGCGGCCTCAGGAGGCTCGGCCGGGTGCGCGATCGCGGCGGCCTTGTAGGCACGCTCGAGGGTGCTGGCCGCGTCCTTCTCGTCACAGGTGACGGTGATGATGCCGCTGCAGCCGGGCATCTTGAGGACGTTGTAGGCATGATGGGTGGCCGCCATGAACTTGGTGAGAGGATGGCGTTGTAAGACTGGCCGATGTGCGCGACGTCGAAGTCGATGAGCTCAGTGTGGTAGTTCTTGCGTGTGCCGAAGGTGACGGGGAGGCGCACTTGCCCCAGAGGGATGGTGGAGCCATCGATTACTCCGGAGAAGGGCTTGGTCGGCATCAGCTGGTCATAGGGCACCTGGAGCGTCTCGAAGGTCTCGATGGAGATCACGTTGAGGCCGGCGCCCCCGTCGATGAGGGTCTTGGTGCCCGCAACATTGCTGATGGTGGGGGTGCACAGCTTGGGGAGCGCGCCTGCGGAGGCCGTGGATTTGGGGTGGTCCTTGGAGTTGAAGGTGATGGCGTACTGCGACCACTTGAGGGGTCGCGCGGCCTCGGGCCTTGGGAGGGCAGCATACACCTCGCGAGAGAGCTGCTTGAAGTGGCGGATGGACGTGGGGGCTTGGGACCCGCCAAGGATGCAGGCGACCGCGCGAGGCTCCTGGTAGCCCCCAGCGCCCTCATCAGGCCGGTTGATGTCATTCCTCCGGGGTGGCGGCGGCAGCGGGGGAAGAGCAGCATTGCCCCGAGGGTCTGCCTCACGAGGCTGGTCGCGCCAGGCGGCCTCACGAGGCTGGTCGCGCCAACCCTGGCGGAAGTTGCCGCTGCCGTTGCGGCTGTCCCAACGGTTGCTGCCGCGGCCACCTCCACGGCCGGCGCCGCGGCCGTTGCGGTCATCTCGGCGGCTTTGGCGCTCGTCGCGGAGCAGCTTGAGCTCATGACAGTCTTCGGTGCTGTGGGAGCGCACGTTGTGGAAGGCGCAGAGCGGCCGACCGTCCTTCCAGGGCTCGTCACGGTCCCGGCCGTGCTTCTGCCCGGGCTCCGCCGCGAGCACAGCCGGGCCCTTGCGCTTGACGTCCTTGCTCTTGGCCTTGGCGGCGTCGAGCGCCGCGTCGGGGTCGTTGTGGATGAAGAGGCGGCCTTCCTCAGCCTTGGCGCACTTGTCGGCGAGATCGAGCAGCTCTACCACGGAGTCGAGCTCACCGTTGATGGCGAGCTTCTCGCGCATCTTGACGTCCATGACGCCGGTGGAGAACGCAGAGATGACGGCCGCGTCGGAGGCGCGCGGGATCTTGTTGCGCACCTGGCTGAAGCGCTGGATGTACTTGCGGTGGGTCTCGTCCGGGCACTGCCGCACACGCCGCAAGTCGTTGATTGTGAGGGAGCGGTCCTGTGTGCCCTTGAAGTTGGCGACAAACTGGCTGCAGAGCTCGGCCCATGAGGAGATGGACGCCTCGGGGAGGTTCATGAGCCAGGAGCGCGGGCCGTCCTTGAGGGCCATGGGGAACCAGTTTGCCATGACCTTGTCATCGCCGTTCACCGCCTCGACGCTCAGCGCGTAGAGCTGAAGGAACTGCGCGGGGTTGGGGGTGCCGTCATAGCACGGAGGCAGCTCAGGCTTGAACTTCGTGGGCCAGACCATGCGACGCAGCTCGCGAGTGAAGGCACGGCAGCCCATGCCGCTTGATGGGACGCCGCCAGCGAGAGCAGCGCGGTTTTGACGCCCAGCCACCGCAACGTCTTGAACGGCCTGGTCCTGGCGCTGGCGCTGCCGCTCGAGGAGCACACGCGCGTCAGGGGGCGCGCGGCGAATGATCTGGCAGCTGGCCTCATCTCGGTCCGGCGAGGACGCGCCGTGGGATGGCCCGCGAGCCCGCGTGCCGCGCTGAGGCCCGCCGTGCTCGTCGCGCAGAGGAGGCGGCGGGGGAGCGCCATGCGCCAGGTCCCCAGCGCGAGACGGCAGAGGGCGAAGTGAGTGGGAAGGCACCGGAGCGTCCCCGGCGGCGTTGACGAGCTCGGTGATGCGACCTAGCCAGGCGTCATAGCCGGCGTCAGCCGGACGGTAACGGAGTAGCTCGCACTCCATGAGTAGCACGGCCTGCGGGTTCGGCGGCCCGCGGTGGACGAGGGAGGAGGCAGTGGCGGTGTGGCCGTTCGCCTGCACGGAGGGGTGCAGGGAGGAGTCCTACTGCTCACGGGTAGCGGGGTCGGTGGCGGCAGCAGCCTCGGCTTGGGGGCGGCGGCGATTGCCGTGGGCCATTGGCTCTGTCTGAGCCACGCGGCCAGCCCTGCGCTCGGCGCGCTCGCGACGTGCGTCGGCCATGGTGTTGGCAGAGCAGAGGGCGGAGCGGAAGAACACTAGCGCACCCCTACCTGGCGCGCCAAATGTCGGAAGTTGGGCTCCGGGGACCCAAAGGTTCGAACACTGAGGTGAGCTCGTTCTACCACTTCGTCTCCTACCACGGCTGAGCGACGGCGAGGCTACGGCGAGAGCGCGCTAGCGTGGGACGGACCATGGACTCAGCGGTTTACCCAGGTTCGGGCCACCTTGCGGTGTAAGACCCTACTCCTGCTTGGTTGGTATTGCTCTGGTGAGAGAGAGAGTACAAGGTTGTGGGTGATGGATACAAGAGCTCGTCCCCTTCTACAATGGCTGCTCTGCCCCCCTTATACCCGTATCGGTCCTCTTCCCCCTGAAAACTTAGGCGGTAAGGGCTGCCAGACTTGGCGGGTTTTGAAAGGGGACAGGCGATCAGGCTATCCTGGCTAAAGGCGGTCTTCGCCTGCCAAAGCATGATCCATGACGCGCCGGTGGGCTCGGTGATGACATCCGCCCTGCGCGCCCGCCGTCTTGGTCTTCGTTCGCTGATCGGGCAACCTTTGGGGTTGCTTTGTGGAGTAGATATCTGGCCCTGCTCCCTTAACACAAAAGAGGAAACCATCTTCATCCGCGCCTGCTGGCGTGGCCTCTGTCGCCGCTCATCGCTGCGCGCGTCACCCACGTGATGGGCCCCAGACCGCGCGGCTCCGCTGAACGGCCTTTGTCTCGTGCGCCCTCTGGAGGGGGCCTCGAGAGGCCACCTTAGGAGGGCGCCTCGCGAGAGGACCTCACGAGGCCGCTGGTGGAGGTGCTGAGCCTCGCTCGCCCGCTCCGTGAGGAGGGGGCCTCGGGAGGATTAGGCCTCATGAGGAGCCCTGGTGGGGTGCTTGGTGATGATGGCCTGCTGGGCCCAGGCCAGGCGTTGTGCCCTGGTCCAAAGGCAGACGGGCCTGGATACCCCGGTTCCATGGGCCCGACAGTCGCCCCCGGGCCCGCGGCGCGCACGTTCAAGCCTGCAGGGGGGCGAAACGGCGCGGGCCCTAACCGCCTGCGGCCAGGCGCGACGCGTGGCACACGATGTGACTAGGGATGCCTCCACTTCTCCCACGACGCCTCGATAACCGCCCGCGCTGACATAATGTCCTCCGCGGGTGACGCGAGACCATCATTGCCTTCCTCAGCGCCTCACCTCCCGCGCACAGCTCCTCGCAACCCCACCTCCACGCTCTACCTTCTTCCCCCTCCTTCGTCCGCATCTCCGCGGCACCGATGGCACCCGCCGGCAAGAGGGGAAAGGCAGCGGCCCCGTCCCCAAGTGCGCCTACCATTGGGGCGGCGCTTCAGCGCTCCTCCATCGTCGATGGGGAGGGCCTGGATCGGGTGCTCCCACTGGTGGCTGGTGACACGAACGAGAACCAGGCGACCCTAATCTGGCCAGGGTCACACGCGCGGCGCGACCTGGGGGCGACGACCTACCCCTTCTTCCTCCACAGCGTCTATGCCGGGTTGGTGCCGCCGTTCTCGAACTTTTTCTATGCCATTCTCTCACACTATCAGATTCATGCCCTCCATCTTCAACCCAACTCCATCCTCCTCCTTGCCATGTTTGCCTTTTACTGTGAGGCCTTACTGGGTGTGATGCCTTCAGTGGCGCTCTTCCGCCACTTCTTCTGCCTATGGCTGACCGAGTGCGACCAGCACTCCGGGTGCGCATCGTTCCTTGACGTTAAGGCAACGGACAACATCATCCTCAACCTGAGGGTCGCGAAGAAGGTGGAGGGATATCGGCAGCGCTGGGTCTTCATGGACGCGCGCCGGACCAGCCCGCTCTTGATGATCCCGATGGATCCGGCTGAGAAGAACTCCCGGTGGGGGAGCGAGAGGCTCACCGACCCGAGGATGGAACCCGTTCTAGAGCGGATGGCTGCGCATCGGGCCGCGAAGCTATCGGGATCATCGGTCGTCAGGGAGTACCTCCGGCGACGCATAGCGCCACTCCAGCAACACTCGCGCCCCGTGTGGGAGTACACTGGTGCGGGTGACGCCATGAGGCTGCACCCGAACAGCCTGATGCAAGAGGAGTTGGACGGGGCCCTGGCGAATCTGCTCAACACCCCTGCCAAGGGCCCTCCCGAAGATGCACTCCCTCTGTTCCGCTACGAGGAGATAGCGGAGCTGGTCAAGGAGATGCCTCTCTTTGACCGGTGGAGCCTCGTGCCGGAAGGCCATGTCGGGCCTCGCGAGGACCCTCTCGTGGTGGAGCTGGACTCAGGGGGCAGCGGTGGCGAGGAGGACTCAGCGGAGGCCACGGAGGAGGACGCCAACCGGGCGCCACCGCGCACTCGCTGCCAGCTCCTCTGCGATTTTGGGGATGACGACGCCGACAGCGCGCCTCCTACGGCGGATGGTGCTCC
Source organism: Elymus sibiricus (assembly GCA_039707655.1). Lineage (NCBI taxonomy): Eukaryota > Viridiplantae > Streptophyta > Magnoliopsida > Poales > Poaceae > Elymus > Elymus sibiricus. Next base: position 336,585,427 of record CM077666.1, read on the forward strand.
TGGCCAAAAAGCGGTTGAGCCCCCAGCGCCTGAGGCCCATCACGAGGCCGAAGCCCTCCAGGGCCCTGAGGCGGGCGGCGACGCGTCCGGGTCTACTGCGATACGCCCCGGGGGCCCGAGCGGCAGCGCCGGGGCGATGCCTGATGGTGGCAGCGACGGCCCGCCCCTCGCGTGGGAGAAGAAGAGGAAGTGGTACGTTAGTGACGAGTAAGTCCCCTGCCTCCTCCCGGCGTTCCTAGCCCTTGCTCTTCGTCCGGGCTCGGAGCTGAGCGACCATTCGCACAGGAAGTCTGCCGTGGATCAGAAGAAGAAGAAGACGACGACGAAGGCGAAGGGGACCCCCGGCCCGCAGGGGATGTCGGCGCCCGCCACGGGTGCCGAGGGACACGGAGGGACCACCCGCCATCCCGACGACGAGGCGGGGCGCATGGAGGTCGGGGAGGAGACGGTCGTTCCTCCGGAGTTGCATGCGGGTGCGCCTCGTGAACCCGAGACGGAGGAGCCTCGGGAGGCAGGCTCAGGAGGCGGGGACGCCCTCCCCCTTGACCCCACCGCGAGGAAAGGAGCAGCGACGGGGGAGGTCAGAACACCCACCCCCCCGCCGGGAGCCTCCCTGAGCGTGGGGGGAGGAGCCGTGGGGCACGCCGTCGCAGGCATGGAGAGCCCCCGTAGCATGCCGCCGCAGCCAAACGCGGGGGGTGGCCTGGCGAACCCACTGCTCCAGGCGAGCGGCACCGAGTCCTCCCTTGCCGCGGTGGCGGAGAGTGCCAGAGGGCCCGACCCGGACTGGCCTCTGGCCCTTGTGGGCGGCCACACCTTGCTCCGACCCGAAGCCTTGCGCGACGCCAAGGCCGCGCTTGCTCGGCTCAGGATGGATTTCCAGGACGCGGAGACGCGCCTTGCCGAGGAGCGCCTGAAGCTTGCTGACGGGTGGCGCCGGCTCAACGTCGCTGTCGAAGCAGCCCGCCGCCAGAGCGAACGCGCTCGCGCACAGGGCGAGAAGGACGCTGCCGAAGCGGAGGGGGTCCGTGCGAGAGCCCTCCAGGAGGCCGAAGCGGCCGTCACGCGCCGCGAAGAGGCGGAAGCCCGCCTGAAGGAGTTTCAGGACCAGCACGCCGAGCAGGCGCAGTCGCTCCTCGCGCGGGAAGGCGCTCTCGCCACCCGCGAGAAGGAGGTTGCGGCCCGCGAAGCCGGCCTCGAGACTCACACGGAGAGCCTCGAGAGGACGGCGGCCGAGCAGGCCACGGAGAAGGAGCGCCTGGAGCTGCTGGGACGCCAGCTGGCCGATGCCCAGGAGGCCCACACGAAGCGTGTTACCGAGGCCAACGCCCAGCTGGAGGCCAAGGAGAAGAAGGTTCAGGAGGATGCTGACGCGAAGGTAGCGGAGGCGCACCTGGTGCTTGCCGAGGAGCACGGTAAGACGCTATCGCAACAGAGGGACGCCTTCGAGATGGAACGCGAGCGATTCCGACAGGAGATCACTGATCTCAAGGCGGTACTCGTCGAGGCGGAGACCCGCCAGGGGGCCGCGCCACAGCCCAGCTCCAGCACCGCGGACCGGGAACAGGAGCAGCTGCGCGAACGCGTCAAGACGCTTCACTCCCTCGAGCTCCGCATCCGCGACGCCTTGAACTCCATCTACCAGGGAAGGCTTGGGGCGCTCCGTGAGTCCCGCGACGCCGACTACGTCGACTTCTCCACCAAGCTCGTGGAACAGCTTGAGGACGGGGCCAAGGCGGTGGATGGTATCTTGGAGGAGGAGTGCTGCGGCCTCTTCTCCCTGGCGGCGACTCGCGTCTTCAGCCACCTCCTTCACGCCGATCCCAACTTTGACTTTGACAAGGTGATAGCCCCGGTCCCCGAGGAGCTTCGCGACGGCCTCGCAAAGACGGAGAATCATTAGTGGAATCAATAGAACTACTAGAAGCAACAACATTGGATTTAGCATTGTTATTGTTACTACTAGAGGTAGTACCCTTTTTACCCTTGTTGCTAGTTTGCTTAGGTTTGACTTGTGGCATAAAAGTCGACAAGAGTAAACGTTTGGCAAGATATGAAGAACTCTTCTTTTGAAGATCGTCATTGATAGCTTTAAGAAACTCATGCTCTTGCTCTAAATTTTGCTTCTCGAAGCGTAGCTTCTCATGAGTTCTTAGAAGTTCTCTATGATCCTCTTGAGTTGTTTCATGAGCTAACTTAAGAGCATTTAGTTCTTTAGTTAGACGCTCAATCTCCTTCATAGCATTGTCACTCGTTTCCTCTTGACTATCATGATTACTAGCATTTTCATTGTAGCTCACATCACTAGCATTATCAACAAGTAAATCATCATCACCAAGCAAATCATCTTCATCACTATTGAAATGAAGATACTCGGGGTGTGATACCTTGGGACCTTTTGCCATGAAGCATCTTCCAATTCCTTCATTTGGTGAGTCAAATAGATTATAGGAGTTGGATGACACAAGAGCAAGTCCGGCAACACCTTCATCTTGACTATAGTCGGAGTTGGAGTGATAGCTTCTCTCGGAGTGGTTGTCGGAGTCGGAGCCGGAAACCCATTCACCAACATGAGCTTGATGTCTTCTTCTTGTGTAGCTCTTAGATGACTTGTCCTTCCTCTCCGAAGCCTTGCTTCTTCGAGAGTGTCTTCGTTCATATCGATCATCTCTACTCCTTCTCTTCTTATGAGGTGATTCATCTCTCCTATGTCTTCCTCTTGGTGATTCGTCTCTTTTCTTGTAGGGAGCCGTACACTCATTGGAATAGTGTCTGGGCTTTCCACCATTGTAGCAATTACGGTCACGACTTGATGATCTTCTCTCATAGTGTCTTGAGCTAGAGCTTCTTTCTTTCCCTTTGTTCTTGTAGAACTTGTTGAACCTTTTCACCATTAGGCTAATCTCTTCATTGGATACTAGCTTGTCACTTGGAGTTGTTGGAGCATCGGTTGAGGCTTTGTAAGCACCACTTGATTTGTTGTGTAGCTCCTCTTTGTCCTTGAGTGACATTTCATGAGCAACAATCCTTCCAATGACTTCCGTGGGCTTGAGATCTTTGTAATTTGGCATCATTTGGATCAATGTGCAAACGGTATCATATTTTCCATCCAAAGCTCTAAGTATCTTCTTGATGATGAATTTGTCGGTCATCTCTTCACTTCCTAAGCCGGCAATCTCATTTGTGATGAGAGCAAGCCTAGAGTACATTTCAGCAACTCCTTCACCATCCTTCATCTTGAACTTGTCAAGTTGACTTTGAAGCACATCCAACTTAGATTCCTTGACGGACTCGGTACCCTCATGCATATCAACCAAAGTATCCCAAATTTCCTTTGCATTCTCGAGGCGGTTGATTTTGTTGAATTCCTCTGGACACAAACTGTTGAAGAGAATGTCACAAGCTTGAGCATTGTATTGCAACATCTTCAATTCTTCCGGGGTTGCTTCACTATCCGGTTCCTTGCCATCCTCAAAGAAATCACCTTGCAAGCCAACACGAACAACAGCCCAAACGGCGGGGTTATGACCAAGAATATGCATTTTCATCTTATGTTTCCAACTAGCAAAGTTTGTACCATCAAAATATGGACCTCTACGGAGATAGTTACCCTCACTAGATGCCATACTCTCCTAGGTTGTGAAACCAAGGCTATGATCACCAAAGCAATGGAAATCAAGGCTTACGGAGACCAAAGCTCTGATACCACTTGTAGGATCGAAAGTATGTCTAGAGGGGGGGTGATTAGACTACTTTACCAATTAAAACCTAACCTTTTCCCAATTTTAGTTGTAGGCAGATTTTAGCAAGCATACAAGTCAAGCATCACCCTACACATGCAATTCTAAGGGTGTGGAAGCGGAAAGTAAACAATTGCATATGTAAGTAAAGGAGGGGATCGGAGATTTCAAACGCAATGAAGACACGGTGGTTTTTGGCATGGTTCCGATAGGTGGTGCTATCGTACGTCCACGTTGATGGAGACTTCAACCCACGAAGGGTAACGACTGCGCGAGTCCACGGAGGGCTCCACCCATGAAGGGTCCACGAAGAAGCAACCTTGTCTATCCCACCATGGCTTACGTCCACGAAGGACTAGCCTCACTCGGGTAGATCTTCACGAAGTAGGCGATCTCCTTGCCCTTACAAACTCCTTGGTTCAACTCCACATCATGTCGGAGGCTCCCAAGTGACACCTAACCAATCTAGGAGACACCACTCTCCAAAAGGTAATAGATGGTGTGTTGTTGATGAACTCCTTGCTCTTGTGCTTCAAATGATAGTCTTCCCAACACTCAAACAACTCCTCACAGATTTGGCTATGGTGGAAGAAGGATTTGAGTGGAAAGCAACTTGGGAAAGGCTAGAGATCAAGGTTCAAATGGTAGGAATGTAATGACTTGATCTCAACACATGAGTAGGTGGTTCTCTCTCAGAAAATGTATGGTGGAAGTGTAGGCACGTTCTGATGGCTCTCCTTATTGAGAAGGAAGTGGTGGAGGGGTATATATAGCCTCCACACAAAATCCAACCGTTACACACTTTTGACCCAACTCGGTGGCACCGATTCAGAAGACTCGGTGGCACCGAACTGTGTAAAAGATGTGAACGTTAGGAATCTCGGTGGGACCGACTGGAACAACTCGGATGGACCGAAGTGCAATGGCTAGGGCAAACCTCATCTCGGTGGCACCGATTGCATCAACTCGGTAGGACCGAAGTGAAGCAATAAGGCAACAGAGACTTGGCAAGCCATCTCAGTGAGACCAATTTGCAACAGTCGGTGAGACCGAAGTAAGTGCAAACGATTACATAGAGTTGGCAAGGACATCTCGGTGAGACCGAGATCCATATCAGTGGATCTGATTTGTTAGGGTTTTGGCAGTGGCTAAGTCCAAATGAACTCGGTGGCTCCGGATAGGAAATTTCGATGGGGCTGAGTTGGAATGAAGGTTTTGGACATATTTGGATAGATAAAGTGGTTGAGGGTTTAGGAGTACTGTCACTAAGCACTTGAGCAAAAAGACCATTAAGCAACACCTCATCCCCTTTTAATAGTATTGGCTTTCCTATGGACTCAATGTGATCTTGGATCACTAAACCAAAAATGTAGAATCTTGATCTTTTGCCAATCCTTGTCCTTAGCATTTTGAGGGGTCCACATCTCTAGTCCTTGCCATGCCAATCATTGAACGTCCTGAAATCTTTAACTTGAATGGACATTAGTTCAATGAGATATATGTTGTTATGAATTACCAAAACCACCAAGGGAGCAAATGTGCTTTCATATAGAATTCGCCACAGTAACCTGTTTAGAACAATTCCAACTTACCGTGCCACCATATTGTGTATTACACAAAACCCTTAACTTAAATCAAAAATCGCTTGGAGCATTGATGAAGACTGTATCGATATAAGCGAGACATAGGGCCTCCCTTTGGTGTGCTACCATTAGGGTTAGGATCGTTACAATTGGTCTAGAGCGAGTGATCCTTGGATCTACCCAGAAAATCCTACAAAAAAATCCTCGTCTTCCTTCGTTCTGATTGGTAGCAGTTCAGAGGCAAATCTGGTGAGGGCGGTGGTTAGGTTTGGATCTCCTATAAAATCTCTAACCCTCTCCCTACTTTGTGGCGGTGGTGGGGTGACTGCGCATCAATTACAGCATCGATGATGTTCATTCGGTGACACACTGGTGTGGGAAGGTTGCTCGCGTATCTTGTGCGGTTTGTGAAATTCCCATCCTTAATGGAGTGGGTGTTGAGGAGGCGTTTGGAGTAGTTGTAGAGGAATCAGCGTGTTGTAGTACTTGCTACTTTCGACGGCGATAGATCTCGGTTGACATCACGGTGCGCAGCAGACCAACGTTGACGGTGAGGATGACGTGAGTGGAAACCCAAGTGGGTGCGACCCGATCATCAGTTGAGGAGTTGGAGGCACTCCTTCGTCTGGTCCTCTAAGGACTCCCTTCCACGGTGGAGGTCGTTCAGGTTGCCACTACGACGACGACGTGGACCGCAACGACATGTCAAGAACTCCATACCATGACATAGAGCATTCTCAAGCCACATGACTGTGTGATTCATGTCAGTAACAACATTGATGCTCATGTGGAGGGAATTGGAGCTTGTCGGTGTCTAAGAACCAGACATTGAGATGCCAGCTACAACTCTTTGTGAGTTCAGCCAGGGACTGAACACGTCTAGCTTCCTAAGTCATGGACGATCGGAGGAGGAAGAAGAATGAGTAGAACACACCAGAATACCCAGGTTCAGGCCAGCATTCGGTGTAATACCCTACTCCTGCTACCCAGGTTTAGGCCACCATTCGGTGTAATACCCTACTCCTACTTCTGCTTTGTTATTTCACTTGTTGTAGCTACAATGTGTGTTTCTTGTTGTATGTTTCATCGAACCCTCGTGAGGCCACGGTCCTCCCCTATTTATACAACTCTCTAGAAGTCCTCATTGGTTGAATATAACATAGGGTAGGCTAGCCTAGTGTGTACCGATGCGGTATGGTTGCCCGTGGCACGCTTGTACATGCAGTGATGATGACTCCCGAGGCAGCGTATTACACCACGGATATCCAACTGCTTCCCCCCTCGTACAGAGTAGGTAACGCCAAGGTACCGGCCGTATAGCAACGTATGGAGCAGGTAAGCCGTCCTATGTCCACTGTGGGTGATCTCACCCCAGCAGGGGCCTTGCTGGGGCCCATGCGTGCAGACCAGTCATTCACCCCCATCCCCATGCTGACGCCGACAGCAGGGAATGAGGAATGGGATGTCACTCAACTGTCCAACAACAGGATATCCACCTTCTAGGTGGATCCGATAGCGCTCGGGTGCGACTTCCTGGGAAGACCCGCGAGGCACCTCCCGAGGTGGTTAGGCTCCTTCATATCTTGAACAGCCCCCTGAGGGCTCACGCTATGGTCTGCGGGGAACGGCGGGGCCTCCAGAGACCATCCCCATGATGAGGCGGACCCGCGGTACCACCGTCAAGGCCCAGAATCCCAGGCTTGCGATACCCTGGTTTTGCTTGGGCCGACAGTAGCCCCCGGGCCCGTCACCCGTCTGTGCAGCCGCTGGGGGCGCGAGAGGGAAGATGGGTCCCAGTCATTCGAGGGTCTTGACGCATGGCGGTTGGTCCCGCATGATGGGGCCTGGCGCTAGCAGCTTTTGTTCCCATTGCATTTACGACGTCTTCGTGAGCGGCCTTATCAGACGGAAAGGTGGAGACCCCTAGATTTTTGCCCCACGCCTGTGGTGTGCCCTTGGGAAGTGGAGAACATGGGCAATTGTGACCGAGAGGTGGGCGACTCCCCTTCCGTCTATCCCTTGGGTTATAAAGGAAAATGCTAGACCGCACCCCGTCCGTCTCACCGTCTTCATCCTCTTGCTTTCTTGCGCCGCTGCCATAACGCTTTCTCCTTCATCATCCTTGGTTCCCATCTAGATCTCTCTTCCCTCATGGTGTCTCGCAGACCCAAATCTACCACGGACAGGGGAAAGGGAGCAGGGAGGAGGATCCAAAAGAGCCGGCACCGGCCCTGCATGTATCCGAGTTCACGGATGACGACAGCGTGCAGGTGCTTCGTTTCTTGGTTGGTGGTCCGAACAATGAGTGGGAGCGCATGGTGTTGTTGCCAGCAGGCAACCAAGAGGCGGAGGAGGGCGCCGTACCCACCTTCGTCAATTTCCTCGCCGCCGGCCTGGTACCCCCTTTTTCGACTTCTTCCTCGCGGTGTTGGAGAACTATCGGCTACATATGCCGCACCTTCATCCGAATGTGGTGCTGGTCCTAGCTATCTTAGTCCAGCTTTGCAAGCGGTTCGTCGGGGTGTGGGCATCGCTGAAACTCTTCCGGCATTTTTACTCCCCCCGCTTGAGCTCCAAGGACAACCAGACCTCTGGCTGTGTGACTTTCCGCCTTGCCGGGAAGAAGGAGGAGAAGAGCTTCATCCCAATGGCACTTTACTCCCATGTGAAGGAGTGGCACCAGAGCTGGTTGTTGGTCAAGACTCTGCGGGCTCTCCTTGGCTTCAGGAGCCAACGGCTCCAGCAGAGAAACATGCCGGCTGGGCAAGGCGCGCCGCCTGCAAAGCTTTCGAACTAGGCCTTCAGCGCATCAGGTTGTTCGCAGAGTGGGGGTTGGATGGCCAGATGGTGGCGAGCAGCTTCGCACGACTCCGCATCGCCCCCCTCCAGGTCCGGCAGGAGCCGGTTTGGTCGCTCAAGGATTCCAAAGATCGCCGGCGCCTTCATTGGGCCGCTATTGGCGACGAGAACCTGGCATGGATCATGGAGACGTTGTTTCATGCTGAGGAGGTCCCAGGCCTTCCGTCTTCCGTCGGGATGCTCCACACCAACCCGGCTCGTGAAGCCATACCGAAGGGCCTATCGACGTGCGATAAATGGGGCATTGCCCCCGGAGGCCCGGTAGGCGCATACCGTTTGAATCCTTTCCTGCAGCGGGCGAGCTCGCCTGGCCCCAACTCCAGAGAGGCCGCTGAGGGGAATGAAGGTGAGGGGCAGGAGGGTGAGGACGACTCCGAGTGCACCTCCACCCTTCTGGCCAGGAGGGACGTGCCCCCGCCGCCCAGATGGAGACGCGCCCTGCCTGCCTTCGGGCCTGCTGCTGGAGCTCAGCGGTGCTACTTGTAAACTGTGTTGGGATTTTCCCGAAGAGGAGAGGATGATGCAGTACAGTAGAGATAAGTATTTCCCTCAGTTAAGAACCAAGGTTATCAATCCAGTAGGAGAACCAAGCAGAACCTCGTTAGCAGCACCTACACACACAAAAGCAAATACTTGCACCCAACGTGAACAAGAGGGTTGTCAGTCCCCTTGGCGGTTACTTGCAAGGATTAATTCTGATAGTGATTGATAGATAAATAAATTGCAAAGTAAAATAAAAGAAATAAAATTGTAGCAAGGTATTTTTGGATTTTATATATCATAGATAAATGACCCGGGGGCCATAGTTTTCACTAGAGGCTTCTCTCTCGAACGCATAGCATATAGTGGGTAAACAAATTACTGGGCAATTGATAGAAAAGCGCATAGTTATGATGATATTCAAGGCAATGATCATGTATATAGGCATCACATCTGAGACAAGTAGACCGACTCATGCCTGCATCTACTACTATTACTCCACCCATCGACCGCTATCCAACATGCTTCTAGAGTATTAAGTTAAAAATGGAGTAACGCCTTAAGCAAGATGACATGATGTAGACAAAGTAAACTCAAGCAATATGAATAAACCCCATCGTTTTATCCTTAATGGAAACAATACAAATACGTGTCTTGTCCCCTACTTTGTCACTAGGATAGAGCACCGCAAGATTGAACCCATCACAAAGCACCTCTCCCATTGCAAGATAAATCAATCTAGTTGGCCAAACCAAACAGATAGATCGGAGAGAAATACAGAGCTATAACAATCATGCATAAATAAGTTCAAAGAAGACTCAAATATTTCTCATGAATAATCTGATCATAAACCCACAATTCATCGGATCCCAACAAACACACCGCAAAAGAAGATTACATCGGATAGAACTCCAAGAACATCAAGGAGAACATTGTATTGAAGATCAAAGAGAGAGAAGAAGCCATCTAGCTACTAGCTATGGACCCATAGGTCTGTGGTAAACTACTCACACATCATCGGAACGGCAGCAAGGTTGATGTAGAAGCCCTCCGTGATCGATTCCCCCTTCGGCAGATCACCGGAAAAGGCCTCCAGATGGGATCGCGGAAGAACAGAAGCCTGCGGCAGCGGAAAAGTTATTTCGTGTGGCTCTCTGGTATATTGGGAATATTTGAGAATTTATAGAGGTGAAATTAGGTCAAGAGGTGCCACGAGGGGCCCACAAGCCTGGGGGCGCGCCTACCCCCCTAGGGCGCGCCTCCCGAGCTTGTTGCTCCCTTGTGACTCTTCTGGTCTTCTCCCGAACCTTCCAGGTTCTCTTTTAGTCCATAAAAAATTAATCCAAAGTTTTTTCTTTGTTTGGACTCCGTTTAATATTGTATTTCTGAAAAGCCAAAAACAAGCAGAAAACAGGAAATGGCACTGGGCACTAGGTTAATAGGTTAGTCCCAAAAATGATATAAAATTGCATATAATTGCATATAAAACATCCAAGATTGATACTATAATAGCGTGGAACAATCAAAAATTATAGATACATTAGCGTATCAAGCGGCGACGCCGCGCAACCATCACCAAGTAAGCGTTGGTTTCATAACAGGAATTCCTCCTTTTGATGCCAAATCAATATGTTCATGATTGTTTTGTTCTTCAGTCCGATGGCCATGGAGGACGACGTGGTGGAAGTAGCCTCACCCTTGGCCATTGGCGAGACCGCCGACGAGGCCATGGTGGCTCCGACAGCCCCCGAGCCTGGACGGGTGCGCCCCCCTCAGGAGCATACCGAGGCCCCGGTAGAGGTCCCTGGTGGTGCCTTTGCTGCCGCGTACGCCGCTGATGCCGCCGGGGGGGTCGGGAATACGCATATCCTTCCTCCAGGGCCAGCTCAAGAGGCTGTGGTGCGCCAAAGATGAGTAAGTTTTCCATTCCTATGGGCGAAGACATGGAGTTCCTGGGCCGCCTCTAATAATTGGTTCGCCATGTATGTAGCCCCTCCCGCATTGGTCGCCCGTTGGTGAAGAGGGCGAAGAAAGCAACGACGGAGAAACTGGCCGATAATGGCGACGGCTCTATCTCAGTGGTCGACGGGAGCCAGGCATGCCCCACTCTTGGCGGATGTCCTAGGGCTTCTGACCCGCCCAGATGCTCTGAGTGGGCGGGTTTACCTCCTACTCCTGGTACGGATGCAGGGGACAACCCCACCGCGGTAGAGCCGCCATCGGAGTTGGTGGCGGCGGATGTTTTTGCTCGCTTCGCCCCGTCCTCCGCTCTTGCACCCCACATCGGCACAACAGCGTGTGTCGGAGCCGTTGACTTGGAAGCGAGGGCCAGGGTAGAGGAGGCTGAGCCCTCCCGGGAGGCCGCCCAAGCTATTGGGGGCAAGACGAACCCGTTCGTGGTGGACGACCCCGCGCTGACGGGCAATACCAAAGTGGTGGTAATCTCCAGGGCCCTTTCTAGCGAAAGCGCTGACGCTTCTCGGGCCGTGCGGGAGGCCGCGTCGGTGGCTTCTGCCCAGCGCACCCCGACTCCAGAGGCTCCTGCCGTTGAGACCGCTGGTGGCTCTGCAATCCTGCCGGGTGCCACCGCGGGGGGCGCTGTCCCCATCATCTTGGCCCCGACATGCGATCTCTCGGTAGGCGCCACTGCTGCGGGTGGCGACCTGGAGGAACATGGCGGCGCAGCTGCCGGCACTACAAAAAAAACACTTCCATGATGATACGTCTTTGTCACAGTAGGTCAAGTTTTCTGTCATGCATGTACATCCGTGACAATTTTATGACAGAATCAAGATAGTCATACCTGTACTGTCGTAGAAGTGTTCCATGACAATACTGAAATTATCATCACGGAAGTGTCCACTTCCATGACGATAAATGTCGCGTCATGGAAGTGTTTTTGTCAAGGATGACCGACACATGGCATCGACCGTAACGGGTCGCCGTTAAGCTATCATGTTCCGGTTTGGATCTGATAACCCGTTAACAGCTCGGACCAATGGGGATTTTCCACGTGTAAAATTCTCATTCATCGGCCGATCCACGTGTCAGCTCGGCGTTGTGACAGATGTCATCCATTCATTGGACGAGAGACGCCTATGATACATCGACACATGGCACGGCCCAACAGTGGCCCATTTAGGTTAAAAAGCCAGCCCATTTGACTTGGTCAAAAGTTAGCAGGCCGGCCCATGGAAAGCCTGTTAACGACCTGTTCGCATACAGCCCATCAACGGCCCGGGTACTCACGACCCGTTATGGCCTTTCAATATTCGGCCCAGTAGCGTCATATGGGCCGTCCCATATGATTCCAGCCCGTTGTCACTTTCGGCCCATCTATGGCCCATGAAGTCTTTCGACCCATATGAGGCCTTTTGCATCTGTGGGCCCATTGACGGCCCGTGGTCAATCAGGCCCATCATGAACAGTAAACTGCTTTGAACCCATTAACGGCCCATGATTCAGTTGGGCCGTTTCAAGCCCGTGCTCCCTTTCGGCCATCTAAGGGCCCATACATTCTTGGGCTCATTTCCGGCCCTCGATTACTTACGGTCCATTACTGGCCTGTTATGCTAATGGGCCAAATTCAGCCCGTGGTAACATTCGGTCCGTTTGTGGCCCGTTAACCCGTTGGGCCATTTTCATCCTGTCCTGTAATACGGCCCATTAACGACCCGTCATGCCTCTTGATAGAATTAAGCTTGTGCTATCTTCCGGCCTGTTAACGGCCCGTTATGGTCTGGGCCCATAAACGGGCTGTTCCGATTTTGGCCCATTTACGGTCCATATCGCGGTCCGGTTTTGGCCCACGAATAGTACGGCCCATGGATCCTACGGCCCATAGGAGGCCCATGGATCCTACGGCCCGTAGGATGCCCATCGCTACCACGGCCCGTATGTGGCCCATGGTTATTGCGGCCACTAGCAAATCGAGGAAAAATAACTGCAGTGACTACAAGCAAACAAATAAACAAGACTATAAGTAAATAAATAAGCAAGCAACTAACGCTAGGCTATTACGGCGATTACAGACATTACATCCACTGGGCATCAAAGTTCGCCACCAGTGCAAATAAAGGGAACAACAAAGCGGCATATTACATACACTAGGCGTCTAAATTGGCCACCAATGCAAATAAACGCGGCAGGAAAACAAGTCTAGAATTGAAACAACTTCAGAAGAGCTCAAGAAACGTTATCCTGGGTATCCACCATGCTGGTAATAAGCTTAGCAAGCTTATTAGCTTTCTCTTGTTTGGCGCTAAAATCCTCCAAGGCTTGCTGTTGCACCAGAAAGTATGCATCTGAATTCTCCAGGTACTTCCTCAGTCCTTCGGCTTCTTGTCGCAGCACAGCTGATCGATGTCTTTCACCTTGTAGTTGAGACTCAAGAAACCAAATTGATTCAGACAGCGAGTTTGAAGAGCTTGTGCAAGTGGTGGTGGCCAGTAACTCAAACACTACATCAAGACAGGACTTTGTGGTTGTCTCACTGTCTTCAAGATAGTTTTCCTTATCTGTTTTATCAGCTTTGTTGGAGACCAGCAAGGTTGTCTCACTATCTTCAACCTTATCTGCATTACTTCCTTTACCATTAATTAATGTGGTACTCTTCTCCAATATTCTGTCAGCATTCTAAAAGAAGAAACAAGCAGACACATAACATGTTTAACATGTAGTATATGAAACTCATTTTGGTGAACTAGTTCAGTAGGAAGGTGGACAGGATTAAACTATCAAGTCTTCTATTGCAAAGCAGTACATTATAAAAGCATCAAACAAACATATATCTATGTGCTACTGTCACTGCATTGTCTTGCCAAATCAAAATAGAGACACAGTTCAAATCATATCAATTCAAGACAAAATAGCATTGAAAGAATATAAGTGTGGGAAAGTACACGGCACCACAAATTTTAGATGGGTACCACGGGTATACATGTACAACTAACAACACTATTGGGTTTGTTTTGATGCTAGTAATGTGCATGATATGAGAAGAGAACTGTCTACACAATTGAAATTGAAATCAACATAGATCAATTTGGAAGAGCAAACCAGTTAAAGAAACATGTTTAAACATACCTGTTGTGCCATTGGAGTTTCGATTGGATCCTTCTATTTAAAAATTAGTTGGTGTGAGTAAATACAGTGATACAAGAGCAAAGCAGTATGCACCATAGCTATGGAATCTTACCTGAGAACAGTTGTTCTTCAGGTTTAAGCACTTGTTCTACAAGAAGAGAGTAAAGTAAGACATAGCCATATAGTACTTCAAAATGAAATATGATTTCATAGACCCTACCAGATTCATGGGTCTAGACCAATACAGAACAAGGCGTTCCCAGTCATCGTCCCTTAAATGTGTCTCCAGAGAAAGTAAGGGAATTTGATGAGTTTCCTTGCCAGTGAAATATGTTTTCTTCAGGTAATTCCGATACTGCCGCAAATCATTCTTGAAGATAGCACAGGTATTAGCATAGATTACCTCATTCTGAGTTTCCAAATTAGTCATTCTCTACACAGAAAAATGGGAACATTTGCTGTGTTATAACCAGCAGGAAGGTAGAACGTATGGGACAAAGCAAAGTAATTGCCATGGATACTTACACATAACTCCTGGAGGAACACCTGCAACTGGCTTTTTCCTTCATCTTCAGTATAATATTTCCATGATGGGAAGATACACACATAGGATTTAACAACATCAAATGCGATAGATGCTAAACTATGGATGACTAGTTCTGCTTCGTCCACGAGAATAGGTGTACTAACTGGTGGAGTTGGGGTTCACCGTGGTAGTCCTGGCGCTTTGGGCACTAGAGCTGCCTTACTAACTGCTCTTGTTTGGGAGCTCTGTTGTGGGGATGGTGCTGTGTCAACTGGAACTGGGTTACTATCTGCTGGGATTGGGGTTAGATTGGGTGAAGCTGGTTCTCTGTCCATCGGAGTAGGGGTACAATCTGCGATAGTCTGGGTTATGTGTGGTAGGGCTGGTTCTTGTGCAAGTACAACTGGGGTGCTATCTCCATCGACAGGTAGCGCTGTTTTATTTGAAGACCATGTTTTTACTCCGCTAGATACTCCCATCACGCCCTCCAAATCAAATGGCTGATAAACAAGAAAAGTAGTGGAATGTACAGACCTTGTATGAGACAGATGCAATAGATAGTGAGGAAAAAAGAGGGCATGAAATAGTTCACATATATGTTGTTTAACTAAACAGGATAGCATGACATAATTTCACATATATGATGTCTATCTAAACAGTATAGCATGACATAATTCAAAGATATGATGACTAACTAAAAAGGATGGCATGAGATAATTATATGATGTCTTTAGTAAACAGGTTCGCATGACATAATTCACATACATGTTATCTAAGTAAACAGGATGGCATGATATAATTCACATATGTGATTTATATGCTAAGCAGATGGCATTTGCATATATGATGTCTAAACTAAGCAGATGGTGTTGAATATTGTGTATATGATGTCTTAACTATGCAATGCAAGACAACATATGCATGATACGAGCAGTATAACCGTGCCAAGTTAGAGCATACACCTCGGGGGGGGGGGGAATAGGACTGGTCATCTGTCTCTGAATCCTCCTCTGAGGAGCTATCTGGATCCAGCAAGATGTCTGCTTCGACAGGTAGCACTGTCTGCTCTGAAGAACTTGTTTTCACTCCAGATTTTTTCACCACCCACCCAAATGGCTAATTCACATGAAGAGTAGTTGAATGTACAAACATTGTTGACAAATGGAAATGTAATGGAAAAAAGGAATGGCAAGATATAATTCAAATATGTGATGCCTGGCTAAATAGGATGGCATTGCATATTTCACATATACTATGGCTGGCTAAAAAAGATGGCATTGCATAATTCACATATGTGATATAGAAACTAAACAGGTGGCATTACAGAACATGTCTAAACTAAGCAGATGACATATATGATGTCGAAAGTAAGCAAAGCAAGGCACCATATTGATGATATGACCAACGTCATCATGCCAAGTTAGAGCAAACACCTCGGGGGATAAATAGGAGTGGTCAGCTCCCTCTGACTCTACCTCTGAACAACTATCTTCCTCTGGATTACAATCTGGAGGAGGGGGGGTGGGGTTGCCATTGCACCCACCATGGAGTGATGTCTGCAAGACTCTTCTCTTTTTCTCTACATGTTCAGCATGACTATGTACAATAACTGACATGCATACGAAAAAAATATAGTGAGATTAAGTAAGGAGAGCATGCAGAAATCTAGAGTAATGGTAACAACCAGTGGATAGATCCAAAAATAATGATAGTAGGAAAATGATAGCTTAATTTAATAAAAAGACAGATGATGGCTGCTTTACTGTTTGTTTCCCACCCAAGATGAATGACATAGTAGATACCCTAGATGAAACAGATAGTAGATCAATATACTATTCATTGTTGCCTCGATATGTGCCCCACAAGCATTTTCAAACTCAAGTTTGAACATTAATTTGGACCTGACTTGGAGTCTAAAAGATGAACATGATGATAAACTAGCAGGTAATATTAAGCAATGCATAAAGTAAGCAGAAACAAAAGAGTGCGACCTCTCTTGCGGACCCGTGGACTCCTCAGGTTCATCTGCTGAGTCGATGATGGTGATGCAGTTGCGATGACTGCCGGTGGCGAGGAAGGAGATCTGAGGTGGTGAAAGACGGTAAGGAGTCATGATGTCTGGTATGGTGGACGCTTCTGTCGATGGAGCAGCTCAGGTGAGGTGGACGACGGCGCGGCAGGAGCAGGACAAACCACACAAAGTTTTCTTTGACACCTATGTGTAAATGAAGTAATTCTGTAAGGGCTCCTTTGGCTTGCAGGAAGAGCACATGAATGCAAAGAAACATGGACAAATTAAAGTCAAACCACCTGCAAATGTGTACAGTTAGAATGTTATTATGCCACTAATGCACTTAGTCTTCTTTTCATGCATAGGATTTTGATAAGTAGGTCCAGGTGGATGTTTAAATTTCTGTGTTTTTCCTTTAAAACAGACACGAAAGGAAAAAATCCTTCGGTTTTGTTTTGCTCCATTCCTTTCAACCAAATGCATGAATAATTGAATAGTAGGGTACCATTGGAAAATTTCCTATTGCTATGTTTTTCCTTCACTTTTTCCTTTGAACGAAAATAGCCCTAAGAGATCGACATGAATGTAGAGTAAAAAAGTGATGTGACAAGTGTACAACCTCTTTAGCGTAGCCGTGTCAACCTCAGCATCATTGGGTTGGTCACTGAAGATGTTGCGGCGGAGGTGGCTGTCGGAGCTGGGGAAGAAGATCTAAGGCATCTGTAGACGGCGTCGAGGGTAGTGCTCTGTTGTGATGGATGGTTCCATTGTTGGAGCAGCTCCGGCGAGCTGTACGACGTCGAGGCTGAAGCAGTACAAGACGGACATCGTTAATCTGAAGTGGGATTCTAATACCATCTCCAATAGATGATGTAAATACATCACCAAAAAGTGCTAGCTGTAAAATTTACATCACCAAAAGACAACCAACTCCAACAGATGATGTAAAAACTGTTGACTCTGAACTTAACTGTCGAAACTGAATTTTACTATCGAAACTACTGTCGAAACTGAACGCACTAGTAGCAGACAAGCGCTTCGTTGGTAGTTTAGGCCGCTCGAGCACTGGTAGCAGAGAAGCAGTGATCTAAATCAGCAGCCGCTCAACAAGGAACGCATTAGCAGCTAGCAGTCGGAGCAGCAGCGTGAACGAGAGCTAGAGCAGCAACTTGTGTAGCTGCAGTAGCCCATGTACCAGCATCAGCAGCGCGAGCGAGAGCAAGAGCAGAGCAGCAGCACGAGCGAGAGCAAGAGCAGAGCAGCAGCGCGAGCGAGAGCGGGAGCAGCAGCAGCAGCTCCGGCTGGTATGGACGCTGCCGCTGAGGGAGCCTCGCAATGGGGGAGATCCACCGTGGACGATGTCACCGGCGGCACTGACATCGAGGGAGCCAGGCCATGTCGGAGCGGGATCGAGCACCGGCGGCGCCGTGAGGTCGAGTGAAGGAGAAGATGCGAGGAGTGTACAACCTCTTTGGTGCCGCCGAGTAGGCCTCGGCTTCATCCGAGGAGTCGGTGAAGATGCTGTGGTTTCGGTGGGGCAGGTTAAGGCGGCGCTGTGGGAATGGAGCAGCCGGGATAGACGAGGTGATCGTCGGAGCAGCTCCTTGGAGGTGGAGGATGGGGCGGCTGAACCGGCGGGACGACGAGATCGACGACGGATCCTCATCAGGTGCGGTGGATGAGGGACGTTGAGCTGTTGCGGTGGACGACGTCGTCGGGGAAGAGGCTCCGGCGGGGCGGCGGTGGGGGGCGGACCGAGGAGGGTGGGTTTCGCGGCTGGTGGAGAGAGGTTTTGGCGGCCTTGGTTTTCGAATGGGAAAAAGAAGGGGATGGGAGGGGGAACCATGACTTAGGGACACGCTTGTCCGAAATGTAGGGTAAGTTACAAAAGTAGCCCCACCAATTTGAACTAGCGGCTCTTTCCGCCCAGGGCTAGAACGGGGATTTCGCGTGTCGGGATTTCGCGGGAGGAGGGAGTTTTCACGCGCGTTGTAATTTCGGGATAGCAAGGCGCGGGTTGAGAAGGAGGGAGTTTTCGGAGCACAAACAGACAAAGAGATATCAAATTTGAACTACAGGCACATGCTCCAGTGCACGAAAATGGGTTGAAAATTCATATATGTGTCCTTGGGTGAATGTTCAGGTCCCATACAAGAAATGGGAGTGAATTTCAAACATCTGGGCGTCGTGGCTCGGCCAAAAACATTGAGAAAATTGGTTTTAAAATTCATGTAAATCCAAAAATTGCCTAAAAATCATGGAACTTGGCATGGTGTCTTGACATGGCACCAACATGCCTTGGTAAATTTTTTGTTCGATTTGGGACAAGTTTTGGTATAAGTTTCTTACAAACTGGAGCTTCTCTCAAGAAGGCTCATGGTACCGACAGGGAACGAGTCACCTTTGTGAGTGAAACGACATACGCTACCTCTTCCTGCCTTGATTTCTTTTACATAGGCAACATAGACCGATAGGAGTGTCGTGCTAAAATTTGGAATTATTCCGGGTTCGTTTGGCCTTTGTTATACATTAATTCAGTTTTTAGGCATTTAATGTGCATAATACAAATTTGAACTACAAGCAGATGCTCCACTGCACCAAAATGGGTTGAAAAATCGTATATGTGTCCGTGGGTGAATGTTTAGGCCGCATACAAGAAATGGGAATGAATTTCAACCATCTGGGCATCGTGGCTCCACCGAAAACATTGAGAAACATCGTTTTTAAATTCATGTAAATCCAAAAATTGCCTAAAAATCACGGAACTTGGCATGGTGTCTTGACATGGCACCAACATGCTGTGGTAAAATTTTTGTTCGATTTGGGACAAGTTTTGGTATAAGCTTCTTACAAACCGGAGCTTCTCTCAAGAAGGCTCATGGTTCCGATGGGGAATGTGTCACCTTTGTGGGTGAAACGACATACACTGCCTCTTCCTGCCTTGATTTTTTTATAGAGGCAACAAAGACCAATAGGAGTGTCATGCTATAATTTGGAATTACTCTAGGTTCGTTTGGCCTTTTTTATACATTTATTGAGTTTTGTATGCATTTAATGTGCATAATTCAAATTTGAACTACATGCACATGCTCCAGTGCACCAAAATGGGTTGAAAATCGTATATGTGTCCTTGGGTGAATGTTTATGTCCTATGCAAGAAATGGGAATGAATTTCAAACATCCGGGTGTCGTGGTTCGGCCGAAAACATTGACAAACTTGGTTTTTAAATTCCTGTAAATCCAAACTTGCCTGAAAATCATGAAATTTGGCATGTTGCCTTGACATGGCACCAACATGCTGTGGTAAAAAATTTGTCCAATTTTTTGAAGGCGCACACATTAACAACAAACAAAGTCGTTTTGGAACAAAGAGCTGCCATGTTACAATCGGAAACACAAGTGTTATTCAAACCGTGGGTGCTGTACTAACCATTTACGTGCCGCCACGCATCCTCATTTTTTTTGGCTAGGAGGCGCCGTGCGGGGTAGCTATTTGAGTAGACGGGAGGTGTGGAGCAGACTGCTGCACAGGCTTACCGGGAGGCGAGCCCTTTGACCTCCATCCGCCGCCCACCACGCTCCCAACTTCTCCATTAATGGCGCCCGAACCTGGCTAGCTCTTAGTCGACTGAGATTTAAGGGAGAAAAAAGAAAATTTGAAAACAAAAATTTGCACGGATAACTCACGGACATAGCCTCGACTGAAACTTAACGAAGACTTAGCAATACTGTTATATAAGATGACAATGGCAATGGATAGTAATTGTCTTACATATTCAGGAAGACAATTTAAAATGCCACACGCGGCAACGCCCGAAAGACACAGGGGCAAAAGAAGAAGGAAGAAGACGCAGACAACAATCTGGGTCGCTGCTCTACTCCTTCTTGATGGGTTGCTGCAGGGCACGGAGTTCCTCCAACTCCTTCTTCATTGCCTCCACGACCTTCACCTCCTTTCGCCTCTCCTCCGCTATCTTCGTCATTGCATCCATGGCGATGGAGTTCTCGCGGCGAACAGCAATGATCTCTTTCACGTCCTCAATACTTCGCTTGACAGCAGCTTTGGATTCCCGCACCAGCCTTTCGCGCTCGATGCGGAGGTTGGCATTATCGTCCATAATTTTCTCGACCATGGCGGCCGTCTTCTTCATCATGGCAGTGCTCTCCTCGTGCTGCTTTGCACTGCCGGCGATCTTGGCCCTCAGCACGTCGCGCTGGGTGCGGAGCTTCGCCTTGTCACCCCTTAGTCCCCGGATGATGCCGATCGCCTTATCAAATGAGGCATTGATCTCCTCGTGCAGCTTCGCCCAGCCGGAGATCTCATCCTTCAGCTTATTGAGCTCAGCGCGCATGCGCCTGCGAGAGCCCTCGCCTTCCCAGAAGAGATCTTCCCAGGCTGCCGCGGCGCGGCAGGACCTCTTTGCTGATTCTGCGGCGCGGCGGGTCATCCTTGTGGCTTCCACGGCGTGGCCGGACCACTGTGCTGCTTCGGCGGCGTCGCGGGACCTCTGTGCTGCATCGGCGGCGTCGCGGCGCGGTGGGACCTCTGTGCTGCATCGGCGGCGCGGCGGGACCTCGCGGTTGCTATCGCGGCGAGGCGGGACATCTCTGCTGCTTCCGCTTACATGCTCGCCGCTCCCTGGTCAATTCTCGATGAAGAACTCCTACGGGCCATGGCAGACGCAAGGAACGACGAAGAAAGACTTGTTTGTTTGTTGATGAGGAATTGAGGTGGATTGTGCAGACATTTTCGAGTAGGTAGTATTTAAAACCTAGTAATAAGCTGCTAAGTGTGAAAATGTTTAGGTTTTGATCGGTGTGAACAGGTTTGCAATTAAATATAGCGTGGTAATTTGGAATGTGACGGGAAACAAGCTCAAAATTTATTGACGCTTCCGGTTTCGAAGTGCGGCACGATTCCCGGATGGTGTAACGTGGGCAAGCGTTCTCGGATGCGTAGGTGGCGTGTGCACCGCAATCGGCGATGTCAGCACACGATTTGTTCTGTATGAGTAATGCTTGACGCATGGAGATTTACTTAAGGATTTTACAGGGTAGCTGAAGTGGACCAATATAATTGGAGATTAGGGGAGGTTGGGGCCCACCCCGGCTGAAAATCAGGGGGGGAGAAAGATTAGTTAGTTGAAGATTGTGTAAAACGCCCGTAACAGGTCCGTGTGTATAGGATTATCGGTGCCCGTATATCGCAGACTCCTTGATCTGGCTGAGAGCATCTCCAACAGCCTTTCTATATTTGCACTCACTTACTCCCTTAGTTTCTTTTCAGTCTGCATATAAAGTTTGGTCAAAGTCAAGCTTTGTAAAGTTTGACTAACTTTATATTAAAAAATAACCTCCTCCAACAGCCTTTGTATAAGTGGTCACCCACCTGATTTTTTTACAAAGCTTGCTAAATCTACCATCCGACTTTGTATATTTGCAAACCCAAAGGATTCGGTGCCCAGGCTCATCTGCACCCGGTCAGAAAAAAATTCACAAAATATTCAAACAAAATCAAAAAATTCCAATTTTTTTGCATGGTAGAAAATTTGATGCATGAGGTCCGCTCCAATTTTCAAATCATTTGGACATCTGAGCAACTCTCGGCAAAAAAGACAAATCACGTTAGAACAGTGCATGAACAGTAAACTTTTTAACTGACCCTGAATTTGTCTTTTTTGCCGAGAGCTGCTCAGATGTCCAAATGATTTGGAAATTGGAGCGGACCTCACGCATCAAATTATCGACCATGGGAAAAAATGGAATTTTTTGAATTTTTCTAGTATTTATTTTGATTTTTTTCGTCAGCGCGGGTGCAGATGAACCTGGGCTCAGAAGATGATTATCCAAAGGGCACTTGCTAAATTTTGGCAAGGCTTTGTATAAGTGGTCCCCTTCATATTTTTGTCTCAATGACTAGTGGGCCAGTGTGTGATGTGTACGTGTATGTGTGAGCTGCGTATGTGCGTCGTGTGTGCGTGTATGTGTGTGATGCGTGCGTGTGTACGTGTACGCGTGTGTGCTGCGTGTGTGTACGTGTACGCATGGGTGTACATGTATGCATGTGTGTACATGTACGCGTGTGTGCTGATTCTGTGTACGCGTACGCGTGTGCACACGTGTACACGAGTTGTGCTAGTAGACGTGTGATGTGTCTATGACAAACTGTCCCCACATGTCATTGTGTGTTTTGTGCAAATATAGCAATCCGATATACAAAGCTACCAAAGCAAAAAAACATGTTGGCTTTCTAAACCTTGTCTCTCCTCTTGCTATAACATGTTTTTATAGGAATCAAATATACAAAGGCTGTTGGAGATGCTCTGACCATTTCTGTTGTTTTGGCTCGTCAGAAACAATTCATCCGAGTGAACTGTTTGCCGTCTATCGCACACACCTTGATCTGGCCGACCGTTTCTGTTGTTTTTGCTCATCGGAAACAGCTCATCCGAGTGAACTGTTTGCCGTCTATCGCACACACCTACAGTAGTGTCTCACACGCACGCGCGCACACAGACACACATCCCCTCTCTTATTGATATTGCAGTCGTACCCTCCGTTTGTCTAGTAGGCCTCTCCCACCATTTCCGAGAAGCAACTCCACCACCACCCCCCGGCACTCTAGCTCTGTCTCTCTCCCAATCTTATTCCTCTCCTACACATATGTATGGATGCCGATCGATCTCCCTAGATACATAGCTAGGTGTCTCCTTCTCCATACATATACTAGTCGATCTACCCCTCTAGTTAGGTCTCTACCCCCCCCCCCACACACACCGATAGTCGAACGCTCTAGTTAGGTCTCCCTGCCACACACAAACTGCACCTGTCCCCTCTCACGTTCCATTAGGCCAGCCATCCTATATCTTTGACGTGCACATACACAATTTTGCTGGCTCTCTTTATCGATCTCGCACCCATACACTTTCATCCCTCTCTTCGATTCTATCGATATATATCTCACGCCGATGATCCCTCCCCTCT
Source organism: Elymus sibiricus (assembly GCA_039707655.1). NCBI lineage: Eukaryota > Viridiplantae > Streptophyta > Magnoliopsida > Poales > Poaceae > Elymus > Elymus sibiricus. The sequence continues at coordinate 336,608,695 of CM077666.1, forward strand.
CTTCTCGTGGATCGCCCCCTCTATATATGATATATCTAGGCCTCCATTTCACACACATTGCACATGTTAAATTATTTTTTGAGATATCATCGACTCATATTCCCTGTCCATCTCTCACGTACACCAAATACACTTACGAAATCCTCCCACCCCCCCAAAAAAACACTCACGAACGCACTCACCATCTCTCTCTAGGTTTGTATCTCTCTCACACATACCCACGTAGGTGGGGTACGTGCACGAAGAGAAGAGGTGCACACACGACGCACGTAGTCCCGTCTCGTTCCCAACCGCACCTGCGCGGGTACACGGTGGAGCTCATTTCTGTACGAAAAGGCAGCCCACGTGATAATTTGACATGTGTAGTAGTTGTTCACTTGATGGAGGGTCGTGTACCACACGTGAATGAAACAAAGTGCGACTTGACGCGTTTGCGCGTTAATTTTAAATAAAGTTTATTCCTCAATGGCACGTACAGAATATAAAACAATTGTTATCGAGAGAAAAAAGAACACCGCTCTACTATACTAGTATAAAATATAGGCAGGAGCCTCAATGCTTGCTTGCTGGGGTTCGTCTCTTCACACTTTCTCACACAAGACGGCGGGGGCCAATCTCTCTCTCTCACCGCTGGTCACTGATCCGGCCGGATCCTGTCCACCGACGGAAAGGGAGGATGTGCAGCGTTGCCCCGGTCGACGGCGTCGAGGCAGGAAACTCACTGCCGGCGCGTCCCGATCTGCGGTACCCGCCGTTCTCTCCGATCAAGCTCCGGCGCGGTAGGGCCTTTGCCCCTTGCTCGCTGCCGCAACAGATCCCGGCTGTCGCCGCCCTCCTAGTTACATCCCGACGACCCTCTGGTATAGCTTCCTCTAGAACTGGCCTTGCTCCACTGCCCAACTTCCCAGGTCGCTGCATGTGGAAAATCCTGCATGTGGATCTTCTCTAGTTCTTTGCCTAAAACGTAGCTCGGCTGGCGTACCTCCCATTTTGCAATCTCGTCCTCACACCGTTTGAGAGAAACCACTGTGCTGCTATCTCCCCCTGAAGACAATGAATATGCTTCTTTTTGTCGGCGTATGTGTCATCAACTGTTATTGACCAGTAAGTGTTTCCTTTCTACCTCTTTTTGCAAACAGGGCTATCCATTTCACCTCGTTGCTATTTTGACCTTTTGGTGAACTGCACAAATCACTTTTTTCTTAAGAGTGTTTTGTGCAGTTCCACTAAAATGTCACATGGGCAACGTTTCTACATTTCAGTGGGACTACACAAAGGGAGATTGGTTGTGCTATCCTCCTCATCCAACTCCGAGCCTAATCTTCTCCAACAAGTAGTTAGTTTTATGAGAGATTGCAAAGGTGATCGGCTTCTATTTGTGTGTGTATGTTTCATCACCTAGTGCCACTATTATTGTAAAAACACTTATTCATATCTTTGCAAACAGGGATGCTCAGCTCGATTTTAGTGGAACTGCACAAAATGATCGGATGGTCCATGTCCTCCATACACTTCTTTCTTGGCTAACATGTCTTGTTAAGTTCGACAGAGGTGCATGAAACTAGCTGCCGACCAATGAACACCGTGGCCAGGAAATGGAACCATGCCTATGGACAGCATCAATCAATTTTTTATTTTTCTTTATTTGTAGACCTTCTCACAACTTTTTCTTCAGTTGTGATGTAAATATTGGGGCTGATATGCGAATCATTGTGATGCATTAGCATCCATGTTAGTTTTTTTTGTATTTGATGGAATGTTGTAATGAGACAACCTTGTATTTTATGGAATGATGTAACGAGACAACCTTGGAGGAAAGTGGACACAAGAAACCAAAGTTGAAAGCTTCATAGCATTACAGTATAATTTATTATGCTGGAAAATTATGTGACATATAAACAAATCCTGAAAGCTTGATAGCAATGCCAAAAACCATTGAACTTCCTTTCGCCGACATGTGGGACATCCAGCATCCTGGTCCACGTGCCATGCACCAATATTGAGTGCACAACCGCAGGGGGGTTCACCCCGGTCGTTGCGCCGCAGTAATAATGACTATTGAGCAGTCAAATCACAGGGCCCCACCTTTGCCACAGTAAGTTGCTCGGACGAAGCAACCATCATTTCACTATTCATTGAATCCGCTCGTACTCCAATATTCCCACAGTAAGTTGCTCGGACGAAGCAACCATCATTTCACCTTTCCCACAGTAAGTAGTACTACCTCCTTTTTATTCGAGAAACCACCACACGCGAATATTGGACGGTAGCAGCACAACATCAATATGGCGGGTTTATGGGGCTCAATTCAAAAATCGAAAACAACCAATCAAATACTAGATGGTGAGCGTTTGGAGTACTCCCTCCGTCCAGGTGCAAAGGGCACCTAAGAGAATTCTAGAGTTCCAAATATGTTAGTCGCCCTTCATTAATTATGACTAATTGCTTGGCTAGCATCCCCAATACACGAAGCGCTTTCAGTTTTCTATTTCTCTCCCTTCCATGTACAAACCAATCAGCCCACTCCAACCATTTAACTTTTATTGAATGTGCATGCGTGGTGGACCGAGAATTGGATGAAATAACAGATTAGCCAATGCATGGTTAGTCCAACCACCGCAGTAGTTAATGTGTGATTAACTAGAGGGAGAGAAACGTATATTTATTGGCTTTCTTGCATCTAATCAACGTTCGCCTAAATTACGCTGCCATTCCTTAGAGCATGGTTAATAGTATAGCCCGCTGTTGGCTATATGTACATGCCATGTCATCAATAGTTAGCATTATTAATTACTCGTACAATAGAGCTGGCTATAAGGTTGACTATAAGTTCACAAGTTTTTTTCACTTCCTCTCTATCACTTTCCTCTCATTTAATGCTTTTACCTAGGAGCACGCGTAGAGGCTGGCTCTGGCATGAGGGCCCACTCCTTCACTTTTTCCTTGTCTCTCTCCTCCACATAGGCAAAAATGCCATGTAAGCAGGCTTATAGCCCACGATTGTACTTGCTCTTAGATGCCCTATGCACCTGGACGGAGGGAGTAGTACGTATCAACGCATGCATGCATGAGGAGTACAATGACCAATAACATTTACATGCATTGGTTAGTTTTCTGTTAATCCTTGCAAGCAACAATTTAATGCGCTTTGAAATGTAAACATGTGATTGTGACCAGTAAAATTTAGACTGACAAAATGGTATAGTAATACAAAAAATTGGAGATTAAGCTCTATAAACCAGATGTGAGTGATATACTGTAGCAGGACGGTTGATGGGATTAGTAGAAAGCGAAGTGCCTTTTTAGCGGGGATTTGCATCAATCTATGAAGGTGCAAGACCAAGTGTTACTACTACACCAAACAAGTTCAAAACGAGAAACTGGACTCACTCACGGCACGCCTATCGCGTTTGGTCCGTCGATCAAAGCGGTTCCTCTTGGCATATCATTTTTTTAGAATGCTCTTGGCATATCACTAACATGTGGGAGGGAGTGGGAGCAAACCAACCTCAATTGACGGCAAAATCGCCAACCCACCGCACTTTGAGAGAGAAGAGGAGCTAGAAGCAATACGGGCTGGTGGAGCTAGGTGTTGCACGGAGGCCGAGAATATGGTGATAGCATGAGGTGGGCCATGTATGATGTAACTACACTGGGCTGCCGTGTTTCGGACTCCTCCGGTCTAGTACTCCACCGCGCGGTTCTTGGCTCCTTCTCGATCGTCGGAAATCGTTCTTCTTCCTTTTGCCGACACGTGGGACATCCAGCATCCAGGTCCACGTGTCATGCAAGAATATGGAGATAAGTAGTGTAAGTGAGACTCACCAACGTTCACCAATGTAGGTGGAGTACGTGCACGAATCACCCGCAAAAAAAGGAGTACATGCACGAAGAGAAGAGGTGCACACACCGACACACATACTCTTTGCCTCTTTCCCTAACACACACGCGCGGGTACACGGTGGAGCTCATTTCTATACGAAGAGGCAGCTCACGTGATAATTTGACGCGTGTAGTAGTTGTTCACTTAAGTGGAGGGTCGGGAACCACGCGTGAACGAATCAATGTTCGACCATGACGTGGTGGCGCGTTATTTGTAAATAAAGTTTTTTTCTTCAATGGCACGTACGCATTTTTTCTTCTTCAATGGCACGTGAATCGTGCACGTACAGTGACGGAGCACGGGATGGTAGCCATGGACATGGTCGGCCCTTTTTGGAGACTACTAGTACAGAACTTCGGACAAAACTTATATGCGGACTATAAAAAGGACTGGAGGGAGTACTACTACTTTGATGTGTCCCGTCAACTCGCAGAACGAGGAGAATCTTGCTTAGTATGCCCTCTCCCTCACCCACGCGTGCTCGGTGGCTCACAGGACGCGGAGAAGCTTTTGCTTACTACGCGGTAGATGTGCAACAGTTCATTCGCTGTCAGATTGCCAGAACTATATACTCCTACTACTCATACTCGTACTACAGTAGTACTACCTCCGTCCTGGTTTATTGGTCCCCTTTGTATTTTGTGCCAATTTTTGACCTTGGATTTAACTAACAAAATATTAATGCATGTCACTAAAAATAATATCATTGGAAACTACTACCCCCGTCCTGGTTTATTGGTCCTCCTTGTATTTTGTGCCAAATATTGACCATAGATTTAACTAATAAAATGTTAATGTATGTCATCAAAAGTTATATTGTTGGATTCGTATTTGCACATAGTTTCCAATGATATTATTATTAGTGACATGCATTAATATTTTGTTAGTTAAATCCAAGGTTAAAATTTGGCACAAAATACAAAGGGGACAAATAAACCAGGACGGAGGTAGTATGTGCAAATACGAATCCAACAATATAACTTTTGATGACATGCATTAACATTTTGTTAGTTAAATCTATGGTCAATATTTGGCACAAAATACAAGGAGGACCAATAAACCAGGACGGAGGTAGTAGTACTACTAGTAGTACAGTAGTACCATCATCATTGTTTGACTTCCGGAAGAGGCGAAGAACCAAGCACAAGGTCAGTTATAGCCAAAGCTGTGCCACCTTTTAGTAATCTCACAAAGCGTGTCGGAGCCCATGCAACAGCCACACAAGTAGCACGTACACATTTACTAGTAGTAAGTTCTAAGGGACATATGCCAACATGCCACACAAGCTCATACCCCATTCCTGTATTAAAATTTGTGCACTACTCTACATAGATTAACAACGCTCCCATAATTTTGTGCACGACTACTCTACTTAAACGTTATTGATGGACTCCATGTACACCACCAGGTTCCAGTCCCAGGTGTTCTTCATAGAAGGCATGATCCATAGCTACGGGTAACGGGAACCTTGGTCGCAGCTTTCTAGTGTGGTTCCACATGATGGAGATTCATCCTAGCTGAAGCGGCATAAATCAGGAGTCCGGACCGATCCCAAGCCCGCATCTGAGGTTCTGACCACCCTGGCCCACCAAAAACCCCTCCCCCTCCCGCGCGTGCTTCCCGCCCGGCGCCAGCTGCCCGTATTCACGCCGCTGTAGAGCGCGCCGCTCCACATTGAAGGCGGCTCAGGGCGGATGTAGTGAGAGTGAGAGGTCGCATCCGCCATTGAAGCGGCGCGCCGGCCGAGGGCGCCGCCCGCTGCACGCCCGGCTGAACGCGCCTCCTCGCCGCATTCAAACGCCTCCATTAAACCCGCGTGGAAGCCAAGAAACCTAGTACATCCACACGTCCATTCAGGAGCGGGCCTTCATTAAACGCAACGCCGGCCAAGCTCCTCCTTCCACCATTTTCTCCACTCTTTCGATGGCATCCGATGAGCAGGAAGAGCAGTTCTCTGGTATAAAAGCCGGCTGGGTGGCCCGCCTAGCCTGGCGGTTATGAGCGAGGCAGCTCGCTGCTCCACCTCCCTCGCCTGGCCCAACGGAGCCAGTTGCCACCCCTAGCCAGCGCGTGGTTCAGCAACTCGATGCTCCAGGCTAGCTCGAGGAGGACCGGCGAGTTGCTCCACGCCCGCACAGCGCCTCCAGTGCCTGCGACCGCACCATCCGCCATCGACGCGCGCGTACCCGCACCATGCAGGAAGAGAAAGAAGCCGGCTGCGCAGATGTCGATGAGATGGCGGCCAGCACGTCCGTGCCCACCACCATCATCGAGGAGAAGTAGAACACGGGAGGCCGCCGCCGCTTGTATCCCATGAAGGCCACCGCCGAGGCGATGCCGGTGTACACAGCCAGTGTCTTGTACAGTTCTTCTTTAGCATAGACCATCGTCGACCCCGCATGGGCTCCATGGAAGCGGAGGCACCCCCTTCCCCTCCGGCTGAAGCATTAGCCAGGGGTTCCACTCCGATGAGCAGTGGGGAAGCGAGCCTCCCTTTGCGCTGAAGCATATACCTTCGGGGCTCCTGGCAGTCCGGTGATCGGGCTGCCGAACATGAGGAAGACAAAAGGAGCCGCCGACGACCATTTAGATTAGGTATTAATTATACCTCTAGAGCCGGACTAGCACCACTTAGTTGATGTAAATGTAATGATATCCGTCATGTTTATATGAAAATCCGTCATGTTTATATGAAATCCGGTCGTGTTTACATGAATTTTGTCTTGTTTGTTTGAACTATTGTCAAAATGTATGCGGCTATGGTTGGATGGCGTCCTCCCGCATCCGTGTCCACTCTCACGCAAACGCGCGCACACACACACGCTCACGACTTTTTGTACACACCATCTCTGTATAGGTCAGTGTTTGGTTGTCTCTAAGAGAGAGAGAGAGAGAGAGAGAGAGAGAGAGAGAGACAGACAGACGCACACACACAAAGAGAAGAAGCACACGCACGCACTCGATCGTTCCCTCACGCACACGCGCGGGTACACGGTGGAGCGCATTTGCACACGAAGAGGCAGCTATGATAATTTGACCTATCTAGTTGTCCACTTAATGTAGGGTCTGGGACCACATGTGATCCATACGAAGTGTGACCAGAACGTGGTGGCACGGTTATTAGTCGAGTTTTTTTCTGGTATGTTAAATGAAAAGATGGTTCCGTGCATATTCAATTTAAAATGATTGCTACGGAGAGGAAAAAAATTACTCCACTATATATGTAGGCTGGACTTCGAGACTTGCTTGCGAGGGTTTCTCTCTTCTTCTCACTCTCTCACCCTCTCCAGATCTAAACAAGATGGTGGTGTCCACTCTCTCTGTTTCTCTCTCTTCTCACCGGTGGTCATAGATCCGGCCGGATCCCTTCCGCTGGGTAGGGTACGAGGTGCAACATTGACGCGGTCACCGTTGGCGAGGGAGGAAGCCGATGCGCACCGTCTTCTCTGACCTGGCGCCGGCGTGGATGGTCCTCCACACCCTTGCTCGCTGCCATCATGTTGGCATATCCCGCCGCCTGCCTTGCCACATCCCGCCGACCGGAGGTATAACTTCTGAACCGGCCTTCTTCTAATGGGCCAGCTCCCCACGTTGCTGCATCCTTTTTTTCCCATCAAGTTTGGTTTGCTCCCCATGTCGCTGCATCCTACATGTGGATATTCTTCAGTCCAAAGCTCACCATGTATCTAGATAGCCGCATCGGCTTGTCGAACACTCGAACACCACCTAAATTTTTACTATTAGAGGAAAAATGGTAATGCATGAAGATAAATAGATGGCCTGGTTGAATGTGGATTTTTTTTGTGGTGGGCAGGGTAGCAAAGACTGGTTAACGAACCGATCTCTTTGTTGAAATGGGCAATAAAGTAGGGTGGGGGCGAAGGGTGGGGGAAGTACTAGTATTAAGATTCTGGCCTGACCGGTCTCTTGGTCTAAAAAGGAAAGAAAGTGAGGGGGTGCTGGGTGGACAACGCAACTGAGAATGAGCACGGCTAGATTTCATGTGGTCACACAACAAAAGGTCACTGACGAGATCACGAGAACAAAAATGGCACAAATCCAGACATTTAGCTTGCATGTTTGCCGCTCTCGACAACCAACTCTGCCTCACCACTTTATGCCTCGGTGGAGGTAAAACATGCTTGTGCCTCACCTGTCCCTATGCCCTTATTGCAGCTGTTAATCTAATATCTGGTAAAATGAAACAATGCCACTGTTAATGTGATGTCACTCTTAAGTAATGCTGCTGTCAATCTATTGCCATTGATAAACTGAAGCAATGCCACCACCATTTTTTAAAATGCTTCTGTCTTGCTTTATTTCCCATGAAGAGTGCTTTGGGGTGTTACACTTAGATCTCACGCGGTAACATATCTTCATCTCAGTGGAACTGCAGAAATTTAATTGCACATTTGGTTGACACGATGATGTATTTCTCCTTTCCATATCACCCTTTGTTAGAACGATCATTCCTGTTAACCGTGCACTTAGCTACTGATCATGTGCTACTGTCATCACAGAGTTATAATGCAATTGTTGTGCATGTTAATCTAAGCCCCCGTTAATCTAGTGCCCGTGTTGATCTGATGTGATGGCACTTCTTAGTTAATGGCACTTTTTCATACTGTCAATGTAATGCCATTGATAACATATGAGATGCTGCTGTTAATCATATGCCACAGCAAAAAATGACACTGCTTAACTAACCCTATCACATATTTCTGCAAACAGGGTTGTCTATTTCCATGTGGTTTCTATTTGTGCAAACAGAAGCACAAACCACAATTTTAGTAGATCCGCACAAAATTAGATGGCTGCATCTACCTGCTGTCAGCTAACCTCACGGTGCTCGAGGTATTCCTACATTCGTAACTAGGTAGAATGACAAATGCAAGATGAAATAAGCTTATTCGTACGTTGACTTGCTGATCGCAGTGTGGAATGAGCCAATCATGTGTGGAGGAGTGAACAAGCACTGTAGCCGCCCTGTCAACGCAAGATAAAAGAGACCGAGTCATAGATGGCCTGGCCGGCGAGTAGGGGTTGTGCAAACAGCGGTGCATAATTTTAGTGGAACTGGACAAAAAAGATATTGGGGTGAGTCGGACAAATTTTCTACAGCCAGACGGAAGGAATTGCACTGATCGATTGGATCGAATTTCCTCCATGGCATGAGATGAGATCCCAAGGTGGAAATCAACTAACCACTTATAAAATTATGGATAATCTTCCTCACACAGGTCAGTACCCCTTCATCCAGATGATCGTGTTTTGTCATGCCGAGCTATTGATATGTGCTACTGTTTTGCAACACTGTTTAAGTATAGTTATTGTTTCCTATATTTTCACATTCAGGACAATGAAGATGATTTCAGTGGAACTGCACAAACTGGTCTGATGTTGAGTGATCTCTATTGCCTCCTCTGTTTGCTGCAATGTGTCAGCGTCAATTGCAAGATGAGCCAGCGAGCTAGCTATGGAGTTGCCAACATGCTCAAAGTGCACTCAACATTGAGAAGAAAGAAGCATGCCCAGGAAATTAATGTGTAGGGAGGCCCTTTGCTCAGAGAAGCATCCATCATTTTTTCTTGATTTCTACACCTTCTCACAGCTTTGTCTTGGTTATAGTCTGGTGAATCATTGAGATGCATAAACATGCTGAACTTATATATGTGCTTGTGAATGCTAGCTAGTATGCATACTGTATCTTGTGAAGCTTAGTTTAATGTGAATGTTGACTAGCATGTGATCATTTAGAATCTATATTGTGGGCGTGTTATTTGACACCTCATTTGTGCCGCGCTTCGACTAGTGTGAGTGTCTGCATGCATTACCGCACACTCTAATTTGGTGGATGCCAAGCGGGCCCGAGGAGGAGCCATAAGTTTTTTTCAAGTTGAAAAAGGTTACCGAGTAGGACTGCAGGAGCCATATGCTGGAGTGCATCTTTTGTGTGTGTGAATGGGCCATAAGCTGGAGAGCTGGAGAGTGTCTCTAATGGGCTGTCTTTAGTGTTAAGACCAACCAGTACAAGAGCCGATCCATCTTATAGCCCATATTTTTGTAGGAAAAACCCATATTACTTGAAGAGGGGAGCTCCCAAAAAAACCCTTCTTCCTCCTCGCTCCCACTTCACTGTTCACTGCAGCTGAGAAAAAAACTTCACTGTTCACTGCAGCTCGCTCCTATAGAAAACCCCCGATCCCCTTCTTCCTCACCTCACTCCTACAGAAAACCCCCGCTCCCCTTCTTCCTCACTCCTACAGAAAACCCCTGCTCACCTTCTTCCTCACTCCTACAGAAAACACCAGCCCCCCTTAACTAGGCTCGTCTTTCACTACTCTGCTCAAACCCGTGAGCTCGACGCGGTGCCCGCATGGAAAATGGAGTCGGCTGGCCCCATCGTTAAGAAGATGGGGCTCCCGCCAGAGGCGACGCCGATTGTAGTTCCCGCATGAAGCTGTGCGGGGAGAAGCAGCGAGCCTCCCCCTGGATCTGAGGAACCTGAAGAATCTCGGGCGGACCACATCAGCGATCTCCCGGACGCCATCCTTAGGGAGATCATCTCGCTTCTCCCCACCAAGGATTGCTGCCGCACCCAAGTCCTCGCATCTCGGTGGTGCCCTCTATGGCGCGCCACGCCTCTTAATCTTGACTGTCATGGCCTATCTCTGTTCAATGATTTTGAACTCCCCGGAGTCATCATCTCCTCCCACCAGGGCTCCGTTCAACGCCTCTGCATCCCGGCATGCTACCTGTGCATGCCCTGCACGGTGGACGCCTGGCTGAAATCCCCTGAATTCGAAAAACTCCAGCTGCTTGAGTTGTACTATTCCCACATAAATCACATACCAGATTCCGAATGCCATGTACTTGTGCCCTTAGCACCGATGTCCATCTCGCGGTTTTCCTCCTCTCTCCACACCGCCAGCTTCACCCTGTGCAAACTACCAGACAATCTGGTACAAAAGCTTCAACTCCCACTTCTCAAAAAAAATTCACTTGTGGTGGTTCGTATATCGGAGGCCTCACTGCACAGAATCATCCAATCCAGTTGCCCTACCCTGGAGTGCTTAGTGCTTCTTTTGACAGTTAAAATCGGTTGTCTCCGAATAAAGTCGCCTAACCTTGTAAGAATTGGAATTTCTTTTGACGTAGGGGAGCTCATCATCGAAGATGCCCCTTCACTTCAAAGGTTGATCCTTGATTCTTGTTATTCACCTTCGCAAATAACTATCGTCTCTGCGCCTAAACTGGAGACATTGGGTGTAATTCATGATCTTTGTGATCATTTCAAGATGGTGTTTGGCTCCACAGTTATCCAGGTACTGTATATTACTATCATCTACACTTTTGTAATCATAAGCTGCATTTTTCATATGTGTGCATAAGTTTTATATCATCTTGGAGTACACTTTTTGTACTAATATTATGTTCTATGCTCAATGAAGAGTTTGTCCATGGATAGCCTATCAGTGGTGCTGGATTCTGTCAAGATCTTATATATCAATATTAATACTTTTGATCTGAACAAGATTATTGGCTTGTTGCGATGCTTTCCATGTCTAGAGAAGTTGTATATAAAGGCGATGATTTCACGCACATTGGAAGCCCATATATAGTGTACAAGAATTAACCGTTCAGTTGTTGCTCTTTCGACATACTCTTTTTTTCGAACTTAACTATTTTCAATCTTCATGTCTATTTAGGCAACAGGACGGGGTACAAAAGGTATAACCAATCAGTGGCATCGTAAGCACCGGGATTTTCTCAGTTCTCATGACATTCGTTTGAAGACAATAACGCTGGAAGGATATGTAGCCACCCATGCAAACACTAGATTTGTCACATTCTTCCTGCTGAATGCGAGGGCACTATTGTCCATCAGGCTTAAATTTATTAACAACGAAGTTTTGATGGATGGATATGTCGAAGAGCAAAAAAAGGAGTTTCAGGTGGACAAATGGGCTTCTGAACATGCCAGTCTTCTTTTTACATCATCTTGTGGTCATATTCCATTAAATTTTATGACCCGGGATGTTCATTTTATGGATCGGACCGATCCATTTGATTGTGACTGCTGAAAACACTGCTGCAGTTAGATGTTGTTGCCCTTTTCAATCTGGGTTTAGTCTAAACCTGATGAACAATTAACCCTCGTGCTTTTGTACAGTTTGTAAGCTGGAGTTAGATGTTGTTGCCCTTTTCAACTCGGCTGTGGCTGTCATATTTTCTTTGAAACATGGCAAATGGCTTGTCATTTATTTAATTAAGAGAGAAATACTGTAACCAATCCCAAGCAAGGGAAATAACATCACTCTCGCCAGCTCCTTGAGCTCATTGTGCATTACAGAACCCAAGTGCTTAGCGCCCGCCAGCAGCCACAAACTTATTTTGAGCTAGCACACCAAATGGCTAATAAGAAAGGCTGCATCACCGTGATAGATTTGGATTCTGACATCTGGGACCCACAAGGAAAAAGCCTATCCAAGGTGGTGTCGACTTAGTCAACAAACAATTCTGCCTGCCAGCCGTTGGATTGACATCCAACATCTGTCGTGTTTCTTCTATCTCTTGTCTTCTTCCTCCAGACGCCCAAATAAAACCACGCCATCGGTCCCGCCTGCTACCGCCAGCTCCCGCCTCCATGGCTGGTTGTGCCTCTACCCACGCATTGCCGCCCCACCGTACCCTCAAACGTTGGCCAGTCCATCCCTCCACTCCCCCACACGTCCTGTTATTCTTCGGCGACATCAGCCCCAACCCGCACCCTCACTCGAACCAGTCAACCCTCATACTCCCCTCTGCCTGCGAGTCTGCGACTACACTGCCGCATCTTCCACGGCTCCTGTTCGTTCCCGTCCGAGGCCTCGCCGTCATCCTCTGCCTTGGTTCGCTCACCACGGCGCCGCCGTCTGGCGTTGTTAACATGGTCAACAACTGAGAGGAATCAGGAGATGACTGTACGTGGAGAGGATGACAGTAGGGATCCACGAGGGTCATTGCAGCACGCAAGCAAGTGCCTCCTTATTACAAACCAAAAAAATGCTTCCTCCTAATGGTTTGACATCTGGGTCCCACGCCATTGTCAACGTAGTCAATAAGCAAGAGAATTGCCCAACGAGCGGCGACACCAGGGACCCAGCAGCTCGCGCTGTTGTTTTTTTGTTTTTGAGACGGAGCAGGGTATCAACTGGGTTGTGCGGGGGCTGTAGCCCGTCTAGCCCAGGCTTTTATTTTCTGTTTACCACATGACCAGCCCAGTTGTTTTTTTCTCTTTCAAAAAATGGCTAGCCCAGTTCTATTGTTTTTTTTGCAGAATACCCAACCGAGGCTTACTTGCTTTTCTCAGCCCTGCTGGGCTGCAAATCTTTCAAGACGAGGAGGGATGTATTCGGGGCTTGCCCAGAAAATGGACTATAAGTAGTAAGAAATGGGCTGTAAATTTTAAAAACAACACAGCAAACCTGCAATTAGTTTCAAATTACGTTTTTTAGGATTTCGATATTTTAAATTTCATTGATTTTTTTTCGGTGAAAATTTCGTAGCATTTTAAATAAATATAATTTTATTTTTCAAATTAGTTTGAATCTGACTCAAAATTTCGGGATTAAAAACAGTTCGGACCCCACCGACATATGCAAAAATTCATTGAATTTTTTAAGTGTGGCCAGAATATGGGATGTAATGCTAACAAAAAGAACATGGGCTTCAAAAAAATCCTTAAGAATTAGCAAATGGGCTGTAAATTATTAAAAGAAATGGCAAATGGGTTGTATGCTGTTTGCCATAGATTTGGAGGCTGACTTGTGGGCCTACTATGTTGACGCGTACACAGGGCTTTGTGAACTTAGTCAACAAACGATTCTAGCGGCAGTGACCGTTGGATAACATCCAACAGTCGTGCTGCTTCTTCATTCTCCAATCTTCTTGCTCCAGCTCCCAAACCAGCACCGGCGGGACCACCTGCTCCCACCTCCCATGGCCGGCTGTGCTGCCGCGCAGGCCTCACCGCCCCCTCCTACTCCCACCGCTGGCCAGGCCATCCCTCTACTCACCCACACCTCCTTCTATTCTTCAACGACACAGGCCTCACACCACAGCCAAACCAGTCAACCCTCATACTCCCCTAACCATGGGCATCCATTGCTATGGCTTCGCCGGCTCCGGGTCGTTCCCTTCCCGGGCCTCGCCGTCGTCCACCGCGTTGGTGCTCCCGGCGTGGTGTGGTCAACATGGTCAACAAACGACAGCCATCGGAAGAGGGATGTACGTGGAGAGGCTGACAGTAGGGACCCACATGGTCCATGGCCGCACGCAAGCAAGTGCCTCATTATTACGCGAAAAAATGAATCCTCCCCCTGACTGCTAGGACCCACCAGCTATAGCTTCGCACGGAAGGAAGTGCCTCATTATTACGCGGAAAAAACGTTTCTCCCCATGACAATTGGGAACCACCAGATTTGGCGGCTGACTTGTGGGCCTACTAAGTTGACGCATACGCAGGGCTTTGTCAACTTAGTCAACAGATGATTCTAGCAGCAGTGACCATTGAATGTTATTCCAACGGCCGTGCTGCTTCTTCAATCTCTGATCTTCTTGCTCCAGCCGCCCAAACCAGTGGCGACGGGACCGCCTGTTCTTGCCTCACGTGGCCGGCTATGCTGCCGCGCAGGCCTCACCGCCCCCACCTTACTACCACCGTTGGCCAGGCCTTCCCTCTACTCACCCACATCCCCTGTTATTCTCCGGCGATGGCAGCCTCACACCGCAGCCGAACCAGTCAACCCTCGTACTCCCCTCCGCGTGGGCATCCACTGCCGCGTCTTCCCCGACTCCACGTAGTTCCCTTCCTAGGACTCGCCGTCGTCCACCACCTTGGTGCTCTCGGCGTGGCATGGTCAACGTGGTTAATGAACGACAGCCATTGGAAGAGGAATGTACGCGGTGAGGCTGACAGTTGGACCCACCAGCTACATCTTCGCATGCAAGGAAGTGCCTCCTTGTTACACACAAAAAAATGATTCCTCCCCCTGAGAGCTGGGACCCAGCAGCTATATCTTCACACGCAAGGAAGCGTCTCCTTATCCTCCCTGACAGCTGGGACCCACCCGGTCGAAGCGTACGTAGCGTTGTCTGTCTGGTCGCGAACATGTACGTACATACTGGTCGATCGTTCTCTCTGCAACAATGAACCGTGGGCGTGTAAGGAGCGGCACGTGTCATAGTAGAGCCCCCGACGTAGCAGTTCAGGCAGCCCCGTCTAAATCGTGTACACGTACGTATAGCCACACGGCAAAAAATATGGGCACGTACGTACATACGGGCGGGGTCTCGAACGTGTACTCGCGCATACGTACGGCCAGGGCTCGTGTACATGGAGAGAGGCAACGGATGGCAGCAAACGGCCTCCTATTCATCATCAGCCAACCTGCTGGGTCAGAACGGAGGAAACAGCGCCGTGTTCATCGGGAGCCAAGCGACTGGGTGGGAACGCGTCCTGTTCATCGGGAGCCACCCGGCTTGGACGGAACAGCCGTAACGGGGTCCTGTTCATCGACTCAGGGTCTGGCGTACCGCAAAACAGAGGAAACGGCCTTCTGTTTGAGCACCTACGGTGGAAACAAGGTCCTATTCATCGGCTGGGGGTCTGTCGTACCGCAAAACGGAGGAAACGGACTTCTATTCAAACACCTACGGTCGAAACGGGGTCCTGTTGATCGGGAGGGCTCTGGCGTACCGCAAAACAGAGGAAACAGTCTTCTCCCCAACTGCCTATGGTCGAAACAGGGGTCCTGTTCATCGGGAGGGGTGTGGCGTACCGCAAAACGGGACTCCACGGGCTACTATTCATCCACAGTCGACCTGCCTCCAGCCTCCACCAGCTACTGTTCATCCACCGCCGACTTCCTCCAGCCTCCACCTGTCGGAGCTCCGGGGACCCAAAGGTTCGAACACTGGGGTGAGCTCGTTCTACCTCTCGTCTCCTACCACGGCTAAGCTACGGCGAGGCTACGGTGAGAGCGCGCTAGCGAGGGGTGGACCGTGGACTCAGCGGTTTACCCAGGTTCGGGCCACCTTGCGGTGTAAGACCCTACTCCTGCTTGGTTGGGATTGCTCTGGTTAGAGAGAGTACAAGGTTGGGGATGATGGGAACAAGAGCCGATTGGGTCCTCTCTACAATGGCAGCTCTACCCCCCTTATACCCGGCTTGGTCCTCTTCCCCCTCGAAACTTAGGTGGGAAGGGTTGCCACACTTGGCGGGTTTTGAAAGGGGACAGGCGCTCAGGCTATCCTGACTAAAGGTGGTCTTCGCCTGTTAAAGCATGATCCATGACGCACCGGTGGGCTCGGTGATGACCTCCGCCCTGCGCGCCCATCGTCTTGGTCTTCTTTCGTCGATCGGGCAACCCTTGGGGTTGCTTTGGGAAGTGGACTGTTGGCCTTGCTCCTTTGGCACGAAAGGGGAAACCCTCTTCATCCGCGACCGGACCGAACAACCCTCGTCTCGCGTGCCCTCGAGAGGGAGCCCCAGGAGGCCACCTCGGGAGGCCGCCTCACGAGAGGGCCTCGCGAGGCTGCTGGTGAAGATGTTGAGCCTTGCTCGCTGCTCCCTGGAGGGGTCCTTAGGAGGCCAGGGCCTCATGAGGGGTCTTGGTGAAATGCTTGATGGTGACGGCCTGCTGGGCCCACACCAGGCGCTGTGCCCTGGGCCGAAGGCAGACGGGCCTGGATACCCTGGATTCCACGGGCCCGACAGTAGCCCCCGGGCCCGCGGCGCGCACGTTCCCGCCTACTAGGGGGCGAAACGGCGTGGGCCCTAACCGCTTGCGGGCCAGGCACGACGTGTGGCGCACGACGTGACGAGGGACGCCCCCACTTCTCCCACGACGCCTCGGTAACCGCCCGCGCTGACATAAAGTCTACCGCGGGCAATGCGAGACCATCATTGCCTTCCTCTGCGCGTGCCGTCTCTCTGCGCCTGCCTTCCCTTGCACTGCTCCTCCTGCTTCCCCGAAGCTCCGTCGCCCTAGACCCTTGCTGCGCCGCCATGTTGCCCCCCGATAGGAAGGAGGAGGCGGAGGAGACGGTGGTTACGGAGGTGGTGCCGGCACCTCCTCTGGGCAGGCCCATGATCGTCTACGCCGAGGGGCTTAGCAAGGTGCTCTCGATGACCGTTGCCGCCTCCAACAAGTGGGGGGCCACTCGAATCTGGCCGGCTTCGCGCCCGGCCTCCGATCTCGATGCCACCTCTGCCATCCTCTTCCTTCCTGCACTCTTCGCCGGCTTGCTGCCTCCATTCTCTGATTTCTTCAATGCCGCCCTTTCCCACTATCAGGTCCATGCATTGCATCTCAAGCCGAACTCTGTTCTTCTCCTCTCCGCCTTCACCTTTTTATGCGAGGCCTTTCTAGGCGTGACACCCTTGGTGGCGCTCTTTCGCCATTTCTTCAGCCTGCGGCTGACCGCGGCGGACCAATGTTCCGGGTGCGTCTCGTTTCGCATCGTAGACGAGACGGCGGCCGACGGCATCGACATGAGGCTCACCAAGGAGGTTGAGGGCTTCAGATGGCAATGGGTGTACGTGGACGCGGCCCAATTCAGCCCCCTGCTGTAGCTGCCGGCATCCCCGGCGGCGAGAAGCCCCGGATGGGGGCACAAGAGGCTCGCCGACCCGAGGCTGGCGCGGTTGTGGAAGAGGCTGGCCGAGCTGAGGGACGTGAAAGTAACGGTGGTCATGGTCGTGAGGGAGTTCCTCAGGCGTCGTATAGTCCCTCTCTAGTGACACTCCTGCCCAATGTGGGCCTTCACCGGCCCGGAGGACCCGATGAGGTTGAGCGCAGACAGCTTGCTGCCGGAGGTGCTGAGCGGGGTGCTCCACACTCTGACCGACGAAGAGGCGGGCGAGCCACCCATGGACGGACTCCCCCTGTACCGCTACAGGAACAAAGAGGCACTGGCCGGCTCAATGCCGCGCTTCGACCTATGGGGGCTGCTCCCAGAGGGCCTCGAAGGGCCCCGGGACAACCCCTTCCTGGCGGTTCCCGGCTCGAGTGATCATAGCGAAGCCGGGGACTTGACGGGCGCCACGGAGGACGGCGGCGAGGGCGGATCCTGTGGTTCTCCCGCAAGGGCGGTCGGTCGCGCGAAGGGGCCCCGCGGGGGCGGCGGAGGCGGCGTCCCGCCGTGGCCGCTGAAGAAGAGGAAGTTGTTCGCCAAGGATGAGCAAGCGTCCGCATCCCCTTCTCCTGCACCAGGCGCGTCGCGTGTGCCTGAGCCTTTGCTTTTTGCAGGGCCTCCTCGAGCAAGAAAAAGAAGGAAGAGAGGTCCCCCGGTCCGGCGGAGGCCACACCGCCGGTCGCCAGGACCGAGGGGCGAGAGGAGAGCGCCGGCAGTCTCGATACCGAGGGTGGCCTCACGGGGGCAGAGGGGCAGGCGGCCCCACCCGGGCCGCAGAGGGGCGTAGCTCGGCAGGCCCGAGCGAGCGAGCCTCAGGAGGCGGTCCCGTGGTGCCTGGGGCGCCTACTGCTGGCGCGGACGTCGCGGCGGTAAAGGCGGAGACGCCAGCTCTCCCATCTGGCACCGCGGGCAGCGGCGGCACTGCAGAAGACCCACAGGATGCGCCGGCAGGCGGGGTCCGTGCTGAGGAGGTGCCAAGCCCGTGGGGCGGGCCGCCACGGCAAGACATGGAGGGGGGCCTTGCGAGCCCTTCGCTTCTAGTGGGTGGTGTCGGGCCTTCGCGAGAGGGCGGCGTCGAGACGCACGCTGGTTGGGCCCTGCGGCTCGTGAGCAACAACGCCGTGCTCAAGGGCTGGGCCCTGCAAGGTGCCAGGGCTGCCCTTGATCAGCTGGAAGCGGATCTCCGGGCGGAGGAGGCGCGCATCATCGAGGAGCGCCAACACCTCGCGGAGGGGTGGCTCCAGCTTAATGTGGCCATCAACCTGGGCCACCGTCAAGACGACGCCACGCGAGAGAAGCGCGAGAAGGCCGCCCAGGATGCGAAGGAAATCTTTGAGAACGCTGTCAAGGAGGCCGACGAGGCCGACAGGCGGCGCGAGGCGGTAGAGGCCCGCGGGAAGGAGCTCCAGGACCAGAACACCTCGCTGGAGCGGCAACTCCAGGTGCGGAAAGATGCCATCTCTGCCCTTGAAGAGGGTCTGGCGGCCCGTGAGGCAGACCTTGGCCTCCACAAGCGGGAGCTCGCACGGTCGGCATCCGCGCAGGACTTGGAGCGTGAACGACTGGAGATGCTGGAGCGAGAGGTGTCCGCCGCCCAAGGTTCCTACGCCGAGTGACTAGACAAGACCAACGCCAATCTGGCGGCCAAGGAGAAGAAGATTCAGGAGGACGCCGACAGGAGGGTTGCGCAGAGCCGCGAAGCACTTGCCATTGAGAACAACAAGAAGCTGAAGCGGCAGGAAGACAGCTTCAAGGCAAGGCGCAAGGAGTTCCAGCACGAGATGGCAGGCCTCAAGGAGATGCTGGTCGAGGCCGAAACACGGCTGGAGACCGCGCTGAAGGCCCGTGCCGATGCCGAGGCCGAGCTGGCCTCCCTCCGGCAGCAGGTGGGGGCGTCGCCGCGGTCGTGGAGCAGGCAAGGGACGAGGCGGCCCGAGCGCGGGGGCAGCAACTCCAGCGCTCCAAGATGTTCCGTGCCCTCGAGCTTCGGGCCCGCCGCACCCTGGGCTCTATTTGCAAGGAGGACGTCCGCAGCCCCCTCGAGACCCACAACGGCAGCTACCTCGACTTCTTCACCAAGCTCGTGGAGCGGCTTGAGGTTGGTGCCAAGAAGGTGGGCGAAATCGTCGAGGAGGAGTGCCGCGATCTCCTCACCCAGGCCGCCACGTGCATCTTCAGCCATCTTCTCGACACCGATCCCAACTTTGACTTCGGCAAGGTGATAGTTCCCGTTCCGTAGGAGGTCCGCGACACCCTTGGGAAGGCAGTGGAAGATCACGTGGACGCCTTGCACGAGCAATTCTCCCCTGGCGGCAGCGAGAGCTCAGGCGGAGTCGAGGGAGATGACGGTGATGGTGGCAGCAGTGGTGATGGCGACACGCCTTCTTAGGCCCTTTCCTATTTCCTGCGTATAGTTGATTGTGCCCCGTGGGGGTGTGAGGACAATGCTTTTATATTCCAAGTACTTTGTGTCTGATTGTACCGAATGCCCCCGCTCTCGCGAAGCTTTCTCTTGAGGCCTGTTTTGCTCTTTTTGCTTGCCTTGATGCTCTACGTCACCAGGACCCAGCCCCCGAGCGAGTCCTCGCCGTCGCTGGTATGTTAGGTTGTGATGCCTGAACAAGGCCAGGAGGTGAGGGGCACCGGGAGCCAGTGGGGCTCACGAGGCGCGATGCTCATGGAGCCGTCCTTTGACGTGCAAGTGGCTTGCGGCAAGAGAACGCTGGCGCTCGTGAGGTTGCTAGGGCAAAGGCTTTAGGAGACAATGAGGGCGGCTCGCGAGGCAGGGAACTTAGCTCTATGCAAGGTAGTGTATGGCAGGCCATCACTTGTGCGCCTCACGAGGGTTCCGCTCCCGAGACCTCCTGCCGAGATGGCCGCCGTGCGCTAGCCCCCGAGGCAGGGCCCGCGGGGCTCCCTGGGGCCCTGAGGGGTCTACCTCGCGAGGCATCCTTGCGAGGCCCTTCAGGGGATCTGCTCCTGAGATAACTGCATGCAGAATACTGAATGACAGGGGAGCAGCGTACGCTCACCGATTCGCTCATGGGCGTTACGCGAGGAGACAAGACATCAAGGACCTTGGTGGGGTGGCGTGCACGGGAGCAGGCCCGCGAGCCAGAGCCCGGTTACTTGGGTTTTTCAGCGCTGCTGGGACTGAGCCGAGCACAGGCACCGTGTCTAGCCCCCGCTCACATGAGGCTAATGAGGGACGTCATGAGCGCGCGAGGCTCATGAGGCAAAGACAAAGCGAAACACCATGCAAAGAAACCGAGCTTACTGAAGCAAAATAGCAATCCATTACATAACCAAAACAAGATGCGGCTGCCGTGTCTGGCACGGTCAGCTTGAGGTTGGTGCAACCCGTGGGGCGCCCTCAGTTACACATCAAAACGAGGAAAAGGGCGCTGCCGTGTCCGGCACGGGTCAGCTTGAGGTTGGATCAGCCCGTGGGGCGCCCTCAGTTGATTGTTCCGCCAGCGCGGAGCATGGGGCTTCCACCGGGGTGTGGGTATGATCGCGGGTCGATCGTTTTGCCAGCGCGGAGCATGGGGCTTCCACTTGGGCGTGGGCGGGAGCTCTCACGGGCCCATCAGGCGAACGCAATGAGAGGCTCCGGGGCGTGTACAACCCCATTTCATTCATACCTGTGCGGGTCACGGGTAGAACTTGCGGAGGTGTTGGATGTTCCAGGCGTTAGGCATAGGAACTCCGTCCTCCGTCTCCTGCCGGGCTGAGCCGGGCCTGGAGACATGAGTAACCCTGAAAGGGCCTTCCCACATAGGTGAGAGTTTGTGGAGCCCCTCTCTAGAGAGGATCGTGCGCAGGACGAGGTCGCCGACCTCGAGAGTGCGAGGGCGAATGTTGCTACTGTGGTAGCGATGCAAGGCCTGCTGGTACCTCGCGGCGCGAACAGTGGCCTGGCGGCGGCCCTCCTCGAGGAGCAGCAGACCGGTCTCCCGCGAGCCATCCTGACGTGCCTCATCGAAGGCCAGGACTCGCGGGGAGCCGTGCTTTAGCTCCAACAGAAGGACCGCCTCAGCCCCGTAGACGAGGAAGAAGGGGGTCTCGCCGGTGGGCTTGCTCGCCGTCATGCGGATGGACCAGAGCAAAGACTGCAGCTCGTCGAGCCAGCCTTTGCCGCAGGCCTCGAGCTTCTTCTTGAAGCTCCTCGTTTTGAGGCCCTTGAGGACCTCGGTGTTGGCATGCTCAGCAAGGCCGTTGCTTCGCGGGTGTGCCACCGAGGCGTAGCATACCTGCGTGCCGAGGCTGGTGTAGTAGGACCTGAAGAGGCCGCTTGTGAACTGGGAGCCGTTGTCGGTGATGATGCGGTTGGGAACTCCAATGTAACACCCCAAAAATCGGGTTATCGATTTTTGTGCTGTTATTCCTTCTTAGCTTTCCTCTCCCGAATTTTTCCTCTGAAATCTGGTGAGTGACCAGGTGAATCCAGACAATCCTCAGCCTCTCCATATCTTTCTCATGCTCAGGTGCCAGCCAAGCTTTCGTCAGTAAACCCCGAATCTCATTCAAACCCTAGTTCCAAAATATTGGAACTGGAAATCTTGCCTTTGCGTTTACAAAGGAGCTATCATTTTCCTTGCTCTGTTGATCCTCCCAAAATTTCCAGAGATCATCCCTCACTCATAAACCCTAGATGTGCAAAAATATTGCTAAGTCATATGCAATATTTCTCATCTAGAATTAATTCCTCTTTCTGCCTTTCTGAGAAATTAAATCCAGAAAAATATCTATCCATCTCCAAAGTTCATGAAAATTTGTGGAGATATTGTTTGTGATCATATTGAGCTCTCACAAAAATATTGGCCATAATTAAATCAGGGAAATTGCATTTTCCTATTTAAAGCCAATATTTCAATTTGGGGCCTTTCCAAAGGAACTACCATTTTGGTAACTAGGAAAAATCCCAAATAAATTTTAGAGCTTCTCCTATGCATATATTCACCATTTCCATCAAAATATCCAGTTCCACCAATTAAATTTTGAGCACAACATCCATTTGCAAATTCTGTCCAGATTTCCAGTTTGCAAAGGAAGTGTTTGTTCCCTTGATCTTTTTGGGCTGAAATTTTATAGGGTGGTTAACAATGACAAATCACCCCTGGATACCAAAAAATCAGCCCATTTCATCTAGCCAATTTTCCCCAGCAATTTATCTAAGTTTCTGTTCAGATTGCATCTCTGTGAAGGAAGTACCCTCATCGATGATCAATTTGAGCTGAAACTTTCCCAGATATCTCTCATGACCAAATCATCACTCTCCACCAAAAACCAGCTAATTCCATATAGCCATTTGACCCCTACTTCCTCATCTTCATTTCTGGTCAGTCTGGTGCTTTGTGAAGAAAGTACCAGCTAGACTTGTCCATTTGTGCTTAAACTTGGCCAGGATAACTACCTTAGTGAGTGGTCACTCTCAGCCAAAGATCAGGTCAAGACGAGCACTGTGGTGGACATGGCACATGTCAAACACCTTGCTGCCAGCAACTGTTTGATCAAGGTGCAGTCACACCAGTGCTCCCTATTCTTGTTTGAGGGTCCAAGTAAACTCAGCGAAGTGTGTAGATCATCCCAGACATGTATTGGCATCGAATGCGGCGTGGCACTGCCGTGGCCACGCGGTGACGACGGGGCAGAGCGTGCCAAACCGAGCTCTGTGCATTAGACGCTTCGGGAGCTCGCCTCCAGCAAGCTCTGGCTTGTCCGGGAGCGTCGGAGATCTCCCTAGCGCGCGCGTGAACCTCTTGGAGCCTTCTCCCCCTCGTCTTCTAGCCCGTGGATGGCTGTGCCGACATGGATTCGCCACCGGATGGCCGCCACGACGACGAGCTCTGGAAGCTCCGTCCATCATAGGCTAGCTCCTCCCCGAGCTATTTAAGGAGCCCCGAGACCCTCCCGTCCATCAGCAAGCACCACCCCCTTCCCATTCGAGCTCCCCGAGCTCTCTGCCTCGCCATGGCCGTAGTTCTGTCGCCGCCCATCCCCTCGAGCTAACCCAGCCCAGGCCCTTCCCCTCCTCTCTATTCCCCTCCCCGGCATCCCCAGTGCCCGCCTACGCCGCCGCCCCCTCCAATTTTGGGCCGGAGGAGCTCGCCGTGCCCGCATCCGACCATGGTAGTGGCGGCTGCCCGCCTTGAGCTGCTGCGGCCTCGGTCGTCTTCCACGGCCAGTAACTGCTCCCGCGGGTGCGGCGGAGCCCTGCAGCCGTTTCCCGCCCGCCGGCAGGCGCGGCCGCGCAGGGAGGCGCCGGCGACAAGCACGGCCCGAGCAGCCACGACCTTCCTCTGTTCAGCGTCGGGAGCTAGCAGAAGACAGGGGAGAGAGAGAAGGAGATAAGGCGGGGCCCGCTCGTCAGTGAGAGAGGAAAACTCAACCCGGGCCCGCTGTCAGGTTAAGTGGAGGTGGATTTTCAGAAAGACGTTTTCGAGTCGGCAAAGTGTATTATCCCGCGGCATCGACGGGAAATACGTTTTTGCTGTAGCGGAGGCGTAATCTCAGAAGACGCTTTCAATTTCCAGCCGGCGGCCGAAGTGGTTACTTTGCGAACGTTCATTCGTTAAGGGCCGAAATGCACAGTTTTCTGTCCGTTTCTCCGCTTAACGAACGAACGGCCTTTTTTCCGCGACCGTAACTCCGATTGAGGTAAAACCAACGCCCACGTCTTCAGTTCGTCGAGCCCTTTCCGATGGCATCATTTTCATAATGTTTTCACACTATGAAAATGACCATTTTTCCCTTGCCATTAATCAGCCCCCTTCGAGAGGGAAACTTTTCCGGCAAAACTTTCCGCGAGTTCATCGCACTTCTTCTCGGTGACTCCGTCAACCCCAAGGCAAGCCAACCTCTTATCATGAGCTCCGGACTTGCGTGATGACTTTGCTTGCACCCTGTGTATGTGTATTGCAGTATATTTCAGATCATCTGTTAGTTTGCACTTACATAGCCCTGTCATTTCATCCGTGCCTGATGCTAGTGTTATTTACCATGTGATATCATGAATTGCTGTCATATCATATTTTCTCATGCTATTGACAATATTTTCAATACCGTTATCATGTTAGTGCTATGATTTGATCTCATGCTATGATTGTCATGATTTTGCTATGCTGTTGCTAAGTAATTGTTCTTGCTCATAAATGTTGATGTTATAATGAGATGATGGAAAGATTAAATTGAAGTTGTGAACTAAACTTAGTTGGTTGATCAAGAGCCACCTACCCGGACTTATCCGTGCAGCCACATTTGCCGGTATGGGACGGCCTTGAATTGGTCTGGCTTTGTGCTCTTTTATCGGTACCACCAAACTAGGGAGGGTTATGCGCGCGTGCTACCCTGATCAGGTAGGCGGCGATAACCCTGTGAGCCCAGTTGTTTGTTTAGCCCGGGAGTTCCCGTTTGGGACAGTTTAGTTTGGCCATGACGGTGGCAGGTGTCACGAGGTGACACAGGGGCCACCCAGGACATGACCCTGGGAGGGTATGATTGTCGGTGGTACGATAGAGGAGTCACGGGTCAGGCAGGTTTCGTTGGAGCACCACAGGTCCACCCGAATGGGATCACGAGGCCAGGTACTCCATGGTGTGGGTAAAGTGCGCAACCTCTGCAGAGTGTAAAAACCTATTCGAATAGCCGCGTCCACGGTATTGGACAGTCCGTTTAGGCCTCTCTAGTATGGTCAACCGTGATAATGATAATAATGATGGAAGAACTTGTCTTATGTCCGGAAGTACTCGATGGGTTAAGAGTATTCCGAGGGATGTGCGACCACCCAGAAGAGAGAGTAAGTTGGTACTTGGTAACAGTAAGCAACTTAAGCACGGTTGACCAGTTTGCAAAGGAAGTGCTTGTTCCCTTGATCTTTTTGGGCTGAAATTTTTGAGGGTGGTTAACAATGAAAAATCACCGCTGGATACCAAAAAATCAGCCCATTTCATCTAGCCAATTTCCCCCAGAAATTTATCTAAGTTTCTGTTCAGATTGCATCTCTGTGAAGGAAGTACCCTCATGGATGATCAATTTGAGCTGAAACTTTCCCAGATATCTCTCATGACCAAATCATCACTCTCCACCAAAAACCAGCTAATTCCATCTAGCCATTTGACCCCTACTTCCTCATCTTCATTTCTGGTCAGTCTGGTGCTTTGTGAAGAAAGTACTAGCTAGACTTGTCCATTTGTGCTGAAACTTGGCCAGGATGACTACCTTAGTGAGTGGTCACTCTCAGCCAAAGATCAGGCCAAGAGGAGCACTGTGGTGGACATGGCACATGTCAAACACCTTGCTGCCAGCAACTGTTTGATCAAGGTGCAGTCACACCAGGGCTCCCTATTCTTGTTTGAGGGTCCAAGTAAACTCAGCGAAGTGTGTAGATCATCCCAGACATGTATTGGCATCGAATGCGGCGTGGCACTGCCGTGGCCACGCGGTGACCACGGGGCAGAGCGTGCCAAACCGAGCTCTGTGCATTAGACGCTTCGGGAGCTCGCTTCCAGCGAGCTCTGGCTTGTCCGAGAGCGTCGGAGATCTCCCTACCGCGCGCGTGAACCTCCTGGAGCCTTCTCCCCCTCGTCTTCTAGCCCGTGGACGGCTGTGCCGACATGGATTCGCCACCGGATCGCCGCCACGACGACGAGCTCTGGAAGTTCCGTCCATCGTCGGCTAGCTCCTCCCCGAGCTATTTAAGGAGCCCCAAGACCCTCCCGTCCATCAGCAAGCACCGCCCCCTTCCCATTCGAGCTCCCCGAGCTCTCTGCCTCGCCATGGCCGTAGTTCTGTCGCCGCCCATCCCCTCGAGCTAACCCAGCCCAGGCCCTTCCCCTCCTCTCTATTCCCCGCCCCGGCCTCCCCAGTGCCCGCCTACACCGCCGCCCCCTCCAATTTTGGGCCGGAGGAGCTCGCCGTGCCCGCATCTGACCATGGCAGTGGCGGCTGCCCGCCTCGAGCTGCTACGGCCTCGGTCGTCTTCCACGGCCAGTAACTGCTCCCGCGGGTGCGGCGGAGCCCTGCAGCCGTTTCCCGCCCGCCGGCAGGCGCGGCATCGCAGGGAGGCGCCGGCGACGAGCACGGCCCGAGCAGCCACGACCTTCCTCTGTTCTGCCTCGGGAGCTAGCAGAAGACAGGGGAGAGAGAGAAGGATATAAGGCGGGGCCCGCTGGTCAGTGAGAGAGGGAGAAGTCAACCCGGGCCCGCTGTCAGGTTAAGTGGAGGCGGATTTTGAGAAAGGCGCTTTCGAGTCGGCAAAGCGTATTTTCCCGCGGCCTCGAAGGTAAATACGTTTTCGCTGCAGCAGAAGCGTAATCTCAGAAGACGCTTTCAATTTCCAGCCGGCGGCCGAAATGCACAGTTTTCTGTCCGTTTCTCCGCTTAACGAACGAACGGCCTTTTCTCCGCGAGCGTAACTCCGATTGAGGTAAAACCAACGCCCACGTCTTCAGTTCGTCGAGCCCTTTCCGATGGCATCATTTTCATAATGTTTTCACACTATGAAAATGACCATTTTCCCTTGCCATTAATCAGCCCCCTTCGAGAGGGAAACTTTTCCGGCAAAACTTTCCGCGAGTTCATCGCACTTCTTCTCGGTGACTCCGTCAACCCCAAGGCAAGCCAACCTCTTATCATGAGCTCCGGACTTGCGTGATGACTTTGCTTGCACCCTGTGTATGTGTATTGCAGTATATTTCAGATCATCTGTTAGTTTGCACTTACATAGCCCTGTCATTTCATCCGTGCCTGATGCTAGTGTTATTTACCATGTGATATCATGAATTGCTGTCATATCATATTTTCTCATGCTATTGACAATATTTTCAATACCGTTATCATGTTAGTGCTATGATTTGATCCCATGCTATGATTGTCATGATTTTGCTATGCTGTTGCTAAGAAATTGTTCTTGCTCATAAATGTTGATGTTATAATGAGATGATGGAAAGATTAAATTGAACTTGTGAACTAAACTTAGTTGGTTGATCAAGAGCCACCTACCCGGAATTATTCGTGCAGCCACATTTGCCGGTATGGGACGGCCTTGACTTGGTCTGGCTTTGTGCTCTTTTATCGGTACCACCAAACTAGGGAGGGTTATGCGCGCGTGCTACCCTGATCAGGTAGGCGGCGATAACCCTGTGAGCCCAGTTGTTTGTTTAGCCCGGGAGTCCCCGTTTGGGACAGTTTAGTTTGGCCACGACGGTGGCAGGTGTCACGAGGTGACACAGGGGCCACCCAGAACATGACCCTGGGAGGGTATGATTGTCGGTGGTACGATAGGGGAGTCACGGGTCAGGCAGGTTTCGTTGGAGCACCACAGGTCCACCCGGATGGGATCACGAGGTCAGGTACTCCATGGTGAGGGTAAAGTGCACAACCTCTGCAGAGTGTAAAAACCTATTCGAATAGCCGCGTCCACGGTATTGGACAGTCCGTTTAGGCCTGTCTAGGATGGTCAACCGTGATAATGATAATAATAATGGAAGAACTTGTCTTATGTCTGGAAGTACTCGATGGGTTAAGAGTATTCCGAGGGTTGTGCGACAACCCAAAAGAGAGAGTAAGT
This sequence comes from Elymus sibiricus, assembly GCA_039707655.1. Taxonomy (NCBI): domain Eukaryota; kingdom Viridiplantae; phylum Streptophyta; class Magnoliopsida; order Poales; family Poaceae; genus Elymus; species Elymus sibiricus. Next base: position 336,636,828 of record CM077666.1, read on the forward strand.
TGGTACTTCGTAACAGTAAGCAACTTAAGCACTTAATCTGTTAATTGCCATGGCATGCCATGTTGTGTAGTTGTTATGCCTGATCCATGTTATGCCATGTTTGATCCTTGTTTTCCAGTTAATTCTATGCCATGCCTTGAGTAGATTCTTACATGAGCATACGGCTTGCTTGGTTATCTTCTTGTTTGGATGCTATGTATTTGGTTGTCTTGCGAGTACATTCAAAGTACTCACCTGGCCTTGCACGTGGCCAGTTGCAGGAGAAGATCTGTCGTGCTAGACCGTAACCCAGCCAGTCCTGTGCATTGTGGAGCCCAGCCAGAGACGTCGTTGCCACTGAACCAAGACCTCCGCTGCCACTTAGTTAGCCTTGGAGTCATGTAATATTGTTGTAATCAACAATGTTGTAAAACTCCATTTCCTATAATAAAGCCATTTTGTGCCTGTAATTTCTGTATCATGTCTCAGACGTGCGCCAGGTCTTATCCTGGGACTGGCGTGCGTCGGCCCTCTATTGGGGTGCCACATCCAAAGCGGCTCACGAGGCCCTTAATGAACTTGATAGCGGAGCCTGCCGGGATGGTGCGTACAGGTTTGACCTCTGCCCACTTGGTGAACTTGTCGACGACGACGTAGAGGTAGCAGTATCCACCGGCCGCGTGAGGGAAGAGCCCCAGGATATCCAGCCCCCAGACCATGAAGGGCCATGAGAGGGGAATCTTCTGGAGGCCCTGCGCCGGTTGGTGGATCTGCTTGGAGTGGAACTGGCAGGCCTCGCAGGCTTGGACCAGCACGGTGGCATCGCGCAACGCAGTGGGCCAGTAAAAGCCGCTGCGGAACACCTTGCCGACAAGGGTACGTGACGAGGAGTGGTGGCCGCAGTCTCCTCCATGGATGTCGGCGAGTAACTCGCGCCCTTGCTCTGCCGAGATGTATCTCAGGGAGACGCCATTGGGGCGCCTGCGGTACAACTCGCCATCTTGTAAGCAGTAAGCAGTGGCCTGCCGGACCACACGCTCTGCCTCTGAGTCTTTCTCCGGGAGGGTGCCGCGGAGCAAGTTGGCCTTGAACTCCGCGGCCCAGCTATCTGCTTGAGGCTCCAGTGCCAGCAGTAGGCGGGCTACTGAGGCTGGGCCGCAGTCTGGCGCGCCCGTGGGTGGTGCGGGCGGCAGTTCTTCACGAAGGAGCATGGTGTTTGCAGCAAGGGGCGCAGCTGACCGCTTGAGGAGCCTTTCCTCGAAAATGCCGGGGCTCTGAGGCTCGCGGCGGGATGCTCGTTTGGCAATATCGTCACCCTCCTTGTTGCTGCTGCGGGGGATGTGCTGCAGTTCCAGGCCAAGAAAACGCTTCTCAAGTTTACGTACCTCTTCCAGGTAAGCGGCCATGTGCTCGTCCTTGGGCTTGTAGCTTTTGTTGGTGTCGGGGGGATGAACCCCGGGTAAGCAACGGAGCCCGAACCCCTTCTCAAAAAATCATCGGAGCAGGTCAAGTCCCTCAGGCCGACTTGCCAGTACGCCGGCTCCCCAGCGCGAGCCGGCTCGGCACGGCGACCCGGCCTGGCCGGCTGGCCCATGCCGGCTGGCCATGAGGGGACGAAGCCTTCGCGACGAAGCAAGCGTGGCTACAGCGCTCCTTCCTTTACGCTGACAGAACAGGCGAGGCTGCAGCTTTCCTTGCGCCCCCGCCCAAGGCGGGCGGTGTCAGGGAGGCACGGTCCTGTAGAAACAACGGCGCCGACCTCCCTCTAACGACGGACAAGACGCGCCACAGTGCCTCGTACCCAGACTGACGATGGAAAAGACGCGCCACAGTGCCTCATACCCAGACCGACGAGAGACAAGACCCGCCACAATGCCCCGCGCCAGGCAGGTGCGGCGCACCTGGCGACACGGCAGCCCGGCGACCCGGCGACTCGGCGGCTCCCACCACCGGCTCCCGGTCAATGACACCAGGGGCCCGCGCCTTTGTAAACATTACCATTGTAACCCTGGGGATCGGCCTATAAGACCCCCAGGGAGGCCTCCATGCAGAGGGGCTGGCTTCCTTCGGTTCACTCTCTCCCATTGCATAGTTGCTCTTCACTTCTCTTTAGTGACTCCTCGCTCCAGAGAACACACACACACCCTCGCCGGAGAGGCAGAACGGTGGCCTAGCCCCTTCTCACTCCTCCGTCCGAACAGCTCCAGGAGCGACCTTGTAGCCCTTGTGCTTCCCATACTACACTCGGCAGGATTAGGGGTGTTACCTCTCCAGAGGGCCCCGAACCTGGGTACGTCTCATGTCTCGCACTTGCTCGTGCCAACCTCGCCTCCGGAACCCACCGGCGTCCTCTCGTAGCGCCACCTCTTTAGCCATCTTATGGCATCTGCCGTGAAAATACCACGACAGTTGGCGCCCACCGTGGGGCTGCTCGCGGCGTCGGCCGGAGTCAAGTTCCGGACGAGGCCCTTCACCAGCTCCGACGAGCGCATCGTGCATGGTCTGGTCCGCGCTCCCCGCGCGGCCGACTCGGCCGGCTGCGGCGCTCCGCCGGGTGCGGACACCGCTTGTCCCGCAGGCTGCTTCATCGTCCCCTTCGGCGCGCTGCGCGTCTTCGTCGCGCTCGTCCCTGACGTGTTTCCCAGCGAGGTGCGCTGTTTCGCCGACTCCCCCGTCCCCGTTGGCTGCGCTGTCTCCGACGACGTCGCGGGTGTCTGCGCCCGCGCGGAGGTGCTGACCATCGGCACTAGCGCCGGCTCCCCGCGCGACAAGGAGAAGGCCGCCGCGGCTGCAGCCCCGCCGCGCCGGGCCGACCCGCTCTGCGAGATGATCCGGAGTCTGCAAGCCCCCATCACGCCCGACGCCAACATGGCTGCTGCAGCGGCTCAGCTCAATGAGGACCGTGAGCATCTGTTGGCCGAGGCCACGGAGCTCGCGGCAACGCGGCGCCGGCTGGAGTCCGCCCAGCGAGAGTACGACAGCGCCCACGGTTTCACGCCGGCCGCCGCCGAGCCCAGCCGGGTCGCGGAGGTGCGGATCCGTGGAGGCGCAATCGGCCGTGCGCTAGGCGCAGGCCGGCCCGTCTACGACACCCTCGTCAAGAACATGCGCGCGGCGCAGGCGGCCATGGCGGATCTCGAATTCCTGGAGGGCGAGGAGCTGCTGTAGCAGCAGCAGTGAATCCGCGACCTCATCGCCGCGGCGAACGAGCAACAGCAGCGTTTCGACCCAGCTCAGCCGTCCGCCTCCGCCTCGGGAAAAACCGGAGACCCGGAGAGGGCCCTCCAGGACGCACGACAGACGTCCTCACACGCCACTAGCGCAAGCCGCTCTGGTCGGTGCCGGTCCTGTCGGAGCCGGCATAACCACGCCACCACCGCTGGAGACGGCAATGTTGGCGAGACGGCCGGCGACGGCCGGGTTTGGCAGCCGGAGCCTCCCGTGCGTCCGGCTCGGCGGCCCGAGCAGGCCCCAGAGGCTCCTGCCCCCCGCGGTCCCGTGGCTGACCGTATCGGTCCCCGCGGACCCGTGGCTAACCGACTCGGCCCCCGCGAGCCCTACGACGAAAGCGACGCCCGTCACCGCATCGACCGGCTGGCGCGCTCCACGGCCCTGGAGGAGGAGAGCTCTGTCGGCCTGGTGTGCTTTGGCCCCCGCATCCATGAGGAGCCCTTCCCCAAAGGTTTCTTGCTGTCCCGCGACTCCCCAAAGTACACCGACGCCACCAAGCCGGAGGACTGGCTGACCGACTACACCACGGCCGTCGGCATAGCCGGCGGCAACCGGCAGGTGGCCGTGCGCTACGTCCCCCTAATGCTGCTCGGCTCGGCCCGGACGTGGCTTAACAGCCTGCGAGCCGGCAGCGTGAACTCTTGGCTGGATTTCGAAGACGCATTCATCCACAACTTCACCAACACGGACAAGCGCCCCGGCAAGCGTCGCCAGCTCTCCATGTGCATCCAGAAGCCGGGCGAGCCCCTTCGCGATTTCCGCACGCGATGGATGGAGCTGCGCAACTCCTGCGAGGGCGTCCACGAGGTCCAGGCCAACTAGTACTTCATCGACGGGTGCCTAGACGGCACTCTGGTCAAGCACCGGCTGGTGTGCGACGAGCCGAAGACCCTGGCGGAGCTCATGGCTGTGGCAGACAAGTACGCTACGGCCGACTCCGCGATGAATGTGAAGGTCACGATCGACGCAGACGGCAAGCTCCTCACGGCCCAGCCGGCTCCCCCCAAGCCGGCTGGCGACAACAATCAGCGCCGGCAAGACAACAACCACAACGGCAGGCGTAGGAACGACTAGCAAGCGCCCCGCTACGACAACCGGCAGGTCGCCACGGTGGAAGGGGAGCAGCCGGCCGAGCAAGGCTCCAGCCAGCGCCCGCGCACCCGCAAGGCCGCCTGGCAGCCCAAGCTATCCTTCGAGCAGATGCTCGACGCCCCCTGCAAGAACCATAGCGGCGCGAAGCCGTCGACGCACACGCTCCGACAGTGCAGCTTCACCCAACGCCTATTGAAGGGCAACCTTCCGCCTCCGCCACCCGGAGCCGGCGGAGCCGGCTCGCGGCAGCCACCGATCCCGCCGCCTCCACCGCCACCTGGCGCCCTCGCCGACGACCCTTTCCCGCGCCCTGACGCATCCTACGTCGTCTTCACCACCGAGGGGGATGACAAGCACGCCAAGCGCAAGCACGCGGCCGAGGTGAACGCCATTGTCCCTCTGGTTCCCCAGTACATGCACTGGTCCAACCGGCCGGTCAGCTGGACCCGGGATGACCATCCGGCCATCATGCCCACGCCGGGTGGCTACGCCCTCGTGCTCGACCCCACCTTCGTCTTCGAGAAACGCACCTGCCGCTTTTCGCGGGTGTTGTTCGACGGCGGTAGCAGCATCAACATCCTGTACCGCGACACCATGACCAAGCTCGGCATCGAGGCGCGGCAGCTGGAGCCGACCCGGACGGTGTTCCACGGCATCGTGCCGGGTCTCTCCTGCTCTCCGATCGGCGGGTCCGGCTTGACGTCCTGTTCGGCTCCAACAGCCACTTCCGCCGCGAGCCGATCTGGTTAGAGGTGGTCGATCTGGCCAGCCCCTACCACGCGTTGCTGGGCCGGCCAGCGATGGCCAAATTCATGGCGGTCCCCCACTACGCCTACCTAAAGTTGAAGATGCCGGGTCCCAAGGGCCTCATCACCATCGTCGGCGACTACAAGAAGTCTCTCGAGTGCGCCAAAGCCGGCTCCCAGCTCGCCGAGTCGGTGGTCTTCGCCGAGGAGAGGCGCCAGCTCAACCGGATCGTGGCGCTGGCTAACGCGCAGCCGGCCATGCCGACTCCGCCCAAGCCGGCCGACGAGTCCTCCTTCAAGCCGGCCAAAGACACGAAGAGGGTCCCGCTCAACCCGGCCGACCCCAGCTCCAGCAAGTACGTCGTCGTGGGCACCGGCCTCGACATCAAATAGGAAGGCGAGCTCAGCGATTTCCTCCGTGAGAATCAGGATATCTTTGCATGGTCTCCCAAAGACATGCCGGGTGTCCCGAGGGAATTCGCCGAGCACAAACTTCAGGTCCGCAAGGACGCCAAGCCTGTTCGACAGCCGCTACGCCGCTTCTCCGAGGAGAAGCCAAGAACCATCGGTGAAGAGATCGCCCGGCTGCTCAAAGCCGGGTTCATCATGGAAGTGTTCCACCCCGAGTGGCTGGCCAATCCAGTCCTCGTCCAGAAGAAAAATGGCACCTGGCGCATGTGCATCGACTACACCAGCCTGAACAAGGCATGCCCCAAAGACCCGTTCGCTCTGCCCCGGATCGACCAAGTCATCGACTCCACAGCCGGCTGCGAGCTCCTGTCCTTCTTGGACGCCTACTCCGGCTACCACCAGATCAAGCTGGACCCGGCCGACGCCCTCAAGACGTCCTTCATCACGCCCTTTGGGGCGTATTGCTACATCACCATGTCGTTCGGCTTGAAGAATGCCGGCGCCACCTTCCAACGCTGCATGCAGAAATGCCTGCTTCCCCAGCTCGGCAGAAATGTGCACGTCTACGTCGACGACATCGTGGTGAAGACCAAGCAGCACCTCACCCTCATGGCCGACCTCAAGGAGACCTTCGCCAACCTGCGCTGGTTCCAGATCAAGCTCAACCCGGAGAAATGCGTCTTCGGCGTGCCGGCTGGCCAGCTACTCGGCTTCCTCATCTCGGCGCGCGGCATAGAAGCCAACCCGGAAAAGATCAAGGCAATCGAGCGTATGCGCAAGCCGACCCAGCTGCGCGACGTCCAGAGGTTCACCGGCTGCTTGGCCTCTCTCAGCCGGTTCGTCAGCCGGCTGGGGGAGAGGGCCCTGCCCCTCTATCAGCTGATGAAGAAGACGACGGCGTTCGAGTGGAGCGACCAAGCGGACGAAGCTTTCCGCGACCTCAAGCGCATGCTGTCCACCGCGCCCGTCCTGGCCGCGCCAGCTGAGAAAGAGCCACTCCTGCTGTACGTCGCCGCCACCTCCCGAGCCGTTAGCACGGTGCTGGTCGTCGAGCGCCCGGAGGAGGGCAAGATGCAGCCGGTTCAGCGCCCAGTGTACTTCCTGAGCGAGGTGCTATCCGCCTCCAAGCAGAACTACCCCCACTACCAGAAGATGTGCTACGGCGTGTACTTCACCGCCAAGAAGCTGAGGCAGTACTTCCAAGAGCATACCATTACCTTGGTGAGCACGGCCCCCATCGGCGAGATCATGGGCTGCCGGGATGCCTCTGGCCGGGTGGCCAAGTGGGCCATCGAGCTACCCGGCCACACGATCCTCTACGAGCCCCGCACCACCATCAAGTCTCAAGCACTGGCCGACTTCCTCGTCGACTGGACCGAGACCCAGTACCTGCCGCCGGCGCCCGAGTCGACTCACTGGCGCATGCACTTCGACGGCTCCAAGATGTGCAACGGTTTGGGAGCCGGCATCGTGGTATCTTCCCCCAAGAACGACCGGCTACGGTACGTACTGCAGATCCATTTCGCCGCCTCCAACAACGTTGCCGAGTACGAAGCTCTCGTACATGGCATCCGGCTGGCCAGGGAAATCGGCATCCAGCGCATCCTCTGCTACGGCGACTCGGACCTGGTGGTGCAGCAAGTTTCCGGCGACTGGGACGCCAAAGACGCCAACATGGCCAGCTACCGCTTCCTGGTCCAGCAACTCTCCGGCGGGTTCGACGGTTGCGAGTTCCTCCACGTCCCCCGCGCAGACAACGAAGCAGCTGGCGCACTGGCGAAAATGGGCTCCACCCGGCAAGCCATCCCATCCGGCGTCTCCCTCGAGCACCTACGGAAGCCGTCCATCAAGCCGTCTCCCGAGTCGGAATCCATCTTCGTCCCAGACGACCCCGACGCGCCACCGCCCAACCCTGGAGTTCCCGTCTCCCCCTCGGGGACCGCCGTCTCCAGCTCGGGGACAGCCGGCTCCGGCTTGGGGACTGCCGGCTCCGGCTCGGGGACTGCCGGCTCCGGCTCGGGGACTGCCGCCTCGGATCCCATCCCGGTGGCCGTCTTCGCCGTGGTAGCAGCTCCGTCCTCGGCCTGGACGATCCTCGCCTTCCTGGAAGACGGCGACCTGCCCAACGACGAGACCGAAGCCCGGCAAGTGCAACGGCGAGCATCCGCCTATAGCATCATCAACCATGAACTCGTCAAGCGCAGCACGACCGGCGTGTTCCTGCACTGCGTCGAGCAGGACAAAGGGATCGAGATCCTCCTCGACATCCACCAGGGCGAGTGCGGGCACCACACCGCTTCGCGGTCCCTGGTGGCCAAGGCCTTCCGCCACGGTTTCTACTGGCCCACGGCCTTGCAAGACGCCGAGGAGCTGGTCCTCAAGTGCGAGGGCTGCCAACGCTTCAGCAAGCGCAGCCACCAGCCGGCTTCAGCCCTCCAAACCACCCCGATCACGTGGCCCTTCGCCGTCTGGGGGCTCGACATGGTGGGGCCCTTCAAAACCGCCCGAGGCGGCATGACACATCTGCTGGTCGCCGTCGACAAGTTCACCAAGTGGATCGAGGCGAGACCGATCAAGAAGCTCAACGGGCCCACGGCCGTCCGGTTCATCAAGGATATCGCATCTCGCTACGGCGTTCCCCACAGCATCATCACGGAGAACGGCACCAACTTCGCCAAAGGTGCGCTGGCCCACTACTGCTCCGCATCCGGCATCCGGCTCGACTGGGTCTCCGTCGCACACCCCCAGTCGAACGGCCAGGTCGAGCGGGCGAACGGCCTCATCCTAGCCGGCATCAAGCCGCGACTCGTCGAGCCGCTCATCCGCTCACCCGGCAGCTGGCTCGACGAGCTGCCGGCCATCCTCTGGAGTCTCCGGACGACACAAAACCGCTCCACCGGGTTCACCCCGTACTTCCTCACCTACAGAGCCGAAGCAATCATTCCAACCGACGTCGAGTTCGACTCGCCCCGGGTGACCATGTACACAGAAGCCGAGGCAAAGGAGGCACGCGAAGACGGCGTCGACCTGCTCGAGGAGGCGCGCCTCCTGACCCTCAGCCGGTCAGCCATCTACCAAAAAGGCCCGCGCCACTACCATAGCAAGAAGATCAAACCCCTCGCATTCCGCGAGGGCGACCTCGTGCTTCGGCTCGTCTAGCGGACAGCCGGCCAGCACAAGTTGGCCTCCCCCTGGGAGGGCCCCTTCATCGTCAGCAAGGCTCTTTGCGACCGGAACGCGTACTACCTCATCGACACGCAGAAGCCGAACAAGCGCACGCGAGACGCAGCCGGCGAGGAGTCCAGCCGGCCCTGGAACGCGGAGCTCCTCCGTCCGTTTTACAGTTGAACTCATGCATGTATGTATCACCACCTTTTGGATTTAATGAAAGCAGCAAGCACCCCCCCCCGTGCGACAGCAGGCGCCCACCGAGTTGGCCCAGCTGGCTCGGGGGCTTGGTTTTCCCTTTTTTACTAAGATCTGTGTCTACACACTTCCCCGTTTTCGTTTCACCTGCCGAGTCGGCCCAGCCGGCTCGGGGGCTAGCCGGCCAGACCTCGCCTCGCCATTTCTCCTTAAGTCCATTTCGAAGCATACGAACCGCCACAGCCCTCTCTTCGCCAGCCACAGCCGGCTCCCGGCTGTCCGGCCGGCAAGAGCCAAAGGCCGGAAGCATCGTCACGTAAGAACGGCTAAGGAGGAGAGCCCGGTTCGGCCAACCCGGCCCTCCCCGCCCTCACTAATTCGCCGCACGACCGGCTACGCGCCAGGCGGCTTCGCCGCCTGCCGCCAGCCGGCCCAGTGGGTGTTTCGCTCGCGCTCAATGTCCGAAAAAGCCTAAGTATTATGCATCCCCTCTCAAGGCCGAATCCCCGTCCTAGCCACAGTCAGCAACCCGGCTGTCCGGCTAGCGGGAAGGAAACCCGAAGAAAAGACAAACAGGAAAAAGGCCCAAAGACGAACAACAAAGAGCGAAAACACGACAGTTGGCGCCACAATATTTATATACAGCATGGTCCTTCGGCCACAAGTTCATTACATAGAACTACACCCCCAGTGGGTGGACCTGCTACCTAACAAAATTTAAGTACAGGAAGGATAAAACGGAAAAATGCTATGCTAAGCGGCACCCGCGTCGTCTCTGGCCGGCGTCGGCTCAACCGAGGTGGATGCAGCCGCCGGGTCGGACCTGGAGTTCTCTGGCCTCTCGGTCGTCGCGGTGTCGTCCGGCTTGGCCTCGTAATCGGCGTAGGCCCCCGTCTCGGCCAAGCTACCGTCCGGATCATTGAGCTGCAGGCCGAACTCGTCGGCAGGGAGCTCCTCGCCGTCTTTCGTCTACTCCAAGACGAATTCGTCGTACGGAGCGAACGAGGCCAAGTAGCTGGCCCGCCCGGCGATCAGCCGTGCCTGCGCCGCCAACTGCTCCTCCGCGCCAACCCGCTGTGCCGCCAGGCGGTCAAGATCCACACCGGGATACCACGATGCCACAAATTGCAGCGTCGTCTCCGCGCCGGCGCGAGCCGTAGATGCCCTCCACGCGCCGAGCCGGTCCACGCCGGCCTCCAGCCACCGCGCCAGCCGGGTGACGCTGTTCGGTGCCACCGCGCTCGGCCAAAGGCTCCGCGTCATGGCCAGGCCGGGATCGAATAGCCGGCGCATGTGGCCCTCGACGGCTCCAAGACTGGCCTCGCCGGCCAGGATGATATCCGACAAGGTCCAGGCGGCGTAAACATCGACGTCCGCCCCTAGCGCGCGCTGGTCCACCCGGTGGGCATACACGGCCGCATCGGCCGCCTCCTGCGTTTTGGGGAAGACTCCTGCCAAAGAAGGAAATGAGTTAGCCAAAAGAAAACAACTTGCCGGCTCGGCCAGCTGGATTGAATAAAAAATGGTACTCACGGGCGAAGGCCTCATCGAGGTGCTGCGCCTCGCTCAGCATCCCGTGCTCCCGCCCGGCCGATGCGCGGGCCTAAGCCTCGAGGTCCTTCTCAAGCTGGGCGACCCTCCTGCCGGCGTCCGCCAGCTCCACGGCCGTCTTGCCACGCTCTTCCGCCAGCCGGCCCAGCTCCGTTTGGTGGGCCTCCTCTGCCTTGGCCTTCTCGGCCGCCAGCCGGTCCACCTCGGCCTGGAACCGGTCGCGGTCGGCGACGGCAAGATCGCGCTGCTCGCCGGCTTCGGCAAGCCGGCCTCGGAGACCCGGCACCTCGGCCGCATCAGCTGCGCGACAAAGTTCCCGGTCAGACGTCGGAAGCAAGGACAAAAAGATTAGAAGAAAAAGACAAAGCTATAAGATTCGACCCGGCTGCTACGCAGTCCGGCCCGAATCTCGGGGGCTACACCCAGTGGGTGCGCTGGCGCGCATCCACTGAAGGCATGCAAGACGTACCTTGGACCCGGCGCAGCTCCTCCTCCTTGGCGGCGAGCTGGGTTTTGGCCTCGCGGAACCGCTCCCGGAGCCGGTTGTACGCGCTGGCCCGAAGGTCGTACAGATGCTGCGCGCAAACAGAAGATTAGAAAAATGCAAAAGGACAAGCCGAACCTCGGGGGCTACACCCAATGGGTGCGCTGGCGCGCCCCCACTGATTCAGCAACCAAGACAAACAAAGAAGAACGGACTTACCGCGACCGCCTGCTCCAGCCGCCGCGCCGCCTCCTGCTCCTCCCGGACGAAGGCCTGCAGGCGCTCGCTCCGACCGCGAAGCTGTGAGCGCAAGGTGTTGTGGTATTTTCATGGCAGATGTCCTCATAGGACTTGATCTCGAAGCCATCGCGTAAGTAGTAGACCGAAGGGGTTAAACGAGGAACACGGGAGGCAAGGTTTACCCAGGTTCGGCCCCTCTCGTGGAGGTAAAAGCCTACTCCTGCTAGATGTATTGAAGATCTAGATTATAAGGGTTTTGGAACTTGTCTAGCCCTAGCTCTCGAAAGGTTTCAACGTGATCCCTCAAGCCCCAGGGCTCCCCCTTTATATATAGGCGGATGTCCGGGGCTTGCATAAGAGTCCGGGTCGGGATAGCGATCCGAGCCCAACTCTCCTTTACTTGTTTCCTAAGTTATACCTCGAGGCGGTTTGCACATACCGCCTCTCACGGCGGGTCTTGGGCCGGCCCTTCCTTGGGCGGCTCTTCTTCTGGGCCTCTTGAGAACGCTCCGGCCCACCTGGCCCACCTTCAATAAAAATCCCCGGAACCCGGCCCTAAACGGGCGGGTCTCACCGAAAGATACTTCCCTGACATTAGCCCTCAGGTTGACTTGAACTGGTTCTGGACAACCTTGTCTTCATACAAACCTCTCTTTGACATTTGGCGAGTCTCCGCAGAACCCGCCACTTCTGAATATTTCTTAATTGTTTTTCTTTTAAACCCGTTCGCCTTATGATGTCACCGAATCTTTAAAACGGATCTTTCCATGACATCATCCATATCTCAAATGAATCGATTAGGCACGAAAATCGGGGCGTCGGGATACTGTAGATCCATAATTTCCGCCCCGACTCTTGAGCATCCCATCCTGTTATAAATACCCCCTGGGTCATTCTTTTATCATTTTCCCCTTCGCCTTCCTCCTCTCTCTGCTCGAGCCGCCGCAGCCCCATTCTGCATCACGAGCTCATCAGCCACCGGAGGGGACTCAGCTTCAACGCACCCCCGTCGCCGTCTGCAACCGCGCCGCGTCTCCATCAGATTTCAGGTACCCATTGTTCCTCCTCCTCCTAGGGTTCCGCCATTATCATAGCTCAAGCTCCGCCTCGGTTTCTCCATGGTCGCCGCCGCCGGCCACATCTTGATGCTTCCAAGGCATAGAAACAGCGCCGTTGATTCCCCCTTAAACTCAGGAGTCAATCTTGCATAAAAACAGATCTAAGAAAAACCCATCTGTGATGACCTGCTGCTGCCTTATGAACAGTAACCAGAACTGCTTTTTTCCTCATTTTTACAGACTTCTTGATCCAAAATTTCACCTCCCTCGGTAAAAAGCTGTTATTGCAGACTTAGTAAAAATTTTCGCCTCGCCGAGCAGCCCTCACTTGTGGCGACTTATGTAAGCCGCCGTATATATTTAATGATTTTTCCAACCATATGTCTCAGACCCTAGAAACATAATCAAACTGCCGTCTTTCATTTCTTGTAACATCCCTTACTTTGTGCCGAAAGCCGCTAACTCAACCCTTTGCTCCATTAACTAGGATGACAAAGAAAACAATTGAATGCAACTGGGTTCCTTCTGAGATCACCAAAGATTTTCTCAAAAATGCCATTCAGACAGGCATACTGAAAGGAGCTACTAACTGCCGACTTGCAAGAGGCGAATGTCCCCCAACGCCTAAAGAAGGAGAAGTTATTATATTCCTTGATCATGTGGAGAGGGGATTTTCCCCTCCCGGCTCCAAGTTCTTTAGGGACCTTCTGAACTTCTATGGGCTGCATCCACAAGATCTTTCTCCCAATTCAATTGTCAACATGAGCCAATTTGCAGTGATATGTGAAGCTTATCTTCAGATAGAACCTACAGTTCTATTGTTTCGGGAATGCTTCTATGTCAACAAACAAACTGAGACCGCCCAAGGCCGTCATCAAGAGCTTGGTGGCGTTTCTTTCCAGAAGCGACGAGGGGTCACCTTCCCTGGAGCTGATCTGCTAAGCCACCCCAAGGGCTGGGGCAAGTCTTGGATATACTGTAAGGCGCCGGTTCCTGAAGGAGAACACCCACTGCCGGGTTTCAGGCCAGGGCGCTTGGATCACAAAAAGAAATACCCTCCCAGGCCTACACCAGCGGAACAAGCAGAGCTGAAACCTTGGATGGATAAAATATCTGCCTTGGCCGCCAACGGCCTGGAAGGAGCCGATTTAATCCGTTGCTGGCTGTCATGGAAGATCCAGCCACTAGGTCTCCGGAATAAACTGGTGCATGAATACTCCGGCTTACAGGATCCGCAAAGGATCAGTGCCACAGACATCTCCTTGTCGTCTGTAATTAATCAGATGAGAATTATTGTCAACTTACCAGACAAATACACTGGCGAGTTTGGCTTGGCGCCTTTCACCAAAACTAACCCGCCACCAGCAGTAAGAAACTTTCAAGCAATCTCTTATTTTTCTGCTTAAACTTTCATATCATGAAAACCTTTTCCCTAATAAACCACAGGCGGATAGCTCCTTCTGGCCAGCGAGGCCGATGTTGAAAGAAATAGCTACAAAGGGCCAGAAGAAGATGGGGAAAAAAACCGTTGCTAAGAAGAAGAAGCATAATACCATCAATCCTTTAGAGGTGGATCCGTCCATCTTAGAATCCTCTAAAGATGAGTCAGAGGCAAGTACATAACTTGAATCAATCTGTCTTTCATCTGCAACTTTCTGCTGATAACTTTAATTTGTACCTTTCCAGGACGAAGAAGAAGAGGAAGACCAGGATGAAACTGAGGTAACTTCAACCTTGCCTGACTTTGATATTCATAAACCTAGGAAAAACAGAGTTGCTGTGAGAAAATATCCTTTTTCTCATCCTTTTGCTCGTTTGGACCCATATTATTCATGGAAGACGTCTCAGCACGCCGAGCTCCGCCAAACTGATTGTGGCGGCTCTAGCACTGGTATGGGCGGGTCGGACGCCGATGCGGGCGGCTCTCATAAGCGCCCTCGTGAGGTACTTCTTCACCCGACTCTTCTGTTTCCCAAAGCCGGCTTGTTTAAACGACCTCTTAATCCTGAAGATCCGGACTATCAGGAAACATCCTCTGATGATGCCGCCTCAGAGTCGCCAGATACGACTTTTGTTATTAAAGCAGGGTAAAGATACAATCACCCTTATTCTCACTCCTCTTACATAAAGCAAAAGATAATACTTATTGAGGTCTTTGTCAAAAATGCAGGGTTACCTCCAAGAAACTAAAACCCACAACTTCTGCCTCGTCTCCGCCTCCTGAAGGTTCTGAAGACCCGGCCAAAGACACAGAGGAAAGGGCCAATGATCCTCCTCTGCCAGATGTTTCCACCGCTCCAGAGACTCAGGTTTCTTTAGAACCAGATATGGCAGCGCCGGCTGCTAACATTGAACAACAGCCGGATACTATTATACCCTCCTTCGACATTGAAGAAGGTACTGTTGCTACTGCCACTGCCACCGCCCCAGACTCATCGGCGGCTTTGGGCAAATCTTCCTTTGAAGCCACGTCTTCTAAAGAGAAGAATAAATTAGATCTCTCCTCCTTGAAGAGTGCTGATTTAAATGACCTTCATGAAGCCTTTCAGACTCGACTACTTGAGAGTCAGGAGATTGCCAAGACCTTGGCCAACAAACCAAAGGTGAGTCATAATTTACTTATGGCCCTTATTAGTCGCCCAAACCTGCATATTAGTAATTTCATAGTTGTATGAAGGTTTGTAAGCTTACATATTTGAAAATACATAAATACACACATGCAGTCCCCAAGAGCCGGCTGTTTTCTTGAAACAGCCGGGTCTTACATGGAGCAAAGAACCACATGCTTATATAGAACAAAGAGCCAATTGTAGTCCCCAAGAGCCGGCTGTCTTCTTGAAACAGCCGGGTCTCAGAGCAAAGAACCACCTGTAGTCCCCAAGAGCCGGCTGTCTTCTTGAAACAGCCGGGTCTTATAGCAAAGAACCACATGTAGTCCCCAAGAGCCGGCTGTCTTCTTGAAACAGCCGGGTCTTAGAAGCAAAGAACCACATGTAGTCCCCAAGAGCCGTGAGCCAAAAGAAACCGTGGCGGAAAGCCTTTGCCACCAATGATTTAGAGCCGGCATGATGACCACAGTCGCCGGAGTGTATCTCATTGAGGATATTCCGGCCTTCATCAGGCGATACGCAGCGCTGAAAGACGCTTGTGGCACTTCTTCGGTGCAACTCGCCATTGACAATGGTCATGGATTTGGACCTTCTCACAATCAGGCGGGCTTCAATCTCGTCAGCTGGCAAGACGCCACGAGTCAGATAATCCAAGTATGGGACAGTCCAATCCGGGATCTCATGGAGAGCCGCCACGAGCTGGGCCTCCGGGTCTGGGACAGCAAGGTCCTCCTCCGTTGGCAGCTTAACTGACGGGTTATGGAGCACATCCAGGAAAACATTTGGAGGAATCGGCTTTCGCTGCGAACCAAGTCGTGATAAAGCATCAGCCGCCTCATTCTGCCGCCGATCAATGTGATCCACCTGATAACCCTTGAAGCAACTAGCCACATTAGTAACAGCTTGTCTGTAAGCCACCATGAGCGGGTCTTTAGAATCCCAAGTCCCTGAAACTTGCTGTGCCACCAGATCAGAGTCGCCTAGGCACCTAACCCGGCTGAGATTCATCTCCTTTGCAATCCGGAGCCCATGGAGCAGGGCCTCATACTCTGCAGCATTATTAGTGCAAGGGAACATAAGCCGCAAAACATAGCAGAACTTTTCACCTCGAGGGGAAGATATTATAACTCCAGCCCCCGAGCCTTCCAGCTGCCTAGACCCATCAAAGTGTATGGTCCAATATGTTTTATCCGGCCTTTCTTCCGGGGCTTGAAGCTCTGTCCAGTCATTGATGAAATCCACCAATGCCTGAGATTTGATGGCCGTGCGAGGCACATACTTGATCTCATGAGGTCCAAGCTCAATGGCCCACTTTGCAATTCTCCCTGTAGCTTCCCTGTTATGAATGATATCCCCCAAAGGGGCTGAAGATACCACCGTGATAGAATGCTCCAGGAAATAATGTCTCAGCTTCCGGCTTGCCATGAAAACTCCGAAGACCAGCTTCTGCCAATGTGGATAACGCTGCTTAGACAAAGTCAGGACCTCACTAACATAATAGACCGGCCTCTGGACAGGATACTCCCGGTTTGCCTCTTTTCTTTCCACCACCATTGCAACACTAACAGCTTTGTTATTTGCTGCAATGTACAGAAGCATCGGCTCCTTGGTGATAGGAGCCGCCAGTATGGGCGGCTCTGCCAGCTGCCTCTTCAGAGCTTCAAAGGCCTCCCCAGCAGCTTTGCTCCATTGGAAGTCGTCCGCTTTCTTCAGCATCTGATATAAAGGAATAGCCTTCTCCCCCAGGCGACTTATGAAGCGACTCAAAGCTGCAATACGACTCGCCAGGCGCTGAACATCATTGATGCACTTAGGCTCAGCCAGAGAGGTGATGGCCTTGATTTTCTCCGGGTTAGCTTCAATTCCACGCTCAGAGACCATGAAACCTAGAAGCTTTCCTGCAGGAACACCGAAGACACACTTGTCCGGGTTAAGCTTCATCTGGTAAACTCTGAGATTGTCAAAGGTCTCCTTGAGATCATCTAACAAGGTCTCTTGCTTTTCTGACTTGACCACAATATCATCCACATAGGCATGCACATTGCGGCCAATCTGTCCATGAAAACAATTTTGAACGCAACGTTGATAAGTCGCCTGGGCACTCTTGAGCCCGAAAGGCATAGAAACATAACAGAAGACGCCAAAAGGTGTAATGAAAGCCGTCTTCTCTTGGTCCTCCACTGCCATCTTGATCTGATGATAACCAGAGTATGCATCCAGGAAACATAACCTCTCACACCCCGCTGTAGCATCAATGATTTGATCAATGCGAGGGAGAGCAAATGGATCAGCTGGACAAGCTTTGTTAAGATCCGTGTAGTCAATACACATACGCCAAGTGCCATTTTTCTTCAGAACCAGCACCGGGTTAGCCAACCACTCCGGGTGTAAGACTTCTATGATAAACCCGGCAGCCAGAAGCCGGGCTATCTCTTCCCCGATAGCTTTTCGTCTCTCTTCATTAAAACGGCGAAGATACTGCTTGACAGGCTTGTACTTAGGATCCACATTAAGGCGGTGCTCGGCGAGTTTTCTCGGCACACCCGGCATGTCAGAAGGTTTCCATGCAAAGATGTCCCGATTCTCACGGATAAACTCGACAAGCGCGCTTTCCTATTTGGGGTCCATGTTGGACCCTATAGTGAACTTAGCAGAAGAGTTGCCAGGGGTAAATTCCACTTCCTTGGTGTCTCTGTGAGCCTGAAACTTGAGAGGCGGCTCTCCTTCTATAGAGGGCTTCTTGAGAGGCGTCATATCCGCCGGGTCTACATTGCTTGTGTAGATTTTGAGCTCCTCCGAGGCACAAGCCACTTCAGCATAAGCAGCATCTCCTTCTTCACACTCCATGGCGACTTTCCGGTTTCCATGAACTGTGATTGGACCCTTGGGACCTGGCATCTTGAGCTTGAGATAAATATAACAGGGCCTAGCCATGAATTTGGCATAAGCCGGCCGCCCGAAGAGAGCATGATAGGGACTCTTGATCCTGACTACCTCAAACGACAATGATTCACATCTGGAGTTATCCTCTGATGTCCCAAAGGCCACGTTCAACTTGATCCTTCCAACCGGGTATGCTGATTTGCCAGGTATAATCCCATGAAAAACTGTGTTAGATGGCGTAAGGTCTTTCTCCGTCAATCCCATACGTCGGAAAGTGTCATAGTACAGAATATTGATGCTGCTTCCGCCATCCATCAGAACCTTGGTGAGAGCATATCCTCCAACTTGGGGTGCTACCACAAGCGCCAGATGACCCGGATTATCTACTCTGGGCAGGTGATCCTCCCTGCTCCAAGTAATCGGCATCTCTGACCACTTCAGATACTCTGGAACAGCCGGCTCTACCGCATTAACAGAACGTCTCCTGACCTTGCGCTCCCTTTTATCTGCACATGTAGTGAACACATGATACTGTCCACTATTCAACTGTTTAGGATTACTCTGGAGCCCGGTCTGATTGTTCTGCTGTTGTTGAGAGTGTTGGCCGCTGTTGTATTGGTTTCCTTGAGGTTGCTGACCACTGTTATTCCCCTGGAAGCCGCTACCAGACCCGCCCGGGTGGTGCGACTGTTGATGAAAGCCGCCAGGAGGGCCTCCACCAGGTGGTCCGAACCCGGGCCCGGAACCCGGTCCGTATCCACCACCCCCGCCACCCGGCGGGTTCTGGAAGCACTGAGCGAAAGCATCCATAATGTGACACTGTTCCCAAGTATGCCTTGCTGGTCTCTCTTTGGTACCGTGTTTTGGACACGGCCCCTTGAGGAACTCATCGAAGTTTTGTGGCTTAAAAGGTCTGTTACCAGAACCACCCTTCTGAAACTTAGCCCCTGCATTGGTATTAGCCACCAGCTCAGATCCGGCTTCTGGACCCTTACGCTTCTTATCATTGTTCTGCTGCTGACTCTTGCCACCAACAGGCTTTTTACCTTTCGGATCAAGAACCTCTGGCTCATCACCTCCTGGGTCCTTCGTAGGATCAGACTCAGCATACTTGGTGAGAGCATTCATGAGCTCCCCCATATCTTTGACACTCCGTTTGAGCCGCCCTAACTTCTGCGTGAGAGGCTCATAGTGGCAAGCCTTTTCCAGCACCAAAACTGCCCGAGGGGCGGAGATATTATCTAAAGAATGAATGATCTCTGCAACTCGGCTGACCCAATGGTGAGCCGACTCTCCCTGCCGCTGAACACAATGCTGAAGATCAATGATAGTCTTCGGACGCTTGCAGGTACCTTGGAAGTTTTTGATAAAACGTTCCCTTAACTCGCCCCATATCTTGATGGAATTCGGGGGTAAATTCTTCAGCCACGTACGCGCTGCTCCTTCCAACATCATGGTGAAATATCTTGCACAAGCCTGATCGCTGACCCCCTGCATATCCATGGCAAGCTCATAACTTTCTATCCACTGGGCCGGGTCCTGGTCTGGTGTATAACTGGACACCTTCCGCGGGCCCTTGAAGTCCCTGGGCAGGGGTGCGCTGCGGAGAGCCGGGCTCAAGCAAGGCACTCCAATGGATCTTCCCGTTGGGGTGACTGTTGTAGTCACGACTGGCGCGAGAGCCGCCTCCTGAGCCGCGAGAGCCGCTGCATGAGCCGCCTCCTGATTCGCCGCGTGAGCCGCCGTATGTGCTGCGTGAGTCTCATGTACTCCGTGCCCTGGGATCATGGGATTTGGTGAATACGGCAAGCCCCCAGGCGCACGCCGATGATGGCGGGTGCTAGACACCGCAGGGCTTTCAGCGTGGCGGCTTCTAGTGCGGCTTCTGTTAGGAGCGGGTGTAGAATGCAGTCGCTCCCGGCTGTACGAATAATTCGCTTGCTGGACCACGACGGTTTTCAGTTTTGCAATTGCATTGCGAACCTCGATCTCAAGGGGCGTGTCTCCATTGATGGGCGGACGTGCCAGCGCCGTGGTAGCCGCGTAGAGGTTGTCCACAGGGTTCGTAAAGTGCCCTTGTGCCGTAAGCATTGGTACCTCTGGCCGCTCCCCATGACCCGCCGAGCGTCGGGTTCCCGGGTCTGGTGACCTCTGGGGAGTTCCTGTCGCTGGACCTCGAAGGCGTTCCCCTGGCGGGGTGCTGAACTGCAGGGCCTGACCTTCAACCTCGGCCGCAAGCCGGCTCCGGTGTCGTCTGTGATGAACCGCGTCAGACTCCACCCGGCGCTGCTCCAGATGATAACTCTCCTGTTGCAGACGTGCCGATTCTTCCCGTAATTCTCGTTCACGAGTCGCCAGATGGACGTTCTCCGCATCAATGCCAGCTTGAGCCTGTACCATCTGATCCTTGATCCTGACGATCTCTGCATTGAGCTCTGCCTGATTTTCCGCAGTGACTTGTGTGCCCAGCAGTGTAGTCAACGTAGCCGTCAATCTCACCAGGGTCTGTGCTGGCGAAACTCTTGACACCGCATTGGAGGTTCCAGCATCCGCTGCCGGGTCTGGTATATCAGCCGCCCCCGCCATGTAGACAACAGGGCGAGCGGGCGGGCCTAAAGAATCCTGCGCCGGCAAGTTCTGCTGAAAGCCCCCAAGACCCTCTTGGTGAAGAGAATAAAGCGACTCTCCGCCAGAGGAATAGCCACCATCAATGTAAGTCGCTGAGCCCTCCGTGGAAGCCGACGATCCAGAATACTCCACCCCTTGAGTGAAGCCAACGAAGACGTGCTCTCGCCTGGCGGGCTGCGTGTCCTGGACCGGCTTGAAGGTGTCGGTGAAGATATCCGGCCCAGATCCAGATCCGCCAGCCTGCACAGGAGCCGGAAGCCTAGGGGCGGCTCTCGCTACGGCGGGTTGCGCGCGGCGGGCCATTTCAACGACCTCCGTGGAGGTGGCCGGCTTAGAGCCGCCGGCCTTCCCGATGAAGACATGGATTCCGCCAAAGGGGACCCGATACCCGTACTCAAGAGAGTCGGCCTCGGGGCCCCAGCCTGAGTCGTCGATGAGCAGATTGCCGCGACGACTCTTGGTTATCCGGCCAATCACGTATCCCTCGAGTCCTTGGGGAGGACCCTTCGAATACTCAACACCACCATGCGATAGCCCCACGGTGGGCGCCAACTGTCGTGGTATTTTCACGGCAGATGTCCTCATAGGACTTGATCTCGAAGCCATCGCGTAAGTAGTAGACCGAAGGGGTTAAATGAGGAACACAGGAGGCAAGGTTTACCCAGGTTCGGCCCCTCTCGTGGAGGTAAAAGCCTACTCCTGCTAGATGTATTGAAGATCTAGATTATAAGGGTTTTGGAACTTGTCTAGCCCTAGCTCTCGAAAGGTTTCAACGTGATACCTCAAGCCCCAGGGCTCCCCCTTTATATATAGGCGGATGTCCGAGGCTTGCATAAGAGTCCGGGTCGGGATAGCGATCCGAGCCCAACTCTCCTTTACTTGTTTCCTAAGTTATACCTCGAGGCGGTTTGCACATACCGCCTCTCACGGCGGGTCTTGGGCCGGCCCTTCCTTGGGCGGCTCTTCTTCTGGGCCTCTTGAGAATGCTCCGGCCCACCTGGCCCATCTTCAATAAAAATCCCCAGAACCCAGCCCTAAACGGGCGGGTCTCACCGAAAGATACTTCCCTGACACAAGGCATCCACCGCGTCGTCCTCCCGGGTCCGCGACCTGACCACGACCTCGCCGGAGCTCGCCCACGGCTGCTGGACTGCGGTCCCGGTGCCGGATCCGCTTCCACCTGGACGCTCGGAGTTCGTGGCGGCTTGGGGCGGCACTACCACCAGGGTACCGACGTCCTCGGAATCGGCTTCCGGGGCCGGCGTCGGCTGCGCTTGGCCGGATGGTGCGAAGTCCGCCTCGCGCCTCTCTCCGCCGCCCTCGCCTCCTCCTGCCGGGTCGGCCCGGGGCGGCGTGTCCACGACGATATTCTCATCGACGTCCGACTCGCCGCCGGCCGGCTCCGCCCGCCCCTCCGGCTCGCCCGCTCCCCTCGGCTGCGGCTCGATGATCGTCGCCGCCGGCGCCGAGCCCCTCTCCATCTCCGGCCAGGCCGGGTCCGCAGTGACCCTGGCCTGCTTTGCGGAGGCCCTCTCCCACGCCCGGGCCGAGGCCTCCTCCATCTCTTTCGCAGCCTCCGTGCGATCCCGCCAGGCGTCGCGTCTCGCCGCGTCGAGGTCTTGGCCGGATTGTCGGGCTTCGATGTCCTCCTCCGCGGTCCGGGCCGGCTCGAGGTCGATGGCGCTGCTCCGGGTCTTCCGCTAGACGGCCTCGCCAGCCGCGGCCTCTGCGGCCGCCAACGCCAGGTCAACGGCGGACCTGTGTGCAGCAAGTTCATCAGCACAAGGGCTCAAGCAAGAAAACAAGCAAGTGATCAGAAACAGACAAGAATCACTCACCCGATGACCTTCGGAACCTCCCGCCTCTGGCCCACGGACGGGGCGAGCCAGCGCTTCTTCTTAACGACGGCCCTCTCCCGCGTCGGCACCGCCGCCTCCGGGCGCTTCGCGGCCGGCCTCGACTCGACTGGCTCCTTCCCATGCGGCCAACTGCCGGATTCCGCCGTGCGAGCTGGTCCGGCGCCAGCCGTCTTCCGCAGCTGCCTTGGAGGATCGACGCTGGCGTCCTTCCCGCCCGAGGGTGCTGCACCGTGGGCTCCGGTCAGGTCCTTTTCGTCGTCATCCGGCCAGTCGCGCAGAAGTTCTGAGGGCGGTGACTTACCCGCGTTTCGTGACCCGCTGGCTGCGGCGTCGGCCAGGCGCGCTTCGACTCCTCCCACCTCCGCCTCGGCGCCGGCTTCCTCCGTGTCCGACTCGGGCAAGTCGGCCAGCGGGATCTGGGGATTCGGCCCGTCGTGATTCTTCTGGCAGGCGAACAGCTGCGGTCCTCCGGCGGCGTCAGGGCACAGAAATAATGTTGAGGCGGCAAAAAATAGAGACCAGGGACTCACCGCCGGCGCCGGGTTTTCCCGGTGATAGGGCTCCTTCCCGAAGCTCCACCCCTCCTCCTTCAACCCGGCCTTGGAGATATAGTTGACCCGCTGGACGATCCCGGCAGCCGTCAGCGCCTTGGTCGACGTCCGGGTCGGGTCACGCCGGCCGCTCATGTCGCAGATCCGGTGTGCCCGGCGCTGCAGCGGCAGCACCCGGCGTGAGATGAAGGCCGCGATGAGGTCAGCCGGCTTCAGCCCCTCGCGATCCGTCATCTCCCCGATCCGGCGGCAGATGTTCAGGAGCTCCTGTGGCGGTTTCTTGGGGCAGTAGCCCCAATTCGACTTGGCGAGCGGCGCCGCATTGACGAAAGGCGGCAGGTTGATGACGTCCACCGCCGGGTTGGCATTCCGGACGTAGAAAAACGTCGTCTGCCACTTCTTGGCCGAGTCCTCAAGCGGCAGCTTGCGAAACGGCCCGTTCACCCGGCCGGTGACCACGGTAGCCCGCAGTCCGACATCGCGCCAGCCGACGCCCCCTGCTGCTTGAGGAAGAAAAGCTTCGCCCACAGGTCAACAGTTGGCAGCATGCCGAGGTAGCCTTCACAGAGCGTGGTGAACCCGGCGACCTGCAACACAGCGTTGGCACCGAGGTGGTGCGGCTGCAACCCGAAGAAGTCGAGGAAGCTCTGGAAGAAAAGACTTGCGGGAAGGCTGAGTCCGCGCTCGAAGTGAGATAAGAAGACGACGTGCTCGCCCTCCCGCGGCTGCGGCACCCTCTCCGAGCCCGGCGTGCGCGCGAGCAGCGCCTCCGCTGGCGGCAGCCATTTCGTGCGACGAAGATACCGAATGTTCTCCTCGGTCATGAGCGAGCCCTCCCAAGAACCTTTCGACAGCGCCATTGGGGGGCTCTGCGGGCGCAGAGACGCGGCGGTAAAGAAAGGCGGAGGAAGGGAGAGCAGCGCGCTGCGGGCTTCGGGTGCGGTGCGTAGCGGCAGGCATGGGCGAGGCGCGCGACGGCGGCAGCACTTCGCTAGGGAAGAAGAAGAGGAAGCGGGAGCAGAGGAGAAGCGAGGGGCGGGGGTGCGTGCGGAAGCGTTTCCGTCGCACTTCCCCCTGCCTCATTTATAACCGCGAAGAGAGCGTGGGGGAGTGGGATCGTTTGCGCCCACGAGCCCCACTCCCCCGCACTGTGCGTGCACATTCCCTACGCACATTAACTGCGCGGGGAAGCGCAACCGTCAAGCGCCGCCGCTTTAAATCCCTCGCGCGTGGGCCGATGGCGTGTCGTGGCGGGCCCGGTCCGCAGTCGCGTCCCGTCACGCGCGTGGGCTGGCAGGCCTCGCCCGCTGCGGGGCACCACGTGGTGTTCCGCCAGGCCACGGCGGGTGCGAATTGCCGTATGAAGCAAGACTCGACCAACGGGCATTTCCATTTCCCGCACAGGCCGGGGTGCCGCGACCCGGCAGCCGGAAGCCGGCGCCCGTGTCCGCCGTGCCGGCATGCGAACGAGCAGAGCCGCCCGGCCGGGCTCCCGCGCTTCACCTACAAAACCGGCTCCTCAGGGGGTAAGCTGCGAAGGCCCTCCTGCTTGGAGCCGGCGAGCCTTCACAGCTTCGGGGACTACTGTCGGGGGGATGAACCCCGGGTAGGCAACGGAGCCCAATCCCCTTCTCAAAAAATCATCGGAGCAGGTCAAGTCCCCCAGGCCGGCTTGCCAGTACGCCGTCTCCCCTGCGTGAGCCGGCTCGGCACGGCGACCCGGCCTGGCCGGCTGGCCACGAGTGGACGAAGCCTTTGCGACGAAGCAAGCGTGGCCATAGTGCTCCTTCCTTTACGCTGACAGAACAGGCGAGGCTGCAGCTTTCCTTGCGCCCCCGCCCGAGGCGGGCGGTGTCAGGGAGGCGCGGTCCAGTAGAAACAACGGCGCCGACCTCCCTCTGACGACGGACAAGACGTGCCACAGTGCCTCGTACCCAGACTGACGACAGACAAGACGCGCCACAGTGCCTCATAACCAGACTGACGAGAGACAAGACCTGCCACAGTGCCCCGCGCCAGGAAGGTGCGGCGCACCTGGCGACCCAGCAGCCCGGCGACCCGGTGACCCGGCGGCTCCCACCACCGGCTCCCGGTCAATGACACCAGGGGCCCGCGCCTTTGTAAACATTACCATTGTAACCCTGGGGATCGGCCTATAAGATCCCCAGGGAGGCCTCCATGCAGAGGGGCTGGCTTCCTTCGGTTCACTCTATCCCGTTGCATAGTTGCTCTTCACTTCCCTTTAGTGACTCCTCGCTCCAGAGAACACACACACACCCTCGCCGGAGAGGCAGAACGGTGGCCTAGCCCCTTCTCCCTCCTCCGTCCGAACAGCTCCAGGAGCGACCTTGTAGCCCTTGTGCTTCCCATACTACACTCGGCAGGATTAGGGGTGTTACCTCTCCAGAGGGCCCCGAACCTGGGTACGTCTCGTGTCTCGCACTTGCTCGTGCCAACCTCGCCTCTGGAACCCACTGGCGTCCTCTCGTAGCCCCACCTCTTTAGCCATCTTATGGCATCTGCCGTGAAAATACCACGACAGTTGGAGAAGTTGACGAGAAGCTGGGAATCGCCCTTGATGGTCAGACGCTCGATGCCCAGAGCGAACGCGGCCTTGAGGCCGGCGATGAGGCCCTCGTATTCAGTGATGTTGTTGGAAACTTGGTCAGTGTACTTGAAGCAGAGCTGCACAGCGTAATAGAGCCTGTCTCCTATCGGCAAGGTGAGCTTGACTCCAGTCCCTGCGCCCTGCCGGGAGAAGGCGCCATCAAAGTGCATGGTCCAGCCGCCAGGTGCCTCGTCCTCCGGTAGTAGGGATTGGGCCTCGCGAGGTTCCTCCTCATACGTGTCCATCCACTCTGCCACGAAGTCAGCCAGAGCCGCGCCTTTGATGACTCTGGTGGTGGAGAACTCCAACTGGAAGGCTTGCAGCTCGATGTTCCATTCGGCGACGCGGCCGACGGCGTTGGGGCTGCGCAGAACTTGCTCCAAGAAGTAGGAAGAGATGACCTTGACGGGGTGACCCTGAAAGTAGTGGCGCAACTTCCTGGAGGCGACGAGGAGCGCGAGGAGAAGCTTCTGCTTCATGGGGTAGCGCTCGCGCGCATCTCTTAGCACGGTGCTGACAAAATACACGGGGTGCTCAACGAGGCGTGTAGTGGTGGTGGCGGCTTGCTCTTTAGGTGGTTCATGAGACTGGATGGGCTCGGGAGGCTCATGAGGCTCGTGAGGCTCGCGTGGCTGGTGGGGCTCACGAGGCTCTGGAGGCTCAGGAGGCCCGGAGGATTCGGGAGGTGCGGAGGTCTTCTCCTTAGCGTAGATGCGCTCCTCTCGCACCTTTACAAGAGTTGCACTGGCCGTGTGAGGGGTGGCCTCTAGGTATAGGAGCAGGGGCTCGCGAGAGCGCGGCGCGACCACGATGGGCGGGCTCGTGAGGTAACTCTTGAGGTCTTCAAAGGCGGCGTATGCCTCGGGAGTCCACTTGAAAGTGCCGGTCCTCTTCAGGAGCTTGAAGAAGGGCAAGTCTCGCTCGCCAAACTTGGAGATGAAGCTTCCCAAGGAGGCCATACATCCTGCCAAGTGCTGCATTTCCTTGAGGGTCTGGGGAGGACGCATTTTCTCGATGGCCCTGATTTTCTCAGGGTTGCCCTCGATGCCACGGTGCAAGACCAGGAAGCCAAGGAGTTTGCCGGAGGGGACGCCGAAGACGCATTTCTCGGGGTTGAGCTTGAGGTTGACCTTGCGCAGGTTGGTGAACGTTTCCTCGAAGTCCGCGATGAGGGATCCAGCCTCGCGGGACTTGACCACGATGTCGTCGACGTAGGCGTCCGCGTTCCTCCCCATCTGAGGCCCCAGCATGATCCGCATTAGCTGCTGGAAGGTTGTGCCCATGCAAGCCGAAGGGCATGCAGACGTAGCAGTATATGCCGCAGATGGTGAAGTGTCATGTAGTCGACGTTCACAGGACACCACTAAAGGAAGCAACAACATACATATCATCAAAATATCGAACGAATAGCAAATTCATATGATTACTTATGACAAGACTTCTCCCATGTCCTCAAGAACAAAAGTAACTACTCACAAATCATATTCATGGTCAAGGTCAGAGGGGTATTGAATAGCATTAAGGATCTGAACATATAATCTTCCACAATTAAACCAACTAGCATCAACTACAAGATGTAATCAACACTACTAGCAACCCATAGATACCAATCTGAGGTTTTGAGACAAAGATTGAATACAAGAGATGAACTACGGTTTGAGATGAGATGGTGCTGGTGAAGATGTTGATGAAGATTGGTCCTCCCACGATGAGAGGATCGTTGGTGATGTCGATGGCTTCGATTTCCCCCTCCCGGAGGGAAGTATCCCCGGCGGAATCGCTCCGCCGGAGAGCAAAAGTGCTCCTGCCCAGGTTCCGCCTCGAGACGGCAGCGCTTCGTCCCGAAAGTCTTCTCTCTATTTTTTAAGGGAAAAAGATCCTACATAGCAGAAGGAGGGGGCCAGACGCCAGCCAGGGGCCCCACAAGGCATCAGGGCGCGCCCAGGGGGGCCGCGCCCTGTTACCTTGTGGGCAACTGGTGGGTCCCCTCTGGTATTTATTTTCTCCAGTATTTTTCATATATTCAATAAAAAATCTCTGTGAAGTTTCAGGTCAATTGGAGCTCTGTAGAATAGGTATCTCTGATTCACCCCTTCAGGTCCAGAATTCCAGCCGCCGGCATTCTCCCTCTTCATGTAAATCTTGGAAAATAAGAGAGAAAAGGCATAAGAATTGTACCATAAAGTGAAATAATGATTAAAAACATAATAATTATTCATAGGAAATCATGATGCAATTTGGACGTATCAACTCCCCCAAGCTTGGACCTCGCTTGCCCTCAAGCGAAATGTAAAAATCGATAATCATGACCACATGTTTAGAGAGAGAGACGTCGATAAAAATAAAATACGGACATGGAGCATCATGATATTTATTATAACAGCAATATATCATCATAAAACTTCTCATGAAAAGTGACAATTCATCCACAAGTTAAAGTATGAACCATAAACCAAATTGAAAACTAACAAACTATGATCTCAGTCACTGAAGAAATTGCAATTCATCATATTATCAGAAAGAATCTTTGTAATAGCTTTGTTTAGCAAGTTCACATACTCAACTATCTTTTTTTCTTCTATGATTGCTGACACTCACATCATACTTATGGAGCAAAAGTTTCAGTCGAACACATAGAAAGATAGGGGCTTATAATTTTGCCTCCCAACGTATTTACCTCAAGGGTAATGTCAACAATAATAACTCATGATCACCTACATCCAACTGGATATATATGCATGGATCAATCCCCACCACATGATGCTTGCCAAGAGAGAAAAATAAAACAGAATAGAGGAGAATACTATTGACTCTTGCATGAAAGTAAATACATAAAGTTAAAGATAGGACCTTCGCAGAGGGAAGTAGAGGTTATCATGCGCTTTTGTTTTTGGATGTGCAAACTCTTAATGTAAAGGAACATCACTTTATATTGCCCCTTGTGATAGCGACCTTTATTATGCAGTCTGTCACTTTTATTGCTCCACCATCACAACATCGCACAAAGCTTATTTTCCCTTACAATAAAAGTTCATACATATTTAGGAGCAATTTTTATTGCTTTTGCACCGATGAAAACTTACTTGAAGGATCTTATTCAATCCATAGGTAGATATAGTGGACTCTCAGGGCATGAAACTGGGTTTAAAGGTTTTTGGATGCAGAAGTAGCATCTCTACTTAGTACAGAATTTTGGCTAGCAAAAGATAGGGGAAAAACACCACATGTTGGAGGATCCAAAACAATATAACTTCTATGTGAATATAAGCAAACATAACCCATTACGTTGTCTTCCTTGTGCAACATCAACTAATTGACATAGAATATTTGATGGGGGCTCACAATCATAAAAGATGTCCAAGATAGTGTATTTATATGTGAGACCTCTCTTCCTTTATTACTTTTTCATGAATTGCTCCAATGACCAATTGTCGGTGTAAAAACCGGTAGACCTCGGGGTAGGGGGTCCCAAGCTGCAGATCTCGGATCGGTGGTAACAGAGACAATGGAGGCGATGTTTACCCAGGTTCGGGCCCACTTAATGGAGGTAAAACCCTACGTCCTGCTTCTGTTTATATTGATGAAGATGTATCAAGTACAGAATTGATCTACCTCCAGATCGTAATATGTGTCTAACTTCTAGGGCTAGGTGAGCGATATTGCGTTGTCCCCCTCTACGGGCTAAACCCTATGGCTTATATACACGCCAGGGAGGGTACCTAGGGTTACAAGGTCTGTATCTAGGAATAAGGTGGCTGGACAAATCTTGAAGTGTACTACAAGTCTTTGGTAGAGACAGCCTCGATCACGTCTCCCGTGTGCGGCCTCCGGAGTCCATCTTGATCACGTCCAAGGGCGCATTGTCCCAACCGAGGAGACGGGCCGGTCTGGTTGGCAGCCCCTAATCCAGGAGACCATCAGTAGCCCCTGAACTGGTCTTCGATGCCAAAGTCGACGCCCTTTATTTTTCGGAGTCTTGGCTCGATAGACAAGTTCCCGTGCTTTTATTCTCTGACTAGATTTAAAGGCCTCAGCCAACCCTTAGAATTTGTTGGGGGCCCAATGTCAGACTTTGAAAATCGTGCTGCTTAGGGAGTCAGGCCCCTTTATGGGAAAAACGTCGAAGTGTCAGCCCTTTCTGCCCTTACTTAACAGATGCATTGCCCTTGCTCATGGCACACCTTTGCAACCGCTGCGAAAAATTCCCCTCTCACCCCAGCCCAACCTCAAGGGCCCAATCAATGGCGAGCGGCGAAGGATCGTCAAGGCGTCCTCACGGCCCTGATAGAGGGGACTGGGGGAGCTGCTCCATCGCGCGCCTTCAATTAGAGCGCTTGGCGACGCAAGGATACCTGCCGGATGCGGATCTGGCCGCTACCCGCCCTGGACTAACATCCATCGACGGTCAAGCCCAAGCCGAAAATTACCCCTCGCCACGGGGGGATGAGCGGGTATGCTTCGTACCTTTCCTCCTCCGCGGCTTAGGGTTCCCAATCCACCCCTTCCTCCACGGCTTGCTGGAGTTCTATGGGTTACAACTACATCATCTCTCCCCGAATTCGATGCTCCACATCGCTGGGTTCGTCGCGCTCTGCGAGCTACACCTCGGCTGTCAGGCGCACTTCGGACTATGGCAGAAGTACTTCTGCGTCGTGCCCCACTCTTCGGCCGACAAGCTATTCGAGGTAGGAGGAGTCGAAGTTTGCCGAGTCGACAAGATTGGCTATCCAGCGGGAACACCTTGGGAGGAGGCCGATTACTGGCCTTCCGAGTGGTTCTATATCACCGACATCCTGTTGTACGAGCCAGTCAGGCCAGGCCTCCCGCCCTTCTCATTGGATCCATCGAGGAAGCGTTACAGCTGGAGGCCGCTGAGTTCGGCTCAAGAGGAAGACGAAGCCATGACTAGGCTGGCGGCCAAGGTGAAGCTCCTGTCAAGCGCTGGCCTTACCATCATTGATGTGATGGTAGTGGCTCTAGACCGAAGAGTCCAGCCTCTCCGGCAGTGCCAGCACTTATTGTGCGAGTATAACGGGTCCGAGGATGCTTCTTGATCCATCAAGGGGGCTTTTATGAACCAAATGACCCCCGGAGCCGTACTAGCCAGCATGTACCAAGGGTCCGCCAAAGAGTTTGCCAAGCGCCAGTTCCAAGATGGGCTGTCGTACTACAACCCTGCCGACATAGTAAGTTTCTATTTCGGGCTTTTCTGTTTTACCTCGGGATCCTTAACATTAATCCGTCACATATCGGTTGAACAGAGGTGGAGGCGTTGGCTCGAAGGGGTGAGCAGTCCGGCCCCTAAGCCGGAATTGCACAGCCGCGCGGAAGACCCTCTCTACCACGAGGACGAAGATTTGGGGCTTATTTATGAAGGGAGGAGTTTTTTCCTGGAGAGCCTTGATGGCTCGAAAGTAGCGGTCGTCCCTGATACGCCGGGGACGAGGCCAGCCTCATCGGTAGCTCTCCCTTTCTCTAAGCGAAAGAGAGCCCCTCGTCCCCCAGTCTCCAGTCTTCTAACTCCTCCTCCAATGGGGCGGCGCTCCCAACGCCTGCGCAGAGAAATGGCTCCACAAGAAAGGGCTCAGCCAGAAGTACGAGAAGCTCCGGCCGAGGTTACGGGGACAGGCGAAACTGCTCCATCCGTCACTAGGTAATATTTAGGTCTATGTTACATAAAAGACACTTGGATTCTAACATTCCTGATTATTTGCACACAGCCTCCACCCTCCACCGTACATGCGGAAGCCGAGGAAGGCACGGCCCCGCCCAAGGAAGCAGAGGTCCGAAATCCTGCGAGGGTTGACCCCGGAGCCGCCCAGCCCGAGGACTCAGTGACATCGGCCACTCCGTCCGAGATCCAATGCGCCGCGAATTATCACCGGTGAAAGGCTTCCTTGAACAATCCGGCCTTTTCGGACAGGGAGCTTAATGCTCTCAGCGGGGTGGACGCATACCTCGGGGCGACCCGAGGTGCCTTTGATGAGTCGATGGATGTCTAGTCGCGAGGGTTGCGGGTAAGATTTTAAAGACAAAAATGACTACCAGGTATGGTAGTAGCCCCTAATGCTTGGTACGAGCCCCTAAGACTTGAATGCTAACCCACAATCTTTGTCATGATAGGAAGCTCGCTTGAAGAATGAGCAATTGACCTCGGCGTTGGACCAAACAAAGGTGCAGCTTGACGTGGCTTTGTCCGAGGTTGAGCAGGTGAAGAAATTCACCAGAGAGGCGCACGGTAAGTGCTTATTTCTTGAAGTGGGTAATGTCTAAAAAATAGAGCTGACGCCATAATCGTTTGTAGCAGCGGAAGCCCTGGGCCATCTTGAAAGAGATCTGAAGCAGGCCCGCGATGATCTGGCGTAAGCTGAAGCCCAATGCCAAGAAAACCAACATGTGGTTACTCACAGAGCAGGCAACGTGAATGCGCTTAGGGCCAAAAACGCCCAACAAGCCTAGGAAATTGAGAGCTTAAAGGCTCGCCTGGCTGCTGCAGAAGCAAAGAATCGGCGAACGGATGACATGATTTATGGTAAGTTAAAAATCGCGATAGACATTTGTCATGTAGTTTGTCCGAGGATATTTGTCATGCGAAATGTTGTTTTTGACAGCTTGCTTGACTGGCCTTCAGACGGAGTCTCGGGGTCCGAAGACATGAGCATTCGTCTACCCGAGGTGCATGAAAGGGCTCGGAAAGCGATGAAGGATGTACACCAGGCTTTATGGCCCGAGGTGGTGCCGGTCCCCGAGGACATGGCCGCGCTAGCCGAACAGCTTAAGAGAGCTCGGCGCCGGATCCAGGCGTGGAAAGTATCAGCTTGCCGAGAAGTGCGAGGGAGGCCTGGGCCATGGTGAAGACCCACTACACCGGTCTGAAGACGACGGAATTAGCAGAGGTGGGACCCATGGGGCCTGATGGGGAGGAGATCCCTACCAACCAGGCATATGACAGTGTAATGCCTGCGGCACGCCTCTCGCAAAAGGATTGCGCATTAGACACCCTAATAGATGGGCTAGACCACGCGTGAAAATTGTTGTATGACTTTATGTACCGAGGTATTCTATGTCAATTTTTTTTCGCCCGTTTATCCGAACTCTGTCAGCCAGCCTTTGGCTTCCGCCTCCTCGGATAAATTCCGAGGAGTGTCCCATACTACTGGCCGAGGTCATCGGACTAGATGCTTCAGGTGACCAGGCAATCCGGCTGTGCGGCTCGAAAGACAAGAGGGTAACGGAAGGTTATGTTATATTACTATTTAACATAAGAAACATCTGCCGAGGAAAATAGTTCTTCCAACAGTTCCTTTCCTCAGGTTATTGTGTCGAACACGCCCGTCTGAAGACGGATGACCTCGGGGGTAAAGCCCCTGGTCGGGGTTTGAAAAGACCCTTGCCACGTTATTCCTATGTCATAGCCGACCAATCCGCATTATAAGAATGCTAGCTTTCGGCTTTATCCGTCTGAGGTACTACATCGGTTGACCCGGGAGTAACAATCACAGCGGTGCTCCCTTTGCCCCCTAGCCGAAATATCGGGAACGTAAGGGGAAAGCACTGGAGCCGGGCAACCCATCTTGGCCAAATCTTAAAGCGAATCGATGCATATAGTGGCTCAAAAGACAATAGTACATAAGAGGCGGAATAGCTCTTGTTTTGAAAAGAACATGCTAGATTGTCCTCGGGGTCATAGAATAACTTTTTGAGGTGAAGAGATAAAAAATAAGAAAAAATATTAAGTCGAAAGAAAATTCACAAGTTATTTAAACACACCGTTTGCTTGGTTTCATGCATAGAAACGTCGGAGTAGCGCCGCGTTCCACGGGTGGGGCTCAAATCGGCCGTCCTCTGGATCCCGGATTCGATAAGCCCCTCCGATGAGTACTTGGTCAATGATGAACGGTCCGTCCCATCTAGGGGAGAGCTTGTGTTTTTGTTTTTCGGGATGTAGTCTCATTACGAGATCCCCGACGTTGAATTCTTTGGCACGAACCTCTCTACTGTGGTAGCGCCGTGCCTGGTACTGATAAATAGCTGATCTAGCCTGTTCGACGTTGCGCTCTTCTTCGAGAGTGTCTAGGGCATCTTGCCGATCGAGTTCGGCCTCCAGATCCTCATACATGTGCACCCAAGGTGCGTCATGTATGATATCGCAGGGGAGGACCGCTTCGGCGCCATACACCATGAAAAACGGGGTATACCCTGTGGACCTGTTTGGTGTTGTACGCAAGCCCCATAATATGGAATCGAGTTCCTCAACCCATTTGCAATCGGCTTTTTTAAGGGAGCGAACTAGCCGTGGCTTAATTCCACTAAGGATAAGTCCATTGGCTCGCTCCACCTGCCCATTACACTGCGGGTGATAGACGGACGCGTAGTCGAGCTCGATGCCCAGTTTCTTACACCATGCCTTGACCTCTTTGGCCGTGAAGTTGGTTCCATTGTCTGTGATCAGACTCTGGGGGACACCGTAATGATGGACTACCCCCAAAATGAACCCGATGACCTAGACAGCCTCGGCCGAGGTGACCGGCTTTGCTTCGATCCACTTGGTGAATTTGTCTACCATAACGAGTAGGTATTTGTTTTTGTTTGATCCTCCCTTGAGTGGCCCGACCATATCGAGCCCCCAGACCGCAAAGGGCCACGTAATGGGGATGGTGCACAGGGCCGTGGGGGGCATGTGGCTCTGCTTGGCGAATACCTAGCAGCCTGGGCAACACTGTACTAATGCCGAGGCATCGGCACTTGCCGTTGGCCAGTAGAAACCGGCTCGAAAAGCTTTGCTTACCAGGGTCCGAGCAGCGGCATGATGTCCGCTCATGCCGGAGTGTATCTCTCGAAGTACGAGTTTTCCTTCTTCCTCAGATATGCACCTCTGGAGGACGCCCGTTGTGCTCATTTTGTAAAGTTCCCCTTCATGAACCTTGTAAGCTTTAGACTATCTTACAATCTGGCGGGAGTCGGCTTGGTTATCAGGGAGCTCTCTTCGGAGTAATTATGCGAGGAGCGGCTCGGTCCATGGTGCGATAACTGCCATGACTTCATGCGCTGAATCAGTCTTCCGGATCATTGACCTGCCTATGATACCATCGTCCTTTTCGGGCGGGGCTTGTTACCCGACGTCGGTTAAGTCCGACGTTCCATTGCAATCTTGCCAGACTACGGATGGCTTAAAAAGCCGTTCGAGGAAGGTGTTTTTGGGACCTTATCCCGCTTTGCGCCCAGCTGGGCGAGTACATCTGCGGCCTGGTTGCTATCTCAGGGTATATGGTGAAATTCCAACCCCTCAAACCTGGCCGAGATCTTTATGACGGCATTTTGATAAGCTGTCATCTTTGGGTCTTTGGCGTCAAATTCGCCATTGATTTGCGAGATAGCGAGGTTGGAATCACCTCGGACCTCGAGGCGTTTAACACCCATGGAGACTGCTATCCGAAGACCGTGTAAGAGGGCTTCGTATTCAGCTGCGTTATTAGAGTCCGTGTACATGATTTGCAGCACATATTTAATGTTATCTCCCGTGGGGGACGTGAGCACCACGCTAGCCCCTAGGCCGGCAAGCATTTTGGAGCCATCAAAATACATTGTCCAATGCGAGTAGGTACTGTACTCACGGGGGAGTTCGGTTTCGGTCCATTCGGCGACGAAGTCCGCCAACACCTGGGATGTAATGGCCCGGCGTGGTCTGTAGATAATTTCAAAAGGTAGGAGCTCTATAGCCAATTTGGCGATGCACCCCGTTGCATCTCTATTATTGATTATGTCACTTAATGGGACGTCGGATGCCACAGTCATCGCGCACTCTTGAAAGTAGTGCCGAAGCTGTCGCGATGCCATGAAGACCGCGTAAGCTATCTTTTGATAATGAGGGTAGCGTGTCTTGCAGGGGGTTAAGACCTCGGACACGTAGTATACGGGTTTCTGGACCTAGAACTTATGACCTTCCATGTCTCGTTCAACCACGAGAACTGTGCTAACCACCTGGTTTGTGGCCGAGATGTATAGTATCATCGGTTCGCAAACGCCCGGCGCTGGCAGGAAGGGATTGGTGGCGAGGAGGGCCTTGATGTCTTCCAGGGCCGCCGCAGCCTCCTTGGTCCATTGAAACGTTTTGGTCTGCTTTAACAGCCTGTACAATGGTAAAGCTTTTTCTCCAAGCCGTGATATAAAATGGCTCAAGGCTACTATGCAGCCCGCTAGCTTTTGTACATGCTTGAGCTCTGTAGGGATCTCCAAATGATCCAAGGCTCAAATTTTGGCCGGATTGGCTTCAATTGCTCGGCTAGATATGATAAAACCGAGGAGTTTGCTAGCTGGGACCCCGAAGACGCATTTTTCCGGGTTGAGTTTTATTTGATATTCCCGTAGGCTGGCAAATGTATCGCGAAGATTGTCCACCAACTGGTTGACGTGTTTAGTTTTGACAACCACGTCGTCTACGTAAGCCTCCATAGTTTTTCCAATGTATTTTTTCAGGCATGTTTGAATCATACGCTGGTACGTAGCGCCAGTGTTCTTTAGTCCGAAAGGCATCGTGTTGAAGCAAAACGGCCCGTATGGCGTAATAAATGTTGTTGCTGCCTGGTCCGATTCCTTCATCTTTATTTGATGATACCCTGAATAGGTGTCTAGGAAGCACAATGCGTCGTGGCCCGCAGTGGCGTCCCCAATTTGGTCAAAACGGGGTAGGGGAAAGGGGTCTTTGGGGCAAGCTTTGTTGAGGTCTTTAAAATCGACACACAACCGCCATGACCTGTCCTTTTTTGGTACCATGACCAAATTGGCTAGCCAGTCGGGGTGTTTTATATCCTTGATGAATCCCGCCTCCAGAAGCTTTGCCAGTTCCTCGCCCATTGCTTGACGCTTGGGCTCGGAGAAATGCCGAAGTGTTTGTTTAACTGGCTTATAGCCTGCCAATATGTTTAGGCTATGCTCTGCAAGCCTACGGGGTATCCCTGGCATGTCGGAGGGGTGCCAGGCGAATATGTCCCAGTTCTCCCTGAGGAAAGCACGTAGGGATTTGGCAACTTCTGGGTCGAGGTTAGCCCCTATGGACGCCGTTTTAGCAGGGTCCGTTGGGTGAACCTGGAATTTGACAATCTCGTCGGCCGGCTTGAAAGAACTGGGTTTTGATCTTTTGTCGAGAACGACATCGTCCCGGTCGACCTCGGCGCGCAGTGTGGTCAGCTCTTCGGCCGCGAAGGTTTCGGCAAGGGTCTCGAGGGCGAGGGACGCCATTTTTTTCTCGGCTTTGAGTGCCCTGTCAGGATCACTTGAAATGGTAATGATCCCCTTCGGGCCCGGCATCTTGAGCTACATGTAGCCATAGTGCGGCACCGCTTGAAATCTTGAAAAGGAGTCCCGTCCGAGGATGGCGTGGTATCCGCTTTTGAAAGGCGTGATGTGGAAAGTAATCTCCTCGGAGCGATAATTATCCGAGGTCCCGAAGACTACATCTAGAGTTATCTTTCCACTGCAGCGTGACTCTCGCCCGGGGACTATTCCTTTGAAGGTGGTGGTGCTCCGTTCTATGCGTGATTTATCGATGTGCATTTTATCCAAAGTGTCCTCGTATATTAGATTCAGGCTGCTGCCTCCGTCCATAAGGACCTTATGGAGGCGGCAGTGGTCCACGATGGGGTTGAGGACAAGCGCGGCGGGGCACCTATCCGGGGCAGACTTCGGCTGATCATTCTGAGTGAAGGTGATCAGCGTGTCTATCCACGCACCCCGAGGTGGTATCTGCCGGACGGCGTTGATTTCCCGCAAGGCCTGTTTGCGCTGGTTGTTAGACATAAAGGTCTCATAAATCATCAAGACCTCGTCTTCGTCCAAGGTATGTTCGAGGTGGCTAGAGGTGCCCACCAGGAGGGCGGGTCCCCCTTTTGCCACCTGCCTCAACACCCAACAGTCACGAAGGCTATGGGTTGGGCAGGAGTTAACTAATACGGCGTGGATAGGGCATGGTTTACTCAGAAAGCCATCCAGGGCCGTTCCGGGGTGATCGGAGGTTTTCTTCTTCTTCCGGGGTCGATCACCCGGGGTGTTCCGTTTGCGATTTTCGAGCCGAAGTGCCGACCGGTCGCGTCCTGGGTAGTCCTCATAGATCGATTCCGTATTCTCCCCGGTTCGCCAGGTGTCTTCAATGGCGCAAAATCGCGCTACCAAGTTGGTTAATTCAGGGAGTGTTTTGACGCAACGATGAGCGAGGGCATTCGAGATGCCTTTATCCTTGCATCCACGCTCGAAAGCGGCGATTATATCAGAGTCTTGGTAGTCCAGTATCTTGCTCTTGACGGACAAGAATCTAGCCCAGTATTGTCGGATCGGCTCACCGGGGACCTGCCGTACATAGGCTAAGTCCCAGATGTCGGATGGGCCAGAGTCATCGGGGCGATATTCTATATAGGAGGTGAGCGGACCAGATCTGATCTCTAAAGACCATGGGCTCAAGACCTCGTCACCTTCACCTGGCGATGGATCCGCAGTTATCGGTTTAGCCGATTCGATCTGGGAGTCGGTCGCTGGTGGGTCGCCGTTCGATCCGTTCTCCAGGAAGTATCTTAGCCCCTCGTTCATGAGGGGGTCCTTTATTGGAACCGAAGGGGGG
This sequence comes from Elymus sibiricus, assembly GCA_039707655.1. NCBI lineage: Eukaryota > Viridiplantae > Streptophyta > Magnoliopsida > Poales > Poaceae > Elymus > Elymus sibiricus. The sequence continues at coordinate 336,674,734 of CM077666.1, forward strand.
TCATGGTTCACTTCCATGTTACGTGGAGGCGTCTTTGCGACCAAAGCTTCGAATATGGAGATGTGCTCCATGGGCTTAAAGCCATTGACCGGCGATCCCATCGATCCTTCCGGCGATCACACAGCGGAACTCTCAATGAAAGCACCAGTGTCGGTGTAAAAACTGGCAGACCTCGGAGTAGGGGGTCCCAAGCTGCAGATCTCGGATCGGTGGTAACATAGACAATGGAGGCGATGTTTACCCAGGTTCGGGCCCTCTTAATGGAGGTAAAACCCTACGTCCTGCTTCTATTTATATTGATGAAGATGTATCAAGTACAGAATTGATCTACCTCGAGATCGTAATATGTGTCTAACTTCTAGGGCTAGGTGAGCGATATTGCGTTGTCCCCCTCTACGGGCTAAACCCTATGGCTTATATACACGCCAGGGAGGGTACCTAGGGTTACAAGGTCGGTATCTAGGAATAAAGCGGCTGGACAAATCTTGAAGTGTACTACAAGTCTTTGGTAGAGACAGCCTCGATCACGTCTCCCGTGTGCGGCCTCCGGAATCCATCTTGATCACGTCCAAGGGCGCATCGGCCCAACCGAGGAGACGGGCCGGTCAGGTTGGCACCCCCTAATCCAGGACACCGTCTCCAATGCTATGTTTGTCAACTTCCAACAAGTTTTATCAATTATACTTCTTTTATGTGAAGTCATCACTCCCCATAGGATTAGCATATGATCTTATTTTCTTTTTCTTTTTATTGAAACATAAAAAATAAAGAAGCAAAATTAAACTACTCTTTATTATATAACTCTCACACTCGATTACATAAATAGATGGATCACAAAGCAAACACTCAAAGCTAGATCATACTAAAATTTTATTCCTCTAAATTATGAAATAACTAAGGATCGAACTAAGATAGATAATAGTCATAAAAAGTGATGGTGATACGATACTGGGGCGCCTCCTCCAAGCTTGGCACAAGCCAAGGGGAGTGCCCATACCTGTGTACTCAAGTTTCCTTCTTCGGTGATGGTGGTGTTGATGAGGTAGGCTTGTCCTCCATTTTCCAAGGCATAGGCTCTCCGTCATAAAAGGATGAACGTGTCTCCGGAGTCCTGAAATTTGCAGCAAAACTCATACCTTTAAACTTAGCCTCATACTCAAAGTTCTGGTTTTGTAGATCATAGATTTGTGCTTGAAGAAAATCAATCCGGTCATTGAGCTTGAAGATGATGTCCCCAATTTTCTTGCCATCCACTTTGTGATCATGGATGGACTCCGTGATCATGGAGTGGTTGGCACTGAGTCCGCGCTCCACCATCCCTTGGCACTTGAAGATTTCCTGCTCCACCACTTCTAGCCTGGCCTCTTCGCTTCCGGTCTTCTTGGGTCCTTGAACGTCCCGGATGTGGATCACCCCCTCACGCATCTCAATGGCTTGAGGGTGCTTCATCACCTCCGGTAGGTACGGATTAATGACCTTCTCATAGAACTTGTTCTTGGACGAGCTTGGAGACGTCATGGCGACCTAGATATGTCAGAAAAATAGCCCGAAACAAGAACAAAGGAGAAACTTGTGATACGGTGGTCAAAACATACGGGAGTATATATAAAGAATTTTTATCTTGCAAAACAAGCATACGGGAAGAAAACGAAGTCGGGAAGGCACACGTGGGGTCCACAAGGCATCAGGGCGTGCCTGGGGGGGGGGCTGGTCGCGCCCTGTTGCCTTGTGATCACCCTGTGGGTCCTCTCTGCTGTTTCTTATTTTTCTAATTTTTCTAATATTCCAAAACTGACAGAAATAATTTTTATGGAATTTTTGGAGTCGGTTTACTTACCGTATCACATACCTACCCCTTTTCAGGGTGCTGGAGTGTTCCGGAAGGACTCTTTGATGTGTTCCTCCGGTGTCATTGTTTGAATAATATTAGTTTCAACATTAATGGGTGTACCTAAAATATAATGCTTAATTCTTTGCCCATTCACCACTCTCGGGTTGGTGCCTTGGGAGTTGTTGATTTTTATGGCTCCGGAACGGTAAACTTCTTTGATAACATATGGCCCCTCCCATTTAGAGAGAAGCTTTCCTGCAAAGAATCTCAAACGAGAATTGTATAGTAAAACATGATCACCTACTTTGAATTCCCATTTTTGAATTCTTTTGTCATGCCATCTTTTAACTTTTTCTTTAAACAACTTAGCATTTTCATAGGCTTGGGTTCTCCATTCATCTAAAGAGCTAATATCAAATAACCTCTTCTCACCGGCAAGTTTAAAATCATAATTGAGTTCTTTAATTGCCCAATGAGCTTTATGTTCTAGTTCAAGAGGTAAATGACATGCTTTTCCATAAACCATTTTATACGGAGACATACCCATAGGATTTTTATATGCAGTTCTGTAGGCCCATAATGCATCATCAAGTTTCTTAGACCAATTCTTTCTAGATCCATTAACGGTCTTTTGCAAAATCAATTTTATTTATCTATTAGTTAATTCAACTTGACCACTAGACTGAGGATGATAAGGAGATGCAATTCTATGATTAACATCATATTTAGCAAGCAACTTACGGAAAGCACCACGAATAAAATGTGAACCACCATCAGTCATTAAATATCTAGGGACTCCAAACCTCGGGAAAATAACTTCTTTACGCATTTTAATGGAAGTGTTGTGATCAGCACTACTAGTTGGAATAGCTTCTACCCACTTAGTAACGTAATCAACATCAACTAGAATATGAGTATACCAATTGGATTTAGGAAAAGGTCCCATATAATCAAAACCCCAAACATCAAATGGTTCAATAACAAGTGAATAATTCATAGGCATTTCCTGACGTCTACCAACATTACCAATTCTTTGACATTCATCACCAAAAAGGACAAACTTACGTGCATCTTTAAAAAGAGTAGGCCAATAAAAACCAGATTGTAATACCTTGTGTGCAGTTCTGTCTCCTGCATGATGTCCTCCATATGCCTCGGAATAACACTAACGCAAGATTTGTTCATGTTCATGCTCAGGTACACAATGTCTAATAACACCATCTACTCCTTCTTTATATAGGTGTGGGTCATCCCAAAACTAATGTCTTAAATCAAAGAAGAACTTTTTCTTTTGTTGATATGTAAAGCTAGGTGGTATGTATTTGGCAACAATGTAATTAGCATAGTCTGCATACCAAGGAGTACTACGAGAAGCATTCATAACAGCTAATTGTTCATCAGGAAAATCATCATTAATAGGTAGTGGGTCATTAAGAACATTTTCCATTCTAGACAAATTATCTGCTATGGGATTCTCAGCTCCCTTTCTATCAATAATATGCAAGTCAAATTCTTGTAGCAGAAGAACCCATCTAATAAGTCCATGTTTAGCATCTTTCTTTTCCATAAGGTATTTAATAGCAGCATGATCAGTGTGAATAGTAACCTTGGAATCAACAATGTAAGATCTGAATTTATCACATGCAAACACAACTGCTAAAAATTCTTTCTCAGTAGTAGCATAATTTCTTTAAGCACTGTCTAGAGTTTTACTAGCATAATTTCTTTAAGCACTGCCTAGAACAGCACCAACAACATAATCACTAGCATCACACATAATTTCAAAGGGTAAGTTCCAATCAGGTGGTTGAATAATAGGTGCAGAAATTAAGGCTTTCTTAAGTACTTCAAAGGCTTCTACACAATCATCATCAAAAACAAATGGAACATCTTTTTGCAAGAGATTGGTAAGAGGTCTAGAAATTTTAGAGAAGTCTTTTGTAAACCTTCTATAGAAGCCAGCATGACCGAGAAAACTTCTTATACCTTTGATTTCTTTAGGACATGGCATTTTCTCAATAGCATCAACTTTAGCTTTATCAACTTCAATACCTCTTTCAAAATTTTTATGCCCAAGGACTATACCTTCATTCACCATAAAGTGGCACTTCTCCCAATTTCAGACAAGATTAGTTTCTTCACATCTCTGCAAAACTCGATCAAGGTTGCTCAAGCAATCATCAAAAGAAGTTCCGTAAACGGAGAAATCATCCATGAAAGCCTCAACAATCTTTTCAAAAAAGTCAGAGGATATAGCAGTCATACATCTTTGAAAGGTAGCAGGTGCATTACATAAACCAAAAGGCATACGACGATAAGCATAAGTTCCAAAAGGACAGGTAAAGGTGGGTTTCTCTTGATCTTCAGGTGACACAGGTATTTGAGAGAAACCAGAATAACCATCTAGGAAACAAAAGTGTGTATGCTTAGACAATATTTCTAACATTTGATCAATAAAAGGCAAGGGGTAATGATCTTTTCTAGTAGCTTTATTTAATTTCCTAAAATCAATTACCATCCTATAACCAGTTACAATTCTGTGTGGGATAAGTTCATTTTTATCATTAGGAACAATGGTAATACCTCCTTTCTTAGGAACATGATGAACATGACTTACCCATCTACTATTATCTATGGGATAAATTATACCTGCTTACAGAAGCTTTAATATTTTAGTTCTTACCACATCCTTCATTCTAGGATTCAGCCTTCTTTGATGATCAAAAACGGGTTTAGCATCTGGTTCCATATGAATTTTATGCTGACATAAAGTGGGACTGATGCCCTTAAGATCATCAAGAGTATATCCAATAGCAGCACGGTGCTTCTTCAGAGTTTTAAGTAATCTCTTTTCTTCACGCTCTGAAAGGTTAGCACTAATAATAACAAGATATATCTTCTTTTCATCAAGATAAGCATATTTAAGTGTATCAGGTAATTGCTTTAATTAAAACACAGGATCACCCTTGGGTGGAGGTGGATCTCCCATGCTTTCAACAGGCAAATTACGTTTAAGGATAGGTGCTTGTTTAAAGAACAGCTCATCCATTTCATTTCTTTCATTCATATTCATATCATTCTCATGGTCTAGCAAATATTGTTCTAAAGGATCAGTAGGAGGCACAACAATAGAAGCAAGACCAATAATTTCATCCTTACTAGGTAATTCTTTATCATGAGGTTGTCTTCGAAACTTAGAGAAATTAAACTCTTGAGGCATCTCACCAAAATTAACACTGACAATTTCTTTAGTGCAATCAATCTTGGCATTAACTGTATTCAAGAAAGGTCCACCAAATATAATAGGACAAAAATCATCTTGTGGTGATCCAAGAACAAGTAAATCAGTAGGGTATTTGATCTTACCACACAAGACTTCAATATCTCTAACAATCCCAAGCGGTGAAATAGTATCTCTATTTGCAAGCTTAATAGTAACATCAATATCTTCAATCTCAACAGGTGCAATATCATTCATAACTTCTTGATAGAGAGTAAATGGAATAGCACTCACACTAGCACTAATATCACATAAACCATGATAGCAATGATCTCCAATTTTAACAGAAATAATAGGCATGCCAATTACAGGTTTATTTTTATCTTTAGTGTCTGGCTTAGTAATTCTAGTTGCTTCATCACAGAAATATACGACATGTCCATCAATATTATCAACCAAAAGATCTTTAACCATTGCGACACTAGGTTTAACTTTAATTTGTTCAAAAGGTCTAGGTGCTCTAATATTACTCTTATTAACCATAGTTGAAGCTTTAGCATGTTCCTTAATCCTAACAGGGAAAGGAGGTTTCTCAATATAAGCAGTAGGCACAACTGCATCAACATGGTAAACAATTGTTTCTTCTTTAACACTAACAGGTTCTTCATTCAATTCAATAGGTGGATGATATTTAAACCACTTCTCCTTAGGGAGATCAACATGAGCAGCAAAAGATTCACAAAAGGTAGCTACTATCTCAAAGTCAAGTCCATATTTAGTACTAAACTTATGAAAATCATCAGTTTCCATAAAAGATTTAACACAATCAAACTCAAGATTTATACCTGACTCTTTACCTTTGTCGATTTCCCAATCTTCATAATTGCGTTCAATTCTTTCAAGAAGATCCCATCTAGATTCAATAGTTCTCTTCATAAAGGAACCAGCAGAAGAAGTATCGAGTATGGATTGATCATTATGAGAAAGCCGAGCATAAAAGTTTTGAAGGATTATTTCTCTTGAGAGCTCATGATTGGGGCATGTGTGCAACATGTACTTAAGCCTCCCCCAAGCTTGAGCGATACTTTCTCCTTCATGAGGCAAAAAATTATATATATAATTCCGATCACGACGAACCAAATGCATAGGATAAAATTTCTGGTGGAATTCCAGCTTCAACCGATTCTAGTCCCATGTTTCAGTATCATCACATAGCCTATACCATGTCAATGCGTTTCCCTCCAAAGATAAAGTGAATACTTTCTTCTTAACTCCATCTCCGGATAATTCTGCAAGCTTAAACAATCCACAATTTTCATCCACATATATCAGGTGCATATCAAGATGCACCGTTCCATCTCCTGCATAAGGATTAGGTAGCAGTTTCTTTACCATACCCGAAGGAATTTCATAATAAATATTTTTAGTAGGTTCAATAGGTTGAGGAGCAACTCTCAAAGCTTCTGGTTGAGGTGAAGATACCCCGAACAAGCCCCTCAAAGGATTACTTTCCATAGTGACAAGTGACAATAAATTTCAGCATGTAATATAAACGTTTCCTTACCAAATTCCACTTACCAAAGGCGCTTCACTCCCCGGCAACGGCGCCAGAAAAGATTCTTGATGACCCACAAGTATCGGGGATGAATCGTAGTCCTTTCGATAAGTAAGAGTGTCGAACCCAACGAGGAGCAGAAGGAAATGACAAGCGGTTTTCAGCAAGGTATTCTCTGCAAGTACTGAAAGTAGCGATAACAAATAGTTTTCATAGCAAGATAATTCCTAACAAGTAAAAAGTAGTAATGGTAACAAAAGTGCAACAAGGTGGCCCAATCCCTTTTGTTGCAAAGGACAAGCCGGAACGAACTCGTATAATAAGCAAAGCGTTCTCGAGGACACATGGGAATTTCATCTAGTCACTTTCATCATGTTTGTTTGATTCGCGTTTGCTACTTTGATAATTTGATATGTGGGTGGACCGGTGCTTGGGTGTTGTTCTTACTTGAACAAGCCTCCCACTTATGATTACCCCCTCTCGCAAGCATCCGCAACTACGAAAGAAGAATTAAGATAACCCTAACCATAGCATGAAACATATGGATCCAAATCAGCCCCTTTCGGAATAGTGCATAAACTAGGGTTTAAACTTCTGTCACTCTAGCAACCCATCATCTAATTACTACTCCACAATTTCTTCCCTTAGGCCCAAAGATGGTGAAGTGTCACATAGTCGACGTTCACACGACACCACTAAAGGAAGCAACAACATACATATCATCAAAATATCGAACGAATACCAAATTCAGATGATTACTTATGACAAGTCTTCTCCCATGTCCTCAAGAACAAAAGTAACCACTCACAAATCATATTCATGTTCAAGATCAGAGGGGTATTGAATAGCATTAAGGATCTGAACATATAATCTTCCACCAATTAAACCAACTAGCATCAACTACAAGATGTAATCAACACTACTAGCAATCCACAGGTACCAATCTGAGGTTTTGAGACAAAGATTGAATACAAGAGATGAACTAGGGTTTGAGATGAGATGGTGCTGGTGAAGATGTTGATGAAGATTGGTCCTCCCACGATGAGAGGATCGTTGGTGATGTCGATGGCTTCGATTTCCCCCTCCCGGAGGGAAGTTTCCCCGGCGGAATCGCTCCGCCAGAGAGCAAAAGTGCTCCTGCCCAGGTTCCGCCTCGAGACGGCGGTGCTTCGTCCTGAAAGTCTTCTCTCCATTTTTTGAGGGAAAAAGAGCCTATATAGCAGAAGGAGGGGGCCAGACGCCAGCCAGGGGCCCCACAAGGCATCAGGGCATGCCCTGTTGCCTTGTGGGCAACTGGTGGGTCCCCTCTTGTATTTCTTTTCTCCAGTATTTTTTATATATTCAATACAAAATCTCCATGAAGTTTCAGGTCAATTGGAGCTCTGTAGAATAGGTATCTCTGATTCTCCCCTTTCAGGTCCATAATTTCAGCTGCCGGCATTCCCCCTCTTCATGTAAATCTTGGAAAATAAGAGAGAAAAGGCATAAGAATTGTACCATAAAGTGAAATAATGATTAAAAACATAATATTTATTCATAGGAAATCATGATGTATTCTGGACGTATCAGGAGGCTTCCCATCAGGTCAACATGGCCAAAGCCGACGCCCAGCTAGCGCAAAAACGTTAGGCCCAAGGGGCGGAGAACACAAAGACCCTTGCGGAGTCCCTCCAGAAGCAGAAAGACGAGGCCCACAACGAGTATCAGCAAAGGTTGGCCCTCCAGGAATTGCACTTTTCCGAGAAGGAGCAGGCCCTTGAGTCCAAATGCGCATCGCTTGAGGAGCAGCTGAAGCTGATGAAGGGCTCTGTCGAAGGGGGCCATTCTCTAGTGAACGATAGCAAGAAAGCATGGGAGGAAGCCGAGAAGAAGCGTGGGGAGCTCCAGGAGGAGCTAACGCATCTCGAGGGGCAGTACGCCCAACTGGTGGAGACCAACAATAAGAACGAGGGGCATATACGCCAACTCAGGGTGCGGCGGATGTCGGAGTTGGGGCTCCGGGGACCCAAAGGTTCGAACAGTGGGGTGAGCTCATTCCTACCTCCTCATCCCCTACCACGGCTGAACTACGGCGGAGCTATGGCGAGAGCATGCTAGCGGGAGCAGGACACGGACTCAGCGGTTTACCCAGGTTCGGGCCACCTTGCGGTGTAAAACCCTACTCTTGCTTGGTTGGAATTACTCAGGGCAACAGGATGTTTGCGTACAAGGTAGGAGATGATGGGAGCTGATCGGATCAGGTCCTTCTACAGCGGCACCTGTCACGCCCAATATGTGGTCCTATTCTCAAGGGACTTGAAAATCCCACTAAGGATTGCAAGGTGGATATCATTACATCGTACCATGTACATAATAGATGGGGATGCATACAAATACATACAGTCATCACAGGAATACATCAATACATAGCAAACATCATACATAAGAGCAGAATCCGACTATGGATGAAACACAAACGAAAAACAAGAACGGCATCCACCCTGCTAGCCCAGGCTGCCGACCCGGAACCTATCCCTTGATCGACGAAGAAGAAGAACTCCAAAAGCAAACATGCATCGTGCTCACGTCAAAGCGTCACTTTACCTGTACCTGCAACTATTGTTGTAGTAATCTGTGAGCCACGAGGACTCAGCAATCCCATAACCATGGGTAGCAAGACTATCAAAGCTTAATGGGTATGGAAGGGGTAACGTGGTGAGGTTGCAGCAAGCACTAAGCATTGTATGGTGGCTAACTTACGAGTACAAGAATAAGAAGAGTAAACTACGCATAACGGTCGCAAACTAATAATGATCAAGAAGTGATCCTGAACACCTACTTACGAGTCAAACATAACCCCACCGTGTTCTCTTCTCGAACTTCCTCGAAAAGAGACAATCACGGTTACGCACGCGGTTGGTGTATTTTAATTAGGATTAGTGTCAAGTTCTCTACAACCGGAGGTTATAAATATCCAAGTCGCCACATAACCGCGGGCATGGCTTCGCGTAAGATTTAACCCTGTAGGGGTGTTCCAACCTGGTCCATCATAGACCAACACAAGCTGCGGTGGAAATACCTCAACCTCGAGATAGCCCGAAGTATCCTCGGAATCCCGGTGCACAAGACATTTCGACAATGGTAACGCAAGTCCAACAAGACCTCCCGGTATACCGACAATCCTGATAGGAGTCGCACGTATCTCGTTCTCAGGGCACACCGGATGGGCCAGACGTCGGGTTAGCTGAGACCCTGGTTGCCCAGGGGGCGCCGGACATCACCTAGTTTGGACCAACACCATCAGCTCTGGCCCACCTGTATTATGTTGAATTAAGAATCCTCGGGTAGCGCTAACTCCCTATGCAAATTAATTATTCAATTCAGTATTATTATGTTGGCAAATGTTAAAACCAATGTTGGGCCTTGCTAGAAGCGGTTATTCAAAGCGAGCTGTCAAGAGGGTCCCATTCCCCTGAGCATGTTAGGAACGCTAATCAAGGATCATAACATTGGTATTACGGAAACTAAGGCGGCATGAGTGGAACAAAACACTAGGCATAAGGCCAAGCCTTCCACCCATTACCAAGTATATAGATGCATTAATTAAATAAGAGATATTGTGATATCCCATGATATCCATGTCCCAACATGGAACAACCTGCAACTGCACCTGCAACTAGCAACGCTAAAAGAAAGGGGCTGAGCAAAGCGGTAACATAGCCAAACAACGGTTTGCTGGGTAAGGGTGGTTAGAGGCTGTATCATGGCATATGAGAGGCTGACATATATATGTGGTAGGAAGCACGACATAGCGATAGCAACGAGACAACTAGCAAGCAAAGATAATAAAGATATCCAAGGTCATGATCATCTTGCCTGGAATCCTGCTAGGAAGAAGACCGAATCCATGAAGAAAACGAACACGCGTAGTCGAACGAATCCTCACAATCGCAACATAACCGGAACAATTGAGATGAAGCACAACCGGAAAGAAGCAAACAACATGGTAAACACACAAGCATAATCATGACATGATGCACAACCACGTATGATGCATGACAAGTTTAAATAGGCATGGCATGGCAAGAGTGCACCAAACAATACTACATTTTAAGTGAAGTAAACTCCACATTCAAATATTTAGTTCACTCCTGTTTGTGCTACTCAACAATATTAAATGTTGTTAAACATAACAAGAGGTGAAGCACAATTAATCTACCTATCTAGGCAATTTAAATGAGGCTGGAACCAACACAAAACAATTCCGGAAAATCCCCATATGCAATTTCGAATTTGGTACTGTTCTGCCTAAAACACAATTTTATTGTTGTTAAACAGCAAAAGTAAGTGCATCATGTTAATCTACACATTTTTCCACCCCATTTACATATAAAGTTTATTTAATTCGGAGCTACGGTTATTTAGTTATGAAATAAATCATTTTAGCATGTCATATATGCAAATTAAAGCAATCAAGAATTTTAATGTTGTTAATATGCATGAGGATGAAATATTCAAGTTATATGCAATTTCTATGAAGATGTTGAGATTAAGCATGATATGGAGCATTTGGTCACCATGGCGGAATGAATTGGGTGCCACGGCGACGAAACGGAAATGGTGCCACGGCAACATTCCGGTTGCGGTAACTCGTTCAAGATACCGATGCAACAGAACAAGTGTGCGGATGTGCGAAACATGGAAGTGATGGTGGGGTGATCCCGGTTACCGGGTTCCCACGTGTTGGTGGCAAGGCAAACAAGGAACGTGCACGAAATAACGGGCATGGTGCAAATACGGGCATCTCATACAAAACATGCATTCATCCACGGGTCGTTGTATCGGCGGTTATACCTTCGAAGGAAGTGTTCGGGACGGTTCGAGTTAAATGGAAGTGGAAGTAGTGGTTGACAGTTCAGAGAGGAACTTGACGAATTCGAGGTCTTCAGAGGTTCTTGTCGAACTTGTCGAAAACCACGACGACGGTAGTGGAAGTAGAGGTACACGGCGACGGAGAGGAACTTGCCGCATCCTACGGTCATCGGGTACTTGGCGGTCTCGGTCTTGCGATTGAAATGGTACACGTTTCGTAGTCGTACATGTTTCGTAGATGTCCGGGGTCGTCGGTAGAGGTACTTGGCGCATCGTTGTGGTACTTGGCGAAAAACCCGGAGATGGTACTTGACGATCCGGGTACGGGTCTTGGCGATGGTCATCGAGGTTCGGGTCTTCCAAGTCTTGGTGGTCTTGGGACTTGGCGATGTTGGTCTCGGTCGGTGGCACGTGGAGCTCGTTGCACAGCCGTACACAGGATCAAATAGAGGGCCTAAAATAGGCCATCGGGTCGGAAGCGGTTGCTGTCTCGGGCCGGTGCGGGGATGCGGCCCTCGGGGAACTTGGCGATGGCTGCGGCCCTCGGGGAACTTGGCGATGGCTGCGGTCCACGCAGACAAGATCGAGGCAAGGCGCGGGGAGGTCAACGCGAGCGGTGACCTGGCGCGGGGCGAAGCAGGAAGAGGACCCCGCGAGGTCGAAGGCGACGACGGCGGTACTTGGAGCGGGGCTCTGGTGATGGAGATACGACGCGGACGAGGGGAACGGTTCCTGGGTGGCGGGTCCAGTGGCCATGGGAGTTTGACTCCCTCGGCGACGTGCTCCTCGGCTCCTGCATGACGCGCACACGGCGGCAGCAGAGGATCAGAGGGGAGAAGAGAACGTACAGAGGGGCCAGGGGCAAAAGGGCAGGGCGGCTCACCGGAGAGGTGGTGCGGGGCGGCGCGCGCGAGGTGGCGGGTTCTGGCGCGAGGCGCGGCGGGTTCCGGCGCGAGGCGCGGCGGGGGAAGGAGAGGACCCAGGCTTGGGGAGGCAAAGCGGCGCGACCTGCTGGACGGGCTTCATGCTCCCGGAGGAGTGGCGGCGGCATGGGGCGGAGTCGGGAGCAAGGAGGAACTCGGGCGCGAGGCACGCGCTCGCTGTCTCCTCCTGGCGGCGGCGTGAACAGTGCGAGGGAGAGGACGAGGGGATCGGGAGGAGGCTAGGGTTATAGGGTTAGGTTTTGGGGTGGGCCTTGGGCCAACTTTGGCTGGCTGTGGCCTGGGAGGCCGGCTGGGCTGCGCTACGGGCTGGGTTGCTCCCTCTCTCTTTCTTCTTTTCCAAAAACAGAAAATAGGAAGAAAGAAAATGAGAGAAAATAAAGGATTAGGGAAGGAATTTGGGATGGGGTAAATTTCCCTGGACTCACAAAATTGTTCTTGATCCAGAAAAATTGCAAAGAGGCATGTTGAGGGGTTTTGAATACAAACTCATTTGAATTTAATTCAAATGGGTTTGACTCAGAAGTGGGCATTTGGAAGGTCCAAAAATGTTGAGACTTTTGGAGGAGTCTAGGTAAATGGAAAATGAATTTTTGGAAAAGTTTGGAGAACAAACTTGAAGCAGAAAATGCATGGAATTAAATTGCAAGTGGGTTGTGGTTAATTCCAAATTACTGGAATATTTTATAATAGCTCCCTAAAATATCAGGAGGATATGTTATAAAGAGAAATCACCACGTGAACTCCCTCAATTTAAATAGATCAAAAGATCTATGCAATTTATTTATTTGAGTTGGAAAAAATTAATGACATGATGGCATGTTGAAATGATGCAATGCAAAAATAATAATAATAAGATAGAGCAACCAATATAATAATAATAATAATGGAAAGAATCAGTCTCGGGGTGTCACAACACTCCCCCACTTACAAGAGATCTCGCCCCGAGATCTTAGGAATGAGAAGAGGAAGAGGAAGAGGTAAAACACAGTTGCTTCTTGGGCAAACGAGTGAAACCAAAGAACCTCGAAGTTTGCAAAACTTGAAAGAAAGGATACAATGGAGATGAACGAAATTGAAAACTCTCCATTAGACAAAAGGAACAAGGAGTACAACGGAACCAAGCACTCAAGGGACAAGATAGAATTTCAAACCACTCAGGTTTAAACGTGATAGACAACGAATGAGAAGGAAAGAATTTGGGCAGCACTCCGGTAGAAAAGAGAAGCAAAGCTTGATAAGAAGAAAAGGACTTGAAAAGAGAACCACACTCCGGTTAAATGGATAAGCAAGGAAAAGAACATGATCTTGACAAAACAAGATGATGGGTCGAAGAGAGGAACATCACCATACCTCCGGACGAAAGAATAGAAGCTAGATCGTTGGAAACAAAAGAACGGAGAAGAAAATGACAACTTCTCCCACAATTGAATTTGAAAGCATCATTACAACGAAAGAACGAACGGAGTTGTTGGAAAATCAACAACGAAAAGAATAAGCTTATTGTGGGCTTATAGAAACATCTCAAAATTATGAGGTGACAACCGGCCACTAACAGAAACAATTGATTGCTTGAGATCTCAAAGAGATGAAAACCTCTTCATCGAAAAGAGAAGGAGAAACTTGGATCATTGATAAGCACCACAATAGCAACATTCCTTAGGGAAGGCTTTAGGTGAAATATAACCCAAGATAACTCATTCCTGAACGAAGAGAAAAAATGATGGGTTTATATATCTCATTCCTGACAACTTGTGAACCATGTAACACGAAGGGACATTGTCAAGAAAGACATAACACCACCTCAAAAGACAAGGTAGAAAGGATTTGAACTTTGAAATGCAAGACGAAGAATACTTGAGCTCCAACAAGAATCTTGATGAACACTTTGAGAATGAATTAAATCCTTTACGAAAGATCATGAAGAAACTCTCAAAGAAACTCCGGATAACTACAAGATGATCGAAATGAAATGAAAGTTGAAAAGAACAAGATGAAGCCTTGCAATGATTTAGATGGAGCTTCGTGACGAGATATGAGAAAAAACTTTGAACTCCGGACAAGAAAGATGAGCAACTTAGAATCGAGAATTTATTCATCATGAACAAACTCCGGAAGAAGGAATTAAATCACCTCCATGAAACAAGAATAAGAATTATGATATGTCTATCCTTCATCAAAATAAATTGATGAAAAGCAATGGATTTGCATACTACTTATTCCTCTTGAAAAAGATTGAAGAGAGATATGGCGCAAACTTGGGAATGTCTTCAATGAACCACCGGTAGGATTTTGGAAATAACAAATGAATTGATACGACAACAAAGGAAGAGGAATCTTGAACGAACCACCGTAAGAAATGAAAAAGAACGAATAAAAAGAGAATGAATCGCTGGGAAGAATTAGAAAATGAACGAAGATACTCAAGGGAATTTAGATACAAAAGAACGAAGAGATCACGAGCTTATTAGAGAATACTTGAACGATGCACCGGAAGAATTTGAGAACGAGAGATGAACGATGAGAATGAAGAATTCTTCTAGAATGACGGCCTCCTGGCGAGATGAACTTGTAACACCCCGGACACACCCGCCGGTGGTCGTTACTCCTGGCGAGATCTAGACTGGCCTCCGGAAAATCAGAAATGGAAAGAACTCATGAAATGCTCCGGATGAGTATGAAAAGAATTTCTCATAATCGAAAACAATTGTAAGGATGGCATGAAGCTAGAACCACGAATCTTCAAGAGAACGGATGAGAGAAATTCTTCTTCGGTCTTCAAAGCTGAGAATGATGACGAGAACCACCATGAAGATTTTGTGGGAAACTCCGGAATAATGAAGAATAGAAATGTTGAGCCAAAGATGAAAAGAATTTGAAATCGATCTTGGAGAAGGCAATTGACTGATGGAATCCATTCTTACGTCAAACTTGAAAGAATTTGAGAATAACTCCGGGAAAATTAGAAGAGTCAGGTAAGATCCTGGGAAAAGACCTGTGGGTTAGGGCCCACTCAAAAGAAACACCGTTGGAACAACTTCTTGAAATAGAGATTGCACCGGTTGAATTAAATGGCTTGAGAGAAATAACAATCTCGAAATATGTCGAACGGATCTTGAATGGAAAGATGAATCTTCTGAGATAATTTCTGCACTCTGGATATGAATAGGGAGAGGTGAATAAACAAGAGAGGCTTGGGTAAGAATTTCCAACATTGGAAAAACATTAGAATCGAAGAAAATGATAAGATGACCACCGAGAGCTCAATTTAGACCACCGGAGAAGAAAACGAGAACGAAGAATATTGAACATGTAGCTCATGAGCATCTTCATGAGAATCACCGGAGAAGAACATGAAGGGAAAGAATGAAGAGATTTTATATGAATAAATTGGATACTTGATTTGAGAATTTTTACTCCGCGAAGAAAAAGGGTGGGAGGGTGGGGAAAATAAAGACAACTTGGGACGGATGAAACGAATGCCGTTAAGAAACATGAGAATTGATCTTGCGAACGTTGAAAGGATCGAATTAACTTGAAGAGAAGCACGCTGGTTGCAAAAGAATTGTCATGAAAATCTCGATGATCAAAAGGATTAGCACTCCCATAGAAATATGAGAACACCACTTAGGAAAGGAATGGGATCAACACTTGACTTCGAAGCAACTCGAATACCACAACTCAAAACAAAACAAAGGATGTGGCTTGCAGAATAAGCCGGAACAAACATATGATAGAGATTCCATCCAAAATTTCTGTGGTGGGGCCCACACGGGCTCGATCGTACAGCGACCATCACGTACAAGGTAGTGTACATGACTTACGAAGCGTCCCCGAACTGTAGCAAAGCTACAAGGGCTCTTTAAGACACAACGAGACCCACTGTAAAAACGACCGTGAGCAGGCGGACCACTAGACGTCGAACCCCAATCTCATATCATGCATCATTCAGAAAGATATCCTAGGTAACTACTTGAATTCCCACCTAAGAACTCCTGAAACTTCTTGGTTATAAGATCAGGTTGCGGATATGGGAACCTACTCAGCACACAACAACAATAATATCCTAATCAGCTGCAACCAATCCGCAACCTTCACACACGACCAAGAAACTTCGCAAATTCGTCTACCTCAGACCTTCGAAAGCACAGCGATACTAGTCATAGTGGATCATCCGCGCTATCTCCACCAGTACTGGGGAAAAGTCATGGCACTATTTGCCACCACAAAAAGTATAGAAGCGTTTCGATGTCGGCGTCCTCTGGTATTCAGGAACTGAAACGATAGCGAATGTGACAAGAACCCCTTGGAGCTCAACTCCCCGGGTCCAATCCATACGGTCAGGAGGCACCAAGACAGAATTCCCGTCACAACGATATCATAACGATTCCAAAATACCCGCGTGATCCTAATTTTATTTTTGAGTGAGAAGAGATAGTAGAATCAAAACACCTACGTCACAATTCCTCACCAGAGCGACGAAGGGGATAAGGAGTAAAAAGAATTCCTACTCTTCGATATATAACTAGACTCAAAATAGTTTTTCTTCTATACTCGCCAACGGTTCGATCAATCAAGGGGGCCTCCTATGGTCGGTCGAGGCTCTGATACCAACTTGTCACGCCCAATATGCGCTTCTATCCTTAGTGGGATTTTCAAGTCCCTTGAGAATAAGGCCGCATATTGGGCGTGAAAGCACCCTGCCCTCCTTTTATACCTTCCTTGGTCCTCTTCCCCCGAAAACATTGGCGGGAAGGGTTGCCACACAACGGCAAGTTTGAAGGGGGATAGGGGCGCAGTCTATCCTAACAAAAGGTGGTCTTCATCTGCAAAGCGACCGTCCATGACGCGCCGGTGGGCTCGGGGATGACCTCCGCCCTGCGCGCCCGCCGTCTTGGTCTTCTTTCACCGATCGGGCAACCTTTGGGGGTTGCTTTGGGAGGTGGATTGCTGGCCTTGCTCCCTTAGCACAAAAGGGGAAATCCTCTCCATCCGCGCCTGCTGGCACGGCCTCTGTCGCTGTTCGTCACCGCGCGCGTCACCCACGTGATGGGCACGAGACCGTGCGACCAAGCTGAACAGCGCCCATTTTGTGCGCCTTAGGGATGATGCCTCGGGAGGCAACCTCAGGAGGCCGCCTCGTGAGAGGGCCTCGCGAGGCTCTCAGTGAAGCTGCTGAGTCTTGCTTGCCCGCTCCCTAAGGAGGGGTCCGCAGGAGGCCGGGGCCTCATGAGGGGTCTTGCCTGAGATGCCAGCCGGTGGCCGCCTGTTGGGCCTCCGCCAGGCGTTACGCCCTGGACCAAAGGCAGACGGGCCGGGATACCCCGGGTTCCACGGGCCCGACAGTAGCCCCTGGCCCCGCGGCTCGCACGTTCCCGTCTACTCGGGGGTGAAACAGCGCGGGCCCTAACCGCCTGCGGGCCAGGCGCAACACGTGGCGCACGATGTGACGGGGGACGCCCCCACTTCTCCCACGATGCCTCAGTAACCACCCGCGCTGACATAAAGCCTGCCCGCGCGCGGCGCGAGACCATCATTGCCTTCCTTCATGCATTCCATCTCCCCGCGCCTTCCTTCTTGCGCTCTTCTTCTTTCCCCACTTCTAATCACGACTCCACCGCGCTTCAATGGCGCCCGCTGGCAAGAAGGGAAAGGCGGCAGCCCCGGCCCCAAGCGTGCCCGCCATCAGGGCGGCGCTGCAGTGCTCCACCATTATCGACCGGGAGGGCCTAGACAAGGTGCTCCCGCGCTGGTGGCTGGCGACGAGAATGAGAACCAGGCAACCAAGATCTGGCCGGGCTCACGCTCGCGGCGCGACCTGGGGGTGGCGGCCTATCCCTTCTTCCTCCATAGCGTTTATGCCGGGCTAGTGTCACCATTCTCGGACTTTTTCTATGCCATCCTTTCCCATTATCGGATCCATGCCCTTCATCTTCAACCCAATTCCATACTCCTCCTGGCCATGTTCGCCTTTTACTGCGAGGCTTTTGTGGGCGTGATGCCTTCAGTGGCGCTCTTCCGCCACTTCTTCAGCCTGCGGCTGACTGCGGTGGACCAGCGCTCCGGGTGCACCTCGTTCCTCGCCGTCAAGGGGATGGAGCGTAGCATCATCAACTTGAAGGTGGCAAAGAAGGTGGAGAGCTACCGGCAGCGCTGGGTCTATATGGACGCGTGCCGGACCAGCCTGCTCCTGATGATCCCGACGGACCCAGCTGAGAAGAACTCTGGGTGGGGGCACGAGAAACTCACGGACCCGAGGATGGAGCCCGTCTTGGAGCGGATGGCCGTGCATCGGGCCGCGGACCTGTCAGGGGTGACAGTCGTCAGGGAGTACTTGCGGTGGCGCATCGCGCCGCTCCAACAGCGCTCGCGCCCTATGTGGGAGTTCACCGGTGCGAGGGACGCCATGAGGCTGAGCTCCGGCAGCTTGAAGCAAGAAGTGCTGGAAGGAGCCCTGGCGATTCTGCTCAGCGGCCCCGCCGCGGACCCGCCTGAGGACGCGCTCCCGCTGTTCCGCTACCAGGAGATGGCGAAGCTGGTCGCGGAGATGCCCCACTTTGACCAGTGGGGTCTCGTGCCGGAGGGCCACATCGGGCCCCGCGAGAACACTCTCGTGGTGGCGCTGGATTCCGGAGGCAGCGGCGGTGACGAGGCCTCAGGGAGGCCACAGAGGAGAACGCCGACCGGGCACCACCGCGCACCCGCCGTCAGCTCCTCTGCGACCTCGATGACGACGATGCCGATAACACGCCTCCCATGGCGGAGGCGGCCCTAGGCCGGGAGGCGGTCGAGCCCCCGGCGGCAGAGGCCCTTCAGGGAGCCGTTGCTTCCCAGGCCCTTCAGACAGGCGACGACGCATCCTGGTCCCCCGCGGCCCGCTCCGGGGGCCCGGAAGGTGGAGCTGGGGTGATGCCTGAGGGTGGCGATGATGACCCGTCTCTCGTGGAGAAGAAGAGGAAGTGGACCGCCAGCGACGAGTAAGTTCCCATGCCCATCCGGCTTCTTATGTTCGCACTTCTTGTTTGAGCTCGGGCTTAGCCGCTATTTTGTAAAGGAGGTCCGCCAGCGACCAGAAGAAGAAGAGGAAGAAGACGAAGGCGAAGATGGCCCCCAACCTGAAGGGGGCGCTAGTGCCTGCCGCGGGCGCCGGGGGGCATGAAGAGGCCGCCCGCCGCCCAGACGCCGAGACTGGGCGCACGAAGGTGGAAGTGGAGACGTCTGTCCCTCCGGAGCCGCACGCGGGCGCGACTCCCGAGGCTGAGGCGGAGGGGCCTCGTGCGGCTGCCTCCGGAGGTGGGGGCATTCCCCTCGTGGACCGCGCTGCAGGAGAAGATGCAGTGATGGGGGAGGTCGAGGCGCCCGCTCCCCCACCAGAGGCCTCCTTTAACGCTGAGGGGCATGACGCGGGCCGGCCACGACGAGCTCTCAAGCTGCACCCGCGCGTGGGGCTTCCGGGGCGGGCACGGCGAGCCCCCATGGCGTGCCGCCGCAGCCAAATGCGGGGAGAACCCCGACGAGCCCCCCGCTCCTGGTGAACGACGCCGGGGCCTCCCCAACCACGGCGATGGAGGGCAGCGAGGGTCCGGGCCCGGACTAGGCCCTGGTGCTTGCGAGCGACCGCACCCTGCTCCGGCACGGGGCCTTGTATGACGCCAAGGCCGCGCTCGATCGGCTCGGGGTGGACTTCTAGGACGTGGAGGCACGCCTCGCCGAGGAGCGCCTGAGGCTCGCTGAAGGGTGGCGCCGGCTTAGCGTCGCCGTTGAGATGGGCCAGCAACAAAACGAGGCTGCTCGTGCGAAGGGGGAGAGGGATGCCGCCGAGGCGAAGGAGGCCTGTGCGGCCGCTCTCAGGGAGGCCGAAGCGGCCACCAGACGTCGCGAGGAGGAGGAGGTCCGCCTGAAGGAACTCCAGGATCAACATGCCACGCAGGCACAACATCTCCACGCGCGGGAAAGCGCTCTCGCTACCCGTGAGGGGGAGCTTGCAGCCTGCGCGGCAGACCTTGCGACTCGCGAGGGAGACCTCGCGAGGGTGTCGACTGAGCAGGCCATAGAGCGCGGGCGCCTGGAGACGCTGGGGCGCCAGGTGGCCGACGCCCAGGAGGCCCACGCGAAGCGCATCGACGAGGCCAATGCCCAGCTGGAGGCTAAGGAGAAGAAGGCCCAAGAAGACGCTGACGCGAAGGTAGCGGCGGAACGCCTGGCGCTCGCCGAGGAACATGGCAAGGAGCTGCAGCGGCGAGGGGATGCCTTCGAGACAGAGCACGAGGGGCTCCGGCAAGAAATTGCCAGTCTCATGATGGCACTTGCCGAGTCGGAGACCCGCCGGGAGACCGCGCTGCAGGCCCGAACCGACGCCGAGGCTGAGCTGGTTTCCTTCCATCTTCAAGCAGGGGGCTCTGCCCGTGCCGCCCAGCAGGCCGGAGGCGAGGCAGATCAGGAACGGGAGCGGCAGCACGAACGCGCCAAGATGCTCCACTCCCTCGAGCTTCGAGCCCGCAACGCTCTGAGCTCCATCTGTAGGGAGAGGCTTGAAGCCCTCCATGAGTCCCACGATGCCGACTACGTCGATTTCTCGACCAAGCTCGTGGAGCGGCTCGAGGATGGGGTGAAGAAGGTGGACGGCATCCTGGAGGAGGAGTGTCGCGACCTCTTCTCTCAGGCGGCGACCCACGTCTTCAGTCACCTCCTTCATGTCGACCCCAGCTTCAGTTTTGACAAGGTGATAGCCCTGGTTCCCGAGGAGCTCCGTGATGGCCTCGCGAAGGCGGTAGAAGGCCACGTGGACGCGCTGCTTGGGAAGTTTTCCTGTGACAGTGGCGAGAGCTCCGATGGGGTCAGGGGAAGCGAGGGTGACATCGCCGGCAGCGACGGCGGCGGTGACGGCAGCACTTCCTCCTAGAGTTGCCCCTTTTATTATCCTATAACAGATCGACATGGCCTTGTGGAGGCGTGAGGACAATGCCTTTTGTGTTTTATGTACTTCATGTCTTGCAGTAATGAACGCTAGTGCCCTCGTGAAGTTTTCTCCTGAGGCCCATTTTCCTCTTTTTGCTCGCCTTTGTGCTCTACGTCATTAGGGCCCAGCCCCCGAGCGGGCCACAGCCGTCGCTGGTATGCCAGGTCGTGATGCCTGGACAATGCCAGGAGGTGAGGTGCCTCGGGAGCTAGTGAGGGCTCCTGAGGTGCGATGCTCATGGAGCCCCCCTTTGACGCGCAAGCAGCTCGCGACAGGAGAAAAGCTGGCGCTCGTGAGGTTGTTCAAAGGGGAAGGCTTGGGAGATGGCGAGGGTGGCTCGCGAGGTAGTAGACTTAGCTTTGTGAGGAGTAGCGTCCGGTGGTCGCCATTTGCAGGGCGCGCCTCGTGAGGCTTCCGCTCGCGATGTCCCCTGCTGAGATGACCGCCATAGGTTGGCTCCCAAGGCGGTTCCTGCAAAGTTTCCTGAGGCTCAAGGGGCATCTGGCCACTGGCCCTCCTCGCGAGGCGTCCTCACGAGGCCCTCCAGGTGACCTGTTCCTGTGATAACTATATGCAAAAAATCTCACCACAGGGGAGCAGCGCACGCTCGCCGGCTTGCTCATGAGCATTACGCGAGGAGATAAGACACCAAGGACCTTGGTGGGGTGGCATGCACGGGAGCAGGCCCGCGAGCCAGAGCGCGGTTGCTTGGGTTTTTCAGCGCTGCTGGGACAGACCCGACCACAGACACCGTGTCCAGCCCCCGCTCGTGTGAGGCTCATGAGGAAAGCCACGAGCGGGCACGGCTCGCGAGGTAGAGACATGACGAAAACACCATATAAGGAAACCGAAGCTTTACTGAGGCAAGACAACAAATTTCATTACACAACCAAAAGGAGATGTGGCTGCCGTGTCCGGCACGGGTCAGCTTGAGGTTGGTGCAGCCCGTGGGGCGCCCTTAGTTACACACCCGAAAGCGAAAAAGGGGGCTGCCGTGTCCGGCACGGGTCAGCTTGAGGTTGGTGCGGCCCGTGGGGCGCCCTTAATTGATTGTTCCGCCGGCGCGGAGCATGGGGCTTCCACCGGGGTGTGGGCATGATCACGGGTCGATCGTTCCGCCAGTGCGGAGCATGGGGCTTCCACTTGGGCGTGGGCGGGAGCTCTCGCGTGCCCGTCAGGCGAACGCATTGAGAGTCCCCGGGGCGTGTACAACGCTATTTTGTTCGTACGCGTGAGGATCACGGGTAGAACTTGCGGAGGTGTTGGATGTTCCAGGCGTTAGGTATAGGAACTCCGTCCTCCGTCTCCAGCCGGGCTGCGCCGGGCCTGGAGACATGAGCAACCCTGAAAGGGCCTTCCCACATGGGTGAGAGCTTGTGGAGTCCCTCTCTGGAGAGGATCCTGCGTAGGACGAGGTCGCCGACCTCGAGAGCGCGAGGGCAGATGTTGCGGCTGTGGTAGCAACGCAGGACCTGCTGGTACCTTGCGGCGCGAAGAGCGGCCTGACGGCGGGCCTCCTCAAGGAGCAGCAGGTCGGCCTCCCACGAGCCATCCTGACGCGCCTCATCAAAGACAAGGACTCGCGAAGAGCCGTGCTTAAGCTCCGAGGGAAGGACCGCCTTAGCTCCGTAGACCAGGAAGAAAGGGGTCTTGCCAGTAGGCTTGGTTGCCGTTGTGCGGATGGACCACCGTACGGACTGCAGCTCATCAAGCCAGCCCTTGCCGCAGGCCTCATGCTTCTTCTTGAAGCTCCTCGTTTTGAGGCCCCTAAGGACCTCAGCGTTGGCACGCTCGGCCTGGCCGTTGCTTCGCGGGTGCACCACAGAGGCATAGCAGATCTGCGTGCCGAGGCTGGCGCAGTAGGACTTGAAAAGGCCGCTTGTGAACTGGGAGCCATTATCGGTGATGATGGGGTTGGGGACTCCGAAGTGGCTCATGAGGCCCTTGATGAACTTGACGGCAGAGCCTGCCGGGATGGTGCACACCGGTTCGACCTCTGCCCACTTGGTGAACTTGTCGATGGCGACGTAGAGGTAGCGGTAGTCGCCAGCCGCGCGAGGGAAATGCCCTAGAATATCCAGCCCCCAGACCGTGAAGGGCCATGAGAGGGGGATTGTCTGGAGGCCCTGCGCTGGCTGGTGGATCTGCTTGGCGTGGTACTGGCACGCTTCACAGGATTGGACCAGCTCGGTGGCGTCGTGGAGCGCGGTAGGCTAATAGAAGCCGCTTCGAAACACCCTGCCGGCAAGGGGGCGCGATGAGGAGTGGTGGCCGCAGTCTCCTCCATGGATGTCAGTGAGCAACTCGCGCCCATGTTCTTCTGAGATGCACCGCAACGAGACGCCATTGGGGCGCCTGCGGTATAGCTCGCCGTCTTGCAAGCAGTAAGTAGTGGCTTGCCAGGCCACGCGCTCTGCTTCTGAATCCTTCTCCGGGAGGGTGTCGTGGAGTAGGTAATCCTTGAACTCCACAGCCCAGCTGCCTGCTTGAGGCCCCAGCTCCAGCAGCAGGTGGGCTCCTTAAGCCGGGCCACAGTCTGGTGCGCCCGTGGGCAGCGCGGACGGGAGGTCTTCATGAAGCAGAGTGGTGCCCACGGTAGGTGGTGTGGTTGATGGTTTTAGGAGCCTTTCCTCGAAGACGCCAGGGCTCTGGGGCTCGCGGCGGGATGCTCGCTTGGCGATGTCATCGGCCTCCTTGTTGCCACCGCGCGGGACGTGCTGCAGCTGCAAGCCAAGGAAACGCTTCTCAAGTTTATGTACCTCTTCTATGTAGGCTGCCATGTGCTCGTCCTTAGGCTTGTGGCTTTTGTTGGAGAAGTTGACAGGGAGCTGAGAGTCACCCTTGATGGTGAGGCGCTTGATGCCGAGCGCAGAGGTGGCCTTGAGGCCGGCGATGAGGCCCTCGTACTCTGTGATGTTGTTGGAGACCTTATCATCACGCTTGAAGTAGAGTTGGACAGCGTAGTAGAGCTTGTCTCCCGTTGGTGAAGTGAGCACGACGCCAGCACCCGCGCCCTGTTGGGAGAAGGCGTCGTCGAAGTGCATGGACCATCCGTTTGGCACTTCGTCCCCAGGCAGGAGGGATTCGCCCTCACGAGGCTCTCCCTCGTGGGGGTCTGTCGACTCCGCCACGAAGTCGGCCAGAGCCGCGCCTTTGATTACTCTGGTGGTGCAAAACTCCAGCTGGAAGGCTTGCAGCTCGATGTTCCATTCGGCGACGCGGCCCGCGGCGTTGGGGCTGCGCAGGACTTGTTCCAAGGGGTAGGAAGAGATGACCTTGATGGGAGGACCCTGGAAGTAGTGGCGCAGCTTCCTGGAGGCGATGAGGAGCGCGAGGAGGAGCTTCTGTTGCATGGGGTAGTGCTCGCGTGCATCCCTTAGCACGGTGCTGACGAAGTACACAGGGTGCTCGACGAGGCGCGTAGTTGCGGTGGCAGCTTGCTCTTCAGGTGGCTCGCGAGGCTTGGCAGGCTCGGGAAGCTCACGAGGCCCAGACGGCTCGCGAGATTCGGAGGGCTCAGTAGGCGCGGAGGGCTTGGGAGGCTCACGAGGCCTGGAGGGATCAGGAGGCGCTGAGGGCTTCTCCTGAGCGCAGACGCGCTCCTCCCGCACCGCTACGAGCGCCGCGCTGGCTGTCTGGGGGGTAGCCGCCAAATATAGGAGCAGGGGTTCGCGGGGACGCGGTGCAACCATGATGGGCGGGCTCGTGAGGTACCTCTTGAGGTCTTCAAAGGCGGCCTCAGGGGTCCACTTGAAGGAGCCGGACCTCTTCATGAGCTTGAAGAACGACAAGGCTCGCTCGCCGAACTTGGAGATGAAGTGCCCCAGGGAAGCCATACATCCTGCCAAGCGCTGCATTTCCTTGAGGGTCCGGGGAGGGCGCATTTTCTCGATGGCCTTGATTTTCTCAGGGTTGGCCTCAATGCCACGGTGGGAGACCAGGAAGCCGAGGAGCTTGCCGGAAGGAACTCCGAAGACGCACTTGCCGGGGTTGAGCTTGAGGTTGACCTTGCGTAGGTTGGCGAACGTTTCCTCGAGGTCCGCAACGAGGGACATAGCCTCACGAGTCTTGACCACGATGTCATCGACGTAGGCCTCCGCGTTCCTCCCCATCTGAGGCCCCAGCGTGATGCGCATCAGCCGCTGGAAGGTGGCGCCTGCACTCCTCAAGCCAAAGGGCATGCAGACGTAGCAGTGTATGCCGCAAGGGGTGATGAAGGTTGTCCTCTCCACATCTTCTGCCGCCATCTTAATCCGATGGTAGCCTGAAAAGGCATCTAGGAAGCATAGCAGGTCGCATCCGGCGGTGGAATCCACAATCTGGTCGATGCGCGGCAGCGTAAAGGGGTCTTGAGGGCAGGCCTTGTTGAGGCTCGTGAAGTCGACGCACATATGTTCCTTGCCGCCCTTCTTGGGGACGACGACTGGGTTGGCGATCCACTCGGGATGGCGCACCTCACGGACGACTCCAGCTTCTTGCAACTTGTGCACTTCTTGGAAAATGAACTCTTGCTTCTCAGGGGCCTGGCGCAGTGCTTTTTGCTTGATGGGGCGTGCGTTGGGGCACACCGCCAAGTGGTGCTCGATCGCCTCCCTCGGTACACCAAACAAGTCAAATGCTTTCCAGGCAAAAACATCCAAGTTTGCCCGAAGGAAGGCGATGAGCGCGCTTTCCTATGCAGGAGGGAGGCAGGTGCCGATGGTGAAGGCAGGGCCTGAGCCACTGCCATCAACCGACACCTTCTTCGTCTCGGCTCGGTCCTGAGAGAACAGCTACTTCTTCTTCGCGGGTGCGGCCTCAGGAGGCTTGACCGCGTCCTCGTCAGCCGGATGTGCGGCAGTGGCGGCTTTGTAGGCATGCTCGAGGGAGCAGACCGCGTCCTTTTCATCGCAAGTGACGGTGATGATGTCGCTGCAGCCAGGCATCTTGAGGATGTTGTAGGCATGGTGGGTCACCGCCATGAACTTGGCGAGAGCTAGGTAGCCAAAGATGGAGTTGTATGGCAGGCCAATGTGCGCCACGTCGAAGTCGATGAGCTCGGTGTGGTAGTTCTTGCGGGTGCCGAAGGTGACGGGAAGGTGCACTTGCCCTAGAGGGATGGTGGAGCCATCAGTTACTCCGGAGAAGGGCCTGGTCGGCATCAGCTGGTCGTAGGGTAATTGGAGCATCTCGAAGGTCTCGATGGAGATCATGTTTAGGCCGGCGCCTTCGTCGATGAGGGTCTTGGTGACCGCGACATTGCTGATGGTGGGAGTGCACATGATGGGGAGCGTGCCTGCGGTGGCCGCGGACTTGGGGTGGTCCTTGGAGTTGAAAGTGATGGCGTACTGCAACCACTTGAGGGGCCGCGCAGCCTCAGGCTTAGGGAGGGCACCGTTCACCTCGCGAGAGAGCTGCTTGAAGTGGCGGTTTGACATGGGAGCTTGAGCCCCGCCAAGGATGCAGGCAACCGCGCGAGGCTCCTGGTAGCCCCCAGCGCCCTCATCAGGCTGGTTGATGTCGTTCCTCCGGGGTGGCGGCGGCAGCGGCGGGAGAGCGGCGTTGGCCTGAGGGTTAACCTCACGAGGCTGATTGCGCCAGGCAGCCTCACGAGCCTGGTCGCGCCAGACGGCCTCACGAGGCTGGTCGCGCCAGCCCTGGCAGAAGTTGCCATTGCCGTTGCGGCCGTTCCAGCGGCTACCGCCGCGGCCACCTTCGCGGCCGGCGCCGCGGTTGCTGCGGTTGCCTCGGCGGCCCTGGCACTCGTCGTGAAGTAGCTTGAGCTCCTGGTAGTCCTCAGTCTTGTGGGAGCACACATTGTGGTAGGCGCAGAGTGGGCGGCCGTCTTTCTTGGGCTTGTCGAGGTCGCGGCCGCGCTTCTGTTCGGGCTCCACCGCAAGCATGGCAAGGCCCTTGCGCTTGATGTCGTTGCTCTTGGCCTTGGCAGCGTCGGGCGCCGCATCGGGGTCATTGTGGATGAAGAGGCGTCCTTTTTCAGCCTGGGCGCACTTGTCGGCGAGGTCGAACAGCTCAAGCACCAAGTCCAGCTCGTCGTTGATGGCGAGCTTCTCGCGCATCTTGACGTTCGTTACGCCGGTGGAGAACGTAGAGATGACGGCCGCGTCGGAGGCACGCGGGATCTTGTTGCGCACCTGGCTGAAGCGCTGGATGTACTTGCGGAGGGTCTCGTCTGGGCGCTGATGCACATGCCTCTGGTCGTTGATGCTGAGGGAATGGTCGTGCGTGGCCTTGAAGTTGGCGACGAACTGGCTACAGAGCTCGGCCCACAACGAGATCGATGCCTCAGGGAGGTTCATGAGCCAGGAGCGCAGGCCGTCCTTGAGGGCCATGGGGAACCAGTTCGCCATGACCTTGTCGTCGCCGTTCGCCGCCTCGACGCTCAGCGCATAGAGCTGAAGGAACTCTGCGGGGTTGGGGGTGCCGTTGTAGCATGGAGGCAGCTCCGGCCTGAACTTCACGGGCCACACCATCAGATGCAGCTCGTGAGTGAAGGCGCGGCAGCCCACGCCACTCGAGGGGACACCGCCGGCGAGTGCGGCATGATTCTGGCGCCCAGCCGCCGCGACCTCCTGGACGGCCCGGTCTTGGCGCTAGCGCTACTGCTCGAGGAGCACACGTGCATCAGGCGGTGCGCGGTGGATGATCTGGCAGCTGGCCTCGTCCCAGACCGGCGAGGAAGCACCGCGAGACTGCTCACGCGCCCGCGCGTTGCGCTGTGGCCCGGCGAGTTAGTCGCGCAGAGGAGGTGGCGGGGGAGCGCCATGTGCTACGTCCCCAGTGCGAGACGGCTGGGGGTGGAGTGAGTGGGAAGGCGCCGGAGCGTCCCTGGCGGCGTTGATGAGCTCGGTGATGCGACCAAGCCAGGCGTCATAGCCGGCGTCAGCTGGACGGTAGCGGAGTAGCTCGCACGCCATGAGCAGTGTGGCCTGCGCGTTCGGCGGCCCACGGTGGGCGAGGGAGGAGGAGGCCGTGGCAGTGTGGCCCTCTGCCCGCACAGAGGGGTGCAGGGAGGAGTCCTGCTGCTCCCGGGCGGCAGCGGCCTCAACAGGGCGGCGGCGGTTGCCGCGGGCCACCAGCTCCGTCTGAGCCACGCGGCCAGCCCTGCGCTCAGCGCGCTCGTGGCGGGCATCGGCCATGAAGCTGGTGGAGCGGAGGACATGGTGGAAGAACGGTAGCGCACCCCTACCTGGCGCGCCAAATGTCGGAGTTGGGGCTCCAGGGACCCAAAGGTTCGAACACTAGGGTGAGCGCATTCCTACGTCCTCGCCCCCTACCACGGCTGAACTACGGCGGAGCTACGGCGAGAGCGCGCTAGCGGGAGCAGGCCACGGAATCAGCGGTTTACCCAGGTTTGGGCCACCTTGCGGTGTAAAACCCTACTCCTGCTTGGTTGGAATTACTCGGGGCAAGGGGATGTTCTCGCATGCAAGGTAGGAGATGATGGGAGCCGATCGGATCAGGTCCTTTTACAGCGGCACCCTACCCTCCTTTTATATCTGCCTTGGTCCTCTTCTCCCGAAAACATTGGCGGGGAGGGTTGCCACACAACGGCAAGTTTGAAGGTGGACAGGGGCGCACTCTATCCTGACAAAAGGTGGTCTTCATCTGCAAAGCGACCGTCCATGACGCGCCGGTGGGCTCAGGGATGACCTCCGCCCTGCGCGCCCGCCGTCTTGGTCTTCTTTCACCGATCGGGCAACCTTTGGGGGTTGCTTTGGGAGGTGGATTGCTGGCCTTGCTCCCTTAGCACAAAAGGGGAAATCCTCTCCGTCCGCACCTGCTCGCACGGCCTCTGTCACCGTTCGTCGCCGCACGCGTCACCCACGTGATGGGCACGAGACCGCGCGATCGAGCCGAACAACGCCCATCTTGCGTGCCTTCGGGAGGATGCCTCGGGAGGCAACCTCAGGAGGCCGCCTCGCGAGGCTCTCGGTGAAGCGACTGAGTGTTGCTTGCCCGCTCCCTGAGGAGGGGTCCTCAGCAGGCCGGGGCCTCATGTGGGGTCTTGCTTGAGATGCCCGCCGGTGGCCGCCTGTTGGGCCACCGCCAGGCGTTGCGCCCTGGGCCAAAGGCAGACGGGCCGGGATACCCCGGGTTCCACGGGCCCGACAGCGGAAGATGCAATGCGAGATTTTCAAGAAGGTGTACGATCGCATCCTCAACATTGCCAGGATGTTGGGTATGACCCTCTCGGGCTCCCTCAACTTCCAGGCAGGTGACGTGGGGAGCTACACCTTGTTCTTCGAGCTGTTCGTTGATAGGCTGACAGAGGTTGCGAAGGACTTCCACCAGAATGTTGATAAGGAGAGCCGGGAGTTGGCGACGCAGGTTGGTGAGCGCGTCCTTACCAACCTTCATCTTGCCAATGCCGAGTTTTCCGTTTGCCGACGTGTTCCGACCGCCAGGAGGCTCCAAGCGAACGCAGGCTTCTCAGGCCGCTGTGTCCGGCTACGCGGATGAACTGGTTAGCTTATTTGTCCCTGTCGGTGATGATGATGAGGCCCTTGAAGACCCTGCACCCACCGATGGCCCTTCCGACGAGGATGTGGATCCTGAGGCTGACAACTAGAGCCCCTCTTCTTGTAACATGTACCTTTGAGTTCTCTTTTGCGGGGCGTATGATGCCCGCCTCAAACCCTTGTACGAATGTTTTCGCACTTCTTGACTTTTGTTCTGTTTGCTTGAAAATCCTCGTTGTCGGGGAAATAAACCTTCGCCCGGGAAGTTACGTTTCAACCAAGGCCGCGGGCCACCTGGCCCTAGGCCGGTGGGCACCCATTGTAGCCCCGGGCCCATGCCGTCCGTGCGACGTACGAAAAAGGCGTTGGAGGGGATGGGCGCCAGAGTCCATAGAGGCCGGGCACGTGGATCGCGTTGCCCCTTGGTGGGAAAACGCAGCCCTGCAGTCCGGTCACCTCTCATTTACGGCCGTAATAAAATGCTGTAAAAGTAGGCGGCTCCTTGGTTCTCATGCCATGATGCTTGGGGAAGTGGGGGTGTGGAGGTCGCGCAGTAACTCCTGGGCAGCGGCCGCCTCACTTCCTCCGCCTATATAACGCGCGCGGGGAGGGGGGATCCTTCACGCCGCGGCCCTTCTTCCTCCTTCGCTTTCTTCATCTTTTCCTCCTTCTGCCCAAAGCGCTTCCTGCTTGCAACACCAGCACCACGCTTGGCTGTCATGGCGCCGGCCCATGACCTTGCTCACGAGGTGGCGCAGCTCTGCCGAGAGCTGGCCGCCGGGGAGGCTGAGCTGGAGGCGAAGGACGAATCACTGGAGGACAAGGATGCCGTGCCATCGACATGCTGATGCGGCACGAGCAGGAGAATGGGGAGCTCTAGACATGGCTCCGCAACACGACGACGAAACTACAAGAGGTGAGGGACAAGCTCACCTAGGAGACCCTTCCGGATGACCTGCCTGGTGGCACGAGAGCGTCGGCAGGGGGACGAGATCCAGGAGCGCCTTGACAGTGCGTTGGTGGACATCGACAAGAAGCACGAGGTCCTGTGCGAGGTCTACCGTCACGCGAGCAGGGTGATGCCCGCTTTCGGGCTCAACCCATACCACCATCACGTCAACTTCAACGAGCATCGGCTGGCGGACCTCGTCGGCTTCTTCTGTCACCTGGCCGATGAGCTCACCCACCTGAGGAGGTGGGGAACAACTTGGGGAAGGAGAAGGCACGAGCTGCCATGGTAGTGGCGTCGCGCATCCTCTCCGCACTCCACCATCGTGACCCTTTCTTTCCGATGGACGCCATCACGGAGGAGCTAGCGCCAGAGGACCACGTGAGGTTGCTAAGGGCCATGGAAAGGCATGTCTCCAAGGTGGTGCGGATGGAGAAGGACGAAGACTATAGCGGCCTCTTGAGTGCCGTCGGAGAGGGCATGCGTCTTTGGCGAGGATGATGGCTCCGCGGTAGGGTGAAACCACCTATGTCGTGGTGAAATCACGGCAGATACCATGAGATTGCTAAAAGTGGGGGGCTGTGTGAGGACACCGGTGGGCTCCGAAAGCGAGGTCGGTACGCGCAGGTGTGAAACACAAGACGTACCCAGGTTCGGGGCCCTCCGGAGAGGTAACACCCCTAGTCCTACCGAATGTAGTATAGAGTGCACGAGGGCTACAAGGTTGCTCCTGGAGCTATTTGGGAGGAGGAGGAAGAAGGGGCTAGGCCGCCGTTCTGCCTCTCCTGTGAGTGTGAGTGTGGGTGTGTTGTGAGTGGAACTAGGCTCGACCCCTCTGCATGGAGGCCTCCTGGGGGGTCTTATAGCCCGACCCCCCAGGGTTACATGGGTAAATCTACATACGGGCGTGACCCGGATATCGGCATCTGGAGCCGGCAGTGGGGCCCGCCGGCTGCTGGGACCCGCCGGCTGCCCGGCACTGTGGCCCGTTGCCTCGTGCGTCACAGATTGGTTGGCGTCGTGGGGCTACAGTGGCTCGCGGCGCTGACGTCGGTCGCCCGGGTCAGCGGGGTTGGCGGCACTGTAGCCATGCTCTTCTGGGTTCACGGCGCTGTAGCTACGCTCTCCCGCCGTGGAGAGCCGTCTTGTCATACGGAGCGATGAGACGGCTGCTGACCTGGCGCCAGCCGGCTAGCGGCCAGCTGGACCTGGCACGGGGCCGAGCCCAACCGGCCAGTGTTGGGAAGCCGGCCGGACGGCCAGCCGGATTGGAGGGGCACGGGCCGCCCTGAAATTTTAAAAGGGGCTACGGGTTCGATCGCCTACCCGGGGGTTATCCCCCCGACAGTAGTCCCCGAAGTTGTAAAGGCACGCCGGCTCCAAGCGAGGGAGGCTTTGCAGCTTATCCCCCCCGAAGGAGAGTGGTTGTTGATGAAGGAACGCCGGCTGCCAGGAGCCGGGTCGGGGCGCTTAGCCGAAACGGAGTTCGAACGGCCTGGCCAGCCAGGCTGGCCGGCATGGGGGATCGCACCTGTCGCCTGACCAAATCCCGCCACGTGCAGCCCAGCGGTGGGCGAGGCCTGCCAGGCCACGCGCGCGACGGGTCGTCGCAGTGGGCTGGGTCCTACCAGGCCACGGCCTCGGCCCGCGCGCAGGATCCGTTGCGGCCATGCGCGACGGTTGGGTTTTTGGTGTAGTTATGGCACGAGACTAATGCACCCGCACATTGCGGGGGAGTGGGGAACGTGGGCGCAGACGATCCCACTCCCCCGCGTCTGCCGCGGGTTTTAAATGGGAAGGGAGGGGGGAGAGGCCGAGGCATTTGCACTCTTGCCCCCGCCCGTTGCTTCGTCTCCTCCACTGCTCCTCTTCTCCCTTTCGCACGCGTGAGCGAAGCTCTGCCACGGCGACACCTGCTCAATCCGCAGCCGCGCCGCACCGCAACTTGCGAGCGGTGTCTCTCTCTCACCTTTGCCACCGTCCTTCTTCTCGACCGTGCCCCCCCGCTCCCGCCGATAGCGCCGCCGAAAGGCTCTTGGGAGGGGTTCGTGGTGACTGACAATGACATCGCGTATCTCCGCCGCACGCGACAGCTGCCACCGGCGGAGGAGGTGGAGGCACGTGCGCTCGGCGAGGAGACTGTGCCGGCGCCGCGGGACAGCGAGGTGGTGGTCTTCCACACCCACTTCCTCCGCGGGCTCGGCCTCCCCACCAGCCGCTTCTTCCGCCGCTTCCTCAGCTTCGGCCTTCAGCCGCACCACTTGGGCCCAAACGCGGTTCTGCAGCTCGCGGCCTTCATGGCGCTCTGCGAGGGGTACGTCGGCCTCCTCCCGTACGTGGAGCTGTGGTGCCGGCTGTTGTACCTCAAGCAGCAAGGGGCATCGGCCGGCGTCATGTCCGAGTGCGGGGTGGCCGTGGTGGTTACCCGGCCGGTGGGACCCTTCCCGTAGCTTCCCCTCGAGGAATCCACCAAGAAGTGGCAAAAGTCGTTCTTCTATGTGAGGAACGTCGACCCGGCCATCGACTGCATCAACCTTCCCCCCTTAATCGACGCACCGCCCGCTGAGAAGCTGAACTAGAGCCACAACCCAAGGAGCCCATCGGCGGAGATCGTGGGCGTCTGTCGCCAGATCAAGGAGATGACGGACCGCGTGGGGCTCGCCACCGTGGACCTCATCGCGGCCTTTGTTGGTCGCCGGGTGCTGCCGCTGCAACGACGGCCGCACCGGATCTGCGACATGAGCGGCCGGCGTTACCCCTGTCGACTGTCGACGAAGGAGTTGACATTGGCTGAGATCGCCCAGCGCGTCAACGACATCTCCGCCGCCGGGCTCAAGGGGAAGGAGTGGCGATTTGGCAAGGAGACGTACAGCCGGGATGCCCCGGCGCCATCGGTGAGTCCTTGGTCCCTGTTTTTTGCAGCGTCCGCCCTATTCATGCGCCCTAACGCCTTGGGCCGGCTGCAACACTTCCCTAGTCAGCTGATTTATGACGGTCCGAACCCCCTGGTCCTGCAGCCAGATCGGGCCGACTCGGACCCGGAGGAGGAGGGAGATGGCGACGCGGAAGTCGGAGGCGGCGAGAAGCGCCTCGTGGACGTGGAAGCCGGCGGGTCCGGCCAAGCCGGCAAGTCCTTAATCCCGGATCCTTTGCGGGAGTGGCCGAACAGCAATGAAGATGATGAGAATGGTGCGGGCGATGCAGCACCTCCGGATGCAGAGGCGGGTGATGGGGCCGCCCCCAGGGGGCGGCAGCGGAGGACGGCCGGGGAGCCGGCGGCCCCGAGCCGGCCGCACGGGAAGCAGCCGGTCGAGGCGCGGCCGGACGCGAAGCGCCCAGCCACGGCGCAGCCGGGCGCCATGAAGAGGTCCGTCAAGAAGGCGCCGGGCGGCGCCATTGGCGGGCCCGAAGCGGGCGGTTCCCATGGCCATAGGGTTAGTTTTCCTTATGCTTCGCTCTTGTCTTTTTTCGTTGTTGTGCTGTTTTTCTCCTTCCTTATCTTCTTCACGCGTCGACTAGGAATGCGCTCGAGCTGGCGGAGGCGGCCGCGGTAGCAGCGGCCGCGGAGGAGGCCAACCGGTTGAGGGGCCAGATCGGCACGGTGGAGCGCGAGGTGGTGGAGACCACCGAGGAGGTGCTCGTGGTCCGCCAGCCCGGCACCGCGCTGGAGGAGGCCGAGCGGAAGGCCTCGAGGGCGCGGCAGGAGGCCGAGAAGGAGATGGCCGAAGCCTCGGCAAGGACATGGGCCGGCATCGTGGCCGAGGCCGCGGCGAGGCGGAGGAGGACCGCTGAGGGGCCCGAATGGCTAGCCTGGCCGACGAGCTCTTCACCGCCATCGCCGGCTGTGGAGCACCGCTCCAAATCGGTGCACGACCCGGCCCGCCAGGCGGAGGTGGACGCTCGTGCCACCGCCAAGGCAGCCGGCCGCAGCGAGACGGACAGCCACGAGCCGGCGGCCGACCAGATGGCCGACCCGGAGGTGCCGCCAGCGATCGACCCGGCCGACGAAGCCGATCATGGAGATGAAGGAGGCTGCGGGGCGGAGGCCGCACTAGGCGGAGGGGGAACGCCACCCACGAGTGTGGGGGCCACGCTGGGGAGATCCCGCGCCATGGTGACTGTGGAGCCGTGGGCCGTGGGGCACAACCTCGAGCTGAGGCCGGCGGGCAGCGGGACCAGCGCCGGGTCCTCGGCCCGGCCGCAGCGGAACTGGGCAGCGAGCTCCAGTGAGGCGATGAGCGGCACCCCTCGGAGCGAGCTGGACACGGCGGTGGACTCCCTGCGGCTGCAGTTCGCCGACCACCACGGCCGGTGGCAAGGCTTCGCCCAGGCGGAGAATGACCGACTGCTGCAACTGGAGCGGACCTTCGCGGTGAGTTTGCTTATTCTTCGCATTTTCTTGCGACTGCGTCTTGTTTCTTCTTTCCCTTTCTTGACCAGCTTGGTCGCTTCCCAGTGGGGGCGCGTCAGCGCACCCACTGGGTGTAGCCCCCAAGGCCCGGGCCGGCTGCGCAGCAGGCGGGTCGGGCCTTCTCACGCATCTTACGCCAATTCTTTTCCCTGCAGTCCATCTACGACCAGCGGGTGGCGGTGTACAACAAACTCCTGGACAGGTTCCGCTCGGTGAAGGCCTAGCTGGCGGCTAAGGAGGAGGAGCTCCGCCAGGCCAAAGGTAACTTTTGCATGCTTCCAGTGGGGGCGCGCCAGCGCACCCACCGGGTGTAGCCCCCGAGATTCGGGCCGGTTGCGCAGCAACCGGGTCGAATCTTCTTGCTTTCTTCTTTATTTTCCGTCCGGCTTCTGACCAGGACCCGGATTCGGCCGTGCAGCGGCCGTTGTCGACCTGGCTGAGGAGGAGCTCCAGCGCCAGCTGGCCAGGGCCGGCCAGCTCCATGACCAGGCGGCCGCAGAGCGCGACCGGCTGTAGGAGGTGGCGGCCCGGGCGGTCCGGGAGAGGGACGAGGCTGCAGCCACCCACAAGGCCGAGCTGGACCGGCTCGCGGAAGAGCACCGCCAGGCGATGGGGCGGAAGGAGGTGGATGCGAAGAAGGCCGTCAAGGAGGTCGCCCAGCTCAAGGCGGCTCGCGATTGCTGCGCCAGCGCGTTGGCGGCGAGGGAGCGGGAGGTGCTGTACATCGACGAGCTCCTCACGCGTAAGTGTTTTCACTTGTTTTTGTCTTTGTTTCTTTCCGGTTCCGGCCCTTCGGCCTTTTGATCAATCTTCTCCCTTTCTTCTCCAGGGGTCTTCCCTGAGACCCAAGTGCTAGCCGAGGAGGCGGTGATCGCCCACCGGCAGGAGCAGAGGGCGGCGGGAGCCGACGTCGAGGAGTACGCCGCTTGGACGGTGGTGGAGATCACCGTGGCTACCAAGGCCCGCCTAGAGACGGTGGAGCGCGACAAGAACCGGCTCTTCGAAGCCAGTTTGTCGATGGTGGGAGCTCTCTGGCCGGCTGCGGTGGTGCCGACCACCGTCAGCCGGCTGGCGCGTTGGCTGGAAGCCAGCGCAGCGCGACTTAGCGCATGGAGGGCCTCCGTAGCCTGGGCCGGCACGGAGATGGCGCTCGGGCTCGTGCTGTCCTGGTAACCGAGCATCCGCTTGGACCAGCTATGCGCACGGAGGGCCGGGGCGGAGGCGGACTTGGCGGAGCGGGCGACGGCAATCGCCGTGCGGGCCAGCGACATTGCGTCGTTTACCCCGCACGATGAGTTCGTGCCGGAGCGGGCGCCAGACGGCACGGAGCTTCCCGCCGATGACTTCGGCCTGGCGCTCGAGGACCCGGAGGGTAGTTCGGTCGAGACGGAAGCCGGGGCGGACGACGGTGCCGCCTTGGACGACACCGCCGCCACGGAGAATCCGGCACCGAGCGATGCCGACGAGGCCACCACTTAGGGCTTTTATTTTTCCTGTCTTTTGTTTTGAACTTGAAACTCTTGTTAGCCGGCAAGTCCACCCACTGGGGATGTATATTTATGTAATGAACTCCTGGCCGTGGGCCTTTTGCTATGTATATATGCGTGCTTTTTTCCTTCTATGCTAGTTTTTTTGTCGTCTGGCGGTTCGCCCTTGCTTATTTCCTTAGGCCGTTTTCTTGTCCCCCCCCTTCTCGACCTCCTCCCCACCAGCCAGACCGCCGGGAGCCGGTCTGTAGCTGGGATGGGGAGCCGGACTCGAAAGAGAGCGTATAGTACTTAGATTTTAGGATTTGAGCGCAAGCGAAAACATCCACTGGGCCGGCTGGCTGCAGGCGGCGAAGCCGGCTGGAGCGTAGCCGGTCTGTGCGGCGGTGAGTGAAAGTGAGGGCTGGGTTGGCCGAGCCGGACGTTCGTCCTTAGCCGCCTTTCGCGTGATGATGCTTTCAGCATTTGGCTCTTTCCAGCCGGACAGCCGGGAGCTGGTCTGTGGCTTGTGGCAGAGAGAGGGCTTCGGCGGTGCGCACGCTACTGGGCTGGGTTTAGAAGAGCGGGGCATGGGCTAGCTGGCGAGCCCCCAAGCCCCCGAGCCGAACGTGCCGACCCGGCGGGAGGGAGGCAAATGCGGAAAGTATGCAAGAGGAAGTAAAGCTCAATAGAGATGAAAAAAGGTAGCCCCCGAGTGTCGTTCGGGGGACCTGCTGCTTTCATTAACTTCCAAAAGGGGTAGCGATACATACATACACGGTTCAACTGTAAAACGGACGAAGGAGCTCCGCGTTCCAGGGGCATTCTGTCTGTTCGCCGGAGGCGTCTCTCTTGCGTTTGTTTTTCTTTTGCGCGTCGATGAGGTAGTACGCGTTGTTGCGCATGGCCTTACTGATGATGAACGGGCCCTCCCATGGGGAGGACAGCTTGTGCTGGCCGGCTGTCCGCTGGACCAGCCAGAGTACGAGGTCGCCCTCACGGAAAGCGAGGGGCTTGATCTTCTTGCTGTGGTAGTGGCACAGGTTTTGCTGGTAGATGGCCGACCGGCTGAGGGCCAGAAGGCGCGCTTCTTCGAGCAGGTCGACGCCATCTTCACGTGCTACTTTGGCTTCTACCTCCGTGTACAGGGTGACCTGAGGCGAGTCGAACTCAAGGTCCGTGGGGATGACCACCTCAGCCCCGTAGACGTGGAAGAAGGGGGTGAAGCCGGTTGACCGGTTGGGTGTGGTCCGAAGACTCCATAGGACGGCCGACAGCTCGTCGATCCAGCTGGCAGGTGAACGTATGAGTGGCTCGATGAGTCACGGCTTTATGCCAGCTAAGATGAGGCCGTTTGCTCGCTCCGCCTGACCATTCGACTGAGGATGTGCAACGGAGGCCAGGTCAAGCCGGATGCCGGAGACAGAGCAGTAACGAGCCAGCGCGCCTTTGGCGAAGTTGGTGCCGTTATCGGTGATGATGCTTTTGGGGACGCCGTAGCGGGCAGCGATGTCTTTGATGAACTTGACGGATGTGGGACCATCGAGCTTCTTGATCGGCCTTGCCTCGATCCACTTGGTGAACTTGTCGATGGCCACCAAAAGGTGTGTCATGCCGCCTCACACGGTTTTGAACGGTCCCACCCTGTCGAGGTCCCAGACGGCAAAGGGCCACGTGATGGGGATGGTCTGGAGAGCTACAGCCGGCTGGTGGCTCTGGGCTTTGAAGTGCTGGCAACCCTTGCACTTGAGGACCAGCTTCCTCTGTGTCCTTGAGAGCAGTCGGCCAGTAGAAGCCGTGGCGGAAGGCTTTGGCCACCAAGGATCGGGAGGCGGCGTGATGCCCGCACTC
This sequence comes from Elymus sibiricus, assembly GCA_039707655.1. Lineage (NCBI taxonomy): Eukaryota > Viridiplantae > Streptophyta > Magnoliopsida > Poales > Poaceae > Elymus > Elymus sibiricus. The sequence continues at coordinate 336,713,227 of CM077666.1, forward strand.
GCCCTGGTGGATGTCCCGTAGGATCTCGAGGCCCCTGACCGTCTTGACGCAGCGCTGGAAGACGCTGGTTGTGCTACGCTTGACAAGCTCGTTGTTGATGATGCTGTAGGCGGAGGAGCGGCGCTGCACTTTCCGAGGCTCGACCTCGCTCGCCGGGAGTTCGCCACTCACCAAAAAGGTGAGGATTGGCTGCGCCCAGGATGGTGCCTCCACCACTGTGAAGACGGCAGCTTGCACAGGACTGGCCGGGTCGGGAGGCGGCGAGCCGGAGCCGGCAGCCCCCGGGACAGGAGCAGCACCCCCCGAGCCGGAGCCGGCAGCCCCCGGGGTTGGGTCAGAGACGGCAGCCCCCGGGACCGGAATGGCAGTCCCTAGGTTGGAGGCGGCAGTCCCCGAGCTGGAGCCGGTAGCCCCCGAGCCAGAAGCAGGGACTGTTGGGTCGGCTAGGACGAAGATGGACTCCGAATCCGGAGACGGCTTGATGGAGGGCTTGCACAGGTGCTTGAGGGAGACGCCGGCTGGGATGGCTTGCCGGGAGGAGCCAATCTTGGCGAGTGTATCTGCTGCCTCGTTCTCGGCTTGAGGGACATGGAGGAACTCACAGCCGTCGAAGCCGCCAGTCAGCTATTGGACCAGGTTGCGGTAACTGGCCATGTTGGCGTCCCTAGCGTCCCACTCGCCAGAGACCTACTGGACCACCAGGTCGGAGTCGCCGTAGCAGAGGATGCACCGGATGCCAATTTCTTTTACCAGCCGGAGGCCGTGGACGAGGGCTTCGTACTCGGCGACGTTGTTGGAGGCGGCGAAGTGGATTTGGAGCACGTAGCGCAGCCGGTCGTTCTTGGGGGAGGAGAGCATGATGCCGGCTCCCAAGCCGGAGACCATCTTCGAGCCGTCGAAGTGCATGCGCCAGTGCGTCGAGTCGGGAGCCGGCGGCAAGTACTGGGTCTCCACCCAGTCGACGAGGAAGTCGGCCAGCGCCTGCGACTTGATGGCGGTGCGGGGTACGTAGAGGATGGTGTGGCCGGCAAGCTCGATGGCCCATTTGGCGACCCGGCCAGAGGCGTCTCTGCTGCCCATGATCTCGCCATGGGGAGCCGTGCTCACCACGGTGATGACGTGCTCCTGGAAGTACTGCTTCAGCTTCTTGGCGGCCAAGTACACGCCATAGCACATCTTCTGGTAGTGGGGGTATTTCTGCTTGGAGGTGGAGAGGACCTCGCTCAAGTAGTACACAAGGAGCTGGACCGGCTGCGCCTTGCCCTGCTCAGGGCGCTCGACCACCAGCACCACGCTGACCACGCGAGTGGTTGCCGCGATGTACATCAGGAGCGGCTCCCTCTCAGCTGGTGCGGCCAGGACGGGTGCGGTGGAGAGCATGCGCTTGAGGTCGTGGAAAGCTTCGTCCGCCTGGTCGGACCACTCGAAGGGCGTCGTCTTCTTCATCAGCTGATACAGGGGTAGGGCCCTCTCCCCCAGCCGGCTAATGAACCGGTTGAGAGAGGCCAAGCAGCCGGTGAACTTCTGAACATCGCGCATCCGAGCCGGCTTGCGCATGCGCTCGATTGCCTTAATCTTCTCCGGATTGGCCTCAATGCCGCGCTCCGACATGAGGAACCCAAGGAGCTAGCCAGCCGGCACACCGAAGACACATTTCTCCGGGTTGAGCTTGATCTGGAACTAGCGTAGATTGGCGAACGTCTCCCTGAGGTCCTCCAGGAGGCTGAGGTGCTGCTTGGTCTTCACCACGATGTCGTCAACATAGACGTGCACGTTCCTGCCAATCTATGGTAGGAGGCACTTTTGCATGCAACGCTGGAAGGTGGCGCCAGCATTCTTCGGTCTGAACGACATGGTGATTTAGCAATACGCCCCGAAGGGGGTGATGAAGGACGTCTTGAAGGCGTCCGCCGGGTCCAGCTTGATCTGGTGGTAGCCGGAGTAGGCATCCAAAAAGGACAGAAGCTCGCAGCCGGCGGTGGAGTCGATGACTTGGTCGATCCGGGGTAGGGCAAATGGGTCCTTGGGGCAGGCCTTGTTTAGGTTGGTGTAGTCGATACACATGCGCCAGGTACCATTCTTCTTCAGGACGCGGACTGGGTTGGCTAGCCACTCGGGGTGGAACACTTCCACGATGAACCTGACTGGGAGCAGCTGGGTGATCTCTTCGCCAATGGTTCTCCGCTTCTCCTCAGAGAAGCGGCATAGCGGCTGCCGGACCGGCTTGGCATCCGGCCGGACGTGGAGTTTGTGCTCGGCGAACTTCCTTGGAACACCCGACATGTCTTTGGGGGACCATGCGAAGATGTCCCGATTCTCACGGAGGAAGTCGACGAGCTCGCCTTCCTATTTACTGTCGAGGCCGGATCCCACGACAACGTACTCGCAGGAGTTGGGGTTGGACGGGTTGAGAGAAATCTTCTTCATGCTCTTGGCCAGCTTGAAGGACCCCTCGTCGGCCGGCTACTTGAGCTGAGCCGGCATGACTGGCTGCTCGCCAGCCAGCACGACAAGTCGGTCGAGCTGGCACCTTTCCTCGGCGATGACCAGTGACTCGGCCAGCTCTGAGCAGGTTTGGGCGCACTCCAGGGACTTCTTGTAGTTGCCGGTGATGGTGATGATGCCCTTGGGACCCGGCAGCTTCATCTTGAGGTAGGCGTAGTGGGGGACCGCCATGAACATGGCGAAGGTAGGCCGGCCCAAAAGCGCGTGGTAGGGGCTGGCCAGGTTGACCACCTCAAACCAAATCAGCTCACGGCGGAAGTGGGCGCTGGTGCCGAACAGCATGTCCAGCTGGATCTTGCTGATGGGAGAGCAAGAGGCACCCGACACGATGCCGTGGAACACCGTTTGGGTAGGCTACAACTAGCTTTCCTCGATGCCGAGCTTGATCATGGTGTCGCAGTAGATGATGTTGATGCTGCTGCCGCCATCGATCAGCACCCGCAAAAAGTGGCAGGTGCGCTTCTCAGCAACGAAGGTGGGGTCAAGGACGAGCACGTAGCCACCCGGCATGGGCATCACGGCCGGGTGGTCCTCCCGGGTCTAGCTGATGGGACGGTCGGACCAGTGCATGTACTGGGGGGCTGGGAGGACGACGGCGTTCACCTCGTGCTGGTACTTGTGCTTGCTGTGCTTGTCAACGCCCTCGCTGGTGAAGACGATGTAGGCCGCGTCCTGCTGAGGGTAGGCGTTGTTGGCGAGGGCGCCGGCTGCCGGAGGTGGCGGGGGAGGCGGCAGAAGCTGCGGGCTGGAGCCGGGTGGTTGATGCTGCAGTTCCAGAGCGTGTGCGTGGATGGCTTCACGCCACTGTGGTGCTTGTAGGGAGCGTCGAGCATCTGCTCGAAGGAGAGCTTGGGCTGCCAGGCCATCTTGCCGGTGTGCTGGAGCATGCCGCCGCCTTGCTCGGCCGGCTACTCCTCCGCCATGGCGGCCACTTGCTGATTGTTGTAGCGGGGAGTCGGCTGCTCGCCCTTCCGCTTGTTGTTGTTGTTGTTGTTGTCTTGCCGGCGCTGGTTGTTGTCGCCAGCCGGCTTTGGGTTGGCCAGCTGGACCGGGACTAGCTTGCCGTCTGCGTCGACCATGATCTTTACACGCATCGCGGAGTCCGGTCGTGGCATACTTGTCCGCCACAGCCATGAGCTCCGCCAAGGTGTCCGGCTCGTCACACATCAGTCGGTACTTGAGCAGGGTGCCGTCTCGACACCCGTCGACAAAGTACAGGACGGCCTGCACTTCGTGAACCCCTTCGCAGGAGTTGCGCAGCTCGGTCCACCGCGTGAGGAAGTCGCGGAGAGGCTCGTCTGGGCCCTGAATGCACATGGAGAGCTGGCGAGGCCGACCCGGATGCTTGTACGTGCTGGTGAAGTTGTGGACGAACGCATCCTCGAAGTCCAACCAGGAGTTGATGCTGCCGGCCCTCAGGCTGTTAAGCCATGTCCGGGCCGGGCCGAGCAGCATGAGGGGGACGTAGCGGACCGCCACGCACGTGTTGACGCCGGCTATGCCGACAGCCGTGGTGTAGTCAGTTAGCCAGTCTTCTGGCATGGTGATGCCGCTGTACTTGGGGGTGTCGCGGGCCAGCGTGAACCCTTTGGGGAAGGGCTCCTCGCGGATGCGTGGCCCAAAACAGGTGGGGCCAACGGAGCTCTCCTCCTCGAGGGCCGTGGACCGCGCCAGCCGGTCGATGCGATGGCGTTCATCGTTTTCATCATAGGGCTCGCGGGGGCCCAGCCGGCTCACAACGGGGCCACGCGGCACCGCTCCGACGGAAGCTGGCTGGGGCCGCCGAGGTGGCGGGGGAGGAAGCTCCGGCTGCCGGACCCGGTTGTTACTGGCCGTCTCGTCGGCGATGCCGTGGCCAGCCGTCGCGGCGCGGTTGTGCCCGCTCCGGCTTGCCCGGCGCCGGCCAGAGCGGCTGGCGCTAGTGGCAGGGGAAGACGCCTGCTGCGTGTCCCAAAGGACCCTCTCCGGGTCCGCGGTGTTTCCCGAGGCGGAGGCGGCGGGCTGCGACGGATCGAAGCGCTTCTGCTGCTCATTCACCATGATGATGAGGTCACGGATGCACTGCTGCTGCTACAGCAGCTCCTCGCCCTCCAGGAACTCGACATCTGCCATGGCCGCCTGTGCCGCGCGCATGTTCTTGACGGTGGTGTTATAGATGGGACGGCCTGCGCCCAGTGCACGGCCGATGGCACCTCCACGGAATCGCACCTCCGCAACCCGGCTGGGCTCAGCGGCGGCCGGTGTGAAGCCGTGAACGCTGTCATATTCCCGCTGGGCGGACTCCAGTCGGCGCCGCATTGCCGCGAGCGTTGTGGATTCGTCCAGCAGTTGCTGACGGTTCTCGTCGAGCTGAGCTGCCGTGGCCGCAGGGTCGGTGTCGGGCGTGATGGGGGCTTGCAGGGTCCGGATCATCTCGTGAAGCGGGTCGACACAGTGGGCTTGGGCCGCAACTGTGGTAGCAGGGGCCGCAACGGCCTTCTCCTTGTTGCGTGAGGAGCCGGAGCTAGCGCCGATGGTCAGCACCTCCGCACGGGTGCAGAGATCCGCAACGTCACCGGAGACGGTGCAACTGACAGGGACAGGTGAGTCAGTGAAGCTGTGTACCTCGCTAGGGTACTCATCAAGGATGAGCGCGATGAAGACGCGCAGCGCGCCTAAGGGGATGATGGAGCAGCCCGCGGGGCAGGCGGCATCCGCGCCTGGTGCTGCGTCGCAGCTGGCCGGGTTGGCCGCACAAGGTGCGCGGACCAAGCCGTGCGCAATGCGCTCGCCGGAGCTGGTGAAGGGCCTCGTCTGGAACTTGACTCCGGCCGACGCCGCGAGCAGCCCCACGGTGGGCGCCAACTATTGTGGTGAAATCATGGCAGATGCCATGAGATGGCTAAAAGTGGGGGGCTGCGTGAGGATGCCTGTGGGCTTCGGAAGCGAGGTCGTTACGCTCGGGTGCGAAAAACAAGACGTACCCAGGTTCGGGGCCCTCCGGAGAGGTAACACCCCTAGTCCTGCCGAATGTAGTATGGAGTGCACAAGGGCTACAAGGTTGCTCCTGGAGCTGTTTGGGCGGAGGAGGAAGAAGGGGCTAGGCCGCCGTTCTGCCTCTACTGTGAGTGTGAGTGTGGGTGTGTTGTGAGTGGAACTTGGCTCGACCCCTCTGCATGGAGGCCTCCTGGGGGGTCTTATAACCCGACCCCCCAGGGTTACATGGGTAAATCTACATGCGGGCGGGACCCGGATGTCGGCGTCTGGAGACGGCAGTGGGCCCCACTGGCTGCAGGCCTCGCCGTCTGCCCGGCATTGTGGCCCGTCGCCTCATGCGTCACGGAGTGGTTGGTGTCATGGGGCTACAGTGGCTCGCCGTGCTGATGTCGGTCGCCCGGGTCAGCAGTGTTGGCGGCACTGTAGCCATGCTCTTCTGGGTCCACGGCGCTATAGACACGCTACCCCGCCGTGGAGAGCCGTCTTGTCGTACGGAGCGATGGGACGGCCGCTGACCCATCGCCAGCCGGCTAGCAGCGAGCCGGACCCGGCACGGGGCCGAGCCCAGCCGGCCAGTGTTGGGAAGCCGGCCGGACGGCCAGCCGGATTGGAGGGGCACGGGCCGCCCTGAAGTTTTAAAAGGGGCTCCGGGTTCGATCGCCTACCTGGGGGTTATCCCCCCGATAACCTCCTTGGCGGACGTATTGCTGAGCCCGACGTGGCCGTTGCTATTACCGTCAGTGTCGTCGTCCCTTTTGCTTTAGTTTACATTCCTGTTTTGAGGGATCAGATCCGGCTACGTTGCTGCATAGTTGTAGGGTAAATTTTGTTAAGTACGCGTATCTTAGTTTGTAAAAGGTTAAGGATTGCTTGCAGGAATCCTGAATATCCTTTACTAAGTGTATGTGTAAGCCATTCTTCCTGTGTCCAGTCGTATAATCAGGGGAAACCCACGTAGCCGGGGCAACTGCCTCCGATCACAAGAACAATGCGACGCAGATACGTTGGTGCGGGTCCGGAACGCAGCGTGTATGTTTTGTTTTTCGGGGTGACAGAGCATTCTCGGGAGCGGGTCATGAGATGACATTTCCTGGGAAGCCCCCGTTTTACGGTCGGGACTAATGTACGTCGAAGGAACCTCGAAATAAAATAGCTTGGACGCGTGCGTGCGCCGGGGGTCAATGCCCCTTTTCTCGCCCCGACGAATACTCACCGGGGAGGGGGGGAGGTACTAGTACGGGAAAGGAAACAAGACTACGAAAGGTACATAGGGCTGGCATGCCATGATGCTCCTTTTAACAGGGGAGATCCCGGATACATGACTGATAGGGTACTTAGCTTTTAGACATAAAACAGAGAGGTCTAATCTGGGCTCGCCACGGGGCCGTCACTTGCTCGACGGCCGTTGATCCCAATGCGGCATCTTGGTCGAAGAGGCGGCATGTCGCTGCATTCCGAGGTATCAAGTGCCGCCCCCAAGCCTATGCGGTGGAGATCTCCGTCTTGACGGAGATGTTGTGGGACGCGCTCCCGCCGAGAGTGATCTTGATGATGAACGAAGTCTTCTCTAGCCCCTGACGAGCCTCCTCCTTGGCTGGCTCCGCCCGGGAGACCGGCACGGCCGCCGACTCAGCATGAGCGTGGCTGCCGGAAGCGACGGGTCCGGCCCGTTGATATGTCCAATTTGCATCATGATTTCCTACTATTATTTATGATGTATTTGATCATTATTTCACTTTATGATGCAATTCTTATGCCTTTTCTCTCTTAATTTGCAAGATTTAAATGAAGAGGGAGAATACCGGCAGCTGGATTTCTGGACCTGAAATAGCTACAGCAGAGATACCTATCCGACAGAGCTCCAATTGACTTGAAATTTCACGGAGATTTTTTATTGAATATATAAAAAATACTGGAGAAAAGAGATACTGGAGGGACCCACCAATTGCCCACAAGGCAACATGGCGCGCCCCCCCTGGGCGCGCCCTGATGCCTTGTGGGGCCCCTGGCTGGCGTCTAGCCCACTCCTTCTGCTATATAAGCTCATTTGCCCTAAAAAATTAATAGAGAAGACTTTCAGGACGAAGCGCCGCCATCTCGAGGCGGAACCTGGGCAGGAGCCATTTTGCTCTCCGGCGGAGCGATTCCGCCGGGGATACTTCCCTCCGGGAGGGGGAAATTGAAGCCATCGACATCACCAATGATCCTCTCATCGTGGGAGGACCTATCTTCATCAACATCTTCACCAGCACCATCTCATCTCAAACCCTAGTTCATCTCTTGTATTCAATCTTTGTCTCAAAACCTCAGATTGGTACCTGTGGGTTGCTAGTAGTGTTGATTACATCTTGTAGTTGATGCTAGTTGGTTTATTTGGTGGAAGATTATATGTTCAGATCCTTAATGATATTCAATACCCCTCTGATCTTGAACATGAATATGATTTGTGAGTAGTTACTTTTGTTCTTGAGGACATGGGAGAAGTCTTGTCATAAGTAATCATGTGAATTTGGTATTCGTTCGATATTTTGGTGATATATATGTTGTTGCTTCCTTTAGTGGTGTCGTGTGAACATCGACTACATGACACTTCACCATCTTTGGTCCTAAGGGAAGGCATTGTGGAGTAGTAATTAGATGATGGGTTGCTAGAGTGACAGAAGCTTAAACCCTAGTTTATGCGCTATTCCGTAAGGGGCTGATTTGGATCCATATGTTTCATGCTATGGTTAGATTTATCTTAATTCTTCTTTCGTAGTTGCGTATGCTTGCAAGAGGGGGTAATCATAAGTGGGAGGCTTGTTCAAGTAAGAACAGCACCCAAGCACCGGTCCACCCACATATCAAATTAGGAAAGTAGCGAACGCGAATCAAACAAACATGAAAGTGACTAGATGAATTTCCCATGTGTCCTCGAGAACGCTTTGCTTATTATACGAGTTTGTTCCGGCTTGTCCTTTGCTATAAAAAGGATTGGGCCACCTTGCTGCACCTTATTATACTTGTTACTTGTTACGAATTATCTTGGTATCGAAACTATCTGTTACTGCTACTTTCAGTACTTGCTGAGAATACCTTGCTGAAAACCGCTTGTCATTTCCTTCTGCTGCTCGTTGGGTTCGACACTCTTACTTATCTAAAGGACTACGATTGATCCCCTATACTTGTGGGTCATCAAGACTCTTTTCTGGTGCCGTTACCAGGGAGTGAAGTGCCTTTGGTGAGTGGAATTTGGTAAGGAAACACTTATATTACGTGCTGAAATTTACTGTCACTTGTCACTATGGAAAGTAATCCTTTGAAGGGCTTGTTCGGGGTATCTTCACCTCGACTGGAAGCAATAAGAGTTGCTCCTCAACCAACTGAACCTACTGAAAATATTTACTATGAAATTCCTTCGGGTATGATAGAGAAACTGCTAGCTAATCCTTATGCAGGAGATGGAACGGTGCATCCTGATGTGCACTTGATATATGTGGATGAAATTTGTGGATTGTTTAAGCTTGCAGGTTTATCCAGAGATGGAGTTAAGAAGAAAGTATTCCCTTTATCTTTGGAGGGAAAGGCATTGACATGGTATAGGCTATGTGATGATACTGAAACATGGGATTGGAACAGGTTGAAGCTGGAATTTCACCAGAAATTTTATCATATGCATTTGGTTCATCGTGATCAGAATTATATATATAATTTTTGGCCTCATGAAGGAGAAAGTATCGCTCAAGCTTGGGGGAGGCTTAAGTATATGTTGCACACATGCCCCAACCATGAGCTCTCAAGAGAAATAATCATCCATGATCAATCCATGCTCGATACTTCTTCTACTGGCTCCTTTATGAAGAGAACTATTGAATTCAGATGGGATCTTCTGGAAAGAATTAAATGTAACTCTGGAGATTGGGAAATCGACAAAGGTAAAGTGTCACGTATAAATCTTGAGTTTGATTGTGTTAAATCCTTTATGGAAACTGATGCTTTTCATAAGTTTAGTACTAAATATGGACTTGACTCTGAGATAGTAGCCACCTTTTGTGAATCTTTTGCTGCTCATGTTGATCTCCCTAAGGAGAAATGGTTTAAATATCATCCACCTATTGAATTAAATGAAGAACCTGTTAGTGTTAAAGAAGAAACAAATGTTTACAATGTTGATCCAGTTGTGCCTACTGCTTACATTGAGAAACCTCCTTTCCCTGTTAGGATTAAGGAACATGCTAAAGCTTCAACTGTGGTTAACAAAAGTAATATAAGAACACCTAGACCTTCTGAACAAATTAAAGTTGAACCTAATATTGCAATGGTTAAAGATCTTTTGGTTGATGATATTGATGGGCATGTTATATACTTTTGTGATGAGGCTGCAAGAATTGCTAAACTGTTAGAAATGAACGAGATATGTTAGACAAGAACAAGCCCGTAGTTGGCACATGCCTGTTGTTTCTGCTAAGATTGGAGATCATTGCTATCATAGTTTGTGTGATATGGGTGCTAGTGTGAGTGCTATTCCATTTTCTTTATATCAAGAAGTAATGCATGATATTGCACCTGTTGAGATTGAAGATATTGATGTTACTATTAAGCTTGCAAACAGAGATACTATTAAACCACTTGGGATAGTTAGAGATGTTGAAGTCTTGTGTGGTAAAATCAAATACCCTACTGATTTCTTAGTACTTGGTTCACAACAAGATAATTTTTGTCCCATTATATTTGGTAGACCTTTCTTGAATACCGTTAATGCTGAAATTGATTGTGTTAAAGAAAAAGTTCGAGTTAAGTTCGGTGATATATCTCATGAATTTAATTTCTCTAAGTTTAGTAGACAACCTCATGATAAAGAATTACCCAATAAATATGAAATTATAGGCCTTGCTTCTATTGATGTGCCTCCTACTGATCCTTTAGAACAATATTTGCTAGACCATGAAAATGATATGCATAAGAATGAAAGAAATGAAATAGATGAGTTGTTCTTTAAGCAAGCACCTATCCTTAAACATAATTTGCCTATTGAAACTTTGGGAGATCCTCTTCCACCGAAGGGTGATCCTGTGTTTGAATTAAAGCAATTACCTGATACGCTTAAATATGCTTATCTTGATGAAAAGAAGATATATCATGTTATTATTAGTGCTAACCTTTCAGAGCATGAAGAAAAGAGATTACTTAAAACTTTGAAGAAGCACCGTGCTGCTATTGGATATACTCTCGATGATCTTAAGGGTAGTAGTCCCACTTTATGTCAGCATAAAATTCATATGGAGCCCGATGCTAAACCCGTTGTTGATCATCAAAGAAGGTTGAATCCTAAAATGAAGGATGTGGTAAGAACTGAAATATTAAAGCTTCTGGAGGCAGGTATAATTTATCCCATAGCTGATAGTAGATGGGTAAGTCCTTTTCATTGTCTTCCTAAGAAAGGAGGTATTACTGTTGTTCCTAATGATAAAAATGAACTTATCCCACAAAGAATTGTAACTGGTTATAGGATGGTAATTGAGTTCAGAAAATTAAACAAAGCTACTAGGAAAGATCATTACCCCTTGCCTTTTATTGATCAAATGTTAGAAAGATTATCTAAGCATACACACTTTTGTTTCCTAGATGGTTATTCTGGTTTTTCTGAAATACCTGTATCACCAGAAGATCAAGAGAAAACCACATTTACTTGTCCTTTTGGAACTTATGCTTATCGTCGTATGCCTTTTGGTTTATGTAATGCACCTGCTACCTTTCAAAGATGTATGACTGCTATATTCTCTGATTTTTTTGAAAAGATTGTTGAGGTTTTCATGGATGATTTTTCCATTTACGGAACTTCTTTTGATGATTGCTTAAGCAACTTTGATCGAGTTTTGTAGAGATGTGAAGAAACTAATCTTGTCTTGAACTGGGAGAAGTGCCACATTATGATGAATGAAGGTATAGTCCTTGGGCATAAAATTTCAGAAAGAGGTATTGAAGTTGATAACGCTAAAGTTGATGCAATTGAGAAAATGCCATGCCCTAAAGATATCAAAGGTATATGAAATTTCCTTGGTCATGCCGGTTTCTATAGAAGGTTTATAAAAGACTTCTCTAAAATTTCTAGGCCTCTTACTAATCTTTTGCAAAAAGGTGTTCCATTTGTTTTTGATGATGATTGCGTAGAAGCCTTTGAAATTGTCACGCCCAATATGCGATCCTATCCTCGAGGAACTCGGAGGTCCCACCAGGGATAGAAGCGCATATCGAAGATGCTTTCAAGGTGCATATCATTACATCGTACCATGTACATAATAGATGGGGATACATACAAATACATACAGACATCACAGAAATACATCAATACATAGCAAACACCATACAGAAGAGCAGAATCCGACTACGGAAGAAACACAAACGAAAAACACGAACGACATCCACCCTGCTAGCCCAGGCTGCCGACCAGGAACCTATCCCAAGATCGACGAAGAGCAAGAAGCAGAAGAAGAACTCCAAAAGCAAACGCACATCGCTCTCACTTCAGATCATCGCATTACCTGTACCTGCATCTATTGTTGTAGTAATCTGTGAGCCACGAGGACTCAGAAATCCCATAACCATGGGTAGCAAGACTATCAAAGCTTAGTGGGTATGGAAGGGTAAGGTGGGGAGGTTGCAGCAAGCACTAAGCATTATATGGTGGCTAACTTACGAGTACAAGAATAAGAAGAGTAAACTACGCATAACGGTCGCAAACTAATAATGATCAAGAAGTGATCCTGAACACCTACTTACGAGTAAAACATAACCCCACCGTGTTCTCTTCCCGAACTCCCTCGAAAAGAGACGATCACGGTTACGCACGCGGTTGGTGTATTTTAATTAGAATTAGTGTCAAGTTCTCTACAACCGAAGGTTATAAATATCCAAGCCGCCACATAACCGCGGGTACGGCTTCGCGTAAGATTTAACCCTGCAGGGGTGTTCCAACCTGGTCCATCACAAACCAACACAAGCTGCGGTGGAAGACCTCAACCTCAAGAAAACCCGATCAACCTCGAGTCAGCCCGAAGTATCCTCGAAATCCTGGTGCACAAGACATTTCGACAATGGTAACGCAAGTCCAGCAAGACCTCCCGACGTGTCGACACCCCGATTGGAGCCACGCGTATCTCGAAATCAGGCCACGATCAGATGGGACATCCTACGAGTAAAACCAAAACCTTGAGTTTCCCCGTGGTGGCCCCGCAGTCTACCCGGTTCGGACCAACACCATCGGCACTGGCCCACCTGTATTATGTTGAATTAAGAATCCTCGGGTAGCGCTAACTCCCTATGCAAATTAATTATTTAATTCAGTATTATTATGTTGGCAAATGGTAAAACAAAAGTTGGGCCTTGCTGGCAGCGGTTATTCAAAGCGAACTGTCAAGAGGGTCCCATACCCCTGAGCATGTTAGGAACGCTAATCAAGGATCATAACACCGATATTATGGAAACTAGGGCGGCATGAGTGGAACAAAACACCAGGCAAAAGGCCGAGCCTTCCACCCAAAAACCAAGTATATAGATGCATTAATTAACTAATAGATATTGTGATATCCAATGATATCCATGTCCCAACATGGAACAACCTGCAGCTACACCTGCAACTAGCAATGCTATAAGAAAGGGGCCGAGCAAAACGGTAACATAGCCAAACAACGGTTTGATGGGTAAGGGTGGTTAGAGGCTGTATCATGGCATATGGGAGGCTGACATATATGTGGTAGGAAGCGCGACATAGCGATAGCATCGAGACAACTAGCAAGCAAAGATAGTAGAGATATCCAAGGTCATGATCATCTTGCCTGAAATCCCGCTCGGAAGAAGATCGAGTCCATGAAGAAGACGAACACGCGTAGTCGAACGAATCCTCACAATCGCAACGAAACCGGAACTATCGAGAAGAAGCACAACCAGAAAGAAGCAAACAACATGGTAAACACACAAGCATAAACATGGCATGATGCACAACCAAATATGATGCATGACTAGATTAAATGTTGTTAAACATGGCAAGAGATGAAGCATAAGCAATCCATACAACTAGGCAAGTTTAAATGAGGCCGGAAACACAAATAACAATTCCGGAAAATCTCCATATGCAAATTTCGAAATTGGAACTGATCTGAATTAAACACAATGTTAAAGTTGTTAAACATCAAGTTAACATGCACCATGATGATCTACACGTTTTTCTAATCAAGTTACATATGTATAACATTTAATTCGGAGCTACGGGCTAGAAGATATGAGCTAAACAAGTTTAACATGGCAATAATGCAAAATGCATGCAAACATCCACCACAAACACTCAAACCAAGGATGCAACATGACAATATGAAACTACACACAAATCTAAGCAAGTTTCATATAGGGCATGATCAAAACGGAGCAACGGTTCAACTATTACAATCAACACAAGTTGTATTAACGATCTGCCCAAAACAGCAACATAGCACTTTGCAAGCAACAAAACAGCAAGCTACAGTGCTAGAACATGGCATCCAATGGCATGTCATGGTAGTACATAGCATGGAGCTCAAATCATTCAACATGGGCATAATCGTAGCAGCAATAGATTCATGGCAATCATCAAAACAATATGCAACTATGAAACATGCTGATTCTAGAAAATCTGGGATTGCAACAGTTATATCATGATGCTGACTTGGGACACACATAACAGCAAGCAAAGCAATTTTACTATTTATGAAACTAGCAAAGTGGCCCTTTCTTCGCGCGGGCTAGTATTTAATATAGTTTGGTTGAAATAAGTTCATATGTACCAGTTCTCTAGGCTGGTCATGAAGTGGTGTTTTTTGGGATATAAGAGTTACCCCTTTAATGTTTCAGGGAAATATATGGAGGCTATTCTGTTGCTGCACTCTTTTAGTGCTACGTGCTCGAATCCACGGATGCGGCTACAGTGATGTGTACATGGTGTGTGGCTGGCTTGGCAATCCCGTTGGGGCGTATTAGAGTTTCTTATTTTTTATTATATAATGTTTTCCCAAGAAGTATCATATGCATCAAATTTGAGTCAATATGGGTGATTTTGTAATGATTATATTTTTTTCATATTCCCATGAAGTATATGTTAGCATGGATTTATTTTTAAAAAGTTTGCATCACCAAAAATTACATAATTTATGCTAAAAATATGTATATGCACTATACTTTTTCCCCTTTTTCCATGACTTCAGAATATTTATTTATATACTATTACCGTTAGTCCATCCCTTTATTGCGACTCTAGAGATTGCTACCTATAGTTCCCCATGGGCAAACACTTGTTTAGGCAGAGATATGTTTAATTTCTTGATCTGCAGCTCTCACCTCCCCTTATTTATTTTTTGTCACCGTATGATTTGAACTAATAAATTAATTGAGGTAGTTTTTGTTAGTGACTAACCTTCCAGTTTATGTTTTTGTACCACCCTATATGATGGCTGCTCTTGATCTACACTCGATTGATTTATGGCCAAGTTACAAAATGATGATAGTAAGTTATGAAGGTCAACTACAAAGGCGTAGTGTCAATTTGTTTATGCTCCCTCCACTTTTTTCTGGTCTTGGGGGCGGAATTTGCAGTATTAGGCCGCCTTACAACTATTAATTTTGAACAAACTCCCAAACATATATTAAGATTTAATAACAAAATAGGAAAACATGTTTGATTGCATTCTACATATAAAATACAACAATGTCCAGATGCTCTCACTATTTGTTGCACTATATAAAAAGCTTGAGGACACAGATATCACATAATATAGATTTGTCAATGTTTGAAACCAATGAACTATTTCCACCAATTGTTACTCTGAGAGTTGTTGGTATATATATATTGTTCTAAAGACATGCAAGGAACCTAATGAAATGTCATCCGCCTCATGCCTAGAAGGTGGGTACTCAGTGGCACCTCCATCACGGTAATATTACAACAGCTGCTGCCGGCCATATACATCTACTACCGCAGGATCCAAAACTTCCTGATGTGCCTACTTCGGCGACAGCAACCTTGCAGCCGACATCGAGGAAGTTGGTGGATCAAAGGCAACAACCTTGCAGCCAGGATCGATGAAGCTAGTGGATCGGAGGCTCAGACATGGAGTGAGAATAGTGACTGGGAGAAGAGTTTTTTTTACCCTGGAGAAGGAGATCGAGGACATAGGGGATGGCGGCTGCGTGTGCTTTTGTTTTCTGAGGGGCGGCGGCTGCGATCTTCATTCTAGGATTGGATTGAGCCACAAGTATAGTTTAGTATAGCTGTATATTTTTTTCCTTAAAGGAAGGTGAGATCTGTTAGTAGTTTTTTTTTTGTACATGAAATGCAGCTAAAAAAAGATACGTGGGAAGTAGTAGCTTTTTTTAGGGGAAATACATAGTAGTAGCATTTTTGTATGTGAGATGTAGTAGTTTTTTTTTACAGACGTGAGATCTAGAATATGAGATGTGGTAGGTTTTCTTTTTCTTTTGCAGGACATGTGATGTAGTAGTTTTTTCTTATAATTTTTTTAAAAGGACATGTAAATAGATATGAGATGTGTACATAGGATAAATCGGATTTCACCAGTTTTACATGTAGTTACGTGAGATCTTCTTGTTTTTTCTTGTATTTATTTAAATTTAAAGGGACAAGTAAATAGATATAAGGTGTGTACGTTCTTTTTCTGAACTGCAAGTAATCTATCTTTATTTTAGGATTGAGCCGCCGCACGCACAGGTTAAGGAAAGCTGCAGTTTTTTTTTTTTGGTTTTTGAGATGGAGCGCTCTTTAGATCTAGTCCATTAATTCTGTCTTTTAAATTATGAGTCCACAAAATCAATGACCAGATGTTTCTAGTTATTGTGATAATTTCTAGCTTATCCTAGATCTATTAGTAGTTTTTTTTTCTGTACATTAAATGCAGCTAGAAAAAGATACGTGAGATGTTGTAGCTTTTTTTAGGGGAAATATATAGTAGTAGCTTCTTTGTACGTGAGGTGTAGTAGTTTTTTTGTTTTTTGTTTCTTGTTTTGAAGGACATGAGATGTAGAATATGAGATGTGGTAGTTTTTTTTACAGGACATGAGATCTAGTATTTTTTTCTTATAGTTTTTTTAGAAGGGCTTGTAAATAGATATAAGATGTGTACATAGGATAAATCGGACTCACCAGCTTTACATGTAGTTACGTGAGAGCTTCTAGGTTTTTCTTTTATTTATTTATTTGTTTATTTATATTTAAAGGGACATGTAGATAGATATAAGGTGTGTACGTTTTTTATGAACTGCACGTAATCTATCTTTATTTTATGATTGAGCCGCCGCACTCACAGGCTAAGGAAAGCTGTAGTTTTTCTTTTTCTTTTTGAGATGGAGCGCTCTTTAGATCTAATCCGTTAAATCAGTCTTTTAAGTTATGGGTCCACCAAATCAACGACTAGATGTTTCTAATTATTGTGGTAATTTCTAGCTTATTTATCTTTTTTCTGATTAACCCGTCAAGCACTTTTTATATATAATAGATTGATATGAGCATGCTGTAGACATGGCAATCTTCAAATTAGTCCATTGGCACAAAGTCATAGGATGCACAGATTAATTACTATGATTTTTGCAAAATGGAACATTCTGTTAACAGGTTGACAGTTTTATCATGATAGCAAATGGAGAGCAACAAAGAGACATGCTACAGGAACTTTACATGGCAACCAAAGGCATGGCATCAAAGTACACATCACATAGGCCAAATCACATGAAGGAATCAAATACATATGAGCTCTAGATTAGTGGCTACCATCAAGCAAATTTGACAAGTTTTATCACAGACAGCTTTTACTTAAAACAGCAACATTGACTAGGCTTGTTTACAAGCTCATGGCAGTCACATCAAGGCATATCATAGCATGAAATAAATACTAACAGCAAGAAGACATGAAAATGCTCCAAATACATGTTGACAAGATGCTCATATGACATTTGCATTAAATCACACAAAAATGACAAAGTGACACATATTAACAGTTTTCTGCAGTTAACAGCATGATGCACTTTTGCAATAGAGATTATGACATATAGATGAATCCTAATATGCATGCAATAGCAACCATCATGTAGAGCACAGAGAGTAGATCAGATTTCATATAGGGATCATCTACATAGGATGAACATGCAAAAACTTACAAGCACCCAAACATGCATTCATGAGATGAAAATTCCAGGAACAGCCATTTCAGAAAAACAAATACGGCTGAGCGCTGAATAGCTAAGTGGCGCACGGGCGATGAATATGCGGTTGGCGCTCACCTTGCGGCCCGTGAGCCGGCTCGGTGACGGTTCTGGAGAACCGGTCAGTGGTTCGGGCGGGCCGGCCCGGTTCTGTCGAACCAGCCGGTCCGGTGGTTTTCCTCTGGGTCGCGGGCTCGGGCTGCCGGGCCCGCACATCGGCGACGCGGGCGAGGCAGAGGGCCGGCGAGGCAGTGGCTCGAAACGGCGGCTCGGGGCAGCGGGGAGGAGATGCGGCGGCGGGAACGGCCGGCGGCCGAGGTGAGGGCGCGGACGGGCGGAGCCCGACGGTGATGGGTGGATCCGGGCGTGGGGTCCCTGGATCCGGCGACGGTTGAGGGCGAGGAGGCCGGCGACGAGCTCGGCGGCGGCGGCTCGGGCAACTCAGACGGCGGCTTCTCTTGCGATAGAGAGAGGGTGAGAGGGCGAGCAAGAGAAGGCTGAGGGAGAAAGAAGGAGATGGAGGTGTGGGAAAACTGGCCTGGGTCGGAGTGGCACGGCAGCAGCTCTCGCTGGCGGCGGCCGGTGCCGGTGGCGAGGAGGGCGGGGCGAAGCAGTGCGGGCGAGGCGATGAGCTGGAGGGGGCCGAGCGGCTCGGGCGTGAGCGCGCTCTCGGTGGCGCCAGATGGGCTCTGGAGGGCCTGCCACGGGCCCGGGAGGGCCGCGCGGCGGCTGGCGGCGGTTGGGCGTGACGTGGCCGCCCTTGGTTGGCTGGAGCGCGGGCCGCAGCGACGCCAAGTGGCAAGGCATGGTTAGCCAGCGCGGGGAACGAGGGGAGACCAGGTGGGGTGATGGTGGCTGCTGGAGCTGGCGGCGCGCGGAAATTGAGGGGAGTAGGGGCTAGGGTTTCCAAAATGAGAGGAGGGCTGTCCATTTATAGGCAGGAGGGGCTAGGAGAGGGATTTGGAGGTGGTTTCGAAGCCCTCCGATCGCAATCGAATGGCTCCGGACGGAGGGGGCTTAGGCTAGGCTTAGGTGGGCTGTGTAGAGGGTTGGGCTGAGAAGAGAGGAAAGTGGGCGGCCCGGCAGGGTTTTCGGAACACCAAAAACGTCCGACGATTTGACCGGCTATAGTGCCGCTATAGGTTATCCGTTGGGGCATCAAACGACCTCCTAATGGGACGAAATTTGGCAGGCGGTCTACCTACAATATAATAAGACTGCACGCCAACTTTCAACTCATTCCGAGAACGTTTTATTCCCACTTATAAAATAATAATTCGGAGATGCCGCGGGCGCGTGCGAGTGTGGTTGGACTCAGAATGGACAACGGAAGGGACGGGGAGAAAGACAACTACGAATGGATGCAAGTTTTTATGAAAACATGCGGATGAAATGCACATGATGACATGGTGAAGTGCAACAAGCAAACAAATCACATGGCAACGACGGAAAAAAAAATGGAAGGCATCTGGAGCATCGGTCTCGGGGCGTCACAGAAATACTTAAGAAAGCCTTAATTTCTGCACCTATTGTTCAACCACCTGATTGGAACCTACCCTTTGAAATTATGTGTGATGCTAGTGATTATGTTGTTGGTGCTATTCTAGGACAAAGAGTTGATAAGAAATTGAATGTTATTCATTATGCTAGTAAAACTCTAGACATTGCTCAAACAAATTATGCTACTACTGAGAAAGAAATTTTAGCAGTTGTGTTTGCATGTGATAAATTCAGATCTTGCATTATTGATTCCAAAGTTACAATTCACACTGATCATGCTGCTATTAAATATCTTATGGAAAAGAAAGCTGCTAAACCTAGACTTATTAGGTGGGTTCTTTTGCTACAAGAATTTGATTTGCATATTGTTGATAGAAAGGGAGCTGAGAATTCCGTAGCAGATAATTAGTCTAGAATGAAAAATGTTCTTGATGACCCACTTCCTATTAATGATGATTTCCCTGATGAATAGCTACAAGAAATGTTTCTCGTAACACTCCGTGGTATCCAGACTATGCTAATTATATTGTTGCTAAATATATACCACCTAGTTTCACATACCAACAAAAGAAAAAGTTCTTCTTTGATTTAAGGCATTACTTTTGGGATGACCCACATTTATATAAATAAGGAGTAGATGGTATTATTAGATGTTGTGTACCTGAGCATGAACAGGAACAAATCCTACGGAAGTGTCACTCCGAGGCATATGGAGGACACCACACGGGAGATAGAACTGCACATATGGTATTACAATCTGGTTTTTATTGGCCTACTCTCTTCAAAGATGCACGTAAGTTTGTCCTTCCTTGTGATGAATGTCAAAGAATTGGTAATGTTGGTAGATGTAAGGAAATGCCTATGAATTATTCACTTGTCATTGAACAATTTGATGTTTGGGGTTTTGATTATATGGGACCTTTTGCTTCCTCTAATGGGTATACTCATATTCTAGTTGCTGTTGATTATGTTAGTAAGTGGGTAGAAGCTATTCCAACTAGTAGTGCTGATCATAACACTTCTATTAAAATGCTTAAAGAAGTTATATTTCCGAGGTTTGGAGTCCCTAGATACTTGATGACTGATGGTGGCTCACATTTTATTCATGGTGCTTTCCGTAAATTGCTTGCTAAATATGATGTTAATCATAGAATTGCATCTCCTTATCATCCTCAGTCTAGTGGTCAAGTTGAATTGAGTAATAGAGAAATAAAATTAATTCTGCAGAAGACCGTTAATAGATCCAGGAAAAATTGGTCTAAGAAACTTGATGATGCATTATGGGCTTATAGAACTGCTTATAAGAATCCTATGGGTATGTCTCCATATAAAATGGTTTATGGAAAAGCATGTCATTTACCTCTTGAGTTGGAACATAAGGCTTATTGGGCAATAAAAGAACTTAACTATGATTTCAAACTTGCCAGTGAAAAGAGGTTATTTGATATTAGCTCTCTAGATGAATGGAGAACCCAAGCTTATGAAAATGCCAAGTTATTTAAAGAAAAGGTCAAAAGATGGCATGATAAAAGAATCCAAAAATGGGAATTTAAAGTAGGTGAGCAAGTTCTATTGTACAACTCTCGTTTCAGATTTTTTGCAGGAAAACTTCTCTCTAAACAACTCTTGTTTCAGATTTTTTGCAGGAAAACTTCTCTCTAATTAAGCAGTATATCTCAGGTACTCCCATTAATGTTGAAACTAATATTATTCAGACAATGACACCGAAGGAACACATCAAAGAGTCCTTCCGGAACGCTCCAAAACCCTCAAAAGGGGTAGGTATGTGATACGGTAAGTAAACCAACTCCAAAAATTCCATAAAAATTATTTCTGTCCGTTTTGGAATATTAGAAAAATTACAAAAATAAGAAACAGCCGAGGGGACCCACGAGTCGCCCACAAGGCAACAGGGCGCGACCCCCCCGGGGCGCGCCGTGATGCCTTGTTGGCCCCTCGTATGCCCTCCCGACTCATTTTTCCTCTCGTATGCTTGTTTTGCAAGATAAAAATTCTTTACATATACTCATGGGTGTTTTGATCACGCATCGCAAGTTTCCCTTATGTTCTTGTTTTGTGCTATTTTCGGTCAGACTCTCGAGGTCAAGTGCCATGTCATCTCAGGATTCGGACGGGGAAAGCTATGTCTCTCATCCTATTGCAAACCCTAGAGTCTATGGGGACACTGACCCCTATGGTTGGACAACTGATGAAGAGGAAGATGCCGATTTGAGGGAGAAGCAAGGTCGTTCCAGCGAGGAGGACAAGGATCCCCCATTGCCTCAACCAGGAGATATGCACATTGAATTCAAGAGGTTCAGCTTACCTAACGCGGTGAAGGTTCCTAAAGTTCAATTCACTCCTTTTCATCATGGGCAGGAAAGTTCGGATAAACTACGTCGCAAAATATGGGATCTTGAAAGAGAGAATGACAAATTAAAAGAAGAAATTTGTGTTCTCAAGTGGGAGGCAAAGGACAAGCCTATCACTTTATCACCACCATCACCGAAGAAGGAGGTTTGAGTACATGGGTATGGGCACCACCCTTGGCTTGTGCCAAGCTTGGGGGAGGTGCCCCAGTATCGTGCAACCATCACTTTTATCATCATTATCTATCTTAGTTCAATCCTTAGTTATTTCGTGATTTAGAAGAATAAAGTTTTAGTATGATTTAGTTTCGAGTGCTTGCTTTATGGTCTATCTATCCATGTAATCGTGTGTGAAAGTTATATAATAAAGAGTAGTTTGAGTTGAGTGTTTTGCTTTTGTTGATCCAATCTTGGAAATAAAATAAAGAGAATAAAAAGTAAGATCATATGCTAATCCCATGGGGAGTGATGACTTCACATAAAAGAAGTATAATTGATAAAACTTGTTGGAAGTTGACAAACATAGCATTGGTCATTGTTGCAATTCATGAAAAATTAATAAAGGAAGAGAGGTCTCACATATAAATATACTATCTTGGACATCTTTTATGATTGTGAGCCCCCATTAAATATTCTATGTCAATTAGTCAACGTTGGATAAGGAAGACAACGTAATGAGTTATGTTTGCTTATATTCACATAGAAGTTATATTGTTTTGGATCCTCTAACATGTGGTGCTTGCCGCTATCTTTTGCTACCCAAAATTCTGTACTAAGTAGAGATACTACTTGTGCATCCAAAAACCCTTAAACCCAGTTTCATGTCATGAGAGTCCACTATATGTACCTATGGATTGAATAAGATCTTTCAAGTAAGTTGTCATCGGTGCAAAAGCAATAAAAAATTGCTCCTAAATATGTATGATCTTTTATTGTAAGGGAAAATAAGCTTTGTACGAACTTGTGATGGTGAGGAAATAAAAGCGACAGACTGCATAATAAAGGTCGCTATCACAAGGGGCAATATAAAGTGATGTTCCTTTATATTAAGAGTTTGCACATCTCAAAACAAAAAGTGCATGACAACCTCTGCTTCCCTCTGCGAAGGGCCTATCTTTTACTTTTTGTATTTACTTTCATGCAAGAGTCAATAGTATGCTCCTCTATTCCATTTTTATTTTCTCTCTTGGCAAGCATCATGTGGTGGGGATAGATCCAGACATATATATATCCAGTTGGATGTAGGTGATCATGAGTTATTATTGTTGACGTTACCCTTGAGGTAAATAAGTCGGGAGGCGAAATTATAAGCCCCTATCTTTCTATGCGTCTGGCTGAAACTTTTGCTCCATAAGTATGCCGTGAGTGTCAGCAATCACATAAGACTAAATGCTAGTTGAGTATGTGAACTTGCTAAACAAAGCTCTTACATAGACTCTTTCTGATAATATGATGAATTGCAATTGCTTCAGTGACTGAGATCACAGTTTGTTAGTTTTCAATACGGTTTATGGTTCATACTTTAACTTGTGAATGAATTGTCACTTTTTCATGAGAAGTTTTATGATGCTATATTGCTGTTATAATAAAGATCATGATGACTTCATGTCCGTATTTTATTTTTATCGACACCTCTCTCTCTAAACATGTGGTCATGATTATCGATTTCGGTTTTTCGCTTGAGGACAAGCGAGGTCTAAGCTTGGGGGAGTTGATACGTCCAATTTGCATCATGATTTCCTACTGTTATTTATAATGTATTTGATCATTATTTCACTTTATGATGCAATTCTTATGCCTTTTCTCTCTTAATTTGCAAGATTTATATGAAGAGGGAGAATACCGGCAGCTGGAATTCTGGACCTGAAATAGCTACAGCAGAGATACCTATCCTACAGAGCTCCAATTGACATGAAATTTCACGGAGATTTGTTATTGAATATATAAAAAATACTGGAGAAAATAGATACTGGAGGGGACCCACCAGTTGCCCACACGGCAACAGGGCGCCCCCTGGGCGCGCCCTGATGCCTTGTGGGGCCCCTGGCTGGCGGCTGGCCCCCTCCTTCTGCTATATAAGCTCATTTGCCCTAAAAAAATTATAGAGAAGACTTTTGGGACGAAGCGCCGCCGTCTCGAGGCGGAACCTGGGCAGGAGCTATTTTGCTCTCCGGTGGAGCGATTCCGCTGGGGATACTTACCTCCGGGAGGGGGAAATCGAAGCCATCGAAATCACCAACGATCCTCTCATCGTGGGAGGACCAATCTTCATCAACATCTTCACCAGCACCATCTCATCTCAAACCCTAGTTCATCTCTTGTATTCAATCTTTGTCTCCAAACCTCAGATTGGCACCTGTGGGTTGCTAGTAGTGTTGACTACATCTTGTAGTTGATGCTAGTTGGTTTATTTGGTGGAAGATTATATGTTCAGACCCTTAATGATATTCAATACCCCTCTGATCTTGAACATGAATATGACTTGTAAGTAGTTACTTTTGTTCTTGAGGACATGGGAGAAGTCTTGTCATAAGTAATCATGTGAATTTGGTATTCGTTCGATATTTTGATGATATGTATGTTGTTGCTTCCTTTAGTGGTGTTGTGTGAACGTCGACTACATGAAACTTCACCATCTTTGGGCCTAAGGGAAGGCATTGTGGAGTAGTAATTAGATGATGGGTTTCTAGAGTGACAGAAGCTTAAACCCTAGTTTATGCGCTATTCCGTAAGGGGCTGATTTGGATCCATATGTTTCATGCTATGGTTAGATTTATCTTAATTCTTCTTTCGTAGCTGTGGATGCTTGCGAGAGTGGGTAATCATAAGTGGGAGGCTTGTTCAAGTAAGAACAGCACCCAAGCACCGGTCCAACCACATATCAAATTATCAAAGTAGCAAACGCGAATCAAACAAACATCATGAAAGTGACTAGATGAATTTCCCATGTGTCCTCGAGAACACTTTGCTTATTATACGAGTTCGTTCCGGCTTGTCCTTTGCTATCAAAAGGATTGGGCAACCTTGCTGCACTTTATTATACTTGTTACTTGTTACTTGTTATGAATTATCTTGCTATCAAAACTTTCTGTTACCGCTACTTTCAGTACTTGCAGAGAATACCTTGCTGAAAACCGCTTGTCATTTCCTTCTGCTCCTCGTTGGGTTCGACACTCTTATCGAAAGGACTATGATTGATCACGTATACTTGTGGGTCATCACCCGTAAAGCTGACTGAGCGTGCTCCATCCCATTCAGGGGGGTGATGGCCCTCGGGAGAACCGGCCTAGTGCGACGGAAACGGTGTGACTCCGGGATGATGCCAACCTCCAGGGACCGGTGATACGTCTCCGTCATATCTATAATTTTTGATTGTTTCATGCCATTATCCTAAAATTTCCACATAATTTTGGCAACATTTTATATTATTTTTGGGACTAACATATTGATCGAGTGCCCAGTGCCAGTTCCTGTTTGTTGCATGTTGTCATGTAGTCGACGTTCACACAACACCACTAAAGGAAGAAACAACATACATATCATCAAAATATCGAATGAATACCAAATTCACATGTTTACTTATGATAAGACTTCTCCCATGTCCTCAAGAACAAAAGTAACTACTCACAAATCATATTCATGTTCAAGATCAGAGGGGTATTGAATATCATTAAGGATCTGAACATATAATCTTCCACCAAATAAACCAACTAGCATCAACTACAAGATGTAATCAACACTACTAGCAACCCACAGGTACCTATCTGAGGTTTTGAGACAAAGATTGAGTACAAGAGATGAACTAGGGTTTGAGATGAGATGGTGCTGGTGAAGATGTTGATGAAGATTGGTCCTCCCACGATGAGAGGATCGTTGGTGATGTCGATGGCTCCAATTTCCTCCTCCCGGAGGGAAGTATCCCCGGTGGAATCGCTCCGTTGGAGAGCAAAATAGCTACTGCCAGGTTTCGCCTCGAGACGGCAGCGCTTCATCCCGAAAGTCTTCTCTCTATTTTTTTAGGGCAAATGAGCTTATATAGCAGAAGGAGGGGGCCAGACGCCAGCCAGGGGCCCCACAAGGCATCAGGGCGCGCCCAGGGGGGCTGCACCCTCTTGCCTTGTGGGCAACTGGTGGGTCCCCTCCAGTATCTCTTTTCTCCAATATTTTATATATATTCAATAAAAAATCTCTGTGAAATTTCAAGTCAATTGGAGCTCTATAGGATAGGTATCTCTGCTGTAGCTATTTCAGGTCTAGAATTCCAGCTGCCAGTATTCTCCCTCTTCATATAAATCTTGCAAATTAAGGGAGAAAAGGCATAAGAATTGCATCATAAAGTGAAATAATGATCAAATACATTATGAATAATAGTAGGAAATCATGATGCAAATTGGACGCATCAGTAGATTGATAAATTGCAAAAAAAATTAAAGTAAATAAATTGCAGCAAGTATATTAAGGTTTTCTTTTTATGTTTAAAGTAGACCCGGGGGCCATAGTTTTCACTAGAGGCTTCTCTCTCGAACACATAGCATACGGTGGGTAAACAAATTACTTTTGAGCAATTGATAGAAAAGCGCATAGTTATGATCATTGATACATCTCCAACGTATCTATAATTTTTGATTGTTCCATGCTATTAGAGTATCAATCTTGGATGTTTTATATGCAATTATATGCTATTTTATATCATTTTTTGGGACTAACCTATTAACCTAGTGCCCAATGCCGGTTGCTGTTTTCTGCTTGTTTTTGGTTTTTCAGGAAATCAGTACCAAACGGAGTCCAAACGCTACAAAACTTTTTGATGATTTTTTTGGACAAAAGACACCCTAGAAGCTTCGGGAGAAGGCCAGAAGCCTCACGAGGAAGCCACAAGGCAACAGAGCGCGCCCCCAGGGGGGTGCGCCAAGATGCCTTGTGGGCCCCTCGTGGCTCCTTTTGACCTAATTCCACCTCTATAAATTCTCAAATATTGGGAAACCAAGAGAGAGCCCCATGAAATAACTTTTCCGCCGCTGCAAGCTTCTATTCTTCCATGATCCCATCTGGAGGCCTTTTCTGGTACCCTGCCGAAGGGGGAATCGATCACGGAGGGCTTCTACATCAACCTTGCTGCCCCTCCGATGATGTGTGAGTAGTTTACCATAGACCTACGGGTCCATAGCTAGAAGCTAGATGGCTTCTTCTCTCTCTTTGATCTTCAATACAATGTTCTCCTCGATCTCCTTGGAGTTCTATCCGATGTAATCTTCTTTTGCGGTGTGTTTGTTGGGATCTGATGAATTGTGGGTTTATGATCAGATTATTCATGAGAAAAATTTGAGTCTTTTCTGAATTCTTTTATGCATGATTGTTACAGCTTTGTATTTCTCTCCGATCTATCCGTTTGGTTTGGCCAACTAGATTGATTTATCTTGCAATGGGGGAGGTGCTTTGTGATGGGTTCAATCTTGCGGTGTTCTATATCCAAGTGACAAAGTAGGGGACAAGACACGTATTTGTATTGTTGCCAGTAAGGGTAAAACGACGGGGTTTATTCATATTAATTGGGTGTACTTTGTCTATATCATGTCATCTTGCTTAAGGCGTTACTCCGATTTTATTAATTTAATACACTAGATGCATGCTGGATAGCGGTCGATGGGTAGAGTAATAGTAGTAGATGCAGCCAGGAGTCGGTCTACTTGTTTCAGACGTGATGCCTATATACATGATCATTGCCTTGAATATCGTCATAACTATGCGCTTTTCTATCAACTAGCAAAGTGGCCCGCTCTTCGCGCGGGCTAGAATTTAATATAGTTTGGTTGAAATAAGTTCATATGTACCAGTTCTCTGGGCTGGTCATGAAGTGGTGATTTTTGGGATATAAGAGTTACCCCTTTAATGTTTCAGGGAAATATATGGAGGCTATTCTGTTGCTGAACTCTTTTAGTGCTACGTGCTCGAATCCACGGATGCGGATGCAGTGATGTGTACATGGTGTGTGGCTGGCTTGGCAATCCCGTTGAGGCGTATTAGAGTTTCTTATTTTTTTTATTATATAATGTTTTCCCGAGAAGTATCATATGCATCAAATTTAGGTCAATATGGGTGATTTTGTAACGATTATATTTTTTTTCATATTCCCATGAAGTATATGTTAGCATGGATTTATTTTTAAAAAGTTTGCATCACCAAAAATTACATAATTTATGCTAAAAATATGTATATGAACTATACTTTTCCCCTTTTTCCATGCCTTTAGAATATTTATTTATATACTATTACCCTTAGTCCATCCCTTTATTGTGACTCTTGAGAGTGCTACCTATAGTTCCCCATGGGCAAACACTTGTTTAGGCAGAGATATTTTTTATTTCTTGATCTGCAGCTCTCACCTCCCCTTATTTATTTTTTGTCACCGTATGATTGAACTAATAAATTAATTGAGGTAGTTTTTGTTAGTGACTAACCTTCCAGTTTATGTTTTTGTACCACCCTATATGATGGCTGCTCTTGATCTACACTCGATTGATTTATGGCCAAGTTACAAAATGATGATAGTAAGCTAGGAAGGTCAACTACAAAGGTGTAGTGTTAATTTGTTTATGCTCCCTCCACTTTTTTCTGGTCTTGGGGGCGGCATTTGCAGTATTAGGCCGGCTTACAACTATTAATTTTGAACAAACTCCCAAACATATATTAAGATTTAATAACAAAATAGGAAAACATGTTTGATTGCATTCTACATATAAAATACAACAATGTCCAGATGCTCTCACTATTTGTTGCACTATATAAAAAGCTTGAGGACACAGATATCACATAATATAGATTTGTCAATGTTTGAAACCAATGAACTATTTCCACCAATTGTTACTCTGAGAGTTGTTGGTATATATATATTGTTCTAAAGACATGCAAGGAACCTAATGAAATGTCATCCGCCTCATGCCTAGAAGGTGGGTACTCAGTGGCACCTCCATCACGGTAATATTACAACAGCTGCTGCCGGCCATATACATCTACTACCGCAGGATCCAAAACCTCCTGATGTGCCTACTCCGGCGACAGCAACCTTGCAGCCAAGATCGAGGAAGTTGGTGGATCAAAGGCAACAACCTTGCAGCCAGGATCGATGAAGCTAGTGGATCGGAGGCTCGGACATGGAGTGAGAATAGTGACTGGGAGAAGAGTTTTTTTACCCTGGAGAAGGAGATCGAGGACATAGGGGATGGCGGCTGCGTGTGCTTTTGTTTTCTGAGGGGCGGCGGCTGCGATCTTCATTCTAGGATTGGATTGAGCCACAAGTATAGTTTAGTATAGCTGCAGATTTTTTCCTTAAAGGAAGGTGAGATCTGTTAGTAGTTTTTTTTTGTACATGAAATGCAGCTAAAAAAAGATACGTGAGATGTAGTAGCTTTTTTTAGGGGAAAGACATAGTAGTAGCATTTTTGTATGTGAGATGTAGTAGTTTTTTTTTTTACAGACGTGAGATCTAGAATATGAGATGTGGTAGTTTCTCTTTTTCTTTTGCAGGACATGTGATGTAGTAGTTTTTTCTTATAATTTTTTTAAAAGGACTTGTAAATAGATATGAGATGTGTACATAGGATAAATCGGATTTCACCAGTTTTTACATGTAGTTACATGAGATCTTCTTGTTTTTTCTTGTATTTATTTAAATTTAAAGGGACAAGTAGATAGATATAAGGTGTGTACGTTCTTTTTCTGAACTGCAAGTAATCTATCTTTATTTTAGGATTGAGTCGCCGCACGCACAGGCTAAGGAAAGCTGCAGTTTTTTTGTTTGTTTTTGAGATGGAGCGCTCTTTAGATCTAGTCCATTAATTATGTCTTTTAAATTATGAGTCCACAAAATCAACGACCAGATGTTTCTAATTATTGTGATAATTTCTAGCTTATCCTAGATCTATTAGTAGTTTTTTTTCTGTACATGAAATGCTGCTAGAAAAAGATACGTGAGATGTTGTAGCTTTTTTTAGGGGAAAGATATAGTAGTAGCTTCTTTGTACGTGAGGTGTAGTAGTTTTTTTGTTTTTTGTTTTTTGTTTTTTGTTTTGAAGGACATGAGATGTAGAATATGAGATGTGGTAGTTTTTTTTTACAGGACATGGGATCTAGTAGTTTTTTCTTATAGTTTTTTTAGAAGGGCTTGTAAATAGATATAAGATGTGTACATAGGATAAATCGGATTCACCAGCTTTACATGTAGTTACGTGAGAGCTTCTAGGTTTTTATTTTATTTATTTATTTGTTTATTTATATTTAAAGGGACATGTAGATAGATATAAGGTGTGTACGTTTTTTATGAACTGCAGGTAATCTATCTTTATTTTATGATTGAGCTGCCGCACGCACAGGCTAAGGAAAGCTGCAGTTTTTCTTTTTCTTTTTGAGATGGAGCGCTCTTTAGATCTAATCCGTTAAAGCAGTCTTTTAAGTTATGGGTCCACCAAATCAACGACCAGATGTTTCTAATTATTGTGGTAATTTCTAGATTATTTATCTTTTTTTCTGATTAACCCGTCAAGCACTTTTTATATATCATAGATTGCCCAATAGTAATTTGTTTACCCACTGTATGCTATGTGTTCGAGAGAGAAGCCTCTAGTGAAAACTATGGCCCCCGGGTCTACTTAAATCATATATATAATCCAAAAATACCTTGCTGTAATTTTATTTCCTTTATTTTATTTTGCAATTTATTTTATCTATCTATCACTATCAGAATTAATCCTTGCAAATAGCAAGTTCAAGGGGATTGACAACCCTCTTGCCCGCGTTGGGTGCAAGTATTTGCTTTTGTGTGTGAAGGTGCTGTTCACGAGGTTCTGCGTGCTTCTCCTACTGGATTGATACCTTGGTTCTCACTGAGGGAAATACTTATCTCTACTGTGCTGCATCACCCCTCCTCTTCAGGGAAATCCCAACGCAGTTTACAAGTAGCAATGATATTCAAGGCAATGATCATGTATATAGCATCACGTCCGAGACAAGTAGACCGACTCCTGCCTGCATCTACTTCTATTACTCCACCCCTCGGCCGCTATCCAGCATGCATCTAGGGTATTAAGTTAATGAAAACGGAGTAACGCCTTAAGCAAGATGACATGATGTAGACAAAGTAAACCCAATCAATATGAATAAACCCCGTCGTTTTACCCTTAATGGCAACAATACAAATACGTGTCTTGTCCCTTTCTGTCACTGGGATATAGAGCACCGCAAGCTTGAACCCATTATAAAGCACCTCTCCCGCTGAAGAAAAACCAATCTAGTTGCCCAAACCAAACGGATAGATCAGAGAGAAATACAAAGCTATAACAATCATGCATATTAATGTTCAGAAAAGACTCAATTACTTATGAATATTCAGATCATAAACCCACAATTCATCGGATCCCAACAAACACACCGCAAAGAAGATTACATCGAATAGAACTCCAAGAAGATGGAGGAGAACATTGTATTGAAGATCAAAGAGAGAGAAGAAGCCATCTAGCTACTAGCTATGGACCCGTAGGTCTGTGGTGAACTACTCACACATCATCGGTAGGACAGCAAGGTTGATGTAGAAGCCCTCTGTGATCGATTCCCCCTCCGGCAGGGTGCCGGAAAAGGCCTCCAGATGGGATCACGGAAGAACATAAGCTTGCGGCGGTGAAAAAGTTATTTCGTGGGGCTCTCTGTTGGTTTCCCAATATTTGAGAATTTATAGAAGTGGAATTAGGTCAAAAGGAGCCACGTGGGGCCCATAAGGTAGCCGGGCGCGACCACCCCCCTGGGCGCCCCCTGTTGCCTTGTCGTCTCCTCGTAGGTCTTCAGGCCCTCCCCCGATGCTTCTAGGGTCTCTTTTGTCCAGAAAAAAATCGTCAAAAAGTTTCGTAGCGTTTGACTCCGTTTGGTACTGATTTTCTGAAAAACCAAAAACAAGCAGAAAATAGCAATTGGCACTAGGCACTAGGTTAATAGGTTAGTTCCCAAAAATGATATAAAATGACATATAATTGCATATAAAACATGCAAGATTGATACTATAATAGCATGGAACAATAAAAAATTATAGATATGTTGGAGACGTATCACTCCCCGATTTATACAACTCTCTAGAGGTCCTAATTGGTTGAATATAACATTGGGTAGGCTAGCCTAGTGTGTACCGACGAGGTATGGTTTCCCGTGGCTTGCTTGTACGCGTGATGACCCACAAGTATAGGGGATCAATCATAGTCCTTTCGATAAGTAAGTGTGTCGAACCCAACGAGGAGCAGAAGGAAATGACAAGCGGTTTTCAGCATGGTATTCTCTGCAAGTACTGAAAGTAGCGGTAACAGAAAGTTTCGGAAGCAAGATAATTCGTAACAAGTAACAAGTATACTAAAGTACAGCAAGGTGGCCCAATCCTTTTTATAGCAAAGGACAAGCCGGAACGAACCCGTATAATAAGCAAAGCGTTCTCGAGGACACATGGGAATTTCATCTAGTCAATTTCATCATGTTTGTTTGATTTGCGATCGCTACTTTGATAATTTGAAATGTGGGTGGACCGGTGCTTGGGTGCTGTTTTTACTTGAACAAGCCTCCCACTTATGATTACCCCCTGTCGCAAGCATCCGCAACTACGAAAGAAGAATTAAGATAAATATAACCATAGCATGAAACATATGGATCCAAATCAGCCCCTTACGGAATAGCGCATAAAATAGGGTTTAAGCTGCTGCCACTCTAGTAACCCATCATCTAATTACTACTCCACAATGCCTTCCCTTAGGCCCCAAGATGGTGAAGTGTCATGTAGTCAATGTTCACACGGCACCACTAAAGGAAGCAACAACATACATATCATCAAAATATCGAACGAATACCAAAATCACATGATTACTTATGACAAGACTTCTCCCATGTCCTCAAGAACAAAAGTAACTACTCACAAATCATATTCAAGTTCAAGATCAGAGGGGTATTGAATAGCATTAAGGATCTGAACATATAATCATCCACCAATTAAACCAACTAGCATCAACTACAGGATGTAATCAACACTACTAGCAACCCACAGTTACCAATCTGAGGTTTTGAGACAAGGATTGAAAACAAGAGATGAACTAGGGTTTGAGATGAGATGGTGCTGGTGAAGATGTTGATGAAGATTGGTCCTCCCGCGATGAGAGGATCATTGGTGATGTTGATGGCTTCGATTTCCCCCTCCCAGAGGGAAGTATCCCCGGCGGAATCACTCCGCCGGAGAGCAAAATAGCTCCTGCCCAGGTTCCACCTCGAGACAGAGGCGTTTCATCCCTAAAGTCTTCTTCTGATTTTTCCTAGGGCAAATGGCTTCATATAGCAGAAGGAGGAGGCCGGAGGCCTGCCAGGGGCCCCACAAGCTCGGGGGCGCGCCCAGGGGGGTAGGGCGCGCTCCCCAGGCTTGTGGCTTCCTGGTGGGCCCCCTCCTGGTAATTCTTTCGCCAGTATTTTTTATATATTACAAAACAATTCTCCGTAAATTTTCAGGTCATTTGGAGTTGTGCAGAATAGCTATCTCTGTTTCACCCCTTTCCGGTCCAGAATTCCAGCTGCCGGCAATCTCCCTCTTCATGTGAATCTTGCAAAATAAGAGAGAAAAGGCATAAGAATTGTACCATGAAGTTAAATAATGATTAAAAACATATTAATTAACAATAGGAAATCATGATGCAAATTGGACGTATAAACTCCCCCAAGCTTATACCTCGCTTGTTCTCAAGCGAAAGCCAAAATCGATAATCATGACCACATGTTTAGGGAGAGAGGCGTCGATAAAAAATAAAATACGGACATGGAGCATCATGATCTTTATTATAACAGCAATATATCATCATAAAACTTCTCATGAAAAAGTGTCAATTCAATCACAAGTTAAAGTACGAACCATAAACCAAATTGAAAACTAACAAACTATGATCTCAGTCACTGAAGCAATTGCAATTCATCATATTATCAGAAAGAGTCAATGTAAGAGCTTTGTTTAGCAAGTTCACATACTCAACTATCATTTAGTCTTCTATGATTGCTGACACTCATGGCATACTTATGGAGCAAAAGTTTCAGTCAGACACATAGAAAGATAGGGCCTTATAATTTCGCCTCCCAACGTATTTACCTCAAGGGTAATGTCAACAATAATAACTCATGATCACCTACATCCAACTGGATATATATGCCTGGATCAATCCCCACCACATGATGCTTGCCAAGAGAGAAAATAAAAACGGAATAGAGGAGAATGCTATTGACTCTTGCATTAAAGTAAATACATAAAGTAAAAGATAGGCCCTTTGCAAAGGGAAGCAGAGGTTGTCATGCGTTTTTTGTTTTTGGATGTGCAAGCTCTTAATGTAAAGGAATGTCACTTTATATTGCCCCTTGTGATAGCGACCTTTATTATGTAGTCTGTCGCTTTTATTTCTTCACCATCACAAGATCGTACAAAGCTTATTTCCCCTTACAATAAAAGATCATACATATTTAGGAGCAATTTTTATTGCTTTGCACCGATGACAACTTACTTGAAGGATCTTATTCAATCCATAGGTAGATATAATGGACTCTCATGGCATGAAACTGGGTTTAAGGGTTTTTGGATGCACAAGTAGTATCTCTACTTAGTGCGGAATTTTGGCTAGCCAAAGATAGGGGGCAAGCACCACATGTTAGAGGATCCAAAACAATATAATTTCTATGTGAATATAAGCAAACATAATTCATTACGTTGTCTTCCTTGTCCAATGTCGACTATTTGACATAGAATATTTAATGGGGGCTCACAATCATAAAAGATGTCCAAGATAGTGTATTTATATGTGAGACCTCTCTTCCTTTATTACTTTTTAATGAATTGCAACCATGACCAATACTATGTTTGTCAACTTCCAACAAGTTTTATCAATTATACTTCTTTTATGTGAAGTCATCACTCCCCATGGGATTAGCATATGATCTTATTTTTTCTTTATTTATTTCTAAGATTGGATCAACAAAAGCAAAACACTCAACTGAAACTACTCTTTATTATATAACTTTCACACACGATTACATACATAGATAGATCACAAAGCAAGCACTCGAAACTAATTCATACTAAAACTTTATTCTTCTAAATCATGAAATAACTAAGGATCGAACTAGGATCGATAATGATGATAAAAAGTGATGGTGATACGATACAGGGGCACCTCCTCCAAGCTTGGCACAAGCCAAGGCTGGTGCCCATACCCGTGTACTCAAATCTCCTTTTTCGGTGATGGTGGTGATGAAGTGGTGGGCTTGTCCTTTAGCTTCAGTAAGTACTCCAAATTTCCATTGATCCTTCGAAGAGCATGATTCTGCTCTTCTAACACAATAACTTCACGAGTAAGTGACATATTCTGAGCACAAATCGCTTCAAAAACTTTTAGTGTATCAATTTCAGATGGGGGAAGGTTATTATAAAGAGTTTGCCACGAATCTCCCTTTTCTGGTGCTTCCTTCCTGAGCATGGCTTGTTCTCCTTCTTCTTGAATCCGGTCCTCCACGACCTTCCCTGGTTTCTCCTCCATAACAGTATCCTCCTCTCCGGACGACCACTCATAATATACTTCACTGAAGGGGCATTTGCCGGGCGAAGGTTGAACAATCCGATGCTTGGTGCGGAGCTTTCGGGGAGCCATAATGATCTAGATCTGTCAGAAAAACAGCCCAAAACAAGAACATAGGAGAAACTTGCAATGCGGTGGTCAAAACACCCGTGAGTATATATAATGACTTTTTCCCGTGCAGGACAAGTAATATGGAAGAAAAACGGAGTCAGGAAAGTCCACGAGGGAGCCACAAGCCTGGTAGGCACGCCCTGGGGGGTAGGGCACGCCCCCCAAGCTTGTCGCCTCCTCGTGCACTTTTTGGACTATTTATTATTTTCCTAATTTTTATATATTCCAAAACGGACAGAAAGTACTTTTATGGCAGTTTTGGAGTCAGTTTACTTACCGTACCACATACCTACTCCATTTTAGGATTCTGGAGCGTTCCGGAAGGTTCCTTCTATGTGCTCTCCTGGTGTCATTGTTTGAATAATATTAGTTTTGACATTAATGGGCATACCTGAGATATAATGTTTAATTCTTTGCCCATTAACCACCCTCGGATTATTGCTTTCGGAGTTGTTTATTTTGATGGCTCCAGAGCGATAAACTTCTTCGATGATATATGGTGCTTCCCATTTAGAGATAAGATTTACTGCAAAAAATCTTAAATGAGAATTGTATTATATAACATGATCATCTACTTTGAATTCCCGTTTTTGAATTCTCTTATCATGCCACGTTTTAACTTTTTCTTTAAACAACTTGGCATTTTCATAAGCTTGTGTTCTCCATTCATCTACAGAGCTAATATCAAATAACCTCTTTTCACCGGCAAGTTTAAAATCATAGTTAAGTTCTTTAATTGCCCAATATGTTTATGTTCTAGTTCAAGAGGTAAATGACATGCCTTTCCATAGACCATTTTATATGGAGACATACCCATAGGATTTTTATAAGCAGTTCTGTAAGCCCAAAGTGCATCATCGAGTTTCTTAGACCAATTCTTTCTAGATCTATTAACGGTCTTTCGCAAAATTAATTTTATTTCTCTATTAGTTAATTCAACTTGACCACTAGACTGAGGATGATAAGAAAATGCAATTCAATGGTTAACATCATATTTAGCAAGCAATTTACGGAAAGCACCATGAATAAAATGTGAACCACCATCAGTCATTAAATATCTAGGGAGTCCAAATCTCGGGAATATAACTTCTTTAAGCATTTTAATAGAAGTGTTATGATCAGCACTACTAGTTGGAATAGCTTCTACCCACTTAGTAATGTAATCAGCAGCAACTAAAATATGAGTATACCCATTGGATTTAGGGAAAGGTCCCATATAATCAATACCCCAAACATCAAATGGTTGAATAACAAGTGAATAATTCATAGGCATTTACTGACGTCTACCAACATTACCAATTCTTTGACATTCATCACAAGAGAGGACAAACTTACGTGCATCTTTGAAAAGAGTAGGCCAATAAAATCTAGATTGTACTACCTTGTGTTCAGTTCTGTCTCCCGCATGGTGCCCTCCATATGCCTCGGAGTGACACTTTCATAGGATTTGTTCCTGTTCATGGTCAGGTACACAACGTCTAATAACACCATCTACTCCTTCTTTATATAAACTAGCAAAGTGGCCCGCTCTTCGCGCTGGCTAGTATTTAATATAGTTTGGTTGAAATAAGTTCATATGTTCCAGTTCTCTAGTCTGGTCATGAAGTGGTGTTTTTTGGGATATAAGAGTTAACCCTTTAATGTTTCAGGGAAATATATGGAGGCTATTCTGTTGCTGAACTCTTTTAGTGCTACGTGCTCGAATCCACGGATGCGGCTGCAGTGATGTGTACATGGTGTGTGGCTGGCTTGGCAATCCCGTTGAGGCGTATTAGAGTTTCTTATTTTTTATTATATAATGTTTTCCCAAGAAGTATCATATGCATCAAATTTGAGTCAATATGGGTGATTTTGTAACGATTATATTTTTTTCATATTCCCATGAAGTATATGTTAACATGGATTTATTTTTAAAATGTTTGCATCACCAAAAATTACATGATTTATGCTAACAATATGTATATGCACTATACTTTTTCCCCTTTTTCCATGCCTTTAGAATATTTATTTATATACTATTACCCTTAGTCCATCCCTTTATTGTGACTCTTGAGAGTGCTACCTATAGTTCCCCATGGGCAAACACTTGTTTAGGCAGAGATATGTTTAATTTCTTGATCTGCAGCTCTCACCTCCCCTTATTTATTTTTTGTCACCGTATGATTGAACTAATAAATTAATTGAGGTAGTTTTTGTTAGTGACTAACCTTCCAGTTTATGTTTTTGTACCACCCTATATGATGGCTGCTCTTGATCTACACTCGATTGATTTATGGCCAAGTTACAAAATGATGATAGTAAGATATGAAGGTCAACTACAAAGGCGTAGTGTTAATTTGTGTATGCTCCCTCCACTTTTTTCTGGTCTTGGGGGCGGCATTTGCAGTATTAGGCCGGCTTACAACTATTAATTTTGAACAAACTCCCAAACATATATTAAGATTTAATAACAAAATAGGAAAACATGTTTGATTGCATTCTACATATAAAATACAACAATGTCCAGATGCTCTCACTATTTGTTGCACTATATAAAAAGCTTGAGGACACAGATATCACATAATATAGATTTGTCAATGTTTGAAACCAATGAACTATTTCCACCAATTGTTACTCTGAGAGTTGTTGGTATATATATATTGTTCTAAAGACATGCAAGGAACCTAATGAAATGTCATCCGCCTCATGCCTAGAAGGTGGGTACTCAGTGGCACCTCCATCACGGTAATATTACAACAGCTGCTGCCGGCCATATACATCTACTACCGCAGGATCCAAAACCTCCTGATGTGCCTACTCTGGCGACAGCAACCTTGCATCCAAGATCGAGGAAGTTGGTGGGTCAAAGGCAACAACCTTGCAGCCAGGATCGATGAAGCTAGTGGATCGGAGGCTCGGACATGGAGTGAGAATAGTGACTGGGAGAAGTGTTTTTTTACCCTGGAGAAGGAGATCGAGGACATAGGGGATGGCGGCTGCGTGTGCTTTTGTTTTCTGAGGGGCGGCGGCTGCGATCTTCATTCTAGGATTGGATTGAGCCACAAGTATAGTTTAGTATAGCTGCAGATTTTTTTCCTTAAAGGAAGGTGAGATCTGTTAGTAGTTTTTTTTGTACATGAAATGCAGCTAAAAAAAGATACGTGAGATGTAGTAGCTTTTTTTAGGGGAAAGACATAGTAGTAGCATTTTTGTATGTGAGATGTAGTAGTTTTTTTTTTACAGACGTGAGATCTAGAATATGAGATGTGGTAGTTTTTCTTTTTCTTTTGCAGGACATGTGATGTAGTAGTTTTTTCTTATAATTTTTTTAAAAGGACTTGTAAATTGATATGAGATGTGTACATAGGATAAATCGGATTTCACCAGTTTTACATGTAGTTACGTGAGATCTTCTTGTTTTTTCTTGTATTTATTTAAATTTAAAGGGACAAGTAGATAGATATAAGGTGTGTACATTCTTTTTCTGAACTGGAAGTAATCTATCTTTATTTTAGGATTGAGCCGCCGCATGCACAGGCTAAGGAAAGCTGCAGTTTTTTTTTGGTTTTTGAGATGGAGCGCTCTTTAGATCTAGTCCATTAATTCTGTCTTTTAAATTATAAGTCCACAAAATCAACGACCAGATGTTTCTAATTATTGTGATAATTTCTAGCTTATCCTAGATCTATTAGTAGTTTTTTTTTCTGTACATGAAATGCTGCTAGAAAAAGATACGTGAGATGTTGTAGCTTTTTTTAGGGGAAAGATATAGTAGTAGCTTCTTTGTATGTGAGGTGTAGTAGTTTTTTTTGTTTTGAAGGACATGAGATGTAGAATATGAGATGTGGTAGTTTTTTTACAAGACGTGAGATCTAGTAGTTTTTTCTTATAGTTTTTTTAGAAGGGCTTGTAAATAGATATAAGATGTGTACATAGGATAAATCGGATTCACCAGCTTTACATGTAGTTACGTAAGAGCTTCTAGGTTTTTCTTTTATTTATTTATTTGTTTATTTATATTTAAAGGGACATGTAGATAGATATAAGGTGTGTACGGTTTTTATGAACTGCAGGTAATCTATCTTTATTTTATGATTGAGCCGCCGCACGCACAGGCTAAGGAAAGCTGCAGTTTTTCTTTTTCTTTTTGAGATGGAGCGCTCTTTAGATCTAATCCGTTAAATCAGTCTTTTAAGTTATGGGTCCACCAAATCAATGACCAGCTGTTTCTAATTATTGTGGTAATTTCTAGCTTATTTATCTTTTTTTTGATTAACCCGTCAAGCACTTTTTATATATAATAGATGTGGGTCATCCCAAAAGTAATGTCTTAAATCAAAGAAGAACTCTTTCTTTTGTTGGTATGTGAAACTAGGTGGTTTATATTTAGCAACAATGTAATTAGCATAGTCTGCATACCAAGGAGTATTACGAGAAGCATTTATCACAGCTAATTGTTCATCAGGGAAATCATCATTAATAGGAAGTGGGTCATCAAGAACATTTTCCATTCTAGACAAATTATCAGCTACGGGATTCTCAGCTCCCTTTCTATCAACAATATGCAAATCAAATTCTTGTAGCAGAAGAACCCACCTAATAAGTCTAGGTTTAGCATCTTTCTTTTCCATAAGGTATTTAATAGCAGCATGATCAGTATGAATAGTAACTTTGGAATCAACAATGTAAGATCTGAATTTATCACATGCAAACACAACTGCTAAAAATTCTTTCTCAGTAGTAGCATAATTTCTTTGAGCACTGTCTAGAGTTTTACTAGCATAATGAATAACATTCAATTTTTTATCAACTCTTTGGCCTAGAACAGCACCAACAACATAATCACTAGCATCACACATAATTTCAAAGGGTAGGTTCCAATGAGGTGGTTGAACAATAGGTGCAGAGATTGAGGCTTTCTTAAGTATTTCAAAGGCTTCTACACAATCATCATCAAAAACAAATGGAACA
Source organism: Elymus sibiricus (assembly GCA_039707655.1). Taxonomy (NCBI): domain Eukaryota; kingdom Viridiplantae; phylum Streptophyta; class Magnoliopsida; order Poales; family Poaceae; genus Elymus; species Elymus sibiricus. The sequence goes on from CM077666.1 coordinate 336,753,479, forward strand.
TCTTTTTGCAAAAGATTAGTAAGAGGCCTAGAAATTTTAGAGAAGTCTTTTATAAACCTTCTATTGAAACCAGCATGACCAAGGAAACTTCTTATACCTTTGATATCTTTAGGACATGGCATTTTCTCAATAGCATCAACTTTAGCTTTATCAACTTCAATACCTCTTTCGGAAATTTCATGCCCAAGGACTATACCTTCATTCACCATAAAGTGGCACTTCTCCCAATTCAAGACAAGATTAGTTTCTTCACATCTTTGCAAAACTCGATCAAGATTGCTCAAGCAATCATCAAAAGAAGTTCTGTAAACAAAGATATCATCCATGAAAACCTCAACAATCTTTTCACAAAAGTCAGAGAATATAGCAGTCATACATCTTTGAAAGGTAGTAGGTGCATTACATAAACCAAAAGGCATATGACGATAAGCATAAGTTCCAAAAGGATAAGTAAATGTGGTTTTCTATTGATCTTCAGGTGAAACAGGTATTTGAGAGAAACCAGAATAACCATCTAGGAAGCAAAAGTGTCTATGCTTAGATAATCTTTCTAACATTTGATCAATAAAAGGCAAACGGTAATGATCTTTCCTAGTAGCTTTATTTAATTTCCTGAAATCAATTACCATCCTATAACCGGTTACAATTTTTTGTGGAATGAGTTCATTTTTATCATTAGGAACAACGATAATACCTCCTTTCTTTGGAACACAATGAACATGACTTACCCATCTACTATCAGCTATGGGATAAATTGTACCTGTCTCAAGAAGCTTTAATATTTCAGTTCTTATCACATCCTTCATTTTAGGATTCGGCCTTCTTTGGTGATCAACAACGGGTTTTGCGTCTGGCTCCATATGAATTTTATGCTAACATAAAGTGGGACTAATGCCCTTAAGATCATCAAGAGTATATCCAATAGCAGCTCGGTATTTCTTCAGAGTTTTAAGTAATCTCTTTTCTTCATGCTCTGAAAGGTTAGCACTAATAATAACAGGATATATCTTCTTTTCATCAAGATAAGCATATTTAAGTGTATCGGGTAATTGCTTTAAATCAAACACAGGATCACCCTTGGGTGGTAGAGGATTTCCCAAGGTTTCCACAGGCAAATTATGTTTGAGAATAGGTGCTTACTTGAAGAACGACTCATCTATTTCATTTCTTTCATTCATATGCATGTCATTCTCATGGTCTAGCAAATATTGTTCTAAAGGATCAGTAGGAGGCACAACAATAGAAGCAAGACCTATAATTTCATCTTTATTGGGTAATTCCTTATCATGAGGTTGTCTACGAAACTTAGAGAAATTAAATTCATGAGATATATCACCAAATTTAACTCTGACCTTCTCTTTAACACAATCAATTTCAGCATTAACGGTATTCAAGAAAGGTCTACCAAATATAATGGGACAAAAATTATCTTGTTGTGAACCAAGTACTAAGAAATCAGTAGGGTATTTGATCTTACCAAACAATACTTCAACATCTCTAACAATCCCAAGTGGGCTAATAGTATCTCTGTTTGTAAGCTTAATAGTAACATCAATATCCTCAATCTCAACAGGTGCAATATCATTCATTACTTCTTGATATAAAGAAAACGTAATAGCACTCACACTAGCACCCATATCACATAAACCATGATAGCAAACATCTCCAATCTTAACAGAAACAATAGGTGTCGGAGTTCGGGCTCCGGGGACCCAAATGTTCGAACACTGGGGTGAGCTTGTTCCTACCTCCTCGTCCCCTACCACAGCCTAACTACGACGAAGCTACGGCGAGAGCACGCTGGTGAGGACGGACTGTGGACTCGGCGGTTTGTAACACCCTGGTTTTCGCTCCTTGTTTTTCTCCTTTGCGGGATTTGACTCCCGTCTTTTTTTCGATATTATCGGATTTTCTCTTGCTCTTGGGTATATGAAGATGGTCATTTAGTCTTGCCTTTCCCATCCAACCTGAGACTCTCTCCAACCCAACCTTGCTATCCCAGATTTCTTCTCAGGATTTCACTGCCGAAACCCTACTCTCCGGTTTACCGGGAGGGAAACCCTAATTCCTTCTGTTACAAAGGAACTCCAATTTCCTTCGATCTTTTCCCTCCCAAACTTCTCCCAGTGATCATCCCATATCTATAAACCCTGGATATGTAAAAATATTGCCAAGTTATTTGCAATATTTTTCATTTAAAATTAATTCCTTTTTCTGCCAGTTAAAGGAATTAAATCCAGGAAAATATCTATCCATCTCCAAAGTTCATGAAAGTTTTGTGAAGATATTCTCTGTGATCATATTGAGCTCCAATAAAAATATTGGCAATAATTAAATAAGGGAAATTGCCTTTTCTTATTTAAAGCCAATATTGCAATTTGGGCACTTTCCAAAGGAGCTACCATTTTGGTAGCCAGGAAAAATCTCAAATAATTTGTGGAGCTTCTACTATCCATATCTTCATCATTTCCATCAAGATCCCATGTTCCACAGATCAAACTTTGAGAGCATCATCCAATTCTTGTTTCTGGACCTATTTTGATGTTGTGAAGCAACCATATTTTATATTGCTTCAAAAATTCTCAAATTAATCTAGGACCTCAAACTCCATATATGATGTGAGTATGCCAAAATTCACATCATTTCATCTATCCAATCTCTCCCAAAAATTCCATCAAGTTTCTGTCCAGATTCAAGCTCTGTGAAGGAAGTACCACTTTGGCATTTCCAAATGAGCTGAAATTTCTCCAGTACCTCTATACATCCAAATCATCGCTCTCCACAAAAATTCAGCTCATTTCATCAAGCCATATGAGTGCAGCTTCAAAGTCAAGTTTTTGGACCAGATTTGGCATTGCAAAGGAAGTATATGCAAACTTGGTCCAAATGCCTTCAAATTTTGCCAGCATCTAGTCCTTCCTACCACATTTCCCTGTGACAACTTTTCCAGCTCATTGCCACCTCTGTTTGACCACAGCTTCCTCCCCAAGTTTCTATCCAGAAATTGTTCTGGATCCTTTCGATCACTCTAGAGCCCTCCTGGTCCATCCAGTGACCAACCTCATCTATTTGAGCAGTGAGGGAGCTGTTTGACAAGGTTGGACAGGCAGGAGAGTGCCAGAGCTTGTAGTGCACGTGGTGACCGCGTGGACAGCAGGCAGAAACGGTGCTCTGCGGCACTGTTCTCGTCGTGCAGCTCACTCCGGCCAGCTCCGGTGTGTCCCGGCATGTCAAACGATTCCGAGGCGTCCACGTACCCCTCTCCCGTAGCTTCTCCCCTCTTCTTTCTTCCTCCCCACGCCGCGGCGAGTCCCGCCACCGTGCTGTTCGCTCGTGACCGCCGTCGTCTTCCCTCTGTCACCTCTCTCCCTTGGCTGTTTCCCCGCCGTAGTGTCTCGTCGTCCTGCCCCGCGTCAGGTCGGCACCACCCGGAGCGTGCCACCTCGCTGGAGTGCCGCCAAAGCAGCGAGCTCCCGAAGCCTCGGTTGTCGCCGAGAAGCCGCCGCGGCCGCCTATAAAAAGGCCCTCCCCGGAGCCTCCCCGAGCATCCCAAGCACCTGCAGCACCTCCTCTCCCTCCTAGCACCACCCTCGCCTGCCCCACTTGGCTCGAGGAGCCCTTCCTGCTCGCCACGTCCGCCATGGCCGTCTCACGGCCTCGCCAAGATTCGGCCACCCCCGTCCCCCATTGCTCCACTTGGGCACCGTGGCCAACTACCACCATCACCACTTCGCCCTCCCCGCTGCCATTCTGCCCCGGAGAAGGCCATGGCCTCGACCCCGAGCCAACCAGTAGCCGTGCTCCGCCACCACCTTCGTCCGGCCACCACCGAGCCTCCTCCCCGCCGCCACGGGTACCCACGGGTGCGGCTTGGAGCACCTCATCCATCCCGACCCACGGCCGGCCCCCTCGAGCACCACCGACGCCGGAGCAAGCACCGGGGTACGCCCAGCCGCGCCTCCCCTCTGTTTCGCAAGGAGGAAGAAAGCCCTGCTGGCGGGCCCCGTCTGTAAGCGGCTCAGCCAGCCGGGCCCGCGGTCATAAGTGAAGACGTATTTCCGTGGGATACGCTTCCTTCTATCGAAAGCGTAAACGGCCTCAGGCGCGTGCAGAAGTGCGCTTTCATTTGCCCGAAAGCGTACTTTCTGTAATGCGCGACCAGCCGTGCTGTCAGGGACCCGGTTGTGAATATTTCTTTTGCAGATTGGTCCCTGGCAGAAAAAGCTTTATATCTTTTTGCTCGTAACTCCAATCGAGGTCAATCCAAAGCCCACGTCTTCAGTTCGTCGAGACCGTTCTGATGGTATCATTTTCATAATGTTTTCACACTATGAAAATGACCATTTTGCCCCTGCCCTTATTCAGCCTCCTTCGAGAGAGAATCCTTTCCGGCAAATGTTCCCGCGAGGTGATCGCACTTCTTCCCGGAGTATTCCTCGACCCCCAGGCAAGCCGACCATCTGATATATGCCCTAAAGCATTGCTCTGTGTTATTCGTGCGTGTTTAAATTTAATATGCTTGTATCTGTGTGCATAGTAGTGAACTGCATGTGACGCTGCTGAAGCCTTGTTTGCCTTTCTTGGATGACGGCACCACGCCTGTGTTCTGAGCTGTTTCTGGGCGTCCGGGGTGTATGCCGACTTTATGTTCTCTTTTCAACAACTGGCCGTGTTCTGAGCTGTTTTTCGGCCGTCTCGGACAACTGTTGAATTTCTCTCCGTAGCGGTGACCCTATGCTCTGAGCTGTTCTTCGGCCGTCTTAGGGAACCGCTACACTCTTTTTATCAACACCAACTCATGCTCTGAGCTGCTTTTCGGCCGTCTTGAGCAGGGGTTGAGTTATTCCAGTCACGCCCCAGATCTGAGTTGTAAAGACCGTTCTGGTGGCTACTGGTTTATTTGCCGGTTTCATGCAAGGGTTCACATGGTTGTCACTTACAGCCAAGACTTGTAAAATTATTAAACTCCTGCTAGATTGAATTTGTTATTTACATTAGTTGTTAATGCTCATCATATTATCGCCCTAGTGACTCGTAGATGACAGTATGGAGATAGGTTGTTATATTTTCATCATGCATTACTGTTGTTATTACAGTAATTAAGAATGTGACTTAATGACAACAACCTCCTCCGTCGACTGGATCAAGTCATAGTGTCACCTATCCGGACTTACCCGTGCAGCCACATTTGCTGGTATGGGACGGCCCTAGCTTGGTCTATTGTCTTGCCTCTTGTCGGTACCACCAAACTAGGGAAGGTTATGCGTGCGCGCTACCCTGACCCGGTAGGCGGCGATAACCTTGTGAGCCCAGTTGTTTGTTTGCGCGCGGTCCCCGTTTGGGACAGTTTAGTTTGGCCACGACGGTGGCAGGTGTCACGGGGTGACACAGGGGCCACCCAGGACATGACCCTGCGAGGGTATGATTGTAGGTGGGACCGTAAGAGTGCCGGGCAATAGACCGAGTTTTGTTGGAGCAGCACTGGTCCACCCGAATGGGAACATGTACTAAACTACGAGGCCAGGCGCTCCATGGTGTGGGTAAAGTGCGCAACCTCTGCAGAGTGTAAATCTATTCGAATAGTCGCGTCCTCGGTCATGGACAGTTCGTATAGGCCCCTATTTGGTCTGTGTCGAGTCTGGAAGAACAAACTGTATAATGTTATCAATAAGACTAAACCAGAGAAAGGTATGATTTGTCAGACTTGCAGTACAGATGCATGGACATCAGATGATGTCAGAGGTATGATTGCTAGCCATGTGATGGCTATGAGATGAGCGGTTGAATGACCGCAAAGTTTGGATTGGATTTGGATCGTGAGAATACTCGAAGTATGAATTATTTGATAAACTTTACTTTACTGCATTTACTTCAGTAATTATCATGCTAGATAATCCTGCTATGACATGATGATTAATGCTGCTAGATGACTAATCTTGCTAGATAATCCTATCATAACATGATAGTTAATACTGTTAAGATAACAAATGCATGCTTGAATGCCATGGATTGCATTGCTTGGTGTATATGTTGGTATGGTTTGCTTGCGAGTACATTCAAAAGTACTCAGTGGCCTTCAATGTGGCCAGGTTCACCTAAGGATCCGACGTTCGCTAGCAAGGAGCCGGAGTGTTCGCGGGCTAGAAGAGTAACCCAGTCAGATCCCTGTGGATTGGAGCCGCACCAAGACCATGCTGCCTTAGATAGAGCTTTTCCACTGCCATTCCCCTTGTATATCTCATGTAAGACTTATATACCCATTAATAGAAAAGCTTGTGTTCATGATACTTGTTGTAAAAGCGCATGCCAGAGTGATTTTCCTGGGCTGGTATGTGCGGCCACCGTCTGACTACAGTGGTATTCAGGCGGGGCGCCACACGGTTTACCTAGGTTCGGGCCACCTTGCGGTGTAAAACCCTACTCCTGCTTGGTTTTTATTGTAGTGACCAAGAAGGTGTTCTCGTGTACAAGGTAGGAGAAGAAGGAGTCGACCAGATCGGATCCCTCTACCACAATGGCCGCACTGTCCCTTATACCTGCCTTGGTCCTCTTCCCCCTCAAAACTTAGGTGGGAAGGGTTGCCACACTTGGCGGGTTTTGAAAGGGGACATGCGCTCGGGCTATCCTGACTAAAGGCAGTCTTCGCCTGCAAAAGCATGATCCATGACGCACCGGTGGGCTCGGTGATGACCTCCGCCCAGCGTGCTCGCCGTCTTGGTCTCCTTTCGCCAATCGGGCAACCTTTGGGGTTGCTTTGGGAAGTGGACTACTGGCCTTGCTCCCTTAGCACAAAAGGCGAAAACCCTCTTCATCCGCGCCTGCTGGCACGGCCTCTGTCGCCGTTCGTCGCCGCGCGCGTCACCCACATGATGGGCACGAGACCGCGTGGCCGAGCCGAACATGCCTTGTCTTGAGCGCCTCCAGGAGAGTGCCTCGGGAGGACACCTCGAGAGGCCGCCTCACGAGAGGGCCTCGCGAGGCTATTGGTGAAGGTGCTGAGTCTTGCTAGCCCGCTCCCTGAGGAGGGGTCCTCATGAGGCCGAAGCCTCATGAGGGGTCTTGGTGAGACGCTTGATGATGACGGTCTGCCGGGCCTACGCCAGGCGTTGCGCCCTGGGCCAAAGGCAGACGGGCCGGGATACCCTGGGTTCCACGGGCCCGACAGTAGCCCCTGGGCCCGTGGTTCGCACGTTCCCACGTACAAAGGGGGCCAAATGGCGCGGGCCCTAACCGCCTACGGGCCAGGCGCGACGCGTGGCGCACGATGTGACGGGGGACGCCCCCACTTCTCCCATGATGCCTCGGTAATCGCCCGCGTTGACATAAAGCATGTCGCGCGTGACGCGAGACCATCATTGCCTTCCTTCGTGCGTCCCGTCTCCCTGCGCCTTCCTTCCCACGCATAGCTCCTTCTTCCTCTCCTGAAGCTCCGCCGCCCTAGATCTTTGCTGCGCCGCCATGACGCCCCCTGGTAGGAAGGAAGAGGCGGTGGAGACGGTGGTCGTGGAGGTGGTGCTGGAGCCTGCCCAATGTAGGCCCACGATCATCAACGCCGAGGGGCTTAGCAAGGTGCTTCCGATGACTGCAGCTGCTTCTAATGAGTGGGGGGCCACTCAGATCTGGCCGGCTTCACGCCCAACCACCGACCTCGACGCCACCTCCGCCGTCCTATTCCTCCATGCACTCTTCGACGGCCTGCTGCCGCCATTCTTTGATTTCTTCAACGCCACCCTTTCCCACTACCAGGTCCATGCGCTGCATCTCGAGCCGAACTCCGTTCTTCTTCTTTCTGCCTTTGCCTTTTTATGCGAGGCCTTCCTGGGCATGACGCCCTCAGTGGCACTCTTCCGTAATTTCTTCAGCCTACGGCTGACCGCGGCGAACCAATGCTCCGGGTGCGCCTCGTTCTGCATCGTAGACAAGACGACGGGTGACGACATTGACATGAGGCTCACCAAAGAGGTTGTGGGCTTCAGACGGCAATGGGTGTATGTGGACGCGGCCCAGTTCAGCCCCCTGCTGCAGCTGCCGACATCTCCGGTGGCAAGGAGCTCGGGATGGGGGCATGAGAGGCTTGCCGACCCGAGGCTGGCGTGGGTGTGGAGGAGGTTGGCCGAGCTGAGGGCCGCGAAAGTAATGGTGGTCATGGTCGTGAGGGAGTTCCTTCATCACTGCATCGCTCCCCTCCAGCGACACTCCCACCCAATGTGGGCCTTCACCGGCCCGGAGGACCCGATGTGGTTGAGCGCGGACAGCCTGTTGCCGGAGGTGCTGAACGGGGTGCTCCACACCTTGACCGGCGAAGAGGCAGACGAGCCACCCAAGGACGGGCTCCCCTTGTATCGCTTCAGCAACAAGGAGGCGCTGGCCGGCTCAATGCCGCGCTTCGACCAGTGGGGGCCGCTTTCAAAGGGCCTCGAGGGGCCTCAGGACAACCCCTTCTTGGCGGTTCCTGGCTCGGGTGACCGTGGAGAAGCCGGGGCCACGGCGGGCCTCGTGGAGGACGGTGGCGGCCCGGACCGGCGGACCCGCTGCCGACTCGTCCGCGGGCTTGGAGACAATGATGACATCGCCCCGCCTGGGGCCGCGCCTACCGTACTTGACAGGGCGGAGGGCGCGGGGTGCCCCAGTGTGGCAGCTGTGAAGCCGCGAAACTCCGGAAGTGGTGCCGAGGGCGGATCGCGTGGTTCCCCCACAAGGGGGGCCGGTCGCGAGAAGGGGCCCTGCGAGGGCGGCGGCGGCGGCGTCCCGCCGGGGCCGCTGAAGAAGAGGAGATGGGTTGCCAAGGATGAGTAAGCGTCTGCCTTCCCTTCTCTTGCACCCGGCGCGTCGTGTGTGCCTGAGTCTTTGCTTTGTACAGGACCTTATCGAGCAAGAATAAGGAGGAGGAGAGGTCCCCCGGCCTAGTGGGGGCCGCATCGCCGGTCGCTAGGGTCGAGGGGCGTGAGGAGATTGCCCGCTGTCTCGACTCCGAGGCTGGCCTTGCGAAGGCAGAGGGGCAGGTGTCCCCTCCTGAGCCGCAGTACATGGCTCGGGAGGTCCAAGCGGGCGAGCCTCAGGAGGCGTCGTCAGGAGATGGCTCTGCGGTCCCTGGGGCGCCCATCGCCGGGGCGGACGTCTTGGCGGTAGAGGCAGAGACGCCAGCTCTCCCATCCTGCACCGCGGGTGGCGGCGGCACCGCGGGAGGCCTACAAGACTCGCCGGTGCGCACGGCCTCCGCCAGTGGGGCGTCGAGCCCACGGGGCGCGCCGCCACGGCAAGACGAAGAGGGGGTCCCCGCGAGCCCTCCGCCCCCGGCGGGTGGCGCTGGGCCCTCGCGGGAGGGCGGTGCTGAGACGCATGCTGGTTGGGACCTGCAAGGTGCTAGGGCCGCCCTTGATCAACTAGAGGCAGACCTCCAGGCGGAGGAGGCGCGCATCATCGAGGAGCGCCAGCGCCTCGCGAAGGGGTGGCACCAGCTTGACGTGGCCATCAAGCTGGGCCGCCGTCGAGACGACGCCATGCGGGAGAGACGCGAGGAGGCCGCCCAGGATGCGAAGGAAATCTTTGAGAATGCCATCAGGGAGGCCGACAGGTGGCGCGAGGCGGCAGAGGCCAGCGGGAAGGAGCTCCAGGACCAGAACACCGCGCTGGAACGGCAGCTCCAGGCGCGGAAAAATGCCATCTCCGCCTCGAAGAGGGATTGGCAGCCCGTGAGGTGGACCTTGATATCCGCGAGCGGGAGCTCGCCCGGTTGGCATCTGCGCAGGACCTGGAACATGAACGGCTGGAGACGCTGGAGCGAGAGGTGTCCGCTGCTCAGGGCTCCTACGCCCAGCGCCTAGACAAGGCCAACGCCAGTCTGGCAGCCAAGCAGAAGAAGATTCAGGAGGACGCCTACAGGAGGGTCGCGCAGAACCACAAGGCGCTTGCCGAGGAGAAGAGCAAGAAACTGAAGCTGCAGGAGGGCCGCTTCAAGGCAAGGCGTGAGGAGTTCCAGCACGAGAACACGGGCCTCAAGGAGATGCTGACCGAAGCGGAAAAACGGCGAGAGACCGCGCTGAAGGCCCGGGCCGACGCCGAGGCCAAGCTGGCCTCCCTCTAGAAGCAGGTGGGGGGCGTCGCCACCGTCGTGGAGCAGGCGAGGGACGAGGCAGCCCGAGCGCTGGGGCGGCAGCTCCAGCGCTCCAAGATGTTCCGCACCCTTGAGCTCTGAGCCCGCCGCGCCCTAGGCTCCATTTGTAAGGAGGACATCAGCAGCCCCCTCGAGACCCACGACGGCAGCTACCTCGACTTCTTCACCAAGCTCGTGGAGCGGCTCGAGATTGGTGCCAAGAAGGTGGGCGGAATTGTTGAGGAGGAGTGCCGCGATCTCCTCACCCAGGCCGCGACGCGCATCTTCAGCCACCTTCTCCACGCAGACCCCAACTTCGACTTCGAGGAGGTAATAGCTCCCGTCCCGGAGGAGCTCCGCGATGACGTTGGGAAGGCGGTGGAGGACCACGTGGATGCGTTGCGCACGCAGTTCGCCCATGACAGTAGCGAGGGCCTAGGAGGAGCCGAGGAAGATGAAGGCGGCAATGACAGCAGCAGCGACGATGGCGACGCGTCCTCTTAGGACACTTCCTCATTTTCCTGTGCATAGTCAATCGTGGCCCCATGGGGGTGTGAGGACAATGACTTTGTATTTCAAGTACTTCATGTCTGGTTGTACTGAACGCTTGTGCCCTCGTGGAGCTTTCTGTTGAGGCCTGTTTTTCTCTTTTTGCTCGCCTTCATGCTCTACATCGTCAGGATCCAGCCCCCGAGCGGGCGACAGCCATCGCTGGTATGTCAGGTCGCGATGCCTGGACAAGGCCAGGAGGCGAGGGGCACCGGGAGCTAGTGAGGGCTCCTGAGGCGCGGTGCTCAGGCAGCCCCCCTTCGACGTGCAAGCGGCCCGCGACAAGAGAAACGCCGGCGCTCGTGAGGTTGCTAGAGGGAAGGCTGAGGAGACGGCGAGGGCGTCTCGCGAGGCAGGAGACTTAGCTCTGTGCAGGATAGTGTCTGGTGGGCCGCCACTTGTAGGGTACGCCTCATGAGGGTTTCGCTCGTGAGATCTCCTGTTGAGATGGCCGTCGTGGGTTGGCTCCCAAGGCAGGGCCTGCGAAGCTTCCTGAGGCCCTGAGGGGGCGTCTTGTTATTGGGCCACCTCGCGAGGCATCCTCTCGAGGCCTTTCAGGGGAGTTGTTCCTGAGATAACTGCATACAGAATGCTCAACAATAGGGGAGCAGCGCACGCTCGCCGGCTCGCTCATGGGCGTTACACGAGGAGATAAGACACCAAGAACCTTGGTGGGGTGGCGTGTACGGGAGCAGGCCCGCGAGCCAGAGCCCGGTTACTTGGGTTTTTCAGCGCTGCTGGGACTGACCCGAGCACAGTCACCGTGTCCAACCCCCGCTCGCGTGAGGCTCATGAGGGAAGTCATGAGCGCACGAGGCTCGTGAGGTAAAGACAAGACGAAACACCATGTAAGGAAACCGAAGCTTTACTGAAGTAAGATAGCAACCCATTACACAACCAAAACAAGATGCGGCTGCCGTGTCCGGCACGTGTCAGCTTGAGGTTGGTGCAACCCGTGGGGCGCCCTCAGTTACACATCAAAACGAGAAAAAGGGTGCTGCCATGTCCGGCACGGGCCAGCTTGAGGTTGGTGCAGCCCGTGGGGCGCCCTCAGTTGATTGTTCCGCCAGCGCGGAGCATGAGGCTTCCACCGGGGTGTGGGTATGATCGCGGGTCGATCGTTCCACCAGCGCGCGGAGCATGGGGCTTCCACTTGGGCGTGGGCGGGAGCTCTCGCGGGCCCATCAGGCGAACGCAATGAGAGGCTTCGGGGCGTGTACAGCCCCATTTCGTTCATACGCGTGAGGGTCACGGCTAGAACTTGCGGAGGTGTTGGATGTTCTAGGCGTTAGGCACAGGAACTCCGTCCTCCGTCTCCAGCCGGGCTGCGCCGGGCCTGGAGACATGAGTAACCCTAAAAGGGCCTTCCCACATAGGTGAGAGTTTGTGGAGTCCCTCTCTGGAGAGGATCCTTCGCAGGACGAGGTCGCCGACCTCGAGAGTGCGAGGGCGGATGTTGCGGCTGTGGTAGCGACGCAGGGCCTGCTGGTACCTCATGGCGCGAACTGCGGCCTGACGGCGGTCCTCCTCGAGGAGCAGCAGATCGGTCTCCCGTGAGCCATCCTGACGCGCCTCGTCGAAGGCAAGGACTTGCAGAGAGCTGTGCTTAAGCTCCAATGGAAGGACCGCCTCAGCTCCGTAGACAAAGAAGAAGGGGGTCTCGCCGGTAGGCTTGCTTGCCGTCATGCGGATGGACCACAGCACGGACTGCAGCTCGTCGAGCCATCCCCTGCCACAGGCTTCGAGTTTCTTCTTGAAGCTCCTCATTTTGAGGCCCTTGAGGACCTCGGCGTTGGCACACTTGGCCTAGCCATTGCTTCGCGGGTGCGCCACCGAGGTGTAGCAGATCTGCGTGCCGAGGCTGGCGCAGTAGGACCTGAAGAGGCTGCTTGTGAACTGGGAGCCATTGTCGGTGATGATGCGGTTGGGAACTCCAAAGCGGCTCACGAGGCCCTTGATGAACTTGATGGCAGAGCATGCCGGGATGGTGCGCACAGGCTCGACCTTTGCCCACTTGGTGAACTTGTCGATGGCGACGTAAAGGTAGCGGTAACCGCCAGCCGCGCGAGGGAAAGGCCCCAGGATGTCCAGCCCCTAGACCGCGAAGGACCATGAGAGGGGAATCGTCTGGAGGCCCTGCACCAGCTGGTGGATCTGCTTGGCATGGAACTGGCAGGCCTCGCAGGCTTGGACCAGCACGGTAGCATCACGTAGCACAGTGTGCCAGTAGAAGCCGCTGCGGAACACCTTGCTGACGAAGGTGCGAGACGAGCGGTGGCCGCAGTCTCCTCCATGGATATCGGCGAGCAACTCGTGCCCTTGTTCTTCAGAGATGCACCTTAGCGAGACGCAATTGGGGCGCCTGCGGTACAACTCGCCGTCTTGTAAGCAGTAAGCGGTGGCCTGCCGGGCCACACACTCTGCTTCTGAGTCCTCCTCTGGGAGGGTGCCGTGAAGCAAGTAGGCCTTGAACTCCACGGCCCAGCTGTCGGCTTGAGGCTCCAGCGCCAGCAGCAGGCAGGCTCCTGAGGCTGGGCCGCAGTCTGGCATGCCCGTGGGCGGTGCGGGCGGGAGTTCTTCGTGAAGGAGCGCGGTGCTCGCGGTAGGGGGTGCAGCTGATGGCTTGAGGAGCCTTTCCTCGAAGATGCCGGGGCTTTGAGGCTCGCGTCGAGATGCTCATTTGTCGATGTCGTCAGCCTCTTTATTGCCGCTGCGAGGGACATGCTGCAGCTCCAAGCCAACAAAACGCTTCTCAAGTTTACGTACCTCTTCTAGGTAGCCGGCCATATGCTCGTCCTTGGCCTTGTAGCTTTTGTTGGAGAAGTTGACGAGAAGTTGCGAATCGCCCTTGATGGTTAGATGCTTGATGCCCAGAGCGAACGTGGCTTTGAGGCCAGCGATGAGGCCCTCATACACTGCGATGTTCTTGGAAACCTTGTCAGTGTGCCTGAAGCAGAGCTGCACGGCGTAATATAGCTTGTCTCATGTCGGTGAGGTGAGCATGACTCCAGCCCCTTCGCCCTGTCGGGAGAAGGCGCCGTCAAAGTGCATGGTCCAACCGCCAGACACCTCGTCCCCTGGCAGTAGGGATTTGGCCTCGCGAGGCTCCTCCTCATACATGTCCGTCCACTCTGCCACGAAGTCGGCCAGAGCCGTGCCTTTGATGACTCTAGTGGTGGAGAACTCCAGATGGAAGGCTTGCAGCTCGATGTTCCACTCGGTGACGCGGCCGGTGACGTTGGGGCTGCGCAGAACTTGCTCCAAGGGGTAGGAAGAGATGATCTTGATGGGATGACCCTGAAAGTAGTGGCGCAGCTTCCTGGTGGCGACGAGGAGCGCGAGGAGGAGCTTCTGCTGCATGGGGTAGCGCTCGCGCGCATCCCTTAGCACGGTGCTGACAAAGTACACGGGGTGTTCGACGAGGCGCATGGTTGTGGTGGCAGCTTGCTCTCCAGGTGACTCACAAGGCTCGATGGGTTTGGGGAGCTCGCGAGGCTCAAGAGGCTCGCGAGGCTCGGGGGGCTCACGAGGCTCGGAAGGCTCACGAGGTGCGGAGGGCTTTTCCTTAGCACAGACGCGCTCCTCTCGCACCACTACAAGCGCCGCGCTGGCCGTCTGAGGGGTGGCCGCCAAGTACAGGAGCAAGGGCTCGCGAGAGCACGACGCGACCATGATGGGCGGGCTCGTGAGGTACCTCTTGACGTCTTCAAAGGCGGCGTTTGCCTCAGGGGTCCACTTGAAGGGGCCGGACCTCTTCATGAGCTTGAAGAATGGCAGGGCTCGCTCGCCGAATTTGGAGATGAAGCGTCCCAGGGAGGCCATACATCCTGCCAAGCGCTGCATTTCCTTGAGGGTCCGGGGAGGACACATTTTCTCGATGGCCTTGATCTTCTCAGGTTTGACCTCAATGCCACGGTGCGAGACCAAGAAGCCGAGGAGATTGCCAGAGGGAACTCCGAAGACGCACTTCTCGGGGTTGAGCTTGAGGTTGACCTTGCGCAGGTTGGCGAACATTTCCTCAAGGTCCGCGATAAGGGATCCAGCCTCACGAGACTTGACCATGATGTCGTCGACGTAGGCCTCCGCGTTCCTCCCCATCAGAGGCCCCAGCGTCATCCGCATTAGCCATTGGAAAGTGGCGCCCGCGCTCCTCAAGCCGAAGGGCATGCAGACCTAGCAGTATATGCCGTAGGGGGTGATGAAAGCCATCCTCTCCACGTCTTTAGCCGCCATCTTGATCCGGTGATAGCCTGAAAAGGCATCTAGGAAGCATAGCAAATCGCACCCGGCGGTGGAGTCCATGATCTGGTCGATGCGGGGCAGCGGGAATGGATCTTGAGGGCAGAACTTGTTGAGGCTGGTGAAGTGAACGCACATACGCTCCTTGCCTCCCTTCTTGGGGATGACGACTGGGTTGGCGAGCCATTCGGGATGGCACACCTCTCGGATGACTCCTACTTCTTGGAGCTTTTGAACTTCCTTGACGATGAAATCTTGCTTCTCTGGCTCCTGGCGTCGTGCTTTTTGCTTGACGGGGCATGCATTGGGGCACACCGCTAAGTGGTGCTCGATCACCTCCCTCGGCACACCAGACAAGTCAAATGCTTTCCAGGCGAAAACATCTGAGTTTGCCCAAAGGAAGGTGACGAGCGCGCTTTCCTATGCAGGAGGAAGGCCAGCGCCGATGGTGAAGGCAGAGTCATCTTCCGTTCATTTCGATTTAGGTCTTTCTGCACCATATTTAGATCTTCCCTTTCTACGATCCGGAATTCCCAGCAAATCCTTGACTCCTCGAATACAATGGGATTTCACACCTGGCGAATCTTTCACTCTACCTCCTCTGACTAAGACTATAGAATGTTCCTGCGAATTATGACCTTCGCCTGGAATGTGAGCAGATATATCATGTCGATTGCTCAACCGTACTTTTGCTATCTTACGTAGAGCTGAATTAGGTTTTTTCGGTGTTCTCGTCGAAACATGCAGGCATACTCCTTGCTTCTGGGGACATTGATCCGAAGCTCGAGTACGGTCCGTGCGCCGTTTTTCTTCTCTACCATGACGAATCAATTGATTTTTTGTAGGCATACCAAAAGTTCCTCCCAATGATCCTATCCTATTGGGTATCTGTTCCCTGCCTTTTCCCGCTAGGATCGGAAATCTTATATTTTCCATATCCATATACTATTGAATCTTTGGGGTTCCAGAATCCGCCTATTTTACTAGTCTTCGGAAACGGAAAACCCTGAACCAAGAAGAGTTGGATATGTTATGTAGGGTATGTTTTTTTTATTAATTTTATTTTGAGCTCTCAAGATATCGATATATACATATACAATCTCTACATAATGTCTCTCTCTATATCTCTCTATATTATATATATAATATGTACATTATGCAGTAGACCCATAATGGGAAATCAAAGTGGCTAAGGGCCGGAGCCGCTGCCGTCCACCGACACCTTCTTTGTCTTGGCGTGGTCCTGGGAGGACAGCTGCTTCTTCTTCGCGGGCGCGGACTTTGGAGGCTTGACCACGTCCTTGTGAGCCGGATGCGCGCCCGCAACGGCTTTGTAGGCATGCTCAAGGGAGCAGATCGCGTCCTTCTCATCGCAAGTGACAGTGATGATGCTGCTGCAGCCAGGCATCTTGAGGACATTGTAGGCGTGGTGGGTCGCCGCCATGAACTTGGCGAGAGCAGGGTAGCCCAAGATGGCATTGTACGGCAGGTCGATGTGCGCCACGTCGAAGTCGATGAGCTCGGTGTGGTAGTTCTTGCGGGTGCCAAAGGTGACAGGGAGGCGCACTTGCCCTAGAGGGATGGTGGAGTCATCGGTCACTCCGGAGAAGGGCCTGGTCGGCATCAGCACTTGGAGCATCTCGAAGGTCTCGATGGAGATCACGTTGAGGCCGGCGCCCCCGTCGATGAGGGTCTTGGTGACCGTGACGTTGCTGATGGTGGGAGTGCACGGCATGGGGAGTGCACCTGCGAAGGCCGAGGACTTGGGGTGGTCCTTGGAATCGAAGGTGATGGCATACTGCAACCACTTGAGGGGCCGTGCGGCCTCAGGCCTCGGGAGGGCGGCGTTCACCTCGCGAGAGAGCTGCTTGAAGTGGCGGTTGGACATGGGGGCCTAAGCCCCACCAAGGATGCAAGCGACCACGCGAGGCTGGTTGGTGTCGTTCCTCCGGGGCGGCGGCGGCAGCGGCGGGAGAGCGGCATTGGCCTGAGGGTTCGTCTCACGAGGCTGGTCACGCCAGGCAGCCTCACGAGGCTGGTCGCGCCAGCCCTGGCGGAAGTTGCCATTGCCGTTGCGGCCGTCCCAGCGGTTGCCGCCGCGGCCACCTCCGTGACTGGCGCCGCGGCCGTTGCGGTCGTCTCGGCGGCCCTGGCGCTCGTCGCGGAGCAGCATGAGCTCCTGGCAGTCTTCAGTGCTGTGGGAGCGCACGTTGTGGTAGGCGCAGAGCGGCCGACCGTCTTTCCTGGGCTCATCACGGTCACGGCCGCGCTTGTGCTCGGGCTCCGCCGCGAGCACGGCAGGGCCCTTGCACTTGACGTCCTTGTTCTTGGTTTTGCCGGCATCGAGCGCCGCGTCGGGGTCATTGTGGATGAAGAGGCGGCCTTCTTCAGCCTTGGCGCACTTGTCGGCGAGGTCGAACAGCTCAAGCACTGAGTCTAGCTCATCGTTGATGGCGAGCTTATCGCGCATCTTGACGTCCGTGACGCCGGTGGAGAACACAGAGATGACGGCCACGTCGGAGGTGCGCGATATCTTGTTGCGCACTTGGCTGAAGCGCTGGATGTACTTGCGGATTGTCTCGTCTGGGCGCTGCCGCACGTGCCGCAAGTCATTGATGGTGAGGGAGCGGTCTTGCGTGCCCTTGAAGTTGGCGATGAACTGGCTGCAAAGCTCGGCCCACGATGCGATAGATGCCTCGGGGAGGTTCATGAGCCAGGAGCGCGGGCTGTCCTTGAAGGCCATGGGGAACCAGTTCGCCATGACCTTGTCGTCGCCGTTCGCCGCCTCGACGCTCAGCACATAGAGCTGAAGGTACTCTGTAGGGTTGGGGGTGCCGTCGTAGCACGGAGGTAGCTCAGGCTTGAACTTCGCGGGCCACACCACCCGACGTAGCTCGCGGGTAAAGGCACGGCAGCTCACACCGCTCGAGGGGACGCCGCCGGAGAGGGCATTGCGGTTCTGACGCCCTACCGCCGCAACCTCCTGGACGGCTTGGTCCTGGTTATAGCGCTGCTGCTCGAGGAGCACTCGCACATCAGGGGCGCGCGTCGAATGATCTGGCAGCTGGCCTCATCTCGAACTGGCAGGGACGCGCCACGGGACGGCTCGCGTGCCCGCGCATTGCGTTGGGGCCCGCCAAGCTCGTCGCGCAGAGGAGGCGGGGGAGCGCCATGCGCCAGGTCCCCAGTGCGAGATGGCGGAGGGCAGAGCGAGCAGGAAGGCGCCGGAGTGTCCCCGGGGGTGTTGACGAGATCGGTGATGTGACCAAGCCAGGCGTCGTAGCATGCGTCAGCTGAGCGGTAGCGGAGCAGCTCGCGCACCATGAGTAGCGCGGCCTGTGCATTCGGCGGCCCATGGTGGGCGAGGGAGGAAGAGGCCGTGGCGGGGTGGCTGTTCGCCTGCACGGAGGGGTGCAAGGAGGAGTCCTACTACTCGCGGGCAGCGGGGTCAGTGGCGGCAGCAGCTGTGGTCACGGTAGGGTGGCGGTGGTTGCCGCGAGCCACCGGCTCCGTCTGAGCCACACGGCCGGCCCTGCGCTCAGCGCGCTCGCGGCGGGCGTCGGCCATGAAGCTGGGGGAACGGAGGATGGAGCGGAAGAACAGTAGCGCACCCCTACCTGGCGCGCCAAATGTCGGAGTTCGGGCTCCGGGGACCCAAAGGTTCGAACACTAGGGTGAGCTTGTTCCTACCTCCTCGTCCCCTACCACAGCCTAACTACGGCGAAGCTACGGCAAGAGCGCGCTGGCGAGGACGGACCATGGACTCGGTGGTTTACCCAGGTTCGGGCCACCTTGCGGTGTAAAACCCTACTCCTGCTTGGTTTTGATTGTAGTGAGCAAGAAGGTGTTCTCGCGTACAAGGTAGGAGAAGAAGGAGTCGATCGGATCGGATCCCTCTACCACAATGGCCGCACTGTCCCTTATACCTGCCTTGGTCCTCTTCCCCCTCAAAACTTAGGCGGGAAGGGTTGCCACACTTGGTGGGTTTTGAAAGGGGACATGCGCTCAGTTTATCCTGACTAAAGGCGGTCTTCGCCTGCAAAAGCATGATCCATGACGCGCCGGTGGGCTCGGTGATGACCTCCGCCCAGCGCGCCCGCTGTCTTGGTCTCCTTTCGCCGATCAGGCAAGCTTTGGGGTTGCTTTGGGAAGTGGACTGCTAGCCTTGCTCCCTTAGCACAAAAGGGGAAAACCCTCTTCATCCACGCTTGCTGGCACGGCCTCTATCACCGTTCGTCGCCGCACGCGTCACCCACGTGATGGGCACGAGACCGCGCGGCCGAGCTGAACAACCCTTGTCTTGAGCGCCTCCTGGAGAGTGCTTCGGGAGAACACCTCGGGAGGCTGCCTCACGAGAGGGCCTCGTGAGGCTGTTAGTGAAGGTACTGAGTCTTGCTAGCCCACTCCCTGAGGAGGGGTCCTCATGAGGCCGAGGCCTCATGAGGGGTCTTGGTGAGACGTGCTACTTGTAGCTTGCGTTGGTATTTTTCCCGAAGAGGAAGGGATAATGCAGCATAGTAGAGGTAAGTATTTCCCTCAGTTATGAAACCAAGGTTATCAATCCAGTAGGAGAATCACGCAACACCTCATTAGCAGTACCTGCACACAAACAACAAATCCTTGCACCCAACGCAAACGAGGGGTTGTCAATCCCTCGGCAGTCAATTGCAAGATTAAATTGTATGGTGATAGATAGTTAGATTAAACAAAAATACAAAATAAAATAAATAAAAGAAAAGTGCAGCAAGGTATTTTTAGGGTTTTTAATATATGATTTAGATAGACCCGGGGGCAATAGTTTTCACTAGAGGCTTCTCTAAAGAAAATAGCATACGGTGGGTAGACAAATTACTGTTGGGCAATTGATAGAAAAGCAAATAATCATGACGATATCCAAGGCAATGATCATGTATATAAGCATCACGTCCGAGACAAGAAGACCGACTCCTGCCCGCATCTACTACTTTTACCCCACACATCGACCGCTATCCAGCATGCATCTAGTGTATTAAGTCCATAAAGAACGGAATAACGCCTTAAGCAAGATGACATGATATAGACAAAGTAAACTCACGCATCAATAAATCCCATCTTTTTACCCTTAATAGCAATGATACATACGTGTCATGTCCCTTTCTGTCACTGGGATTGAGCACCGCAAGATCGAACCCATTACAAAGCACCTCTTCCCATGGAAGATAAATCAATCTAGTTGGCCAAACCAAATCAATAGATCGGAGAAGAAATACGAAGCTATAATAATCCTGCATAAAAGAGATCAGAGAAGACTCAAATAATATTCATGGATAATCTGATCATAAACTCACAATTCATCGGATCCCAACAAACACACCACAAAAAGTGATTACATTGGATAGAACTCCAAGAACATCGAGGAGAACATTGTATTGAACATCAAAAAGAGAGAAGAAGCCATCTAGCTACTAACTATGGACCCGAAGGTCTGTGGTAAACTACTCACGCGTCATCGAAAGGGCAGCAAGGTTCATGTAGAGCCCCTCCGTGATCGATTCCCCCTCCGGCGGAGTGCCGGAAAAGGCCTCCAGATGGGTTCTCTTGAGAACAGAAGCTTGCGGCGGCGGAAAAAGTATTTCGTGGACTCCCTGTTGGGTTCCCAATTTTTGGGAATTTATAGTGGTGGAATTAGGTCAAAAGAGGCAGAGGTGGGCCCACGAGGCACCAGGGCGCGCCTGCCCCCCCCCCTAGGCGCGCCCTGGTGGCTCATGGCCACCTCCTGGGGCTTCTGGCCTTCTCCCGAAGCTTCTAGTGTTGGTTATGTCCAGAAAAAAAATCTCCAAAAAGTTTTGTGGCATTTGGACTTCGTTTGGTATTGATATTCTGTAAAACCAAAAACAGGCAGAAAACAACAATTGGCACTGGGCACTAAGTTAATAGGTTAGTCCCAAAAAATGATATATAATTGCTGTAAATGCATATAAAAACATCCAAGATTGATAATATAACAGCATGGAACAATCAAAAATTATAGATACGTTGGAGATGTATCAGCATCCCCAAGCTTAATTCCTGCTCGTCCTCGAGTAGGTAAATGATAAAAACAGAATTTTTGATGTGGAATGCTAGCTATCATATTCATCATATATTCTTTTCTTTTATAGCATGGACATTGGACTTGAATGATTCAAAGCAATAGTCTATAATTTGACATGAAGATATAAATACTCAAGCATGCTAACAAGCAACCATGTCTTTCAAAATATCAATGCTAAAGAAAGTTATCCCTAGCCCATTATGCTCAATCATTGATCCATTCATGAAACACACTCAAATATTAGCTACACACAATGCACAAGTATGACAATTGTGCTCTCTAGTTGGTGCTTTATAAGAGAAGATGGAGACTCAAGAAAAAAAAATTGCATAAAAGTAAATAGATAGGCCCTCCACAGAGTGGAGCGGAGATTTGCTATTGTGCCAGAGCTCAAAGCTTAAATTAGAGAGATAAAATATTTTGAGAGGCATGCTTTTCCTGTCAACAAAAACGACCGAGAATTCCCAATATTTTCCATGCTAGACACATCATAGGCGGTTCCCAAACAGAAAGTAAAGTTTATTTCCTTTCCACCATTCTTTCACAATCCATTCTCGCCATTTCCATGGGTGCCCTCCATACCAACACTTTCCAAGGAATTTTGTTGTTATTAATTTTTGATTCATTGTGGGACTGGGCATCCCTATTACCAGCCACTCACTCGTGCAATGACAACTGAATAAACACTCATCGTGAGAATAACACACCTAGCATGGAAAATAATGGACACCCCCTGCCGCTTCATGAGCGGTACGGGCACACAAAACGGAAAATTATTTTGAAAATTAGATGTAACACCCCGATTTTTTTGGCCCTTTCTTTTTCTTTTGGATTTCTTCGAATTTTTATTTGGAATTCTTTTTCCGTGGCTATGTGGTCTTGAAACCTGGGAAGATATTCTCTCCTGCCACTTCCAAGTGGCTTCTCATTCTCAAATCTATCCCAAGACCATGTCATTTCCATCTTAGCCAACCCCAATTTTTTATTCCTTGGAATATTCCTTTTTTCTATTAAAGGAATAACCCTGTTTGCCCTAGGTTGTGAAGCAACCTATATTTCTGTCTTTCCTAAAATTCCCACAAATTTCTCATAAATTCTTTGGATCATATCTTCCACCAGTATGTCAAAACCCATCCTTGCCTAGTTCAAAAATAATTCAGGAATATTCATTTCCTATTGTGTCCAGTATGGCACTTTGTGAAGGAAGTGCTACTTATCTTTTCTTGATTGCCCTAAAAAATTTTGGGCACTTTTTCCTATCCAAATAATTGCTACATGCCAAAATTCAGCTCCATTTGCCTAGTAAATCTTCCTCAGCAAATTCCCAAAGTTTCTGACCAGAGAGAAGCTTTGTGAAGGAAGTACTAGCTAGGCTTATCCAAATGAGTTGAAATTTTGGGAGATTATCCATATGGTCAAATAATTACTATCCACCAAATTCCATCTCCATACGACAAACTATGTGAGCACACCTTCAAATCTTTGTTTCTGGTCATAATTTCAGGTTGTGAAGCAACTATATTTTATATTGCTTCATAAAATCTGAAATTAATCCAGGACCTAAATATCTCTATATCCATGGGGCATGACAAAATTCACATCATTTTTCCAAGTCATTTTCTCCACAAAATTCCGCCAAGTTTCTGACCAGAGGAAAGCATTGTGAAGCAAGTGCCATTCTGGTGTATCCAAATGGTATGAAATTTTTATGGTGCCTTCCTATGCCCAAATCATCACCATCTATCAATTTTCAGGCTAATCCAATCATCCAGGTGAGTGCTACTTCATGATCTAATTTTTGACCAGTTTTTGTAGTTGTGAAGCAACTATGTTAAATACTGGTCCAAATCTTTTCAAAATCCACAGGATCATAGCCCTTCATACCCTAAACCTATGTGACATCCTAGTTAGCTATTATCTCATCCCATTTGACCACAGTTCCATGCCTAAGTTTGCTACAACAAGCTTCAGTCGATCACTCCCATCAGCAGACAGTAGGTTTCTTCGAGCTATCACTTCAGAGAGGTCCCACTCAGCAAAGACTACGCTGTAGACACCTTTTGCCAGCCCCGTGTGCCCTCAGAGCGCCAGGCCACGTGGTGACCGCGTGGGTAGCACGCCTTGGCCGCGCTCTCGGCGTCGTTTTTTTCGGAACTCTTCTCCCCGTCCGCCTCTGCCCGTCCCCTGGTGACATCCACCCTCCTCCATCGTCCACGTAGCCCTCCGGCCCCCTCCCCCTCCTCTCTCTCGCCTGACACGTCGCGGCGACCGCGTCCGGGAGTAGACCGCGTCTGCTCCACCACGGCTGGTCGGCCACGCCGCCCCGTGTCTTCTCGAGCACGCCCGAGCTCTCTCCGCACCGCATGAATTCCCCCTGGCACCTCTCCCCTCCTCATACCCGTGTCCCTGAGCCCGACGTGTGGCGCACGCATTGCCAAGGCCACGATCTCGTTCGCCTATATAAAGGCCACCCCGAGCCCTCTCGACGTAACCAGCCTCTTCTCCACCCTCCTCTAGCCCTCCCCGACCTCTCCACCGAGCTTGAGAGCTCCCCCTACTCTCCAATGGCCGCCATGGCCGCCGCCGACCTCCTCTTAAATTTGCACAACGCTGAGCTCCTCCCTCCGTTCTGTCGCCACCAGAGCAACCACCGAAGCCCCACGAAGCTCTCCACTTCCCCAGTTCATCTCCGGGGCGACCCAATCGCTGACCACCATCATGGCGGACGCCATACTCCGCCATGGGCGTCCGAAGCTGCCGCCACCCCTGCCCTCCTCTGCGTCCACCACTGGTCTGGATGGACGCGGTGCTCCGCCCCGAGCCCGCCGGTGCCTTCCCCGTGGCCGGAGTCGGCCGGAGCCGCCGGGGCCAGTGCCAGCCGCGGCCGGCCTCGCTCTCCTCTGTTCGATCGGGAGGAAGAAGAAAGCAGCCAGGAGGAGAGAGAGAGAGAGTGCGGTGGGACCTGCCTGTCATCGACCCAGAGGGTTGGCTTGCCAACTTAAGTGGAGGCGTATTCGGCCTAATACATTTTCCCTTTTCTGAAAACGTACTCTGGTGCTTCTTCGATCTGAAATACGTTTTCTATGTTTGAAAGCGTAATCTCAGAAATACGCTTTCAATCTCCAGCCACCGGCCAAAACTATTAAATAGCGGACGTTCGCCCGTTAAGCGCAGAAATGAATATTTCTATTTAATTTTCTGCCTAACGAACGAACGGCCGTATCTCCGCGACCGTGACTCCAATTAAGGTGATTCAAAAGCCCACGATCTTAGTTCGTCGAGCCCGTTCTGTTGATGTCATTTTCATAATGTTTTCACACTATGAAAATGACCATTTTTCCCTTGCCCTTAATCAGCCCCCTTCGAGAGGGAAATGTTTCCGGCAACTATTTCCGCGAGTTCATCGCACCCCTCGCCGATGGTTCCTCCATCCCCAGGCAAGCCACAATAGCCACTTGCATGATGGCATTGCAATAGCCATGGTTTCCACTTGAATGTTCGAATAATTATTTGTTCATGTCATTACTTTGAATGCTTCGAATATGCTTGCGAATCCATGTCTATGCTTATGCCCAGTTCATTTTCATCTAGTAAGTGAAATGATTAATTGCTAATGTTGTCATGTTTCATTCTTGTAATCATTTCTGATGCTAGTGATAAGGATATGCTCACATGAATAGTTATGGTTTGTTATGCAAATACTTGTGGTATTCGTGATCATCGTTATGCTATGCTCATTTGCATCCCGTGGACTAAATGATTTACCATTATTGAGGTTATGTTGTTAAATGGTTATGTTGCCCATCCATGGTTACACTGATATCATGCTCATCTGCATTGTTATTTCATTACGTATCTTTTTGTGACTCAGCTCATCACCATTCAAGTTGAACTTGACATTAATCAAACTTGAACAAATCTGTTGGCTGAGTCATGGTGCCACCAAATCGAGCTCACCAGTGCAACCACACTTGCCTGGATGGGGAGGCCCTAATGCGGTCTATTGTCATGCCTCTCGCCGGAACCTCCAACTAGGGAAGGTTATGGGTGTGCGCTACCCTGATCAGGTAGGCGGCCATAGCCTTGTGTGCCCGAGTTGTATGGATCCAGAGTCCCCGTTTGCGACAGTTTTGTTATTGTGGCCATGACAGTGGCAGCCACAGAGGTGGCGGATGTCACGAGTTGACATCGGGGCTACCCAGGACATAGCCCAAAGGGGAGTTTGTCGGAGTGGCCGGGAGAGTGTCATGCAATAGATTGCTTTTGTCGGAATATCGTTGGTCCACCCGAATGGGAGCACGAGGCCATGAGTTCCGTAGTGTGGGTACAGTGTACTAACCTCTGCAGAGTGTATAATCTATCGATAGCCGCGTCCTCGGTCATGGACACAGTTCGTAGTAGGTCACACTATGGGTCAACAGTAATAATAAGGTGAATAATACCAACCCCGGTTCCATGAGAAAAGAAGTTGGTTGATCTTTATGTGGTCACGAGATGATCACGATGGTATTCTTGATGATGATTGATCATGAGGTGATCGTGTGATGATCACGATGGTAAGAAAGATTGATACCTATGGTGGTTACGAGATAACCTCCGAGCAGAGTAAGTTGGTCCATGAGACCTTAAACGTCGACTCCCTTGCATGCTAGTGCTAGTATCATCTTGTTCATATCATGAATTATATGTACATGCCATGCTCATGTTGTTCTAGTAGTATTGTGTTCATCATTGATGATTAACCTATAAATGCCATGTTGTTGTATGTCTTGATTGCTTTGGTTGCTGTGAGCTTGCGAGTACATTCAAATTACTCACCTGGCGTGTCATGCCATATTGCACGTGATGCCGTGATTGCTTGTTTGTTGAGGATCCCGAGGTTGAGCTCTAGGATGCGTCCCAGCTAGAGTCTCTGCGGGGTGGAGTTCATCACCGTCGTCGTTGTTCCGCTGCCAGAATTTATTCCGCTTTGAGATGTTCCGCTGCTAGCATAGAACTACCATAGCAGGCGAAGTGTCGCCGTGCTCCGGTAACCTTTGTAATATCGGACCCTTGTACCCCGATTATTTATAATAAAGAGATGATTTGTTCTATGCCAAGCAGTGCTGTATTCCAGAAGACTTGATCTCTGGGCTGGAATACGGGGTGTTCCGGTCTCTCTGAGCCGGGGTGTCACAGCGCTTGGAATCAGAGCAGGTCTGGCTGTAGGACACCCTAGTCTGCGCGAGCGTTAGAAACCGGCAGTATAGAGTCAAGTCGGCTTGCTGCATTTGGTTGATGCATTTGTTTGCCACATAGCATGCATATAGAATTATTATCTTGTCGCTAACGGTTGATCTTGTGAGTGTAGGTAGCATCGGTTTCGATCCACTACCTGCACCCTCCCGTTTTGCATACTTGCTCTTTGGTGTTTGGTGTCATCTCTGTCCCAGCGGAGTGATGCCAAGGTACCTAGTGGTGTCGATCACTTGTAGGATTAATGCACAGGTATTGCACCAATATCTTCTCTTCAGCCACACCTATTGTTTTGGTGGTATACATGTTTCTACTCTGGATCTTGCCATCCAACTCGCCGCTTTGGCAACCCTTACTGGTCTTTGTTACCAGGGAAGGGCAATGCCAGCAGACCTTTCTTTCCATTGCTATCCTACCTTATCACCCATTCCCTGGACGAGTACGGTTCCGTTCCGTACGCTTGATGATGACATGGCCATGACATCCGTGTCTTGCTACATGATCACCGAGTCCGTCCTCACCTCCAAGCCCATCTAGATGCAACCGGTGCTGAGCAAGCGTTTGGTGTAGCTCTGTTTACACCAACCTCTCCACACGTTGATTCACTTTCGTGCACACCGCCACAGCATATTAGCTCATAGTACCGGAGTTTCCTCAAGAATTGTGTGATTAAGTAAGCATGCATAGTGAGGTGAATAGCTGTGAAATGTGATGTTGCTTGTATGTAATCTTAATGCTGTGTGTGCTTTTGTTTTAGTCGTTTCTTTTGGCTTCTTTCTTTGGGCCTTCGGTGTTACCTTATTTCCCCTTATGAAAGTTGCTCACCAACCGATACCGGACTCGAAGAATCGGTGAGGATTTCAAATATTTGGAAGCTCAGCTAAGCGTTAAGGACTTCTCAATCGACTGCATTATTTTGGGAATATCTGGTCTCACTGCAAATGACATCCCGGAGTGATTACCAACATCAAGTTTACAACAGTGGTGCAATCCTCACCACAGTAATGATTAAACCAACCGGAAGACAATTTGTGTGCAAGACAACAGTACATTTCCAGTCAAAGGAATATCAAGGAAATATATATGGTATTCAGTCTGCATATGATAGAGAGAAGCTTCTGGTATAAGCAACCCAGTCTTCCTCCGCACGCTACCAGAGAAGCTTATGATGCAAGGTTCCGCAGTCTTCCTCAGTACGATATGTGGATAGCTTCCAGCATGAGGTACCATGTCTTCTTTGGTAAGACACCGCAGAAAGCTTCCAGCATAAGGCACCGAATCTTCCTCAGCAAGTAACCAGAGGAGAAGCTTTTGGGGTACGATACCCAGTCTTCTTCAGCACGCTATCCCGGCAAAAGCTTCGAGCATAAGATATCTAGTCTTCCGCAGCACACTACTCTCAGATAGCTTCCAACACAAGCTATCCAGTCTTCATCAGTACAACACTACAAACATTTATCGGCTTTGGATACAAGGTATTACACAGTGAGTTGGCAGCATGTGGCAGTACATCTCAAGAGTCAATCCCACAACAGTTTGGTCAGAAGCACAAGCTAGTCAGGACCCAAGTGTCTGCCTCGGGAATCAAATGTTCAGCTACACATACTTCCATATTTATTGTGAGCATGCTGCCAAGGTCATGCAAGTCACTCGTACAATGATGCAAGCATAGTGAGAATCTGACAACCACATGAATTATGAAAGAGGAAGAAAGCAAGTTATACACCTCAGTGTGATGCAATGTCTGACAAGATAGGAAGCGAGACAATGTTGGGACAATAATCTTGACAGTGGATATCAAGGCCAGCTTCCTCACACCCGACAAAGTGTTATCATTAACCTCTGTCACTGTCATGTATGATTGACCATAGCAGTAAGCTCTATACAAGTAACTGTGAACCTGGTCTATGATCCCGATGAACCCTTGCTTACCTTTCCCTGGTAACGTCACCACGCCTGTGTTCTGAGCTGCTTTTGGCCATCCAGGGTGGATGCCGACTTTATATTTCTCTTTTCAACAACTGACCCGTGTTCTGAGCTGCTTTTCGGCCGTCTCGGGCAGTTGTTGAGTTTCTTTTTGTAGCAGTGACCCTATGCTCTGAGCTGTTCTTCGACCGTCTTAGGGAACTGCTACATTCTTTTTATCAACACTGCCTCATGCTCTGAGCTGCTTTTCAGCCATCGTGAGCCATGGTTGAGTTATTTCAGTAATGTCCCAGATCTGAGTTGTAAAGACCGTTCTGGTGGCTACTGATTTATTTGCCGATTTCATGCAAAGGTTTGGATGATCATTGCCCTACAGTAAAAGCTCGGGAGATGATGAACTTGCCAGTTAAGCATTGTTGCACGGTCATAGGATAAGGATAAGGTATGCCTGCCGGAATATTGCACCTGACAATACCTATGGTCATACGAAGAATTGAGGATATCGATGGCAAAGCTCTCCTCAACAAAGGATTCAGAAAAAGAAAACAATAAGGAAGGAGCAAGACCGGCAATACAGGTATGATAATTGTTGCATGAACAACAGGGTAGGGATACCGAAGACAGTGGAGTCAGCCAAGATGATTCAGAAATCCCTGCAAGCAGTCAGATTCCGCCAAGAGAACGGTTATGATTCTCAGCATTGTTTTGAACCCGGAGGATATGCGCCTACTTGAGTAACCCGAGGCAATGATTAAAGGTTTCATGCCCACTGAGGAAATTTGTACACAACTCCATTGACTACTATCGGTGCTAGATAGATGAATGTCACGCCGAATGGAAGTCACTCCCGGACTTTTGGAAATCCCGGTCATGATAATATCTGACAGGCCAGCAGACATAAAAGAATTGAAGTCAGAGAAGACCTGTCAGAATGTGGGGTATGGTGAAGCCAACCACCCCAGAGCAAGGCAGTCCGTCAGATGCAATTCAGTGGGAACAATTTACAAAGGAAAAGGATACCCGAGTTGGAAACGGTTTCCTTAAGACACAATAATAATTGTTCCCTGAGCAACTAAATCTCAAGGACTTGATTTTTGTAAGGGGGGTAGGTTTGTAACAACCCGATTTTTTTTGGCCCTTTCTTTTTCTTTTGGATTTCTTCGAATTTTTATTTGGAATTCTTTTTCCGTGGCTATGTGATCTTGAAACCTGGGAAGATATTCTCACCTGCCACTTCCAAGTGGCTTGTCATTCTCAAATCTATCCCAAGGCCATGTCATTTCCATCTTAGCCAACCCCAAATTTTTATTCCTTGGAATATTCTTTTTTCTATTAAAGGAATAACCCTGTTTGCCCTAGGTTGTGAAGCAACCTATATTTCTGTCTTTCCTAAAATTCCCAAAAAATTCTCATAAATTCTTTAGATCATATCTTCCACCAATATGTCAAAACCCATCCTTGCCTAGTTCAAAAATAATTCAGGAATATTCATTTCCTATTTTGTCCACTATGGCACTTTGTGAAGGAAGTTCTACTTATCTTTTCTTGATTGCCCTCAAAAATTTTGGGCACTCTCTCCTATCCAAATAATTGCCACATGCCAAAATTCAGCTCCATTTGCCTAGTAAATCTTCCTCAGCAAATTCCCAAAGTTTTTGACCAGAGAGAAGCTTTGTGAAGGAAGTACTAGCTAGGCTTATCCAAATGAGTTGAACATTTGGGAGATCATCCATATGGTCAAATAATTACTCTCCACCAAATTTCATCTCCATACAACAAACTATGTGAGAACACCTTCAAATCTTTGTTTCTGGTCATAATTTCAGGTTGTGAGGCAACTATATTTTATATTGCTTCATAAAATCTGAAATTAATCCAGGACCTAAATATCTCTATATCCATGGGGCATGACATAATTCACATCATTTTGCCAAGTCATTTTCTCCACAAAATCCCCCCAAGTTTCTGACCAGAGGAAAGCATTGGGAAGCAAGCGCCATTCTGGTGTATCCAAATGGTATGAAATTTTTATGGTGCCTTCCTATGCCCAAATCATCACCCTCTATCAATTTTCAGCCCAATCCAGTCATCCAGGTGAGTGCTACTTCATGATCTAGTTTCTGGACCTTTTTTTGCAGTTGTGAAGCAACTATATTAAATACTGGTCCAAATCTTTTCAAAATCCACAGGATCATAGTCCTTCCTACCCTAAACCTCTGGGACATCTTGGTTAGCTCTTATCTCATCCCATTTGACCACAGTTCCATGCCTAAGTTTGGTACAGCAAACTGCAGTCGATCACTCCCATCAGCACACAGTAGGTTTCTTCGAGCTATCACTTCAGAGAGGTCCCACTCAGCAAGGACTACGCTGTAGACACCTTTTGCCAGCCCCGCGTGCCCTCAGAGCGCCAGGCCACGCGGTGACCGCATCCGGGAGCAGACCGCGTCTGCTCCACCACGGCTGGTCGGCCACGCCGCCCCGAGTCTTCTCGAGCATGCCCAAGCTCTCTCCGCACCGCGAGAATTCCCCCTGGCACCTCTCCCCACCTCCTACGTGTGTCCCCAAGCCAGGCGCGTGGCGCACGTGTCGCCTCGGCCACGATCTCGTTCACCTATATAAAGGCCACCCGAGCCCTCTCGATGTCACCAGCCTCTTCTCCACCCTCCTCTAGCCCTCCCTGACCTCTCCACCGAGCTCGAGAGCTCCCCCTACTCTCCAATGGCCGCCATGGCCGCCGCCGACCTACTCTGAAATTTGCACAATGCCGAGCTCCTCCCTCCATTCTGTCGCCACCAGAGCAACCACCGAACCCCCACGAAGCTCTCCACTTCCCCAGTTCATCTCTGGGGCGACCCAATCGTTGACCACCATCATGGCCGACGCCATACTCCGCCACGGGCGTCCGAAGCTGCCGCCGCCCCTGCCCTCCTCGGCGTCCACCACTGGTCTGGATGGACGTGGTGCTCCACCCCGGGCCCGCCGGTGCCTTCCCCTTGGCCGGAGTCGGCCGGAGCCGCCGGGGCCAGTGCCAGCCGCGGCCGGCCTCGCTCTCCTCTGTTCGATCGGGAGGAACAAGAAAGCAGCCAGGAGGACAGAGAGAGTGCGGTGGGACCTGCCTGTCATCGACCCAGAGGGCGAGCCCGCCAACTTAAGTGGAGGCGTATTCGGCCTAATACGTTTTCCCTTTTCTGAAAACGTACTCTGGTGCTTCTTCGAGCTGAAATACGTTTTCTATGTTTGAAAGCATAATCTCAGAAATACGCTTTCTATCTCCAGCCGCCGGCCGAAACTATTAAATAGCGGACGTTCGCCCGTTAAGCGCAGAAATGAATATTTCTATTTAATTTTCTGCCTAACGAATGAACGGCCGTATCTCCGCGACCTTGACTCCGATCCAAGTGATTCAAACGCCCATGATCTCAGTTCGTCGAGCCCGTTCTGTTGATGTCATTTTCAGAATGTTTTCACACTGTGAAAATGAACATTTTTCCCTTACCCTTAATCCGCCCCCTTCAAGAGGGAAACGTTTCTGGCAACTATTTCCGCGAGTTCATCACAGCCCTTCCCGATGGTTCCTCCATCCCCAGGCAAGCCACAATAGCCACTTGCATGATGGCATTGCAATAGCCATGGTTTCCACTTGAATGTTCGAATAATTATTTGTTCATGTCATTACTTTGAATGCTTCGAATATTCTTGTGAATCCATGTCTATGCTTATGCCAAGTTCATTTTCATCTAGTAAGTGAAATGATTAATTGCTAATGTTATCATGTTTCATTCTTGTAATCATTTCCGATGCTAGTGATAAGGATATGCTCACATGAATAGTTATGGTTTGTTATGCAAATACTTGTTGTTGGGGATATAACCCCACAGTATGACCCGCCCGTTTAGGGCCGGGTTATCCAGTGGCGGCCTAAAGAGAGCTGTGGCTATCAAGACTCCAAGGCCCATATGGGCGACTCATAAGCGGGCCGGCTTGACGGTCCCATACTTGAGGCGGCGGCTTACCTAAGGCGGCGGCTTACCTAGGATGATGAGTAGGAGATAGATTAGGGCACGGGTCATGTTGCGACCCGGACTCTGTTGTAAGCCTGGGGCCTCGACCTGTATATAAAGGCGAGCCCCCAAGGTAGGAAGATTAAGGTACAAGCTCTCGAGTACTAGGTTAACCAAGTTGCACCCTTGTAATCGAGATCATCGTCATCATCAAATAACGATCAAGCAGGACGTAGGCTATTACCTCCATTGCGAGGGGCCGAACCTGGTTATACCCTTGTCTCTCGATTCCGATCAACCCCGTTCGAGTTACCACCTAGCTGCGATGGCCTCACGACTAAGTCCTTTCACGAGGACATCTGCCATGACAAAACCACGACAGTTGGCGCCCACTGTGGGGCTCTCGCTCGGTGGTATTGAGTACTTCAAGGGAACTCCCATGGGGATCGAGGGATACGCGATCGGCCGCATGACGAAGAGTCGCTGCGGCAAGCTTTACATCGACGATTCAGGCTGGGGCCCCGAGGCCGACTCAATCGAGTACGGGTACCGGGTCCCCTTCGGCAAAATCCATGTCTTCATTGGCAAAGCTGGCGGATCTGAACCCAGGCCAGACATCTGTGCCGACATCGTCGAGCCGGCCCGGCGCGCGCAACCCGCCCAGGCTCAAGCCGGCCGGAAGCACGTCTTCGTCGGTTTCAACTAGGGGGTGGACCTCGCAGATAACTCTATGTCCGGCGGCGATACCCTCGTCTATTCTGATGGCGAGTCCTCGGTAGGCGAGACCGAGTCGATCCTCCCGCTTTACGATGGCGGGCTTGGGGGCTACTCCGACGACCAGCCGGCTCAAGACTCCTTCAACACGCCCCCCTGGGTTGCTGTTTATATGGCAGGCTCAGCCCCGGCCCTTAATTCCACGGTGGCCAGCGCCGCCACAGGAACCGGTACCTCAGGGGCCGGCTCAGCCATACCGCCGGCTCAGGCCTTGACAGAATTGGCAACCACCCTGGCGATGCTCCTTGCGACACCGGTGACCGCAGAAAACCAGGCGGAACGCAACACGGAGGTAACCAAACTCCGCGAGCAGATGGCTAAGGTACAGGCAGATATCAACGCCGAAAACACTCGCATGGCGGAGTTGCAGTCTCAAGTCCAAGCTGAGGTAGAGCGCCTGAAAGCTGAAGCGTGGCGCATGGGGCTCCATCAGAGTGCATCAGAGGCGGTTCATCAGAGGCGCCATATGATCCGTCTACCGCCCAACTACGAGCCCATGCGTCTGTTTAATACGCCGCAGGATGCGCCTATTCAGGGGGCTGGGATAGGCACCCCGGAAGCACTGTTTGTACCCCCGAGCAGAGGCAGGCTGCCGTCGCTAGGTCAACCCCATCAACCGACTCAGCAGCGCCCGCATGAACCGGCCCAGCGGCTCCCATCGGTTCAGACGCCTCCGCATCATTTCCTCAGGCCGGCGGGTCACTTCACCAACCCTTTGGACAACTTGGTGGCAGCAGCAACCAACCTGGCCACGCTCCCAATCACGGGAAACTCACCGGTTGAGATCGAAGCCCGGAATTCCATTGAGATGTTAAAAACTGCGGTTGCCCAGCAGGCGAACTACTCCTACAGTCGGCAGCGACTCCACTCTACCCCACTTCCAAGCCGTAGCAGGAGCTGCCGCGATGAGTCGCCGGCCATCTCTAGCAGCGCTCGTCGACATCGTGAGCAGCCTCATGACCCGCCACGCCTTGGGCCCCTTAACGCCCAGGAGATTGTTGATACGGCTCGGGCTCAGCGAGCAGCGGAGGCGGCAAATGCGGCGGCTCAAGCGCCGCTTGTCACAATCCAATTGACTTCTGGTAGCAGGACCATTGGGATACTGTGTTTGGTGCCAGCTTTACGTAACGAACACATGCCCAAGGATTTCAAAGGCCCTCGCAAGGTTCCAAATTACACGGCTGACCATGAGCCGGCCGCTTGGATTGAGAGCTACGAGATAGCCATGGACATGCTGGATGTCAGCGACGCTGTCTGCGCCAAGTACCTGACGATGATGTTGGAGGGGCCGGCTCGTACGTGGTTGAAAAACTTGCCCCCTAACTCTATTAACACCTGGGCGGAGTTGAAGGACCATTTCATCAAGAACTTCCAGGGAACCTGCAAGCGCCCAATGACAATCGTCGATCTTCAGCACTTCATCCAACGTGAGGGTGAGTCAGCCCATCACTGGACGCGCCGAGTCGCAGACATTATTCATGCCTCTGACAGCATCATGGCGGCTCAGGTGATTCTGATCCTGGAGAAGAACTGTCACTTCGAGCCCCTCGTGCAGAAGCTTGGCTGGCTTAAGCGGAAGGTTCAGGATATGGGCGAGCTCATGGACGTCCTCACTAGGTATGCCGAGTCAGACACCACGAAGGATCCTAGCCTAGACGATGACCAAACTGGCAAAGGAAAGAAAAACAATGGTGGCAAGGGTAACCAGCAGAACAATTCAGGGAACAATGGAAACCATGGTAATCAAGGCAATGGAGGGAAGCGTAAGAATCAGGAAGGAGGATCAGACTTGGTTGCTAATACCAACACTGGTTACAAATACCCGAGGGGGAATAATTCGGGAAGATCCTACAGTGGCAACAAACCCCGTAATTTTGAGGAAGCCCTCAAAGGCCCATGCCCAAAGCACAGCCTCCCTAATAAGCCGTCAACCCACTCTTGGGAGAACTGTCACATAATGCAAGCTTTCGGAGAGCAATTCTTTCAAAACTGTCAGGGCGGCGGAGGAGGCAACC
Organism: Elymus sibiricus; assembly: GCA_039707655.1. Classification (NCBI taxonomy): domain Eukaryota; kingdom Viridiplantae; phylum Streptophyta; class Magnoliopsida; order Poales; family Poaceae; genus Elymus; species Elymus sibiricus. The sequence continues at coordinate 336,788,387 of CM077666.1, forward strand.
CGGGGCAGCCTGGAGCCGGCTCATCAGGTGGCTTTCACAACCCAGGATTCCACGCCCCAGGCGGCTCAGGTGCAGGTTACCAGGGTTCTGGCAACAACGGAGGCAATCAGCATCCGGGGCAAGGAAGTCAACAGCAGGGCAATCAACAACATGGCAATCAGTCTGGTTTTCAGAGCAATCCCAAATAGATGAATAGTGGGCAGTATCACGTGTTCACGACCCATACTGACAAGCGAGATCGCAAACTCCAGAAATGAGCCGTCAGTGTTGTCGAGCCGGCAGTCCCGGAATATCTAGGTTGGTCGGAACAGCCCATTACATGGAGCAGAGAGGACCACCCTCCCTGGGTCGACAGTCCAGGTTGCTTGGCTCTGGTGCTGGCACCTCAAGTCGGTGGCTATTCACTCACAAAGGTGCTCATGGATGGAGGAAGCAGCATAAACATCTTGTACTACGACACTTTCCGACGGATGAATCTGTCTGAAAAACAGCTCCAGTCGTCTTCCATAGTGTTTCACGGGATTGTTCCTGGAAAGACTGCATATCCTATCAGGCGGATCAAGCTGGATGTCGTGTTTGGCACTGATGATAACTATAGGTGTGAGCCTTTGACCTTTGAGGTGGTCAAAATCAAGAGCCCATATCACGCCCTGTTTGGGAGGCCGGCTTATGCTCGCTTTATGGCTCGACCTTGCTATGTCTACCTCAAACTCAAGATGCCTGGACCAAAAGGCACTATCACAGTTAATGGAGATCGAAAGATCGCCCTTGAGTGCGAGGAAGGGGATGCAGCCTATGCCGAAACAGCTTGTGTTGCGGAAGAGTTGCGATTTTACACTGCAAATGTTGACCCGACCGATATGACGCCCATGAAGAAGCCCACCGCAGAATCTGACCCGCCCCTCAAGTTCAAGTCAGCTGAGGACACCAAGCAGGTTGAGTTTGTCCCTGGCGACCCATCCAAGAAGTTCACTATTGGGACTGGTATGGATCCCAAATAGGAAAGCGCGCTCATCGAGTTCATCCATGAGAATCGGGACATCTTCGCGTGGAAACCTTCTGACATGCCAGGTGTACCGAGAGAACTCGCTGAGCACCACCTCAATGTGGATCCGAAAATGAGGCCTGTTAGACAATTTCTCCGTTGTGACACCCTGGTTTTTGACAACTTTTTCTTTTCAAATCTTTTTGGTTTTATTTGCAACTTGGATGGACTTTGAGTCTTTTCAGTTGACTTTGGACATATGAATTTCTCTTAGTGATCCAAAGCCCTCACCATCTTGCCAAAACCTTGTCACTCACCTTCTGGATCAATTTCCAATTCTTCATCTTTCCCAAATATTCATTTTCTTCCTTTGGGAAAATCTGTCATCACTATGGGTTATGAAGCAACCTATAGTTATGGTGATCAAAAAAATCCCAAATTAATCCCACACCATCTTGTCAATATCTACTCCCACAATCTTCGAAAACATTTCATGGTCCAGTACAAAATTTTGTCCAGAAAACTCCATTTGCTCTCTGGACAGTACTGGCCATTTGTGAAGCACCTCATATTTTCCCAACTCAGAAAATTCTCAGATAATTCCCTGAGATGCTAGGGAACATATCTTGCCACAATATCCAAAAATATCATCTTGCTCAGTACAAATTTTCACCAGCAATATTCTGTCAAGTTTCTGTTCAATTGGAACCTCTGTGATGGAAGCATCATCTAGAGATATCCAATTGAGCTGAAATTTTTATGGCATCTCCTATCCATCAAATAACCATCCCACACCAAAATTCAGCTCCAGCAGATCAGCGAGATGAGTGCATCAAGCTCATCTAGCTTCTGTTCCAGTAACCACACTTGTACAGCAACCCCATTCAAACTCTGATCAGATTCTCTCAAACATTGCCAGCTTATAGTCCTTCCAAGATAGATCACCCCAGACATCTCCATTGGCTCCATCTCCAGCTCACCTCTTCTCTAGATCACTCTCAAGTTTGCTGTTAGAAACTGTAGCTGAAGCTACACTTCGCCTCAGAGTGAATCTAGCCAAACCAGAGGCACAAGTGGACTAAGGGATCGAGGGTCAACGTGCTGGACAAGAAACGCTAGGCTCTCGTGGCCTCTAGACACCAATGCCCATGGTGACCACGGCATTGGCATGTCAATGCGCGCGCTCTGCATCGCGCCCGTGTCTGTCGAGTCACGTCCGACTACCCCGCGTGACCATTGCTTGTCCCAGCTCGCCGATATCGTCTCCTTCCCCCACCTGGCCGTTCTGGACTCCTCCCCTCGCTGGAATCGCCCTCGCCGGCAGCCACGCACGCGGGCACTGTGCCGCCCGTGCAGGCACAGTGGCTTTGCGGCGCGTCTTCTTCCTCCGCTAGCCGCCACCGACCGCCTTAACTCCTCTGAGCTCTTCCGTCACTTCACCCTACGTTGCAACGACCAGCTCGGCGTCCTGGCACCGGCGACGTGGCCCGAGTCCCGCCGCTTCCAGAGAGCTCCTTCCCCTGCTATATAAAGCCCTCCCCGGCCTCTCTCCGCTCCTCACCCCACCTCCTCCACCTCTCAATTGAGCTCCCAAGCTCCGAGCCACGGCCGAGAGGCCCTCTGGCCTCGCTTCTCGCCGGAGATCCGCTGCCACCCGAGCCCAGCCACCTCGCCGTTCCACTCCTCCCCGGACTCCACCGACTGCACGAGCGAGCTCAGCTCACTCCACTGACCCCGCCTGAGCTCTTGCCCGTCCAATTCTCCGCCGGAAACGCCGTCTTCGGCGACACCCGAGAACCACCGCCGCCGGAGAGGAAGGGGACGACGCTATCCGACCACCTCTCGCCACTCCACGGGTACGTGCGTGTTCGTCTCGATGCGCTCTATCCATTCCCGTAGTCGCCGGACCTCGCCGCCGTCCGTGTCGCCGGCGAGCATCGCTGGAGCTCCACCGCTCTCTGTTCCCCTTCCCCCTCTTTTAAATCTGGCTGCTGGGGCCCGCTCGTCAGTGGCTTACGAAAGCGGTAAGTGGAAGCGCACAGGCGAAATACGCCTTCGACGTGGCCCCGGTTGATTTTTTGATTTTCTATTTTAATTCCAGATTTTGACCAGAACTTTGACCAGCCATAACTTTTAAACCATAAGTCCAAATCAATTGATTCTTTTTTGCTCTGAGTTTTTCTTGAGCTCCTCCATTTGCTGGAAAAATTTGGTATTTTTCCCATGCTCACAGAATTTCTGATGCACAAAACAGTAATATGTGACATTTTCCATTGCATTTCAAAAATATTTTCAGAAGGAAATTCTTTTGGATTTGAAACCCAGGAGTTTGTGGACAACCCAACAGAGCAAGGCAAGCCATGTCATCCATTGCATGAAGCATTTCAATAGTGTTGGTTATTTAATTGAATTATATGCATTATTTTAATATGTGATAATTTAGAGTAATTTTATTTTGATGAATAGCTACTGCCATGTTAAATTATTCATGATATAAGTTCATGCTTGATAAATGCTGGACAACACTAAACCTAATTGGTTGATCTAGTGTCACCTATCCGGAGTTTCCCGTGCAGCCACATTTGCCGGTATGGAATGGCCTTGACTTGGTCTGGCTTTGTGCTCTTTTATCGGTACCACCACACTAGGGAGGGTTATGCGTGCGTGCTGCCCTGATCAGGTAGGCGATGATAATCCTTTGAGCCCAGTTGAGTTATTTTGTCGGCGTCCCCGTTTGGGACAGTTAGTGGCCACGACGGTGGCAGGTGTCACGGGGTGACACAGGGGCCACCCAGGACATGACCCTGGGAGGGTATGATTGTCGGTGGTACGATAGAGGAGTCATGGGTCAGGCAGGTTTCGTTGAAGCACCATCGATCCACCCGAATGGGATCACGAGGTCGGGGGCTTCATAGTGTGGGTAAAGTGCGCAACCTCTGCAGTGTGTAAGAATCAATTCGAATAGCCGAGTCCACGGTATTGGACAGTCCGTACAAGGCCACTGAACGGTCAACCTCCCTAACGATAATAATGATGGAAGAACTTGTCTTATGTTCGGAAGTGCTCAGTGGTTTGTGAGCGTTCCGAGGGTTGTGGGACAACCCAGAGAGAGTAAGTTGATTATTGATATCAGTGAGTAAGGAACCCCAAGTATTTTAACCTGTTAATTGCCATGCTATTGTTTGCTGCATTGTTCTGGTTGCCATGAGCTTGCGAGTACATTCCAAGTACTCACCTGGTGTGTCATGCCAGATGCAGGAGAAGCCGAGGACGGAGGTCCCGATGGTTCGTGCTGCGCTAACTAGGCCGTGTCCACAGCAGTGTCCCTGTGGATGGAGTTTCCGCGCTATGTTCCGCTACGCTGTAGTTAAACCCAGTAGTATCGAGGCCCTGCTATGTTCCATAAATAATGTAGATATTGTCATAGCACCTGATGTGCTTCTGGCCTCGCTATCGATGTAAATTATGAGCTTGTGCTCGAGATATTTCAATAAAGTTCAGTTCTGTTCTGTTCCAAGTTGTTTTGTGTTTCCAGAAGACATGATCTCTGGGTTGGAAACACTGGTAAGCCGGTTCTTTGAGCCGGGGTGCCACAACGCTTGGTATCAGAGCCGCGCTGACTGTAGGACACCCTAGTTAACCCTGCTCTAGAACCATGATTAGTTTAGAGTCTTGGTGTGTCTGGCTTGTTGCATCTGATTGCTGCATGGCATGCATATAGTTTTTATTGTGCTAACCGCTGGTTTGATGAGTGTAGATGGCACCAGTTCCGTACCACTACCACCACGAGCCGGCACCGTTCACTTTTCCAGTACTGGTCCGTAGTGTCTGGCTTCGGCTGTATCCCAACGGCGAAGACCCAGTGTACCAGGTGTTCCGAGAGAAGCTTGCTGGTTCAGTGTACAAGTATCACGCAGAGGCCTTTCTTACTACGAGTTCAGATATCGGCAGCTACTCCCGTTCTTCCAAGGGTGGAACTGCTTCTACTCCGGAGTTGGCGATCCAGTTTGCCGCGATGGAAGCTCTTACTGACTTGCGCTTCCACGAGGTCGAGATGCAGACTCATCCAGGTTTCTTTCACTACCCCACCCTGTCGCCTGCGACAGGGCGAGTCCTTTTCGCACCTGTTGATCCGGCGAGTGATCGTGCTTCTGGTGTTTTATCTCGTTATCTGAACGCCAGTTACCGTATGATCACTTCACTAGCTGAGGAGCTGACTCACGCACGCGAGGCACTTGCAGCTGTTGCGGCAGCACAGTCCCCTCCTCCACCTCCGTTTTCACCTATGTATACTCCACCTGTTCCATCTTCTGAGACTCCTTCCAGTTCGTTCGGACCGCCAGGCTTTTCGTCTGGTAGCCGACATGAGACCCCGACAGAGTGGGCCTCACTCCTAGCTACTCCAGCTGCACCGATGTTGCGGCGCCGTGCTTCTTCTCCTTCAGAGGGAGAACCTTCCCGTCAGCGTCGTCGTGCTTCCTTTGATCTAGAGGCCGAGGTTCACGTCAACAGCTCAGATTCCGAGTCAGGATCAGATGACGAGGAGTCTTCAGTTTACCAGCGTTCGTGCCACCGGTGTCGCTAGAGTGGACGCTTGAGTTTCAGTGCATGCATCATAGCATCCCTGCATATGTCAACTGCCGTATGAGCAGTCTAGTCATGATCATCCCCCTACTAGCTTGTCATGTATGATGTTGGGTTGCCTTGTATAATTATGTTGTTCGCTTTATTTTTCTCTCTGTTTTTCTTTGGCTTTCTTTCTGGTGTCACACTGCCATGCTTTTCCCTTATGGATGTTGCTCATCGATTAGGTATTTTGCAATGGGAACAAATTTAGGATGAAGAGGTGTAGTAATCAAGGCGGCGATGGAACTCCAGTTCGTCGATCCGCCAGACAGGCAGGACAGTCACCAGAAGATTTACCACCTCCACCACCACAGGCACCAACCACCGATCAGATTATGAGAATGTTTGAGGAGAAAAGAAATCAAGATCTCATGGAATTTCTGAAAAGTATGCAGACTATGGTGGGCCAGAATAACCATAATGGGAGACACTCTAAATTGTCTGATTTTCAGCGTACCAAGCCACCCAGTTTTGGTCAGGCTGTGGATCCGATGGAAGCTGATGACTTGCTGAGGACCATGGAAAAGAAGTTGGACATAGCCTGCGGTGATGAATCAGATAAGGTTCCTTTTGTTACTCACTATCTGGAGGGACCGGCAGCTATATGGTGGGACAACACAAAAATAACGTGGCCTTCTAGAGAAGATATATCTTGGGAAAAATTAAAGAGGTATTCCGCAAGTATCATATCCCTACCGGCATTATGAAGGTAAAGCAGAGGGAATTTCTGGCCCTTACTCAAGGAAATATGTCAGTGGGGGAGTATCTGAACAAGTTTAATAATCTGGCACGGTACTCTACCCATGACGTGTCCACCGAAGAAAGGAAGATTGACCGATTCCTAGGGGGGCTGAATCATACCCTCCGCTGTCAGCTCTGTATGCTTGACTTTCCTAACTTCCAGACTTTAGTGAACAAGGCTTTTATAGCCGAGCGAGAGCATAAGGCAGGATACGATGATCGCAAGCGGAAGTTTGAACCCAAGAAGGACAACCGTGAGCAGTTTGTGCAGAAGCCACGTGTCTGGCAATCAGGACCATCTGAATACAAGCTTGCCTGGAACAATGGTAACAACAACAATTAGCCTGTTAGCCAGGACAAGACCTTCGGCAAACAGCCAGTGCTGGAGGACTGCCGCCGCAACAACACATGCTTTACTTGTGGCCAGAGCGGGCATTACTCCAAGCAGTGCCCCGCAAGAAATGGGAAGCCACCATCCGACTTCAAGCCACAAGTCAACAGTGTTGGACGCCGCCCCAACCCGAACTTCTACCGTGGCCAAGTCCATCATATCTCCGCTGAGGAAGCCCGCGAAGCACCAGATGTGGTCCTTGGTATGTTTTTTGTTAACAACATACCTGCAATAATTTTATTTGACTCTGGGGCTTCTCATTCGTTTATTTCGTGGAGTTTTGCCACCTTGCACAAATTTTCTCCTTCTCTTTTGGACAAAATCATGGTGGTACAATCCCCTGGCTCCATGCTCAGAACAAATGTGATATACAAGGATCTGGAAATCTTGATACATGATGTTAAGTTTCCAGCTACTCTTGTGGCCATTCAATCCCCTAGACTGGATATAATTTTGGGGATGGATTGGTTGGTACCACATCAGGTGTGTATCAACTGTGCCACCAGGAAGGTGACACTAGTTAATCCGGCAGGCCAAACAGTGCAATTCACTGCTAGCAGAATGATGTCAAAGAAAGGAATGGCATTCAAAGCTATAGCTACAGAATAAGTCTGATTCCCGTAGTCAGTGAATTTCCAGACGTATTCCCAGAAGAGTTACCGGGAATGCCACCTGATCGGGAACTCGAGTTTGCCATTGAGGTTGTTCCCGGGACAGCTCCAATCTACAAGAAGTACTACCGCATGCCTTCCCCAGAGCTGGTGGAATTGAAGAAACAGTTGGATGAATTACTGCAAAAAGGGTATAATCGTCCAAGCACTTCACCTTGGGGATCACCAGTGCTGTTTGTCAAGAAGAAGGATGACAGCCTACGAATGTGCGTGGACTACCGCTAGCTGAATGAGGTCACCATCAAGAATAAATATCCGCTTCCCCGCATTGATGATCTGTTTGACCAGTTGAACGGGGCCCGGGTATTTTCCAAGATTGACATTCGAACGGGGTATCATCAGTTAAAAATCAGAAAAGAGGATATCCCCAAGACAGCCTTCACTACAAGATATGGCCTGTGTGGATTTACAGTCATGTCATTTGGGCTGACAAATGCTCCCGCCTATTTCATGAGCATGATGAATAAGGTCTTCATGGACTTCTTGGACAAATTTGTGGTAGTCTTCATCGATGATATCCTGATCTATTCAAAAGATGAAGAGGAACACAAGCAACATCTCCGTACTGTCCTGGAAAGACTAAGGACCCATCGCTTGTATGCCAAATTTAGTAAATGCGAATTCTGGCTGAGAGAGGTGGGATTTCTGGGACATGTTCTGTCAGAACAAGGTGTCACCGTCGACCCCAGCAAAGTGACTGCTGTATTAAACTGGAGGACACCAGCCACAGTAACGGAAGTCCGAAGCTTTCTGGGATTGGCAGGCTACTACCGTCGCTTCATCGAAGGCTTCTCAAAAATAGCCAAGCCACTGACCGAATTACTGAAGAAGAACCACAAATTTGTCTGGACGGAAGAATGTGACAGCAGTTTCATGGAATTGAAGATGAGGCTAACTACAGCTCCTGTCTTAGTTCTTCCGAACATACACAAGAGCTTCGACATATACTGCGATGCTTCCAGGCGTGGAATCGGCTGCGTTCTAATGCAAGAAGGGAAGGTTGTAGCATATGCATCCAGACAGCTACGACCTCATGAAGAGAACTACCCCACTCATGACTTGGAACTGGCAGCCGTGATTTATGCATTAAAGATTTGGAGGCATTACCTCATTGGGCAGCGATGTGAAATATACACAGACCACTAGAGTCTCAAGTATATTTTAACTCAACCCGACCTTAATCTCAGGCAGAGAAGATGGCTCGAACTGGTCAAGGATTATGACATTGGAATTAATTATCATCCGGGAAAAGCCAATGTGGTCGCCGATTCCCTCAGCAGAAAACAAGGTACCCTAAACACATTAATGGAGGGAATCCATCCGAGGCTACGAGAAGAGCTTGCTAAGCTAAACATGGTGCTATGTGGCCCAATTAGCCCGGATACAATGGAAATTACTCCGACGCTTATGGAGGAAATTAAGGCAGCTCAGAAATCAGATGAAGGTATACAAGAGATCAAGGAGCGCATTCTACAAGGAAAGGCCAAGTCCTTCCATCTTGATGATCAAGGTACCCTATGGTTTGAAAATCGAATATGTGTGCCTGATCAAGACAACTTGAGACAGCAAATACTTAGAGAGGCACATGAATCTGCCTACTCTATCCATCCGAGAGGAACAAAAATGTACCAGGACTTGCGAGGAACCTTTTGGTGGCCAGGAATGCGAAGGGACATAGCATACTATGTCGCCTGTTGTGACATCTGCAACAGAGTCAAGGCTGAGCACCAGAAACCCGCTGGAATACTGCAATCTTTACCAGTTCCCCAGTGGAAATGGGATGACATCTGCATGGACTTCATTGTTGGACTACCTAAGTCAACAAGAGGCCATGATGCTATCTGGGTCATCGTGGATATACTTACGAAAGTGGCTCACTTCCTTCCGGTAAAGACCACTTTCACCGCTTACCAGCTTGCACAGCTCTACATGTCCCGGATAGTCAGCCTTCATGGAGTACCCAAGTCTATCACGTCAGATAGGGGCTCCTTGTTCACTTCAGCATTCTGGTTGCGATTGCACCAAGCCCTGGGAACTGTGCTAAAGCATAGTACAGCATATCATCCACAGACAGATGGACAGACCGAACGTGTGAACCAGATTTTGGAAGATATGCTTCGGTCCTGTGCTCTCGCCCGTGGATCCAAATGGGAGGATAGTTTACCCTATGCAGAATTCTCCTACAATAACAGTTATCAGTCGAGTCTCAAGATGTCACCATTTGAAGCTATGTACGGACGGAAATGCCGCACTCCGTTAAATTGGTCCCAGACAGGAGACAACCGTATCTTCGGCACGGATTTGATGCTTGAGGCTGAGAAACAAGTCAAGGATATTCAGGAACGTCTTCGAGCAGCCAAGTCCCGACAAAAGAGCGACTATGACCCGAAACACCGAGAGGTAACTTTTGAACCCGGAGAATATGCCTATCTCCGAGTTACCCCCATGAAAGGGAAAAAGAGGTTTCATACCTGAGGAAAGCTTGCACCGAGATATATCGGACCCTTTCCAGTAATGGCTAGAAGAGGCAGAGTGGCATATCAGTTGGAATTACCACCAGAATTGTCTGACGTTCACAATGTATTCCACATATCACAGCTAAGGAAGTGCATCACACCCCCGATCAAACAGGCAGATATGAGTGAGCTGGAATTGACTAAAGATTTGACCTACGAGGAAAGACCTGTCAGAATTCTGGATGAGATGGAAAGGACTACCAGGAGTAAGACAATTAAAATTTTCAAAGTACCGTGGGATCATCACACTGAGGAGGAAGCTACTTGGGAAAGAGAGGATTTTCTGAGATCAGCATATCCACACCTGTTCCCTAAGCAACCGAATCTCGAGGACGAGATTCATTCTAAGGGAGGTAGGTTTGTGACACCCTGGTTTTTGACAACTTTTTCTTTTCAAAATCTTTTTGATTTTATTTGCAACTTGGATGGACTTTGAGTCTTTTCAGTTGACTTTGGACTTATGAATTTGTCTCAGTGATCCAAAGCCCTCACCATCTTGCCAAAACCTTGTCACTCACCTTCTGGATCAATTTCCAATTCTTCATCTTTCCCAAATATTCATTTTCTTCCTTTGGGAAAATATGTCATCACTATGGGTTATGAAGCAACCTATAGTTCTGGTGATCAGAAAAATCCCAAATTAATCCCACACCTTCTTGTCATTATCTACTCCCCCAATCTTGTCCAGTACAAAATTTTGTCCAGAAAACTCCATTTGCTCTCTGGACAGTACTGGCCATTTGTGAAGGAACTCATATTTTCCCAACTCAGAAAATTCTTAGATAATTCCCTGAGATGCTAGGGAACATATCTTGCCACAATATCCAAAAATATCATCTTGCTCATTACAAATTTTCACCAGCAATATTCTGTCAAGTTTCTGTTCAATTGGAACCTCTGTGAAGGAAGCATCATCTAGAGATATCCAATTGAGCTGAAATTTTTATGGCATCTCCTATCCATCAAATAACCATCCCACACCAAAATTCCGCTCCAGCAGATCAGCCAGATGAGTGCATCAAGCTCATCTAGCTTCTGTTCCAGTAACCACACTTGTACAGCAACCCCATTCAAACTCTGATCAGATTCTCTCAAACTTTGCCAGTTTATAGTCCTTCCAAGATAGATCACCCCAGACATCTCCATTGGCTCCATCTCCAGCTCACCTCTTCTCTAGATCACTCTCAAGTTTGCTGTCAGAAACTGTAGCTGAAGCTACACTTCACCTCAGAGTGAATCTAGCCGAACCAGAGGCACAAGTGGACTAAGGGATCGAGGGTCGACGTGCTGGACAAGAAACGCCAGGCTCTCGTGGCCTCTAGACACCAATGCCTGTGGTGAGCACGGCATTGGCATGTCAATGCGCGCGCTCTGCATCGCGCCCGTGTCTGTCGAGTCATGTCCGACTGCCCCGCGTGAGCATTGCTTGTCCCATCTCGCCGACATCATCTCCTTCCCCCACCTGGCCGTTCTGGACTCCTCCCCTCGCAGGAATCGCCCTCGCCGACCGCCACGCACGCGGGCACTGTGCCGCCCGTGCGGGCACAGTGGCTTTGCGGCGCGTCTTCTTCCTCCGCTAGCCGCCACCGACCGCCTTAACTCCTCTGAGCTCTTCCGTCACTTCGCCCTACGTCGCGACGACCAGCTCGGCGTCCTGGCACCGGCGACGTGGCCCGAGTCCCGCCGCTTCCAGAGAGCTCCTTCCCCTGCTATATAAAGCCCTCCCAGGCCTCTCTCTGCTCCTCACCCCACCTCCTCCACCTCTCAATTGAGCTCCCGAGCTCCGAGCCATGGCCGAGAGGCCCTCTGGCCTCGCTTCTCGCCGGAGATCCGCGGCCACCCGAGCCCAGCCACCTTGCCGTTCCACTCCTCCCCGGACTCCACCGACTGCACGAGCGAGCTCAGCTCACTCCACTGACCCCGCCTGAGCTCTTGCCCATCCAAATCTCCGCCGGAAACGCCGTCTCCGGCGCGAGAACCACCGCCGCCGGAGAGGAAGCGAACGACGTCGTCCGACCACCTCTCGCCACTCCACGGGTACGTGCGTGTTCGTCTCGATGCGCTCTATCCATTCCCGTAGTCGTCGGACCTCGCCGCCGTCCGTGTCGCCAGCGAGCATCGCTGGAGCTCCGCCGCTCTCTGTTCCCCTTCCCCCTCTTTTAAATTTGACCGCTGGGGCCGGCTCGTGAGTGGCTTACCGAAGCGGTAAGTGGAAGCGCACAGGCGAAATACGCCTTCGACGTGGCCCCGGTTGATTTTCTGATTTTCTATTTTAATTCCAGATTTTGACCAGAACTTTGACCGGCCATAACTTTTAAACCATAAGTCCAAATCAATTGATTCTTTTTGCTCTGAGTTTGTCTTGAGCTCCTCTATTTGCTGGAAAAATTTGGTATTTTTCCCATGCTCACAGAATTTCTGGTGCACAAAACAGTAATATGTGACATTTTCCATTGCATTTAAAAAATCTTTTCAGAAGGAAATTCTTTTGGATTTGAAGCCCAGGAGTTTGTGGACAACCCAACAGAGCAAGGCAAGCCATGTCATCCATTGCATGAAGCATTTCAATAGTGTTGGTTATTTAATTGAATTATATGCATTATTTTAATATGTGATAATTTAGAGTAATTTTATTTTGATGAATAGCTACTGCCATGTTAAATTATTCATGATCTAAATTCATGCTTGATAAATACTGGACAACACTAAACCTAATTGGTTGATCTAGTGTCACCTATCCGGACTTTCCCGTGCAGCCACATTTGCCGGTATGGGACGGCCTTGACTTGGTCTGGCTTTGTGCTCTTTTATCGGTACCACCACACTAGGGAGGGTTATGCGTGCATGCTGCCCTGATCAGGTAGGCGACGATAATCCTGTGAGCCTAGTTGAGTTATTTTGCCGGCGTCCCTGTTTGGGACAGTTAGTGGCCACGACGGTGGCAGGTGTCACGGGGTGACACAGGGGCCACCTAGGACATGACCCTGGGAGGGTATGATTGTCGGTGGTACGATAGAGGAGTCACGGGTCAGGAAGGTTTCGTTGAAGCACCATCGATCCACCCGAATGGGATCACGAGGTCGGGGGCTTCATAGTGTGGGTAAAGTGTGCAACCTCTGCAGAGTGTAAGAATCTATTCGAATAGCCGAGTCCACGGTATTGGACAGTCCGTACTAGGCCACTGAATGGTCAACCACCCTAATGATAATAATGATGGAAGAACTTGTCTTATGTTCGGAAGTGCTCAGTGGTTTGTGAGCGTTCCGAGGGTTGTGGGACAACCCAGAGAGAGTAAGTTGATTATCGATATCAGTGAGTAAGCAACCCCAAGTATTTTAACCTGTTAATTGCCATGCTATTGTTTGCTGCATTGTTTTGGTTGCCATGAGTTTGCGAGTACATTCCAAGTACTCACCTGGCGTGTCATGCCAGGTGTAGGAGAAGCCGAGGACGGAGGTCCCGATGGTTCGTGCTACGCTAACTAGGCCATGTCCACAGCAGTGTCCCTGTGGATGGAGTTTCCGCGCTATGTTCCGTTACGCCGTAGTTCTACCCATTAGTATCGAGGCCCTGCTATGTTCCATAAATAATGTAGATATTGTCATAGCACCTGATGTGCTTCTGGCCTCGCTATCGATGTAAATTATGAGCTTGTGCTTGAGATATTTCAATAAAGTTTAGTTCACTTCTATTCCAAGTTGTTGTGTGTTTCCAGAAGACATGATCTCTGGATTGGAAACACTGGTAACCCGGTTCTTTGAGCCGGGGTGCCACATCCGTCGTTTTAACGAGGAGAGACGCAAGGTTATTGGGGAAGAAGTAGCCCGGCTCCTAGCTGTCGGGTTCATCGTTGAAGCTTTTCACCCGCAGCGGTTGGCTAATCCAGTGCTTGTTCTAAAGAAAAATGGCACTTGGCGCATGTGTGTTGACTACACCGATCTCAACAAGGCTTGTCCCAAAGACCCGTTTGCCCTCCCTCGCATTGATCAGATCATCGATGCCATGGCGGGTTGTGAGAGTTTGTGTTTCCTGGATGCTTACTCTGGTTATCATCAGATAAAGATGGCCGTCGAGCATCAGGAGAAGACGGCTTTCATCACACCGTTTGGGGCCTTTTGCTATGTCTCTATGCCCTTTGGGCTCAAAAGTGCAGCAACTTATCAGCGGTGTGTACAGAATTGCTTCCACAAGCAGATTGGGCGCAACGTTCATGCTTATGTGGATGATATCATGGTCAAGTCATTGAAGAAGGAGACCTTGCTGGATGATCTCAAGGAAACTTTCGCTAATCTTCGGACTTACCAGATGAAGCTTAACCTAGATAAGTGTGTTTTTGGTGTTCCTGCAGGCAAGTTGCTGGGTTTCCTAGTATCAGAGCGAGGCATCGAAGCCAACCCAGACAAGATTAAGGCAATTACCTCGCGTGCGAAACCGGAGAACATCAATGACGTTCAATGGATGGCGGGTCAGATCGCGGCTTTGAGCCGGTTCATAAGCCGCCTTGGCGAAAAGGCGATTCCCCTTTATCAGATGTTGAAAAAGACTGACACTTTTGTCTGGAGCGACGCTGCTGATGCAGCTTTCGAAGCCCTCAAGAAGCAATTGGCCGAGCCGCCTATTCTCGCTGCTCCCATTTCCAAAGAGCCTATGCTCCTGTACATTGCTGCCAATAACAAAGCGGTAAGTGTTGCAGTTGTTGTCGAGAGGAAAGAAGCAGGGAAAGAATATCCAGTGCAGTGGCCAGCCTATTATGTCAGCGAAGTTCTATCTGAGTCCAAGCAGAGGTACCCACATTGGCAGAAACTGGTGTTTGGCGTCTTCATGGCTAGTCGCAAGCTCAGGCATTATTTCCTAGAGCAGCCCATTACTGTGGTCAGTTCAGCACCCTTGGGAGACATCATCCAGAACAGGGAAGCTATAGGCCGGGTTGCCAAGTGGGCAATTGAGCTTGGCCCACACCATCTTAAATATGTACCTTGCACAGCCATCAAATCCCAGGCACTCGTGGATTTCATCAATGATTGGACGGAACTCCAAACTCCGGAAGAGAAGCCTGATAATACATATTGGACTATACATTTTGATGGTTCCAGACAGCTAGAAGGCTCGGGGCTGGAGTCGTCATATCTTCCCCTAGAGGTGATAAATTTTGTTATGTCCTGAGGATTCTGTTTCGTTGTACTAACAATGCAGGTGAATATGAGGCTCTCCTCCACGGTCTTCGGATGGCTAAAGAGATGAATCTCAGCCGGGTCAGGTGCTTGGGCGACTCAGATTTGGTCGCTCAACAAGTTTCAGGAAAATGGGATTCCAAGGACCCGCTTATGGCGGCTTATCGGCAAGCAGTAACCAATGTGGCTGGACACTTCAAAGGATATCAAGTTGATCACATCGATCGGCGACTCAACGAGGCAGCCGATGCATTGTCATGACTCGGCTCTCAACGTAAGCCGGTACCTCCAAATGTGTTCCTTGACGTGCTCCATAATCCTTCTGTTAGACTGCCTTCCGAGGAAGATCTCGCTATCCCTGACCTGGAGGCACTATTGGTGGCGGCTCTTCACGCTATTCCAGACTGGACAGTTCCTTATCAGGATTATTTGACTCGAGGCGAGCTCCCTGAAGATGAACTCATGGCTCATCAGATCGTCCGCCGCTCTAAGTCTATGTCCATCGTCAATGGCGAGTTACATAGTAGGAGCACTACAGGAGTTTTCCAGTGTTGTGTTTCCCCTGATGAAGGGCGAGAGATCCTCAATGAGATTCATTCTGGGGATTGTGGTCATCATACCGGCTCAAGGTCCTTAGTGGCAAAAGCTTTTCAGCATGGTTTTTACTGGCTTACGGCTCACGCAGATGCTGAGGATATCGTACAAAAGTGTGATGGTTGCCAGAAGTTTGCTCGCCAGGCTGATGTTCCGGCTCAAGAGCTCCGGATGATCCCAATAACTTGGACCTTTGCAGTCTGGGGGCTTGATATGGTTGGTCCGTTTAAACAATCCAAAGACAAAAAGACCCATCTTTTGGTTGTTGTCGATAAATTTACCAAGTGGGTTGAAGCCGAGCCAATCAGCAATTGTGTTGCAGCCACAGTAGTCAAGTTCTTGAAAAAGTTAACTTTTTGCTTGGGTTATCCACATAGCATCATCACTGATAATGGCACAAATTTGTCCAAGGGAGCAATGAAGCAGTTTTGTCAAAGAGAACATATCCGGCTTGATGTTGCATCAGTTGCACACCCTCAGTCCAATGGCCAAGCCGAACGCACTAACCAGGAGATTTTACGAGGTATTAAGCCTAGGCTTCTGGTCCCACTCGAGCGCACGCCAGGTTGTTGGGTCGAAGAGCTCCCTTCTGTCCTTTGGAGCATCCGGACCACTCCTAATAGATCAACAGGCTATACGCCTTTCTTTATGGTCTATGGTGCAGAAGCTATTTTACCCAGTGATATCCGTCATGATTCCCCAAGACTTACCGCCTACGTCGAAGCAGACAATGAATAAGCTCGTCAAGACTCTCTGGATGCCTTGGAAGAGGAACGTGACTTAGCAGCAGCACGATCTGTGATCTATCAGCAAGACCTATGTCGCTATCACAGCCGTAGAGTTCGCAGCCATACTTTCGAGGAGGGCGATTTAGTGCTCCGTCTGATACAAGAACAGACAGGTATGCACAAGCTTTCCCCTCCCTGGGAAGGGCCTTTTGTCATCAGCAAAAATCTCAATAACGGGTCATATTACCTGATGGATATACGTGAACGCCATAAGTTGCGTACGTCGGAGGAGGAGACCAACAGGCCTTGGAATATTGCTCATCTCCGACCTTATTATACTTAGATCCACTGGCTCAGGTCCCTTGTACATACCTCTATATATTATGATCAAACATAATAAAGCTGGCATCCCCGAAACTCGGGGCCTCTGTCGTTTCATCTCAATAATTGTGCATGAGTCTTTACCTTTTTGATCATTGGTCACTTGGGGGCTTCCAACTCACCGAGTTTAGCTTTCTCACCCTCTTGACCCGGCAAAAAAAATGCCACATTATATCATGGTTAAACTTGCCTGTCTGCTTGATGCTACTCCGACTAGGTGACCCAGTGTACTCTTGACAAGTCAATCATTTTATGACCCTGAACTTGTCTTGGTTAAAACATCGGTTTAAGTCACGTGAGAGCCGGCTTACAGAGAGCGAGGATAAACCATGGGCTATCATGCCAGCTTCCTTGAAGCAAGACTCGAGCCTCGAAAGCCGGTCTATAATGTCGTGCCTCGAAAGCCGTCCTATCATATATAATTATACTTGTCTTTACAGGACTCTCTTTTGTCGACCACGAGTCGCCAGGTTATAATTATACCGACGAATTTCCCAGGATTATGGTGATATCAATCATGAGTCGCCACATCTAATGGCAATACGAAATATACTTCTACTAGCTCAGAATTGCCGGGTTGAATTTCTATGGCAAAATACTTGGGCAAACGGCTGATCATTAACAACGCAGATGAACTTTTTTCCGCTTCCAGGGGATTGGCGGGTTAGCTCATCACCGCACCAATTCAAATGTTATCATCGACATCACTACATGTCCAGTGCACGATGGCCCTGCAGAATAGCGCAAGTGTTTTCCTACTATTACAAACCCCACTTGAGGGCTGGGAGGAAAAAATTATCATAAGTTATCGCACAGGCTACTCGCTTGCGTCGACGTCCGCGTCTTCCGGGTTGACAACTTGCTGCTCCTCAGCACCGGAGTTTGACGGGGCGGCTTGTGCGTGCTACTCGGTCTGGCGGCTTCTTCGAATCCACTGGATGGCAGAGAGTTTCTTGAAAATTGAGTCGGCAGTAATGACTCCAGACGGGTCAACATCAGGAGCGAAGGTTTTCTTACTGCGTGGCGGCGTGAGCTCAAACGGCTTATACTCTGGTGGGCGGAGGCGTTTGTTATCTTCCGAGTAACCGGGTTGATACTCGACCAGGTCTAGTTCTTCAACCATCTGCGTCGCAGCCACTCGAGTGTCTTTCACACACCGTGCAAAGTCCTCTTGAGAAAATTCTTCCCCATCAACATTGTATTGGGGAAAGCCGCCAACCAGCTCGTTCGGATCCATCTCCGGTAGAAACGCCTTGGCCCTCGCAAGAACCATGCCAGTCCCTGCACGAGCCGCCGACCTCAACTTCTCGTGGATCCTTTCTGGCACGGTTGATAGGTCGTTCAGCATGTCCTTAATCCTCACAGGGTTTGACCCGGCGTCCTTCACTGCCATAATTGCATACATCCCACCGGTATATAGTTGCTCAAGGTATGTGTAGATGGCCTTCAATTTGATGAGTGGGAGCTGGAGCCCAATATTATTCTTTCTCCCTGCAAATGGAACCGGCAAGCATATATAAGCCGGCCAGTCATTAACCCGAAATTTAACTGCGGGTCTGCTGTTACTTACCAAAGACGGCAACTGTCATATCCGTGATATGACGCTTCAACGTATTCAGCTCTTGTGACACTGGCTCAAGTCGGCTTTCTATAGCCTGTGCCCGCTTCAATAGTTGTTCTTTCTCCACTTCATGGGTGGCTCTCTCGGTTTGCAAGTTCTCCTTAGCAAGAGCCACTGATTCTTGCAAATATGCAGACGATGACTCTGCCTTGACACGTTGCCGCCGCTCAACCTTCACTTGTTTCCGCCAGGATCAGCTTGCGCCTCGGTCACCTCCAGCATATCCTGTCATCACAGATGTATATTTCAAGGTCAATTTTTATAGTCCCGAGCCAGCGAGGCTGCATGACCCGGCCCTTGGGGGCTACATGACTCAATTTCTTTTTTACAGACACAAGAAGTCTCATGACGTTGCAGGCACACCCCATGACACTTGGGGGCTAATGCTCGTCGTTTTTATTGTTAATCATGGAAAGACCCGGCTCTCTCAAATAGATGAGCCGGCCCTTGGGGGCTACAGGTTGATTTTCTACATATATCAAGTATGGACGGTCTACATACAATAGACCCGGCTCACTCACTGAGATGAGCCGGCCCTTGGGGGCTACAGTATCATATATTCAGTTTTGACTATTTTTACTAAGTCCCAGCTCCGTATATGATACTGAGCCGGCCCTTGGGGGCTACAGTATGATCATCTGCCATTCCAGCAAGTCTCAAGCACATTCATACCCTCATATGCTCAAAACTTGGGGGCTATCTAAGTATATACAGAAGATAGGACGTAAGGAGCATGTTGGTACCTCATATTTTCTTTTAAGCATGTTGATCATGCTCGTTTCAACATCCCGGCTCTCAGCCAGCCGGGTCAAATATTGTCGATGAAGTTCTTCCACACCCAGTTCGTTGATGTCGGGAACTTCCAACTTCATCTTGCCTTTCACAGAAGGGGACGGCTCATCTTTGGCCGTGATTTTGGCCAATGTGTTAATCGTTTCTGGAGTTTTGAAGGCCTCTCCTGTGACGATCACTTCGGCGTCACCCAGTGGATGAGACGGAAAAACATCCTCCATCTCCATAGGACTGAAGCCTCGAGCAGGGCTTGGCGGGTTGACATTCTCCACTGGGTCATCTATTTTGCCTTGTCCTGTGATTGTTTCTACCATCACCAGCTCATTAAAATGAGCCGACTCAACCCTTTGGTCTGGGTTGTCCTCGCTCGCTGGTTCAGCTTGTGTCTCAGGAATCGTCCTTGGCGGGTTTTGAGCTTCAGGGCTGGCATCATCACCAGATGACCCGCCTGCCTTTTTCTTCTTTATGGCTGATTTCTTCTTGATGGCTTTGGCCCTGCAATCACATGAACATATTCAGATTGAGAAAATTTCACTATGACAAGTATAAAGACTACCAACTTACCCCGGCTTGATGACCAGTGGAGGAAGCTGTGAGGCGGTTGATTCTCTAGAGGAGGGCGATGTCTCCTGATAATTCGAGTCAGAAGGATTAAGAGGCTGCTTGAAAAGGCCGGCTCGAGGAAGAGATGGAGTTGGGCTATGAGGCACCTCAGTTCGTCGCTTGCGGGCGCCTGGCTCGTCAGATAAGTCGGCGGATAACTCTCCAGAGCTGCTTCGGAGCTTACGCTTGGATGTTCTGGCTTTTTGAGTTTTCTTCAAAAGAAATTGGGGATCTAAGTGAGCATCTTGATGAGAAAAAGGGACTTTATGGACGGCAGTCCGGGGTTTTCTTCGGATTTTGCGAATAGCAACCCGGAATTTCTTGGGGATAGGTTTTGGAGAGTCGGAATCTGAAGATATCAATGTTACCTCTGGTATGCCGGCTCGACTGGTGTCGGAGTTGTCCTGAGAATAAGGGGCGTCAGAAAGTTGAACGAACAAACGACCAAGTTAATCGAGCTCTACCTCGGCCTCGTCGTCAGCTGCCGGCTCATCAGCGTCAGCCGGCTCGCCTTCTTGTTCTGCTTGAGCTGGAGCAGGGTGGCGGAGTTTCTTCTTCCAGAATTTGGCGTCAACCTGCACGTTTGATGAGACGGATATTAGGATGAAGATGAATCAAAAAAGAGCAAAAGAAAATACAAAATACACTTACAGGGGGCATGGGATTGGTCTGACAGAAGGGAGCAACTCCAGTTGTCTTGCACTTATCCAAAGGCTCGCCCAGGAGCCTCTTCGTGGCTTTGCTTACTTCTCCAGCACATAAGTTGACCTGACTGAAGCGTTGCGCGTCGTTTGAGTCGCCGGTGTAATTGCACATCAAGTCACCCCGCCGGCTCAAGGGTTGAATGCACCAGCTTATCCAACACTGGGTTAGGTCGACTCCTGTGAGCCCGTTGGCTTTTAAAGCTCGCACCTTGGGATAAATAGAAGCAACCTGTTCCCGTTCTTCTTTCATCGGCCAACCCGGGAAAATGGTCGTTGCATCAAGCCGGTCCAGCCTGTAACCCGGCAGGGGATTCTCGCCTTCGGGGGCAGTGTTCTTACAGTAAAACCATGTCCTGTTCCACGCTTTTGGATGACTCGCCAGTTTGGCTTCTGGAAAGGGAGTGTTTTTCCGCCTCTGGACGGAAATTCTGCCAAGTTCTATATTGGGGCCATCTGCGAACTCGGTCTGGTGGTTGATGTAGAAAAACTCTCGAAAGAGGGGGACAGTTGGTTCCATCTGAAGGTAAACCTTGCAAAATACTTGGAATTGACAAAGATTGGTTAATGAATTGGGAGCAATGTCTTGAGGATGAAGGTTGAAGAAGTGAAGAAAATCCCGGAAGAATTTTGACCCAGGCGGTGAAAAACCCCTTTGAAGATGGTCTACAAAAATGACCACTTCTCCTTGAGCCGGTTGAGGTGTGCTTTCCTCTTCAGGCGCCCGCCAGCTAATTATATCCTGAGCCGGCAAAAGGCCTTGCTCTACCAGATCCTCAAGGACAAGTTTGGACACTTGGGATTTGACCTAGTTGCAGGCTTTATCAGTCTTGGCCATAATGAGACGCCTTAAAATTGAAATTGCGAAGAGGAACAATAAAGGTAAATTGGCGAGTCATCTTCATAAGTAATAAGCCACCCGGTTGTTCATGCTGTCAGCTCGAAAAATAAGAGGCAGCCACGGCTTGGGATGAGTCGGTATCTCTAATCAAAAATGATGAGTCGCCAGGATTAAGCCGGCAACGATATAGGTGAGCATGCTTATTCAAGTTATGACTAAAGTTATGCAAGCCATGACAAAGTGATGACGAGTCGGAACATCATGAGCCGGCTCAAATTATATGGAGACTACATTTTCTGCTAAGTGTTGCAAAAACAAGATTCAGATGAAGCAGTTACAGTTACAGATCTACAAAATAGCTCAAAAGGAAAATATTTGCTAGACCTAAGACGCGCACCGGAAGCGCAAGCTAATCTATTTGTGGGATTAAAAAACAATGTGAAGAGCCCAGATGCAAAAATGGTATTGTGATTGCAATCGGAGTATTTCTATAGATCACTAAGGGGTATCTAGATCTACTAAACTGAAGAACGGTGACGAACACCGATGAACTCCGCCGAACTAAGATGGATTGTGCAGAGGGGATGAGATGCCATAGATCTAATGGGAAGCTTTCAAATGCACCTGACGGCGGCGGTGACCGACCGGAGTTTCCCGGAGTGCTCCGACGATGATTTGGGGCGGCGTTGAGGTCGCGGACGAAGTGGCCGACGAGCTCGAGAAGGCGCGGCGCTGCTCTGGTTGCGAGAAGGCTCGGATGCGAGGAGGAAGAAGATGAAGCAGTAAAAAAAAGAAAACTGCGGCCCTTGAGGGTATTTATAATATGATAAGAAGGGGAAAAGGCAGGTGCGAAAACAGAAGAGGCACAGTAACTTTTTGGCGAAGAGGTGCCTCGATTCTCGCACCTAACAGATATACATCCAGATTTGCTATGACGTCACACTTAAGCACCGTTGATTCTGGAAGATGAAGTCCTGACACGAGGGAGCGAGGAATGCTAAGGTAAAGAGGTATTATGAGCCGGCAAGTTCATATGACCCGGAAGTACAACAAGACTGAAGATCGACGTGAATGAATCCACATCACTCTGGGGGCTAATGTTGGGGATATAACCCCACAGTATGACCCGCCCGTTTAGGGCCGGGTTATCCAGTGGCGGCCTAAAGAGAGTTGTGGCTATCAAGACTCCAAGGCCCATCTGGGCGACTCATAAGCGGGCCAGCTTGACGGTCCCGTACTTGACGCGGCGGCTTACCTAAGATGATGAGTAGGAGATAGATTAGGGCACGGGTCATGTTGGGACCCGGACTCTGTTGTAAGCCTGGGGCCTCGACCTGTATATAAAGGCGAGCCCCCCGAGGTAGAAAGATTAAGGTACAAGCTCTCGAGTACTAGGTTAGCCAAGTTGCATCCTTGTAATCGAGATCATCATCATCATCAAATAACGATCAAGCAGGACGTAGCCTATTACCTCCATTGCGAGGGGCCGAACCTGGGTAAACCCTTGTCTCTCGATTCCGATCAACCCCGTTCGAGTTACCACCTAGCTGCGATGGCCTCACGACTAAGTCCTTTCACCAGGACATCTGCTGTGACGAAACCACGACACTTGTGGTATTCGTGATCATCGTTATGCTATGCTCATTTGCATCCCGTAGACTAAATGATTTATCATTATTGAGGTTATGTTGTTAAATGGTTATGTTTCCCATCCATGGTTACACTGATATCATGCTCATCTGTATTGTTATTTCATTACGTATCTTATTGTGACTTAGCTCATCACCATTCAAGTTGAACCTGACATTAATCAAACTTGAATAAATCTGTTGGCTGAGTCATGGTGCCACCGTATCGAGCTCACCAGTGCAACCACACTTGCCTGGATGGGGAGGCCCTAATGCAGTCTATTGTCATGCCTCTCGCCGGAACCTCCAACTAGGGAAGGTTATGGGTGCGCGCTACCCTGATCAGGTAGGCGGCCATAGCCTTGTGTGCCCGAGTTGTATGGATCCAGAGTCCCCGTTTGGGACAGTTTTGTTATTGTGGCCACGACGGTGGCAGCCACAGAGGTGGCGGATGTCACGAGTTGACATCGGGGCTACCCAAGACATAGCCCAAAGGGGAGTTTGTGTCGGAGTGGCCGGGAGAGTGTCATGCAATAGATTGGTTTTGTCGGAATATCATTGGTCCACCCGAATGGGAGCACGAGGCCATGAGTTCCATAGTGTGGGTACAGTGTACTAACCTCTGCAGAGTGTATAATCTATCGATAGCCGCGTCCTCGGTCATGGACACAGTTCATAGTAGGTTACACTATGGGTCAACAGTAATAATAATCTGAATAATACCAACCCCGGTTCCATGAGAAAAGAAGTTGGTTGATCTTTATGTGGTCACGAGATGATCACGATGGTATTCTTGATGATGGTTGATCATGAGGTGATCGTGTGATGATCACGACGGTAAGAAAGATTGATACCTATGGTGGTTACGAGATAACCTCCGAGCAGAGTAAGTTGGTCCATGAGACCTTAAACGTCGACTCCCTTGCATGCTAGTGCTAGTATCATCTTGTTCATATCATGAATTATATGTACATGCCATGCTCATGTTGTTCTAGTAGTATCGTGTTTATCATTGATGATTAACCTATAAATGCCATGCTGTTGTATGTCTTGATTGCTTTGGTTGCTGTGAGCTTGTGAGTACATTCAAAGTACTCACCTGGCGTGTCATGCCAGATTGCAGGTGATGCCGTGATTGCTTGTTTGTCGAGGATCCCGAGGTTACGCTCTAGGATGCGTCCCAGCCAGAGTCCCTGCGGGGTGGAGTTCATCACCGTCGTTGTTGTACCGCTGCCAGAATTTATTCCGCTTCGAGATGTTCCGCTACTAGCATAGAACTACCATAGCAGGCGAAGTGTCGCCGTGCTCCGGTAACCTTTGTAATATCGGACCCTTGTACCCTCATTATTTATAATAAAGAGATGATTTGTTCTATGCCAAGCAGTGCTATATTCCAGAAGACTTGATCTCTGGGCTGGAATATGGGGTGTTCCGGTCTCTCTGAGCTAGGGTGCCACATTAGAGTTGGCACACGCAAA
This sequence comes from Elymus sibiricus, assembly GCA_039707655.1. Taxonomy (NCBI): domain Eukaryota; kingdom Viridiplantae; phylum Streptophyta; class Magnoliopsida; order Poales; family Poaceae; genus Elymus; species Elymus sibiricus. The sequence continues at coordinate 336,812,855 of CM077666.1, forward strand.
TTTACTTGGATCGACATTGAAATACCGCATATAGGTAGATATAGTGAACTCATTTGGCAAAACTTGGGTTTAAGGATTTTGGAATCACAAGAAGTATTTCCGCTTAGTACAAATGAAGGCTAACAAATAGATTGAGAAGCAACCAACCAAAAAGCGAAAACGGTCATAAACATGCATTGAACATAACTAACACCGAATAATGCACCATAAGTAGGATATAATTTCTTTGCATAACTATTGACTTAATGTGCATGCATAGGGAATCACAAACCTTAACACTAATATTCTTACTAAATCACAATTACTCACTAACATGACTCACATATCATCATCTCCATATCGCAAAACTATTGCAAGGAATCACACTTATCATATCCAATGATCTATATGAAAGTTTTTATTATATCCCTCTTGAATATTCATCACTTTGGGACCAAATTCATATCTTGTGCAAATAACCATTATTATCATCAACTCTCAAAAAGATTTAAGTGAAGCATGAGAGTGCAAATATTTCTTCAAAATTTCAATCTTATCAACTCTCAAAATAATATAAGTGATGCATGAGAGTTTATTTCTTCAAAATTTTAATCTTATCAACTCTCAAAATAATATAAGTGAAGCATGAGAGTTCAAATATTTCTTCAAAATATAGCCACCGCCGTGCTCAAAAAGATTTAAGTGAAGCACTAGAGCAACTGCCTAGCTCAAAAAATTTAAGTGAAGCACATAGAGTATTCTAATAAATTATGATGAACGTGTGGCTCTCTCAAATAGGTGTGTCCAGCAAAGATGATTGTGACAAACTAAAAAGCAAGCAAGGCAAAGACTCATATAATACACGATGCTCCAAGCAAAACACATATCATGTGACGAATAAAAATATAGCTCCAAGTAAAATTACCAATGGTTGGTAGAAGAAAGAGGGGATGCCTTCCGGGGCATCCCCAAGCTTAGACGCTTGAGTCTTCCTTGAATATTACCTTGGAGTACCTCGGGCATCCCCAAGCTTAGGCTCTTGCCACTCCTTATTCCTCCATCCATCGTGATCTCACCCAAAACTTGAAAACTTCAATCACACAAAACTCAACAAAACCTTTGTGAGATCCGTTAGTATAACAAAATAAATCACTACTTTAAGTACTGTTGCAAACCCATTCATATTTTATTTTTGCATTATACCTACTTTATTCTAACTTCTCCATGGCTTATACCCCCCGATACAATCCATAGTTTCAACAAAATAAGCAAGTAGTGCATCAAAAACAGAATCTGTCAAAAATAGAACAGTCTGTAGAAATCTATTTAAAAGCCATCCTTCTGTAACTCCAAAAATTCTTAAAAATTAGGAAAACGTGGGAAATTCATATACCAATACTGTGTAAAAATTTCAGATTTTTCTGACGATCCAGTACAGAAACAAAATTCCAGCACTGGACGCAAAACTTTCTGTTTTCCAAACAGCATCAATTATACTATCTTCCAAATCATCCTAAAGGCTTTACTTGGCACAAACACTAATTAAAAACACAAAAACACAATCATAACAGCAGCATAAATATGAAAACACACAATAACATAAAAAAAGGTAAAAAATTATTTTATTCATTGGGTTGCCTCCCAAGAAGCTCTTTCTTTATAGCCATTAAGATAGGCTTTGAGATTTCAATGATGCTCACATGAAAGATAAGAATTGAAACACAAAGGGAGCATCATAATACATGTGACAAACACATTTAATTCTAACATACTTCCTATGCATAGGCATTTTATATGCAAACAAATTATCAAGACGAGAAATATCTAGCATATGCAAAGGAGAGGAGTAAAACGTTGACAATCTCAACATAACGAGAGGTACTTTAGTAACATGAAAATTTCAACAACCATATTTTCCTCTCTCATAATAATTACATGTAGGATCATAATCAAATTCAACAATATAGCTATCATATAAAATTTTCTCTCCATGATCCACATGCATAAAATTCTTATAGTCTTCCAAAATAGTGGGATTAACATCAAATAAAGTCATGACCTCTGCAATCCCACTTTTATCAAAAATTTCATAAGATTGAACACTCTCCAAATAGGTGGGATTATTTTTACCTAGAGTTGACGCTTCCGAACCCACTTTCAATGTTATTGCAAACATTATTATCAATAGCATATTCATCATGAGGCTTAAATAAATTTTCAAGATCATAAGAAGCATTATCACCCCAATCATGATCATTTCAATAAGTAGTGGATATAACAAAATTATCATCCCCAAGCTCATAGTTTTGCATATTATTAGCACAATTGACATTAATAGAATTTATAATAACATTATTGCAATCACGCTTTTCATTCAAGGAGCTATCAAGTATGGGTGCTATAGCAATAATTTCATTTTTAACATAAGGAACTATAGCAAGTTCATCTCTATAAGCATCTTTAATATTGGCATCGTGGCCATAAGAATAGCAAGCATCACATTCATCAAGAGGGGATATTTCAATTGAATCAATGGAATCACAATCATCTATAGATTTATGCATATCATTATACTTTTCCAAAGCAGTAGACATTCTCTCAATAAATTCTTTAACATAGGCATTAGGAGCATAGTTTTCATAGCAATATTTAAGTATGTCAAAATTTTCAGATTTATAGAGAGTAATATCATACTTTTCAATCAAAGAAGCAACTTCATAAGCACCCTTAAAAGCAACAAATTCTTCAATTTGTTCGATATCATAGTAACTATAAACACCCTTAGCATAGGAAGATAAGATTTCATTATCATTAAACTCACATAGGTAGGGAAGGTGTTTTTTAGGGTTCTTAGAGCAACAAGTAAAATCATAAATTTCACATAGATTCCAAGCATAGCATAGCAAACAATTTATTTGACGCCATAAGAGTCTCCCTTTTTCAGACAAACGGCGACGCACAAAATGAGCATGCTCCTTTAAAGATTTTCCCTAAACTAAACTAGTTGGGGTTTCAGCACGAGCACAAATGGATCGAAGATGATCCAAGTAGAAAAATTTAAGTGGATCCATAGTATCTTATATTTTTGCTTTTAGTTTCTGTTCTTGTGTGTTCGACATGAAGGCAATAAAAGTAAGCAAGCAAGTAGAATTTTTTTTGTGTTTTTGCGATAAAACTTTTTAGAAGTGGGGGAGATGAAAACGAGAGGCAAAGGAAAATAAAATAAATGCAAGGAGATGTAAGTTTTATGCGTAGGTACTTGATAGATGTTGATGATGTCTCCCCGACAACGGCGCCAGAAATCCTTCCTGCTACTTGTAGCTTGCGTTGGTATTTTCCCCGAAGAGGAAGGGATGATGCAGCACAGTAGAGGTAAGTATTTCCCTCAGTTATGAAACCAAGGTTATCAATCCAGTAGGAGAATAACGCAACACCTCGTTAGCAATACCTGCACACAAACAACAAATCCTTGCACCCAACGCAAACGAGGGGTTGTCAATCCCTCGGTGGTCAATTGTAAGATTAAATTGTATGGTGATAGATAGATAGATTAAACAAAAATACAAAATAAAATAAATAAAAGAAAAGTGCAGAAAGGTATTTTTAGGGTTTTTAATATATGATTTAGATAGACCCGGGGGCCATAGTTTTCACTAGAGGCTTCTCTCAAGAAAATAGCATACGGTGGGTAGACAAATTACTATTGGGCAATTGATAGAAAAGCAAATAATCATGACGATATCCAAGGCAACGATCATGTATATAGGCATCACGTTCGAGACAAGTAGACCGACTCCTGCCTGCATCTACTACTATTACTCCACACATCGACCGCTATCCAGCATGCATCTAGTGTATTAAGTCCATAAAGAACGGAGTAACGCCTTAAGCAAGATGACATGATGTAGACAAAGTAAACTCATGCATGAATAAACCCCATCTTATTACCCTTAATAGCAATGATACATATGTGTCATGTCCCTTTCTGTCACTGGGATGGAGCACCGCAAGATCGAACCCATTACAAAGCACCTCTTCCCATGGCAAGATAAATCAATCTAGTTGGCCAAGCCAAATCAATAGATCGGAGAGGAAATACGAAGCTATAATAAGCATGCATAAAAGAGATCAGAGAAGACTCAAATAATATTCATGGATAATCTGATCATAAACTAACAATTCATCGGATCCCAACAAACACACCGCAAAAAGTGATTACATCGGATAGAACTCCAAGAACATCGAGGAGAACATTGTATTGAAGATAAAAAAGAGAGAAGAAGCCATCTAGCTACTAACTATGGACCCGAAGGTCTGTGATAAACTACTCATGCATCATCGGAAGGGCAGCAAGGTTGATGTGGAGCCCCTCCGTGATCGATTCCCCCTCCGGATGGGATCTCTCGAGAACAGAAGCTTGCGGCGGCGAAAAAAGTATTTCGTTGACTCCCCTATTGGTTCCCCGATTTTTGGGAATTTATAGTGGTGGAATTAGGTCAAAAGAGGCAGAGGTGGGCCCACAAGGCACCAGGGCGCACCTGCCCCCTCCCCAGGCGCGCCCTGGTGGCTCGTGGCCACCTCCTGGGGCTTCTGGCCTTCTCCTGAAGCTTCTAGTGTTGGTAATGTCCAGAAAAAAATCTCCAAAAAGTTTCATGGCATTTGGACTTCGTTTGGTATTGATATTCTGTAAAACCAAAAACAGGCAGAAAGCAGCAACTGGCACTGGGCACTAAGTTAATAGGTTAGTCCCAAAAAATAATATATAATTGCTGTAAATGCATATAAAAACATCCAAGATTGATAATATAACAGCATGGAACAATAAAAAATTATAGATATGTTGGAGACGTATCAAGACGCTTGATAATGACGGCCTGCCGGGCCTACGCCAGACGTTGCGCCCTGGGCCAAAGGTAGACGGGCCGGGATACCCTGGGTTCCACGGGTCCGACAACAGGCATGCCAACTACATGCTTGTTCTTATCTAGCATATCTCGTTCATTTCTAACAGGTTTAGCAATTCTAGCAGCCTTATCGCAAAAGTAAATAGCATGCCCATCTATATCATCAACCAAAAGATCTTTAACCAATGCAATATTAGGTTCAACCTTAATTTGTTCAGAAGGTCTAGGTGTTCTTATATTACTTTTGTTAACCATAGTTGAAGCTTTAGCTTGTTCCTTAATCCTAACAGGGAAAGGAGGTTTCTCAATATAAGCAGTGGGCACAACTGGATCAACATTGTAAACAATTGTTTTCTTCTTTAACAATAACGGGTTCTTCATTTAATTCAATAGGTGGATGATATTTAAACCATTTCTCCTTAGGGATATCAACATGAGCAGCAAAAGATTCACAAAAGGTAGCTACTATCTCAGAGTCAAGTCCATATTTAGTACTAAACTTATGAAAAGCATCAGTTTCCATAAAAGATTTAATACAATCAAACTCAAGATTTATACCTGACTCTTTACCTTTGTTGGTTTCCCAATCTTCAGAGTTGCGTTTAATTCTTTCCAGAAGATCCCATTTGAATTCAATAGTCCTCTTCATAAAGGAACCATTAGAAGAAGTATCGAGCATGGATCGATCATCATTAGAAAGCCGAGCATAAAAGTTTTGAATAATTATTTCTATTGAGAGCTCATGATTGGGGCATGTATGCAACATATATACTTAAGCCTCCCCCAAGCTTGAGCGATACTTTCTCCTTCACGAGGCCAAAAATTATATATATAATTCCGATCACGATGAACCAAGTGCATAGGATACAATTTCTGGTGAAATTCCAGCTTCAACCGGTTCCAATCCCATGTTTCAGTATCATCACATAGCCTATACCATCTCAATGCCTTTCCCTCCAAAGATAAAGGGAATACTTTCTTCTTAACTCCATCTCCAGATAGACCTGCAATCTTAAACAATCCACAAATTTCATCCACATATATCAAGTGCATATCAGGATGCACCGTTCCATCTCCTGCATAAGGATTAGCTAGCAATTTCTCTACCATACCCAAAGGAATTTCATAATAAATATTTTCATTAGGTTCGGTAGGTTGAGGGGAAACTCTCAATGCTTCCGTTCGAGGTGAAGATACCCCGAACAAGCCCCTCAAAGGATTACTTTCCATAGTGACAAGTGACAGTAAATTTCAGCACGTAATATAAATGTTTCCTTACCAAATTTCACTCACCAAAGGCGCTTCACTCCCCGTCAACGGTGCCAGAAAAGAGTCTTGATGACCCACAAGTATAGGGGATCAATCGTAGTCCTTTCGATAACTAAGAGTGTCGAACCCAACGAGGAGCAGAAGGAAATGACAAGCGGTTTTCAGCAAGGTATTCTCTGCAAGTACTGAAAGTAGCGGTAACAGATAGTTTCGGTAGCAAGATAATTCATAACAAGTAACAAGTAACAAGTATAATAAAGTACAACAAGGTGGCCCAATCCTTTTTATAGCAAAGGATAAGCCGGAATGAACTCGTATAATAAGCAAAGCATTCTCGAGGACACATGGGAATTTCATCTAGTCACTTTCATCATGTTTGTTTGATTCGCGTTCGCTACTTTGATAATTTTATATGTGGGTGGACTGGTGCTTGGGTGCTGTTCTTACTTAAACAAGCCTCCCACTTATGATTACCCCCTCTCGCAAGCATCCGCAACTACGAAAGAAGAATTAAAATAAATCTAACCATAGCATGAAACATATGGATCCAAATTAGCCCTTACGGAATAGCGCATAAACTAGGGTTTAACGTTCTGTCACTCTAGAAACCCATCATCTAATTACTACTCCACAATGCCTTCCCTTAGGCCCAAAGATGGTGAAGTGTCATGTAGTTGACGTTCACATGACACCACTAAAGGAAGCAACAACATACATATCATCAAAATATCGAACGAATATCAAATTCACATGATTACTTATGACAAGACTTCTCCCATGTCCTCAAGAACAAAAGTAACTACTCACAAATCATATTCATGTTCAAGATAAGAGGGGTATTGAATAGCATTATGGATCTGAACATATAATCTTCCACCAATTAAACCAACTAGCATCAACTACAGGATGTAATCAACACTACTAGCAACCCACAAGTACCAATATGAGGTTTTGAGACCAAGATTAAATACAAGAGATGAACTAGGGTGTGAGATGAGATGGTGATGGTAAAGATGTTGATGAAGATTGGTCCTCCCACGATGAAAGGATCATTGGTGATGTCGATGGCTTTGATTGCCCCCTCCTGGAGGGAAGTATCCCCGGCGGAATCGCTCCCTGGAGAGCAAAATAGCTCCTGCCCAGGTTCCACCTCGAGACGGCGGTGCTTCGTCCCAAAAGTCTTCTTTTGATTTTTTTTCTAGGGCAAATGGCTTCATATAGCAGAAGGAGGGGGCCGGAGGCCTGCCAGGGGCCCCACAAGCTCTGGGGCGCGCCCAGGGGGTAGGGCGCGCCCCCAGGCTTGTGGCTTCCTTATGGGCCCCCTCCTAGCAATTCTTTCGCCAGTATTTTTTATATATTCCAAAACAATTCTCTGTAAATTTTCAGGTCATTTGGAGTTGTGCAGAATAGCTATCTCTGTTTCACCCCTTTCCGGTCCAGTATTCCAGCTGCCGGCAATCTCCCTCTTCATGTGAATCTTGCAAAATAAGAGAGATAAGGCATAAGAATTATACCATGAAGTGAAATAATGATTAAAAACATATTAATTAACAGTAGGAAATCATGATGTAAATTGGACGTATCAACGCGCAGTGATGATGTCTCCTGGGGCAGCGTATTGTACCGCGGATATCCAACTTCTTCCCCCTTCGTACAGAGTAGGTAGCGCCAAGGTATCGGCCCTGTAGCAGCGTATGGAGAAGGTAAGCCGTCCTGTGCCCACTATGGGTGATCTCACCTCAACGAGGGCCTTGCGAGGGCCCATGCGCATTGACGGGTCATTCACCCCTATCCCCATGCTGACGCCGGCAGCAGGGAAGGAGGAATGGGATGCCACTCAACTGTCCAACAACAGGATATCCACCTTCTAGGCGGATCCGATAGTGCTCAGGTGCGACTTCCCAGGAATCCCGCGAGGTGCCTCCCGGGGTTGTTAGGGTCCTTCGTATCTTGAACAGCCCCCTAAGGGCTCACGCTATGGTCCGCAGGGAACGACGGGGCCTCCAGAGACCATCCGCCTGACGGGGCCGACCCGCGGTACCACCGTCAAGGTCCAGAATCCCAGGCCTACGATACCCGGTTTTGCTTGGGCCGACAGAGCTCGTCTGCAAGCATTGGAGGGGAATTCTTCTCCGGAGAAGCCCCCCGGCCAAGTTGGGCACCCCGATGAACTTGATATCTAGGACACTGCTCCGGCGTGTTCCCTGGGCAATGGTATGAGCAACACGCTTACTTCCTCGCCTACGCTGCCATTCTGTTGAGCATGGTCTGCGTCAGGATGGATATAGTGGCGGTCGCTTTGATAGATCGGCTTGGGACACACACTATCAGTTCAGAATGCCTAAAACAAATTTTCCTAAGTATGATGGCACACATCCTAAAATTTGGAAGGAGAAAGCAGATAAGTATTTTCACATGTTCAATGTTCCTAAAGAATACATGGTAGATTATGTTGTGTTACACTTCACAGGTACAGCAACACTTTAGCTGCAAACATATGAATAACATGATATCGATAATTGGGTGTACTTGTGTGTAGTAGTTTGTCAGAATTTTCAGAGAGACCTTTATTTTTCTCAAATGTCACAAACATTAGATATCAAGCATATAGGTGATGTGGATAGTTACTATAAGGAGTTTGAATAGTTACACCACCAACTTCTCACTCATAATCATACACTTGATGATTCTTTTTTTTGCTGCTAAGTTCTTGAAAGGATTGCGCAACAAATTTTGTTCTGCAATTATACTCCATAAACCTAAAACATTTGATGTGGCTTTGTCCTTGGCTCTCTTACAGGAAACTCAATTGGCTGAAAACAGAAATTATAAATATGAACAGGAGAAGTGGCATAATACTACTAGCCCAGGGAAATTGGGGCATCATCCTTCAAAGATTGCAGCTGGGGGAGTGATACGTCTCCAACGTATCTATAATTGATGAAGTATTCATGCCATGTTAGCAATAATTTTATATGGTTTCGGTGCACATTTATATGACTTTTATATGATTTTCATGGACTAACATATTGACCTAGTGCCCAGTGCCAGTTCCTGTTTTCTTCTTGTTTTTTGTTTCGCAGAAAAACCATACCAAATGAAGTCCAAATGCGATAATAATTTACGAAGATTTATTTTGGAATATATGTGATTTTTGGGAAGAAGAATCAATGCAAGACGGTGCCCGAGGGCTCCACAAGGCAACACGGTGCGCCCCCTGGTGCCGCGCCCTGTTGCCTTGTGGGCACCTCATAGGTCGGTTAACGCCCTTATTTCGCATTTAAGAAAGATAATTTCTAGATAAAAATCCCCTCAAAATTTCAGCCCAATTGGAGTTACGGATCTCCGGGAATATAAGAAACGGTTTTCGGCCAGAAACAGGATGTCGGTGTACTAAAGATCGGGTCCTTTAGTACCCCGTACTTGTGCACGGACAGTTGTAGCCATACCTGCGGCATGGCCTGCCGGAGGACGGCTGGAGACAGATGCAAGACATCAAGAAGGCGTTAAGCTAAAGATCAGAAGACCGAAGGCTGGGCGTCCGGCAAGATCTTGCCGGGCTGGCCCGTCGAGCCCCGGCAAGATCACCCGGCAAGATTCCACCGCTTCAGCACAGTGCCGCCGCTCCAGCGGAGTGACCAGCCTGTCGTTTAGGGCTTGTCCTCCTGGTTGCGTGTTGCGGTGCTGGCCACAGAAGGGGTTAAGCGGTGCTGATGGGACGAGTCCTTTTTCCCATCCCCAAGAAAGGCAGGGACACCTGTTCAGAGCATTGAACGCGTCTTGTCCTAAGGCATTTGTCCTAAGACGTTTGTCCTAAGGCGTCAGTTGTAATCATTAGATACTGTAGATACTTTACACCTCTTGTACTTCGCCACTGTTGGAGACCTCTTGGACATATAAAAGGAGGCCCAAGGCGTAGCTACAGAAGGGGGGGGGGACAGATCGAGGCGGATCTTTTCGAGCCCATTCTGCATGCGTAGCTGCTACTGTAGCTCCCAGAACTTGGCCAAGAACATCCACAGTAATACAACCAAGCAGGAGTAGGGTTTTACGCTTCCGAGCGGCCCGAACCTGGGTAAAATCCCCTCGCGTTGATCGTTAGTTCCGCTCTTTGTGCTGTCCTTTCTCCCTTGCCGAACCGTAAAGGGATCCTTCGATCCCATAGGTATCGTTTCCCTGACATCTTTGGCGCGCCAGGTAGGGGGGAAAAGGTTGCGCGAACCCGATCTAGCGGTCGGCGCACCAGTTCTTGATCATCTTTCATCGCCATGGCCCCCAAGAAGAAGGGTTTCACGGCGGGTGGTGGCGCGGGCGCTGGTGGAGGAGGTGGAGGTCTTGAGCCTCCGCGACGTTCTGGCGATCCAAGCCAGGCGAGCGCCAGGTCCAAGGACAAGGCCGCGCTACCTACGGGTGGTGCAGCAATCTCCAAGGACGGGACGACGCCTTCCAAGACACCCACGCCGGCGCATGCACCGCGGCCTTCTCAAGACGCGCGCGACGTGCAGCACCGTGACGTCGGTGGTTCCAAGCATCCCCATGGGAAAACCCCTGCGCATCACTCTGGCCAAGATCCACGTCAACACGCTGGTGGAAGCCGCGCGCGGTTGCAGGACCGTGACGGCGCTCCTTCTAACCCAGTTAGGAGTTTGAGCACCTCACGTTCTTCGCATCTTTCACCGCCGCCTACACCAGCAGAAGCGTTGGCGCGAGCTCAGCTGCTCCTAGACTTCCCTCCCGCTGCGGAGAAGCTAGATGAGTGGAGAGCTGCCATTCAGAGCCTCATCGGTCTAGCCAACAACGACAGGCCGCAGCAAGCAGAGCCTTCGCGGCGGCAGTCTACTGGACCAGTGCGGGCCGATGGCGAGAAGACCGGAGGCGGTGCATCTACGATACGCTCCCCTCCACCACATCAAGAGCGGTCGCTAACTCGGCGGGTCGACGCCCGTGATGACGATTCCACGGCGTCGTCCGATCCGCGGGTCCGCCGCGATCAACGTCTGATTCTTCGGGAACGGCAGAAGGAGGACGCTCGAACCACCATCGAGCGGTGACGGGAAGCGCGCCGTCAGTCCGACAAGCGCGCGGGACCCACTGTCGACGAGCCCGCGCCAGGGTATCCTGGTAGCCTGCCTTATGAGGTGGGCTGTCCAGCGTTTACTCGTGAGCTGCAGCGAGTCCAGTGGCCCAACTCCCGCTCTTTTAAGCCGGAGGTGTCGGAGAAGTACGACGGCAAGACTCACCCGTCAGAGTTCCTGAGCATCTACACCATTGCGGTACGGGCTGCTGGGGCTCGAGACGACAAGATCCTCGCCAACTACTTCCCGTTGGTGCTGAGGCCCAACGTCAGGTCGTGGTTGATGCATCTGCCGGAGAATTCTATTTCCTCCTGGGCAGATCTGTGTCATGAGTTTGTTGGCGCCTTTACTGGCGGCCACCAAGCTCCTGGCCAAGAAAGTGACTTGCATATCATTCCCCAGAAGGATGGCGAAACCTTGCGCAAGTACATCCAGAGGTTCAGCCGTATCCAGCACAACATTCCAGACGTTCATCCTGCCGCTGTCATCAGCGCCTTCCATCAGAATGTGCGCAACCGCAAGATGCGGGAAGAGCTTGTGATGAACAAGGTCAGAGATGTCGCCGAGCTTTACGCTCTGGCTGACAAATGTGCTCGGGCAGAAGAAGGAAGGAGACTCCCCGGCGAGAACGCTGGCGCAGGAGTCGACTCCGAAAGCGAAGACGCTGCTGCCCCGGCAAAGAAGGGCCGACGGAAGAATAGGAAGCGCAAGGGCAAGGCCGTGCTTTCCGTCTAGAGATCCGGCAACCCCGGCGCCGCCAAGAAGGCCAAGGCTGACGACCCCGGCAAGGAGGTTGCCGGGTGTGCCGCATGTCAGGCCTTGGCGGCTGCCGACAAGCCGGAAGGCTCCGCCAAGTAGTATTGGAAGATCCACCGCACCAAGGGCCACGATCTCCAAAACTGCCGGCAAGTTGAGGAGCTTGTCGAGAAGCAGAGAGCCGAGTATGAAAGGCGAGACAAGGAGAAGGCCCAGGATGGCACTGGAGGGTCCGGCAAGAAGCACGGTCGAGGAGGTCGCCGCGGCAAGGCCAAGCAACAGAAGGAGCGGCCCGCCCGAGGCCGCGACAAGGAGCAGGGGGATGATGATGATGATGCAGAGGGCGACGAGTCCAGCGAGCACGAGTTCCAGAAGGCGACAGAGGCCATGTGCGTTGACGGAGGCACCTCGTTGCATTCCTCTCACCGCCAGCTCAAGTAGTGGGCGCGCGAGATTAATGCAGCTGAGCCCTCGCTCGATGCCCGGAAGCCCTTGAAATGGTCCAACACGCCTATCATTTTTTACGCCGAGGACCACCCTGATCGCACAACTGCGGTCGGGTGCTTGCCGTTGTTGGTTTCACCAACGATCCGCAACCTCATGGTGACAAAGATGTTAGTTGATGGTGGGGCCGGCCTAAACCTGATCTCGCCCGATGTGATCAAGAGATTGCAAATTCCCGACGAAGATCTCGAGGAAACAGGCTCATTCCAAGGGGTCAATCCAGGAAGGAACCAGCCGAAGGGCAAGATCACCCTGCCAGTGACGTTTGGCAGCGAGTTGAACTTCAGGACGGAGAAGATCGTCTTCGACGTCGCCAAGATTCCATTACCGTATAATGGGATTCTTGGTCGCCCGGCGCTGGCCAAGTTCATGGCGGCATCGCACTACGCCTACAACGTGCTGAAGATGCCCGGGCCGATGAGCGTCATCACCATCCACTCCGACAAGAAGGATGCACTTATCTGCACCGACAAACTCTACCGGGAGGTAGTTGCAGCATCTGCCGCCAAGGCACCTGCTCCTGTCGCTGAAGCTCCCGGGAAGAAGAAGAAGCCCTGCAAGACCTCTAGCACCCACTCCGGCAAGAGCACCTCCTCGGAGTGCTGCGCTCCCGTTGAGGACGTGCCGGAGAGCTCTGCCGGCAAGATCAATAAATCCAAGGCTGCTCCACCAGAGACCAAGAAGGTGCCCGCCAAGGAGGATGGTACGGGAGGAACTTTCACCATAAGTTCCACCCTCGATGACAAATAGGAAAGCGCGCTCGTTGCCTTCCTGCGGGCGAATATCGATGTGTTTGCATGGCAACCATCTGATATCCCCGGTGTTCCCAGGGAGGTAATTGAGCACCACCTTGCTGTCTGCCCTCACGCGCGGCCCGTCAAGCAGAAGATCAGGAAGCAAGCCTTGGAGCGGCAAGAGTTTATCGCCGAAGAGATCAGAAAGCTCGAAGCAGCAGGTCTGGTTAGAGGAGTCCTCCATCCGACGTGGTTGGCCAATCCAGTTGTAGTGCGCAAGGCGAATGGGAAGTGGAGGCTGTGTATCGACTATACTGATATCAATAAAGCCTGTCCAAAGGATCCTTTTCCCTGGCCGCGCATCGACCAGATTGTGGACTCCACTGCCGGCTGCGATTTGCTGTCATTCCTTGATGCATATTCGGGCTACCACCAGATTTTCATGTCCAAGGAAGACGAAGAGAAGACCGCATTTATCACCCCATGTGGCACGTATTGCTTCATACGTATGCCTTTCGGGTTGAAAAGTGCTGGTTCGACCTTCGCAAGAGCTGTCCAGATTGGTTTCGAGACCCAGCTTCATAGAAATATGGAAGCTTATATGGATGACATAGTGGTCAAGACCAAGGACAAGGCAACTCTCATTCAGGACTTAGAAGAGACGTTTGCAAATCTGCGCAGGATCAATCTGAAGCTCAATCCCGAGAAGTGCGTGTTTGGCGTTCCATCCGGCAAGCTTCTCGGGTTCTTTGTGTCTCAACGTGGAATTGAAGCCAATCCCGACAAGATCAAGGCAATTGAGCAGATTGAAGCACCAAGACGTGTCAAAGATGTGCGCCGGCTTGCCGGCTGCGTTGCTACTCTGAGCAGGTTCATCTCCAAGTTCGCTGAGCAAGCCCTGCCCTTTTTCAAAATCTTGAAGAAGGCAGGACCAATGAAATGGACTCCGGAAGCGGAGGCAGCGCTGCAGGACTTGAAGAGGTACCTCTCCTCTCCGCCAACACTGGTCGCACCTAGGCCACAAGAGCCATTGCTGCTGTATCTAGCGGCAACGAATCAAGTGGTTAGTGCTGTGCTAGTGGCGTAGATAGGAGCAGACGAAGAGGCAGCAGCAGCGGCAAGCCCGTCAAGCGACAAGCCAGAACCATCCCCGGCAGAGTCTGGTGCCGACAAGACAGAGCCCGCGCAGTCAAGTGAAGCAGTGTAGAAGAAGAAGATGGTGCAGCGCCCAGTCTATTTTGTCAGCTCCCTTTTGCAGGGGGCTAGGTCAAGATATTCTGGTGTGCAAAAGCTGCTCTTCGGCCTCCTTATGGCCTCGAGGAAGCTGCGCCATTACTTCCAAGCACATGAGATTACCGTCGTCACTCGCTTTCTGCTGCAACGAATTTTGCGGAATCCAGAAGCAACCGGCAGGATTGTGGAGTGGGCGTTGGAGCTGTCATGCTTTGGCCTCAAGTTTGAAAGCACTTCGACTATTCAGAGCAGAGCCTTGGCAGAGTTCATTGCAGAATGGACACCAACGCAAGACGAAGAAGTTCAAGAGTCGGTTGTCCCCGGCAAGGAAACAGATCGCGAATGGATTATGTACTTTGATGGGGCTTTTTCTCTGAAAGGCGCCGGTGCTGGCGTGCTGCTTGCCGTACCCACCGGAGAGCACCTCAAGTATGTGATTCAGATGCACTTTCCCCAGGAGAGATCAACGAATAACACTACAGAGTATGAAGGGCTGCTTGCCGGTCTCAGGATCGCGGCAGACCTTGGGATCAAGAAGCTCATCGTCAGAGGTGACTCCCAGCTTGTCGTCAGGCAAGTCAACAAGGATTACCAGAGCCCGTTGATGGAGGCTTATGTCGATGAAGTGAGAAGGCTGGAGGAGCGTTTTGACGGTTTGCAAACAGAGCATGTTCCTTGAGCAGAGAACTGCATTGCTGACGACCTGTCGAAGCGTGCTGCCCTTAAGTTACCTGTGGAACCAGGAATTTTTGTGCTCCGCCTGACTCAGCCATCCGTAACACCACCGACGAGGCCGGACAAGAGAAGTAAGTTAAGTACCGGCAAGTACTTCCCGGCAGAGCTTCCAAAAGCCGCCGACAAGAAAGTTGCCTGGAACGACACGGTTGCCGGTGAGCAGCAGCTTCGCACAGAGCCTCATGTTCTTGCCGCAGAAGTACGCGCCCCTGCAGCTGAAGATATGCCGGTTGCCGGTGAGCAGCGGCTTCGTGCAGAGCCTCAGGTTGTTGCCGCAGAAGTATGCGCCCCCGCAGCTGAAGATATGCCGGTTGCCGGTGAGCAGCGGCTTCACGCAGAGCCTCAGGTTCTTGCCGCAGAAGTACGCGCCCCCGCAGCTGAAGATATGCCGGTTTCCGGTGAGCAGCAGCTTTGCGCAGAACCTCAGGTTCTTGCCACTGAAGCAAGCGCTCCCACGGCCGAAGAGATGCCTTTAGTCCTTGTCGTTGAGCCACAGGCTCTGGCATGGGCACAGCACATAGTTCATTTCCTTCAGACATGAGAACTCCCTGAGGAACAGGAAGAAGCGGAGAAAGTAGCCCGTCAGTCTAGTATGTACCAGTTCGTCGACGACGTCCTGTACAGAAAGAGACCCAACGGTGTGAAATTGAAGTGCATTCCTCGGGAGGATGGACTAGAGCTGTTGGCAGAGATTCATGGAGGCATATGTGGCTCCCACATAGGCTCGAGAGCTCTTGTCGGCAAGGCATTCTGGCAAGGTTTCTTCTGGCCCACTGCTCTCCAGGATGCAACTGCACTAGTAACCAAGTGTGAAGCGTGCCAGTTCCATTCAAAGCAACTTCATCAGCCAGCTCAAGCTCTTCAGACAATCCCTCTTTCCTGGCCCTTCTTGGTCTGGGGACTCGACATACTGGGTCCTTTCCCCCGCGCTGCCGGGGGCTTCGAGTACTTGTACGTTGCTATCGACAAGTTCACGAAGTGGCCGGAAGTGGAAGCAGTGAGAAAGGTGACAGCACAGTCATCGGTCAAGTTCTTCAAGGGAATAGTGTGCCGGTTTGGTGTGCCGAACAGGATCATCACCGACAATGGCACGCAGTTCACAAGCCGCACCTTTATGCAGTACGTCCAAGACCTTGGCGGCAAGATCTGTTTTGCCTCCGTTGCTCACCCGAGAAGCAACGGCCAAGCAGAGAGGGCAAATGCTGAAGTGCTGCGCGGTCTCAGGACCAGAACTTTCAACAAGCTGCACAAGTGCGGAAGACGCTGGATTGATGAGCTGTCGGCGGTTCTTTGGTCAATCAGAACGACACCAAATTGAGCTACCGGCCAGACTCCCTTCGCCCTGGTCTACGGGGCTGAAACAGTTCTCCCCACGGAACTCATATACGGGTCACCTCGAGTGCTCGCTTATGATGAGCTCGAGCAAGAGCAGCTGCAGCAAGATGACGCTCTGCTCCTTGAGGAAGATCGTCTTCGGGCTGCTGTGCGTGCTGCACGCTACCAGCAAGCTTTGCGCCGCTATCATAGCCGCAAGGTTCATGCCCGGAGTCTTGAGGAAGGCGACCTTGTTCTTCGGCGCGTTCAGTCGGCCAAGAATTCCAACAAGTTGACGCCGAAGTGGGAAGGCCCTTATCGGGTAGTACGAGTCACCAGGCCTGGCGCTGTCCGTCTGGAGACCGAAGATGGCGTGCCAGTGAGCAACTCCTGGAATATCGAACATCTTCGTAAGTTCTACCCATAAGGCGCGGTTGCCGGTTAGCAGCAGTTTCGCGCAGAACCTCAGGTTCTTGCCGCAGAAACGCTCCCGGCAACCACCTTTTGTACAAGTCTTGCCGATGCAGCATGTAATCCTTTGTACAAAGCCAGGCGAAGACCCTGTGCATAGTTTAATTAAGCTAAGTGTTTTACAATTCTTGTCGATTTCATGTCATTTTATATGCATGCTTATCTGAGATGTTGTATTGCGCTTGCTTCCGGTAAGAGCTAATGAACCGCCAAGGTTCCATATTTTCTCTTCTTTCTTTTTCTCAAAAGGATAGAAGGTTCCCTCGCATGCAAGTTTGCCGGGGGGGAGGATGGTATGGATACCGACAGGCGATGTTCAAGGTTGACATCTTGCCGGAAGAAGAACAGCAACGAAAAGCTAAGTTGCAGAAACCCTTTAAAACAGATTTTTGTTGTAAGGCTATCCTCCTTGAACGATTTCGACTCTTGTATGGAAAACCTGCACGCGATGGAACCTTGTCATGATCGGTCGCACCCTTACTCTGTTTCGAGTCCGCTCAACAGTTTAGGTGGCTGCACTGAAAACGTCAAGGTTTCTTGCCGGTAGCTGCGCCTCCAGCAGGCTACTGAAGTCCCGAACCCTGCGCTCGCGGGGGTGTGCACCGGCAAGTTCCCAGCATAAGCGTAGGGCATACACCATACAGAAAGAAATCAAACGAGGGGAATAGCGTACATTAATCCAAACATAGCAAGTTATATTACATCGATAGTTGCCGCGTTTCTAACTAAAGATAAATTATCTTTGGCATGGAGCGATGGCGACAAGATAAAGAGAAACAGCTAATCCCGGCGATCGCCTTCAACCCTCTTGACTTGGCTCACCCTGTCAATGATGGGCGCGGCAAGTTCTTCGAGTACCTTGATGTCCACATCCTTCGGCAAGCGTTTGAAGACGTTGGAGAGGTTGATGCCGGGGTTCTTGTGCACAACTTTGACCAGCACCTCGCGGAGGACGGCCTGGCAGAGCTTGCGGGATTCGTTCGCCAGCTGGGATGTTCGGTCAGAGTGAAGCTGCTCCAAGGCTTCGAGCATGCGGTCAAAGAACATGGTCAGCCTGGCGCTTGTGGACACCCTGTCGTCAGAAGAATATCTGAAGCCTTGCAGACCCATGATGGACAGTTGCGCGGCAAGCTTCTTTGCAACGTCGATGAGCTTCTCAGTCCAGATCTGAATGCCTGCCACATAGTCGTTGTGTGTGGCGGCAGCACTCTTGAGCAGCTCCTGTTCATTGTGGAGGTCTTTGATCAAGGTCTTCTCCCGACCCCTGGCGGTCTCGAGGGTCTCCTTCAGCGTGGTCAGCTTCTGCTCCAGATCAACGATGGATTCCTTGGCGGAGGTGAGCTGCTGAGTCTTCTCGGATGCGGCAACCTGGGCCTCCATCAAGCTGTGAAGAGCTTTATCTCTTTCGGCTTCGAGTGTTGAGACCTTCTTGCTGTGATCCTCGAGATCAGCCTCTAGCTTCTTCACCTTCCCCTCCAGCAAGCTCTTGGCGGCCTCTGCAGCTCCGGCAGCATCGACGGTTTCTTTCAGTTTGCTGGCGTGATCTTCAGTCAGAGCTCTGAGCGTCTCCATGTGTTTCTGCTCTAGCTCCTGGGTCCGCTGCGCGACAAGTTTCTCGATCTCCTCATCCTTCCTGTGGAGCTTGGCAGTGAGCGCCTCCTCGCGAGCAGTAAGGTCCTCTTCGTGAGCATCGAGCCCGATGCAGCGCTCCGTCAGGCGAGCTTCTGCTGCGGCGGCCTGCTGTGCAGCCTCCTCCTGTGCCTTCTCGGCATCAGATTGC
The DNA here is from genome assembly GCA_039707655.1 of Elymus sibiricus. NCBI lineage: Eukaryota > Viridiplantae > Streptophyta > Magnoliopsida > Poales > Poaceae > Elymus > Elymus sibiricus. The sequence goes on from CM077666.1 coordinate 336,831,609, forward strand.
TTCATGAGGAGGTCGTTCCAGTTCTTGCTCAGCTATTCCCGAGCAGTCTTCAGCTCTTGGAAGGCCTCAGCATACCAAGCCTGCATCTCCTCGACGCGCTTTTGGAAGTCCGCCTCTGCTGCATCAACAACCGCTGCCCTGGAATCCAGCTTATCCTTCCGGGCGCGGTAGAGTGCCTGGAGCTTCTGATAGTTGTTGTGCACGGCTTGGAGTAGCTGCTCTTCCTTGGGTTCACTACTGCTAGCGGCGGCGATGACGTCTCCATCCAGAGTTTCTCCTTCCACCGGTGCCCCAGTGCTTGCCGTCCCTGGCATGCTGATGAACAGGTTGTCGCCGACCTTGAGGTAACTGCTTGACGGGGGCACGTCAGATGTTGACGGTTGATCTTCACCGGCAGCTGGGGGCTCCGCGACCGGTGTGGCGCCAGGCGCTCCTGCGGCAGGAATGTCGTCAGTGCGGTCGTCGATCTCCTTGCCGGTCCCCTGAGCAGACTTCTTGGCGGTCTCTTCCTGTGCGGCCTTGGCGGCCTCGTCCGCTGCGACCCTGTCGGCCTCAACAGCAGCGTCCCTGGCGGTCCCCTCGATGACGGTTTCGACATCCATGGGTTCCTCCAAGAGGAAATCTGGAAGCCCAGGAAGGGAAGCAAGATGAGACCAAGATTGAAGTTCAAGAAGACAAAAAAAAAGAGAAAACAGGAATAGCAAGTACTCTGAGGCAAGCGGTTTACCTGCGTCGAGCTGCTGAGGAGGGTTGCTGGAGCCAGTGCTCGCTGGATCTTCTTCATCGCGGTAAAGCTCGCTTGCCAAAGACTCATCTCTGGGCGGTGTAGTCGATGGCGGCGGCACATCACGGATGGTTCCCATTGGTACTCCTTGTTGCCGCTCCGCTCCTGCACGCCCGGAGATGTCAGCAGTGAAGATACGCACCCCGGCACTTGCCAGCGGAAAGTGCATGACAGACTCACGCTGGGGGCTGCGCCGGGGGCTGTGTTGAGGACTGCGTTGTGGGCTCGACTCTGGGCTGATGTTGATCGTTTCTGGCGCACCTGAGGTGCTTGCCGGCGGTTCGTCGCCCGTTGAGGTCTTCGCCCTCTTCGCTGTCCTTTGCGCCAAGGTTTCTGCATCTCTGTGGAGACAAGCCAAAGTGAATTAGTCAAGTGAAGCCAGAAATACAAGAATTATAAGGCGTGGCAAGGCCCTTACTCTTCTTCTTCGGAATCCAAGGCAAAGAGGTCGAAGACGACTTCCGCTTCGGCACCTGGGCGAGGAGGTGGAGAAGGAGACCTGGTGCACTTGGCTGCAGCGGAAGCAGTAGGTTGCTGCGACCCTGCTGCTCCAGCCGCTGGTGCCGTCGTATGGGACGCTCCCGCCGCACCAGTTTGTGCCACGGTCGAGCATGTCGTACGTCGCACGGGCGGTTGTTGGGCCTCTTGCCGCTGCGCGGCCTTGCCGGCCGCCTTCTTGCCGGGAACCTCATCTCTTGAGGGAGGCTGACTTGCTGGGGCGCCAGAGCTGGTTTTTCGAAGAACGCGCTTTTTCTTCCCTGGAGTTGGGGGCTCCTCGTGCGGCTGCTCCTCGGTTGCGCCCTCGACGGTAGAGCCCCCGGCAACCATGCCGCTTTGCTCCCCGGCAACTTCCTCTTGCTCGGAAGAGGTCTCCTCTGGCACCGTCTCTTCTTCACTGGTGTCTCCTCCCGTGAAGCCAAAGTCGCCGGCCTCCGCGGCAAGGTTTGCCTCTTCCGCCCTGCTAGCAATGTAAGCTATTTCTTCATCAGTGGTGGGACGGATAAGTTTGGGATCTTCCCGGATGGCCCTCTCCGACAAGTTGTCGAAGAACTCCTACACTTGCTCTGGAGGCGGCTCTACCCAAGTCCCGTCAAGGCCGTGGGCGTTGCACACTGGCATCATAGCAATGATGGAGCTCAGAGCAGAGTTGTTGCACAGAGGCACGACTCCAGGCGGCAACATGAATCTCCCGTCAGGCCTGAATAGCTTGTGGCAGAGATACATGTGCTGCAAGACCGTGAAGTTGTGATTCAAGCCAGGGCGCAGCCTCATAATATCTGTTGCGTTCTTGAAGTCCCAGGCTGGCCTCCCCTTATTGTGCAGAGGAGCGATGCGCCGGCGAAGGAAATCTGCGCCGACCATTTCAATCGTGAGCCCGGCAGCCTTCAGGCGGTGGATCCTGGTGATTGCAATTGTGAGCTTCTTGTCTTCAGGGTCGAGGTCGCTCCAATTCTCACCACGGGCCACCTTCTTTTGCCGGGGCACGCAGAATGGCTGAGGGTCTTTCTCCTGGATCCAGCACCACTCGGATCGCCACTCATCCCACTGCTTGCGGTAGAGACCCCCTGGGTATATATCCTTGTTCCATGTCCTTGGAATCCAAGTGATAGATCTAGAGAGGGCGTCTCCTGCCTCGATGCGGGGGATGAAGTAGTGGCGGAAGAGGGCCGTGTTGGGGACCACTCCGGCAAAGTTTTCGCAAAGATGCGCAAAGACAGACATGCATGTTACGGCGTTCGGCGTGAAATCCAAAAGGCGGAACCCGTACGTGTACATGATGTCGACGAAGAAGTCGGAGAAAGGAGGACAGAGCCCGCAGTAAAAATAAGCAGCGAAGAAAGGGTATCTATTCGCGCCGCCCCCGGCGGAAGCCGAAAGCGCGCGAGTTTTGGGATGGCCATTTGTCTTCTTCCCCCATACGCACCTGTACTAATTAACCAAGGTGTGCCCGTCAAGCGTCGGGTCGTAGACGGCGCGCTCTCTCCGCATCCGCACCAGATCCCATTCATCTGCTCCTGCGGCTGAGCTGGCGGCTTTCGCCGCTTTGCCCTTGCCTGCTTTGGGCGGCATGGCGGCAGTGGAAGCGGAGTCCGAAGGTGGCGAGGGCGTGCGGGTGGCGGAAGAATGGAGGAGGCGCGTTTCAGGCTGGTGGAGGAGGACGATGGCAGTGTCCAGATTGGAAAAGATGAGAGGTAAATGAGCAGCACCCCTGCGGATTTCCTTTTTACGGGGAAGGAGCGGAGGTTGCGGTCATTCCGCGCACGTCCCCCACGTTCCGCATTCAACGCGCGTCGTGGGAGGGCGCAGTAAATGAGAAGATTATGATAGTAACTCCTGCCACGCGTGCCCGTGCACTGTTTTGGGCCTAGCCCAACAACGCCTCGCACCCGTGTATAGCCTAGGCCCGGGGGCTCCTGTCGGTGTACTAAAGATCGGGTCCTTTAGTACCACGTACTTGTGCACGGACAGTTGTAGCCATACCTGCGGCATGGCCTGCCGGAGGACGGCTGGAGACAGATGCAAGACATCAAGAAGGCGTTAAGCTGAAGATCAGAAGACCGAAGGCTGGGCGTCCGGCAAGATCTTGCCGGGCTGACCTGTCGAGCCCCGGCAAGATCAGCACCCGGCAAGATTCCACCACTTCAGCACAGTGCCGCCACTCCAGCGCAGTGACCAGCCTGTCGTTTAGGGCTTGTCCTCCTGGTTGCGTGTCGCGGCGCTGGCCGCAGAAGGGGTTAAGCGGTGCTGATGGGACGAGTCCTTTTTCCCATCCCCAAGAAAGGCAGGGACACCTATTCAGAGCATTGAACGCGTCTTGTCCTAAGGCGTTTGTCCTAAGACGTTTGTCCTAAGGCGTCAGTAGTAATCATGAGATACTATAGATACTTTACACCTCTTGTACTTCGCCACTGTTGGAGACCCCTTGGACATATAAAAGGAGGCCCAAGGCGTAGCTACAGAAGGGGGGGGACAGATCGAGGCGGATCTTTTAGAGCCCATTTTGCATGCGTAGCTGCTACTGTAGCTCCCAGAACTTGGCCAAGAACATCCACAGTAATATAACCAAGCAGGAGTAGGGTTTTACGCTTCCGAGCGGCCCGAACCTGGGTAAAATCCCCTCGCGTTGATCGTTAGTTCCGCTCTTTGTGCTGTCCTTTCTCCCTTGCCGAACCGTAAAGGGATCCTTCGATCCCATAGGTGTTGTTTCCCCGACACAGGAGCGCAGAAACAGAAGAGAACAGAGAGAGAGATCCAATCTCGGAGGGGCTCCTGCCCTCTGGGATCCATGGCGGCCAAGGACCAGAGGGGGAAACCTTCTCCCTTCTAGGGGGAAGGCCAAGGAAGAAGAAGAAGGAGGGGGGCTCTCTCCCCCTCTCTCCCGGTGGCGCTGGAATGCCGCCGGGGCAATCATCATGACGGCGATCTGCACCAACAACTTCACCGCCGTCAACACCAACTCTCTCCCCCTCTATGCAGCGGTGTAACACCTCTTCTCCCTGCTGTAATCTCTACTAAAAAATGGTGCTTAATGCTATATATTATTATCCAATGATGTGTGGCAATCCTATGATGTTTGAGTAGATTCATTTTGTCCTATGGGTTGATTGATGATCGTGATTGGTTTGAGTTGTATGTTTTATTTTGGTGCTGTCCTATGGTACCCTCCATGTCGTGCAAGCGTGAGGGATACCCGCTGTAGGGTGTTGCAATACGTTCATAATTCGCTTATAGTGGGTTGCGTGAGTGACTGAAACACAAACCCGGGTAAGGGGTTTGTTGCGTATGGGAGTAAAGAGGACTTGTTACTAAATGCTATGGTTGGGTTTTACCTTAATGATCTTTAGTAGTTGCGGATGCTTGCTAGAGTTCCAATCATAAGTGCATATGATCCAAATATGGAAAGTATGTTAGCTCATGCCTCTCCCTCATATAAAATTGCAATAATGATTACCGGTCTAGTTATCGATTGCCTAGGGACAAATCCTTCTCTTGTGTTACAAAAGCTTTCTACTAAACAACTAACTTTTATTATCTTGCAAATTACTCGTAGCTTTATTCTCGCTAAGTACTTCTAGTTTTATCCGTGCAAATTTATCCTACTACACCTACAAAGTACTTCTAGTTTTATTCTTGTTCTAGGTAAAGCGAACGTTAAGTGTGCGTAGAGTTGTATCGGTGGTTGATAGAACTTGAGAGAATATTAATTCTACCTTTAGCTCCTTGTTGGGTTCGACACTCTTACTTATCAAGAAAGGCTACAATTGATCCCCTATACTTGTGGGTTATCAAGACCTTTTTCTGGCGCCGTTGCCGGGGTGCAATATCGTGGGGTTGATATTCTCGTGTGTAATTGTTTGCTTTATCACTAAGTAGATTTTATTTTCTGTTCTAAGTTGTTCTCTATCTTTAGTTATGGATATGGGACACAAAATACCAAAAAAATTAGTGTACTTGCTACTCATGGAGATGGGGCACCTCCTAAAACCCTCGATGCTGGTTATGTGGAAAATATTAAATACTACTTTGATAATCCTGATAAATCCAAATTAAAATTGATAATGGGAGTTACTTTGGATCAACGGGAATACTTTAGGGATTATCGCTTGTCTCAAAAAATAAAACACTTATGGGATCAAATTAAAATGTTGCGTTGGTATGCTTGGAATTTGTGCTTAAGGTGTGATTATACTTGTTGCTCTAAGATGAACGCTCCACACCTTTCCTTTCATTGTGAATTTAATGATAATGAAACCTTGGCTTCTTATGCTAATGGTATATATGATTACTATAATGTGGAACAAATAGAAGAATTTGTTGCTTTTATGGGTGCTTATGAAATTTAATCTTTGTTTGAAAAGTGTGAAGATTGTGATGATGCTATTTACAGATCTGAAAATTATACTATACTTAAATATTTCTCTGAGAATTATGAATACAATGCCTATATTGATGAGTTTATTGAGAAAGTTTCCGCTGTCCAAGAAGAGACTAATATTTTCAGGCTCCTATGGAAGAAGAAATTGATGACACTGTGAGCTCATTAGATGAAAAAGATGAGAAGGAGAGCGAAGAACAAAGGGAGGAAGAGCGGATTAATTACCCGTGCCCACCTTCTAATGAGAGTAACTCTTCAACTCACACATTGTTTAATTTCCCTTCGTGATTACCGAAGGATGAATGCGATGATAATTGCTATGATCCCTTTGATTCATTTGAAATATCCCTTTTTGATGAAATTGATGCTTGCTATGCTTGTGGCCATGATGCCAATATGAATGATGCTTATGGAGATGAACTTGCTATAATTCCTTATGTTAAACACAAAATTGTTGCTATTGCACCCACACATGATAGTCCTATTATCTTTTTGAATTCTCCCAACTACAATATATCGGAGAAGTTTGTGCTTATTAAGGATTATATTGATGGGTTGCGTTTTACCATTGCACATGATGATTTTGATGGATATAATATGCATGTGCTTGCTGCTCCTAATTGCAATTATTATGAGAGAGGAACTACAACTCCACCTCTCTATGTTCCCAATACGATACAATTGCAAGAAACTGTTTATACTATGCATTGGCCTTTACTTGATGTGCATGAATTGTTCTTTTATTACATGCCGATGCATAGGAAGAGGGTTAGACTTTGTCATTGCATGATATATGTTGCTTTGTGCTCACTACTAAATTACAAATCATTGTTAATTAAAATTGGCTTTGATATATCTTGGGATCCGGGTGGATCAATTACTTGAGCACTTTATGCCTAGCTTAATGGCCTTAAAGAAAGCGCTGCCTGGGAGACAACTCGGAACTTTTAGAGAGTCATTTTATTCTGTTGTGTGCTTTTAAAAGGTTTAAAAACAAAAAAAAATATAGAGGGGAACCTAAAAAAACTTTTTTAAAAAGAGAAGCGATTGGAAGGTTATGCATTGAAGAAGTGAGGGTCGACCATGAACACTTGTGTTCATGCTCATGGAAACAATGTATAATTTTTCATGGAAGTTTCTCATAAAAATAATTATCCCCTTGTATGTACCACTATACCATAAAAATAATGTGCCAAGATTTACCTTTAGGATGTTTAAATTGCTTGTTTGGTGTGTGCTGTGAAAAAATAGAAACTTTTGCGGTAGTTTTTGAATTTCTATATTTTACTGGAACATGCAAAATTTTTGAAACTTTTACACAGTACTGCTATGCAAATTCTTTATTTTGTCCTAAGTTTTCAGAATTTTTTGAGTTACATAAGTATATGTACCATCTGCATCTTTATAGACCGTCCTGTTTTCATAGATTGCTGTTATAGTTTCTTTATTTGCTTATGTTTGAAGTCTTGTTGAGCCCCATTGACTTGGGGGCCATAGAACTGTGATAGCATACAGTGGGTAATGTTTGATTATAATTATACAATAATGTTACATCAGGACATGATGGGATTTGATGTTATATGTACTAACCCCTCTAATAAAAAGTTCGGTTAAGTTTTGTGTGGATGAAGTGTTCGAAGATCGAGGAGGTATCGATATGAGAAGAATGTGGAGAGTCAAGAGTTCAAGCTTGGGGATTCCCAAGGCACCCCAAGTAAATATTCAAGGAGACTCAAGCATCTAAGCTTGGGGATGCCCCGGAAGGCATCCCATCTTTCTTCTTCAACAATTATTGGTATGTCTCGGTTTTTGTTTTGTTCACATGATATGCGTAAATTCTTGGAGCGTCTTTTATGTTTATTTTTCCCTTTTCTTTTATGCACCATGCTTGTTGGGGATGATTTCTTATGGTTCTTGGTTGATTTATAGAATGCTTCATGCGCTTCACTTAAATCTTTTGAGTATGGCTTTATAGAATGCTTCGCGTGCTTCACTTATATTTTGAGCATGTGTATTGGTCTCTCTATATTAATTGTATAATTCTCTATGAACTTCACTTATATATCTTTAAGTGAGTATCATCAAAATATCAATGCGTAGCTAAAAAGCTTTAAAGAAAAGTTCTTGTGTGGAGACAACCCCATATTTATCCTTACTGTTTTCGTGTGTTCACATGTTTAAGATACTGTAGTAATCATGTTTTATATGTTTTCTTTCAATAATGTGCCAAGTAAAGCCTTTGGGATAGTGTGGATACTTGTTGATTTGATTCTGTGCAAAAACAGAAACTTTTGCGCCCAGTTCTGGAATTTCTATTCTGTACTGGAACGTGATAAAATTCTGAATTTTTTTCACATTATTGGGTTATAATATTTTTGCGTTGTCCTAAGTTTTCAGAATTTTTGGACTTACAGAAGTATGACTTTAATTCAGATCATTACAGACTGTTCTGTTTTTGACAGAATCTGTTTTGTTTGCATAGTTTGCATGTTTTAGCATTTCCATAGCTTATATTGAGTGATATAAATTGTGGAAATGATAGAGTAAAGTAGGAATTATGTGAGAACAATTTTGGATCTTGTCTTGACAGTACCAAAGTGAATGGTCTATTTATTATCATACTAACCTATCTCACGAGTTCCGTTAAGTTTTGTGTGATTGAAGTTTTCAAGTTTTGGGTGAGATATCGATATGAGGAGAATAAGGAGAGGAAAGAACCTAAGCTTGGGGATAACCAAGGCACCCCCAAGGTAATATTCAAGGAAGATGCAAGCGTTTAAGCTTGGGGATGCCCCGGAAGGCACCCCTCTTTCGTCTTCAAAACTATCGGTATATCTTACTTGGAGCTATATTTTTATTCGTCACATGATTTGTGTTTTGCTTGGAGCTTGTTTTCATTTTGTTTGCTGTTTGAATAAAATCCTTGGATATGAAATCTTTATTTGGAGGGAGTCTTCACATAGCTACTTAATTGTTTAACTACTCATTGATCTTCACTTATATCTTTTGGAGTAGTTTGTCATTCACTCTCGTGCTTCACTTATATCCTAAGAGTGAATTGTTGAATGAATTGAATGTCATAAATATAAAATTATATATGCTTCATATGCTTGTCCCATGGGGAGTAATGACTTCACATATAAGAAGTATAATTGGTAAAATTTATTGAAAATTAGCAAACATAGCATTGGTCACTTGAACAATTCATGAAAGAATATTGAAGGAAGAGAGATTTCACATATAAATATACTATCTTGGACATCTTCTATGATTGTGAGCCCCCATTAATTACTTTCAAACTTGATCAAGTAGTTAACGTTGGACAAGGAAGACAACGTAATGAGTTATGTTTGTTTATATTCACATAGAAGTTATATTGTCATGGATCCTCTAACATGTGGTGCTTGCTTAGGATATTTTGCTGGCCAAAAATTCGTACTAAGTAGAGATACTACTTGTGCATCGAAAAACACTTAAACCCAGTTTCTTGTCATGAGAGTCCACCATAACTACCTATGGATTGAATAAGATCCTTCAAGTAATTTATCATCCGTGCAAAAAGCAATAAAAATTGCTCCTAAATATGTATGATCTTTTATTGGAAGGGAAAATAAGCTTTGTACGAACTTGTGATGGTGAAGAAATAAAAGCGACAGACTGCATAATAAAGGTTGGTATCACAAGGGGCAATATAAAGTGACGTTCCTTTCCACTAAGAGCTTGCACATCCAAAAATAAAAAAGCGCATGACAACCTCTGCTTCCCTCTGCGGAGGGCCTATCTTTTACGTTTCTCTATTTACTTTTCTGTATTTACTTTCATGCAAGAGTCAGTAATGATCATGAGTTATTATTGTTGACATTATCCCTGAGATAAATGAAGTTGGGAGGCAAAACATTAAGCCCCTATGTTCCTACGTGTTTCATTGAAACGGTTTGTTCTAAAAATATGCTTTGAGTGTCAGCAATCATGGAAGACTAAATGATAGATGAGTATGCGGAATTTGCTAAAACAAATCTCTTAGATAGACCCTTCCTGAAAATAAGATGAATTGTAATTGTTTGATGACTGAGAACATAGTTTGTTGGTTTTCAAGAAAGTTTATGGTCTATACTTTAAACATGTGAATAGCTTGCTACTTGATCATGAGAAGTTTTATGAGATGAGCTATTGTTTATGATAAATATTGATGCTAGAAAAAGTGTTAGAAATTATCATTGATCAAACTTATACACTATGCTAGCATTCACACTTCATAAATTATTTCTTTTATCATTTACCTACTCGAGGACGAGCAGGCATTAAGCTTGGGGATGCTGATACGTCTCCAACATATCTATAATTTATGAAGTATTCATGCCATGTTAGCAATAATTTTATATGGTTTTGGTGCACTTTTATATGATTTTCATGGACTAACATATTGACTTAGTGCCCAGTGCCAGTTCCTGTTTCCTGCTTGTTTTTTATTTCGCAGAAAAACCATACCAAACGAAGTCCAAATGCGATAAAACTTTATGGAGATTTATTTTTGGAATATATGTGATTTTTGGGAAGAAGAATCAACGCAAGACGGTGCCCGAGGGCTCCACAAGGCAACACGGCGCGCCCCCCTGGGACTGCGCCCTATTGCCTTGTGGGCACCTCGTAGGTCGGTTGATGCCCTTCTTTCGCCGCAAGAAATATAATTTCCAGATAAAAATCCCCTCAAAATTTCAGCCCAATGGAAGTTACGGATCTCTGGGAATATAAGAAACGGTTTTCGGCCAGAAACAGGAGCGCAGAAACAGAAGAGAATAGAGAGAGAGATGCAATCTCGGAGGGGCTCCTGCCCTACGGGAGCCATGGCGGCCAAGGACCAGAGGGGGAAACCTTCTCCCATCTAGGGGGAGGCCAAGGAAGAAGAAGAAGGAGGGGGGCTCTCTCCCCCTCTCTCCCGGTGGCGCCGGAACGCCGCCGGGGCAATCATCATGACGGCGATCTACACCAACAACTTCGCCGCCGTCAACACCAACTCTCTCCCCCTCTATGCAGTGGTGTAACACCTCTTCTCCCCACTGTAATCTCTACTCAAACATGGTGCTTAATGCTATATATTATTATCCAATGATGTGTGGCAATCCTATGATGTTTGAGTAGATTCGTTTTGTCCTATGGGTTCGTTGATGATCGTGATTGGTTTGAGTTGTATGTTTTATTTTGGTGTTGTCCTATGGTGCCCTCCGTGTTGTGCAAGCGTGAAGGATACCCATTGTAGGGTGTTGCAATACATTCATAATTCGCTTATAGTGGGTCGCGTGAGTGACTGGAACACAAACCCGAGTAAGGGGGTCGTTGCGTATGGGAGTAAAGAGGACTTGTTACTTAATGCTATGGTTGGGTTTTTCCTTAATGATCTTCAGTAGTTGCTAGAGTTCCAATCATAAGTGCATATGATCCAATTACGGAAAGTATGTTAGCTCATGCCTCTCCCTCATATAAAATTGCAATAATGATTACCGGTCTAGTTATCGATTGCCTAGGGACAAATCCTTCTCTTGTGTTACAAAAGCTTTCTACTAAACAACTAACTTTTATTATCTTGCAAATTACTCGTAGTTTTATTCTCGCTAAGTACTTCTAGTTTTATCAGTGCAAATTTATCCTACAACACCTACAAAGTACTTCTAGTTTTATTCTTGTTCTAGGTAAAGCGAACGTTAAGTGTGTGTAGAGTTGTATCGGTGGTCGATAGAACTTGAGAGAATATTAATTCTACCTTTAGCTCCTCGTTGGGTTCGACACTCTTACTTATCGAGAAAGGCTACAATTGATCCCATATACTTGTGGGTTATCAGGGAGGTCCAGAGAAAGTGACTGAGGCACATAACACAGCTGTCAAGTTTTCGGCACTTAAATCACAAAGAAGAGCAAGCGATGAATGTTTTAAGTGTGGAGACAAAATTGAACCAGGACACTGCTGCGCAAAGCAGGTCTCTCTGTTGGTATTGGAAGAATTATGTGTTGCATTAAATATGCCAGAAGAAGAAACTAAGAAGGATCAAGAAACACTGTCAGATACTAGTAGTGAAGACTCTCCAGAACAAGCAATGAGTATATCTGCTGAAGCAATGCAAGGCTCTACTAGCAAGAAAACCATGAGGATGTTGGGGTTTGTTGGCACTCAACAAGTTTTAATACTAATTGATTTAGGTAGTTCTACTAATTTCGTTAATTAATTGTTGGTGGAATCACTTGGGTGTGAAGTTGCAGTAGTGCCAGTAGCCCAAGTCACTATTGCAAATGGGTCAAAAATGACAAGTGCTACTGGAATCCTAACTTTCACTTAGGGGTGCTAGAACATCAACTTTTCTATAGAGGTTCAAGTGCTGGATCTGCCCTGCTATGGCATGATCCTGGGAATGGAGTGGCTCACACAATTCAGTCCCATGTGGGTGGATTGGAGAATTAAGAGAGAATTAGAGTGAATGGAACTAGGGTTACTCTCAGGGGCAAAAAAGACAACATGGTTGTTTGTCCTACAGCGTCTAGGAAGCAGTTGACTTCTCTTTTACAGCAGGGAGTTGTGGCTCAATTGGTGCAGCTCTCTATGGAAGACAACCAACCAGTAACTATTCAAGTACCACCACAAGTGCAAGAGTTGCTCAATGATCACAAACACCTGTTTGTTGAGCCTACCACACTGCCCCCCAAAAGGGCCTTTGACCATAAAATACCTCTGACCCCGTGTGCTTCTCTAGTCAACAGAAAGGCTTACAGGTATACTCCTACTCAAAAGGATGAAATTAAGAGATAGATTGCAGACATGGTGGTCAGGGGTGTGGTACAACCAAGTACTAGGCCATTTGCCTCTCTCGCGTTGTTATTAAAAAAGAAATATGGGGGATGGCGAATTTTGTGGATTACAGACACCTTAATGCCATTGTAGTTAAGAACAGGTACCTTTTACCTATTATGGATGAATTACTTGATGAATTGGACGAATCAGCATGGTTTTCCAAATTGGACCTTTGCAACGATTATCATAAGATAAGGATGTTGGAAGGAGATGAATATAAGACAACCTTTCGAACACATTGGCTGAGCACTTGGGTTAACCAGAGCCCCTAGCATATTTCAAGAAACAATGAATGTGGTTTTTTCTCCTCTCAACAAAAATGGGGTGCTCATTTTCATGGATGATATCTTGGTTTATACTGCTACATTGGCTGAGCACTTAAAGATGTTACCTGAAGTATTTAAAGTCTTGACAGAACACCAGTTTTACGTCAAGCAATCCAAGTGCAGCTTTGCCCAACCTTCCTTAGAGTACTTGGGTCATATCATCAATGCTAAAGGAGTAGCCACAGATCCACAAAATATTGCAGCTATTTAGCAATGGCCTACTCCCACATCAACAAAGGATGTCAGACCATTCCTATGGTTAGCTGGGTACTACAGAAAATTCATAACAGGTTACGGCGGCATCAGTAAACCCTTGTTAGAGTTGTTAAAGAAGAATTTCCCTTTTATGTGGCCTTCCCAAGTTGATACTGCCTTCTAGAAATTAAAGCAAGCCTTAATGAATGCACCTGTGTTGGCATTACCAAATTTTAAGCTGCCATTTTCAGTACATACAGATGCTTCAGGTATGGGGATTAGTGCAGTGTTGTCACAAAAAAGTCATCTTGTAGCATGCTGTAATGCCCAAGATGTGGTTTCTAATCCGTACAAAGACTTGTGATCTTTGCAGGGGCTAGATGCACATTTGGTCGTCCAACATATGACTTCATAACATACACATAGGGTTATATGTTGGTAACAAGGTGGACATCACAACAAGTACAACTACTCATGAATAGAAGAGATAATACGAGTTAACAATATGGCAAACATATGCCGATACATAAATTTTTACCAAACAGAGGTCAACAGGACCCAACATTACATCAATCAATGCAGCGGAAGAAGGCACGAGTCCGAGTACGGACAAAAAGTAAATATGACGGCAAAAGAAATAAGCAAAACCGACCCTACTAATCCCAGGTTGCCAACCAGGATCCCATCCTAATCATCATCATCGAAGAAGAACGAAATAAACTCCACGTAAAATGTTCATGCTCGCGAGCAAAGCTTTACCTCTACCTGCACCTGTGGTTGTTGTGGTATCTGTGAGTCATTTGACTCAGCAAGTCTCATTACCAAGGGTATCACGACTAACAATACTTGTGGGTTGGAATGTGGTTAAGCGCTGAAGTTGCAGCAAGCAGCTAAGCAATATAAACCAACTAGTCCTACGAGTACTAGAACAAGATAAGATAAAACCTATGTATAAAGGGGTCGTGACTAGTTGATCAAGAAGTGAGCCTGAACATCTATGTACGAGTCATTCATAACCCCACTGTGTCTTCTTCTTACTTGCATTCCCACAAGAAGAGACAGTCACGGTTATGCACACGTTGGCAAGTTTTAGTTGTTGGTTGAAGTTGTCTACCACTGGCATTATACATTTCCAAGTCGTCCTTAACCGCTGACACAGCTTTCCGAAATATTTAATCCTGCAGGTGTGCTCCCAACTCTCCATTATAGATTCCTCAAGCATAACCTATTCCTCCAAGTTCTTGGCCACCACAACCAACGCTTTAACATGAATGTTCAAGGAGTTCAGAGTTATGATGAGTCCAAAATATGTGACGATTTTGATAGTTATTTTGTGCCTACACGGTAGGCTTTGTGGAATTTTACCGCGTTCGTGCACAACTTTTTGTCGGTATTCCTCGGGTAATGTCTTTTGGAGTAAATGAAGTTTTATGGAAGGAATCCCGGGAAATTATGGTGGAATCATGTTATTCAATATGATAATTGACTACCATAAAAAGGATGAAGCAAAGGGACAAAGGATAAGTCCACACAACGGTTCTAGAGCAAAAGATGGCCTAGCATACGAGCGCGCCCGCTCGTATGTGTTGAAAATATGCCCTAGAGGCAATAATATTGAATTATTATATTTCCATATTCATAATTGAGAGTTTATATTCCATGCTATAACTGCTATGATCCTGGAATGTGCGATTCAATGGAAAACTCATATGCACGTGTGGAATGATAAACGGCAAAATAAGATTCCTAGTCTTGCCTCTAGTACTAGCTCAAATGTTGTTGGTGATTATGTTTTCCAAATCTTAGGATATCATTAAGTGTAACGATAGTCCTAAAACAACTTTGAGAGTATGATGTTAGAAGAACGATCGTATTGAATCGACCCAAACTTGTTTGTTATATTTTGAGATACAATTATCAGAAGTCAAATGGTATAACACAGAGTGTTAATGTTTGATGTAGTTCCTTAGACCATGAGAGTATTGTAGTCACTTCTCACCATACGATGAACTTTGGGGTTGCTCAAACGTCATCTATCACACGGTGATCATAACGACAACTTATAGGTTCATCTGAAAGTTTGATAAGGGACTAGATAGTTCAAGAATGGGATTTGCTCCTCCAACGATGGACATTAATTCTTAGGGCCCTCTCGGTGTGACGACATCCATCATCGTCTGTCCAGACACATGTGACTAGGTCACGGGGATGCCGGAACATGTCAACGAGAAAGAAGAACAAAACTGGTAACGAGGAGACCGGTATAGTGAGCATGTGTATGACTCAAGAGGATACCGATATATCTCACCTGGGTTTTGTAAAGTATCGCGAAGCAAAGGGAATAGCACATGATAACCAAAGGTTCACTCGAATGTCATTTCTGTACTCACAGGGATTGATATGGACGTCCACGGTTCCGCTATCGGTCATTGAACGAAAGGGGTTTTGTTCATGTCTATGTTTTACCGAACCTACAGGGTCACAAGCTTAAGGTAATCATGATCTTTTGAGTGTTAGTAGGACATGAGTAATGAGAAAATATTTATCAAATAGTTTCATTAACATTTGAAATAATTTGAAAGGAACCGGAAGCGTTTCGGGGTCACCGGAAGGGTTTCGAGGTTTACCGGGTAATACCGATAAATTATATATAGGTGGAAATAGTTTCTAGTGATGTTAAATTAATATTAAAAGGCTCTAAATATGATTAGGAGGCTTTTATATTTACTAGTACATGTGCCCGTGCGTTGCAACGGGCAAAAAGATTCGTAAAACCTGCTCCGGGTGCCACTACGCGGCATTGCTTATATCCAACTCTGATAAACGTTCCAAATTTGGTTACCCTCATCTCTAGTAACATTGTGAAAGTAATGTTATTGTTGTCATGTCTACCAAAGTTTCACTAAAAGGGAAAATACAAGTAGCTAGATTCAAGAATGGAGGAAAAACATGCAAAACTTGTGTTAGTTTTGCTTGCTTTTAGCAACTCAACATTACGCGGCTGAGGTGTGTAAATGATCCAGAGAACCACAACTCCTATGGTAGGAAGATATAAAGGAAACCTTTGTCAAACTTGGAGAACCTGTAATTATTTTACTTCATTTTAGCAAATTTAGCTTACTCAATCAGCTGGCATAAACATAGATAAATAACATGTCTGTAAAAAACGGAGAAAATTCTGAAGATGCTTGACGACGAACTAACATTTTTTTAATGTATCCAACTAACAAAATTGGGATGAACCTTTATCTTACTGCAAATATAATTACTTCATTTCATATGTGTGATGCTCAAGTTCTTGGCTGCATAGTAGACTTAAAAAGTGCATCGGTGAAGCCTAAAAAAGATAGCAGAAGATGGCATTACGTGTATGAAGCCTAAAAAGTGCATCCCTACAATGGATGTCGGTGAAGCCTAAAAAAGATAGCGGAAGATGGCATTACGTGTATGATTCATGCCAATAGCCACCATCACACCGATTGAAATTTAGTTTTACATAGCATGTAGGCAGCACTATGTTTTATATTCAGTCAGATTCTTGTTTAATGACAGCTACAGTTGTAAGAGAACAGAAAAAAAGTCAATGCCATCAAACCAGGAAAGTTCTTGGTCACTAATGTGCTCTGGATAAATATCTATGTGGTGAGAGGGCGGCGCAACCGCGCAAGCTTTCTGTTAGGTCAGCTGCAAATGGAGCTTTGATGAATGTTGAATTATCCTGCAGATTGTATTGCAAGGATATCCTTGTGTTCAACTACCACATCCTACAAATTTTAGGTGTTGCGGGGTAAAGGTGAACAAAATCATACTGGGATTCCATAAAGCAAATTCATTCAAGAAAGCATCAAAACAACATCTTAGCTAAAATCTAGTGTCAAAAATGATCTTATATTATGGGGCGGAGGGAGTATTTCCAATCCCCAACGCTTAGTAGAAATCTTGGGAAAAGAAGTCAACATAGTATCTGATATTTGTCAGATGTGGGATGTAAATCTCTGATAAGCAAACATGCAAAGCATATCCGAAAGAATGTAAAATGTACACATTGCTGTTTGTACTATGTCTTTCTTCTTCCTTGCTTGCATCTCCTTGCAGATGTATGGTCGGTGCGTCCGCATATTTGCCTTGTGATAGACTCCACAGTCGTTGTTGAGGAGTACGTCATGTACAAGCTGCTGGCAATCAATTTATTAGAGATGAATAGTACTAAAAGGTGAAAGCCCTGTCATGCTATTTACTAAAGAATAAAGAAACCAAGAGTAGTACTCACCAAGATTAAATCAGTAACCTTGTATAAGCTGCTAGCAATGCAGCAGCAACAACTCATGCAAAAATCATAGGCAGACCAAGCTGTTCGCATTGTTTTAGCCAGTGGAGACATTGATTGCAGAATTGCATCACCTATAATATCAGTACATTGCTTGTATGACAAGAATATGCTCGACCCAACTAGCTCTAACATAGTGATCTGTTATGTCGGGTTTAACCAAACACAAAATTGCTAGAATAAATTTGTGAAAATATGCTTCTCTCGCCTGCGTGGTTTGAGCAATTGCAACATCATCAATCTAGAGAAGATAACAACAATAGACCAGCGATTGGGTGGAACATGGATCAACGACGGAAGAGAAAAACGAACCAACTCCAAGTGACCTGGTTAGGATGGATTCAATAACTGACCATGAAAGAAACAAATTCAGAAAATAATACTGTTAAAATGAATGACGAAAACAATGAGGATCCCAGATGTGACAAGCAGATGTGATTCAATATGAAAAATTGTATAAAGCCTCTCGTGTTAGTTCTGGAAGACAATGTAACCTTAAACAGGAGTACATGTATAGTTCAACATTGATAGTTGAAGCAAGTTAAGACAAGAACTAAAACCTTGAACGTAACATTAACAAGAATGAAACTAATACTGGACTTGTTCATTTTTTGTTATCAGTTTTCAAGAATGCGGAACCAAAGCAACATGGTCTATGTCCTATTGGTGAACTGGCACTACTTGGGAGAAGAAGTATTATAAACCAGATATTTAGTAACTGAATGATAGAAAAGGAAGGAGTGACATATTCAGAACAAATAATAATATTCTCAAAATTCCTCAAAACTAAGTCTATAACTATTGCCAGTGTCTTGTATCAAGTTGCTGAAGGCACATATGTGAATTGTTGTAAGATGAAACATATGAAGCCTTATTATTAAATAATAATAAAAGAATCACAGTGAGAATTTACTCAATCATGTTAGCCTGGCCCTAGAGATTTTCCTGTAAGCTAATGGCGGGCAAAACTTCAAAAGAAACATACCAATGTCATCCATATTCTCAAATTGCATATGAACCAAAAAAGTGAATATAATATTCGACAACAAACCATTCACTTAGCATCGACCAGTGAGCAGAAATATGTAATATATAAGAGGGTTACTATATTGTTAGCATCAATCATTCAATTTAGACGCTCTTTCTAACTCACCCAGGCATGCATGCTCATGATCATGTCTGTAGGTAACAAAAGAATAAGAAATAAGCTTAGAATTCAATGCAAAAAATGTTATGAAGTAAATGCAAAGGGGATAGATACTTCTCATTGGAGTGCCACACTGGATGCATGGGAGGAAACTCCGAAAATGCGACATGAGCCCATAAACTTTGAGCCACAAATAGTATACAGTATTAAGATTTTTTTTACCGACGTACAATAAGAGTCCATGACAAGGAGGATCTTTAGCAACATTCTTCAATTCATATACTTTAGAAACAAAGAACCATCCTCTCCATGGAGTCTATCAATTAATCTACATATGGGTATTTTGTCAAGCACCATATATAGGTGGAAATAGTTTTCGGTGATGTTAAATTAATATTAAAAGGCTCTAAATATGATTACGAGGCTTTTATATTTATTTAAATATCAATGGGCCTAAAAAGGCCAAGTGGTGGAAAGCATATTGGGCCACTTGGGCCCAATAGGAGCTGGCGCCCCCTTCCCACTTGGGGAAGGAAGGGGGAGGCCGAATTGGAGGGGGAATCCCCCTCCTTTTGGTCGACCAAGGGGGGGACCTTTCCCTCTTATGTGGCAGCCCCTCCCCCTCCTCCAACCTATATATACTAGATGTTTTGGCACTTTTGACATACAAGTTTTTGGAGCCTCCTCTAGTTCTCTAGTTCTAGTTGATCCAATTAGAGCTAGATCTAGATCTCTAATCCTCATAATTAGAAGCTCGGTGTGGTTCTAATCTCCTTCCTCTAATTCTCCGGCAATGATTAGCTCTGGACGGCGAAGCGCTGCTGGATCGTGAAGACCGTACGCTTGTAAACTGCGGAGAGGCCGTGCTTTCGGTCTTTCGTTCGAGGGACTGTTCGTAGATGGTTCGACAGATCGTTCATCTACGGTTCAATGGACTTCAAGTACGATCTACACTGACTCTTCTTCCGTTGCAACTCGGAGTTGGTAATGATCCGATCCAAACCGTTATTGTATCTTCATAGTGTTCCTGGTTGATCGTAGGGCGATTTTTTCTACTACGTTTCCCAACAGTGGCATCATGAGCGGTTCTATGAGTAGATGCAGGTTTCGATCTAGATCACATGTGGATGTGAGGGTTCGATGTTCTTGCTATGTTTCCCTCGAGTGTTGCTTTGGTTCAGTTCATTGACGAAATGATGCAGCTTTGTACAAAGTTCTGAAAATCGATCGACTCTGACTGTCGACGATCTGCTGATAGTTCTTTGGGCTTCATCATAGTCAAGAATAGTGAACTGTCGCAAACACGAGAGGGCGATGAAGATGTTCGATCTTCTAGGGGGCCACGCGTATTGACGAAGTTTAGTGTGGGGCTAGAGATTTTTAATTAAGTCTCTTCCCTCACGCACACCCCCAAAGTTAATTTAGCAACATGAATTATCGCCTTAATGGTGGACGTAGGTAGCTAGAGTTATCCGAAAACCCTAGAAGCCATGTAATTAAAATTTGCCAAACCGATTAGAGGACGTCTAACTTGGTTTTGCAGGATGCATGTGATGTGGTATAGCCTTCGTCATGATAATGAGTTTATGTATGAGATGGTTATATGTTGTAATGTTAAGTGTCTTGTGCGTCACAGTACGACATGATGGCGGGAGCCAAGGGATTGTCATTTTAATGACCTGCGTGTCAACCTCGTTATTTTTCGACGGAAGTAACATGGAGGACCCCGGAGCTTCACCAGGCGTAGGAGACCAAAAGTGTTGTCACGGCAGCAGTTTTCAAATTGGTGCCACGGCGGCGTTTTTTAGAAATTTTTTGGAAGACCTTGGAGGATCATGAAGACTTCTCCGGTACCCAGGGTGTATTAGGAAGCAATGCAAGTTTTGGTGGTATTATTGCTACCCTCCGAAGACCCCAGAGCGGCCTAACCCTGGCCAGTTTGATCGGGAAAGCTACCCCTTTGTTCGGCAACGGACGATGTTTGACCAATGGACTTTTCTACCTGGTTGTGCTAGGTTATCCCATAGGAACATTTGAAAACAAAGTTTGAGCCCAACCTGTCACAAGATTCCCTCCAGGTTGACCCGACGTGGTAGTTTCCCCCTCTAAGTGCAGGCGGTAGTGTCGTTCGTGAAGGGGGTCACACTCGGGAGCTGGGTATTGGGTGTTTACAACTCCCACCACACTTTAAGACATGTATTAGGACTCAATGCAAGATTTTGTGGGATTGCTACCACCTGAAGACCCGGAGCGGCCTAACCCTGGCCAGTTTGACCGGGACAGCTACCCTCTTTGACCGGCGACGGATGGCATTGGACCAATGGACTTTTCTACCTGGTTGTGCTAGGTTAGCCCAGAAGAACATTTTAAAACAAAGTTTGAGACCCAACCTCTCACAAGATTCCCTCTGGGTTACCCTCCGTGGCAGTTTCCCCCGCTAAGTGCAGGCGGTAGTACTGTCCATGAAGGGGCTTACACTCCAGAGCTTTGTATTGCCTATTTAAACATCCCACCACACTTTTAGACATGTATTAGGACACAATGCAAGTTTTGGTGGGATTGCCACTTTGACCGGGAAATCAGGGCTTTGACACGTGATGAATGGCATTTGACCAATGTACTTTTCTACCTGGTTGTGCAAGGTTAGCCCATAGGAACATTTTAAAACAAAGTTTGAGCCCAAACTATCACAAGATTCCCTCCGAGTTACCCTCCGTGGTAGTCTCCCCCCCTCTAAGTGTAGGCGGTAGTGCCGTCTATGAAGGGGGTCACACTCCGGAGCTATGTATTGCCTATTTAAACATCTCACCATACTTTTAGACATGTATTAGGACACAATGCAAGTTCTGGTGGGATTGCTACCCTCCAAAGACCCCAGAGCGGCCTAACCCTCACTACTGCAGGATAGTCCTAACGCGACACATGCATTAGAGACCCCGCGACCAAACTGTGTGTGATGCATTAATCACAAACGGTGTCATACTAAAACCGTCACCAATAAGACGAACTGTGTGCGATGGCGGAGACATCAAGCACGATTCAGATTAGAGTTGTGTGTGCAATACGTGGCATACAGTTGATCCATATGAACATTTGCGATGAGCCAGAACAAAAGAAACGGTCAACCAGATCAAGGTGTGTGCGATAGACGGCATACAGTTCACTCAGATGAACTGTTTGCGACGATCCAGTACAACAGAAATGGTCAGCTAGATCAAGGTGTGTGCGATAGACGACAAACAGTTCACTCGGATGAACTGTTTCCGATGAGCCAAAACAACAAAAACGGTCAGCCAGATCAAGGAGTCTGCGATATACGGGCACACATTCTAATTAAAAGAATTGTGCGCGATGGTAATAACAAGTGAACACGGTTGATGGAACAAGTCATGTACTGACATCACCGATTGAGGTGCACACGCCACGTATGCATCCGAGAACGCTTGCCCACATTACACCATCCGGGAATCGTGCCGCACTTCGAAACCGGAACCGTCAAATAATTTTGAGCTTGTTTCCCATCACATTCCAAATTACCACACTATATTTAATTGCAAACCTGTTCACACCGATCAAAACCTAAACGTTTTCCCACTTAGCAGCTTATTACTAGGTTATAAATACTACCTACTCAAAAATGACTGCACATTCCTCCTCAATTCCTCATCAACAAACAAACAAGTTTTCGTCGTTCCTTGCGTCTGCCATGGCCCATGGGAGGAGTTCATGGTCGAGAAATGACCATGAAGCGGCACTGAGGTCCCACCGTGCCGCCGAAGCAGCACTGAGGTCCCGCCGTGCCGCCGAAGCAGCACTGAGGTCCCGCCACGCCGCCGAAACAGCAGAGTGGTACGGCCACACCGCGAAAGCGGCATAGATGTTCTGCCGCGCCGCGGAAGCAGCAGAGAGGTCCTGTGGTGCCCGGCGGCCTAGATAGATCTCTCGCGGGCAGTCAAGGACTCTCACAGGCGCATGCCTGCTATGCTCAATAAGCTGATGGATGACATCTCTGGCTGGGCGAAGCTGCAGGAGGAGAGCTATGCCGCGTTGGATAAGGCGACCGGCGTCATCCGAGGACTAAGGGGTGACAAGGCGAGGCTCTGCACCGAGTGCGACCTGCTGAGGGCGAAGATCGCCGGCAGGGCGAAGCAGCACGAGGAGACAACTACCGTGTTGAAGAAGAGGGTCGTCATGGTCAGGAAACTTATGGACAAGAATGCTAAGCTCCACATCGAGCGTGAAAGGCTCGTGGAGGAATCCATGGATGCTCTCAAGCGACGTATTGAGGACATGAAAGAGATCAACGCCGCTCGCCGTGAGAACTACTGCGACATATGGACGAAATGACGAAGATGGCGGAGTAGATCGAGGTGAAGTAGAGAGCAGCGACCCAGATCGTTGTCTGCGTCTTCCTTCTTCTTTTGCCCTTGTGTCTTTCGGGCGTTGCCGCATGTGGCATCTTTAGTTATCTTCCTGAATATGTACGACAATTATTATTATCCATTGCCATCGTCGTCATATATATCAGTCTTGCTATGTCTCAGTCGATGCTATGTCCATGAGATCTTACATCAAGATCCATGCAAAATTTCTTTTCAGATTTTCTTTTCTCTCTCTTAAATCTCAGTCGATTGAGACCTAGCCATGCCATTAAAACAGGGGCTCGGGCGCCATTAATGGAGAAGTTGGGAGCGAGGTGGGCGGCGGATGGAGGTCAAAGGGCTCGCCTCCCGATGAGCCTGCGCAGCGGTCTGCTCCACGCCTCCCGTCTACTCAAATAGCTATCCCGCACGACGCCTCCTAGCCAATAAAAATGGGGACGTGTGGCGGCACGTAAATGGTTAGTACAACGCCCACGGTTTGAATAACACTTGTGTTTCCGATTATAATATGGCAGCTCTTTGTTCCAAAATGACTTTGTTGGTTGTAAATGTGTGCGCCTTCAAAAAATCGGACAAAAATTTTACCACAGCATGTTGGTGCCATGTCAAGGCAACATGCCAAGTTTCATGATTTTCAGGCAAGTTTCGGATTTACAGGAATTTAAAAACCAAGTTTGTCAATGTTTTCGGCCGAGCCACGATGCCCGTATGTTTGAAAATCATTCCCATTTCTTGCATGGGACCGAAACATTCGTCCAAGGACACATATACGATTTTTCAACCCATTTTCATGCACTGGAGCATGTGCATGTAGTTCAATTTTGAATTATGCACATTAAATGCCTAGGAAACTCAATAAATGTATAAAAAAGGCCAAACGAACCCGGAATAATTATAAATTTTAGCACGACACTCCTATTGGTCTTTGTTGCCTCTGTAAAAAAATCAAGGCAAGAAGAGGCAGCGTATGTCGTTTCGCCCACAAAGGTGACACATCCCTATCGGAACCATGAGCCTTCTTGAGAGAAGCTACGGTTTGTAAGAAGCTTATAATACCAAAACTTGTCCCAAATTGAACAAAAAATTTACCACAGCATGTTGGTGCCATGTCAAGACACCATGCCAAGTTCCGTGATTTTTAGGCAATTTTTGGATTTACAGGAATTTAAAAACCAAGTTTCTCAATGTTTTCGGCCGGCCACGACGCCCAGATGTTTGAAATTCACTCCCATTTCTTGTATGGGACCTAAACATTCAC
Organism: Elymus sibiricus; assembly: GCA_039707655.1. Lineage (NCBI taxonomy): Eukaryota > Viridiplantae > Streptophyta > Magnoliopsida > Poales > Poaceae > Elymus > Elymus sibiricus. Next base: position 336,855,742 of record CM077666.1, read on the forward strand.
CCAAGGACACATATGCAATTTTTCAACCCATTTTGGTGTACTGGAGCATGTGCATGTAGTTCAAATTTGTATTATGCACAATAAATGCCTAGAAACTCAATTAATGTATAATAAAAGGCCAAACGAACCCGGAATAATTCCAAGTTTAGTACGACACTCCTATTGATCTTTGTTGCCTCTGTAAAAATATCAAGGCAGGAAGAGGCAGCGTATGTCATTTTGCCCACAAAGGTGACACATCCCCTATCGGAACCATGAGCCTTCTTGAGAGAAGCTCCGGTTTGTAAGAAGGTTATACTAAAACTTGTCCCAAATCGAACAAAAATTTTACCACAGCATGTTGGTGCCATGTCAAGACACCATGCCAAGTTCCGTGATTTTTGGGCATTTTTTGGATTTACAGGAATTTAAAAACCAAGTTTCTCAATGTTTTCGGCCGAGCCACGATGCCCAGATGTTTGAAATTCACTCCCATTTCTTGTATGGGACCTAAGCATTCACCCAAGGACACATCTATGATTTTTCAACCCATTTTGGTGCACTGGAGCATGTGCCTATAATTCAAATTTGAATTATGCACATTAAATGCCTAGAAAACTCAATTAATGTATAAAAATGCCAAACAAACCCAGAATAATTCCAAATTTTAGCACGACACTCCTATAGTTGCATGTTCACTGCAGATAAATGTTCTAGCAATTCAAACATCGACCTTTCCTGCTGTAACCCCATTTTGTCCTTCAAATCAAAATGAAAAAAATCAAGTACACCACAAACAGTTTATTAGCAAGAATCGTGTGCGATGCAGTATAAAATATCTTGGGGCTCCCTCATGTATGGCTTGCGCCGGAAGGTTCGTCGGCTACAGTCCACCGGCCGCGCGTCAACCACACTTGCGCGCTAGTTTTTCGCTGCACCGTTCGTAAATGTTCGGCAACCGCGAAAATATCTAGGTCCCCACCCCCTCTCCCCACCAAAAGCCACATTTCCACTGTTTTCTCCTTCCTTTCCAAGTTCAAACCTTGACTGCTTGCTTTGCAGCAGCGCCTCCTCGCCGGCGGCGCTCCTTCTAGCTGCGCGACCTCGTCGATATAGTCAGTTAATCCACACCCCACCCCCATCCTCCTCCTCCTTCTCCATCCCACATGCCTCGACCGCCGGTGCGACACCTTCCACCCAAATCACTGCCCCATCCTCCAAATAAGCGCCGCCCATAGCCATGGTGCACGCATTATAGCCAGGAGCTCAAGGAGCATCTGACAGCGGTGAAGCAAATCGCGGCCGCACGCACGGATGAGGTCGCGATGGCTGCCATGTGTGCCGACCGCCAGATCTTGGAGGAGCACCTCGCTGTCGAGGCCACGGTCGACCCCTCGTGCGTGGACGCCGCCACGCGGTTGGCTGCTTTAAACGACAGTTCGTGGTGTTTTCTAAAGTCCACCTCCGGTGCCTTCTAGTGAATTGTCCTCTGTAATGTTAATATGCAATCTGATCTTCTGAAATGCGATGTTCAGTTAACAGTTTGGTTCATTTGTTGTGATGTTCAGTTAACTGTTTGGTTCAATTCTGAAATGTGATGTTCAATTCCTGTGGGTACAAAAAAAAATATTGTTATGCATGTGAGGAATAAAATCGAATTTGGATGTACTCTATACATGAGAAACATACACAAATGCTATATTTCCTAGTAGTTCTTAAGCACGCTTGGCTTGGTTAACTGTATGATCTTCTAGAGTTGGTCAGGTCTTCTTGAGTTGCCAATCAAAGGTAGATCGTACACTTGGTCTAATATGCAGGAAATTCCACTTTTGGAGCAACTTGATTGGTTTTTTACAACTCCAAACTGACCATCGATTTTCCTAATACAATGGTTTACCCTCTGGCCAAAACTGCATCTGATCATGTGCCCTATGTGGTCTCAATATCCACTACAATTCCTAAGGCAAGAGTTTTTAGATTTGAAAATTATTGGGTGGATATGCCTGGTTTTTTTGATTGCGTGCAGCAATCTTGGTCTGCACCAACTACTAAACAAAACTCTGCTGCTGTGTTAACTGAGAAATTCAAGAGGTTGAGATTTGATCTTAAGAAGTGGCACACTGGAATCTCTCGGCTAAAGTTGTTGATGCAGGCTTGTAATGCGGTCATTCTGGCTTTTGATAATCTTGAGGATAGAAGGCCACTGACAAGGCCTGAATTTAATTTCAGGCAGCTTGTTAAATTGCACCTGGAAATTTTGTTGCATTTACAGTATGTTTATTGAAAACAGAGATGTACCATCAGATGGATTTAGGTTGGAGAGGAAAATTCTAAATACTTTCAAGCAATGGCCACAGAAAGGTTCAGAAGGAACACAATTGCAAGCTTAGTTAATGGTGGTCTCAAATCATAGTGAAATGGCTGGACTGCTTTGGTCTTCCTACAGAGACAGAATGGGGGTGTCTGAGGGGATTGATATGCAGTTTGACTTACAGAATGTCATATCTCCTGTTCCCGGTCTTGAGGATCTTACTGGGCCATTTACTGATGATGAAATTAATGAGGTTTTAAAGCAATTACCTACTGATAGAGCACCGGGTCCAGATGGTTTCACGGGATTATTTGTCAAGAGATGTTGGCATATCATAAAGGGGGATTTTCTGAAGCTGATAGCAGATTTTTATGAAGGAAAAATCAGTCTTCAAAGCATAAATGGCTCTCTGGTTACCTTGATTCCAAAAATCCCTTCCCCTGAGGGACCTAATGACTTTAGGCCGATTTCCCTCACAAATACATGTCTCAAATTTCTCACCAAATTACTGGCCAACAGGCTTCAAAGAGTAATACTGAAATGAATTCACAAAAATCAGTATGGGTTTCTCAGATCAAGGTCGATTTAGGACTGTATTGCTTGGAGCCTGGAGTACATTCATCAATGTCATCAATCCAAAAGGCCAATTCTAATTCTCAAACTTGATTTTGCCAAGGCTTTTGATACTGTGGAACATGATCTTATCTTGTTGATGCTTAAGCACAAAGGGTTTGATGATAAATGGATTGGGTGGATTAAGGAATTACTTACATCTGGCACCTCCTCGATTTTGCTGAATGGAGTCCCAGGTAAACAGTTTATTTGCAAGAGAGGAGTTAGACAGGGAGATCCTATGTCCCCTCTTCTGTTTGTTATTGCTGTTGATTTGCTGCAATCTGTAGTAAACAAAATGCTCCAAGATGGACATCTATCTCTCCCAATACCATCCCATGATCCTGACTATCCAATTGTCCAATATGCTGATGACACATTGCTCATTGTTCTAGCTGATGAGGCACAGTTGCTGGCTCTTAAACAGATGCTGATTTCTTTCTCTAGGTCAACTGGACTTAAGGTCAACTTCCACAAGTCTTGCATCCTGCCAATAAATGTTGATGAGGAGGAGACAAAAAGGTTGGCTGCAGTCTTTGGTTGTCAGGTGGGATCCTTACCTTTCACATATTTAGGACTGCCAGTTGGGACTACAAAGCCAAGGATACAGGATTTGGCGATTTGGTGCCTGTGGTGGATAGGCTGGAAAGAAGATTATCTGCCAGCTCTTCAATGTTGTCGCAAGGAGCTAGACTCCAACTTCTGCAATCAGTACTTTCTTCCATGCCAATATATTTCTTGTGCAGCCTAAGTCTACCTGCTGGAATTATCAAGCAGTTAGAAAGGATTATGAGGCAATGCCTTTGGAGAGGCAATTCTGACACACCAAAGCAGTCTTTGGCAGCTTGGCCGCTGATCTGTAAACCCAAAGATAAGGGAGGAATGGGGATCATAAATTTAGCTGTGCAAAACAGGGCCTTGTTAACCAAGCACCTGCATAAATTCTACAATAAGGCTGATATTCCCTGGGTCACTTTAATTTGGAACACATATTATCATGGAGTAGTCCCTCACGCCACCATTTTGTGTGGCTCTTTCTGGTGGACAGATATTATCAAGCTAAATGAGATATACAGGGCCTATTCAGTCATCACAGTTAACATGGGGGACACTGCTCTTTTTTGGCATGATTCGTGGAGTATGCTTGCCAGCTCCAGACCCCTTAAAGAGAGATTTCCGAGGTTATTCTCTTTTGTCCTGGATGATAAGATCTCAGTTCAAGATTTTATTAATGAACAGGACCCTGCTACTTACTTCCAGCTGCCACTCTCCCCTGAAGCAATGGCTGAGTTACAAACTATCACTATTGGCATTCAAGAATTGGAGAGAGACCCTAACATCCCTGATGTCTGGTCATGGGTACTTGGAAAGGGGAATTTTTCTGCCAAGAGCTACTACTGTCAAATGCATTCTCATTTGCCCGATGATGATCCCTGTAAGTGGATTTGGCAGAGCAGAAACATAATGAAAATTAAAGTCTTTGCGTGGCTGATGTTAAATGACAGGCTTAATACCAGAAACATGCTCTTGAGGAGGCATTGGAGATCTGTCGATGAGGACAATTTTTGCCCTTTACGCCCTGCTCAGATGATGGAGGATAGAGATCATCTTTTCTTTACAAGTAACTTCAGCACTAGAGTTTGGAACTATTTGCAAATTCAGTGGTCTGCAGGTCTCTCTACAAAGGACTGCATTCTGGCTGCTAAAAGGAGCTTCCAACAACCTTTCTTTTTTGAGGTTGTATTTCTGGCTGCATGGAACATATGGCTCATTAGAAATGGGAAAATATTCAGGCATGAAAGGCCCACATTTAGGGCGTGGAGGGCAAGGTTCATTCATGATGCCACAATGGTCTCACATAGAATGAAGCAAACAATGAGGCCATTATTTTTAGCTTGGATCCATAGTCTGCCTTGATGTAGGCGTGAGGTTGTTGTACATTTTGGTTTTCTGTTGTAAATAGGTAAGGCTTGTTGTATCTTTTGTAGATTAGTTCTAGTTTTCTTCTTCTTTGTAAGGACCTTTTTGCTTTGCTTTGATTAATAAATGGCTGTGGGGCTTTTGCCTCACAATGTTCAGTCAAAAAAAAAGTATATGTTCTATTCTGCAATGTGGTTCTCAGTTAACTGCTTGCTTCATTTGTTGTGGTGCCCAGTTAACTTTTTGGTTCAATTTGTGGGTACAAGTTTTCATTAATATATTCTACTAATAGTATGCCAACTCTCACTTAAACTGATCAATATCTGCCTTATATGTGTTGCAGGGAAACAATGGGAGGCACTGAGGTTTACCATCAAGGTTTGCACATGCATGGTCCTTTGGCTAATAGCACATTATTGTGCAATTGCAGGAACCATTCTAATATTTAGGTTTTTAACAATTTGGTCTTGCACATGTAGGTCCTGCTGTCAGAGGATTAGACCCACTGTTCGATCCATTTTGCATATGGGGAAATGAGATGGACATGAATATCAGTCAAGTCAAGAAACTCAGAAAGATTGTTAGGATAAAAAAACTAGCGATGGATAGCAACAAGATCTTTGTTTGCACAATAAAGAAGACATCAATCAACTATAGGATGGTACTAACTCTTTTACCTTGTGTTTTTTCCTATGCGCCATTTCAAAATTTAGAACAGATATTTATGCATATCTTTGTTTTCAGTCCTTTCCAAAGCAGTTCACAGATGATTACCTCTCAAACCACCTCCATGGTCAAGAGGTGAGGAAGGTACTTATTCAACACCCACGGTACAATATTGAAGTCTTCCTCAAGAGGATGAAAGTTGGGCGGACAATCATCCGCAGCCACTGGCGTAAAGTTGCAAGGACATTCAACATCATTGAAGGCTCAATATTCGCCTTCAGATTCAGCAGTTTTCCAGATGAGATTCATCTCTCTATATACCGTATATGATGCTACTTTCCAAAGGTTTTAGATGTTACATGTGAAACTTCGTGCTGTTGTGTAATTGCGTAGCTAGTTATATGCCTATATGGTGTAACTGAGTGCTGAAGCTATGTGATGTTGTACTCTGATGTAATTCAGCTATGAAATCCTGGTTGCCATAATACGGCTATGAAATATATGGTGTGTTTGACATGAAATGTCAATTTGATTACTAAATGCTTTATCAATAATAGGCCAATTAGCCAGCTTATTGGGTTTTTGTATTGCAAACGGTTTCTTAGACAACACCGTGGGCGATGACCTCAAACAACGCACTTAGTTTCTAGAAAGTAGCCATGTTGGATCAATGAACAATCACACACGACTTCCGCCCGACAAATGTTTGCATTAGGCCACCTTGCACAAACGTTTCCACATAAAAATTATGTGTGATGTACATATGAACGGAAACGTTTTTCTGAGATTCACTGTGTGGGATGTACATACGAACAGAAACGATTGGGCCAGTATAATTGTCTGCGATGGCTCGCCCGATCGCACACAAGCTCTTTTTGCCCCCGCGTGTGTGACCAGAGGCCCTGTCGCCGATGGTTTCTGGGTCATGTGGGAAGGACCCCCCCCCTATCGCACACACAGGCAAGGCGACGGTTTAAAACACTGTCACGGAAAGGGGGTAAAAACCGTTTGTATAGCACGTCGCTGCACCAGTGCCTGGCCAGTTTGACCGGGAAATATACCCTTTGACTTTCTCTATTGTACCAAAGCATCAAAGTTATAATTAAATATTTCATACTGAACACATTATTTTTGAAATCCTTGAAACTTTCTGATGCAAATAGATATAAAATTTGCCTCATTTGCCCAAGGAATGAAAAATTTACAAAAAAGTCAAAACAAGAGGGTGCTTTCCGCAAAATTTAAAGCAAACATGATTTTAGTTTGTTCAAATTTGAAAACATAGTATAGCAACATAAGCCTTTCAAGATTCTGATCCAAAAAACATATAAAATTTTCAAAATAAATGCAAGTATGAATTACTTGTGATTTTTAGAAAGTACAAGGACCTATTTGCAGAAGTACATGGGGTCGCATTTCTAACATATTCAAAAACAGAAACAAAGTGGATATTCATAATCTATGAACAATTCTACCCAAAAATATATATAATTTGTATATGTTTAAGTTTAGATAAGTCACATTTAAATTTAAAACAGAAACGCATTTAAAATTTTAATATAATAGAGAAAAATTATTTGCCGTCGGCATAGATCTAACGGCGTCTGCCTTTCGTCGGCCAATGGGATGTATGCCGACGGCCACCGTCGACGTACATGGGTGCTTTACCAATGGCTGCCGTCGGCGTACGAGGGGGCTTTGCCGACGGCTGCCGTCAGCAAACCCGGAGCTTTGCCTACGACCGAAGTTTGCCGACAGTTTTACCCAGGCCGTCGGTGTATATGTAGGTATGCCGATGATAAAAAGCCATCGGCATACCTTTTGCCATCGGCAAATACTCTATTTCCTGTAGTGAATAAAGACTTTGTCAGAAAATCCAACCACAATGATAGTACTTTTTTGTGCAGGGAAATTCTATCACAATTATAGTTGCTACAATAATGCTAGATAAAAGTTTACCTTTTAACCATTCCTAAATTCTTGTGCACACACACAAACACGGAGAGAGAGAGAGAGAGGGCGGGGAGGAGGGGATATTCTAGTATATGAAGATAATTGAAGAGAAAGAACCAACCATATATAGGGTTCGGTGGCAAGTGAACATATATGTACCCTAGATAAAATCCTAGGTTACACGAAAAACGATTGTTTTTCAGTGAGTGGCGCTCGAGGATTTCTTTTTTCGAAAAGAGGGAAATCCCCAGACTCTCTGCATCGTCTGATGCACATAACCACACACATTCTTGTCCATGGTGAGGCGCATGTGGTTACTTTGCCAAATTTGAACTTTTGCAACTCCGGTCTTGAGTAGGAGTTAGTAGAGATGTCTGAGTATGAGTTTGTGTACTTGGTGTTTGAAAGAAAAAAGCAAAGAGAAAAACTATATATACACTCCTAGCAGATTTGCTATTTGTATGCTGACTCAGAATATATCCTCCATAACACTATGCTCCCTAGTTTTAAAGAGCCCACATTCAATTGAGGTCTCTAATGAAAATTGGGTCATTCGTTTTTGACCGGGTCAACAATTTCTCAAAACTCTTTCATTCAATTCTTTTATATTATACACTATGCTTCCTAATTTTTAAAGCATCACAAGTAACTGAGGTCTTCAACCATAGACCCACATCCAACTTCAGTTTTTTGTTTGTCTCAAACAAAACGAAATATAAACTTCCAACGTTGCAAGTCAATATACTGGAACTATAATATTTTAAAAATCAACTTTTTTGTTTAACATAAATACTTAAAATAATATAGCGTATTTGGAAAAATCTAATTTTATTGTTTATGTTGTACCAAAAAATTTGCACAACGTAGATCTAGAGTTTCATTGACTTGCAAAGTTCTAAGTTTATACATTATTTTGTATACAAAAAGTGAATTTTCTATGAAGTGGGGATAAAAAGTTACATTTTGTTTCTCCCAAACAAAATGAAGAACTGAGCTATAATTGGTCCGATTCTTTGTAGCGGAGCCTGCCCATCCGGGTTCAAGTCCTAGAATTGGCATGGTTGCTCTCTCTTTCTTAGATTTCTTTTAGGATTTACCGGTTTCATTCTTTCAATGGTAAGCAACATGTCGGTCAACAACAAGGCGCCAGGGATGACTTCGTATATCTCAAAGACCTACTCGCTCAGCCTCCTAGAGGTGCTCATACGAATAGAATATTTATGCGTACGTTCATGAGATGAGTGTATGTCCGTGTTTATGAGCGCCTACGTCTATACTATATTTTAAGAAGAAAAAGTATGAAGTGGAGATAGTGAGCTAGCATACATATGCAGAGGATTTGTAGCACGCCGGTGCAGAGCACGCATCCCTTTTTTCTTTTGGCTTTCGATTTTCAATCTTTGATATCTTTTGAACTAAAGTCCAAATTAAATCTCGTTTGCCTATTCGTGTTTCTGGCGATGAGGGCTTTCAAATGAGATCCATTTTGAATACGTTTTGATGAACTTTGAAAATTTCATTAAGTTTTAATTTCTGAAACTTGGTACGAGCGACCGAAAAAATTGTGAGTTTCAGATCCTGTGACCGTCAAAAATATTTTAACTACTGATGAAACTTAGTACGAGCAACCGACAAAATCGTAAGTTTTAGAACCTACGACCGACAAAAACGTAAGTTTAAAAAATGAAACTTCAAACTTACTGTGCCCCCTTGTGGGGTCCAAAAACTTTGCGGATCGCAAGGCAATCGGTCGGCCGGCATGTCTAGGCAGATGCGTGCTCCCGCACCTGTATGCTCCCGCACATTTCCAACATACATATGGTGATGCAAAGCTGGGCACTGATTGGCACATGCACCTGGGTTTAGATGGGTGGTGAAAGAGAAAATCTTCTCGAGAGAATTGCAACGCAGACCGATGTTTATGAATATCCATAGATAACTAATCGTAAGAATCATGAAGTATGATCGAAAAGTCCTCGCTCTTGATCTCCATTTTTTTTGGATATCTTGACGGCGCACCTAATTGATTTTCACTTTGATCCGTGATATTTTCTTTCTTCTTTCACTATTTCCTTTCGTGCCTCTCTTCTTTGAACCCTATACTTGCAACCATTCTTTTTATGGTTCCCATTAAAATGGCATTCCTTCTATTCTACCAATCATCCACAATAATTATCCCCAGATCAACCCTTTTCGTGAAACACGGTCCCTTAGGGCCTGAATCATGAAAAAGGTGGAATAATTTTTCGGTTAATTCATAGAAACCAAAGCGGGAACCGTTACAACATGCCCACAAGAAAGGCACAGCTACCGGTCGAGCAACCCACAAGACCCACACACCGTCGAGGACAGGAAACCGTCGGGTTGCCTGCAATGGCATCATCGTCACCTCTCCTCGAGCAAACAACCCCGGCTTCACCGTGGATGAACCATCAAAACCCCTCCGAACATATGGCTCATTAGAAATGGGAAAATATTCAGGCATGAAAGGCCCACATTTAGGGCGTGGAGGGCAAGGTTCATTAATGATGCCACAATGGTCTCACATAGGATGAAGCAAACAATGAGGCCATTATTTTTAGCTTGGATCCATAGTCTGCCTTGATGTAGGCGTGAGGTTGTTGTACATTTTGGTTTTCTGTTGTAAATAGGTAAGGCTTGTTATATCTTTTGTAGATTAGTTCTAGTTTTCTTCTTCTTTGTAAGGACCTTTTTGCTTTGCTTTGATTAATAAATGGCTATGGGGCTTTTGCCTCACAGTGTTCAGTCAAAAAAAAGTATATGTTCTATTCTGCAATGTGATTCTCAGTTAACTGCTTGCTTCATTTGTTGTGGTGCCCAGTTAACTTTTTGGTTCAATTTGTGGATACAAGTTTTCATTAATATATTCTACTGATAGTATGCCAACTCTCACTTAAACTGATCAATATCTGCCTTATATGTGTTGCAGGGAAACAATGGGAGGCACTGAGGTTTACCATCAAGGTTTGCACATGCATGGTCCTTTGGCTAATAGCACATTATTGTGCAATTGCAGGAACCATTCTAATATTTAGGTTTTTAACAATTTGGTCTTGCACATGTAGGTCCTGCTGTCAGAGGTTTAGACCCACTGTTCGATCCATTTTGCATATGGGGAAATGAGATGGACATGAATATCCGTCAAGTCAAGAAACTCAAAAAGATTGTTAGGATAAAAAAACTAGCGACGAATAGCAACAAGATCTTTGTTTGCACAATAAAGAAGACATCAATCAACTATAGGATGGTACTAACTCTTTTACCTTGTGTTTTTTCCTATGCGCCATTTCAAAATTTAGAACAGATATTTATGCATATCTTTGTTTTCAGTCCTTTCCAAAGCAGTTCACCGATGATTACCTCTCAAACCACCTCCATGGTCAAGAGGTGAGGGAGGTACTTATTCAACACCCACGGTACAATATTGAAGTCTTCCTCAAGAGGATGAAAGTTGGGCGGACAATCATCCGCAGCCACTGGCGTAAAGTTGCAAGGACATTCAACATCATTGAAGGCTCAATATTCGCCTTCAGATTCAGCAGTTTTCCAGATGAGATTCATCTCTCTATATACCGTATATGATGCTACTTTCCAAAGGTTTTAGATGTTACATGTGAAACTTTGTGCTGTTGTGTAATTGCATAGATAGCTATATGCCTATATGGTGTAACTGAGTGCTGAAGCTATGTGATGTTGTACTCTGATGTAATTCAGCTATGAAATCCTGGTTGCCATAATACGGCTATGAAACATATGGTGTGTTTGATATGAAATGTCAATTTGATTACTAAATGCTTTATCAATAATAGGCCAATTAGCATGCTTATTGGGATTTTGTATTGCAAACGGTTTCTCAGACAACACCGTGGGCGATGACCTCAAACAACGCACATAGTTTCTAGAAAGTAGCCGTGTTGGATCAATGAACAATCACACACGACTTCCTCCCGACAAATGTTTGCGTTAGGCCACCTTGCACAAACGTTTCCACATAAAAATTATGTGTGATGTACATATGAACGGAAACGTTTTTCTGAGATTTACTGTGTGGGATGTACATACGAACAGAAACGATTGGGTCAGTATAATTGTCTGCGATGGCTCGCCCGATTGCACACAAGCTCTTTTTGTCCCGCGTGTGTGACCAGAGGCCCTGTCGCCGACGGTTTCTGGGTCATGTGGGAAGGACCCCCCCCCCTATCGCACACACAGGCAAGGCGACGGTTTAAAACACTGTCGCGGAAAGGGGGTAAAAACCGTTTGTATAGCACGTCGCTGCACCAGTGCCTGGCCAGTTTGACCGGGAAATATACCCTTTGACTTTCTCTATTGTACCAACGCATCAAAGTTATAATTAAATATTTCATACTAAACACATTATTTTTGAAATCCTTGAAACTTTCTGATGCAAATAGATATAAAATTTGCCTCATTTTTCCAAATTAATGAAAAATTTACAAACAAGTCAGAACAAGAGGGTGCTTTCCGCAAAATTTAAAGCAAACATGATTTTAGTTTGTTCAAATTTGAAAACATAGTATAGCAACATAAGCCTTTCAAGATTCTGATCCAAAAAACATATAAATTTTTCAAAATCAATGCAAGTATGAATTACTTGTGATTTTTAGAAAGTACAAGGACCTATTTGCAGAAGTACATGAGGTCGCATTTTTAACATATTCAAAAACAGAAACAAAGTGGATATTCATAATCTATGAAAAATTCTACCCAAAAAATATATATTTTTTGTATATGTTTAAGTTTAGATAAGTCACATTGAAATTTTAAACAGAAACGGATTTAAAATTTTAATATAATAGAGAAAAATTATTTGCCGTCGGCATAGATCTAACGGCGTCTGCCTTTCGTCGGCCAACGGGATGTATGCCGACGGCCACCGTCGACGTACATGGGTGCTTTACCAACGGCTGTCGTCGGCGTACGAGGAGGCTTTGCCGACGGCTGCCGTCAGCAAACTCGGAGCTTTTCCTACGACCGAAGTTTGCCGACGATTTTACCCAGACCGTCGGTGTATATGTAGGTATGCTGATGATAAAAAGCCGTCGGCATACCTTTTGCCGTCGGCAAATACTCTATTTCCTGTAGTGAATAAAGCCTTTGTCAGAAAATCCAACCACAATGATAGTACTTTTTTGTGCAGGGAAATTCTATCACAATTATAGTTGCTACAATAATGCTAGATAAAATTTTACCTTTTAACCATTCCTAAATTCTTGTGCACACACACAAACACGGAGAGAGAGAGAGAGGGGGGGGGGGAGGAGGGGATATTCTAGTATATGAAGATAATTGAAGAGAAAGAACCAACCATATATAGGGTTCGGTGGCAAGTGAACATATATGTACCCTAGATAAAATCCTAGGTTACACGAAAAACGATTGTTTTTCAGTGAGAGACGCTCGAGGATTTCTTTTTTCGAAAAGAGGGAAATCCCCAGACTCTCTGCATCGTCTGATGCACATAACCACACACATTCTTGTCCATGGTGAGGCGCATGTGGTGACTTTGCCAAATTTGAACTTTTGCAACTCCGGTCTTGAGTAGGAGTTAGTAGAGATGTCTGAGTATGAGTTTGTGTACTTGGTGTTTGAAAGAAAAAAGCAAAGAGAAAAACTATATATACACTCCTAGCAGATTTGCTATTTGTATGCTGACTCAGAATATATCCTCCATAACACTATGCTCCCTAGTTTTAAAGAGCCCACATTCAATTGAGGTCTCTAATTAAAATTGGGTCATTCGTTTTTTACCGGGTCAACAATTTCTCAAAACTCTTTCATTCAATTCTTTTATACTATACACTATGCTTCCTAATTTTTAAAGCATCACAAGTAATTGAGGTCTTCAATTTAGGATTGGGTCACCCGATTTTGACCGGGTCAACAATTTCTTAATGTGCTCTCCTATTCAATTCTTTTAGTTCCCTATGTTCCCTTATTTTGAAGCGCTTTCATTCAATTGAGGTATTCAATTTTGGATTTGGTTTACGATTTTATCGGGTCAATGATTTTTCAAATCAATCAGTATTAATCCCATGCACCATGTGATACTGTAGCACCAATATAGAACATGCAGCCGCCGACGCAGAAATTTTCCCACATAAATATTTATTGGTTAGCGGATAACACAAAACCACACCACGGAAGGCCCATCAAATCACAACATTATAAATGAATATAAAACACACTCAATCATCTCCCCCACCCGCCAAACTAAATATTCCATCAGTTCCAAAATATAAGGGGTATTAGCCTTTTGGAATGTCAAATTTCTTTAACTTTGACCAAGTTCAAAGCAAACAATATCGACATCCACAATATTAAACAATAAAGTATTGAAATTCATTTCATGATGAATTTAATCATACCGATTTGATATTGTGGATTTTGATATATTTCTCTGTAAATTTAATCAGACTTAAAAGGTTTAACTTTTTAAAAACGTAATGCACCTTATATTCTAAAACGGAGTGAGTATTTTTTTTTTAAGAAACCCAACAACACCAACGGCGCAGAAAAGCGCGCCCAACCCTTCTAGTAGTCACTATATTCAAAGCAGAAAACCTACAGGGCTGCTCTCAGGCAGCGGCCATGCGGCATTTTCCTACCTTGCAGGTGTTATATGGCCTTTTTTCCCCTTATCTGTGTTGGACGCATGTATGAGCGCGCGCAGCTCTTTGGTCATGGTCTGTGAGGTGATGTTGTTCTTTCATGGTGGATTTGCCAGCTTAGTTTTATTTCTACTCCCTCCCAGCAAGTCAGCATTCAGTAGTATTTGCTGCACTAGGTTAAATCAGAAAAGGAAGAAAAGAGATGCCTGCAAGTTCCCGTTCTATTTTTCTGACTTTCTGGCATTCTAGTGTGTTCCAGTTCATCCTTTAGGGAAACAGCAAAAGCAAAAGAAAAATGGCCATCAACGCTAGCAGTACTAGCTTATGTCTAAGCACAAAAAAATCAATATACTGAAAACACCAGTCAAATGAAATGCCTCTCAATTAAAAAAGAAAAGAAAATGCATACATTTCCGCTAAAATTAAGCATATTATATCACGCAAGGATGTAAATCAATATGCTGAAAGCACCGGCCAAACGCATTGCCTCTCAATTAAAAAACATAAGAAAGTGTGTGCGTTTCCCCTATAATTAAGAATATATATTATATCACGCAAGGATGTAAATCGCATAAATTAAGCTGTCGGATCTGAGACACAGATGTCTGTCGTCATCAGTATACTAGCTAGTATGGATGTGTGCATTGTTAGATGCAGAGGCCGGGAATTATATCCTACCTTTTGAAAAAAAAGTATACTAGCTAGTGCGGTGCAGTGCCAATAATCTGTTCACTCTATGTAAACAGGAGTTCCCTAGGACAAGGCGCTACCAATGGCGATTGGTAATGTAAATCCGGAAGAGTTAAACTGATCATGATAAACCCTTGAAGCAACAAGGAGGCAGCTAGGTAGTTTAATTAGTTAACCACAACTGGGACTATAAAGAGTTCAAAACTACTCTAGATCAAAGAGATAAGTTATTCTAGGACCGCACATTTAGTCATTTTACAGGCAAGAACTAGTAGATTACTGTGAACAGTTCCATAAAAGGCTTCTGATCAGTGTAGTTAACAATCCATGCATGGAGGTACCTGAAGATCGAGTACAGTTTCAAACCCATAGCAGAAACCAGCCAACAACAACAATTAACCTGATAAGCGATAGCAGAAACACACACAAGAAACAAATGGAAGAGGGAAACTTCATGCCGCTCGGGCCAAGCTAGCTAGCCCATGCTCCTGCATCGAGCGATCATAGCTTCAGGGACAGGTCAATCATCTCATCCGCAAGCTCTTCGTTGCCTCTTGCCGCACCGGACGAGGCTGCTCCCGAGCCCTGCTGGCGATGAGGAGGGTGGACCCTCCCTCCTCCCCACGCGTCGGCGGCGTCGGGGTCCGCTGGGCGCAGCAGAGCACTGTCGTCATCGACGGCGGCCTTACCTTGCTCTCCCGCCGCCGCCAAAGACAGCGCGGTGGTGGCGTCCCGGCCTCGCCTGGCCAGGTTGCGCTGCACCTTGTGCGCGTTCTGGTGGCCGCCGAGCGCCTGCGAGCTCCTGAACTTCCTGGGGCAGTAGCAGCAGGCGAACACCGCCTGGAACCTCGGCGGCGACGAAGGCGACCGCTGCAGTGACAAGCTGAGGTTGAGCCCCTCCTCCCTGTCCATCCCCATCCCCATTCCCCTCCCCATGTCCATGTCGCAACCGGCGCCGGGCGACAGGCTAGCTACCTCAGGTACAAGAGAGAACCCACAAATGAGACTGGAAGTGGATATACACAATGTGGCAATCAATCAGGCAGCTCCCTCCACCGGAGTGGTGCCATGATATTATGGCGCGGCCGGGGGTGGATGTGGGGCTGCCCTGTCGGAGGCCAAGCCAAACAGTGAACACTCCATGGACACATATTTGCAGTAAAAACCAGGTATGAAACTGACGGCACTCAACGCAACGGCCGGCGCTTGAGCCTGACTGCCTGAGACGCTGCGTCCTGCACTCCTGCTGCATGCCGAGGATGGTTAATCCGCGCCTCTCTTTCTTGGCCTGTTGCCTGGTCAGTGCTCTCGCGATCAATGACCACCCTACACATCTACTACTGATCTACATGTCCCCGTGCCGTTTCCGCCTTATAGCTAGCTTTCACCTCGGAACTGTTCGATGTGTATGTGCATGTGCTGGCTCCGCTCCTATGCAGTTGCGGTGCAGCACGGGTCCAAGGGCCAAACACGGGTAGGCTTTCATAGCCACAGACATGGCCGATGTCCTATTAGGAATGCACTAGATCAATCTACCTAGCTAACATTGGTATGTACTGGGTACATAGCCCAGCAAAAGCCAAGCCCCTGATCGAACCATGTAGAGATATGCATCATTGCATGCGTATGTATGGTCCTTGTCTCCTCGGACATGTATGGCCTCAGCTTTACACATGTAATAGTGTGTCACGTAGGATAAATGCTGAAGTGAAGAAGAGAAACTAGAAAGAAAAAAAGATTTGCCTTCTCTTAATTAAGAGATTTTTGCTTTGTAAATTCTCTTAATTACGAGATCATCTCTTAGAAACGGTATCTCTCACCACATAATTAGATACATCTAGTTTATAAGACGGCATTTTATATATTCCATGTCATTTAGAGAAGGAAAAAAATATTATCTCTTAGTGTTACCTCCAAGGTTTTGGTTACCGAATGGAGCATTTTTACCGAGGGGGGCCGGTAAATGTGGTTACCACGGTTACCGAGAAATACCGAGAATATTTCGAACGAAATTTATAGTTGAATTTTGAATTCAAATTCTTTGAGAATAGTATAGATAGAACATGAACTTGTATTTGGCTTAAAAGAGCTACCAGCCCAGTGGAACGTTGTCTACGCGCGAGATGTGAGGTCGAGTTAGACTTCTCCGTCTTTTAATTTTCAAGTTTTGTACTCACGTATTTGGAAAAAATACAAAAAAAATCATGTTTTGCACTTACGTATTCTGAAAAAATACAAACAAGTGAAAGAAAGCACAGCCGAACCAGAGATCTCTCGAATCAGGAACTATGTTGCTACCAACATGCCAGGAACTACTCTCGTGACATTACTGAGATCCCACGTACTTTACTGCACGTTGAGCATTTAAATTCAAAAAATTCAAAATAATTGGTATTTTTTGCTTGGTATGGGGATTTACCGGGGGGAAATCTTGAAATTTCGTTCGGTAACCAAAACCTTGGTTACCTCTTAACATTTACTCTTATTGGGCAACTAAAGCTAAAACTCAAAAACATGTGAATAAGAGAAGACATCTCGTACAGTTGATGCGAAGTTAGGGCACATGATCAAGCTTATAGGTGTAGTGACAGAGGTCGCCAGGAAGGTGGCTTTAGGTTGGTCTATATTTATTTATTTTGACAGGTTCTATTGAATAATATAATAAAAATGAATCTGTGCATCTTTGGATGCAGAGGCCGGGGGTTCAAACCTCCTTTTCTAAAAAAAATCTCGTACAGTTGGAATGAAATGCCTTATCTTTTTTGTTAAGAGACTATCTCTTAGCTAAGAGAAGTCAATGGTCTATTTTCTCTCTTTTCCACCTCACAAATTATTCTACATGGCATCTCTCTAAGATAACACCATAGTATACTTTTTTCATAAACACACGAGAGAAGTTTAATGAGGCCACCAACAACCATGGGAGTGGTTTTTCTACCATGCATATGAGATATCCCGTGCATAGATCCAACATCCCCCATTACCCGGTTCAGCCATGTATTCTTTGTGGGAATTTTGGACTTCAACCATAGACCCACATCCAACTTCAGTTTTTTGTTTGTCCCAAACAAAACGAAATATAAACTTCCAACCTTGCAAGTCAATATACTGGAACTATAATATTTTAAAAATCAACTTTTTTGTTTAACATAAATACTTAAAATAATATAGCATATTTGGAAAAATCTAATTTTATTGTTTATGTTGTACCAAAAAATTTGCACAACGTAGATCTAGAGTTTCATTGACTTGCAAAGTTCTAAGTTTATACATTATTTTGTATACAAAAAGTGAATTTTCTATGAAGTGGGGATAAAAAGTTACATTTTGTTTCTCCCAAACAAAATGAAGAACTGAGCTACAATTGGTCCGATTCTTTGTAGCGGAGCCTGCCCATCCGGGTTCAAGTCCTAGAATTGGCATGGTTGCTCTCTCTTTCTTAGATTTCTTTTAGGATTTACCGGTTTCATTCTTTCAGTGGTAAGCAACATGTCGGTCAACCACAAGGCGCCTGTGATGACTTCGTATATCTCAAAGACCTACTAGCTCAGCCTCCTAGAGGTGCTCATACGAATAGAATATTTATGCGTACGTTCATGAGATGAGTGTATGTCCGTGTTTATGAGCGCCTACGTCTATACTATATTTTAAGAAGAAAAAGTATGAAGTGGAGATAGTGAGCTAGCATACATATGCAGAGGATTTGTAGCACGCCGGTGCAGAGCACACATCCCTTTTTTCTTTTGGCTTTCGATTTTCAATCTTTGATATCTTTTGAACTAAAGTCCAAATTAAATCTCGTTTGCCTATTCGTGTTTCTGGCGATGAGGGCTTTCAAATGAGATCCATTTTGAATATGTTTTGATGAATTTTTAAAATTTCATTAAGTTTTAATTTCTGAAACTTGGTACGAGCGACCAAAAAAATTGTGAGTTTCAGATCCTGTGACCGTCAAAAATATTTTAACTACTGATGAAACTTAGTACGAGCAACCAACAAAATCGTAAGTTTTAGAACCTACGACCGACAAAAACGTAAGTTTAAAAAATGAAACTTCAAACTTACTGTGCCCCCTGCGGGGTCCAAAAACTTTGCGGATCGCAAGGCAATCGGTCGGCCGGCATGTCTAGGCGGATGCGTGCTCCCGCACCTGCATGCTCCCGCACATTTCCGACATACATATCGTGATGCAAAGCTGGGCACTGATAGGCACATGCACCAGGGTTTAGATGGGTGGTGAAAGAGAAAATCTTCTCGAGAGAATTGCAATGCAGACCGATGTTTATGAATATCCATAGATAACTACTCGTAAGAATCATGAAGTATGATCGAAAAGTCCTCGCTCTTGATCTCCATTTTTTTTGGATATTTTGACGGCGCACCTAATTGATTTTCACTTTGATCCGTGATATTTTCTTTCTTCTTTCACTATTTCCTTTCGTGCCTCTCTTCTTTGAACCCTATACTTGCAACCATTCTTTTTATGGTTCCCATTAAAATGGCATTCCTTCTATTCTACCAATCATCCACAATAATTATCCCCAGATCAACCCTTTTCGTGAAACACGGTCCCTTAGGGCCCGAATCATGAAAAAGGTGGAATAATTTTTCGGTTAATTCGTAGAAACCCGAGCAGGAACCGTTACAACATGCCCACAAGAAAGGCACAGCTACCGGTCGAGCAACCCACAAGACCCACACACCGTCGAGGACAGGAAACCGTCGGGTTGCCTGCAATGGCATCATCGTCACCTCTCCTCGAGCAAACGACCCCGGCTTCACCGTGGATGAACCATCAAAACCCCTCCGAACAAACGGCACGCGAGAACGGTTCCGGCCAAAGCCAAACAGCTGGCCAAACACATCGAGAACAAGAGAGCTCCGACTTCGGTCATGAGTCTCACAGGAGAAAGAAGTACTCCTTGCACCAACGTAGCTTGACCAGCCCACATCAGCTCTTGTGGTGACTTTTTTTTTGGAATTTTTGTTGACTTGGAAATAGTTACTTCCCAGTCGCCTAAGGAACAACAAAACAAACAATTATAAGAACAACGAAAAACAAATACAGCTAAATAGACCACTACCAATCTAAAACTAGGGCTCCTAGACGTTTGTGCAACCCAATAGATGGATAAGCCATGGACCAAACATATCCTCTCCGACATGCATATGTGCTTGAAACTTATCATAGCCCTCTCTGTGGAGCACTAGCCGTGTGTGGTCAAAGTTCACAAATAATCTATATTAACCGCACGAATCCTATGCGTTGGCGGATATCTACTGGAATGTCCGTAGCTAGCTAACGGCGACACAGAGCGACTGCGCGCATGCGCGCGGAGACAGAGCAATGGGAAGGCGGAAACCGGAAAGGACAAGTCCAGAGCCCTGGCGCGGTACAACGTTGTGGAACAGTGGAGGGTGTGTACGATGAGGAAGTTAAGGTTGCACGGGAGGCTATAGGCCCAGCCAGTTGCCCGGACGGACGGACGAGATCAGTCCGGCGACTGTTGCGGTGAGCAGGGACGCATCACCCGCTGGGAATCCATGAACGGGCTAATTATGGAGACGAAATATGGGCTGGTCGATCTCGTGGAGTCAGATGCATGCAGCATACATAGGCAGCTAGACGGAGGGAGCCTTTTTTCTAGGGGCTATACGTAGTACTACGTCTACTGTGTCCGAATGCATGCATGCTTGCCTCCGTCAGATCACAAAATTCCGTATTCTCAAAAGTATACAAATCTGTTTGCACGTACAGGCCGATATACAGTAGTACTGTCACATCGCACATGGGCACAACATAGATGGACACGAAACGTGTCCCATACTGTATGTAGTAAGTTTTCGTTCGCCTTTTCTAAAAAGCTACTCCCTCCAAAATATTTGTACAAACGTCACTCCCGGCCTGTTTACAATTTTTTTTTCGAAAAGCAACACACGTACGGCCACATGAGATGATCATCCCACACACAGGAGAGCTTGTGAACGGACACATGATCGACCTCTCGCCAACCACATGGTCACATACATACAGAAGGTCCCGCAAAAAAAAAAAAACATACATACAGAAGGAAAGGAAATAGTTCGATATCCCCACCCATGAGGCCAGTGATAACCCATGCATGAATTAATGTAGCAGCTACACGTACGTCCTGTTTGATTTCGCTGCGTTTCTGTATGCGTTTTCGGCGTGTATCCTTGTATCGACCCCCTGGGGGGTCTCACATGGCCGCAGCTACAGCTAGCGCTGCCGGAGTAACGTCGTACGTGCGTGCGTGCCGCTGGTTTAGTCCTGTCACCGTTCACAGTACGCCCTCTGTTCCACTACAATCTACAAGACGATGCTGCCAGCCGGCCAGGGCATGGCATGGCATGCAGCTGCTAGCGGCGAGACCTGATCAGATCAGAACGGCAATGTCACAAGACGATGTCGGATCGACCCACTAAAGTGTAGAATCCAGGTTTTGAACGTACGCGCTGGCGAAAGTCGATTGGGTCGTCTCTCCGGTTATCGGCCCCCGATCGGTCGACACTTTTCATATGACTCGTGTCTACAGCCGCAGGCGATGTTCCGTCACGCATCCAGGCCCCGGCCGGCCGGCCGGCACTCCTCCACTAGTGGAGTTATACTGGCTGTCTTTTTTACCAGTCGAGAAATCATGGGTCCAGGCTCTCTAATGACCGTTGTAGTAGATCCGGTATAGCTGGTGGCACCATTCGACTTAGGGCACCCAGAAAATGTTACTACACATATATAACACATATGTAGCCGCTAAGAGCATCTACAACCGGACACCTCAAACCCTCCCAATACATCCGGATGGACGGGCTGATCGTTGTCCAGTCGCGAAAATGCCATTCAATCGGACCCCTCAAGCTCTCAAACCGGCTCTATATGTCCCGCTTGTCCAGCGCCCTCCATACCCAACCATATGTGTGGGGAATATGGGGATGTCCAGACGCGCCAGACGCATCCGCCACGTCGGACTGGCGGCAGGGGCCCACCCCAAATCTCTTCAAGAGGTCCCCGGCCTAGCCCGATCTTCCTTCTTCCTCTCCTCTTTTCTGCATTGTTCGCACAGCCATCATTGTAGCTCCACTGCCACCCTAGCTCTGCTATCGTTCCCAACCCACAACGCAGCCATTGGAGGCCCCAACCCACAACGTGGCCGACCGTGCCATCAGGGCCGCCCCGGTACGTTCAACTCCTTCGGACATATACCTCGCGCTCTTTTTGTTCGATGAAATGTTCGAGCAGTTTTTTTATTCTTTTGCTCATTTGTAGGCAAACGATGGATTCGCTGTCGGGCGATGAGTATGGAAACAAGGACCTTCATGAATTCATATACAGAGAGTTCGTTGAGTCATCGGATTTGGATGATGAAGATGCTGAAATGATGATGATGATGATGATGATGATGATGATGATGATGAGCATCTACGAAGAATTGGAGAAGCAAGAGGAGCATGTGTTGAACTTCAAGGGTTCTATAAAGGGCAGGAAAGTTGTTCCCGGGATAGGATTGCTAGCGCAAAGCTTCTCTAGAAGGACTACTTCACACCGGACCTAACATACCATGAAGTGTTTTTTCAACATCGCTTCCAGATGAGTGGAAATTTGTTCTTTTTTTTTGAACAATCAAAGACAGTGGGAGAGGCTCCCACTGACATAATTTTCTATTTTCAATCACATATTTACATGGCAATCACCTTTGTGCAAAGTTTCGTGGAGGCCCACCCCATCTTAGGGAAAGGGCCCACACGGTTTTGCACAGAGGAGAGTTATTGGCCTAGCTACGCAATACAAGTATTAGGTGATGGATTGTACAAAGGTTTTTACAAACTCCACTAGGGAGGGTTTAACTCTATGAGCCAATAGCTCTAAATCTTTTTTCAGTCTGTTCTTCCAGGAGGGGATGGAGTGTGGGATCCTTCTGAATATTTTGTCATTGCGTTCCATCCAGATGCTCCAAGCCGCTGTTAAGAAGATTTCCATGAACATAGGCCTCGTCCACAATTCCTTTCCTGCATGCATTTTCATGAGACGGCCTGCGTCGCTCCCCCAGTGCATGTTGATTGAGGCCCAACAGCTGGCACTAAATGGACGGTCAAAGAACAAATGCTCCACTGTTTCTTCCGTTCCAGAGTCACATAGTGCACAATTAACCCCCCCTCCCACGTTCCAATGGCGCCTCTTGATCATGTTTCTAGTATTGATACGATCTGCGGCCATTAGCCAGGCAAACATCTTGATTTTCATTGTACATCTAGATTTCCATATCCAACGGAATACATCATCTGCCTGTACGTCCTTGAAGTAGAACTCATAGAATTTCCTGGCCGAGTACTTGGGCCCCCACACGCAGGTCCATTGATCTTTTAAGGTGGGGTCTGGATTTATGGATGCAGTGATCAGTTGCAAATCTCTGATCTCCTCCCTGGCATGCGTGGAGACAGGCCAGTGGAATCCTTCTTGGGGAGTTGTTATGGCCAGGAAGGTATCCAGCGAGACATCCTCATCCCTGGCATACGAGAAGGCTCTCGGGTGTGATGATTCCAGCAACTGATCTTGCCACATATCCTTCCAGAATAAGATCGAGCCCCCGTCTCCAACTTTTACTGTTGTGATCCCTCTATAAGTGTCGCTAAGATTCATCACGTCTCGCCACCAAAAGGAACCACAGGCATCTGTAGCATGTGGTGTTTTCCCTGCATAGTACGTGTCCCAAATCAGTTCACACCAGGGGATGTCTGCTTTGTTGTAGAATTTATGCAGAAATTTCAGCAGCAGCCCAGTATTTTGCACTCTGATGTCCAAGACTCCCAGTCCTCCATGTTTCTTGGGTCGGCATACCAGATCCCAAGCAGCAAGCGAGTTACATGATTCCCCTTGGTCTGTTTTCTTGCGCCAGAGGCATCGTCTTCTGATTTTGTCCAGGTGTTCAATCAATTTGGGCGGGAACTTGAGGGTGCACATGGGATAAATCATCAATGAGGTAAGCATGGAATTTAATAGTGTCAGTTTGCTCCCTTGGTTAAGCATGCAGAGAGAAGAGGAGAGCTTCCATTCGGCGTTTTCAACGACCGGCATCATATCCGAGACCGAGGGTCTGGTGGTTCCCATTGGCAGCCCTAAGTACGTGAATGGCATCGTCCCCAGGGAGCATTGCAGGATTTGTGTTAGCTGAGAGACCACATCGTCTCGTACATTAAGTGGCACCATCATCGATTTGTGAAAATTGATTTTGAGTCCAATGGAGTCCGCATAATCCATCAACAACTTCTTCTTGTTTCTCACCTGGGTGGGACAAGCAGGCATGATCAATATCGTATCATCGGCGTATTGTATGACGGGGTAATCTCCCGTCCGACGAGCCGGAATAGGTAGGTCAAGCAAACCAGCTTGATGTGCATCATTGATAGCCGCTTGCAACAAATCTGCCGCAAGTACGAATATGAGCGGGGAGAGTGGGTCTCCCTGACGTACACCACAGCAGCATTTGAATTGGCGCCCCGGAACCCCATTGAGAAGGACCGATGATGTCCCGGAACCGAATATCATTTTAATCCATGTCAGCCATTTATCAGAAAACCCCATGTGTTGCATGATCTCAATCATGGATGAGTGCTCGATCGTATCAAATGCCTTCGCGAAGTCAAGCTTCAGTATAATGATAGGGCGTTTGGAGGACTGGCATTGGTGAATGTATTCGAACGCCCAGGCCAAACAATCTTGGATTGTTCTGGTTTTGAGAAAACCGTACTGGTTTTTATGTACTATGCTTAGAATAAATTTTTGAAGTCTGTTGGCCAGTATTTTCGTGATGATCTTCATGCAGCAGTTCAGTAGCGTGATGGGTCGGAAGTCATTCGCAGTTTCCGGTGACCCAATTTTAGGGATGAGAGTGATAAACCCCGAGTTGACACTGCTTAGGTCAAGCGTACCCGCATGGAAGTCATCACAGAGCTTGTAGAAGTCAGTTTTGATCAGGTGCCAGCAACTTTTCAGAAAAGCTCCATTGAATCCGTCCGGTCCAGGGGCACGGTCAGTGGGCATCGCTCTCACCACATCATCTATCTCTTTATGCGTGAAAGGTTCATTGAGAGCCTCCAGGCCATCAATCTTTTTAATGATTGCTGACAGGTTGGATTTGTTCTTGCGCGTAATGAATGTTCATACGTGGAAATTTGTTCATACGTGGAAATTTGTTCTTGCGCGTAATGAATGTTGTGGAGGAGGTTGATGACTACCTCAAGCTGAAGAAGGATTGTAGCGGACAACTTTCCTTCTCTCCGCTACAGAAATGCATGGCTGCTCTGAGGATGCTTGCTTATGATAAGGCCGCAGGTGCCATTGACTCTAAAATCCAGATGGGAGAGATCGCATGCCTAATGACCACGGTGCAATTTGCACGCACCATGGTGAAGGTGTTTGGAGCGGAGTACCCGAGAGAACCAACTATCGATGACACAAATAGGTTGATGGCAATTGGAGCGGCAAGTAGTTTTCCAGGTATGCTCGGTTCAGTTGATTGCATGCATTGGCAATGGAAGAACTGCCCCCAAAGGTTTGTGCGGACAGTACCAATAGGTCACACCAAAGAGGCTACCATCATACTTGAAGCAGTGTCATTGAAGGATTTGTGGATTTGGTATGCTTTCTTTGGCACGCCTGGTTCTAAGAATGATATCAATGTGCTCCAGCGATCTTCTTTGTTCAAGAGACTTTGTGATGGGGATGCTCCCGTGTGCAACTACACCGTTATCGGACACAAATACAAAATAGGGTAGTACCTCTTGCCGATGTAATCTATCCTCAATGGGGAGCATTTGTGAAGACTATATCCAATCCCCGACGTAGGAAACAATGTATCTTTGCACAAATGTAGGAAGGTGCTAGGAAGGATGTGGAGAGGGCATTTGGAGTGCTCCAAGATTATTGGGGCACTGTTCGCTGAGCTACAATGATGTGGAAATTGGAGACACTTTGGCAGCTCACAACGTGTAATCTTGCACGTCATGATTGTGGGGGAAGTGGGCGAAGGGGCAGCCCACACGCAATATTTTGAGAAGCCCAGAGTTCTGGTCCACCTCCCGGAACAAGATGTAGAGCATGTTGTTGAAAGTGCATCTAATCCCCAAGGTGGATTTTGGTAATTCATGCCAATATACCTTGAAGAACTATTATGCGTCAAGCATATTTCAAGAAAAAGTTCTTCCTAGGAACAATATTGGAATGGAAGTTGACCCCTAAAAATGCTTAAAGACAAGTGTTGGTCAAGCCATGGGATTCTTCATTTTCATTGTACTGATCGAATATCACATTGAGTCCATAGGCATGTTGTTACTATCAAAAGGGGATGAGGATGTAACAATGAGCTCTTTGCTTCATGTTACACATATGTCGACCATGTCCCGAAGCCAATGATCTGAACTTGGCTTCATTGACCCACACCTTCATGTTCATCAGTGTGTGAACTTAACTAAAATATCCAAGACGCAACCATGGGAGAGCACTGGAATTTCCACACCCCCTTTAAAGTATCACATGCTTCAAATCTCTTATTCACATGAGCTTCACCATTTACTAACGTCTTGAGCCAAGGTTGGGCCTGATACCTCCTTTTATTGATCCGGTATTGGAACAGAAAAGAGTATCCCACACCTATTTCCCCAGAGGTGACCCTGAGTTATCGAACCCACGAGAGGAAGATTCCCCTGAAGCGATGGTCTCTAGCAAGCTTTTGTCAAAGTGTCAAATCCAGCTTTCGACCGGATCAGCAAGCAAAAAGTGATTCAAACACTTATAATAAAAAGAGGTACGGGTATGAGGTCTTAATGCTTACAACCTTGTACTTGCGCTGGGATCAAATCGGGTATTAATTTGCGCTGGAAGTCACCCATCGAGATGTGCTTGTTACAGATCGAAGTGGGGGATGTGTCCAAATAACATCTTGACAGGCACAAGTCCTGCATCAAGAATCAGTTGTCCTACCGCAGGCCCTATCCGTCGCGCGGGGTTGCCTCTATAATTAAGATAATTAATTCAGACAAGAGCTTTAGGCGTTTAATGACTACACCTCATTTATCCCCAAGGATAGGATCCATGTTACCCTACTGAACCTTACTGTCATCAGTGTTCGGTATAACACTTCACGGTCTCCTTGCTCCTAGCCTCACCGGTGCTCGATCTCCATGATCCTGGGTACCTGCAGGGATGAAGATCGCGGACAAGACAAGAGACATCTTCATGGAACATTTTTATTTCACACATATGGGACGTTATGTCAAAGTCTTCCATTGATCCCCTCAACAAATACCTTGGATTGTAAGGCTCATGCCTCAAACCATACCTTACCGAACTACTCACACATGGAGATCAGATCGCGAGAAGAAAACATTGAAGAACACATCTTGTGATTGATTGATTGCAATATGTCTTACAATGGATGCCTTGTGTGATGCACGATTACATGTATGAACTAGTTGCAAGAGCACTATGGTGGTGGAGATGGCTATGGAGATGGAAATGGCGGCGGCTAGGGTTTGTGGATGAGGATGATGATGAAGAGGTTCTGGCTTCTGTGCTCGTCGTTATGTTGACATTTCGATGGGGTCCCTTTAATAAAAGTTGTGCAGGTAGACAATCTGCCTTGAAATCCATGCCAAACGGGGGCTCATACGGGCGCTTGCGTCCGTATGGAACGCCGTCTTTTGTACTGTTTTCGCAGAAACGCCTCCTGTTGATTCCTTCTTCCTCCATTTTCCTTCCATTCCATTCCCACACGTGATTTCTTCCCTTTTTAGCCCATTCCCTGTGGAAACACATCAAAGAGAGGATTTGTGGAATCCCTTGCACTTATTAGCCATTAGTGATAATATCAGAGCAAATATCTCTTTATAAATAAAATATCTCGGTTTAAACAAAGGTGAAATGAGTGTAAAAATATCACTCATCAACTCCCCCAAGCTTAAACTTGATCGTCCTCGCGAAACATAAGTCGAAATCCGAATCATAAGGAACTCAGTTGTTTAAACTGAAATAACGAGAAGGTTTTGGTTCACTTACGATCGATACGCCTAGATAGCCCTCCGCTTCTTGACCTGAAAACTTAGCATAGCTGTAGCGGTGGCATGGTTATAGTGCAATTAGTGTTAGTGAAGCAAAGATAATCAACACAAAGTTCTAGATCTACTAGATAAAACAACTTTGCAACACTCTATTCTATTTATTCTAAACAACATTTGCTTGCCGGGAATGCACGGAAGAGTTTTCTTTTGATAGAGCCATAAAAACATGAGTTAGGGAGTGAAAAGCATGTAGTAAAATATGATTCTCAAGTGCTCATAAGCACACCCATAATTATTTCCTCCTCAAGGCTCTCAAGAACTTCATTTCAATCATTGTTTGCTGGAACTTTGATTGTCACGTGAAGGGATTATGCCAACTAAATGATCATGCGTAGGTTTTCGCTGTGGCTTAATGTTTTGGGAACTATGGACCTTAGCAAAATGTCTCTTTCGAGCTCTTTTGATCAGCCCCCTTTATTTACCACATACACACCCATTCAAGAGAAAGCCAAATAATATGCGTCTGTAGTGTTGCCACTACGTACGGTAACAAACTCATAGCCGAAATCCGAGCTATCGCTCTTGGTGGATCGTTCATTGGCCAGCGGAGTCCTCAGCATAACATCAAGAAAGGTGACGAAGCCACATTTACACACGCGTACACGTGCATAGAGTAGCGGGCCGTGGCACCAGCAAGAAGCTGAAGCACCATGTAAGAGATGCAACATAGATTTTTTGCATGATCTCATTCACCCTTCAACTAAGTTCCTCTAGACAATTTAATCCAAAAGTGCTATTGAGTCTATTAAAATTAACATGGGGTTGAGCATTTCAAACATTACTTCTACTACAATTTTCTCAACTTCCAAGTCTTGAAAGACTTTCTCTTGTGCATAGTTAATCTTGGTTAATATCATTTCATTTAAGAACAGTCCCGCGGCAAGTCTTTGTTGTCTAAATTAAACAGAACAAAGGCTACAAAATTATTTCACCTACTAGAACAAAACCTTTGTCTTAATTATCAAGACTTACTCCCATCTGCACATATCACACATACTACTACTACATCTACTCTAAGCATTTCAAGTGCAAAACACCGGGGGGGTCGTAGGACGTACCTTCATGGTTGCGAATTCACACACTTCTCTTCCTTACTCTTGTATTCCTCGTTGTTCGGCGTTGATCAACTCCTTTGAAAACAAAATGCAAACAAACTCCAAAGGGCTAAATAAAGAACAAGAGCAAAGCGAAGCTTATTCTATTTTTTTGGTTTTTGGGTTTTTGAAAACTAACTTGCAACCGAAACATCGCAAAGGCAAAAGCAAATAAAAGCAAAGTGTTGGAACAAACCAACATGAGTGTTTTGAAGCTCCACGAGCTTAAGTACAACCTCATTACAACTTATTCAAATAATACTGCCACATCTTGATGTAGAAGTGGTGATGACCTCCCCCAAGCTTAGGCTTTTGCAAGACCAAACCGGCGGGATGCTACTTGTGATCTGCGTTGATTTTTCCCCGAAGAGGAGGGATGATGCAGTACAGTAGAGATAAGTATTTCCCTCAGTTATGAAACCAAGGTTATCAATCCAGTAGGAGAATCACGCAACAACTCGTTAGCAGCACCTGCACACAAAATAACAAATCCTCGCACCCAACGCGAACAAGGGGTTGTCAATCCCTTGGCGGTTAATTGCAAGATTAAATTGTATGGTGATAGATAGATAGATCAAACAAAAATACAAAATAAAATAAATAAAGTAAAATTGCTGCAAGGTATTTTTAGGATTTTCAATATATAATAAAGTAGACCCGGGGGCCATAGTTTTCACTAGAGGCTTCTCTCTTGAAAATAGCATACGGTGGGTAAACAAATTACTGTTGGGCAATTGATAGAAAAGCAAATAATCTTGACGATATCCAAGGCAATGATCATGTATATAGGCATCACGTCCGAGATAAGTAGACCGAAACGATTCTGCATCTACTACTATTACTCCACACATCGACCGATATCCAGCATGCATCTAGAGTATTAAGTTCATAAAGAACGGAGTAACGCCTTAAGCAAGATGACATGATGTAGAGAAGAAAATTCAAGCAATATGAATAAATCCCATCTTTTTATCCTTAATAGCAACGATACATACGTGTCATGTCCCCTTCTGTCACTGGGATTGAGCACCGCAAGATCGAACCCATTACAAAGCACCTCTCCCATTGCAAGGTAAATCAATCTAGTTGGCCAAACCAAATCAATAGATCGGACAGAAATACGAAGCTATAACAATCATGCATAAAAGAGTTCAGAGAAAACTCAAATAATATTCATGGATAATCTGATCATAAACTCACAATTCATCGGATCCCAACAAACACACCGCAAAAAGTGATTACATCGGATAGAACTCCAAGAACATCGAGGAGAACATTGTATTGAAGATCAAAAAGAGAGAAGAAGCCATCTAGCTACTAACTATGGACCCGAAGGTCTATGGTAAACTACTCATGCATCATCGGAAGGGTAACAAGGTTGATGTAGAGCCCCTCCGTGATCGAATCCCCCTCCGGCAGAGTGCCGGAAAAGGCCTCCAGATGGGATCTCTCGAGAACAGAAACTTGCGGCGGCGGAAAAAGTATTTCGTGGACTCCTCTGTTGGTTTCCCAATTTTAGAGAATTTATAGAGGTGGAATTAGGTCAAACGGAGAGTAGAGGTGGGCCCACGAAGCACCAGGGCGCGCCACCCCCCTAGGGCGCGCCCTGGTGGCTCGTGTCCACCTCCTCTGTCTTCTGGCCCTCTGCCGAAGCTTCTAGTGTCTCTTATGTCTAGAAAAAAAATCTCCAAAAAGTTTCGTGGCATTTGGACTCCGTTTGGTACTGATATTCTGGAAAACCAAAAAGGCAAAAAACAGCAACTGGCACTAGGCACTAGGTTAATAGGTTAGTCCCAAAAAATGATATATAATTGCTTGTAAGTGCATATAAAACATCCAAGATTGATATTATAATAGCAGGGAACAATCAAAAATTATAGATACGTTGGAGACGTATCAAGCATCCCCAAGCTTAATTCCTTCTCGTCCTCGAGTAGGTAAATGATAAAAACAGAATTTTTGATGTGGAATGCTACCTATCATATTCATCATGTAATCTTTTCTTTTGTAGCATGGACATTTGGACTTGAATGATTCAAAGCAATAGTCTATAGTTTGACATGAAGACATAAATACTCAAGCATACTAACAAGCAACCATGTCTTTCAAAATATCAACGCTAAAGAAAGTTATCCCTAGCCCATTATGCTCAATCATTGATCCATTCATGAAACACACTCAACATTAGCTACACACAATGCACAAGTATGACAATAGTGCTCTCTAGTTGGTGCTTTGTAAGAGAAGATGGAGACTCAAAATAAAAATAAAAATTGCATAAAAGTAAATAGATAAGCCCTTCGCAGAGGGAAGCAGAGATTTGCAGAGGTGCCAGAGCTCAAAGCTTAAATTAGAGAGATAAAAATATTTTGAGAGGCATGCTTTTCCTGTCAACGAAAACGATCGAGAATTCCCAATATCTTCCATGCTAGACACATTATAGGTGGTTCCCAAACAGAAAATAAAGTTTATTTCCTTTCCACCATACTTTCACAATCCATGGCTAGCCGTATCCACGGGTGCCTTCCATACCAACACTTTCCAAGGAATTTATTATTATCATCATATTAAAAAAATTCATTTCGGGACTGGGCATCCCTATTACCTGCCACTCTCTCGTGCAATGACAAGTGAATAAACACTCATCGTGAGAATAACACACCTAGCATGGAAAATATTGGCCACCCCCTGCCGCTTCATGAGCGGTATGGGCACACAAAATGGAAAATTATTTTGAAAATTTAGAGTTGGCACATGCAAATTTACTTGGAACGGCATGGAAATACCGCATATAGGTAGGTATGGTGGACTCATTTGGCACAACTTTGGTTTAAGGAGTTGGATGCACAAGCAGT
Organism: Elymus sibiricus; assembly: GCA_039707655.1. Classification (NCBI taxonomy): domain Eukaryota; kingdom Viridiplantae; phylum Streptophyta; class Magnoliopsida; order Poales; family Poaceae; genus Elymus; species Elymus sibiricus. The sequence continues at coordinate 336,887,606 of CM077666.1, forward strand.
ATTCCCGCTTAGTACAAATGAAGGCTAGCAAATAGATTGAGAAGCGACCAACCAAAAAGCGAAAACGGTCATAAACATGCATTGAACATAACTAACACCGAATAATGCACCATAAGTAGGATATAATTTCGTTGCATAACTATTGACTTTATGTGCATGCATAGGGAATCACAAACCTTAACACGAATATTCTTACTAAATCACAATTACTCACTAACATGACTCACATATTATCATCTCCATATCGCAAAACTATTGCAAGGAATCAAACTTATCATATCCAATGATCTTTCATGAAAGTTTTTATTATATCCCTCTTGAATATTCATCACTTTGGGACCAAATTCATATCTTGTGCAAATTACCATTACTATTATCAACTCTCAAAAAGATATAAGTGAAGCATGAGAGTGCAAATATTTCTTCAAAATTTAATCTTATCAACTCTCAAAATAATATAAGTGAAGCATGAGAGTGCAAATATTTCTTCAAAATTTAGCCACCGCCGTGCTAAATTTTTTTTAAGTGAAGCACTAGAGCAACTGCCTAGCTCAAAAGATATAAGTGAAGCACATAGAGTATTCTAACAAATCATGATAAACGTGTGGCTCTCTCAAATAGGTCTGTCCAGCAAAGATGATTGTGACAAACTAAAAAGCAAACAAAGCAAAGACTCATATAATACATGACGCTCCATGCAAAACTCATTATATGTGACGAATAAAAATATAGCTCCAAGTAAAATTACCGATAGTTGGTACAAGAAAGAGAGGATGCCTTCCGGGGCATCCCCAAGCTTAGTTTCTTGGGAGTCCTTGAATATTACCTTGGGGTGCCTTGGGCATCCCCAAGCTTAGGCTCTTGCCACTCCTTATTCCTTCATCCATCATGATCTCACCCAAAACTTGAAAATTTCAATCACACAAAACTCACCAAAACCTTCGTGAGATCCGTTAGTATAACAAACAAATCTTTAACTTTAGGTACTGTTGTAAATTGATTCATATTTAATATTGTCATAATGCTACTGTGCTCCAACTTCTCCATGACTCATACCCCCCGATACGATCCATAGATTCATCAAAATAAGCAAACTATGCACCAAAAACAGAATCTGTCTAAAACAGAACAATCTGTAAAGATCTATTTAAAAGCTATACTTATGTAACTCCAAAAATTCTGAAAAATTAGGAAAACGTGGGAAATTCATATACCAATACTGTGTAAACATTTTAGATTTTTCTGACGCTCTAGTACAGAATTAAAATTCCAGCACTGGACGCAAAACTTTCTGTTTTCCAAACAGCATCAATTATACTATCTTCCAAATCATCCCAAAGGCATTACTTGATACAAACACTAATTAAATCATAAAAACACAATCATAACAGTAGCATAATTGTGTGCACACAAGAAAACAGAAATAAAAAGCAAAAATTTATTTTATTCATTGGGTTGCCTCCCAACAAGCGCTATTGTTTTATGCCCCTAGCTAGGCATAATGCATAGTTTCAAGTGTTGTCATCTTTCAAGTTGATTCCATAAGTGGCCCTCATAATGCATTCATAGGGTGCTTTAATTATTTTCCTAGGGAAGTGTTCCATCCCTTTCTTTAGTGGAAATTGAAATCTTATATTACCTTCTTTCATATCAATGATAACACCTATGGTTCGTAAGAACGGTCTACCAAATATTATGGGGCAAGACGGATTGCAATCAATGTCAAGAACAATAAACTCCACGGGCACATAATTTCTATTTGCAAGAATAAGCACATCATTAATTCTACCCAAGGGCTTTTTGATAGTAGAATCCGCCAAGTGCAAATTAAGAGAACATTCATCTATATTGGTAAAACCTAGCACATCGCATAGAGATTTTGGAATTGTGGAAACGCTAGCACCCAAATCACATAAAAGCATTGCACTTATAATTTTTAATTTTGACTTTAATGGTGGATTCCCACTCATCATATAATTTTCTAGGAATTGAAATTTCTAGTTCTAGCTTTTCTTCTAATGCTTTCATCATCGCTTCTACAATGTGTTTAGTAAAAGCCTTATTTTGTTCATAAGCGTTGGGTGAATTTAGCATGGATTGCAACAAAGAAATACACTCAATCAAAGAACAACTATCATAATTAAAGTCTTTGTAATCCAAGAGAGTGGGCACATCGCGAGTTAATGTTTTTACCTCTCCAAACCCACTTTTATCAATTTTCTTATCAAGATTTTTACCCTCCGAATTATGGGGACGCCTTCTAGCTAAAGTTAACTCTTCTTCAGTCCCCTTTTCATCAAGTTTTATATTGCTAAACAAGGAATCAATAGATGAAACACCAATAATTTTAATATCCTCATCATTACTACGATAGAAACCGGGAGGAATCGCTTTTTCTAAAAATTCTCGTTTAGCTTTTAGCATAGAGGTTCTTTTCTTACTCTCCTCCATGGAGACATATAAAGCTTTAATTGATTCATTAATATCAATTTTGGGTGACAAAATTTTAGTCTTAAGATTTTCCACATCATGAATAATTCTATCAATGCTCCTAGACATATCATCAAGTTTACTCAATTTTTCTTCTATCGTAGTGTTGAAAACTTTTTGAGCATTAATAAATTCTTTAATATTACTTTCAAGATCAGAGGGCATCCTATTATTATTATTATTATTATAAGAATTACCATAGGGATTGCCATAATTATTAGTGGAATTTCCAGGAAACGGCCTAGGATTAAAATTACCTCTATAAGCATTACTATTAAAATTGTTTCGCGAGACAAAATTCACATCTACGGGATCATTATTTTGCTCAATCAAGGTGGATAAAGGCACATCATTAGGATCAATAGAAGTATTTTTGCTAGCAACCAATTTCATAAGCGCATCAACTTTATCACTCAAAGTACTAATTTCTTCAACATCATTCACTTTTTTTACTTGTAGGAATGTGATAGCCTGGCATAATAGGGATGAGAGACTACTCATATCAATAAGGAATTCCTTCTTTTCCGGGAGCCCATTCGGAAAGAACTCCTAAGTTAAGCGTGCTCAGCTTGGAGTAATTTCAGGATGGGTGACCGACCGGGAAGTTGGTCCCGGGTGCGCACGAGTGAGGACAAAGTGCGCAGGAAAGACTAGTATTGATCAGTGGGGCCAGTCTAGATCCCGCCAGGAGTAACGACCACCGGCGGGTGTGTCCGGGGCGTTACAAGTTGGTATCAGAGCCGACCCTCGCGGTTACACGGATGTTTGCGGGTCAGGTGCGCGGTCATGTTGTGCATGACGTTTGTGACCCGTCATGGCACACGACATGGCACATGTACCGGACTGGATGCACAGACGTATGTGCCAAGAGGGAACATTCATGTGGCCCGACAAGGATGTGGGTTCCTCTGAGTGGGGGTGTATGTGATAGCCTGGCATAATAGGGATGATAGACTACTCATATCAATAAGGAATTCCTTCTTTTCCGGGAGCCCATTCGGAAAGAACTCCCAAGTTAAGCGTGCTCAGCTTGGAGTAATTTCAGGATGGGTGACCGACCGGGAAGTTGGTCCCGGGTGCGCACGAGTGAGGACAAAGTGCGCATGAAAGACTAGTATTGATCTATGGGGCCAGTCTAGATCCCGCCAGGAGTAACGACCACCGGCGGGTGTGTCCGGGGCGTTACAAGGAACTCTTTCAGTATGCCATTGTGAATAATTTGCCATAATATTATCAAGCAATTTAGTAGCTTCTCCCAATGTAATCTCCATAAAAGTACCACCCGCGGCGGAATCTAAAAGATTTCTAGAAACAAAATTTAATCCCGCATAAAATTTTTGTATGATCATCCACAAATTTAAACCATGAGTAGGGAAATTTCTTATCATTAATTTCATCCTTTCCCAAGATTGGGCAACATGTTCATGATCAAGTTGCTTGAAATTCATAATTTGATTTGTAAGGGAAATAATTTTCGCGGGAGGAAAATACTTGGTAATAAAAGCATCTTTACACCTATCCCAAGAATCGATACTATTTCGTGGCAAAGATGAAAACCAAAATTTTGCACGATCCCGCAATGAGAACGGGAACAATTTTAATTTCACAATATCATTATCCACATCTTTTTTCTTTTGCATATCACACAATTCTACAAAAGTGTTAAGATGGGATGCAGCATCTTCATTAGGACTACCAGAAAATTGTTCTTTCATAACAAGATTTAACAAAGCGGCATTAATATCACAAGTCTCTGCACTAGCGGCGGGAGGAGCAATCGGAGTACTAATAAAATCATTATTATTAGTATTGGAAAAATCACATAATTTTGTATTTTCTTGAGACATCGTGGCTACGCAAACAAGATAACAAGCAAGCAAAGAAGCAAACAAGAAAAAGGCAAACGGAAAAAAAATTGTATTTTTGTAAAAAAAAATAGAAGTGGGGGAGATGAAAACGAGAGGCAAAGGCAAATAAAATAAATGCAAGGAGATGAAAGTTTATGCGTAGGTACTTGCTAGATGTTGATGATGTCTCCCCGGTAACGGCGCCAGAAATTCTTCCTGCTACTTCTGATCTGCGTTGGTTTTTCCCCGAAGAGGAGAGGATGATGCAGTACAGTAGAGATAAGTATTTCCCACAGTTATGAAACCAAGGTTATCAATCCAGTAGGAGAATCACGCAACAACTCATTAGCAGCACCTGCACACAAAGTAACAAATCCTCGCGCCCAACGCGAACATGGGGTTGTCAATCCCTTGGCGGTTAATTGCAAGATTAAATTGTATGGTGATAGATAGATAGATCGAACAAAAATACAAAATAAAATAAATAAAGTAAAATTGCTGCAAGGTATTTTTAGGATTTTCAATATATAATAAAGGCAGACCCGGGGGCCATAGTTTTCACTAGAGGCTTCTCTCTTGAAAATAGCATACGGTGGGTAAACAAATTACTGTTAGGCAATTGATAGAAAAGCAAATAATCATGACGATATCCAAGGCAATGATCATGTATATAGGCATCACGTCCGAGACAAGTAGACCGAAACAATTCTGCATCTACTACTATTACTCCACACATCGACCGCTATCCAGCATGCATCTAGAGTATTAAGTTCATAAAGACTGGAGTAACGCCTTAAGCAAGATGACATGATGTAGAGAAGCAAATTCAAGCAATATGAATAAACCCCATCTTTTTATCCTTAATAGCAATGATACATACGTGTCATGTCCCCTTCTGTCACTGGATTGAGCACCGTAAGATCGAACCCATTACAAAGCACCTCTCCCATTGCAAGATAAATCAATCTAGTTGGCCAAACCAAATCAATAGATCAGAGAGAAATACGAAGCTATAAAAATCATGCATAAAAGAGTTCAGAGAAAACTCAAATAATATTCATGGATAATCTGATCATAAACTCACAATTCATGGGATCCCAACAAACACACCGCAAAAAGTGATTACATCGGATAGAACTCCAAGAACATCGAGGAGAACATTGTATTGAAAATCAAAAAGAGAGAAGAAGCCATCTAGCTACTAACGATGGACCCGAAGGTCTGTGGTAAACAACTCACGCATCATCGGAAGGGCGGCAAGGTTGATGTAGAGCCCCTCCGTGATCGAATTCCCCTCCGGCAGAGTGCCGGAAAAGGCCTCCAGATGGGATCTCTCGAGAACAGAAACTTGCGGCGGCGGAAAATGTATTTCGTGGACTCCTCTGTTGGTTTCCCGATTTTAGAGAATTTATAGAGGTGGAATTAGGTCAAACGGAGCAGAGGTGGGCCCATGAGGCACTAGGGCGCGCCACCCCCTGGGGCGCGCCCTGGTGGCTCGTGGCCACCTCCTCTATCTTCTGGCCCTCTCCCGAAGCTTCTAGTGTCTCTTATGTCCAGAAAAAAATCTCCAAAAAGTTTCGTGGCATTTGGACTTCGTTTGGTACTGATATTCTTGAAAACCAAAAACAGGCAAAAACACAGCAACCGGCACTGGGCACTAGGTTAATAGGTTAGTCCCAAAAAATGATATATAATTGCTTGTAAGTGCATATAAAACATCCAAGATTGATACTATAATAGCATGGAACAAATAAAAAATTATAGATACGTTGGAGACGTATCACGGGATCATTGCGGGGGTTGGTTAGGAGCCCATCCTTGGCTCCAGTTGGAGAAGTTCATGTTCATGTAGGCGGAGGTGCCTCAAAGGGAAGTGCCGAGATTGCTCATATCATCAATTGAGCCCTAGAGGCTGCCGAGGTCTGCATAGGTGGTGTAGTCTCCTTGTTGTGGTTGCTCCTCTTCTTCATCGGTGGCGAGGTCTTCTACTTGTTCTGGCTCTGGCCCTTCTTGGTCAAAAGCTGCATCTCCTTCCTGCGCAACATAATGCAATTGTCCATGCTCAATGGAAAAACGGTTAGGCATAGGAGTTGGCAACAAGTGTGCCACTCTAGGAATTCTGATGCAATGACGACCATTATGAACTACTACCATTCCAGCGCTAGTGAGAACATGAATATTGACAAGGGTGTTACCGATAATGGGGCGAAGGTGATGGTAGTTGATACCAAGGGCATTGGCCAAGATGGTGGTCACTCCTCCACACACGATATCTCCTTGTGCATGATTTGCTTGATGCGCGAGGTGTAGCAAAAGTATTGCCCCTAAGTTGGGCGAATTACCGATGTCAAGATTTGCTGCTTTACCAAGAACTAGCATGTTCTCATCATTCACCTTAGAAACTTCTCCTCACGCCTGCAACAAGTTAGTGATAACATAATAGAAATAACGTATAGCAGGACTTTCAATGCAACTGGCTCTTTGCCTCGAGCCATGACGACTCATACGGTAGAAGGATTGCCTTGTGTGCGGGTCAGTGAAATCATAAACATATCTAAGATCATCATCATTGTTGGTGAAGCCAAAATAATTACACCACTCATCAAGAGTGATGTTGAAGTCTTGGTCCAGGAGACGAAAAGTGATCCTCTCCTCCTCATATGCATTTAGCACCAAACCAACATTGTGCGAGAGACTACTAAGAAACTCAAGCGTCATGCGTTCATATGTATCACATCCCTGATAAACAAAATGATGCAACCCAGCATTATGACAAAGCAAATTGAAATCGTTAGTAAACCTAGCTTGGTGAGTGTTGTCGCGCAAGGCCATTTGGTTGCTTTGATCCTTCTTGTAATGATCTTTTGGAATTTCTTCCTTGCTTCACGGTCAGTGAAGACGATCCCCTGAGTGAAAACTTTTTGTGGCGGTGCGGTGGATGAACCCGAAACACCGCGTACATGAGAATACCTCCGTGTAAACATCTACAAAACAATTTTTTAGTCCAATATAATTAAACAAAATTGATCCTACGGTAGTCACAACATCATACTCCTCTAAAAACATCAACGAATCCAAGCCAAACTCAAATTTGGATAAAAAATATGCATCTCCTAGTCATGGCAATGCTAGGCATGTGGAACATGGATTCGTGAAAAATAACTTGGAGATCGGAGGAGGAACATACCGTAGATCGATCACACGGAAGGATTTGAACTGAAATCGAACGAGTAGAGAGATCGGGTGAAGTTTTGCTAGGGTTTGGAGAGGTTTGGAGGAAGAAGAAGAAGAAGAAGAAGAAGAAGAAGAAGAAAAGAGAGAGATGGGGGAGAATTACCTTCTTCCTCGGGCATATTGGGGCCGTCAGTTGGTGAAATGGCCGCTCATACGGGCGCAAGCGCCTGTATGGAACGTCGTCATTCTTCCTGATGACTTACCTGCGTCTGTGTATAGATGAAATGACCGGCGACGCCCGTTTTGAATGCCGTCTTTCCTTCTGTTATTTTCTTCTTCTGGTCAAAGGTGTCAAACGACTGCTCGGACGGGCGCGTGCGCTCGTTTGAAACGTCGTCAAATTCTCTGGTCTCCTCTTCGTTTTCTACAAAGAAATGAAACGAGCGCTCGTGCCCGTTTGAAACGCCGTCGAACACTCTGCAGTCTCTGGTTGTTTTGCGTTGGAACCTCCACCAGGCCATACGACCGCCCATACGCTGTGGTCATTTTAAAGGCCGTCTTTTGATCTGTTTCTCCCGAAACTTCACTTTTTCTCATCTCTCCTACGGGGTTAGTTCCAAAACAATACATAGACATATTTCCAAGCATCCAAACATCAATTCAACATATAATTCATCTTGCACATAGCAAAGCCTTCATTAGAACAACTCTTCCAAACTCACTTCTTCATAAGGAACTTCAATCACTCTTTTATTGAAACAAAAATAAAAACTTACTTGCCTACTTTATTTGTGTGGGTTGCCTCCCACGAAGCGCTTGTTTTTGGTCGGTTAGCTCGACTGTAGTGGTGATCAAGGTGGTGCAAACACACCGAGACCGTAGCTTCTGGCATTCACAATGATGCCTTCTCCTGTGTAGGTCTTCATTCTCTTTTTTCTGGGGAAATGTCTTACAAATGGATCTTTAGCGGGTAAATCAAATTGTACATTCCCTTCAAACACATTTATCACAGCATTGATAGTCCTTATAAAAGGTCTACCAAGAATTATGGGAGCAATTGGATCCTCGGGTATGTCTACTATCACAAGATCAATCATGACAGGGCGATCATTAATTTTAACTATAACTCCATGCTTAATGCCTACTGCCCGAGTAAAAGTAGAGTTAGCCATATTCAAAATAATCTCGGTATTAGCATAAGGACCAAGATTGAGACTATCATAAACAGATTTGGGGATAGTGGAAACACTTACCCCTAGATCACATAAGGCACTGAATTTATTCAATCCTATCTGAATCTCTATTGTAGGTTCAAAAGCATCCTCTTGCTTAGCTGGTAACTTACTGTAGAGCTTTTTACTTTCTTCATCAAGTTCACATACCTTGGCTGCAACTTGTTCAACAAAGACATTATAGGCTTCGTTATTAGTTACCTCCGGTAGTGGATACTTCATGGATATCATCTTCACAAAATCTACAACGGTATAATTGTACTCTGGCACATGGTTTGTGTCAAGCACTTCGGCCTTCTCCTTGTTGCTTCTTATCATTTTAACTTCTTCAACCGGGTTAGGCTCCGGTTTACCTGCAAACTTAGCCAAAATTAATGTTTGGCTCTCTGCTATTTTAGCCACTTGCGCTTCCATATTATTGGATCTTCCTTCAAGTATCTGCACATCATTTGTTAGTCCAACAACCTTACTGGTCAATTGGCCAAGTAAGTTATCATGATTCTTCAAGATCTTCTTGAAGTTTTCATTCTGCTTAGTCTGGTTAGCAATAAAACTTTTAAGAGTTTCTTCAAGATTATTTCTATTGCAACAATTAGCTCCATTAAAATTCTTGGATGCTCCTCCATTACTAGGGTAAGGAAGTCTAGGAGCAAAGCCATTATTTTTTCAATTAGGATTGTAACTATTACGAGCAATAAAATTTACATCACTAGTTTCTTCATTAGTGATGGCATTCGTGTTTACCTCCTCTTTACCTTTCATCACGGAGATGAGTTCATCGAGTTTGATTGTCAACTCCGTGTTACTTTCTTCTATGGCATTCCCTCTTGGTGGTAGTTCTTTCAACATGCCATTGGGCATGGTTCTCTTGCATATCATCTTGTAGTTTCTTGACATCTTCAATGGGCTTTCCCATGATTGTTCCCCCTGCAGTTGTATCAAGCATAGTTTTTGACATATGATTTCAGCCATTATAAAACGTATGAAGGATTAACAGTTCCTCCTTTCCATGATTGGGACAGTTTCTTATAGCTTCTTTCATTCTATCCCACGCAAGTGCTATAGTGGCTCACGTTCCTCATACTTGCAACCTGTAATTTGAGAACGTAATTGCATAATTTTTGCTCCTGGACAAAACTTGGATAAAAATCTACTGCAACAATCAGCCCAAGAAGTAATACTGCCTCTAAGTAAAGCTAGAAGCCATTCCTTAGCTTTTCCTCTCAAAGAGAAAGGAAATAGACGCAATTTCAGAGCGTCATGAGCATAATCTTTTATGCGTGTCATGTTGCACAATTTAGTGAAATTGTGTAAGTGCATACCGGCATCCTCAGAAGCAGAGCCTCCAAATTGGACATGTTGAACCATGGAAACTAAGTTCGGTTTAATCTCATACGCAGCGGCTGCAACCTTAGGTTGTGCTATAGGTTCACGCAGGAAGTTGTTGCTGGGAGTAGCAAAACTCCCAAGATTACGAGCCATAGTAATCTTTTGGTTTTTGAACTAACAAGACTAGCAACAAAAATAAAACTTAAACTAAAAGCAGAAAAGTAAGAACAAAAAATGAAAATTAACTTTAACAGAAACTCTAAACACAAAGACTAGGAATACTAAACTCCTCCCCGGCAACGGCACCAGAAAAAGGGCTTGATACCTCCTTTTGTTGATCCGGTATTGGAACAGAAAAGAGTATCCCGCACCTATTTCCCCAGAGGTGACCCTGGTTTACCGAACCCACGATAGGAAGATTCCCTTGAAGCGATGGTCTCTAGCAAGCTTTTGTCAAAGTGTCAAATCCAGTTTTTGACCGGATCAGCAAGCAAATAGTGATTCAAACACTTATAATATAAAGAGGTACGGCTATGAGGTCTTAATGCTTACAACCTTGTATTTGTGCTGGGATCAAATCGGGTATTAGTTTGTGTGCTGGAAGTCACCCGACAAGATGTGCTTGTTACGGATTGAAGTGGGAGATGTGTCCAAATAACATCTTGACCGGCACGAGTCCTGCATCAAGAATCAGTTGTCCTACCGCAGGCCCTATCCGTCGCACGGGGTTGCCTCGATAATTAAGATAATGAAATCAGACAAGAGCTTTGGGCGTTTAATGACTACACCTCATTTATCCCCAAGGATAGGATCCATGTTACCCTACTGAACCTTACTGTCACCGGTGTTCGGTATAACACTTCACGGTCTCCTTGCTCCTAGCCTCACCGATGCTCGATCTCCATGATCCTGGGTACCTGCAGGGATGAAGATCATGGACAAGACAAGAGACATTTTCACGAAACAATTTTATTTCACACATATGGAACGTTATGTCAAAGTCTTCTGTTGACCCTCTCAACAAATACCTTGGGTTGAAAGGCTCATGCCTCAACCCATACCTTACCGAACTACTCACACATGGAGATCAGATCGCGAGAAGAAAACATTGAAGAACACATCTTGAGATTGATTGATTGCAATATGTCTTACAATGGATGCCTTATGCGATGCACAATTACAAGTATGAACTAGTTGCAAGAGCACTATGGTGGTGGAGATGGCTATGGAGATGGAAATGGTGGTGGCTAGGGTTTGTGGATGACGATGATGATGAAGAGGTTCTGGCTTCTGTGCTCATCGTTCTGTTGACATTTCGACGGGGTCCTGATACGTCTCCAATGTATCTATAACTTTTGATTGTTTCATGCTATTATATTATCAATCTTGGATGTATATGCATTTATATGCTATTTTATATCATTTTTGGGGACTAACCTATTAACCCAGTGCCCAGTGCCAGTTTTTGTTTTTTGCTTGTTTTTGGCTTTTCAGAAAATCAATATCAAATAAAGTCCAAACGGAAAAAAATCCTTTAGATTAATTTTTTCTGGACCAGAAGGGACCCTAGAAGCTTCGGGAGGAGACCAGATGAGATATGAGAGAGCCACAAGCTCGAGGGGCGCGCCCCTTGAGCTTGTGGGCCCCACGCAGCTCCGTTTGACCTAATTCGAAGCCTATAAATTCACATATATTCCCAAACCAACAAAGAGCCAGACGATATAACTTTTGCGCCGCCACAAGCTTCTGTTCTTCCACGATCCCATCTGGAGGCCTTTTCCGGTAATCTTCCGAAGGGGGAATCAATCACGGAGGGCTTCTACATCAACCTTGCTGCCCTTCCGATGATGTGTGAGTAGTTCACCACAGACCTACGGGTCCATAGCTAGTAGCTAGATGGCTTCTTCTCTCTCTTTCGTCTTCAATGCAATGTTCTCCTCGATCTTCTCAGAGTTCTATTCGATGTAATCTTCTTTTGCGGTGTGTTTGTTGGGATCCGATGAATTGTGGGTTTATGATCAGATTATTCATTGAAAGTAATTGAGTCTTTTCTGAACTTTATTATGCATGATTGTTATAGCTTTGTATTTCTCTCTGATATATCCGTTCGGTTTGGCCAACTAGATTGATTTATCTTCAGCGGGAGAGGTGCTTTGTAGTAGGTTCAGTCTTGCGGTGTCTCCACCCAGTGACAGAAGGGGACGGGTGCTACTTGTAGCTTGCGTTGGTATTTTCCCCGAAGAGGAAGGGATGATGCAGCACAGTAGAAGTAAGTATTTCCCTCAGTTATGAAACCAAGGTTACCAATCCAGTAGGAGAATCACGCAACACCTCGTTAGCAGTACCTGCACACAAACAACAAATCCTTGCACCCAACGCAAACGAGGGGTTGTCAATCCCTCGGCGGTCAATTGCAAGATTAAATTGTATGGTGATAGATAGATAGATTAAACAAAAATACAAAATAAAATAAATAAAAGAAAAGTGCAGCAAGGTATTTTTAGGGTTTCTAATATATGATTTAGATAGACCCGGGGGCCATAGATTTCACTAGAGGCTTCTCTCAAGAAAATAGCATACAGTGGGCAGACAAATTACTGTTGGGCAATTGATAGAAAAGCAAATAATCATGATGATATCCAAGGCAATGATCATGTATATAGGCATCATGTCCGAGACAAGTAGACCGACTCCTGCCTGCATCTACTACTATTACTCCACACATCGACCGCTATCCAGCATGCATCTAGTGTATTAAGTCCATAAAGAATGGAGTAACGCCTTAAGCAAGATGACATGATGTAGACAAAGTAAACTCACGCATGAATAAACCCCATCTTTTTACCCTTAATAGCAATGATACATACGTGTCATGTCCCTTTATGTCACTGGGATTGAGCACCGCAAGATCGAACCCATTACAAAGCACCTCTTCCCATGGCAAGATAAATCAATCTAGTTGGCCAAACCAAATCAATAGGTCGGAGAAGAAATACGAAGCTATAATAATCATGCATAAAAGAGATCAGAGAAGACTCAAATAATATTCATGGATAATCTGATCATAAACTCACAATTCATCGGATCCCAACAAACACACCGCAAAAAGTGATTACATCGAATAGAACTCCAAGAACATCGAGGAGAGCATTGTATTGAAGATCAAAAAGAGAGAAGAAGCCATCTAGCTACTAACTATGGACCCGAAGGTCTGTGGTAAACTACTCACGCATCATCGGAACGGCAGCAAGGTTGATGTAGAGCCCCTCCGTGATCGATTCCCCCTCCGGCGGAGTGCCGGAAAAGGCCCCCAAATGGGATCTCTCGAGAATAGAAGTTTGCGGCGGCGGAAAAAGCATTTCGTGGACTCCTTTGTTGGTTTCCCGATTTTTGGGAATTATAGTGGTGGAATTAGGTCAAAAGAGGCAGAGGTGGGCCCACGAGGCACCAGGGCACGCCTGCACCCCCCAGGCGCACCCTGGTGGCTCGTGGCCACCTCCTAGGGCTTCTGGCCTTCTCCCGAAGCTTCTAGTGTTGGTTATGTCCAGAAAAAAATCTCCAAAAAGTTTCGTGGCATTTGGACTTCGTTTGGTATTGATATTCTGTAAGACCAAAAATAGGCAGAAAACAGCAACTGGCACTGGGCACTAAGTTAATAGGTTAGTCCCAAAAAATGATATATAATTGCTGTAAATGTATATAAAAACATCCAAGATTGATAATATAACAGCATGGAACAATAAAAAATTATAGATACGTTGGAGACGTATCAACATCCCCAAGCTTAATTCCTGCTCGTCCTCGAGTAGGTAAATGATAAAAACAGAATTTTTGATGTGGAATGCTGCCTATCATATTCATCATATTTTCTTTTCTTTTATAGCATGGACATTGGACTTGAATGATTCAAAGCAATAGTCTATAATTTGACATGAAGATATAAATACTCAAGCATGCTAACAAGCAACCATGCCTTTCAAAATATCAACGCTAAAGAAAGTTATCCCTAGCCCATTATGCACAATCATTGATCCATTCATGAAACACACTCAACATTAGCTACACACAATGCACAAGTATGACAATAGTGCTCTCTAGTTGGTGCTTTGTAAGAGAAGATGGAGACTCAAGAAAATAAAAATTGCATAAAAGTAAATAGATAGGCCCTTCATAGAGGGAAGCAGAGATTTGCTAATGTGCCAGAGCTCAAAGCTTAAATTAGAGAGATAAAATATTTTGAGAGGCATGCTTTTCCTGTAAACGAAAACGAACGAGAATTCCCAATATCTTCCATGCTAGATACATTATAGGCGGTTCCCAAACAGAAAATAAAGTTTATTCCTTTTCCACCATTCTTTCACAATCCATGGCTAGCCGTATCCACGGGTGCACTCCATACCAACACATTCCAAGGAATTTATTATTATCATCATATAAGATTTTTCATTTCATTTCATTTTGGGACTGGGCATCCCTATTACCTGCCACACTCTCGTGCAATGACAAGTGAATAAATACTCATCGTGAGAATAACCCACCTAGCATGAAAAATATTGGCCACCCCCTTCCACCTCATGAACGGTACGGGCACACAAAACAGAAAAATTATTTTGAAAATTAGAGTTGGCACACGCAAATTTACTTGGAACGGCATTGAAATACCGCATATAGGTAGATATAGTGGACTCATTTGGCACAACTTGGGTTTAAAGACTTTGGATGCACAAGCAGTATTTCCGCTTAGTACAAATGAAGGCTAGCAAATAGATTGAGAAGCAACCAACCATAAAGCGAAAATGGTCATAGACATGCATTGAACATAACTAACACCGAATAATGCACCATAAGTAGGATATAATTTCGTTGCATAACTATTGACTTAATGTGCATGCATAGGGAATCACAAACCTTAACATTAATATTCTTACTAAATCACAATTACTCACTAACATGACTCACATATCATCATCTCCATATCACAAAACTATTGCAAGGAATCACACTTACCATATCCAATGATCTATATGAAAGTTTTTATTATATCCCTCTTGAATATTCATCACTTTGGGACCAAATTCATATCTTGCGCAAATTACCATTACTATCATCAACTCTCAAAAAGATATAAGTGAAGCATGAGAGTGCAAATATTTCTTCAAAATTTCAATCTTATCAACTCTCAAAATAATATAAGTGAAGCATGAGAGTTTATTTCTTCAAAATATAGCCACCACCGTGCTCAAAAAGATTTAAGTGAAGCACTAGAGCAACTGCCTAGCTCAAAACATTTAAGTGAAGCACATAGAGTATTCTAACAAATTATGATGAACGTGTGGCTCTCTCAAAATAGGTGTGTTCAGCAAGGATGATTGTGACAAACTAAAAAGAAAACAAAGCAAAGACTCATATAATACTCGACGCTCCAAGCAAAACACATATCATGTGACGAATAAAAATATAGCTCCAAGTAAAATTACCGATGGTTGGTAGAAGAAAGAGGGGATGCCTTCTGGGGCATCCCCAAGCTTAGACGCTTGAGTCTTCCTTGAATATTACCTTGGGTGCCTCGTGCATCCCCAAGCTTAGGCTCTTGCCACTCCTTATTCCTTCATCCATCGTGATCTCAGCCAAAACTTGAAAACTTCAATCACACAAAACTCAACAAAACCTTCATGAGATCCGTTAGTATACCAAAATAAATCACTAATTTAAGTACTGTTGCAAACCCATTCATATTTTATTTTTGCATTATACCTACTGTATTCTAACTTCTCCATGGCTTATACCCCCCGATACAATCCATAGTTTCATCAAAACAAGCAAGTAGTGCATCAAAAACAGAACAGTCTGTTGCAATCTATTTAAAAGCCATACTTACGTAACTCCAAAAATTCTGAAAAAATAGGAAAACGTGGGAAATTCATATACCAATACTGTGTAAAAATTTCAGATTTTTTTGACGCTCCAGTACAGAACCAAAATTCCAGCACTGGGCACAAAACTTTCTGTTTTCCAAACAGCATCAATTATACTATCTTCCAAATCATCCTAAAGGCTTTACTTGGCACAAACACTAATTAAAAACCCAAAAACACAATCATAACAGTAGCATAATTGTGAAAACACACAATAAATTATTTTATTCATTGGGTTGTCTCCCAACAAGCTCTTTCTTTATAGCCATTAAGATAGGCTTGAGATTTCAATGATGCTCACATGAAAGATAATAATTGAAACACAAAGAGAGCATCATGTAGCATGTGAAAAACACATTTAAGTCTAACATACTTCCTATGCATAGGCATTTTATAAGTGAACAAATTATCAAGGCAAGCAATTTCTAGCATATGCAAAGGAGAAGAATAAAACATTGATGATTTCAACATAACGAGAGGTAATTTAGTAACATGAAAATTTCTACAACTATATTTTCCTCTCTCATAATAATTACATGTAGGATCATACTCAAATTTAACAATATAGATATCATAAACAATACTCTCTTTATGATCCACATGCATAAATTTTTTATAATCTTCCGAAATAGTGGGATTAGCATTAACTAAAGTTATGACCTCTCCAAACCCACTCTCATAAAAAAATTCATAAGATTGAACACTCTCCGAATATGTGGGATTCTTTTTACTTAAAGTTGATGCTCTTCCAAACCCACTTTTAATAGTATTACAAATTTTATTATCAATAACATATTCATCATGAGGCTTAAATAAATTTTCAAGATCATAAGAAGCATTATCACCCCAATCATGATCATTGCAATAAGTAGTGGACATAACAAAATCATCATCCCCAAGCTTGTAGTTTTGCATATTATTAACACAATTGACATTAATAGAATTTATAATAACATCATTGCAATCATGCTTTTAATTTAAGGAGCTATCAAGTATGGGTGCTATAGCAATATTTTCATTTTTAACATAAGGAACTATAGCAAGTTCATCATCATAAGCATAATTAATATTGGCATCGTGGCCATAAGAATAGCAAGCATCACATTCATTAAGAGGGGATATTTCAATCGAATCAATGGAATCACAATCATCTATAGATTTATGCATATCATTATTCTCTTCCAAAGCAGTAGACATTCTCTCAATTAATTCTTTAACATAGGCATTAGGAGCATAGTTTTCGTAGCAATATTTAAGTATGTCAAAAAATTTAGATTTGTAGAGAGTAACATCATACTTTTCAATAAAAGAAGCAACTTCATAAGTACCCTTAAAAGCAACAAATTCTTCAATTTGTTCGATATCATAGTAATTATAAACACCCTTGGCATAAGAAGACAAGATTTCATTATCACTAAACTCACAAAGATAGGGAAGGTGTTTTTTAGGGTTCTTAGAGCAACAAGTAAAATCATAAATTTCACATAGATTCCAAGCATAGCATAGCAAACAATTTATTTGTCTCCATAAGAGTCTCCCTTTTTGAGACAAACGGTGACGCACAAAATGAGCATGCTCATTTAATGATTTTCCTTCAACTAAACTAGTTGGGGTTTTAGCACGAGCAGAAATGGATCGAAGATGATCCAAGTAGAAAACTTTAAGTGGATCCATAGTATCTTATATTTTTGCTTTTTCTTTCTGTTCTTGTGTGTTCGACATGAAGGCAATAAAAGCAAGCAAGTACAAATATTTTTGTGTTTTTGTAAAAAAAACTTTTTAGAAGTGGGGGAGATGAAAACGAGAGGCAAAGGCAAATAAAATAAATGCAAGTAGATGTAAGTTTATGTGTAGGTACTTGATAGATGTTGATGATGTCTCCCCGACAACGGCGCCAGAAATTCTTCCTGCTACTTGTAGCTTGCGTTGGTATTTTCCCCAAAGAGGAAGGGATGATGCAACACAGTAGAGGTAAGTATTTCCCTCAGTTATGAAACCAAGGTTATCAATCCAGTAGGAGAATCACGCAACACCTCGTTAGCAGTACTTGCACACAAACAACAAATCCTTGCACCCAACGCAAACGAGGGGTTGTCAATCCCTCGGCGGTCAATTGCAAGATTAAATTGTATGGTGATAGATAGATAGATTAAACAAAAATACAAAATAAAATAAATAAAAGAAAAGTGCAGCAAGGTATTTTTAGGGTTTTTAATATATGATTTAGATAGACCCGGGGGCCATAGTTTTCACTAGAGGCTTCTCTCAAGAAAATAGCATACGGTGGGTAGACAAATTACTGTTGGGCAATTGATAGAAAAGCAATAATCATGACGATATCCAAGGCAATGATCATGTATATAGGCATCACGTCCGAGACAAGTAGACAGACTCCTGCCTGCATCTACTACTATTACTCCACACATCGACCGCTATCCAGCATGCATCTAGTGTATTAAGTCCATAAAGAACGGAGTAACGCCTTAAGCAAGATGACATCATGTAGACAAAGTAAACTCATGCATGAATAAACCCCATCTTTTTACCCTTAATAACAACGATACATACATGTCATGTCCCTTTCTGTCACTGGGATTGAGCACCGCAAGACTGAACCCATTACAAAGCACCTCTTCCCATGGCAAGATAAATCAATCTAGTTGGCCAAACCAAATCAAGAGATCGGAGAAGAAATACGAAGCTATAATAATCATGCATAAAAGAGATCAGAGAAGACTCAAATAATATTCATGGATAATCTGATCATAAACTCACAATTCATCGGATCCCAGCAAACACACCACAAAAAGTGATTACATCGGATAGAACTCCAAGAACATCGAGGAGAACATTGTATTGAAGATCAAAAAGAGAGAAGAAGCCATCTAGCTATAACTATGGACCCGAAGGTCTGTGGTAAACACTCACGCATGATCAGAAGGGCAGCAAGGTTGATGTAGAGCCCCTCCGTGATCGATTCCCCCTCCGACGGAGTGCCGGAAAAGGCCCCCAGATGGGATCTCTCGAGAACAAAAGTTTGCGGCGGTGGAAAAAGTATTTCGTGGACTCCTTTGTTGGTTTCCCGATTTTTGGGAATTTATAGTGGTGGAATTAGGTCAAAAGAGGCAGAGGTGGGCCCACGAGGCACCAGGGCTGTAACATCCCCATGTAATAGCTACAGTAATCACCTTTTGATAAGGCCATGTCACCCTGGTTAACAGTGCTTGATCATCATTTGCATCATATCCCATTTCAAATTCCAATTTAAATTGCAATTCAAATATAAAGTGAAAATAAAAGTTGTTCAAATTTTGAAAACTAAAATGTTCATAATATTGTAAATAAACCAGAGGCAATTATGAAATTTTAATCAATATTAACTGAATTAGTTAAATGACTCCAACGTCCTAAAACAGATCCAAAACAGAAGTATTTAATCCATTTACATTTAAATAAAATCAAGATGAAAACATATGGACTCCAAACCAATTTCTAGCAGTGAGATAAATTGCACTGTGAATATTTGGGCAAGATTCATAATTTACAAAATTACATTGGAGCTAAAAGGAAATAGAAAACAGAAACTAGAAAGAGAAAACAGAAAAAGAAAGAAGGAAAAAGGAAAAAGCCCGCAGCGGCTGGGCCTAAGTCAAACCGGCCCAGCCCACCCGCCTGTCACCTCCTTCCCCGCACTGCTCATCGCCGAGCCGCTGCCAACCGCGCGCGCACGCCGTGCCGACCCCGCCGAGCCACCTCGCCACCCGCGTCGCTACAGGGCAGCGGAGCGGATAGGAAGGCCACCGCAGCACCCCTTGGCCCGCCCGAGATTTTTTCCCTCCTTCCCGCGCGTTGCTCTCTCCCTCCCCGCCATGGCCGTCTCTGCCATCGCCGACCACCGCTTGCCCGCGTAGTCGCCGTGCCCGCCTCGCCTCGCCTCCACACCAAGAAGGACCGCCTCGACCTCCTCTTCCTGCCCGACGAGTCACCCGAGCAGGAGCGCCCCTACGTCGAGCTCCTCGCCATCTTCTTCAACCTTCGGACGCCGAGCTCGCGCCGTCGATTCATCGCCGTCCATCCTCCCCAGGCCCACCTTAGCACATCTACGGGCTCCCGGTGAGCCACCGCCTCTTCCCCCACCCCTCTCGCCGTCGTTTTCGAGCTGTAGTGGCCATTCCCGACCTGCCCGAACGCGTCGCCGCATAGTTCGTCGCCAGCGTCGTTCACGCGACCATTTCGTCGCGCGCTGCTACCCATCGGCCTCGCCGCACCACGTAGGCCATGCCTAGCCGTTTATTTTGCCCGCACGCGCACCGTAGCTTCGGACCCGAACGCCACCCGAGACCGCCGCCGCATGACGTCGTCGCCGGCGAACATTCCGGCCTTCCCAACTCCGACCACCGCCACCACCGGATGTGCCTCGTAGTGGCCGATCCAAAGAGCCAAAGAACGCCCGAAACGGTGCACCACAGCCGAATCCCGGGCTCGCCGGAGTTGCTCACCGCGCTCGGGCTCGCCGGAGAGCTCCGGCGGCCGGCGGCCGACGTGGCCGGCTGGGGCCACCCTCTGTGCCGCTTACCCGCGGGCCCCGCGGGCCCGGTTGACCTGGTCAGCGCCACTGATGTGGCGCTACAGCCGCTGACCAGTGGGCCCCCCTCGTTAGTTAATCTAATTAAACCGATTTTAATTAAAACTTAATTAGATTAGCTAATTAGACACTGACAGACTGGGCCCACTAGTTAATTAACTCTGTTTAGTTTAAGATTAACCCTGGATTAGCTACTGTCTATGACAGGTGGGTCCCGCAGTTCAGGTTTGACCTGGACCAGCCGGGTTGACCCACTGACATCATGGTGACGTCACCCTCACTGTTTCGGATAATTCTGATTTAGATAATTTAAATAATTCCAGAAATTAATTAAAACTTTAGAAAATCATATCTTTTAAACCATAACTCGGATTAAAATAATTTATATATGAAAAATGATCAGAAAAATGTGTAGAATTTGAATAACCTATCCACATGACTGCCGCACCCCTCTAACATACCGAACATGTAACATTATGCCCGTATCCGGTAGATGAATAGTGCATTACCTTAATAAAATAAATCCAAATAAGTTCCTAAATTAACTAAATCATTTAGTTAGGCGGTAAAACACCTCTGCATATCATTTAGGCATGTCATGCATCCCTGTTGCATTATTGTCATGTATTTATTGTTTCTTCCCCCTCTTTCTCTCTCGGTAGCCCCCGAGTCTGCCGACGACACTGCCGTGTACGACGACGCTGCCGACGACCAGCCCCCTTCAGCTGAGCTTCCAGGCAAGCAAAACCCCCTTGATCATCAGATATCACCCATTCTCTTCTCTCTTATGCTTGCATTAGAAGTGCCCCTGCTACTGTTCCGTTAGCACCTATTCCGATGCATAGCCTGATTTTGTAGACTGCTGTTGATACCCCACCTGTTGTCCCACAATGCTTAGTTAGCCGTGCTACTGCTTCATCGGTGACCCATCACCCTTGTCCGTATGCCATGCTTGTTACCGGGCAGTGATCACTCTGGGTGAGGATCACGGAAATGTTTACATTACTGTCATACTTTAAATTGCTAAAGTCGGGCTGGCCCCAAGGGTGCCCGCGAGAGAATCACCTTAAAGACGGGTCGGCTCCAAGAGCACCCGCGCGACATGTCTTACCAAGTCGGAGCGACAGGAACCCTGTTTGTCTCTGCGAGTTACTAAATACGCCTAACGGATTTGGGTATTTGATCTGAGTTGGCTACGTGCCTATACGCACTACCACCACGTGGGATAATGGTTTAATGGGGCCCTCTGCGTCGTACGTTTCTCCCGAAAGCTCTTCAGACGTCACAGCTCAGAGATGCGGGCTGATTGTTGGGGTGAGCTGGTTACGTCACTATGTATACAGTGTCAAGCTTGGGCCCCGACCAGCCACGTAACGTGCAGGAGTGCGAAGGGCGATGGCCCAAGACCCCTTCGTGCTTAGGATTCAGACCGGCGTGCTGACCTCTCTGCTGAGCCTAGGTAGGAGCTGCTTCGTGTTGATTACCCGAGGCCGGGTATTACCCAGCAAGTGTATCCGGCCAGATGTAATCGAGTGTGCTGGGTAACAGTAGTGCACCCCTGCAGGGAAGTGATCTATTCGAATAGCCATGTCCACGGTAACAGGACGCTTAGAGTTGTATCTTGATCCGCTACAACTACAAATGGATACTGCCACATTATTAAACTGCTACTACTGCTCTCGGGATCACATTATCGTAGGGAAGTCGAGGAAGGATCTCAGGGCTTTACTAAACTATGATTGATATATATTATCTTGCTCTATTCTCTTGTGATGCTGCAAGATTGCTTCAAGATGCTAGTCTTCGATAGGCTAGGCCTCTCCCCCTCTGTTCCAGCATTTCTGCAGTACAATCCAAAGATATAGCCCCATTCCTTTGATACAATGCATTTTAGCATAGTTCTGATGTCAGTCTTGCGAGTACTTTGGATGAGTACTTACGGTTGCTTTGCTATTCTTTTCCCCATACCCAATTGATGAATTCAGACGATGGAGCCCAGGAGCCAGACGCCACCGCAGGAGACTACTACCAGGAGAGCCCCGGAGGCCACTACTACTGGGTTGAGTCGACCGACCAGGAGTAGTTTGGAGGCCCTAGGCAGGAGGCCTTCGCCTTTCGATCTGTATCGTTGTTTGTGCTAGCCTTCTTAAGGCAAAACTTGACTAACTATGTCTGTACTCAGATATTATGGTTTGTATGACTTATGTATTCGGGTCCTCGTGACCCCTGGTTTGTAATATGATGATTTACGTTTAAATTTGAGTTTAGAGTTGTGTTGTGATATCTTCCCGTGAGTCTCTGATCTCGAGCGTGCACGTTTGCGTGTATGATTAGTGAACGTGTCGAGCAGGGGCGTCACAAGGGCGTGCCTGCCCCCCCCCCCCAGGCGCGCCCTGGTGGCTCGTGGCCACCTCCTGGGGCTTCTGGCCTTCTCCCGAAGCTTCTAGTGTTGGTTATGTCCAGAAAAAATCTCCAAAAAGTTTCGTGGCATTTGGACTTCGTTTGGTATTGATATTCTGTAAAACCAAAAACAGGCAGAAAACAATAACTGGCACTGGGCACTAAGTTAATAGGTTAGTCCCAAAAAAATGATATATAATTGCTGTAAATGTATATAAAAACATCCAAGATTGATAATATAACAGCATGGAACAATCAAAAATTATAGATACGTTGGAGACGTATCAACGGGGTATGTATAGTATTGGTTCTACTAAGGATAAAATGATGGGGTTTATTCATATTGATTGAGTTTACTTTGTCTACATCATGTCATCTTGCTTAAAGCGTTACTCTGTTTGTCATGAACTTAATACCATAGATGCATGCTGGATAGCGGTCGATTAGTGGAGTAATATTAGTAGATGCAGGCAGCAGTCGGTCTACTTGTCACGGACGTGATGCCTATATACATGATCATTGCCATGAATATGTCATAACTATGCGCTTTTCTATCAATTGCCCAACAGTAACTTGTTTACCCACCGTATGCTATGCGTTCGAGAGAGAAGCCTCTTGTGAAAACTATGGCCCCCGGGTCTACTTTAATCATATTTAAAAAACCTAAAAATCCTTTGCTGCACTTTATTTACTTTTCTTTTGTTTTGCAATTTACAAGTTTGCCTATACAAGATTTAATCCTTGCAAGTAACGAGTTCAAGGGGATTGACAACCCTCTTGCCCGCGTTGGGTGCAAGTATTTGCTTTTGTGTGTGCAGGATCTGTTCAGGAGGCTTTGCGTGATTCTCCTATTGGTTCGATAAAGCTTGGTTCTCACTGAGGGAAATACTTATCTCAACTATACTGCTTCACCCTTCCTCTTCGGGGGAAAATCCCAACGCAGCTCACAAGTAGCAGAAAGAATTTCTGGCGTCGTTGCCAGGGAGACATTATCAAAACCTATCATGTACCTTCACTCAAACTATCATCTACTTGCTCTACTTTTTATTTGCCTCTCTTTTTCATCTCCCCCACTTCTCTAAAAATCGAAAAACACAAAAATATTTCTGTTTGCTTGCTTTGTCACTATGTCTCAAGAAAACACCAAGTTGTGTGACTTTTCAAATACTAATAATAATGATTTTATTAGTACTCCAATTGCTCCTCCTGCCACTAGTGCGGAGTCCTATGATATTTATGCCGCTTTGCTAAATCTTGTTATGAAAGAACAATTTTCTGGCAATCCTAATGAGGATGCTGCATCCCATCTTAATACTTTCGTTGAATTATGTGATATGATATGTCTCCAACGTATCTATAATTTTTTATTGTTCCATGCTATTATAGTATCAATCTTGGATGTTTTATATGCAATTATATATCATTTTTTGGGACTAACCTATTAACCTAGTGCCAAGTGCTAGTTGCTATTTTTTGCCTGTTTTGCCTTTTCGGAAAATCATTATCAAACGGTGTCGTGGGAAAACGACGATCTATGGGACCGAGAGGGCCCCTTTGCGGTTCGGCTGGGGAGATCAACGCGCACAAATAGCAGATCCAGCAGAGAAGGCAGGAGATTGTACCCAGGTTCGGGCCGCCATGAGGCGTAAAACCCTAATCCTACTTTGGTGTATTCATTGAGCATGAACAAGCCCCGCCATTACAGAGAGCGCGGCCTCCCGGCAAGGAGCTCGGGGCGCAGCTAGGCTACTGCGAATGGACAGGGGTCTGACCCTTGCCAAGGTTGCCATGGGCCTCCTTTTATAGACCAAGGGGTTACCACAGAGTCTAACATGGTCATTTACAGAGGGTAGATAATGGTTTGACACGCATATGGACGTGTGTCGATAAAGATGTTCTTCAGGCGGCGAGCTGCCACGTGCCCCGACAAGCTTCACCTAACTACCTGCCCGCTCGACACCTGTTGGCGAGCCTCTGATAGGCCGCCGAGGTGGAGCGGTGGAGTAATGACAAAAGGAGCTTGCCGGCACGGAGCTTGCCGGGTCGTTGCTTGCCGGTGCGGAACTTGCCGGTAGCAGTAGACTTGATCTTCTCGATGACCCGCCTGGAGTCTTGTCTTGCCGGCTCCGCCTTACCGGATGAAATGTGCTGCAGGGAAGAAGCTCCTCCCCGACGAGCTCTTTTTCTTGCTTGCTAGTCGAGTACTTGCTGGTCGTATCGTCTTGCCGGGGCTGCTTTACAACAGCTTTAGATTGGCATAACCCCAAGCCTAGAAGGTTTATGAGACCCTGGTTCTCATTACACCGACAGGAGCCCCCAGGACCGCCTTCATCAGAGAACTCAAAATATCTCGATGCTGGAGGTGGGACCAAAAACTTGACTTGGGTTATGATAATCACATCTTTTCCGGTAAGAAATATACCCAACAAGCAGCCCCCGGGAAAGGTTATTCCAAAAGGCCACCAGCCCCCGAGCTCATCTTCAGAGAGCTCGGGAGATCTTCCTGTTGAAACTTCTGTTTAGCAGAGAACTTTAAAGATCTTGATGCTAAAAGAAGACTTGTTTATGGCAGAGAACTTTAGGTTTCTCGATGCCAATTCTGTTTTCAACGGAGAACTCTATGGTTCTCGATGTTGGCTTCCGGGAAGGCTATTCCTAGGAAGGTTTTAGCTTCTGGCAGAGAACTCTGAGTTCTCGATGCTGGCTTGCCGGAAAGGGGATTCCTGGCAAGGCTTTTGATTTCAGCAGAGAACTCTGAGATCTCGATGCTGGCTTGCCGGAAAGGGGATTCCCTGCAAGGCTTTTGATTTCAGCAGAGAACTCTGAGTTCTCGATGTTGGCTTGCTAGAAAGGGGATTCCCAGCAAGGCTTTTGATTTTAGCAAAGAACTCTGAGATCTTGATGCTGGCTTGCCGGAAAGGGGATTCCCGGCAAGGCTTTTGATTTCAGCAGAGAACTCTGAGTTCTCAATGTTGGCTTGCCGGAAAGGGGATTCCCGGCAAGGCTTTTGATTTCAGAAGAGAACTCTGAGTTCTCGATGCTCAGTGACAGCTTTCGGAAATATCAAGGCTGGTATGACCGTAATGCTATCTTCCACTCCTTTATCTACAACACTGATGTGGGCATGGAACACGCCGCAACAGCGTTTCAACACAACAAGTTAATTAGTGCCTGATTAGCACTTAACTTATGTATACAGTTCGATTCCTGCTGGATATCCCCCTCTCTTGCCGGAATACTTTGCCAGTGCGCATGATCTAGTCAGCAGCGCTTTGATTAAACGGGTCTTTAGCAGCTTGCCGGGACCGCCGCCTACCAGAAAGTTTTACCTTGTTGGTTTTAGTGCAGCTGCTCTCATTGCCGATCAGAATCGAGGCAACAAGGAGCGCAAACGCAGCTGCTCTTGTTGTCGAGCGGACTCAAGGCAACTAGGAGCGTGAATGCAACTACTCTCGCTGCCAAGCAGACTCGAGGCAACCAGGAGTGCACCCAGCCCCGACAAGGCTCCCTAGCGTACGGGTTTTATGCAGAAATCACAATGATTAAAAACTTATTAAGCATTTTCCTTAAATGACCATATTTTTGCACTATTATTCCCTACGTTTGCCGGAATGCACCCCAGATGTGCACGTTCTAAACGACGGCACTTAGGATCATATCCTGAAGCAGCCTGTCGAGAACAGTGCCTCTTCGGGGGCTTAACATCAACGACACAAACGCAGCTGCATAAGCTTGTCAGGCGGACCCAAACAGCTCAGAGGGCAGAATGCTTCGAAGATGCTCCTCTGCGCACAGGTTGAGTACAAAAAATGCCATTCAAAGATAAAGCTGCATAACAGAAAGAAACTAAGAAAATGGAACTTAGCTTTTTTCGTAGCATGGTGGAAACATTGCAATTTATCAAGGCGTCGCGCAGGATGCCCGACGAATGTTGTGCCACCGATGTCGCCAATCTGGCGACCAATTTGACCACCTCCGTCTTTTGGATCATCGTGGATGATGGAGCTGGCGCCTAAACTACTGGAGCAGTTTTGCACATGCGATCCCCCTACCTGGCGCGCCAAAGATGTCGTGGGAAAATGACGATCTATGGAACCGAGAGGGCCCCTTTGCGGTTCGGCTGGGGAGATCGACGCGCACAAAGAGCAGATCCAGCAGAGACGGCAAGAGATTTTACCCAGGTTCGTGCTGCCATGAGGTGTAAAACCCTACTCCTGCTTTGAGTGTATTCATTGAGCATGAACAAGCCCTGCCATTACAGAGAGCACGGCCTCCCGGCAAGGAGCTCGGGGGCGCAGCTAGGCTACTGCGAATGGACAGGGGTCCGACCCTTGCCAAGGTTGCCATGGGCCTCCTTTTATAGACCAAGGGGTTACCACAGAGGCTAACATGGTCATTTACAGAGGGTAGATAATGGCTTGACACGCATATGGACGTGTGTCGATAAAGGTGTTCTTCAGGCGGTGAGCTCCCACGTGCCCCGACAAGCTTCACCTAACGACCTGCCTGCTTGACACCAGTCGGCGAGCCTTTTGACAGGCCGCCGAGTTGGGGCGGTGGAGTAATGACAAAAGGAACTTGCCGGCACGGAGCTTGCCGGGTTATTGCTTGCCGGTGCAGAACTTGCCAGTAGCAGTAGACTTGATCTTCTGGATGACCCGCCTGGAGTCTTGTCTTGTCGGCTCCGCCTTGCCGGATGAAATGTGCTACCGGGAAGAAGCTCCTACCCGGTGAGCTCTTGGTCTTGCTTGCTGGTGGAGTACTTGCCGGTCGTATCGTCTTGCCGGGGCTGCTTCACAACAACTTTAGATTAGCATAACCCCAAGCCTAGAAGGTTTATGAGATCTTGGTTCTCATTACACTGACAAACGGAGTCCAAACTAAGAAAAAATTATGGATTAATTTTTTCGGGACCAGAAGGGACCCTAGAAGCTTCGGGAGAAGACCAGACGAGTCATGTGGGAGCGACAAGCCCGGAGGGCGCGCCCAGGGGGTAGGTGCGCCCCCCAGGCTTGTGGGCCGCTTGTGGCACCTCTTGACCTAATTCCAGCACTATAAATTCCAAATTATTCCCCATATACCAGAAAGCCAGAAGGGAAAACCTTTTCACCGCGAAAGCCTCTGTTCTTCCGCGATCCCATCTGGAGGCCTTTTCCGGTACTCTGCCGGAGGGGGAATCGATCACGAGGGCTTCTACATCAACCTTGCTGCCCTTCCGATGATGTGTGAGTAGTTTACCACAGACCTACGGGTCCATAGCTAGTAGCTAGATGGCTTCTTCTCTCTCTTTGATCTTATATACAATGTTCTCCTCGATGTTCTTGGAGTTCTATCCGATGTATTCTTCTTTTGCGGTGTGTTTGTTGGGATCCAATGAATTTTGAGTTTATGATCAGCTTATTCATGAGAAATATTTGAGTCTTCTCTGAACTCTTTTATGCACGATTGTCATAGCTTTGTATTTCTCTCCGATCTATCGATTTGGTTTGGCCAACTAGATTGGTTTATCTTGCAATGGCAGAGGTGCTTTGTGATGGGTTCAATCTTGCGGTGCGCAATCCCAGTGATAGAAAGGGACATGACACGTATTTGTATTGCTGCCATTAAGGATAAAAATATGGGGTTTAATCATATTGGTTGAGTTTACTTTGTCTACATCATGTCATCTTCCTTAAGGCGATACTCTATTTTATACTTAATACCCTAGATGCATGCTGGATAGCGGTCGATGGGTGGAGTAATAGTAGTAGATGCAGGCAGGAGTCGGTCTACTTGTTTTGGACGTGATTCCTATATACATGATCATTGCCTTGAATATCGTCATAACTATGTGCTTTTCTATCAATTGCCCAACAGTAATTTGTTTACCCACCGTATGCTATGTGTTCGAGAGAGAAGCCTGTAATGAAAACTATGGCCCCCGGGTCTACTTTGATCATATATTAAAATCCAAAAATACCTTGCTACAATTTATTTACTTTTATTTTATTTTGCAATTTACTTTTGTATCTATCACTACTAGAATTAATCCTTGCAAGTAACCGCTAAGGGGATTGACAACCCTCTTATTTGTGTTGGGTGCAAGTGTTTGCTTTTGTGTGCGTAGGTGCTGCTAATGAGGTTCTGTGTGGTTCTCCTACTGGATTGATAAGCTTGGTTCTTAACTGAGGGAAGTACTTATCTCTACTGTACTGCATCATCCTCTCCTCTTCGGGGAAATCCCAACGCAGTTCACAAGTAGCAGGAAGAATTTCTGGCGCCGTTGCCGGGGAGACATCACCAAAACCTATCAAGTACCTTCGCATAAACTATCATCCACTTGTTCTTATTTTCATTTGCCTTTTATTTTCATTTGTCTCTCGTTTCCATCTCCCCCACTTCTAAAACAATTTTACAAAAGCACAAAAATATTTTCGTTTGCTTGTTTGCTAGTTTGCTTGCTTTGTCACTATGTCGCTAGAGGAATTTCGTCGTAGTTTCTATAACAAAAGATTGTCTGAGATCGAAAATGCCACTAAGAGTTTTATGTCTTCACAATATGAACATAATAAATTCTTTTCTGAGGAGCTTAAGGAACATTCTATCTTATTGGACACTATTAATAAACAACTTGAAGGCGTCAATCTAGAAGTAGCTAACCTTCAGTCCCAACTTGCTAGTACTGAAAACTTGTTAGGAAAGATTTCGGATAAACAAACAACGCTAGTGAATAAGATGGCTGCTAAACCTGAGTCACATTCTAGTAATGATGAAGATATTAAAATGATTGGTGTGACACCCATTGAAACCTTGTTTAGAAATATAAAACTTGATGAAAAAGGGACTGGAGATGAGTCAACTTTAGCTAGAAGGCGTCCCAATTATTTGGAGGGTGATGATCTTAATGATAAAAATGACAAAAGTGGGTTTGGAGAGGTCAAAACTTTAAATAGTGATGTACCCACTACTTTGGATTACAAGGACTTTAATTATGATAATTGCTCTTTAGTTGAATGTATTTCCTTGTTGCAATCCATGATTAATTCACCTAATGCCTATGAACAAAATAAAGCTTTCACTAAACATATTGTAGAAGCTATGATAAAAGCTCATGAAGTAAAGCTTGAGTGGGACATTTCAATTCCTAGAAAATTACATGATGAATGGGAACCTACTATTAAAGTTAAAATCAAAGATTATGAATGCAATGATTTGTGTGATCTAGGTGCTAGCTTCTCTACTATACCAAAATCTATATGTGACGTGCTAGGTCTCACCGATATGGATGCTTGTTCCCTTAATTTACATCTTGCGGATTCCACTATTAAAAAACCATTGGGTAGAATAAATGATGTGCTTATTCTTGCAAATAGGAATTATGTACCCGTGGATTTTATTGTGCTCAATATTGAATGCAATCCGTCTTGTCCTATAATACTTGGTAGTCCTTTCCTACGAAGCATAGGTGCTTTTATTGATATGAAAGAAGGTAATATAAGATTTCAATTCCCATTAAAGAAAGGGATGGAACACTTCCCTAGAAAGAGAATTAAGACACCATATGAATCTATTATGAGGGCCACCTATGGAATTAATTTGAAGGATGATAATACTTGAAACTACGCATTATGCCTAGCTAGGGGCATAAAACAATAGCGCTTGTTGGGAGGCAACCCAATATGTATCTTTAATTTTTGTTTTACTTTCTGTTTTTGTGTGTTTACACAATTGTAGCCTCTGTTATGATTGTGTTTTTATCTTTTAATTAGAGTTTGTGCCAAGTAATGCCTTTGGGATGATTTGGATGATAATATAATTGATGCTGTTTGAAAACAGAAACTTTTGCGTGCAGTGCTGGAATTTTGATTTTTTGCTGGAGCGTCAATAGATTCGGATTTTTTTACAAAGTATTGGAATATAAATTGCCCACGTTTTCCTAAGTTTTCAGAATTTTTGGAATCACAGAAGTATGACTTTAATACATATCTTTACAGACTGTTCTGTTTTAGACAGATTCTGTGTTTGTTTCATAGTTTGCTTATTTCGATGAATCTATGGATCGTATCGGGGGGTATGAGCCATGGGGAAGTTGGAGTACAGTAGAATTATGCCAATATTAAATATGAATCAATTTACAATAGTACCTAAATTTTAAGATTTATTTGTTATACTAACGGATCTCACGAGGTTTCTGTTGAGTTTTGTGTGCTGAAATTTTGAAGTTTTGAGTGACATTACGATGGATAAAGGAATAAGGAGCGGCAAGAGCCTAAGCTTGGGGATGCCCATGACACCCCAAGGTAATATTCAAGGAAGACTCAAGCATCTAATCTTGGGGATGCCCCGGATGGCATCCCCTCTTTCGTCTACAATCTATCGGTATATCACTTGGAGCTATATTTTTATTCATCACATGATATGTGTTTTACTTGGAGCGTCTTGTGCTATAGTTTGCTTGCTTTTGTTTGCTTTTTAGTTTGCCACAATCATCTTTGCTGAACACACCTTTTTGAGAGGGACACACATTACTCGTGATTTGTTAGAATACTCTATGTGATTCACTTATATCTTTTGAGCTAGGCAGTTGCTCTAGTGCTTCACTTATATCTTTTAGAGCACGGCGGTGGTTATATTTTAAAGAAATATTTGCACTCTCATGCTTCATGTATATCTTTTTGAGAGTCTAATAAATAGCAATGGTAATATGCACGGGTTATGAATTTGATCCTAATATGATAGGTATTCAAGAGGGATATAATAAAAACTTTCAGGTAGATCACTGAATATGATAAGTTTGATTCCTTATAATAGTTTTGCGATATTAAGATGGTAATATGTGGGAGGTGCTAGTAGATATTTGTGGTTTAGTAAGAATATTGGTGTTAAGGTTTGTGATTCCCGAAGCATGCACGTATGATCTGTCGTTATGCTAGGAAGTTGGAGCATGATTTATTATTGATTGTCTACCTTATGTGTGGCGGTCGGGGATGAGTGATGGTCTTTTCCTACCAATCTATCCCCCTAGGGGCATGCATAGTAGTACTTTGCTTCGAGGGATAATAAACTTTCGCAATAAGTATGTGAGTACTTTATGACTAATGTGAGTCCATGGATTATACGCACTCTCACCTTTCCGCAATTTACTAGCCTCTTCAGTACCGTGCATTGCCCTTTCTCACATTGAGAGTAGGTGCAAACTTCGCCGGTGCATCCAAACCCCGTGATATGATACGCTCTATCACACATAAGCCTCCTTATATCTTCCTCAAAACAGCCACCATACCTATCTATTATGGTATTTCCATAGCCATTCTGAGATATATTGCCATGCAACTTCCACTGTTCTTTTTATATGACACACATCGTCATTGTCATATTTCTTTCCATGATCATATAGCTGACATAGTATATGTGGCTCAGCCACCGTTCATCATTTTCATACATGTTACACTAGTATCATTGCACATCCTGGTACACTGCCAGAGGCATTCATATAGAGTCATATTTGTTCTAGTATCGAGTTGTAATTTTTGAGTTGTAAGTAAATAGAAGTGTGATGATCATCATTATTAGAGCATTTTTCCCAGTGAGGAAAAGAATGGTAGAGACTAATGAGTCCTCAAAAAAGTGGGGATGAGGTCCATGAGACTGTTCTAAAAAAAAGAGGAAAAAAATTGAGAGAAAAAGAGAGAAGGGGCAATGTTACTATCCTTTGCCACACTTGTGCCTCAAAGTAGCACCATGTTTTTCATATAGAGAGTCTCCTATTTTGTCACTTTCATATACTAGTGGGAATTTTTCATTATAGAACTTGGCTTGTATATTCCGATGATGGGCTTCCACAAATGCCCGAGGTCTTCATGAGCAAGCAAGTTGGATGCACACCGACTTAGTTTCTATTTTGAGCTTTCATACACTTATAGCTCTTAGTGCATCCGTTGCATGGCAATCCCTACTCCTCGCATTGACATCATTTGATGGGCATCTCCATAGCCTATTGATTAGCCTCGTCGATGTGAGACTATCTTCTCTTTTTGACTTCCCCTTATTAATCTCTATTATCATTCTATTTCACCCATAGTGCTATATCCATGGCTTGCGCTCACGTATTGCGTGGCGGTTGAAAAAGCTGAAGCACATTAAAAAGTATGAACCAATTGCTGGGCTTGTCATCGGGGTAGTGCATGATAAATACTTTGTGTTAAGAAGATGGAGCATGACAGGATTATATGATTTTGTAGGGATAACTTTCTTTAGCATTTTTATTTTGAAAGGCATGATTGTTTGTTAGTATGCCTGAGTATTGATGTCTTTATATCAAATTATAGACTATTGCTTTCAATCATTTGGATCTTAATATTCATACCGAAAAATAGAATTACATGATGAAACATGTTAGGTAGCATTCCACATCAAAAATTCTATTTTTATCATTTACCTACTCGAGGACGAGCGGGAATTAAGCTTGGGGATGCTTGATACGTCTCCAATGTATCTATAACTTTTGATTGTTCCATACTATTATAGTATCAATCTTGGATGTTTTATATGCAATTATATATCATTTTTTGGGACTAACCTATTAACCTAGTGCACAGTGCCAGTTGCTGTTTTTTTGCCTGTTTTTGCCTTTTCAGAAAATCATTATCAAATGAAGTCCAAACGAAGAGAAAACTTTGGATTAATTTTTTCTGGACCAGAAGGGACCCTAGAAGCTTCGAGAGAAGACCAGACGAGTCACGAGGGAGCGACAAGCCCGGAGGGTGCGCCCAGGGGGGGTAGCCACGCCCCCCAGGCTTGTGGGCCCCTCGTGGCACCTCTTGACCTAATTCCAGTGCTATAAATTTCAAAATATTCCCCGTATACCATGTTCTTTTGCCGCCGCAAGCCTCTGTTCTTTTGCGATCCCATCTGGAGGCCTTTTTCGGTACTCTGCCGGAGGGGGAATTGGTCATGGAGGGTTTCTACATCAACCATGGTGCCCTTCCGATGATGTGTGAGTAGTTTACCACAGACCTACGGGTCCATAGCTAGTAGTTAGATGGCTTCTTCTCTCTCTTTGATCTTCAATACCATGTTCTCCTCAATGTTCTTGGAGTTCTATCCGATGTAATCTTCTTTTGCGGTGTGTTTGTTGAGATCCGATGAATTGTGGGTTTATGATCAGATTATTCATGAGAAATATTTGAGTCTCCTCTGAACTCTTTTATGCATGATTGTTATAGCTTTGTATTTCTCTCCGATCTATCCATTTGGTTTGGCCAACTAGATTGATTTGTCTTGCAATGGGAGAGGTGCTTTGTGATGGGTTCAATCTTGCGGTGTTCTATATCCCAGCGATAGAAAGGGACAAGACACGTATTTGTATTGTTGCCATTAAGGATAAAAAGATGGGGTTTAATCATATTGCTTGAGTTTACTTTGTCTACATCATGTCATCTTGCTTAAGGCGTTACTCTGTTTTATACTTAATACCCTAGATGCATGCTGGATAGCGGTCGATGGGTGGATTAATAGTAGTAGATGCAGGCAGGAGTCGGTCTACTTGTTTTGGACGTGATGCCTATATACATGATCATTGCCTTGAAAATCGTCATAACTATGCGCTTTTCTATCAATTGCCCAACAGTAATTTGTTTACCCACCATATGCTATGTGTTCGAGAGAGAAGCCTCTACTGAAAACTATGGCCCCCGGGTCTACTTTTATCATATATTAAAATTCAAAAATACCTTGCTGCAATATTTTTACTTTTATTTTATTTTGCAATTTACTTTTCTATCTATCACTATCAGAATTAATCCTTGCAAGTAACCGCTAAGGGGATTGACAACCCTCTTATTTGCGTTGGGTGCAAGTGTTTGCTTTTGTGTGTGTAGGTTCTGCTAACGAGATTCTGTGTGGTTCTCCTACTGGATTGATAACCTTGGTTCTTAACTGAGGGAAATAATTATCTCTACTGTACTGCATCATCCTCTCCTCTTTGGGGAAATCCCAATGCAGTTCACAAGTAGCATGATAAGCAAAAGAAAAAAGATGTGGATAATGATATTATTGAGTTGAAATTATTTCCGTCTCACTAAGAGATCATGCTAAAACTTGGTTTTCATCCTTGCCTCACAATAGTATTGATTCATGGGATAAGTGTAAGGTGCTACTTGTGAGCTGCGTTGGGATTTTCCCCGAAGAGGAGAGGAGATGCAGTACAGTAGAGATAAGTATTTCCCTCAATGAGAGCCAAGGTTATCAAACCAATAGGAGAATCATGCAAAGCCTCGTGAGCAGCACCTGCACACACAAAAGCAAATACTTGCACCCAACGCGGGCAAGAGGGTTGTCAATCCCCTTGAACTCGTTACTTGCAAGGATTAAATCTTGTAGTGGTAGATAGATAAATTGCAAGATAAAATAAAAGTAATAAAATTGCAGCAAGTATATTTTAGTTTTCCTTTTATATTTAAAGTAGACCCGGGGGCCATAGTTTTCACTAGAGGCTTCTCTGTTGAACACATAGCATACGGTGGGTAGACAAATTACTGTTGGGCAATTGATAGAAAAGCGCATAGTTATGACGATATTCAAGGAAATGGTCATGTATATAGGCATCATGTCCGAGACAAGTAGACCGACTCCTGCCTGCATCTACTACTATTACTCCACCCATCGACCGCTATCCAGCATGCATCTAGGGTATTAAGTTAATGAAAATGCAGTAACGCCTTAAGCAAGATGAAGATAAATCAATCTAGTTGGCCAAACCAAACGGATAGATCGGAGAGAAATACAAAGCTATAAAAATCATGCATAATAATGTTCAGAAAACACTTAATTACTTCTCATGAATAATCTGATCATAAACCCACAATTCATCGGATCCCAACAAACACACCGCAAAAGAAGATTACATCGAATAGAACTCCAAGAAGATCGAGGAGAACATTGTATTGAAGATCAAAGAGAGAGAAGAAGCCATCTAGCTACTATCTATGGACCCGTAGGTCTGTGGTAAACTACTCACACATGATCGATCGATTCCCCCTCTGGCAGAGTGCCAGAAAAGGCCTCCAGATGGGATCGTGGAAGAACAAAAGCTTGCGGCGGCGAAAAAGTTATTTGGGGTTGTTCTCTATTGGTTTCCCAATATTTGAGAATTTATAGAAGTGGAATTAGGTCAAAAGGAGCCACGAGGGGCCCACAAGGTATCAGGGAGCGCCTGCCCCCCAGGGCATGCCCTGTTGCCTTGTCACCACTTCGTGGGTCTTCTGGTCTCCTCCCGAAGCTTCTAGGGTCACTTTTGTCCAGAAAAAAATCATCAAAAAGTTTCATGGCGTTTGGACTCCGTTTGGTATTGATTTTCTGAAAAACCAAAAACAGGCAGAAAATAGCAACTGGCACTGGGCACTAGGTTAATAGGTTAGTTCCCAAAAATGATATAAAATGACATATAATTGCATATAAAACATCCAAGATTGATACTATAATAGCATGGAACAATCAAAAATTATAGATACGTTGGAGACGTATCATAAGGATGCTTTCAGTGCCAAGTATTTTCCTCCCGCTAAGATTATTTCTCTTAGAAATAAAATAATGAATTTTAAGCAACTTGAGCAAGAACATGTTGCACAATCTTGGCAGAGAATGAAATTAATGATAAGAAATTGTCCCACTCATGGTTTGAGCTTATGGATGATTATACAAAAAACATTATGCGGGACTAAAATTTGTTTCTAGAAATCTTCTAGACTCTGCTGCAGGTGGTACCATTGTGGAAATTACATTGGGATAAGCTACAAAGCTCCTTGATAATATGATGACAAATTATTCTCAATGGCACACCGAACGAGCTCCAACTGGTAAGAAGGTAAACTCTGTCGAAGAAATTACTACTTTGAGTGATAAAATGGATGCTCTTATGAATATGTTTGCTAGCAAAAGTGCTCAAGTTGATCGTAATGATGTGCCACTATCTACTTTGATTGAGCAAAACAATGATGCCATTGATGTGAATTTTGTT
The DNA here is from genome assembly GCA_039707655.1 of Elymus sibiricus. NCBI lineage: Eukaryota > Viridiplantae > Streptophyta > Magnoliopsida > Poales > Poaceae > Elymus > Elymus sibiricus. The sequence goes on from CM077666.1 coordinate 336,924,574, forward strand.
GCTAGAAATAATTTCAACAACAATGCTTATAGAGGGAATTTTAATCCTAGACCGTATCCCAGAAATTCCTCTAATAATTATGTAATTCCTATGGTACTTCATATAATAATAATAATAGTATACCTACTGATCTTGAGAACAACATTAAATAATTTATTAGTTCTCAAAAGATTTTTAATGCTATGGTAGAAGAAAAACTACATAAAATTGATGATGTGGCTAGAAACATGGATAGGATTGCTCATGATGTGGAAACTCTTAAAATTAAAACTTTGCCACCTAAGCATGATATTAATGAGTCTATTAAATCTATCCAAGTCTCCATTAATGAAAGTAAAGAGAGAACCGCTAGGTTGAGAGCTAAGCAAGAATTCCTAGAAAAAGCTATTCTGCCCGGTTTTTATCGTAATCATGATGAAGATATTAAAATGATTGGTGTGACACCCATTGAAACCTTGTTTAGAAATATAAAACTTGATGAAAAAGGGACTGAATATGAGTCAACTTTAGCTAGAAGGCGTCCCAATTGTTCGGAGGGTGATGATCTTAATGATAAGAATGATAAATGTGGGTTTGGAGAGGTTAAGACTTTAAATAGTGATGTGCCCACTACTTTGGATTACAAGGACTTTAATTATGATAATAATTATTTGATTGAATGTATTTCCTTGTTGCAATCCATGATAAATTCACCCAATGCTTACGAACAAAATAAATCTTTAGCTAAACATATTGTAGAAGTTATGATAAAAGCTCATGAAGAAAAGCTTGAATTGGAAGTTTCTATACCTAGGAAATAGCATGATGAATGGGAACCTACTATTAAAGTTAAAATTAAAGATTATGAATGTAATGCTTTGTATGATCTAGGTGCTAGCGTCTCTACTATACCAAAATCTTTATGTGACATGCTAGGTCTCATCGATATGAATGAATTTTCCCTTAATTTGCATTTAGCGGATTCAACTATTAAGAAAACATTGGGTAGAATAAATGATGTGCTTATTCTTGCTAATAGAAACTATGTGCCCTTGGATTTCATTGTGCTTGATATTGAATGTAATCCGTCATGTCCTATAATACTTGGTAGGCCTTTCCTACGAAGCATAGGTGCTATTATTGATATGAAAGAAGGAAGTATAAGATTTGAATTTCCATTAAAGAAGGGGTGGAACACTTCCCTAGGAATATAATTAAACCTTCATATGAATCCATTATGAGGGCCACCTATGGAATTAATTTGAATAATACTTGAAACTATGCATTATGCCTAGCTAAGGACATAAAACAATAGCGCTTGTTGGGAGGCAACCCAATATTTATCTTTATTGCAAAAAAAAAATTGAGTCACACTATTTTATCTACTGTTATGATTATGTTTTTTATCTTTGAATTAGTGTTTGTGCCAAGTAATGCCTTTGGGATGATTTGTCTGATAGTATAATTGATGTTGTTTGAAAACAGGAAGTTTTACGCCCAGTTCTAGAATTTATACTTTGTACTGGAATGTCAGGAAAATCTGAAATTTTTACACAGTATTGAAGTACAATTTTTTTAAGATTTCCTAGTTTTTCAGAAATTTTAGAGTTATAGAAGTATGGATAAAATTCTGTCATTACGTATTGTTCTGTTTTAGACAAATTCCGTTTTTATTGCATAGTGTGCTTGTTTTAATGAAATTATGGATTATATCGCGGGGTATAAGTCATGGAAGTGTTAGAATACAGTAGGTGTTATGCAAGAACAATTATGAATTAGTTTATAACAGTACCTAAAGTGGATGATTGATTTATTATACTAATGGATCTCACGAAGTTTCTGTTCAGTTTTGTGTGCTGAAGTTTTCAAGTTTTGGGTGAGATTCGATGGATGAAGGAATAAGGAGCGGCAAGACCCTAAGCTTGGGGATGCCCAAGGCACCCCAAGTTAATATTCAAGGAATATCCAAGCGTCTAAGCTTGGGGATGCCCCGAATGGCATCCCCTCTTTCGTCTACAATCTATCGGTAACTTACTTGGAGCTACATTTTTATTCATCACATGATATGTGTTTTACTTGGAGCGTCTTGTGATATAGTTTTGTTTGCTTTTTAGTTTGCCACAATCATTGTTTTCTGGACACGCCTATTTGAGGGGGACACACATTTATCGTGTTTTGTTAGAATACTCTATGTGCTTCACTTATATCTTTTGAGCTAGGCAGTTGCTCTAGTGCTTCACTTATATCTTTTAGAGCACGGCGGTGGTCATATTTTGTAGAAATAATTGCACTCTCATGCTTCACTTAAATCTTTTTGAGAGTCTAATAAATATTAATGGCAATTTGCATGTGTTATAAGACTAGTCCAGAAAGGATAGGTATTCAAGGGGGATATAATAAAAACTTTCATGTAGATCACTAAATATAAAACGTATGGTTTAATGATATTGATGTCATAATATGAAAGTATATTGGTTCATGATCATTGGTTAGTAGGAATATCGGTTTTAAAGCTTGTTATTAACTTCTCATCTAAGTGTTGGTCATGGCATGGTGGGGAGGTTTGAGCATTTTTATGTCTGAAATGAAATCTTGAGTGATGTTATAATCGGGGGTGCGCGATGGTTAACTCCTACCAACCTCCTCCCTAGGGGCATGTGAGTAGTACTTTGCTTCAAGGGATAATAGGCTTTGCAATAAGTATGTGAGTTCTTTATGACTAATGCGAGTCCATGGATTATACGCACTCTCACCCTTCTGCAATTTGCTAGCCTCTTCGGTACCGTGCATTGCCCTTTCTCACCTCGAGAGTTGGTGCAAACTTCGCCGGTGCATCCAAACCCCATGATATGATACGCTCTATCACACATAAGCCTCCTTATATCTCCCTCAAAACAGCCCCCATACCTACCTATGGCATTTCCATAGCCATTCTGAGATATATTGTCATGCAACTTCCACCGTTCCGTCACATGACTTGTGTGTTCATCATCATATTGCTTTGCATGACCATATAGAGCTGACATGATATTTGTGGCACAACCACTGTTCATCATTATCATACATGTTACGCTAGATCATTGCACATCCTGGTACACTGCCAGAGGCATTCATATAGAGTCATATTGTTTTAGTTTTATCGAGTTGTAAGTAAATAAAAGTGTGATGATCATCATTATTTGAGCATTGTCCCAGTGAGGAAAGGATGACGCAGACCATGATTCCCCCACAAGTCGGGATGAGACTCTGGACAAAAAAAAAGGAGGCCAAAAAGAGCCCAACAAAAAAAGGAGAGAAAAAAAGAAGAAGAAAGAAAAATGAGAGATAAAGATAGAAGGGGCAATGTTACTATCCTTTTTCCACACTTGTGCTTCAGAGTGGCACCATGTTCTTCATATAGAGAGTCTCCTAGATTGTCACTTTCATATACTAGTGGGAATTTTTCGTTATAGAACTTGGCTTGTATATTCTGATGACGGGCTTCCTCAAATGCCCGAGGTCTTCATGAGCAAGCAAGTTGGATGCACACCCACTTAGTTTCAGTTGAGCTTTCATACACTTATAGCTCTTAGTGCATCCGTTGCATGGAAATCCCTACTCCTCGCATTGATATCAATTGATGGACATCTCCATTGTCCGTTGATCCGCCGAGTTGATGTGAGACTCTCTTCCTTTTTGACTTCCCTTATTGATCTCTACCATTCTATTCCACCTATAGTGCTATATCCATGGTTCACGCTCATGTATTGCGTGAAGTTGAAAATGCTGAAGCGCGTTAGAAGTACGATCCAATTGCTTGGTTTAACACCGGGGTGCTCATGATTTATATTTATGCGGTTAAGGCGGAGTCATGGCATGCTAACATGATAAAATGAGTGGGGATAACATTCGTTAAGGATCGTATATTTTCAAAGTTTAATGATTATGCTTCTTATATTCATGGATATTATTATGTTGATATTGTTACTTCATCGTTTCTCAATATTTATACCGTAAAGAGATTACATGATACACATGTTAGGTAGCATTGAACATCAAAAAATTTGTTTTTATCATTTACCTACTCGAGGACGAGCAGGAATTAAGCTTGGGGATGCTGATATGTCTCCAGCGTATCTATAATTTTTTATTGTTTCATGCTATTATATTATCAATCTTGGATGCTTTATATGCATGTATATGCTATTTTATATCATTTTTTGGGACTAACCTATTAACCCAGAGCCCAGTGCCAGTTTCTGTTTTTTGCTTGTTTTTGGCTTTTCAGAAAATCGATATCAAATAAAGTCCAAATGGAAAAAAAATCTTTAGATTAATTTTTTCTGGACTAGTAGGGACCCTAGAAGCTTCGGGAGGAGACCAGACGAGATATGAGAGAGCCACAAGCTCGAGGTGCACGCCCTAGGGGGGTAGGCGCGCCCCCTGAGCTTGTGGGCCCCACGCAGCTCTGTTTGACGTAATTCCAAGCCTATAAATTCACATATATTCCCAAACCAACAAAGAGCCAGATGATATAAATTTTCCGTCGCCGCAAGCTTCTATTCTTCCGCGATCCCATTTGGAGGCCTTTTTTGGTAATCTGCCGGAGGGGGAATCGATCACGGAGGGCTTCTACATCAACCTTGCTGCCCTTCTGATGGTGTGTGAGTAGTTCACCACAAACCTACGGATCCATAGCTAGTAGCTAGATGACTTCTTCTCTCTCTTTGATCTTCAATACAATGTTCTCCTCGATCTTCTTGGAGTTCTATTCGATGTAATCTTCTTTTGCGGTGTGTTTTTTGGAATCTGATTAATTGTGGGTTTATGATCAGATTATTCATTGAAAGTAATTGAGTCCTTTCTGAACTTTATTATGCATGATTGTCATAGCTTTGTATTTCTCTCCGATCTATCCGTTTGGTTTGGCCAACTATATTGATTTATCTTCAGCGGGAGAGGTGCTTTGTAGTAGGTTCAATCTTGCGGTGTCTCCACCCAGTGACAGAAGGGGACGGGGTACGTATAGTATTGTTTCTACTAAGGATAAAATGATGGGGTTTATTCATATTGATTGAGTTTACTTTGTCTACATCATGTCATCTTGCTTAAAATGTTACTCTGTTTGTCATGAACTTAATATCATAGATGCACGCTGGATAGCGGTCGATTGGTGGAGTAATAGTAGTAGATGCAGGCAGGAGTCGGTCTACTTGTCACGGACGTGATGCCTATATACATGATCATTGCCATGAATACGTCGTAACTATGCACTTTTCTATCAATTGCCCAACAGTAGTTTGTTTACCCACCATATGCTATGCATTCGAGAGAGAAGCCTCTAGTGAAAACTATGGCCCCCGGGTCTACTTTGAGCATATTAAAAAAACCTTAAAATCCTTTGCTGCACTTTATTTACTTTTCTTTTGTTTTGCAATTTATAAGTTAGCCTATACAAGATTTAATCCTTGCAAGTAACGAGTTCAAGGGGATTGACAATCCTCTTTCCCGCGTTGGGTGCAAGTATTTGCTTTTGTGTGTGCAGGTGCTGTTCAAGAGGCTTTGCGTGATTCTCCTATTGGTTCGATAAACCTTGGTTCCACTGAGGGAAATACTTTTCTCTACAGTACTGCTTCACCGTTCCTCTTCGGGGAAAATCCCAACGCAGCTCACAAGTAGCAGGTCCCTTTAAAAAAAAGTTGTGCCGGTAGACGATCTGCCTCAAAATCCACGCCAAACAGGTGGTCATACGAGCGCTTACGTCCGTATGGAACACCGTCTTTTGTACTGTTTTTGTAGAAATGCCTCCTATTGATTCCTTCTTCCTCCATTTTCCTTCCATTCCATTCCCACACGTGATTTCTTCCCTTTTTAGCCCATTTCCTGTGGAAACACATCAAAGAGAGGATTTGTGGAATCCCTTGCACTTATTAGCCATTAGTGATAATATCGGAGCAAATATCTCTTTATAAATGAAATATCTCAGTTTAAACAAAGGTGAAATGAGTGTAAAAATATGACTCATCAAGGCCCAAACACCATCAATTGAGGCATTAATGTGATACTATGAGTAACGAAGAATCTCAAGCTTTATTTCATTATTCCAAAATAAACCAAGACCACTGTTCTGTCCGGAGCTGCTAATTGCATAACTACAATCATAACCAAGAGTAAAAAGCCATATTTTCAACACGTGATTTACTAACTTGTGTTTCCACAATGCATTACACGATAAGGAAAATTTTCACATGAATTCAAGTAGCTCTAGGATTATCATGGCATTGCATGCCACTACAAAAAAAAAGACACATCCGTGACATTATGGCCCAAACGAAAAGTTTTTCTGTCATGGTTGTGAAACTTCTATGACAATAATTGTGACAAAAACACGTATCATCATAGATGTGGTGGGCTCCTACTTCTATGACAAAAAATTATGACAGAAAATGAGCTTTTCATCCTGGGCGGGCCAGAGACGCACCCACATGACAATCTTTGGGCCGTTCATGACGTAAAAAATCGTGGTAGAAGTGAGGGCGAGGAAATTTTCGAGGAGTTCCCGGTTACGGTGGGTGGTTGGGCCGAGCGATGCAGTGTGGTTTTGCGCATTTCCCTCTCGTACGCGTGCATGTGTGCGAGGCGCTCGCTAACTGAACCCGAGCGAGGCGTACGTTCGCTTATTGAACCCGAGCGATCGAGCGCCCTCGCACTACGTACTGAACACGAGCGATCGATCCCTCGCACTACGTACTGAACCCGATCGATCCCTTCGCTCCTAACTGAACCCGAGCGATCCCTTCACTGCTAACTAAACACGAGCGATCCCTTCGCTGCTAACTGAACCCGATCGATCCTTCTCGCTGCTTACTGAAGCCGATCGAGCCCCCGTACGAGACGTAGCCAGCGGGTGTTGGGTTGCATCTTGATGAACAGTGCCCGTTGCTGCCGCGCGCGCGATACACGTAGACACGTGTCGAGACGCATCGATCGAGCCAGTTGGTTGGCTATGGATGAACAGTTCCCATTGCTGCCGCCCGCTCGTACGCCCCACCCCAGTCAGTGGGGGTTGGATGAACAGGACCCCGGCCGTGTAGGCGGTTGGCGCTGGATGAACAGGATCCCGAGGAGGCCGTGCCGCGGTACGCCATACCCCAGCCGGTTGGCGGTGGATGAACATGACCCCATGGAGGCTGGATGAACAGTACTGCAGTACTTAGTAGTAACTTGGCCTGCCTAAAAAAAAGTAAATCAACCGTTGACGGTGGCCTGGACTAGGGGGTACCAACCTAGTCGGCCCATATTCCTCGGGCTGGGCCAGTGGGCCCTCATTCTTGTCAAGATGGACTCTGGAAGATACACGCAGGAGAAGAGCTCGAGACTGCATCTACCGAAGACTTGGCGCGTACTCCAAAACTCCTCCTGCCGCCTCCATGCTGAGATACCGACCTTGTTACCCTAGATACTCTATCCGGCGTGTATATAAGCCAAAGGGTTTAGCCCTCAGAGGGGACCTCAACACAATCTCATTCACCTAGCCTTAGGACTAGATCATACGATCTCGAGGTAGATCAACTCTATACTTGATACTTCCCCCCATCAATATAAACAAGAGCAGGACGTAGGGTTTTACCTCCATCGAGAGGCCCCGAACCTGGGTAAACATCGTCTCCCTGTTCCTGTTACCATCTGTCCGAGATCCACAGCTTGGGACCCCCTACCCCGAGGTCTGCCGGTTTTCACACTGACACTGGTGCTTTCATTGAGAGTTCCGCTGTGTGATCACAAAGGATCGATGCCTCATCTGCAGATCAATTGCGGCAATGGCTGTGGGAACGCCTACATCCCCGGCCAACTTTTTGTGTTTCATAGCATGACCATCTGCGCTGACTCGACAGGCCAACTGGCCACCATCGAAAACTACGCTCCTGATCAGATCGTCACCTTCAGAGGTTTGGAGTACACCGCGGACTCCCGTAGCGAGCTTGTCCTATCAAGCTGGACCCCCGGCCAGATCCCGGATCTGGCAAACACCAGAGGTTCAACCTCAGAGTGGATCTCCTCTGAAGACCGTGAATCGTGCCCCCCAACACTACTGGGGGCTATGGAGGAACTTCCCTCCCCCTCCTCGGATAGCCCTATCACAGTGCCTGACTCCGACGTGGATCAGAGTTCGGCCTGGGACACCAAATTGGGCTTAGAACCGATCCCGGCGGCGGATTTTGAATCCACCCCACTTCCTTGTACGACAGAAAACGCATCAGGCATGCCACTGCGAGTCGATCCGGCTTATGGCCAGACCATGAACCCGGAGGAGCTATCTCACCTTAATGAGATGCTGGACTGGATCCAAAGTTTGTCAATCTTGAACTCCTCAGTTTATGATAAGATCGGACTTAAAGCCGATGATCGGGAAATTTACATCCCACCCACCACCCATCTAGTCACCACTATCGATGATTTAACTGACGTGGTAGACTACGACGAGGCAACCGACATGGATGAAGATGTCGGCAGCCCTACAGACAACACCTCGCCGCCTACTAACACCGGCAGGTGGAAAGCAACATCTACGTACGATGTGTACATGGTCAACACTCCCAACTCCCCTCCAAGGCATAGGCAAAGACGCAAAAGGGGTACTAATGGGGAGCTCAGCGGGAACAACCTTACCGCCGAAACGGCGGCCAACGACGCTGAAGACCAAAGGGAAAACCTTCAAGCCTCCCCAGAACGCCCCGTCAACCCCGAAGGCATCCCCAGGGACATGGATCCCGATGACCTCTTTGAAGGGGCCGATGACAATTACACGCCGGAATCCGAGGAGGACGTAAGCCTCCGCACCGAGGACTTCATAGTCCCCGAAGACCCCGTTGAGCAGGAATGCGTTCGGCGGCGCCTAGTCGCCACCGCCTGAAGCATGAAGCGCAAGCAGCAGCAGCTGCATGCTAACGAGGACGCGCTCAACGACAAAAGGGTTAAAATACTTTCGGCTGAGCAAGCCCTTGAAGAACGGCACCGTAGTGCGCCCAAATCTTATCCACGCAGGCGTTTACTGCCTGAATTCGATGATGAACTAACCACCGAGGTACCTGACCGCCCCGCTCGAGGACGCGACAGGCCTGCGCGGGAAGATTTCCGCACCCAACCAGCTGCACGCCGTCACGGCAAGGACCCTGTGGACTATCTTGACCCTCAGGACGTTCGACGTCAGATAGAGGCAAACCGGGCGCCACCCCGGTCCATTTACGGATCAAGAGGACGCACTCCGGCTGGGCACGATGGCTACGACGCCTGGTTGGACAGGAACGGTCGTGCCCGAGATCAAACTCATACAAGGTTCTCTCCCAAAGCCCGATACGACACCGCTCGGTTCCGAGGACCAGCCCACCCGATCTGTTTTACAGATAGGGTAATGGAACACCAGTTCCCCGATGGGTTTAAACCCATCAACATAGAATCTTACGATGGCACCACGTACCCAGCTGTATGGATTGAAGACTTTTTTCTCCATATACACATGGCCAATGGAGATGAGCTCCTTGCCATCAAGTACTTGCCGCTCAAGCTAAAGGGGCCGGCAAGACACTGGCTGAATAGCCTACTGCCCCACTCCATTGGAAGTTGGGAAGCTCTTGAAGACGCCTTCAGGGCAAATTTCCAAGGAACCTACGTCCAACCTCCGGACACCGATGACCTCAGCCGTGTCACTCAGCAGGCCAGCGAATCAGCTCAGAAATTTTGGAACCAGTTTCTTACTAAAAAGAACCAGATCATAGACTGCTCAGACGTCGAGGCCATCGCTGCATTCAAGAACAACATCCGAGATGAGTGGCTCGCCCGCCAGCTCAGCCAGGACAAACCGAGGACCATGGCAGCCCTCACCTCGCTCATTACCCACTTTTGCGCGGGAGAGGATAGTTGGCTGGCCCGCAGCACTCACGATGGAGAGGCTGGGACCTCGGAGACTCGCGACGCCAACGGCAAGCCTAAGCACAACAAAAATAAGCGCATGCATAGAAACGGCGGAAGCGACACAGAAGACGCAGCAATCAATGTAGGCTTCACCGGACCTCGATCCGGACAGAAAAGAAAGCCCTTCAAAGGGAACAAGGATGGACCGAGCCAGCTCGACAAGATCCTAGATCGACCGTGCCAAATTCATGGCACTCAAGAAAAACCAGCAACCCACACCAACAGGAATTGCTGGGTCTTTAAGCAGGCTGGCAAGAATAGCGATGGTTGGTCAAAATAAAACCCAAAATCGCAGCGAAGACGAGGATGAACCTCGGCGGCCAAACAATGGAGGCCAAAAGAAGTTTCCTAATGAGGTAATAGAAGTAAACATGATTTACGTTACCCACATCCCCAAAAGGGAGAGGAAATGCGTACTTCGGGACATCTACGCGTTAGAGCCTGTGGCCCCGAAGTACAATCCGTGGTCAGCTTACCCGATCATATTCGACAAACATGACCATCTGAAAAGCTTCAGGCATGGCGGTTCGGCCGCACTCAACCTGGACCCGATCGTCGATGGTTTTCACCTGACGCGCGTCCTTATGGATGGAGGGAGTAGCCTCAACTTAATCTACGAGGACACGGTAAGGAAGATGGGGATCGACTCATCTCGGATTAAGCCTAGCAGCTGTTGGAAATATGCCCTAGAGGCAATAATAAATTGGTTATTATTATATTTCCTTGTTCATGATAATTGTTTATTATCCATGCTATAATTGTATTGATTGGAAACTCAAATACATGTGTGGGTACATAGACAACACTGTGTCCCTAGTAAGCCTCTAGTTAACTAGCTCGTTGATCAAAAGATGGTGAAGGTTTCCTAGCCATGGACATGAGATGTCATTTGATAACGGGATCACATCATTAGGAGAATGATGTGATGGACAAGACCCAAACTATAAACATAGCATATGATCGTGTCAGTTTATTGCTATTGTTTTCTGCATGTCAAGTATCTGTTCCTATGACCATGAGATCATGCAATTCACTGACACCGTAGGAGTGCCTTGTGTGTATCAAACGTCACAACGTAACTGGGTGACTATAAAGGTGCTCTACAGGTATCTCCGAGGGTGTCTGTTGGGTTGGCATGGATCAAGACTGGGATTTGTTACTCCGTGTGACGGAGAGGTATCTCGGGGCCCACTCGGTAATACAACATCACAATGAGCCTTGCAAGCAATGTGACTAAAGTGTTAGCCACGAGATCTTGTATTACGGAATGAGTAAAGAGACTTGCCGGTAATGAGATTGAACTAGGTATAGAGATACCCACGATCGAATCTCGGGCAAGTAACATACCGAAGAACAAAGGGAACAGTATACGGGATTAACTGAATCCTTGACATAGAGGTTCAACCGATGAAGATCTTCGTAGAATATGTAGGAACCAATATGGGCATCCAGGTCCCGCTATTGGTTATTGACCGTAGAGGTGTCTTGGTCATGTCTACATAGTTCTCGAACCCGCAGGGTCTACACACTTAACGTTTGGTGACGATTAGTATAGTTGAGTTATTGTGTTGGTGACCGAAGGTTGTTCGGAGTCCCGGATAAGATCCCGGACATGACAAGGATCTCCGTAAGAGTCCGGAGGTAAAGATTGATATATGTGATAATAGTGTTTTGATCTCCGGAAGGGTTCCGGAATTCATCGGAAGGGGTTCCGGATGTTTACCGAAGTGTTCGGGTGCCGCAACACATTATATGGGCCAAAGGGGTAAAGCCCACGAGGTATTGGAAAGTGCAAAAGGAAGTTTTGCTGCTGCCTTAAGCGGTACTACCGCTGGTAAGGCAGTACTACCGCTTGTGTGAAGCGGTACTACCGCTCGTGAGCGGTACTACCGCTTGTACGCGGTACTGCTGGAATCCGAGTGAGACTCTTTCCGTGCGGGCCAAACCGACCTTGTGCGGGTAAAACCGACCTTGTGGAGGCTTTCTCTCCAAGTTTAGACCCCAGGGCTCAACATATAAATAGAGGGGCAGGGCTAGCACACGGGACACATCAAGATTTCCCAAGCCGTGTGCCGGCAACCCTAACCCTCTAGTTCCTCCCGTCATAATCTCCGTAGTGCTTGGCGAAGCCCTGCAGAGATTGTTCCTCACCACCATCACTACGCCATCGTGCTGCCGGAACTCATCCACTACTTCACCATCGCTCGCTGGATCGACGAGGTGAAGGCGTCATCAAGCCGTACGTGTGTTGAACGCGGAGGTGCCGTCCATTCGGCACTAGATCGTGTTTGGATCGAGGGACGACTTGCGATTTGGATCGCGAAGACGTTCGACTACATCAACCGCGTTTCTTAATGCTTCCGCTTAGCGATCTACAAGGGTATGTAGATTCATTCTCCCTCTCATAGATGCTCATCACCATGGATAGATCTTGCGTGTGCGTAGGAAAAATTTTGTTTCCCATGCGACATTCACCAACAGTGGTATCAGAGCCAGGTTTATGCGTAGATGAGATCTCGAGTAGAACACAAACAAGTTGTGGGCGTGGGTGTATAGATTTTGCTTGCCGTTACTAGTTGATACTTGATTCGGCGGTATTGTGAGATGAAGCGGCCCGGACTGACATTACGCGTACGCTTACGCGAGACAGGTTTCACCGCTACGTGCACTCGTTGCATAAAGGTGACTGGCGGGTGTCTGTCTCTCTCACTTTAGTTGAATCGATTTCAATGAAGAGGGTTCTTTTAGAAGATCAAAAAGCAATCACTACACCACGTTGTGGTTTTACGTAGGTAAGAATCGTTCTTGCTAGATACCCGTAGCAGCCACGTAAAACTTGCAAGAACAATTAGAGGACGTCTAACTTGTTTTTGCAGGGTATGTTGTGATGTGATATGGCCAATTACATGATGAGATATATGTGATGTATGAGATGATCATGTGTTGTATAGAATATCACGACTTGCATGTCGATGAGTACGGCAACTGGCAGGAGCCATAGAGTTGTCTTTAATTATTTTCGCCGTTTTGCTTTACTTTATCGCTATGAGTTAGCAATAGTCGTGGAAGCAACAGTCGGCGTGACAAACCTCATGGCGACACGTTGATGGAGATCAAGATGATGGAGATCATGGTGTCATGCCGGTGACGATGGAGATCATGCCGGTGCTTTGGAGATGGAGATCAAAAGCACAAGTTCATGGCCATATCATGTCACTTATGATTTGCATGTGATGTTAATCCTTTTATGCATCTTGTTTTGCTTAGGACGACGGTAGCATTATAAGGTGATCCCTCACTTAAATTTCAAGATAAATTGTGTTCTCCCCGAGTGTGCACCGTTGCGAAAGTTCGTCGTTTCGAGACACCACGTGATGATCGGGTGTGATAGACTCTACGTTCACATACAACGGGTGCAAGCCAGTGTTGCACATGCGGAACAACACAAGAGACCGAAAGGTCGAACATGAGTCATATAGTAGATATGAACAACATGAAGATGTTCACCATTGAAACCACCTCAACTCACGTGATGATCGGACTTGAGTTGGTGGATTTGGATCATGTTACACTCGAATGACCGGAGGGATGTCAATCTGAGTGGGAGTTTTAAGTAATATGATTAACTAAACTCATTATCTTGAACAATAGTCTAAATTGTCTTTGCAATATTTATGTTGTAGATTATGGCTCGCGCAGTAGCACCCCTGAATTTTAATGCGTTCCTAGAGAAAGCTAAGTTGAAAGATGATGGAAGTAACTTTGTGGACTGGGCCCGTAATCTAAGGATTATCCTTACGGCTTCCCAGAAGGCTTATGTCCTTGATGCACCGCTTAGTGATCCACCCGCTCCAGTTGAGTCTCTAGACGTTGTGAAAGCCTGGCAGGCTCGCTCTGATGATTACTCAATAGTTCAATGTGCAATTTTGTATGGCTTAGAACCGGGACTTCAAAGACATTTTGAACGTCATGGAGTATATGAGATGTTCCAGGAGTTGAAGTTTATCTTTCAGAAGAATGCCCGGATCGAGAGGTATGAGATCTCAGATAAATTCTATGCTTGCAAGATGGAGGAGAACGTGTCTATCAGTGATCACATACTCAGAATGTCTGGGTACTCCACCCGTCTGGCTGAATTGGGGATGCCCCTTCCGCCAGAGGCTATCACTGACAGAGTTCTTCAATCATTGCCACCTAGCTACAAGAGCTTCGTGTTGAACTATAACATGCACGGGATGAACAAGTCAGTCGCCGAGCTGTTTGCGATGCTGAAAGTCGCTGAGTCTGAAATTCAGAAGGAGCATCAAGTGTTGATGGTCAATAAAACCACTAGTTTCAAGAAAAATGGCAAGGGTAAGAAGGGTAACTCCAAGAAGAGTGGCAAAGCAGTTGCTCCTCCCGTGAAGAAACCCAAGGCTGGACCCAAACCAGAAACTGTGTGCTTTCATTGCAAGGGAACTGGACACTGGAAGCGGAACTGCCCCAAGTATTTGGCTGACAAGAAGGCGGCCAACAACAAACAAGGTATATATGATATACATGTTATTGATGTGTACCTTACCAACTCTCGTTGTAGTGCCTGGGTATTTGATACCGGTGCGGTTGCTCATATTTGCAACTCAAAACAGGAACTGCGGAATAGACGGAGGCTGGCAAAGGATGAAGTGACGATGCGCGTGGGAAATGGTTCCAAGGTTGATGTGATCGCCGTCGGCACGCTCGCTCTTCGATTACCATCGGGATTAGTGATGAACCTGAATAAATGTTATTTGGTGCCTGCGTTAAGCATGAACATTATATCTGGATCTTGTTTATTGCGAGACGGTTACTCATTTAAATCAGAGAATAATGGTTGTTCTATTTATATGAGTAATATCTTTTATGGTCATGCACCCGATGTGAGGGGTTTATTCTTATTGAATCTCGATAGTAATGATACACATGTTCATAACATTGATGCCAAAAGATGTAGAATTGATAATGATAATACCACTTTCTTGTGGCACTGCCGTTTAGGTCATATTGGCGTAAAATGCATGAGGAAGCTCCATGCTGATGGACTTTTGGAGTCACTTGATTTTGAATCACTTGACACATGTGAGCCATGCCTCATGGGCAAGATGACTAAAACGCCGTTCTCTGGAACAATGGAACGGGCAAGTGACTTGATGGAAATCATACATACTGATGTGTGCGGTCCGATGAGCATTGAGGCACGCGGTGGTTATCGTTACTTTCTCACCTTCACTGATGACTTAAGTAGATATGGGTATATTTACTTAATGAAACACAAGTCTAAAACATTTGAAAAGTTCAAACAATTTCAGAGTGAAGTTGAGAATCATCGTAACAAGAAGATTAAATTCCTACGATATGATCGAGGAGGAGAATATCTGAGTTATGAGTTTGGCAGTCACTTAAGACAATGTGGAATTGTTTCACAACTGACACCGCCTGGAACACCACAGCGTAATGGTGTGTCCGAACGTCGTAATCGAACCTTATTGGATATGGTGCGATCTATGATGTCTCTTGCCAATTTGCCACTATCGTTTTGGGGTTATGCATTAGAGACAGCTGTATTCACTTTAAATAGGGCACCATCGAAATCCGTTGAGACGACGCCATATGAACTTTGGTTTGGCCAGAAGCCAAAGCTGTCGTTTCTTAAAGTTTGGGGATGTGATGCTTATGTCAAAAAAGCTTCAGCCTGAAAAGCTGGAACCCAAAGCGGAGAGATGCGTCTTCATAGGATACCCAAACGAGACAGTTGGGTATACCTTCTACCTCAGATCCGAAGGCAAAGTGTTTGTCGCTAAAAACGGAACATTTCTTGAGAAAGAGTTTCTCTCGAAAGAATTGAGTGGGAGGAAGATAGAACTTGATGAGGTTGTTGAACCTTTACTTCAACCTGAGAGTAGCGCAGCGCAGAAAGATGTTTCTGTAGAACCTACATCAGCTGAAGACGAAGTTGATGATGATCATAAAGCTTCGGATCAAGTTGCTATCGAACCTCGTAGGTCGACAAGGACGCGTACTGCTCCTGAGTGGTACGGCAACCCTGTCTTAGAGGTCATGTTGTTGGACAACGATGAACCTACGAGCTATGGAGAAGCGATGATGGGCCCGGATTCCGAGAAGTGGTTAGAGGCCATGAAATCCAAGATGGGATCCATGTATGAAAACAAAGTGTGGACTTTGGAAGTATTACCTGAAGGGCGTAAGGCCATTCAGAACAAATGGATCTTTAAGAGGAAGACGGACGCGGACGATAATGTCACCGGCTATAAAGCTCGACTTGTGGCAAAGGGTTTTTCACAAGTTCAAGGAGTTGACTACGATGAGACCTTCTCACCCGTAGCGATGCTTAAGTCCGTCAGAATCATGTTAGCAATAGCTGCATTTTTCGATTATGAAATTTGGCAGATGGATGTCAAAACAGCGTTCCTTAATGGTTTCCTTAAGTAAGAGTTGTATATGATGCAACCAGAAGGTTTTGTCGATCCAGAGAATGCTGACAAAGTTTGCAAACTCCAGCGATCCATTTATGGACTGGTGCAAGCATCTCGGAGTTGGAATCTTCGCTTTGATGAGGTGATCAAAGCGTTCGAGTTTATACAAGTTTACGGAGAAGCTTGTATTTACAAGAAAGTGAGTGGGAGCTCTATAGCGTTTCTAATATTATATGTGGATGACATATTACTGATTGGAAACAATATAGAAATGTTGGAAAGCGTGAAGGAATATTTGAACAAGAGTTTTTCAATGAAGGACCTAGGAGAAGCTGCTTTCATATTAGGCATCAAGATCTATAGAGATAGATCAAGACGTTTAATAGGACTTTCACAAAGCACATACCTTGATAAGATTTTGAAGAAGTTCAAAATGGATCAGTCCAAGAAGGGGTTCTTGCCTATTTTGCAAGGTGTGAAGTTGAGTAAGACTCAATGCCCAGTGACTGCAGAAGATAGAGAAAAGATGAGTGTCATCCCCTATGCTTCAGCCATAGGCTCTATCATATATGCAATGTTGTGCACAAGACCCGATGTCAGCCTTGCCATAAGTATGGTCGGAAGGTTTCAAAGTGATCCAGGAATGGAACACTGGACAGCGGTCAAGAATATCCTAAAGTACCTGAAAAGGACTAAGGACATGTTTCTCGTTTATGGAGGTGATCAAGAGCTCGTCGTAAAGGGTTACGTCGATGCAAGCTTTGACACTGATCCGGATGACTCTAAGTCACAAACCGGATACGTATTTATTCTTAATGGGGGTGCGGTTAGCTGGTGCAGTTCCAAGCAAAGCGTGGTAGCTGATTCTACATGCGAAGCGGAGTACATCGCTGCCTCGGAGGCGGCGAAGGAAGGTGTCTGGATGAAGGAGTTCATGACAGATCTTTGAGTAGTGCCTAGTGCACTTAACCCAATGACTCTGTTTTGTGATAATACTGGTGCCATTGCTCTAGCCAAGGAACCAAGATTTCACAAGAGGACCAGACACATAAAGCGACGTTTCAATTCCATCCGCGATTACATCAAGGAGGACGACATAAATATTTGCAAAGTACACACGGATCTGAATGTTGCAGATCCGATGACTAAACCTCTTCCAAGGGCTAAACATGAACAACACCAGAACTGCATGGGTGTTCGATTCATTACAATGTAAATCACATAGTGATGTGAACTAGATTATTGACTCTAGTGCAAGTGGGAGACTGTTGGAAATATGCCCTAGAGGCAATAATAAATTGGTTATTATTATATTTCCTTGTTCATGATAATTGTTTATTATCCATGCTATAATTGTATTGATTGGAAACTCAAATACATGTGTGGGTACATAGACAACACTGTGTCCCTAGTAAGCCTCTAGTTAACTAGCTCGTTGATCAAAAGATGGTGAAGGTTTCCTAGCCATGGACATGAGATGTCATTTGATAACGGGATCACATCATTAGGAGAATGATGTGATGGACAAGACCCAAACTATAAACGTAGCATATGATCGTGTCAGTTTATTGCTATTGTTTTCTGCATGTCAAGTATCTGTTCCTATGACCATGAGATCATGCAATTCACTGATACCGTAGGAGTGCCTTGTGTGTATCAAACGTCACAATGTAACTGGGTGACTATAAAGGTTCTCTATAGGTATCTCTGAGGGTGTCTGTTGGGTTGGCATGGATCAAGACTGGGATTTGTTACTCCGTGTGACGGAGAGGTATCTCGGGGCCCACTCGGTAATACAACATCACAATGAGCCTTGCAAGCAATGTGACTAAAGTGTTAGCCACGAGATCTTGTATTACGGAACGAGTAAAGAGACTTGCCGGTAACGAGATTGAACTAGGTATAGAGATACCGACGATCGAATCTCGGGCAAGTAACATACCGAAGAACAAAGGGAACAGTATACGGGATTAACTGAATCCTTGACATAGAGGTTCAACCGATGAAGATCTTCGTAGAATATGTAGGAACCAATATGGGCATCCAGGTCCCGCTATTGGTTATTGACCGTAGAGGTGTCTCGGTCATGTCTACATAGTTCTCGAACCCGCAGGGTCTACACACTTAACGTTTGGTGACGATTAGTATAGTTGAGTTATTGTGTTGGTGACCGAAGGTTGTTCGGAGTCCCGGATAAGATCCCGGACATGACAAGGATCTCCGGAAGAGTCCGGAGGTAAAGATTGATATATGTGATAATAGTGTTTTGATCTCCGAAAGGGTTCCGGAATTCACCGGAAGGGGTTCCGGATGTTTACCGAAGTGTTCGGGTGCCGCAATACATTATATGGGCCAAAGGGGTAAAGCCCATGAGGTATTGGAAAGTGCAAAAGGAATTTTTGCTGCTGCCTTAAGCGGTACTACCGCTGGTAAGGCAGTACTACCGCGTAAGCGGTACTACCGCTTGTGTGAAGCGGTACTACCGCTCGTGAGCGGTACTACCACTTGTACGCGGTACTGCTGGAATCCGAGTGAGACTCTTTCCGTGCGGCAACCCTAACCCTCTAGTTCCTCCCGTCATAATCTCCATAGTGCTTGGCGAAGCCCTGCAGAGATTGTTCCTCACCACCATCACCACGCCGTCGTGCTGCCGGAACTCATCCACTACTTCACCATCGCTCGCTGGATCGAGTAGGTGAAGGCGTCATCAAGCCGTACGTGTGTTGAACGCGGAGGTGCCGTCCGTTCGGTGCTAGATCGTGTTTGGATCGAGGGACGACTTGCGATTTGGATCGCGAAGACGTTCGACTACATCAACCGCGTTTCTTAACGCTTCCGCTTAGCGATCTACAAGGGTATGTAGATTCACTCTCCCTCTCGTAGATGCTCATCACCATGGATAGATCTTGTGTGTGCGTAGGAAATTTTTTGTTTCCCATGCGACGTTCACCAACAGCAGCACCACCTTCAAAGGTGTAATACAAGTGTTGAGGCTCGCTGCACCGTAACTGTGTCCCTGGAAGTAGTGTTCGGATCACCCGAGAACTTCAGGAGCGAAGAGTTAATCTTTGACATCGTACCTTTTCGCAGCGGATACCATGCGCTCCTAGGACACACCGCATTCGCCCGCTTTAACGCAGTCCCGCATTACGCATATCTCAAGCTCAAAATACCCGGACCCAATGGTGTTATTACAGTAAATGGTAGCACCGAACGCTCTCTTCGGACGGAGGAGCAGACCGCGGCTTTCGCAGCCGAGGTGTAGGCATCTGAGTAGGCCGCCCGTAGCAGTACACGCACCCCCAGCTCTTCAAAGCATACGCGGGATGCGCCAGTTGACCTTGGGCAAGCGCCTCCCCACCCTAAATAGGGGTACGGGCTCCTCACGCTCTCCCTTTGGAAGGGGCACTACGTCCCCAGGGTGCACAACTTCGCACTAAAAATTCCCTGGCTCGCCGGGGAGCCAAGACCATGGAAACATCGGGTCAGCTAGACCGAGCAGTGATGAAACCTTGGGCTCGCATATCGGCAGGGTTCTGTCAAAGAGCTAGCCAATATTAGCATGCCCATGTGGCTTTAACCACACAACTAACAGCTGCAGACGTCTTCGAAGGGATCGACCAACGAACGCATCAAGCACATACTTGGCCGAAGCTGCATGATACCAACTTCAACCCCCGCTATCAATGAGGATGAGCTGGTTAATAGCACGGAGATGCAGACATGCGGCAGGAAGCGGCCCGGGCTCATAGACCTGATGACAAGACCCGCCCTGTTTTCTTTCTCCCTCATTATCTTCACTTGCATTGTATCCTGCTTAGTTCCTTTCATCAAAAAGTTCGGCATGTAAAGCTTGGCTACTTGAAATAAAGAAATCGTACCCATAAAGGTCTTCAAACACATTTTCTTACTAGCATTTCCCACCTCTTTAAGATACAATTGCTAAAGGGTTTCGATTTTACACCCTGAAACAAAAGTCCGAAGTACTCGGCGTCTCGGATGTTGCACTATATGCATCAGTTTGAAACCTAGATTTTGGTCAATAGTTGGGTTGCCTGGCTCCTATGTGTACCCCTTACGTTCCTGACAAATTCGGCTAAGGGTGTAACGGGAGAACCACTGCGATAGTGCCGCTAGTTTAACTGGCAGAGCGCCTCAGTGGAGAAAGCCGAATGTAGAGACTTAGGTTTAGGCCATGCAACTCACAATGCATTGATCGGGTGCACTAGGCACGTATATATGATGTACAAGATGGGCCACAACCTCAACTATACAGGAAAACTAGGAGGTGGGCCTACGACACAATATACATGCACAAAGATATTCAACACCCTCCCGCAGTCGAAGCGTCGCCTGAGACACAGAGACTGGAACGAAACTCCTCGAAGGTGGAAGTGGGCAGTCCCTTAGTCATCACATTGGCGAACTGTTGTGCGGTCGGAACATGAAGAACCCGAATGCGTCCAAGGGCTACCTGTTCGCGAACAAAGTGAATGTCCAGCTCGATGTGCTTCGTCGGCAATGATGAACGGGGTTGGCCGAAAGGTACACCGCGGAGATGTTGCCACAGTAGACAACCGTGGCCTGTGAGATGTCGTGATGCAACTCCTGAAGTAGCTGTCGAAGCCAGGTGCAGTCGGCGACTGTGTTAGCCACCGCTCGGTACTCGGCCTCCGCGCTAGAGCGCGACACTGTGGGTTGTTGTTTCGACGACCATGAGAGGAGGGAGGGACCGAGGTAGATGCAGTAGCCGGAAGTGGAGCGACGTGTGTCGGGACAGCCAGCCCAATCAGCATCTGAATAGGCCACCATATCCATAGAGGGGGACGCCGTGAGAGTGAGTCCGAGGGACATTGTGCCACGGATATGGCGGAGAATCCGTTTCACGAGCGTCCAAAGAGAGTCACAGGGGGCGTGCATATGGAGACACACCTGCTGGACAGCATACTGCAAGTCTGGTCTGGTGAGCGTCAGATACTGGAGAGCACCAACAATAGACCGGTAGAATGGGGCGTCCGACGTTGGGGACCCGTCCAGAGCAGAAACCTTGGCCTTTGTGTCAACAGGAGTAGCGACAGGATGTCAGTTGAGCATACCGGCGTGCTCAAGCAGCTCATGCGCATACTTCTCTTGATGAAGAAAGAAGCCGTCGGGTCGCCGAACGACCTCAATGCCAAGGAAGTAATGTAGAGCACCCAAATCCTTGATGGCAAACTCGTCACGCAGCCGGAGAGTAATCTGCTGATGAAGGGCTGCGGAGGAGGCCGTCAAGATGATGTCGTCGACATAGAGCAACAAGTAAGCAGTCGTGTCGCCATGGTGATAGACAAACAACGAGGCGTCCGAGCGAGTGACATAGAAGCCCAGTGTCTGTAGAAAATCGGCGATACGCTGGTACTAGGCACGAGGCGCTTCCTTAAGGCCATAGAGAGACCGAGACAGCAATCACACGTGGCCAGGATGAGTGGCATCGACGAAACCAGTCGGTTGCTCACAGTAGACCTGCTCCGCAAGGTGACCGTGAAGAAAAGCGTTGGAGATATCCATCTGATGAACAGGCCAGCCACGAGAGATCGCCAGATGGAGAACGGTGCGGATCGTGCCCGGTTTGACAACCAGTGCAAACGTCTCAGTGAAGTCAACGCCAGCGCGCTGACGGAAGCCACAGACCACCCAGCGAGCCTTATAGCGCTCAAGAGTGCCATCGGAGCGGGTCTTACGATGAAAAACCCACTTGCCGCTGATGACGTTGGCGCGAGGAGGCCGGGGAACCAGTGTCCAAGTGCGGTTCCGCTGTAGAGCATCGAACTCTTCCTGCATCGCGGCAAGCCAGTGAGGATCATGGAGGGCTGCCCGGGTGGATGCGGGAATCGGTGATGGCTCGGAGGTGGATGCAGCGAGAAGATACTCGTCGCTGGAGTACCGCAGGCTCGGACGATGGACACCGGCCCTGGCCCGCGTCATAGGGCGAGACAGCAACTCCGGTACCGCCGCGGTGGAGGACGGTGAGGTGGCAGAAGCCCCGGTCGCGCCAGAGGCCGAGGGGGCGGCTGCGCCTGAGGCGGCGCCAGAAGCCGAGGATACGGCTGCGCCCGATGCAGCGCCCGAGGCCGAGGAGGGGGCGGGTGATGCCGTGGCGCCAGGCGTAGCCGGAGAGGAGGGCTCGGGGGACTCCGAGGGTGCCGAGTCGGCGACCGCCCCTGAGCCCGAACCACCGGGCGTCGAGGGGGCGCGGCTGGAGTCATAGGCCGCGGGACGACCCACGGCGCGAGGAGCGCCAAAGCCTGGGGGCGGTCCGAGAACCGACCGAGGCCGTCCACCAGATGGGGTCGCCAAAGGGCCGCCGGTGGCCGGCGACAAAGTGACGGCGGCGGGTACCTACTAAAACGGAAACACCTTCTCATCAAAGTAAACATGTCACGAGGTGAATACCCGGTGGGAGACGGGATCGTAGCAGCGGTATCCTTTGGTGTTGGGTGGGTAGCCAAGAAAGATGCAGGCAACAGATCGAGGTGCAAGCTTATGAGGCGCGGTAGCGGCGATGCTAGGGTAGCAGAGATAGCCGAAAATGCGAAGCTCATCATAAGATGGAGGTGCACCGAAGAGAAGATGATGAGGTGCAAAGTGTCCGCGAGTACGACAGGGGCGGATGTTAAGGAGGAGTGATGTAGTGGCAAGGGCGTCAGGCCAGAAGCGCGGAGGCACATTGGCATGGAAGAGAAGCATACGCACGCAGTCGTTAAGGGTGCGAAGAACGCGTTCAGCACGACCATTCTGTTGCGAAGTATAGGGGCAAGTGAGACGAAATGTCGTGCCATGTGTGGTGAGGAGTGTGCGAACAGCCAGGTTGTCAAACTCCTTCCCGTTATCCGTTTGTAACGCAAGAATGGGACGCCCAAACTGCGTGAAAACATAGGAGTAAAAGGCAGCAAGAGTAGATATAGCATCGGACTTGCGCCGCAACGGGAAGGTCCACACATAATGCGAAAAATCATCAAGGATGACAAGATAGTAAAGGTAGCCCGTGTTACTTGCGACTGGAGAGGTCCACACATCCCTATGAATTAACTCAAACGGGTACGATGCAACTTGAGAAGAAGTCCTAAAAGGAAGCCGAGCATGTTTACCGAGGCGACAAGCATGGCAAGAGTGATCATCGTTCTTATTACACGTGAATGAAAAACTCCGAAGTATATGACGAAGGGTGGCGGGGTTGGGATGACCCAAGCGAGCATGCCAAAGGTCCACACCAGTGGCGAGGGCGACAGGAGCGGCGGAGGTGGTGGAGGCGGTGGAGCGGACCGGGTAGAGCTTGTCAGGGCTGTCACATCGGTGGAGCACCATCTGGGTACGAGCGTCCTTGACAGAGAAACCAAACTCGTCAAACTCAACGGTAACAGGATTTTCACATGTAAAGTAACGAACGGAAACAAGATTTTTAATAAGATCAGGGAAAACTAAGATGTTAGATAATGAAAGTGGAGTAGACGTAGAAGGAAAAGATGCATGTCCTATGTGGGTAATGGGTAGGGAGGAACCGTCACCGACGGTGATGCGAGTAGAAGTGTTGACGGGATAGGAGGTGTGGAGGTTACCGGGATGAGCAGCCATGTGAGCAGTAGCTCCAATGTCCATGTACCAGTCATCGCCGCCCGTATAGTTGGACGGGGTGGGAGCGGAGTGCAGAGCCGCCAGCAATGCCGAGTCCCAAGGCGCGGGGGGAAGCGCGGGGACCGGCGACTGTGGCGGGGCCGTCAAGGGCAGCGGCGACAGCCCTCCTGACTGCGGTGGCTGTCCAGAAGCTGCTGTGTGGACGAGCTCGAGCTCCTCGACCTTATCCGCGGCGAGCAGGCGCGGTGCATGATCGGGGAGGTAAATGAAGCTCTCCAGAAGCCGCTGTGCGGACGAGCTCGAGCTCCTCGACCTTATCCGCGGCGAGGTGCCCGTACGGGTGCGGCGGTGATGGCTGGCTCCGGCGACTGCCAGCGGGCCCCAGGGGCTTGGGCGGTGCGGTCAGCGCGCGGAGACACGGAGAGGCTCGACGCGTGGAGGAGATTAGGTGAGGGGGAGCTGCAGGGGGAGTGAAGATGGCGGGCGGGGTCGAGCCGATCCGCTCGGCTCGCCGCAGTCGAGGACGGTGGCCGTTGCACCGGCCACCTCCTGTGCTGTCGGTGACGACCACTGACCAGTGGGGTCTCAGGCGGCTCATTGATGAGGAGAGGAGGCGTGGATGAGAAGGAGGGTGATGGAGTGAAGCATACGGCATCGATCTCCTCTACCGTCTGAAGAAAATCCAGTTAACTGAATCCTGACAGTGATGAACAGTGTGCACATGAGGTGTATGACAGAATGCCAGGAGGTGCTAGGGATTTTAGGATTTTTGAGTAATTTTTGTGGTGAGGTGTTGATGCATATGAGAGGGCTTGGCAAAGTTTCAGAATTTTTGGAGCTATTAAAAATAGGTTTGTATCTGAAAGATTGTTTGTGGTCCAAATTTGAACTGGATGAAATTTGAAAATTTTGAATTGTGGAACCCAATGTTTTTGGTGAAATGGGTTATGGGTACTCCCTAGTTGCTAGGATAATTTTTGTGGAGGCAGAAGACTTGATAAAAATATGGTTCCTTTGTAAACCAAAGAAAACATGAATAAAATAAATTCCAACTTTGGAATTTAATAAATATGATAGAAATATTTTTGTAAGATGGAAAAGGGTTGGATACTATCCTAGAAGGTGTGAGTGACTTGGGGGTTAATTTAGGAGTGGCAGAAAAATTATAGGAAGAATTTAAAAGTGCTAGAAAGAAGTGAAAAGGCTATTTTCATGGAATAGTTTTAATATTCCAGAAACTTTTCCAAAGAGAAATATTTTTTTGATCTTCCAAAAATAATTGCCCAATAATTAAATCATCCAGATCAGAACCATTAAAATTTTTGGAAACCCAATTAAAAATAAAAATGAATATCAGAACAGAAGAAAGAGAAGAAAAAGAATTGGGTCAAAATAATTCAAAGCATTTTATTTTAATAAAAAAAAGGGCAGCCCGGTGCACGTAGCTCCCGCTTGTGCAGTCCAGCGAGAAAATTTTGGGGTGTTACAACACCTACCCCCCTTAAGAAAAATCTCGTCCCTGAGATTTCAGCTGTCCCTCAAACAGGTACGGATATTCATCCCTCAGGTGATCCTCTCTTTCCCATGTTGCTTCTTCCTCGGTGTGATTACTCCACTGAACTTTGTAAAATTTTATCACATTCTGCCGGGTCCTCCGTTCAGACTCCTCCAAAAAAATTATAGGTCGTTTTCTATATGTGAGGTCTGGTTGGATATCCAGGTCTTGATGTTGGACTTGCTTTTCCGGGTTACTGACACATCTCCGTAGCTGTGAAATGTGAAAAACATCATGAACATCCGATAATTCTGCGGGTAAGTCCAGCTGGTAGGTAACCTTGCCTCTCCTTGCAATTATCCTGAACGGTCCAATAAATCTCGGTGCCAATTTTCCTTTAACTTTAAATCTCTGTAGTCCCCTCATTGGAGATACTCTGAGATATACGTATTCATCGGGTTCAAAACTGATCTGGCGGTGTTTTTGGTCGTAGTAACTCTTCTGACGGCTCTGAGCTGTTCTCAGTCTGTCTTGAATAAGTTTCACTTTTGTTTCCGCCTCTTTGAGAATTTCTGGGCCGAAGATTCGGCTGTCTCCGGTCTCAGACCAATTGAGTGGGGTATGGCATCTTCGTCCGTACAGGGCTTCGAAGGGTGACATTTTCAGACTGGCTTGATAACTGTTGTTGTATGAAAATTTTGCATACGGTCAACTATCTTCCCAGCTCACCCCATAAGTAAGCACACATGCTCTCAGCATGTCCTCCAATATTTGATTTACCCGTTCAGTCTATCCACCGGTCTGTGGGTGATATGATGTGCTGAAAACCAGTTGAGTCCCTAAGGCCTGCTGTAGGTGATCCCAGAATCTAGAGACAAACTGGGTGCCCCTGTCAGAGACTATGGTCTTGGGTACTCCGTGTAAGCAAACAATTCGGGAGAGGTATAACCTTGCAATCCTCTGTGTTGAGTATGTGGTTTTTACCGGAATGAAATGTGCCACCTTGGTTAATAAATCAGTGATAACCCAGATAGCATCATTTCTGTGTCGTGACCTTGGTAAACCAAGAATAAAATCCATTCCTATCACATCCCATTTCCATTCAGGCACTCTGAGTGGCTGTAATAATCCTGCTGGCCTCTGATGTTTTGCCTTTATACGCTGACAGGAGTCACACCGTGCGACATATACAGCGATATCCCTTTTCATCCCGTGCCACCAAAAAATTTCCTGTAAATCCTTGTACATTTTTGTCCCTCCTGGGTGAATGGAGTATGGAGTTGTGTGGGCTTCTGCCAAAATTTGTTGTTTTAGCTCTTCCTTGTTGGGTACGATAACCTTTTTCCGTACCATAGGATTCCCTGACTATCAATTGTAAACTCAGATGCCTTGCCTAAATTTACCTTCCTTTTAATTCCTTCGATGCTAGGGTGTCCTTTCTGAGCTTCTTTGATCTGATCCTCCAATGTTGATTTTATTTCTAAACTGGCAATGGTTCCTTCCGTGACTAGAATCATATTAAGCTTGGCAAATTCCTGGTTGAATTCATGCCGTGAGAATTGCGCACTGTCATTGTCGGTGCATGGATTTCTGCTCAGAGCATCTGCCACAACATTTGCCTTCCCCGGGTGGTAATGGATTCCCACATCATAATCCTTAATTAACTCAAGCCATCGGCGCTGTCTCAAGTTTAACTCTGGCTGGGTGAAGATATACTTAAGACTTTTGTGGTCCGTGTATATCTCGCATCGGCTACCAAGAAGGTAATTTCTCCATTCCTTGAGTGCGTGTATCACAGCTGCTAACTCCAAATCATGGGTAGGGTAATTTTCTTCGTGTCGTCATAGCTGTCTTGAGGTATATGCTACGACCTTTCCTTCCTGCATTAATACACATCCAAGTCCCTTTCTGGACGCGTCACAATATATTTCAAAAAATTTGTGCACATCTGGCACGATTAAAACAGGTGCTGTGGTCAACCTTTTCTTTAATTCTTGAAAACTTTTCTCTCAAGCTTCGGTCCATTCAAACTTCTTATCTTTCTTGAGCAACTGAGTCATGGGTTTGGCTATGGTGGAAAATCCTTCAATAAACCGTCGGTAGTAGCCAGCCAAACCAAGAAAACTTCTGATCTCTGTCACGTTGGTGGGTTGCTTCCACCCTAAGACATCTTTCACTTTGCTTAGGTCCACTACTATCCCATCCTGTGTCAGAACGTGTCCCAGAAAACCAACTTCTCGTCACCAAAATTCACATTTACTGAATTTGGCATACAGTTGATTTTTCCTTAATTCTTCCAGAACTATCCGAAGATGTTGCTCATGTTCTTCTGGTGTCTTGGAGTAAATAAGTATGTCATCAATAAATACAACCACGAACTTGTCCAAGTATTTCATGAAAACCTTGTTCATGAGATGCACAAAATAAGCAGGAGCGTTGGTCAGACCGAATGGCATCACTGTGAACTCATATAATCCATATCTAGTGGTAAAGGCAGTCTTGGGTATGTCTGACGATCGGATTCTTAATTGATGGTAGCCTGACCTCAAGTCTATTTTTGAGAATACCTTGGCTTCTGCCAGTTGCTCGAACAGGTCGTTGATTCTTGGTAGTGGATATTAATTTTTGATGGTAGCCATATTAAGTGCTCTGTAATCAATACATAATCTCAGGGTACCATCCTTTTTCCTAGCAAATAAAACCGGTGATCCCCATGGTGATGAGCTGGGTCGAACATAACCTTTTTCCATTAATTCCTTAATTTGCTTCTTTAGCTCAGCCAATTCTGTCGGAGCCATACGATAAGGCTTCTTATATATGGGTGCCATTCCAGGCGCTAGCTCAATAACAAATTCAATTTCGCGATCCAGTGGCATGCCTGGTAGCTCCTTTGGAAATACGTCAGGGTATTCGCACACCACAGGAACCTTGCTCAATTCTGTCATATCCACTTGATTTAATTTTCCTTGTGAAGTAGAAATCTTCCTTGTGCCAAATTTTATTGTCTTCCCTTGACAATTTGTGAGAGTCACTGTACGGTTGTAGCAGTCTATAAAACCTTTATTTGTGGTCAACCAGTCCATTCCCAAAATAACGTCCAGATCGACTGCTTCCAGAACAATAAGATTGGCTAGAAACTTCATTCCTTTGATTTCAATATTCACATCCTTGCAGTACCATTGTGTGCTTTTCTTCGATCTCGGGGACTGAATAACCATTGAATTTTGCAAAGGCGAAAAAGAAAACTGACTCTCCGAAGCAAATCTTTTGGAAATGCATGAATGGGAAGCTCGAGAATCAAACAAAATTATAGCATTAATTGTGTTGACAGGGAACGTACCAAACACGATGTCTGGTGCATTTTGTGCCTCCTCAAAGGTCACGTGATTCACCTGTCCCTTCCTTTGGTTGTTGTTGGGGTTGCTGTGCCGTGGGGCTGCATTAACACTGCGGCCATTGTTGTTGGGCTTCTGAACATTATTCCCCTGCTTTGGGCATTACCTGGCAAAATGCCCTTCTTCTCCACAGGCATAACAGGTAATGCCAGGACGGAACGTTGTGTCCTTGGTCCTGTTGTTGAAGATACTGTGACTCTGCTGCGGTCGTGGTGTTGGAACTGTTGGTCGTGGTGCCATAGGCCTCTGAAATTCATTCCGGGGCCTGTTGCTGTGAACCTGTACTGACTGGGTCATACGGCGTTTGTGAATTTCATTTATGTTGCAATGCTCATTCTCCAGAATAATGGCCTTGTCCACTAGTGTCTTGAAATCTGGAAAGGTGTGGACCACCAGTTGGCACTTGAGAGATGGAACGAGTCCATCAAGAAATTTCTCCATCTTTTTGTTTTCTGTCATGTACTCATCATTTGCGTACCGAGATAACTGAGTAAACTGGTCCAGGTACTGAGTCACCGTGGTGCCTCACTGCTTGAGATCCTCAAACTCCCTTTTCTTCATTTTCATAATACTGTTGGGGATATGTGCTCCCCGGAAATATTCCTTGAATTGTTCCCATGTCATCTCTGCTCCATGAGTGTGACATATATTTTCCCACCAGGATGCTGTTGTACCAGAAAAATAGTGCGGAGCATATAGCACTTTTTCCTGGTCCGTACACTGAGCGATGTTCAATTTTCTTTCCATATCTCGTAGCCAATCATCTGCCTCCAGAGGTTTGTCTGTATGAGAGAATACAGTAGGATTGGTCCTCTGAAGCTCAGATAATTTTGACCTGTGTTGATTTTGTCCTTGGTGATTTCCCATATTGATTAAATGTTGCATCATCTCTTGGTGCTGTTGCTGACTTTGCTCGTACAAACGGCATACTTGTGAAAACGCTGAGTCGTTACTTTGCTGACTTGTCTGTCCTTGTGTAAAATTATTTCCCATCTGTGCAAAGTTGTCCTCTGGCGGACAGGGCATGGAACGTGTCCAGGGCTGATGCATTTTCTTTCTGGGGTATTTGTGTAACACCGATGAGAAAAGAAATCATAAAGGCAAAAAATAAATTTTTGAGTGACTGAAAATAAATTTCCCCCCAGAACATAAATACAACAAGTTATATTATACATGCAGGGTTTAATTATACATGCCAGATTTAATTATACAAGCATGGTTTAATTTTACAAGCATGACTTAATTATACAATATGCTTGCCGTAGCTGTATTCTACATGACCACTTATTTAAAATAGTATACTACTCCGTCCTCTCAGCGTGCTGCGGTCCGAGTCTACTACTCGCCATTTTACAAAAAGGAGAAGAAACAGAAAATAAATATTTTACAACCACATCTCAGATAACGACTACTGCGATGCTGACGCTCGATCTGCTCTCACGGAGTGTCCGGGACGCTGTAGGCCCCGCTGAGGGTAAGTCCCAGCTGAGGTGCTGCTGACTCGACCTCCTCCTCCTCCTCGGGAATGGTCTCCAGTCGGGTAGAGGTTGATGCCATGCCTGTCTGTGGTGGCACTGTGCTCGTGGGCGGGGAAGCTCTAACTGGAACGGGTGCAGCCAAGCGGCTAGCCACACTGCTCGGGGATGAGCGTCGGACCACGGGTGGAGTAGGGGGATCATATGGTGGAGTCGGAATGCGAGGAGCGCGTGGTGATGGAGAGCGAAACTCACTCCTGCGAGGAATCCTCGTACGAGCCAAGTCCACTCGTGAAGCAAGATAGTCGTCCACCACTGAGGTGAAGACTGACTCGAGTGCCATGATGTACTAAACCAGGGGCTCAATCGCGTCCTTCCTTTCTCCCGCGGTGCAGGAGAAAGCGTAGTGACTAGTGTATGGGACATGGCATGGAAGGTAGTGGTAGGGACGTGTCTGCATGATCGGAAGAATGTCCCTGAGACGGGCGATGGCCTCTCGGGCAGCCATCTGGATAGCATGCCTCTCAATAGGCATGGCTCTCCCCACAAAACGATAGTTGCGGTGAGACCCAGCTGATCCACCCCGAATATATACCGAGGCCTGGAACATAATCAGGGTGTCTGTGATCCTGTCGGGGTAGATGGTGTACTCTAGACGGCCCGGAGACCTCATCGCGACTCTGGCGATGACGTCGAGCAGACGGGAAAATCCCACAGGCTCGTTGGCAAAAATCTGGGACGGACAGCTGCCGCCAGACATCTACAGCAGTAGACAAAAATACAAATAGTCATGTCATAAGTATATGATGACCAAGGAAAATTTATTACAATGCATGAGATGCATGCTAAAAATGTTAGTACTGACTCTATTACTAGCGTTCGTTCCTAGGGGTTTCCTACAGTCAGCCTGGCTCTGGTACCAAGGTTTGTCAGGCCCATTTCTGGGATAAATCACAGAAGAGCCTCAAGTCATACCAGCCCCAAGAACAACTGGTAGACTTCCCTGATATAGATAACCAGTACAAATATAATATTACACAGGGTTGAGTCAGAGTGCTCAACAATTATTACAAGCTTGCCAATATACTACGGTGGTGGAATAATACAGTGGTGTGGTGGTAGACAACACTGATACAATAAAATAAAGTCAAGCATCAGTGTGAGGCTTGACTATTTTATTGGTGTAGCGGAGACATAGCGGATGATACATGTGGCAGACTCCAAGATCACAGGTTGACTGACTGGGACACCTCTAAGCGTTGGGCTCGCTAGCGCAATCTCCTTCCACAAGCTCGTCCTCCTCCAGGTCTGGCCAATGAAATAGCCAGGGACAAGCAGTGAGTACGTTTGAATGTACTCGCAAACATTATGAACGTAAAATATACCGAATGCATATGCTCATGATGGATTAAATGCTATGCTCATGCTGACTGAAATTTAAAACATGGCATGATAAATATTAGCATGTACAGAAAAATAAAATGTTAGTGATAAACCAAGAAAGTTAAAAGTGGATAATCGGGCGAGACTGAACCGCCCGAGAATCCAAAAGAAATGCCAAACGGGTGTCTAAAACAGAATCGGGCGAGACAGACCGCCCGAGAACTCAAGCGACGGCACGAGAGGTCTTGAAAAGAAATGCCAGTCGGGTGTCTAAAAGTGACGCCACGGTAGGTCTTGAAAAGAAATGCCTAACGGGTGTCTAAAAGAGAATCAGGCGAGACAGACCGCCCGAAAACTCAAGCGACGCCACGAGAGGTCTTGAAAATAAAACTGGGTGCCCGGGGTAGTCTAGCCAGCCCCTGAGACACTCAGGAAAAATAAATAAGAGAAATGGGTTAGTCCACAATAATATGCATAGCAATAATATTCACAACCATAATATTCATGATAACAAAATATTCATGACAGCGTTAGTGATGAAATAATAATGTTCTGTAAAATAATTGATGCTCAAATTAATTATTTTCCTCCGAAGACCGACACCAGACCGACACTTGACCCTTCCCAGCTAACGTCCTTGACCGCGGACACGGCTATTCGAATAGTTATACCTTTGCAGAGGGTGTACTCTTTACCCACGTGTATGAGATTTCTTTAGTCAACACCGTGGCACTGACTAATTCCCACTACGGTCTTTGGGTTGAAAACACACCTGACCAGCACACACCAGATTAACTTTCCGGATGCCAGGAATCACCCAAAGCACCGTTCAAGAAAAACTCTAAGTCGGGGAGACTACAATCTCGATTAGCATGGGATCACTATTCATACGCGCGGATTACAAGGGGTGCCCCCCTCTCGGCCCAGCCGGATACACCCATGCCCCCTGACCTGATGACGGGAATTAGTCCATGGCCGTGGAAACCCTCATCATGGCCCTCTATGTGGTGTGTACACAGACAGGGGTTAGCAACTTACTAAACCGTACTTCCCTCGCGGGAAGACCCATGGCAGCACGGTGTTTAGCTAGGTGTGACGGAACAAGACTCGATCTAGGTCGACTCAGGAGGTGTTGTTATTATGACCGGTATACTCCTCATATGTCACTGTGACACCACCGTGTCAAACGTGACCCGTGCCCACCGGCACGTCCAAGACAGGAGACACGCTCCTGAATTCTCATAGCTCTCCACCATGTTAGAAAATTCATGAGCTTGAGTGGAGTGCAAGTTATGTGCAAGGAAATAGTATGACCATGCATGCATGCATTATTACTTCTACATATGTGGTGAAATCTCAAACCGATGCACTCATGCAATGCAATCACCATATCCCAGGTTCAAAATGCTTGCCTTGTCCAAAGTAGTCAGAAGAAGAACCCTCAAAATTCCCGGCAAAGTTTCCCTCTTCGTTTTCTGAAAAAATCAAATTCAAATTCCAATTAAAAATTTGGCAACAGTACCAAAACTTGTCTCAAAATATTTTTAAATAAATACTAAAAAAACTAGAGAGAAAAATTAGAATTTCAAAAAAAGAATCAACTCAATCAGAGTTATGGTTTAAAAGGTATTAAACTTTTAAATCCAGGGGTCTTTCTGCAAAACTGCAGGCCCCTGTGCGTTTATAAAGAAAACACTTCGGGAGGAAATACGCCTTCCAACTCAGAAAGCGTAAACAACAGAATACGTTTTCTGTTTAAAAGCAGAAAAAAAGAGAGAACGCTGACGGGTGGGGTCCACCCGTCAGGTTCAAATTTGAAAGAGCTCGCGCGTGAAGACGGAGGGGAGACGGCGATCACCGGCGACGATCCCCGGGGTTTTGGGAGGTGGCGATGGTCGGAGTGTGTTTGGGGTGGAGTTCCGCGTCGGTGGGTTGCAGTGGTGGTCTCCGGCGAGCAGCTGAACGACGGCGAGGTCGACGGCGGCGGACGGTGGTTCGGGCGTGATAGGATCTCGTCGGAGAGAGCTCGGGAGGTCAAATTGGAGAGCGGGATCAAAGTGTTGGTGCGAGAGAGAGCTTCTGGTGGAATTTGAGCGATGGAGGTGGAGTGACAGCGTCGTGCGGATCGGGGAAGGAGGCGGCGGATCGGTGACCGGAGACGGGGAAGGAGACCTCCCCGAGGTCGGGTGAGTGGTTTGGCGGGCGATTGGGAGGCAGAGTGGATGGTGGATGAAGCGAATGGATCTCGGGGGGGTCTTTTTATAGGCAATCCGAGGAGGTCAGTGGCTTGCGGCTGACGCCGGAGTTAATTCCGCCGGCGAGGTAGGTTAGGGGCGGTGGGCAGGTGCGGTGCATGATCGGGGCGGTGGGCAGGTGCGGTGCATGATCGGGCAGGTGCGGTGCATGATCGGGGAGGTAAATGCTTGTGGGGCACATATCGAGGCAACAATGAATAGTATCTCTGTCTACTATCTGGTTCATCTCGGGTCTTCTATGTGGTTCATGTTGGGTGGGCAACAAACAGTAGAGGAGCCATCATCTATCTTTTTTAACTGAAGCTATCATCTGCCTGCTACCATTAGTTTTGGATCTATCCACTGGTTGCTACCATTAGTCTCGATTTCTGCGTGCACCCATTAGGCCTTACATAATCTGACTATGTTTTTTTATTATGCATGTCAGTTATTGTACACAATCGTACAGAACATGTAGAGAAAAAGAGAAGAGCATTGCGTGGGAATATAATGTCATGCAGACGTCGCTCCATGGTGGGCGCAGTGGCAGCCCCCCCTCCCCCCATTCCAGATTGTATTCCAGAGGAAGATAACTATTCAGAGGGGGATTCAGAGGGAGCAGACCACTCCTATTTACCCCCTAAGGTGTTTGCTCTAACTTGGCATGCTGATGTTGGTCATATCATGCATATGGCGCCTTGCATTGCTTACTTTATACATCGTATATGTCATCAGCTTAGTTTAGACATGCTTTGTGTGAATGCCACCTGTTTGGTTTCTATATCATATATGTGAATTATGCAGTGCCATCTTGTTTAGCCAGGCATCATATTTGTGAATCATGCAATGCCATCCTGTTTAGCCAGTCATCGTATATGTGAATTATATCATGCCATACTATTTTTTTCATCATGTATTCCATTTGTCGACAATGTTTGTACATTCATCTACTCTTCCTGTGCATCAGCCATTTGAGTCGGTGATGGAAAACTCCGAAGTGAAAACAAGGTCTTCAGAGCAGTCAGTGCTACCTGTCGAAGCAGATATCTTGCTGGTTACAGATAGCTCCTCAGAGGAGGATTCAGAGACAGATGACCAGTCCTATCCCCCCCCCTCCCCGAGGTTTATGCTCTAGCTTGGCAGGGTTATATTGCTCATATCATGCATATGGTGTCTTGCATGGCTATGTCATCTGCTTAGATTAGACCTGCTTTGTGTGAATGCCACATGTTTAGTTTCTACTCCCTCTGTTCCTAAATATAAGTCTTTGTAGAGATTCCACTATGGACTACATACAGAGCAAAATGAGTGAATCTACACTCTAAAATGCATCTATATACATCCCTATGTGGTCTATAGTGAAATCTCTACAAAGACTTATATTTAGAAACAGAGGGAGTATATCATATATGTGAATTATGCAATGCCATCTTTTTTGGCAAGGCATCATATATGTGAATTATGCAATGCCATCCTGTGTAGCCAGGCATCATATATGTGAATTATGTCATGCCATCCTTTTTTTCATTACGTATTCCATTTGTCGACAATGTTTGTATATTGAACTACTCTTCCTGTGCATCAGCCATTTGAGTTGGTTATGGGAAAATCTGGAGTGAAAACAAGGTCTTCAAAGCAGACAATGCTACTTGTTGAAGCAGATATCTCGCTGGTTACAGGTAGCTCCTCAGATGAGGATTTAGAGACAGATGACCAGTCCTATATCCCCCTTGAGGTGTATGCTCTAACTTGCGACGGTTATATTTCTCATATCATGCATATGGTGTCTTGCATTGCTTAGTTTAGACATCATATAAACAATATTCAATGCCATCTGCTTAGTTTAGAGATCATATATGCGAGTGCCAACTGCTTAGTATATCAATCATATAGGTGAATTATATCATGCCATCATGTATACTTAGACAACATGTATGTGAATTATTTCATGCCAACCTATTTTATAAAGACATCATATAGTTATGTCATGTCATCCTGTTTAGATAGTCATCATATGTTGAATTATGTCATTCTATCCTGTTTAGTTATCCATCATATATCTGAAAATGTGTCATGCTATCCTGTTTAGTTAGCCTTAGCCATCATATATGTGAAATTGTGTCATGCTGTCCTGTTTGGTTAGACAACATATACGTGAATTACTGCATCTATCTATCATACAATGTCTGTACCTTCAATTTCTTTTCTTGTTTATCAGGCATTTGAATTGGAGGGGTGATGGCAGTATCTAAGGGAGTAAAAACACGGTCTTCACAAAAGACGGTGCTACTCGCCGACGCAGATAGAACCACGGTTGTACTTGCCCAAGAGCCAGCTCCACCGCACATAACCGACACTCTTGTAGATTGTACCCCTACCCCGTTAGCCAGAGAACTAGCTACACCCCATCTAACCCCAACCGCAGCAGATAGTAACCCACTTCCAGTTGACACAGCATCATCTCCACCATAGAGCACCCACACACGAGCAGTTAGTAAGGCAACTGCAGTGCCCAAAGCACGAGGACCACCACAGTGAACCCAAACTCCATGCTTAAAGCAGAAGAACAACTGTTCTCAGGTCAGATTCCGTAGCTATGGTGCATTCTCCTTTGCTCTTGCATCACTGTATTTACTCATACCAACTAATTTCTAATTTGAAGGATCCAATTGAAACTCCAATGGTGCAAAAGGTATGTTTTAAACCTGTTTCTTTAACTGGTTTGCTGTTGTAACTTCTTGCTCTATGTTGATTTCAGTTTCAACTGTATAAACAGTTATGTTCTCATGTCATGCACATTACAAGTGTTGTTAGTGCTGTGTAGTTTTCCACACTTATATTCTGTCTATGCTGCTTTGTCTTAAACAGATATGATTTAAATTGTTTCTCTATCTTGATTTGGCAACATAAACTAGGATGATATAGACAATCCGTGACCATAGTACATTGATATATGTTTGTTTCATTCTGTTATTATGTACTACCTTGCAATAGAAGACAAGTTAGTATAATCTTGTCAACCTTACTACTGAACTGGTTTACCAAAATGAGTTTCATATATATGCTAAACCTGTGATGTGTCTGCTTGTTCCTCTTTTAGAATGCCGGCAGAATAGTGGAGAAGAGTACCCCATTATGCAATGGTAAAGGAAGTAATGCAGATAAGGTCCAAGATAGCCAGACAACCCTGTTGTTCTCCAAGAAAGCTGATAAAAACTATCTTGAAGACAGTGAGACAACCCCAAAGTCCTGCCTTGATGTAGTGTTCGAGTTACTAGCCACTACCGCTAGCACAAGTCCTTCAAACTCGCTGCCTGAATCAGTTCAGCTTCTTGAGTCTCAACTACAAGCTGAAAGACAACGATCAGCTGTGCTGCGACAAGAAGCCAAAGGACTGAGGAAGTCCCTGCAGAATTCAGATGGATACTTTCTGGAGAAACAGCACGAGTTGGAGGATTTTAGCGCCAAACAAGAGAAAGCTAATAAGCTTGCTAAGCTTCTTGCCAGCATGGTGGGTGCCCAGGATATCGTTTCTTGAGCTCTTCTGAAATGGTTTTAGTTCTGGACTTGTTTTGCTGCCACGTTTATTTGCACTGGTGGCCAATTTAGACGCCCAGTGTATGTAATATGCTGCTTTGTTGTTCCCTAATATTTTCACTAGTAGCGAACTATGATGCCCAGTGGATGTAATCTGTGTAATCGCCGTAATAGCCTAGCGTTAGTTGCTTTCTAATTTATTTACTTATAGTTCTTTTGTTTATTTGTTTGCTTGTAGCCACTGTAGTTCTTTTTCCTCGGTTTGCTAGTGGCCGCAATAAC
Source organism: Elymus sibiricus (assembly GCA_039707655.1). Taxonomy (NCBI): domain Eukaryota; kingdom Viridiplantae; phylum Streptophyta; class Magnoliopsida; order Poales; family Poaceae; genus Elymus; species Elymus sibiricus. The sequence continues at coordinate 336,962,368 of CM077666.1, forward strand.
CATGGGCCACATATGGGCCGTGGTAACGATGGGCATCCTACGGGCCATAGGATCCATGGGCCGTACTGTTCGTGAGCCAAAACCGGACCGCAATATGGACCGTAAACGGGCCAAAATCGGAACCGTCCATTTATGGGCCCAGACCATAACGGGCCATTAACAGGCCGGAAGACAGCACATGCTTAATTCTATCAAGAGGCATGTCGGGTCATTAATGGGGCGGATTACAGGACATGATGAAAACGGCCCAACTGGTTAATGGGCCACAAACGGACCGAATGTTACCACGGGCTGAATTTTGCCCATTAGCATAACAGGCCAGTAATGGACCGTAAGTAATTGAGGGCCGGAAATGAGCCCAAGAATGTATGGGCCCTTAGAAGGCCGAAAGGGAGCACGGGCTTGAAACGGCCCAACAGAATCATGGGCCGTTAATGGGCTCAAAGTAGTTTACTGTTCATGATGGGCCTGATTCACCACGGGCCGTCAATGGGCCCAGAGATGCAAAAGGCCTCATATGGGCCGAAGGACTACATGGGCCATAAATGGGCCAAAAGTGACAACGGGCTGGAAACATATGGACGGCCCACATGATGTTACTGGGCCGAATATTGAAAGGCCATAACGGGTCGTGAGTACCCGGGCCGTAGATGGGCTGTATGCGAACCGGCCGTTAACAGGCTTTCTATAGGCCGGCCCGCTAACTTTTGATCAAGTCAAATGGGCCAGCCTTTTTAACCTAAATGGGCCACTATTGGGCCATGCCATGTGTCGATGTATCATAGGTGACTCTAGTCGAATGAATGGATGACATCTGTCGCAACGCCAAGCTGACAAGTGGATCGGCCGGCGAATGAGAAATTTACACGTGGAAAATCGCCATTGGTCAGGGCTGTTAACGGGTTATCGGAATCAAAACCGGACCTGATAGCTTAATGGCAACCCGTTACGGTGGAAGCCACGTGTCAGTCACCCTTGACGAAAACACTTCCATGACGCGACATTTATCGTCATGGAAGTGGACACTTCCGTGATGATAATTTCAGTATTGTCATGGAACACTTCTATGACAGCACAGGTATGACTATCTTGATTCTGTCATAAAATTGTCACGGATGTACATGCATGACAGAAAACTTGACCTACTGTGACAAAGACGTATCATCACGGAAGTGTTTTTTTTTGTAGTGTGCTCTGCGATAGTTCCATCCTAGGATACTCATTGTTGCCGATGATACCCCACACGGTAACTCACCAATCCATTTCCTCCATTCTTCTACATGTTCTATTGGTTGCCTTGACCCCCCGGTAGTTGATCCCCCAGATTTACACATTTAGGATCACACTTTTGGGAGGTCTAGGAGGAGCTGGTAGAGGAAGGGTTAACAGGCCCTCCTTAATAGGTAAGGCACTGGCTCTATCTACTAGAGTCCTAGAGGCAACATGGCATTGTTAGCCCCGGCAGCAGAAGACGTCGATCTCTTCCTATTAGGATTGAAATCACTCATATCCAGGTTAGCAATTTCGTTCCCACCATCATCAAAGCCTTCCTCATAAGAACCATCACCTCCTACATTGCCACGAATAGAGTAGGCTCCTCTCCCACCATTGTCACATCCACAACAATGGCGAGGTCGTCCACCCTTGCACATGCTCCACACAACACACAAGTTCTTGGACAGTGATGACCCACAAGAATAGGGGATCATAAGTAAGAGTGTCGAACCCAGCGAGGAGCGGAAGGAAATGATAAGCGGTTTTCAGCAAGGTGTTTTCTGCAAGCACTGAAAGTAGTAGTAACTGATAGTTTTGTAGCAAGATAATTCGTAATGAGTAGCAAGTAACAATAGTAACAAAGTGCAGCAAGGTGGCCCAATCCTTTTTATAGCAAAGGACAAGCCAGAACGATCTCTTATATAAAGCAAAGCGTTCTCGAGGACACATGGGGATTATCGTCTAGTCACTTTCATCATGTTTATTTGATTCACGTTCTCTACTTTGATAATTTGATATGTTGGTGGACCGGTGCTAGGATGCTGTTCTTACTTGAACAAGCAACCCTCTTATGATTACCACCTGTCGCAAGCATCCGCAACAACAAAAAAAGAATTAAGATAAATCCAACCATAGCATAAAACATATGGATCCAAAACAGCCCCTTACGGAATAACGCATAAACTAGGGTTTAAGCTTCTTTCACTCTAGCAACCCATCATCTACTTATTACTCCACAATGCTTCCCTTAGGCCCAAGTATGGTGAAGTGTCATGTAGTCAACGTTCACATGACATCACTAAAGCAACAACATACATATCATCAAAATATCGAACGAATACCAAATTCACATGATTACTTATAACAAGACTTCTCCCATGTCCTCAAGAACAAACATAACTACTCACAAATCATGTTCATGTTCAAGATTAGAGGGGTATTGAATATCATTAAGGATCTGAACATATAATCTTCCACCAAATAAACCAAGCATCAACTACATGATGTAATCAACACTACTAGCAACCCACAGTTACCAATCTGAGGTTTTGAGACAAAGATTGAATACAAGAGATGAACTAGGGTTTGAGATGAGATGGTGCTGGTGAAGATGTTGATGAAGATTAGCCCTCCCATGATGAGAGGATTATTGGTGATGTCGATGGCTTCAATTTCCCCCTCCCGGAGTGAAGTATGCCCGACGGAATCGCTCCGCCGGAGAGCAAAAGTGCTCGTGCCCAAGTTTCGCCTCGAGACGGCGGTGCTTCGTCCTAAAAGTCTTCTTGTTAATTTTTTTAGGGCAAATGACCTTATATAGCAGAAGGAGGGGGCCAGAGGCCAGCCGTGGGCCCCACAAGGCATCTTGGCGCGCCCCAGGGGGGCGCGCCCTGTTGCCTTATGTGGCACCCCGGCTCAGATAGACCGGAACATCCCGTATTCCAGCCCAGAGATCAAGTCTTCTGGAATACGGCACTGCTTGGCATAGAACAAATCAGCTTTTTATTACAAATAACACGAGTACAAAGGTTCTGAAGGCACGAAGGTTACAGGGGAACGGCGACACTTCGCCTGCTCAGATAGCTCTATGCTAGCAGCGAGACATCTCGAAGCGGAATAAAATCTAGCAGCGGAACAACGGCGACGGTGATGAACTCCACTCCGCAGGGACTCTGGCTGTGACGTATCCTAGAGTGCAACCTCGGGATCCTCAACAAACAAGCAATCACGGCATGACCTGCAATCTGGCATGACACGCCAGGTGAGTACTTTGAATGTACTCGCAAGCTCACAGCAACCAAAGCAATCAAGACATACAATAGCATGGCATTTACAGGTTAATCAGTAATGATGAACATGGTACTACTAGAACAACATGAGCATGGCAACAACATGAGCATGGCAACAACATGAGCATGTCATGTACATATGATTCATGATATGAACATGATGATACTAGCAGTAGCATGCAAGGGGGTCGACATTTAAGGTCTCATGGACCAACTTACTCTGCTCGGAGATGATCTCGTAACCACAAACTTACCATCGTGATCATCACATGACCACACGGAGCTTGATCTCTACATGTGATAATCGCATGACCACATAAAGATCAACCAACTTCTTTTCTCATCGAACCGGGGTTGTTTATTATTCAGCTTATTATTTCTGTTGACCCATAGTGTGACCTACTACGAACTGTGTCCATGACCGAGGACGCGGCTATTGATAGATTATACACTCTGCAGAGGTTAGTACACTGTACCCACACTACGGAACTCATGGCCTCATGCTCCCATTCGGGTGGACCAACGACATTCCGACAAAACCAGTCTATTGCATGACACTCTCCCGGCCACTCCGACAAACTCCCCTTTGGGCTATGTCCTGGGTGACCCTGGTGCCAACATGTGACACCCGCCACCTCTGTGGCTGCCACCGTCGTGGCCAAACATAAACATCGTCCCAAATGGGCACCTCGGATCCATACAACTCGGGTCCTCAAGGTTATGACTGCCTACCGGGCCAGGGTAGCGCCAGAGCACAACCTTCCCTCGTAGGAGGCACCGGCGAGAGGCATGACAATAGACCGCATTAGGGCCCCCCATAAGGCAAGTGTGGCTGCACTGGTTAGCTCGATTCGGTGGCACCACGACTCAGCCAACAGATTTGTTCAAGTTCGATTAATGTCACGTTCACTTGAAGGGTGATGAGCCGAGTCATAATAAAATGATAATGCATATGAGCATGATATCAACATAAACATGGATGGGCAACATAACCATTTAACAACATAACATCAACAATGATAAGTCATCTATTCTACGGGATGCAAATGCACATGGCATAATGACGATCGTGAATATAACAAGTATTTTCATATGCATCCATAATGATTCATATGAGCATATTGTTATCACTAGCATCTGAAAATAATTCCGAGAACTAACATGATAATAATAATCATTCAACTTACTAGATGCAAATGAACAAGGCATAAGAACGAGCATGGATTCACAAGCATATATTATTCACAAAATAATTAAATGAGCAACCAATCATTAAATATTCAAGTGGAAAACCATGGCTACTACAATGTCATCATGCAAGTGGCTGTTGTGGCTTGCCTGGGGATGGAGGAACCATCGGGGAGGGGTGCGATGAACTCGCGGAAAGAATCGCCGGAAAAGTTTCTCTCTCGGCGGAGCTGTTTTAAGGGCAAGGGCAAAATGGACATTTTCATAGTGTGACAACATCATGAAAATGATACCACCGGAACGGGCTCGACGAACTGAGATCGTGGGCTTTGGAATCACCTGAATCGGAGTTACGGTTGCCGAGTTACGGCCGTTCGTTCGTTAGGCAGAAAAAAAAATTGTCCATTTCTGGCCTTAACGGACGAACGTCCGCTATTTAATAGTTTCGGCCGGCGGCTGGAGATAGAAAGCGTATTTCTGAAAATACGTCTTCTAACGGTGAAAGCGAATTTTTAACCGAAGAAACATCAGAGTACGCTTTCACCAAAAGAAGGCGTATTCCGTGGAATACGCTTCCACTTTTCCACGTCACCGGGTCAGCTGGGTCAACGCGAGACACTAACGGGTGGGGCCGCGAGGAGGTGGGGCCCGCCTGGACTGGTCGTCACCTTCTTCCTCTCGCCTGCCCATGGCCGAGACAGAGGCGGGCTCCGGCGACGGCCGCCGGCGCTGTGGGCCACCAAACACGGCGCTCCGACCACTGGTCTGCTCAGGGCAACGAGACGGACCCATCCCAGGATGGTGCGGTCACCGGGGAGCTCGGAAACGGCCGGAGTTTCGGGCGTGGCGGACGGCGGCTTCGGCTGTAGTTGGGCACGGGCACTATGGTGGCGGAGACGAGAGGCTAAGGCTATGGGGAGGGTCGCCGTGCTCCGGGTGGTCCTCTGGTGAGTAAGAGAAGGAGGGAGGGGCTCGGTCTAGCTCAGATTTGAGCAGAAGACCGGCGGCTGGGCTTCGGCCATGGGAGGCGATGGGAGCTCCTCGGGGAGAAGTTGGGAGGCAGGGCGGGCTAGGGGAGGTAGGAGAGGCTACTGGTGAGATCAGGGGCTCGGGGAGTGGCTATAAATAGCCGGGGAAGAGGGGCGCGGGCCGGATGCCACCTTCACCGAATGGCCGAGCTCCGGCAAGGGGGCCAGGCACGCGTCCGAGCTCGGACGGCGACGGGTGAGGGTTAGTGGAGGTGCCAGGCACGCGGGCAAAGCCGCGGCGCACCGCGTGGGGCAGGGAGGGCACCTTTGTGCCACTGTTCTTACGCGGGCACGCGGTGTCTGCGTCCGGATGGCGACGGGAGGGGCGGGGAGGAGGCTACGTGGATGCATGGGAGAGTGGTCGACGCTGTAGACAAGGTGGGACGCGCGGGAACGACGAGCAGAGGAGTGCCCGAAGCAAAACGTCACCCAGAGCGCGATAATGGCTTCCCAGCCGCGTGGTCACCGCGTGCATAGGCGCACGCGGTGCGTCCTGGCCAGTCAAACCATGTCTAGTGTGTAGTCCTTCGTAAGTGGGTCCTACATGAGGTGATAGATCGAAGAAAGGCACTGTGGGTGGATGGGAGAGGTCGACTGAACTTTGTTGTATCATTCTTAGGCATGAAATAGTGATCAACTGGGGTGAGATAGGAGCTAACCATGATGTCTCTGGGGTTTAGGGTAGGAAGGACTACAATACTATGAATTTTGAGGGGATTTGGACAAGTATTTAACCTAGTTGCTTTGCAACTGCAACAACTGGTCCAGAAACTAGATCAGCAAGTAGCACTCACATGGTGTGTTGTCTTGGGCTGAAAATTGGTGGAGGGTGATGATTTGGGCATATGAAGGTGCCATAAAAATTTCATCCCACTTGGATAAACCAAAATGGTACTTCCATCACAATGATACCCACTGGACAGAAACTTGGGGGAATTTTGCAGAGAAAATGGCTTGGCAAAATAATGTGAATTTTGGCATGCTCACATTAATTATGGATATTTAGGTCCTGGATTAATTTCGGAATTTTTGAAGCAATATAAAATATAGTTGCTTCACAAACTGAAATTGTGACCAGAAACCAAGATTGGATGTTGTGCTCACATAGATTGTTTTATGGATATGAAATTTGGTGGAGAGTCATGATTTGATCATATAAATGATCTACCAAAAAATCAACTCATTTGGATAATCCTAGCCAGTACTTCCTTCACAAAGCTTCTCTCTGGTCAGAAAATTTGGGAATTTGCTGAGGAAGATTTACTAGGCAAATGAAGCTGAATTTTGGCATGTGGCAATAATTTGGATATGAGAGAGTGCCCAAAAATTTTGAGGGCAATCAAGAAAATATAAGTAGCACTTCCTTCACAAAGTGCCATACTGGACAGAATAGGAAATGAATATTCCAGAATTATTTTTTTTAACTAGTCAAGGATGGGTTTTGGCATATTGGTGGACGATATGATCCAAAGAATTTATGAGAATTTTTTAGGAATTTTAGGGAAGACAGAAATATAGGTTGCTTCACAACCTAGAGCAAACGGGGTTATTCCTTTAATAGAAAAAGCAATATTCCCAAGAAATAAATATTGGGGTTGGGCTAAGATGGAAAGGACATGGTCTTGAGATGGAGTTGAGAGTGACAAGCCACCAGGAAGTGGCAGGAGAGAAGATCTTCCCAGGTTTCAAGACCACATAGCCACGGAAAAAGAACTCCAAATAAAAATTCGAAGAAACCCAAAAGAAAAAGAAAGGGCCAAAAATCGGGGTGTTACAAACCTACCCCCCTTACGATAAATCTCGTCCTCGAGATTTGGTTGCTCAGGGAACAAGTGTAAATATTCTGACTTATGGAAACCGTTTCCAACTCGGGTATCCTTTTTCCTTCATATGATGTTCCCACTGAATTTCATATGATCTGCTTACCTTGCTCTGGGGTGGTTTGCTTCACCGTATCCGTATTCTGATAGATCTTACCTCATATGTTCACCCTTGCACTGACTTCAATTCTTTTATGTCTACTGGCTTATCTGATATTATCATAACTGGAATATGCCGTCTTTCCATAAGTCCGGGAGTGATTTCCAACTGACGTGACATTCTTATATCCAGCACTGATAGTATCAATGGAGTTGTGCACATATTTCCTCGGTGGACATGAAACATTTATTCCTTGCATCGGGTTACTCGAGTAGATGCATGTCCTCTGGGTTCAAAACAATGCTGAGAATCATAACCGTTCTTTTGGCAGAGTCTGACTGCTTGAAGGTAGTTTTGAATTATCTTGGTTGGCTCCACTGTCTCGAATCTGTACCAATGATTCAACTGTCACCTTGATATGAGGTCCTTACAAACAGAGTAGACCCTTGGGTGTGTGTTCATGGTGATCAGACTATCATGGGTACCCGTACCATGCTGTTCATGCAACAATTATCTTACCTAGATTGCCGGTCTTGCTCCTTCATTATTGTTCTCTTTTTCTGGATCTTTTGCTACAAGAGCTTGGCCATATATACCTTTAATTCTTCATGTGACCATAGGTGCTGTCAGGTGTAATATTCCAGCAAACATGCCTTATCCTTATCCTTAACCTATGGTCGTGCAACAACACTTAACTGGCAAGTTTTATCATCTCTCGAGCTTTAACTGTAGGGCAATGATCATCCGAACCTTTGCAAGAAATCGGCAAATAAATCAGTAGCCACCAGAATGGTCTTTACAACTCAGATCTGGGACATTACTGAAATAACTCAACCATGGCTCACGACGGCTGAAAAGCAGCTCAGAGCATGAGGCAGTGTTGATAAGAAGAATGTAGCAGTTTCCTAAGACGGCCGAAGAACAGCTCAGAGCATAGGGTCGCTGCTACCAAAAGAAACTCAACAGCTGCCCGAGACAGCCGAAAAGCAGCTCAGAACACGGGCCAGTTGTTGAAAAGAGAAATATAAAGGCAGCATCCACCCTGGATGGCCGAAAGCAGCTCAGAACACAGGCGTGGTGCCGTTACCAGAGAAAGGGAAGCAAGGGTTCATCATGATCAGAAACCAGGTTCACAGTTATAGAGCTCACTGTTGGGGTCCATCATTCCTGACAGTGACAAGGGTTAACGATATCACCTTGTCGGGCGTGAGGAAGCTGGCCTTGATATCCACTGTCAGGATTGCTGTCAGACATTGCATCACACTGAGGTGTATATTCTTCCTCTTACATAATTCATGTGGTTGTCGGATTCTCATTATGCTTGCATCATCGTTCGAGTGACTTGAATGACCTTGGCAGCATGCCCACAATATATATGGAAGGGTGTGTAGCTGAGTAGTTGATTCCTGAGGCAGACACTTGGGTCCTGACTGATTCTTGCTTCTGACAAAGCTGTTGCGGATCTGATTCTTGAGAGTTACTGCCATATACTGCTAAATCACTGTGTAACATCTTGTACTAATGTCGATGGCTGTTTGTAGTGCCGTGCTGACGAGGACCAGATAGCTTGTGTTGGAAGCCATCGGGAGTAGCGTGCTGAGGAAGACTGGATATCTTGCACTCGAAGCTTTTGCCGGGATAGCGTACTGAAGAAGACTGGGTACCGTATCTCAGAAGCTTCTCCTCCTGATTGCTTGCTGAGGAAGATTCGGTGACTTATGCTGTAAGCTTCCTGCGGTAGCTTACCGAAGAAGACTGAGTGTCTTACACTGGAAGTTATCCACATATCGTACTGAGGAAGATTGCGGAATCTTGCGTCGTAAGCTTCTCTGGTAGCGTGCGGAGGAAGATTGGGTTTCTTATACCAGAAGCTTTTCTCTGTAGTGTGCGGACTGAGTGCCATATATATATGCCCTTGATATTCCTCTGACTGGAAATATACTATTGTCTTGCACACAAATTGTCTTCCAGCTGGTTCATTACAATTGTGATGGCTGCGCACTGAGGTAACCTTGATGTTGATAGTCAATCCAGGATAGCATTTGCATTCAGATCAGATATTTCCAATATAATGCAGTCGGCTGAGAATTTCATAATGTTTAGCTGAGCTTCAGAATATTTGAATTCCTCACTGATTCTTCGAGTCCGGTGTCAGTTGATGAGCAACTTTCATAAGGGGAAATATGGTAACACCGAGGGTCCAAAGAAAGAAGCAAAAGAAACGACTAAAACAAAAGCACACACAGCATTAAGATTACATACAAGAAACATCACACTTCACAGCTATTCACCTCACTATGCATGCCTACTTAAGCACACAATTCTTGAGGGAACTCCGGTACTACGAGCTAATATGTTGTGGCGGTGTGCACGAAAGTGAATCGATGTGTGGAGAGGTTGGTGTAAACAGAGCTACACCAAACGCTGGCTCAGCACCGATTGCATCTGGACGGGCTTAGCGGTGAGGACGGACTCGGTGATCATGTTGCGAGACACGGATGTCACGACCACATCATCATCAAGCGTACGGAAGGGAGACGTACTCGTCCAGGGAATGTGCGATAGAGTAGGATAGCAGTGGAAAGCAGGGTTGCTGGCATTGCCCTATTTTTGATAACAAAGACCAGTAAGGGTTGCCAAAGCGGCAGGTTGGAAGGCAAGATTCGGGGTAGAAACATGTCTATCGCCGAAACGATAGGTGGGGCTGAAGACAAAATATTGGTGCGATACCTGTGCATCAATCCTGCAAGTGATTGACACCACTAGGTACCTCGGTATCACTCCACTGGGACAGAGATGACGCCAAACACCAAAGGGAAAGTATGCAAAGCTGGAGGGTGCAGGTAGTGGATCGAAACCGATGCCACCTACACTCACAAGATCAACCGTTAGTGACAATATAATGAGTCTATATGCATGCTATGCAGCAAACAAATGCAACAACCAAATGCAACAAACCGACTAGACAATACACTACCGGTTTCTAACGCTCGCGCTGACTAGGGCGTCCTACAGCCAGGCCTGCTCTGATACCAAGCCTTGTGGCACCCCGGCTCAGAGAGACCGGAACACCCCGTATTCCAGCCCAGAGATCAAGTCTTCTGGAATACGGCACTGCTTGGCATGGAACAAATCAACTTTTTATTACAAATAACACGAGTACAAAGGTTCTGAAGGCACGAAGGTTACAGGGGTACGGAGACACTTCGCCTGCTCAGATAGCTCTATGCTAGCAGCGAGACATCTCGAAGCGGAATAAAATCTAGCAACGGAACAACGACGATGGTGATGAACTCCACTCCGCAGGGACTCTGGCTGGGACGTATCCTAGAGCGCAACATCGGGATCCTCGACAAACAAGCAATCATGGCATGACCTGCAATCTGGCATGACACGCCAGGTGAGTACTTTGAATGTACTCGCAAGCTCACAGCAACCAAAGCAATCAAGACATACAACAGCATGGCATTTACAGGTTAATCAGTAATGATGAACACGGTACTACTAGAACAACATGAGCATGGCATGTACATATGATTCATGATATGAACATGATGATACTAGCAGTAGCATGCAAGGGGGTCGACATTTAAGGTCTCATGGACCAACTTACTCTGCTCGGAGATGATCTCGTAACCACAAACTTACCATCGTGATCATCACATGACCACACGGAGCTTGATCTCTACCTGTGATCATCGCATGACCACATAAAGATCAACCAACTTATTTTCTCATCGAACCGGGGTTGTTTATTATTCAGCTTATTATTTCTGTTGACCCATAGTGTGACCTACTACAAACTGTGTCCATGACCGAGGACGCGGCTATCGATAGATTATACACTCTGCAGAGGTTAGTACACTATACCCACACTACGGAACACATGGCCTCGTGCTCCCATTCGGGTGGACCAACGACATTCCGACAAAACCAGTCTATTGCATGACACTCTCCCGGCCACTCCGACAAACTCCCCTTTGGTCTATGTCCTGGGTGACCCTGGTGCCCACATGTGACACCCGCCACCTCTGTGGCTGCCACCGTCGTGGCCAAACATAAACATCGTCCCAAACGGGGACCTCGGATCCATACAACTCGGGTCCTCAAGGTTATGACTGCCTACCGGGCTAGGGTAGCGCCAGAGCACAACCTTCCCTCGTAGGAGGCACCGGCGAGAGGCATGACAATAGACCGCATTAGGGCCCCCCATAAGGCAAGTGTGGCTGCACTGGTTAGCTCGATTCGGTGGCACCATGACTCAGCCAACAGATTTGTTCAAGTTCGATTAATGTCAGGTTCACTTGAAGGGTGATGAGCTGAGTCATAATAAAATGATAATGCATATGAGCATGATATCAACATAAACATGGATGGGCAACATAACCATTTAACAACATAACATCAACAATGATAAGTCATCTATTCTACGGGATGCAAATGCACATGGCATAATGACGATCGCGAATATAACAAGTATTTTCATATCCATCCATAACGATTCATATGAGCATATTATTATCACTAGCATCAGACAAAAATTCCGAGAACTAACATGATAATAATAATCATTCAACTTACTAGATGCAAATGAACAAGGCATAAGAACGAGCATGGATTCACTAGCATATATTATTCACAAAATAATTAAATGAGCAACCAATCATTAAATATTCAAGTGGAAAACCATGGCTACTGCCATGTCATCATGCAAGTGGCTGTTGTGGCTTGCCTGGGGATGGAGGAACCATCGGGGAGGGGTAAGATGAACTCGCGGAAAGAATCGCCAGAAAAGTTTCTCTCTCGGCGGAGCTGTTTTAAGGGCAAGGGAAAAATGGTCATTTTCACAGTGTGACAACATCATAAAAATGATACCGCCGGAACGGGCTCGACGAACTGAGATCGTGGGCTTTGGAATCACCTGAATCGGAGTTACGGTTGCCGAGTTACGGCTGTTCGTTCGTTAGGTAGAAAAAAAAATTCCATTTCTGGCCTTAACGGACGAACGTCCGCTATTTAATAGTTTCGGTCGGCGGCTGGAGATAGAAAGCGTATTTCTGAAAATACGTCTTCTAACGGTGAAATCATATTTTTAACCGAAGAAACAGCAGAGTACGCTTTCACCAAAACAAGGCATATTCCATGGAATACGCTTCCACTTTTCCACGTCACCGGGTCAGCTGGGTCAACGCGAGACACTGACGGGTGGGGCCGCGAGGAGGTGGGGCCCGCCTGGACTGGTCGTCGCCTTCTTCCTCTCGCCCGCCCGTGGCCGAGACAGAGGCGGGCTCCGGCGACGGCCGCCGGCTCTGTGGGCCACCAAACGCGACGCTCCGACCACTGGTCTGCTCAGGGCGACGAGACGGACCCATCCCAGGATGGTGCGGTCGCCGGGGAGCTCGGAAACGGCCGGAGTTTCGGGCGTGGCGGACGGCGGCTTCGGCTGTAGTTGGGCACGGGCAATATGGTGGCGGAGACGAGAGGCTAAGGCTAAGGGGAGGGTCGCCGTGCTCCGGGTGGTCCTCTGGTGAGTAAGAGAAGGAGGGAGGGGCTCAGTCTAGCTCGGATTTGAGCAGAAGACCGGCGGCTGGGCTTTGGCCATGGGAGGCGATGGGAGCTCCTCGGGGAGAGGTGGGGAGGCAGGGCGGGCTAGGGGAGGTAGGAGAGGCTGCTGGTGAGCTCAGGGGCTCGGGGAGTGGCTATAAATAGCCGGGGAAGAGGGGCGCGGGCCGGATGCCACCTTCACCGAATGACCGAGCTCCGGCAAGGGGGCCAGGCACGCGTGCGAGCTCGGACGGCGACGGGTGAGGGTTAGTGGAAGTGCCAGGCACGCGGGCAAAGCCGCGGCGCACCGCGTGGGGCAGGGAGGGCACCTTTGTGCCACTGTTCTTAAGCGGGCACGCGGTGTCCGCGTCCGGATGGCGACGGGAGGGGCGGGGAGGAGGCTACGTGGATGCAGGGGAGAGTGGTCGACGCTGTAGACACGGTGGGACGCGCGGGAACGACGAGCAGAGGAGTGCCCGAGGCAAAACGCCACCCAGAGCGCGACAATGGCTTCCCAGCCGCGTGGTCACCGTGTGCACAGGCGCACGCGGTGCGTCCTGGCCAGTCAAACCATGTCTAGTGTGTAGTCCTTCATAAGTGGGTCCTACATGAGGTGATAGATCGAAGAAAGGCACTGTGGGTGGATGGGAGAGGTCGACTGAACTTTGCTGTATCAATCTTAGGCATGAAATAGTGATCAACTGGGGTGAGATAGGAGCTAACCATGATGTCTCTGGGGTTTAGGGTAGGAAGGACTACAATACTGTGAATTTTGAGGGGATTTGGACAAGTATTTAACCTAGTTGCTTTGCAACTGCAACAACTGGTCCAGAAACTAGATCAGCAAGTAGCACTCACATGGTGTGTTTTCTTGGGCTGAAAATTTGTGGAGGGTGATGATTTGGGCATATAAAGGTGCCATAAAAATTTCATCCCATTTGGATAAACCAAAATGGTACTTCCTTCACAATGATACCCATTGGACAGAAACTTGGGCGAATTTTGCAGAGAAAATGGCTTGGCAAAATAATGTGAATTTTGGCATTCTCACATTATTTATGGATAGTTAGGTCCTGGATTAATTTCAAAAATTTTGAAGCAATATAAAATATAGTTGCTTCACAAACTGAAATTGTGACCAGAAACCAAGATTGGATGTTGTGCTCACATAGATTGTTGTATGGATATTAAATTTGGTGGAGAGTCATTATTTGATCATATAAATGATCTACCAAAATTTCAACTCATTTGGATAATCCTAGCCAGTACTTCCTTCACAAAGCTTCTCTCTGGTCAGAAAATTTGGGAATTTGCTGAGGAAGATTTACTAGGCAAATGAAGCTGAATTTTGGCATGTGGCAATAATTTGGATATGAGAGAGTGCCCAAAAATTTTGACGGCAATCAAGAAAATATAAGTAGCACTTCCTTCACAAAGTGCCATACTGGACAAAATAGGAAATGAATATTCCAGAATTATTATTTTTAACTAGTCAAGGATGGGTTTTGGTATATTGGTGGAAGATATGATCCAAAGAATTTATGAGAATTTTTTAGGAATTTTAGGGAAGACAAAAATATAGGTTGCTTCACAACCTAGAGCAAACGGGGTTATTCCTTTAATAGAAAAAGCAATATTCCCAAGAAATAAATATTGGGGTTGAGCTAAGATGGAAAGGACATGGTCTTGAGATGGAGTTGAGAGTGACAAGCCACCATGAAGTGGCAGGAGAGAAGATCTTCCCAGGTTTCAAGACCACATAGCCACGGAAAAAGAACTCCAAATAAAAATTCGAAGAAACCCAAAAGAAATAGAAAGGGCCAAAAATCGGGGTGTTACACCTTATGGGTAGCTGGTGGATCCCCTCCGCTATTTATTTTCTCCAATATTTTTCATATATTCAATAAAAAATCTCCGTAAAATTTCAGGTCATTTGGAGCTCTGTAGAATAGGTATGTCTGTTGTAGCTATTTTAGGTCCAGAATTCCAGCTACCGGTATTCTCCATCTTCATATAAATCTTGCAAATTAAGAGAGAAAAGGCATAATAATTGCATCATAAAGTGAAATAATGACCAAATACATTATAAATAACAGTAGGAAATCATGATGCAAATTGGACGTATCAACTCCCCCAAGCTTAGACCTCGCTTGTCCTCAAGCGAAAGCCGAAATCGATAATCATGACCACATGTTTAGAGAGAGAGGTGTCGATAAAATAAAATACGGACATGAGAGCATCATGATTAATTTCATAGCGGCGATATATTATCATAAAGCTTCCCATGGACAAGTAACAATTCATCACAATATTGAAGTATAAAGCATAAACTTTCTTGAGAGCTAACAAACTATGTTCTTAATCACCGAAACAATTACAATTCATCATATTTTTAGGAAGAGTCTATGTAAGAGATTTTTGTTTTAGCAAGTCCACATACTCAACTATCAATTAGTCTTCTATGATTGCTGACACTCACGGCATATTTTTATGGAGCAAAAGCTTCAATCAGACACATAGAAAGATGGGGATTTATAGTTTCACCACCCAACAGATTTACCTCAAGGGTAATGTCAACAATAATAACTCATGATCACTTACATCCAACTGGGTATATATGCCTAGATCTATCCCCACCACATGGTGCTTGTAAAGAGAGAAAATAAAAACGGAATAGAGAGGAACACTATTGACTCTTGCATAAAAGTAAATACGAAAAAGTAAAAGATAGGCCCTTTGCAGAGGGAAGCAGAGGTTGTCATGCATTTTTTCTTTTTGGATGTGCAAACTCTTAATATAAAGGAACGTCACTTTATATTGCCCCTTATGATAGCAACCTTTATTATGCAATCTATTGCTTTTATTTCTTCACCATCACAAGATCGTACAAAGCTTATTTTCCCTTACAATAAAAGTTCATACATATTTAGAGGCAATTTTTATTGCTTTGTGCACCGATGACAACTTACTTGAGGGATCTTATTCAATCCATAGGTAGATATAGTGGACTCTCATGACATGAAACTGGGTTCAAGGGTTTTGGATGCACAAGTAGTATCTCTACTTAGTGCGAATTTTTGGCTAGCAAAAGATAGGGAGCAAGCACCACATGTTAGAGGATCTATGACAATATAACTTCTATGTGAATATAAGCAAACATAACTCATTGCGTTCTCTTCCTTGTCCAACGTCAACTATTTGGCATAGAATATTTAATGGGGGCTCACAATCATAAAAGCTGTCCAAGATAGTATATTTATATGTGAATCCTCTCTTCCTTTATTAACTTTTTCATGAATTGCATCAATGACCAATGCTATGTTTGTTAACTTCCAATAAATTTTATCAACTATACTTTTCTTCATGTAAAGTCATTACTCCCCAAAGAATTAGCATATGATTTTTTTATTCCTTTTTATTCTTTATTGCTTAAATTGAAACATAAAAGTAAAGAAGCAAAACTCAAACTACTCTTTATTATATAACTCTCACACATGATTACATAGATAGATAGATCACGAAGCAAGCACTTGAAACTAAATCATACTAAAACTTTATTCTTCTAAATCATGAAATAACTAAGGATCAAACTAAGATAGATAATGATGATAAAAAGGTGATGGTGATACGATACCGGGGCACCTCCCCCAAGCTTGGAACAAGCCAAGGGTAGTGCCCATACCCGTTTACTCAAGTGTCACTACTGCAGGATGGTCCTAACGCAGCACATCAATCAGAGACCCTGCGACCAAACTGTGTGTGGTGCATTAATCGCAAATGGTGTCGTACTTAAACCGTCTCCAATAAGACGAACTGTTTGCGATGCTAGAGACATCAAAAATGATTCAGATTAGAGACGCGTGTGCGATACGTGGCATACAGTTGATCCATATGAACTATTTGCGATAAGACAGAACAACAAACACGATTCAGATTAGAGACGCGTGTGCGATACGTGTCATACAGTTGATCCATTCGAACTGTTTGCGATAAGACAGAATAACAAACAAGGTCAGCCAAATCGAGGTGTGTGCGATATACGGCATGCGGTTCACTCGGATGAACTGTTTGCGATTACCCAACACAATAGAAATGGTCAGCTAGATCAAGGAGTCTGCGATATACGGGCGCACATTCTAATTAAAAGAATTGTGCGCGATGGTAATAACAAGTGCACACGGTTGATGGAACAAGTCATGTGCTGACATCGCCGATTGTGGTGCGCACGCCACGTACGCATCCGAGAACGCTTGCCCACGTTAATTACACCATTCGGGAATCGTGCCACACTTCCAAACCGAAACCGTCAAATAATTTTGAGCTTCTTTCCCATCACAATCCAAATTACTCCGATTCACACCGATATGTAAGTGCAAACCTGTTAACACCGATGAAAACCTAAACGTTTTCCCACTTAGCAACTTATTACTAGGTTATAAATACCACCTACTCAAAAATGACTGCACATTCCTCCTCAATTCGTCATCAACAAACAAACAAGTCCTCGTCCTTCCTTGCGTCTGCCATGGCCCGTGGGAGAAGTTCTTGGTCGAGAAATGACCACGGAGCAGCGAGCGAAGCAGCAGAGATGTCCCGCCTGGCCGCGATATCAGCCGAGAGGTCCCGCCAAGCCGCCGAAGCAGCACAGAGGTCCCGCCGCGCCGCCAAAGCAGCATCGAGGTCCCGCCACGCCGCCGAAGCAGCAGAGTGGTCTGGCCACGCCGCGGAAGTGGCATAGATGTCCTCACCGCGCCGCAGAAGCAGCAGAGAGGTCCTGCAGCGTCGCGGCGGCCTGGATGGATCTATCGCGGGCACTCGAGGGCTCTCACAGGCGCATGTGTGCTATGCTCAATAAGCTGATGGACGATGATATCCCCCGCTGGGCGAAGCTGCAAAAGGAGAGCTATGCCGCATTGGATAAGTCCACCGGCGTCATCCGGGGACTATGGGGTGACAAGGTGAGGCTCCGCACCGAGCGCGACTTGCTGAGGGCGAAGATCGCCGGCAGGGCGAAGCAGCACGAGGAGGCAACTGCTGTGTTGGAGAAGATGGCCGTCATGGTTAGGAAACTTATGGAGGAGAATGCTAATCTCCACATCGAGCATGACATGCTCCTGGAGAAATCCGTGGATGCTCGCAAGCGACAGATTGTGGACATGAAGGAGATCAAGGTGGACGAAATGACGAAGATGGCGTAGTAAATCGAGGTGAAGTAGAGAGCAGTGACCCAGATCATTGTCTGTGTCTTCCTTCTTTTGCACTTGTGTCTTTCGGGCGTTGCCGCATGTGGCATCTTTAATTATCTTCCTGAATATGTAAGACAATTATTATTATCCATTGCCATCGTCTTCATATATATCAGTCTTGCTAAGTCTCAGTCGATGCTATGTCCGTGAGATCTTACATCAAGATCCGTGTAAATTTTTCTTTTCAGATTTTCTTTTCTCTCTCTTAAATCTCAGTCGACTGAGGCCTAGCCACGCCATTAAAACTAGGGCTCGGGCGCCATTAATGGAGAAGTTGGGAGCGAGGTGGGCGGTGGATGGAGGTTAAAGGGCTCACCTCCCGGTGAGCCTGCGCAGCGGTCTGCTCCATGCCTTTCGTCTACTCAAATAGCTACCCCGCACGTCGCCTCCTAGCCAATAAAAATGGGCACGCGTGGCGGCACGTAAATGGTTAGTACAACGCCCACGGTTTGAATAGCACTTGTGTTTCCGATTGTAACGTGGCAGCTCTTTGTTCCAAAATGACTTTGTTGGTTGTTAATCTGTGCGCCTTCAAAAAATCGGACAAAATTTTTAGCACAGCATGTTGGTGCCATGTCAAGGCAACATGCCAAGTTTCATGATTTTCAGGCAAGTTTTGGATTTACAGGAATTTAAAAACCAAGTTTGTCAATGTTTTCGGCCGAGCCACGACGCCCAGATGTTATATATTCATTCCCATTTCTTGCATGGGACCTAAACATTCACCCAAGCACACATATATGATTTTTCAACCCATTTTGGTACACTGGAGCATGTGCCTGTAGTTCAAATTTGAATTATGCACATTAAATGCCTAGAAAACTCAATTAATGTATAAAAATGCCAAACGAACCCGGAATAATTCCAAATTTTAGCGCGACACTCCTATTGGTTTTGTTGCCTCTATAAAAAAATCAAGGCAGGAAGAGGCAGCGTATGTCGTTTCTCCCACAAAGGTGACACATCCCCCCTATCGGAACCATGAGCCTTCTTGAGAGAAGCTCCGGTTTGTAAGAAGCTGATACCAAAACTTGTCCCAAATCGAACAAAAATTTTACTACAACATGTTGGTGCCATGTCAAGACACCATGCCAAGTTCCGTGATTTTTAGGCAATTTTTGGATTTACAGGAATTTAAAAACCAAGTTTCTCAATGTTTTCGGCCAACCACGATGCCTAGATGTTTGAAATTCATTCCCATTTCTTGTATGGGACCTAAACATTCACCCAAGGACACATATACGATTTTTCAACCCATTTTGGTGCACTGGAGCATGTGCATGTAGTTCAAATTTGAATGATGCACATTAAATGCCTATAAACTCAATAAATGTATCAAAAAGGCCAAACGAACCCGGAATAATTCCAAATTTTAGCACGACACTCCTATTGGTCTTTGTTGCCTCTGTAAAAAAAATCAAGGCAGGAAGAGGCAGCGTATATTGTTTCGCCCACAAAGGTGACACATCCCCTATCGGAACCATGAGCCTTCTTGAGAGAAGCTCCGGTTTGTAAGAAGCTTATACAAAACTTGTTTCAAATCGAACAAATTTTTTACCACAGCGTGTTGGTGCCATGTCAAGACACGATGCCAAGTTTCGTGATTTTTAGGCAGTTTTTGGATTTACTGGAATTTAAAAACCATGTTTCTCAATTTTTCGGCCGAGCCACGATGCCCAGATGTTTGAAATTCACTCCCATTTCTTGTATGGGGCCTAAACATTCAACCAAGGACACATATACGATTTTTCAACCCATTTTAGTGCAATTGAGCATGTACCTGTAGTTCAAATTTGAATTATGCACATTAAATGCCTAGAAAACTCAATTAATGTATAAGAAATTCAAAACGAACCCAGAATAATTCCAAATTTTAGCATGGCACTCCTATAGTTGCATGTTCACTGCAGATAAATGTTCTAGCAATTCAAACAGCAACCTTTCCTGCCATAACCCCATTTTGTCTTTCAAATCAAAATGAAAAAAATCAATTACACCACAAACAGTTTGTTAGCAACAATCGTGTGCGATGCAGTATAAAATATCTTGGGGCTGCCTCATGTATGGCTTACGCAGGAAGGTTCGTCGGCTACAGTCCACCGGCCACGCGTCAGCCACACTTGCGCGCCAGTTTTTCGCTGCATCGTTCATAAATTTTTGGCAACCGCGGAAATATGTAGGTCCCCGCCCCCTCCCCCCCCCACCAAAAGCCACATTTCCACTATTTCCTCCTTCCTTTCCAAGTTCAAACCTTCACTGCTTGCTTTGCAGCGCCGCCTCCTCGCTGGCGGCACTCCTTCCCGCTGCGCGGCCTCGTCCATATAGTTAGGTAATCCACACCCCACCCCCATCCTCCTCCTCCTTCTCCGTCCCACAAGCCTCGACCGCCGGCATGACATCTTCCACCCAAATCACTGTCCCATCCTCCAAATAAGCGCCACCCATAGCCATGGTTAACGCATTATAGCCAGGAGCTCAAGGAGCATCTGGCACCGGTGAAGCAAATCGCGGCCGCACGCGCGGATGAGGTCGCGATGGCTGCCATGCGTGCCGACCGCCAGATCTTGGAGGAGCACCTCACCGTCAAGGCCACCGTCGACCCCTCGTGCGCGGACGCCGCCACGCGGTTGGCTTCTTTAAACGACAGTTCGTGGTGTTTTCTAAATGCCGCCTCCGGTGCCTTCTAGTGAATTGTCCTCTGTTATTTTAATATGCAATCTGATCTTCTAAAATGTGATGTTCAGCTAACAGTTTGGTTCATTTGTTGTGATGTTCAGTTAACTGTTTGGTTCAATTCTGAAATGTGATTTTCAATTCCTATGGGTACAATTTTTTTGTTGTTATGCATGTGAGGAATAAAATTGAATTTGGATGTACTCTATACAAGAGAAACATACACAAATGCTATATTTCCTAGTAGTTCTTAAGCACTCTAGGCTTGGTTAACTGTATGATCTTCTAGTATATGTTCTATTCTGCAATGTGGTTCTCAGTTAACTGCTTGCTTCATTTGTTGTGGTGTCCAGTTAACTTTTTGGTACAATTCTGCAGTGTGATGTTCATTTGTTGTGGGTACAAGTTTTCATTAATATATTCTACTGATAGTATGCGAACTCTCACTTAAACTGATCAATATCTGCCTTATATGTGTTGCAGGGAAACAATGGGAGGCACTGAGGTTTACCATCGAGGTTTGCACATGCATGGTCCTTTGGCTAATAGCACATTATTGTGCAATTGCAGGAACCATTCTAATATTTAGGTTTTTAACAATTTGGTCTTGCACATGTAGGTCCTGCTGTCAGAGGTTTAGACCCACTGTTCGATCCATTTTGCATATGGGGAAATGAGATGGACATGAATATCAGTCAAGTCAAGAAACTCAGAAAGATTGTTAGGATAAAGAAACTAGCGTTGAATAATAATAAGATCTTTGTTTGCACAATGAAGAAGACATCAGTCAACTATAGGATGGTACTAACTCTTTTACCTTGTGTTTTTTCCTATGCGCCATTTCAAAATTTTGAACAGATATTTATGCATATCTTTGTTTTTAGTCCTTTCCAAAGCAGTTCACCGATGATTACCTCTCAAACCACCTCCATGGTCAAGAGGCGAGGAAGGTACTCATTCAACACCCACGTTACAATATTGAAGTCTCCCTCAAGAGGACGAAGGTTGGGTGGGCAATCATCCACAGCCATTGGTGTAAAGTTGCAAGGACATTCAACATCATTGAAGGCTTAATATTCGCCTTCAGATTCAGCAGTTTTCCAGATGAGATTCATCTATCTATATACCGTATATGATGCTACTTTCCAAAGGTTTTAGATGTTGCATGTGAAACTTCATGCTGTTGTGTAATTGTGTAGCTAGCTATATGCGTATATGGTGTAACTGAGTGCTCAAGCTATGTGATGTTATACTCTGATGTAATTCAGCTATGAAATCCTGGTTGATGTAATACGGCTATGAAACATATGGTGTGTTTGATATGAAATGTCAATTTGATTACTAAATGCATTATCAATAATAGGCCAATTAGCCTGCTTATTGGGTTTTTGAATTGCAGACGGTTTCTCAGACAACACCGTGGGCGATGACCTCAAACAACGCACACAGTTTCTAGAAAGTAGCCGTGTTGGATCAATGAACAATCACACACGCCTTCCGCCTGACAAATGTTTGCATTAGGCCACCTTGCACAAACGTTTCCACATAAAAATTATGTGTGATGTACATATGAACGGAAACATTTTTCTGAGATTCACTGTGTGGGATGAACATACAAACAGAAACGCTTAGGCCAGTATAATTGTCTGCGATGGCTCGCCCGATCGCACACGAGCTCTTTTTGCCCCGCGTGTGTGACCGGAGGCCCTATCGCCGACGGTTTCTGGGTCGTGTGGGAAGGACTCCCCTATTGCACACACAGGCAAGGCGATGGTTTAAAACTCCATCGTGGAAAGGGGTTAAAACCATTTGTATAGAAACTCACTGTACCAGTGTGTCTTTCTTCGGTGATGGTGGTGATGAAGTGATGGGCTTGTCCTCCGTCTTCCACGGCATAGGCTCTCCATTATAAAAGGATGAACGTGTTCCCGGAGTCCTGAAACTTGCAGCTAAACTCATACCTTTAAACCTGGCATCATACATAAAATTCTTGTCATGGTTTTCTCATGGCAGATGCCATGGGATGGCTAAAAGTGTGGGGCGGCAAGGCTACGGTGGAGATCCGGGATGGGATTGGGCAACTATACACGGTGGTTTACCCAGGTTCGGAGCCCTCCAGGGGAGGTAACACCCCTACTCCTGCATGTCTGATGTATATGGAGTGTATATGGTAGTACATAGTTGCTCCTGGAGCTGTTTAGAGGAGGAAGAAGGAGGCGCTGGGCTCTCCACTTCTCCTGTGAGTGTGTGTGAGAATGAGGGAGGGAGTGAGAGAGAGTGAATGAGAGCCTGCCCTGGAGCTCCTCCCTGGTGCACCTTATAAAGGGGTGCCCAGGGGACAAGGGGTGGCCCACATGCCCAACTATACACTATTGGAGGTGTCACATGACGTATGAACAGTGCCTGCTGCTCATCTACAGTGCTCCACTGTAGAGCATGGCCGTCTCGTCTGACGGACGTCTGAGTTTGACTTTGCCGGATTCTAGCTGGACGGGTCGTCGGGTGGCCAGCCGGACGGGTCCGGTGGCCAGCCGGACGGGTTGGCAGGTGGCCGGCCGAACGGGCCAGGTGGCTAGCCGGACGGGTTGCCAGGTGGCCAGCCGGATTGGTTGCCAGGTGGCCAGCCGAACGGGTTGCCAGGTGTCCAGCCAGATGGGCCAGGTGGCCAGCTAGCCAGCCGGCCAAGTTGCCAGGTGGCCAGCCAGATGGGCCAGGTGGCCAGCCAGCCGGCCAGGTTTCAGCCAGGGGCCGCTCCCCTGGCAAAGTTTTGAAATGGTGACTTGTCTCCTTGAGCCTACCCGGGGGTCATCCCCCCGACAGTAGCCTCCGGGTAACTCGAAGAGTCGGGCGGAGGGTATTCGCTAATGTTGAAGCAGAGATTGTCGATGACAGCCGGCTGCGGGCCGCAGCCGGCGCAGCTTGTTTCCAGTGGGGGCGCGCCAGCGCACCCACTGGGTGTAGCCTCCGAGCCGCCGGGCGACTCGAAGAGTCGGGTGGAGGGTCCTTGCAGTTTATTGCAGCAGATGGGCGCGGAGCGCCGTCGGGCGCGGACGCGGAGTCCGCCGGCAGGTGGGCGCGAGGCGTCGCCGGGCGCGGAGCGGGGTCCACTGGCAGGTGGGCGCGAGGCACCGCCGGGCGCGGAGCGGGGTCCGCCGGCAGGTGGGCGCGGAGCTTTGCTGTCTCCCCAGTGGGGGCGCGCAGCGCACCCACTGGGTGTAGCCTCCGATCCTCCGGGCGACTCAAAGTGTCAGGCGGAGGGTCTTTGCTGTTGATGAAGCAGACGGTGGCGTCGAGGATCTCGGCGGCAGCCGGCGAGGCGTTTTCCCAGCGGGGCGTGCCGGTGCGCCCACTGAGTGTAGCCTCCGAGCCTCCGGGCGAGGAGGGGGGTTCCCCACGGAAATGATCTTGCAAATACAAAGTTAGCCAGCGCAGATATATCAAATGTTTGGTTTTGGTAGTGCAAGTTTTATGCAGAGTGGGCCGACTCGGTTTCGTCCGAGCCCCCTTAGTCTTTTTCATGTCTCCTCCGCTCTTTGGCTTTTGCTCTTGCCAGCCGGACAGCCGGGAGCCGGTTTGTAGCTGAGGCGAAGAGTGGGCCGCGGAGAAGAGCATACAGTAGTCGGACTCTGGGAGCAGATTCGACCGAGTAGAACTCACAAAGGAAAGGACCGGGTCACCCAAGCCATTTTCTTCCCAGACATTTTTCATGTGAGGTGACCTCCAGCCTCTGCTCTGGTCAGCCGAACAGCCGGGAGCCGGTCTGTGGCCAGGACTAAGTGTAGGCCGTCGGTACCATTCACACTACCAAGCCGTCTGCGGGAAGAACGTTTCGAGCCAGCCGGCCAGCCTTTGGGCCGAAGATAACCGGCGCCGGACTGAATAGCGAAGCAACTGGAAAAATGCGGAGGTGGGCCCTGAGGGTCGCTCGGGGTTATCCGTTTTTGTGCGTTGTGTAACGATATGCGGATGGGAGCTCACATTGATTTTCATGCAGATGGGGCGTAGGCGACCTCCAGCGGGCGGCCCGAGCCTCCGGGCAGCTCGAAGGGCGCCCCAGCCGGTCGGGCCCAACCGGCCAGGCGTCGAAGCAGACGGGCGGCCGGGCAGGCTCCCCAGCCGGCCGAGCGCAGCCGGTCCAGGCGCAGCTGGCCGGGCGTCGAAGCGGGCGCAGCCGGCATCGAGGCGGCCGGGCCGGCTCCCCAGCCGGCTTGCTGCAGCCGGACAGGCATCGAAGCGGGCGCAGCTGACGGGCCCTCTTTTTTTCCTTGTTCTATCTGGCAGCAAACATTTTTTTTGCGGATGGGCAGCCGGCCCCTTTTTCTTCGCTTTTTTTTCTACGACCCTCGGGCAGCCAGCCGGAGCGGACGGCTAGAGCGGCAGGCGAGCCATCGCGTGGGGAGACAGCGGGCGGAGGGCGACAGCCGGCGGCAGGGGAGGCCGGCTGCGGAGCACCAGCTGGCGTCGGGGCACGCACGGGCGCGGGGAGCCGGCGCAGCGGCCAGGGAGGAGCCGGCACGGCGACAGCTGGGTGAGGCGGCGAGATGCGGAGCCGGAGCACGCGGGACACCATGAGCCGGACGTGCGGGCAGGAGGAGCAAACGGAGCCGGCTGCGGCGCGGGAGCTGGGCCTGCGGAGCCGGCCATGGCACATGGAGCCAGCAGCGGAGGAGCGGCGAGCCGGAGGCGCAGTCGGCAGGGGGCGGGGCAGGGAGCGGAGCCGGCGCGTGCGGGGTGACACGACGCGGGGGCGCGGGAGGCGCGGGCCAGAACGGCGCGCGGCGCGCGACTGGCGGGGCAGCGCGGAGACGGGCGGCCGGGCACGACGCGCGGGGAGGAGCGCGCGGCCAAGCGAGGCGATGGGACGGCCAGCGATGCGGGCACGTGGACGCGGCGCGGGCGGGCGGGCGGCCAGGAGCTACGCGAGTCGGCGGGGCGACCGAGCTGGAGCTGGCCGAGGCTGGAGCTGATGGAGGCCGAGGCTGTGCAAGCGAGGCGGACGCGGCGCGGAGCCGCGATGCGGGGCGGAGCCGGCGCGGAGCGGGGATACACAGGCGCGCGGGACGGCCGGACGCACGGGCGGAGAGTGGGCGTGGCGAGGCGTGCGCAGAGGGGAGTAGCCGGAGTCGGAGGGTGGCGCGTGGCCAGCCGGATGCGGAGGCCGGGCCGGAGGAAGAGGTGCCGGAGCTGGCGAGGCGAGCTGGGTGCGGGGGCGCGCGGAGCCGGCCGTGGGGTGGGTGCGTGCGGCCGGTGAGGCGAAGCAGGGTGCGGGCGCGTGAGAGCCGCGGGAGACCGGGCGCGGCCGGGCGCGAGGGCGGCCGAGGCTGGCGAGGCGAGGCCAAGCAGGGCGGAGCCGGCGCCGCGTGCGGGAGGGTGCGGGCTCGGGCGAGGAGGAGGAGGAGGCCAGGCGTGGCCGGGCGTGCGGGGGCGGGTGTGGCTAGGTGTAGTGGTGCTCGCGGGGTAAAGCAGCGGCGAGGCAGGTCGCGCGAGGTGCTGCTCCTCTCTCTCTCTCTCTGCGATGGCGCGCAGGAGGAGGGGATCGAGTGAAGAGGGATGGAGCGGCTGAGTCCGGTGGTAGCAGCGGCGGCAGCAGGGGAGCTGCAGGCAGCGGCGGAGAGTAGCAGCAGTGGCATGGTGGTACCAGCAGTCAGCGGTGGCAGCAGCATGAGAGGAAGAGGAGATCAAGGACGGGCGGCCGTGAGCCTGGGCGGACGGCCGGGCGCGACCGGTGCGGAGCGGTGCGTGCGCGCGGGAGGAACCTCCGCCTGGCCGGAGCTACCGAAGAGGCCGGCACGGTGCGACGCGAGGGCGCCAGAGGAGGCGCGACGACGCCGGTGCAGGCACGCGGACGGTGCGGCGACGCGGCGACGGGGGCCTAGGCATCGCCGTGGCAGTGACGAAGAGGGTCCCGCCCGGACCGCGGTTCCAGCAGCAGCTAGCCCCATGGTGCGCGCCAACTGTCGTGGTTTTCTCACGGCATATGCCATGGGATGGCTAAAAGTGTGGGGTGGCAAGGCTACGGTGGAGATCCGGGATGGGATTGGGCAACTGTACACGGTGGTTTACCCAGTTCGGGGCCCTCCTGGGGAGGTAACTGGGACACCCTGGTTTTCGCTCCCCGATTTCTTCCTTCGCGGGATTTGACTCCCGTCTTTTTTTCGGTGTTATTGGATTTTCTCTCGCTCTTGGGTATATGAAGATGGTCATTTAGCCTTGCCTTTCCTATCCAACCAGAGATTCTCTCCAACCCAAATTGGCCATCCAAGATATATTCTCAGGATTTTGCCGCCGAAACCCTACCTTCCGAGTCACCGGAAGGGAAACCCTAATTCCTGCAGTTACAAAGGAAACCCAATTTCCTTTGATCTGTTGCCTCCCAAACTTCTCCCAGTGATCATCCTATCTCTGTAAACCCTGGATATGCAAAAATATTGCCAAGTCATTTGCAATATTTTTCATTTAAAATTAATTCCTTTTTCTGCCAGTTAAAGGAATTAAATCCAGGAAAATATCTATCCATCTCCAAAGTTCATGAAAACTTGTGGAGATATTCATTGTGATCATATTGAGATCTCATAAAAATATTGGCCATAATTAAATAAGGGAAATTGCATTTTCCTATTTAAAGCCAATATTGCATTTTGGGCACTTTCCAAAGGAGCTACCATTTTGGTGGCCAGGAAAAATCCCAAATAATTTGTGGAGCTTCTCCTATCCATATATTCACCATTTCCATCAAGAACCCAAGTTCCACAGTTCAAAGTTTGAGAGCATCATCCAGTTCTTTTTTCTAGACCCATTTTGAGATTGTGAAGCAACTATATTTAATATTGCTCCACGATTCTTGAAATTAATCCAGGACCTCACATTCCCTATATGATGTGAGCATGCAAAAATTCATATCATTTTATCTAGCCATTTTCTCCCAGAAATTCCATCTAGCTTCAGTCCAGATTCTAGCTATGTGAAGGAAGTAGCATTTTGGTGTACCCAAATGGTACGAAATTTTACTAGTGCCTTTATGCTCCAACATCATCACTCTCCACCTGTCGTGGTGAAACCACGGCTGATGCCATGAGATGGCTAAAAATGGGGGGCTGCGTGAGGACGTCGGTGGGTTCCGGAAGCGAGGTTGGCACACGCGTGTGGGAGACACAAGGCGTACCCAGGTTCAGGGCCCTCCGGGGAGGTAACACCCCTAGTCCTGCCGAATGGGTTGATAGGCTCGGAGGCCATGATGGTTACAATGGTGCTCCTAGAGCTGTTTGGGCGGAGGAGGAAAAAGGAGCTAGTTCTCTGTTCAGCCTCTCCTATGAATGTGTATGCTGCTACTGGATCTGACACCCCTGCATGGAGGCCTCCTGGGGGGTCTTATAGCCCGACCCCCCAGGGTTACATGGGTAACATACACACGCCAGGACCCAGACGTTGGCGTCTGGAGCCGGCTGCGGGCCCGCCGGCTGCTGGGTCCCGCCGACTGCGGGGCCCGCCGGCTGCTCGGCACTGTGGCCCGTCGCCTCGAGCGTCACGGAGGGGACGGCGCCGTGGCGGGCTGCAGTGGCGCACTGGTGCTGACACCGGCCGTCCCGGTCAGTAGGGTTGGCAGCTTTGCCGGCGTGCCTCCCCGAGACGGTTTGCACTGTAGCCATGTTCTCCCGTCGTGGGGAGCCGCAGTGGCGCACTGGTGCTGACGCCGGCCATCCCGGTCAGCAGGGTTGGCAGCTTTGCCGGTGCGCCCTCCCGAGACGGTTTGTACTGTAGCCATGTTCTCCCGTCGTGGGGGCCGTCTTGTCACGGGGAGCGATGGGACGCCCGCTGACCCATCGTCGGCCGGCTATCGGATAGCCGGACCCGGCCCGGGGCCGGGCCTAGCCGGCTCGCGTTGGGAAGCCGGCCGGGTGGGGCACGGGCTGCCCCAATATTTTTTAAAAAGGGGCTCCGGGTTCGCTTGCCTACCCGGGGGTCATCCCCCCGACAGGAGTCCCCGAAGCTGTAAAGGCTCGCCGGCTCCAAGCGGGGGAGGCTTTGTAGCTTATCCCCCCCCCCCGAAGGAGCGTGGTTGCGTGGCGAGGTAGTGCCGGGTTGAGGCCGTCGTTTGCCGGCTTCCGGGAGCCGGGTCGAGGTACTTGGTTTCGCCGGAGTCTGAACGGCTCGGCCGGCTGGCCCTGCCGATACGGGGGAGCGCGCCAGTCGCCAGACAAAATCTCGCCACGTGCAGCCCAGCGGCTGAAGAGGCCTGCCAGGCCACACGTGCGACGAGACGTCGCGGTGGGCTGGGTCCCACTGGGCTGCGGCCTCGGCCTATTCGCGGGATTTACTGCAGCCGTGTATTGCGGGGGAGTGGGGATCATGGGCGCAAACGATCCCACCTCCCCACGTTCGACCGGGGTCTTTAAATGGGAGGGGAGGGGGAGAGGCCGAGGCACTCGCTCCTCTGCCCCCGCCCGTTGCTTCGCCTCTGCCTCCCCATCTTCCTTCTCACGCACACCGCTGCCGTACGCCGTCGCCCGCTAGGCACGCCGCCGCACCGCACTACGACCCTCGCGCGGCCGCTCTCTCCTCGCTCCGCCGCCGCTGCCTTCTTCCTTCTTCGACCACACTTCTCCTTCTTTCGCCAATGGCACCGCCGAAAGTCTCGTGGGAGGGGTCGGTGGTCACCGATGACGACATTGCCTATCTTCGCCGCACGCGGCGGCTGCCGCCGGCGGCGGAAGTGGAGGCGCGCGCGCCCGGCGAGGAGATGGCGTCGGAGCCGCGGAGTGGCGAAGTGGTGGTGTTCTACACCCACTTCCTCCGTGGGCTCGGGCTTCCGGCGAGCATCTTCTTCAGGCTCCGGCATCGGTGGCCATGTTGGAGTCCCTGGCATCCCACTCGCCAGAGGCTTGCTGGACCACCAGGTCGGAGTCGCCGAAGCAGAGGATGCGCCGGATGCTGATTTCTTTGGCCAGCCGGAGGCCGTGGACGAGGGCTTCATACTCGGCAACGTTGTTGGAGGCGGCGAAGTGGATTTGAAGCGCATAGCGCAGCCGGTCGCCCTTGGGGGAGGAGAGCACGATGCCGGCTCCCAAGCCAGAGGCCATCTTCGAGCCGTCAAAGTGCATGTGCCAGTGCGTCGCTTCGGGAGCCGGCGGTAAGTACTCGGTCTCTGCCCAATCGAAGAGGAAGTCAGCCAATGCCTGTGATTTGATGGCGGTACGAGGCTCGTAGAGGATGGTGTGACCGGCTAGCTCGATGGGCCACTTGGTGATCCGTCCAGAGGCATCCCGGCATCCCATGATCTCGCCGATGGGGGCCGTGCTCACCACGGTGATGGCGTGCTCCTGGAAGTACTGCCTTAGCTTCTTGGCGGCCAAGTACACGCCGTAGCACATCTTCTGGTAGTGGGGATAGTTTTGCTTGGAGGTGGAGAGGACCTCGTTGAGGTAGTACACAGGGCGCTAGACCGGCTGTGCCTTGCCTTCCTCGGGGCGCTCTACCACCAGCACCACGCTGACCACGCGGATGGTTGCCACGATGTACGTCAGGAGCGGCTCCTTTTCCGCTGGCGCGGCCAAGACGGGTGTGGTGGAGAGCATGCGCTTGAGGTCTTCTTCATCAGTTGATATAGGGACAGGGCCCTCTCCCCCAGCCGGCTAACGAACCGGCTGAGAGAGGCCAAGCAGCCGGTGAACTTCTGGACATCGCGCAGCCGAGCCGGCTTGCGCATGCGGTCGATCACCTTGATCTTCTCTGCATTGGCCTCAATGCCGCGTTCCGAGATGAGGAAACCAAGGAGTTGGCCAGCCGGCACGCCGAAGATGCATTTCTCCGGGTTGAGCTTGATCTGGTACTGGCGCAGGTTGGCAAACGTCTCCCTGAGATCCTCGAGGAGGGTGAGGTGCTGCTTGGTCTTCACCACGATGTCGTCGACGTAGACGTGCACGTTCCGGCCGATCTGAGGCAGGAGGCATTTTTGCATGCAGCGCTGGAAGGTGGCGCCGTCGTTCTTCAAGCCAAATGACATGGTGATGTAGCAATACGCCCCGCAGGGGGTGATCAAGGACGTCTTGAGGGCATCCGCCGGGTCCAGCTTGATCTGGTGGTAGCCGGAGTAAGCGTCCAGGAAGGACAGGAGCTCGCAGCCGGCCGTGGAGTCGATGACTTGGTCAATCCGGGGTAGGGCAAACAGGTCCTTAGGGCAGGCCTTGTTCAGGCTGGTGTAGTCGATACACATGCGCCAAGTGCCGTTCTTCTTCAGGACGAGGACCGGGTTGGCCAGCCACTCGGGGTGGAACACTTCCATGATGAACCCGGCCTTGAGCAGCCGGGCTATCTCTTCACCAATGGTTCTTCGCTTCTCCTCGGAGAAGCGACGTAGCGGCTGCCGGACCGGCTTGGCATCCCGCCGGACGTGGAGTTTGTGCTCGGCGTACTTCCTCAGAACACCCGGCATGTCTTTAGGGGACCATGCGAAGATATCCCGATTCTCACGGAGGAAGTCGACGAGCTCGCCTTCCTATTTGCTATCGAGGCCAGAGCCCATGATGACGAACTCGCTGGAGTTGGGGTTAGACAGGTCAAACGAAACCTTCCTTGTGCCCTTGGCCGGCTTGAAGGACCCCTCGTCGGCCGGCTGCTTGAGCTGAGCCGGCATGACCGGCTGCTTGCCGGCTAGCGAGACAAGACGGTCGAGCTGGCGCCTCTCCTCGGTGATGACAAGCGACTCGGACAGCTTAGAGCCGGCTTTGGCGCACTCCAGGGACTTCTTGTAGTCGCCGGTGATGGTGATGATGCCCTAGGGACCTGGCAGCTTCATCTTGAGGTATGCATAGTGGGGAACCGCCATGAACTTGGCCATGGCAGGCCAGCCCAAAAGCGCGTGGTAGGGGCTGGCGAGGTTGACCACCTCGAACCAGATCGGCTCGCGGCGGAAGTGGGCGCTGGTGCCGAACAACACGTCCAGCCGCACTTGGCCAATGGGTGAGCATGAGGCGCCTGGCACGATGCTGTGGAACACCGTCTGGGTGGGCTGCAGCTGACTCTCTTCGATGCCGAGCTTGACCATGGTGTCGCGGTAGAGGATGTTGATGCTGCTGCTGCCATCGATCAGCACCCGCGAAAAGTGGCAGGTGCGCTTCTCAACGACGAAGGTGGGGTCGAGGATGAGCTCATAGCCACCCGGCGTGGGCATCATGGCCGGGTGGTCCTCCCGGGTCCATTTGATGGGAC
Organism: Elymus sibiricus; assembly: GCA_039707655.1. NCBI lineage: Eukaryota > Viridiplantae > Streptophyta > Magnoliopsida > Poales > Poaceae > Elymus > Elymus sibiricus. The sequence goes on from CM077666.1 coordinate 336,994,453, forward strand.
GGTCGGACCAGTGCATGTACTGGGGGACCGGGGGGACGATGGCGTTCACCTCGTGCCGGTACTTGCGCGTGATGTGCTTGTCGTCGCCCTCGCTGGTGAAGACGACGTAGGCCGCGTCCTGCTGAGGGTAGGGATTGTTGGCGAGGGCAACGGCTGCCGGAGGCGGCGGGGGAGGCAGCGGGAGCTGCGGGTCTGGACCGGGCGGTGGCGGTGGAAATCGCCACGCATCAGGCGTTGGGTGATGCTGCAGTTCCGGAGCGTGTGCGTGGAAGGCTTCGCTCTGCTGTGGTGCTTGCATGGGGCATCCAGCGTCTGCTCAAAGGAGAACTTGGGCTGCCAGGCCGTCTTGCCGGTGCGCTAGCGCTTGGCGCCGCCTTGCTCGGCCGGCTGCTCCTCCACCACGGCGGCCACTTGCTGGTTGTTGTAACGAGTAGCCGGCTGCTCGGCCTTCCGCTTGTAGTTGTTGTTGTTGTTGTCTTGTCGGCGCGGGTTGGTTTTGTCAGCCGGCTTCGGGGCGGCCGGCTGGACCGGGACCGACTTGCCGTCCACGTCGACCGTGATCTTTACGCGCATCGCGGAGTCGGTCATGGCATACTTGTCCGCCACCGCCATGAGCTCTGCCAGGGTGTCTGGCTCGTCGCACATGAGCCGGTGCTTGAGCAAGGTGCCATCTCGGCACCCATCGATGAAGTACTGGACGGCTTGCACTTCGTGGACCCCTTCGCAGGAGTTGCGCAGCTCGGTCCACCGCGTGAGGAAGTCGCGGAGAGGCTCGCTCGGGCCTTGGACGCACATGGAGAGCTGGCGAGGCCGACCCGGACGCTTGTACGTGCTGGTGAAGTTGCACACGAATGCATCCACGAAGTCCAGCCAGTAATCGACGCTGCGGGCCCTCAGGCTGTTAAGCCATGTCCGGGCCGAGCCGAGCAGCATGAGGGGGACGTAGCGGACCGCCACGCGTCGGTTGCCGCCGGCGATGCCAACAGCCGTGGTGTAGTCGGCTAGCCACTCCTCCGGCTTGGAGATGCCACTGTACTTGGGGGTGTCGCGGGCCAGCGTGAACCCTTTGGGGAAGGGCTCTTCGCGGATGCGGGGTCCGAACACGCGGGGCCAACGGAGCTCTCCTCCTCAAGAAGTGTGGACCGCGCCAGCCGGTCGATGCGGTGGCGGGCGTCGGTTTCGTTGTAGGGCTTGCGGGGGCCCAGCCGGCTCATGACGGGGCCGCGTGGCACCGCACTGGCGGAAGCCGGCCGGGGTCGTCGAGGCGGCGGGGGAGGAAGTTCCGGCCGCTGGACCCAGCTGTCACTGGCAGTCTCGTTGGCAACGCCGTCGCCAGTCGCCGCGACGTGGTTGTGCCGGCTCCGGCTTGCCCGGCGCCGGCCAGAGCCGCGACTCGTCGAGCCGGCAGGGGAAGACGCCTGCTGCGTGTCCCGAAGGGCCCTCTCCGGGTTTGCGGTGTTTCCTGAAGCGGAGGCGGATGGCTGGGCCGGGTCGAAACACCTCTGCTGCTCGTTCGCCGCGGTGATGAGGTCGCGGATGCGCTGCTGCTGCTGCAGCAGCTCCTCGCCATCCAGGAACTCGAGATCCGCCATGGCCGCCTGCGCCGCGTGCATGTTTTTGATGGGGGTGTCATAGACAGGCCGGCCCGCGCCTAGCGCACGGCCGATTGCGCCCCCACGGATCCGCACTTCCGCGACCCGGCTGGGCTCAGCAGCGGCCGGCGTGAAACCGTGGACGCTGTCATACTCTCGCTGGGCGGACTCCAACCGACGCCGCGTTGCCGCGAGTGTCGTGGCCTCGACCAGCAGATGCTCACGGTCCTCGTTGAGCTGAGCCGCTGCTGTCGCCGTGTCGGCATCGGGCGTGATGGGGGCTTGCAGGCTCCGGATCGTCTCGTGGAGCGGGTCGACCCGGCGAGGCGGGGCCACAGCCGCGGCGGCCTTCTCCTTGCCGCATGAGGAGCCGGAGCTGGCGCCGATGGTCAGCACGTCCGCGCGGGCGCAGAGGTCCGCGACGTCGTCGGAGACAGCGCAGCCAACGGGGACGGGCGAGTCGGCGAAGTTGTGTACCTCGCAGGGGTACTCATCGGGGACGAGTGCAACGAAGACGCGCAACGCGCTGAAAGGGACGTCGAGGCAGCCTGCGGGGAAGGCGGCGGCCGCACCAGGCACTGCGTCGCAGTCGGCCGGGTTGGCCGCACGAGGCGCGCGGACCAAGCCATGCGTGATGCGCTCGCCGAAGCTGGTGAAGGGCCTCGTCCAGAACTTGACTCCGGCCGACGCCGCGAGCAGCCCCACGGTGGGCGCCAACTGATGTGGTGAAATCACGGCAGATGCCATGAGATGGCTAAAAATGGGGGGCTGCGTGAGGACGCCGGTGGGTTCCAGAAGCGAGGTGGGCACACGCGTGCGGGAGACACAAGGCGTACCCAGGTTCAGGGCCCTACGGGGAGGTAACACCCCTAGTCCTGCCGAATGGGTTGATAGGCTCGGAGGCCACGATGGTTACAATGGTGCTCCTGGAGCTGTTTGGGCAGAGGAGGAAGAAGGAGCTGGTTCTCCGTTCAGCCTCTCCTACGAATGTGTGTGCTGCTACTAGATCCGAGCCCCCTGCATGGAGGCCTCCTGGGGGGTCTTATAGCCCGACCCCCAGGGTTACATGAGTAAGATACACACGCCAGGACCCAGACGTCGGCGTCTGGAGCCGGCTGTGGGCCCGCCGGCTGCTGGGTCCCGCCGGCTGCGGGGCCCGCCGGCTGCTCGGCACTATGGCCCGTCGCCTCGAGCGTCACGGAGGGGATGGCGCCGTGGGGTGCTGCAGTGGCGCGCTGGTGCTGACGCCGGCCGTCCCGGTCAGCAGGGTTGGCAGCTTTGCCGGCGTGCCTCCCCGTGACGGTTTGCACTGTAGCCATGTTCTCCCGTCGTGGGGAGCCTCAGTGGCGCGCTGGTGCTGACGCCGGCCATCCCGGTCAGCAGGGTTGGCAGCTTTGCCGGCGCGCCCTCCCGAGACGGTTTGTACTGTAGCCATGTTCTCCCGTCGTGGGGGCCGTCTTGTCACGTGGAGCGATGGGACGCCCGCTGACCCATCGTCAGCCGGCTATCGGATAGCCGGACCCGGCCCGGGGCCGGGCCTAGCCGGCTCGTGCTGGGAAGCCGGTCGTGTGTCCAGCCGGCCGAGTGGGGCACGGGCTGCCCCGATATTTTTTAAAAAGGGGCTCCGGGTTCGCTTGCCTACTCGGGGGTCATCCCCCCGACACCACCAAATTTGAGCCAAATTCATTAAGCCATATGAGCATAGCTTCAAAGTCTAGTTTTTGGACCAAATTCTGCATTGTAAAGGAAGTATATGCAAACCAGGTCCAAATGACATCAAATTTTGCCAGAACCTGCACCTTCCTACCACACTTCAGTATGACAACATCTCAGTCCCATTTACCAAACCATTTCACCTCAGTAAGGCCCCCAAAATTCCATCCAGAAGCTGCTTTGGACAAGACTGATCAACCTAGGCCCATCTGGTCCAAACCAGTGACCTATCTGGGCCTCCTGACCCTAGGCCGGCACCCCAGACAAGGTTCGGCAGGCCTACACGCCCTCGACGTGCTGGTGCACGTGGTGACCGCGTGGATATCGTGTCACCAGCACACTCTGAGCTCGGCCGGCTCCGTGCAGTCAACTCTAGCCAGCTCCGGCCGTCCGGCCATGTCCTACCGCTCCGCGGCGTCCACGTGCACCCTCGGGACCCTTCTTCCCGTCCGGATTCTTCCTCCTCGCGCCACGGCGAACACCACCGCGGTACTGTTGCCCCGTGATCCTCCTGTGTCGCCTCCCTCCACTGGCTCCTTCCTCCCCGAGCCGTCGCGTTGCATTGAATGCTGCATCAGGTCGGCACCGCTAGCCGCACGCCAGCTCGCCGCGAGCAACAGCATGCCGGCCAGCTCAACGCGGCGGCCGTGCCTATCCATTGCCTCGGCCGGCTATAAATGCCGCAGCCCGGAGCCTCCCCGAGCACCCCCAGCACACACACCACTCCTCTACCCCCTAGAAGCCTCCGCACTCACGCCTGACCGAATCCCTCGCCGGAGCGCTCGAATTTCCGGCGAGCCTTCCCCATTGCTCCGCCTCCAATCCCCGCGCCCGAGCACCCCCACGCCGCGTCCGACCCACTGCTGGATGCGCCACTCTCCCACGAACCCAACCATGCCCTCACCTTCCCCTATAACCCACCGGAGCTCACCCACTGGCCGGAGCCACCACGCGCGGCCACAGTGCGCCGCTGCGCCACCGGCCATCCCCGAGTCACGTCCACGCCACCCACAGTTGTGTCGTTCGCCGGCGACCTTGTCTGTCCCTTCGCCCGCTCCAGAGGACCAGCAAGTTGCTACCAAGCAACCGGAGCAGAGGAGCCGCCGCGGCATCGGGCAGGAGAAAGGAGGAAGACGAAGGAGGCGGGAGGAGAGAGAGAGATGGCACGGGGCCTGCATGTAAGTGACTCACTCCTGGGCCCAGCGTTTTAAGTGGAAGCGACTTCGCCGAAATACGCTTACTACCACCGAAAGCGTAGAAGACCACGGCTTCTAGGAGGAATACGTTTTTTTAATCGAAAGCGTATTTGCAGAAAGGCACTTTCTCTCTCCAGCCCGGCGCCGAAACCCTTAAATAGTGGACGTTTGTCGGCTAAGGGCAAAAATGAACAGGTTCTGTTTATTTTTCTTTTAAAGAACGAACAGCCACAACTCTTCAACCGTAACTCTGAATTAGGTGATTCCAAAGCCCACGATCTCTATTTGTCGAGCCCGTCCTGATGGTGTCATTTTCACAATGTTGACACATTCTAAAAATGACCATTTTGCCCATGCTCTATATTCAACCCCTCCGAGAGAGAATCTTTTCCGACAAATCTTTCCGCGAGGAGATCGCACTTCTCTCTGGTGAATTCATCGACCCCCAGGCAAGCTGACCATCTGATATATGCCCTAAAGCATTACTTCTATGTTGTTCTTGTATGTGCAAATGAATATGCTTATGCTTGTATGCATAGTAGTAAGCTGTATGCGATTTTGATGAACCCTTGCCTGCCCTTTCTTTGGTGTCGGCACCACGCCTGTGTTCTGAGCTGCTTTCAGCCATCCGGGGTGGATGCCGACTTTATATTTCTCTCTTCAACAACTGCACAAGTTCTGAGCTGCTTTCCAGCCGTCTCGTGCAGCTGTTGAGTTTCTTTTTGTGGCAGTGACCCCATGCTCTGAGCTGCTTTTCGGCCGTCTTAGGGAACTGCTACCTTCTTCTTATGAACACGGTCTCATGCTTTAAGCTGCTTTTCAGCCGTCTTGAGCCGTGGTTGAATTATTTCAGTAATGTCCCAGATCTGAGTTGTAAAGACCGTTCTGGTGGCTACTGATTTGTTTGCCAATTTCATGCAAGGGTTCGGATGATCATGGCCTTACAGTTAAAGCTTGTGAGATGATAAACTTGCCATTTAAACGTTGTTGCACTAATGACTCGCTGTGTCAGGTTGTTATCTTTTCATTAATGTTATGGTATGCATTATTACTGTTATTGCAATGATCAAGAATGTGACTTAATAATGACAACCTCCTCCGTCGGCTGGATTGAATCATAGTGCCACTGAACCGAGCTCATCAGTGCAGCCACAATTGTCTTTATGGGAAGGCCCTAACTTGGTCTATTGTCTTGCCTCTTACAGGTACTTCCAAAGAGGGAAGGTTATGCGTGCGTGCTACCCTGGCCCGGTAGGCGGCGTAACCTTGTGAGCCCAAGTTATATGGATCCAGGGTCCCCATTTGGGACAGTTTTGTTCGGCCACGACGGTGGCAGGTGGCAGAAGTGACACACAGGGGCCACCCAGGGCATGACCCAGAAGGGGTATGATTGTCGGTGGGACCGTAAGAGTGCCAGGCAATAGACAAGTTTTGTTGGAGCAGCACCGGTCCACCCGAATGGGAACAGGTACTAAAGTACGAGGCCAGGAGCTCCATAGTGTGGGTAAAGTGCGCAACCTCTGCAGAGTGTGAGAATCTATTCGAATAGCCGCATCCTCGGTCATGGGACACAGTTCGTACTAGGTCACACTATTTGGTCTGTGTCGAGTCTAGAGGAATAAACCATATAAAGTTATTGCTATTATTGAACCAGAGAAAGGTAGGAGTTGTCAGACCTGCGGTGCAGATGCCCAGACATCGAATGATGTCCAAAGTTTGGAATGTAGCCAAGGGATGGCTATGAGAGAGAGAGGATCGAATGACCGTAAAAACTTGGATCCGGAGGGATCATGTGAATGAACTTGATCAATTGCATTTACTGTTATGCTTTACCTTATTGTCTTCATTTTAGTAGTTATATTGCTGGATAATCCTGTTGTGACCTGATAATTAATATTGCTAAAAAGATATGCTATGCCTCGGTAGATCATGTTGCTCTAATAACAGATACATGCTTGAATACCATGGATTGCTATGCTTGGTGTATATGTTATTTGGTTTGCTTGTGAGTACATTCAAAAGTACTCAGCGGCCTTCAATGTGGCCAGGTTCAGCTAAGGATCTGTCGAGGAGCGGGAGCGTTCGCGAGCTAGAAGAGTAACCCAGTCAGGTCCCTGTGGATTGGAGCCTCTCCAAGTCCGTGCTGCCTTAGTTAGTGTTTTTCCGCTGCCCCATCTTTGTAACCATGATGTATTTATTCCAGCCACAATGGCTAATAAATATATTCTTATTATAGTTGAGCCTATGTTCATGATACTTGTTGTAAACACGCACGCCAGAGTGATTTCCTGGGCTGGTGTGTGCGGCGACCGTTTGGCTACAGTGGTAATCAGGCGGGGCGCCACAACGGATGGTATCAGAGAAGTCAGGCTGACTGTAGGTTACCCTGGCCAGACTTCATTGCGTCTTGCCCAGTAGAAAACCCAGATGGATTTCAGCCATCTTTGCCAAACCGGCACGGCTACTATCTATTATATATAAAAAGTGCTTGACGGGTTAATCAGAAAAAAGATAAATAAGCTAGAAATTACCACAATAATTAGAAACATCTGGTCGTTGATTTGGTGGACCCATAACTTAAAAGACTGATTTAACGGATTAGATCTAAAGAGCGCTCCATCTCAAAAAGAAAAAGAAAAACTGCAGCTTTCCTTAGCCTGTGCGTGCGGCGGCTCAATCATAAAATAAAGATAGATTACCTGCAGTTCATAAAAAACGTACACACCTTATATCTATCTACATGTCCCTTTAAATATAAATAAACAAATAAATAAATAAAAGAAAAACCTAGAAGCTCTCACGTAACTACATGTAAAGCTGGTGAATCCGATTTATCCTATGTACACACTTATATCTATTTACAAGCCCTTCTAAAAAAACTATAAGAAAAAACTACTAGATCTCACGTCCTGTAAAAAAAACTACCACATCTCATATTCTACATCTCATGTCCTTCAAAACAAAAAACAAAAAAACTACTACACCTCACGTACAAAGAAGCTACTACTATATCTTTCCCCTAAAAAAAGCTACAACATCTCACGTATTTTTTTCTAGCTGCATTTCATGTACAGAAAAAAAAAACTACTAATAGATCTAGGATAAGCTAGAAATTATCACAATAATTAGAAACATCTGGTCGTTGATTTTGTGGACTCATAATTTAAAAGACAGAATTAATGGACTAGATCTAAAGAGCGCTCCATCTCAAAAACCAAAAAAAAAAACAGCAGCTTTCCTTAGCCTGTGCGTGCGGCGGCTCAATCCTAAAATAAAGATAGATTACTTGCAGTTCAGAAAAAGAACGTACACACCTTATATCTATCTACTTGTCCCTTTAAATTTAAATAAATACAAGAAAAAACTAGAAGATCTCACGTAACTACATGTAAAACTGGTGAAATCCTATTTATCCTATGTACACATCTCATATCTATTTACAAGTCCTTTTAAAAAAATTATAAGAAAAAACTACTAGATCACATGTCCTGCAAAAGAAAAAGAAAAACTACCACATCTCATGTTCTAGATCTCACGTCTGTAAAAAAAAAAAAAAACTACTACATCTCACATACAAAAATGCTACTACTATGTCTTTCCCCTAAAAAAAGCTACTACATCTCACGTATCTTTTTTTAGCTGCATTTCATGTACAAAAAAAAAACTACTAACAGATATCACCTTCCTTTAAGGAAAAAATTCTGCAGCTATACTAAACTATACTTGTGGCTCAATCCAATCCTAGAATGAAGATCGCAGCCGCCACCCCTCAGAAAACAAAAGCACACGCAGCCGCCATCCCCTATGTCCTCGATCTCCTTCTCCAGGGTAAAAAAAACTCTTCTCCCAGTCACTATTCTCACTCCATGTCCGAGCCTCCGATCCACTAGCTTCATCGATCCTGGCTGCAAGGTTGTTGCCTTTGATCCACCAACTTCCTCGATCTCGGCTGCAAGGTTGCTGTCGCCGGAGTAGGCACATCAGGAGGTTTTGGATCCTGCGGTAGTAGATGTATATGGCCGGCAGCAGCTGTTGTAATATTACCGTGATGGAGGTGCCACTGAGTACCCACCTTCTAGGCATGAGGCGGATGACATTTCATTAGGTTCCTTGCATGTCTTTAGAACAATATATATATATATATATATATACCAACAACTCTCAGAGTAACAATTGGTGGAAATAGTTCATTGGTTTCAAACATTGACAAATCTATATTATGTGATATCTGTGTCCTCAAGCTTTTTATATAGTGCAACAAATAGTGAGAGCATCTGGACATTGTTGTATTTTATATGTAGAATGCAATCAAACATGTTTTCCTATTTTGTTATTAAATCTTAATATATGTTTGGGAGTTTGTTCAAAATTAATAGTTGTAAGGCGGCCTAATACTGCAAATGCCGCCCCCAAGACCAGAAAAAAGTGGAGGGAGCATAAACAAATTAACATTGCACCTTTGTAGTTGACCTTCATAGCTTACTATCATCATTTTGTAACTTGGCCATAAATCAATCGAGTGTAGATCAAGAGCAGCCATCATATAGGGTGGTACAAAAACATAAACTGGAAGGTTAGTCACTAACAAAAACTACCTCAATTAATTTATTAGTTCAATCATACGGTGACAAAAAATAAATAAGGGGAGGTGAGAGCTGCAGATCAAGAAATTAAACATATCTCTGCCTAAACAAGTGTTTGCCCATGGGGAACTATAGGTAGCACTCTCAAGAGTCGCAATAAAGGGATGGACTAAGGGTAATAGTATATAAATAAATATTCTAAAGGCATGGAAAAAGGGGAAAAAGTATAGTGCATATACATATTTTTAGCATAAATTATGTAATTTTTGGTGATGCAAACTTTTTAAAAATAAATCCATGCTAACATATACTTCATGGGAATATGAAAAAAATATAATCGTTACAAAATCACCCATATTGACTCAAATTTGATGCATATGATACTTCTCGGGAAAACATTATATAATAAAAAATAAGAAACTCTAATACGCCTCAACGGGATTGCCAAGCCAGCCACACACCATGTACACATCACTGCAGCCGCATCCGTGGATTCGAGCACGTAGCACTAAAAGAGTTCAGCAACAGAATAGCCTCCATATATTTCCCTGAAACATTAAAGGGGTAACTCTTATATCCTAAAAAACACCACTTCATGACCAGCCCAGAGAACCGGTACATATGAACTTATTCAACCAAACTATATTAAATACTAGCCCGCGCGAAGAGCGGGCCACTTTGCTAGTTGATCAAAAGGCAATATCATAGGTTTTTGCCCCTATCAGACCCCAACTCTCGTGGCCTTTGCCTCCGGTGGGAGATGTCCGCACCAGGCAACGACCCGTGAGCCCTTAACCCCTAGGTAAACCAGATATCCTTACCCTGCTTGCTAGCCATGGCATTTCTCTCCTTAAATCTAGTTTCCTTTGGGCAACGCTTATAAATTCCATCTCTTCCCGATAACCCAAGGATCGTTGACCAAGCCACTTTGGCTATGGCCGTGCGTCGAGTCTGATGTCCTTAAGGAAGTAGTGGGAGCTCGACACCAATTGCTACCAGGAGCATTGTGTGGTCTTGCTTCTAAGTCCTTAGAGGTGCGTCGAGTGTGCTAGGCTAGTTATACTAGTGGATCTTTGGCCACATGTGTAAGGTCCGCAAAATTTGAACTTTATTTACTTTTGGTATTTTTGGTTTTCGCGGTTCTTGCCTCTTTTGTCGATCCCGTTCTCTTGCTCCGACTGGATCCATCTGCAAGTGCTGTTAAGAAGTCTAGCATACAACATGGATAATACTCAATAGTCCAAGTTTAGTCAGCTCAACTTAACCACATAATATCCAGAGCAGCAACACCGGATCTGCCAAGAATGACGAATGGGTTAGAAACAGAATCTGCGTGCAGCAGACAAGGCCAGAATATACCTGAGAGGGAGTCTGCCTCAGAACAGATCACACCTAAGGAACATGTCGGGGGGATGACCCCCGGGAAGGCCCAAGACGGCGAAATGACACTTCAAAACTTTGCCAGGGAAGCGTCCCCTGGCGACCTGGCGACCCGGCCGGCTCGCCACCCGGCGTCCCGTCCGGCTCGCCGCCTAGCGACCCGACCGGCTCGCCACCCGGCGTCCCGTCCGGCTCGCCACCTGGCGACCTGGCGACCCGGCCGGCTCGCCAACCGGCGTCCCGTCCGGCTCGCTGCCAGGCGAACTGGCGACCCGGCCGGCTCGCCACCCGGCGTCCCGTCCGGCTCGCCACCTAGCGACCTGGCGACCCGTCCGGCTGGCCACCTGGCAACCCGTCCGGGTGGAGCCGTCCGGGTGGAGCCCGTCCGGGTGGAATCCGGGAAAGTCAACCTCAGACGTCCCGTCGGACCTGCGCAGACGAGACGGCCACGCTCTATAGTAGAGCACTGTAGATGAGCGGCTGGCACTGTAGACGGATAGCCGGCACTGTTCACATGCCTGGTGTCCCCCCAACAGCGTAGTTAGGCCATGTGGGGCCCTCTCTTGTCCCATGGGCACCCCTTTATAAGGTGACCCAGGGAGCCCTTGCTCACAGCCACTTCCCACTCTCTCTCGTTCTCTCATTCACACACGCTCACACATGAGGCAGAGAAGAGGAGCGCTCCCAGCCTCCTTCTTCCTCCTTTAAATACAGCTCCAGGAGCTACTCTGTACAACCATATACACCGCATATACACCAGACATGCAGGAGTAGGGGTATTACCTCCCCGCGAGGGCCCCGAACCTGGGTAAACCACCGTGTCCAGTTGCCCAAACCCGTCCCGGATCTCCACTGCAGCCTTGCCCTCACCTCAAGCCATCCCATGGCATCTGCCGTGAATCGCGCACCCACAGCAAGAATACCACGACAGATGGCGCCCACCGTGGGGCTCGCTGTTGCTGGAACCGCGGTCTGGGCGGGACCCTTTCCGTCACCACTACCGCGACGTCGCCGCCGGCGGCGGCATGCTCGCACACCTCTGCACGCTGCCCCATCCATGACCACGCGTCCGCTCTCCATCACAGCCGCCTCATGCCCAACGTCGGCCTCCGCCTCTGCTCTAGCCATGGGCACCTTCTGCTCGAGGCTCAACATCGACCTCGTTGTGGTCCTCTCACCCGGCTGGCCGCCCGTCCACCCGTACTGCTCCGCGCCGCTCGGGCCTCCTGCGCGTCTCCTCTCCCTTGCCGCCTTGCACGCAGCCAGCGCCGCCGGGGAGAGCCTCACGCTCGATCCCAGCCACCTCTTTGCCCGAGCTCGCCTCGCCTCCGCCGCACACGCACCGCCAAGCACGGGACCACGCTCCCAGGCCCGTCGGCCACCTCCGCAGCTCCCTTCTCCTCCGCCCTGTGCCTGGCCTCCCTCCCTCGCTGCTCCGTCGGCTGCCGGCGCGCGCAACCACTCCAAGCACAGCGCCGCCCCTGCTGCCGCTGCTCCCCGCATCGTCACCATCGCCCGCCCCCACCGCAAGGACGTTCGCGGCAAAAAACTCCCCTAGGGAGGTCGTCTCCGAGTCGCCCGCGCGCCGCCCCGGGGCCGGCTCCCCCGCTCCGCGCCGGCTCGCGCAGCCGCCTTCGCCCGCGCCAGCCGGCGACCGGCTCCGCCCGCGGCCTCGGCCTGGCCTCAGTGCTTCCGCCCACGTCGCCCCGTCCGGCCTCCGCGCGCGTCCGCGCACCCGGCCTCCGCCGCGCCTCCGCCCGCGTCCACGCCGGCTGGCTTCGCCCCCGCTGGCCCGGCGGCCGACCGCCAGCTCGTCGCCCACGCCGACTGCGCCGTGCCCGCCGGCCGGCTCGCCCTCACGCCGGCTGCGCCCTGCGCCGCCCCGCTCCCGAGCGCCTCCGAGGCCGGCTGCCTCGCCCTCGCCGACTGCGCCGCGCCCGCCGGCTCACCGCCCCGCCTCCCCGTGCCGGCTCCGCCAGCCCCGCGACCGGCCGCCTCCCCGCGCCAGCTCCGGGTCGCCACCCCGAGGCCGGCCGTGTCTGGCCCCGCGCCGGCTCCCCGGTGCCACCCCATGCCTGGCCGGGTCCGGCTCCCTCCGCCTCCGGACGCCCGCCCCAGGCCAGCTCCGGGTCGCCTCCCACGCCTAGCCTGCCGGCTGTTCGGCCCCTTGGGCAGAGGAAAGAAAAAAAAAGTGACCGGCTGGAAAGAGAAGAGCGGCTGGGAATAGAGAAGAAAAGAAAAAAGCGCCAGCTGCGCCCGTCCGCCCGCGTCGCCGCTCAGCCGGCTGTCCCTGCCTGCTCGAGTCACCGCCTGGCTGGTCTGCCTGCCTGCCCGCGTCAACGTCTGGCCGGCTGGGGAGCCGGCCCGGCTGCCTGTACGCCTCGACGCCCGCCCGGTCAGGCCCGACCGGCTGGGGCGCCCCTCGACCGCTCGGAGGCTCGGGCCGTCTGCCAGATCTCCGCCCCATCCGCGTCAAAAAGCAATGTGAGCTCCCCATTCGCATACCTTTGCACCATGCACACAGACGGATAACCCCGAGCGACCCTCGGGGTTTGTCGCTGCATTTTGTCCAACTGCTTTACTGTTCACCCTGGCGCCAGCTAGTCTCGGCCCGGGGGCTGGCCGTTTGGCCCGATATGTTCTTCCCCGCAGACGGCTTAGTAGTGTGCACGGTACCGAAGGCCCACTCTTCGTCTCAGCTACAGACCGGCTCCCGGCTGTCCGGCTAGCAAGAGCAAAAGCTGGAGGTCACCCCACGCAAAAAACGTCCGGGGGAGAAAACGGCTTCGGCGACCCAGTCGTTTCCTTTATGAGTATCTGCTCGGTCGAATCTGCTCCCAGAGTCCGAGTACTGTACACTCTACTCTGCGGCCCACTCTTCGCCTCAGCTACAGACCGGTTCCCGGCTGTCCGGCTAGCAAGAGCAAAAGCCAAAGAGAGGAGGGGACATGAAAAAGACTGAAGGGGGCTCGGACGAAACCGAGTCGGCGCCCTCTGCATAAAACTTGGGCTGCCAAAGCTAAATATTTGATATATCTGTGCCGATTAACCTTGTCTTTCGCATGATCATTTCCGTGGGGAACCCCCCTTCTCGCCCGGAGGCTCGGAGGCTACACCCAGTGGGTGCGCCGGCGTGCCCCGCTGGGAAAACGCCACGCCAGTTGCAGGCCCGCCGCCTGCATCCTCGACGCCACCGTCTGCTCCAACATCTGCGGAGACCCTCCGCCCGACTCTTCGAGTCGCCCGGAGGCTCGGAGGCTACACCTAGTGGGTGCGCTAGCGCGCCCCCACTGGAAGCGAGCCGCGCCGGCTGCAAGCCCGCAGCTAGCTGTCATCGACAACCTCTGCTACCACGACAGCGAAGACCCTCCGCCCGACTCTTCGAGTCGCCCGGAAGCTCGGAGGCTACACCCAGTGGGTGCCCTGGCGCGCCCCCACTGGAAACAGCCAGCCGGCGGACTCCGCTCCGCGCCCGGCAGGGCCCCGTGCCCACCAGCCAGCGGACTCCGCTCCGCGCCCGGCGGCGCCTCGCGCCCACCTGCCGGCGGACCTCGCGTCCGCGCCCGGCGGTGCTCCGCGCCCATCTGCTGCAACAAACTGCAAGGACCCTCCGCCCGACTCTCCGAGTCGCCCGGAGGCTCGGAGGCTACACCCAGTGGGTGCGCTGGCGTGCCCCCACTGGAAGAAAGCCGCGCCGGCTGCAGCCCGCAGCCGGCTGTCATCGACGACATCTCCTACATCAACGCCCGCGAAAACCCTCCGCCCGACTTGCCAAGTCGCCCGGAGACTCGGAGGCTACTGTCGGGGGGATGACCGCCGGGTAGGCCCAAGACGGCGAAACGACACTTCAAAACTTTGCCAGGGAAGCGTCCCCTGGCGACCTGGCGACCCGGCCGGCTCGCCACCCGGTGTCCCGTCCGGCTCTCCGCCTGGCGACCTGGCGACCCGGCCGGCTCGCCACCCGGCGTCCCGTCCGGCTCGCCGCCTGGGGACCTAGCGACCCGTCCAGCTGGCCACCTGGCAACCCGTCCGGGTAGAGCCATCCGGGTGGAGCCGTCCGGGTGGAGCGGTCCGGGTGGAGCGGTCCGGGTAGAGCCATCCGAGTGGAGCCGTCCGGGTGGAGCCGTCTGGGTGGAGCCCGTCTAGCTGGAGCCGTCCGGGTGGAGCCCGTCCGGCTGGAATCCAGGAAAGTCAACCTCAGACGTCCCGTCGGACCTGCGCAGACGAGACGGCCACGCTCTATAGTAGAGCACTGTAGATGAGCGGCTGGCACTGTAGACGGACAGCCGGCACTGTTCACACGCCCGGTGTCCCCCCAACAGCGTAGTTAGGCCATGTGGGCCCCTCTCTTGTCCCCTGGGCACCCCTTTATAAGGTGACCCAGCTAGGGAGCCCTTGCTCACGGCCACTTCCCACTCTCTCTCATTCTCTCATTCACACACGCTCACACATGAGGCAGAGAAGAGGAGCGCTCCCAGCCTCCTTCTTCCTCATCTAAATACAGCTCCGGGAGCGACTCTGTACAACCATATACACCGCATATACACCAGACATGCAGGAGTAGGGGTATTACCTCCCCGCGAGGGCCCCGAACCTGGGTAAACCACCGTGTCTAGTTGCCCAAACCCGTCCCGGATCTCCACTGCAGCCTTGCCCTCACCTCAAGCCATCCCATGGCATTTGTCGTGAATCGTGCACCCCCAGCGAGAATACCACGACAGAACAGTCAGATGAGCCATCAGGAATGGAAACCAGTAGGGACAAATGATTCCGTCCTCGACACAAGGATTATTTCAGTCAGTGGGGTGAACCTTGATGTCTTTTCTCAATGGACTCAAGAATCATTTATTCCCCACAGAAGACATATTTCAAGAACGTGAAGATGTTGAGAGCGACCACAGAACTCTGGTATGTTGATACAAATTTCAAAGCATTATCTGGGAACTTAACGATACATATACAAATCTCCGGGCACTGTGGACAAGGTCTGCAAGGGATATGGATAAGTTCACGGCTGCCCAGAATCAATGAGAATTTCACATGCCTGGATGCTCAGCTGAACCGAATGGAATTATCCGCCAACCGCTTAATACCGGCAACATCTGGTATCCCGGATTAATTGTCAACATGAGGTCTGCATCAGTTGTGCAACCTTTCCACCAGCAATGATCAGACCAGCAGAGGGATAAGTGGTGTGCATGACCAACGGAATATCTTCTGTCAAGACCGCATATCACAGTGAAAGGCCTCTGGTATAAGAAACCCAGCCTTCCTCCACAAGCTATCAAGAGGAGCTTGCGACGCAAGACTCCCAATCTTCCTCGCTATGCCACTAGGGGGAAAATCTTCTGGGATACGGTACTCCAATCTTCCTCAGCCCGCTACCACGGAAAGCTTCCAACGTAAGGTACCCGACCTTCCCCAGTAAGCAACCTGAGGGGAAACTTCTGAGGTACGATATCCAGCCTTCTTTGGCACACTACCCTGACAAAAGCTTCGAGCGTAAGGAATTCAGCCTTCTTCAACACGCCATCGTGCCCGCAACAATCTTGTCAGAAGCACGAACTAGCCTAGACACACGTTCGTTTCAGAACTCAGTGGTTATGAGAGGATTTATCCTACACCTGCATATGTTGTGAGCATGCAGTCTATTTGATCAGTTCATGCGAGCCACTTGTACATGAGAATGACTATGTTCAGAGAAACATTGGCCCCATACTTCAAGGAAGGATATGAACGTAGCAATCCCTATGAGATATGCAAGAGTAAGTTATGATACGGTCAAGGAGCCGTGTTGGCCGGTCATGATGGGTCCACAAAAAGGAACCCTCAAGAACAAAGAAGTTTCGGATACACAACCTCCGTGCCGGTCAATAAAAGTAAAGCTTCACAGACAAGGTGATATTGCCAATCCTTGTCAGACTCTTGCATATACGGCCACAACAATGCAGCAAGCATGTTGTACTCCTCATGAGCATGGGCCATCAACCAAGATAAGAGGCTATGCTCCATAAGATGCACCGAATGATAGCCAAACTATGTTCAGCTCAGTGGTCATACCAAGGACTATAGAGGATATATAAGGTAGAGCCACCTCAACAAGCGACAGAGTGTGACTATCTGAATTCACATGAAAACAAAGTTTGAATGCATAAGACAAAAGGAAACATCATTACAGAACCCAGAGCCAGACTGAGCCTTTTGACAAGGTAGAAAGAAAGCCACCCGTCACCCAAGGCCATAAGATCACATGAGCCTTGTACCCAGAAAGGATGTCTCGCCCTTGGCAGTCTGTGTACGAAGTATCGCAATAAAACCCGAAGCAGCTACTTCCAGGCCATGGAAACCGAGCTGTTTGTTGGTATTACCTGCTACCCCACACAGCAACACCACTACCAGAAGGTACACCTGACAGGAAAGAGAAGGATTCAAGGTAGCTGTGTGAAAAGACAACACCTGGGCCATCAGAAGAGGCAGTTAAAAGGCCAGTGAACCAACGAAGAAAAGACAACTGATGGATCCAAGTTGCACACGGGTAAGTCCCCCATCACCGGGAGGTAAGTCCGGAAATCTCAAGGACGAGATTTTCTTAAGGGGGGTAGGTTTGTGACACCCTGGTTTTCGCTCCCCGATTTCTTCCTTCGCGGGATTTGACTCCCGTCTTTTTTTTGGTGTTATTGGATTTTCTCTCGCTCTTGGGTATATGAACATGCTCATTTAGCCTTGCCTTTCCTATCCAACCAGAGATTCTCTCCAACCCAACTTGGCCATCCAAGATATATTCTCAGGATTTTGCCGCCGAAACCCTACCTTCCGAGTCACCGGAAGGGAAACCCTAATTCCTGCAGTTACAAAGGAACCCCAATTTCCTTTGATCTGTTGCCTCCCAAACTTTTCCCAGTGATCATCCTATCTCTGTAAACCCTGGATATGCAAAAATATTGCCAAGTCATTTGCAATATTTTTCATTTAAAATTAATTCCTTTTTCTGCCAGTTAAAGGAATTAAATCCAGGAAAATATCTATCCATCTCCAAAGTTCATGAAAACTTGTGGAGATATTCATTGTGATCATATTGAGCTCTCATAAAAATATTGGCCATAATTAAATAAGGGAAATTGCATTTTCCTATTTAAAGCCAATATTGCATTTTGGGCACTTTCCAAAGGAGCTACCATTTTGGTGGCCAGGAAAAATTCCAAATAATTTGTGGAGCTTCTCCTATCCATATATTCACCATTTCCATCAAGAACCCAAGTTCCACAGTTCAAAGTTTGAGAGCATCATCCAGTTCTTTTTTCTGGACCCATTTTGAGATTGTGAAGCAACTATATTTAATATTGCTCCATGATTCTTGAAATTAATCCAGGACCTCACATTCCCTATATGATGTGAGCATGCAAAAATTCATATCATTTTATCTAGCTATTTTCTCCCAGAAATTCCATCTAGCTTTAGTCCAGATTCTAGCTCTGTGAAGGAAGTACCATTTTGGTGTACCCAAATGGTATGAAATTTTACCAGTGCCTTTATGCTCCTAAATCATCACTCTCCACCAAATTTGAGCCAAATTCATTAAGCCATTTGAGCACAGCTTCAAAGTCTAGTTTCTAGACCAAATTCTACATTGTAAAGGAAGTATATGCAAACTAGGTCCAAATGACCTCAAATTTTGCCAGAACCTGCACCTTCCTACCACACTTCAGTATGACAACATCTCAGTCCCATTTACCAAACCATTTCACTTCAGTAAGGCCCCCAAAATTCCATCCAGAAGCTGCTTTGGACAAGACTGATCAACCTAGGCCCATCTTGTCCAAACCAGTGACCTATCTGGGCCTCCTGACCCTAGGCCGGCACCCCAGACAAGGTTCGGCAGGCCTACACACCCTCGGTGTGCTGGTGCATGCGGTGACCGCATGGATATCGTGTCACCAGCATGCTCTGAGATCGGCCGGCTCCGTGCAGTCACCTCTGGCCAGCTCCAGCCGTCCGGCCATGTCCTACCACTCCGCGGCATCCACGCGCACCCTCGGGACCCTTCTTCCCCTTCGGATTCTTCCTCCTCGTGCCACGGCGAACACCGCCGTGGTACTGTTGCCCCATGATCCTCCTGTGTCGCCTCCCTCCGCTAGCTCCTTCCTCCCCGAACCGTCGCATTGCATTGAATGCTGCATCAGGTCGGCACCGCTAGCCGAACGCCAGCTCACCACGAGCAACAGCACGCCAGCCAGCTCAACGCGGCGGCCGTGCCTATCCATTGCCTCGGCCGGCTATAAAAGCCACAGCACGGAGCCTCCCCGAGCACCCCCAGCACACACACCACTCCTCTCCCCCCCTAGAAGCCTCCCTCACTCACGCCCAACCGAATCCCTCGCCGGAGCACTCGAATTTCCGGCGAGCCTTCCCCACTGCTCCGCCTCCAATCCCCACGCTCGAGCACCCCCACGCCGCATCCGACCCACTGCTGGATGCGCCAGTCTCCCACGAACCCAACCATGCCCTCGCCTTCCCCTATAACCCACCGGAGCTCACCCACTAGCCAGAGCCACCGCGCGTGGCCACAGTGTGCCGCCGCGCCACCGGCCATCCGCGAGTCACTTTCACCCCACCCACGGTTGTGTCGTTCGCCGGTGCCCTTGTCCGTCCCTTCAAGTCGCCGCCGAGCAACCGAAGCAGAGGAGCTGCCGCGGCATCGGGCAGGAGAAAGGAGGAAGAAGAAGGAGGCAGGAGGAGAGAGATAGATGGCGCGGGGCCTGCATGTAAGTGACTCACTGCTGGGCCTAGCGTTTTAAGTGGAAGCGACTTCGCCGAAATACGCTTACTACCACCGAAAGCGTAGAAGACCACAGCTTCTGGGAGAAATACGTTTTCTTTAATCGAAAGCGTATTCGCAGAAAGGCGCTTTCTCTCTCCAGCCCGGCGCTGAAACCCTTAAATAGTGGACGTTCGTCGGCTAAGGGCAAAAATGAACAGGTTCTGTTTATTTTTCTTTTAAAGAACGAACGGCCACAACTCTTCAACCGTAACTCCGAATCAGGTGATTCCAAAGCCCACGATCTCTATTCATCGAGCCCGTCCCGATGGTGTCATTTTCACAATGTTGACACATTCTAAAAATGACCATTTTGCCCCTGCCCTATATTCAGCCCCTCCGAGAGAGAATCTTTTCCGACAAATCTTTCCGCAGGAGATCGCACTTCTCTCTGGTGAATTCATCGACCCCCAGGCAAGCCGATCATCTGATATATGCCATAAAGCATTACTTCTATGTTGTTCTTGTATGTGTAAATGAATATGCTTATGCTCGTATGCATAGTAGTAAGCTGCATGCGATTTTGATGAACCCTTGCCTGCCCTTTCTTTGGTGACGGCACCACGTCTGTGTTCTGAGCTGCTTTCAGCCTTCCGGGGTGGATGCCGACTTTATATTTCTCTCTTCAACAACTGTCACGAGTTTTGAGCTGCTTTCTGGCCGTCTCGTGCAGCTGTTTGAGTTTCTTTTTGTGGCAGTGACCCCATGCTCTGAGCTGCTTTCCGGTCGTCTTAGGGAACTAGTACCTTCTTCTTATCAACATGATCTCATGCTCTGAGCTGCTTTTCAGCCGTCTTCAGCCATGGTTGAGTTATTTCAGTAATGTCCCAGATCTGAGTTGTAAAGACCATTCTGGTGGCTACTGATTTGTTTGCCGATTTCATGCAAGGGTTCGGATGATTATGGCCTTACAGTTAAAGCTTGTGAGATGATAAACTTGCCATTTAAACGTTGTTGCACTAGTGACTCGCTGTGTCAGGTTGTTATGTTTTCATTAATGTTATGGTATGCATTATTACTGTTATTGCAATGATCAAGAATGTGACTTAATAATGACAACCTCCTCCTTCGGCTGGATCGAGTCATAGTGCCACCGAACCGAGCTCATCAGTGCAGCCACATTTGCCTTTATGGGAAGGCCCTAACTTGGTCTATTGTCTTGCCTCTTACCGGTACCTCCAAAGAGGGAAGGTTATGCGTGCGTGCTACCCTGGCCCGGTAGGCGGCGATAACCTTGTGAGCCCAAGTTATATGGATCCAGGGTCCCCGTTTGGGACAGTTTTGTTCGGCCACGACGGTGGCAGGTGTCAGGAGTGACACAGGGGCCACCCAGGGCATGACCCGGAAGGGGTATGATTGTCGGTGGGACCGTAAGAGTGCCAGGCAATAGACAAGTTTTGTTGGAGCAGCACCGGTCCACCCGAATGGGAACAGGTACTAAAGTACGAGGCCAGGAGCTCCATAGTGTGGGTAAAGTGCGCAACCTCTGCAGAGTGTGAGAATCTATTCGAATAGCCGCATCCTCGGTCATGGGACACAGTTCATACTATGTCACACTATTTGGCCTGTGTTGAGTCTGGAGGAATAAACCATATAAAGTTATTGCTATTATTGAACCAGAGAAAGGTGAGAGTTGTCAGACCTGTGGTGCAGGTGCCCGGACATCGAATGACGTCCAAAGTTTGGAATGTAGCCAAGGGATGGCTATGAGAGAGAGAGGATCGAATGACCGTAAAAACTTGGATCCGGAGGGATCATGTGAATGAACTTGATCAATTGCATTTATTGTTATGCTTTACCTTATTGTCTTCATTTTAGTAGTTATATTGCTGGATAATCATGTTGTGACCTGATAATTAATATTGCTAAAAAGATATGCTATGCCTCAGTAGATCATGTTGCTCTAATAACAGATACATGCCTGAATACCACGGATTGCTATGCTTGGTGTATATGTTATTTAGGTTGCTTGCGAGTACATTCAAAAGTACTCAGCGGCCTTCAACGTGGCCAGGTTCAGCTAAGGATCCGTCGAGGAGCGGGAGCGTTCGTGAGCTAGAAGAGTAACCCAGTCAGGTCCCTGTGGATTGGAGCCTCTCCAAATCCGTGCTGCCTTAGTTAGTGTTTTTCCACTGCCCCATCTTTGTAACCATGATGTATTTATTCCAGCCACAATGGCTAATAAATATATTCTTATTACAGTTGAGCCTATGTTCATGATACTTGTTGTAAACGCGCACGCCAGAGTGATTTCCTGGGCTGGTGTGTGCGGCAACCATTTGGCTACAGTGGTAATCAGGCGGGGTGCCACAGTAAGACCCCTACCCCTGCATGTCTGATGTATATGGAGTGTATATGGTAGTACATAGTTGCTCCTGGAGCAGTTTGGAGGAGGAAGAAGGAGGCGCTGGGCTCTCCACTTCTCCTGTGAGTGTGTGTGAGAATGAGGGAGGGAGTGAGAGTGAGTGAATGAGAGCCTGCCCTGGAGCTCCTCCCTGGTGCACCTTATAAACGGGTGCCCAGGGGACAAGGGGTGGCCCACATGGCCAACTATACACTATTTGAGGTGTCACATGACGTATGAACAGTGCCTGCTGCTCATCTACAGTGCTCCACTGTAGAGCATGGCCGTCTCGTCTGCGCAGGTCCGACGGGACGTCTGAGTTTGACTTTGTTGGATTCCAGCCGGACGGGCTCCAGTCGGACGGGTTGCCAGGTGGCCAGCCGGACAGGTCGCCAGGTGGCCAGCCGGACGGGCCAGGTGGCCAGCCGAACGGGTTGCCAGGTGGCCAGCCAGCCGGCCAGGTGGCCAGCCAGACGGGCCAGGTGGCCAGCCAGACGGCCAGTTTTCAGCCAGGGGCCGCTCCCCTGGCAAAGTTTCGAAATGGTGACTTGTCTCCTTGAGCCTACCCGGGGGTCATCCCCCCGACAATTCTGGTTTTGTAAGTCATAAATTTGGGCCTAAAGATGATCAATCCGGTCATTGAGCTTGAAGATGATGTTCCCAATATCCTTGTTGTCCACTTTGTGTTCACAGATGAGTTCCGTGATCATGGAGTAGTTGGCGTTGAGACCACGCTCCACCATCCCCTGGCACTTGAAGATCTCCTATTCCACCGCTTCAAGCCTGGCCTTCTCGCTCCCGGTCTTCTTAGGTCCTTGAACGTCCTGGATGTGGAGCACCCCCTCACGCATCTCAATGGCTTGAGGGTGCTTCATCACCTCCGGTAGGTACGAGTTGATGACCGTCTCATAGAACTTGTCCTTGGACGAACTTGGAAGCGCCATCGTGACCTAGATCTGTCAGAAAAACAGCCTGAAACAAGATCAGAGGAGAAACTTGCAATGCGGTGGTCAAAACATACGGGAGTATATATAAAGAATTTTTATCTTACAAAACAAGTATACGAGAGGAAAACGGAGTCGGGAGGGCACACGAGGGGCCCACAAGGCATCAGGGCGTGCCCTGTTACCTTGTGACCTCCTCGTTGGTCCCCTCGGCTGTTTCTTATTTTTGTATTTTTTCTAATATTCCAAAATGGACAGAAATAATTTTTATGCAATTTTTGGAGTTGGTTTACTTACCGTATCACATACCTACCCCTTTTCAGGGTTCTGGAGCGTTCTGGAAGGACTCTTTTATGTGTTCCTCCGGTGTCATTGTTTGAATAATATTAGTTTCAACATTAATGGGCGTACCTAAGATATAATGCTTAATTCTTTGGCCATTTACCTATCTCGGGTTAGTGCCCTCGGAATTGTTGATTTTGATAGCTCCGGAGCGATAAACTTCTTCGATAATGTAGGGCCCTTCCCATTTAGAGAGATGTTTTCCTGCAAAAAATCTGAAACAAGAATTGTACAACAGAACATGCTCACCCACTTTAAATTCCCGTTTTTGAATTCTTTTATCATGCCATCTTTTAACTTTTTCTTTAAATAACTTGGCATTTTCATAGGCTTGGGTTCTCCATTCATCTAAAGAGCTAATGTCAAACAACCTCTTTTCACCGGCAAGTTTGAAATCGTAATTAAGTTCTTTAATTGTCCAATATGCCTTATGTTCTAATTCAAGGGGTAAATGACATGCTTTTCCATAGACCATTTTATATGGAGACATACCCATAGGATTTCATAAGCAGTTCTATAAGCCCATCGTGCATCATCAAGTTTCTTAGACCAATTCTTCCTGGATCTATTAACGGTCTTTTGCAAAATTAACTTTATTTCTCTATTGCTCAATTCAACTTGTCCACTAGACTGAGGATGATAAGGGGATGCAATTCTATGGTTAACATCATATTTAGCAAGAAGTTTATGGAAATCTCCATGAATAAAATGTGAACCACCATCAGTCATCAAGTATCTAGGGACTCCAAACCTCGGGAATATAACTTCTTTAAGCATTTTAATAGATGTGTTGTTCAGCACTACTAGTTGGAATAGCTTCTACCCACTTAGTAACATAATCAACAGCAACAAGAATATGTGTATACCCGTTGGATTTAGGAAAAGGTCCCATATAATCAAAACCCCAAACATCAAATGGTTCAATAACAAGTGAATAATTCATAGGCATTTCCTGACGTCTACCAACATTACCAATTCTTTGACATTCATCACAAGAGAGGATAAACTTACGTGCATCTTTGAAAAGAGTAGGCCAATAAAAACCAGACTGTAATACCTTATGTGCAGTTCTGTCTCCCGCATGGTGTCCTCCATATGCCTCGGAGTGACACTTCCAAAGGATTTGTTCCTGTTCATGCTCAGGTACACATCATCTAATAATACCATCTACTCCTTTATATAAATGTGGGTCATCCCAAAAGTAATGTCTTAAATCAAAGAAGAACTTTTTCTTTTGTTGATAGGTAAAACTAGGTGGAATATATTTAGCAACAGTGTAATTAGCATAGTCTGCATTCCAAGGACTAGTGCGAGAAGCATTTACCACTGCTAATTGCTCATCAGGAAAATTATCATTAATAGGCAGTGGGTCATAAAGAACATTTTCCATCCTAGACAAATTATCCGCTACTGGATTTTCAGCTCCTTTTCTATCAACAATATGCAAATCAAATTCTTGTAATAAAAGTACCCACCTAATAAGTCTAGGTTTAGCATCTTTCTTTTCCATAAGATATTTAATAGCAGCATGATCAGTGTGAACAGTTACTTTAGAATCAATAATATAAGATCTGAACTTATCACATGCAAACACAACTGCTAAAAATTCTTTCTCAGTAGTAGCATAATTTCTTTGAGCACAGTCTAGAGTGTTACTAGCATAATGGATAACGTTTAATTTCTTATCAACTCTTTGTCCTAGAACAGCACCAACAGCATAATCACTAGCATCACACAATTTCAAAGGGTAGGTTCTAATCAGGTGGTTGAACAATAGGTGCAGATATTAAGGCTTTCTTAAGTATTTCAAAGGCTTCTACGCAATCATCGTCAAAAACAAATGGAACATCTTTTTTTAAGAGATTAGTAAGAGGCCTAGAAATTTTAGAGAAGTCTTTTATAAACCTTCTATAGAAACCAGCATGACCTAGGAAACTTCTTATACCTTTGATATCTTTAGGACATGGCATTTTCTCAATTGCATCAACTTTAGCTTTATCTACCTCAATACCTCTTTCGGAGATCTTATGCCCAAGGACTATACCTTCATTCACCATAAAGTGACACTTTTCCTAGTTCAAGACAAGATTAGTTTCTTCACAACTCTGCAAAACTCGATCAAGGTTGCTTAAGCAATCATCAAAAGAAGTTCCGTAAACGGAGAAATCACCCATGAAAACCTCAACAATCTTTTCACAAAAGCCAGAGAATATAGAAGTCATACATCTTTGAAAGGTAGCAAGTGCATTACATAAACCAAAAGGCATACGATGATAAGCATAAGTTCCAAAAGGTCAAGTAAAAGTGGTTTTCTCTTGATCTTCTTTTGATGCATGTATTTGAGAGAAACCGGAATATCCATCTAGGAAGCAAAAGTGTGTACGTTTAGATAATCTTTCTAACATTTGATCAATAAAAGGCAAGGGGTAATGATCCTTCCTAGTAGCTTTATTTAATTTCCTGAAATCAATTACCATCCTATAACCAGTTACAATTCTTTGTGGGATAAGTTCATTTTTATCATTAGGAACAACAGTGATGCCTCCTTTCTTAGGAACATAATGAACAGGACTTACCCATCTACTATCAGCTATAGGATAAATTATACATGCCTCCAGAAGCTTTAATATTTCAGTTCTTACCACATCCTTCATTTTGGGATTCAAACATCGTTGATGATCAACAACCGGTTTAGCATCTGGCCCCATATTAATCTTGTGCTGACATAAAGTGGGACTAATGCCCTTAAGATCATCAAGAGTATATCCAATAGCAGCATGGTGCTTCCTCAGAGTTTTAAGTAATCTCTTTTCTTCGTGCTCTGAAAGGTTAGCACTAATAATAACAGGATATATCTTCTTTTCATCAAGATAAGCATATTTAAGTGTATCAGGTAGTTTCTTTAATTCAAACAAAGGATCACTCTTAGGTGGAAGAGGATCTCCCAAAGTTTCAACAGGCAAATTATGTTTCAGAATACGTGCTTGTTTAAAGAATATCTCATCTATTTCATTTCTTTCATTCATATGCATATCATTTACATGGTCTAACAAGTATTGTTCTAAAGGGTCAGTAGGAGGCACCGCAATAGAAGCAAGACCAATAATTTCATCCTTATTAGGTAATTCTTTATCATGAGATTGTCTACGGAACTTAGAGAAATTAAACTCATGAGATACATCACCAAAATTAACACTGACAGTTTCTTTATTGCAATCAATCTTAGCATTAACAGTATTCAAGAAAGGTCTACCAAATATAATGGAACAAAAATCATCTTGTGGTGATCCAAGAACAAGAAAGTCAGTAGGGTATTTGATCTTACCACACAAGACTTGAACATCTCTAACAATCCCAAGTGGTGTAAAAGTATCTCTGTTCGCAAGCTTAATAGTAACATCAATATCTTCAATTTCAACAGGTGCAATATCATTCATGACTTCTTGATAAAGAGTAAATGGAATAACACTCACGCTAGTACAAATATCACACAAACCATGATAGCCATGATCTCCAATTTTAACAGAAATAACAGGCATGCCACTTACAGGTTTGTTTTTATCGTGTGGATCTGGATTAGCAATTCTAGCTACTTCATCACAGAAATATATGACATGTCCATCAATGTTATCAACCAAAAGATCTTTAACCATTGCAATATTAGGTTCAACTTTAATTTGTTCAGAGGGTTTAATTGGTTTAATATTACTCTTATTAACCACAATTGAAGCTTTAGCATGTTCCTTAATCCTAATAGGGAAAGGAGGTTTCTCAATATAAGCAGTAGGCAAAACTGGATCAACATTATAAATGACTATTTCCTCATTAGCTATAATAGGTTCTTCCTTTACTTCAATAGGTGGATGAAACTTAAACCATTTCTCCTTAGGGAGATCAACATGAGCAGCAAATGATTCACAAAAAGTAGCTACTATCTGAGAGTCAAGTCCATATTTAGTACTAAACTTATGAAAAGCATCAGTTTCCATAAATGATTTAACACAATCAAACTCAAGATTTATACCTGACTCTTTACCTTTGTCGATTTCCCAATCTTTAGAGTTGCGTTTAATTCTTTCCAGAAGATCCCATTTAAACTCAATAGTTCTCTTTATAAAGGAACCAATAGAAGAAGTATCGCGCATGGATTGATCATTACGAGAAAGCCGAGCATAAAAGTTTTGTATTATTATTTCTCTTGAGACCTCATGATTGGGGCATGTGTGCATCATATACTTAAGCCTCCCCCAAGTTTGAGCGATACTTTCTCCTTCACGAGGCCAAAAATTATATATATAATTCCGATCACAATGAACCAAATGCATAGGATAAAATTTCTAGTGAAATTCTAGCTTCAACCGGTTCCTATCCCATGTTACAGTATCATCCAATAGCCTATACCATGTCAATGCCTTTCACTCCAAAGATAAGGGGAATACCTTCCTCTTAACTCCATCCTCGGATAAACCTGCAAGCTTAAATAATCCACAAATTTCATCTACATAGATCAAGTGCATATCAGGATGTATTGTTCCATCTCTTGCATAAGGATTAGCTAGCAGCTTCTCTAACATACCCGAAGGAATTTCATAATAAATACTTTAAGTAGGTTCAGTAAGCTGAGGGGCAACTCTTAATGCTTCCAGTCGAGGTGAAGATACCCTGAACAAACCCCTCAAAGGATTACTTTCCATAGTGACAAATGATAGTAAATTTCAGCACGTAATAAAAGTGTTTCCTTACCAAATTCCACTTACCAAAGGCGCTTCACTCCCCGGCAATGGCGCCAGAAAAGAGTCTTGATGACCCACAAGTATAGGAGATCAATCGTAGTCCTTTTGATAAGTAAGAGTGTCGAACCCAACGAGGAGAAGAAGGAAATGATAAGCGGTTTTCAGCAAGGTGTTTTTGCAAGCACTGAAAGTAGTAGTAACTGATAGTTTTGTAGCAAGATAATTCGTAACGAGTAGCAAGTAACAATAGTAACAAAGTGCAGCAAGGTGGCCCAATCCTTTTTATAGAAAAGGACAAGCCGGAATGATCTCTTATATAAAGCAAAGCGTTCTCGAGGACACATGGGGATTATCGTCTAGTCACTTTCATCATGTTTATTTGATTCACGTTCACTACTTTGATAATTTGATATGTGGGTGGACCGGTGCTAGGGTGCTATTCTTACTTGAACAAGCAACCCTCTTATGATTACCCCCTCTCGCAAGCATCCACAACTACGAAAGAAGAATTAAGATAAATCTAACCATAGCATGAAACATATGGATCCAAAACAGCCCCTTACGGAATAATGCATAAACTAGGGTTTAAGCTTCTGTCACTCTAGCAGCCCATCATCTACTTATTACACCACAATGCCTTCCCTTAGGCCCAAGTATGGTGAAGTGTCATGTAGTTGACATTCACATCAAACCACTAAAGGAAGCAACAACATATATATCATCAAAATATTGAACGAATACCAAATTCACATGATTACTTATAACAAGACTTCTCCCATGTCCTCAAGAACAAATGTAACTACTCACAAATCATGTTCATGTTCAAGATCAGAGAGGTACTGAATATCATTAAGGATCTGAACATATAATCTTCCACCAAATAAACCAACAAGCATCAACTACAAGATGTAATCAACACTACTAGCAACCCACAGGTACCAATCTGAGGTTTTGAGACAAAGATTGAATACAAGAGATGAACTAGGGTTTGAGATGAGATGGTGCTGCTGAAGATGTTGATGAAGATTAGCCCTCCCATGATGAGAGGATCATTGGTGATGTCGATGGCTTCGATTTCCCCCTCCCGGAGGGAAGTATCCCCGGTGGAATCGCTCTGCCAAAGAGCAAAAGTGCTCCTGCCCAAGTTTCGCCTCGAGACGGCGGCGCTTCATCCCGAAAGTCTTCTTGTTAATTTTTTTAGGGCAAATGACCTTATATAGAAGAAGGAGGGGGCCAGAGGCTAGCTGTGGGCCCCACAAGGCATCTTGGCGTGCCCTGGGGGGGCCACGCCCTGTTGCCCTATGGGCAGCTGGTGGGTCCCCTCCGCTATTTCTTTTCTCCAATATTTTTCATATATTCAATAAAAAATCTTCCTAAAATTTAGGTCATTAGGAGCTCTGTAGAATAGGTATCTCTGTTGTAGCTATTTCAGGTCCAGAATTCCAGCTGCCGGCATTCTCCCTCTTCATATAAATCTTACAAATTAAGTGAGAAAAGGCATAAGAATTGTATCATAAAGTGAAATAATGACCAAATACATTATAAATAACAGTAAGAAATCATGATCTAAATTGGACGTATCAGACAGCAGGGCCGACGGGGGAGCATTCCGTAAAAAACACACCAATCAGGGAAACGTTCATATTTCACACAAAAAGTCTCATGTTTTTCGTTCTTGACGATGGATACTGTGTTCTTCAAAGGCCCGCGAACATCCAACTTCATGCGGACCCTATGGAAATTTCTAGTGAAGTCATACATGGGCGTTTTTTCGACGCAATGAACTCCCCCACCTTGCCCGACAAAGATTTGATCCTGCCTTTGTACCCTTGATACGTCTCCATCGTATCTACTTTTCCAAACACTTTTGCTCTTGTTTTGGACTCTAATTTGCATGATTTGAATGAAACTAACCCGGACTGACACTGTTTTCAGCAGAACTACCATGGTGTTGTTTTTGTGCAGAAATCAAAGTTCTCAGATTTAGACGAAATTTTTTAGAGAATTTTTATGGAATATATAAAAATTATTGGCGCAAGAATCAACAGAAGAGGGGCCGCCTGTTGCCCACAAGGCAACAGGGCGCGACCCCCCCTAGGGCGCGCCCTAATGCCTTGTGGGGCCCACAGGCAGTCGTCTGACCTAATTCCAATGCTATAAATTCTCTTTCCCGAAGAAAAAATAAGAGAAGAAGTTTCATCGCGTTTTATGATATGGAGCCGCCGCCACCTCCTGTTCTTCATCGGGAGGGCTGATCTGGAGTCCGTTCGGGGCTCCGGAGAGGGGGATTCGACGTCGTCGTCATCATCAACCATCCTCCATCACCAATTTCATGATGCTCACCACCAGGCGTGAGTAATTCCTTTGTAGGCTTGCTGGACGGTGATGGGTTGGATGAGATTTATCATGTAATCGAGTCAATTTGTTAGGGTTTTGATCCCTAGTATCCACTATGTTCTGAGATTGATGTTGCTATGACTTTGCTATGCTTAGTGCTTGTCACTAGGGCCCGAGTGCCATGATTTCAGATCTGAACCCTTTATGTTTTCATGAATATATTTGTGTTCTTGATCCTATCTTGCAAGTTATATGCACCTATTATGTGTCATGATCCGCATACCCCAAGGTGACAATAATTGGGATTCTTTCCGGTGATTGCCGTAGTTTGAGGAGTTCATGTATTCACTAAGTGCTAATGCTTTATTCCGGTTCTCTATTAAAAGGAGGCCTTAATATCCATTAGTTTCCTTAAGGACCCTGCTGCCACGGGAGGGTAGGACAAAAGATGTCATGCAAGTTCTTACTATAAGCACGTATGACTATATACGGAATACATGCCTACATTACATTGATGAATTGGAGCTATTGTGTATCGCCCTAGGTTTTGATTGTTATATGATGAATATCATCCAACATAATTATCCTCACCGATCCAATGCCTATGACTTTCTCATATTGGTTTCTGCTAAGTTACTTTGTTACTACTGCTTTACACTTGCTACAAACTGTTACTGTTGTTGTTATTATTGTTACTACTGTTACTGCTATCAAAACTATCATATTACTGTGCTACTAAATACTTTGCTGCAGATATTTTATCTCCAGGTGTGGTTGAATTGACAAATCAACTGCTAATACTTGCAAATATTCTTTGGCTCCCCTTGTGTCGAATCAATAAATCTGGGTGAAATACTACCCGCGAAAACTATTGCGATCCCCTATACTTGTGGGTTATCAAGACCTTTTTCTGGCGCCGTTGCCGGGGAGCATAGCTCTATTTGTTGAGTCACTTGGGATTTATATCTGTTGATCACTATGAAGAATCTGAAAGACTCTAAGACTAAGATCGTTCCCTCTAAGACGAGGGGAGGTAAGGAACTGCCATCTAGCTCTGCACTTGATTCACCTTCTGTTTTGAGTAAGCTTGCGACACCGCCACCTGTTATGCATTCTGATATGTCGCAAGTTATTGATGATACTACTTCTGCTATGAATGATACTATTGATGATGCTAGTACTATGCTTGATAATACTGTGCCACTTGGTGAATTTCTTGATGAACAACTTGCTAAAGCTAAAGAAATTGAGAATGCTGAAAATGTTGAAACTCTTGAAAACTATGAATCACCTATTATGCCTAGTTCTCCTACTAGAGTTGAATCACCTGATGAACATGTCTTTGATAGGGAGACGGCTAGGGCCATTCTTGCTTGTAAGGATAGAGATGAAGTTAAAAATTTGCTTGCTGAAATGAAAGAAAAATCTATGAGGGAGAGAATAAAATATGATCCTAAGTTTGCTACTTCTCCCATATTTGTTACTGATAAGAATTATGAATTCTCTGTCGATCCTGAGTTAATTACTTTGGTTTAATCTGATCCTTTTCATGGTTATGAAACTGAAACTGTTGTGGCACATCTTACTAAGTTGAATGATATTGCTACCCTATTTGCTCTTGAGGAAAAAATTCGCTATTACTATATTCTTAAGTTGTTTCCTTTCTCATTAAAGGGTGATGCTAAGAAATGGTTTAATACTCTTGCTCCTGGTTGTGTGCATAGTCCCCAGGATATGATATATTACTTCTCTAAAAAATATTTTCCTGCTCATAAGAAACAAGCTGCCTTACAGGAAATATTTAACTTTATGCAAATTGAAGAAGAGAATCTCCCTCAAGCTTGGGAGAGGCTTCTCCAACTAATTAATTCTTTGCCTGGTCATCCTCTTAAGAAGAATGAAATACTTGATATCTTTTATAATGGACTAACCGATGCTTCTAGGGACTACCTAGATAGTTGTGCTGGTTGTGTTTTCAGGGAACGAACTGTTGGACAAGCTGAAGAACTATTGAATAATATATTGAAGAATGATAATGAGTGGACACTTCCTGATCCACCACCTAAGCCAACTCCGAAGAAGAGAGGTATTCTATTCCTCAGTCCAGAAGATATGCAAGAAACTAAGAAATCTATGAAAGAAAAAAGGTATTAAAGCTGAAGACGTTAAGAATCTGCCACCTATTGAAGAAATACATGGGCTCGACATCCCGACACAGGTAGTGGAGGTAAATTCTCTCACTAGATTTGATGAAGGTGATATTCCGTATAATAAATCTGCTACTCAATGCCTGTATGAATTTGATAATTACATCATTAAACAGGAACACTTTAATATGTATGTTAGCAATCAACTAAAACGGAATGCCATCATGATTGAACGCCTGAGTGATTTGATGTTTAGAACTGCTAATGATGTTAAATGCTTGAGTAAACAAGCTTCTATGGTTCAGACTCAGTTAGAACAAATTGCTAAGTCACAAAATGATTTGCTAGATGAGATGAATAATAAAAAGAATGATCATGTTGTTAGAGTTGTTACTAAAGGAGGAAGAATGACTCAGGATCCTCTATATCCTGAAGGCCATCCTAAAAGAATTGAACAAGATTCTCAAAGAAATAATATTGATGCACCTAGTCCATCTAAGAAGAAAAAGAAAAAGAAAAATGATAGGACTTTGCATGCTTCTAGTGAACCTGAGATAGAAAAACCTCCTGAGAATCATAATGATGTTTCTAGCCCTATACGGACGGAGATGCCGTACCTCACTCAATTGGTCTGAAACCGGACATAGGCGAATCTTCGACCCGGAAGTTCTCAAAGAAGCAGAAACAAAAGTGAAACTTATCCGAGACAGACTGAAGGCAGCTCAGAGCCGTCAGAAGAGTTACTATGACCAGAAACACCGTCAGATTAGTTTTGAACCAGACGAATATGTGTATCTTAGGATATCCCCAATGAAGGGACTACAGAGATTTAAAGTCAAGGGAAATTTGGCACCGAGATTTATTGGACCATTCAGAATAATCTCAAGGAGAGGCAAGGTTGCCTACCAACTAGAGCCACCGGTAGAATTACCGGATGTTCATGATGTATTTCACGTGTCACAACTAAGGAGATGTGTCAGTAACCCAGAAAAGCAAGTCCAACATCAAGACCTGGACATCCAACCAGATCTTACATATAGGGAGCATCCTATAAAGATTTTGGAGGAGTCTGAATGGAGAATCCGACAGAGCATGATAAAATTTTACAAAGTTCAGTGGAGTAATCACACCGAAGAGGAGGCAACATGGGAAAGAGAGGATCACCTGAGAACTGAATATCCGTACCTGTTTGAGGGACAGCTGAAATCTCGGGGACGAGATTTTTCTTAAGGGGGGTAGGTGTTGTAACACCCGAAAATATTTTCTTTGAATTTTTGAATCTTTTCTTTAAAAAGAAAATACTTTGAATTATTATGGCCTTCTGCTTTCTTCTGTTCTGAAAATCATTTTTAATTTTTAATTGGGTTTCAAAATTTTAAATGGTTCTATTTTGGATGGTTTATTAATTGATTAATTATTTTTTGAAAGATCAAAAATATTTTTCATTTAGAAAAGTTTTTGGAATAATTAAAATTATTCCATGAAAATGGCCATTTCACTCCTTTCTCGCCCTTCTAAATTCCTCCAATAATTTTTTTCTCACTTCTAAATTATCCCCCAAGTCATTCTCACATTCTATGACAGTGTCCAATATTTTGCCTCTCCACAAAAATATTTCTCCCATTTTAAATAAATTCCAAAGTTGGAATTTATATTTATCCTAGTTTCTTTGATTTACAAAGGAACCATATTTTCTATGATTCTTCTGCACCCACAAAAATTACCCCAACAACTAGGCAGTACCCACAACCCATTTCACCAAAAACTTTGGGTTCCACAGTTCAAAATTTTCAAATTTCATCCAGTTCAAATTTGGACCAGATTCAAACTCCATGACCGAAACTTATTTTTAATGGCTCCAAAAATTCTGAAACTTTGCCAGACTCTCTTATATGCTTCAACACCTCACCACAAAAATTGTCACAAATTTCTAAAATCCCTAGCACTCTCTGTCATTTCATCATACACCTCAAGTGTGTACTGTTCATCGCTGTCAGAGATTCAGTTAACTGAATCAGTTCAGAGGGAGAGGGAGACGTTGCCGCGCACTCCACTCCATCGCCTCCCCTTCTCCTCCACGCCTCCTCTCGCCTTAAATGGATCACCGGGGACCCCCTGGTCTGTGCCCGCCCCGATAGAACTGGAGGTGGCCGGTGCAACGGCCACCGTCCTCGGCTGCGGCGGGACGAGCGGATCACCACGGCTGCCTCCGCCTTCAATCCTCTCTACTGCTCCCTCCACATACCTCTATCTCCACGCGGCACCTCCTCCGTGACACCGGAGCACCGACCAAGCCACCCAGGGCCCGCTGTCAGGTACCGGAGATTGAACGGCGTCCGCCATGACCGTACCAAGCTTATCCGTGGAGGGAGCAGATAAAGCTCGAGCTCGTCCACGCTGAGGCTTCTGGAGTACTCCACTGACCTCGTTATCCTCGCACCGCCCTTGACCACCGCCTCTAACTGCTTCGTCGGCCGGAGTTACTCCGGCGTAATCCAGTCCGCCTCGGCCGTCCTCGGATCGCCTATATAAGGCCCTCCCGAGCTCCGTTCTGGGCATCCACGACCCACACACATCCCCAATCGACTCCCCACACACTCAACCGACCTCGAGGAGGTCGGCTCCTTCCTCTCCGACCACCGATCCGCCGCCACCTTCCCCGATCAGTACGACGCCGTTAGGCCGTCTCCACCCCTAAAACTTCGCCAGTAGCCCTCTTGTCCACCATGTGATCGATTCCCCGCTTCAATTCGGCATCCCGAGCTCTCTCCGGCAAGATCCAACCTCACCCGAAACCACCGTCCGACGGCGTCGACCTCGCCGTCGTTCTGGTGCTCGCCGGCAACCACCACCGCCACCCACCGATGCGGAAGTCCACCCTAATCATGCTCCGACCATCGCCGCCTCCTAATAACCCCGGCGATCGTCGCCGGTGATCACCGCCGCCTCTTTGTTCTCACGCGCGAGCACGTTCAAATTTAAACCTGACGGGTGGACCCCACCCATCAGCGTTTTCTTTTTTTTTTGTGTTTAAAGCAAAAGCGTATTCTACTGTTTTACGCTTTCTGCGCTGAAAGGCGTATTCCGCCCAAAGCGTTTTCTTTTTAAAACGCACAGGGACCTGCCATTTTGCAGAAAGACCCCTGGGTTTAAAAGTTTAATAACTTTTTAACCACAACTCTGTTTGAATTGATTCTTTTTTTGAAATTCTTATTTTTATCTCTAGTTTTTTTAGTATTTATTTGAAAATATTTTGAGACAACTTTTGGTACTATTGCAAAAAAATTAATTTTAATTTGAATTTGAAATTTTCCAGAAAACGAAGAGGGGAACTTTGCCAGGAATTTTGAGGGATCACTTTCTAACTACTTTGATCAAGGCAAGCATTTTTAACTTGGGATATGGTGAATTGCATGCATGGTTGCATCGGTTTGGAGTTACACCGTATATGTAGTATGTCACAAGTGCATGCATGCATAGTCATATCATCTTTGCACTTGCTTGTATTCCACTCAAGAATCTGACCACCGTGGATAAGAATTGTGAGAAACCAGGAGTGTGTCTCCTGCCTTGGGACGTGCCGGTGGGCACGGGTCTCGTTTTGACATGACGGTGTCACCGTGGCATGTGAGACATGTCAGTCATAATAACAACACCTCCTGAGTCGACCTAGATCGAGTCTTGTTCTGTCACACCTAGCTAAACACCGTGCTACCACGGGTCTTCCCGCGAGGGAAGTACGGTTTAGTAAGTTGCTAACCCCTGTCCGTGTACACACCACATAGAGGGCCATGATGAGGGTTTCCACGGCCATGGACTAATGCCCGTCATCAGGTCTGGGGGCATGGGTGTATCCGGCTGGGCCGAGAGGGGGGCACCCCTTGTAATCCGCGCGTATGAATAGTGATCCCATGCTAATCAAGATGTTGGTCTCCCCGACTTAGAGTTTTTCTTGAACGATGCTTTGGGTGATTCCTGGCATCCGAAAAGTTAATCTGGTGTGTGCTGGTCAGGCGTGTTTTCAACCTAAAGACCGTAATGGGAATTAGCCAGTATCACGGTGCTGGCTAAAGAAATCTCATACATGTGGGTAAAGAGTACACCCTCTCCAGAGTTATACCTATTTGAATAGCCGTGTCTGCGGTCAAGGACGTTAGCTGGGAAGGGTCAAGTGTCGATCCCGGTGTCGGTCTTCGGAGGAAATAATTAAATTGAGCATGAATTATTTTGCAGGATAATTATTGCCACTACTGATATTGTCATGAATATTATTGTTGATATGAAGATTATTATGGACTAACCCTGTCATTTTATTTTTCTTTTCTAAGTGTCTCATGGGCTGGCTAGACTACCCGAGCACTCGGTTTTTATTTTATTTTCTAAGTGTCTCATGGGCTGGCTAGACTACCCGGGCACTCAGTTTTTATTTTTCTTTTCTGAGTGTCTCATGGGCTGTCTAGACTACCCGGGCACTCAGTTTTTATTTTCTTTTCTGAGTGTCTCATGGGCTGGCTAGACTACCCGGGCACTCAGTTTTATTTTCTTTTCTGAGTATCTCATGGGCTGGCTAGACTACCCGGATACTCATTTATTTTCAAGACCTCTCGAGGCGTCGCTTTTAGACACCCGTTTGGCATTTCTTTTCAAGACCTCTCGAGGCGTCGCTTTTAGACACCCGTTTGGCATTTCTCTTCAAGACCTCTCGTGGCATCGCTTTTAGACACCCGTTTGGCATTTCTTTTGGATTCTCGGGCGGTCCTGTCTTGCCCGATTCTCCACGTTATTCTTTTTCTTTTGGATTCTCGGGCGGTCCTGTCTCGCCCAATTTTCCATTAACTTTGTTTGTTTTTCACTAATATTTTATTTACTCATACCTCTGCACATGCGAATATTTATCATGCCATAATTAAATTTCAGCCAACATATGCATATCATTTAATCCAGCATGAGCATATGCATTCGGTATATCTTTTGTTCATAATGTTTGCGAGTACATTCCAACATACTCACTGGCTTGTCCCTGGCTATTTTATTGGCCAGACCTGGAGGAGGACGAGCTTGTGGAGGACGAGTGCGCTAGCGAGCCCGACGCTTAGAGGTGTTCCCAGTCAGTCAACCTGTGATCTTGGAGTCTACCACATGTATCATCCGCTGTGTTTCCGCTACACCAATAAAATAGCCAAGCCTCACACTGACGCTTGACTTTATTTTATTGTACCAGTGTTGTACCACCACCACACCACTATGTTATTCCACCACCGTAGTATATTGGCAAGTTTTTAATAAATTGTTGAGCACTCCGACTCAACCCTGTGTAATATTATGTATGTACTGGATATCTGTATCAAGGAAGTCCACCAGTTGTTCTGATCTTGGGGCTGGTGTGACTTGAGGCTATTCTGTGATTTATCTCAGAAATGGGCCTCACAAACCTTGGTACCAGAGCCAGGCTGACTGTAGGAAACCCTAGGCACGAACGCTAGTAATAGAGTCAGTACTAACATTTTTAGCATGCATCGCATGCATTGTAACAATTTTCCTTGGTCATCATATACTTATGACATGACTATTTGGATTTTTGTCTACTGCTGTAGATGTCTGGCGGCAGCAGTCCGTCCCAGATTCTCGCCAACGAGCCTGCGGGATTTTCCCGTCTTCTCGCCGTCATCGCTAGAGATGCGATGAGATCTCCCTCCAGAGTACACCATTTTCCCCGACAGGATCACGGACACTCCGACTATGTACCAGGCCTCGGTATATATTCGGGGTGGAAGTGCCTTGTCATATCGCAACTATCGCTCTGTGGGGAGAGTCATGCCCTCTGAGAGGCATGCTGTCCAGATGGCTGCCCGTGAAGCCATCGCTCATCTTAGGGACATTCTTCCAGTCATGCAGACACGTCCCTATCACTATCTTCCATGTCATGTTCCATACACTAGTCACTATGCTTTCTCCTGCACCGCAGGAGAAAGGGACGAGGCAATCGAGCCCCTTGTTCAGTATATCATGGCTCTGGAGTTAGTCTTCACCTCACTGGTTGACGACCATCTCGCTGCATGGATGGACTTGGCTCGTACGAGGATTCCTCGCAGGAGTGAGTTCCGTTCCCCGTCACCACGCGCTCCTCGCATTCTGACTCCACCATATGATCCCCCTACTCCACCCGTGATTCGACACTCATCCCCGAGTGATGAGGCTAGTCGCTTGGCTACACCCACTCTAGTTAGAGCATCACCGCCTACGAGCACGGTGCCACCACGAGCAAGCGTGGCATCGACAGCTGCCCGACCGGAGACCATACCCGAGGAGGAGGAGGAGGTCGAGTCTTCAGCACCTCGTCTGGGACTCACCCTCAGTGGGGCATACGCACCGCAGTCGTCTTTTATGAGAGTGCAGTTGTAAAATATTTATTTTCTGTTTCTTTTCTTTTTTGTAAGATGGCGAGTAGTAGACTGAGTGCAGCGTGCTTTGTGGACGGAGTAGCGCACTAGTTTAAATAAGTGGTCATGTAGTATACAGCTACGGCAAGCATGTTGTATAATTAAACCATGCATGTATAATCAAATCCTGCATGTATAATTAATCCTGCTTGTATAATTAAATCTGCATGTATATTATAACCTGTTAAGTCCATGCACTTACATTTTTGGGGGGCGGGGATATTATTTTCAGTCTCTTAAAAATTTATTTCCTTCCTTTATAAATTCTTTTCTCATCGGTGTTACACAAATACCCCAGAAAGAAAATGCATCGTCCCTGGACACGTTCCATGCCCAGTCTGCCAGAGGACAACTTTGCACAGATGGGAAATAATTTCACACAAGGACAGACAAGTCAGCAGAGCAATGATTCAGCATTTTCACAAGTATGCCGTCTGTATGAACAAAGCCAGTAGCAGCACCAGGAAATGATGCAGCACTTAATAAATATGGGGAATCACCAAGGACAGCATCAGCCCAGATCAAAATTATCTGAGCTACAGAGGACCAATCCAACGGTCTTTTCTCACACAGACAAACCTCTGGAGGCAGACGATTGGTTGCGTGATATGGAAAGGAAATTGGTTATAGCTCAGTGTACGGACCAAGAAAAAGTGCTATATGCTCCACACTATTTTTCTGGGACAGCAGCATCATGGTGGGAAAATATATGCCACACGCATCCCAATGGAGCAGATATGACATGGGAACAGTTTAAGGAAAACTTCCGGGGAGCACATATCCCCAACAATATTATGAAGTTGAAGAAAAGGGAATTTGAGGATCTCAAGCAGCGAGGTACCACGGTAACTCAGTACCTAGACCAGTTTACTCAGTTATCTCGGTACGCCAATGATGAGTACATGACGGAAAGCAAAAAGATGGAGAAATTTCTTGATGGGCTTGTTCCATCTCTGAAGTGCCAACTGGTGGTCCACACCTTTCCAGATTTTAAGACACTGGTAGACAAGGCGATTATACTGGAAAACAAGCACCGCAACATGAATGAAATTCGCAAACGCCGTATGACCCAGTCAGTACAGGTTCGCAACAACAGGCCCCGGAATGAATTTCAGAGGCATGTGGCACCCCGACCAACAGTTCCAACACCACGACCGCAACAGAGCTGCAGCACCTTCAACAACAGGACCAAGGACACAACGTTCCGTCCTAGCATCACTTGTTATGCCTGTGGAGAAGAAGGGCATTATGCCAGGCAATGCCCAAAGCAGGGGAATAATGTCCCGAAGCCCAACAACAATGGCCGCGGTACAAACGCAGCCCCATGGCACAGCAACCCCAACAACAATCAAAGAAAGGGACGGGTTAATCACGTGACATTTGAGGAAGCGCAGAATGCACCAGACATCGTGTTTGGTACGTTCCCTGTCAACACAATTAATGCTACAGTCTTATTTGATTCTGGAGCTTCCCATTCATTCATTTCCAAAAGATTTGCTTCGGAGAATCAGTTTTCTTTTTCGCCTTTGCCAAATTCAATGGTTATTCAGTCCCCGGAATCGAAGCAAAGCACACAGTGGTACTGCAAGGATGTGAATATTGAAATACAGGGGGTGAAGTTTTCAGCAAATCTTATTGTGTTGGAAGCAGTCGATCTGGATGTCATTTTGGGAATGGACTGGTTGACCACAAATAAAGGCTTCATAGACTGCTACAACCGTACAGTGACTCTCACTAATTGTCAAGGGAAGACAATAAAATTTGGTACAAGGAGGATTTCTACTTCACAGGGAAAATTAAATCAAGTGGATATGATAGAGTTAAGCAAGGTTCCGGTGGTTTGCGAATACCCCGACGTATTTCCGGAGGAGCTACCAGGCATGCCACCTGATCGTGAAATTGAGTTTGTTATTGAACTAGCACCTGGGACGGCACCCATTTACAAGAAGCCCTGTCGGATGGCCCCGACAGAATTGGTTGAGTTGAAGAAACAAATTAAGGAATTAATGGAAAAAGGTTATGTTCGACCCAGCTCATCACCATGGGGGTTACCGGTTTTATTTGCTAAGAAAAAGGATGGGACCCTAAGGTTATGTATTGATTACAGGGCGCTCAATATGGTTACCATCAAAAATAAATATCCACTACCAAGGATCAACCATCTGTTCGACCAACTGGCAGAAGCCAAGGTTTTCTCAAAAATAGACTTGAGGTCAGGCTACCATCAATTAAGAATCCGATCGTCAGATATACCCAAGACTGCCTTCACCACCAGATACGGATTATATGAGTTCACAGTGATGCCCTTCGGATTAACCAACGCTCCTGCTTATTTTGTACACCTCATGAACAAGGTTTTTATGAAATATTTGGACAAGTTCGTGGTTGTGTTCATCAATGATATACTTAATTAGTCCAAGACACCGGAAGAACATGAGCAACATCTTCGGATAGTCCTGGAAGAATTACGGAAAAATCAGCTATATGCCAAATTCAGTAAGTGTGAATTTTGGTTACGAGAAGTTGGTTTTCTGGGACACGTACTGACACAAGATGGAATAGCAGTGGACCCGAGTAAAGTAAAGGATGTCTTAGGGTGGAAGCAACCCACCAACATGACTGAGGTTAGAAGCTTTCTTGGTTTGGCTGGCTACTACCGACGATTTATCGAAGGATTCTCCACCATAGCCAAACCCATGACTCAGCTACTCAAGAAAGATAAAAAAAGTTTGAATGGACCGAAGCTTGCGAGAAAAGTTTCCAGGAATTAAAGAAGAGATTAACCACATCACCTGTTCTGATCGTGCCAGATGTGCACAAGAATTTTGAAATATATTGTGACGCTTCCAGGAAGGGACTTGGATGTGTATTAATGCAAGAAGGAAAGGTCGTGGCATATGCTTCAAGACAGCTACGACGACACGAAGAAAATTACCCTACCCATGATTTGGAGTTAGCAGCAGTAATACACGCACTCAAGGAATGGTGACATTACCTTCTTGGTAATCGATGCGAGATATACACGGACCACAAAAGTCTTAAGTATATCTTCACCCAGCCAGAATTAAACTTGAGACAGCGTCGATGGCTTGAGTTAATTAAGGATTATGATGTGGGAATTCATTACCACCCGGGTAAAGCAAATGTTGTGGCAGACGCCCTCAGCTGAAATCCATGCACCGACAGTGACAGTGTGCAATTCTCACAGCACGAGTTCAACCAGGAATTTGCCAAACTTAATATGGTTCTAGTCACAGAAGGAACCATTGCCCGTTTAGAAGTGAAATCAACACTGGAGGATCAGATCAAAGAAGCTCAGAAAGGACACCCCAGCATCGAAGGAATTAAGAAGAAAGTAAATTCAGGCAAGGCATCTGAATTTACCATTGACACCCAAGGAATCCTATGGTACGGAAAAAGATTATGCGTACCCAACAAGGAAGAGCTAAAGCAACAAATTTTGGCAGAAGCTCATACCACCCCGTACTCCATCCACCCAGGAGGAACCAAGATGTACAAGGATTTACAGGAAAAAATTTGGTGGCACGGGATGAAAAGGGACATAGCTATATATGTCGCACGGTGTGACTCCTGTCAGCGTATAAAGGCAGAGCACCAAAGGCCAGCAGGATTGTTACAGCCGCTCAGAGTGCCTGAATGGAAATGGGATGAAATAGGAATGGATTTTATTGTGGGATTACCAAGGTCACGACACGGGAATGATGCTATCTGGGTTATAACGGATTTATTAACCAAGGTGGCACATTTCATTCCGGTAAAGACAACATACTCGACACAGAGGCTTGCTAGGTTATACCTCTCCCGGGTTGTTTGCTTACACAGAGTACCCAAGACCATAGTCTCTGACAGAGGCACTCAGTTTGTCTCTAGGTTTTGGGATCACCTGCAGCAAGCCTTAGGGACCCAACTGGTATTCAGTACCGCATGTCACCCACAGACAGGAGGACAGACTGAATGGGTA
This sequence comes from Elymus sibiricus, assembly GCA_039707655.1. NCBI lineage: Eukaryota > Viridiplantae > Streptophyta > Magnoliopsida > Poales > Poaceae > Elymus > Elymus sibiricus. The sequence goes on from CM077666.1 coordinate 337,037,001, forward strand.
AATCAAATATTGGAGGACATGTTGAGAGCATGTGTTCTTACTTATGGGGTCAGCTGGGAAGACAGTTTGCCATATGCGGAATTTTCATACAACAACAGTTATCAAGCCAGTTTAAAAATGTCACCCTTCGAAGCCCTATACGGACGGAGATGCCGTACCCCACTCAATTGGTCTGAAACCGGAGATAGCCGAATCTTTGGCCCGAAAGTTCTCAAAGAAGCAGAAACAAAAGTGAAAGTTATCCGAGACAGACTGAAGGCAGCTCAGAGCCGTCAGAAGAGTTACTATGACCAGAAACACCGTCAGATTAGTTTTGAACCAGACGAATATGTGTATCTCAGGGTATCCCCAATGAGGGGACTACAGAGATTTAAAGTCAAGGGAAATTTGGCACCGAGATTTATTGGACCATTCAGAATAAGTGCAAGGAGAGGCAAGGTTGCCTACTAACTGGAGCTACCGGCAAAATTATCGGATGTTCATGATGTATTTCACGTGTCACAACTAAGGAGATGTGTCAGTAACCCAGAAAAGCAAGTCCAACATCAAGACCTGGACATCCAACCAGATCTTACATATAGGGAGCGTCCTATAAAGATTTTGGAGGAGTCTGAATGGACAACCCGACAGAGCGTGATAAAATTTTACAAAGTTCAGTGGAGTAATCACACCGAAGAGGAGGCAACATGGGAAAGAGAGGATCACCTGAGAACTGAATATCCGTACTTGTTTGAGGGACAGCTGAAATCTCGGGGACGAGATTTTTCTTAAGGGGGGTAGGTGTTGTAACACCCCAAAATATTTTCTTTGAATTTTTGAATCTTTTCTTTAAAAAGAAAATACTTTGAATTATTATGGCCTTCTGCTTTCTTCTGTTCTGAAAATCATTTTTAATTTTTAATTGGGTTTCAAAATTTTAAATGGTTCTATTTTGGATGGTTTATTAATTGATTAATTATTTTTTGAAAGATCAAAAATATTTTTCATTTAGAAAAGTTTTTGGAATAATTAAAATTATTCCATGAAAATGGCCATTTCACTCCTTTCTAGCCCTTCTAAATTCCTCCAATAATTTTTCTGTCACTTCTAAATTATCCCTCAAGTCATTCTCACATTCTATGACAGTGTCCAATATTTTTCCTCTCCACAAAATTATTTCTCCCATTTTAAATAAATTCCAAAGTTGGAATTTATATTTATCCTAGTTTCTTTGGTTTACAAAGGAACCATATTTTCTATGATTCTTCTGCACCCACAAAAATTACCCCAACAACTAGGCAGTACCCACAACCCATTTCACCAAAAACTTTGGGTTCCACAGTTCAAAATTTTCAAATTTCATCCAGTTCAAATTTGGACCAGATTCAAACTCCATGACCGAAACCTATTTTTAATGGCTCCAAAAATCCTGAAACTTTGCCAGGCTCTCTTATATGCTTCAACACCTCACCACAAAAATTGTCACAAATTCCTAAAATCCATAGCACTCTCTGTCATTTCATCATACACCTCAAGTGCGTACTGTTCATCACTGTCAGAGATTCAGTTAACTGAATCAGTTCAGAGGGAGAGGGAGACGTCGCCGTGCACTCCACTCCATCGCCTCCCCTTCTCCTCCACGCCTCCTCTCGCCTTAAATGGATCACCGGGGAGCCCCTGGTCCGTGCCCGCCGCCGACAGAAGAGGAGGTGGCCGGTGCAACGGCCACCGTCCTCGGCTGTGGCGGGACGAGCGGATCACCACGGCTGCCTCCGCCTTCAATCCCCTCTGCTGCTCCCTCCACCTACCTCTATCTCCATGCGGCACATCCTCCGTGACACCGGAGCACCGACCAAGCCACCCAGGGCCCGCTGTCAGTCGCCGGAGATTGAACGGCGTCCGCCATGACCGTACCAAGCTCATACGTGGAGGGAGCGGATAAAGGTCAAGCTCGTCCACGCTGAGGCTTCTGGAGTACTCCACTGACCTCGTTATCCTCGCACCGCCCTTGACCACCGCCTCTAACTACTTCGTCGGCCGGAGTTACTCCGGCGTAATCCAGTCCGCCTCGGCCGTCCTCGAATCGCCTATATAAGGCCCTCCCGAGCTCCGTTCTAGGCATCCACGACCCACACACATCCCCAATCGACTCCCCACACACTCAACCGACCTCGAGGAGGTCGTCTCCTTCCTCTCCGAACACCGATCCACCGCCACCTTCCCCGATCAGTACGACGTCGTTAGGCCGTCTCCACCCCTAAAACTTCGCCAGTAGCCCTCTTGTCCACCATGTGATCGATTCCCCGCTTCAATTCGGCATCCCGAGCTCTCTTCGGCAAGATCCAACCTCACCCGAAACCACCGTCCGTCGGCGTCGACCTCGCCGTCGTTCTGGTGCTCGCCGGCAACCACCACCACCCACCGACGCGGAAGTCCACCCTAATCACGCTCCGACCATTGCCGCCTCCTAAAACCCCGGCGATCGTTGCCGGTGATCACCGCCGCCTCTCTGTTCTCGCGCGCGAGCACGTTCAAATTTAAACCTGACGGGTGGACCCCACCCGTTAGCGTTTTCTTTTTTCTGTGTTTAAAGCAAAAGCGTATTCTGCTGTTTTACGCTTTCTGCGCTGAAAGGCGTATTCCGCCCAAAGCGTTTTCTTTTTAAAACGCACAGGGACCTGCCGTTTTGCAGAAAGACCCCTGGGTTTAAAAGTTTAATAACTTTTTAACCACAACTCTGTTTGAGTTGAATCTTTTTTTTTGAAATTCTTATTTTTCTTTGTAGTTTTTTTTAGTATTTATTTGAAAATATTTTGAGACAACTTTTGGTACTGTTGCAAAAAAATTAATTTGAATTTGAATTTGAAATTTTCTAGAAAATGAAGAGGGGAACTTTGCCGGGAATTTCGAGGGATCACTTTCTGACTACTTTGATCAAGGCAAGCATTTTTGAACTTGGAATATGGTGAATTGCATGCATGGTTGCATCGGTTTGGAGTTGCACCGTATATGTAGTATGTCACAAGTGCATGCATGCATAGTCATATCATCTTTGCACTTGCTTGTATTCCACTCAAGAATCTGACCACCGTGGATAAGAATTGTGAGAGACCAGGAGTGTGTCTCCTGCCTTGGGACGTGCCGGTGGGCACGGGTCTCGTTTTGACACGACGGTGTCACGGTGGCATGTGAGACATGTCAGTCATAATAACAACACCTCCTGAGTCGACCTAGATCGAGTCTTATTCCGTCACACCTAGCTAAACATCGTGCTGCCACGGGTCTTCCCGCGAGGGAAGTACGGTTTAGTAAGTTGCTAACCCCTGTCCGTGTACACACCACATAGAGGGACATGATGAGGGTTTCCACGGCCATGGACTAATGCCCGTCATCAGGTCAGGGGGCATGGGAGTATCCGGCTGGGCCGAGAGGGAGGCACCCCTTGTAATCCGCGCGTATGAATAGTGATCCCATGCTAATCGAGACGTTGGTCTCCCCGACTTAGAGTTTTTCTTGAACGATGCTTTGGGTGATTCCTGGCATCCGGAAAGTTAATCTGGTGTGTGCTGGTCAAGCGTGTTTTCAACCCAAAGACCGTAATGGGAATTAGCCAGTATCACGGTGCTACTAAAGAAATCTCATACGTGTGGGTAAAGAGTACACCCTCTGCAGAGTTATACCTATTCGAATAGCCGTGTCCGTGGTCAAGGACGTTAGCTGGGAAGGGTCAAGTGTCGGTCCCGGTGTCGGTCTTCGGAGGAAATAATTAAATTGAGCATGAATTATTTTGCAGGATAATTATTGCCACTACTGATATTGTCATGAATATTATTTTTGATATGAAGATTATTATGGACTAACCCTGTCATTTTATTTTTATTTTCTGAGTGTCTCATGGGCTGGCTAGACTACCCGGGCACTCAGTTTTTATTTTCTTTTCTGAGTGTCTCATGGGCTGGCTAGACTACCCGGGCACTCAGTTTTTATTTTTCTTTTCCGAGTGTCTCATGGGCTAGCTAGACTACCTGGGCACTCAGTTTTTATTTTCTTTTCTGAGTGTCTCATGGGCTGGCAAGACTACCCGGGCACTCAGTTTTTTTTTCTTTTCTGAGTATCTCATGGGCTGGCTAGACTACCCGGATACTCATTTATTTTCAAGACCTCTCAAGGCGTCGCTTTTAGACAACCGTTTGGCATTTCTTTTCAAGACCTCTCGAGGCATCGCTTTTAGACACCCGTTTGGCATTTCTCTTCAAGACCGCTCGTGGCGTCGCTTTTAGACACCCGTTTGGCATTTCTTTTGGATTCTCGGGCGGTCCTGTCTCGCTCGATTCTCCACGTTATTCTTTTTCTTTTGGATTCTTGGGCGGTCCTGTCTCGCCCGATTTTCCATTAACTTTCTTTGTTTGTCACTAATATTTTATTTACTCATACCTCTGCACATTCGAATATTTATCATGCCATAATTAAATTTCAGCCAACATATGCATATCATTTAATCCAGCATGAGCATATGCATTCGGTATATCTTTTGTTCATAATGTTTGCGAGTACATTCCAACATACTCACTGGCTTGTCCCTGGCTATTTTATTGGCCAGACCTGGAGGAGGACGAGCTTGTGGAGGACGAGTGCGCTAGCGAGCCCGATGCTTAGAGGTGTTCCCAGTCAGTCAACCTGTGATCTTGGAGTCTACCACATGTATCATCCGCTGTGTTTCCGCTACACCAATAAAATAGCCAAGCCTCACACTGACGCTTGACTTTATTTTATTGTACCAGTGTTGTACCACCACCACACCACTGTGTTATTCCACCACGTAGTATATTGGCAAGTTTGTAATAAATTGTTGAGCACTCCGACTCAACCCTGTGTAATATTATGTATGTACTGGATATCTGTATCAAGGAAGTCCACCAGTTGTTCTGATCTTGGGGCTAGTGTGACTTGAGGCTATTCTGTGATTTATCTCAGAAATAGGCCTGACAAGAAGTTATGTCAAAACTGCTCTATGTGATTTGGGAGCCGGTGTTAGTGTTATGCCTTTCTCTTTATATGGAAGACTTGATTTGAATAAGCTTACACCTACTGAAATATCTTTGCAAATGGCTGATAAATCTACTGCTATACCCATTGGAATTTGCGAGGATGTTCCTGTTGTAGTTGCAAATGTTATTATCTTAACAGACTTTGTTATACTTGATATGCCCGAGGACGACAACATGTCGATTATCCTTGGAAGACCCTTTTTGAATACTGCAGGGGCTGTTATTGATTGCAACAAAAGCAATGTTACTTTTCATGTCAATGGTAATGAGCATACGGTTTATTTCCTGAAGAAACAAACTTCAGTGAATGGTATCAATTGTATTGAAAAGGTTTCGACAATCACTATTGGGGGATTCAAATTTCCTCTTCCTACTATCAAAAAGAAATATGAAATTCTTATTGTTGGGGAGATGCATATCCCCGTTGAGGTAACTTAGTGTTATACGAAAATTCTTCGGTTTCATGTCACTCGGAAACTGTTTGTTAATAAGACTTGATCAACCTTATTAATGGATTCTTTTTTAAGGGCATGTAGTCGATGAATTTAGTAAGCACAACTTTCTGTAATCTTAGTTTGCTTTCTGTTATTTTTAGTTTAAATAAAATAAAATGCCATGATTATCCTGTTTTCTGAATTATCCGTGCAATAAAAAATGGCCCAAAAATAAAAGTGCTCATAATGCAATAAAATTTTACCATGATTTTTTCTGGAATATATGAGAATTTTTGGCACTGAGAACAACTCAGGGGGGTGCACCTGTTGCCCACAAGACAACATGGCGTGGCCACCCCCCAGGGCACGCCAAGATGCCTTGTGGGTCCCACAGGGACCCACTCACTTATCCATTCAGCCCACTTCATCTCCTACCTCCAGAAAAAATTCTTTGTAGCTCTCTCTCTCTCGTGTTCTTGCTCCCAAACTTGAGATTTTCGATCTCTTTGCTTGGAGCTCCATTTCCGAAACTGTTTTGAGGGATTGCTCCTTGGTATGTGACTCTCCCATTGCTCCAATTATTTTTTGCTTTAGTGGATTATATTTTGCATAAATTACTGCTATTGGTGCTACTAAAAATGAGCTTGCATGTTAAATTCTTTGAGTTCTAAGTAGTTTGAAAGCTTGATATAGCCTCTAGGCACTTGTATGAGTAGTTGCTATCAATCTTGTGAAGTTTTGTTAACATCTTTTTGGGGTCCAAAAATTTTCAGAAATTTGTTTGTAGGAAGATGAACATTTTCAGGAGGAGTTCTTTAAGGAGGAGGTCCTCCAAGGCATCATCGAGTGAAAGCCCAGCACGCCAATCATATGTTGAACCAAGGGCAAGTTCGGTGCGGGGTGCCGAAGCAAAATCATGTCAATGGCCGTGCAACGAGTTCATGCTAGGTGCGGGCATTAAGGAAGAATTTGACCAATATATTCACAATGCCGAGCTCTCCGCCTTCATCGTAGATAAGCCACCGCAGCACTACAACCTTACTCATTCATTCACTCAAAACTTTGAATATCATTCTCGCACTTCTAGAGTTTCATTCCATCTCTACAATAGATCTTATGCTATGCCTCTAGAAGAATTCTGTGATGCCTGCAAAATTCCATTTTGGGGTTCACTTAGTGAACCTCAACAATCTGATTATAAACTGTTTCTTAATAGTCTTTGCAATGGTGAGGATAGGGGAGTTACGCAAGCTAGGATAAAGAGCATTCACTTTCCCGCTATTCGCTACTTTGCACTTTTTAATGGCAAATGCATTGTTGGTAAACAAGAGTGTAGTGCACTTTGTGCCCCTGACCTGAGCCTTATTCACGCTGCTTTAACGGGTAGCAGACACTATAATCTTGGGGCCATTGTTGCACGTAGGTTGCATCGCAACTCGGGTAATGGTGATTTATATGGAGGAATTTATGCCTCCCGAGTAGCTGCAAGGCTAGGGGTCTCGCCCAGGCCCAATGATCCTCTTTTACCTGATAAATATCTGAATTTTGAGGCAATGCAGAACCATGAATTCATTAAGCGCAACACTCGCAGTTATGATTATAACTTGATATTCGATAAATATCATTTTGTGCTTGTTGTCTTGCCTGCTCCTGTCCACTTTGATTTCTAGAACAAACAGAGATATTGTCTTGCTGAGAATGGGGTGCATGAGTACAACGCGGCAGTTGCAGCTGCCCGTCTGGCTGAGGAGGCGGCTTAGAACGCCTCCGCGAGCTACCACTTCGATTATTATCCTGGACAGCCATGGCAGTAGACCAAGCTAGGCCAAAAGCCTAAGCTTGGGGGAGTACGTATCTCTCACTGACATTATATTCATGTTCACACATTCATTCCAGTTGTCGGTGTTCATACTTTTTCATTGTATCATTCATGTTAGTTTTATTTTTGATTTCTTCTTGTGTGTTTGAAAAACTTCAAAAACCCAAAAATATTTCTCGCTTCTTTTCGGTTTTTCTTTCCTGTTTGTTAGTTCGTAGTATTAAAAGAAAACCCAAAAATATTTCTCGTTTCTTCTTTTACTTGTTGGGAGTTCTCCCATGTAAATAGTTTTTCTCGCTTTTCGTTTTTCTTCTTTAATTTGCTTTCTTCAGAAAAAACTAAAAACTCCAAAAATATTTCAGTGTGTTTCTCTGAATTTCTTTTCTTTTCATTAAGTTGTCATAGGGAGGAGACCACGATGAAAATGATGAGTGGCTCTCATATGCTTTAATGTTGATCTAATGAAGAGCCAATATTACCTTGTCTTCTTCCTTGAATAAAATGTTTGCAGATTTCAGCTTAGTCCACAGCACACTTGCACTATTATTATTTTCACACCCATATTGAAAGGCAATAATGACGATGATTTGATGAAGTGATCGTGGCAAGGAAAAGCTGGTATGAACTCTTCTTGTTTTTGTTTTTGTAAATATGTTTAACTCAGTACCCATGATTCAACATATTATGAGTAAAGATGTTTGTGATGACAATTAGAGATTATAGTTGTTCATGCCATGCTTAAGTAGCTAGGAGTGGATAATGATTTATCTTGGATGTCAGCAAGCATTAAAATGGTTATGATGTAGTATGTCAATATGGTATCCTCCTCTGAATGTTTCAAGTGGCTTGACTTGGCACATGTTCATGAATGTAGTTGATTCAAAACCAACATAGCCTCCACGATATTTATGTTCAGGGTGATTATATCCTACTCATGCTAGTATTCAATGTTAATTATTCTCAATGCATGATCATGACCATTTTCGCTCTCTAGTTGGTCACTTCTCAACCTATTTGCTAGCCTTCACTTGTACTAAGCGGGAATTCTGCTTGTGCATCCACAATCCGTAAACCAAAGTTGTTCCAGATGAGTCCACTATATCTACCTATATGCGGTATTACTCTGCTGCTCCAAGTAAATTTGCATGTGCCACCTCTAATCATTCAAATAAACATCCGTTTTGTGTGCCCGTACCGCTCATGGAGCGACAGGGGGCGGTCAATATCTTCCATGCTAAGTGGGTTATTCTCATATGAGTGTTTATTCACTTGTCATTGCACGAGAGAGGCTGGTATTTGGGATGCCCAGTCCCATGCTCGAAATCAAAAAATATATAATGCAAACAAACTCCCCCGGAAAGTTGTTGGTATGGAGGGCACCCGAGGATTCGGCTAGCCATGGCTTGTGTTAGTATGGTGGAGGGGGAGTAAACTTTGCCTTTCCGCTTGGGAACCGCCTATAATGTGTTTAGCATGGAAGATATTGAAAACTCTCGGTCGTGACGTTGACAGGAAAAGTACACCTCCCAAAATTATTTTTCATCTCTGATTTAAACTTCGAGCTCTGGCACCTCTGCAAATCCCTGCTTCCCTCTGCGAAGGGCCTATCTATTTACTTTTATGTTATTTACTTTATGTATTTTAATTTTATTGCTGAGTCTCACCTTCTTGCACTAAGCGCCAATCCTGAGAGAACTATTGTCATCCTTATGCATTGAGTATAGTTAATGTTGTGTACATCATGACTGGATCTCTTCTACCCTGAATTACAATGTTTAGTGGCTGCTTGAACTTTGGAGGTGCTGTGCATTTATGTTTTGTGGTCTCAGAAAGGGCTAGCGAGATACCATGTTATCATATTATATCATGATTGTTTTGACAAATTGTTGGCGTTTGAGATATGTTATTATTGCTCTCTAGTTGATTATGCCATTGATATGAGTAAATGTAGTTTTTAAGTGTTATTATGAGCATGGTTAGTTCATGATCTTTGCTGAAAACCTGGGTACTATTTAAGCCTATATACGGATACAAGAACAAAAGAGTTCATAAAAGTTTTTCTTTATCACTTTCAGTTTGTCAACTGAATTGCTTGAGGACAAGCAATGAGTTAAGCTTGGGGAGTTGATACGTCTCCGTCGTATCGACTTTTCCAAACACTTTTGCTCTTGTTTTGGACTCAAATTTGCATGATTTGAATGAAACTAACCCGGACTGACCCTGTTTTCAGCAGAACTACCAAGGTGTTGTTTTTGTGCAGAAATCAAAGTTCTCGGATTTGGACAAAACTTTTTGGAGAATTTTTATGGAATATATAAAAATTATTGCCGCAAGAATCAACAGAAGAGGGGCCACCTGTTACCCACAAGGCAACAGGGCGCGACCCTCCTAGGGCGCGCCCTGATGCCTTGTGGGGCCCACAGGCGGCCGTCTGACCTAATTCCAACGCTATAAATTCTCTTTCCCTGAGAAAAAAATAAAAGAAGAAGTTTCATCGCGTTTTACGATACGGAGCCGCCGCCACCTCCTGTTCTTCATCGGGAGGGCTGATCTGGAGTCCATTCGGGGCTCCGGAGAGAGGGATTCGACGCCGTCGTCATCATCAACCATCCTCCATCACCAATTTCATGATGCTCACCACCGGGCGTGAGTAATTCCTTCCTAGGCTTGCTGGACGGTGATGGGTTGGATGAGATTTATCATGTAATCGAGTCAATTTGTTAGGGTTTTGATCCCTAGTATCCACTATGTTCTGAGATTGATATTGCTATGACTTTGCTATGCTTAATGCTTGTCACTAGGGCCCGAGTGCCATGATTTCAGATCTGAACCCTTTATGTTTTCATGAATATATTTGTGTTCTTGATCCTATCTTGCAAGTTATACGCACCTATTACGTGTCATGATCCGCATACCCCAAGGTGACAATAATTGGGATTCTTTCCGGTGATTGCCGTAGTTCGAGGAGTTCATGTATTCACTAAGTGCTAATGCTTTGTTCCGGTTCTCTATTAAAAAGAGGCCTTAATATCCCTTAGTTTCCTTAAGGACCCCGCTGCCACGGGAGGGTAGGACAAAAGATGTCATGCAAGTTCTTAATTACTATAAGCATGTATGACTATATACGGAATACATGCCTACATTACATTGATGAATTGGAGCTATTGTGTATCGCCCTACGTTGTGACTGTTATATGATGAATATCATCCAACATAATTATCATCACCGATCCAATGCCTACGACTTTCTCATATTGGTTTCTGCTAAGTTACTTTGTTACTACTGCTTTACACTTGCTACAAACTATTACTGTTACTATTGTTACTACTGTTACTGCTATCAAAACTATTATATTATTGTGCTACTAAATACTTTGCTGCAGATATTTTATCTCCAGGTGTGGTTGAATTGACAACTCAACTGCTAATACTTGCAAATATTCTTTGGCTCCCCTTGTCTCGAATCAATAAATCTGGGTGAAATACTACCCGCGAAAACTATTGCGATCCCCTATACTTGTGGGTTATCAACCCTGGCTGGAGATCATGAATCTGAACCCAAAGATTGAGGTGGTTGAGCACAATAGTGGATGGCTTGGTGAACCAGTCATATGGTGCGTGTAGGAGATATGCCCTAGAGGCAATAATAAATGTTATTATTTATCTTCTTGTTTGTAATTATGTTTATATTCCGTGCTATAACTGCTATGGTTCTCGAGTCTGCAATAACCACGAGGCTCGGAGGAAGACTCATATGCACGTGTGGAATTATAAACGGTAAAATGTATTCCTAGTCTGGCCTCTAAGACTAGCTCAAGTGTTGCATGATGGTTCTGTTTTCCTGATCATGGGCATGACTATGCTGGCAACTTTGAGGGCACAATGTTAGGAGAACACTTGTGTTGAATCGACCCGACTTGATGTTATGCTATGAGATACATTCGTCACAAGTTAATGATTAATAACATAGAGAAAGTTAACGTTTGCATAATTCCTTAGACCATGAGAGTATCGAGTTCCTTCATGCTTGATTCATGAACTTTGGGGTTTGTTAAACGTCATCCGTAACTGGGTGGCTATTACCGCGGCTTACGGGTTCATGGGAAAGTATGACAAGGGACTTGATAGCTCAAGATTGAGATTTGCTCCTCCGACGATGGAGAGATATCTCTGGTCCCTCTCGGTGTTACAGTATCCATCATCGTCTGGCCAGACACAATGTGATTTGATCATAGGGATGCCGGAACACGGGAACGAAAAGAGAACAAAACCAGTAACGAGGTAACTGGCATTGTGGACTAGTGTTGATCCACGGGGATGCCAATAAATCTCACCTCGGGTATTTGTAACATATCGCGAAGCAAAAGGAATAGCACAGGGCAACTAGAGGTTCACTCGAATATTCATTCGTGTGGGTATAGGGGTCAATATGGGTGTCCACGGCTCCGATGTTGATCATTGATCGGAAAGTGTTCCGGGTCATGTCTATACTTCACTGAACCTATAGGATCACACGCTTAAGGGTCATCTATCTGCTGAATACTAGACAGGGAGTCTGAGAGAAAGTCACCGGAAAAGTTTCGGAGACAACGGAAACGTTCTGGAGAGAGCACCGTAATAGTTTCGGTAAAACTGAAAAGTTGTTTCAGGGTATACCATTAAGTCAAATTGGTTTCGGCACATGCCTGGAAATTCTTGGAGGGTGCCAGAATTGTTCTGGGAACTTCTGGATTTTTTCGGAGAAAAAACCCAGAAATGTTCCGGAGCTGCCGGAACTGCTTTGTTTGCTTTTCGCAGATGAAAATCACTAATCCGAAATTGTTTCGGAACGCGTCCAAAATCATTTTAGTGGATACTAGAATTGTTCTAAGACCCACAGAAATATTTTTGGATTTAACGGTCACGGAAAAATGTTTCCATGAATAGTGAAAGTGCTTTTTGGATTACTTTTTGGAAAGCCACCTTTTAGGGCTTTTGTCAAGCTTCTAGAAGGAAAGACTTAGGGACTAAGGAACCCCTTTTGGGAGGGTCCCACTAGGGGTGGCCGGCCAAGGATGCTCCTCCATAGAGCTCCTTTGCCTCCCCATTATGCGCTTCATGTGTGACATTTGCATGGGCATTTTGGGTTTTTTGTGTGCCAATCCTACCCCTTGGGTTTCCTATAAATAGAGGTGGAGAGGTGCTCTCCAGACTCACTCCTTTCTAACATACAAGTGCCATGCATGATCTCGCTTCTTCTCTCCCTCCCACGAAAAGAGTTTCGTAGAGCCGAAAGGCTGTCTGGGTTCCGGTGGGAACTAGTTCTGGACGGCGAAGCCCTGCAGGATAGATGACACCGTATGTGTGCAACCCCGTAGAGAGGACCTAGGTTCGATCTTTTGGCCCGAGGGGCTGTTCGAGAGTGCCTCCCGAAGGGCTGTCCGAGTGACCGTCCGAGTTTTGAGGGTCCTCCAGAAGGGTTGTCCGTGACACCGTCCGAGGGACTGTCCGACCGCCTCCCGGAGGGCTGTCCGATGAGCATACAAGGGAGAACATCCTCGCGGTTGGGAGGTTATAAATCCTATCTACGGGGATCTGCACCAACGATCGTCATCAACTCTATTTCCGCTGCGCTACGAGTCAGTAACGAAAAGATCAAACCTTGTATGTAGTCTCCATAGTGGTCCTGGGATGGTGCGTAGGTCGGAAAATTTTTGTTTTCTGCTGCGTTACCCAACGGTGGCATCATGAGCCGTGCTATGCGTAGATGCAGGTTGCGATCTAGAATACATAGAGATGTATGGGTGTTGCACAATATAATTTGTAGTAGATGAGTTCTATTACTGAAAATTATTTGTGCGGGTAGCAGATGAAATCTGTTACCCGATGTTCTTGTTGCTTCCCTGAAATTTGCGTATTTCTGATCTTGATAACGGCATGGTGGAGTTTCAAAGTTCTGGCAATCTGCGATCCTGATTGATCAACGAAGTGCTAACAATTCATTGAATTCCACCATAGTTAAATAGAAAGATGAAATTTCGCAGACGAAAGGGCAATGCAGATATGATCTGCACGGGGGTCATGCGTATGACGAAGTTCAGTATGGGGCTCAAGATTTTATTATCTCGTGTTTCATACACCCCACAATGTTAATCTAGCGACTTGGATAATCATGCTTGATGATGAACGTTGGTAGCTTCGGTTTGTTTCGAAACCGTAGAAGCCACGAAAATAAATTTTTGCATGAACCGATTAGAAGCGTCTAACTTGGTTTTGCAGGATGGTTTGCATGTGCATGTGATGTGGTATAGCAGTGCTCATATTAATTTGATTATGTATGAGATGACTATATAATGTAAATTAACATGACCTGCGTGTCATGATTCGGCATGATGGCTGGAGCCATATGATTGTCACTTTAATGACCTGCGTGTCAACCTTAAGTAATACACTTATTTTATTAGCTATAGAGATAGCAATATTATCTAGTGCATCGACAAGGTGGTGGCAAAACTTCGCGAAGGCGAACACCGACGCGAATGCCAAAGACGAATAAATACAAGACTTCTCCGTCAGAAAGGGCTATACCATATCATGCTATTATGAATTGCCTGAGATGTTTATCCCTTTGATGCACCCTTTTTGATTGCGCGGTAGTCGCTTTTATTAGGGTGATCTCTCACAAAATATCAAGTAGTTAGTGTTCTCCCAAGTGTAGCACCGTCACGGCACCTATCTTCTCGGAGTGCGTCATGTTTCCATGAGTACAAACGATTAGAGAAGTGTGAGGCAGGTGAGTTGAGACCTCGCAGCGAGATCACTTGGTTGTCTTGACATTCTGGCAAGAAAGTCATGAGCTCGGAACACGCGCATCGAAAGATAAACAAGAGTCACATAGAGATGTGATCGGCAAGTTGGCCTACCGATTGAAGTTCCCGTCAACAGTGATGTTCCCATCAATGGCGTTGAATTAAAATGCAGATCTTGAATCACTCAAAATTAATTATGAGAGATATTGATTTGAGTGGGAGCGCACTGTAGAATTAACTTGTTTAATTCTTAGTGCAATTAATTATGAACACTGTCTAAGTGTGATTTGCATAATGGTTGTAGAATAATGGCTCGCGTTTCCACCTTCCCTGTTAAAATTGAATAAGCTGTTAAATATCTGGTTAAAACTTTACGGTTGGTAACGTAATGTGAGGATTGTCCTCAAAAGTGCCGAGAAGGACTTTGTCCTATCGCATGCTTTTGGTATTCTCCCGCTAAAGCTATGGATAAAGTGACTCTCGTCCTTCGATCCAAAAGCTAGAATTCCGTTACGGTCAAGTGCAATATGTTTGCTTCCATGAGACCCGAACTTCAAAAGTTTGGGATAGCTATGTGATATTCATGGAACTGAAAATCATTTTCAAACACAAACAAAGGCTAAAAGATATGTGATATCCAAAGCAATGTTTGTTTTGCAAAGTATTAGTAAAGTGTTTACTGGGCATTTGACTGATGAGAGAGGGATCCAGAAGAACGCCTATCATATGATGAAGGTGAATAAAACAAACAACTTAAAGAGAAAGGAAATGTCCAAAGGGTGTTAGTGTGACTTACACACCTAGGAAGTCCGGGGCTAACACCACTCTTAAAGTTGGGTGCTTCTTCTGAGAGTAGGAGAAATACTAAAAGTTAAACTGTTAGATGTATAAAGGCAAAAAGAGAGAAGACTGGAATATCCAGCTCATGTATGAATGTCATACAAGTTATTGATGTATAGAAAGGCTGGTCAAAAGAAATAGTTCTTGGGAATTATGATTAAACATGTTAATCACTGATTCTTGGGTATTGTGAGTTAATCACAGAGATACCCGCTCGATTGCATTCTGTTGCGACTCGATGCAAGAACTACTACGGCCTAAAAGACTGGCCGGAGTGAGGTTCAGATACGCGCTGGGAACATAGTAAATGTTACTATACATTCCATCGGTGTATTACCTATGTATTTATTTTCATAATTCATTTTTGGAGTTTCATACACTCTAGCTCATTGCATAAAGTATCTTGCAAGAAGGTTGTTCATAAGAGAACTTTCATGTTCCGTGTTATGAATAACATAAGGGCCATACTTTCATTATGAATGAGATGTATGTTATGAATATTGATAATAATACATTACCTCTGTATTTACCTTCATAATTCATTTTATAGTTTTACACACTCTAGCCCATTTGCATAATGTTTGTTGCAAGAGTGTTGTTCATAAAAGAACAATTGTTGTTCAGTATTATGAATAACATAAGGGCCATACTTCCATCAGGGATGGGATGTATGTTATGAATATTGATGGTAACCTGATACATCCATAACACTGTCGCTAAATGTCGCAAGACTAAAAGAATACCACACATGTGTGGCACTGCATTTGGTCACATTGGAGAAACCCGCGTGAAGAAATTCCATAATGATGGATTTTGAAGTCGTTTGATTATGAATCATCTGACACTTGCAACTTTCCTCCAAAAAGTGAAGTGACTGAAATACCGTTCACAGGCCATAAGGAATGAGCAACGAACTTATTGGTAATCATACATTTTGATGTATGTAGTTCAATAAAGGTTATTGCTAGCAGTGGATTTGTCTATCTTCAAAAATTGACTCAAATAGATATATGGATATTTGCTTGATGAGACGTAAGTCTGGATCTTTTGAAATCATTCGAAAGGTTTTCAACATGAAGTAGAAATTATTGTAACAAGAAAATTATGTTTCTGCAAACTAGATTGCCGAAAGGAATATTTGAGTTACAAGTTTAGCGAATGTCTGATGAGTTGTGAAAAGAGTTTCATAACTTACACCTCACGGAGCACCACTGTGAGTGGAATATCCATGAAGATGTAATCAAACCATTTATGACATGGTAAGATCAAAGATGACATAAATCAATTTGCCATTATCCCTTTTAAAAGTAATGTTTTAGAGACTGCGGCTTTTACACTGAAAAGAGCGCCATCAGATCTGTTGAAATGACTCCATGGTATGGTACACCCAACCATGTTATGTCTTTTCTTAACATTTGGAATATGGGGCTTGTGTAAAATATTTACAAACCTATTCCAAATCAGACAAGTGCTACTTTGTAGGTTATCCCAAATTGTTGGGTATTCCTCCCTCACTATACCGAGGCAAAAAGGTTTGCCACAAAGAACGGTATGATTTTGTAGAAAATGGTTCTTACAAAATAGTGAGTGGGAGGACAGTGCAACTCGACGAGATAACAGTATCTTCATCATCAGTTCAAAGAAAAGAAACCTTGGAAGTAATTCCAGAGTTTCCTACTGCGACTGATACAGAAGCCTCTACATGAGATGTATGGACTTCGGTCGAACTTGCAACTGAACCACGTAGGCAAAACTCGTGCAAACCTCTTAGGTGCGCAAGCGAGATATTGTTGTTACACAACAGTATACCTACGATACACAAGGAAGCGTTGATGGGCCCTGACTCCGGAATTGGCTAAATGCCAATATAATCCGAGATAGTTTCCATATAAATGATTCAAGATTATATCTTGATAAACCCTTCGGAAGACTTAGAGTCTAACGAACATTAATGGAACTATAAACTGATGTGGATAAAATGTTTTATCCATAAAGCTCGACTTGTTGCAATAACAAATTCAAGGAGTTGACTACGATGAGATTGTCTCACCGTAGCGATGCTTAAAGTCAGATCGGGTTAAGCTAGCAATTAATACATATTTCAATCTTGAGATATGATACATGGATGCCAAAAGGATTTCCATGTGATGAAAATGCAACCTAGGACTTGCATGTGATACAGTCCAAAGTATTTTGCCAATCCAGAGGATGCTAGTGAGTATGCAAACTTCAGAGTTCCAGCAATAGACAGAAGAGAGCAAAATGGAGTTGGAATCTTCGTTTTTGATGAAATAGTCAAAAGATTTTGATTTCATCAATGGATAACGAAGATGCTTGTGATTACAAGAAAGTAAGTGGGAGCATAATAATATTTCTAAAAACTTTGTGTGCTTGGCACATTGTTGATTGGAAATAATATAAATTTCTTGACACGAATTAGGACTTCATTGAAAATAGTTTTTCGATGAAGTGCTTGGGCTAAATAGCCTTGATATTAGGCATATTTATCTACGAGATAGAATTGCCTAATAGGCTAAGCCAAAAATACATATTGACAAGATGCTAAAACAGTTTAGCATAAGAACGCCAAGGAGTGATTCTTGCCGAAGTCACATGGAAAGAGTTTTGCAAGACTCGGTGTCCCAAAACACTGCTGAGAAAAATACATGATGGAGATTCCACACACTTTTGTGTTTGGATTAATCATGTATTCCATGGTATGTAAAACAACCAGATATGTCCAGTACTCCCAAGGAGTTGCGAGTAAAGATACCAAAGTGATCAAAGTACTGATCATGAGACAACAGTGAAAATTGTCATTAAGTACTAAAGTAGCACTGATGACATGTTTTCTCGCAAGCAGAGTTTATGAAGTGTTTGTTGTAAAGTTGTTACATCGATACAGTCTTCATCAATGCTCCATGCGATTTTCGATTTAAGTTATGGGTTTTGTGTAATACACGATATGGTGGCATGGTGTTTGAAAATCGTTCCAAATAGGTTACTGTGGCGAATTCTATAACAAAGGCTAAGTATGTTGCCGCTTTCAAAGCGACATAGAAGATGTTGAATCGTACAGTTCGTTCATGAACTTGGTATGGTTCCAAGATGGCTTTGGTCAATGGAACTCTATTGAAGATAGTTGCTCCATAGCTCAGTCTGAGGAATCAAGGTTTGACCAGTGATTCACATATATACGAAGCCAAGTCCACACAAAATATGAATTTTGTGAAAGCATGAAAACGCGAGGATATGCAGAGATACACACGGAACTGAAGTTGTCAGATCCGTTGGACATCAGACTATACCACAAGCGAAGCATATTTTACACCAGTATGCCATAGGTGTAAAGTGTTTTAGCATTGGCTAGATTATTGACTCTAGTGCAAGTGGGAGTCTGTAGGAGATATGCCCTAGAGGCAATAATAAATGTTATTATTTATCTTCTTGTTTGTAATTATGTTTATATTCCGTGCTATAACTGCTATGGTTCTCGAGTCTGCAATAACCACGAGGCTCGGAGGAAGACTCGTATGCACGTGTGGAATAATAAACGGTAAAATGTATTCCTAGTCTGGCCTCTAAGACTAGCTCAAGTGTTGCATGATGGTTCTGTTTTCCTGATCATGGGCATGACTATGCTGGCAACTTTGAGGGCACAATGTTAGGAGAACACTTGTGTTGAATCAACCCGAATTGATGTTATGCTATGAGATACATTTGTCACAAGTTAATGGTTAATAACACAGAGAAAGTTAATGTTTGCATAATTCCTTAGACCATGAGAGTATCGAGTTCCTTCATGCTTGATTCATGAACTTTGGGGTTTGTTAAACGTCATCCGTAATTGGGTGGCTATTACGGCGGCTTACGGGTTCATGGGAAAGTATGACAAGGGACTTGACAGCTCAAGATTGGGATTTGCTCCTCCGATGATGGAGAGATATCTCTGGGCCCTCTCGGTGTTACGGTATCCATCATCGTCTAGCCAGACACAATGTGATTTGATCACAGGGATGCCGGAACACGGGAACGAGAAAAGAGAACAAAACCGGTAACGAGGTAGCTGGCATTGTGGACAAGTGTTGATCCATGGGGATGCCAATAAATCTCACCTTGGGGATTTGTAACATATCGCGAAGCAACAGGAATAGCACACGGCAACTGGAGGTTCACTCGAATATTCATTCGTGTGGGTATAGGGGTCAATATGGGTGTCCACGGCTCCGATGTTGATCATTGATCGGAAAGTGTTCCCGGTCATGTCTATAATTCACCGAACCTATAGGGTCACATGCTTAAGGGTCATCTATCTGGTGAATACTAGACAGGGAGTCTGAGAGAAAGTCACTGGAAAAGTTTCGGAGACAACGGAAACGTTCCGGAGAGAGCACCGGAATAGTTTCGGTAAAACTGAAAAGTTGTTTCAGGGTATATCATTAAGTCAAATTGGTTTCAGCACACGCCTGGAAATTCTTGGAGGGTGCCAGAATTGTTCTGGGAACTTCTGGGATTTTTCGGAGAAAAAACCCGGAAATGTTCCGGAGCTGCCGGAACCGCTTTGTTTGCTTTTCGCAGATGAAAATCACTAATCCAAAATTGTTTCGGAACACGTCCAAAATCATTTTAGTGGATAATGGAATTGTTCTAAGACCCACTGAAATATTTTCGGATTTAACGGTCACGGAAAAATGTTTCCATGAATAGTGAAAGTGCTTTTTGGGTTACTTTTTGGAAAACCACCTTTTAGGGCTTTTGTCAAGCTTCTAGAAGGAAAGACTTAGGGACTAAGGAACCCCTTTTGGGAGGGTCCCACTAGGGGTGGCCGGCCAAGGATGCTCCTCCATGGAGCTCCTTTGCCTCCCCATTATGCCCTTCATGTGTGACATTTGCATGGGCATTTTGGGTTTTTTGTGTGCCAATCCTACCCCTTGGTTTTCCTATAAATAGAGGTGGAGAGGTGCTCTCCACACTCACTCCTTTCTAACATACAAGTGCCATGCATGATCTCGCTTCTTCTCTCCCTCCCACGAAAAGAGTTTCGTAGAGCCGAAAGGCTGTCTGGGTTCCGGTGGGAACTAGTTCTGGACGGCGAAGCCCTGCCGGATAGATGACACCGTATGTGTGCAACCCCGTAGAGAAGTCGTAGGTTCGATATTTTTGCCCGAGGGGCTGTTCGAGAGTGCCTCCCGAAGGGCTGTCCGAGTGACCGTCCGAGTTTTGAGTGTCCTCCCGAACGGCTGTCCGTGACACCATCCGAGGGACTGTCCGACCGCCTCCCGGAGGGCTGTCTGACGAGCAGACAAGGGAGAACATCCTCGCGGTTGGGAGGTTGTAAATCCTAGCTACGGGGATCTGCACCAACGATCGTCATCAACTCTACTTCCGCTGCGCTACGAGTCGGTAACGAAAAGATCAAACCTTGTATGCAGTCTCCATAGTGGTCCTGGGCTTGTGCGTAGGTCGGAAAATTTTGTTTTCTGCTGCGTTACCCAACAGTGCGAACAAAACTATTACCTGGAAACGTGCATGGCCCCTCGCAAGTCACCGTCTCCCAACCACAGACAGAAGAATTGCTTGACAAACATGTTCTCTGGAAGAGTTTTGATCTTGACATCCCTCACCAAATCCCATTAAGTCTGCATGTTCTTGAAGAACCAGTAGTTGTTGAAGTCCCTATCCATATGAACCCGTACAATCAAAAGCCATCGAGTTTCCTCTTTGGGAGGCGCTTATTCCTGTTCGAAGACAACATCGTCGAGATCTTCCTCACCCAGACCTAGCTCCCGCATCATATGAACGGTGGGGAACATTGAGAAGGAGAAGGTAGATCTCAACGTCGCTGAGATGACAAGAGGGTGATAAACCCTAGCTAGAGGGAAACCCACCTAGCGATGCTGTCAGGCTCAACCTTTTTTTAGGGAAGCTCTCAGGCTCTTTTTTGAGAATTAGCTCTCAGGCTCAACTGAACTCTCTAAATGTGCGCCTAAGGCAGGCCCAATGCTAAAAAAGGACAGCCCAGTCGGGATACATTAAGTATAGGCTTCTAAATAGTGCAGCCCTATACGTCGAGAGAGCAACTAACTTAGGGGTACCCCTTGCGGGACCCCCTCAAGGGTCACTTTTGGTGGGCTGAGAGCGTGCCACTTGGCACGCTCTCAGCCACCGCCATGTGTCGCGTGCTGAGCGCTCCCTCTGAATTTTGTTTTCTTATTTTTCTGTACGCATTTTCAGGTTTTAGATGTTTTTTTTTCGGCTTTTCGGTTTTTGGCTGGTTTTCCCTAGGTTTTGGGCAAAAAAATATCTCGAAAAAATGCATTTTTTTTGTGAGAGGCAGGTTTGTTTCTCGTGGAGGCACATGTTTGCTTCCGCGAGAGGCACAGCTCGGAAAAGAAAAGAAACGTGTTTTTCTTCTTCCGTGAGAGGCACAGATTTGCTTCTCGTGGAGGCACAGGTTTGCTTACGCGAGAGGCACCTCTCGGACAAAGAAAAAAACACGTTTTTTTTCTTCCACGAGAGGCACAAATTTGCTTCTCGTGGAGGCACACGTTTGCTTCCGCGAGAGGCACCTCTCGGACAGAGAAAAAAACACGTTTTTTTTCTTCCACGAGAGGCACAAATTTGCTTCTCGTGGAGGCACACGTTTGTTTCCGCGAGAGGCATAGTTGTGCCTCATAGAAAAAGAAAACCTGTGTTTTTTTCTTCCGCGAGAGACACAGATTTGCTTTCATGACAAGCACAGTTGTGCCTCTCAGAAAGGAAAAAAAGTGTGTGTGTGGGTGGGGGGGAATCGTGCTTCCGGCTTGGGTTTTTTTCCTTCCAGTTTTTTTCGTGAAAAGAAAGTTTGTCGAAATATATTAACATGGGATCTAGTTTCGAAGATCTCAACGCGAGAAATTCAATGGTGAAAACGGTTCATGATTTGGACGCACTGTAGCATCCAGTTTACTGTAGCGCCCCGCTTTTTTTGCTTAGTTTTTATTTTGAACATTTTGAAAATATGAATATGTACGCTGAACAATTTTTTAATACGCATTGAACGTTTTGTAATGCGTGTTGAACAATTTTCGAATATGCATTGGACATTTGTGTAATGTATGTTGAACAATTTTTTAATACATTTTTCATCAAGTTTGGATTGCATACCATGAGTGTCACGTGGTAGCATTTTTTTTAATACACATTGAACATTTGTGTTATATACTTAATACTTTGAAAAAATTCAAATACACAGTGAACATTTGTAGTATTCGTTGAACGGATTCTTAATATACGATAAACATTTTTATAATGCACGGTGAAATTTCTGTAACATACCGTGAACATTTTCTTAGTATAGTACTCAAAAAAAAAGAGAAAAGGAAAAATTAAAAAGAAAAAGAAAAAAGAGAGAAAAAAAACAATGAAACCCGATGGTGGGCCGGACCAAACTGGGGCGTTAGGGAGGGGTGGGCACCCCCTATGCCTCACTTATAGCGAGACATAGGGAACCCTCGCGTCAAGCCGAGCGCGAGATGGGTCAGCCCAGACACGCGGGAGGCTACAGCCTCATTTTTTCACGTTTTTTGTTTTCATTTCTTTTTCTTCTTTTATGTTCGTTTATACTAAACATTATAAATATTTTTAAAAATGTTAACAAAGCATTTGAAAAAAAATTAAATGTGTATAGAGAAAATGTTTCTCATGTATACGAAAAATGTATACAAAAAATATGCAATGTGTGTGAAAAAAGTTGATTATGTATTTAAAAAATGTTAATCCATGCATTTGAAAAAAGTTAAACAAGTATTTCAAAAATGTCAATCAAGCATTTGAAAAATGTTAAATGTGTATAGAAAAAATGTTGATCATGTATTCAAAAAATGTTAACCTTGTATTTGAAAAATGTTAATAAAGCATTTCAAAAATGTTAAATGTGTATAGAAAAAATGTTGACCATGTATTAAAAAAATATTAAACTTGTATTGGGGAAATGTTGACCATGTATTCAAAACATGTTAAGCTTGTATTTGGAAAATGTTAATCAAGGATTTGAAAAAAATGTTAAATGCGTATAGAAAAAAAGTTGATCATGTATTCAAAAAATGTTAATCTGGTATTTGAATTTTTTTAATCAAGCATTTTAAAAATGTTAAATTTGTAAAGATAAAATGTTGATCATGTATTCAAAAAATGTTAATCTTGAAACAGTGAAAACATGAGAGAAAACAAAAGAAAACAAATGAAAAACGAGAAAGAAAGAACTAAAAGTGAAGAAAAAATATAGAAAATAAAAAAAAGTCTGTGAAAACCGAGAAATAAACAAAGAAAACCGAAGAAAAACAAAAACAAAGAGGAAAGAAAATAAAAAACAGAGAAAGAGAAAAAACCGGTGAAAAAAAAGAAAAAGAAAAAACGAAAAACCGAAAAACATGTGAAAAACCGGCTCTTTTCCCTCAAGTTTGCCGTGCCCTACTAATTTAACATGAACCCGGCGGGTGATTCAGTGGCTAGCAGCCCTACGCTGCAACCAGGAGACCTGGGATGGATCACGGGGTGCTCCATTTTTCTTCTCTATTTATTTTCAGTATGCGCTAATGGGTCGGTCCGTTATTGTAGACGCTTCAGACGAGAGCTCCTTCCGTCTTGCTATAAGCAAGACATTGGAGAGCAACTAATTAAGGGGTACCTCTTGTGGGAGTCCCTCAAAGGTCACTTTTGGTGGGCTGAGAGTGCGCCACTTGATGCGCTCTCAGCCGCCGCCACGTGTCGCGTATTGGGCGCTCCCATGAGATTTTGTTTTTATTATTTTTCGTAAGCGTTTTCGGACTTTATATCGTTTTTAGGATTTTTTTTTCCCGGTTTTTCCTAGGTTTTGGAAAAGAAATTTAAAAAAATCGCAAAGAAACGTGTTTTTATCTTCCGCGAGAGGCACAGATTTGCTTCTGGCCTCTCAGAAAAGAAAAAAAACCTTTTTTTCTTCCGCGAGAGGCACAAATTTGCTTCTCGTGGAGGCACAAATTTGCTTCCGTGGGAGACACGTATTTGTTTCTCGTGGAGGCACAGTTTTGCTTCCGCGAGAGGCATAATTGTCCCTCTCGGAAAGGAAAAAACGTGTTTTTTTCCGCGAGAGACACAGATTTGCTTCTCATGGAGGCATAAGTTTGCTTCCCTGAAAGGCACGACTGTGCCTCACGGAAAGGGAAAAATGTATTTTTTTCTTCAGCGAGTTGTGCCTCTCGGAAAATGAAAAAAAAATGGAGAAAAAAAATCATGCTTCCGGCTTGGTTTTTTTTTTCTTCTTTCGGTTTTTTCGTGAAAAAAAGTTCGTCAACACCTATTAACATGGGACCTAGTTTCGAAGACCTCGACGCAAGAAATCCAATGATGAAAATGGTTCGCAATTTGGACGCACGGTTTAAAAGATAAAACATGTTGAATAAACGAATCTACGAAAAGAAAAAATTCCACTGGGAATGTGGGAACGACCTTTGCAAGGGGTACCCATCAATTAGATTTTTTTAGGGATAAACATAACTTTATTCATCAAATACCACGGTTTGTGGGATACATAAAGGATCATGGGGATGAGTAAGCCACAAGTGGCACCCCTGAACTAAATTAAGGGAAAACTTAGTTAAACTATGAGCATCATTGTTTGAATGTCGCCCTTCATGAGTAATTCTGCAGCTGAAAATAGTAGCCCTAGCTCTGAGTTGAGTTATAATCGACCCATGTATGCCTCTGCTATTCCTGTTTATATCCTCTACCACTTGTTTCGCATCCGAAGCGATGACAAAATTGTGAAGCGCCAAATCTTCAGCCAGTGCAAAAGGTTCGCGGTAAGCTATCGACTCAAGGGTGGTTGCATCGTGCACACCAGACACCACCAGTGATGAACTTCCTAGGTAGTTGTCGTGCTCGTCGCGGCATACTGCCGCCGCCGATCCCCTTCTATGATATTTTGAGACGCCTGCATCCACATGTATTTTGGCAAACCCCGGCGGAGGAGCCCTGGGCCGGGCATTTCCACTGGGTGCATGTCGATTCGAGCTCACATTTGGCATCACTTGCGGCTGGTCTCTGATGGTTTCCAGTTCCGCCATGAAGCGATTGATGAAAGTATGAGTTGCCCGGGGGCTCTGCAAGATACCTTTGTGTATCACCTTCCTACACGCAGTCCATGTTGCCCACAGGGTGATGGCTAGCTTCAAGAAAGCATCATGCGATAATACATGGATCATCGAGAAAAAGCCATGCTTTTGCTGCAGGTTCGCTTGACGCCCTCAACTGATCTGTCAACTCCCCATCAACTAAAGCCCAAATGCAGCGCGACATAATACAATCTAGGAGGGAATGCCTCCATGAATCAGGAGCACCGCAGAGCCCGCATGAACTAGTAACTGACATGTTTCGATGTTCCTTGACATCCTCAGTTGGCAAAGAGTGTCTCGCAAGTCTCCAAAGAAACATTTGTATTTTTGCTAAAACTTGAACATGCCATAATGATTTCTAGGAACTTCTTTCTTGCGCCGTGTTAGATGCCCCCGCCGTTCCTTCGAGCCATGCCTCGCGTCTCTGCTTTGTTGTAACCAGCATTTTATAAGCTGGCCGGACCGTGAAAAGCCCGTTTTTCTCAAAGTTCCATGACCAAAAATCTGACACAACCCTGGTACACAGAGGGGTGCCAGTGATGGATGGGATATCGATCGGAAGCATAACTTGCTGGATACACTGCATGTCCCAACTGGCCGTGGTTTGATCAATCAAGTTAGAGACGGTTTGAGGAGCATTACTTACCAAACACCAAGACATGAGAGCTCCTATACGCCACCCGTGTGCGTCCGATCGTCGCGGCTTCGCTGAAGCGGCGCGCGTGCGGGCCGGCCAATTATCACGCGGTGAGCGAAAATTCGAAAAAAAAGGAAGAAGCGTATGCGTGGGATCGAACCTCCAATCATGCTGGATTCTAGCGAGGATAGCCAGCGGAGCTAGCGAGCTCGAATGTTATAAACGCGACGCCAATCTTAAAGTAGAAAGTACAGCGGCAAATCCTTTTTAAAAAACATTCAACATTTTTATAATATACGTTGAACAAATTTCAAAATATAGTAAACTTTTTTGTAAAAAAATACTGAAAAAATTTAAATAGACAAAATGAATATTTTATAGTATACGTTGAAAATTTTCTTAATATACGATGAACAAAATTTAAATACACATTGAACATTTTCTAATATACGTTGAACAATTTAATAATATACGATGAAATTTTTTGTAATACACGATGAACATGTTTATAATGCAAGGTGAACTATTTCATAATATACGATGAACTTTTTCTTAATACGATGAAGGATTTTGTAATACGCGATGAACTTTTTATATAATACGCAATAAAGAGAAGAAGAACAGAAACAGAAAATAAAGAAACGTAAAATAAAAAAAAGTGAAAGGAACAAAGAAACCAAAACAGAAAAATAAAAAAAGAACCGGAACAAAACAACTGAAAAACCAGCGAAAACAGTGAAAAACTGGAAGCAAAAAACCATAGAAGAAAAACGAAAAAAAAAAACTGCAAGAAACAAGGAAACAGCATCGAATCAAATCCGTACGTGGCCGGCCCATGTGATGACTCACTTCAACGAAGGGTCGTCATTTTGACGCCTGCGGGCGTAAAATAGGGGAATTTCCTATTTGCCGTTCTCTGCGTCGTACTGTCGTGGATTCGCACAGGCAAGTCGACCTATCGAGCAATTGGGCCGGTCCATGTATAGCAGTTTCCAGTAAACGGTTTTGCGAACCTTCTAAATGGTCCCCAGCGGGTTTTTACCGGTTACGGGAACCTTCTAGAATGTTCCTGAACCGGGTTTTTTGTTTTCCTATTTATTTTTCTTTTTCTTTTTATTTTTCTTTTCCCTTTTCCCTTTTTCTTTTTCTGTTTATGTTTCTTTTTCTTATTTTCCTTTTGCTTTTTTGTTTTTGAAGTTTTATTTCTCTTTTTCAAATGTTGTTCGTAATTTTCAAGAAATCTAAGTTTTCCAAAAAAAATTGTTCATGAAATGCAAAAAAATGTTCCGTTTTCAAAAAATGTTTTGTGCTTTCAATATTTTGTTCGCGTTTTTGAATTTTGTTCTAGAGTTTCAGAAAATGTTCCTGTTTTCAAGAAATGTCGCGTTTTGAAAAATTGTTCACGTTTTTGAATTTTGTTCTGGAGTTTCAGAAAATGTTCCCATTTTCAAAATTTCTTCGTGTCTTTAAATTTTGTTCGAAAGTTTTAAAAAATGTTCGCATTTTCAAAAAATGTTCTCATTTACAAAAATTGTTCGTGTTTTTGAATTGTTCAGGAGTTTGAAAATATGTTCCCAATTTTAAAAAATGTTTGCGTTTTCAATTTTTTCTTGGAATTTCAAAAAATGTTCCTGATTTCAATATTTTCCCCTAGATCCTAAAAATGTTCGGGCTTTTGAATTTGTTTGGAGTTTCAAAAAAATAGTCTTGTTTTCAAACTTCCTTCAAAGTTTTCAAAATGTGTTCCCGTTTCTCAAAAATTGATCAATGATTAAAAATATTCATGTTTTCAAAAAATAATCAAGACTTTTCAAAAAAATGCTTTGTGTTTTAGAAAACTGTTTGAGTTTTTAAAAACTATTCACAATTTTGAAAAGTTAGTGTTTAAAAAAATACTTTTTTCAAAAAAATTTGTTTTTGAAACACTTATCACAATTTTTAAAAATATCCTCGTTTCAAAAAGATCTGCATGTTTGCAGAGAAGAGTTCGCGTTTGAACTTCTAAAAGAAAATCGGATCTGTCGCTGACGTTGCTTCTTAATGTTTTGCGCTGCTCTTCTTGTCAGTAGCTGTTGTCAGGTCTTTTGGCTACGAACTATCTACCACCACAACCACAGGAGGTCTCCGGTTCGATCCCATGCACGCGCATAATTTTTTGCGAATTATTCACCCACTGCACGCTACAGTATCTGTGTGCCTCAAATTGGATCTACCCCAAGACATAGCTCTCGCAAATAGCATGCATGCAATCCTTTGGGCTTATGGCCTTGGTACTAGTAAGCCCAACATATAGCCACTGTTGGGCCTGTAGGCTGTACCTGAAAACACTAATTGTGCGGAAACACCCCTAAAAAGAAACTAATTGTGCGAAAACACTCCCGGAAATACCAAGATTACTCTCGCTGCTGGCACCCTCTCCCTTCGTTAGCTCGACTGGCTTCCCCGTTCGTCTCCCCCAGATTTCTCACGCCAACACCGCCGAGCTCTCCCCCGGAAGGCCGGAACACGCCTCCTGGTCTCCGTCCCCGGAGGCACGCCACCTCGAAGGAATCCCCCCTCTCCCACTCGTCGTCGTCCTCCTCCGCGCTACTGGACAGATCCATCCGTGCTCGGATCGCTTCCTTCTGTTGGTAACGAACCCTAACTTCCCTGGATTATTCCGAGAGTTTTAGGGTATGATTTCATATCGCGGTAGCAATCTGATGCCTAAAAAATATATATCTGTGTTTGATGGGTAGTTTGTTCTGGATTTCACTGTTGCGGCCTGCGTGGTCTTTGTTAGTACTCCGCAGAGATCAGCTGTTGGGTCGACCTAGTGTGTACTGCAAGCCTGTGTACTTTGTTAGAGTGGAGAAATTGGATCTCGCTAAGGGCAGTATGGTTTTCCCCTGTCTTGGCTGTTTATTCTGAGATTAGGGTTTAGGGATTCTGATTATGGTAATTAGGCTTACGAATAATTGTCACGACCTAGCTTGGTGAAGGGTATTGTCAATTCTACCGAGTTATAAGAGACACTGGTAGCACTGCGTTTTACCATGATATGCTGGATTGGGCAGCATCTCAATTTTGATTTATTCCAACTTAACGCCCCAGATGATTCTTTGTCCAGTTAGATCTTGGGACACTGTTGAGAGACGATTGACTCTGCCCAGTGTTGCACTCTGGGATTACCCTGCAGATCTAAAGAACATGGTTACATTACCTAACTTAAATCGAAACAACAGTAAATGAGCTTTGCATGTAGTAGCTTCTTTTGACTAGAACTATTATATGGAGATGCAAGGTGAGTGTCTTACCCACATGCAGTTGTAATGTGGCTGAATTTGTAAATGTCAAGATCATGTGCCTGCTTAGATATTTCAGATAAAGATAGGCCTAACTCGCTAATATTGCTAAACTACATGTTTCTTGCTTTCCAAAGAAGGCATGTGTATTGATTGGAAATTCATGCACGCCGATATGTTTCCTTTTTTTTCCTCTGTTGGTTGGAGGCATCGTGAAGGAAATTCATGCTTGCACCTAGTGTTAGGTAGTGCCTTGTGTTACTTTGACATCCCCATACCTTTGTTCTAGAAAATTCTGATTCATCCTAATATTCTATAACACTAAGTAACTTCTGTTTATTTTACTGTCAGTTCAGCGTGTGGTCATGTCTTCTTCAATGGAGTCATCATACCTTCCTGCTACTACTGAGTCAATTGCAATGGTTCAGGAGGCTAAGGATGCTTCAGAGTCAATTTCGATCCTTTACCGTGTGATTCAAGACCCATCTTCTTCTGCAGATGCACTGAGAACAAAAGAACTTGCAATTACCAACCTTACAAATTACCTCACTGAAGAGAACCGAGCTGAGGAGCTGCGAAACCTTTTGACCCAGCTCAGGCCGTTTATCTCACTGATTCCCAAGGCCAAGACTGCAAAAATTGTCCGTGGAATCATTGATGCTGTCTCCAAGATTCCTGGAACATCTGATCTCCAGATCTCGCTGTGCAAAGAGATGGTGGAATGGACCCGTGCAGAGAAGCGTACGTTCCTCAGGCAGCGTGTGGAGGCAAGGTTAGCGGCACTTCTGCTGGAGAATCAGGAGTACGCTGAAGCCCTGACCCTCCTTACTGTTCTTATTAAGGAAGTCAGGAGACTTGATGACAAGTTACTCCTTGTGGACATAGACCTCTTGGAGAGCAAACTCCACTTCTCTCTGAGAAACCTGCCAAAGGCCAAAGCTTCGTTGACTGCTGCAAGGACAGCGGCGAATGCCATCTATGTTCCACCAGCTCAGCAGGGCACTATTGATCTGCAGAGTGGAATCCTTCACGCAGAAGAAAAGGATTACAAAACTGCTTACAGCTACTTCTTTGAAGCATTTGAAGCTTTCAATGCACTGGATGACCCAAGAGCTATCTTCAGCTTGAAGTACATGCTCTTGTGCAAGATAATGGTTAACCAAGCTGATGATGTTGCTGGAATAATCTCATCTAAGGCTAGCCTAAAGTATGTTGGTCCGGATGTTGATGCTATGAAAGCTGTAGCTGATGCCTACTCTAAAAGATCTCTCAAGTACTTTGAAACTGCCCTCCGTGATTTCAAAGCCCAGCTTGAGGAGGACCCTATTGTTCACAGGCATCTTTCCTCTCTGTATGATACCCTCCTGGAGCAGAATCTGTGCAGGTTGATTGAGCCCTACTCGAGAGTGGAAATTGGGCATGTTGCACAGATGATTGAACTGCCAGTTGATCATGTTGAGAAGAAACTGTCGCAGATGATTCTGGACAAGAAATTTGCTGGTACTCTGGATCAAGGTGCTGGTTGCCTCATCATCTTTGAGGATCAGAAGACAGAGGCCATCTTCCCTGCTACACTGGAAACCATTTCAAATGTCGGAAAGGTCGTGGACAGTCTTTACATGAGGTCGGCCAAGATCATGGCTTGAAGGCTGCTAAGCATGTGATTGTTTGCCTGTTTGGTATGGTTTCAGCCTTTTCAGTGCCTTTGCTGCCTTCAAGACATGTAATCCTGCATATCGGCACTTGATTTTGCATGTTGGTCGTTATGTTGGATCATAGAAAAATCCATCTTGCTCATGAACAGGACAATTTGTTGTTCTTATGCGGTGGATGTACCGACACTAGCTTGTCCAAACATAAATCATTAGTTCTCTCACTTGCTTTTGTTGGTATGTTGAACTTGTGCTTTTATATCTTTGGGATTTCCATCAGTGTTGAAACTGGGCCTAACATTTATCATAGTTTTATTTGTCAGAGTTGTTAATGCTGTTATGGCATTCCCTTTCAGTTACTGTCTTGTGTGGTTGCTTCGTGTCAGTTGTCGCCTCTCTCGGCAGTGATTCCTGTGTAGCTACTCTGTTCTTTTATGGTTTTGGGTATGGTCTGTTGTGCTATCAGAGTTGTGGCTGATCATTCGAAGTCAGCCATGGGCTCGGTATCTGACAGCGAGCGTTTGTAGATGCAGATTTCTGATCGAAATCAAGCTGCTTCTTTGGCTGATCCTTGCTATAACACACAACGAAGCCAGTTAGCCAGTAGGTATCTAAATATGTTATATACATAGTTCTCTACTAATTTGGTGAGACTAAAGTATATCTGTCCCCGACAGTAGATACAAGAATGCATCCACATGTGCTGCATCTGTTGCAGTTCTCCTGGTAATGACCTCTGGCATGAATTAGGATGCTACCCGTGCTACGTAGCAGGAGGTGCTATTTTGTAACAATTGCGTTAGATTATTTCTCTGTGAATCTTTCAGAAACCATGTAAAGTTTGCCACAATTTTGCCATTTCGGTATGCTCACACGTACCTATAATTATCTGAACCTGTTTCATGTATCAATTATGCGCCCAAAACACAACAGGCAGTCAATAAACAAATTACCAACGTGACACAAGGCGGGATCATGTCATGGGCTTCTCGAGCAACGCCGAGACGTACCACTCGTTCCTCTCCGCGCCCAGGACGAGCTTCGGGCTGGCATTCCACCGGAGCCGGCGGAAGCCGACGCTGTCGAGGATGGGCACGTACGTGGCGTTGAGCTGCGGGCCGAGGCAGAAGAAGTGGTCGAGCCAGAAGACGCCGCCGGGGCGGAGCACCCGGTAGATGTCGAAGAGCGCGAACTCGAGCACGGCGGCGGGCACCGAGTTGGTGAGCACGTGCATGGAGTGCACGATGTCCAGCACGCCGTCGGCAAAGGGGAGCCGCTGCACGAGGCTGATGTGCAGGGGTAACAGCCCGCGCGACGCCACGAACCGGTTGAAAGGCGCGTCCAGGTCCAGCGTCGTGGTCACCACGGTCACGTTGCGCTCGCGCATCCGCGCCGCGAAGGTGCCGGTCCCGCCGCCGATGTCCAGGCCGATGCGCACCGTGCCCGGCGGCCTGGACCCCAGCACGCCGTCGATGCTGAACCCAGGGCCGCCGTTGTCGGTCAGCCACCGCCGCCGCTCCTTGCCCGCCAGGTCGAAGCAGTCCTTGCAGTCGTACGACCCGCCCCTGCTGTGCGCGCGCTCCACGAGGCAGGTGTAGTTCTTGCACGTGTACGGGGACCAGTTCACGGTCGTGTCGGCCGGGATTGACCAGAGGCTCGCCGGGAGCGGCTTCGGCTCGACGTACCTCGCCGGGGATCGCGGCCGGCAGCGCCGCCGCGGCAGCGGCTCGCACCCCTTGAGCATGAGCTGCAGTGCGAGGGCCTCGTCGTCGGGGCACTCGGCGCTGGTGTTGTACGTCATGTACTGCGTGAGCTCCTCCTGGAAGTTGCGGCACGCGAACCCGAGGCCCGGGAAGAGCTCGTCGGTGCCGAAGTTGACAGAGTAGCCGAGGGGGAGCCGGTGCGGCTCGATGGCCATTTTGAGCTCGCCCGTGGGCTCCTCGGGCCAGCCATCGAAGTCCTGGACCGCCGGCGTATCGCCGTGGACGGCGCCGAGCTTGGCGAGCACGGACTCGAGGAGGAGCGAAGACGTCCCGCACTGCCCCCGGAGGAAGGCCAGCTCCGCGCGTGCCAGGTAGAGCGCGTCACGGGTGGCGTTGAGGTCCCGGAGGAGCGCCGTGGAGTCCCAGAGGTGGATGCTCGGCGCGGAGGCGGGCATGTTGAGCGACAGCGACGCGCCGGAGAAGAGGTACACCGAGACGAGGTTGGTGGCGATGACGACGAAGAGCATCTTGAGCTTGGCGTGCCGAAGCGCCGGCCGAACCGGCCGGTGCCTGTGGCTGTCCACGCCACCGCCCATCGCCGCGCCGAGCTGTTGCTGCTGCGAGGTGGTGGTAATCCGGTGCTTTGCCCCGTGCATGACCACACTTGCTGCGCGCTCGCGGCCTGAAGATCGGCAACAACTAGCTCTAGCAGTCTAGTAGTGTTCCTCGAGATTGGCGATGCTCCCCTTGCTACGCTACGCTCCTTCCGCATTATCGCAGCCGGAAACTGCTACCCAGTGTACGTGCTACTTCAGCTCATTGTGCATCTGTATCTGACATGCATGTCAAAACGGTGGCTGACAATTTAATCCGGGGTTTAGAAAATTACAAGTGAAGCTTTGAGGCGCACTACTTTTGACTTTGGATGTGTGACTGGTTGCTTTGGGGGGAGAAAAGGGCGTCAAGTTTGCTTCGAAAGGCAGGCTCTGGCCGGATCCACAAGTCGGCGAGAGATGCGTGTTAAGCAAGAGGGAAAAAAAATATTAAGGCCTATCTAGCATATCCCGACTTCTTTCCCTCAAATTGACTTTTTCCCACTAAAACCTTTCCCGTTGCCTCAATTTTAGTCCAGTCGTGGCCATTCTCAGACAAAAACCGGCCTACCTCCCACTTGTCCGCAGCTTTCCCGCCCAACCCCGATGTCACCGACCGTCCTGGCCACGATGGCGGGATGGAAAGCCCCACCCCCGCCGCGCCCCTGGCCACCCTCGCCAGCATCGAAGACCCACCGCTGGCCATGAATTCGGTGTCGCACCCACTAAAATGCCGGCGGCAAGCCAAGAACATCATCGACAACGGTTCGTCGCCGGCGGTTGTCGCCACTTGCGCCGCCACGACCTCCCAACCGCCCTTTGCCTAGTTGACCAGCAAACTTGAGCGCCGACCGTCAGCCAAGGCGGTGGACAACACGACGACGGTGGCGAATAAGAAAGAAGGTTCTGGCCGCCCCGACGCTTCCACCTCGCCCTCCCGCGGTGCCTGTGAAAGTGCATCTCATCCCCTAGGTGGATTTTGGTAATTAGTGTCAATATATCTCAAGAAACTAATGCCTATTACAAGTTCATCTCAGGAAAGTTCTTCATGTTGCAATAAAGGAAATGAAAGGTGACCCCACAATTTTACATGAAGACATATGTTGGCCAAGCTCAAGGATTCTTCATTTTCATTTTAGTGATCACATTGAGTCCATACGCATGCTATACTGAGTGCTTAAGGGCATCTCCAACGGCGACCCGCATCCGTCCGCGGACAGGGGGGGGGGGGGGACCAGTCCGCGGATACGGATGCGGGAGCCGACCATCCAACGCTGCCCGCATACATCTCAACAACAATGCGAACTAACCGGACGAAATTCGTTCAAACACGACCGGATTTCATATAAACATGTCGGGTTTCATATAAACATGATGGATTTCATTACATTTCGTACATACATCAACTAAGCGGTGCTCGTCCGGCTCTGGAGATATAATTAATACACCTAATCTATGATCGCCGGCGCCATTCCCCGTGCCCGGCCATGAGCCCCAAGAACTGAAGCTTCACCTTCTCCAGTTCCGCCTCGGCGCTCTCCAGCTCCGCCTCTGTAACCTCCGCCTCCGGAGACCCGGGAAGTGAAGTTGTCCGCCTCCACGTCGCCGCCAAGTGGCTAATCGGCCGACGATGTTCAGCCCACCAAGCTTGGCTTCAATGGGAGGGGAGGAGTGGTGGCCTTCTTGGGACCCTGACGGAACACTAAACCATGGGGTATGCACAAAATGTTGTACATGCGCGCCAAACTCGGAAAGAATTCGGCGTGGTGAAACGCTAAAGTGTGAAATATGACACGGTAGCAAAAAGGTCAGTTCGAGAGATAAAAAAACACAGGTTTTAACGGAGGAAAGCGGCCACAGAAGATCCCCGAGGAGGGCCCTGACATTAGCCATGACGCACCCGGGGGCTGCCTCCCGGAACAGACGGGACACGCGTCGGCCAGAGGAGCTGGCCTTGCAGCGCACTCCACCGACATGCATTAAATGCCTGGTCAGGCTATCTGGGTAACCGGGTGCAGGGCTACGCCTAGGGCCATCATCACGACGACCCGAGGGGCATGTGACAAGACGGGATGCTGGTGCGGCGTAAAGCCGCAGAAGGGTGGTGCGGCACGCCACGTCGGGGAAGGTACTCGAGCACCTGACAAGCCGCAGTGTCAGCTCATCTACTGCTGCTCGTCAAGAGCAAGTGGACTAATTTGACCGACTACCATTTTGTATATTTCTTTGTATCGGTTTACAGACCAATTGTGGTGCCCCCCAGGCCTATATAAGGGGAGAACCGTGGTCGAATAGAGGGGGACTGAGACACTAGATCACACGGCATCACACCCACTCTCAAGGATAAGTTAGAGGAAGGTAGGAGAAAGGAGAGATAGGAAGTGCTCGGGCACTTTAGTTAGTACCCCGACCACCACTGGTCTCACCCCGACCACCGCATTTGTAACACTCTCCCACTTGTATTCCACTAATTATATCAAATACCAACAGGACGTAGGGTTTTCCGCCAAGATGGCGGCCTGAACCTGTATAAAATCCCTTGTGTCCATGCTTTTTCTGTTTGCCTTAGAGGGTTGATTGACTAGGCGTTTTAGCCCCTGGCCGAACTCACAAATACAGTGTATCCTTGATCCCTGGTGTCCGGAGAACACACTCTGACATCTGGCGTGCCAGGTAGGGGGCTAAGGCTTAGGAATCAGCTCGCGCGGGTGGCGGATATCACAAGGAATGGTAGGGCGATACCCACCAACGAGAGAGTTTGGGCTATTCCCACTAGAAGGGGGTG
The DNA here is from genome assembly GCA_039707655.1 of Elymus sibiricus. NCBI lineage: Eukaryota > Viridiplantae > Streptophyta > Magnoliopsida > Poales > Poaceae > Elymus > Elymus sibiricus. Next base: position 337,072,696 of record CM077666.1, read on the forward strand.
ACCATGCTGAGAGTCTTGTTGCCCAAGACCCTGCCGATTTCAGGATTGCTGGGCACCCGACCAACCGTCCATATGACGGTCGAATGACCCCAGCCCCGGCTTTGGCAGCCGCGCAGGCCTTCCTGCTACATCCGCCGGTATCCATCAGCGACCAGTCACCCCTGAGCCCATGGCTGTGGGAAATCACAGAGATGGTCGGGATTGCAAGACAACGCCCGGAACACTTGCACTTTCGAGAGCCGCTAGGACCGGGCAGGCATCGACACAATAAGCAGCATGGTGGGGTGACCGAAACGGCCTTGATCGTCCCCCTGGTTCCATCATGTGCTGTGATGAGGATGAACCCGCCAGGGCGCGGGTGAAAAGGAAGGAGGATCGGGCCCCATCATTGGGAGCGCCCCCCCCCCCCCCCCCGGAGAAAAACGTTGTGACGTGATACGTCTCCGATGTATCTATATTTTTTGATTGTTTCACACTATTATATTATCATTCTTAGATACTTTTTATGCAATTTTATATCATTTTTGGGGACTAACCTATTAACTCAGTGCCCAGTGCCAGTTGCTGTTTTTTTTTCTTGTTTCTGGTTTTACAGAAAATCTATACCAAACGGAATCCAAACGCTACGAAACTTTTTGATGATTTTTTTCTGGACATAAGAGACCCTAGAAGCTTCGGGGGTGGACCAGAAGACCTACGAGGAGATGACAAGACAACATGGCGCGCCTTGATGTCTTGTGGGCCCCACGTGGCTCATTCTGACCTAATTCCAACGCTATAAATTTCCAAATATTCCAAAACCCCCAGGGAGCCACCCGAAACAATTTTTCCGCCGCCGCAAGTCTCTGTTCTTCCGCGATCCCATCTGGAGGCCTTTTCCGGTACTCTGTCGGAGGGGGAATCGATCACGGAGGGCTTCTACATGAACCTTGCTGCTCCTCCGATGATGTGTGAGTAGTTCACCACTGACCTACGGGTCCATAGTGATTAGCTAGATGGCTTTCTCTCTCCTTTGATCTTTACAATGTTCTCTTTGGAGATCGATCCGATGTAATCTTCTTTTGTGGTGTGTTTGTTCGGATCCGATGAATTGTGGGTTTATGATCATATTATTCATTGAAAGTAATTGAGTCTTTTCTGAACTTTATTATGTATGATTGTTATAACTATGTAATGCTTTCCGATCTGTGGGTTTTCTTTGGCCAAGTTGATTCGTTGATCTTCAGTGGAAGTGGTGCATAGTAGTAGGTTCAATCTTGCGGTGTCCTCACCTAGTGACAGAAGGGGTAGCGAGGCACGTATTTGTATTGTTGCTACTAAGGGTAAAACGACGGGGTTTAATCATATTGCTTGGTTTTATTCTATCTACATTATGTCATCTTGCTTAAAGCGTTACTCTGTTTGTCATGAACTTAATACCATAGATGCAGGCACGAGTCGGTCGATTGGTGGAGTAATAGTAGTAGATGCAGGCAGGAGTCGGTCTACTTGTCACGGACGTAATGCCTATATACATGATCATGCCATGAATAATGTCATAATTATGCGCTTTTTTATCAATTGCCCAACAGTAATTTGTCTACCCACCGTATGCTATTTTTATGAGAGAGATGCCTCTAGTGAAAACTATAGCCCCCGGGTCTATTTTAATCATATTACAAAAACCAAAAATACCTTGCTGCAATTTATTTACTTTTATTTTACTTTACAATTTATCTATCTACTACTACCAGATTTGATCCTTGCAATTAACGAGTACAAGGGGATTGACAACCCTCTTGCCCGCTTGGGTGCAAGTGTTTGCTCTTGTGTGTGCAGGTACTGTTGACGGGTGTTTGTGTGGTTCTCCTATTGGTTCGATAACCTTGGTTCTCTACTGAGGGAAATACTTATCCGCTACTATATTGCTTCACCCTTGCTCTTCGGGGAAAATCCCAACGCAGCTCACAAGTAGCAAAAAGAATTTCTGGCACCGCTGCTGGGGAGACATCATCAAACACTTACAGGTCCCTACATTCACATTATCATTTACTTGTTCTACTTTTTATTTGATTTTATTAGTTTCATTAAAAAATCAAAAACACAAAAATATATTATTTTGCTTGCTTGCTTGAATTTCCACTATGTCTCACGAAAACACTAAGTTGTGTGACTTCTCGAATACTAATAATAATGATTTTATTAGTACTCCAATTGTTCCTCCCGCCACTAGTGCAGAGTCATATGATATTAATGCTGCATTGCTAAATCTTATTATGAAAGAATAATTTGCTGGAAATCCTACTGAAGATGCTGCATCCCATCTTAATACCTTCGTTGAATTATGTGATATGCAAAAGAAAAAAGATGTCGATAATGATATTGTTAAGTTGAAATTATTTCTTTCTCGCTAAGAGAGTGCTAAAACTTGGTTTTCATCCTTACCTCGCAATAGTATTGATTCATGGGATAAATGTAAGGATGCTTTTCTTGCTAAGTATTTTCCTCCCGCTAAGATTATATCTCTTAGAAATAAAATCATGAACTTTAAGCAACTTGAGCAAGAACATGTTGCACAATCTTGGGAGAGAATGAAATTAATGATTAAAAATTGTCCCACTCATGGATTAAGCTTATGGATGATATTACAAAATTCTATGCGGGACTAAACTTTGTGTCGAGAAATCTTCTAGACTCTGCTGCAGGTGGTACCTTTATGGGAATTACATTAGGAGAGGCCACTAAGCTTCTCGATAATATGATGACAAATTATTCTCAATGGCACACCGAACGAGCTCCAACTGGTAACACTACAAAAAACACTTCAGTGATGATATGTGTTTGTCACATTAACGGCCCATATGAGGCCTTTTGTATCTCTGGGCCCTTTAACGGCCCGTGGTGATTCTGGCCCATAATGAACAGTAAATTGCTATGGACCCATTAATAGCCCATGATTGGGTTGGGCCGTTTCCAGCCCGTGTTATCTTTCGGCCTTCTAAGGGCCCATATATTCTTGGGCTCATTTTCGGCCATCGATTACTTATGGTCCGTTACTGGCCTATTCTGCTAATGGGCCAAATTCAGCTCGAGGTTACAGTCGGCCCGTTTGTGGCCCGTTAACCTATTGGGCCATTTTCATCCCGTCATGTATTCTGGCCCATTAACGACCCGTTATGCCTGTCGATAGAATTAAGCATGTGATACATACTGGTCAGTTAACGGCCCGTTAAGGTCGGGCCCATAAAGGGACGATTTCGATTTTGGCCCATTTATGGCCCATATTGCAGTCCGTTATTGGTCCATAAATAGTACGGCCCATGTGTGGCCCATGGATCCTATGGCCTGTAGGAGGCCCATGGATCCTACGGCCTGTAGGAGGCCCATGAATCCTATGGCCCGTAAGAGGCCCATGGAACCTTCGACCCGTAGGAGACCCATGGATCCTACGGCCCATAGGAGGCCAATGGTCACTACAGCAGGTAGCAAGCCCATGGTTACAACGGTCCGTATGTGGCCCATGGTTATTGTGGCCACTAGCAAACCGCGGAAAAAGAACTGCAGTGACTACAAGCAAACAAATAAACAAGCCAATACGGAAATAAATAAGCAAGCAACTAACACTAGGCTATTACACATATTACATCCACTGGGCATCAAAGTTCGCCACTAGTGCAAATAAAGGGAACAACAAAGCAGCATATTACATACACTGGGCGTCTAAATTGGCCACCAGTGCAAATAAACGCGACAGCAAAACAAGTCCAGAAGTGAAACAATTTCAGAAGAGCTCAAGAAACGATATCCTGGGTACCCATCATGCTGGCAATAAGCTTAGCAAGCTTATTAGCTTTCTCTTGTTTGGCGCTAGAATCCTCCAATGCTTGCTGTTGCACTAGAAAGTATGCATCTGAATTCTCCAGCGACTTCCTCAGTCCTTCGGCTTCTTGTCGCAGCATAGCTGATCGATGCCTTTCAGCTTGTAGTTGAGACTCAAGAAGCCGAACTGATTTAGACAACAAGTTTGAAGAGCTTGTGCTAGCGGTAGTGGCCAGTAACTCGAACACTACATCAAGACAGGACTTTGGGGTTGTCTCACTGTCTTCAAGATAGTTTTCCTTATCTGTTTTATCAGCTTTGTTGGAGACCAACAAGGTTGTCTCACTATCTTGAAACTTATCTGCATTACTTCCTTTACCATTGCTTAATGGGGTACTCTTCTCCAATATTCTGTCAGCATTCTAAAAGAAGAAACAAGCAGACACATAACAGATTTAGCATGTAGTATATGAAACTCATTTTGGTCAACCAGTTCAGTAGTAAGGTGGACAATATTAAACTAACAAGTCTTCCATTGCAAAGTAGTACATTATAAAAGCATCAGACAAACATATATCTATGTGCTATGGTCACTGCATTGTCTTGCCAAATCAAAATAGTGACACAGTTCAAATCATATCAGTTCAAAGCAGCATTGAAAGAATATAAGTGTGGGAAACTATACGGCACCACAAGATTTCAGATGGGTACCATGGGTATACATGTACAACTAACAACACTATTGGCTCTGTTTGATGCTAGTAATGTGCATGATATGAGAAGACAACTGTCTACACAATTGAAATTGAAATCAACATAGAGCAATTTAGAAGAGCAAACCAATTAAGGAAACATGTTTAAACATACCTATTGTGCCATTGGAGTTTCGATTGGATCCTTCTATTTAAAAATTAGTTGGTATGAGTAAATACAGTGATACAAGAGCAAAACAGTATGCACCATAGCTATGGAATCTTACCTGAGAACAGTTGTTCTTCATGTTTAAGCACTTGTTCTACAAGAAGAGAGTAAACTAAGACGCAAACATATAGTACTTCAAAAAGAAATATGATCTCATAGACCCTGCCAGATTCTTGGGTCTGGACCAATACAGAACAAGGAGTTCCCAGTCATCGTCCCGTAAATGTGTCTCCGGAGAAAGTAAGTGAATTTGATGAGTTTCCTTGCCAGTGAAGTACGTTTTCTTTAGGTAATTCCGAAACTGCCGCAAAGCATTCTTGAAGATAGCACAGGTTACCTCATCCTGAGTTTCCAAATCGGTCATTCTCTATAGAGAAAAATGGGAACATTTGTTGTGTTCTAACCAACAGGGAAGTAGAAAGTATGGGACAAAGCAAAGTAATTGCCATGAATAACATTACTTACACATAACTCCTGAAGGAACACCTGCAACTGGCTTTTTCCTTCATCTTCAGTATAATATTTCCATGATGGGAAGATACGCACATAGGATTTAACAACATCAAATGCGATAGATGCTAAACTATGGATGACTGGTTGTGCTTCATCCACAGGAATAGGTATACTAACTGGTGGAGTTGGGGTTCGCCGTGGTAGTCCTGGCGCTTTGGGCACCGGAGCTGCCTTACTAACTACTCTTGTTTGGGAGCTCTGTGGTGGAGATGGTGTTGTGTCAACTGAAACTGGGTTACTATCTGCTGGGGTTGGGGTTAGATTGGGTGAAGCTGGTTCTCTGTCCATCGGACTAGGGGTACAATCTGCGAGAGTCTGGGTTATGTGTGGTAGGGCTGGTTCTTGTGCAAGTACAACCAGGGTGCTATCTCCATCGACAGGTAGCACTGTTTTATTTGAAGACTGATACGTCTCCAACGTATCTATAATTTTTGATTGTTCCATGCTATTCTAGTATCAATATTGGATGTTTTATATGCAATTATATGCAATTATATATCATTTTTTGGGACTAACCTATTAACCTAGTGTCCAGTGCCAGTTGCTGTTTTTTTTGCCTTTTTTGCCTTTTCAGAAAATCATTATCAAACGGAGTCCAAACGAAGAAAAAACTTTGGATTAATTTTTTCTGGACCAGAAGGGACCCTAGAAGCTTCGGGAGAAGACCAGAAGAGTCACGAGGGAGCGACAAGCCCGGAGGGCGCGCTCCCCAGGCTTGTGGGCCCCTCGTGGCACATCTTGACCTAATTCCAGCGATATAAATTCCAAAATATTCCCCATATGCCAAAAGACAGAAGAGAAAACCTTTCCACCACCGCAAGCCTCTGTTCTTTCGCGATCCCATCTGGAGGCCTTTTCCGGTACTCTGCCGGAGGGGGAATCGATCACGGAGGGCTTCTACATCAACCTTGCTGCCCTTCCGATGATGTGTGAGTAGTTTACCACAGACCTACGGGTCCATAGCTAGTAGCTAGATGGCTTCTTCTCTCTCTTTGATCTTCAATACCATGTTCTCCTCGATGTTCTTGGAGTTCTATCCGATGTAATCTTCTTTTGCGGTGTGTTTGTTGGGATCCGATGAATTGTGGGTTTATGATCAGATTATTCATGAGAAATATTTGAGTCTTCTCTGAACTCTTTTATGCATGATTTTTATAGCTTTGTATTTCTCTCCGATCTATCCGTTTGGTTTGGCCAACTAGATTGATTTATCTTGCAATGGGAGAGGTGCTTTGTGATGGGTTCAATCTTGCGGTGCTCTATCCCAGTGACAAAGTAGGGGACAAGACACGTATTTGTATTGTTGCATTAAGGATAAAAAGATGGGGTTTAATCATATTGCTTGAGTTTACTTTGTCTACATCATGTCATCTTGCTTAAGGCGTTACTCTGTTTTATACTTAATACCCTAGATGCATGATGGATAGCGGTCGATGGGTGGAGTAATAGTAGTAGATGCAAGCAGGAGTCGGTCTACTTGTCTCGGACATGATGCCTATATACATGATCATTGCCTTGAATATCATCATAACTATGCGCTTTTCTACCAATTGCCCAACAGTAATTTGTTTACCCACCGTATGCTATGTGTTCGAGAGAGAAGCCTCTAGTGAAAACTATGGCCCCCGGGTCTACCTTTATCATATATTAAAATCCAAAAATACCTTGTTGCAATTTATTTACTTTTATTTTATTTTGCAATTTACCTTTTTATCTATCACTATCAGAATTAATCCTTGCAAGTAACTGCTAAGGGGATTGACAACCCTCTTATTTGCGTTGGGTGCAAGTGTTTGCTTTTGTGTGTGTAGGTGCTGCTAACGAGGTTCTGTGTGCTTCTCCTACTAGATTGATAACCTTGGTTCTTAACTGAGGGAAATACTTATCTCTACCGTACTGCATCATCCTCTCCTCTTCGGGGAAATCCCAACGCAGTTCACAAGTAGCAGGAAGAATTTCTGGCGCCGTTGCCGGGGAGACATCACCAAAACCTATCAAGTACCTTCGCATAAACTATCATCCACTTGTTCTTATTTTCATTTTCCTATTATTTGCATTTGCCTCTCATTTTCATCTCCCCACTTCTAAAACAATTTTACAAAAACACAAAAATATTTCCGTTTGCTTGGTTGCTAGTTTGCTTGCTTCGTCATTATGGCTAGTTCTTCAATTGTTACTTGCACTCCTGAAAATGAAGTTCTCAATTTTAAACAAAGGGGAGGAGAAAATTTAAAAGATGCTTGGTATAGGATTTGCGATGCTCAAAATAGGTCTACTCGTAAGCAATCCACCACTGTTCTTCTTCGCAATTTTTATGTGGGTATTACTACTTGGTATAGATTTGTGCTAGATACTATTATCGGAGGGAATTTCTTGAGTAGTCACCCTATGGATGCTTTCAATGCTATGGGAAATTTAGTGGGATCACCACCTATCATTATTAATGAAACAACATTGACTTTAGAACATGTTATGCAAAGGTTAGAAGCTATTGAAAATGAAATGTCTACTATTGAACATCTTGCGAATCTAGACAAAAAGGTCAATAATCATATTACTCAATTTGGTTCTAAGGTAGGAACTACATTAAAAATGTTAACAGAAAAGGAACCACTGGTTAGTGAAAGAATAGAGCAAGGTCCTGCTAGAATCGATAAGTTGGAGGAAATTATTAATAACTTGGGTTCCGCTTTTTCCTCAGTTAAAACTATTGATAGGACTCCTCCCAATAGAAATTTCAAGTTTATGTATGCTCCTAAGACTAAGGGTGCCACTTCTAGCAAGGGAAATGAGGATCTGAAAATGATTAGTGTGCATCCCAATTTCATTGATATAATAAAGGAACCTATCTACCAAAGCAAATTTCTTAACTTTGTGCCTAGGAGCATGATGATAATAAATTCCTATGTTAAATTTCCTAGAAAGAGTAGGTGTGTAATTGAGGATTTGGAAACCAAGGATGATATTACTTGAAACTATGCATTATGCCTAGCTAGGGGCGTAAAACAATAGCGCTTGTTGGGAGGCACCCCAATATGTATCTTTAATTTTTGTTTTACTTTCTATTTTTGTGTGTTTACACAATTGTAGCCTCTGTTATGATTGTGTTTTTATCTTTTAATTAGTGTTTGTGCCAAGTAATGCCTTTGGGGTGATTTGGATGATAGTATGATTGATCCTGTTTGAAAAGAGAAACTTTTGCATCTAGTGCTGGAATTTTGATTTTTTGCTGGAGCACCAATAGCTTCTGAATGTTTTACATAGTATTGGAATATAAATTTCCCATGTTTTTCTATTTTTTCAGAATTTTTGGAGTCACAGAAGTATGACTTTAATTCAAATCTTTACAGACTGTTCTGTTTTAGATAGATTCTGTTTTTTTGTTGCATAGTTTGCTTATTTTGATGAATCTATGGATCGTATCGGGGGGTATGAGCCATGGGGAAGTTGGAGTACAGTAGCATTATGCCAATATTAAATATGAATTAATTTACAATAGTACATAAAGTTTAAGATTTATTTGTTATACTAACGGATCTCACGAGGTTTCTGTTGAGTTTTGTGTGCTGAAGTTTCCAAGTTTTGGGTGAGACTACGATGGATAAAGGAATAAGGAGCAGCAAGAGCCTAAGATTGGGGATGCCCAAGGCACCCCAAGGTAATACTCAAGGAAGACTCAAGTGTCTAAGCTTGGGGATGCCCCAGATGGCATCCCCTCTTTCGTCTACAATCTATCGGTATAACACTTGGAGCTATATTTTTATTCATCACATGATATGTGTTTTACTTGGAGCGTCTTGTGCTATAGTTTGCTTTCTTTTGTTTGCCTTTTAGTTTGACACAATAATCTTTGCTGAACACACCTTTTTGAGAGGGACACACATTATTCGTGATTTGTTAGAATACTCTATGAGCTTCACTTATATCTTTTGAGCTAGGCAGTTGCTCTAGTGCTTCACTTATATCTTTTAGAGCACGGCGGTGGTTATATTTTAAAGAAATAGTTGCACTCTCATGCTTCACTTATATATTTTTGAGAGTTTAATAAATAGCAATGGTAATATGCATGGGTTAAGAATTTGGTCCTAATATGATAGGTATTCAAGAGGGATATAATAAAAACTTTCATGTAGATCACTGAATATGATAAGTTTGATTCCTTGCAATAGTTTTGCGATATTAAGATAGTAATATGTGGGAGGTGCTAGTAGACAATTGTGGTTTAGTAATAATATTGGTGTTAAGGTTGGTGATTCCCGAAGCATGCACGTATGATCTGTCGTTATGCTAGGAAGTTGGAGCATGATTTTTTTATTGATTGTCTTCCTTTGCGTGGCGGTCGGGGGCGCGCGATGGTTAACCCTACCAACCTTCCCCCTAGGGGCATGCATAGTAGTACTTTGCTTCGAGGTCTAATAAACTTTTGCAATAAGTATGTGAGTTCTTTATGACTAATGTGAGTCCATGGATTATACGCACTCTCACCTTTCCGCAATTTGCTAGCCTCTTCAGTACCGTGCATTGCCCTTTCTCACATCGAGAGTCGGTGCAAACTTTGCCGGTGCATCCAAACCCCGTGATATGATATGCTCTATCACACATAAGCCTCCTTATATCTTCCTCAAAACAGCCACCATACCTACCTATTATGGCATTTCCATAGCCATTCCGAGATATATTGACATGCAACTTCCACCGCTCTTTTTATATGACACACATCATCATTGTCATATTGCTATGCATGATCATATAGCTGACATAGTATTCGTGGCTCAGCCACCATTCATCATTTTCATACATGTTACGCCAGTATCATTGCACATCCTGGTACACTGCTAGAGGCATTCATATAGAGTCATATTTGTTCTAGTATTGAGTTGTAATTTTTGAGTTGTAAGTAAATAGAAGTGTGATGATCAGCATTATTAAAGCATTGTCCCAGTGAGGAAAAGAATGGTGGAGACTAATGAGTCCTCAAAAAAGTGGGGATGAGGTCCATGAGACTGTTCTCTGAAAAAAAGAGAGATAAAGAGAGAAGGGGCAATGTTACTATCCTTTACCGCACTTGTGCTTCAAAGTAGCACCATGTTTTTCATATAGAGAGTCTCCTATTTTGTCACTTTCATATACTAGTGGGAATTTTTCATTATAGAACTTGGCTTGTATATTCCGATGATGGGCTTCCTCAAATGCCCGGGGTCTTCATGAGCAAGCAAGTTGGATGCACACCCACTTAGTTTTATTTTGAGCTTTCATACACTTATAGCTCTTCGTGCATCCATTGCATAGCAATCCCTACTCCTCGCATTGACATCAATTGATGGGCATCTCCATAGCCCGTTGATTAGCCTCGTCAATGTGAGACTGTCTTCTCTTTTTGACTTCCCCTTATTAATCTCTATCATCATTCGATTCCACCCATAGTGCTATATCCATGGCTTGCGCTCATGTATTGCGTGGGGGTTGAAAAAGATGAAGCGCGTTAAAAAGTATGAACCAATTGCTTGATTGTCATCGGGGTTGTGCATGATAAATACTTTGTGTTAAGAAGACGGAGCATGACAGGATTATATGATTTTGTAGGGATAACTTTCTTTAGCATTTTTATTTTGAAAGGCATGATTGTTTGTTAGTATGCCTGAGTATTGATGTCTTTATATCAAATTATAGACTATTGCTTTGAATCATTCGGATCTTAATATTCATACCGTAAAAGAGAATTACATGATGAAACATGTTAGGTAGCATTCCACATCAAAAATTCTGTTTTTATCATTTACCTACTTGAGGACGAGCAGGAATTAAGCTTGGGGATGCTTGATACGTCTCCAACGTATCTATAGTTTTTGATTTTTCCATGCTATTATAGTATCAATCTTGGATGTTTTATATGCAATTATATGCAATTATATATCATTTTTTGGGACTAACCTATTAACCTAGTGCCCAGTGCCAGTTGCTATTTTTTTTGCCTGTTTTTGCCTTTTCAGAAAATCATTATCAAACAGAGTCCAAACGAAGAAAAAACTTTGGATTAATTTTTTCTGGACCAGAAGGGACCCTAGAAGCTTCGGGAGAAGACCAGAAGAGTCACGAGGGAGTGACAAGCCCGGAGGGCGTGCCCAGGGGGTAGGCGCGCCCCCCAGGCTTGTGGCCCCTTGTGGCACCTCTTGACCTAATTCCAGCACTATAAATTCTAAAATATTCCCCGTATGCCAAAAGACAGAAGAGAAAACCTTTTCGCCGCCGCAAGCCTCTGTTCTTCCGCGATCCCATCTGGAGGCCTTTTCCGGTACTCTGCTGGAGGGGGAATCGATCACGGAGGGCTTCTACATCAACCATGCTGCCCTTCCGATGATGTGTGAGTAGTTTACCACAGACCTACAGGTCCATATCTAGTAGCTAGATGGCTTCTTCTCTCTATTTGATCTTCAATACCATGTTCTCCTCGATGTTCTTAGAGTTCTATCCGATGTAATCTTCTTTTGCGGTGTGTTTGTTGGGATCCGATGAATTGTGAGTTTATGATCAGATTATTCATGAGAAATATTTGAGTCTTCTCTGAACTCTTTTATGCATGATTGTTATAGCTTTGTATTTCTCTCCGATCTGTCCGTTTGGTTTGGCCAACTAGATTGATTTATCTTGCAATGGGAGAGGCGCTTTGTGATGGGTTCAATCTTGCAGTGATCTATCCCAGTGACAAAGTAGGGGACAAGACACGTATTTGTATTATTGCCATTAAGGATAAAAAGATGGGGTTTAATCATATTGCTTGAGTTTACTTTGTCTACATCATGTCATCTTGCTTAAGGCGTTACTCTGTTTTATACTTAATACCCTAGACAGCGATAGCAGTCGATGGGTGGAGTAATAGTAGTAGATGCAGGCAGGAGTCGGTCTACTTGTCTCGGACATGATTCCTATATACATGATCATTGCCTTGAATATCGTCATAACTATGCGCTTTTCTATCAATTGCCCAACAGTAATTTGTTTACCCACCGTATGCTATGTGTTCGAGAGAGAAGCCTCTAGTGAAAACTATGGCCCCCGGGTCTACCTTTATCATATATTAAAATCCAAAAATACCTTGCTGCAATTTATTTACATTTATTTTATTTTGCAATTTACCTTTTTATCTATCACTATCATAATTAATCCTTGCAAGTAACCGCTAAGGGGATTGACAACCCTCTTATTTGCGTTGGGTGCAAGTGTTTGCTTTTGTGTGTGTAGGTGCTGCTAACGAGGTTCTGTGTGGTTCTCCTGTTGGATTGATAACCTTGGTTCTTAACTGAGGGAAATACTTATCTCTACTGTACTGCATCATCCTTTCCTCTTCGGGGAAATCCCAACGCAGTTCACAAGTAGCAAAGACCGTGTCTTTACTCCGCTAGATACTGCCATCACCCCCTCCAATTCAAATGGATGATAAACAAGAAAAGTAGTTGAATGTACAGACCTTGTATGATAGACAGATGCAATAGATAGTGAGGAAAAAAGAGGGCATGAAATAGTTCACATATATGCTGTTTAACTAAACATGATAGCATGACATAATATCATATATATGATGTCTATCTAAACAGGATAGCATGACATAATTCAAAGATATGATGACTAATAAACAGGATGGCATGAGATAATTATATGATGTCTTTAGTAAATAGGTTGGCATGACATAATTCACATACATGTTATCTAAGTAAACAGGATGGCATGATATAATTCACATATGTGATTTATATACTAAGTGATGGCTTGAGAATTTGCGATGTTTTTCATAGTGATTTCCATTTGGTTTCATCGAATTTTTGTTATTCTTCAGAAATGCTAATCCAACAAAAAGAGAGGAAAATCTACTTTGTCCTATGGATGACAGGAAATATCATATATGGAAGGAAACCAAGGGAGATTGCTTCAAATCAAGCCAATTGGAGCAACTTTCCCGAAGAGAGCATTGTCAACAGGCGCGTCAGAGTAAAAGACGGCGTTCCAAACGACCGCACGCGCTTGTTTGAGCGGTTGTTTGGAGTGCCCACAGCTCCTCCTAGTCTATACAAGCAACTTTCGAGAAGGGACCCAGGGAGAGAAGAACCCTAGCCGCCGCCACACCATCCAGAGGAGGAGAAGAGAGGATCCGAAGAACTCCAGAGAATCATCGTAGTTTTTGGTCCTTTCATCTCCATCATCATCATCATCTCATTCACTATTGTAAGAGGGATTGGAACTTGTAATCTCAACTCCATCTCATCTGAGATCAGGACTATTTGGGCACCATTTCATCTCATTGTGGATCCCCTAAATATTATCGATATGGTTTTCATGGTTTTTCTCTTTGATGTGATTGATTCCCCTCTTATGATGTGCGAGTAATTCCCCTAGGTGTGGGAGATGTAGGTAAGTGGTAAGATTGATATGTGCCTATCCTATATGTCATCATTTGTATTCGTAGTAGTATGATCTATTTAGTATGTTGTTATACTGTGGTGAACTCTATGCGTGTTGTCCAATTTAAGGGCCCAGGCAACATGATCTCAAGAACTACACAGGTAACACGTGTTGTTTAGGAACTTTGCGACCTCTGATGTGACAGGTGGAGATATTTATGAGAACCGAAGACAATAGGAGATAACGGTGATCCAATGAACTTAATGCTTGGTTCCGGTCTTATGACCTTAATTGTGGAAACGACCACTCTGTGGCAACGGAGAAGCAGGACCATAGAATGAAATGTAACCCCTAGTGGAGGAGTTTCATTACCCTAGGGAGAACCGCCTACAGAAAGTTTATATCAAATACTATGAGTACAATACAAGGTAACTGGTATTACTGTCGCACTGGCACAATTCATATATTCTTACCATGAACTGAAATCTCTTCGCACCTAATTTCTTCATTGCAGGCAACACCATTTACATTTCCGCACTTGTTATTTACTTTCAACAAGTTATTTAGTAAACACCTTTAAATCCTCTTTATATTAGCATATTCTATTTTATCGTTTACCCAGGACAGTAGTAGTATATGCAGAAGCTCAAGCAGTACTTCACACAAGAACTGTGACACCTTGTGTGTGACAGAAACGCCTCCATAATACTCTCCTCCGCTCTTTGTGGGGACGATTACTCATTGGGATACTTCTGCAAAAGTGCTACACTACCCTGTTTGGTCTACAAGTACCACTAAGCAGATGGCATTCGCATATATGATGTTTAAACTAAGCAGATGGTGTTGAATATTGTGTATATGATGTCTAAACTATGCAATTCAAGACACCATATGCATGATACGAGCAGTATAACCCTGCCAAGTTAGAGCATACACCTCGGGGGGGGGGGGATAGGACTGGTCATCTATCTCTGAATCCTCCTCTGAGGAGCTATTTGGACCCAGCAAGATATCTGCTTCGACAGGTAGCACTGTCTGCTCTGAAACCTTGTTTTCAGTCCAGGTTTTTCCATCACACACTCAAATGGCTGATTCACAGGAAGAGTAGTTGAATGTACAAACATTGTTGACAAATGGAAATGTAATGAAAAAAAAGGAATGGCAAGATATAATTCAAATATATGATGCCTGGCTAAACAGGATGGCATTGCATATTTCACATATATTATGACTGGCTAAAAAAGATGGCATTGCATAATTCACATATATGATATATATATAGAAACTAAACAGGTGGCATTACAGAACATGTCTAAACTAAGCATATGACATATATGATGTCGAAAGTAAGCAATGCAAGGTGCCATATGCATGATATGACCAACATCATCATGCCAAGTTAGAGAAAACACCTCAGGGGGTAAATAGGAGTGGTCAGCTCCCTCTGAATCCACCTCTGAACAACTATCTTCCTCTGGATTACAATCTGGAGGAGGGGGGGGGGGTCTGCCATTGTACCCACCATGGAGTGATGTCTGCATGACATTGTATTGCCGCGCAAGACTCTTCTCTTTTTCTCTATATGTTCAACATGACTGTGTACAATAACTGACATGCATATGAAAAAAACATAGTGAGATTATGTAAGGAGAGCATGCAGAAATCTAGAGTGATGGTAACAACCAATGGATAGATCCAAAAATAATGATAGCAGGCAAATGATAGTTTTAATTTAATAAAAAGACAGATGATGGTTGCTTTACTATTTGTTTCCACCCAAGATGAACCACATAGTAGATACCCTAGATGAACCAGATAGTAGATAGAGATACTATTCATTGCTTCCTCGATATGTGCCCCACAAGCATTTTAAAACTCAAGTTTGAACATTAATTTGGACCTGACTTGGAGTCTAAGAGATGAACAGGATGATAAACTAGCAGGTAATATTAAGCAATGCATAAAGTTAGCAGAAACAAAAGAGTGCGACCTCTCTTGCGAACCCGTGTACTCCTCAAGTTCATCTGCCGAGTCGATGATGGTGATGCAGTTGCGGTGGCTATCGGCAGCGGGGAAGGAGATCTGAGGCGGCGAAAGATGGTCAGGAGTCGAGATGTCTGGTATGGTGGACACTTTTGTTGATGGAGCAGCTCAGGTGAGGTGGACGACGGTGTGGCAGGAACAGGACAAACCACACAAAGTTTTCTTCTACGCCTATCTGTAATAGAAGTAATTCTGTAAGGGCTCCTTTGGCTTGCAGGATTCTAAAAACACAGGGATAGGAAAAACACCAGAATAGGATAGGAATGCACATGGAAAATAGAGCATTTGTAAACACAGGATTTCTGTCAACTAGAGTGTTCGGTTCATAGGAATTGGAAGAGCATAGGAATGCAAAGAAACATGGCCAAATTAAAGTCAAACCACATGAAAATGTGTACAATTTGAATGTTATTATGCCACTAATGCACCTAGTCTTTTTTTCATGCATAGGATTTTGATAAGTAGGTCCAGGTGGATGTTAAAATTTCTGTGTTTTTCCTTTGAAACAGACACGAAAGGAAAAAAATCCTTCAGTTTTGTTTTGCTCCATTCCTTTCAACCAAATGCATGAATAATTGAATAGTAGAGTACCATAGGAAAATTTCCTATTGTTATGTTTTTCCTTCACTTTTTCCTTTGAACCAAAATAGCCCTAAGGGATTGACATGAATGTAGAGTAAAAAGTGCTGTGACAAGTGTACAACCTCTTTGGTGTAGCCGTGTAGACCTCAGCATCATTGGGTTGGTCGCTGAAGATGTTGCAGCGAAGGTGGCTGTCAGAGCTGGGGAAGAAGATCTGAGGCGTCTGTAGACGGTGTCGAGGGCACTGCTCTGTTGTGATGGATGGTTCTGTCGTTGGAGCAGCTCTGCCGAGCTATACGACGTCGAGGCTGAAGCAGTACAAGACGAACATCGTTAATCTGAAGTGGGATTCTAATACCATCTCCAATAGATGATGTAAAATACATCACCAAAAAGTGGTAGATGTAAAATTTACATCACCAAAAAACACCCAACTCCAACAGATGATGTAAAAACTATTGACTCTGAACTTAACTGTCAAAACCGATTTTTACTATCGAAACTGACTGTTACTGTCGAAACTGAATTTTACTGTCGAAACTGAACGCACTAGTAGCAGAGAAGCACTTTACTGGTAGTTTAGGCCGCTCGAGCACTAGTAGCAGAGAAGCAGTGATCTAAATTAGCAGCCGCTCGATAGGGAACGCACTAGCACATAGCAGCTGGAGCAGTAGCGCAAACGAGAGACAGAGCAGCAACTCGTGTAGCTGCAGCAGCCCGTGTACCAGCATCAGTGCGAACGAGAGCAAGAGCAGATCAGCAGCACGAGCGAGAGCAAGAGCAGAGCAGCATCGCGAGTGAGAGCCGGAGTAGCAGTAGCAGCTCCGGCTGGTATGGACGCTGCCGCCAAGGGAGCCTCGCAATGGGGGAGAGCCACCGTGGAGGATGTCGCCGGCAACGCCGGCGTCGAGGGAGCCGCGCCATGGCGGAGTGGGATCGAGCACCGGCGGTGCCGTGAGGTCGAGTGAAGGAGAAGATGCGATGAGTGTACAACTCTTTGGTGGCGGCAAGTAGGCCTCGGCTTCATCTGAGGAGTCGGTGAGGATGCTGCGGTTCTGGTGGGGCAGGTTAAGGCGGCACTGTGGGAATGAAGCAGTCATGATAGACGAGGCGATCGTCGGAGCAGCTCCTTGGAGGTGGAGGACGGGGCGGCTGAACCGGCGGGATGACGAGATTGACGACGGATCCTCATCCGATGCGGCGGATGAGGGACGTCGAGCTGTTGCGGTGGATGACATCGTCGGGGAAGAGGCTCCGGCTGGTTGGCGGTGGGGGGCGGACGGAGGAGGGTGGGGTTTTGCGGCTGGTGGAGAGAGGTTTTGGCAGCCTTAGTTTTTGAATGGGGAAAAGCAGGGGATGGGAGGAGGGAACCATGACTTAGGGACGCACTTGTCCGAAATATAGGGTAAGTTACAAAAGTACCCCCACCAATTTGAACTAGCGGCTCTTTCCGCTCATGGGTAGAACGGGGATTTCGCGTGTCGGGATTTCGCAGGAGGAGGGAGTTTTCGCGCACGTTGTAATTTTTGGATAGCAAGGTGTGGGTTGAGAAGGAGGGAGTTTTCCGAGCACAAAGAGGCAAAGAGATATCTTGAAATTTCGGCATAACAAGGCGCGGATTGAAATTTCGGGACAAGGCTAATGTGTACGGTACCATATCAATTCGCACTTCCCTCAACCAAAAAAAAAACAAAAAAATAAATCAATTCGCACCACACAAGAGAGAGTCTTGTCCCGTTTTACTGTATGAATTACTACAAATGACATTCAAAACTTTGAATCCATGTGATGTTCAATTAAAATATTTCGCTAGGTGTATAATGCATGTAACCTACTCAAATGAACATTTTAGTGCATTCCAAATGTATATACTACCGGCTGCAATATGAACTAAATTTGAATTCATTTCTCTATTTTAATACGAATCTAAAGTCATGATTGTTGTCAAGTTAAACCATCATGTGTATATTATCTTCACAACACACCACATGATTACTGTCAAGTTAGATATGAACTATGTGTACCATACGAACTCGAATTCAAATTTTTGAATCCACTTTATGCTGATTTGAAATAATAGTACATTTCAAGTTCTAGCTAGATCTTCAGGATCTAAACCATGTTTCATATGTATAATGTGTTTATGACACAATGTATGGTGCCCCCCCTATGCCTACAAGTATTTAAATGTGAGCTGCAAAAGCCACACGTTATCACAAATTCAAATAGTGGTGTGCATGGATGCAATGTGGTCAACCGATGCCTGCCATCGGTATCTCAAATTCAAATAAATTTGAGATTGTTCGATATATATATATATATATATATATATATATATATATATATATATATATATATATATATATATATATATATATATATATAGTATAGCATGTTCAAAACCACACCACATCACCATTATATTCATGCATGCATGGGTTTAAAACACCATGATCTCTTATTCAAATATCCGAATCCACTTTTATAATTAATTATGATCTCTCTTAGTCTATTACACCCACACACTCCTCTTCTCTTTGTAGCTAGCACTAACTTTCTCTCGTGCATGCACACACCCTCCTCGCCCTCCCCCTCCCTCGACATTCTCTCCATCGCGCACATTCGTTATTTTTCTTTAGGTCGTTCTCCCACGGTCTCTATAGGTCTCCCCAACTGCTTCTTTCCAAGACACACCGATCGATATACCTCTATAGCCATGTCTGCCTAACACATACACACACTTTCCCTCTTCTCCTCTCACCGTCCATGCCCCATATCTCTCATACGGTCCCACACACATGCACACTCTCGCCCATCTTTTCATCAATATCGCACTCGCACACTCCTCCCCTCTCTATGTAGTAGGCCTCTCGCAACACCTTCTAGCCGCACCCCTCTCTCTCAATCCGTCTCACCGGGCCTTATCTGCCACTAACACATGCATGTACACCGATCGATATCCCTCTATACATATAGCTAGCTAGGTCGACTATCCCTCTTTTTCCCCACGCACCGATCGATCTACCTCACTAGTTATGTCTCTCCCTTTCTCTGACACATGACGATTGACCTACCTATCTAATTAGGTCTGCCTACCACACACATATCGCCCCCCTCATCATCCATGCATGCCTCCCACCCCGTCTCTCACACGCACACATTCGCACGCACTCACACACGCACACATACACACATGCACACACAAACACACACATCCCTTCTCTTATTGATATTGTAGTCGTACCCTCCGTTTGTCTAGCAGGCCTCTCCCACCATCTCCGAGAAGCAACTCCACCACCACCCCTCCGGCACTCTAGCTCTGTCTCTCTCCCAACCTCATTCCTCTCCTACACATATGTATGGACACCGATCGATCTCCCTCAATACATAGCTAGGTCTCTCCTTCTCCACACATATACCAGTCCATCTACCTCTCTAGTTTTGTCTCTCAGTCTCCCCCCCACGCCGATAGATCGAACGCACTAGTTAGGTCTCCCTGCCACACACAAACTTCCCCTCTCCCCTCTCACATTCTAGTAGGCCAGCTTCCCTATATCTTTGATGTGTGCACACACAATTTCCCTGGCTCTTTTTATCGATCCCACATCCATACACTTCACCCCTCTCTTCGTTTCTATCGATATCTCACGCCGATGATCCCCCCTCTATTCTATGTTTCACACACATTGCATATGTTACACTTTTTTTTGAGATATCATCGACACATATTCCCTGTCTATCTCTCACGCACACAAATATACTCATGAAATTACCCGCAAAAAAAACACTAACGAACGCACACACACACCATCTCTCTAGTTTTTCTTTTTAAATGCCATCTCTCTCTAGGTTTGTATCTCTCTCGCAAACACCCACCTACGTGGGGTACGTGCACGAAGAGAAGACGTGCACGCATCGACGCACGTATTCCCATCTCTTTCCCAACCACACGCACCCGCACGGGTACACGGTGGAGCTCATTTCTGTACGAAAAGGTAGCCCACGTGATAATTTGATGTGTGTAGTGGTTGTTCACTTGATGTAGGGTCATGTACCACTCATGAACGAAACAAAGTGCGACTTGAAGCATTGGCGTGTTATTTTTAAATAAAGTTTTATTCCTCAATGGGACGTAGTATAGAATATAAAACAATTGTTATCGAGAGAAAAAAGAAAACCGCTCTGATACGTCCATTTTGCATCATGTTTTCCTACTGTTATTTATTATGTTTGGGTCATTATTTCACTTTATGATGCAATCCTAATGCCTTTTCTCTCTTATTTTGCAAGTTTCACATGAAGAGGGAGATTGCTGGCAGCTGGAATTCTGGACCTGAAAAAGCTACAGCAGAGATAGATATTCTCCACAACTCCAAATGACCTAAAAATTTACGGAGAATTATTTTGGAATATATAAAAAATATTGGCGGAAGAAATACCAGGAGGGGACCCACCAGAGAGCCACAAGCTCAGGGGGCGCGCCCTACCCCGTGGGCACGCCTTGTGAGCTTGTGGGCCCTCCAGCAGGTCTCTGGGCCCATCTTCTCCTATAAGATGCTATTTGCCCTAGAAAAAAAAATTAGAAGAAGACTTTCGGGATGAAGCTCTGCCGTCTCGAGGCGGAACCTGGGCAGGAGCACTTTTGCTCTTCGGCGGAGCGATTTCGTCGGGGATACTTCCCTCCGGGAGGGGGAAATCAAAGCCATCGACATCACCAACGATCCTCTCATCGTGGGAGGACCAATCTTCATCAACATCTTCACCAGCACCATCTCATCTCAAACCCTAGTTCATCTCTTGTATTCAATCTTTGTCCCAAAACCTCAGATTGGTACCTGTGGGTTGCTAGTAGTGTTGATTACATCTCATAGTTGATGCTAGTTGGTTTATTTGGTGGAAGATTATATGTTCAGATCCTCAAGCATATTCAATACACCTCTGATCTTGAACATGAATATGATTTTTGAGTAGTTACTTTTGTTCTTGAGGACATGGGAGAAGTCTTGTTATAACTAATCATGTTAAGTTGGCATTCGTTCGATATTTTGATGATGTGTATGTTGTTATTCTTCTAGTGGTGTCATGTGAACGTCGACTACATGACACTTCACCATATTTGGGCCTAGGAGAATGCATTCGGGAGTAATAAGTAGAGGGTTGCGAGAGTGACATAAGCTTAAACCCTAGTTTATGCGTTATTCCGTAAGGGGCTGATTTGGATCCATATGTTTCATGCTATGGTTAGATTTATCTTAATTCTTCTTTCGTAGTTGCGGATGCTTGCGAGAGGGGGTAATTATAAGAGGGTTGCTTGTTCAAGTAAGAACAACACCCTAGCACCGGTCCACCCACATATCAAATTATCAAAGTAGCGAACGCGGATCACCTAAACATGATGAACATGACTAGATGACAATTTCCATGTGTCCTCGAGAACGCTTTGCTTACTATAAGAGAACGTTCTGGCTTGTCCTTTGCTATAAAAAGGATTGGGCCACCTTTCTACACCTTGGTTACAATTGTTATTTGTTACTTCTTATGAATTTCCTTGCTACAAAACTATCTGTTGCTGCTACTTTCAGTACTTGCAGAGAATACCTTGCTGAAAACCGCTTGTCATTTCCTTCTGCTCCTCGTTGGGTTCGACACTCTTACTTATCGAAAGGACTATGATCGATCCCCTATACTTGTGGGTCATCAAGACTCTTTTCTGTCTCCGTTGCCGGGGAGTGAAGCGCCTTTGGTAAGGAAATATTTTTATTACGTGCCAAAATTTACTGTCACTTGTCACTATGGAAAATAATCCTTTGAGGGGCTAGTTCGGGGTATCCTCACCTCGACCAGAAGCAATAAGAGTTGTCCCTGAACCTACTGAACCTACTAAAAATATTTATTATGAAATTCCTTCGGGTATGTTAGAGAAACTGCTAGCTAATCCTTATGCAGGAGATGGAACAGTACATCCTGATATGCACTTGATTTATATAGATGAAATTTGTGGATTGTTTAAGCTTGCAAGTTTATCCGAGGATAGAGTTAAGAAGAAATTATTCCCTTTATCTTTTGGTGGAAAAGCATTGACATGGCATAGGCTATTGGATGATACTGGAACATGGGATTGGAACCGGTTGAAGCTGGAATTTCACCAGAAATTTTATCCTATGCATTTGGTTCATTGTGATCGGAATTATATATATAATTTTTGGCCTTGTGAAGGAGAAAGTATCGCTCATTCTTGGGGGAGGCTTAAATATATGATGCATACATGCCCAATCATGAGCTCTCAAGAGAAATAATTATACAGAATTTTTATGCTCGGCTTTCTCATAATGATCAATCCATGCTCAATACTTCTTCTACTGGCTCCTTTATGAACAAAAACTATTGAATTCAAATGGGATCTTCTGGAAAGAATTAAACGTAACTCTGAAGATTGGGAAATCGACAAAGGTAAAGAGTTAGGTATAAATCTTGAGTTTGAGTGTGTTAAATCTTTTATGGAAACTAATGCTTTTCATAAGTTTAGTACTAAATATGGACTTGACTCCGAGATAGTAGCTACCTTTTGTGAATCATTTGCTGCTCATGTTGATCTCCCTAACGAGAAATGGTTTAAGTTTCATCCAGCTATTGAACTAAATGAAGAACCTATTATAGCTAAAGATGAAACAAGCATTTATAATGTTGATCCAGTTGTGCCTAGTGCTTATATTGAGAAACCCCCTTTTCCTGTTAGGATTAAGGAACATGCTAAGGCTACAATTGTGGTTCATAAAAGTAATATTAGAACACCTAAACCTTCTGAACAAATTATAGTGGAACCTAAGATTGCAATGGTTAAAGATCTCTTGGTTGATAATATTGATGGTCATGTCATTTATTTTTGTGAGGGAGCTACTAGGATTGCTAAATAAGTTAATACAAAACAAGATAAAATAG
Source organism: Elymus sibiricus (assembly GCA_039707655.1). NCBI lineage: Eukaryota > Viridiplantae > Streptophyta > Magnoliopsida > Poales > Poaceae > Elymus > Elymus sibiricus. Next base: position 337,095,886 of record CM077666.1, read on the forward strand.
ATAAGAGTAAACCTGTAGTTGGCATGCCTGTTGTTTCTATTAAAATTGGAGAACATTGATATTGCACCTGTTAAGATAGAAGATATTGATGTTACTACTAAGCTTGCAAATAGAGATACTATTTCACCACTTGGGATTGTTAGAGATGTTGAAGTCTTGTGTGGTAAGATCAAATACCCTACTGATTTTCTTGTTCTTGGATCACCACAAGATGATTTTTGTCCCATTATATTTGGTAGACCTTTCTTGAATACAGTTAATGCTAAGATTGATTGTACTAGGGAAACGGTCAATGTTAATTTTGGTGATGTATCGCATGAGTTTAATTTCTCTAAGTTTCGTAGACAACCTCATGATAAAGAATTGCCTAATAAAGATGAAATTATTGGTCTTGCTTCTATTGTTGTTCCTCCTACTGATCCTTTAGAACAATATCTGCTAGACCATGAAAATGATATGCATATGAATGACAGAAATGAAATAGATGAAATATTCTTTAGGTAAGCACCTATCCTTAAACATAATTTGCCTGTTGAAACTTTGGGAGATCCTCTCCTACCTAAGAGTGACCCTGTGTTTGAACTGAAGAAACTACCTGATACACTAAAATATGCTTATCTTGATGAAAAGAAGATATATCCTGTTATTAGCAATGCTAATCTTTCAGAGCATGAAGAAAAGAGATTACTTAAAACTCTGAGGAAGCACCATGCTGCTATTGGATATACTCTTGATGATCTTAAGGGCATTAGTCTCCCTTTATGCCAGCACAAGATTAATATGGAGCCTGATGCTAAGCCCCTCGTTGATCATCAATGTCATTTGAATCCTAAGATGAAGGACGTGGTAAGAACTAAAATATTAAAGCTTCTAGAGGCAGGTATAATTTATCCTATAGTTGATAGTAGATGGGTAAGTCCTGTTCATTGTGTTCCTAAGAAAGGAGGCATTACTGTTGTTCCTAATGATAAAAATGAACTTATCCCACAAAGAATTGTAACTGGTTAGAGGATGGTAATTGATTTCAGGAAATTAAATAAACCTACTAGGACAGATCATTACCCCTTGGTTTTTATTGATCAAATGTTAGAAAGATTATCTAAGCATACACACCTTTGCTTCCTTGATGGTTATTCTGGTTTTTCTCAAATACCCGTGTCACAAGAAGATCAAGAGAAAACTACTTTTACCTGTCCTTTTGGAACTTATGCTTATAGACGTATGCCTTTTGGTTTATGCAATGCACCTGCTACCTTTCAACGATGTATGACTGCTATATTCTCTGATTTTTGTGAAAAGATTGTTGAGGTATTCATGGATGATTTCTCCATTTACGGAACCTCTTTTGATGATCGCTTAAGCAATGATCGAGTTTTCCAGAGATGTGAGGAGACTAATCTTGTATTGTGTCGGGCCAGTGGGAACCAGGGTACCACGGCCTGTCTGCCTGTGGCCCAGGGTGCAACGCCTAGCAAGGCCCAGGAGGCAGCCCAGTCATGGGCGCCGCGAAGCAAGACACCTTGCGAGGCGCTGGCCTCATGAGGACCCCTCCGCGCGGAGCGGACCACCAAGACATAGCGGCAGCAGCGGCTGTAGGAGGCCTCGCGATGTCCCTCGCGAGGCGGCCTCCCAAGGCCACCCAAGGTGGGCGCCGCCTGGCGCTGGCCACGCGGTCCAGTGCCCACCACGTGGGTGACGCGCTTGGCGACGAATAGCGGCAGGAGTCATACCAGCGGGCGCGGACAGAGAGACTTTCCTCTTTGGTGCTAAAGGAGCAGCACCAGCTCGCCTCCTGCAAAGCAGGTCCCAAAGCCTGCCCGTTTGGTGAAAGAAGACCAGGACGATAAGGCGTGCAGGGAGGAGGTCATCACCGAGCCCACCGGCGCGTCATGGATAACACCTTTGCAGGCGAAGACCGCCTTTTGTCAGGATAAGCCTGGGCGCCTGTTCCCTTTCAAATTGCCGTTGTGTGTGGCAACCCTTCCCACCAACGTTTTCGGGGGAAGAGGGCCAAGGCGGCTATAAAAGGGGCAGAGCTGCCACCGTAGAGAGGGATCGACCCCCTTGTCTTCAACCTTGTACGCAAGAGCCTTCTTGCCCACCATAATCCCAAGCACAAAGCAGGAGTAGGGTTTTACACCGCAAGGTGGCCCAAACCTGGGTAGCTGCTGGGTCCCCTATCGTGCCCTGTGTCCAGCGTGCTCTCGCCGTGCTCTCGCCGTGGTCACCATCTAGCGGACAGGAATGAGCGCGCCCCCAGAGTTCAAACTAGGGTCCTCGGAGCCCCGATTCCGACATTTGGCGCGCTAGGTAGGAGCGGCTGCTTCCGTTTCACCTGCTCCACCACCACCATGGCCGACGCTTGACGCAAGCGCGCGGAGCGCAGGGCGGTCAGGGTGGCCCAGACGGAGCCGGTCGCCCGTGACAACCGCCGTCGCCGCGCCGGTGCCGCCACCAACCCTGCTGCTAGGGAGCAGCAGGCCTCCTCCCTCCATCCATCCGTGGCGCCGGCCGGACACACAGCCTCCGCTTCCTCGCTCGCCCGCCGTGAGCCGCCGGGCCCGTAGACCGCGCTACTCATGGCGCGCGAACTGCTGTGTTACCACCCCACTGACGCCGGCTACGACGCCTGACACGCCCGCATCACCGAGCTCGTCAACGTCGCCGGAGACGCCCCCGCATCCTCTCACTCGCTCCGCCCTCCGTCGCCTCACACCGGGGAGGTGGCGCATGGTGCGCCTCCGCCGCCTCCTCCGTCCAACGAGGGCGCCGGGTGCCACCGTGGCGCGCGGGCGCGTGAGCCGTCCCGGAACGCGTCTTCGCCGGACCCCGACAATGAGAGCTGCCAGATCATCAGGCGCGCGCCGCCCGATGCGCGCGTGCTCCTCCAGCAGCAGCGCCAGTGCCAGGACCGCACCATCCAGGAGGTCGCAGCGGCCGGTCGCTAGAACCGTGCTGCCCTCGCCGGCGGCATCGCCTCCAGCATCGGTGGTTGCCGCGCCTTCACCATGAGCTGCGCCGCGTGGTGTCGCCCACGAAGTTCAAGCCGGACCTGCCTCCACGCTATGACGGCACCCCCAACCCCACGGAGTTCCTCCAGCTCTACACACTGAGCATCGAGGTAGCGAACGGTGATGACACGGTCATGGCGAACTGGTTCCCCATGGCCCTCAAGGATGCGCTGTGCTCCTGGATCATGAACCTCCCCGAGGTGTCCATCTCTTCGTGGGCTGAGCTGTGCAAGAAGTTCGTCGCCAACTTCAAGGGCAAGCACGAGCGCCCCCTCACGCTCAATGACCTGCGCGCCGTGCGCCAGCGTCCTGACAAGATTCTCCGCAAGTATGTCCAACGCTTCAGCCAAGTGCGCAACAAGATCCCGCGCGCCTCCGACGCCGCCATCGTCTCCGCGTTCTCCTCTGGTGTCACAGACATCCGGATACGCGAGAAGCTCGCCATCAATGACGAGCTTGACTGCGTGGTTGAGCTGTTCAACCTCGCAGACAGGTGTGCCAAGGCCGAAGAGGGCCGCCTCTTCATCCACAACGATCCAGACCAGGCGCCTGCCGCCGCCAAGGCCAAGAGCAAGGACTCCAAGCGCAAGGGCCCTGCCGTCCTTGCGGCGGAGCCTGAGCAGAAGCGCGGCCGCGACCGCGATGAGCCCAAGAAGGATGGCCGCCCGTACTGCGCCTACCACAACATGTTCTCCCACAACAGCAAAGACTGCCACGAGCTCAAGCTCCTTCGCGAGAGCCGCCAGGATGGGCGCGGCGGCTGCAACGATCGTGGCGCCGGCCGTGGAGGTGGCTGCAACAAAGGCCGCTGTAACACCCGAAAAATTTAAGCATATTTTTATTAAGTAAAATTTGGCCAGAAATAAAATTTTGAATTAAATTAGAGTCTTTTCTGTTTTCCAAAATTCTTCCCTCCATATAGAAATTTCTGTAAAATATTATGGGCTTTGGTAGTTTTCTTAAATCATTCCATTTATACTTTAATAACAGTAGGAAAAAATTTCATAATAAAATTTCCCCAAAATAATCCTATTAATAGCATTTTCCATACTTGAAATGCTTCTGTTGCACTGCAACTATTTTAAATAATTCTTTTAAAATTCCACAAAAATTATGAGGGGTCATGTGATGCCTGTAGATCACTTTTATGCAAAAACCCAACATGGTCTATTGAAAGTTTTGAGCTAGACATCCTCTTTTCATTTCTGGTCCAGATCCAGCATTGAACTACAACCCAATTTTCTGTTGCTCAAACAATTCTGAAATTTTTCCTACTTATAGTCCTTCCAACCATACTCTTAAGTCCAGAAGATCAACTCCATTTGCATCTTGGAATACAACCAAATAATTCCCTGTAGTTTCTGTCCAGAACTGAATTTCATTAAAACTTGCACTTTCAAGTTTCTCCCCTGGTTCATCCAACTATACCACCTTCTCTATCATTCAAAGAGACATCATCCTGCAAATTTTCATAGACAACAGAAATGCCTAGATTGCCTTAGCATTTTGTCAAGCACATTGTGTGCATGGCAGAATCTTGCAATTCCTTTGAACTACATTAGAAACTTGATCATTTGGCCAATCCAGCATGTCCACCCTTCTCACCACCTTAGTAAACACCACCCTGCCAAGTTTGAGCACAATTGGGCCAGTCTAGGTGGCCCTGGTGTTTCACCAAACGCACTGCGTGCGTGCACTGGGCGCGACCAGGGCGCCCACGTTGCAGCCACTGGCATCGAGCTGCTACCGTGCCCCTGCTGCCGCGCTCGCTCGCCCTAGCCCCCATCTGGATCACCCCGTCCACCCTGAGCCCTGCCGACACTCTCCCTTGGCTGCTAGCGCCGTCCACCACCGTCCACCGCCGCCGTTCATCGCCGCCATCTCTGCCACGGCTCTGCCAGGACGCGTGGCGCACCCTCGAGCTAACCGGCACACCCCAGCTCTAACTGCTAACCACCCAGGGTTATCTGAACCCACCGACCATGTCACCGCCCCCAGCTACTTCCCCTGCCACCATCAATGGCGCCCGCCGACGTGTCCTCCTCTGGAAGCCATGGAACCGCGTCGCTCCCGCCTATATAAGTCCATCCCGAGCTCGCTCCACTGACGGGCAACGTCCCTCCATCCTCTGAAAGCCACCCGTAGGTGCCCAGCAACCGGGGAGAGTCGTCTTCTTCCTCTCCGGCAACCATGATCGCTGCCACTGTCCCGATGATTCTGACGCCACCTGAGCCTCCCCCTCTCCACTCTCTTCATCTATAGCCTCCTCTCAACCCCACGAATCCACCCCCCTCTTAATTTAGCTCGGGAGCCACCGTGGGCAAAAGCCCTCTTCGAGTCCCGCCGGAGCTCCGCGGGAGAGCTCACCGCCGACTACTGGGTGGACTCCAGAGACCGTGCCGCACCTCATCGGGATCGCCAGAACCCCCTGAGCCCGTTCCCATGCTCGCCCCCTCGAATATCGCCGTCGTTCGCCGGCGAGGATCACCGGAGCCCTGCTCCATTTCAACCAGAGGAGGCACGCGCAACGACGACCAGTCATACATGACAGGTGGGCCCTCGGGACCCACCGTCAGTGACTGGAGGTCACGCCCGAGCGGTTAAGTGGAGACGGGCTCCCCTCCGAAGCCGTTTTCACGCGAAGAAAATGTATTCCCACGAATACGTTTTCGACGTTGGCAAACCCCCCTGCGCGGCCGAGCGACTGGGCCTGGCCCAGTAACGCCATACGGCTAAATCCCGCCCAGGGCACGCTTCTGCCCATCAGGTTGATGCCTTTTGTTTTTCTTTTCCAGCAGGTTTCAAATAATCCCACAGCAATCATTTGAAAACCAAATTTGATGATTCAAATTTCTGCATACTCCTAATTCATGCTCTATTAATCCAGCTAGGGTGAGCATTTTTCCTAAGCTTTGTCTCTGTTGGATCTATTAAACAGTCCATTTCTTCATTTATTTTAGCTTAGAAATTCCCTAGGAAAATCATATGAACTCCAAATCATTTGATTCTTTTTCTGATATTCTTCATTTTTCCTCTAGTTTATTTTAGTATTTATTTCAAAAATTTCCAAACAACTTTTTTGTACTGTTTCAAGTTTATGTGGTAATTTCAATATTCTGAAAATAGGAAAATGAAGGGAAGAGAAAATTTTCAAAGTTTGGACTGCACCCAATCTTTCTGCATGCTCAAGGCAGCATCTTGAACACTTGGTATAGTGAATGCATGTTTAATTGTTTTCAAGAATAGTTGAATCATGAATATGTTGAATTCAAATAAAATTTGCATATTGCTAGTTATGCATGCATGATCCCTTGAAAATATTTTATCTTCATTTAAACATGAAGTATGAGTGAATATGATTATTTTCACATGTCACATATGCCTATGTTGGTCCGGACTAATCTGCAGGAGAGAATCAGTCACGAGAAAGGTGACCGTGAGACTGAAATCTCATTGTGACGAGAATGATCAGTGATGGCATGTTGGGACATGCCAGGTGGTGACCCTGTTGGGTACTACCAAGGAAATATATTGTGCTAACCACTGCAGGAAAACTTAAACCTCCTGAGTCAACCGTAGATCGTGTCTTGTTCTGGTAACCCCCATACTTGTTTCGTGCTACCACTTGTCCCTGCCACAGGTAGGGTATGATTCAACAAGTTGTTAACCCTTTTCATTGCACACACCGTACAGAGAGGCCATGGTGAAAGATACCAGAGGCCTCTGGTAGGCATGTCACCTGGTCAGGGGACATGGGTGTATCCGGCTGGGCCGAGAGGGGGGCACCCCTTGTAATCCGCGCGTTATAAATAGTGATCCCATGCTATTCGAGACGATGGTCTCCGCATCTTAGAGTTTTTCTTGAGCGATGCTTTGGGTGATTCCTGGCATCCGGAAAGTTAATCTGGTGTGTGCTGGTCAGGTGTGTTTCCAACCCAAAAACCGTAATTGGAATTAGTTAGCGTCTCAGTGTTGGCTAAAGAAATCCTTTACTTGTGGGTAAAGAGTACACCCTCTGCAGAGTTTTATAACCTAATCGAATAGCCGTGTCCGCGGTTAAGGACTACAGTCTGGGTTGGTCAAGTGTCGGTCTTAGTGTCGGTCTTCGGAGGGAATAATTAAATTGAGCATGATCCACTTTTGCAGGATGATTATTGTCACTATTGATGCTACCAATAATCTTATTGTTAACATGAATATTATTGTGCACTAACCCTTTTTATTCTATGTGCAACCTTGGGTATCTCTTGGGATGGCTAGTCCACCTGGATACTCATTTCTATTTTTCTTGGTATCACTTGGGATGGCTAGTCCACCTGGATACTCATTTCTATTTTTCTGGGTATCACTTGGGATGGCTAGTCCACCTGGGCACTCATTTATATTTTTCTGGGTATCACTTGGGATGGCTAGTCCACCTGGATACTCATTTCTATTTTTTCTGGGTATCACTTGGGATGGCTAGTCCACCTGGATACTCATTTCTTTTCAAGACCTCTCGAGGCGTCGCATTTAGACACCCGTTTGGCATTTCTTTTGAAGACCTCCCGAGGCATCACATTCAGACACCCGTTTGGCATTTTTCTTGGAATTCCTCGGGAGGTCCAATGTCCGATGTTCCATTTTATATTCTTGGTTCTTTACTAAAATGATATATTTATTCATCCACACCGTATTAATATTTATCATATCATGCTTTAATTTCGGTCAGCATATGCATATAAATTAATCCATCATGATCATATGCACTCTATTGCATTCGGTATATCTTTTGTTCATATTGTTTGCGAGTACATTCAAACGTACTCACAGGCTTGTCCCTGGCTATTGTCTTTGCCAGATCATGATTAGGAGAAGAGCACTATGAAGGCACACCCCGCAACCTAGGAATCGGAGATAGCAGCCACACGGGATAGGAGTTATCCAGGTCAGCTGTTCCTATGGGAATGGAGCCCCATTGACATTGGAGAACCACGAGTCGCTTCCATCATCCGTCACTAAAAATCATTGTTGTATCATTAGACCTTTATGGTCTTGTATCCAATTCTTGTAATTGCTTGGTAATCTGTATCAAGGACGTGTACACCAGTAAAAATGATCCTGGGGCTGGTGATGACACGAGGGGTTATTTCTGGGATTTTATGTCCCCAAAATCCGGCCCCGACAGCCTTGGTATCAGAGCCCAGGCTGATCACTGGCTAATCCTATCCTAGCCTGGTCGCTATCCCTAGGTCTCCACACCGTCCAAATCTTTCCTCTCCATAGCCAAGCCCATCTCATCCGATAAGCTTACATAGTGGCCAGCCGACATCTTTTGACAGTCGGTGCCCAACCCATCAGCCGGTCCATAGGCCGTGTGCCCATGGCCGACACCTGAGTTGTCCCATCCACAAGCGTGTGATGGAAGACTCCACTGACCTATAAAGGAAGCCTTGCCCCAACTCAGCACATCACAGCCTCACTCTCAGTTCGATATCCAATCACCAAGATGCCTGGCCCCTTCATTCGCAATGAGACCACCGCAGCCGAGCTTGGAGACTTTGTTGTCATCCTCACCAATCTCACCCGTCGAGCTTTTGGCATAGAAGAGCCCCCGGAGTATGTTGTGTACCAAGAGCACACGAGTGCTGCCATTCACCACTTCTAGGCCACGGTGCACATCTACAGGAGGGGCACCCCATCAGAATGCCCCTATCGGTTCACCGGGAGGACGACCTCTGACGAGCCCCAAGCCATCCAACTTGCAGCCCGAGAGGCTGTAGTTAATCTTCGGCATTTGTCACCGAGGGTTAACATCCGTCCTTTCTACTACTACCCTAGTCGTGAAGGCTATGGTAGACCAACCCAAGTCGCCAACGGAGACCATGAGACGGATCCTGCTCTAGTGCATCTGGTGCGCTACCCGAGAGCGCAAGAGGCACTATTCGATCAGGTCACCCTTGATCTGATTGCGACCCGCAGGATGCTCGCTCTCCTGACCCTGGCGAGAAGAGAAGCTGCACCCGCCACCGACACCCCGATAGTGCTATACGGGAGACTGATCGAGCCCTCGGAGTCTGCCCCTGTTGTTCATCCGGGCAATGCCTTCGTCTCCCCGAGGAACTCTGTCGTCTCTTGGAGACCTACTCCAACGGGACTGTGACCACGACACCCCAAGAGGGACACCACTGCTACCCCAACCCTATAGCTCCTCACCCTACCCCGGCCAACTCCGACACTGAAGCTCATGGGGAAGCCTCGACATCTACAAGACACGCCCGGCTAGATGTCAACGAGGTGGACTGAGTCCACCAGAATTGTTGTCGAGCCTTAGTGGCCCGGTTTCCCTGTATTGTTGTAGTAGCAGTTGTATGGCGTGGTAAGTTTGTAAATTACTTGTGTGCCCTTGTCTTAACAGTAGTATGCGTGATCTAGCGTAAATTATTGGTGTGTGGGTGCAGAGTAAATTCTAGACGTGACTGCCGAACCCCCCTAACCGACACACACAGTAATACGTCACATTCCTTTTGGGAAGTGAGGTCTGAGATTTTGACTCAGACAACCCTACACCGGAGCCGATACACAAGTTGTACTGGCGCCGCCTCATGTTTCCTAACCCAGGTACCTTATAAGCGGCCGTATCCCACTCAACACCAGCCACCATCAACCTTGAGCACTGCTTTTCCCCATCCATCACTCCATGTTTCACTCCGGAGCCTACTTAAGAACCCCAGATGCAAGCCCTGGTAGTTTTGTTAAGGTTTTGTGGGATTTTACCCGCAATACCATTGGTTCCATCCACCCACCCAGTATGAGTTGTTCAAATCGAGGATCACCCCTAGTTCCTCAAAATACTGGGCAGTTGTACACATCCCACCAGCGGATATAAACCAAGGCCCTCCGTATGTTGTCTTCATCGGGAGATCCATGCCAACCTCAGGCATGGCCATTGAGGCTGCTGCTTATGAAGCAGTTACCCGTCTTCGGTTTGCGGTACCCACTGCCAGCGAAAGGGAATACTGTTATTTTCCGAGTCGCGCAGCTTTTGGAGCAGAAGCTACGTTCCACTGTGAACGTATAGAAAGAGATCCAGCTCTGGCCTATCTCATTCAGTATGTGATGGCCCAGGAGCATTTCACCTAGCAACTAATGGAGTATCTCCATTATCTTGCTGTCCTGAATCCCCAGATCGCCATTGGCGGACCGCCTCTGCCAACACAGGAAGGACATGTTCTTCGTCTGCTTCCTCCACTTCCTCCGGAAGAAGAAGAATGTGCTCCAGCACCAGGAACCCTTCCGCAAGACCCCATAGATCTTACCTTCGAACCGTAGACGGTCATGAGTGTGGTTGTTGCTGTGTCTAGCGCTTGTTTACATGATGCAATCTTTGCGGCACATCTTAGGACATATGTCCTGAATGCATTAATATGATTGCAGTTGGTCTGCTAGTATTCGATTGTGGTGATCTGCATTTGGTTCATCCGCCCCTAGGGTAGAAAAATTTCCTAAGGGCCATTATCACAAAAAATTTCCCAGCATAAATGTAATTCGCGTGCAGCCACGACATCCAGTTTACAGTCACACTGACTCTACCACCTGCACTAAGTGCAGAAACTGCACACCCACACACCTAGCAACTAATTAACCGCCTCGCTCATTGGATCACTTCCACCACACCATAGTTTTTCTGAAGAAAAACTCATGGGTTTTTATTTCTACGGAGCCTGCTGCAAAACACACAAACACTCACTCGCACCCGACACTGATGCCTAGTCGCCATGATCACCGCCGCCTCAGAGAGCCACCACTCAAGCAGCGGCATCATGGCGATCATCGCACACAGGAGCAGCGAGAAGCCAACCAACGCCGCTAGCAGACCAGCCAGGAGGATCGTGATCAGCTCCGGAACCACGTCCTCCATTAGTGCCTCGTCTCGAGCTACTGCAACCAGAAGAAGAAGAAGTGAGGTGAGGTGTGAGGTAGAAGGAAGAAAAACCGCGATCGTTTTTATGGCTCGAGCTCGGTGCACGGTGAGCAAAGTCCACCAGCGCCGCTCGTCGCTCGATCGCCGATGTTTGGAGGCAAATCCGCGAGCAGTGCCGACAGGGTACTGGCCCGCGAGGTAAGTGCACGCTGCGCCGGCGACAAGAACGCCGCGCACTACCGCGGTACGGCCTAGATGCCCTACGCGCTAAACGTCATGGGTGGAGAAAGCGCGAGAGAGCACGCGCGCGAGAGAGAGAGAGGAGGAAGAAGGGCCGGAGGAAGAAGAAGAGACTGATAGTGGGCCCTGGACCCACCTGTCAGGCGGAGAGAGCACTGTACACTGGAGTACGGCAAGCAAAATTTGGAATTAGAAATTATACTTTTTCCAAATTTGTCGTAGCAGTAGAGCCACAACACCAGTACCTCACTGTAGTTGCACCAATTATCAGTAGCCCCACATCAACTGTGCCTAATTAGGTTATTTCGATAATTAGTTCAGAAAATCTCCTCGAAAAGGTGGGCTTAATTCTGATGACCACCTTAATAAATCTCGGGGACGAGATTTTTTTAAGGGGGGTAGCGTTTGTAACACCCCAAAAATTTAACTATATTTTTATTAAGTAAAATTTGGCCAGAAATAAAATTTTGAATTATATTAGAGTCTTTTTTGTTTTTTGTTTTCCAAAATTCTTCCCTCCATATAGAAATTTCTATAAAATATTATGGGCTTTGGTAGTTTTCTTAAATCATTCCATTTATACTTTAATAACAGTAGGAAATATTTTCATAATAAAATTTCCCCAAAATAATCCTATTAATAGCATTTTCCATACTTGAAATGCTTCTGTTGCACTGCAACTATTTTAAATAATTCTTTTAAAAGTCCACAAAAATTATGAGGGGTCATGTGATGCCTATAGATCACTTTTATGCAAAAACCCAACATGGTATTTTGAAAGTTTTGAGCTAAACATCCTCTTTTCATTTCTGGTCCAGATCCAGCTTTGAACTACAACCCAATTTTCTGTTGCTCAAACAATTCTGAAAATTTTCCTACTTATAGTCCTTCCAACCATACTCTTAAGTCCAGAAGATCAACTCCATTTGCATCTTGGAATACCACCAAATAATTCCTTGTAGTTTCTGTCCAGAACTGAATTTCATTAAAACTTGCACTTTCAAGTTTCTCCCCTGGTTCATCCAACTATACCACCTTCTCTATCATTCAAAGAGACATCATCCTGCCAATTTTCATAGACAACAGAAATGCCTAGATTGCCTTAGCATTTTGTCAAGCACATTGTGTGCATGGCAGAATCTTGCAACTCCTTTGAACTACATTAGAAACTTGATCATCTGGCCATTCCAGCATGTCCACCCTTCTTACCACCTTAGTAAACGCCACCCTGCCAAGTTTGAGCACAATTGGGCCAGTCCAGGGTGCCCGCGTTGCAGCCACTGGCATCGAGCTGCTGCTGCGCCCCAGCTGTCGCCCTCGCTCGCCCTAGCCCCCATCTGGATCACCCCGTCCACCCTGAGCCCTGCCGACACTCTCCCTTGGCTGCTAGCACCGTCCACCACCGTCCACCGCCACTGTTCATCGCCACCATCTCTGCCACGGCTCTGCCAGGACACGTGGCGCGCCCTCGAGCTAACCAGCACACCCCAGCTCTAACTGCTAACCACCCGGGGTTATCTGAACCCACCGACCGGGTCACCGCCCCCAGCTACTTCCCCTATCGCCATCAATGTCGCCCGCCGACGTGTCCTCCTCTGGAAGCCATGGAACCGCGTCGCTCCCGCCTATATAAGTCCATCTCGAGCTCGCTCCGCTGACGGGCAACATCCCTCCATCCTTTGAAAGCCACCCGTAGGCGCCAAGCAACCGGAGAGAGTCGTCTTCTTACTCTCTGGCAACCATGGTCGCCGCCACTGTCCAGATGATTCTGACGCCACCTGAGCCTCCCCCTCTCCACTCTCTTCATCTATAGCCTCCTCACAACCCCACGAATCTACTCCCCCTCTCAATTTAGCTTCGGAGCCACCGTGGGCAAAAGCCCTCTTCAAGTCCCGCCGGAGCTCCGCGGGAGAGCTCACCGCCGATGACTGGGTGGACTCCGGAGACCATGCCGCACCTCATCGGGATCGCCAGAACCCCCTGAGCACGTTCCCATGCTTGCCCCCTCGAATATCGCCACCGTTCGCCGGCGAGGATCGCCGGAGCCCCGCTCTGTTTCAACCAGAGGAGGCGCGCACAACGACGACCAGTCAAACATGACAGGTTGGCCCTCGGGACCCACCGTCAGTGACTGGAGGTCACGCCCGAGCGGTTAAGTGGAGACGGGCTCCCACCCGAAGCCGTTTTCACGCGAAGAAAACGTATTCCCACGAATATGTTTTCGACGTCGGCAACCCCCCCCACGCGGCCGAGTGACTGGCCTGGCCCAGTAGCGCCATACGGCTAAATCCCGCCCAGGGCACGCTTCTGCCCATCAGGTTGATGCCTTTTCTTTTTCTTTTCCAGCAGGTTTCAAATAATCCCACAACAATCATTTGAAACCCAAATTTGATGATTCAAATTTCTGCATACTCCTAAATTCATGCTCTATTAATCCAGCTAGGGTGAGCATTTTTCCTAAGCTTTGTCTCTGTTGGATCTATTAAACAGTCCATTTCTTCATTTATTTCAGCTTAGAAATTCCCTAGGAAAATCATATGAACTCCAAATCATTTGATTCTTTTTTTGATATTCTTCATTTTTCCTCTAGTTTATTTTAGTATTTATTTCAAAAATTTCCAAACAACTTTTTGTACTGTTTCAAGTTTATGTGGTAATTTCAATATTCTAAAAATAGGAAAATGAAGGGAAGATAAAATTTTCAAAGTTTGGAGTGCACCCAATCTTTCTGTATGCTTAAGGCAAGCATCTTGAACACTTGGTATGGTGAATGCATGTTTAATTGTTTGCAAGAATAGTTGAATCATGAATATGTTGAATTCAAATAAAATTTGCATATTGCTAGTTATGCATGCATGATCCCTTGAAAATATTTTATCTTCATTTAAACATGAAGTATGAGTGAATAAGATTATTTTCACATGTCACATATGCCTATGTTGGTCCGGACTAATCTGCAGGAGAGAATCAGTCACGAGAAAGGTGACCGTGAGACTGAAATCTTGTTGTGACGAGAATGATCATTGATGGCTTGTTGGGACATGCCAGGTGGTGACCCTGTTGGGTACTACCAAGGAAATATATTGTGCTAACCACTGCAGGAAAACTTAAACCTCCTGAGTCGATCGTAGATCGAGTCTTGTTCCGGTAACCCCCATACTTGTTTCGTGCTGCCACTTGTCCCTGCCACAGGTAGGGTACGGTTCAGTAAGTTGTTAACCTCTTTCATTGCAGACACCGTACAGAGAGGCCATGGTGAAAGATACCAGAGGCCTCTGGTAGGCATGTCACCTGGTCTGGGGGGCATGGGTGTATCCGGCTGGGCCGAGAGGAGGGCACCCCTTGTAATCCGCACGTTATAAATAGTGATCCCATGCTATTCGAGAAGATTGTCTCCCCGTCTTAGAGTTTTTCTTGAGTGATGCTTTGGGTGATTCCTGGCATCCAGAAAGTTAATCTGGTGTGTGCTGGTCAGGTGTGTTTCCAACCCAAAAACCATAATTGGAATTACTCAGCATCTCGGTGTTGGCTAAAGAAATCCTTTACTTATGGGTAAAGAGTACACCCTCTGCAGAGTTTTATAACCTAATCGAATAGCCGTGTCCGCGGTTAATGACTACAGTCTGGGTTGGTCAAGTGTTGGTGTTAGTGTCGGTCTTTGGAGGGAATAATTAAATTGAGCATGATCCACTTTTGTAGGATGATTATTGTCACTACTGATGCTACCAATAATCTTATTGTTAACATGAATATTATTGTGGACTAACCCTTTTTCTTCTATGTGCAACCTTGGATAACTCTTGGGATGGCTAGTCCACCTGGATACTCATTTCTATTTTTCTGGGTATCACTTGGGATGGCTAGTCCACCTGGATACTCATTTCTATTTTTCTGGGTATCACTTGGGATGGCTAGTCCACCTGGATACCCGTTTCTATTTTTCTGGGTATCACTTGGGATGGCTAGTCCACCTGGATACTCATTTCTATTTTTCTGGGTATTACTTGGGATGGCTAGTCCACCTGGATACTCATTTCTATTTTTTCTGGGTATCACTTGGGATGGCTAGCCCACCTGGATACTCATTTATTTTCAAGACCTCTTGAGGCGTCGCATTTAGACACCCGTTTGGCATTTCTTTTCAAGACCTCCTGAGGCGTCGCATTCAGACACCCGTTTGGCATTTTTCTTGGAATTCCTTGGGCGGTCCAACGCCCGATGTTCCATTTTATATTCTTGGTTCATTACTAAAATGATATATTTATTCATCCACACCGTATTAATATTTATCATATCATGCTTTAATTTCGGTCAGCATATGCGTATAAATTAATCCATCATGATCATATGCACTCTACTGCATTCGGTATATCTTTTGTTCATAATGTTTGCGAGTACATTCAAACGTACTCACAGGCTTGTCCCTGGCTATTGTCTTGGCCAGATCACGATTAGGAGAAGAGCACTACGAAGGCACACCCCGCAACCTAGGAATCAGAGATAGCAGCCACGCGGGATAGGAGTTATCCAGGTCAGCTGTTCCTGTGGGAATGGAGCCCCATCGACGTTGGAGAACCACGAGTCACTTCCGTCACCCGTCACTAAAAATCATTGTTGTATCATTAGACCTTTATGGTCTTGTATCCAATTCTTGTAATTGCTTGGTAATCTGTATCAAGGATGTGTCCACGAGTAAAAATGATCCTAGGGCTGGTGATGACATGAGGGGTTATTTCTGGGATTTTTTGTCCCCAAAATCTGGCCCCGACAGCCGCTGGGGCGACCGCGGCAACAATGGCAACTTCAGGCAAGGCTAGCGCGACCAGCCGCATCAGGCCAATCTTCAGGCCAACGCCGCTCTGCCGCCGCTGCCGCCACCGCCTCAAAGGAACGACGGCAACCAGCCTGACGAGGGCACTGGGGGCTACCAGGAGCCTTGTGAGGTGGCTTGCATCCTTGGCGGGGCCCAGGCTCCCGCGTCCAACTGCCATTTCAAGTAATTCGCTCGTGAGGTGAACGCAGCCCTCTCAAGGCCAGAGGCTTCTCAGCCCCTCAAGTGGTCGCAGTACGCCATCTCCTTCGACTCCAAGGACCACCCCAAGTCCACGGAGGTAGTGGGCGCGATCCCCATGATGTGCACTCCCACCATCAGTAACGTTGCTGTCACCAAGACGCTCGTTGACGGAGGTGCAGGCCTCAACGTGATCTCCATCGAGACCTTCGAGAAGCTCCATGTTCCCTACGAGTAGCTAATGCCGACGAGGCCCTTCTCAGGCGTCACTGATAGCTCCACGCTGCTTCTGGGGCAGGTGCGCCTGCCCGTCACCTTCGGCACCCGCAAGAACTACCGCACCGAGCTTATCGACTTCGACGTGGCGCACATTGGCCTGCCGTACAACGCCATCTTGGGCTACCCTGCGCTCGGCAAGCTCATGGCAGTGGCCCATCACGCCTATAACATCCTCAAGATGCCGGGCTGCAGTGACATCATCACCGTCCACTGCGACGAGAAGGACGCAGTCTGCTCCCTCGTGAGCACCTACAAGGCTGCTGCCATAGCTTACCCCACTGATGAGGACGAGGTCGAGCCTCCTGAGGCCACACCCGCGAAGAAGAAGCATCTGCTCACTCAGGCGCGTGTCGAGACGAAGAAAGTGTCAGTGGATGGCAGCGGCTCAGGCCCTGCCTTCACCATCGGCACCGGCCTCTCTCCTGCATAGGAACATGCGCTCATCACCTTCCTTCGGGCAAATGCGGATGTGTTCGCTTGGACAGCATCTGATTTGTTCGGTGTGCCGAGGGAGGTGATCGAGCACCACTTAGCGGTGTGCTCCAATGCACGCCCCGTGAAGCAAAAGGTACGGCACCAAGAGCCAGAGAAGCAAGAGTTCATCGTCCAAGAAGTCCAGAAGCTGCAAGAGTCAGGAGTCATCCGTGAGGTGCGCCATCCCAAATGGCTCGCCAACACAGTCGTAGTACCCAAGAAAGGCGGCAAGGAACGAATGTGCGTCGACTTCATGAGCCTCAACAAAGCCTGCCCTCAAGATCCCTTCCCGCTGCCTTACATCAACCAGATCATGGACTCCACCACCAGGTGTGAGCTACTGTGCTTCCTAGACGCCTTCTCAGGCTACCACCAGATCAAGATGGCGACGGAAGACGTGGAGAGAACGGCCTTCATCATCCCCTGCGGGATATACTACTACATATGCATGCCCTTCGGCCTGAGGATTGCCGGAGCCACCTTCCAGAGGCTGATGCGCATCATCCTGGGGCCTCAGATGGGAAGAAACGCGGAGGCCTATGTCGACGACATTGTAGTCAAGACGCACGAGGCCTGGTCCCTCATCGCGGACCTCGAGGAAACATTCGCCAACCTGCGCAAGGTCAGCCTCAACCTCAACCCTGACAAGTGCGTCTTCGGAGTCCCTTCAGGCAAGCTGCTTGGCTTCCTAGTCTCCCACCGCGACATCGAAGCTAACCCCGAGAAGATCAAGGCCATCGAGAAGATGCGTCCTCCCCGGAACCTCAAGGAAATGCAGCGCCTGGCGGGATGCATGGCCTCGCCTGGGTGCTTCATCACCAAGTTCGGCGAGCGAGCCCTGCTATTCTTCAAGCTCATGAAGAGATTTGGCCCCTTCAAGTGAACTCCTGAGGCTGACGCTGCCTTCAAGGACCTCAAGAGGTACCTGACGAGCCCGCCCATCATGGTCGCGCCGCGCTCTCGCAAGCCTCTGACTCCTGTACTTGGCAGCCACCCCCCAAACGGCCAGCACGGCCTTGGTGGCGGTACGAGAGGAGCGCATATACGTCCAGAGGAAGCCTGCTGAGGCTGCACCGGCACCTGTCGAGGCCGCACCATCACCTGCCAAGGGCCCTCCTCAGGAGGTCCCTGAAGAGCTTCCTCGCGAGCCGCCTCCTCCCGAGCCTCATGAGCCCCCTGTGCCCTCCGGATATCAAGCTGCTACCACAACTACACGCCTCGTCGAGCACCATGTGTACTTCATTAGCACGGTGCTGCGGGATGCGCGTGAGCGCTACCCCATGCAGCAGAAGCTCCTCCTTGCGCTCCTCGTCACCTCCAGGAAGCTGCGCCACTACTTCCAGGGCCACCCTATCAAGGTGGTCATGTCCTACCCACTGGAGCAAGTCCTGCACAGCCCCAACGCTGTCGGAAGTTGGGCTCCGAGGACCCAAAGGTTCGAACACTGGGGTGAGCTCGTTCTACCACTTCGTCTCCTATTGCGACTAAGCAACGGTGAGGCTACATCGAGAGCGTGCTAGCGAGGAACGGACCATGGACTCAGCGGTTACCTAGGTTTGGGCCACCTTGCGGTGTAAAACCCTACTCCTGCTTGTGGTTGGGATTGCAAGGGGCAAGAGAGTTCTTGCGTACAAGGTGGAGGAGGCAGAACTCAGCCCAGGTCACTCTCTACAACGGCAGCACTGCCCTTTATACCAGCCTTGGTCCTCTTCCCCCTCAAAAACTTAGGCGGGAAGGGTTGCCACACTTGGCGGTTTTGAAAGGAGATAGGCGCTCAGGCTATCCTGACTAAAGGCGGTCTTCGCCTGCCAAAGCATGATCCATGATGCGCCGTTGGGCTCGGTGATGACCTCCGCCCTGCGTGCCCACTGTCTTGGTCTTCCTTCGCCGATCGGGCAACCTTTGGGATCGCTTTGGGGAGTAGATAGCTGGCCCTACTCCCTTAACACAAAAGAGGAAACCATCTTCATCCGCGCCTGCTGGCGCGGCCTTTGTCGCCGCTCGTCATTGCGCGTGTCACCCACGTGATGGGCCCCAGACCGTGCGGCTATGCCGAACGGCCTTTGTCTTGGGCGCCTTCGAGAGGAGGCCTCGGGAGGCCACCTCGGGAGGCCGCCTCGCGAGAGGGCCTCGTGAGGCCATTGGTGAGTATGCCGAGCCTTGCTCGCCACTTCCTGAGGAGGAGGCCTCAGGAGGCCAAGGCCTCATGAAGAGGCTTGGTGAGGTGCTTGGTGATGACGGCCCGTTGGGCCCACGCCAAGCGTTGTGCCCTGGGCCAAAGGCAGACGGGTCTGGATACCCTGGGTTCCATGGGCCCGACAGTAGCCCCCGGGCCCGCGGCGCGCACGTTCCCGCCTACTGGGGGCGAAACGGCACGGGCCCTAACCGCCTACGGCCAGGCGCGACGCGTGGCGCACGATGTGATGGGGGACGCCCCCACTTCTCCCACGACGCCTCGGCAACCGCCCGCGCTGACATAAAACCTGCCGCGGGCGATGCGAGGCCATCATTGCCTTCCTTCGCACATTCCAACTCCTTCAATTCCCAACGCCGGAGAATGCGGGGCGACGAGAGGAGCTCCGCACCGAGCATAAAGAGGGGGAGAGGAGAGCCGGAGTCCTCCACCCATCTTCTCCTTCCTCCAACCTCCTTCGTCTTCTTGTTAGAGCCGCCGCAGAGATGTTGAGGGGGAGAGGGCGTGGCCGTGCTTCCGCTGCCGCATCCCAGGTTCTGCCCCGGGGGCGCGGGCCCTCCCTGACGGCTGCTGGCGCCGGGCCTAGCAGTCACGGAAGGGGCACCGCTCGTGGGCGCGGGGGACGAGGCGCGCGCGGCTGAGGCAGCCGCGGCGGGGCGGCCGCGCTACCACCCCAGGCGGGGAGCCATTCGGCGGAGGCGGCGCACGAGTTCATCGTGAACATGCACCGCAGCCCCTGCACCTGGCTCCGGCTCCCGGACTCCTTTGCGGCGGCGATGGCGGACCGCGCGCCCTTGGGCTTGTGGGTGCAGGCCAACAGCTGCTGCAATGGCCCCTCCTAGGTGGCGACGGAGCTCACCCCTTCGGGCTTCATGTTCTTGAAGCAGGGGTGGAAGTCATTCGCCCTCGCCCGCGGCCTGAAGCGGGGGCACGTCCTCCAATTCAAGTACGATGGGGCCGCCACGCTCTTCGTGAAGATCTTCGGGATCTCCGGCAGCCGCCTAGAGAGCTGCGCGGAGAGCGAGGATGGCAGCTACAGTGGCTCCTCCAGCGAGGACGACAGCTCTAGCGGTGCTGCCCCCTCCGGCGGGGGCGGAAGCGATGACGACTCCCCCCGCATCAAGAGCGAGGACGAGGACTCCGACTAGGCGCGCGCGGCGACGATTCCGGAACCCCTGGCGGCGGGCACCGTGCGCACGGTGACGGAGCCGCACTTGCCTGCAGCGCCTTCTTGGGAACGCGCGCGGCGCCCGCGCTGGAGTCTTGGGGGTGACGGCGCCTCGCCTAGGCCCTCTCTTTCTTTTTATTTTCCTGCATTGAACCGATGTAGCCCCACGGGGGCATGAAAACAGTATCTTCTATGTTTAACTTAATGCTTTTGTGATTCGGGGTGTATGCATTCCCTCCCGAAGTCCTCTCGTGAGGCTTGTTTTTTTTTCTTTGTTCGCCTCAGCGCTCTACGCCGTCAGGACCCAGCCCCCGAGCGGGCCTCAGCCACCACTGGTATGTCTGGTCGCGATGCCGGGACAAGGCCAGGAGGTGACGAGGGGCACCGGGAGCTAGTGAGGGCTCCTCAGGCGCGATGCTCAGGGAGCCCCCCTTTGGCATGCAAGCGGCTTACGCAGAAGAAAAAACGCTAGCACCCAGCGGGATTGCGAGGGGAGAGAGCTTGAGTGACGGTAAGGGCATCTCGCGAGGTAGTCAGACTTAGCTTTTTGCGGAGAGCGGTGTCGGGCGAGCCACAACTCATGAGGAGCTCACGTAGCTCGTGAGGCGTGCCCACGAGGCTCGGCGTTCGAAGTGTCTTCGCCTCGCGAGGCCGGCTCGCGAGAGGCCGCCCGTGAGGTCCTCGCGCAGCTCGTCTCCTGAGGGACTGCATGTCGACAGATTTCACAATGGGGGGAGCGGCACGCGCTCGCTAACTCGCCCGTGGCCGTTGCGTGAGGAGACAAGGCACCAAGGACCTTGGTGAGGTGACGTGCACGGGAGCAGGCCCGCGAGCCAGAGCTTAGTCGCTTGGATTTGGCGGCACTACAGGGACGGACCCGAGCACAGGCACCGTGCCTAGCCCCCACTCACGAAATCGGCAAGGGGAGGGGTCGCGAGTGTGTGGGGCTCTCCGATCGGCATCGAACTTAACAGGCAATTAAGCAGGTAACATAACTCATTAGGGTGAAACCAGCAAAATCCATTACACAACCAAAAGGATAGGGGCTAGGCTGCCGTGTCCGGCACGGATCAGCTTGAGGTTGGTGCAGCCCGTGGGGCGCCCTCAGCTGCATTTAAACAAAATCACCTTGGCGGAAGTGTTCCGGGAGCGAGGGCGCGGGAGGTGCGGCGAGAAGGAGTGTGGGCCACGCGAGGCGACGCGTCGGTTGCACCTGGCAGGACCACCCTGGGGTGACGTCAGACCGCTTGGCGAGGCGCGCCAAGGGAGTCTGCTCCTCCGGGGCCAGGAGGCTCGCGAGGAGCAGGGGGCTCACGAGGCCCTGGCACGAGGGGTGCCAGCCTCTGGAAAGAGGCGCCGGCATTCCTCAGGCCGAAGGGCATGCACACGCCGCCGACGGCGGGGCCAATGCCCTGGTGGATTCATGGCAGCTGGAAGGGGTCCTGAGGGCAGAACTTGTTGAGGCTGGTGAAGTCGACGCACATGCGCTCCTTGCCGCCCTTCTTGGGGACGACGACTGGGCTGGCGAGCCATTCAGGATGGCGCACCTCGCGAACGACCCCAGCTTCCTGGAGCTTCTGAACTTCCTTGACGATGAAATCTTGCTCCTCTGGCGCCTGGCGCCGTGCTTTCTGCTTGATGGGGCGTACATTGGGGCACACCGCTAAGCGGTGCTCGATCACCTCCCTCGGCACATCGGACAAATCAGATGCTTTCCAGGCGAAAACATCCGAGTTTGCCTGAAGGAAGGTGACGAGCATGCTTTCCTATGCAAGAGGGAGGCCTGTGTCGATGGTGAAGGCAGGGCCGGAGTCACTGCCATCCACCGACACCTTCTTCGTCTTGGCGTGATCCTAAGAGAATAGCTGCTTCTTCTTTGCGGGCGTGGCCTCAGGAGGCTCGGCTGCGTCCTCGTCAGCCGGATGCACGACAGCGGCAGCCTTGTAGGCACGCTTGAGGGTGCTGGCCGCATCCTTCTCGTCGCAGGTGACGGTGATGATGAAGCTGCAGCCGGGCATTTTGAGGACGTTGTAGGCGTGGTGGGTCACCGCCATGAACTTGGTGAGAGCTGGGTAGCCCAAGATGGCGTTGTAAGGTAGGCCAATGTGCGCCACCTCGAAGTCGATGAGCTCGGTGTGGTAGTTCTTGCGGGTGCCAAAGGTGACGGGGAGGCGCACTTGCCCCAGTGGGATGGTGGAGCCATCAGTCACTCCAGAGAAGGGCCTGGTCGGCATCAGCTGGTCGTAGGGCACTTGGAGCGTCTCGAAGGTCTCGATGGAGATCACGTTGAGGCCGGCACCCCCGTTGATGAGGGTCTTGGTGACCGCGACGTTGCTGATGGTGGGAGTGCACAGCATGGGGAGCGCGCCTGCGGAGGCCGTGGACTTGGGGTGGTCCTTGGAGTCGAAGGTGATGGCGTACTGCGACCACTTGAGGGGTCGCGCGGCCTCAGGCCTCGGGAGGGCGGCATACACCTCACGAGAGAGTTGCTTGAAGTGGCAGATGGACGCGGGGGCTTGGGACCCGCCAAGGATGCAGGCGACCGCGCGAGGCTCCTGGTAGCCCACAACGCCCTTGTCAGACTGGTTGACGTCGTTCCTTTGGGGGGGGCGGCGGCAGCGGCGGAAGAGCGGCATTGGCCTGAGGATTCGCCTCACGAGGCTGGTCGCGCCAGGCGGCCTCACGAGGCTGGTCGCGCCAACCCTGGCGGAAGTTGCCATTGCCGTTGCGGCCGTCCCAGCGGGTGCCGCCGCGGCCACCTCCGCGGCTGGCGCCACGGCCGTTGTGATCGTCTCGGCGGCTCTGGCGCTCGTCGTGGAGCAGCTTGAGCTCCTGGCAGTCTTCAGAGCTATGGGAGCGTACGTTGTGGAAGGCGCAGAGCGGCCGACTGTCTTTCCTGGGCTTGTCGTGGTCACGGCCGCGCTTCTGCTCGGGCTCTGCCGCGAGCACGGCCGGGCCCTTGCGCTTGACGTCCTTGTACTTGGTCTTGGCGGCCTCGAGCACCGCGTCGGGGTCGTTGTGGATGAAGAGGCGGCCTTCTTCAGCCTTGACGCACTTGTCGGCGAGGTCGAACAGTTCAAGCACGGAGTCGATCTCACCATTGATGGCGAGCTTCTCGCGCATCTTGACGTCCGTGACGCTCGTTGAGAACGCAGAGATGACGGCCACGTCGGAGGCACGCGGGATCTTGTTGCGCACCTGGCTGAAGCGCTGGATGTACTTGCGGAGGGTCTCATCTGGGCGTTGTCGCACACGCCGCAGGTCGTTGATGGTGAGGGAGCGGTCCTGTGTGCCTTTGAAGTTGGCGACGAACTGGCTGCAGAGCTCGGCCCACGATGAGATGGATGCCTCAGGGAGGTTCATGAGCCACGAGCGCGGGTCGTCCTTGAGGGCCATGGGAAACCAGTTTGCCATGACCTTGTCGTCGCCGTTCGCCGCCTCAACGCTCAGCGCATAGAGCTGGAGGAACTCCGCGGGGTTGGGGGTGCCGTCGTAGCGCGGAGGCAGCTCAGGCTTGAACTTCGCGGGCCAGACCATTCGACGCAGCTCGCGGGTGAAGGCACGGCAGCCCACACCGCTTGAGGGGACGCCGCCAGCGAGGGCGGCGCGATTTTGATGCCCAGCCACCGCAACATCCTGAACGGCCTGGTACTAGCACTGGCGCTGCCGCTCAAGGAGCACTCGCGCATCAGGGGGCGCGCGGCAGATGATCTGGCAGCTGGCCTCGACTCGGACCAGCGAGGACGCGCCACGGGACGGCTCACGAGCCCGCGCATTGCGCTGGGGCCCGCCATGCTCGTCGCGCAGAGGAGGCGGCAGGGGAGCGCCGTGCGCCAGGTCCCCAGTGCGAGACGGCGGAGGGTGGAGCGAGTGGGAAGGTGCCGGAGCATCCCCAGCGGCGTCGACGAGCTCGGTGATGCGGCCAAGCCAGGCGTCGTAGCCGGCGTCAGCTGGACGGTAGCGGAGCAGCTCGCGCGCCATGATCAGCGCGGCCTGCGGGTTCGGCGGCCCACGGTGGGTGAGGGAGGAGGCCGTGGAGGTGTGGCCATTCGCCTGCACGGAGGGGTGGAGGGAGGAGTCCTGCTGCTCGCGGGCAGCGGGGTCAGTGGCGGCAGCAGCCTCGGCGTCGGGGCGGCGGCGATTGCCACGGGCCACTGGCTCCGTCTGAGCCACGTGGCCAGCCCTGCGCTCGGCACGCTCGCGACGTGCGTCGGCCATGAGGTTGGTGGAGCAGAGGGCAGAGCGGAAGAATACTACCGCACCCCTACCTGGCGTGCCAAATGTCGAAAGTCGTGCTCCGGGGACCCATAGGTTCGAACACTGGGGTGAGCTCGTTCTACCACTTCGTCTCCTACCGTGACTAAGCAATGACGAAGCTACGGCGAGAGCGCGCTAGCGAGGAACGGACCATGGACTCAGCGGTTACCCAGGTTCGGGCCCCCTTGCGGTGTAAAACCCTACTCCTGCTTGTGGTTGGGATTGCAAGGGGCAAGAGAGTTCTTGCGTACAAGGTGGAGGAGGCAGAACTCAGCCCAGGTCTCTCTCTACAATGGCAGCACTGCCCTTTATACCGGCCTTGGTCCTCTCCCCCCTCGAAAACTTAGACGGGAAGGGTTGCCACACTTGGCAGTTTTGAAAGGAGAGAGGCGCTCAGGCTATCCTGACTAAAGGCGGTCTTCGCCTGCCAAAGCATGATCCATGACGCGCCGATGGGCTTGGTGATGACCTCCGCCTTGCGCGCTTGCCGTCTTGGTCTTCCTTCGCCGATCGGGCAACCTTTGGGGTCGCTTTGGGGAGTAGATTGCTGGCCCTGCCCCCTTAACACAAAAGAGGAAACCATCTTCATCCGCGACTGCTGGCACGGCCTCTATCGCCGCTCGTCATCGCGCACGTCACCCACGTGATGGGCCCCAGACTGCGCGGCTGTGCTGAATGACCTTCGTCTTGGGCGCCTTCGGGAGGAAGCCTCGGGAGGCCACCTCGGGAGGCTGCCTCGCGAGGCCGTTGGTGAGGATGCCGAGCCTTGCTCGCCACTTCCTAA
The DNA here is from genome assembly GCA_039707655.1 of Elymus sibiricus. Classification (NCBI taxonomy): domain Eukaryota; kingdom Viridiplantae; phylum Streptophyta; class Magnoliopsida; order Poales; family Poaceae; genus Elymus; species Elymus sibiricus. The sequence goes on from CM077666.1 coordinate 337,121,207, forward strand.
GGAGGAGGCCTCAGGAGGCCAAGGCCTCATGAAGGGGCCTGGTGAGGTGCTTGGTAATGACGGCCTGCTGGGCCCATGCCAGGCGTTGCTCCCTGGGCCAAAGGCAGACGGGTCTGGATACCCTGGGTTCCATGGGCCCGACAAACGCCGCCGGCCGCGTTGCCGAGTGGAACATCGAGCTGCAGGCCTTTGAGCTGGAATTCTGCACCACAAGGACGATCAAGGCTGCAGCCTTGGCGGACTCTGTGGTGGAATGGACGGACCCACACCAAGAAGAGCCTCACGAGGACAAATCCCTCCTGCCTGGGGACGAAGCACCTGGCGGCTGGACCATGCATTTCGATGGCGCATTCTCCCGGCAGGGCACGGGGGCTGGCGTTGTGCTCACCTCGACAACTGGAGACAAGCTCCACTACGATGTCCAACTCTGCTTCAGGCATGATGACAAGGTCTCCAACAACATCGCTGAGTATGAGGGCCTCATTGCCGGGCTCAAGGCTGCCGCTGCTCTGGGCATCAAGCGTATCATCGTCAAGGGCGACTCTTAGCTCCTCGTCAGCTTCTCCAACAAAAGCTACAAGCCCAAGGATGAGCACATGGCCGCCTATCTGGAAGAGGTGTGCAAGATCGAGAAGCGCTTCCTTGGCCTGGAGCTCCAGCACGTCCCTCGCGGTAGCAACAAAGAGGCAGATGACATCACCAAGTGGGCATCTCGCCGCGAGCCGCAGAACCCTAGCGTCTTCGAAGAAAGGCTCCTGAAGCCATCAGCTGCACCACCTACCACAAGCGCCACGGCACCTCATGAGGAGCTCCCTCCCGCACCACCCACAAGTGCACCGGACTGCGGCCCATCTTAGGGCGCTCGCTTGCTGCTCGCGCTGGAGCCTTAGGCAGACAACTGGGTCGCGGAGTTCAAGGCCTACATGCAAAGCGGCACCCTCCCGGAGAAGGACTCAGAAGCGGAGCGCGTGGCTCACCAAGCCACGGTTTACTGCTTGAGAGATGGCGATCTCTACCGCAGGCGCCCCAATGTTGTCGAGTTGCGGTGCATCTCCGAAGAACAAGGTCGCGAGCTACTTGCTGACATCCACGGTGGAGACTGCGGCCACCACTCCTCGTCACGCACCCTCGCTCGCAAGGTGTTCCGCAGCGGCTTCTACTGGCCCACCACGCTTCAAGATACCACTGAACTGGTCCAATCCTGTGAAGCCTGCCAATTCCACGCCAAGCAAATCCACTAGCTGGCGCAAGGCCTCCAGATGATCCCACTCTCGTGGCCCTTCGTGGTATGGGGGCTGGACATCTTGGGACCCTTCCCTCGCGTAGCAGGCAGCTACCGCTACCTATACATCGCTATCGACGAGTTCACCAAGTGGGCAGAGGTCGAGCCCGTCCACACCATCCCGGCAGCCTCAGCCATCAAGTTCATCAAGAACCTCGTGAGCCACTTTGGCATCCCCAACTGCATCATCACTGACAATGGCTCGCAGTTCACCAGCGGCCTCTTCAAGTCATACTGCGCCAGCCTTGGCACGCAGATCTGCTACGCCTCTGTGGCGCACACGTGAAGCAACGGCCAGGCCGAGCGTGCCAACGCTGAATTCCTCAAGGGCCTCAAGGCACGAAGCTTCAAGAAAAAGCTTGATGCCTGCGGCAAAGGTTGGCTTGACGAGCTCCAGTCCATGCTATGGTCAATCCGCACGACAGCAACCAAGCCTACTGGCAAGACTCCCTTCTTCCTCGTCTACGGAGCCGAAGCAGTCCTCCCTTCTGAAATCAAGCACGGCTCTCCGAGAGTCCTCACCTTCAACGAAGCTCATCAGGATGGGTCACGAGAGGCTGACCTGCTACTCCTCAAGGAAGCCCATCGCTAGGCCGCTCTACACGCTGCCCGATACCAGCAGACTTTGCGTCGCTACCACAGCCGCAACATACATCCACACACACTTGAAGTTGGCGATCTCGTCCTATGAAGGATCCTCTCCAGAGAGGGGCTCCACAAGCTCTCACCCATGTGGGAAGGCCCCTTCAGGGTGGCACATGTCTCCAGGCCTGGCGCCGCTCGGCTGGAGACGGAGGAGGGTGTTCCTGTGCCCAACACATGGAACATCCAACACCTCTGCAAGTTCTACCCATGACCTCACGCGTATGAACGAAATGGAGCTGTACATGCTCTAGAGCCTCTCTTTGCGCTAGCCTGATGGGCCCGTGAGAGCTCCCTCCCACAACCCAGTGGAAGCCCCATGCTCAGCGCTGGTAGAACAATCGAACTGAGGGGGCCGCCTGGCTGCACCATCCTCACGCTGACCCGTGCCGGACACGGTAGCCTCTTCTCTTTTGGATGTGAAACTAAAGGTGCCACGTGGTTGCACCATCCTCAAGCTGACCCGTGCCAGACACGGCAGCCGCATCTTTGTTGGTTGTGTAATGAATCTTGTTATTATGCTGCAGTAAAGCTTTATTTTCCAGATATTATATATGTTTGGTAAGTTGTTTGCTTCAGGAGCCATGCGTGCTCGTGATCTTCCTCTTGTGCATCACGCAAGCGGGCGCTGGACATGGTGTGCCTGTGCTCGGGTCGGTCAAAGCAGCGACGCAAAACCCAAGTGACTGAGCTCTGGCTCGCAGGCCTGCTCCCGTGCACGCCACCTCACCAAGGTCCTTGGTTTCTTGTCTCCTTGCGTGACACCCATGAGCAAGCTAGCAAGCGTGCATTGCTCCTCCCTTGTGAAACCTGTCGGTATGCAGTGGTTATAGGAACAAGGCACACAGCAGGCCTCATGAGCGCTGCCTCGCGAGGTGACCCACGTCAAGCCGCCTCCTGACGGAGCCTACAGGAGGCCTCGCGAGCACTGCCTCACGAGGCGGCCTGCGGTAGCCATCCTCGCCAAGTGCCAATGGAAGGCCTCACAAGCGAGAGCCTCACGAGGCGCACTCCGCAGCAACAACATGGCAAGCAACATACCCCGCAAAAAAAGCTAAGTCTAAAAAATAGCTCGCGAGCCACTCTCGGCACCCCTCAAGCTCTCCTCTCCCCGCAACCTCGCTGGGTGTTGATGTTCTCTCCTTTGTGCAAGCCGCTTGCACGTCAAAGGGGGGCTTCCTGAGCATCATGCATCAGGAGCCCTTACCGCCCCTCAGAGCCCTACACCATCTGGCCTTGTCTAGGCACGCATCCTAGCATACCAGCGATGGTCGTAGCCCGCTCGGGGGCTGGGTCCTGGCGACGTAGAGCATCATGGCATGCAAGAAGGGAAAAACGAGCCTCACGAGAGGGCCTCATGAGGAACACAAATTGCAGCAAATCATTAAGTACTTAAATGCAAAAGTCATCGTTTTCATGCCCCCACGGGGCTACATCAATCTGATACAGGATAAATGGAGGAGAAAAAGGCCTAAGAGGACACGCCGCCGTCATCGCCACCATCGCCTTCGTCGTCATCGCCTTCGCCGTCTTCAACCTCGCCGGAGCTCTCGCTGCTGTCGTGGGAGAACTTCGCGAGCAGGGCATCCACGTGGTCCTCCACCGCCTTCCTGAGGCCATCGCAGAGTTCCTCGGGGACAGGGGCCATCACCCTGTCGAAGTCGAAGTTGGCGTCGGCATGGAGGAGATGGCTGAAGATGCGTGTCGCCGCCTGCCTGAGGAGGTCGCGGCACTCATCTTCGATGATGATGTTGACCCACTTGGCCCCAACCTCGAGTTGCTCCACCAGCTTGGTGAAGAAGTCGAGGTAGCTGGCGTCGTGGGTCTCAAGAAACCCCCCGACCTCTCCTGGCAGATGGTGGTCAAGGCGCCGCGGGCCCGGAGCTGGTGGGAGTGAAACATCTTGGCGCGCTCGTGCTACCGCCCTCGCGCCCGATCCGCCTCCAGCCTGGCCTGCTCGACGACGTTGGTGATGCTGCCCACCTGCTACTGGAGGGAAGCCAGCTCCTTCTCCCTGGCAGCCTTAACCTTGAGCGCGGCCTCCCGTCGGCTCTCCGCCTCCGTCGGCACCTCCTTGAGCTCCTCGCACTTCTTCTTGAAGCGCTCCTCCCGAGCCTTCAACTTCTTCCTGTGGTCTGCGGCGATTGCCTGGTGGCTCCTCTCGATCCTCGCGTCGGCATCCGCCTGGATCTTCTTCTCCTTGACATCCAGCGCGGAGTTGGCCTTCTCAATGCGCTGGTTGTAGGAGGCCTGGGCGGCAGCCACCTTGCAATCCAGCGTCTCCAAGCGCTCGCGCTCCGCGGCCTGATCGGCTGTCGTCCTCGCGACCTCCCGCTCGCAAACCGTGAGATCCGCCTCGCGGCCTGCAAGGGCCTTGGCGCGCTGGCGGAGCTTGGCGTCCCGCGCCTGGAGCTGTTGCGCCTGAGCAGCGTGCTGCTCCTGGAGTACCTTCGTGTGGGCCTCCGCCTTCTCGCGGCGCCAGTCGGCCGTGTCAGCCTCCCGTACGGCATTCTCGAAGAGCTCCTTTGCCTCGAAGGCGGTCTTCTCATGTTTCTCCCGCGCGGCGTCAGCTTGGCGCCTACCCAGCTTGATGGCAACCTCGAGCTGTTGCCACCCCGGCAAGGTGCATCTCCTCCGCCTGGAGTTCCGCCTCGAGCTGGCCCAGAGTCGCCATGGTGTTCCGTAGAACCCCGCGCTTAAGCAGGGTGCGGCTGTTCACGAGCGCCATGGCCCAGTTCGGGTCCGGCTCCTCATCGCCCTCCGCTGTGACAGCCTAGGAAGGCCCTGCGTCGTTCATCAGGAGCGGGGGTCTTGCCGGAGTCTCCTCCTCCTCTCGCCGCGGCGGCGCGCTCTATGGGCTCGTTGCGCCCGTGGCGGGGGCCTCGCACGCTTGTGAGCGTCGGGGCTTGCCGAGGCACCCCCGGCGTCCGCAGCCTCCGTGGCGGGGGTAGAGCTTGGCGGGGGAGTCGGCGCCTCTGCCTCCTCCATCGCTGCGTCCCCTCCTACAGCGGGTGCCTCGGGAGGCGCAGCTCCTCCTCCGAAGGCCACCTCCCGAGGCTCACCTCCCTCGGCCTCAGGAGCCACCTGCTCCTCCTCTACCTTCGTGCGCCCCGTTTCGGCTTCGGGGCAGCGGGTGGCCTCCACGTGCCCTTCGGCGCATGTGGTAGGCATAGGGGTTCCCTTCGAGCCGGGGGTCTTTGGTTTCTTCTTCTTCATGGGCCTCCTGCGCGCGCGAGGGCTCAGCCCCAGATCTTGAAAGGAAGGAAGAGGCACAAAGGAAAAGGAAACAAGGGCAGTGACTTGCTCGTCGTTGGGGACCCACTTTCTCTTCTTCAGCACTGGCTGCGGTCGTCTGCCGCTGCCGCTCTCACGAGGCTCGTCGGCCCCGTCCTTGGTGCCGTCTTTCTCGGCTGGGGGCTTGGTAGCCCCACCGTCCGCGCCAGTCTTCTCCGCCGGGGGCTCGGTGCTCCTGCCGCTGGCATCAATCTCCTCCACGCGTGGCTCGTCAGCCGTCGCGCTGGTACTCCCTTCGCTTCCTGCGCCGGTAGGCCGGGAGGGCTCAACCCTGAATTGGCCGTCGTCGTCGTTGTTGTCCTCAAGGTCGCAGATGAGTTGGCGGCGGCTTCGCGAGGCGGGCCTGCCATCACTCCCCTCCGCGGCGCCTTCCGAGCCAGGAACCATCACAAGCTGGTTCTCGCGAGGCCCTGCATGGCCCTCTGGCACCAGGCCCCACTGGTCGAAGATTGGCATCTCCACGACCAGCTGCTCCATCTCCTCGTAGCGGTACAGTGGGAGCGCGTCCACGGGTGGGTCCTTCGCATTGCCGCCAAGCAGGATATGCATGATCCCCTCCAGCACCAACTGCTTCAGGCTATCGATGCTTAGCCTCATGGGGTCCTTCGCGCCGGTGATCTTCCACACTGGGCGCGAGTTCTTCTGGAGTGGCGCTATGCGACGCACCAGGTACTCCTTGATGACCATCGCCCCCGTGAGGCCCTCTGCCTTCTGGTCTGTCATCCACTCCCAGACGGGCGCCAGCCTCGGGTCGGTGAGCTTCTTGTGCTCCCACCCTGAGCTCTTCACGGTGGGTCCTGTCAGTTCCATCAGCAGCTGGTTACGATGGCGCACATCCATATAGATCCAACGCTGCCTATAGCCCTCCACCTTCTTCGGGATCTTCGAGCTGATGATGCCATCCTCCATCGCCTTGATGCTGAGGAACGAAGCGCACGCGAAGCGCTGGTTCGCCGCGGTCAGCCGCAAGCTGAAGAAGTGGCGGAAGAACGCCACCGAGGGCATCACGCCCACGAAGGCCTCGCAGTGGAAGGCGAAGATGGCGAGGAGGAAGATGGAGTTGGGTTGGAGATGAAGGGTGTGGATCTGGTAGTGCGTCAAGATGGCATTGAAGAGATCCGAAAACGGTGGCACCAGGCCGGCGTAAACACTGTGGACAAAGAAGGGGAAGGTCGTCGCCTCCAGGTCGCACAGCACACACGAGCCCGGCCAGATCTTCGTCACCCTCCACTCATTTTGGTCGCTGGCGGTCATTGGGATCACCTTATCCAGGCCCTCCCAATTTGCGATGATGGAGCGCTGCAGAGCCAGCTCCAAGGCCGGTGCACTCGGGGCCGCGGCCGCCGCCTTTCCCTTCTTGCCAGCGGGCGCCATTGCTGAACAGGTGGAGCTTTGGGGGCGAGAGGAGGAAGAAGCAGTGCACAAGGAAGGAGATGCGAGGAGTCAGGCGCTAGGAGGCGAGGAGTGCGAAGGAAGGCAATGATGGCCCTGCGCCCCATGCGGGTCTGTTTTATGGTAGCACAGGCGGTTACCGAGGCGTAGTGGAGGAAGTAGGGGCGTCCCGCGTCCCATCGTGTGCCACGCGTCGAGCCTGGGCCCCGTAGTCTGTCAGGGCCCGCGCCGTTTCGCTCCCAACGGGCGGGAACGTGCGCGCCATGGGCCCGGGTGCTACTGTCGGGCCAGTGGGAACCAGGGTACCACGGCCCGTCTGCCTGTGGCCCAGGATGCAATGCATGGCAAGGCCCAGGAGGTGGCCCAGTCACGGGCGCCGCGAAGCAAGACACCTCGCGAGGCGCCGGCCTCACGAGGACCCCTCCGCGCGGAGTGGACCACCAAGACTTAGCGGCAGCAGCGGCTGCAGGAGGCCTCGCGAGGTCCCCTCGCGAGGCGGCCTCCTGAGGCCACCCAAGGCAGGCGCCGCCTGGAGCTGGCCACGCGGTCCAGTGCCCACCATGTGGGTGACGCGCTTGGTGACGAACAGCGGCAGGAGCCATACCAGCGGGCTTGGACAGAGAGGCTTTCCTCTTTGGTGCTAAAGGAGCAGCACCAGCTCCCCTCCTGCAAAGCAAGTAACACAGCCTGCCCGTTTGGTGAAAGAAGACCAGGACGATAAGGCGCGCAGGGAGGAGGTCATCACCGAGCCCACCGGCGCATCATGGATTACACCTTTGCACGCGAAGACCGCATTTTGTTAGGATAAGCCTGGGCGCCTGTCCCCTTTCAAATTGTCGTTGTGTGTGGCAACCCTTCCTACCAACGTTTTTGGGGGAAGAGGACCAAGGCAGCTATAAAAGGGGCGGAGCTGCCACCGTAGAGAGGGATCGACCCCCTTGTCTTCAACCTTGTACGCAAGAGCCTTCTTGCCCACCATAATCCCAAGCACATAGCAGGAGTAGGGTTTTACACCGCAAGGTGGCCCGAACCTGGGTAGCTGCTGGGTCCCCTGTCGTGCCCTGTGTCCAGCGTGCTCTCGCCGTGGTCACCATCTAGCAGACAGGAACGAGCGCACCCCCAGAGTTCGAACCAGGGTCCCTGGAGCCCCGATTCTGACATATTGAATTGGGAGAAGTGCCACTTTATGGTGAATGAAGGTATAGTCCTCGGGCATAAAATTTCTGAAAGAGGTATTGAGGTAGATAAAGCTAAAGTTGATGCAATTGAGAAAATGCCATGTCCTAAAGATATCAAAGATAAAAGAAGTTTCCTTGGTCGTGCTGGTTTCTATAGAAGGTTCATAAAAGACTTCTCTAAAATTGCTAGGCCTCTTACTAACCTTTTGCAAAAAGATGTTCCATTTGTTTTTGATGATGATTGCGTATGTCGGAAGTCGGGCTCCGGGGACCCAAAGGTTCGAACACTGGGGTGAGCTCGTTCTACCACTTCGTCTCCTACCACAGCTAAGCGACGGCGGGGCTACGGTGAGGGCATGCTAGCGAGGGACAGACCATGGACTCAGCGGTTTACCCAGGTTCGGGCCACCTTGCGGTGTAAGACCCTACTCCTGCTTGGCTGATATTGCTCTGGTGCAAGAGAGAGAGAGTACAAGGTCGAGGGTGATGGGAACCGGAGACCGGGGGTCCTCTCTACAATGGCTGCTCTGCCCCCCTCATACCCGCATCGGTCCTCTTCCCCCTTGAAACTTAGGCGGGAAGAGCTGCCACACTTGGCGGGTTTCGAAAGGGGACAGGCGCTCAGGCTATCCTGACTAAAGGTGGTCTCCGCCTGCCAAAGCGTGATCCATGACGCGCCGGAGAGCTCGGTGATGACCTCCGCCCTGCGCGCCCGCCATCTTGGTCTTCCTTCGCCGATTGGGCAACCTTTGGGGTTGCTTTGGGGAGTAGATATCTGGCCCTGCTCCCTTAGCACAAAAGAGGAAACCATCTTTATCCGCGCCTGCTGGCGCGGCCTCTGTTGCCGCTCATCGCCGCGCGCGTCACCCACGTGATGGGCCCTAGACCGTGCGGCTCCGCTGAACGGCCTTCGTCTCGTGCGCCCTCGGGAGGGGGCCTCGGGAGGCCACCTTAGGAGGTCGCCTCGCGAGAGGACCTCGCGAGGCGGCTGGTGGAGGTGCCGAGCCTCGCTCGCCCGCTCCCTGAGGAGGGGGCCTCGGGAGGCCAAGGCCTCATGAGGAGCCCTGGTGAGGTGCTTGGTGATGATGGCCTGCTGGGCCCACGCCAGGCGTTGCGCCCTGGGCCAAAGGCAGACGGGCCTGGATACCCCGGGTTCCAGAGGCCCGACAGTATCCCCCGGGCCCACGGCACGCATGTTCCCGCCTACAGGTGGGCGAAACGGCGCGGGCCCTAACCGCCTGCGGCCAGGCACGATGCGTGGCGCACGATGTGACTGGGGACACCTCCACTTCTCCCACGATGCCTCGGTAACCGCCCGCGCTGACACAAAGTCTGCCGTGGGCAACGCGAGACCATCATTGCCTTCCTCAGCGCCTCCCTGTTGCTTCAATTCCCAACGCCGGAGAAGGCGGAGTGACGAGGGGAGCTCCGCGCCGAGTACAAAGAGGGAGAGGGGAGAGCTGAAGTCCCCCACCCATCTTCTCCTTCCTCCTGCTTCCTCTGTCGTCTTGTTGGAGCCGCCACGGAAATGGTGACGGGGAGAGGGCGTGGCCATGCTTCCGCTGCCGCATCCCATGTCCCACCCCGGGGGCGCGGGCGCTCCCCGACAGCTGCCGGCGCAGGGCCCAGCAGTCGCGGGAGGGGCCGAGGCGGCCGTGGCGGGGCAACCGCGCTACCTCCTTAGGCGGGGAGCTACTCAGCGGAGGCGGCGCGCGAGTTCATTGTGAACATGCACCGCAGCCCCTGCACTTGGCTCCGACTTCCGGACTCCTTCGCGGCGGCGATGGCGGAGCGCGCACCCTTGGGCTTGTGGGTGCAGGCTGACGGTTGCTGCAACGGCACCTCCTTGGCGGTGACGGAGCTCACTCCTTCGGGCTTCATGTTCTTGAGGCAGGGGTGGAAGTCGTTCGCCCTTGCCCGCGGCCTGAAGTGGGGGCACGTCCTCCAATTCAAGTACGACGGGGCCGCCACACTCTTCGTGAAGATCTTCGGGCTCTCCGGCAGCTGCCTGGAGTGCTGTGTGGAGAGCGAGGACGGTAGCTACAGTGGTTCCTCCAGCGAGGACAACAGCTCCAGCGGTGCCGGCTCCGGCGGGGGTGGGGACGACGGTGACTCCCCCCGTGTCAAGAGCGAGCACGAGGACTCCGACTAGGCGCGGGCGGCGACGACTCCGGAGCCGGGGCACCGCACGCACGGTGATGGAGCCGCACTTACCCGCAGCGCCTTCTTGGGAACGCCCGCGGCTCCTGCGCTGGAGTCTTGGGGGAGACGGCGCCTCGCCTAGGCCCTTTCTTTTTTTTATTTTCCTGCATTGAACTGGTGTAGCCCCGCGGGGTCATGAAAACAGTATCTTCTATGCTCGGCTTAATGCTTTTGTGATTCGGGATGTATGCATTCCCTCCCGAAGTCCTCTCGTGAGGCTGGTTTTTTTTCTTTGTTCGCCTCAGCGCTCTACGCCATCAGGACCCAGCCCCCGAGCGGGCCTCAGCCATCGCTGGTATGTCCGGTCGCGATGCCGGGACAAGGCCAGGAGGTGAGGGGCACCGGGAGCTAGTGAGGGCTCCTGAGGCGCGATGCTCAGGGAGCCCCCCTTTGGCGTGCAAGCGGCTTACGCAGAAGAGAAAACGCTAGCACCCAGCGGGATCACGAGGGGAGAGAGTTTACGTGACGGTAAGGGCGTCTCGCGAGTTAGTTAGACTTAGCTTTTGGCGGAGAGCGGTGTCGGGCGAGCCACAGCTCGTGAGGAGTTCACACAGCTCGCGAGGCTCGACGTTCGAAGGGTCCTCGTCTCGCGAGGCCATCTCACGAGGGGCCGCCTGCGAGGTCCTCGCGCAGCTTGCCTCCTGAGGGGCTGCATGTCGACAAATTCACGAAGGGGGGAGCGGCACACGCTCTCTAACTCGCCCGTGGCCGTTGCGTGAGGAGATAAGGCACCAAGGACCTTGGTGAGGTGGCGTGCACGGGAGCAGGGCCGCGAGCCAGAGCTCAGTCGCTTGGATTTGATGGCACTGTAGAGACGGACCCGAGCACAGACACCATGCCTAGCCCCCGCTCACGGAATCAGCCAGGGGAGGGGTCGTGAGCGTGTGGTGCTCTCCGACCGGCATCGAACTTAACAGGCAATTAAGCAGGTAACATAACTCATCAAGGTAAAATCAGCAAAATTTGTTACACAACCAAAAGGATAGGGGCTAGGCTGCCGCGTCCGGCACGGATCAGCTCGAGGTTGGTGCAGCCCATGGGGCGCCCTCAGCCGCATTTAAACTAAATCACCTTGGCAGAAGGGTTCCAGGAGCGAGGCGCGGGAGGCGTGGCAAGGAGTGTGGGTCGCGCAGGGCGACGCATCGAGCGCACCTGGCAGGACCGCGCTGGGGCGACGTCAGACCGATTGGCGAGGCGCGCCCAGGGAGTCCGCTCCTTCAGGGCCAGAGGGCTCACGAGGTCCTGGGGGCTCGCGAGGAGCAGGAGGCTCACGAGGCTCTAGCACGAAGGGCGCCAGCCTCTGGAAAGAGGCGTCGGCATTCCTCAGCCCGAAAGGCATGCGCATGCGGCCGACGGTGGGGCCAATGCCCTGGCCAATCCGAGGCAGCTGGAAGGGATCCTGAGGGCAGAACTTGTTGAGGATGGTGAAGTCAACGCACATGCGCTCCTTTCCGCCCTTCTTGGGAACGACGACTGGGTTGGCGAGCCATTCGGGACCGCGCACATCGCGAATGACCCCAGCTTCCTGGAGCTTCTGAACTTCCTTGATGATGAAATCTTGCTTCTCTAGCGCCTGGCGCCGTGCTTTCTGCTTGACGGGGCGTGCACTGGGGCACACCGCTAAGTGGTGCTCGATCACCTCCCTCGGCACACCGGACAAGTCAGATGCTTTCCAGGTGAAAACATCCGAGTTTGCTCAAAGGAAGGTGACGAGCGCGCTTTCCTATGCAGGAGGGAGGCCTGTGCCGATGGTGAAGGCAGGGCCGGAGCTGCTGCCGTCCACCGACACCTTCTTTGTCTCGGCGCGGTCCTGAGAGAACAACTGCTTCTTCTTCGCGGGCGCGGCCTCAGGAGGCTCGGACGCGTCCTCGTCGGCCGAGTGTGCGACCGCGGCGGCCTTGTAGGCACGCTTGAGGGTGCTGGCCGTGTCCTTCTCGTCACAGGTGACGGTGATGATGCCGCTGCAGCCGGGCATCTTGAGGACATTGTAGGCGTGATGGGTGGCCGCCATGAACTTGGTGAGAGCTGGGTAGCCCAAGATGGCGTTGTAAGGCAGGCCGATGTGCGCGACGTCGAAGTCGATGAGCTCGGTGTGGTAGTTCTTGCGGGTGCCGAAGGTGACAGGGAGGTGCACTTGCCCCAGAAGGATGGTGGAGCCATCAGTCACTCAGGTGAAGGGCCTAGTCGGCATCAGCTGGTCGTAGGGCACCTGGAGCGTCTCGAAGGTCTTGATGGAGATCACGTTTAGGCCGGCGCCCCCGTCGATGAGGGTCTTGGTGACCGCAACGTTGCTGATGGTGGGGGTGCACAGCATGGGGAGCACGCCTGCGGAGGCCGTGGATTTGGGGTGGTCCTTGGAGTCGAAGGTGATGGCGTACTGCGACCACTTGAGGGGTCACGCGGCCTCGGGCCTTGGGAGGGCGGCATACACCTCACGAGAGAGCTGCTTGAAGTGGCGGATGGACGCGGGGGCTTGGGACCCGCCAAGGATGCAGGCGACCACGCGAGGCTCCTGGTAGCCCCCAGCGCCCTCATCAGGCCGGTTGACGTCGTTCCTCCGGGGTGGCGGCGGCAGCGGCGGAAGAGCGGCATTGCCCTGAGTGTCTGCCTCACGAGGCTGGTCGTGCCAGACGGCCTCACGAGGCTGGTCGCGCCAACCCTGGTGGAAGTTCTGTTGCCGTTGCGGCTGTCCCAACGGTTGCTGCCGCGGCCACCTCCACGGCCGGCGCCGCGGCCATTGCAGTCGTCTCGGCGGCTTTGGCGCTCGTCGCGGAGCAGCTTGAGCTCCTGACAGTCTTCGGTGCTATGGGAGCGCACGTTGTGGAAGGCGCAGAGCAGCCGATCGTCCTTCCTGGGCTCGTCGCGGTCACGGCCGCTCTTCTGCTCGGGCTCCGCCGCGAGCACAGCTGGGCCCTTGCGCTTGACGTCCTTGCTCTTGGCCTTGGCGGCGTCGAGCGCCGCGTCAGGGTCGTTGTGGATGAAGAGGCGGCCTTCCTCAGCCTTGGCGCACTTGTCGGCGAGATCGAGCAGCTCTACCACGGAGTCGAGCTCACAGTTGATGGCGAGCTTCTCGCGCATCTTGACGTCCATGATGCCGGTGGAGAATGCAGAGATGACGGCCGCGTCAGAGGCGCGCGGGATCTTGTTGCGCACCTGACTGAAGCGCTGGATGTACTTGCGGAGGGTCTTGTCCGGGCGCTGTCGCACACGCCGCAGGTCGTTGATGGTGAGCGAGCGGTCCTGTGTGCCCTTGAAGTTGGCGACAAACTGGCTGCAGAACTCGGCCCATGAGGAGATGGACGCCTCGGGGAGGTTCATGAGCCAAGAGCGCGGGCCGTCCTTTAGGGCCATGGGGAACCAGTTTGCCATGACCTTGTCATCACCGTTCGCCGCCTAGACACTCAGCGCGTAGAGCTGAAGGAACTCTGTGGGGTTGGGGGTGCCGTCGTAGCACGGAGGCAGCTCAGGCTTGAACTTCGCAGGCCAGACCACGCGACACAGCTCGCGAGTGAAGGCACGGCAGCCCATGCCGCTTGAGGGAGGCCGCCAGCGAGGGCGGCGCGGTTTTGACGCCCAGCCGCCGCAACGTCTTGAACGGCCTGGTCCTGGCGAGGAGCAAACGCGCATCAGGGGGCCCGCAGCGGATGATCTAGCAGCTGGCCTCGTCTAGGTCCGGCGAGGACGCGCCGCGGGACAGCTCGCGAGCCCGCGCGCCGCGCTGAGGCCTGCCGTGCTCGTCGCGCAGAGGAGGCGGCGGGGGAGCGCCGTGCGCCAGGTCCCCAGCGCGAGACGGCGGAGGGCGAAGCGAGTGGGAAGGCGCCGGAGCGTCCCCGGCGGCGTTGACGAGTTCGGTGATGCGACCTAGCCAGGCGTCGTAGCCGGCGTCAGCTGGACAGTAACGGAGCAGCTCGAGCGCCATGAGCAGCGTGGCCTGTGGGTTCGGCGGCCCGCGGTGGGCGAGGGAGGAAGCAGTGGCGGTGTGGCCGTTCACCTGCACGGAGGGGTGCAGGGAGGAGTCCTGCTGCTCGCGGGCAGCGGGGTCGGTGGCGGCAGCAGCCTCAGCTTCGGGGCGGCGGCGATTGCCGCGGGCCACTGGCTCTGTCTGAGCTACGCGGCCAGCCCTGCGCTCGGCGTGCTCGCGACGTGCGTCGGCCATGGGGTTGGTGGAGCAGAGGGCGGAGCGGAAGAACAGTAATGCACCCCTACCTGGCGCGCCAAATGTCGGAAGTCGGGCTCCGGGGACCCAAAGGTTCGAACACTGGGGTGAGCTCGTTCTACCACTTCGTCTCCTACCACGGCTAAGCGACGGCGAGGCTACGGCGAGGGCGCGCTAGCGAGGGACAGACCGTGGACTCAGCGGTTTACCCAGGTTCGGGCCACCTTGCGGTGTAAGACCCTACTCCTGCTTGGCTGATATTGCTCTGGTGCGAGAGAGAGAGAGAGTACAAGGTCGAGGGTGATGGGAGCCGGAGACCGGGGGTCCTCTCTACAATGGCTGCTCTGCCCCCCTTATACCCGCATCGGTCCTCTTGCCCCTTGAAACTTAGGCGGGAAGGGCTGCCACACTTGGCGGGTTTTGAAAGGGGACAGGCGCTCAGGCTATCCTGACTAAAGGCGGTCTCCGCCTGCCAAAGCGTGATCCATGACGCGCCGGAGGGCTCGGTGATGACCTCCGCCCTGTGCGCCCGCCGTCTTGGTCTTCCTTCGCCGATCGGGCAACCTATGGGGTTGCTTTGGGGAGTAGATATCTGGCCCTGCTCCCTTAGCACAAAAGAGGAAACCATCTTCGTCCGCGCCTGCTGGCGCGACCTCTATTGCCGCTCGTCGCCGCGCGCGTCACCCACATGATGGGCCCTAGACCGCGCGGCTCCGTCGAACGGCCTTCGTCTCGTGCGCCCTCGGGAGGGGGCCTCGGGAGGCCACCTCAGGAGGTCGCCTCGCAAGAGGACCTCGCGAGGCCGCTGGTGGAGGTGCTGAGCCTCGCTCGCCCGCTCCCTGAGGAGGGGGCCTCAAGAGGCCAAGGCCTCATGAGGAGCCCTGGTGAGGTGCTTGGTGATGATGGCCTGCTGGGCCCACGCCAGGCGTTGCGCCCTGGGCCAAAGGCAGACGGGCCTGGATACCCCGGGTTCCAGAGGCCCGACAGCGTAGAAGCCTCTGAAATACTTAAGAAAGCCTTAATTTCTGCACCCATTATTCAACCACCTGATTGGAACCTACCCTTTGAAATTATGTATGATGCTAGTGATTATGCTATTGGTGCTATTCTAGGTCAAAGAGTTGATAAGAAACTGAATGTTATTCATTATGCTAGTAAGTCCATAGATAGTGCTCAAAGAAACTATGCTACTACTAAGAAAGAATTTTTAGCAGTTGTGTTTGCATGTGATAAATTCAGACCTTATAATGTTGATTCTAAAGTTACCATTCACAATGATCATGCTGCTATTAAATATCTTATGGAAAAGAAAGATGCTAATCCTAGACTGGTTAGGTCGGTTCTTTTATTATAAGAGTTTGGTTTGCATATTGTTGATAGAAAGGGAGCGAAAAACCCTGCAGCAGATAATTTGTCTAGGATGGAAAATGTTCTTGATGACCCACTTCCTATTGATGATAGTTTTCCTGATGAGCTATTAGCTATTGTAAATGCTTCTACTTCTCGTAATAATCCTTGGTATGCAGATTATGCTAATTACATTGTTGCAAAATATATACCACCTAGTTTCACATATCAACAAAAGAAAAAGTTCTTCTTTGATTTAAGACATTACTTTTGGGATGATCCACATTTATATAAAGGAGTAGATGGTGTTATTAGATGTTGTGTACCTGAGCATGAACAGGAACAAATCTTACGGAAGTGTCATTCCGAGGCATACGGAGGACACCATGCGGGAGAGAGAACTGCACATAAGGTATTACAGTCTGGTTTTTATTGGCCTACTCTCTTCAAGGATGCACGTTGATACGTCTCCAACGTATCTATAATTTATGAAGTATTCATGCCATGTTTATTATAGTTTTGTATGATTTTGGTGCACTTTTGTATGGCTTTTATATGATTTTTATGGACTAACATATTGACCTAGTGTCCAGTGCCAGTTGCTGTTTTCTGCTTGTTTTTGGTTTTCCAGAAAATCCATTTCAAATGAAGTCCAAATGCAGCGAAACTTTTTGACGATTTTTTCTGGAAGAAAACAGACCCAGGAAGCTTCAGAGGAGTAGCAGAAGAGCCACAGGGGCCCCACGAGCCACCTGGGCGCGCCTGCCCCCCCCCCCAGGCGCGCCCTGGTGCCTCATGAGCCCCCTGTGGCACCTCTTTGCGTGATTCCAACGCTGAAAAATCATATATATATTCAGAAACCCCCGAAAGTTAACCTAGATGAGTTTTTATGCCACCGCAAGCCTCTGTACCTCCACGATGTAATCTACAACCCTTTTTCGGCACCCTGCCAGAGGGGGGGAATCATCCCCGGAGGCCATCTTTATCATCCCGGCGGTCTCCATGATGAGGAAGGAGTAGTTCACCCTCGGGGCTGAGGGTTTGTACCAGTAGCTATGTGTTTTATCTCTCTCTCTAGCGTTCTTGATTTGGCACGATCTTGATGTATCGCGAGCTTTGTTAATATAGTTGGATCATATGGTGTTTCTTCCCTCTCTATCTTGTTGTGACGAATCGAATCTTTTCCCTTTGAGGTTTCGTTATTGTCGAATTGAATATTTCAGATTTGAGAACACTTGATGTATGTCTTGCATATGAATACCCGTGGTGCCAATGGGGTATTATATTGATTCACTTGATGTATGTTTTGGCACTCAACTCGCGGATTCCCGAGGTGACATTGGGGTAATCTATGCATAGGGGTTGATGCACGTTTTCATTATCTTTTCTCCGATAGAAACTTTGGGGTGCTCCTTGGAGTTCTTTGTGTGGATTGAATATTATGATTATGAAGTTGTTTGATGCATATCATATAATCAACTCACAGATACTTGTGGTGACATTGGAGTATCTAGGTGACATTAGAGTTGGTTGATGTGTATCATATGGTGTTATTTTAGTACGAACTCTAGGGCTGTTTGTGACACTTATAGGAATAGCTCAATAGATCGATCAAAAAGGATAACTTTGAGGTGGTTTCATACCCTACAAAAAATTTCTATCTTATGTTCTCCGCTAATAGGAACTTGGAAGTGATTCTTTATCGCACGTTGAGGGATGATTATATGATCCAATTATATATGTTAGCATTGTTGAGAGATTGCACTAGTGAAAGTATGAACCCTAGGCCTTGTTTTTAAGCATTGCAATACCGTTTGTGCTCACTTTTATCGTTTTCTACCTTGCTGTTTTTATTTATTCAGATTATAAAAATATATTTCTACTATCCATACTACACTTGAATCACCATCTCTTTGCCGAACTAGTGGACCTATACAATTTGCCATTGTATTGGGTGTGTTGGGGACACAAGAGATTTCTTGTATTTGATTGCAGGGTTGTTTGAGAGAGACCATCTTCATCCTATGCCTCCCACAGATTGATAAACCTTAGGTCATCCACTTGAGGGAAAATTGCTACTGTCCTACAAAACTCTGCGCTTGGAGGCCCAACACGAGTCTACAAAAATAAGTTGTGTAGTAAACATCACAAGTAAGTTTGTCCTTTCTTGTGATGAATGTCAAAGAATTGGTAATATTGGTAGACATCAGGAAATGCCTATGAACTATTCACTTGTTATTGAACCATTTGATGTTTGGGGCTTTGATTATATGGGACCTTTTCCTAAATCTAATAGATACACTCATATTCTAGTTGTTGTTGATTATGTTACTAAGTGTGTAGAAGCTATTCCAACTAGTAGTGCTGATCACAACACATCTATTAAAATGCTTAAAGAAGTTATTTTTCCAAGGTTTGGAGTCCCTAAATATTTAATGACTGATGGTCGTTCACATTTTATTCATGGCGCATTTCGTAAACTCCTAGCTAAATATGATGTCAACCATAGAATTGCATCACCTTATCATCCTCAGTCTAGTGGTCAAGTTGAATTGATCAATAGGGAAATAAAATTAATTTTGCAAAAGACTGTTAATAGATCTAGAAAGAATTGGTCTAAGAAACTTGATGATGCATTATGGGCTTATAGAACTGCTTATAAAAATCATATGGTTATGTCTCCATATAAAATGGTCTATGAAAAAGCATGTCATTTACCTCTTGAGTTAGAACATAAAGCTTATTGGGCAATCAAAGAACTTAATTATGATTTCAAACTTGCCGGTGAAAAGAGGTTATTTGATATTAGCTCTCTAGATGAATGGAGAACCCAAGCATATGAAAACGCCAAGTTGTTTAAAGAAAAAGTTAAAAGATGGCATGACAAAAGAATCCAAAAACAGGAATTTAAAGTAGGTGATCAAGTTTTATTGTACAATTCTCGTTTCAGATTCTTTGCCGGAAAACTTCTCTCTAAAAAGAAGGCCCATATATCATCGAAGAGGTATGTCGGAAGTCGGGCTCCGGGGACCCAAAGGTTCGAACACTGGGGTGAGCTCGTTCCTACCGCCTTGTCCCCTACCACAGCAAAACTACAGCGAAGCTACGGCGAGAGCGCGCTAGCGGGAGCGGGCCGGAGACACAGCGGTTTACCCAGGTTGGGCCACCTTGCGGTGTAAAATCCTACTCCTGCTTGGTTGTGATTGCTCTGGCGCGAGAGTACAAGGTTTTGGGCGGAAGAGTCGATCCCTCTCTACAGCGGCACCCTGCCCTCCTTTTATACTTGCCTTGGTCCTCTTCCCCCGAAAACATTGGCGGGAAGGGTTGCCACACAACGGCAAGTTTGAAGGGGGACAGGGGCGCAGTCTATCCTGACAAAAGGTGGTCTTTGTCTGCGAAGCGATTATCCATGACGCGCCGGTGGGCTCGGGGATGACCTCTACCCTGCGCGTCCACTGTCTTGGTCTTGTTTCACCGATTGGGCAACCTTTGGGGGTTGCTTTGGGAAATGGACTACTGGCCTTGCTCCCTTAGCACAAAAGGGGAAATCCTCACCATCCGCGCCTGCTGGCGCGGCCTCTGTCGCCATCCATCGCCGCGCGCGTCACCCACGTGGTGGGCGCGAGACCGCGCAACTGAGCCGAACAACACTTGTCTTGCACACCTTCGGGAGGGTGCCTCGGGAGGCAACCTCATGAGGATGCCTCATGAGAGGGCCTTGCGAGGCTCTCAATGAAGCCGTGGCTGGGCCTTGCTTGCCCGCTCCCTGAGGAGGGGTCCTCGGTAGGCCAAAACCTTGTGAAGGGTCTTGCTCGAGGTGCCCGCTGGTGGGCCACCGCCAGGCATTGCACTCTGGGCCACAGGTAGACAGGCTATGATACCCTGGCTTCCACGGGCCCAACAGTAGCCCCCGGGCCCGCGACGCGCATGTTCCCGCCTATTCGGGGGCGAAATGACGCGGGTCCTAACTGCCTGCGGGCCAGGCGCGATGCGTGGTGCACGATGTGATGGGGGACGCCCCCACTTCTCCCACGACGCCTTGATAACTGCTCGCGCTGACATAAAGCCTGCCCGCGCACGGTGTGAGACCATCATTGCCTTCCTTCCACTGCCGCCTCGAATCCTTGCGCGCGTCGAAGGTAGAGCGGCGCGGAGCGCGCCTCCCTTGAGCGCTATAAAGACGCGGGGGAAGGACTTCCCCGCCCATCTTCTTCCGTCAGTCCCTTCCTCATCCTCCACGATCCAGGCGAGCCTCCGCGGTGATGGCGAGGGGAAGAGGCCTAGCCCGTGCTTCTGCTGCTGTATCCAGGGTCCCAGCGCCCGTGGAAGGGGCGCTGCCTGCGGGCGCGGTGCCTGCGGCCGGGGTGGCCGCGGCGGGGCAGCCACCCTAGCTCCCCAGGCAGGGAGCCACTCAGCGGAGGTGGCTCATGAGTTCATAGTGGACATGCATCGCAGGCCTTGCACCTGGCTTCGGCTTCCAGACTCCTTTGCGAGGGTGATGGCGGACCGCGCGCCCTTGGGTCTGTGGGTGCAGGCGGACGGCTGCTGCAACGGCCCCTCCTGGGTGGCGACGGAGTGCACCCCCTCAGGCTTCATGTTTTTGAGGCAGGGGTGGAAATCATTCGCCCTTGCTCACGGCCTGAAGTAGGGCCACGTCCTCTAGTTCAAGTACGATGGGGCCGCCACGCTCTTCGTCAAGTTCTTCAGGGTCTCCGGCAGCCGTCTGGAGTGCTGCGCGGAGAGCGAGAGTGGCGGCGACACTGGCTTCTCCAGCGAAGGCGACAGCAACGACGGCGCCGCCTCCTCCGGTGGAAGCGAGAGTGACGGCAGCTCCCTCCGCGTCAAGAGCGAAGATGAAGACTCCGACTAGGCGCGCGTGACGCTCGAGGCAGATCTCGGGGGCGGGCCATGCTCCGCACATATTCCTTCCTTGCCCTGTATGAGAACAATGCAGTCCCGTTGGGATGTGAGAACGATGGCTTCTGTGTTTTAACTTAATGCTTTTGTGGTTCGAAATGTATGTTCCCTCCTGAAGTCATCTCGCGAGGCTTCCCTTTTTTTGTCTTGCTTGCCTGTGTGCTCTACGTTGTTAGGACCCAGCCACCGAGCGGCTACAGCCATCGCTGGTATGCTAGGACTGGCGCCTGAGCAAGGCCAGGAGGTGCAGGGCGCCGAGGGCAGTAGGAGTTCCCGAGGCGTGATGCTCGGGAAGCCCCCCTTCGACGTGCAAGTGGCTTGCGCGAAGAAAAAACGCCAGCACTTAGCGAGATTGCTAGAAGGCAAAGCTTGGGAGACGGCGAGGGTGGCTCGCGAGGTAGTTCGACTTAGCTTTTGCGGAGGGTAGTGTCCGGCGAGCTGCCACTTGTAGGGTGTGCCTTGCGAGGTTTTCGCTCGCGAGATCTCCTGCTGAGATGACCGTCGTAGGTTGGCTCCCGAGGCAGGGCCTGCGAAGCTTCCTGAGGCTCAAGGGGGCATCTTGCCATTGGGCCACCTCGCGAGGCATCGCTCGCGAGGCCTTCCAGGTGACCTGTTCCTGAGATAACTGCATGCAGAAAGTCCCACAACAGGGGAGCAGCGCACGCTCGCCGGCTCGTTCATGGGCATTACGCGAGGAGATAAGACACCAAGGACCTTGGTGGGGTGGCGTGCATGGGAGCAGGCCCGCGATCCAGAGCCCGGTTGCTTGGGTTTTTCAGCGTTGCTGGGACTGACCCGAGCATAGACACCGTGTGCAGCCCCTGCTTGCGTGAGGCTCATGAGGGAGGTTGCGAGCACGCACGGCTCGTGAGGCAATGATATGACGAAATACACCATGTATGGAAATTGAAGCTCTACTGAGGCAAGATAACGGATTCCATTGCAAAACCAAAAAAAACGGATGCGGCTGCCGTGTCCGGCACGGGTCAGCTTGAGGTTGGTGCAGCCCATGGGGCACCCTCAGTTACACACCCAAAAGAGAAAAAGAGGGGCTGCCGTGTCCGGCACGGGTCAGCTTGAGGTTGGTGCAGCCCGTGGGGCGCTCTCAGTTGATTGTTCCACAGCGCGGAGCATGGGGCTTCCACCGGGGTGTGGGTATGATCGCGGCTCGATCATTCCGCCAGCGCGAAGCATGGGGCTTCCACTTGGGCGTGGGCGGGAGCTCTCGCGTGCCCATCAGGTGAACGCATTGAGAGTCTCCGGGGTGTGTACCGCCCCATTTCGTTCGTACGCATGAGGGTCACGAGTAGAACTTGCGAAGGTGTTGGATGTTCCAGGCGTTAGGCACAGGAACTTCGTCCTCCGTCTCCAACCGGGCGGCACCGGGCCTGGAGACATGACCAAACCTGAAAGGGCCTTCCCACATGGGTGAGAGCTTGTGGAGTCCCTCTCTGGAGAGGATCCTGTATAGGACGAGGTCGCCGACCTTGAGAGTGCGAGGGCGGATGTTGCGGCTGTGATAGCGACGCAGCGCCTGCTGGTACCTTGCGGCACGAAGAGCGGCCCGACGGCGGGCCTCCTCAAGGAGCAGGAGGTCGGCCTCCCGCGAGCCGTCCTGATGCGCCTCCTCGAAGGCAAGGACTCGCGGAGAGCCGTGCTTAAGCTCCGAAGGAAGGACCGCCTCAGCTCCGTAAACGAGGAACAAAGGGGTCTCGCCGGTAGGCTTGGTTGCCGTTGTGCGGATGGACCATATAACAGACTGCAGTTCGTCGAGTCAGTCCTTGCCGCAGGCTTCGAGTTTTTTCTTGAAGTTTCTCGTCTTGAGGCCCTTGAGGACCTCAGTGTTGGCATGCTCGGCTTGGACGTTGCTTCGCGGGTGCGCCACAGAGGCGTAGCAGATCTACGTGCCGAGGTTGGCGCAGTAGGACTTGAAAAGGCCGCTTGTGAACTAGGAGCCATATTGTCGGTGATGATGGGGTTGGGGATGCCAAAGCGGCTCACAAGGCCCTTGATGAACTTGATAGCAGAGCCTGCCGGGATGGTGTGCACGGGCTCGACCTCTGCCCACTTGGTAAACTTGTCGATGGCGACGTAGGGGTAGCGGTAGCCGCCAGCCGCGCGAGGGAAAGGCGCCAGGATATCCAGCCCCCAGACCGCGAAAGGCCATGAGAGGGGAATCGTCTGGAGGCCTTGCGCCGGCTGGTGGATTTGCTTGGCATGGAACTGACAGGCCTCACAGGCTTGGACAAGCGCGGTAGCGTCACGCAGCGCAGTGGGCTAGTAGAAGCCTCTGCGGAACACCTTGCCGACGAGGGTGCGTGAAGAGGAGTGGTGGCCGCAGTCTCCGCCATGTATGTCGGCGAGCAGCTCGCGCCCCTGCTCCTCCGAGATACACCGCAAGGAGATGCCATTCGGGGGCCTGCGGTATAACTCGCCGTCCTGTAAGCAGTAAGCGGTGGCCTGGCGGACCACGCGCTCTGCCTCTGAGTCCTCCTTCGGGAGGGTGCCACAGAGCAGATAGGCCTTAACCTCGGCAGCCCAGCTGTCTGCTTGAGGCTCCAGCGCTAGCAGCAGGCGGGCGCCTGAGGCCGGGCCGCAGTCAGGTGCGCCTGTGGGCGGAGCGGGCGGAAGCTCTTCGTGGAGCAGCGTGGCGCTTGCAGTGGGTGGCGCGCGGATGGCTTCAGGAGCCTTTCCTCAAAGATGCCAGGATCTTGAGGCTCGTGATGAGATGTCCACTTGACGATGTCGTCTGCTTCTTTGTTGCTGCCGCGGGGCATGTGCTAGAGCTCCAGGCCTAAGAAACCCTTTTCAAGTTTACGTACCTCCTCCAGGTAGGCGGCCATGTGCTCGTCCTTGGGCTTGTAGCTTTTGTTGGAGAATTTGACGAGAAGCTGCGAATCGCCCTTGATGGTGAGACGCTTGATGCCTAGAGCGAAAGCAGCCTTGAGGCCGGCGATGAGGCCCTCATACTCCACGATGTTGTTGGAAACCTTGTCGGTGTGCCTGAAGCAGAGCTGCACAACGTAGTAGAGCTTGTCTCCTATTGGCGAGGTTAGCATGACTCCAGCCCCTGCGCCCTGCCGGGAGAAGGCACCGTCGAAGTGCATGGTCCAGCCGCCAGGTGCCTCATCCCCAGGCAGGAGGGATTCATCCTCGCGAGGCTCCCCCTCATATGGGTCTGTCCACTCCATCATGAAGTCGGCCAGAGCTGCGCCTTTGATGACTCTGGTGGTGCAGAACTCCAGCTGGAAGGCTTACAGCTCGATGTTCCATTCGGCGACATGGCCAGCGGCGTTGGGGCTGCGCAGGACTTGCTCCAAGGGGTAAGAAGATATGACCTTGATGGGATGGCCTTGAAAGTAGTGGCATAGCTTCCTGGAGGCGATGAGGAGCGCGAGGAGGAGCTTTTGTTGCATGGGGTAGCGCTCGCGCACATCCCTTAGCATAGTGCTGACGAAGTACACGGGGTGCTCGATGAGGCACGTAGTTGTGGTGGCAGCTTGCTCTTCAGGTGTCTCGCGAGGCTCGGCGGACTCGGGAGGCTCACGAGGCTCAGAACGCTCGCGAGGCTCGGAGGGCTCGGCAGGCTCACGAGGCTCGTGTAACACCCTGGTTTTTGCTCCCCGATTTTTCCTTCGCGGGATTTGACCCCTGTCTTTTTTTCCGATGTTATTGGATTTTCTCTCGCTCTTGGGTATATGAAGATGGTCATTTAGCCTTGCCTTTCCTATCGAAATGGAGATTCTCTCCAGCCCAACCTTGCCACCCAAGATGTATTCTCGGGATTTTGCCACCAAAACCCTACCTTCCGAGTTGCCGGAAGGGAAACCCTAAATCCTTCCGTTACAAAGGAACCCCAATTTCCTTTGATCTGTTGCCTCCCAGACTTTTCCCAGTAATAATCCCTTATCTATAAACCCTGGATATGCAAAAATATTGCCAAGTCATTTGCCATATTTTTCATTTAAAATTAATTCCTTTTTCTGCTGTTTAAAGGAATTAAATCCAGGAAGATATCTACCCATCTCCAAAGTTCATGAAAACTTGTGGAGATATTCTTTGTGATCATATTGAGCTCCTATAAAAATATTGGCCATAATTAAATAGGAGAAATTGCATTTTCCTATTTAAAGCCAATATTGCATTTTGGGCACTTTCCAAAGGAACTACCATTTTGGTAGCCAGGAAAAATCCCAAATAAATTATGGAGCTTCTCCTATCCATATCTTCACCATTTCCATCAAGAACCCAAGTTCCATAGTTCAAATTTTGAGAACAACATCCATTTGCAAATTCTGTCCAGATTTCCAGTTTGCAAAGGAAGTGGTTGCTCCCTTGATCTTTTTGGACTGGAATTTTTCAGGGTAGTCAACAATGATAAATAACCCCTGGATACCCAAAAAGCAGCCCATTTCATCTAGCCAATTTTCCCCAACAATTTTCCTAAGTTTCTGTCCAGATTCCAGCTCTGTGAAGGAAGTACCATTTTGGTATATCCAAATGAGCTAAAATTTTCCCAGTACCTCCATACTCAAAAATCATCCCTCTACACAAAAATTAAGCTCATTCCATTCAGCCAGTTGAGCACAACATCCTGATCTAGTTTCTGGACCAAATATTGCATTACAAAGTATATGCAAAATAGGTCCAAATGCCTTCAAATTTTTCCAACACCTAGTCCTTCCCACCACATTTCATTGTGACAAAGATCCAACTCCATTTCTCCATCCATTTCTTTAGAAAATTCCAGCCAATTTTGCTGTCAGAATCTGTTTCAGCAAGTTTCTCTCACTTCATAGCCACCTAGCTAGTTCTAGGCACTTCTTTCATCTATTTGAGCAATGAGAGACTTGTTGGACAAAGTTGGACATGCAGGATCCTTCCAGAGCAAGCCATGCATGTGGTGACTATGTGGACAGCAGGTAGAAATGTTGCTCTGCGGCACAGTCCTCGTCGGCCAGCTCGCTCCGTCCAGCCTCCGCTCGTCCGGGCATGTCCCACGGCTCCGCACCGTCCACGTGCACCTTCTCCAGCGCTTTCCCCCTTCGTTTACCTCCTCCCCACGCCACGGCGAGTCCCGCCACCGCACTGTCCGCCCGTGACTGCCGTCGTTTTCCCTCTCCCGTTGGCGTCTTCTCCTTCGAGCCGTCCCCTCCCTCTGGCGCATGTCAGGTCGGCACCACCGGGTGTGTGCCACCTCGCCGGAGCTCCAGTGCGGGGATGAGGATGCCACCACGGCCGTCCTCATCCGCTCGCCGCGGCCGGGCTATAAATAGCCAAGGCCCGAGCCTCCCCGAGCACCACACCACCCCAGCAGCCCTCCCTCTCCCTCCTAGCCCCGCCCAAGCTCTGAACTGAGCTCAAGAAGCACTCCTCTCCCCTCTCTGGCCGAAACCTCGCCGCCGGCTGCCGCTCGAACTCGAGACCCCGAACCCTCCCTGCTCCACCTGTCCGTCACTATCGACCACCGCCACCACCCTAGACCCTCCCCGCAGCTCCCCGCCTCCTCCCCATGGCCGTAACGCCGAGACCGTCGTCGCTCGGAGCCCCGTCCGCCATGGCCAAGCATCCGCTCGCCTCGGTCCACCCCGGCGTCCGTGGCCTACACCATCGGGTGCGAATCCTCTTGCTGAGCTCGTCCATAGGTCGAGCGCCACGGGGGACGGCCTGAGCCGCCGGCAATCGCCGGTCGAGCATCGCCCTGCCACGGCCGAGTGCGGCGGGAGGAAGGAGATGACGCCTCCCTGGCCAGCCGGTGGCCCCCCGCTGTAAGAGAGAGAGGGGAAGGGTATCCCGGGCCCGCAGTGACTTAAGTGGAGACGTATTGCGGGAAATGCGTTTTCACTTCACCGAAAGCGTATTTCCAGAAGTGCGCCATCTGTTTCCATCCGCCGGCGCCGAAACCCTTAAATAGTGAACGTTCGTCGGCTAAGAGCGAAAATGAACAGATTCTGTTTATTTTTCTGCTTAACGAACGAACGCCCACAACTTCGGAACCGTAACTCCGATTCAGGTGAATCCAAAGCTCACTTCTTCAGTTCGTCGAGCCCGTTCCGATGATGTCACTTTCACCATATTTACACCTTCTGAAAATACCCATTTTGCCCCTGCCCTATATTTAGCCTTTCCGAGAGGGAACCCATTCCGGCGAATTTTCCGCGAGGTGATCGCACTTCTTCCCGGAGTATTCCTCGACCCCCAGGCAAGCCAACCATCTGATATATGCCCTAAAGCATTGCTCTGTGTTATTCTTGCGTGTTTAATTGATGATTATGCCTGTGTTAGAAATGGTTAAACTCCTGCTAGTTTGAATTTGCTATTTACATTACCTGCTAATACTCATCATGTTACCGCACTTGTGACTTGTAGATGACAGTGTGGAGATAGGTTGTTATGTTGATATACTAGTTCAAATCTTGGGTTATCGTTATTGTTGCATTGATTAAGAATGTGACTTAATGACAACAACCTCATCCGTCAGCAGGATCGAGTCATAGTGCCACCGAACCGAGCTCATCAAGTGCAACCACATTTGCCGGTATGGGACGGCCCTAGCTTGGTCTATTGTCCTTCCTCTTGTCGGTACCACCAAATAGGGGGGATTATGCGTGCGTGCTATGCTGTCCCGGTAGGCGGCGATAATCCTGTGAGCCCAGTTTATGGTTATGTGCGCACGTCCCCGTTTGGGACAGTTTTGTTTGGCCACGACGGTGCCAGGTGTCACGGGGTGACACAGGGGCCACCCAGGACTTGACCCTGGGAGGGTATGATTGTCGGTGGGACCGAAAGAATGCCAGGCAATAGACAAGTTTTGTTGGAGCAGCACCGGTCCACCCGAATGGGACCACGAGGCCAGGAGCTCCATAGTGTGGGTAAAGTGCGCAACCGCTGCAGAGTGTAAATCTATTCGAATAGCCGTGTCCTCGGTCATGGGACACAGTTCGTACTAGGTCACACTATTTGGTCCGTGTCGAGTCTGGAGGAACAAACTATATAATGTTATTGCTAAGACTGAACCAGAGAATGGTAAGGTTTAACAAACTTGCATTACGGATGCATGGACATCAGATGATGTCAGGGGTATCAATGTTAGCCATGCGATGGCTATGAGATAAAGGTCGGATGACCACGAGACTTGGATTGGAGTTGGATCGGATTTGGTTTGGTTCATGACATATTCGGGGTATGGTTTATTTCCTTGATAGGTTTCACTTTAGTAGTTATCATGCTGAATAATCCTGTTATAACATGGTAATTAATATTGCTAGATAGGTATGCTATGCCATGATAATTAATGTTGCCATGATAATTAATGTTGCTCTAATAACAAGTGCATGCTTGAATGCCATGGATTGCTTTGCTTGGTGTATATGTTGGTTTGGGTTGCTTGTGAGTACATTCAAAAGTACTCAGCGGCCTTCAATGTGGCCAGGTTCACCTAAGGATCCACCGTCCACTAGCGAGGAGCCGAAGTGTGCGCGGGCTAGAAGAGTAACCCAGTCAGATCCCTATGGATTGGAGCCGCACCAAGACCATGCTGCCTTAGATAGAGCTTTTCCGCTGCCATCACCCTTGTAAAATATCATGTAAGACTTATATATCCATTAATAGAAATGTCTGTGTTCATGATACTTGTTGTAAAAGCGCATGCCAGAGTGATTTTCTGGGCTGGTATGTGCGGTGACCGTCTGACTACAATGATATTCAGGCGGGGCGCCACAACGGATGGTATCAGAGCCAGGCTAACTGTAGGTTACCCTTGCCAGACTTCATTGCCTTTTTGATTAGTAGAAAGCCCAGGTGGATTTCAGCCATCTTTGCCAGACTGGCACGTCTACTATTGATCATAAGGCAACCCCATAGGTTTTTGGCTCCATCAGACCTCAACTTTCATGGCCTTTGCCTTCGGTGGGAAATGTCCGCACCAGGCAACGACCCGTTAGCCCTGAACCCCTAGGTAAACCAGATATCCCTATCTTGCTTGCTAACCATGGCCTTTCTCTCCTCAAATCCAGTTTCCTTTGGGAAACGCTTATAAATTCCATCTCTCCCCAGACAACCCTAGGATCGTTGACTAAGCCACTTTGGCTATGGTCGTGCGTCGAGTTTGATGTTCCCTAAGGAAGTAGTAGGAGCTCGACACCAACTGCTACCAGGAGCATTGTGTGATTTTGCTTCTAAATCCTTAGAGGTACATCGAGTGCGCTATACTAGTTATACTAGTGAATCTTCGGCCACAGGTGTAAGGTCCGCAAAATTTGAGCTTTATTTCCTTTTTGGTTTTTCGCGGTTTTGCTTCTTTTGTCGTTTCCATTCTTTTGCTCCGACTGGATCCATCCGCAAGAGCCGCCTAAGAAGACCAGAGCACAACTCGGATAATACCCAATAATCCAAATTCAGTAAGAGTCAAGCCAAGCCAACTGCCCGATATTCAGAACACCAAAACCGGATCTGCCAAATGAAGAATGGGTCAGAAGCAGAATCTGTGTGCAACCGACAAGGCTAAAATATACCTGAGAGAGAGTTGCCTCAGAACAAATCATACTTAAGGAATAGTCAGATAAGCCACCAAGAATAGACACTAGCAAGAGCAAATGATTCCGTCCTTGATACGAGGACTATTTCAGTCAGTGGGGTGAACCTTGAGTCTTTTCTCAATGGACTCAAGAATCATTTATTTCCCACAGAAGACATATTACAAGAATGTGAAGGTGCCGAAAGCCACTACAAAACTCTGGTATGTTGATACAAATTGCAAAGCATATTTTGGAATTCACCGGTGCACATACAAAATTTTCTAGGCAAAGTGAACAAGGTTTGCGAGAATTGTGGATAAGTTCACGGCTGCCCAGAATCAATGAGGATTCCAAACACCTGGAAGCTCAGCTGAACCGGATGGAATTATCCGCTAACTGCTTACTACCGGCAACATCTGGTATCCCGGATTAATTATCAACACAAATTCTGCATCAGGGGTGCAACCTTTACAGCAGCAATGAGAAATCCAGCAGAAGGACAAGCGGTGTGCATGACCCACGGAATAACTTCAGACAAGGATGGCCTACACCAAGTTCTGGCTCCGCTATGGGTAAATTTTGGATACCTCGGAAGCACGCCAGAATCGGCCATAGGTCTGACTGCATATCACAGTAAAAGGGCTTCTGGTACAAGAAACCCAGCCTTCCTCCGCAAGCTATCAGGAGAAGCTTACAACACAAGACTCTCAATCTTCCTCGCCACACCACTTGGTGGGAAAATCTTATGGGGTACGACATTCTCATCTTCCTCAGCCTGCTACCGCAGAAAGCTTCCAGCATAAGACACCTAACCTTCCACGGTAAGCCACATGAGGGAAAGCTTCTGAGGTACGATACCCAGCCTTCTTCGGCACGCTACCTTGGTGGAAGCTTCGAGTATGAGGTATTCTGCCTTCTTCAACACGCCATCGTGCCCACAACAATTCTGTCAGAAGTACGAACTAGTCCAGACACACGTCCGCCTCAGAGCTCAATGGATTATGAGAGGATGTATTCTATACTTGCATATGTTGTGAGCATGCAGTCCAGTGGATCAGTTCATGCGAGCCACTCGTACACGGGAATGACTGTGCTCAGAGAAACGTCGGCCCCATACTTCAAAGAAGGATGTGAACACAGCAATCCCTAAGAGATATGCAAGAGTAAGTTATGATATGACCACGGAGCCATGTTGGTAGGTCATGACAGGTCCATCAAAGGAATCCTCAAGAACAAAGAAGTGGTGGACAAACCGTCTCCGTGACAATCAATAAAATAAAGCTTCACAGAAGAGGTGATAATACTAATCCTTGTCAGACTCTTGCATATGCGGCCACAACAATGCATTATTTGCGGTTACAAGTGAGTGTGCCACACTCATCGTGAATATGGGACATCAGCCAAGATAAAATGCTATGCTTTGGAAAGATGCACTGAATGACAGCCACAATATGTTTAGCTCAGAGGTTTTAACAGGGATTACCGAGGATGTATGCAAGCAATACCATGAACCAAGAAGGATGTCTTACCCGTGACATTCAGTGTACGAAGTATCGCAATAAAACCCGAAGCAGCTAGCTCCGAGCCTTGAAAATGAGCTATTCTGTTGATACTACTCGCTACCAACCAAGCCTAGGCAACAAACTGCCAGGACAAATGGTTTGCCTGACAGGAAAGAGAAGGATTCAATACAGCCATTTGGGAAGGCAATATCTGAGCCATCAGAAGAGGCAGTTAAAAGGCCAGTGAACCGACGAAGACAAGACAACTGATGGATCGAAGTCGTACACAGGTAAGTTCCCCTTAGCCGAGAGGTAAGCCCGGAAATCTCGAGGACGAGATTTTCTTAAGGGGGGTAGGTTTGTAACACCCTGGTTTTCGCTCCCCGATTTTTCCTTCGCAGGATTTGACCCCCGTCTTTTTTTTCGATGTTATTGGATTTTCTCTCGCTCTTGGGTATATGAAGATGGTCATTTAGCCTTGCCTTTCCTATCCAACCAGAGATTCTCTCCAGCCCAACCTTGCCACCCAAGATGTATTCTCGGGATTTTGACACCAAAACCCTACCTTCCGAGTTGCCGGAAGGGAAACCCTAATTCCTTTCGTTACAAAGGAACCCCAATTTCCTTTGATCTGTTGCCTCCCAGACTTTTCCCAGTAATAATCCCTTATCTATATGCAAAAATATTGCCAAGTCATTTGCAATATTTTTCATTTAAAATTAATTCCTTTTTCTGTTGTTTAAAGGAATTAAATCCAGGGAGATATCTACCCATCTCCAAAGTTCATGAAAACTTGTGGAGATATTCTTTGTGATCATATTGAGCTCCTATAAAAATATTGGCCATAATTAAATAGGAGAAATTGCATTTTCCTATTTGAAGCCAATATTGCATTTTGCGCACTTTCCAAAGGAACTACCATTTTGGTAGCTAGGAAAAATCCCAAATAAATTATGGAGCTTCTCCTATCCATATCTTCACCATTTCCATCAAGAACTCAAGTTCCATAGTTCAAATTTTGAGCACAACATCCATTTGCAAATTCTGTCCAGATTTCCAGTTTGCAAAGGAAGTGCTTGCTCCCTTGATCTTTTTGGGCTGGAATTTTTCAGGGTAGTCAACAATGATAAATAACCCCTGGATACCCAAAAACCAGCCCATTTCATCTAGCCAATTTTCCCCAGCAATTTTCCTAAGTTTCTGTCCAGATTCCAGCTCTCTGAAGGAAGTACCATTTTGGTATATCCAAATGAGCTGAAATTTTCCCAGTACCTCCATACTCCCAAATCATCCCTCTACACAAAAATTAAGCTCATTCCATTCAGCCAGTTGAGCACAACATCCTGAGCTAGTTTCTGGACCAAATATTGCATTACAAAGGAAGTATATGCAAAATAGGTCCAAAAGGCTTCAAATTTTTCCAACACCTAGTCCTTCCTACCACATTTCATTGTGAAAAAGATCCAACTCCATTTCTCCAGAAAATTCCAGCCAATTTTGCTGTCAGAATCTGTTTCAGCAAGTTTCTCTCACTTCATAGCCACCTAGCTAGTTCTAGGCACTTCTTTCATCTATTTGAGCAACGAGAGACTTGTTGGACAAGCTTGGACATGCAGGAGCCTTCTAGAGCAAGCCATGCATGTGGTAAACATGTGGACAGCAGGCAGAACAGTGCTCTGCGGCACTGTCCTCGTCGGCCAGCTTGCTCCGGCCAGCCTCCGCTCGTCCGGGCATGTCCCACGGCTCCGCACCGTCCACGTGCACCTTCTCCAGCGCTTTCCCCCTTCGTTTACCTCCTCCCCACGCCACGGCGAGTCCCGCCACCGCACTGTCCGCCCATGACCGCCGTCGTTTTCCCTCTCCCGTTGGCGTCTTCTCCTTCGAGTCATCCCCTCCCTCTGGCGCTCGTCAGGTCGGCACCACCGGGTGTGTGCCACCTCGCCGGAGCTCCAGTGTGGGGATGAGGATGCCACCGCGGCCGTCCTCATCCGCTCGCCGTGGCCGGGCTATAAATAGCCAAGGCCCGAGCCTCCCCGAGCACCACACCACCCCAGCAGCCCTCCCTCTCCCTCCTAGCCCCGCCCAAGCTCTGAACCAAGCTCGAGAAGCACTCCTCTCCCCTCTCTGGCCGAAACCTCGCCGCCGGCTGCCGCTCGAATTCGAGCCCCCGAACCCTCCCTGCTCCACCTGTCTGTCAATATCGACCACCGCCACCACCCTAGACCCTCCCCGCAGCTCGCCGCCTCCTCCCCACGGCTATAACGCCGAGCCGTCGTCGCCCGGAGCCCCGTTCGCCATGGCCAAGCTTCCGCTCGCCTCGGTCCACCCCGGCGTCCGTGGCCTACACCATCGGGTGCGGCTCCTCTTGCTGAGCTCGTCCATAGGTTGAGCGCCGCGGGGGACGGCCTGAGCCACCGGCAATCGCCGGTCGAGCATCACCCTGCCACGGCCGAGCGCGGCGGGAGGAAGGAGATGACGCCTCCCTGGCCAGCCGGTGGGCCCCCGCTGTAAGAGAGAGAGGGGAAGGGTACCCCGGGCCCGCGGTGACTTAAGTGGAGACGTATTGCGGGAAATGTGCTTTCACTTCACCGAAAGCGTATTTCCAGAAGTGCGCCATCTGTTTCCAGCCGCTGGCGCCGAAACCCTTAAATAGTGAACGTTCGTCGGCTAAGAGCGAAAATGAACAGATTCTGTTTATTTTTCTGCTTAACGAACGAACGCCCACAACTTTGCAACCGTAACTCCAATTCAGGTGAATCCAAAGCTCACTTCTTTAGTTCGTCGAGCCTGTTCCGATGTGTCACTTTCACCATGTTTACACCTACTGAAAATACCCATTTTTCCCCTGCCCTATATTCAGCCTTTCCGAGAGGGAACCCTTTCCGGCGAATTTTCCGCGAGGTGATCGCACTTCTTCCCGGAGTATTCCTCGACCCCCAGGCAAGCCAACCATCTGATATATGCCCTAAAGCATTGCTCTGTGTTATTTTTGCGTGTTTAATTGATGATTATGCCTGTGTTAGAAATGGTTAAACTCCTGCTAGTTTGAATTTGCTATTTACATTACCTGCTAATACTCATCATGTTACCGCACTAGTGACTTGTAGATGACAGTGTGGAGATAGG
Source organism: Elymus sibiricus (assembly GCA_039707655.1). Lineage (NCBI taxonomy): Eukaryota > Viridiplantae > Streptophyta > Magnoliopsida > Poales > Poaceae > Elymus > Elymus sibiricus. Next base: position 337,154,761 of record CM077666.1, read on the forward strand.
TTGTTATCTTGATATACTAGTTCACATCTTGGGTTATCATTATTGTTGCATTGATTAAGAATGTGACTTAATGACAACAACCTCCTCTGTCGGCTGGATCGAGTCATAGTGCCACCGAACCGAGCTCATCAAGTGCAACCACATTTGCCGGTATGGGATGGCCCTAGCTTGGTCTATTGTCCTGCCTCTTGTCGGTACCACCAAATAGGGGGGATTATGCGTGCGTGCTACCCTGGCCCGGTAGGCGGCGATAATCCTGTGAGCCCAGTTTATGGTTATGTGCGCACGTCCCCGTTTGGGATAGTTTTGTTTGGCCACGACGGTGGCAGGTGTCACGGGGTGACACAGGGGCCACCCAGGACTTGACCCTGGGAGGGTATGATTGTCGGTGGGACCGAAAGAGTGCCAGGCAATAGACAAGTTTTGTTGGAGCAGCACCGGTCCACCCGAATGGGAGCACGAGGCCAGGAGCTCCATAGTGTGGGTAAAGTGCGCAACCTCTGCAGAGTGTAAATCTATTCGAATAGCCGCGTCCTCGGTCATGGGACATAGTTCGTACTAGGTCACACTATTTGGTCTGTGTCGAGTCTGGAGGAACAAACTATATAATGTTATTGCTAAGACTGAACCAGAGAATGGTAAGGTTTAACAAACTTGCATTACGGATGCATGGACATCAGATGATGTCAGGGGTATCAATGTTAGCCATGCGATGGCTATGAGATAAAGGTCGGATGACCACGAGACTTGGATTGGAGTTGGATCGGATTTGGTTTGGTTCATGACATATTCGGGGTATGGTTCATTTCCTTGATAGGTTTCACTTTAGTAGTTATCATGCTGAATAATCCTGTTATAACATGGTAATTAATATTGCTAGATAGGTATGCTATGCCATGATAATTAATGTTGCCATGATAATTAATGTTGCTCTAATAACAAGTGCATGCTTGAATGCCATGGATTGCTTTGCTTGGTGTATATGTTGGTTTGGTTTGCTTGCGAGTACATTCAAAAGTACTCAGCGGCCTTCAATGTGGCCAGGTTCACCTAAGGATCCGCCGACCACTAGCGAGGAGCCGAAGTGTTCGCGGGCTAGAAGAGTAACCCAGTCAGATCCCTATGGATTGGAGCCGCACCAAGACCATGCTGCCTTAGATAGAGCTTTTCCGCTGCCATCACCCTTGTAAAATATCATGTAAGACTTATATATCCATTAATAGAAATGTCTGTGTTCATGATACTTGTTGTAAAAGCGCATGCCAGAGTGATTTCTTGGGCTGGTATGTGCGGTGGCCGTCTGACTACAGTGGTATTCAGGCGGGGCGCCACAGCTCGGGAGGCTCACGAGGCTCGGGAGGCTCGTGAGGCTTGGAGGGCTTCTCCTTAGCGCAGACGCGCTCCTCTCGCACCGCTACGGGCGCCGTGCTGGCCATCTGGGGGGTAGCCGCCAAGTATAGGAGCAAGGGCTCGTGGGGGCGCGTCGCAACTATGATGGGCGGGCTCGTGAGGTACCTCTTGAGGTCTTCAAAGGCGGCGTTTACCTCTGGAGTCCATTTGAAGGGGCCGGACCTCTTCATGAGCTTGAAGAACGGCAAGGCTCGCTCGCCGAACTTGGAGATGAAGCACCCTAGGGAGGCCATACATCCCGCCAAGCGTTGCATTTCCTTGAGGGTCTGGGGAGGACGCATTCTCTCGATGGCCTTGATCTTCTCAGGATTGGCTTCGATGCCACGGTGGGAGACCAGGAAGCCGAGGAGCTTGCCGGAAGGAACTCCAAAGATGCACATGTCGGGGTTGAGCTTGAGGTTGACCTTGCGTAGGTTGGCGAACGTTTCCTCGAGATCCGCAATGAGGGACCCAGCCTCACGAGTTTTGACCACGATGTCGTCAACATAGGCCTCCGCGTTCCTCCCCATCTGTAGCCCCAGCGTGATGCGCATCAGCCGCTGGAAGGTGGCGCCAGCACTCCTCAAGCCGAAGGGCATGTAGATGTAGATGTATATGCCACAGGGGTGATGAAGGCTGTCCTCTCCACATCTTCTGCCGCCATCTTAATCTGGTGGTAGCTTGAAAAGGAATCTAGAAAGCAGAGCAGCTCGCATCCGGTGGTGGAGTCCACAATCTAGTCGATGCGCGGCAGTGGAAAGGGGTCCTGAGGGCAGGCCTTGTTGAGGCTCGTGAAGTCAACGCACATTCGTTCCTTGCCGCCCTTCTTGGGGACGACGACAGGGTTGGCGAGCCATTCGGGATGGCGCACCTCACGGATGACTCCAGCTTCTTGTAGCTTGTGCACTTCTTGAAGAATGAACTCTTGCTTCTCGGGCGCCTGGCGCCGTGCTTTTTGCTTGACGGGGCGTGCGTTGGGGCACACCGCTAAGTGGTGCTCGATCACCTCCCTCGGTACACCGGACAAGTCAGATGCCTTCCAGGCGAAAACATCCTAGTTTGCCCGAAGGAAGGCGACGAGCGCACCTTCCTATGCAGGAGAAAGGCAGGTGCCGATGGTGAAGGCAGGGCCTGAGCCACTGCCGTCAACCGACACCTTCTTCGTCTCGGTGCGGTCCTGAGAGAATAGCTGCTTCTTGTTCGCGGGCGCGGCCTCAGGAGGCTCGACCGCGTCCTCGTCGGCTGGATGGGCGGTAGCGGCAGCCTTGTAGGCGTGCTCAAGGGAGCAGATCGTGTCCTTCTCATCGCAGGAGACGGTGATGATGCCGCTGCAGCCAGGCATCTTGAGGACATTGTAGGCGTGATGAGTCACCGCCATGAACTTGGCGAGCGTGAGGTAGCCCAAGATGGCATTGTAGGGCAGGCCGAGGTGGGCGACGTCGAAGTCAATGAGCTCAGTGTGGTAGTTCTTGCAGGTGCCGAAGGTGACAGGGAGGCGCACCTGCCCCAGAGGTAGTGTGGAGCCGTCGGTCACGCCCGAGAAGGGCCTCATCGGCATGAGCTGCTCGTAAGGCACCGGGAGCTGCTCGAAGGTCTCGATGTAGAGCACGTTAAGGCCAGCGCCTCCGTCGATGAGGGTCTTGGTGACCGCGACATTGCTAATGGTGGGAGTGCACAGCATGGGGAGAGCGCCTGCAGTGGCCGTGGACTTGGGGTGGTCCTTGGTGTCGAAGGTGATGGCGTATTGCGACCACTTGAGGGGCCGTGCGGCCTCAGGCTTCGGGAGGGCGGCGTTCACCTCGCGAGAGAACTGCTTGAAGTGGCAGTTGGACGCGGGAGCCTGAGCCCCGCCGAGGATGCAGGCAACCGCGCGAGGCTCCTGGTAGCCCCCAGCACCCTCGTCAGGCGGGTTGACGTCGTTCCTCCGGGGTGGCGGCGGCAGCGGCGGAAGAGCGGCGTTGGTCTGAGGGTTTGCCTCACGAGGCTGATCGCGCTAGGCAGCCACACGAGGCTGGTCGCGCCAGCCTTGGCAGAGGTTGCCATTGCCGTTGCAGTTGTCCCAGCAGTTGCCGCTGCAGCCACCTCTGTTGGGGAACGTTGCATGGAAAACAAAAAATTTCTACGCACATGCAAGATCTATCCATGGAGATGCATAGCTACGAGAGGGGGAGTGTGTCTATGTACCCTCGTAGACCTTAAGCGGAAGCGTTATAACAACGCGGTTGATGTCGTGGAACAACTTCACGATCCAACCGACCGAGCACCGAACGTACGGCACCTCCGCGTTCAGCACACGTTCAGCTCGGTGACGTCCTCGACTTCTTGATCCAGCAAGACGGCGAGGTAGTGGATGAGTTCCGGCAGCACGACGGCGTGGTGACGGTGATGGTGATGCTATCTCCGCAGGGCTTCGCCCAAGTACTGCGAAAATATGACCGAGGGACGTAACTGTGGAGAGGGGCGCCACACACGGCTAAGACAATGTTGTGGCTTGTTTGGGGCGCCCCCTCTCCTCTATTTATATATGTGTAGGGGCTTGGAGTAGAAGGAGTAGTGCCACGTGAACAGTACCATGTGAATAGTACCACGTGAATAGTACACACGTGGACTTGGACTCCAAAGTCCAATACTATTCCTACTAGGACTCTCCTTTTTTCCTTCCCTAGCTGAGTGGGCTTTTGAGGATTTGGTGCGCCTGACCCAATAAGGCCAGGGCGCCTCCCCTTAGCCCATGCCAGCCCTTGGGACGTGGTGGACCCACTTGTGGACTTCCGGACCCCTCCGGAGTCCTCCGGAACCTTCTGGAAGCTTCCCGGTACAATACGGAAAAAACTGCACCTTTTTCCGGAACCCAAAATATGACTTCCGATATATAAATCTTTACCTCTCGACCATTCCGAGACTCCTCGTGACGTCCGGGATCTCATCCGGGACTCCGAACAACATTTGGTTACCAATTCACATAACTCATATAACACTATATCGTCAACGAACGTTAAGCGTGCGGACCCTACGGGTTCGGGAATGATGTAGACATGACCGAGACGCCTCTCCGGTCAATAATCAATAGCGGAACCTGGATGCCCATATTGGTTCCTACATATTCCACGAAGATCTTATCGGTCGAACCGCAATGACAACATACGTAATTCCCTTTGTCCGTCGGTATGTTACTTGCCCGAGATTCGATCGTTGGTATCTCCATACCTAGTTCAATCTCGTTACCGACAAGTCTCTTTACTCGTTCTGTAATACATCATCCCGTAACTAACTCCTTAGTCACTTTGCTTGCAAGCTTCTTATGATGTGCATTACCGAGAGGGCCCAGAGATACCTCTCCGAAACACGGAGTGACAAATCCCAGTCTCGATCCATGCCAACTCAACAGACACCTTTGGAGATACCTGTAGAGCATATTTATGATCACCCAGTTATGTTGTGACGTTTGATAGCACACAAGGTATACCTCCGGTATCCGGGAGTTGCATGATCTCATGGTCGGAGGAACATGTATTTGACATTCAAGAAAGCAGTAGCAATAAACAGAACGATCATATGCTAAGCTAACAGATGGGTCTTGTCCATCACATCATTCTCCTAATGATGTGATCCCGTTATCAAATGACAACTCATGCCTATGGTTAGGAAACCTTAACCATCTTTGATCAACGAGCTAGTCTAGTAGAGGCTCACTAGGGACACGGTATTTGTTTATGTATTCACACATGTATTTAAGTTTCCGGTCAATACAATTCTAGCATGAATAATAAACCTTTATCATGAACAAGGAAATATAAAATAATAACAACTTTATTATTGCCTCTAGGGCATATTTCCATCAGTCTCCCACTTGCACTAGAGTCAATAATCTAGTTCACATCGCCATGTGATTAACACCCAAGAGTTCACTAGAGTCAATAATCTAGTTCACATCACCATGTGATTAACACTCAAAGAGTTCTAAGGTGTGATCATGTTTTGCTCGTCAGAGATAATTTTAGTCAATGGGTCTGCAATATTCAGACCCATGTGTGCTTTGCAAATCCTTATGTCATACTGTAGATGCTGCTATCACGCTTTACTTGGAGCTATTCCAAATGACTGCTCCATTATACGTATCCGGTTTGCTACTCAGAGATATCCAGATTGGTGTCAAAGCTTGCATCGACGTAACCCTTTACGACGAACTCTTTATCACCTCCATAATCGAGAAACATTTCCTTAGTCCTTTAGTTACTAAGGATAATTTTCACCGCTGTCCAGTGATCCACTCCTGGATCACTCTTGTACCCCCTTTGCCAGACACGTGGCAAGGCACACATTAGGTGTGGTACACAGCATGGCATACATTATAGAACCTATGGCTGAGGCATAGGGAATGACTTTCATTCTCTCTCTATCTTCTGCCGTGATCGAGCTTTGAGTCTTACTCAACTTTACACCTTACAATACAGGCAAGAACTCCTTCTTTGACTGATCCATTTTGAACTCCTTCAAAATCTTATCAAGGTATGTACTCATTGAAAGTCTTATCAAGCGTCTTGATCTATCTCTATAGATCTTGATGCCCAATATATAAGCAGCTTCACCGAGGTCTTTCATTCAAGTATCCTTTTATGCCATCCAGAAATTCTATATCATTTCCAATCAACAATATGTCATCCACATATATTATTAGAAATGCTACAGAGCTCCCACTCACTTTCTTGTAAATACAGGCTTCACCGTAAGTCTGTACAAAACCATATGCTTTGATCACCTCATCAAAGTGTATATTCCAACTCCAAGATGCTTGCACCAGTCCATAGATGGATCGCTGAAGCTTGCACACTTTTTTAGCACCCTTAGGATCGACAAAACCTTCTGGTTGCATCATATACAACTCTTCTTTGAGAAAACCATTAAGGAATGCAGTTTTGACATCCATTTATCAGATCATAAAATGCGGCAATTGCTAACATGATTCGGACAGACTTAAGCATCGCTACGGGTGAGAAAGTCTCATCGTAGTCAACCCCTTGAACTTGTCGAAAATCTTTCGCGACAAGTCGAGCTTTGTAGACAGTGATATTACCATCAGCGTTTGTCTTCCTCTTAAAAATCCATTTATTCTCAATGGCTTGCCGATCATCGGGCAAGTCCACCAAAGTCCATACTTTGTTCTCATATATGGATCCTATCTCAGATTTCATGGCCTCAAGCCATTTGTCGGAATCTGGGCTCATCATAGCTTCTTCATAGTTTGTAGGTTCGCCGTTGTCTAACAACATGACTTCCAGAACAGGATTATCGTACCACTCTGGTGTGGAACGTACTCTGGTCGACCTTCGAGGTTCAGTAGTAACTTGATTTGAAGTTTCATGATCTTCACCATTATCTTCCTATCTTATTGGTGTAGGCATCACGGGAACGGTTTTCTCTGATGAGCTACTTTCCAATTCGAGAGAAGGTACAATTACCTCATCAAGTTCTACTTTCCTTCCACTCACTTCTTTCGAGAGAAACTCCTTCTCTAGAAAGGACTCATTCTTGGCAACAAAGACCTTGCCTTCGGATCTGTGGTAGAAGGTGTACCCAATTGTTTCTTTAGGGTATCCTATGAAGACGCACTTCTCCGCTTTGGGTTCGAGCTTATCAGGTTGAAGCTTTTTCACATAAGCATCGCATCTCCAAACTTTAAAAACGACAGCTTAGGTTTCTTGCCAAACCATAGTTCATATGGTGTCGTCTCAACGGATTTAGATGGTGCCCTATCTATTATATTATTAAGACAATAGAAAAGGAACGGTGGAGATTTAAAATTGTAGAATTATGATAAATAAACGGCAGTGATTTGTTGACCTCAACTTGGCATGGCTGCGTACAGGCTTACAGAGTCCATCCGGCATACGGCCGCCTATTCGATCAGAAGGCCAGCGAATAAAAGGAGTATAGTCAGGTAAAAAAAAAGGGAGAGTCCATAGTCCATACGGTCAACTATTCCATCGGCAAAACCAGTGTATACGCAAAAGGATACGGCCAGCTATTCATCAGCAAAGCCAGCGCCATACACACGCCAACCTATTCCAGATAGACACAAAACGGATTACAGTTTTTTTCTCTTGATTACACAAAACGGTTTACAGTTTCTTTTAACACCAAAACGGATTACAGATGAAGTCCAATTAGCACTTGAGTCGTATTATTGCATCACCACGGCACTACGTACGCATGTAACGTTTGAGTGCATGCCCAAATTTTCATTTTACCGAAAATAAAAATATTCACTTTTCACTCTTTTGCATGAGTTCTTTTGCACGCAGAAGGCAAGGCAAGATGGAGTAGCTCATACGTGCATGGCTGTGGATTGTAACAAGAAACTCGGCGGGAGTACATAATGATTGACCGAACGAATGTGCTGTCAACAACTCAGAGTGTACAGTGAAAATATGGTCAATTGTTTCTACATGCAGAGGTATATTATTAGTATTATTTTTATTTTTTCATGGCACATCATTCTTTTTAAACACCAAATACAAATTTAAGCAGACAGACACACTCACACCACTATTACGGACGCACACAACACCTGTAAATGAAAACAAAAAGGAACGAAAAAGTAAGTAATATATTGGTTCTCGCAAGAAACCATAGAAATTTTATAAACAACATCAAAACAGAAATAAATATAAAATCTAGCCATGTAAATGTACGGTGAAAATCAAACTAATAAGGAAGGCCGGAAAAGCCAAGTTTATATAAAAGCAAAAATAAATCGCGTCAACCTTTGTTAAGCGTAAGGTTCATGTACGTAAGATAACAGCATGAACATATTTTATAAATGCAGTACACAAGCATCGGCATCTAGCGCAAGTGTTGAGGTCTAAATCGATTCGATGGACCAAAATTTAAATAGATGTGAGAACCTCGCAGGTTCCACCAGGTTCATCCATAATGGCGAATTAATTAGCTCAACTGTTGATCCTTGCGATTATAATGTACAATGGTGTATATGAATTGGACTTTTTAGATTAACCTATAGTAATATAACGTTCAATAGTTGGATAAATACTATAAATCTCATATTTTAGAAAAAAAAGTTAATCTATTTTGTTTTTCTATGAACTCCAAGAACATTATATATTATGAATATGTTATTAGGTGGACATAGAATAAAAAAACTATACATGAAATTAGAAACCGGAATGTGCAAAGAAATTAGCACTTTAATGTTTTGTTAGGTGGATACAAATTAGGCTATGTTGTATATACGAAATTCCAAAAAAAAAAAGGAAACTACATTGGTGAAATGCCATCTATATTATAAAGACATAAAAAGAACAATTAATATTTAATGATAGAATAACAATGGTTTTGATTTAAAGAAACTAGAGATCTTCACTGTAAATTTTCTGGTCAAATCAAGTTGAAGAACCTTGAACAGATTAAAATATACACTTTCTGTTTCATTAAATATATTTTCAAACTATATATGTTGGATCTTTTAGATATTAACAAATTTTCCAATAAATTTAGTCAAACTCAAAAAAAAAATGAATTACAAAAAATAATCAAACTTCAAATATTTTGGAACAAAGGAGCAAATGATATCATTACAGAAGGGCTTCCGCACGCAATGGAGGGCATGCGCACCAGTGATGACGCCGCGAACATGGAAGCTGCAGCGGGCAGCCTCGCGCGCATGTGCATCCATCCACGTCTTGCTAGCAGCCTAGCGCGCCATGTTTTTTTTTTTTTTGAGAAACGCCATTAGCACAGGTAAAATCCACCATAGGACGACAGACGAGAGATCCAGCACGCCGTGCGCAGCAGCGACAAGCCCACAACAAATTCATGAGCTACTGTGCACACAAAAGAAAAGAAATAACCAAAAAGCGAGAAAGCAATACTATTATGGGTTGTGCCGTTGTGGCTTATGCGATTGAGCTAGCAATATGCTTAGCGTTTGCTCCTCTACTCAACGGAAGCCAATGCCAAATTCAGACATCACAAATCAATTTAGCTCTCAAAGCCCGCTCAGCACGAGTGATAAGCTATCTCAAAACCGATCAAAAAATACAATGTTAATTAGCCAGTTTTTAAATTTTTGCGCAGGAGTTAATTAGCCAAGTGATTAATCCATCCACGTCGGATAAATGCATGTACTGTATTATCATCAATATAACTATATTCTTTTGCAGCGGTCCATATTAACAAATTAGAAACTATCAATTGATGACATGAAGTATTGTCGTCCATTGTTTCATATAATCCATACCACACTGCATCATTCCAGAGATAGATCGTATAAGGATGGCAAAGGAAGGAAATAGTAACAGCGAGAAGATTTACATTTTACACTCGCTATCCATTTTATATAGAGAGGAATTATATTCGTAATTTTAGTGACGAAACCTGCTAATACAATTCTTCAAGAGAAATAAAAGGCCCGTGCAAAAGTGCCACGATAAAAATAAAATAAAAAGCACCCGCATATTTATAAAACCGAGCACCACCGCCTACATGTATTTTTTAGTTCCTTTGTCAAATACATCCACATGACAAAATTTAAGGGTGAGCCTACTTTTGTAGTCTTAGATGAATGCACGCAATTGTTTTTTTTATTACAGAGTGATATTAAGTTTGGTTGGAAAAGTTTTTTTTTGCATAAAAGACAAACACGAATTGAATAGAAGAAGAGGAAAATGGAAAGTTAAAAAAAGATCCAATCAAAACCTATGTAGATTTCTTTTGTTCTCACATTCCTAATCTTTCGCCAACTACTTAATATACACAATAAAACAACAACAAAAAGTATTTCCTCATGACCACACAAAAAATGCATTTCCTCCTGACATACATATTGACTATAATATTTTTGTTTTGGGTATATCTGGGATAATCACCATAGAGGTTAGTAATAAAATAAAAACATTTTCCTGTCCAGAGATAACTTTTAACTTACTGATAATGATGAAACATGAGTACCACATTGTGTATTTCACTAAGTTTCCTATATTTTTGTATGACTAACTCAACATCTCATAGGTATGAAGAACACATAGGAAATCTAGCCGCGCAAATGCGCTGGTCACTCTGCTAGTTTAACGTGAATACAGCTGTTTCTAATGCATAACCGCAAAACGATAGTGGCAAATCGGTAAGAGACATCATAGAACGCACCATATCCAATAAAGTACGGTTACGACGTTCGGACACACCATTACGTTGTGGTGTTCCAGGTGGCGTGAGTTGTGAAACAATTCCACATTTTCTTAAATGAAGGCCAAACTCGTAACTCAAATATTCGCCTCCGCGATCAGATCGTAGAAACTTTATTTTCTTGTTACGATGATTCTCCACTTCACTCTGAAATTCTTTAAACTTTTCAAATGTTTCAGACTTGTGTTTCATCAAGTAGATATACCCATATCTACTCAAATCATCTGTGAAGGTTAGAAAATAACGATACCCGCCGCGTGCTTCAACATTCATCGGACCGCATACATCGGTATGTATTATTTCCAACAAATCAGTAGCTCCCTCCATTGTTCCGGAGAACGGAGTTTTAGTCATCTTGCCCATGAGGCATGGTTCGCAAGTATCAAATGATTCATAATCAAGAGATTCCAAAAGTCCATCCGCATGGAGTTTCTTCATGCGCTTTACACCAATATGACCTAAACGGCAGTGCCACAAGTATGTTGCACTATCATTATCAACTTTGCATCTTTTGGCATCAATATTATGAATATGTGTATCACTACGATCGAGATTCAACAAGAATAAACCATTCACAAGGGTGCATGATCACGAGGGATATTATTCATATAAACAGAATAACCATTATTCTCTGACTTAAATGAATAACCGTCTTGCAATAAACAATATCCAGATATAATGTTTTATGCTCAACGCAAGCACCAAATAACCATTATTTAGGTTTAATACTAATCCCGAAGGTATTACGAGCGTGTCGATATTGATCATATCAATCTTGGAGACACTTCCAACACATATCGTCACCTCGCCCTCAGCTAGTCTCCTTTACTCTACAGCTCCTGCTTCAAGTTACTAATATTAGCAACTGAATCGGTATCAAATACCCAGACGCTGCTACGAGCACTAGTGAGGTACATATCAATAACATGTATATCAAATATACCTTTGTTCACTTTGCCATCCTTCTTATCCGCCAAATACTTGGGGCAGTTCCGCTTCCAGTGACCAGTCCCTTTGCAGTAGAAGCACTCTGTTTCAGGCCTGGGTCCAGCTTTGGGTTTCTTCGTGGGAGCGGCAACTTGCTTGCCATTCTTCTTGAAGTTCCCCTTCTTTCCCTTGCCCTTTTTCTTGAAACTAGTGGTTTTGTTAACCATCAACACTTGATGCTCCTTCTTGATTTCTACCTCCGTTGATTTCAGCATCGCGAAGAGCTCGGGAATTGTCTTCTCCATCCCTTGCATAATATAGTTCATCACGAAGCCTTTATAGCTTGGTGGCAGTGACTGAAGAACTCTGTCAATAACACTCTCAACCGGAAGATCAATTCCTAGCTGAGTCAAGTGGTTGTGGTACCCAGACATTCTGAGTATGTGTTCACTGACAGAACTGTTCTCCTCCATCTTACAGCTAAAGAACTTGTTGGAGACTTCATATCTCTCAACCCGGGCATTAGCTTGAAATATCAATTTCAGCTCTTGGAACATCTCATATGCTCCGTGGCGTTCAAAACGCTTTTGCAGTCCCGGTTCTAAGCCGTAGAGCATGGCACACTGAACTATCGAGTAGTCATCAGATCGAGCCTGCCAGGCGTTCACAACGTCTGCAGCAGCTCCTGCAGCAGGTCCATCACCTAGCGGTGCATCAAGGACATAATTCTTCTGTGCAGCAATGAGGATAATCCTCAAGTTACGGACCCAGTCCGTGTAGTTGCTACCATCATCTTTCAACTTAGCTTTCTCTAGGAACGCATTAAAATTCAACGGAACAGTAGCACGGGCCATTTATCTACAACATAGATATGCAAAGAAACTATCAAGACTAAGTTCATGATAAATTAAGTTCAATTAATCAAATTACTAATGAACTCCCACTTAAATTAACATCCCTCAAGTTAACTAAGTGATACATGATCCAAATCAACTAGCCCATGTCCGATCATCACGTGAGATGGGATAGTCATCAATGGTGAACATCTCCATGTTGATCATATCTACTATATGACTCATGTTCGACCTTTTGGTCTCCAGTGTTCCGAGACCATGTCTGTACATGCTAGGCTCGTCAAGTTTAACCCAAGTATTCTGCTTGTGTAAAACTGGCTTACACCCGTTGTATGTGAACGTAGAATCTATCACACCCGATCATCACGAGGTGCTTCGAAACGACGAACTTTAGCAACGGTGCATACTCGGGGAGAACACTTTTATCTTGAAATTTAGTGAAGGGATCATCTTATAATGCTACCGTCGTTCTAAGCAAAATAAGATGCATAAAGGATAAACATCACATGCAATCAAAATATGTGACATGATATGGCCATCATCTTGTGCTTTTGATCTCCATCTCCAAAGCATCGTCATGATCTCCATTGTCACCGGCTTGACACCTTGATCTCCATCGTTGCGTCGTGGTCGTCTCGCCAACTATTGCTTCTACAACTATTGCTAACGCATAGCGATAAAGTAAAGCAATTACATGGCGCTTGCATTTCATACAATAAAGAGACAACCATAAGGCTCCTGCCGGTTGCCGATAAATTACAAAACATGATCATCTCATACAATAACGTATATCACATCATGTCTTGACCATATCACATCACAGCATACCCTGCAAAAACAAGTTAGACGTCCTCTACTTTGTTGTTGCAAGGTTTACGTGGCTGCTACGGGCTTCTAGCAAGAACCGTTCTTACCTACGGCACAAAACCACAACGGTGATTTATCAAGTTTGCTGTTTTAACCTTCAACAAGGACCGGCCGCAGTCAAATTCGATTCAACTAAAGTAGGAGAAACAGACACCCGCCAGCCACCTTTTATGCAAAACAAGTTGCATGTCTGTCGGTGGAACCGGTCTCATGTACGTGGACATGTAAGGTTGGTCCGGGCCACTTCATCTTACAATACAGCCGAATCAAAATAAGACGTTGGTGGTAAGCCGTATGACGATCACCGCCCAAAACTCTTTGTGTTCTACTCGTGCATATCATCTACGCATAGACCTGGCTCGTGATGCCACTGTTGGGGAACGTTGCATGGAAAACAAAAAATTTCTACGCACATGCAAGATCTATCCATGGAGATGCATAGCTACGAGAGGGGGAGTGTGTCTACGTACCCTCGTAGACCGTAAGCGGAAGCGTTAGAACAATGCGGTTGATGTCGTCGAACAACTTCACGATCCAACCGACCGAGCACCGAACGTACGGCACCTCCGCGTTCAGCACACGTTCAGCTCGGTGACGTCCTTGACTTCTTGATCCAGCAAGACAGCGAGGTAGTGGATGAGTTCCGGCAGCACGACGGCGTGGTGACGGCGATGGTGATGCTATCTCCGCAGGGCTTCGCCCAAGTACTGCGAAAATATGACCGAGGGACGGAACTGTGGAGGGGGGCGCCGCACACGGCTAAGACAATGTTGTGGCTTGTTTGGGGCGCCCCCTCTCCTCTATTTATATATGTGTAGGGGCTTGGAGTAGAAGGAATAGTGCCATGTGAATAGCACCACGTGAATAGTACCACGTGAACAGTACCGCATGAATAGTACACACGTGGACGTGGACTCCAAAGTCCAATCCTATTCCTACTAGGACTCTCTTTTTTTCCTTCCCTAGCTGCGTGGGCTTTTGAGGACTTGGTGCGCCTGGCCCAATAAGGCCAGGGTGCCTCCCCTTAGCCCATGCCAGCCCTTGGGACGTGGTGGACCCACTTGTGGACGTCCGGACCCCTCCGGAATCCTCCGAAACCTTCTGGAAGCTTCCCGGTACAATACCGAAAAAAGTACACCTTTTTCCGGAACCCAAAATATGACTTCCCATATATCAATCTTTACCTCTCGACCATTCCGAGACTCCTCGTGACGTCCGGGATCTCATCCGAGACTCCGAACAACATTTGGTTACCAATTCACATAACTCATATAACACTATATCGTCAACGAACGTTAAGCGTGCGGACCCTACGGGTTCGGGAATGATGTAGACATGACCGAGACGCCTCTCCGGTCAATAATCAATAGCGGAACCTGGATGCCCATATTGGTTCCTACATATTCCACGAAGATCTTATCGGTCGAACCGCAATGACAACATACGTAATTCCCTTTGTCCGTCGGTATGTTACTTGCCCGAGATTCGATCGTCGGTATCTCCATACCTAGTTCAATCTCGTTACTGGCAAGTCTCGTTACTCGTTCCGTAATACATCATCCCGTGACTAACTCCTTAGTCACTTTGCTTGCAAGCTTCTTATGATGTGCATTACCGAGAGGGCCCAGAGATACCTCTCCGAAACACGGAGTGACAAATCCCAGTCTCGATCCATGCCAATTCAACAGACACCTTCGAAGATACCTATAGAGCATCTTTATGATCACCCAGTTACGTCGTGACGTTTGATAGCACACAAGGTATTCCTCCGGTATCCGGGAGTTGCATGATCTCATGGTCGGAGGAACATGTATTTGACATTCAAGAAAGTAGTAGCAATAAACAGAACGATCATATGCTAAGCTTACAGATGGGTCTTATCCATCACATCATTCTCCTAATGATGTGATCCCGTTATCAAATGACAACTCATGTCTATGGTTAGGAAACCTTAACCATCTTTGATTAACGAGCTAGTCTAGTAGAGGCTCACTAGGGACACGGTATTTGTTTATGTATTCACACATGTATTTAAGTTTCTGGTCAATACAATTCTAGCATGAATAATAAACCTTTATCATGAACAAGGAAATATAAAATAATAACAACTTTATTATTGCCTCTAGGGCATATTTCCATCAACCTCCATGACCGGCGCCGCGGTCGTTGGGGTCACGTCGGTGTTCCAGGCGCTCGTCGCGGAGCAGCTTGAGCTCCTGGCAGTCTTTGGTGCTGTGGGAGTGCACATTGTGGTAGACACAGAGCGGTCAGCCGTCCTTCCTGGGCTCATCGCGGTCACGGCTGCACTTCTGCTCGGGCTCCGCCGCAAGCACGGCAGGGCCCTTGCACTTGACGTCCTTGCTCTTGGCCTTGGCGGCATTGGGTGCCGCATCGGGGTCGTTGTGGATGAAGAGGCGACCTTCTTCAGCCTTGGCGCACTTGTCGGCGAGGTCGAACAGCTCAAGCACCGAGTCCAGCTCGTCGTTGATGGCGAGCTTCTCGCGCATCTTGACGTCCACGACGCCGGTGGAGAACGCAGAGATGACAGCCGCATCGGAGGCACACGGGATCTTGTTGCGCACCTGGCTGAAGCACTGGATGTAATTGCAGAGGGTCTCGTCCGGGCGCTGCCGCACATGCCACGGGTCGTTGATCGTGAGGGAGCGGTCGTGCGTGCCCTTGAAGTTGGTGACGAACTGGTTGCAGAGCTCGCCCCACAACGAGATCAACGCCTCAGGGAGATTCATGAGCCAAGAGCGCGGGCCGTCCTTGAGGGCCATGGGGAACCAGTTCGCCATGACCTTGTCATCGTCGTTTGCCGCCTCGACGCTTAGCGCATAGAGCTGAAGGAACTTTGCGGGGTTGGGGGTGCCGTCGTTGCGTGGAGGTAGGTCCGGCTTGAACTTAGTGGGCCACACCAGTTGACGCAGCTCATGAGTGAAGGTGCGGAAACCCACACCGCTCGAGGGAACACCGCCGGCGAGGGTGTCGGAGGTCGGACTCCGGGGACCCAAAGGTTCGAACACTGGGGTGAGCTCGTTCCTACCACCTCGCCCCCTTCCCCAGCTAAACTATAGCGAAGCTACGGCGAGAGCGCGCTGGCGAGAGCAGGCCGGAGTCACGGTGGTTTACCCAAGTTCGGGCCACCTTGCGGTGTAAAACCCTACTCCTGCTTGGTTGGGATTGCTCTGGTGAGTGCAAGCGTACAAGGTGGAATTGATCTCTCTCCCGGATCCTCTCTATAGTGGCACCCTGCCCTCCTTTTATATCTGCCTTGGTCCTCTTCCCCTGAAAACATTGGCGGGAAGGGTTGCCACACAACGGCAATTTTGAAGGGGGACTGGGGCGCAGTCTATCCTGACAAAAGATGGTCTTCGCCTGCAAAGCGCTTATCCATGACGCGCCGGTGGGCTCGGTGATGACCTCCGCCCTGCGCGTTCACCGTCTTGGTCTTCTTTCACCGATCGGGCAACCTTTGGGGGTTGCTTTGGGAAACGGACTGCTGGCCTTGCTCCCTTAGCACAAAAGGGGAAAACCTCTCCATCCGCGCCTGCTGGCGCGGCCTCTGTCACCATTTGTCGCCGCGCGCGTCACCCACGTGATGGGCACGAGACCACGCGACCGAGCCGAACGGGACTCATCTTGCATGTCTTCGGGAGGGTGCCTCGGGAGGCAACCTCGGGAGGCCGCCTCGCGAGATGGCCTCGCGAGGCTCTCGGTGGAGTGGCTGTCTTGCTCGCCCGCTCCCTGAGGAGGGGTCCTCAGGAGGCCAGGGCCTCATGAGGGGTCTTGCTTGAGGCGCCCGCTGGTGGGCCACCTGTTGGGCCACCGCCAAGTGTTGCGCTCTGGGCCGCGGGCAGACGGGCCAAGGTACCCTGGGTTCCACGGGCCCGACAGTAGCACCCGGGCCTGTGGCGCACACGTTCCCGCCTTTGGGGGCGAAACGGCGCGGGCCCAAACTGCCTGCGGGCCAGGCGTGACGCGTGGCGCACAATGTGACGGGGGACACCCCCACTGCCCCCTCGACGCCTTGGGAAACTGCCTGCGCTAACATAAAGCCTGCCCGCGCGCGGCGCGAGGCCATCATTGCCTTCCTTGCGCTCTGCCGCCTCCCCGCATCTTCCTTCTTGCGCATAGCTCCCCCTTCCTCTCCCGAAGCTTCGCCGCCCCAGAGCTTGGCTGCTCCGCCATGCCGCCCCCAGGTGGGAAGGGAAAGGCGACGGAGGCGGCGGTCGTGGAGGTGGTGCCGGAGCCTGCTCTCGGTAGGCCCACGATCGTCAACGCTGAGGGGCTTAGCAAGGTTCTCCCGATGACCACCGCCGCTTTCAATGAGTGGGGGGGGCACTCGGATCTGGCCGGCTTCGCGTCCGTATGCCGACCTTGTCGCTACCTCCGCTGTGGCACCCCAGCTCAGAGGGACCAGAACGCCCCGTATTCCAGCCCAGAGATCAAGTCTTATGGAATACGGTACTGCTTGGCATAGAACAAATCAGCTCTCATTACAGATGATAAGGGTACAAGGGTCTGCTATTACAAAGATTTCAATGGCACGGCGACACTACGCCTACTAAGGTAGCTCTATGCTAGCAGTGGACCAACTCGTAGCAGTGGAATAATATCTGGCAGCGGAACGACAACGACGGCGATGAACTCCACTCCGCAGGGACTCTGGTTGGGACACGGTCTAGCTCGCACGATCGGAATCCTCGACAAGCAATCAATCACGGCATCACCTGCAATCTGGCATGACATGCCAGGTGAGTACTTTGAATGTACTCGCAAGCTCATAACAACCAAAAGCATCAAGGTAAGACAATAACATAGCATTAACAGGTTAAGTTATCAACAACTACTATGATGTGGAGGCAAATAATAAACATGATGTGATACTGCTAGAATTACTGATGAACCATCATCTTGGGTCACAGAGACCATCTCACTCTTGGCTATCCGGCCAAGCAACATACCATCTCAATCACCTCGGGATCAATATATCCTCGTGATCACCGCATGATCACATAACAATCCGATGATCAACCTCAAGAGCATCCCAATAACCACACCAGCGTCCTGCCAAACTGTTACTTGCTCACATAATTAAAAGTCATTATATAAGTCATTCCTTCATTGTGAGTGTTGATCGAACGGTGTGACCTACAACGAACTGTGTCCAAAACCGAGGACGCGGCTATCGATAGTTTATACACTCTGCAGAGGTTAGTACACTGTACCCACACCACGGAACTCATGGCCTCGTACTCCCATTCGGGTGGACCAACGACATTCCGACAAAACCAATCTATTGCATGACACTCTCCCGGCCACTCCGACAAACTCCCCTTTGGGCTATGTCATGGGTGGCCCCGGTGTCAACTCGTGACATCCGCCACATTTGTGGCTAAACAAAACGAACTCTTCCCAAACGGGGACACCATGATAACTCCGACGTATAAATTGATGGGTTGAAATATCTCCTGGGCAAAGAGAAAATGATGGGTTTAACATATCTCATTCCTGACAACTGTGAATCATGAAACACGAAGAGAAATTGTCAAGAAGGACATAATACCACCTCAAAAGATAAGGTAGAAAGAATTAGCACTTCGGAATGCAATACGAAGAATGCTTGAGCTCATCGAAGAACACTTCGAGAATGAATTAAATCCTTGACGAACCACCATGAAGAACTCCGGTAAACAAAAGGATGATAGAAACGAAGGTTGAAAAGAACAAGATGAAGCCTTGTAATGATTTAGATGGAGCTTTGTGACGAGATAATGAGAAAACTGGGAACTCCGGAAAAGAAAAGATGAAACACTTAGAACCGAGAAATTGATATCATGAACGAACTCCGGAAGAATGAATTAAATCACCTCCATGAAACAAGAATAAGAATTATGATATGTCTATCCTTCATCAAAATAAATTGATGAAAAGCAATGGATTTGCATACTACTTATTCTTCTTGAAAAGATTAAAGAGAGATATAGCGCCAACTTGACGAAGTCTTTGAGGAAACACCGGTAGGATTTAAAAAGAATGAATGAATTGATACAATAACAAAGAAAGAGGAATCTTGAACGAACCACCATAAGAAATGAAAAGAATGAATAAAAAGAGAATGAATCGCCAGGAAGAATTAGAAAACGAACGAAGATACTTGAGGGAATTTAGATACAAGAGAACGAAGCCATCGCGAGCTGACTAACGAATACTTGAACGATGTACCTGAAGAATTAGAGAACGAGAAATGAACATTGAGAATGAATAAATCTTCTGAAATGATGGCCTTCGGAGAATCAAAAATGGAAAGAACTCATGAAATGCTCCGGGTGGGTATGAAAAGAATTTCTGACGTCCAGAAATGATTAAATAGGATAACATCAAGCTTGAACCACAGATCTTCAAGAGAATGGATAAGATTTAAGAGAAACTCTTCTTCGGTCTTCAAATGCTGAGAATGACGATGAGAACCACCATGGAGAATTTGTGAGATACTCCAGAGCAATGAAAAGAGTAAGATTGGGATCAAAATGAAATGATTTGGAGGAATTCTCGAAGAAGACAATTGACTGATGAAAATTCATTCTTACGTCACACTTGAAAGAATTTAAGAATAACTCCGGAAAAATTAGAAGAGCCAGGTAAGATCCTGGGAAAAGACCTGTGGGTTATGGGCCCACTCAAAAAGATACACCATTGGAAAAGATTGCTTGAAAGAGAGATTGCACCGGTTAGATTTAAATGGATCGAATGACATAACAACCTCAATTAGCTTGAACGGATCTTGAATGGAAACACGAATCTTCTGAGATATCTTCGGCACTCCGGAGAAGAAATAGAGAGAGGTGAATGAACAAGAGAGGCTTGGATAAGAATTTCCAACATGGGAAAACATTAGAATCGAAGAAAAGGATATGATGAACACCGAGAGCTGAATTTAGACCACCGGAGAATAAAACGAGAACAAAGAATATTGAACATGTAGCTCCTGAGCATCTTCATGAGAATCACCGGAGAAGAACATGAAGGAAAAGAATGAAGAGACTTCACATGAATAAATTGGATACTTGATTTGAGAATTTTGACTCCGCAAAGAAAAAGGGTGGGAGGGTGGGAAAAAAGAAAGACAACTTTGGACGGGTGAAACGAACACCGTTGAGAAAACTGAGAATTGATCTTGCAAATGTTGAAAGGATTGAATTAACTCGAAGAGAAGCACGCCGGTTGAGAATAATTACCATGACCATTTCAATGATCAAGAAGGATTGGCACTCCCATAGGAATATGAGAACACCGCTTAGAAAAGGAATGGGATCAACACTTGACTTTGAAGCAACTCGAATACCATAACAAAAACAAAACAAGGATTTGGCTTACAGAATAAGCCGGAACAAACATATGATAGACCCCAAATCGTATCAAGTGTCTGTTGGAAAAGATATCCTAGGTAATACTTGAATTCCCACCTAAGAACTTCCGAAACTTCTTGGTTATAAGATCAAGTTGCGGATATGGGAACCTACTCAGCACACAACAACAATAATAACCTATTCAGCTGCAACCAATCCGCAACCCTTAATACACAACCGAGAAACTTCGCAAATTCGTCTACCTCAGACCTTCGAAAACACAACGATACTAGTCACGGTGGATCATCTGAGCTATCTCCTCCAGTACTGGGGAAAAGTCACGGCACTATTTGCCACCACAAAAAGTATAGAAGCGTTTCAATGTCGGCGTCCTCTGGTATTCAGGAACTGAAACGATAGCGAATGTGACAAGAACCCCTTGGAGCTCAACTCCCCGGGTCCAATCCATACGGTCAGGAGGCACCAAGACAGAATTCCCATCACAACGATATCATAACGATTCCAAAATACCCGCGTGATCGTAAAAAAAAATTGAGTGAGAAGTGATAGTAGAATCAAAACACCTACGTCACAATTCCTCACCAGAGCGACGAAGGGGATAAGGAGTAAAAAGAATTCCTACTCTCCGATATATAACTAGACTCAAAATAGTTTTCCTTCTAGACTCGCCAACGGTTCGATCAATCAAGGGGGCTCCTATGGTCGGTCGAGGCTCTGATACCAACTTGTCATGCCCAATATGCGATCATATTCTCGAGGAACTCGGAGGCCCCACCAAGAGTAGAAACGCATATTGGAGACGCTTGCAAGGTGGATATCATTACATCGTACAACATACATAATAGATGGGGATACAGACAAATACATACAATCATCACATGAATACATCAATACATAGCAAAATCCAGGCAGAGGAGCAGAATCCGACTACGGATGAAACACAAACGAAAGGCACGAACGACATCCACCCTGCTATTCCAGGCTACCGACCAGGAACCTAACCCAAGATCGACGAAGAAGAAGAAGCAGAAGAACTCCAAAAGCAAACGCGCATCGCTCTCGCGTCAGATCATCGCATTACCTGTACCTGCATCTGTTGTTGTAGTAATCTGTGAGCCACGAGGACTCAGCAATCCCATAACCATGGGCAGCAAGACTATTCAACTTAAATGGGTATGGAAGGGTAAGGTGGTGAGGTTGCAGCAAGCACTAAGCATTGTTTGGTGGCTAACTTACGAGTACAAGAATAAGAAGAGTAAGTAAGCATAACGGTCGCAAACTAATAATGATCAAGAACTGATCCTGAACACCTACTTACGAGTCAAACATAACCCCACCGTGTTCTCTTCTCGAACTTCCTCGAAAAGAGACGATCACGGTTACGCACGCGGTTGGTGTATTTTAATTAGAATTAGTGTCAAGTTCTCTACAACCGGAGGTTATAAATTTCCAAGTCGCCACATAACCGCGGGCACGACTTCGCGAAAGATTTAACCCTGCAGGGGTGCTCCAAGTAGTCCATTATAAATTACCACACGCATCCGATGGAACATCCTCACACCATGATAACACGATGCTTACGATAAGGAATCCCGGTGGACAAGCCACTCGTAACAGGTAAAACTAAACCAGCAAGACCTCCCGGTGAGCCAGATCCGTGTCTAGAACCGCGCGCTCTCTATCTACGGGCATCATCCGTCTATGCATAGTGGACGGTAGCCAAATACCTCGAGTTGCCCCAAGGCAGCTCCGCCGACTGCTAGGTAGGTGGACCAACACTCATGAGGAGCACTGGCCCGGGTTGTTGATTAATTATCCACGGGGGCCGGCAGGTCCCTATGCAAGTTTTAGTTGTTATTAGGCAAATGGTAAAACCAATGTTGGGCCTTGCTGGAGAAGTTTATCTAAAACGAATGGACAGGGGGGTTCCCATATGCCCCACATGTGTTAGAAGCGCTCATCAAGGAACATAACACCGGTATTACGGAAAGTAGGGCGGCATGAGTGGAACAAAACACTAGGCAAAAGGCCGAGCCTTCCACCCATTACCAAATATATAGATGCATTAATTAAATAAGAGATAATGTGATATCCCATGATATCCATGTCCCAACATGGAACAACCTGAAACTGCACCTGCAACTAGCAACGCTATAAGAAAGGGGCTGAGCAAGCGGTAACATAGCCAAACAACGGTTTGCTGGGTAAGGGTGGTTAGAGGCTGTATCATGGCTTATGGGAGGCTGACATATATGTGGTAGGAAGCGCGACATAGCGATAGCAACGAGACAACTAGCAAGCAAATATAGTAGAGATATCCAAGGTCATGATCATCTTGCCTGAAATCCCGCTCGGAAGAAAAACGAGTCCATGAAGAAGACGAACCAATGTAGTCGAACGAATCCTCACAATCGCAACGAAACCGGAACTATCGAGAAGAAGCACAACCGGAAAGAAGCAAACAACATGGTAAACACACAAACATAATCATGGCATAATGCACAATCAAGTATGATGCATGACAAGATTAAATGTGGTTAAACATGGCAAGAGATGAAGCATAAGCAATCCATACAACTAGGCAAGTTTAAATGAGGCCGGAAACACAACTAACAATTCCGGAAGGTCCCCATATGCAAATTTCGAAATTGGTACTGATCTGAATTAAACACAAAGTTAAAGTTGTTAAACAGCAAGTTAACATGCACCATGATGATCTACACGTTTTTCTAGTCAAGTTACATATGTAGAACATTTAATTCGGAGCTACGGTCTAGAAGATATGCACTAAACAAGATTAACATGGCAATAATGCAAAATGCATGCAAACCTCAACCACAAACACTCAAACCAAGGATGCAACATGACAAAATGAAACTACACACAAATCTAAGCAAGTTTCATGTAGAACATGATTAAAACGGAGCAACGGTTCAACAATTACAATCAACACAAGTTATAATAGCAATCTGCCCCAAAACAGCAACATAGCACTTTGCCAACATCAAAAACAGCAAGCTACAGTAACATGATGGGCACAATCTTGATATGCACTTAAAGTAGACATGACATACTTCAAATCATCTTTAAGGTTCAGGTTCATAGGCATCAAGGTTAAGTCAATATGATCCATGCAAAATGCAATGTTCTGCTAAACAGGGCATATACATGAGCAGAGTTAATATGATGGCATGTTGGAGGCAATAAACAAATATGCTACAGTGCAATAACATGGTGTCAAATGGTACATCATGGAAGTATACAACATGTAGATGAAAACATACAACATGGCCATAATCATAGGAACAATAGATTCATGGCAATCATCAAGGCAATATGCAATCATGAACTAACAGAAAACTGGGCATGCTATCAACAACATTATGATGTTGATTTGGGAGGCACATAACAGCAAGCATAGCAATTTTAATATTTATGAAATTGACATGAGCATACAGTAGACATGGCAATCTTCAAATCACTCCATTGGCAAAAGTTCATAGGATGCACAGATTAATTACTATGATTATTACAAAATGGAACATTCTGTCAACTGGCTGACAGTTATATCATGATGGCAACTTGAGAGCAACAAATAGACAAGCTACAGCAAGATTACATAGCAACCAAGGGATGGCATCAAAGTACACATTGTATAGACCAAATCACATGAAGGAATCATATGCATATGAACTATAGATTAGTGGCAACCATCAAGCAAAGTTGGCAAGTTTTATTACAGACAGCTTTTACTCAGAACAGCAACATTAACTAGGCATGTTTACAAGCTCATAGCAGTCACATCATGGCTTATCATGGCATGAAATAAATACTACCAGTAAGAAGACATGAAAATGCTCCAAGGACATGTTGACAAGATGCTCATATGACATACGCATTAAATCACACAAAAATGACAAAATGACATTTATTAACAGTTTTCTGTAGTTAACAGCATGATGCACTTTTGCAACAGAGATTATGGCATGTAGATGAACCCTAACATGAATGCAACAGCAACCATCATGTAGAGCATGAAGAGTAGATCAATTTACATATATGGATCATCATCATAGGACGAACATGCACAAAGTTACAGGCTCCGCAAAATGCATACATGATGATTTTGCAGAAAAAACACAGGAACTCATCCTAGCTGGACTGAGCGCAAGATACTATAATATGCCCAGGGCGTCGGATAGGCAAGGATGGTGCTGGGCTCACCTAGTGGGCCTGGCCCAAGACGGCGGGGAGCTGGGGCAGGCCGGCCGGTTGAGGCAGGGGCGCGGCTTCGCGAACGGCTGGTCGCCCTCGTCCCGTGCTCCTCACGGGCAGGAGGCCATGGCGGCGGGCCGGCATGGAAAGGGGCACCGGCAGGTCGGGGATGGAGGGAGCGGCCGGATCTGGGGGTGAGGGCGAGGGAAACGGGCGGATCCAGCGGGGAACGGCCGGATCCGGCGGTCGGCGGAGCTTGGCGACCTCGGCGGCGAGCTTCAAGGGCGGCGGTGGTCTCCTGTCCAGAGAACGAGAGAGGGAGAGAGATTAGAGCAGGGGAGGGAGAAGAAGGCAAGGGAGAGGTGGCCGGCGGGCACTGGCCTGGGCGGAGGCTGGCGCGGGGGAGGCAGGGTGTGGCGACGTGGCGGGCTCCGATTGGCTGGGAGGCGGTGGGATCCGGGCCCGGGCCGGCCGGATCTGAGCCCTGCGGGCTTGGCGCGGGGGAGGCAGGGTGTGGCGACGTGGCGGGCTCCGATTGGCTGGAAGGCGGGCCGCGGCGGTGGTTGGTTGCCAAGTGGCGGCGAAGGAGAGGGGAGGCGCGTAAAACGAGGAGGAGAGAGGTTAGGGGTGGGTTAGATTTGGAAGGAGGAGGCCTTCCTTATATAGCAGGTAGGCTAGGGTTGGGGGATTTAGTCCATTTTCGGACCGCACGATCGCGATCGGACGGCGCAGAACGGAGGAGGGGGTAGCTGGGCTAGGTGGGCTGTGTAGGAGAGGTGTGGGCTGAGAGAAGAGAGAGGTTGGCAGCCCGGCACGGTTTCGGAACACCGAAACATCCGATGTTTTATCCGGCTATAGTGCCGCTATAGTTTAACGGACGGGGCATCAAACGACCTCCGAATGGGACGAAATTTGGCAGGCGGTCTACCTACAATATAATAAGACCGCACGCCAACTTTCAACCCATTCCGAAAACATTTTTATCCCACTTATAAAATAATAATTCGAAGGTGCCGCGGGCGCATGCGAGTGTGGTTGGACTCAGAACGGGCAACGGAAAGAATAGGGAGAAAGACAACTACGAACAGATGCAAGTTTTGAAAAACATGCGGATGAAATGCACATGCTGACATGGCCAAGTGCAACAAGCAAGCGAATGACATGGCAACGACGACGAATAAATGGAAGACATCTGGAGCATCGGTCTCAGGGCGTCACAACTCTCCTCCACTAACAGAAGATCTCGACCGGAGATCTTAGGAAGGAAACGGAAGATTGAAGAGGTAACTAAGTTGCTTCTTTGACAAACGAGTGAAACCAACGTACCTTGAGAGGTTGCAAAGTCATGAAGAATAGCACAAGGGCAAGAAAGAATTTGGACAGCACTCCGGTTAAAAAGGGAAGCAAAGCTTGATAAGATGAAAATAACTTGAAAAGAGGACACAACAGTCTGTTAAAATGGATAAGTAAGGAAAGAACATGATCTCGGTGAAACGAGATAATGGGTCAAAGAGAGAAACATCACAATACCTCCGGAACGAAAGAATAGAAACTAGATCGTTGGAACGAAAAGAACGGAGAAGAAAATGACAACTTCTCCCACAATTGAATTTGAAAAGCATACTTACCACGAATAAATGAACGAAGTTGTTGGAAAATCAACAACGAAAAGAATAAGCTTGTTGTGGGCTTATAGAAACATCTCAAAATTATGAGGTGACAACCAGCCACTAACAAAAAGAATTGATTGCTTGAGATCTCGAAGAGATGAAAACCTCTTTCACCGAGAAGAGAAGGAGAAGCTTGGATCATTGATAAGCACCACAATAGCAACAATCCTTCGGAAAGGCTTTAGGTGAAATCTATACCATGATAACTCCGACGTATAAATTGATGGGTTGAAAGATCTCCTGGGCAAAGAGAAAATGATGGGTTTAACATATCTCATTCCTGACAACTGTGAATCATGAAACACGAAGAGAAATTGTCAAGAAGGACATAATACCACCTCAAAAGATAAGGTAGAAAGAATTAGCACTTCGGAATGCAATACGAAGAATGCTTGAGCTCATCGAAGAACACTTCAAGAATGAATTAAATCCTTGACGAACCACCATGAAGAACTCCGGTAAACAAAAGGATGATAGAAACGAAGGTTGAAAAGAACAAGATGAAGCCTTGTAATGATTTAGATGGAGCTTTGTGACGAGATAATGAGAAAACTTGGAACTCCGGAAAAGAAAAGATGAAACACTTAGAACCGAGAAATTGATATCATGAACGAACTCCGGAAGAATGAATTAAATCACCTCCATGCAACAAGAATAAGAATTATGATATGTCTATCCTTCATCAAAATAAATTGATGAAAGGCAATGGATTTGCATACTACTTATTCTTCTTGAAAAGATTAAAGAGAGATATAGCGCCAACTTGACGAAGTCTTCGAGGAAACACCGGTAGGATTTAAAAAGAATGAATGAATTGATACAATAACAAAGAAAGAGGAATCTTGAACGAACCACCGTAAGAAATGAAAAGAATGAATAAGAGAACGAGAAATGAACATTGAGAATGAATAAATCTTCTGAAATGATGGCCTTCGGAGAATCAAAAATGGAAAGAACTCATGAAATGCACCGGGTGGGTATGAAAAGAATTTCTGACGTCCAGAAATGATTAAACAGGATAACATCAAGCTTGAACCACAGATCTTCAAGAGAACGGATAAGATTTAAGAGAAACTCTTCTTCGGTCTTCAAATGCTGAGAATGACGATGAGAACCACCATGGAGAATTTGTGAGATACTCCGGAGCAATGAAAAGAGTAAGATTGGGATCAAAATGAAATGATTTGGAGGAAATCTCGAAGAAGACAATTGACTGATGAAAATTCATTCTTACGTCACACTTGAAAGAATTTAAGAATAACTCCGGAAAAATTAGAAGAGCCAGGTAAGATCCTGGGAAAAGACCTGTGGGTTATGGGCCCACTCAAAAAGATACACCATTGGAAAAGATTGCTTGAAAGAGAGATTGCACCGGTTAGATTTAAATGGATCGAATGACGTAACAACCTCAATTAGCTTGAACGGATCTTGAATGGAAACACGAATCTTCTGAGATATCTTCGGCACTCCAGAGAAGAAATAGAGAGAGGTGAATGAACAAGAGAGGCTTGGATAAGAATTTCCAACATGGGAAAACATTAGAATCGAAGAAAAGGATATGATGAACACCGAGAGCTGAATTTAGACCACCGGAGAATAAAACGAGAACAAAGAATATTGAACATGTAGCTCCTGAGCATCTTCATGAGAATCACCGGAGAAGAACATGAAGGAAAAGAATGAAGAGACTTCACATGAATAAATTGTATACTTGATTTGAGAATTTTGACTCCGCAAAGAAAAAGGGTGGGAGGGTGGGAAAAAAGAAAGACAACTTTGGACGGGTGAAACGAACACCGTTGAGAAAACTGAGAATTGATCTTGCAAATGTTGAAAGGATTGAATTAACTCGAAGAGAAGCACGCCGGATGAGAATAATTACCATGACCATTTCAATGATCAAGAAGGATTGGCACTCCCATAGGAATATGAGAACACCGCTTAGAAAAGGAATGGGATCAACACTTGACTTTGAAGCAACTCGAATACCATAACATAAACAAAACAAGGATTTGGCTTACAGAATAAGCCGGAACAAACATATGATAGACCCCAAATCGTATCAAGTGTCTGTTGGAAAAGATATCCTAGGTAATACTTGAATTCCCACCTAAGAACTTCCGAAACTTCTTGGTTATAAGATCAAGTTGCGGATATGGGAACCTACTCAGCACACAACAACAATAATAACCTATTCAGCTGCAACCAATCCGCAACCCTTAATACACAACCGAGAAACTTCGCAAATTCGTCTACCTCAGACCTTCGAAAACACAACGATACTAGTCACGGTGGATCATCCGAGCTATCTCCTCCAGTACTAGGGAAAAGTCACGGCACTATTTGCCACCACAAAAAGTATAGAAGCGTTTCGATGTCGGCGTCCTCTGGTATTCAGGAACTGAAACGATAGCGAATGTGACAAGAACCCCTTGGAGCTCAACTCCCCGGGTCCAATCCATACGATCAGGAGGCACCAAGACAGAATTCCCGTCACAACGATATCATAACGATTCCAAAATACCCGCGTGATCCTAAATTTTTTTTGAGTGAGAAGTGATAGTAGAATCAAAACACCTACGTCACAATTCCTCACCAGAGCGACGAAGGGGATAAGGAGTAAAAAGAATTCCTACTCTCCGATATATAACTAGACTCAAAATAGTTTTCCTTCTAGACTCGCCAACGGTTCGATCAATCAAGGGGGCTCCTATGGTCGGTCGAGGCTCTGATACCAACTTGTCACGCCCAATATGCGATCCTATTCTCGAGGAACTCGGAGGCCCCACCAAGAGTAGAAACGCATATTGGAGACGCTTGCAAGGTGGATATCATTACATCGTACAACATACATAATAGATGGGGATACAGACAAATACATACAATCATCACATGAATACATCAATACATAGCAAACTCCAGGCAGAGGAGCAGAATCCGACTACGGATGAAACACAAACGAAAAGCACGAACGACATCCACCCTGCTATCCCAGGCTGCCGACCAGGAACCTAACCCAAGATCGACGAAGAAGAAGCAGAAGAACTCCAAAAGCAAACGTGCATCGCTCTCGCGTCAGATCATCGCATTACCTGTACCTACATCTGTTGTTGTAGTAATCTGTGAGCCACGAGGACTCATCAATCCCATAACCATGGGCAGCAAGACTATTCAAGCTTAAATGGGTATGGAAGGGTAAGGTGGTGAGGTTGCAACAAGCACTAAGCATTGTTTGGTGGCTAACTTACGAGTACAAGAATAAGAAGAGTAAGTACGCATAACGGTCGCAAACTAATAATGATCAAGAAGTGATCCTGAACACCTACTTACGAGTCAAACATAACCCCACCGTGTTCTCTTCTCGAACTTCCTCGAAAAGAGACGATCACGGTTACGCACACGGTTGGTGTATTTTAATTAGAATTAGTGTCAAGTTCTCTACAACCGGAGGTTATAAATTTCCAAGTCGCCACATAACCGCGGGCACGGCTTCGCGAAAGATTTAACCCTGCAGGGGTGCTCCAAGTAGTCCATTATAAATTACCACACGCATCCGATGGAACATCCTCACACCATGATAACACGATGCTTACGATAAGGAATTCCGGTGGACAAGCCACTCGTAACAGGTAAAACTAAACCAGCAAGACGTCCCGGTGAGCCAGATCCGTGTCTAGAGCCGCGCGCTCTCTATCTACGGCCATCATCCGTCTATGCATAGTGGACGGTAGCCAAATACCTCGAGTTGCCCCAAGGCGGCTCCGCCGACTTCTAGGTAGGTGGACCAACACTCATGAGGAGCACTGGCCCGGGTTGTTGATTAATTATCCACGGGGGCCGGCAGGTCCCTATGCAAGTTTTAGTTGTTATTAGGCAAATGGTAAAACCAATGTTGGGCCTTGCTGGAGAAGTTTATCTTAAAACGAATGGACAGGGGGGTTCCCATATGCCCCACATGTGTTAGAAGCGCTCATCAAGGAACATAACACCGGTATTACGGAAACTAGGGCGGCATGAGTGGAACAAAACACTAGGCAAAAGGCCGAGCCTTCCACCCATTACCAAATATATAGATGCATTAATTAAATAAGAGATAATGTGATATCCCATGATATCCATGTCCCAACATGGAACAACCTGAAACTGCACCTGCAACTAGCAACGCTATAAGAAAGGGGCTGAGCAAGCGGTAACATAGCCAAATAACGGTTTGCTGGGTAAGGGTGGTTAGAGGTTGTATCATTGCATATGGGAGGCTGACATATATGTGGTAGGAAGCGCGACATAGCGATAGCAACGAGACAACTAGCAAGCAAAGATAGTAGAGATATCCAAGGTCATGATCATCTTGCCTGAAATCACGCTCGGAAGAAAAACGAGTCCATGAAGAAGACGAACCAATGTAGTCGAACGAATCCTCACAATCGCAACGAAATCGGAACTATCGAGAAGTAGCACAACCGGAAAGAAGCAAACAACATGGTAAACACACAAACATAATCATGGCATAATGCACAATCAAGTATGATGCATGACAAGATTAAATGTGGTTAAACATGGCAAGAGATGAAGCATAAGCAATCCATACAACTAGGCAAGTTTAAATGAGGCCGGAAACACAACTAACAATTTCGGAAGGTCCCCATATGCAAATTTCGAAATTGGTACTGATCTGAATTAAACACAAAGTTAAAGTTGTTAAACAGTAAGTTAACATGCACCATGATGATCTACATGTTTTTCTAGTCAAGTTACATATGTAGAACATTTAATTCGGAGCTATGGTCTAGAAGATATGCACTAAACAAGATTAACATGGCAATAATGCAAAATGCATGCAAACCTCAACCACAAACACTCAAACCAAGGATGCAACATGACAAAATGAAACTACACACAAATCTAAGCAAGTTTCATGTAGAACATGATTAAAACGGAGCAACGGTTCAACAATTACAATCAACACAAGTTATAATAGCAATCTGCCCCAAAACTGCAACATAGCACTTTGCCAACATCAAAAACAGCAAGCTACAGTAACATGATGGGCACAATCTTGATATGCACTTAAAGTAGACATGACATACTTCAAATCATCTTTAAGGTTCAGGTTCATAGGCATCAAGGTTAAGTCAATATGATCCATGCAAAATGCAATGTTTTGCTAAACAGGGCATATACATGAGCAAAGTTAATATGATGGCATGTTGGAGGCAAGAAACAAATATGCTACAGTGCAATAACATGGCGACAAATGATACATCATGGAAGTATACAACATGTAGATGAAAACATACAACATGGCCATAATCATAGGAACAATAGATTCATGGCAATCATCAAGGCAATATGCAATCATGAACTAACAGAAAACTGGGAATGCTGTCAACAACATTATGATGCTGACTTGGGAGGCACATAACGGCAAGCATAGCAATTTTAATATTTATGAAATTGCCATGAGCATACAGTAGACATGGCAATCTTCAAATCACTCCATTGGCAAAAGTTCATAGGATGCACAAATTAATTACTATGATTATTACAAAATGGAACATTCTGTCAACAGGCTGACAGTTATATCATGATGGCAACTTGAGAGCAACAAATAGACAAGCTACAGCAAGATTACATAGCAACCAAGGGCATGGCATCAAAGTACACATTGTATAGACCAAATCACATGAAGCAATCATATGCATATGAGCTATAGATTAGTGGCAATCATCAAGCAAAGTTGGCAAGTTTTATCACAGACAGCTTTTACTCAGAACAGCAACATTAACTAGGCATGTTTACAAGCTCATAGCAGTCACATCATGGCTTATCATGGCATGAAATAAATACTACCAGTAAGAAGACATGAAAATGCTCCAAGGACATGTTGACAAGATGCTCATATGACATACGCATTAAATCACACAAAAATGACATTTATTAACAGTTTTCTGTAGTTAACAGCATGATGCACTTTTGCAACAGAGATTATGGCATGTAGATGAACCCTAACATGAATGCAACAGCAACCATCATGTAGAGCACGAAGAGTAGATCAATTTACATATATGGATCATCATCATAGGACGAACATGCACAAAGTTACAGGCTCCGCAAAATGCATACATGATGATTTTGCAGAAAAAACACTGGAACTCGTCCTAGCTGGAATGAGCGCAAGATACTATAATACGCCCAGGGCGTCGGATAGGCAAGCACGGTGCTGGGCTCACCTAGTGGGCCTGGCCCAAGACGGCGGGGAGCTGGGGCAGGCCGGCCGGTTGAGGCAGGGGCGCGGTTCGCTAACGGCTGGTCGTCCTCGTCCCGTGCTCCTCACGGGCAGGAGGCCATGGCGGCGGGCCGACGTGGAAAGGGGCACCGGCAGGTCGGGGATGGAGGGAGCGACCGGATCTGGGGGTGAGGGCGAGGGAAACGGGCGGATCCAACGGGGAACGGCCGGATCCGGCGGTCGGCGGAGCTTGGCGACCTCGGCGGCGAGCTTCAAGGGCGGCGGTGGTCTCCTGTCCAGAGAACGAGAGAGGGAGGGAGAATAGAGCAGGGGAGGGAGAAGAAGGCAAGGGAGAGTTGGCCGGCGGGCACTGGCCTGGGCGGAGGCTGGCGCGGGGGAGGCATGGTGTGGCGACGTGGCGGGCTCCGATTGGCTGGGAGGCGGTGGGATTCGGGCCCGGGCGGGCCGGATCTGGGCCCTGCGGGCTTGGCGCGGGGGAGGCAGGGTGGGGCGACGTGGCGGGCTCCGATTGGCTGGGAGGCGGGCCGCGGCGGTGGGTGGCTGCCAAGTGGCGGCGGAGGAGAGGGGAGGCGATGAAAAAGAGGAGGAGAGAGGTTAGGGGTGGGTTAGATTTGGAAGGAGGGGGCCTTCCTTATATAGCAGGTAGGCTAGGGTTGGGGGATTTAGTCCGTTTTTGGACCGCACGATCGCTGGGCTAGGTGGGCTGTGTAGGAGAGGTGTGGGCTGAGAGAAGAGAGAGGTTGGCAGCCCGGCACGGTTTCGGTACACCGAAACATCCGACGTTTTATCCGGCTATAGTGCCGCTATAGTTTAACGGACGGGGCATCAAACGACCTCCGAATGGGACAAAATTTGGCAGGCGGTCTACCTACAATATAATAAGACCGCACGCCAACTTTCAACCCATTCCGAAAACTTTTTTATCCCACTTATAAAATAATAATTCGAAGGTGCCGCGGGCGCGTGCGAGTGTGGTTGGACTCAGAACGGAGAACGGAAAGAACAGGGAGAAAGACAACTATGAACGGATGCAAGTTTTGAAAAACATGCAGATGAAATGCACATGCTGACATGGCCAAGTGCAACACGCAAGCGAATGACATGGCAACGACGACGAATAAATGGAAGACATCTAGAGCATCGGTCTCGGGGCGTCACAAAGAGCTGTGCGCGCGTGCGCGCATGTGCGGTGAAGGCAGGGGCCGCCGTGGCATGAGAAGAGGGAAGAAAGAGGAGGAGCGGGGGCCAGGGGGATACGTGGGAGAAGGAGGAGGGTGGACGGCACCAACGGACGTGCGGAGACGGGCGGGGAGAACGAGCCCGACGCTCGGCGACACCCAGAGTGCGTCCACAGCATGCAGAGCACGCGCACAGGCATGCCCACAGCGCGGTCATCGCGTGGAAAGGTGGGGAGAGGACACGAGGGACTGGAAAAAGTTGTCCAATGTGTAGTCCATCCATCCTGCAGCCCCACTGAGGCATCACTTCAATTAAAGTGGCTATAGATTGAAGGGTAACATCAACTGAACCTTGCTGCAGCAAGATTAGACTGGATGTTGTGGACAAGGGAGTGGATGAATGAGCTAAACAAGATGCCACAGAGGTTTAGGGTAGGAAGGACTAGGCTCAGGAGAAAATTGGAGGAGTTTTGACAAGATTTGAATAGAGTTGCTTCACAACAACAACTCTGGTCCAGAGAAATAGATCATGAAGCTGCACTCACGTAGAGTGTTGAATTGGGCTGAAACTTGGTGGAGCATGATGATTTAGGACCATGTAGGCACTGGTAAAATTTCATGCCATTTGGAAATACCTAAATGGTACTTCCTTCACAAAGGCCCTCTCTGAACAGAATATTGGAGGAATATTGTAGAGCAAATGACATGGCAAATTGATGTGAATTTTGGCATGCTCAATGGATATAGGGATATTTAGGTCCTGGATTAATTTCAGAATTTATGAAGCAATATTAAATGTAGTTGCTTCACACCCTGAAAATTTGACCAGAACCAAAGATTTGAAGGTGTGCTCACATAAATAGTTGGATGGAGCTTAAATTTTGTGGAGAGTAATGGTTTGCTCATATGGATGACCTGCGAAAATTTCAACTCATTTAGATTAGCCTAGCTAGTACTTACTTCACAAAGCTTCTCTCTAGTCAGAAACTTTGGAAATTTGCTGAGGAAGATTTACTAGGCAAATGGTGCTGAATTTTGTCATGTGGTAATGGTTTGGATAGGAAAGAGTGCTCAAAAAGTTTGAGGGTAATCAAGAAAATATAAATAGCACTTCCTTCACAAAGTGCCATTCTGAACAGAATGGAAAATGAATATTCCTGAATTATTTTTGAACTAGGCAAGGAAGGGTTTGGACATATTTGGGGAATATATGATCCAAAGAATTTATGAGAATTATTTGGGAATTTTTTGGAAGACAGAAAGATAGGTTGCTTCACAACCTAGGTCAGACAGGGTTATTCCTTTAATAGAAAAGGAATATTTAGTTAGAAAAGAAATTATGGTTGATCTGGGATGGGTATGACAAGATCTTGGGAAATATTTGAGAGTGAAGATCCACTGGAGAGAAGAAGGAAAGATGAGCTTCCCAGGTTTCAAGTCCACAGAACTGCTCCAAAAAGAAAACCAGAGCAAAAACCAAAGAAAACCAAAAGAAAAAGAAAGGGCCAAAAATCGGGGTGTTACAAACCTTCCCCCCTTAGAAAAATCTCGTCCTCGAGATTTGGTTGCTCAGGGAACAAGTATGACTTAAGGAAACCGTTTCCAACTCGGGCATCCTTTTCTTTTGTATATTGTTCCCCTTGAATTTCATATGATCGAACTTTCTGACTTTGGGGTGATTTGCTTCACCTTACTCGAATTTCTGACGGGTCTTGCCTCATAGATCAAACCATACGCTGACCCCAATTATCTGCCAGCTTAGCCAGGAGTGTGATATATTATCATAACTAGGATATATGCTCTTTCCTCCAGGCTGGGGTGATTTCCGCATGACTTGTCACTCTTCGACATATTGCCGATAGTATCCAAGGAATCTGAGAATAAATTTTCTGTGGGTGTGAAAACTTTTAACTCCTTCCATCGGATTGCTCAAATAAGTGCTTTTCTTCCAAGTTCAAACAATGCTGAGAATCCAAACCATTCTCTTGACGGGATCTGACCACCCGTAGGTGACACTGAATCCTCTTGTTTTGTTTCTTTGTCGCGAGCATGAAATCTGTGCCAAAGATTTGCTTGTCTCCTGTTGTGAACAGTTTAGAGGGGTATGGCCCGATAGTTGTAACATACCTCAAACAGTAGCATCTCGAGTCTGGACTGACAGTTGCGCTGACGGGAAAATATTTTTCACGACAGGCTGTCCTTGTACTCAGTTCCACAAGTGAGAGCACCTGATCTGAGCTAGTTGCTCAGCCTTTGGCTTATCCATGTTGTCGGTATCGTCATCTATGTTACTAGGCCATGAGATATTTTAACACGGTCGCTGAGGTCAACATGCTGAAGCGACTAAGGAATCTTGGATCTGACGAGATAAACTTGGATATTCCATACTGACAATTCTGAGCATGTGTAGCTGGACAAACAGGTTAGCGGAA
Organism: Elymus sibiricus; assembly: GCA_039707655.1. Lineage (NCBI taxonomy): Eukaryota > Viridiplantae > Streptophyta > Magnoliopsida > Poales > Poaceae > Elymus > Elymus sibiricus. The sequence goes on from CM077666.1 coordinate 337,191,114, forward strand.
CATGAGGTCCTTATGGAACAGGGTAGGCCTCTAAGTGCATGTCCATGTTGATCCATATGGAATTATGGTCTCCAGCTGACTGGAGTATCCGGACCATGACAGTCTTGCAAGTACCATCATACCCTTGGTTGCCCGTCTTACTCCTTAGTGGTCACTATATTCTTTATCGAAATCCCTTGCTGAAATAGCTTGGCCATATATTTCCTCAATTCTTCTTGTGACATTGTTGTAATATTCTAACATCTTACCTTGTTCTTGTTCCTGATATGGTTCCTCATACATGTGACATGTACACTGGGCATATAGTTGTACAGAGCTCATTGTTTTGGGCCGATCAGACAAGACTGTAACAAGAATCCATGATACCACTTTTTTCGGTGTCGAGAAACTGACTTTTGTAGCCACTATCAAAACTGTTGTTCCAAGCTTGTCTGCTTCACCATTTGTTGATTCATATGTATATCTGACTTTTCTTCCTTTGGCATAACTCATGGGGTTGTTGGATTCTTAACTTCCTTCGGTAGATCCGCTTGAACATAATTGCATCCTCGTACGAGTGACTTGCATGACCTGGGCTGCATGCTCACCATATATATGGAAATATATGTAGCCAAACACTCGCTTCTTGCGGCAGGCAGGGGTCTTGACTGATTTGTGCTTCTGACAAGATTTTCACGAGTCTGATTCTTGAGCTGCACTATCATATACTGCCAACTCTCTGTGTAATCTCTTGTAGCAATACTAATGACGGTGTGTAGTGCCGTACTGAAGAAGGTTGGGTATCTTATGTTGGAAGCGATCCGAGTAGCTTGCTGAAGAAGACTGGACATCTTACGCTCGAAGCCTTTGCCTCGGTAGTGTGCTAGAGAAGGCTGGGTTCCGTTCCTGAGAAGCTTCTCCTCTGGTTGCGTATTGAGGAAGATTCATTTCCTTATGCCGGAAGCTTTTACCAAGGTATCTTGCTGTGGAAGACTGGGTATCTTGGGCAGGAAGCTGTCCATGTGTCGTACAGAGGAAGATTGAGGAGCCTTGCATCATAAGCTTCTTCCGGTAGCGTGCGGATAAAGACTGAGTTTCTTATACCCGAAGCTTCATACTTTGATCTGCAGACTAGATGCCATACACACCCATAATATTTTGCAGCTAGTTACTTGCATGAGAAGAATTGTCGGTCTGTCTTCCTTGCTGAATATTGAACACATAAGACCTTCTGGCTTTCTCCCGGAGTATAAAATATTTCAAATTTCACCCTTGGCTGAAACAAAACTTTATATATGATCCATACCTTCGACGGAAAATATATCGTTGACCTTGTACCTGACTTGTCTTCCTACTGGTTTGATCATTACTGCTGTAAAGGTTGCGCAACTAATGTAGACTTGATGCTGATAATGAATCCAGGCTACCATTTATATTCCCAATACAATGCAGTCAACTGAGAGTGCCATGATGTTTAGCTGAGCTTCCAAATAGTTGAGATCCTCATTGTTGCTTTGGGTCCGATGGTGATTGATGAGCAACTTTCATAAGGGGAAATAAGGTTACACCAAAGGCCCAAAAGAAACAGCGAAAACAACTCAATCGAACAACGGCACACAACAGGCAGACAAGCATCCACAAGCGATACTGCATTCATTACTACTCAACACACACCACAACATGCATGCTACTACAACTGATGCAAACATGGACTATACAGACACTAAGGCACTATGAACAAGTTAAAGCTAGGTAGCTGACGAAACCGCTGGTGGAGGGGTGGGTGGAGCAGTTGATGCTGGAGGTGAAGAAGTCGATGAAGAAGGCAGTGGGGCTGGAGTAATTGTGGCACCGAGCAATCTCCTGGCTCGGGTCGCGTCTCGGACTAGCTCAGCAATTAGAATATACTCGGTCATCATGAAGCGGGTCATGGAAGGAATGGCCACATCATCATAAGGACAAGCAGGGGGAAACCTGACTCGCCTGGGGTTCTTGGCTATGGTAGGGTAGTATTGATAAGCACGGTTTTCTTGCATCATAAGTTCTTGATGACGAAGGCCAGTAACTGCTGCCAGGGCGGCGAGTTGAACTGCGCGATCTGGAGTGGCACCATATCCGCCATGGAATCTATAGGTACATCTTCCGATAGGGATCTTGGCTGCCAGAAAAACATGGGCGACATACTCCAGTAATCTCCCTCCAAGCGGAACCTCAAAAACTTGATACCTCGGCATATCTCCATTGGGGTAGAGACTATGCCATACATCGCGAAGTAGGGATGTGAAGCTGAGCAGTGCAGGGGCTGCGTTGAATTCAATTGGGATGGCGGCCATCTACACTCATGGAATTAACGGTTAGAAAAGGACGGAATCTATATGCATGCTATGCAACACCCAAGTGCAGCAATCAAATGCAACAACAATCAGGACTCTATACTACCGGTTTCTACCGCTCGCACTGACTAGGGCGTCCTACAGCCAAACCTGCTCTGATACCATCAGTTGTGGCACCCCAGCTCAGAGGGACCGGAACGCCTCGTATTCCAGCCCAGAGATCAAGTCTTCTGGAATATGGTACTGCTTAGCATAGAACAAATCAGCTCTCGTTACAGATGATAAGGGTACAAGGGTCTGCTATTACAAAGATTTCAACGGCATGGCGACACTACACCTACTAAGGTAGCTCTATGCTAGCAGCGGAACAACTCGTAGCAGTGGAATAATATCTAGCAGCGGAACGGCAACGACGGTGATGAACTCCACTCCGCAGGGACTCTGGCTGGGACACGGTCTAGCTCACACGATCGGAATCCTCGACAAGCAATCAGTCACGGCATCACCTGCAATCTGGCATGACATGCCAGGTGAGTACTTTGAATGTACTCGCAAGCTCATAACAACTAAAAGCATCAAGGCAAGACAATAACATAGCATTAACAAGTTAAGTTATCAACAACTACTATGATGTGGAGGCAAATAATAAACATGATATGATACTGCTAGAATTACTGATGAACCATCATCTTGGGTCACAGAGACCATCTCACTCTTGGCTATCCGGCCAAGCAACATACCATCTCAATCACGTCGGGATCAATATATCCTTGTGATCACCGCATGATCACATAACAATCCGATGATCAACCTCAGGATCATCCCAGTAACCACATCGGTGTCCTGCCAAACTGTTACTTGCTCACATAATTAAAAGTCATTATATAAGTCATTCTGTCATCGTGAGTGTTGATTGAACAGTGTGACCTACAACGAACTGTGCCCATAACCGAGGAGGCGGCTATCGATAGTTTATACACTCTGCAGAGGTTAGTACACTGTACCCACACCACGGAACTCATGGCCTTGTACTCCCATTCAGGTGGACCAACGACATTCCGACAAAACTAATCTATTGCATGACACTCTCCCGGCCACTCCGACAAACTCCCGTTTGGGCTATGTCATGGGGGGCCCCGATGTCAACTCATGACATCCGCCACCTTTGTGGCTAAACAAAATGAACTCGTCCCAAACGGGGACACCCGGGTACAACACAACTCGGGCACACAAGGTTATGACCGCCTACCGTGCTAGGGCAGCGCGCATACATAAACTTCCCTAGTTGGAGGCACCGGCGAGAGGCATGTCAATAGACCGAATTAGGGCCTCCCCATCCAGGCAAGTGTGGCTGCACTGGTGAGCTCGATTCGGTGGCACCCGACCAACGAAATGACAAAATTTGTCCCCAAGATATATCTGTGATAGAACTATTACTCCAATATTATATATCAACCTGAGACAGCAATATCCATACAATAATCCAAATAATAATAAAGCCATCTCATTATTATGAACTCCAATAAGTGATAAAACTCAATATGATCATGAAGAAAGCCTGACTACTGCTACTAGTAATCCAATAGCAACATGTCACCCTCAATCTACAAAGTATTAGTCCTAGAAATCCAAGCATCATCATGGCAGTAACAAGATCAAATATAACTCCAAGAAATGCCATGAATAAATCATATTTAACTAATGAATATTCCAAGCAAATTTATTAAATAAACCATGGCATTGCATTGCAATCATGCAAATGGAGGTTGTGGCTTGCCTTGCGCCAATAGAGAGAGGAAGAGCTCCTGGTCTTCACCAACACACATCAAACACTCTGGAAACATTTTTGCAAGCATATGTAAATATCACATAAAGCAAATTCTTCTGTCCAGAAATCCTAGACAGAAGGTAACAATACCAAACTCTACCAGAAAATAAAGGAGATCAAAAGAAAAATAATGCAAAAAAGAATCAGTTCATTTGGATTTGTAGTTTAGGAGATATTCCTGGTCAAAGTTGTGGTCAAACTTAATTAAAATTGAATTTAAACTGAATTTCAGAAAACCTCCAGAGGCTGACGTCGAAAGCGTAAAGTGGGTTTACGCTTCCACTTAAAACGTGTGGCACCACGGCTCAGAGAGACCGGAACACCCCGTATTCCAGCCCAGAGATCAAGTCTTCTGGAATACGGCACTGCTTGGCATAGAACAAATCAGCTCTTTATTACAAATATAACACGGGTACAAAGGTTCTGAAGGCACGAAGGTTACAGGGGCACGGCGACACTTCGCCTGCTCAGATAGCTCTTTATTACAAATATAACACGGGTACAAAGGTTCTGAAGGCACGAAGGTTACAGGGGCACGGCGACACTTCGCCTGCTCAGATAGTTCTATGCTAGCAGCGAGACATTTCGAAGCGGAATAACTTCTAGCAGCGGAACAACGGCGACGGTGATGAACTCCACTCCGCAGGGACTCTGGCTGGGACGTATCCTAGAGCGCAACCTCAGGGTCCTCGACAAACAAGCAATCACGGCATCACCTGCAATCTGGCATGACACACCAGGTGAGTACTTTGAATGTACTGGCAAGCTCACAGCAACCAAAGCAATCAAGACATACAACAGCATGGCATTTACAGGTTAATCATCAATGATGAACACGATACTACTAGAACAACATGAGCATGGCAACAACATGAGCATGGCAACAACATGAGCATGGTAACAGCCTGAGCATGGCAACAACATGAGCATGGCAACAACATGAGCATGGCATATACATATAATTCATGATATGAACAGGATGATACTAGCATGCAAGGGGGTCGACATTTAAGGTCTCATGGACCAACTTACTCTGGTCGGGGGTTATCTTGTAACCACCAACTTACCATCGTGATCATCACATGACCACACGGAGCTTGATCTCTACCTGTGATCATCGCATGACCACATAAAGATCAACCGACTTCTTTCCTCATGGAACCGGGGTTGTTTATTATTCAGATTTTTATTACTGTTGACCCACAGTGTGACCTACTACGAACTTTGTCCATGACCGAGGACGCGGCTATCAATAGATTATACACTCTGCAGAGGTTAGTACACTGTACCCACACTACGGAACTCATGGCCTGGTGCTCCCATTCGGGTGGACCAACGACGTTCCGACAAAACCAATCTATTGCATGACACTCTCCCGGCCACTCCGACAAACTCCCCTTTGGGCTATGTACTGGGTGACCCCGGTGTCAACATGTGAGACCTGCCACCTCTGTGGCTGCCACCGTCGTGGCCAAACAAAACTATCCCAAACGGGGACCTCGGTATACCATCAAAACTAGGGTCCTCAAGGCTTATGGTAGCCTATCTGATCAGGGTAGCGCGCACCCATAACCTTCCCTAGTAGGAGGCACCGGCGAGAGGCATGACAATAGACTGCATTAGGGCCTCCCATAAGGCAAGTGTGGCTACACTGGTTAGCTCGATTCGGTGGCACCATGACTCAGCCAACAGATTTGTTCAAGTTCGATTAATGTCAGGTTCAACTTGAATGGTGATGAGCTGAGTCACAGTAAAATAACATGATGAAATAACAATGCAGATGAGCATGATAACAGTGTAACCATGGATGGGCAACATAATCATTTAACATCATAATGATAAATCATATATGCTACGGGATGCAAATGAGCATGGCATAGCGATGATCATAATTATCACAAGTATTTTCATATCAAACCGTAACTACTCAAGTGAGCATAGCATTATCACTAGCATCGAAAATAATTACAAGAATAAAACATGATAAGAATATCCTTAGCAATTAATCATATCACTTACTAGATGAAAATGAACATGGCATAAGCATAGACATGGAATCACAAAGCATATACATAGCATTCACAAAATAATTAAATGAGCAAACAATTTTTAAATATTCAAGTGGAAACCATGGCTACTGCAATGCCATCATGCAAGTGGCTGTTGTGGCTTGCCTGGGGATGGAGGATACACCGGGGAGAAGTGCGGAGACACTCGCGGAAAAATCGCCGGAAAAGTTTCCCTCTCGGAGGGGGCTGAATAAGGGCATGGGCAAAATGGTCATTTTCAGAGTGTGACAACATCATGAAAATGGTACCATCGGAACGGGCTCGACGAACTGAGATCGTGGGCTTTGGAATCACCTGATTCGGAGTTGCGGGTGAAAAGTTACGGCCGTTCGTTCGATAGACAGAAAAAGAATTAAAAACTGTCCATTTCTGCTGTTAACGGACGAACGTCCGCAAATTAGAGGTTTCGGCCCGGCTGAAAAACTGAAAGCGTATTCCTGAGAATACGTCTTCGCCACGGGAAAGCGTATCCTTCTTTTAGGCCGATCAGAAGTACGCTTTCATTAGCGGAAAGCGTATTCACCAGAATACGTGTCCACTTAAAAAGCGCGCGGGCCCGTGGTTGACTCGTTGCTCTGGCTGACGGGTGGGGCCGCGGTGGGGTGGGCCCACCTGGCCCGGTTGTCGTCTTCAACCCCGCGTTCGTCCGCGATACAGAGGAGAGGCGCGGTTGCGGGCGCCCGTCCCGACGACTCCGGACACCGTTGCCGGCGTTCCGGGTACCGGCGGGCTCGGGGAAGAGAGCTACACCCATCCCCGCACAGCACGGACATCGAGGAGGACCCAAACGGCGACGGCATGGGCTCCGGCGGAAATGGCCGAGACGGGACGGCGGTCAACGGCGATAGCCGGAGCTACCGGCCACCATTTGCGACTCTCCGCCCACCGTTGTTCTCAGGAGAGCAAGGCGGTCCCGCTCGGGCACGGCACGGCCGCCGGGGAGCTCGGGCTCGAGGAGGAACACGGCCGTGGCGGACGGCGGCTACGGCGAAGATGGGGCCCGCGGCCACGGGCCACTGGAGGAGGAGGCGAAGGGCGGTAGGGGTTCGGCGGCCTGTGGGGGTCTCTCTGGTGGCATCTAGAGGAAGAGGGAGGGCCGGACTTGACCGAATTTAGGCCGAGGCCGAGGTGGCAGTGCGGCGGCCGTGGCGGTGGTGGGAGGCGAGGCGGGGCTCCGGTGCTCGCTTGACCGGTCGGAGAGGGCTAGAGGAGGGTGGTGAGGAGGTGGATGAGCTCGGGAGGACTCGGTGTGGCTTTATATAGCCGGCGAGAGGTGGTCTCACCGGATGCCGCCACGGGAGCACCGGCGATGCTTTGGCACGGGGCAGGGCACGCGCGGGCAGCTGATCAGGGCGACGGGAGAGGCAGAGGGGAGGTGCACGCGGCGCTAGGGACGCGAAGGGACCGCCGGGAAGAGGGGCCCGACGCTAGGCGACGCGCAGAGCGCGGCCACAGCTGCAGAGCACGCACACTGAGTGCGGTCACCATGCGAATGTGGCGTTGCCATGCGCTCTGGTTGCCCCGGGCATGTCCGGCGAGTTGCTCACTCCCCCACTAACTGCTCCAAGCAACAAAACAACGACAGTGGCTAAGGATGTGACCAGAGGGCGCCGAAAGCCTAAAGAACAGGAAGGTGCTTGATCTAAACTGGGGGAGTTCTACTTGGGGTAGGGTTCTGATCTTTAGTTGGGCTTGATAAAACACTAAGGCCATTACTTTGGTAAGTTTTCAGCTCAAATAGATGAAGATATATAGCACTTGCTTCACAGATGCAAAAATTGGCCAGAATCTAGATCAGGAAGTAGCACTCACATGGTTACTTGGATTGAGCTGAAAATTGGTGGAGTGTGGTCATTTGGGCATATTAAGGTGCCATAAAAATTTCATCCCATTTGGATAAGTAAAAGTGGTACTTCCTTCACAATGATACCCACTGGACAGAAACTTGGGGGGATTTTTTAGAGAAAATGGCTTGGCAAAATAATGTGAATTTTGGCATGCTCACATTATTTATGGATATTTAGGTCTTGGATTAATTTCAGAATTTTGGAAGCAATATAAAATATAGTTGCTTCACAAACTGAAATTGTGACTAGAAACCAAGATTGGATGTTGTTCTCACATAGATTGTTGGATGGATATGAAATTTGGTGAAGAGTCATGATTTGATAATATAAATGATCTACCAAAATTCCAACTCATTTGGATAATCCTAGCTAGTACTTCCTTCACAAAGCTTCTCTCTGGTCAGAAACTTTGGGAATTTGCTGAGGAAGATTTACTAGGCAAATGAAGCTGAATTTTGGCATTTGGGAATCATTTGGATATGAGAGAGTGCCCAAAAATTTTTAGGGCAATCAAGAAAATATAAATAGCACTTCCTTCACAAAGTGCCAATCTAGACAGAATAGGAAATGAATATTCCTGAATTATTTCTGAACTAGGCAAGGATAGGTTTTGACATATTTGTGGAAGATATGATCCAAAAAAATTATGAGAATTTTGTGGGAATTTTGTGGAAGGCAGAAATATAGGTTGCTTCACAACCTAGAGAAAACAGGGCTATTCCTTTAATAGAAAAAGGAATATTCCCAAGAAATAAATATTGGGGTTGGGCTAAGATGGAAATGACATGGTATTGGGAAAGATTTGGGAATGACAAGCCACTTGGAAGTGGCAGGGGAGAAAATCTTCCCAGGTTTCAAGACCACATAGCCACGGAAAAAGGAACTCCAAATAAAAATTCGAAGAAATCCAAAAGAAAAAAGAAAGGGCCAAAAATTGGGGTGTTACAAAACGCTTCGGCGGGGAGGTGAGAGGCTGACGGGTGGGGTCACCCCGTCAGATTTGAAGGGAGAGAGGGAGAACAGGGGGCGGCGGCACTCATCGGCGTCGGACGGCGGCGAGGAGGTCACGACGAGGCTGAGCGAGGGACGGGATGGATCGGGCGGACCGAGGCGGAGCTTCTCGTACCCGTGGCTCGAAGAATGGTGGCCGGACGACATTGCGCCCTACATCTCCGGCGGCGGTGAGCTACGGGTGTCGACGGAGTGGGCGATTCCGGCGACCATTGCCCCGGGGAAGAGGTTGAGGAGGACTGGAGGGATGAGGGGAGCTCGATGGTGGCCTTAGCTTGTCTGGAGATGCACTGGAGCAAGCTGGCCAAGGAGGAGGCCGAGCGGCGGAGCTCTGGCCGGAGAGGAAGAAGATGAGCCCCTGGGCTCGGTTGGGGGGCGCCGGGCGACGATTCAAAGAGGAGAAGGTCGAGTGGTGAGGGGAGACGAGCTCAGGACGGCTTAAATAGCCGAGGAGGGGGATGCCGAACCAGATGCCGCCACGGGCAAGATGGCCAGAGTTATGGCGAACCGCGGACGCGTGGGCGCACGAGAGGACTCGGATGGTGACGTGAGAGGGTTAGTGGAGCGCTAGAGGAGCAGACGCGGGAAGGGCACGCGCGGTCGGCCACTAGGGCACTGTGTGCGCGCGTTCAGCGAAGGCAGGGGCCGCCGTGGTGCGAGGAGAGGGAAGATGGACAAGGAGCGGGGGGTAGGAGGATACGTGGGAGAAGGAGGAGGGTGGACAGCACCAGTGGACGTCCGGAGACGGCCGGGGAGAACGAGCTCGACGCTCGGCGACACCCAGAGCGCAGCCACAGCACGCAGAGCACGCGCACAGGCATGCCCACAGCGCGGTCACCGCGTGGCAAGGTGGGGAGAGGACACAAGGGACTGGAAAAAGTTGTCCAATGTGTAGTCCATCCATCCTGCAACCCCACTGAGGCATCACTTCAATTAAAGTGGCTATAGATTGAAGGGTAACATCAACTGAACCTTGCTGCAGCAAGATTAGACTGGATGTTGTGGACAAGGGAGTGGATGAATGAGCTAAACAAGATGCCACAGAGGTTTAGGGTAGGAAGGACTAGGCTCAGGAGAAAATTGGAGGAGTTTTGACAAGATTTGAATAGAGTTGCTTCACAACAGCAACTCTGGTCCAGAGAAATAGATCATGAAGCTGCACTCACGTAGAGTGTTGAATTGGGCTGAAACTTGGTGGAGCATGATGATTTAGGACCATGTAGGCACTGGTAAAATTTCATGCCATTTGGAAATACCTAAATGGTACTTCCTTCACAAAGGCCCTCTCTGAACAGAATCTTGGAGGAATATTGTAGAGAAAATGACATGGCAAACTGATGTGAATTTTGGCATACTCAAAGGATATAGGGATAGTTAGGTCCTGGATTAATTTCAGAATTTATGAAGCAATATTAAATGTAGTTGCTTCACACCCTGAAATTTTGACCAGAACCAAAGATTTGAAGGTGTGCTCACATAAATAGTTGGATGGAGCTCAAATTTTGTGGAGAGTAATGGTTTACTCATATGGATGACCTTCCAAAATTTCAACTCATTTGGATTAGCCTAGCTAGTACTTCCTTCACAAAGCTTCTCTCTGGTCAAAAACTTTGGAAATTTGCTGAGGAAGATTTACTAGGCAAATGGAGCTGAATTTTGTCATGTGGTAATTATTTGGATAGGAAAGTGTGCTCAAAAATTTTGAGGGCAATCAAGAAAATATAAATAGCACTTCCTTCGCAAAGTGCCATTCTGAACAGAATGGAAAATGAATATTCTTGAATTATTTTTGAACTAGGCAAGGAAGGTTGTGGACATATTTGGGGAATATATGATCCAAAGAATTTATGAGAATTATTTGGGACTTTTGTGGAAGACAGAAATATAGGTTGCTTCACAACCTAGGTCAGACAGGGTTATTCCTTTAATAGAAAAGGAATATTTAGTTAGAAAAGTAATTGTGGTTGAGCTGGGATGGGCATGACATGATCTTGGGAAATATTTGAGAGTGAAGATCCACTGGAGAGAAGAAGGAAAGATGAGCTTCCCAGGTTTCAAGTCCACAGAACTGCTCCAAAAAGAAAACCAGAGCAAAAACCAAAGAAAACCAAAAGAAAAAGAAAGGGCCAAAAATCGGGGTGTTACATGCGCCGTCCTCTACCTTCACGCAATCTTCGCCGGCCAGCTGCCGCCGTTCTCCGATTTCTTCAACGCCGTTCTTTCGCACTACCAGGTCCACGCGCTGCATCTCGAGCCGAACTATGTTCTCCTCCTCTCCGCATTCGCCTTTTTATGTGAGGCCTTCTTGGGTGTGGCGCCCTTGGTGGTGCTCTTTCGCCACTTCTTCTGCCTGAGGCTGTCGGCGGCGGACCAATGCTCCGGGTGCGTCTTGTTCCGAATCGTGGAAGAGACGACCGGTGATGGCATCGACATGCGGCTCACCAAGGAGGTAGAGGGCTTCAGGCGGCAATGGGTGTATGTGGATGCGGCCCAATTCAGCCCCCTGCTGCAGCTACCGCGGGCTCCGGTGGTGAGAAGCTCTGGATGGGGGCATGAGAGGCTCGCCGACCCGAGGCTGGCGCCGGTGTGGAGGAGGTTAGCCGAGCTGAGGGCTGCGAAGGTGACAGTGGTCACAGTCGTGAGGGAGTTCCTTCGCCGGCGCATTGCTCCCCTCCAGCGACACTCCCGCCCAATGTGGGCCTTCACCGGCCCGGAGGATCTGATGTGGTTGAGCAAGGACAGCCTGCTGCCGGAGGTGCTGAACGAGGTGCTCCACACCCTGACCGGCGAGGCGGCAGACGAGCCACCCAGGGACGGGCTGCCCCTGTACCGCTACAAGAACAAGGCAGCGCTGGCTGGCGGGATGCCACGCTTCGACCAGTGGGGGCCGCTGCTAGAGGGCCACGAGGGGCCTCGGGACAACCCTTTGCTGGTGGTTCCTGATTTGGGGGACTGTGGCGACACCGGGGCCACAGCGGGCGCCGCAGAGGACGGCGGCGGCCCATCCGGGCGGCCTCGCAGCCAATTTGCCTGCGGGCTCGAGGACAATGATGACATCACCCCGCCTAGGGCCGCGCCCGCTGCGCTCGACGGGACGGGGGGCGTGAGGAGCCCCCATGTGGAGGCCGCGGAGCCACGAACCTCCGGGGGTGGCGCCGAGGGTGAATCCCGCGGTCCCCTCATGGAGGAGGTCAGCGCTGAAGCCTGGGCCACTGCACCCACGGGCCCTGCCCCGGGAACCAGTCGCGAGGAAGGGCCTCGTGAGGGCGGCGGCGGCAGTGCCCTGCAGTGCCCTAAATCCTTGCTCTATGCAGGACCTCTTCGAGCAAGAAGAAGAAGAAGAAGAAGACGGCCCCCGGCTTGGAGGCCGCACCGTCGGTCGCCGGGGCCGGGGAGCGTGAGGAAGACATGTGCCGACTTGACACCGAGGCTGGGCTCGCGGAGGAAGAGGGGCAGGTGGCCCCTCCTGAGCCGCAGGAGGACGCGACTCCGGAGGTCCAAACGGACGAGCCTCAGGAGGCGTCCTCAGGAAGCGGCTCCGTGGTCCCTGAGGCGCCCGCTGCAGGGGCGGACATCGTGATGGTAGAGGTGGAGACGCCAGCTCTCCCGCCATACACCGTGGGTGGCGAAGGAGATGCGGAAGGCCCACGCGACTTGCCGGGGTATGGAGCTCCTGCCAGGGGCACACCGAGCCCGCAGGGCGCGCCGCCACGGCAAGACGAGGAAGAGGCCCCTGCGAGCTCTCCACTCTTGGCGAGCGGCACCAGGCCCTCGCGAGCCGCGATGGCGGAGCGCGACGAAGGGCCAGACCCGGACTGGGCCCTGGCGCTCGTGAGCAGCCGCACCATGATCAGGCGCGGGGTCCTGCAGACTGCCACGGCCGTGCTAAGCCAGCTCGGGGCGGAGCTTCAGGCTGTAGAGGCGCGCCTTGCCGAGGAGCACCTCCGCCTGGCCCGAGGGTGGCACCAACTTGAGGTCACCGTTAAGCTGGGTCAGCGCCAGAACGAGGCTGCTCGCGCGAGAGGCGAGAAGGCCGCCACCGAGGCGAAGGAGGCTAGCGAGCGCACTTTCCAAGAGGCCGAGGCGGCGGACAGGCGGTGCGAGGCGACGAAGGCCCGCGGGAAGGAGCTCCAGGATCAGAACACCGTGCTGGAACGGCAGCTCCAGGCACGGAAAGACGCCATCTCCGCCCGTGAAGAGGGACTGGCGGCCCGCGAAGCGGACCTTGAGATCCGCGAGTGGGAGCTCGCGCGGACGTCGTCTGCGCAGGATCTGGAGCGCGAACGGCTGGAGGTGCTGGAACGTGAGGTAGCCGCCGCTCAGAGCACCTACGCCTAGCGCCTGGACAAGGCCAACACCAATCTGGCAGCCAAGGAGAAGAAGATTAAGGAGGACACCGACAGGAGGGTCGCGCAGGCCCGCAAGACGCTTGCCGAGGAGCACAGCAAGAAACTGAAGCTGCAGGAAGACCGCTTCAAGGCGAGGCACGAGGAGCTCCAGCACGAGATCGTGGGCCTTATGGAGGTCCTGACCGAAGCCGAGACCCGGCGAGAGACCGCGCTGAAAGCCCAGGCCAATGCCGAGGCCGAGCTGGCCTCCCTCCAGCAGCAGGTGGGGGGTGTTACCGCCGTCGTGGAGCAGGCGAGGGACGAAGCGGCCCGAGCGCGGGGGCGGCAGCTCGAGCGCTCCAAGATGTTCCGCACCCTCGAGCTCCGGGCCCTCCGCGCCTTGGGCTCCATTTGCAAGGAGGATGTCAGCAGCCCCCTCGAGGCCCATGACGCCAGCTACCTCGACTTCTTCACCAAGCTTGTGGAGCGGCTTGAGGTAGGCGCCAAGAAGGTGGGCGGAATCGTCGAGGAGGATTGTCGCGATCTCCTCACCCAGGCAGCGACGCGCATCTTCAGTCACCTTCTCCACGCCGACCCCAACTTCGACTTTGACAAGGTTATAGCTCCCGTCCCAGAGGAGCTCCGTGGTGGCCTCGGGAAGGCGGTGGAGGATCACGTGGACGCGCTGCATGCGCAGTTCGCCCACGGCAGCAACGAGAGCTCAGGCGGAGCCGAGGAAAGCGAAGACGACTATGGCAGCAGCAGCGGCGATGGCGACGCATCCTCTTAGGCCCTTTCCTTATTGTCCTGTGCATAGTTAATCGTGGCCCCGTGGGGGTGTGAAGACAATGACTTTTGTTTTAAGTACTGTGTAATTTATCGTGATGCATGTTTCCTCGCGAGGCTCTCTCGTGAGGCCTATTTCTCTTTCCTTGTTTGCCTTAGTGCTCTACGTCATCAGGACCCAGCCCCCGAGTGGGCCTACAGCCATCGCTGGTATGTCAGGTCGCGATGCCTGGACAAGGCCAGGAGGTTAGGGGCACCGGGAGCTAGTGAGGGCTCCTGAGGCGCGATGCTTAGGAAGCCCCCCTTTGGCGTGCAAGCGGCTTACGCGAAGGAGATAACATCAGCACTCAGCGAGGTTGCAGGGAGAGGAAACTTGAGAGGCGCCGCGAGCGGCTCGCGAGGTACTTTTGTACTTAGTTGTTGCGAGTGTCGATTGCCGTGTCGTGGCCGCGAGGCGCGCCTCTCGAGGCTCCTGCTCGTGAGGCCTCCCACCAATACTCGACGGAGATGGTCACCGTAGGTTGGCTCGCGAGGCTTCCTGGGGGTTTACGAGGATGTCTTGTCATGGGTCGCCTCACGGGGCAGCGCTCGCGAGGCCTTCGAGTGCCTTGTTCCTGTGATAACTTGCATTGGTTTCATAAAACGGGGGAAGCGGTGCGCTCGCTAGCTTGCTCGCGGGTATCACGCGAGGAGACAAGACACCAAGGACCTTGGTGACGTGGCGTGCACGGGAGCAGGCCCGCGAGCCAGAGCTCGATCACTTGGGTTTTTGCAGTGCTGCTGGGACTGACCCAAGCACAGGCACCGTGTCCGGCCCCCACTCACGAGATGCGCAGGAGGAAGGTCGCGAGCGCGCACAGCTCCTGAGGCAACATCTTAGCAATACATGAGATATCTTAGAAAATAGAGCTTTACTGAAACATAGTAATAAGTTCATTACACAACCAAAAAGAGATTTGTCTGCCATGTTCGGCACGGGATCGGCGTGAGGTTGGTGCAGCCCGTGGGGCGCCCTCAAGTGATTGTTCCGCCAGCACGGAGCATGGGGCTTCCACTAGGCGTGGGCATGATCGCGGGTCGATCGTTCCACCAGCGCGGAGCATGGGGCTTCCACTTGGGCGTGGGCATGATCGCGGCTCGATCATGCCGCCAGTGCGGAGCATGGGGCTTCCACTTGGGCGTGGGCGGGAGCTCTCGCATGCCTGTTAGGCGAACACAGTGAGAGTCTCCGGGGCGTGTACATCCCCATTTCGTTCGTACGCGTGAGGGTCATGGGTAGAACTTGCAGAGGTGTTGGATGTTCCAGGCGTTAGGCACAGGAACTCCGTCCTCCGTCTCCTGCCGGGCGGCGCCGGGCCTGGAGACATGACCGACCATGAAAGGGCCTTCCCGCATGGGTGAGAGCTTGTGGAGTCCCTCTCTGGAGAGGATCCTGCGTAGGACGAGGTCGCCGACCTCAAGAGTGCGAGGGCGGATGTTGTGGCTGTGATAGCGACGCAGGGCCTGCTAGTACCCTGCGGCGCGAAGAGCGGCCTGACGGTGGCCCTCCTCAAGGAGCAGCAGGTCGGTCTCCCGCGAGTCGTCCTGACGCGCCTCGTCGAAGGCAAGGACTCGCGGAGAGCAATGCTTAAGCTCCGACGGAAGGACCACCTCAGCTCCGTAGACAAGGAAGAAGGGGGTCTCGCCGGTAGGTTTGGTTGCCGTTGTGCGGATGGACCATAGCACAGACTGCAGCTCGTCAAGCCAGCCCTTGCCGCAGGCTTCGAGCTTTTTCTTGAAGCTTCTTGTCTTGAGGCCATTGAGGACCTCAGCGTTGGCACGCTCGGCCTGGCCGCTGCTTCGTGGGTGCACCACCGAGGCATAGCAGATCTGCGTGCCGAGGCTGGTGCAGTAGGACTTGAAGAGGCCGCTCGTGAACTCGGAACCATTGTCAGTGATGATGCAGTTGGGGACGCCAAAGCGGCTGACGAGGCCTTGATGAACTTGACGGCAGAGCCTGCCGGGATGGTGCGCACAGGCTCGACCTCTGCCCACTTGGTGAACTTGTCGATGGCGACATAGAGGTAGCGGTAGCCGCCAGCCGCGTGAGGGAAGGGCCCCAGGATATCTAGCCCCTAGACCGCAAATGGCCATGAGAGGGGAATCGTCTAGAGGCCTTGCGCTGGCTGGTGGATTTGCTTGGCGTGGAACTGACAAGCCTCGCAGGCTTGGACCAGCGCTGTGGCGTCATGCAGTGCAGTGGGCCAGTAGAAGCTGCTGCGGAACACCTTGCCGACGAGGGTGCATGATGAGGAGTGGTGGCCGCAGTCTCCACCATGTATGTCGGCGAGCAGCTCGCGCCCCTGCTCCTCAGAGATACACCGCAAGGAGACACCATTCGGGCGCCTTCGGTATAACTCGCCATCCTGCAAGCAGTAAGCAGTGGCCTGGTGGACCACGCGCTCTGCTTCCGAGTCCTCCTCCGAGAGTGTACCGCGGAGCAGATAGGCCTTGATTTATGTGGCCCAGCTGTCCGCTTGGGGCTCGAGCGCCAGCAGCAGGCGGGCTCCTGAGGCTGGGCCACAGTCTGGTGCGCCCATGGGTGGTGCGGGCGGGAGTTCCAAATGAAGCAGCGTGGTGCTCGCGGCTGGCGGAGCAGCTGATGGCTTGAGAAGCCTTTCCTCAAAGATGCCAGGGCCCTGGGGCTTGCGGCGAGATGCTCGCTTGGCGATGTCGTCAGCCTCCTTGTTGCCGCCGCGGGGAACGTGCTGTAGCTCCAAACCAAGGAAACGCTTCTCGAGTTTACATACCTCTTCTAGGTAGGCGACCATGTGCTCGTCCTTGGGCTTGTAGCTTTTGTTGGAGAAGTTGATGAGAAGCTGCGAGTCACCCTTGATGGTGAGACGTTTGATGCCCAGAGCGAAAGCGGCCTTGAGGCCGGCGATGAGGCCCTCATACTCCGCGATGTTGTTGGAAACTTTGTTGGTGTGCCTGAAGCAGAGCTGCACAGTGTAGTAGAGCTTGTCTCCTGTTGGCGAAGTGAGCATGACCCCAGCCCCCACGCCCTGCTGGGAGAAGGCGCCATCGAAGTGCATGGTCCAGCCGCCAGGCGCCTCGTCCCCAGGCAGGAACGATTTGTCCTCGCAAGACTCCCCCTCGTACAGGTCTGTCCACTCCGCCACGAAGTCGGCTAGAGCTACGCCTTTGATGACTCTGGTGGTGTAGAACTCCAACTGGAAGGCTTGCAGCTCGATGTTCCATTCGGCGACGCGGCCAGCAGCGTTGGGGCTGCGCAGGACCTGCTCTAAGGGGTAAGAAGAGATGACCTTGATGGGATGGCCTTGAAAGTAGTGGCGCAGCTTCCTGGAGGCAACGAGGAGCGCGAGGAGGAGCTTCTGCTGCATGGGGTAGCGCTCGCGCACGTCCCTTAGCACCGTGCTGACGAAGTACACGGGGTGCTCGACGAGGCGTGTAGTTGTGGTGGCAGCTTGCTCATCAGGTGGCTCGCGAGGCTCGGCAGGCGCGGGAGGCTCACGAGGCTCAGAGGGCTCGGGAGGCTTGGAGGGCTCATGAGGCTCACGAGGCTCCGGAGGTCCGCGAGGCTCGGAAGGCTCATGAGGCTGACGAGGCTCGCAAGGCTTTTCTTTAGCGCAGATGCGCTCCTCTCGCAGCGCTACGAGCGCCGCGCTGGCCGTCTGGGGGGTAGCCGCCAAGTATAGGAGCAAGGGCTCACGGGAGCGCGGCGCGACCATGATGGGCGAGCTCGTGAGGTACCTCTTGAGGTCTTCAAAGGTAGCGTCTACCTCAGGAGTCCATTTGAAGGGGCCGGACCTCTTCATGAGCTTGAAGAACGGCAAGGCCCACTCGCCGAACTTGGAGATGAAGCGCCCCAGGGAGGCCATGCATCCCGCCAAGCGCTGCATTTCCTTGAGGGTCCGGGGAGGACGCATTCTCTCGATGGCCTTGATCTTTTCTGGATTGGCTTCGATGCCACGGTGGGAGACCAGGAAGCCGAGGAGCTTGCCGGAAGGGACTCCAAAGACGCACTTGGCGGGGTTGAGCTTGAGGTTGACTTTGCGCAGGTTGGCGAACGTCTCCTCGAGATCCTTGATGAGGGACCCGGCCTTGCGAGACTTGACCACGATGTCCTCGACGTAGGCCTCCACGTTCCTCCCCATCTGAGGCCCCAGCATGATGCGCATCAGCCGCTGGAAGGTGGCTCCGGCACTCCTCAGGCCGAAGGGCATGCAGACGTAACAGTATATGCCGCAAGGGGTGATGAAGGCCGTCCTCTCCACGTCTTCTGCCGCCATCTTGATCTGGTGGTAGCCCGAAAAGGCATCTAGGAAGCAGAGCAGCTCGCATCTGGCAGTGGAGTCCACAATCTGGTCAATGTGCGGCAGCGGAAAGGGGTCCTGAGGGCAGAACTTGTTGAGGCTCGTGAAGTCGACGCACATACGTTCCTTGCCGCCCTTCTTGGGGACGACGACTGGGTTGGCGAGCCATTCGGGATGGCACACCTCACGGACGACTCCAGCTTCTTGCAGCTTGTGTAGTTCTTGAACTATGAATTCTTGCTTCTCGGGCACCTGGCGCCGCACTTTTTGCTTGACGGGGCGTGCATTGGGGCATACCGCTAAGTGGTGCTCGATCACCTCCCTCGGCACACCGGACAAATCAGATGCTTTCCAGGCGAAAACATCCGAATTTGCCCGAAGGAAGGTGACGAGCGTGCTTTCCTATGCAGGAGGAAGGCCAGGGCCGATGGTGAAGGCGGGGCCTGAGCCGCTGCCGTCAACCGACACCTTCTTCGTCTCGGCGCGGTCCTGAGAGAACAGATGCTTCTTCTTCGCGGGCGCGACCTCAGGAGGCTCGACCGCGTCCTCGTCAGCTGGATGGGCAGTCGCGGCAGCCTTGTAGGCGTGCTCAAGGGAGCAGATCGCGTCCTTCTCATCGCAGGAGACGGTGATGATGCCGCTGCAGCCAGGCATCTTGAGGACGTTGTAGGCGTGATGAGACACCGCCATGAACTTGGCGAGCGCGGGGTAGCCCAGGATGGCGTTGTAGGGCAGGCCGATGTGGGCGACGTCAAAGTCGATGAGCTCAGTGTGGTAGTTCTTGCGGGTGCCGAAGGTGATGGGGAGGTGCACCTGGCCCAGGGGCACCATGGAGCCATTGGTTACGCCCGAGAAGGGTCTCATCGGCATGAGCTGCTCGTAAGGCACCTGGAGCTGCTCGAAGGTCTCGATGGAGATCACGTTAAGGCCGGCACCTTCGTCGATGAGGGTCTTCGTGACCGCGACGTTGCTGATGGTGGGAGTGCACAGCATGGGGAGCGCGCCTGCGGTGGTCGCGGACTTGGGGTGATCCTTGGAGTCGAAGGTGATGGCGTACTGTGACCAGTTGAGGGGCCGCGCGGCCTCTGGCCTCGGGAGGGCGGCGTTCACCTCGTGAGAGAACTGCTTGAAGTGGCGGTTGGACGCAGGAGCCTGAGCTCCGCTGAGGATGCAGGCCACCGTGCGGGGCTCCTGGTAGCCCTATCGGCCTCGTCAGGCTGGTTGACGTCGTTCCTCTAGGGTGGCGGCGGCAGCGGTGGAAGAGCCGCGTTGGCCTGAGGGTTTGCTTCACGAGGCTGATCCCGCCAGGCAGCCTCGTGCCAGCCTTGGCGGAAGTTGTTGTTGCCACTGCGGCCGTCCCAGCGGTTGCCGATGCGGCCACCTCTGCGACCGGCGCCGTGGTCGTTGCAGTCGCCTTGGCGGCCCAGGCGCTCGTCGCGGAGCAGCTTGAGCTCCTGGCAGTCTTCGGTGTTGTGGGAGCACGAGTTGTGGTAGGCGCAGAGAGGGCGGTCGTCTCTTTTTGGCTCGACATGGTCACGGCCGCGTTTCTGCTCGGGCTCCGCCGCAAGCACGGCTGGGCCCTTGCGCTTGGCGTCCTTGCTCTTGGCCTTAGCGGTGTCGGGCGCCGCATCGGGGTCGTTGTGGATGAAGAGGCGACCTTCTTCAGCCTTGGCGCACTTGTCGGCGAGGTCAAACAGCTCAAGCACCGAGTCCAGCTCGTCGTTGATGGCGAGCTTCTCGCGCATCTTGATGTCCGTGACGCCGGTGGAGAACGCAGAGATGACGGCCGCGTCGGAGGCGCGCGGGATCTTGTTGCGCACTTGACTGAAGCGCTGGATATACTTGCGGAGGGTCTCGTCCGGGCGTTACCGCACGTGGCGCAGGTCGTTGATGGTGAGGGAGCGGTCGTGCGTGCCCTTGAAGTTGGCGATGAACTGGTTGCAGAGCTCGCTCCATGATGAGATGGACGCCTCAGGGAGGTTCATGAGCCAAGAGCGCGGGCCGTCCTTGAGGGCCATGGGGAACCAGTTCACCATGACCTTGTCATCACTGTTCACCGCCTCGATGCTCAGCGCGTAGAGCTGAAGGAACTCCGCGGGGTTGGGGGTGCCGTCGTAGCGTGGAGGCAGGTCCGGCTTGAACTTCACAGGCCACACCACCCAGCGCAGCTCGCGAGTGAAGGCGCGGCAGCCCACGCCGCTCGATGGAACCCCGCCGTCCATGAGGTTCTGGCGCCCAGCCACCGCGACCTCCTGGACGGCCCGGTCTTGGCGCTGGTGCTTGAGGAGCACACGCGTGTCAGGCGGAGCGCGATGGTCGATCTGGCAGCTGGCCTCGTCTCGGACCAGAGAGGATTCGCCGCGGGATGGCTCATGCGCCTGCGCGTTGCACTCATGCCCAGCGGGTTCGTCACGCAGAGGAGGCGGCGGGGGAGCGCCATGCGCTACGTCCCCCGCGTGAGACGGCAGAGGGCGGAGCGAGTGGGAAGGCGCCGGAGCGTCCCCGGTAGCGTTGACGAGCTCGGTGATGCGGCCAAGCCAGGTGTCATAGCCGGTGTCAGCTGGATGGTAGCACAGCAGCTCACGCGCCATGAGCAGCGCGGCCTGCGCGTTCGGCGGCCCACGGCGGGCGAGGGAGGAGGAGGTCGTGGCAGTGCGGCCGTCTGCCTGCACGGAGGGGTGCAGGGAGGAGTCCTGCTGCTCGTGGGCGGCAGGGTCGGTGGCAGCAGCGGCCTCGACACGGCGGCGGTTGCCGCGGCCCACCGGCTCCGTCTGGGCAACGTGACCCACCCTGCGCTCAGCGCGCTCGCGGCGAGCGTCGGCCATGAAGCTGGTGGAGTGGAGAGCAGAGCGGAAGAACAGCAACGCACCCCTACCTGGCGCGCCAAATGTCGGAGGTCGGGCTCCGGGGACCCAAAGGTTCGAACACTGGGGTGAGCTCGTTCCTACCACCTCGTCCCCTTCCCCAGCTAAACTATGGCGAAGCTATGGCGAGAGCGCGCTGGCGAGAGCGGGCCGGAGACACGGTGGTTTACCCAGGTTTGGGTCACCTTGCGGTGTAAAACCCTACTCCTGCTTGGTTGGGATTGCTCTGGTGAGTGCAAGCATACAAGGTGGAATCGATCTCTCTCCCGGATCCTCTCTACAGCGGCACCCTGCCCTTCTTTTATATCTGCCTTGGTCCTCTTCCCCCGAAAACATTGGCAGGAAGGGTTGCCACACAACGGCAATTTTGAAGGGGGACAGGGGCGCAATCTATCCTTACAAAAGATGGTCTTCGCCTGCAAAGCGCTTATCCATGATGCGCCGGTGAGCTCGGTGATGACCTCCGCCCTGCGCGTCCATCGTCTTGGTCTTCTTTCACCGATTAGGCAAACTTTGGGGGTTGCTTTGGGAAACGGACTGCTAGCCTTGCTTCCTTAGCACAAAAGGGGAAAACCTCTCCATCCGCGCCTGCTGGCGCGGCCTCTGTCGCCATTTGTCACCGCGCGCGTCACCCACGTGATGGGCACGAGACCGCGCGACCGAGCCGAACGGGACTCGTCTTGCATGTCTTCGGGAGGGTGCCTCGGGGGGCAACCTCGGGAAGCCACCTCGCGAGGCTCTCGGTGGAGTGGCTGTCTTGCTCACCCACTCCTTGAGGAGGGGTCCTCAGGAGGCCAGGGCCTCATGAGGGGTCTTGCTTCAGGCACCCGCTGGTGGTCACCTGTTGGGCCACCACCAAGCGTTGCGCACTGGGCCAGGGGCAGGCGGGCCAAGGTACCCTGGGTTCCACGGGCCCGACAGAGGGCGGCACGGTTCTGGCGCCTAGCCGCTGCGACCTCCTGGACGGCCCGGTCTTGGCACCGGCGCTGCTGCTCGAGGAGCACGCGTGCATCAGGCGGCATGCGGTGGACGATCTGGCAGCTGGCCTCGTCTCGGACCGGCGAGGACGCGCCGCGGGAGGGCTCACGTGCCCGCGCGTTGCGCTGGTGTCCGGCGAGCTCATCGTGCAGAGGAGGTGGCGGGGGAGCGCCATGCGCTACTTCGCCAGTGCGAGACGGCGGAGGGCGGAGTGAGTGGGAAGGAGCCGGAGCGTCCCCGGCGGCGTTGACGAGCTCGGTGATGCAACCAAGCCAGGCGTCGTAACCGGTGTTAGCTGGACGGTAGCGGAGCAGCTCACGAACATGAGCAGCGCGGCCTGCGCGTTCAGCGGGCCACGGCGGCCGAGGGAGGAGGAGGCCATGGCGGTGCGGCCGTCCACCTACACGGAGGGGTGCAGGGAAGAATCCTGCTGCTCCCAGGCGGCAGGGTCGGTGGCGGCAGCGGCCTCGACATGGCGGCGGCAGTTGCCGCGGCCCACCGGCTCCGTATGGGCAACGCGACCCGCCCTGCGCTCAGCGCACACGTGGCGAGCGTCGGCCATGAAGCTGGTGGAGTGGAGGACGGAGAGGAAGAACAGTAGCGCACCCCTACCTGGCGTGCCAAATGTCGGAAGTCAGGCTCTAGGGACCCAAAGGTTCGAACACTGGGGTGAGCTCGTTCCTACCGCCTCGTCCTCTACCACAGCAAAACTACGGCGAAGCTACGGCGAGAGCACGCTAGTGGGAGCGGGCCGGAGACACAGCAATTTACCAAGGTTCGGGCCACCTTGCGGTGTAAAACCCTACTCCTGCTTGGTTGTGATTGCTCTGGCACGAGAGTACAAGGTTTTGGGCGGAAGAGTCGACCCCTCTCTACAGCGGCACCCTACCCTCCTTTTATACCTGCCTTGGTCCTCTTTCCCCCAAAACATTGGCGGGAAAGGTTGCCACACAATGGCAAGTTTGAAGGGGGACAGGGGCGCAGTCTATCCTGACAAAAGGTGGTCTTCGTCTCCAAAGCGATTATCCATGATGCGCCGGTGGGCTCGGGTATGACCTCCGCCCTGCGCGTCTAGCGTCTTGGTCTTCTTTCACCGATCGGGCAACCTTTGGGGGTTGCTTTGGGAAATGGACTGCTGGCCTTGCTCCCTTAGCACAAAAGGGGAAATCCTCACCATCTGCGCCTGCTGGCGTGGCCTCTGTCGCCATCCGTCGCCGCGTGCGTCACCCACGTGGTGGGCGCGAGACCGCGCGACCGAGCCGAATAGCACTTGTCTTGCATACCTTCGGGAGGGCGCCCCGGGAGGCAACCTCATGAGGCCGCCTCGCGAGAGGGCCTCGCGAGGCTCTCGGTGAAGCCGTGGCTGGGCCTTGCTTGCCCGCTCTTTGAGGAGGGGTCCTCGGGAGGCCAAAACCTCGCGATGGGTCTTGCTCGAGGTGCCCGCTGGTGGGCCACCTATTGGGCCACCGCCAGGCATTGCACTCTGGGCCGCAGGCAGACGGGCCGTGATATCCTGGGTTCCATGGGCCCGACAAGGTCTATCGTTTCGGAGCTATCAAAATCAACAACGCCGAACGCACTAATCCGAGAGTCGTCAATGGGCAAAGAATTAAACATTATATCTCAGGTACACCCATTAATATGGAAACAAATATTATTCAAACTATGACACCGGAGGAACACATAAAAGAGACATTCCGGAATGCTCCAGAACCGTGAAAAGGTGTAGGTACGTGATACGATAAGTAAACCGACTCCAAAAGTTCCATAAAAGTACTTTTTGTTTGTTTCGGAATATATAAAAATTAGAAAAATAATAAACAATCAGGAAAGTGCACGAGGGAGCGACAAGCTTAGGGGGCGCGCCCTACCCCCCAGGGCGCGTCGTGTCAGCTTGTGACTCCCCCGTGGACTTTCCCGACTCCGTTTTCTTCCATATTACTTACCCTGCACGGGAAAAATTCATTATATATACTCCCAGATGTTTTGACCACCGTACTGCAAGTTTCTCCTCTATTCTTGTTTCGGGATATTTTTCTGACAGGACTTGGTCGTCAAGCTCTCCATGGCTCCCCGAAGGCTCCGTACCAAGCATCGGATCATGCAACCCTCGCCTGGCAAACGACCTTTTAGTGATGTCTATTATGAGTGGTCGTCCAGAGGGGAGGACACCGTCAAGCAGGAGGGAGCTAAAGAGGTTATAGGTGGCCAGATCCATGAAGAAGAGAGGCAATCCACACCTCCAGTGGAGGCTACAGAAAAGGGAGACATATTGCAAACTCTCCATCATAATCTTTCTTTATCTGAAATTGATGCATTAAGGGATGTTGAAGCAATTTGTGCCCAGAATACGGCGCTCACTTACGAGGTTATTTTATTGGAGGAGCAGAACCGTGCTCTTAGAAGGATCAATGATAATCTGCGGTTCCTCATTCTAAAGAACAAGCCTACTACTTCATCACCATCATCACCAAAGAAAGACACTTGATTACACGGGTATGGGCACCACCCTTGGCTTGTTCCAAGCTTGGGGGAGGTGCCCCGGTATCGTATCATCATCACTTTTTATCATCATTATCTATGTTAGTTCGATCCTTAATTATTTCATGATTTAGAAGAATAAATTTTAGTATGATCTAGTTTCGAGTGCTTGTTTCGTGATCTATCTATCTATGTAATCGAGTTTGAGAGTTATATAAAAAAGAGTAGTTTGAGTTTGGTTGCTTTACTTTCTTGTGCAAATCCTAGCAAAGAAAGGAATAAAAAGATCATATGCTAATCCCATGGGGAGTGATGTCTTCACATAAAAAAGGTATAATTGATAAAATTTGTTGGGAGTTAACAAACATAGCATTGGTCATTGATGCAATTCATGAAAAAGTAATAAAGAAAGAGAGGTCTCACATATAAATAAACTATCTTGGACATCTTTTATGATTGTGAGCCCCCATCAAATATTCTATGCTTGATCAAATAGTTGACGTTGGATAAGGAAGACAACGTAATGGGTTATGTTTGCTTATATTCACATAGAAGTTATATTGTCATGGATCCTCTAATATGTGGTGCTTTCTCATAATCTTTTGCTAGCCAAAAATTCACACTAAGTAGAGATACTACTTGTGCATCAAAAAACCCTTGAACCCAGTTTCTTGCCATGAGAGTCCACCATATCTACCTATGGATTGAATAAGATCCTTCAAGTAAGTTGTCATCGGTGCATAAAGCAATAAAAATTGCTCCTAAATATGTATGATCTTTTATTGTAAGGGAAAATAAGCTTTGTACGAACTTGTGATGGTAAAGAAATAAAAGCGATGGACTGCATAATAAAGTTTGCTATCACAAGGGGCAATATAAAGTGACGTTCCTTTCCATTAACAGCTTGCACATCCTAAAATAAAAAGCGCATGACAACCTCTGCTTCCCTCTGCGAAGGGCCTATCTTTTACTTTCAGTATTTATTTTTATGCAAGAGTCAATAATGTTCATCCCTATTCCGTTCTTATTTATGCTCCACTTGGCAAGCATCATGTGGTAGGGAAAGATCCAGGCATATATATCCAGTTGGATGTAAGTGATCATGAGTTATTATTGTTGACATTATCCTCGAGATAAATCAGTTGGGAGGTGAAAACTATAAACCCCAGCTTCCTATGTGTTTGACTGAAACTTTTGCTCCATAAATATGCCGTGAGTGTTAGCAATCATGGAAGACTAAATGATAGTTGAGTATGTGAACTTGCTAAATAAAGCTCTTACATAGACTCTTTCTAAAAATATGATAAAACTGCAATTGTTTCAATGACTGAGATCATAGTTTGTTAGTTTTCAATGAAGTTTATAGTTCATACTTTAGCTTGTGAAGGAATTGTTATTTGATCATGAGAAGTTTTATGATGATATATTGTTGTTATGATAATGATCATGATGCTTCCATGCACGTATTTTGTTTTATCGACACCTCTCTCTCTACATGTGGTCATGATTATCGATTTCGGCTTTCGCTTGAGGGCAAGCAAGGTCTAAGCTTGGGGGAGTTGATACGTCCATTTTGCATCATGTTTTCCTACTGTTATTTATTATGTTTTGGATCATTATTTCACTTTATGATGCAATACTAATGCCTTTTCTCTCTTAATTTGCAAGTTTCACATGAAGAGGGAGATTGCTGGCAGCTGGAATTCTGGACCTAAAAAAGCTACAGCAGAGATAGATATTCTCCACAACTCCAAATGACCTGAAATTTTTTGGAGAATTATTTTGGAATATATAAAAAATATTGGCGAAAAAATACCAGGAGGGGACCCACCAGAGAGCCACGAGCTCAGGGGGGCGCCCTACCCCCTGGGCGCGCCCTGTGAGCTTGTGGGCCCTCCAGCAGGTCTCCGGGGCCCATCTTCTCCTATAAGATGCTATTTTCCCTAGAAAAAAATCAAAAGAAGACTTTCGGGATGAAGCGCCGCCGTCTCGAGGCGGAACCTGGGCAGGAGCACTTTTGCTCTCTGGTGGAGCGATTCCGCCGAGGATACTTCCCTCCGGGAGGGGGAAATCGAAGCCATCGACATCACCAACGATCCTCTCATTGTGGGAGGACCAATCTTCATCAACATCTTCACCAGCACCATCTCATCTCAAACCCTAGTTCATCTCTTGTATTTGATCTTTGTCCCAAAACCTCAGATTGGTACCTGTGGGTTGCTAGTAGTGTTGATTACATCTCGTAGTTGATGCTAGTTGGTTTATTTGATGGAAGATTATATGTTCAGATCCTCAAGCATATTCAATACACCTCTGATCTTGAACATGAATATGATTTGTGAGTAGTTACTTTTGTTCTTGAGGACATGGGAGAAGTCTTGTTATAAGTAATCATGTGAAGTTGGCATTCGTTCGATATTTTGATTATGTGTATGTTGTTATTCTTCTAGTGGTGTCATGTGAACGTCGACTACATGACACTTCACCATATTAGGGCCTAGGAGAATGCATTGGGGAGTAATAAGTAGATGATGGGTTGCGAGAGTGACAGAAGCTTAAACCCTAGTTTATGTGTTATTCCGTAAGGGGCTAATTTGGATCCATATGTTTCATGCTATGGTTAGATTTATCTTAATTCTTATTTCGTAGTTATGGATGCTTGCGAGAGGGGGTAATCATAAGAGGGTTGCTTGTACAAGTAAGAATAGCACCCTAGCACCGGTCCACCCACATATCAAATTATCAAAGTAGCGAACGCGAATCAACTAAACATGATGAACGTGACTAGATGACAATTCCCATGTGTCCTCGAGAACGCTTTGCTTACTATAAGAGAACGTTCTGGCTTGTCCTTTGCTATAAAAAGGATTGGGCCACCTTACTGCACCTTGGCTACTATTGTTACTTGTTACTTGTTACGAATTGCCTTGCTACAAAACTATCTGTTACCGCTACTTTCAGTACTTGCAGAGAATACCTTGCTGAAAACCGCTTGTCATTTCCTTCCGCTCCTCGTTGGGTTCGACACTCTTACTTATCGAAAAGACTACGATTGATCCCCTATACTTGTGGGTCATCACGCTCCACTATACTATATAATATAGGCAGGAGCCTCAATCCTTCGTTGCTGGGGTTCGTCTTTTTACTCTCTCACACAAGACGGCGGTGGACTCTCTCTCTCTCTCTCTCTCTCTCTCTCACCGCTGGTTACTGATCCGGCCGGATCCTGTCCGTCGGCGGAAAGGGAGGATGTGCATCGTTGCTCCGGTCGACGGCATCGAGGCAGGAAACCAACTGCCGGCTCGTCCCGATCTGCAGTACCCGTCGTTCTCTCTGACCAAGCTCCGGCGCGGTAGGGCCTTCGCCCCTTGCTCGCTGTCGCAGTATGGGAAGATCCCGCCCACCTCCGCCCTCCTAGTTACATCTCGCCGACCCTCAGGTACAACTTCCTCTAGAACCGACCTTGCTCCACTGCCCATCTTCCCACGTCGCTGCATGTGGAAAATCCTGCATGTGGATCTTCTCTAGTTCTTTGCCTAAAACGTAGCTTGGCCGGCGTACTTTCCATTTTGCAATCTCGTCATCGCACCATTTTAGATAAACCAAGTGCTGCTATCTTTCCCTTAGGACAAGGAATATGCTTATTTTTGTCGACGTATGTGTCATCAACTGTTATTGGCCAGTAATTGTTTCCTTTGTACCTCTTTTTGCAAACAGGGCTATCCATTTCACCTTGTTGCTATTGCGACCTTTTGGTGAACTGCAGAAAGCACTTTTTTCTTAAGAGTGTTTTGTGTAGTTCTACTAAAATGTCACACAGGCAACGTTTCTACATTTCAGTGGGACTGCACAAAGGGAGATTGGAGTTCCTATCCTCCACATCCAACTCTGAGCCTAATCTTCTACAACAAGTAGTTAGTCTTAAGAGAGACTGCAAAGGTGACCGGCTTCTATTTGTGTGTTTATTGTTTCATCAATAGTGCCACTATTATTGTAATCACACTTACTCAATATCTTTGCAAATAGAGACACTCAGCTCTATTTTAGTGGAACTGCACAAAATGATCGAAATGTTCCATGGATCTAACAGCTCCTTTCTTTGCCAACATGTCTTGTCGATTTTTACAGAGCTAGGGGAAAGTAGCTGCCAACCAATGAACATCGTTGTCAGGAAATGAAAGCATGCCTATGGACAACATTGATCAATTTTTATTTTTTCTTTATTTGTACACCTTCTCACAACTTTGTCTTCAGTTGTGATGTAAATATCGACTCTGATCTGCGAATCATTGAGATGCATTAGCATGGAAGTTAGTAAAAAAAATTGCGAAAGAGCATGGATGTTAGTTTCCTTTGTATTTGATGGAATGTTGTAACGAGACAACCTTCCAGCAGGTAAGACACATGAAACAAAAGCTCAAAGCTTCATAGCATTGTGCAATTTCATCTCGCTGAAAAATTATGTGTACATATATTATGTAAACAAATGATGAAAGCTTGATAGCATTGCCAGAAGCCATTCTACTACTTTGTTTCACACAAAAAAGAGGCCATTCTACTTCCTGTTGCCGACATGTGGGACATCCAGCATCCGGGTCCACGTGCCATGCACCAAATTAGAGTGCACAACCGCATGGGAGAAACTCACCCCGGTTGTTGCACCGCAGTAATAATGACTAATGAGCAGTCAAATCAGAAAGCCCCACCCTTTCCCACGGTAAGTTGCTCGGACGAAGCAACCATCAATTCACTTTCTTTGAATCCGCTCCTACTACTACTACTCACCACACGCGAAGATTGGACGGTAGTAGCAGCAAAGCATCATGTATGGGGATGGTTCCAAATAACAAATATTCCCTCCCTTTCGGTGGGGCTCAGTTCAAAAATCTAAACCAATCAATGAACTACTAGGTCGTGAGCATTTATGTACGTATTAGTTGCAACGCATGCATGCGTGAGCAATACAATGACCAAGAACGTTTACATGCATTGGTTAGTTTTGTCTTGATCCTTGCACACAGCGATTTAATGCGCTTTGAAATCTAAACATGTGATTGAGAGCTACAAAATGGTAGTAATACAAAAATTTGGAGATAAGCCCTACAAACCATATGTGAGTGATCTACTGTAGCAGGACGGTTGACGGGATTAGTAGAAAGCGAAGCGCCTTTTTAGCCGGGATTTGCATCAACCTATGAAGGTGCAAAACCAAGTGTTACTACACTATACAAGTTCAAAATGAGAAACTGGACCCACTCACAGCACGCCTGTCGCGTTTTGGCCTGTCGGTCAATGCACTTCCTCTTGGCATATCACTGACATGTGGGAGCGAGTGTGAGCAAACCGACCGCAATTGATGGCAAAATGGCCAACCCGCCGCTCCTTGAGAGAGAAGAGGAGCGAGAACACTTCAGATAGGCTAGGTGTCGCACGGAGGCCAAGAAATATGGTGATAGTGTGAGGTGGGCCATGTAGTATAATAGTACATGATGTATGAATACTTCACTGGGCTGCCGTGTTTCGCACTGCTCCAGAGTAAATGTGGAGAAGATTGCTTTGTGACAGATTAAAATAAAATAAGAGTGCAGACGCTCCACCGTGCGGTTCCTAGCTCCTTCTCGGTCGTCAGAAATCATTCTTCTTCCTTTCACCGACATGTGGGACAGTCAGCATCCGGGTCCACGTGTCATGCAAGAAATCAGAGATAAGTAGTGAGTACAAGTGAGACTTAGCAACGGTCACACACGTAGGTGGAGTACGTGCAGGGACGCGGTAATAATGACTAATGAGCAGTCAAATCACACAGGCCTAGTAGTAGTACTACTACCTTTCCCATAGTAATTTGCAAAGACAATGCAACCATCATTTCAATCTTCGTTGAATCCGCTGCTACGTCCTTTTATTCAAGAAAAAACACCACACGCATATAATGGACAGTAGCAGCAAAGCATCAAGTGTATGGGGATGGTTCCAGAAAACAATATTCCCTCCCTTCCGGTTTATGGGGCTCAATTCAAAAATCTAAATGACTAAACCAACCAATGAACAACTAGATGGTGAGTGTTTACTAGTTGTACATGTAGTATTAATTGCAATGCATGCATGCGTGAGCAATACAATGACCATGTACGCATGCAACGTAACTTGCATGATATATATCTCTAACATGTGTCAAAGTTTTCCTCGAAAAACGCATTAGACCCTATTTATATGGGTAGAGGGAGTACATGCATTGGTTAGTTTTCTCTTACACTGGGCTTCCTCTTGGCATATCTCAGCGAGTGTGAGCAAACCGACCAATTGACAGCAAAATCGCCAACCCGCCGCTCCGTGAGAAAGACGAGGAGGGAGAAGGAGAAGGAGAACACATACGAGCGAGTACAATAGGGTGATGTAGGCGGACTGTACGGTGGAGCTCATTTCTATACGAAGAGGCAGCCCACGTGATAATTTAACGCATGTAGTAGTTGTTCACTTAATGGAGGGTCGGGAACCAAGTGTGAACGAATCCAAGTGCGACCATGACACGGTGGCGCATTATTTATACTACTAAATATAGTTTTGTTTCTTCAATGGCACGTACGCAATATAAAAATGATGATATGGAGAGAAAAAGGAAACCGCTCCACTATATATACATACACATAATATAGCCAGGAGCCTACACGCTTGCTTGCTGGGGTTGCTCTCTTCACACTCTCTCGCACAAAATCGTTGGTCACATATCCGGCCGGATCCCTTCCGCCGTGGGAAGGGGAGGATGTTTTGCGTAGACGCAGTCGCCATCGGCGAGGGAGAAAACCCACTGTTGGTGTGTCCCTATCTGGGGTCCCCGCCATTATCTCTCACAAAGCTCCGCCGTGGTAGCCTTCACCCCTTGCTCACTGCCGCGGTGTGGGCAGATGCCGCCTCCCACCGCCCTCCTAGTTACATCCCTACGCCCCTCAGGTACAACTTCCCCAGCTCCCCATGTCTCTCCATGTGGATCTTTCTCTACTAGTACTTCATTGTCCCGCATGTAGCTCTACCGGCTTGTATTTGTGAGTTTATGTCTCATCAAGCAGTGCCACTACTATTATTCTAATCACACTTCTTCAATATCTTTGCCAACAGGGATGCTCAGCTCGATTTTAGTGGAACTGCACAAAATGATCGGATGGTCCATGGGTTCCAGACTTCTTTCCTTCGAAAGGTTTAACCTCGCCAAGAAATTAAAGCCTGTTTAGGGTTTAGGGTTCAAGGCCTAGGGACTGCATCAATCGTTTTTCTTTATTTGTACACCTTCTCACAAATTTTGTCTTTAGTTGTGAAGTAAATATTGGCTATGATCTGTGAATCATTGAGATGCATCAACATGCATGTTAGTTTCCTTTGTATTTGATGGAATGTTGTAACGGGGCAACCTTGGAGGCAAGATACATGAAACAAAAGTTGAAAGCTTCATAGCATTGTTGTACAATTTGATCTCACTGAGAAATTATATTATGTTCTCCACTAAAGAGCTAGGTGTCGCACGGTGTCCAAGAAATATTGTGATAGTGTGAGGTGGGCCATTTACTGGCCATTTACTCACTGGGCTACCATGTTTCACACTCCTCCGGTGTAAGAGTGGAGAAAATTAGTTTTATCACAGAATAAAAAAAGAGTGCAGACGCTCTACGGCGCGGTTCCTGGATCCGAAATAATTCTACCTCCTTTCGCCGAAACGTGGGACATGCATCCGGGTCCACGTGTCATGCACCAAAGTAGAGTAGTAGTACAATGAGACTCGCCACGGTTGTATCGCCGCCGTAATAGTGACCAATGAGCCATCAAATCACATAGACCCGGCAGTAGGTTGGACGGACGAAGCAACCATCACTCTTCGTTGAATCTGCTTCTCCCGCATACAGTACAGTAGTACTACAGTAGTATTCTTTTGGAAACCACAAGTCATTATGATTGGACGATAGCACCCACTGAAAGGTAACGGTGGGCCCATCTCTCACTCTCCAGTTCTCCAGGTATATGTCCATCGCACAACCCCCTCTCTAGGCCCCTTAAAACTATGCGCACTACACATTCACTCGTGTTACTCCATTTTATCTTGTCCTCTGAATGATCTAAAGATGTCCACTACACATTCACGCAAAAAAAAGGTACGTACATCTTTCTCTTGCTCTCTCTGTCAAACCGACTTGGTGAAACTGCCCGGTCCTCGCCATTCAAATCTGGTTTCGTGTCGATGGATCGTGCCATGGAGCAAACCAAGTGTTACACTTTACAAGTTCATATAATATAAAAGCAAAAGGCGTACATTTACATCACGTCTGTCGCGTTCGCGTCTCACCCCCACACGTACGCTTGGCACACTGCTCACCGCAAACCGACTATACGCAAACTTCCCCGCCCGCGCGTCGGCTGAGTTGTACTACTATAAGAGATAGACGAGGAGGGAGAGGACAGCTAGTTGTAGCACGGACTCCCAAGAACTTTCTTGCATGCATGTTGTGGTGGGCCTTCGATAAGGTGGCATGTGCGCGTGCTAGGGCATCTCCAACCTGACCCGCAAATTTGCTCCGGCCGCGGACACTGATGCCGGAGGCTGCTATCCACCGCTGCCCGCATAGTACATTTCAATCACATTTTGAACTAAACGGCCGAAATTCATGCAAAACGGTCATATTTTCATATAAACCAGAACAGATTCATGCAAACACGTCGGATTTCATATGAATATGACGAAATTTATTACATTTCGGACATACTTCAACTAAAAGCGTAGCTCATCCGACTCTGGAGGTATAATTTCAGACATACTTCTATTCTAAACCTAATCTAAATGATTCCCCGTGTCCGACCATAAGCTCCGACAACTTAGGCTCCGGCACTTGCCTTCGCCTTCTCCAGTTCCGCCTCGGCGCTCTCCAGCTCTGCCTCTGTAGCCTCCGCCACCGTAGCTTGAGCGATTAATCGGGCGCCGATTATCAACCCGCCAAGCTTGGCTTCAGGCGGAGGGGAAGAGCGGTGGCATTCCTGGGACCCGAGCAGCGGCGACCTACCATGCACTACTCTTCCTCACTGCCGGCGGCGCCCGCGGACGTGCCAGCTTCGTGGTCGTGGCGGTGGGGCGCGGCTTCCGTGGAGCCAACAGCAATGGCGGCCATCTCCTTCTTCGGCTCCAGCGACAGTCCGTCCCAGAGAGCTATGGAGCGCGAGGAGGCCATGTTGGAGTGGTGGGGAGAGGAGAAAGGGACCGGAGGAGGATGAATGTAGCTATGGCCGGCGCTGTAGTTCATATTGCGGGCGAATGGCAATGGTGTGCGGCAGATGGATGCACGGGTGGGGCCGCAGTAGGTTCCTCTGCAACCGTGTGTCATTAATGTGGGTGTTAGACGGATGGACGGACGGCCATGGTGTCATTTGAATGCTGAGCAGTCGCATGCACCGGGAAGCGGCGCGGGCGGCGCTCTCTCGGCCGTCGCGCCGCTTCAATGCCGGTGCCGGTGACAGGTCACGTCCGCTCTGGTTGGGCATGAATGTGGCACTGATGCTCTGGAGCGGTGCAGACCGTTTCGGGCGGGAAGCACGCGCGGGAAATGGAGGGGGTTTGGGTAGGCCAGAACGGTCAGGAGCGGGCGTGGCAGCGGTCCGGCCGACCGGAAATGAGAGATGCTACACCTTCGTAAATATTGCTACGTAATTTAGGTCTCTCCCCCCTCCCCCCCACCGACAGATCGATCGATGTGACTCTAGGTCTCCCTCCCACACATAGTCACGACTCTCTGGAGACTACTCATACACACCATCTCACTGTAGGTCGATGTTTCGCTCTCTCTAACACACACACACACACACACACACACACACACACAAGCGCGCGCGCGCACACACACACTTACTCTACAGCCTCATTTGGTTCATAGGATAGGAATATCATAGGAGAGGGAAACCACAGGAAGTGAGATAAATGGAGTACGTACAAGAAGAGAAGAGGTACACGCACGCACTCTCCCTCTGACACACCCGCAAGTACACGATGGAGCGCATTTGTACACGAAGAGGCAACTTTTACGTGATAATTTGACCCTTTAACTTGTTCACTTAATAATGGAGGGTCCGGGACCACACGTGAGCGATACAAAGTGCGACCTGGAAGCGGTGGTGTGTTATTGATCGAGTTTTCTTTCCTGGTACGTTAAAAAAAGATTGCTCCGCGCGTTGTTTTTTCGGGAACGCACGTATTCTATTTGAAACCGTTGCTATGGAAAGATTTTTTTTACTCCATTGTATATGTAGGCTAGATAGGGCTTGCTTGATAGGGTTTCCCCTGTCTCACTCTCTCACCCTCTCCAAATCTAAACAAGATAACAGTGTCCACTCTATCGATCTCTCTCCTCACCGGTGGTCACAGATCCGACCGGATCCCGTTCGCTGTGGGAGGGGAGGAGGTGCAGCGATGACGTGGTCACCGTCGACGAGGGGGGAAGCCGACGTGCACTGTCCTCTCTGAGCCGGCGCCGGCGTGGACGAAGGTCCTCCGCACCCATGTTCGTTGCCGTCGTGTGGGCAGATCACGCCGCCCACATAGCCACATCTCGCCGACCTGAGGTATAACTTCTTTTGGATTTCGTGTTTCATTCTACTGGTCCAGCTCCCCACGTCGCTGCATGCGGGTTTTCTTCTACTCCCCAGCTCCCCATGTACATTAGCTAGGCTTTGTCGGCTGGTCTTTTACAACTAGAGGAAAGGCCACCCCAAGAAGACGAAAAAGTTGTCCTGGTTTATGCCTCGGTGGAGGTACATGGTTGTTCTGCGCTCACTGTCCATTGCTACTTGTAGACTGCGTTGGTATTTCCCCGAATAGGAGAGGATGATGCAGTATAGTAGAGATAAGAATTTCCCTCAATTAAGAACCAAGGTTATTAGTCCAGTAGGAGAACCAAGCAAAATTCCGTTAAACGCACCTGCACACACAAGAGCAAACACTTGCACCCAACGCAAATAAGAGGGTTGTCAATCCTCTTAGCGGTTATTTGCAAGGATTAAATCTTATAGAGATAAATAGATAAACTAAAATACTAAATAAAATAAAAGTAAATAAATTGCAGCAAGGTATTTTTGAGTTTTTAATATATGATAAAGTAGACCCGCGGGCCATAGTTTTCACTAAAGGCTTCTCTCTCGAACACATAGCATACGGTGGGTAAACAAATTACTGTTGGGCAATTGATAGAAAAGCAAATAATTATGACGGATTCATGGCAATGATCATGTATATAGGCATCACGTCCGCGACAAGTAGACCGACTCCCGCCTGCATCTACTACTATTACTCTACCCATCGACCGCCATCCAGCATGCATCTAGGGTATTAAGTATGAAACAGAGTAACGCCTTAAGCAAGATGACATGATGTAGACAAAGTAAACTCAAGCAATATGATTAAACCCCATCTTTTTATCCTTAATGGCAACAATACAAATACGTGTCATGTCCCTTTCTGTCACTGGGATTGAGCACCGCAAGATTGAACCCAACACAAAGCACCTCTCCCATTGCAAGATAAATCAATCTAGTAGGCCAAACCAAATCGATAGATCGGAGAGAAATACAAAGCTATAATAATCATGCATAAAAGAGTTCAGAGAAGACTCAAATATTTCTCATGAATAATCTGATCATAAACTCACAATTCATCAGATCCCAACAAACACACCGCAAAAGAAGATTACATCGGATAGAACTCGAAGAACATCGAGGAGAACATGATATTGAAGATCAAAGAGAGAGAAGAAGCCATCTAGCTACTAGCTATGGACCCGTAGGTCTGTGGTAAACTACTCACACATCATTGGAAGGGCAGCAAGGTTGATGAAGAAGCCCTCCGTGATCGATTTCCCCTCCGATAGAGTACCGGAAAAGGCCTCCAGATGGGATCACGGAAGAACAGAGGCTTGCGGCGGCGGAAAGGTTTTCTCTTCTGTCTCTCTGGTATATT
The DNA here is from genome assembly GCA_039707655.1 of Elymus sibiricus. Lineage (NCBI taxonomy): Eukaryota > Viridiplantae > Streptophyta > Magnoliopsida > Poales > Poaceae > Elymus > Elymus sibiricus. Next base: position 337,227,914 of record CM077666.1, read on the forward strand.
GGGAATATTTGGGAATTTATAGCGCTGGAATTAGGCCAGGAGGAGCAACGAGGGGCCCACAAGCCTGGGGGGAGCGCCCTACCCCCCTGGGCGCGCCCTCCAGGCTTGCCGCCTCCTCGTGGTTCTTCTGGTCTTCTCCTGAAGCTTCGTGGGTCTCTTCTGGTCCAGAAAAAATTAATCCAAAGTTTTTTTTCTCATTTGGACACTTTTTGATAATGATTTTCTGAAAAGGCAAAAACAAGCAGAAAACAGCAACTGGCACTGGGCACTGGGTTAATAGGTTAGTCCCAAAAATGATATATAATGGCATATAATTGCATATAAAACATCCAAGATTGATACTATAATAGCATGGAACAATCAAAAATTATAGATACGTTGGAGATGTATCATCCATATGCCCCTATTGCTGCTGCTAATCTAATATCACTGGTAAAATGAACCAATGCCCATGTTAAAGTGATGTCCCTTTTAAGTAATGTTGTTATCAATCTAGCTGCCAACGTGTTCAAGGCATTGCTACATATAAATACGAAATCCACCAAGATATGCATGACATTGCTCGATTTCAGTGGAACTGCACACAAAAAATCAGCTGGTTAATCCAGCACGAGGTTCCATGTCAATGTGCAAAGTGATGACAAACCCCGCCCTTTACACAGTCATAGGCATTTGTTATTTTGGGATGGGAAAACCTTGTCAAAGTTTGCTCATTGATGTTAGCAAGAAGACATACATTTGATATTTTGGAATGGGAAAACCTTGTCAAATTTTGCTCATTGATGTTGGCAGGAAGACTTGCATTTGATATTTTGGAATGGGACCCCCTTTGCTGCGAGCAGCATCGATCGATTTTTCTTTCTTTGTATGTCTTTAGTTGTGAAGTAAATATTTGCTCTGATATGTGGATCATTGAGATGCATAAGCATGCATGTTGACTTATATATGGTAATCTTATGAGTTTGTTCTGAATGTTGTCTATGATTTGCCTGCGTATGAGTTTGATTGCAATGTTGAACTTCGAATGTTGTGGCACACGGCATGATGATGCAGGGTGTAGCCACGCTAAAAAGCTGCTCAAGCTTTATGGTCCGTGTGAAACTGCGGCAAACGAGCTGATCACCGTGCTCCTTTAGAATAAAATTTAGTAAAGTGCCCATGTGGAGCCACAGCGTCATCAAGCGTACTTGGAAGGTCTAGATGCTGGTTTAGTTTGTGCGCTTAATAGTTCATCGTCTTACTGTTTCATGCATAGCCTATGTTTTAAAATATTTCCCGTAAGCACGCATGAACCTGTTTGCTTATCTGTTACCTACTATAAAAAATATTTTTTTGTCAATTCAATGAGCAGTTAGAAATGAGAGGAAGCGCTAGTGCATACACTCTTACGACCGAAGAGTACGAAACATGGCCCACCAGTTTATTGAAGCCCAATACAAAGAGCCCATATTTACTGGGAGAGAGGCGCTCACATGGCGGTCCAGTGACTGACGCTCACGTGATGGCACTACAACAAAAATACCACGTATGGTCGCTTTTCCTGGGTCGTTTTTTTATTCGTCTCTATGCCCTTGAACACTAGCAACCTAAAGACACTTTTTAAGACGTTTACGCAGCGCCACAAACTTTTTATTGTAATTAGCCTTCAAACAAATAAGTATTTAATTTTAATTAACTTAGAGACGATTTGTGAGACGTTTTAATGTGTGTCTCTGTTCTTAGAGACGATTTGTGAGACATTTTAATGTGCGACTCTGTTCTTCCAGACGATTTATGAGACGTTTTAATGTGCGACTCTATTCTGAAGAAAACTTTGAATACTCATATTTTCGTAACTCGGATAGATATTAAAATTAGCTGTACTAAACTTTGAATAATACTTTGTTATTTGATTGTCACGTTAATCATCCCCTCTATAATGTTCATTTGTGTATATTGTGAATTCCTCTATGTACGATGAAAGCAGGTACGATTTTCACACGACGCAATCTGATCAGTCGTCGTATGGCAGGGCTGATGTATATTATTTTACCTCTTTGTGACATGCAACTCCCTAAAAAGAAAAAGATATACGAGCAGCTAGCACCGCCGCCCCTCGGCACCTCGGCACCAGCGGCCGGCCTCCCGCCTCCGTTTGGCCCCACCAGAACTCTCAAGCCGTCGTCGCTCGCCCGCTCCCATAGATCTCACACCGTTGCGCTCCCCAAGACAGAGATCTATTTTTTCTAAAATGATCGGGAGTACAAGAATTTTTCTTTTTCTAGAAAATTATTCACAATTTCGATAAATGTTTGAAATTTCCAAAAGTTGTTCAAAATTAAAAAAATGTTCACAAATTTCGAAAAAACTTTATCTTATCCGAAAAATGTTATTTTCTAAAAAAGTTATTCACCATATTCAAAAAATGTTCAAAAGAATTAAAAAATATTATCTACCGCTACAGTTTGTTCTCATTATTTTACGTTGTGAATCCGTCACTGATCAACATCAACTCATGTGGCTAGCAACTCTCAGTTACCAAGGGGCTGTTTGGTTGCTACCCTGAGAGGAATTTGCCTGGCCAGGAGCAAGCCTGACAATTGCTCGCACCTTGTTTGGTTGGTGCCTGAGCACCATTCGACTAGCCTGACCTGAGCATCTCCGGCACGTAGTTAGCCGGAGCCAGGCCACCAAAATAGGAGGCCTGACTCAGGTGGAGCAATCAGTGCGCGCATGTATGCACTCTAAACTGTGTGAGTATTATTTTAATATTGACCAGGCTCAGGGAAGGCTTTAGGAATGAACCAAACAACATTTATTCAGGCTGCCTGGCAGGATGAAGTCACGAGAATCTCTAGCGTCTGTCAGGCGCTCAATTTTTTCAGGCAAGTAGCTCAGGTAGCGAACCAAACAGCCCCCAACTGTAGGTGGCATGTTCGATACCGTTCAAGTGTGCGGCCTCAATGGGTCGGCCCAGTCGTGCGAATATCCTCCAATTTGACGCAATCAGCGTCAAATGGCAGGTCCCCTATAGCTATATATCGTCCATTGCGGGGCGAGTTCGGTCTCGCCTCCGGCTTGTGCCCTACTGGATCGGCCCTTTTTCAATAGCATGGTTTTTCTGTTTACCTGTTTTGCAGGGTTTTCTTCGGTTTTCCTTCATTTTTTTTCATTTTTTCTATTTTCCTTCGGTTTTTCTTCGGTTTCCTTGGTTTTTCTTCGTATACATTTTTTCTGGGTTTCTTTTTTCTTTCTCGATTTCCTATTATTTACCTTGTTTCTTTCATTGATTTTCTATGATATACTTTGTTTCTTTCATCGGTTTTCTTAGTTTTTTTATTACATGTGTACTTTTATTTCATACTTATTGTACATTTTTCATATACAACATGAAAACAAATTCATACATGTTTAACATTTTTCAAATACATGACTAATTATTTTTTAAATATATGTATTAATGTTTACTTCTTTTTATACATACTGAACATTTTTCATATTGCTAAAAAAAATTATACATGTTAAGCATTTTCAAATATATTTTTTTACCTTTTTTCATACATACTATACATTTTTTATACATATGAAACATTTCTTATACACTTTTAACATTTTCAAATACATGATTTCCACTATTTACAATATATGTTTGATGTCTATTTCTTTTTCATACACATTATTATTCTTTTTGTATACACCATAAACATTTTTTATACATGTTTAACATTTTTTAGTACATGACTACGTTTTTCAAACACATGTTTACCTTATGTATACATATTGTACTTTTTTTGTATACATTAGTAACATTTATTTTGTATACGTCAGGAACAACTTTTTATACACTTTAATATTTTAAATATATGATTATATTTTTTTCAAATATATTTTTTGATGTCTAACTTTTTCGTACATGTTGTACATTTTTTGTACACACGACAAACATTTTTTTATACACGTTTAACATTGTTTGTACACTGCTACAATTTGTTTTCAATACATAATGAACACTTTAAAAGAAGTAAAAACTAATACTGTACCAGGAAAACCAAGAGAAAAAATCGGCCAAGAAACAGAAAAACCACATGAAAAACTGATCTAAAAAAACAAAACTGTGCATGTGTTTGTTAGATGCGCCTGGGGCATATAGTCGCGTGCACTGGGCTTCCCATCTGACAGTGCGTTGTAGGCGACATGTTATAGGGATCACACGAGCAATACATAGGCGCTCCCCACACAAAGGACCAACGCAACAGGTGGCTCCTATTTGGCGTGCAGGTCCCTACCGAGCGACCTGCCGTGTACCCAACACACACGCTATATTCTTATGGCCTGGCCCATGGTTTTGGGATGTTTCTAGAACCTTTCCAAAACAATTTTTTTCCTTTCGGTTATTTCTTTTTTCCTTTTTTTCTTTCTCTTTAACTTTTTTTCTTTTTTTTTTCCTTTTTATTTTTATTTTTCTTTCTTCTATTAATTCATTTTGAAATTTTCATTAATTTTTTATACTTATTATCGATTTTCGATTATCTTTTAAATTTTAGAACATTTTGCGAAATCGTGAACATTTTTTGAAATCATGAAAAAAAACAAATACATGACCCTTTTTTTTGAATCGCCAACATTTTTTGGAACATGGCAACAATTGTTTTGAACCAGCGAATATTTTTTAAAATTTGGGAAGAAAATTTGAAATTCAGGAACATTATTTGTTTTTGACAAAACATTTTTTTGGAGTTCGTGAACACTTTTTGAATTTTGTGCATATTTTTGAAATTTTTGAACAATTCAAATTCCTGAACATTTTTTATTATTGTGAACAATTTTAATTATTATGATTTTTTTATTATTGTGAACAATTTTTATTATTATGCATATTTTGAATATTTTTTAGAAATTTAACAATTTTTTTTGAATTTGTGAAAAAAAATGAAATAGAATTTTTTTTTAATCCATGAGCTTTTATCATTTATTTGAATATGTGAACATTTTTCAAAATCACGAACGTTGTAGGATTTCTCGAACATTTTTCAAAACCATGAATATTTTCTGAATTCATGAACATTTTATGATTTTTACACTTTGTTTTTTGAAATTCACAATTTGTTTTGAAATTCAGAACTTTTTTGAAATCCTGGATTATTTGAAAAAAGAAAAACACAGAAAAAAGAAAAATCAAAATGAGAAAAAAGTGGGCATCCTGCCCCGTACATGGGCTGGCCAAAAAGGGCAGGGGTTAGCTGGGGCTGCTAGTTCGCTCGATCACTGGCACGCAGGTCGCCAAATAGGGGGTCCCAACGCAACGGGAGCGCACGTGTGACATGCGCCAAAATGTTGACACTTCGCACATGGCACCCCCTCTGGTTGGGCCAGCCCATTCCCCTCTAGCAAATCGAGTGTCATAGCACTTGACACTCTAGCAAACCGATTTTTTCAAGCACTTTTTTACATTCAGTTTTTCAAGAAAACATGATAAAATGTATTTTCAAATGTGAAAAATTCAATTTTTTGAGAAAATTCTTCAAACAAACGAACATTTTTTTAATGTTTAATCATTTTTATGAAATGCAAAAAAAATTGAAAAAGTGAGATTTTATTTTTGAAAAGGAGAGAACCTTTTTTGGACCTTTCGACATTTTTTTAAAATTGAATAAATTCTGAATACACAGGAATGCACTCCCATGGCAGGAATTCTGTGCAGACGGAAGTGAGGTGACCTAGCTTACTACAACGCTCGTAGAAAGCTTGGAGGCATCGAACAGGAAGATCCTTAGAAGATTTACAGATAGGGCAAGTGCAAAAGTTCTTACTAGGATGCACTTGAGTAGAGTTCTTTTTTCCCTAAGGACGACAAGGTGGTGGGGATAGTTGACGACCACCGTTGTTGCCGCTAGAGCTGGACGAGGGTTGGGATTTCTCCACCCAAAAGCCCCAAGACTTGGGATCTCGGTGGTCCACCGCTGCCGCCGCATCCCAGCGCGACGTGTCGTCAGAAGCCGAGGCGACGTTGGATGAGGAAGTGTTGTTGTGGTCGCCACCGTCGTCGCGTTTCCAAGAGTACTTGCTTCGGTCGCGGTCGACACGGCCTGCTCTGCGACCAGCTCCTCAGCCAGCTCCACGGCCAACATATCCCGCTTCTAAGGCCTCGCGTCGGTCACCGCGGAAGTCGCGCCCCTCAGCGCCTGCCATGGCAGGAACCGCCGCAACGTCCGCGAAGGATCTGGAGCCGCCCTTCACCTTGCCCTGCCGCCACGAGAAAGGAAGGATGAGGCCTGGATCTAGGGTTTTTTGCCGCCACCCCGACCACGTGGAGGCCTGGGCCCACGACCGGTCCAGGACCACCGCGGAGACGTCGGCACCACATCAGCAACCAGCTGGTCAATGCGTCCACGCGTAGGAGGTTATCATCCAATACCTCGCGTAGTTTTTCTCTAATTTCAGTTGAACAGACGAAATATCGCCTAGTTTATGTAAATATATGTCAAACTTTTATCCGGTTTGCATGAAACTCGTTTGGTTTGCGTGGAATTTCTTCATGTGGTTCAATTTACGCTCGAAATGTGCGCGGACATTTAGGGTATAGTGTTGAATGAACGGCTCCCGTATGCGTGTCCATATAAGTTCGAAATGTACGCGGACATTTAAGTTTGATCCTTTTGGCGAAAAGAACAAAGAGTACAGATTTATCCAATAAAATAAACACCTCAAAAAAAAATTATCCATATATGTAGTTTGGTTACCAAATAACCAAACACCTTTTGGCGCTCCCAAACTATTTCCACTTAACCAAATAACCAAAATTAGACGTTCCCAGACTAATTTCGCTCTAAAAAAATTTTGGCGCTACAAATTGTTTTCTTTGCCGCGCAAACTCCCGTGTTTCTCTTTTCTATCTCCATATATCACCTAATATTTTTCCTCAGCGCCAACTCCCCCACCTCCCCATTATCCAACCTCCAGATTCCAATCTGCGTCGCCATCACCATCCCTCGCGCCGCCCAATCCAGCACCCCGCGCGGTGGCAGCCTCACCCTCACGAGCTGCCCTCCGCCGCTAGGTCCGCCCGCCGCGGACTCCCGGTTTCCTCCATGAACAAGCTCGCTACTTGGACCCGCCCGGCCCGTCAACGTCCGTCGTCATCACCGTCAAGAAGTCGTGCTCCTCCCGACCTCGTCCTCACCATCACGAAGCCGCATCCACGCCGGTCTCATCCTTCACCCGAGGTTCCACCGCGTGTTCCGTCGATTCACCGCCCCGCAAGCAGCTCTCGCCTCCATCCAGCATGTGCAACCTCCACCACATCAAGCAGGTGATCCCTTGATTCCCATAGCCCCTACGGTTTTATCATTAGATCAACCAAAGTGGCCTCGTTCATTTATGCATCTCAAGTCTCGATCCTCTTCTCCTTTGTCTCGCTACTTCCTTCCTGTAGGCAATGCACACTAAGTGTTTGTTGAATTGTTTGCTTGCCTAGAATTCAATTCTGACAGATTTTCTTAAAAATATTTGAGCAACTGTTTGGTCCTATCAAATTTTACATGGCAAGACTCAACAGTAGTACAAGTGGTGTTAGATAGACTAGCCAAATAACCTCACAGTCCATTTACGCTGGAGCATAAAACATGATATTGTTTGGTTGTGCAGGCTGCAACGTACTCTGTTATTTTGTAGTAATTTTATTATGTCCTATTTCCTCTCTCATCTTTGTGCAGTACCACTATTTCGTTAGTTTTGATTCAACTAGATTTTCTTCAGATATCTTGTATTTTATAGCTTCATCATTGTCTACCCGAGACAGATATTCCTGGTACTGCAAAAGCTTTGTTGGAACCTCCTAGCATTCCCTTTTCAATTACATGGCTTGTATAGGCCATTTTTGCCGGAAGATCACCTTATTAATGGCTGGAATCCAATCTGTACCATTTGCTAGAAGTAGATTCTCTTTAAAAATATGTACCAATATGTTTCTATCCAACCTGTACCATTTGCTAGAAGTAGATTCTCTGTATCATCAATTTGTATCAATATGTTTCTATGCACGACCTTAACATATGATTTTAATATTGTTTGGAAAAGATATTATGTTGAGGATACCTCGACGGCTTCGAAGCCTAAACATAACGGATGAGTTTCTCAGGGACTGCCTTTTGTTCAGCATTCTGAGAAAGAAGGAAATGTTCAATTTGCACTGCGTGCGGGATCGAGGAGATAGGTCTAGAGGGGGGGGGGGTGAATAGACTCTTAACCAGCCAAAGGTGCAGTTTTTAATTTCTCTTGGAACTTACGCAGATTTTGGCACAAGTTAAGATCACTCCAATACTTTCTACACATGCATATCTAGAGATTAAGCAACGGAAATAGTAAAGCATGCAAAAGTAAGGAATGTAAAGGGTAGAGTATGGAAGATCAAACGCAATGATGACACGGTGATTTTTGGCGTGGTTCCGATAGGTGGTGCTATCGTACGTCCACGTTGATGGAGACTTCAACCCACGAAGGGTAACGACTGCGCGAGTCCACGGAGGGCTCCACCCACGAAGGGTCCACGAAGAAGCAACCTTGTCTATTCCACCATGGCTTACGTCCACGAAGGACTAGCCTCACTCGGGGTAGATCTTCACGGAGTTGGCGATCTCCTTGCCCTTACAAACTCCTTGGTTCAACTCCACATCATGTCGGAGGCTCCCAAGTGACACCTAACCAATCTAGGAGACACCACTCTCCAAAAGGTAATAGACGGTGTGTTGTTGATGAACTCCTTGCTCTTGTGCTTCAAATGATAGTCTTCCCAGCACTCAAACAACTCCTCACAGATTTGGCTATGGTGGAAGAAGGATTTGAGTGGAAAGCAACTTGGGATAGGCTAGAAATCTAGATTCAAATGGTAGGAATGGAATAGCTTGATCTCAACACATGAGTAGGTGGTTCTCTCTCAGAAAATGTATGGTGGAAGTGTAGGCACGTTCTGATGGCTCTCCTTACTAAGAAGGAGGTGGTGGAGGGGTATATATAGCCTCCACACAAAATCCAACCGTTACACACTTTTGACCCAACTCGGTGGCACCGAAACCATAATCTCGGTAGCACCAAACTGTGTAAAAGATATGAACGTTAGGAATCTCGGTGGGACCGATACGAACAACTCGGATGGACCGAAGTGCAATGGCTAGGGCAAACCTCATCTCGGTGGCACCGATTGCATCAACTCGGTAGAACCGAAGTGAAGCAATAAGGCAACAGAGAGTTGGCAAGCCATCTCGGTGAGACCGATTTGCAAAACTCGGTGAGACCGAAGTGAGTGCAAACGATTACAGAGAGTTGGCAAGGCCATCTCGGTGAGACCGAGATCTATTTCGGTGGATCCGATTTGTTAGGGTTTTGGCAGTGGCTAAGTCTAGGTGAACTCGGTGGGGCCGGATAGGAAATTTTGGTGGGGCCGAGTTGGAATGTGGGTTTTGGACATCTTTGGATAGAGAGAGTGGTTGAGGGTTTAGGAGTACTGTCACTAAGCACTTGAGCAAAAAGACCATTAGGCAACACCTCATCCCCTTTTAATAGTATTGGCTTTCCTATGGACTCAATGTGATCTTGGATCACTAAACCAAAAATGTAGAGTCTTGATCTTTTGCCAATCCTTGTCCTTAGCATTTTGAAGGGATTCCACATCCTCTTGTCCCTGCCACGTCGTTGTTGAGCTTGTCTGAAATTCACTAGATAAAAACATTAGTCCAACAATATGTATGTTGGCATAAATTACCAAAACCACCAAGGGAGCAAGTGTGCTTTCAATCTCCCCCTTTTTGGTAATTGATGACAACATACATCAAAGCTTCAAATACAGATATAGCAGAGGTATGTATGAAAGCTTTGAAGGAAACATGTAACATGTATGAACTCCTCTGAACTCCCCCTGAAGAGGTGCATATAACGTGATGATATCTCAAGGGAAATATACATGCAACATGTATCTTGGCTATATGCATCAGAGCAATATATATGACATTTAGGTATCCACATGTTCATAATTGTCTTCTTGGAAACAATATGTACTAGCAAGAGGTCAATATTGTTCATGAGTGTAATGCATATATTTATCTTGAAGTTCTTGATTAAGTACCTGAAGAAATACACTCGAGAAAACAAGGTTAGATAACACAAGATAATTTCTTCAAGAAAAGACACAAGATCAACAAGAAACCAAGATTGGGATGACATGTAGAATAGAGTATCACTAGGTGAAAACTTCTTTGAAGCAGACATGTCCCCAAAAGAAAGAAATAGTTGTCTCCCCTTAAAGAACTTCCTCTCCCCCTGAATCTGATATTGGATATTGGGAGTAGGTAGGGTGAGAGAACTAACCAAAGAACAAGCTAATCATGTTTCTTCCCTCTTAGAAACATGTAACATTCTCTCCTCTCGTAAGGTGCATCTTTTTGTAGTGATAAGCTTTGATGTATTCCTCTCTCCCCCTTTGACATCAATTTCCAAGAAGGGACTTCAAGGTTATTGATCAAGTGGGCTTGGTCCTTGAGAAACACATCTAGCCATTGAGTGGCTCTAGATGCAAGTAGAGGATAAGAATCATTGAGTGGAGCTGGAGCAGAAAATTTCAGGAAAAATTTGACAGAAATTCCCTTAGAGCAGCAAAATCGGTGGCACCGAGTTGAATCAATTCGGCGGAACCGAGTTTGATGCAATGGAACATTTTGTCAACTCAGCTCACTAGGCAAAGGAATTCTCACAAAGATTTGCAATGAATTAACTGCGAAACTGGCTAAAAGAAAATAAACTCACAAAAGAAGCAAAGAAACGTCTAGATGAAGTTTTTTTTGTTGAAAAGAAACACTCTAGCAAGAAGAGAAATAACAAAGGAAACACTAGAGAACTTCATCTAGATGGGTCGGCGACTAAGTCACCTATGTTTGAGTATATTGACTTAGGAGTCAAGTGAGAACACTTGATCATAGGTCATACTCATCGTTTAAGCTCAAAATGGGGTTGCCATTTTTCCTTTAAGCATTTCAATGTGTTCACATCTTGTTGAGTTGCTTTAGCTCATGTCTTTGAGTAAAGCTTCTCCAATATGTGAGAACTTACATTGGGATTTTGTGGTGACGTCCATCATGTAGTTGAACTTGAAGTGGATGCTCAAGAGTTGAAGATGGGAGCGATCCTATCTTTTGTAGTTCATCTTCCTACATGGGTTAGCTTTGCAAGGAACAACATGTATACCCAAAATGACAAGAATGAAGCATATCTCAAGAATTTGTCAAAGGATATGTTTAGGTTGTCTTGTTCCTTGTTCCTCCATCAATTGTTGATACTTGGGTCATATAAGATTGCTTATGATAAGAGTGTGACGCAATCTTGTGGCATGAAGCTTGTCCAAGTACCTACAAAAGGTTAGATACAATACAAGGGAGCAAAATGTCCAAGATATAATATGATCATGAAAGGTATCATGGATTAGTCAAGAATGCTCATGCCCTTGTATGCATCCACATGAACCTCTAGTTCACGTTTGAAGCATCTATGATGTTCAACTCACTTCTCAAGTGACAAACACTTTCTCATCAAGGGGTTTGTTAAAGATGTCCACCAATTGTTTGTCGGTACGAACATGTTTAAGGTCAATGTCACCTTTCTCAACATGATCTCGAATGAAGTGGTGACGAACCTCAATATGCTTTGTTCGAGAATGTTGCACGGGATTGTGTGCTATCTTAATAGCACTCTCATTGTCACATAGTAATGGTACATGTCTCACACGCACACCATAGTCTTTAAGAGTTTGTGTCATCCATAGTAATTGAGCACAACATGATCCCGCGGCAATGTATTCCGCTTCGGCAGTAGATAGAGATACGGAATTTTGTTTCTTGGAGGACCAAGACACAAGAGATCTACCAAGAAATTGACATGTACCCGACGTGGATTTTTTGTCAACCTTGTCTCCGGCATAGTCCGAATCGGAGTAGCCAACAAGATTAAAAGAAGATCCTTTGGGATACCATATGCTAAAGTTTGGTGTATGTATCAAGTATCTCACAATTCTTTTCACTGCCTTAAGGTGACACTCTTTTGGTGCCGCTTGGTATCGTGCACACATGCACACACTTAGCATAATGTCGGGACGGGAGGCACATAGATATAGCAATGAACCAATCATAGATCGATAAACCTTTTGATCAACAGGTTTGCCATCCTTGGCCAAGTCAAGATGTCCACTCGTGGGCATGGGAATTTTCATACCTTTACATTCTTGCATGTTGAACTTCTTGAATAAGTCCTTGGTATACTTTGTTTGAGAAACAAAGGTACCTTCCCTAGTTTGCTTGATTTGCAAACCCAGAAAGAATTTGAGTTCACACATCATAGACATCTCGAACTTTTCCGACATCAATCTTCCAAACTTTTCACTAACAGAGGGGTTAGTAGATCCAAAGATAATATCATCAACATAAATTTGGCATACAAATAATTCTCCATTAACCCTCTTAGTGAACAAAGTTGAATCAATCTTCCCAATCTCAAAACCTTTTTCAAGAAGAAACTTTGTCAAGCATTTGTACCAAGCTCTAGGGGATTGTTTAAGACCATAAAGAGCTTTACGGAGTTTGTACACATGATTAGGTTTCTTGGGATTCTCAAAACCGGGAGGTTGTTTAACATACACTTCCTCCTAAATTTCACCATTTAAGAAAGCACTTTTAATATCCATTTGGTAAAGTGTGATATCATGATGATTGGCATAAGCAAGTAAAATACGAATGGACTCAAGTCTTGCAACGGGGGCATAGGTCTCACCATAGTCCATACCTTCGACTTGTGTGTAACCTTGTGCTACGAGACGAGCCTTGTTGCGTACAACTTGTCCATCTTCATCTTGCTTATTCCGAAACACCCATTTGGTTCCAATGACATTTTGCTCTTCCTTAGGCTTCTCAACCAATGTCCACACTTGGTTTCTCTCACAGTTGTGTAGCTCTTCGTGCATTGCATTCACCCAATCGGGGTCCTTGAGAGCGTCTTCTACCTTCAAGGGTTCAATACTAGAGATAAATGAGTAATGCTCACAAAAGTTAGCTAAACGAGATTTAGAGCGAGTGATTCTTCCGGATTGGATATCTCCAAGTATTTGTTCGATGGGATGATCCTTGTCGATTCTTGCTCTAACTCGAGGTAGCTTCTTCTTGGGTTGTGGTGAGGCTTCCTCATCATCATCATCTTCTTCTTCTTCGTTGATGTTGTCGTTGTTCGCTTGTGGAGGTGGAGAAGGAGGTTGAGGTGGATCATCTTGTTGCACTTCCTCATTCCCATCGTCTTGACGTGTTCCACTTGTGGATGCCTCCATATCAACTTGTCGTTCACCTTGATGTGAAGTTGGGGCTTCCACTTGAATAGACGAGGTACTTTCCTTTACTTCCACGGGGCGAATCTTGCCAATGGACAAGTCTTGGATTGCTTCCGATGGTTCTTGATCTCCTACATCAAGTGGCAATTGCTCGACTTGCGAGCCGCTAGTCTCATCAAACTTCACATCTACCGTCTCTTCAACTTTTCGAGTGAAGTTGTTGTAGACACGGTAAGTGTGAGAGTTCGATCCATAACCAAGTAGGAAACCTTCATGAGATTTAGGAGCAAATTTTGAACGACAATGCTTATCAAGAATGTAACATTTTGAGCCAAATACTCAAAAGTATCCAACTTGTGGTTTGTTACCGGTGAGCAGTTCATACGCCGTTTTACCAAGAAGCTTGTGAAGGTAAAGTCGATTTGTTGCATGACAAGCTGTTTCAACCGCTTCCACCCAAAAATGTCTTGGCGTCTTGTATTCATCAAGCATTGTTCTCGCCATCTCAATAAGTGTCCGGTTCTTCCTCTCAACAACTCCATTTTGTTGAGGTGTGTACGTAGCTGAGAACTCATGTGAAATACCCTCCTCATCAAGAAAGGTGTCCACATTGGTGTTCTTGAACTCCGTTCCGTTGTCACTCCGAACCTTCTTGATCTTCACTTCAAATTGGTTTTGAGCCTTTCTTGCAAAGTTCTTGAAGATCTTTTGTACCTGCAATTTGTCATCAAGAAAGAACACCCACGTAAATCTGGAAAAATCGTCAACAATGACCAAACCGAAAGAGTTACCACCAAGACTCTTATAGGAGTTGGGACCAAAAAGATCCATATGAAGTAGCTCGAGTGGTCTTCTTGTGGTCATAATGTTCTTCACGGGATGGCTTCCTCCAACTTGTTTTCCTGCTTGGCAAGCACTACAAAGTCGATCTTTGTCAAATATAACATCTTTCACTCCAAGAATGTGATCTCCTTTAATAAGTTTATCAAGGTTACGCATGCCAACATGTCCAAGTCTTCTATGCCATAACCAACCCTTAGAAGATTTAGCAATTAAGCATGTACGAGGTTGGGCTCTCTTAGTGAAATCAACAATGTATAGATCACCTCTACGAATGCCGGTAAAGACCATATTATGATTATCTTGGCGAAACACTTGGCAATCTACTTTGGTAAATAGAACATTAAAACCAAAATCGGCTAGTCTAGATACGGAAAGAAGATTGTAACCAAGAGATTCAACAAGCATAACATTTTGTATGGAGCTATCATTGGATATGGCCACCTTACTAAGGCCAAGTACCTTACCCTTGGAGTTGTCTCCAAAAGTCACATACTTGCGTGGACCATCATTTTTAGCAAGCTCACGAAACATGTCTCTATCTCCGGTCATGTGATCGGTACAACCGCTATCAAGAATCCACTCTTTTCCTCCGGCCATATAATTTCGGAGATTTGCCATAAGACTGAGATTCCTCATGGTCTTCTCGAATTCAATATCAAACTCTTCATCCTCATCATAGTAGCCATGCTTAACATCTTCATCATCATGCGTGTGATCATTACCTAGGGTAATAGATTCATTAGATTCATGATCATGACAATGTTCAGGTTTATGACTTCTAATGGCTTCCATGATAATGTTACTAATAGTTCTAACATCTCCTTTGGCACGCATAAGATCACGAAGCTCAAACAAGCAATCATCAAACTTAGGATCACTAGGACTCATCTTGTGAAAAGCAACAGCCTTATGAAGAATCTTATCGAGACTCTTTAAAGAGTAATCGGGATATCGCTTTTCTAAGTCATGCCATAGAGTATAAGCACATTCAAAGTTTTGCATACAACCAAGCACAACCTTAGGTAATCCTCTAATGATAAGATTGACGGTTCTAAGATTACGAAGCATGTCAATTTCCTCTTCATGAGTAGGATGCAAGGGATCAATAGGGGGCACATAAGGATTATGAATATACTTGCTCAAGTTAAATTCATCAAGGATATCAAGCATTTCATCCTTCCAAAAGTTGTAATACTCCCCATTGAGAATAGGCACTCTACGTCTAAGACTCCCAACGTAGACACATCCATCTCCCTCCAATGGTGATGAAACCAAGGCAATGGAGACCAAAGCTCTGATACCAATTGCGGGATCGAGTAGATAGGTCTAGAGGGGGCGTGAATAGACTCTTAACCAGCCAAAGGTGCAGTTTTTAATTTCTCTTGGAACTTACGCAGATTTTGGCACAAGTTAAGATCACTCCAATACTTTCTACACATGCATATCTAGAGATTAAGTAGCGGAAATAGTAAAGCATGCAAAAGTAAGGAATGTAAAGGGTAGAGTATGGAAGATCAAACGCAATGATGACACAGTGGTTTTTGGCGTGGTTCCGATAGGTGGTGCTATCGTACGTCCACGTTGATGGAGACTTCAACCCACGAAGGGTAACGGCTGCGCGAGTCCACGGAGGGCTCCACCCACGAAGGGTCCACGAAGAAGCAACCTTGTCTATTCCACCATGGCTTACGTCCACGAAGGACTAGCCTCACTCGGGGTAGATCTTCACGAAGTAGGCGATCTCCTTGCCCTTACAAACTCCTTGGTTCAACTCCACATCATGTCGGAGGCTCCCAAGTGACACCTAACCAATCTAGGAGACACCACTCTCCAAAAGGTAATAGACGGTGTGTTGTTGATGAATTCCTTGCTCTTGTGCTTCAAATGATAGTCTTCCCAGCACTCAAACAACTCCTCACAGATTTGGCTATGGTGGAAGAAGGATTTGAGTGGAAAGCAACTTGGGATAGGCTAGAAATCAAGATTCAAATGGTAGGAATGGAATAGCTTGATCTCAACACATGAGTAGGTGGTTCTCTCTCAGAAAATGTATGGTGGAAGTGTAGGCACGTTCTGATGGCTCTCCTTACTGAGAAGGAGGTGGTGGAGGGGTATATATAGCCTCCACACAAAATCCAACCGTTACACATTTTTGACCCAACTCGGTGGCACCGAAACCATAATCTCGGTAGCACCGAACTGTGTAAAAGATATGCACGTTAGGAATCTCGGTGGGACCGATACGAACAACTCGGATGGACCAAAGTGCAATGGCTAGGACAAACCTCATCTCGGTGGCACCGATTGCATCAACTCGGTAGGACCGAAGTGAAGCAATAAGGCAACAGAGAGTTGGCAAGCCATCTCGGTGAGACCGATTTGCAAAACTCGGTGAGACCGAAGTGAGTGCAAACGATTACAGAGAGTTGGCAAGGCCATCTCGGTGAGACCGAGATCCATTTCGGTGGATCCGATTTGTTAGGGTTTTGGCAGTGGCTAAGTCTAGGTGAACTCGGTGGGGCCGGATAGGAAATTTTGGTGGGGCCGAGTTGGAATGTGGGTTTTGGACATCTTTGGATAGAGAGAGTGGTTGAGGGTTTAGGAGTATTGTCACTAAGCACGTGAGCAAAAAGACCATTAGGCAACACCTCATCCCCTTTTAATAGTATTGGCTTTCCTATGGACTCAATGTGATCTTGGATCACTAAACCAAAAATGTAGAGTCTTGATCTTTTGCCAATCCTTGTCCTTAGCATTTTGAAGGGATTCCACATCCTCTTGTCCCTGCCACGCCGTTGTTGAGCTTGTCTGAAATTCACTAGATAAAAACATTAGTCTAGCAATATGTATGTTGGCATAAATTACCAAAACCACCAAGGGAGCAAGTGTGCTTTCAGGGCACTAGAAGAAAATGTAGAAAACATGACAAATGAGTTTGCTATGATGCGTTCATTCCTGAAGTGAAAATTCCCCGGAAAGGATAGGAGAAATGGATTTGTAACCGCGGGAAGTGATGAAGTTGGTATCTAAACCACATTTCTTTCTACAAAGATAAAAGTATGAGTATTAATATATTATTACCATGTTCTTGTTTCAGGTTGATCTCAACGAAAGAGTTGTTGGCAATGACGTCCCAAATGAATCACATAACATAGTTGAAGAATCACCTGGCAATATGCTCCACTGAGTGCTATGTAGGTGATGTAATAGTTTCTTCACTAATAAATATTCTAGTTTATTCTCATACTTAAAAACAATTGTTCGCCACAAGTTGCAGGAAGCACATCCTAGCAATTGTGTGAGAACCAAAGAGTGCCACACCGGTTTATTGTTACTACATGAAAAACGGTTGCTAATGTGTGTGTGTGTGTGGGCGCATAAATTTCTCTTTTTTTATTCAAAAATGCCTATGTTTTGTATAAGTTTACTTACAACTGAACTGAACCTCAAATGTAGAAATCACACATTGAGAAGTCTGATAGGGCCAATCAAGGAAGTGCAGAATCAACTTTACCGGACAAGCATATCACTACCCAGGAATTGCATCCTAGCTTTTCTGCGTGAACCAAAGAGGATTGCAATGGTTTATCTTTACCACACATGGTTGCTAAGGTGCGCATGTGCATAAATCTCTGCTTCGTTATCAAAGATAGCCTATGTTTTGTGTATGTTTACGTAGTACTGAACCGAACCTCAACTATAGAAAGCACACATTAAAAAGTTTGATAGGGCCAATCAAGGTTGTGCAGAATCAACCAAAGACGGTTACACCAATTTATCTTTACCACATGAACACATGGTTTCTAAGGTGTGTCTATAGTGCATAAATTTCTACTTGATTGTCACACAATGTCTATGTTTTGTATATGTTTACTTACAACCAAACTGAACCTCAATTGTAGAAAGCACACATTGAAAAACTTGATAGGGTCAATCAAGGCTGTGTAGAATCAACTTTACCTGACAAGCATTTCACTAACCAGGAATTGCATCCTAGCAATTACGCGAGAACAAAATAGGGTTGCACCAGTTTATCTTCACCACATGAACACACGGTTGCTAAGGTGTGTGTGTGTGTGTGTGTGTGTGTGTGTGTGTGTGTGTGTGTGTGTGTGTGTGTGCACGCACAGAAATTTCAGCTTTATTATCAAACAATGTCTATGTTTTGTATAAGTTTACTTACAACTGAACTGAGCCTCAACTGTAGAAAGCACATGATGGTCCTGAATCAAAGACTGGTCATGCTGAAAATAGCAATGCGACCAAGCAAGGTGGTCCTGAAACCAAGTGTAGAGCTAAATCACATACATACATGCCTTCTTAGTGACATGATTTAGCTGTACACTTGGTATAATTCCAAACATTGGTATGGTACCTCTCTTACAATTTCATCAAAGTACATTTCTTCTCACACTACTCTTAAAGCTTACGTTCTAATTTTTTCTCTGTTATCTTTCTTTTTCAGGGTAGCTCAAGATTTTCAAAAGGAGTGCATTGCAGGAGCCATGAGCAAGTACAGAAGAATTAGTTTTAAAATGGACAAATATTATGTATTATGTAAAGGATTTAGCTTCATAGGAAAACTTAGTTCTGATTCTATGATCTTTTCTTAATTATTTGCATCTTTCATATGAATGTCTGATTTGATTCATATCTGAACTCAAGGTGCTTGTTTCTACTGATTGAATTGTGCGAATGAGATGCTTGTGAATACAATTTGTGATATGGGTGGATCCCTTTATATAATGATATTTGTTGCCTATGAATGTGGTTGGCGATATGGGTGGATGCCTTTATATAACAATATGTGTTGGTCATTCTGCACAAGCATGTGCCGTGATAAAGTAACTGGATTTGAAATGATGAAATACAACTTCAAAATAAATCAAATAATGTTTAAAGTTAAATATTACGTAGTTACAAAGAAGCTTGTGTATATTTAGAGATGAATATAACGTCTCTACATAGCGTGTATAAGAATGGGGTCAGGGCCCATGATGAATGAAACGACTCTACGAGTAGAGACGTGATAAGCGCATCTAACACAATGACTGTACATATGTACATACGCTTTTGAACGTCCCAATACAGCGTCTCATATCGAGAGGCACTTTTGAATGTCCCAATATAGTGTCTCATATCTAGAGGCGCTTTTGAATGTCCCAATATAGCGTCTCATGTCATGTACACACGCTTAGCCAGCGTGTCTACATATTTTTGAGATGGTCCGTGGGGAGACGCTCCAAAGACGCTTTACTAAGTCGACTCTATGATTGCCTAGAGATGAAATTGTCACGCCCAATATGCGATTCTATCCTCGAGGGACTCGGAGGCCCCACCAGGGATAGAAGCGCATATCGAAGACGCTTGCAAGGTGGATACCATTACATCGTACCATGTACATAATGGATGGGGATACATACAAATACATACAGTCATCATAGTAATACATCAATACATAGCAAACATCATACAGAAGAGCAGAATCCGACTACGGATGAAACACAAATGAAAAACACGGACGACATCCACCCTGCTAGCCCAGGCTGCCGACCCGGAACCTATCCCAAGATCGACGAAGAAGAAGAACTCCAAAAGCAAACGCGCATCACTCTCGCATCAGATCATCGCATTACCTGTACCTGCATCTGTTGTTGTAGTAATCTGTGAGCCATGAGGACTCAGCATTCCCATAACCATGGGTAACAAGACTATCAAAGCTTAAATGGGTATGGAAGGGTAAAGTGGTGAGGTTGCAGCAAGCACTAAGCATTCTATGGTGGCTAACTTATGAGTACAAGAATAAGAAGAGTAATCTACGCATAACGGTCGCAAACTAATAATGATCAAGAAGTGATCCTGAACACCTACTTACGAGTCAAACATAACCCCACCGTGTTCTCTTCCCGAACTCCCTCGAAAAGAGACAATCACGGTTACGCACGCGGTTGGTGTATTTTAATTAGAATTAGTGTCAAGTTCTCTACAACCGGAGGTTATAAATATCCAAGTCGCCACATAACTGCGGGCACGGCTTCGCGTAAGATTTAACCCTGCAGGGGTGTTCCAATCTGGTCCATCATAGACCAACACAAGCTGTGGTGGAAATACCTCAACCTCGAGATAGCCCGAAGTATCCTCGGAATCCCGGTGCACAAGACATTTCGACAATGGTAACGCAAGTCCAGCAAGACCTCCCGGCGTGCCGACACCCTGATAGTAGCCGCGCGTATCTCGTCTCAGGCCACGACCGGATGGGACATCCTACGAGTAAAACCAGATCCTCAATTTTCCCCGTGGTGTCCCGGCAGTCTACCCATTTCGGACCAACACCATCGGCAATGGCCCACCTGTATTATGTTGAATTAAGAATCCTCGGGTAGCGCTAACTCCCTATGCAAAATTAATTATTTGATTCAGTATTATTATGTTGGCAAATGTTAAAGCCAAAGTTGGGCCTTGCTGGAAGCGGTTATTCAAAGTGAACTGTCAAGAGGGTCCCATACCCCTGAGCATGTTAGGAATGCTAATCAAGGATCATAACACCAGTATTACGAAAACTAGGGCGCCATGAGTGGAACAAAACACTAGGCAAAAGGCCGAGCCTTCCACCCAACACCAAGTATATAGATGCATTAATTAAATAATAGATATAGTGATATCCCAAGATATCCATGTCCCAACATGGAACAACCTGCAACTGCACCTGCAACTAGCAACGCTATAAGAAAGGACTGAGCAAAGCGGTAACATAGCCAAACAACGGTTTGCTAGGTAAGGGTGGTTAGAGGCTATATCATGGCATATGGGAGGCTGACATATATGTGGTAGGAAGCGTGACATAGCGATAGCAACGAGACAACTAGCAAGCAAAGATAGTAAAGATATCCAAGGTCATGATCATCTTGCCTGAAATCCCGCTCGGAAGAAGAATGAGTCCATGAAGCAGTCGAGCAATCGTAGTCGAACGAATCCTCACACTTCGCAACATAACCGGACTATCGAGAAAAAGCACAACCGGAAAGAAACAAATAGCATGGTAAACACACAAGCATAAACATGGCATGATGCACAACCAAATATGATGCATGTCAAGTTTAAAGATGCATGGCATGGCAAAGATGCAACAAACAACTACTACACATTAAGTGAAGCTCAATATGCAACGAGTTGCATATTGACGAAACTCCACACGCAGTTACTTAATTCACTCCCGTTTATGCTACTCATCAATATTAAAAGTTGGTTAACATGGCAAGAGGTGAAGCATAATTAAACTATCTATCTAGGCAATTTAAACGAGGCCGGAAACAACAAACAACAATTCCGGAAAATCCCCATATGCAAATTTCGAATTTGGTACTGTTCTGCCTAGAACACAATTTTAAAGTTGTTTAACAGTAAAATAAAATGCACCATGATAATCTACACATTTTTCTACCCCATTTACATATAAAGTTTATTTAATTCGGAGCTACGGTTATTTAGTTATGAAATAAATCATTTTAGCATGTCATTTATGCAAATTAATGCAAACAGCAAGTTTAAACATTTTTAACATGGATGAAAGATGGAAATTGTGAAAATACACAAAATTCTAAGCATTTTACATATATAAATCATTTTAATCCGATGCACGGTTGTGGAGTTATTATATGCATGAAGTGCAAGGGTTTTTCTGCAAATCTGGAATGCACAGGATAATTAGACATATTCGTGCAGAACAGAAAAAAAACATCACGGGCTGAATCTGGAGCATGCTAGGCCAACAGGTTGAGCGCCGGCTAACAAACAGTGTGCACGGGCGCTGGATAGGCAGATGGGCTGCTGGGCGCTCACCTTGGGCCAAAATCGGCCTGGGTGGGGCTGGACTGGCGAAGCGGGGCGGGGACGCAGTCAACGCGGCAGGGGATCGAGCAGGCGTCAACTCTGCTCGACAAGAAGCAGAGCAGCGGTGGCGGTTTGATCTCCGGTGAGGTACTTGCTGAGGACGGAGGGGCCCGGCAGATCTGGACGCGCGGAACGGCGGGGATGGACACGGGAGGACGGATCCGTCCGTCTCCCGGCTGGGACTGGTGCAAACGGCAGCGAGGGAGCTGCGGGTAACCAAGGCGGCTCCTGTCAAAAAGAGAGACAGATCGAGATGTGAGATGGGGAAGAAGAGAAATGTAGGGAATGGGCAAGGAGAGGGACGGCGAGAGGTGCTCTGGCGTAGTCGTCGGCGGCGGACGGCTCCGGCGGGGTCCGGTGACCGGCGGGGACGCGGGGAGGCAGTGCTGCGGTGGCCTCGGGGACGAGCTCTCCCGATCCAGATCGGGATCGAGCGGGGCTAGGGGAGGAGCTCGGGCGTGGAGCTGGCGTACGGGCGGCGGCGGGATCCGGGCCCGGGCGGGCCAGATCGGGGCCTGGCGGGCCACGACGGCTGGTGGGGGTTTGAGGGCGACGTGGCGCAGCGTGGTTGGAGGGGATCGGCGGCGCTGGTGGCGGCTCGGCCAGCGGCTGGGCGCCAAGTGGCGGCGGTGGATTCAGCCGGCGCGGAAAACGAGGGTGGAGGCGGCGGCTGGCTAGGGGCTAGGGTTTTCTGCCCAAAAATGGAAGGAGAGGCTGGCTTAAATAGGCAGATAGGAGTAGGAGGGGATTAGGGGTTGATTTCAGACCCTCCGATCGCAATCGGACGGCTCCGATCGGAGGGGGGGCTAGGGTAGGCTTAGTGGGCTGTGTAGATGGTTGGGCTGAGATGAGAGGGAAGTTGGCAGCCCGACACGGTTTTCGGAACACCAAAAACGTCCGACGTTTTGACCGGCTATAGTGCCACTATAGTTATCCGTTGGGGCATCAAACGACCTCCGAATGAAACGAAATTTGGCAGCCGGTCTACCTACAATATAATAAGACCGCACGTCAACTTTCAACCCATTCCGAGAACATTTTTATCCCACTTATAAAATAATATTTCGGAGGTGTCGCGGGCGCGTGCGAGTGTGTCGGGTCTCGAAACGGTCAACGGAAGGGACATGGAGAAGCTGGCAACTACGAACGGATGCAAGTTTTATGAAAACATGCGGATGAAATGCACATGATGACATGATGAAATGCAACAAGCAAACGAATCACATGGCAACAACGGAAATAAATGAAAGGCATCTGGAGCATCAGTCTCGGGGCGTCACAAGTCTCCCCCACTAACAGAAGATCTCGACCCGAGATCTTAGGAAGGAACCGGAAGATTGAAGAGGAAGATGAAAAAGGAAGAGGTAAAACAAAGTTGCTTCTTTGACAAACGAGTGAAACCAACGAACCTCGAAGGTTGCAACGAGTTGAAGAATGGCTTGAGGAACAAGCAAGAATTCGAAACCACTCTGGTTAAAACGAGATAGATAAGGAATGAGAAGAAAAAGAATTTGGGCAGCACTCCGGTAGAAAAGAGAAGCAAAGCTTGCTAAGATGAAAAAAACTTGAAAAGAGGACACAACACTCCGGTAAAATGGATAAGCAAGGAAAGAACATGATCTTGACAAAACGAGATGATGGTCGAAGAGAGCAACATCACCATGCCTCCGGAACGAAAGAATAGAAGCTAGATCGTTGGAAAGAAAAGAAGGGATAAGCAAATAACAACTTCTACCACAATTGAATTTGAAAAGCATCCTTACAAAGAAGGATTGAACGGAGTTGTTGGAAAATCAACAACGAAAAGAATAAGCTTGTTGTGGGCTTATGGAAAACATCTCAACATTTGAGGTGAAAACCTGCCACTAACGGAAAGAATTGATTGCTTGAGAGCAACATGGAGATGAAAAACTTCTTTCACCGAGAAGAGAAGGAGAAACTTGGATCATTGATAAGCACCACAAATAGCAACAATCCTTAGGAAAGGCATTAGGTGAAATCTATACCAAGATAACTCCAATGAAGAGGTTGATGGGTTTAAAATATCTCATTCTTGACAACTGTGAATCATGAAACACGAAGACAAATTGTCAAGAAGGACATAATACCACCTCAAAAGATAAGGTAGAAAGAATTAGCACTTCGGAATGCAATACGAAGAATGCTTGAGCTCATCGAAGAACACTTCGAGAATGAATTAAATCCTTGACGAACCACCATGAAGAACTCCGGTAAACAAAAGGATTATAGAAACGAAGGTTGAAAAGAACAAGATTAAGCCTTGCAATGATTTAGATGGAGCTTCATGACGAGATAATGAGAAGAACTTTGAACTCTGGACAAGAAAGACGAGCAACTTAGAATCGAGAATTTATTCATCATGAACAAACTCCGGAAGAAGGAATTAAATCACCTCCATGAAACAAGAATAAGAATTATGATATGTCTATCCTTCATCAAAATAAATTGATGAAAAGCAATGGATTTGCACACTACTTATTATTCTTGAAAAGATTAAAGAGAGATATAGCGCCAACTTGACGAAGTCTTCGAGGAAACACCGGTAGGATTGGCAAGAACGAATGAAATGATACAATAACAAAGGAAGAGGAATCTTGAACGGACCACCGTAAGAGTTTGAAAATGAATGAAGAAAAGAACGAATCGCCGGGAAGAATTAGAAAACGAACAAAGATACTTGAGGGAAATTAAATACAAGAGAACGAAGCGATCACGAGCTGACAAGAGTATACTTGAACGATGCACCTGAAGAATTAGGAGACGAACGAAGAGACATCAATTTTTGGAATAATCGGAGAACGAAAGCTGAAAACTGAGAACGAATAAATCTTCTAAAATGATGGCCTTCAGAGAATCAAAACGAAAACAACTCTTGAAATACTACGAATGGGTATGAAAAGAATTTCTCACGATCGGAACAATTTGAGAGGATAGCATCAAGCTTGAACTACGAATCTTGAAGAGAACGGAAAAGGATTTAAGAGAACTCTCCTTCGGTCTTCAAAGCTGAGAATGACGACGAGAACCACCATGAAGATTTATGAGATACTCCGGAACAATGAAGAATATTAAGGTTGAGCCAAAGATGACAAGAATTTGAAAGAGATCTTGGAGAAGGCAATTGACTGATGGATACCATTCTTACGTCAAACTTTGAAAGAATTTGAGAATAACTCTGGGAAAAATTAGGAGAGTCAGGTAAGATCCTGGGAAAAGACCTGTGGGTTAGGGCCCACTCAAAAGAAACACCGTTGAAACAACTGCTTGAGATAGGAATTGCACTCGTTGAATTAAATGGCTTGAGAGAAATAACAACCTCGAAATAGCTTGAACGGTCTTGAATGGAAACACGAGTCTTCTGAGATAATTTCTGCACTCCGGATATGAATAGAGAGAGGTGAATAAACAAGAGAGGCTTGGGTAAGAATTTCCAACATGGGAAAACATGTGAACAAAAGAAAAGGATATGATCAACAAGGAGAGCTTGAATTATATCCACCGGAGAAGAAACAAGAACGAAGAATGACGAACTTGTAGCTCCTGAGCATCTTCACGAGAAATCACCGGCTAAAACATTGGAGGAAAGGAATGAAGAGACTTCTCACAAATAAAATGGATACTTGATTTGAGAATTTAGACTCTGCAAAGAAAAAGGGTGGGAGGGTGGGGAAAATAAAGACAACTTAGATGGATGAAATGAACTCCGTTGAGAAAACTGAGAATTGATCGTGCAATGTTGAGAGGGTCGGATTAACTTGAAGAGAAGCACGCCGGTTGCAAAAGAATTGTCATGACAATCTCGATGATCAAAAGGATTAGCACTCCCATAGAAATATGAGAACACCGCTTAGGAAAGGAATGGGATCAACACTTGACTTCGAAGCAACTCAAATACCACAACTCAAAACAAAACAAAGGATGTGGCTTGCAGAATAAGCCGGAACAAACATATGATAGAGATTTCGTCCGAAATTTTTGTGGTGGGGCCCACACGGGCTCGATCGTACAGCGACCATCACATACAAGGCAGTGTACATGACTTACGAAGCGTCCCCGAACCGTAGCAAAGCTACAAGGGCTCTTTAAGACACAACGAGACCCACTGTAAAAACGACCGTGAGCAGGCAGACCACTAGACGTCGAACTCCAATCTCATATCATGCATCTGTCGAAAAGATATCCTGGGTAACTACTTGAATTCCCACCTAAGAACTCCCGAAACTTCTTGATTATGCGATCAGGTTGCGGATCCAGAAACCTACTCAGCAAACAACAACCTAATCAGCTGCAACCGCATCCGCAACCCTTAACACACAACTGAGAAACTTCACAAATTCGTCTACCTTAGACCTTCGAAAACACAACGATACTAGTCACGATGGATCATCCGAGCTATCTCCTTCAGTACTGGGGAAAAGTCACGGCACTATTTGCCACCACAAAAAGTATAGAAGCGTTTCGATGTCGGCGTCCTCTGGTATTCAGGAACTGAAACGATAGCGAATGTGACAAGAACCCCTTGGCACTCAACTCCCCGGGTCCAATCCATACGGTCAGGAGGCACCAAGAACAGAATTCTATCACACTGATATCGCAACGATTCCGAAAATACCCGTGTGATCCTAAAAAAAATTTGAGTGAGAAGAGTAGTAGAATCAAACACCTATGTCACAATTCCTCACCAGAGCGGCGAAGGGGATAATGAATAAAAAGAAGTCCTACTCTCCGATATATAGCTAGACTCAAAATAGTTTTTCTTCTAGACTCGCCAACGGTTCGATCAATCAAGGGGGCTCCTATGGTCGGTCGAGGCTCTGATACCAACTTGTCACGCCCAATATGCGATCCTATCCTCGAGGGACTCGGAGGCCCCACCAGGGATAGAAGCGCATATCGAAGACGCTTGCAAGGTGGATACCATTACATCGTACCATGTACATAATGGATGGGGATACATACAAATACATACAGTCATCACAGTAATACATCAATACATAGCAAACATCATACAAAAGAGCAGAATCCGACTACGGATGAAACACAAACGAAAAACACGGACGACATCCACCCTGCTAGCCCAGGCTGCCGACTTGGAACCTATCCCAAGATCGACAAAGAAGAAGAACTCCAAAAGCAAACGCGCATCGCTCTCGCGTCAGATCATCGCATTACCTGTACCTGTATCTGTTGTTGTAGTAATCTGTGAGCCACGAGGACTCAGCAATCCCATAACCATGGGTAACAAGACTATCAAAGCTTAAATGGGTATGGAAGGGTAAAGTGGTGAGGTTGCAGCAAGCACTAAGCATTGTATGGTGGCTAACTTACGAGTACAAGAAAAAGAAGATTAATCTACGCATAACGGTCACAAACTAATAATGATCAAGAAGTGATCCTGAACACCTACTTACGAGTCAAACATAACCCCACCGTGTTCTCTTCCCGAACTCCCTCGAAAAGAGACAATCACGGTTACGCACGCGGTTGGTGTATTTTAATTAGAATTAGTGTCAAGTTCTCTACAACCGGAGGTTATAAATATCCAAGTCGCCACATAACCGCGGGCACGGCTTCGCGTAAGATTTAACCCTGCAGGGGTGTTCCAACCTGGTCCATCATAGACCAACACAAGCTGCGATGGAAATACCTCAACCTCGAGATAGCCCGAAGTATCCTCGAAATCCCGGTGCACAAGACATTTTGACAATGGTAACGAAAGTCCAGCAAGACCTCCCGGCGTGCCGACACCCTGATAGTAGCCGCGCGTATCTCGTCTCAGGCCACGACCGGATGGGACATCCTATGAGTAAAACCAGATCCTCGAGTTTCCCCGTGGTGGCCCCGCAGTCTACCCGTTTCGGACCAACACCATCGGCACTGGCCCACCTGTATTATGTTGAATTAAGAATCCTCGGGTAGCGCTAACTCCCTATGCAAATTAATTATTTGATTCAGTATTATTATGTTGGCAAATGTTAAAGCCAAAGTTGGGCCTTGCTGGAAGCGGTTATTCAAAGCAAACTGTCAAGAGGGTCCCATACCCCTGAGCATGTTAGGAACGCTAATCAAGGATCATAACACCGGTATTACGGAAACTAGGGCGGCATGAGTGGAACAAAACACTAGGCAAAAGGCCGAGCCTTCCACCGAACACCAAGTATATAGATGCATTAATTAAATAATAGATATTGTGATATCCCAAGATATCCATGTCCCAACATGGAACAACCTGCAACTGCACCTGCAACTAGCAACGCTATAAGAAAGGGCTGAGCAAAGCGGTAACATAGCCAAACAACGGTTTGCTGGGTAAGGGTGGTTAGAGGCTGTATCATGGCATATGGGAGGCTGACATATATGTGGTAGGAAGCGCGACATAGCGATAGCAACGAGACAACTAGCAAGCAAAGATAGTAAAGATATCCAAGGTCATGATCATCTTGCCTGAAATCCCGCTCGGAAGAAGAACGAGTCCATGAAGTAGTCGAGCAATCGTAGTCGAACGAATCCTCACACTTCGCTACATAACCGGACTATCGAGAAGAAGCACAACCGGAAAGAAACAAACAGCATGGTAAACACACAAGCATAAACATGGCATGATGCACAACCAAATATGATGCATGTCAAGTTTAAAGATGCATGGCATGGCAAAGATGCAACAAACAACTACTACACATTATGTGAAGCTCAATGTGCAACGAGTTGCATATTGACGAAACTCCACACGCAGTTACTTAATTCACTCCCGTTTATGCTACTCATCAATATTAAAAGTTTGTTAACATGGCAAGAGGTGAAGCATAATTAAACTATCTATCTAGGCAATTTAAATGAGGCCGGAAACAACAAACAACAATTCCGGAAAATCCCCATATGCAAATTTCGAATTTGGTACTGTTCTGCCTAAAACACAATTTTAAAGTTGTTTAACAGCAAAAGAAAATGCACCATGATAATCTACACATTTTTCTACCCCATTTACATATAAAGTTTATTTAATTCGAAGCTACGGTTATTTAGTTATGAAATAAATCATTTTAGCATGTCATTTATGCAAATTAATGCAAACAGCATGTTTAAACATTTTTAACATGGATGAAAGTTGGAAATTGTGAAACTACACAAAATTCTAAGCATTTTACATATATAAATCATTTTAATCCGATGCACGGTTGTGGAGTTATTATATGCATGAAGTGCAAGGATTTTTCTGCAAATCTGGAATGCACAGGATAATTAGACATATTCGTGCAGAACAGAAAAAAAACATCACGGGCTGAATCTGGAGCATGCTAGGCCAACAGGTTGAGCGCCGGATAACAAACAGTGCGCACGGGCGCTGGATAGGCAGATGGGCTGTTGGGCGCTCACCTTGGGCCAAAATCGGCCTGGGTGGAGCTGGACTGGCGAAGCGGGGCGGGGACGCGGTCAACGCGGCAGGGGATCGAGCAGGCGTCAACTCTGCTCGACAAGAAGCAGAGCAGCGGTGGCGGTTCTATCTCCGATGAGGTACTTGGCAAGGACGGAGGGGCCCGGCGGATCTGGACGCGCGGAACGGCGGGGATGGACGCGGGAGGACGGATCCGTTCGTCTCCCGGCTGGGACTGGTGCAAACGGCAGCGAGGGAGCTGCGGGTAACCATGGCGGCTCCTGTAGAAAAGAGAGACAGATCGAGATGTGAGATGGGGAAGAAGAGAAAGGTAGGGAATGGGCAAGGAGAGGGACGGCGAGGGGTGCCCTGGCGTAGTCAGCGGCGGCGGACGGCTCCGGCGGGGACGCGGGGAGGCGGCGCTGCGGTGGCCTCGGGGACGAGCTCTCCTGATCCAGATCAGGATCGAGCGGGGCTGGGGGGGGAGCTCGGGCGTGGAGCTGGCGTACGGGCGGCGGCGGGATCCGGGCCCGGGCGGGCCAGATCTGGGCCTGGCGGGCCGCGGCGGCTGGTGGGGGTTTGAGGGCGACGTGGCGCAGTGTGGTTGGAAGGGAGCGGCCACGCTGGTGGCGGCTCAGCTAGCGGCTGGGCGCCAAGTGGCGGCGGTGGATTCAGCCGGCGCGGAAAACGAGGATGGAGGCGGCGGCTGGCTAGGGGCTAGGGTTTTCTGCCCAAAAATGGAAGGAGAGGCTGGCTTAAATAGGCAGATAGGAGTAGGAGGGGATTAGGGGTTGATTTCGGACCCTCCGATCGCAATCGGACGGCTCCGGTCGGAGGGGGGGCTAGGGTAGGCTTAGTGGGCTGTGTAGATGGTTGGGCTGAGATGAGAGGGAAGTTGGCAGCCCGGCACGGTTTTCGGAACACCGAAAACGTCCGACATTTTGACCGGCTATAGTGCCGCTATAGTTATCCGTTGGGGCATCAAACGACCTCCGAATGAAACGAAATTTGGCAGGCGGTCTACCTACAATATAATAAGACCGCACGCCAACTTTCAAGCCATTCCGAGAACATTTTTATCCCACTTATAAAATAATATTTCGGAGGTG
The DNA here is from genome assembly GCA_039707655.1 of Elymus sibiricus. NCBI lineage: Eukaryota > Viridiplantae > Streptophyta > Magnoliopsida > Poales > Poaceae > Elymus > Elymus sibiricus. Next base: position 337,258,482 of record CM077666.1, read on the forward strand.
CCGCGGGCGCGTGCAAGTGTGTCGGGTCTCAAAACGGACAACGGAAGGGACAGGGAGAAGCTGGCAACTACGAACGGATGCAAGTTTTACGAAAATATGCGAATGAAATGCACATGATGACATGATGAAATGCAACAAGCAAACGAATCACATGGCAACAACGGAAATAAATGAAAGACATATGGAGCATCGGTCTCGGGGCGTCACAGAAATAACACGTCACTAGCTATGGAATATGACGTCTCCACAGGCAGATTTTCGGACCCACTCAAAATGTCCTACCTGTGTGTGTTGTATAGTATCATCGTATACTCCTCATGTGTGTTGTATAGTATCATCGTATACTCCTCATTCAATTGCAACTTTGTTTGCTGGTTATACGCTCTGCTCGAATATAAGCCCATTCTCATTTTTCAGACTTTTTTTCTACCAAGCTGTTATTACTTGCTTGTCATCTGGTACCCACCAGGTTCAAGCCTAAGCAACTCGTGGTCAACGTAGTCAACATCTCCATATATTAATAGAGGACAAATGTATAACATAAATTCTCCGTCGTTGCAGGTGGCAAGTTATGAGGTGCTCTTCCGGGTGGAGTGGTGGACAGCACAAATCTTGTTGTCGCCTGCCCGGGTTCGAGCGCCTCTTCTTATTGGCCCATGCTAGGGGTCATCCGGCTGATTTTGGTGGAAAATCAGTCATCTCATCCACCGTTCGATACACCCTGATTAGAACACACCTAGCCATTGGATGCCAACACAAACAGACCACTTTGCCTCATTTTCCCCATCCAACGCATCCAACAGACAGTTCGCGGCATCGTCAACGCACGCCGGGTGTCGCCGCAGCACTTGCCGTAGCTCTGGCGGTGGTCTGCAGCACTGGACGCAACACTGGCGACCTCCCGCAATGCAGCACCGATGACGTTCCACAACACCAGCGACTTCCTCGCAGCACGGCGGTGCCCCACAGTGCGTGGGCTGCTGTTGGGGCCGGATTTCCGGGACATAAAATCCCAGAAATAACCCCTCGAGTCATCACCAGCCCCAAGATCATTTTTACTGGTGGACACGTCCTTGATACAGATTACCAAGCAATTACAAGAATTTGATACAAGACCCTAAAGGTCTAATGATACAACAATGATTTCTAACAGCGGATGGCGGAAGTGGGTAGCGGATCTCCATCTCCGGTGGGGGCTCAAATTCCACAGGAATAGCTGACCTGGGTAACTCCTATCCCGCGTGGCTGCTATCTCCGATTCCTAGGTTCCGGGGTGTGCCTTCGTAGTGCTCTTCTCCTAATCGTGATCTGGCCAAGACAATAGCCAGGGACAAGCCAGTGAGTACGTTTGAATGTACTCGCAAACATCATGAACAAAAGATATACCGAATGCAACAGAGAGCATATGATCATGATGAACTAAATTATATGCATATGCTGACTGATGTTAAAGCATGGCATGATAAATATCAATACGATGTAGATGGCTAAATATATCATTCTAGTAAATAAACCAGGAAAATAGAATGGAACATCGGGCATTAGACCGCCCGAAAAATTCCAAGATAAATGCCAAACGGGTGTCTGAATGCGACGCCTTGAGAGGTCTTGAAAAGAAATGCCAAACGGGTGTCTGAATGCGACGCCTCGAGAGGTCTTGAAAAGAAATGTCAAACGGGTGTCTGAATGCGACGCCTCGAGAGGTCTTGAAAAGAAATGCCAAACGGGTGTCTGAATGGGATGCCTCGAGAGGTCTTGAAAAGAAATGAGTACCCAGGTGGCATAACCATCCCAAGGGATACTCAGAAAAAAATTAGAAATGAGTATCCAAGTGGCATAACCATCCCAAGAGATACTCAGAAAAATAGAAACGAGTATCCAGGTGGCATAACCATCCCAAGAGATACCCAGAAAAAAAATAGAAATGAGTATCCAGGTGGCATAACCATCCCAAGAGATACTCAAAAAAAATAGAAATGAGTATCCAGGTGGCATAACCATCCCAAGAGATACTGAACAGAAATGAGTATCCAGGTGGCATAACCATCCCAAGAGATACTCAGAGTTACATATAAGAGAAAAGGGTTAGTCCATAGCAATATCCAGGTTAACAATAATATTCATGATAGCATCAGTAGTGACAATAACCATCCTTCAGAAGTGAATCACGATCAATTTAATTATTTCCTCCGAAGACCGACACTAAGACCGACACTTGACCAACCCAGACTGTAGTCCTTTAACCGCGGACACGGCTATTCGAATAGGTTTTAAAACTCTGCAGAGGGTGTACTCTTTACCCATAGGTAAAGGATTTCTTTAGCCAACAACGAGACACTGACTAATTCCAATTATGGCCTTTGGGTTGAAAACACACCTAACCAGCACACACCAGCTTAACCATTCTGATGCCCGGAACCACCCAAGGCATCACTCCAGAAAAGCTCTAAGACAGGGAGACCACCGTCTCGAATAGCATGTGATCACAATTTATAACGCGCGGAATACAAGGGGTGCCCCCCTCTCGGCCCAGCCGGATACACCCATGCCCCCTGACCAGGTGACATGCCTACCAGAGGCCTCTGGTATCTTTCACCATGGCCTCTCTGTACGGTGTGTGCAATGAAAGGGGTTAACAACTTACCGAACTGTACCCTACCTGTGGCAGGGACAAGTGGCAGCACGAAACAAGTATGGGGGTTACCGGAACAAGACTCGATCTACGGTCGACTCAGGAGGTTTAAGTTTTCCTGCAGTGGTTAGCACAATATACTTCCTTGGTAGTACCCAATAGGGTCACCACCTGGCATGTCCCAACATGCCCTCACTGATCATTCTCATCTCAATGAGATTTCAGTCTCATGGTCACTTTTCTCGTCACTGATTCTTTCCTGCAGATTAGTCTGGACCAACATAGGCATATGTGACATGTGAAAATAACCATACTCACTCATACTTCCTATTTAAATGAAGATAAAATATTATCAAGGGATCATGCATGTATAACTAGCAATATGCAAATTTTATTTGAATTCAACATATTCATGATTCAATTATTCTTGCAACAATCAACCATGCATTTACCATATCAAGTGTTCAAGATGCTTGCCTTGAGCATGCAGAAAGATTGGGTGCACTCCAAAACTTTGAAAATTTTATCTTCCCTCCATTTTCTTATTTTCAAAATATTGAAATTACCACATAAACTTGAAACAGTACAAAAAAGTTGTTTGGATTTTTTTTAAATAAATACTAAAATAAACTAGATGAAATTTAAAGAACTAGCAAAGTGGCCCGCTCAATGCGCGGGCTAGAACTTTAGAAAGTTTGTTAATGATAACAAATCATTTTTTTTGTAAATAAATATTTGTTTCCAATATGACGCCATTTACAAATATAATACTTTGAACATAGTTGTGTCTTTGATTTTTTTTTGTTTTTTTTATCGATGCATCTCGTACTAAGCAGCATCTTACTTCGTCATTTTCACATTGATGCTATTATAAGAAGTTAAAGCACATGGCAATGATATTTACATATTTTGTTGTTATTCCAACATTACTACTATTATAGTATTATTGTTTGTATGAACGCATTTTCCCTCCCGCAAAAGATGTTGTTTCTCTCTCAAAGAAAATTTTATTAGACCTTGGAGACTCCCCAAATATATGCATATAAATTAATCTCATTTATGCTCACTATACTTATAGGAAGTAGGATTACACATATTATTTTGACCGAGGGACTCGTTATTTTATTTATATTATTAATATAAACAATGTTTGCATTAATGAAACTTGTCCACGAAAATTAAAGCATGTCAATTTTATTAAATTACTATATATTCCTAATAATGTTTTATGTTCTCATACGATCATGTTTGATTTAGGAAAATTAAAATTAACATGTAAAAATTTAGTTATTTGTATACATTCAAGGAGTTATCTAATCAATGTACATGTGTTGACGTGCTACCTTAACAAACATTGTATTACTATACCGTTTGAATCTTCCTGAATTATCTTGTCATATTTGTTCCATTTTGCGGAACTGTATGTATATTCATACTTCCAATGTCTCTCACTTGTATTATGGTTACTATCCATATCTTTTCTCATCGATAGGTAGTAATGCCTTAATTTTCATGGCATTGTCGACCATGTAATGTTTTCGAATATAGTTGGCGAACCAACCACATTATTCATTAAAAACATAGCGATTTCTTTTGTTGGAGATACTACTATTTTATATGTACCAACAGATTAATCTTACTCATTGATATCATTATGCAATTCACATACTTTTTCACATGGGTCTAATTATGTTCATTTTGTTGTTATTGCATTGATAGTGTTCCGTGGATGACTGTGTGATAGTGTAACTTGTAAAATGTATACAAACTCTTGCACTCTCCTCCCGAATACATATGTTTCTTTCCAAATGCATCGACATCACAAGTCTATAAATGTACCGAGATTTTTTATCTTCCCCTCTAAACGTGTACTCTATTGCTTAGTCCAGTAAACTTTGAGGTATCATGGAATGAGATTTATCTGTCATAGGTTTTTCTTTGTGACTCACACATTTTTATCTTGGCTTTATTTTTTCATTTCACTTTTTTCGGACTGCATGAGACTGACCAAACGCCTCACATGTAAATTGACTAAGTTGTGCGATTGACTGACTGTGCAACATACTGCCATTATAAAAGGTCTATAGAATCTCTCACTCTTCCTCCTCACACATATTCGCTTTGCGATCCACATGCTTTTATGTTGGGCCTAAACTACTTCCTTTTGTTAGACTGTGTCCGCGAGAGATTCAACGGCTTATCTGTGGCCATCTTGCAATGGACTGACTAATCAAAAGTACATGTACCAACACAATGGATCTTACAGTTGGGTACCAGAAGTTGTTCACATGACCTGTTGCTATTCACAGTTTTCTGTACTGTATTGGGCACCAGTAGTTTATATAGCACCTATGTTGTCCCCCATAGCATCAATCTAACAGTCTAGAACTTGTCGGGCACATACCACGTCAAATCTGAGAACACAACGCCACAACATTGATTACCTTGTCTCTTGGTATATTAGAAATTATCGTGCCCGCTGGCAAGGACGCAAGATCGAGTTCTCTCAGAGAATTCTAGCCCTAAACGGACAAGTCACTTTCTTCCTTCCAACTCAGACATTGATGGATGCGCTATGATAGTCCATGACTCCATGTACGTAAGTTTGTTTCCCATAGTGGAGGCTAACCTTCTGGCTATATTGATTATCCAAATATCAACTTTTTATGACATACTTGGCGCTGTATTGCAAGCGTTGCAACACATGAATACAAATTGTGTGATGTGCTTGGTGAAGATGAAAATAACGTTTATAAGTTAGCCAGGTTACCTGAAAAATCAAATTAATTAATAAATACTAACCAAAGTATCACGCGATCCTTGAGTCAGATTTTAAGGTACAAAAAAGATGTGCGTTCCTTAGTTTCTATTAATGACATCAATCACAATTGGGAGAAAGGTTTTCTTTTAAATCTGAAGTAATCACTCTGTCAACAACACTTTCTTAAGAAAACAAGGAAATTACATATTATGTCGCCTCTTGCATAGATTGAGTCATCCTAAAATCATACAGTTTTGTTTATAGAGCCATTCAGGTTATAAACTTCTAATTAATGACCATTAAGATTAAAGACTCACCAGCATATATGTTCTAGTAGAAGGATGCCATTCCCACGGTGGCTCCATCGTGTTGCAGTAGGCACTGCTGACTAATCTAGGAAATGACAATGACAATCACCCTCTTAAGAAAACACCCTGGTCACCTCTGAAGGAGGTAGGAAAACTACCTGGTCACCTGTTTTATGAAGGAGCTATGAATATGTTTAGCCACGTTGGCTAAAGCACACATTGACATTATGATTCTAATTTACACCAGCTGATATTGTTGGTAAAAGAGAACTTGTGTGGGCAAGTTTGCATACTGATTAATTAATTCAACGCAAGGAACTCCCATGATGAAAAGACATGAAACAAAACCTTCTTGAATAACCTCTGCAGATTGTTTCAGCCTTAATCAACGTTGAATTTAAGCCTAAATATCAATCATTTGGAATGTGGGGTGCTGGACCATATGTGGTAGTTTGCATTAATGTGGATTTGACTATTGTCCAAATATAGACGCTTCTATTGTAAGGAAAATTTACTGTTACGTCAATTGAGCTTCAACTGTTAGGAAAATTTTGATAAAATAAAGAGGAACATCAACAATGGCAAACCATGGCCATCTAAAGGAGACTCATGGGCGCAGTTACAAAGGAGAAGGTGGAGCTCAAGCAGAGACCTCGAATTCACCCGGAAGCAAGTTTGTGATGCAAGCCAGAGAAATAAAAGATGTATCTCATATTCATCGTTTGTGGTGGATGAGATGGACTTTCCATGATCTACATTTGTACGAAGATCATGACATGTTCTGCAAAATAGGCAGGAGAAAAACTAATCATTGATAGAAGAACAGCTAGCATAATAATCCACTTTTTACAAACATATATATTACATTTTGTCAAGCTATTGGTACGGAATATGCATGCTATTCTCGTAACTGAAGCATGATAACAAATAAAGTTAAATATTTACCTTCAGATTTTCTTGTCACGTCTATGGGGTTGTGTCTAAAAAAGATATTTTGCTCAACAACTGAAGACGCCTTAACCACAATGTAGGAAGTTCACAAACCTGGCCTGGTTTTTAGTTCTCATAGTCATGACTTAAGGGGAAAAAAGAGACATGATGGTATGCATATGTATAAAGATAGATGAGACCCATTTTGCAGTTTCTGAACGTGCTTCTCCTTTCTCTGATTGAAAGAACACCAGAAGCACACCAGACCACCAACCTGTAGATGAAATTCTGTGAAAGCTTTCATACCTGTGGCAATGGAGAGAAGGGATACTGAACAACACATAGCATTATAGCTTCACAAAACAAAAACTGCTTGTAAATAAATATAGATGAGAATGATATTGCAACTTCTGGTTCGGACGTGCATCTCCTTTCTATTTTTGAAACAACACCAGAAACATTATACACTACCATGTACATCTGATTTAAAAGAGCATGACTTGGTTATAAAAAATGTAGCTTCTCATTGCGTTGTTCTATTAGGTTGATGGGGAAGGCGAGGGCTGGGATCTCGAGAAATCGGGATGGTGCTGCAAGAGCGTGAGAGGCGAGGTTCAGATTGATCTGAAAAGCAAATTTGCGACGGCAAGAAAACCAATATAGTGCTGATGCAATGCCGGGGTGGATATGAGTCATGTGAGTTAGTCTGGCGTCTAGATCAGCCGGCCATGAGAAGGAAGGGAAACATGCGTCCGGACAGACTCTTGAGGGAGGGAAGGGGAGGAGGGCATGAGGCGAGGTAGACTGGGCACCCCCAGGAGGAGTGCAGGAAGTGAGGTAGACTGGGCACCCCCAACCCCAAGTCGCCAGAGAAGATTTTTTTTGCGGGGCTAGATAAGATCTTAAATGTCAATTATCATATTTATTAGTTATATGGACCAATCTAGCTCGAGCCATCAAACAACTAATTAATGCCATCAATCTAGAGCTTTTTTTACATGCATGTTATGCAACACGTAAAAGGAGTCTGCATTATTTAGTTTTTTGCCTAGCCAGCTAAACTTTTACATGGACACATGGGTCACAACTCCAAGAACCAAATGTCCGTTCTACGAACAAAAGACTATACAGTCTACTGAAAATGATCTCAAGACATCTAGGAAGCGTTGATTAAATGCCAAAAATATACGAAAGGACTGGATGATCAGCAATACCATGTAGATAATAGGAGATTCAACCTGTGTTCTGAACAGAACAGACCAACATCCGACATGAAGATCATCTCTATGTCATAGTTATTTCACCATTCAATACTCTAAAACGGCCGAGGCGTGCCAGGTTATATATATCTCCAGTTTTAATTACGCAATAAGGCACACTTTTCATAAATAGAACCCTCAGTTCAGCATCACATTGGAACCCAATTGTTTTCAATCTGCTACGGATCAATTGGTTCAAACTAACGACAGAGAACACAAACTAATGGATGGATCAGTTACTGCAAAATCATCACACGTAGCAAAAAAACCCTACTTAGAGTAAATATTAATAAGAGTGACAGGCGAAGATCCAATATATTGTTAGAAACCACACAATGGAGAATGTGTCAGCAGCCACGGACAACCTGCAGGCAAAGGTCCTAGTCTATGCGATCCACCTATTAGGAAATCGATTGAACAAATAAAAATAGAAAATAAATTTGGTGAGACTAAGTCCCGGAAAGAAAGGATACCTAGAAATTGGCTGGCTTGTTAGTATGGAAGCAATTTGTGACATCTGCTGGTGCAAGCACTTCCCTTCGGCAATCTTGTGAGTCCAGCTCAATGTCGCTGCCAACTTGACTGCCTTTATTATCTCAGGGGGCTCAAGCATGCTCTCTCAGGACAGATCGCTAAGTACATGCTGGAACGTGACTACCTCTGTTATTTCTGAAGCATGGTTCTGACGACAGCCATCCGCAGGACCAAATCGCCGATTCCTGCTCGCACTCCGCGGAGAAAGGGAGAAAGAAGGGAAGAAGATGGAGGCACGTGCGCGTTGACGATCTGATGGAGGGTGAGGCCAAGGGCCGTGGTGGCGGCCCGTGCGCGTTGACGATTTGATGGAGGGCGAGGCCAAGAGCCGTGGCGGCGGCTAGTTGAAAGGATGGGAAGGGGGAGTTATCAAGCGATGAGGGATCGTGCGTTCATTTTTTAGTTTTTTTTCGTTGAGCTTTAGCTTTGAGTCTTTAATAAGATGGGCCCACCCATAATAGATGGCAAAGGAAAATAACTCCTGGTAGGATATGTACAATGGCAAAGGTGGGTAATTTATTTTCCTTTGCTTAGATCAGACGACTGTAAATTATTAGTCTATATAATAAATGGCTAGATGTTTCTAATTTTTGTAGTAATTTCTATCATAATTCTCTTTTTCCTGGTTAGGCCGTAAAGTACTTTTTATATATAAATAGATGACAGAAAAAGAATCAATTCATTTGGACTTATGGTTTAAAAGTTATAGGCAGTCAAAGTTTAGTCAAAATCTGTTTTTAAATAAAACATAAAAAGAAAACGTTTCGGCTAGGAATACGCTTTTCAGCGTGGAACACGCACTCTGGGAAATGCGCTTCCACTTACCGCCAACCTGGCGTGGCCTAAGTCCCTGACAGAGGGGCCCGCAGGCCCACCAGTCAGGTTTGACTGGTCGCCCGCACCCTCTCTCCCCTGCAGTCGAGCAGGGCGGAGCTCCGACGACCAGCACCGGCGAACGGCGACTCCACTCGAGGAGCTGAGTGCAGGAGCAAGATCAGCGGGCCGAGGCGGTCCTGAGGAGGTACGGGACGGTCATCGGGAGGCCCTAACTCGCCGGCGGCGAGTTCTCCCGAGAAGCTCCGGCGGAACTCAAAGAGGGCTTTTGCCCACGGTGGCTCCCGAGCTAAATTGAGAGGAGGAGTGGATTCGTGGGGTTGAGAGGAAGCTTCTGGTGGAAAGAGTGGAGAGGGGGAGGCTCGGGTGGTGCCGGAATCATCCAAAAGACCGCGGTGGCCATTTCCGTCAGAGAGGAAGAAGAAGACCGCATCCGGCCGTTTAGCTGCTCGGAGTGGTTTACAGAGGGGAGTGGAGTGATGCCGTCAGGTAGAGCGAGTTCAGGGGTGCTTTTTATAGCGCCAGAGAGGCGGTTCGTCGTTTCTAGAGAGGAGGCATATCGGCGGTCAGCCATTAACAGCGCCGTTGAGGTGGTTGTGGTCGGTGGCCATGGTCGGTGAGGATGGCGGGGTGTCAGGTGGTTGGCAGTTAAGGAGGGGGCGCGCTGGCGGTCTCCGGTTCGAGCCAGGTGCCTCATGGCGGTGCCGTGTCCGAAGAAACGACGGCGGTGATGGCTCGGGATGGTGCAGGACCGCGTGGGGCGGTGCTAAAGGCCAAGGGAGAAGGTCGGCAAGGCCTCGGGGTTGATCTGGTGATCCAGTAGAGGACCAGGACGAGAGGGGGAAGCAGCAGAGGAGCGCCAGGAGCTCGGGCGCTGCTGCGGGTGCGGAGCGCATGCTCTGGCCACGCTCTGGGCATGCCCACAGTGTGTTTGGCAGAATGCCTGTGCATGCTAGGCTGCTCCAATTGAGCTATAATCTATTAGTGTAGCAAATCTTAGTTTGGGTAGAATGATGGACATGCTGCATTGGCCAGATGATCAAGTTTCTAATGTAGTTAAGAGAGATGCCAAATTCATGTCATGCCCACAAGGTATTTGACAGAATGTTAGGGCCATTTAGAAAATTCTTATGGAAGTGATACTTGGCAGAATGGTGTCTCCTTGGATGTTAGTGATGATGGTGTAGTTGGTTTGAGGGAATAGAAAACTTGTTAGTGCAAGTTTTACCAGAATTTAGTTCTAGACAGAAACTACAGGGAATTATTTGGTGTGCTTACAAGATGAAATTGGGGCTGCCCTTCTAGACTTAAGGGTTTGGTTGGAAGGACTAGGAGATGGAAAAATTTCAGAATTTTTGGAGCAAGGAAAATTGGGATTGTAGTTCAATGTTCAAATTGAACCAGAATTGAAAAATGGAAGTTGTGCACAAAATTTTCAAAAGACCATGTTGGGTTTTTGCACATTAGTGATCTATAGGCATCACATGACCCCTCATAATTTTTGTGGAATTTTAAAAGAATTATTTAAAATAGTTATAGTGCAACAGAAGCATTTCAAAGATTGAAAATGCTATTAAAAGAATTATTTTGGGGCAAATTTTATTATGAAAATATTTCCTACTGTTATTTAAAATATAAATGAAAAGTTTTAAGAAAACTTCCAAAGCCCACAATATTTTTCCAAAAATTTCTATATGGAGGGAAGAATTTTGGAAAACCAATAACAGAGAAGATTCTGAAACAATAAATGACCTCATATAATTCAAAATTTTATTTCTGGCCAATTTTTTCTTAATAAAAACATGGCTAAATTTTTGGGGTGTTACAAACTCTACCCCCCTTAAGAAAATCTCGTCCTCGAGATTTGTTAAGGTGGTTATCATAATTAAGCCGACCTTTTCGAGGAGATTTTTCTGAACTAATTATTTGGACTATCTAATTAGGCACAGTTGATGCGGGGCTACTGGTAATTGGTGCATCTACATGTGGCACCCTGGCTCAGAGAGACTGGAACACCCCGTATTCCAGCCCAGAGATAAAGTCTTCTAGAATACGGCACTGCTTGGCATAGAATAGAACATCTCTTTATTACAAATAATACGGGTATAAGGGTTCGGGTATTCCAAAGGATTACATCGGCACGGCGACACTACGCCGGCTAAGGCAGCTCTATGCTAGCAGCGGAATAACTTTTAGCAGCGGAACAACGACGACGGTGATGAACTCCACTCCGCAGGGACTCTGGCTGGGACACATCCTAGCGCACAAACTCAGGATCCTCGACAAGCAATCAGTCATGGCATCACCTGCAATCTGGCATGACACGCCAGATGAGTACTTTGATTGTACTCGCAAGCTCACAGCAACCAAAGCAATCAAGACAAACAACATCATGGCATTTACAGGTTAATTATCATTGATGGGCATGATACTACTAGAACAACATGAGAGTGAACATGGCATGTACATGTTAATCATGATATGAACATGAACATAATGCTATCAAACATGATGCGTATGTGGATTGATGCCGTGGTCTCTTGGACCAACTTACCATCTCGGGGTTACCTCGTAACCACCGTCAACATCTTACCATCGTGATCCTCACTTGATCACAACAATACCAACCATAGTGATCCTCACGCGATCACAGCGATACCAACCATAGTGATCCTCACACGATCACAGCAACTTCTACATGTGCCATATTGTTGTTATAAGTGTGCAGGTTTATTATTTCTGTTGACCCACAGTGTGACCTACTACGAACTGTGTCCATGACCGAGGATGTGGCTATCGATAGATTATACACTCTGCAGAGATTAGTACACTGTACCCACACTACGGAACTCATGGCCTCGTGCTCCCATTCGGGTGGACCAATGACGTTCCGACAAAACCAATCTATTGCATGACACTCTCCCGGCCACTCCGACAAACTCCCCTTTGGGCTATGTCATGGGTGGCCCCGATGTCAACTTGTGACATCCGCCACCTTTGTGGCTGCCACCGTCGTGGCCAAACAAAACAAGCAGTCCCAAACGGGGACAAACGCGCGCAAACAACTCGGGCACACAAGGCTTATGGCCGCCTACCTGATCAGGGTAGCGCGCGCACATAACCTTCCCTAGTTGGAGTGTGACAGCCTGGCTTAATAGGGATGATAGATGTGACATCCCCAGATTAGTAAACAGTAATTATGCCAATTAGTCATGCCAAGTCATCATCATTAAGCCCTATAAAAACAATTAAGAATTATCCAGTTTCAAATTCAAATTTAAAATAAAGCCAAAATCAAAAGTTATCCAAACAGCAAAACAAAAATGTTCATAATATTGCAAAAATTCTCAAAGCAATTATAAAAATAAAACCAACTCTATTAAAATTCCCAAGTTGACTCTAGCATTTAAAACAGTGACATTTCAGTAATTTAAAATGCCAATCCATTTATGAAAAATTCAAATGGATCCAAATAATTTCCAAACTTATTGTGGCAGTGCACCACAGTCCCTAGTACTTGTTTTCACCAGTGGCACATTTTTGCAAAAGTCAACTAGTGCAAGAGAAAATGCAAAAGGCTACTGATAATTGAAAACAGAAAGAAAAGGAAAAATGGACGAGGCCTACCTGCTTACCTGGCCCGAGCCGGCCCAGCCCGTTACTGTCGCCTCCTACCTGCTCCCGCCGCCGTTTCGTGCCCGCCATGGCCGCGTGCGCCTCCTCCGGTCGCTGCTCGCCACTGCGACGAGGCAGGTAGCTGGGAGGATAAGGCCGACCTCTTCCTTCCCCCCTGGACGCTCTCAGTCCCCCTCTCCCTCTCCCCAGCGCTCGCTCTCTCCTTCCCCTCTCTGGCCGAGCGCCATCGACGCCGCACCGCTGCTGCCTCGCGGCCACCGCCGCCCATTCGCTCCTCCGCCGTGTCCAGGAGGCTCGCTGGCGTCCGCCTCTTCTCCCGCGACCAAGACCCCGGGCTCGGCGGCGCCACATCGCTCCCGCGCCACCTTCGTCTACCTCGGGTCAACGAGATCGCCGCCGCCGATTCTCCTCGTTTCTGCGCTACTAAGCATTCCAAGGGCCACCGTGAGCCGCGCCGTAAGCCCCTGCACCCCCTCCTTCCTCTGGTTCTTCCTCGCGCGCCGTGCTGCCGCCGCCATTGCCGCGTGCTGCCATGACCGTGAGCTTGTTGCGCTCGATTCGGCCACCTCCGAGCCAAGCCAAGGCCTCCGTCGTGTTCCTGGAGGTCCGTAGAGCCCGCTTGTACCGTTAGTTAGCTCGAACGCGTCGCGTAGCCGCGATTCCGAAGAAGCCCAAACTTCGGCCGCCGCATCGAGCTCATTTCCGGCGAGCTCCGACCACCTCCGCTCCTGCTGTGGCTCCCATTCGATGCGGCGATCCTCGCTCGTTCAAACGCGACCGAAATCGCGTGAAACGGTGCACCACCGCGGTTTTCCGGCGAAGCCCGTGGTTCTCCGCCGCTTTTTGGGTCGCCGGCGGCGAGATTCTGGCGACTCCGACATGGCGCCCACGTGTACGCGCCTGAGTCGCTGGCAGCTGGGCCCCGCGGGCCCAGTTGACCAGTTGACCACGGTCAACACCGCTGATGTGGCAGTTACTGCCACTGACCAGTGGGCCCGAGCGGTTAATTAGTTAAATAGGTTTTTAAAATAAATCTAATAATTAAACAGTCACTCACATGTGGGGTCCACCCGCTAATTAACTCGGATTAGTTTAAATTTAATCCTAATTAGTTCTGTGTATATGACATGTGGGACCCACTGGTCAGGTTTGACCCGGGTCAGCTCAGTTGACTGGATGACGTCATCCTGACGTCATGCTTACATCATCAGACACTGTTTCGGATAATTCGGAATATATTAATTAAAATAATTCCAGAAATTCCAGAAAATAGTTTAAATCTTTGAAAATTCATAGAAAATAAACCGTAGCTCGGATCGAAAAACTTTCTACATGAAAGTTGATCAGAAAAACGAGACGAATCCGAATATGTGGTCAAAATGCTTGACCATCACTCCTATCTATCTGAACATGGAACCTTCCCCTCCGGTTCAGTATCCCGAAATCAGCCTAAACGCCTGGAAAATATCCCAGATATTTTCCCGATTCGTCTGCGACATATAGCAAATGCATTAGGTCACCACTAACACTTCATATCGTCATGCCGTGCATCTGTATTGCTTGTATTTGCTTTTATTTATTGTTTCTTCCCCCCTTATCTTATCCGATAGCCCCCGAGACCGACGCTGCTCAAGAGACCGACGACACCACTGACGACCCCTCTTTTGCCGCAGAGCAACCAGGCAAGCAAACCCCCCTTGACGCATGCTTATATCACCTATTCTTTCTCCCTCCTGCTTGCATTAGAATTTACTACTGCTTTTGATTGATCCTATTCTGTTGCATAGCCTGTTTATTGTAACTTCTGTTGATACTTTACCTGATATCCTAAATGCCTAGTGTTGGTTGGAAATCCATCCGTGACCCCCCTTCCTTGTCCTAGTTGCCCCGCTGAGTTACCTGTTCCTCGGTCGATGTGATCGACGGGCTGAGACCAGCACATCACTGCACACCCCCTAAGTTGTTCGACTCCACAGAGTTATCCTCGAGTGCCGAGGGTGATACCTCTTATCTCACTCCTGTTATGCCTCTATGGTACAGCTAGTCGGTTGTGGGATACGGGGGGTGATTCCTCTTCCACCACCTCCGATGAAGCTTCTGTCGTGCAACCTCTCAAGTGTGAATCCATCGAGGGTGATTCCTCCGAGTTCACCTTGACGGATACGTCGAGTGGGAATCCATCGAGGGTGATTCCTCGGATTACCCCCTTGATGTTACAGACACACAGTTACCAATAACTGTTGCCCTTTTGTTCTATTATTGCGGGACTGAAGGGACAGTCGGTACCACCCCGGTAGAGGTGGACCTGGAGGGTACCCGCGAGATAATTACGAGGCGCGGCCGGGCAGGCAGAGACCGCCCTAGAGAGGGATGGGCCTGGCCCTTGTTGCACTTCCTCGAGACGGGGCGACAGGAGTACTGATCGTCACCGCGAGCTCCTAATAATGCTTTAACGGATTTGGGTATCTGATCTGAGTTGGCCACTGGCCTATACGCACTACCACCACGCGGGATAATGGTATATGGGGCCCACTGCACCGTATGTATCAGCCAAAAGCTCTGTCAGACGTCCAATTCAGCATTGCGGCATGGCCGGGTCGGCACCCCAGAGGTGGTGCCTGGATCGCCCTGCACGCAACGACCCGGAGTGCGAAGGGTGATGGGCCCAAGACCCTAGAGCACTTAGGATGTAGACCGGCGGGGACCTCTCTGCTGAGCTCTAGGTAGGGCTGCGATGTGTCGATCAGCCGAGGCCGGGCATGACCCAGGAAAGTGTGTCCGGCCAGAGTTAATCGAGCGTGTTGGGTAACAGTAGTGCACCCCTGCAGGGAAGATTATCTATTCGAATAGCCGTGTCCACGGTAACAGGACGCTCAGTGTTGTATCCCGATCTGCTAATACTTGAACTGGATACATTTAATTAATTGGAAGCTTCGGGATCGCTTTCTCGCTGGGAGTCGAGGAAGGATCTCTAGGCTTCGATTCAACATGCTTGTTGCTTTATTATATGATACTAATCTACACTCTTCTAATGCTGCAAGACCGCTGAAGATGCTAGTCTTCGATAGTCTAGGCTCTCTCTCTATTCTGGCATTTCTGCAGTCTAGTCCACAGATACAACCCTTCTTTTGAAACCAATTGCATAAATAGAATAGTTCTGATGTCAGTCTTGCGAGTACTTTGGATGAGTACTCATGGTTGCTTTGCTCCCCTTTTTCCCCATGTCCGATTGCTGCGACCAGATGACGGAGCCCAGGAGCCAGCTGCTACCACCGACGACTACTACTACCCCTTTGGAGGAGATTACTACTACGTGCAGACCGCCGACGACCAGGAGTAGTTAGGAGGCTTCCAGGCATGAGGCCTGCGCCTTTTCGATCTGTGTTGTTATTTTGCCCCGCCTTTTTAAGGCTTTTCTTTTTATCTTTATATCTGTACTTAGATATCTAATGCTTTCGCTGATGCTTGTATGACATCGAGCTTATGTATTCGAGCCCTCGAGGCCCCTGGCTTGTAATATAAAGCTTGAGTTATTTTATTTTGTGTTTAGAGTTGTGTTGTGATATCTTCCCATGAGTCTCTGATCTCGATCGTGTGCATTTGCGTGTATGATTAGTGCACGGTCGAGCAGGGGCGTCACAATAGACTACTCATATCAATAAGGAATTCCTTCTTTTCTGGGAGCCCATTCGGAAAGAACTCCAAAGTTAAGCGTGCTCAGCTTGGAGTAATTTCAGGATGGGTGACCGACCGGGAAGTTATTCCCGGGTGCGCACGAGCGAGGACAAAGTGCGCAGGAAAGACTAGTGTTGATCTGTGGGGCCAGTCTAGATCCCGCCAGGAGTAAAGACCACCGGCGGGTGTGTCCAGGGCGTTATAAGTTGGTATCAGAGCCGACCCTCATGGTTACACGGATGTTTGCGGACAGATGCGCTGTCATGTTGTTCATGACGTTTGTGACCCGTCGTGGCACACGGAATGACACATGTACTGTGGCACCCCGACTCAGAGAGACCGGAACACCCCGTATTCCAGCCCAGAGATCAAGTCTTATGGAATACGGCATTGCTTGGCATAGAACAAATCAGCTCTTTATTATAAATAATCGGGGTACAAGGGTCCGATATTACAAAGGTTACCAGAGCACGGCGACACTTCGCCTGCTATGGTAGTTCTATGCTAGCAGCGGAACATCTCGAAGCGGAATAAATTCTAGCAACGGAACAATGACGACGGTGATGAACTCCACTCCGCATGGACTCTGGCTGGGACGCATCCTAGAGCGCAACCTCGGGATCCTCGACAAACAAGCAATCACGACATCACCTACAATCTGGCATGACACGCCAGGTGAGTACTTTGAATGTACTCGCAAGCTCACAGCAACCAAACCAATCAAGACATACAATAGCATGGCATTTACAGGTTAATCATCAATGATGAACACGATACTACTAGAACAACATGAGCATGGCATGTATATATACTTCATGATATGAACATGATGATACTAGCACTAGCATGCAAGGGGGTCGACATTTAAGGTCTCATGGACCAACTTACTCTGCTCGGAGGTTATCTCGTAACCACCAAATGTCTCAGACTTACCATCACATGATCACCTCAGGATCAACCAAGCTCGGTATCAACTATACCATCGTGATCATCACATGACCACACGGAGCTTGATCTCTACCTGTGATCATCGCATGACCACATAAAGATCAACCGACTTCTTTCCTCATGGAACCGGGGTTGTTTATTATCCAGGTTATTATTTCTGTTGACCCATAGTGTGACCTACTACGAACTGTGTCCATGACCGAGGACACGGCTATCGATAGATTATATACTCCGTAGAGGTTAGTACACTGTACCCACACCACGGAACTCATGGCCTCGTGCTCCCATTCGGGTGGACCAACGATATTCCGACAAAACCAATCTATTGCATGACACTCTCCCGGCCACTCCGACAAACTCCCCTTTGGGCTATGTCCTGGGTGGCCCCGATGTCACCTCGTGACATCCGCCACCTTTGTGGCTGCCACCGTCGTGGCCAAGCAAAACAAACTCGTCCCAAACGGGGACACCCGCCCGCAAACAACTCGGGCACACAAGGCTTATGGCCGCCTACCTGATCAGGGTAGCGCGCGCACATAACCTTCCCTAGTTGGAGGCACCGGCGAGAGGCATGACAATAGACCGAATCAGGGCCCCCATAAGGCAAGTGTGGCTGCACTGGTTAGCTCGATTCGGTGGCACAATGACCCAGCCAATAGATTTGTTCAAGTTCAATTAATGTCAGGTTCAACTTGAATGGTGATGAGCTGAGTCACAATAAAATAACATGACAATGCATGCGAGCATGATATCAGTGTAACCATGGATGGGCAACATAACCATTTAACCACATAACATCAACAATGATGAATCTTTTATTCTACGAGATGCAAATGAGTATAGCATGACGATGATCACGAATATCACAAGTATTTTCATATCAAACCATAATGATCCATATGAGCATATCATTAGCACTAGCATCTGAAATGATTACACGAATAAAACATGATAAGAATATCATTAGCAATTAATCATATCACTTACGAGATGAAAATGACCATGGCATAAGCCATGAGCATGGATTCACAAACATATTCGAAGTATTAACAAAATCATTAAATGAACAAGCAATTATTTAAATATTCTAGTGGAAACCATGGCTACTGCAATGCCATCATGCAAGTGGCTGTTGTGGCTTGCCTGGGGATGGAGGAACCATCGGGGAGGGGTGCGATGAACTCGCGGAAAGAGTTGCCGAAAACATTTCCCTCTCGAAGGGGGCTGATTAAGGGCAAGGGCAAAATGGTCATTTTCACAGTGTGAAAACATTATGAAAATGACATCAACAGAATGGGCTCGACGAACTGAGATCATGGGCTTTTGAATCACCTGAATCGGAGTCACGGTCGCGGAGATACGGCCGTTCGTTCGTTAGGCAGAAAATTTAATAAAAATATTCATTTCTGGCCTTAACGGACGAACGTCTGCTTAATAACTGTTTCGGCCGGCGGCTGAATAAAGAAAACATATTTCTGAGAATACATTTTCGCTGTCTGGAAACGTATTCTCGTCCGAAGGGGTTTTGGAGTACGCTTATGATGATTGAAAACGTATTTCAGCCAAAGACGTTTCCACTTAAGTCGCTGGGCCCGACCGCTGAGTCACTTACAGCCGGGACCCACCACACCTCTCTCTCTCCTCTCGCCTCCACCTTCCTCCTCCCGACGTGCGCCTGCAGATAGAGGGAGGCCACCGGCGCCGGCGCTCCCCCCGGCAACTCCGGCTACCAACGGCGGCGCCCAGCACACGGGCATGCTCAGGGCGTCGTGCCGCACCCATCTAGGCACCGTGCGGTCGCCGGGAAGCTACCGAACGGCGGCGGACATGCACGCGGTGGATGGTGGCTACGGTGAAGATGGCCTCGCGGCTACGATGGAGGAAAGGGAGAGGTAAGGCTCGGGAGGGATTCTTCGAGGTTGAGGGACTCCAGTGGTGAAGAAAGGGGGAGGGGAGGAGCTCGGCATTGCTCGAATTTGAGCGGAGCAGAGCGGCGGTCGTGGCGACCATGAGAGGCGAGGAGGGCTCCCCGAGCTCGAATGAGTGGACAGGGAGGCTACTAGGAGAGAGGGAGAGAGGTTGGTGAGGAGAGGCAGCACCAGGGAGGGCTTATATAGCCGTGGTGAAGATGCCCTTGCCGGATGCCGCCACGGGCGCTCGGGGGATGCACTGACGCGGCCGCGTACGCATGCGCACGCGCGGGGGGGGGGGGGGGTTAATGGCGACTAGAGGGAGCTAGTGGAGGTGCAGACGCGGGATGGAGGACTTCCGGTCGGCCACTCGGCCACTGTGCTCATGCGGGCAAGGTCCCCGTGGCACGAGGAGGGCGAAGGAGGAGGAGGCTAGGGCGGGGGAGCGAACGCGTGGCTACGGCGATGCTATAGGACAAGCTGGGACATGCGGAAACGGCGAGCAGTGGAGTGCCCGAAGCTAAACGCCATCCAGAGCGCGACAATGGCTTCCCAGCCGCGTGGTCACCACGTGCATAGGCGCACGCGGTGCATTCTGGGTGGCAAAATTATGTCTACCATGTGGACCCTACTAGGTGGAGTAACACTGTGCCCTTGGTTTGGTTATATCACCTCTGTGATGATGGATAGCATCAACTGAAGTTTGCTACAGAAAATTTGGCCATGAAATTGTGGTCAAAATAAATGGTATAAGGGATAACCAGGATGTCTCATGGGTTTAGGGTAGGAAGGACTACAATACTGTGAATTTTGAAATGATTTGGACCAGTATTTAACATAGTTGCTTTACAACTGCAAAAACTTGTCCAGAAACTTGATCATGAAGTAGTACTCACCTGGATGATTGGATTAGGCTGAAAATTTGTGGAGTATGATCATTTGGGCATATGAAGGCACTGCAAAAATTTCATACCATTTGGATACACCAAAATGGTACTTGCTTCACAATGCTTTTTACTGGACAGAAACTTGGGGAAATTTTGTGGAGAAAATGGCTTGGCAAAATGATGTGAATTTTGGTATGCTCAAAGGATATAGGATCTTTAGGTCCTGGATTAATTTCAGATTTTATGAAGCAATATAAAATATAGTTGCTTCACAAACTAAAATTGTGACCAGAAACAAGAATTTGAAGGTGTGCTCACATAGACTGTTGTATGGAGATGAACTTTGGTGGAGAGTAATGATTTGATCATATAAATTATCTACCAAAATTCCAACTCATTTGGATAAGCCTAGCTAGTACTTCCTTCACAAAGCTTCTCTCTGGACATAAACTTTGGAAATTTGCTGAGGAAGATTTACTAGGCAAATGAAGCTGAATTTTGGCATGTGGCAATTTTTTGGATGTGAAAGAGTGCCCAAAAATTTTGAAGGCAATCAAGAAAAGATAAATAGCACTTCCTTCACAAAGTGCCACACTGGACAAAATAGGAAATGATTATTCCTAAATTATTTTTGAACCAGGCAAGGATGAATTTTGGCATATTTGTGGAAGATATGATCCAAAGAATTTATGAGAATTTTGTGTGAATTTTTGGAATGGCAGAAATATAGGTTGCTTCACAACCTAAAGCAAACAGGGTTATTCCTTTAATAGAAAAAGGAATATTCCCAAGAAATAAATATTGGGGTTGGGCTAAGATGGAAATGACATGGCCTTGGGATAGATTTGAGAATTACAAGCCACGAGGAAGTGGCAGGAGAGAAGATCTTCCCAGGTTTCAAAACCACATAGCCACGGAAAAAGAACTCCACATAAAAATTCGAAGAAATCCAAAAGAAAAAGAAAGGGCCAAAAATCGGGGTGTTACAAACCTACCCCCCTTATGATAAATCTCGTCCTCGAGATTTGGTTGCTCAGGGAACAAGTATGAATATTCTGACTTAAGGAAACCGTTTCCAACTCGGGTATCCTTTTCCTTTAGAAATTGTTCCCACTGGAGTTCATATGGTCTGATTACTTTGCTCTGGGGTGGTTTGCTTCACCGTACCCAACATTCTGATAGGTCTTCCTTCATAAGTTCATGCTTACTCTGACTCCAATTCCTTTATGTCTGCGGGCTTATCTGCTATTATCAAGACTGGAATATGTCATCTTTCCATAAGTCCGGGAGTAATTTACCCATTGATGTGTCGTTCTTATATCCAGCACTGATAGTATCAATGAAGTTGTGCACAAATTTCCCTGGGGAACACGAAACATTTACTCCTTGCATCGGGTTACTCGAGTAGATGCACGTCCTCTGGGTTCAAAACCATACTGGGAATCATAACCCTTGTCTTGGCGGAATCTGACTACTTGTAGTGAGTTCTGAATCATTTTGGCTGACTCCACTGACTTGAGTATCAAATCCGTACCAAAATTTGATTGTCGCCTGTCGTGGCTAGTATAAAGGAGTACGGCCTTATAGCAATAGCATCCGGAGACTTGACTGACGGTGGTTCTGGCAGAAGAATCTTGTTCATGACAGGCTATCATTTCACTGGGTACCATATGTGAGGACACCTTATCCAAGATTGTTGTTCAGCCTTCTGATTACTTATTTTGTCACTATAGCCACATGTGGGTAGTAGGCCATGCGAGGCGTTAATATGGTTGCTGGAGTCAATCTGCGGAGCTGGCCTTTGGTCCGACATACTTGGATATTCCATACTGACAGCTCTGAGCATACACGGTTGGACAAGCGGGTTGGATTGCCATGAGGTCCTTACAAACAGAGTAGACCCCTTGGTTGTGTGTTCATGGGGATCATTACGGAATCAGACTGTCTTGGGTATGCGTACCATGTTGTTCATGCAACAATTACCATACCTGTATTGCTGGTCTTGCTCCTTCATTATTGTTTTCTTTGTCCGGATCCTTTGATGAAAGAACTTGGCCTTCTATATCCTTAATTCTTTGTGTGACCATAGGTGCTGTCAGGTGCAATATTCTGGCAATCATACCTTATCCTTGGTCCTGACTCGTGTCATAGGAAATATACCAGGTTCACCTTGATAACTACTGCCACGATTGGTGTCCCAATGTTGCCTTGCTTCATAGCTTGTCCGTCCTTGCATCACACTGACGTGTATACTGGCTTTCTTCCTCTTACATAATTCATGTGGTTGTCGGATTCTCACCATGCTGGCATCATCGTTCGAGTGACTTGCATGACCTTGGCAGCATGTTCACAATATATATGGAAGTATGTGTAGATGAACATTTTATTCCCGAGGCAGACTTGTGTCCTGACTAGCTCGTGTTTCTGACCAAACTGTTGTGAGTTTGACTCTTGAGATGTACTGCCAACTCACTGTGTAATTACTTGCGCCCATGCTGATGACTGTTTATAGTGCCATACTGACGAAGACTGGATAGCTTGTGCTGGAAGCTATCTGAGAGTATCGTGCTGAAGAATGCTGGATAGCTTATGCTCGAAGCTTTTGCCAGGATAGCTTGCTGAAAAAGACTGGGTACCGTGCTTCGGAAGCTTTTCCCTTGGTTGCTTACTGAGGAAGATTTGGTGACTTATGCCAGAAGCTTTCTGCGGTGGCTTACCGAAGAAGACTGAGTATCTTACACTGGAAGCTATTCACATATCGTACTGAGGAAGACTGCGGAACCTTGCGTCATAAGCTTCCCTGGTAGTGTGCGGAGGAAGACTGGGTTGCTTATACCAGAAGCTTCTCTCCGTGATATGCAGACTGAATGCCATATATATATATATATATATATATATATATACCCTTGATATCCCTATGACTGGAAATGTACTGTTGTCTTGCACACAAATTGTCTT
This sequence comes from Elymus sibiricus, assembly GCA_039707655.1. NCBI lineage: Eukaryota > Viridiplantae > Streptophyta > Magnoliopsida > Poales > Poaceae > Elymus > Elymus sibiricus. The sequence continues at coordinate 337,281,754 of CM077666.1, forward strand.
CCAGCTGGTTCATTATGGTTGTAATGGTTGCACACTGAGGTAGACTTGATGCTGATAATCAATCTACGATATCATTTGCATTCAGATCAGATATTCCCAATACAATGCAGTCGGCTGAGAATTCCATAAGGTTTAGCTGAGCTTCCAAATAATTGAAATCCTCATTGATCCTTCGAGTCCGGTGGCGGTTGATGAGCAACATTCATAAGGGGAAATAAGGTAACACCGAAGGCCCAAAGAAAGAAGCAAAAGAAACGACTTAAACAAAAGCACACAAAGCATCAAGATTACATACAAGCAACATCACATTTTACTGCTATCCACGACAATATGCATGCCTACTTACGCACACAAATCTCACGGAAACTCCGGTACTACGATCTAATATGCTGTGGTGGTGTGCACGAAAGTGGATCAGCGTGTGGAGGGATTGGTGTAAACAGAGCTACACCAAGAGCTGGCTTAACCCAGATGGCATCTAGATGGGCTCGAAGGTGAGGATGAACTTGGTGATCATGTAGCGAGACACGGATGTCACGGCCACATCATCATCAAGCGGACGGAAGGGAACCATACTTGTCCAGGGAAAGGGGTGACAAGGTAGGATAGCGGTGGAAAGCAGGGTCTGCATCATTGCCCTTTTCTGGTAACGAAGACCAGTAAGGGTTGCCAAAGGGGTGAGTTGGATGGCAAGATCCAGGATAGAAACATGTCTATCACCGGAACGATAGGTGTGGCTGAAGATAATATATTGGTGCGATACCTGTGCATCAATCCTGCAAGTGATCGACACCACTAGGTACCTCGTCATCACTCTGCTAGGACAGAGATGACACCAAACACCAAAGAGCAAGTACATAAAACTGGAGGGTGCAGGTAGTGGATCGAAACCGATGCCACCTACACTCACAAGATCAGCTGTTAGCGACAATATATTAAGTCTATATGCATGCTATGCAGCAAACAAATGCAACAACCAAATGCAGCAAACCGACTAGACACTATACTACCGGTTTCAAACGCTCGCGCAGACTAGGGCGTCCTACAACCAGACCTGCTCTGATACCAAGCACTGTGGCACCCCGGCTCAGAGAGACCGGAACACCCCGTATTCCAGCCCAGAGATAAAGTCTTCTGGAATACGGCACTGCTTGGCATAGAACAGAACAACTCTTTATTACAAATAATACAGGTACAAGGGTTCGGGTATTCCAAAGGATTACATCGACACGGCGACACTACGCCGGCTAAGGTGGCTCTATGCTAGCAGCGGACCAACTCGTAACAGCGGAATAACTTCTAGCAGCGGAACAACGACGACGGTGATGAACTCCACTCCGCAGGGACTCTGGCTGGGACACATCCTAGCGCGCAAACTCAGGATCCTCGACAAGCAATCAGTCACGGCATCACCTGCAATTTGGCATGACATGCCAGGTGAGTACTTTGAATGTACTCGCAAGCTCACAGCAACCAAAGCAATCAAGACAAACAACATCATGGCATTTACAGGTTAATTATCATTGATGAACATGATACTACTAGAACAACATGAGAGTGAACATGGCATGTACATGTTAATCATGATATGAACATGAACATAATGCTATCAAACATGATGCGTATGTGGATTGTTGCCGTGGTCCCTTGGACCAACTTACCATCTCGGGGTTACCTCGTAACCACTGTCAACATCTTACCATCGTGATCCTCACTTGATCACAACAATACCAACCATAGTGATCCTCACGCGATCACAGCGATACCAACCATAGTGATCCTCACACGATCACAGCAACTTCTGCATGTGCCATCTTGTTGTTATAAGTGTGCAGGTTTATTATTTCTGTTGACCCACAGTGTGACCTACTACGAACTGTGTCCATGACCGATGACGCAGCTATCGATAGATTATACACTCTGCAGAGGTTAGTACACTGTACCCACACTACGGAACTCATGGCCTCGTGCTCCCATTCGGGTGGACCAACGACGTTCCGACAAAACCAATCCATAGCATGACACTCTCCCGACCACTCCAACAAACTCCCCTTTGGGCTATGTCATGGGTGGCCCCAATGTCAACTTGTGACATCCGCCACCTTTGTGGCTGCCATCGTCGTGGCCAAACAAAACAAACAATCCCAAACGGGGACAAACGTGCGCAAACAACTCGGGCACACAAGACTTATGGCCACCTACCTGATCAGGGTAGCGCGCGCACATAACCTTCCCTAGTTGGAGGCACCGGCGAGAGGCATGACAATAGACCGAATTAGGGCCTCCCCATCCAGGCAAGTGTGGCCGCACTGGTGAGCTCGATTCGGTGGCACCATGACTCAGCCAACAGATTTGTTCAAGTTCGATTAATGCCAGGTTCAACTTGAATGGTGATGAGCTGAGTCACAATAAAATAACATGATAATGCATATGAGCATGATATCAACATAAACATGGATGAGCAATATAACCATTTATCATAACATTAACAACGATAAATCATTCACTCTACGGGATGCAAATGAGCATGGCATAGAGATGATCATGAATATCACAAGTATTTGCATAACAAACCATAACTATTCATGTGAGCATATCCTTATCACTAACATAGAAAATAAATCCAAGAACTAACATGATAATAATGATACTAAATAATCATTTAACTTACTAGATGCAAATGAACATGACATAGGAACGAGCATGGATTCACAAGCATATAGTATTCACAAAATAATTAAATGAGCAAACAATTATTCAAATATTCAAGTGGAAACCATGGCTATTGCAATGCCATCATGCAAGTGGATGTTGTGGCTTGCCTGGGGATGAAGGATTCATCGGGAAGTAGTGCGATGAGCTTGCGGAAAGATTTGCCGAAAACATTTCCCTCTCGAAGGGGGCTGTTTAAGGGCAAGGGAAAAATGGTCATTTTTAGAATGTTACAACATGGTGAAAATGATACCATCAGAACGGGCTCGACACACAGAGAATGTGGGATTTGGAATCACCTGAATCGGAGTCATGGTCGCGAAAATACGACCGTTCATTCGTTAGGCAGAAAAACAAATAAAAACTATGATGTTCTGCTGCTAACGGACGAACGTCCGCAATTTAGAGGTTTCGGCCAGCGGCTGGAAACAGAAAGCGTATTTTCAAAAAATACGCTTTCTGTACAGAGAAAGCGTATTCCACCCAGGAGTTGTGCTGAAGTGCGCTTTCAGAACGGGAAAGCGTATTTTTGGAAAATACGTTTCCACTTAAGCACTGGGCTCGGGCAGTGTGCCACTTACAGGCGGGTCCCACGGGGCTCTCTCTCTCTCCTCCCACCTCTCCTTCAACCTCCTGATGGGAGACAGAGAGGAGGCCGGCCGCCGTGGTTCCCGTCGCTCCGCCGCGTAGGAAGCCGAGCCGAGGGTCCAGGAGGAAGCCCCGCTCAAAGGCGCGCCCGCCGGTGGTCGCCTTGGCCGCAGGGGCTGCCGGAGATGACCGGCGCATTGGCAAGGTGGACGGCGGCCACGGCGATGTTGGGGCGCACGGCTCCGTGGCGGAGGGGATGGGCTGGGGATACGGGGCGGCGTCTAGGGAGTCGGGGAGGCTTCTGGTGGTGGCTAAGTGAAGAGGGAGTCACCGGACTGCTCGAATTTGAGCGGCGGGCCGCGACGAACATGGCGGCCGTGGCGAGCAATGAGAGCTTCGAAGACCAAATGGAGCGGCTTGGGAGGTTGCTGGGGAATAGAGGAGGAGGATGATGAGCTCAGGAGGCCGCGGGGATCTCTATATATAGCCCGACGAAGATGTCGTGCCCGAATGCCGCCGCGAACGCGCGGTCGATGCCTCTGGCGCGGGCAGGGCACACACGGGCCGTGGAGGGCGATGTGAGAGGCAGAGGGGATGCGCACGCGGTGCCAGGGACGCGCGGGCGCGGACGGGGCGAGCACAGGGGCGGTCGGCCACTCGGGCGCACAATGCACTCGCGTGCGGTGGTGGCTGGGGCCGGCGGCAGGCGCTACGGGAGGGGGAGAGGGTCGAGAGGGCTACGTGGGAGGAAGAGGGAGCTGGTCGGCACCAGAGATGAGCAAGGGCGGACGGGGAGAAGAGACCCGAAGCAAAATGACGCAGAGAGCGCGGCTAAGGCATGCCAGCCGCGCGGTCACTGCGTGGCATGGCGCTCTGAGGGCACGCGGGACTGGCAAAAGGTGTCAAATGTGTAGTCCCTTCACCCTGGAGCACCACTGAAGCATTGGTTCGTTTAAAGTGACTTTGGTATGAAGGGTACCATCACCCAAAGTTGCTGGCAACAAGGTGTTTGGAGCTTGGTGGGTGAGGTTCACCTGGGGATAGATTCTGATCTTTGGCTGGGGGAGGTCAATCACTAAGGTGACTAACTTGGCAAAATATCAGCTCAAATGGAGGGGTCTAGATAGCACTTCCTTCACAAACTGCCCCACTGGACAGAAATATGAACCTGGAAGCTGCACTCACATGGGTGATTGTATCGAGCTGAAATTTTGTGGAGGATGATGATTTGGGCATATGAAGGCAATGTAAAAATTTCATACCATTTGGATAAGTATAAATGGTACTTCCTTCACAATGATCCACACTGGAAAGAAACTTGGGGGAATTTTGTGGAGAAAATGGCTTGGCAAACTGATGTGAATTTTGGATATAGTGAGTATTGGGTCCTGGATTAATTTCAGAATTTTTGAAGCAATATAAAATATAGTTGCTTCCCAAACTGAAATTGTGACCAGAAACAAAGATTAGATGGTGTGCTCACATAAATTGTTGGATAGAGATGAAATTTGGTGGAGAGTAATGATTTGATCATATGGATTATCTGCCAAAATTTCAACTCATTTGTATTAGCCTAGCTAGTACTTCCTTCACAAAGCTTCTCTCTGGACAGAAACTTTGGAAATTTGCTGAGGAAGATTTACTAGGCAAATGAAGCTGAATTTTGGCATGAGGCAATGATTTGTTTATGAAAGAGTTCTCAAAAAGTTTGAGGGCAATCAAGAAAATATTAATGGCACTTCCTTCACAAAGTGCCATACTGGACAGAATAGGAAATGAATATTCCTGAATTATTTTGAACTAGGCAAGGATGGGTTTTGACATATTTGTGGAAGATATGATCCAAAGAATTTATGAGAATTTTGTGGAAATTTTGGGAATGGCAGAAATATTGGTTGCTTCACAACCTAGGGCAAACAGGGTTATTCCTTTAATAGAAAAAGAAATATTCCCAAGAAATAAATATTGGGGTTGGGCTAACATGGAAATGACATGGTCTTGGTATGGATTTGAGAGTGACAAGCCACTAGGGAGGGGAAGAAGAGATGATCCTCCCAGGTTTCAAGACCACATAGCCACGGAAAAAGGAATTCCAAATAAAATCCAAAGAAATCCAAAAGAAAAGAAAGGGCCAAAAAATCGGGGTGTTACACTACAGTGAGGTACTGGTGCTGTGGTTCTACTGTACGACAAATTTGGAAAATGTATAAGTTCTAATTCCAAATTTCGCTTGCCGTACTCCAGTGCACAGTGTTCTCTCTGGCTGACAGGTGGACCCAGGGCCCACTGTCAGTCTCTTCTTCTTCCTTCGGCTCTCCTTTTTCTTCTTTCTCTCGCGTGCTTTCTCGCACTTCCTCCTCCCGTGGCGTCTTGTGCGCAGGGCATCTAAGGCCATACCGCGGTAGTGCGCGGCGTGCTTGTCGCCGGCGCAGCGTGCACTCACCTCGTGGGCCAGTACCCTGTCGGCACTGCTCACGGATTCGCCTCCGAATACCGACGATCGAGCGACGAGCGACGCTGGTGGACTTCGCTCACCGTACATCGAGCTCGAGCTATAAAAATGACCGCGGTTTTTCTTCCTTCTACCTCACACCTCACCTCACTTCTTCTTCTTCTCCTTCTGGTTGCAGGAGCTCGAGATGAGGCATTAATGGAGGACGTGGTTCTGGAGCTGATCACGATCCTCCTGGCTAGTATGCTGGCGGCGTTGGTTGGCTTCTCGCTGCTACTGTGTGCGATGATCCTCGATGATCGTCGTGATGCCGCTGCTCGAGTGGTGGCTCTCCGAGGCGGCGGTGATCATGGGGACTAGGCATCAGTGTTGGTTATGAGCGAGTGCTAGTGCGTTTTGTAGCAGGTTCCATAGAAATAAAAACCCACGAGTTTTTTTTTTGGAAAAACTGTGGTGTGGTGAGAGTGATCCAGTGAGCGAGGCGGTTAATTAGATGCTAAGTGTGTGTGTGAGGTTTCTGCACTTAGTACATGTGGTAGGGTTAGTGTGACTGTAAGCCGGACGCCGTGGTTGCACGCGAATTAAATTTATGCTGGGAATTTTTTTGTGATAACGGCCCTTAAGAAATTTTTCTCCCCTAAGGGCGGATGAACCAAATGCAGATCACCAAAATCAAATATTCGTAGACAAACTGCAATCATATTAATGCATTCATGACATATGCCCTAAAATACATCACAAAGTTTGCATCATGTAAACAAGGGCTAGACACAGTAACAACCATACTTATGACCATCTATGGTTCGGAGGTGACATCTACAGGGTCTTGCAGAAAGGTTCCCGGTGCTGGAGCACATTCTTCTTCTTCTGGAGGGAGTGGAGGAAGTAGACGAAGAACATGCCCTTCTTGAGTTGGCAAGGGTGGTCCGCCAATGGCGATCTAGGGATTCAGGACAGCAAGATAATGGAGATAATCCATTAGTTGCTGGGTGAAATGCTCCTAGGCCATCACATACTGAATGAGATTGGCCAGAGCTGGATCTCTTTCTATACGTTCACAGCGGAACATAGCTTCTGCCCCAAAAGCTGCATGGCTCGGAAAATAGCAGTATTTTCTTTCGCTGGTGCAGGGTACCGCGAATCGAAGATGGGTAACTGCTTCATAAGCAGTAGCCTCAATGGTCATGCTTGAGGTTGGCATGGATCTCCCGATGAAGACAACATACGGAGGGCCTTTTTTTAAATCTGCTGGTGGGACTTGCACAACTGCCCAGTATTTTGAGGAATCAGAGGTGATCCTCATCTTGTACAACTCATATTGGGGTGGGTGGATGGAACCAAGAGTATTGCGGGTAAAATCCCACAAAACCTTAACAAAACTACCAGGGCTTGCATCTGGAGTTCTTAGGTATGCTCCGGGGTGAAACATGGAGTGATGGATGGGGAAAAACAGTGCTCGAGGTTGATGGTGGCTGGTGTTGTTTACGGATATGGCCTCTTATAAAGTGCTTGGGTTAGGAAACATGAGGCAGTGCCAGTACGACTTGTGTATCGGCTCCATCATAGGGTTGTCTGAGTCAAGTCTCAGATGTCAATTAAAAGAAGAGTGACGTATACGGTGGCTGTCAGTTAGGGTGGGTTCGGCGGTCACGTCTAGAATTTACTCTGCCACCACACGCCAACAATTTATGCTAGATCACGCATACTACTATTAAGACAATGGCACACAAGTAATTTACAAACTTACCACGCCATACAACTGCTACTACGAAGATACAGGGCAACAGGGCTACTAAGGCTCTACAACAATTCTGGTGGACTCAGTCCACCTCGTTGAAATCTAGCCGGGCGTGTCCCGCAGATGTCAAGGCTTCTCCGTGTGCTTCAGTGTCGGAGTTGGCCGGGGTCGGATGGGGAGCTACATGCCCGGGGTAGCGGTGATGTCCCTCACGGGGTGTCGTGGTCACAGTCCCGTTGGAGTAGGTCTCCAAGAGACGACGGAGTTCCCCTGGGGAGGCGAAGGCATTGCCCGGGTGGATAACAGGAGCAGACCTTGGGGGCTCAACTGGCCTCCCAAGCAGCACTATCGGGGTGTCAGTGGCGGGTGCAGCTTCACTTCTCACCGGGGTCAGGAGAGCGAGCGTCATGTGGGTCGCCATCAGATCAAGGGTGACCTGATCGAATAGTGCCTCTTGCGCTCTCAGGTAGCGCACCAGTTGCACTAGAGCAAGATCCGTCTCATGGTCTCCATTGGCGACTTGGGTCGGGCTACCATAGCCATCACGACTAGGGTAGTAGTAGAAAGTACGGATGTTAACCCTCGGCGACAAATGCTGGAGATTAACTACAGCCTCTCGGGCTGCAAGTTGGATGGCTTGGGGCTCGTCGGAGGTCGTCCTCCCGGTGAACCGGTAGGGGCGTTCTGATGTGGTGCCCCTCCCGTAGATGTGCACTGTGGCCCAGAAGTGGTGGATGGCATCACTCGTGTAATCTTGGTACACAACATACTCCGGGGGCTCTTCTATGCCAAAAGCTCGACGGGTGAGATTGGCGAGGATGACTACAAAGTCTCCAAGCTCGGCTGTGGTGGTCTCGTTACGAACGATGGGACCTGGCATCTTGGTGATTGGATATCGAACTGAGAGTGAGGCTGTGATGTGCTGAGTTGGGGCAAGGCTTCCTTTATAGGTCAGTGGAGTTTTCGATCGCACGCTTGTGGATGGGACAACTCGGGTGTCGGCCACAGGCACATGGCCTATGGACGTGCTGATAGGTTGGGCACCGACTGTCAAAAGATGTCGGCTGGCCACTGTGCAGGCTATCGGAAGAGATGGGCTTGGCTATGGACAGAAAAGGTTTTAGATGGTGTGGAAACCTAGGGATAGCGACCAGGCTAAGATAGGATTAGCCAATGGTCAGCCTGGGCTCTGATACCAAGGCTGTCGGGGCCGGATTTCCGGGAAATAAAATCCCAGAAATAACCCCTTGATACGTCCATTTTGCATCATGTTTTGCTACTGTTATTTATATTGTTTTTAATCAATATAACACTTTGTGGAGCAATTCTAATGCCTTTTCTATCTTAATATGCAAGATTTACACAAGGAGGGAGAATGCCGGCAGCTAGAATTCTGGACCTGAAAAAGCTATGTCAGAGATACCTATTTTGCACATCTCCAAATGAGCTGAAATTTCACGGAGAATTATTTTGGAATAAATAAAAAATACTGGAAGCAAGAAGTACCAGAGGGGGCCACCCAGGTGCCCACGAGGCACCAGGGGGCGCAATCCCCCCCTCCCCCAGGCGCGCCCTGGTACCTCGTGGGGCCCCTGGCCCCCATTTTCTGGTATATAAGTCATTTTGCCCAAGAAAAAATATAGAGAAGACTTTCGGGACGGTGCGCCGCCGTCTCGAGGCGGAACTTGGGCACGAGCACTTTTGCTCTCCGGCGGAAAGATTCTGCCGAGGATACTTCCCTCCGGGAGGGGGAAATCATCGCCATCGACATCACCAGCGATCCTCTCATCGTGGGAGGACTAATTTTCATCAACATCTTCACCAGCACCATCTCATCTCAAACCCTAGTTCATCTCTTGTATTCAATCTTTGTCTCAAAACCTCAGATTGGTACCTGTGGGTTGCTAGTAGTGTTGATTACATCTTGTAGTTGATGCTAGTTGGTTTATTTGGTGGAAGATTATATGTTCAGATCTATTATGCTATTCAATCCCTCTCTGATCTTGGATATGAACATGATTTATGAGTAGTTACTTTTGTTCTTGAGGACATGGGAGAAGTCTTGTCCTAAGTAATCATGTGAATTTGGTATTCGTTCGATATTTTGATGATATGTATGTTGTTGATTCCCTTAGTGGTGTCGTGTGAACGTCGACTACATGACACTTCACCATCTTTGGTCCTAAGGGAATGCATTGTGGAGTAGTAATTAGATGATGGGTTGCTAGAGTGACAGAAGCTTAAACCCTAGTTTATGCGCTATTCCGTAAGGGGCTGATTTGGATCCATATGTTTAATGCTATGGTTAGAGTTATCTTAATTCTTCTTTCGTAGTTGCAGATGCTTGCGAGAGGGGGTAATCATAAGTGGGAGGCTTGTTCAAGTAAGAACAACACCCAAGCACCGGTCCACCCACATATCAAATTATCAAAGTAGCGAACGCGAATCAAACAAACATGATGAAAGTGACTAGATGAAATTCCCATGTGTCCTCGAGAACGCTTTACTTACTAGAAGAGATCGTTCCGGCTTGTCCTTTGCTACAAAAAGGATTGGGCCACCTTGCTGCACTCTTTGTTACTATTGCTACTTGTCACTTGTTACAAATTATCTTGCTATCAAACTACTCATTACCGATAATTTCAGTGCTTGCAGAAAACACCTTGCTGAAAACCGCTTGTCATTTCCTTCTGCTCCTCATTGGGTTCGACACTCTTACTTATCGAAAGGACTACGATTGATCCCCTATACTTGTGGGTCATCACCCCTCGTGTCATCACCAGCCCCAAGATCATTTTTACTGGTGGACACGTCATTGATACAGATTACCAAGCAATTACAAGAATTTGATACAAGACCATAAAGGTCTAATGATACAACATTGATTTCTAACAGCGGATGGCGGAAGTGGGTAGCGGATCTCCATCTCCGGTGGGGGCTCAAATTCCACAGGAACAGCTGACCTGGGTAACTCCTATCCCGCGTGGCTGTATCTCCGATTCCTAGGTTGTGGGGTGTGCCTTCGTAGTGCTCTTCTCCTAATCATGATCTGGCCAAGACAATAGCCAGGGACAAGCCAGTGAGTACGTTTGAATGTACTCGCAAACATCATGAACAAAAGATATACCGAATGTAACAGAGAGCATATGATCATGATGAACTAAATTATATGCTTATGCTGACTGATGTCAAAGCATGGCATGATAAATATCAATACGATGTAGATGGCTAAATATATCATTCTAGTAAATAAACCAAGAAAATAGAATGGAACATCGGGCATTAGACCGCTCGAAAAATTCCAAGATAAATGCCAAACGGGTGTTTGAATGCGACGCCTCGAGAGGTCTTGAAAAGAAATGCCAAACGGGTGTCTGAATGCGACGCCTCGAGAGGTCTTAAAAAGAAATGCCAAACGGGTGTCTGAATGCGAAGCCTCGAGAGGTCTTGAAAAGAAATGCCAAACAGGTGTCTGAATGCGACGCCTCGAGAGGTCTTGAAAAGAAATGAGTACCCAGGTGGCATAACCATCCCAAGGGATACTCAGAAAAAAATAGAAATGAGTATCCAGGTGGCATAACCATCCCAAGAGATACTCAGAAAAATAGAAACGAGTATCCAGGTGGCATAACCATCCCAAGAGATACTTAGAAAAAAAATAGAAATGAGTATCCAGGTGGCATAACCATCCCAAGAGATACTCAGAAAAAGTAGAAATGAGTATCCAGGTGGCATAACCATCCCAAGAGATACTGAACAGAAATGAGTATCCAGGTGGCATAACCATCCCAAGAGATACTCAGAGTTACATATTGTAGGGGTAACGCAGCAGAAAACAAAAATTTTCCGACCTACGTACCAGCCCAGGATCACTATGGAGACTGCATACAAGGTTTGATCTGTTTCGTTACCGACTCGTAGCGCAGCGGAAGTAGAGTCGATGACGATCGGCGGTGCAGATCCCCGCAGCTAGGATTTACAACCTCCCAACCGCGAGGATGTACTCCTTTATCTGCCCCTCGGACGGCCCTCTGGGAGGCAGTCGGACAGTCCCTCGGACGGTGTCGCGGACAGCCCTTCGGGAGGACCTTCGAAACTCGAACAGTCACTCGGACAGCCCTTCGGGAGGACTCACAAAACTCGGACCGTCACTTGGACAGCCCTTCGGGAGGCACTCTCAAAACAGCCCCTCGGGCACAAAGATCGAAACTATGACCTCTCTACGGGGTTGCACACATACGGTGTCATCTATCCGGCAGGGCTTCGCCGTCCAGAACTAGTTCCTGCCGGAACCCAGACAGCCTTTCGGCTCTACGAAACTATTTCGCTGGGAGGGAGAGAAGAAGCCAGATCATTGCAATGGCACTTGTATGTCAGAAAGAGTGAGTGTGGAGGGCTGCCCCTCCTCCTCTATTTATAGGAAATCCCAAGGGGTAGGGTAGTTTTACACAAAAACCCAAAAACCACATGAATGGAGTCCTTCACAAGGACCCAAAAGTGAAGCCATGAGACAAGTGGGGCTCCAAGTGGGAAGCCCACATGTGGCCGGCCACACCCTTGTGGGGGCCCCCCAAAAGGGTTCCTATCCATCCATGTCATCCCCTTAGATCTTTTGAGTAAAGCCCCAAAAGGTGGCTTTCCAAAAATATCCCAAAAAGCACTTTCACTATTCACGACGACATTTTTCAGCGTCCGGTCGAACTGAAAATATTTATGTGGGCTTAGAACAATTCCAGTACCCACCAAAATAATTTTCAACGCGAGCCGGAACAATTCCGGTTTAGTGATTTTCATCTGCGAAAAGCATCTGAAGCGGTTTCGGCAGCTCCGGAACATTTCCGGTTTTCATTCCAGAAAATTCCAGAAAGTTTCCAGAATGATTCTGGCATCCTCCAAGAATTATCAGGCATGTGCCAAAACCAATTTGACTTTTTGGTATCCCCTGAAACAACTTTTCAGTTTCACCGGAACTCATCCGGTGACCTCTCTCTTCGGAACTTTTCCGTTGACCGAAACTTTTCCGGTGTCCGAAACTTTTTCGGTGTTTTTCTCTCAGACTCCCTGTCTAGTATTCAGCAGATAGATGACCCTTAAGCGTGTGACCCTATAGGTTCGGTGAAGCATAGACATGACCCGGAACCCCTTCCGATCAATGATCAACATCGGAGCCGTGGACACCCATATTGACCCCTATACCCACACGAATGAATATTCGAGTGAACCTCCAGTTGCCGTGTGCTATTCCTGTTGCTTCGCGATATGTTACAAATACCCGAGGTGAGACATGTAGGCATCCCCGTGGATCAACAACTTGTCCACTATGCCAGTTACCTCGTTACCGGTATTGTTCTCTTTTCTCGTTCCCGTGTTCCGGCATCCCCGTGATCAAATCACAAAGTGTCTGGCCAGACGATGATGGATACCGTAACACCGAGAGGGCCCAGAGATATCTCTCCATCGTCGGAGGAGCAAATCCCAATCTCGAGCTATCAAGTTACTTGACACACTTTTCCATGAACCCGTAAGCCGCCGTAATAGCCACCCATTTACGGATGACGTTTAACAAACCCCAAAGTTCATGAAGCAAGCATGAAGAAACTCGATACTCTCATGGTCTAAGGAATTATGCAAACATTAACCATCTCTGTGTTATTAACCATTAACTTATGACGAATGAATCTCATAGCATAACATCAATTCGGGTCGATTCAACACAAATGTTCTTCTAACATTGTGCCCTCAAAATTGCCGGCATAGCCATGCCCATGATCAGGAAAACAGGATCATCATGCAATACTTGAGCCAGTCTTAGAGGCCAGACTAGGAATACATTTTACCGTTTATTATTCCACACATGCATATGAGTCTTCCTCCAAGCCTCGTGGTTATTGTAGACTCGAGAACCATAGCAGTTATAGCATGGAACATAAACCTAATTATGAACAGGGAGATAATCAATAACATATATTATTGCCTCTAGGGCATATCTCCTACAGACTCCCACTTGCACTAGAGTCAATAATCTAGTCAATGCTAATGCACTTTACACCTATGGCATACTGGTGTAAAATATGCTTCGCTTGTGGTATAGCCTGATGTCCAACGGATCTGACAACTTCAGCTCCGTGTGTAACTTTGCATATCCTCGCGTTTTCACGCTTTCACAAAATTCATATTTTGTGTGGACTTGGCTTTGCATATGTGTGAATCATTGGTCGAAACCTGATTCCTCAGACTGAGCTATGGAGCAACTATCTGCAATAGTGTCCCATAGACCAAAGCCATCTTGGAACCATACTAAGTTCATGAATGAACTATATGATTCAACAACTTCTTTGTCGCTTCTTAAGCGTCAACATACTTAGCCTTTGTTATAGAATTCGCCACAGTATCTTGTTTGGAACAATTTCCAACTACCGTGCCACCATATTGTGTATTACACAAAAAACCCTTAACTTAAATCAAAAATCGCATGGAGCATTGATGAAGACTGCATCGATGTAATTACTTACAACGAGCACTTCATAATCTCTGTTTGCGAGAAAACATGTCATCACTACTACTCTAGTACTCAATGACATCTTTCACTGTTGTCCTATGATCAGTACTTTGATCACTATGGTATCTATACTCACAACAACTTTGGAGTATTGGACATATCTGGTTGATTTACATACCATGGAATACATGATTAATCCAAACACAAGAGTGTGTGGAATCTCCATCATGTATTTTGCTCATCAGTGTTTTGAGACACCGAGTCTTGCAAAACTCTTTCCATGTGACTTCGGCAAGAATCACTCCTTGGCGGTTTTAAATGCTAAAAAGTTTTAGCATCTTGTCAATATGTATTCATAGCTTAGCCCTATTAGGTAAATCTATCTCCATAGATCATCATGCCTAATATTGAGGCTATTTAGCCTAAGCACTTCATCGAAAAACTATTTTCAAATGAAGTCCTAATTCGTGTCAAGAAATTTATTTCCAATTAACAATGTGTCAAGTACACAAGGTTTTTAGAAATATTATCATGCTCCCACTTACTTTCTTGAATCACAAGCATCTTCGATACCTATTTGATGAAGTCAAACCCTTTTGACCATTCCATCAAAAACGAAGATTCCAACTCCACTTTGCTCTCTTCTGTCCATTGCTGGAACTCTGAAGTTTGCATACTTACTAGCATCCTCTGGATCGACAAATTACTTTGGACTGTATCATATACAAGTCCTAGGTTTTATTTCCATCAGATGGAAATCCTTTTGTCATCCATGTTTCATATCTCATGATTGAAATATGTATTAATTGCTAGTTCAACCCGAACCGACTTTAAGCATCGCTACGGTGAGACAATCTCATCGTAGTCAACTCCTTGAACTTGTTATTGCAACAAGTCGAGCTTTATGGATAAAACATTTTATCCGTATCAGTTTTTAGTTCCACAAATATTCGTTAGACTCTAAGTCTTCCAAAAGGTGTATCAAGATTTTAATCTTGAATCACTTATATGGAAACTATCTCGGATTGTATTGGCATTTAGCCAATTCTGGAGTCAGGGCCCATCAACGCTTCCTTGTGTATTGTAGGTATACTATTGTCTAACAACAATATCTCGTATGCGCACCTGAGAGGTTTGCACGAGTTTTTCCTACGCGGTTCAGCTACAAGTTCGACCGAAGTCCATACATCTCATGTAGAGGCTTCCGTATCAGTCGTAGTAGGAAACTCCGGAATCACTTCCAAGGTTCCTTTCCTTTGACCTGATGACGAAGATACTGGTTATCTCGTCGAGTTGCACTGTCCTCCCACTCACCTTTTGTAAGAACTATTTTCTTTAAAAGCATACCGTTTTGTGGCAAAACCCTTTGCCTTGGTATAGTGGTGGGGGAATACCCAATGACTTGGGATAACCTACAAAGTAGCACTTGCCTGATTTGGAATAGGTTTGTAACCTTTTACACAAGCCCCATATTCCAAATGTTAAGAAAAGATATAACATGGTTGGGCGTACCATACCATGGCGTCATTTCAACAGACCCGATGGAGCTCTTTTCAGTGTAAAAGCCGCAGTCTTTAAAGCATCACCTTTTAAAAGGGATAATGGCAAATCTATTTATGTCTTCTTTTATCTTACCATGTCATAAATGGTTCGATTACATCTTCACGGACTTTCCACTTGCAGTGGTGTTCCGGGAGATGCAAGTTATGAAACCCCTTTCATAACTCATCAGACATTCGCTAAACTTGTAACTCAAATATTCCTTTCTGCAATCGAATTGTAGAAACATAATTTTCTTGTTACAATATTTTCTTCTTCATTTTGAAAACCTTATGAATGAATTCAAAAGATCCAGACTTACGTCTCAACAAGTAAATATCCATATATCTACTTGAGTCATTTCTGAAGATAGATAAATCCACTACTTGCAACAACATTTATTGGACTACACACATCATAATGTATGATCACCAATATGTTCTTTGCTCGTTCCTTATGGCCTGTGAACGGTATTTTAGTCACTTCACCTTTCAGAGGAAAGTTGCAAGTGTCAGATGATTCAAAATCAAACGACTTCAAAATCCATCATAATGGAATTTCCATGCGGGTTTCTCCAATGTGACCAAATGCAGTGCCACACTTGTGTGGTATTCTTTTAGTCTTGCGACATTTAGCGTCAGTGTTATGGATGTATCATATTTCCATCAATATTCATAACATACATCCCATCTTGGATGGAAGCATGGCCCTTTATTTTATTCATAATACTGAATAACAATTGTTGTTTTATGAACAACTCTTTTGCAACAAACATTGTGCAATGGGCTAGAGTGTATGAAACTCTAAAATGAATTATGAAAGTAAATATAGAGGTAATGTATTATTATCAATATTCATAACATACATCTCACTCACAATGAAAGTATGGCCATTATGTTATTCATAACATCGAACATCAAAAGTTCTCTTATGAATAACCTTCTTGCAAGATACTTTATGCAATGGGCTAGAGTGTAAAACTCTAAAATGAATTATGAAAGTAAATACATAGGGAATACACCAATGGAAGGTATAGTAACATTTACTATGTTCCCTGTGTGTATCTAAACCTCATCCCTGGCTAGTCTTTTAGGCCGTAGTAGTTCTTGCATCGAGTTGTATCAGAATGCAATCGAGCGGGTATCTTTGTGATCAACTCACAATACCCAAGAATTAGTGATTAACATGTTTTAACCATAATTCCCAAGAACTATATCTTTGACCAGCCTTCTATACATCAAAAACTTGTATGACATTCATACATGAGCTGGATATTCCAGTCTTCTTTCCTTTTGCCTTTATACTTCTAACAGTTTAACTTTCAGTATTTCTCCTACTCTCAGAAGAAGCACCCAACTTAAGAGTGGCGTTAGCCCCGGACTTCCTAGGCGTGAAAATCTTACTAACACCCTTCGGATACTTCCTTTCTCTTTAAGTTGTTGTTTTATTCACCATCATCATATGACAGGCGTTCTTCTGGATCCCTCTCTTATCAGTCTAATGCATAGTAAACTCCTTTACTAATAGTTTGCAAACAAACATTGCTTTGGATATCTCATATCTTTTAGCCTTTGTCTATCTCTGAAATTGATTTTCAGATTCCATGAATATCACATAACTATCCAAACTTTCGAAGTTCGGGTCTCATGGAAGCAAACATATTGCACTTTGACTGAAACGGAATTCTAGCTTTTGGATCGAACGACGACAGTCACATGATCGATAGCATTAGCGGGAGAATACCGAAAGTATGCGATAGGACAAAGTCCTTCTCGGCACTATTGAGGACAATCCTCACATTACGTTACCAACCGTAAAGTTTTAACCAGATATTTAACAGCTATTCAATTTAAATAGGGAAGGTGGAAACGCGAGCCATTATCCTACAACTATTTTGCAAATCACACTTAGACAGTGTTCAAAATTAATTTCACTGAGAATTAAAAAAATTAATTCTACAGTGCGCTCCCACTCAAATCAATATCTCTCATAATTGATTGTGAGTGATACAAGATCCACATTTCAATTCAACGCCATTGATGTGGACATCACTGATGATGAGAATTTCAATTGGTGGGCAAACATGCCGATCTCATCTCTATGTGACTCCTGTTCATCTTTCGATGGGCGTGTTCCGAGCTCAGGACGATCAAGCCAGAACGTCAAGACAACCAAGTGATCTCGCTGCGAGGTCTGAACTCACCCGCCTCACACTTCTCTAATCGTTCGTACCCATGTGGACATGGCGCACCCCGAAAAGTTAGGTGCCGTGACGGTGCTATACTTGGGAGAACACTAACTACTTGATATTTTTGTGAGAGATCACCCTAATAAAAGCGACTACCGCGCAATCAAGAAGGGTGCATCATAAGGGATAAACATCTCAGGCAATTCATAATAGCATGATATGGTATAGCCCTTTATGACGGAGAAGTCTTTCATTTCTTCGTCTCCGGTCATTCGCGTCGGTGTTCACCTTCGCGAAGATTGCCACCACCTTGTCGATGCACCAGATAATATTGCTATCTCTATAGCTAATAAAATAAGTGCATTACATAAGGTTGACACGCAGGTCATTAAAGTGCAATCATATGGCTCCAGCCATCATGCCGAATCATGACACGCAGGTCATGTTAATCAATTTACATTATATAGTCCTCTCATACATAATCAAATTATTATGAACACTGCTATACCACATCATATGCACATGCAAACCATCCTGCAAAACCAAGTTAGACGCCTCTAATCGGTTCATGCAAAAACTTGTTTTACGTGGCTTCTAAGGTTTCGAAACAAACCGAAGCTACCTACGTATTATCATCAAGTATGATAATTCAAGTTGCTAGATTAACATCGCGGGGTGTATGAAACACGAGATAATTAAATCTCGAGCCCCATACTAAACTTCGTCATACGCATGACCCCCGTGCAGATCATATCTGCAATGCCCTTTCATCTGCGAATTTCATCTTTCTTTTGACTATGGCGGAACCCAAAGAACTGAAGCACTTCGTTGATCAATCAGGATCGCGGATTGCCAGAACTTTGTGAAATTACACCATACTGTCTCGAGATTGAGCAAACGCAAATTCTAGGGAAGCAACAAGAACATCGGGTAATAGACTTCATCTGTCACCCGCACAAATAATTTTCAGCAATAGATCTCATCTACTACCTAATTATATTGTGCAACACCCATACATCTCTATGTATTCTAGATCGCAACCTGCATCTACGCATAGCACGGCTCTTGATGCCACTGTAGGGGTAACGCAGCAAAAAACAAAAATTTTCCGACCTACATACCAGCCCAGGATCACTATGGAGACTGCATACAAGGTTTGATCTGTTTCGTTACCGAGTCGTAGCGCAGCGGAAGTAGAGTCGATGACGATCGGCGGTGCAGATCCCCGCAGCTAGGATTTACAACCTCCCAACCGCGAGGATGTACTCCTTTATCTGCCCCTCGGACGGCCCTCCGGGAGGCAGTCGGACAGTCTCTCGGACGGTGTCGCGGACAGCCCTTCGGGAGGACCTTCGAAACTCGAACAGTCACTCGGACAGCCCTTCGGGAGGACTCACAGAACTCGGGCCGTCACTTGGACAGCCCTTCGGGAGGCACTCTCAAAACAGCCCCTCGGGCACAAAGATCGAAACTACGACCTCTCTACGGGGTTGCACACATACGGTGTCATCTATCCGGCAGGGCTTCGCCGTCCAGAACTAGTTCCTGCCGGAACCCAGACAGCCTTTCGGCTCTACGAAACTATTTCGCTGGGAGGGAGAGAAGAAGCCAGATCATTGCAATGGCACTTGTATGTCAGAAAGAGTGAGTGTGGAGGGCTGCCCCTCCTCCTCTATTTATAGGAAATCCCAAGGGTAGGGTAGTTTTACACAAAAACCCAAAAACCACATGAATGGAGTCCTTCACAAGGACCCAAAAGTGAAGCCATGAGACAAGTGGGGCTCCAAGTGGGAAGCCCACATGTGGCCGGCCACACCCTTGTGGGGCCCCCCAAAAGGGTTCCTATCCATCCATGTCATCCCCTTAGATCTTTTGAGTAAAGCCCCAAAAGGTGGCTTTCCAAAAATATCCCAAAAAGCACTTTCACTATTCACGACGACATTTTTCAGCGTCCGGTCGAACTGAAAATATTTATATGGGCTTAGAACAATTCCAGTACCCACCAAAATAATTTTCAACGCGAGCCGGAACAATTCCGGTTTAGTGATTTTCATCTGCGAAAAGCATCTGAAGCGGTTTCGGCAGCTCCGGAACATTTCCGGTTTTCATTCCAGAAAATTCCAGAAAGTTTCCAGAATGATTCTGGCATCCTCCAAGAATTATCAGGCATGTGCCAAAACCAATTTGACTTTTTGGTATCCCCTGAAACAACTTTTCAGTTTCACCGGAACTCATCCGGTGACCTCTCTCTTCGGAACTTTTCCGTTGACCGAAACTTTTCCGGTGTCCGAAACTTTTTCGGTGTTTTTCTCTCAGACTCCCTGTCTAGTATTCAGCAGATAGATGACCCTTAAGCGTGTGACCCTATAGGTTCGGTGAAGCATAGACATGACCCGGAACCCCTTCCGATCAATGATCAACATCGGAGCCGTGGACACCCATATTGACCCCTATACCCACACGAATGAATATTCGAGTGAACCTCCAGTTGCCATGTGCTATTCCTGTTGCTTCGCGATATGTTACAAATACCCAAGGTGAGACATGTAGGCATCCCCGTGGATCAACAACTTGTCCACTATGCCAGTTACCTCGTTACCGGTATTGTTCTCTTTTCTCGTTCCCGTGTTCCGGCATCCCCGTGATCAAATCACAAAGTGTCTGGCCAGACGATGATGGATACCGTAACACCGAGAGGGCCCAGAGATATCTCTCCATCGTCGGAGGAGCAAATCCCAATCTCGAGCTATCAAGTTACTTGACACACTTTTCCATGAACCCGTAAGCCGCCGTAATAGCCACCCATTTACGGATGACGTTTAACAAACCCCAAAGTTCATGAAGCAAGCATGAAGAAACTCGATACTCTCATGGTCTAAGGAATTATGCAAACATTAACCATCTCTGTGTTATTAACCATTAACTTATGAAGAATGAATCTCATAGCATAACATCAATTCGGGTCGATTCAACACAAATGTTCTTCTAACATTGTGCCCTCAAAATTGCCGGCATAGCCATGCCCATGATCAGGAAAACAGGATCATCATGCAATACTTGAGCCAGTCTTAGAGGCCAGACTAGGAATACATTTTACCGTTTATTATTCCACACGTGCATATGAGTCTTCCTCCGAGCCTCGTGGTTATTGTAGACTCGAGAACCATAGCAGTTA
Source organism: Elymus sibiricus (assembly GCA_039707655.1). Lineage (NCBI taxonomy): Eukaryota > Viridiplantae > Streptophyta > Magnoliopsida > Poales > Poaceae > Elymus > Elymus sibiricus. The sequence continues at coordinate 337,302,645 of CM077666.1, forward strand.
TAGCATGGAACATAAACCTAATTATGAACAGGGAGATAATCAATAACATATATTATTGCCTCTAGGGCATATCTCCTACACATATAGGAGAAAAGGGTTAGTCCATAGCAATATCCAGGTTAACAATAATATTCATGATAGCATCAGTAGTGACAATAATCATCCTTCAGAAGTGAATCATGATCAATTTAATTATTTCCTCTGAAGACCGACACTTGACCAACCCAGACTGTAGCCCTTTAACCGCGGACACGGCCATTCGAATAAGTTTTAAAACTCTGGCAAGGGTGTACTCTTTACCCACAAGTAAAGGATTTCTTTAGCCAACATCGAGACGCTGACTAATTCCAATTACGGCCTTTGGGTTGAAAACACACCTAACCAGCACACACCAGCTTAACCGTTCTGATGCCCGAAACCACCCAAGGCATCACTCCAGAAAAGCTCTAAGACTGGGAGAACACCATCTCGAATAGCATGGGATCACAATTTATAACGCGCGGAATACAAGGGGTGCCCCCCTCTCGGCCCAGCCGGATACACCCATGCCCCCTGACCAGGTGACATGCCTACCAGAGGCCTCTAGTATCTTTACCATGGCCTCTCTGTATGGTGTGTGCAAGGAAAGGGGTTAGCAACTTACTGAACCGTACCCTACCTGTGGCAGGGACAAGTGGCAGCACGAAACAAGTATGGGGGTTACCGGAACAAGACTCGATCTACGGTCGACTCAGGAGGTTTAAGTTTTCATGCAGTGGTTAACACAATATACTTCCTTGGTAGTACCCAACAGGGTCACCACCTGGCATGTCCCAACATGCCCTCACTGATCATTCTCGTCTCAACGAGATTTCAGTCTCACGGTCACTTTTCTCGTGACTGATTCTTTCCTGCAGATTAGTCCGGACCAACATAGGCATATGTGACATGTGAAAATAACCATACTCACTCATACTTCATGTTTAAATGAAGATAAAATATTATCATGGGATCATGCATGTATAACTAGCAATATGCAAATTTTATTTGAATTCAACATATTCATGATTCAATTATTCTTACAACAATCAACCATGCATTCACCATATCAAGTGTTCAAGATGCTTGCCTTGAGCATGCAGAAAGATTGGGTGCACTCCAAAACTTTGAAAATTTTATCTTCCCTCCATTTTCCTATTTTCAAAATATTGAAATTACCACATAAACTTGAAACAGTACAAAAAAGTTGTTTGAAATTTTTGAAATAAATACTAAAATAAACTAGATGAAATTTAAAGAATCACAGAAAAAGAATCAATTCATTTGAATTTATGGTTTAAAAGTTAGAGGCAGTCAAAGTTTAGTCAAAATCTGTTTTTAAATAAAACATAAAAAGAAAACGTTTTGGCTAAGAATACGCTTTTCAGCGTGGAACACGCACTCTGGGAAATGCGCTTCCACTTACCACCGACCTGGCATGGCCTAAGTCACAGACAGAGCGGCCCGCGGGCCCACCAGTCAGGTTTGACTGGTCGCCCGCGCCCTCTCTCCCCTGCAGTCGAGCAGGGCGGAGCTCCGGCGACCAGCGCCGGCGAACGGCGACTCCACTCGAGGAGCTGAGCGCAGGAGCGAGATCAGCGGGCCGAGGCGGTCCTGAGGAGGTACGGGACGGTCATCGGGAGGCCCTAACTCGCCGGCGGCGAGTTCTCCCGAGAAGCTCCGGCGAAACTTGAAGAGGGATTTTGCCCACGGTGGCTCCCAAGCTAAATTGAGAGGGGGAGTGGATTCATGGGGTTGAGAGGAAGCTTCTGGTGGAAAGAGTGGAGAGGGGGAGGCTCAGGTGGTGCCGGAATCATCCGAAAGATCGCGGCGGCCATTTTCGTCGGAGAGGAAGAAGAAGACCGCATGCGGCCGTTTAGCTGCTCGGAGTGGTTTACAGAGGGGAGTGGAGTGATGCCGTTAGGTAGAGCGAGTTCAGGGGTGCTTTTTATAGCGCTGGAGAGGCGGTTCGTCGTTTCCATAGAGGAGGCACGTCGGCGGTCAGCCATTAACGGCGCCGTTGAGGTGGTTGTGGTCGGTGGCCGTGGTCGGTGAGGACGGCGGGGTGTCAGGTGGTTGGCAGTTAAGGAGGGGCTCAGGTGGCTCAGGGCGGTGCCGTGTCCGAAGAAACGACGGTGGCGATGGCTCGGGATGGTGCAGGACCACGTGGGGCGGTGCTAAAGGCCAAGGGAGAAGGTCGGCAAGGCCTCAGGGTTGATCCGGTGATCCAGTAGAGGATCAGGATGAGAGGGGGAAGTAGCAGAGGAGCGCCAAGAGCTCGGGCGCTGCTGCGGGTGCGGAGCGCGCGCTCTGGGCATGACCACAGTGTGTTCAGCAGAATGCTTGTGCATGCTAGGCTGCTCCAATTGAGCTATAATCTATTAGTGTAGCAAATCTTAGTTTGGGTAGAATGATGGACATGCTGCATTGGCCAGATGATCAAGTTTCTAATGTAGTTAAGAGAGATGCCAAATTCCTGTCATGCCCACAAGGTATTTGACAGAATGTTAGGGCCATTTAGAAAATTCTTATCGAAGTGATACTTGGTAGAATGGTGTCTCCTTGGATGTTAGTGATGATGGTGTAGTTAGTTTGAGGGAATAGAAAACTTGTTAGTGCAAGTTTTACCAGAATTCAGTTCTGGATAGAAACTACAGGGAATTATTTGGTGTGCTTACAAGATGAAATTGGGGCTGCCCTTCTAAACTTAAGGGTTTGGTTGGAAGGACTAGGAGATGGCAAAATTTCAGAATTTTTGGAGCAAGGAAAATTGGGGTTGTAGTTCAATGTTCAAATTGAACCAGAATTGAAAAATGGAAGTTGTGCTCAAAATTTTCAAAAGACCATGTTGGGTTTTTGCACATTAGTGATCTATAGGCATCACATGACCCCTCATAGTTTTTGTGGAATTTTAAAAGAATTATTTAAAATAGTTATAGTGCAACAGAAGCATTTCAAAGATTGAAAATGCTATTAAAAGAATTATTTTGGGGCAAATTTTATTATGAAAATATTTCCTACTGTTTTTTAAAATATAAATGAAAAGTTTTAAGAAAACTTCCAAAGCCCACAATATTTTTCCAAAAATTTCTATATGGAGGGAAGAATTTTGGAAAACCAATAACAGAGAAGATTCTGAAACAATAAATGACCCCATATAATTCAAAATTTTATTTCTGGCCAAAATTTTCTTAATAAAAATATGGTTAAATTTTTGGGGTGTTACAGCTGCCGCCTCCAAACTGCCCCGCTTCAGTCTCCTCTGTCTGCTGCAACTCAACAGAGCGCGTCATCGCTAGAAGAATTGACGCCCGCGAGGCCCTCTCCGTCGTTCTCCGTCTTGTACCAGATCATCCATAGCGCACGCGAGGTCCTCTCCATCGTCCTCCGCATTGTTGCGGTCACCACGGCGCCGCCGTCTGGCGTTGTCAACATGGTCAACAAACGAGAGGAATCAGGAGATGACTGTACGTGGAGAGGATGACAGTGGGGACCCACCAGGGCCATGGCCGTACGCAACCAAGTGCCTCCTAATTACAAGCAAAAAATGCTTCCTAGAAATGATTTCCAGACATCCGGGTCCCACGCCATTGTCAACGTAGTCAATAAACGAGAGAATTGCACTAAGGAGCGGCTAACACCAGGGACCCAGCAGGTCGCGCGGTTTTTTTTGAGACGGTGCACGGTATCAACTGGGTTGTGCGAGGGCTATTGCCCATCTAGCCCAGGCTTTTATTTTATGTTTACCACATGACCAGCCCAGCTCTTTTTTTTCTTTGTGAAAATGGCTAGCCCGGCTTTATTTTTTTTTAAGAATATCTGACCGAGGCCAACTTGCTTTTCTTTGACCTGCTGGGCCGCAAATCTTAAGACGAGGAGGGATGCATTCGGCTTGCCCAGAAAATGGGCTATAAATAATACGAAATGGGTTGTAAAATTTTAAAAATACAACAAACCAGAAATTAGTTTCCAATTTGTTATTTTGTATTTTGAGATTTTAAATTCCATTCAAATTTATTGCGTGAAAATTTTCATTGGATTTTAAATTAATATAAATTTATTTTTTAAGTTAGTTTGAATCTGACTCGAAAATTCAGAATTAAAAACAGTTCCGACCCCACCGAAATACGCAAAAAAATTGATGTAATTTTTAACCTGGCCGGAATATGGCTGTAATGCTAACAAAAAGAATATGGGCTGTAATAAATTCCTTAAGAATTAGCAAATGGGCTGTAAATTATTGAAAATAATAGCAAATGGGTTGTATGCTGTTTGCCACAGATTTGGAGGCTGACTTGTGGGCCTACTAAGTGGACGCCTATGCAAGGCTTTGTCAACTTAGTCAACAAACGATTCTACCAGCAGTGACCGTTGGATGTCAATCCAACGGCCGTCGTGCTTCTTCAATCTTTGATCTGGTTGCTCCAGTCGCCCAAACCAGCGCCGATGGGACCGCTTGCTCCCGCTTCCCATGGCCGGCTGTGCTGCGGCACAGGCCTCACCACCCCACCCTACTCCCACCGCTGGCTAGGCCATCCCTCGACTCACCCACACCTCCTGCTATTCTCCGACGACGGCAGCCTCACACCACGGCCGAACCAGTCAACCCTCGTATTCCCCTCTGCATGGGCGTCCACTACCGCGTCTTCCCCGGCTCCGGGTTGATCCCTTCCTAGGCCTCGCCATCGTCCGCCGCCATGGTGCTCTCGGCACGGCGTCGTCAACGCGGTCAACGAACGACAGCCATCGGAAGAGACTGTATGTGGAGAAGCTGACAGCTGGGACCCATGAGGTCCATGGTCGCATGCAAGGAAGTGCCTCCTTATTACACGCAAGAAAAATGATTCATCCCCCTGCTAGCTGGGACCCACCACATTTGGAGGCTGACTTGTGGGCGGGCTTTGTCAACTTAGTCAACAAACGATTCTAGCAGAAGTGACCGTTGGATGTTAATCCAACGGCCGTGCTACTTCTTCAATCTCTGGTCTTCTTGATCCAGCCGCCCAAACTAGCGCCAGCGGGACCGCCTGCTCCTGCCTCCTGTCACTGGTTGTGCTGCCGCGCAGGCCTCACCGCCCCACCCAACTCCCACCACTGGCCAGGCCATCCCTCTACTCACCCACAACTCCTGTTATTCTTCGGCGACGGTAGCCTCACACCGCAGCCGAACCAGTAAACCCTCGTACTCCCCTCCGCGTGGGCAACCACTGTCACGTCTTCCCCAGCTTCGGGTCGTTCCCTTCCTAGGCCTCGGCATCGTCCACCGCCTTGGTGCTCTCGGTACGGCGTCGTCAACGCGGTCAACGAACGACAACCATCGTAAGAGGACTGTACATGGAGAGGCTGACAGCTGAGACCCATCAGGTCCATGGTCGCACGAAAGGAAGTGCTTCCTTATTATGCGGGAAAAAAGTTTCCTCCCCCTGACAGCTGGGACCCACCAGCTACATCTTCTCACGCAAGGAAGTGCCTCCTTATTACGCGCAAAAAATGATTCCTCCCCCTGACAGCTAGGACCCACCAGCTATATCTTCGCACGCAAGGAAGTGACTCCTTATCCCCCTGACAGTTGGGACCCACCAGGTCGAAGCATACGTAGCGTTATCTGTCTGGTCGCAAACGTGTACGTACATACTGGTTGATTGGTCTCATGAACCATGGTCGTGTAAGGAGCGGCACGTGTCGTAGTAGAGACCCATACGTAGCAGTTCAGGCAGTCCCGTCTAAATCGAGTACACGTACGTACAACCACACTGCAAAAAATACGTCCACGTACGTACATGTGGGCGGGGTCTCGAACGCGTACTCGTGCACACGTACGGCCAGGGCTCATGTACATGGAGAGTCAACGTACGGCAGCAACGGTGTCCTGTTCATCGGCAGCCAACCGGCTGGGTCAAAACAGAGAAACAACGTCGTGTTCATCGGGAGGCAACCGACTGGGTTGACCGGCTTGGACGGAACAGCTGAAATGGGGTCTTGTTCATCGACCCCCCCCCCCCACCGGCTCGGGGTCTGGCGTATCGCAAAACAGAGGAAATAGACTTCTGTTCAACCACCTACGGTCGAAACAGGGTCCTGTTCATCGGGAGGGGTTCTGGCATACCGCAAAACGAACGAAACAGACTTCTCGCCAACCACGTACGGTCAAAATAGGGTCCTGTTGATCGGGAGGGGTCTGGCGTACCGCAAAATGGAGGAAACGAACTTTTGTTCAACCGCCTATGGTCGAAACGAGGTCCTGTTCATCGGGAGGGGTGTGGCATACCGCAAAATGGGACTCCACGGGCTACTGTTCATCCACCGTCGACTTCCTTTCCAGCCTCCACCAGTTACTGTTCATCACCGTCGACTTTTTCCAGCCTCCACGGATTCCTGTTCATCCACCCCCAACACCGGCTGGGGTGTGGCGTACCGCGGCACGGCCTCCTAAAGGTCCTGTTCATCCAGCGTCAACCGCCTACACGACTGGGGTACTGTTCATCCAACCCCCACCGGCTGGGGTGGGGCGTACGAGCAGGCGGCAGCAACGGGAACTGTTCATCCACAGCCAACCAACCGGCTAGGTCAACTCACCACGTCTCACGCAAGGGGCTCGATCGATGCGTCTCAACTCGTTCTACGTATCGCGCGCTCGGCAGCAACGGGCACTGTTCATCGAGAGGTAACCCAACTGGCTACGTCTCGCACGTACGAGGGCTCGATCAGCTTCAGTAAGCAGCGAAGGGATCGATTGGGTTCAGTTAGCAGCGAAGAGGGATCGATCGGGTTCAGTTAGCAGCAAAGGAATCGCTCAGGTTCAGTTAGCAGCGAAGGGATCGCTCGGCTTCAGTACGCAGTGGGATCGATTGCTCGGGTTCAGTACGTGTAGTAGTGCGAGGGATCGATCGATTGTTCGGGTTCAGTAAGCGAACGCCTTGCTCGGGTTCAGTTAGCGAACGCCTCGCACACACGCGCATATGAGAGAAACGCGCAAACCACACTGCATCGCTCGGCCCCGACCACCCACCGTAACCGGAAACTCCCCGAAAATTTCCTCACCTTCACTTCTACCATGATTTTTTACATCATGGACGGCCCAAAGAATGTCATGCGGGTGCGTCTCCGTCCTACCCAAGACGAAAAGCCCATTTTCTATCATAATCTTTTGTCATAGAAGTAGGAGCCCACCTGTAGGATCGAAAGTATGTCTAGAGGGGGGTGATTAGACTACTTGACCAAATAAAAATCTAACCTTTTCCCAATTTTAGTTGTAGGCAGATTTTTAGCAAGTATACAAGTCAAGCATCACCCTACATATGCAATTCTAAGAGTGTAGCAGCGGAAAGTAAACAATTGCACATGTAAGTAAAGGAGGGAATTGGAGATTTCAAACGCAATGAAGACACGGTGATTTTGGGCGTGGTTCCGATAGGTGGTGCTATCGTACGTCCATGTTGATGGAGGCTTCAACCCACGGAGGGTAACGGCTGCACGAGTCCACGGAGGGCTCCACCCACGAAGGGTCCACGAAGAAGCAACCTTGCCTATTCCACCATGGCTTACGTCCACGAAGGACTAGCCTCACTCGGGGTAGATCTTCACGAAGTAGGTGATCTCCTTGCCCTTACAAACTCCTTGGTTCAACTCCACATCATGTCGGAGGCTCCCAAGTGACACCTAACCAATCTAGGAGACACCACTCTCCAAAAGGTAATAGACGGTGTGTTGTTGATGAACTCCTTGCTCTTGTGCTTCAAATGATAGTCTCCCCAACACTCAAACAACTCCTCACAGATTTGGCTATGGTGGAAGAAGGATTTGAGTGGAAAGCAACTTAGGAAAGGCTAGAAATCAAGGTTCAAATGGTTGGAATGGAATGTCTTGATCTCAACACATGAGTAGGTGGTTCTCTCTCAGAAAATGTATGGTGGAAGTGTAGGCACGTTCTGATGGCTCTCCTTACTGAGTAAGAAGTGGTGGAGGGGTATATATAGCCTCCACACAAAATCCAACCATTACACACTTTTGACCCAACTCGGTGGCACCGATCAGAAATCTCGGTAGCACCGAACTGTGTAAAAGATATGAACGTTAGGAATCTCGGTGGGACCGACTGGAACAACTCGGATGGACCGATGTGCAATGGTTAGGGCGAACCTCGTCTCGGTGGCACCGATTGCATCAACTCGGTGAGACCGAAGTGAAGCAATAAGGCAACAGAGAGTTGGCAAGCCATCTCGGTGAGACCGATTTGCAAAACTCGGTGAGACCGAAGTAATTGCAACCGATTACAGAGAGTTGGCAAGGCCATCTCGGTGGGACCGAGATCCATATCGGTGGATCCAATTTGTTAGGGTTTTGGCAGTGGCTAAGTCCAGATGAACTCGGTGGCTCCGGATAGGAATTTTCGGTGGGGCCGAGTTGGAATGTAGGTTTTGGACATATTTGGATGGAGAAAATGGTTGAGGGTTTTGGAGCACTGTCACTAAGCACTTGAGCAAAAAGACCATTAAGCAACACCTCATCCCCTTTAAAATAGTATTGGCTTTCCTATGGACTCAATGTGATCTTGGATCACTTAACAAAAAATGTAGAGTCTTGAGCTTTTGCCAATCCATGTCCTTAGCATTTTGAGGGGTCCACATCTCTAGTCCATGCCATGCCAATCATTGAACTTTCTGAAAACTTTCACTTGAATGGATATTAGTTCAATGAGATATATGTTGTTATGAATTACCAAAACCACCAAGGGAGCAAATGTGCTTTCACCACCACATATATGATGGTATGTGTTTTTGTCACAATTATCGTCATAGAAGTGTCATAAACATGACAGAAAAAGTTTTCGTTCGGGCCATAATGTCACGGATGTGTCTTTTTTTTTGTAGTGTAAGAAGGTAAACTCTGTCGAAGAAGTCTCTACTTTGAGTGATAAAATGGATGCTCTCATGAATATGCTTGCTAGTAAAAGTGCTCATGTTGATCCTAATGATGTTCCAGTATCTACTTTGATTGAGCAAAATAATGATGCTATTGTTGTGAATTTTATCGCTAGAAATAATTTCAACAACAATGCTTATAGAGGGAATTTCAATCCTAGACCGTACACTGGTGATCCCTCTTATAATGTGCTTCATAACACTTCTTATGATAAAAGGTTGCATGAAATTGAGAAGACTACTAAAAAATTTATGCATTCACAGTATGAGCAAAATGAATTATTTGCTAGAGAAATTAAGGAACAATATACTTTGTTGGATTCCATTAGTAAACGACTTGATGAAGTTAATCAAGAGGTAGCCAACCTCCAATCACAACTTGCTCTAACTGAAAACATGATAGGAAGGATATCCGACAAACAAACAACACTAGTAAATAAAATGGCCGCTAAACCAGAATCACATTTCCTTACTAGTGAAGATGAGGATATTAAATCTATAAGAGTCTCCACTATTGAATCTTTGTTTAGTAATATAAAACTTTATGAAAAAAGGACTGGAGATGAGTCAACTTTAGTTAGAAGGCGTCCCAATTATTCGGAGGGTGATGATCTTAATGATAAAAACAATAAAATAGGTTTGAAGAGGTCAAGACTTTAGATAGTGATGTGCCCACTACTTTGGATTACAAGGACTTTAATTATGATAATTGCTCTTTGATTGAATGTATTTCCTTTGTTGCAATCCATGATGAATTCACCTAATGCTTACGAACAAAATAAAGCTTTTACTAAACATATTGTAGAAGCTATGATTAAAGCTCATGAAGAAAAGCTAGAGTTAGAAGTTTCTATACCTAGGAAGTTACATGATGAATGGGAACCTACTATTAAAGTAAAGATTAAAGATTATGAATGTAATGCTTTGTGTGATCTAGGTGCTAGCGTCTCTACTATACCAAAATCTTTATGTGACGTTCTAGGTCTCACCGATATGGATCAATTTTCCCTTAACTTGTATTTAGCGGATTCAACTATTAAGAAACCATTGGATAGAATTAATGATGTTCTTATAATTGCTAATAGAAATTATGTACCTGTGGATTTTATTGTACTTGATATTGAATGCAATCCGTCTTGTCCTATAATACTTGGTAGGCTTTTCCTACGAACCATAGGTGCCATTATTGATATGAAAGAAGGAAATATAAGGTTCCAATATCCACTAAAGAAAGGGATGGAACACTTACCAAGGAAGAGAATTAAACCACCATATGAATATATTATGAGAGCCACCTATGGAGTTACTTTGAAGGATGATAATACTTGAAACTATGCATTATGCCTAACTAGGGGCATAAAACAATAACGCTTGTTGGGAGGCAACCCAATATTTATCTTTATTGAATTTTTTATTTTCCTTGAGACACATGATTATTCCTACTGTAATGATTGTGTTTTTATCTTTTAATTAGTGTTTGTGCCAAGTAATGCCTTTGGGATGATTTAAATGATAGTATAATTGATGCTGTTTGAAAACAGAAAGTTTTGCACCCAATATTTGATTTTACATTTCTTAATGGAACGTCCAAAAATCTGAAATTTTTACACAGTATTGGGATATAAATTGTATACGTTGTCCTAATTTTTTAGAATTTTTGGAGTTACAAAAGTATGGATAAATATTCTGTCATTGTGTATTGTTCTGTTTTAGACAGATTCTATTTTTAAATATTGCATAGTGTGCTTGTTTTAATGATGCTATGGATTATATCGGGGGGTATAAGTCATGGAGAAGTTAGAATACAGTAGGTATTATGCAAGAACAATTATGAATGAGTTTATAACAGTACCTAAAGTGGATGATTGATTTATTATACTAACGGACCTCACGAAGTTTCTGTTGAGTTTTGTGTGCTGAAGTTTTCAAGTTTTGCATGAGATCATGATGGATGAAGCAATAAGGAGCGGCAAGACCCTAAGCTTGGGGATTCCCAAGGCACCCCAAGGTAATATTCAAGGAAGACCCAAGCGTATAAGCTTGGGGATGCCCCGGATGGCATCCCCTCTTTCGTCCACAATTCATCGGTATGTTACTTGGAGCTATATTTTTATTCATCACATGATATGAGTTTTACTTGGAGCGTCTTGTACCATAGTTTTATTTTGTTTGCTTGTTAGTTTGCCACAATCATTTTTTGCTGGACACACCTTTTGAGAGAGACACACATTTATCATGATTTGTTAGAATACTCTATGAGCTTCACTTATATCTTTTGAGCTATGCAGTTGCTCTTGTGCTTCACTTATATTCTTAGAGCACGGCGGTGGTTATATATTTTATAGAAATTATTGCACTCTCATGCTTCACTTAAATCTTTTTGAGAGTCCTAAATAGGAAGTGGTAACAAGCATGATTTATTATTGAGTGTCTACCTTATGAGTGGCGGTCGGGGACGAGCGATGGTCTTTTCCTACCAATCTATCCCCCTAGGGTCATGGGAGTAGTACTTGGCTTCGAGGGCTAATAGACTTTCGCAATAAATATGTGAGTTCTTTATGACTAATGTGAGTCCATGGATTATACGCACTCTTACCTTTCCGCAATTTGCTAGCCTCTTCGGTACCGTGCATTGCCCTTTCTCACCTCGAGAGTCGGTGCAAACTTTGCCGGTGCATCCAAACCCCGTGATATGATACGCTCTATCACACATAAGCCTCCTTATATCTTTCTCAAAACAGCCACCATACCTACCTATCATGGCTTTTCCATAGCCATTCCGAGATATATTGCCATGCAACTTCCACCTTTCCATCTTATGACATTTGTGTTCATCATCATATTGCTTTGCATGGTCATATAGAGCTGACATGATATTTGTGGCAAAGCCACCGTTTATCATAATACATGTTACGCTAGATCATTGCACATCCTGATACACTGCTAGAGGCATTCATATAGAGTCATATTGTTTCAGTTTATCGAGTTGTAAGTAAATAAAAGTGTGATGATCATCATTATTAGAGCATTGTCCCAGTGAGGTAAAGAATGATGGAGACTGATGAGTCCTCCAAAATATGGGGATGAGGTTCATGATAAATCCCAGCTTCAAGCGTGGCATCGGTGCAAAGGTTTGCATCTGGCGTTAGGCCTCTTTTCTTCACTCCACCAGACATCCGTGTTGCTTAATTAGCGTTTGAAGTTAGGGCCTAACACTGGAAGGGTAGGGCTCTTAGATATTTTTTGTTTTCTGATATTTATTTATTTTCCTTCGTAAGCGCCTCTTGAAGCGTGCAGCATTGGACATGCTCTTAGGTGCTAGCAGGCCGGCCTGCCTAGACGGGTTGAAGCGCAACTAGCTCGGCAAAAAAATGAGGCTTTAGGCCCTTTAGGGAGTGAGGAGAGAGGTTGGCCTCAACGGGACCTCCTATATGGCCTTGTACGCGCTCGAAGCCACGGGAGCACGCACCCTCCCCGTTGCCCCGCGCGCCCTCATGGACCGGCCCATGTGCGGGGCACGGAGCCCCTTGGTTTTTTTTTGGTTTTTTCGTTTTAAGTTTTTCATTTTTAAAAATAATTTGGATTTCAAAAAAAGTTGCAAATGGTGTAATTTTTCATGCATTCAAAAATAGTTCATGATTTGAAAAATGTTCGAGAAATGATAAATGCTCACGGATTCAAAAATGTTCGCGGTTTAAAAAAAATGTTCTTCTATTAAAAAATGATTGGAATTTGAAAAAAAAATGTTCTAGAATTTCTAGAAAAATGTTCACAATATTCAAAAAATGTTTGAGAATTTCTAAAAAATTTCCCAAATTCAAAACAATATTCAAAAAATGTTCACCCTTTCAAGAAGTATTAATGAGCTAAAAAATGCTCATCAAAAACAAAAATTGTGTCTGAATTTCATAAATTGTTCCCAACTTTCGGAAAATGTTAACGTGTTTATTAAAATGTACGCAATTTCAAGAAATGCTAATGAATTTATGAAAAATGTTCACAAATTGGTTAAAAATGTTCACGAATTTCCAAAATGTTCATGATTTCAAAATAATGTTCATGATTTTGAAAAAATTCAAGATTTCAAAAAAAAATTATAAATTTGAAAAGATGTTCATGTTTTCGACAATCTTTGCGAAATTGTAAAAAATGTTCGTCAATCCAAAAAATGTTCACGAATTTGTAAAAAATGTTCACGATTTCGAGAAATGTTCACGATTTGAGAAAATAAGTCCAAAATTTTAAAGATGGCAGGAAAAAATGAAAAAGAAAAGGAAAAAAGAAAGAAAAAAAAGAAAAAGAAAATCAGAATAGTAACGGAAAAAAACATAAACCAAGAAGAAAAAACAAAAGGAAATAAGAAAGGAAAAAACGGACGGAAAAAGAAAAAAAAAGGGTTCTGGGAAGATTCTAGGACCTTCCCAAAACCGGTGGGGTAGGAATCCCGAAATGGGCCGGCCCAAAAACAAGCGTACGCTGTAGGGGTGTACGCGCCAGCTCGCTATTTGGCGACCTACGCGCCAAATAGGAGTGGCTGGGCTCAACCTAGCTCGGGACAAAGGAGGGTCTCGCCCAGTTCAGAAGGAGAGAGAGACAGGGGCATGGATGTGACGCTGCTTTGTCTCGTGTGTAGCGACATCTGACACGGCGTTGCCTCAAGGGACACTCTAAATGGGTCAGCCTATTAGGAAGATACATTATGTGTTGCTTTGTTACGTCTGTGTTTATTCGTTCATTTTTATTTATTTATTTACTTTTATTCATTACTTACTCAATTTTAAAACTATTCACCGCACATTAAAAATGCTTATACAATGTAAAAATATCTTTGCACAACTTTTAAAAAATGTTCTTGACATCTAATAAATGTTCAGGCATTCCAAAAAAATGTTTGTGACATTTTAAGAAAGTGTTTATACTATGTAAATTTTGCTTAATTAAAAACAATTGCTTCCTATCATTTAAAAAATGTTCTAGGATTTTTTTAAAAAATTCACGCGTTTAAAGAATACTGTTCATTATATTTTTTAAAATTATTTATACAACGTAAAGAAATGTTCGTGTAATTTCAAAGAAGATGCGTACTATTCAAAAAAAATGTTAGTAACTTTTCCAAAATATGTTCACGTGTTTCCAAAATATGATCACGTATTTCCAAAATATGTTCATCACTTTTTGAAAAGTGTTTATACAATGTAAAAAAAATGTCTGCATATTTTAAAAGAAAATGTTTCCTACCATTCAAAAAATGTTCCGTGTGTGTACAAAAAATGTACACATGTATGTGAAAACAGACAACAGAAATAGAAATAAAAGCCAAAAAAATGATGAAACCCATAAATAAAGCCATAGTAAAAGAAAAGAAAAAAAACCGTGGAATTTTCCCAAAACCGGTGAATGTTTCACGAACTGCTGCTCCCGACCCTTCTCAAAATGGCTTGACTAGGCCAGCCCACTAAGGTGACACAACAGTGAGCGGCAGAGACAAGGCAGAGTGACGTCTGCAATAAGCGAGATATAGCCCCCACAATGATTAGGAGGAGCGACTATGTATTGTTGGTTGCGAGATCCAACGCCATGTGGCCCGTAGTGACTGATTATTGAGCCGGCCCGTTTTTACCTATTCTTGCTACTTCCATTTTTGTTGTTGTTCTCGATACGTGAGGCAAGAATCTGCGAAATCACTAATTAAGAAGTACTTCTTCCAAACATCACTCCCACCTTGTCAGCTTACGACAAGTGGTGCGGGGCGCTACATGTGCGCCACTTGTCGCAACCTGGGAGTTTTCCTTTTTTCCGTAGATTCGTTTATTTAAAACATTTTATGCCGTAAAACGTGCGTCCAAATCTCGAACCATTTTCACCGCTGAATTTCTCGCGTCGAGATTTCAAAACTAGATCCCATGTTGATAGTTTTGAAAAACTTTTTTTCACAAAAAAACCGAATGAAAAAACCCGAACCGGTGGCACGTTTTTTCCCTTTCCGAAGAGGCATGCGTTTTTCCCTTTCGGAACGAAAAAAAAAAGAAAACATGTTTTTTCCTTTTCAAAGAGGCATGACCATGCCTCCTCCAGAAGCAAATCCATCCCTCCACGAGAAGTAAATCTATGCCTCTCGAAATAGGAAAAAAAAAATCTTTTTCGAGAGGCACAACCGTGCCTCTCGCGGAAGCAAATTCGTGCCTCCACGAGAAGTAAATCCGTGCCTCTCGTGGAACAAAAGGAAAAAAGAAAACGTGTTTTTTTCCTTTTCGAGAGGCATGGCCGTGCCTCTCGCGGAAGCAAATCCGTACCTCCACGAGAAGTAAATCCGTGCTGATACGTCTCCAACGTATCTATAATTTATGAAGTATTCATGCCATATTTATTATAGTTTTGTATGATTTTGGTGCACTTTTATATGGCTTTTATATGATTTTCATGGACTAACATATTGACCTAGTGCCCAGTGCCAGTTGCTGTTTTCTGCTTATTTTTGGTTTTCCAGAAAATCCATACCAAATGAAGTCCAAATGCAGCAAAACTTTTTGACGATTTTTTCTGGAACATAAGAGACACTGGAAGCTTCGGGAGGTGGCCAGAAGACCCACAGGGGCCCCACGAGCCACCAGGGCGCGCCACCCCCCCAGGCGTGCCCTGGTGCCTCGTGGGCCCCCTGTGGCCCCTCTTCGTGTGATTCCAACGCCAAAAAATCATATATATTCAGAAACCCCCGAAAGTTAACCTAGATGAGTTTTTACGCCGCCGCAAGCCTCTGTACCTCCACGATCTCATCTATAGCCCTTTTCCCGCACCCTGCCGGAGGGGGGAAAGCATCACCGGAGGCCATCTTCATCATCCCGGTGGCCTCCATGACGACGAAGGAGTAGTTCACCCTCGGGGCTGAGGGTTTGTACCAGTAGCTATATGTTTTATCTCTCTCTCTCGTGTTCTTGAGATGGCACGATCTTGATGTATCGCGAGCTTTGTTGATATAGATGAATCATATGGAGTTTTCCCCTCTCTATCTTCTTGTGATGAATTGAGTTTTCCCTTTGAAGTTTTCTTATCGGATTGAGTCTTTAAGGATTTGAGAACACTTGATGTATGTCTTGCATATGGATATCTGTGGTGACAATGAGATATTCACTTGAGTCACTTGATGTATGTTTTGGTGATCAACTTGCGGGTTCCGTGACCTTGGGGATTTATGCATAAGGGTTAGCACACGTTTTCGTCTTGACTTTCCGGTAGAAACTTTGGGGCACTCTTTAAAGTTCTTTATGTTGGTTTGAATAGATGAATCTGGGATTGTGTGATGCATATCGTACAATCAAACCCGTGGGTACTCGTGGTGACATTGGAGTGCCTAGGTGACATTAGGGTTTTGGTTGATGTGTATCTTAAGGTGTTATTCTAGTTCGAACTCTAGGGCTGTTCGTGACAATTAATGGGGATGGCTCATAAGATTGATCGGGAAGGATAACTTTGAGGTGGTTTCGTACCCTACAACAATTTCTTCGTTTGTTCTCCGCTATTTGTGACTTTGGAATGAACTCTTTGTTGCACGTGAGGGATTTACATATGATTCAACTATGTCAACAATGTTGGGAGATCGCACTAGTGAAAGTATGAACCCTAGGCCTTGTTTCTAAGCATTGCAATACCATTTTTATGCCCGTTTACTATTTGCTACCTTGCTGTTTTTATATTTTCAGATTACAAAAACTTATATCTACTATCCATACTACACTTTTATCACCATCTCTTCGCCGAACTAGTGCACCTATACAATTTACCATTGTATTGGGTGTGTTGGGGACACAAGAGATTTCTTGTATTTGGTTGCAGGGTTGTTTGAGAGATACCATCTTCAACCTACGCCTCCCACGGATTGATAAACCTTAGGTCATCCACTTGAGGGAAAATTGCTACTGTCCTACAAACCTCTACGCTTGGAGGCCCAACACGAGTCTATAAGAACAAGTTGTGTAGTAGACATCAAGCTCTTTTCTGGCGCCGTTGCCGGGGAGGTTAGTGCTTGAAGGTATATCTTTAGATCTTGCAATCGAATCTTTTAATTTGTTGTTTTATCACTAGTTTGGTTTATAAAAGAAAACTAAAAAAAATGGAATTGAGGTTGCCTCATATTATTCGTCTTTATCATGTCTTTCTTGAAAATGATGGATCGGAAAATTGTGCTCAATTGATAGAAGAAGAATTCAATAAAATGTTTGGCATAAAATCTTTGAATGATGAGCATGATTGTAATGTTGCTAGTATGAATTCTTTGAATATCCATGATGCTAATGATATGCAAATCCATAAGCTTGGGGATGCTATATTTGATGAAGGTGATATTTTTAGTACCCCAAGTTTTGATGAGAAAATTTATTATGATGATAGCATGCCTCCTATTTATGATGATTATATTGATGAAAGTGGATTTGGAGAGGTCACAACTTTATTTAATGATGAATCCACTATTTTGGAAGAGGTTTCAATTGATTATGACAACAAAGTTGCTATCTATGATGATTATTGTGATGACATGTATGCTATAAAGAATAATGATAACCATGAAACTTGTCATCATAATTTTAATTTTCAAGGATTATGCCAACCAAGTATCTCATGATAGTTATTTTGTTGAGTTTGATCCCACTACTATTGATGAGAATAAAATTGCTTATGTGGAGAGTAATAAAATTTCTATGCTTGTGGATCATGAAAAGAATGCTTTATGTGATAGTTATATTGCTGAATTCATTCATGAGGCAACTAAAAATTATTATGAGAGAGGAGCATATGCTTTTACATATCTCAAAAATATCAAGTTTCCTCTCTATGTGTTGAAAGTTTTGAAGTTATGCTTGTTTTGCCTTCCTATGCTAGTTGATTCTTGCTCCCATAAACTATTTGCTCACAAAATCCCTATGCATAGGAAGTGGGTTAGGCTTAAATGTGCTAGTCATATGCTTCATGATGCTCTCTTTGTGTTTCAATTCTTTACTTTTATGTGAGCATCATTGAAATCATCATGCCTAGCTAAAAAGGCATTAAAGAAAAGCGCTTGTTGGGAGACAACCCAATATGTATCCTTTCTGTTTTAGTGTGTTCACATGATTAAGCTACTGTAGTAATCATGTTTTATATGTTTTCTTTCAATAAAGTGCCAAGTAAAACCTTTGGGATAGTGTGGATACTTGTTGATTCAATTCTGTGCAAAAATAGAAACTTTTTCCTCCAGTGTTTAATTTCCCAGATTTTACTGGAGCATCAAAAAATTCTGAATTTTTTACACAGTATTGATATGCAAATTTTTGACGTTTTCCTAATTTTTCAGAATTTTTAGAGTTCTAAAAGTATGGTAGTTGCTCAGATCATTACAGACTATTCTGTTTTTGACAGATTCTGTTTTCAATGCATAGTTTGCTTGTTTTAATGTTTCCATAGCTTATATTATGAGATATAAATTGTGGAAATGATAGAATACAGTAGGAATTATATGGTAACAATTGTGAATCTTGTCTTGGACAGTACCTAAGTGATGGTTTATTCTTTATCATAATAACCGTTCTCACGAAGTTCCGTTAAGTTTTGTGTGATTGAAGTTTTCAAGCTTTGGGTGAGATGACGATGGATGAAGGAATAAGGAGTGGCAAGACCCTAAGCTTGGGGATGCCCAAGGCACCCCAAGGTAATATTTAAGGAAGACCCAAGTGTCGTGGGAACGACTCCGACAGTACGAAGGGGGTAGGGTAAAGGAGCATGATCTACCGAGATGCATATGGGTGACACGGTGGTTTTAGCGAGTTCGGGCCTCTCACGGTGGAGATAACAGCCCTACGTCTCATGCTCCGGAGAGGCTTTGTTTTATCTGAGCATATATCCGGAGATTACAATGTGTGTGGGAGAGAGCGGAGAACGGATCCCCTGCCCGAGCTAAGTCCGGAGACTAGTAGAAAAGAGAGAGAGGTAGAAGAAAGAGCCCCCCTCGTCTAGTGGTGGGGGTGGCTTATATAGAGTGCGCCACCCCTTCACCTCCTATGTTACAAAGTGGGGCATTGATGCCGTAACGCCATATGGTGCTTCGATTGCCTTGTCGACTGTTGGTCTTCGCATATCCGAGTGAACCATACGACCGAATGATTGATTGTCTTCCAAGTGAAAGGTAACCATCGAGTGGATGAGGAAAGTCTCCGAGTGGATGTTGTCGAGTGACTTGTATGTCTTGATGATTTCAGTCGGTGACCTCCTTGTAGTCCTTGACTTTTCTAGGGTAACGTCCTTAGGTAGGGTATGCAGGTCAGGCCTATGACCCTACCCTAGGTACATATCCCCATCATTAGCCCCCGAATGGATTGGGGTTCGAGTGAAAAATAGATTGATGCGGGTTCTGATAAGACACAAAAATTCCAAGTGCATTTTGGGTCTTCACAGAAGTCTGCGTCGATTGGAGTCTTTGTCATTCACCCTGATCGATTCTGTCTTGATATGCATTTTCTTTTGGTGCATACTTGCTTGTTTTCCCCTCGAGTAGAGCAGGTCTTAGTCGAGTGGTTTCTGGTCCAGTGGGGGCACGCTGAGTGCACCCACTGGGTGCAGTCCCTGAGACCGCTGTCGAATGGCGGTGACATCGGAAGGGGTCTTAGATTCGTTTTGATAGTCGCTAGTCACTCGACAGGCCGGACCTGGTCGAATGATAGTAGGTCTAGTGGGGGCACGCTGAGTGCACCCACTGGGTGTAGTCCCCGAGACCGCCGTCGAGTGCTTGCATCGGCGGGGGTCTGATAGAGACAATCTTCGTTTGTTTGTTTTCCAATCCTTTGCTTGGCTAAGTTTGTTTAGTTTCTGAGTGAGATGGATGCTCATTACTCGGAAGAATTTTGAACTTAGGCGAAAGACTGGTTCGCAACTAAGTTTCCGAGTGGAAGTGTTGCCTGTCACTCGGAACAACCTTTAGCTTAAGCGAGGTCTGACTCGCGGCTCAGTCCCCGAGTGAGAGGAGTGCTCGTCACTTGAGAGAGTTTTTAACTTAGACGAAGACTGGTTCGCAGCTAAGTTTTCGAGTGAATGGGATGCTATTCACTCGGCAGGGTTTTCAACTTAGGCGAAAACTTGTTCGCGGCTAAGCCCCCGAGTGAGAGAAGCGCTCGTCACTCGGAAGAGTTTTCAACTTAGGCAATACGGAATCGCAGCTAAGCCCTCGAATGTGGATGATGTCCTCACTCGGAATGGTTTTTAACTTAGGTGATACGGAATCACAGCTAAGCCCCCGAGTGTGGATGATGTCCTCATTCGGAGTGGTTTTTAACTTAGGTGATACGGAATCACAGCTAAGCCCCCGAGTGTGGATGATGTCCTCACTCGGAGTGGTTTTTAACTTAGGCGATACGGAATCGCAGCTAAGCCCCCGAGTGTGGAGGATGTCCGCACTCGGAGTAGTTTTTGACTTAGGCGATACGGAATCGCAGCTAAGCTCTCCGAGTGTGGAGGATGTCCTCACTTGGAGTGATTTTTAACTTAGGTGATACGGAATCACAGCTAAGTCCCCGAGTGTGGATGATGTCCTCACTCGGAGTGGTTTTTAACTTAGGCGATACGGAATCGCAGCTAAGCCCCCGAGTGTGGAGGATGTCCGCACTCGGAGTAGTTTTTGACTTAGGCGATACGGAATCGCAGCTAAGCTCTCCGAGTGTGGAGGATGTCCTCACTTGGAGTGGTTTTTAAGTTAGGTGATACGGAATCACAGCTAAGCCCCCGAGTGTGGATGATGTCCTCACTCGGAGTGGTTTTTAACTTAGCCGATACGGAATCGCAGCTAAGCCCCCGAGTGTGGAGGATGTCCGCACTCGGAGTAGTTTTTGACTTAGGCGATACGGAATCGCAGCTAAGCTCTCCGAGTGTGGAGGACGTCCTCACTTGGAGTAGTTTTTGACTTAGGCGATACGGAATCGCAGCTAAGCTGAGCGATGGCGCGCGGGGCGGCCGATGATGAAGACGTGCCACACGGAGTGGCGATGCGTGGGGCATCCGAGTGATGAAGACGTGCCACACGGAGTGGCGATGCGCGGGGCATCCGAGTGATGAAGACGTGCCACACGGAGTGGCGATGCGCGGGGCATCCGGCTGAGTGGCGACGCGCGGGGCGGCCAAGTCATGCATGTCGAGGAGGTGTCCGACCCAGTGACGGCACGCGGGGCGACCATGTCCAGTACGTCATCGAGGGGGCGCCCGAACACGTGACGGCGCACGGGGCGACCGAGTGGAACATGTCGTCGCGGAGGCATCCAAACAAGTGGAAACACACGAATGATCGTTGCGGCGACTGAGCCTGGGTAGCGACGAAGATGGCGCACAGATGCGTCGAGTGATCGCAAAACCTGTGTATGAAAAATAGCACAAGCCAACATAAAAAATTTATCAAAGTAATTTGATCTTTGCTGAAATAATTTGTGTAAATAACACCCATAGACACCCGCTGGGTGTGCCAGGTGCTTGTTTGTTCGGAACCAGCAAGAGTCTAAAGAGTGAAGGATCCGACTGTACTTGTGCAAGTGAAGGATCCGACTGAACTCGTTTGAGTACTGGACCCAAAAGAAGCAGAAGTGAAGAGTTCCGACATAAAAATAAACAACCGAGCGCAGAGGTACACTCGGTGGCGTGGCCTCCGAATGAACGCCATGTGCGACTTCCTCGACACTCGGTAATGCGGAAATAACTATTTAATTGAATGCAGCGTATGAAGAATGACTTAGCTGTCTGACGGCGCAGGAGCGGCCGAGTGACGAAGGAGCGTCTAGCTGAGGGACGGTGCGCGGAGCGACCGAGTGACGAAGGAGCGTCTAGCTGAGGGACGGTGCGCGGAGCGACCGAGTGACGAAGGAGCGTCCAGTTGAGTGACGGCGCGCGGAGCGACCGAGTGACGAAGGAGCGTCCAGTCGAGTGACGGCGCGCGGAGCGACCGAGTGACGAAGGAGCATCCAGTCGAGTGACGGCGCGCGGAACGACCGAGTGACGAAGGAGCGTCCAGTCGAGTGACGGCGCGCGGAGCGACCGAGTGACGAAGGAGCGTCCAGTCGAGTGACGGCGTGCGGAGCTGTCGAGTGTCGAAGACGTGTCTCAAACCTGTGTATGAAAAATAACACAAGCTAACATAAAAAATTCTCGAAGTAATTTGATGTTTGTTGAAATGATTCGTGTAAATTACACCCATAGACACCCGCTGGGTGTGCCAGGTGCTCGCTGGTCAGGAACAAGCAAGAGTCTAAAGAGTGAAGGATCCGAGTGAACTTGTGAAAGTGAAGGATCCGACGTGAAGATAAAGAACCGAGCGCATGGGTATACTCGGTGGCGTGGCCTCCGAGTGAACATCATGTGCGACTTACTTGACACTCGATAATGCATAAATAATTACTTTATTGAATGAAGTCTGTGAAGAATGACTTAGCTGTCTGATAACGCGTGGGGCGGTCGAGCGAAGTAGACACGTCCGGCTGAGTGGCGACACACGGGGCGGCCAAGTGACGAAGACGTGTCTCGCCGAGTGGCGATGAACGGAGCTGCCGAGTGACGACGGAGCGTGCAGCAGAGTGACGGCGTGCGAAGCTGTCGAGTGTCGAAGACGTGTCTCGCCGAGGGGCGATGAAGCGTCCGACTGAATGACGATGCGCTCAGCTGTCGAGTGTCGAAGACGTGTCTCGCCGAGTGGCGATGGAGCGTCTGACTGAATGACGATGCGCTCAACTGTCGAGTGATGACGACGCATCCAGTAGAGTGACGGCGCGCAGTGCTGCCGAGTGATGACGAAGCGTCCAGTAGAGTGACGGCGCGCGGGGCGGCCAAGTGACGAAGACATGTCTTGCCGAGTGACGATGCGCGGAGCTGCCGAGTGATGACGATGCGTCCAGTAGAGTGACGGCGCGCGGGGCGGCCGAGTGACGAAGGAGCGTCCAGTTGAGTGACGGCGCGCGGAGCGACCGAGTGACGAAGGAGCATCCAGTCGAGTGACGGCGCGCGGAGCGACCGAGTGACGAAGGAGCATCCAGTCGAGTGACGGCGCGCGGAGCGACTGAGTGACGAAGAAGCGTCCAGTCGAGTGACGGCGTGCGGGGCGGCCGAGTGACGAAGACGTGTCTCGCCGAGTGGAGATGCGCTGAGCTGCCGAGTGATGACGGAGCGTGCAGCAGAGTGACGGCGTGTGGAGCTGTCGAGTGTCGAAGACGTGTCTCGCCGAGTGGCGATGAAGCGTCCGACTGAATGACGATGCGCTCAGCTGTCGAGTGTCGAAGACATGTCTCGCCGAGTGGAGATGCACTGAGCTGCCGAGTGACGACGGAGCGTGCAGCAGAGTGACGACGTGCGGAGCTGTCGAGTGTCGAAGACGTGTCTCGCCGAGTGGCGATGAAGCGTCCGACTGAATGACGATGCGCTCAGCTGTCGAGTGTCGAAGATATGTCTCGCCGAGTGGCGATGGAGCGTCTGACTGAATGACGATGCACTCAGCTGTCGAGTGATGACGACGCGTCCAGTAGAGTGACGGCGCGCGGAGCTGTCGAGTGACGATGGAGCGTCCAGTCGAGTGACGGCGTGCGGAGCTGTCGAGTGTCGAAGACGTGTCTCGCCGAGTGGCGATGAAGCGTCCGACTGAATGACGATGCATTCAGCTGTCGAGTGTCGAAGACGTGTCTCGCCGAGTGGCGATGGAGCGTCTGACTAAATGACGATGCGCGGAACTGCCGAGTGATGACGACGCGTCTCGCCAAGTTACTGCATGTTAGTTGTCTGCATGTCATCTTGTTACTTGCCTGAACAAAATGTCCGTCCGAGTGAGCTGTCGTCCGGACCGAGCGACGGGACAAGTGACCCTGCATGTCAGTGGCGAGTGTAGCTACAAGTAGTATATTTTTGCTGGATCAAAAACGCCCCTGCATGTTAGCTAGTAAGCATAGCCACAAAATTAATTGCCGGATGGTTGCCCACGCACGTATCAATTACTAGCAGAAAGGTAGTAACGGAAAGGGTGCACTTTTATGGACGCAATAATTAGGAAACGGACGTGGGAGAGACTCACCAATTGGCCACTTAATGACGGGTGGTCAATCAACTCCCCGAACAATTACGAGGCCCACGTCTTGCCGTTTCCATTTTTTGCAGTTTAATTGATCGAGGAACCGGTCCACGTTATGCATGCACTTACCAGGGATTGATTCCCTCGAACCCGAACGGCCATCGGTCGCGGGACGAGGTTGTTCCACAGGTCGTCGTCGCAGCGCTCCTTCGTCATAGAGATCGTAGCCAGCGACCGGCGCTGGAGGAAGGAGCGTGCGCGCCTGCGCCGCGTTGGGCATGTGCCTCCACCGCGGAGGTCGCCGTCAAGCGGCCGAGGACATGAGACCAGAGTCGACGACAAGACGAACGGCATCGACAGCCGTGCGCGAGGGCTCAACGACGTCGCTGGAGACGACGCCGGCGGTCGTGCATGACGACGGTGAGGCGGACGAGGCCGGCGATCATGCGTGACGACGATAAGGCAGACAGCACCGGTAGCCGTACGTGGAGGCGCAGTCAGCTGAGCCAAGGCCGGCGTTTCCTGCTTTCACGCCGCTGTTGTAGCTTGGATGGAAGTCAGTTTTTCTTTTTCTTGCGATGCAATGCTCGTCGTGAAGATGAACAGTACAAACAAATGTGTTAGAACTTAGAACATGGAGATGAAGCCGAATAGAGGGCACCAGCGGAAATCGAACGGCCGCCGGTGATCGAAGAAATAACCATCAGCATCATGGTTCGATAGACGCCATGCCCCACGGTGGCGCCAACTATCGTGGGAACGACTCCGACAGTACGAAGGGGGTAGGGTAAAGGAGCATGATCTACCGAGATGCATATGGGTGACACGGTGGTTTTAGCGAGTTCGGGCCTCTCACGGTGGAGATAACAGCCCTACGTCTCGTGCTCCGGAGAGGCTTTGTTTTATCTGAGCATATATCCGGAGATTACAATGTGTGTGGGAGAGAGCGGAGAACGGATCCCCTGCCCGAGCTAAGTCCGGAGACTAGTAGAAAAGAGAGAGAGGTAGAAGAAAGAGCCCCCCTCGTCTAGTGGTGGGGGGTGGCTTATATAGAGTGCGCCACCCCTTCACCTCCTATGTTACAAAGTGGGGCATTGATGCCGTAACGCCAGATGGTGCTTCGATTGCCTTGTCGACTGTCGGTCTTCGCATATCCGAGTGAACCATACGACCGAATGATTGATTGTCTTCCAAGTGAAAGGTAACCGTCGAGTGGATGAGGAAAGTCTCCGAGTGGATGTTGTCGAGTGACTTGTATGTCTTGATGATTTCAGTCGGTGACCTCCTTGTAGTCCTTGACTTTTCTAGGGTAACGTCCTTAGGTAGGGTATGCAGGTCAGGCCTATGACCCTACCCTAGGTACATATCCCCATCACCAAGCGTCTAAGCTTGGGGATGCCCCGGAAGGCATCCCCTCTTTCGTCTTAATCCATCGGTAACCTTACTCGGAGCTATATTTTTATTCGTCACATGATATGTGTTTTGCTTGGAGCATCATTTTATTTTGTTTGTGTTCGCTTGCTGTTACTTAGAGTCATGTTTTGTATCTTTTATTTCAATAAAAATGTCAAGTATAGTCTTTACCATGCTTATTTTGCAAGTTCATGAGTTGCTGTTTCAAAACAGAAAGTTTGCTGCTATTGCCCAGAAATGTCAGAATGTGATAAAATCTTGAAATTTTGACACAGTCAACTTTGATAAATTATTTCCAGTGTGGTAAATTTTCAGAATTTTTTGAGTTATCTAAGTATGGATTCTTAATTATCCTTTATAGACTGTCCTGTTTAGGCAGATTGCTGTTATGTTTGCATTGTTTTCATATGTTGGCTTGTTTAATGATTCTATTTGAGGATAGGAGTATTAAATATGCAGAGGCATTTAGTATTAAATGTTTAATTATAATTTTAGTGATTTTCTATAGTAGGGAATGTCGAGTTTTTGAGTGGATTTATACTAACATATCTCACAAGTTCTTGTCAAGTTTTGTGTGGATGAAGTTTTTGAAACTTAGGGAAACTATTATATGAGAAGAATTAACGAGACACAAGAGTTCAAGCTTGGGGACGCCCAAGGCTCCCCAAGTTAATATTCCAAGAAGTATCAAGCATTCAAGCTTGGGGATGCCCCGGTAGGCATCCCATCACTTTTCTTCATCAACTATCGGTTAGTCTCGATTGAACCCAAGTTTTTACTCATTCACATAATGTGTGCTATACTTGGTTGTGTCTTTGTTTTGCTTGCTGTTTGAATAAAATATCAAGATCTGAAACTTTTTAAATGAGAGAGAGTCCTCACATAGCTACTTAATTATTTCACTACTCATTGATCTTCGCTTATATATTTTGGAGTAGTTTGTCATTAATTCTCATGCTTCACTTATATCTTTTTGAGAGTTAATAATAGTAATGGTAATTTGCACAAGATATGAATTCGGTCCCAAGATGATGAATATTCGAGAGGGATATAATAAAAACTTTCATATAGATCATTGGATATGATAAGTGTGATTCCTTGCAATGAAAATAATGAAAGAGATCATATGCTAATCTTATGGAAAGTAATGACATTACATAAAGAAAAGTATAAGTGGTAAAATTTATTGGAGGATAACAAGCATAGCATTAGTCAATGATGCAATTCATGAAAAAGTTAATAAGGGAAGAGAAGATTCACATGCAAATATACTATCTTGGACATCTTTTATGATTGCGGACCCCCATTAAGTATTTTATGTCAAAGTGTTGACGTTAGACAAGGAAGAGAACGTAATGAATTATGTTTGTTCATATTCACATAGAAGTTATATTGTTATAGATCCTCCAACATGTGGTGCTTGCCCAATATCTTTGCTAGCCAAAAATCCGCACCAAGTAGAGATACTACTTGTGCATCCAAAAACCCTTAAACCCAGTTTCTTGCCATGAGTGTCCACCATATCTACCTATGGATTGAATAAGATCCTTCAAGTAAGTTGTCATCGGTGCAAAAAGCAATAAAAATTGCCTCTAAATATGTCTGAACTTTTATTGTAAGGGAAATAAGCGTTGTATGAACTTGTGATGGTAAAGAAATAAAAGCGATGGACTGCATAATAAATGTTGCTATCACAAGGGGCAATATAACGTGACGTTCCTTTACATTAAGGGCTTGTGCATCCAACAACAAAAAAGCGCATGACAACCTCTGCTTTCCTCTGCAAAGGGCCTATCCTTTACTTTTATATATTTACTTTTTATGCAAGAGTCAATAGTGTTCTCCTCTACTTCCTTTTTATTTTTCTCTTTTGCAAGCATCATGTGGTGGGGAAAGATCTAGGCACATATATCCAGTTGGATATGAGTGATCATGAGTTATTATTGTTGACGTCACCCTTGAGGTGAATAAGTTGGGAGGCAAAATCACAAGCCCCTATCTTTCTATGTGTCTGGCTGAAACTTTTGCTTCATATATATGACGTCAGTGTTAGCAATCATAGAAGACTAAATGATGGTTGAGTATGTGGACTTGCTAAAAAGCTCCTACATGAGACCCTTCCTGAAAATATGATGAATTGCAATTGCATTGTTGACTAGAATAGTTTGTTCGTTTCCAAGAAAGTTTATGCTTTATACTTCATTGTTGTGATGAATTGTTACTTGCTCATGAGAAGTTTTATGATAATAAATATTGCTGTTATAATAATGATCTTGCTTTGAATCATTCAAGTCCAATGTCCATGCAACAAAAGAAAAGATTATATGATGATTATGATAGGTAGCATTCCACATCAAAATTTTTGTTTTTAATTGCTACGTTATCATGATGACTTCTATGAGAAAAAGTTGTTGTTATGATGCTAGGAAAAGTGATTGAAATTATCATTGATCAAACTTTTGCACTATGCTAGCATTCACACATCATAAATTGTTTCTTTTATCATTTACCTACTTGAGGACGAGCAGGAATTAAGCTTGGGGATGCTGATACTGTAGGAGATATGCCCTAGAGGCAGTAATAACAGTTATTTTGTATCTCCGAGTTTGTAATGAATGTTTATGTTCCATGCTATAACTGCAATGATTTTCGAGTCTGCAATATCCACGAGGCTCGGAGGGAAACTCATGTGCACGTGTGGTATAATAAACGGTAAAATGTATTCCTGGTCATGCCTCTAAGACTGGCTCAAGTATTGCATGATGATCCTGTTTTCCTGATCATGGGCATGTCTATGCCGGCAATTTTGAGGGCACAATATTAGTAGAACACTTGTGTTGAATCGACCCGAATTGATGTTATGCTATGAGGTACATTCATCACAAGTTAATGGTTAATAACACAGAGATAGTTAATATTTGCATAATTCCTTCGACCATGAGAGTATCGAGTTCCTTCGTACTTGCTTCATGAACTTTGGGGTTTGTTAAACGTCATCCGTAACTGGGTGGCTATTACGGCGGCTTACGGGTTCACGGAAAAGTATGGCAAGTAACGAGATAGCTCAAGATTGGGATTTGCTCCTCCGACGATGGAGAGATATTCTCGGGCCCTCTCGGTGTTACGGTATCCATCATCGTCTGGCCAGACACTTTGTGATTTGATCACTGGGATGCCGGAACGCGGAAACGAGAAAAGAGAACAAAACCGGTAACGAGGTAACTTCCATAGTGGACAAGTTGTTGATCCACAGGGATGCAATAAATCTCACCTCGGGTGTTTGTAATATATCGTGAAGCAACAGGAATAGCACACGGCAACTGGAGGTTCACTCGAATATTCATTCGTGTGGGTATAGGGGTCAATATGGGTGTCCACGGCTCCGATGTTGATTATTGATCGGAAAGTGTTCCGGATCATGTCTATACTTCACCAAACCTATAGGGTCACACGCTTAAGGGTCATCTATCTGCTGAATACTAGACAGGGAGTCTGAGAGAAAATCACCGAAAAAGTTTCGGACGAAACGGAAACGTTCCGGAGAGAACACCGGAATAGTTTCGGTGAAACTGAAAAGTTGTTTCAGGGTATTCCATTAAGTCAAATTGGTTTCGGCACACGCCTGGAAATTCTTGGAGGATGTCAGAAGTGTTCTGGAAACTTCTGGGAATTTTCCGGGATAAAAACCGGAAATGTTCCGGAGCTGCCGGAACCGCTTTGGTTGCTTTTCGCTGAAGAAAAACATTGTTCCGGAATTGTTTCGGAATGCATTCAAAATTGTTTTAGTGGGTACTGGAATTATTCTAGGCACACAGAAATAATTTGGGATTTAACGGACGCAGAAAAATGTCTTCGTGAATAGTAAAAGTGCTTTATGGATATTTTTTGGAAAGCACCTTTTGGGATATTTTCCAAAAGGCTTCTAGAAGGACTTGGGAGCCAAGGAATCCCCCTCATGGGGGGGGGGGCCAAGAGTTGCCGGCCAAGGGAGGTGGAGCTCCTTGGAGCTCCAAATGCCATCCCTTTTAGCTTTATTCTTTTATCAAAAGGCATAAAGTGGGGGTACTTTTGGTATTTTTGAATGCCAACTTTACCCCTTGGCTTTCCTATAAATAGAGGTGGAGGGGTGCTCTCCAAACCTCATCCTTGCTCTCATACACATGCCATGCTCGTCTGGCTCTCTCTCTCCCTCCCAGCGAAATAGTTTCGTAGAGCCGAAAGGCTGTCTGGGTTCCGGCAGGAACTAGCTCTGGACGGCGAAGCCCTGCCGGATAGCTGACACCGTATGTGTGCAACCCCGTAGAGAGTTCATAGCTTCGATCTTTTGCCCGAGGGGCTGTTCGAGTGTCCTCCCGAAGGGCTGTCCGGGTTACCGTTCGAGTTTCGGGTGTCCTCCCGAAGGGCTGTCCGAGTTCCCGTTCGGGTTTCGAGTGTCCTCCCGAAGGGCTGTCCGCGACATCGTCCGAGGGACTGTCCGACCGCCTCCCGAAGGTCTGTC
Source organism: Elymus sibiricus (assembly GCA_039707655.1). Classification (NCBI taxonomy): domain Eukaryota; kingdom Viridiplantae; phylum Streptophyta; class Magnoliopsida; order Poales; family Poaceae; genus Elymus; species Elymus sibiricus. Next base: position 337,332,547 of record CM077666.1, read on the forward strand.
CGACGAGGGAGTACATCCTCACGGTTGGGAGGTTGTAAATCCTAGCTGTGGGGATCTGCACCGACGATCTACACCGACTCTTCTTCCGCTGCGTTTCGAGTCGGTACGGATCAGATCAAACCTTGTATGACATCTCCATAGTAGTCCTGGGCGTGCTCGCTATACCGAAATTTTTTGTTTTCTGTCGCGTTCCCCTACAGTGGTATCAGAGCCAGGTTATGCGTATATGCAGGTTACGATCTAGAATACATGGAGATGTATGGGTATTGCATAATATAATTTTGGAGTAGATGAGATCTATTGCTGAAAATTATTTATGCGGGTAGCAGATGAAGTCTGTTACCCGATGTTCTTGTTGCTTCCCTAGAATTTGCGTATTTCTGATCTCGAGACAGCATGGTGGAATTTCACAAAGTTCTGGCAATCCGCGATCCTGATTGATCAACGAAGTGCTATCAGTTCTTTGGGTTCCGGCATAGTCAAAAGAAAGATGAAATTTGCAGATGAAAGGGCAATGCAGATATGATCTGCACGGGGGTCATGCGTATGACGAAGTTTAGTATGGGGCTCGAGATTTTATTATCTCGTGTTTCATACACCCTGGAATGTTAATCTAGCGACTTGAATAATCATACTTGATGATAAACGTTGGTAGCTGCGGTTTAAGTCAAAACCTTAGAAGCCACGTAAAATAAAATTTTGCATAAACCGATTAGAGGCGTCTAACTTGGTTTTGCAGGATGTGCATGTGATGTGGTATAGCAATGCTCATATTAATTCGATTATGTATGAGATGACTATATGATGTAAATTTATTAACATGACCTGCGTGTCATGATTCGGCATGATGGCTGGAGCCATATGATTGTCACTTTAATGACCTGCGTGTCAACCTTAAGTAATGCACTTATTTTATTAGCTATAGAGATAGCAATATTATCTGGTGCATCGACAAGGTGGTGGCAATCTTCGCGAAGGTGAACACCGACGCAAAATGCCAAAGACGAAGAAATTAAAGACTTCTCCGTCAGAAAGGGCTATACCATATCATGCTATTATGAATTGCATGAGATGTTTATCCCTTATGATGCACCCTTTTGATTGCGCGGTAGTCGCTTTTTATTAGGGTGATCTCTCACTAAAAATATCAAGTAGATAGTGTTCTCCCAAGTGTAGCACCGTCACGGCACCTATCTTTTTGGGGTGCGCCGTGTCACACGGGTATGAACGATTAGAGAAGTGTGAGGCGGGTGAGTTGAGACCTCGCAGCAAGATCACTTGGTTGTGTTGACGTTCAGGCATGACCGTCATGAGCTCGGAACACACGCATCGAAAGATGAACAAGAGTCACATAGAGATGTGATTGACAAGTTGGCCTACCGGTTAAGATTTTCGTCATCAGTGGTGTTACACCAATGGCGAACAATCAAGACGCGGATCTTGAATCACTCATAATCAATTTTGAGAGATATTGATTTGAGTGGGAGCGCACTTTAGAATAAAATTGTTTATTCACTAGTGAAAAAATCATTCTGAACAAAGTCTAAGTGAAACTTGTGTTTACCGTTGTAGATCAAATGGCTCGCAACACCGCGTTCAACTTAGGCCCGATGTTAGAGAAAGAGAAGTTAGCTGCGACTGGAAACAACTATGCGGACTGGGTCCGTGACCTGAGGATTGTCCTCAGGGATGCTAAGAAAGACTATGTGCTTGATCAACCTCTAGGTGATTCCCCTACGCCAGAAATGGCTCAGGATATCATCCACGTGTTTGACTCACGAAAGGATGATTTCAGTGTTGTTAAAGAACTTATGTTATCTTGCATGGATCCTGTGCTACAGAATCATTATGAACGACTTAGTACCTTCGAGATTATCAAGGCACTAGATGTTCTGTGTCACAAACAGGATTCGGCTGAAGTTCATGAGATGACTGAAGCCATGGAAGAATGCAATATACATAAGGAATCTCTAGTAAATGACCAAGGTGTCAGACTAGCAAACTATTATGATAGTATGGCTGAAAGGGGAATTAATTTTCCAAAGACACCTGGTATTGATTTGATCCTTACCTCGCTTTATGAAGCGATGCTAAAATCAAATGAGATAGGACTGCAGAATCAGCAAAAGTTGCTGGTGAACAAAACCGCCAGTTTTAAAAAGAAAGGCAAGCCTAAGGGCGGAGCCAAGGCTGAAACTGTGTGTTTTCACTGCAAAGGCACTGGACACTGGAAGAGGAACTGCAAGATATACATGGCAGATAAGAAGAAAGGTATAACTGCTATATGGGTTAATGTCATTGACGTGTTGCTTGCTTGCGAAAATTCAAAGTCTTGGGTATTTGATACCAGATCGGTTGCTCACATTTGCAACTCGATACAGGGGCTTCAGAAAGTATGCAAGCTGGCAAGGAATGAAGTCGTGATGCGCGTCGGGAACGGTGCTGGGATCGCCGCTCAAGCCGTCGGCATTATGCCTCTACGTCTCCCTTCAGGATTTATCTTAGAACTAAATAAGTGTTATTTTGTTCCGGGATTGTGTATAAACATTATCTCCGGATCATGTTTAGTACACGATGGGTATTCGTACAAGTCTGAGAACAATGGTTGTTCACTTTATTGTAAGGATATGTTTTATGGATTTGCACCCATTGTTGGGGGCCTTTTCATACTAAATCTTGAATGTGGAAATGATGTCTTTAACGTGAATGCTAAACGCCTTAAGAAGGCTGATACCACCACCACTTTCATGTGGCACTGTCGGCTTGGCCACATCGGAAAGAAACGCATGCAAAGACTCCATAAAGATGGAGTTTTACCGTCCTTTGATTTTGAATCATTTGACACATGTGAAGCTTGCTTGATGGGGAAAATGACCAAGACGCCGTTCACGGGTCATCCTGAACGGGCGAGTGAATTGTTGGAAATAATACATAGTGATGTATGTGGTCCAATGAGCACAATCGCACGGGGTGGGTATTTCTACTTCGTGACTTTTACCGATGATTTGAGTAGGTATGGATATATCTACTTGATGAAGCATAAGTCAGAAACCTTTGAAAAGTTCAAGGAATTTCAGAATGGAGTAGAAAATCATCATAACAAAAGGATTAAGTTTCTGCGGTCTGATCGCGGGGGCGAATACCTTAGTCATGAGTTTGGCCAACATCTGAGTGATTGTGGAATCGTTTCACAGCTTACGCCTCTCGGAACTCCACAGCGAAACGGAGTATCGGAAAGACGTAACCGAACCCTGTTGGACATGGTAAGGTCGATGATGTCTCTTACAAATCTGCCAATATCCTTTTGGGGTCACGCACTAGAAACTGCCACTCACACACTAAACAAAGCACCGTCTAAGTCTGTTGAGACGACGCCATATGAGATATGGCACGGGAAGAAACCCGACCTGTCATTTCTCAAAATTTGGGGTTGTGAGGCATACGTAAAGCATTTACAGCCAAGCAAACTTGATCCCAGATCAGACAAATGTTACTTTGTAGGTTATCCCAAGGAGACAGTTGGGTATTCTTTCTACCACGCCTCCGAGAACAAAGTGTTTGTTGCAAAACACGGAGTCTTTCTCGAGAAAGAGTTTCTCACTAAAGAAGTGAGTGGGAGGACAGTACAACTTGATGAGATTATTGAATCTTCGGCGACAGTTGATATGGCTGAGGAACCGGAAGTAATTCCGCAAATCATCCCTACAACCGAGCCGGAAGTTGTCGCATGTGATGCGGAAACTTCAGACAATGTTGTAACTGAACCGCGCAGATCAGGTAGGGCTATCCAGCCACCTGAGTGGTTTCATAACAAAATCTTCATTCTTGAAGACGATGAACCTGCGCACAAGAAGGAAGCGATGGCGGGGCCCAGCTCAAAGGAATGGCACAAGGCCATGAAATCCGAGATGGAATCCATGTAAGAAAACCAAGTTTGGAACTTGGAAGAACTTCCAGAAGGCGTAAAGCCCATTGGTTGTAAATGGATTTTCAAAAGAAAGACGGACGCGGATGGTAACATTACTATCCACAAAGCTAGACTTGTCGCGAAAGGGTTCACGCAAGTTCCAGGAGTGGACTACGACGAGACTTTCTCGCCCGTAGCTATGCTTAGGTCTGTTCGGATATTACTAGCAATTGCTGCTTATTTCGATTATGAAATATGGCAGATGGATGTCAAAACGACTTTCCTAAATGGAAACCTCAAAGAGGATGTATACATGATACAACCAGAAGGTTTTGTCGTTCATAAGGATGCTGGAAAGGTATGCAAACTTCAGAAAGCCATTTATGGTCTGAAGCAAGCGTCAAGGAGCTGGAACATTCGTTTTGATGAAGTGGTCAAACAGTTTGGCTTCATCAGGAATGACGAAGAATCTTGTGTTTACAAGAAGTTTAGTGGGAGCGCAAAAGCATTTCTAATCTTGTATGTGGATGACATATTGTTGATTGGAAATGACGTGAATTTTCTTAGCGAAATAAAAGACTCATTGAAGAAGAGTATTTCAATGAAAGACTTAGGCGAAGCGGCATATGTATTGGGCATCAAAATCTATAGAGATAGATCAAGACGCCTAATAGCGCTTAGCCAAAGCACGTACATTGACAAGGTGTTGAAAAGGTTCAACATGGAGAACTCCAAGAAAGGCCTACTCCCCATGTCACCTGGCATAGTGCTTTGCAAGAATCAGTGTCCTCGGACACTCGATGAGCGAGTATAAATGAATGATGTTCCATATGCCTCGGCAGTTGGTTCTATTATGTATGCCATGCTATGTACAAGACCGGACGTTTCCTATGCGCTAAGTGTTAGCAGCCGGTACCAAAGTGATCCAGGATTGGAACACTGGGCCGCAGTCAAGGGTATTCTTAAGTACCTCAGAAGGACTAAGGATTTACTCCTTGTGTACGGAGGTGATGAAGAGCTCATTGTAAGTGGTTACACTGATGCAGGCTTCATGACTGACCCAGATGACTTCAAATCTCAATCGGGCTATGTTTTCATATTGAACGGCGGCGCAGTTGATTGGAAAAGTTCCAAACAAAAGACTGTAGCAGATTCTACGACGGAGGCGGAATATGTTGCTGCTTCAGAAGCCTCCAAGGAGGCGGTATGGATCAAGCAATTTCTTGAAGACCTTGGTGTGGTTCCAAGTGCTCTGGACCCGGTGGAGATCTATTGTGATAATAGTGGCGCCGTGGCTCAGGCAAGGGAGCCAAGTTCGCACCATAAGACAAGACATATTGAACGCAAATATAAACTCATTCGACATCATGTCGAAGCGGGTTTAGTTAAAGTACGCAAAGTTCACACGGATCTGAACGTGTCAGACCCGATGGCAAAGCCTCTACCACGAGCAAAGCATGAGCAGCACCGGATAGCCATTGGTGTTAGGGAAGCCATGTAACTGTATTATGACTCTAGTGCAAGTGGGAGTCTGTAGGAGATATGCCCTAGAGGCAGTAATAACAGTTATTTTGTATCTCCGAGTTTGTAATGAATGTTTATGTTCCATGCTATAACTGCAATGATTCTCGAGTCTGCAATATCCACGAGGCTTGGAGGGAAACTCATGTGGACATGTGGTATAATAAACGGTAAAATGTATTTCTGGTCATGCCTCTAAGACTGGCTCAAGTATTGCATGATGATCCTGTTTTCCTGATCATGGGCATGTCTATGCCGGCAATTTTGAGGGCACAATATTAGTAGAACACTTGTGTTGAATCGACCCGAATTGATGTTATGCTATGAGATACATTCGTCACAAGTTAATGGTTAATAACACAGAGATAGTTAATGTTTGCATAATTCCTTAGACCATGAGAGTATCGAGTTCCTTCGTACTTGCTTCGTGAACTTTGGGGTTTGTTAAACGTCATCCGTAACTGGGTGGCTATTACGGCGGCTTATGGGTTCACGGAAAAGTATGGCAAGTAACGAGATAGCTCAAGATTGGGATTTGCTCCTCCGACGATGGAGAGATATTCTCGGGCCCTCTCGGTGTTACGGTATCCATCATCGTCTGGCCAGACACTTTGTGATTTGATCACTGGGATGCCGGAACGCGGAAACGAGAAAAGAGAACAAAACCGGTAACGAGGTAACTGCCATAGTGGACAAGTTGTTGATCCACGGGGATGCAATAAATCTCACCTCGGGTGTTTGTAATATATCGTGAAGCAACAGGAATAGCACACGGCAACTGGAGGTTCACTCGAATATTCATTCGTGTGGGTATAGGGGTCAATATGGGTGTCCACGGCTCCGATGTTGATCATTGATCGAAAAGTGTTCCGGGTCATGTCTATACTTCACCGAACCTATAGGGTCACACACTTAAGGGTCATCTATCTGTTCAATACTAGACAGGGAGTCTGAGAGAAAATCACCGAAAAAGTTTCGGACGAAACGGAAACGTTCCGGAGAGAACACCGGAATAGTTTCGGTGAAACTGAAAAGTTGTTTCAGGGTATTCCATTAAGTCAAATTGGTTTCGGCACACGCCTGGAAATTCTTGGAGGATGCCAGAAGTGTTCTAGAAACTTCTGGGAATTTTCTGGGATAAAAACCGGAAATGTTCCGGAGCTGCCGGAACCGCTTTGGTTGCTTTTCGCTGAAGAAAAACATTGTTCCGGAATTGTTTCGGAATGCGTTCAAAATTGTTTTAGTGGGTACTGGAATTATTCTAGGCACACTGAAATAATTTGGGATTTAACGGACGCAGAAAAATGTCTTCATGAATAGTAAAAGTGCTTTATGGATATTTTTTGGAAAGCACCTTTTGGGATATTTTCCAAAAGGCTTCTAGAAGGACTTGGGAGCCAAGGAAGCCCCCTCATGGGGGGGGGGGCCCAAGAGTGGCCGGCCAAGGGAGGTGGAGCTCCTTGGAGCTCCAAATGCCATCCCTTTTAGCTTTATTCTTTTATGAAAAGGCATAAAGTGGGGGTACTTTTGGTATTTTTGAATGCTAACTTTACCCCTTGGCTTTCCTATAAATAGAGGTGGAGGGGTGCTCTCCAAACCTCATCCTTGCTCTCATACACATGCCATGCTCGTCTGGCTCTCTCTCTCTCCCTCCCAGCGAAATAGTTTCGTAGAGCCGAAAGGCTGTCTGGGTTCCGGCAGGAACTAGCTCTGGACGGCGAAGCCCTACCGGATAGCTGACACCGTATGTGTGCAACCCCGTAGAGAGTTCGTAGTTTCGATCTTTTGCCCGAGGGGCTGTTGGAGTGTCCTCCCGAAGGGCTGTCCGGTTTACCGTTCGAGTTTCGGGTGTCCTCCCGAAGGGCTGTCCGAGTTCCCGTTCGGGTTTCGAGTGTCCTCCCGAAGGGCTGTCCGCGACATCGTCCGAGGGACTGTCCGACCGCCTCCCGAAGGGCTGTCCGACGAAGGAGTACATCCTCGCGGTTGGGAGGTTGTAAATCCTAGCTGCGGGGATCTGCACCGACTCTTCTTCCGCTGCGTTTTGAGTCGGTACGGATCAGATCAAACCTTGTATGACATCTCCATAGTGGTCCTGGGCGTGCTCGCTGTACCGATTTTTTTTGTTTTCTGTCGCGTTCCCCTACAGATACGTCTCCAATGTATCTATAATTTATGAAGTATTCATGTCATATTTATTATAGTTTTGTATGATTTTGGTGCACTTTTATATGGCTTTTATATGATTTTCTTGGACTAACATATTGACCTAGTGCCCAGTGTCAGTTGCTGTTTTCTGCTTGTTTTTGGTTTTCCAGAAAATCCATACCAAATGAAGTCCAAATGCAGTGAAACTTTTTGACGATTTTTTCTGGAACATAAGAGACACTAGAAGCTTCGGGAGGTGGCCAGAAGACCCACAGGGGCCCCACGAGCCACCAGGGTGCGCCACCCCCCCAGGCGCGCCCTGGTGCCTCGTGGGCCCCCTGTGGCCCCTCTTCGCGTGATTCCAACGCCAAAAAATCATATATATTCAGAAACCCCCGAAAGTTAACCTAGATGAGTTTTTACGCCGCTGCAAGCCTCTGTACCTCCACGATCTCATTTACAAGCCTTTTCCGGCACCCTGCCGGAGGGGGCAAAGCATCACCGGAGGCCATCTTCATCATCCCGGCGGCCTCCATGACGATGAAGGAGTAGTTCACCCTCGGGGCTGAGGGTTTGTACCAGTAGCTATGTGTTTTATCTCTCTCTCTCTCGTGTTCTTGAGATGGCACGATCTTGATGTATCGCGAGCTTTGTTGATATAGATGAATCATATGGAGTTTTCCCCTCTCTATCTTCTTGTGATGAATTGAGTTTTCCCTTTGAAGTTTTCTTATCGGATTGAGTCTTTAAGGATTTGAGAACACTTGATGTATGTCTTGCATATGGATATCTGTGGTGACAATGGGATATTCACTTGAGTCACTTGATGTATGTTTTGGTGATCAACTTGCGGGTTCCGTGACCTTGGGGATTTATGCATAAGGGTTGGCACACGTTTTCGTCTTGACTTTTCGGTAGAAACTTTGGGGCACTCTTTGAAGTTCTTTGTGTTGGTTTGAATAGATGAATCTGGGATTGTGTGATGCATATCGTACAATCAAACCCGTGGGTACTCGTGGTGACATTGGAGTGCCTAGGTGACATTAGGGTTTTGGTTGATGTGTATCTTAAGGTGTTATTCTAGTACGAACTCTAGGGCTGTTCGTGACAATTAATGGGGATGGCTCATAAGATTGATCGGGAAGGATAACTTTGAGGTGGTTTCGTACCCTACAACAATTTCTTCGTTTGTTCTCCGCTATTTGTGACTTTGGAATGAACTCTTTGTCGCACGTGAGGGATTTACATATGATTCAACTATGTCAACAATGTTGGGAGATCGCACTAGTGAAAGTATGAACCCTAGGCCTTGTTTCTAAGCATTGCAATACCATTTTTATGCTCGTTTACTATTTGCTACCTTGCTGTTTTTATATTTTCAGATTACAAAAACTTATATCTACTATCCATACTACACTTTTATCACCATCTCTTTGCCGAACTAGTGCACCTATACAATTTATCATTGTATTGGGTGTGTTGGGGACACAAGATATTTCTTGTATTTGGTTGCAGGGTTGTTTGAGAGATACCATCTTCAACCTACGCCTCCCACGGATTGATAAATCTTAGGTCATCCACTTGAGGGAAAATTGCTACTGTCATACAAACCTCTGCGCTTGGAGGCCCAACACGAGTCTACAAGAACAAGTTGTGTAGTAGACATCACGTGCCTCTAGCGGAATGAAAAAAAAGAAAACGTGTTTTTTTCTTTTCGGAGAGGCATGACCGTGCCTCTCGCGGAAGAAAATCCATGCCTCCACGAGAAGCAAATTCGTGCTTCCCGCGGAACGAAAAAAAAACGTGTCTCTTCCCTTTTCGAAAGGCACGACCGTGCCTCTCGCGGAAGCAAATCCGTGCCTCCACGAGAACTAAATCTGTGCCTCTCGTGAAAAAAATGCATTTTTCGCGCAATTTTTTTTAAAATTTTTTGGTCCAAATCTAAGAAAAACCGGGGGAAACCAAAAAGCCAAAAAAACCCTAAAAAATATCCATCTAAAAGCTGAGAACGCGTACAGAAAATAAAAGATAATAAAACCCGGAGGGAGCGCCCAGAGCACGACACGTGGCGGCGGCTGAGAGCGCGCCAAGTGGCACGCTCCCAGCCCACCCAAGTGACCTTTGCGAGGCTCCCTTGATTTTATGAGAGGGGAAAATATCAGGTGATACCACCCTTTATATGCTACCATGATACCATTTTTTTTAAATCACATTTAGATGTTTCAAAAAAAATGAAAAAAATTGTGGATGTTCACAAGACATATGTTTACAACCCCTAAAAAACCAGATCCAAATTCGAAATACCTATTGAGAAACAAAAATGACAAATCTAGAATGAATAGTGTCAAAAGAAGAAAAAACATGAACAGTGTTAGAAATGACGCTATTCACATCCAGTTTGTCTTTTTTGTTTCTCAATGTATATTTCGAATTTTGATCTGAATTTTTTAGGGGTTATAGACATATGTCTTGTGAACATCTATAATTTTTTTAGAATTTTTTGAAACATCTAAATGTGTCTTTTTAAAATTTGTAGCATGGGAACATGTAATAGGTGGTATCACCTGATATCCACCCTATATGACAGATCCTATTTTGCCTAGCGACCGCGCGCGCATCCCCCCTGCTTCACGCTGCGTTTGTTTGGGCCGGCCCAGCTAGCGTTTCTGGTTTTGGGAAGGTTCTAAAACCTTCCTAAACCGGTTTTTTATTCTTTCTTTTTTCCTCTCTTTTTTTCATTTTTCCTTACTCTTTCAATTTTTGTTTTTCTTTTATTTTTTTCATTTTCCTTTTTTTTCTTCTTACTCCATCCGTACCGGTGCATTAATCATCTTAGGTTGTGCACCGCGACCAAGGCGGGGAGAAAACGATAGAACTTAATGTTTATTTGCTAATTAATACCATTGCATGCAATGAACTGACCACTGCATGCCGTCCTAGTTAGTCTCAAGTCATTGATAGCATACACACCCCACATCTCTTATTGGTTGATTTGTTTATTCATGTCAAGAAACAAGAAACGAGGTGGGAGTTAATGCAATGCGCCTAAGCGCATTGGGATTATTTGGTTTTCGTAATGTGCCTAATGCACCGGTACAGAAGGAGTACCAAATTCACAAACATTTTTATTCAAATCGGAGAATTTTTTTTGAAATTCGGATATTTTTTAATCAGTGTACATTTTTTGAAATTCAAATTTTGTTCATCAAATTAAAAAATCATCGAAATCAAAATAAGATAATCAAATTCAAAAAATATTTACAAATTTGTAAAATATGTTCATCATATTCAAAAATGTTCATCGAATTCAAAATTTGTTCATTAAATTCAAAAGATGATCATGGAATTTTAAATTTGTTCATAAAATACCAAAAATATTCATCAAAAATTCAAATTTTGTTCATAAAAAAACAATAGATTTTCATCACAATTCAGAAAATGTTCATTTTTTAGATTTTTTTTGAATTCATGAACATTTTTTTGCATTAGTACAAAAAAATTCAAAACTTTTTTGAAAATCCTAAACTCTTTTAAAGAAGCAATAAAAAAACAGAAAGAAAAAATGAATTCGTGAACATTTTTTAATTTTGTGAAAATTTTATTTCCTTAGTTATTTTTTTCAAAAATTCTATACTTTTTTTAACTCCCGAATTATTTTGAAGAAGAAAAATAAAGACAGAAAAAACAAAAAGCAAAAATAAAACGAAATGAAAAAACTGGGGTGCGTCCCGGCCTGCCCATGGCCGGCCCTATAGGGCGCGTGGGAGGGGAGGACGCGCACGCTGGCTCGTTAGCTAGCGCGTCACGCGTGGTATAGGAGCTCCCCAAGAATCTTTTTCTCCAGAGCAAACCTAGGCGCATCTTGTATGCATGTTTGTACGTCGCTCAAGCACTCCACTTGTGTTCCTCTCTTCTACAGTACTAGTGTTTTCTTCTTTTTAATTTTTTGTTTTCTTTCTATTTTTTTCACTTTCATTTTTTGTTGAGAGAGAGAGAAAGATTTTGCACTTCATTAATATCGTAAAAATGTTCAATGGGTATTTTACAAAAATGCTTATCATAAACTGAAAATATATTCACCTTGTATTTAAAAATGTTTATATAATTAAAAATTCTAAATATATTTAAAAGAATCTTCCTCGAGTATGAAGAAAATTTTCATCGTGTATCAAAAAAAATGCTCATTGTCAATTAAAAAAAATATCCACCCACTTACCCTGTATTAAAAATTGTTTATCCTGTATTTACAAAACTGTTCAAAATTTGTCGTGTGTCTTAAACCAACATATTTTCAAAATACACAATGGAGTTTTTTAGAATACACGTTGTACTTTTTTTAAAATATTCCAGGACAATCTAGATACAAGGCAAACAATTTGGAAGTCACAAAGATGAACATTTTCTTAATCCACGGTGAACAATAGATGATCAACCTTCTTAAGGTACCCGATGGAGAAAATTAATAATATACGGAGAGCATTTTTGTAAATATGCGTTGAATGCTTTTAAAATGTGATATGAGCCTTTTAAAATACACGACAACCATTTTCAGAAAGCACAATGAACATTTTTTATATAAATGAAGAATAGAAAATAACCACAAGATGAAAATAAAAAGAAACAAAAAAATTGAATGATTTAAAAATAACAACAAGGAAAAATAAGAATAAGAAAATTAAATACACAATAGATAATGAATACTCGATGAACATTTTTAATACACTATAAACTATATTTTTAATTCACTGTAAACATTTTATTAACATGGCAAACAAGTTTTAATACACGACAAACATTCTTAAGTACATGATGAACTTTTATAAATACATGATATTTATTTATTAAGCACACTATAACACTTTTAATATTCGACGAAAATTTGTAATACATGATACACATTTTTTAAATGCCCAAGAATCAATTTTAATACACCATGAAATATTTTATAATACATAGCAAAAAAAAAATTGCGCACGATAACACGATGAACATACTTTGAACACCCGATTAACATTTTCAGTATACTACAAATAATTTCTTAATACACGACAACTAATTTATTTAATACATGATGGAAAAAAGAATCGGAAGAAGAAAAAATATGAACGAAGAAACATATTTTTTTTTGGGAAAAGGAACAGAAAACCTGGTATAGAAGAAATAAAAGGAAAAAAATAAACACAGGGAAGAAGAAGAAAACAAAACCCAAAAAAAGGAAAAGGAAGCATAAAAAAGATATAAAGAGGCAAAACCAAGAAAAAACAATAGTAGAATAAAGAAAATAGACGAAAACCAACTCCCAGAAAATAAACCGTACAAAAACTTGTGAAGACAGCTTCTAAAAAAGGGCTAAAATGGATCCAAGAAAACCAGTAAAAACCTGGCCAGAAAAAAACTGCAGGAACTACTATTCCTGTCCGCTACTATATTGACCGTGACAAATATCTCAGAGTAGGCGAGATATAGATTTTGCTGGGTCACCTCAACCGCACCGCTAAATGGGCCAGGCCAAGGGCGGCTGGCGTTTACGTCTCCAACACACCCGCTATTGTGTACATACGTCCGCTACATAATCTCTTTTTTTCTCTTCTGGTTTTTCTTAAACAAAATATTTTTTTTAATGTTCTAACAAATAGACCGGGAAGATTTATAAGATTGTTCTTATATTTTCTAAAAGTGATTTTAAATATTTTGAAAGATATTCTTTGCGTGACTAAAAATGCTTACCATGCATTTTTAGAAATGTTCATGTATTTATATTATAAAATGCCAATCATGTATTTTAAAAAAGTTCATCATATATTAAAAGAAGACCTCATGTATTAAAATAATGTTCAGCTTGAATTCTAAAAAAAATTATCATGTGTTTACGAGATGATCATCGTTTATTTAAATAATATTCATTGTGTATTTAGAAATTGCTCAACATATTTTTTAAACGATCACTTGCTATTTAAAATTGATCACAGTGTGTTTTAAATTTGTTCACCGTGTATTTTAAAGATGTTCAACGCGCATTTAAAAATGTTTGGTATGTATTCAAAAAATATTCAAGGTATATTAAAAAAATGCTCAACATGTATTTGAAAAAATGTCAAGCAAAAAAAGTAGATACGAAAATAATAAACGAACAAGAAAAGAAGACAAATAAAACAAAAATGTAGAAAAATGTAATATCGGTACATAAAAATATGAAAAAGGGAAAGAAAAGAAAAAACGGTCCAAACCTCCCCAAATCTCCACTACACGCTCCCAAAGTCACTCAGGTTTTGAAGCACTCAAATTTGGCCACTTTTTGAGTTGGCCTACTATTTTCAAGGCATTCGTTGACTTTCCGGCAACTAAAAAGGGTGGAACGCTCTTCGGTACCAAATAGCATGCAAAAGAGCTCCGAAAGTGATAAAACTTGGCACAGTGACTTCATTGGACACATGTAGGGTGTGGTAAAAAAATTGAGATCGTTACAGCAAAAACTTGAACCACATCATGTACAAAAACCGCACACCCTCCGTCCCTCCCGTGAAGTGTCGGGGTTTCGAACAGAAACCACCGCCTTACACACAACTATATTTTTTAAATCATCTGGACTTCAAACTGTTACCATGGTAAATACACACCATCCAAAGTCCAATTCTCAAGTTTGACCACTTTTTGAGTTGGTCTGCTATTTTCGAGGCATTATTTTATTTTTCTGCACTAAAAAGGGTCGAACGCTCTTCGGTACGAAATAGCGTGCTAATGAGCTCTGGAAGTGATGAAACTTGGCACGGTGTCTTCATTGGACACATGTAGTTAGCGTGCAAATGACGGTCGTGGTGTTCATCTGATCACAATATACCTAAAGTCATCGATCTCAAGACAACTATTTCTTGTTCCACCGTTCAATCGTTCACAAAATAGTTAGCCCCTAAGTGAGGGAAATTGTACCGAGTTTTCTAACTGGCTAGAGGCAACGGTTGTATTGAACATTATATAATTGCAATTAAAATTTAGTCTGCAAACATAATTGACGATGACATGAATACTTAATTTAGATCTTCTATGAAAATTTAAGCTGCTCAATTATGATGTGACTATAAAAAAATTAAGCTTTTTTGCAACCTAAATGTCTATGATCAACAGTGCAACAATGGCGTACCTAGATTATGATGTGGTTTTCCTTGCCAAAGTGAAATCTTGAATTTTAAATCCTAACTTGTGCACAAAGAGAGAACAATTTTCTTTGTCTCCCATATATGTGCCAACTATTTTGGTTACCTTCCTAAATCTGAAGACCAGATGATAAAATAATTTATTTCATGGAAACTATACGCATTATAACTAAGTCAAGAAATCATGCAAAAGAATGTGAACACGGTAAATTGGTTGTCTTCTCCTGCATATGCTATGTTGACTATGATTGTAGATCCGTTACGTTACTTCACGAGTTTAGCCATCAACAATTCTTGCGTGTGTATATGCTGGTCGTGCACATTTTGATCATCTAGCTTCCTCACGAAATAAACAGCTTGGACTTCCCTGTATACGTCGCCTCGTATTTCAGGACACACCGATCTTGCCGAAAACTAATTGAGCTATATTAGGGATATTATTATATACCAAGCGACTGGCATGCACAACTCCCCCAGCGTGGCCCTATGCCCGTGGCTCTCATCGGCTCCAATCGGCATGGCTCGTACACAAGCACTCCCACCTCCCTCTGAAGAAGCGCGATGTGGTACTATTTAATAGGCGCGCTTCCTATTTGGCGCAAAGGAGACTGGGTAGCGACCTAGCGCATACCCTTGCCGATCGCTCGACCCTTGTATCGGTCGGCCCGATTCGGGTTTTTCTCCCAACAGTTTTTTACTTCTTTTTTCCTTTTTAGTTTTTCTTTTCCTTTATGTTTATTATTTTTCTGTCTTCTTCTGGTTTTCTTTATTTTATTTTTTCCATTTTTTGTTTTACTTTTTGTTTTATGTTTTTTTTCGTTTTATCTTGCTTTCATGTTTTTTCCTTTTTCTTTTTCCAAATCCGTGAACTTTTTTTTAAACTTGTGAACTGTTTTTGTATTCATGAAAAATTTCCAAACCTGCAAATGTTTATTAAAATTTGTGGTTTTTTCTGAAAATCATTCAAAAAAAATTAAATTTATGAACTATTTTGTAATTCATGAAATCTTTTTGAAATACAGGAAAGAAATTCAGATACATGAATTTTTTTTTGAATTTACGAACATTTTATTTTAAGTCATGGACATTTTTAAAATTTATGAACATTTATTAAAACTTTCCGAGCATTTTTTAAAATCATGAACATTTTTCAAATACACGAACATTGTTTGAAACTGTCATTATTTTTAGTACTCATGAACATTTGTTTGAATAAGTGAAATTTTTTAATTTGACGAACATTTTTAGAATTTGGCAACAATTTTTGAAAATCATGAAACATTTTTGTTTTGTTTCGAAGAACATTTTTTGAAATGAATGAACATTTTTGAATCAATGAACTTTTTTTGAAATATGGCAACACTTTTTTAACTTCATGATTTTTTTGAATTTAGTGAGCCTTTTTAGAAATTTCGTGACTATTTTTTTTATTCATGAATATTTGTTCAAAAGTCATGAACATATTCTGAATACACGAACATTTTATTTAAAAATCATGAATTTTTATTATTCCCCAACATTGTTTTTCAAAAAATCATGATTTTTTTTAAAGGCGGACATTTTTGTTTTCAAAATCAAGACCATTTTTGAAATCCCAGATTATTTTAAAGAAGAAAAAAACAGAAAAAAATACAAAAGGCAAAAAAAATGAAATGAAAAATAGGCCTGTCCTGCCCCGGGCATGGGCCGGCCCAAAAGGGAAGGTTTTGGGCACCCCGGTCGCAGTCGTCGCTTTATTAGGTGTGCAGTCGGTTTTAAGAAACAGAGGGAGTCCTAGCTCAGTTGGCAGGCACCAAAAGAAAAGATGCGAGGCCGCTGGTTCAATTCCCAATTGCGAAACATTTTTTTTGCCTTTTTGCAGTCATGTCACAGAAGGCAAACCTTTTTTCTCAAAGCCCAATAAGAAAAATGTAGCCCAATAACAAAATAAAATAAAATATGGGTGAACGGACCAAAAAATCTGAGAAACACACCTCGCTTTATTATTATTATATACTAGCAAATATGCCCGTGCGTTGCAACGGAAGACAAAAGAATTATGTCCTAACTAAATAAGTATGACTCAATACCCTGATATATGAGCGTACTCTATTTTAACACTGTGGATCACCACATTGCCACTTACTTTTTTTCTCATCCTCGTCGATGATGGTCGTGATCTCCACGTGATCACAATGCATTCGACGTGGTAAATCCCAAGGCTATGAGTTTTCCAGTGCATGCCACATTTGCCATTATGTTGCGCAAGGGCTTTTAAAACAAATATCATCGACCACGAACTACTCCCAATGCCAAGATATATAAAGACTTTCGAAAAACTAATCAAATCCTAGACATAAATGACTTTTTCATCGGTGAATAGTTTTTGGAATCGACAAACAATTTTTTTAAAATTTGGATTTTCTCAAAAAAAAACACGAATATTAGTTTTTCTTACGACATTTTTTAAATGCATGAACAGTTTATGAATTCATTAACATTTTTTGACTCAACAAACATTTTTTGAATCGATGAACTTTTTTAAAAATTGGGGAACAAATTTATTTATTTTTACTTATTTTTATTTTTGTGAACATTTTCTAAATTCATGGACATTTTTTTTCAGATTCTCGAATATGTTTTGAAGACACGATCATTTTCCAAAATCCTGAACATGATTTTATTTCCTGGCCATTTTTCCAAATCTTTTTTTTTATAAAGCGTAAAGTTTTATTAAACCACCAACATTTTTTGAATCTACGAAATTATTATGATTTCCTAAACATTTTTTTAATTCACGTATATTTTATGATTTCTCGAACATTTGTTTTTTGAAAAATGCAAATTTTATAATTTAAAAATCTTGAATTAATTTAAAGAAGAAATAAAAAAATGAGAAAAAAAAACAAAAAAAAAACAGGGGAGTGAAGCCTCGCTCATGGGCCGGCCCATGAACACATACATGGGGAGGACAAGCGTGAGAAAAGAAAGTTAAAAAGGGTGGATTGCTGGGGTTCGAACCCAGGCCCCCTCGCGGGAGGAGCTACGCCTCAACCACTGCGCTGCTTGTGAATCTATGGCTAATATCAGTGTCGGCTCTTTAAAATAACGAAGCGGAACGGCGACTTTTGATCCGAAAAATCGAATCGTTTTCCTCACTTATGGATGGCATGGTGGGTAATTTAGGGCAACATTGAGGGCAATTTTAATGACGTACAACCAGAAGCACTATTTGCTTTATTATTAGGTAAGATAGGAAACATGCCCGTTCGTTGCAACAGGAGAGAAAAAACACAGGCCTCTGAGCTTATATCTGTAAAAATTACCATTATCCCCGAGCTTGAGCTTGTACTGTGAAAAAAGCTTTAGAAGTAAACTTGAAATTTCTACCACAAGATCTCTTCTACAGTCAACAAAAGCCAAGGAACGAAAATTCTGACCAAAGAAAAGGAACTTAGTTATGAAAGGATATTGACTTTAATTTTGTGACCTACTTTCGCAGATAAATCGGAACACTTGATTAAGCACACATGGAATGAAGCACCTAATTTCTAAGTATATAAAGAGGCCAACGTGAGTTTTCAATGCATTTATAGTTTCTGTCATGCTAAATCTCGGTCGACTAAGACTTGGTTATATCTCAGTCGATGTTATATCCATGAGATCTTACTTTGAGATCCCTGGAATTTTTCTTTTCAGGTTTTTCTGTTCTTCTCTTTCTCCCATGTTATAGCACTTGATAGATACTTGGTTCTGTCTCAGTCGATTGAGAGCTAGCCACACCATTATATTTTTGTTATTTCCGGTAGGCGAGCTCATCAAAGGAAGCTAAAGAGACCAATGTCTTGCCTACCTTGAAATTTGGCTGGATCGACAAATCCAATCTGCTATGCAGGCTGCAAGCAGGCGCGCGCTAACGTTGGTTGTGTACGACTTTGCAGCCATAGAGGAGCGGGACGATGCCGCCAGTCTCTAGGTGGACGAAGACGCTCTGGTGCCGTTCATGCCATGACGCCGGTGATACGTCTCCAACGTATCTATAATTTTGATTGTTCCATGCTATTATAGTATCAATCTTGGATGTTTTATGTGCAATTATATGCCATTATATATCATTTTTTGGGACTAACCTATTAACCCAGTGCCCAGTGCCAGTTGCTGTTTTTTGCTTGTTTTTGTCTTTTCAGAAAATAATTATCAAAAAGAGTCCAAACGAGAAAAAAACTTTGGATTAATTTTTTCTGGACCAGAAGAGACCCACGAAGCTTCGGGAGAAGACCAGAGGAGCCACGAGGAGGCGGCAAGCCTGGAGGGCGCGCCCAAGGGGGGTAGGCGCGCCCCCCAGGCTTGTGGGCCCCTCGTAGCCCCTCCTGACCTAATTCCAGCGCTATAAATTCCCAAATATTCCCAATATACCAGAAAGACGGAAGAGAAAACCTTTCCGCCGCCGCAAGCCTCTGTTCTTCCGTGATCCCATCTGGAGGCCTTTTCCGGTACTCTGCCGGAGAGGGAATCGATCACGGAGGGCTTCTACGTCAACCTTGCTGCCCTTCCGATGATGTGTGAGTAGTTTACCACAAACTTACGGGTCCATAGCTAGTAGTTAGATGGCTTCTTCTCTCTCTTTGATCTTCAATACCATGTTCTCCTCGATGTTCTTGGAGTTCTATCCGATGTAATCTTCTTTTGCGGTGTGTTTGTTGGGATCCGATGAATTGTGAGTTTATGATCAGATTATTCATAAGAAATATTTGAGTCTTCTCTGAACTCTTTTATGCATGATTATTATAGCTTTGTATTTCTCTCCGATCTATTGATTTGGTTTGGCCTACTAGATTGATTTATCTTGCAATGGGAGAGGTGCTTTGTGATGGGTTCAATCTTGCGGTGCTCAATTCCAGTGACAGAAGGGGACATGACACGTATTTGTATTGTTGCCATTAAGGATAAAAGGATGGGGTTTAATCATATTGCTTGAGTTTACTTTATCTACATCATGTCATCTTGCTTAAGGCGTTACTCTATTTCATACTTAATACCCTAGATGCATGCTGGATATCGGTTGATGGGTGGAGTAATAGTAGTAGATGCAGGCAGGACTCGGTCTACTTGTCTCGGACGTGATGCCTATATACATGATCATTGCCATGAATTCGTCATAATTATTTGCTTTTCTATCAATTGCCCAACAGTAATTTGTTTACCCATCGTATGCTATGTGTTCGAGAGAGAAGCCTCTAGTGAAAACTATGGCCCCCGGGTCTACTTTATCATATATTAAAATCAAAAATACCTTGCTGCAATTTATTTACTTTTATTTTATTTAGTATTTTAGTTTATCTATTTATCACTATCAGAATCAATCCTTGCAAATAACCGCTAAGAGGATTGACAACCCTCATATTTGCGTTGGGTGCAAGTGTTTGCTTTTGTGTGTGCAGGTGCGTTTAACAGGATTTTGCTTGGTTCTCCTACTGGATTGATAACCTTGGTTCTTAACTGAGGGAAATACTTATCTCTACTATACAGCATCATCCTCTCTTCTTCGGGGAAATACCAACACAGTCTACAAGTAGCAGCCGGCGAGACGCTCTCTACCTCTGCTACAATGCTGTTTCGCTCGCTTCGCTCACAAGGGCCACACCGACAGAGCTGAGCTAACGTAACTATGGACGAACCTCTCCACAAATTGGAGGCGGGAAAGGGTCGCAGCAGGTTCACGTCAGTGACGGCAAGCGATGCGAGCAGGGGCAGGGTCGCATTGGTGCAGGGAGGATGCGGAGATCTCATGGCTAGGTAGGAGAGAAGGTGATGTTGTGGGCTTCGTCATTGGTCTTGGCATAGCTCTTCCTCGATGGAAGCCACGCCCACCGGTCGTGCTTCGTGCCATGCTTCCACGCTCTCCATGCCGGCAAAGACCGGTCCGCAGGTACCCAGACGAATCGCCTCGCTGGATCGCCATGAGATCACTAACCTTCTCATTCAGCGGTTGCATCTGCTGCTCCTCTGTCTCGCGGCATGTTTATTGGAGGGCTTAGGGAAGGTTTGACTTTGGCGAGAATCCAGATCGAGATCCATAGAGGCGATGCATGAAAAAAAGATTCTAGTATTGGATGACGTATGAACAAAACACGGACACGAGCATATTCAAGGTCAGCTCGATCAGCAAGGCCGCAACCCAACACTTGTGCGTCTCCATGTTTGATCGTTGATCGTAAGCGTGGTATCCTCTTATTTATGGGCATACCGGACATGCTGAAAAGTTACATCCCACGACACGTTTTGATCTCGAATATGATGTGTCGTACGAAGCAAGGAAGGACGGAAAACGAAGAAGGTCCGTGTAGAGAAAAAGGTCCATGTAGAAAAAAAAACCAAATCATGGACCGTGGATTAATGCTCGAAAAGGCCAGGGGGTTACTGCAAAAGGGTGTGACGGAATAAGAATATTACCTACCTTTATTAGTAGGTATATAGATTTATTATTTCCCTAAAAAGGTATAGATTTATTATTAAAAATTAGGTATATAAGAAAAAAACAAAATTAGGTATATAAGAAAAAAATGAAGGTTTTTTTTTACTTATGGGTGGCAGAGTGGGTAATTTACTTTAGCTTTAGGGGCAGTTTAGGATATGATGGGTGGACGGACCAAAAAATCAAAGAAACGCACCTTCTTTAATATTAGGTATAGATTAATTGCCGGTTAACCAAATTAGGCAAGGAAATATCCCCTAAGATATGTTTTTAAATCGAATGAATGAGTATAATCAAACAGTAGGAAGGGTTCAATCTATATATACTCCCTACTAGTCCAGCACTCCAGCACACCTACTCAAGCAAACGAACACCAACATGGATCTTGTGCGCCAGGAGAAATGCTCTGCTCCTCTGGTCACCCTCCCCGACGACCTAGTTTTCACGGAAGTCCTGGTGAGACTGCCCGTGAAATGCCTCGCGTGCTGCAAATGTGTCAGTCCCAACTGGCGCGCCCGCATAGAGGACGGCGACTTCGTCCGCCACCACCGCAACCGCTCCAGCGCGAGTCGGCCGTCTTTGCTCGTCATCCCCCGCAAGGATGGCGGGGATGAACAAGAAGAGTTCTCCGAGGACATCAGCTTCTACAACCTCGGGCCGGGACAGGCACCCGACACCTTCGAGGAGAAGGCAGAGCTGATGCTGGAGAAGGCGTGCCCACCCGAAGCAGAAGGCATCATAAACGTGATCTACCCCATGCACTGCGACGGCCTGGTCGCCATCGCGACCTGCACAGACCAGGTATTCCTCTGCAACCCAGCCACCAAGGAGTTTGTCGCGCTGCCGCTCGGCACCCCGGATGTCGACATCGACCGCATGAGGCCTCCATCGGCAGCCATTGGCTTCGACCAGTGGAGGAACCAGTACGTCGTCACCAGGTACTTCTACCGGCGCCGATGCTACGATGAGTCAAGTGGCAAGCTTGACTACGACATCGGCCACGAGGTATTCACACTCGGGGACAACTCCTGGTCCTGGAAACCCACTGCCAACCCTCCGCACGCTATCGGTGGCACACGACTGGTGTGCACGTGAGATGCCTTCTACTGGGGGTGCGACAACAAGGAAGACACCCTGCCGAACTCGCTGATGCAGTTTAGCCTGCGCTACAGGACGTTCGACTTGGTGCCATGCCCTCCTGGTTTTGCCTACAACTCTGCCATCGAGCATCTCGTAGATCTGGGCGGCAAGCTGTGCTACATCAATATTGCGACCTCAGAGACAACCTTTGATGTGTGGCAGCTGGCAGACGATGGGTCACTGTGGTTGCCGCGCTGCCGCATCGATCCAAGTCTCTCCTTGGATGATATTAGTTTCGGCTCCCATGCCTTCTTGCCGCTTTTGGCTACCGGTGGCAGGATGCTGACGATGGTGTCCGACGGTGACCAGAGGTTGTACTGGTGCGATGAGAGGAGCGGAGATGTTGAAGAAGTGGTAGACCTGGAAGAGGATATCGATTTCGAGGGATGGGATGACTCAAACTACTGCATTCACCACGTCGTCCCTTATAGGGAGAGTCTCATCTCCATCAGGAACTATAGGGTGTAATGCTGCTAGTCTTATCTTTTTTAATTCATGTTTTTTTCATTAGTAGTTAGGTTCAACATACAATAAAGGGTTTGAGTGATATCAGGTTTTTGCACCATAGTTTGTGTCTGAAGTAGGCACAAGTCAGTGGGTTTCCTGATATTGCTCCGAGCTCGCTACTTCTCTTTCCCCGCCTCCTGTTCTTCCAGTTACCAAAAATACTTTGTATTTCCGTTATGAGAGTAACGGAAAGGGGTAGTCCGGTTCGAATAAAATAAAAATTAAAGGTTTTGAGTTTTGGTATGTGCAACTAGCAATAATATGAGTAGTCCAAAACTCTTAGGAAGTAGTGTAATTTTCTCTAAAACTGGGCTAGAATATCGAGCATGAGGTGTAAAAATATACATTCATGTGCAACCTCCATAAAAGAGAAGTGCTTTGGTACCCTTATCCCCAACCCAAAAACATTGAAAAGGTTTTTTTTGTCCATCCAGTCAAGAGATTAATTCTCTAATTTATTTGGTAATTAATTAATTAATTAGAAACTATTCCTCAACCATTTTGTATTTCTAACTCTCAATTGACTCGCCTTCCCGGCCAGTCCCCTCGTCGAGATTTTGCTCTTCCCTTTCAGGCTCGAGCAAATTCCCTCACGTCGCACCATACCGCCCGCTCCTCGCCTGCTCCTTTTTAATCCAAGGGTAAGTTATGATCTTAACCATAGATCTGCTTTGAAAATTGTAAACTTTTTAAAGGGGTTGTACCGAAGCACACCTCCCATAAAAACTCATGTATGTCCTCACAATAATTTTTTCCATTCATCACAGTAAGAAAATGGCTTGAATGCGAGCTATCCTTTTGAATTGGCGGGCGCATTTTGCGACCCCCTTATTCTTATTGAACACGAGCGATCGATCCCTCGCACTACGTACTGAACCCGATCGATCCCTTCGCTGCTAACTGAACCCGAGCGATCCCTTCGGTGCTAACTGAACCCGATCGATCCTTCTCGCTGCTTACTGAAGCCGATCGAGCCCCCGTGCGAGACGTAGCTAGCCGGTGCTGGGTTGCCTCTCGATGAACAGTGCTCGTTGCTGCCGCGCGCGCGATACACGTAGAACGAGTCGAGACTTGCATCGATCGAGCCGGTTGGTTGGTTATGGATGAACAGTTCCAGTTGCTGCCGCCCGCTCGTAGCCCCACCCCAGCCGGTGGGTTGGCTGTGGATGAACAGTACCTTGGCCGTGTGAAGGTGGTTGGCGCTGGATGAACAGGACCCCGAGAGGAGGCCACCACACCCCAGCCGGTTGGGGGTGGATGAACAGGATCCCGTGGAGGCTGGATGAACAGTAGCGATGGAGGCTGGAGGAAGTCGACGGTGGATGAACAGTAGCCCGTGGAGTCCCGTTTTGCGGTACGCCACACCCCTCCCGATGAACAGGACTCCGTTTCGACCGTAGGCGGTTGGGTAGAAGTCCGTTTCCTCCGTTTTGCAGTACGCCAGATGTAGGAGATATGCCCTAGAGGCAATAATAAATGTTATTATTTATCTCCATGTTCATAATTAAGTTTATATTCCGTGCTATAACTGCTATGGTTCTCGAGTCTGCAATAACCACGAGGCTCGAAGGAAGACTCATATGCACGTGTGGAATAATAAACGATAACATAAATTCCTAGTCTGGCCTCTAAGACTAGCTCAAGTGTTGCATGATGATCCTGTTTTCCTGATCATGGGCATGACTATGCCAGCAAACTTTGAGGGCACATTGTTAGAAGAACACTTGTGTTGAATCAACCCGAATTGATGTTATGCTATGAGATACATTTGTCACAAGTTAATGGTTTATAACACAGAGAAAGTTAACATTTGCATAATTCCTTAGACCATGAGAGTATCAAGTTTCTTCATGCTTGCTTCATGAACTTTGGGGTTTGTTAAACGTCATCCGTAACTGGGTGGCTATTACGGCGGCTTACGGGTTCATGGGAAAGTATGTCAAGGGACTTGATAGCTCAAGATTGGGATTTGCTCCTCCGACGATGGAGAGATATTCTCTGGGCCCTCTCGGTGTTACGGTATCCATCATCGTCTGGCCAGACACAATGTGATTTGATCACAGGGATGCCGGAACACGGGAACGAGAAAAGAGAACAAAACCGGTAACGAGGAAACTGGCATAGTGCACAAAAGTTGTTGGTCCATGGGTATGCCGATAAGTCTCACCTCGGGTGTTTGTAACATATCGCGAAGCAACATGAATAGCACACGGCAACTGGAGGTTCACTCGAATATTTATTCGTGTGGGTATAGGGGTCAATATGGGTGTCCACGGCTCCGATGTTGATCATTAATCGGAAAGTGTTCCGGTCATGTCTATACTTCACTGAACATATAGGGTCACATGCTTAAGGGTCATCTATCTGCTGAATACTAGACAGGGAGTCTGAGAGAAAGTCACCGGAAAAGTTTCGGAGACAACGGAAGAGTTCCGGAGAGAGAACACCGGAAGAGTTTCGGTAAAACCGAAAAGTTGTTTCGGAGTATACCATTAAGTCAAAATGGTTTCGGCACATGCCTGGAAATTCTTAGAGGGTGCCAGAATTGTTCTGGGAACTTCTGGGATTTTTCCGGAGAAAAAACCGGAAATGTTCCGGAGCTGCCGGAACCGCTTTGGTTACTTTTCGCTGAAGAAAATCATTGATCCGAAAATGTTTCGAAACGCATTCAAAATTATTTTAGTGGGTGCTGGAAATGTTCTGGAGCTGCAGAAATATTTCGGATTTAACGGACGCGAAAAATTGTCTTCGTGAATAGTGAAAACGCATTCTTGTTTGCTTTTCGCTGATGAAAATCATTGATCTGGAAATGTTTCAGAATGCGTCTAGAATTATTTGAGTGGGCGCTGGAAATGTTCTGGACCTACAGAAATATTTTCGGATTTAATGGTCGCAAAAAATATGTTCATGAATAGTGAAAACACTATTTGGTAGCTTCTTTGGGAAGCCACCTTTGAGGGCATTTTGGTATTTTCAAGTGTCCTCTACCCCTTGGGCTGGGCCTATAAATAGGGGTGGAGGGGGCTGCCCAAACTCACTCTTTCTCTCATACATTATGCCATGCAATGATCTGGCTTCTTCTCTCCCTCACACGAAATAGTTTCGTAGAGCCGAAAGGCTGTCTGGGTTCCGGTGGGAACTAGTTCTGGACGGCGAAGCCCTGCCGGATAGCTGACACCGTATGTGTGCAACCCCGTAGACAGGCCGTAGGTTCGATCTTTTTGCCCGAGGGGCTGTTCGAGAGTACCTCCCGAAGGGCTGTCCGAGTGACCGTCCGAGATTCTGTGAGTGCCTCCCGAAGGGCTGTCCGTGACACCGTCCGGGGGACTGTCCGACCGCTTCCCGAAGGGTTGTCCGAGGGGCTGACGAGGGAGTACATCCTCGCGGTTGGGAGGTTGTAAATCCTAGCTGTGGGGATCTGCACTGACGATCTTCATCGACTCTACTTCTGCTGCGCTACGAGTCGGTAACGATCAGATCCAAACCTTGTATGCATCTCCATAGTGATCCTGGGCGTGCTCGCTGTACCGAATTTTTTTGTTTTCTATCGCGTTCCCCTACAGTGGCATCATGAGCCATGCTATGCGTAGATGCAGGTTACGATCTAGAATACATAGAGATGTATGGGTGTTGCACAATATAATTTGTAGTAGATGAGTTCTATTACTGAAAATTATTTGTGCGGGTAGCAGATGAAATCTGGTACCCAATGTTCTTGTTGCTTCCCTGAAATTTGCGTATTTATGATCTTGATAACGGCATGGTGGAGTTTCAAAGTTCTGGCAATCCGCAATCCTGATTGATCAACGAAGTGCTAACAGTTCATTGAATTCCACCATAGTTAAAAGAGAGATGAAATTTCGCGGACAAAAGGGCAATGCAGATATGATCTGCACGGGGGTCATGCGTATGACGAAGTTTAGTATGGGGCTCGAAATTTTATTATCTCGTGTTTCATACACCCCGCAAAGTTAATCTAGTGACTTGAATAATCATACTTGATGATAAACGTTGGTAACTGCGGTTACGTCAAAACCTTAGAAGCCACGTAAAATAAAATTTTGCATAAACCGATTAGAGGCGTCTAACTTGATTTTGCAGGATGACATGAGATGTGCATGTGATGTGGTATAGCAGTTCTCATATTAATTTGATTATGTATGAGATGACTATATGATGTAAAATTAACATGACCTGCGTGTCATGATTCGGCATGATGGCTGGAGCCATATGATTGTCACTTTAATGACATGCGTGTCAACCTTAAGTAATGCACTTATTTTATTAGCTATAGAGATAGAAATATTATCTGGTGCATCGACAAGGTGGTGGCAATCTTCGCAAAGGTGAACACCGACGCGAATGCCGAAGACGAAGAAATAAAAGACTTCTCCGTCAGAAAGGGCTATACCATATCATGCTATTATGAATTACCTGAGATGTTTGTCCCTTTGATGCACCCTTCTTGATTGCGCGGTAGTCGCTTTTTATTAGGGTGATCTCTCACTAAAAATATCAAGTAGTTAGTGTTCTCCCAAGTGTAGCACCGTCACGGCACCTATCTCTTTGGGGTATCACATGGATGCATGGGTACGAACGATTAGAGAAGTGTGAGGCGGGTGAGTTGAGACCTCGCAGCAAGATCACTTGGTTGTCTTGACATTCCGGAGGATCGTCCTGAGCTCGGAACACGCCCATCGAAAGATGAACAAGAGTCACATAGAGATGTGATTGGCAAGTTGGCCTACCAAATGAAATTCTCGTCACTTGAGATGGATGCATCCTTGGCGTTGAATTGAAATTTGGGTCTTGTATCACTCACAATCAATTATGAGAGATATTGATTTGAGTGGGAGCGCACTGTAGAATTAACTTGTTTAATTCTCTGTGCAATTAATTATGAACATTGTCTA
Organism: Elymus sibiricus; assembly: GCA_039707655.1. Taxonomy (NCBI): domain Eukaryota; kingdom Viridiplantae; phylum Streptophyta; class Magnoliopsida; order Poales; family Poaceae; genus Elymus; species Elymus sibiricus. The sequence goes on from CM077666.1 coordinate 337,360,285, forward strand.
AGTGTTATATGCATAATAGTTATAGAAGAATGGCTCGCGTTTCCACCTTCCCTGTTGAAATTGAATAAGCTGTTAAATATCTGGTTAAAACTTTACGGTTGGTAACGTAATGTGAGGATTGTCCTCAAGAGTGCCGAGAAGGACTTTGTCCTATCGCATGCTTTTGGTATTCTCCCGCTAATTCTATGGATGATGTGACTCTCGTCCTTTGATCCAAAAACTAGAATTCCGTTACGGTCAAGTGCAATATGTTTGCTTCCATGAGACCCGAACTTCAAAATTTTGGGATAGTTATATGATATTCATGGAACTGAAAATTATTTTCAGATGCAGACAAAGGCTAAAAGATATGAGATATCCAAAGCAATGTTTGTTTGCAAACTATTAGTAAAAGTGTTTACTATGCATTAGACTAACACAAGAGGGATCCAGAAGAACGCCTGTCATGAAATGAAGGTGAATAAAACAACAACTTAAAGAGAAAGGAAGTGTCCGAAGGGTGTTAGTGAAACTTACACGCCTAGGAAGTCCAAGGCTGACGCCACTCTCAAAGTTGGGTGCTTCTTCTGAGAGTAGGAGAAATATTGGAAATAAAACTGTTAGAAGTATAAAGGCAAAAAGAGAGAAGACTGGAATATCCAGCTCATGTATGAAAGTCATACAAGCTATTGATGTATAGAAGGCTGGTCAAAGAAATAGTTCTTGGGAATTATGATTAAACATGTTAATCACTGATTCTTGGGTATTGTGAGTTGATCACAGAGATACCCTCTCGATTGCATTCTGTCGCGACTCGATGCAAGAACTACTACGGCCTAAAAGACTTGCCAGTAATAAGGTTTAGATACGCGTTGGGAACATAGTAAATGTTGCTATACCTTCCATCAGTGTATTACCTCCGTGTTTATTTTTCATAATTCATTTTTGGAGTTTCATACACTCTAACCCATTGCATAAAGTATCTTGCAAGAAGGTTGTTCATAAGAGAACTTTTGATGTTCTGTATTATGAATAACATAAGGGCCATACTTTCATTATGAATGAGATGTATGTTATGAATATTGATAATAATATATTACCTCCGTATTTATTTTCATAATTCATTTTAGAGTTTTACACACTCTAGCCCATTGCATAATGTTTGTTGCAAAAGGGTTGTTCATAAAAGAACAATTGTTGTTCAGTATTATGAATAACATAAAGGGCCATGCTTCCATCAAGGATGGGATGTATGTTATGAATATTGATGTTAATATGATACATCCATAACACTGATGCAAAATGTCGCAAGACTAAAAGAATACCACATATGTGTGGCACTGCATTTGGTCACATTGGAGAAACCCGCATGGAGAAATTCCATAATGATGGATTTTGAAGTCATTTGATTATGAATCATCTGACACTTGCAACTTTCGTCCAAAAAGTGAAGTGACTGAAATACCATTCAAAGGCCATAAGGAACGAGCAACGAACTTATTGGTGATCATACATTTTGATGTGTGTAGTCCGATAAAGGTTATTGCTAGCAGTGGATTTATCTATCTTCAGAAATGACTCAAGTAGATATATGGATATTTACTTGATGAGACGTAAGTCTGGATCTTTTGAAATCATTCATAAGGTTTTCAAAATGAAGTGGAAATTATTGTAACAAGAAAAATTATGTTTCTGCAAACTAGATTGCATAAAGGAATGTTTGAGTTACAAGTTTAGCGAATGTCTGATGAGTTGTGAAAAGAGTTTCATAAGTTACACCTCCTGGAGCACCACTGTGAGTGGAATGTCCGTGAAGATGTAATCAAACCATTTATGACATGGTAAGATCAAAGATGACATAAATCAATTTGCCATTATCCCTTTTAAAGTAGGGATAATTGGTTTTATGCCCTTAGTTGTGTCCCCCTCGACAGGATTGCCCCTAGTTTCTGAAAACACGCGGTCTTGCCCAACCCACTTTGGTCGTCTTGTGCTTTTGCCCTTTGACCATTTGACCGTCACTTTGAATACTTCATAACTAATTCATACTAAATTAGAAAAATGCAAATAAGATACCAAAATGTTCGGAAAAACATCGCCTATATGTCAATGTCACTTGCATTCATGACAAAAGTGTTGGTCAGTGCCCATCCGAGTTTTAGCTCTTATTATACCACCATGAACAGTAAAATCTAGAAAAATTCAAAAAATTCAACAAAAAGTTTGTAGGAAAGAATGACAAATGTTTTAAGTGCTTGCCGAGTTTCATCAGGGAATGACATTCGAAGAAGTCGTGGCAAAAGAAACAATCTATTTTGGGGTGTTGATTGTTTTTTTTCCATGACTTCCACGAATGTCATTCCCTGATGAAACTTGGCAAGCACTTAAAACATTTGTCATTCTTTGCTACCAACTTTTTTTTGAATTTTTTGATTTTTTTAGATTTTACTATTCATGGTGGTATCATAAGAGCTAAAACTTGGATGGGCACTTACCAACACTTTTGTCATGAATGCAAGTGACATTGACATATAGGTGATGTTTTTCTGAACATTTTGGTATCTTATTTGCATTTTTCTGATTTAGTATGAATTAGTTATGAAGTTTTCAAAGTGACGGTCAAACGGTCAAAGGGCAAAAGCACAAGACGACCAAAGTGGGTTGGGCAAGACCGCGTGTTTTCAGAAACTAGGGGCAATCCTGCCGAGGGGGACATAACTAAGGGCATAAAACCAATTATCCCTTTAAAGTAATGCTTTAGAGACTGCGGCTTTTACACTGAAAAGAGCGCCATCGGATCTGTTGAAATGACGCCATGGTATGGTAACCCCAACCATGTTATATCTTTTCTTAACATTTAGAATATGGGGCTTGTGTAAAATATTTACAAACCTATTCCAAATCAGACAAGTGCTACTTTGTAGGTTATCCCAAGTTATTGGGTATTCCCCCACCAATATACCGAGGCAAAAGGTTTGCCACAAAGAACGGTATGATTTTGAAGAAAATGGTTCTTGCAAAAAGGTGAGTGAGAGGACAGTGCAACTCGACGAGATAACAATATCTTCATCATCAGGGCAAAGGAAAGAGACCTTGGAAGTGATTCCAGAGTTTCCTACTGCGACTGATACGGAAGCCTCTACATGAGATGTATGGACTTCGGTCAAACTTGCAGCTGAACCACATAGGCAAAACTCGTGCAAACCTCTCAGGTGCGCAAACGAGATATTGTTGTTAGACAACAGTATACCTATGATACATAAGGAAGCGGTGATGGGCACTGACTCCGGAATTAGCTAAATACCAATATAATCCGAGATAGTATCCATATAAATGATTCAAGATTAGATCTTGATAAACCCTTCGGAAGGCTTAAAGTCTAACGAATATTAATGGAACTATAAACTGATACGGATAAAAATGTTTTATCCATAAAGCTCAACTTGTTGCTTATAACAAATTCAAGGAATTAACTATGGAGAGATTGTCTCTCCGTAGTGATGCTTAAAGTCGGTTCGGGTTAAACTAGCAATTGATACATATTTCAATCATGAGATATGATACATGGATGCCAAAAGGATTTTCATGAGATGGAAATGCTACCTAGGACTTGCATGCGATACAGTCCAAGGTGTTTTGTCAATCCAGAGGATGCTAGTGAGTATGCAAACTTCAGAGTTCCAGCGATGGACAGAAGAGAGCAAAATGGAGTTGGAATCTTTGTTTTTGATAAAATAGTCAAAAGAGTTTGATTTCATCAATGGATAACGAAGATGCTTGTGGTTACAAGAAAGTAAGTGGGAGCATAATAATATTTCTAATAACCTTGTGTGCTTGACACATTGTTGATTGGAAATAATATAAATTTCTTGACACGAATTAGGACTTCATTGAAAATATTTTTTTGATGAAGTGCTTGGGCTAAGTAGCCTTGATATTACGCATATTTATCTACAGAGATAGAATTGCCTAATAGGCTAAGCCAAAAATACATATTGACAGGGTGCTACAAACAGTTTAGCATAAGAACGTCAAGGAGTGATTCTTGCCAAAGTCACATGGAAAGAGTTTTGCAAGACTCGGTGTCCTAAAATACTGATGAACAAAATACATGATGGAGATTCCACACAATTTTGTGTTTGGATTAATCATGTATTCCATGGTGTGTAAGACAACCAGATATGTCCAATACTCCCAAGTTGTTGCGAGTATAGATACCAAAGTGATCAAAGTGCTGATCATGGGACAACAGTGAAAAATGTCATTATACTAGAGTAGCACTGATGACATGTTTTCTCGCAAGCTGAGATTATGAAGTACTCGTTGTGAGTAATTACATCGATACAGTCTTCATCAATGCTCCAAGCGATTTTCGATTTAAGTTAAGGGTTTTGTGTAATACACGATATGGTGGCACGATAGTTGGAAATTGTTCCAAACAAGTTATTGTGGCAAATTCTATAACAAAGGCTAAGTACGTTGATGCTTTAGAAGCGACAAAGAAGATGTTGAATCATATAGTTCATTCATGAACTTAGTATGGTTCCAAGATGGCTTTGGTCAATGGGACACTATTGTAGATAGTTGCTCCATAGCTCAGTCTGAGGAATCAAGGTTCGACCAGTGATTCACATATATACAAAGCACAGTCCACATAAAATATGTATTTTGTGAAAGCATGAAAACGCGAGGATATGCGAAGATACACACGGCCCTGAAGTTGTCAGGTCCGTTAGACGTAGACTATACCACAAGCGAAGCATATTTTACACCGGTATACCATAGGTGTAAAGTGCATTAGCATTGACTAGATTATTGACTCTAGTGCAAGTGGGAGTCTATAGGAGATATGCCCTAGAGGCAATAATAAATGTTATTATTTATCTCCATGTTTGTAATTAAGTTTATATTCCGTGCTATAACTGCTATGGTTCTCGAGTCTGCAATAACCACGAGGCTCGAAGGAAGACTCATATGCACGTGTGGAATAATAAACGATAAAATGTATTCCTAGTCTGGCCTCTAAGACTAGCTCAAGTGTTGCATGATGATCCTGTTTTCCTGATCATGGGCATGACTATGCCAGCAAACTTTGAGGGCACATTGTTAGAAGAACACTTGTGTTGAATCAACCCGAATTGATGTTGTGCTATGAGATACATTCATCACAAGTTAATGGTTTATAACACAGAGAAAGTTAATGTTTGCATAATTCCTTAGACCATGAGAGTATTGAGTTTCTTCATGCTTGGTTCATGAACTTTGGGGTTTGTTAAACGTCATCCGTAACTGGGTGGCTATTACGGCGGCTTACGGGTTCATGGGAAAGTATATCAAGGGACTTGATAGCTCAAGACTGGGATTTGCTCCTCCGACGATGAAGAGATATTCTCTAGGCCCTCTCGGTGTTACGGTATCCATCATCGTCTGTCCAGACACAATGTGATTTGATCACAGGGATGCCGGAACACGGGAACGAGAAAAGAGAACAAAACCGGTAACGAGGAAACTGGCATAGTGGACAAAAGTTGTTGGTCCACGGGGATGCCGATAAGTCTCACCTCGGGTGTTTGTAACATATCGCGAAGCAACAGGAATAGCAAACGGCAACTGGAGGTTCACTCGAATATTTATTCGTGTGGGTATAGGGGTCAATATGGGTGTCCACGGCTCTGATGTTGATCATTGATCGGAAAGTGTTCCGGTCATGTCTATACTTCACCGAACCTATAGGGTCACACACTTAAGGGTCATCTATCTGCTGAATACTAGACAGGGAGTGTGAGAGAAAGTCACCGGAAAAGTTTCGGAGACAACGGAAGAGTTCCGGAGAGAGAACACCGGAAGAGTGTTGGTAAAACCGAAAAGTTGTTTCGGAGTATACCATTAAGTCAAAATGGTTTCGACACATGCCTGGAAATTCTTAGAGGGTGCCAGAATTGTTCTGGGAACTTCTGGGATTTTACCGGAGAAAAAACCGGAAATGTTCCGGAGCTGCCGGAACCGCTTTGGTTGCTTTTCGCTGAAGAAAATCATTGATCCGGAAATGTTTTGGAACGCGTTCAGAATTGTTTTAGTGGGTGTTGGAAATGTTTTGGACCTACAGAAATATTTTCGGATTTAACGGACGCGAAAAATTGTCTTCGTGAATAGTGAAAACCCATTCTTGTTTGCTTTTCGCTGATGAAAATCATTGATCCGGAAATGTTTCGGAACGCATCCAGAATTGTTTTAGTGGGCGCTAGAAATGTTCTGGACATATAGAAATATTTTTGGATTTAACGGTCGCGGAAAAATATTTTCATGAATAGTGGAAACACTATTTGGTAGCTTCTTTGGGAAGCCACCTTTGAGGGCATTTTGGTATTTCCAAGTGTCCTCTATCCCTTGGGCTTGGCCTATAAATAGGGGTGGAGGGGGCTGCCCAAACTCACTCTTTCTCTCATACATTATGCCATGCAATGATCTGGCTTCTTCTCTCCCTCACACGAAATAGTTTCGTAGAGCCAAAAGGCTGTCTGGATTTCGGTGGGAACTAGTTCTGGACGGCGAAGCCCTACCGGATAGTTGACACCGTATGTGTGCAACCCTGTAGAGAGGTCGTAGGTTCAATCTTTTTGCCCGAGGGGCTGTTCGAGAGTACCTCCCGAAGCGCTGTCCGAGTGACCGTCCGAGATTCCGTGAGTGCCTCCCGAAGGGCTGTCCGTGACACCGTCCGGGGGACTGTCCGACCGCTTCCCGAAGGGTTGTCCGAGGGGCTAACGAGGGAGTACATCCTCGCGGTTGGGAGGTTGTAAATCCTAGCTGCGGGGATCTGCACCGACGATCTTCATCGACTCTACTTCCGCTGCGCTACGAGTCAGTAATGATCAGATCCAAACCTTGTATGCATCTCCATAGTGATCCTAGGCGTGCTCGCTGTACCGAATTTTTTTGTTTTCTGTCGCGTTCCCCTACACCAGACCCCTCCCGATCAACAGGACCCCGTTTCGACCGTAGGCGGTTGAACAGAAGTCCGTTTCCTCTGTTTTGCGGTACGCCAGACCCCCAGCCGATGAATAGGACCCCGTTTTGACCGTAGGCAGTCGAACAGAAGGCCGTTGCCTCCATTTTGCGGTACGCCAGACCCCGAGTCGATGAACAGGACCCCGTTTCGGCTATTCCGTCCAAGCAGGTTGGCTCCCGATGAACAGGACGCATTCCGACCCAGTCGGTTGCCTCCCGATGAACACGACATTGTTTCTCCATTCCGACCCGGCCAGTTGGCTGCCGATGAACAGGAGGCCGTTGCTGCTGTACATTGACTCTCCATGTACACGAGCCCTGGCCGTACGTATGTGTGAGTACGTGTTCGAGACCCTGCCTGTATGTACGTACGTGGCCGTATTTTTTGCAGCGTTGTACGTACGTGTACTCGATTTAGACGGGACTGCCTGAACTGCTACGTATGGGGCTCTACTACGACACGTGCCGCTCCTTTTTTTTGACGTGACGTGCCGCTCCTTACAAGCCCACGGTTCATCGTTGCAGAGAGACCGATCGACCAGTATGTACATACACGTTCGCAACCAGACAGACAACGCTACGTACACTTCGACCGGGTGGGTCCCAGCTGTCAGGGAGGATACGGAGGCGCTTCCTTGCGTGCGAAGATATAGCAGGTGGGTCCCAGCTGTCAGGGGGAGGAATCATTTTTTTGCGCGTAATAAGGAGGCACTTCCTTGCGTGCGAAGATGTAACTGATGGGTCCAGCTGTCAGCCTCACCACGTATAGTCCTCTTCCGATGGCTATCGTTCATTGACCATGTTGACTATGCCGCGCCGAGAGCACCAAGGCGGTGGACGACGGTGAGGCCTAGGAAGGGAATGACGCAGAGCCGGGGAAGACGTGGCAGTGGATGCCCACACCGAGGGGAGTACGAGCGTTGACTGGTTCGGCTGCGGTGTGAGGCTGCCGTCGCCAGAGAATAACTGGGGATGTGGGTGAGTAGAGGGAAGGCCTGTTGGGGAACGCAACAGAAAACAAAAAATTTCCGCACTACGAACATGCCCAGGATCACTATGGAGATGCATACAAGGTTTGATCTGATCATTACCGACTCGAGGCACAGCGGAAGTAGAGTCGATGTAGATTGTGACGCCCCCGGCCCGACCTTGCACTAATCATACACGCAAATGCACACGATCAAGCCCAGAGACTCACGAAAGATATCACAACACAACTCTAGACACAAAATAAAATAATAAAAGCTTTATATTACAAGCCAGGGGCCTCGAGGGCTCGAATACATAAGCTCGAGTTACACAAGAGTCAGCGAAAGCAACAATGTCTGGGTACAGACATAAAATTAAACTAGGCTGCCTTAAGAAGGCGAAAACAAACAACGACTCTGATCGAAAGAGGCAAGGCCTCCTGCCTGGGAGCCTCCTAAACTACTCCTGGTCGTCGGTCTACACGTAGTAGTAGGCACCACCAGTGTAGTAGTAGTCGATGGCGGGATCAGCTGGCTCCGGGGGCTCCATCATCTGATCGCAGCATCGGGTATGGGGGAAAAGAGTAGCAAAGCAACCGTGAGTACTCATCCAAAGTACTCGCAAGACTGACATCAGAACTATACTACTTATGCATCGGTATCAAAGGAATGGAGCTATATCTTTGGACTAAACTGCAGAAATGCCGGAACAGAGGGGGAAAAGCCTAGCCTATCGAAGACTAGCATCTTGCAGCGTCTTGCAGCATTAGAAGAGTGCAGATTAGCATATTATAAAGTTGCAAACAAGTAGTAGCAAAGCCTAGGGATTCTTCCTCGACTCCCTGCGAGAAAGTGATCCCGGAGCTTACAATGAAAGTAACATGTATCCAGTTCAAGTTGTAATAGATCGAGATACAACACTGAGCGTCCTGTTACTGTGGACACGGCTATTCGAATAGATAACTTCCCTGCAGGGGTGCACTACTGTTACCCAACACGCTCGATTAACTCTGGCCGGACACACTTTTATCGGGTCATGCCCGGCCTCGGCTGATCGACACGACGTAGTCCTACCTAGGCTCAACAAAGAGGTCCTCGCCGGTCTACATCCTAAGTGCTCAGGGGTCTTGGGCCATCGCCCTGTGCACTCCGGGTCGTTGTGTGCAGGGTGGATACCAGCGCCAACGGCACAATCCGACCCGGCCACAAGGCTGAACTGGACATCTGACAGAGCTTTCAGCTGATACATACAGCGCCGAGGGTCCCATAACCATTATCCCACGTGGTGGTAGTGCGTATATGGCCAGCGGCCAACTCAGATCAAATACCCAAATCCGTTAGTGTGTTGGGGGCTCGCGGTGACGATCAGTACTCCTGTCGCCCCGTCTCGAGGAAGTGCAACAAGGGTCAGGCCCATCCCTCTCTAGGGCGGTCTCTGCCTACCCGGCCGCGCCTCGTAATTATCTCGCGGGTACCCTCCAGGTCAACCCGACTTCCCAGGAGACTATCGGGAACTCAGGTCCACCTCTACCGGGGTGATACCGCCTGTCCCTTCAGTCCCGCAGTAACAGTTAAAAAGGGGCAACAGTTAAAGGTAACCGTGTGTCCGTAACATCAAGGGGGGGGGGAATCCGAGGAATCACCCTCGATGGATTCCTACTCGATGTAATCCGTCAAGGAGAACCAGGAGGAATCACCCTCGATGGTTCCCACTTGAGGGGTTGCACGACAGAGTCATCATCGGGAAGGGGAGAGCGAGGAATCACCCTCTGCAATCACCATCGATGTGCTATACTACAGAGATATCATCAGGAGTGAGATAGGAGGTATCACCCTCGGCACTCGATAGTAGCTCTGCAGAGTCATACAACTAAGGGGGTGTGCGGTGCTGTGTCGGTCTCTGCACATCGATCACATGGATCGGGGCACCGGTAATAAAGCGGGGCAACAAGGACAAGGATGTGGGGCCACTGATGGATCACTAACCAACCTATACTAAGCATTTTGGATAGCAGGTAAGGTATCAACAACAGTTTACAAAAACAGGCTATGCATCAGAATAGGAGCAATCAATTACAGTAGCAAAGTGTAATGCAAGCACGGGGGAGAAGGAATAGGTGATATAGGTATGATCAAGGGGGTTTGCTTGCCTGGAAGCTCTGCTGCAAAGGGGTTGGTCGTCAGGGACGTAGTCGTACACGGCCGCAGCGTCGGTCTCGGGGTCTACCGGAGAGAAGAGAGGGGAAGAAACAATAAATAAAAGCAAACAATGCAATACAGATGCATGGCATGTCAATATGCAGTGTCGGTGGTGACCTATCGCAGTACTACACGTTGCAGATGAAGCGGGAAAATATCTGGGATATTTTCCCGGCCTTCGGGCATCTGTCAGACAGATGAACCGGAGGGGAAGGTTCCATGTTTGCATAGCTGTGGGCATGTGCTAGATAAACAGAGGGCACATTCAGATTCGTCTCATTTTTCTGATCAACTTTTATGTAGAAAACTTTTTCATCCGAGTTACGGTTTATTTTATATGATTTTTCAAAGTTTTAATCATTTTCTGGAATTGTTTTAATTATTTAAATTCGAATTATCCAAAATAGTAACAGGTGATGTCAGCATGACCTGGTCAACTGGTCAACTGGGCCCGCGGGTCCCAGCTATCAGCGACCCAAGAGGGTCCATCGGTCAGGCCAGGTCAGCGGCGGCGCCGGCGACGACGCCGGCGACCAAATCCGCAGCGGCAGCATGCCGGAGTTGGCCGGAATCTGCGCACGGAGCCCCGTTTGACACGGGAGTAGGCGCGTTCGAACGGCCGTGGCGTCGCGCGTCGGATGGCGGTGGTGGCGGGAGCGGGGTTGGCCGGAGTCGAGTGCTACGACGACGGCGGGCGGCGGCGTGTTCGTGCGTGCTCCGTTTCGACGACAGAGGGCACGGGAAGCGGCTCTAGCGGGTGCAACAGCCTCCTGGGAGCCCCAGGAGCAAGGCTGTGGCCTCGGACGCGAGCTACGGCGGCAATGGAGCAGGCGGCGGCGAGCTACAGTGGTGGTGGCCGGGGTGGCTAGAGGCGACAAGAGAGAGAGAGGGGAAGGGCGCATCTGGCGCGGTGGCTCACCGCGAGGTCAAGGAGAGGCTCGGGGAGGCCGAGGAGTTGCTGGAGCAGCGGGTCGAGGCGGCAGATCGGCTACGGCCGGAGCGGAGGAAGACGAGGAGGGCGGTGTCGGCGTTGCTTCTCGAGCACGATCCAGTGTGGTGGGCGATGTAGACGACCTCCACGGAGCGGCTGGACACCATGGCGTGGCTCGGAGTGGCCGGTGGCCGCGTAGATGACGCCGGCACGGCCATGGCTGCGTCAGGCTCGCGGGAGAAAGAAGGGGGCAAGCGAGAGGAGGGGTTTCTGGGGGTCTAGGGTTTCGGGGAAGGAGAGAGAGGTCGAGGGGAGGTCCTTAACCGTCGAGGGGACCGCGGGATGGCCGACAGTGAGGCGATCCGTACGCGGACGGCCATGGCGAGCTCGGTCTCCCCTGTTCTGGCGCGAAGAGGGAGAAAGGCCGGCCAGGTGGGCTGGGCCTGGAACAGTCAAAGTGATGGGCCAGGTGCACAGGAGATTTTCCCCATTTTCTTTTCTGGAATTTAACTAGCTACTGTTTTGCATTTAAATCAAATAGCAATTGATTTTTGTTAAATGTGGGACTTGCCACATAAATACTATGCATCATTTAGCACGGCCACAAAAAGTTTGGAAGCCAAATGATTAAATTTGGATTTTCCATAAAGGAAATGGCATTTAAAATGCTGGCTTGGCACTGTTTTAAATTGGTTAGGGCCATTTAAATAATTCAATTAATATTAATTTTATTTTTATAATTGCTTTGGGAATATTTGCAATATTATGAACATTTTTATTTTGTTGTTTGGATAACTTTTAATTTTGACTTTATTTTAAATTTGAATTTGAGGTTGGATTATTCTCTAAATGCAATTTATTTAGGATGACCATGATGACATGCAATTTAATTAGCTTAATGACAGGGTTGAGATCTGGGGGTGTTACATAGATCGTCGGTGCAGATCCCCGCAGCTAGGATTTACAACCTCCCAACCGTGAGGATGTACTCCCTCGTCTGCCCCTCGGACAGTCCCTCGGACAGCCCGTCGGGAGGCGGTCGGACAGTCCCCCGGACGGTGTCACGGACAGCCCTTCGGGAGGCACTCATAGAAACTCAGACGGTCACTCGGACAGCCCTTCGGGAGGCACTCTCGAACAGCCCCTCGGGCAAAAAGATTGAACCTACGACCTCTCTATGGGGTTGCACACATACGGTGTCAGCTATCCGGCAGGGCTTCGCCGTCCAGAACTAGTTCCCACCGGAACCCAGACAGCCTTTCGGCTCTAGGAAACTATTTCGCGGGGAGGGAGAGAGAAGGCCAGATCATGCATGGCATTTGTATGTGAGAGAGAGTTGGAGTGTGTGTGGAGAGCTCATCTCGACCTCTATTTATAGGAAAACCAAGGGGTAGGGTGGCACTTGAAAAACCCAAAATGCCCATGCTTTATGTCCCACATAAAGGGCAAGATGGGGAGGCTTCCAAATAGTGTTGCCTGCATCACCATTCCTGCATCATCCCCTAATAGTGTTTCCACTATTTACAATAGTATTTCCACTATTACATATAGTGTTTTCACTATTCAGAATAGTGTTTTCAACTATTCATGAAACATTTTTCCGCGATCGATTAATCCGAAAATATTTCTGTGGGTCTTAGAACATTTCCAGTACCCACTAAAATAATTTTGGACGCGTTTCAAAACAATTCCGGATTAGTGATTTTCATCAGCGAAAAGCAACCAAAGCGGTTCTGGCAGCTCCGGAACATTTCCGGGTTTTTTCTCCAGAAAAATTTCAGAAGTTCCCAGAACAATTCTGGCACCCTCCAAAAAGATCCACGCATGTGCCGAAACCATTTTGACTTAAAGGTATACTCCGAAACAACCTTTTGGTTTTACCGAAACTATTCCGGTGTTCTCTCCGGAAATCTTCCGTTGACTTTCTCTCAGACTCCCTGTCTAGTATTCAGCAGATAGATGACCCTTAAGCGTGTGACCCTATAGGTTCGGTGAAGTATAGACATGACCGGAACACTTCCGATCAATGATCAATAGCGGAACCGTGGACACCCATATTGACCCCTATACCCACACGAATAAATATTCGAGTGAACCTCCAGTTTGCCGTATGCTATTCCTGTTGCTTCGCAATATGTTACAAACACCCGAGGTGAGATTTATCGGCATCCCCATGGATCAACAACTTGTCCACTATGCAAGTTACCTCATTACCGGTTTTTTTCTCTTTTCTCGTTCCTGTGTTTCGGTATCCCTGTGATCAGATCACAATGTGTCTGGCCAGACGATGATGGATACCGTAACACCGAGAGGGCCCAAAGAATATCTCTCCATCATCGGAGGAGCAAATCCCAATCTTGACCTATCAAGTCCCTTGACATACTTTCCCATGAACCCGTAAGCCGCCGTAATAGCCACCCAGTTACGGATGACGCTTAACAAACCCCAAAGTTCATGAAGCAAGCATGAAGAAACTCGATACTCTCATGGTCTAAGGAATTATGCAAACGTTAACTTTGTCTGTGTTATTAACCATTAACTTTGTGACGAATGTATCTCATAGCATAACATCAAAACGGGTCGATTCAACACAAATGTTCTTCTAACATTGTGCCCTCAAAATTGCCGACATAGACATGCCCATGATCAGGAAAACATAATCATCATGCAAAAATTGAGCCAGTCTTAGAGGCTTGACTAGGAATACTTTTTACCGTTTATTATTCCACACATGCATATGAGTTTTCCTCCGAGCATCGTGGTTATTGTAGACTCGAGAACCATAGCAGTTATAGCACAGAATATGAACATAATTATGAACATGGAGATAAATAATAACATTTATTATTGCCTCTAGGGCATATCTCCTACAGACTCCCACTTGCACTAGAGTCAATAATCTAGTCAATGCTAAAGCACTTTACACCTATGGCATACCGGTGTAAAATATGCTTCGCTTGTGGTATAGCCTGATGTCCAATGGAGCTGACAACTTCAGGTCCGTGTGTATCTTTGCATATCCTCGCGTTTTCACGCTTTCACAAAATTCATATTTTGTGTGGACTTGGCTTTGTATATATGTGAATCACTGGTCGAACCTTGATTCCTCAGACTGAGCTATGGAGCAACTATCTACAATAGTGTCCCATTGACCAAAGCCCTCTTGGAACCATACTAAGTTCATGAATGAACTATATGATTCAAAATCTTCTTTGTCACTTTCAAAGCGTCAACGTACTTAGCCTTTGTTATAGAAATCGCCACAATAACCTATTTGGAACAATTTCCAACTACTGTGCCACCATATTGTGTATTACACAAAACCCTTAACTTAAATCGAAAATCGCTTGGAGAATTGGTGAAGACTGTATCGATGTAACAACTTACAACAAGCACTTCATAATCTCCTCTTGCGAGAAAACATGTCATCGGTGCTACTTTAGTACTCAATGACATTTTTCACTGTTGTCCCATGATCAGTACTTTGATCACTTTGGTATCTATACTCGCAACAGCTTGGGAGTATCGGACATATCTGGTTGTTTTACATACCATGGAATACATGATTTAATCCAAACCAAAAGGTGTGTGGAATTTCCATCATGTATTTTGCTCATCAGTGTTTTAGGACACCGAGTCTTGCAAAACTCTTTCCCTGTGACTTCGGCAAGAATCACTCCTTGGCGTTCTTATGCTAAACTGTTTAGCATGTTGTCAATATGTATTTTTGGCTTAACCTATTAGGCAATTCTATCTTCGTAGATAATTATGCCTAATATCAAGGCTACTTAGCCCAAGCACTTCATCGAAAAACTATTTTCAATGAAGTCCTAATTCGTGTCAAGAAATTAATATTATTTCCAATCAACAATGTGTCAAGCACACAAGATTTTCAGAAATATTATTATGCTCCCACTTACTTTCTTGTAACCACAAGCATCTTCGTTATCCATTGATGAAATCAAACTCTTTTGACTATTTCATCAAAAACGAAGATTCCAACTCCATTTTGCTCTCTTCTGTCCATCGCTGGAACTCTGAAGTTTGCATACTCACTAGCATCCTCTGGAATGACAAAGCACCTTGGACTGTATCACATGCTAGTCCTAGGTAGCATTTCCATTTCATGGAAATCCTTTTGGCATCCATGTATCATATCTCATGATTGAAATATGTATCAATTGCTAGTTTAACCCAAACCGACTTTAAGCATCGCTACGGGGAGACAATCTCGCCGTAGTTAATTCCTTGAATTTGTTATAAGTAACAAGTCGAGCTTTATGGATAAAACATTTTTATCCGTATCAGTTTATAGTTACATTAATATTCGTTAGACTCTAAGTAAATATCCATAATTTTTCATAAATGGTTTGATTACATCTTCACGGACATTCCACTCACAGTGGTGTTCTGAGAGGTGTAAGTTATGAAACTCTTTTCACAACTCATTAGACATTCGCTAAACTTGTAACTCAAATATTCCTATCCGCAATCTAATTGTAGAAACATAATTTTTCTTGTTACAATAATTTCTACTTCATTTTGAAAACCTTTTGAATGACTTCAAAAGATCTAGACTTACCTCTCATCAAGTAAATATCCATATATCTACTTGAGTCATTTCTAAAGATAGATAAATCCACTACTAGCAACAACATTTATCGAACTACACACATCATAATGTATGATCACCAATAAGTTCGTTGCTCGTTCCTTATGGCCTGTGAACGGTATTTCAGTCACTTCACTTTTCGGACGAAAGTTGCAAGTGTCAGATGATTCATAATCAAACGACTTCAAAATCCATCATTATGGAATTTCTCCATGCGGGTTTCTCCAATGTGACCAAATGCAGTGCCACACATATGTGGTATTCTTTTAGTCTTGCGACATTTAGGATCAGTGTTATGGATGTATCATATTACCGTCAATATTCATAACATACATCCCATCCATGATGGAAGCATTGCCCTTATGTTATTCATGATACTGAACAACAATTGTTCTTTTATGAACAACCCTCTTGCAACAAACATTATGCAATGGGCTAGAGTGTATAAAACTCTAAAATGAATTTTGAAAGTAAACATAGAGGTAATATATTATTATCAATATTCATAACATACATCTCATTCATAATGAAAGTATGGCCCTTATGTTATTCATAACACCGAACATCAAAAGTTCTCTTATGAACAACCTTCTTGCAACATACTTTATGCAATGGGCTAGAGTGTATAAAACTCTAAATGAACTATGAAAATAAATACAGATTGTAATACACCGATGGAAGGTATAGTAACATTTACTATGTTCCCAGCGCGTATCTAAACCTCATTCCCGGCAAGTCTTTTAGGCCGTAGTAGTTCTTGCATCAAATTGCAACAGAAAGCAATCGAGCGGGTATCTCTGTGATCAACTCACAATACCCAAGAATTAGTGATTAACATGTTTAATCATAATTCCCACGAACTATTTCTTTGACTAGCCTTCTATACATCAATAACTTGTATGACATTCATATATGAGCTGGATATTCCAGTCTTCTTTCTTTCTGCCTTTATACTTCTAACAGTTTAACTTTCAATATTTCTCCTACTCTCAGAAGAAGCACCCAACTTTAAGAGTGGCGTTAGCCCCGGACTTCCTAGGCGTGTAAGCCACACTAACACCCTTTGGACATTTCCTTTCTCTTTAAATTGTTGTTTTATTCACCATCATCATATGACCGGCGTTCTTCTGGATCCCTCTCTCATCAGTCAAATGCCCAGTAAACACTTTACTAATAGTTTGCAAAATAAACATTGCTTTGGATATCTCAAATCTTTTAGCCTTTGTATGTGTCTGAAAATAATTTTCAGTTCCATGAATATTACATAACTATCCTAAACTTTTGAAGTTCGGGTTTCATGGAAGCAAACATATTGCACTTGACCATAATGGAATTCTAGCTTTTGGATCGAAGGACGAGAGTCACATTATCCATAGCATTAGCGGGAGAATACCGAAAGCATGCGATAGGACAAAGTCCTTCTCGGCACTCTTGAGGACAATCCTCATATTACGTTACCAACCGTAAAGTTTTAACCAGATAAATAACAGCTTATTCAATTATAATAGGGAAGGTGGAAACGCGAGCCATTATTCTACAACTTTTATGCAAACCACACTTAGACTAAGTTCATAATTAATTGCACTACGAACTAAAAGAATTAATTCCAAAATGCGCTCCCACTCAAATCAATATCTCTCATAATTGATTATGAGTGATTCAAGACCCACATTTCAATTCAACGCCATTAATGTGGACATCACTGATGACGAGAATTTCAATCGGTAGGCAAACTTGCCGATCACATCTCTATGTGACTCTTGTTCATCTTTCGATGGGCGTGTTCCGAGCTCAGGACTATACTGCCTGAACGTCAAAGACAACCAAGTGGTCTTGCTGCAAGGTCTGACCGTCACCCGCCTCATTCCTCTCGATTCGTTCGTACCCATGTGGACATGGCGCACCCCGAAAAGATACGAATTTCAGACGATGCTACACTTGGGTGAACAGTAACTACTTTGATATTTTAAGTGAGAGATCACCCTAATAAAAGCGAGTATCGTGCAATAAAAAAGGGTGCATCATAAGGGATAAACATCTCAGGCAATTCATAATAGCATGATATGGTATAGCCCTTTCTGATAGAGAAGTCTTTAATTTCTTCGTCTTTGGCATTTGCATCGGTGTTCACCTTCGCGAAGATTGCCACCACCTTGTCGATGCACCAGATAATATTGCTATCTTTATAGCTAATAAAATAAGTGCATTACATAAGGTTGACACGCAGGTCATTAAAGTGACAATCATATGGCTCCAGCCATCATGCCGAATCATGACACGCAGGTCATGTTAATTTACATTATATAGTCATCTCATACAAAATCAAATTGAATATGATGAAGACTATACCACATCATATGCACATCTCATGTCACCCTGCAAAACCAAGTTAGACGCCTCTAATCAGTTCATACAAGATTTTATTTTACGTGGCTTCTAAGGTTTCGACCAAACCGCAGCTACCAACGTTAATCATCAAGTATGATTATTCAAGTTGCTATATTAACTTTGCGGGGTGTATGAAACATGAGATAATAAAATCTCGAGCCCAATACTGAACATCGTCATACGCATGACCCCCGCGCAAATCATATCTGCATTGCCCTTTAGTCTGCGAAATTTCATCTTTCTTTTAACTATGGTGGAATTCAACGAACTGTTAGCACTTCGTTGATCAATCAGGATCGCGGATTGCCAGAACTTTGAAACTCGACCATGCTGTTATCAAGATCAGAAATACGCAAATTCTAGGGAAGCAACAAGAATATTGGGTAATAGATTTCATCTACTACCCGCACAAATAATTTTCAGTAATAGAACTCATCTCTATGTATTCAAGATCGCAACCTGCATCTATGCATAGCACGACTCATGATGCCACTGTTGGGGAACGCGACAGAAAACAAAAAATTTCCGCACTACGAACATGCCCAAGATCACTATGGAGATGCATACAGGGTTTGATCTGATCGTTACCGACTCATGGCGCAGCGGAAGTAGAGTCGATGTAGATCGTCGGTGCAGATCCCCGCAGCTAGGATTTACAACCTCCCAACCACGAGGATGTACTCCCTCGTCTGCCCCTCGGACAGTCCCTCGGACATCCCTTCAGGAGGTGGTCGGACAGTCCCCTGGACGGTGTCACGGACAGCCCTTCGGGAGGCACTCACAGAAACTCGAACGGTCACTCGGACAGCCCTTCGGGAGGCACTGTCGAACAGCCCCTCGGGCAAAAATATCGAACCTACGACCTCTGTACGGGGTTGCACACATACGGTGTCAGCTATCCGGCAGGGCTTCGCCGTCCAGAACTAGTTCCCACCAGAACCCAGACAGCCTTTCGGCTCTATGAAACTATTTCGCAGGGAGGGAGAGAGAAGGCCAGATCATGCATGGCATTTGTATGTGAGAGAGAGTTGGAGTGTGTGTGGAGAGCTCATCTCCACCTCTATTTATAGGAAAACCAAGGGGTAGGGTGGCACTTGAAAAACCCAAAATGCCCATGCTTTATTTCCCACATAAAGGGCAAGATGGGGAGGCTTCCAAATAGTGTTGCCTGCATCACCATGCCCGCATCATCCCCTAATAGTGTTTCCACTATTTACAATAGTGTTTCCACAATTACAAATAGTGTTTTCACTATTCAGAATAGTGTTTCCACTATTCATGAAACATTTTTCAGCGGCCTATTAGCCCGAAAATATTTCTGTAGGTCTTAGAACATTTCCAGTACCCACTAAAATAATTTTGGACGCGTTCTGAAACAATTCCGGATCAGTGATTTTCATCAGTGAAAAGCAACCAAAGCGGTTCTGGCAGCTCCGGAATATTTCCCTTTTTTTCTCCAAAAAAATTTCAGAAGTTCCCAGAACAATTCTGGCACCCTCCAAAAAGTTCCAGGCATGTGCCGAAACCAGTTTGACTTAATGGTATACTCCGAAACAACTCTTCGGTTTTACCGAAACTATTCTGGTGTTCTCTCCGGAACTCTTCCGTTGACTTTGTCTCAGACTCCCTGTCTAGTATTCAGCAGATAGATGACCCTTAAGCGTGTGACCCTATAGGTTCGGTGAAGTATAGACATGATCGGAATACTTTTTGATCAATGATCAATAGTGGAACCGTGGACACCCATATTGACCCCTATACCCACACGATTAAATATTCGAGTGAACCTCCAGTTTGCCGTGTGCTATTCCTGTTGCTTCGCAATATGTTACAAACACCCGAGGTGAGATTTATCGGCATCCCCGTGGATCAACAAATTTTCCACTATGCCAGTTACCTCATTACCGGTTTTGTTCTCTTTTCTCGTTCCCATGTTCCGGCATCCCTATGATCAAATCACAATGTGTCTGGCCAGACGATGTTGGATACCGTAACACCGAGAGGGCCCAAAGAATATCTCTCCATCTTCGGAGGAGCAAATCCCAATCTTGACCTATCAAGTCCCTTGACATACTTTCCCACGAACCCGTAAGCCGCCGTAATAGCCACCCAGTTACGGATGACGTTTAACAAACCCCAAAGTTCAGGAAGCAAGCATGAAGAAACTCGATACTCTCATGGTCTAAGGAATTATGCAAACTTTAACTTTCTCTGTGTTATTAACCATTAACTTTGTGACAAATGTATCTCATAGCATAACATCAAAACGGGTCGATTCAACACAAATGTTCTTCTCACATTGTGCCCTCAAAATTGCCGGCATAGACATGTCCATGATCAGAAAAACATAATCGTCATGCAACACTTGAGCCGGTCTTAGAGGCTTGACTAGGAATACTTTTTACCGTTTATTATTCCACACGTGCATATGAGTTTTCCTCCGAGCCTCGTGGTTATTGTAGACTCGAGAACCATAGCAGTTATAGCACGGAATATAAACATAATTATGAACATGGAGATAAATAATAACATTTATTATTACCTCTAGGGCATATCTCCTACAGACTCCCACTTGCACTACAGTCAATAATCTAGTCAATGCTAAAGCACTTTACACCTATGGCATACCGGTGTAAAATATGCTTCACTTCTGGTATAGCCTGGTGTCCAACGGAGCTGACAACTTCAGGTTCGTGTGTATCTTTGCATATCCTTGCATTTTCACGTTTTCACAAAATTCATATTTTGTCTGGACTTGGCTTTGTATATATGTGAATCACTGGTCGAACCTTGATTCCTCAGACTGAGCTATGGAGCAACTATCTACAATAGTGTCCCATTGACCAAAGCCCTCTTGGAACCATACTAAGTTCATGAATGAACTATGTGATTCAACATCTTCTTTATCACTTCCAAAGCATCAACGTACTTAGCCTTTGTTATAGAAATCGCCACAGTAACCTGTTTGGAACAATTTCTAACTAACGTGCCACCATATTGTGTATTACACAAAACCCTTAACTTAAATCGAAAATCGCATGGAGAATTGGTGAAGACTGTATCGATGTAACTACTTACAATGAGCACTTCATAATCTTCGCTTGCGATAAAACATGTCATCGGTGCTACTTTAGTACTCAATGACATTTTTCACTGTTGTCCCATGATCAGTACTTTGATCACTTTGGTATCTATACTCGCAACAGCTTGGGAGTATCGGACATATCTGGTTGTTTTACATACCATGGAATACATGATTTAATCTAAACCAAAAGGTGTGTGGAATTTCCATCATGTATTTTGCTCATCAGTGTTTTAGGACACCAAGTCTTGCAAAACTCTTTCCATGTGACTTCGGCAAGAATCACTCCTTGGCATTCTTATGCTAAACTATTTTAGCATGTTGTCAATATGTATTTTTGGCTTAGCCTATTAGGAAATTCTATCTTCATAGATAATTATGCCTAATATCAAGGCTACTTAGCCCAAGCACTTCATCGAAAAACTATTTTCAATGAAGTCCAAATTCGTGTCAAGAAATTAATTTTATTTCCAATCAACAATGTGTCAAGCACACAAGGTTTTCAGAAATATTATTATGCTCCCACTTACTTTCTTGTAACCACAAGCATCTTCGTTATCCATTGATGAAATCAAACTCTTTTGACTATTTCATCAAAAACGAAGATTCCAACTCCATTTTGCTCTCTTCTGTCCATCGTTGGAACTCTGAAGTTTGCATACTCACTAGCATCCTCTGGAATGACAAAGCACCTTGGACTGTATCACATGCTAGTCCTAGGTAGCATTTCCATTTCATGGAAATCCTTTTGGCATCCATGTATCATATCTCATGATTGAAATATGTATCAATTGCTAGTTTAACCCGAACCGACTTTAAGCATCGCTACGGGGAGACAATCTCTCCGTAGTTAATTCGTTGAATTTGTTATAAGTAACAAGTCGAGCTTTATGGATAAAACATTTTTATCCGTATCAGTTTATAGTTCCATTAATATTCGTTAGACTCTAAGTCTTCCGAATGGTTTATCAAGATTCAATCTTGAATCATATATATGGAAACTATCTCGAATTATATTGGCATTTAGCCAAATCCGGAGTCAGGGCTCATCATCGCTTCCTTGATTATCGTAGGTATACTGTTTTTTAACAACAATATCTCGTTTGCGCACCTGAGAGGTTTGCACGAGTTTTGCCTACGTGGTTCAGCTGCAAGTTCGACCGAAGTCCATACATCTCATGTAGAGGCTTCCGTATCAGTCGCAGTAGGAAACTCTGGAATCACTTCCAAGGTCTCTTTCCCTTGACCCGATGACGAAGATACTGTTATCTCGTCGAGTTGCACTATCCTCCCACTCACCTTTTTACATGAACCATTTTCTTCAAAATCATACCGTTCTTTGTGGCAAAACCTTTTGCCTCGGTATACTAATGGAGGAATTCCCAATAATTTGGGATAACCTACAAAGTAGTACTTGTATGATTTGGAATAGGTTTGTAAATATTTTACACAAGCCCCATATTCCAAATGTTAAGAAAAGATATAACATGGTTGGGTGTACCTTACCATGGCGTCATTTCAACAGATCCGATGGCGCTCTTTTCAGTGTAAAAGCCGCAGTCTCTAAAGCATTACTTTAAAAGGGATAATGGCAAATTGATTTATGTCATCTTTGATCTTACCATGTCATAAATGGTTTGATTACGTCTTCACAGACATTCCACTCACAGTGGTGTTCCGAGACGTGTAAGTTATGAAACTCTTTTCACAACTCATCAGACATTCGCTAACTTGTAACTCAAATATTCCTTTCCGCAATCTAATTGTAGAAATATAATTTTTCTTGTTACAATAATTTCTCCTTCATTTTGAAAACCTTTTGAATGATTTCAAAAGATCCAGACTTACGTCTCATCAAGTAAATATCCATATATCTACTTGAGTCATTTCTGAAGATAGATAAATCCACTACTAGCAACAACATTTATCGAACTACACACATCATAATGTATGATCACCAATAAGTTCGTTGCTCGTTCCTTATGGCCTGTGAACGGTATTTCAGTCACTTCACTTTTCGGACGAAAGTTGCAAGTGTCAGATGATTCATATTCAAACGACTTCAAAATCCATCATTATGGAATTTCTCCATGCGGGTTTCTCCAATGTGACCAAATGCAGTGCCACACATATGTGGTATTCTTTTAGTCTTGCGACATTTAGCATCAGTGTTATGGATGTATCATATTACCATCAATATTCATAACATACATCCCATCCACGATGGAAGCATGGCCCTTATGTTATTCATGATACTGAACAACAATTGTTCTTTTATGAACAACCCTCTTGCAACAAACATTATGCAATGGGCTAGAGTGTATAAAACTCTAAAATGAATTATGAAAGTAAACACAGAGGTAATATATTATTATCAATATTCATAACATACATCTCATTCATAATGAAAGTATGGCCCTTATGTTATTCATAACACTGAACATCAAAAGTTCTCTTATGAACAACCTTCTTGCAACATACTTTATGCAATGAGCTAGAGTGTATAAAACTCTAAATGAATTATGAAAATAAATACAGATTGTAATACACGAATGGACGGTATAGTAACATTTACTATGTTCCCAGCGCATATCTAAACCTCATTCCCGACAAGTCTTTTAGGCCGTAGTAGTTCTTGCATCGAATTGCAACAGAAAGCAATCGAGGGGGTATCTCTGTGAAGAACTCACAATACCCAAGAATTAGTGATTAACATGTTTAATCATAATTCCCAAGAACTATTTCTTTGACCAGCCTTCTATACATCAATAACTTGTATGACATTCATATATGAGCTGGATATTCCAGTCTTCTTTCTTTCTGCCTTTATACTTCTAACAGTTTAACTTTCAGTATTTCTCCTACTCTCAGAAGAAGCACCCAACTTTAAGAGTGGCGTTAGCCCCGGACTTCCTAGGCATGTAAGTCACACTAACACCCTTCGGACATTTCCTTTCTCTTTAAGTTGTTGTTTTATTCACCATCATCATATGACCGGCGTTCTTCTGGATCCCTCTCTCATCAGTCAAATGCCCAGAAAACACTTTCCTAATAGTTTTCAAAACAAACATTGCTTTGGATATCTCATATCTTTTAGCCTTTGTTTGTGTTTGAAAATAATTTGCAGTTCCATGAACATAACTATCCCAAACTTTTGAAGTTCGGGTCTCATGGAAGCAAACATATTGCACTTGACCATAATGGAATTCTAGCTTTTGGATCGAAGGACGAGAGTCACATTCGGGAGAATACCGAAAGCATGCGATAGGACAAAGTCCTTCTCGGCACTCTTGAGGGCAATCCTCATATTACGTTACCAACCGTAAAGTTTTAACCAGATAAATAACAGCTTATTCAATTTTAATAGGGAAGGTGGAAACGCGAGCCATTATTCTACAACTTTTATGCAAATCACACTTAGACTAAGTTCATAATTATTTGCACTAAGAACTAAAAGAATTAATTCCAAAATGCACTCCCACTCAAATCAATATCTCTCATAATTGATTATGAGTGATTCAAGACCCACATTTCAATTCAACGCCATTGATGTGGACATCACTGATGACGAGAATTTCAATCGGTAGGCAAACTTGCAGATCACATCTCTATGTGACTCTTATTCATCTTTCGATGGGCGTGTTCCGAGCTCAGGACTATCCTGCCTGAACGTCAAAGACAACCAAGTGATCTTGCTAGGAGGTCTGACCATCACCCGCCTCATTCTCTCGATTCGTTCGTACCCATGTGGACATGGCACACCCCGAAAAGATACGAATTTCAGACGGTGCTACACTTGGGTGAACACTAACTACTTTGATATTTTAAGTGAGAGATCACCCTAATAAAAGCGACTACCGCGCAATCAAAAAGGGTGCATCATAAGGGATAAACATCTCAGGCAATTCATAATAGCATGATATGGTATAGCCCTTTCTGATGGAGAAGACTTTAATTTCTTCGTCTTCGGTATTTGCATCGGTGTTCACCTTCACGAAGATTGCCACCACCTTGTCGATGCACCAGATAATATTGCTATCTTTATAGCTAATAAAATAAGTGCATTACATAAGGTTGACACGCATGTCATTAAAATGACAATCATATGGCTCCAGCCATAATGCCGAATCATGACACGCAGGTCATGTTAATTTACATTATATAGTCATCTCATACAAAATCAAATTGAATATGATGAAGACTATACCACATCATATGCACATCTCATGTCATCCTGCAAAACCAAGTTAGACGCCTCTAATCGGTTCATACAAGATTTATTTTACGTGGCTTCTAAGGTTTCGACAAAACCGCAGCTACTAATGTTAATCATCAAGTATGATTATTCAAGTCTCTATATTAACTTTGGGGGTGTATGAAACACGAGATAATAAAATCTCGAGCCCCATACTGAACTTCATCATACCCATGACCCCCGTGCAGATCATATCTGCATTGCCCTTTAGTCTGCGAAATTTCATGTTTCTTTTAACTATGGTGGAATTCAAGAAACTGTTAGCACTTCGTTGATCAATCAGGATCGCGGATTGCCAGAACTTTGAAACTCCACCATGCCATTATCAAGATCAGAAATACGCAAATTCCAGGGAAGCAACAAGAACATCGGGTAATAGATTTCATCTACTACCCGCACAAATAATTTTCAGTAATAGAACTCATCTACTACAGATTATATTGTGCAACACCCATACATCTCTATGTATTATAGATCGCAACCTGCATCTACGCATAGCACGGCTCATGATGCCACTGTTGGGGAATGCGACAGAAAACAAAAAATTTCCGCACTACGAACATGCCCAGGATCACTATGGAGATGCATACAAGGTTTGATCTGATCGTTACCGACTCATGGCACAGCGGAAGTAGAGTCGATGTAGATCGTCGGCGCAGATCCCCGCAGCTAGGATTTACAACCTCCCAACCGCGAGGATATACTCCCTCGTTTGCCCCTCGGACAGCCCTTCGGGAGGCGGTCGGACAGTCCCCGGACGGTGTCATGGACAGCCCTTCGGGAGGCAGTCACAGAAACTCGAACGATCACTCGGACAGCCCTTCGGGAGGCACTCTCAAACAGCCCCTCGGGCCAAAAGATCGAACCTACGACCTCTCTACGGGGTTGCACACGTACGGTGTCAGCTATCTGGCAGGGCTTCGCCGTCCAGAACTAGTTCCCACTGGAACCCAGACAGCCTTTCGGCTCTACGAAACTATTCCGCGGGGAGGGAGAGAGAAGGGCAGATCATACATGGCATTTGGATGTGAGAGAGAGTTGGAGTGTGCGTGGAGAGCTCATCTCCACCTCTATTTATAGGAAAACCAAGGGGTAGGGTGGCACTTGAAAAACCCAAAATGCCGATGCTTTATGTCCCACATAAAGGGCAAGATGGGGAGGCTTCCAAATAGTGTTGCCTGCATCACCATGCCTGCATCATCCCCTAATAGTGTTTCCACTATTACATATAGTGTTTTCACCATTTCGAATAGTCTTTCCACTATTCATGAAACATTTTTCCGTGACCGATTAACCCGAAAATATTTCTGTAGGTCTTAGAACATTTCCAGTACCCACTAAAATAATTTTGGACGCGTTCCAAAACAATTCCGGATCAGTGATTTTCATCAGCGAAAAGCAACCAAAGCGGTTCTGGCAGCTCCGGAACATTTCCGGGTTTTTTCTCCAGAAAAATTTCAGAAGTTCCCAGAACAATTCTGGCACCCTCCAAAAAGTTCCAGGCATGTGCCGAAACCATTTTGACTTAATGGTATACTCCGAAACAACTTTTCAGTTTTACCGAAACTATTCCGGTGTTCTCTCCGGAACTCTTCCGTTGACTTTCTCTCAGACTCCCTGTCTAGTATTCAGCAGATAGATGACCCTTAAGCGTGTGACCCTATAGGTTCGGTGAAGTATAGACATGACCGGAACACTTTCCGATCAATGATCAATAGTGGAACCGTGGACACCCATATGGACCCCTATACCCACTCGAATAAATATTCGAGTGAACCTCCAGTTTGTCGTGTGCTATTCTTGTTGCTTCGCGATATGTTACAAACACCCGACGTGAGATTTATCGGTATCCCCGTGAATCAACAACTTGTCCACTATCCCAGTTACCTCGTTACCGGTTTTGTTCTCTTTTCTCGTTCCCGTGTTCCGGCATCCCTGTGATCAAATCACAATGTGTCTGGCCAGACGATGATGTATACCGTAACACCGAGAGGGCCCAAAGAATATCTCTCCATCGTCGGAGGAGCAAATCCCAATCTTGAGCTATAAAGTCCCTTGACATACTTTCCCATGAACCTGTAAACCGCCGTAATAGCCACCCAGTTACGGATGACATTTAACAAACCCCAAAGTTCATGAAGCAAGCATGAAGAAACACGATACTCTCATGGTCTAAGGAATTATGCAAACGTTAACTTTCTCTGTGTTATTAACCATTAACTTTGTGACGAATGTATCTCATAGCATAACATCAAAATGGGTCAATTCAACACAAATGTTCTTCTAACATTGTGCCCTCAAAATTGCCGGCATAGGCATGCCCATGATGAGGAAAACATAATCATGATGCAACACTTGAGCCAGTCTTAGAGGCTTGACTAGGAATACTTTTTACCATTCATTATTCCACACGTGCATATGAGTTTTCCTCTGAGCCTCGTGGTTATTGTAGACTCGAGAACCATAGCAGTTATAGCACGGAATATAAACATAATTATGAACATGGAGATAAATAATAACATTTATTATTGCCTCTAGGGCATATCTCCTACAAGGCCTGGCCAACGGTAGGAGTAGGGTGGGGCGGTGAGGCCTGCGCGGCAGCACAACCGACCATGGGAGGCAGGAGCAGGCGGTCCCGCCAGTGCTGGTTTGGGCGGCTGGAGCAAGAAGATCAGAGATTAAAGAAGCAGCACGGCCGTTTGATTAACATCCAATGGTCACTGTTGCTAGAATCATTTGTTGACTAAGTTGACAAAGCCCTGCGTACGCGTCAATCTAGTAGTCCCACAAGTCAGCCTCCAAATCTGGTGGGTCCCAGCTGTCATGAGGAGGAATCATTTTTTTTGCATAATAAGGAGGCACTTCCTTCCGTGCGATGATAGAGCCGATGGGGCCCAGCTGTCAGGGGGAGGAATCATTTTTTTCTCGCGTAATAAGGAGGCACTTGCTTCTGCGTGGCCATGCACCATGTGGGTCCCTACTGTTAGCCTCTCCACGTACATCCCACTTCTGATGGTTGTCGTTTGTTGACCACGTTGACCACGCCGCGCCGATAGAACCAACGCGGTGGATGATGGCGAGGCCCAGGAAGGGAACAACCCAGAGCCGGCGAAGACACAGCAGTGGATGCCCACGCTGAGGAGAGTACGATGGTTGACTGGTTCGGATATGGTGTGAGGCTTCCATCGCCGGAGAATAACAGGAGGTGTGGGTGAGTAGAGGGATGGCCTGGCCAGCGGTGGGAGTAGGAGGGGGCGGTGAGTGATACGTCTCCAATGTATCTATAATTTTTGATTGTTCCATGCTATTATAGTATCAATCTTGGATGTTTATTATGCAATTATACGCCATTATATATCATTTTTTGGGACTAACCTATTAACCCAGTGCCAGTTGCTGTTTTTTGCTTGTTTTTGCCTTTTCAGAAAATCATTATCAAACGGAGTCCAAACAAAGAAAAAACTTTGGATTAATTTTTTCTGGACCAGAAGGGCCCCTCGAAGCTTCGGGAGAAGACCAGACGAGCCACGAGGGAGCGACAAGCTCGGGAGGCGCGCCCTGGGGGGTAGGGTGCGCCCCTCAGGCTTGTGGGCCCCTCGTAGCACATCCTGACCTAATTCCAGCGCTATAAATTCCCAAATATTCCCAATATACCAGAAGGACAGAAGAGAAAACCTTTCCACTGCCGCAAGCCTCTGTTCTTCCGCGATCCCATCTGGAGGCCTTTTCTGGTACTCTGCCGGAGGGGGAATCGATCACGGAGGGCTTCTACATCAACCATGCTACCCTTCCGATGATGTGTGAGTAGTTTACCACAGACCTATGGGTCCATAGCTAGTAGCTATATGGCTTCTTCTCTCTCTTTGATCTTCAATACCATGTTCTCCTCGATGTTCTTGGAGTTATATCCGATGTAATCTTCTTTTGCGGTGTGTTTGTTGGGATCCGATGAATTGTGAGTTTATGATCAGATTATTCATGAGAAATATTTGAGTCTTCTCTGAACTCTTTTATGCATGATTGTTATAGCTTTGTATTTCTCTCCGATTTATCAATTTGGTTTGGCCAACTAGATTGGTTTATCTTGCAATGGGAGAGGTGCTTTGTGATGGGTTCAATCTTGCGGTGCTCAATCACAGTGACAAGAAGGGACATGTCACGTATTTGTGTTGTTGCCATTAAGGATAAAAATATGGGGTTTAATCATATTGCTTGAGTTTACTTTGTCTACATCATGTCATCTTGCTTAAGGCGTTACTCTGTTTTATACTTAATACCCTAGATGCATGCTGGATAGGGGTCGATGGGTGGAGTAATAGTAGTAGATGCAGGTAGGAGTCGGTCTGCTTGTCTTGGACGTGATGCCTATATACATGATCATTGCCATGAATCCGTCATAATTATTTGCTTTTCTATCAATTGCCCAACAGTAATTTGTTTACCCACTGTATGCTATGCGTTCGAGAGAGAAGCCTCTAGTGAAAACTATGGTCCCCGGGTCTATCTTTATCATATATTAAAATCCAAAAATACCTTGCTGCAATTTATTTACTTTTATTTTATTTTGCAATTTATATTTCTATCTATCACTATCAGAATTAATCCTTGCAAATAACCGCTAAGAGGATTGACAACCCTCTTATTTGCGTTGGGTGCAAGTGTTTGCTTTTGTGTGTGCAGGTGCTACTAAAGGGATTTTGCGTGGTTCTCCTACTGGATTGACAACCTTGGATCTTAACTGAGGGAAATACTTATCTCTACTATACTGCATCATCCTCTCCTCTTCTGTTGAGTTTTGTGTGCTGAAGTTTTCAAGTTTTGGGCCAGACATCGATGGATAAAGGAATAAGGAGCGGCAAGAGCCCAAGCTTGGGGATGCCCAAGGCACCCCAAGGTAATATTCAAGGAAGACTCAATCATCTAAGCTTGGGGAAGCCCCGGATGCCATTCCCTCTTCGTCTACAATCTATCAGTAACTCACTTGGAGCTATATTTTTATTCATCACATGATATGTGTTTTACTTGGAGCGTCTTGTGCTATAGTGTGTTTGCTTTTGTTTGCATGTTAGTTTGTCACAATCATCTTTGCTGAACACACCTTTTTGAGAGGGACACACATTATTCATGATTTGTTAGAATACTCTATGTGCTTCACTTATATCTTTTGAGCTAGGCAGTTGCTCTAGTGCTTCACTTATATCTTTTAGAGCACGGCGGTGGTTATATTTTAAAGAAATAGTTGCACTCTCATGCTTCACTTATATCTTTTTGAGAGTCTAATAAATAGCAATGGTAATATGCACAGGTTATGAATTTGGTCCTAATATGATAGGTATTCAAGAGGGATATAATAAAAACTTTCATGTAGATCACTGAATATGATAAGTTTGATTCCTTGCAATAGTTTTGCGATATTAAGATGGTAATATGTGGGAGGTGCTAGTAGATAATTGTGGTTTAGTAAGAATATTGGTGTTAAGGTTTGTGATTCCCGAAGCATGCACGTATGATCTGTCGTTATGCTAAGAAGTTGGAGCATGATTTATTCTTGATTGTCTACCTTATGAGTGGTGGTTGGGGACGAGCGATGGTATTTTCCTACCAATCTATCCCCCTAGGGGCATGTGTAGTAGTATTTTGCTTCGAGGGCTAATAAACTTTCGCAATAAGTATGTGAGTTCTTTATGACTAATGTGAATCCATGGATTATACGCACTCTCACCTTTCTGCAATTTGCTAGCCTCTTCGGTGCCGTGCATTGCCCTTTCTCACATCGAGAGTTGGTGCAAACGTCGCCGGTGCATCCAAACCCCGTGATATGATATGCTCTATCACACATAAGCCTCCTTATATCTTCCTCAAAACAGCCACCATACCTACCTATTATGGCATTTCCATAGCCATTCCGAGATATATTGCCATGCAACTTCCACCGTTCTATTTTTATGACACACATCATCATTGTCATATTGCTTTGCATGATCATATAGCTGACATAGTATTTGTGGCTCAGCCACCGTTCATCATTTTTATACATGTTACGCTAGTATCATTGCACATCCTGGTACACCGCCAGAGGCATTCATATAGAGTCATATTTTGTTCTAGTTTCGAGTTGTAATTTTCTTTTGAGTTGTAAGTAAATAGAAGTATGATGATCATCATTATTAGAGCATTGTCCCAGTGAGGAAATATTAAAAAAAGAATAAAAAAAAAGATGCCAAAAAGGGCCCAGGAAAAAAAAGAGAAAAAGAAAAAGAAAAAAAGAAAAAGAAAAAAGGGAGAAAAAAAGAAAAAAAAGAAAAAGAGAGAAAAAGAGAGAAGGGGTAGTGTTACTATCCTTTTCCATACTTGTGCTTAAAGTAGCACCATGTTTTTCATATAGAGAGTCTCCTATTTTGTCACTTTCATATACTAGTGGGAATTTTTCATTATAGAACTTGGCTTGTATATTCCGATGACGGGCTTCCTCAAATGCCCGAGGTCTTCATGAGCAAGCAAGTTGGATGCACACCCACTTAGTTTTCATGTTGAGCTTTCATACACTTATAGCTCTTAGTGCATCCGTTGCATGGCAATCCCTACTCCTTGCATTGACATCAATTGATGGGCATCTCCATAGCCCGTTGATTAGCCTCGTCGATGTGAGACTATCTTCTTATTTTTGACTTCTCCTTATTAATCTCTACCACCCTATTCTATTCCACCCACAGTGCTATATCCATGCCTTGCGCTCATGTATTGCGTGGGGGTTGAAAAAGCTGAAGCGCGTTAAAAAGTATGAACCAATTGCTCGGCTTGTCATCGGGGTAGTGCATGATAAATATTTTGTGTTAAGAAGATGGAGCATGACAGAATTATATGATTTTGTAGGGATAACTTTCTTTAGCATTTTTATTTTGAAAGACATGATTGTTTATTAGTATGCATGAGTATTGATGTCTTTATATCAAACTATAGGCTATTGCTTTGAATCACTCGGATCTTATTATTCATACCGTAAGAGAGATTACATGATGAAACATGTTAGGTAGCATTCCACATCAAAAATTCTGTTTTTATCATTTACCTACTAGAGGACGAGCAGGAATTAAGCTTGGGGATGCTTGATACGTCTTCAACGTATCTATAATTTTTGATTGTTCCATGCTATTATAGTATCAATCTTGGATGTTTATTATGCAATTATATGCCATTATATATCATTTTTTGGGACTAACCTATTAACCCAGTGCCCAGTGCCAGTTGCTGTTTCTTGCTTGTTTTTGCCTTTTCAGAAAATCATTATCAAACGGAGTCCAAACAAAGAAAAAAACTTTGGATTAATTTTTTCTGGACCAGAAGGGACCCTCGAAGCTTCGGGAGAAGACCAGACGAGCCACGGGGGAGTGACAAGCTCGGGAGGCGTGCCCTGGGGGGTAGGGCGCGCCCCCCAGGCTTGTGGGCCCCTCGTGGCACATCCTGACCTAATTCCAGCGCTATAAATTCCCAAATATTCCCAATATACCAGAAGGACAGAAGAGAAAACCTTTCCGCGCCCGCAAGCCTCTGTTCTTCCGCGATCCCATCTGGAGGCCTTTTTCGGTACTCTGCCGGAGGGGGAATCAATCACGGAGGGTTCTACATCAACCTTGTTGCCCTTCCGATGATGTGTGAGTAGTTTACCACAGACATACGGGTCCATAGCTAGTATCTAGATGGCTTCTTCTCTCTCTCTCTCTTTGATCTTCAATACCATGTTCTCCTCAATGTTCTTGGAGTTCTATCCGATGTAATCTTCTTTTGCGGTGTGTTTGTTGGGATCCGATGAATTGTGAGTTTATGATCAGATTATTCATGAGAAATATTTGAGTCTTCTCTGAACTCTTTTATGCATGACTGTTATAGCTTTGTATTTCTCTCCGATTTATCGATTTGGTTTGGCCAACTACATTGGTTTATCTTGCAATGGGAGAGGTGCTTTGTGATGGGTTCAATCTTGCGGTGCTCAATCCCAGTGACAGAAAGGGACATGACACGTATTTGTATTGTTGCCATTAAGGATAAAAAGATGGGGTTTAATCATATTGCTTGAGTTTACTTTGTCTACATCATGTCATCTTGCTTAAGGCGTTACTCTGTTTTATGCTTAATACCCTAGATGCATGCTAGATAGCGGTCGATGGGTGGAGTAATAGTAGTAGATGCAGGCAGGAGTCGGTCTACTTATCTCAGACATGATGCCTATATACATGATTATTGCCATGAATCCGTCAAAATTATTTGCTTTTCTATCAATTGCCCAACAGTAATTTGTTTACCCACCGTATGCTATGCGTTCGAGAGAGAAGCCTCTAGTGAAAACTATGGCCCCCGGGTCTCTATTTATCATATATTAAAATCCAAAAATACCTTGCTGCAATTTATTTACTTTTATTTTATTTTGCAATTTATATTTCTATCTATCACTATCAGAATTAATCCTTGCAAATAACCGCTAAGAGGATTGACAACCCTCTTATTTGCATTGGGTGCAAGTGTTTGCTTTTGTGTGTGTAGCCGCTGCTAAAGGGATTTTGCATGGTTCTCCTACTGGATTGATAACCTTGGTTCTTAACTAAGGGAAATACTTATCTCTACTATACTGCATCATCCTCTCCTCTTCGAGGAAATACCAACGCAGTCTACAAGTAGCAGTGAGGCATGCGCCGCAGCATAGCCGTCCACGGGAGGTGGGAGCAGGCGGTCCCACCGGCGCTGGTTTGGGCGGCTGGAGCCAGAAGATCAGAGATTGAAGAAGCAGCACGGCCATTGGATTAACATCCAACGGTCACTGCTGCTAGAATCGTTTGTTGACTAAGTTGACAAAGCCTGCGTACGCGTCAATTTAGTAGGCCCACAAGTCAGCCTCCAAATCTGCTGGGACCCAGCTGTCATGGGAGGAATCTTTTTTTTTGTGTAATAAGGAGGCACTTCCTTCCGTGCGAAGATATAGCTGGTGGGTCCCAGCTGTCAGGGGGAGGAATCATTTTTTATGCGTAAAAAGGAGGCACTTGCTTGCGTGCGGCCATGGACCGCGTGGGTCCCTACTGTTAGCCTCACCACGTACATCCCTCTTCCGATGGCTGTCGTTTGATGACCATGTTGACCACGCCGTGCCGATAGAACGAACGCGGTGGACGACGGCGAGTCCTAGGAAGGAACGACCGGTAGCCGGCGAAGACATAGAAGTGGATGCCAACGCGGAGGGGAGTACGAGGGTTGACTGGTTCGGCTGTGGTGTGAGGCTGCCATCGCCGGAGAATAACGGGAGGTGTGGGTAAGTAGAGGGATGGCCTGGCCAGTGATGGGAGTAGGGTGGGGCAGTGAGGCCTGCGCGGCAGCACAGCCGGCCACGGGTGGCGGGAGCAGGCGGTCCCGCCGGCGGTGGTTTGGGCGGCTGAAGCAAGAAGATCTTAGATTGAAGAAGCATGACAACTGTTGGATGTCCATCCAATGGCCTCTACTGCTATAATCGTGTGTTGACTATAAGTTGACAAAGTCTTGCGTACGCATCAACTTAGTAGGCCAACAAATCAGCATCACATCAGTGGCAGACAGCATACAGCCCATTTGCTATTTTTTTAATAATTTACAGCCCATTTTTTAATTCTTATGGAATTTACTGCAGCCCATTTACTGTTTGTTAACAGTACAACCCATTTTCTAGCCAGGTCCAGGGTTAAAAATTTCAACCAAACTTCCCACATTTTGGTGGGGTCCGAATTATTTTTATCCCAAAATGTCGATTCAGATTCAATCTAATTTCAAAATTATTTTATATTAGGTTAAAATCCAATGAAATTTTGCGCGCGTAACAAAAAATGTAATGAAATTAAAAATCTCAAAATCCAAGAAAAAAACTAATTTTCATACTAATTGCCGGTTCGCTGTGTTTTTTTATATTTACAGCCCATTTATTATTACTTAAAGCCCATTTTCTGGGCAAGCCAAATGCACCCCTCCTCGTTTTTGCAACCCAGCCGGGCGGAGAAAAACAAGTTGGCCAGCGTTGGGTATTCATCAAAAAAAAACTGGGCTAGCCATTTTCACAATGGAAAAAAACAGCTGGGCTGGTTATTTGGTAGGCATAAAATAATAGCCTGGGCTACATGGGCCACAGCCCTCGCACAGACCAGTTGATACCCTGCTCCGTCTCAGCAACAAAAAAACATCTCTCAAAAAAATGCATGATCTACTGGGTCCCTGCTGTCAGCAGCTCCTTGTGCAATTCTCTCCTTTATTGACTACGTTGACAATGGCGTCGGACCCAGATGTCAGCAAACCTTTAGGGGGAAGTTTTTTTTCTTGTAGTAATAAGGAGGCACTTGCCTGAGTACGGCCATGGCCCTGGTGGGTTCCTACTGTCATCCACACCACGTACAGTCATCTCCTGATTCCTCTTGTTTGTTCACCATGTTGACAACGCGAGACGGCGGCGCCACGGCGAGTGCAACAAGGCAAAGGACGACGGAGAGGGCCGTGC
Source organism: Elymus sibiricus (assembly GCA_039707655.1). Classification (NCBI taxonomy): domain Eukaryota; kingdom Viridiplantae; phylum Streptophyta; class Magnoliopsida; order Poales; family Poaceae; genus Elymus; species Elymus sibiricus. Next base: position 337,396,211 of record CM077666.1, read on the forward strand.
GGGCCCTACGGATGGTCTGGTACAGCGCCCGCTGCTCATCCAGAAAGCCAGGATCATCGGCCCCCATGTTCGCGACGGCATCGTCGTTCGCCTGTTCGCAGGCGATTTGTCCCTCCGCAAGCCGATGCTCATTGAGGAGATGGAGGTTGTAGCACTGGTCCTCCTGCACTTGCCAGAACGCCGACACCGGCGGCATTGGTAGCTCTTTTGCCATTAGGGCGTCGAAGTGCGGCCGCACCTACTCTATGGTGAACACAGCATGAACCGGCGCGGGCGATGGCGCCGGCTCCTAGTCGGAAGCCTCGTCCATCGTATGGTCGTCGTCGCTGAGCTCGGCGAGTTCGCTAGTGAGCCAGCATGTTCGGTTGCTATACCGGACCGCTGCCAAGCCCGCGTTTGAATGCCCTGGCCCACCCAAACCCCCTCCCTCGCCCGCGCGCGCTTCTCGCCTAAAATGGTCAACGCCGCCCGCGCCGCTTCCCAGAGCAGGCGACTGCTCCGCATTCAAACGACACAACTGTCGTCCGTCCGTCTGTCTGCTGCCCACATTAATGACACGCAGTTGCCGAGGCGGGTACTCCGGTGCCACCCGTCCGTCCCTCTGCCGTCCACCATTGCTATATAAAATGCTGCCCCGGCCATAGCCGCAGTCATCCGCCTCCGTTCCCTTTCTCCTCTCCACACCACTCCCACCATGGCTTCCTCACGCTCCACCACTCTCCGGGACGGGCGGACGGCGGACAAGAAGGATATGACCACCATTGCTGCTGACTGGCTGGCCGGCAGGCAGCCGGAGGACAACGACGTCCTAATGGAGGACGTGGTCGTCGACGAGCCGGCACCACCGTCCTCCTCCGCGCCATCCTCGCCGGCACATTGCACCATGACCATCGACGAGGCCCGTGCCCAATACATGGACATGGTGCGGGAGCAGCGGGAGGAGCAGTTCCGGGAGGTGCATGTCGATGCCGCCTACAACCACCAGCTCCTCCAGGAGCACCTGCAGGCGGAGGAGCAGATCACCGCGGACCTGGCGGAGCAGGCGGCGCTGCTAGAGTCCTACCGCTCCGCCCGCGAGAGCCCCCTCGCACGCTAGCGGTACCGCCGATAGGTGGCGGAGGTTGCGGCCGCCTACAAGGAGGGCAACGAGGCGGGCAAGGCGCTGTTTGGTGTGACAGACGACGAGGCAGAGGACATCGCCGGCTCCGCCGAGACCCCGCCCTGCCGGCAACGAAACGGAGGACTTCGCCGGCTCCGTCGAGGCCCCGCCTCACCGGCAACGAGGCGGAGGACATCGCCGGCTCCGCCGAGGCCCCGCCCCGTCGGCAACGAGGCCGCGCCACATAGAAAACGAGGAAGAGTAGAAGACGGTAGGTCGCCGCCGCTCGGGTCCAAGTAAGGCCACCACTCCTCCCCTCCGGTTGAAGCCAAGCTTGGTGGGTTGAACATCGACGGCCGATTAGCTGCTTGGCGGCGACGTGGAGTCGGACAGCTTCACTTCCCGGGGCTCCGGAGGCGGAGCTGGAGAGCGGCGAGGTGGAGCTGAGAAGTTCAGTTCTCGGGGCTCAGCCGGACACGGGGAACGGGCGCCGGAGATCATAGATTAGGTAAATTAATTATACATCTAGAGCCGGATGAGCATCGCTATTTAGTTGAAGAATGTCCGAAATGTAATGAGATCCGGGCATGTTTGAAATCCAGCCGTGTTTGAACGAATTTAGTCTGGTTAGTTCGAATTGTTGTATCAGAGGCATTAGATGAACATGCAAAACAATACGCACAAGGATTTTTTGTCAGGACGCACGGTGATCACTTTGTTTGCCGCAGTTTCACACGTACCATAAAGTTTTTTAGCGTGGCTGTACATTGCAATCAAACTCACAGGCCTGGCAATTCATAACATTTACAACAATCAATCAGAGCCAATATTTTTACTTCACAACTAAAGACACAAATAAATAAAAATCGATCGATGCTATTGACAGCAAAGGGCGTCCCATTCCAAAATATCAAATGTATGTCTTCTTGCTAACCATCAATGAGCAAAATTTGACAAGGTTTCCCATTCCAAAATATCAAATGCATGTCTTCTTGCGAACACTAATGACCCACAAGTATAGGGGATCAATCGTAGTCCTTTCAATTAGTAAGAGTGTCGAACCCAACGAGGAGCAGAAGGAAATGACAAGCGGTTTTCAGCAAGGTATTCTCTGTAAGTACTGAAAGTAGCGGTAACAGATAGTTTCGGTAGCAAGGTAATTCGTAACAAGTAACAAGTATAATAAAGTGCAGCAAGGTGGCCCAATCCTTTTTATAGCAAAGGACAAGCTGGAATGGTCTCTTATATAAAGCAAAGAGTTCTCAAGGACACATGGGAATTCTCATCTAGTCACTTTCATCATGTTTATTTGATTCGCGTTCGCTACTTTGATAATTTGATATGTGGGTGGACCGGTGCTTGGGTGCTGTTCTAACTTGAACAAACCTCCCACTTATGATTACCCCCTCTCGCAAGCATCCGCAACTACGAAAGAAGAATTAAGATAACTCTAACCATAGCATGAAACATATGGATCCAAATCAGCCCCTTACGGAATAGCGCATAAACTAGGGTTTAAGCTTCTATCACTCTAGCAACCCATCATCTAATTACTACTCCACAATGCCTTCCCTTAGGCCCAAATATGGTGAAGTGTCATGTAGTCGACGTTCACACGACACCACAAAAGGAAGCACAACATACATAGCATCAAAATATCGAACGAATACCGAATTCACATGATTACTTATGACAAGACTTCTCCCATGTCCTCAAGAACAAAAGTAACTACTCACAAATCATATTCATGTTCAAGATCAGAGGGGTATTGAATAGCATTAAGGATCTGAACATATAATCTTCCACCAAATAAACCAACTAGCATCAACTACAAGATGTAATCAACACTACTAGCAACCCACAGGTACCAATCTGAGGTTTTGAGACAAAGATTGAATACAAGAGATGAACTAGGGTTTGAGATGAGATGGTGCTGGTGAAGATGTTGATGAAGATTGGTCCTCCCATGATGAGAGGATCGTTGGTGATGTCGATGGCTTCGATTTCCCCCTCCCTGAGGGAAGTATCCCCGGCGGAATCGCTCCGCCGGAGAGCAAAATAGCTCCTGCCTAGGTTCCGCCTCGAGACGGCGGCGCTTCGTCCTGAAAGTCTTCTTCTGATTTTTTTCAGGGCAAATGGCTTCATATAGCAGAAGGAGGGGGCCAGAGGCCTGCCAGGGGCCACACAAGCCAGGGGGGCGGGCCCAGGGGGGTAGGGCGCGCCCCCAAGCTTGTGGCTTCCTGGTGGGCCCCCTTCTATTGATTCCTTCACCAGTATTTTCTATATATTCCAAAATAATTCTCCGTAAATTTTCAGGTCGTTTGGAGTTGTGCAGAATAGCTATCTCTGTTTCACCCCTTTCAGGTCTAGAATTCCAGCTACCCGCATTCTCCCTCTTTATGTGAATCTTGCAAAATAAGAGAGAAAAGGCATAAGAATTGTACCATAAAGTGAAATAATGATCAAAAACATAATAATTATTAGTAGGAAATCATGATGCAAATTGGACGTATCAACTCCCCCAAGCTTAGACCTCGCTTGTCCTCAAGCGAAAGTCAAAATCGATAATCATGACCACATGTTTAGAGAGAGACGTCGATAAAAATAAAATACGGACATGGAGCATCATGATCTTTATTATAACAGCAATATATCATCATAAAACTTCTCATGAAAAAGTGACAATTCATCCACAAGTTAAAGTATGAACCATAAACCAAATTGAAAACTAACAAACTATGATCTCAGTCACTGAAGCAATTGCAATTCATCATATTATCAGAAAGAGTCTATGTAAGAGCTTTGTTTAGCAAGTTCACATACTCAACTATCATTTAGTCTTCTATGATTGCTGACACTCATGACATACTTATGGAGCAAAAGTTTCAGTCGAACACATAGAAAGATAGGGGCTTATAATTTCGCCTCCCAACGTATTTACCTCAAGGGTAGTGTCAACAATAATAACTCATGATCACCTACATCCAACTGGATATATATGCCTGGATCAATCCCCACCACATGATGCTTGCCAAGAGATAAAAATAAAAATGGAATATAGGAGAATACTATTGACTCTTGCATGAAAGTAAATACATAAAGTAAAAGATAGGCCCTTCGCAGAGGGAAGCAGAGGTTGTCATGCACTTTTTGTTTTTGGATGTGCAAGCTCTTAATGTAAAGGAACATCACTTTATATTGCCCCTTGTGATAGCGACCTTTATTATGCCGTATGTCGCTTTTATTACTCCACCAGCACAAGATTATACAAAGTTTATTTCCCTTACAATAAAAGTTCATACATGTTTAGGAGCAATTTTTATTGCTTTGCACCGATGACAACTTACTTGAAGGATCTTATTCAATCCATAGGTAGATATGGTGGACTCTCATGACATGAAACTGGGTTTAAGGTTTTTTTGGATGCACAAGTAGTATCTCTACTTAGTACAGTATTTTGGCTAGCAAAAGATAGGGGGCAAACACCACATGTTAGAGGATCCAAAACAATATAACTTCTATGTGAATATAAGCAAACATAACTCATTACGTTGTCTTCCTTGTCCAACGTCAACTATTTGACATAGAATATTTAATGGGGGCTCACAATCATAAAAGATGTCCAAGATAGTGTATTTATATGTGAGACCTCTCTTCCTTTATTACTTTTTCATGAATTGCAACAATGACCAATGCTATGTTTGTCAACTTCCAACAAGTTTTATCAATTATACTTCTTTTATGTGAAGTCATCACTCCCCATGGGATTAGCATATGATCTATTTTTTCTTCTTTATTTATTTCTAGGATTGGATCATCAAAAGCAAAACACTCTACTCAAACTACTCTTTATTATATAACTTTCACACACGATTACATAGATAGATAGATCACAAAACAAGCACTCGAAACTAAATCATACTAAAACTTTATTCTTCTAAATCATGAAATGACTAAGGATCGAACTAAGATAGATAATGATCATGAAAAGTGATGGTGATACGATACCGGGGCACCTCCCCCAAGCTTGGCATAAGCCAAGGGTGGTGCCCATACCCATGTACTCAAATCTCCTTCTTGGGTGATGGTGGCGATGAAGTGATAGGCTTGTCCTTCCACTTGAGGATGTGAATCTCTTCTTTTAATTTGTCATTCTCTCTTTCGAGATCCCAAATTTTGCGACGTAGTTTATCCGAATCTTCCTGCACATGACGAAAAGGAGTGAATTGAACTTTAGGAACCTTCACCGTGTTGGGTAAGCTGGACCTCTTGAATTCAATGTGCATATCTCCTGGTTGAGGCAGTGGGGGTTCCTCGTCCTCCTTGCTGGAATGACCTTGTTTTTCCCTCAAATCAACATCTTCCTCTTCATCAGTTGTCCAACCATTGGGATCAGTGTCCCCATAGACTCTAGGGTTTGCAACAAGATGAGAAACAAAGCTTTCCCCATCTGAATCCTGAGATGACATGGTGCTTGACCTCGAGAGTCTGACAGAAAACAGCACGAAACAAGAACAGAGGAGAAACTTGCGATACGGTGGTCAAAACACCCGTGAGTATATATAATGAAATTTTCCCATGCAAAACAAGTAATATGGAAGAAAAACGGAGTCGGGAAAGTCCACGAGGGCACCAGAAGCCTGGTAAGCGCGCCCTGGGGGGTAGGGCGCGCCCCCCAGGCTTGTCGCCTCCTCGTGCACTTTTCGGACTGTTTATTATTTTCCTAATTTTTTATATATTCCAAAACGGACAGAAAGTACTTTTATGGAAGTTTTGGAGTCGGTTTACTTACCGTACCACATACCTACTCCTTTTCAGGCTTTTGGAGCGTTCCGGAAGGTTTCCTTTATGTGTTCCTCCGGTGTCATTGTTTGAATAATATTAATTTCAACATTAATAGGCATACTTGAGATATAATGTTTAATTCTATGCCTATTAACCACTCTCAGATTATTGCCTTCGGAATTGTTTATTTTGACGGCTCTGGAGCGGTAAACTTCTTCGATGATGTATGGGCCTTCCCATTTAGAGAGAAGTTTTCCTGCAAAAAATCTTAAACGAGAATTGTATAATAGAACATGATCACCTACTTTGAATTCCCATTTTTGAATTCTTTTATCATGCCATCTTTTAACTTTTTCTTTAAACAACTTGGCATTTTCATAAGCTTGTGTTCTCCATTCATCTAGAGAGCTAATATCAAATAACCTCTTTTCACCGGCAAGTTTAAAATCATAGTTAAGTTCTTTAATTGCCCAATATGTTTTATGTTCTAACTCAAGAGGTAAATGACATGCTTTTCCATAAACCATTTTATATGGAGACATACCCATGGGATTTTTATAAGCAGTTCTGTAAGCCCATAATGCATCATCAAGTTTCATAGACCAAATCTTTCTGGATCTATTAACAGTCTTTTTCAAAATTAATTTTATTTCTCTATTAGTTAATTCAACTTGACCACTAGACTGAGGATGATAAGGAGATGCAATTCTATGATTAACATCATATTTAGCAAGCAATTTACGGAAAGCACCATGAATAAAATCTGAACCACCATCAGTCATTAAATATCTAGGGACTCCAAACCTCGGAAGTATAACCTCTTTAAGCATCTTAATGGAAGTGTTATGATCAGCACTACTAGTTGGAATAGCTTCTACCCACTTAGTAACGTAATCAACAGCTACCAAAATATGAGTGTACCCATTGGATTTAGGAAAAGGTCCCATATAATCAAAACCCCAAACATCAAATGGTTCAATAACAAGTGAATAATTCATAGGCATTTCCTGACGTCTACCAACATTACCAATTCTTTGACATTCATCACAAGAAAGGACAAACTTACGTGCATCTTTGAAAAGAGTAGGCCAATAAAAACCAGATTGTAATACCTTGCGTGCAGTTCGGTCTCCCGCATGGTGTCCTCCATATGCCTCGGAGTGACACTTACGTAGGATTTGTTCCTGTTCATGCTCAGGTACACAACGTCTAATAATACCATCTACTCCTTCTTTATATAAGTGTGGGTCATCCCAAAAGTAATGTCTTAAATCAAAGAAAAACTTTTTCTTTTGTTGGTATGTGAAACTAGGTGGTATATATTTAGCAACAATGTAATTAGCATAGTCTGCATACCATGGTGTGTTACGAGAAGCATTTATCACAGCTAATTGTTCATCAGGAAAATCATCATTAATAGGAAGTGGGTCATCAAGAACGTTTTCCATTCTAGACAAGTTATCAGCTACGGGATTCTCAGCTCCCTTTCTATCAACAATATGCAAATCAAATTCTTGTAGTAAAAGAACCCACCTAATAAGTCTAGGTTTAGCATCTTTCTTTTCCATAAGATATTTAATAGCAGCATGATCAGAGTGAATAGTGACTTTGGAATCAACAATGTAAGATCTGAATTTATCACATGCAAACACAACTGCTAAAAATTCTTTTTCAGTAGTAGCATAGTTTCGTTGAGCACTATCTAGAGTTTTACTAGCATAATGGATAATATTCAATTTCTTATCAACTCTTTGTCCTAGAACAGCACCTACAGCATAATCACTAGCATCACACATAATTTCAAAGGGTAAGTTCCAATCAGGTGGTTGAACAATAGGTGCAGAAATTAAGGCTTTCTTAAGTATTTCAAAGGCTTCTACGCAATCATCATCAAAAACAAATGGAACATCTTTTTGCAAGAGATTAGTAAGAGGCCTAGAAATTTTAGAGAAGTCATTTATAAACCTTCTATAGAAACCAGCATGACCAAGGAAGCTTCTTATACCTTTGATATCTTTAGGACATGGCATTTTCTCAATAGCATCAACTTTAGCTTTATCAACTTCAATACCTCTTTTAGAAATTTTATGCCCAAGGACTATACCTTCATTCACCATAAAGTGGCACTTCTCCCAATTCAAGACAAGATTAGTTTCTTCACATCTCTGCAAAACTCGATCAAGGTTGCTCAAGCAATCATCAAAAGAAGTTCCGTAAACGGAGAAATCATCCATGAAAACCTCAACAATCTTTTCACAAAAGTCAAAGAATATAGCAGTCATACATCTTTGAAAGGTAGCAGGTGCATTACATAAACCAAAAGGCATACGACGATAAGCACAAGTTCCAAAAGGACAAGTAAAGGTGGTGTTCTCTTGATCTTCAGGTGATACATGTATTTGAGAAAAACCGGAATAACCATCTAGGAAGCAAAAGTGTGTATGTTTAGATAATCTTTCTAACAGTTGATCAATAAAAGGCAAGGGGTAATGATCTTTCCTAGTAGCTTTATTTAATTTTCTAAAATCAATTACCATCCTATAACCAGTGACAATTCTTTGTGGGATAAGTTCATTTTTATCATTAGGAACAACAGTAATACCTCCTTTCTTAGGAACACAATGAACAGGACTTACCCATCTACTATCAGCTATAGGATAAATTATACCTGCCTCCAGAAGCTTTAATATTTCAGTTCTTACCACATCCTTCATTCTAGGATTCAGCCTTCTTTGATGATCAACGACGGGTTTAGCATCTGGCTCCATATGAATTTTATGCTGACATAAAGTGGGACTAATGCCCTTAAGATCATCAAGAGTATATCCAATAGCAGCTCGGTGCTTCTTTAGAGTTTCAAGTAATCTCTTTTCTTCATGCTCTGAAAGGTTAGCACTAATAATAACAGGATATATCTTCTTTTCATCAAGATAAGCATATTTAAGAGTATCTGGTAATTGCTTTAATTCAAACACAGGATCACCCTTAGGTGGAAGTGGATCTCCCAAGGTTTCAACAGGCAAATTATGTTTAAGGATAGGTGCTTTTTTAAAGAACAGCTCATCTATTTCATTTCTTTCATTCATATGCATATCATTCTCATGGTCTAGCAAATATTGTTCTAAAGGATCAGTAGGAGGCACAGCAATAGAAGCAAGACCAATAATTTCATCCTTATTAGGTAATTCTTTATCATGAGGTTGTCTGTGAAACTTAGAGAAATTGAACTCATGAGATACTTCACCAAAATTAACACTGACAGTTTCTCTAGTGCAATCAATCTTGGCATTAACTGTATTCAAGAAAGGTCTACCAAATATAATGGGAAAAAATCATCTTATGGTGATCCAAGAACAAGAAAATCAGTAGGGTATTTGATCTTACCACACAAGACTTCAACATCTCTAACAATCCCAAGTGGTGAAATAGTATCTCTATTTGCAAGCTTAATAGTAACATCAATATCTTCAATCGCAACAGGTGCAATATCATTCATGACTTCTTGATAGAGAGTAAACGGAATAGCACTCACACTAGCACCAATATCACATAAACCATGATAGCAATGATCTCCAATTTTAACAGAAATAACAGGCATGCCAATTACAGGTTTGTTTTTATCTTTAGTGTCTGGCTTAGCAATTCTAGTTGCTTCATCACAGAAATATATGACATGTCCATCAATATTATCAACCAAAAGATCTTTAACCATTGCAATATTACGTTCAACTTTAATTTGTTCAGAAGGTCTAGGTGCTCTAATATTACTATTATTAACCATAGCTGAAGCTTTAGCATGTTCCTTAATCCTAACAGGGAAAGGAGGTTTCTCAATGTAAGCAGTAGGCACAACTGGATCAACATGGTAAACAATTGTTTCTTCTTTAACACTAATAGGTTCTTCATTCAATTTAATAGGTGGATGATATTTAAACCATTTATCCTTAGGGGGGTCAACATGAGCAGCAAAAGATTCACAAAAGGTAGCTACTATCTCAGAGTCAAATCCATATTTAGTACTAAACTTATGATAAGCATCGGTTTCCACAAAAGATTTAACAAAATCGAACTCAAGATTTATACCTGACTCATTACCTTTGTTGATTTCCCAATCTTCAGAGTTACATTTAATTCTTTTCAGAAGATCCCATCTGAATTCAATAGTTCTCTTCATAAAGGAACCAGCAGAAGAAGTATCGAGCATGGATTGATCATTATGAGAAAGCCGAGCATAAAGGTTTTGAAGAATTATTTCTCTTGAGAGCTCATGATTGGGGCATGTGTGCAACATATACTTAAGCATCCCCCAAGCTTGAGCGATACTTTCTCCTTCACGAGGCCAAAAATTATATATATAATTCCGATCATGATGAACCAAATGCATAGGATAAATTTTTTGGTGGAATTCCAACTTCAACCGGTTTCAGTCCCATGTTTCAGTATCATCACATAGCCTATACCATGTCAATGCCTTTCCCTCCAAAGATAAAGGGAATACTTTCTTCTTAACTCCATCTCCGGATAAACCTACAAGCTTAAACAATCCATAAATTTCATCCACATATATCAAGTGCATATTAGGATGTACCGTTCCATCTCCTGCATAAGGACTAGCTAGCAGTTTCTCTACCATACCCGAAGGAATTTCATAATAAATATTTTCAGTAGGTTCAATAGGTTGAGGAGCAACTCTCAATGCTTCCGGTCGAGGTGAAGATACCCCGAACAAGCCCCTCAAAGGATTACTTTCCATACTGACAAGTGACAGTAAATTTCAGCACGTAATATAAATGTTTCCTTACCAAATTCCACTCACCAAAGGCGCTTCACTCCCCGGCAACGGCGCCAGAAAAGAGTCTTGATAACCCACAAGTATAGGGGATCAATCGTAGTCCTTTCGATAAGTAAGAGTGTCGAACCCAACGAGGAGCAGAAGGAAATGACAAGCGATTTTCAACAAGGTATTCTCTGCAAGTACTGAAAGTAGCGGTAACAGATAGTTTCGGTAGCAAGGTAATTCGTAACAAGTAACAAGTAACAAGTATAATAAAGTGCAGCAAGGTGGCCCAATCCTTTTTATAGCAAAGGACAAGCTGGAACGGTCTCTTATATAAAAGCAAAGAGTTCTCGAGGACACATGGGAATTCTCATCTAGTCACTTTCATCATGTTTATTTGATTCGCGTTCGCTACTTTGATAATTTGATATGTGGGTGGACCGGTGCTTGGGTGATGTTCTTACTTGAACAAACCTCCCACTTATGATTACCCCCTCTCGCAAGCATCCGCAACTACGAAAGAAGAATTAAGATAACTCTAACCATAGCATGAAACATATGGATCCAAATCATCCCATTACGGAATAGTGCATAAACTAGGGTTTAAGCTTCTGTCACACTAGCAACCCATCATCTAATTACTACTCCACAATGCCTTCCCTTAGTCCCAAAGATGGTGAAGTGTCATGTAGTCGACATTCACACGGCACCACTAAAGGAAGCACAACATACATAGCATCAAAATATCGAACGAATACCAAATTCACATGATTACTTATGACAAGACTTCTCCCATGTCCTCAAGAACAAAAGTAACTACTCACAAATCATATTCATGTTCAAGATCAGAGGGGTATTGAATAGCATTAAGGATCTGAATATATAATCTTCCACCAAATAAACCAACTAGCATCAACTACAAGATGTAATCAACACTACTAGCAACCCACAGGTACCAATCTGAGGTTTTGAGACAAAGATTGAATACAAGAGATGAACTAGGGTTTGAGATGAGATGGTGCTGGTGAAGATGTTGATGAAGATTGGTCCTCCCACGATGAGAGGATCGTTGGTGATGTCGATGGCTTCGATTTCCCCCTCCCGGAGGGAAGTATCCCCGGCGGAATCGCTCCGCCGAAGAGCAAAATAGCTCCTGCCCAGGTTCCGCCTTGAGACGGTGGCGCTTCATCCCAAAAGTCTTCTTCTGATTTTTTAGGGCAAATGGCTTCATATAGCAGAAGGAGGGGACCAGAGGCCTGCCAGGGGCCCCACAAGCCAGGGGGGCACGCCCAGGGGGTAGGGCGCGCCCCCCAGGCTTGTGGCTTCCTGGTGGGCCCCCTTCTGTTGATTCCTTCGCTAGTATTTTTTATATATTCCAAAATAATTCTCCGTAAATTTTCAGGTCATTTGGAGTTGTGCAAAATAGCTATCTCTGTTTCACCCCTTTCAGGTCCAGAATTCCAGCTACCGGCATTCTCCCTCTTTATGTGAATCTTGCAAAATAAGAGAGAAAAGGCAAAAGAATTGTACCATTGTGATGCCCTCTGCTCGACCATGCACTAATCATACATGCAAACGTGCACGCTCGAGATCAGAGACGCACGTGAAGATATCACAACACAACTCTAAACTCAAATTTAAACATAATTCTGCATATTACAAACCAGGGGTCACAAGGACCCAAATACATAAGTCATACAAACCATAATATCTGAGTACGGACATAGTTAGTCAAGTTTGCCTTAAGAAGGCTAGCACAAACAACGATACTGATCGAAAGGCGAAGGGCTCCTGCCTAGGGCCTCCGAACTACTCCTGGTCGGTCGGCTCAACCCAGTAGTAGTGGCCTCCGGGGCTCTCCTGGTAGTAGTCTCATGCGGTGGCATCTGGCTCCTGGTCTCCATCGTCTGATTTTGTCAAGTGGGTATGGGGAAAAAAGATAGCAAAGCAACCGTGAGTACTCATCCAAAGTACTCGCAAGACTGACATCAGAACTATACTAATTATGCATCGGTATCAAAGGAATGGGGCTATATCTTTGGACTAAACTGCAGAAGTGCTGGAACAGAGGGGAGAGGCCTAGCCTATCGAAGACTAGCATCTTGAAGCAATCTTGCAGCATCAGAAGAGAGTAGAGTATAGCAACACAATATAGCAGATATATTTTAGTAATGCCCTGAGATACTTCCTCGTCTACCCTGCGAGAAAGTGATCCCGAGAGCAGTAGTAACCGTTTAATAATGTGACAGTATCCATTTGTAGTTGTAGCAGATCAAGATACAACTCTGAGCGTCCTGTTACCATGGACACGGCTATTCGAATAGATAACTTCCCTGCAGGGGTGCACTGCTGTTACCCAACACGCTCGATCACAACTGGCCGGACACACTTGCTGGGTAATACCCGGCCTCGGGAGATCGACACGACGCAGTCCTACCTAGGCTCAGCAGAGAGGTCAACACGCCGGTCTAAATCCTAAGTGCGAAGGGGTCTTGGGTCATCGCCCTTCGCACTCCTGCACGTTGCGTGACTGGCCTGGGCCCAAACGCGACACTGTATACACAGTGACGTAACCAGCTCACCCCAACAATCAGCCCGCATGTCTGAGCTGTGACGTCTGAAGAACTTTCGGCTGATACTACGACGTAGAGGGCCCCATTAAACCATTATCCCACGTGGTGGTAGTGTGTATAGGCAGGTAGCCAACTCAGATCAAATACCCAAATCCGTTAAGCACGTTTAGTAACTCGCAGAGACGAACAGGGTTGCTGTCGGTCCGACTTGGTAAGACATGTCACGCGGGTACTCTTGGAGCCGACCCGTCTTTAATGTGATTCACTCGCGGGCACCCTTGGGGCCAGCCCGACTTTAACAGATTAAGCATTGCAATATGTAAATATTTCTGTGATCCTCACCCAGAGTGATCACGGCCTGGTAACAAGCATGGCATACGGACAAGGGTGAAGGGCCACAGATGAGTCATATCATACCTAACTAAACATAATAGGATAGCAGGCGATGTATCAATAGCAGGCGACAACAACAGGCTATGCATCAGAATAGGTGCTATAGGAACAGTAGCAGAGGGGGCAATTCTAATGCAAGCATAAGAGAGAAAGGAATGGGTGATATCTTATGATCAAGGGGTTTTGCTTGCCTGGAAGCTCTGCTGAAGGGGTCTGGCCGTCGGCGACGTCGTCGTACACTGCGGTGTCGTCGGCAGTCTCGGGGGCTACCGGGACAGAAGGAGGGGGAAGAAACAATAAATACACGGCAATAATGCAACAGGGATGCATGACATGCCTAAATGATATGCAGATGTGATATATTGCCTAACTAATTGTTTTAGTTATTTTAGGAATTTATTTGGAATTATTTTATTAAAGTTAGGCACTATTCATTTATCGAATACGAGCAAAATGTTCCATGTTCGGTATGTTAGAGGGGTGTGGCAGGTAAGTGGGTGGCATATTCGGATTCTACATATTTTTGTGATCATTTTTCATATATAAATTATTTTCATCCGAGTTACGGTTTATTTTATATGATTCTTCAAAGTTTTACTGATTTTCTGGAATTTCTGGATTTAATTTAAATTGAATTATTCGAAACAGTACAGGATGACGTCTGCATGATGTAATGATGATGTCAGCAGTCAACAGGTCCGCTGACCAGTCAAACCTGACCAGTGGGTCCCACTGGTCAGTGACTGGACTAATTAAACAGGGTTTTAATTAACTAATTGATTTAATTAGCAGGTGGGACCCCTATGTCAGAGACTGAGTAGCTAATTAATTTAATTAACAATTTAATTAACAGTTTATTTAAATTAAAAACGTTTTAATCCGGCGGGACCCACATGTCAGGGGGCCACGGTGCCACGTCAGCGGCTGACCGGGTCAATGGGCCCAGTGGGACCCAGGGTCAGTGGCTGAGCGGTGGGGCCCGCGGCGCCACGTCGGACGCCGAGTCCGCGCCGGTCACCGGAGCTCTCTGGCGAGCCCGAACGACAGCGACAACTCCGACGAGCTCGGGTTTTGCGTACGGTGCATCAAATCGGGCGTTCTTGGGCTCTATCGAACATGCACATCACGGTGCATCTGGTGGTGGCGGTGGTTGGCCGTGGGGTGGCCGGAATCGGGCGGTGCGACGACGGCGGCGGCGGCGGTTTCGGGAGCTCTACGGGAACGGCGAAACGGGCGCGCTCGAGCCAAATGGCTAGGCCAGAGGGCATATACGCGCGCGGGTGAACACAATGGACTCGGCCGCGTGACCAAATGGTCACCAGAGCCACGCCGGCGACGAGGTCAGGCGGAGGCGGGCTCGGGCATGTCGGGGGATCGGGGCTAGGGGTCAAATCCGACGGCGAGAGGAGAGGGGAGAGGTAGAGATGCTCACGGGGAGTCGGTAGAGGAAGGCAGCGGGCTCGGGGGAGGCTCGAGGTGGCCGGAATCGGCGAGGAAGACGGCGGCGCTCGAGGAGGAAGAAGGAGTCGCCGACGTCGCCTCGGTGCTCTTCCGGCCGAACGGTTGCGCAGGGACGATGCAGTCGAGCACGGGGAGGCTGCCGGACCACTTGGCACTGCGAGAGGAGGGCGGTAGCTACAGCTACGACGGCGGCGCGACCATGGCGCCGTTCGGGCGAGCGAGGCAGAGAGGGAGAGAGGAAATATCTCGGGGGGGGGGGCGGCTAGGGTTTGCGGTAGCATTCTTATCCTCCCCGCCTTCCTCCTGTAGCGACGCGGGTTAGCAGGCGCGGCTGCGACGGCTCGCCGGCGACGGGGTCGGACGCGCGCGGGCGACTGAGGGGGAACAGTAGAAGGAGGGAGGCGACCGTGCGGTGTGGGCTGGGCCGGCTGGTTTGACTAGAGCCCAGCCACGGTGGGCCTTTTCCTTTTTCTTTCGTTTCTTTTCTGTTTTCCTATTTTTCTTTCTGTTTTGCATTTTCTTCTAGCTCCAATTCAATTTTGTAGAATGTGATTCTTGCCCAATTAAATACAGTACAATTTATCCCACTGCCAGAAATTGGTTTGAGCTAAAAGGGATTTCATTTGAATTTTAATTAAATAAAAAGGAAATATAAGTTGCTGTTTTGTTACTGTTTTAGGATGATAAAGTCACTTAGTGATTTTTAGTGATGTTGTTTTTCTTAACATAATTAGTTATAGATTATTTGCTAATTAATGAACATTTTAGTTTTCAAATTGGAACAACTTTTATTTTCACTTTAAATTTGAATTTCAATTTGATTTGGAATTTGAAATGAGATATGATGCAATGATGATCAAGCACTGTTCCACTTGATGACTTGGCATTATCAAAAGGTGATTACTGTAGCTATTACATGGGGATCTTACAACCATAAAGTGAAATAATGATCAAAACCATAATAATTATTAGTAGGAAATCATGATGCAAATTGGACGTATCAAACACCAATGAGCAAACTTTGAGAAGGTTTTCCCATTGCAAAATATCAAATGCCTACGATTGTGGAAAGGGAGGGGTTTGTCATCAGTTTGCACATTGACATGGAACCTCGTGCTGGATTAACCAGCTCATCTTTTTGTGCAGTTCCACTAAAATCGAGCAATGTCATGCGTAGCTTGGTGGATTTTGTATTTACATGTTGCAAGGCCTTGAACGCGTTGGCAGCTCCTTTCATATAGCTAGTTTAGTGGCTCAAGGTGACAATGAATGATTAGAGAACCATTCGATGTATTGTGCATGATGAAGTATTATGGAGGGCACGAACCATCCGAACATTTTGTGCAGTTCCACTGAAATCAAGCTGAGCATCCCTGTCCGCATAAATAGTCTGCATAAATACAGAAAAAGTGTGATTACTATAATAGTGGTACTAGTTGATGAAACATATGCTCACAAATATAATCATCTTCATTATCTTAACAGGAAAAGATAGCAATGCAATAGCTTCAATTAAACATTTATTCAAAACAGTACCACAATATAAGTAGCACAACATAAAAAAGCACGATCATGTGGATGAAGGCCGATGCTGACCTCATTTGTTACAGCTGCGTCCACGAGTGACTTGGTCATACCTTTCCTGGTTGTAGAATCTTGCACTTCACATGCTGTTGAGTTGCCACATGAACTCTGCAGACTGGTCATGTCACCAGCGTCTACTAATACTCTGTAAAGCTTCTCGATTATTCCTTATGTAATGTACCGCAACCACTGACTGCTTCTTTCTGCAAAGTGGAAGGATCAACTAGGCCCAAGAATGCAATAGTTTGCCTTAAATACATTGGCTCCTTTTGTGCAGTTCAACTGAAATCAAAATCGAAATAGCAACGAGCAGAAGTTTTGATATCCCTGTTTGCACAAAGAGGTATAAAGGAAGCAATTACTTACCAAAAACGGTTGATGACTTATACGCCCACAAGAAAAAATATCTACCTTATTTTAATGGGAAACAAAGTAGGACAGTAGCAATTCTCAAACAGTGTCATTGAT
This sequence comes from Elymus sibiricus, assembly GCA_039707655.1. Taxonomy (NCBI): domain Eukaryota; kingdom Viridiplantae; phylum Streptophyta; class Magnoliopsida; order Poales; family Poaceae; genus Elymus; species Elymus sibiricus. Next base: position 337,413,351 of record CM077666.1, read on the forward strand.
TCATATTAACAGAGACATTATCTTAACAATACCTTGCTTAAACATGTAGAAAGAACGACAAAGCCGGATAGTACCATTTCTCAAACAGTGTAACTGATTCATATTAACGGAGACATCATCTTAATAATACATTGGTTCAACATGCACTCCCGCCGATACGTAATAAGTGTTGCAGTTCTGAACTAAGGTTCAGTAGTTACTTCTAAGACTGACATTGCTTAATTTTACCAGTGGCATTAGAATAACAAAAAGCTTAAATAGTTGCATGGTAGAGTGGGCGCAACAGCACCATGTGCTTCCATCGATGTATAAAGGGGTGATGCAGAGTTTGTTGCAACAATGAAACAAGCAGCATACCTAGGTTGGTAGCATTTTTGTTCACTTAATGGGAGAAGACAGCAATACAATAGCTTCAATTCAACATTTATTCAAAATAGTACCAATACAAGTAGCACAACATCTCAAAGCACACTGCACAATCATGTGGATGAAGGCCGGTACTAACCTTTCATGAGGCAGACTTGAAAGATCTCAAGATCAAATACCAATCTGCTAACACGGATAGGAAATCCGATCTCCTTTTGTGTGAGTTCCACTAAATCTAGCAACGTTGCCGGTGTGACATTTTAGTTGAACTGCACAAAACAGTCTTCAAACAAAAGTGTTTTGCGCAGTGCACCAAAAGGTTGCAATAGCAACGAGGTGAAAGAGATCCCTGTTTGCACAGATGTAAAAAAAGGAAACAATTACTGGCCAATAACGAAGGATGACACATACGGCCACAAAAAGAAGCATCTACCTTATCTTAATGGGAAACAAAGTAGGACAGTAGCATTTCTAAAACAGTGGCATTGATTCATATGAACAGAGACATTCTCTTAAAATTAACATTCATTATACATGTAATTTACTTTTAACAGTGGCATTGCTTCAATTTTCCAGCGGCATTATGAGATTAACAATAGCTAAATAGTTGTATGGGACAGGGAAGACACCAGCACCATGTGCCTCCACACGTATAAATGGGTGATGCAGAGTCTGCTGCAACAAAGAACCAAGCAGCATATCTGTGTTGGTCCCATATTTGTTCTCTTTCAACCTTTTTCCTATGTGAGGTAGCAAATCTAGTCTTGCACAAACTCTACTTCCTTGTCCCCCACCCCCCCGGTTTCTCTCCTTTTTCAACAAAGAAATCAGTTCCTTACAGATGTGCGTACTGCGATTCCCCTTTTTCCCTTTTCGACCAACAGAGCGGCTGGATAGCCAGTCTGTACTACTTTCCCCCTTCCTTTCCTCTTTGAACCACGTCCTAGATTCATGCTATAAAACTCCCCCCCACTTCTTTCCTGTTTGAACCAGACCTAGACCTAGATTAGACTGTAGAAGCGAAAAAGATCCACATGCAGCTAGAGCAATGTCGGTTTCAAAGTAAAGTTATACCTTAGGGTCGTCGGGATGTGGCTAGGTGGGCGGCGGGAGGCCGGATCTGCCCACACTACGTATGGCAGCGATGAAGAAGGGGTTGGAGGCCCTCCCACGCAGGCGCTGGGTGAAAGAGAACAGCGCCGCCAGCAGTGGATTCCCTCCCTCGCCGACGGCAACAGAGTCAATGCTGCACCGCCTCACCTTCCTCGGCCGACGAGATCTGGACGGCTCTTTGACCAGCGGTGAGGTGAGAGAGAGAGAGAGGCCACCGCAGTCTTGTTTAGATCTGGAGAGGGTGAGAGAGTGTGAACAGAGCAAACCCTAGCAAACAAACGCTGAGGCTCCAACGTGTATATATATAGTGGAGAGACAGAGTGTGAAGAGAGCAAACCCTAGCAAACAAAGGCTGAGGCTCCAGCTTATATAGGACTTATATGGTGGAGTGGTTTTTATTTTTCTCTCCATAACAATCGTTTTAAATTGTGTATGAAACGAAACTCTTTATTTAACATACCAGTGAAGAAAACTATGATCAAACTAACGCTCTACGCGTCCTGGTCGCACTTTCTATCGTTGACGTGTGGTACCTCCGTCTGGGTTTTTACTACACATCATATTTTTTATCAAAGTTTGACCACATATTTAACTAGCAAACGGCTAATACATGCCAACAATTGGCTTCATATTTTTTATGTAGTTATATGAGTAATAAATTTATCAAGGGATAATTAGTTTTATGCCCCTAGTTGTGTCCCACTCGGCTGTTTTACCCCTAATTTCCAAAAGCCATCGGTTCTGTCCAAGTCACTTCGCTCCTCTTATGCTTTTGCCCTTTGACCATCACTTTGAAAACTTCATAACAAATTCATACTAAATCAGAAAAATGCAAATAAGATACCAAAATGTTTGAAAAAACATCACCTATATGTCAATGTCATTTGCATTCATGACAAAAGTGTTGGAAAGTGCCCATCCGAGTTTTAGCTCTTATGATACCACCATGAACAATAAAATCTGAAAAAGTTCAAAAAATTCCAAAAAAATTGGTGTCAAAGAATGACAAATGTTTTAAGTGCTTGCCAAGTTTCATCGGGGAATGATATCCGTGGAAGTCATGGCAAAAAAAAAACAATCAGCACTCCAAAATAGATTGTTTTTTTTGCCACGACTTCCACGAATGTCATTCCCTGATGAAACTTGGCAAGCACTTAAAACATTTGTCATTCTTTGACACCAATTTTTTTTGAATATTTTGAGCTTTTTCAGATTTTACTGTTCATGGTGGTATCATAAGAGCTAAAACTCGGATGGGCACTTTCCAACACTTTTGTCATGAATGCAAATGACATTGACATATAGGTGATGTTTTTTCGAACATTTTGGTATCTTATTTGCATTTTTCTGATTTAGTATGAATTTGTTATGAAGTTTTCAAAGTGATGGTCAAACGGTCAAAGGGTAAAAGCATAAGAGGAGCGAAGTGACTTGGACAGAACCGATGGCTTTTGGAAATTAGGGGCAAAACACCCGAGTGGGACACAACTAGGGGCATAAAACTAATTATCCCATTTATCAAAGTTTGGCAACATAATTAACTAGTCACAAAAATTCAGAACCAACTCATAAATAAAATGTTTATACAACTCAATGATTGAAAGATCATAGCCAACATTTAGAAACCAATATAGGGGAGCTGAAGACAAAGTTGTGAGAAGGCTTAGAAACCAATACAAACCTTTTGCTCTTAGTACCAACATGGATGCTTCTCCAAGGAAACATTTGGTTCATAGCAAAAGACAAATTTGCACCAAGGTGAAAGACGGCTGCGTCTCCAACGCAACCAAGGTGCACTGATGAATGATATCTTTGTCTTCGTGGCTACCCAGCAAAGAGCACTGATGGAAGACAGCTCGTATTTCATCGAACATCGATCAGCTTCACCAGCTGATGCAACCATGATACTCAACCATGAGCATCGATAGGTCACCGTGGTGATGCATCATCCATTTGGCATCAAGTTTGGGTGCGGCACCACTGAGGTTTGATAAATCCTCACAGTGGTCTGTTTCTTCTCGGTAATCAAGCTCGAGAAAGGTAGAACCACGTGGCAGAGGACAATGAGGCGGAGCAACAGTGGCCATCCAATTTTGTGCAGTTCCACTAAAATTGAGGAAGACATGCCCTGGTGTGGAGATATGCATCCTTGTTTGCAAAAATATAAAAAAGGGATATTTAATAGTGTCATTACATTGTTTTGGCAGTGGTACAAGATTAACAGCGGCATCTGAATTGTCAATAAGAATTAATGAAATGTACCCCACAAATAGAAGCATCATGATTATCTTCATGGGGACTAAAGCGGAACAGAAGCATTTCTTAAAACGGTGTCATTGCTTCTATTTATCGACACCTCTAGATTGACAGCAGCATTAACATGGGCATTGCTTCATTTTACCAGTGATATTAGATTAGCAGCAGCAATAGGGTCACATGGACAGTGAGCGCACAACCACCATGTACCTCCACCGAGGCATAAACCAGGACAACTTTTTTTTGACAGAAAAACCAGGACAACTTTTGGAGTGGCCTTTCCTGTAACCAAAAAATTTAGGTGATGTTGAACCAGCAGATGAAGCCTAGCTACTGTACATGGCGAGCTGGGGAGTACTAGTACATACAAAACCCGCATGCAGTGACGTGGGGAGCTGGACCAGTAGAACGAAGCATGAAATCCAAAAGAAGTTGTACCTTAGATGGGCGAGATGTGGCTTACGCGGGCGGTAGGATCTGCCCACACGATGGCAGCGAACAAGGGCGCGGAGGACCTTCGTCCGCACTGGCGCCAGCTCAGAGAGGACGGTGCGCGTCGGCTTCCTCCCTCGCCAACGGCGACCACGTCAACGCTGCACCTCCTCCCCTCCCGCAACGGACGGGATCCGGCCGGATCTGTGACCACCGGTGAGGAGAGATATCAGAGTGGACACTGTCGTCTTGTTTCGATTTGGAGAGGGTGAGAGAGTGAGACGCGAGAAACCCTATCAACCAAGCCCTCTCAAGCCTACATATACAATGGAGTAAAAAAATCTCCATAGCAATGGTTTCAGACAGAATACGCGCGTTCCCGGAGACAAAAACGAAAACTCGTGGAGGAATCTCTTTTTAATGTATGAGGAAAGAAAACTCGATTAATAACACGCCACCGCTTCTAGAAGTATCGCTCACATGTGGTCCCCGACCCTCCATTATTAAGTGACCAAATTAAAGGGTCAAATTATCACGTAAGCTACCTCTTCGTGTACAAATGCGCTCCATCGTGTACTCGCGGGTGTGTCAGAGGCAGGGTTCGTGCGTGTACCTCTTCTCTTCTTGTGCGTAGTACTACGCCTTTTTTTGAACTGGTAGTACTACTCCTTTTATCTCACTTCCTATTGTTTCCCACTCCTATGATATTCCTATCCTAGGAACAAAATGAGGCCGAACTATGTGTGTGTGTGCGTGTGTGTGTTAGAGAGAACGAGATATCGACCTACAGAGAGATGGTGTGTATGAGTAGTCACGAGAGTCGTGACTATGTGTGTGTGCATGCGCGCACACATACACATACATATCCGTGTTTACGTAAAATTCCTACTTTCATCTCCTACCCCCCGCTGAATTTCAGGGGGGTTGGCCCATCCTCCTTTCATCTCCAATCATATTTGTCCAACTGGCTCATTATTACGTTAATTACGTAATAATTAACGTTAACCCTAAACCCTAGCAATATTTACATAGGTCCAGCGCCTCTCATTTGCGCGTGTCCGGACGACTGCCACGCCCGCTCCTGACCGCCCCGGCCCAACAAAACCATGTCCATCACCCGCGCGCGCTCCCGGCCCTAAAAGGTCAGTGCCGCATTCATGCCCCGCCAGAGCAGACGTGACCTCTCACTGGCGCGGCTGAGAGAGCGCCGCCCGCGCCTCTTCCCGGTGCACGCGACTACTCCGCGTTCAAACGACACCACGGCCGGCCACAACATGCATGCAAAAAAGTTGTTGGGAGTCCATGATACAGCTAGCTGTGCTCTCCCCCTCGTCTATCTCTTCCAGTAGTAGTACTCCATGGCGCAATCCATCGACACGCGGGCGGGGAAGTTTGCGTATACTCGCTTTGCGATGAGCGGCATGCCGAGCAACCATGTGGGGTGAGACGCGAATGCGATAGACGTGATGTATATAAACATGGCGTGATCCATCGACAAGAAATGTTGGTTTCCAAAAGAACATTGTAGTATACTGTACTACATGATGGAGAAGCGGATTCAACGAAGAGTGATGGTTGCTTCGTCCGTCCAACTTCCTGCCGGGTCTATGTGATTTGACGGCTCATTAGTCATTATTACTGCAGCGGTATGACCGTCGTGATTGTCAGTTGTAGTACTACACTCTACTTTGGTGCATGGCATGTGGACCCGGATGCTGGATGTCCCATGTTTCGGCGAAAGGAGGTAGAATGATTTTGGAGCCAGGAACCGCGCCGTAGAGCATGTGCACTTTTTTTTATTTTGTGATAAAACTAATTTTATCCACTTTTACACCGGAGGAGTGCGAAACACGACAGCCCAGTGAGTAGTACATGGCCCACCTCACACTATCACCATATTCCTTGGACACCGTGTGACACCTAGCTCTTTAGTAGTAGTAGGAGTACTACATACTACTATAATCTCTCAGCAAGATAAATTTGTACTACTTACAATGCTATGAAGCTTTCAGCTTTTGTTCCATGTATCTTGCCTCCAAGGTTGCCCCGTTACAACATTCCATCATCAAATACAAAGGAAACTAACATGCATGCTGATGCATCTCAATGATTCATAGATCATAGCCAATATTTACTTCACAACTAAAGACAAACGTTGTGAGAACGTGTACAAATAAAGAACAAAATGATTGATGCAGTCCCTAGGCCTTGAACCCTAAACCCTAAACAGGCTTTAATTTCCTGGCGAGGTTGAAACTTTCGAAGGAAAGAAGTCTGGAACCCATGGACCATCCGATGATTTTGTGCACTTCCGCTAAAATCGACCTGAGCATCCCTGTTGGCAAAGATATTGAAGAAGTGTGGTTAGAATAATAGTAGTGGCACTAGTTGATGAGACATAAAATCATCACAAATAGAAGCCGGTAGAGCAGCGTGCGGGGCAAAGAAGTAGAGAAAGATCTGCATGGAGCGACGTGGGGAGCTGGGGCAGTGGAGGAAGCCGTCTTGAAAGGAAGTTGTACCTAAGGGACGTCGGGATGTAGCTAGGAGGGCTGTGGGAGGCGGCATCAGCCCATACCGTGGCAGTGAGCAAGGGGCGAAGGCTACCGCGCTGGAGCTTTGTGAGAGAGAACGGCCGAGACCCCTGATCGGGACGCGCCCACGGTGGGTTTTCTCCCTCGCTGCTGGCGACCATTTCTACGCAAAACATCCACCACTTCCCCCGGTGGACGGGATCTGGCCGGATATGTGAACAGCGGTGTGGCCACCGTCGTTTTGTGCGAGACTGTGTGAAGAGAGCAACCCCAGCAAGCAAGCGTGTAGCTTAGGCTCCTGGCTATATTATGTATATATAGTGGAGCGGTTTTCCTTTTCTATCCATATCAACCTTTTTATATTGCGTACATGCCATTGAAGAGAGAAATGATGGTTGCTTCGTCCAAGCAACTTACTGTGTGATTTGACTGCTCATTAGGCATTATTACTGCGTCCCCTGCTAGTACTCCACCTACGTGTGTGACCGTTCCTGAGTCTCACTTGTACTCCCAAGTACTTATCTCTAATTTCTTGCATGACACGTGGATCCGGATGCTAGATGTCCCACGTGTCAGCGAAAGGAAGAAGAACGAGTTCCGACGACCGAGAAGTAGTATTTCCATACAAACGGATCTTACGATGCATGAGCTGTTTGTTATGCTATCAACCAAAATACCCCTGCATGCATGTTTGTCTCACTCCCATGTGCCCTACCTGCTCTAACATCCATCATTTCAGCAAGGGGTAATGCCGTCTAAAACTCCGTCCACTCAGTACATTATGAAATATGAACATGTGAAGACTACAACCCTCATGCATGCATGCAGTAGTCACACGTACACATGCACACATAAACGCATGCGACGCCCTAATGCATGCATGCGTTAGTCACACATACACATGCACGCACGCATGCATGTGTACAACACACGACGCAACACACACGCTCACGCTCAAGTGCTCAGCCTACACGTGCATGTGCACACATACACAACCACAGTGGTTCCCGCACAAGGGTTGAACTCCTGCCGTGCCTGTGTAAATTTTTGTTTAACTTATTTCTTTCCTCTGCCAACTGGCAGGTGGGACCCACAGTCCACATGTCAATTTAACCAGTTAACAAAGTGCTACATAGACTATTTGGTCGGTCAACAGAGTGCAATACGGTGCTCTACGGTGAGCTAGTGACCGTATAAACACCGCAAAATGTATATATTGACCGTAATGAGCGTATTATGAAGTCCAGTGATAGCCATTAAGCCATATTAACCGGAAAGGAGGTAGTATGGACTAGTAGTGGACTAGTAGTAGTACTAATTGAAAGATCGTGGATGTCGCCTAGAGGGGGGGTGAATAGGCGCTTTAAAATAATTACGGTTTAGGCTTGAACAAATGCGGAATAAAACTAGCGTTTAATTTGTCAAGCACAAAACCTAAATCGACTAGGCTCACCTATGTGCACCAACAACTTATGCTAAGCAAGATAAACAACTAAGTGATAGCAAGATATATAACAAGAAACAATATGGCTATCACGAAGTAAAGTGCATAAGTAAAGGGCTCGGGTAAGAGATAACCGAGGCACGCGGAGACGACGATGTATCCCAAAGTTCACACCCTTGAGGATGCTAATCTCCGTTTGGAGCGGTGTGGAGGCACAATGCTCCCCAAGAAGCCACTAGGGCCACCGTAATCTCCTCACGCCCTCGCACAATGCAAGATGCCGTGATTCCACTAAGGGACCCTTGAGGGAGGTCACCGAACCCGTACAAATGGCAACCCTTGAGGGCGGTCACCGAACCCGTACACTTTGGCAACCCTTGGGGGCGGTCACCGGTACCCGTCAAATTGCTTGGGGCGATCTCCACAACCTAATTGGAGACCCCGACGCTTGCCCGGAGCTTTACACCACAATGATTGAGCTCCGAGGCACCACCAACCGTCTAGGGCGCCCAAGCACCCAAGAGGAACAAGCTCTAGGGTACCAAGCACCCAAGAGTAAAAAGCTTCTCAAACTTCACTTCCACGTATCACCGTGGAGAACTCAAACCGATGCACCAAATGCAATGGCAAGGGCACACGGAGTGCCCAAGTCCCTCACTCTCAAATCCCACCAAAGCAACGAAAGCTATGGAGGAATATGAGAGGAAGAACAAGAAGGAGAACACCAAGAACTCCAAGATCTAGATCCAAGGGGTTCCCCTCACATAGAGGAGAAAGTGATTGGTAGAAACGTAGATCTAGATCTCCTCTCTCTTTTCCCTCAAGAACTAGCAAGAATCATTGGAGGGATTGAGAGATAGCAAGCTCGAAGAAGGTCAACAATGGGGGCAAACACGAGCTAGAAGGGATAAGGTCCAATGGGGAAGAAGACCCCTTTTATAGGAGGGGAAAAATCCAACCGTTATCTGCCCTACGCCCGCAGCCAAGCGCTACTACCGCTCCTAGGAGCGGTACTACCGCTTAGGCGGTACAACCTCGCACTAGTCTGAAACACACTAAGTGTACCACGGTAGTGCCGCCGGAGAGGTACTACCGCTGCCCCTGGCGGTACTACCGCTTAGGGGGTTTAGACCAGGAGAGGCAGCAGTAGTAGAGGCAGCCAGAGCGGCAGTACCGTGCGAAGCGGTACTACCGTGCTACTACCGTGAATTGCAGACCGACAACAGAGAGTTGCACGCTCGGGGAACCCCAAGCGGCAGTGCCACGGAAGTACCCAGCGGTACTACCGTGGGAACCAGCGGTACTACCGCTTGCATGCCACTGAAAATCCACAGAAAACAGAGGATACAAATAAAACCAGAACTGCCATAACTTCTGCAAATGAGCTCCGAAATGAGCAAACTCAAGCTTGTTGGATAGATGACGACAAATACTATCCAACAGCGATATGCCTAAGATATAGAGACGAGAAACCTCTATGAATGAAGAACCGGCATAAACTCCAACATCGAAAACATCATAGAAGATGCATATATGAACTCCGCTTTCGATGAACTCGAGCTTGTCATGAAGATGACCATAAGCTCAAAAACTCACAAAGAGAAACACCAAACAAGAACCAAGAAAGATGATGCAAGGATGCAATGGTTTGAGCTCTCTACGAACGATACGATTAAGCTACTCACTTGAGAGCCCCCCTTGATAGTACGGCTATCGATCCTATAACCCGGTCTCCCAACTACCACCATGAGACCGGTAAAATAGAAAACCTATCAAGGGCAAACCTTTGCCTTGCGCATATTCCACTTGAGCTAGATGATGACGATCTTGACCTCCTCAAGTTGGACCACCTTTCTAGATTGTGCCGGCTCGATGAAGACTAGTTGATTGCTCCCCCATACTCCACTATGGGTGAGCCACTCTTTGGCACATCTTCACAAGTCCATTGTCACCACAATGGATGGCAAGCTTCAAGCATGTGATCTCTTCGTGATGCTCCACTTGAACTTGCACACCGCAATCTTGATGACGATCACCACTTGATGTCATCCTCCATGGGTTGAATGAGATCTTCCTCTTGACGCAACCCCATGGACACATACCTAACCCCACATAGAACTCTCACGTAGACCATGGGTTAGTACACAAAGCGTAATGGACAATGCTTACCATACCGTGAGATCACTTGATCCCACTCGGTACATCTTCTACGCTTTGTGTGTTGATCAACTTGAATCACTCTTCATATTTAGTCTTGATCAACCTTGAATCTTTCCAATTCTCTTCATTAAGATGATGTCTTGATGGTACACATGAATGTCCACACAATCTTCTTTTTCAAGACATGCTTGCAATAGGCTCATCTGTCACATGACCAATCTTTGGATAAATCCTTGAATAGCACCTTGGTCAACACATATTCTTCTTGAAACCAACTAATGGACTTCAAGAAATGCCTATGGACAAACCCTTCAATATAACTCATGGCAACCATTAGTCCATAGAGATTGTCATCAATTACCAAAACCAAACATGGGGGCACCACATGTTCTTTCACTAATTAAACTACACTATGCCCTCTCCCTATCTCACACGCGCGGTGGCTCGCAAGACGAGGAGAACGAGGAGAACGAGGAGAAGCTTGCTTACTATGCCCTTGATACGTCTCCAACGTATCTATAATTTATGAAGTATTCATGCCATGTTTATTATAGTTTTGTATGATTTTGGTGCACTTTTATATGGCTTTTATATGATTTTCATGGACTAACATATTGACCCAGTGCCCAGTGCCAGTTGTTGTTTTCTGCTTGTTTTTGGTTTTCCAGAAAATCTATATCAAATGAAGTCCAAATGCAGCAAAACTTTCTCACGATTTTTTCTGGAACATAAGAGACACTAGAAGCTTCGGGAGGTGGCCAGAAGACCCACAGGGGCCCCATGAGCCACCAGGGCGCGCCACCCCCCCAGGCGCGCCCTGGTGCCTCGTGGGCCCCCTATGACCCTTCTTCACGTGATTCCAACGCCAAAAAATCATAAAGATTCAGAAACCCCCGAAAGTTAACCTAGATGAGTTTTTACGCCGCCGCAAGCCTTTGTACCTCCACGATCTAATCTACAGCCCTTTTCCGGTACCCTGCTGGAGGGGGGAAATCATCACCAGAGGCCATCTTCATCATCCCGGTGGTCTCCATGACGAGGAGGTAGTTCACCCTCGGGGCTGAGGGTATGTACTAGTAGCTATGTGTTTGATCTCTCTCTCTCTCTCTCTCTCTCTCTCTCGTGTTCTTGATATGGCACGATCTTGATGTATCGCGAGCTTTGTTAATATAGTTGGATCATATGGTGTTTCTTCCCTCTCTATCTTTGTTGTGATGAATCGAATCTTTTCCCTTTGAGGTTTCGTTATTGTCGGATTGAATATTTCAGATTTGAGAACACTTGATGTATGTCTTGCATATGAATACCCGTGGTGACAATGGGGTATTATATTGATTCACTTGATATATGTTTTGGCATTCAACTCGTGGATTCCCGCGGTGACATTGGGGTAATCTATGCATAGAGGTTGATGCATGTTTTCATTATCTTTTCTCCGATAGAAACTTTGGGGTGCTCCTTGGAGTTCTTTGTGTGGATTGAATATTATGATTATGAAGTTGTTTGATGCATATCGTATAATCAACTCACGGATACTTGTGGTGACATTGGAGTATCTAGGTGACATTAGAGTTGGTTGATGTGTATCATATGGTGTTATTTTAGTACGAACTCTAGGGCTGTTTGTGACACTTATAGGAATAGCTCAATAGATCGATCAAAAAGGATAACTTTGAGGTGGTTTCGTACCCTACAAACAATTTATATCTTATGTTCTCCGCTAATAGGAACTTGGGAGTGATTCTTTATCGCACGTTGAGGGATGGTTATATGATCCAATTATATTAGCATTGTTGAGAGATTGCACTAGTGAAAGTATGTACCCTAGGCCTTGTTTTTAAGCATTGCAATACCGTTTGTGCTCACTTTTGTTACTAGTTACCTTCCTGTTTTTATATTTTCAGATTACAAAAACCTATTTCTACTATCCATACTACACTTGTATCACCATCTCTTCGCCGAACTAGTGCACCTATACAATTTACCATTGTATTGGGTGTGTTGGGGACACAAGAGATTTCTTGTATTTGGTTGCAGGGTTGTTTGAGAGATACCATCTTCATCCTACGCCTCCCATGGATTGATAAACCTTAGGTCATCCACTTGAGGGAAAATTTCTACTGTCCTACAAAACTCTGCGCTTGGAGGCCCAACATGAGTCTACAAGAATAAGTTGTGTAGTAAACATCAAGCTCTTTTCTGGCGCCGTTGCCGGGGAGGTGAGTGCTTGAAGGTATATCTTTAGATCTTGCAATCGAATCTTTTAGTTTCTTGTTTTATCACTAGTTTGGTTTATAAAAGAAAACTACAAAAAAATGGAATTGAGGTTGCCTCATATTATTCGTCTTTATCATGTCTTTCTTGAAAATGATGGATCGGAAAATTGTGCTCAATTGATAGAAGAAGAATTCCATAAAATGTTTGGCATAAAATCTTTGAATGATGAGCATGATTGCAATGTTGCTAGTATGAATTCTCTAAATATCCATGATGCTAATGATATGCAAAGCCATAAGCTTGGGGATGCTATGTTTGATGAAGATGATATTTTTAGTCCCCCAAGTTTTGATGAGCAAATTTATTATGATGATAACATGCCTCCTATTTATGATGATTATATTGATGAAAGTGGGTTTGGAAGAGTGTCAACTCTAAGTACTAACGAATCCACTATTTTGGAAGAGATTTCAATTGATTATGACAATAAAGTTGCTATCTATGATGATTATTGTGATGACATGTATGCTATAAAGAATAATGATAACCATGAAACTTGTCACCATGATTTTAATTTTCAGTTGGATTATGCCAATCAAGTATCTCATGATAGTTATTTTGTTGTGTTTGCTCCCACTATAGTTGATGAGAACAAATTTGCTTATGTGGAGAGTAATAAAAATTCTATGCTTGTAGGTCATGAAAAGAATGCTTTATGTGATAGTTATATTGTTGAATTCATTCATGATGCTACTGAAAATTATTATGAGAGAGGATCATATGCTTGTAGGTGTTGCAATAATATCATGTTTCCTCTCTATGCATTGAAAGTTTTGAAGTTATGCTTGTTTTGCCTTCCTATGCTAGTTGATTCTTGCTCCCATAAACTATTTTCTCACAAAATCCCTATGCATAGGAAGTGGGTTAGGCTTAAATGTGCTTGTCACATGTTTCATGATGCTCTCTTTGTGTTTCAATTCCTTACTTTTATGCGAGCATCATTGAAATCATCATGCCTAGCTAAAAAGGCATTAAAGAAAAGCGCTTGTTGGGAGACAACCCAATACTTATCCCTACTATTTTTTTGTGTTCACATGATTAAGCTACTGTAGTAATCATGTTTTATATGTTTTCTTTCAATAATGTGCCAAGTAAAGCCTTTGGGATAGTGTGGATACTTGTTGATTCGATTCTGTGCAAAAACAGAAACTTTTGCGTCCAGTGCTGGAATTTCTTCTGTACTGGAGCGTGAGAAAATTATAAAATTTTTACAAAGCATTGGGTTACAAATTTTTTATGTTTTCCTAATTTTTCAGAATTTTTGGAGGTACAGAAGTATGGTTTTTAAATCACTCACTACATGTTGTTCTGTTTTTGACAGATTCTGTTTTTGATGCATAGTTTGCTTGTTTTAGTGTTTCCATAGCTTATATTGAGTAATATAAATTGTGGAAATGATATACTACAGTAGGAATTATGTGAGAACAATTATGAATCTTGTCTTGACAGTACCTAAGGTGATGATTTATTTTTATCATACTAACCTATCTCACAAGTTCCGTTAAGTTTTGTGTGATTGAAGTTTTCAAGTTTTGGGTGAGATATCGATATGAGGAGAATAAGGAGTGGCAAGACCCTAAGATTGGGTATGCCCAAGGCACCCCAAGGTAATATTCAAGGAAGACCCAAGCAACTAAGCTTGGGGATGCCCCGGAAGGCATCCCCTCTTTCGTCTTCAACATTATCGGTAACCTCACTTGGAGCTATATTTTTATTCGTCACATAATATGAGTTTTGCTTGGAGCGTCATTTTATTTTGTTGACATTTGCTTGATGCTATCAATAACCATGTTTTGTGTCTTTTAGTTCAACAAAATGCCAATTATAGCCTTTACCATGCTCAGTTTGCAAGTTCATGTGTTGCTGTTTGAAAACAGAAAGTTTTTTGTTATGTCCAGAATATTCCTGAATAGTCAGAACATGATAAAAATCTGAAATTTTTACACAGTAATCATGAATGAGTTATCTGTCACGTGGTAATTTTTCAGAATTTTTGGATTTAGGTAAGTATGAATTTTAAATCCCCCTTTACAGACTGTTATGTTTTAGCAGATTGCTGTTATGGTTGCATTGTTTGCGTGTTTAATGTTTCTATTTGTGGATAGGAGTATTAAATATGAAGAGGCATTTAGTATGCAATTTTTAATTATAATTTTTTTGATTTTCTACAGTAGAGAATGTTAAGGTTTTGAGTTGATTTATACTAACTTATCTCACGAGTTCTTGTTGAGTTTTGTGTGGATGAAGTTTTTAAGATTTATAGAAACCGTGATATGAGAGGAATTAAGGAGACACAAAAGCTCAAGCTTCGGGATGCCCAAGGCATCCCAATATAATATTTCAAGAAGTCTCAAGCATCTAAGCTTGGGGATGCCCCGATAGGCATCCCACCTTTCTTCATCAACAATTATCGGTTAGTCTTGGTTGAGCCTAAGTTTTAGCTTCTTCACATGATATGTGCCATTCTTGGAGTGTCATTTTATTTTGTTTTCTTTGCTGTTTGAATAAAATAGTTAAGATCTGAAATTTTTTAAATGAGAGAGAGTCCCCACATAGCTACCTATTTATTTAACTACTCATTGATCTTCACTTATATCTTTTGGAGTAGTTTGTCATACACTCTCATGCTTCACTTATATTATTTTGAGAGTTGACAATAGTAATGGCAATATGCTTAAGGTATGAATTTGGTCCTAATGTGATGGAAATTTAAGAAGGATATAATAAAAACTTTTATGTAGACCATTGGATAAGATAAGTGTGATTCCTTGCAATAGTTTTGCGATATGGAGATGATGATATGTGAGTCATGTTAGCGAGTAATTGTGATTTAGTAAGAATATTAGTGTTAAGGTTTGTGATTCCCTATGCATGCACGTTAAGTCAATAGTTATGCAACGAAATTATATCCTACTTATGGTACATTATTCGGTGTTAGTTATGTTCAATGCATGTTTATGACCGTTTTTGCTTTTTGGTTGGTTGCTTCTCAATCTATTTGCTAGCCTTCATTTGTACTAAGCGGAAATACTGCTTGTGCATCCAAAATCCTTAAACCCAAGTTGTGCCAAATGAGTCCACTATATCTACCTATATACGGTATTGCCATGCCGTTCCAAGTAAATTTGCGTGTGCCAACTCTAATTTTCAAAATAATTTTTCCGTTTTGTGTGCCCATACCGCTCATGAAGCGGCAGGGGGTGGCCATTATTTTCCATGCTAGGTGTGTTATTCTCACGATGAGTGTTTATTCACTTGTCATTGCATGAGAGAGTGGCTGGTAATAGGGATGCCCAGTCCCATAATGAAATCAAAAATAATAACAACAAAATTCCTTGGAAATTGTTGGTTTGGAGGGCACCCGTGGATACGGCTAGCCATGGATTGTGAAAGAATGGTGGAAAGGAAATAAACTTTACTTTCTGTTTGGGAACCGCCTATGATGTGTCTAGCATGGAAAATATTGGGAATTCTCGGTCGTTTTCGTTGACAGGAAAAGCATGCCTCTCAAAATATTTTACCTCTTTAATTTCAGCTTTGAGCTCTGGCACATTAGCAAATCTCTGCTTCACTCTGCGAAGGGCCTATCTATTTACTTTTATGCTGTTTTTATTTTTATTTTGAGTCTCCATCTTCTCTTACAAAGCACCAACTAGAGAGCACTATTGTCATACTTGTGCATTGTGTGTAGCTAATATTGAGTGTGTTTCATGAATGGATCAATGATTGAGCATAATGGGCTAGGGATAACTTTCTTTAGCGTTGATATTTTGAAAGACATGGTTGCTTGTTAGTATGCTTGAGTATTTATGTCTTCATGTCAAATTATAGACTATTGCTTTGAATCATTCAAGTCCAAGTGTCCATGCAACAAAAGAAAATATTATATGATGATTATGATAGGTAGCATTCCACATCAAAATTTCTGTTTTTAATTGCTACTTTATCATGATGACTTTTATGAGAAAAAGTTGCTGTTATGATGCTAGGAAAAGTGATTGAAATTATCATTGATCAAACTTATGCACTATGCTAGCATTCACACTTCATAAATTATTTCTTTTATCATTTACCTACTCGAGGATGAGCAGGAATTAAGCTTGGGGATGCTGATACGTCTCCAATGTATCTATAATTTATGAAGTATTCATGCCATGTTTATTATAGTTTTGTATGATTTTGGTGCACTTTTATATGGCTTTTATATGAATTTCATGGACTAACATATTGACCCAGTGCCCAGTGCCAGTTGTTGTTTTCTGCTTGTTTTTTGTTTTCCAGAAAATCTATATCAAATGAAGTCCAAATGCAGCAAAACTTTTTGACAATTTTTTCTGGAACATAAGAGACACTAGAAGCTTCGGGAGGTGGCCAAAAGACCCACAAGGGCCCCATGAGCCACCAGGGGGTGCCACCCCCCCCCAAGTGCGCCTTGGTGCCTCGTGGGCCCCTTGTGACCCTTCTTTGCGTGATTCCAACGCCAAAAAATCATATATATTCAGAAACCCCCGAAAGTTAACCTAGATGAGTTTTTACGCCGCCTCAAGCCTCTGTACCTCCATGATCTAATCTACAGCCCTTTTCTGGCACCCTGCCAGAGGGGGGAAATCATCACCGGAGGCCATCTTCATCATCCCGGCGGTCTCCATGACGAGGAGGGAGTAGTTCACCCTCGGGGCTGAGGGTATGCACTAGTAGCTATGTGTATGATCTCTCTCTCTCTCTCTCTCGTGTTCTTGATATGGTATGATCTTGATGTATCGCGAGCTTTGTTAATATAGTTGGATCATATGGTGTTTCTTCCCTCTCTATCTTTGTTGTGATGAATCGAATCTTTTCCCTTTGAGGTTTCGTTATTGTCGGATTGAATATTTCAGATTTGAGAACACTTGATGTATGTCTTGCATATGAATACCCGTGGTGACAATGGGGTATTATATTGATTCACTTGATATATCTTTTGGCATTCAACTCGCGGATTCCCGCGGTGACATTGGGGTAATCTATGCATAGGGGTTGATGCACGTTTTCATTATCTTTTCTCCGATAGAAACTTTGGGGTGCTCCTTGGAGTTCTTTCTGTGGATTGAATATTATGATTATGAAGTTGTTTGATGCATATCATATAATCAACTCACGGATACTTGTGGTGACATTGGAGTATCTAGGTGACATTAGAGTTGGTTGATGTGTATCATATGTTGTTATTTTAGTACGAACTCTAGGGTTGTTTGTGACACTTATAGGAATAGCTCAATAGATCGATCGGAAAGGATAACTTGAGGTGGTTTCGTACCCTACAAACAATTTCTATCTTATGTTCTCCGCTAATAGGAACTTGAGAGTGATTCTTTATCGCACGTTGAAGGATGGTTATATGATCCAATTATATTAGCATTGTTGAGAGATTGCACTAGTGAAAGTATGAACCCTAGGCCTTGTTTTTAAGCATTGCAATACCGTTTGTGCTCACTTTTGTTACTAGTTACCTTGCTGTTTTTATATTTTCAGATTACAAAAACCTATTTCTACTATCCATACTACACTCGTATCACCATCTCTTCGCCGAACTAGTGCACCTATACAATTTACCATTGTATTGGGTGTGTTGGGGACACAAGAGGTTTCTTGTATTTGGTTGTAGGATTGTTTGAGAGATACCATCTTAATCCTGCGCCTCCCACGGATTGATAAACCTTAGGTCATCCACTTGAGATAAAATTGCTACTGTCCTACAAAACTCTGCGCTTGGAGGCCCAACACGAGTCTACAAGAATAAGTTGTGTAGTAGACATCAGCCCTCTCCCTCTCCCACACGCACGATGGCTCGTAGGACGAGGAGAAGCTTTTGACTACTACGCGCTCTCCTCGCCCACGCGGTGGACGTGCAGCAGTTCATTCGGTGTCAGATTGCCAGAAGCATACACTGTAGTATTATAATTGTTCGACTTCACGAAGAGGCGAAGAGCCAAGTGCAAGGTTTAATAGTATGAGTAGTACAATATACAGGTACACTAGGAACCGCACGGTGGAGCGTATGCACTCTTATTTTATTTTATTCTATGATAAAGCAATCTTCTACTACTAGTACGCATTTACTCTAGAGTAGTGCGGAAAACGGCAGCCCAGTGAAGTATTACTCCTCAGATCACACTATCACCATATGGCCTCCGTGCGACACCTAGCCCGTCTGTGTTCTCCTCAGTAGAGTATTTATAGTTGCTCCTAGTAGTAGGAGCGGATTCAAAGAAGATTGAATTGATGGTTGCTTCGTCCGAGCAACTTACTGTGGGAAAGGTAGGGCTTGTGATTTGACTGCTCATTGGAGTAGTATATTACTGCGGCAAAACGACCGGGCTGGAGTCTCCCGTGCAGTTGTGCACTCTAATTTGGTGCATGGCACGTGGACCCGGATGCTGGAGTAGTAGAATGGCTTCTGGCAATGCTATCAAGCTTTTAGCATTTGTTTACATAATATATGTAGACATAATTTTTGAGCGACATGAAATTGTACAACGCTATGAAGCTTTCAGCTTTTGTTTCATGTGTCTTGCCAACTAGAAGGTTGTCTCGTTACAACATTCCATCAAATACAAAGGAAACTAACATCCATGCTCTTTCGCAAAAAAAACTAACTTCCTTGCTAATGCATCTCAATGATTCGCAGATCAGAGCCAATATTTACATCACAACTGAAGAGAAAGTTGTGAGAAGGTGTACAAATAAAGAAAAAATAAAAATTAATCGATGCTCTCCATAGGAATGCTTTCATTTCCTGGCCACGATATTCATTGGTTGGCAGCTACTTTCCCGCAGCTCTGTCAAAATCAACACGACATGTTGGCAAAGAAAGGAGCTGTCAGAAGCATGGAACATTTCGATCATTTTGTGTAGTTCCACTAAAATAGAGCTGAGCGTCCCTGTTAGCAAAGATATTGAGTAAGTGTGATTACAATAATAGTGGCACTGTTGATGAAACAATAAACACACAAATAGAAGCCGGTCACCTTCGCAGTCTCTCTTGAGACTAACTACTTGTTGGAGAAGATTAGGCTGAGAGTTGGATGAGGAGGATAGGAACTCCAAACTCCCTTTGTGCAGTCCCACTGAAATGTAGAAATGTTGCCAGTGAGACATTTTAGTAGAACTGCACAAAACACTCTTAAGAAAAAAGTGCTTTGTGCAGTTCACCAAAAGGTCGCAATAGCAACAAGGTGAAATGGATATCCCTGTTTGCAAAAAGAGGTAGAAATGAAACAATTACTGGCCAATGACAGTTGATGACACATACGCCGACAAAAAGAAGCATATTATTTGTCTTAAGGGAAAGATAACAACACAGTGGTTTCTCTCAAATGGTGTGAGGACGAGATTGCAAAATGGAAAGTACGCCGGCCAAGCTAGTACGTTTTAGGCAAAGAACTAGAGAAGATCCACATGCAGCGACGTGGGAAGTTGGGCAGTGGAGCAAGGACGGTTCTAGAGGAAGCTGTACCTGAGGGTCGTCGGGATGTAAGTAGGAGGGCGGCGGCGGGCGGGATCTGCTGCGGCAGTGAGCAAGGGTCGAAGGCCCTAACACGCCAGAGCTTGGTCGGAGAGAACAGTGGGTACCACAGATCGGGACGCGCCGGCAGAGGGTTTCCTGCCTCGACGCCGGCGACCGGAGCAACGCTGCACATCCTCCCTTTCTACCGGCGGACGGGATCCGGCTGGATCAGTGACCAGTGGCTAGAGAGAGAGAAAGATTGGCCACCGCCGTCTTGTGTGAGAGAGTGTGAAGAGACGAACCCCGAGCAAGCAAGCATTGAGGCTCCTGCCTATATTTGTACTAGTATAGTGGAGCGGTTTTCATTTTTCTCTCCATACAATCATTTTATATTCTGTACGTGCCATTGAGGAATAAAACTTTATTTAAAAATAACGCGCCAACACGTCAAGTCGCACTTTGTTTCGTTCACGCATGGTACACGACCCTCCATCAAGTGAACAACCGACACGCGTCAAATTATCACGTGGGCTGCCTTTTCGTACATAAATGAGCTCCACCTTGTACCCGCGCGGGTGTGGTTGGGAACGAGATGCGAGTACGTGCGTCGTGCGTGCGCCTCTTCTCTTCGTGCACGTACCCCACCTACGTGGGTGGGTGTGAGAGAGATACAAACCTAGAGAGAGATGGTGAGTGCGTTCGTGAGTGTTTTTTTTGGGGGGTGATTTTGTAAGTGTATTTGTGTACGTGAGAGATAGACAGGGAATATGAGTCGATGATATCTCAAAAAAAATGTAACATATGCAATGTGTGTGAAACGGAGGCCTAGATATATCATATATAGAGGGGGCGATCCACGAGAAGAGAGGGGAGGGATCATCGGCGTGAGATATCGATAGAATCGAAGAGAGGGATGAAGGTGTATGGGTGCAAGATTGATAAAGAGAGCCAGCGAAATTGTGTGCGCGCACGTCAAAGATATAGGGTGGCTGGCCTACTGGAACGTGAGAGGGGACAGGTGCAGTTTGTGTGTGCCAGGGAGACCTAACTAGAGTGTTCGACTATCGGTGTGTGTTGGGGGGGGGGGGCAGAGACCTAACTAGAGAGGTAGATCGACAGGTATATGTGTGGAGAAGGAGAGACCTAGCTATGTATTGAGGGAGATCGATCAGCATCCATACATATGTGTAGGAGAGGAATAATTAAGGTTGGGAGAGAGACAGAGCTAGAGTGCCGGAGAGGTGGTGGTGGAGTTGCTTCTCGGAGATGGTGGGAGTGGCCTACTAGACAAACGTAGGGTACGAATGCAATATCAATAAGAGAGGGGATGTGTGTCTGTGTGCGCGTTGATGTCTACTACACAACTTGTTCTTGTAGACTCGTGTTGGGCCTCCAAGCGCAGAGGTTTGTAGGACAATAGCAATTTTCCCTCAAGTGGATGACCTAAGGTTTATCAATCCGTGGGAGGCGTAGGTTGAAGATGGTATCTCTCAAACAACCCTGCAACCAAATACAAGAAATCTCTTGTGTCCCCAACACACCCAATACAATGGTAAATTGTATAGGTGCACTAGTTCGGCGAAGAGATGGTGATAAAAGTGTAGTATGGATAGTAGATATAGGTTTTTGTAATCTGAAAATATAAAAACAGCAAGGTAGCAAGTAACAAAAGTGAGCATAAACGGTATTGCAATTCTTAGAAACAAGGCCTAGGGTTCATACTTTCACTAGTGCGATCTCTCAACAATGTTAACATAGTTGAATCATATGAAAATCCCTCATGTGCAATAAAGAGTTCACTCCAAAGTCACTTATAGCGAAGAACAAACGAAGAAATTGTTGTAGGGTACGAAACCACCTCAAAGTTATCCTTCCCGGTCAATCTTATGAGCCATCCCCATTAATTGTCACGAACAGCCCTAGAGTTCATACTAGAATAACACCTTAAGATACACATCAACCAAAACCCTAATGTCACCTAGGTACTCCAATGTCACCACGAGTACCCATGGGTTTGATTATACGATATGCATCACACAATCTCAGATTCATCTATTCAAACCAACACAAAGAACTTTAAAGAGTGCCCCAAAGTTCCTACCGAAAAGTCAAGATGAAAACGTGTGCCAACCCTTATGCATAGATCCCCAAGGTCACGGAACCCGCAAGTTGATCACCAAAACATACATCAAGTGACTCAAGTGAATATCCCATTGTCACCACAGATATCCATATGCAAGATATACATCAAGTGTTCTCAAATCCTTAAAGACTCAATCCGATAAGAAAACTTCAAAGGGAAAACTCAATTCATCACAACAAGATAGAGAGGGGAAAACTCCATATGATTCATCTATATCAACAAAGCTCGTGGTACATCAAGATCGTGCCATCTCAAGAACACGAGAGAGAGAGAGATCAAACACATAGCTACTGGTACAAAACCTCAGCCCCGAGGGTGAACTACTCCCTCCTCGTCATGGAGACCGCCGGGATGATGAAGATGGCCTCCGGTGATGATTCCCCCCTCCGGCAGGGTGCCGGAAAAGGGCTCCAGATGGGATCTCCTTGGTACAGAAGCTTGCGGCGGCGTAAAAACTCATCTAGGTTAACTTTCGGGGGTTTATGAATATATATGTTTTTTTGGCGTTGGAATCACGCGAAGAAGGGCCACAGGGGGCCCACGAGGCACCAGGGTGCGCCTGGGGGGGGGGTGGCGCGCCCTGGTGGCTCGTGGAGCCCTTGTGGGTCTTCTGGCCTCCTCCCGAAGCTTCTAGTGTCTCTTATGTTCCAGAAAAAATCGTCAAAAAATTTCGCTGCATTTGGACTTCATTTGATATGGATTTTCTGGAAAACCAAAAACAAGCAGAAAACAACAACTGGCACTGGGCACTAGGTTAATATGTTAGTCCATAAAAATCATATAAAAGTCGTATAAAAGTGCACCAAAATCATACAAAACTATAATAAACATGGCATGAATACTTCATAAATTATAGATACGTTGGAGACGTATCAGCATCCCCAAGCTTAATTCCTGCTTGTCCTCGAGTAGGTAAATGATAAAAGAAATAATTTATGAAGTGTGAATGCTAGCATAGTGCATAAGTTTGATCAATGATAGTTTCAATCACTTTTCCTAGCATCATAACAGCAACTTTTTCTCATAAAAGTCATCATGATAAAGTAGCAATTAAAAATAGAAATTTTGATGTGGAATGCTACCTATCATAATCATCATATAATCTTTTCTTTTGTTGCATGGACATTGGACTTGAATGATTCAAAGCAAGATCATTATTATAACAGCAACATTTATTATCATAAAACTTCTCATGAGCAAGTAACAATTCATCACAACAATGAAGTATAAGGCATAAACTTTCTTGGAAACTAACAAACTATTCTAGTCAACAATGCAATTGCAATTCATCATATTTTCAGGAAGGATCTCATGTAGGAGCTTTTTAGCAAGTCCACATACTCAACCATCATTTAGTCTTCTATGATTGCTAACACTCACGACATATATATGGAGCAAAAGTTTCAGCCAGACACATAGAAAGATAGGAGCTTGTGATTTCGCCTCCCAACTTATTCACCTCAAGGGTGATGTCAACAATAATAACTCATGATCACTCATATCCAACTGGATATATGTGCCTAGATCTTTCCCCACCACATGATGCTTGCAAAAGAGAAAAATAAAAAAAAGAAGTAGAGGAGAACACTATTGACTCTTGCATAAAAAGTAAATACATAAAAGTAAAGGATAGGCCCTTCGCAGAGGGAAGCAGAGGTTGTCATGCGCTTTTTTGTTGTTGGATGCACAAGCCCTTAATGCAAAGGAACGTCACGTTATATTGCCCCTTGTGATAGCAACCTTTATTATGCAGTCCGTCGCTTTTATTTCTTTACCATCACAAGTTCGTACAACGCTTATTTTCCTTACAATAAAAGTTCAGACATATTTAGAGGTAATTTTTATTGCTTTTTGCACCGATGACAACTTACTTGAAGGATCTTATTCAATCCATAGGTAGATATGGTGGACACTCATGGGAAGAAACTGGGTTTAAGGGTTTTGGATGCACAAGTAGTATCTCTACTTGGTGCGGATTTTTGGCTAGCAAAGATATTGGGCAAGCACCACATGTTGGAGGATCTATAACAATATAACTTCTATGTGAATATGAACAAACATAATTCATTACGTTGTCTTCCTTGTCCAACGTCAACACTTTGACATAAAATACTTAATGGGGGCTCACAATCATAAAAGATGTCCAAGATAGTATATTTGCATGTGAATCTTCTCTTCCCTTATTAACTTTTTCATGAATTGCATCATTGACTAATGCTATGCTTGTTAACCTCTAATAAATTTTACCTCTTATACTTTTCTTTATGTAATGTCATTACTTTCCATAAGATTAGCATATGATCTCTTTCATTATTTTCATTGCAAGGAATCACACTTATCATATCCAATGATCTATATGAAAGTTTTTATTATATCCCTCTCGAATATTCATCATCTTGGGACCAAATTCATATCTTGTGAAAATTACCATTACTATTATTAACTCTCAAAAAGATATAAGTGAAGCATGAGAATTAATGACAAACTACTCCAAAATATATAAGCGAAGATCAATGAGTAGTGAAACAATTAAGTAGCTATGTGAGGACTCTCTCTCATTTAAAAAGTTTCAGATCTTGATATTTTATTCAAACAGCAAGCAAAACAAAGAGACAACCAAGTATAGCACACATTATGTGAACAAGTAAAAACTTGGGTTCAATCGAGACTAACCGATAGTTGATGATGAAGAAAGGTGGGATGCCTACCGGGGCATCCCCAAGCTTAGATGCTTGAGACTTCTTGAAATATTATATTGGGATGCCTTGAGCATCCCCAAGATTGGGCTCTTGTGTCTCCTTAATTCCTCTTATATCATGGTTTCTCTAAATCTTAAAAACTTCATCCACACAAAACTCAACAAGAACTCGTGAGATAAGTTAGTATAGATCAACTCAAAACCTTAACATTCTCTACTGTAGCAAATCACTAAAATTATAATTAAACATTGAATACTAAATGCCTCTGCATATTTAATACTCCTATCCTCAAATAGAAACATTAAACACGCAACCATATGCAAACAATGCAACTATAACAGCAATCTGCCAAAACAGAACAGTCTGTAAAGGGTGAATAAGAATCCATACTTCCCTAACTCAAAAAATTATGAAAAATTACCACGTGACAGAGAACTCATGCATGCTTACTGTGTAAAAATTTCAGATTTTTATCATGTTCTGACTATTCAGGAATATTCTGGACATAACAGAAAACTTTCTGTTTTCAAACAGCAACACATGAACTTGCAAACTGAGCATGGTAAAGGCTATAATTGGCATTTTATTGAACTAAAAGATACAAGACATGATTATTGATAAAACCAAACAAATATAAACATAAGAAAATGATGCTCCAAGAAAAACTCATATTATGTGACGAATAAAAATATAGCTCCGAGTAAGGTTACCGATGGATTAAGACGAAGGAGGGGATGCCTTCCGGGGCATCCCCAAGCTTAGACGCTTGGGTATTCCTTGAATATTACCTTGGGGTGCCTTGGGCATCCCCAATATTAGGGTCTTGCCACTCCTTATTCCTTCATCCATCGTCATCTCACCCAAAGCTTGAAAACTTCAATCACACAAAACTTAACGGAACTTCGTGAGAAGGGTTAGTATGATAAAGAATAAACCATCACTTAGGTACTGTCCAAGACAAGATTCACAATTGTTCCCATATAATTCCTACTGTATTCTATCATTTCCACAATTTATATCTCATAATATAAGCTATGGAAACATTAAAACAAGCAAACTATGCATTGAAAACAGAATCTGTCAAAAAGAGAACAGTCTGTAATGATCTGAGCAACTACCATACTTATGGAACTCTAAAAATTATGAAAAATTAGGAAAACGTCAAAAATTTTCATATAAATACTGTGTAAAAATTTCAGAATTCTTTGACGCTCCAGTAAAATCTGGGAAATTAAACACTGGAGGCAAAAGTTTCTGTTTTTGCACAGAATTAAATCAACAAGTATCCACACTATCCCAAAGGTTTTACTTGGCACTTTATTGAAAGAAAACATATAAAACATGATTACTACAGTATATTAATCATTTGAACACACTAAAACAGAAAGGATATATATTGGGTTGCCTCCCAACAAGCGCTTTTCTTTAAAGCCTTTTGGCTAGGCATGATAATTTTGAATGATGCTCACATAGAAGTAAAGAATTGAAACCTAAAGGGAGCATCATGAGAAATGTATCAAACACATTTAAGCCTAACCCACTTCCTATGCATAGGGAGTTTGTGAGCAAATAGTTTATGGGAGCAAGAACCAACTAGCATAGGAAGGCAAAACAAGCATAACTTCAAAACTTTCAACACATAGAGAAGAAACTTGATATTGTTGCAACACCCACAAGCATATGATCCTCTCTCATAATAATTTTCAGTAGCATCATGAATAAATTCAACAATATATCCATCACATAAAGCATTCTTGTCATGATACGTAAGCGTAGAATTTTTATTACTCTCCCCATAAGCAATTTTCCTCTCGTTCATAATAGTGGGAGCAAACTCAACAAAATAACTATCATGAGATACTTGATTGGCATAATCCAATTGAAAATTAAAATCATGATATAAAGCTTCATAGTTATCATTATTCTTTATAGCATACATGTCATCACAATAATCATCATAGATAGCAACTTTGTTGTCATAGTCAATTGAAACCTCTTCCAAAATAGTGGAATCATCATTAAATAAATTCATGACCTCCCCAAATCCACTTTCATAATTATAATCATCATAAATAGGAGGCATTCAATCCTCATAATAAATTTGCTCATCAAAACTTGGGGGAGTAAAAATATCATCTTCATCAAACATAGCATCCCCAAGCTTATGGTTTTGCATATCATTAGCATCATGGATACTCATAGAATTCATACTAACAACATTGCAATCATGCTCATTATTCAAAGATTTTATGCCAAACATTTTATTGAATTCTTCTTCTTGAGCACAATTTTCCGATCCATCATTTTCAAGAAAGACATGATAAAGACGAATAATATGAGGCAACCTCAATTCCATTTTTTTTGTAGTTTTCTTTTTATAAAACCAAACTAGTGATAAAACAAGAAACTAAAAGATTCGATTGCAAGATCTAAAGATATACCTTCAAGCACTCACCTCCCCGGCAACGGCGCCAAAAAAGAGCTTGATGTCTACTACACAACTTGTTCTTGTAGACTCGTGTTGGGCCTCCAAGCGCAGAGGTTTGTAGGACAGTAGCAATTTTCCCTCAAGTGGATGACCTAAGGTTTATCAATCCGTGGGAGGCGTAGGTTGAAGATGGTATCTCTCAAACAACCCTGCAACCAAATACAAGAAATCTCTTGTGTCCCCAACACACCCAATACAATGGTAAATTGTATAGGTGCACTAGTTCGGCGAAGAGATGGTGATAAAAGTGTAGTATGGATAGTAGATATAGGTTTTTGTAATCTGAAAATATAAAAACAGCAAGGTAGCAAGTAACAAAAGTGAGCATAAACGGTATTGCAATGCTTAGAAACAAGGCCTAGGGTTCATTCTTTCACTAGTGCGTGTAGGAGATATGCCCTAGAGGCAATAATAAATGTTATTGTTTATCTCCATGTTCATGATTATGTTTATATTCCGTGCTATAACTGCTATGGTTCTCGAGTCTGCAATAACCACGAGGCTCGAAGGAAGACTCATATGCACGTGTGGAATAATAAACGGTAAAATGTATTCCTAGTCCGGCCTCTAAGACTAGCTCAAGTGTTGCATGATGGTTCTGTTTTCCTAATCATGGGCATGACTATGCCGGCAACTTTGAGGGCACAATGTTAGGAGAACACTTGTGTTGAATCGACCCGATTGATGTTATGCTATGAGATTCATTCGTCACAAGTTAATGGTTAATAACACAGAGAAGTTAACGTTTGCATAATTCCTTAGACCATGAGGGTGTCGAGTTTCTTCATACTTGCTTCATGAACTTTGGGGTTTGTTAAACGTCATCCGTAAATGGGTGGCTATTACGGCGGCTTACGGGTTCATGGAAAAGTATGTCAAGTAACTTGATAGCTCAAGATTGGGATTTCCTCATCCGATGATGGAGAGATATCTCTGGGCCCTCTCAGTGTTACGGTATCCACCATCGTCTGGCCAGACACATTGTGATTTGATCACAAGGATGCCGGAACACGGAAACGACAAAAGAGAACAAAACCGGTAACGAGGTAACTGGCATTGTGGACAAGTGTTGATCCACGTGGATGCTGATGATTCTCACCTCGGGTATTTGTAACATATCGCGAAGCAACAGGAATAGCACACGGCAACTGGAGGTTCACTCGAATATTCATTCGTGTGGGTATAGGGGTCAATATGGGTGTCCACGGCTCCGATGTTGATCATTGATCGGAAAGAGTTCCGGTCATGTCTATACTTCACCGAACCTATAGGGTCACACGCTTAAGGGTCATCTATCTGCTGAATACTAGACAGGGAGTCTGAGAGAAAATCACCGAAAAAGTTTTGGACGAAACGGAAACGTTCCGGAGAGAACACCGGAATAGTTTCGGTGAAACTGAAAAGTTGTTTCAGGGTATTCCATTAAGTCATATTGGTTCCGGCACATGCCTGGAAATTCTTGGAGGGTGCCAGAATTGTTCTGGTAACTTCTGGGATTTTTCCGGAGGAAAAACCGGAAATGTTCCGGAGCAGCCGGAACCGCTATGGTAGCTTTTCGCTGAAGAAAAACATTGTTCCGGAATTGTTTCCGAATGCGTTCAAAATTGTTTTAGTGGGTACTGGAATTATTCTAGGCACACAGAAATAATTTGGGATTTATCGGACGCAGAAAAATGTCTTCGTGAATAGTGAAAGTGCTTTTTGGTTTACTTTATGGAAAGCTACCTTTTAGGGCTTTTTGGAAAGGCTTCTAGAAGGACTTGGGGGCTAAGAAACCCCCCTTGGGGGGGCCCCAAGAGGGTTGGCCGGCCACATGAGGGGCTCCTCCATGGGGCCCCACTTGCTCCACTACTTCCCCTTTATGCCCTTGTGGAGGACTCCATACATGGGCATTTTTGGGTTTTTGGAAGTGCCCATCCTACCCCTTGGTTTTCCTATAAATAGAGGTGGAGAGGTTCTCTCCACACACATCCCTTGCTCTCATACACATGCCATGCTCGTATGGCTCTCTCTCTCCCTCCCACGAAATAGTTTCGTAGAGCCGAAAGGCTGTCTGGGTTCCGGTAGGAACTAGTTCTGGACGGCGAAGCCCTGCCGGATAGATGACACCGTATGTGTGCAACTCTGTAGAGAGATTGTAGTTTCGGTCTTAGTTCGAGAGTGCCTCCTGAAGGGCTGTCCGAGTGGCCATCCGAGTTTTGAGGGTCCTCCTGAAGGGCTGTCCGAGTGACCGTCCGAGTTTTGAAGGTCCTCCCGAAGGGCTGTCCACGACACCGTCCGAGGGACTGTCTGACTGCCTCCCGGAGGGCTGTCCGAGGGGCAGTCGAGGGAGTACATCCTCGCAGTTGGGAGGTTGTAAATCCTCGCTACGGGGATCTGCACCGCTGATCGTCATCGACTCTACTTCCGCTGCGCTACGAGTCGGTAACGAAAAAGATCAAACCTTGTATGCAGTCTCCATAATGGTCCTGGGCTGGTGCGTAGGTCAGAAATTTTTTGTTTTCTGCTGCGTTCCCCTACAGTGGCATCATGAGCCGTGCTATGCGTAGATGCAGGTTACGAACTAGAATACATAGTGATGTATGGGTGTTGCACAATATAATTTGTAGTAGATGAGTTCTACTGCTGATAATTATTTGCATATTTCTGATCTTGATAACAGCATGGTGGGGTTTTCAAAGTTTTGGCAATCCGCGATCCTGATTGATCAACGAAGTGCTAACAATTCTTTGAATTCCACCATAGTTAAAAAGAAAGATGAAATTTCACAGACGAAAGGGCAATGCAGATATGATCTGCACGGGGGTCATGCGTATGACAAAGTTCAGTATGGGGCTCGAGATTTTATTATCCCGTGTTTCATACACCCCGTAAAGTTAATCTAGCGACTTGAATAATCATACTTGATGATGGACGTAGGTAGCTTCGGTTTGTTTCGAAACCTTAGAAGCCACATAAAATAAAATTTTGCATGAACCGATTAGAGGCGTCTAACTTGGTTTTGCAGGATGGTTTGCATGTGCATATGATGTGGTATAGCAGTGCTCATATTAATTTGATTATGTATGAGATGACTATATGATGTAAATTAAACATGACCTGCGTGTCATGATTCGGCATGATGGTTGGAGCCATATGATTGTCACTTTAATGACTTGCGTGTCAACCTTTTGTAATGCACTTGTTTTATTAGCTATAGAGATAGCAATATTATCTGGTGCATCGACAAGTAGGTGGCAAACTTCGCGAAGACGAAGAAATTAAAGACTTCTCCGTCAGAAAGGGCTATACCATATCATGCTATTATGAATTGCCTGAGATGTTTATCCCTTTGATGCACCCTTCTTGATTGCGCGGTAGTCGCTTTTATTAGGGTGATCTCTCACAAAAATATCAAGTAGTTAGTGTTCTCCCAAGTGTAGCACAGTCACGGCACCTATCTCTTCGGGGTATCACATGGATACATGGGTACGAACGATTAGAGAAGTGTGTGGCGGGTGAGTTGAGACCTTGCAGCGAGATCACTTGGTTGTCTTGACGTTCAGGCATGAAAGTCATGAGCTCGGAACACGCGCATCGAAAGATGAACAAGAGTCACATAGAGATGTGATTGGCAAGTTGGCCTACCGATTGCAATTCTCGTCACTTGAGATGGATACATCCTTGGCGTTGAATTGTAATATGGGTCTTGTATCACTCACAATCAATTATGAGAGATATTGATTTGAGTGGGAGCGCACTTTAGAATTAAACTTCTTAAATTCTTAGTGCAATTAATTATGAACTTTGTCTAAAGTGAAATTTGCATAATAGTTGTAGAATAATGGCTCGCGTTTCCACCTTCCCTATTAAAATTGAATTAGCTGTTATATATCTGGTTAAAACTTTATGGTTGGTAGCGTAATGTGAGGATTGTCCTCAAAAGTGCCGAGAAGGACTTTGTCCTATCGCATACTTTTCGTATTCTCCCGCTAATGCTATGGATAATGTGACTCTCGTCCTTCGATCCAAAAGCTAGAATTCCATTACGGTCAAGTGCAATATGTTTGCTTCCATGAGACCCGAACTTCAAAATTTTAGGGATAGCTATGTGATATTCATGGAACTGAAAATCATTTTCAGACACAAACAAAGGCTAAAAGATATGTGATATCCAAAGCAATGTTTGTTTTGCAAACTATTAGTAAAAGTGTTTACTATGCATTTGACTAATAACAGAG
Source organism: Elymus sibiricus (assembly GCA_039707655.1). Classification (NCBI taxonomy): domain Eukaryota; kingdom Viridiplantae; phylum Streptophyta; class Magnoliopsida; order Poales; family Poaceae; genus Elymus; species Elymus sibiricus. The sequence continues at coordinate 337,444,969 of CM077666.1, forward strand.
GGATTCAGTAGAACGCCTGTCATATGATGATGGTGAATAAAACAACAACTTAAGAGAAAGGAAATGTCCGAAGGGTGTTAGTGTGACTTACACACCTAGGAAGTCTGGGGCTGGCGCCACTCTTCAAGTTGGTGCTTCTTCTGAGAGTAGGAGAATTATTGGAAGTAAAACTGTTAGAAGTATAAAGGCAAAAAGAAAGAAGACTGGAATGTCCAGCTCATGTATGAAAAACATACAAGCTATTGATGTATAGATGGCTGGTCAAAGAAATAGTTCTTGGGAATTGTGATTAAATTGTTAGTCACTAATTCTTGGGTATTGTGAGTTGATCACAGAAATACCTGCTCGATTGCTTTCCATTGCAATTCGATGCAAGAACTACTACGGCCTAAAAGACTGGCCAGAGTGAGGTTCAAATACGCGCTGGGAATATAGTAAATGTTACTATACCTTCCATCGGTGTATTACCCTCTGTATTTATTTTCATAATTCATTTTAGAGTTTTACACACTCTAGCCCATTGCATAAGGTATCTTGCAAGAAGGTTGTTCATAAGAGAACTTTTTGATGTTCGGTGTTATGAATAACATAAGGGCCATACTTTCATTATGAATGAGATGTATGTTATGAATATTGATAATAATACATTACCTCTGTATTTACTTTCATAAATCATTTTAGAGTTTTATACACTCTAGCCCATTTGCATAATGTTTGTTGCACGAGTGTTGTTCATGAAAGAACAATTGTTGTTCGGAATCATGAATAACATAAGGGCCATGCTTCCATCGTGGATGGGATGTATGTTATGAATATTGATGGTAATATGATACATCCATAACACTGACGCTAAATGTCGCAAGACTAAGAGAATACCACACATATGTGGCACTGCATTTGGTCACATTGGAGAAACCTGCATGGAGAAATTCCATAATGATGGATTTTGAAGTCGTTTGATTGTAAATCATCTGACACTTGCAACTTTCCTCCAAAAAGTGAAGTGACTAAAATACCGTTCACAGGCCATAAGGAACGAGCAACAAACTTATTGGTGATCATACATTTTGATGTATGTAGTCCGACAAATGTTGTTGCCAGCAGTGGATTTGTCTATCTTCAGAAATGACTCAAGTAGATATATGGATATTTACTTGATGAGACGGAAGTCTGGATCTTTTGAAATCATTCATAAGGTTTTCAAAAATGAAGTAGAAATTATTGTAACAAGAAAAATATGTTTCTGCAAACTAGATTGCCGAAAGAAATATTTGAGTTACAAGTTTAGCGAATGTCTGATGAGTTGTGAAAAGATTTCATAACTTACACCTCCCGGAACACCACTGTGAGTGGAATGTCCGTGAAGATGTATTCAAACCATTTATGACATGGTAAGATCAAAGATGACATAAATCAATTTGCCATTATCCCTTTTAAAAGTAATGCTTTAGAGACTGCGGCTTTTTACACTGAAAAGAGCGCCATCGGGTCTGTTGAAATGACGCCATGGTATGGTATGCCCAACCATGCTTTGTCTTTTCTTAACATTTGGAATATGGGGCTTGTGTAAAATATTTACAAACCTATTCCAGATCAGACAAGTACTACTTTGTAGGTTATCCCAAGTAATTGGGAATTCCTCCACCACTATACCGAGGCAAAACGGTTTGCCACCAAGAACGGTATGCTTATAAAGAGAATGGTTCTTGCAAAAAGGTGAGTGGGAGAACAGTGCAACTTGACAAGATAACAGTATCTTCGTCATCAGATCAAAGGAAAGGAACCTTGGAAGTGATTCCAGAGTTTCCTACTGCGACTGATACGGAAGCCTCTACATGAGATGTATGGACTTCAATCGAACTTGCAACTAAACCACGTAGGCAAAACTCGTGCAAACCTCTCAGGTGCGCAAGCGAGATATTGTTGTTAGACAACAGTATACCTATGATACACAAGGAAGCGTTGATGGGCCCTGACTCCGGAATTGGCTAAATGCCAATATAATCCGAGATAGTTTCCATAAATGATTCAAGATTATATCTTGATAAACCCTTTGGAAGACTTAGAGTCTAAACGAACATTAATGGAACTATAAACTGATGTGGATAAAATGTTTTATCCATAAAGCTCGACTTGTTGCAATAACAAGTTCAAGGAGTTGACTACGATGAGGTTGTCTCACCGTAGCGATGCTTAAAGTCAGATCGGGTTAAACTAGCAATTAATACATATTTCAATCTTGAGATATGATACATGGATGCCAAAAAGATTTCCATGTGATGGAAATGCAACCTAGGACTTGCATGTGGTACAGTCCAAGGTATTTTGTCAATCCAGAGGATGCTAGTAGGTATGCAAACTTCAGAGTTCCAGCAATGGACAGAAGAGAGCAAAATGGAGTTGGAATCTTTGTTTTTGATGAAATAGTCAAAAGAGTTTGTTTTCATCAATGGATAACGAAGATGCTTGTGGTTACAAGAAAGTAAGTGGGAGCATAATAATATTTCTAATAACCTTGTGTGCTTGACACATTGTTGATTGGAAATAATATAAATTTCTTGACACAAATTAGGACTTCCTTGAAAATAGTTTTCAATGAAGTGCTTGGGCTAAATAGCCTTGACATTAGGCATATTTATCTACGAGATAGAATTGCCTAATAGGCTAAAGCCAAAAATACATATTGACAAGATGCTAAAACATTTTAGCATTAAAACACCAAGGAGTGATTCTTGTCGAAGTCACATGGAAAGGGTTTTTGCAAGACTCGGTGTCCCAAAACACTGATGAGCGAAATACATGATGGAGATTCCACACACTTTCGTGTTTGGATTAATCATGTATTCCATGGTATGTAAAACAACCAGATATGTCCAGTACTCCCAAGGAGTTGCGAGTATAGATACCAAAGTGATCAAAGTATTGATCATGGGACAACGGTGAAAAATGTCATTGAGTACTGGAGTAGCACTGATGACATGTTTTCTCGCAAGCAGAGATTATGAAGTGCTCGTTGTAAGTAATTGCATCGATGCAGTCTTCATCAATACTCCATGCGATTTTTCGATTTAAGTTAAGGGTTTTGTGTAATACACAATATGGTGGCACGGTGTTTGGAAATCGTTGCAAACAGGTTACTGTGCCGAATTCTATAACAAAGGCTAAGTATGTTGCCGCTTTCAAAGCGACATAGAAGATGTTGAATCGTACAGTTCGTTCATGAACTTAGTATGATTCCAAGATGGCTTTGGTCAATGGAACACTATTGAAGATAGTTGCTCCATAGCTCAGTCTGGGGAATCAAGGTTTGACCAGTGATTCACATATATACGAAGCCAAGTCCACACAAAATACGAATTTTGTGAAAGCGTGAAAACGCGAGGACATGCAAAGATACACACGGAACTGAAGTTGTCAGATCCGTTGGACATCAGGCTATACCACATGCGAAGCATTTTTACACCGGAATGCCACAGGTGTAAAGTGCATTAGCATTGACTAGATTATTGACTCTAGTGCAAGTGGGAGTCTGTAGGAGATATGCCCTAGAGGCAATAATAAATGTTATTGTTTATCTCCATGTTCATGATTATGTTTATATTCCGTGCTATAACTGCTATGGTTCTCGAGTCTGCAATAACCACGAGGCTCGAAGGAAGACTCATATGCACGTGTGGAATAATAAACGGTAAAATGTATTCCTAGTCTGGCCTCTAAGACAGCTCAAGTCTTGCATGATGGTTCTATTTTCCTGATCATGGGCATGACTATGCCGGCAACTTTGAGGGCACAATGTTAGGAGAACACTTGTGTTGAATTGACCCGATTGATGTTATGCTATGAGATTCATTCGTCACAAGTTAATGGTTAATAACACAGAGAAGTTAATGTTTGCATAATTCCTTAGACCATGAGGGTGTCGAGTTTCTTCATGCTTGCTTCATGAACTTTGGGGTTTGTTAAACGTCATCCGTAAATGGGTGGCTATTATGGCGGCTTACGGGTTCATGGAAAAGTATGTCAAGTAACTTGATAGCTCAAGATTGGGATTTGCTCCTCCGACGATGGAGAGATATCTTTGGGCCCTCTCGGTGTTACGGTATCCACCATCGTCTGGCCAGACACATTGTGATTTGATCACAAGGATGCCGGAACACGGAAACGAGAAAAGAGAACAAAACCGGTAACGAGGTAACTGGCATTGTGGACAAGTGTTGATCCACGGGGATGCCGATGATTATCACCTCGGGTATTTGTAACATATCGCGAAGCAACAGGAATAGCACACGGCAACTGGAGGTTCACTCGAATATTCATTCGTGTGGGTATAGGGGTCAATATGGGTGTCCACGGCTCCGATGTTGATCATTGATCGGAAAGAGTTCCGGTCATGTCTATACTTCACCGAACCTATAGGGTCACACGCTTAAGGGTCATCTATCTGCTGAATACTAGACAGGGAGTCTGAGAGAAAATCACCGAAAAAGTTTCGGACGAAACGGAAACGTTCCGGAGAGAACACCGGAATAGTTTTGGTGAAACTGAAAAGTTGTTTCAGGGTATTCCATTAAGTCATATTGGTTCCGGCACACGCCTGGAAATCCTTGGAGGGTGCCAGAATTGTTCTGGTAACTTCTGGGATTTTTCCGAAGGAAAAACCGGAAATGTTCCGGAGCAGCCGGAACCGCTATGGTAGCTTTTCGCTGAAGAAAAACATTGTTCCGGAATTGTTTCGAAATGCGTTCAAAATTATTTTAGTGGGTACTGGAATTATTCTAGGCACACAGAAATAATTTGGGATTTATCGGACGTAGAAAAATGTCTTCGTGAATAGTGAAAGTGCTTTTTTGGTTTACTTTATGGAAAGCCACCTTTTAGGGCTTTTTGGAAAGGCTTCTAGAAGGACTTCGGGGCTAAGAAACCCCCCTTGGGGGGGGGGGGCAAGAGGGTTGGCCGGCCACATGAGGGGCTCCTCCATGGGGCCCCACTTGCTCCACTACTTCCCCTTTATGCCCTTGTGGAGGACTCCATACATGGGCATTTTTGGGTTTTTGGAAGTGCCCATCCTACCCCTTGGTTTTCCTATAAATAGAGGTGGAGAGGTGCTCTCCACACACATCCCTTGATCTCATACACATGCCATGCTCGTCTGGCTCTCTCTCTCCCTCCCACGAAATAGTTTCGTAGAGCAGAAAGGCTGTCTGGGTTCCGGTAGGAACTAGTTCTGGACGGCGAAGCCCTGCCGGATAGATGACACCGTATGTGTGCAACTCTATAGAGAGATTGTAGTTTCGGTCTTAGTTCGAGAGTGCCTCCCGAAGGGCTGTCCGAGTGGCCGTCCGAGTTTCGAGGGTCCTCCCGAAGGGCTGTCCGAGTGACCGTCCGAGTTTTGAAGGTCCTCCCGAAGGGTTGTCCACGACACCGTCCGAGGGACTGTCTGACTGCCTCCCAGAGGGCTGTCCGAGGGGCAGTCGAGGGAGTACATCCTCGCGGTTGGGAGGTTGTAAATCCTAGCTGCGGGGATCTGCACCGCCGATCGTCATCGACTCTACTTCCGCTGCGCTACGAGTCGGTAACGAAAAAGATCAAACCTTGTATGCAGTCTCCATAGTGGTCCTGGGCTGGTGCGTAGGTCAGAAATTTTTTGTTTTCTGCTGCATTCCCCTACAGTGCGATCTCTCAACAATGTTAACATAGTTGAATCATATGAAAATCCCTCATGTGCAACAAAGAGTTCACTCCAAAGTCACTTATAGCGAAGAACAAACGAAGAAATTGTTGTAGGGTACGAAACCACCTCAAAGTTATCCTTCCCGATCAATCTTATGAGCCATCCCCATTAATTGTCATGAACAGCCCTAGAGTTCGTACTAGAATAACACTTTAAGATACACATCAACCAAAACCCTAATGTCACCTAGGTACTCCAATGTCACCACGAGTACCCACGGGTTTGATTATACGATATGCATCACACAATCTCAGATTCATCTATTCAAACCAACACAAAGAACTTGAAAGAGTGCCCCAAAGTTTCTACCGGAAAGTCAAGACGAAAACGTGTGCCAACCCTTATGCATAGATCCCCAAGGTCACGGAACCCGCAAGTTGATCACCAAAACATACATCAAGTGACTCAAGTGGATATCCCATTGTCACCATAGATATCCATATGCAAGACATACATCAAGTGTTCTCAAATCCTTAAAGACTCAATCCGATAAGAAAACTTCAAAGGGAAAACTCAATTAATCACAACAAGATAGAGAGGGGAAAACTCCATATGATTCATCTATATCAACAAAGCTCGCGGTACATCAAGATCGTGCCATCTCAAGAACATGAGAGAGAGAGAGATCAAACACATAGCTACTGTTACAAAACCTCAGCCCCGAGGGTGAACTACTCCCTCCTCGTCACGGAGACCGCCGGGATGATGAAGATAGCCTCTGGTGATGATTCCCCCCTCTGGCAGGGTGCCGAAAAAGGGCTCCAGATGGGATCTCCTTGGTACAAAAGCTTGCGGCGGCGTAAAAACTCATCTAGGTTAACTTTCGGGGGTTTATGAATATATATGATTTTTTGGCATTGGAATCACGTGAAGAAGGGCCACAGGGGGCCCACGAGGCACCAGGGCATGCCTAGGGGGGTGGCACGCCCTGGTGGCTCGTGGAGCCCATGTGGGTCTTCTGGCCTCCTCCCGAAGCTTCTAGTGTCTCTTATGTTCCAGAAAAAATCGTCAAAAAGTTTCGCTGCATTTGGACTTCATTTGATATGGATTTTCTGGAAAACCAAAAACAAGCAGAAAACAGCAACTAGCACTGGGCACTGGGTCAATATGTTAGTCCATAAAAATCATATAAAATTCATATAAAAGTGCACCAAAATCATACAAAACTATAATAAACATGGCATGAATACTTCATAAATTATAGATACGTTGGAGACGTATCACGCGTGCGTGTGAGAGACGAGTCGGGAGGCATGCATGGATGATGGGGGGGGGGGATATGTCTATGGTAAGCAGACCTAACTAGATAGGTAGAGCAATCATCGTGTGTCGGGGAAAGGGAGAGACTTATCTAGTGAGGTAGATCGATCAGTGCGTGGTGAAAAAGATTTATAGTCGACCTAGCTATATGTACAGAGGGAGATCAATCGATATACATGCATGTGTTAGAGGCAAATAAGGCCCGGGGAGACGGATAGAGAGACAGGGATGTGGCTAGGAGTTGGTGCGATAGGCCTACTATATAGAGATGGAGGAGTGTGCAAGTGCGAAATCGATGAAAAGAGGGGCGAGAGTGTGCATATGTGTGTGACCGTATGAGAGATAGGGGGCATGGACGGTGAGATAGAGGAGAAGAGGGAAAGTGTGTGTATGTGGTAGGCAGACCTAGCTAGAGAGGTATATCGATCGGTGTGTGCCAGAAAGAAGGAGCTGGGGAGACCTATAGAGACCGTGGGTGAACGACCTAAAGAAAAATAATGAATGTGCGCGATGGAGAAAATTCTGAGGGAGGGGGGGAGGAGGGCGTGTGCATGCACGAGAGAAAGTTAGTGCTAGCAACAAAGAGAAGAGGATTGTGTGGGTGTAAAGTCTAACAGAGATCATAATTCATTACAAAAGTGGATTCAGATATTTGAATAAGAGATCATAGTGTTTTAAACCCATGCATGCATGAATATAATGGTGATACACATGGCGTGGTTATGAACATGTTATACTATATTATATTATATATATATATCAAACAATCTCACATTTATTTGAATTTGTGATAATGTGTGGCTTTTGCAGCTCACAGCTAAGTACTTGTAGGCATAGGGGGCGGGGCACTATACATTGTGCGATAAACACATTATACATATGAAACATGGTTTAGATTATGAAGATCTAGCTAGAGCTTGAAATGTACTATTATTTGAAATCAGCATAAAGTGGATTCAAAAATTTGAATTCGAGTCCATATAGTACACATAGTTCATATCTAACTTGACAGTAATCATGTGGTGTGTTGTGAAGATAATATATAGATGATGGTTTAACTTGACAACAATCATGATTGTAGATTCTTATTCAAATAGTGAAATGAATTCAAATTTAGTTCATATTGCAGCGGTAGTATATACATTTGGAATGCACTAAAATGTTCATTTGAGTAGGTTACATGCATTATACACCAAGCGAAATATTTTAATTGAACATAACATGGATTCAAAGTTTTGAATGACATTTGTAGTAATTCATACACTAAAACGGGACAAGACCCTCTCTTGTGTGGTGCGAATTGAATTTTTTTTTGGTTGAGGGAAGTGTGAATTGATATGGTACCGTACACGTTAGCCTTGTCCCGAAATTTCAACCCACACCTTATTATGCCAAAATTTCAAGATATCTCTTTGTCTGTTTGTGCTCCGAAAACTCCCTCCTTCTCAACCCGCACCTTGCCATCCCGAAATTACAACACGCGCGAAAACTCCCTCCTCCTGTGAAATCCCGACATGTGAAATCCCCGTTCTACCCCTGATCAGAAAGAGCCGCTAGTTCAAATTGGTGGGGGTACTTTTGTAACTTACCCTACATTTCGGACAAGCGCGTCCCTAAGTCATGGTTCCCCCTCCCATCCCCTTCTTTTCCCCATTCGAAAACCGAGGCCGCCAAAACCTCTCTCCACCAGCCGCGAAACCCCACCCTCCTCCGTCCGCCCCCCCATCGCCGCCCAACCGAAGCCTCTTCCCCGACGACGTCGTCCACCGCAACAGCTCGACATCCCTCATCCACCGCACCGGATGAGGATCCGTCGTCGATCTCATCATCCCGCCGGTTCAGTCACCCCGTCCTCCACCTCCAAGGAGCTGCTCCGACGATCGCCTCGTCTATCGCGGCTGCTCCATTCCCACAGCACCGCCTTAACCTGCCCCATCGGAACTACAGCATCCTCACTGATTCCTCGGATGAAGCCGACGCCTACTCGGCGCCACCAAAGAGGTTGTACACTCATCGCATCTTCTCCTTCACTCAACCTCACGGCGCCACCGATGCTCGGTCCCACTCCGCCATGGCACGGCTCCCTCGACGCCGGCGCCGCCGGCGACATCCTCCACGACGGATCTCCCCCATTGCGAGGCTCCCTCGGCGGCGGCGGCCATACCAGCAGGAGCTGCTGCTGCACCGGCTCTCGCTCGCGCTGCTGCTCTGCTCTTGCTCTCGCTCGTGCTGCTGCTCTGCTCTTGCTCTCGCTCGTGCTGCTGATGCTGGTACACGGGCTGCTGCAGCTACACGAGTTGCTGGTCTGGCTCTCATTCACGCTGCTGCTCCGGCTTCTATCTGCTAGTGCGTTCCCTATTGAGCGGCTGCTAATTTAGATCACTGCTTCTCTGCTACTACTAGTGCTCGAGAGGCCTAACCTACCAATGAAGTGCTTCTCTGCTACTAGTGCGTTCAGTTTCGACAGTAAAATTCAGTTTCGATAGTAACAGTCAGTTTCGACAGTAAAATTCAGTTTTGACAGTTAAGTTCAGAGTCAACAGTTTTTACATCATCTGTTGGAGTTGGTTGTTTTTTGGTGATGTAAATTTTACAGCTAGCACTTTTTAGTGATGTATTTTACATCATCTATTGGAGATGGTATTAGAATCCCACTTCAGATTAATGATGTCCGTCTTGTACTGCTTCAGCCTCGACGTCGCACAGCTCGCCGGAGCTGCTCCAACGATGAAACCATCCATCACAACAGAGCAGTACCCTCGACGCCGTCTATAGACGCCTCAGATCTTCTTCCCCAGCTCCGACAGCCACCTCCGCCGCAACATCTTCAGCGACCGACCCAATGATGCTGAGGTCGAGACGGCCACGCCAAAGAGGTTGTACACTTGTCGCATCACTTTTTACTCTACATTCATGTCGATCCCTTAGGGCTATTTTGGTTCAAAGGAAAAAGTGAAGGAAAAACATATCAATAGGAACTTTTCCTATGGTACTCTACTATTCAATTATTCATGCATTTGGTTGAAAGGAATGGAGCAAAACAAAACTGAAAGATTTTTTCCTTTCGTGTCTGTTTCAAAGGAAAAACACAGAAATTTTAACATCCACCTGGACCTAATTATCAAAATCCTATGCATGAAAAGAAGACTAAGTGCATTAGTGGCATAATAACATTCTAACTTTACACATTTGCAGGTGGTTTGACTTTAATTTGGCCATGTTTCTTTGCATTCCTATGCTCTTCCTGCAAGCCAAAGGAGCCCTTACAGAATTACTTCAGTTACAGATAGGTGTCGAAGAAAACTTTGTGTGGTTTGTCCTGCTCCTGCCGCGCCGTCGTCCACCTCACCTAAGCTGCTCCATCAACAGAAGCGTCCACCATACCAGACATCACGACTCCTTACCGTATTTCGCCACTTCAGATCTCCTTCCCCACCACCGGCAGCCACCGCAACTGCATCACCATCATCGACTCAGCAGATGAACCTGAGGAGTACACGGGTCCGCAAGAGAGGTCGCACTCTTTTGTTTATACTTACTTTATGCATTGCTTAATATTACCTGCTGGTTTATCATCCTGTTCATCTCTTAGACACTAAGTCAGGTCCAAATTAATGTTCAAACTTGAGTTTTAAAATTCTTGTGGGGCACATATCGAGGCAGCAATGAATAGTATATCGATCTACTATCTGTTTCATCTAGGGTATCTACTATGTCGTTCATCTTGGGTGGGAAACAAACAGTAAAGCAGTTATCATCTGTCTTTTTATTAAATTAAGCTATCATTTACCTGCTATCATTATTTTTGGATCTATCCACTGGTTGTTACCATCACTCTAGATTTCTGCATGCTCTCTTTACTTAATCTCACTATATTTTTTTCGTATGCATGTCAGTTATTGTACACAGTCATGCTGAACATGTAGAGAAAAAGAGAAGAGTCTTGCGTGGCAATACAATGTCATGCAGACATCGTTCCATGGTGGGTGCAATGGCAACCCCACCCCCTCCTCCAGATTGTAATCCAGAGGAAGATAGCTGTTCAGAGGTGGAGTCAGAGGGAGATGACCACTCCTATTTACTCCCCGAGGTGTTTGCTCTAACTTGGCATGATGATGTTGGTCATATCATGCATATGGTGCCTTGCTTTGCTTACTTTCGACATCATATATGTCATCTGCTTAGTTTAGACATGTTCTGTAATGCTGTTTAGTTTCTATATCATATATGTGAATTATGCAATGCCATCTTTTTTAGCCAGCCATAATATATGTGAAATATGCAATGCCATCCTGTTTAGCCAGGCATCATATATTTGAATTATATCTTGCCATTCCTTTTTTTTCGTTACATTTCCATTTGTTGACAATGTTTGTACATTCAACTACTCTTCCTGTGAATCAGCCATTTGAGTGGGTGATGAAAAAATCTGGAGTGAAAAGAAGTTCTTCAGAGTAGACAGTGCTACCTGTCGAAGCAGATCTCTTGCTGGGTCCAGATAGCTCCTCAGAGGTGGATTCAGAGACAGATGACCGGTCCTATCCCCCCCCCCCCCCGAGGTGTATGCTCTAACTTGGCAGGGTTATACTGCTCGTATCATGCATATGGTGTCTTGCATTGCATAGTTTAGACATCATATACACAATATTCAACACCATCTGCTTAGTTTAGACATCATATATGCGAATGCCATCTGCTTAGTATATAAATCACATATGTGAATTATATCATGCCATCCTGTTTACTTAGATAACATGTATGTGAATTATGTCATGCGAACCTGTTTACTAAAGACATCATATAATTATCTCATGCCATCCTTTTTAGTTAGTCATCATATCTTTGAATTATGTCATGCTATACTGTTTAGATAAATATCATATATGTGAAATTATGTCATGCTATCCTGTTTAGTTAAACAACATATATGTGAACTATTTCATGCCCTCTTTTTTCCTCACTATCTATTGCATCTGTCTCATACAAGGTTTGTACATTCAACTACTTTTCTTGTTTATCAGCCATTTGAATTGGAGGGTGTGATGGCAGTATCTAGCGGAGTAAAAACACGGTCTTCAAATAAAACAGTGCTACCTGTCGATGGAGATAGCACCCCGGTTGTACTTGCACAAGAACCAGCCCTACCACACATAACCCAGACTATCGCAGATTGTACCCCTACTCCGATGGACAGAGAACCAGCTTCACCCAATCTAACACCAACCCCAGCAGATAGTAACCCAGTTCCAGTTAACACAGCACCATCTCCACGACAGAGCTCTAGTTAGTAAGGCAGCTCCAGTGCCCAAAGCGCCAGGACTACCATGGCGAACCCCAACTCCACCAGTTAGTACACATATTCCTTTGGATGAAGCAGAACCAGTCATCCGTAGTTTAGCGTCTATCGCATTTGATGTTGTTAAATCCTATGTGCGTATCTTCCCATCATGGAAGTATTATACTGAAGATGAAGGAAAAAGCCAGTTGCAGGTGTTCCTCCAGGAGTTATGTGTAAGTATTCATGGTATTTACTTTGCTTTGTCCCATACTTTCTACCTCCCTGTTGGTTATAACACAGCAAATGTTCCCATTTTTTCTATGTAGAGAACGACCGATTTGGAAACTCAGGATGAGGTAACCTGTGCTAATACCTCTGCTATCTTCAAGAATGCTTTGCGGCAGTATCAGAATTACCTGAAGAAAATGTATTTCACTGGCAAGGAAACTCATCAAATTCCCTTACTTTCTCCGGAGACACATTTATGGGACGATGACTGGGAATGCCTTGTTCTGTATTGGTATGGACCCATGAATCTGGTAGGGTCTATGAGATCATATTTCATTTTGAAGTACTATATAGCTGCGTCTTACTTTACTCTCTTCTTGTAGAACAAGTGCTTAAACCTGCAGAACAACTGTTCTCAGGTAAGATTCCATAGCTGTGGTGCATACTGCTTTGCTCTTGTATCACTGTATTTACTCATACCAACTAATTTTTAAATAGAAGGATCCAATCGAAACTCCAATGGCACAACAGGTATGTTTAAACATGTTTCTTTAACTGGTTTGCTCTTCTCAATTGATCTATGTTGATTTCAATTTCAATTGTGTAGGCAGTTGTCTTATCATATCATGCACATTACTAGCATCAAAACAGAGCCAATAGTGTTGTTAGTTGTACATGTATACCCGTGGTACCCATCTGAAATCTTGTGGTGCCGTGTACTTTCCCACACTTATATTCTGTCAATGCTATTTTGTCTTGAACTGATATGATTTGAATTGTGTCTCTATTTTGATTTGGCAAGACAATGTTGTGACAGTAGCACATAGATATATGTTTGTTTGATGCTTTTATAATGTACTACTTTGCAATAGAAGACTTGATAGTTTAATCATGTCCACCTTCCTACTGAACTGGTTCACCAAAATGAGTTTCATATACTACATGCTAAACCTGTTATGTGTCTGCTTGTTTCTTCTTTTAGAATGCTGACAGAATATTGGAGAAGAGTACCACATTAAGCAATGGTAAAGGAAGTAATGCAGATAAGGTTAAAGATAGTGAGACAACCTTGCTGGTCTCCAACAAAGCTGATAAAACAGATAAGGAAAACTATCTTGAAGACAGTGAGACAACCCCAAAGTCCTGTCTTGATGTAGTGTTCGAGTTACTGGCCACTACCGCTTGCACAAGCTCTTCAAACTCGCTATCTGAATCAGTTCGGTTTCTTGAGTCTCAACTACAAGCTGAAAGACATCGATCAGCTGTGCAGCGACAAGAAGCCGAAGGACTAAGGAAGTCCCTGGAGAATTCAGATGCATACTTTCTGGTGCAACAGCAAGCGTTGGAGGATTTTAGCGCCAAACAAGAGAAAGATAATAAGCTTGCTAAGCTTATTGCTAGCATGGTGGATACCCAGGATAACGTTTCTTGAGCTCTTCTGAAGTTGTTTCAGTTCTGGACTTGTTTTGCTGTCACGTTTATTTGCACTGTTGGCCAATTTAGACGCCCAGTGTATGTAATATGGTGCTTTGTTGTTCCCTTTATTTGCACTGGTGGCGAACTTTGATGCCCAGTGGATGTAATGTCTGTAATCGCCATAATAGCCTAGCGTTAGTTACTTGCTTATTTATTTGTTTCCTTGTAGTCACTGCAGTTCTTTTTCCTCGGTTTGCTAGTGGCCGCAATAACCATGGGCCACATACGGGCCGTGGTAACGATGGGCCTCCTACGAGCCATAGGGATCCATGGCCCTCCTACGGGCCGTAAGATCCATGGGCCTCCTACGGGCCGTAATTTCCATGGGCCTCGTACTTGCCATAGGATCCATGGGTCGTACTGTTCGTGGGCCAAAACCGGACCGCAATATCGACCGTAAACGGGCCTAAATCGGAACCGTCTGTTTATGGGCCCAGACCATAATGGGCCGTTAACAGGCCGAAAGGCAGCACAGGCTTAATTCTATCAACAGGCATGACGGGTCGTTAATGGGCCAGATTACAGGACAGGATGAAAACGGCCCAACGTGTTAATGGGCCACAAACGGACCGATTGTCACCACGGGCTGAATTTGGCCCATTAGCATAACAGGCCAGTAACGGACCATAAGTAATTGAGGGCCAGAATGAGCCCAAGAATTTATGGGCTCTTAGAAGGCCGAAAGAAAACACGGGCTGGAAACGGCCCAACTGAATCATGGGCCGTTAATGGGCTCAAAGCAGTTTACTGTTCATGATGGGCCTGTTTCACCACAGGCCGTCAATGGGCCCAGAGATGCAAAAGGCCTCATATGGGCCGAAAGACTTCACGGGCCGTAGATAGGCCGAAAGTGACAACGGGCTGGAATCATATGGGATGGCCCACATGACACTACTGGGCCGAATATTGAAAGGCCCTAACGGGCCGTGAGTACCTAGGCCGTAAATGGGTTGTATGCGAACAGGCCGTTAACAGGCTTTCCATGGGCCAGCCCGCTAACTTTTGACCAAGTCAAACGGGCCGGCCTTTATAACCTAAATGGGCCACTGTTGGGCCGCGCCACGTGTCGAGGTATCATAGGCGTCTCTCGTCCAATGAATGGATGACATCTGTCGCAACGCCGAGCTGACACGTGGATCGGCCGGCGAATGAGAAATTTACACGTGGAAAATCGCCATTGGTCAGGGCTGCTAACGGGTTATCGGATCCAAACCGGAACCCGATAGCTTAACGGCGACCCCTTAAGGTGGATGCCACGTGTTGGTTACCCTTGACGAAAACACTTCCATGATGCGACATTTATCGTCATGGAAGTGGACACTTCCGTGATGATAATTTGAGTATTGTCATGGAACACTTCTATGATAGCACAGGTATGACTATCTTGATTCTGTCATAAAATCATCACGGATGTACATGCATGACAGAAAACGTGACCTACTGTGACAAAGACGTATCATCACAGAAGTGTTTTTTTTTTGTAGTGCCCGCTGTCACCCCCAACCACCCCACAACAGCGCCGCCGAGCACCCAACTAACACGGGCAACCATTGCCGCCGAGCCACTCCACCTTCAACCACCCTTCTCCGCCGAACGCCCCCTCGTCACCACTCTACTTCGCGGAGCGCCCGAGATTCGACGCAGGCAGGCCGGGGCCACCGAGAAAAGGGGAGGGCGGCGTAGATCCAGGGGGTGGTTGGCACGGATCCAGGCGGCGGTCGGCACGTGTCCAAGCAGTGGTGGCTCATAGGAGTTTGTTGGGGCGGGGCGGCATGGATCCTGAGCGCAAGATGAGGAGGAAGAAGGTGGGAAGGAGAGGGGTGGAGTGTGGCTAGGTGGCGTGGGTGACCGACAGTGGGGCCATGTGGGGAAGCCATGCCGGGAAGGAAGAAGATGGGAAGGTGAATGGGGGGCGTGGGTCCCACAGGGGGAAGAGACGGGGAAGGTTTTTTTTCTTTTGTATTTAGTTGGGTCCCACATGTAAGCGTCACATTATTTTTTCTTTGATTTTTAACTGAAGTTGTAAGGAGGGGCAAAATGGTCCAGGAAAATGCCTCTCTAACGGTCAAACGTCTTTGACCGGACGGAATTGAGACGGAAGGGCAAAAACATAAGACGAGCAAAGTGGTTTGGGCAGGAACGAGTGTTTTCGTAAATTAGGGGTAAAACTGCTGAGTGTGACCCAACTAAGGGCATAATATCAATTATCCCTTTCTATTAATACAAAAGGCTTCTATAGTTGCTCTTTATCTGTTCTTTACTATTTTTGCTGCTTTGCCTATCACTATCTTCTTTTAATCTTGCAACTAGCAAGAACAAGGGGAGTGACGACCCCCTTGCCTTTGTTGGGCGCAAACAATTGTTATGTTTGTGTGCAGGTACTGCTAACGTTGTTAGTGTAGTTCCTCCTACTGGTTCGATAAACCTTGGTTCTCAACTAAGGGAAATACTTTCTGCTGTTGTTCTACATCACCCTTTCTCTTCTGGAAAATCCAACAACTCCTACGGGAGTAGTAGATGCCTCCGACGATGGATTCCTCCTCCGACACGGTGCCGGAACAGGCCTCCAGATTGGATCTCCTCGGAACAGAAACTTGCGGTGATGGAAAAAATAGAGAAAATTCGCTCGAAGGGTTTCGTGTAATATGGAATGTATCGGCGAAAGTGAAGGGATTCGTTGCAAGGAAAACATATATTTTTTTCTACGAGAGAACGAATAAACCCAAGAACCAATCTACTAGATGCTAGCAACGAGTGGGAAAAGGTCTAGATACCCTTGTAGAACACGCGCGTTTAACGGTTTAAAGATCGTGGATGATGTAGGCGTACTTTCGTCGGATCAATCCGATGTAGCACCGCACGAACGATGCCTCCGAATTGCACACACATGCAGCTTGATGTCGTCTCCTCCTTCTTGATCCAGCAAGTGAGGGGGGAGGTGTATGAGATCAATCTCGGCAACACGACGGCGTGGTGGCGGAAGTATGGTGGAAATCTGGCAGAGCTTCGCTAAGAACTGCGCGGATGAGGGGCGTATGGAATGAGAGGGAGGAGGCCAGCAATCGGGGTGTATTGTGCTGCGGCCAGCCCCTCCCTCCTCTATTTATAGGCGTGGGGGAGGAGGCTTGGCCCCTCCCCCAAGCCTCTAGGGGATGCGCACCAGAGGGGGAAAGGAAATCTCCTTCTTCCTCCCCCACCGATCGTGATCCCTCCTTTTTAGGGATCTTGATCTTATCCCTTCGGGATTTGATCCTATTCTTTTTAGGGCGGGATTTTGGTGCGCATGGACTAGAGGTGTGGCGCCTTGGCCCACCACCCACTTCCATGTGGGTCCCTCCACATAGGTGGGTCCCACTCCGGAACCTTCTAGAACCTTCCCGGTACAATACCGAAAAATCCTGAACTTTTTCGGTAACCCCGAAAATACTCTCCATATATGTTTTCTTTGCCTCCAGACTATTCTGAAGCTCCTCATGATGTCCAGGAACCCATCCGAGACCTCGAATCAAAATTCGATAACACCATCTTATTATCTCATCAAACCCTAGCGACACCGAACGTTAAGTGTGTGATCCTATGGGTTCAAGAATATGTGGACATGATCAAGACTCCTCTTCGATCAATAACCAATAGCGGGACCATGGATGCCCATAATGGTTCCCACATATTCCATGAAGATATTTCATCGGTTGAACCATGATTTCGAGGATTCAGATAATCCCGTATACAATTCCCTTTGTCTGGCGATATGGTACTTGCCCGAGATTCGATCGTCGGTATCACTATACCTAGTTCAATCTCGTTACCGGCAAGTTCTCTTTACTCGCTCCGTAATACAATATCCCAGTGACCAAACACATTAGTCACATGCTTGCAAGCTACTTAGGATGGTGTATTACCGAGAGGGCCCAGAGATATCTCTCCATCACATGGAGTGACAAATCCCAGTCTTGATCCATGCAACCCAACTAGTACCTTCCGAGATACCTAAAGAGCACCTTTATGATCACCCAGTTACGAAGTGACGGTTGATGCCCACAAAGCATTCTTCCGGTACTAGGGAGTGGCATGATCTCATGGGTCTAAGGAACAGATACTTGACATTAAGAAAACTGTAGCAATTTAAACTTAGTGACACGATCAGATGCTAAGCTTATGATTGGATCTGTCCATCACATAATTCTCCTAATGATATGACCTCGTTATTAAATGACAAGTAGGAAACTTTAACCATCTCTAATCAAGAAGCTAGTCTAGTAGAGGCTTACTAGGGACACAATATTTGTTTATGTATCCACACATGTATTTGAGTTTTCGGTTAATACAGTTATAGCATGGAGAATAAACACTTATCAAGAACAAGGAAATATGATAATAACAACTTTATTATTGCCTATAGGGCATATTTCCAACAGAAAGAGTGGGCAAAAGGCGGTGGCTAGGGGGCCCACCAGACCACCCCACGCGGGTGGCACCCAGGCTGTACCACATGGCCGTGTGAGGGCCAGGGGTGGTCCCCTGGCCCCTCCCATCACTTTCTGGAATCTTCTGGTCGCGAAAAAAACTCGTATTAAATCCTCGGGTATCTTTTACCTCCGTAGATATGGATTTTTGGGCAAACCAAAAACATGCAGAAAACATC
Source organism: Elymus sibiricus (assembly GCA_039707655.1). Lineage (NCBI taxonomy): Eukaryota > Viridiplantae > Streptophyta > Magnoliopsida > Poales > Poaceae > Elymus > Elymus sibiricus. The sequence continues at coordinate 337,463,584 of CM077666.1, forward strand.
AACTGGCCCTGGGCACTAAATTAATAGGTTAGTCCATAAAAATAATATAAATTGATATAAAAAGTATTCAAAGGTGATATTATAATAGCATGAAACAATCAAAAAGTATAAATACGCTTGGGACGTATCACTAGGCCATCGATGGTATATCATGCAAGAGGCCCTCAACAAGTTTTGTGGTGCGTATGCACAAGCGAAAGCCGAATGGCCATGTGGCGCCTCACTCCTCAAGCCTGTAATTTTGTGGCTTGTTGCTCTACGTGTTGGTCATTTGATTGATTTGCTCAATGTTGCAATTTGTTGACCATGCCATTGTCTTCCTTTGCTACCTGTGCACGTTGTAATACAAAATGGATAAGAAGCACTTCATATTCATGCATTGTTGGATGAAGCTGAATGAGCAAAGCAAGTGGATCAACAAACATTGCCAATTCCCTCGTGACTGCCATGGCCAATGAAGATGAAGATGGCGATCCAACCGTTGCAACAAAGGAAGGCTTACTCCAACCACCCATGCGCCTAGGAACCATGGGAGTAAGTGGAAGGTGAAGAAGGAGAAGTGAGAAGGGGCGACGACCAAGATGACAAACAAGTTTGAGGTCATCATGGCGAAGGAGGCGACTGCCAAGCGTAATGAGATGAAGGAGGACAATAGAGGCTCGACATGTTCATGGACATGCAAAAGAAGAAGGTTAACTTGAGGAGATGAAGATTGCTAGCAAGGCCGAAGTCGAGGCGCAAAAAATGTGAAGGCGACAAACTTCGATCCCGATTTGTTCAAGAGTTCCATGCTAGTAGCATGTACAAACACTTTGCACAAAAAGAGGTTGAAAAAGGAGGCCGAAATTTGAGGTCATCGGCACTAAGAGTCAAACTGGGTTTTTTGATAGCATCGATGGATGTATAAAACTTGATGAACCTCCAATGCTTTTGATTTGACAGTAGTTGCATTTGTTTACAACTATTTAAATATATGATTGAATTGCTATTAATCTACTCTCTCTGTAAACTAATACAAGACGTTCTAGATCACTATATATTGCTCCCTCCGTAAATAAATGAGCGTTTAGATCATTAAAGTAGTGATCTATAGTTCTAAACGCTCTTATATTTGTTTACAGAGAGGGTAGATAAAATTTGTCGAATGGAGGAGGCCGGCAAAGACGGACATTTGGTGACTCCGGTTGAATCACCTCTACCCCGTTCATTGTCCGCGGATACTTCCGAATGCGTCCTTGAATATTTGATGATCAATTAGGTGATCCGTGTTGGAAGCGCCCTAGCTCCGGGAGAATATCTGGTGCTTAGGTGCTCCGATGCGACCTCAGCCGTTGGATCGTGATCCAATGGACAGCATCACATGGATGTGGACCAAAGCGTCATTTTGGGAATGTTCGGGGCATTTTCTGCAAAACATTCATGCTGGATTTGTCTTTTTTGTTTCTCAATGTGTATTTCGAATTTTGATTTGAAATTTTTAGGGATTGTACACTGATGTGATGTGAACATCCACAATTTATTTCAGAATTTTCTGAAACATTTAGATGTGCATTTTGAAAATTTGAAGCATGGGAGCACTAGATATTCTCCCCCCTAGCTCTTATAAGATGTTTTTTCTTTAATTTTATACTCCCGGATACAGCCGTGGGTCCCAGTGCCAAAATTAACCGCAAAATTAACCGCGAGATGGATCTCTTCTGTCTCTCAAAAGCACGAAATCGGAAAACATTCTCGCCGTCCCGCGCTCCAAAATTGACCCGCTCTTTTCGTGTTCCCGGTCCCGCTCCAAAATCTGCGCCGAAACGCATCCCGCTCGTCCACTTCCAATAGCGCCGAACGCATCTGACCGTTCGACATCGCCGATCCGTGACACACACCCCTCCACCAATCAGCGATCACCTCTCCACCGCTATAAACCCATCACACCCGCTCTGCTTTCCCCCTGTGCGCTGGATGTGTCTTAAGAACTAGAAACCTGAAAGTGCTGTGCTGACAAGCAAGTGATGGAGCAAGAGGCCGAATCGGCGTGCGAACAATGGTTCAGGATATATGTCGAAGGGAACAAGAGTCTCCTTGTACATGTTACAGGATCTCTCAGAACGAAACAGAGGCAATAATAAGCAGTGGCCCAGAAATTTATGTTTAATGCTAGAGGTTCTTTTTTTTTTAGAAAACAGGCACAAGCAGCGCCCGCTTTAAATAAATAAAGCCAACGTCGGCCTCTCTTCTTCGCTCTCCTTGCCATGACCGCCACTGGAATAGACATCAGCAACTGATATACCCTGCCAAAAGTGAATATGGGTCAGGATATATCGAATACAAGAAGTGTTGACAACTTTCATTCCCATGTGCTAACAGGAAACATTTACAATTCTGATAAAAAATAAGACATACTCCCTCCGTCCCAAAACAAGTGTCGTGGACAAATTTGAACTAAAGCCAAGACACTTATTTTGGGACAGAGGGAGTATCAAATATCCTCGTTCTTCTCTAATACAGTAGGAAACAAGGGGCACAATGGTGCTAAATTTCAAGATGAGAGCACAAACCAGGAGAATACAGGTACAAATTAAAATAACATAACAGATGATAACAATAATCTGCCTGCCTACTCACAAAATTCTTTGTTTTAGAACTCCATGCTTGTTACTTAGTCTGCTGTTCATAGGTATATGGGATAGAGCAATCTATCCCCCCTCCCTTATAGTTACTTATGCACATTTTTTTTTTTTTTGAAATAGTTCAGTGCTCAATCAGCACAACTATGCTCATTGCTCAGCATGTACAGAGTACAACAGCAAACTTGAAACTGGAAATGCATGCAAGAAAATAGTATTCACATATATGCCCACCAGGAAACTAGATAAGGTTTATATATGCATGTTGGGTTTAAAACATTAAATAAGAGAACATAACTTACATTTTAGGATGCTGGATATACTCATTAAAATGAAAAACACGACAAAAACTTTTTTCTATTGCATGTACTCAAACCGTAATGAATAAAATTAAATTTCCATGTAATGTAAAATATGTGAACTGCTAGATTAAGAGAGCTGTGAGTTCAATAAGTAGACAACTTACACCAAAGAAAGCTGCACAACTAGCAAAAAGTAACAAAGCACAAGCAGATGACTACGTTTGGCGTGGAAGATAATCACATTTTAGTGGGGAAGTTATTCGTTTATATGAATAGCGAGAACACATGCAATCACCTTATTTCTGAAAATAAGTTAATAGGCTGCGCTATTACATCAAATGAGATGAGTAGGCCACAACAGAAATGAGAAAAGAAAACTGGCAGGTTGTTGCAGAAAACATGGCTGATAATTTAGAAGTTAGAATCCATGCAAGAGTTCACCTGATCCAACATATACTTTCTCATAACACTAGAGATGTTATCTTGCGCCTGCTTCACGGCCTATAGGAAGGTCAATTTTGTCAAATATGACATATTCCAACAACAGTGGTAAATAATGTTAGTAAATCAATAAATGCAAGCACACTGTCACTCTGCACCTTAATTATTTGATCCACCTTACATGAACGAGCTATTAACTTCCCCTTGTCTTGCTTCTGCCCCACCCAATTAAGCCTCCGGATGGACCTTGGCTATAGGACACTTGCAAGACACTTGTTAAAGCAGCAGTTACAATGCACTTAAAATATTATTATACATTTGGCCTCAAAAATGATAAACGTTTTGAACTGACATGCGAAAAGCATGGTAGCACGCATTCCATCATTTCAGTAAAGAATTACCTCATCTGGATTATTTGGTTTGTGCTTTAACACCTGATTGAGTTCTGTGCGTACACGTTCTGCTAAGTCAGGTTGCTTATCCTGCAAAACCTCACACATTTCATACATTGTTTCTGTGATTTCCTACAAAATGGCAAATTTGCAGTTTGTCAAATCTTAAAAACATAATGAACATTCATCAAGGCTTACTAATAACAGTTTGGCCAACATACAAGTAAGTCATGCTCACGTGTGTGCACGCAGCTCCGCATATCCGCTACCTTGCCAAGCATACGCTTCCATGTCTCCCACTTCTTCAATTCCCAGCCTTCCCGCTGTTTTGGTCTACGTACAATGCCAGCTTTCTTGTATACATCTAAACATACAAGTGACTTCACACACATGTAGGTTTGCATGTTGTACGGCTTGCGGGGGCTGAAATCTAACAGTTTTACTTTTACGATCTTATTCATGTTAGTCTCAAAGCTCTCACCAAGCAACTCATACGAATATACGCTATTAATGCTACAGCATTGTGTGAGGATCCTATCACTGCGAATAAAATGTGGACCCGGAATGTAATTTGGTGCGTACTTAATATTGTACTTCTGGCTCCACCTTTGTTGCTCTACCATTTGGTCAAGTGTCCAGATCTGCAGCTCACCGAGAGGAGTTCGGGAATCATAACGACTGGTTTGAGCAGTTACTACACATATTTTCCCATCTATATCTCTGATCCAGAACTTACGAGGACCACAATAATCATGATCTTCACGTGCTGCTGGCAGTTGTATCATTGCAAAAGTTTCTTCCCTGAGATCAAAGGACATAATTGCATGCTGCCAGCTAGCTATCGTATCCTCAGTTAACCAATACATTGTGCCATCAACATTGACAATTCCAGAGTTTCTCACACTGCTCAAGCTAAGAGCTTCTGGAGTTCGGATATCTTTCCATTTCTCATCACCAAGTGTGTAAACTTGAATGACACTGAATTTCTCTTTATTATGGGGCCGACCCTCAACACAAGCACCAAGGAAGTGTGTAATCTTGTATTGTTTTGTCACGGGATGAAATCCAAAGCTGTAGAAAGAGAAGTGATCACCTCTCACATTCTTGGCAGGTTTCTCAAGATGCAGACATTCACCAGTTGCAAGGTTAGCTATCTTGATCGTTGATGTCTTTGTATATAATCCAATGAGTCCATTGCATGAGCCAAAAAGAAAATCGTCAGGCCCAATCACTGGCACCGCATATATCGACGGTGACCAGGCTTCGTCAATTAGGATAGCATCACTAGGGTAGGGCTCGCCTGAAACCAAACCTTGTGGGAAGAACAGAAGGGCATAGCGGGGAGCACACTGGAGGTGTGATGCGACAAACTTGGGATCCCGGATGAAGTTGCGCCAGTGCTTGCAGACACCAACGCACCTAAGAAGGGAGCTCACTGGAAGCCTAAAAAACACCTGCTCAATGAGGTCTCCTGGGAGGCAGTTTATGAGGCATTCCTCATTTATTCGCTTCTTCGATTTGGTTTCTTCAGTAGCCATAGTGAGCACACAATGCTGAGGCAGCTGAGCTACCAAACCCTTCTGCAAACACGGATTTTAATAAATGAGATAGGGCATACTGCTTGGAGTTTGATTTATACTAGATAGAAACTGACATTTAAACAGATATGCAGGCAAAGAAAGAGCATGAAGCTTATGCATACTTTTCTCGCTTACAAGATTTATTTGTCAACCAGTGTGTTAAAGGAAGAAACTAGTCGCATTACCGATTTTCTACAGCGTCAAAAAAATTGACTACAGTCTACAGAAATAAACTCCTTCTCGTCGCTAAAAACAAGTTTAACTCAATCTAATTACCAAAATTCTCTAACATTGCTGTCCTCTCCCATGTACCAAAATTGCATATTACTGTCAAACAGAACGAACATGTGTGCGCATCCTCCCTCCAGCGCCTGACGCCCTCAACTAACGGCAAGTAATAGGAACCCTAGCCGCCATTGCAGTTACAGATGGAGGGGCGCGGCAACAAGGGCATCGGGGGAGGAAGCATCGGACGAGGACATCGAGGGGAGGACTCACAACTCACGGGCGCGATTAGGATCAGGCGAGCTCCGCGGTCGCCGCCATGCGAGGGCTCTCCGCTTGACGGTGGATGCCACCGACGCTCCTCAGGTCGTGAAATCTAGAGGCCTCTGAAATCTATTTCCGTCGCTCTTCCGGTCTTCCCCACCTCCTCGGTTGTACTGGCTAGCCGGGCCGCGGCTCATTAACATTCGCCCGGTCGCTCGTGTTTAAACAATATAAACAGGATCCGGTTTTATATAATTTTAAAAAATATAAAAAATGTTTTTAAAAAAAGAGCATTTAGAAGTCACGAATTTGAAAAGGTTTGTAAATTTTAAAAATATTTACGAATATTGTAACTAATCATATTTTTTAAAAATAATAACAAATTTAAAAAATATTTATGAATTTCAAAAAATGTTCATGGAATAAAAATAAAAATAAAATAAAATAAGGGAAAAAATAAAAAGAAAAGAAAAACCAGACGTGAAACCTTCTATAATCTTCACAAAACCTGAGGGGAGCTCAACCATACCCTCCCCTGCACGGGCCAACCGACTACTCATTCGGGTGTGCCCTAGGTACCAAATGCATCCGATTTGGAATTTAGGCCAACTCCAATGCAGATCATCAAGTGAATGTCACCCGATGTCCACGAACACGTCACATGTATCCACATACAGCGGGAGGGGCGCCAATTATTCAACCGTGGAACCAAATGTTTGGGTCATTTGAAACGCATTGTGCACAAACACTAATGAAATTGAAGTTAAACACACACAAAATGTCAAATTTCGATACATTTACAACCAAACGGGCGAAATTCGACAAGTTCAAACTAAAATTTTAAAAACAAACTAAACCACACGAGATGTCGTGCAGTGACCTCGTAGGCACCTCTGTCGTTGTCCGTGTAGCCTGAAACGTCTCCAACGTATTTATAATTTTTGATTGTTCCATGTTATTATAGTATCAATCTTGGATGTTTTATATGCAATTATATATCATTTTTTGGGACTAACCTATTAACCTAGTGCCCAGTGCCAGTTGTTGTTTTCTGCTTGTTTTTGGTTTTTCAGGAAATCAGTACCAAACGAAGTCCAAATGCCATGAAACTTTTTGACGATTTTTTTCTGGACAAAAGAGACCCTGAAAGCCCCGGGGGCCGCGCCCTGATGCCTTGTGGGCCCCTCGTGGCTCCTTTTGACCTAATTTCACTTCTATAAATTCTCAAATATTCGAAAACCATCAGAGAGCCAGACGAGAAAACCCTACCGCCGTCGCAAGCCTCTGTTCTTCTGCGATCCCATCTGGAGGTCTTTTCCGGTACTCTGCCGGAGGGGGAATCGATCACAGAGGGCTTCTTCATCAACCTTGCCGCCCTTCCGATGATGTGTGAGTAGTTTACCACAGACCTACGTGACGGTGTCTTAGACTAGGGGTTACTAACCTAGTCGGCCCATATTCCTCGGGCTGGGCCAGTGGGCCCTCATTCTCCTCAAGGTGGACTCCGGAAGCTGTACGCCAGGGACAAGATCAGGACTACATCTGCCGAAGACTTGACGTATACTCCAAGACTTCTCCTGCCGCCTTCACGCCTAGATACCGACCTTGTAACCCTAGATACCCTATCTGGCGTGTATATAGGCCAAAGGGTTTAGCCCTTAGAGGGGACTTCAACACAATCTCATTCACCTAGCCCTAGAACTAGAACATATCTTACGATCTCGAGGTAGATCAACTCTATACTTGATACATCTCCATTAATATAAACAAGAGCAGGACGTAGGGTTTTACCTCCATCGAGAGGGCCCGAACCTAGGTAAACATCGTCTCCTTGTTCCTGTTACCATCTGTCCGAGATCCATAGCTCGGGACCCCCTACCCCGAGGTCTGCCGTTTTTTACACCGACACTGGTGCTTTCATTGAGAGTTCCGCTGTGTGATCGCAAAGGATCGATGGCTCATATGAAGATCAACTGCGGCAGTGGCTGTGGGGACACCTACGTCCCCGGCCAGCTTTTTGTGTTCGGCAGCATGATCTTCTGCGCCGACTCGACGGGCCACCTGGCCACCGTCGAGAACTACGCTCCCGATCAGATCGTTACCTTCGGAGGTTTGGAGTACACCGCGGATTCCCGCGGCGAGCTCGTCCAATCAGGCTGGACTCCCGGCCGGATTCAGGGGCTGGCAAACATCAGGGGCTCGACCTCGGAATCGATCTCCGTTGAAAACAATACGTCATGCCCCCCGACATCGCCGGGGGCTATGGAGAGATTTCCCTTCCCGCCTTGGACAACCCTGTCACGGTACCCGGCTCCGACATAGATCAGAGCTCGGCCTTGGACACAACATCGGGCTTAAAACCGATCTCGGCGGCGGATCTGGAATCCACCTCGCCTCCTTGTATGGCCGAAAACGCATCAGGCGTGACGCTACGAGTCGGCCCGGCTTACGGCCAGACCATGAACCCTGAGGAGCTATCTCACCTCAATGAGATGCTTGATCGGATCCAGAGTTTGTCAATCTCGGACGGCAAGACCTCGGTTTATGATAAGATCGGACTTAAAGCCGACGATCGGGAAATTTACATCCCACCCGCCACCCACCTAGTCGCCACTATCGACGATTTAACCGATATGCTGGACTACGACGAGGCAACCGACATGGATGAAGATGTCGGCATCCCTATGGACAACACCTTGCCGCCTACTAACACCTGCAGGTGGAAAGCAATATCCACGTACGATGTGTACATGGTCAACACTCCGAACTCCCCTCCAAGGCGTAGGCGAAGACGCAGAAGGGGTGCTAATGGGGAGCCCATCGGGAACAACCCTACCGCCGACACGGCGGCCAACGACGCGGAAGACCCAGGGGAGGACCTTCAAGCCTCCCCAAAACGCCACACCAACCCCGAAGGCATCCCCAGGGACTCGGATCCCGACGACCTCTTTGAAGGGGCCGATGACAATTATATGCCGGAATCCGAGGAGGATACGAGCCTCGGCACCGAGGACTTCATAGTCCCCGAAGACCCTGCGGAGCAAGAACGCTTTCGGCGGTGCCTAGTTGCTACCGCCCGAAGCATGAAACGCAAGCAGCAGCAACTGCAGGCTAACGAGGATGCACTAAATGATAAGTGGGTCAAAATACTTTCGGCCGAAAAAGACCTCGAAGAACGGCGCCGTAGTGTGCCCAAATCTTATCCACGCAGGCGTTTACTGCCTGAATTTGATGATGAATTGACCGCTGAGGCACCTGATCGCCCCCCTAGAGGGCGCGACAGGCCCGCGCGGGAGGATTTCCACACCCAACTAGCCCCACGCCGTCATGGCAAGGACCATGTGGATTATCTGGACCCTCAAGATGTTCAACGTCGGATAGAGGCAAACCGGGCACCACCCCGGTCCATTTATGGATAAAGAGGACGCGCTCCGGCCGGGCCTGACGGGTACGACGCCTGGTTGGACAGGAACGGCCGCGCCCGAGACCAAACTCATACTCAGTTCTCTCCCGACGTCCGACATGATATGCTACTTATAGTATGCGTTGGTATTTGCCCGAAGAGGAGAGGATGATGCAGTACAGTAGAGATAAGTATTTCCCTCAGTTAAGAACCAAGGTTATCAATCCAGTAGGAGAACCAACCAAAATTCCGTTAAGCGCACTTGCACACACAAGAGCAAACACTTGCACCCAACGCAAATAAGAGGGTTGTCAATCCTCTTAGCGGTTACTTGCAAGGATTAAATCTTATCGAGGTAAATAGATAAACTAAACTAATAATTAAAATAAAAGTAAATAAATTACAGCAAGGTATTTTTAGGTTTTTTATATGATAAAGATAGACCCGGGGGCCATAGTTTTCACTAGAGGCTTCTCTCTCGAGCGCAGAAACATACGGTGGGTAAACAAATTACTGTTGGGCAATTGACAGAATAGCAAATAATTATGACGGATTCATGGCAATGATCATGTATATAGGCATCATGTCCGAGACAAGTAGACCGACTCCTGCCTGCATCTACTACTATTACTCCACTCATCGACCGCTATCCAGCATGCATCTAGAGTATTAAGATAAAACAGAGTAACGCCTTAAGCAAGATGACATGATGTAGAGAAGCAAATTCAAGCAATATGAATAAACCCCATCTTTTTATCCTTAATAGCAACAATACAAATACATGTCATGACCCCTTCTGTCACTGGGATTGAGCACCGCAAGATTGAACCCATCACAAAGCACCTCTCCCATTGCAAGATAAATCAATCTAGTAGGCCAAACTAAACCGATAGATCGGAGAGAAATACAAAGCTATAACAATCATGCATAAAAGAGTTCAGAGAAGACTCAAAAATTTCTCATGAATAATCTGATCATAAACTCACAATTCATCGAATCCCAACAAACACACCGCAAAAGAAGATTACATCGGATAGAACTCCAAGAACATCAAGGAGAACATTGTATTGAAGATCAAAGAGAGAGAAGAAGCCATCTAGCTACTAGCTATGGACCCGTAGGTCTGTGGTAAACTACTCACACATCATCGGAAGGGCAGCAAGGTTGATGTAGAAGCCCTCCGTGATCGATTCCCCCTCCGGCAGAGTACCGGAAAAGGCCTCCAGATGGGATCGCGGAAGAACAGAGGCTTGCGGCGGTGGAAAGGTTATTTCTTCTGGCTCTCTGGGGTTTCCCAATATTTGTGAATTTATAGAAGTGGAATTAGGTCAAACGGAGTCACGTGGGCCCCATAAGGCAACAGGGCGCACCCCAGGTTCATGAGGCTTCTGGCCTCCTCCCGAAGCTTCCAAGGTTTCTTTTATCTAGAAAAAAATCTCCAAAAAGTTTCATGGCATTTGGACTTCATTTGGTAATGTTTCTCTGAAAAGCCAAAAACAAGCAAAAAACAGCAACTGGCACTGGGCACTAGGTTAATAGGTTAGTCCCAAAAAATGATATATAATTGCATATAAAAACATCCAAGATTGATACTATAATAGCATGGAACAATCAAAAATTATAGATATGTTGGAGACGTATCAAGCATCCCCAAGCTTAATTCCTGCTCGTCCTCGAGTAGGTAAATGATAAAAACAGAATTTTTGATGTGGAATGCTACCTATCATGTTTCATCATGTAATCTCTCTCTTACGGTATGAATATTAAGATCCAAATGATTCAAAGCAATAGTCTATAATTTGATATAAAGACATCAATACTCAGGCATACTAGCAAACAATCATGCCTTTCAAAATAAAAATGCTAAAGAACGTTATCCCTACAAAATCATACAATCCTGTCATGCTCCATCTTCTTAACACGAAATATTTATCATGCACAACCCCGGTTTTAGCCAAGCAATTGGTTCATACTTTTTAACGCGCTTCAGCTTTTTCAACTCCCACGCAATACATGAGCACAAGCCATGGATATAGCACTATGGGTGGAATAGAGTATGGTGATAGGGATAAATAAGAGAAGTCAAAAAATAGAGAAAGTCTCACATTGACGAGGCTAATCAACGGGCTATGGAGATGCCCATCAATTGATGTCAATGCGAGGAGTAGGGATTGCCATGCAACGGATGCACTAAGAGCTATAAGTGTATGAAAGCTCAATATGAAAAACTAAGTGGGTGTGCATCCAACTTGCTTGCTCATGAAGACCTCGGGCATTTGAGGAAGCCCATCATCGGAATATACAAGCCAAGTTCTATAATGAAAAATTCCCACTAGTATATGAAAGTGACAAAATAGGAGACTCTATATGAAAAACATGGTGCTACTCTGAAGCACAAGTGTGGAAAAGGATAGTAACATTGCCCCTTCTCTCTTTTTCTCTCATTTTTTTTCATGGCTCTTTTTCGCCTCTTTTTTTTCTTTCTTTTTTCTCTTTTCTTTTCTTTTATTTATTTATTTTTATTTAGAACGGTCTCATGGACCTCATCCCCACTTTTTCGAGGACTCATTAGTCTCCACCATTCTTACCTCACTGGGATAATACTCTAATAATGATGATCATCACACTTCTATTTACTTACAACTCAACATTACAACTCGATACTAGAACAAAGATATGACTCTATATGAATGCCTTTGGCAGTGTACCAGGATGTGCAATGATGCTAGCGTAACATGTATAAAAAATGATGAGCGGTGGCTGAGCCACAAATACTATGTCAGCTATATGATCATGCAAAGCAATATGACAATGATGATGTATGTCATAAAAACGGAACGGTGGAAGTTGTATGGCAATATATTTCGGAATGGCTATGGAAATGCCATGATAGGTAGGTATGGTGGTTGTTTTGAGGAAGATATAAGGAGACTTATGTGTGATAGAGCGTATCATATCATGGGGTTTGGATGCACCGGCGAAGTTTGCACTAACTCTCGATGTGAGAATGGGTAATGCACGGTACCGAAGAGGCTAGCAAATTGCGGAAGGGTGAGAGTGCGTATAATCCATGGACTCACATTAGTCATAAAGAACTCACATACTTATTGCGAAAGTTTATTAGCCCTCGAAGCAAAGTACTACTACGCATGCTCCTAGGGGGGAGGTTGGTAGGAGTTAACCATCGCCCCCCCCCCCCCCCGACCGCCACACAAAGGAAGACAATCAATAATAAATCATGCTCCAACTTCTTAGCATAACGACAGATCATACGTGCATGCTTCGGGAATCACAAACCTTAACACAATTATTCTTACTAAACCATAATTATCTACTAATACCTCCCACATATTACCATCTTAATATCGCAAAACTATTGCAAGGAATCAAATTTATCATATTCAGTGATCTACATGAAAGTTTTTATTATATCCCTCTTGAATACCTATCATATCAGGACCAAATTCATAACCCGTGCATATTACCATTGCTATCATGAGACTCTCAAAAAGATATAAGTGAAGCATGAGAGTGCAACTATTTATTTAAAATATAACCACCGCCGTGCTCTAAAAGGTATACATGAAGCACTAGAGCAACTGCCTAGCTCAAAAGATATAAGTGAAGCACATAGAGTATTCTAACAAATCACGAATAATGTGTGTCCCTCTCAAAAAGGTGTGTTCAGCAAAGATGATTGTGACAAACTAAAAAGCAAACAAAAGCAAACAAACTATTTCACAAGACGCTCCAAGTAAAACACATATCATGTGATGAATAAAAATATAGCTCCAAGTGAGTTACCGATAGATTGTAGACGAAAGAGGGGATGCCTTCCGGGGCATCCCCAAGCTTAGACACTTGAGTCTTCCTTGAATATTACCTTGGGGTGCCTTGGGCATCCCCAAGCTTAGGCTCTTGCCGCTCCTTATTCCTTTATCCATCATAGTCTCACCCAAAACTTGAAAACTTCAGCACACAAAACTCAACAGAAACCTCGTGAGATCCGTTAGTATAACAAACAAATATTAAACTTTAGGTACTGTAGTAAATTGATTCATATTTAATATTGGCATAATGCTACCGTACTCCAACTTCTCCATGACTCATACCCCCCGATACGATCCATAGATTCATCAAAATAAGCAAACTATGCAACAAAAATAGAATCTGTCTAAAACAGAACAGTCTGTAAAGATCTATTTAAAAGCCACACTTCTGTAACTCCAAAAATTCTGAAAAATTAGGACAACGTAAAACATTCATATACCAATACTGTGTAAAAATTTCAGATTTTTCTTACGCTCCACTACAGAAATAAAATTCCAGCACTGGATGCAAAACTTTCTGTTTTCCAAACAGCATCAATTATACTATCATCAACATCATCCCAAAGGCATTACTTGGCACAAACACTAATTAAAACATAAAAACACAATCATAACAGAAGATATAATCATGCAAACACACAAAAACAGAAATAAAAAGTTTATTGGGTTGTCTCCCAACAAGCTCTTTCTTTATAGCCATTAAGATAGGCTTGAGATTTCAATGATGCTCACATGAAAGATAGTAATTGAACCACGAAGAGAGCATCATGTAGCATGTGAAAAACATATTTAAGTCTAACATACTTCCTATGCATAGGCATTTCATAAGCAAGCAGATTATCAAGACAAGCAAAACCTAGCATATGCAAGGAAGAAGAAAGAAACAATAGCAATCTCAACATGAAGAGAGGTAATTTAGTAACATGAAGATTTCTACAACCATATTTGCCTCTCTCATAAAAATTACATGTAGGATCATATTCAAATTCAACAATATAACTATCATGTAAAACATTCTCTTTATGATCCAAATGCATGCAAATCTTATAGTCTTCCAAGAAAGTGGAATTAACATCAACTAAAGTCATGACCTCTCCAAACCCACTTTTATCGTATAATTCATAAGATTGATGATTCTCCAAAGTAGTGGGATCATTATTACCTAAAGTTGACACTCTTCCAAACCCGCTTTTAATATTATTGCAAACATTATTATCAATAACATATTCATCATGAGGCTTAAATAAATTTTCAAGATCATAAGAAGTATTATCACCCCAATCGTGATCATTGCAATAAGTAGTGGACATAACAAAATTGTCATCCCCAAGCTTGTAGTTTTATATATCATTAGCATAATTGACATTAATAGAATTCATAATAACATCATTGCAATCATGCTTTTCAATCAAGGAGCTATCATGAATCACTTTATAAATTTCTTCTTCTAACACTTCATCACAATTTTCAGATTCATGATTTTCAAGCAGAACTTCATAGAGATAATCAAGTGCACTCAACTCACTAGCAATTGGTTCATCATAATTGGATCTTTTGAAAAGATTAGCAAGTGTATGAGGATCCATATCAATAGATTTTTGCTTTCACCTTCTGTTTTGTGTGTTGTCATGAAGGCAATAAAAGCAAGCGAGCAAACGAAAATATTTTTGTGTTTTTGTAAAAAAAAATAGAAGTGGGGGAGATGAAAACGAGAGGCAAAAGCAAATAAAAGGCAAATAAAGTAAATGCAAGTGAATGATAATTTGTGCGAAGGTACTTGGTAATTTTGATGATGTCTCCCCGGCAACGGTGCCAGAAATTCTTCCTGCTACTTGTAGTCTGCGTTGGTATTTCCCCGAATAGGAGAGGATGATGCAGTATAGTAGAGATAAGTATTTCCCTCAATTAAGAACCAAGGTTATCAATCCAGTTGGAGAACCAAGCAAAATTCTGTTAAGCGCACCTGCACACACAAGAGCAAACACTTGCAATCAACGCAAATAAGAGGGTTGTCAATCCTCTTAGCGGTTACTTGCAAGGATTAAATCTTATCGAGGTAAATAGATAAACTAAACTAATAATTAAAATAAAAGTAAATAAATTGTAGCAAGGTATTTTTAGGTTTTTTATATGATAAAGATAGACCCGGGGGCCATAGTTTTCACTAGAGGCTTCTCTCTCGAGCGCAGAAACATACGGTGGGTAAACAAATTACTGTTGGGCAATTGACAGAATAGCAAATAATTATGACGGATTCATGGCAATGATCATGTATATAGGCATCACGTCCGAGACAAGTAGACCGACTCCTGCCTGCATCTACTACTATTACTCCACTCATCGACCACTATCCAACATGCATCTAGAGTATTAAGTTAAAAGCAGAGTAACGCCTTAAGCAAGATGACATGATGTAGAGAAGAAAATTCAAGCAATATGAATAAACCCCCATATTTTTATCCTTAATGGCAACAATACAAATACGTGTCATGTCCCCTTCTGTCACTGGGATTGAGCACCGCAAGATTGAACCCATCACAAAGCACCTCTCCCATTGCAAGATAAATCAATCTAGTAGGCCAAACTAAACCGATAGATCGGAGAGAAATACAAAGCTATAACAATCATGCATAAAAGAGTTCTGAGGAGACTCAAATATTTCTCATGAATAATCTGATCATAAACTCACAATTCATCGGATCCCAACAAACACACCGCAAAAGAAGATTACATCGGATAGAACTCCAAGAACATCAAGGAGAACATTGTATTGAAGATCCAAGAGAGAGAAGAAGCCATCTAGCTACTAGCTATGGACCCATAGGTCTGTGGTAAACTACTCACACATCATCGGAAGGGCAGCAAGGTTGATGTAGAAGCCCTCCGTGATCGATTCCCCCTCCGGCAGAGTACCGGAAAAGGCCTCCAGATGGGATCGCGGAAGAACAGAAGCTTGCGGCATCAGAAAGGTTATTTCTTCTGGCTCTCTGGGGGTTTCCCAATATTTGTGAATTTATATAAGTGGAATTAAGTCAAACGGGGTCACGTGGGCCCCACAAGGCAACATGGTGCCCTCCCTGGGGCGCGCCTTGTTGCCTTATGAAGCCTTCGTGAGGCTTCTGGCCTCCTCCCGAAGCTTCCAAGGTTTTTTTTGTCCAGAAAAAAATCTCCAAAAAGTTTCGTGGCATTTGGACTTCATTTGGTACTGTTTCTCTGAAAAGCCAAAAACAAGCAGAAAACAGCAACTGGCACTGGGCACTAGGTTAATAGGTTAGTCCCAAAAAATGATATATAATTGCATATAAAAACATCCAAGATTGATACTATAATAGCATGGAACAATCAAAAATTATACATACGTTGGAGACGTATCATGATATCGCTCGGTTCCGAGGACCAGCCCACCCGATCTGTTTTACAGATAGGGTAATGGAACACCAGTTCCCCGATGGGTTCAAACCCATCAACATAGAATCTTACGATGGCACCACGGACCCAACTGTATGGATTGAAGACTTTCTTCTCCATATACACATGGCCAATGGAGATGACCTCCACGCCATCAAGTACTTGCCGCTCAAGCTAAAGGGGCCGGCGAGGCATTGGCTGAATAGCCTGCCGCCCCACTCCATTGGAAGTTGGGAGGATCTTGAAGACGCTTTCAGGGCAAATTCCAAGGAACCTACGTCCGACCTCCGGACACCGATGACCTCAGCCGTGTCACTCAATAGCCCGGCGAATCAGCTCGGAAATTCTAGAACCGGTTTCTTACTAAAAAGACCCAGATCATAGACTGATCAGACGCCGAGGCCATCGCTACATTCAAAAACAACATCCGAGATGAGTGGCTCGCCCGCCAGCTCGGCCAGAACAAACTGCTACTTGTGAGCTGCGTTGGTAATTCTCTGAAGAGGAAGGGAGATGCAGTACAGTAGAGATAAATATTTCCCTCAGTTATGAAACCAAGGTTATCAATCCAGTAGGAGAATCACGCAACACCTCATTAGCAGCACCTGCACACAAAACAACAAATCCTTGCACCCAACGCAAACAAGGGGTTGTCAATCCCTCGGCGGTAGGTTGCAAGATTAAATTGTATGTGATAGATAGATAGATAGAAACAAAAATACAAAATAAAATAAATAAACAAAAAGTGCAGCAATGTATTTTTAGGGTTTTTAATATATGATTTAGATAGACCCGGGGGCCATAGTTTTCGCTAGAGGCTTCTCTCAAGAAAATAGCATACGGTGGGTAAACAAATTACTGTTGGGCAATTGATAGAAAAGCAAATAATCATGACGATATCCAAGGCGATGATCATGTATATAGGCATCACGTCCAATACAAGTAGACCGACTCCTGCCTGCATCTACTACTATTACTCCACACATCGACCGCTATCCAGCATGCATCTAGTGTATTAAGTCCATAAAGAACGGAGTAACGCCTTAAGCAAGATGACATGATGTAGACAAAGTAAACTCATGCATGAATAAACCCCATCTTTTTACCCTTAATAGCAACAATACATACGTGTCATGTCCCTTTCTGTCACTGGGATTGAGCACCGCAAGATCGAAACCATTACAAAGCACCTCTTCCCATGGCAAGATAAATCAATCTAGTTGGCCAAACCAAATCAATAGATCAGAGAAGAAATACGAAGCTATAATAATCATGCATAAAAGAGTTCAGAGAAAACTCAAATAATATTCATGGATAATATGATCATAAACTCACAATTCATCGGATCCCAACAAACACACCGCAAAAAGTGATTACATCGGATAGAACTCCAAGAACATCGAGGAGAACATTGTATTGAAGATCAAAAAGAGAGAATAAGCCATCTAGCTACTAGCTATGGACCCGAAGGTCTGTGGTAAACTACTCACGCATCATCGGAAGGGCAGCAAGGTTGATGTAGAGCCCCCCGTGATCGATTCCCCCTCCGGCGGAGCACCGGAAAAGGCCTCCAGATGGGATCTCTCGAGAACAGAAACTTGTGGCGGCGGAAAAAGTATTTCGTGGACTCCCCTATTGGTTTCCCGGTTTTTGGGAATTTATAGTGGTGGAATTAGGTCAAAAGGGGCAGAGGTGGGCCCATGAGGCACCAGGGCGCGCCTGCCCCCCCCAGGCGCGCCCTGGTGGCTCGTGGCAACCTCCTGGGTCTTCTGGCCTCCTCCCGAAGCTTCTAGTGTTTGTTATGTCCAGAAAAAAAATCTCCAAAAAGTTTCGTGGCATTTGGACTTCGTTTGGTACTGATATTCTGGAAAACCAAAAACAGGCAAAAAACAGCAACTGGCACTGGGCACTAAGTTAATAGGTTAGTCCCAAAAAATAATATATAATTACTGTAAATGTATATAAAAACATCCAAGATTGATAATATAACAGCATGGAACAATAAAAAATTATAGATACGTTGGAGACGTATCAGCATCCCCAAGCTTAATTCATGCTCGTCCTCGAGTAGGTAAATGATAAAAACAGAATTTTTGATGTGGAATGCTGCCTATCATATTCATCATATATTCTTTTCTTTTATAGCATGGACATTGGACTTGAATGATTCAAAGCAATAGTCTATAATTTGACATGAAGATATAGATACTCAAGCATGCTAACAAGCAACCATGTCTTTCAAAATATCAACGCTAAAGAAAGTTATCCCTAGCCCATTATGCTCAATCATTGATCCATTCATAAAACACACTCAATATTAGCTACACACAATGCACAAGTATGACAATAGTGCTCTCTAGTTGGTGCTTTATAAGAGAAGATGGAGACTCAAGAAAAATAAAAATTGCATAAAAGTAAATAGATAGGCCCTTCGCAGAGGGAAGCAGAGATTTGCTAATGTGCCAGAGCTCAAAGCTTAAATTAGAGAGATAAAATATTTTGAGAGGCATGCTTTTCCTGTCAACGAAAACGACCGAGAATTCCCAATATTTTCCATGCTAGACACATCATAGGCGGTTCCCAAACAGAAAGTAAAGTTTATTTCCTTTCCACCATTCTTTCACAATCCATGGCTAGCCGTATCCACGGGTGCCCTCCATACCAACACTTTCCAAGGAATTTTGTTGTTATTAATTTTTGATTCATTGTGGGACTGAGCATCCCTATTACCAGCCACTCTCTCGTGCAATGACAAGTGAATAAACACTCATCGTGAGAATAACACACCTAGCATGGAAAATAATGGCCACCCCCTGCTGCTTCATGAGCGGTACGGGCACACAAAACAGAAAATTTATTTTGAAAATTAGAGTTGGTACACGCAAATTTACTTGGAACGGCATTGAAATACCGTATATAGGTAGATATAGTGGACTCATTTAGCACAACTTGGGTTTAAGGATTTTGGATGCACAAGCAGTATTTCCGCTTAGTACAAATGAAGGCTAGCAAATAGATTGAGAAGCAACCAACCAAAAAGCGAAAACGGTCATAAACATGCATTGAACATAACTAACACCGAATAATGCACCATAAGTAGGATATAATTTCTTTGCATAACTATTGACTTAATGTGCATGCATAGGGAATCACAAACCTTAACACTAATATTCTTACTAAATCACAATTACTCACTAACATGACTCACATATCATCATCTCCATATCGCAAAACTATTGCAAGGAATCACACTTATCATATCCAATGATCTATATGAAAGTTTTTATTATATCCCTCTTGAATATTCATCACTTTGGGACCAAATTCATATCTTGTGCAAATTACCATTACTATTATCAACTCTCAAAAAGATATAAGTGAAGCATGAGAGCGCACATATTTCTTCAAAATTTATCAACTCTCAAAATGATATAAGTGATGCATGAGAGTTCAAATATTTCTTCAAAATTTCAATCTTATCGACTCTCAAAATAATATAAGTGAAGCATGAGAGTTTAAATATTTCTTTAAAATATAGCCACCGCCGTGCTCAAAAAGATTTAAGTGAAGCACTAGAGCAACTGCCTAGCTCAAAAAATTTAAGTGAAGCACATAGAGTATTCTAATAAATTATGATGATCGTGTGGCTCTCTCAAATAGGTGTGTCCAGCAAGGATGATTGTGACAAACTAAAAAGCAAGCAAAGCAAAGATTCATATAATACACGATGCTCCAAGCAAAACACATATCATGTGACGAATAAAAATATAGCTCCAAGTAAAATTACCGATGGTTGGTAGAAGAAAGAGGGGATGGCTTCCGGGGCATCCCCAAGCTTAGACGCTTGAGTCTTTCTTGAATATTACCTTGGGGTGCCTCAGGCATCCCTAAGCTTAGGCTCTTGCCACTCCTTATTCTTTCATCCATCGTGATCTCACCCAAAACTTGAAAACTTCAATCACACAAAACTCAACAAAACCTTCGTGAGATCCGTTAGTATAACAAAACAAATCACTACTTTAAGTACTGTTTCAAACCCATTCATATTTTATTTTTGCATTATACCTACTATATTCTAACTTCTCCATGGCTTATACCCCCCGATACAATCCATAGTTTCATCAAAACAAGCAAGTAGTGCATCAAAAACAGAATCTGTCAAAAACAGAACAGTCTGTAGCAATCTATTTAAAATCCATACTTTTGTAACTCCAAAACTTCTCAAAAATTATTACTACGTGGGAAATTCATATAAAAATACGGTGTAAAAATTTCAGATTTTTCTGATTCTCCAGTACAGAAACAAAATTCCAGCACTGGACACAAAACTTTCTGTTTTCCAAACAGCATCAATTATACTATCTTCCAAATCATCCTAAAGGCTTTACTTGGCACAAACACTAATTAAAAGCACAAAAACACAATCATAACAGTAGCATAAATATGAAAACACACAATAACAGAAACAAAAAATAAAAAAATATTTTATTCATTGGGTTGCCTCCCAACAAGCGCTATTGTTTTAGGCCCCTAGCTAGGCATAATGCATAGTTTCAAGTATTGTCATCCTTCAAGTTGATTCCATAAGTGGCCCTCATAATGGATTCATATGGTGCTTTAATTTTCTTCCTAGGGAAATGTTCCATACCCTTCTTTAGTGGAAACTAAAATTTATATTCCCTTCTTTCATGTCAATAACGGCACCTTTGGTTCGTAAGAACGGTCTACCAAGTATTATGGGGCAAGAAGGATTGCATTCAATATCAAGTACAATAAAGTCAACGGGCACATAGTTCCTATTTGCAAGAATAAGAACATCATTAATTCTTCCCAAAGGCTTTTTAATAGTGGAATCTGCAAGATGCAAATTAAGAGAACATTCATCTATATTGGTAAAACCTAGCACATCACATAGAGATTTTGGAATTGTAGAAACTCTAGCACCCAAATCACATAAAGCATTGCACTCATAATTTTTAATTTTTAATTTAATGGTGGGTTCCCATTAATCATATAATTTTCTAGGAATTGAAATTTCTAGTTCTAGCTTTTCTTCTAACGCCTTCATCATTGCTTCTACGATGTGTTTAGTAAAAGCCTTATTTTGCTCATAAGCGTTGGGTGAATTTAACATGGATTGTAACAAAGAAATACACTCAATCAAAGAACAATTATCATAATTAAAATCTTTATAATCCAAAAGAGTGGGCACATCGCTAGTTAAAGTTTTTACCTCTCCAGACCCACTTTTATCAAATTTTTCATTAAGATTTTCACCCTCCGAATTATGGGGATGCCTACTAGTTAAAGTTGACTCTTCTTCAGTCCCCTTTTCATAAATTTTTATATTGCTAAACAAAGAATCAATAGATCAAACACCAATCATTTTAATATCCTCATCATTACTACGATAGAAACCGGGAGGAATCGCTTTTTCTAAAAATTCTCGTTTAGCATTTAGCATGGCGGTTCTTTTCTTACTCTCATCCATGGAGACATATAAAGCTTTAATTGATTCATTAATATCAATTTTGGGTGGCATAATTTTAGTCTTAAGATTTTCCACATCATGAATAATTCTATCAATGCTCCTAGACATATCATCAAGTTTACTCAATTTTTCTTATATCGTAGTGTTGAAAACTTTTTGAGCATTAATAAATTCTTTAATATTACTTTCATGATCAGAGTACATCCTATTATTATTATTATTATTATAGGGATTACCATAGGAATTGCCATAATTATTAGAGGAATTTCTAGGAAACGGTCTAGCATTGAAATTACCTTTATAAGCATTATTACTAAAATTGTTGCGCGAGACAAAATTCACATCTACGGGATCATTATTTTGCTCAATCAAAGTGGATATAGGCACATCATTAGGATCAATAGGAGCATTTTTGCTAGCAACCAATTTCATGAGCGCATCAACTTTATCACTCAAAGTACTAATTTCTTCAACAGAATTCACTTTTTTACTAGTAGGAACTCTTTCAGTATGCCATTGCGAATAATTTGCCATAATATTATCAAGAAATTTAGTAGCTTCACCCAAAGTAATTTCCATAAAAGTACCACCCGCGGCGGAATCTAAAAGATTTCTAGAAACAAAATTTAATCCCGCATAAAAAAATTGTATGATCATCCATAAATTTAAACCATGAGTAGGGCAATTTCTTATCATTAATTTCATCCTCTCCCAAGATTGGGCAACATGTTCATGATCAAGTTGCTTAAAATTCATAATTTGATTTCTAAGGGAAATAATTTTCGTGGGAGGAAAATACTTGGTAATAAAAGCCACTTTACACCTATCCCAAGAATCGATACTATTTCGTGGTAAAGATGAAAACCAAATTTTTGCACGATCCCGTAATGAGAATGGGAATAATTTTAATTTCACAATATCATTATCCACATCTTTTTTATTTTGCATGTCACACAATTCTACGAAAGTGTTAAGATGGGATGCAGCATCTTCGTTAGGACTACCAGAAAATTGTTCTTTCATAACAAGATTTAGCAAAGCGGCATTAATATCACAAGTCTCCGCACTAGCGGCGGGAGAAGCAATCGGAGTACTAATAAAATCATTATTATTAGTATTAGAAAAATCACACAATTTTGTATTTTCTTGAGACATCGTGGCTACGCAAAGAAGATAACAAGCAAGCAAACAAGCAAACAAGAAAAAGGCAAACGGAAAATATTTTTGTATTTTTGTAAAAACTTTTTAGAAATGGAAGAGATGAAAATGAGAGGCAAATAAAATAAATGCAAGGAGATGAGAGTTTTATGCGTAGGTACTTGATAGATGTTGATGATGTCTCCCCCGCAACGGCGCTAGAAATTCTTCTTGCTACTTGTGAGCTGCGTTGGTAATTCCCTGAAGAGGAAGGGAGATGCAGTACAGTAGAGATAAGTATTTCCCTCAGTTATGAAACCAAGGTTATCAATCCAGTAGGAGAATCACGCAACACGTCGTTAGCAGCACCTCTACACAAAACAACAAATACTTGCACCCAACGCAAACAAGGGGTTGTCAATCCCTCGGCGGTAAGTTGCAAGATTAAATTGTATGTGATAGATAGATAGATTGAAACAAAAATACAAAATAAAATAAATAAACAAAAATTGCAGCAAGGTATTTTCAGGGTTTTTAATATATGATTTAGATAGACCCGGGGGCCATAGTTTTCACTAGAGGCTTCTCTCAAAAAAATAGCATACGGTGGGTAAACAAATTACTGTTGGGCAATTGATAGAAAAGCAAATAATCATGACGATATCCAAGGCAATGATCATGTATATAGGCATCACGTCCAATACAAGTAGACCGACTCCTGCCTGCATGTACTACTATTACTCCACACATCGACCGCTATCCAGCATGCATCTAGTGTATTAATTCCATAAAGAACGGAGTAACGCCTTAAGCAAGATGACATGATGTAGACAAAATAAACTCATGCATGAATAAACCCCATCTTTTTACCCTTAATAGCAATGATACATACGTGTCATGTCCCTTTCTCTCACTGGGATTGAGCACCGCATGATCGAACCCATTACAATGCACCTCTTCGCATGGCAAGATAAATCAATCTAGTTGGCCAAACCAAATCAATAGATCGGAGAAGAATTATGAAGCTATAATAATCATGCATAAAAGAGTTCAGAGAAAACTCAAATAGTATTCATGGATAATCTGATCATAAACTCACAATTCATCGGATCCCAACAAACACACCGCAAAAAGTGATTACATCGAATAGAACTCCAAGAACATCGAGGAGAACATTGTATTGAAGATCAAAAAGAGAGAAGAAGCCATCTAGCTACTAACTATGGACCCGAAGGTCTGTGGTAAACTATTCACGCATCATCGGAAGGGCAGCAAGGTTGATGTAGAGCCCCTCCGTGATCGATTCTCCCTCCGGCGGAGCACCGAAAAAGGCCTCCAGATGGGATCTCTCGAGAACAGAAACTTGCGGTGGCGGAAAAAGTATTTTGTGGACTCCCCTGTTAGTTTCCCGATTTTTGGGAATTTATAGTGGTGGAATTAGGACAAAAGGGGCAGAGGTGGGCCCACGAGGCACTGATAACCCACAAGTATAGGGGATCAATTGTAGCTTTTTCGATAAATAAGAGTGTCGAACCCAACGAGGAGCTAAAGGTAGAATTAATATTCCCTTCAAGTTCTATCGACCATCGATACAACTCTACGCGCACTTAACATTCGCTTTACCTAGAACAAGTATGAAACTATTTTGTAGGTGATCGGATAGGTTTGCAAGAATAAAACTAGAAGTACTTTGCGAGATAATAAAAGTTAGTTGTTTAGTACAAAGCTTTTTGTAACACAAGAGAATGATTTGTCCATAGGCAATCGATAACTAGACCGGTAGTCATTGTTGCAATTTTATATGAGGGAGAGGCATGAGCTAACATACTTTCCGTACTTGGATCATATGCACTTATGATTGGAACTCTAGCAAGCATCCGCAACTACCTGTCACGCCCAATATGCGATCCTATCCTCGAGGGACTCGGAGGCCCCACCAGGGATAGAAGCGCATATCGAAGATGCTTGCAAGGTGGATATCATTACATCGTACCATGTATAGAATAGATGAGGATATATACAAATACATACAGTCATCACAGGAATACATCAATACATAGCAAACACCAGACATAAGAGCAGAATCCGACTACGGATGAAACACAAACGAAAAACACGAACGACATCCACCCTGCTAGCCCAGGCTGCCGACCAGGAACCTATCCCAAGATCGACGAAGAAGAAGAACTCCAAAAGTAAACACGCATCGCTCTCACGCCAAATCATCGCATTACCTGCACCTGCATCTGTTGTTGTAGTAATCTGTGAGCCACGAGGACTCAGCAATCCCATAACCATGGGTAGCAAGACTATCAAAGCTTAATGGGTATGGAAGGGTAAGGTGGTGAGGTTGCAGCAAGCACTAAGCATTGTATGGTGGCTAACTTACGAGTACAAGAATAAGAAGAGTAAACTACGCATAACGGTCGCAATCTAGTAATGATCAAGAAGTGATCCTGAACACCTACTTACGAGTCAAACATAACCCCACCGTGTTCTCTTCCCGAACTCTCTTGAAAAGAGACGATCACGGTTACGCACGCGGTTGGTGTATTTTAATTAGAATTAGTGTCAAGTTCTCTACAATCGGAGGTTATAAATTTCCATGTCGCCACATAACCGCGGGCACGGCTTCACGAAAGATTTAACCCTGCAGGGGTGCTCCAAGTAGTCCATTATAAATTACCACACGCATCCGATGGAACATCCTCACACCATGATAACATGATGCTTACGATCAGGAATCCCGATGGACAAGCCACTCGTAACAGGTAAAACTAAACCAGCAAGACCTCCCGGTGAGCCAGATCCGTGTCTAGAGCCGCGCGCACTCTATCTACGGGCATCATTCGTCTATGCTAAGTGGACGGTAGCCAAAAGAACCCGAGTTGCCCCGAGGCGGCTCCGCCGACTGCTAGGTAGGTGGACCAACACTCATGAGGAGCACTGGCCCGGGTTGTTGATTAATTATCCACGGGGGCCGGCAGGTCCCTATGCAAGTTTTAGTTGTTATTAGGCAAATGGTAAAACCAATGTTGGGCCTTGCTGGAGAAGTTTATCCTAAAATGAATGGACAGGGGGGGTTCCCATATGCCCCACATGTGTTAGAAGCGCTCATCAAGGAACATAACACCGGTATTACGGAAACTAGGGCGGCATGAGTGGAACAAAACACTAGGCAAAAGGCCGAGCCTTCCACCCATTACAAAGTATATAGATGCATTAATTAAATAAGAGATAATGTGATATCCCATGATATCCATGTCCCAACATGGAACAACCTGCAACTGCACCTGCAACTAGCAACGCTATAAGAGGGGCTGAGCAAGGCGGTAACATAGCCAAACAACGGTTTGCTGGGTAAGGATGGTTAGAGGCTGTATCATGGCATATGGGAGGCTGACATATATGTGGTAGGAAGCGCGACATAGCGGTAGCAACGAGACAACTAGCAAGCAAAGATAGTAGAGATATCCAAGGTCATGATCATCTTGCCTGAAATCCCGCTAGGAAGAAGAACGAGTCCATGAAGAAGACGAACCAACGTAGTAGAACGAATCCTCACAATCGCAATGAAACCGGATCTATCGAGAAGAAGCACAACCGGAAAGAAGCAAACAACATGGTAAACACACAAGCATAAACATGGCATGATGCACAATCAAATATGATGCATGACAAGATTAAATGTTGTTAAACATGGCAAGGGATGAAGCATAAACAATCCATACAACTAGGCAAATTTAAATGAGGCCGGAAACACAAATAACAATTCCGGAAGGTCCCCATATGCAAATTTCGAAATTGGTACTGATCTGAATTAAACACAATGTTAAAGTTGTTAAACATCAATTTAACATGCATCATGATGATCTACACATTTTTCTAATCAAGTTACATATGTAGATCATTTAATTCGGAGCTACGGTCTAGAAGATATGAGCTAAACAAGTTTAACATGGCAATAATGCAAAATGCATGCAAACATCAACCACAAATACTCTAATCAAGGATGCAACATGACAATATGAATCTACACACAAATCTAAGCAAGTTTCATATAGGGCATGATCAAAACGGAGCAACGGTTCAACGATTACAATCAACACAAGGTATAATAGCAATCTGCCACAAAACAGCAACACAACACTTTGCTAACATCAAGACAGCAAGCTACAGTAACATGATGGGCACAAACTTGATATGCACTTGAAATAGACATGATATACTCCAATTTATCTTAAAGCTTCTGGTTCATAGGCATCAAGGTTAAGTCAATATGATCCATGCAAAATGCAATGTTCTGCTAAACAGGGCATATACATGAGCAGAGTTAATATGATGGCAACTTGAGAGCAAGAAAGAGTCATGCTACAGCAAGACTACATAGCAACCAAGGGCATGGCATCAAATTACACATTGCATAGACCATATCACATGAGCTATAGATTAGTGGCAACCATCAAGCAAAGTTGGCAAGTTTTATCACAGACAGCTTTTACTCAGAACAGCAACATTAACTAGGCATGTTTACAAGCTCATGGCACTCACATCAAGGCATATCATGGCATGAAATAAATACTATCAGCAAGAAGACATGAAAATGCTCCAAATTCATGTTGATAAGTTGCGTATATGGTGCATGTATTAAATCACACAAAAATGACAAAGTGACAAATATCAACAGTTTCTGCAGTAACATCATGAGGCACTTTTTCAACAGAGATTATGACATTTATATGACTCCTAAAATGAATGCAAATTACACCATCAGGTAGAGCATGAAGAGTAGATCATTTTTCATATAAAGTTCATCTCCATCCGACAAACATGCACAAAGATACCATCATCACAAAATGCATACATGATGCTGAAAAATCTGAGTACCCAGCGCGAAAACGGGATGGTGCGGTTCCGAATCATGTTTGGCTCACGGGATCCGGGATGAGCCAGATCTAGGACGGAAGTGGACGGAGGGATCCAGGTCAAAGGTTGAAGAAGGCCATGGCATTTGGCGGCGCTCGGGCTCCGGCGACGCGGGGAGATTGCGTGGAGGCGCGGATCCGGACGTGGGGAATCCATTCCCGGCGACGAGGAGGCCTGGGGCGGCGCGGACGTGGAGATCGGGGTGGCCATTGAGCTCCTGCGAGGTTCGTTCCAGAGAGAGAGAGAGAGATCGTGAGAAAGAGAGAGGAGGGAAGAAGAGGCAAGGCGACGAGGGAGAGGGCAGTGGACCGGCCTGCTGGTTGTCGGAGACGCGACGTCGGGGCCCGGCGAGGTCGCCGGCTGGTGGTGGCATGCCAGAGGGGCGGGGTTACGGGAGGCGGAGGAGCTCAAGCTCGAGGGGCTCCTCCCCTCGATCCAGATCGACGCGAGGATGATGGTGGACGGGCGGCGGGTCGGCTCGGGCCTGCACGGGTCTGCGATGGGCCTGGCGGGCCGCGTGGTGGCTAGGTGGAAGACAGGGGTACTGTGCAGGTGGCGGTTGGCTGGTAGCGGCGTGCCAAGTGGCGGCGGGGCAGTGGGGAAGAAGGCTAGGGCTAGGGTTTTCCAGATTAGGCAGGGGGTAGGCTTCCTTATATAGCAGGAGGGGGATTGAGGGGGTTTAGGGGTGTTTCAGAGTCCTCCGATCGTGATCCGACGGTCCGAAACGGAGGGGGTTAGCTGGTGGGTCTAGTGGGCTGTGTAGAGGGGATTGGGCCAAGAAGAGAGGGGGGATGGCAGCCCGGCACAGTTTTCGGAACACCAAAAACGTCCGACGTTTGACCGGCTATAGTGCCGCTATAGGTTATCCGTTGGGGCATCAAACGACCTCCGAATGGAACGAAATTTTGCAGGCGGTCTACCTACAACATAATAAGACCGCACGCCAACTTCCAACCCATTCCGAGAACATTTCTATCCCACTTATAAAATAATATTTCGGAGGTGCCGCGGGCGCGTGCGAGTGTGGTTGGACTCAGAACGGACAACGGAAAGAACGGGGAGAACGACAACTACGAATGGATGCAAATTTTGAAAAGAATGATGGCATGGAGTGCCGATGCAATGCGAATGATGCGATGATGAATGCAACAAACAAATGAATCACACAGCAACGACGGAAAATAAATGGAAGGCATCTGGAGCATCGGTCTCGGGGCGTCACAACTCTCCCCCACTAACAGAAGATCTCGACCCGAGATCTTAGGAAGGAAACAGAAGGGGAAGAGGAAGATGAAAACAAAGTTGCTTCTTTGACAAACGAGTGAAACCAAAGAACCTTGAGAGGTTGCAAAGAGTTGAAGAATGGCTTGAGGAACAAGTAAGAATTCTAAACCACTATGGTTGAAACGAGATAGATAAGGAATGAGAACAAAATAGAATTTGGGCAGCACTCTGGTAGAAAAGAGAATCAAAGCTTGATAAGAAGAAAAGGACTTGAAAAGAGGGCACAACACTCTGGTAAAATGGATAAGTAAGGAAACAACATGATCTTTGCGAAATAAGATAATGGGTCGAAGAGAGAAACACCACAATGCCTCCGGAACGAAAGAATAGAAGCTAAATCATTGGAAAGAAAAGAACGGAGAAGCAAATGACAACTTCTACCACAATTGAATTTGAAAATCATCCTTACAACGATAGAATGAACGGAGTTGTTGCAAAATAAACAACGAAAAGAATAAGCTTGTTGTGGGCTTATGGAAAACATCTCAAAATTATGAGGTGACAACCAGCCACTAACGGAAACAACTGATTGCTTGAGATCTCGAAGAGATGAAAACCTCTTTCACCGAGAAGAGAAGGAGAAGCTTGGATCATTGATAAGCACCACAAGTAGCAACAATCCTTAGGAAAATGCTTTAGGTGAAATCGATACCAAGATAACTCCAACGAATAGATTGATGGGTTGAAAAGGATCTCCTGAACGAAGGGAAAAATGATGGGTTTAAATATCTCATTCCTGACAACTTGTGAATCATGAAACACGAAGGGACATTGTCAAGAAATACATAACACCACCTCAAAAGACAAGGGAGAAGGAATTGCACTTTGAAATGCAAGACGAAGAATACTTGAGCTCCAACAAGAATCTTGAAGAACACTTCGAGAATGAATTAAATCCTTGACGAACCACCATGAAGAACTCTAGTAAACAAAAGGATGATAGAAACGAAGGTTGAAAAGAACAAGATAAAGTCTTGCAATGATTTAGATGGAGCTTTGTGACGAGATAATGAGAAAACTTGGAACTCCAGAAAAGAAAATATGAACAGCTAGAACCAAGAATTGATATCAAGAACGATCTTCGGAAGAAGGAATTAAATCACCTCGATGAAATAAAATAAGAATTATTTCATGCATACCCTTCATCAACTTAAATTGATGACAAGTAACGGATTGGCATGCCACTTATTCTTCTTGAAAAGATTGAAGAGAGATATATCACAAACTTGGGAAGGTCTTCAATGAACCACCGGTAGAATTTAAAAAGAACGAATGAATTGATACGATAACAAGGAAGAGGAATGTTGAATGAACCGCCGTAAGAATTGAAAATGAACGAAGAAAAGAGAACGAATCACCGAGAAGAATTAGAAAACGAGCGAGGATACTTGAGGAAAATTAATTACAAGAGAACGAAGCGATCACAAGCTTATTGGAGAATACTTGAACGATGCACCAGAAGAATTTGAGAACGAGAGATGAGACGTTGAGAATGAAGAATTCTTCTGAAATAATGGCCTTTGGAGAATCAAAGTTGGAAAGAACTCATGAAATGCTCCGGATGGGTATGAAAAGAATTTCTCACAATCGAAAACAATTGTGAGGATGGCATGAAGCTAGAACCACGAATCTTCAAGAGAATGGATGAGAGAAATTCTTTTTTGGTCTTCCAATGCTGAGAATGACGACGAGGAACACCACCAAAATTGTTGAGACACTCCGGAACAATGAAGAATAGTAAGTTTGAGCCAAAGATGACAAGAATTTGGAAGTGCTCTTGGAGAAGGCAATTGACTGATGGAATCCATTCTTATGTCAAACTTTGAAAGAATTTGGGAATATCACCGGAAAAAATAGAAGAGCCAGGTAAGATCCTGGAAGAAACCTGTGGGTTAGGGCCCACTCAAAAGAAACACCGTTGGAATGACTGCTTGAAATAGGAATTGCACCGGTTGAATTAAATGGCTTGAGAGAAATAACAACCTCAAAATAGCTCGAACGGATCTTGAATGGAAACACGAGTCTTCTGGGATAATTTCTTCGCACCGAAAAAGAATAGAGAGGTGAATAAACAAGAGAGGCTTGAATAAGAATTTCCAACATGGGAAAGCATGTGAACAAAAGAAAAGGATATGATCAACACTGAGAGCTTGAATTTAGACCACCGGAGAAGAAAACGAGAACGAAGAATGATGAACTTGTAGCTCCTGAGCATCTTCATGAGAATCATTGGTTAAGAACATTGAAGAAAAAGAATGGAAAGACTTCTCACGAATAAAATGGATACTTGATTTAGGAATTTTTACTCTGTGAAGAAAAAGGGTGGGACAAGAAAAACAACTTAGGACGGATGAAATGAACTCCGTTGAGAAAACTGAGAATTGATCTTGCGAACGTTGAAAGGATCGGATTAATTCGAGGAGAAGCACGTTGGTTGAAAAAGAATTGTCCTGACAATCTCGATGATCAAAAGGATTAGCACTCCCATAGAAATATGAGAACGCCGCTTAGGAAAGGTATGGAATCAACACTTGACTTTGAAGCAACTCGAATACCACAACTCAAAACAAAACAAAGGATTTGGCTTGTTGGATAAGCCGGAACAAACATATGATAGACCCATATCGTATCATGTGTCTATTGGAAAAGATATTCTAGGTAATACTTGAATTCCCACCTAAGAACTCCCGAAACTTCTTGGTTATAAGATCAGGTTGCGGATATGGGAACCTACTCAGCACACAACAACAATAATATCCTAATCAGCTGCAACCAATCCGCAACCTTCACACACGACCAAGAAACTTCGCAAATCCGTGTACCTCAGACCTTCGAAAGCACAGCGATACTAGTCATAGTGGATCATCCGCGCTATCTCCACCAGTACTGGGGAAAAGTCACGGCACTATTTGCCACCACAAAAAGTATAGAAGAGTTTCGATGTCGGCGTCCTCTGGTATTCTCGGAACCGAAACGATAGCGAGTGTGACAAAACCCCTTGGAGCTCAACTCCCCGGGTCCAATCCATATGGTCAGGAGGCACCAAGAACAGAGTCACGTCACACCGATATCGCAACCATTACAACAATACCCGCGTGATCCTAAAAAAAAATTTGAGTGAGAAGAGGTAGTAGAATCAAAACACCTACGTCAAGATTCCTCACCAGAACGACGAAGGGGATAAGGAGTAAAAAGAATTCCTACTCTCCGATATATAACTAGGACTCAAAATAGTTTTCTTCTAGACTCGTCAGCGGTTCGATCAATCAAGGGGGCTCCTATGGTCGGTCGAGGCTCTGATACCAACTTGTCACGCCCAATATGCGATCCTATCCTCGAGGGACTCGGAGGCCCCACCAGGGATAGAAGCGCATATCGAAGACGCTTGCAAGGTGGATATCATTACATCGTACCATGTACAGAATAGATGGGGATACATACAAATACATACAGTCATCACAGGAATACATCAATACATAGCAAACACCAAACATAAGAGCAGAATCTGACTACGGATGAAACACAAACGAAAAACACGAACAACATCCACCCTGCTAGCCCAGGCTGCCGACCAGGAACCTATCCCAAGATCGACGAAGAAGAAGAGCTCCAAAAGCAAACGCGCATCGCTCTCACGCCAAATCATCGGATTACCCACACCTGCATCTGTTGTTGTAGTAATCTGTGAGCCACGAGGACTCAGCAATCCCATAACCATGGGTAGAAAGACTATCAAAGCTTAATGGGTATGGAAGGGTAAGGTGGTGAGGTTGCAGCAAGCACAAAGCATTGTATGGTGGCTAACTTACGAGTACAAGAATAAGAAGAGTAAACTACGCATAACGGTCGCAATCTAGTAATGATCAAGAAGTGATCCTGAACACCTACTTACGAGTCAAACATAACCCCACCGTGTTCTCTTCCCGAACTCTCTCGAAAAGAGACGATCATGGTTACGCACGTGGTTGGTGTATTTTAATTAGAATTAGTGTCAAGTTCTCTACAACCGGAGGTTATAAATTTCCAAGTCGCCACATAATCGCGGGCATGGCTTCGCGAAAGATTTAACCCTGCAGGGGTGCTCCAAGTAGTCCATTATAAATTACCACACGCATCCGATGGAACATCCTCACACCATGATAACATGATGCTTACGATAAGGAATCCCGGTGGACAAGCCACTCGTAACAGGTAAAACTAAAGCAACAAGACCTCCCGGTGAGCCAGATCCGTGTCTAGAGCCGCACGCACTCTATCTACGGGCATCATCCGTCTATGCTAAGTGGACGGTAGCCAAAAGAACCCGAGTTGCCCCGAGGCGGCTCCGCCGACTGCTAGGTAGGTGGACCAACACTCATGAGGAGCACTGGCCCGGGTTGTTGATTAATTATCCACGGGGGCCGGCAGGTCCCTATGCAAGTTTTAGTTGTTATTAGGCAAATGGTAAAACCAATGTTGGGCCTTGCTGGAGAAGTTTATCCTAAAACGAATGGATAGGGGGGTTCCCATATGCCCCACATGTGTTAGAAGCGCTCATCAAGGAACATAACACCGGTATTACGGAAACTAGGGCGGCATGAGTGGAACAAAACACTAGGCAAAAGGCCGAGCCTTCCACCCATTACAAAGTATATAGATGCATTAATTAAATAAGAGATAATGTGATATCCCATGATATCCATGTCCCAACATGGAACAACCTGCAACTGCACCTGCAACTAGCAACGCTATAAGAGGGGCTGAGCAAGGCGGTAACATAGCCAAACAACGGTTTGCTGGGTAAGGATGGTTAGAGGCTGTATCATGGCATATGGGAGGCTGGCATATATGTTGTAGGAAGCGCGACATAGCGGTAGCAACAAGACAACTAGCAAGCAAAGATAGTAGAGATATCCAAGGTCATGATCATCTTGCCTGAAATCCCGCTAGGAAGAAGAACGAGTCCATGAAGAAGACGAACCAACGTAGTAGAACAAATCCTCACAATCGCAATGAAACCGGATCTATCGAGAAGAAGCACAACCGGAAAGAAGCAAACAACATGGTAAACACACAAGCATAAACATGGCATGATGCACAATCAAATATGATGCATGACAAGATTAAATGTTGTTAAACATGGCAAGGGATGAAGCATAAACAATCCATACAACTAGGCAAATTTAAATGAGGCCGGAAACACAAATAACAATTCCGGAAGGTCCCCATATGCAAATTTCGAAATTGGTACTGATCTGAATTAAACACAATGTTAAAGTTGTTAAACAGCAAGTTAACATGCATCATGATGATCTACACGTTTTTCTATCATGTTACATATGTAGATCATTTAATTCGGAGCTACGGTCTAGAAGATATGAGCTAAACAAGTTTAACATGGCAATAATACAAAATGCATGCAAACATCAACCACAAACACTCTAATCAAGGATGAAACATGAAAATATGAGTCTACACACAAATCTAAGCAAGTTTCATATAGGGCATGATCAAAACGGAGCAACGGTTCAACGATTACAATCAACACAAGGTATAATAGCAATCTGCCCCAAAACAGCAACATAGCACTTTGCCAACATCAAAACAGCAAGCTACAGTAACATGATGGGCACAAACTTGATATGCACTTGAAATAGACATGATATACTCCAATTTATCTTAAAGCTTCTGGTTCATAGGCATCAAGGTTAAGTCAATATGATCCATGCAAAATGCAATGTTCTGCTAAACAGGGCATATACATGAGCAGAGTTAATATGATGGCAACTTGAGAGCAAGAAAGAGTCATGCTACAGCAAGACTACAGAGCAACCAAGGGCATGGCATCAAAGTACATATTGCATAGACCAAATCACATGAAGGAATCCTATGCATATGAGCTATAGATTAGTGGCAACCATCAAGCAAAGTTGGCAAGTTTTATCATAGACAGCTTTTACTCAGAACAGCAACATTAACTAGGCATGTTTACAAGCTCATGGCACTCACATCAAGGCATATCATGGCATGAAATAAATACTATCAGCAAGAAGACATGAAAATGCTCCAAATTCATGTTGACAAGTTGCGTATATGGTGCATGTATTAAATCACACAAAAATGACAAAGTGACATATTAACTGTTTCTGCAGTAACATCATGAGGCACTTTTGCAACAGAGATTATGACATGTAGATGACTCCTAAAATGAATGCAAATTACACCATCAGGTAGAGCACGAAGAATAGATCATTTTTCATATAAAGTTCATCTCCATCCGACAAACATGCACAAAGATACCATCATCACAAAATGCATACATGATGCTGAAAAATATGAGTACCCAGCGCGAAAACGGGATGGTGTGGTTCCGAATTGTGTTTGGCTCACGGGATCCGGGACGAGCCAGATCTGGGACGGAAGTGGACGGAGGGATCCAGGTCGAAGGTTGCAGAAGGCCAAGGCATTTGGCGGCGCTCGGGCTCCGGCGATGCGGGGAGAGTGCGTGGAGGCGCGGATCCGGACGTGGGGAATCCATTCCCGGCGACGAGGAGGCCTGGGGCGGCGCGGACGTGGAGATCGGGGCGGCCATGGTGCTCCTACGAGGTTCGTTCCAGAGAGAGAGAGAGAGATCGTGAGAAAGAGAGAGGAGGGAAGAAGAGGCAAGGCGACGAGGGAGAGGGCAGCGGACCGGCCTGCTGGTCGTCGGAGACGCGACGTCGGGGCCCGGCGAGGTCGCCGGCCGGTGGCGGCATGCCAGAGGCGCGGGGTTACGGGAGGCGGAGGAGCTCAGGCTCGAGGGGCTCCTCCCCTCGATCCAGATCGACGCGAGGACGACGGTGGACGGGCGGCGGGTCGGCTCGGGCCCGCGCGGGTCTGCGATGGGCCTGGCAGGCCGCGTGGTGGCTAGGTGGAAGATAGGGGTACTGTGCAGGCAGCGGCTGGCAGGTATCGGCGCGCCAAGTGGCGGCGGGGCAGTGGGGAAGAAGGCTAGGGCTAGGGTTTTCCAGATTAGGCAGGGGGTAGGCTCCCTTATATATCAAGAGGGGGATTGAGGGGGTTTAGGGGTGTTTCAGAGTCCTCCGATCGTGATCCGATGGTCCGAAATAGAGGGGGTTAGCTGGTGGGTCTAGAGGGCTATGTAGAGGGGATTGGGCCAAGAAGAGAGGGAAGATGGCAGCCCGGCACGGTTTTCAGATCACCAAAAACGTCCAACGTTTGACCGGCTATAGTGCCGCTATAGGTTATCCGTTGGGGCATCAAACGACCTCCGAATGGAACGAAATTTTGCAGGCGGTCTACCTACAACATAATAAGACCGCACGCCAACTTCCAACCCATTCCGAGAACATTTTTATCCCACTTATAAAATAATATTTCGGAGGTGCCGCGGGCGCGTGCGAGTGTGGTTGGACTCAGAACGGACAACGAAAAGAACGGGGAGAACGACAACTACGAACGGATGCAAATTTTGAAAAGAATGACGGCATGGAGTGCTGATGCAATGCAAATGATGCAATGATGAATGCAACAAACAAATGAATCACACAGCAACGACGGAAAATAAATGGAAGGCATCTGGAGCATCGGTCTCGGGGCGTCACACTACCAAAGATCATTAAGGTAAAACCCAACCATAGCATTAAGTATAAAGTCCTCTTTACTCCCATACGCAACAACCCCCTTACTTGGGTGTAAGCTTTTGTCACTCTAGCCGCTCACCATGAGAGAATTATGAATGTATTGCAAACCCTACAGTGGGAATCCCCCATGTGTGCGTGGCACGGAAGGCACCATAGGACAGCACCAAAATAAAATGTACAACTCAAACCAATCACGATCATCAATCAACCCATAGGACAAAACGAATCTACTCAAACATCATAGGATGGCCACAAATCATTGGATAATAATATGTAGCTTTAAGCACCATGTTTAA
Organism: Elymus sibiricus; assembly: GCA_039707655.1. NCBI lineage: Eukaryota > Viridiplantae > Streptophyta > Magnoliopsida > Poales > Poaceae > Elymus > Elymus sibiricus. Next base: position 337,500,803 of record CM077666.1, read on the forward strand.
GTAGAGATTACAGCGGGGAGAAGAGGTGTTACACCATTGCATAGAGGGGGAGAGAGTTGGTGGTGACGGCGGCGAAGTTGTTGGTGTAGATTGTCGTCACGATGATTGCCCCGGCAGCATTCTGGCACCACCGGGAGAGAGGGGGAGAGAGCAGCAACCGACCTACGAGGGCCTCAGGAGGCACCACGGCGCGCCGGGCCCCCCTGGCGTGCCCTGGTGCCTCGTGGGGCCCACGAGCACCGCCTTGCGTTGATTCCACCTCCCAAAAATCACATATATTCCAAAATAAGTCTCCGTAAAATTTTATTGCATTTGGACTTCGTTTGATATGGATTTTCTGTGAAACAAAAAACAAGCAGAAAACAGGAACTGGCACTGGGCACTGGATCAATATGTTAGTCCCAAAAAATAATATAAAATGTTGCCAAAAGTATGTGGAAATTGTAGGATATTGGCATGAAACAATCAAAAATTATAGATACGAAGGAGACGTATCAGCATCCCCAAGCTTAATTCCTACTCGTCCTCGAGTAGGTAAATGATAAAAAAGATAATTTTTGATGTGGAATGCCACCTAGCATAATCTTGATCATATAGTTTAATCATGGCATGAATATTAAGACACGAGTGATTCAAAGCAATAGTCTATAATTTGACGTAAAAACATCAATACTTAGGCATCCCAACAAACAATCATGCCTTTCAGAATAAAAATGCTAAAGAACGCTATCCCTACAAAATCATATAGCCTTGTCATGCTCCATCTTCTTAACACAAAATATAAATCATGTACTACCCCGGTGTCAGCCAAGCAATTGGTTCATACTTTTTAACGCGCTTCAGCCTTTTCAACCCCCATGCAATACAGGAGCGCAAGCCATGGATATAGCACTATGGGTGGAATAGAATGCGGTGGTAGAGATTAATATGGAGAAGACCAAAAAGGAAGAAAGTCTCACATCGACGCGGCTAATCAACGGGCTATGGAGATGCCCATCAATTGATGTCAATGCGAGGAGTAGGGATTGCCATGCAACGGATGCACTAAGCGCTATAAGTGTATGAAAGCTCAAACTGAAACTAAGTGGGTGTGCATCCAACTTGCTTGCTCAAGACCTCGGGCAATTGAGGAAGCCCATCATCGGAATATACAACCCAAGTTCTATAATGAAAATTCCCACTAGTGTATGAAAATGAAAGCATAGGAGACTCTCTATATGAAAAACAAGGTGCTACTCTGAAGCACAAGTGTGGTAAAGGATAGTAACATTGCCCCTTCTCTCTTTTTCTCTCATTTCATTTTTTTTGTTTTCTCTTTTTTTTCCTTTTTTTCTTTTTTTTCTTTCTTCTTTTTTTTCTTGGGCTCTTTTTGGCCTCTCTTTTTTCCCTTTTTTTATTTTGCCCAAAGTCTCATTCCGACTTGTAGGGGAATCATAGTCTCCATCATCCTTTCCTCACTGGGACAATGCTCTAATAATGAATAATGATGATCATCACACTTCTATTTACTTACAACTCAAAAAATTACAACTTGATACTAGAACAAAGTATGACTCTATATGAATGCCTCTGGCAGTGTACCAGGATGTGCAATGATCTAGCGTAGCAAAGATATCAAAAAATAGACAAGCCATGAAAATATCATGCTAGCTATATTACGATCATGCAAAGCAATATGACAATGAATGCTCAAGTCATGTATATGATGATGATGGAAGTTGCATGGCGATATATCTCGGAATGGCTATGTAAATGCCATAATAGGTAGGTATGGTGGCTGTTTTGAGGAAGATATAATGAGGCTTATGTGTGATAGAGCGTATCATATCATGGGGTTTGGATGCACTGGCGAAGTTTGCACCGACTCTCGAGGTGAGAAAGGGCAATGCACGGTACCGAAGAGGCTAGCAAATTGCGGAAAGGTAAGAGTGTGTATAATCCATGGACTCACATTAGTCATAAAGAACTCACATACTTATTGCGAAAGTTTATTAGCCCTCGAAGCAAAGTACTACTACGCATGCCCCTAGGGGGGGAGGTTGGTAGGAGTTAACCATTGCGCGCCCCCGACCTCCACGCAAAGGAAGACAATCAATAATAAATCATGCTCCAACTTCTTAGCATAACGAGAGACTATACGTGCATGCTTCGGGAATCACAAACCTTAACACCAATATTCCTACTAAACCACAATCATTTACTAGTACCTCCCACATATTACCATCTGTATATCGCAAAACTATTGCAAGCAATCAAACATATCATATTCAATGATCTTCAAGGTTTATGTAGGATTTTCTGACTAACCATGTGAATGACCAATTCCTATTGACTCTCTAAATAGATATAAGTGAAGCAAGAGAGTTTAATTATTTCTACAAAAGACCATGCTCTAACAAATATAAGTGAAGCAAAAGAGCATTCTATAAATAACGGTTTTCTATGAAGAGAAACAGGCATCCAAACTTCAAATGATATAAGTGAAGCACATGAAGCATTCTATAAAGCCATACTCAAAAGATATAAGTGCTGTACAAAGAGCATTCTGTAAATCAACCAAGGACTATCTCATACCAGCATGGTGCATAAAAGAAAAGGGAAAAATAAACACAAAAGACGCTCTAAGAATTTACGCATATCATGTGAACAAAACAAAAACCGAGACATACCGATAATTGTTGAATAAAGATGGGATGCCTTCCGGGGCATCCCCAAGCTTAGACGCTTGAGTCTCCTTGAATATTTACTTGGGGTGCCTTGGGCATACCCAAGCTTTAGCTCTTGCCTCTCCTCATTCTTCTCATATCAATATCTCCTCGATCTTTGAACACTTCATCCACACAAAACTTAACAAAACCTTCGTGAGATCCGTTAGTATAATAAAGCAAATCACTACTTTAAGTACTATTGCAAACCCATTCATATTTTATTTTTGCATTGTACCTACTGTATTCTAACTTCTCCATGGCTTATACCTTCCGATACAATCCATAGTTTTATCAAAACAAGCAAAACAATGCATCAAAAACAGAATCTGTCAAAAAAAGAACAGTCTGTAGTAATCTGAACATTGACCATAATTCTGTAACTCCAAAAATTCTGAAAAATTAGGAAAAAATAAAAAATTTGCATAGAAGTGCTGTGTAAAAATTTCAGAATTTTTGCACGTTCCAGTAAAAAATGTAAATTCATGCACTACAGCAAAAGTTTCTGTTTTTGCACCGCACACACCAAACAAGCAATTTAAACATCCTAACGGTAAATCTTGGCACATTATTTTTATAATACAATGGATTGTACAAGGGGATAATTATTTTTGTTGAAAAGTTTCTGTAATTAAAGATTTGCAAAGTTTCCATGGGCATGAACAAAGTTCAAGGAGCTCCCCCACTTCAACGGTGCTCGTCTTTCTTAATTTCACTTTCCTTTTTGAAAAGTTTTAGGTTCCCCTCTATATTTTTTTTGTTTTTATACTTTATAAAAGCACTCAACATAAATAAATGTCTCTCTAAAACTTCCGGGTTGTCTCCCAGGCAGCGCTTTCTTTAAAGCCATTAAGCTAGGCATAAAGTGCTCAAGTAATGGATCCACCCGGATCCCAAGGTATATCAAAGCCAATTTTAATTAACAATGATTTGTATTTTAGTAGTGAGCACAAAGCAACATATATCATGCAATGACGAAGTCTAACTCTCTTCCTATGCATCGGCATGTCATAAAAGAACAATTCATGCACATCAAGTAAAGGCCAATGCATAGTATAAACAGTTTCTTGTAATTTTATCGTATTGGAAACATAGAGAGGCGAAGATGTAGTTCCTCTCTCATAATAATTGCAATTAGGAGCAGCAAGCACATGCATATTATATCCATCAAAATTATCATGTGCAATAGTAAAACGCAACCCATCAATATAATCCTTAATAAGAGCAAACTTCTCCGATATAGTGTAGTTGGGAGAATTCAAAAAGATAATAGGACTATCATGTGTGGGTGCAATAGCAACTATTTCATTCTTAACATAAGGAACTATAGCAAGTTCATCTCCATAAGCATAATCCATATTGGCATCATGGTCACAATCATAGCAAGCATCAATTTCATCAAAAAGGGATATTTCAAACGAATCACAGGGATCATAGCATTCATCATTCGGTAAGCACGAAGGGAAATTAAACAATGTATGAGATAAAGAGTTACTCTCATCAAAAGGTGGGCACGGGTGATCAATCCGCTCTTCCTCCTTTTGTTCTTCACTCTCCTCCTCAATTTTTTCATCTAATGAGCTCACAGTGTCATCATTTTCTTCTTCCATAGGAGCCTGCAAAATATTAGTCTCTTCTTGGACAGTGGAGACTTTCTCAAACTCATTATTATCGGCATTGTATTTGTAATTCTCATAGCAATATTTAAGTATAGAAAAATTTTCAGATCTGTAGACAGCATCATCACAATCTTCATACTTTTCAAACAAAGATTCAATTTCATAAGCACCCTTAAAAGCAACAAATTCTTCTATTCGTTCCACATCATAGTAATCATATATACCATTAGCATAAGAAGCCAAGGTTTCATTATCATTAAATTCACATGAAAAGGGAAGGTGTGGAGCCTTCATCCTAGAGCAGCAAGTATAATCATATCTTAAGCACAAATTTCGAGCATACCAATGCAAATAATAAATTTGATCCCATAAGAGTTTTCCTTTTTGAGACAAGCTATAATCCCTAAAGTATTCCCGTTGATCCAAAGTAACTCCCATTATCAAGTTGAATGGAGTTTTATCAGGATTATCAAAGTAGTATTTAATGTTTTCCACATAACGAGCATCGAGGGTTTTAGGACGTTCCCCATCTCTAGGAGTAGCAAGTACAACTAATTTTTTTGGTATTTCGTGTTCGATATCCATAACTAAAGATATAAAACAACTTAGAACAGAAAATAAAATCTACTTAGTGATAAAGCAAACAAGCACACACGAGAATATCAACCCCATGCTATTGCTCCCTGGCAACGGCGCCCGAAAAAGGTCTTGATAACCCACAAGTATAGGGGATCAATTGTAGCTTTTTCGATAAATAAGAGTGTCGAACCAAACGAGGAGTTAAAGGTGGAATTAATATTCCCTTCAAGTTCTATCGACCATCGATACAACTCTACGCGCACTTAACGTTCGCTTTACCTAGAACAAGTATGAAACTATTTTGTAGGTGATAGGATAGGTTTGCAAGAATAAAACTAGAAGTACTTTGTGAGATAATAAAAGTTAGTTGTTTAGTAGAAAGCTTTTTGTAACACAAGAGAATGATTTGTCCATAGGCAATCGATAACTAGACCGTTAGTCATTGTTGCAATTTTATATGAGGGAGAGGCATGAGCAACCATACTTTCCGTACTTGGATCATATGCACTTCTGATTGGAACTCTAGCAAGCATCCGCAACTACCAAAGATCATTAAGGTAAAACCCAACCATAGCATTAAGTATAAAGTCCTCTTTACTCCCATACGCAACAACCCCCTTACTCGGGTGTAAGCTTCTGTCACTCTAGCCGCCCACCATAAGAGAATTATGAACGTATTGCAAACCCTACAGCGGGAATCCCCCACGTGTGCGCGGCACGGAAGGCACCATAGGACAGCACCAAAATAAAACGTACAACTCAAACCAATCACGATCATCAATCAATCCATAGGACAAAACGAATCTACTCAAACATCATAGGATGGCCACAAATCATTGGATAATAATATGTAGCATTAAGCACCATGTTTAAGTAGAGATTACAGCGGGGAGAAGAGGTGTTACACCGCTGCATAGAGGGGGAGAGAGTTGGTGGTGACGGCGGCAAAGTTGTTGGTGTAGATTGCCATCACGATGATTGCCCCGGCAGCGTTCCGGCGCCACCGGGAGAGAGGGGGAGAGAGCCCCCTCCTTCTTCTTCTTCTTTCTTGGCCTCCCCCTAGATGGGAGGAGAGTTTCCCCTCTGGTCCATGGCCGCCATGGCGGCGGAGGGGCAGGAGCCCCTCCGAGATTGGATCTCTCTCTCTCTGTTCTCTTCTGTTTCACGCTCCTGTTTTCTGGCCCTTCACCATTTCTTAAATTCCCGGAGATTCGTAACTCGGATTGCGCTGAAATTTTAACACGATTTTTTTCCAGATATTAGCTTCCTTGCGGCTGAAGAAGGGCACCAACCGACCTACGAGGGCCTCACGAGGCACCACGGCATGCCGGCCCCCCTGGCGCGCCCTGGTGCCTCGTGGGGCCCACGAGCACCGCCTTGCATTGATTCCACCTCCCAAAAATCACATATATTCCAAAATAATTCTCCGTAAAATTTTATTGCATTTGGACTTTGTTTGATATGGATTTTTTGTGAAACAAAAAACAAGCAGAAAACAGGAACTAGCACTGGGCACTGGATCAATATGTTAGTCCCAAAATATAATATAAAATGTTGCCAAAAGTATGTGGAAATTGTAGGATATTGGCATGAAACAATCAAAAATTATAGATACGACGGAGACGTATCAGGCACCAGGGCGCGCCCTGGAGGCTCGTGGCCACCTCCTGGGTCTTCTGGCCTCCTCCCGAAGCTTCTAGTGTTTGTTATGTCCAGAAAAAAATCTCCAAAAAGTTTCGTGGCATTTGGACTTCGTTTGGTACTGATATTCTGGAAAATCAAAAATAGGCAAAAAACAGCAACTGGCACTGAGCACTAAGTTAATAGGTTAGTCCCAAAAAATGACATATAATTGCTGTAAATGTATATAAAAACATCCAAGATTGATAATATAATAGCATGGAACAATCAAAAATTATAGATACGTTGGAGACGTATCACAAACCAAGGACCATGGCAGCCCTAACCTCACACATGACCCGCTTTTGCACAGGAGAGGACAGTTGGCTGGCCTGCAGCACACACGACGGCGAGGCGGGGACCTCGGAGACTCGCGACACCAATGGCAAGCCTAAGCGCAACAAAAATAAGCGCATGCATAGAAACAGCGGAAGCGACACAGAAGACGCAGTAGTCAATGCAGGCTTCACCGGACCTCGATCCGGACAGAAAAGAAAGCCCTTTAAAGGGAGCAAGGATGGACTGAGCCAGCTCGACAAGATCCTGGATCGACCGTGCCAAATTCATGGCACTCAAGACAAACCAGCAACCCACACTAACAGGAATTGCTGGGTCTTTAAGCAGGCAGGAAAGATAGCGACAGAGGGTCAAAATAAAACCCAAAATCACAGTGAAGACGAGGATGAACCTCGGCGGCCAAACAATGGAGACCAAAAGAAGTTTCCTAATGAGGTAACAGAGGTAAACATGATTTACGTTACCCACATCCCTAAAAGGGAGAGGAAGTGCGTACTTCAGGACATCTACGCGTTAGAGCCCGTGGCCCCAAAGTACAATCCATGGTCGGCTTACCCGATCACCTTCGACAAACACGACCATCCGACAAGCATCGGGCATGGCGGATCGGCCGCACTCGTCCTGGACCTGATCGTTGACGGTTTTCATCTGACGCGCATCCTTATTGACGGAGGGAGCAACCTCAACTTGATATATGAGGACACAGTAAGGAAGATGGGGATTGGCTCATCTCGGATTAAGCCTAGCAGCACCACCTTTAAAGGTGTAATACCAGGGGTCGAGGCTCGCTGCACCGAACTGTGTCCCTGGAGGTAGTATTCGGATTACCCGAGAACTTCAGGAGCGAGGAGTTAATCTTCGACATCATACCTTTTTGCAGCGGATACCATGCGCTCCTAGGGCGCACCGCATTCACCCGCTTCAATGCAGTCCTGCATTACGCTTATCTCAAGCTTAAAATGCCAGGACCCAACGGCGTTATTACAGTAAATGGTAACACCGAACGCTCTCTCCGGACGGAGGAGCAGACCGCGGCTTTTGCAGCCGAGGTGCAGGTATCCGAGGAGGCAGCCCGTGGCGGTAAGCGCACCCCAAGCTCTTCAAAGCGTACGCGAGCCATGCCAGTTGACCTCGGACATGCACCTCCCGACCCTAAATAGGGGTACGGGCTCCTCACGCGCTTCCCTTGGGAGGGGTACTACATCCCCAGGGTACACAACTTCACACTAAAAATTCCCTGGGTCGCCGAGGAGCCAAAGCAACGGAAACGTCGGGTCGGCCAGACCGAGTGGCGACAAAAACCTCAGGCTTGCACATCGGCAGGCTTCTGTCAAAGAGCTAGCCAAACACTAGCATACCCATGTGGCTTTAACCACACAACTAACAGCTGCAAACCTCTTCGAAGGGCTCGACCAATGAACGCATCAAGCGCATACTTGGCCGAAGTTGTATGCTACCAATATCAACCCCCGCTATCAACGAGGACGAGCTGGTCAACAGCATGGAGACGCAGACGTGCGGCAGGAAGCGGCCCGGGCTCATAGACCCGATGACAAGATCCGCCCTATTTTTTCATTTTAGAGTCTCCTTCATTATCTTTACTCGCATTGTATCTTGTTTAGTTTCTCTCATCAAAAGTTTGGCATGTAAAGCTTGGTTACATGAAATAAAGAAATCGTGCCCATAAAGGTCTTTAATGTCCGTTCTTACAAGCACTGCCCACAAACCATGAGAACATCTCTAGGATACAATTGCTAAAGGGCCTTGATTTTACACCCTGAAACACAAGTCCGAAGTACTCAGCGTCTTGGATGTTGCATTATATGCATCAGTTTCAAACTTAGATTTTGGTCAATAGTTGGGTTGCCCGGCTCCTATGTTTAGCCCTTACGTTCCCGACAAATTCGGCTAAGGGTGTAACGGGAGAACCACTATGATAGTGCTGCTAGTTTAACTGGTAGAGCGCCTCAGTGGAGAAAGCCGAAAACTAACTATCTAGGTAAGCGCAAACTGGTCGGCCATCCGAAGACCGCGTCAAGCGACGTGTCGTTAGAGATCACCCGTGTTAAACGAAGGGCTTTGATACGTCTCCAACGTATCTATAATTTATGAAGTATTCATGCCATCTTTATTATAGTTTTGTATGATTTTGGTGCACTTCTATATGGGTTTTATATGATTTTCATGGACTAACATATTGACCTAGTGCCCAGTGCCAGTTGCTGTTTTCTGCTTGTTTTTGGTTTTCGAGAAAATCCATATCAAATGAAGTCCAAATGCAGCGAAACTTTTTGACGATTTTTTCTGGAAGGAAACAGACCCAGGAAGCTTCGGAGGAGCAGCAGAAGAGCCACATGGGCCCCACGAGCCACCTGGGCACGCCTACCCCCCCCAGGCACGCCGTGGTGCCTTGTGGGGCCCACAGGCAGCCGTCTGACCTAATTCGAACGCTATAAATTCTCTTTCCCTGAGAAAAAAATAAGAGAAGAAGTTTCATCACGTTTTACGATACGGAGCCGCCGCCACCTCCCGTTCTTCATCGGGAGGGCTGATCTAGAGTCCGTTCGGGGCTCCGGAGAGGGGGATTCAACGCCGTCATCATCATAAACCATCCTCCATCACCAATTTCATGATGCTCACCACCGGGCATGAGTAATTCCTTCGTAGGCTTTCTGGATGGTGATGTGTTGGATGAGATTTATCATGTAATCGAGTCAATTTGTTAGGGCTTTGATCCCTAGTATCCACTATGTTCTGAGATTGATGTTGCTATGACTTTGCTATGCTTAATGCTTGTCACTAGGGCCCGAGTGCCATGATTTCAGATCTGAACCCTTCATATTTTCATGAATATATTTGTGTTTTTGATCCTATCTTGCAAGTTATATGCACCTATTACGTGTCATGATCCGCATACCCCAAGGTGACAATAATTGGGATTCTTTCCGGTGATTGCCGTAGTTTGAGGAGTTCATGTATTCACTAAGTGCTAATGCTTTGATCCGGTTCTCTATTAAAAGGAGGCCTTAATATCCCTTAGTTTCCTTAAGGACCCCGCTGCCATGGGAGGGTAGGACAAAAGATGTCATGCAAGTTCTTATTATAAGCACGTATGACTATATACGGAATGCATGCCTACATTACATTGATGAATTGGAGCTATTGTGTATCACCCTAGGTTGTGAATGTTATATGATGAATATCATCTAACATAATTATCATCACCGATCCAATGCCTATGACTTTCTCATATTGGTTTCTGCTAAGTTACTTTGTTGCTACTGCTTTACACTTGCTACAAAACTGCAACTGTTACTGTTGCCGTTACTAGTGTTACTATTGCTATTGCTATCAAAACTATCATATTACTGTGCTACTAAATACTTTGCTGCAGATATTTTATCTCCAGGTGTGGTTGAATTGACAACTCAACTGCTAATACTTGCAAATATTCTTTGGCTCCCCTTGTGTTGAATCAATAAATCTGGGTGAAATACTACCCGCGAAAACTGTTGCAATCCCCTATACTTGTGGGTTATCAGCGTGCGCTATAAAGGCACCACAAGCCGGGGTTTGATGCCATGCGGCAACTCCTGATTAGCGCATTCCGCCTGTCCATTAGACTGAGGATGCGCAACAGATGCTAAGTCCAACCTGATGTGCTCCTGTTGACAAAACTGCTTCATGACTCCTTTGGAAAGATTAGTGCCATTGTCTGTAATGATGCTATGTGGATACCCAAAATGATAGATCAGTTTTTTGAGGAATTTAACAGCTGTAGCAGCGTCACAATGACTGACTGGCTCTGCTTCAACCCACTTAGTGAACTTGTCAATGGCCACCAATAAGTGAGTGTGCTTGTTCTTAGATCTCTTAAAGGGCCCGACCATATCAGGCCCCCAGACTGCAAAGGGCCAGGTTATTGGAATCATCCTCAACTCTTGAGCCGGCACATGAGCTTGATGAGCAAATTTCTGACAACCATCACACTTGCGCACAATATCCTCGGCGTCTGCATGAGCTGTGAGCCAGTAAAAGCCACGCCGAAATGCTTTTGCGACCAATGATCTTGAGCCGGCATGATGCCCACAATCACCAGAGTGGATTTCATTGAGAATTACACGACCCTCCTCAGGAGAAACACAACGCTGAAAAACGCCTGTGACGCTTCGTCTATGTAACTCTCCATTGACTATAGTATGGACTTGGACTGCCTGATGATCTGCTGAGCGATGATTTCCTCTGTTGGGAGCTCACCACGGCTTAAATAAGCCATGTAAGGTACTGTCCAATCTGGTATAGCATGAACAACGGCCACCAATGCTGCTTCTGGATCAGGAATAGCAAGGCCCTCCTCCGTTGGCAGTTTGACTGACGGGTTGTGTAGAACATCAAGAAAGACATTGGGTGGAACAAGCTTCCGCTGAGACCCCAAATGAGACAATGCATCTGCTGCCTTGTTAAGCCATCAATATGATCAACTTGATATCTCGTGAAATACCCAGCAATGTTCGTGACTTCGCGTCGATAAGCCGCCATAAGGGGATCCTTGGAATCCCAGGTTCTAGAAACTTGCTGAGCCACCAAATCTGAGTCGCCCAAACATCTGACTCGGCTTAAGTTCATCTCCTTAGCCATACGGAGCCCATGAAGCAAATCCTCATATTCAGCTGCATTGTTAGTACAAGGAAACATAAGCCGTCAAACATAACAAAACTTGTCACCTCATGGGGAAGTTATCACAACCCCGTCCCCCGAGCCTTCCAATTGTCTGGACCTGTCAAAGTGAATAGACCAATATGTGGTATCCGGCTTCTCCTCCGGAGCCTGCAATTCAGTCCAGTCATTGATGAAATCCACCAAAGCTTGAGATTTAATAGCAGTCTGTGGCATATATTTAAGATGATGTGGCCCCAGCTCAAAGCCCACTTGGCAACCCGGCCAGTGGCCTCCCTGTTCTGAATTATGTCGCCAAGAGGTGCTAAACTGACCACAGTAATTGGGTGCTCATGAAAGTAATGCTTCAATTTGCGGCTTGCCATAAACACACCGTAGACCAGCTTCTGCCAATGCGGATACCGCTGCTTGGACTCTGTTAAAACTTCACTGATATAGTACACATGGTGCTGAACTGGGTACTCCTTGTCTGCTTCTTTGAGTTCCACAACAACTGCAACACTGACGGCTTTGCTGTTGGCTACGATATATAACAACATTGGCTGCTTCTCCTGAGGAGCAGCAAGGATGGGCGGCTCAGACAACTGCTTCTTGAGAGACTCAAAGGCTTGATCTGCAGCATCACTCCAAACAAAGTTGTCTGACTTCCGGAGCAATTGGTAAAGTGGAATTGCCTTCTCCCCAAGCCGGCTGATGAACCGGCTTAACGCCGCCACCTGCCCGGCCAGCTTCTGGATGGCAGTGAAATTTGCCGGCTTGGCCATGGCGTCAATGATCTGGTCAATATGGGGCAGATCAAAAGGATCACTGGGACAGGCTTTATTCAGGTCCATGGAATCAACACACATTCACCAAGTCCCGTTTTTCTTCAGAACAAGCACCGGGTTAGCCAGCCATTCTGGATGAAAAACCTCAACAATGAACCCGGCAGCTAGGAGCCGAGCCACTTCTTCGCCAATAGCTTTTCGTCTTTCCTCATTAAAACGACGGAGATACTGACGAACAGGTTTAAACTTAGGATCCACATTAAGGGAGTGCTCAACGAGTTCTCTCGGTACGCCTGGCATGTTAGAAGGTTTCCATGCAAAAATGTCCCGATTCTCACGGATGAACTCGATGAGCGCGCTTTCCTATTTGAATCCATATTTGCCCCAATGGTAAAATGCTCAGAAGAATTACCAGGGGTGAAATCAACTTGCTTTGTGTCTCTGGCCGACTTGAACTTGAGCAGGGGATCAGACTCAGTTGTCGGTTTTTTCAAAGAGGTCCTGTCAGCTGGGTCTACATTGTCCTTGTAGTACTTCAGCTCTTCGGCTACACAAGCCGTCTCCGCATAAGCTGCGTCTCCCTCCTCGCATTCCAAGGCGATTTTTCTGTTGCCATTGACAGTGATAGTGCCTTCTGGTCCGGGCATCTTTAACTTCAGATACACATGGCACGGACGTGCCATGAACCGTGCGTAAGCCGGCCTCCCTAAGAGGGCGTGATAGGGACTTTTAAGTTTGACCACTTCAAAAGACAAGAACGCCGAACGATAATTAAATTCAGTGCCGAAAGCAACCTCCAGAGAAATCCTGCCGATGGGATAAGCTGACTTGCCAGGGACAATGCCATGAAAAACTGTAGTGGAAGGGGTGAGCTGCTTCTCGGACAAGTTCATCCGTCTGAAAGTATCATAGTAAAGGATATTGATGCTGCTTCCGCCATCCATGAGCACTTTGGTTAATGTATAGCCACCGACTTGTGGTGCGACAATCAGAGCAGCACCGCCTGGGTGATCAATATATTCAGGATGATCTACTCTACTCCATGTAACTGGTAGTTCGGACCAATTCAGATAGTAAGGGACTGCCGGCTCAACTGTATTGACAGCTCTGCGCTGCACCTTCCGATCACATTTGCAAGTGCTAATGGTGAAGACGTGGTACTGACCACTATTTAGTTGTTTAGGATTGCTCTGAAATCCAGACTGACCACCTTGATTCTGATTTCCTTGGTTGTTACGCTGTTGATTGCCTCCAGCATTGCCAGCCCCCTGAAACCCGGTATTCTGACCATTGTTCCCCTGGAACCCGGGGCCTATGAAGTGCCCCTGGAACCCGGGGCCTATGAAGTGCCCCTGTGAGCCGGCTCCATGAAAGTCAAGTCCCTGGTTGCCGGGTCCAGGGTTGCCAAGGTGTCCTCCGTTGCCGCCCCCATTGTGATAATTCTGAAATATCTGCTTGGAGAACTCTTGCATAATGTAACAGTTTTCCCATGAATGGGCAGCCAGGTTACCATCAAAACTGTGTTTGGGACATGGACCCTTGAGAGCCTCCTCAAAGCTACGAGGGCGATTCAGAAAAAGGCTTCCTGGAACCATTGTTCTGGCGCTGATTCTTCCCACCAATATTGGGATTTGCTACCAGATCAGAGCCTCCCTCATAATTCTTATGCTTGTTGCTATTATTGGCCAGCTCGTTGCCATTGTTCTGCTGGTGACCCTTGCCACTTGTTGGAGTTCGGGCTCCGGGGACCCAAAGGTTCGAACACTGGGGTGAGCTTGTTCCTACCTCCTCGTTCCCTACCACAGCCTAACTATGGCGAAGCGACGGCGAGAGCGCGCTGGCGTGGACGGACCATGGACTCGGCGGTTTACCCATGTTCGGGCCACCTTGCGGTGTAAAACCCTACTCCTGCTTTGGTTTCGATTGCAGTGAGCAAGAAGCCGTTCTTGCATACAAGGTAGGAGGGGAAGGAGTCGACCGGATTGGGCCTTCCTTACCACAAGGGCAGCACTGTCCCTTTATACCTGCCTTGGTCCTCTTCCCCCTCAAAACTTAGGCGGGAAGGGTTGCCACACTTGGCGGGTTTTGAAAGGGGACAGGCGCTCAGGCTATCCTGACTAAAGGCGGTCTTCGCCTGCAAAAGCATGATCCGTGACACGCCGGTGGGCTCGGTGATGACCTCCGCCCAGCGCGCCCACCGTCTTGGTCTTCTTTCGCCGATTGGGCAACCTTTGGGGTAGCTTTGGGAAGTGGACTGCTGGCCTTGCTCCCTTAGCACAAAAGGAGGAACCCTCTTCATCTGCGCCTGCTGGCACGGCCTCTGTCGCCGTTCGTCGCTGTGCGCGTCACCCATGTGATGGGCACGAGACCGCGCGACCGAGCCGAACAACCCTCGTCTTGAGCGCCTCCAGGAGAGTGCCTCGGGAGGACACCTCGCGAGAGGGCCTCGCGAGGCTGTAGGTGAAGATGCCGCGTCTTGCTTGCCCGCTCCCTGAGGAGGGGTCCTCGTGAGGCCGAGGCCTCATGAGGGGTCTTGGTGAGGTGCTTGATGGTGGCGGCCTGCCGGGCCTACGCCAGGCATTGCGCCTTGGGCCAAAGGCGGACGGGCCAGGATACCCTAGGTTCCACGGGCCCGACAGTAGCCCCCGGGCCCGCGGGGCGCATGTTCCCGTGTAGAAAGGGGGTGAAACGGCGCGGGCCCTAACCGCCTGTGGGCCAGGCACGACGCGTGGTGCACGATGTGACGGGGGACGCCCCCACTTCTCCCACGACGCCTCGGTAACTGGCCGCGCTGACATAAAGTCTGTCGCGCGCGACGCGAGACCATCATTGCCTTCCGTCGCTCATTGCTGTTGCTTCGATTTCCGATGCCAAAGAAGGCGGAGCGGCGAGAAGAGCCCCGCGCCAAGCATAAAGAGGGGGAGAGAAGAGCCAAAGTCCTCCACCCATCTTCTTCTTCCTCCAACCTTTCCTTCCTTGTCTTGCCAGAGCCGCCGCGGTGATGGCGAGGGGAAGAGGGCGTGCCCGTGCTCCTGCTGCCGCACCCAAGGTTCCTCCCGGGGGCGTGGGCGCACCCCGGCGGCTACCGGTGCCGGTCCTAGCAGCCGTGGAATGGGAGCCGCCCGCGGGCGCGGAGGGCGCGGCGCGCGCGGCCGAGGTGGCCGTGGTGGGGCGACCGCTCTACCTCCGCAGGCAGGGATCCATTCGACGGAGGCGGCTCATGAGTTCATAGTGAACATGCATCACCGGCCCTGCACCTGGCTCCGGCTCCCAGACTCCTTCGCAGAGGCAATGGCGGACCATGCGCCCTTGGGCCTATGGATGCAGGCCGACGGCTGCTGCAACGGCCCCTCCTGGGTGGCGACGGAGTTCACCCCCTCGGGTTTCATGTTCTTGAAGCAGGGCTGGAAGTCGTTCGTCCTCGCCCACGGCCTGAAGCGGGGGCACGTCCTCCAGTTCAAGTATGACGGGGCTGCCACGCTCTTCGAGATCTCCGACAGCCGCCTGGAGTGCTGCGCGGAGAGCGAGGACGGCAGCTACAACGGCTCCTCCAGCGAGGACGACAATGACAGCGGTGCCGCCCCCTCCAGCGGAAGCGGAAGCGACAACAGCTCCCCACGTGTCAAGAGCGAGGATGAGGACTCCGACTAGGCGCGCGCGGCGTCCATGTTGGAGTCTCGGGGATGACGGCGCCCCGCCTAGGCCTCTTTCTTCTTTTTATTCTCCTGCACTGGATCGATGTAGCCCCGTGGGGGTGTGAAAACAATAGCTTTTATGTTTTAATTTAATGCTTTTGCGGTTTGGAATGTATGCGCTCCCTCCCGAATTCCTCTCGTGAGGCCGGTTTTTCCTTTCTTGTTCGCCTCAGCGCTCTACGCCGTCAGGACCCAGCCCCTGAGCGGGCCTCAGCCGTCGCTGGTATGTCCGGTCGTGATGCCGGGACAAGGCCAGGAGGTGAGGGGCACCGGGAGCTAGTGAGGGCTCCTGAGGCGCGATGCTCAGGGAGCCCCCCTTTGGCATGCAAGCGGCTCACGTGAAAGAAAAAATGCCAGGATCACGAGGGGAGAGAGCTTGAGTGACAGTGAGGGTGTCTCCCGAGGAGGTTGGACTTAGCTTTTGGCGGAAAGCGGTGTCGGGCGAGCCACAGCTCGCGAGGAGTGCATGCGGCTCACGAGTTGTGCCTCGCGAGGTTCGACCTTCGAAGTCTTCGTCTTGCGGGGTCTTCTGATTAGGTGATCACCGTGGGTCAGCTTGCGAGAGGCTGCGCGTGAGGTTCCCGAGCGGTTCGCCCCCTGAGACAACTGCACATTGACAAATCTCACAATGGGGGGAGCGACGCGCGCTCGCCATCTCGCTCGTGGCCGTTGCGTGAGGAGATAAGGCACCAAGGACCTCGGTGAGGTGACGTGCACGGGAGCAGGCCCGCAAGCCAGAGCTCAGTCACTTGGATTTAGCGGCGCTGCAGGGACGGACCCGAGCACAGGCGCTGTGCCTAGCCCCCGCTCATGGAACGGTCAGGAGAGGGGTCGCGAGCGCGTGGCGCTCTTGAGACGGCATCATACCCGACACGCAATTAAGCAGGCAACATAAACTCATCAGAGCATAATTAGCAAGATTCATTACACAACCAAAAAGGAGAGCGGCGAGGCTGCCATGTCCGGCACGGGCCAGATTGAGGTTGGTGCAACCCGTGGGGCACCCTCAGTTGCGTTAAATGAAATCACCTTGGCGGAAGGATCCCGGGAGCGAAGATGCGGGAGGCGTGGCGAGAAGGAACTTGGGCCGCGCGAGGTGACGCTCGGACGCACCTGGCCGAGCTGTGCTGGGGAGTCATCAGATCGCCTGGTGAGGCGTGCCGCGAAAGCTCACTCCTTCGGGGCCAGGGGGCTCGCGAGGAGCAGGGGGCTCGCGAGGCCCTGGCACGAGGGGCGCCAGCCTCTGGAAGGAGGCGTCGGCGTTCCTCGGGCCGAAAGGCATGCGCGCACTGCCGGCAGGGGGCCAGCGCCCGGATCGACTCACGGCAGCTGGAAGGGGTCCTGAGGGCCGAGCTTGTTGAGGCTGGTGAAGTCAACGCACATACGCTCCTTGCCGCCCTTCTTGGGGACGACGACTGGGTTGGCGAGCCATTCAGGATGGCGCACCTCTCGGATGACTCCAGCTTCTTGGAGCTTCTGAACTTCCTTGACGATGAAATCTTGCTTCTCTGGCGCCTGGCGCCGTGCTTTTTGCTTGACGGGGCATGCATTGGGGCACACCGCTAAGTGGTCCTCGATCACCTCCCTCGGCACACTGGACAAGTCAGATGCTTTCCAGGCGAAAACATCCGAGTTTGCCCGAAGAAAGGTGACGAGCACGCTTTCCTATGCAGGAGGAAGGCTAGCGCCGATGGTGAAGGTAGGGCCGGAGCCGCTGCCGTCCACCGACACCTTCTTTGTCTCGGTCCGGTCCTGAGAGAACAACTGCTTCTTCTTCGCGGGTGCGGCCTCAGGAGGCTCGACCGCGTCCTCGTCAGCCGGATGCGCGATCGCGGCGGCTTTGTAGGCATGCTCGAGGGAGCAGATCGCGTCCTTCTCGTCGCAGGTGACAGTGATGATGCCGCTGCAGCCAGGCATCTTGAGGACGTTGTAGGCATGGTGGGTCGCCGCAATGAACTTGGCGAGAGCTGGGTAGCCCAAGATGGCATTGTACGGCAGGCCAATGTGCGCCACATCGAAGTCGATGAGCTCGGTGTGGTAGTTCTTGCGGGTGCCAAAGGTGACAGGGAGGTGCACTTGCCCCAGAGGGATGGTGGAGCCATCGGTCACTCCGGAGAAGGGTCTGGTCAGCATCAGCTGGTCGTAGGGCACTTGGAGCGTCTCGAAGGTCTAGATGGAGATCACGTTGAGGCCAGCGCCTCCGACGATCAGGGTCTTGGTAACCACAACGTTGCTGATGGTGGGAGTGCACAGCATGGGGAGTACGCCTGCGGAGGCCGAGGACTTGGGGTGGTCCTTGGAATCGAAGGTGATGGCGTACTGCGACCACTTGAGGGGCCGCGCGGCCTCAGGCCTCGGGAGGGCGGCGTTCACCTCGTGAGAGAGCTGTTTGAAGTGGCGGTTGGACACGGGGGCCTGAGCCCCGCCAAGTATGCAGGCGACCGCGCGAGGCTCCTGGTAGCCCCTAGCACCCTCGTCAGGTTGGTTGATGTCGTCACGGCGGCAGCGGCGGGAGAGCGGCATTGGCCTGAGGGTTTGCCTCACGAGGCTGGGCGCGCCAGGCGGCCTCACGAGGCTGGTCGCGCCAGGCGGCCTCACGAGGCTACTCGTGCCAGCCCTGGCAGAAGTTGCAGTTGCGGCCGTCCCAGCGGTTGCCACCACGGCCACCTCCGCGACCGGCGCCGCGGCCGTTGCGGTCGTCCCGGCGGCCCTGGTGCTCGTCGCGGAGCAGCTTGAGCTCCTGGCAGTCTTCAGTGCTGTGGGAGCGCATGTTGTGGTAGGCGCAGAGCGGTCAGCCGTCTTTCCTGGGTTCGTCACGGTCACGGCCGCGCTTCTGCTCGGGCTCCGCCACAAGCACGGCAGGGCCCTTGCGCTTGACGTCCTTGTTCTTGATCTTGGCGGCATCGAGCACCGCGTCGGGGTCGTTGTGGACGAAGAGGCGGCCTTCTTCGGCCTTGGCGCACTTGTCGGCGAGGTCGAACAGCTCAAGCACTGAGTCTAGCTCATCATTGATGGTGAGCTTCTCACGCATCTTGACGTCTGTGACACCGGTGGAGAACGCAGAGATGACGGCCGCGTCGGAGGCGCACGAGATCTTGTTGCGCACTTGGTTGAAGCGCTGGATGTACTTGCGAAGGGTCTCGTCTGGGTGCTGCCGCACGTGCCGCATGTCGTTGATGGTGAGGGAGCGGTCTTGTGTGCCCTTGAAGTTGGCGACGAACTGGCTGCAGAGCTTGGCCCACGATGAGTAGACGCCTTGGGGAGGTTCATGAGCCAGGAGCGCGGCCCGTCCTTGAGGGCCATGGGGAACCAGTTCGCCATGACCTTGTCGTCGCTGTTCGCTGCCTCGATGCTCAGCGCGTAGATCTAAAGGAACTTTGCAGGGTTGGGGGTGCCGTCGTAGCGTGGAAGTAGCTCAGGCTTGAACTTCGTGGGCCACACCACCCGACGTAGCTCGTGGGTGAAGGCATGGCGGCCCACACCACTTGAGGGGACGCCGCCGGCGAGGGCGGCACGGTTCTGGCGCCCTGCCGCTGCAACCTTCTGGACGGCCTGGTCCTGGCGCTGGCGCTGCCGCTCGAGGAGCACTCGCGCATCAGGGGGCGCGCGTCGAATGATCTGGCAGCTGGCCTCGTCTCGAATTGGCGGGGATGCGCCATGGGAAGGCTCACGCGCCCGCGCGTTGCGCTGGGGCCCGCCGAGCTCATCGCGCAGAGGAGGCAGCGGGGGAGCCCCGTGCGCCAGGTCCCCAGTGCGAGACGGCGGAGGGCGGAGCGAGTGGGAAGGCGCTGGAGCGTCCTCAGCGGTGTTGACGAGCTCGGTGATGCGACCAAGCCAGGCGTCGTAGCCGGCGTCAGCTGGGCGGTAGCGGAGTAGCTCGCGCGCCATGAGTAGCGCAGCCTGCGCGTTCGGTGGCCCACGGTGGGCGAGGGAAGAAGAGGCCATGGCGGTGTGGCCATTCGCCTGCAGGGAGGAGTCCTGCTGCTCACGGGCAGCGGGGTCGGTGGCGGCAGCAGGCGTGGTCTTGATAGGGCGGCGGTGGTTGCCGCGGGCCACAGGCTCCGTTTGAGCCACGCGGCCGGCCCTGCGCTCAGCGCGCTCGCAGCGGGCGTCAGCCATGAAGCTGGTGGAACGGAGGACGGAGCGGAAGAATAGTAGCGCAGCCCTACCTGGTGCGCCAAATGTCAGAGTTCGGGCTCTGGGGACCCAAAGGTTTGAACACTAGGGTGAGCTTGTTCCTACCTCCTCGTCCCCTACCACAGCCTAACTACGGCGAAGCGACGGCGAGAACGCGCTGGCGTGGACGGACCGTGGACTCGGCGGTTTACCCAGGTTCTCGCCACCTTGCGGTGTAAACACTGGGGTGAGCTTTGGTTTCGATTGCAGTGAGCAAGAAGCTGTTCTTGCATACAAGGTAGGAGGGGGAAGGAGTTGACTGGATCGAGCCTTCCTTACCACAATGGCAGCACTGTCCCTTTATACCTGCCTTGGTCCTCTTCCCCCTCAAAACTTAGGCGGGAAGGGTTGCCACACTTGGCGGGTTTTGAAAGGGGTCAGGCGCTCAGGCTATCCTGACTAAAGGCGGTCTTCGCCTGCAAAAGCATGATGACCTCCGCCCAGCGCGCCCGCCGTCTTGATCTTCTTTCACCGATCGGGCAACCTTTGGGGTAGCTTTGGGAAGTGGACTGCTGGCCTTGCTCCCTTAGCACAAAAGGGGGAACCCTCTTCATCCGCGCCTGCTGGCACAACCTCTGTTGCCATTCATCGCCGCGCGCGTCACCCATGTGATGGGCACGAGACCGCGCGACCGAGCCGAACAGCCCTCGTCTTGAGCGCCCCCAGGAGAGTGCCTCGGGTGGACACCTCGGGAGGTCGCCTCGTGAGGCTATAGGTGAAGATGATGCATCTTGCTTGCCCGCTCCCTGAGGAGGGGTCCTCGGGAGGCCGAGGCCTCATGAGGGGTCTTGGTGAGGTGCTTGATGGTGGCGGCCTGCCGGGCCTACGCCAGGCGTTGCGCCCTGGGCCAAAGGCGGACGGGCCAGGATACCCTGGGTTCCACGGGCCCGACACCACTGTTTTTCTTGCCCTTGCCCGATTTCTCGTCATCAGACATTGGGTCCTTGGTGCTATCTGACTCGGCATACCGAGTTAAAACATCCATGAGATTGCCCATATCCTGGACCTTCCGTTTGAGCCGCCCCAGCTTCTGCACTAAAGGCTGGAATTTGCAATTCTGTTCCAGGACAAGCACTGCTTGCTGGGCTGTGATGCTGTCAGAAGAGTGTATGACCTCGGCAACCTGGCGAGACCAATGATGTGTTGACTCATCTTCGTACTGAACACAGTGCTCGAGATCAACGGTAGTAGTTGGACGCTTGCAAGTCCCTTGGAAGTTTTTGATGAAGTGCTCCTTCAACTCTTGCCATGTGTTAATGGAATTGAAAGGCAAGTTTTTCAACCAGGTGCGTGCTGGACCTTCCAACATGGGAGGTAGATAATGCGCGCACTCACTAGCCTCCATCAGATCCATAGCTAACTCATAACTCTCTATCCATTCAGCTGGCTCCAAATCAGCTGTACAATTAGGCACCTTGCAAGGACCCTTGAAATCCGGAGGCATGCGTGCGTCTTGCAGCGCTGGGACTAGACAAGGAGTTCCAATTATGCGACTTGATAGACCACTGATGCTGTGTTGCGGTGGGAGGGTTTTGCACCGTGGGCTGATTGTATACTACGCGTGCGTTTTCCTCTTCCAACGCTCGTAAAGACCGAGCGGTGTCAACAATCTCTTGGGCATTAGGGATCCTGGGCTGTTGCTGATTCGTGAGTGGTTGTGCGCCGCTCTTGCGCTGCAAACTACTGGAAACTGCCGGCGACTCAGGACGTTGGCTCCTAGTGCGGCTCTAGTGGGGAGTTGAGTGAAGCCGGTGTTGACTATGAGAATAGTTTGCCTACTGCGTCACTGCTGTTTTGAGCATCTCAATGGCGTTCCTAGCCTCAACCTGAGCCGGACCATCTCCTTCAATTGGAATTGCTGCCAAGTTATGTGTTGCAGCTAGTACATTGTCAACCGGGTTGGAATAGTGTCCAATTGGGGTCTGGAACCGGCGAGGCGGCAACTGCTGCTGTGGAACCAACGTCTGATGCTGAGCCGGCTCCCTCCGCTGAGCCGACTACCGCGGCGGTGGCCCTCCTGGCGATAGAACACCAGCCCCCAGGTTTACCGAAGCCTGTGGATTATTCGGTGTAGTAAACAACTGGGTTGGCTCGATCTGGGCCGGAAGCCGGCTCTGATGCCGCCTCCGGTGAACAAACTCCGACTCGGCTTGCCAACGGCTTAGATAGAGAACCTCCTCCTCCAAGCGCTTTGTCTCCTCGATGAGCCATGCTTGTGTTTCCGCCATGCGGGTATTTTCCGCATTGACATCCTCCTCGATCTTGGTCAACTGCTCATGGCACTTCGTGATCTCTGCATTGCGTGCGGCGGGGTTTTCCGCAGTTACCGGCTCTGCAAGTAGAGTCGCCAGAGTAGTCATCATCTCCGCAAGCGCTCGCGCCTCAGTTTTTTATGAGCCAGCTCCTCCTGAGCCGGTGATGGTGAGATTCTGCCCGGCCGCAGGATCAACCGGGTCACGAAGGGGATCTTGCCTGCCTACCATGTAGACCACAGCAAATCGAGGCGGCTCACGGGTTTCAGGAAAAATTTCATCAGTGCATCCTCCGAGCCTCCCATCATACAGTGGTCGGATCGACTCGGTTTCCCCCATCGATGACTCGCCATCAGATTGCACGAGTGTCTCGTCTCCGGATAGCGAATTTTCTGACAAGGCCACCCCCTGGGTGAAACCCATGAAGGCATGCGTTCAGCTGGCTCTCAGCGGGCCGGGTCTCGCCTGGCGGGGACTGGTGCAGCGGGCCGACTCGGTGTTGGGAACGGCATCCAACCCGGCGGCTGACTCACCGACAACGCCGATGAAGACATGGATCTTGCCGAAGGGGACCCGGTACCCGTACTCGATTGAGTCGGCCTCGGGGCCCCAGCTTGAGTCGTCGATGTAGAGCTTGCCACGATGACTCTTGGTTATTTGACCGATCGCGTATCCCTTGATCCCTGCCGGAGTTCCCGCGAAGAACTCAACTCCACTGTGCGTAGGCCCCATGGTGGGCGCCAACTGTCGTGGTTTTATCACGGCAGATGCCCTTGTGAAAGGACTTAGTGATGAGGCCATTGCATGAAGGTGGAAGCTTAACGGGGTTGATCGGGAAGTGAGAGGCACAGATTTACCCAGGTTCGGCCCCTCACGATGGAGGTAAAAGCCTACGTCCTGCTTGATTATATTGCTTTGGATCTCGAGTACAAGGATGCAGATTTGCTAACCTAGCCTTCGAGAGATTGCAACTTAGTCTTTCTACCCTAGGTGCTCCTCTTTATATAATAGGTCGAGCCCTAGGTTTACATGAGAGTCTGGGTCGTAACATTAACCCGTATCCTACTCTTACTCTAGTTATCTTGTTCTCCAAGGTGATTATCCTATCTGACCTTTCCTCCATAAGCCGGCCCATATGTTAAGTCGGCCTCCACACCGGGTCTCCCTCGAGCTAGCCCATTACGGATCTTCAAAGCCTGGCAGTATGATGGCCCGCTGAGCTTCAGGGCTTCATGGCCGGGTCATCGTCCTGGCGGGTCTCCATGCTGGGAAACATCCCCAACAGCGAAGGCTTGTCCAAAATAGCCAACCTATCATACTACACATCTTCATCAACATCTTCTTCATAGCTGGATGAGTGTTCACCCGAATCAGATGCAACCTTCTTGTTTCTTTTCGTGATGATTTTGCTTCATGGCTTTGTAGCACTGGAAGGTCCATCCTTCTGCGAACGGCTTGCTTTAGAAGCAGAGGCACACTCCTTCTTCTTCCGCATGTCCTGCTGGGTCAGCTCAATGTTCTTGCTCTCAATTTGCTTGGCCTTGGCTTCCTTCATTTCGCGCTTGGCTTTCGCCTTTGCCCTCTTAGCCACTTCAGCCGAGAAGTCAGCGACAGTTTTCGGAGAATCCGGGTGAGCATTCGGAGGCTGTGGAGGCCTCACTTTCTCATCACCCTCTTGAATGCAGCCCTCGGCAATGCAATCATTCCAAGGTGGAGTGAAGGTGAAAAGAATCAGATATTTCTCTCAAACATTTTCATATCGGTACCATTTTCCTGCCCAGTGCCTTCAAATTTTCTACAGCTTGTTATTTCTGTCAGTGGTTGATTCATGACTAGGCGGTGTCCTGTACGGCTCAGGGTCAGACATTTCGGCCGTTGTGTTTGGCTCTCGGCCACGACCACCTTTTCTGGGTTTTCCATCAGAAAGCAGACCTTGAGCATTAGTGTCCGCTTCTTCTTCAGGCTCGCTTTTAGCGGGTGGAATACCATCAGGCTCAGTTGCTTTCTTCTTTGGAGCCTTGGGTGGCTTTGAGCAATTTGCAGTTCCCCTCATTCTTTTTCGGCCTGTACCTTACTCTGGTGAAATCTGCAGTAGTTGCTCTTCCTCTAACTCAGAATGATCTCTCGAACCAGATGCCATGAGCTACCTACGAAGAGAAATAGATGCGAGGGAAAGTAGACAGGGTCATGAGCATGCAGAGACAGATTTTGAAGAAAAACAGATTTTCTCGGAGGGTTAGATCCAAAGTTCAACAAGAAGCAATTGAAGATATCCTCGACAGATTTTAACCTAGCAAGCTCCAAAAGATTCGCAAGATTGGAATCTACCTAATCTTAGTTGTGCTATTTGAAACCTTAGATTTGAGACTTGTACGAGGTAAAAACTACAAACCGTACAAGGTAAATCCTAGAGATTCCTAAAGATCTACCGCTGTAGTAAAATCAGATGGAAAATCATGTGGGATTAACAAACCCTACGAACAGAACAAGGAGAGGGTTCATACAGATCTATGTACCCTAATTTGGCGACAAAGATCAGCTACGGCGAAGTGGTGAAAGGGATTACCGCGACGGCGAGGACCAAATGTGTCGAGTTTCCGTCGGAGTTGCACGACGGAGCTCCTTGTCGGACTTGCTATGAGCACGGCCTCAGACGGTGGTGAGAGACGAGGGGTTAAGGGAAATGGTGGAGGAGAAACTGAAGGAAGACAATGACAAAGGGGTATTTATAGTGGGAGCACTTAAGCACCTCAGCGAAATCGATGGTCCACAACAAACGGACGTTCCACATTCAACGGGAACGATCGCGATCATGGGGCACGTGGCAACCGTTTCTTGCGAAAATCTCAGGAGAAGAGCAGGAGACCGAAAGGTTGAATGGGCTTACGCCAAAATATATAAACATTCGAGGTGCATTTCATTCACAACAAAGGACGTCGGAAAGAATTGTACTTCAGATCAAGTTGCATACTCATGACGGACAACATAGATTTAGATGAGAGAGAATAGAGAGGAAACAGGGTCCGAAACAAATTCACTTAGTCAGAAAGCAAAAAGAGACAGATAGCTTTGAGTGAGTTGTTCATCGAACAAAACATGAAAACCAGTGAGAGGCACAAAGGGAAACAAAAGAACTAAACACGAATGAAAATAAGCACCAACAATTAGGTCTCGGGGCTAAGGATAGACAATAGTTGTCCCTGATTCCTACAAGAGGCATTAGTTGGATTTCACC
Organism: Elymus sibiricus; assembly: GCA_039707655.1. Classification (NCBI taxonomy): domain Eukaryota; kingdom Viridiplantae; phylum Streptophyta; class Magnoliopsida; order Poales; family Poaceae; genus Elymus; species Elymus sibiricus. Next base: position 337,526,485 of record CM077666.1, read on the forward strand.
ACCCGCACTTTTGTGGGAAGTAGAGATCTCATTTGTCTCGGTCGAGCAGGAGATGTTTTCCTTCAATATCCCCTGGAGTTCACATGTGTAGCACGAGTGTAATCATACGAATATGCATTAAAGTTATTTCCAGAGACATGAACATAATGATTTGAAGAAGTATGCATGTACTCATTCTGACGAGATTTCAACCAGTTTCCTTTTGAAGGATACATAGCTTTACTCCGCGAGTGGTATTCATCACTTCGAGGATAATTACTCTGCATTGTCAAGTTAGCAGAAACAGAGAGATTTTTTATGATGGATCTCTTCACCCAAACTGCTTCTTGGGTGAACCTGTTCTACAGTTTGTCCCGGCATACCGAGTGAGTACCTTACCATTTTGTTGTTTGAAGAACTTGTAGTTCGAGTTGTCGGACTCATCAACGTCAACGGGAACGGGATAGTCATATCCCGAAAATAATGCAGGTTCGAGAGTTTTGCTCTTGGCAAGTGTCGGCGTATGTAAAACCAAGGTATTGCTAGCCTGGTGTACCGGGCCTCGACGGTGGGCCCATGAATATTCCACAACAAAAGCATGACTCCAAGAGACCCCGATCTACCTAGTAAGCTACGGCGAGCTATCATGGGGAAATCCTGGGCACGGGGTTTGACCGGCCCCGGGAAGCGTTTTGAAAAGGCTTCCCGAGAAGCTATGCTCACGCTCTACAGAACCGTCTGAGGGGAGAGAATCTTGACTTTGGCAGGCTCGTAATGCCCCATGCCCTGATCGCTGCTACCCGTGTCGGCGTAAGGGTGGGGGCTGAATGACTGGTCCTTGCGCGTAACCCCCGGTAAGGTCTCCGTATGGATGACGATGACTACAGTAGCTATAGGGTGATTCGCCTGCTCCACACGTTGCTACAACAGCAGTACCTCATCACAGACACCCCTGTACGAGGAAGGGGGCATCCAAACACCCACAGTGTAAAGCGATGCTTCGAGGGCTATGATCATGAGCACGCACACGTGTAGCGCAGACGGCCATGCTGTCGGTACCAAAACCGGCAGATCTCGGGTAGGGGATCCGAACTAGGGGTCTAGGAATCAATGGGTAACAGGGAACGTAGAGACGGTGATTTACCCAGGTTCGGGCCCTCTCGAAGAGGTAATACCCTACGTCCTGCTAGATTATATTGATGTGATTGTATGAAGATTACAGAGTTGATCTACCTCGAGATCGGATGGGCTAAACCCTAGGCAATGGATATGATGATTCTCTATGGGTTAAACCCTCTGGTTTAGATAGACACCAGAGAGTCCTAGGGTTACATATAGTCGGTTACCATCAGGGGATAAGCATGCCGGCCACGCCAATTATTCCTTGGAGGAGACGCCAAGTCTTCGGAGGTTTCCTTCTGATAAACGGGGTCGCCCACAATCCGGCCTTCCATCGACGAGTAGAGAGCGGCCCACCAGCCTGGCCTACGAGAGATGGGCCGGCAGCCCGAGTACCCCCTAGTCCAGGACACCCTCAATAGCCCCCGAACTAGTCTTTGAAGCCGAGGTAGGTGCCGAACATCAGCGGCTTTGTAGACCAGTTCCCTTTCTTCGGTGACACCGGTAACAGGCCTGTATCACTCCGAACTGTATTCTCAAGTGTTGCCCGGTCGTATATGCGCCGAACTATACCTCGGTAACGAAGTATACTAATAACTTAGCCCCGAAGGCTAGTTGCTTTGGTGTGAATAGTGTCCTCATCTGACAACTTTTACTGAAGGGTCACACCTTGCCACGACCGCGAGTTGGTTTATGAAAGACTCGATTCGCGGTCCGAGGCAGTTTTCATTGGCACGTCCCATCGATATGGAGATCGTGTCCTGTTTTCAAGGGATATGATCAATAATCCGCCTCACCCCACGCGCGCATAATGGCACGGTTACATGGGGAAACGGCGAGGACTGCGGCGCAGTAAAGGGACCGTGGGTTTTACAGTCCATAAGAGGGGCACAGCCTTCGTTCCTGTCGTACGCTCTCATTTTCCCCCTTCGCCATTGCCTTCCCCATCTTTTGAGCTCCAGCGCCCAGATCCGCTCTCCCTTCCAAGAACCTTTCTAGCCACCCGCTCGATCTAGCAATGGCGGGCTCCGGGTCCAAAGGCAAGTGGGTGGCGTCCGTCGTTACCGAGAGCGCCATCATGGAGTTGAAGGGCGCGAGATATCTCCCCGCCAACGTCGCCCACCGTGCTCTAGAGGCCGGCCCGGTCGTCCCCACGCCGTGGCAGGGCGAGAGGGTGGTGTTCATCCCCCACTTCCTCCGAGGTTTGGGCTTCCCCCTTCATCCCTTTGTCAGGGGCCTCATGTTCTTCTACGGGCTTGACTTCCACGATCTCGCGCCGAACTCCTTCCTCCACATCTCGGCCTTCATCATCATTTGTGAGGCTTTTCTTCGGGTTCGGCCACACTTCGGCCTGTGGCTGAAGATCTTCAACGTCAAGCTGAAGATCGTCGACGGTCAGCAGGCGGACTGCGGGGGCGCGATGGTCAGCAAGCTTCCCCAAGTGGAGTGGCCAAAGGGCACCTTCATCGAGACCGTCAAGGTTTGGCAGAGGGAATGGTTCTACATCACCGAGCCGAGGAGCGCGGACTGGGGGGCGATTCCGGCCTTCCGATCCGGACCCCCTACGAGGCTGGTCTCATGGACCAAGAAGGGCCTCAACTGGGGGCCGAATAAGGAGGTGGTGCTGCTGCAGAGCCGGATCGCCAAAATGATAGAGAAGGGCGTCGAGCTGGTCAACGTGATCCAGATCATGCTCGGCCGCCGAATCCTTCCTTCCCAGGACATGGCTTCCCCCATGTGGGCCTACAAGTCCGAAGACCCGGCCACCGTGCGCAGCTTCTTCCGCACCTCCCACGCTCAACTATGGAAGGTGTTGTTCAAGCCGCAGAAGGAGTGGCCGGCCATAGAGGAGGACATCGGCCTCGACGCCGCAAACCCCCCACGGGAGGTATGACTAGTACTGTTCTTATATCTGAACTATTTCCTTTTGATAAGGTATTTAGCTTTTTTACTTCTTATCCGCAGAGCTGGCTGAAGAAGGCCGAACGGATTGACAGTCCGGCGCCGCTGCCAGAGGGACCCAGGGCCCCCCTACTGACGGCCATGTTGGCCGTGGAGCCGTATGAGGCGCCGGAGAGGAAGGTGAAGAAAAAGGACCAGAAGAGGGAGGCCAGAGAGGGCCTCCGCTCCCGAGGACCCCCGGGGGCTAGGTCCGGGGACACCAATGCTCCCTCCATGCAAGAGGAGGAGAAGGAGCAGGGAGAGCACGGGGAGGAAGACGATTCCTCCCGAATAGGGAAGAGGGCGGCGTCCGAGGACGCCGAGGAGGTGCCGCCTCAACCCGCTCCCAAAAGATCACGCAAGGCCAAAGTAGCCTTGTCCGGCGATAGCTCGGCTTCTGCCGAGGACTCTGAGGCCTCCGAAGAGGTTCCTCGAAGGATCCCCAGGGCCAAGCCACAGGCTCAAAGGTACGCGTTCTAGTAACCGCTTGACCATCCTTAGCCGAACTGGTTTTGATATTGATCATGTTTCCGTTTGTAATTTTGTAGCCCGCCGCGCGATCTCCCCACCGACCGAGTCTCGGAGGGGGATTCTCCACCGGCGGCGCTAGCAGAGAGCGGGACCGAATCCCGCGCCTCGCCTCCCCCAATCGTCGAGGAGGCCGAGGAGGTCCTGTCGAGGAGGACCCCTCCCGTGCCACACACAGGGGGAGGAGGCGACACTATCATGGCCTTGGTGAACACCTCGATCGCCGAAGACCAGGAGGGGAGGGCCCCTTTGGTGAACGAAGAGAATGAGCCCGGACAAGCCGAGCTCTCTCCGAGGACGACTCCGGATATGTCAAGGCGTCCAGAGTCCGGCGCCCCGGACTTCGAGAGGAAAGAAGCCGAAGCGCCCCCGCCACCCCCGCCCGCCCCAGAGCAGGCGTCGACCGGGTGGCCAGACGAGATGGAGGATGCTCTAACCAGCTCCTCTATCGCCGAAGAGCATCGTGCCCTTATGGGCGCGGTGTTGCAAAGTCTTCGGTCTGTGGATAACGAACTGAAGGAGGCCTTTAGTGGCCTTCTTACCGGCTTCAAGGTGAGCGAAGTAATGCTTTTCCCTTAGAAAAATTCTTTTGTGTAAATGTATAGCCTCATACACAGTAGCCCCCGAGACGCTGACTGGCTTGAGCAAAGCCCGTCAAAGGATCGAAAATCAAAATCCCGGATACTAACGTGCGTAGAATAATGCACAGGCGTCATCTTCGGCCGCAGCCGCCAACGCCGAAGAGTTGGCCGAGCTGAATTAGAAGCTGAAGAGCTCCGAGGACGACCTGAGCCTGGTGAACAAGAGGTTTGACGAGGCGCAAGGTAAGTCTGAGCTGTAATGTTGAATACAGCCGTTGTTTGGTAAGCAAGGTTTGAAGTATCCTAATGGATTTAACTGATGTGACGACAGCTGCCTCCGCAGAGGTGGAAAACCTCAAGGCCGCACTAAAGACGGCTCAGCTGGAAGCGGCGGAGCAGAGGTCGGCGGCCGAGAAAGCGGCCACCGAACTGGCTGTGGAGCGAACCACGAGCCGGAAGCACGAGGCCAGGGTGCTGGAAGTGCAGCAAGAGCTCGGGGATGCCGTCACAAAGTGTGAGGCCCTCAAGCAGAAGAATAAGGAGCAGGCCACTGAGCTAGCCTCATTGGCGGAGGTGGCCAAGGAAGCGCAGACGGAGGCGCGCGGCTACCAAGAAGAGCTTCGCCAAGTCAGGCTCATTGCGGACGGTAAGCCATACTTGCTGCAAAGTATCTTTGGAGGTAACAGGTTCGCATTGCTCACGCGAGTATGGCGTTCCCCAGGCGCCTTTGTGGACCTCCCGAAGAGTGCGGCGGACGCGGCCAGGTTCTTCGCCGCTCAGGAGGGTCGGGCCGAGCAGAGGCTGTTCTGGGCGCAATTTCAGGCGCCCGAACACCCTCCCCTCCTGAATAATCAGATGAAGCAGCTGATGGAGCTGCATCGGATGGCGGAGCCCATGATGAAGGATCTCTGCGTCAAGCTGTGGCCTTCAGAGCCGCTGCCGAGCAGCTATTTTGGGTTGGTGCAGAGGCTGTACGACGCCGTGCCCCGAATTGATGCGTGGAAGCGCTCCGCGTGCATTGAAGGAGCCCGGATGGCCTTCGGCAAGACAATGGTGCACTGGCTGAAGATCAAGCCAACTGAGATGGCCACCGGACCTCCACCCCTTGGAAAGGAGCATAGGCGCCCCGAGCAATATTTTCCCATCGTGATGGATGGTGCTCGGGTAATAGAAGCCCAGTGCTCGAAAGATGTAATTTATGAGTAGATAAGTTATCCGAGGAGTTTAAAACTTTTGGCTTTACTTGGAATGCACTGTGTTGGCTGTATATAATGCCTGCTATGTTAATTTTGACTCCTGTGCGGCCGTTTCTTAACTGAAAGTTACCAGTCGTCGGCTTCAGCCCCCAGTGCAGATACTGCCTGGGGTGTTTCCTTGTTACATCTTAACCCTTAGCCGACGTCTCGGTGCCCGGAGGCGGTTGTATGTACGGAAAACAAGGCAATCAGACTATGCGGTTTTAGTGCTTTCACTTAGCCATATGAGCTTGACTGCGGGGGCTGGTGACTAGCCCCCAGTGTTGGTGATATTCGGACGAGCCGCGGTTGACACCATCATCACATGGTTTCTATAACAGAGAACCCTTCGTTTAACACGGATTAACCTCCAACGATTCTTGGTTTGACACGAGTCATCGGATCACCGACCAGTTCTCGCTTATTGTGACAGTCAATTTTCGGCTTTCTCCACTGAGGTACTTGACCAGGCTAGCTAGAAGTACAATCGCAGTGGTTCTCCCTTTACCCTCTTAGCCGAATAGTGCGAAATGTAAGAGGGTAAACAGAGGAGCCGGGCAACCCAACTATTGACCAAAGACGCAATTCAGAACTGATTCATATAGTGCAATATCCATGACGCCGAGCACACAAAATAAAAGTAGGTGCCGGGACAAAGTTCGAGGCAAGATTTATGTTCGAGCCCCCGGTCTATTAGCCGGTTAAAAAAAACGATGTATCGTAATAGTTACTGCGGCCTAAAAAAGCGGAAAGGAATATGTAAACGCGAATGACTGCACAAGTACCAGAGAAAAATTGGTCTTTATTTCCTTTGAATATGTGACGTCAAACCGTATAATCCGGATTGCCGAAGTAACTTTTATAGATACTTTTGAAGAAATAAATACATTACAGTAAAGGTTGACACAGGGCCTTCATGAGTGGTTTGACGTCCCTACTACGCCCTGCTGCACGTATGCGCCTTTGCTCTTTAAGAAGCTTCTGTGTGAGCGGAACTGTCGACCGTATGTTCGGCGGAGGTAGTAAAGTTCAGCAGACGAGCCCTTGGGGAAGGGTTTTGAGAAGTCGCTGTGGTATATCAGTTTGACGCTGATCAGGCCCTAGATGGTGCCTGTGGTCGATGTTGATTGGAAGACATCTGTTGGCCATGGCTCGGTCGAACCGAGCTTTCGGCCTTTGGTTCATGTGTCCCCACAGCTTCCCATGGAATTTTGAGCACGAAATTGTGCACTCGAGGTAGGTATTTTGCGACTAGGTGGGCCGTGCTGTGGGGCGTGTACCCCTATCTGGGGTGAGCATGGGAGTGCTCCGGGACCGAGGCTGCAGCTCGGGTGCGCTTGCGTGCGTCCGGTGTCTGGGCAGCAGACTGAACTTGCGACGCCTCTTTAGCGGGTTGGACTTCAGCGGCTAGAGCGGCCGTGTGTTCCTCTGTTCGGAGCGAGTGCTCGGTATTACCGTTGATGGTAATAACGCCCTTTGGTCCTGGCATCTTGAGCTTCAGGTATGCATAGTGCGGGACGGCGTTGAAGCGGGCGAACGTGGTCCGGCCGAGGAGTGCGTGGTAACCGCTGCGGAAGGGGACAATATCGAAGATCAAGTCGTCGCTGCGGAAGTTATCGGGCGAGCCGAAGACTACTTCCAATGTCACAGATCCCGAGCAGCATGCCTCGACTCCTGGGATTAGACCTTTGAAGGTGGTGTTGCTGGGTTTGATCCTTGACGGGTCGATCCCCATTTTCTTCACTGTATCCGAGTAGAGCAGGTTGAGGCTGCTACCTCCGTCCATAAGGACTCTGGTGAGGTGAAATCCGTCCACGATGGGATTGAGCACCAGAGCCGCTGTTCCTCCATGGCGTATACTGGTCGGATGGTCTCGACGGTCGAAAGTGATCGGGCAAGCCGACCACGGGCTGAATTTCGGGGCTACCGGCTCTAAGGCGTAGACATCCCGAAGTGCGCGTTTCCACTCCTTCTTTGGTATATGCGTGGCATAGATCATGTTCACAGGTTTGACGTCTGGAGGGAACTGCTTTTGGCCTCCGTTGTTCGGCCCGCAAGGTTCGTCATCATCCTCGCTGCGGGGGCCCTTGCCCTGTTCTTCGGCTGTGACTTTGCCGGCCTGTTTAATTACCCAACAGTTACGGTTGGTGTGGTTAGCGGGCTTGTCTGGGGTGCTGTGAATCTGGCAGGGCCTATCCAATATTCTATCTAGTGCAGACGGGCCGTCCCGGTTCCCTTTAGAGGGTTTTTTCCGCGGTCCCGATTTCGAGCCGCTGAATCCGGCGTTTACTGCAGCGTCATCGGCTTCACCGCCGTTGTTTGAGTGTCGGCGCTTATTGTTCCTATTGCGCCGGGGTTTCCCATTTCCGTCCCGGACCTCTGAAGTTCCGGGGTCTTCGGGGTGGTTGCTTCGATGAGCTAACCAGCTATCCTCACCCGCGCAAAAGCAGGTCATTAAGGAGGTAAGGGCCGACATTGTGCTCGGCTTGTCCTGGCCGAGTTGGCGGGCGAGCCACTCGTCCCGGATACTGTGTTTGAATGCCGCAATTGCTTCGGCATCCGGACAGTCGACGATCTGGTTCTTCTTAGTCAAGAACCGGTTCCAGAATTGCCGGGCTGACTCCCCGGGCTGCTGAATGACATGGCTTAGGTCATCGGCGTCCGGTGGCCGAACATAAGTGCCTTGAAAGTTAGCTCGGAATGTATCCTCGAGCTCTTCCCATCTCCCGATGGAGTTTTCGGGTAGGCTGTTCAGCCAATGCCTTGCTGGTCCCTTGAGTTTCAACGGTAGGTACTTAATAGCGTGGAGATCATCTCCTCGGGCCATATGAATGTGGAGGAGAAAATCCTCAATCCACACGGCCGTGTCGGTTGTCCCATCGTAGGATTCTATATTGACGGGTTTGAACCCTTCGGGGAACTGATGTTGCATCACCTCATCAGTGAAACACATTGGGTGTGCGGCGCCCCTGGCCCAGGCCACATCGCGCCGGAGATCGGTTATCATCCGGGTACGGTGCTGCTCCCGAGCTCTGTCATTTCTATCGCGCCAGGCTTGGTATCCGTCCCGTCCGGCGGGTGCGTATCCTGTGGATCCATAGATGGATCTCGACTGGATCCCTTGGGCGTTCAGGTCGTGGCGAGATCATATTGGTCATCCGATTGAACCGGGTCTTTGCCTGCTCGGCAAGGGGGCGCGGGTGGATATTCGGCTTCTCCGGCCGCCCTGTCCCGTCCTCGAGGGGGTGCGGGTGGGAGTTCGGCTTCTCCGGCCGCCCTATCCCGTCCTCGAGGGGGCGCGGGTGGGTATTCGGCTTCTCCGGCCGCCCTGTCCCGTCCTCGAGGGGGTGCAGGTGGGAGTTCGGTTTCCACAGCCGGCCTATCTCGTACTCGAGGGGGGCGGTCGGGCTGGTTTGCGTAAGTTCGTCTGGGAGGCATGGGCTCGAAGGCCTCATCCTCAAATTCTGGGAGTAGGCGCCGCCATGGGTAACTCTTGTATTGGCTCTGACGTTGATCGTCAAGGCCTTCTTTGGCAGCTAAGACCATCGTCCATCTGTCGTTGAGCGTATCCTGTTCGGCTTTTAGCTGTTGTTGTTTCCTCTTCAAGCTTCGGGCAGTGGCGATGAGTTGCCGCTTGAATTTCTCTTGCTCCAGGGGATCCTCTGGGACGATAAAGTCTTTGGGTCCGAGGCTATCTTCCTCTTCGGACGGAGGGAGGTAATTGCTGTCCTCGGAATCCTCAAGGTCCTCGGGGTCACCCTGGTCCTCTTGCCCTTCAGGGGCGTCGGGGCGCTGCTCGGGCGTGTTGTCACCGAGCTCCCCCAAGTTGCCGGAGTCTCATTATCTCCGGTGCCATTCGTGTCTGTGTGATTTTCCTTGCCCTTTCCCCGCCCTCTGGCTCGCCGTCGTCTGCGTTTGGGCGTTTCTTCGGCGGGATCGTCGCCGTCCTGTTTGGTTGTGTCACTGTCCTTCATGGGGGTGTCGACCATGTAAACGTCATAGGTGGAGGTGGCGGTCCACTTTCCGGTATTGGAAGTGGCAAGGGAGGGAGCCGTGTAGGGCGGGACGTCGATGTCCTCGTCCATGTCGTCAGCCTCCTCGGAGGCGTAGTCCAGCATGTCGGTTAAATCTTCGACAGTGGCTACCAAGTGGGTGGTGGGTGGGACGCAAAATTCCCCGTGGCTGGCTTCCTGTCCGACCTGCTCCTGGTCCGAGGACAGGCCATCCGCGATAGTCATACTCTGGATCCGATCTAACATCTCGTTTAAAAATGAGAGGTCAACTGGATTCATGTTCGGGCATCCGTCGGAGTCGAGCTCCGGCACGCCGATACCGTGAATGTGTTCGGCCAAGGGTGACCCCCGGTTTTCCGGCGTTGGGGTTGGATCCGAGCTCAAGGCCGGATCCAAACTAAGACCCGGCCCGGGGATAGGGACGGGGAGGGAATCCGAGGTCAAGGCCCCGGGATTGGTAGGCTCCTCGGGTGAAGCCGAGAACCCAGTAAAGATCAGATCGCCTCGAGCATCGGCGACGTACTCAAGGCCACCGAACCTGATTTCCTGCTCAGGGGCGAAGCTGCCGACCTGATCAAGGTGACCGGTCGGGTCGGCGTGTAGCACAATGCTGCCGAACGCGAAGAGCTGTCCGGGGACGAAGACGTCCCCGCTGCGGATTCCATCGCTGATGAGAAGGCGAGCCATTGATCCTTGGTGACCCATGGCGGAACTCTCAATGAAAGCACCAATGTCGGTACCAAAACTGGCAGATCTCGGGTAGGGGATCCGAACTAGGGGTCTAGGAATCAATGGGTAACAGGGAACGTAGAGACAGCGATTTACCCAGGTTCGGGCCCTCTTGAAGAGGTAATACCCTACGTCCTGCTAGATTATATTGATGTGATTGTATGAAGATTACAGAGTTGATCTACCTCGAGATCGGATGGGCTAAACCCTAGGCAATGGATATGATGATCCTCTACGGGCTAAACCCTCTGGTTTATATAGACACCAGAGAGTCCTAGGGTTACATATAGTCGGTTACCATCAGGGGATAAGCATGCCGGCCACGCCAATTATTCCTTGGAGGAGACGCCAAGTCTTCAGAGGTTTCCTTCTGATATACGGGGTCGCCCACAATCCGGCCTTCCATCGACGAGTAGAGAGCGGCCCACCAGCCCGGCCTACGAGAGATGGGCCGGCAGCCCTAGTACCCCCTAGTCCAAGACACCCTCACATGCCCCGTCGGTAGAAGCTAGAGCCAGTCTACTCAATGAAATATTGGGCTAATGAGAGGCCCCCGTGAGGCACTATAAGTAGAGGAAGGCTGTGACCTCGTGAGAGGTGGGGGGAACACAAGTCACACATTGTAACCAACCTACATATGAAATAAAGAGCATATGCAGGAGTAGGGTATTACAACGATACGGTAGCCTGAACCTGGGTATCTCGTGTGTGTTTTCCTTTCTGTTCCTCCTTCTTTGATCGATCATGACTTAGGAAGCTAGACGCGTTCGGTCCCTGGCCGAACTCACAAAGTGTTGTAGCTGACAGCACAATGTCTGGTTCCTAGATTCCGACATTTGGCGTGCCAGGCAGGGGGCTGAGGCATTTAAGCAACCTTGGTCTGCGTCTTCCGCTTCTTCAAGCACTCTCCAACAACCAGTCCGGCATCCAACGAGGATGGTGCAGGGTAGGCTTCCCCGTGCCACGGTGCGCCCCCATGTACCTCGACTCGGGCTGGGTCTTCCTTCGCGGCGCCACAGCGGCGCGATGCCCGCCTGGGCGGCGCACGGTCGAAGGGGCGCTGTCAGGGGCGCCTTGCTTCCAAGGAACGACGGGCTGACGAGGCCCACGCACATCTCTCTCTAGTGCCTCCGGCAGACACCGGGGGAGGACCTTAGGAGCTTCGTCAACCATTTTTGTTAGATGCATGGGCGGACACAGGTGTTCCCGAGACTGTTGTTGTCGCAGTGTTCTTCGAGAACATCTGCAGCGCCGGGGTCCGCGCAGAGCTTGCTGCACAAAGGGTGCTCACTACTGCAGACCTCTACCACGTGGCCCGCCAGTGCACCCGATCCTTGAAGGCCGTCGTCGTCCTGGGATCTCACCATTTCCGTCGTACTGAGCCGGCCCTTCACGGGATCGTCATCCCCCCGAATGGGTTAGAGCATGTTGAGTCAGCTTTACGGGCCAGGCCTGTCATTTCCAACAGCCCCGCCCGCGCCGGGTCTGTGGTTACGTCGATTTCCCCGGCGGGGCAGGTTGCCCGTGAGGCTCACCGGGAGGAGGAGAAGACAACGTTTACCATGGAGATCACCCTCGGCGGAGGGGCATCCCGCGACATCTCTGTCAAGGCAAGCTTCTCCACCGCGTAGGCTCGGGGGTTGCGCCCGATCCCGCAGAGCACGGCGGCACACTGCCTCACTGGACAAGACACCGCCCTAGGATCACCGGCTGCCGAGCAGCTGACGGCCCACAGCAGGCCCAGATCAGACCCTGCTGTTTTATGCCTAAAAAGCTAAGTACTCTATCAGCCATGTACTCGGGATCTCCCCCGTTAAAAGGAGCGTCATGGCATGCCCACGCTATGTATCTTTGTAGTCTCGCCCCTTTCCCTCGCACTTGTACTATCTGCGTGTATTCGTCGAGTTAGGAAAAAGGGAGGTGTGATGTACGTTTAAATTGTTTCCTTCCCGGAATCCCTTCTACGTATACCAGTCTTGGCCGTAAAAGGGGGGCTTCCCGTGACCTATTCCCGGGAACGCTCTGTCATCCCGAAAAGCAAAGCAAACACGCTACGATCTGGACCCACTCCAACGTATCTGTGTCACGTTGTTCTTGTGATCGGAGGCAGTTGCCCCAGAGAAAGTGCAACTAATCCCCGGGTGGTTTTGGTAATTCTTAACAACATATACATCATTGAACTAATACTTATTCAAGATATATTTCAGAAAAGTTCAATGATTGGCATGGCAAGGACATGAGAATGTGGACCCCTCAAAATGCTAAGGACATGGATTGGCAAAGCTTCAAGACTCTACATTTTTGGTTAAGTGATCTAAGATCACATAGAGTCCATAGGAAAGCCAATACTATTAAAAGGGGATGAGGTTTTGATCATGACTTAATTGCTGAAGTGCTTGATTATATTGCTCCAAAAACCCTCAACCATTTTCTCCAACTCATATATGTCCAAACCCTAGAAGTCCATCTCGGTCCCACTGAAATACTTCCATCCGGACCCACCGAGATGATCCTATTTACTGCCACAGCCAAACCCTAGACTTTCGATCTCACCGAGATGACGATCGGTCTCATCGATTTGCACTGACCAAGTTTCTATAAGCCAGTTGTTTCACTTTGGAATCACCGAGTTGAAATAATCAGAATTACTGAAATGAAGTCTTGCTTGAGTCATCACATATTGGTCCCACCGAGATTCTTTATTCGGTCTCACCGAAATGCCAAATGGTCAAGTCTTTTACACAGGTCAGTTTCATCGAGATTTCTGATCGGTGTCACCGAGTTGAGTCAAAAGTTTGTAACGGTTGGATTTTTGGTGAAGGCTATTTCTACCCCTCCACACCACTCACTCTCTAAGAGAGCCATCAGAATGAACCTACACTTCCACCATTCATTTTCTGAGAGAGAACCACCTACTCATGTGTTGAGATCAAGAGATTCCAATCCAACCATTTGAACCTTGATTCCTAGCCTCCCCAAGTTGCTTTCCACATTAGTCCCCTCTCCTACCAAAGCCAAATCTGTGAGAGAGTGATTGAGTGTTGAGGAGACTATCATTTGAAGCACAAGAGCAATGAGTTCATCATCAACAACACCGTCTATTACCTTTTGGAGAGTGGTGTCTCCTAGATTGGTTAGGTGTCACTTGGGAGCCTCCAAGATCATGTGGAGTTGAACCAAGGAGTTTGTAAGGGCAAGGAGATCACCTACTTCGTGAAGATCTACCCGAGTGCGGCTAATCCTTCATGGACATAAGCCATGGTGGAATAGACAAGGTTGCTTATTTGTGGACCCTTCGTGGGTGGAGCCCTCCATGGACTCGCGCAGCCATTACCCTCCGTGGGTTGAAGTCTCCATCAACGTGGACGTACGATAGCACCACCTATTGGAACCATGCCAAAATCACCGTGTCTTCATTGCGTTTGATTTCTCCAATCCCTCCTTTACGTTCATATGCAAAGTCTTTACTTTCCACTGCACAACTCTTAGACTTGCATGTGTAGGGTGTTGCTTGACTTGGTAGAATCACTAAAAACTTGCCTACAACTAAAATTGGGAAAAGGATAAGTTTTTATTTGGTCAAGTAGTCTAATCACCCTCCTCTAGACATACTTTCGATCCTACAAGTGGTATCAGAGCTTTGGTCTCCATTGCATTGGTTTCACAACCTAGGAGAGTATGGCGTCTAGTGAGGGTAATTATCACCGTAGAGGTCCATATTTCGATGGTACAAACTTTGCTAGTTGGAAGCATAAGATGAAAATGCATATTCTTGGTCATAACTCCGTCGTTTGGGATGTTGTTTGTGTTGACTTGCAAGATGAATTCTTTGAGGATGAAAAAGAACTGGATCGTGAAGCAACCGCGAAAGAATTGAAGATGTTGCAATACAATGCTCAAGCATGTGACATTCTCTTCAACGGATTGTGCCCCGAGGAGTTCAACAAGATTAGTCACCTCGAGAATGCAAAGGAAATTTGGGATACGTTGGTTGATATGCACGAGGGTACCAAGTCTGTCAAGGAATCCAAGTTGAATGTGCTCCAAAGTCAACTTGACAAGTTCAAGATGAAGGATGGTGAAAGAGTCGCCAAAATGTACTCTAGGCCCGCTCTCATCACAAATGAAATTCCCGGCTTAGGAAGTGAAGAGATGACCAACAAATTCATCATCAAGAAGATCCTTAGAGCCTTGGATGGAAAATATGATACCGTGTGCACATTGATCCAAATGATGCCCAACTACAAAGATCTCAAGCCCACGGAAGTCATTGGAAAGATTTTTTCTCATGAGATGTTACTCAAGGATAAAGAAGAGCTACACAACAAGTGGTGCTTACAAAGCCTCAAGCGATGCTCCCACTACATCAAGTGACAAGATTGTATCCAATGAAGAGATAAGCCTAATGGTGAAGAGATTCAACAAATTCTACAAGAATAGAAGCAAAGAGAGAAGCTCCAACTCAAGACATTATGAGCAAAGATCATCAAGTCGTGACCAAATTTTCTACAATTGTGGAAGACCCGGACACTACTCCAATGAGTGTATGACACCTCACAATAAATGAGACGAATCACCTAGAGGAAAGAATTGAAGAGATGAATCACCTCATAGAGAGAGAAGGAGTAGAGATGATCGTTATGAACGAAGACCATCTCAGAGAAGCAAGGATTTGAAAAGGAAGGACAAGTCATCCAAGAGCTACTCTAGAAGAAGACATCAAGCTCATGTTGGTGAATGGATTTCCGGCTCTGGCAACCAATCCGAGAAAAGCTACCACTCTGACTCCGACTATAGTCAAGATGAAGGTGTTGCTGGACTTGCTCTCGTATCCTCCAACTCCTATGACCTATTTGATTCACCAAATGAAGGAATTGGAAGATGCTTCATCGCAAAAGTCCCCAAGGTATCACACCCCGAATACCTTGACTTCAATAGTGATGAGGATGATTTACTTGGTGATGATGATTTGCTTGTTGATAAATCTAGTGATGTGAGCTATAATGAACTTGCTAGTAATCATGATAGTCAAGATGAAACGAATGACAATGCTATGAGGGAGATTGAGCGTCTAACTAAAGAACTAAACACTATTAAGTTAGCTCATGAAACAACTCAAGAAGATCATAGAGAGCTCCTAAGAACTCATGAGAAGCTATGCTTCGAGAAGCTAAATTTAGAGCAAGAGCATGCGTTTCTAAAAGCTATCAATGACGATCTTCGAAAGAAGAGTTCCTCATACATTGCCAAATGTCTCCTCTTGTCTACTTTTATGCCACAAGTCAAATCTAAGCAAACTAGTAATAAGGGTAGAAAGGGTTCTACATCTAGTAGTAACAATAACAATGCTAAATCCAATGTTGTTACTTCTAGTAGTTCTATTGATTCCACTAATGATTCTCTTAGCCAAGTTACACTTGAGAAAGAAAACGATTTATTGAAAGGAATTATAGAAAAGGTTGTCTACAAGAGCCTTGCCGGGAGTAAGCAAGTTGAGGAAATTGTACGCAAGCAAGGGAGGCACCGGAAGAACCAAGGTGTTAGTTTTGAATGAATGTTCAATGCCAATGGAGTTGAGTGGGAAGAGCATCTATACCCCAAGACGACGTTTGTTCCTCAACAAGAGAAGTATGATCCTACTTCTTTCAAAGGGACACAAGCTCAAGATGATCTCCCACCACAAGACCACAAGCTAAAAGGCAAGGACAGGCTTTAAGATGGAAAGGTCGTGGCCTATGCATCAAGACAGCTCCGACCCCATGAGGAGAATTACCCTACGCATGACTTAGAGATGGCAACTGTGGTTCATGCCTTAAAGATTTGGAGGCATTACATCATTGGAAAACGATGCCAAATCTACACCGACCACAAGAGTCTCAAATATATATTCACTCAACCGGACTTGAACCTCCGACAGCGAAGATGGCTTGAGTTGGTCAAAGACTATGACCTAGGTATCAACTACCACCCAGGAAAAGCAAATGTGGTCGCCGATGCCCTCAGTCGCAAACCGGCTACCACAAACTCATTAATCGAGCGTCTGCACCCAACACTTCAAGAAGAAATAGCTCAGCTCAATAAGATCTTGTGTGATGCAATTTGCTCGGTTACCTTGGAAGTAACCCCTACTCTAGAAGACAAAATCCGAAGGGCTCAACCTGGTGACCCAATGTTACTCAAGATAATGGCCCAAGTACGAGAAGGGAAGACGCCAGATTTCAACATTGATGACAAAGGTACGCTCCGATTTCGGGATCGAGTCTGTGTACCGGACCTCGGGGACTTAAAGAAGAAGATTTTGAAGGAAGCTCATGAGTCCGCATACTCTATTCATCCTGGGGACACTAAAATGTATCAAGACTTAAAGCAAACATTCTGGTGGGAAGGTATGAAGAAAGATATCGCCTATTACATCGCCTGTTGTGATATATGCAACAAGGTGAAGGCTGAACTCCAGAAACCAGCCGGTCTACTTCAACCCTTACCCGTTCCACAATGGAAATGGGATGATATCTGCATGGACTTTATCGTGGGATTACCAAGGACACCATGAGGTAATAACGCCATATGGGTCGTGGTCGACATGCTTACCAAGGTGGCCCACTTTATTCCAATCAGGACCACCTACCGCGTAGACCAACTTGCTCAACTCTACGTGTCCAGAATTGTCAGTCTGCATGGGGTACCCAGGACTATCACTTCAGACCGAGGATCTTTGTTTACCTCAGCATTCTGGCTACGTCTACACGAAGCCTTGGGAACCGCTTTGAAGCATAGCACCGCTTATCACCCTCAAACAGATGGGCAGACAGAGCAGGTAAATCAAATCTTGGAAGATATGCTTCGGGCGTGCGCTCTTGCTCATGGACCCAAATGGGAAGACAGCCTGCCGTACGCTGAGTTTACTTACAACAACGGCTACCAGACTAGCCTCAAGATGTCACCTTTTGAGGCCCTATATGGACGTAAGTGTCGTACCCCGTTGAACTGGTCTCAGACAGGAGACAGCCGAATCTTCGGGACTGATTTGATGATGGAAGCAGAAAAGCAAGTCAAAGAAATTAGAGACAGACTGCAAGTGGCAAAATCTCGTCAGAAGAGCTACTATGACTCAAAGCATAGGCAGATCAGCTTCGAACCAGGTGAATATGCATATCTCCGAGTTACCCCCATGAAAGGAGTTAAAAGGTTTCATACTTGGGGAAAGCTCGCACCAAGATACATCGGTCCATTTCCAGTTATGACCAGAGTGGGCAAAGTGGCTTATCAATTAGAATTGCCTCCCGAGCTATCTGAGGTTCATGATGTGTTCCACGTGTCTCAGTTACGGAAATGCATCGCACCACCCGCAAAACAGACGGATATGACAGAACTAGAGCTTGCCAAGGATTTAACCTACGAGGAGAAACCCTTGAGAATCTTGGAAGAGATGGACAGAGTCACCCGCAGCAAAACCATAAAGTTTTACAAGGTCCAATGGGAGCACCACACTGAGGATGAGGCCACCTGGGAAAGAGAGGATTTCTTAAGGACAGCATACCCATATTTGTTTCCTGAGCAACCAAATCTCGAGGACGAGATTCATCCTAAGGGGGGGAGGTTTGTAACACCCTGGATTTTGTCTTTTTCTTTTATTTGGATTTATTGAATATTTTATTTGCATTTGGGTTTTTTTCAGTCAATTCTTTTGGACTTACCACTTGGATTTATTTTTGATTTTCTTCCAAGTGGGTTCTTTCATCCATAAAGCCTCCCTAGTCCTCATCCCTCTCAAAATAATGCCATTGGATATTTTTATTTAATGGCATTATATTCATTTTCTCCCTGAAAATGCTCATTTTCTCACATAGCTATGAAGCAACCCCTATTTTTATTGCTCTAAAAATTCCAAGAAAATTCCCAGATATTCTTTGGATCATGCCTCACCTTCCTATGCAAAAATATCTCATAGTCATTTGGAAATTTTCAGCCAAGGAAAATGTTTTTGCTTCTGGTCAGAAATGGCACTTTGTGAAGCAACTATATTTTTCCTTGATCTTTTTGAGCTGAAATTTTTACCACATGACTACCCTCCTATGTAATGCTTAACCACCAAATTTCAGCTCAAAATTCCTAGCCATTTGTCCTCAGTGCTTGGAGCAAGTTTCTGTCCAGAAACTTTGCTGCTTCCTCTAGTCACCTCAAGTGAGCCACTTGGCAAGACCAGAGCATTTCTAGGCACCGCGTTGAAGGGACAATATGGTGGGCATGGTGTGGCAGCGCCGAAAGCACCCCGCGTGCCAGTGCACGGGGTGACCACGTGAGAGCGCGATGCACTGCATGCGCTCGCTGCGCTTTGTGCGTCGGGCCCCTCGGCCACCGCCCATTCTCCCTCCCCGCGACACCTCACCGTGCCCCAGCGCTGCAGCCAACTCCAGCATGCCACCCAACCCTCTCCCTGTTCCTCCCCGATGCCGGCAAGCCGCTCGTCGGAAGCGGCCGAGAGCTAAGCGGCGGAACAGTGAGCTCGCGTGCCCGCATTCTTCGCGTAGTGCGCGCCACTGTGGCCGCACGCGTGCACCGCGTAGCCCTGTGCTCCTCTGCTCTTCCCCCATGCCGAGCCCAAGCCTATCCTCTTCTCTCCTCCTCTGTAGCTCAACGCCGGCGGGCACCCGAGAGCGGGCGAGCTCCATCTATAAATAGAAGCTCCCCCGACTCGTTTTGAGCATCGCCCTCACCTCTCTTGGACACAAACTACTTCCCCACGAGCGCGGCAAGGCCGGGAGGGCCTTTCGCCGCCGTTGATCGCTGGAGACAGCCGCGGACCCCCCACCACCGTGCACTCATTCTAGCCCACCCCAACTCCAACCACTGCTACCCCCGAGACCGTGGAGACCTCCTGAGCTCGACGGTGCCGAGAGCTCGCCGGATTGTCGCCGGATTGTCGCCGGAATCGCCGAGTCCGAGAAGCTCCGCCGCCGCCGTCTCTGGAGAGGAAGTTTTCGACGCCGTCCGTCCACCCCCGCCGTCACTCCGGGTACGTACGTGTTCATCGTACTGCCCTGAGTCCATCCCGCCCAACTCTGGTGACCGCCGTGGACTCCTCGCCGGAGTATCGCCGGCGAAAGCGCCGCTCTCTCTGTTCCCTCCCTCTCCCCTATTTAATCCTGACAGCAGGACCCACCCGTCAGCCTCTCTCTCGCCCGCCCGAAGCGGTATAAGTGGAGGCGTATTCTCTGAATACATCTTCGACATGGCCGCTTCTGTTTTTTCTTTTAAATTCAAATTTTGACCAGATCTAATCCAACTTTGACCAGCTATAACTTTTAATCTATAAGTCCAATTGAGTTGATTCTTTTTGCTACTGGTTTGTAAAATTCCAAAGTTTCTATATGCCAAATTTCAGAATTTTTCTTGCTGTTGAGAATTTCTGGTGAAATAAACAATGTTATGTGACATTTTCTTTTTGCATTTAAATTATTTTCAGAAGAACCTAGTTGTGTTGGAGAAGGCCAGGAGTATTGTGACACTCCTCTGAACCAAGGCAAGCCACAACATTCATATGCAAGGATGGCATTGCAATGACTTTGGTATAATTGAATTAAATTCATCATATATTCACTATTTGAAATAATTTGCTATATAACTCTTATTGCATAGACTTTGTTCTGTCATTTTGATAATATACAGTAGGTTACATGCTTACTTGCTTATGTGGGCAGTAGGAATCATGTCATATGCACATATGGTGGTATCATGCATTCATCATTCATGATCGTGACCCGTGCATCCATTCACACACTATGGCTCGAATCATTGTCATTTCAAGTTAAACTTGACATTAATCCAACTTGAACATGCTGTTGATCGAGTCATGGTGCCACCGAATCGAGCTCACCAGTGCAACCACACTTGCCTGGATGGGGAGGCCCTAATGTGGTCTATTGTCATGCCTCTCGCCGGTGCCTCCTACGAGGGAAGGTTGTGCTCTGGCGCTACCCTGGCCCGGTAGGCAGTCATAACCTTGAGGACCCGAGTTTTATGGTACCGAGGTCCCCGTTTGGGATGATGTTTATGTTTGGCCACGACGGTGGCAGCCACAGAGGTGGCGGATGTCACATGTTGGCATCGGGGTCACCCAGGACATAGCCCAAAGGGGAGTTTGTCGGAGTGGCCGGGAGAGTGTCATGCAATAGATTGGTTTTGTCAGAATGTCGTTGGTCCACCAGAATGGGAGCACGAGACCATGAGTTCCGTGGTGTGGGTACAGTGTACTAACCTCTGCAGAGTGTATAATCTATCGATAGCCGCGTCCTCGGATATGGACACAGTTCGTAGTAGGTCACATCGTGGGTCAACAGATATAATAAACTTGCACACTAAGATTCAAGATGGCACATGCAGAAGTGGTGATCGAGTGAGGATCACTATGAAAGGTATGGATGTGATCAAGTAAGGATCACGTTGGTAAGCTATGAACGGTGGTTACGCGGTAACCCCGAAATGGTAAGTTGGTCCCAGGGACCATGGCAATGTTTCACACACACCTCATGTTGAGTAGTATCATGCTCATGCATTAAACCTGTTAAATACCTTGTTGTTGTTTGTCGCACTTGTTTTGTTTGCTGTGAGCTTGCGAGTACATTCAAAGTAATCACCTAGCTTATCATGCCAGATGCAGGAGAAGCCGTGCATGGTGTGGATGTCGAGCAGTATGTCGTGCTCTAGGCCGTGTCCCAGCAGTGTCCCTGTGGAGTGGAGTTCCGCTACCTCGTCGTTCCACTGCCGCGTAGTAGTTCCCTTATCATCGAGGCCCCTGTCATGTCTCCTAAATAATGTACATAAGTGCAGCCGCACCGTGTGTGCTGCTTGGCCTCGTTCATCATGTAATATGTGAACCTATGTTCCCGCTAAGAGATCAATAAAGTGGTTGTTTTCTGTACCAAGTTGTTGTGTATTGCCAGAAGACTTGATCTCTGGGCTGGCAATGCAAGGTAAACCTGTTGCTCTGAGCCGAGGTGCCACAGTTGATTTGGATCTTATGGCCAATTGGATGTACAAGAATGCCTAAGAACCTTCTCTTGCTATCTATCTCAACTTGTCTAAATTCTTTCTTGCTACATCACAAAACTTGAACAAGTTCCTTTTCGGACCCTTCGGGTGAGGAGCACTCGGAGCCACCAATCTGAATAGGGCTGACTTCCAAAACCCTCTAAGTGTTTTTCGGTTAGACCAACTCACTCCTATCCGGTTTTACCGATTGCATTTAGACTGATCCTTACTTTAATCTCGGTTACACCGATATGAAATTCTCGGAGTCACCGATGTGCACTGACATTGGCAGTTACACATTTCGGTGAGACCGAGTTATTTCGTTCGGCCACCGACAGCTAAAGGGTATATATATCTCCACGGACTGTACGTTGAAAATTACTTCAAACGCTTCGACCCCGAACCCCTTTGCTGCCATTGCCCCAGTCTACGGATCGTCTTCGTCGTCTCCAGCGTGCCCTCACCACCGGATTCCATCGCTGTCAATGGATTTCTCCACCGCCGTTGCCGTCGTAGCGGATCTCCACCGAGTTAGGGTGAGATTCGACCCCCTAGTGCTTCTAAATCCAATTCAATGCACTAGTGGATGTGCCTGTATAACTACCACAGTATGAGATTCCTTTTCCAATAGAATGATTCCTTAGAATTAGGCTTGAGTAAAATTTTAGGTTTAGGGTTCCGCAGAACTCATCTCGGAGCGACCGAACTGGACTGATTCGGAGTCAATAATTTGGCTTCGGCCATTGCACTCAGTACATCTTGGTGAAACCGAAACGTACTGATCGGTTAGACCGAGTTAGTTTTTCAGTAGTACCATGTGTGCTTTGGTGAAACCAGGTTTCACTTCAGTCTGGCCGAAACTGTGAAAACCTAGCTTCAGTTGTTGCCTCGGTACTACCAAAATGTTCCAATCGGTAATTCCAAAATGCTTTCTGTGAAAACCTAAAACTGAAGTTTGAACTCAAATTTCTTGAAAAACTGTTGTGTTTTGTGATGCTCATCCATTCCACTCTACCTATTCCACTTCACAGGGTCAGTGTTCAGCATGTCAGGGTTAGACGACAGTCATAATGTGTCAGTTGAGCCAAGTGTTGACTTGGAGGCAGGAACAAGCCCTGAGGAAAGTTATGATGAGGGAGAGCACAGTTCTCCTAGTCTTCCCAAAGCTACAACAAGGACCAGAAAGTGGAAGGATTCAAATGAAGAGGATGAGGATTTCCAGCCAGAGGAGGTCACTTCCAAGAAAACAGAAGTAGTCAGAAAAGAATATGGCACCCAGAAGGAAAGAGTTGTTGCCAGGAAGATCTCCCAATCCACTGCTGCCAAGAGAGGCATTGTCCCCACAAGTGAGAATCTAGGTAGCTCAGAGCCAAGCAAGACAAAATCTATGCCCATGGTTGCAGGAAAGAAGAGAGAGAGAGAAAGTAGACTGCCCATGTTGTGTTCAAGCCCACATCCATGAGGAGAGAGGAGGAACCAGTTGCTGATGAGCCACTCCCAAGCAACAGAAGCTCATGGCAGATGCTATGCCTAGGAAGGCAGCTACCACCTCTAAGATCAAGTCTGCTGCAACTACTGCCAAGCCCAAGAAGACAACCAGAAACATATGAGCTACTGAGAAGAACAAGGCCCCAGTGCCTGAGAGAGAAGAAGATGATGATGATAAAGCCACAATGCTTAAGAAGCTAAGACCAAGACTGCCAGAACATGATGATTCACATCTAGAGGCAGAGAATATGAAGGAAAGGAAAGATAAGGGACTGAGGAAATGGAGAGAGTCAGATCCCTACTCAGTCAGGAGGAGGATTGTTGTTGACTACCGCTTCCACACCAAGGAGCAGCAGGACTTCTATGAGACAGTATTGCTTGACAAGAAGCCCATTCTAAGTGACATGAGATGGGTTGACTGGAAATTCATTGATGCAAATGAGGATAACTTTCCAAATGTGCATGAGAACTTCAAGACTATAGGCATTGATGAATTCATAGGCACAAAGTTGACAGCATGGACAGATGAGCTCATCATGCAGTTTTACTCCACTGCACACTTCTACCCCGATGGGAGGATAGTTTAGATGACTAAAGGAACGAGGTTCCAGTCGAGCATTGCTAACTGGGCACAACTGTTGAATGTGCCAGAAGCTGAAGAGAATGATGTTGATGTTTATGCCAAGGGCAAGATGGACCACAACTCCATGAAGGATATGTATGGATCGATTCCCGAGAACTAGAAGGAATCACACAAGTTTGGTTTTGTCTATCATCTCCTACCAGGCCTTGCTACTATAAACACTATTCTGAGCCATACTTTGATGCCCAAGTCAGGTGATGATAAGATGATTAGAGGACACTCAATCAACATGCTGCATTTGGTGGATGGATTCACAAGATTCAGAGTGATGGATTTGATTGTTGAGACAATCAAGAGGACTGCTGCAGATCAGAAGCGCTCATGTGGTTTTGCTCCGCACATTAAGATGCTTATCAACTCCAAGGTTGGTAGCAAAGTCTACCTGCTTGATCGTGAGCACTTGCCACTTCAGCCAGAGCTAGAGGATTGCACAGTGACTATGGATGAGGACCATCCTACCTCAGCTATAGCTCAGGCAAAGGCAGAACCTGCCAAGAGTGCTGGTCCTAGCTCTTCCACCGCTCCAGTTCTGAAGACTAAGGCTGATCAGATCCTATATCTTCTCCATGCTACTTAGAGGATTGAGCGGAGTCTAGCCAACCTCATGAAAAACCAAGAGAGCTTCAAGGGGATCATAGAGACCAAGTTCCATGACCTGGATGTTAAGGTCATTGAGGTAAAAACCACAGTAGAGAGTCTGAAGAAGGAAGTGGATGAAGCGAAGATGGCCACTAGCAGTGATGATGAGCACCAGGGCATAGTTCTTCCTATGACTACTCAGTTTCAGACGATGCCCAGGTCAGCAGCCGTGCCAGTCACCGACACTAGAGCCACAGTCTCAGCGCCAACTGCTGCTCCCTTAGTTGCTCCTTCAGTTCCTCCAAGTGTCTCTACACCACTAGTCCAGCAGACATCATCAGAGGCATTTGCAGATGCGCTCCCCTCCACTCCAACAACGTCTACGCACAGCGGCGCTGCAAGTCAAAGGACTTCACCACTAGGAGCTGCCGGAGATCGAGCCCAGAGCGACTTTTAGCTCTTTACTATTTTGATCTTTTTGGTACTTATTGCCAAAGGGGGAGAATTAGTATAGATCATTAGGGCTTCAAGAGAGAGTGCTTTTGCCTTTGCTCGTTTGATTTCTTTGAGTTTCGTGCTACTTCATGATACTTTTGTTTGATGCTTGTATGAGATTACGTTACTTTGTGCTTGACCATACTGTACTTCGATGATATGCATGCTTAAATATCTATCCATATGCTCTTTGTATGATCATTCACTTGCGTGCTTGTTACATTGCAATTATATCATTTTGAGTGCTCCACCAAGATGTATGTGACATGGAACAGTGACCCATGATCCTAATCGATTCTGCATTTGCATTCGAACGCAAATTTTTAATAATGCACAAATTTAGGGGGAGCTCTTACTTATCACACACTTCTCAAAGTAACGATGCATTCCATTGATTATATCATTTGTCGAAGCTTTGATCTATATATTGTCATCAATTACCAAAAAGGGGGAGATTGAAAGTGCAACTAATCCCCGGGTGGTTTTGGTAATTCTTAACAACATATACATCATTGAACTAATACCTATTCAAGATATATTATAGAAAAGTTCAATGATTGGCATGGCAAGGACACGAGAATCTAGACCCCTCAAAATGCTAAGGACATGGATTGGCAAAACTTCAAGACTCTACATTTTTGGTTAAGTGATCCAAGATCACATTGAGTCCATAGGAAAGCCAATACTATTAAAAGGGGATGAGGTTTTGATCATGACTTAATTGCTCAAGTTCTTGATGATAATGCTCCAAAAACCCTCAACCATTTTCTCCAACTCATATATGTCCAGACCCTGAAAGTCCATATCGGTCCAACCAAAATACTTCCATCCGGACACACCAAGATGATCCTATTTACTGCCACAACCAAACCCTAGACTTTCGGTCTCACCGAGATGACGATCGGTCTCACCGATTTGCACTGACCAAGTTTCTGTAAGCCAGTTGTTTCACTTTGGAATCATCGAGTTGAAACAATCGGAATTACAGAAATGAAGTCTTGCTCGAGTCATCACATATCGGTCCCACCGAGATTCTTGATTCGGTCTCATCGAAATGCCAAATGGTCAAGTCTTTTACACAGGTCGGTCTCACCAAGATTTCTGATCGGTGTCACCGAGTTGAGTCAAAAGCTTGTAACGGTTGGATTTTTGGTGAAGGCAATTTATATCCCTCCACCCCCACTCACTCTCTAAGAGATCCATTAGAATGAACCACACTTCCACCATTCATTTTCTAAGAGAGAACCACCTACTCATGTGTTGAGATCAAGAGATTCCAATCCAACCATTTGAACATTAATTCCTAGCCTCCCCAAGTTGCCTTCCACTTCAATCCTCTCTCCTACCAAAGCCAAATCTGTGAGATAGTGATTGAGTGTTGAGGAGACTATCATTTGAAGCACAAGAGCAAGGAGTTCATCATCAACAACACCGTCTATTACCTTTTGGAGAGTGGTATCTCCTAGATTGGTTAGGTGTCACTTGGGAGCCTCCAAGATCATGTGGAGTTGAACCAAGGAGTTTGTAAGGCCAAGGAGATCACCTACTTCGTCAAGATCTTCCCGAGTGAGGCTAGTCCTTCGTGGACATAAGCCATGGTGGAATAGACAAGGTTGCTTCTTCGTGGACCCTTCATGGGTGGAGCCCTCCGTGGGCTAGCGCAGCCGTTACCCTCCGTGGGTTGAAGTCTCCATCAACGTGGACGTACAATAGCACCACCTATCGGAACCACTCCAAACTCACCATGTCTTCATTGTGTCTGCTTTCTCCAATCCCTCCGTTATGTTCATATGCAAAGTCTTTACTTTTCGTTGCACAACTCTTAGGCTTGCATGTATAGGGTGTAGCTTGACTTGGTAGAATCGCTAAAACTTGCCTACGACTGAAATTGGGAAAAGGATAATCTTTTATTTGGTCAAGTAGTCTAATCACCCCCCTCTAGACATACTTTCGATCCTACACCCGGCTACGTGGGATCCTGCTGACTATACTACGGGACCCGGGAAGAACGGTTCATGCAATTACTTAGGAACAGACATGCGGGCTTTCTACGAGAAATCCTTGATTTCTTACAAACTCAGGCGCGCGTACTTGAAAAAACCCTCCATATTACAGTGCAGGTACATTGATGGGTCAAAATCTCAAGGACAGGATACAAATTCAAACAAAAGAAACTCCATCAATCGGCGGTAACGATGGTGGCCACGATGGATTCAACGACTCGTCTTCCAACGGTGTGGCCTCGCCTCGCCGCGAAGCCGTCATCATCGCCAGGACGCTCGCTCTCCCCGGTAGCGCTCAAGGGCCACTATAGTCTGCGTCCCTCTCCACCCGCACTACCGTGGACACATGGCTCGCCATGGCTTTCAGCGAGCGTGCGCAGTCCTCGGGTGCCATCTCCTCCGTGACGGCATCCACCAGGAAGAAGGGGTCGCGGTGGTGCAGCACGAAAAGAATGCGCGACGCCACCTCCATGGTGGCCCATGCCTTCTCCTTCGCCAGAGTCGTACCTGCCTCCTCGCGGAGGTGAGAAAGGTCATCGGCCAGATGGCGGAAGAAGCCGACGAGATTAGCCACCCGATGCTTGTTGAAGTCAACGCGGAGGTGATACAAGTTGAGCCCAAGGGCGGGCATCACCCCGCTCGCCTGGTGGTACACCTCGCGTAGCGTCTCGTGCTGCTTGCTGATTTCCACCAACGTGACGCCAAGGCGCTCCAGGATATCATCCCGCAGCCGACGCTCTCACGCCGCCAGACAGGTCATCTGGAGGTTCTCTTGAGAGAGGTTGTCTCTCACCTCCTGCAGCTCCTCCGTGGTTCTGCTGAGCCATGCCCGGAGCCCCTCGTTCTCCTGCACGCATGGCGCATTAGCAGATTGATGGTGCGAGTGCGGAACCTACTCAGGACGACGTCTTTCTCTGTCAGCACCTCGTGCTTCGCCACCAGCTCGGCCTCCTTGGTGTCTGATATGTCTCCAACGTATCTATAATTTATGAAGTATTCATGCCATGTTTACAACAATTTTATATGGTTTTGGTGCACTTTCATATGATTTTTATGGACTAACCTATTGACCTAGTGCCCAGTGCTAGTTCCTATTTTTTTGGCTATTTTTTGTTTCGTAGAAAATCCATACCAAACGAAGTCCAAATGCCACGAAAATTTATGGTGATTTTTTTTGGAACATAAGAGACCCCTGAAGCTTCGAGGAAGGACCAGAAGACCCACGAGGGAGTCGCGAGCTCACCCACCGTGCCCTAGGGGGTAGGGAGGGGCGTCTGAGCTCGTGGGTCCCTCGTAACTTCTATTGGCGTGAAACCAACACTGAAAATTCTTAAAAATAAGGAAGCCCCCAGAAAGAAACCTAGAACTTCCACGCCGCCGCCGCAAGCCTCTGTTTCGAAGTGATCTCATCCGAAGGCTTTTCCGGCACCCTACCAGAGGGGGAAATCATCACCAGAGGCCATCTTCATCATCCCGGCGGTCTCCATGACGAGGAGGGAGTAGTTCACCCTCGGGGCCGAGGAAATGTACCGGTAGCTGTGTGTTTGATCTCTCTCTCTCTCTCCCTCTCTCGTGTTCTTAATTTGGCATGATCTTGATGTACCATGTGCAAGTTAATATAGTTGGATCATATGGTGTTCTTGCCTCTCTATCTTTGTTGTGATGAATTGAGTGCTGCCCTCTGAGGTTTCATTATTGTCGGATTCAATACTTTGGATTTGAGAACACTTGATGTATGTCTTGCATGTGGATACCCATGGTGACAATGGGGTATTCTATCGAGTCACTTGATATATATTTTGGTAATCAACTTGTACATTCCCGAGGTGACACTGGAGTAATCTATGCACATAGGTTGATACATCTTTTCATCTTACTTTCTCCGATAGAAACATTGGGGTAACCTTTGAAGTTCTTTGTGTTGGATTGAATATTATGAGCCTGAAATTGTTTGATGCATATCGAATAATTAACTCACGGATACTTGTGGTGACATTGGAGTATCTAGGTGACACTAGAGTTTATTGATGCGTATCATATGGTGTTATTCTAGTATGAACTCTAGGGCTATTTGTGACACTTATAAGGATGGCTCAATAGATTGATCGGAAAGATAACTTTGAGGTGGTTTTGCTACCTAAAACAATTTCATCTTATGTTCTCTGCTATTGATAGGAACTTTGGAGTGATTCTTTGTCGCACGTTGAGGGATTGTTATATGATTCAATTATGTTAGCACTGTTGAGAGATAGCACTAGTGAAAGTATGAACCCTAGGCCTTGTTTCCAAGCATTGCAATACCGTTTGTGCCCACTTTTGTTCCTTACTACCTTGCTGTTTTTATTATTTCAGATTAAAAAAACCTATATCTACTATCCATACTACACTCGTATCACCATCTCTTTGCCGAACTAGTGCACCTATACAATTTACCACTGTATTGGGTGTGTTGGGGACACATGAGACTCTTTGTTATTTGATTGCAGGGTTGTTTGAGAGAGACCATCTTCATCCTACACCTCCCACGGATTGATAAACCTTAGGTCAGCGACTTGAGGAAAATTTGTTGCTGTCCTACAAAACTCTGCGCTTGGAGGCCCAACCGAGTCTACAAGAATAAAGTTGTGTAGTAGACATCAAGCTCTTTTCTGGCGCCGTCGCCGGGGAGGTGAGTGCTTGTAGGTATATATTTAGATCTTGCAATTGAATCTTTTAGTTTCTTGTTGATTCACTAGTTTGGTTTTATAAAATAAAACTACAAAAAAATGGAATTGAAGTTGCATCAAATGCTTTACCTTTATGATGTTTTTCTTGAAAATGATGGATCGGAAAATTGTGCTAAGATTGTAGAAGTAGAATTCAATAAAATGTTTGGCATAAAATCCTTGAATGATAAGAATGATTGCAATGATATTAGTATGAATTCTTTGAATATCCATGATGCTAATGATAAGCAAAGCCATAAGCTTGGGGATTCTATGTTTGATGAAGATGATATTTTTAGCACCCCAAGTTTTGGTGAGCAAATTTATTATGATGATTGCATGCCTCCTATTTATGATGATTACAATGATGAAAGTGGGTTTGGAAGAGTGTCAACTCTAGGTAATAATGATCCCACTATTCTAGAGGGTGTTTAATCTTATTGTAATGATTATGAAAGTGGATTTGGAGAGGTCATGACTTTATTTAATGATGATTTCACTATTTCGGAAGAGGTTTCAATTGATTTTTACAACAAAGTTGCTATCTATGATGATTATGGTGATGACATGTACAAAGAATAATGATAACCATGAATCTTGTCATCATGATTTTAATATTCAATTTGGTTATGTCAATCAAGTATCCCATGATAGTTATTTTGTTGAGTTTGCTGCCGCTATTATGAATGAGAAGGAAATTGCCTATGCGGAGAGTAATAAATTTTCTATGCTTGGGGATCATGAAAAGAATGCTTTATCTGATAGTTATATTGTTGAATTCATTCATGATGCTACTCAAAATTATTTTGAGAGAGGAACATATGCTTGTAGGTGTTGTAATAATATCAAGTTTCCTCTCTATGTGTTGAAAGTTTTGAAGTTATACTTGTTCTGCCTTCCTATGCTAGTTGATTCTTGCTCCCATAAATTGTTTGCTCACAAAATACCTATGCATAGGAAGTGGGTTAGGCTTAAATGTGCTTGCCATATGCTTCATGATGCTCCCTTTATGTTTCAATTATTTACTTTTATGTGAGCATCATTGAAATCGTCATGCCTAGCTAAAAAGGCATTAAAGAAAAGCGCTTGTTGGGAGACAATCCAATATTTATCCTTACTGTTTTTATGTGTCTACATGATTAAACTACTGTATTAATCATGTTTTGTGCCTTTTATTTCAATAATGTGCCAAGTAAAGCCTTTGGGATAGTGTGGATACTTGTTGATTTGATTCTGTCCAAAAATAGAAACTTTTGTGTCCAGTGTATGAATTCTCAGATGTTATTGGAGCGTCAAAATATTATGTATTTTTTTACACAGTATTGGGATACAAATTGTTTAAGTTGTCCTAATTTTTCAGAATTTTTGGAGTTACAGAAGTATGGTTTCCATTCAGATCATTACAGACTGTTCTGTTTTTGACAGATTCTGTTTCTAATGCATAGTTTGCTTGTTTTATAGTTTCTATGGCTTATATTGGTCAATATAAATTGTAGAAATGATAGAGTACATTAGGCATTATGTGAGAACAATTATGAATCTTGTCTTGACAGCACCTAGGTGGATGATTTATTTTTATCATACTAACCTATCTCACGAGTTCCGTTAAGTTTTGTGTGATTGAAGTTTTCAAGTTTTGGGTGAGATGACGATGGAAGAAGAATAAGGAGTGGAAAGACCCTAAGCTTGCGGATTCTGAAGGCACCCCAAGGTAATATTCAAGTAAGACTCAAGCGTCTAAGCTTGGGTATGCCCTGGAAGGCATCCCCTCTTTCGTCTTCAATCTATCGGTATACCTCACTTGGAGCTATATTTTTATTCATCACATGATATGTGTTTTGCTTGGAGCGTCTTTTCATTTTGTTTGTTGTTTGAATAAAATTATTAGATCTGAAAGTTTTGATTTGGAGAGAGTCTTCACATAGCTACTTTATTGTTTGACTGCTCATTGATCTTCACATATATCTTTTGGAGTAGTTTGTCATTCACTATTGTGCTTCACTTATATCTTAAGAGTGAATTGTTGAATGAATTGAATATCATAAATCTGAAACTATCCATGTTCCATATGATTAGTAATAGTTTCACATTGGGTTTAGAAAGTAAAATCTATTGAAATTTGACAATCACAATATTGGTCATACAAGCAATTCATAAAAGATTAGTATAAGGAAGAGAAATTTCACATACAAATATATTATCTTGGACATCTTTTATGATTGTGAATACCCATTAATTATTTTCAAACTTGATAAAATAGTTGATATTGGACAAGGAAGACAACGTAATGAGTTATGTTTGGGTATATTTGCATAGAAGTTATATTTTTATGGATCCTCCAACATGTGGTGCGTGTTTATAATCTTTGCTAGCCAAAATTTCTGTACTAAGCGGGAACACTGCTTGTGCATCCAACATCCTTGAGCCATGTTTCTTCCATGAGTGTCCACCATATCTACCTATATATGGTATTACCCTACTGTTCCAAGTAAATTTGCATGTGCCATCTCTAAAACCTTCAAATAAACATCTGTTTTGTGTGCCCGTACCGCTCATGGAGCGACGGGGCGGTCAGTATCTTCCATGCTAAGCGGGTTATTCTCACGACGAGAGTTTATTCACTCGTCTTGCATGAGAGAGGACAGTAATTGGGATGCCAGTCCCATTAAACAAAAACAAAGAAAAATATAATAAAACAAACTCCCCCTCGAAAGTTGATTGTTTAGAGGGCACCCGAGGATTCAGCTAGCCATGGATTGTGACTGTATGGTTGTGGGGGAGTAAATATTTTCCTTTCTGCATGGGAACCGCAAATAATGTGATTAGCATGGAAGATGTTGAAATCCTTTATCGTGACGTTGACAGGAAAAGCACACCACTCAAAATGTAATTATCTCTGTTTTAAGCAATGAGCTTTGGCACATAAGCAAATCCATGCTTCCCTCTGCGAAGGGCATATCTATTTACTTTTCATGTTGAGTCAACTTCTTATTCCATCCTCAATTATTCTCCACTTGGCAAGCATCGTGTGGTGGGGAAAGATCCAGACACATATATCCAGTCAAATATATTTGATCATGAGTTATTATTGTTGACAATTATCTCTATGATAAGTGAGTTGGGAGGGGAAACATTAAGCCCCTATCTTCCTCGATGTTTGATGGATGCTATTTGTTCTAAAAATATGCTTTGAGTACTAGCAATCATAGAAGACTATATGTAATTGAGTATGTGCAACTCTTACTTAGACTTTGTTGAAAATAGGGTGAATTGTAATTGTTTGGTGACTAAGAACATAGGCTGTTAATTGATTGCTACTTTATCATGTTGAGTTTTATGAGAAAGAGTTGCTATTTATGATTCTAGGAAAAGTGATTGAAATTATCATTGATCAAACTTATGCACTATGCTAGCATTCACACTTCATAAATTATTTCTTTTATCAAATACCTACTCGAGGACGAGCAGGAATTAAGCTGGGGGATGCTGATACGTCTCCAACGTATCTATAATCTATGAAGTATTCATGCCATGTTTACAATAATTTTATATGGTTTTGGTGCACTTTTATACGAATTTTATGGACTAACCTATTGACCTAGTGCCCAGTGCCAGTTCCTGTTTTTTGGCTATTTTTTGTTTCACAGGAAATCCATACCAAACGAAGTCCAAATGCCATGAAAATTTACGGTCATTTTTTTGGAACATAAGAGACCCCCGAAGCTTCGAGGAAGGCCAGAAGACCCAAGAGGGAGTTGCGAGCTCACCCACCGCGCCCTGGGGGGTAGGAAGGGGCATCTGAGCTTGTGGGTCCCTCGTAACTCCTATTGGCGTGAAACCAATGCTAAAAATTCTTATAAATCAGGAAACCCCCAGAAAGAAACCAAGAACTTCCACGCCGCCGCCGCAAGCCTCTATTCCGAAGTGATCTCATCTGAAGGCCTTTTACGGCACCCTGCCGGAGGGGGAAATCATCACCGGAGGCCATCTTCATCATCCTGGCGGTCTCCATGACCAGGAGGGAGTAGTTCACCCTCAGGGCTGAGGGTATGTACCGGTAGCTATGTGTTTGATCTCTCTCTCCCTCTCGTGTTCTTGATTTGGCATGATCTTGATGTACCATGAGCTTTGTTAATACAGTTGGATCATATGGTGTTCTTCCCTCTCTATCTTTGTTGTGATGAATTGAGTGCTGCCCTCTGAGGTTTCATTATTGTCGGATTGAATACTTTGGATTTGAGAACACTTGATGTATGTCTTGCATGTGGATACCTGTGGTGACAATGGGGTATTCTATTGAGTCACTTGATATATATTTTGGTAATCAACTTGCGGATTCTCGAGGTGACATTGGGGTAATCTATGCACATAGGTTGATACATGTTTTTGTCTCACTTTCTCCGATAGAAACTTTGGGGTAACCTTTTAAGTTCTTTGTGTTGGATTGAATATTATGAACCTGAAATTGTTTGATGCATATCGAATAATTAACTCATGGATACTTGTGGTGACATTGGAGTATCTAGGTGACACTAGAGTTGATTGATGCGTATCATATGGTGTTATTCTAGTACGAACTCTAGGGCTATTTGTGACACTTATAGGGATGGCTCAATAGATTGATCGGAAAGATAACTTTGAGGTGGTTTTGCTACCTACAACAATTTCATCTTATGTTCTCCGCTATTGATAGGAACTTTGGAGTGATTCTTTGTCGCATGTTGAGGGATTGTTATATGATTCAATTATGTTAGCACTGTTGAGAGATTGCACTAGTGAAAGTATGAACCCTAGGCCTTGTTTCCAAGCATTACAATACCATTTGTGCTCACTTTTGTTCCTTACTACCTTGCTGTTTTTATTATTTCAGATTAAAAAAACCTATATCTACTATCCATACTACACTTGTATGACCATCTCTTTGCCGAACTAGTGCACCTATAGAATTTACCACTGTATTGGGTGTGTTGGGGACACAAGAGACTCTTTGTTATTTGATTGCAGGGTAGTTTGAGAGAGACCATCTTCATCCTACACCTCCCACGGATTGATAAACCTTAGGTCATCCACTTGAGGGAAATTTGTTGCTGTCCTACAAAACTCTGCGCTTGGAGGCCCAACCGAGTCTACAAGAATAAAGTTGTGTAGTAGACATCAGCGTCCAGCTCTCAGCGCAGCTGCGCCACCTCACGAGCTAGATTGCGGGCATGAGCCATGGCGCCCGAGTGCGGTGGTGGGGTGATGGGCGAAAGGAGTTTGGGTGATGTGCGCAAAGGATGGAGAAGGCGAGGGAAGAAGTAGAGCGACGTCAAACCCCCCTGCCCCCCCCGCCGCGCATTTCTATAGGTGGGGGAGATGAGATGGCCACTACCCAAGAGTTACTGTGCGGCCTCCCCCCCCCCCCCCCCCCCGCTTCCCGAAGCATCACGGCACAGGAAACAAGGAGCCGCCTGCCTTCACAGCGCGTTATTACGGCTTTAAATGAGAAGTGACCGGACGGCGAAGTGACTGGACTACAGGGCCGCGTTTTCCCAACCTGGTGCGGCAAGCGCCACATGCCTGGCCTCTATGGACTCTGGTCCCCACCCCCTCCTGCGCCTTCTCGTGTCTCTCGGACATGCTGGGCCCAGGGGCTGCAATGCGTATCCACAAGCCTAAAGCCGGGTGACCCGCGATGAAGATTAAAATCCTAGCTTCCCGGACGAAAATGTATTCTGCGATGGCAAGAAATCCATGACGATCAAGACGGGGCTGCGTTCCCGGGATCTCTACCTAGCTGTCTGTCAAGGCAAGAGCTGGATAACTAGGGGTGTCGCGCCAGTCACGATGGAAATGTTTTCGGGACCTCTCTCGCGCGAACTGCTTTCCTCAGGCTGCTGGACCCCTGCTTCTCCGCCCCTGTGTCAGAGTCGCAGCGTCGCGCCCCGCCTGCATGATGGAAATGTTCTCGGGTTCTGCCCCACAAGAACTTCTTTCCTCTGACCGCTGGTCCCTACTTCTCTCCCATGTGGCAGAGTCACGGTAGAGCGCCAAGTCCCATGCGATGGAAATGCTCTCGGTACCTGTCCCGTACGAGCCTCTTTCCAAATGCTATGGCCTTGGCGTCACCCCACATAGTGGAGTAGCAGAAGCTTTCCCCACCTGCCGCGAGGGGAAAAGTTCTCAGGTCCTACCTTGCATGAACTGCGTTCCCTAGGCCACAAGGCCTCTGCTTCTCACCCCGCGTGGTGAAGTCACAGCAGTGCGCCGCGCCCACCGCAATGGAAAAGTTCCCGAGATTTATCTCATGCGAACCGCTTCCCAGGTTGCCGGGTCCCACTTCTCTCCCTGGTCAGCTAAGCTCGGGTTGCGTTTAGTGCTCACAGGACCAAGGCCGGGTGGTCTGATACGCCCAATTTCCATCATGATTTCCTACTGTTATTTATAATGTATTTGGTCATTATTTCACTTTATGTATTTCACTTTATGTATGTAATTCTTATGCCTTTTCTCTCATAAATTGCAAGATTTACATGAAGAGGGAGAATACCGGCAGCTGGAATTCTGGACCTGAAATAGCCACAACAGAGATACCTATTCTACAGAACTCCAATTGACCTAAAACTTCACGGAGATTTTTTATTGAATATATAAAAAATACTGGAGAAAAGAAATACCAGAGGGGACCCACCAGTTGCCCACAAGGCAACAGGGCACGGCCCCCCTGGGCGCGCCCTGATGCCTTGTGGGGCCCACAGCTGGCCTCCGGCCCCCTCCTTCTGCTATATAGGCTCATTTGCCCTAAAAAAATTATAGAGAAGACTTTCGGAATGAAGTGCCGCCATCTCGAGGTGGAACCTGGGTAGGAGCAATTTTGCTCTCCGGCGGAGCGATTCCGCCGGGGATACTTCGCTTCGGGAGGGGGAAATCTAAGTCATCGACATCACCAATGATCCTCTCATCATGGGAGGACAAATCTTCATCAACATCTTCACCAGCACCATCTCATCTCAAACCCTAGTT
This sequence comes from Elymus sibiricus, assembly GCA_039707655.1. Taxonomy (NCBI): domain Eukaryota; kingdom Viridiplantae; phylum Streptophyta; class Magnoliopsida; order Poales; family Poaceae; genus Elymus; species Elymus sibiricus. The sequence continues at coordinate 337,562,556 of CM077666.1, forward strand.
CATCTCTTGTATTCAATCTTTGTCTCAAAACCTCAGATTGGTACCTGTGGGTTGCTAGTAGTGTTGATTACATCTTGAAGTTGATGCTAGTTGGTTTATTTGGTGGAAGATTATATGTTCAGATCTTTAATGCTATTCAATACCCCTCTGATCTTCAACATGAATATGATTGAGTAGTTACTTTTGTTCTTGAGGACATGGGAGACGTCTTGTCATAAGTAATCAAGTGAATTTGGTATTCGTTCGATATTTTGATGATATGTATGTTGTTGCTTCCTTTAGTGGTGTCATGTGAATGTCGACTACATGACACTTCACCCTCTTTGGGCCTAAGGGAAGGCATTGTGGAGTAGTAATTAGATGATGGGTTGCTAGAGTGACAGAAGCTTAAACCCTAGTTTATGCGCTATTCCGTAAGGGGCTGATTTGGATCCATATGTTTCATGCTATGGTTAGATTTATCTTAATTCTTCTTACGTTGTTGTGGATGCTTGCGAGAGGGGGTAATCATAAGTGGGAGGCTTGTTCAAGTAAGAACAGCACCCAAGCACCGGTCCACCCACATATCAAATTATCAAAGTAGCGAACGCGAATCAAACAAACATGATGAAAGTGACTAGATGAGAATTCCCATGTGTCCTCGAGAACTATTTTCTTTATATAAGAGATCGTTTCGGCTTGTCCTTTGCTACAAAAAGGATTGGGCCACCTTGCTGCGCTTTATTATACTTGTTACTTATCGGAATTGGGGCTTCGGGGACCCAAAGGTTTGAACACTAGGGGCGAGCTAGTCCTTCCCGACCAAGGGTGACCATGGCGAGGCTACGGCGAGAGCACTAGCGCGGAGCACGATAGGGGACACGACGGTTACCCAGGTTCGGGCCACCTTGCGGTGTAAAACCCTACTCCTGCTTGTGGTTGGGATTGCGATGGGAAAGAAGGTGTTCTCGCGTACAAGGTAGGAGAGGAAGGAATCGATCCTAGAACTACAATGGAAGCACTGCCCCCTTTTATAACCGCCCTGGTCCGCTTCTCCTGAAAATCTAGGCGGGAAGGGCAGCCACACTTGGCGGGTTTTGAAAGGGGACAAGCGCCCAGGCTATCCTGACAAAAGATGGTCTTCGCCTGCAAAAGTGTGATCCATGACGTGCCGGTTGGCTCGGTGGTGACCTCCGCCCTACGCGCCTAGCTGTCTTGGTCTTCTTTCACCAAACGGGCAGTCCTTGGGACTTGCTTTGGAGGTGGGTAGCTGGGGCTGCCCCTTTAGCACCAAAGAGGAAAGCCTCTCTGTTCCGCGCCCGCTGGCACGGCCTCTGCTGTCGTTCGTCGCCACGCGCGTCACCCACGTGATGGGCACAGGACTGCGCGGCTGGCGTGAGGCCGGATGGCCTTGGGCGCCCGCCTCGGGGGGGCGCCTCGGGAGGCCGCCTCGCGAGGCATCCACCGCTTGCTGCGGCTAAGTGTTGGTGACTCGTGCCTTGAGGAGGGATCCTCGGCGCTGGCGCTTCACAAGGTGCCTTCGCTTCGCGGCGCCCTTAGATGGGCCGCATCTTGGGCCTTCGCCAAGCGTCGTCTCCTAGGCCGCAGGCAGATGGGCCGTGGTACCCTGGTTCCCAATGGCCCGACAATAGCCCCCGGGCCCGTGGCGTGCACATTCCCGCCTGTTGGGAGCAAAAGGACATGGGCCCTGAAAGACCGCGGGGCCCAGATTCAACGCGTGGCGCACGACGGGACGTGGGACGCCCCCACTTCCCCACTATGCCTCGGTAACCGCCTGCGCCTGCCATAAAGCCTGCCCGCGCGGGGCGCATGCCATCATTGCTTCCCTTCTGCTGCCTTGATTCCCGGTGTCGAAGAAGACGGAGCGGCAAGGAGGCTGTCCTCGTAAGGTGTTATAAAGGGGGCGGAAGGAAGGTAGAGGCCTCCCCCGCCATCTTCTATCTCTGCCTCTCCCCTTCTTCCATCCTTCACTCTTCCTTGTTCTTTCCAGGGCCACCGCTGCGATGGCGAGGGGCAGAGGGCGAGCCCGCGCATCCGATGCCGCTGCGAGGGTTCCTCCTTGGGGCCGGGGGCGCCCCTCGGCGGCCACCGAAGCTGGCCCTAGCGCTCACGGAAGGACCACCGCCCACGGCCGTGGAGGGCGGGGCACCCGTGGCCGAGGCGGGCGCGGCGGCGCAACCACCCGTCCTTCTCAGGCGGGATTCCACATGGCGAAGGCGGCGCACGAGTTCATCGTGGGGCTGCATCGTCGGCCCTGCAGCTGGCTCGGGCTCCCTGAGTCCTTTGCGAGAGCGATGGATAGGAGCGGACCCCTGGGGCTGTGGGTGCAGGCAGACGGCTGCTACAACGGCCCCTCCTGGGTGGTGACGGAGTTCTCCCCCGCCGGTTCATGTTCCTGAAGCAGGGGTGGAAGTCTTTTGCCCGTGCCTGCGGCCTGAGGCGGGGGCATCTCCTTTAGTTCAAGTACGACGGAGCCACCACCCTCTTCGTGAAGTTCTTCGGGGTCTCCGGCGCCCGCATGGAGTGCTGCGCGGAGAGCGAGAGTGACAGCGGCTCCGACCCCTCCGGCGAGAGCGACAACGACGATAGCACCGACTCCAGGAGCGGGGGCGGAAGCGAGGACGGCTCTTCACGCATCAATAGGGAAGAGGAGGATTCTGATTGGGCGCAGGTAGCGCCTAAGTCAGATCTTGAAGATGAGCCGTGCTCCCCCTGGCTCCTCCTTTTGTTCCTGTAATAGGTCGATGTAGCCCCGTGGGGGCGTGTAAAAACTATGTCTTTTGTTTAAGTACTTTATGATTTGCCGCAATGTATGTTTCCTCGTGAGGATCTCTCATGAGGCCTATTTCCCTTTCTTTTCTTGCCCTGGTGCTCTACATCGTCAGGACCCAGCCACCGAGCGGGCTACAGCCATCGCTGGTATGTCAGGTAGCGTTGCCTGGACAAGGCCAGGAGGTGTAGGGCACTAAGGGGCGGTAAGGACTCCTGAGGCGCGATGCTCAGGAAGTCCCCCTTTGACGTGCAAGCGGCTTGCACGGAGGAGAGAACGTCAGCCCTCAGCGAGGTTGCGGGGAGAGGGAACTTGAGAGGGACCGAGAGCGGCTCGTGAGGCATTTTTGTACTTAGCTCTTTCACGACTGTCGCTTGCCGTGTCATGGCTGCAAAGTGCATCTCGCGAGGCTCCTGCTCGTGAGGCCTCCTGCTAGTACTTGGTGAAGGCGGTCGCCGCGGGTTGGCTCGTGAGGCAGCGCTCGCGAGGCTTCCTGAGGGCTTATAGAGGTGTCTTGTCGCGAGTCACCTCGTGAGGCAGTGCTCGCGAGGCCTTCAAGTGCCTTATTCCTGCGGCAACTTCATATTGATTTCTCAAAGGGAGGAGCGATGCGCGCTTGCTAGCTTGCTCGTGGGCGTTGCGCGAGGAGACGAGACACCAAAGACCTTGGTGAGGTGGTGTGCACGGGAGCAGGCCCGTGAGCCAGAGCTCGATCACTTGGGTTTTGCAGCGCTGCTGGGACTGACCCGAGCACAGGCACCATGTCCAGCCCCCACTCGCGAGATGCGCAGGAGGAAGGTCGCGAACGTACACATCTCCTGAGGCAAGCAAGTTAGCAACACATATAAGATATTTTGGGAAATAGAGCTTTACTGCAGCAAAATAATAAGTTCATTACACAACCAAAAAGGGATGCGGCTGCCATGTCTGGCACGGGTGAGCTTGAGGTTGGTGCAGCCCGTGGGGCGCCCTCAGTTTCACATCCAAAAGAGAAGAGGCTGCCGTGTCCGGCACGGATCAGCGTGAGGTTGGTGCAGCCCGTGGGGTGCCCTCAGGTGATTGTTCCGCCAGCGCTGAGCATGGGGCTTCCACTAGGTGTGGGACGTTCCACCAGCGCGGAGCATGGGGCTTCCACTGAGACATGGGCAGGAGCTCTCGCGGGCCCATCAGGCGAACGCAATGAGAGGCTCCGGAGTGTGTATAGCTCCACATCATTCGTACGCGTGAGGGTCACTGGTAGAACTTGCGGAGGTGTTGGATGTTCCATACGTTAGGCATAGGAACTCCGTCCTCCGTCTCCAGCCGGGCGGCGCCGGGCCTGGAGACATGAGCAACCCTGAAAGGGCCTTCCCACATGGGTGAGAGCTTGTGGAGTCCTTCTCTGGAGGGGATCCTTCTCAGGATAAGATCGCCGACTTCGAGGGTGCGTGGGTGTATGTTGCGGCTATGATAGCGATGCAAAGCCTGGTGGTATCTTGCAGCGCGTAGGGCGGCCTGGTGACGGGCTTCCTCGAGGAGCAGCAGGTCGGCCTCTGGCGAGCCATCCTGACAAGCCCCATCGAAGGCGAGGACTCACGGAGAGCCATGCTTGAGCTCAGAAGGAAGAACTGCTTCGGCTCCGTAGACGAGGAAGAAAGGAGTCTCGCCTGTAGGCTTAGTTGCCGTTGTGCGGATGGACCATAGCACAGACTGCAGCTCATCAAGCCAGCCCTTGCCGCAGGCTTCAAGCTTTTTCTTGAAGCTTCTCGTCTTGAGGCCCTTGAGGACCTCAGCGTTGGTACGCTCGGCCTGGCCGTTGCTTCGTGGGTGCGCCACAGAGGCGTAGCAGATCTGCGTGTCGAGGCTGGCGCCGTAGGACTTGAAGAGGCTGCTTGTGAACTAGGAGCCATTGTCGGTGATGATGCAGTTGGGGATGCCAAAGCGGCTCATGAGGCCATTGATGAACTTGACGACAGAGCCTGCCGGGATGGTTCGCACTGGCTTGACCTCCGCCCACTTGGTGAACTTGTTGATGGCCACGTAGAGGTAGCGGTAGCCGTTAGCTGCGCGAGGGAAGGGTCCCAAGATGTCCAGCCCCCAGACCGTGAAGGGCCACGAGAGAGAAATTGTCTGGAGGTCTTGCGCTGGCTGGTGGATTTGCTTGGCGTGGAATTGACAAGCTTCACAGGATTGGACCAACTTGGTGGCGTCGTGAAGCGCGGTGGGCCAGTAGAAGCCCCTGCGGAACACCTTGCTGACGAGGGTGCGTGATGAGGAGTGGTGGCCGCAGTCTCCTCCATGGATGTCGGCGAGCAGCTCGCGACCTTGCTCTTTAGAGATGCACCACAAGGAGACACCATTGGGGTGCCTGTGGTATAGCTCACCGTCCTGTAAGCAGTAGGCGGTGGCCTGGCGAGCCACACACTCTGCCTCTGAGTCCTTCTCTGGGAGGGTGTCGTGAAGCAAGTAGGCTTTGAACTCAATGGCCCAGCTGTCGGCTTGAGGCTCCAGCGCTAGCAGCAGGCGGGCTCCTGAGGCTGCGCCGCAGTCTGGTGCGCCCATGGGCGGTGCGGGTGGGAGCTCCTCGTGAAGCAGTGTGGCGCTCGCGGCAGGCGGAGTAGCTGATGGTTTGAGGAGCCTTTCCTTGAAGACGCCGGGGTCCTGAGGCTCGCTTGGCGATGTCGTCGGCCTCCTTGTTGCCTCCGTGAGGGACATACTGGACCTCCAGAGCAAGGAAGCGCTTCTCGAGCTTGCGTACCTCTTCCAGATAGGTGGCCATGTGCTCGTCCTTCGGCTTGTAGCTTTTGTTGGAGAAGTTGACGAGGAGTTGCGAATCGCCCTTGATGGTGAGGCATTTGATGCCCAGAGCAGAGGCAACCTTGAGCCCGGCGATGAGGCCCTCGTACTCTGCGATGTTGTTGGAGACCTTGTCATCGCGCTTGAAGCAGAGTTGGACGGCGTAGCGGAGCTTGTCTCCTATCAGCAAAGTGAGCATGATGCCAGCCCCTGCGCCCTGTCAGGAGAAGGCGCCATCGAAGTGCATAGTCCAGCCGCCAGGCGCCTCGTCCCCAGGCAAGAGGGACTCAGCCTCGCGAGGCTCCTCCTGGGGCAGATCCGTCCATTCCACTACGAAGTTAGCCAGGGATGCGCCCTTGATCACTCTCGTGGTGCAGAATTCCAGCTCGAAGGCTTGCAGCTCGATGTTCCACTCGGCGACACGGCCAGTGACGTTGGGGCTGCGCAAGACTTGCTCCAAGGGGTAAGACGAGATCACCTTGATGGGATGGCCCAGGAAGTAGTGGCGCAGCTTCCTAGAGGCGACGGGGAGCGCGAGGAGGAGCTTCTGCTGCATGGGGTAGCGCTCGCGCGCATCTCGCAGCACTGTGCTGACGAAGTACACCGGGTGCTTGACGAGGCGTGTAGTTGTCGTGGCAACTTGGTCTTCGGGGGGCCCGAGGGGCTCATGAGGCTCAGGAGGCTCGGGAGGTGGCTCGCGAGGCAGCTCGCTGGAGGCCTCCTGAGAAGGGCCCTCAGCAGGCGACGGCTCGGCCTCGGGAGGCGGCGCGGCCAGTTTCTTCTGTGCGCAGACGCGCTCTTCTCGAACTACCACCAGGGCTGTGCTGGCCGTCTGGGGGTAGCTGCCAAGTATAGGAGCAAGGGCTCATGAGAGCATGGCGCAACCATGATGGGCGGGCTCGTGAGGTACCTCTTGAGGTCTTCAAAGGGAACGTCGGCCTCGGGAGTCCACTTGAAGGGGCCGGACCTCTTCGTGAGCTTGAAGAACGGCAGGGCTCGCTCGCCGAACTTGGAGATGAATCGCCCAAGCGAGGCCATGCATCCCGCCAGGCACTGCATCTCCTTGAGGCTCTGGGGAGGACGCATCTTCTCGATGGCCTTGATCTTCTCGGGATTGGCCTCGATGCCACGGTGGGAGACCAGGAAGCCTAGTAGCTTGCCGGAGGGAACTCCGAAGACGCACTTGTCTGGGTTGAGCTTGAGGTTGACCTTGCGCAGATTGTCGAACGTCTCCTTGAGGTCCATGAGGAGGGACCAGGCCTCGCGAGTCTTGACAACGATGTCATCAACGTAGGCCTAGGCATTTCTTCCCATCTGGGGGCCCAAGGCGATACGCATCAGCCTCTGGAAGGTGGCTCCGGCGCTCCTAAGGCCGAAGGGCATGCATATGTAGCAGAATATGCCGCAGGGGGTGATGAAGGCCGTCTTCTCCACGTCTTCGGTTGCCATCTTGATCTGGTGGTAGCCTGAGAAGGCGTCTAGGAAGCATAGCAACTCGCACCCGGCGGTGGAGTTCACAATCTGGTCGATGCGGGGTAGAGGAAAAGGATCCTGAGGACAGAACTTGTTGAGGCTCGTGAAGTCGACACACATTCGCTCTTTGCCGCACTTCTTGGGGACCACGACAGGGTTGGCGAGCCATTCAGGATGGCGCACCTCACGGATGACTCCAGCTTCTTGGAGCTTCTGAACTTCCTTGACGATGAAATCTTGCTTCTCTGGTGCCTGGCACCATGCCTTCTGTTTCACGGGGCATGCATTGAGGCACACCACTAAGTGGTGCTCGATCACCTCCCTCGGCACACCGGACAAATCAGATACCGTCCAGGCGAACACATCCAAATTTGCCTGAAGGAAGGTGACGAGCACGTCTTCCTATGCAGGAGAGAGGCCGGTGCCGATGGTGAAGGCAGGGCCTGAGCCGCTGTCGTCCACCGACACTTTCTTCGTCTCGGTGCGGTCTTGAGAGAACAACTGCTTCTTCTTCGCGGGTGCTGCGTCATGAGGCCCGGCGACATCTTTGTCGGCAGGATAGGCGGCGGCGGCAGCCTTGTAGGCGCTCTCGAGGGACAGAACCACGTCCTTCTCATCGCAGCAGACGGAGATAATGCCGCTGCAGCCCAGCATCTTGAGGACGTTGTAGGCGTGGTGGGTCACCGCCATGAACTTGGCGAGTGCCGGGTAGCCCAGGATGGCGTTGTACGGCAGGCCGATGTGCGCCACGTCGAAGTCGATGAGCTCGGTGTGGTAGTTCTTGCTATAGGATCGAAAGTATGTCTAGAGGGGGGTAATTAGACTACTTCACCAAATAAAAATCTATCCTTTTCCCAATTTTAGTTGTGGGCAGATTTTAGCAAGTATACAAGTCAAGTAACACCATACACATGCAATTCTAAGAGTGTGGCAACGGAAAGTAAACAATTGCACATGTAAGTAGGAGGGGATCGAAGATTTCAAACACAATGAAGACACGATAATTTTTGGCGTGGTTCCGATAGGTGGTGCTATCGTACGTCCACGTTGACGGAGACTTCAACCCACGAAGGGTAACGGCTACGCGAGTCCACGGAGGGCTCCACCCACGAAGGGTCCACGAAGAAGCAACCTTGTCTATTCCACCATGGCTTACGTCCACGAAGGACTAGCCTCACTCGGGTAGATCTTCACGAAGTAGGCGATCTCCTTGCCCTTACAAACTCCTTGGTTCAACTCCACATCATGTCAGAGGCTCCCAAGTGACACCTAACCAATCAAGGAGACACCACTCTCCAAAAGGTAATAGACGGTGTGTTGTTGATGAACTCCTTGCTCTTGTGCTTCAAATGATAGTCTCCCCAACACTCAACTCTCTCACACATATTTGGCTATGGTGGAAGAAGGATTTGAGTGGAAAGCAATTTGGGGAAGGCTAGAAATCAAAGTTCAAATGGTAGGAATGGAATCTCTTGATCTCAACACATGAGTAGGTTGTTCTCTCTCAGAAAATGTATGGTGGAAGTGTAGGCACGTTCTAATGGCTCTCCTTACTGAGGAAGAGAGGGTGGAGGGGTATATATAGCCTTCACACAAAATCCAACCGTTACACACTTTTGACCCAACTCGGTGGCACCGATCAGAATCTCGGTGGCACCGACCTGTGTAAAAGATATGAACGTTAGGAATCTTGTTGGGACCGACTGGAACAACTCGGATGGACCGATGTGCAATGGTTAGGGCAAACCTCATCTCGGTGACACCAATTGCATCAACTCGGTGGGACCGAAGTGAAGCAATAAGGCAACAGAGAGTTGGCAAGCCATCTCGGTGGTACCGATTGCAAATCTCGGTGGGACCGAAATAATTGCAACAAGTAACAGAGAGTTGGCAAGGCCATCTCGGTGGGACCGAGATCCATATCGGTGGATCCGATTTGTTAGGGTTTTGGCAGTGGCTAAGTCCAAATGAACTCGGTGGCTCCGGATAGGAATGAGTCGGTGGGGCCGAGTTGGAATGTAGGTTTTGGACATATTTGGATGGAGAAAGTGGTTGATGGTTTTGGAGCACTGTCACTAAGCACTTGAGCAAATAGATCATTAAGCAACACCTCATCCCTTTTTAATAGTATTGGCTTTCCTATGGACTCAATGTGAGCTTGGATCACCTAACAAAAATGTAGAGTCTTGAGCTTTTGCCAATCCATGTCCTTAGCATTTTGAGGGGTCCACATCTCTAGTCCTTGCCATGCCAATCATTGAACATCCTGAAATATTTAACTTGAATGGACATTAGTTCAATGAGATATATGTTGTTATGAATTACCAAAACCACCAGGGGATTATTTGCACTTTCAATCTCCCCCTTTTTGGTAATTGATGAAAACATATAGATCAAAGCTTCGACAAATGATTGAAAGAATGAAGTACATCGTCGCTTTGAGAAGTATGTGATAAGCAAGAGCTCCCCCTAAATTTGTGCATTATTAAAGATTTGCGTTTGAATGCAAATGCACAATCGATTAGGATCATGGGTCACTCTTCCATGTCACATACGACTTGGTGGAGCGCGCAAAATGATATAAATGGAATAGTTAGCACTCATCACCAAAAACACAAGTGAATGATCATACAAAGATAATGATAAGGATAAGCATTAAGCATCACATGAAGCATAGTATGATCAATCACACACAAAGTATCTCATAGGCACATAGCACATAGTATCTCACAAGCACATCAAACCAAAGTAGCAAAGACCAAATAGAAGCAGAAACTCAAGAAAAACCAATGAGCAACTCTCTCTCTAAGCCTAATGATCTATACAAATTCTCCCCCTTTGGTAACAAGTACCAAAAAGTTCGAATAGGTATAGAGCTATACGTCTCTCTAGGCACGATCCTCGGCAGCTCCTGAAGGTGATCTCTGGCTGGCAGCTCCGGTGTGCGTAGATCGCGTTGAGAGAAGTGCATCTGTGAAGGCTTCAGCTGACGTCTGCTAGGCTGGTGGAGTAGAGACTGGCGGTGGCACTGTGGCAACAACAGCAGGTGCAGAAACTGTAGTCCTCATATCTGCAACTAGTACTGCAGCAGACCTGGATGCCCTAGGCACTGTCTGGAACCTGTCAGTCGTCGGTCTGTCATCTCCACTGTCATCAGTAGCAGCTCTGGCTGCGTCAACATCATCTTTCAGCTTCTCCACAATAGTCTGTACCTCAGTGATCTTCACATCAAGATCATGAATCTTTGTCTCGACTATCCGCTCTAGGCTCGCCTGGTTCTTTGTGAGGTTGGCCAGACTTCGCTCAATCCTCAGGGTGGCTTCCAGCAGATAAGTCATTTGATTATTCTTTGACTTGAGGTTAGCAATAGGTGCATTGGGAGCAGAGGCCTTCTGGGCTTCTTTTGCTGCTGCAGCTGCCCGAATCTTCTCTTGCGCTTGGGCAAATGTAGGGTGTGAAGGGTCCATCACCACTACATTGTCCTCGAACTCTGGACGCAATGGGAGATGCTCATGATCAAGTAGATATGTGCTCATTCCAACCTTGGAGTTGATGAGCATCTGAATGTGCAGAGCATATCCACAAGATCTCTTCTGGTCAGCTGCGGTTCTCTTGATAGTTTCAACAATAAGGCTGATAACTTTGAACTTCTGCGGTGTGTCAAACAAGTGTAGCAGGTTGATGGAGTGGCCACGTATCATCTTGTCATCTCCAGACTTGGGCAACAGAGTGTACCTCAAGATTGTATTGGTGGTGGCCAAACCAGGCAGTAAGTGCTTCACAGAACCAAGCTTGTGAGTCTCAATGTCTTTCTCTGGAATTGTTGTGTACATATTATCCATGGAATTGTGGTCCATCTTAAGCTTGGCATATATGTCAATGTCATCTTCTTCTTCCTTTGGAGCTTCAAGAAGATCAGCCCACTCAGAGATGGTTGACTGGTATTTGGATCCCTCAATCATCCACACAATTCTGCCATCTGGATAGAAGTGTGCAGTGGAGTAGAATTGCATGATCATCTCATCATTCCACTTGGTAAGCTTCTTCCCAACAAAATCATCAACACCTGTAATTCTGAAGCTCTCATGAACATGGGGGAAGTAGTCTTCATTTTCATCAATATACTTCCAATCCACCCATTTGATATCACTGACAATAGGCTTCTTATCTAGCAGCACAGTTTCATAGAAATCCTGTTGCTCTCTGATGTGGAAGCGGTAATCACAAACAGTTCTCCTCCTTGCAGCATATGGAGCAGTCAATCTCCACTGACACAATCCTTTGTCCTTTCTGAGCATCATGTTCTCTACAACTGGATGAGCATTATCATGATCTGAAATCTTTGGCTTCAACTTCCTGAGCATTAGTGGCTCCTCATCAGCATCAACTTCAGGCACTGGGGCCTTGTTCTTCTCAGCAACAGGGATGTTTCTTGTAGATCTCTTGGGTGCTGGAGCTTTGGCCTTGGACTTGGTGGGGGCAGCAGACCTCATAGCATCAGACATGAGCTTCTGAGTCTTGGCAGGAGGTGCATCAGCTGCTGGTTCCTCCTCCTCCTCCTCCTCCTTAAAATTCATGGAGGGTTTGCCCACAACATGAGCAGTTGTCTTCCTTGCCCTCTTCTTCTTCTTTCCTGCAGCTGATGTCTCTGAGTCACTTGACTCCTCAAGTGTAAATGTCATGCTCTTCTTTGTAACTTTCTTCACATCAGATTTATCCTTGGCAGCAGGTCTTGTACTAGCAGGTCTGCCATACTCCTTGGCAATCACTTTCTTCTTCTTTGATGTGGCCTCACTAGCAACAAAATCCTCATCCTCATCATCTGAGGTTCTCTTCTTCCTAGTTTTGGTGGCTGCTTTTGGAAGATCAGGAGAACTTCTCTCTCCTTCATAAAAACTTTCCTCAGGACTTGATCTTTCACTGAGATCTGCATGCTGTTCTGACCTATTCTGACTGTCGCTAGCATCTGACATCTTGCAAAGCTGACCCTGTGAATAGATTGGTATGGGCAGAGTAGATGAGTCATCACAAAAAGCAGATATTTTTCAAGAAAATTGAGTTCAAATCTTAGTTTCAAGTTTTCACAGAAGGCATTCCGGATCCACCAAGTTGATCATCTCGGTGATACCGAAGCATTTAACAGAAACACAACACTCCATTTTGGTCACACCGAGATGTGGTTCGGTGTCTCCGAGATGCTAGGGTTTCACTGAGACTTTACTTTCGGTCTCATTGATTCGTACAACTCAGTGGCACTGAGACATACTAGTGCAATGGCCAGGGCCAAATCAGTGACTCCGAAAATCTCAAATCGATCGGTCCGAGATGCTTTCGGCGGAAACTTAAACCTAAATTTTTTGCTCGAAACTAATCTACGGAATTTGCAGTGTAAAAGAAGGTTTCAATCCGTGGCAAGAATAATGGCAATCCATCCATGCATTGAATCAGAATTTGAGCACAGAGGGGGTCGAATCTCACCCTAACTTGGTGGAGATCCTCTACGGCGGCAACGGCGGGGAAGATTCCCGTTGACGGCGACGGATTCTGGCGGCGAGGGTGCGTAGGAGACAAGGGTGACGATCCGAAGATGACGGCGACGATAGCAACGGGGTGCGGGAACGAAGAGGTTTGAGAAATTTCAATCGTTCAGGCCCGCGGAGTATATATACCCGTGTGCTGTCGGTGGCTCCGAGTTGAACAACTCGGTGGCACTGATATGTGTAACTGCAAGCAGTATAGAACATCGGTGGTGCCGAAACAGTTCAACTTGGTGACACCGAGATGCAAACCTAGATCAATCAAATTGTTTTGGTGAGTCCGAATAGGAGTGGATTGGTCACACCAAAACAAATTTGAAGGTTTTGGAGGTTCAGCCCCTTCAGATCGGTGGCTCCGAGTGCGCCTCACCCGGAGAGTCCGAAAAAGACTTGTTCAATTTTTGTGATGCAGCAAGAATAGAATTTGAGACAAGAAAGCATAGATAGCTAGAGAAGCTTCTTAGGCATTCTTGTACATCCACTTGGCCAGAAAAACCAAGACAATCAAAACAACAAATGGATGTCCTCGAATGAAGAAAACATGCAAACCAACATGCTCACACAATAAGATAGCAAATGAAATATGTGTCAAACATGCACAACCAAATCTAGCATCTATCAAGCAATTGGCGATGACTAGGTCATCTATATATGAGTATATTGACTTAGGAGTCAAATGAGAACATTTGATCATAGGTCATACTCATCGTTTAAGCACAAGTGGGGTTGCCACTTTTACATAAAGCATTAATGTGTTCACACCATTAGAGTTGCTTTAGCTCAATTTTTTAGAGCAGAGCTCCCCCTAGATGTGATATCCCCCCAAAGAGGGATGAACTAACCTTGGGTTTTGTCGATGATGACTTCATGTAGATGTTGAAGATGTGGATGCTCAATGTTGATGTAGACCATCAAGAGTTGCGAGCAATCCTTGGAGTTTTGCACTTTCAATACCTACATGGGTTAGTCCCACACAAGGAACATACAAGAATATCCATAGACATAAAGTGAAATACACATATGATTATGTCCATGAATGCATTGAATACCTTGTCCCTTGCCTTACCAACAAGAGGGTTTGTGACTCCATGAACTAGTGCATGATGTTGATGTTGGTTGCACAAGTTCTTGCCATAAATGAATGTGAGTGAAGTTTGTTGGCGGAGTCACCCTCAAGAACTCTCTAGTTCTTCTTCTTTTGGACCCACATCAACTTGATGGGAATCCTTGGAGTTGTAGTAGCACTTGATGAAGTAGAACTTGATGAAGTCTTGGGAACCCACTTGACCAAGGTGTTGGGCCCGTGGAACCCGGGGTATCCAGGCCCGTCTGCCTTTGGCCTTGGGCGCAACGCCTGGCGTGGGCCCAGCGGGCCGTCTCCACCGAACTCTCGCCAAGACCCCTCATGAGGCCCTGGCCTCCTGAGGCCCCCTCCTCAGGGAGTTGCAAGCAACGCTCAGCACCACCGTCAAAGGCCTCGCGAGGTCCTCTCACTAGGCGGCTTCCCGGGTGGCCTCGCGAGGCGGCTTTCTGAGGTAGCCTCCCGAGGCCCCCTCCCGCAGGCGCTCGAGGCGAAGGTTGTTCGCCTTGCCGCGCGGCCTGGAGCCCGTCACGTGGGTGACGCGCTCGGCGACGAGCGGCAGTAGAGGCCATGCCAGCAGGCGCGGATGAAGATGGTTTCCTCTTTCGTGTTAAGGGAGCAGGGCTAGCTATCTACTCTCCAAAGCAACCCCAAAGGTTGCCCGATCGGCGAAGGAAGACCAAGACGATGGGCGCGCAGGGCGGAGGTCATCACTGAGCCCACCAGTGCGTCATGGATCATACTTCGGCAGGCGAAGACCACCTTTAGTCAGGATAGCCTGAGCGCCTGTCCCCTTTCGAAATTGCCAAGTGTGGCAACCCTTCCCACCTAAGTTTCCAGGGGGAAGGAGGACCATGGCTGATATAAGGGGCAGAGCAGCCGTTGTAGAAGGCAAGAGAGAGACCCAATCGATTCCTTCATCTCCTACCTTGTACCTTGTTCGCAAGAACTCTCTTGCCCTTGCAATCCCAACCACAAGTAGGAGTAGGGTCTTACACCGCAAGGTGGCCCGAACCTGGGTAAACCGCCGAGTCCTCGTTCCGTCCCTCGCTAGCGCGCCCTCGCCGTCGCCTCGCCGCCACTTAACCGTGGTAGGAGGCAAAGTAGGTAGAACAAGCTCACCCCAGTGTTCGAACCTTTGGGTCCCCGGAGCCCGACTTCCGACATTTGGCGCGCTGGGTAGGGGTGCGCTACTGTTCTTCTGCTCCGCCCTCAGCTCCACCAGCCCATGGCCGACGCACGTCGCGAGCGCGCCGAGCGCACGGCTGGCCGCGTGGCTCAGATGGAGCCAGTGGCCCGCGGCAATCGCCGCCGTCCCGAAGCCGAAGCCGCCGCCACCGACCCCGCTGCCCGCGAGCATCAGGACTCTTCCTTGCACCCCTCCGTGCGAGCGAACGGCCACACCGCCACAGCCTCCTCCCTCGCCCACCGTGGGCTGCCGAACCCGCAGGCAGCGCTGCTCATGGCGCGTGAGCTGCTCCGCTACCGTCCGGCTGACGCCGCCTACGACGCTTGGCTCGGTCGCATCGCCGAGCTCGTCAACGTCGCCGGGGACGCTCCAGCACCTTCTCACACGCTCCGCCCACCGCCGTCCTGTGCTGGGGACCTGGCGCACGGCGCTCCCCCGCCGCCTCCTCTGCGCGACAAGCGCGCTGGACCCCAACGCAATGCGCGGGCTCATGAGCCGTCCCATGGCGCATCCTCGCCAGACCGGGACGAGGCCAGCTGCCAGATCATCCGCCGCGCGCCCCCCGACGCGCGGGTGCTCCTCGAGCGGCAGCGCCAGCGCCAGGACCAGGTCGTTCAGGACGTCGCAGCGGCCGGGCGTCAAAACCACGCCGCCCTCGCTGGCGGCGTCCCCTCGAGCGGCATGGGCTGCCGTGCCTTCACCCGCGAGCTGCGTCGCGTGGTCTGGCCCGCGAAGTTCAAGCCTGAGCTGCCTCAATGCTACGACGGCACCCCCAACCCCACTGAGTTCCTCCATCTCTACGCGTTGAGCGTCGAGGCGGCGAACGGCGACGACAAGGTCATGGCGAACTGGTTCCCCATGGCCCTCAAGGACGGCCCGCGCTCCTGGCTCATGAACCTCCCCGAGGCCTCCATTTCGTCATGGGCCGAGCTCTGCAGCCAGTTCATTGCCAACTTCAAGGGCACACAGGACCGCTCCCGCACCATCAACGACCTACGGCATGTTTGACAGCGCCCAGACGAGACCCTCCGCAAGTACATCTAGCGCTTCAGTCAGGTGCGCAACAAGATCCCGCGCGCTTCCGACGCGGCCGTCATCTCCGCGTTTTCCACCGGCGTCACGGACATCAAGATGCACGAGAAGCTCGCCATCAACGGTGAGCTCGACTCCGTGCTCGAGCTGCTCGACTCCGTGCTCGAGCTGCTCGACCTCGCCGACAAGTGTGCCAAGGTTGAAGAAGGCCGCCTCTTTGTCCACAATGACCCCGACGCGGCGCTCGACGGCGCCAAGGCCAAGAGCAAGGACGTCAAGCGCAAGGGCCCTGCCGTACTCGTGGCAGAGCCCGAGCAGAAGCGCTGCCGCGACCATGATGAGCCCAGGAAGGACAACCGGCTGCTCTGCGTTTTTCACAACGTCCGCTCCCACAACACCAAAGACTGTCAGGAGCTCAAGCTACTCCGCGACGAGCACCAGAGCCGCCGGGACGACCGCAATGGCCGCGGCGCCAGCCGCGGGGGTGGCCGCAGCGGCAGCCGCTGGGACAGCCGCAACAATAATGGCGGCTACCGCCAGGGCTGGCGCGATCAGCCTCGTGAGGCCGCCTGGCGCGACCAGCCTCGTGAGGCGAATCCTCAGGCCAATACCGCTCTCCCGCCGCTGCCACCGCCACCCCGAAGGAACGACGTCAACCAGCCTGACGAGGGCGCGGGGGGCTACCAGGAGCCTCGCGCGGTCGCCTGCATCCTCGGCGGGTCCCAAGCCCCCACGTCCATCCGCCACTTCAAGCAACTCTCTCGCGAGGTGTATGTCGCCCTCCCGAGGCCAGAGGCTTCGTGGCCCCTCAAGTGGTCGCAGTACGCCATATCCTTCAACTCCAAGGACCACCCCAAGTCCACGGCCTCCGCAGGCGCGCTTCCCATGCTGTGCACTCCCACCATCAGCAACGTCGCGGTCACCAAGACCCTCATCAACGGGGGTGCCGGCCTCAACGTGCTCTCCGTCGAGACCTTCGAGACGCTCCAGGTGCCCTACGACCAGCTAATGCCGACCAGGCCCTTTTCCGGAGTGACCGATGGCTCCACCATTCCGCTGGGACAAGTGCGCCTCCCCGTCACCTTCGGCACCCGCAAGAACTACCACACCAAGCTCATCGACTTCGACGTGGCACACATCGGCCTGCCTTATAACGCCATCTTGGGCTACCCAGCTCTCACCAAGTTCATGGCGGCCACCCATCATGCCTACAACGTCCTCAAGATGCCCGACTGTAGCGGCATCATCATCGTCACCTGCGACGAGAAGGACGCGTCCAGCACCCTCGAGCACGCCTACAAGGCTGCCGCTGTCGCGCACCCGGCCGACGAGGACGCGGCCAAGCCTTCTGAGGCCGCGCCCGCGAAGAAGAAGCAGTTGTTCTCTCAGGACCGCGCCGAGACGAAGAAGGTGTCGGTGGACGGCAGCGGCTCCGGCCCTGCCATCACCGTCGGCACATGCCTCCTTCACGCATAGGAAAGCGCGCTTGTCACCTTCCTTCGGGCAAACTCGGATGTTTTCGCCTGGAAAGCATCCGACTTGTCCGGGGTGCCGAGGAAGGTGATCGAGCACGGTCAAGCAGAAAGCACGGCGCCAGGCGCCAGAGAAGCAAGAGTTCATCGTCAATGAAGTTCAGAAGCTCCAAGAAGCCGGAGTCGTTCGTGAGGTGCGCCATCCCGAATGGCTCGCCAACCCAGTCGTCGTCCCCAAGAAGGGCGGCAAGGAGCGCATGTGCGTCGACTTCACCAGCCTTAACAAGTTCTGCCCTCAAGATCCGTTCCCACTGCCCCGCATCGATCAGATCGTGGATTCCACTGCCGGGTGTGATTTGTTATGCTTCCTGGATGCCTTCTCAGGCTATCATCAGATCAAGATGGCGGCCGAAGACGTGGAGAAGACGGCCTTCATCACCCCCTACGGCGTATTTTGTTACAAATGATAGGATAGCTCCCAACTCCAACTCATGAGCATCCATTTCAAGTTCAACTACATGATGGATTTCACCAAAATCCCAATGTAAGTTTTCACATCTTAGAGAAGCTTTACTCAAAGACATGAGCTAAAGCAACTCAACAAGATGTGAATACATTGAAATGCTTAAAGGAAAAATGGCAACCCCATTTTGAGCTTAACGACGAGTATGACCTATGATCAAGTGTTTTCACTTGACTCCTAAGTCAAAATACTCTAACATAGGTGACCTAGTCGCCGACCCATCTAGATGAAGTTCTCTAGTGTTTCTTCTGCTTGTTCTCTTCTTGCTAGAGTGTTTCTTTTCAACAAAAAACTTCATCTAGACGTTTCTTTGCTTCTTTTCTGTTTCTTCTCTTTTAGCTTGATTCGCAGTTAATTCATTGCAAATCCTTGTGTTAGTTCCTTGCCTAGTGAGCTGAGTTGACAAAATATTCCATTGCATCAAACTCGGTTCCAACGAATTGTCTCAACTCGGTGTCACCGATTTTGACTGCTCTAATGAATTTTCTGTCAAATTTTCCCTGAGTTTTTCTGCTCCAGCTCCACTTGATGATTCTTATCCTCTACATGCATCTAGCTGTATTTCTCAAGGACCAAACTCACTTAATCAATAACCTTGAAGTCCCTTCTTGGAAATTGATGTCAAAGGGGGAGAGAGGAATACATCAAAGCTTAAGCTTATCTATTCAAAACAAAAGATGCACCTTACAAGAGGAGAGAATGTTACATGTTTCTAAGAGGGGAGAAACATGATTAGTCTGTTCTTTTGGCTGTTGTTTGAGTTTTCTCACCCTACCTACTCCCAATATCCATGTCAGATTCAGGGGAGAGGAAGTTCTTTAAGGGGAGACAACTATTTCTCTTGGGGACATGTCTGCTTCAAAGAAGTATTCACCTAGTGATACTCTCTTCTACATGTCATCCCAATCTTGGTTTCTTGTTGATCTTGTGTCTTTTCTTGAACAAATTATCTTGTGTTATATAACCCTGTTTTCTCAAGTGTATTTCTTCAGGTACTTGATCAAGAACCTCAAGGTAAGCATATGCATCACACTCATGTGCATGATTGACCTCTTGCTAGTATATCCTGTTTGCAAGAAGACAATCATGGACATGTGGACACCTAAATGCTATATATATTGCTCTGATGCATATCGCCAAGATACATGTTGCATGTATATCTCCCATGTGATATCATCATATTATATGCACCTCTCCAGGGGGAGTTAAATGGGATCCATACATGTTACATGTTTCCTTCAAAGCTTTCATACATACCTCTGCTACATCTATATTTGAAGCCTTGATGTATGTTGTCATCAATTACCAAAAAGGGGGAGATTGAAAGCACATTTGCTCCCTTGGTGGTTTTGGTAATTTATGCCAACATACATGTTGTTGGACTAATGCTTTTATCTAGTGAATTTCAGGCAAGTTCAGCATTGGCGTGGCATGGACAAGAGGACGTGGAACCCCTTCGAAATGCTAAGGACAAGGATTGGCAAAAGATCAAGACTCTACATCTTTGGTTTAGTGATCCAAGATCACATTGAGTCCATAGGAAAGCCAATACTATTAAAAGGGGATGAGGTGTTGCTTAATGGTCTTTTTGCTCAAGTGCTTAGTGACAGTATTCCTAAACCCTCAACCACTCTCTCTACCCAAATATGTCCTAAACCTAAAGTCCAACTTGGCCCCACCGATTTTTCCTATTCGGCCCCACCGAGTTCATCCAAGACTTAGCCACTGCCAAACCCTAACAAATCGGATCCACCGAAATGTATCTCGGTCCCACCGAGATGGCCTTGCCAACTCTCTGTAATCGTTTGCATTTACTTCGGTCTCACTGAGATGGCTTGCCAAGTTTCTGTTGCCTTATTGCTTCACTTCGGTCCAACCGAGTTGATGCAATCGGTGCCACCGAGATGAGGTTTGCCCTAAGCCATTGCACTTCGGTCCATCCGAGTTGTCCGTATCGGTCCCACAGATTCCTAACGTTCATATCTTTTATACAGTTCGGTGCTACCGAGATGATTGTTTCGGTGCCACCGAGTTGGGTCAAAAGTGTGTAACGATTGGATTTTGTGTGGAGGCTATATATACCCCTCCACCACATCCTTCTCAGTAAGGAGAGCCATCAGAACGTGCCTACACTTCCACCATACATTTTCTGAGAGAGAACCACCTACTCATGTGTTGAGATCAAGATATTCCATTCCTACCATTTGAACCTTGATCTCTAGCCTTTCCCAAGTTACTTTCCACTCAAATCCTTCTTCCACCATAGCCAAATCTGTGAGGAGTTGTTTGAGTGCTGGGAAGACTATCATTTGAAGCACAAGAGCAAGGAGTTCATCAACAACACACCGTCTATTACCTTTTGGAGAGTGGTGTATCCTAGATTGGTTAGGTGTCACTTGGGAGCCTCCAACCAGATGTGGAGTTGAACCAAGAGTTTGTAAGGGCAAGAAGATCGCCTACTTCGTGAAGATCTACCCCGAGTGAGGCTAGTTCTTCGTGGACGTAAGCCATGGTGGAATAGACAAGGTTGCTTCTTCGTGGACCCTTCGTGGGTGGAGCCCTCCGTGGACTTGCGCAGCCGTTACCCTTCGTGGGTTGAAGTCTCCATCAACATGGACGTACGATAGCACCACCTATCGGAAGCACGCCAAAAACCACCGTGTCTTCATTGCGTTTGATCTTCCATCCTCTACCCCTTTACTTTCTGCACTATTGCATGCTTTACTATTTCCGTTTCTCAATCTCTAGATATGCATGTGTAGAAAGTATTGGAGTGATCTTAACTTGTGCCAAAATCTGCCTAAGTTCAAAGAGAAATAAAAAACTGCACCTTTGGCTCGTTAGGAGTCTATTCACCCCCCTCTAGACCTATCTCCTCGATCCTACAATTGGTATCAGAGCTTTGGTCTCCATTGCTTTGGTTTCATCACCATTAGAGGGAGATGGATGTGTCTACGTTGGGGAGTCTTAGACGTAGAGTGCCTATTCTCGATTGGGAGTATTACAACTTTTGGAAAGATGAAATGCTTGATATTTTTGATGAATTTAACTTGAGCAAGTATATTCATAATCTTTATGTGCCCCCTATTGATCCCTTGCATCCTACTCATGAAGAGGAAATTGATATGCTTCGTAATCTTAGAACTGTCAATCTTATCATTAGAGGATTACCTAAGATTGTGCTTGGTTGTATGCGAAACTTTGCATGTGCTTATACTCTATGGCATGATTTAGAAAAGCGATATCCTGATTATTCCTTAAAGAGTCTAGATAAGATTCTTCATAAGGCTATCGTTTTTCACAAGATGAGTCCTAGTGATCCTAAGTTTGATGATTGCTTGTTTGAGCTTCGTGATCTCATGCGTGCCAAAGGAGATGTTAGAACTATTTGCAACATTATCATGGAAACTATTAGAATCCATAAACTTGAACATTGTCATGATCATGAAACTAATAAATCTATTGCCCTAGGTAAATGATCAAATGCATGATGATGATGATGTTGAGCATGGCTATTATGATGAAGACGAAGACATTGATATTGAATTTGAGAAGACCTTGAGGAATCTCAGTCTTATGGCAAATCTTCGAGATTATATGGCCGGAGGAAAAGAGTGGATTCTTGACAGAGGTTGTACTGATCACATGACCGGAGATAGAGACATGTTTCGTGAGCTTACTAAAAATGATGGTCCACGCAAGTATGTGACTTTTGGAGACAACTCCAAGGGTAAAGTACCTGGCCTTGGTAAGGTGGCCATATCCAATGATAGCTCCATACAAATTGTTATGCTTGTTGAATCTCTTGGTTACAATCTTCTTTCCGTATCTAGACTAGCTGATTTTGGCTTTAATGTTCTATTTACCAAAGTAGATTGCCAAGTGTTTCGCCAAGATAATCATAATATGGTCTTTACCGGCATTCGTAGAGGTGATCTATACATTGTTGATTTCACTAAGAGAGCTCAACCTCGTACTTGTTTAATTGTAAAATCTTCTAAAGGTTGGTTATGGCATAGAAGACTTGGACATGTCGGTATGCGTAACCTTGATAAACTCGTTAAAGGAGATCACATTCTTGGAGTGAAAGATGTTATATTGGACAAAGATCGACTTTGTAGTGCTTGCCAAGCAGGAAAACAAGTTGGAGGAAGCCATCCCGTGAAGAACATTATGACCACGAGGAGACTACTCGAGCTACTTCATATGGATCTTTTTGGTCCCAACGCCTATAAGAGTCTTGGTGGTAACTCTTCTGGTTTGGTCATTGTTGATGATTTTTCCAGATTTACGTGGGTGTTCTTTCTTGATGACAAATCGCAGGTACAAAAAATCTTCAAGAACTTCGCAAGAAAGGCTCAAAATCAATTTGAAGTGAAGATCAAGAAGGTTCGGAGTGACAACGGAATGGAGTTCAAGAACGCCAATGTGGACACCTTTCTTGATGAGGAGGGTATCTCACATGAGTTCTCGGCTATGTACACACCTCAACAAAATGGAGTTGTTGAGAGGAAGAACCGGACACTCATTGAGATGGCAAGAACGATGCTTGATGAATACTAGACGCCAAGAATTTTTTGGGCGGAAGCAGTTGAAACAGCTTGTCATGCAACAAATCGACTATATCTTCACAAGCTTCTTGGTAAAACTGCGTATGAACTGCTCACCGGTAACAAACCACAAGTTAGATACTTTCGAGTATTTGGCTCAAAATGTTACATTCTTTATAAGCATCGTCGTTCAAAATTTGCTCCCAAGTCTCATGAAGGGTTCCTACTTGGTTATGGATCAAACTCTCACACTTACCGTGTCTACAACAACTTCACTCGAAAAGTTGAAGAGACGGTAGATGTGAAGTTTGATGAGACTAACGGCTCGCAAGTTGACCAATTGCCACTTGATGTAGGAGATCAAGAACCATCGGAAGCAATCAAGGACTTGCCCATTGGCAAGATTCGCCCCGTGGAAGTGAAGGAAAGTACCTCGTCTACTCAAGTGGAAGCCCCAACTTCACATCAAGATGAACGACATGTTGATATGGAGGCATCCACAAGTGGAACACATCAAGACGATGGGAATGAGGAAGTGCAACAAGATGATCCACCTCAACCTCCTTCTCCACCTCCACAAGCGAACCACGACAACATCAACGAATAAGAAGGAGATGATTATGATGATGAGGAAGCCTCACCACAACCCAAGAAAAAGCTACCTCGAGTTAGAGCAAGGATCGACAAGGATCATCCCGTCGAACAAATACTTGGAGATATCCAAACAGGGAGAATCACTCACTCTAAATCTTGTTTAGCTAATTTTTGTGAGCACTACTCATTTATCTCTAGTGTTGAACCTCTGAAGGTGGAAGATGCTCTCAAGGACCCCGACTGGGTGAATGCAATGCACGAAGAGCTACACAACTTTGAGAGGAACCAAGTGTGGACATTGGTTGAGAAGCCTAAGGAAGAGCAAAACATCATTGGAACCAAATGGGTGTTTCGGAATAAGCAAGATGAAGATGGACAAGTTGTACGCAACAAGGCTCGTCTCGTAGCACAAGGTTACACACAAGTCGAAGGTATGGACTATGGTGAGACCTATGCCCCCGTTGCAAGACTTGAATCCATTCGCATTTTACTTGCTTATGCCAATCACCATGATAACACTCTTTACCAAATGGATATTAAAAGTGCCTTGTTAAATGGTGAAATTGAGGAGGAAGTATATGTTAAACAACCTCCCGGCTTTGAGAATCCCAAGAAACCTAATCATGTGTACAAACTTCGTAAAGCTCTTTATGGTCTCAAACAAGCCCCTAGAGCTTGGTACAAATGCTTGACAAAGTTTCTTCTTGAAAAAGGTTTTGAAATTGGGAAGATTGATTCAACTTTGTTCACTAAGAGGGTTAATGGAGAATTATTTGTATGCCAAATTTATGTTGATGATATTATCTTTGGATCTACTAACCCCTCTTTTAGTGAAAAGTTTGGAAGGTTGATGTCGGAGAAGTTTGAGATGTCTATGATGAGTGAACTCAAATTCTTTCTTGGCTTGCAAATCAAGCAAACTAGGGAAGGTACCTTTGTCTCTCAAACAAAGTATACCAAGGACTTATTCAAGAAGTTCAACATGCAAGAGAGTAAAGGTATGAAAACTCCCATGCCCACGAGTGGACATCTTGACTTGACCAAGGATGGCAAACCGGTTGATCAAAAGGTTTATCGATCGATGATTGGTTCATTATTATATCTATGTGCCTCCCGACCCGACATTATGCTAAGTGTGTGCATGTGTGCACGATACCAAGCGGCACCAAAAGAGTGTCACCTTAAGGCGGTGAAAAGAATTGTGAGATACTTGATACATACACCAAACTTTGGCATATGGTATCCCAAAGGATCTTCTTTCAATCTTGTTGGCTACTCCGATTCGGACTATGCCGGAGACAAGGTTGACAGAAAATCCACTTCGGGTACATGCCAATTTCTTGGTAGATCTCTTGTGTGTCCTCCAAGAAACAAAATTCCGTATCTCTATCTACTGCCGAAGCGGAATACATTGCCGCGGGATCATGTTGTGCTCAATTACTATGGATGACACAAACTCTTAAATATTATGGTGTGCATGTGAGACATGTACCATTACTTTGTGACAATGAGAGTGCTATTAAGATAGCACACAATCCCGTGCGACATTCTCGAACTAAGCATATTGAGGTTCGTCACCATTTCATTCGAGATCATGTTGAGAAAGGTGATATTGACCTTAAACATGTTCGTACTGACAAACAATTGGCGGACATCTTTACCAAACCCCTTGATGAGAAAGTGTTTTGTCACTTGAGAAGTGAATTGAACATCATTGATGCTTCTAACGTGAACTAGAGGTTCATGTGGATGCATACAAGGGCATGAGCATTCTTGACTAATCCATGATATCCTTCATGATCATTTTATATCTTGGACATTTTGCTCCCTTGTATGGTATCTAACCTTTTGTCGGTACTTGGACAAGCTACATGTCACAAGATTGCATCTCACTCTTATCTTGAGCTATTTTGTATAACCCAAGTATCAACAATGGATGGAGGAACAAGGAACAAGACAACCTAAACATATCCTTTGACAACATTTGAGTTATGCTTCATTCTTGTCATTTTGGATACACATGTTGTTCCTTGCAAATCTAACCCATGTAGGAAGATGAACTACAAATGATAGGATAGCTCCCAACTCCAACTCATGAGCATCCATTTCAAGTTCAATTACATGATGGATTTCACCAAAATCCCAATGTAAGTTTTCACATCTTAGAGAAGCTTTACTCAAAGACATGAGCTAAAGCAACTCAACAAGATGTGAATACATTGAAATGCTTAAAGGAAAAATGGCAACCCCATTTTGAGCTTAACGACGAGTATGACCTATGATCAAGTATTTTCAATTGACTCCTAAGTCAAAATACTCTAACATAGGTGACCTAGTCGCCGACCCATCTAGATGAAGTTCTCTAGTGTTTCTTCTGCTTGTTCTCTTCTTGCTAGAGTGTTTCTTTTCAAAAAAAAAACTTCATCTAGACGTTTCTTTGCTTCTTTTCTGTTTCTTCTCTTTTAGCTTGATTCGCAGTTAATTCATTGCAAATCCTTGTGTTAGTTCCTTGCCTAGTGAGCTGAGTTGACAAAATATTCCATTGCATCAAACTCGGTTCCACCGAATTGTTTCAACTCGGTGTCACCGATTTTGACTGCTCTAAGGAATTTTCTGTCAAATTTTCCCTGAGTTTTTCTGCTCCAGCTCCACTCGATGATTCTTATCCTCTACATGCATCTAGCTGTATTTCTCAAGGACCAAACTCACTTAATCAATAACCTTGAAGTCCCTTCTTGGAAATTGATGTCAAAGGGGGAGAGAGGAATACATCAAAGCTTAAGCTTATCTATTCAAAACAAAAGATGCACCTTACAAGAGGAGAGAATGTTACATGTTTCTAAGAGGGGAGAAACATGATTAGTCTGTTCTTTAGGTTGTTGTTTGAGTTTTCTCACCCTACCTACTCCCAATATCCATGTCAGGTTCAGGGGGAGAGGAAGTTCTTTAAGGGGAGACAGCTATTTCTCTTGGGGACATGTCTGCTTCAAAGAAGTATTCACCTAGTGATACTCTCTTCTACATGTCATCCCAATCTTGGTTTCTTGTTGATCTTGTGTCTTTTCTTGAAGAAATTATCTTGTGTTATCTAACCCTGTTTTCTCAAGTGTATTTCTTTAGGTACTTGATCAAGAACCTCAAGGTAAGCATATGCATCACACTCATGTGCATGATTGACCTCTTGCTAGTATATCATGTTTGCAAGAAGACAATCATGGACATGTGGACACCTAAATGCTATATATATTGCTCTGATGCATATCGCCAAGATACATGTTGCATGTATATCTCCCATGTGATATCATCATATTATATGCACCTCTCCAGGGGGAGTTAAATGGGATCCATACATGTTACATGTTTCCTTCAAAGCTTTCATACATACCTCTGCTACATCTGTATTTGAAGCCTTGATGTATGTTGTCATCAATTACCAAAAAGGGGGAGATTGAAAGCACATTTGCTCCCTTGGTGGTTTTGGTAATTTATGCCAACATACATGTTGTTGGACTAATGCTTTTATCTAGTGAATTTCAGGCAAGTTCAGCATTGGCGTGGCATGGACAAGAGGACATGGAACCCCTTTGAAATGCTAAGGACAAGGATTGGCAAAAGATCAAGACTCTACATCTTTGGTTTAGTGATCCAAGATCACATTGAGTCCATAGGAAAGCCAATACTATTAAAAGGGGATGAGGTGTTGCTTAATGGTCTTTTTGCTCAAGTGCTTAGTGACAGTATTCCTAAACCCTCAACCACTCTCTCTACCCAAATATGTCCTAAACCTAAAGTCCAACTCGGCCCCACCGATTTTTCCTATCCGGCCCCACCGAGTTCATCCAATACTTAGCCACTGCCAAACCCTAACAAATCGGATCCACCAAAATGGATCTCGGTCCCACCGAGATGGCCTTGCCAACTCTCTATAATCGTTTGCATTTACTTTGATCTCACCGAGTTTGCAAATCGGTCTCACCGAGATGGCTTGCCAAGTCTCTGTTGCCTTATTGCTTCACTTCGGTCCAACCGAGTTGATGCAATCGGTGCCACCGAGATGAGGTTTGCCCTAAGCCATTGCACTTCGGTCCATCCGAGTTGTCCGTATCGGTCCCACCGAGATTCCTAACGTTCATATGTTTTACACAGTTCGGTGCTACCGAGATGATTGTTTCGGTGCCACCGAGTTGGGTCAAAAGTGTGTAACGGTTGGATTTTGTGTGGAGGCTATATATACCCCTCCACCACATCCTTCTCAGTAAGGAGAGCCATCAGAACGTGCCTACACTTCCACCATACATTTTCTGAGAGAGAACCACCTACTCATCTGTTGAGATCAAGATATTCCATTCCTACCATTTGAACCTTGATCTCTAGCCTTTCCCAAGTTGCTTTCCACTCAAATCCTTCTTCCACCATAGCCAAATCTGTGAGGAGTTGTTTGAGTGCTGGGAAGACTATCATTTGAAGCACAAGAGCAAGGAGTTCATCAACAACACACCGTCTATTACCTTTTGGAGAGTGGTGTCTCCTAGATTGGTTAGGTGTCACTTGGGAGCCTCCAACCAGATGTGGAGTTGAACCAAGAGTTTGTAAGGGCAAGGAGATCGCCTACTTCGTGAACATCTACCCCGAGTGAGGCTAGTTCTTCGTGGACGTAAGCCATGGTGGAATAGACAAGGTTGCTTTTTCATGGACCCTTCGTGGGTGGAGCCCTCCGTGGACTCGCGCAGCCGTTACCCTTCGTTGGTTGAAGTCTCCATCAACGTGGACGTACGATAGCACCACCTATCGGAACCACGCCAAAAACCACCATGTCTTCATTGCGTTTGATCTTCCATACTCTACCCCTTTACTTTCTGCACAATTGCATGCTTTACTATTTCCGCTGCTCAATCTCTAGATATGCATGTGTAGAAAGTACTGGAGTGATCTTAACTTGTGCCAAAATCTGCCTAAGTTCAAATAGAAATCAAAAACTGCACCTTTGGCTCGTTAGGAGTCTATTCACCCCCCCTCTAGAACTATCTCCTCGATCCCACAGTGAGGTTCCCGAGCCTTCCGGGCTTCGCAAGGCATCTGAGGAGCAAGCTGTCGCAACTACTACGCGCCTCGTCGAGCACCCCGTGTACTTCGTCAGCACCGTGCTAAGGGACGCGCGCGAGCGCTACCCCATGCAGCAGAAGCTCCTCCTCGCGCTCCTCGTTGCCTCCAGGAAGCTGCGCCACTACTTTCAGGGTCATCCCATCAAGGTCATTTCCTCCTACCCCTTGGAGGAAGTTCTGCGCAGCCCCAACACCGTCGGCCGCGTCGCCGAGTGGAACATCGAGCTGCAAGCCTTCCAGCTGGAGTTCTCCACCACCAGAGTCATCAAAGGTGCGGCTCTGGCCGACTTCGTGGCAGAATGGACAGACACGTACGAGGACGAGCCTCGCGAGGCCCAGTCCCTCCTGCCGGGGGATGAGGCGCCTGGTGGATGGACCATGCACTTCGACGGCGCCTTCTCCCGATAGGGTGTGGGGGCTGGGGTTATGCTCACCTCGCCAACAGGAGACAGGCTCTACTACGCCGTACAGCTCTGCTTCAAGCACACCGACAAGGTCTCCAACAACATCGCAGAGTATGAGGGCCTCATCGCCGGCCTCAAGGCCGCATCCGCCCTAGGCATCAAGCGTCTGACTATCAAGGGCGATTCGAAACTCCTCGTCAACTTCTCCAACAAAAGCTACAAGCCCAAGGACGAGCACATGGCCGCCTACCAAGAAGAGGTACGTAAACTTGAGAAGCGCTTCCTTGGCATGGAGCTGCAGCACGTCCCCCGCGGCGGCAACAAAGAGGCCGATGACATCGCCAAACGGGCATCACGCCGCGAGCCCCAGAGCCCCGGCGTCTTCGAGGAAAGGCTCCTCAAGCCATCTGCCTCACCCCCAGCCGCGAGCACGGAGCTCCTTCGCGAGGAACTTCCGCCCGCACCACCCACGGGCGCACCAGACTGTGGCCCGACCTCAGGAGCTCGCCTGCTGTTGGCGCTCGAACCTCAAGCGGATAGCTGGGCCGCAGAGCTCAAGGCTTATTTGCTCCGCGGCACCCTCCCGGAGAAAGACTCTGAAGCAGAGCACGTGGCTCGGCAGGCCACGGCCTACTGCCTGCAGGATGGCGAGCTGTACCGTAGGCGCCCCAATGGCGTCTCGCTACGGTGCATCTCTGAAGAGCAAGGGCGTGAATTGCTCACTGATATCCATGGAGGAGACTGCGGTCACCACTCCTCGTCACGCACCCTTGTCGGCAAGGTGTTCCACAACGGTTTCTACTGGCCCACTGCGCTGCGCGACGCTACCGCACTGGTCCAAGCCTGTGAGGCCTGTCAGTTCCACGCCAAGCAGATCCACCAGCCGGCGCAGGGCCTCCAGACGATTCCCCTCTCATGGCCTTTCGCGGTCTGGGGGCTGGATATCCTAGGGCCCTTCCCACGCGCGTCTGGCGGGTACCGCTATCTCTACGTCGCCATCGACAAGTTCACCAAGTGGGCAGAGGTCGAGCCGGTGCGCACCATTCCGGCCGGCTCCGCCGTCAAGTTCATCGAGGGCCTCGTGAGCCGTTTAGGAGTTCCCAACCGCATCATCACTGACAACGGTTCCCAGTTCACAAGCGGCCTCTTCAAGTCCTACTGCGCCAGTCTCGGCACGCAGATCTGCTACGCCTCGGTGGCGCACCCGCGAAGCAATGGCCAGGCCGAGCGCGCCAACGCCGAGGTACTCAAGGGCCTCAAAACAAGGAGCTTCAAGAAGAAACTCGAGGCTTGCGGCAAGGGCTGGCTCGACGAGCTGCAGTCCGTGCTGTGGTCCATCCGCACGACAGCAAGCAAGCCTACTGGCGAGACGCCCTTCTTCCTCGTCTACGGCGCTGAAGCGGTCCTCCCATTGGAGCTTAAGCACGGTTCCTCGCGAGTCCTTGCCTTCGACATGGCGCGTCAGGAGGGCTCGCGAGAGACCGATTTGCTGCTCCTCGAGGAGGGCCGCCGTCAGGCTGCCCTCCGTGCCGCGAGGTACCAGCAGGCCTTCCACCGCTACCACAGCCGCACCATCCACCCTCGTACCCTCGAGGTCGGCGACCTCGTCCTACGCAGGATCCTCTCCCGAGAGGGACTCCACAAACTCTCACCCATGTGGGAAGGACCTTTCCGGGTTACTCATGTCTCCAGGCCCGGCTCAGCCCGGCTGGAGACGGAGGACGGAGTTCCTGTGCCTAACGCCTGGAACATCCAACACCTCCGCAAGTTCTACCCGTGACCCTCACGCGTACGAACGAAATGGGGCTGTACACGCCCCGGAGCCTCTCATTGCGTTCGCCTGATGGGCCCGCGAGAGCTCCCGCCCACGCCCAAGTGGAAGCCCCATGCTCCGCGCTGGCGGAACGATCGACCCGCGATCATACCCACACCCCTGTGGAAGCCCCATGCTCCACGCTGTCGGAACAATCAACTGAGGGCGCCCCACGGGCTGCACCAACCTCAAGCTGACCCATGCCGGACATGGCAGCACTCTTTTTCTCATTTTTGGTGTGTAATTGAGGGCACCCCACGGGTTGCACCAACCTCAAGCTGACCCGTGCCGGACACGGCAGCCGCATCTTCATTTTGTTATGTAATGGGTTGCTATCTTCTTTCAGTAAAGCTTCCGTTTCCTTATATGGAGTTTCGTTTTCCCCTTGCCTCACGAGCCTCGTGCGCTCACCACTTCCCTCATGAGCCTCACGCGAGTGGGGGCTGGACATGGTGCCTGCGCTCGGGCCAGTCCCAGCAGCACTGAAAAACCAAAGCAACCGGGCTATGGCTCGCGGGCCTGCTCCCGTGCACGCCACCCCACCAAGGTCCTTGGTGTCCTGTCTCCTCGAGTAATACCCATGAGCGAATCGACGAGCACACGCTGTCGTTAAGTGCTCTGCGTGCAGTTATCTCAGGAGCAAGTCCCCTGAAAGATCTCGCGAGGTAGCTCCCTCAGAACCTCAGGAGGCCAGTAGGCCCCGCCTCGGGAATTAACCCTCGGCGGCCGTTCCGGCAGGAGATCTCGCGAGCGGAACCCTCACAAGGCGCACCTTGCAAGAGATGGTCCACCATACTACCTTGTACAGAGCTAAGTCTCCCGTCTCGTGAGCTACCCTTGCTATCTCTCGAGCCTTCCCCTCCGACGGCCTCACGAGCGCCAGCGTTTCTCTTGGCGCGAGCCGCTTGTGCGTTAAAGGGGGGCTCCCTGAGCATCGCGCCTCAGGAACCCTCACTAGCTCCCGATGCCCCTCGCCTCCTGGCCTTGTTTAGGCATCGCGACCTGACATACCAGCGACGGCTATGGCCGCGCGAGGGCTGGGTCCTGACAATGTAGAGCATCACGGCGAGCAAAGAGAGAAAAGCAGGCCTTAAGAGAGAGCCTCGTGAGGGCACGAGTGTTCATTACAGCAAATCATGAAATATTTAAACACCAAGGCATCGTCTTCACGCCCCTACAGGCCACATCAATCTAGCACAGGGTGACGAAAGGAAAAGGACCCTAGGAGCTCGCACCTTCATCGTCTTCGCCCGCGCCGTCATCGCCACCGAAGCTCTCGCCGCTGCCGCAGGAGTACTTCCCAAGCAACGCGTCCACGTGGCCTTCTACCGCCTTTGTGAGGCCGTCGCGAAGCTCCTTGGGGACCGGGGCTATCACCTTGTCGAAATCAAAATCGGGATCGGCGTGAAGGAGGTGGCTGAAGATGCGAGTCGCCGCCAGGGAGAAGAGGCTGCGACACTCCTCCTCCAAGATGCCATCCACCGCCTTGGCCCCGTCCTCAAGCCGTTCCACGAGCTTGGTGGAGAAGTCGACGTAGTCGGTGTCGCGGGACTCGCGGAGAGCCCCAAGCCTTCCCTGGCAGATGGAGTTCAGGGCGTCGCGGGCGCGGAGCTCGAGGGGGTGAAGCGTCTTGATGCGCTCGCGCTGCTGCCCCTGTTCCCGGTCCGCGGCGCTGGAGCTGGGCTGCGGCGCGGCCCCCAGGCGGGTCTCCGCCTCGGCGAGTGCCGCCTTGAGATCAGTGATCTCCTGCCGAAATCGCTTGCGTTCCATCTTGAAGGCGTCCCTCTGCTGTGACAGCGTCTTTCCGTGCTCCTCGGCAAGCGCCAGGCACGCCTCCGCTACCTTCGCGTTAGCGTCCTCCTGAACCTTCTTCTCCCTGGCATCCAGCTGGGAATTGGCCTCGGTAACGCGCTTCGTGTGGGCCTCCTGGGCATTGGCCAGCTGGTGCCCCAGCAGCTCCAGGCGTTCCTTCTCCGTGGCCTGCTCGATCGCCGTCCTCTCGAGGCTATCTATGCGAGTCTTGAGGCCCGCTTCGCGGGCCGCAACCTCCTTCTCGCGGGTGGCGAGAGCGCCTTCCCGCGCGAGGAGCGACTGCGCCTGCTCGGCGCGCTGGTCCTGGAACTCCTTCAGGCGGGCCCCCACCTCCTCGCGCCTGCTCGGCCTCCTGAAGGGCCCTCGCACGGACCCCCTCCGCTTCGGCGGCATCCTTCTCGCATTGTGCGCGAGCATGCTCGTCATGGCGCCGGGTCGCATCGATGGAGACGCTGCGGGGGCTCTCCGTGCCGGTCATGGCGCACCCCACAACTCCTTTCCCCGCGTCCAAGGAGGCCCCCGGCGGGGGGGTAGGAGCTTCGGCCTCCCCCGTCGCCGCTTCCTTGCTCACGGAGGGGTCAGGGGGGAGGGCGTCCCCGCCTCCTGAAACTGCCTCCCGAGGCTCCTCCGCCGCGGCCTTGTGGGATGCACCCACATGTGACCCCGGAGGAGCGACTGCCCCCTCCTCGACTTCCATACGCCCCGCTTTGGCGTCGGGACAGCGGGTAGCCTCCCCATGCCCCCCGGCACCGGCGGCGGGCGTCGACACCGCCTGCGGGCTGGGGGTAACACTCGCCTTCGTCGTCTTCTTCTTCTGATCCACGGCAGGCCTCCTGCGCGAATGGTGGCTCAGCTCCGAGCCTGTATAGAGGAGCAAGAATTAAGAGCGTCGGGGGAAGGCGGAAGGCTTACTCGTCACTAACGTGCCACTTCCTCTTCTTCTCCCCAATGGGCAGCATGCCCGCGCTACCCCCACCGAGCATCGTCTCAGCGCCGCCACTCGGGCCGCCGGGGCGTGGCACGGCAGACCCGGACGCGTCGTCGCCCGCCTCCGGGCCCTGGGCGGCTTCAGCCTCCTGATGGGCCTCGAGTGCTGGGGGCTCGCCCGCCCCCAGGTCGGGAGCCCCCGCCGCCGCGGGCGGGGCGCTCTCGGCGTCGTCGTCCTCCTCCGTGGCCTCCTCCGAATCTCCGCTGCCGCTGCTGCCTCCCGAATCCACCTCCACCACGAGGGGGTTGTCGCGGGGCCCGACGTGGCCCTCTGGCACCAGGCCCCACTGATCGAAGAGGGGCATCTCCTTCACCAACTCCGCCTTCTCCGGGTAGTGGAAAAGCGGGAGCGCCCCCTCCGACGTTTCCACGACAGGGGAGCTGAGCAGAATCGCCAGGGCCCCGTCCAGCACGTCTGGCCCCAGGCTGCCCGGCTTCAGCCTCATGGCGTCACCCGCGCCGGAGTACTCCCACATGGGACGCGAGTGCTGCTGAAGTGGTGCGATGCGCCGCCGCAGGTATTCCCTGACGACCGCCGTCCCCGAGAGTGTTGCGGCCCGATGCGCCGCCATCCGCACCAAGACGAGCTCCATCCTCGGGTCGGCGAGCTTCTCGTGCCCCCACACGGAGATCTTCTTGGCCGGGTCCGTAGGGATCATCAGGAGCCGGTTGGTCTGGCGCGCGTCCATATCGACCCAACGCTGCCGGTAGCCTTCCACCTTCTTCGCGACCCTCAAATTGATAATGCCGTCCACCATTCCCTTGACGGCAAGGAATGACGCGCATCCGGAGCGCTGATCTGCCGCAGTTAGCCGCAGGTAGAAGAAGTGGCGGAAGAGCGCCACAGAGGGCCTCATGCCCATGAAAGCCTCGCAGTAAAAGGCGAACGTGGCCAGGAGGAAAATGGAGTTGGGTTGAAGATGAAGAGCGTGAACCTGATAGTGAGTGAGTATGGCATAGAAGAAGTCCAAAAATGGCAGCACCAACCCTGCATATACGCTGTGGAGGAAGAAGGGGTAGGCCGTCGCCCCCAGGTCGCGCCGCGCGCGCGACCCCGGCCAGATTTGGGTCGCCTGGTTCTCGTTCTGCCCGCCGGCCACGAACGAGAGTACCTTGCCCAAACCTTTTTCGTCGTCGATGGTGGAGCGCTGCAGTGCCGCCCCAAGGACGGGCACGCTTGGGGACGGGGCCACCTCCTTCCCCCTCTTGCCGGCGGGAGCCATCTGCGCGGCGGAGGCGCGGATCGGGAGCAAGAACAAGTGAAGTTCGAAGGGGGGAGTCGCGAGGAACCGCGCGCGAGAAGGAAAGGCGCAGAGAGGTGGACAGTATGAAGGAGGGCAATGATGGCCTTGCGTCGCCCACGCCAAGATTTATGTCAGTGCGGCGGTTACCGAGGCATCGTGGGGAAGTGGGGGCGCCCCCCATCACATCGTGCGCCACACGTCACGCCTGGCCGCAGGCGGTTAGGGCCCGCGCCGTTTTGCCCCTCAGTAGGCGGGAACGTGCGTGCCGTGGGCCCGGGGGCTACTGTCGGGCCCGTGGAACCCGGGGTATCCAGGCCCGTCTGCCTTTGGCCTTGGGCGCAACGCCTGGTGTGGGCCCAGCGGGCCGTCTCCACCGAACTCTTGCCAAAACCCCTCATGAGGCCCTGGCCTCCTGAGCCCCCCTCCTCAGGGAGTAGCAAGCAACGCTCAGCACCACCGTCAACGGCCTCGCGAGGTCCTCTCACTAGGCGGCTTCCCGGGTGTCCTCGCGAGGCGGCTTTCCGAGGTGGCCTCCCGAGGCCCCCTCCCGCAGGCGCTCGAGGCGAAGGTTGTTCGCCTTGCCGCGCGGCCTGGAGCCCGTCACGTGGGTGACGCGCGCGGCGACGAGCGGCAGCAGAGGCCGTGCCAGCAGGCGCGGATGAAGATGGTTTCCTCTTTCATGTTAAGGGAGCAGGGCCAGCTATCTACTCTCCAAAGCAACCCCAAAGGTTGCCCGATCGGCGAAGGAAGACCAAGACGACGGGCGCGCAGGGCGGAGGTCATCACCGAGCCCACCAGTGTGTCATGGATCATACTTTGGCAGGCAAAGACCACCTTTAGTCAGGATAGCCTGAGCGCCTGTCCCCTTTCGAAATCGCCAAGTGTGGCATCCCTTCCCGCCTAAGTTTCCAGGGGGAAGAGGACCATGGCTGATATAAGGGGCAGAGCAGCCGTTGTAGAAGGCAAGAGAGAGACCCAATCGATTCCTTCATCTCCTACCTTGTACCTTGTACGCAAGAACTCTCTTGCCCTTGCAATCTCAACCACAAGCAGGAGTAGGGTCTTACACCGCAAGGTGGCCCGAACCTGGGTAAACCGTCGAGTCCTCATTCCGTCCCTTGCTAGCGCGCCCTCGCCGTCGCCTCGCCGTCGCTTAACCGTGGTAGGAGGCGAAGTAGGTAGAACAAGCTCACCCCAGTGTTCGAACCTTTGGGTCCCCGGAGCCCGACTTCCGACACAAGGCTTGAGGTGCTTCTTCAAATGAAAATCTTTTCTTGAAGCTTGTCCTTGCCTTTTAGCTTGTAGTCTTGTGGTGGAAGATCATCTTGAGCTTGTGTTCCCTTGAAGGAAGTAGAATCACACTTCTCTTGTTGAGGAACAAACTTCATCTTGGGGTATTGATCTTCTTCCCACTCAACTCCATTGGCATTGAACTTTCGTTCAAAACCAACACCTTGGTTCTTTCGATGCCTTCCTTGCTTGCATACAATTTCCTCAAATTGCTTACTCCCGGCAAGGCTCTTGTAGACACCTTTTTCTATAATTCCTTTCAATAGATTGTTTTCTTGCTCAAGTGTAACTTGGCTAAGAGAATCATTAGTGGAATCAATAGAACTACTAGAAGCAACAACATTGGATATAGCATTGTTATTGTTACTACTAGAGGTAGAACCCTTTTTACCCTTGTTACTAGTTTGCTTAGGTTTAACTTGTGGCATAAAGGTAGACAAGAGTAAATGTTTGGCAAGATATGAAGAACTCTTCTTTCGAAGATCATCATTGATAGTTTTAAGAAACTCATGCTCTTGCTCTAAATTTAGCTTCTCGAAGCGTAGCTTCTCATGAGTTCTTAGAAGTTCTCTATGATCCCCTTGAGTTGTTTCATGAGCTAACTTAAGAGCATTTAGTTCTTTAGTTAGACGCTCAATGTCCTTCATAGCATTGTCATTCATTTCCTCTTGACTATCATGATTACTAGCATTTTCATTATAGCTCACATCACTAGCCTTATCAACAAGTAAATCATCATCACCAAGCAAATCATCTTCATCACTATTGAAATCAAGATACTCGGGGTGTGATACCTTGGGGCCTTTTGCCATGAAGCATCTTCCAATTCCTTCATTTGGTGAATCAAAGAGATCATAGGAGTTGGATGACACAAGAGCAAGTCCGGCAACACCTTCATCTTGACTATAGTCGGAGTTGGAGTGATAACTTCTCTTGGAGTGGTTGTCGGAGTCGGAGCCGGAAATCCATTCACCAACATGAGCTTGATGTCTTCTTCTTGTGTAGCTCTTGGATGACTTGTCCTTCCTTTCCGAATCCTTACTTCTTCGAGAGGGTCTTTGTTCATAACGATCATCTCTACTCCTTCTCTCCTTGTGAGGTGATTCATCTCTTCTATTGTAACACCCAATATGCGGTCCTATCCTCAAGGGACTCGAAGGTCCCACTAAGGATAGAAGCGCATATCGGAGACGCTTCGCAAGGTGGATATTGTTACATCATACCATGTACTGAACAGATGAGAATACCAGATAAAGGCTTACACTCGCCACAAGCTACAGCATGAATACATGAATACAACAGCACATAGCAAACATCATACAGAAGAGCAGGATCCGATTACGGATGAAATCAAACGAAAAAGAAGAACGACGTCCACCCTGCTAGTCCCAGGCTGCCAATCGGGAACCCATCCTATGATCGGCGAAGAAGAAGAAGCAGAAGAAGAACTCCAAAAGAACAAGCAGCGCTCTCACGTCAAATCATCGCTTTACCTGTACCTGCACCTATTGTTGTAGTAATCTGTGAGCCACGAGGACTCAACAATCCCATAACCATGGGTTGCAAGACTATCAAAGCTTAATGGGTATGGAATGGTTAAGTGGTGAGGTTGCAGCAACCACTAAGCATTGTATGGTGGCTAGCTTACGAGTACAAGAATAAGAAGAGTAAACTACGCATAAACGGTTGCAAACTAATAATGATCAAGAAGTGATCCTGAACACCTACTTACGAGTCAAACATAACCCCACCGTGTTCTCTTCCCGAACTCCCTCAAAAAGAGACGGTCACGGTTACGCACGCGGTTGGTGTATTTTAATTATATTTAGTGTCAAGTTCTCTACAACCGGAGGTTATAAATTTCCAAGTCGCTACATAACCACGGGCACGGCTTCGCGAAATATTTAACCCTGCAGGGGTGCTCCAAGTAGTCCATTATAAATTACCACACGCATCCGATGGAACATCCTCACACCATGATAACACGATGCTTACGATAAGGAATCCCGGTGGACAAGCCACTCATAAAAGGTAAAACTAAACCAGCAAGACCTCCCGGCGTGTCGACGATCCCAATAGGAGCCGCGTATCTCGTTCTCAGGACACGACCAGATGAGCAGTCCGTACAACTAAAACCAGTGCCTCGAGTTTCCTCGTGGTGGCGCTGCAAGGGGCTCTAGTTTGGACCAACACCATCCGTACTGGCCCACCTGTATTATGTTGAATTAAATAGATCCCCGAGGTGATCAACCCCTATGCATTAATTAATTAATTTCAGTAGTATTATGTTGGCAAATTTTAAAACCAAAGTTGGGCCTTGTTGGAGAAGTTTATCCTAAAACGAATGATCAGGGGGGTTCCCATATGCCCCACATGTGTTAGAAGCGCTCATCAAGGAACATAACACCGGTATTACGGAAACTAGGGCGGCATGAGTGGAACAACACACCAGGCAAAAGGCCGAGCCTTCCACCCATTACCAAATATATAGATGCATTAATTAAATAAGAGATATTGTGATATCCCATGATATCCATGTCCCAACATGGAACAACCTGAAACTGCACCTGCAACTAGCAACGCTATAAGAAAGGGGCTGAGCAAAGCGGTAACATAGCCAAACAACGGTTTGCTGGGTAAGGGTGGTTAGAGGTTGTATCATGGCATATGGGAGGCTGACATATATGTGGTAGGAAGCGCGACATAGCGATAGCAACAAGACAACTAGCAAGCAAAGATAGTAGAGATATCCAAGGTCATGATCATCTTGCCTAAAATCCCGCTAGGAAGAAGACCGAATCCATGATGAAGATGAACACGCGTAGTCGAACGAATTCTCACAATCGCAACATAACCGGAGCTATCGAGAAGAAGCACAACCGGAAAGAAGCAAACAACATGGTAAACACAAAAGCATAAACATGGCATGATGCACAACCAAGTATGATGCATGTCCGGTTTAAATAAGCATGGCATGGCAAATACAACAACCAAATACTACACATTAAGTGAAGCTCAATATGCATCGAGTTGCATATTGATGAAACTCCATATTGATTAAATGTTGTTAAACATGGCAAGAGGTGAAGCATGATAAAACTACCTATCTAGACAAATTAAATGAGGCCGGAAACAACAGATAACAATTCTGGAAAATCCCCATATGCAAATTTCGAATTTGGTACTGTTCTGAGTTAAACACAATGTTAAAGTTGTTAAACAGCAAGTTATCATGCACCATGATGATCTACACGTTTTTCTAGTCAAGTTACATATGTAGAACATTTAATTCGGAGCTACGGTCTAGAAGATATGAGCTAAACAAGTTTAACATGGCAATAATGCAAATTGCATGCAACCATCAACCACAAACACTCAAATCAAGGATGCAACATGACGTTATGAAACTACACACAAATCTAAGCAAGTTTCATATAGGGCGTGATCAAAACGAAGCAACGGTTCAACAAATACAATCAACACAAGTTATAATAGCAATCTGCCCAAAACAGCATCATAGCACTTTGCAATCAACAGCAAGCTACAGTAACACAATGTGCACTAACTTGATATGCACTTAAAGCAGACATAACATACTTCAATTTATCTTAAAGGTTCAGGTTCATAGGCATCAAGATTAAGTCAATATGATCCATGCAAAATGCAATGTTCTGCTACAGATTATGACAGAGCATATACATGAGCAGGGTTAATATGATGGCATGTTGGAGGCAAGAAACAAATATGCTACAGGAACTTTACATGGCAACCAAA
Source organism: Elymus sibiricus (assembly GCA_039707655.1). Classification (NCBI taxonomy): domain Eukaryota; kingdom Viridiplantae; phylum Streptophyta; class Magnoliopsida; order Poales; family Poaceae; genus Elymus; species Elymus sibiricus. The sequence continues at coordinate 337,601,978 of CM077666.1, forward strand.
GGTATGGCATCAAAGTATACATTACATAGGCCAAATCACATGAAGATATCACATGCATATGAGCTCTAGATTAGTGGCAACCATCAAGCAAAGTTGGCAAGTTTTATCACAGACAGTTTTGACTTAAAACAGCAGCATTGACTAGGCATGTTTACAAGCTCATGGCAGTCACATCATGGCATATCATGGCATGAAAGGCGGCACGGCCGCTGGGATGCCCCAAGTGGCGGTGGGAGGCTGGCCGGCGCGGAATTTGGGGCGAGGGTGGCGGCTGGGAGGTAGGGGAAGGGTTAGGCTAGGGTTTTGATAGAAATGGAAGGGGAAAGGTATCCATTTATAGCATGGGGCTAGATGGAGGGGTGTTTGGGGGTGTTTTTGGACCGTTCGATCGCCATCGGAGGGTCCGGATCGGATTGGGCTTAGGTGAGGGGGTAGTGGGCTGTGAAGAGAGGCTTGGGCTGAAAGGAGAGGTAAGAAGAGAGGCCTGGCACAAGTTTTGGGATACCGAAACATCCGATGTTTATCCGGCTATAGTGCCGCTATAGTTTATCCGTTGGGGCATCAAACGACCCCCGAATGGGACGAAATTTGTCAGGCGGTCTACCTACAATATAATAAGACCGCACGCCAACTTTCAACTCATTCCGAAAACGTTTTATTCCCACTTATAAAATAATAATTCAGAGGTGCCGCGGGTGCGTGCGGGTGTGTCGGGTCTCGAACGGACAACGGAAGGGACGCGGAGAAGCCGGCAACTACGAACGGATGCAAGTTTTATGAAAACATGCGGATGAAATGCACACGATGACATGACGAAGTGCAACAAGCAAACGAATCACACGGCAACGACGGAAATAAATGGAACGCATCTGGAGCATCGGTCTCGGGGCGTCACATCTATGTCTTCCTCTTGGTGATTCGTCTCTTTTCTTGTAGGGAGCAGTACACTTATTGGAATAGTGTCTGGGTTTTCCACAATCGTAACAATTTCGGTCACGACTTGATGATCTTCTCTCATAGTGTCTTGAGCTAGAGCTTCTTTCTTTCCCTTTGTTCTTGTAGAACTTGTTGAATCTTTTCACCATTAGGCTTATCTCTTCATTGGATACTAGCTTGTCACTTGAAGTTGTTGGAGCATCAGTTGAAGCTTTGTAAGCACCACTTGATTTGTTGTGTAGCTCCTCTTTGTCCTTGAGTGACATTTCATGAGCAACAATCCTTCCAATGACTTCCGTGGGCTTGAGATCTTTGTAATTGGGCATCATCTGGATCAATGTGCAAACGGTATCATATTTTCCATCCAAAGCTCTAAGGATCTTCTTGATGATGAATTTGTCGGTCATCTCTTCACTTCCAAAGCCAACAATCTCATTTGTGATGAGAGCAAGCCTAGAGTACATTTCGACGGCTCCTTCACCATCCTTCATCTTGAACTTATGAAGTTGACTTTGAGGCACATCCAACTTAGATTCCTTGACGGAATCGGTACCCTCATGCATATCAACCAAAGTATCCCAAATTTCCTTTGCATTCTCAAGACGGCTGATTTTTCTGAATTCCTCGGGGCACAAACCGTTGAAGAGAATGTCACAAGCTTGAGCATTGTATTGCAACATCTTAAATTCTTCCGCGGTTGCTTCACGATCCAGTTCCTTGCCATCCTCAAAGAATTCTCCTTGCAAGCCAACACGAACAATAGCCCAAACAGCGGGGTTATGACCAAGAATATGCATTTTCATCTTATATTTCCAACTAGCAAAGTTTGCACCATCAAAATATGGACCTCTACGGTGATAATTACTCTCACTAGACGCCATACTCTCCTAGGTTGTGAAACCAAGGCTATGATCACCAAAGCAATGGAAATCAAGGCTTACGGAGACCAAAGCTCTGATACCACTTATAGGATCGAAAGTATGTCTAGAGGGGGGGGGGGTGATTAGACTACTTGACCAAATAAAAATCTATCCTTTTCCCAATTTTAGTTGTGGGCAGATTTTAGCAAGTATACAAGTTAAGTAACACCCTACGCATGCAATTCTAAGAGTGTGGCAGCGGAAAGTAAACAATTGCACATGTAAGTAAAGGAGGGGATCGGAGATTTCAAACGCAATGAAGACACGATGATATTTGGCATGGTTCTGATAGGTGGTGCTATCGTACGTCCCCGTTGATGGAGACTTCAACCCAAGAAGGGTAACGGCTGCGCGAGTCCACGGAGGGCTCCACCCACGAAGGGTCCACGAAGAAGCAACCTTGTATATTCCACCATGGCTTACGTCCATGAAGGACTAGCCTCACTCGGGTAGATCTTCACGAAGTTGGCGATCTCCTTACCCTTACAAACTCCTTGGTTCAACTCGACATCATTTCGGAGGCTCCCAAGTGACACCTAACCAATTTAGGAGACACCACTCTCCAAAAGGTAATAGACGGTGTGTTGTTGATGAACTCCTTGCTCTTGTGCTTCAAATGATAGTCTCCCCAACACTGAACTCTCTCTCACAGATTTGGCTATGGTGGAAGAAGGATTTGAGTGGAAAGCAACTTGGGGAAGGCTAGAAATCAAGGTTCAAATGGTAGGAATGGAATCTCTTGATCTCAACACATGAGTTGGTGGTTCTCTCTCAGAAAATGTATGGTGGAAGTGTAGGCACATTCTGATGGCTCACCTTACTGAGGAAGAGAGGCTAGAGGGGTATATATAGTCTCCACACAAAATCCAACCGTTACACACTTTTAACCCAACTCGGTGGCACCGATCAGAATCTCGGTGGCACCAACCTGTGTAAAAGATATGCACGTTAGGAATCTCGGTGGGACCGACTGGAACAACTCGGATGGACCGATGTGCAATGGTTAGGGCAAACCTCGTCTCGGTGGCACCGATTGCATCAACTCGGTGGGACCGAAGTGAAGCAATAAGGCAACAGAGAGTTGGCAAGCCATCTCGGTGGTACCAATTGCAAATCTCGGTGGGACCAAAATAATTGCAACAAGTAACAGAGAGTTGGCAAGGCCATCTCGGTGGGACCGAGATCCATATCGGTGGATCCGATTTGTTAGGGTTTTGGCAGTGGCAAAGTCCAAATGAACTCGGTGGCTCCGGATAGGAATGAATCGGTGGGGCCAAGTTGGAATGTAGGTTTTGGACATATTTGGATGGAGAAAGTGGTTGAGGGTTTTGGAGAACTGTCACTAAGCACTTGAGCAAATAGATCATTAAGCAACACCTCATCCCTTTTAATAGTATTGGCTTTCCTATGGACTCAATGTGATCTTGGATCACTTAACAAAAATGTAGAGTCTTGAGCTTTTGCCAACCCATGTCCTTAGCATTTTGAGGGGTCCACATCTCTAGTCTTTGCCATGCCAATCATTGAACATCCTGAAATATTGAACTTGAATGGACATTAGTTCAATGAGATATATGTTGTTATGAATTACCAAAACCATCCGGGGATCAGTTGCACTTTCACTTGCGGGTGCCAAAGGTGACGGGGAGGCGTACTTGCCCCAGAGGTATGGTGGAACCATCAGTCACTTCGGAGAAGGTCCTGGTCGGCATCAGCTAGTCGTAGGGCACTTGGAGCTGCTCGAAGGTCTCGATGGAGATCACGTTGAGGCCGGCACCTCCGTCGATGAGCGTCTTGGTGACAGCGACGTTGCTAATGGTGGGGGTGCACAGCATGGGGACCGTGCCCATGGCGCTTAAAGATTTGGGGTGATCGTTGGAGTCGAAGGTGATTGCGTACTGCGACCACTTGAGGGGCCGAGCGGCCTCGGGCCTCGGGAGGGCGGCGTTCACCTCGCGAGAGAACAACTTGAAGTGGCGGTTGGACGTGGGAGCCTGGGCCCCGCCAAGGATGCAAGCCACGCTGCGAGGCTCCTGGTAGCCCCCAGCGCCCTCGTCAGGCTGGTTGCCGTCGTTCCTTTGCGGTGGCAGCGGCAGTGGTGGAAGAGCAGCGTTGGCCAAGGGGTTGGCCTCACGAGGCTGGTCGCGCCAGCCCTGTCGGAAGTTGCCGTTGCCGTTATGGTCTCCCCAGTGGTTACCATTGTGGCCGCCTCCGCGGCCGGTGCCACAGTCGTTGCGATCGCCTCGGCGGCCCAGGCGCTCATCGTGAAGCAGCTTGAGCTCGTGGCAGTCCTCGGTGCTGTGGGAGTGCGAGTTGTGGTAGGCGCAGAGAGGGCAGCTGTCCTTCTTGGGCTCGTCATGCTCATGGCCGCGCTTCTGCTCGAGCTCCGCCGTGAGCACGACAGGGCCCTTGTGCTTGGCGTCTTTGTTCTTGGCCTTGGCGGCGTCAGGCGCCGCGTCGGGGTCATTGTGGGTGAAAAGGTGGCCCTCTTCGGCCTTGGCGCACCTGTTGGCGAGGTCGAACAGCTTGAGCATGGAGTCAAGCTCGTCGTTGATGGCGAGCTTCTCGCGCATCCAGACGTCCGTGACGCCATTGGAGAACGTGGAGATGATGGCGGCCTCGGAGGCGCGCGGGATCTTGTTGCGCACTTGGCTGAAGCGCTGGATGTACTTGCAGAGAGTCTCGTCAGGGCGCTGGCGCATGGCACGCAAGTTGTTGAGCATGAGGGAGCGCTCCTGGGTGCCCTTGAAGTGGGCGACAAATTGCCGGCAGAGCTCGGCCCACGAGGAGATGGACACCTCGGGGAGGTTCATGAGCCATGAGCGTGGGCCGTCCTTGAGGGCCATGGGAAACCAGTTCGCCATGACCTTGTCGTTGCCGTTCGCTGCCTTGATGCTCAGAGCATAGAGCTGCAGGAACTCTGCGGGGTTGGGGGTGCCTTCGTAGCGCAGAGGCAGGTCCGGCTTGTATTGGCAGGCCACACCACGCGGCGCAGCTCGCGGGTGAAGGCGTGGCAGCCCATGCAGCTGGAAGGGACGCCACCGGTGAGGGCGGCACGGTTCTAGCGGCCGGCGGCCGCGACCTCCTGGATGGTCCTATCTTGATGCTGGCACTGCCGCTCGAGGAGGACGCGCGCGTCTGGTGGCGCGCGCCGGACGATCTGGCAGCTAGGCTCACCGTGGTCCGGCGAAGACGCGCCACGGGACGGCTCACGTGCCCGTGCATCGCGGTGACGCCTGGCACCCTCGCTAGGCGGAGGAGGCACATCATGTGCCACGTCCCCGGCACGAGATGGCGGAGGGCAGAGCGAGTGAGAGGGTACCGGGGCGTCTCCGGCGGCATTGACGAGCTCGGTGATGCGGCCGAGCCAGGCGTCATAGCCAGCGTCGGTGGGGCGGTAGCGCAGGAGCTCGCGCGCCACGAGCAGCGCGGCCTGCGGGGCCGGCGCGTCACGACGGGCGAGCGAAGAGGCCGTGGCGGTGTGGTTGTCTGTCTGCACGGACGGGTGGAGAGAGGAAGCCTGCTGCTCCCTCGCTGCGGGGTCGGTGGCGGCGCCTGCGGCGCGGCGTCGACGGTCGTCACGGGCGACGGGCACCGTTTGGGCCACCCTGGCAGCTCGGCGCGCGTAGTGCTCACGACGGGCGCTGGCCATGGCGGCGGGGAGGCGAGAAGGACTGAAGCAGCCCCCTACCTAGTGCGCCAAATGTTGGAATCGGGGCTCCGGGGACCCAAAGGTTCGAACACTGGGAGCGAGCTGATCCTTCCCGACCAAGGGTGACCACGGTGAGGCTACGGTGAGAGCGCTAGCGCGGAGCATGACAGGGGACACGACGGTTACCCAGGTTCGGGCCACCTTGTGGTGTAAAACCCTACTCCTGCTTGTGGTTGGGATTGCGATGGGCAAGAAGGTGTTCTCGCGTACAAGGTAGGAGAGGAAGGAATCGATCTAGAACTACAAAGCGTGATCCATGACGCGCCGGTGGGCTCGGTGGTGACCTCCGCCCTGCGCGCCTTGCTGCCTTGGTCTTCTTTCACCAAACGGGCAGTCCTTGGGACTTGCTTTGGAGGTGGGAAGCTGGGGCTGCCCCTTTAGCACCAAAGAGGAAAGCCTCTCTGTCCGCGCCCGCTGGCGCGGCCTCTGCCGCTGTTCGTCGCCACGCGCGTCACCCACGTGATGGGCACAGGACAGCGCGGCTGGCGTCAGGCCGGATGGCCTCGGGGGGGCGCCTCGGGAGGCTGCCTCACGAGGGGGCCTCACGAGGCTTCCGCCGCTTGCTGCGGCTAAGTGTTGGTTACTCGTGCCTTGACGAGGGATCCTCGGGGCTGTCGCCTTGCGAGGTGCCTTCGCCTTGCGGCGCCCTTATATGGGCCGCGTCTTGGGCCTTCGCCAAGCATCGTCTCCTAGGCCGCAGGTAGATAGGCCGTGGTACCCTGGTTCCCAATGGCCCAACATTACTTGTTACTTGTTACGAATTACCTTGCTATCAAACTATCTGTTACCTACAATTTCAGTGCTTGAAGAGAATACCTTGCTGAAAACCGCTTGTCATTTCCTTCTGCTCCTCGTTGGGTTCGACACTCTTACTTATTGAAAGGACTACGATTGATCCCCTATACTTGTGGGTCATCAAGACTCTTTTCTGGCACCGTTGCCGGGGAGTGAAGCGCCTTTGGTGAGTGGAATTTGGTAAGGAAACATTTATATTACGTGCTGAAATTTATTGTCACTTGTCACTATGGAAAGTAATCCTTTGAGGGGCTTGTTTGGGGTATCTTCACCTCGACCGGAAGCAATAAGAGTTTCTCCTCAACCTACTGAACCTACTAACAATATTTATTATGAAATTCCTTCGGGTATGATAGAGAAACTGCTAGCTAATCCTTATGCAGGAGATGGAACGGTCCATCCTGATATGCACTTGATATATATAGATGAAATTTATGGATTGTTTAAGCTTGCAGGTTTATCCGGAGATGGAGTTGAGAAGAAGGTATTCCCTTTATCTTTGGAGGGAAAGGCATTGACATGGTATATGCTATTGGATGATACTGGAACATGGGATTGGAACCGGTTAAAGCTGGAATTTCACCAGAAATTTTATCCTATGCATTTGGTTCATCATGATCGGAATTATATATATAATTTTTTGCCTCGTGAAGGAGAAAGTATCGCTGAAGCTTGGGGGAGGCTTAAGTATATGTTGCACACATGCCCCAATCATGAGCTCTCAAGAGAAATAATTATTCAAAACTTTTATGCTCGGCTTTATCATAATGATCGGTCCATGCTCGATACTTCTTCTATTGGTTCCTTTATGAAGAGTACTATTGAATTCAAATGGGATCTTCTGGAAAGAATTAAACGCAACTTTGAAGATTGGGAAATCGACAAAGGTAAAGTGTCAGGTATAAATCTTGAGTTTGACTGTGTTAAATCTTTTATGGAAACTGATGTTTTTCATAAGTTTAGTACTAAATATGGACTTGACTCTGAGATAGTAGCTACCTTTTGTGAATCCTTCGCTGCTCATGTTGATCTCCCTAAGGAGAAATGGTTTAAATATCATCCACCTATTGAATTAAAAGAAGAACCCATAATTGTTAAAGAAGAAACAATTGTTTACAATGTTGATCCAGTTATACCTACTGCTTATATTGAGAAACCTCCTTTCCCTGTTAGGATTAAGGAACATGCTAAAGCTTCAATTGTGGTTAACAAAAGTAATATTAGAGTACCTAGACCTTCTGAACATATTAAAGTTGAACCTAATATTGCAATGGTTAAAGATCTTTTGGCTGATAATATTGATGGGCATGCCATATATTTCTATGACGAAGCAACTAGAATTGCTAAGCCAGACACTAAAGATAAAAATAAACCCGTAGTTGGCATGCCTATTATTTCTGTTAAAATTGGAGATCATTGCTATCATGGTTTATGTGATATTGGTGCTAGTGTGAGTGCTATCCCTTTTACTCTCTAACAAGAAGTCATGAATGATATCACACCAGTTGAGATTGAAGATATCGATGTCACTATTAAGCTTGCAAATAGAGATACTATTACTCCACTTGGGATTGTTAGAGATGTTGAAGTCTTGTGTGGTAAGTTCAAATACCCTACTGATTTTCTTGTTCTTGGATCATCCCAAGATGATTTTTGTCCCATTATATTTGGTAGACCTTTCTTGAATACAGTAAATGCTAAGATTGATTGCAACAAAGAAACTGTCAGTGTTAATTTTGGTGAGGTGTCTCATGAATTTAATTTCTCCAAGTTTCATAGACAACCTCATGATAAAGGATTACCCAATAACGATGAAATTATTGGTTTAGCTTCTATTGTTGTGCCTCCTATTGATCCTTTAGAACAATACTTGCTAGACCATGAAAATGATATGCATATGAATGAAAGAAATGAAATAGATGAGTTGTTCTTTAAGCAAGCACCAGTTCTCAAACATAATTTGCATGTTGAAACATTAGGAGACCCTCTACCACCTAAGAGTGACCCTATGTTTGAATTAAAGCAATTACCTGATACGCTTAAATATGCTTATCTTGATGAAAAGAAGATATATCCTGTTACTATTAGTGCTAACTTTTCAGAGCATGAAGAAAAGAGATTACTTGAAACTCTGAGGAAGCACCGTGCTGCTATTGGGTATACTCTTGATGATCTTAAGGGCATCAGTCCCACTCTATGTCAACATAAAATTCATATGGAGCCTGATGCTAAACCCGTTGTTGATCATCAAAGAAGATTGAATCCTAAAATGAAGGATGTGGTCAGAACTGAAATATTAAAGCTTCTGGAGGCAGGTATAATTTATCCCATAGCTGATAGCAGATGGGTAAGTCATGTTCATTGTGTTCCTAAGAAATGAGGTATTACTGTAGCTCCTAATGATAAATACAAACTTATCCCACAAACAATTATAACCGATTATAGAATGGTAATTGATTTCAGAAAATTAAATAAAGCTACTAGGAAAGATAATTACCCCTTGTCTTTTATTGATCAAATGTTAAAAAGATTATCTAAGCATACACACTTTTGCTTTCTAGATGGTTATTCTGGTTTCTCTCAAATACCTGTATCACCAGAAGATCAAGAGAAAACCACATTTACCTCTCCTTTTGGAACTTATGCCTATCGTCATATGACTTTTGGTTTATGTAATGCACCTGCTACCTTTCAAAGATGTATGACTGCTATATTCTCTGACTTTTGTGAAAAGATTGTTGAGGTTTTCATGGATGATTTTTCCGTTTACGGAACTTCTTTTGATGACTGCTTAAGCAATCTTGATCGAGTTTTGCAGAGATTTGATGAAACTAATCTTGTCTTGAATTGGGAGAAGTGTCACTTTATGGTAAATGAAGGTATAGTCCTTGGGCATAAAATTTCTGAAATAGGTATTGAAGTTGATAAAGCTAAAGTTGATGCAATTGAGAAAATGCCATGTCCTAAAGATATGAAAGGTATAAGAAGTTTCCTTGGTCATGTTGGTTTCTATAGAAGGTTTATAAAAGACTTCTCTAAAATTTCTAGGCCCCTTACTAATCTCTTGCAAAAAGATGTTCCATTTGTTTTTGATGATGATTGCGTAGAAGCCTTTGAAATTCTTAAGAAAGCCTTAATATCTGCACCTATTGTTCAACCACCTGATTGGAACCTACCCTTTGAAATTATGTGTGATGCTAGTGATTATGCTATTGGTGCTGTTCTAGGGCAAAGAGTTGATAAGAAATTAAATGTTATTCATTATGCTAGTAAAACTCTAGACAGTGCTCAAAGAAATTATGCTACGACTGAAAAAGAATTTTTAGCAGTTGTGTTTGCATGTGATAAATTTAGATCCTATATTGTTGATTCCAAAGTAACTATTCATACTAATCATGCTGCTATTAAATATCTTATGGAAAAGAAAGATGCTAAGCCTAGGCTTATTAGGTTGGTTCTTTTGCTACAAGAATTTGATTTGCATATTGTTGATAGAAAGGGAGCTGAGAATCCCGTAGCAGATAATTTGTCTAGAATGGAAAATGTTCTTGATGACCCACTTCCTATTAATGATGACTTCCCTGATGAATAATTAGCTGTGATAAATGCTTCTCGTAACACTCCTTGGTATGGAGACTATGCTAATTACATTGTTGCTAAATATATACCACCTAGTTTCACATACCAACAAAAGAAAAAGTTCTTCTTTGATTTAAGGCATTACTTTTGGGATGACCCACATTTATATAAAGAAGGAGCAGATGGTATTATTAGACGTTGTGTACCTGAGCATGAACAGGAACAAATCCTACGGAAGTGTCACTCCGAGGTATATGAAGGACACCATGCGGGAGACAGAACTGCACATAAGGTATTACAATCTGGTTTTTATTGGCCTACTCTCTTCAAAGATGCACGTAAGTTTGTCCTTTCTTGTGATGAATGTCAAAGAATTGGTAATGTTGGTAGACGTTAGGAAATGCCTATGAATTATTCACTTGTTATTGAACCATTTGATGTTTGGGGTTTTGATTATATGGGGCCTTTTCCTTCCTCTAATGGGTATACTCATATTTTAGTTGTTGTTGATTATGTTACTAAGTGGGTAGAAGCTATTCCAACTAGTAGTGTTGATCATAACACTTCTATTAAAACGCTTAAAGAGGTTATATTTCTGAGGTTTGGAGTGTCTAGATATTTGATGACTGATGGTGGTTCTCATTTTATTCATGGTGCTTTCTGTAAATTGCTCGCTAAATATGATGTTAATCATAGAATTGCATCTCCATATCATCCTCAGTCTAGTGGTCAAGTTGAATTGAGTAATACAGAAATAAAATAAATTTTGCAAAAGTCCGTTAATAGATCTAGGAAGAATTGGTCTAAGAAACTTGATGATGCATTATGGGCTTACAGAACTGCTTATAAAAATCCTATGGGTATGTCTCCTTATAAAATGGTCTATGGAAAAGCATGTCACTTACCTCTTGAGTTAGAACATATGGCTTATTGGGCAATTAAAGAACTTAATTATGATTTTAAACTTGCCGGTGAAAAGAGGTTATTTGATATTAGCTCCCTAGATGAATGGAGAACCCAAGCCTATGAAAATGCCAAGTTATTTAAAGAAAAGGGTTAAAAGATGGCATGATAAAAGAATTCAAAAACGGGAATTCAAAGTGGGTGAGCAAGTTCTATTGTACAACTCTCATTTCAGATTTTTTGCAGGAAAACTTCTCTCTAAATGGGAAGGGTCGTATATCATCGAAAAAGTTTATCGCTCCGGAGCTATCAAAATCAACAACTCCGAAGGCACCAACCCAAGAGTGGTGAATAGGCAAAGAATTAAGCATTATATCTTAGGTACTCCCATTAATGTTGAAACTAATATTATTCAGACGATGACACCGGAGGAACACATCAAAGAGTCCTTCCGGAACGCTCCAAAACCCTGAAAATGGGTAGGTATGTGATACGGTAAGTAAACCGACTTCAAAGAGTCCTTCCGGAACGCTCCAAAAACCTCTCGTATGCTTGTTTTGCAAGATAAAAATTCTTCATATATGCTCCCATATGTTTTGACCACCGTATCACAAGTTTCTCCTTTGTTCTTGTTTCAGGCTATTTTTCTGACAAATCTAGATCCTCATGGCTCCCCGAAGACTCCACACCAAGCACCGGATTGTGCAACCTTCGCCCGGCAAGCATCCTTTCAGCGAAGTCTATTATGAGTGGTCGTCCGGAGAGGAGGACACCGAGATGGAGGAGGGATCAGGAAAGGTCATGGAGGACCGGGTTCAAGGAGAAGAAGGGCAAGCCACGCGCACGGCAGAAGCACCAAAATGGAAAGATACATGGCAAAATATTTATCATAACCTCTCCCCATCCGAAATCGATACACTAAAGGTTTTTGAAGTAGTTTGTGCTCAGAATACGTTGCTTACCCATGAAGTTATTGTGTTAGAAGAGATTGTGCCCTTCGGAGGATCAATGGCAATTTGGAGTACTTACTAAAGTTAAAGGACAAGCCTACCTCATCATCACCACCATCACCGAAGAAGGAGACTTGAGTACACAGGTATGGGCACCACCCTCGGCTTGTGCCAAGCTTGGGGGAGGTTCCCCGGTATCGTATCACCATCACTTTTATCATTATTATCTATCTTAGTTCGATCCTTAGTTATTTCGTGATTTAGAAGAATAAAGTTTAGTATGATTTAGTTTTGAGTGCTTGCTTTGTGATCTATCTATCTATGTAATCGTGTGTGAAAGTTATATAATAAAGAGTAGTTTGAGTTGAGTGTTTTTGTTTTTGTTGATCCAATCTTAGAAATAAAATAAATAGAATAAAAAGTAAGATCATAGGCGAATCCCATGGGGAGTGATGACTTCACATAAAAGAAGTATAATTGATAAAACTTGTTGGAAGTTGACAAACATAGCATTGGTCATTGTTGCAATTCATGAAAAAGTAAAAAAGGAAGAGAGGTCTCACATATAAACATACTATCTTGGACATCTTTTATGATTGTGAGCCCCCATTAAATATTCTATTTCAAATAGTCGACGTTGGACAAGGAAGACAACGTAATGAGTTATGTTTGCTTATATTCACATAGAAGTTATATTGTTTTGGATCCTTTAACATGTGGTGCTTGCCCCCTATCCTTTGCTAGCCAAAAATCCACACTAAGTAGAGATACTACTTGTGCATCCAAAAACCCTTAAACCTAGTTTCATGTCATGAGAGTCCACCATATCTACCTATGGATTGAATAAGATCCTTCAAGTAAGTTGTCATCGGTGCAAAAGCAATAAAAATTTCTCCTAAATATGTATGAACTTTTATTGTAAGGGAAAATAAGCTTTGTACGATCTTGTGATGGTGAAGAAATAAAAGCAACAGACTGCATAATAAAGGTCGCTATCACAAGGGGAAATATAAAGTGACGTTCCTTTACATTAAGAGTTTGCACATCCAAAAATAAAAAGCGCATGACAACCTCTGTTTCCCTCTGCGAAGGGCCTATCTTTTACTTTATGTATTTACTTTTATGCAAGAGTCAATAGTATTCTCCTCTATTCCATTTTTATTTTCTCTCTTGGCAAGCATCATGTGGTGGGGATAGATCCAGGCATATATATCTAGTTGATTGTAGGTGATCATGAATTATTATTGTTGACATTACCCTTGAGGTAAATAAGTTGGTAGGAAAAATTATAAGCCCCTATCTTTCTATGTGTCTGACTGAAACTTTTGCCCCATAAGTATGCCGTGAGTGTCAGCAATCATAGAAGACTAAATGATAGTTGAGTATGTGAACTTGCTGAACAAAGCTCTTACATAGACTCTTTCTGGTAATATGATGAATTGCAATTACATCATGCCAGTTGTAGTCTGCGTTGGTATTTCCCCAAAGAGGAGAGGATGATGCAGTACAATAGAGATAAGTATTTCCCTCAGCTAAGAACCAAGGTTATCAATCCAGTAGGAGAACCAAGCAAAATTCCGTTAAGCGCACCTGCACACACAAGAGCAAACACTTGCACCCAACGCAAATAAGAGGGTTGTCAATCCTCTTAGCGGTTATTTGCCAGAATTAAATCTTATCGAGGTAAATAGATAAACAAAAATACTAATAAAAGTAAATAAATTGCAGCAAGGTATTTTTGGGTTTTTAGTATATGATAAAGTAGACCGGGGGCCATACTTTTCACTAGAGGCTTCTCTCTCGAACACATAGCATACGGTGGGTAAACAAATTACTGTTGGGCAATTGATAGAAAAGAAAATAATTATGATGGATTCATGGCAATGATCATGTATATAGGCATCATGTCCGAGACAAGTAGACCGACTCCTGCCTGCATCTACTACTATTACTCCACCCATCGACCGCTATCCAGCATGCATCTAGGGTATTAAGTATGAAACAGAGTAACGCCTTAAGCAAGATGACATGATGTAGACAAAGTAAACTCAAGCAATATGATTAAACACCATCTTTTTATCCTTAATGGCAACAATACAAATACGTGTCATGTACCCTTCTGTCACTGGGATTGAGCACCGCAAGATTGAACCCATCAGAAAGCACCTCTCCCAATGCAAGATAAATCAATCTAGTAGGCCAAACCAAATCGATAGATCGGAGAGAAATACAAAGGTATAATAATCATGCATAAAAGAGTTCAGAGAAGACTCAAATATTTCTCATGAATAATCTGATCATAAACTCACAATTCATCGAATCCCAACAAACACACCGCAAAAGAAGATTACATCGGATAGAACTCCAAGAACATCGAGGAGAACATGGTATTGAAGATCAAAGAGAGAGAAGAAGCCATCTAGCTACTAGCTATGGACCCGTAGGTCTATGGTAAACTACTCACACATCATCGGAAGGGCAGCAAGGTTGATGTAGAAGCCCTCCGTGATCGATTCCCCCTCCGGCAGGGTACCGGAAAAGGCCTCCAGATGGGATCGCGGAAGAACAAAGGCTTGCGGCGGCGGAAAGGTTTTCTCTTCTGTCTCTTTGTTGGTTTGGGAATATTTGTGAATTTATAGTGAAGGAATTAGGTCAAGAGGTGCCATGAGGGGCCCACAAGCCCGGGGGGCGCGGCCACCCCCCTGGGGCATGCCCTCCAGGCTTGTCGCCTCCTCGTGACTCTTCTGGTCTTCTCCCGAAGCTTCCTGGGTCTCTTCTGGTCCAGAAAAAATTAATCCAAAGGTTTTTTCTCGTTTGGACACATTTTGATAATGATTTTCTGAAAAGGCAAAAACAAGCAGAAAACAGCAACTGGCACTAGGCACTTGGTTAATAGGTTAGTCCCAAAAAATGATATATAATGGCATATAATTGCATATAAAACATCCAAGATTGATACTATAATAGCATGGAACAATCAAAAACTATAGATACGTTGGAGACATATCAAGCATCCCCAAGCTTAATTCCTGCTCGTCCTCGAGTAGGTAAATGATAAAAATAGAATTTTTGATGTGGAATGCAACCTATCATGTTTCATCATGTAATCTTTCTCTTACGGTATGAATAATAAGATCCGAATGATTCAAAGCAATGCTCTATAATTTGAGATAAAGAGATCAATACTCAGGCATACTAATAAACAATCATGTCTTTCAAAATAAAAATGCTAAAGAACGTTATCCCTACAAAATCATACAATCATGTCATTCTCCATCTTCTTAACACAAAGTATTTATCATGCACTACCCTGATGACAAGCCGAGCAATTGGTTCATACTTTTTAACGTGCTTCAGCTTTTTCAACTCCCACTCAATACATGAGCGCAAGCCATGGATATAGCACTATGGGTGGAATAGAGTGTGGTGGTAGAGGTAAATAAGAGAAGTCAAAAATAAGAAGATAGTCTCACATCGACGAGGCTAATCAACGGGCTATGGAGATGCCCATCAATTGATGTCAATGCAAGGAGTAGGGATTGCCATGCAACGGATGCACTAAGAGCTATAAGTGTATGAAAGCTCAACATGAAAACTAAGTGGGTGTGTATCCAAATTGCTTCCTCATGAAGACCTCGGGCATTTGAGGAAGCCCGTCATCGGAATATACAAGCCAAGTTCTATAATGAAAAATTCCCACTAGTATACGAAAGTGAAAAAATAGGAGACTCTCTATATGAAAAACATGGTGCTACTCTGAAGCACAAGTGTGGAAAAAGGATTGTAACATTGCCCCTTCTCTCTTTTTCTCTCATCATTTTTTTTCATGGCTCTTTTTTGCCTCTCTTTTTTTTCGTCCAGAGTCTCATCCCGACTTGTGGGGGAACCATGGTCTCCATCATCCTTTCCTCACTAGGACAATGCTCTAATAATGATGATCATCACACTTCTATTTACTTACAACTCAATATTACAACTCGATACTAGAACAAAAATATGACTCTATATGAATGCCTCTGGCAGTGTACCAGGATGTGCAATGATGCCAGCGTAACATGTATGAAAATGATGAACGGTGGCTGAGCCACAAATACTATGTCACCTATATGATCATGCAAAGCAATATGACAATAATGATGTGTGTCATAAAAAATGGAACGGTGGAAGTTGCATGGCAATATATCTCGAAATGGCTATGGAAATGCCAAGATAGGTAGGTATGGTGGCTGTTTTGAGGAAGATATAAAGAGGCTTATGTGTGATAGAGCGTATCATATCACGGGGTTTGGATGCACCGGCGAAGTTTGCACCAACTCTCGATGTGAGAAAGGGCAATGCACGGTACCGAAGAGGCTAGCAAATTGCGGAAGGGTGAGAGTGCGTATAATCCATGGACTCACATTAGTCATAAAAACTCACATACTTGTTGCAAAAATTTATTAGCCCTCGAAGCAAAGTACTACTACGCATGCCCCTATAGGGATAGATTGGTAGGACTAGGTCCATCGCTCGTCCCCGACCGCCACTCATAAGGTAGACAATCAACAATAACTCATGCTCCAACTTCTTAGCATAACGACAGATCATACGTGCATGCTTCGGGAATCACAAACCTTAACACCAATATTCTTACTAAACCACAATTATCTACTAATACCTCCCACATATTACAATCTTAATATCGCAAAACTATTGCAAGGAATCAAACTTATCATATTCAGTGATCCACATGAAAGTTTTTATTATATCCCTCTTGTATACCTGTCATATCAGGACCAAATTCATAACCCATGCATATTACCATTGCTATCATGAGACTCTCAAAAAGATATAAGTGAAGCATGAGAGTGCAACTATTTCTTTAAAATATAACCACCACCGTGCTCTAAAAGATATAAGTGAAGCACTAGAGCAACTGCCTAGCTCAAAAGATTTAAGTGAAGCACATAGAGTATTCTAACAAATCACGAATAATGTGTGTCCCTCTCAAAAAGGCGTGTTCAGAAAAGATGATTGTGACAAACTAAAAATTAAACAAAAGCAAACAAACTATATCACAAGACGCTCCAAGTAAAACACTTATCATGTGATGAATAAAAATATAGCTCCAAGTGAGTTATCGATAGATTGTAGACAAAAGAGGGGATGCCTTTCGGGGCATACCCAAGCTTAGACACTTGAGTCTTCCTTTAATATTACCCTGGGGTGCCTTGGGCATCCCCAATCTTAGGCTCTTGCCGCTCCTTATTCCTTTATCCATCGTAGTCTCACCCAAAACTTGAAAACTTCAGCACACAAAACTCAACAGAAACCTCATGAGATCCGTTAGTATAACAAACAAATCTTAAAATTTTAGGTACTGTTGTAAATTGATTCATTGGCATAATTCTACTGTACTACAACTTCTCCATGACTCATACCCCCCGCTACGATCCATAGATTCATCAAAATAAGCGAACTATGCAACAAAAACAGAATCTGTCTAAAACCGAACAGTCTGGAAAGATTTATTTAAAATCCATACTTATGTAACTCAAAAAATTCTGAAAAATTAGGAAAATGTAAAAAATTCATATACCAATAGATTGTAAAAATTTCAGATTTTTCTGACACACCAGTACATAATTAAAATTCCAGCACTGGAGGCAAAACTTTCTGTTTTCCAAACAGCATCTATTATACTATCATCCAAATCATCCCAAAGCATTACTTGGCACAAACACTAATTAAAACATAAAAATACAATCATAACAGAAGCTATAATTGTGCAAACACTCAAAAACAGAAGGTAAAAGCAAAAATTTATTTTATTCATTGGGTTGCCTCCCAACAAGCGCTATTGTTTTATGCCCCTAGCTAGGCATAATGCATAGTTTCAAGTGTTGTCATCCTTCATCCCCAAGTCCTTTTTGATTAAATCTTCCAAAGATTTTCTCATTAATTCTCTGCTCTCATGCTCTTATTTTCTAGTGGGTGAGCTTAGGCAATTGAAGGGGCTTTGATTAGTAACCTTAACATTCATAACTTCAAACTCAGGATCATCACCATAAACGTCCTCATATAAAACATGTATCTCATCATCAATAGGATCTCTAGCCGTACCCTAGAACCATTCTTCACAAAATCCCTCATCAATTCCTTTAGTAACCCATTCAAATTTATCAGAAGCATGGTTGTACATAGTTTTAATTATCTCGGCGTATGGAACTCTCCTTCTAATATTTTTACCATAAGCAATGTAATCTTTAGATTCCAACCTACGAATAGTATCTTTATCATGAAGAATTTTCTCTATAGGAGGATGCTCAAAATTTATTTTGTAAAAGTAAAAAATATCCCTAGCTTCTCAGATTATATAATCAAATTCATGCATAAGGATTATAGTGGCAATTTTCTTAGCCCTAGGATCATGGATGTTGGGAAGTTCACAAAATATCTTTTGTAAGGCGGGGTGGATATGTAAAAACATTATTTCTAATTTAACCATAAGCATTGCAATAGCATCCACATAACAATTTGTTTTATGAAGAATGGATCCATTAATTATTGGTATAACTCCCGCGCAATTAAAGAACTCCTGAATAATGTTTTTCCCAGTAATATTACCCCTCCCCACATGATAAACTTTAGTTTTAAAATTAGTGGGGGAGTTAGTCTCCGGAGGGTCATGATTAAGATCAAAAGAATATGTTTTATCCCCAAGAGATTCACTACCACTATCCTCACTAGCACTTTCAATCACAACTTTTGCAAATTCAGACATGATAACAATTTCAAGCAAAGCAAGCAAACTAGCAAACAAGCAAATAAAAATGTTTTTGTGTTTTTGTAAAAAAAAGTTAGAAGTGGGGGAGATGAAAATGAGAGGCAAATGCAAATAAAAGGAAAATAAAGTAAATGCAAGTGGATGATAGTTTGTGCGAAGGTACTTGGTAATTTTGATGATGTCTCCCCGGTAACGGCGCCAGAAATTCTTCCTGCTACTTGTAGTCTGCGTTGGTATTTCCCCGAAGAGGAGAGGATGATGCAGTACAGTAGAGATAAGTATTTCCCTCAGTTAAGAACCAAGGTTATCAATCCAGTAGGAGAACCAAGCAAAATTTCATTAAGCGCACCTGCACACACAAGAGCAAACACTTGCAGCCAACGCAAATAAGAGGGTTGTCAATCCTCTTAGCGGTTATTTGCAAGAATTAAATCTTATCAAGGTAAATAGATAAACTAAAATACTAATAAAAGTAAATAAATTGCATCAAGGTATTTTTGGGTTTTTAATATATGATAAAGTAGACCGGGGGCCATAGTTTTCACTAGAGGCTTCTCTCTCGAACACATAGCATACGGTGGGCAAACAAATTACTGTTGGGCAATTGATAGAAAAGCAAATAATTATGCCGGATTCATGGCAATGATCATGTATATAGGCATCACGTCCGAGACAAGTAGACCGACTCCTGCCTGCATCTACTACTATTACTCCACCCATCGACCGCTATCCAGCATGCATCTAGGGTATTAAGTATGAAACAGAGTAATGCCTTAAGCAAGATGACATGATGTAGACAAAGTAAACTCAAGCAATATGATTAAACCCCATCTTTTTATCCTTAATGGCAACAACACAAATACGTGTCATGTCCCCTTCTGTCACTGGGATTGAGCACCACAAGATTGAACCCATCACAAAGCACCTCTCTCATTGCAAGATAAATCAATCTAGTAGGCCAAACCAAATCGATAGATCGGAGAGAAATACAAAGGTATAATAATCATGCATAAAAGAGTTCAGAGAAGACTCAAATATTTCTCATGAATAATCTGATCATAAACTCACAATTCATCGGATCCCAACAAACACACCGCAAAAGAAGATACATCGGATAGAACTCCAAGAACATCGAGGAGAACATGGTATTGAAGATCAAAGAGAGAGAAGAAGACATCTAGCTACTAGCTATGGACCCGTAGGTCTGTGGTAAACTACTCACACATCATCAGAAGGGCAGCAAGGTTGATGTAGAAGCCCTCCGTGATCGATTCCCCCTCCGGCAGGGTACCGGAAAAGGCCTCCAGATGGGATCGCGGAAGAACAGAGGCTTGCGGCAGCAGAAAGGTTTTCTCTTCTGTCTCTCTGTTGGTTTGGGAATATTTGTGAATTTATAGCGAAGGAATTAGGTCAAGAGGTGCCACGAGGGGCCCACAAACCTGGGAGGCACGGCCACCCCCCTGGGGCGCGCCCTCCAGGCTGTCGCCTCCTCGTGACTCTTCTGGTCTTCTCCCGAAGCTTCCTGGGTCTCTTCTGGTGCAGAAAAAATTAATCCAAAGTTTTTTTCTCGTTTGGACACTTTTTGATAATGATTTTCTGAAAAGGCAAAAACAAGCAGAAAACAGCAACTCGCACTGGGCACTGGGTTAATTGGTTAGTCCCAAAAAGTGATATATAATGGCACATAATTGCATATAAAACATCCAAGATTGATACTATAATAGCATGGAACAATCAAAAATTACAGATACGTTGGAGACGTTTCAAGCATCCCCAAGCTTAATTCTTGCTCGTCCTCGAGTAGGTAAATGATAAAAACAGAATTTTTGATGTGGAATGCTACCTATCATGTTTCATCATGTAATCTTTCTCTTACGGTATGAATAATAAGATCCGAATGATTCAAAGCAATAGTCTATAATTTGATATAAAAACATCAATACTCTGCCATACTAATAAACAATCATGTCTTTCAAAATAAAAAAGCTAAAGAACGTTATCCCTACAAAATCATACAATCCTGTCATGCTCCATCTTCTTAACACAAAGTATTTATCATGCACTACCCCATTGACAATCCGAGCAATTGGTTCATACTTTTTAACGCGCTTCAGCTTTTTCAACTCCCACTCAATACATGAGCGCAAGCCATGGATATAGCACTATGGGTGGAATAGAGTGTGGTGGTAGAGGTAAATAAGAGAAGTCAAAAATAAGAAGACAGTCTCACATCGACGAGGCTAATCAACGGGCTATGGAGATGCCCATCAATTGATGTCAATGCAAAGAGTATGGATTGCCATGCAACGGATGCACTAAGAGCTATAAGTGTATGAAAGCTCAACATGAAAACTAAGTCGGTGTGCATCCAACTTCCTTGCTCATGAAGACCTCGGGCATTTGAGGAAGCCCGTCATCCGAATATACAAGCCAAGTTCTATAATTAAAAATTCCCACTAGTATATGAAAGTGACAAAATAGGAGACTCTCTATATGAAAAACATGGTGATACTCTGAAGCACAAGTGTGGAAAAAGGATTGTAACATTGCCCCTTCTCTCTTTTTCTCTCATCATTTTTTTCATGGCTCTTTTTCGCCTCTTTTTTTCCGTCTAGAGTCTCATCCCGACTTGTTGGGGAATCATGGTCTCCATCATCCTTTCCTCACTGGGACAATGCTCTAATAATGATGGTCATCACACTTCTATTTACTTACAACTCAATATTACAACTCGATACTAGAACAAAAATATGACTCTATATGAATGCCTCTGGCAGTGTACTAGGATGTGCAATGATGCTAGCGTAACATGTATGAAAATGATGAACGGTGGCTGAGCCACAAATACTATGTCACCTATATGATCATGCAAAGCAATATGACAATGATGATGTGTGTCATAAAAAATGGAACGGTGGAAGTTGCATGGCAATATATCTCGGAATGGCTATGGAAATGCCATGATAGGTAGGTATGGTGGCTGTTTTGAGGAAGATATAAAGAGGCTTATGTGTGATAGAGTGTATCATATCATGGGGTTTGGATGCACCGGCGAAGTTTGCACCAACTCTCGATGAGAGAAAGGGCAATGCACGGTACCGAAGAGGCTAGCAAATTGCGGAAGGGTGAGAGTGCGTATAATCCATGGACTCACATTAGTCATAAAGAACTCACATACTTACTGCGAAAATTTATTAGCCCTCGAAGCAAAGTACTACTACGCATGCCCCTAGAGGGATAGATTGGTAGGACTAGGTCCATCCCTTGCCCCCAACCGCCACTCATAAGGTAGACAACCAACAATAAATCATGCTCCAACTTCTTAGCATAACGACAGATCATACGTGCATGCTTCGGGAATCACAAACCTTAACACCAATATTCTTACTAAACCACAATTATCTAGTAATACCTCACAGATATTACCATCTTAATATCGCAAAACTATTGCAAGGAATCAAACTTATCATATTCAGTGATCTACATGAAAGTTTTTATTATATCCCTCTTGAATACCTATCATATCAGGACCAAATTCATAACCCGTGCATATTACCATTGCTATCATGAGACTCTCAAAAAGATATAAGTGAAGCATGAGAGTGCAACTATTTCTTTAAAATATAACCACCACCGTGCTCTAAAAGATATAAGTGAAGCACTAGAGCAACTGCCTAGCTCAAAACAGTTAGTTTTCAATACGATTTATGGTTCATACTTTAACTTGTGAATGAATTGTTACTTTTTCATGAGTAGTTTTATGATGATATATTGCTGTTATAATAAAGATCATGATGCCTTCATGTCCGTATTTTATTTTTATCGACGCCTCTCTCTCTAAACACGTGGTCATGATTATCGATTTCGGCTTTCGCTTGAGGACAAGCAAGGTCTAAGCTTGGGGGAGATGATACGTCCAATTTGCATCATGATTTCCTACTGTTATTTATAATGTATTTGGTCATTAATTCACTTTATGATGTAATTCTTATGCCTTTTCTCTCTTAAATTGCAAGATTTACATAAAGAGGGAGAATACCAGCAGCTAGAATTCTGGACCTGAAATAGCCACAGCAGAGATACCTATTCTACAAAGCTCCAATTGACCTGAAACTTCACGGAGATTTTTTATTGAATATATAAAAAATACTGGAGAAAAGAAATACCAGAGGGGACCCACCAGTTGCCCACAAGGCAACAGGGCGCGGCCCCCCTGGGCGTGCCCTGATGCCTTGTGGGGCCCACAGCTGGCCTCCGGCCCCCTCCTTCTGCTATATAGGCTCATTTGCCCTAAAAAAATTATAGAGAAGACTTTCGGAATGAAGCGCTGCCATCTCGAGGCGGAACCTGGGCAGGACCAATTTTGCTCTCCGGCGGAGCGATTCCGCCGGGGATACTTCCCTCCGGGAGGGGGAAATCGAAGCCATCGACATCACCAACGATCCTCTCATCGTGGGAGGACCAATCTTCATCAAAATCTTCACTAGCACCATCTCATCTCAAACCCTAGTTCGTCTCTTGTATTCAATCTTTGTCTCAAAACCTCAGATTGGTACCTGTGGGTTGCTAGTAGTGTTGATTACATCTTGTAGTTGATGCTAGTTGCTTTATTTGGTGGAAGATTATATGTTCAGATCCTTAATGCTATTCAATACCCCTCTGATCTTGAACATGAATATGATTTGTGAGTAGTTACTTTTGTTCTTGAGGACATGGGAGAAGTCTTGTCATAAGTAATCATGTGAATTTGGTATTCGCTCGATATTTTGATGATATGTATGTTGTTGCTTACTTTAGTGGTGTCGTGTGAACATCGACTACATGACACTTCACCATTTTTGGGCCTAAGGGGAGGCATTGTGGAGTAGTAATTAGATGATGGGTTGCTAGAGCGACAGAAGCTTAAACCCTAGTTTATGCGCTATTCCATAAGGGGCTGATTTGGATCCATATGTTTCATGCTATGGTTAGATTTATCTTAATTCTTCTTTCGTAGCTGCGGATGCTTGCGAGAGGGGGTAATCATAAGTGGGAGGCTTGTTCAAGTAAGAACAGCACCCAAGCACTGGTCCACCCACATATCAAATTATCAAAGTAGCGAACGCGAATCAAAAAAACATGATGAAAGTGACTAGATGAGAATTCCCATGTGTCCTCGAAAACTATTTGCTTTATATAAGAGATCGTTCCGGCTTGTCCTTTGCTACAAAATGGACTGGGCCACCTTGGTACACTTTATTATACTTGTTACTTGTTACGAATTACCTTGCTATCAAACTATCTGTTACCTACAATTTCAGTGCTTGCAGAGAATACCTTGCTGAAAACCGCTTGTCATTTCCTTCTGCTCCTCGTTGGGTTCGACACTCTTATTGAAAGGACTACGATTGATCCCCTATACTTGTGGCTCATCATGGCCCGCGGCAAAGGTGAAACCTCGTTTTCTGGGACGAATATGTTGCCCCCCCCCCTCGACAAGACAACAAGGACCCTCAAGCAAAATAGACGGAATCAAAAATGCAAAAACAAGAACATCCATGCAAGGGTTCAAAACAGACATTGTACACCCGGCAAGGAAGGACTTAATATATATACTGCAACAAGGGCGGCGTGATCTAATTATCAGCTGCAGGATCAGCATCCTCGTCAGAAGGGTCGTCGGTTGGCACACGGACTTCTGAGGCCTCGTCTTCCTCATCCCCATGGACGAACAAGCTAACCAGCTCATCTGCATAACCAGACATGGCGGCCCGAGAAGCCTGTGCCTGTGTGGAGTCTCCCTGCGGCTGAAGCACGTTGGCAAATAGGAACTCCGCATTGGCAAGGTGAAGGTTGGCAAGGATGCGCTCGCCGACCTGCATTCCGAACTCCCTGCTCTCTTTCTCGACTGTCTGGTGGAAGTCTCTTGCGGCCTCCGCCAGCTTGTCGATGAACTTCTCGAAGAACAGAGCATAGCTTCCTACATCGTCCTCCTGGAAGTTGAGGGAGCCCTAGAGGGTCATGCCCAACATTCCAGCAATACTGAAGATGCGGTTATACACCTTCTTAAAGACGTCACACTGCATCAGCCGCTGACCTCCAAGTTGGCGTACCACCCCTTCGTTGTTTTCATTGGTCTCTATTAACTGGGAGTGCAACCACTTGAGATGCTTCAGCTCCTCCTGGAGCTCCTCGCGTTTCTTCTCGGCCTCAGCCCAGGCCTTCTCACTGTTAGCCGCTGAGGACGGGGCCTCCTCGACTGAACCCTTCATCAACTCAAGATGCTCCTCCAGCGACATGCACTTGGCCTCAAGAACTCCCTTCTCCTCGGAGAAGCGCGACTCCCGGGAGTTCAGCCGCTGCTGATACTCCTCACGGGCCTCGTACTTCTGCTTTCGGAGGAACTCCATGAGGACCTTCGTGTTCTCCTCCTCTAGCAACCGACGCTCCTGCACAAGTGCAGCAGGAGCATTCTCGCGAGCCTCGTCCGTCGTCCGGTCCAAGATTACCTTGGCTTCCACCAAGGCTTGGGCGACCTGCCCTTGCATGTCCTCATCCTCTTGCCGAGAATGGGCGGACTGGGCGAATAAGACCCTCCATGCATTGACAAGAGCTTGGTGTCCTTGGGCGAGAGCCTCCCCCCCGTCCTCCAGACCGATCTCAAGACGGTCGACCGCCCGGCGCACCGAATGGAGAAGCCTCCTAAAGGACGCGCCGCCACCAATGGCACCCCCCGGGCGGAGCACAGGCCCCAGGGCCCAGCTGGAGCTACTAGCGAGTGGTGGTTCCCGGGCGATCTCTTCCACCACAGGGGTGACCACGTCCATGCTGCTTGGGGTAGCACCGCCGGCCACGTCACCATGCCCCGCCAGGACACCACTCAGGATCTTGGAGCCTCCCGTGGCCTCAAAGATAGGGGCCTCCGGATCTGGTGCACTCTTACCAGAGCCCGCCGCCGTGGCCTCCTGAGCGGCCCATGTGGCATCCTCGCCTTCACTAGCAGGGACTCCGGGAGTGATCGCCGCTCCGACGTCTCCAGCTGATAAGAGGCCATCCGCCATGGGGAGGTCCGCTTTGCTCCCGACGGCCGTAGTGGCCACCCGGGAAGACCCTGCATCCTCTGCCCTAGCCACCACCTCCGAGTCGCTAGGCTCAGAAATCACCGCCGTGCCAGCATGAGACTCGGGGGGAGGAAGGAGCAGCGTGCGAAGGTATGCTCATCGTCGCCGTCACCGGCAGCGGCGCTACCATGGCGGGATTGTTCCCCGCCTCCGCAACGGGCGCCGGGGGCAAATCATCCTTGCCCGCTGTCCCTTATGTCGTCGTTTGTTTCGCCTTCTTCGATGACGGGCGATCGGAGCGGGAAGGACTGCATGCACACACACGACGAAAACAACGATTAGAAGTGGCCCGAGGGCACCAGGACTCCGCTCCCAACAAAGAGATCCGCATACTCATCCTTGGCGCACCATTTCCTCTTGAGCAACCCCTGGCCAAAGAAAATGCATGGCCCTGATCCTCCGATAGGGCCACCCGTAGAAAAGTCCACCGAGGCTCCGCGAGGAGCCTCTTCCTGAACGTCAACACACTCCTGAGACATGCGAGCTCGGTATGGCTTGGGGCTGCCTGAACCGCCACAGCCTCACCAAAGGATGCGTCGGTGGTCAAGGGAGGAGTCACCTCTGCCACGACGTCGTCCACGGCTGCCAAGCTGAAAACAAAAAGTCAACAGTAAACAAACTGCTCCTGCGGCAAAGGATGATTCCAATGTCAAACCAAAAATTTACTTGGTGGGGGCCGTGCTATGCCGCCGCTGGGCTCCGATAGCAGGACCGGAGATCGCTGGGAGAGGCGGAGCACGCCTCCGGCCCAGCAGAGAAGGTGCCTCCCCCCTGACGGGAATGCTGGAGGAATCTTCGGAGTCGGTCTCGCCCTCCTCCTCGCCTCCCTCCGCGACCTCTCCGGAGTTGGGATCGGATGAGCTTGCTCGCCACAAGAAGGGGTTTGGCCGGTCGGTGCCTGCCTGACCGGCGGGGATGATGCCCCACTTATCGCATTCCGGCAGTCCCCTCGATATGGCCCCGCGTTCTGCGTTGGTATGGATCATCCCAATAGAGGGAGGCAGGGCCGGAACCACGTCAGAATGAAACAGAGTTTCCATGATCCACGTCAGGCCTTCATTGTCAATGGCATCCTAGTGAAGACATTTGGGGTCGTTGGTCCCCGCGAGCAGCCAAGTTGGCTCCTTCCAGACTTGAAGGGGGGCGACACGAAGCCGCGCGAAGATGCTCGCAACCATGCGGCCATCCAGACCCCACTCCGTGAACAACCGAATGCGTTGAAGAACTGGCTCGAAACCCTTGCCTGTTGTGCGCCTTTTCCATGCGTCGCACTTCATCACGGGAGGAGGAAATCGTGGTCCCTACAGAAGAGGGGAGCCCCACAAGGCCTTGACGAGCAACCAGCTCTGGCACCACTCCTTCACATGGGAGTATAGCTCCATCAAGATAAAGTTCTTCTCGTCCTTCTTCCCGGCAAGACAGAAAGCCACGCAGCGGGAAGTCTGGCTGTCCTTGGAGTTCAGACGGGGGGAGTAGAAGTGTCGGAAGAGTTCCAGCGACGGTTGCACTCCGACGAATCCCTCGTAGAGATGGGCGGAAATGGCCAGAACTAGTACCGCGTTCGGATGAAGATGCAGCATGTGAAGCTGAAAGTGCTCCAGCACTGCAAGGAAGAAATTGGAAAAAGGGGGTATCAGGCCGGCGGTGAGGAAATTGACAAAGATGGGCACAATGTCGTCCTCAATCTCCCGGCTGCCTGCTGGTAGCAGCACCGTAGGCCCCCACTCGTTGTTTGCGCCGCCGACCAAGAAACGGAGTGACTGTACGCTATCCTTGTCCGCAAACTCGGACCCATAGAGGGCTGGCTCCGGATCCTGCGGCACATCCTCCTCCTCCCTGCAACCTTTCCCCTTGTCCGCGGCGGCCTTAGATCTACGAGACGCCATGAGAGAAGGGAGCTCTGAGCAGGGGCGAAGAGAAGTGGGTGAGGGAAGCGTTGCCGCGAGGGTGCGAGAGGAATAAAGGAGGAGCGCACCGTCCAAGTATCCTTCAAGATCGGCGCCTATGAAGATACCTTGGAGTGTGATGTGGTTCCTATGTCCGTATGCCATCTATTTCTTGGGAGACCTTGGCAATTCGATCGCGGCATCATCCACAATGGACGGACCAATCACTATAGCTTCAAGATGAAGGGCAAGGAATTCATTCTTCGACCAATGTCACCAAGTCAAGTCATCGCGGACAAGCAAGCATCTACCCATCATGGAGAGACAAGTGAGCGAGTGAACCACCAAAAAGAGAGTGAGCGCCACAAGCCAAAAATGAGCGACTCCACGATGAGCGACAAAAGAGATCTAATCCTTCTAGCCACCAAAAGAGATTTGAGGGATGTGAGTGAGAGCCCATCAAGTGTTCTTTACTTTGTGCTTGTGTGCAAAGATAAAGTGGTGCGGACTAATACTTCACAACATCTTCCTTTGGTATTGTCTCATTTATTGCAGGAATTCGCGGGCGTGTTTCCCAATGAGCTACCTCCCGGACTTCCTCCACTACGCGGAATCGAACACCGTATCGACCTCATTCCCGGCGCACCTCTACCGAACAAGGCACCTTACCACGTCAACCCCGAAGAGACCAAAGAGATCCAAAAGCAAGTGCAACATCTCATGGAGAATGGGTATGTACGCGAAAGCTTGAGCCCTTGTGCCGTTCCGGTCATTCTTGTGCCTAAGAAAGATGGTACCTATCGCATGTGTTCCGATTGCCGTCCCATTAATGCTATCACCGTTAGATATAGACATCCCATTCCACGCCTTGATGACATGCTTGATGAACTTAGTGGAGCCACCATTTTCTCAAAAAATGACCTTAAAAGTGGCTATTATCAAATACGCATGCAAGAAGGTGATGAATGGAAAACGGCTTTCAAAACCAAATTTGGCTTGTATGAATGGTTAGTCTTGCCTATGGGTTTATCCCAAGCTCCTAGCACTTTTATGCGTGTGATGCATTATGTTCTTTGAAAATATATTGGCATTTGTGTTGTAGTTTACTTTGATGACATCCTTGTGTTTAGTGAAACTCTTGAAGATCATGTCAAACACCTTAGAGACGTATTGCAAGTTCTTAGAGACGAGCGACTTTATGCTAACATGGAAAAATGCACTTTTGGTGTTGATAAGCTTGTTTTGTTGGGCTTTGCTGTCTCCTCTAAGGGTGTTCAAGTTGACGAAACTAAAATTGATGCTATTAATAATTGGCCACAACCAACCAACTTGCTTCAAGTGCGTAGTTTCCTTGGCTTAGCCGGATTTTATCGTCGCTTTGTGAAGGATTTTAGCACTATTGCATCACCATTGCACGCATTGAGTAAGAAGAATGCACCATTTGTTTGGCGTCCATCCCAAGATGCCACATTTCATGAGCTTAAGAACTTACTTACACATGCTCCATTACTTGCATTACCCAACTTTGAGAAAACTTTTGAAGTGCATTGTGACGCTAGTGGTAATGGCATTGGTGGTGTGTTGATGCAAGAGAAGTGCCCTATTGCATACTTTAGCGAAAAACTCTCCGGCACGCAACTTAACTACCCCATCTATGACAAAGCGTTATATGCTTTAGTGAGAGTCTTGTATGTGTGGGAACATTACCTTCGCCCTCGTGAATTTGTTATCCATACGGACCATGAAACTCTTATGTACCTTAAGGGTCAAACTAAATTGAATAAGCGTCATGCTAAGTGGAGTGAGTTCATTGAGTCATTTCCTTATGTTATCAAGTATATCAAAGGTAAGAAAAATGTTGTGGCGGATGCTCTTTCCCGCAAGTGCATGTTGGTTACTCAACTTGAGTTGAATGTTATAGGATTTGAGCACATTAAAGACTTGTATGAGCATGATTCGTCATTTGCAATTCCTTATGCCAAATGTTTACCTCATAAAACTTGGGAGCAATATTACTTGAAAGATGGTTATCTTATGCGAGCTAACAAACTTTGTATTCCCGAGTCTTCTCTTCGTTTGCTACTTTTGCAAGAAGCTCATGGTGGAGGACTCATGGGACATTTTGGACATGACAAGACATTTGCTATGCTATCCAAGAACAACTTTTGGCCAAAGATGTTTTGCGATGTTTCACGCTACACCAACCGGTGCTCTACATGCCGCAAAGCTAAGTCAAAAGCTCAATCCCATGGTATATATATGCCACTTCCTATTCCGTATCACCCATGGGAAGATATTAGTATGGATTTTGTGCTTGGTTTGCCTCGAACTCAAAACGGCAAGGATTCCGTATTTGTTCTTGTGGACCGTTTCTCTAAGATGGCACATTTCATTCCTTGTAACAAGAGCGACGATGCTTCACATGTTGCAAATATATTTTGTAGGGAAATCTTGAGATTGCATGGAGTGCCCAAGACAATTGTATCGGACCGTGACGTCAAGTTCCTAAGCTACTTTTGGAAGACCCTATGCGCCAAGCTTGGAATCAAGATACTATTCTCTTCGGCATATCATCCACAAACCGACGGCCAAACGGAGGTCACCAACCGGAAACTATCCACACTCCTTCGCGTGTTGGTCAAGAAGAACATAAGGAAGTGGGAGGAATGCCTACCCATCTCCAAGTACGCCTATAATCGAGCAAGACATTCGACTACCTGCAAGTCCCCCTTCGAGGTCATCTACGGCTTCAACCCGTTGTATCCATTGGACATCCTACCGCTACCACTCCAAAAGCGCATTGACATGGACGCGAATGCATGAGCTACATACCTCAAGAAGATGCATGAAGATACAAGGCAAGCAATCGAGCACCAAGTACAACAACTCGCGACCAAGGTCAACATCAATAAGCACCCCATGGTGTTCAATCCCGGCGATCTTGTGTGGCTACACCTTCGCAAAGACCGCTTTCCCAACGAGCGCAAGTCCAAACTACTACCTCGAGCCGATGGACCCTTCAAGGTGCTAGCACGCTACAACAACAACGCCTACAAGATCGACATCCCTCGCGACAAGTACAACATGAGCGACATCTTCAACGTCAAGGACTTATCTCCCTTCCATGGTGATGTGGATTCCGATCCGAGGACGGATCTTTTTCAAGGGGGGGAGATGATGCGGAGCATCCTACGGTCATCCCCATGGACGTACCTTCGTCTTCCAAGACACCAAATGGAACCATGACTAGAGCCCGTGCAAGAGCTATCGAGACCGAGGTGACATCTCTCCTCTCGCAACTCCCTTTCAAATCACATGAGACATGGCTACTACCTCAAACGGAGACACTTTGCATACTTAGGTACCAAGGAATAAGCCAAGGAGAAGGTATGGAGCAAGATGGTCACCAAGAACTTGGAGGTGGCTGTGCCCAGCCCAGGAACACCGGTACAACCGGTCAACTACCGGTCAACAACCGGTCCACCGGTTTAACCGCTCCACTACCGCTCAAGTACCGGCCAACCTTCTGTAATCAAGCGGAGCAAGACCGGTACCATCCCGGTTGTTCCCCCAGCATCAACCAAACCGGTACAACCGGTTCCCCAAGTGGTACAACCGCCCCCCCCTTCAGCGAACGCCTCCAGGAACCAGTGCCTGAGCTCCCAGCGGTACAACCGCTCGCAAGTCCGGTACAACCAGTCAGCCTGCGTGCTGTGAAAGGGCCACGACCCATGTATCCCCCAACATACCCTTGGACTATATATACTCGTCTCCTAGCTCCGAATTAGGGTTAGCAAAGTAGTTGGCTCTTTGAGATAGAGCTTTGCTCATCCATACCTCTCCCATGGAGATCAAGACCTCCATGAGACCCATGTGAGAAGATCCACTCCGGATTCAAGACCTCAACTCCTCTATGGATTGGGATGAACTAGCTACCGTGAATCCTCTTGTGTTAACTTTGGATCGTGTATCCTCGTATGTGTATGTGGATCTAGTGTATGTGTGACTTGGATTGTGTCAATTGAGTGATTTGTGTTCTTGTGTTCTTGCCTTTTCTCCTCCAATTTGTGAAAAGATCGACGAACTAGGGTTCCACCCTACATCACCGTCCATCAGGAGATAAGTAAAAGCAATGACAGAAAAGTCGTCGACGTCCGGACCCACCATGCGGAACCGACCCCCATGTGTCGAGACACCGGAAAGGCTAGGCCCTGTCTCCTTCCTTGAGCCCGGCGGCAGCAAAGACGGATGACAGGCTTGGGGGTTGCTGTCGGCGTAAGCAAAACCAGGGTATTGCTAGCCTGGTGTACTGGGCCTCGATGGTGGGCCCATGAATATTCCACGACAAAAGTATGACTCCAAGAGACTCCGATCTACCTAGCAAACTACAGCGAGCTATCATGGGGCAATCCTGGGCACGGGGTCTGACCCGCCCCGGGAAGCGTTTCAAAAAGGCTTCCCGGGAAGCTATGCTCACGCGCTGCAGAACTGTCTGAGGGGAGAGAATCTTGACTTTGGGCAGGCTTGTAATGCCCCATGCCCTAATCGCTGCTACCCGTGTCGGCGTAAGGGTGGGGGCTGAATGACCGGTCCTTGTGCGCAAGCCCCGGTAAGGTCTCCGTATGGATGACGATGACTACAGTAGCTACAGGGAGATTCACTTGCTCCACATGTTGCTATAGCGATAGTACCTCGTCACAGACCCCCTTGTACGAGGAAGGGGGTGTCCAAACACCCATAGTGTAAAGAGACGCTTCGAGGGCTATGATCATGAGCACGCACACGCGTGGCGCAGACAGCCATGCCCGTCGGTACAAGCTAGAGCCAGCCTACTTAATGAAATATTGGGCCAATGAGAGGCCCCCGTAAGGCACTATAAGTAGAGGAAGGCTGTGACCTCGTGAGAGGAGGAGGGGCACAAGTCACACATTGTAACCAACCTACATATGAAATAAAGAACAAATGCGGGAGTAGGGTATTACACCGATACGGTGGCCTAAACCTGGGTATCTCGTGTGTGTTTTCCTTTTTGTTCCTTGTTCTTTGATCGATCATGACTTAGGAAGCTAGACGCGTTCGGTCCCTGGCCGAACTCACAAAGTGTTGTAGCTGAGAGCACAATGTCCGGTTCCTAGATTCCAACAACAAGAACCCAACTTGTTCGAGGATATTGCTCGGGGGTCCAGTATGTTCCATGTTGAAAGCACATTTGCTCCCTTGGTGGTTTTGGTAATCTATGTCAACATACATATTGTTGGACTAATGGTTTTATCTAGAGTATTTCAGATGTAACACCCCGATTTTTGGCCCTTTCTTTTTCTTTTGCATTTCTTTGGTTTTTGCTCTGATTTCCTGTTTGGAGTGGTTATATGGACTTGGAACCTGGGAAGATCATCCTTTCGTCTTCTCTTAGGTGGTTCATCATTCTCAAATCTTTCCTAAGACCATGTCATTTCAATTCTAGCCCAACCCCAATCTTGATTTCTTGATAATATTCCTTTTTCTATTAAAGGAATAACTCTATTTGACCTAGGTTGTGAAGCAACCTATCTTTCTATTTTCCACAAAATTCCCACAAAATTCTCATAAATTATTTGGATCATATATTCCCCAAATATGTCAAAACCCTTCCTTGCCTAGTTCAAAAATAATTCAGGAATATTCATTTTCCATTCTATCCAGCATGGCACTTTGTGAAGGAAGTGCTATCTATCTTTTCTTGATTGCCCTCAAAATTTTTGAGCACTCTTTAATATCCAATTAATTGCTACATGACAAAATTCAGCTCCATTTGCCTAGTAAATCTTCCTCAGTAAATTTCCAAAGTTTCTATCTAGAGAGAAGCTTTGTGAAGGAAGTACTAGCTAGGCTAATCGAAATGAGTTGAAATTTTGGTAGATCATCCATATGCTCAAATCATTACTCTCCACCAAATTTCATCACCATCCAACAATCTATGCGAGCACTCCTTCAAATCTTTGTTTTTGGTAATATTTTCAGTTTGTGAAGCAACTATATTTTATATTGCTCCACAATTTCTGAAAATTTACCAGGACATGATCCTACCAATACTACTTCCCTCCACAAAATTTGGGCTCATTTTACCAAGCCTATCTCTCTCCATAATTTTCCCAAGATTCTGTCCAGAGAAGACCTCTGTGAAGGAAGTACCATTCTGGCATGTCCAAATGGTGTGAGATTTTTACAATGTCTTCTTATGTCTAAATAATCATGCTCTACCAAGTTTCAGCCCAATCCAGCACTCTATGTGAGTGCCACTTCATGATCTAGTTTCTGGACCAGATTTTGCAGTTGTAAAGCAACTATGATAAATCTTGGTCCAAATTTCACAGGATTGTAGTCCTTCCTACCCTTAATCCCTGTGACAACCTGGTTAACTCCTTAACCCCTTCATTTGACCCCAGCATCCATTCTAACCTTGCTGCAGCAATGTTCAGTTGATGTTACACTTCATACCAGAGACCCTTTAATCGAACCAAAGCTACGAAGGGGTCACTGGATGAAGGGACTACACCTTGGACACCTTTTTCCAGGCCTACATGCCCTCACCGTGCCAAGGCACGCGGTGACTGCACCACTGGCACGCCCATGCGCATGCTCTGCTCGCGGTGGACGCGCTCGATGCGTCGCCGAGCATCGGGCTCGTTCCCTTCGTCCACCCCCGCACGTCCGCTGGTGCCGTCCACCCTCCTCCTCCTCCCACGTATTCCCCTGGCCCCTCTCCCCCTCCTGTAGAGCCTGCCGCCAGCCCCAGCCATTGTCACATGTGCATGAACAGCGCCGCTTCAGTGGCCAACCGCCTCTACTCCCACGTCGCCTTGCCTCGCGTCCTTAGCGCTGCCCCTCTGCATCACGCACCTCCACTATCCCTCTCACATCGCCTCAACTGCCCGCGCGTGCCTCGCCCTCGCCTAAAGCATCACCCGCTCGTCCATGGCGGCTACTGGCTCGGGCATCTTTGCCCAGGCTATTTAAGCTATACCCAGCCGCAGCTCTCCTCACCAACATCCCTCCCCTCCTCCCAATAGACCCCGGCAGGAAGAACCAACGCCTGGGAGTCCTCCTTCCTCAGCTGCGGTCGGCGCTCCGCCGCTCGGCCATCTCCTCCTCTCAGCACCACCCACGATCTCCCTGCAGCCCTCTGGCCCTCCCCAACTCCTTCCCCGAGCGAATTGGCATCGGAGTGCTCGTTTCCGTCGAAGCCCGATGACGCCAGTAGCTCACCGCCGCTAGAGAGGAAGCTTGCGACGCCGTCCGGACACCTCCCGATGAGCTGCGGGTATAGGCGTGTTCGTCGCCAAGTGCCCGATCCATCCCCGCAGCCTCCCAGCTCCGCCGTGGCCTCCTCGCCGGCCAGCCGACGCCGGTGAGCTCGCCGCCCTCTGCCTCCCCCTTTTCTTTAAAAGAACTGACGAGGTGGTCCCACCAGTCAGTCCCTCTTATCCCTCCGATGCATTTTTCAAGTGGAGGCGTACTCCCAGAATACGCCTTCGACGTCGCCTCACTGGAGGTTTTCCAGAAAATCATTTAATTCATTTTTAATCCAGTTTGACCCAAACTTTGACTAGTAATATCTCCCAAACTACAAGTCCATTTGAGTCGATTCTTTTTGCATTATTTTTCTTTTGAGCTCCTTTATTTTCTGGTAGAAGTTGACATTTTTCTCTTCTGTCTAGAATTTCTGGACAGAAGAAAATGCTTTATGTGTTATTTACAAATGCTTTCAAAAATATTTTTCCAGGGTATTTGGTTGCTTGATGAAGACCAGGAGTAGTTGCAACACTCCCTTGGAGCAAGGCAAGCCACACCCTCCATTTGCATGATTGCAATGCAGTGCCATGGTTCTATTTAATAAACTTGCTTAAAAATATTGCATTAGTTAAATATGATTTGTTCATGGCATTTCTTGGAGTAATATTTGACCTTGCTACTGCCATGACGATCCTTGGATTTCTAGGACTAATGCTTTGCAGATTGAGGATGACATGTTGCCATTGGATTGCTAGTAACAGTAGTTATGCTTTCATCATGATCATAGTGAATATTGGATTTGATAATAATAATTTGGCTATATTATTCTTTGGATTATTGGATGGATATTGTTATGACATGGATCACGCGTTGATACATGGTATTGGAGTAACATTTATCACATATATACCTTGGGGACAAATTCCGTCATTTCGTTGATCTGGTGCCACCGAATCGAGCTCACCAGTGCAGCCACACTTGCCTGGATGGGGAGGCCCTAATTCGGTCTATTGTCATGCCTCTCGATGGTGCATCCAACTAGGGAAGGTTGTGCGCTTGCGCTACCCTGGCCCGGTGGGCAGTCCTAACCTTGTGTGCCCGAGTTTTACGATACCGATGTCCCCGTTTGGGACGGCTTTGTTTTGTTTCGGCCACGACGGTGGCAGCCACAACGGTGGCGAATGTCAGAAGTTGACATCGGGGCCACCCATGACATAGCCCATAGGGGAGTTTGTCGGAGTGGCCGGGAGAGTGTCATGCAATAGATTGGTTTTGTCGGAATGTCGTTGGTCCACCCGAATGGGAGCACAAGGCCATGAGTTCCGTGGTGTGGGTACAGTGTACTAACCTCTGCAGAGTGTATGAACTATCAATAGCCGCGTCCTCGGTTATGGACACAGTTCGTTGTAGGTCACACCGTTCGATCAACACTCACGATGAAGGAATGACTTATTAGATGACTTATATTTATATGTGAGCAAGTAACAATTTGGTAGGATGCCGTTGATGATATTGGGATGATCTTGAGAATGATCATCGGATTGTGATGTGATCATGCGGTGATCACAAGGATGTATTGATCACGAGGTGATCGAGATGATATGTTGCTTGGCTGGATAGCCAAGAGTGAGATGGTCCATGTGACCCAAGATGATGCTTCATCAGTGATTCTAGTCTTACCATATTATCTTGATTAATATTTACTTTCCACATCATAGTAGTTGGTAATAACTTAACCTGGTAATGCTATGTTATTATCTTGCCTTGATGCTTTTGGTTGTTGTGAGCTTGCGAGTACATTCAAAGTACTCACCTGGCGTGTCATGCCAGATTGCAGGTGATGCTGTGATTGATTGCTTATCGAGGATCCCGAGTCTGCGAGCTAGGCCATGTCCCAGCCAGAGTCCCTGCGGAGTGGAGTCCATCACTGTCGTCGTTGTTCCGCTACTAGAAGTTATTTCGCTGCTACGAGTTGTTCCGCTGCTAGCATAGAGCTACCTTAGTAGGCGTAGTGTCGCCGTGTCAATGTAATCCCTTGTAACCTCAGACCCGTGTACTCGTATTATTTGTAATAAGAGCTGATTTGTTCTATGCCAAGCAGTGTCGTATTCCAGAAGACTTGATCTCTGGGCTGGAATACAAGGTGTTCCGGTTCCTCTGAGCCAGGGTGCCACAAGGTTTGGCATCAGAGCAGGTCCGGCTGTAGGACGCCCTAGTCAGCGCAAGCGGTAGAAATCGGTAGAATAGAGTCTAGTCTAGTTTGCTGCATTTGATTGCTGCATTGGTTTGCCGCATAGCATGCATATGGATTTATTATCTTAACGATCTTATCTTGTGAGTGTAGATGGCATCGGTTCTGATCCACTACAACAGAACCCTTGCATTCCTTCAGCTTTGGTTACCTGTTCTTCGGTGTTTGGCGTTAACTTTGTCCCAGCAGAGTGGTGCCGAGTGTTCCAGACACCGTTTGCAAGAACGGTGCCCAGGTATCGCACCAGTATCATTTTTCTTCAGCCAAGCCTATCATTTCGGTGGTAGACATGCTTCTATCCCAGATCGTGCCTTTCATCTTGTCATTTTGGCAACCCTTACTGATCTCCGTTATCAAAAAAGGGCAATGCCAGCAGACCCAGCTTTCCACCACTATCCTTCTCCCTCACCTATTCCTTGGACGAGTACGGTTTCCTTCTATCCACTTGATAATGATGTGGCTGTGACATTCGTGTCCCGCTACGTGATCATCGAGTACGTCCTCACCTTCGAGCCAGTCAAGGATGCCACCTTGCTAAGCTAGCACTTGGTGTAGCTATGTTTACACCAACCCCTCTACACGTTGATCCATTTTCGTGCACACTGTCACAGCATGATTAGATCGTAGTCCCGGAGTTCCCGCGAGATTTGTGTGCTTAAGTAGGTTTGCATATTGTTGTGTATAGCAGTAATATGTGATGATTCTTGTGTGTCTTTTGTGTGCCTTTGTTTGGTTGAGTTGTTTCTTTTGCTTCTCTTGGGCCTTCGGTGTTACCTTATTTCCCCTTATGAAAGTTGCTCATCAACCGACACCGGTCTCGAAGAAGCAATGAGGATCTCAAAAATTTGGAAGCTCAGCTAAATAGTATGGCATTCTCAGTTGACTGCATTGTATTGGGAATATAAATGGTATCCTGGATTGATTATCAGCATCAAGTCTACATCAGTTGTGCAACCTTTAAAGCAGTAATGATCAAACCAGCAGGAAGACAAGTCAGGTGCAAGGTCAATGATATATTTTCAGTCAAAGGTATGGCTCATATACAAAGTTTTGGTTTAGCTATGAATGAAACTTGAAATATGTTATACTCCGGAAGGAAGCCAGAATGTGCTATGTGCTCAATATTCAGCAAGGAAGACAGTCAGGCAATTCTTCTCATACACGCAACCAACAGTAAAAATATTATGGGTATGTATATAGCATTCAGTCCGTGGAGCACAGTACGAAGCTTCTGGTGTAAGAAACTCAGTCTTTCTCCACACGCTACCTGAAGAAGCTTATGATGCAAGGCTCCTCAATCTTCCTCTATACGATATATGGACAGCTTTCGGTTTAAGATACCTAGTCTTCCACAAAAAGATACCTCAGAAAAAGCTTCCGGCATAAGGCAATGAATCTTCCTCAATAAGCAAGCAGAAGAGAAGCTTCTTAGGTACGGAACTCAGCCTTCTCCAGCACACTACCACGGCTAAAGCTTCGAGCGTAAGATATCCAGTCTTCTTCAACAAGCTACTCGGATAGCTTCCAACATAAGATACCCAGCCTTCTTCAGTACGGCTCTACACACCGTTATCAGTATTGCTACAAGATATCATACTATGAGTTGGCAGTATATGACAGTGCAGCTCCAGAATCAGATTCGCAATATTATAAATCAGTCAAGACACCTGCCTGCATCAAGAATCGAGTGTTCAGCTACATGTACTTCTCTATATATGGCGAGCATGCATCCCAAGTCATGCAACTCACCCAGACGAGGATGTAACTATGTTCAAGAGGATCTACCGAAAGAAGTCTTGACAGTGGTTACCAAGGACAGTTTCCCTACAACTAACAAGGTGATATCATGAACACTTGTCACTATCTTGTATGATTGGCCACAACAATGAGCTATGTACAACTGCATGCCCACATGTACATGTCATATGTATGAGGACCCATGTCATGAACAAGAACAAGGAATGATGTTGGAATATTGCACCAACAACACCTATGGTCGCAAGAAGGATACAAGATATATGTGGCCAAGCTATTTCAGTAAGGGATTCCGACAAAGAAGATCATGAAAATCAAGGAGTAAGACTGGCAGCAAAGGTATGATGATTCTTGCACGACCGTCATGGTCCGGATACCCAAGTCAGCTTGTGGCCATGATTCCAAATGGATCAACATGGACATTCACTCAGAGGCCTACTCTGTTCCATAAGGATCTCATATCCAGCCAACCCGCTTGTCCAACTGCACGTTCTTAGAATTGTCAGTGTGGAATATCCAAGTCTGTCTCGTCAGATCCAAGATTCCTTAGTCACTTCAGCATGTTGACTTCAGTGACCGTGTTAAAATATCTCATGGCCTAGTAACACAGATGACCATACCGACAGCCTGGGTAAGCCAAAAGCCGAGCAACCAGCTCAGATCATGTGCTCTCACTTGTGGAACTGAGTGCAAGGACAACCTGCCATGAAAAATATCTTCCCGCCAGAGCAACTGTCAGTCCAGTTTCAAGATGCTACAGTTTGAGGTATGTTACAACTATAAGGCTGTACCCCTTATACTGTTCACGACAGGAGGCAAGCAAATTTTTGGTACAGATTTCATGCTCGAGACAAAGAAACAAACCAAGATGATTCAGTATCATCTATGAGCAGTCAGATCCCGTTAAGAGAACAGTTATGATTCTCAATATTGTTTGAACCCGGAAGACATGCATTTATTTGAGCGACCCGATGGAAGGAATTAAAAGGTTTCATGCCCATAGGATAATTTATTCTTAGATTTCTTGGATATTACCGGCAATCGATCGAAGGGTGACATGTCAATCACTCCGAACTTGTGGAAAGTTATTATGTCCCCGGTATGAAAATACATCGCCACCCCAGCTAAGATGGCAGATATGAATGAATCAAAGTCAGCATAAGGTTTGACATATGAGGAAAGACCCGTCAGAGTTCTGGGTAAGGTGAAGCAAACCACCCCAGAGCAAGGTAGTCAGATCATATGAAATTCTAAGGGAACAACATACAAATGAAAAGGATGCCCGAGTTGGAAATGGTTTCCTTAAGGCATATTCATACTTGTTCCCTGAGCAACCAAATCTCGAGGACGAGATTTTTGTAAGGGGGTAGGTTTGTAACACCCCGATTTTTGGTCCTTTCTTTTTCTTTTGCATTTCTTTGGTTTTTGCTCTAATTTCCTGCTTGGAGTGTGTAACACCCCTAGTGGTTAGCTACAGTGATCTCATGCTAATGATGCCATGTCATCATGCTTTACTAAGCCAAAATGCCACTTGTCCAAAATCTAATTCAAATTCCATTTGAAATGCAAGTCAAATTTTTGCATCCTCAAACATGCCAGCAAAATAGTTCATAATATGGCAAATATTCCCTAAATAATTTTCATGATGAAACCAACCTCTTTTGGATTCCCAAGATGCCCCTGGATTTTAAAACAGTGGTCCAGCAGCCCTTTTTTAGCTCTTTTAAATGCCAGCAAAATTCAAATGGATTCCAAACTGCCTCAAACTTTTTGGACCAACTCAGAATATTGCAAAGTATTTAATGTGGCAAG
Source organism: Elymus sibiricus (assembly GCA_039707655.1). NCBI lineage: Eukaryota > Viridiplantae > Streptophyta > Magnoliopsida > Poales > Poaceae > Elymus > Elymus sibiricus. Next base: position 337,642,615 of record CM077666.1, read on the forward strand.
TGGCACATTTTACAAAAGTCATTTGGTGCTCCATTTAAAAGCAAATCAGTAGCTAAGTGGAAAAGCAGAAAAAGAAATAAGAAAAAGGCCTACACCACTATGCACTTAAGCCTCTGGGCTATAGGGAGGCCCAGCCCACTCACTTGGCCTTCTCCCACCTCCGTCTCTCTCTCCTCCCGTGGCACACGCGCGCACCCGCCGCACCGGCCCCGCCCTCTCTCCTGTGATCGACAGCAGCACTACAGGAGCTCGCCAGGAGGTGTATAAGAGCGTCCCCGACCCCGAGGACGAACCCTAGTCCTCCCAGTACTCCCCTTCGCCTTGCCCCTTTCGATTCATCCGTCACCCGCGAGCCACCGTCGCAGCGCCGCCGTCGTCTGCGAGGCCAGGAGGTTCCTCGAGCCCCAAGGAGTTGTCCAGAAGCTGTGCCGCCTTCTCCTGCTTCGTCTACACCGAACACCTTGAGCTAGATCGCCGAGAATCGCCGCCATCGACCCGTCTTCCCCAACTGCGGCCTCCGGAGCTCCACCGCTCGATCTGCACCACCTCGACCGCCCCCGACCCTTCTGAGCACGCCAACAGCTTCGGGGTGAGCTCTCGCAGCTTCTCCCCCTCTCTGTTGGCTCGTGCGCATACCGTAGGCTCGATCACCTCGAGTTCTTGCTCCGGTCGCCTCTCACCGTCGTCATTGCCATCGCCTTAAGCCGTCCCCGCTTGAACCAGTGGAGCCAGTGGACGCACGACGTCTTGCGTGTCCGATCCATGCCCTCCGCCGTTAGAATGGTCGTCGGGGCTGCGGTTTCGACCGCCACCGCCGCCCCTGTAGCTCGTCGCCCGTGTGCGCGAGCACGTTGAACCGGCCTCTGTGCCACTAACTAGTGGGCCCCAGGCCATTAGATTAGCTCTAATCACGTTTTAGTGCTAAGCACTCGCTGACATGCGGGTCCCACTACAAATAACCCTTCGGATTAAAATTATGACACTGACGTGTGGGGTCCCTCTACTGTAGCAACTACTTAACTCTAATTAATGCCCTGTGACACTGACTGGTGGACCCCATTTGCATTTAATTAAAACTAATGCCCACTGTCACTGACAGGTGGTCCCCACATGTCAGTTTGACTAGTCAACGTTGACCTGTTGACCTGCTGAGTCAGCAACCCCTGGCCCACCTGTAAGCCTCTCTGGCTGTGTACACAGTGGGTACACATAGCATTTTCAACTTAAATTTTCGAATTAATATACATTTCCAAAAATTTCAGAAAAGCATTTAAACTTAGATAATTCATAGAAAATAAACCGTAAGTCCGATGAAAATGTTTTATATATGAAAAACGTTCAGAAAAATGAGACAAATCCATTGGTGCCCTCCATGTAGCTATCACATGCCTCTAACCCTGCAAACATGGAACCTTCCCCTCCGGTTCATCTGTCTGACAGATGCCTAAAACCGGGAAAATATCCCCAGATATTTTCCCGCTCTGTCTGTAATGTGTAGCACTGCGTTAGATCACCCCCAGCGCAGCATATTGCCATGCCATGCATCTGTGTTGCTTTTGTTTGCTATTTATTTATTATTTCTTCCCCTCTTCTCTCCGGTAGACCCCGAGACCGACGCTGCTCCTGAGTACGACTACATCGTCGACGACCCCTCTTTCACTGCAGAGCTTCCAGGCAAGCAAAACCCCCTTGATCATTCCTATATCGCCCATTCCTTCTCTCCCATGCTTGAATTAGATTTTGCTACTGTAATTGATTGCTCCTATTCTGATGTATAGCCTGTTTTTATAACTGTTGTTGATACCTTACCTGATATCCTAAATGATTAGCCTAGGTTGGTTAGTGATCCATCAGTGGCCTCGCCCCCTTGTCCGTGTTACCATGCTTTGCTTCCGGATGTTTCGATCAGTGTGATCGATGTACAGAGACCGACACATCACCGCACACCCCCTAAGTTGTACGATTCTGCAGAGCTAATATCGAGTGCCGAGGGTGATACCTCCTACATCACTCCTGGTGATATCTCTATAGCCTAGCTAGTCGGTTGTGGGTTACCGAGGGTGATTCCTCTTTCACCACCACCGATGATGCCTCTGTCATGCAACCCCTTCAAGTGTGAACGCATCAAGGGTGATTCCTCTGAGTTCACACTGACGGATACATCTAGTGGGAATCCATCGAGGGTAATTCCTTGGGTTCCCCCTTGGTGTGACGGACACACGAATACCTTGACTTATATCTCAGTCCCTGTTTAAAGCCGGGTCGACACCGAGGGGTACCCGCGAGAGATGTGGAGTCGGGTTGACCGAGAGGGTACCCGTGAGATAATTACGTGGCACGGCGGGGCATTCCTGGCCCTTGTCGTCAGCCCACGAGACGGGGCGATGGGACCACAGATCGTGGATCGCTGCTCGTTTCCGCGAGCTCCCAACACACTAATGGGTTAGGATATGTAATCTGAGTAGGCCTCTGGCCTTTACGCACTAACCACCACGCGGGAATAGTATGGGCACTCGACGTCGTATGTATCAGCCGAAGCTCTCCAGACGCCAGCAGTTGAGCGGCGCGCGCCGGGTTGGACGGGAACCGCCTGCGCTTGTATTAAGAGGGTGGGTCTGCTCCCGGCCACGTACGCAACGCGCAGGAGTGCAAAGGGCGATGGGCCCAAGACCCCTGAGTGCTTAGGATGTAGACCGGCGTGCTAGCCTCTCTGTTGAGCCTAGGTAGGACTACGGCGTATCGATCAGCCGAGGTCGGGCATGACCTGAGTAAGTGTGTCCGGCCAGAGTTAATCGAGCGTGTTGGGTAAGTTGGTGCACCCCTGCAGGGAAGTATATCTATTCGAATAGCCGTGTCCATGGTAACGGACGCTCAGAGACTATCCCGATCTACTACAACTAGAACTGGATACTTGTGATGCTTAATAATATGTTAGCTCCGGGATTGCTTTCTCGCAGGGAGTCGAGGAAGGATCTCTGGGCATTGCTACTATTACTTATTAGTTTATGTTATGATGCTAATCTGCACTCTTCTAATGCTGCAAGACGCTGCAAGATGCTAGTCTTCGATAGGCTAGGCCTTCCCTCTATTCTGGCATTTCTGCAGTCCCGTCCACAGATACAGCCCCTTTCATTTGATACCGATGCATACTTAGCATAGATCCCATGTAAGTCTTGCGAGTACTTTGGATGAGTACCCATGGTTTCTTTGCTACCTCTTTTTCCCCATACCTGATTGCTGCGATCAGATGACGGAGCCCCGGAGCCAGCCGATTCCGCCGACGACTACTACCACCCCGATGGCGACATCTACTACATGGAGACCGATGACCAGGAGTAGTTTAGGAGGCTCCCAGGCAGGAGGCCTGTGCCTTTTCGATCTAGATGTCGTTGTTTTGCTCAGCCTTCTTAAGGCAAACCTTGTTTAATTATGTTTATACTCAGACGCTGTTGCTTCCGCTGACTCTTGTGTAACTCGAGCTTATGTTATCGAGCCCTCGAGGCCCCTGGCTTGTAATATAAAGCTTGTATTATTTTATTTTGTGTCTAGAGTTGTGTTGTGATATCTTCCTATGAGTCCCTGGGCTTGATCGTGCGCATTTGCGTGTATGATAAGTGCACGATTAAGTCGGGGGCGTCACAAGTTGGTATCAGAGCCGACTACCTATAGGAAGCCCCTTTCCAACTCCTTGGCCGAAGTTGAGTCTAGTCTTTGAAAAAATGTTTTACTAACATGGCTCTGTGGCTTACGGGCCCACGTCGCCAATGGATGGGATTAGGATCTTTTATTCCTCTACTTTACTCTGGGACTCTGATCTCTCTTCTTTTTGGGTTAAAAGATTTTGCTAACTCTATCATTAGGTTCCCGTGACCATTATCTTCCGGAGAGCCCCTCATTCCAGATGATCGCCTGATTCACCAAAAGATTGTGAAGATACCCTTCGATGTTTCCCGAGACACTTGTGCCCACCGCCTTTGTGGTTCCCTACCACCAATAAATCCCCATGGATAACTGCACATCCTTGACATTTGTACCTTCACTCCCAGTTGCTCTTGTATTGACAAGATACCCCAAAATACTCTCCGATATTCTGAGAATCCTTTGTGCCTGCTACCTTGCAGCTTCTTTTCGCACTGCCGATAATTCCTCACACTTACCGGGGATCTGTTCATCCCTAGTTGTTCATGCGTTTCCCAAGTCACTTTGAAATACTATCTGATCTCCTGAGAATCCACTGCAACCTATTGCTTTAGAAAGTCTTGCCTGCCTGCATTATGGTTAATTCCATATGTCTAGTAATCTTCTTTGACATCTCTTGTCATTGCCATTTTGAGTCCCTTGATTCAATATGCTGCGAATGCTCGCCATCATCAGTCAAATCCTAGAATTCATCCGTTCGGCTCAGACGTCATTTTGGACATGAGTTGGTTCTCGGCCAATTATGCTGCAATTGATTGTCCCTCTAGTTCTATTCAACTCACTCATATTTAATCAAAGCATCTGATTCTGATCCACCATTTTGGAAATCATAAGTCCTTTCTATTTAAGCGTTGAATTATTCAGATGCTTATATAATCCGATGCCTTTGCATTCTTTTGAGTACCGATGCTCGCATCAAATCCTTGTGGATCATGCGATCCTTCATTGGATTATTATCCGACAGTGTCCTTCACATTCAAAAATCTTGTGAGCTCTTCCCCTAATACATAATGCCCTTGGTAAATTGTATCCTCTGCCTTTCGTAAATTGTTGCTGGAAAATTTAAACTTAATTTTGCCATTCCTAGACTACCGGCTACATCCTTATCATGCTACCTTTGACCATGTTACCTCGTTCTTCTTTGGTGCATAAATTCTTCAGACCGTGAGCAAGGCTTACGTCGAGTTTTCAACATCATTTTGTTGTTTTGAAAAGCAACTCCGATTCCGAGCTGACATCTTATCTGTTGATCCCATAACTTTCCACTTTGTCATTCCCTTGCTTGATGACATCGATGTTCGATTGCATCCACTTGAAACCTCTCGACAAAAGGTGTCGTGATCATCGCCAACATTTTGACTTCTTCCAAGTTATGAATCGAATTCAGGATACGAAATACCATCATTGCCCCTCGATGATTTGTGTTATCATCGACAACATCCTTGTGTTCCTTCCAAACACAAACTTGGTCATGTTTTGGTTATACCTTAAGTTTCTTGGTATCCCTGGAATTGCTCATTGCGTATTTCTTGTGATCTTCAAACCAACCCTTACTTAAACACCATATCATCGCTACCTCGAAGCATGACTGTGGTATTACAAACATTAACAAGAACATTGGGAGCACAATGCTAAATGTTTCTTGATCAATTATCCAAACACCATTGTATGGGTAATCATCAAGAATTTCCTCGCCCCCTTACCTAAGTGGTTATCTACTTGCTACCATGTCTTGTATATCACGCTCTGCTTGTTCTTGAGAAGGATATACAACTTATACTTGTGTATAAACACATTTTCCTTTCCATTGGTCTGATTAATCTATTAATCACATTTTCCTTTCCATTCATCTGTTTAACCTTTCATGTAATCTAACTTATCTAAGCAGTGATAATTCCCTGCTTATGTAAACACTTCGGTGTACTACTCTGTCAAGGAGACCCTGTTACTAATTGTTGTTAACATTCCGGTAACCACCGATGGACAAGAACTTTGCCTATTGGTCCGCCTCGCTTTAATGGGTAGGAAAATGGTTCTCTTCGTCCCCCGCCCTTGGTACCGACGATGTTGCCGACATAGCTGACAAGCTATCTTCTGACATGCCTTGTTGTCGTGACCGTGTAAGATGTCACCGCCCTCCCTACTCCTAATCTGCACTCACCACAATTCCACAGGATCGAAACCTGACTCTCATGTACGTCCTTGTTTCCAAAGTTATTCCTCACGCTTGGCTTCATATGTAATTCACGAGCCACCTTCCTTGAGATGATCTATTCTGGTTTCAGACGCAATACTTATTCCCGTTGCTCTAAAGCCCTTTCACACTCTGTTTCAAGCATCGAACGATTGCCTACCTATTTGAAACTTTTTGTACCATCTTATATTGCTCTCGATGATTTTCCTAAGTTCCAACTCAAGAGATACTTATGTGTTCTTTCTTGGGATAACCCCAGATGATTACCCCTTATAGCATTATATCGTTCTCGAGCGGCCCCTTATTCTTTTCGTAAGTACGATGGAGACTCCGAAGGAAGGATGACAACTTCATCACGATGCAAAGAAGCAGAGGAATGGAGGATTAAACATCATGGATCAAACTCTTCGAGAAGAGCAACCAAGATCGAGAAGACTCGTTAGAATTTCGTAACCAATCCCTTCCCCTTTACTCCACCTCTTAAATCTCGGGACGAGATTTCTTGTAGTGGAGGTGATTTATAACACCCCCAGTGGTTAGCTACAGTGATCTCATGCTAATGATGCCATGTCATCATGCTTTACTAAGCCAAAATGCCACTTGTCTAAAATCTAATTCAAAATCCATTTTAAATGCAAGTCAAATATTTGCATCCTCAAACATGCCAGCAAAATAGTTCATAATATGGAAAATATTCCCTAAATAATTGTCATGATGAAACCAACCTCTTTTGGATTCCCAAAATGCCCCTGGATTTTAAAACAGTGGTCCAGTAGCCCTTTTTCAGCTCTTTTAAATGCCAGCAAAATTCAAATGGATTCCAAACTGCCTCAAACTTTTTGGACCAACTCAGAATATTGCAAAGTATTTAATGTGGCAAGTGGCACATTTTACAAAAGTCATTTGGTGCTCCATTTAAAAGCAAATCAGTAGCTAAGTGGAAAAGCAGAAAAGGAAATAAGAAAAAGGCCTACACCACTATGCACTTAAGCCTCTGGGCTACAGGGAGGCCCAGCCCACTCACTCGGCCTTCTCCCACCTCCGTCTCTCTCTCCTCCCGTGGCACACTGATACGTCCATTTTGCATCATGTTTTGCTACTGTTATTTCTAGTGTTTTTGATCAATATAACACTTTGTGGAGCAATTCTAATGCCTTTTCTCTCTTAATATGCAAGATTCACACAAAGAGGAAGATTGCAGGCAGCTGGAATTCTGGACCTGAAAAAGCTATGTCAGAGATACCTATTCTGCACATCTCCAAATGAGCTGAAATTTCACGAAGAATTATTTTGGAATACATAAAAAATACTGGCATCAAGAAGTACCAGAGGGGGCCACCCAGGTGCCCACGAGGCAACAGGGCGCGCCACCCCCCCCCAGGCGCGCCCGAGTACCTCGTGGGGCCCCTGGCAGTCCTATGGCCCCCATTTTCTGGTATATAAGTAATTTTGCCCTAGAAAAAATAGAGAGAAGAATTTTGGGACGGTGCGCCGCCGTCTCGAGGCGGAACTTGGGCAGGAGCACTTTTGCTCACCGGCGGCGAGATTCTGCCGGGGATACTTCCCTCCGGGAGGGGGAAATCATCGCCATCGACATCACCAGCGGTCCTCTCATCATGGGAGGACTAATCTTCATCAACATCTTCACCAGCACCATCTCATCTCAAACCCTAGTTCATCTCTTGTATTCAATCTTTGTCTCAAAACCTCAGTTGGTACCTGTGGGTTGCTAGTAGTGTTGATTACATCTTGTAGTTGATAATAGTTGGTTTATTTGGTGGAAGATTATATGTTCAGATCTATTATGCTATTCAATACCTCTCTGATCTTGGATATGAACATGATTTGTGAGTAGTTACTTTTGTTCTTGAGGACATGGGAGAAGTCTTGTCATAAGTAATCATGTGAGTTTGGTATTCGTTCGGTATTTTGATGATGTGTATGTTGTTGTTTCCCTTAGTGGTGTAATGTGAACGTCGACTACATGACACTTCACCATCTTTGGGCCTAAGGGAATGCATTGTGGAGTAGTAATTAGATGATGGGTTGCTAGAGTGACAGAAGCTTAAACCCTAGTTTATGCGCTATTCCGTAAGGGGCTGATTTGGATCCATATGTTTAATGCTATGGTTAGAGTTATCTTAATTCTTCTTTCGTAGTTGTGGATGCTTGCGAGAGGGGGTAATCATAAGTGGGAGGCTTGTTCAAGTAAGAACAGCACCCAAGCACCGGTCCACCCACATATCAAATTATCAAAGTAGCGAACGCGAATCAAACAAACATGATGAAAGTGACTAGATGAAATTCCCATGTGTCCTCGAGAACGCTTTACTTACTATAAGAGATCGTTCCGGCTTGTCCTTTGCTACAAAAAGGATTGGGCCAACTTGCTGCACTCTTTGTTACTATTGCTACTTGTCACTTATTACAAATTATCTTGCTATCAAACTACTCGTTACCGATAATTTCAGTGCTTGCAGAAAATACCTTGCTGAAAACCGCTTGTCATTTCCTTCTGCTCCTCGTTGGGTTCGACACTCTTACTTATCAAAAGGACTACGATTGATCCCCTATACTTGTGGGTCATCAAGACTCTTTTCTGGCGCCGTTGCTGGGGAGTGAAGCGCCTTTGGTGAGTGGAATTTGGTAAGGAAACATTTATATTACGTGCTGAAATTTACTATCACTTGTCACTATGGAAAGTAATCCTTTGAGGGGTTTGTTCGGGGTATCTTCACCTCGATCGGAAACACAAATAGTTACTCCTCAACCTAATGCACCTACTGAAAATACTTATTACAAGATCCCTCCGGGTATGAAAGAGAAACTGGTAGCTAATCCTTATGCAGGAGATGGAACGGTACATCCTGATATGCACTTGATCTATGTGGATGAAATTTGTGGATTGTTTAAGCTTGCAGGTTTATCCGGGGATGGAGTTAAGAAGAAAGTATTCCCTTTATATTTGGAGGGAAAGGCATTACTGTGGTATAGGCTATGTGATGATACTGATACATGGGACTGGAACCGATTGAAACTGGAATTCCATCAGAAATTTTATCATATGCATTTGGTTCATCGTGATCGGAATTATATATATAATTTTTGGCCTCATGAAGGAGAAAGCATCGCTCAAGCTTGGGGGAGGCTTAAGTACATGATGTACACATGCCCCAATCATGAGCTCTCAAAAGAAATTATCTTACAAAAAATTTATGCTCGGCTTTCTCATGATAATCGAACTACGCTCGATTCTTCTTCGGCTGGCTCCTTTATGAAGAAAACTATTGAATTCAGATGGGATCTCCTGGAAAGAATTAAACGCAACTCTGAAGATTGGGAACTCGACAAAGGTAATGAGTCAGGTATAATACTTGAGTTCGATTGTGTTAAATCTTTTATGGCCACCGATGCTTTTCATAAGTTTAGCACTAAATATTTACTTGACTCTGAGATAGTAGCTTCCTTCAGTGAATCATTTGATACTCATGTTGATCTCCCTAAGGACAAGTGGTTTAAATATCATCCCCCTATTAAAGAAAAGATTGAGGAACCCGTTAGTGCAAAAGAAGAAACAATTGTTTACCATGTTGATCCAGTTGTGCGTACTGCTTATATTGAGAAACCGCCTTTTCCTGTTAGGATTAAGGAACATGATAAAGTTTCAATTGTGGTTACCAAAAGTAATATTAGAGGACCTAGACCCTCTGAACAAATTAAAGTTGAACCTAATGTTGCTATGGTTAAAGATCTCTTGGTCGATAATATAGATGGGCATGTTATTTACTTCTGTAATGAAGTAGCTAGAATTGCTAAACCAGATCCTAAAGATAAAAATAGAACCATAGTAGGCATGCCTGTTGTCTCTGTTAAAATAGGAGATCATTGTTATCATGGCTTATGTGATTTGGGTGCTAGCGTTAGTGCTATCCCGTTTACCTTATATCAAGAAGTAATGCATGATATTGCACCTGTTGAGATTGAAGATATTGATGTTACTATTAAGCTTGCTAATAGAGACACTATTACACCACTTGGGATTGTTAGAGATGTTGAAGTCTTGTGTGGAAAAATAAAATATCCTACTAATTTTCTAGTCCTAGGTTCTCCACAAGATGACTTTTGTCCCATTATATTTGGTAGACCTTTCTTGAACACTGTTAATGCTAAGATTGATTGCACTAAAGAAACTGTCAGTGTTGATTTCAGTGGTACATCTCATGATTTTAATTTCTCCAAGTTTTGTAGACAACCTCATGATAAAGAATTGCCTAGTAAAGATGAAATTATTGGTCTTGCTTCTATTGCCGTACCTCCTACTGATCCGTTAGAACAATATTTGCTAGACCACGAAAACGATATGCATATGAATGAAAGAAATGAAATAGATAGCATGTTCTTTGATCAACCACCTATCCTTAAACATAATTTGCATGTTGAAACTCTTGGAGGCCCTCCTCCGCCTAAAGGTGACCATGTGTTTGAATTGAAGCAATTGCCTGATACATTGAAATATGCTTATCTTGATGAAAAGAAGATATATCCTGTTATTATTAGTGCTAAGCTTTCAGCGCATGAAGAAAAGAGATTACTAAAAACTCTAAGGAAGCACCGAGCTGCTATTGGATATACTCTTGATGATCTTAAGGGCATTAGTCCTACTCTATGTCAGCACAAAATTAATATGGAGCCTGAGGCTAAACCAGTTGTCGACCACCAACGACGATTAAATCCTAAGATGAAAGAGGTGGTAAGAACCGAAATATTAAAACTTCTGGAAGTAGGTATAATCTATCCCATAGCTGATTGTAAATGGGTAAGTCCCGTTCATTGTGTCCCTAAGAAAGGAGGTATTACCGTTGTTCCTAATGATAAAAATGAACTCATTCCACAAAGAATTGTAACTGGTTATAGGATGGTAATTGATTTTAGAAAATTAAACAAAGCTACTAGAAAAGATCATTACCCCTTACCTTTTATTGATCAAATGTTAGAAAGATTATCTAAGCATACACACTTTTGTTTTCTGGATGGTTATTCTGGTTTTTCTCAAATACCCGTATCACAACCTGATCAAGAGAAAACCACCTTCACTTGTCATTTTGGAACTTATGCTTATAGACATATGCCTTTTGTTTTATGAAATGCACCTGCTACCTTTCAAAGATGTATGACTGCTATATTCTCTGACTTTTGTGAAAAGATTGTTGAGGTTTTCATGGATGATTTCTCCATTTACAGAACTTCTTTTGATGATTTCTTAAGCAACCTTGATCGAGTTTTGTAGAGATGTGAAGAAACTAATCTTGTCTTGAATTGGGAGAAGTGCCACTTTATGGTGAATGAAGGCATTGTCTTGGGGCGTAAAATTTCTGAAAGAGGTATTGAAGTTGATAAAGCTAAGATTGATGCTATTGAGAAAATGCCATGTCCTAAAGATACTAAAGTAATAAGAAGTTTCCTTGGTCATGCTTGTTTCTATAGGAGATTCATTAAAGACTTCTCTAAACTTTCTAAGCCTCTTACCAATCTTTTGCAAAAATATGTTCCATTTGTTTTTGATGATGATTTTCTAGAACCCTTTGAAACACTTAAGAAAGCCTTAACCACTGCACCTATTGTTCAACCACCTGATTGGAACTTGCCTTTTGAAATTATGTGTGATGCTAGTGATTATGCTATTGGTGATGTTCTAGGACAAAGAGTTGATAAGAAATTAAATGTTATCCATTATGCTAGTAAAACTCTAGACAGTGCCCAAAGAAATTATGCTACTACTGAAAAAGAATTTCTAGCAGTTGTGTTCGCATGTGACAAATTCAGATCTTACATAGTAGATTCTAAAGTAACTGTTCACACCGATCATGCTGCTATTAAATATCTTATAAAAAAGAAAGATGCTAAACCTAGACTCATTAGGTGGGTTTTATTGTTACAAGAATTTGACTTGCATATTACTGATAGGAAGGGAGCTGAGAATCCCGTAGCGGATAATTTGTCTAGAATGGAAAATGTTCTTGATGACCCACAACCTATTAATGATGATTTTCCTGATGAACAATTAGCTGTCATAAATGCTTCTCATAATACTCCTTGGTATGTAGACTATGCTAATTATATTGTTGCTAAATACATACCACCTAGTTTCACGTACCAACAAAAGAAAAAGTTCTTATTTGATTTAAGACATTACTTCCGGGATGACCCACATCTTTATAAAGAAGGAGTAGATGGTATTATTAGACGTTGTGTACCTGAGCATGAACAGGAACAAATCCTATGGAAGTGTCATTCCGAAGCTTACGGAGGACACCATGCGGGAGACAGAACTGCACATAAGGTATTACAATCTGGTTTCTATTGGCCTACTCTTTTCAAGGATGCTTGTAAGTTTGTCTTATCTTGTGATGAATGTCAAAGAATTGGTAATGTTGGTAGACGTGAGAAAATGCCTATGAATTATTCACTTGCTATTGAACCATTTGATGTTTAGGTATTTGATTATATGGGACCTTTTCCTAAATCCAATGGGTATACTCATATTTTAGTTGCTGTTGATTACGTTACTAAGTGGGTAGAAGCTATTCCAACTAGTAGTGCTGATCATAACACTTCTATTAAAATGCTTAAAGAAGTTATTTTCCCAAGGTTCGGAGTCCCTAGATATTTGATGACTGATGGTGGTTCACATTTTATTCATGGTGCATTCCGTAAATTGCTTGCTAAATATGATGTCAACCATAGAATTGCATCCCCCTATCACCCTCAAACTAGTGGTCAAGTTGAATTGAGCAACAGAGAAATAAAATTAATTTTGAAAAAAATCATCAATAGATCTAGAAATAATTGGTCTAAGAAACTTGACGATGCATTATGGGCTTATAGAACTGCTTATAAAAATCCTATGGGTTGTTGGGGAACGTTGCATGGGAAACAAAAATTTTCCTACGCACACACAAGATCTATCCATGGTGATGAGCATCTACGAGAGGGAGAGTGAATCTACATACCCTTGTAGATCGCTAAGCGGAAGCGTTAAGAAACGCGGTTGATGTAGTCGAACGTCTCCGCGATCCAAATCGCAAGTCGTCCCTCGATCCGATCACGAACTAGTGCCGAACGGACGGCACCTCCGCGTTCAACACACGTACGGCTTGATGACGCCTTCACCTCCTCGATCCAGCGAGCGATGGTGAAGTAGTAGATGAGTTCCGGCAGCACGACGGCGTGGTGATGATGGTGAGGAACAATCTCTGCAGGGCTTCACCAAGCACTACGGAGATTATGACGGGAGAACTAGAGGGTTAGGGTTGCCGACACACGGCTTGGGAAATCTTGATGTATCCCGTGTGCTAGCCCTGCCCCTCTATTTATATGTTGAGCCTTGGGGTCTAAACTTGGAGTAAAAGCCTTCTCCAAGTCGGTTTTGCCCGCACAAGGTCGGTTTGGCCCGCAGGGAAAGAGTCCAACTCGGATCCCTGCAGTACCGCGCACAAGCGGTAGTACCGCTTACGATAAGCGGTAGTACCGCCCGTAGCGGTAGTACCGTTTACGATAAGCGGTAGTACCGCCCGTAGCGGTAGTACCGCTTACGACAAGCGATAGTACCGCCCCAGACGCCAGCAAAACTTCCTTTTGCACCTTGCCTAAGCCTCGTGGGCTTTACCCCTTGGCCCAAATAAAGTGTTCTCGTATCCGAACATTTCGGGAAACATCCGGAACCTCTTCCGGTGAATTCCGGAACCCTTCCGGAAACCAAAACACTATTATCACATATATCAATTTTTACCTCCGGACTATTCCGGAGATCCTCGTCATATCCCGGATCTTATCCGGGACTCCGAACAACCTTCGGTCACCAACAAAATAACTCAACTATACTAATCGTCACCAAACGTTAAGTGTGTAGACCCTGCGGGTTCGAGAACTATGTAGACATGACCGAGACACCTCTACGATCAATAACCAATAGCGGGACCTGGATGCCCATATTGGTCCTACATATTCTACGAAGATCTTTATCGGTCGAACCTCTATGTCAAGGATTCAGTTAATCCCGTATACTGTTCCCTTTGTTCTTCGGTATGTTACTTGCCCGAGATTCGATTGTCGGTATCTCTATACCTAGTTCAATCTCGTTACCGGCAAGTCTCTTTACTCGTTCCGTAATACAATATCTCGTGGCTAACACTTTAGTCACATTGCTTGCAAGGCTCATTGTGATGTTGTATTACCGAGTGGGCCCTGAGATACCTCTCCGTCACACGGAGTAACAAATCCCAGTCTTGATCCATGCCAACCCAACAGACACCCTCGGAGATACCTGTAGAGCACCTTTATAGTCACCCAGTTACGTTGCGACGTTTGATACACACAAGGTATTCCTCCGATGTCAGGGAGTTGCATGATCTCATGGTCATAGGAACAGATACTTGACATGCAGAAAACAATAGCAATAAACTGACACGATCATATGCTACGTTCGTAGTTTGGGTCTTGTCCATCACATCATTATCCTAATGATGTGATCCCGTTATCAAATGACATCTCATGTCTATGGCTAGGAAACCTTCACCATCTTTTGATCAACGAGCTAGTTAACTAGAGGCTTACTAGGGACACAGTGTTGTCTATGTACCCACACATGTATTTGAGTTTCCAATCAATACAATTATAGCATGGATAATAAACGATTATCATGAACAAGGAAATATAATAATAACCAATTTATTATTGCCTCTAGGGCATATTTCCAACAGTCTCCCACTTGCACTAGAGTCAATAATCTAGTTCACATCACTATGTGATTTACATTGTAATGAATCGAACACCCATGCAGTTCTGGTGTTGTTCATGCTTAGCCCTTGGAAGAGGTTTAGTCATCGGATCTGCAACATTCAGATCCGTGTGTACTTTGCAAATATTTATGTCATCCTCTTTGATGTAATCGCGGATGGAATTGAAACGTCGCTTTATGTGTCTGGTCCTCTTGTGAAATCTTGGTTCCTTGGCTAGAGCAATGGCACCAGTATTATCACAAAACAGAGTCATTGGGTTAAGCGCACTAGGCACTACTCCAAGATCTGTCATGAACTCCTTCATCTAGACACCTTCCTTCGCCGCCTCCGAGGCAGCGATGTACTCCGCTTCGCATGTAGAATCAGCTACCACGCTTTGCTTGGAACTGCACCAGCTAACCGCACCCCCATTAAGAATAAATACGTATCCGGTTTGTGACTTAGAGTCATCCGTATCAGTGTCAAAGCTTGCATCGACGTAACCCTTTACGACGAGCTCTTGATCACCTCCATAAACGAGAAACATGTCCTTAGTCCTTTTCAGGTACTTCAGGATATTCTTGACCGCCGTCCAGTGTTCCATTCCTGGATCACTTTGAAACCTTCCGACCATACTTATGGCAAGGCTGACATCGGGTCTTGTGCACAGCATTGCATACATGATAGAGCCTATGGCTGAAGCATAGGGGATGACACTCATCTTTTCTCTATCTTCTGCAGTCACTGGGCATTGAGTCTTACTCAACTTCACACCTTGCAATACAGGCAAGAACCCCTTCTTGGACTGATCCATTTTGAACTTCTTCAAAACTTTGTCAAGGTATGTGCTTTGTGAAAGTCCTATTAAGCGTCTCGATCTATCTCTATAGATCTTGATGCCTAATATGAAAGCAGCTTCTCCTAGGTCCTTCATTGAAAAACTCTTGTTCAAATATTCCTTCACGCTTTCCAACATTTCTATATTGTTTCCAATCAGCAATATGTCATCCACATATAATATTAGAAATGCTATAGAGCTCCCACTCACTTTCTTGTAAATACAAGCTTCTCCGTAAACTTGTATAAACTCGAACGCTTTGATCACCTCATCAAAGCGAAGATTCCAACTCCGAGATGCTTGCACCAGTCCATAAATGGATCGCTGGAGTTTGCAAACTTTGTCAGCATTCTCTGAATCGACAAAACCTTCTGGTTGCATCATATACAACTCTTCCTTAAGGAAACCGTTAAGGAACGCTGTTTTGACATCCATCTGCCAAATTTCATAATCGAAAAAGGCAGCTATTGCTAACATGATTCTGACGGACTTAAGCATCGCTACGGGTGAGAAGGTCTCATCGTAGTCAACTCCTTGAACTTGTGAAAAACCCTTTGCCGAAAGTCGAGCTTTATAGACGGTGACATTACCGTCCGCGTCCGTCTTCCTCTTAAAGATCCATTTGTTCTGAATGGCCTTACGCCCTTCAGGTAATACTTCCAAAGTCCACACTTTGTTTTCATACATGGATCCCATCTCGGATTTCATGGCCTCTAACCACTTCTCGGAATCCGGGCCCATCATCGCTTCTCCATAGCTCGTAGGTTCATCGTTGTCCAACAACATGACCTCTAAGACAGGGTTGCCGTACCACTCAGGAGCAGTATGCGTCCTTGTCGACCTACGAGGTTCGATAGCAACTTGATCCAAAGCTTCATGATCATCATCATTAAATTCCTCTTCAGCTAATGTAGGCTCTACAGAAACATCTTTCTGCGCTGCGCTACTTTCAGGTTGAAGTAAAGGTTCATCAACCTCATCAAGTTCTATCTTCCTCCCACTCAATTCTTTCGAGAGAAACTCTTTCTCAAGAAATGTTCCGTTTTTAGCGACAAACACTTTGCCTTCGGATCTGAGGTAGAAGGTATACCCAACTGTCTCTTTTGGGTATCCTATGAAGACGCATTTCTCCGCTTTGGGTTCCAGCTTTTCAGGCTGAAGCTTTTTGACATAAGCATCACATCCCCAAACTTTAAGAAACGACAGCTTTGGCTTCTTGCCAAACCAAAGTTCATATGGCGTCGTCTCAACGGATTTCGATGGTGCCCTATTTAAAGTGAATGCAGCTGTCTCTAATGCATAACCCCAAAACGATAGTGGCAAATCGGCAAGAGACATCATAGATCGCACCATATCCAATAAGGTTCGATTACGACGTTCGGACACACCATTACGTTGTGGTGTTCCAGGCGGTGTTAGTTGTGAAACAATTCCACATTGTCTTAAGTGACTGCCAAACTCATAACTCAGATATTCTCCTCCTCGATCAGATCGTAGGAATTTAATCTTCTTGTTACGATGATTCTCAACTTCACTCTGAAATTGTTTGAACTTTTCAAATGTTTCAGACTTGTGTTTCATTAAGTAAATATACCCATATCTACTTAAGTCATCAGTGAAGGTGAGAAAGTAACGATAACCACCGTACGCCTCAATGCTCATCGGACCGCACACATCAGTATGTATGATTTCCAATAAGTCACTTGCTCGTTCCATTATTCCAGAGAACGGCGTTTTAGTCATCTTGCCCATGAGGCATGGCTCACATGTGTCAAGTGATTCAAAATCAAGTGACTCCAAAAGTCCATCAGCATGGAGCTTCCTCATGCGTTTTACGCCAATATGACCTAAATGGCAGTGCCACAAGAAAGTGGTATTATCATTATTAATTCTACATCTTTTGGCATCAATGTTATGAACATGTGTATCATTACTATCGAGATTCAATAAGAATAAACCCCTCACATTGGGTGCATGACCATAAAAGATATTACTCATATAAATAGAACAACCATTATTCTCTGATTTAAATGAGTAACCGTCTCGCAATAAACAAGATCCAGATATAATGTTCATGCTTAACGCAGGCACTAAATAACAATTATTCAGGTTCATACTAATCCCGATGATAATCGAAGAGCGAGCGTGCCGACGGCGATCACATCAACCTTGGAACCATTTCCCACGCGCATCGTCACTTCGTCCTTTGCCAGCCTCTGTCTATTCCGCAGTTCCTGTTTTGAGATGCAAATATGAGCAACCGCACCGGTATCAAATACCCAGGCACTACAACGAGAGTTGGTAAGGTACACATCAATAACATGTATATCATATATACCTTGTTTGTTGTTGGCCGCCTTCTTGTCAGCCAAATACTTGGGGCAGTTCCGCTTCCAGTGTCCAGTTCCCTTGCAATGAAAGCACACAGTTTCTGGTTTGGGTCCAGCCTTGGGTTTCTTCACGAGAGGAGCAACTGCTTTGCCACTCTTCTTGGAGTTACCCTTCTTACCCTTGCCATTTTTCTTGAAACTAGTGGTTTTATTGACCATCAACACTTGATGCTCCTTCTGAATTTCAGACTCAGCGGCTTTCAGCATCGCAAACAGCTCGGCGACTGACTTGTTCATCCTGTGCATGTTATAGTTCAACACGAAGCTCTTGTAGCTAGGTGGCAATGATTGAAGAACTCTGTCAGTGATAGCCTCTGGCGGAAGGGGCATCCCCAATTCAGCCAGTCGGGTGGAGTACCCAGACATTCTGAGTACATGATCACTGATAGACCCGTTCTCCTCCATCTTGCAAGCATAGAACTTATCGGAGATCTCATATCTCTCGATCCGGGCATTCTTCTGAAAGATAAACTTCAACTCCTGGAACATCTCATATGCTCCATGACGTTCAAAACGTCTTTGAAGTCCCGGTTCTAAGCCATACAATATTGCACATTGAACTATTGAGTAATCTTCAGAACGAGCCTGCCAGGCGTTCACAATGTCTAGAGACTCAACTGGAGCGGGTGGATCACCAAGCGGTGCATCAAGGACATAAGCCTTCTGGGAAGCCATAAGGATAATCCTTAGATTACGGGCCCAGTCCACAAAGTTACTTCCATCATCTTTCAACTTAGCTTTCTCTAGGAACGCATTAAAATTCAGGGGTGCTACTGCGCGAGCCATGATCTACAACATAAATATAGCAAAGACAACATAAACTATTGTTCTAGATAATGAGTTTAGTTAATCATATTACTTAAAAACTCCCACTCAAATTGACATCCCTCCGATCATTCGAGTGTAACATG
Organism: Elymus sibiricus; assembly: GCA_039707655.1. Classification (NCBI taxonomy): domain Eukaryota; kingdom Viridiplantae; phylum Streptophyta; class Magnoliopsida; order Poales; family Poaceae; genus Elymus; species Elymus sibiricus. Next base: position 337,661,424 of record CM077666.1, read on the forward strand.
ATCCAAATCCACCAACTCAAGTCCGATCATCACGTGAGTTGAGGTGGTTTCAATGGTGAACATCTTCATGTTGATCATATCTACTATATGACTCATGTTCGCCCTTTCGGTCTCTTGTGTTCCGAGGCCATGTCTGTAAATGCTAGGCTCGTCAAGTTTAACCCGAGTGTTCTGCACGTGCAACATGGCTTACACCCGTTGTATGTGAACGTAGAGTCTATCACACCCGATCATCACGGCGTGTCTCGAAACGACGAACTTTCGCAACGGTGCACACTTGGGGAGAACACAATTTATCTTGAAATTTAAGTGAGGGATCACCTTATAATGCTACCGTTGTCCTAAGCAAAATAAGATGCATAAAAGGATTAACATCACATGCAATTCATAAGTGACATGATATGGCCATGAACTTGTGCTTTTGATCTCCATCTCCAAAGCACCGGCATGATCTTCATCGTCACCGGCATGACACCATGATCTCCATCATCTTGATCTCCATCAACGTGTCGCCATGAGGTTGTCGCGCCGACTGTTGCTTCCACGACTATTGCTAACTCATAGCGATAAAGTAAAGCAAAACGGCGAAAATAATTAAAGACAACTCTATGGCTCCTGCCAGTTGCCGTACTCATCGACATGCAAGTCGTGATATTCTATAAAACACATGATCATCTCATACATCACATATATCTCATCATGTAATTGGCCATATCACATCACAACATACCCTGCAAAAACAAGTTAGACGTCCTCTAATTGTTGTTGCAAATTTTACGTGGCTGCTACGGGTTTGCAAGAACCGTTCTTACCTACGCAAAACCACAACGTGGTGTAGTGATTGCTTTTTGATCTTCTAAAAGAACCCTCTTCATTGAAATCGATTCAACTAAAGTGAGAGAGACAGACACCCGCTAGCCATCTTTATGCAACGAAGTTACATGTTAGTTGAAGGAACCTGTCTCGCGTAAGCGTACGCGTAATGTCGGTCCGGGCCGCTTCATCTCACAATACCGCCGAATCAAATATCAACTAGTAACGGCATGCAATATGTATACACCCACGCCCACAACTCGTTTGTGTTCTACTCGAGATCTCATCTACGCATAGACCTAGCTCAGATGCCACTGTTGGGGAACGTTGCATGGGAAACAAAAAATTTCCTACGCACACACAAGATCTATCCATGGTGATGAGCATCTACGAGAGGGAGAGTGAATCTACATACCCTTGTAGATCGCTAAGCGGAAGCGTTAAGAAACGCGGTTGATGTAGTCGAACGTCTCCGCGATCCAAATCGCAAGTCGTCCCTCGATCCGATAACAAACTAGTGCCGAACGGACGGCACCTCCGCGTTCAACACACGTACGGCTTGATGACGCCTTCACCTCCTCGATCCAGCAAGCGATGGTGAAGTAGTAGATGAGTTCCGGCAGCACGACGGCGTGGTGATGATGGTGAGGAACAATCTCTGCAGGGCTTCACCAAGCACTACGGAGATTGTGACGGGAGAACTAGAGGGTTAGGGTTGCCGACACACGGCTTGGGAAATCTTGATGTATCCCGTGTGCTAGCCCTGCCCCTCTATTTATATGTTGAGCCTTGGGGTCTAAACTTGGAGTAAAAGCCTTCTCCAAGTCGGTTTTGCCCGCACAAGGTCGGTTTGGCCCGCAGGGAAAGAGTCCAACTCGGATCCCTGCAGTACCGCGCACAAGCGGTAGTACCGCTTACGATAAGCGGTAGTACCGCCCGTAGCGGTAGTACCGCTTACGATAAGCGGTAGTACCGCCCGTAGCGGTAGTACCGCTTACGACAAGCGGTAGTACCGCCCCAGACGCCAGCAAAACTTCCTTTCGCACCTTGCCTAAGCCTCGTGGGCTTTACCCCTTGGCCCAAATAAAGTGTTCTCGTATCCGAACATTTCGGGAAACATCCGGAACCTCTTCGGGTGAATTCCGGAACCCTTCCGGAAACCAAAACACTATTATCACATATATCAATTTTTACCTCCGGACTATTCCGGAGATCCTCGTCATATCCCGGATCTTATCCGGGACTCCGAACAACCTTCGGTCACCAACAAAATAACTCAACTATACTAATCGTCACCAAACGTTAAGTGTGTAGACCCTGCGGGTTCCAGAACTATGTAGACATGACCGAGACACCTCTACGATCAATAACCAATAGCGGGAACTGGATGCCCATATTGGCTCCTACATATTCTACGAAGATCTTTATCGGTCGAACCTCTATGTCAAGGATTCAGTTAATCCCGTATACTGTTCCCTTTGTTCTTCGGTATGTTACTTGCCCGAGATTCGATCGTCGGTATCTGTATACCTAGGAGGATGACCGATCAATGGGGGACATCATCTTCAAGCTCAATGAACGAATCGACTATCTCCAAGGCCAAATCTATGATCTTCAAAATCAAAATTATGAGTATGCGGCAAGATTCAAAGGTATGAGTTTAGCTGCAAGTTTCAGGACACCGGAGACTCGTTAATCTTTCTATGATGGGGAACCTATGCCATGGAAGCCGGAGGATAAGCCCACCACTTCATCACCACCACCATCACCGAAGAAGGAGACTTGAGCACATGGGTATGGGCACTCCCCTTGGCTTGTGCCAAGCTTGGGGGAGGTGCCCCGGTATCGTATCACCATCACTTTTATTATATTTACCTATTTTTAGTTCGATCCTTAGTTATTTTGTGATCTAGTTGAATAAAAGTTTAGTATGATCTATTTTCGAGTGTTAGCTTTGTGATCTATCTATCTATCTATGTAATCGAGTTGAGAGTTATATAATAATGAGTAGTTTGAGTTTTTGCTTCTTTACTTCCATGTTCCAATCCCAGCAATGAAAATAATGAAAAAGATCATATGCTAATCTTATGGAAAGTAATGACATTACATAAAGAAGAGTATAAGTGGTAAAATTTATTGGAAGTTAACAAACATAGCATTAGTCAATGATGCAATTCATGAAAAAGTTAATAAGGGAAGAGAAGATTCACATGCAAATATACTATCTTGGACATCTTTTATGATTGTGAGCCCCCATTAAGTATTTTATGCCAAATTGTTGATCTTGGACAAGGAAGACAACGTAATGAATTATGTTTGTTCATATTCACATAGAAGTTATATTGTTATAGATCCTCCAACATGTGGTGCTTGCCCAATATCTTTGCTAGCCAAAAATCCGCACCAAGTAGAGATACTACTTGTGCATCCAACAACAAAAAGCGCATGACAACCTCTGCTTCCCTCTGCGAAGGGCCTATCCTTTACTTTTATGTATTTACTTTTCATGCAAGAGTCAATAGTGTTATCCTCTATTTCCTTTTTATTTTTCTCTTTTGTAAGCATCATGTGGTGGGGAAAGATCTAGGCATATATATCCAGTTGGATATGAGAGATCATGAGTTATTATTGTTGACATCACCCTTGAGGTGAATAAGTTGGGAGGCGAAATCACAAGCCCCTATCGTTCTATGTGTCTGGCTGAAACTTTTTGCTCCATATATATGTCATGAGTGTTAGCAATCATAGAATACTAAATGATGGTTGAGTATGTGGACTTGCTAAATAGCTCCTACATGAGACCCTTCCTGAAAATATGATGAATTGCAATTGCCTTGTTGACTGAGAATATAGTTTGTTAGTTTTCAAGAAAGTTTATGCCTTATACTCCATTGTTGTGATGAATTGTTACTTGCTCATGAGAAGTTTATGAGAATAAATATTGCTATTATAATAATGATCATGATGCTACTATGTCCGTATTTTGTTTTTATCGACACCTCTCTCTCTCTCTAAACATGTGGACATGATTATCGATATCGGCTTTCGCTTGAGGACAAGCGAGGTCCAAGCTTGGGGGAGTTGATACGTCCATTTTGCATCATATTTTGCTACTATTATTTCTAGTGTTTTTGATCAATATAACACTTTGTGGAGCAATTCTAATGCCTTTTCTCTCTTAATATGCAAGATTCACACAAAGAGGGAGATTGCAGGCAGCTGGAATTCTGGACCTGAAAAAGCTATGTCGGAGATACCTATTCTGCACATCTCCAAATGAGCTGAAATTTCACGGAGAATTATTTTGGAATATATAAAAAATACTGGAATCATGAAGTACCAGAGGGGGCCACCCAGGTGCCCACAAGGCACCAGCGCGCGCCACCCCCCCCCCCCCCCCAGGCGCGCCCTGGTACCTCGTGGGGCCCCTGGCAGTCCTCTGGCCCCCATTTTCTGGTATATAAGTCATTTTGCCCTAGAAAAAATAGAGAGAAGACTTTTGGGACGGTGCGCCAACGTCTCGAGGCGGAACTTGGGCAGGAGCACTTTTGCTCTCCGGCGGAGAGATTCTGCCGGGGATACTTCCCTCCGGGAGGGGGAAATCGTCGCCATCGACATCACCAGTGATCCTCTCATCGTGGGAGGACTAATCTTCATCAACATCTTCACCAGCACCATCTCATCTCAAACCCTAGTTCATCTCTTGTATTCAATCTTTGTCTCAAAACCTCAGATTGGTACCTGTGGGTTGCTAGTAGTGTTGATTACATCTTGTAGTTGATGCTAGTTGGTTTATTTGGTGGAAGATTATATGTTCAGATCTATTATGCTATTCAATACCTCTCTGATCTTGGATATGAACATGATTTGTGAGTAGTTACTTTTGTTCTTGAGGACATGGGAGAAGTCTTGTCATAAGTAATCATGTGAATTTGGTATTCATTCGATATTTTGATGATGTGTATGCTGTTGTTTCCCTTAGTGGTGTCGTGTGAACGTCGACTACATGACACTTCACCATCTTTGGGCCTAAGGGAATGCATTGTGGAGTAGTAATTAGATGATGGGTTGCTAGAGTGACAGAAGCTTAAATCCTAGTTTATGCGCTATTCCGTAAGGGGCTGATTTGGATCCATATGTTTAATGCTATGGTTAGAGTTATCTTAATTCTTCTTTCGTAGTTGCGGATGCTTGCGAGAGGGGGTAATCATAAGTGGGAGGCTTGTTCAAGTAAGAATAGCACCCAAGCACTGGTCCACCCACATATCAAATTATCAAAGTAGCGAACGCGAATCAAACAAACATGATGAAAGTGACTAGATGAAATTCCCATGTGTCCTCGTGAACGCTTTACTTACTATAAGAGATCATTTCGGTTTGTCCTTTGCTACAAAAAGGATTGGGCCAACTTGCTGCACTCTTTGTTACTATTGCTACTTGTCACTTATTACAAATTATCTTGCTATCACACTACTCGTTACCGATAATTTCAGTGCTTGCAGAAAATACCTTGCTGAAAACCGCTGTTCATTTCCTTCTGCTCCTCATTGGGTTCGACACTCTTACTTATCGAAAGGACTACAATTGATCCCCTATACTTCTGGGTCATCACACATGCGTGCACCCGCCGCACCGCCCCCCCCCCCCTCTCCTGCGATTGACAGCAGCAATACAGGAGCTCGCCAGGAGGTGTATAAGAGCGTCCCCGACCCCGAGGACGAACCCTAGTCCTCCCAGTACTCCCCGTCGAATTGCCCCTTTTGATTCATCCGTCACCCGCGACCCACCGTCGCAGTGCCGCCGTCGTCTGCGAGGCCAGGAGCTTCCCCGAGCCCCAAGGAGTTGTCCAGAAGCTGCGCCGCCTTCTCCTGCTTCATCTACGCCGAACACCTTGAGCTGGATCGCCGAGAATCGCCGCCATCGACCCGTCTTCCCCAATAGCGGCCACCGGAGCTCCGCCGCTCGGTCTGCACCGCCTCGACCGCCCCCGACCCTTCTGAGCACGCCAACAGCTTTGGGGTGAGCTCTCACAGCTTCTCCCCCTCTCCGTTGGCTCGTGTGCATCCCGTAGGCTCGATCCCCTCGAGTTCTTGCTCCGGTCGCCGCTCACCATCATCATTGCCGTCTCCTTAAGCCGTCCCCACATGAACCAGTGGCACCAGTGGACGCGCAACTGTCGGAAGTCGGGCTCCGGGGACCCAAAGGTTCGAACACTGGGGTGAGCTTGTTCTACCACTTCGTCTCCTACCACGGCTAAGCGACGGCGAGGCTATGGCGAGAGCGCGCTAGCGAGGGACAGACCGTGGACTCAGCGGTTTACCCAGGTTCGGGCCACCTTGCGGTGTAAGACCCTACTCCTGCTTGGTTGGTATTGCTCTGGTGCGAGAGAGAGAGTACAGGGTCGAGGGCGATGGGAACCGGAGTCCCCTCTACAATGGCTGCTCTGCCCCCCTTATACCCGCATCGGTCCTCTTCCCCCTTGAAACTTAGGCGGGAAGGGCTGCCACATTTGGCGGGTTTTGAAAGGGGACAGGCGCTCAGGCTATCCTGACTAAAGGCGGTCTTCGCCTGCCAAAGCGTGATCCATGACGCGCCGGTGGGCTCGGTGATGACCTCCGCCCTGCGCGCCCGCCGTCTTGGTCTTCCTTCGCCGATCGGGCAACCTTTGGGGTTGCTTTGGGGAGTAGATATCTGGCCCTGCTCCATTAACACAAAAGAGGAAACCATCTTCATCCGCACCTGCTGGAGCAGCCTCTGTCGCCGCTCGTCACCGCGCGCGTCACCCACGTGATGGGCCCCAGACCGCGCGGCTCCGCTGAACGGCCTTCGTCTCATGCGCCCTCGGGAGGGAGCCTCCGGAGGCCACCTCAGAAGGTCGCTTCGCGAGAGGACCTCGCGAGGCCGCTGGTGGAGGTGCTGAGCCTTGCTCGCCCGTTCCCTGAGGAGCGGGCCTCGGGAGGCCAAGGCCTCATGAGGAGCCCTGGTGAGGTGCTTGGTGATGATGGCCTGCTGGGCCCATGCCAGGCGTTGCGCCCTGGGCCAAAGGCAGACGGGCCTAGATACCCCGGGTTCCATGGGCCCGACAGTAGCCCCCGGGCCTGCGGCGCGCACGTTCCCGCCTACAGGGGGGCGAAACGGCACGAGCCCTAACCTCCTGCGGCCAGGCGCGACGCGTGGCGCACGATGTGATTGGGGACGCCTCCACTTGTCCTACGACGCCTCGGTAACCACCCGCGCTGACATAAAGTCCGTTGCGGGTGACGCGAGACCATCATTGCCTTCCTTCTCACGTTCCATCTCCTTGCGACTTCCTTCCCGCGCACGGCTCCTTCTTCCTCTCCCAAAACTCCGCCGCCCTAAACCCTTGCTGCGCCGCCATGTCGCCCCCGGGCAGGGGGGAAGAGGCAACGGACACGGAGGTTGCGGGGGTGGCGCCGGAGCCTGCTCTGAGTAGGCCCACAATTGTCAACGCCGAGGGGCTCAGCAAGGTGCTCCCAATGACCGCAGCTGCTTCCAACGAGTGGGGGGCCACTCGCATCTGGCCAGCTTCGCGCCCGACCGCCGACCTTGACGCCACCTCTGCCGTCCTCTTCCTTCCCGCGCTCTTCGCAGGCCTGCTTCCTCCATTCTCCGATTTCTTCAATGCCGTCCTCTCCCACTACCAAGTCCATGCGCTACATCTCGATCCGAACTCCATCCTTCTCCTTTCCGCCTTTGCCTTTTTATGCGAGGCCTTCCTGGGCGTGACGCCCTCAGTGGCGCTCTTCCGCCACTTCTTCAGCCTGCGGCTGACAGCAGCGAACCAATGTTTCGGGTGCGTCTCATTCCGCATCGCCGACGAAGCGGCGGGCGACGGTATCGACATGAGGCTTACCAAGGAGGTTGAGGGCTTCTGGCGGCAATGGGTGTATGTGGACACTGCCCAATACAGCCCCCGCTACAGCTGCCCATGTCTCCGGCGGCGAGAAGCTCTGGGTGGGGGCAGGAAAGGCTCACTGACCCGAGGCTAGCTCGGGTATGGAAGAGGTTGGCCGAGCTGAGGGCCGCGAAAGTGACAGTGGTCACGGTCATGAGGGAGTTCCTCCGGCGCCGCATAGCTCCCCTCCAGCGACACTCCCGCCCGATGTGGGCTTTCACTGGCCCGGAGGACCCGATGCGGTTGAGCGCGGATGGCTTGCTGCCGGAGGTACTGAACGGGGTGCTCCATTCCCTGACCGGCGAGGAGGCGAGCGAGCCGCCCATGGACGGGCTTCCCTTGTATCGCTACAAGAACAAGGAGGCGTTGGCCGGCTCGATGCCGCGCTTTGACCAGTGGGAACCGCTTCCAGAGGGCCTCGAAGGTCCCCGGGACAACCCCTTTTTGGTGGTCCCGGGTTCAGGCGGCCGCGGCAACGCCGGGGCCTCGACTGGCACTACGGAAGGCAGAGGCGGCCTGGTTCGGCGGACCCGCTGCCGACTCGTCCGCGGGCTTGAAGATGATGATGACATCACCCTGCCTGAGGCCTCGGCCGCCGTGCCCGGCCAGGCGAAGGGCGCGGGAAGCCCCCGTGCGGCAGCTGCGAAGCTGCAGAGCCCCGGAAGTGGTGGCGAGGGCAGACCCCGCGGCCCTCCCGCGAGGAGGGCCGGTCACGAGAAGGTGCTCCAAGAAGGTGGCGGCGGAATTCCTCTGTGGCCGCTGAGGAAGAGGAGATGGTTTGCCAGGGACCAGTAAGTGCTCAGCCTCCCTTCTCCTGTGCCCGACGCATTGCGCGCGCATGAGCCCTTGTTTCTCTTCTCTTTTTCAGGACCTCCTCGAGCAAGAAGAGGAAGAAGGAGGAGAGGTCCCCCGGCCTGGCGGGGGCTTCACCGCCGGTTGCCAGGGTCAAGGGGCGTGAAGAGGGCGCCAACAGCCTCGACATCGAGGCAGGCCTCGCGAGGGCAAAGGGGCAGGAGGCCCCTCCTGAGTCACAGACGAACGCGGCTCGGGGGTCCCAAGAAGGCGAGCCTCAGGAGGCATCGTCAGGAGGCGGCTCTGCGGTTCCCGGGGCGCCAACTGCCAGGGTGGACGTGGCGGCGACAGAGGCGGAGACGCCGGTTCTCCCACCCGGCACCACCGGAGGTGGTGGCGTCGCGGGGGGCCGGCAGGACTCGCCAGCACGTGGGGCCTCTTCCGGGGGGCCACCGAGCCCGCGGGGTGCGTCGCCACGGCGGGACGAAGAGGGGGCCCCCGCGAGCTCCCCGCTCCTGACCAACGGCGCCGGGCCCCCGCGAGAGGGCGACGCTGGGGCGCACACTAGCTGGGCCCTGCAGCTTGTGAGTAGCAGCGCCGTGCTCAAGCGCGGGGCCCTGCAAGGCGCCAGGACTGCCCTTGACCAGCTGGAAGCGGACCTCCGGGCGGAAGAGGCACGCATCATCGAGGAACGCCAGCGCCTCGCGGAGAGGTGGTGCCAGCTTGACGTGGCCATTAAACAGGGCCGCCGTCGAGATGACGCCGCGCGGGAGAAGCGCGAGAAGGCCACCCAGGACGCGAAGGAAATCTTCGAGAGCGCCGTCAGGGAGGCCGATGAGGCCGACAGGCGGCGCGAGGCGGCGGAGACTCGCAGGAAGGAGCTCCAGGACCAGAACGCCTTACTGGAGCAACAATTCCAGGCACGGAGAGATGCCATCTCCGCCCTCGAAGAGGGGCTGGCGGCCCGCGAGGCGGACCTTGGCATCCGTGAGCGGAAGCTCGCGCGGTCGGCATTTGCGCAAGACTTGGAGCGCGAGCGGCTGGAGACGTTGGAGCGAGAGGTGTCCTCTGCCCAAGGCTCCTACGCCGAGCGCCTAGACAAGGCCAACGCCAATCTGGCGGCCAAGGTGGAGAAGATCCAGGAGGACACCGACAGGAGGGTCGCGCTGAGCCGCGAGGCACTTGCCAATGAGAACAGCAAGAAGCTGAAGCGACAGGAGGACCGCTTCAAGGCCAAGCGCGAGGAGTTCCAGCACGAGATCACAGGCCTCAAGGAGATGTTGGTCGAAGCCGAAAGGCGGCGGGAGACCGCGCTGAAGGCCCGGGCCGACGCCGAGGCCGAGCTGGCCTCCCTCCTGCAGCAGGTGGGGCGTGTCGCCGCGGTCGTGGAGCAGGCGCGGGACGAGGCAGCCCGAGCGCGGGGGCGGCAACTCCAGCGCTCTAAGATGTTCCGTGCCCTCGAGGTCTGGGCCCGCCGCGTCTTGGGCTCCATTTGCAAGGAGGACGTCAGTAGCCCCCTCGAGACCCACAACAACAGCTACCTCGACTTCTTCACCAAGCTCGTGGAGCGGCTCGAGGTGGGCGCCAAGAAGGTGGGCGGAATCATCGAGGAGAGCCGTGATCTCCACACTCAGGCCGCCACGCGCAACTTCAGCCATCTTCTCGACACCGACCCCAATTTTGACTTCGGCAAGGTGATAGCCCCCGTCCCGAAGGAGGTCCGCGACACCCTTGGGAAGGTGGTGGAGGATCATGTGGACGCCTTGCACGAGCACTTCGCCCCTGGCAGTAGCGAGAGCTCAAGCGGAGTCGACGGAAGTGAAGATGATGGTGGCAACAGCGGTGAAGGCGACGCGCCATCTTAGGCCTTTCCCCATATCCTGCGTATAGTTGATCGTGACCCTGTGGGGGCGTGAGGACAATGCTTTTATATTTCAAGTACTTTGTTTCTGGTTGTATTGAATGCATGTGCCCTTGTAACGCTTTCTCTTGAGGCCTGTTTTGCTCCTTTTGCCCACCATGATGCTCTTCGTCGTCAGGACCCAGCCCCCGAGCGGGCCTCAGCCGCCGTTGGTATGTCCGGTCGTGGTGCTTGGACAAGGCCAGGAGGTGAGGGGCAGCGGAAGCTGGTTAGGGTTCCTGAGGCGCGATGCTTAGGGGGCCCTCTTTTGACGCGCAAGCGGCTTGCACCAAGAGAAACGCTGGCGCTTGTGAGGCTGCCGGAGGGGAAGGCTTAAGAGACAGAGAGGGCGGCTCGCGAGGCGGGAGACTTAGCTCTGTACAGGGTAGTGTCCGGGGGGCCATCTCTTGTAGGGTACGCCTCGTGAGGGTTTCGTTCGCGAGATCCCCTGCTGAGACGGCCGCCGAGGGCTCGCTCCCGAGGCGGGGCCCGCTGGCTTCTTGAGGCCCTGAGGGGGCCACCTTGCGAGGTATCCTCGCCAGGCGTTCCAGGGAACCTGCCCCTGAGATGACTGCACGCAGAGTGCTTGATGACAGGGGAGCAGCATGCGCTCATCGATTCGCTCATGGGCATTACGCGAGGAGACAAGACACCAAGAACCTTGGTGGGGTGGCGTGCATGGGAGCAGGCCCGCGAGCCAGAGCCCGGTTGCTCGGGTTTTTCAGCGCTGCTGGGACTGACCCGAGCGCAGACACCGTGTCCAGCCCCCACTTGCGTGAGGCTCATGAGGGAGGTCATGAGCGTGTGAGGCTCGTGAGGCAAAAACGAAATGCCATGTGAGGAACAGAATTTTACTGAAGTAAAATAGCAGCCCATTACCTCACAAAAACAAGATGCGGCTGCCGTGTCTCGCACGGGTCAGTTTGAGGTTGGTGCAGCCCGTGGGGCGCCCTCAATTGATCGTTCCACCAGCGCGGAGCATGGGGTTTCCACAGGGGTGTGGGTATGATCGCGGGTCGATCGTTCCGCCAGCGCGGAGCATGGGGCTTCCACTTGGGCATGGGCGGGAGCTCTCGCGGGCCCATCAGGCGAACGCAATGAGAGGCTCCAGGGCATGTACAGCCCCATTTCGTTCGTACACGTGAGAGTCACGGGTAGAACTTGCGGAGGTGTTGGATGTTCCGGCCGTTAGGCACAGGAACTCCGTCCTCCGTCTCCAGCCGGGCTGAGCCGGGCCTGGAGACATGAGCAACCCTGAAAGGGCCTTCCCACATTGGTGACAGTTTGTGGGGCCCCCCTCTCCGGAGAGGATTCTGCGCAGGACGAGGTCGCGGACTTCGAGAGTGCGAGGGCGATGGAGGCCGCGGCTGTGGGAGCGGCGCGAGGCCTGCTGGTACCTCGCGGCATGAACCGCGGCCTGGCGGCGGTCCGCCTCGAGGCGCAGCAGATCGGTCTCCCACGAGCCATCCTGACGCACCTTGTCAAAGGCAAGGGCTCACGGGGAGCCGTGCTTTAGCTCCAGTGGGAGGACCGCCTCAGCGCCGTGGATGAGGAAGAAGGGTCTCGCCGGCAAGCTTGCTTGCCGTCGTGCGGGCGGACCACAGCACGGACTGGAGCTCGTCGAGCCAGCCCCTGCCGCTCGCGAGCCACAGCTCGTGAGGAGTTCACACAGCTCGCAAGGCGTGCTCACGAGGCTCGGCGTTTGAAGTGTCTTCATTTCGCGAGGCCGACTCGAGAGGCCGCCTGCGAGGTCCTCGCGTAGCTCGCCTCCTGAGGGGCTGCATGTCGACAAATTCATGATGGGGGAAGCGGCACGCGCTCGCTAACTCGCCCGTGGCCGTTGCGTGAGGAGATAAGGCACCATGGACCTTGGTGAGGTGGCGTGCAAGGGAGCAGGCCCGCGAGCCAAAGCTCAGTCGCTTGGATTTTGACGGCACTACAGTGACGGACCCGCGCACAGACACCGTGCCTAGCCCCGCTCATGGAATCGGCCAGGGGAGGGGTCGCGAGCGTGTGGCGCTCTCTGGTCGGCATCGAACTTAACAGGCAATTAAGCAGGTAACATAACTCATCAAGGTAAAATCAGCAAAATTCGTTACACAACCAAAAGGATAGGGGTTAGGCTGCCGCGTCTGGCACGGATCAGCTCGAGGTTGGTGCAGCCCGTGGGGCGCCCTCAGCCGCATTTAAACAAAATCACCTGGGCAGAAGGGTTCTGGGAGCGAGGCGTGGGAGGCGCGGCAAGAAGGAGTGTGGGTTGCGCAGGGCGACGGATCGAGCGCACTTGGCAGGACCGCATTGGGGCGACGTCAGGCCGCTTGGCGAGGCGCACCCAGGGAGTCCGCTCCTCCGGGGCCAGGGGCTCACGAGGCCCTGGGGGCTCGCAAGGAGCAGGAGGCTCACGAGGCTCTGGCACGAAGGGCGCCAGCCTCTGGAAAGAGGCGCCACCGTTCCTCAGCCCGAAAGGCATGCGCATGCCACCGACGGTGGGGCTAACGCCCTGGCCAATCCGAGGCAGCTGGAAGGGATCCTGAGGGCAGAACTTGTTGAGGCTGGTGAAGTCAACGCACATGCGCTCCTTGCCGCCCTTCTTGGGAACGACGACTGGGTTGGCGAGCCATTCGGGATGGCGCACCTCGTGAATGACCCCAGCTTCCTGGAGCTTCTGAACGTCCTTGACGATGAAATCTTGCTTCTCTGGCGCTTGGCGTCGTGCTTTCTGCTTGACGGGGCGTGCATTGGGGCACACCGCTAAGTGGTGCTCGATCACCTCCCTCGGCACACCGGACAAGTCAGATGCTTTCCAGGCGAAAACATCCGAGTTTGCCTGAAGGAAGGTGACGAGCGTGCTTTCCTATGCAGGAGGGAGGCCTGTGCCGATGGAGAAGGCAGGGCCGGAGCCGCTGCCGTCCACCGACACCTTCTTCGTCTCGGTGCGGTCTTGAGAGAACAGCTGCTTCTTCTTCGCGGGCGCGGCCTCAGGGGGCTCGGCCACGTCCTTGTCGGCCGGGTGCGTGACCGCAGCGGCCTTGTAGGCACGCTCGAGGGTGCTGGCCACGTCCTTCTCGTCACAAGTGACGGTGATGATGCCCCTGCAGCCAGGCATCTTGAGGACGTTGTAGGCATGATGGGTGGCCGCCATGAACTTGGTGAGAGCTGGGTAGCCCAAGATGGCGTTGTAAGGCAGGCCGATGTGCGCGACGTCGAAGTCGATAAGCTCGGTGTGGTAGTTCTTGCGGATGCCGAAGGTGACGGGGAGGTGTACTTGCCCCAGAGGGATGGTGGAGCCATCGGTCACTCCGGAGAAGGCCCTGGTCGGCATCAGCTGGTCGTAGGGCACCTGGAGCGTCTCGAAGGTCTTGATGGAGATCACGTTGAGGCTGGCGCCCCCGTCGATGAGGGTCTTGGTGACCGCAACGTTGCTGATGGTGGGGGTGCACAGCATGGGGAGCGCGACTGCGGAGTCGAAGGTGATGGCATACTGCGACCACTTGAGGGGTCACGCGGCCTCGGGCCTTGGGAGGGCGGCATACACCTCGCGAGAGAGCTGCTTGAAGTGACGGATGGACGCGGGGGCTTGGGACCCGCCAAGGATGTAGGCGACTGCGCGAGGCTCCTGGTAGCCCCCAGCGCCCTCATCAGGCCGGTTGACGTCGCTCCTCCGGGGTGGCGGCGGCAGCGGCGGAAGAGCGGCATTGCCCTGAGGGTCTACCTCACGAGGCTGGTCACGCCAGACGGCCTCATGAGGCTAGTCGCGCCAACCCTGGCGGAAGTTGCCGCTGCCGTTGCGGCTGTCCCAACGGTTGCTGCCGCGGCCACCTCCACGGCCGGCGCCGCGGCCATTGCGGTCGTCTCGGCGGCTTTGGCGCTTGTCGCGGAGCAGATTGAGCTCCTGGCGGTCTTCGGTGCTATGGGAGCGCACGTTGTGGAAGGCGCAGAGCGGCCGACCGTCCTTCCTGGGCTCGTCGCGGTCACGGCTGCGCTTCTGCTCGGGCTCCGCCGCGAGCACAGCTGGGCCCTTGCGCTTGACATCCTTGCTCTTGGCCTTGGCGGCGTCGAGTGCCGCGTCGGGGTTGTTGTGGATGAAGAGGCGGCCTTCCTCAGCCTTGGCGCACTTGTCGGCGAGATCGAGCAGCTCTACCACGGAGTCGAGCTCACCGTTGACGGCGAGCTTCTTGCGCATCTTGACGTCCATGACGCCGGTGCAGAATGCAGAGATGACGGCCGCGTCGGAGGCGCGCGGGATCTTGTTGCGCACCTGGCTGAAGCGCAGGATGTACTTGCGGGGGGTCTCGTCCGGGCGCTGCCGCACATGCTGCAGGTCGTTGATGGTGAGGGAGCGGTCCTGTGTGCCCTTGAAGTTGGTGACAAACTGGCTGCAGAGCTCGGCTCATGAAGAGATGGACGCCTCGGGGAGGTTCATGAGCCAGGAGCGCGGGCCGTCCTTGAGGGCCATGGGGAACCAGTTTGCCATGACCTTGTCGTCGCCGTTCGCCGCCTCGACACTCAGCGCGTAGAGCTGAAGGAACTCCGCGGGGTTGGGGGTGTCATCGTAGCGTGGAGGCAGCTCAGGCTTGAACTTCGCGGGCCAGACCACGCGACGCAGCTCGCGAGTGAAGGCACAGCAGCCCAAGCCACTTGAGGGGATGCCGCCAGCGAGGGCGGCGCGGTTTTGACGCCCAGCCGCCGCAACGTCTTGAACGGCCTGGTCCTGGCGCCGGCGCTGCCTCTCGAGGAGCACACGCGCATCAGGGGGCGCGCGGCGAATGATCTGGCAGCTGGCCTCGTATCGGTCCGTCGAGGACGAGACGCGGGACGGCTCGCGAGCCCGCGCGCCGCGCTGAGGCCCATCGTGCTCGTCGCGCAGAGGAGGCGGCGGGGGAGCGCCATGTGCCAGGTCCCCAGCGCGAGACGGCGAAGGGCGAAGCGAGGGGGAAGACGCTGGAGCGTCCCCAGCGGCGTTGACGAGCGCGGTGATGCGACCTAGCCAGGCGTCGTAGCCGGCGTTAGCTGGACGGTAACGGAGCAGCTCGCGCGCCATGAGCAGCGCAACCTGCGGGTTCGGCGGCCCGCGGTGGGTGAGGGAGGAGGCAGTGGCGGTGTGGCCGTTCGCCTGCACGGAGGGGTGCAGGGAGGAGTCCTGCTGCTCGCGGGCAGCGGGGTCGGTGGCGGTAGCAGCCTCGGCATTGGGGCGGCGGCGGTTGCCGCGGGCCACTGGCTCCGTCTGAGCCACGCGGCCAGCCCTGCGCTCGGCGCGCTCGCGACGTGCGTCGGCCATGGGGTTGGTGGAGCAGAGGGCGGAGCGGAAGAACAGTAGCGCACCCCTACCTGGCGCGCCAAATGTCGGAAGTCGGGCTCCGGGGACCCAAAGGTTCGAACACTGGGGTGAGCTCGTTCTACCACTTCGTCTCCTACCACGGCTAAGCGACGGCGAGGCTACGGCGAGAGCGCGCTAGCGAGGGACAGACCGTGGACTCAGTGGTTTACCCAGGTTCGGGCCACCTTGCGGTGTAAGACCCTACTCCTGCTTGATTGGTATTGCTCTGGTGCGAGAGAGAGAGTACAGGGTCGAGGGCGATGGGAACCGGAGTCCCCTCTACAATGGCTGCTCTGCCCCCCTTATACCCGCATTGGTCCTCTTCCCCCTTGAAACTTAGGGGGGGAAGGGCTGCCACACTTGGCGGGTTTTGAAAGGGGACAGGCGCTCAGGCTATCCTGACTAAAGGCGGTCTTCCCCTGCCAAAGCGTGATCATGACACGCCGGTGGGCTCGGTGATGACCTCCGCCCTGCGCGCCCGCCGTCTTGGTCTTCCTTTGCCGATCGGGCAACCTTTGGGGTTGCTTTGGGGAGTAGATATCTGGCCCTGCTCCCTTAACACAAAAGAGGAAACCATCTTCATCCGCGCCTGCTAGCGCGGCCTCTGTCGCCGCTCGTCGCCGCGTGCGTCACCCACGTGATGGGCCCCAGACCGCGTGGCTCCGCTGAACGGCCTTCGTCTCATGCGCCCTCAGGAGGGGGCCTCGGGAGGCCACCTCAGGAGGTCGCCTCGCGAGAGGACCTCACGAGGCCGCTGGTGGAGGTGCTGAGCCTTGCTCGCCCGTTCCCTGAGGAGGGGGCCTCGGGAGGCCAAGGCCTCATGAGGAGCCCTGGTGAGGTGCTTGGTGATGATGGCCTGCTGGGCCCACGCCATGCGTTGCGCCCTGGGCCAAAGGCAGACGGGCCTGGATACCCCGGGTTCCATGGGCCCGACAGCGACGTCTTGTGTGTCCGATCCATGCCCTCCGCCGTTAGAATGGTCGTCAGGGCAGCGGTTCCAACCATCGCCGCCGCCCCTGTAGCTCGTCGCCGGCACGCGCGAGCGCGTTGAACCGGCCTCTGTTTCGCTAAATAGTGGGCCCCAGGCCATTAGATTAGCTCTAATCACGTTTTAGTGCTAAGCACTCGCTGACATGCGGGTCCCATCGCAAATAACCCTTCGGATTAAAATTATGACACTGACGTGTGGGGTCCCTCAACTGTAGCAACTACTTAACTCTAATTAATCCCTTTTGACACTGATTGGTGGACCCCATTTGCTAATTAGCCCTATCTAATTAGAACTAATGCCCACTGTCACTGACAGGTGGTCCCCACCTGTCAGTTTGACTGGTCAACGTTGACCTATTGACCTGCTGAGTCAGCAACCCCTGGCCCACCTGTAAGCCTCTCTAGCTGTGTACACAGTGGGTAAACATAGCATTTTCAATTTAATTTTCAAATTAATATATATTTCCAGAAATTTCAGAAAAACATTTAAACTTCGATAATTCATAGAAAATAAACCGTAAGTCCGATGAAAATGTTTTATATATGAAAAACGTTCAGAAAAATGAGACGAATCCGTTGGTGCCCTCCATGTAGCTGTCACATGCCTCTAACCCTGCAAACGTGGAACCTTCCCCTCCGGTTGATATGTCTGACAGATTCCTAAAACCGGGAAAATATCCCCAGATATTTTCCCGCTCCGTCTGTAACGTGTAGCACTATGTTAGATCACCCCCAGCACAGCATATTGCCATGCCATGCATCTGTGTTGCTTTTGTTTGCTTTTTATTTATTGTTTCTTCCCCCTCTTCTCTCCTGTAGACCCCGAGACCGACGCTGCTCCTGAGTACGACTCCATTGTCGACGACCCCTCTTTCACTGCAGAGCTTCCAGGCAAGCAAACCCCCCCTTGATCATTCCTATGTCGCCCATTCCTTCTCTCCCATGCTTGCATTAGATTTTGCTACTGTAATTGATTGCACCTATTCTGATGCATAGCTTGTTTTTATAACTGTTGTTGGTACCTTACCTGCTATCCTAAATGATTAGCCTAGGTTGGTTAGTGATCCATCAGTGGCCCCGCCCCCTTGTCCATGTTGACATGCTTTGCTTCTGGATGTTTCGATCAGTGTGATCGATGTGCAGAGACCGACACATCACCGCACACCCCCTATGTTGTACGACTCTGCAGAGCTAGTATCGAGTGCCGAGGGTGATACCTCCTACATCACTCCTGATGATATCTCTGTAGCCTAGATAGTCAGTTGTGGGTTACCGAGGGTGATTCCTCTTTCACCACCTCCGATGATGCCTCTGTCTTGCAACCCCTTCAAGTGTGAACCCATCGAGGGTGATTCCTCCAAGTTCACCTTGACGGATACATCTAGTGGGAATCCATCGAGGGTGATTCCTCGGGTTCCCCCTTGATGTGACGGACACACGGATACCTAGACTTATATCTCAGTCCCTGTTTAAAGCCGGGTCGACCCCGCGGGGTACCCGTGAGAGATGTGGAGTCGGGTTGACCGAGAGAGTACCCGTGAGATAATTACGTGGCACGGCCGGGCATTCCTGGCCCTTGCCGTAAGCCCACGAGACGGGGCAACGGGGCCATAGATTGTGGATCGCTGCTCGTTTCCGCGAGCTCCCAACACACTAATGGGTTAGGATATGTAATCTAAGTAGGCCTCTGGCCTTTACACACTAACCACCACACGGGAATAGTATGGGCACTCAGTGTCGTATGTATCAGCCGAAGCTCTCCAGACGCCAGCAGTTGAGCGGCGCGCGCCGGGTTGGACGGGAACCGCCTGCGCTTGTATTAAGGGGGTGGGTCTGCTCCCGGCCGCGTATGCAACGCACAGGAGTACAAAGGGCGATGGGCCCAAGACCCCTGAGCGCTTAGGATGTAGACCGGCGTGCTGGCCTCTCTGTTGAGCCTAGGTAGGACTACGGCGTATCGATCAGCCGAGGCCGGGCATGACCCGAGTAAGTGTGTCCGGCCAGAGTTAATCAAGCGTGTTGGGTAAGTTGGTGCACCCCTGCAGGGAAGTATATCTATTCGAATAGCCGTGTCCACGGTAACGGACGCTCAGAGAGTATCCCAATCTACTACAACTAGAACTGGATAATTGTGATCTTTAATAATATGTTAGCTCTGGGATTGCTTTCTCGCAGGGAGTCGAGGAAGGATCTCTGGGCATTGCTACTATTACTTATTACTTTATGTTATGATGCTAATCTGCACTCTTCTAATGCTGCAAGATGCTGCAAGATGCTAGTCTTCGATAGGCTAGGCCTTCCCTCTATTCTGGCATTTCTGCAGTCCAGTCCACAGATACAGCCCCTTTCATTTGATACTGATGCATACTTAGCATAGATCTGATGTAAGTCTTGTGAGTACTTTGGATGAGTACTCACGGTTGCTTTGCTACCTCTTTTTCCCCATACCGGATTGCTGCGATCAGATGACGGAGCCCCGGAGCCAGCCGATTCCGCCGACGACTACTACCACCCCGATGGTGACTTCTACTACATGGAGACCGGTGCCATCTACACTCACAACATTAGCTGGTCAGTATTAACAGTAAGCTATATGCATGCCATGCAACACCCAAGTGCACAATCAAGTCTCAAATCAGTACCGAGACTAAGACTACCGTTTTCTAATGCGTCGGCTATCTAGGGCATCCTACAGTTAGCGCGGCTCTGATACCAAGCGTTGTGGCACCCCGGCTTAGAGCAACCGGTTTACCTTGCATTGCCAGCCCAGAGATCAAGTCTTCTGGCAATACACAACAACTTGGTACAGAAAACAAACGCTTTATTGATCTCTTAGCGGAAACATGGGTTTACATATTACATGATGAGCGAGGCCAAGCGGCACACACGGTGCGGCTACACTTATATACATTATTTAGTAGACATGGCAGGGGCCTCGATGATAAGGGAACTTCAAAGCGACAGCGGAACGACGGGGTAGCGGAAATCCATTCCACAGGGACACTGCTGGGACACGGCCTAGAGCGCGACATACTGCTCGACATCCACACCATGCACGGCTTCTCCTGCATCTGGCATGATAAGCCATGTGAGTACTTTGAATGTACTCGTAGGCTCACAGCAAACAAAACAAGTGCGACAAGCAATAACAAGGCATTTAACAGGTTGAATGCATGAGCATGATACTATCAACATGAAGTGTGCGTGAAACATTGCCATGGTCCCTAGGACCAACTTACCATCTTGGGGTTACCGCGTAACCACCGTTCACAACTTACCACCGTGAGCCTTACTTGATCACGAACATTACTTTCATAGTGGTCCTCACTCGATCACCACTTCTACATGTGCCATCTTGTGAATCTTAGTGTGCAAGTCAATTATATCTGTTGACCCACGGTGTGACCTACTACGAACTGTGTCCATATCCGAGGATGCGGCTATCGATAGATTATACACTCTGCAGAGGTTAGTACACTGTACCCACACTACGGAACTCATGGCCTCGTGCTCCCATTCGGGTGGACCAACGGCATTCCGACAAAACCAATCTATTGCATGACACTCTCCCGGCCAAGCCGACAAACTCCCCTTTGGGCTATGTCCTGGGTGACCCCGGTGCCAACATGTGACACCCGCCACCTCTGTGGCTGCCACCGTCGTGGCCAAACATCAACATTGTCCCAAACGGGGACCTCGGTACCATCAAAACTCGGGTCTTCAAGGTTATGACTGCCTACCGGGCCAGGGTAGCGCCAGAGCACAACCTTTCCTCGTAGGAGGCACCGGCAAGAGGCATGACAATAGACCGCATTAGGGCCTCCCCATCCAGGCAAGTGTGGTTGCACTGGTGAGCTCGATTCGGTGGCACCATGACTCGATCAACAGCATGTTCAAGTTGGATTATTATCAAGGTTAACTAGAAAAGAAAATGATTCGAGCCATAGTGTGTGAATGGATGCACGGGTCATGATCATGAACAACGAATGCATCATGTTACCATATGAGTATATGTCATGATACCTACTGCACACTAACAAGAAATCATGTACCCTACTGTATAAAATCAACATGTCAAGGACAAAGTCTATGCAATGAGAGTTATATAATAAATTATTTTAAATGATGAATATATGATGATTTAATTCAATTAAACCAAAGTCATTGCAATGCCATCCTTGCATATGGATGTTGTGGCTTGCCTTGGTTCAGAGGAGTGTCACAAAACTCCTGGCCTTCTCCAACACAACTAGGTTCTTCTGAAAATAATTTAAATGCAAGAAGAAAATGTCACATAACACTGTTTAATGCATCAGAAATTCTCAACAGCGATAAAAATTCTGAAATTAGGCATACAGAAACTTTGGAATTTTACAAACCAGTAGCAAAAAGAATCAACTCAATTGGACTTATAGATTAAAAGTTATAGCTGGTCAAAGTTGGATTGGATCTGGTCAAAATTTGAAATAAAAAGAAAAACCAGAAACGGCCACGTCGAAGGCGTACTCGGCGAATACGCCTCCACTTATACTGCTTCGGGTGGCCAAGTGGGAGGCTGACAAGCGGGACACGCTGTCAGGGTTAAACAGAGGAGAGGGAGGGAACAGAGAGGGCGGTGAGTTCGCCGGCGATACTCCGGCGAGGAGTCCACGGCGGTCACCGGCGATGGGCGGAATGGACTCAGAGCAGTACGGCGATCACGTACGTACCCGGAGTGACGGCGGGGGTGGATGGACAGCGTCGGAATATTCCTCTCCAGAGACGGCGGCGGCGGAGCTGATCGGACTCGGCGATTTCGGCGACAATCCGGTGAGCTCTTGGCACCGTCGTGTTCAGGAGGTCTCCACGGTCTCGGGGGTGGCAGTGGTTGGAGCTGAGGTGGGCTAGAGTGAGTGCACGGAGAAGGGGGATCCGCGGCTGTCTCTGGCGATCAACGGCGACAAGAGGCCCTCCCGGCCTTGCCGCGCTTATGGGGGGGTTGCTTGTGGCCAGGTGAGGTGGGAGCGGTGATCAAATCGAGTCGGGGAAGCCTCTATTTATAGATGGGGCTCGCCGGCTCTCGGGTGTCCGCCGGAGTGGAGCTGCAGGGGAGAAGAGGGGAGGATAAGCACGGGCATCGGCGTGGGGTGAAGCAGAGGAGCACAGGGCGACGCGGTGCACGCGTGCGGCCACAGTGGCGCGCACTACGAGCGAAAAACGGGCACGCGAGCTCACTGTTCCCGCCACTAGCTCTTGGCCTCTTCCGGCGAGCTGCACTCCGGCGTCAGGGAGGAGCAGGGAGAGGATTGGGTGGCGCACGGGGGTTGGCTGCGGTGCTGGGACACGGAGAGGTGTCGCGGGGAGGGCGATTGGACGGCGGCCGATCGGACCCGACGGGCAGAGCGCACAGAGCGCGTGCATTGCACCCTGCCCGCACGCGGTCACCGCATGCACTGGCACGCGGGGTGCTTTCGGCGCTGCCAAGCCGTGTCCATCGTGAAGTCCTCTCAAAGCTTTGCCTAGAAATGTGCTTGGCTTGCCACCTGGCTCACTGGAGGTGACAAGAGGGAGCTGCAAAGTTTCTGGATAGAAACTTGCTCCAAGCGCTGTGGACAAATAGCTGGTTAATTAGAGCTGAAATTAGGCGTTTAAGCATCACCTAGGAGGGTAATCAAGTGGTAAAAATTTCAGCTTAAAAGGATCAAGGAAAAATATACTTGCTTCACAAAGTACTCTTTCTGACCAGAAGCAAAAACAGTTTCCTTGGCTGAATTTTTCCAAATGACCATGGGATATTTTTGCATAGGAAGGTGAGGCATGACCCAAAGAATATTTGGGAATTTTCTTGGAATTTTCTGAGCAATAAAAATAGGGGTTGCTTCATAGCTATATGAGAAAAAGGGCATTTTCAGAGAGAAAAAGAATATAATGCCATTAAATAAAAATATCCAATGGCATTATTTTGAGAGGGATGAGGTCTAGGGAGGGTTTATGGATGGTAGAGCCCACTTGGAAGAAAATCAAAAATAAATCCAAGTGGTAAGTGCAAAAGAATTGACTGGAAAACCCAAATGCAAATAAAAATATTCAATAAATCCGAATAAAAGAAAAAGGCAAAAATCCAGGGTGTTACAATACCAGAGACCCTTTAATCGAACCAAAGATGCAAAGGGGTCACTGGATGAAGGGACTACACCTTGGACACCTTTTTCCAGGCCTACATGCCCTCGTCGTGCCAAGGCACGCGGTGACTGCGCCACTGGCACGCCAGTGCGCTTGCTCTGCTCGCGGTGGACGCGCTCGGTGCGTCGCCGAGCATCGGGCTCGTTCCCTTCGTCCACCCCCGCATGTCCGCTAGTGCCGTCCACCCTCCTCCTCCTCCCACGTATTCCCCTGGCCCCTCCCCCCCTCCTGTAGCGCCTGCCGCCAGCCCCAGCCATCGCCGCATGCGCATGAACAGCGCCGCTTCGGTGGCCGATCGCCTCTGCTCCCACGTCGCCATGCCTCGCGTCCTTAGCGCCGCCCCTCTGCATCACTGCACATCCACTATCCCTCTCCCGTCGCCTCAACTGCCCGCGCGTGCCTCACCCTCGCCAGGAGCATCACCCGCTCGTCCATGGCGGCTTCCGGCTCGGGCATCTTTGCCCTGGCTATTTAAGCCGTCCCCAGCCGCAGTTCTCCTCACCAACATCCCTCCCCTCCTCCCAATAGACCCCGGCAGGAAGAACCAATGCTCGGGAGTCCTCCTTCCTCAGCTCCGGTCGGCGCTCCGCCGCTCGGCCATCTTCTCCTTGAGCTTGCTCCGGCCAAGCCCAGCCCCTCCCAGCACCACCCACGATCTCCCTGCAGCCCTCTGGCCCTCCCCAACTCCTTCCCCGAGCGAATCAGCGCTGGAGTGCTCATTTCCGTCGAAGCCCGACGACACCAGTAGCCCGCCGCCGCCAGAGAGGAAGCTTGCGACGCCATCCGGCCACCTCCCATTAAGCTGTGGATACAGGCGTGTTCGCCGTCAAGCGCCTGATCCATCCCCGCAGCCTCCCAGCTCCGCCGTGGCCTCCTCGCTGGCCAGCCGACGCCGGTGAGCTCGCCGCCCTCTGCCTCCCCCTTTTCTTTAAAAGAACTGACGAGGTGGTCCCACCAGTCAGTCCCTCTTATCCCTTCGAAGCGTTTTCAAGTGGAGGCGTACTCCCAGATTACGCCTTCTACGTCACCTCGCTCGAGGTTTTCCAGAAAATCATTTAATTCATTTTTAATCCAGTTTGACCCAAACTTTGACCAGTAATATCTCCCAAACTACAAGTCCATTTGAGCTGATTCTTTTTGCATTATTTTTCTTTTGAGCTCCTTTATTTTTTGGTGGAAGTTGACATTTTTATCTTCTTTCTAGAATTTCTGGACTGAAGAAAATTCTTTATGTGTTATTTACAAATGCTTTCAAAAATATTTTTCCAGAGTATTTGGTTGCTTGATGAAGACCAGGAGTAGTTGCAACACTCCCTTGGAGCAAGGCAAGCCACACCCTCCATTTGCATGATTGCAATGCAGTGCAATGGTTCTATTTAATAAACTTGCTTAAAAATATTGCATTAGTTAAATATGATTTGTTCATGGCATTTCTTGGAGTAATATTTGACCTTGCTACTGCCATGATGATGCTTGGATTTCTAGGACTAATGCTTTGCAGATTGAGGATGACATGTTGCCATTGGATTGCTAGTAATAGTAGTTATGCTTTCATCATGATCATAATGGAGATTGGATTTGATAATAATAATTTGGCTATATTATTCTTTGGATTATTGGATGGATATTGTTATGACATGGATCGCAGGTTGATATATGGTATTGGAGTTACATCTATCACAGATATACCTTAGGGACAAATTTCGACATTTCGTTGATTAGGTGCCACCGAATCGAGCTCACCAGTGCAGCCACACTTGTCTGGATGGGGAGGCCCTAATTCGGCCTATTGTCATGCCTCTCGCCGGT
This sequence comes from Elymus sibiricus, assembly GCA_039707655.1. NCBI lineage: Eukaryota > Viridiplantae > Streptophyta > Magnoliopsida > Poales > Poaceae > Elymus > Elymus sibiricus. Next base: position 337,686,123 of record CM077666.1, read on the forward strand.
GCCTCCAACTAGGGAAGGTTGTGCGCTTGCGCTACCCTGGCCCGGTAGGCAGTCATAACCTTGTGTGCCTGAGTTTTACGGTACCGATGTCCCTGTTTGGGACGACTTTGTTTTGTTTCGGCCACGATGTTGGCAGCCACAAAGGTGGCGGATGTCACAAGTTGACATCGGGGCCACCCATGACATAGCCCAAAGGGGGGTTTGTCGGAGTGGCCGAGAGAGTGTCATGCAATAGATTGGTTTTGTAGGAATGTCATTGGTCCACCCGAATGGGAGCACGAGGCCATGAGTTCCGTGGTGTGGGTACAGTGTACTAACCTCTGCAGAGTGTATAAACTATCGATAGCGGCATCCTCGGTTATGGACACAGTTCATTGTAGGTCACACCGTTTGATCAACACTCACGATGACGGAATGACTTATTAGATGACTTCTATTTATATGTGAGCAAGTAACAGTTTGGCAGGATGTCATTGATGATATTGGGATGATCTTGAGAATGATCATCGGATTGTGATGTGATCACGCGATGATCACAAGGATGTATTGATCACAAGGTGATCGAGATGATATGTTGCTTGGCCGGATAGCCAAGAGTGAGATGGTCCATGTGACCCAAGATGATGGTTCATCGGTGATTCTAGTCTTACCATATTATCTTGATTAATATTTACTTTCCACATCATAGTAGTTGTTAATAACTTAACCTGGTAATGCTATGTTATTGTCTTGCCTTGATGCTTTTGGTTGTTGTGAGCTTGCGAGTACATTCAAAGTACTCACCTGGCGTGTCATGCCAGATTGCAGGTGATGCGATGATTGATTGCTTTTCGAGGATCCCGAGTCTGCGAGCTAGGCCGTGTCCCAGCCAGAGTCCCTGCGGAGTGGAGGCCATCACGGTCGTCGCTGTTCTGCTAGAAGTTATTTCGCTGCTACGAGTTGTTCCGCTGCGTGCATAGAGCTACCTTAACAGGCATAGTGTCGCCGTGTCGATGTAATCCCTTGTAACCTCAGACCTGTGTACTCATATTATTTGTAATAAGAGCTGATTTGTTCTATGCCAAGCAGTGCCGTATTCCAGAAGACTTGATCTCTGGGCTGGAATATGGGGTGTTCCGGTTCCTCTGAGCCGGGGTGCCACATTAGACAAGTTCAACAATGGCATGGCAAGGACAAGAAGATGTGGAACCCTTCAAAATGCTAAGGACAAAGATTGGCAAAGCTTCAATACTCTACATTTTGGTTAAGTGATCCAAGATCACAATGAGTCCATAGGAAAAGCCAATACTATTAAAAGGGGATGAGGTTTTGGTCATGACTCAATTGCTCAAGTGCTTAGTGATATTGCTCCAAAACCCTCAAACACTTCTCCAGTTCATTCCTATCCAAAACCCTAAAGTTGATCTCGGTCCCACCGAAACACTCCCATCCGGACCCACCGAGATTGCTATATACAATGCCACATGCCAAACCCTAACACTTCGGTGTAACTGAAATGGTTCTCGGTCTCATCGAGATGGCCTGACCAAGTTGTTGTAACGATGTCACTTCACTAGATTCCAAGAGAACTAAAAACTTCATCTTTGGTTGGTTAAGAGTCTATTCACCCCCCCCTCTAGACCTATCTCCTCGACCCCACAATTGGTATCAGAGCTGTGGTCTCCATTGCTTTGGTTTAATCACCATTGGAGGGAGATGAATGTGTCTACTTTGGGGAGTCTTAGACGTAGAGTGCCTATTCTCAATGGGGAGTACTATCACTTTTGGAATGATGAGATGCTTGATATCTTTGATGAATTTAACTTGAGCAAATATATTCATAATCCTTATGTGCCTCCCATTGATCCCTTACAACCCATTCATGAAGAGGAAATTGACATGCTTCGTAATCTTAGAACTATCAATCTTATCATTAGAGGATTACCTAAAGTTGTGCTTGGTTGTATGCAAAACTTTGAGTGTGCCTATACTCTATGGAATGACTTGGAAAAGTGATATCCCAACTATTCTTTAAAGAATCTTGATGAGATTCTTCATAAGACTATTGCTTTTCACAAGATGAAGCCTAGTGATCCTAACTTTGATGATTGCTTATTTGAGCTTCGTGATCTTATGCGTGCTAAAGGAGATGTTAGAACCATTAGTAATATTATCACGGAAGCCATTAGAATTCATAAACTTGAACATTGTTATGATCATGAAACTAATGAATTCATTGCCCTAGGTGATGATTACATACATATTGATGATGATGATGTTGAGCATGGCTATTATGATGAGGACGAAGAATTTGACATCGAATATGAGAAGACTATGAGGAATCTTAGTCTCATGGCAAATCTTCAAAATTACATGGCCGGAGGAAAAGAGTGGATTCTTGATAGTGGATGTACCGATCACATGACCGGAGATAGAGACATGTTTCATGAGCTTGCAAAAAACGATGGTCCACGCAAGTATGTGACTTTTGGAGATAACTCCAAGGGTAAGGTACTTGGCCTTGGTAAGGTAGCCTTATCCAATGATAGCTCCATTCAAAATGTTATGCTTGTTGAATCTCTTGGCTGTAATCTTCTTTTCGTATCTAGACTAGCCAACTTTAGTTTCAATGTTCTATTTACTGAAGTAGATTGCCAAGTGTTTCGTCGAGATAATCATAATATGGTCTTTACCGGCATTCGTAGAGGTGATCTATACATCGTTGATTTCACTAAGAGAGCCCAACCTCGTACATGTTTAATTGCTAAATCTTCTAAAGGTTGGTTATGGCATAGAAGGCTTGGACATGTTGGCATGCGTAATCTTGATAAACTTGTTAAGGGAGATCATATTCTTGGCGTGAAAGATGTTATCTTTGACAAGGATAGACTTTGTAGTGCTTGCCAAGTAGGAAAACAAGTTGGAGGAAGTCATCCCATGAAGAACATCATGACCACAAGGAGACCACTCGAACTACTACATATGGATCTCTTCGGTCCCAATGCCTATAAAAGTCTTGGTGGTAACTCCTTCGGTTTGGTCAGTGTTGATTATTTTTCCAAATTTACGTGGGTGTTCTTTCTCGATGACAAATCACAGGTACAAAAGATCTTCAAGAACTTTGCCAGGAAGGCTCGAAATCAATTTGAAGTGAAGATCAAGAAGGTTCTAAGTGACAACGGAACGGAGTTCAAGAACGCTAATGTGGATACCTTTCTTGATGAGGAAGGCATTTCACATGAGTTCTCGACTACGTACACACCTCAACAAAACGGAGTTGTTGAGAGGAAGAACTGGACTCTTATTGAGATGGCAAGGACAATGCTAGATGAATACAAGACGCCAAAACACTTTTGGGCCGAAGTGGTTGAGACAGCTTGTCTTGCTACAAATCGACTCTGTCTTCACAAGCTTTTTCGTAAAATGGCGTATGAACTACTCACTGGTAACAAACCACAAGTTAGATACTTTCGAGTATTTGGCTCAAAATGTTACATTCTTGATAAGCATCGTCGTTCAAAATTTGCCCCTAAATATCATGAAGGTTTTCTACTTGGTTACGGATCGAACTCTCACACCTACCGTGTCTACAACAACTTCACTCGAAAAGTTGAAGAGACAGTAGATGTGAAGTTTGATGAGACTAACGGCTCGCAAGTCGAGCAATTGCCAATTGATGTAGGAGATCAAGAACCATCGGAAGCAATCCAAGACTTGTCTATTGGCAAGATTCGACCCACGGAAGTGAAGGAGAGTACTTAGTCAATTCAAGTGGAAGCCCCAACCTCACATCAAGGTGAACAACAAGTCGACATGGAGGCATCCACAAGTGGAACACGTCAAGACGAAGGGAATGAGGAAGTGCAACAAGATGATCCACCTCAACCTCCTTCTCCACCTCCACAAGCGAACAATGACAACAACAACAACAAAAACAACAATGAAGAAGAAGAAGATGATGATGATGAGGAAGCCTCACCACAACCCAAGCAAAAGCTAGCTCGAGTTAGAGCAAGAATTGACAAGAATCATCCCATCGAACAAATACTTGGAGATATCCAATCCGGGAGAATCACTCGCTCTAAATCTTGTTTAGCTAACTTTTGTGAGCATTACTCATTCATCTCTAGCGTTGAACCTTTGAAGGTAGAAGAAGCTCGCAAGGATCCCGATTGGGTAAATGCAATGCATGAGGAGCTACACAACTTTGAGAGGAATCAAGTTTGGATGTTGGTTGAGAAGCCTAAAGATGAGCAAAACATCATTGGAACCAAATGGGTGTTTCGGAATAAGCAAGATGAAGATGGACAAGTTGTACGCAACAAGGCTCGTCTCGTAGCACAAGGTTACACACAAGTCGAAGGTATGGACTATATATGGTGAGACATATGCCCCTGTTGCTAGACTTGAGTACATTCGCATTTTACTTGCTTATGCCAATCACCATGATATCACTCTTTACCAAATGGATATTAAAAGTGCTTTCTTGAATGGTGAAATTGAGGAGGAAGTTTATGTTAAACAACCTCCCGGCTTTGTTAATCCTAAGAAACCTAACCATGTCTATAAACTTCGTAAAGCTCTTTATGGTCTCAAACAAGCCCCTAGAGCTTGGTACAAATGCTTGACAAAGTTTCTTCTTGAAAAGGGTTTCAAAATTGGGAAAATTGATTCAACTTTGTTCACTAAGAGGGTTAATGGAGAACTATTTGTATGCCAAATATATGTTTATGACATTATCTTTGGATCTACTAATCCCTCTTTTAGTGAAAAGTTTGGAAGGTAGATGTCGGAGAAGTATGAGATGTCTATGATGTGTGAACTCAAATTCTTTCTTGGTTTGCAAATCAAGCAAACTAAGGAGGGTACCTTTGTTTCTCAAACAAAGTATACCAAGGACTTATTCAAGAAGTTCAACATGCAAGAAAGTAAAGGTATGAAAACCCCCATGCCCACGAGTGGACATCTTGACTTGACTAAGGATGGCAAACCAATTGATCAAAAGGTTTATCGATCTATGATTGGTTCATTGCTATATCTATGTGCCTCCCATCCCGATATTATGCTAAGTGTGTGCATGTGTGCACGATACCAAGTGGCACCAAAAGAGTGTCACCTTAAGGCCGTGAAAAGAATTGTGAGATACTTATTACATACACCAAAGTTTGGCATTTGGTATCCCAAAGGATCTTCTTTTAATCTTGTTGGCTATTCTGATTCAGACTATGCCGGAGACAAGGTTGACAGAAAATCCACTTTGGGTACATGTCAATTTCTTGGTAGATCTCTTGTATCTTATTCCTCCAAGAAACAAAACTCGGTATCTCTATCTACCGCCGAAGCGGAATACATTGCCGCGGGATCATGTTGTGCTCAATTACTATGGATGACACAAACTCTTAAAGACTATGGTGTGCATGTGAGACATGTTCCATTACTATGTGACAATGAGAGTCCCATTAAGATTGCACACAATCCCGTACAACATTATCGAACTAAGCATATTGAGGTTCGTCACCATTTCATTCGAGATCATGGTCGAAGAGAGAGCATATTGATCATATTGAGGTTCGTCACCTTGCCTAAATTCCAAGAGAACTAAAAACTACATCTTTGGTTGGTTAAGAGTCTATCCACCCCCCCCCCCCTCTAGACCTATCTCCTCGACCCCACACATGTGCATTGAGTTTATTTCGAAACCCAATCCTTCTTTTCTGGGAGTTTTGTGCAGAATAGACTTCTTGAGCATATCACATAGAGTGTGATGCCCCTTCAGGCTTTTCAACATGCCTGAATCAAGTAAGTTCTTCAACCTGGAATTTTCATCAAAGATACCAACAAATTCCTCAGTGGAGGGGTTAGATTCATCATCCATTAATGTTGTAGTTTTCTCAGTGGTAGCAGTAGATGTTTCAGCAGTTGAATCAGCCTTGATGTACTCTAAACACTTTAGGCACGGAGTCACAAACTCGTCAAGAAGTTTTTTAGTTTGCTCGGCAAAGAGAGAAGCCTTTTCTTTCGCAAGCTCATAATAAGAATCTTTCAGTGATTCGAGTTCTTGATTCCTAGTTAGGAGATTATCAGATAAATTCTCATAATCGATGGAAAGAGAATTATAACGATTGGAAATATCATCGAGGGTTGAAGAAAGAGCTTCCTCATCTTCACTCAACTCTTGATTTTTCTCCATCTCTTTGACCAGCAAGCCTTCAGATTTCCTGAGGTTTTTCTCAAGTCTCTCAAGAGCAACTTGTTGAGATTTAGCCATTTTAACAAGTTTAGCATAGACCGCATTCTCTAGAGAGAATGTTCAGGTCAATGGATTTTTGGCATTTTGATGATACCTGATCTCTTGAAGCTTTTGCCATGAGGCAGTGTGCAATAGGCTCGTCATCACTTGATGCATCGTCATTAACATCCGAATTGTTTGATGATTCAGATGACTCATAGGCTAGAATGCATTGCCTTGGCCTAGATTTATGTAGAATTCATCTTCATCTAATTAGGACTCTGAGACTTCATCTTGGGAGTCCATTGTCATTTCAGCATATACACCAGGCAACTGAGATATCCTCTTCATGTTGGATTCGATCGTGGCTTTGCATGCACGCTAGTGATTGGTCTCTTTGAACAGGATGAGGATGATTCAGTCTTCTTCGTGAGCTTAGTATGACGATTTGTGTGCACGAATCTTGTGCAGTTTAGTGCATGCCATCTTCTGCTGGGCTTCACATCCAACTCCTAGTTGGGACAGTCGGCAATGTAATGAATGTAAAGCTTGCATTTGTAGCACTTCATATCCATTGGAGGTAATCTTCTCGAAGATCTTGATGATTCATCTTCAGCGCATTTGATAGACACAAATTCCGTCTCCTGAGATTGTTGAGGCGCTCTATGAGCATTTCAAGTTCGCTTGTGATGGAGTGTTGATTTTTGACATCTTATTGTTCTTCCTGTGAACTACCATAGTTGGATAGGATTTCTCCTTCTGCTTTTGAAGAAGATCCTGATTTGCCTTTTTCCTTCTCCATCATTTCTTCATGTATAACCAATAGCTCCATAATTTTGGGTGACCGAAGATTTTCATAATCTGGTCTTCTTTTAATCTCGGCAACTATTGGGTTGAAGGATTCATCGAGTGAGCAGAGCAGGTTGTTAACCACATCTTTGTCAGTAATATCTTCAACTCCACGTTGAAGTAGTCTATCGACGATATTACTTAAGCAATCAGTGAGCTCCATGACACTTTCCTTTTGAAGACTTTGGAAATGAGTGAACACGGCACGAAGCATATTTGTATGAGCATCCATTCTTGCAACGTATTCCTCTTGAACGTCTTTGATGGCATCCCAAATTTGTTTGGCTGTCTCTAGCCTTCGGAGCCGAATGAAAATGTTGCTGGAGATGCTGTCACATATGATATCCTTTGCTTGTGCATTCAGGCGAATGTTGGCTTCATCCTCAGGTGTAGGTGCTTCTGGGTGCGGAATGATGTACCCCTTCTCCACAATCTGCCACATGTCTTCACTTATAGCTTGCATTTTGATCTTCATTCTGCCTTGCCACTAGAGATAGACATTTCCATCGAAGATGAGAAATCTATCAGAGTGCTTGGATCTACTTGCATGCGACATACTCAAAACTCCAAGGCAGTTAGACCTTTAATAAACAAAGATAGGGAGAACTTGCACTGATACCAATTGTTAGGACCGAGAGTATATCAACCAGAGGGGGGTGAATGGGAGATTCAAAATTTCTTTCGAAACTTTGAACCGAACCCAAACACAGCAACGGAATAAACTAAGTAGATCAAGAACTGAAGATAAATAGGCAGAACTAGACCAAACGAAAGGTAAAGATGGAGCAAAGCAAATCTTTCGTGGAAAGATATTATAATTGTTTGAGAATAATAGCTCACAATCTTAACAATCACAATGGTAGCATAGTATGCTAACAGATAGAACAGCATGAGAGAGCGAACAATATAAGTGAAGATGATTGCGAACGAATCAGTGAATGAAAGATAGCTGATACACTAAATGAAATGTAAACAATGGATGGATGTGCGAGCAAATGAATGATATGCAGAGCAGATGAGATGGAACGAAGGTAAATGTGCAACTGCTATGAATACATGATCATGATAACTATTAAACCACAGAGCACACAAGATAAACTACTGAAGGAATTGCAGTAGAGTAGAATGGACCAGTGGTGCTCGATGGCGACAGATGGATTTGTGTCGGGGGGAGGACCCCCGGGTAGGCAACGAGGCCCAAAGCCTTTTTTTCAAAACATCGGGGCAGCCCGTGCCCCTCAATCCGGCTGGCCGTCTGGCCGGCTTCCCAACGTGGGCAGGCTGGGAGCGGCCCCGCGTCTGGTCTGGCTGGCCGCAAGCCGGCTGGCGACGGGTCAGCGGCCATCCCATCCCTCTGTGACACCCTGGTTTTTGGCAACTTTTTCTTTTCGAAATCTTTCTGGCTTTATTTGTAATTTGGATGGATTTTGAATCTTTTCAGTTGACTTTGGACTTATGAATTCCTCTCAGTGATCCAGAGCCCTCAGCATCTTGCCAAAATCCTGTCCCTCACCATCTAGATCAATTTCCAATTATTCATCTTTCCCAAATATTTATTTTCTTCTCTTGGGAAAAATATGTCATCACTATGGGCTACAAAGCAACCTATAGTTCTGATGATCAGAAAAATCCCAAATTAATCCCAGACCTTCTGGACATCATCTAATCCCACAATCTCCAAAAACATCTCATGGTCCAGTACAAAATTTTGTCCAGAAAACTCCATTTGATCTCTGGACAGTACTGGTCCTTTGTGAAGGAGCTCATATTTTCCCTACCCAATTAATTCCAAGAAAATTCCCTGAGATATTAGGGAACCTATCTTTCCACAATATCCAAAAATCTCATCTTGTCCAGTACAAATTTTCACCAGCAATATTCTGCCAAGTTTCTGTTTAGTTGGAACCTCTGTGAAGGAAGTACCAGCTAGAGGTATCCAATTGAGCTGAAATTTTTATGGCACCTTCTCCTCACCTAATAACCCTGCCACACCAAATTTCAGCCCCAGCAGATCAACCAGATGAGTGCATCAAGCTCATCTCTGTTTCTGGTTCAGTACAGCCCTTGTACATGAACTATATTCAATTCTTGATCAAATCTTCTCAAACTTGGTCAGATTGGAGTCCTTCCAACATAGATCACCCCAGACATCTCCTTTGGCTCCATCCCCAGCTCAGTTCTTTTCTAGATCTCTCTCAATTTTTCTGTCAGAAACTGTAGCTAAAGCTACACTTCACAGCAGAGTGAACCTAGCCAAACCAAGCATGCAGAGGCACTAGATGATCAAAGGAGAAGGCCCTAGACACGGTGAGCTGGACTTGGACGGCCTCGAGACATCACCTCCCATGGTGAGCACGGTACTGGCATGCCAGTACGCGTGCTCTGCATCTCGCCGGCGACGGCTGAGGTCATTCCAGTGACCTCTCGCTGCCATTTTGTGTCCTGAGGTGCCGACATCGTCGCTGCCGTCCACGTAGCCCTCTCCCGATCCTTCTCCTCGCCGGAAACGTCCTCGGCGGCCGCCACGGCACCCGGCCACTGTGCCGCCCGTGGCTGCACTGTGGCGCGCGGCGCGTCATCTTCCTCCCGCTAGCTGCCACCGCGCCTTAACTCCTCCTGCTAGCTCCCGTCACTTATCCCCACGTCGCGACGGCCAGCTCGCCGTCCTTGCGCCGGCGACGTGGCCTGAATCCCGCCGCTTCCAGAGAACTCCCCCGAGCTCGCCCCCTCCTATAAATACCCCTCCCCGGCCTCTCCCGAGCTCCTCAACCCACTCCTCCTCCTCGCAATCGTCCTCCCGAGCAGCGAGCCACGGCCGAGAGGCCCTCTGGCCTCGAACCTCGCCGGAGATCCGCCGCCACCCGAGCTCGGCCTCCCCGCCGATTCACTCCTCCCCGAGCTCCACTGACTTCACCATCGAGCTCAGCTCGCTCCACTGGTCACGCCCAAGCCCCTGGCCGGTCGAATCGCTGCCGGAGTCGCCGTCTCCGACGACCCCCGAGAGCTGCCGCCGCCGGAGAAGAAGGGGACGATGCCGTCCGGCCACCATTTGCCAATCCTCGGGTACGTACGTGTTCGCCTCGGTGAGCTCGTTCCATCCCCTCTCTCTCCCGACCTCGCAGCCATCCATATCGCCGGCGAGCGTCGCCGGAGCTCCGCCGTCTCCGTTCCCTCCCCTCTCCCCTTTTAAACCTGACCGCGGGGCCCGCTCGTCAGCCACACACCGAAGCGGTAAGTGGAGACGCCCGGGTGAAATACGCCTTCGACGTGGCCCCCTGAGTGAATTTCTATTTTCTGTTTAATTCCAGATTTTGACCAGAACTTTGACCGTGCATAACTTTTAAACCATAAGTCCAAATCAATTGATTCTTTTTGCATGTGGTTTGTCTTGAGCTCCTCTATTTTCTGGCCAAATTTGGTATTTTTCCCATGTTCACAGAATTTCTGGTGCTCAAAACAGTAGCATGTGACATTTTCAATTGCTTTTTAAAAATATTTTCAGAGGGAAATAACTTTGGATTTGAAGCCCAGGAGTTTGTGGACAACCCAACAGAGCAAGGCAAGCCATGTCATCCATTGCATGAAGCATTTCAATAGTGTTGGTTATTTAATTGAATTTCATGCATTATTTTTATATGATAATCCATAGTAATTTATTTAAGTGCATAGCTACTGCCATGATAATCTACTTGCAATTAAATATCCATACTGGTTAAATGCTTGGCTATATTAAACTTAGTTGGTTGATCAAGAGCCACCTACCCAGACTTTTCCATGCAGCCACATTTGCCGGTATGGGACGGCCTTGACTTGGTCTCGCTTTGTGCTCTTTTATCGGTACCACCAAACTAGGGAGGGTTATGCGTGCGTGCTGCCCTGATCAGGTAGACGACCATAATCATGTGAGCCCAGTTGAGTTATTTTGCCGGCGTCCCCGTTTGGGACAGTTTGTTTGGCCACGACGGTGGCAGGTGTCACGGGGTGACACAGGGGCCACCCAGGACATGACCCTGGGAGGGTATGATTGTCGGTGGTACGATAGAGGGGTCACGGGTCAGGCAGGTTTCGTTGGAGTGCCACCGATCCACCCGAATGGGATCACGAGGCCAGGTACTCCATGGTGTGGGTAAAGTGCGCAACCTCTGCAGAGTGTCAAAACCTATTCGAATAGCCGAGTCCACGGTATTGGACAGTCCGTTTAGGCCTATCTAGGATGATCAACCGTAATGATAATAATGATGGAAGAACTTGTCTTATGGTCGGAAGTGCTCAGTGGACTGTGAGCATTCCAAGGGTTGTGGGACAACCCAGATGAGAGTAAGTTGGTACTGGGTACCAGTAAGTAAGCAATCTCATCACTTAACTTGTTAATTGCCATGCTATTGTTTGCTGCATTGTTTTGGTTGCCATGAGCTTGCGAGTACATTCCAAGTACTCACCTGGCGTATCATGCCAGATGCAGGAGAAGCCAAGGACGGAGGTCCCGGAGGTTCGTGCTACGCTAACTAGGCCGTGTCCACAGCAGTGTCCTTGTGGATGGAGTTTCCCGCGCTATGTTCCGCTATGCCGTAGTCTACCCAGTAGTACCGAGGCCCTGCTATGTTCCATAAATAATGTAGATATTGTTCTCAGCACGTGCAGTGCTTCTGGCCTCGCTGTCGATGTAATATTATGAGCTTGTACTCGAGATATCTTAATAAAGTTCAGTTCAGTTCTGTCCCAAGTTGTTGTGTGTTTCCAGAAGACATGATCTCTGGGCTGGAAACACTGGTAAACCGGTTCTCTGAGCCGGGGTGCCACACCCTCCGTACGACAAGACGGCTCTCCACGATGAAAGAGCATGGCTACAGTGCCGCCAACCCCGCTGACCCGGGCGACCGATGTCAGCGCGGCAAGCCACTGTAGCCCCACGACGCCAACCACTCCGTGACGGGGGAGGCAACGGGCCATAGTGTCGAGCAGCCGGTGGGGCCCGCAGCCGGCGGGTCCCACTGCCGGCTCCAGACGATGACAGCCGGGTCCTGCCCACATGTAGATTTACCCATGTAACCCTGGGGCGCCACCGTCTTCAGGCGGAACTTGGGCAGGAGCACTTTTGCTCTCCGGCGGAGCGATTCCGCCGGGGATACTTCCCTCCGGGAGGGGGAAATCGAAGCCGTCGTCATCACCAATGATCCTCTCATCATGGGAGGACCAATCTTCATCAACATGTTCACCAGCACCATCTCATCTCAAAACCTAGTTCAACTCTTGTATTCAATCTTTGTTTCAAAACCTCAGATTGGTACCTGTGGGTTGCTAGTAGTGTTGATTACATCTTGTAGTTGATGCTAGTTGGTTTATTTGGTGGAAGATTATATGTTCAGATCCATTATGCTATTTAATACCCCTCTGATCTTGGACATGAATATGATTTGTGAGTAGTTACTTTTGTTCTTGAGGACATGGGAGAAGTCTTGTCATAAGTAATAATGTGAATTTGGTATTCGTTTGATATTTTGATATGTATGTTGTTGATTCTCTTAGTGGTGTCATGTGAACGTCGACTACATGACACTTCACCATCTTTGGGCCTAAGGGAATGCATTGTGGAGTAGTAATTAGATGATGGGTTGCTAGAGTGACAGAAGCTTAAACCCTAGTTTATGCGCTATTCCGTAAGGGGCTGATTTGGATCCATATATTTAATGCTATGGTTAGATTTATCTTAATTCTTCTTTCGTAGTTGCGGATGCTTGCGAGAGGGGTTAAACATAAGTGGGAGGTTTTTTCAAGTAAGAACAGCACCCAAGCACCGGTCCACCCACATATCAAATTATCAAAGTAGCGAACGCGAATCAAACAAACATGATTAAAGTGACTAGATGAAATTCCCATGTGTCCTCGAGAACGCTTTGCTTATTATAAGAGATCGTTCCAGCTTGTCCTTTGCTACAAAAAGGATTGGGCCAACTTGCTGCACTCTTTGTTACTATTGCTACTTGTCACTTGTTACAAATTATCTTGCTATCAAACTATTCGTTACCGATAATTTCAGTGCTTGCAGAAAATACCTTGCTGAAAACCGCTTGTCATTTCCTTCTGCTCCTCGTTGGGTTCGACACTCTTACTTATCGAAAGGACTACGATTAATCCCCTATACTTGTGGGTCATCAAGACTCTTTTCTGGCGCCGTTGCCGGGGAGTGAAGCACCTTTGGTGAGTGGAATTTGGTAAGGAAACATTTATATTACGTGCTGAAATTTACTGTCACTTGTCACTATAGAAAGTAATCCTTTGAGGGGTTTGTTCGGGGTATCTTCACCTCGACCGGAAGCACAAAGTGTTGCTCCTCAACCTACTACACCTACTGAAAATATTTATTATGAGATTCCTTCGGGTATGATAGAGAAACTGCTAGCTAATCCTTATGCAGGAGATGGAACGGTACATCCTGATATGCTCTTGATCTATGTGTATGAAATTTGTGGATTGTTTAAGCTTGCAGGTTTATCCGGAGATGGAGTTAAGAATAAAGTATTCCCTTTATATTTGGAGGGAAAGGCATTGACATGGTATAGGCTATGTGATGATACTGATACATGGGACTGGAACCGATTGAAACTAGAATTCCACCAGAAATTTTATCCTATGCATTTGGTTCATCGTGATCGGAATTATATATATAATTTTTGGCCTCGTGAAGGAGAAAGCATCGCTCAAGCTTGGGGGAGGCTTAAGTACATGATGTATACATGCCCCAATCATGAGCTCTCAAGAGAAATTATCTTACAGAATTTTTATGCTCGGCTTTCTCATGATGATCAAACCATGCTCGATTCTTCTTCGACTGGCTCCTTTATGAAGAAAACTATTGAATTCAGATGGGATCTTCTGGAAAGAATTAAACGCAACTCTGAAGATTGGGAACTCGACAAAGGTAATGAGTCGGGTATAATACTTGAGTTCGATTGTGTTAAATCTTTTATGGATACCGATGCTTTTCATAAGTTTAGCACTAAATATGGACTTGACTCTGAGATAGTAGCTTCCTTTTGTGAATCATTTGCTACTCATGTTGATCTAGCTAAGGAGAAGTGGTTTAAATATCATCACCCTATTAAAGAAAAGATTGAGGAACCCGTTAGTGTTAAATTAGAAACAATTGTTTACCATGTTGATCCAGTTGTGCCTACTGCTTATATTGAGAAACCACCTTTTCCTGTTAGGATTAAGGAACATGCTAAAGTTTCAACTTTGGTTAACAAAAGTAATATTAGAGCACCTAGACCCTCTGAAAAAATTAAAGTTGAACCTAATGTTGCTATGGTTAAAGATCTCTTGGTCGATAATATAGATGGGCATGTTATTTACTTATGTGATGAAGCAGCTAGAATTGCTAAACCAGACCCTAAAGATAAAAACAGACCTATAGTAGGCATGCCTGTTGTCTCTGTCAAAATAGGAGCTCATTGTTATCATGGTTTATGTGATTTGGGTGCTAGTGTGAGTGATATTCCGTTTACCTTATATCAAGAAATTATGAATGATATTGCACCTATTAAAATAGAGGACATTGATGTTAATATTAAGCTTGCAAACAGAGATACCATTACGCCGCTTGGGATCGTTAGAGATGTTGAAGTCTTGTGTGGAAAAATAAAATACCCTACTGATTTTCTAGTCCTCAGTTCTCCACAAGATAATTTTTGTCCCATTATATTTCGTAGACCTTTCTTGAATACTGTTAATGCCCAGATTGATTGCGCTAAAGAAACTGTTAGTGTTAATTTTGGTGGTATGTCTCATGAGTTTAATTTCTCTAAGTTTAGTAGACAACCTCATGATAAAGAATTTCCTAGTAAAGATGAAATTATTGGTCTTGCTTCTATTGCCGTACCTCCTACTGATCCGTTAGAACAATATTTACTAGACCATGAAAATGATATGCATATGAATGAAAGAAATGAAATAGATAGGATGTTCTTTGATCAACCACCTATCCTTAAACACAATTTGCCTGTTGAAACTCTTGGAGGCCCTCCTCCACCTAAGGGTGACCCTGTATTTGAATTAAAGCAATTGCATAATACATTGAAATATGCTTATCTAGATGAAAAGAAGATATATCTTGTTATTATTAGTGCTAACCTTTCAGAGCATGAAGAAAAGAGATTACTAAAAACTCTGAGGAAGCACCGAGCTGCTATTGGATATACTCTTGATGATCTTAAGGGCATTAGTCCCACTCTATGTCAGCACAAAATTAATATGGAGCCTGATGCTAAACCAGTTGTCGACCACCAACGACGATTAAATCCTAAAATGAAAGAGGTGGTAAGAACTGAAATATTAAAGCTTCTGGAAGCAGGTATAATCTACCCCATAGCTGATAGTAGATGGGTAAGTCCCGTTCATTGTGTCCCTAAGAAAGGAGGTATTACCGTTGTTCCTAATGATAAAAATGAACTCATTCCACAAACAATTGTAACTAGTTATAGGATGGTAATTGATTTTAGAAAATTAAACAAAGCCACTAGAAAAGATCGTTACCCCTTACCTTTTATTGATCAAATGTTAGAAAGATTGTCCAAGCAAACACACTTTTGCTTTCATGATGGATATTCTGGTTTCTCTCAAATACCTGTATCACAAGTCGACCAAGAGAAAACCACCTTTATTTGTTCTTTTGGAACTTATGCTTATCGTCGTATGCCTTTTGGTTTATGTAATGCACCTGCTACCTTTCAAAGATGTATGACTGCTATATTCTCTGACTTTTGTGAAAAGATTGTTGAGGTTTTCATGGATGATTTTTCCGTTTACGAAACTTCTTTTGATGATTGCTTAAGCAAACTTGATCGAGTTTTGAAGAGATGTGAACAAACTAACCTTGTCTTGAATTGGGAGAAGTGCCACTTTATGGTGAATGAAGGTATTGTCTTGGGGCATAAAATTTCTGAAAGAGGTATTGAAGTTGATAAAGCTAAGGTTGATGCTATTAAAAAAATGCCATGTCCTAAAGATATTAAAGGTATAAGAAGTTTCCTAGGTCATGCTGGTTTCTATAGGAGGTTTATTAAAGATTTCTCTAAAATTTCTAGACCTCTTACCAATCTCTTGCAAAAAGGTGTTCCATTTGTTTTTGATGATGATTGTGTAGAAGCCTTTGAAACACTTAAGAAAGCCTTAACCACTGCACCTATTGTTCAACCACCTGATTGGAACTTGCCTTTTGAAATTATATGTGATGCTAGTGATTATGCTGTTGGTGTTGTTCTAGGACAGAGAGTTGATAAGAAATCAAATGTTATCCATTATGCTAGTAAAACCCTAGACAGTGCTCAAAGAAATTATGCTACTACTGAGAAAGAATTTCAAGCAGTTGTGTTTGCATGTGATAAATTCAGATCTTACATAGTTGATTCTAAAGTAACTGTTCACACTGATCATGCTGCTATTAAATACCTTATGGAAAAGAAAGACGCTAAACCTAAACTCATTAGGTGGGTTCTATTGCTACAGGAATTTGACTTGCATATTATTGATAGAAAAGGAGCTGAGAATCCCGTAGCAGATAATTTGTCTAGAATGGAAAATGTTCTTGATGACCCACTTCCTATTAATGATGATTTTCCCGATGAACAATTAGCTGTCATAAATGCTTCTCGTAACACTCCTTGGTATGCAGACTATGCCAATTATATTGTTGCTAAATTTATACCACCTAGTTTCACATACCAACAAAAGAAAAAGTTCTTCTTTGATTTAAGACATTACTTCTGGGATGACCCACATCTTTATAAAGAAGGAGTAGATGGTATTATTAGACGTTGTATACCTGAGCATGAACAGGAACAAATCCTACGGAAGTGTCATTCCGAGGCTTACGGAGGACACCATGCGGGAGACAAAACTGCACATAAGGTATTACAATCGGATTTTTATTGGCCTACTCTTTTCAAGGATACTCGTAAGTTTGTCTTATCTTCTGATGAATGTCAAAGAATTGGTAATATTAGTAGACATCAGGAAATGCCTGTGAATTATTCACTTGTTATTGAACCATTTGATGTTTGGGGATTTGATTATATCGGACCTTTTCCTAAATCCAATGGGTATACTCATATTTTAGTTGTTGTTGATTACGTTACTAAGTGGGTAGAAGCTATTCCAACTAGTAGTGCTGATCATAACACTTCTATTAAAATGCTTAAATAAGTTATTTTTTCGAGGTTCGGAGTCCCTAGATATTTAATGACTGATGGTGGTGCACATTTTATTCATGGTGCATTCCGTAAACTGCTTGCTAAATATGATGTCAACCATAGAATTGCATCTCCCAATCACCCTCAATCTAGTGGTCAAGTTGAATTGAGCAATAGAGAAATAAAATTAATTTTGCAAAACACCGTTAATAGATCTAGAAAGAATTGGTCTAAGAAACTTGACGATGCATTATGGGCTTATAGAACTGCTTATAAAAATCCTATGGGTATGTCTCCTTATAAAATGGTTTATGGAAAAGCATGTCATTTACCTCTTGAGTTAGAACATAAAGCATATTGGGCAGTTAAAGAACTCAATTATGATTTTAAGCTTCCGGTGAAAAGAGGTTATTTGATATTAGCTCTTTAGATGAATGTGTCGGGCCCATGGAACCCAGGGTATCCAGACCCGTCTGCCTTTGGCCCAGGGCGCAACACCTGGCGTGGGCCCAACAGGCCGTCGTCACCAAGCACCGCACCAGGACTCTTCATGAGGCCTCGGCCTCCTGAGGCCCCCTCCTCAGGAAATGGCGAGGAAGACTCGACATTCTCACCAACGGCCTCGTGAGGCCCTCTCACGAGGTGGCCTCCCGAGGCCTCCTCCTGAAGGCGCCCAAGACGAAAACCGTTCGGCACAGTCGCGTGGTCTGGGGCCCATCACGTGGGTGACGCGCGCAGCGACGAGTGGCGACAGAGGCCGTGCCAGCAGGCGCGGATGAAGATGGTTTCCTCTTTTGTGTTAAGGGAGCAGGGCCAGCTATCTACTCCCCAAAGCGACCCCAAAGGTTGCCCGATCGGCGAAGGAAGACCAAGACGGCGGGCGCGCAGGGCGGAGGTCATCACCGAGCCCACCGGCGCGTCATGGATCATGCTTTGGCAGGCGAAGACCGCCTTTAGTCAGGATAGCCTGAGCGCATGTCCCCTTTCAAAACCGCCAAGTGTGGCAACCCTTCCCGCCTAAGTTTTCGAGGGGGAAGAGGACCAAGGCGGGTATAAAGGGCAGTGCTGCCATTGTAGTAGCGATCTCGGCTGAGTTCTGCCTCCTCCACCTTGTACGCAAGAACGCTCTTGCCCCTTGCAATCCCAACCACAAGCAGGAGTAGGGTTTTACACCGCAAGGTGGCCCGAACCTGGGTAACCGCTGAGTCCATGGTTCGTCCTTCGCTAGCCCGCTCTCGCCGTAGCCTCACCGTTGCTTAGCCATGGTAGTAGACGAAGTGGTAGAGCGAGCTCACCCCAGTGTTCGAACCTTTGGGTCCCCGGAGCCCGACTTCCGACATTTGGCGCGCCAGGTAGGGGTGCGCTACTGTTCTTCCGCTCCGCCCTCTGCTCCACCAACCTCATGGCCGACGCACGTCGCGAGCGCGCCGAGCGCAGGGCTGGCCGCGTGGCTCAGACGGAGCCAGTGGCCCGTGGCAATCGCCGCCGCCCCGACGCCGAGGCTGCTGCCGCCATCGACCCCGCTGCCCGCGAGCAGCAGGACTCCTCCCTGCACCCCTCTCTGCAGGCGCACGGCCACACCGTCACGGCCTCCTCCCTCGCCCACCGTGGGCCGTCGAACCCGCAGGCCGCGCTACTCATGGCACGCGAGCTCCTCCGCTACCGTCCAGCTGCCACAGGCTACGACGCCTGGCTTGGCCGCATCACCGAGCTCGTTAACACCGCCGGGGACACTCCGACGCCTTCCCACTCGCTCCGCCCTCCACCGTCTCGCGCTGGGGACCTGGCGCATGGCGCTCCCCCGCCGCCTCCTCTGCGCAACGAGCATGGCGGGCCCCAGCGCAACGCGCGGGCTCGAGAGCCGTCCCGTGGCGCGTCCTCGCCAGTCCGAGACGAGGCCAGCTGCCAGATCATCCGCCGCGTGCCTCCTGATGCGTGAGTGCTCCTCGAGCGGCAGCGCCAGCGCCAGGACTAGGCCGCTCAGGATGTCGCGGTGGCTGGGCATCAAAACCGCGCCGCCCTCGCTGGCGGCGTCCCCTCAAGCAGTGTGGGCTGCCGTGCCTTCACTCGCGAGCTGCGTCGCGTGGTCTGGCCCGTGAAGTTCAAGCCTGAGCTGTCTCCGTGCAACGACGGCACCCCCAACCCCGCGGAGTTCCTCCAGCTCTACGCGCTGAGCATCGAGGCGGTAAATGGCAACGACAAAGTCATGGCGAACTGGTTCCCCATGGCACTCAAGGACGGGCCGCGCTCCTGGCTCATGAACCTCCCCGAGGCGTCCATCTCATCGTTGGCCGAGCTCTACAGCCAGTTCGTCGCCAACTTCAAGGGCACCCAGGACCGCTCCCTCACCATCAACGACCTGCGGCGAGTGCGGCAGCGCCCAGACGAGACCCTCCGCAAGTACATACAGCGCTTCAGCCAGGTGCGCAACAAGATCCTGCGCGCCTCCGACGCAGCCGTCATCTCTGCGTTCTCCACCGGCGTCATGGACGTCAAGATGCGCGAGAAGCTCACCATCAACGGTGAGCTCGACTCCGTCCTTGAACTGTTCGACCTCGCCGACAAGTGCGCCAAGGCCGAGGAAGGCCGCCTCTTTGTCCACAATGACCCCGACGTGTCGCCCGACGCCGCCAAGACCAAGAACAAGGACGTCAAGCGTAAGGGCCCCGCCGTGCTAGCGGCAGAGCCTCAGCAGAAACGCGGCCGCGACTGCGACGAACCTAGGAAAGACGGCCGGCTGCTCTGCGCCTTCCACAACGTATGCTCCCACAGCAATGAAAACTGCCAGGAGCTCAAGCTGCTCCGCGACGAGCGCCAAAGCCGCCGAGACGATCGCAACAGCCGCGGCGCCGGCCGCGGAGGTGGCCGCGGCGGCAACCGCTGGGACGGCCACAACGGCAACGACGGCTTCCGCCAGGGCTGGCGCGACCAGCCTCGTGAGGCGAATCCTCAGGCCAATGCCGCTCTTCCGCCGCTGCCGCCGCCTCCCCGGAGGAACGACGTCAACCAGCCTGACGAGGGCGCTGGGGGCTACCAGGAGCCACGCGCGGTCACCTGCATCCTGGGCGGGTTCCAAGCCCCCGCGTCCATCCGCCACTTCAAGCAACTCTCTCGCGAGGTGTATGCCGCCCTCCCAAGGCCTGAGGCCTCGCGGCCCTTCAAGTGGTTGCAGTACGCCATCACCTTCGACTCCAAGGACCACCCCAAATCCACGGCCTCCGCGGGCGCGCTCCCCATGCTGTGCACTCCAACCATCAGCAACGTCACAGTCACCAAGACCCTCATCGACGGGGGCGCCAGCCTCAACGTGATTTCCATCGAGACCTTCGAGATGCTCCAAGTGCCCTATGACCAGCTGATGCCGACCAGGCCCTTCTCCGGAGTGACCGATGGCTCCACCATCCCACGGGGGCAGGTGCGCCTCCCCGTTACCTTCGGCACCTGCAAGAACTACCACACCGAACTCATCGACTTCGACGTGGCGCACATCGGCCTGCCGTACAATGCCATCCTGGGCTACCCGGCTCCCACTAAGTTCATGGCGGCCACCCATCACGCCTACAACATCCTCAAGATGCCTGGCTACAGCGGCATCATCACCGTCACCTGCGACGAGAAGGACGCGGCCAGCACCCTCGAGCGTGCCTACAAGGCTGCCGCGGTCGCGCATCCGGCCGACGAAGACGCGGCCGAGCCTCCTGAGGCCGCGCCCACGAAGAAGAAGTAGTTGTTCTCTCAGGACCGCGCCGAGACGAAGAAGGTGTCGGTGGACGGCAGCGGCTCTGGCCCTACCTTCACCATCGGCGCTGGCCTTCCGCCCGCATAGGAAAGCGTGCTCGTCACCTTCCTTCGGGCAAACTCAGATGTTTCCGCTTGGAAAGCATCTGACTTGTCCGGTGTGCCGAGGGAGGTGATCGAGCACCACTTAGCGGTGTGCCCCAATGCACGCCCCGTCAAGCAGAAAGCACGGCGCCAGGCGCCAGAGAAGCATGATTTCATCGTCAAGGAAGTTCAGAAGCTCTAGGAAGCCGGGGTCGTTCCCGAGGTGCGCCATCCCGAATGGCTCGCCAACCCAGTCGTCGTCCCCAAGAAGGGCTGCAAGGAGCGCATGTGCGTCGACTTCACCAGCCTCAACAAGTTCTGCCCTCAAGATCCATTTCCACTGCCCCGCATCGATCAGATCGTGGACTCCACCGCCGGGTGCGATTTGCTATGCTTTCTGGATGCCTTCTTAGGCTATCATCATATCAAGATGGTGGCCGAAGACGTGGGGAGGACGGCCTTCATCACCCCCTGCGACATATATTGCTACGTCTGCATGCCCTACGGATTAAGGAGCGCGGGCGCCACCTTCCAACGGCTAATGCGCATCACGCTGGGGCCTCAGATGGGAAGGAACGCGGAGGCCTACATCGACGACATCGTGGTCAAGTCTCGTGAGGCTGGATCCCTCATAATGGACCTCCAGGAAACATTTGCCAACCTGTGCAAAGTCAACCTCAAGCTCAACCCTGAGAATTGCGTCTTCGAAGTCCCCTCCGGCAAGCTCCTCGGCTTCCTAGTCTCGCACCGTGGCATCGTGGCCAACCCAGAGAAGATCAAGGCCATCGAGAAAATGCGTCCACCCCGGACCCTCAAGGAAATGCAGCGCTTGGCAGGGTGCATGGCCTCCCTGGGGCGTTTCATCTCCAAGTTTGGCGAGCGAGCCCTGCCCTTCTTCAAGCTCCTAAAGAGGTCCGGCTCCTTCAAATGGACTCCTGAGGCGGACGCCGCCTTTGAAGCCCTCAAGAGGTACCTCACGAGCCCGCCCATCATGGCCGCGCCGCGCTATCACGAGCCCTTGCTCCTGTACTTGGCGGCCACCCCCCAGACGGCCAGCGCGGTGCTGGTGGTGGTGCGGGAGGAGCGCGTCTGTGCTAAGGAGAAACCCTCCGCGCCCCTTCAGGCGCGTGAGGCCGCCGATCCTCGTGAGCCTTCCAAGCCTTGCGAGGCGCCTGGAGAGCAAGCTGCCACCACAACTACGCGCCTCGTCGAGCACCCCATGTACTTCGTCAGCACCGTGCTAAGGGACGCGTGCGAGCGCTACCCCATGCAGCAGAAGCTCCTCCTCGCGCTCCTCGTCGCCTCCAGGAAGCTGCGCCACTACTTTCAGGGTCATCCCATCAAGGTCATTTCTTCCTACCCCTTGGAGCAAGTTCTGCGCAGCCCCAACGCCGCCGGCCGCGTCGCCGAATGGAACATGGAGCTGCAAGCCTTCCAGCTGGAATTCTCCACCACCAGAGTCATCAAAGGCGCGGCTCTGGCCGACTTCGTGGCAGAGTGGACGGACACATACGAGGAGGAGCCTCGTGCGGCCCAGTCCCTTCTGCCAGGGGACGAGGCGCCAGGCGGCTGGACCATGCACTTCGACGGCACCTTCTCCCGACAGGGCGTGGGGGCTGGGGTCATGCTCACCTCACCGACAGGGGACAGGCTCTACTACGCCGTACAGCTCTGCTTCAGGCACACCGACAAGGTCTCCAACAACATCGCAGAGTATGAGGGCCTCATCGCCAGCCTCAAGGCCGCGTTCGTCTTGGGCATCAAACGTCTGACCATCAAGGGCGATTCGCAACTCCTCGTCAACTTCTCCAACAAAAGTTAGAAGCCCAAGGACGAGCACATGGCCGCCTACCTGGAAGAGGCACGTAAACTTGAGAAGCGTTTTCTTGGCCTAGAGCTGCAGCACGTCCCCCACAGCGGCAACAAAGAAGCCGACGACATCGCCAAACGAGCATCTCGCCGCGAGCCTCAGAGCCCCGACGTCTTCGAAGAAAGGCTCCTCAAGCCATCAGCCGTACCTCCTACCGCGAGCACGGCGCTCCTTCGCGAGGAACTCCAGCCCGCACCACCCACGGGCGCGCCAGACTGCGGCCCGGCCTCAGGAGCCCGCCTGCTGCTGGCGCTAGAGCCTCAAGCGGATAGCTGTGCCACAGAGTTCAAGGCTTACTTGCTTCGCGGCACCCTCCCGGAGAAAGACTCAGAAGCAGAGCGCGTGGCCCGGCAAGCCACCGCTTACTGCCTGCAAGATGGTGAGCTGTACCGCAGGCGCCCCAATGGCGTCTCCCTGCGGTGCATCTCCGAAGAGCAAGGGCGCAAGTTGCTCGTTGATATCCATGGAGGAGACTGCGACCACCACTCCTCGTCACGGACCCTCATCGGCAAGGTGTTCCGCAGCGGCTTCTACTGGCCCACTGCGCTGCATGATGCTACCGTGCTGGTCCAGGCCTGCCAATTCCACGCCAAGCAGATCCACCAGCTGGCGCAGGGCCTTCATACGATTCCCCTCTCATGGCCGTTCGCGGTCTGGGGCTGGACATCCTGGGGCCCTTCCCTCGCGCGGCTGGCGGTTACCGCTACCTCTACGTCGCCATCGACAAGTTCACCAAGTGGGCAGAAGTCGAGCCAGTGCGCACCATCCCGGCAGGCTCCGCCATCAAGTTCATCAAGGGCCTCGTGAGCCGCTTTGGAGTTCCCAACCGCATCATCACCGACAATGGCTCTGAGTTCACAAGCGGCCTCTTCAAGTCCTACTGCGCCAACCTCGGCATGCAGATCTGGTACGCCTCGGTGGCGCACCCGCGAAATAATGGCCAGGCCGAGCGCGCCAACGCTGAGGTCCTCAAAGGCCTCAAAACAAGGAGCTTCAAGAAGAAACTCGAGAATTGCGGCAAGGGCTGGCTCGACGAGCTGCAGTCCGTGCTGTGGTCCATCCGCACGACGGCAAGCAAGCCTACCGGCGAGACCCCCTTCTTCCTCGTCTACGGCGCTGAGGTGGTCCTCCCACTGGAGCTTAAGCATGGCTCCCCGTGAGTCCTTGCCTTCGACGAGGCGCGTCAGGATGGCTCGCGGGAAACCGATCTGCTGCTCCTCGAGAAGGGAAACCGCCAGGCCGCCATTGCGCCGCGAGGTACCAGCAGGCCTTGCGTCGCTACCACAGCCGCAGCATCCGCCCTCGCACTCTCGAAGTCGGCGACCTCATCCTGCGCAGAATCCTCTCCAGAGAGGGGCTCCACAAACTCTCACCTATGTGGGAAGGCCCTTTCAGGGTTACACATGTCTCCAGGCCCGGCTCAGCCCGGCTAGAGACGGAGGATGGAGTTCCTGTGCCTAACGCCTGGAACATCCAACACCTCCGCAAGTTCTACCCGTGACCCTCACGCGTACGAACGAAATGGGGCTGTACACGCCCCGGAGCCTCTCACTGTGTTCGCCTGATGGGCCCACGAGAGCTCCCGCCCACGCCCAAGTGGAAGCCCCATGCTCCGCGCTGGCGGAACGATCGACCCGCGATCATACCCACACCCCTGTGGAAGCCCCATGCTTCGCGCTGGCGGAACAATCAACTGAGGTCGCCCCACGGGCTGCACCAACTTCAAGCTGACCCGTGCCGGACACGGCAGCACTCCTTTTCTCATTTCGATGTGTAATTGAGGGCACCCCACGGGTTGCACCAACCTCAAGCTGACCCGTGCCGGCCACGGCAGCCGCATCTTGCTTTAATTATGTAATGGGTTGCTATCTTACTTCAGTAAAGCTTGGTTTCTTACATGGCGTTTCGTTTTGTCCTTGCCTTGCGAGCCTCGCGCGCTCACGATGTCCCTCATGTGCCTCACACGAGTGGGGGCTGGACACGGTGTCTGTGCTCGGGTTAGTCCCAGCAGCGCCGAAAAACCCAAGCAACCGGGCTCTAGCTCGCGGGTCTACTCCCGTGCACGCCACCCCACCAAGGTTCTTGGTGTCTCGTCTCCTCGCGTAATGCCCATGAGCGAATCGACGAGCGTGCGTCGCTCCCCTGTCGTTAAGTACTCTGCATGCAGTTATCTCAGGAGCAGGTTCCCGGAAAGGCCTCGCGAGGATGCCTCGCGAGGTAGCCCCCTCAGGCCCTCAGGAAGCCAGCAGGCCCCGCCTCGGGTGCTAACCCTCAGCGGCCGTCTCAGCAGGAGATCTCGCAAGCGGAACCCTCACGAGGCGTACCCTACGAGAGATGGCTTACCAGACACTACCTCCTACAGAGCTAAGTCTCCCGCCTCGCGATCCGCCCTCGCCGTCTCTTAAGCCTTCCCCTCCGGTAGCCTCACGAGCGCCAGCATTTCTCTTGGCGCAAGCCGCTTGCACGTCGAAGGGGGGCTCTCTGAGCATCGCGCCTTAGGAGCCCTCACTAGCTCTCGGTGCCCCTCGCCTCCTGGCATTGTCCAGGCATCGCGACCTGACATACCAACGACGGCTATGGCCCGCTTGGGGGCTGGGTCCTGACAACGTAGAGCATCATGGCAAGCAAAAGGAGCAAAACAGGCCTCAAGAGAAAGCTTCGCGAGGGCACGAGCGTTCATTACAACAAATCATAAAGCACTTAACACCAAGGCATCGTCTTCACGCCCCCACGGGGCCACATCGATCTAGCGCAGGGTGACGAAGGAAAAAGGACCCTAGGAACTCGCACCGTCGTCATCGTCGCCGGCGCCGTCGTCGCTGCCGGAGTTCTCACCGTTGCCACAGTACTACTTCCCAAGCAACGCGTCCACGTGGCCTTCTACAGCCTTTGCGAGGCCGTCGCGAAGCTCCTCGGGGACTGGGGCTATCACCTTGTCAAAGTCAAAATTGGGATCGGTGTGAAGGAGGTGGCTGAAGACGCGAGTCGCCGCCAGGGAGAAGAGGCCGCGACACTCCTCCTCCAAGATGCTGTCCACCTCCTTGGCCCCGTCCTCAAGCTGTTCCACGAGCTTGGTGAAGAAGTCGACGTAGTCGGCGTCGCGGGATTCACGGAGGGCTCCAAGCCTCCCCTGGCAGATGGAGTTTAGGGCGTTGTTGGCGCGGAGCTCGAGGGAGTGAAGCGTCTTGACACGTTCGCGATGCTACTCCTGTTCCTGATCCGTCCCGCCTCCGGCTTGCTCGGCCGTGCTGGCAGCGCCCCCCACTTGGAGACAAAGGGAGGATGGCTCGGCCGCGGTGCCGGAGCTGGGCTGTAGCGCGGCCCCCCGGCGGGTCTCCGCCTCGGCAAGTGCCGCCTTGAGATCAGTGATCTCCTGCCAGAACCGCTCATGCTCTGTCTCGAAGGCGTCCCTCTGCTGCGCCAGTGCCTTATCGTGCTCCTCGGCAAGCACCAGGCGTGCCTCCGCTACCTTCGCGTCAGCATCCTCCTGAGCTTTCTTCTCCTTGGCCTCCAGTTGGGCGTTGGCCTCGGAGACATGCTTCGTGTGCGCCTCCTGGGCATCGGCGAGCTGGCGCCCCAGCGTCTCCAGGCGCTCCTTCTCCGTGGCCTGCTCGGTCGCCGTCTTCTCGAGGCCCTCCATGCGAGTCTCGAGGCCCGCTTCGCGGGCCGCGACCTCCTTCTCGCGAGTGGTGAGGGCGCTTTCCCACGGGAGGAGCGACTGCGCCTGCTCGGCGTGTTGGTCCTGGAACTCCTTCAGGCGGGCCTCCGCCTCTTCGCGGCACGCGACGGCCGCTTCGGCCTCCCGGAGGGCACTCGCACGAACCCCCTCCGCTTCGGCGGCATCCTTCTCGCCCTGTGCGCGAGCGAGTTTGTTTTGGCGCTGGGCTGTTTCGATGGTGACGCTGAGCCGGCGCCACCCATCAGCAAGCTTCAAGCGTTCCTCGGCAAGGCGCATCTCCGCGTCCTGGAAGTCCATCCCAAGCCGAGCAAGCGCGGCCTTGGCATCACGCAAGGCTTCGGGCCTGAGCAGGGCGTGGCCGCTCACAAGGGCCAGAGGCCAGTCCGGTTCGGGCCCTCTGACACTCTCTGCCGCCGCGGTTAGGGAGGACTCAGCGCCGCTCGCCTGGAGCGGTGGGTTCGCCAGGCCACCCCCCCCCCCCCGTGTTCGGCTACGGTGGCATGCTATGGGGGCTCGCCATGCCCGTGACGGCGCGCCCCACAACTCCTCCCCCATGCTTACGGAGGCCCTCGGCGGGGGGTGGGCGTTTCGACCTCCCCCGTCGCCACTCCTTTCCTCGCAGCAGGGTCAAGGGGGAGGGCGCCCCCGCCTCCTGAGGCTGCCTCCCGAGGCCTCTCCATCTCGGCTTCATGAGGCGCGCCCACACGCGACTCCGGAGGAACAACCATCTCCTCCTCGACCTCCATGCGCCCCGCCTCGGCATCGGGACGGCGGGTGGCCTCTCCATGTCCCCCGGCACCCGTGGCGGGTGCTGACGCCCCCTGCGGGCCGGGGGTCACCCTCGCCTTCGTCGTCGTCTTCTTCTTCTTCTTCTTCTTCTGATCCACGGCAGACCTCCTGCGTGAATGGTGGCTCAGCTCCGAGCCCGGATGAAGAGCAAGGACTAGGAACGCCGGGAGGAGGCAGTGGACTTACTCGTCACTGACGTACCACTTCCTCTTCTTCTCCCCCACGGGGGGTAGGCCGTCGCTGCCACCGTCCGGCATCGCCCCGGCACTGCTGCTCGGGCCCCCGGGGTGTGTCACAGAAGACCCGGACACGTCGTCGCCTGCCTCGGGGCCCTGGGGGGTTTCGTCCTCATGATGGGCCTCAGGTGCTGGGGGCTTGACCGCCCCCCGGCCGAGAGCCCCCTCCACCGCGGGCGAATCACTTTCGGCATCATCGTCCTTGAGCTCGCAGAGGAGCTGACGGCGGGTGCGTGGTGGCGCCCGGTTGGCGTCCTCCTCCGTGGCCTCCCCCGAATCCTCGCCGCCGCTGCTGCCTCTCGAGTCCACCTCCACCATGAGGGGGTTATCGCGGGGCCTGACATGGCCCTCCAGCACGAGGCCCCACTGGTCAAAGAGGGGCATTTCCGCCACCTGCTCCGCCTTCTCCTTGTAGCGGAAAAGCGGGTGTGCCCCCTCGGGCAATTCCGCGGCAGGGGTGCTGAGCAGAGTCACCAGGGCCCCATCCAACACATCTGGCCCTAGGCTGCCCGGGTTCAGCCTCATGGTGTCGCCCGCGCTGGTGTACTCCCACATGGGGCGCGAGTGCTGCTGAAGTGGCGCGATGCGCCGCCGCAGGTATTCCCTGACGACCGTCGCCCCCGACAGTTTTGCGGCCCGGTGCACGGCCATCTGCTCCAAGACAGGCTCCATCCTCGGGTCTGCAAGCTTCTCGTGCCCCCACACGGAGATCTTCTCGGCCGGATCCGTCGGGATCATCAAGAGCCAGCTGGTCTGGCGCGCGTCCATGTAGACCCAGCGCTGCCGATAGCCCTCCACCTTCTTCGCAACCCTCAGGTTGATAATGCTGTTCTCCATCCCCTTGACGGCAAGGAATGACGCGCATCCGGAGCACTGGTCTGCCGCAGTTAGCCGCAGGCAGAAGAAGTGGCGGAAGAACGCCACTGAAGGCATCACGCCTACGAAAGCCTCGCAGTAAAAGGCAAACATGACCAGGAGGAGAATGGAGTTGGGTTGAAGATGGAGGGCGTGGATCTGATAGTGGGAGAGAATGGCGTAGAAGAAGTCCGGGAACGGTGGCACCAACCCAGCATATACGTTGTGGAGGAAGAAGGGGTAGGCCGTCGCCCCTAGGTCGCGCCGCGCACGCGACCCCGGCCAGATCTGGGTCGCCTGGTTCTCGTTCTGAGCACCGGCCACGAACGGGAGCACCTTGTCCAAGCCCTCTCCATCAACGATGGTGGAGCGCTGCAGCGCCGCCCCGAGGACAAGCGTGCTTGGGGACGGGGCCGCCGCCTTTCCCCTCTTGCCGGCGGGCGCCATCTGCATGGCGGAGGCACGGATCGAGGAGCGAGAAGACGCGGAGCTCAAAGAGGGGGTCGCGAGGAGTTGCGCGCGAGAAGGCAAGCGCAAGGGGACGGAATGTGTGAAGGACGGCAATGATGGCCTCGCATCGCCCGCGGCAGGTTTTATGTCAGCTCGGGCGGTTACCGAGGCGTCGTGGTAGAAGTGGGGGCGTCCCTCGTCACATCGTGCGCCACGCATCGCGCCTGGCCGCAGGCGGTTAGGGCCCACGCCGTTACCCCCCCTCCCCCCAGTAAGCGGAAACGTGCGCGCCGCGGGTCCGGGGGCTACTGTCGGGCCCATGGAACCCAGGGTATCCAGACCCGTCTGCCTTTGGCCCAGGGCGCAACGCATGGTGTGGGCCCAACAGGCCGTCGTCACCAAGCACCTCACCAGGACTCTTCATGAGGCCTCGGCCTCCTGAGGCCCCCTCCTCAGGAAATGGCGAGGAAGACTCGGCATCCTCACCAATGGCCTCGCGAGGCGGCCTCCCGAGGCCTCCTCCCGAAGGTGCCCAAGACGAAGGCCGTTCGGCACAGTCGCGTGGTCTGGGGCCCATCACGTGGGTGACGCGCGCGGCGACGAGCGGCAACAGAGGCCGCGCCAGCAGGCGTGGATGAAGATGGTTTCCTCTTTTGTGTTAAGGGATCAGGGCCAGCTATCTACTCCCCAAAGCGACCCCAAAGGTTGCCCGATCGGCGAAGGAAGACCAAGACGGCAGGCGCGCAGGGCGGAGGTCATCACCGAGCCCACCGGCGCATCATGGATCATGCTTTGGGAGGCGAAGACCGCCTTTAGTCAGGATAGCCTGAGCGCCTGTCCCCTTTCAAAACCGCCAAGTGTGGCAAGCCTTCCCGCCTAAGTTTTCGAGGGGGAAGAGGACCAAGGCGGGTATAAAGGGCAGTGCTGCCATTGTAGTAGGGATCTCGGCTGAGTTCTGCCTCCTCCACCTTGTACGCAAGAACGCTCTTGCCCCTTGCAATCCCAACCACAAGCAGGAGTAGGGTTTTACACCGCAAGGTGGCCCGAACCTGGGTAACCGCTGAGTCCACGGTCCGTCCTTCGCTAGCGCGCTCTCGCTGTAGCCTCGCCGTTGCTTAGCCGTGGTAGTAGACGAAGTGGTAGAGTGAGCTCACCCAGTGTTCGAACCTTTGGGTTCCCGGAGCCCGACTTCTGACAGAATGGAGATCCCAAGCCTATGAAAATGCCAAGTTATTCAAAGAAAAAGTTAAAAGATGGCATGATAAAAGAATTCAAAAACGGGAATTCAAAGTGGGTGAATATGTTCTATTGTACAATTCTCGTTTAAGATTCTTTGCAGGAAAACTTCTCTCTAAATGGGAAGGACCGTATATCATCAAAGAAGTTTATCGCTCCGGAGACATCAAAATAAACAACTCCGAAGGCACTAATCCGAGAGTGGTGAATGGGCAAAGAATTAAGCATTACATCTCAGGTACGCCTATTAATGTTGAAACTAACATTATTCAA
This sequence comes from Elymus sibiricus, assembly GCA_039707655.1. Classification (NCBI taxonomy): domain Eukaryota; kingdom Viridiplantae; phylum Streptophyta; class Magnoliopsida; order Poales; family Poaceae; genus Elymus; species Elymus sibiricus. The sequence continues at coordinate 337,716,577 of CM077666.1, forward strand.
ACTATGACACCGGAGGTAAGAGAGACCTTCCAGAACACTCCAGAACCCTGAAAAGGAAGAGGTACGTGATACGGTAAGTAAACCAACTCCAAAAATTCCATAAAAATACTTTCTGTCAGTTTTGAAATATTAGAAAGAATACAAAAATAAGAAACAGCCGAGTGGACCCATGAGGTGCACACGAGGCACCAGGGTGCGCCAACCCCCCAGGCGCGCCCTGGTGGCTCATGGGCCCCTCGTGAGCCTCCCCGACTCCGTTTTCTTCTAGAATATTTGTTTTGCAAGATAAAAATTCTTTATATATACTCTTGGACATTTTGACCACCGTATCGCACAAATCTCCTCTGTTCTTGTTTCGTGTTGTTTTCTGTCAGATTTCGAGGCTAGGCATCATGTCTTCCTCTTCCTCCAACACTATGGGAGACGACGCTTGGTTGATGTAGATGGAGCTCAGGAGGGGGGAGGAAGGAGAGGTTACCATGGAAGAAGATGATGGAGATTCGCTTGAGGTCCACCCTCCGGCTTCCGAGAGGGGTACCCTTGCCGGCATCTCTACGATCCCAAACCCTCATCCAGCCGTGAGAAGCACTACAAGCCATGGGAGTCCAGAGGTACAAGAAGGGCTTCCCCCTAGGAGGCCCTTACACAGGTTACATAGGAACAACTTTCATAATTTGGTTCACAATTATGGGGTTGAAAACACTCCTCGTATGCTCATACCCTCCAATTGGGACATCTCTCGTCCAAGTGAAAGTGATGCAGGAAAGAATGCTTGGGAGCCAGAGAATAAGCATATCATGGCCGAAGTCTAAAAGAATACAGAGATGATACAGCATATGCTCCGGCAAATCCAGAACCTAAAGGAGACCCTAATTAATGTTATGAAGGACAAGTCCACCACTTCATAATCACCACCATCACCGAAGAAATAAACTTGAGTACATGGGTATGGGCACTCCCCTTGGCTTGTGCCAAGCATGGGGGAGGTGCCCCGGTATCGTATCACCATCACTTTTATTATCTTTACCTATTTTTAGTTCGATCCTTAGTTATTTCATGATCTAGTTGAATAAAAGTTTAGTATGATCTATTTTCGAGTACTAGTTTCGTGATCTATCTATCTATGTAATTGAGTTGAGAGTTATATAATAAAGAGTAGTTTGAGTTTTTGCTCCTTTACTTTTATGTTTCAATCCTAGCAATGAAAATAATGAAAAAGATCATATGCTAATCTTATGGAAAGTAATGACATTACATAAACAAAAGTATAAGTGGTAAAATTTATTGGAAGTTAACAAACATAGCATTGGTCAATGATGCAATTCATGAAAAAATTAATAAGGGAAGAGAAGATTCACATGCAAATACACTATCTTGGACATCTTTTATGATTATGAGCCCCCATTAAGTATTTTATGTCAAATTGTTGACGTTGGACAAGGAAGACAACGTAATGAATTATGTTTGCTTATATTCACATAGAAGTTATATTGTCATAGATCCTCCAACATGTGGTGCTTGCCCAATATCTTTGCTAGCCAAAAATCCGCACAAAGTAGAGATACTACTTGTGCATCCAAAACCCTTAAACTCAGTTTCATGTTATGAGAGTCCATTATATCTACCTATGGATTGAATAAGATCCTTCAAGTAAGTTGTCATCGCTGCAAAAAGCAATAAAAATTGCCTCTAAATGTGTATGAACTCTTATTATATGGGAAAATAAGCTTTGTACGAACTTGTGACGGTAAAGAAATAAAAGCGATGGACTGCATAATAAAGGTTGATATCACAAGGGGTAATATAAAGTGACGTTCCTTTACATTAAGAGCTTGTGCATCCAACAACAAAAAGCGCATGACAACATCTTCTTCCCCCTGCGAAGGGCCTGTCCTTTACTATTATGTATTTACTTTTTATGTAAGAGTCAATAGTGTTCTCCTCTATTCCTTTTTATTTTTCCCTTTTGCAAGCATCATGTGGTGGGGAAGATCTAGGCACATATATCCAGTTGGATATGAGTGATCATGAGTTATTATTGTTGACATTACCCTTGAGGTGAATAAGTTGGGAGGCGAAATTATAAGCCCCTATCTTTCTATGTGTCTGGCTGAAACTTTTTGCTCCATATATATGTTGTGAGTGTTAGCAATCATAGAAGACTAAATGATGGTTGAGTATGTGGAATTGCTAAAAAGCTCCTACATGAGACCCTTCCTGAAAATATGATGAATTGCAATTGCATTGTTGACTGAGAGCATAGTTTGTTGGTTTTCAAGAAAGTTTATGCCTTATACTTCGTTGTTGTGATGAATTGTTACTTGTTCATGAGAAGTTCTATGATAATGAATATTGTTGTTATAGTAATGATCATGATGCTACTATGTCCGTATTTTGTTTTTTATCGACACCTCTCTCTCTAGACATGTGGACATGATTATCGATATCGGCTTTCGCTTGAGGACAAGCGAGGTCTAAGCTTGGGGGAGTTTATACGTCCATTTTGCATCATGTTTTACTACTGTTATTTATAGTGTTTTTAATCAATATAACACTTTGTGGAGCAATTCTAATGCCTTTTCTCTCTTAATATGCAAGATTTACATAAGGAGGGAGATTGCTGGCAGCTGGAATTCTGGACCAGAAAAAGCTATGCCAGAGATACCTATTCTGCACATCTCCAAATAAGCTGAAATTTCACGGAGATTTATTTTGGAATAAATAAAAAATATTGGAAGGAAGAAGTACCAGAGGGGGCCACCCAGGTGTCCACGAGGCACCAGGGCGCGCCACCCCCCCCCCCCCCAAGCGCGCCCTGGTGGCATGTGGGGCCCCTGGCCAGCCTCCGGTGCCCATTTTCTGGTATATAAGCCCATTCGCCCTAGAAAAAAATAAGGAGAAGACTTTTGGGACGGGGCTCCGCTGTCTCGAGGCGGAACTTGGGCAGGAGCACTTTTGCTCTCCGACGAGGCAATTCCACCGGGGATACTTCCCTCCGGGAGGGGGAAATTGAAGCCATCGTCATCACCAACGATCCTCTCATCGTGGGAGGACCAATCTTCATCAACATCTTCACCAGCACCATCTCATCTCAAACCCTAGTTCATCTCTTGTATTCAATATTTGTTTCAAAACCTCAGATTGGTACATGTGGGTTGCTAGTAGTGTTGATTACATCTTGTATTTGATGCTAGTTGGTTTATTTGGTGGAAGATTATATGTTCAGATCCATTATACTATTTAATACCCCTCTGATCTTGGACATGAATATGATTTGTGAGTAGTTACTTTTGTTCTTGAGGACATGGGAGAAGTCCTGTCATAAGTAATCATGTGAATTTGGTATTCGTTCGATATTTTGATGATATGTATGTTGTTGATTCTCTTAGTGGTGTCATGTGAACGTCGACTACATGACACTTCACCATCTTTGGGCCGAAGGGAATGCATTGTGGAGTAGTAATTAGATGATAGGTTGCTGGAGTGACAGAAGCTTAAACCCTAGTTTATGCGCTATTCCGTAAGGGGCTGATTTGGATCCATATGTTTAATGCTATGGTTAGAATTATCTTAATTCTTCTTTCGTAGTTGCGGATGCTTGCGAGAGGGGTTAATCATAAGTGGGAGGTTTGTTCAAGTAAGAACAGCACCCAAGCACCGGTCCACCCACATATCAAATTATCAAAGTAACGAACGCGAATCAAACAAACATGATGAAAGTGACTAGATGAAATTTCCATGTGTCCTCGAGAACGCTTTGCTTATTATAAGAGATCGTTCTGGCTTGTCCTTTGCTACAAAAAGGATTGGGCCACCTTGCTACACTCTTTGTTACTATTGCTACTTGTCACTTGTTACAAATTATCTTACTATCAAACTACTCATTATCGATAATTTCAGTGCTTGCAGAAAATACCTTGCTGAAAACCGCTTGTCATTTCCTTCTGCTCCTTGTTGGGTTCGACACTCTTACTTATCGAAAGGACTACGATTGATCCCCTATACTTGTGGGTCATCACCCGTCCCTGTCGGCTGCGCCGCCTCCAGCGACGTTGCAGACCTCTGCACCCGCGTGGACGTGCTGACCACCGGCGCCAGCTCCGGCTCCTCGCGCAGCAAGGAGAACGACTACCACGGCGGCTCAGCTCAACGAGGACCATCATCAACTGCTGGACGAGGCCATGACGCTCGCTGCAACGTGGCGCCGGTTGGAGTCCGCCCAGCGGGAGTATGACACCGTCCATGGCTACACGCCGGCTGCCGCTGAGCCCACCCGGGTCACCGAGGTGCGGATCCGTGGAGGCACCATCGGCCATGCGCTAGGCACAGGCCAACCCATCTACGACACCCCTGTCAAGAACATGCTCGCGGCGCAGGCGGCCATGGCAGATCTCGAGTTTCTGGAGGGCGAGGACCTGCTGCAGCAGCAGCAACGCGTCCGCGACCTCATCACCATGGCGAACGAGCAGCAGAAGTAGTTCAAGCCGGCTTGGCCCGCTGCCTCCGCCTCGGAGAACAACGCGGACCCGGAGAGGGCCCTTTGGGGCACGCAGCAGGCGTCTTCCCCGCACGCTAGCGCGAGCCGCTATGGCCGGCACCGGGCAAGCCGAAGCTGACGCAACCGCGCCGCGACGGCCGGTGATGGCGTCGCTGACGAGACGGCTGGAGACGGCCAGCTCCAGCAGCCGGAGCGCCCCTTGCCGCCGGCTCGGCGGCCCTAGCCGACCTCTGCCGACGCTGTGCCGTGCGGCCCCGTCGCCGACCGGCTCGGGCCTCGCGAGCCCTATGACGATAATGATGCCCGCCATCACATCGACCGGCTGGCGCAATCCACGGCCCTTGAGGAGGAGAGCTCCGTCGGTCCCGCCTGTTTTGGGCCACGCATCCACGAGGAGCCCTTTCCCAAAGGCTTCACACTGGCCTGCAACACCCCCAAGTACAGTGGCGTCACCAAGCCGGAGGACTGGCTGGTTGACTACACCACGGCTGCGGCAACAAGCGCGTAGCGGTGCGCTACATACCCCTCATGCTGCTCGGTTCGGCCTGGACCTGGCTGAACAGCCAGAAAGCCGGCAGCGTGAACTCCTGGCTAGACTTCGAGGAGGCGTTCGTGTGCAACTTCACCAGCACTTACAAGCGTCCGGGTCGGCCGCGCCAGCTGTCCATGTGCGTTCAGGGCCCAGACAAGTCCCTCCACGACTTCCTCACGCGATGGACGGAGCTGCACAACTCCTGCGAGGGGGTCCACGAGGTGCAGGCCATCCAGTACTTCGTCGACGGGTGCCGAGACGGCACCCTGCTCAAGCACCAGCTAATGTGTGATGAGCCGGACACCCTGGCGGCACTCATGGCCATGGCGGACAAGTACGCCATGGCCGACTCCGTGATGCGCATGAAGGTCTCGGTCGACGCAGCCGGCAAGCCTGTCCAGGTCTAGCCGGCCAACCTTCGGACGGCTGGCGACAACAACCAGCGCCGGCAAGACAACGGCAACAACAACAACAACAACAACAACAACAACAACAACAACAACAACAACAACAACAACAACAACAACAACAACAACAACAACAACAACAACAACAACAACAACAACAAAAACAGCAACAGCAACAGCAATAGCAACAGCAACAGCAACAGCAACAGCAACAGCAACAGCAACAGCAACAGCAACAGCAACAGCAACAACAACACCAACAACAACAACAACAACAACAACAACAACAACAGCAACAACAACAGCAACAACAACAGCAAGAGCAACAGCAACAGCAACAGCAACAGCAACAGCAACAGCAACAACAGCAACAACAGCAACAACAACAACAACAACAACAACAACAACAACAACAACAACAACAACAACAACAACAACAACAACAGCAACAACAACAGACCTGCCGCCGCCGCCGCCTCCCAGTCCGACACTTCCGCCGCCTCCCCCGCCACCTCCGGCAGCCGGCGCTCTCGCCAACAACGCTTTCCCACGCCAGGACACAACATACATCATCTTCACCAGCGAGGGCGATGACAAGCACAACAAGCGCAAGTACCAGCACGAGGTGAACGCCGTCGTCCCCCCGGTCCCCAGTTCATGCACTGGTCCGACCGCCTCATCAGCTGGACCCGGGAGGACCACCCGGCTGTGATGCCCATGCCGGGTGACTACGCTCTCGTTCTTGACCCCACCTTCGTCGCTGAGAAGCGCACCTGCCGCTTTTCGCGGGTGCTGATCGATGGCGGCAGCAACATCAACATCCTTTACCGTGACACCAAGATCAAGCTCGACATCAAGGAGAGCCAGCTGCAGCCCACTCGGACGGTGTTCCACGGCATCATGCCGGGTGCCTCTTGCTCCGCCATCGGCAAGGTCCGGCTGGATGTGCTGTTCGGCACCAGCGTCCACTTCCACCACGAGCCGATCTGGTTTGAGGTGGTCGACCTGGCCAGCCCCTACCACGCGCTTTTGGGCCGGCCCACCCTGGCCAAGTTCATAGCGGTCCCCCACTATGCCTACCTGAAGATGAAGCTGCCGGGCCCCAAGGGTATCATCACCATCACCGGCGACTACAAGAAGTCCCTGGAGTGCGCCAAAGCCGGATCATTTGCGCCCACGTTCCCCACTCCCCCGCAATACGCGGGCGTGTTACACGCGCGCAATAACTACCCCCGAGAATCCAATCGACGTGCATGGCCACATCGGATCCTGCGCGCATGCCGAGGCCGCGGCCCGGTGGGTCCCGGCCCACTGTGATGTCTCGTCACGTGCGTGGCCTGGCAGGGCCTCGCCCACCGCTGGGCTGCACGTGGCGAGCCCGTATTGCGCGGCAGACGCAACTCCCTGCACCGGCCGAGTCCTAGCCGGCGGGACCGTTCGGTTTCTGCTCCGTCTTGCCGCGGTGGCCCCGACACCCGGCGGCCGGCGCCCCAGGCGGCAGGACGGCACTTCAACATCAACAAAATTCCTTCAGGGGGTTAAGCTGCAAAGGCACCCCTACTTGGACCCGGCGGGCCTTTACAGCTTCAGGGACTACTGTCGGGGGGATGACCCCCGGGTAGGCAACGAGGCCCAAAGCCTTTTTCAAAACATCGGGGCAGCCCGTGCCCCTCAATCCGGCTGGCCGTCTGGCCGGCTTCCCAACATGGGCTGGCTGGGCGCGGACCCGCATCTGGTCCGGCTAGCCGCAAGCCGGCTGGCGACGGGTCAGCGGCCGTCCCATCCCTCCGTATGACAAGACGGCTCTCCACGACGGGAGAGCGTGGCTACAGTGTCGCCAACCCCGCTGACCCGGGCGACCGACGTCAGCGCGGCAAGCCACTGTAGCCCCACGATGCCAACCACTCCGTGACGTGGGAGGCGACGGGCCACAGTGCCGAGCAGCCGGCGGGTCCCACTGCCGGCTCCAGACGATGACAGTCGGGTCCTGCCCGCATGTAGATTTACCCATGTAACCCTGGGGGTCGACCTATAAGACCCCCCAGGAGGCCTCCATGCAGAGGGTCTTCGGTTCACAGTTCGCATTACCTTCCACACACACACACTCATAGGAGAGGCCGAAAGGAGAGCTATTCTTCCTCCTCCGCCCAAACAGCTCCAGGAGCAACTTTGTAGCCCTTGTGCCTATCATCCCATTCCGGCAGGACTAGGGGTGTTACCTCCCCCGGAGGGCCCCGAACCTAGGTACGTCTTGTGTCCCGCACTCGCGCGTACCGACCTCGCTTCCGGAACCCACCGGCGTCCTCACGCAGCCCCCCACTTTTAGCCACCTCATGGCATTTGTCGTGATTTCACCACGACAATTTGGTAGACCAGTTCGCCCTTCTGCCAAAAGACTACATCAGGTTGGAGGTACTTGTGATTGAACACAGGAGCAAACCTCTCTCCATCCTATTCTCCTTCAACTCGAAGCTAATCAGACTTTAGTTGATTTCACTCGTGGTACATACTTGTCGACGATCTACAAACCTTCGACAAACTTCTTCGTGAACCACAATTACTCTTGGTTGCTGAAGACTTTGCTTGGTGAAGACAATTACTCTTCGACACTCAGGTTGACACCTATCTGTCTAGAGAGTGCGGAGATCCCAAGAGTAATAGGTACAAGAACTCCAACTCAGAACTACTGTGATGCTCAACCACTGTCTAAGTTTTGGCTCTTGATTTTCTCTCGGTGGATCTTAAACTCAAATCTCTCGAGAGGGGATGCTCAATCAATCTTCTCAGAATCTTAAGCAGAGCAGCCAACGAACAACGTTGGTGCAGGCTAGCTATTTATAGCCGCAGCCTTCCCTGATAGGAAATGACCAAACCGGACACGCTGATCAGCCAAGCCGAATGACACGTTTCCAACGGTCGGATTTTGAGCACCACGTTAATATTCCTTGCGGACCAAGAAATGTTAACTCCTCGGTCCGAAAGATATCTCCTGCAGGTCCAAAGAACAACGTCTTCTGCTGACAGGTAATCATTTGGAACACAAAGAGATTTCTCTCAGTCTTTCATAGGTTTCGGCTAAGCATCACAGGGACCTAAGCTTCGAGAACCTATACCCCTCTTAATAGTACGGAGGTTCTATGACTCAAATAAGAGAAAGAAGAACGGCGAAAGGAATGCTACGTCTTCACTTCGCCTTCAATCTTCTCGACTATAATCATCCTTCCTCGGACACACCGAACGTGTATTGCTTTGCATCACCAATAATTTTAAGGGGTCAATTCCTTCAACGCAATCTTCCCGCTTTCATTTCTTTTCGAAATTTAGCACTTCCTTCTCTATGACGCAGATAATCTAGTGAAGTTCTTCGAGCTTCAACACCGAACATAGCATTCTCCTCGGGCTTGCATGGACTATTTCTCTCCATGTGTAGTAGCAAACAAATCAGTCCATGCCTGTTTCTGACAACAATCTCCAAAACACAAGGGGGCATGATATTTCACCAACATGCCATACTGTAAAACTTTATGCCAATCGGCCTTTTGTTATATGGTTGTAATTTATTTTGTTGCGATACAACATTTGTATAGTGTAGGTTTATTGTTAGTTAATGTATTTGGTTTCATCGATCTGCTTGTAGGTGGAAAGCATCGTAGGAGGGCAACGGGCCAAATCACGTGAACCGGTCGAGAGGCATAATGGGCCATAATTGGGCTGGCCTAGAACTGCCTGTTGATGTTTCGAATGCCACTCAACCAATTATGGGCCCTAATGGGCCTATAGCCCACTGAAAATAACTGGATCCAAAATCAATGAAGGCCCCAAAATATCTAGCCATAAACATCACAGGCCATAACGTGGGCCCATAGTAACAATGGCCCGTTAACAGGCCGAAATAAGATGCAGGGCTTATTTGGCCCATACAGGCAACGGGCCCTAAACGTGCTGAAACTCAACTCGGGCCTTAATCGGCCATAAGATACCCAGTGAGCTTGGGCCTGAAATGTGCCGGGATGCCCATGGGCCATTAGCAGGCCGAACCCTACCTTAGCCAGTGCCGGCCCAATTACATGTTGGGCTGTTAACAGGCCAAATGCCTGCCCGGGCCATAAATGCGCCGACGTACTACACGGGCCTTTAACAGGCCGAAAGTGAGGGTGGGCCGGAATTGTGACCTGGAGAACATGGGCCATTAATAAGGTTAATTTCACATCGGACTACAAATGGCCCAAGTGTACTGTCAATCGTTAACAGGTCGAAAGTTATGCAGGCCAGGAAAAGGCCCAACTCTTTAACGGGCCGCTAAAAGGCTGAAAGATAGACTTGACAGAAAACCGCCCAATTCCAGCATGGGCCATTAACAGGCCGAAAACACACTGGGCCGTAATTGGTCCCATATACATAGCGGACTATTAACGGGCCGGAAGTGCCAATGGACCGCAATGATGTCAAATGGACAACGGGCCGGTGATGGGCCGAATTGATAACCTCCTTATGGGTTGTGGCTGTAAATGGGCCATGTGCAAGCAAGGCGCCGGCCTATTTATACTAAATGGGCCACTATTGGCCCGTGCCACATGTCGACGTATCATAGGAACCTCTGTCCATTGGATGGATGACATCTGTCGCAATGCAGAGCTGGCACGTGGTTCCGGTGGCGAATGAGAAATTGACACGTGGAAAATCGTCATTGGTCGAGGCAGTTAACGGGTTTTGGATCCAAAACCGGCACCGATAGCTTAACGGTAACCCGTTGCGGTGGGTGCCACATGTCGGTTACCTTTGACAAAAATCACTTCCATGACACACGATTTATTGTCACGGAATTGGACACTTCCATGACAATAAATGGAGTATTGTCACGTGCTACTTGTAGTCCGCGTTGGTATTTCCCCGAAGAGGAGAGGATGATGCAGTATAGTAGAGATAAGTATTTCCCTCAGTTAAGAACCAAGGTTATCAATCCAGTAGGAGAACCAAGCAAAATTCTGTTAAGCGCACCTACACACTCAAGAGCAAACACTTGCACCCAAAGCAAATAAGAGGGTTGTCATTCCTCTTAGCGGTTATTTGCAAGGATTAAATCTTATCGAGGTAAATAGATAAACTAAAATACTAATAAAAATAAAAGTAAATAAATTGCAGCAAAGTATTTTTAGGTTTTTAATATATGATAAAGTAGACCGGGGGCCATAGTTTTCACTAGAGGCTTCTCTCTCGAACACATAGCATACGGTGGGTAAACAAATTACTGTTGGGCAATTGATAGAAACCAAATAATTATGACGGACTCATGGCAATGATCATGTATATAGGAATCACGACCAAGACAAGTAGACCGACTCCTGCCTGCATCTACTACTATTACTCCACCCATCGACCGCTATCCAGCATGCATCTAGGGTATTAAGTATGAAACAAAGTAACGCCTTAAGCAAGATGACATGATGTAGACAAAGTAAACTCAAGCAATATGATTAAACCCCATCTTTTTATCCTTAATGGCAAAAATACAAATACGTGTCATGTCCCCTTCTGTCACTGGGATTGAGCACCGCAAGATTGAACCCATCACAAAGCACCTCTCCCATTGCAAGATAAATCAATCTAGTAGGCCAAACCAAATCGATAGATCGGAGAGAAATACAAAGCTATAATAATCATGCATAAAAGAGTTCAGAGAAGACTCAAATATTTCTCATGAATAATCTGATCATAAACTCACAATTCATCGGATCCCAACAAACACACCGCAAAAGAAGATTACATCGGATAGAACTCCAAGAACATCGAGAAGAACATGGTATTGAAGATCAAAGAGAGAGAAGAAGCCATCTAGCTACTAGCTATGGACCCATAGGTCTGTGGTAAACTACTCACACGTCATCAGAAGGGCGGCAAGGTTGATGTAGAAGCCCTCCGTGATCGATTCCCCCTCCAGCAGAGTACCGGAAAAGGCCTCCATATGGGATCGCGAAAGAACAGAGGCTTGCGGTGGCGGAAAGGTTTTCTCTTCTGTCTCTATTGGTTTGGGCATATTTTTGAATTTATAGCGAAGGAATTAGGTCAAGACGTGCCACGAGGGGCCCACAAGTCTGGGGGGCGCGGCCACCCCCCTGGGCGCGCCCTCCAGGCTTGTCGCCTCCTCGTGACTCTTCTGGTCTTCTCCCGAAGCTTCCTGGGTCTCTTTTGGTCCAGAAAAAATTAATCCAAAGTTTTTTTCTCGTTTGGACACTTTTTGATAATGATTTTCTGAAAAGGCAAAAACAAGCATAAAACATCAACTGGCACTGGGCACTGGGTTAATAGGTTAGTCCCAAAAATGATATATAATGGCATATAATTGCATATAAAACATCCAAGATTGATACTATAATAGCATGGAACAATCAAAAATTATAGATACGTTGGAGACGTATCAAGTATCCCCAAGTTTAATTCCTGCTCGTCCTCGAGTAGGTAAATGATAAAAACAGAATTTTTGATGTGGAAAGCTACCTATCATGTTTCATCATGTAATCTTTCTCTTACGGTATGAATAATAAGATCCAAATGATTCAAAGCATTAGTATATAATTTGATATAAAGACATCAATACACAGGCATACTAACAAAACAACCATGTCTTTCAAAATAAAAATGCTAAAGAACGTTATCCCTACAAAATCATACAATCCTGTCATGCCCCATCTTCTTAACACAAAGTATTTATCATGCACTACCCCGATGACAAGCCGAGCAATTGGTTCATACTTTTTAACGCGCTTCAGCTTTTTCAACTCCCACTCAATACATGAGCGCAAGCCAAGGATATAGCACTATGGGTGGAATAGAGTGTGGTGGTAGAGATAAATAAGAGAAGTCAAAAATAAGAAGATAGTCTCACATTGACGAGGCTAATCAACGGGCTATGGAGACGCCCATCAATTGATGTCAATGCAAGGAGTAGGGATTGCCATGCAACGGATGCACTAAGAGCTATAAGTGTATGAAAGCTCAACATGAAAACTAAGTGGGTGTGCATCCAACTTGCTTGCTCATGAAGACCTCGGGCATTTGAGGAAGCCCGTCATCGGAATATACAAGCCAAGTTCTATAATGAAAAATTACCACTAGTATATGAAAGTGACAAAATAGGAGACTCTCTATATAAAAAACATGGTGCTACTCTGAAGCACAAGTGTGGAAAAAGGATAGTAACATTGCCCCTTCTCTCTTTTTCTCTCATTTTTTATGGCTCTTTTTCGCCTCTTTTTTTCGTCTAGAGTCTCATCCCGACTTGTGGGGGAATCATGGTCTCCATCATCCTTTCCTCACTGGGACAATGCTCTAATAATGATGATCATCACACTTCTATTTACTTACAACTCAATATTATAACTCGATACTAGAACAAAAATATGACTCTATATGAATGCCTCTGGCAGTGTACCAGGATGTGCAATGATGCTAGCATAACATGTATAAAAATGATGAACGGTGGCTGAGCCACAAATACTATGTCAGCTATATGATCATGCAAAGCAATATGACAATGATGATGTGTGTCATAAAAATGGAACGGTGGAAGTTGCATGGCAATATATCTCGGAATGGCTATGGAAGTGCCATGATAGGTAGGTATGGTGGCTGTTTTGAGGAAGATATAAAGAGGCTTATTATGTGTGATAGAGCATATTATATCACGGGATTTGGATGCACCGGCGAAATTTGCACCAACTCTCAATGTGAGAAAGGGCAATGCATGGTACCGAAGAGGCTAGCAAATTGCAGAAGGGTGAGAGTGCGTATAATCCATGGACTCACATTAGTCATAAAGAACTCACATACTTATTGCAAAAGTTTATTAGCCCTCGAAGCAAAGTACTACTACGCATGCCCCTAGAGGGATAGATTGGTAGGAAAAGGTCCATCGCTCGTCCCCGACCGCCACTCAAAAGGTAGACAATCAACAATAAATCATGCTCCAACTTCTTAGCATAACGACAGATCATACGTGCATGCTTCGGGAATCACAAACCTTACACCAATATTCTTACTAAACCACAATTATCTACTGATACCTCCCACATATTACCATCTTAATATCTCAAAACTATTGCAAGGAATCAAACTTATCATATTCAGTGATCTACATGAAAGTTTTTATTATATCCCTCTTGAATACCTATCATATCAGGACCAAATTCATAACCCGTGCATATTACCATTGCTATCATGAGACTCTAAAAAAGATATAAGTGAAGCATGAGAGTGCAACTATTTATTTAAAATATAACCACCGTCGTGCTCTAAAAGATATAAGTGAAGCACTAGAGCAACTGCCTAGCTCAAAAGATATAAGTGAAGCACATAGAGTATTCTAACAAATCACGAATAATGTGTGTCCCTCTCAAAAAGGTGTGTTCAGAAAAGCTTATTGTGACAAACTAAAAAGCAAACAAAAGCAAACAAACTATATCACAAGACACTCCAAGTAAAACACATATCATGTGATGAATAAAAATATAGCTCCAAGTGAGTTACCGATAGATTGTAGACGAAAGAGGGGATGCCTTCCGGGGCATCCCCAATCTTAGACGCTTGAGTCTTCCTTGAATATTACCTTGGGGTGCCTTGGTCATCCCCAAGCTTAGGCTCTTGCCACTCCTTATTCCTTTATCCAACGTAGTCTCACCCAAAACTTGAAAACTTCAGCACACAAAACTCAACAGAAACCTCGTGAGATCCGTTAGTATAACAAACAAATCTTAAACTTTAGGTACTGTTGTAAATTGATTCGTATTTAATATTGGTATAATTATACTGTGCTCCAACTTCTCCATGACTCATACCCCCCGATACGATCCATAGATTCATCAAAATAAGCGAACTATGTAACAAAAACAGAATCTGTCTAAAACAGAACAGTCTGTAAAGATCTATTTAAAATCCATACTTATGTAATACCAAAAATTATGAAAAATTAGGAAAACGTAAAAACTTCATGTACCAATACTGTGTAAAAATTTCATATTTTTTTGACGCTCTAGTACAGAACTAAAATTCCAGCACTGGACGCAAAACTTTATGTTTTCCAAACAGCATCAATTATACTATCATCAACATCATCCCAAAGGCATTACTTGGCACAAACACTACTTAAAACATAAAAATACAATCATAACAGAATCTATAATTGTGCAAACACTCAAAAACAAAAAACAAAAAAAAGCAAAAAATTATTTTATTCATTGGGTTGCCTCCCAACAAGCGCTATTGTTTTATGCCCCTAGCTAGGCATAATGCATAGTTTCAAGTGTTGTCATCCTTCAAGTTAATTCCATAGGTGGCCCTCATAATAGATTCATAAGGTGCTTTAATTCTATTCCTAGGTAAGTGTTCCATCCCTTTCTTTAATGGAAATTGAAATCTTATATTGCCTTCTTTCATATCAATAATGGCACCAATTGTTCGCAAGAAAGGCCTACCAAGTATTATGGGGCAAGAAGGATTGCATTCAATATCAAGAACAATAAAGTCCATGGGCACATAATTTCTATTTGCAAGAATAAGCACATCATTTATTCTACCCAATGGCTTTTTAATAGTGGAATCCGCAAGATGCAAATTAAGGGAACAAGGATCCATGTCGGTGAGACCTAGCACATCACACAAAGACTTTGGTATAGTGGAAACGCTATCACCAAGATCACAAAGGGCATTACATTCAAAGTCTTTAATTTTGACTTTAATAGTAGGTTCCCATTCATCTTGTAATTTTCTAGGAATTGATACTTCTAACTCAAGCTTTTCTTCATGTGCTTTCATCATGGCTTCTACGATATGTTTAGTGAAAGCTTTATTTTGTTCATATGCATTTGGTGAATTAATCATGGATTGCAACAAGGAAATACACTCAATCAAAGAACAACTATCATAATTAAAGTCCTTGTAATCCAAAGTAGTGGGTGCATTACTATTTAAAGTTTTGACCTCTCCAAACCCACTTTTTTCATTTTTATGATCAAGATTATCACCCTCCAAGCAAGTGGGTCTCCTTCTATCTAAAGTTGACTCTTCTCCAGTCCATTTTGCATCAAGTTTTATGTTACTAAATAATGATTCAATAGGAGTGACACCAATCATTTTAATATCTTCATCATTACTACGATAGAAACCGGGTGGAATCGCTTTTTCTAGAAATTCTCGCTTAGCTCTCAACCTAGCGGTCCTTTCTTTACTTTCATTAATGGAGACATAGATAGCTTTAATAGACTCATTTATATCATGCTTGGGTGGCAAAATTTTAGTTTTGAAATTTTCCACATCATGAGCAACTCTATCCATGTTCCTAGCCAATTCATCAACTCTATTCAATTTTTCTTCTATCATAGCATTGAAATTCTTTTGAGAATTAATAAATTCTTTAATATTACTTTCAAGATCAGAGGGCATACTATTATTATTATTATAAGAATTACCATAAGGATTGCCATAATTATTAGAGGAATTTCCAGGAAACGGTCTAGGATTGAAATTACCCCTATAAGCATTGTTGTTGAAATTATTTCTAGAGACAAAATTCACATCAATAGCATCATTATTTTGCTCAATCAAAGTATACAATGGCACATCATTAGGATCAATATGAGCATTTTTACTAGCAACCAATTTCAATAGAGCATCCATCTTATCACTCAAAGTATTAATTTCTTCAACAGAATTTACCTTCTTACCAGTTGGAGTTCGTTCAGTGTGCCATTGAGAGAAATTTGCCATAATATTATCAAGGAGTTTTCTAGCTTCTCCCAATGTAATTTCCATAAAAGTATCACCTGCGGTAGAGTCTAGCAAATTTCTAGAGACAAAGTTTAGTCCCGCATAAATTTTTTGTATGATCATCCATAAATTCAAGCCATGAGTTGGGCAATTTCTTATCATTAATTTCATTCTCTCTCAAGATTGTGCAACATGTTCATGCTCAAGTTGCTTAAAATTCATAATTTGATTTCTTAGAGAAATAATCTTAGCGGGAGGAAAATACTTGATAATAAAAGCATCCTTACACTTATCCCAAGAATAAATACTATTTCTAGGCAAGGATGAAAACCAAGTTTTAGCACGGTCTCGTAGTGAGAACGCAAATAATTTTAATTTAATGATATCATTATCCACATATTTCTTCTTTTGCATATCACAAAGTTCAACGAAAGTATTTAGATGGGATGCAGCATCTTCATTAGGACTATCAGAAAATTGTTCTTTCAAAACAAGATTAAGCAAAGCAGCATTAATGTCACACGACTCCGCACTAGTGGCAGGAGGAGCAATAGGAGTACTAATAAAATCATTATTATTAGTATTGGAAAAGTCACACAATTTTATATATTCTTGAGACATCGCGACAAAGCAACCAACTAGCAAACAAGCAAATAAAAATATTTTTGTGTTTTTCTAAAAAAAAATAGAAGTGGGGGAGATGAAAACGAGAGGCAAATGCAAATAAAAGGCAAATAAAGTAAATGCAAGTGAATGATAGTTTGTGTGAAGGTACTTGGTAATTTTGATGATGTCTCCCCGGCAACGGCGCCAGAAATTCTTCCTGCTACTTGTAGTCTGCGTTGGTATTTCCCCGAAGAGGAGAGGATGATGCAGTACAGTATAGATAAGTATTTCCCTTAGTTAAGAACCAAGGTTATCAATCCAGTAGGAGAACCAAGCAAAATTCCATTAAGCGCACCTACACACACAAGAGCAAACACTTGCACCCAACGCAAATAAGAGGGTTGTCAATCCTCTTAGCGGTTATTTGCAAGGATTACATCTTATCGAGGTAAATATATAAACTGAAATACTAATAAAAATAAAAGTAAATAAATTGTAGCAAAGTATTTTTAGGTTTTTAATATATGATAAAGTAGACCGGGGGCCATAGTTTTCACTAGAGGCTTCTCTCTCGAACACATAGCATACGGTGGGTAAACAAATTATTGTTGGGCAATTGATAGAAAAGCAAATAATTATGACGGATTCATGGCAATGATCATGTATATAGGCATGACGTCTGAGACAAGTAGACCGACTCCTGCCTGCATCTACTATTATTACTCCACCCATCGACCGCTATCCAGCATGCATCTAGGGTATTAAGTATGAAACAGAGAAACGCCTTAAGCAAGATGACATGATGTAGACAAAGTAAACTCAAGAAATATGATTAAACCCCATATTTTTATCCTTAATGACAATAATACAAATACGTGTCATGTCCCCTTCTGTCACTGGGATTGAGTACCGCAAGATGGAACCCATCACAAAGCACCTCTCCCATTGCAAGATAAATCAATCTAGTAGGCCAAACCAAATCGATAGATCGGAGGGAAATACAAAGCTATAATAATCATGCATAAAAGAGTTCAGAGAAGACTCAAATATTTCTCATGAATAATCTGATCATAAACTCACAATTCATCGGATCCCAACAAACACACCGCAAAAGAAGATTACATCGGATAGAACTCCAAGAACATTAAGGAGAACATGGTATTGAAGATCAAAGAGAGAGAAGAAGCCATCTAGCTACTAGATATGGACCCGTAGGTCTGTGGTAAACTACTCACGCATCATCGGAAGGGCAGCAAGGTTGATGTAGAAGCCCTCCGTGATTGATTCCCCCTCTGGCAGAGTACCGGAAAAGGCCTCCAGATGGGATCGCGAAGGAACAGAGGCTTGCAGCAGTGGAAAGGTTTTCTCTTCTGTCTCTATTGGTTTGGGAATATTTGTGAATTTATAGCGAAGGAATTAGGTCAAGAGGTGCCACGAGGGGCCCACAAGCCTGGGGGCGCGGCTAGCCCCCTAGGGCGCGCCCTCCAGGCTTGTCGCCTCCTCGTGACTCTTCTGGTCTTCTCCCGAAGCTTCCTGGGTCTCTTCTGGTCCAGAAAAAATTAATCCAAAGTTTTTTTTTCTCATTTGGACACTTTTTGATAATGATTTTCTAAAAAGGCAAAAACAAGCAGAAAACAGCAACTGGCACTGGGTTAATAGGTTAGTCCCAAAAAATGATATATAATGGCATATAATTGCATATAAAACATCCAAGATTGATACTATAATAGCATGGAACAATAAAAAATTATAGATACATTGGAGACGTATCATCATGGAACACTTCCGCGACAGCACAGGTATGACTATCTTCATTCTTTCATAAAATCGTCACGGATGTACATGCGTGACAGAAAACATGACCTACTATGACAAATGTGTATCATCACGGGAATGTTTTTTTGTAGAGAATGGCATGCCTACACCCCCGCCACGTGTCGCAAAAGGTCTATGCTCACAAAATGAATGCACCACGCGTGGGATGTGGTGGCTTGTTGTCGATGCTTGCCGGGTGCGGGCCAGCTGGAGAGGCCGTTGCCGGGTGTAGTCATTCCCATGCGTCGGCTGCCCCGGTTCGTTGTTGGGTATTTTTAGATAGTCCTTTCCAGCACTTGGTTGCTAGCTGTGGAAGGGTGTAGCAGATCTTGACAAAGATCTGCATACCACCATGGAGCCTGGACTCTTCTTGGTGTTGTAGTAGATGATCTTGACAAAGATTTGCACGCCACCATGAAGTGGTGGAGGAAGTCTTGTTGATGGAGAGCTTCTTCATGTGCTCTGCTTTGGCCAAGAGGCGAGTGTGGCCCGCGCGCAGTTGGGTTCGTGAGCCCAAAGGTCATGGTACCGACAGAAGCCCCCGGGCATGGGTCGGGTGCATGTCACACGCTGTCAGGGTTAGGCCCTATTCAGCGCACTGGCTACACGCGTCGAGCATCTTCTCGTCTGGTCAAATCAACCGCAGAGGGTAGCGAGCCTTGATCCCGGTTATCCATAACCGCTGCATGTTTTGATGATCGTATTTGGGGCATTTTGCAATGCGTGGCATCCCTTTCACCTCAGGAGGCAGGAATCAAATCCACCGCTTTGATTTTTGGGGACGCGTTGGTCCACGCGCGCGACCAGTTCATTCTTGAGCCCACTTCAATTCTTGCACCGGCGAGAGCGGTCATGATTCTCCTTTCCATCAATTCCCAAGACAGATGGGATGGGGCGCCGCTTTAATTTGTCTTGGGAATCCAAAGGTGCATCGGTATGACCAACAATCCTCATGACTGAGCAGTCGATCCACCACGCCCCCTTAGGCTATAAATTTCGAGGATAGACTGGTTGCTTCTCGCCTTCCTCCGGTTCTTCCCCCTTCTCCTTGCCTTTCGCTTTGCTTCCTTCTCCACCATCCTCTCATGGTGGCGCAAGAGGTAGTTGAGTTAGAGGCGAAGCGCCTTGCAGAAGAAGTCCAGGCCCAAAGGACGGAGCTTCAAGCCAAGGACACAGAGCTTGAAGACCTCAAGGAGAGGATGAGGTCGGAGCTCTGAGACCAGTGGTCAGGGTACCGACATGCGTGCCCGAGTAGATGTGCTCAAAAATGGAAAAATCATGTTGTCGGAGTAACGCTACTTTAGCGGTATTAATTGCGAGTAAACCAAATTGGTCCAGGAAATGTCCCCTATGATATGTTTTAGAAAAAATTACACTACTTGCTAAGAATTTTGGACTCTACTCAATATTAGTGCTAGCCACTGATACGTCTCCAACGTATCTATAATATTTTATTGTTCCATGCTATTATAGTATCAATCTTGGATGTTTTTATATGCAATTATATATCATATTTTGGGACTAACCTATTAACCTAGTGCCCAGTGCCAGTTGTTGTTTTCTGCTTGTTTTTTGGCTTTTCAGAGAATCAGTACCAAACGAAGTCCAAATGCCATGAAACTTTTTGGAGATTTTTTTCTGGACAAAAGAGACCCTGGAGACATGGAGAGGAGGCCAGAAGGTTCACGAAGCCTTCACAAGGCAACAGGGCGCGGCCCCAGGAGGGGGCGCGCCCTGATGCCTTGTGGGGCCCTCGTGGCTCTGTTTGACCTAATTCCACTCCTATAAATTCACAAATATTCGGGAACCATCAGAGAGCCAGAAGAAAAAACCTTTCCGCTGCCGCAAGCCTCTATTCTTCCGCGATCCCATCTGAAGGCCTTTTCCGGTACTCTGCCAGAGGGGGAATCGATCACGGAGGGCTTCTACATCAACCTTGCTGCCCTTCCGATGATGTGTGAGTAGTTTACCACAGACCTACGGGTCCATAGCTAGTAGCTAGATGGCTTCTTCTCTCTCTTTGATCTTCAATACCATGTTCTCCTTGATGTTCTTGGAGTTCTATCCGATGTAATCTTCTTTTGCGGTGTGTTTGTTGGGATCCGATGAATTGTGAGTTTATGATCAGATTATTCATGAGAAATATTTGAGTCTTCTCTGAACTCTTTTATGCATGATTAAATATATCTTTGTATTTCTCTCCGATCTATCGATTTGGTTTGGCCAACTAGATTGGTTTATCTTGCAATGGGAGAGGTGCTTTGTGATGGGTTCAATCTTGCGGTGCTCAATCCCAGTAACAGAAAGGGACATGACACGTATTTGTATTGTTGCCATTAAGGATAAAAAGATGGGGTTTATTCATATTGCTTGAATTTGCCTCTCTACATCATGTCATCTTGCCTAAGGCGTTACTCTGTTTTTATTAACTTAATACTCTAGATGCATGCTGGATAGCGGTCGATGAGTGGAGTAATAGTAGTAGATACAGGCAGGAGTCGGTCTACTTGTCTCGGATGTGATGCCTATATACATGATCATTGCCATGAATCCATCATAATTATTTGCTTTTCTATCAATTGCCCAAAAGTAATTTGTTCACCCACCGTATGTTTCTGCGCTCAAGAGAGAAGCCTCTAGTGAAAACTATGTCCCCCGGGTCTATCTTTATCATATAAAAAACATAAAAATAACTTGCTGCAATTTATTTATTTTTATTTAGTTTAGTAATTTACTTGATCAATTTATCTCTATCAGACTTAATCCTTGCAAGTAACCGCTAAGAGGATTGACAACCCTCTTATTCGATTTGGGTGCAAGTGTTTGCTTTTGTGTGTGCAGGTGTTGTTCACTGGATCTTGCTTGGTTCTCCTACTGGATTGATAACCTTGGTTCTTAACTGAGGGAAATACTTATCTCTACTGTACTGCATCATCCTCTCCTCTTCGGGGAAATACCAACGCAGTCTACAAGTAGCAGGAAGAATTTCTGGCGCCGTTGTCGGGGATACATCATCAAAATCTATCTAGTACCTTCGCATAAACTATCATCCACTTACATTTATTTTATTTGCCTTTTATTTGCATTTGCCTCTCATTTTTATCTCCAACACTTCTAAAACAAATTGACAAAAACACAAAATATTTCTATTTGCTCGTTTGCTTGCTTTGCTTGTGTTGCCATGTGCTTTCTATTAGCTTGCATCTTCGCTTGCTAAAAATTATTGATATGGATCCTCATCCACTTGCTAATCTTTTCAAAAAATCCAATTATGATGAACCAATTGCTAGTGATTTGAGTGCTCTAGATTATCATTGTGAAGTTTTGCTTGAATATCGTGAATCTGAAAATTGTGATGAAGTGTTAAATGAAGAAATTTATAAAGTGATTCATAATAGTTCCTTGAATGAAAAGCATGATTGCAATGATGTTATTATAAATTCTATTAATGTCAATTGTGCTAATGATATGCAAAACTACAAGCTTGGGGATGATAATTTTGTCATGTCCACTACTTATTGCAATGATCATGATTGGGGAGATAATGCTTCTTATGATCTTGAAAATTTGTTTAAGCCTCATGATGAATATGTCATTGATAATAATGTTTGCAATAATATTGAAAGTGGGTTTGGAAGAGTGTCAACTTTAGGTAAAAAGAATCCCACATATTTGGAGAGTGTCAATCTGATGAAATTTTTGATAAATGTGGGTTTGGAGAGGTCATGACTTTGGTTGATGTTAATCCCACTATCTTGGAAGATTATAAGATTTGTTTGCATGTGGATCATGGAGAGAATATTTTATATGATAGCTATATTGTTGAATTTGATTATGATCCTACAAGTAATTATTATGAAAGAGGAAAACATGGTTATAAAAATCTTCATATCACTAAATCACCTCTCTTTGTGTTGGAATTATTAATGTTTCATTCTCTTTATATGCATATGCTAGATGTTGCTTGTCTTGATAATTTGTTTTCCTATAAAATGCCTATGCATAGGAAGTATGTTAGACTTAAAGTTGGTTGTCACATGTTTTATGATGCTCTCTTTGTCTTTCAATTATTATCTTTCATGTGAGCATCATTGAAATTTCATGCCTAGCTAGGGGCATAAAACAATAGCGCTTGTTGGGAGGCAACCCAATGAATAAAATAAATTTTTGTTTTACTTTCTATTTTTGTGTGTTTTCATAATTATGGCCTCTGTTATGATTGTGTTTTTATCTTTTAATTAGCGTTTGTGCCAAGTAATGACTTTGGGATGATTTGGAAGATAGTATGATTGATGCTGTTTGAAAACAGAAACTTTTGCGTCCAGTATTGGAATTTTCATTTTTGCTGGAGTGTGATAAATTCTTAAATTTTTACACAGTATTGATATATGAATTGCCCACGTTGTCCTAATTTTTCAGAATTTTTGGAGTTACAGAAGTATGACGATAATTCAGATCTTTACAGACTGTTCTGTTTTAGACAGATTCTGTTTTTGTTGCATAGTTTGCTTATTTTGATGAATCTATGGATCGTATCGGGGGGTATGAGTCATGGAGAAGTTGGAGTATAGTATCATTATGCCAATATTAAATATGAATCAATTTATAACAGTACCTAAAGTTTAAGATTTGTTTGTTATACTAACGGATCTCACGAGGTTTCTGTTGAGTTTTGTGTGCTGAAGTTTTCAAGTTTTGGGTGAGACTACGATGGATAAAGGAATAAGGAGCGGCAAGAGCCTAAGCTTGGGGATGACCAAGGCACCCCAAGGTAAAATTCAAGGAAGACTCAAGCGTCTAAGATTGGGGATGAGCGATGGACCTTGTCCTACCAATCTATCCCTCTAGGGGCATGCGTAGTAGTACTTTGTTTCGAGGGCTAATAAACTGCTGCAATAAGTATGTGAGTTCTTTATGACTAATGTGAGTCCATGGATTATACGCACTCTCACCCTTCCGCAATTTGCTAGCCTCTTCGATACCGTGCATTGCCCTTTCTCACATCGAGAGTTGGTGCAAACTTCGCCGGTGCATCCAAACCCCGTGATATGATATACTCTATCACACATAAGCCTCCTTATATCTTCCTCAAAACAGCCACCATACCTACCTATCATGGCATTTCCATAGCCATTCCGAGATATATTGCCATGCAACTTCCACTTTTCCGTTTTTTATATGACACACATCATCATTGTCATATTGCTTTGCATGATCATATAGCTGACATAGTATTTGTGGCTCATCCACCGTTCATCATTTTTATACATGTTACGCTAGCATCATTGCACATCCTGGTACACTGCCAGAGGCATTCATATATAGTCATATTTTTTGTTCTAGTATCGAGTTGCAAGTAAATAGAGGTGTGATGATCATCATTATTAGAGCATTGTCCCAGTGAGGAAAGGATGATGGAGACCATAATTCCCCCACAAGTCGGGATGAGACTCCGGACGAAAAAAATAGGAGGCGAAAAAGATCAATGAAAAAAAATGAGAGAAAAAGAGAGAAGGGGCAATGTTACTATTCTTTTCCACACTTGTGCTTCAGAGTAGCACCATGTTTTTCATATAGAGAGTCTCCTATTTTGTCACTTTCATATACTAGTGGGAATTTTTCATTATAGAACTTGGCTTTTACATTCCGATGATAGGCTTCCTCAAATGCCTGAGGTCTTCATGAGCAAGCAAGTTGGATGCACACCCACTTAGTTTTCATGTTGAGCTTTCATACACTTATAGCTCTTAGTGCATCCGTTGCATGGCAATCCCTACTCCTCGCATTGACATCAATTAATGGGCATCTCCACAGTCCGTTGATTAGCCTCGTCGATGTGAGACTATCTTCTTATTTTTGACTTCTCTTATTTATCTCTACCACCACACTCTATTCCACCCATAGTGCTATATCCATGGCTCGCGCTCATGTATTGAGTGGGAGTTGAAAAAGCTGAAGCGCGTTAAAAAGTATGAACCAATTGCTCGGCTTGTCATCGGGGTAGTGCATGATAAATACTTTGCGTGAAGATGGAGCATGACAGGATTATATGATTTTGTAGGGATAACTTTCTTTAGCATCGTTATTTTGAAAGGCATGATTGTTTATTAGTATGCCTGAGTATTGATGTCTTTATATCAAATTATAGACTATTGCTTGGAATCATTTGGATCTTATTATTCATACCGTAAAAGAGATTACATGATGAAACATCATAGGTAGCATTCCACATCAAAAACTCTGTTTTTATCATTTACCTACTCGAGGACGAGCAGGAATTAAGCTTGGGGATGCTTGATACGTCTCCAACGTATCTATAATTTTTGATTGTTCCATGCTATTATAGTATCAATCTTAGATGTTTTTATATGCAATTATATATCATTTTTTGGGACTAACCTATTAACCTAGTGCCCAGTGCCAGTTGCTGTTTTCTGCTTGTTTTTGGCTTTTCAGAGAATCAGTACCAAACGAAGTCCAAATGCCACGAAACTTTTTGGAGATTTTTTCTGGGCAAAAGAGACCCTGGAGACTTGGAGAGGAGGCCAGAATGTTCACGAAGCCTTCACAAGGCAACAGGACGCGGCCCCAGGGGGCGCGCCCTGATGCCTTGTGGGGCCCTCATGGCTCCGTTTGACCTAATTCCACTCCTATAAATTCACAAATATTCGGAAACCTTCAGAGAGCCAGAAGAAAAAACCTTTCCGTCGTCGCAAGCCTCTGTTCTTCCGCGATCCCATCTAGAGGCCTTTTTCGGTACTCTGCTGGAGGGGGAATCGATCACGAAGGGCTTTTACATCAACCTTGTTGCCCTTCCGATGATGTGTGAGTAGTTTACCATAGACCTACGGGTCCATAGCTAGTAGCTAGATGGCTTCTTCTCTCTCTTTGATCTTCAATACCATGTTCTCCTTGATGTTCTTGGAGTTCTATCCGATGTAATCTTCTTTTGCGGTGTATTTGTTGGGATCCGATGAATTGTGAGTTTATGATCAGATTATTCATGAGAAATATTTGAGTCTTCTCTGAACTCTTTTATGCATGATTAAATATAGCTTTGTATTTCTCTCCGATCTATCGATTTGGTTTGGCCAACTAGATTGTTTTATCTTGCAATGGGAGAGGTGCTTTGTGATGGGTTCAATCTTGCGGTGCTCAATCCCAGTGATAGAAAGGGACATGACACGTATTTGTATTGTTGCCATTAAGGATAAAAAGATGAGGTTTATTCATATTGCTTGTATTTGCTTCTCTACATCATGTCATCTTGCTTAAGGCGTTATTCTGTTTTTATTAACTTAATACTCTATATGCATGCTGGATGGCTGTCGATGAGTGGAGTAATAGTAGTAGATGTAGGTAGGAGTCGGTCTACTTGTCTCGGACGTGATGCCTATATACATGATCATTGCCATGAATCCATCATAATTATTTGCTTTTCTATCAATTGCCCAAAAGTAATTTGTTCACCCACCGTATGTTTCTGCGCTCAAGAGAGAAGCCTCTAGTGAAAACTATGGCCCGCGGGTCTATCTTTATCATATAAAAAACATAAAAATACCTTGATACAATTTATTTATTTTTATTTAGTTTAGTAATTTACTTTATCAATTTATCTCTATCAGACTTAATCCTTACAAGTAACCGCTAAGAGGATTGACAACCCTCTTATTCGCGTTGGGTGCAAGTGTTTGCTTTTGTGTGTGTAGTTGTTGTTCACTGGATCTTGCTTGGTTCTCCTACTGGATTGATAACCTTGGTTCTTAACTGACGGAAATACTTATCTCTACTATACTGCATCATCCTCTCCTTTTCGGGAAAATACCAACGCAGTTTACAAGTAGCAGCCACACGTACCATACTCAAAAAAAAAAAAAATTTATTTGATTCGAACCGTGCTACCCCTTTCCATTACTCTCATAACGGAAATACAAAGTCTTTTTGTAACTGGAAGAACAGGAGGCGGGGAAATAGCAGTAGCGAGCTCGGAGCAATATCAGGAAACCCACTATGGGGCAAAAACCTAATATCACTCAAACCATTGTATGTTGAACCTAGATACTAATGAACAAAACATAAATTAAAAAAGATGAGACTAGCGGCATTACACCCTACAGTTCCCGATGGAGATGAGACTCTCCCTATAAGGGATGACATGGTGAATATAGTAATTTGAGTCATCCCATCCCTCGAAATCGATATCCTCTTCCAGGTCCACCACTTTTTCAACATCTCCGCTCCTCTCATCGCACCAGTACAACCTCTGGCCGCCGTCAGACACCATCGTCAGCATCCTGTCACCGACGGCCAAAAGCGGCAAGAAGGCATGGGAGCTGAAACTAATATCATCCAAGGATAGACTTGGATCGATGTGGCAGCGCGGCAACCATAGTGTCCCGTCGTCTGCGAGCTGCCACACGTCAAAGGTCGTCTCTGAGGTCGCAATGTTGATGTAGCACAGCTTGCCGCCGAAATCTGCGAGATGCTCAATGGCAGAGTTGTAGGCAAAACCAGGAGGGCATGGCACCAAGTCGAAAGTCATGTAGCGTAGGCTAAACTGCATCAGCGAGCTCGGCCGGGGGTCTTCCTTGTCATCGCACCCCCAGTAGAAGGCATCTCGCGTGCACACCGGTCGCGTGTCACCGATAGCGTGCGGAGAGTTGGCGGTGGTTTTCCAGGACCATGAGTTGTCCCCGAGCGTGAATACCTCATGCCCGATGTCGTATTCAAGCTTGCCACTAGACTCGTTGTAGAATCGGCGCCGGTAGAAGTACCTGGCGACGACGTATTGGCTCTTCCCCTGGTTGAAGCCAATGGCTGCCGATGGAGGCCTCATGCGGTCGATGTCAACGTCCGGGGTGCCGAGCGGCAGCGCGACGAACTCCTTGGTGGCTGGGTTGTAGAGGAATACCTGGTCTATGTCGGTCACGATGGTGACCAGGCCGTCGCATTGCATGGGGTAGATCACGTTCGTGATGCCTTCTGCTTCGAGTGGGCACGCCTTCTCCAGCATAAGCTCTGCCTTGTCCTCGAAGGTATTGGGCGCCTGTCCCGACCCGAGGCTGTAGAAGCTGATGTCCTCGGAGAAGTCTTCTTGGTCATCCTCGCCATCCTTGCGGGGGATGATGAGCAAAGACGGTCGACTCGCGCTGGAGCGGTTGCGGTGGTGGCGGACGAAGTCACTGTCCTCTATGCGGGCATGCCAGTAGGGGCTGATGCATTTGCAGCGCACGAGACATTTCACAGGTAGTCTGCCCCAGGACTTCCTTGAAAAATAGGAGCGAAGCGTTTCTTTTGGCGTAGAAGATCCATCTTGGTATTCCTCTGCTTGAGTAGTTGTGCTGGAGTGCTGCATTAGTATGGAGTATATATATAGATCGAAGCCTCCCTACTGTTTGATTATACTCATTAATTCGATTTAAAAACATATCTTAGGGGATATTTCCACGCCCAATTTGTTTTACCGGCAATTAATACTGCTAAAGTAGCGTTACTCTGACAGCATGATTTTTCCATTTTTGAACACACCTATTCAGGCACGCATATATTAATTTCCCGCTCAGAGCTTATTTACAATGATTTGTTTCCAAATCTGATTAGTATTGGAAACCCTCTCTAATGGAAATGCTCAGATAGAATCATGATGGCTGTGGAAGAAAGACTAGGATGTAGCTATCTGTGATTTTGCTAATCGATATCGCTCATGCTAATTTTAGACCTGTGTAGCTGTATAGCTATATATTCAGCACCATTCACTTGGCTCTTAGCTTTTGATCTCGTGCTTACCGCTGCTTCCTCCCACTACTGGGAAAAGGCTTGTAAGTGGCCACAAATGAGTGGCGGGCGTGGCCAAGAACCCACCACTGCTATTTTGGAAAAGTACCAGTGGCGGGTAAAAATAAAAGGCCGCCAGTGCAGTGTGCACAACAGTGGCGGGCAGAATTAAGGACCCGCCACTCCTAAACTCTTCCAAATGTGCTCGCGGGCTAAAAACATCAGTGGTAGGCAAGAGCGAAGGTCCCGCCACTATTGCATAACAAAGTAGTGGGCGGCGAAGAACGTGCCCGCCACAACATTATTTGGGCGTCCCGCGCCAAAAATTTTCACATTTTCCAAGAGATTGTAGTGGCGAGCCTTCTGGGCCGCCCGCCACACATATATTTAGTCTGAAAAATCCTTAAAAAATGAAATATTTGTAAACCAAGAATAATCTCAAATTTGATGATGGGGCTTCCAAATGTGTGTATTAATCATGGAAAAAATTACCGAGGAGCGTTTTGCCCCTTTTAAGTGGCCGAAAAATCAGGTAATGCCTCGAAAATAGCAGGCCAACCTGATAAGTGGCCAAATTTGAAGATGTTGCTTTGGATGGTGTGTACTAATAACCATGTGAAATGTTTCAAGTCCAAATGATTTATAAAAATGTAGTTGTGTGTGTAAGGCGGCGATTTCCGTTCGAAACCCTTACACTTCGTGGGAGAGTGTGCGACTTGTACACGAGGTGCATCAAGTTTTTGGCGTAATGATCTCAAATTTTTTAGCACACCCCACATATGTCCAATGAAAACACCATGCCAAGTTTCATCACTTTCGGAGCTCAATTGCCCGCTATTTTTTCAAAATTTGTAGTACTATTAGTCCTCTACCGTATTGCGCTACTCGTACTAGTAAGTAGTACTTGTACGACTAGTAGTACTAGTACACATTTGTCAAATTATTCATCATGTCCTCACATTGAATTGACATGACAACATGCTGTGCGTGAGGTGACACAAGAGTTCCGGCGGCGTGTTTGGTTCACCAAAGTGAGCCTCACCCCTCTGGTAGTCCAATAGCACTCTCCCATTCTCTCCCAACTCTCCCGGTCTCCCCGCCTCCCAGCCATCGCCTTGTTCCGATTCAGTTGGTACGATGGGCGATGAGCTAGTGGAGTTGCTATACTTCATTGCAAGTAGTCAAAAGGAAGACGCTGAGAAATTTGATCTCAACAAGGAAGTTCTTCAAGCTAGCCGCATGAAGGAAGGAACCAGCGAGGCCGCTCCTGTGAGTATTCGTCACGTCGCCCTGTATGATGATTTCAATCTGTATGGGGGTTTTCAAGTCTTTAGAGTATGCATGTAGTAATGAAGCCGAGACCCCAGTTTGTTTGGGTGTCATGGATTTTAGATTTGGAGTAGCACTTATCTGTCGAAATCTTTCATCATTTACTTAAACAGTTGATTGATCATACATTGAGTACCATTTAACTGGAATTAACTGCTGCAAGTCTAAGAAGAATTGGCCAGTGCTGCCGGCTGGCGTCAAGTTCGATCCCATGGATCAAGAGCTGATCGAGCACCTTGAGGCCAAAGTGAGTGCTGACAGCGCGAGATCTCACCCTCTCATCGATTTTTTCATACTGGCCATCGACAGCGAGCACGTCATATGCTACACCCATCCTGAGAAACTTCCAGGTGGGACACCGATCGATCGTCTACATGTACAAAATATATTCCGTTCTTTTTGCAAATTTCTGAGGTATGCTACCCGGCCTGGGATTGTATTTCGCCAATACTGCAGGTATCACACTGAGTGGCCTAAGTAAGCATTTCTTCCACCACAACTGCAGGGTGTTCAAAACGGGCACGCGGACGCGTCACAAGATACAATCGGAGTGTGGCATGCACGTGATGTGGCACAAGACCGGCAATACCATGCCGGTGCTAGTCAACGGCCGGCAGACGGGCAGCAAAAAGGTTCTGGTGCTGCACACCAACAAGAACTTCGACCAACAGAGGACCAACAGGGTGATGCACCAGTACCACCTCGGTGACCTGGAGCAAGAGAAGGAGCGGGAGCTGGTTATCTGCAAGATCTTCTACCAGACGAACACGAGGGCCAGGACTAAAAAGACTATAAGTTAGTTTGGTACTAGTTCTACCTGGTCGTCTACAAGTTGGTGTTGTTGTTAAGGATCTTTTGGTATGAACTTGGCATTTGCTTCCAACCATCATGTCGAGGGTCGACGTGGATATAACGCTGAATCAATTGTTGCGAACCAAATTTTCAGGCACCTGATAAGTAGCTAAAGCACATGCCGTTCGAATTCCTAGTTCTCCAAAATTTGAACATCTTCCAGTACGCAGGGGATCCATCAGGTTTCACAGGCTGACAATTGGACACAGCACGTCGGGACTGGGCTGTGGCACGCCAAGCCCAGCTGCAAATTGTTAAAGAGAGGAGCGATGGATTTGGGCCTTCAAGAATAGTTAAGTGTCGAGACCTCGATCGCGTGAAGCGCCTCCCATGTCATCCCTCTAACCCACATACCACTACCACTAAAAAACCACATACTACATGTTCTCTCGTTCGAGTTCTCAATTAGCCAAAAAATTTAACAGGTGTGGGAAACGGGAGCCACCACTTCCGATGATCATTTTTGGACTCAAAAAAGGCCTAGTCGGCTATTGTTTAGTTGAAATATGTACAAAATGTTCCATAAGAAAAAGAAACATGTAAAATGTACTGAATTTGGTCTGGTTTCAATGAAAATCATCCAATTTGCATGAAATTCATCCGTGGAACCAGAAGAGGGATCTCCATACAGAGGCTAACAGTATGGACCTAGCAAGCCCATGGCTATACACAAGCAAGTGCATGCACTTATTATCACGATGGAAAAAAAATGTTGACGTCTGAGACCCACAAAATTTTCAACGTAGTCAATAAATGAGAGAATTCTACAAGGAGAGACTGACGATTGGGATCCAGCAGGTATTTTTTTTGAGGTCGAGCAAGTATCAACTGGGTTGTAGACTGCCGAGGCTAGGTTTTGTTTTTGAACAGGCGCAGCCCATGACGACATCCGGGCACAAGGATCCAACAAGTGTCAACTGGCCTGTGGGCCGCCCAACCTTGGTTTTATTTTTTCTTAGAACATCCGCAGCCTAGCTTTTTTACTGAAGAAAACGCACAGCTCAATTCTATTTTTGTCTAAAAATGCAATGTCAAACTTTTGTTTTCTCATCTCTACTTATATTTGTGTATATATATATATACACACACAGACACACACACACACACACACACATAGAAAGTCTATTCATCACTCAGGGTGCAGAATAAGTTATTCTTCACCTGAGGTAATCTTACGATCATTTCATAAATAAATTACATTTGAAATACAAATAGTTACATTCATAATGATTCATTGCGTATAATTTGGCATAAGGAAAAAAAAATAGGTCATAAGACCAGAAAAATTACATTTTATGTACATTTTACACTATGTTTTTACATTTGTAATTTTACGTAACATAAAATATTTTTTACGGTGATAATATATTTTCTTACGTTCTCTTTTTACGTCTGAAATAAGACAAAATTTACGAAACGTAAAATTACGGTGCATTCATGTTAAAATAGAGGGGGGTGAAGAATAACTATTCCTCACCCAAGGTGACAAATAGTCAATCCCTATATATATATATCATTTTTATAGTTTTATTAGTATATATATTATTGTATTAAAAATACGTAAAGTTCCCTTTTCACCTCTACTTCCTTATATATTTTTGTTGTTTTCCCTCCCATCCCTGATTTTTGTACCACTGGTGTTCCCTAAAACCAACTCAATTGTCCCACGTCTTATTAACTTACGAAAATAAAATAATATTTTATTTTGTAAATCAATAAGTTTTGACAAAATAATTGTTTATCATTATAAGTTGGCAGGTAAATCATGGTGATTGCGTACAAAAATTATTATCAAACGTGTTAAGACTTTACGGACCAATGTAATAATAGACGTGCAATCACGTCTCAATCTACAAGAATGTTTACGCTCCCGTCACAACTCATGTGGCACCCCGGCTCAGAGAGACCGGAACACCCCGTATTCCAGCCCAGAGATCAAGTCTTCTGAAATACGGCACTGCTTAGCATAGAACAAATCAGCTCTTTATTACCAATGAGACGAATACAAGGGTCTGATATTACAAAGGACTACATCAGCACGGCGACACTACGCCTGCTAAGGTAGCTCTATGCTAGCAGCGGAACATCTCATAGCGGAATAACTTCTAGCAGTGGAACAACGACGACGGTGGTGAACTCCACTCCGCAGGGACTCTGGTTGGGACGCATCCTAGAGCGCAACCTCGGGATCCTCGACAAGCAATCAATCACGGCATGACCTGCAATCTGGCATGACACGCCAGATGAGTACTTTGAATGTACTCGCAAGCTCACAGCAACCAAAGCAATCAAGACATACAACAACATGGCATTTACAGGTTAATCATCAATGATGAACACAATATTACTAGAACAACATGAGCATGGCATGTACATATAATTCATGATATGAACAAGATGATACTAGCACTAGCATGCAAGGGGGGTCGATGTTTAAGGTCACATGGACCAACTTACTCTGTTCGGAGGTTATCTGGTAACCACCTTAGGTATCAATCTTTCTTACCGTCGTGATCATCACATGATCACCTCATGATCAACCATCATCAAGAATACCATCGTGATCATCTCATGACCACATAAAGATCAACCAACTTCTTTCCTCATCGAACTGGGGTTGTTATTATTCAGATTAATATTACTGTTGACCCATAGTGTGACCTACTACGAACTGTGTCCATGACCGAGGACGCGGCTATCGATAGATTATACACTCTGCAGAGGTTAGTACACTGTACCCACACCACGGAACTCATGGCCTCGTGCTCCCATTCGGGTGGACCAACGACATTCCGACAAAACCAATCTATTGCATGACACTCTCCCGGCCACTCCGACAAACTCCCCTTTGGGCTATGTCATGGGTGGCCCCGATGTCAACTCGTGACATCCGCCACCTTTGTGGCTGCCACCGTCGTGGCCAAAACAAACTCGTCCCAAACG
This sequence comes from Elymus sibiricus, assembly GCA_039707655.1. NCBI lineage: Eukaryota > Viridiplantae > Streptophyta > Magnoliopsida > Poales > Poaceae > Elymus > Elymus sibiricus. The sequence goes on from CM077666.1 coordinate 337,750,091, forward strand.
GGGACACCTGGGTACAACACAACTCGGGCACACAAGGGTATGGCCACCTACCTGATCAGGGTAGCACGCGCACATAACCTTCCCTAGTTGGAGGCACCGGCGAGAGGCATGACAATAGACCGAATTAGGGCCTCCCCATCCAGGCAAGTGTGGTTGCATTGGTGAGCTCAATTCGGTGGCACCATGACTCAGCCAACAGATTTGTTCAAGTTCAATTAACGTTAGGTTCAACTTGAATGGTGATAAGCTGAGTCATCATAATGAAATAACAACGCATATGAGCATGATATCAGTGTAACCATGGATGGGCAACATAACCATTTTACAACCTAACATCAACAATGATAAATCATTTATTCTACGGGATGCAAATGAACATAGCATAACGATGATCATGAATATCACCGGTATTTTCATATCAAACCCTAACTATTCATATGAGCATATCATTATCACTAGCACCGGAAATGATAGCAAGAATGAAACATGATAATAACATTAGCAATTAATCATTTCACCTACTAGATGAACATGAACATGGCATAAGAAATGAGCATGGATTCACAAGCATCTCAGTAGCATTCAAAATAATGACATGAACAAAAAATTATTCGAACATTCAAGTGGAAACCATGGCTATTGCAATGCCATCATGCAAGTGGCTATTGTGGCTTGCCTGGGGTTGATGGATTCACCGAGGAGAGGTGCGGTGAACTCGCGGAAAGAATCGCCGAAAAAGTTTCCCTCTCAGCGGAGCTGATTAGGGGGCAAGGGCAAAATGGTTATTTTCACAGTGTGACAACCTCATGAAAATGATACCAACAGAACGGGCTCGACGAGTAGAGAACGTGGGCTTTGGAATCACCTGATTCGGAGTCACGGTTAAAAAGTTGTGGCCGTTCATTCGTTAGGCAGAAAAACAAATAGAATCTATCCATTTCTGCTGCTAACGGGTGAACGTTCACAATATATAGATTTCGGCCGGCTGGGTTTAAACAGAAAGCACCTTTCGCTGAAATACGTCTTCTGCTTACAGAAACATATTTTCAACCGAAGTAACAGAAAAATATGCTTTCCTAAAGGAAAAACGTATTTCAACGAATACGTTTCCACTTAAACCCGCGCGGGCCTGGGGTTTCTATGAATGACAGGTAGGGGCGCGAGTACCACGGGCTGGTCGTCTCCTTCCTCCTCCCGCTCCCGTGTTCGGTCGAGGGAGCCGCGGCGTCCGACGGCGACGGCCGGCAACTCCGGCCACCATACGCGGCGCTCCGACCACTGGCGTGCTCGGGGAGGCGAGGCATAGCCGCCGGTGCACAACACGGTCGCCAGAGAGCCCGGGAGCGACCGGGGGCATGGACGTGGCGGACGGCGGCGTCGGCCAACGATGGGAAGCACGGCACAGGGCCCGGGAGGAAGGAAGGGGCTGCGGGGCGAGTTCTACGGTGAAGGTGGAGGTCTCTGGTGGTGGCTAGTGGAAGAGGGAGGGGTCATGGAGCTCCAATTTAAGAGGACAGGGGCGGCGGCCATGGCAGCAATGGCGGCCGAGGAGATTTGCTCGAGCTCGCTGGAGAGGTCGGGGAGGGCTAGAGGAGAGTGGTGAGGTGGTTGATGAGGTCGGAAGGACTCGGGGTCGGCTTAAATAGCCGTGGCGAAGCCGTGGCCGTGGCGACGCGTGCGCCGCGCGCCGGGCTTGGGGACACGTGGAGGGGAGGAGAGGGGGAAGGGGGTTCACGCGGTGCGGAGAGAGCTCGGGCGTGCTCGAGAAGACTCGGGGCGGCGTGGCCGACCGGCCGTGGTGGAGCAGATGCGGTTTGTTCCCGGACGCGGTCGCCGCGACACGTCGGGCAAGGGAGAGGAGGGGAAGAGGGGCCAGAGGGCTACGTGGGGGAAGGCGAGAGCTGGACTACACGAGGAACACGCGAGAACGGGCAGGAGGAAGACGCCCGAAGCAAAATGACGGCCAGAGCGCGACAATGGCCTCCTAGCCGCGTGGTCACCGCATGCACAGGTGCACGCGGTGCGTTCTGGCCAGCGAGAACATGTCTACCGCGTAGTCCTTCCTAAGTGGGACCTCCCGGAGGTGATGGTTCAAAGAAAACAACTGTGTGATGATGGGAGTGATCAACTACAGTTTGCTGTAGCAAACTTGGGCATGAAATTGTGGTCAATGGGATGGGATAAGGACTAACCAGAATGTCAAAGCGTTTTAGGGTAGGAAGGACTACCATCCTGTGAAATATGAAATGATTTGGACAAATATTTATTATAGTTGCTTCAACTACCAAAGCTAGTCCAGAAACTAGATCATGAAGCTGCACTCACATGGAGTGTTGGATAGGTCTGCAATTTGGTAGAGGGTGATCATTTGGTCATATGAAGGCACTGCAAAAATTTCGTACCATTTAGATAAATATAAATGGTACTTCCTTCACAATGCTTTCTTCTGGACAGAAACTTGGGGGAATTTTGTGGAGAAAATGGCTTGGCAAAATGATGTTAATTTTGGCATTCCCAATGGATATAAGGATATTTAGGTCCTGGATTAATTTTAGAATTTTTGAAGCAAGATAAAATATAGTTGCTTCACAAACTGAAATTATGACTAGAAACAAAGATTGGATGGTGTGCTCACATAGATTGTTGGATGGAGATGAAATTTTGTGGAGAGTAATAATTTGATCATATGAATGACCTACCAAAATTTCAACTCATTTGGATTAGCCTAGCTAGTACTTCCTTCACAAAGCTTCTCTCTGGATAGAAACTTTGGAAATTTGCTGAGGAATATTTACTAGGCAAATGAGGCTGAATTTTGGCATTCTCAATGGATATAGAGATATTTAGGTACTGGATTAATTTCATATTTTATGAAGCAATATAAAATATAGTTTCTTCACAACCTGAAATTATGGCTAGAATGAAAGATTTGAAGGTGTGCTCACATAGATTGTTGGATGGAGATTAAATTTAGTGGAGAGTAATTATTTGATCATATGGATGATCTACCAAAATTTCTACTCATTTGGATTAGCCTAGCTAGTACTTCCTTCACAAAGCTTCTCTCTTGTCAGAAATTTGGAAATTTGCTGAGGAAGATTTGCTCAGCAAATGAAGCTGAATTTTGGCATGTGGAAATTATTTGGATATGAGAGAGTGCCCAAAATTTTTGAGGGCAATCAAGAAAAGATAAATGGCACTTCCTTCACAAAGTGCCATACTGGACAGAATAGGAAAGGAATATTCCTGAATTATTTTTGAACTAGGCAAGGATGGGTTTTGACATATTTGTGGAAGATATGATCCAAAGAATTTTTGAGAATTTTGTGTGAATTTTATGGAAGATAGAAATATAGGTTGATTCACAACCTATAGCAAACAGGGTTATTCCTTTAATAAAAAAAGGAATATTTCCAAGGAATAAAAATTAGGGTTGGGCTAAGATGGTAATGACATGGTATTGAGAAAGATTTGAGAGTGACAAGCCACTAGGGGGAGGAAGAAGAGATGATCTTCCCAGGTTTCAAGGCCACAGAGCCACCGAAAAGGAATTCCAAATAAAAATTCGAAGAAATCCAAAAGAAAATGAAAGGGCCAAAAATCGGGGTGTTACAAACCTACCCCCCTTACAAAAATCTCGTCCTCGAGATTTGGTTGCTCAGGGAACAAGTATGAATATTCTGACTTAAGGAGACTGTTTCCAACTCGGGTATCCTTTTCCTTTATAAATTGTTCCCACTGAATTTCATCTGACCGACTGCCTTGCTCTAGGGTGGTTTGCTTCACTTTATCCAACATTCTGACAAGTCTTACCTCATATGTTCATCCTTACGCTGACTCCAATTCTTTTATGTCTGCTGGCTTATCTGTTATTATCATGACTGGAATTTCCATAAGTCCGGGAGTGATTTCCCTATTGATGTGCCATTCGGCTATCCAGCACCGATAGTATTCAATGGAGCTATGAACAACTTGCCTCAGTGGACACAAAACATTTATTCCTTGCATCGGGTTACTTGAGTAGATGCATGTCCTCCGGGTTCAAAACAATGCTGAGAATCATAATCGTTCTCTTGGCGGAATCTGACTGCTTGTAGGTAGTTCTAAATCTTGCTGACTTCTTTGTCTCAGATTCGTACCGACGATTCAACTGTCACCTTGATATGAGGTCCTTACAAACAGAGTAGACCCCTTGGGTGTGTGTTCATGGTGAACAATACGGAATCATACTGTCTTGGGTATCCCTACCATGTTGTTCATGCAACAATTATCGTGCCTGTATTGCCGGTCTTGCTCCTTCATTATTGTTTTCTTTTGCTAAAAGAGCTTGGCCATATACATCCTTAATTCTTCGTGTGACCATAGGTGCTGTCATGTGCAATATTCCAGCAAGCATACCTTATCCTTATCCTATGACCATGCAACAACGCTTAACTGGCAAGTTCATCATCTCTCGAGCTTTAACTGTAGGGCAATGATCATCCGAACCTTTGCATGAAATCGGCAAATAAATCAGTAGCCACCAGAACGGTCTTTACAACTCAGATCTAGGACATTACTGAAATAACTCAACCATGGCTCAAGATGGCTGAAAAGCAGCTCAGAGCATGAGGCAGTGTTGATAAGAAGAATGTAGCAGTTCCCTAAGACGGCCAAAGAACAGCTCAGAGCATAGGGTCGCTGCTACAAAAAGAAACTCAACAGCTGCCCGAGATGGCCGAAAAGCAGCTCAGAACACGAGCCAGTTGTTGAAAAGAGAAATATAAAGTCGGCATCCACCCCGGACGGCCGAAAGCAGCTCAGAACACAGGCGTGGTGCCGTTACCAGGGAAAGGTAAGCAAAGGTTCATCAGGATCATATACCAGGTTCACAGTTACTTGTATAGAGCTTACTGTTGTGGTCAATCATATAAGACAGTGACAAAGGTTAACGATATCGCCTTGTAAGGCGTGAGGAAGCTGGCCTTGATAACCATGTGCTCACATCATCATACGAGTGACTTGCATTACCTTGGCAGCATGCTCACAATATATATGAAAACATGTATAACTGAGCATTTGATTCCCAAGGCAGACTTGTGTCCTGACTAGCTCGTGTTTCTGACCCAACTGTTGCGGATCTGATTCTTGAGATGCACTGCCATATACTACCAACTCACTGGGTAACACCTTGTACCAATGCGATGAATGTTTGTAGTGTCGTACTCAGAAGCTTCTCCTCCTGGTTGTTTGCTGGGGAAGATTTGGTGACTTATGCTGGAAGCTTCTGTGCGGTGGTGTACCGAAGAAGACTGAGTATCTTATATTGGAAGTCATCCACATATCGTACTGAGGAAGACTACGGAACCTTGTGTTGTAAGCTTCCCTGGTAGCGTGCGGAGGAAGACTAGATTTTCTTACACCAGAAGCTTCTCACTATGGTGTGCGGACTGAATGCCATATATATATATACCCTTGATATTCCTTTGACTGGAAATGTACTGTTATCTTGCACACAAATTGTCTTCCAACTGGTTCATTACGATTGTGATGGTTGCACACTGATGTAAACTTGATGCTAATAATCAATCTAGAATATCATTTGCATTCAGATCAGATATTCCCAATATAATGCAGTCGGCTGAGAATTCCATAATGCTTAGCTGAGCTTCCAAATAATTGAATTCCTCACTGATTCTTAGGGTCCGATGTCAGTTGATGAGCAACTTTCATAAGGGGAAGTAAGGCAACACCGAAGGCCCAAAGAAAGAAGCAAAAGAAACGGCTGAACAAAAGCACACAAGGCATCAAGATTACATACAAGCAACATCACATTTTACAGCTATTCACATCAATATGCATGCCTACTTAAGCACACAAATCTCGCGGAAACTTCGGTACTACGATCTAACATGTTGTGGCGGTGTGCACGAAAGTGGATCAACGTGTGGAGAGGTTGGTGTAAACAGAGCTACACCAAGCGCTGGCTCAGCGCCAGTTGCATCTGGGCGGGTTTAGGGATGAGGACGTACTTGGTGATCATGTAGCGAGACACGGATGTCACGACCACATCATCATCAAGCGAACAGAAGGGAACCGTACTCGTCCAGGGAATGGGTGATAGGATAGGATAACGGTGGAAAGCAGGGTCTTCTGGCATTGCCCTTTCCTGATAACAAAGACCAGTAAGGGTTGCCAAAGCGGCGAGTTGGATGACCAGATCCGGGGTAGAAACATGTCTACCACCGAAACGATAGGTGTGGCCGGTGGAAAGGAATATATTGGTGCGATACCTGTGCATCAATCCTGCAAGTGATTGACACCACTAGGTACCTCGGCATCACTCCGCTGGGACGGAGATGACGTCATACACCGAAAAGCAGGTATGCAAAGCTGGAGGGTGCAGGTAGTGGATCAAAACCGATACCACCTACACTCACAAGATCAACTGTTAGCGATAATATAATAAGTCTATATGCATGCTATGCAACAAACAAATGCAACCATCAAATGCAGCAAACCGACTAAACTCTATACTAACGGTTTCTAGCGCTCGCACAGACTATGGCATCCTACAGCCAGACCTGCTCTGATACCAAGCGATGTGGCACCCCGGCTCAGAGAGACCGGAACACCCCGTATTCCAGCCCAGAGATCAAGTCTTCTGGAATACGTCACTGCTTAGCATAGAACAAATCAGCTCTTTATTACCAATGAGACGAGTACAAGGATCTGATATTACAAAGGATTACATCGGCATGGCGACACTACGCCTGCTAAGGTAGCTCTATGCTAGCAGTGAAACATCACATAGCGGAATAACTTCTAGCAGCGGAACAACGACGACGGTGGTGAACTCCACTCTGCAGGGACTCTGGCTGGGACGCATCCTAGAGCGCAACCTCGGGATCCTCGACAAGCAATCAATCATGGCATGACCTGCAATCTGGCATGACACGCCAGGTGAGTACTTTGAATGTAGTCGCAAGCTCATAGCAACCAAAGCAATCAAGACATACAATAGCATGGCATTTACAGGTTAATCATCAATGATGAACACGATACTACTAGAACAACATGAGCATGGCATGTACATATAATTCATGATATGAACAAGATGATACTAGCACTAGCATGCAAGGGGGGTCAACGTTTAAGGTCACATGGACCAACATACTCTGTTCGGAGGTTATCTTGTAACCACCTTAGGTATCAATCTTTCTTACCGTCGTGATCATCACACGATCACCTCATGATCAACCATCATCAAGAATACCATCGTGATCATCTCGTGACCACATAAAGATCAACCAACTTCTTTCCTCATCGAACCGGGGTTGTTATTATTCAGATTAATATTACTGTTGGCCCATAATGTGACCTACTACGAACTGTGTCCATGACCGAGGACGCGGCTATCGATAGATTATACACTCTGCAGAGGTTAGTACACTGTACCCACACTACGGAACTCGTGGCCTCGTGCTCCCATTCGGGTGGACCAACGACATTCCAACAAAACCAATCTATTGCATGACACTCTCCCGGCCACTCCGACAAACTCCCCTTTGGGCTATGTCATGGGTGGCCCCGATGTCAACTCGTGATATCTGCCACCTTTGTGGCTGCCACCGTCATGGCCAAAACAAACTCGTCCCAAATGGGGACACCCGGGTACAACACAACTCGGGCACACAAGGGTATGGCCGCCTACCTGATCAGGGTAGCGCGCGCACATAACCTTCCCTGGTTGGAGGCACTGGCGAGTGGCATGACAATAGACCGAATTAGGGCCTCCCCATCTAGGCAAGTGTGGTTGCACTGGTGAGCTCGATTCGGTGGCACCATGACTCAGCCAACAGATTTGTTCAAGTTCGATTAACGTCAGGTTCAACTTGAATGGTGATGAGCTGAGTCATCATAATGAAATAACAATGCATATGAGCATGATATTAGTGTAACCATGGATGGGCAACATAACCATTTTACAACCTAACATCAACAATGATAAATCATTTATTCTACGGGATGCAAATGAACATAGCATAACGATGATTATGAATATCACCGGTATTTTCATATCAAACCCTAACTATTCATATGAGCATATCATTATCACTAGCACCGGAAATGATAGCAAGAATGAAACATGATAATAACATTAGCAATTAATCATTTCACCTACTAGTTGAACATGAACATGGCATAAGAAATGAGCATGGATTCACAAGCATCTCAGTAGCATTCAAAATAATGACAAGAACAAATAATTATTCGAACATTCAGGTGGAAACCATGGCTATTGCAATTCCATCATGCAAGTGGCTGTTGTGGCTTGCCCGGGGTTGATGGATTCACCGGGGAGAGGTGCGATGAACCCGCGGAAAGAATCGCCGGAAAAGTTTCCCTCTCGGTGGAGCTGATTAGGGGGCAAGGGCAAAATGGTCATTTTCATAGTGTGACAACCTCATGAAAATTATACCAACAGAATAGGCTTGACGAGTAGAGAATGTGGGCTTTGGAATCACCTGATTCGGAGTCACGGTTAAAAAGTTGTGGCCATTTGTTCGTTAGGCAGAAAAACAAATAGAATCTGTCCATTTCTGCTGCTAATGCGTGAACATTCACAATATATAGATTTCGGCCGGCTGGGTTTAAACAGAAAGCGCCTTTCGCTGAAATACATCTTCTGCTTACAGAAACATATTTTCAACGAAGTAACAGAAAAATACGCTTTCCTAAAGGAAAAGCGTATTTCAACGAATACGTTTCCAATTAAACCCGCGCGGGCCCGGGGTTTCTGTGAATGACAGGTAGGGCCGCGGGTCCCACGGGCTGGTCGTCTCCTTCCTCCTCCCGCTCCCGTGTTTGGTCGAGGGAGCAGCAGCGTCCGACGGCGATGGCCGGCAGCTCCGGCCACCATACGCGGCGCTCCGACCACTGGCGTGCTCGGGGAGGCGAGGCACAGCCACCGGTGCACAGCACGGTCGCCAGAGAGCCCGGGAGCGAGTCGGGGCATGGACGTGGCAGACGGCGGCGTCGGCCAACGATGGGAAGCACGACACAGGGCCCGGGAGGAAGGAAGGGGCTGTGGGGCGAGTTCTACGATGAAGGTGGAGGTCTCTTGTGGCGGCTAGTGGAAGAGGGAGGGGCCATGGAGCTCCAATTTAAGAGGACAGGGGCGGCGGCCATGGCGGAATGGCGGCCGAGGAGAGTTGCTCGAGCTCGCTGGAGAGGTCGGGGAGGGCTAGAGGAGAGTGGTGAGGAGCTTGATGAGGTCGGGAGGCCTCGGGGTCGGCTTAAATAGCCGTGGCGACGCGTGCGCCGCGCGCCGGGCTCGGGGACACGCGGAGGGGAGGGAGAGAGGGGCCAGTGGGGTTCACGCGGTGCGGAGAGACCTCGAGCGTGCTCGAGAAGACTCGGGGCAGCGTGGCCGACCAGCCGTGGTGGAGCAGACGCGGTCTGTTCCCGGACGCGGTCGCCGCGACACGTCGGGCAAGGGAAAGGAGGGGGAGAGGGGGGCAGAGGGCTACGTGGGGGAAGGCGGGAGCTGGACGGCACGAGGGACACGCGAGAACGGGCAGGAAGAAGACGCCCGAAGCAAAACGACGGCCAGAGCGCGACAATGGCCTCCCAGCCGCGTGGTCACTGCATGCACAGGCGCACGCGGTGCGTTCTGGCCAGCGAGAACATGTCTACCGCGTAGTCCTTCCTAAGTGGGACCTCCCTAAGGTGATGGTTCAAAGAAAACAACTGTGTGATGATGGGAGTGATCAACTACAGTTTGTTGTAGCAAACTTGGGCATGAAATTGTGGTCAAATGGGATGGGATAAGGTCTAACCAGAATGTCAAAGGGTTTTAGGGTAGGAAGGGCTGCCATCCTGTGAAATATGAAATGATTTGGACCAATATTTATTATAGTTGCTTCACAACTACCAAAGCTGGTCCAGAAACTAGATCATGAAGCTGCACTCACATGGAGTGTTGGATAGGTCTGCAATTTGGTAGAGGGTGATCATTTGGTCATATGAAGGCACTGCAAAAATTTCATAGCATTTAGATAAATATAAATGGTACTTCCTTCACAATGCTTTCTTCTGGACAGAAATTCGGGGATTGGATGGTGTTCTCACATAGATTAATTTCAGAATTTTTGAAGCAAAATAAAATATAGTTGCTTCACAAACTGAAATTATGACTAGAAACAAAGATTGGATGGTGTTCTCACATAGATTGTTGAATGGAGATGAAATTTTTTTGAGATTAATGATTTCGTTATATGAATGACATACCAAAATTTCAACTTATTTGGATTAGCCTAGCTAGTACTTCCTTCACAAAGCTTCTCTCTGGATAGAAACTTTGGAAATTTGCTGAGGAATATTTACTAGGCAAATGAGGCTGAATTTTGGCATGCTCAATGGATATAGAGATATTTAGGTACTGGATTAATTTCAGATTTTATGAATCAATATAAAATATAGTTGCTTCACAACCTAAAATTATGGCTAGAACCAAAGATTTGAAGGTGTGCTCACATAGATTGTTGGATGGAGATTAAATTTAGTGGAGTGTAATGATTTGATCATATGGATGATCTACCAAAATTTCAACTCATTTGGATTAGCCTAGATAGTACTTCCTTCACAAAGCTTCTCTCTTGTCAAAAACTTTGGAAATTTGCTGAGGAATATTTACTAGGCAAATGAATCTGAATTTTGGCATGTGGCAATTATTTGGATATGAGAGAGTGCCCAAAATTTTTTAGGGCAATCAAGAAAAGAGAAATGGCACTTCCTTCACAAAGTGCCATACTGGACAGAATAGGAAAGGAATATTCCTGAATTATTTTTGAACTAGGCAAGGATGGGTTTTGACATATTTGTGGAATATATGATCCAAAGAATTTATGATAATTTTGTGGAAATTTTATGGAAGACAGTAATATAGGTTGCTTCACAACTTATAGCAAACAGGATTATTCCTTTAATAGAAAAAGGAATATTCCCAAGGAATAAAAATTAGGGTTGGGCTAAGATAGAAATGACATGGCCTTGAGAAAGATTTGAGAGTGACAAGCCACTAGGGGAGGAAGAAGAGATGATCTTCCCAGGTTTCAAGGCCACAGAGCCACCGAAAAGGAATTCCAAATAAAAATTCAAAGAAATCCAAAAGAAAAAGAAAGGGCCAAAAATCGGGGTGTTACAACTCACGTGCAAATTATCTACCATTATACTAAAATGCCCAGACCATGTTTATTTTTTAACATTGCTCTGTCCAACTGTGTTGGGCTGCAAATCTTTCTTTTTTGCGAATTGCTAGGTTGTAAATCTTTCAAGATAAGAAGGGATGCGTTCGGCTTGCCTAGAAAATAGGTTGTAATAAGTAATGCGCTGTAAGTATAAAAAACACACAGCAAACTGGCAATTACCCCTAAAAAGCAAACTCGCAATTAGTTTCAAATTTTGGTTTTTTTCTTCAGATTTTGAGATTTTAAATATCATTAGATCTTAACCTAATTTAAATTTATTTTCAAATTAGTTTGTTTCTGACTCAAAATTTCAGGATTAAAATAGTTCGGATTCCACCGAAATATGCAAAATTACGTTGAACTTTTTCACCGTGATCCTGGGCAGAAAATGGGCTGTAATAAATTTCTTAAGAATTAGAAAATGGGCTATAAATTATTAAAAACAATAGCAAATGGGTTGTATGTTGTCTGCCACATATTTGAGGTTGACTTGTGGGCCTACTAAGTTGATGCGTACGCAAGGCTTTGTCAACTTAGTCAACAATCGACTCTACTAGCGTGACCGTTCGATGTCAATCCAACGGCCGTCGTGCTTCTTCAATCTCTGATCTTCCTGCTCCAGCCACCCAAACTAGCGCTGGCGAGACTGCCTGCTCCCGCTTCCCGTGGCCGGTTGTGCTGCCGTGCAAGCCTCACCGCCCCACCCTACTCCCGTCGCTGTCCAGGACATTCCTCCACCCTCCACACCTCCTGTTATTCTCCGTCGACTGTAGCCCCACACTGCACCAGAACCAGTTAACCTGTGTACTCCTCTCTGTCTGCGACTCCACTGCCGCGTCTTTCCATCTCCGGCTCATTCCCGTCCGAGGCCTCGCCGTCGTCCACCGCCTTGGTGCGCACAGCGCTGCGTGGTCAACAAACGAGAGTCATCGGAAGAGGACTGTACGTGGAGAGGCTGACGGTGGGGACGCACCAGGTCCATGGACGCACACATCCAACTGCCTGCTTATTACACACACAAAAATGATTCCTCCCCCTGACAGCTGGGACCCACCAACTACATTTTTGCACGCAAGGAAGTGCCTCCTTATTACGCGGAAAAAAAATGTTTCCTCCCCCTGACAGCTGGGACCCACCAGCTACATCTTCACACGCAAGGAAGTTCCTCCTTATTACGCGCAAAAAATGATTCCTCCCCCTGACAGCTGGGACCCACCAACTATATCTTCGCATGCAAGGAAGTACCTCCTTATCCCCACCTGACAGTTGGGACCCACCAGGTCGAAGCATACATAGCGTTATCTGTCTGGTCGCAAAACGTGTACGTACATACTGGTTGATCGGTCGCTCTGCAATGGTGAACCGTGGCCGAGTATGGAACAACATGTGTCGTAGTAGAGCCCCCGACATAGCAGTTCAGGCAGTCCCATCTAAATCGTGTGTCGAGCCCATGGAAACCAGGGTATCCAGACCCGTCTGCCTTCGGCCCAAGGCGCAACGCCTGGCGTGGGCCCAGTAGGTCGTCACCACCAAGCACCTCACCAAGACCCCTCATGAGGCCCTGGCCTCTTGAGGATCCCTCCTCAGGGGAGCGGCAAGCAAGGCTCAGCACCTCCACCAGCGGCCTCGCGAGGCCCTCTCGCGAGGCGGCCTCTTGAGGTGGCCTCCCGAGGCCCCCTCCTGAGGGCGCATGAGACGAAGGCCGTTCGGCACAGCCGCGCGATCTGGGGCCCATCACGTGGGTGACGCGCGCGGCGACAAGCGGCGACAGAGGGCGCGCCAGCAGACGCGGATGAAGATGTTTTCCCCTTTTGTGTTAAGGGAGCAGGGCCAGCTATCTACTCCCCAAAGCGACCCCAAAGGTTGCCCGATTGGCGAAGGAAGACCAAGACGGCGGGCACGCAGGGCGGAGGTCATCACCGAGCCCACCGGCGCGTCATGGATCACGCTTTGGCAGGCAAAGACCGCCTTTAGTCAGGATAGCCTGAGCGCCTGTCCCCTTTCAAAACCGCCAAGTGTGGCGACCCTTCCCGCCTAAGTTTTTGAGGGGGAAGAGGACCAAGGCTGGTATAAAGGACAGAGCTGCCATTGTAGATAAGAGAGAGAGAGAGAGCTCTGGTTCCCATCATCCCCAACCTTGTACTCTCTCCCGCACCAGAGCAATACCAGCCAAGCAGGAGTGGGGTCTTACACCACAAGGTGGCCCGAACCTGGGTAAACCGTTGAGTCCACGGTCCGTCCCTCGCTAGCGTGCTCTCGCCGTAGCCTCGCCGTAGTCCAGTCGTGGTAGGAGGCGAAGCTGTACGAGCAAGCTCACCCCAGTGTTCGAACCTTTGGGTCCCCGGAGCCCGACTTCCGACATTTGGCGCACCAGGTGGGGGTGCGCTACTGTTCTTCCGCTCTGCCCTCTGCTTCACCATCCTCATGGCCGACGCACGCCGCGAGCGCGCCGAACGCAGGGCTGGCCGCGTGGCTCAGATGGAGCCGGTGGCCCGCGGCAACCGCCGCCGCCCCGATGCTGAGGCTGCTGCCGCCACCGACCCCGCTGCCCGCGAGCAGCAGGACTCCTCCCTCCACCCCTCCGTGCAGGCGAACGGCCACACCGCCACTGCCTCCTCCCTCGCCCACCGTGGGCCGCCGAACCCGCAGGTCGCGCTGCTCATGGCGCGCGAGCTGCTCCGCTACTGTCCAGCTGACGCCGCCTACGACGCCTGGCTTGGTCGCATCACCGAGCTCGTCAATGCCGCCGGGGACGCTCCAGCGCCTTCCCACTCGCTCCACCCTCCACCGTCCCGCGTTGGGGACCTGGCGCACGGTGCTCCCCTGCCGCCTCCTGTGCGCGACGAGCAAGGCGGGCCCCAGCGCAACGCGCGGGCTCCTGAGCCGTCCCGTGGCGCGTCCTCGCCGATCTGAGATGAGGCCAGCTGCCAGATCATCCGCCGCGCGCCCCTGATGCGCGAGTGCTCCTCGAGCGGCAGCGCCAGCGCCAGGACCAGGCCGTTCAAGACGTTGCGGCGGCTGGGCGTCAAAACCGCGCCGCCCTCGCTGGCGGCGTCCCCTCAAGCGGTGTGGGCTGTCGTGCCTTCACTCGCGAGCTGCGTCGCGTGGTCTGGCCCGCGAAGTTCAAGCCTGAGCTGCCTCCACGCTACGACGGCACCCCCAATGCCCTACGACCAGCTGATGCCGACCAGGCCCTTCTCCGGAGTGACCGATGGCTCCCCCATACCACTGGGGCAAGTGCGCCTCCCCGTCACCTTTGGCACTCGCAAGAACTACCACACCGAGCTCATCGACTTCGACGTGGCGCACATCGGCCTGCCTTACAATGCCATCCTGGGCTACCCGGCTCTCACCAAGTTCATGGCGGCCACCCATCATGCCTACAACGTCCTCAAGATGCCTGACTGCAGCGGCATCATTACCGTCACCTGTGATGAGAAGGACACGGCCAGCATACTCGAGCGCGCCTACAAGGCCGCCGCGGTCGCAGATTCGGCTGACGAGGACGCGGCCAAGCCTCCTGAGGCCGCGCCCACGAAGAAGAAGCAGTTGTTCTCTTAGGACCGCGCCGAGAAGAAGAAGGTATCGGTGGACGGCAGTGGCTCCGGCCCTGCCTTCACCATCGGCGCTGGCCTTCCTCTCGCATAGGAAAGCGCGCTCATCACCTTCCTTCGGGCAAACTCGGATGTTTTCGCCTGGAAAGCATCTGACTTGTCCGGTGTGCCGAGGGAGGTGATCGAGCACTACTTAGCGGTGTGCCCCAATGCACGCCCCGTCAAGCAGAAAGCACGGTGCCAGGCGCCAGAGAAACAGGATTTCATCGTCAAGAAAGTTCAGAAGCTCCAGGAAGCTGGGGTCGTTCACGAGGTGCGCCATCCCGAATGGCTCGCCAACCCAGTTGTCGTCCCCAAGAAGGGCGGCAAGGAGCGCATGTGCGTCGACTTCACCAGCCTCAACAAGTTCTGCCCTCAGGACCCCTTCCAGCTGCCGCGAATCCGCCAGGGCGTTGGCCACGCTGTTGGCGGCATGCGCATGCCTTTCGGCCTGAGGAACGCCGGCGCCTCTTTCCAGAGGCTGGCGCCCCTCGTGCCAGGGCCTCGTGGGCCCCCTGCTCCTCGCGAGCCCCCTGGCCCAGGAGAAGCGGACTCCCTTGGCGCGCCTCGCCAAGCGGTCTAACGTCACCCCTGCACGGTCCTGCCAGGTGCGTCCGACGCGTCGCCTCGCGCGGCCAATGCCCCTTCTCGCCGCGCCTTCCGCGCCCTCGCTCCCAGAACCCTTCCGCCAAGGTGATTTCGTTTAAATGCGACTGAGGGCGCCCCATGGGCTGCACCAACCTCAAGCTGATCCATGCCGGAC
Organism: Elymus sibiricus; assembly: GCA_039707655.1. NCBI lineage: Eukaryota > Viridiplantae > Streptophyta > Magnoliopsida > Poales > Poaceae > Elymus > Elymus sibiricus. The sequence goes on from CM077666.1 coordinate 337,765,678, forward strand.
ACGGCAGCCTAGCCCCTATCCTTTTGGTTGTGTACTGGATTTTGCTGATTTCACCCTAATGAGTTATGTTACCTACTTAATTACCTGTTAAGTTCGATGCCGACCGGAGAGCACCACACGCTCGCAACCCCTCCCCTGGCCGATTCCGTGAGTGGGGGCTAGGCACGGTGCCTATGCTCGGGTACTTCCCTGCAGTGCCGCCAAATCCAAGCGACTGAGCTCTGGCTCGCGGGCCTGCTCCCGTGCACGCCACCTCACCAAGGTCCTTGGTGCCTTATCTCCTCACGCAACGGCCACGGGCGAGTTAGCGAGCGCATGCCGCTCCCCCCATCATGAAATCTGTCGACATGCAGTTCCTCAGGAGGCAAGCGGCGCGAGGACCTCGCGGGCGGCCTCTCGCGAGCCGGCCTCGCGAGGCGAAGATACTTCGAATGCCGGTCCTCGTGAGCACGCCTGGTGAGCACGCCTCGCGAGCTGCGCGAGCTCCTCGTGAGCTGTGGCTCGCCCGACACCGCTCTCCGTCAAAAGCTAAGTCTGACTACCTCGCGAGACGCCCTTACCGTCACTCAAGTTCTCTCCCCTCGCGATTCCGCTGGGTGCTAGCGTTTTTTCTTCTGCGTAAGCCGCTTGCACGCCAAAGGGGGGCTCCCTGAGCATCGTGCCTTAGGTGCCCTCACTAGCTTCCGGTGCCCCTCACTTCCTAGCCTTGTCCCGGCATCGCGACCGGACATACCAGCGGCGGCTGAGGCCTGCTCGGGGGCTGGGTCCTGGAGGCATAGAGCGCCGAGGCGAACAAAGAAAAAAAACCAGCCTCATGAGAGGACTTCAGGAGGGAATGCGTACAATCCGAATCACAGAAGCATTAAGTTAAACATAGAAGATACTGTTTTCAAGCCCCCACGGGGCTACATCAGTTCAATGCAGGAAAATAAAAAGAAGGAAGGGCCTAGGCGAGGCGCCGTCACTCCCAAGACCCTAGCGCGTCGCCGCGCGCATTCCCAAGAAGGTGCCGTAGGCAATTGCGGCTCCGTCACCATGCGCACAGTGCCCGCCGCCAGGGGTTCTGGAGTCGTCGCCGCGCGCGCGCCTAGTCGGAGTCCTCGTCCTCGCTCTTGACGCGGAGGGAGCTGTCGTCGCTCCCGCTTCCGCCAGAGGGGGCGGCACCGTCGTCGCTATCGTCCTCGCTGGAGGAGCCGCTGTAGCTGCCATCCTCGCTCTCCGCGCAGCACTCCAGACGGCTGCCGGAGATCCCGAAGATCTTCATGAAGAGCGTGGCGGCCCCGTCGTAATTGAATTGGAGGACGTGCCCCCGCTTCAGCCCGCGGGCTAGGGTGAACGACTTCCACCCCTGCCTCAAGAACATGAAGCCCGAAGGGGTGAGCTCCGTCGCCGCCCAGGAGGGGCCGTTGCAGCAACCGTCAGCCTGCACCCACAAGCCCAGGGGCGCACGGCCCGCCATCGCCGCCGCGAAGGAGTCCGGGAGCCGAAGCCAGCTGCAGGGGTTGCGGTGCATGTTCACGATGAACTCGTGCGCCGCCTCCGACGAATGGCTCCCCGCCTGAGGCGGTAGCGCGGCCGCCCCGCCTCGGCCCCACGCGCCTCGCCCTCCGACCGCTGGGCCCGGCGCCGACAACCGTCGGGGAGCGCCCGCGCCCCCGGGGCGGAACCTGGGATGCGGCAGTAGAAGCACGGCCATGCCCTCTTCCCCTCACCATCTCTGCGGCGGCTCTAGCAAGAAGGCGGAGGAAGTTGGAGGAAGGAGAAGATGGGTGGAGGACTCCGGCTCTTCTCTCCCCCTCTTTATGCTCGGCGTGGAGCTCCTCTCGTCGCTCCGCCTTCTCTGGCATTGGGAATTGAAGGAGTTGGAATGTGTGAAGGAATGCAATGATGGCATCGCGTCGCCCGCGGCAGGTTTTATGTCAGCGCGGGCGGTTACCGAGGCGTCGTGGGAGAAGTGGGGGAGTCCCCTGTCATATCGTGCGCCACGCGTCGCGCCTGGCCGTAGGCGGTTAGGGCCCACGCCGTTTCGCCCCCCAGTAGGCGGGAACGTGTGCGCCGCGGGCCCGGGGGCTACTGTCGGGCCCATGGAAACTAGGGTATCCAGACCCGTCTGCCTTCGGCCCAGGGCGCAACGCCTGGCGTGGGCCCAGCAGGCCGTCACCACCAAGACCCCTCATGAGGCCCTGGCCTCTTGAGGATCCCTCCTCAGGGAGCGGCAAGCAAGGCTCAGCACCTCCACCAGCGGCCTCGCGAGGCCCTCTCGCGAGGCGGCCTCTTGAGGTGGCCTCCCGAGGCCCCCTCCCGAGGGCGCACGAGAAGAAGGCCGTTCGGCACAGCCGCACGGTCTGGGGCCCATAATGTGGGTGACGCGCGCGGCGACGAGCGGCGACAGAGGGCGCGCCAGCAGGCGCGGATGAAGATGTTTTCCCCTTTTGTGTTAAGGGAGCAGAGCCATCTATCTGCTCCCCAAAGCGACCCCAAAGGTTGCCCGATCGGCGAAGGAAGACCAAGACGGCGGGCGCACAGGGCGGAGGTCATCACCGAGCCCACCGGCGCGTCATGGATCATGCTTTGGCAGGCGAAGACCGCCTTTAGTCAGGATAGCCTGAGCGCCTGTCCCCTTTGATAACCGCCAAGTGTGGCGACCCTTCCCGCCTAAGTTTTTGAGGGGGAAGAGGACGAAGGCTGGTATAAAGGACAGAGCTGCCATTGTAGATAAGACAGAGAGCTCTGGTTCCCATCATCCCCAACCTTGTACTCTCTCTCACACCAGAGCAATACCAACCAAGCAGGAGCAGGGTCTTACACCGCAAGGTGGCCCGAACCTGGGTAAACCGTTGAGTCCATGGTCCGTCCCTCGCTAGCGCACTCTCGCCGTTGCCTCGCCGTAGTCCAGTCGTGGTAGGAGGCGAAGCGGTAGGAGCAAGCTCACCCCAGTGTTTGAACCTTTGGATCCCCGGAACCCGACTTCCGACATCGTGTACAAGTACGTACAACCACACTGCAAAAAATACAACCACGTACGTACATACGGGCGAGGTCTAGAACACGTACAACAACGGCATCCTATTCATCGGCAACCAACCGGCTGGGTCAGAATGGAGAAACAGCGTTGTGTTCACCGGGAGGCAACCGACTGGGTCGGAATGCGTCATGTTCATCGGGAGCCAACCGGCTTGGATGGAACAGCCGAAACGGGGTCCTATTTATCGACCCCTCCCCCCCGGCTGGGGGTCTGGCATACCGCAAAATGAAGGAAAACTACTTCTGTTCAACTACCTATGGTCAAAACAGGGTCCTGTTCATTGGGAGGGGTCTGGCGTACCGCAAAACGGAGGAAACAGACTTCTTTTCAATCGCCTATGGTCAAAACGGGGCCCGGTTTATCGGGAGGGGTCTGGCATACCGCAAAACAGAGGAAACTGACTTCTCTTCAACAGCCTGCGGTTTAAACGTGGGTCCTATTCATCGGGAGGGGTGTAGCGTACCGCAAAACGGGACTCCACGGGTGCTACTTGTGAGCTGCGTTGGTAATTCCCTGAAGAGGAAGGGAGATGCAGTACAATAGAGATAAGTATTTCCCTCAGTTATGAAACCAAGGTTATCAATCCAATAGGAGAATCACGCAACACCTCATTAGCAGCACCTGCACACAAAACAACAAATCCTTGCACCCAACGCAAACAAGGGGTTGTCAATCCCTCGGCGGTTAATTGCAAGATTAAATTGTATGTGATAGATAGATAGATCGAACAAAAATACAAAATAAAATAAATAAAGAAAAAGTGCAGCAAGGTATTTTAGGGTTTTTAATATATGATTTAGATAGACCCGAGGGCCATAGTTTTCACTAGAGGCTTCTCTCAAGAAAATAGCATACGGTGGGTAAACAAATTACTGTTGGGCAATTGATAGAAAAGCAAATAATCATGATGATATCCAAGGCAATGATCATGTATATAGGCATCACGTCCGAGGCAAGTAGACCGACTCCTGCCTGCATCTACTACTATTACTCCACACATCGACCGCTATCCAGCATGCATCTAGTGTATTAAGTCCATAAAGAACGGAGTAACGCCTTAAGCAAGATGACATGATGTAGACAAAGTAAACTCACGCATGAATAAACCCCATCTTTTTACCCTTAATAGCAACGATACATACGTGTCATGTCCCTTTCTGTCACTGGGATTGAGCACCGCAAGATCGAACCCATTACAAAGCACCTCTTCCCATGGCAAGATAAATCAATCTAGTTGGCCAAACCAAATCAATAGATCGGAGAAGAAATACGAAGCTATAATAATCATGCATAAAAGAGTTCAGAGAAAACTTAAATAATATTCATGGATAATCTGATCATAAACTCACAATTCATCGAATCCCAACAAACACACCGCAAAAAGTGATTAAATCGGATAGAACTCCAAGAACATCGAGGAGAACATTGTATTGAAGATCAAAAAGAGAGAAGAAGCCATCTGGCTACTAACTATGGACCCGAAGGTCTGTGGTGAACTACTCACGCATCATCAGAAGGGCAGCAAGGTTGATGTAGAGCCCCTCCGTGATTGATTCCCCATCCGGCGAAGCACCGGAAAAGGCCTCCAGATGGGATCTCTCGAGAACAGAAACTTGCGGCGGCGGAAAAAGTATTTCGCGGACTCCTCTGTTGGTTTTCCTGGTGGCTCGTGGCCACCTCCTTTGGCTTCTGGCCCTCTCCCAAAGCTTCTAGTACTTTTTATGTCTAGAAAAAAATCTCCAAAAAGTTTCGTGGCATTTGGACTTCGTTTGGTACTGATATTCTGGAAAACCAAAACAGGCAAAAAACAGCAACTGGCACTGGACACTAAGTTAATAGGTTAGTCCCAAAAAATGATATATAATTGTTGTAAATGTATATAAAAACATCCAAGAATGATAATATAATAGCATGGAACAATCAAAAATTATAGATACGTTGGAGACGTATCAGCATCCCCAAGCTTAATTCCTGCTCGTCCTCAAGTAGGTAAATGATAAAAACAGAATTTTTGATGTGGAATTCTACCTATCATATTCATCATATATTCTTTTCTTTTATAGCATGGACATTTGGACTTGAATGATTCAAAGCAATAGTCTATAGTTTGACATGAAGATATAAATACTCAAGCATGCTAACAAGCAACCATGTCTTTCAAAATATCAATGCTAAAGAAAGTTATCCGTAGCCCATTATGCTCAATCATTGATCCATTCATGAAACACACTCAATATTAGCTACACACAATGCAAAAGTATGACAATAGTGCTCTCTAGTTGGTGCTTTATAAGAGAAGATGGAGGCTCAAATAAAAATAAAAATTGCATAAAAGTAAATAGATAGGCCCTTCGCAGAGGGAAGGCAGAGATTTGCAAATGTGCCAGAGCTCAAAGCTTAAATTAGAGAGATAAAATTGTTTTGAGAGGCATGCTTTTCCTGTCAACGAAAACGACCGAGAATTCCCAATATTTTCCATGCTAGACACATCATAGGCGGTTCCCAAACAGAAAGTAAAGTTTATTTCCTTTCCACCATTCTTTCACAATCCATGACTAGCCGTATCCACGGGTGCCCTCCATACCAACACTTTCCAAGGAATTTTGTTGTTATTAATTTTTGATTCATATTGGGACTAGGCATCCCTATTACCAGCCACTCTCTCGTGCGATGACAAGTGAATAAACACTCATCGTGAGAATAACACACCTAGCATGGAAAATAATGACCACCCCATGCCGCTTCATGAGCGGTACAGGCACACAAAACGGAAAATTATTTTGAAAATTTTAGAGTTGGCACATGCAAATTTACTTGGAACGGCATGGAAATACCGCATATAGGTAGATATAGTGGACTCATTTGGCACAACTTGGGTTTAAGGATTTTGGATGCACAAGCAGTATTCCCGCTTAGTACAAATGAAGGCTAGCAAATAGATTGAGAAGAAACCAACCAAGAAGCGAAAATGGTCATAAACATGCATTGAACATAACTAACACCGAATAATGCACCATAAGTAGGATATAATTTCTTTGCATAACTATTGACTTAATGTGCATGCATAGGGAATCACAAACCTTAACACCAATATTCTTACTAACTCACAATTACTCATCACACTTATCATATCCAATGATCTATATGAAAGTTTTAATTATATCCCTCTTGAATATTCATCACTTTGGGGACCAAATTCATATCTTGTGCAAATTACCGTTACTATTATCCACTCTCAAAAAGATATATGTGAAGCATGAGAGTGCAAATATTTGTTCAAAATTTTAATCTTATCAACTCTCAAAATAATATAAGTGAAGCATGAGAGTTCAAATATTACTTCAAAATATAGCCACCGCGGTGCTCAAAAAGATTTAAGTGAAGCCCTAGAGCAACTGCCTAGCTCAAAAAATTTAAGTGAAGCAAATAGAGTATTCTAACAAATCATGATGATCGTGTGGCTCTCTCAAATAGGTGTGTCCAGCAAAGATGATTGTGACAAACTAAAAAGCAAACAAAGCAAAGACTCATATAATACACGATGCTCCAAGCAAAACACATATATTGTGACGAATAAAAATATAGCTCCAACTAAAATTACCGATGGTTGGTAGAAGAAAGAGGGGATGCCTTCCGGGGAATCCCCAAGCTTAGACGCTTGAGTCTTCCCTGAATATTACCTTGGGGTGCCTCGGGCATCCCCAAGCTTAAGCTCTTGCCACTCCTTATTCCTTCATCCATCGTGATCTCACCAAAACTTGAAAACTTCAATCACACAAAACTCAACAAAACCTTCGTGAGATCCGTTAGTATAACAAAACAAATCACTACTTTAAGTACTGTTGCAAACCCATTCATATTTTATTTTTGCATTATACCTACTGTATTCTAACTTCTCCATGGCTTATACCCCCCGATACAATCCATAGTTTCATCAAAACAAGCAAGTAGTGCATCAAAAATAGAATCTGTCAAAAACAGAACAGTCTGTAGCTATACTTCTGTAACTCCAAAAATTCTGAAAAATTAGAAAAACGTGGGAAATTCATATACCAATACTGTGCAAAAATTTCAGATTTTTCTGACGGTCCAGTACAGAACCAAAATTCCAGCACTGGACGCAAAACTTTCTGTTTTCCAAACAGCATCAATTATACTATCTTCCAAATCATCCTAACGGCTTTACTTGGCACAAACACTAATTAAAAACACAAAAACACAATCATAACAGTAGCATAAATGTGAAAACACACAATAACAGTAAAAATTTATTTTATTCAATGGGTTGCCTCCCAACAAGCGCTATTGTTTTATGCCCCTAGCTAGGCATGATGCATAGTTTCAAGTGTTGTCCTCAAGGTAAGGGATGTCATCCATGCTCATCTCATATTCTCTCCTTTCAGCAGCAAGTTTTCTAAGTGGAAAGCAAAAGTACTCAAATGGACTAAATTTCATAGGGCAAGGATCCGTAAGATCAAATTTAGGAGGGGGAGATTCCTCCCTTGGCCCTTTGTAGGTGATGACTATTTCTTCATTATACATGTTTCTTTGAATATGTTGCTTAAGTTTTTTCTCAAGCACAAATCCCAATCCATTATTTTGTATAGCAAAGTTGTCATTAAGTTCAGAAATTTTATCGAGTAAAGTGGACGGAGGAACCTTTTTTCTAAGGTTTGCATTATAGGCAGCATAATCTGGAGATTGAAGTCTCCTCATTGCCTATTGATTGTAAAGGATTTCCTCTATGGGAGGGCATCCACTATTTATATTGTAATAAGCAAATATTTCACGAGCCTCCTTCATGATGTGGCCAAACTCATAGGCTAAGAATAAGGTGACTACACGTTTAGTAGAAGGATCACGGATGTTTGAAAACTCTAGGAGTATCCTTTGTATAGCGGGATGCATATGCACAAATTGTCTCTCAAATTCAACTATAAGCAAAGATATGGCATCCGCAAGGCTAGAAGTTTTAATAAGTATTGACCCTCCTAACATAGGTAACGTGCCCACACATGTAAAGAAATCCTGAATAACTCATTTTCCAATAATATTACCACTACCTACACGGAATTTTTTGTATGCAAGATAGTGGGTTGTTCTTTATCACGATCATCATTGGAAAGATTGTCTAATTTTTCTTTAGCAACTTTACGAAAGCTTATTTTAATATTTTTATTATTCATAAGCTTCAAGAGGATGGACGGGTTGTCCAAAAGAACTGGCACCAGAAAGAGAATTGCTAATTTTCTTAAATTCAGCCATGATAAAAATATCAAGCAAGCAAACGAGAAAAAGGCAAACGGAAATATTTTTGTATTTTTGTAAAAAAAAATTAGAAGTGGGGGAGATGAAAACAAGAGGCAAAGGCAAATAAAATAAATGCAAGGAGATGTAAGTTTTATGCGTAGGTACTTGATAGATGTTGATGATGTCTCCCCGGCAATGGCGCCAGAAATTCTTCCTACTACTTGTGAGCTGCGTTGGTAATTCCTTGAAGAGGAAGGGAGATGCACTACAGTAGAGATAAGTATTTCCCTCAGTTATGAAACCAAGGTTATCAATCCAGTAGGAGAATCACGCAACACCTCGTTAGCAGCACCTGCACACAAAACAACAAATCCTTGCACCCAACGCAAACAAGGGGTTGTCAATCCCTCGGCGGTTAATTGCAAGATTAAATTGTATGTGATAGATAGATAGATCGAACAAAAATACAAAATAAAATAAATAAAGAAAAAATGCAGCAAGGTATTTTAGGGGTTTTAATATATGATTTAGATAGACCCGGGGGCCATAGTTTTCACTAGAGGCTTCTCTAAAGAAAATAGCATACGGTGGGTAAACAAATTACTGTTGGGCAATTGATAGAAAGGCAAATAATCATGACGATATCCAAGGCAATGATCATGTATATAGGCATCACGTCCGAGACAAGTAGACCAACTCCTGCCTGCATCTACTACTATTACTCCACACATCGACCTCTATCTAGCATGCATCTAGTGTATTAAGTCCATAAAGAACAGAGTAACGTGATGTCTACTACACAACTTATTCTTGTAGACTCGTGTTGGGCCTCCAAGCGCAAAGTTTTGTAGGACAGTAGCAACTTTCCCTCAAGTGGATGACCTAAGGTTTATCAATCCGTGGGAGGCATAGGATGAAGATGGTCTCTCTCAAACAACCCTGCAACCAAATACAAGAAATCTCTTGTGTCCCCAACACACCCAATACAATGGCAAATTGTATAGGTGCACTAGTTCGGCGAAGAGATGGTGATACCAGTGTAGTATGGATAGTAGAAATATATTTTTATAATCTGAATAAATAAAAACAGCAAGGTAGCAAACGATAAAAGTGAGCACAAACGGTATTGCAATGCTTAAAAACAAGGCCTAGGGTTCATACTTTCACTAGTGCAATCTCTCAACAATGCTAACATAATTGGATCATATAACCATCCCTCAACATGCAATAAAGAATCACTCCCAAGTTCCTATTAGCGGAGAACATAAGATAGAAATTGTTTGTAGGGTACGAAACCACCTCAAAGTTATCCTATCCGATCGATCTATTGAGCTATTCCTATAAGTGTCACAAACAGCCCTAGAGTTCGTACTAAAATAACACCATATGATACACACCAACCAACTCTAATGTCACCTAGATACTCCAATGTCACCACAAGTATCCGTGAGTTGATTATACGATATGCATCAAACAACTTCATAATCATAATATTGAATCCACACAAAGAACTTCAGGGAGCACCCCAAAGTTTCTATCGGAGAAAAGATAATGAAAACGTGCATCAACCCCTATGCATAGATTACCCAATGTCACCTCGGGAATCCGCGAGTTGAGTGCCAAAACATATATCAAGTGAATCAATATAATACCCCATTGTCACCACGGGTATTCATATGCAAGACATACATCAAGTGTTCTCAAATCTGAAATATTCAATCCGACAATAACGAAACCTCAAAGGGAAAAGATTCGATTCATCACAACAAGGATAGAGAGGGAAGAAACACCATATGATCCAACTATATTAACAAAGCTTGCGGTACATCAAGATCGTGCCAAATCAAGAACGCGCGCGAGAGAGAGAGATAAAACACATAGCTACTGGTACAAACCCTCATCCCCGAGGGTGAACTACTCCCTCCTTGTCATGGAGACTGCCGGGATGATGAAGATGGCCTCCGGTGATGATTCCCCCCTCCGGCAGGGTGCCACAGAAGGGCTGTAGATGAGATCGTGGAGGTACAGAGGCTTGCGGCGACGTAAAAACTCATCTAGGTTAACTTTCGGGGGTTTCTGAATATATATGATTTTTCAGCGTTGGAATCACGCAAAGAGGTGCCACAGGGGGCCGACGAGGCACCAGGGCGCGCCTGGGGGGCAGGCGCGCCCAGGTGGCTCGTGGGGGCCCTATGGCTCTTTTGCTGCTCCTCCGAAGCTTCCTGGGTCTGTTTGCTTCCAGAAAAAATCATCAAAAAGTTTCTCTGCATTTGGACTTCATTTGATATGGATTTTCTGGAAAACCAAAAACAAGCAGAAAACAGCAACTGGCACTGGGCACTAGGTCAATATGTTAGTCCATAAAAATCATATAAAAGTGCACCAAAATCATACAAAACTATAATAAACATGGCATAAATACTTCATAAATTATAGATACGTTGGAGACGTATCAGCATCCCCAAGCTTAATTCCTGCTCGTCATCGAGTAGGTAAATGATAAAAGAAATAATTTATGAAGTGTGAATGCTAGCATAGTGCATAAGTTTGATCAATGATAATTCCAATCACTTTTTCTAGCATCATAACAGCAACTTTTTCTCATAAAACTCATCATGATAAAGTAGCAATCAATTCACATGTTATGGTTCAAACAATGCATTCTCTTGAAACTTAACAACCTATGTTCTTAGTCAGCAAACAATTGCAATTCAACTTAATTTCAACAAAGTCTAAGTAAGAGCTCCACATACTCAATTATCATATAGTCTTCTATGATTGCTAGTACTCAAAGCATATTTTTAGAACAAATGGCATCCATCGAATACAGAGAAAGATAGGGGCTTAATGTTTCGCCTCCCAACTTATTTATCATAGAGATAATTGTCAACAATAATAATTCATGATCAAATATATTTGACTGGCCATATGTGCCTGGATCTTTCCCCACCACATGATGCTTGCCAACTAGAGAATAATTGAGGTTGAAATGCAAATGAATACTTATTGACTCTTGCATAAAAGTAAATTCATAAAAGTAAAAGATAGACCCTTCGCAGAGGGAAGCAGAGGTTGTCATGCGCTTTTTATTTTTGGATGTCAAGCCCTTAATGCAAAGGAACGTCACGTTATATTGCCCCTTGTGATGGAAACCTTTATTATGCAGTCCGTCGCTTTTATTTCTTTACCATCACAAGTTCGTACAACGCTTATAAAAGATCATACATATTTTAGGAGCAATTTTTATTGCTTTTTGCACCGATGACAGCTTACTTGAAGGACCTTATTCAATCGATAGGTAGATATGGTGGACACTCATGGCAAGAAACTGGGTTTAATGGTTTTTGGATGCACAAGTAGTATCTCTACTTAGTACGAATTTTTGGCTAGCAAAAGATCCTAAGCAAGCACCACATGTTGGAGGATCCATAACAATATAACTTCTATGCAAATATACCCAAACATAACTCATTACGTTGTCTTCCTTGTCCAACTTCAACTAATTTTCTCAAGTTTGAAAATAATTAATGGTTATTCACAATCATAAAAGATGTCCAAGATAATATATTTATATGTGAAAGTTCTCTTCCTTATACTAATCATTCATGAATTGCTTGTATGACCAATATTGTGATTGTCAAGCTTCAATAGAATTTACCTTCTAAACCCAATGTGAAGCTACTACTAGACATGATACAAGCATATGAAGCACATATAATTTCAACTTTAGGATTTTCAATTCATTCAACAATTTACTCATAGGATATAAGTGAAGAACGAGAGTAAATGACAAACTACTCCAAAAAGATATAAGTGAAGATCAATGAGTAGTCAAACAATTAAGTAGCTATGTGAAGACTCTTTCTCATTTGAAAATTTCAGATCTTATTATTTTGTTCAAAAAGCAAGAAAAACAAAATAAAATGACATTCCAAGAATAGCACATATCATGTGAAGAAGCAAAAACTTAGGCTCAACCAAAACTGACCGATAATTGTTGATGAAGAAAGGTGGGATGCCTACCGGGGCATCCCCAAGCTTAGATGCTTGAGACTTCTAGAAATATTATATTGGGATGCCTTGGTCATCCCCAAGATTGAGCTCTTGTGTCTCCTTAATTCCTCTCATATCACGGTTTCTCTAAATCTTAAATACTTCATCCACATAAAACTTAACAAGAACTCGTGAGATAAGTTAGTATAAATCAACTCAAAACCTTAACATTCTCTACTGTAACAAATCACTAAAATTATTATTAAACATTGCATACTAAATGCCTCTGCATTTTTAATACTCCTATCCACAAATAGAAATATTAAACAAGCAAACATATGCAACTATAACAGCAATCTGCCAAAACAGGACAGTCTGTAAAGGGTGAATAAGAATTCATACTTCCCTAACTCCAAAAATTCTGAAAAATTACCAAGTGACAGAGAACTCATGCATGCCTACTGTGTAAAAAATTGATATTTTTATCATGTTCCGACTATTCAGAAATATTCTAGACATAACAGAAAACTTTCTGTTTTCAAATAGCAACACATGAACTTGCAAACTGGGCATGGTAAAGGCTATAATTGGAATTTTATTGAACTAAAAGATACAAAACATGATTATTGATAACATAAAACAAATCTCAATAAAATAAAATGATGCTCCAAGCAAAACTCATATTATGTGACGAAAAAAAATATAGCTCCGAGTGAGGTTACCGATAGTGTTGAAGACGAAAGAGGGGATGCCCCGGGATGCCTTCCGGGGCATCCCCAAGCTTAGTTGCTTGGGTGTTCCTTGAATATTACATTGGGTGCCTTGGGAATCCCCAAGCTTAGGGTCTTGCCACTCCTTATTCTCCTCATATCGATATCTCACCCAAAACACGAAAACTTCAATCACACAAAACTTAACTGAACTTGTGAGATAGGTTAGTATGATAAAAATAAATCATCCACTTAGGTACTGTCAATACAAGATTCATAATTGTTCTCACATAATGCCTACTGTATTATATCATTTCCATAATTTATATTACTCAATATAAGCTATGGAAACAATAAAACAAGCAAACTATTCACCGAAAACAGAATCTGTCAAAAACAGAACAGCGTGTAGTGAGCGATTTAAAAACCATACTTATGTACCTCCAAAAATTCTGAAAAATTACTAAAACGTAAAAAATTTGTAACCCAATACTTTGTAAAAATTTCAGAATTTTATGACGTCCTAGTACAGAATAGAAATTCCAGCACTGGAAGCAAAAGTTTCTGTTTTTGCACAGAATCAAATCAACAAGCATCCACACTATCCCAAAGGCTTTACTTGGCACATTATTGAAAGAAAACATATAAAACATGATTACCACAGTATCATAATCATGTGAACACAAAAAAACAGTAGGGGTAAATGTTGGGCTGTCTCCCAACAAGTGCTTTTCTTTAATGCCTTTTTAGCTAGGCATGATGATTTCAATGATGCTCGCATAAAAGTAAAAAATTGAAACACAAAGAGAGCATCATGAATCATATGACAAGCACATTTAAGCCTAACCCACTTCCTATGCATAGGGATTTTGTGAGCAAACAATTTATGGGAGCAAGAATCAACTAGCATAGGAAGGCAAAACAAGCATAACTTCAAAACTTTCAACACATAGAGAGGAATCTTGATATTATTGCAACACCTACAAGCATATGATCCTCTCTCATAATAATTTTCAGTAGTATCATGAATGAATTCAACAATATAACTATCACATAAAGTATTCTTTTCATGACCTACAAGCATATAATTTTTATTACTCTCCACACAGGCAATTTCCTTCTCATTCATAATAGTGGGAGTATCATATGATACTTGAATACTAAAAATTGTTTCCACATTAAAAGAGTAATGTTCAGTAAAAGGGTATTCATAATTATAACAAGTATTATAATAATAATCATCACTATTTTTCATAACATAAGTATCATCACAATAATCATCATAAATAGGGGGCATGCAATCATCATAACAAATTTGATCATTCAAAATAGGGGGACTGAAAAGATCATATTCATTTAGCATAGCATCCCCAAGCTTGGGACAAACATTAATTGCCGCAAATAAATTCTCAAACATGTCATTCTCATCAAACATAGTATCCCCAAGCTTGTGGCTTGGCATATCATTAGCATAATCACTATTATCATCAATAGTATGAATAGCACCAATAGTATAACAATTATTATCATCACAATTTTCTAAGTTGGTGCCAAAAAGATTTTCAAGATTATAAGAAGTATCATTATTTTCCCAATCATAATCATCATAATGAGTAATAGGCATAATAAAATCATCCTCAATAGTTCCTTCGGACATTGTACCATAAGACAAAGAAGCAATATCATCATCAAGTATATCATCTTCCACAATTATTTTTGATTCACTCTCACGAGGCACAACAATAATAGGAGCAACATTATTTGGGAAGGATACCTTTTTACCTCTACTCTTTCTTCTTTTCTTCTTCTTCACAATTTTTTCGAGCTTCTTATTGATGAGATTGGTTGAATAGGAAGCTCCTCCTCGTCACCTATTTCATCATGAGAGACAATAGGAGGGAAAGTGGAAATCTTTACCCTTTCATTAGTGTTCCTTTTATATTCTATTGGTTTTCCCATCTTTCTATAGTTGGCAATATAAGCATTCTCATTGCAATTTACCATACAAAACATATAGATTTCCTTTAGATTAGTTTCAATGTCATCCGTGAGAATGAATACTTCAAACCAACTATTTTTATGTGACAATTCCTCACACCCCAAAAATAGATAAAGCTCATTATAAAGTTCAAGGGCGGTCAAGTCATTACAATATTTAGCCATGATTCGATCATGAAAAAGTATGCATTAAAAATTAAGGTGACCAACTTTATTGCAAAGTTCACAAGTAATGGGATCAAGAGAGCATAATTTTGTAGCAAATTTATCTATCACTTTGAGCAAAAAATTGGTTCTATCATGTTTATGCTTCTTACAAAATCTATCGTCCCTATAAGGCATGTCTTCACAAACTTTATGCACTCCACAAAAATTGACATGCTTATAAGAAACATTTTTGTCATGAGTAGTGCAATCATCTTTAGTATTTTGGATATTCATAGAATTCATACTAACAACATTGCAATCATGCTCATCATTCAAATATTTTATGCCAAACATTTTATTGAATTCTTCTTCTATCAATTGAGCACAATTTTCCCATCCATTATTTTCAAGAAAAACATTATAAAGATGAATAATATGAGGCAACCTCAATTCCATATTTTTTTGTAGTTTTCTTTTATAAACCAAACTAGTGATAAAACAAGAAACTAAAAGATTCGATTGCAAGATCTAAAGATATACCTTCAAGAACTCACCTCCCCAGCAACGGCGCCAGAAAAGAGCTTGATGTCTACTACACAACTTATTCTTGTAGACTCGTGTTGGGCCTCCAAGCGCGGAGTTTTGTAGGACAGTAGCAATTTTCCCTCAAGTGGACCTAAGGTTTACCAATCCGTGGGAGGCATAGGATGAATATGGTCTCTCTCAAACAACCCTGCAATCAAATACAAGAAATCTCTTGTGTCCCCAACACACCCAATACAATGGCAAATTGTATAGGTGCACTAGTTCGGCGAAGAGATGGTGATACCAGTGTAGTATGGATAGTAGAAATATATTTTTATAATCTGAATAAATAAAAACAGCAAGGTAGCAAACGATAAAAGTGAGCACAAACAGTATTGCAATGCTTAAAAACAAGGCCTAGGGTGCACACTTTCACTAGTGCAATCTCTCAACAATGCTAACATAATTGGATCATATAACCATCCCTCAACGTGCAATAAAGAATCACTCCCAAGTTCCTATTAGTGGAGAACATAAGATAGAAATTGTTTGTAGGGTACGAAACCACCTCAAAGTTATCCTATCCGATCGATCTATTGAGCTATTCCTATAAGTGTCACAAACAGCCCTAGAGTTCGTACTAAAATAACACCATATGATACACATCAACCAACTCTAATGTCACCTAGATACTCCAATGTCACCACAAGTATCCGTGAGTTTATTATACGATATGTATCAAACAACTTCATAATCATAATATTCAATCCACACAAAGAACTTCAGGGAGCACCCCAAAGTTTCTATCGGAGAAAAGATAATGAAAACGTGCATCAACCCCTATGCATAGATTACCCCAATGTCACCTCGGGAATCCGCGAGTTGAGTGCCAAAACATATATCAAGTGAATCAATATAATACCCCATTGTCACCACGGGTATTCATATGCAAGACATACATCAAGTGTTCTCAAATCTGAAATATTCAATCCGACAATAACGAAACCTCAAAGGGAAAAGATTCGATTCATCACAACAAGGATAGAGAGGGAAGAAACACCATATGATCCAACTATATTAACAAAGCTCGCGGTACATCAAGATCATGCCAAATCAAGAACGCGCGAGAGAGAGAGAGAGATAAAACACATAGATACTGGTACAAACCCTCGGCCCCGAGGGTGAACTACTCCCTCCTCATCATGGAGACCGCCGGGATGATGAAGATGGCCTCCGGTGATGATTCCCCCCTCCGGCAGGGTGCCGCAAAAGGGCTGTAGATGAGATCGTGGAGGTACAGAGGCTTGCGGCGGCGTAAAAACGCATCTAGGTTAACTTTCGGGGGTTTCTGAATATATATGATTTTTCAGCGTTGGAATCACGCAAAGAGGTGCCACAGGGGGGCCACGAGGCACCAGGGCGCGCCTGGGGGGGCAGGCGCGCCTAGGTGGCTCGTGGGGCCCCTGTGGCTCTTCTGCTGCTCCTCCAAAGCTTCCTGGGTTTGTTTCCTTTCAGAAAAAATCATCACAAAGTTTTGCTGCATTTGGACTTCATTTGGTATGGATTTTCTGGAAAACCAAAAACAAGCAAAAAACAACAATTGGCACTGGGAACTAGGTCAATATGTTAGTCCATAGAAATCATATAAAAGTCATATAAAAGTGCACCAAAATCATACAAAACTATAATAAACATGGCATGAATACTTCATAAATTATAGATACGTTGGAGACGTATCATAACGCCTTAAGCAAGATGACATGATGTAGACAAAGTAAACTCACGCATGAATAAACCCCATCTTTTTACCCTTAATAGCAATGATACGTACGTGTCATGTCCCTTTCTGTCACTGGGATTGAGCACCGCAAGATCGAACCCATTACAAAGCACCTCTTCCCATGGCAAGATAAATCAATCTAGTTGGCCAAACCAAATCAATAGATCGGAGAGAAATACGAAGCTATAATAATCATGCATAAAAGAGTTTAGAGAAAACTCAAATAATATTCATGGATAATCTGATCATACACTCACAATTCATCGGATCCCAACAAACACACCGCAAAAAGTGATTACATCGGATAGAACTCCAAGAACATCGAGGAGAACATTGTATTGAAGATCAAAAAGAGAGAATAAGCCATCTAGCTACTAACTATGGACCCGATGGTCGGTGGTAAACTACTCACGCATCATCAGAAGGGCAACAAGGTTGATGTAGATCCCCTCCGTGATCGATTCCCCCTCCGGCGGAGCACCGGAAAAGGCCTCCAGATGGGATCTCTCGAGAACAGAAACTTGTGGCGGCGGAAAAAGTATTTTGTGGACTCCTCTATTGGTTTCCCGATTTTAGACAATTTATAGTGGTGGAATTAGGTCAAAAGGGGCAGAGGTGGGCCCACAAGGCACCAGGGCGCGCCACCCCTTCTAGGGCGCGCCCTGATGGCTCGTGGCCACCTCCTCTGGCTTCTGGCCCTCTCCCGAAGCTTCCAGTACTTGTTATGTCCAGAAAAAAAATCTCCAAAAAGTTTCGTGGCATTTGGACTTCGTTTGGTACTGATATTCTGGAAAACCAAAAACAGGCAAAAAAACAGCAACTGGCACTGGGCACTGAGTTAATAGGTTAGTCCCAAAAAATGATATATAATTGCTATAAATGTATATAAAACATCCAAGATTGGTAATATAATAGCATGGAACAATCAAAAATTATAGATACGTTGGAGACGTATCAACGGGCTACTGTTCATCCACCGTCGACTTCCTCTAGCCTCCACGGGCTACTGTTCATCCACCGTCGTCTTCCTACAGCCTCCACGGGGACCTGTTCATCCACCCCCAACTGGCTGGGGTGCGGCGTATCGCGACACGGCCTCCTCGGGGTCCTGTTCATCCAGCGCCAACCGCCTACTACCACAGGGTCCTGTTCATCCAACCCCCACCGGCTGGGGTGGGGCGTACGAGCGGGTGGCAGCAACGGGAACTGTTCATCCACAGCTAACCAACCGACTAGGTTAACTCACCATGTCTCGCGCAAGGGGCTCGATCGATGCAAGTCTCGACTTGTTCTATGTGTATCACATGCACGGCAGCAATGGGCACTGTTCACCGAGAGGCAACCAACCGGCTAGCTCAACTCACATCTCGCACGGGGTCGGGCTTGATGCAACACATCGATTTATCGGCTTTAGTAAGCAGCAGCGATCGATTGCTTGGGTTCAGTTAGCAGCGAAGGAATCGCTCGGGTTCAGTTAGCAGCGAAGGGATCGATTGGCTTCAGTATGTAGCTAGTGAGATCGATCACTCGTGTTCAGTACGTAGTGCGAGGGATCGATTGACTGCTTGGGTTCAGTAAGCGAACGCCTCACTTGGGTTTAGTTAGCAAACACGGCTCACACACACGCGCGCAAACGACTGCATCGCTCTGGCCCGACCACCCACCGTATACAAGGAACTCCCCGAAAATTTCCTCGCCCTCACTTCTACCATGATTTTTTACGTCATGGACGGCCCAAAGAATGTCATGCAGGTGCGTTTCCGGACCGCCCAGGATGAAAAACCCATTTTCTGTCATAATTTTTTGTCATAGAAGTAGGAGCCCACCACATCTATGATGATACGTGTTTTTGTCACAATTATCGTCATAGAAGTGTCACATCCATGACAGAAATAGTTTTTGTTCGGGCCATAATGTCACGGAAGTGTCTTTTTTTGTAGTGACATCTAGAGTATGGGCAGCGGATAAAGAACAACATGCAAGTGCAAGAAAGTAAAGGGAGGTAGAGATCGAAAGATCAAACACAATGAAGACATGGTGATTTTTGGCATGGTTCCGATAGGTGGTGCTATCGTATGTCCACGTTGATGGAGACTTCAACCCACGGAGGGTAACGGCTGCGCGAGTCCACAGAGGGCTCCACCCACGAAGGGTCCACGAAGAAGCAACCTTGTCTATGCCATCATGGCTTACGTCCACGAAGGATTAGCCTCACTCGCGGTAGATCTTCACGAAGTAGGTGATCTCCTTGCCCTTACAAACTTCTTGGTTCAACTCCACAAGATTTGGAGGCTCCCAAGTGACACCTAACCAATCTAGGGGACACCACTCTTGAAAAGGTAATAGATGTTGTTGATGATGATGAACTCCTTGCTTTTGTGCTTCAAAATATAGTCTCCTCAACACTCAATCACTCTCTCCAGATTTGGCATGGTAGTAGGAGAAGGATTGGAGTGGAAAGCAACTTGAGGGAGCTAGAAATCAAGGATCAAAGGTTGGAGTGGAATCCCCTTGATTTCAACACAAGTGTCGGTGGTTCTCTCTCAAAAAATGATATGGGAAGTGGTAGCTTCGCCCTGGTTGCTCTCTCTGAGAGTAGGTGGTGTGGGTGGCGTATATATAGCCATCACCAAAAATCTAACCGTTACACACCTTTATGCACAACTTGGTGGGACCGGGTGAAACACTCGGTGAGACCGACCAGTGCAAAAGGTTTGAACTTTAGGCATTTCGGTGAGACCGAATGAATCCACTCGGTGGGACCGATTGATGATGACCTAAGCACTTTTGACGCTTCGGTGACACCGATCCATTTCACTCAAAAATTCCGAGATGAAACAAATAGGTTACATAAGGTTTGCCAGTGCATTCAGTGGGACCGAATGTCATCTCGGTGAAACCGAGTTTCTAGGGTTTAGGCAATGGCTATGTCAAGTGTATCTTGGTGGGTCCGGATAGAATTGAATTGGTGGGTTCGAGATAGGCTTTAGGGTTTTGGACAGATTGGAATGTGAGGGTGTGGTTGAGGGTTTTGGAGCAATATCTCTAAGCACTTGAGCAATTGACTCAAGATCAAAAACTCATCCCCTTTTAATTGTATTGGCTTTCCTATGGACTCAATGTGATCTTGGATCACTTAACCAAAAATGCAGAGTCTTGAAGCTTTGCCAACATTGTTCGTTAGTAGCTTGAGGGGTCCACATCTCCATCCATCTACTTGCCCAGGTTGAACTTTTCCTGAAATATACTTGAGGAAAACGTTAGTCGAACAACATGTATCTTGACATGAATTACCAAAACCACCAAGGGAGCAAATGTGCTTTCACTTTTAATCTTTACTCTTTACTTTCATGCAAGAGTCAAAAGTATTTATTCCTATTTTAGCCTCAATTATTCTCCACTTGGCAAGCATTATGTGGTAGGTAATGATCCAGACATATATATCGAGTTGAATATATGTAATTATAAGTTATTATTGTTGACGTTATCCCTGAGATAAATAAGTTGGGTGGTGAAACATTAAACCCCCATCTTCCTCTGTGTTTGATTGAAATATTTTGTTCTAAAAATATGCTTTGAGTGCCAGCAATCATGGAAGACTATATGATAGTCGAGTATGTGGAATTTGCTAAACCAAAAGCTCTTACATAGACCCTTCCTGAAAATATGATGAATTGCAATTGCTTTGATGACTGTGAACATAATTTGTTAGTTTTCAAGAAAGTTTATTGTTTATACTTTAGCTTGTGAAGGAATTGTTACTTGATCATGAGAAGTCTTTTGATTAATACTTGTTGTTATAATAATGGTCATGATGCTACCATGTCCGTATTTTGTTTTATCGACACCTCTCTTTATAGACCCGTGGTCATGATTATTGAGTTCAGTATTCGCTTGAGGACGAGCGGAGTCTAAGCTTGGGGGAGTTGATACGTCCATTTTGCATCATGTTTTCCTACTGTTATTTCTATTGTTTTAAAGTTATATTTCACTTTTAGATGCATTCTAATGCCTTTTCTCTCTTAAATTGCATGTTCCATCACAAGAGGGAGATTGCTGGCAGCTGGAATTCTAGACCTGAAAAGAGCTACAGCAGAGATAGATATTCTCCGGAGCTCCAAATGACCTGAAAATTTACGGACATTTATTTTGGAATCAGGCTGAAGGTGGGAGTGGGATTAAATGGGACTAATCAGCCCATCTCACTTAAATAGCTTTAGTGGGATCCCATTGGATAGGACAAAAATTAAGTGGGCTAGCCCTATTAACCCATTGGGAGCCTACCTCACCCACCAGCCTCTTCCCTCGATAGGTTTCTCTCCTGATACATGAGGCGTTGTGGCGAAGGCGCACTCTCGCCGCCGCCATGCACGCCGCCGCCCACCCATCCATCCATCCACAATAGCAAAGCTACTCGTACCAGCACCACTGTACCAGTAGTATGTTGTAGCCTGTAGCTGCATGTGGGGGAGCTCTCACTCTGGCTAGCTGCGCACACTAGAGCGGCACAGTGCGGCCCAGCCGGGAGTGGCTTCTTGTCTGCACCCCCAATGGCGCCATGCCGTGTGTGCAGTGTTGCCGCACTAGAGTATGCATGCATCCTCCACAGTAGCGCTGCAGCAGGGAGAGCGCGCCATCCCCATCCCTCTTTTGGCGATTCATGCGTGCTCTCCAGCCGCCTCGGTCATCGCGAACTGCACTGCACCTCAGCTCAGCTACCTCTGCAATGCAACATAGGTGGTGCTGGTGTGTGAGTCCCATTGGAGTGGCCTCCTTTCAGCAACAGCTGTCTCTCTCTGGGTGGCTCCGTGGGGCGCTATTCCAAATGCACTAGGCTTCTCCTTCCTTCCAACCATGAGTCCATTTGCTAGGTGTGATCCCACTTGTGTCCACCTAATTTGTGTAAGTTCTAGTGGGATGCCCGGTTATTCCCGCCAAATGTACTAGGACTAAGTGGGCTAAAGGTGGGACTCCCATGAATAGTCTCACTTGCAGCCTGATTTTGGAATATATAAAAAATACTGGAAGAAAATCTACAGGAGGGGACCCACCAGTGAGCCACAAGCTTAGGTGGCGTCCACCCTGGGGCGCGCCCTATGAGCTTGTGGGGCCCACAGCAGCCCTCTGGGGCCCATCTTCTCCTATATGAAGCCATTTGCCCTATAAAATATCAAGAGAAGACTTTCGGGATGAAGTGCCGCCGTCTTGAGGCGGAACCTGGGGAGGAGCACTTTTGTTCTCTGGCGGAGCGATTCTGCCGGGGATACTCCCTCCGGGAGGGGGAAATCGAAGCTATCGTCGTCACCAACGTTCCTCTCATCGTGGGAGGACTCATCTCCATCAACATCTTCACTAGAACCATCTCATCTCCAAACCCTAGTTCATCTCTTGTATTCAATCTTTGTCTCAAAACCTCAGATTGGTAACTGTGGGTTGCTAGTAGTGTTGATTACATCTAGTAGTTGATGCTAGTTGGTTTATTTGGTGGAAGATCATATGTTCATATTGTTAATCATATATTTATCTCCTCTGATCATGAACATGAATATGATTTGTGAGTAGTTCTATTTGTTCTTGAGGACATGGGAGAAGTCTTGTTATAAGTAATCATGTGAAGTTGGTTTTTGTTCAATGTTTTGATGATGTGTTATGTTGTTCTTCCTCTAGTGGTGTCGTGGGAACGTCGACTACACGGCACATTATCATGTTTGGTCCTAGGGGAAGGCATTATGGGATTAGTAAGTAGATGATGGGTTGCGAGAGTGACATAAGCTTAAACCCTAGTTTATGCACTATTCTGTAAGGGACTGATTTGGATCTGTATGTTTCCTGCTATGGTTAGATTTATCTTAATTCTTCTTTCGTAGTTGCGGATGCTTGCGAGAGGGGGTAATCATAAGTGGGTTGCTTATTCAAGTAAGAATAGCACCCTAGCACCGGTCCACCGACATATCAATTTATCAAAGTAGTGAACGCGAATCAACTAAGAATGATGAACGTGACTAGACGAGAATTCCCATGTGTCCTCGAGAACACTTTGCTTAATATAAGAGAAACTTCTGGCTTGCCCTTTGCAATAAAAGGATTGGGCCACCTTGCTGCACTTTGTTACTTTGGTTACTTGTTACTTGCTATGAATTATCTTGCTATCAAACTATCTGTTAGACATAACAACTTATCAAAGCACCCTAGCACCGGTCCACCCACATAACAACTTATCAAAGCAGTGAACGTGAATCAGTTAGACATGATGAAGTTAACTAGACGAAATTCCCACGTGTCCTCACGAACGCTTTAATCACTATAAGAAGTATTCCCGGCTTGTCCTTTGCAATAAAATGATTGGGCCACCTTGCTGCACCTTGTTACTTTGGTTACTTGTTACTTGCTACAAATTATCTTGCTATCAAACTATCCGTCACTACTATTTACAACACTTGCAGAGAATACCTTGCTGAAAACCGCTTATTGATTCCTTCTGATCCTCGTTGGGTTTGACACTCTTACTTATTGAAAGGACTACGATTAATCCCCTATACTTGTGGCTCATCATGATTCAATACAAAGTTCTTGTGAACTGCCTCACTTGATCGGGATCAATATGATGTAACCGGTGGTTGTGTTTGTTGGGATACGATGAATTGTCACTTTATGATCAGGTTGTTCATTGAATTATATTGAATCTCTTGAAGTTTCTTTGTTGCATAATTAAGTAACCATGTATGCTTTCTGATCTATTTGTCATTTCTGGCCAAGATTGATAGGTAGTTCTTAAGAGGGGGTTGTGCATGGTAGTGGGTTCATCTTGCGGTGAATTTGATCCCAGTGACAATAAGGGATTGGGCACGTATTGTATTTTTGCCACTAAGGATAAAACGATGATTTCTTTATCACACTTAGATGAATGTTTTACTGTCTACATTACGTCATCATGCTTATTGCAATCCTCTGTTTATTGAAAACCTACATATCACAGACGACCTATGAAAGATTATGTCATGAATGATCATAGTCATAAATATAAATATTGTAATTTAATTGTTGCCAAACTGTAATTTGTTCACCACACCACACTTCTTGGAGAGATGCCACTAGTGAACCTATGATCCGCGGGGTCTATTTTCCATCACTGAAAACATCAACAAAAAATACTTTTAATTGTTGTGAAATTTTATTTATTTTATATATATATCAATTCCTACCATACCATGCAATTTACCCTTGTAACTAGCAGGACAAGAAGCTTTACAACCTTCTTGAAACGTTGGGGGCAAGAGTGTCTTGTGTTTTGTGTGCAGGTACACGTGACTTTGTTTGCTGGAAGAATTCCTTCTGGTTCAATAAACCTTGGTTCTCAATCGAGGAAAATACTTATTGCTAGGTTACTTCACTACACTTGGGGGTTACCCGACCACTCTTATGAGAGAGCAAGCACCCGTCGCGACCCCACTCACTTTTCCATGAAGCTATAGTTCCTCTAGGCACAGATAGAAGTTATTATAACTGTCGGTATTTGGACCTTGTGGTCTGCCTGGATGGTCTCGAGTGGCCTCAGTTGTTCAGAGTAGGAATCCCCGGTTCCGACGGTTCAGGTCATGTACCGTAGGGGGTGTGGTTGGCCTTTTTATTGACCTGCCTGTTAGGTTGCCCCGATAGGCCAAAGATGGACATGGGCAATGATTATTGTTATCTGTCATTGTTAAATATAGAGGAAAGATACAAATGCAATACGAACATAATCACGTTGCAGTCCATTCATGATAAACATCCTTTAAATAGTTCACGTAAATTTATGGTTGTATTAGTTGCTTCTCTTCTTGGCTGCAGTTGGCCTTTGCACCCATGTGTGAAGTTGGTCTCTTCAAATAGTTCACTAAACTTTCATTTTATTTTTCAAATAGTTCACTTAACTTTTGGGATTTAGAGTTTAGCATCCAAGGGTCGGGCAGAGATTCCAAAACACACCATCCGGGCAGGCGCAACGCCCAACGGCCGGGCAGACATGCCAAAACCCGTCATCCGGGCAGACCGCAGCGTCGAAAGGCCGTTGCGCATAAGAATTTCAAAGGTCATTTTGTGATTTTCCATCTTTCCTTTTGTGAATTTCAAAGGTCATTGTCATGCATAAGAATAAATGACCCGTTGCGCCAAGACCAACTGCAGCCAGGAAGCAACATGTCTAATAAATGTTGAGCATTAGTATGAATAAGAATATAAATATGGGAGTGAACACGAAGAAGCGCTTCCGTGCTTCGGGATTAAAGAAGGGTAATCATAGCGACATGAGCGCTGCCTATCAACATCCCATGATCTGCGGCTTGTTTTCCTGAGAGGCCCTTCTTGCGCTGCACCGATGTCCGGTGGACCTACCGGATGTTCGGTGGTTGTAGCTTTTCTGTAGCCTTCCTTCTTGATTCTCTTGCTCCGCCTCTATGCCATCTTGACCATTGCTCTTAGCTTCTCCATGCTCGTATCCTTAGTACCTAAGCATGCATAGGACATCCGTTTGAGGTAGTAAGCATGCCTCGCATATGGAAAATGGAGAATCACTAAGGAGCGAGTTCACCTCATGTTCAACGGCGCGTTTGCGGGATCTTGTCATCGGTCCACTTGGTGCTTGGGAAGTTGGTGTAGTGTCCATGGGGATGACCATAGGGTGCTCCGCACCAAAGGCTGGGCTGGGTATGGGCTTGCGTGGTTAGATTGTTGTGGTTGGATCGGCGGGCCTCTTGATCTCTTCAAGCTCTACGGAAGCCAGGACATCTTCCCTGATCTCGACATTTGCAACCTCTGCTGCTAGCGCTCTTTTCAGTGCTACCGTGGAAGGTGATGGTGTCATTTGGTCCGGGCCTCTTGAGTAAAAAATATGTGTACAAGCATAGCACCATGAACTTTACGTAGGCGGGCCTAGCAAGGATGGTGTTGTAGCTCGTATGGAATGGCGTGACCTCGAAGCACAATGTTTCTGAGCAGAAGTTATCTTCGTCTCCGAAGGTCCCCACCAGCTCGACTTGTCCAAGGGGTTGTGATGCGGAGCATCCCGGGGTCATCCCCATGGACTCACCTACGTCACCTCAAGTGCCACGAGGACCTATGACACGAGCACGAG
This sequence comes from Elymus sibiricus, assembly GCA_039707655.1. NCBI lineage: Eukaryota > Viridiplantae > Streptophyta > Magnoliopsida > Poales > Poaceae > Elymus > Elymus sibiricus. Next base: position 337,792,215 of record CM077666.1, read on the forward strand.
CAAAAGCCATCGAGAACGAGGTGACATCACTCCTCTCACAATTTCCCTTTGATGCACATGAGAATTGGATGCTACCTCAAACGGAGATCTTATGCATACTCAGGTACCACGACGATCACCTTGGACAAGCTAAGGAGCATGGACGATCGAAGGAGGAAGAGAAACGAGAAGGAGAAGAAGAAAAGGAGCCAGGCAGCAGCAGCCCGGATGATGCGGACCCTGGTCCGGACGATCCGGCCTCAGCCCGGACGATTCGGACCGGCGTCCGGACGATCCGGCTAAAAGCGCCCACGGCAACAGCAGCGGTCCCGACGAAGCCGGATCATCCGGACCCCGGTCCGGATCATCCGGCCTAAGCCCGGATGTTCGGACCCCGGCCCGGATGTCCGGCCCTTCCGCGCTCGTATCTGCACCGCCCGGACGTCTGGGCGACTGCTCGGATCATCCGGGCTCCCGAAGGCCGGAACATCCGGATGGCCACCCGGATCATCCGGGCACCCCGATTTGTGTGTGTGTGGTTCGGCCCCGAGGCCCATGTAACCCCCTTGTCCCCTATACTATAAATACTCCTCCCCCCACTATGTTTAAGGGTTAGAAAAGTGTTGGCTCTTGAGATTAGAGCTTTGCTCATCCATACCTCTCCTCCGGAGATCAAGACCTCCCCGAGGAGAAGATTGCTACTTGTGAGCTGCGTTGGGATTTCCCCGAAGAGGAGGGGATGATGCAGTACAGTAGAGATAAGTATTTCCCTCAGTTATGAAACCAAGGTTATCAATCCAGTAGGAGAATCATGCAACAACTCGTTAGCAGTACCTGCACACAAAACAACAAATCCTCGCACCCAACGCGAACAAGGGGTTGTCAATCCCTTGGCGGTTAATTGCAAGATTAAATTGTATGGTGATAGATAAATAGTTCGAACAAAAATACAAAATAAAATAATTAAAGTAAAATTGCAGCAAGGTATTTTTAGGATTTTTAATATATGATTTAAGTAGACCCGGGGGCCATAGTTTTCACTAGAGGCTTCTCTCTTGAAAATAGCATACGGTGGGTGAACAAATTACTGTTGGGCAATTGATAGAAAAGCAAATAATCATGACAATATCCAAGGCAATGATCATGTATATAGGCATCACATCCGAGACAAGTAGACCGACTCCTGCCTGCATCTACTACTGTTACTCCACACATCGACCGCTATCCAGCATGCATCTAGTGTATTAAGTTCATAAAGAACGGAGTAACGCCTTAAGCAAGATGACATGATGTAGACAAAGTAAACTAATGCATGAATAAACCCCATCTTTTTACCCTTAATAGCAACGATACATATGCGTCATGTCCCTTTCTGTCACTGGGATTGAGCACCGCAAGATCGAACCCATTACAAAGCACCTCTCCCATTGCAAGATAAATCAATCTAGTTGGCCAAACCAAATCAATAGATCGGAGAGAAATACGAAGCTATAATAATCATGCATAAAAGAGTTTAGAGAAAACTCAAATAATATTCAAGGATAATCTGATCATAAACTCATAATTCATCGGATCCCAACAAACACACCGCAAAAAGTGATTACATCGGATAGAACTCCAAGAACATCGAGGAGAACATTGTATTGAAGATCAAAAATAGAGAAGAAGCCATCTAGCTACTAAATATGGACCCGAAGGTCTGTGGTAAACTACTCACGCATCATCGGAAGGGCAGCAAGGTTGATGTAGAGCCCCTCCATGATCGAATCCCCCTCCGGCGGAGTGCCGGAAAAGGCCTCCAGATGGGATCTCTCGAGAACAGGAACTTGCGGCGGCGGAAAAAGTATTTCGTGGACTCCTCTGTTGGTTTCCCGATTTTAGAGAATTTATAGAGGTGGAGTTAGGTCAAACGGAGTAGAGGTGGGCCCACGAGGCACCAGGGCGCACCACCCCCCCGGGGGCGCGCCCTGGTGGCTCGTGGCCACCTCCTCTGTCTTCTGGCCCTCTCCCGAATCTTCTAGTGTCTCTTATGTCCAGAAAAAAATCTCCAAAAAGTTTCGTGGCATTTGGAGTTCGTTTGGTACTGATATTCTGGAAAACCAAAAACAGGCAAAAAACAGCAACTGGCACTGGGCACTAAGTTAATAGGTTAGTCCCAAAAAATGATATATAATTGCTTGTAAATGTATATAAAACATCCAAGATTAATACTATAATAGCATGGAACAATCAAAAATTATAGATACGTTGGAGACGTATCAAGCATCCCCAAGCTTAATTCCTGCTCATCCTCGAGTAGGTAAATGATAAAAACAGAATTTTTGATGTGGAATGCTACCTATCATATTCATCATATACTCTTTTCTTTGTAGCATGGACATTTGGACTTGAATGATTCAAAGCAATAGTCTATAGTTTGACATGAAGACATAAATACTCAAGCATACTAACAAGCAACCATGTCTTTCAAAATATCAACGCTAAAGAAAGTTATCACTAGCCCATTATGCTCAATCATTGATCCATTCATGAAACACACTCAATATTAGCTACACACAATGCACAAGTATTACAATAGTGCTCTCTAGTTGGTGCTTTGTAAGAGAAGATGGAGACTCAAAATAAAAATAAAAATTGCATAAAAGTAAATAAATAGGCCCTTCTCAGAGGGAAGTAGAGATTTGCAAATGTGCCAGAGCTCAAAGCTTAAATTAGAGAGATAAAATTATTTTGAGAGGCATGCTTTTCCTGTCAACGAAAACGACCGAGAATTCCCAATATCTTCCATGCTAGACACATTATAGGCGGTTCCCAAACAGAAAATAAAGTTTATTTCCTTTCCACCATTCTTTCACAATCCATGGCTAGCCGTATCCATGGGTGCCCTCCATACCAACACTTTCCAAGGAATTTATTATTAACACCACATTAATTTTTTTTCATTTCGGGACTGGGCATCCCTATTACCTGCCACTCTCTCGTGCAATGACAAGTGAATAAACACTCATCGTGAGAATAACACACCTAGCATGGAAAATGTTGGGCACCCCCTGCCGCTTCATGAGCGGTATGGGCACACAAAACGGAAAATTATTTTGAAAATTTTAGAGTTGGCACATGCAAATTTACTTGAAACGGCATGGAAATACCGCATATAGGTAGGTATGGTGGACTCATTTGGCACAACTTGGGTTTAAGGAGTTGGATGCACAAGCAGTATTCCCGCTTAGTACAAATGAAGGCTAGCAAATAGATTGAGAAGCAACCAACCAAAAAAGCGAAAATGGTCATAAACATGCATTGAACATAACTAACACCGAATAATGCACCATAAGTAGGATATAATTTCGTTGCATAACTATTAACTTTATGTGCATGCATAGGGAATCACAAACCTTAACACCAATATTCTTACTAAATCACAATTGCTCACTAACATGACTCACATATTATCATCTCCATATCGCAAAACTATTGCAAGGAATCAAACTTATCATATCCAATGATCTTTCATGAAAGTTTTTATTATATCCCTCTTGAATATTCATCACTTTGGGACCAAATTCATATCTTGTGCAAATTACCATTACTATTATCAACTCTCAAAAAGATATAAGTGAAGCATGAGAGTGCAAATATTTCTTCAAAATTTTAATCTTACCAACTCTCAAAATAATATAAGTGAAGCATGAGAGTTCAAATATTTCTTCAAAATTTTAATCTTATCAACTCTCAAAATAATATAAGTGAAGCATGAGAGTTCAAATATTTCTTCAAAATATAGCCACCGTCGTGCTCAAAAAGATTTAAGTGAAGCACTAGAGCAACTGCCTAGCTCAAAAGATTTAAGTGAAGCACATAGAGTATTCTAACAAATCATGATAAACGTGTGGCTCTCTCAAATAGGTGTGTCCAGCGAAGATGATTTTGACAAACTAAAAAGCAAACAAAGCAAAGATTCATATAATACACGACACTCCAAGTAAAACACATATCATGTGATGAATAAAAATATAGCTCCAAGTAAAATTACCGATAGTTGGTAGAAGAAAGAGGGGATGCCCTCCGGGGCATCCCCAAGCTTAGACGCTTGATTCTTCCTTGAATATTACCTTAGGGTGCCTTGGGCATCCCCAAGCTTAGGCTCTTGCTACTCCTTATTCCTTCATCTATCATGATCTCACCCAAAACTTGAAAACTTCAATCACACAAAACTCAACAAAACCTTCGTGAGATCCGTTAGTATAACAAATAAATCCTTAACTCTAAGTACTGTGGTAAATTGATTCATATTTAATATTGTCATAATGCTACTGTACTCCAACTTCTCCATGACTCATACCCCCCGATACAATCCATAGATTCATCAAAATAAGCAAACTATGCAACAAAAACAGAATCTGTCTAAAACAGAACAGTCTGTAAAGATCTATTTAAAATCTATACTTATGTAACTACAAAAATTTTGAAAAATTAGGAAAACGTGGGAAATTCATATACCAATACTGTGTAAAAATTTCAGATTTTTCAGATGCTCCATTACATAACTAATATTCCAGCACTGGACACAAAACTTTCTGTTTTCCAAACAGCATCAATTATACTATCTTCCAAATCATCCCAAAGGTATTACTTGGCACAAACACTAATTAAAAGATAAAAACACAATCATAACAGTAGCATAATTGTGTAAACATACAAGAACAGAAATAAAAAGTAAAAATTTATTTTATTCATTGGGTTGCCTCCCAACAAGCGCTGTTGTTTTATGCCCCTAGCTAGGCATAATGCATAGTTTCAAGTATTATCATCCTTCAAGTTGATTCCATAAGTGGCTCTCATAATTGATTCATAGGGTGCTTTAATTATTTTCCTAGGGAAGTGTTCCATCCCTTTCTTTAGTGGAAATTGAAATCTTATATTACCTTCTTTCATATCAATAATAGCACCAATAGTTCGTAAGAACGGTCTACCAAGTATTATAGGGTAAGACGGATTGCAATCAATGTCAAGTACAATAAAATCAATGGGCATATAGTTTCTATTTGCAAGAATAAGAACATCATTAATTCTACCCAATGGCTTTTTAATAGTAGAATCTGCCAAGTGCAAATTAAGAGAACATTCATCTATATTGGTAAAACCTAGCACATCACATAGGGATTTTGGAATTGTGGAAATGCTAGCACCCAAATCACATAAAGCATTGCACTCATAATTTTTAATTTTAACTTTAGTGGTGGGTTCCCACTCATCATATAATTTTCTAGGAATTGAAATTTCTAGTTCTAGCTTTTCATCTAACGCTTTCATCATTGCTTCTACAATGTGTTTAGTAAAAGCCTTGTTTTGTTCACAAGCGTTGGGTGAATTTAGCATGGATTGTAACAAAGAAATACACTCAATCAAAGAACAACTATCATAATTAAAGTCTTTGTAATCCAAGAGAGTGGGCACATCACTAGTTAAACTTTTTACCTCTCCAGACCCACTTTTATCAATTTTTTCATCAAGATTTTCACCCTCCGAATTATGAGGACGCCTACTAGCTAAAGTTGACTCTTCTTCAGTCCCCTTTTCATCAAGTTTTATATTGCTAAACAAGGAATCAATAGATGAAACACCAATCATTTTAATATCCTCATCATTACTACGATAGAAACCGGGAGGAATCGCTTTTTCTAAAAATTCTCGTTTAGCTTTTAGCATGGCGGTTCTTTTCTTACTCTCATCCATGCAGACATATAAGGCTTTAATTGATTCATTAATATCAATTTTGGGTGGAAAATTTTTAGTCTTAAGATTTTCCACATCATGAATAATTCTATCAATGCTCCTAGACATATCATCAAGTTTACTTAATTTTTCTTCTATCGTAGTGTTGAAACTTTTTGAGCATTAATAAATTCTTTAATATTACTTTCAAGATCAGAGGGTATCCTATTATTATTATTATAAGGATTACCATAGGAATTGCCATAATTATTAGAGGAATTTCCAGGAAACGGCCTAGGATTAAAATTACCTATATAAGCATTATTATTAAAATTGTTTCGCGAGACAAAATTCACATCTACGGGATCATTATTTTGCTCAATCAAGGTGGATAAAGGCACATCATTGGGATCAACAGGAGTATTTTTGCTAGCAACCAATTTCATAAGTGCATCAACTTTATCACTCAAAGTACTAATTTCTTCAACAGAATTCACCTTTTTACCAGTAGGAACTCTTTCAGTATGCCATTATGAATAATTTGCCATAATATTATCAAGCAATTTAGTAGATTTCCCCAATGTAATCTCCATAAAAGTACCACCCGCGGCGGAATCTAAAAGATTTCTAGACACAAAATTTAATCCCGCATAAAAAAATTGTATGATCATCCACAAATTTAAATCATGAGTGGGGCAATTTCTTATCATTAATTTCATCCTTTCCCAAGATTGAGCAACATGTTCATGATCAAGTTTCTTGAAATTCATAATTTGATTTCTAAGGGAAATAATTTCCGCGGGAGGAAAATACTTGGTAATAAAAGCATCTTTACACCTATCCCAAGAATCGATACTATTTTGTGGTAAAGATGAAAACCAAATTTTTGCACGATCCCGCAATGAGAACGGGAATAATTTTAATTTCCAAATATCATTATCCACATCTTTTTTCTTTTGCATATCGCACAATTCTACGAAAGTGTTAAGATGGGATGCAGCATCTTCATTAGGACTACCAGAAAATTGTTCTTTCATGACAAGATTTAGCAAAGCGGCATTAATATCACAAGTCTCCGCACTAGCGGCGGGAGGAGCAATCGAAGTACTAATAAAATCATTATTATTAGTATTGGAAAAATCACACAATTTTGTATTTTCTTGAGACATCATGGCTACGCAAACAAGATAACAAGCAAGCAAAGAAGCAAACAAGAAAAAGGCAAATGGAAAATATTTTTGTATTTGTGTAAAAACTTTTTAGAAGTGGGGGAGATGAAAACGAGAGGCAAAGGCAAATAAAATAAATGCAAGGAGATGAAAGTTTTATGCATAGGTACTTGATAGATGTTGATGATGTCTCCCCGACAACGGCGCCAGAAATTCTTCCTGCTACTTGTGAGCTGCGTTGGGATTTCCCCGAAGAGGAGGGGATGATGCAGTACAGTAGAGATAAGTATTTCCCTCAGTTATGAAACCAAGGTTATCAATCTAGTAGGAGAATCACGCAACAACTCGTTAGCAGTACCTGCACACAAAACAACAAATCCTCGCACCCAACGCGAACAAGGGGTTGTCAATCCCTTGGCGGTTAATTGCAAGATTAAATTGTATGGTGATAGATAAATAGATCGAACAAAAATACAAAATAAAATAATTAAAGTAAAATTGCAGCAAGGTATTTTTAGGATTTTTAATATATGATTTAGGTAGACCCGGGGGCCATAGTTTTCACTAGAGGCTTCTCTCTTGAAAATAGCATATGGTGGGTGAACAAATTACTGTTGGGCAATTGATAGAAAAGCAAATAATCATGACGATATCCAAGGCAATGATCATGTATATAGGCATGACGTCCGAGACAACTAGACCGACTCCTGCCTGCATCTACTACTATTACTCCACACATCGACCGCTATCCAGCATGCATCTAGTGTATTAAGTTCATAAAGAACGGAGTAACGCCTTAAGCAAGATGACATGATGTAGACAAAGTAAACTCATGCATGAATAAACCCCATCCTTTTACCCTTAATAGCAACGATACATACGCATCATGTCCCTTTCTGTCACTGGGATTGAGCACCACAAGATCGAACTCATTACAAAGCACCTCTCCCATTGCAAGATAAATCAATCTAGTTGGCCAAACCAAATCAATAGATCGGAGAGAAATATGAAGCTATAATAATCATGCATAAAAGAGTTCAGAGAAAACTCAAATAATATTCATGGATAATCTGATCATAAACTCACAATTCATCGGATCCCAACAAACACACCGCAAAAAGTGATTACATCGGATAGAACTCCAAGAACATCGAGGAGAACATTGTATTGAAGATCAAAAAGAGAGAAGAAGTCATCTAGCTACTAACTATGGACCCGAAGGTCTGTGGTAAACTACTCACGCATCATCGGAAGGGCAGCAAGGTTGATGTAGAGCCACTCCGTGATCGAATCCCCCTCCGGCGGAGTGCCGGAAAAGGCCTCCAGATGGGATCTCTCGAGAACAGGAACCTGCGGCGGCGGAAAAAATATTTTGTGGACTCCTCTGTTGGTTCCCCGATTTTAGAGAACTTATAGAGGTGGAATTAGGTCAAACGAAGCAGAGGTGGGCCCACGAGGCACCAGGGCGCGCCACCCCCCCTGGGGCGCGCCCTGGTGGCTCATGGCCACCTCCTCTGTCTTCTGGCCCTCTCTCGAAGCTTCTAGTGTCTCTTATGTCCAGAAAAAAATCTCTAAAAAGTTTCGTGGCATTTGGACTTCGTTTGGTACTGATATTTTGGAAAACCAAAAACAGGCAAAAAACAACAACTGGCACTAGGCACTAAGTTAATAGGTTAGTCCCAAAAAATGATATATAATTGCTTGTAAATGTATATAAAACATCCAAGATTGATACTATAATAGCATGGAACAATCAAAAAATATAGATACGTTTGAGACGTATCAAAGATCCACTCCGAATATCAAGACCTCGACTCCTCTCCGGATCGGGATGAACTAGCTACCGTGTATCCTCTCGTGTTGACTTTGTATCGTGATTCATCGTATGTGTATGTGGATCTAGTGTATGTGTGACTTGTGATTGTGTCAATTGAGTGATTGGGTTCTTCGTGTTCTTCGTGTTCTTGCCTTTTCCCCCTCCAATTGTGAAAAGATCGACGAACTAGGGTTTAACCCCACATCATCTTGGATCAGAGCCACGTTGATTCACAATTTGGAGTTCTTCCCCTCCATTTGCTACCCTCAATTTTGTTGTTTTTCCCCAATTTCGAAAATTCCCACAAAAATAGCCCTCCAAATTTTTTTGTGATTTGTGAGTTTGATGATGTTTTGTTGATTTTGATCCGTGGATTTCGTGTGTTGCAAGTGGATCTACCCTTCCCTACCATCCCCACCCCGAATCCCCCCCCCCCCCCCGAAAATCCGTGATTTTTCGAATTTTTTGGGATTTTTGGAGCCCCTCCCGAGCCCTTCCCGCGCGAGGTTGACCTGCCCGGATCATCCGGCCGGTCACCCGGATCATCTGGCCGCGCTCGGATCATCCGACGGGGGCCCGGATCAGCCGGCCTCCACTGGTTTTTCTGGAAAAAAATTCTGCCACCGTCTAACCACCGCCACCGCTTCCACTTCGTCCCCCCAATCTCTAACATTGCTCCTCCACCTTCACCACTATCCCTAGACCACCACCACATCCCGACACCGCCATTTGACATTTGCCTTGAGATTTGAGTTGTGGTTTTCCGTTTCTTAGTGTGTTTCGGCTATCTAGGCACGGTTCGACATCGACTACACAGCCACTCATCATCGCCACGGACTCGACATCGACAACGATCATCTCACCATCGTGACACCACTACCGTAAGCAAGGACGGTAACCTCGATGACAACTTGTTTCTCCCCTTGCCATTGCATTGTTACACAAAGGCCCTCTTTTGCGTCGCTTTCCTACGAGACTAGCCATTGAGTATTGCCGGGCAACGATTACTTGTGCACTCTAGTGTTACCATCATATCATCATATCATTTCTTGTGACAAAATTTTGTTCCCGCATATACATCATTGCTACCATCGTGAGAGCATATCGCATAAGTAGCCCAAAAGAAAAAGAGCAAAAGAAAGAAAAGCTTTTAAGCAAAGAGAAAAGAGCAACAACAAGCTTGTAAGCAATAGCAATAGCATCGCCACATTACATATCATATTTGATCATCTTGGATCATCGTGACAAGTTCACCGGGACTCATACATACAAAGCATACTTGAGATTGAAGTTGACCATTTTGTCTCCATAGGTTGTGCACAAGTGTCGTATCCGCCTATTAAGCAATCGTGCTAGCGTCTCTCTAGAGTTGTGCAACACGAGCGTTCCGGGTGTTCCACTTTTTAAGCTCATTCCTTGGTTGCACGACCTCACTTATCTTTCCGTGTGTGTGTTCCGTGTAACTTTGCTATTGGTCTACTTGTTTCACTTGCGAATTTGTGAATCTTTCTCAACATTATTGATATCTTGCTTACAATTGCAAATATTTTGTGCCACCATCCTAACCAAACTCCTCCAAAAGCTTTACTTGCGTAGGTGTGAGAATTGACACGATCCGGTACCAATTGCACTATTTCCATAATACCATATTGAGTGATCATTGATACATCTTCAACATTGGACAAGGTACATTGGTCTAGTTCGTTCCCTTCTTCCACTAACACTTGTTTGAGAATCATGGATAGGTCGGGCACTACTTCGAATCCTCTTTTCGATGAGCAAGACGATGCACCGAACGACTACGTCTCCAAGGCACACCTCTTTGGCGTCCAACGAGCATTACATCAAGAACGTGAAGCTTTGGGCGAACGCATTGAACAACTCGCCTCCGACTTTCGACAAACTCTTGACGACAAGCTATCATCTCAAATGGAAGAGTTCTGTGCCATGTTGGCAAACCGCGCTTCTTCCACTTCGTCAAGTTCAAGATCAAGACGGCGCCACTCAAGACACGACTCTTCAGACACATCTTCGGATGCAAGTCTTCCACGAGCACGCTCTCATCGCCCTCAAGTTGAAAGCACATTTGCTCCCTTGGTGGTTTTGGTAATTCATGCCAACATACATGTTGTTGGACTAATGCTTTTATCTAGTGAATTTCAGACAAGTTCAACAATGGCGTGGCAGGGACTAGAGACGTGGAACCCTCAAAATGCTAAGGACAAGGATTGGCAAAAGTTCAAGACTCTACATTTTTGGTTTAGTGATCCAAGATCACATTGAGTCCATAGGAAAGCCAATACTATTAAAAGGGGATGATGTGTTGCTTAATGGTCATTTTGCTCAAGTGCTTAGTGACAGTATTCCTAAACCCTCAACCACTATCTCTACCCAAATATGTCCTAAACCTACATTCCAACTCGGCCCCACCGAAATTTCCTATCCGGCCCCACCGAGTTCATCCAAGACTTAGCCACTGCCAAAACCCTAACAAATCGGATCCACCGAAATGGATCTCGGTCCCACCGAGATGGCCTTGCCAACTCTCTGTAATCGTTTGCATTCACTTCGGTCTCACTGAGTTTTGCAAATCGGTCTCACCGAGATGGCTTGCCAAGTCTCTGTTGCCTTATTGCTTCACTTCGGTCCAACCGAGTTTATGCAATCGGTGCCACCGAGATGAGGATTGCCCTAAGCCATTGCACTTCGGTCCATCCGAGTTGTCCGTATCGGTCCCACCGAGATTCCTAAAGTTCATATCTTTTACACAGTTCGGTGCTACCGAGATGATCGTTTCGGTGTCACCGAGTTGAGTCAAAAGTGTGTAACGGTTGGATTTTGTGTGGAGGCTATATATACCCCCTCCACCACATCCTTCTCTGTAAGGAGAGCCATCAGAATGTGCCTACACTTTCACCATACATTTTCTGAGAGAGAACCACCTACTCATGTGTTGAGATCAAGAAATTCCATTCCTACCATTTGAACCTTGATCTCTAGCCTTTCCCAAGTTGCTTTCCACTCAAATCCTTCTTCCACCATAGCCAAATCTGTGAGGAGTGTTTGAGTGCTGGGAAGACTATCATTTGAAGCACAAGAGCAAGGAGTTCATCAACAACACACCGTCTATTACCTTTTGGAGAGTGGTGTCTCCTAGATTGGTTAGGTGTCACTTGGGAGCCTCCAACATGATGTGGAGTTGAACCAAGAAGTTTGTAAGGGCAAGAAGATCGCCTACTTCGTGAAGATCTACCCCGAGTGAGGCTAGTCCTTCGTGGACGTAAGCCATGGTGGAATAGACAAGGTTGCTTCTTCGTGGACCCTTCGGGGGTGGAGCCCTCCGTGAACTCGCGTAGCCGTTACCCTTCGTGGGTTGAAGTCTCCATCAACGTGGACGTACGATAGCACCACCTATCGGAACCACGCCAAAAACCACCGTGTCTTCATTCCGTTTGATCTTCCATACTCTACCCCTTTACTTTCCGTACTCTTGCATGCTTTACTATTTCCGCTGCTTAATCTCTAGATATGCATGTGTAGAAAGTATTGGAGTGATCTTAACTTATGCCAAAATCTGCCTAAGTTCCAAGAGAAATTTAAAACTGCTAATTTGATTGGTTAAGGGTCTATTCACCCCCCTCTAGACCTATCTCATCGATCCCACACGAGTACATGAAGAAAGCGCCAAGAAACCCATTCCACAATGGTTTACAAGACCGTCTTCGAGAGCGTGAACGACAAAACCGGCAAGCACAAGCTAACATGGAGCAAGATGAAGTTCCACATGCCAACATCAAGTACACCAAGACGACGATGCTCTACTACAAGAACAACACCTTCGTGAGGAGCAAGCACTTCAAGCTCAACGTGCCCTACGCGAAGCAACTCGCAACGTCGCCGACCGCAACCGCCGTGTGCGAGAACAAGAAGAGGCCCCCCGACGCGAGCAACAAGAAGAAGCCGCAAGAAATGAGGAGCGCCAAGAGATGAGGAACCGTGCAAGAATTCCACGACCTCGACCTCAAGTCAATCAAGATGAACACGACGAGCAAGAGCTAGAAGATCCTCCTCCAAGACACGAGCGTCATCGCCATCGCCAACAAAACAATGAAGAGCACTACGGCAAGCTCAAGTTCACCATGCCTAAATTCTCCGGTGGAAATGATCCCGAAGAATACCTCTCGTGGGCATTGAAGGTCGACAAGATATTCCGTCTTCACAACTACGAAGAGGAAAAGAAGATTGCCATGGCATCTCTTGAGTTCCAAGACTATGTTCTCATTTGGTGGGAGCAAGTGATACAACGGCGCCAAGACAAGGGCGAGCCACCCATCACCACTTGGAATCAAATGAAGGATGTCATGCGAGCTCGCTTTGTGCCTACACACTATAGCCGTGACCTCTTCAAGAAGCTACAACTCCTCAAGCAAGGCACCAAGTCCGTTGAAGAATACTACCAAGAAATGGAGATTGCAATGATACGAGCCAATGTCAAGGAAGATGATGAACAAACTATGGCGAGGTTCTTGAATGGCCTCAACCATCCCATCAAGAAAATTGCGGATTTCCAACCGTACTCCAACCTCCTCGAGCTAGTGCACCAAGCAACCAAAACGGAGCGACAAGTACAAGAGGACTACAAGTACTCCAATTACTCTTCCAAGACCTACGGTTCATACACTCAAGCTTCAACGACTTCTACACTTCCTTCCACGACTAGAGCTCCACCAAGTACCGGCGACAAGTCAAGCTCCAAGCAACTTACGACATCTTCGAGTCGTCATACAAGTACATCCAAGCAGAAGCCTTCGTCATCAACAACTCCTACGGACGACACCAAGACAAGTGACATCAAGTGTTTCACTTGCAAGGGACGAGGCCACAAGTCATTCGGGTGCCCAACAAGACGCACTATGATCCTCAACGCCGACGGCACCTACGATTTCATGAGTGAAGATGAAATGAAAGCCCTCGAGCAAGTGGCCATGCACCACCAAGTGAATGAAGATGAAGACAATCAAATCTTTTGCGATAATGATTCAAGCCCCGCTCTTGTTGTCTCCAAGGTCTTGACACTTCAACAACATCAAGATGAAGACCAACGTTGCCACATCTTCCATACCAAAGCGGGTATTCAAGGACGTTCCGTCAAGGTCATAATCGACGGCGGAAGTTGCCACAACTTGGCAAGTGAAGAATTATGTTCCAAGCTACAATTGGTCAAGAAGAAGCACCCTCGCCCCTACAAGGTCCAATGGCTTAGCAACTCCGGCACCATTCAAGTGGAGCACACCGTTCAAGTCTCCTTCAAGATTGGAGCATATGAAGACACCTTAGAGTGTGATGTGGTTCCTATGTCTGTATGCCATCTCCTCCTTGGTAGACCTTGGCAATTCGACCGCGGTGTCATCCACAACGGACAGACCAACCACTATAGCTTCAAGATGAAGGGCAAGGAATTCATACTTCGACCAATGACACCAAGTCAAGTCATCGCGGACAAGCAAGCATCTACCCATCGTGGAGAGACAAGTGAGCGAGTGAACCACCAAAAAGAGAGTGAGCTTCACAAGCCAAAAATGAGTGACTCCACAATGAGCGACAAAAGAGATCTAGTTCTTTTAGCCACCAAAAGAGATTTGAGGGATGTGAGTGAGAGCCCATCAAGTGTTCTTCACTTTGTGCTTTTATGCAAAGGTGAAGTTGAGCGGACTAATATTTCACAACATCTTCCTCTAGTGTTGTCTCTTCTCTTGCAGGAATACAAGGACGTGTTTCCCGATGAGCTACCTCCCGGACTACCTCCTCTATGCGGAATCGAACACCGCATTGATCTCATCCCCGGTGCACCTCTACCGAACAAGGCACCTTACCGTGTCAACCCTGATGAGATGAAAGCACATTTGCTCCCTTGGTGGTTTTGGCAATTCATAACAACATATATCTCATTGAACTAATGTCCATTCAAGATTAAGATTTCAGGATGTTCAATGATTGGCATGGCATGGACTAGAGATGTGGACCCCTCAAAATGCTAAGGACAAGGATTGGCAAAGGATCAAGACTCTACATTTTTGGTTTAGTGATCCAAGATCACATTGAGTCCATAGGAAAGCCAATACTATTAAAAGGGGATGAGGTGTTGCTTAATGGTCCTTTTGCTCAAGTGCTTAGTGACAGTATTCCTAAACCCTCAACCACTCTCTCTACCCAAATATGTCCTAAACCTAAAGTCCAACTCGGCCCCACCAAAATTTCCAATCCGGCCCCACCGAGTTCATCTAAGACTTAGCCACTGCCAAACCCTAACAAATCGGATCCACCGAAATGGATCTCGGTCCCACCGAGATGGCCTTGCCAACTCTCTGTAATCGGTTGCATTCACTTCGGTCTCACCGAGTTATGCATATCGGTCTCACCGAGATGGCTTGCCAACTCTCTGTTGCCTTATTGCTTCACTTCGGTCCTACCGAGTTGATGCAATCGGTGCCACCGAGATGAGGATTGCCCTAGCCATTCACTTCGGTCCATCCGAGTTGTTCGTATCGGTCCCACCGAGATTCCTAAAGTTCATATCTTTTACACAGTTCGGTGCTACCGAGATGATCGTTTCGGTGCCACCGAGTTGGGTCAAAAGTGTGTAACGGTTGGATTTTGTGTGGAGGCTATATATACCCCTCCACCCCCTCCTTCTCAGTAAGGAGAGCCATCAGAACGTGCCTACACTTCCACCATTCATTTTCTGAGAGAGAACCACCTACTCATGTGTTGAGATCAAGATATTCCATTCCTACCATTTGAACCTTGATCTCTAGCCTTTCCCAAGTTGCTTTCCACTCAAATTCTTCTTCCACCATAGCCAAATCTGTGAGGAGTGTTTGAGTGCTGGGAAGACTATCATTTGAAGCACAAGAGCAAGGAGTTCATCAACAACACACCATCTATTACCTTTTGGAGAGTGGTGTCTCCTAGATTGGTTAGGTGTCGCTTGGGAGCCTCCAACATGCTGTGGAGTTGAACCAAGAAGTTTGTAAGGGCAAGGAGATCGCCTACTTCATGAAGATCTACCCCGAGTGAGGCTAGTCCTTCGTGGACGTAAGCCATGGTGGAATAGACAAGGTTGCTTCTTCGTGGACCCTTCGTGGGTGGAGCCCTCCGTGGACTCGCGCAGCCGTTACCCTTCGTGGGTTGAAGTCTCCATCAACGTGGACGTACGATAGCACCACCTATCGGAACCACGCCAAAAACCACCGTGTCTTCATTGCGTTTGAAATCTCCAATCCCTCCTTTACATACATATGCAATTGCTTACATTCCGCTGCTATACTCTTAGAATTGCATGTGTAGGGTGATGCTTGACATGTACTATTGCTAAAATCTGCCTACAACTAAAATCTGGGAAAAGGTTAGGTTTTATTTGGTCAAGTAGTCTAATCACCCCCCCCCCCCTCTAGACATACTTTCGATCCTACACGAGACCAAAGAGATCCAACAACAAGTGCAACATCTCATGGAGAATGGGTATGTACGCGAGAGCTTGAGCCCTTGTGTCGTTCCGGTAATTCTTGTGCCTAAGAAAGATGGTTCCTATCGCATGTGTTCCGATTGCCGCCCCATAAATGCTACCACCGTTAGATATCGCCATCCCATTCCACGCCTAGATGACATGCTTGATGAACTTAGTGGAGCCACCATTTTCTCTAAAATTGACCTTAAAAGTGGCTATTATCAAATTCGCATGCAAGAAGGTGATGAATGGAAAACCGCTTTCAAAACTAAATTTGGATTGTATGAATGGTTAGTCATGCCTATGGGTTTATCGCAAGCTCCTAGCACTTTTATGCGTGTGATGCATTATGTTCTTCGCAAATATATTGGCATTTGTGTTGTGGTTTACTTTGATGACATTCTTGTGTTTAGTGAAACTCTTGAAAATCATGTCAAACACCTTAGAGACGTATTGCAAGTTCTTAGAGATGAGCGACTTTATGCTAATATGGAAAAATGCACTTTTGGTGTTGATAAGCTTGTTTTCTTGGGCTTTGTTGTCTCATCTAAGGGTGTTCATGTTGATGAAGCTAAAATTGATGATATTAAAAATTGTCCACAACCAACCAATTTGCTTCAAGTGCGTAGCTTCCTTGGTTTAGCCGGATTTTATAGACGCTTTGTGAAGGACTTTAGCACTATTGCATCACCATTACACGCATTGAGTAAGAAGAATGCACCATTTGTTTGGGGTCCATCCCAAGATGACGCATTTCATGAGCTTAAAAACTTGCTTACACATGCGCCCTTACTTGCATTACCCAACTTTGAGAAAACTTTTGAAGTGCATTGCGACGCTCGTGGTAATGGCATCGGTGGTGTATTAATGCAAGAGAAACGACCTATTGCATATTTTAGTGAGAAACTATCCGGCGCACAACTTAACTATCCTATATATGACAAAGAGTTATATGCTTTAGTGAGAGTCTTGCATGTGTGGGAACATTATCTCCGTCCACGTGAATTTGTCATCCATACGGATCATGAAACGCTTAAGTACCTAAAGGGTCAAACGAAATTGAATAAACGTCATGCTAAATGGAGTGAGTTCATTGAGTCATTTCCTTATGTTATCAAGTATATCAAAGGAAAGGAAAATGTTGTGGCGGACGCTCTTTCCCGCAAGTGCATGTTGGTTACTCAACTTAAGTTGAATGTCATAGGATTTGAGCACATTAAAGACTTGTATGAGCATGATCCATCCTTTGCCATTCCTTATGCTAAATGTTCACCGCATCAAACTTGGGAGCAATATTACTTGAAAGATGGTTATCTTATGAGAGCTAACAAACTTTGTATTCCCGAGTCTTCTCTTTGTTTGCTACTTTTGCAAGAAGCTCATGGTGGAGGACTCATGGGACATTTTGGACGTGACAAGACCTTCGCTACGCTCTCCAAGAACTACTTTTGGCCAAAGATGTTTCGAGACGTTTCACACTACACCATCCGGTGTTCTACATGCCGCAAAGCTAAGTCTAAAGCTCAATCTCATGGTCTATATATGCCACTTCCTATTCCATATCAACCATGGGAAGATATTAGTATGGATTTTGTGCTCGGTTTGCCTCGTACTCAAAATGGCAAAGACTCGGTATTTGTTGTTGTGGACCGTTTCTCTAAGATAGCACATTTCATTCCTTGTAACAAGAGCGATGATGCTTCACATGTTGCAAATCTCTTTTGTAGGGATATCTTGGGATTACATGGAGTGCCCAAGACGATTGTATCGGACCGCGACGTCAAGTTCTAAGCTACTTTTGGAAGACACTATGTGCCAAGCTCGGAATCAAGCTACTATTCTCTTCGGCCTATCATCCTCAAACCGACGGCCAAACGGAGGTCACCAACCGGACGCTATCCATACTCCTTCGCGTGTTGATCAAGAAGAACATAAGGGAGTGGTAAGAATGCCTACCCATCGCCGAGTACGCCTACAATCGAGCAAGACATTCGACTACCGGCAAGTCCCCCTTCGAGGTCGTCTACGGCTTCAACCCGTTGTCTCCATTGGACATCTTACCGCTACCACTCCAAGAGGGCATCGACATGGATGCGAGTGCACGAGCTACATACCTCAAGAAGATGCATGAAGATACAAGGCAAGCAATCGAGCGACAAGTACAACGACTCGCGACCAAGGTCAACATCAACAAACACCCCATGGTGTTAAACCCCGGAGATCTTGCGTGGCTACACCTTCGCAAAGAATGCTTCCCCAACGAACGCAAGTCAAAGCTACTTCCTCGAGCCGATGGCCCATTCAAGGTACTAGCACGGTACAATGACAACGCCTACAACATCGACATACCACGCGACAAGTACAACGTGAGTGACATCTTCAACGTCAAGGACTTATCTCCCTTCCATGGTGATGTGGATCTCGATCCGAGGACGGATCTTTTCCAAGGGGGGGGGGAAGATGATGCGGAGCATCCCGAGGTCATCCCCATGGACTCACCTACGTCACCTCAAGTGCCACGAGGACCTATGACACGAGCACGAGCAAGAGCCATCGAGAACGAGGTGACATCACTCCTCTCACAATTTCCCTTCGATGCACATGAGAATTGGATGCTACCTCAAACGGAGATCTTATGCATACTCAGGTACCACGAGGATCACCTTGGAGAAGCTAAGGAGCATGGACGATCGAAGGAGGAAGAGAAACGAGAAGGAGAAGAAGAAAAGGAGCCAAGCAGCAGCAGCCCGGATGATCCGGACCCTGGTCCGGACGATTCGGCCTCAGCCCGGACGATCCGGCTAAAAGCGCCCACGGCAACAGCAGCGGTCCCGATGAAGCCGGATCATCCGAACCCCGGTCCGGATCATCCGACCTAAGCCCGGATGTCCGAACCCCGGCCCGGATGTCCGGCCCTTCCGCGCCCGTATCTGCACCGCCCGGACGTCCGGGCAACCACCCGGATCATCCGGGCTGCCGAATGCCGGATCATCCGGACGGCCACCCGGATCATCCGGGCACCCCGATTTGTGTGTGTGTGGGGTTCGGCCCCGAGGCCCATGTAACCCCCTCGTCCCCTATACTATAAATACTCCTCTTCCCTCTATGTTTTAGGGTTAGCAAAGTGTTGTCTCTTGAGATTAGAGCTTTGCTCATCCATACCTCTCCTCCGGAGATCAAGACCTCCCCGAGGAGAAGATCCACTCCGGATATCAAAACCTCGACTCCTCTCCAGATCGGGATGAACTAGCTACCGTGTATCCTCTCGTGTTGACTTTGTATCGTGATTCATTGTATGTGTATGTGGATCTAGTGTATGTGTGACTTGTGATTGTGTCAATTGAGTGATTGGGTTCTTCGTGTTCTTCGTGTTCTTGCCTTTTCCCCCTCCAATTGTGAAAAGATCGACGAACTAGGGTTTCACCCTACATCAGGTTGCGCCTTTCTGCCGAGCACAAACCCATGGAAGCCGGTGGATGTCGGGCTTAGACGAGACTTGAAAATTCGCAACTTCGCCAAGGTGTCAGGGAAGATCATGTTAAACCGGTGCCCCCGTCCATGAGGACTCGGGAGGCGGAAACCGTTAACAATCAAATCTACCACCAGAGCAAAGTTCACTGGTTGAGGCACATGGGCCGGGTGATCGATGCAATCGAAGGTGATGGTGGAGTCGGACCAATCCAGGAACTCCGTAGAGTCCGGTTGGGCATGGCGCGTGAGCTTCTAGGCCTGACGTGTATCAGTGACCCAGAAGATCATGTGTACATTATACAATTGGGTGGGCTGGTGGATTGATGAAGATCCATCTGTTCTGAGGGGGTTGTTGTTGTTGTTGTTGTTGTTGTTGATATATCAAGTACTCCCTCCGATTCAAAATAAGTGTCATAGTTTTGAACTAAGGCTCCGATCCAAAATAAGTGTCACAATTTTGAACTAAGGCTCCGATCCAAAATAAGTGTCACAGTTTTGACCTGGATCGGGAGTAGAATTTAATCGGTGACAGTAGAAGAGGACTTTCGACGCAGAAACTTATTTAGACTGAATGAATCAAACCCGCGTCTACAAACAAAAGCTGAGGTATCTAAACTAGTATGACACAGATACCAAGAAGAACATTCCACATCCACATCTTGCTCTTCAGCGGACAGCTGCTCATTCAAGTTGGCACACGTTTTTACAGTCAAGTACTTCAGGGCTTGGATCTGAGCAATAAAATAAGGTCAGATTTGTCCAGTTGTCCAAGATGCAAATTTTAGGACATGTGTAACTACTGACCATCTGGCTCTCACATGCATGACCAATGATCCATGTACCATTTCAGATTCAAAAATCATTTGATCCTAATAACTATGCTCCTTATTTATTTATTTTCCTCTCGAAGGAAACAAGCAAGAGATGGGTTACCCCACGACATGCCCTTTCAACTGACTCCCTGTTTATGCATCATAGTTACACATGCAATACCTGCCCGAAGGTAACAGAGGAAGTGGACAACTTGTGATAACACGAACAGCTAACAGTTAACCATGACATCTGGAGTTTGCTGATTTTCTATGATCACTAAATAGTTGATACCTCTGAAATTTCTATCATGATAGCGTGATTGCACTCAAAGTAGACCAGGAGAGGACAGTGCAGATACAAAGAAATACAGTACGTACAAGACACAAAATACAGGTACAGACAGCTTGTTTTAAAAAAAGGATTTACAATCAGCTTGCTGATCACTAAGCCATCATAGCAGGAGTGATAAGGGACCAAGGTTCATAAGTGCAACTTCATTGTTTGATCGCTGGCTCAGTCATTCCACATGGAGCAATATTGATGCTCTGAAGTGCTACCACAGGTGACATATTTAAGAGCTAAGATCACGGCACCACAAAAATAATTTGAATCACTTTGTGCATTGATGCCCATCTAAGCAAGCAACTATAATCAGTCCCAGCCCCACATGAATCAATCAACATATCACCATTTCGGAATCTCGATCACTTGCTAGTACTCACAAATAAAAGAGACACTACAGCTCTCACATCAGTATATCACATGGCCTGTCTACTAGGGCCTGCGCGGAGCACAAGCAAATTGTACACCCGTACAGCAAAGCACTGGCGCCCAACACATGCGAAAAGAACGGCGTGTAAAAATGGAATTAATGGAGAATAGGCATACGTTCATGGTTTCCTTTACAACGGCGATTTCAGATCACGGACAATTAACAAATCACGGACCTGACGGGACGAGCAAGGAGCAGAGCAGGCGGCCAGGCGGTCAGGTCAGGTGAGGGGCGTGGAGGAGGACACCTCGGCCCTGTCGAGCCGCCGCAGCTGCCAGGCGCGCAGCGCCAGGAACGCGCCGAGGACGACCTGCATTGCCACGGCGACGCCGGCGAAGGCGATCCCGAGCCTCTCGCCGAAGTTGAGCCGCCGCCAGTGCGGCGGGGGCGGGGGCGGGCGGTGATGGTGGTGGTGGTGGTGGTGCGGGTGGTGCGGCGGCGGGGGGACGCTGTCGGAGTCGGATGCGACCCGCCGCGGCGGCGCGTGGAGAGGGGCGGGGCTCGACGGCGGCGGCGAGGCGGCGGCGGCGGAGAAGGAGGGGGACGGGGAGGAGAGGAGGAGGAGGGGCAGGAGGAGTGTCAAGGTCGCGGCTCGGCGGGGCGGCCGTGGTGCGCTTGGCGCCATGGGGGCGTTGGCGGCATACAGGTGGAGGCGAGGCAACAAATCTGGTGGAGACTGTGGCGAGAGAGAGAGGGAGAAGTGCAGAGGAGGGGAGGAGGAACCGGAGGAGACGGAGACGAGGAGCTGTGGGCTGGGCGCGAGGCGGGCGGGAGCTGGACGCGTGTGGCTGTGTCCCACTGCTCCCTCGCTTTGTGTTCAGGGGACGCGACGGCGACGGACGGGGGGTGGACGCGGCTGGCGGTTGCGTGGCGTGTCCCGGGGGTCGGGCCGCGGACAGCCACTCGCTCGCTCCTCTGTCCACAATCAACAACAACGTTACGGCAGGTAGTCAGGTTACCGCCAGCGGGGCGTAATAATTGGGAAGACGCGGCTGTGCCTGTGCGTGGAACGGACAGCTTGACCCGAAGCGAGACGCGTCAAGGTCGAGCCACGCGAGTTCCGTATAGGCTAGGGCTTTGCTATGGTTGCTGGTACAAGTGAAGTCGCTACTGTTTTCTGTCGATTCAAGTCACGGTCTCGTTCATTTTTGCTAATGTTTGGCGGAAGGCTAGGGCTTGGCTGGCTGCTTGAGTTTTTGCACTGCACGTTGTTGTAGTGATTGATTTTTGGTGTCTCAAGTCACGGTCTCTTTTGTTCTTGCAAAATGTTTGGCAGCGTAGGACTAGGGAAGTGTAGTCGCCAAGAACCAGACTAGCATGACAAAGACGGTACTGTATGACAGTATGAGCCAAGCCAGGGTCCCTGTGGAGTGTTGTGACGGCAAGAGTTAACCTGCGTAGAGGAGAGGCGTTGAGCTAAAGAAAAACTGAATCGCACTATGAAATAATTCAAAATTTAGAATGAGCGAATGTCAACTCGTTAACTGTACTACCATGCAATACAACTCTGGCCTCTCATCTGACCCCAAAGGAATTGCTTGTCGAATATATCAATTGCTCCACGGCATGCAAAATCATAAAATGAAAAAAAAATATAACAGAAAATGGAAAGGAAACGCAAAAAGGTAAACGAAAATCTTACGGTGTATTTCCCCCCTTTTCGGTCCATCCATCCATGCATATAAGTGAACATAACGATTTTTTGTTCGTCCCCCATCCGCATATCATTATTTTCGTCGACGGGTAGTAGCAAAAGTTCGAACCTCCCCTCCTGTCACTATGAGTGCAGCCAGTTGAGCTAGCTCTCAATTGTGCTAGGAAACAGGGTTAGTTAATACTCCCTCTGTTCCTAAATATATGTCCTTTTAGAGATTTCAATGGGGACTACATACGGATGTTATTCGCAAAAAAAAAAAAAACAGACTACATACGGATGTATATAGACGTATTTTAAAGTGTAAATTAACTCATTTTGCTTCGTATGTAGTCTGCATTGGAATCTCTAAAAAGACTTATATTTAGGAACGAAGGGAGTATATCTATAAACTTATGGGCTAGACTGTGCGGTAGAGCTGATGGGCTGCTTCGGGCCGCGTCCGCCCGCAGTGGGCTTCCAACAAGAATTTCCAAATACCTTGCCATGCGAGATGAGAGGATCGGCTGCAACAGTGTGCCGCGATGATGCAGGTCTATATTTTGATCATTGTTGAGGAAATCGTTAACTGGTGGCTGCTCGATTGGCTGGCGAGTAGGGGATTAATAGGTTAATCGGCAAGTTAATTGGCCATTTAATCAATTAATCGGACGATTTATCGGTTTATTGGCTACTCGGTGACCCTACGAGTATGGATTAATCGGCAAGTTAACTGATAAATCGGACGAATTCTTGAACAGGGATTTTGATAGCTTCTCCCTAGCTGCTCAGGGCATTATTGATGTTGCCACACTTTGAAGCAATGACATGCCAAGAAGCCTTGTCTCTAGCTAAGGATTTGCAAACAAGACCAAAGTATAACGTCGAAAAAAACCATAAGAAAACCAGAGAAGAAATAAGAAAACCAAGCAAAAAACAAAAGAAAATAAAAAAAAGAAGTATAACGAAAGAAAAAGAAAAGGTGGGGAAGCAAAAAATGTAAAAAAAAGAATACATAAGAAAACCGGTGGAAAAAAGTAAAGGAAACAAGGAAAACAAAAATATCCAGGGAAATACCGGGAAAGAAACAAAGAAAATCGGTTAAAAAACAAAGTAAAACAAAAAAACGAAGAAAAACCATTAAAGAAAACCGTAATAAAAAAAACTGAAGAAAAACCATTAAAGAAAACCGGAATAAAAACAAAAAACTAAAAAAGATTTTTTTTTCGAAGAAACCAGAGCGAAGGCAGCCAGCATCGATCGAGCGTCTCGATGGAAACCCGATGGAACAAAAAAAAAAAGACGAAACTGGGCCAGCCCAATGGCAACGCGTGGGGAAAAGCTTTCAAGGCGTCAAATTCCCCGTTGTCTTATGAGGCCCAGTCTGGAATACCGAAGGCCCAAATCCCATGCGAAAAGAAGTTGGTTGCGCTTGCGCATCCTTCATCTCCGCCGCTCCCCTAAACCCCATTTTTAGGGTTTGTCGCCGCCCTCCGCCCAGCTCCCCCCTCTTCTACCACCTCCTCGAAGCATCCAAAACCCCAGCCGTTTTAAGCCAATCTCCTCCCATCGAGAGCCAGAGGCATCTTGCGGCGCATCGGCACATTCGTTGAGTCGCAGACATGTCTTCGTTTTGGGGTAAGCATCCGGCTTGATTGCCATGGACGCCGCCGTTAATTTCTCCGCGCTCTTCTTTTCCTTTATCATGTCTAATAGCTTGGCCGCTTGCTTCGCTTCTAGGTGCGGAGGTGAAGCCCGAGAAGCCCTACACGCACACCCACAGCCCGCGCCGCGGCCGCCTGCGCCTCACCCAGGTCCGGGATTTCTCGCTCTTGACTTTCGATTTTTCCTGTTAATGTCACGAGATGGTTAGGGTTCCTGGCTGCGGTGTAATCCTGCTAAGTTGTGTGACCGTGTCGGATTTTGTTGGTTGGACAACTCAGGCCACTCTTGGGGCCGAGGTTGGCAAGGTGGAGAAGGGGAAGACGAACTTGGTGCAGCTGCAGTGCACTGTTAAGAACAAGGAGCCCGTGTATCTCTGCGCCCTGATTCCGGGGCAGTCGGTGACTTGCCACCTGGACCTCGAGTTCGAGGAGAAGTACGTGACGTTCTCGGTGCTTGGGCCGAGGAGCGTCCACTTGGCTGGATACTATGTTGGGTATCCTTTGTTTCGTTTCCGTTACTTGTTTTTCTTTGATGATGAATCGATGATAGTTGATTGCTGGGATTATTTTCTCTGGTCGAGAGTTGTTGTCAGTGTGGTTTCTTTTCCTTAAGTATTTTGTCAGTGACGTGTACGAGGACATTGGTGACAGTGATACTGGTAGTGACTCACTTCAAGGCTCCGATGCTGATTTCTTGGCATCTGATGATGATGATGTGGTCATTCCAATATCCCATGGCCAGATGAACACAGGTATGCTTGTAGATTTTATCCCATTGCGCAAACCATGCCGTTCTATTACTGATTCTGACGAGCCTGGGATGTTCAGACAGCGAAGATGATTCAGACTATGATGATGAGTATGATTCAGAGGATGATGAGGATTTGATGTACAACCAGGGTAGAGGCAAGAGTTCAGGTAATGCATCCGTATGTTGTTCCATTTCCTAGGTACCGACTTCCCATGACGTAGCAATTTCTTTCGTTGGAAAATGTGCATAGGAGAACTATTGTACGTAGTCAGTCGAATGTAGGCCTAGTGAGTGCATGTCTGCATGTGTATATCAGGTTGAAGTTATCACGGATTAGTATGTCACCGGTGTGTTGGATTAGATGATATATGCCAGTTTCCTAGGCCTAGATTCTCTAGATCGCACTGTGAATTTATGTGCATGCTTATATAGAATCAGCATTGTTAATTCTGTCCTTATTTGTGCATAAAAAATAAAATAAAAGTCTTGTTGCCATTTGTTTGAAAAGTATTGGCGTTGAGATACATGGGCTATTGGCCTTCAGGCCTCAGATCATCTCATGATTTTTCTTTCAATGTTGGCAAATTTTGCAGTTGTCATTGAGGAGATTCAAGAGGATGAGAAGCCTGTTGGTGGTGAAGGACAGATGGGATCAAAGAAGAAACAGAACAGTGAAAATGGTGATAATTCTCGACTTCAGCTTGCTGTTAGGACCCCACCTGCTGAATCCGTGGAAAGTGAAGATGAAGACGGCTTTCCTGTTTCTGAATCAAAGAAGAGTTCTAAAGGTAGTTCCAAGAAGGTTAAGAATCTAAATAATGGGACTAGTACTGAAGACAGGAAAAGGAAAAGTGATGCTATTAATGATCCTCACAAGTCGTCAGGGTACATGCTAGTTCACTGTTTTCCCATTGCTGATTTGTTTAATCACGATGAAGCAACATGTGTTTAATTTTGCCTGTCTTCCCAGGGAGGTTAATGCTGAAAATGATGTGGTTTCAAAGAAAAAGAAAAAGGCCAAGGACAAAAGGAATGCTGTGGACAGTGAGAAGGTGAACGATGAAGAAAAGGAGATGAAGCTAGCTTCCTCAGCTGACACTGTTGCAGCCAAACAGAAGAAAAAGAAAAGCAAGAAGCAAAGTGCTTCTGAAGGTGACACTGATGAGCAAGCTGATAAGAAAACCATAACGTACGTATGCTAAGCTGTCATATATTGTGTCTGGCTTTCCATACTGAGTGCATTTCTGATGAAATAATCTCATTTCTTTGTTATAGCGACAATGATGAGGAGCCTAGCAAACAGGGGGCCAAGAAAAAGAAGAACAAGAAGAAAACACAGGAGAACAATGGAAGTGAGAACCAGGCACAGACTGATGTTATGAATTCAGCTAGCAAGGAGCAGACATCACCCAAAGCACGGACTTATGGCAATGGTTTGATTGTTCAGACGGTGGCGTTGGGCAAACCAGACGGTAAAAAAGCTACCCCTGGGAAAAAGGTAAACATTTTTTAGGTTGCACCAGCAGAACTCTGTTCAGGCTACCATTTAGTAATGCAATTTCTGAGTACTTTCAATTGCTCAATGAGATTAGTATGTACTTGCCTTTGCATTGTTCTAATTAATTTGATCACTTAGAGATTTTTGTATGCTTAGATTATGTATATATTTTAACTATTATTACTAACAAGCGAATTCTTCTCTAGGTTTTTGTCACGTACACTGGCAAGTTGAAGAATGGCAAGATTTTTGACTCTAATGTTGGTCGGAAGCCTTTTCAGTTTAGGCTGGGTAACTTTTTTTCCTTCTGCTGATATTTACCCTCTAGCGTACCCATATACTTGTTAGTATTGGTTTTAATGTTACTTTCATCCAGGTGTTGGAGAGGTTATTAAAGGCTGGGACATTGGTGTCAACGGTATTTAATTTCTCAAATTGTCATCCAACACATAACTAGTTATAGGTATGCGACTAGTTCATAATCTCTTATGGTCCTGTCTTGTGTGCTTGTTATAGGTATGCGCATTGGGGACAAAAGAAAGCTTACCATTCCACCATCTATGGGGTAGGACATATATACTACCATCACATTGCTTTTACATCAGGAGCTGCTTGTTTCGATTCTGATTTGTGCCCTCTTTGTAGCTATGGAAACCAGAAAGCCGGGATGATACCGCCAAACTCAACTCTTCTGTTTGATGTCGAGCTAATGAACGTACAGTGAAGAGGTGATCCGGGTGACCAAAAGGGACGAGGACAAACTGAGACGGTTGTGCAAGTTCAAGGAACATCATTTCCCTCCGTCATCGCCATAGCTTCAGTCAACATCCTGCAGTCATCTTTATGTACCTTCTTTTTTCATCAGCTCTGCATGTCAACTAAGCCATCTGGCTAACTTTGGGGGCGTAACATTGGCCTGGGCTGCAACTGAGCTTATCACTGTGATGATTTTGTGGCTCGTTTTGACATTCTTCTGGAATCGCGCTATAAGATTTGTTATGAAGGAATGGATGTCACAGTTTTGAACTATCATACTAGTTGCTCCGTTTTTCGTTCACACATTTTTATTTTAGTTTTTTCCCATTGTCTGATGGTTGAATGTCATTTTCCATTTTTGGCTGAACTCGACTGTTGCCCCAAATCTAAGGACGCTTCCCTGTTGTATGAAATTGTAGGAGAAAATATCCGGTGAGTATCATGCTAAATAATTTAGTATGTGTAGGTATAGTAATAAATAAATAAATAAAGTCATGATAGTAGCGAGAATGAAAATATACATGGTCGAACTAATATGATTTTAGATAAAAACATTTACATGTTTCTGAACGTCATTTCCTCTTTTTTTAAGTGAGAACATCACCTGCTTAATATTTTTTTTTTCATATTTTGTACTCCCTCCGTCCCGAGCAAACCTTCCAAACATGTTTTCACTGTGATATGGTTTTCACCGGACATTTTCTCGAAATAGAATAGAATTTTTCTTACCCTGCATACTTGCAGAAATTTCAGGTAATTGCCAATTGGCATTTCTCGAGGTGCAACTGTTTTGTTTGTGCTCGGTTTTCTATGCCACTCTACTGTACAGTGGTTGATGAGCGGCAGCGCCCACATACACGGCTCATCCCCCTGCCCGAAACAACGAAATCCAGACACGCACGATGCTTTCGTCGACGTCTCCTCCCACCCTCTGCAGCCTCCTCCTCCCCTCACCCCCTCCCTCCTACTCCGGCCACCCCCACCACCCGCGGCGCACGTCCCCAAGCCGCCACCGCTCGCGCCCACGCAGCTCCAACCCCAACGCCCCGAGCTTCCCCAAGCCCAACCCCGACCCACCCCCGCCGCCGCCGCGCCGTCTGCACGCCGAAGACCGCCGCCTGAGCTCGCTCGTCCACTGCGGCGACCTCGACGCGGCGCTCCGCGTCGTGGAGTCCTCTCCCTGCCCGCCCGACGTCCAGCTCGCCAACAAGCTCGTCCGCGACCTCTGCCGCCGGGGCCGCCTCAACGACGCCGCGCGCGTCGTCGAGGCGTGCGGCTCGGCGGCCACCGCCGTCACGTACAGCGCCCTGGCCGACAGGTACTGCCGCGCCGGGAGGCTCGACGAGGCGCGCCGCGTCGTGGACGGCATGCCCGTGCGCCCCAGCGCGTACGCCTACAACCCGCTCATCCACGCGCTGTGCGTGCGCGGCCAGGTCACGGACGCGCTCGTGGTGCTCGACGGTACGCTCTCCCGGGGCTGCCCCCCTGACGTCGTCACCTAAAACATCCTCCTCGAGGCGACGTGCAAGGGCAGCGGGTACAGGCAGGCCATGGAGCTGATCGATCTGATGCGCGCCGAGGGGTGCACTCCAACCAACGTGACATACAATGTCATCATGGACGGGATGTGCAGAGAAGGCGATGTGGACGGCGCCCGTGAGTTACTGAACACCTTGCCTTCTCACGGGTGCACGCCAAACACCGTCAACTACAACACTATCTTGAAAGGTTTGCGCACCGCCAGGCGGTGGCCGGATGTTGAGGAGCTTATAGACGAGATGTTCAGGGAGAATTGTCCCCCAAGTGAAGCAACTCTCAGCGTGGTCATCAGTTCCTTGTGTCAACAACAAGGATTGCTCCAGCAGGCGATTAGGCTTCTCGACAAAATGTCAAAGTATGAATGCACGGCAAATATTGTTTCTTACAATGCCGTCATCAGTGCCCTTTGTGAGCAAGGCCATGTGACTGATGCCTTGGAGTTACTAGTGAAGATGGAATCCCATGGTTGTAAACCTAAGACCACTACCTATAACATTCTAGTGAAGGCTCTGTGCAGTGGTGATCGATGGGAGGATGCCGAGGAGCTAATGCCGAAGACGAGCCAAACTGATCAACCTCCAGATATTTCCCCATTCAACACACTCATTGGTATCTTGTGCCAAAAAGGGTTGACGCTGAAGGCCATTGAAGTATTTAAGCAAATGCCCAAGAAAGGCTGCTATCCTGATTCAGTCACTTACAGTACACTAATAGACGGGCTTGCCAAAACTGGCAAGATGGAGCAATCCCTTGAGTTGTTGAATGAAATGGGCAACAAAGGATTCAACTCAGAGGTAAAATATGAGCTGTTAGCTGAGTTTCTGGAT
This sequence comes from Elymus sibiricus, assembly GCA_039707655.1. Lineage (NCBI taxonomy): Eukaryota > Viridiplantae > Streptophyta > Magnoliopsida > Poales > Poaceae > Elymus > Elymus sibiricus. Next base: position 337,822,125 of record CM077666.1, read on the forward strand.
GAAGAGGATAAAGTTGAAGAGGCAATCCAGGTGGTTCATAAACTGCAAGATACAGGCATATCACCCCATGCTGTTCTCTACAATACAATACTCTTAGGGCTTTGTAGAAATGGCAAAACAGATCATGCTATTGATATTTTTGCTGATATGGTGTCTGATGGTTGCATGCCTGATGAATCAACTTACGTTATACTCATTGATGGTTTGGCACACGAAGGCTATATGAAGGAGGCAAGAGAATTGTTAAGCAAGTTGAGCTCTAGAGATGTTGTCATTGACATTTTGACCAACAATGATGCTTCGCTGTTTGATCAAAATATTCACACTTCTTGAGTTATGATGACATCAAGGCTAGCTTGTGTTTTTTAACCTTGTTATGTGATAGCGATGGGGTAGGATAGTGCTTACACACTGCTTCAGTTTTGTTGATATGTGAGTTCTCTTTGCTTTAGCCATATCGTAGCCTAGAGCTTAGTTCTCCATCTTAAGATTGTTGTGTAACAATGTGCTCCAATATCTTGCAATTTTGGCTGGTCGTAATTGCAATATTCATGGCTAGCTTAAATAGTTACAGGATATCAGTGTGTTACTGTGTTGGAAACTTGGAATACAAAATATGCTACTCCCTCCGATCCATATTACTTGTCATGAAGTTGTACTAAAGTTGCGACAAGTGATATGGATAGGAGAGGGTACAACAATAAACTGATAGCCACAGAATAGGATATTTCAGACCTTAGTTTTTTTTCGCGGGAAGGCTGATAATTAAGTTGCTACTAGTATGGAATTATTTTTCGTTGTGTTGTTTAGATAATTAACTGGGCTGGGACTCAAGCTATGGTCGAGTAGCTGGAATGTTGTGTGCCTGGCTGCCTGCAGAGGTTTTTTGCTGTACAGTTTTAATGGACTTAGTAAAGTAGTCCCTCTGTAAACAAATATAAGACGTTTTAAAGAACAAATATAAGACGTTTTAGAGACTTATTATATTTGTTCTTATATTTGTTTACAGAGGTTGTACTATCTTTCCGTGTAGAGTTGGAACCAGGATTTAGGCATACTGCCTAGACTTATGTTTTTTTTTTGCACGAAAAGTCCAGCTATAATTTACTGCGATGAATAAGTGTATGTAGGCACCACTGTATAAGTCAATAATCAAACTAGCATGGACTATGGCTGCTGACCGAAAACAAAGTATGGCATCAATACTTTGCTAGAAAACAGCATAATTTACTGATGCAAGATTAAAATGTGAATTAAATCAACAATTATACAGGGTTTGCTTGCATTATTGCATACTACCGCTCGATGGGAGGATGTTGAGGAGCTTACCGCCAAGATGGGGTCAGAGATAAACCCCAGAGTGAAGCTGATCATCAATTGAGCACGTCAAAAAGCATTGCTCCATTTTTTAAAAGTCTCCCGTGTCGCTCCCCGCGTGGGCGACCCGGGAGCAACCCCAGCCGCCGGCCAAACTCAACGCCCCTGCGCTCCTCCTCTCCTCGCCGCCGCCAGAGGGCGCCGCCGGGCAAAGCCCGTGCGGTGTGGGCGGCGGCGGGGCCTGTCTGCTTCCTCTGCAAGGCCCGCATCCGGCGCGGCGGCTCGGCCGAGCAGGGGCGAGGGTGGCCGCAGCTGTGCACGGCGCTTCTGCTGTGGCGTCCGAGGGAGGTGCGGAGGCGCGGCTGGCTGAAGGGTGCGCGGATCCACGCACTGCTGGGCGGCGGCCCAGGGGCGGCCAGGAGGTGCGGCGGTGCGAGGATGCATTGGTCTCGACCTGGCCGGTGGCGTTGCGCGGTGGATCTGGAGGCTGTGGTGGCGTCCGCGCGGGTCTGGCTCGGGCGGCACGGGAGGTGCGTGGATGGTAAGGCTACTGCTGCGGCGGGGTGGTCTTCCTCGACCGGCGGATCTGGTGGCTCCGGCCCCCGGTAGGCGCGCGATGGCGATTGGGGGCTGCTGCGGTGGGCGCGGAGGCGCGTGGTTGTGCGGGCGTGCAAGATGGTGGTGATGCTTCGGGTTGCGGAAGCCGGGGCGGCGGCCCCGGGCCAGTTCTGGTGGTGGCCCTCTTCGTCGGCGCGACGAGGGCACCCAGGGTGCGGAGGGCCATGAGGAGGTCCGATGCGGTGGGATTTGGGTGCTTGCGCCCAGATCCGGTGGCTGCGACGCTGGAGCAGGGTGCGGTTGTGGCGGATCTGAAGCCTCCAGTCTACAGCGGGCGCGTGGTGGTGCGCATGGTGCGCGTTGGTGCGTCTGGTTCATGGCTACGTCTGGGAACCGTGGTGGAGGCCCGTCATGGTGCTGCTGCTCCGGCGGGGCGCGTGGTGGAGGGGCTCGGGCTGCCTGCTTGGCGCTCGGGCAACGGCTTCGGCTGCGAGGGTGATTGGTGGGCTTGTCGGCGCCAGTGCGGGATGATGTGCAGCCGAGGTGGAGTGGGAGCTCGGGTGAAGACCCTGTCTCGGCCTTGTGCCGTGACCAGTGATGGCGGCGGCTGTGGCCGTCGTGACCTTCTTGGAGGCATCGCTGAATTGCTGCCGCACCCCTCTCGCACGGATCCGGCCATCTCGGCCTCTTCAGGGGAAACCCTAGATCTTATGATCGGACGATGACGGCGCCTTGGTGTCGTTTTCCCTCTTGGGGGCTTCGTCTTGGAGCTCGGCATCGGCAAGCGGGACCGGTGGTTGGTGGCGTCCAGGCTTCTGTGGCAACGATGATGGTGGGAGCGATGTCGGCGACGCGGCAATGGTTGCGGTAGTCGGCTCTTCTTCGGCGTGTCCACGGTATCGCCTCGGTTTGTTTGTTGCTGTGGAGTCGAAGCTGCGGCGGCGGGGCCCTGTGGTATACGATGACTGGCTGCAGGTAGCCCGTTCGGCGATCTCCCGTGGCGCCAGCCGTGCCTGGTTTTGTCCTACAGAGTTCTCCGTCAGAGTCGGAGCTGCGCTGTCTGGCCGCAGGAGGCTGAGATTTTGGCATAGATCTTCATGCAGCTTCACGCGTCCGCTACAGTGTGGGCTGAGTCGACGATCGCCTACGGCGAAGTCGGAGTCGTTTGCTCAGAGTGTAGGGATGGCAATGACGCCTCTAGGGGAGGAGTGATGACGATGACGCTTGCGTGCTGTCTCGCCAAGGCCCTCTTTGGAGTGGTGTGCGTGGGTTTTTTTTTTTTATGCGTGCCGCTCAGCGGTTGTGATGGTTTTCGCCCGGTTCTCCATAATTAACCGGGCAATCTGGTTTTCGCTCGGTTTTCCCTAATTAACTGAGCAACTCTTTTCTTCTTAATGAATGCAGGATAACTGCCATTTCGAAGAAAAAAAAAGCATTGCTCCAGCCAGGTGATTAACAATGCGGAACCGTTGTGCTGGAGCCTGGAGAGGCTTGTGATTGGGACAAATCCAGCAGCAATGGCCGTGCGGAGGCGAAGAAAATCCTATGCGACCCGGGTCGTACGCCCAGGTCGTGAGACCCTCTCGAGACGAGGACACTTGGCAAAAGCTTTTCAACGCAGGCAAGCCAGTTAATTCTCTAAATAATTCCAGCAACACCTCGCTAATCACGTTCCTTCCATCCCACTCTGTTTCCCACGCCTCCTCGTCAATTAGATTTCAGCGAAGGTGCTAGCACATCAAGGTTTCAGAAGTGACGTCTGTATCATACGCTGGTTCTTGTTGTTTCCTTAAAGCTAGTTAGCTGGGCATGTCAGCTAAATGGTGTTATTAGCTATGGGCTTGTGTTGCTACCTGAATATTGGTGAACAAAATTTTTCAAACCTTATGCATTTGTCTCTTTGGCAAAACTGGAATGTTCTATTCATCAATTCATGCCAAATGGTAGTACTTGTTGCAACATTAAACTGGAGCTATTCTCTTATTCTGTAGCTATATTCATCAGGATGGTCAATCTTATTTCTCTGAAAGTAATGACTAGATGCAATCTAATTTGCTGCAGTAAAGAAGTAAAGATGTTTTTCTCAATATAATGGTCAGGTGTAATCCCAGTTCTGGATCCTAAAGTGCAGTCATATTTTGCAAAAGAGTCATGTACAAGCATGCCTCCAGGACCCTAACAATGTCATGCCTCTGTCTATCCCTTTTTTTTTTTTTTTTTTTTTTTTGCGGATAACTATCCCTTTATTCAACAAAGAAGCAAGCAACATTACACACAACAGATTGTATTCTTGCGTTACAAAAATTCTCTTCTCTTTTGTCAAATACCAGGAACTTCTATTCACAGTGCTCATCAAATTATTTTACACAACAGCAGCTCAATCACTGGCAAGATGTGCCAACTACAAAAATTTGTACATGTATCAGCAACTCAAATCACTGACAAGATGAGCAAACTACAGAATTTTGTACAAACTACAAAGTTTCTTCCTTTGGCACATTTATTATCCTTGGTCATCATTCGCAACATCACCAGCTCAAATCACTGGCAAGATGTACCCTTGGTCATCAATGTTGGGGCTGTCTTCTTTGCACACTCTCAGGTCAGTCCAGCCGCATGTGCCAAGATGAAGCCTGCAGGTGTGGACGGCGGGGGAGCTGGACGGTGGTCGTGGACGGAGCGCCGGTGTGCGGCGACGTAACGAGCAGACGAGCTGCGCCTGAAGACGAGCTGCCGGCACTGAGGAACGCGGTCATGGACGGCGGGGGATAGCACCGGGGGCGGCGGCCACGGCCGCGGCCGCGGCGGGCGAGCACGAGAAGCGCCTCAAGGGCGAGCTTCTGGGGCGCCGGGGAGAGCAGCCGAGGCAGCGAGGGCGAAGGCGGCGGGGGCGGCGCTGGCTGCCGCGGCGAGCGAGCGGAAGAAGATAAGGGGAATTGGGTTTTCGTAGTGGAGGTTAGGATTCGGGATTTTGTTAGTGAAACAGAGGATAAATGGCGTACGCGCTTTGACATTCGCTTTTGCCAAGTGTCCTCGTCTCGAGAGGGTCTCACGACCGGGCGTACGACTCGGGTCGCATAGGATTTTCTTCCGTGCGGAGGGTCCCGATTTTATTTTTTTGAAGGTCCCGAATTGGAGGGTTTGTGGAACAGAAATGGCACCGCAGCTCGAGAGGAGAGGCCTTTCCCGTACCGTCATACGTACCTGGGTTTTCCCTGACCCAGATTCGGATTCAACAAGTCACGTACACCTTCCCAGGATTCCTGGATATGATCAGAAGTTCAAAACCGATCCGGCTCCTACTCCCACTTGATCGAGGGTTCCCTATATGTATGAACAAGCGCGCAGAGAGCGTCCCTTGCCACGGTCGTCGTACATGCATACCGGGCACTCTGGTTTCGATTTCACAATCGATGGGCGCCACCGCCAGCCGCTCATCGTCGTCCACTCGGCCGACCTCGCGCGCCACGGTCAGGGCCCCCTCTCCGCAGGCCTCGTGCGCCGCCGTCAAGACGGAGTACTCCGAGACGCGCCTTTTCACGATGCCCGACTACTCCGAGTCGGCGCGCATGGCGCCCAGCTCCACGCTGACTCTGGAGACGTTCCAGTTCCGCGGCCAGGGCTGGCGCGTCGACGTGGACCCCGCGGGCAGCCTAGCTTGCGCGGACTCCCTTACCGTCAGCGTCACCGTCGTCGGCTCGTCGCCGACCGCGGGTGGAACTACCCCGAGAACATGGCGACCAAGATCTCCATTGACATCCTGGACGAGAGCGGGGAGCGCGCCGCCTTCGACCGCTGTCACAAGGCTCGGCCTGACGGGTGCGGGGGCTTCGGCTTTCTCAGCGTCAGTAAGGCGGAGCTGGAGGCGTCGTCGTGCATCCGCGATGACAGCCTCACCATCAGGTGCACCATGTCCGTTGACATCCTGGAGCACAAGGTCGACTTGGTGGCAGGGTCGACCCAGAGTGCCGGGGCGTCGGCCAAGGGCTTGCACCCCGCCCCGGTGCGGATGGTCACGACGGCCGGTTACGTCGTCAAGCCCCGCCCTGTCGTCGCCCACTCGTCAGCCGACTTGTGGATTTCGATGGCGCACCGGAGGACGCCTCCGGCGTGGACGGCTCCGTGACGCCTTCGGGGTCCACCGGTACAGACATGTAGACAGCTCGCTCGACGATGGCACCGTCACCGTTCCGCGCTCTGAATCAGGCAGCCTCCTTTATTGAGCGCCGTGTATAATTTACCGTGTATAATTTTGATAGTAGAAACGATTGGATGAGAACACCTATTTTCGTAGAAGTTGGAGAGCTTGCTAGTAGTTTTGATTTTTTTGTTATTCAACATGTAATAAGATCAGCTAACGGACCGGCTCATATCTGTGCTAAGCATGCTTGCATGATTGCAGTCACCGAGAGTTGGATCGAGGTCACTCCTAGCTTCCTGATCAGTAGCCTGTTGGCTGATTGTTCGACAAATGCTTTTAGTTGAATATAAAACTCTCAAATTCCACTGCAAAAAAAAAAAAAAAAGAGAGAGCTAAAGGAAGAAGAAAAAAGATCGACCGTTGAATCTTTTAATCTAATGGCCAAAAAATTAATTTATCCAAAATAAATTTTCAGCCGACTTAGATATAGCTAGTCCGATAAGATGAGACAACGAAGCCCATACTCATTTATTAAGCTAATATTGCATAGCCAACCAAATGAAAATTTTACTACTCCCTCTGTCTAAATATAAGATGTTTTTGACAATTTGTCAAAAAAAATCTAATATTTTGAGACAGGGGAGTACAACTCAGGGGAGCCAGTCCAACTTTCTCAGAATATTTTTAGCACAAACCCCAAAGAAACTAACATCACTTAGAGCAGATACAATAGGGTGACGTGGGCTATAAAAGATGTCACATAAGTTTTTTGTCAATTGGAGGAGAGAGAAGATAAGCGGGCTGTAAAATTACAGTCGGCTGTAGCATGTGCTCCAACACACTTTGTGAGAGAAAAAAATGGACCACAAATTAATAACATAGCATACTAGTATGACTAACTATTGTACAAGTGTGCTATTAGGTTGGCTATATGTGACATGACAACTACAGATAACGGGTTGTTGGCTATACTATTAACCATGCACTTAACGTTAAGGGCATACTAGCATAACCCCTAAAAAAAGGGCATACTAGCATAGCTTAAAAAACCGTACCGACAATTGAACCGGTGAGTCTATCGCTTTAGATTTTCTACCGATTGGACCACCGGTTTCAGCTGGTTTGATCGCCACAAAAAACTAAAATATTTAAGTTATTTTTCCAAAATATTGACCTTTGATCAAATGAATACACTTAATATTGGTTGCAATCCATTATTAAACAATAAATTATAGGGCCCGGTTGGTATTGGGCATTTGGGCGGGCAGTGGCTCAAGATCAAAGGTTTGATTCTTAGTTTACACACTATTTTCTTGGCATTTTGACGGTTTTTTGCTAAAAGACCGACACACTTAGTAATTTTCATTAGATGGGCCCTAGAACTGGAAACTGGATCCTCAAACATAGAGAAGAAAATTTAGAGGAGCTACAGTATCCTAACTTGCCTTCTTTCAATCCATATGATTAAGGCTAAAATGACTTAAATTGATTTGCAAATTACCGATCTACTTTGCGCATTTCTAGTAATTACATACAAACAAATTGATGGGGAAATAAAACTAATTTTAGATTATTTATACCTACAGTAAATACCAACAATTAACAACCTGCTAACAGTCCCTAACTTTCCATCTTCATTTTACACTAGGCAAGCACTGTAGCAACGTGACTTTCCTTCTCTATGTTAGAGGATCCGGTTCCGTAGAACTGACGTGTAGTTGTCCAAAGTAAAGCCCACTCTGGACCCGCTTTCAACCCCTGAAAAGACGCCTCAGTCACACCTCCTCGTCCGTTCTCTATGCGACCTGCTCCGCGTCCAATGCCGTGGATGGACTTGTGCTCCAATGCCGCCTCTCGGTCTCGCCAGGATCGTGTTGCAACCCCACTGTCCGTTCTCGTCCCGTAGTAAATAGCAAAAATCCATCTCTCTCTCTTCCCCCCTTCGGTTAGTCCTCCTCCTCCGCCGCCGGTCCAGCTCCTCGCTGTTGAACCATACCTTCGTGCGGACGATGACATGGACATGAGCGACATGGGGATGGAGTATTTCGTAAGGCATTTCCGCTCCTAGGGTCGGTCCAGTCTATGCGTCAGTGCCGACGCTTCGACTGCGCGGGGGGGGGGGGGGGGGGGGGGAGGGGGGGAGGTGGTGTTGAGCGGCCTATGTATATGCGTATATACTTGTACTCAGTGGCGGAGACAGGCCCCAGGCAGCCTGGGCCGCTGCCTGGGGCGTGGGCGCTGATTCCTTCGTTGACTGTAGCTACAGTGTGTCACTGTAGCTACAGTGCTTCGAAGGTTGCCTGGGTCGGCCTGGGGCATATGGTATTCCTGGCGCCGCCGCTGCTTGTACTGTAATCTTTGTCCATCTATTCTCTAGTCTTGGACGTGACGGTCTTCCTGTACATCTATATATTAGCACTGGATGCCCGTGAATACATGGACGTTGCATCCTATCAACTCTTTACAATTATAATAGAGGTTGATGCGGGTTTCTTTTTTGAGCGGTTGCCGCGTTTTTTTTTTTTTTGAGTTGCCGCGTTTTTTTTCAAGGAAGGGAGTTGGAGGGGAGGTGCTCGGGTATTTTAGGGCCAGGAGCCCAACCAGGCCTCCATGGCACTCGGCCCAGTTGTCACCACCCACCCGTTGAGCAATGCAAACCCGTTTCGCACACCGCCCACATGGGCGGCAGCCTATAAGACTGCGGCACGCGGAAGGGGCCCCACAGGCCAGGAAGCAGCAGAGAGAGAATTCAAATTTCTCGGTGTCTCCCCATTCCCCAACACCACCGCCACCCAATCCGTCGCTCTCCTCCACCTCCTCCTCCCCTTCCAGTCGGCGATCGCCGCCGCGCCCTCCTCGGCGGGGGGCCACTCCGGAAGCACGCGATGAAGCTTAAAATCAACAAGGCGTGCGACCTCGCCTCCATCTCCGTTCTCCCTCCCCGGTACAGTGCTCCTGCCCAGGCCGATCCGCGCCCAATTAATTAGTTCCCCTCCCCTCCCCTCTCGCCGCCGGTTGCTCCCGTTCATTCCGCCGCGTGCTTGGTTCGGTTTTTGATCGCGTTATGTTGTTTTGGTGGTTCAGGAGGACCAGAGGGAGCAGCGGTGGCGGTGGTGGCGGGATGAGCGCGCCTGCTGCTGCTTCCGCGGCGCAGCAGCAGCGGTCCCAGTCGATGTCGCAGAAGTCCTTCTCGCAGGGCGGCGTCGGCGGGTCGTTTTCGCAGGGCGTCGGCACGTCCTTCTCGCAGGGCATAGGCAGCGGAGGCGCGTCCTTCTCCCAGGGCAGAGGCGCGTCCTTCTCGCAGGGCAGCGGCGGCGGAGGCGCGGCGTTCTCTCAGGGCGGTGGAGGCGGAGGCGCGGCGTTCTCTCAGGGCGGTGGAAGCGGAGGCGCGGCGTTCTCTCAGGTCGGAGGTGGCGGAGGGGTGGCCTTCTCTCAGGGCGGAGGTGGCGGAGGGGCGGCCTTCTCTCAGGGCGGAGGTGGTGGAGGCGCGGCGTTCTCTCAGGGCGGAGGTGGCGGAGGCGCGTCCTTCTCGCAGGGCGGTGGCAGCGCATCGCTCTTGCACGCGCATTCGCAGCTCTCGCAGGCCTCCCTCGACGAGAACCTCCTCAGCCTCCTCTCGCAGGCTCCCGCGCGCGACCAGGTCTCGTATACATCATCCATCCTTCTTCTCCAATTGTTGCTACTGTGTGGTGCTCAATGATCCAGGCCGCGTTTGCTTCTACCGGATGGATCGCATGATCGATGGGTTCAGTGATTTTGTTCGATAAGTGGGTAACTAGTAGTAGTTTTGGGATTTTGTTGGTTGCCGTAGCAAGTTTGCAACGAATTGATTGGTGTTGGTTACTACAGTATTAGTTAGTCGCTTCCACTGAATCCACTTGTGCTTGTTTGATAGGCAGAAGAAATAGTTCAAATCTCTGCAGTGGCCATTTCATTGGGCAAATTCGTGAACTAAGTATTGCTTGATATCTCAATTTGTTGTACGCGAGCATTCTGTACTGCTAGACTGTTTGAAATGGTGATTGTGGTCTGTATGAATTGACGCCCTTCTGGGCACAGTCAGTATGCAGTTCCATCACGATCTATTCATATTTGTCAATGCTGAGGGAATGCCCAAACCAACAGTCCTTATGCTACTAAATGTTTCAGTGAGAACAGCTATGTTTTTTTTTGTTATATATTTGCTAGTTACAGAAGGTGGATTCCTTAAAAAAAAAGTTATATACGGTGTATACTGTTTATCTTGTGCCCAATTGTGATCTTCATTCTCTTTCCATTGGTGACCAGAGACTTGCCCTGCAAGAGGACTCATCGAAGAGGATATCTTCGTATCCTGCCAGTTCAGCTTCTTCTTGTATGCCCGACGAATCTCAGCTGCAACTGGCAAAAATTGCAACCAACCCTATCCACCGCTGGAGCCCCTCTCTTCCGGATAGCAGATGTAAACTCAAGCCCTTGCACCTGACATAATTTACATTTTACTCATCTTTCTTTTGCGGGGAAATTACATTTCACTCATCGCCATAAAAACAGTTCACATGCTCTTGAAGCACACTGATTTTGGTGTTCTGAATAGGTTCACAAAATTTCTCTCATTTACTGGACATGTAAGGTCAAATGGTGCATTCTTTAAACTGATGGTGCACCTGAAGCTGTTCTAAACCTAGACTCTAGGTTCTATTTTTAGCTGTCACATTGTCATGATATACTTGGAAGTATATTTAGACTAAAGTGCCCAATTGATATTATTCGACAGGTCAGGTTAATGAGGATGTTGAGCGCAAATATCAGCATCTGGGAAGTTCAGTACATAAGATGGGAATGATATTAGACTCAGTGCAAAATGATGTGATGCAGTTAAACAGAGCCATGAAGGAGGCATCACTAGACTGTAAGTCACCCCTTAATTGGTAGTACTTTAGATCAATAAGGGCGATAGTAGTTGCTGCTATTTTCTTCATGAGTTTTGCACTCTGATTCTGTTACTTCCCACAAACAGTACATCATCAACTAATGAGAGCATGTATTCGTTTTGTTCAGCTGGTAGCATTCAGAAAAAGTTTGTGCTCCTAGAGGACTCTCTAAAGCAAATTGTAAGGATAGCTGCTGGTTCAGTCCTTTTTTCCTTCTTCTTTTTGCTGAGGCAACAAAGTTCTGTTTAATTAATCCAAACATGCTGCCACAGCTTAAGGGACAAGATGATCTCAAAGCACTCCTCAAGGGAAGCACGAAAACTAATCCTGACCAGCTGAGTATTCTCAACTCTCACACCAGCAAACTGGATGAGATGTCCTCGATACTTTCAGTCTTGCCAAAGCAAATTCAAACAGAAGTGGGGCAACTGAAGGGTGACATCTTTAGATTTTTTACAAAAGAGATGGAGGTACTACTGCTAAGATAAACCACTAGTTTTGATACAACTCTGTTAGTTTCATTTGTCTTTGGTAATTATTCTGATAGCCGGCATGTGCATATAAGTAATTATCTTATATTGCTGATTTTCCACTATGTAAAGTTCTCTCTTATGTCCATATGCGTGAGTTTAGTTTCATATAAACATATAGGCCGGTTCATACCATTTTCTTCTGTATCTTTTTTTTTTCAGGAAGCGTCATTCCGTTGTCTATTCATGATATCTGACACCAAAAAATTTCATTGTGCACTAGGGCTTATTTTTCAGCATTTTACTCTGAAGTTAAAATATTGCTTTTGAAGAACATGCACAATCTTGTATATCATGTGGAATGCTCAAACGTCGTCACTCCACATACTGAAACTAATGTGGGGCTTGCTGATCTTTGCCTCCTTGGACAGGGGATCGTTAGAGCTGTGAGATCTCTCGATAGTAGTTGGCCCGGTGCGATGCAAATGCTGGCAGTATGTGTACTTCTTACTCAACTATTTGAATTAACAAGCCTTTCAGTATTTTTCTCCTCTTATCCTATTTTTCTTTTCTTTGCTGAAGGACCAGAGCTGCACCACCAATGCAAAACCCCTGATGAACAAGACAGCAGTAGCAAATGGAAGCCCCCTGATGAACCACACACCAGTAGTAGATGGAAGCCCCCTGATGAACCAAGGACCGGTAGCAGACAGAAGGCCACAGAAGAAACCAACGATAGTAGCAAATGGAAGGCCCAAGAGGAAGAACCAAACTGCAGCAGCAAATGGGAGGCCCCAGAGGAAGAACCAAACTGCAGCAGCAAATGGGAGGCCCCAGAAGAAGAAACCAACAGGAACAGCAGTAGCAAATGGAAGGCCCCAGAGGTACCTCACGCGAGTAGCGAATGGAAGGCCCCAGGTGAAACAAACAGAAGCAGCAGATGGAAGGTCGCAGACGAACCAGAAACCCGAGGCAAATGGGAAGGCCCTGATAACAGTAACGAAAGCGTAATCTTCTTCTAACCTCAGCTTCTTACTACACATTTAGGTTGTTAGATACTCCCTCCGTTCCTAAATATAAGAACTTTTAGAGATTCCAATGCGGACTATATACGAAGCAAAATGAGTGAATATACACTCTAAAATATATCTATATACATCCGTATGTAGTCCGTATTGAAATCTCTAAAAGGGCTTATATTTAGAAACGCAGGGAGTACTATGCATTGCTGCTGTGGTATGGAGCATCAGGTGTGAAAATTGCCTTGATGAAATCGAAATGCAAACTGAACCTATAGATCTTGAAATCCTCTAGAGGAAAGCTACAAGATATCCTTATGTCCCTCCAGATGGGGTATTAAACCTAAACTCTTATGTCGAGGAGGATTTTGTGATAAGATGCTTCTCCTTTTATCTTTCCTTACAAAGCTAGTTAGTTCTGGCCTTGCAAATCTTGAAATGTCCAATATTCTAATGCCTGTACAGTAGAGTGTTATCTCTGTTTTGACAGCAAGATTAATTAGATTGGTCTCTTTCAGTTATATTGCTAATAGAAAAAATGCGTCCACTTTCTGAATATGCATCTGCCTTTGCTTTAATCTTCCCTGATCCTTGTTTGATTTGAGATTCTACTGACTAATTAGGCTTGTTTATCTGTCGGTGCCAGCGTTCCTGCGCCCGTGGTTTATCAGCGAAAGGCGGTTGATATGAAGCCAAAGGTGGAACAGTGGATGGTACAGGAATTGGCTGGCCCAAGCTACAGCAGGCCAGCGCCACCTAAAGAGCAAGAGTTGGCCATTCAAAAGGTCAATACAGAGGCGCCAATCAACAAGGTAACTCATTTTCTAGCTCGGCTGAACAAGTGTAAATGTTAGCAGAGATGAGATCACCTAACGCAATGTTACTAGCTAGCTAACGGCTCAAGACCAAAATCACTGAATTATTTTTCCTGAAAGAAGAACATCACTGATTTACTGAATCATTTGTCCTGAAAGAAGAACATCACTTGTCCTGAAAGAAGACATGACAGATTAACTAACTGGCTGAATTTACTTGAGCACACTTGGTGCCGCTGCTTCATAAATGCTCTGTGGTTTGTGCCTGTTAATTAAGCAACTGAAATTGTTCTTGGAAGGTTGGTTAGTGACTCTGTGCTGACGATCATGCTTGGTTGGTTGTGGATGTGGGGAACAAATGCATGCGATGCTGGGCATTCTCATTGACTCGGATGACGACGACGACGAGGGGGGCGACAGCGACTGGAGCGCCTCCTGCGTGATCCTGAAGTTGGAAGCAGGTAGAGAGCTAGCCGCGGAACTGAACTGAATTTCCTTTCTCCCTCTGCGTGCTGTGCTGGTGCCTCTCATGCATGCATGCTGATCCTGTGTGTGCGTGTATGGTGCAGGGTGTGCGGGTGATGAGGTGGTGGCGGAGGCGGGGACGAGCGAGGGGGAGGGGGAGGCGCTGGAAATCCTCCAGCGGGCGAGGAAGCGGCGGCGGAGGGAGGCCAACGCCAACGCCATCGTGCTCGTCCAAGACCAACGCTGAAGCTAGACTATTTAACAGAGGCTCGTACAGCAACCCAACGGTAACGCGTGGCTCGTACAGCAACTCGACACTCCGACAGACAGTGTTTTAACAGAGGTGTGGTTAGGGGGCATGCAGATTACAGAGGCCGGGAGAGTTAATATAGTTTACACATTGTCTCACCGTGTGGTGACGTGATGTGCAGACAGAGACACGTACTGCTTTTCTTTTTCCCTTGCACCGACGAAATGGAACTAGCTGCAGCAGAATATATACAGTGCCATTTTTATCCTGGCTGGACACCTCATGTGTCTGAATCTCGAGCCGTCCGTCAGTGCGGCGTACTGTTAGCACAACTTCAAAACATGCAGAAAGTACGCAATAAACAAGCTAAAAGCAAAAGCAGATTACCAGGCCGCAGAGGGGTCTGGCAACTTGCACAATCTCAAGTTATCATGCATCAATCCTGCAAATCAGATTGTATGTAGTAGTAGTGTCAACAACGTTCTTATATTGAGCTCTTTTACGGTGATTGGCGAGTTACGACTTGTAATTTCGTGTAACTCCACCTCTGATTTTTTCTAACCGTCGGATCTGGAAAATCATTTAAAAATTTCTTTTTTTGTAAAAAGGGTAGAATGGTAAAGTTGTAATCCATTCGCTTCTTCCAATCTGTTCGTCACAACAATAACCTCGCCCGCTCGTCCCTTTCCGGTCGCATAGCCGCCGCCGGCCTTCACGCCGTTCCAATCAAGCAATCCACCGGCGACCACGATCCAGGCAAGCAGCACCGTTCCGCCTCCCTGGTCTCACTCCTGCCGCCTGGGTTGCGGCCCACCGACAGGGACTGCAAGTCCTCCACTGCGGCGCGCCGAGTCCGCCGAGCCTACCCTGCCCCACAGCGCCTCCCTCCGTCGAGCAGCCGGTGACGTCCAGTAACGCCGGCCATCAGTCCGTGGACAGGTAGCGTCCACTCCCCCCCCCCCCCTCCCCCGGCGGCTCAATCTGAACATGTTCGATGTATTTGCTCTGCTTTTTCTGAATTTTTTTTGCTCTGTTCAATGTCCTGGAACGTACTGTCTTCTCATCTTGAAGCAGATTGTGACTAGCAGAGTGGACAAACTGCCCTGCCCCAACTACATAGGTTCTGTAAATTCCCTGGTCTATTTTACAGTTTGTTCAAATTCTTCAACGAAGCACAGCAATCGCCTTATGTTTGTCACCAGAAAAATCAGTTCTGTAGATCAACGAAGCACAGCACATGTGACTTTTACAGAAAATTCAGATCATGTGTGTGCACTAGCTGCCTTGTGAAAGCATATCTTCTCTTATCAAGAGTATAATACTGATGTATGTACACTGGACGGTCGGTTCACTGAACTTTTAGTGCTCTGAAACTCTTTTCATGGAATGCTCTGTCCGATGGGATGAAGTTTAACTAATAGATTACATACTGCTGCACTTCATCCTTTTTGTTTTGCTGCTAAATAAGCTGACATTAGTGATTAGCCTTTTTATAGACTCTCAAACACCTTCAGTTTTAGGTGACAACTCGTCAATGACGCCTTGAACATTCCTAAACCAAAGAGAAGCAAAGCCACTCCTGACTTAGGTTAGAGATTTTTTTTGTCTCCGATCTGAATAAAAACTGAGCATATGTTCTAGGCCAAATAACCTGAAACTACATACGTTGTGCTCCTTTAAACTTCTTATATGCCTACAATTGAGCAGATTAATAATTCACTAGAGAAAGTCACATTTGCTTCTGTGATTGAAGGAAAGAGGCGCTGCCCCTCCAGAAGCAACGTAAGACAGTAGACAAATCTTAGCACCCTCTGAAATGCTGACCCTTTTATCTTGAGGGGAATATGTATGCATGGAAATTCTTTTACTTCCGATACATGATCATAGGGTAGTAATCTGGATTAATGATGTCGGCAAGGCGTGGAACGGCTCCGGCCTCTTCCCTGACCCCTGCAGCCAGACTGCCATCCAGGTTCGTCTCCCCCACAGCCCCTTTTTTTTACCGCGTCTTCGGTTCTTGATTGATTCCTGGAAAATATGTTGGCTTCAACTCTGAGTAATGGAGGATTGGAAAACACCAAAATTTGTTCTTTTTTCAGGAATGAGTCAATCCCCAGTTCATTTCCTGCTCTGCATTTTCCTGTTTTGGGATTCAGTACAAATCGTTGCTCACAAGGATTGCTTGCACATCTAATTAATTGAACTGCTGCTCTCCACCGTACGTCGGATACCCTACTGCCTCAGTCAGCGCCGCCGGCGACCTTCCCGCCCACTAAAGGTAGGTGCATACATGTTGTGTAGGAGATGATGGCAGCAAACTTTTAGCTACAAGGGGTTTCGTGGTAGGAAACTATTGCGCTTCTGGTCCTATTATCAAGTAATCCCAGGTGAATAGTATTTCATTCTCTGTAACTAAGCATGTTTTCGTGGTAGGATGATGGAAACAGTCCGATTGTGTGGGCATATGCATATGATTGGTGTACATAACAGTCTGAACTGGCCTTGCCATCGATCTAATCTACAACTTTTGTATCATGCGCTGTTAGGTACTCCTATTTTTGTGGTGGTATTATTTTCTGCAAGTATTTCATTCTCTGTAACTAAGCATGTTCAAGTCTTTAGTAATACTACTAATTGGTTGACACTTTGTTGCTGGTGAAAAATACACAATCATGAACTTACGAAGCTGCTGTTCTGGAGTTAGATACAAAATAGTCCACTTCTGCCTTGCATGTTGAGTGATTAATCTGAAATGTTAGATACAATTGTTTTACATGCTTCCAGTCATTTGCTAGTTTGTGATACAATTGTGTATTTGCTAATGGAAGGTCAAAAGGAGAAAATTCTGTTAAATAGACAATGACTCAAACATGCCCTTTTCGAAGTGTGGCTATTTAGTTTGTTAGGTACTCAGGTTAAAATGTTCAATTTCCCAGCTTACAACGAATCCTGCTAGTGATTACAGTTTACTTACCATGAAGCCTGACCAGTGCATCTATATCCTTCATATCATAAATTATTTAATCATGCTTTCTACAAATTTTAGTGCTCAAAGATAATAAGACTGGACCATGAAAGTGGCTAGAGAGCAAATGAAATCTTGTCATTGGAATGTGATACTTCAGTACGAACGTCCTTTAATGTTGTTTGCTGTTCTTAGGGAATGGAGATCTATCTTTCGTTCAAAATATCTACTCCTATTGATTTTTATTGAGTGGAACTTAATAGAGTTGGACTTCAGGGATTTATAAGGTTGTAAGTGTCTTTTTATTCTAGCAAAGTTGCTGCCTCATTTATTTAGGAAAATGTTACTAATACTGTTGACCAAAAGTAGGACTAATGTTTGCTCACATGGTCTCCTATGAACAGTGATTGTGGGCATCCACGATGGACGTTGCGGTGCAGGGACTTGTTTCAACGGCGGCATTTTGAGGTCATGTACATATGAAGATTGGAAATACTGTTGGTGAGGTGGAGCTGATCTGAATGGGATGTGTTTGGGATCATACCAGGTTTCCCTGCTGCTATCTCTGTAGAGACGGGCGAGCGAGACCGCAGTTTCTTGTTCTTGCAGATGCATTCTTGGATAATTTCTTCTGACTATAGTGAATGCCTAATCTTACGGTTATATGAGCAGCATTGTTTTGATGAACTAGGCCGTGTGGTTTTCCACCCCTGTAGCTTGATTGCATTCTTCAAATGTGGCAAAGTAACGAGTTGCATTTTTTATTTGTGGGTTTGTTTGTGTGTGTTGGGGGTTGTATTGCTTGCCTTGCGGTTTACAGAAATTTAGACGGGCGCATGACCTTGTTGGGCGTTGTATTGCTGGGGCTCCTGAAGATTGATAAAGCTGGGGCTGCTAGATTGCACGCCTAGTCTTGTCATTGCCTCGTTATATATTTTGCTGGTGCATAATATAGTGAGATCACCATTGCGCTATACAAAGAATAATGTTTGATGGGTAAGTACAGTTCTGTCATAGATTCGATCTTAGTCGTTCGGGCGCACAAGTACCGCTCTTAGTCGTTCAGGTCCACAAGTATCGATCTTAGTCGTCCAGACCCACAAGTACCGATCTTACTCGTTTGTTCTTACTACTATTGATCTTAGTCGTTCGGGTCCACAAGTATCGATCTTAGTTGTCCGGACCCACAAGTATCGGTCTTACGCGTTCGGTCTTGCTACTATCTTAGTCGTTCGGGTCCACAAGTACAGATCTTAGTCGTTCGGGCCCACAAGTATCGATCTTAGTCGGCTGGACCCACAAGTACCGGTCTTACTCGTTTGGACTCACTAGTATCGATCTTAGTCGTTTAGGCCCACAAGTACTGATCTTAGTTGTTCGGGTCAACAAATATCGATCTTAGTTGTCCGGACCCACAAGTACCGGTCTTACGCGTTCGGTCTTGCTACTATCAGTCGTTCGGGTTCACAAGTACAAATCTTAGTCGTTCGGGCCCACAAGTATCGATCTTAGTCGGCTGGACCCACAAGTACCGGTCTTACTCATTTGGGCTCACTAGTATCGATCTTAGTCCTCTAGACCCACAAGTACCGATCTTAGTCGCCCAGATGACCGTAGTGGTAGTATTGTGTCAAGACACATTACAGTGCTAGTCGAGGGACCAGACGACCTGCTCTGCTAGTTGTGTCGAGATTACTTGTTAAGGTAGTTGTGGGTCCGGATGACCGGTAATGCTAGTTGTCGGCCGAGACAACCCATACTAGTAGTTCTGGGTTCGGACGATCCATAGTGCTAGTAGTGGGATCGGACGACCAATAGTGCTAGTTGTGGGACCGGACGACCCATAGTGGTGCTTGTGGACCCAGACGACCCATACTTGAAGTTCTAAGTTCAGACGATCCATAGTGGTGATTGTGTATCCGGACGACCCATACTTATAGTTCTGGGTTCAAATGACCCATATCTAGTAGTGGGATCGAACAACCCATAGTGCTAGTTGTGTGCCCACAAGTACCACTATGGGTCGGGCCACCAATACCACCTCGTGCCCCTTTACGTCATCCGGACCACCAATACCACTACTAGTCACTCTGGATCGTCCGGGCCAACAAATACCACTACGAATCACTCTGGGTCGTAGGGCCCACACATACCACTACAAATCACTGTGAGTCGTCCGAGGTCAAAAGTACCGCTCTTTGAGTCGTCCTAGCTCACAAGTACCGATCATAGTCGTCTGAGGTCAAAAGTACCGGCCTTAGTCCTCCAGGCACACAAGTACCGTTCTGAGTCGTCCAGGCTTGCAAGTACCGCTATGAGCCGTTCGGGCACACAAGTACGGATCTTACTCGTTCGAGCTCACAAGTACGGATCTTACTCGTTCGAGCTTACAAGTATCGATCTTAGTCGTTCGGGCCCATAAGTATCGATCTTAGTCGTTCAGGTCCACAAATACCAGTTTGAGTTATAGTATCTATTTTAGGTGATTTCCTTTTTTGAGAACTAATTTCAGGTGATATCAAGATCTACTAATTTCATACTTATATATTATGCAGTTTAGCTGCATGTCAGTCGCCTGAAAATGGAATTTGGGTCAGTCAATTTGGTGGAGAAGAAAGCAACAGCCGCAGAGCACTGAGGCAGGTTTGATCTCATCTATCTTAGGGTGCAGGGGGAAGAAGCAGCCTCCTTGTCTATCTTAGGGTGCAGGGGGTGCAGCAGGGGGTAGCATCTCCCCCCTTGTCTATCTTAGGGGTGGGGGTGGTGCAGGTTCGCTGGAGAATTTCATGGGGTTCGTAGATTCAGAGGGATGGCCGGGGGCGGCTACAGCACGGCAGTGGGGAGAGGTTGACGGGAGGGCGGGGCGGCGAGGCTGGCGCGGGAGATTTGATCCCTGTAAACATGCCATAATGCAATTTCTTTTGCTCGATAAACATCATTGGTTCCTAGATTTCTGTCCGGACTCTGAAATTTATTGTACATGACATATGTTCGCAAGAAATGAAAGTAAACTGCATGAAATGGATTGAGCATAATCTGACAGCGTCCATGACATACAATATGAACTGTGAAACTCCCTTCAGTGACATTATAACGTACATTATTTACGCCCCAGCAAGTTGTCACTGGATCAAAAGCGTTCTCCAAGTATTTGAAACAAGAAGTTCAGCCTCTATGCAAACTAGGAACTGATGGATAGTTATCAGCAAAAATATGGACTGCAGATTGAAGAATTGATGGAAGAAGCAGCTGCTGGTTCCTGCTTGCCTGTAATTTTCTCCTCCTTGAAAAACAGAGCATGGTCAGTAAAGCAATTTGAAAAAAAAGGAGAGTTTTGTTTCAAGGAGATTAACAACATGCACTCACCAGATAGGTCATGGCGAAGAATAACAAATTTTCCAAGGAGATGAAGCCTCCACCTCTTAATGCCAACTCATGAAAAATCATACATATCAAGTTTCCTAGTTTAGCTACAGAATACTGATAGGGAAATGCATATGTACAGTAACTTTTTTTAGACAAAGTATAGTAACTGCAATGAAGTACAAATCTAATACCTAAAATCTGTAGATGGGTCTGTTTCTTGCCAACCCATCTCTTTCCATTGTTCAGATGTTATTCCCCAAAGCTCAGTTCCAGGAAAGGAAGCACACCAAAGGGCCTTCAGTTCTTCCTGATAGAGCAAAAAATAAGATGAGAGCTAAATAACTAAGCTTCCAATTGATGAAGTGTCATCTTGTATCAAAGCTTGCAAAAAATAGCACGTCAACTTGATAAAAAAACATGAAAACAACACTACCAAACTTCAGTAACTATGTCAATATTCTGAAGTGTCACCTTGTACTGAAAGATTAGTTGAGGAATTTTTTTTGTAGCAAGAAATAGCAAACACCGACTTCACAACAGAACAAATATGGGATATCAAATTACTAAACTACATTCCATATGAACACTTTGGTAGAAATATTAAGAAAAACTAGTACTGATACAGAGGGTGAGTAAATTTCCACACAGATCAGAGAGAGAGAAACAATGAACTATAGGCATATGTATATGAACTAATAACAAGAAAAAAGGAACAAGATTCACACAAAGGGGAAGGGAAGGGGTGGAGCTGAACCATGCAGGAGGTAATATGGGATCCGATTAGTAACTCCCCCCATACTGCTACATCCATTTACTAGCTGATAAATCCAACAATCTATTTTGTACTATCACATACGTCTTATACCAACATGCTAGTTAGAGCAAGTAGTAGATTTCTGATTTCTAGTACCGTCCATGCTATTAATTTGAAACTGTCACTTTTCAAGAAATCGAGAGTCGCGCTTCACGAAATCAGATCCTAGCTGCTAATCATCTCCCATATTTGTGGCGGTGCTTCACGAAATCAGATCCTAGCTGCTACACTACAACTCTTAGAATTAGAACGTGAAGAAAAAAATCTGATTAATATATTTGACAAGCAGGAGACCAATAATGAGATATATTCGTAGCAGTAACATGTACTTCAAACATTAGCTAGTGGCTGAGTTCGTTGTCTCAAGATCGAGTGCCGACAGAAGGATCCGCAGATCGGCCGTCGCGGCACCGTCGGCACCCACCGTATGAATTGAATCTGATTGGTAATAAGAGTGCAGGAAACAGCAGGGGCTAACGGATGTAATCAACAAATGTAGGGTTGGAGAGACTCGTACGGCACGTTGGCAGGATCAACCTAGGAAGAGTGTCCCCTGGCTAGCGACGGCGGCAGAACCAGTAGACCTTGGATAGCGCCGCGGCGGCGGCAGCGGCGGCGGCGGCTAGCCTGACATCCGTCGCAACCAACGTATTCGTTGACTGCGGAGCACCGGCTCGCCGGACACGGCTGGACGAGTACTTGATACACGGCTGGACGAGTGCTTGATTACGTAGGGTTTGAGAGGAGAGGGCGCCGCCTGATGAACTGCTGCCGATGGGATATGCCGATATGGCCGAGATCTGTCGGGGGAGACACAGAGATTGGGAAGAGGAGATACCTCAGCCATGATTGAGATTTATCCGGGGAAATGACGGATCTACGCTTTTAGAAACTTACTAGTCCCACCTAAATTTTGTAACGGTCCCACCGTTACTTGTACTTTCATGTAATTTAAGTCTCGTAACTTCTCGTAACTCTTATTTTTCCACCGTTAGATTGGAGTGGATGGACGGCTCCTAAAATCGCCAATCACCGTAACAGTTGTATCTTATATTATGCTTTAAAAAAAGGTTTTATATTATACTCCATCCGGTCTTCACTCTACGCCTCCAGCGTCAGCTGCACCCTTGATGCTCTCACCCCCACATTAAGAGTTCTTTTTTTGGAACAATATTAAGAGTTTCTGTGAAGTATTTTTTTTTTGTAAAGACATTATCTGATTTGCTAAGTTACCACTAATTCTGTTAGGGGAAAGTGTCGGGTCCTAATTTGAAGTATAAATGGTTAAATATTACTACATGTTTAGGACTAGCAGAAGCATGTTCGCACGCTATTTTGCATAAGCATGAACTCAAAGCTATTTTGCATGAACCTTAGGACTAACAGAAGCATGTTTGCACGCTATCTAACCTGAGCTCAAAGCTATTTTGCATGGAAGACAATGTTTATGTGGTAAGAACTTCAGGATGGGAATTGGCTGGGCGGCCCGCCGGGTCACTGACCCGACCCAAAAATTCAAGGCCAGTGGGTCATGTGGGTCAGCCTCAAACGAGACTTGGGTCAACAGGGCCGGCACCGGGTGACCCACTGGGTCAGCCGGGTCAGCCCAGCTTATAGTCTTATATCTCATAGCGGCTGCAATCTTCGTCGTGTCGGCGTTGTCATAGGACCCGATTTTGCGACAGTGTATCGTATAATTTTCGGCGAACGCTCGCGTATATGAACAACAAAATTGTCTTAATATGTTTCAGAAAGATGCGCACGTACAAAACCACAAGTAGTCGGCTTGATTTTTTCTATTAACCACGTATTAGAAATCTTATTAGTTCTTACACTAGTCGGATTCAATTAAACCATGCCTAATTTTAACATCTCGTTTATCCACAAGGCAATGTAAAGCAAAAAAATTGGGCGACCCGAAATACCCATTGGGCCAACGAGGCCATTGACTATTCTTTATATGGGTCGACCTGTGGCCTCTCAAATTGGCCTTGGGGCCACAGCGCCGGTCCAAGGCCAGGTTCGGGTCGGCCCATTCCCATCCTGAGTAAGAACCCATAGACTCCATGTTTATACTGATTTCAGGTCACAAATTTGTACATTTTTGCACTGATTCTTCACGATTCCTTGGAGCCTGTTCGGTAATCCACCAACTCCACGAAATCCTGCGCTCCGGCTCCTCCAAGCAAGTTCCCACTCCTCCATCGATGGTGAGGGCGAGAAAACTGTTCGGCTTGTTCGCTCCGCTCCGGTTCATGAGATGGGCTGAAAGCCCAATCTGGCCTGTGGCCCATACTGAGGGGAGGTGGTAGGATAGAAAAGGCACGAGAGAAATAACGCGAACGAACCGGTACGCCACTTATCGGTGGCAGCCTGCCATAAATTTGATGAACTCCGTTTCCAGGATCTGCGGAGCACCTCATTCATCGCTCTGTGATTTCCAACTGCAGATCACTCCGCTCCGCTTTGTTGACTCCAGGGAGTTGCAGTGTTCAGGTCGGCTCCGCCTGCTCTGGGAGCGGAGTCGTGGAGCGGAGGGACTCTAAACAGTCTCTTGATACAATTCAGTCTGTCTGATCATGGTAAGCCACTTATTTAGCTTCAACCTGACATACCCTTTTCTTGAGCTACCCATTTGTAAGCTGCGCTGCATTTCACGAAGTTCTTCATTTCTCAGGGTGATACCAAACTTGCATCAATTTGTTATGGATCCACTCTGTGAGATGTCTATCTGATGATGGTAGATAGTGTTTGTCCGTTCATGCCATGACTTTTTAGAAGTGCCATGCTTTTTTTTTGACAGCAATAAACCTTTATTTCTCAAATGATAGACAGATCGTTTACAATAGCGTGAGAAATAAAATCAGGGATGTAATCTTCCCATAGATGAGAGGATCTACTATGAGATGAATGTTTTGCTAAGAGATCAGCAACCTCATTCGCTTCCCTAAAGCAATGAAGATATGAAACTGCTGTAAAATCGGTGCATATCTGCTTGCCTTCCAATACCACCGCTGCATCAGTACCAGTGTATGTCTCCTGTTGATTGAAAGCCTGCACAGCATTTAAGTTATCTGACTCCAATATGAGAGAGTTGCAACCAATGTGTTGCGCTAACCAAGCCCCATTCCCGACGGCTTGTATTTCCGCTGATTCGGCGGTGATCACATGTGGCAGAAACCACGCTGCCGCAGCTATGAACTCTCCTCTGTCATCCCGAGCAATCGCTCCCGCTGCTCCTGACATTGTTTCCGCGCTGAACGAGGCATCAACATTGACCTTCACCCATCCTCTAGTGGGTTTCCTCCACATCTGATTTCGCTTCCTAACTGGGTGATTAGATTTTGATGCTCGAAGAAAGTTTGTACATAATACCTTTATAGTAGTAGCTGTACGATCCGGAGACAGTATGCTTTCTCCCTTAACTAGCTGACGCCGCTGCCACCAAATATACCACGCTGCAACTGCAAATAATTCAGCTTTTGGTAGTCCGTCCGCACTATCTTGGGCTCTTTCTAATATTTCCAGGGTGACCGATCCCGACCGGTCTTCGGCAACAGCTCTCTTAATCTCTTCTGCTAATCCAAGCTCAACCCAAATTTTCGTCGCTCGCTGGCAGCTAAATAGACAATGTTGGATATCCTCCACCCCAACCTTGCATACTGGACACTGTGCGGACGTGGGAATATGGCGCCCAGCAAGGATGCCAAAGCAGGGCAGTACACCTTTTAGGCATTTCCAAACAAAGTGTTTTACCTTCCCAGGGATAGCAAGACTCCAAATTGATTTCCAAATAGGATTTATACTGATACTCCCCTGCCCGTCCGGATGTTGCCATTGGCGTCCAAATTGGTGCTCGAACTCCACATGATATGCAGTCCTCACTGTAAATGTCCCTGAGCGAGTAGCGTTCCATGCGACGAAGTCATCCATCACCTCTACCCGTAGGGGTATAAGAAGTATTCGTTGAACATCAACCGTCGAGAAAACAAGGCGTAGAAGGTCCTCATCCCACTGTCCAGAATGGGGATTGATCAAATCCTCTACTCTGTCGATCATAGTAGCTCCTCTAGGGGTTATAACTTTCCTCGTTTCGCTTGTAGGTATCCAAGGGTCCTGCCAGATGTTAATCTTAGAGCCCGTTCCCACTCGCCATATGCAGCCCCTTTTGAAAGTTTGGATGCCTGCTACAATACTTTGCCAGGTGTAATAGAGGAACCCTTCTTCGGACCTGCACTTAGAATGTCTCCATTGGGATAGTACTTGGCACTAAGAACACGTGCACAAAGAGAGTCAGGGTTCTGGAGTAGGCGCCAACACTGTTTTGCTAACATAGCAAGGTTGAAACTGTGAAGGTCTCTAAATCCCATACCCCCCTTCCTCTTCGGAACACACATCTTCCACCACGTATACCAATGCATCTTTTTTCCCTCTTCGGAATCTCCCCACCAAAATCCTGCAATTTCATCAGTGATAGATTTGCATATACCTTTTGGTAATTTAAATACAGACATAGCATATGACGGAATAGCCTGTGCCACTGATTTCAACAATATCTCCTTCCCTTGCACATATAGGAATTTTTCTTTCCAACCCTTCAGACGTTGGCAGATCCTGCCAATCAAGTGTTGGAAGCAGTCACTACGATCTACACCAACCATTGTTGGTAACCCAAGGTACTTGTCAGAGAGAGCCTCAGTCAAAATATCAAGCACCCTGCATACATCTTCTCTGACACTGACATTAGTATTTGGGCTAAAGTAAATACTAGATTTTGCTGTACTCACCCTTTGTCTAGAACTACTGCAGTAGGTGTCCAGCACTCTTTTCAGAGTAGTAGCATTATGAAGATCAGCTCTCATCAAGATCAACGAGTCATCAGCAAATAAAAGATGGGATATAGATGGCGCATTCCTGCATACCAGTATACCCTCAATACCACCAACCTCCTCCTCATGAGCAAGTAAGCTAGAGAGACCCTCAGAACAGAGCAAGAAAAGATAAGGGGACAAGGGATCCCCCTGCCGCAAGCCTCTGGTGGGAACGAATTCATCAGTTTCCGTGTCATTAAATCTCACTCTATAGCTGACAGAAGATACACATTCCATTATCAACTCCACCCACCTTGGGTCAAAACCCAACTTGATCATCATCTGTTCTAGAAAGCCCCATTCAACCCGATCGTATGCCTTCAGCATATCCAACTTGACAGCACAATATCCATTAGACCCATGTGACTTTTTCTTAATCGCATGGAAGCATTCATATGCAACCAGCACATTGTCTGTAATCAACCTGCCTGGCACAAAGGCACTCTGTGTTGGTGAGATCACTTCAGGTAAGATCTTTTTCAATCTGTTCGCTAGCATTTTGGAGATGATTTTATAAACGACATTACAAAGACTGATAGGCCTATACTGAGTGATTACCTCTGGATTTTCTACCTTAGGGATCAGAACAATATTGGTTTGATTCCACCCAATCGGCACCTTCTTATTGTTTACAGCAGCTAGAACTTCATCAGTTAAGTCATCTCCAAGAATGTGCCAAAATCTTTTAAAGAAGATTGCATGCAGACCATCAGGCCCTGGAGCCTTCATGTCCCCTATCTGGAACAACGCCTTCTTTACCTCTTCTCTGGAGTATGGCGCGACCAAGATCCTATTCATCTCATTTGTAACCCGCGGTTGTACAGCATGCAACTGTAGGAGATATGCCCTAGAGGCAATAATAAATGTTATTGATTATCTCCCTGTTCATAATTATGTTTATGTTCCATGCTATAACTGCAATGATTCTCGAGTCTACAAATAAAACGAGGCTTGGAGGGAAACTCATGTGCACGTGTGGGATAATAAACGGTAAAATGTATTCCTAGTCAAGCCTCTATGACTGGCTCAAGTATTGCATGATGATCCTGTTTTCCTGATCATGGGCATGACTATGCCGGCAATTTTGAGGGCACAATTGTTGGTAGAACACTTGTGTTGAATCGACCCAAATTGATGTTATGCTATGAGATACATTCGTCATAAGTTAATGGTTAATAACACAGGAAGTTAATGTTTGCATAAATCCTTAGACCATGAGAGTATCGAGTTTCTTCATGCTTGCTTCATGAACTTTGGGGTTTGTTAAACGTCATCCGTAAATGGGTGGCTATTACGGCGGCTTACGGGTTCATGGAAAAGTATGTCAAGTAACTTGATAGCTCAAGATTGGGATTTGCTCCTCCGACGATGGAGAGATATCTCTGGGCCCTCTCGGTGTTACGGTATCCATCATCGTCTGGCCAGACACAGGGTGATTTGATCACAGGGATGCCGGAACACGGGAACGAGAAAAGAGAACAATACCGGCAACGAGGTAACTGGCATAGTGGACAAGGTGTTGATCCACGGGGATGCCAACATGTCTCACCTCGGGTATTTGTAACATATCGCGAAGCAACAGGAATAGCACACGGCAACTGGAGGTTCACTCGAATATTCATTCGTGTGGGTATAGGGATCAATATGGGTGTCCACGGCTCCGATGTTGATCATTGATCGGAAGGGGTTCCGGGTCATGTCTATGCTTCACCGAACCTATAGGGTCACACGCTTAAGGGTCATCTATCTGCTGAATACTAGACAGGGAGTCTGAGAGAAAATCACCGAAAAAGTTTCGGACGCCGGAAAAGTTTCGGACAGCGGAAAAGTTCCGCGGAGAGGTCACCGGATGAGTTCCGGTGAAACTGAAAAGTTGTTTCAGAGGATACCATAAAGTCAAATTGGTTTTGGCACATGCCTGATAATTCTTGGAGGGTGCCAGAATCATTCTGGAAACTTTCTGGAATTTTCCGGGATGAAAACCGGAAATGTTCCGGAGCTGCCGAAATCGCTTCAGATGCTTTTCGCAGATGAAATCACTAAACCGGAATTGTTCCGGCTCGCGTTGAAAATTATTTTGGTGGGTACTAGAATTGTTCTAAGCCCACATGAATATTTTCAGTTCGATCAGACGCTGAAAAATGTCGTCGTGAATAGTGAAAGTGCTTTTTGGGATATTTTTGGAAAGCCACATTTTGGGGCTTTGCTCCAAAAGATCTTGGGGATGACATGGATGGATAGGGGCCAATTTTGGGGCCCCACATGAGGGTGTGGCCGGCCACATGGTGGACTCCTTCATGGAGTCCCCCTTGTTCCTTGGTTTCACCTTTTAGGTCCTTGGGAAGGACTCCTTTCCATGTGGGTTTTGGGTTTTCTTGTAAAACCACCCTACCCCTTGGGTTTCCTATAAATAGGAGGTGTGTGGGCTGCCATAAGACACACTCTTGCTCTCATACACAAAGCCATGCATGATCTAGCATTCTTCTCTCCCTCCCAGCGAAATAGTTTCGTAGAGCCGAAAGGCTGTCTGGGTTCCGGCAGGAACTAGTTCTGGACGGCGAAGCCCTGCTGGATAGATGATACCGTATGTGTGCAACTCTGTAGAGAGATCGTAGTTTCGGTCTTAGTTCGAGAGTGCCTCCCGAAGGGCTGTCCGTGTGACCGTCCGAGTTTCGGAGGTCCTCCCGAAGGGCTGTCCGCGACACCGTCCGGGGGACTGTGCGACCGCCTCCCGGAGGGCTGTCCGCGGGGCAGATGAGGGTATACATCCTCGCGGTTGGGAGGTTGTAAAATCCTAGCTGCGGGGATCTGCACCGCCGTTCGTCATCCACTCTACTTCCGCTGCGCTACGAGTCGGTAACGAAAATGATCAAACCTTGTATGCAGTCTCCATAGTGGTCCTGGGCTGGTGCGTAGGTCGGAAATTTTTTGTTTTCTGCTGCGTTACCCAACAGCAACAGGTTCTGGTCCGTGATAGGCAAATCAGAACAATTTGTTTTTTGTTTTTTTAGAAAATCTAGAACAATTTGCTAGGGTGGGGCAGAGCTGAGTTGGGGTGGGCCTGTTCATTTTTCTATTGCTGATATATGGGCTGGGCCAAAAATCATAGGGTGGGGCGTGGCCCCTACATCCCGCTGGATCCACCACTGCTTAGTTGCAAATTCTTGTATTTTTTTGAGTTAGTTGCATATTCTTGTTATATCATTTACGTGGAAAGTGCTCCGTACTTGGTTTCCTAAATTTACGTGTAAACATTTTTCTGATGACGAATGCTCAAATATTGAAAGTACCGAACTGCTGAAGAGATACAACCATGGGCCTCCTTGTTGCTTCAGTGTTTAAATTTTACACTTGCAGAGGCCTAGGGAGCAGCTCGCTGCACTGTTATGTAGACGAATTGTTTTTGAACCGTGCATCATGTTTAAAGCATCCTAAGTATGTGCTTCTGTATGCAGCTCTTCTTCGAAATATAAAACAAAATAAGATCACAACTCACCTATATTTGAGCCCAATCATGTTTGGAGTTCGTGTCAAATCATCCCAAGCATGTAAAACAGTATCCGCATTCCCTTTATGTTGTTCCTTCCGTTACCTGCTAAATGAAATCTGCCTAAAAGCTCGAAAATCCTTTTGGACCACTGGGACACACATCATCTGGTCTTTTTCTTTAATTATCTTTAGCTTGTGCTTTACCTTTCTGGGGATCCATAATTCTGTGTATCTTCTTTCTTTTGGAGAAGCAGTTGAGATGTTGGACTCAGACTAATGCATTGCATGTTCTGCGTGCTTAAACCGGGCTCCGAAAGCACCTTGGCCGGTTATCTTATCTGATTGCTACTTGCTTACCATGGACCACGATGCACATCACATGATAGCTTGGGAAGTCCTCTAAATGCAGAGCAGATACACACACCCATCCACGGCAGAACGAGCCTGAAGGATGATCAAACTGATGGGGTCTTATTACTTGTTATCTTGCTGCATTTGGAGAACTCTCATCGTAGGGGCGTGAGGAGCTAAGGATCAGCTAGGTCGCCTCTAACTTAATTTTGAAGGGAACGAGAGTCTCATCCTGTTGTCCTCTATACCTAGAAGAATTCTTGGCTGCATCCTTGGGTCGAAGTCAGATTTCCTAGGTCTACTTGACTATTATTACTACTATCCGTCAAGCAGTGCCTATAGTTTGGCATTGACATTACGTCGGTCAACCGTGATATTGTCAACCTTTAACTTGTTCACATTTGATGATGACCATGATTCCTTGCAGGCCTGTAGACCGAGACATGGGCTATTCGGACTGACTTCCGGCTGTTACTGCGGCGGTTTCAGACTGATATCGATGGTTCCCTTTGTTCTTGACTCTATATTTTTCATGACTTGTAGTATTGTTTGACTGCACCCGTATTCCGGCCAAGTCTTTGTTGCGTGCAACATTAAGCTGTTTGCCAGCAAGCGCCTCGCTTGCTGCAGGGTAGCCATTTGGTACAGCATGGTCGTCTTCTTTCTTTACGAGAAGCATGGTCTTGTTTCGAGAATTTTTGTATTGATGAAGCTGAAAACAATTACAACAAGGTTTATGCACCATATCACGACGACTACAAGCATTGAAACGAGCCGAAGCCGAACAAACCTTATTGCAGATGACAGCCGAGAAGTCGTCATGCTCCGATGACATTGGAGGAAAAGAGGCTAGGCTCGGGCAACGACAAGCTGGGTTTATAACATTGGAAATTAGAGAGTATTCAGTTTCAGTGTTAGGCATTTGGTCAGTTTCCGTGGCAGTTGTCTTGGTTAGTCCTGTCGGTGAAAAGTGAGAGAGTTTGCTCTTGGTTTTTCAGTACTCTTATTAGCGATGCAGTGCAAGAACTGGCCCATAATATTCCGCGCGAGCGTTCAGATTCGACAGGGCGGCTGCTCCGTCAAGCATCGTCACCTGCTTCTGCTTTGACTCGGACCCTGTAACTGTAATGCAGCCAGCCTGTGGTTTCGACGTACGAACCCGGCGAAGTAATATGCAAAGGTTCCGAAGTCTCGACGACTGTCCATCGATCTAACCTGAGCTTGGTCCAATCTTCTAGAGCGACGTACGAACTTTCTGTATCGCATCATAATCTTGGAATGGAAGCAGTCCTCTCCTCACGTGCACATCGAGGCTTGATCCCGCATCGGAAGCGAAAATGGGGGTTCCACCTTCTTCCGGCCGGATTTAGGAGATCCTGAAAGGGCCAGATGGGAACGCCTGAACCCCACAACACTGTGGATCGCGCGCGCTGTGGCTGGATGCACGGGCCACGCGCGAGGAGGAAAAAAAGCCCACCTCCGTCGCGTCGGCGCCGCGCGCTCCTCCGACCACCTCCGTCCAGATCGAAACGGGCCGAAATGTCACTTTTGCTCGGCCGGTGGTCGCGCATGGCTGTGCTGTCTTCTAGTCCCTGGAAACGCGACACCTTGACTAACATGGACGATGATACGATAGCCGGCGGGTTGTTGTTCCCTTTTGCTACTTTGACTGAGGGTCCGGAGCAAAGTGGGTAGTATACTAGTAGCATGGATGGATTATTCCCCACGGCTGTTAACTGCTCCGTGCGAACTTTATAAAACGTTCTACTTTTAGTCCAAAACAGGGTATAAGCTTCATTGCTGGTCGCCTATAGGTCTCGTCTTGAGTTGTTCCGTGCAGGTTTCCTACTACCGCGGGTTTAACGTTCTTCTAGTGTTGTTGTCATCCGTGACATCATCACCAACTAGGCGCTAGACTAACGAAATGCCGGCTTATTGGTCTTCCGTTAAAAATTCCTCAGTGTTACTCCATTTACTGTAGCCCTAACAAAAGATTCTTCTACATGGATGCTTATAGAGTAAGAATATGGCCACGCCATCAAAGGTGGGCATACGAGTCGCCTCATGTATTGAAAACCACCTATCCTATAGTTCCGAACATCCCATCCCCCCCTCACACACACACACACACACACACACAAAGACCACCTTCGTGCAAGTGCCCCTAAGGAGCAGTGCCTTGGAGCTGCAGTCGTCGTTGTTGAACCCTTGAGTCGATCCAAAGTGCATGAAACCATATGTTACCATCGCGAACGCCGGACGAGAAAACCTGATCTCGCCGCCCTAGGAGACGGCGGGAATCTACCCCAAAGCTCCGTGACTCCATCGAATCTATCCCGATGAACGAACTCGAGGAGGATCGAAACTCGAAAGACCAGCTCAAAGGTGAGACGCCGCCATCCGCTTGAACGCCGCCCCTGCGAGACAAAAAGACCCTAATTTAAACTAGTCCCTCCGGCCCATATTACTTCTCGCTCAAATGAATGTATCTAGCACTGAAATACGTTTAGATACATTCGTTTGAGCGACAAATAATATGGATCGAAGGGAGTACTTTTTTTAAGCAAGGACCATAGAACAAAGAACAATTGTTCTACGGCATTTTCAATATATATAAAACCAATATGTAAATTACAAAGATATCAAATAAAAAGAGAAAAAACCAAGGGTTTAACCAACGCCAGTTCCGGGAAACATAATACTAGCAGATATGGTATTTGGAAAATAAATAGTGGACGCATAGAAACGCAGTCGTTCGTCCTAGGAGAATGGAGCGTTCGTGCAGGCCTTGGTCTCCTTCTCCGGCAATGCCCCTGTCGTCTCGTTGCTCTTTAAGGCGGGCGATCGGTCC
Organism: Elymus sibiricus; assembly: GCA_039707655.1. Lineage (NCBI taxonomy): Eukaryota > Viridiplantae > Streptophyta > Magnoliopsida > Poales > Poaceae > Elymus > Elymus sibiricus. The sequence goes on from CM077666.1 coordinate 337,854,780, forward strand.
ACGTCGAAGCCATCTCTCGGTCGTCCCGCGGTCCCGCTCGTCCACCGATCTCGCAAACGCAGCCACGTCGCCCCTTAATCCCCCCGCGCCGCGTGCAAGGGCAACCACCGGTCCCGATTGACCGACCGATCGGCCGTCCCCGTGCCCGTGCGCGTGCATGCATCCACCATCGACCTGTGAATCGTCCTCGCCCATCACTGAGCATGCCGGCCGTACCGCGCGCGCATACGTACGTAGTACGTCTCCAGGCCGATCGCCGCAGTTATGATCGGTCGAATATATCCCCGTCCCCCGGTCCATCGGACATGCAACTCGCCGTTGCCCGTTTGCCACACCTCCTGTCAGCGTCATCCGCGTCGGATCAGTGACTTGGGGTGGTAGATGTACATGCATGCATGCTTGCGCGCGGCGACGGAGCGGCCGCTGCTCTCTTCTTCTTGACGCGGTCGTGCGCCGGGCGAAAGTGGAGGCCGGGGGCGACGCCGACGCGTACCAACGCCGCGAAAGCGGCCGGCCGGGGCTGGAGCTAGCCTGGCCAAGCCAGGCGCGGCCGCACAAAAGGTCGCTCGCGCCGTACGTGTGCGGTGCTGCTGACCTCGTCGGTATGGCTATGGCTAGTGGCCGTCCGCGTCCACGTCTAGCTAGCGCGATCGACCCAGCAAGGACGGGTGGGTGGTTTTGGTTGTCAAACCCCTTGCAGTTCCTTGCTGCTACTACGGGTCTTTGGTTGGTCATTTTTGTTTTTGCGAGGGTCATTTTGTTAGCATGACTAATCCCTGCTTAAGGTTAAGGGAAATAGAGCCAATATGCATGGCTAGCTTGCCCAATACTCTAAAAGCTTGTGACCACTAAACAAACAGCCTCTCATTTTACGTAGCTACAGGACATTCCTGGATATTTTCTCAGTTCCAAGTGCAATGTCTATAAAAAATGTTGGTGCATCTACAACACAAAAAGACACTACGAAAAGAGATTTTATGGTAGATCTAACAAAACTAAATTAATGATACATATGTTGTTATATTTCCAAATTTTAGTCAAACTTATAAGTTTTGAAGTGGATGGCCCACATCACAATCCCAACTCCCAAGTGCCGTGTAGCTAGTGTGAGAAACCAAATGATTCTTTCATCCATGGAAAAAAGATCACAAGCCTAGGTTTGACTAATAATTTGCTCTCCGTCCCTCGCAAGCTCATGGAGATCGAACTACGGCCAACGTAAGGGCATCTTCAACGCCGACCCGCAAATTTCCTCCCGCATTCGTCCGCAGACAGTGGGATCAGTCCGCAGACACTGATGCCGGAGGCCGCCATCCAACATTGCCCGCATACATTTCAACCATTGTTTGAACTAACCGGATGAAATTCATGCAAACACGGCAGATTTCATATAAACAGGACGAAATTCATTACATTTTCGACATTTTTTTAAACTAAAAACGATATCTGGCTAAGATAAAACTAGTCTATGGCTGGCGCCGGCAGATATCCATACCGACGACATGGATACCCTTGACTAGTCTACGGCCGGCTGCGGCGGATCTCCATTTCTTCCCCATGTCCGACAGCTGTGAACCCTAGAGGTATATGCTTCAGCGCAAAGGGCGGCTCGCTTCCCCACTGCTCATCGGAGTGGAACCGCCGGCGGATGCTTTAGCTAGAGGGGAAGGGGGCCCTACGATGCACGGATCAGGGTTGGTTTTTGGGTAGGGTGGCGACGGTGGCCTGCGACCAGGTAAGACACCGGATGTGTACGCCAGCGTCGCCTCGGTGGTGGCCTTCATGGGACCCAAGCGGCGGCGGCCTCCCATGTTCTACTTCTCCTCGATGATGGCGGCGAGCGCGGACGTGCGGGCCACCGCCTCATCGATATCCGCGTAGCCGGCTTCTTTCTCTGCCGGCAGGGCGCGGTTACGCGCGCGTTGACGGCGGATGGCGCGGTACGACGTGGCGTCGTCCACGGCAACCACGATGCCTGTGCCACCGAGCTCTCCCCCCTCCCCCCCCCCCCCCCCCCCCCGTGCCGCGGCCTGGAGCAACTCGCCACTCCTCGACGAGCTGAACCACGCGCCGCTGGCCTGCAGCGGCCTGGAGCATCGATGGAGGTGGAACAGATAGTTGCGTGGCTCGTGACCGGCGGGCTCGACGGGCCACCCAGCCGGCTTTTATATGTCGGAGAACCTTCCTGCTCGCCGGATGCCATGGAGATAATTGCTCAAGAAGGAAATGGGGAGCGGAGGTGTGGTGCGGTTCTTGCCCGGCGTTTGGCATCGTTTAAATAGCGGGCGGACGCGAGGAGCCAACCGGCTTTGTGTTTAATGCTGGCCGGCTCGCGAATGGACGTGCGGCCGGAGTAGGTTTCTCGGCACACGCGCGGCTTTAATGGAGGAAGGCGGGCAGTCTGCAGCCGTTTGAATGTGGCAAGGATGCGTGTTCAGCCAGGCGTGCAGCGGGCGGCCCCTCGGCCGGCGTGCCGCTTCAATGATGGAGGCAGTGAGAGGTCGCGTCCGCTCTGGGCCGACTTCAATGTGAAGCGGTCGCTCTACAGAGGCATGAATGCGGGCAGCTGGCGCCGGACGGGAACTCGCGCGGGCGAGAGAGGAGGGTTTCGGGTAAGCCAGGGTGGTCAGAAGCGGGCGTGGGTGCTGTCCGGACGCCCGTAAAGCCCTCCACGTTTGTCTCCAATTTGCGAGAGAAAGTGCGTCCGGACCGTGCCGCGGATGGATACAGGACAGCGTTGGATGGCTTCCGTGGTCCGGACCACGTGATCTGGACGTACGCGGGCGGTTTGAAGATCCACGTTGAAGATGCCCTAAGCACGCTGAAATGATTGACTATAGACTTACGATCATTTCCACCTCCGCCCATCAATTGTAGTCTGTGACTAGAGAGTAAAGGTGTGAGATCTGCACCTGTTCAATAGGGCTCTATCACAATTGTACAAGCCCTGCCCTTGGTCAGTCCAGTTGGTCCTTTGCTAGCTCCTCCAATCCCATGAAACTGCCACTTGATTGACCATTGGGCTCCTTGATGATATCCAGCTAGATGTGGGCAGCTCATGGGACTGAATTAGAGTATGTACGTACATATCAGCCCCATTATATATGGCATCAGCCATGAGGACTCCACACAGGGCAGGTGACCGCGCACAGTACTGCAGGCTTCCACAATACAATACTCCAAAAACCTTCTGTATCTGTATGAACAAGCTAGTTGGCGTGGATGGTGATATTTTTAGGGACCTTGACTCCGCCGTATGATTTGCTGAGCTCTTGGTAGTCATGCCTCTTCTTTTTCAATAGAAGGTCGGAGACGATAGGGATGAAGAAGCTAGTTGGCGATTTCGTGCATGCGCCACTCGTTCCGCCTAATTTATGTTGGTCAGTGATGCAAGCGGGAGAGCGCAAAAGCTATGTATAGTATATGTTCTCGGGAGAGCGCAAAAGCTATGTGTGTCGCTGTCCTAGCAAATGACAAAAGTAAAACTAAATTTGTTTGGCTTTCCCGCTACAGCGTGAGCCAGGTCATGTGGTAGTGTTTATATACTCCCTCCGTCTGAAAATACTTGTCATAGAAATGGATTAGTGAAAATATTTGTCAGAGAAATGGATTAGTAGTAGTGTTTCTGAAAGGGTTCCGAGCTCAAATGCTCCCTTATGAATAGTAAAATCGAAAAGAATAGTAAAAAAATCAAAAAAATCTGAATTTTTTTTGTGGTAAACGTTGACAAATGTTTTGTATGCTTCGATTTTTTTTTGCCACGCCTTCCACGAATGTCATTTTGGGCTGAAATTTTGCAAACATACAAAATATTTGTCAAAGCTTACCACAAAAAATTTCCAGATTTTTTTGATTTTTTTTGATTTACTGTTCATAAGGAAGCATTTGAGCTCGGGTGCAGATACTCCATGTCCCATTCCGATACAGTACACAAGGGACATGTTTGGTTATCTGCATGTATTTTGACCTTCGTGCATCCCTGCCTCATTAGAGTCTGGCTAAGATGATACATGCAAAAATCATTTCATGTTCCACACTTAATATGGTTGTAGATGATACATGCAAAAATCAATTTTTTTTTTCAAAAAGGAGGATTACTCCTGGCCTCTCCATCAAAATGATGCATGCAACCATCTTTACTAAATTATCCAACGGTCTGAAAAAGCAGATACATGGATCGACCCAAAGCCACCTTCCTGGCGACCTCAACCGCTACAGATACAAGTCTGATGGAGTGCACTGGCGCATCCACGCACGCCATCTAATCCGGTGCACCAGGCTGCCCACGGCGAGCCGAGAGGACCAACCGGTCTAGCAGACCCTCAGCGCGCACCGCATGCGCACGCTGTAGAATCCGCCGCCGCCATCTTCCGCCGTCCCATCTTCAGGAGAGATCAATGCATAGGCCTTGCCAGGCCCAACTGACGTCGACGCCACCATGACGCCAGATAACGCCACCACCCTACGCGCATCCATCAACACACGTCCAACGCCGGGACCCCGTTGCGCCACGCCGCCGAGACCCGTCGTCACCGACGTGGTAGATGCCACACCTCACCACCTCATTGCCCCTCCAGTCAGCACCTGCTCCAAGAAAATGCCCCCAGAAGGGAAAACATCACTGAAGGCTCCGTCATTGTCTGATCCGGGAGACCCAGATCTAGGGTTTCCCCCGGAGCAGCCCGGGCGAGGTGACGCAGACCGCAGTGACGATGCCTCAACAAGGAAATGACGTCAACGACACCGCCATCATCCGCCAAGACCGAAGTCGACGCAATTTCACCGGTGGTCGTACCACCCCGACCCGCAGCTGACTGGAACAGCTCGGTGCCACGCCGAGACGACGTAAGCAACCACAGAAACTCCGAGGACCGCCACTGTGCCGTCACCATGGCCTGAGCACAGCCCCCGGCCACCATCGCCCATAGGACAGTACCAGCCGCTGGTCCGTGCCATCCGCAGCCCGCGCCGCCAGGTGCCATCTTACAGCGGATCTGGGCCAGGTCACCGCCGCCACCAACACCCGACGCGCACCTCTTCCAAAGGCCAGTCGCACAACCCTCCACCAGAAGCAGAGTCACGCCGCCGCCACCCTCGTGCAGCCCTCCACACGCCGCCACAACAGCCAGCACGGCCGTTGTTGCTTGTGAGTTGCGTTGGGATTTTCCTCGAAGAAGAAGGGTGAAGCAATATAGTAGTGGATAAGTATTTCCCTCAGTAGAGAACCAAGGTTATCGAACCAATAAAAGAACCACGTAAACACTCCTTACCAGTACCTGCACACACAAGAGCAAATACTTGCACCCAACGCTGGCAAGAGAGTTCTCAATCCCCTTGAACGCGTTAATTGCAAGGATCAAATCTGATACTGGTAGATACATAAATTGCAAAGTGAAATAAAAGAAAGAAAATTGCAGCAAGGTGATTTTGGTTTTAGTAATATGATTAAAGTAGACCCGGGGGCCATAGTTTTCACTAGAGGCATCTCTCTCATAAGAATAGCATACGGTGGGTAGACAAATTACAGTTGGGCAATTGATAGAAAAGCGCATAGTTATGACGATATTCATGGCATGATCATGTATATAGGCATTACGTCCGTGACAAGTAGACCGAAACGATTCTGCATCTACTATTATTACTCCACCAATCGACTGCTATCTAGCATGCATCTATGGTATTAAGTTCATGACAAACAGAGTAACGCTTTAAGCAAGATGACATAATGTAGATAGAATAAAACCAATCAATATGATTAAATCCGGTCGTTTTATCCTTAGTAGCAACAATACAATACGTGCCTCGCTACCCCTATTGTCACTGGGTGAGGACACCGCAAGATTGAACCCACTACTATGCACCACTTCCACTGAAGATCGATAGATCAACTTGGCCAAAGAAAACCCAAAGATCGGAAAGCATTACATAGCTATAACAATCATACATAATAAAGTTCAGAAAAGACTCAATACTTTCAATGAATAATCCGATCATAAACCCACAATTCATCGGATCCCAACAAACACATCGCAAAAGAAGATTACATCGAATCGATCTCCAAAGAGAACATTGTATTGAAGATCAAACAGAGAGATAAAGTCATCTAGCTAATCACTATGGACCCGCAGATCTGTGGTGAACTACTCACACATCATCGGAAGGGCAGCAAGGTTGATGTAGAAGCCCTCCGTGATCGATTCCCCCTCCGGCAGATTACCGGAAAAGGCCTCCAGATAGGATCGCAGAAGAACAGAGACTTGCGGCAGTGGAAAAAATGTTTCGGGTGGCTCTCTGGGGATTTTGGAATATTTGGGAATTTATAGCGCTGGAATTAGGTCAGACGGAGCCACGAGGGGCCCACAAGGCATCAGGTCGCGCCTACCCACCAGGGCGCGCCTTGTTGCCTTGCCGTCTCCTCGTAGGTCTTCTGGTCCTCCCCCGAAGCTTCTAGGGTCTCTTATGTTCAGAAAAAATCGTCAAAATTTTTCGTAGTGTTTGGACTCCGTTTGGTATAGATTTTCTGTAAAACCAGAAACAAGCAGAAAATAGCAACTGGCACTAGGCACTGAGTTTCATATAAAGTATCTAAGAGTGATAATATAATAGCATGAAATAATAAAAAATTATAGATACGTTGGAGACGTATTAGCATCCCCAAGCTTAATTCCTGCTCGTCCTCGAGTAGGTAAATAATAAAACAAAATATTTTTTTATGTTGAATGCTACCTAGCATGTTTATCATGTAAGCTTCTTACGGTATAAATATTGAGAAATGATGAAGTAATTAATATCAACATAATAATATCCATGAATATAAGAACATACTCATTACTTTTCAAAATATACGATGCTCAACGAATGTTATCCGTACTCATTGAATTATATAAGCATGGCATGACTCTGCCTTCACCGCATAAATATAAATCATGAGCACCCCGGTGTCAAACCAAGCAATAGTATCATACTTTTTCACGCGCTTCAGCATTTTCAACTCCACTCAATACATGAGCGTGAGTCATGGACAAAGCACTACGGTGGAATAGAATGCAGTGGTAGAGATCAAAAGGAAGAAAGTCTCGCATCAACTCGGCGGATCAATAGGCAATGGAGAGGCCTATCAATCGATATCAATGCGAGGAGTAGGGATTGCCATGCAACGGATGCACTAGAGTTATAAGTGTATGAAAGCTCAATGAAAACTAAGTGGGTGTGCATCCAACTTGCTTGCTCATGAAGACCTCGGGAATTTGAGGAAGCCCGTCATCGGAATATACAAGCCAGGTTCTATAATGAAAAATTCTCACTAGTATATGAAAGTGATAACTCAGGAGGCTCTCTATATGAAGAACATGTGGTGCTACTCTGAAGCACAAGTGTGGTAAAAAGATAGTATCATTGTCCCTTCTCTCTTTTTCTCTCATTTTTTTGTTGTTGTTGGGCTCTTTTGGCCTCTTAGTTTTAGAACAATCGCATGGACCTCATCCCCTCATTTTGGAGGACTCATTAGTCTCCATCATTATTTTCCTCACTGGGACAATGCTCTAATAATGATGATCATCACACTTTTATTTACTTACAACTCGATAAGACTGAAACAATATGACTCTATATGAATGCCTCTGGCAGTGTACCAGGATGTGCAATGATCTAGCGTAACATGTATTACAATGATGAACGGTGGCTTTGCCACAGATATCATGTCAGCTCTATATGATCATGCAAAGTAATATGATGATGAACACACATGTCATAAGACGGAACGATGGAAGTTGCATGGCAGTATATCTTGGAATGGCTATGGAAATGCCATGATAGGTAGGTATGGTGGCTGTTTTGAGGAAGATATAAGGAGGCTCATGCGTGATAGAGCGTATCATATCACGGGGTTTGGATGCACCGGCGAAGTTTGCACCGACTCTCGAGGTGAGAAAGGGCAATGCACGGCACCGAAGAGGCTAGCAATATGTGGAAAGGTGGGAGTGCTATATTTGTCCATGAACTCACATTAGTCATAAAGAACTCATATACTTATTGTGAAAGTTTTATTTGCCCTCTAAGCAAAGTACTACTCGCATGCCCCTAGGGAGGAGGTTGGTAGGAGTTAACCATCGCGCACCCCCGATTTAGACAACACTCAAGGATTTCAATCAGACATAAAAATGCTCAAACTTCCCCACCATGCCATGACAGACACTTAAATGAGTAATACATAACAAGCTTTAATATCGATATTTCTACTAACCAATGATCATGAACTAATACCCTTTCACATTACTACATCAATATAATTAAATCATATGCCTCATATTTAGTGATCTACATGAAAGTTTTTATTATACCACTCTTATATACCTATCATTTTCAGACTAGTCTTATAACCCGTGCATATTACCACTTCCTATTTAGGACTCTCAAAAGGATTTAAGTGAAGCATAAGAGTGCAATAATTTCTATAAAATATATAACAACTGTCGTGCTCTAAGAATATAAGTGAAGCACAAGAGCAACTGCATAGCTCAAAAGATATAAGTGAAGCTCATAGAGTATTCTAACAAATTATGATGAATGTGTGTCTCTCTCAAAATGTGTGTCCAGGAAACAATGATTGTGGCAAACTAAAAATAAAAACAACACTATGGTACAAGACGCTCCAAGTAAAACTCATATCATGTGATGAATAAAAATATAGCTTCAAGTAACATACCGATGAATTGTGGACGAAAGAGGGGATGCCATCTGGGGCATCCCCAAGCTTAGACGCTTGGGTCTTTCTTGAATATTACCTTGAGGTGCCTTGGGCGTCCCCAAGCTTAGGGTCTTGCCACTCCTTATTCCTTTACTCATCGTGATCTCACCCAAAACTTGAAAATTTTAGCACACAAAACTCAACAGAAACTTCGTGAGATCCGTTAATATAATAAATCAAATCATCCACTTTAGGTACTGTTATAAACTCATTCATAATTGTTCTTGAATAATACCTACTATATTCTAACTTCTCCATGACTTATACCCCCCGATATAATCCATAGCATCATTAAAACAAGGACACTATGCAATAAAAAACAGAATCTGTCTAAAACAGAACAGTATATGATGACAGAATATTTATCCATACTTATGTAACTCTAAAAATTCTGAAAAATTAGGAAAAACTTAAAAGTTTTCATACCAATACTGTGTAAAAATTTCAGATTTTTCTAACGTTCCAGTAAGAAATGTAAAATCAAATATTGGGCGCAAAACTTTCTGTTTTGAAACAGCATCAAGTATACTATCATTTAAATCATCCTAAAGGCATTACTTGGCAAAAACACTAATTAAAAGATAAAAACACAATAATCACAGTAGCAATAATCATGTGACTCAAGAAAAATAAAAATTGTAATAAAGATAAATATTGGGTTGCCTCCCAACAAGCGCTATTGTTTTATGCCCCTAGCTAGGCATAATGCATTATTTCAAGTATTGTCATCTTTCAAAGCAATTCCATAGGTAGCTCTCATAATAGATTCATATGGTGGTTTAATTCTATTCCTTGGGAAGTGTTCCATCCCTTTCTTTAGTGGAAATTGGAACCTTATATTTCCTTCTTTCATATCAATAATGGCACCTATGGTTCGTAGGAAGGGCCTACCAAGTATTATAGGACAAGACGGATTGCATTCAATATCATGCACAATAAAATACACGGGCACATAATTTCTATTTGAAATTATAAGAACATCATTAATTCTACCCAATGGTTTTTTAATAGTTTAATCCGCTAGGTGCAAATTAAGGGAACATTCTTCCATATCGGTGAGGCTTAGAACGTCACATAAAGATTTGGGTATAGTAGAGACGCTAGCACCTAGATCACACAAAGAATTACATTCATAATATTTAATCTTTAATTTAATAGTAGGTTCCCATTCATCATTCCTTGGAATTGATACTTCTAATTCTAGCTTTTCTTCATGAGCTTTAGCCATAGCTTTTACAATATGTTTAGTAAAAGCTTTATTTTGTTCGTAAGCATTAGGTGAATTTATCATGGATTGCAACAAGGAAATACATTCAATAAAAGAGCAATTATCATAATTAAAGTCCTTGTAATCCAAAGTAGTGGGTACATCACTATCTAAAGTCTTGACATCTTCAAACCCACTTTTATTGTTTTATCATTAAGATCATCACCCTCCGAATAATTGGGACGCCTTCTAGCTAAAGTTGACTCATCTCCAGTCCCTTTTTCATCAAGTTTTATGTTACTAAACAAAGAATCAATAGGTGTAACATGCTACTTGTGAGCTGCATTGGGATTTCCTCGAAGAGGAGAGGATGATGCAGTACAGTAGAGATAAGTATTTCCCTCAGTTAAGAACCAAGGTTATCAATCCAGTAGGAGAACCACACAGAACCTCGTTAGCAGTACCTACACACCCAAAAGCAAATACTTGCACCCAACGCGAACAAGAGGGTTGTCAATCCCCTTGGCGGTTACTTGCAAGGATTAATTCTGATAGTGATAGATAGATAAATAAATTGCAAAACAAAATAACGGAAATAAAATTGCAGCAAGGTATTTTTGGATTTTATATATGATAGATAAATGACCCGGGGGCCAGATTTTCACTAGAGGCTTCTCTCTCGAACACATAGCATATGGTGGGTAAACAAATTATTGTTGGGCAATTGATAGAAAAGCGCATAGTTATGACGGATTCATGTTAATGATCATGTATATAGGCATCACGTCCGAGACAAGTAGACCGACTCCTGCCTACATCTACTACTATTACTCCACCCATCGACCGCTATCCAGCATGCATCTAGGGTATTAAGTTAATGAAACCAGAGTAACACCTTAAGCAAGATGACATGATGTAGACAAAGTAACTCAAGCAATATGAATAAACCCCATCGTTTTATCCTTAATGACAACAATACAAATACGTGTCTTGTCCCCTACTTTGTCACTGGGATAGAGCACCGCAAGATTGAACCCATTACAAAGCACCTCTCCCATTGCAAGATAAATCAATCTAGTTGGCCAAACCAAATGGATAGATCGGAGAGAAATACAAAGCTATAACAATCATGCATAAATAAGTTCAAAAAAGACTCAAATATTTCTCATGAATAATCTGATCATAAACCCACAATTCATTGGATCCCAACAAACACACCGCAAAAGAAGATTACATCGGATAGAACTCTAAGAAGATCGATGAGAACATTGTATTGAAGATCAAAGAGAGAGAAGAAGCCATCTAGCTACTAGCTATGGACCTGTAGGTCTGTGGTAAACTACTCACACATCATCGGAAGGGCAGCAAGGTTGATGTAGAAGCCCTCTGTGATCGATTCCCCCACCGGCAGAGTACCGGAAAAGGCCTTCAGATGGGATCGCGGAAGAACAGAAGCATGCGGCGGTGGAAAAGTTATTTCGTATGGCTCTCTGGTATATTGGGAATATTTGAGAATTTATAGAGGCGGAATTAGGTCAAGATGTGCCACGAGGGGCCCACAAGCCTGGGGGGCGTGCCTCCCGAGCTTGTCGCTCCCTCGTGACACCTCTGGTCTTCTCCTGAACCTTCTAGGGTCTCTCTTGGTCCAGAAAAAATTAATCCAAAGTTTTTCTTCATTTGGACTCCGTTTGATATTGATTTTTTGAAGAGCCAAAAACAAGCAGAAAACAGCAACTGGCACTGGGCACTAGGTTAATAGGCTAGTCCCAAAAAATGATATATAATTGCATATAAAACATCTAAGATTGATACTATAATAGCCTGGAACAATCAAAAATTATAGATACGTTGGAGACGTATCATAACACCAATCATTTTAATATCCTCATCATGATTATGATAAAAACGGGGTACGAGGGTATTTTCTAGGAATTCACGCTTAGCTCTAATCCATTCAATTCTTTTTCTACTTTCATCCATGGAGACTTGAATATACTTGAAAGATTCAGTAATATCCCTTTTAGGTGGCATAATTTTAATTTTAAGAGCATCCACATCATTAGCAATTCTATCCATGTTTCTAGCCATATCATCCACTTTATGTAAATTTTCTTCTACCATGGCATTAAAAATCTTTTGAGAACTAATAAATTCTTTAATATTGTTCTCAAGGTCAGTAGGTATCCTATTATTATTATTATATTAATTACCATAATTATTAGAGGTATTAACGAGATACAGTCTAGGATTGAAATCTCCCCTATAAGCATTGTTGTTGAAATTATTTCTTGTGACAAAATTCACATCAATAGCATCATTATTTTTCTCAATAAAAGTAGATATTGGGACATCATTTAGATCAACATGAGCATTTTTACTAGTAAGCATATTCATAAGAGCATCCATTTTATCACTCAAAGTAGAAACTTCTTCGACTGAGTTTACCTTCTTACCAGTTGGAGTTCATTCGGTGTGCCATTGAGAATAATTTGTCATCATATTATAGAGAAGCTTTGTTGCCTCTCCTAATGTAATTCCAATAAAGGTACCACCTGCAACAGAGTCTAGAAGATTTCTCGACACAAACTTTAGTCTAGCATAGAAATTTTGTATTCTCATCCATAAGCTTAATCCATGAGTGGGACAATTTCTAATCATCAATTTCATTCTCTCCCAAGATTGTGCAACATGTTCTTGCTCAAGTTGCTTAAAGTTCATGATTTGATTTCTAAGAGATATAATCTTAGCGGGAGGAAAATACTTAGCAATAAAAGCATCCTTACATTTATCCATGAATCAATACTATTGCGAAGTAAGGATAAAAAACAAGTTTTAGCATGATCTCTTAGTGAGAAAGGAAATAATTTCAACTTAACAATATCATTATCCACACTTTTTTCTTTTGCATGTCACATAATTCAATGAAGGTATTAAGAGGGGATGCAGCGTCATCATTAGGATTTCCAACAAATTGTTCTTTCATAATAAGATTTAGCAATGCAACATTAATATCATATGACTCCGCACTAGTGGCGGGAGGAGCAATTGGAGTACTAACAAAATCATTATAATTAGTATTTGAGAAGTCACACAACTTAGTATTTTCTTGAGACATAGTGGCAAAACAAGCAAGCAAGCAAACAAGCAAAATAAAATATTTTTGTGTTTTTGATTTTTTTAATGAAACTAATAAAAGCAAATAAAAGTAAAACAAGTAAATGATAATGTGAATGTAGGGACCTGCAAGCGTTTGATGATGTCTCCCCGGCAGCGGCGCTAGAAATTCATTATGCTACTAGTGAGTTGCGTTGGGATTTTCCCGGAAGAGGAAGGGTGAAGCAATATAGCAACGGATAAGTATTTCCCTTAGTAGAGAACCAAGGTTATCGAACCAATAGGAGAACCACGCAAACACTCCTTAGCAGTATCTGCACACACAAGAGCAAATACTTGCACCCAGCGCTGGCAAGAGGGTTGCCAATCCCCTTGAACTCGTTAATTGCAAGGATCAAATCTGATAGTGGTAGATAGATAAATTGCAAAGTGAAATAAAAGAAAGAAAATTGCAGCAAGGTGATTTTAGTTTTAGTAATATGATTAAAGTAGACCCCGGGGCCATAGTTTTCACTAGAGGCTTCTCTCTCATAAGAATAGCATACGGTGGGTAGACAAATTACTATTGGGCAATTGATAGAAAAGCGCATACCTATGACTTTATTCATGGCATGATCATGTATATAGGCATTACGTTCGTGACAAGTAGACCGAAACGATTCTGCATCTACTACTATTACTCCACCAATCGACCGCTATCCAGCATGCATCTATGGTATTAAGTTCATGATAAATAGAGTGACGCTTTAAGCAAGATGACATAATGTAGATAGAATAACCAATCAATATGATTAAACCCCATCGTTTTCTCCTTAGTAGCAACAATACAATACGTGCCTCGCTACCCCTGTTGTCACTGGGTGAGGACACCGCAAGATTGAACCCACAACTATGCACCACTTCCACCGAAGATCGATAGATCAACTTGGCCAAAGAAAACCCAAAGATCGGAAAACATTACATAGCTATAACAATCATACATAATAAAGTTCAGAAAAGACTCAATTACTTTCAATGAATAATCTGATCATAAACCCATAATTCATCGGATCCCAACAAACACACCGCAAAAGAAGATTACATCGAATCGATCTCCGAAGAGAACATTGTATTGAAGATCAAAGAGAGAGAAAGGCATCTAGCTAATCACTATGGACCTGTAGGTCTGCGGTGAACTACTCAGACATCATCGGAAGGGCAACATGGTTGATGTAGAAGCCCTCCGTGATCGATTCCCCCTCCGGCAGATTACCGGAAAAGGCCTCCAGATGGGATCACGGAAGAACAGAGACTTGTGGCGGTGGAAAAATTGTTTCGGGTGGCTCTCTGGGGATTTTGGAATATTTGGAAATTTATAGCGCTGGAATTAGGTCAGATGGAGCCATGAGGGGCCCACAAGGCATCAGGGTGCGCCTACCCCCCAGGGCGTGCCTTGTTGCCTTGCCGTCTCCTCGTAGGTCTTCTGGTCCTCCCCCGAAGATTCTAGGGTCTCATATGAAAAAATCGTCAAAAAGTTTCATAGCGTTTGGACTCCGTTTGGTACAGATTTTCTATAAAATCAAAAACAAGCAGAAAATAGCAACTGGCACTAGGCACTGAGTTAATAGGTTAGGCCCAAAAAATGATATAAAATTGCATATAAAGTATCTAAGAATGATAATATAATAGCATGAAACAATCATAAATTATAGATACGTCAGAGACGTATCAGTCGCCTGCCGCCGCCCCAGTGCCGCTGCGCCCCGCATAGCGCCGCGCCCCGGCCCAGTCAGATCGACCTGTGTCGATCTCGGAGCGTGAGAGGGAGAAGGCTCCCCCCCCGCCGCCCACGCTGTCGGTACGAAAACCGGCAGATCTCGCGTAGGGGATCCGAACTGTAGGTCTAGGAATCAATGGGTAACTGGGAACGTAGAGACATCGATTTACCCAGGTTCGGGCCCTCTCGAAGAGGCAATACCCTACGTCCTGCTAGATTGTATTGATGTGTTTGTATGAAGGTTACATAGTTGATCTACCTCGAGATCGGATGGGCTAAACCCTAGGCAATGGATATGATGATCCTCTACGGACTAAACCCTCTGGTTTATATAGACACCAGAGGGTCCTAGGGTTACACATAGTCGGTTACCATCAGGGGATAAACACGCCAGGCACGCCAAGTATTCTTGGAGGAGACGCCAAGTCTTCAGAGGTTTCCTTCTAGCACACGGGGTCGCCCACAATCCGGCCTTCCATCGATGAGTAGAGAGCGCCCCACCAACCCGGCCCACGAGAGATAGGCCGGCAGCCCGAGTACCCCCTAGTCCAGGACACCCTCAGTAGCCCCTGAACTAGCCTCCAATGCCGAGGTTGACAGTCTTCGGCAGCTTCATGCTTCAATGGTCTTCGGCTTGGGTGGCGAGTTCCTCCCTTCACCTGTACTTGGTTTAACAATAGTTCAGCCACCAATAGCTCGGTTGCCGAAGAATACTCTGATTGGCGAGGTCCCGTGGGGCCCGTCATACCGCTTTTCTTTGCCCAGAACCAAATGACGACCCTCGATTTCTGCGCACCCACAGAATGCGAGTGGCCCAATGGGTTTTTACAAAAATGCCCCTCTTTCGGGGTGAGTCAATGCCCTTTTAATAGGCCAAGGGCGCGGAGGTTGACACACTCCACCCCCTGCCATTCTTTCTCACGTCCTCGCGAGGTCGCGACCAGTAAACAATGGCGAGCGTCCCAGGCTCTTCCTCACGCCCTCATGGCCCCCCGGCAAGGTGATTGGGCGAGCTGCTCCGTATCCCTCATGCATTTACGCAGGCTTGAGACGCAGGGATATCTCCCTGCTTCAGATCTCGCATCCACCCATCCCGGATTAACTTCCGCAGACGGGGAGGCCCTCGCAGAGAACTTTCCTTCCCCCCACGGGGACGAAAGGGTGTGCTTCATGCCCTTCCTCTTGCGAGGGATGGGTTTCCCCATTCATCCTTTTTTGAGGGGTCTACTAGAGTTTTACGGGATTCAACTTCACCACCTTACCCCAGGGTCAATTCTTCATATATCAGGCTTCGTCGCTCTCTGCAAGATATTCCTGGGCTACGAGGCCCACTTCGAGTTGTGGAGGAAGTTCTTCTGCCTCGTCCCCCGTACCCGAGGAGGGACAATCTACGAGGTCGGCGAGGCTGAGGTATGGTGTATCGCCGGAACCGGATACCCCGTAGGGACTCCGAAGAAAGATGTCGAAGAGTGGACTTCGGAATGGTTTTATATCGAAGACGTCCCCCTATTTGATCCAGTCCGAAGGGGGCTGCCCGAATTCTCATTGGTCCCTCCGAAGAAGCGGTTCAACTGGTTCCCGAAGAGTCCTTCTCAAGAGGAAAGCGCCGAAGTAACTCGGCTGGCCACTCAAGTGAGGTGGCTAGCCCACAACGGGCTAACCGTTATTGACATGATGGCTGCAGCCATTGCTCGGTGCGTCCAGCCTCTCCAACAGAGAATACACCCGCTTTGGTGCTACAACGGGGAAGATGATGCAACCCGGTACACACGGATGGGACCTGCCGACGAGGCGGCGATGGCGGCCATACTGGCCGATCTCTTCAAGGGAGAGGAGCAGGAATTTGCTCGGTTAAAGCCCAAGGAAGGCTTCTCGAGCTACAAACCCATCGAAATGGTGAGTCCGACCACGTTTTATAACTCGGACGGCATCCCAAATTTTTCTTAACCAGATTCCTATCCTGTCCGAACAGAACTGGAGACGCTGGATCGAGACAGTGAGCTGCCCTGCTCCTCAACCGGAGAATTACTCTCGTGATGATGATCCTGGGTTCCATGATGACCCTGAAACATCGATTAATTTCGAGGAGGGGGTCTTCTACCAGGAGAGCCTCGATGGTTCTAAGGTGGCCCTTTTGGCCGATCATCCCGGGGCGCTTCCCTCCTCCGCTGTAAGTGGCCAACGGGCTTCCTCTCGAAAGAAACACTCAGCCGCTGCTGCCCCGAATACACTGACACCTACTCCCAAGGGCCGCCGCTCGACGCGCCGAACAGCCGCAAGAGCGGCACCAGCGGCCCCAGCAACGAGTAGTCGTGGGGTGACCAGATGCGCGGCATCATCTGCGCCCCGTCCAAAGAGGTAACACATCCGACGTACCGTCATAGCCTCTATCTTCGACATCCACCGAATATGCCAATAATTTTCTCCACGGTGTCCTGTAGACGATATGTGGAACCACCCTCGGCTGGGGATGTTGAAGAGGCGCCGAGGGGTGACTCAAACCCGAGGTCGCCAGCTGTAGCCGGAGTTACTCCGGGAGTCCTTGCCGAGGACCAACATCCCGAGGACTCAGGTGGCGTCTCGGTCACTAACTCCGAGGTTGAAAGTGTGATGAATCATCGGTGGCGTAAGGCGTCACTTTGGCACTTCGCGTTTTCGGATCAGGAGTTTAATGCCCTTAGTTCGGTAGACGCGTACCTTGGCGCTGCCCGAACGGGACTTGAAGGGGCCGTAAAGCTCATGTCTGCTAATGTGCAGGTATGGTATTTGTTTTGACAACTAGTATCTAACCCAGTAGCCCCCGAGCCTTGATTTGGGCGGGACAGCCAAATTAAGGGTCTGATATTTATAATGCCATGCTATTGTGTAGACTCTTCGGGAGCAAAACAAAAAGCTGTCCGAAGACCTCAGGCTGGCGCGAACAGCGTTAGAGTCTGTGAAATTCGAGCTAGAGGGTGTGAAGAAATTCACCACAGAGGCACATGGTAAGTGCCGAACTCAAAAGTTGTTTAAAAATTTGATGGAACACCCCTGCTAATGAAAGATGATTCCATAACAGCTGAGTCGATAAATCAGCTGCGGAAGGATCTGGATATTGCCAGAGAAGCTCAAAGGCATGCGGAGTCACAGCAAGAGGCTGGCTACCGGGTGCTTTCCCGAAGTTATGAGGAGAGGGATAAGCTGAAGGCGGAAGGCGAACAACAGGCACAAGAAATCAAAAGTTTGAAAACTCAACTGACCCTATCCCAAGAGGAGAACCAGAGACCGAAAGTGGGCATGTTCGGTGAGTGCGACCCAGTATGTTCAGTTCATAGACTGTACGTAGTAGACAGCAATATGAACAATGCCATGTCTCATTGTAGTTCTTCTAACCGGATGCCCCAAAGAGGAGGCCCACTCCTTTGGGCGGGACCTGCTGAAGGAGCTATCCGCCGTGCACGAGCGGGCCCGGAAAGCCATGAAGAGCATGTTCAAAGCACTGTGGCCTGGTGAAGTGGCTCCGGAAGGGATGGCCGAGCTCACAAATCGATTAAAAGGAGCTCGGCACCGCTTTGAGCTATGGAAGACGTCATCGTGTTGTGAAGGAGCACGGGAAGCTTGGGCGATGATCAAGACCCGCTTCACCAAGCTGGAACCGGAGCATTTAGCTAGGGTTGGGCCAGTAGGGCCAGATGGGCAGGAAGTGCCCGTGCATCTGGTATATGACCAGGTTATGCCCGCAGCTCGGCTGTCCCAAGCAGATTGTGCTCTGGAGACCATAATAGATGGTCTTGATCAAGATTAACAGGTTGATTCTATGTATCTATGTATTTTACATCAAGTAGTCTCCAAACCGTGCGTAGAACGTTGTCTTAACCAGCCATCGGCTTCTGCCTCCTCGGCTAGGGGCCGAAGAGTGTTTCCTACTGTGTGATCCGAAATCACCGGAAACACTTCGGAGAACGACGCAATCCGGCCATGTGGTGCAAACAGACAAAAACGTGCTCGGCGAGTTATGTTATATTTCTGTGTAACGTAAGAAACATCTTCCGACGAAAATAGTTCCGCTATGGGTCCCTTTCGTCGGGTTACCACGTTAGCCGTGGATGGATAACCGAATACCCGAAGTAGACGGGGATGGTTACTTCGGGAAAATACCCCGAAAACTTGGAGATATATACCAATTATTTTCACTTCCCCCGTGGCCGACCAACTGTGTTCTTAAGAACGCTAGCTTTTGGCTTCACCCGTCTGAGGTACGTACCCGGGAAATCCGGACGTAACAATCACAGAGGTGCTCCCTTTACTCCCTAGCCGAACAATCGGGAACGTAGGGGGTAAACATAGGAGCGAGGCAACCCAGCTTGGCAAAATCTTAAGTCAAATTGATGCATATAGTGGCTTTAAAACGATGCGGGAAGGTTGCAAAACTCGAAAAGACGGATTATTGCATAAATAAATATGATGGGCTCCGTAAAAGAAGCCCCCAGGTAACAGTGTGTGGTACATTCAAAGATGTTTGCCGAAGAAAAACTTAACGTAATTCGGCATATCCGAACACAAACCGGGAGAGACTATTGACTAGAAAAATATAAATCCTAGAAGGGTAAACCGAACAAGGTGAGGTCGCGGAGCTAGCCGTAGAAACGCCGTAGCCGAGCTGCATTCCAAGGGTTTGGTTCGAGGCGGTCGTCCTTTGGGTTGCGGAGACGGTATGCTCCGCCCGCGAGTACTTGATCGATTATGAAGGGCCCCTCCCATTTGGGCGACAGCTTATTCTTCTGCTTCTTCGGGAGGCGCAACACTAGATCGCCGACGCTGTAGGCCTTCGCCCGTACTTCCCTGCTCTGATAACGTCTGGCCTGCTGCTGATAAAAAGCAGAACGAGCTCGAGCTATGTCGCGCTCGCCCTCCAGGGCGTCCAGGTCATCTTGCCGATCCAGCTCGGCCTCCTTTTCTTCATACATACGCACCCAAGGGGCATCAGGAATAAGGTCATTGGGGAGGACGGCTTCTGCCCCATACACCATGAAGAACGGTGTGTAGCCCGTGGATCGATTAGGAGTGGTGCGTAGGCCCCACAATACGGAGTCAAGCTCCTCGACCCAATGGCAGTCGGATTCTTTTAAAGATCGGACCAAATGGGGCTTGATGCCGCTCAAGATCAGTCCATTAGCTCTCTCGACCTGTCCATTAGACTGTGGGTGATACACCGAGGCGTAGTCGCTTAATGCCTAAATTAGCGCACCAGTCTTTGACTTCCTGGGCGGTAAAATTGGATCCGTTGTCCGTTATTATGCTATGGGGGATACCGTAATGGTGTACGACGCCGGATATAAAATCGATGATCGGCTTAGACTTGGCTGAAGTTATTGGTTTTGCCTCAATCCATTTAGTAAATTTATCTACCATGACGAGTAGATATTTCTTTTTCTTGGTCCCCCCTTTAAGTGGTCCGACCATGTCCAGCCCCCAGACCGCGAAAGGCCAAGTAATCGGTATCGTCCGAAGGGCCGTGGGTGGCATATGGCTCTGATTGGAGAAGAGCTGGCATCCAACGCAATGTTGGACCAATGTTTGGGCGTCTGTTCGGGCAGTGGGCCAGAAGAACCCTGCTCGGAAAGCCTTGCTGACCAAGGCCCGAGCTGCCGCATGGTGACCGCCCATGCCAGCGTGAATCTCGGCCAGGAGCTGCCTTCCCTCCTCTTCGGATATACATCTCTGGAGGACGCCAGTAGTGCTTTTCTTATATAGTTCTCCCTCGTGGACTTTATAGGCTTTAGATCGTCGAATGATACACCTTGCCTCAGTCTGGTCAGCCGGTAATTCTTGGCCGAGGAGGTAGGCGAGGAAGGGCTCGGTCCATGGCGCGATTACCGCCATGACTTCGTGAGCCGAAGATGTCATTTCAATTGCCGAGCCCCCGATAATTCCTTTGTCTGGTTCGATAGGCGGAGGGACGAGCTCTCCTGAGGTATTGGATTCCAAGCCCTGGGCATCCTCCTGCCACACTACGGACGGCTTGAAGAGTCGTTCTAAAAAGGTGTTCTCAGGGACACGGTCACGCTTGGCGCCCATTCGAGCAAGGATATCGGCAGCTTGATTGCTGTCTCTAGGTATATGGTGAAATTCTAGTCCTTCAAAGCGGGCGGAGATTTTTAGGACGGCGTTGCGGTATGCTGTCATTTTCGGGTCCTTTGCGTCGAATTCGCCGTTGACTTGAGAGATGGCGAGATTAGAATCTCCCGGTACCTCGAGCCGCTGTATGCCCATTGACACCGCGATCCGAAGTCCGTGTAGCAGAGCCTCGTATTCGGCTGCGTTGTTGGAGTCGGTGTACATGATTTGGAGTATGTACCGAATATTGTCGCCAGTGGGGGATGTGAGGACCACTCTAGCCCCCAGCCCGGCGAGCATTTTGGAGCTGTCGAAGTACATCATCCAATGCGAGTATGTACTGTACTCCCTAGGGAGTACGGCTTCCGTCCATTCCGCAACGAAATCAGCCAAAACCTGAGATTTAATAGCTCGGCGTGGTCTATATACGATTTCGAAGGGCAGGAGTTCTATAGCCCATTTGGCTATGCGGCCGGTGGCATCTCGATTGTTGATTATGTCATTCAGTGGTACTTCGGATGCCACCGTGACCGAGCACTCCTGGAAGTAATGGCGGAGCTTTCGGGATGCCATAAAAACTACGTAGGCGATCTTCTGATAATGCGGGTACCTCGTTTTACACGGGATGAGCACTTCAGATACGTAGTACACAGGTTTCTGCACCTGGAGCTTGTGACCGTCTGCCTCTCGTTCGACGACGAGAACCGCGCTGACCACCTGATTCGTGGCCGAGATATATAGTAGCATTGGCTCGCCCGGGCTGGGTGCTGTCAAGATCGGGTTGCTGGCCAGTAGAGTTTTTATTTCTTCGAGTGCTGCCGCCGCTTCACTGGTCCATTCGAAGTTCTTTGTCCGTTTGAGCAATTTATATAGCGGTAAGGCTTTTTCTCCGAGGCGTGAGATGAAGCGGCTTAGGGCTGCAACAGTGCCGACAAGTTTCTGGACGTGTTTGAGCTCAGTGGGGATAGCCAGCTCGGACAGTGCCCGTATTTTCGCTGGGTTGGCTTCTATTCCTCTATGGGAAACGATGAATCCGAGCAGCTTACCGGCCGGCACTCCGAAGACGCACTTTTCCGGATTGAGCCGTATATCGAAAGTCCGAAGACTATCAAAGGTTTGCCGGAGATCGTCCACCAGCTGGCTGACGTGTTTGGTTTTGATAACCACGTCGTCCACATATGCTTCGACTGTTTTGCCGATTTGTTTTTCCAAACATGTTTGTATCATGCGCTGGTATGTAGCCCCTGCGTTCTTTAACCCGAAGGGCATTGTGTTGAAACTGAATGGCCCATAAGGAGTGATGAATGCAGTGGCCACTTGGTCGGACTCCTTCATTTTAATTTGATGGTATCCGGAGTAAGCGTCGAGGAAACACAGTGAGTCATGCCCGGCGGTGGCGTCTATGATCTGGTCTATGCGGGGTAAGGGGAAAGGATCCTTGGGGCAGGCCTTGTTTAAATCCTTGAAATCGACACACAACCACCAGGACTTATCCTTCTTTGGTACCATGACCAGATTGGCCAACCACTCTGGATGTTTGATGTCCCGGATGAATCCGGCTTCGAGCAACTTTGCCAGTTCCTCGCCCATAGCCTGACGCTTGGGTTCGGAAAACCGACGCAGAGTCTGTTTGACTGGCTTGAAACCCTTAATGATGTTCAAGCTATGCTCGGCTAATCTACGCGGGATCGCTGGCATGTCTGACGGGTGCCAGGCGAAGATATCCCAGTTTTCATGCAAGAATTTGCGCAGCTCTTCATCGACCGCGGGGTCCAGCTGAGCTCCAATGGACGCCGTCTTGTGGGGATCTGTTGGGTGCACTTGGAATTTGACAATTTCATCCACTGGTTTGAAGGACGTGGATTTGGGCCTTTTGTCAAGGATTGCGTCGTCCTTATCCACCGTTGAGCGGAGCGCGGTCAGTTCTTCAGCTGCGAGGGCTTCGGACAACGCTTCAAGGGAGAGGGATGCTGTTTTGTTCTCGGCCCGAAGAGCTCTGTCCGGATCACTTATTATTGTGATCACGCCGTTTGGCCCTGGCATTTTAAGCTTCATGTACCCGTAATGTGGGACTGCATGGAATCGTGCGAAGGCATCGCGCCCTAATAAGGCATGGTAGCCACTGCGGAAGGGCACGATGTGGAAAAGCAGTTCTTCAGATCGGTAGTTCTCGGGAGTTCCGAAGACCACATCAAGAGCTACTCGGCCACTAGAACGCGCTTCCTTTCCGGGGATGATCCCCCGAAAGGTGGTGTGACTTTGCTCGATGCGGGATCTGTCAAACTGCATTTTGTCCAAGGTGTCCTCGTAAATGAGGTTTAGCCCGCTACTGCCGTCCATTAACACCTTTTGGAGTCGGAATCCATCCACTATGGGATTGTCACGCCCAATATGCGATCCTATTCTCGAGGAACTCGGAGGCCCCACCAAGAGTAGAAACGCATATTGGAGACGCTTGCAAGGTGGATATCATTACATCGTACCACATACATAATAGATGGGGATACACATAAATACATACAATCACCACATGAATACATTAATACACAACAAACATCATACAGAAGGGCAGCATCCAACTACGGATGAAATCAAACGAAAAGAAGAACGACATCCACCCTGCTAGCCCAGGCTGCCGACCAGGAACCTATCCCGAGATCGACGAAGAAGAAGAAGCAGAAGAAGAACTCCAAAAGCAAACGCGCATCGCTCTCACGTCAGATCATCGCATTACTTGTACCTGCATCTGTTGTTGTAGTAATCTATGAGCCACGAGAACTCAGCAATCCCATAACCATGGGTAGCAAGACTATCAAAGCTTAAATGGGTATGGAAGGGGTAAAGTGGTGAGGTTGCAGCAAGCACTAAGCATTGTATGGTGGCTAACTTACGAGTACAAGAATAAGAAGAGCATCTACGCAAAACGGTCGCAAACTACAAATGTTCACTAAGTGATCCTGAACACCTACTTACGAGTCAAACATAACCCCACCGTGTTCTCTTCTCGAACTTCCTCGAAAAGAGACGGTCACGGTTACGCACACGGTTCGTGTATTTTAATTAGGATTTAGTGTCAAGTTCTCTACAACCGGAGGTTATAAATATCCAAGTGCCACATAACCGTGGGCACGGCTTCGCGTAAGATTTTAACCCTGCAGGGGTGTTCCAACCTGGCCCATCATAAGCCTACACAAGCTGCGGTGGAAATACCTCATCCTCGAGATAGCCCGAAGTATCCTCGGAATCCCGGTGCACAAGACATTTCGACAATGGTAACACAAGTTCAGCAAGACCTCCCGACGCGCCGACACCCCGATTGGAGCCGCGCGTATCTCGAAATCAGGCCACGATCGGATGGGACATCCTACAGGTACTAAAACCTTGAGTTTCCCCGTGGTGGCCCCGCAGTCTACCCGGTTCGGACCAACACCATCGGCACTGGCCCACCTGTATTATGTTGAATTAAAAGAATCCTCGGGTTCATGACGCCCTATGCCAATTAATTATTTAGTTCAGTATTATTATGTTGGCAAATGTTAAAACCAATGTTGGGCCTTGCTGGAAGTGGTTATTCAAAGCGAACTGTCAAGAGGGTCCCATTCCCCTGAGCATGTTAGGAACGCTAAACATGGATCATAACACCAGCATTACGGAAACTAGGGCGGCTTGAGTGGAACAAAACACTAGGCAAAAGGCCGAGCCTTCCACCCAATACCAAGTATATAGATGCATTAATTAAATAAGAGATATTGTGATATCCCAACATATCCATGTCCCAACATGGAACAACCTGCAAGAGCACCTGCAGCTAGCAACGCTATCAGAAAGGGGCTGAGCAAAGCGGTAACATAGCCAAACAACGGTTTGCTGGGTAAGGGTGGTTAGAGGCTGTATCATGGCATATGGGAGGCTGACATATATGTGGTAGGAAGCGCGACATAGCGATAGCAACGAGACAACTAGCAAGCAAGGATAGTAAAGATATCCAAGGTCATGATCATCTTGCCTGAAATCCCGCTCAGAAGAAGATCGAGTCCATGAAGAAGATGAACCAACGTAGTCGAACGAATCCTCACAATCGCAACGAAACCGGAACTATCGAGAAGAGGCACAACCGGAAAGAAGCAAACAATATGGTAAACACACAAGCATAAACATGGCATGATGCACAATCAAACATGATGCATGACAAGATTAAATGTTGTTAAACATGGCAAGGGATGAAGCATAAGCAATCCATACACTAGGCAAGTTTAAATGAGGCCGGAAACACAAACAACAATTCCGGTATCTCCCCATATGCAAATTTCGAAATTAGTACTGATCTGAATTAAACTCAATGTTAAAGTGGTTAAACAGCAAGTTAACATGCACCATGATGATCTACACATTTTTCTAATCAAGTTACATATGTAGATCATTTAATTCGGAGCTACGGCCTAGAAGATATGAGCTAAAAAAATTAAACATGGCAATAATGCAAAATGCATGCAAACGACAACCACCAACACTCAAATCAAGGATGCAACATGGAAAAATGAATCTACACACAAATTTAAGCAAGTTTCATATAGGACATGATTAAAACGGAGCAACGGTTCAACAATTACAAACAACACAAGCTATAATAATAATCTGCCAAAAACAGTAACATAGCACTTTGCCAACATCAAAACAACAAGCTACAGGCACATGATGGTTACAAACTTGATATGCACCTGAAATAGACATGATATACTCCAATTTATCTTAAAGGTTCAGGTTCATAGGCATCAAGGTTAAGTCGATATGATCCATGCAAAATGCAATGTTCTGCTAAACAGGGCATATACATGAGCAGAGTTAACATGATGGCAACTTGAGAGCAACAAATAGACAAGCTACAACAAGATTACATAGCAACCAAGGGCATGGCATCAAAGTACACATTGCATAGACCAAACCACATGAAGGAATCATATGCATATGAGCTATAGATTAGTGGCAACCATCAAGCAAAGTTGGCAAGTTTTATCACAGACAGCTTTTACTCAGAACATTAACATTAACTAGGCATGTTTACAAGCTCATGGCACTCACATCAAGGCATATCATGGCATGAAATAAATACTACCAGCAAGAACACATGAAAATGCTCCAAAGTCATGTTGACAAGATGCTCATATGACATATGCATTAAATCACACAAAAATGACAAATGACAAGTATTAACAGTTTCCGCAGTTAACATCATGAGGCACTTTTGCAACAGAGATTAACACAATTAGATGGATCCTAATATGCATGCAAATGCCACCATCATGTAGAGCACGAAGAGTATAGCAAATTTCATATATAAATCATCATCATAGGACCAACATGCGCAAAGATACTGCCACTCAAACATGCATAAATGACGTTAAAATCTGGGACAGCCATTTCTACCTCGTGGGAATCGGGACGAGGGGATCCGGGACAGCGGGGCGCGGGCGCTTGTTTGGATCGGAGGTCGGCGCCGCACCGGGACGAGGCTGTCCAGGTCGCTGATGGGGCTGGCTCGTGGACGGGCAGGAGGTCGCTGCGGCGGTGGAGTCGCACGGGCGACGGGGACGGGGCCCTGCCGGCGGGATCCGGCCGGGAACGGGCAAGGGAGGTAGAGGCCGGCCGGATCTGGTGGTTGGTGTGGCCGGAGGAGGTCGAGGCCGTCTTGAGGCGGAGCTCCGACGGGTCGGTGGCTGCGGTGTCCCTGCGAAGGACACAGGGAAGGAGGGAGAGACCATGTGAGAGAGAGAGAGAGAGAGGGGGGGGGGTTCGGGCCGGAGGAAGAAGTGGAGAAGAGGGCGTCGGGCGGCGCTGGTGGAGGGTAGGGGCTAGGGTTTGGCTAGGGACGCCCAAAAATGGCATGGGGGGTGTTTAAATAGGAAAGGGGGATAGGAGGAGGGTTTTGGGGTGGTTCTCGGACCGTACGGTCTCGATCGGACGGTTCCGGATAGAGAGGAGATTAGCTGGGCTAGGTGGGCTGTGTAGAGAGGGTTTGGGCTGAGGAGAGAGGGAAGTGGTGCAGCCCGGCACGGTTTTCGGGACACCAAAAACGTCCGACGTTTTGACCGGCTATAGTGCCACTATAGTTATCCGTTGGGGCATCAAACGACATCCGAATGGAACGAAATTTGGCAGGCGGTCTACCTACAATATAACAAGACCGCATGCCAACTTTCAACCCATTTATAAAATAATATTTCGGAGGTGCCGCGGGCGCGTGCGAGTGTGTCGGGACTCAAAACGGACAACGGAAGGAACGGGAAGAACGCCAACTACGAACGGATACAAGTTTTGAAAAGCATGCGGATGAAATGCACATGATGACATGGCCAAGTGCAACACGCAAGCGAATGACATGGCAACGACGACGAATAAATGGAAGACATCTGGAGCATCGGTCTCGGGGCGTCACAGGGATCAAGGACAAGGGCGGCAGCAGCTCGAGTAGGGCAGGACCTCGGCTGGTCTTGTTCACTGAAAGTGATGGGTATGTCTGTCCATGAGTCTATCTCTGCCACATGGTGAATTTGAGCGAGCTCTCGAAGGGCTCTCTTCCTCTGATTCTTCGAGGAATACATCTCGTAGATTGTTAAGACTTCGGCGTTATCATCAAAGGGCATTGGTGGACTTTTATTTGAGTACGGGTCTCCGAGGATGACTTCGCCGCTCATGGCGACTTGCCTGACCACCCAGCAAGCTCGAAGGCTGTGGGTTGGGTTTGTGTTGAGGAGGACGGAGTGTATGGAGCATGGTTTATCCAGTAGTTCATCAAGGACCCTTCTGGATCTTGTCGGGGGTTTCATCCTTTTCTCGGATGGCTCGTATTGGGGTGTCCGGCGAGGGTGTGCGCGTTTTGCCCGAGCTCGGTTTGGTTCCTCTGTACGGATTGACTCCGTTTGCTCGAGCTGAGCCTGCCAAGCATACTCCATGGCGCAGTATTTGTGTAGGAGATATGCCCTAGAGGCAATAATAAATGTTATTGATTATCTCCCTGTTCATAATTATGTTTATGTTCCATGCTATAACTGCTATGGTTCTCGAGTCTACAATAACCACGAGGCTCGGAGGAAGACTCATATGCACGTGTGGGATAATAAACGGTAAAATGTATTCCTAGTCAAGCCTCTATGACTGGCTCAAGTATTGCATGATGATCCTGTTTTCCTGATCATGGGCATGGCTATGCCGGCAATTTTGAGGGCACAATTGTTGGTAGAACACTTGTGTTGAATCGACCCGATTGATGTTATGCTATGAGATACATTCGTCATAAGTTTATGGTTAATAACACAGAGAAGTTAATGTTTGCATAATTCCTTAGACCATGAGAGTGTCGAGTTTCTTCATGCTTGCTTCATGAACTTTGGGGTTTGTTAAACGTCATCCGTAAATGGGTGGCTATTACGGCGGCTTACGGGTTCATGGAAAAGTATGTCAAGGGACTTGATAGCTCAAGATTGGGATTTGCTCCTCCGACGATGGAGAGATATCTCTGGACCCTCTCGGTGTTACGGTATCCATCATCGTCTGGCCAGACACAGGGTGATTTGATCACAGGGATGCCGGAACACGGGAACGAGAAAAGAGAACAATACCGGCAACGAGGTAACTGGCATTGTGGACAAGTGTTGATCCACGAGGATGCCGATGTTTCTCACCTCGGGTAATTGTAACATATCGCGAAGCAACAGGAATAGCTCACGGCAACTGGAGGTTCACTCGAATATTTATTCGTGTGGGTATAGGGGTCAATATGGGTGTCCACGGCTCCGATGTTGATCATTGATCGGAAGGGGTTCCGGGTCATGTCTATGCTTCACCGAACCTATAGGGTCACACGCTTAAGGGTCATCTATCTGCTGAATACTAGACGGGGAGTCTGAGAGAAATTCACCGAAAAAGTTTCGGACGAAACGGAAACGTTCCGGAGAGGATATCGGAATAGTTCCGGTAAAACTGAAAAGTTGTTTCAGAGGATACCATAAAGTCAGATTAGTTTCGGCACATGCCTGATAATTCTTGGAGGGTGCCAGAATCGTTCTGGAAACTTTCTGGAATTTTCCGGGATGAAAACCGGAAATGTTCCGGAGCTGCCGGAACCGCTTCAGATGCTTTTCGCAGATGAAAATCACTAAACCGGAATTGTTCCGGCTCGCGTTGAAAATTATTTTGGTGGGTACTGGAAATGTTCTAAGCCCACATGAATATTTTCAGTTCGATCAGACGCTGAAAAATGTCGTCGTGAATAGTGAAATCAGATTTATGGATATGGTTGGAAGTTGGCTTTCCACAAATATCTTCCCAAGATATTTTGGGATGACATGGCATTTTGGATATGCCCATCCTACCCCTTGTTTTTCCTATAAATAGAGGGGAGGAGGCAGCCCCATATGCTTAATCCTTGCTCTCACATACACATGCCATGACATTTCTGGCTTCTCTCTCCCTCCCAGCGAAATAGTTTCGTAGAGCCGAAAGGCTGTCTGGGTTCCGGTGGGAACTAGTTCTGGACGGCGAAGCCCTGCCGGATAGATGACACCGTATGTGTGCAACTCTGTAGAGAGATCGTAGTTTCGGTCTTAGTTCGAGAGTGCCTCCCGAAGGGCTGTCCGTGTGACCGTCCGAGTTTTGGAGGTCCTCCCGAAGGGCTGTCCGAGTGACAGTCCGAGTTTCGGAGGTCCTCCCGAAGGGCTGTCCGCGACACCGTCCGGGGGACTGTGCGACCGCCTCCCGGAGGGCTGTCCGCGGGGCAGATGAGGGTATACATCCTCGCGGTTGGGAGGTTGTAAAATCCTAGCTGCGGGGATCTGCACCGCTGATCGTCATCGACTCTACTTCCGCTGCGCTACGAGTCGGTAACGAAACAGATCAAACCTTGTATGCAGTATCCATAGTGATCCTGGGCTGGTACGTAGGTCAGAAATTTTTTGTTTTCTGCTGCGTTCCCCTACAGTGGCATCAAGAGCCGTGCTATGCGTAGATGCAGGTTGCGATCTAGAATACATAGAGATGTATGGGTGTTGCACAATATAATTAGGTAGTAGATGAGATCTATTGCTGAAAATTATTTGTGCGGGTAGCAGATGAAGTCTGTTACCCGATGTTCTTGTTGCTTCCCTCGAATTTGCATATTTCTGATCTTGATAACAGTATGGTGGAGTTTCAATGTTCTGGCAATCCGCGATCCTGATTGATCAACGAAGTGCTAACAGTTCATTGAATTCCACCGTAGTTAAAAAGAAAGATGAAATTTTGCAGACGAAAGGGCAATGCAGATGTGATCTGCACGGGGGTCACGCGTATGACGAAGTTTAGTATGGGGCTCGAGATTTTATTATCTCGTGTTTCATACACCCTGGAATGTTAATCTAGCGACTTGGATTATCATGCTTGATGATGGACGTTGGTAGCTTCGTTTTGTTTCGAAACCTTAGAAGCCACGTAAAATAAAATTTCGCATGAACCGATTAGAGGCGTCTAACTTGGTTTTGCAGGATGGTTTGCATGTGCATGTGATGTGGTATAGCAGTGTTCATAATAATTTGATTATGTATGAGATGACTATATGATGTAAATTGATTAACATGACCTGCGTGTCATGATTCGGCATGATGGCTGGAGCCATATGATTGCACTTTAAATGACCTGCGTGTCAACCTTATGTAATGCACTTATTTTATTAGCTATAGAGATAGCAATATTATCTTGTGCATCGACAAGGTGGTGGCAATCTTCGCGAAGGTGAACACCGACGCGAATGCCGGAGACGAAGAAATGAAAGACTTCTCCGTCAGAAAGGGCTATACCATATCATGCTATTATGAATTGCCTGAGATGTTTATCCCTTATGATGCACCCTTCTTGATTGCGCAGTAGTCGCTTTTTATTAGGGTGATCTCTCACTGAAATATCAAGTAGTTAGTGTTCTCCCAAGTGTAGCACCGTCACGGCACCTAACTTTTCGGGGCATTGCATGATCTCCATGGGTGCGAACGATTAGGGATGTGTGAGGCGGGTGAGTTGAGACCTCGCAGCGAGATCACTTGGTTGTCTTGACGTTCAGGCATGAAAGTCATGAGCTCGGAACACACGCATCGAAAGATGAACAAGAATCGCATAGAGATGTGATCGGCAAGTTTGCCTACCGATTGAAGTTCACGCCATGGGTGTTCATCTCGAACCGTGACGTTGAATGGATATGCGGGTCTTGAATCACTCACAATCAATTATGAGAGATATTGATTTGAGTGGGAGCGCACTATAGAATTAACTTGTTTAATTCTCAGTGCAATTAATTTTGAACACTGTCTAAGTGTGGTTTGCATAATAGTTGTAGAATAATGGCTCGCGTTTCCACCTTCCCTGTTAAAATTGAATAGCTATTAAATATCTGGTTAAAACTTTACGATTGGTAAACGTAATATGAGGATTGTCCTCAAGAGTGTCGAGAAGGATTTTGTCCTATCGCATGTTTTTAGTATTCTCCCGCTGATGCTATGGATAATGAGACTCGTCCTTTGATCCAAAAGCTAGAATTTCGTTACGGTCAAGTGCAATATGTTTGTTTCCATGAGACCCGAACTTCAAAAGTTTGGGATAGCTATGTGATATTCATGGAACTGAAAATCATTTTTCAGACACAAACAAAGGCTAAAAGATATGGGATATCCAAAGCAAGGTTTGTTTTGCAAACTGTTAGTAAAAGGTGTTTACTATGCATTTGACTAATAACAGAGGGATCCAGTAGAACGCCTGTCATATGATGAAGGTGAATAAAACAAACAACTTAAAGGAAATGTCCGAAGGGTGTTAGTAAGACTTCCACGCCTAGGAAATCCGGGGCTAACGCCACTCTTAAGTTGGATGCTTCTTCTGAGATAGAAGAAATACTAAAAGTTAAAACTGTTAGAAGTATAAAGGCAAAAAGAAAGAAGACTGGAATATCCAGCTCATGTATGAATGTCATACAAGTTTTTTATGTATAGAAGGCTGGTCAAAGAAATAGTTCTTGAGAATTATGATTAAACATGTTAATCACCAATTCTTGGGTATTGTGAGTTGATCACAGAGATACCCGCTCGATTGCACTCTGTTGCGACTCGATGCAAGAACTACTATGGCCTGAAAGACTAGCCAGGAATGAGGTCTTAATACACGCTGGGAACTTAGTAAAAGTTACTATACCTTCCATCGGTGTATTACCTATGTATTTATTTTTCATAATTCATTATAGAGTTTTACACACTCTAGCCCTTTGCATAAGGTATCTTGCAAGAAGGTTGTTCATAAGAGAACTTTTGATGTTCGGTGTTATGAATAACATAAGGGCCATACTTTCATTATGAATGAGATGTATGTTATGAATATTGATAATAATACTTTACCTCTGTATTTACTTTCATAAATCATTTTAGAGTTTTATACACTCTAGCCCATTTGCATAATGTTTGTTGCAAAAGTGTTGTTCATGAAAGAACAATTGTTGTTCGGAATCATGAATAACATAAGGGCCATGCTTCCATAGTGGATGGAACGTATGTTATGAATATTGATGGTAATATGATACATCCATAACACTGACGCTAAATGTCACAAGACTAAAGAGAATACCACACAAGTGTGGCACTGCGTTTGGTCACATTGGAGAAACCCGCATGGAAAATTCCATTATGATGGATTTTGAAAGTCGTTTGATTTTGAATCATCTGACACTTGCAACTTTCCTCCGAAAAGTGAAGTGACTGAAATACCGTTCACAGGTCATAAGGAACGAGCAACAAACTTATTGGTGATCATACATTTTGATGTGTGTAGTCCAATAAATGTTGTTGCTGGCAGTGGATTTATCTATCTTCAGAAATGACTCAAGTGGATATATGGATATTTACTTGATGAGACGTAAGTCTGGATCTTTTGAATTCATTCATAAGGTTTTCAAAAATGAAGTAGAAATTATTGTAACAAGGAAATTATGTTTCTACAATTGGATTGCGGAAAGGAATTTTTGAGTTACAAGTTTAGCGAATGTCTGATGAGTTGTGAAAAGAGTTTCATAACTTACACCTCCCGGAACTCCACTGAGAGTGGTACGTCCGTGAAGATGTAATCAAACCATTTTTGACATGGTAAGATCAAAAATGACATAAATCAATTTGCCATTATCTCTTTTAAAGTAATGCTTTAGAGACTACGGGTTTTACACTGAAAAGAGCGCCATCAGGTCTGTTGAAATGACGCCATGGTATGGTACGCCCAACCATGCTTGGTCTTTCCTTAACATTTGGAATATGGGGCTTGTGTAAAAGGTTACAAACCTATTCCAAATCAGACAAGAACTATTTTGTAGGTTATCCCAAGTAATTGGGAATTCCTCCACCACGATACCGAGGCAAAAGGTTTGCCACAAAGAACGGTATAATTTTGAAAGAAAATGTTTCTTGCAAAAAGGTGAGTGGGAGGACAGTGCAACTCGACGAGATAAACAGTATCTTCGTCATCAGATCAAAGGAAAGGAACCTTGGAAGTGATTCCGGAGTTTCCTACTGCGACTGATACGGAAGTCTCTACAATAAAATGTATGGACTTCGGTCGAACTTGTAGCTAAACCACGTAGGCAAAGCTCGTGCAAACCTATCAGGTGCGCAAACGAGATATTGTTGTTAGACAACAGTATACCTACAATACACAAGGAAGCGTTGATGGGCCCTGACTCCAGAATTGGCTAAATGCCAATACAATCCGAGATAGTTTCCATATAAGTGATTCGAGATTAAAATCTTGATACACCTTTCGGAAGACTTAGAGTCTAACGAATATTTATGGAACTAAAAACTGATACGGATAAAATGTTTTATCCATAAAGCTCGACTTGTTGCAATAACAAGTTCAAAGAGTTGACTACGATGAGATTGTCTCACCGTAGCGATGCTTAAAGTCGGTTCGGGTTGAACTAGCAATTAATACATATTTCAATCATGAGATATGAAACATGGATGACAAAAAGATTTCCATCTAATGGAAATGAAACCTAGGACTTGTATGTGATACAGTCCAAAGTAATTTGTCGATCCAGAGGATGCTAGTAAGTATGCAAACTTCAGAGTTCCAGCCATGGACAGAAGAGAGCAAAGTGGAGTTGGAATCTTCGTTTTTGATGGAATGGTCAAAGGGGTTTGACTTCATCAAATGGGTATCGAAGATGCTTGTGATTCAAGAAAGTAAGTGGGAGCATAATGATATTTCTAAAAACCTTGTGTACCTGACACATTGTTAAATTGGAAATTTCTTGACACGAATTAGGACTTCATTTAAAAATAGTTTTTCGATGAAGTGCTTGGGCTAAAACAGCCTTGATATTAGGCATGATGATCTATGGAGATAGATTTACCTAATGGGGCTAAAGCCAAAAATACATATTGACAAGATGCTAAAACTTTTTAGCATTTAAAAACGCCAAGGAGTGATTCTTGCCGAAGTCACATGGATAGAGTTTTGCAAAACTCGGTGTCTCAAAACACTGATGAGCGAAATACATGATGGAGATTCCACACACTTTCGTGTTTGGATTGATCATGTATTCCATGGTATGTAAAACAACCAGATATGTCCAATACTCCAAAGTTGTTGTGAGTATAGATACCAAAGTGATCAAAAGTACTGATCATGGGACAACAGTGAAAAATGGTCATTGAGTACTAAAGTAGCACTAATGACATGTTTTCTCGCAAGCGGAGATTATGAAGAGTTCGTTGTAAAAGGTTACATCGATACAGTCTTCATCATTTCTCCATGCGATTTTCGATTTAATTTGAGGGTTTTGTGTAATACACAATATGGTGGCACGGTAGTTGGAAATTGTTCCAAACAAGATACTGTGGCGAATTCTATAACAAAGGCTAAGTATGTTGATGCTTAAGAAGCGACAAAGAAGTTGTTGAATCATATAGTTCATTCATGAACTTAGTATGGTTCCAAGAAGGCTTTGGTCTATGGGACACTATAGCAGATAGTTGCTCCATAGCTCAGTCTGAGGAATCAGGTTTCGACCAATGATTCACACATATGCAAAGCCAAGTCCACACAAAATATGAATTTTGTGAAAGCGTGAAAACGCGAGGATATGCAAAGTTACACACGGAGCTGAAGTTGTCAGATCCGTTGGACATCAGGCTATACCACATGCGAAGCATATTTTACACCAGTATGCCATAGGTGTAAAGTGCATTAGCATTGACTAGATTATTGACTCTAGTGCAAGTGGGAGTCTGTAGGAGATATGCCCTAGAGGCAATAATAAATGTTATTGATTATCTCCCTGTTCATAATTATGTTTATGTTCCATGCTATAACTGCTATGGTTCTCGAGTCTACAATAACCACGAGGCTCGGAGGAAGACTCATATGCACGTGTGGGATAATAAACGGTAAAATGTATTCCTAGTCAAGCCTCTATGACTGGCTCAAGTATTGCATGATGATCCTGTTTTCCTGATCATGGGCATGGCTATGCCGGCAATTTTGAGGGCACAATTGTTGGTAGAACACTTGTGTTGAATCGACCCGATTGATGTTATGCTATGAGATACATTCGTCATAAGTTTATGGTTAATAACACAGAGAAGTTAATGTTTGCATAATTCCTTAGACCATGAGAGTGTCGAGTTTCTTCATGCTTGCTTCATGAACTTTGGGGTTTGTTAAACGTCATCCGTAAATGGGTGGCTATTACGGCGGCTTACGGGTTCATGGAAAAGTATGTCAAGGGACTTGATAGCTCAAGATTGGGATTTGCTCCTCCGACGATGGAGAGATATCTCTGGACCCTCTCGGTGTTACGGTATCCATCATCGTCTGGCCAGACACAGGGTGATTTGATCACAGGGATGCCGGAACACGGGAACGAGAAAAGAGAACAATACCGGCAACGAGGTAACTGGCATTGTGGACAAGTGTTGATCCACGAGGATGCCGATGTTTCTCACCTCGGGTAATTGTAACATATCGCGAAGCAACAGGAATAGCTCACGGCAACTGGAGGTTCACTCGAATATTTATTCGTGTGGGTATAGGGGTCAATATGGGTGTCCACGGCTCCGATGTTGATCATTGATCGGAAGGGGTTCCGGGTCATGTCTATGCTTCACCGAACCTATAGGGTCACACGCTTAAGGGTCATCTATCTGCTGAATACTAGACGGGGAGTCTGAGAGAAATTCACCGAAAAAGTTTCGGACGAAACGGAAACGTTCCGGAGAGGATATCGGAATAGTTCCGGTAAAACTGAAAAGTTGTTTCAGAGGATACCATAAAGTCAGATTAGTTTCGGCACATGCCTGATAATTCTTGGAGGGTGCCAGAATCGTTCTGGAAACTTTCTGGAATTTTCCGGGATGAAAACCGGAAATGTTCCGGAGCTGCCGGAACCGCTTCAGATGCTTTTCGCAGATGAAAATCACTAAACCGGAATTGTTCCGGCTCGCGTTGAAAATTATTTTGGTGGGTACTGGAAATGTTCTAAGCCCACATGAATATTTTCAGTTCGATCAGACGCTGAAAAATGTCGTCGTGAATAGTGAAATCAGATTTATGGATATGGTTGGAAGTTGGCTTTCCACAAATATCTTCCCAAGATATTTTGGGATGACATGGCATTTTGGATATGCCCATCCTACCCCTTGTTTTTCCTATAAATAGAGGGGAGGAGGCAGCCCCATATGCTTAATCCTTGCTCTCACATACACATGCCATGACATTTCTGGCTTCTCTCTCCCTCCCAGCGAAATAGTTTCGTAGAGCCGAAAGGCTGTCTGGGTTCCGGTGGGAACTAGTTCTGGACGGCGAAGCCCTGCCGGATAGATGACACCGTATGTGTGCAACTCTGTAGAGAGATCGTAGTTTCGGTCTTAGTTCGAGAGTGCCTCCCGAAGGGCTGTCCGTGTGACCGTCCGAGTTTTGGAGGTCCTCCCGAAGGGCTGTCCGAGTGACAGTCCGAGTTTCGGAGGTCCTCCCGAAGGGCTGTCCGCGACACCGTCCGGGGGACTGTGCGACCGCCTCCCGGAGGGCTGTCCGCGGGGCAGATGAGGGTATACATCCTCGCGGTTGGGAGGTTGTAAAATCCTAGCTGCGGGGATCTGCACCGCTGATCGTCATCGACTCTACTTCCGCTGCGCTACGAGTCGGTAACGAAACAGATCAAACCTTGTATGCAGTATCCATAGTGATCCTGGGCTGGTACGTAGGTCAGAAATTTTTTGTTTTCTGCTGCGTTCCCCTACAATTTGGACACCAGATCCGATAAATCAGAGCAATTTTGGATGTGGCGGTGGGCGAGGGCGTTTAAGACGCCCTCGTCTCGGCAGTTCTGTCAGAAGATCTCCAGAATGTCCTTGTTGCAGCCGTCCGTCATCTTGTTTTTGACGATAAGGAATCTGGCCCAGAAGTGCCGAACTGTCTCTCCGGGCTGCTGCTTTACGTACATTAGGTCCCATATGTCGGGCCGTCCTGAGTTATCTGGACAGTACTGAACGTGGGGGGTGGACGGGATAAATTTTTTGACCCCAGCGGAGTGTGAGTCCGGAGTTTTGGCGGCCGCGTCCTGGATTGACATGGAATCCAATGCACCGAGCTCTGGATAATTGGCCGGGCGCGGGTGCGTGGATCCGGAATTGCGTGCCGAACCAGACTTCGGCCCTAAACCCTCTCCGGAATGGAGTTCGGCTGCCGAGCTTGAGGATGAAGCCTGCTGGTCGGAAACTTGCACCTCATGCGCTTCCGGTTCTGAGGGAAGGGGTGAGCCCTCCGTGGGGCCTTCGATTGTGGCGATCAAGTGAGTGGTGGCAGGGTTGTGAATTTCCCTGTCGTCGGGTTTAAGCCCGATCTGATCGTAAACTGAGGACTGGCCATCGGTGATTCCAAGGGCCTGGATCCGATCTAGTATCCCGTTTAAAAACGAGAGATCCGTTGGCTCCAAGCTCTGGCAGTTTGCGGGGTCAACCCGCAATATGGCCGTGATGGGGGCGTCCGAATTCGCCCCGTAGTCATGTTCGGCCGGGGCTGATCTTCGGCAGCCGAGCGCGGAGATTAGGTCCGTGCTCAAGGCTGGATCCGCAGCGGCGGCCGTCCCGGTAGTGGGGTTGGCCGTACTCGAAGTCGGTGCTTCAGGATTTGTGGGTCCTTCAGGCGAGGCCGAGGACCCCGTGAGGATAAGATCTCCCCGGGAGTCGGCGACGAACTCTAAGTTTCCGAACCTGATCTCCTGGTCGGGTGTGAAGCCGTTGACCCGGCTAAGGTGACCGGCCGGATCGGCGTGTAGCATGACGCTACCGAATGCGAAGAGCTGGCCGAGAACGAAAGCGTCCCTGCGGCTAGCGCTGTTGCTGATGACTAGGCGAGCCATTGATCCTTGATGACCCACGGCGGAACTCTCAATGAAAGCACCAATGTCGGTACCAAAACCGGCAGATCTCGGGTAGGGGATCCGAACTGTAGGTCTAGGAATCAATGGGTAACAGGGAACGTAGAGACAGCAATTTACCCAGGTTCGGGCCCTCTCGAAGAGGTAATACCCTACGTCCTGCTAGATTGTATTGATGTGTTTGTATGAAGGTTACATAGTTGATCTACCTCGAGATCGGATGGGCTAAACCCTAGGCAATGGATATGATGATCCTCTACGGACTAAACCCTCTGGTTTATATAGACACCAGAGGGTCCTAGGGTTACACATAGTCGGTTACCATCAGGGGATAAACACGCCAGGCACGACAAGTATTCTTGGAGGAGATGCCAAGTCTTCGGAGGTTTCCTTCTAGCACACGGGGTTGCCCACAATCCAGCCTTCCATCGATGAGTAGAGAGCGGCCCACCAGCCCGGCCCACGAGAGATAGGCCGGCAGCCCGAGTA
This sequence comes from Elymus sibiricus, assembly GCA_039707655.1. Lineage (NCBI taxonomy): Eukaryota > Viridiplantae > Streptophyta > Magnoliopsida > Poales > Poaceae > Elymus > Elymus sibiricus. Next base: position 337,893,622 of record CM077666.1, read on the forward strand.
CCCCCTAGTCCGGACACCCTCACACGCCAGGCAGGCTTCACCCACCGGCGCGCCTAGGCAGCGGCGTGCGGAGAGGAGGACGAGGAGGGCCAGGGGCCGGCGACGGCGGGTGGCCTCCCTTGTCGCCCACGGGAGCGCCACAGGAGGTAGATCATAATCATGTTTCGCACTTAATTTGGTTATTTGCATCCCTCCTAGTGTGGCTGAGAAATACATGCATGGCTGTAAACATTTGCTCCCCATATGCAACATGATGTTATTTGGTTACGTGCAGATGGATGTTTAATCTCACCTAGTGTCCATGCAGTGAACTTACCTCACAACACTACACTCGAAAAACTTTGTCTATGATAGTCGAAATAAAAAAACTTACAACATAAGGGCATCTCCAACCCTAACCCGCAAATTTCCTCCCGCATCCGTCCGCGAACAGGGGGACCAGTCCTGTAACACCCCGGACACACCCGCCGGTGGTCGTTACTCCTGGCGGGATCTAGACTGGCCCCACAGATCAATACTAGTCTTTCCTGCACACTTTGTCCTCACTCGTGCGCACCCGGGAGCAACTTCCCGGTCGGTCACCCATCCTGAAATTACTCCAAGTTGAGCACGCTTAACTTTGGAGTTCTTTCCGAATGGGCTCCCAGAAAAGAAGGAATTCCTTATTGATACGAGTAGTCTATCATTCCTATTAAGCCAGGCTATCACATACACCCCACTCAGAGGAACAGACGTCCTCGTCGGGCCACATGAACGTTCCCTCTTGACACATACGTCTGTGCATACAGTCCGGCACATGTGCCATGCCGTGTGCCATGACGGGTCACAAACATCATGCACAACATGACCACGCACTTGTCCGCAAACATCCGTGTAACCGCGAGGGTCGGCTCTGATACCAACTTGTAACGCCCCGGACACACCCGCCGGTGGTCGTTACTCCTGGCGGGATCTAGACTGGCCCCACAGATCAATACTAGTCTTTCCTGCGCACTTTGTCCTCACTCGTGCGCACCCAGGAGCAACTTCCCGGTCAGTCACCCATCCTGAAATTACTCCAAGCTGAGCACGCTTAACTTTGGAGTTCTTTCCGAATGGGCTCCCAGAAAAGAAGGAATTCCTTATTGATATGAGTAGTCTATCATCCCTATTAAGCCAGGCCATCACAAGTCCGCACACACGGATGTGGGAGCCGGCCATCCAAAGCTATCATGTATATGTCTGCTAGTAAAGGACAATTTGAAATTCAAATAAAGTCCGATCCATAGCGCGCGTCGGATCACACCAGCACCGGATCGCATGCCCGATCACAACCAAAAAGAGGCAAGTATGCTTAGTTTTTACATACCCGGTCACAAAAGAATATCAGTTCGGCAGTCCATGCAAAAAAAAATAGATTGTATGCCCTACCGGACCGCCAATCCAAGGCTCCGCGCTCAAAGTATCGTCGTCGCCGCCGCCTAGGCAGCCTCCGCCTCCACTGCCACATCCTCCTCCTTGTCCGCCGCCTCCAACTCATCTTTCTGCCACTGCAACATCTTGTAGCAGATGGCTTGCACGATCATTCTAGCATCGGCATCCAAAGACTACAAATTCAAGGAGAATATCTTGGCGTCCTCCGCATCAGCTGCGATCTTCACCTTCTTTTCTTCGAGCATCGCCTTCTTCTCTTCGAGCATGGCCCTCTTCTCTTCAAGCATGAACTTCTTCTCTTCGAGATTGAGCTTCTTCTCCATCGCTTCCATAAACAATTTGAACCTCTTCGCCTTTTTTCCTCCTTGATGTCGGAGCGCTTGACGTATGCCTCCTCCTTCTTCGACAAGATGTCCTCGAATCTCTCCGCCATCTTGGCCGTTGCACCTTCTCGCTTCGCCCTATCCTCCTCCCACTTCTTTCCCCGAAACCCTCTTCTAACCTTCTTGGGCAGTTCTTTTGTTGAGTCAATTGGGTCACCGGTTTCTTCTTGGTGGCTTGGGCGGCGGTCTTGGCCATGTACAGGTTCCACTTCGGTTACCCATTCAACTTCAACCAACAATGCATGACGGTGAAGTTTTTCTTCTCCAACTTTTTGAACACCGTACACGCACGAGAAGGCTACAAAATAAAACATTGTCAACAATGGATATCCGGCTGCACAACTATGCATAGATATCCGGCTACAAAACTATGCATATCCGGCAAGTGACCAACAAAACTATGCATATCCGGCAAGTGACCAACAAAAGTATGCATATCCGGCAAGTGACCAACAAAAGTATGCATATCCGGCTAGTGATGAATAAAACTATGCATATCCGGCTAGTGATCAACAAAACTATGCATATCCGGCTACAAAACTATGCATTTCTGGCTAGTGATCAACAAAACTATGCATATCCGGCTACAAAACTAAGCATATCTGGCCAAATGAACTTACTTGTTTGGTGATTTGCGCACCACTAGGCCACTGTGCGATGAGATGCTTCAAGTGGTCGCAATACTTCGACACGGCCTACTAGATGGTGTACCATCGATGGTTGAGGGACTATGATTCACGGTTGCGGATGACCGCGTCGGAGTAGGGTGCGAAATGTTTGTGTTCATGGAACCATGTGTGAATGCTGGCCCAAAAAGTTGTTCCCTTTTCCTCTGTGCCATGGATCGGATCGAGGCTAGTGGCCAACCATGCATCGCACAATAGCTCGTCCTCCCGCATGTTGTAGCTTTCTCCTCTACCCTCTTCTTCGGATCACCAGCAAAATCATCTGGATCATCGTCATCGCCGTCCTCCTCCTCATCCTCCTGTTGCTGCTGTCCGACGGCTCAAACCTGTTGCTATGTGCCCGTGCCGGTCTGGGTGTAGGTCTGTTGCGTGCCCGGCTGGGTGTAGCCCTGCTCCATGTGGGTGTAGTTGCCGGACAGGGTGGGATCTGAGTCTTCCGCCTGCCCATCCTCATAGCCACCTCCTCCTCCATCGTGGATGATGTCGAACATCTCCCTGTCCACGTCGTTGTATGCCGGCTCCGCCGCTTTAGGCATAGCAGCGAACAGCGTGCGGGCACCCATCTGCTCCCCGCCCGGTGTCCGCGTCTGGACAAGCTGCAGCAAAGAACACTCCGAGAAGAGCAGCGGCGTTGCATTTACGTCGACGATCTAAGGCACTTGCCCGGCGGCGGTTGCCGTGGACTGCCTACCGAGCCGCTTGGCGACGTAGAAGTACGGAGCCTTGTAATGTTCCGGCCATGGCGGCATCTGTACGGTGCGCGACACCATCGGGAACCGCGACCCAGGCCATGACCTCCACCACGTCCACAACCATGCCCACCGCCACGTCCGCCACCAGCATGCCCTCCGTCGGCCTTCTTCTACTTGAGTGTTTCCTTCTTTGCGGCCTTCGCTTTGACGCGGCGATTTTGCCGCGTCGCTGAGTTGATCTTTCGGGCAAGCGTGATGCTTGGATCCTCCTGCACCTCCACCACCTGCATCTCTGGCATGTTCTCCTTTGGTTCCATGCGTCGGCGGCGGAGGGAATAAGAGAGTGGGAGAAAAGGGCGGGAATTGGGTGGAGAGCGGCAGGATGGAAGAAGAGAGTGAGGGATTTTGGTGCGGAAATAGTACGGGCACCTACAAAAGTGCGGGCTCCGCCTTCCTTTTGGGTGGGCCAGGGGTGTCAGCGTCCGACGTGTCTCGTGTCCGGACTCCCGCAAAGCCCCCCCCGTTTGGTTCTGGTTTGAGGGAAAATCATGGTCTGGACTTCTCCGCGAACGGATGGGGGTCGGCGTTGGATGGCTTCCAGTGTCCGGACGAATACTACTGGTTTAAGGGTTGGCGTTGGTGATGCCCCAAGAGTTGTGTGGAACAAAGAAATAAAGCTAGTGGTCAAAGAAAATTTTAAACAAGCGACCGTTGTGTGAAGAATTTGATGAAATTCGTCCAAAATAGCATGCACACATGAATATGTTTGTACAATTCAGTACAAAGATGTAGATAAACTCGTCTACAATCGTCAAAACAGAAAACTACAACATGAAAGGTCAAGAAAAAATTCAAATGGTCGACGTGTGCGGAGAATTTGCCAAAATCCGTCCAATTATTTATTTATTTTCGAGGAACTGGCAGGAGTGCCGTCTTTTCATTAAGAAGGGGGAAATATGTACAGGTTGGCATGTTTAAAGGGGTACATGCCAGAAAAAAAAAATAGAACCACATGCGAACTAATCTGGTACTGCATAGCTCTTGGCCGAAAGGCCAATTCACGCTGCACAATCACCTCGAAGGTAAGATGGGCCACCTCAACAAAAGTCAATCTCGATCCTTTGAAAATGCATTGGTTCCTTTCCTTCCACGCATTCCACAGTATGTAGATGAGAACATTGTTGCACCGCTTTCGTAGTGTGTTTTTGATATCTTTGAGCCCTCCCTCCCAGCAAGAGTCAATTGAGGGGAATGTCATCGTGGGGTAGAAGGCGAGCTGGTCGTCCACCCAGTTGAACACTAGTCCATGAACAGTCATTGTGAAAGGGCAGTCCTTGCAGACGTGAGTAGCAGTCTCGACGGTACTGAGGCAAAGCTGGCAAATAGGGTCATTCGGCCAGCCCCGTATGCCAAGCAAATCAGCCATGAGGATTCCATTGTGAAGGACGAGCCAGGAGAAGAGCCTGCACTTTAGCTTGGAAAGCGGTAGGCTTTTTGGTGGATAACTTTGGATGGGATCCAAGGAATTGCACCTCGTAGGCTGAGCTGGACGAATATTACCCACCGTGATGCCAAATCCAGGTGATGTCTTGTATGAGCAGATTGAAATTCGCGGAGTTGACAACAGAAGTGATGACAATGAACTCTCGTAGCCGCCCAGGGACGTTTATCATTTAGAAGCTCATCGTGCACCGATCTGTTCTTGCGGGTAGAGATGCTGAAAGGCCCCGGCAGAGGGTCCCATCATCATTCCAATTGTCATGCCAAAATGCAGCCTTATGCCCGTCGTCGATGGTGATTTTTTTGGATACCCTGAAGAGGGCCACATCAGAAGTGTCACGTAGGAGTTGGGAACCAACCCACGATGATCGAAGCCCTTTCATTGTATCCATAACCAACGCAGTCATAGCGCCCCTCCGAAGCGATCAAGGTCCGCAATGCCAAGCCCTCCCAATGCCTTTGGGTGGCGCACAATCTTCTAGTTTACAAGTGTTAGCCTGCCACCAACAATCTCACTATCATCGCCAGCCTAGACGAATCCCCGAGATATCTTGTCGACCTTGTCCGTGGCCCACTTAAGCAGAGATGACGGTGTCCTGGACTAGGGGGTGCCAACCTAGTCAGTCCATAGTCCTCGGGCTGGGCCTGTAGGCCCTCATTTCTCATTCGGATGGACTCCGGAAGCCACACGCCTGGACGTGATCAAGACCGCACCTACCGAAGCACTACAAAAAAAACACTTTCGTGATGATACGTCTTTGTCACAGTAGGTCACATTTTCTGTCATGCATGTACATCTGTGACAAATTTATGACAAAATCAAGATAGTCATACATGTGCTGTCGTAGAAGTGTTCCATGACAATACTGAAATTATCATCTCGGAAGTGTCCACTTCCATGACGATCAATGTCGTGTCATGGAAGTGTTTTTGTCAAGGGTAATCGGCACGTGGCATCCACTGTAACGGGTCACCGTTAAGCTATTGGGTTCCGGTTTGGATCCGATAACCCGTTAATAGCTCGGACCAATGGCGATTTTCAACATGTAAAATTCTCATTGGCCGAAGGATCCACGTGTCAGCGCGGCGTCGCGACAGTTGTCATCCTTTCATTGGACGGGAAATGCCTATTACAGGTCGACACGTCGCACGGCCCAATAGTAGCCCATTCAGGTTAAATGGGCCGGCCCAGCCGAAAGCCCACAAGATTTTGCAAGATAAGAGTGGATCGGCCCGTTAACAGCCTGCAATGTTTTGGGCCAAATTACGGCCCATATCAGATATGGCCCGTTAATAGTGCACTGTATTTTTGGCCCATTTATGGCCCGGTTTGTATTACGGCCTGTTAAAGGCCCGTTGAACAGTTTGACCCAGTTCGGCCCGATGATTGTTTCGGCCTGTTAGCGGCCCTTCGCGCAATTGGGCCCTTTTCAGCCCGATTTAACTTTTTGCCATTTAACGGCCTGTGCGGCATTTGGGCCCATTTCAAGTGCAAGTGACTTTCAGCATCTTAATGGCCCATGCAGCATTTGGGCCCATTTCTGGTACAAGTGACTTTCGGCCTCGTAATGGCCCGTGCAACATTTGGGCCCATTTCTGGTACAAGTGACTTTCGGCCTCTTAACGGCCCGTGCAGCATTTGGGCCCATTTCTGGTACTTGTGACTTTCAACCTCTTAACGGCCCATGGTCTTCGTGGATAAATTTAAGCCCACTCTGACTATCAGCCTGTTAAAGGCCCGTGAAAGAATTGGGCCTAATTATGGCCTGCTTTGCATCCGGCCTGCTTACAGCCCATAATGTTATTGGGCCAAACACGACCCGAGATAAATTTTGGCCTGTGAACGGCCCGTCATATAATTGGGCCTATCATGGGCCGAAGTATATTTAGGCCTGTTGTCGGCCCGTGAATTGTTCGGCACAATTCAGGCCAGATCTAATTTACAGCCTGTTAAAAGCCCATGGTATTTTCTGGCCCAACTAAGGCCCGTGGTTTACTCAGCCTGTTAAAGGCCCTAAACTACTTGGGCCCGGTTTACGCTCAGGCCTGCTAACGACCCGAGATGATTGTGGGCCCACGTTTCGACCCATATATAAAGTTGCGGGCCGGCCCGTTTGCGTAGTCTAATTTTTTAATATATAGCACTGATGGACCAATAACATTTTGGCCCATTGATCTCCGTCGAAGCTCCTAGCGATGATAGCATATACAGTAAATAAATTACAGGATAGTGACTAAGAATAAACCTAGACTATACAATAATAAAATAACGGGATATTACATCCACTAGGCATCAAAGTTCACCACCAGTGATAATGGAGCGCAACCAGACAGCGGATTACATCCACTGGGCATCACAGATCGCCACCAGTGCAAATAAACACGCCAACAAAATAATATACAGAACCGACATCACTTCAACACAGTTCAAGAAAGGTTAGCCCTGCCCGGGAGCTGCTGTGCAAGCAGCTGGGCAAGATGATGAGACTGCGCTTGTTTGACGCTTATATCCTCCAACTCTAGCTGCATAGCGTCAATAAATGTCATGTACTTTTGGTTAATCTTCCATAGAGATTGGAGTTCCAGTACGAGTTGAGCTGAAGCATGTCTTTCTGCTTGAATTTGAGACTAAAGAAGTCAAACTGATTCAGGCGGCGAGTTCATCGAGCTTGTGTCATTGCTATTAGCGAGTAACTTCGACACTACATCAAGACATGACTTTGGGGTTGTATCGCTATCCCCAAGATGTGTGCTATCTTCTTCCCTGCAATATATGTTAGAGGCACAAGCAATGGTTTTGTCTCACTATCATTGTGGCAGTTCTTCCTGGCGTCAGAGATATCACTCTGAAAGACAAACAAGAAAACAGATAACAGGTTTTGCACGTATAAGCATCAGTGTTGTCAATTCATCCCATTTCTTATGGGCAAATAAAGAGACACGGTTTAAAATAGCATTAACATCATATGGCATTATTCATAGTTAAGACATGGCAGGATATGGCATTGTGCAGGAGTGGTCAGCTTCACCACACCACTAGATTACAGATCAAGAACACAAACATACATGCGGTGCTAAAGAATGTATAAGCATCAATGGCCAGTGTGCTGTTAATTAATCCCATTTCAGATCGCCAAATAAAGAGATATGATTTAAATAACATTAACAAAATATGGCATAGTTCATAGTTAAGACATAGCAAGATATGACATTGTGCTGGAGTGGGTAGTTTCACCACACCCCTGGATTACAGATCAAGAACACAAGCATGCATGCACTCTAAAGAAGATCACTTCCTCTGTTTAGTTTCATTTACATGGTATGAATAAGGAACTTGGTTGTACAACTAAAAACTGAAATTGAGAAGGACAAACTTATGTTTATGAAGTTCTTCATAAGAAACTTTAAACATGCAATTTGATGCAAACGCGGAAAATAAACAACAGTTGCAGTCATGCCTATCCAAATATACTCAACAAAGTTTGAAGGCTCGAGAAGGACAAACTTACGTTAGTAGTGAAGATGGGCTCTATAAACCCCTTGTCCATGCTGATGGGGGGGGGGCAATTCAAGTAGTTTGCCACATAATCTTCTTCATAACCATTGCCTTTATTCTACATTTTGTTAAGCGTAAATATAGATGTGATAATATAGGAACAAATGGAGAATATTTAAGCTAAGATGCGGAGTGATGCTACATAATCAACTAGCTAGAAATGTAAGTACAGCGATACAGGCAAAAAGGTATTGACAAGAGCAATGCAGAGCTAAACTTCTTCAGTAGCATTTGTTTTATTCAACATTTTGGTAAGAGTAAATATAGATCTGATAAGGTCTAGAAAATGGAGGGCAAGGGGAAATAAGCTGCAGAGTGATGGTACATGAACAACTAGCTGTCAATATAAGTACAGTGCAAAAGGACAACAGGTACTTGCAAGAACAATGCAGAGCTAAACTTGTTCATAAGCATTGGGTTTATTCTATATTAATGTAAGCATTAATATAGATCTGATAATTTGGAGCGAACAATGGATAAGCAAGCTATCATGCACACAGATGTCACATAATCAACCAGGTATGAATGTAAGTACAACGATACAGGGCAGCAGGTACTAACAAGAGCAAAGCAGCCAGCAGCATAGTTGCGATATCCTGTCGTCCATTTCAAACTATTATTCTTCTTCGAGTAGTTTTCCTGCAAAAGAGATCGGTAAGGCACATGCAGAAATGTAGGAGTTCAAATTGTCATGTGATCTCATAGACAGTACCTCTTCCTGGGGACGAGACCAGTGCATAACAAGGTTCTTCCATTCAATATCTTGTAAATTTAGCACAGGAGACTTCACCGAAATTTCATTTATAGACTTGCCATCAAAGTGTGTTTGCCTCAGGTAACACCGATACTGCTGCAATGCGTCCTTGAAAAGCGCAAGCAAGCTTTGCTTGTCATGACTATCTAGATTGACCCTCTCCTATTTAGAAGAATGTAATGTAAATCATTGATGTGTTCAATCAACAGAAAACAAGAGAATAATCACCATGAATAATAGCACTTACATGTAAGTGCGACAGGAAGATGTGAAAATGGAGTTTGTCTTCACTATAATCTTCCCATGATGGGAAGATACGCACATGGTTCCTAACAACATTGAAAGCATTGTCTTTTAAACTGGGAATAACTGGAATGGGGTTCCAATCTACAGGAAATGGGGCACTCTACAGTTGGAATAGGTCTTTGGCCTGTGGATTTGGTGTACTTTTTGCTGGATTGGGACTTTTCTGTGGTACTGCTGGTGCTATGGCAACTGAAATCGGCATACCTTTCGCTGGAGTGCGGTTCCTGTGTGGTGGGGCTAGTGGTATGGCTAGTGGGGTATGGGTACAGTCTGCTGGAGTCGGGCCTAGGTTTTGTGGCGCTGGTTCTGTCGCCAATATAAGTGGGTTGCTATCTGATTTCTCTGGTACCACCACACTTTTCAATGACTTTGTTTGTACTCCTTCAGGTTCTGCAGTCACCCTCTTCCTTTTGGATGTCTGATACACAAGAACAACATTTGAATGGAAAAACATGGTATGATTATAGATGGAATAGGTATTGATAATGGATGGGCATGGCATCTTCACATGTATGATGAGTAAACTAAGCAGATGGCGGTGCAACGAATTAGAAGAAATGCAAGACACCTTATGCAAGATACGTGCAACCAATAAAACCTTGCCAAATTAGAACAGGCACCTTGATGGGTGAACACGATAGGTGATCTGCCTTTGACTGCACGAGCTCAGAATAGTCATTAGGAACATATTCTGAACACGAAGCTGTAGATGGGGAGCATGTGGGTTTCATTCCATCCAGAATGGAACTCAATCCCTTGATGCCAGGTTTGTTAGCCATTGCACTTTTCTGCAGTATTCCTTTGATGCACGCATTCTCATATTCATTGTGATCATGTTCAATATCTGATATGCATGAAAACAGAAATGGTAGTGAGATTATCTTCGAAATGCATAGGATATCCTAATATAATAAGGGCTCCCTGCAAACCCTTGTGTGCTACCTCTGGAATTCTGATGAGAGAGCCCATGTGTTCTGTAATTTGGTGCGTACATTAATATAATCTGGCACTACTGCTCAAAAAAATAGCCTCCCTGTTGGGAGCTCCAGAAGTAATGATAGTTGGCAGATGATAGGTTCAAAATATACTATATGCAAAGTTTATTGCCAAAGCATGATGACAAGAGCGCACAGAGAAATAGTATTCCCTCATGACTCTATATGTGGCGCACATACATTTCAAAACTCGCATAGTAACATTAGCTGACCAATTAAATGTGTCTCTATTTTATTAGTATTTGTATCGTATCATATTTGAATTTGATAACTAAGCTTTGGAATTATGAGTGGCATGTAGTTTATCTTGAAGGATTGAGTGCTACTAGTACGACAAGAAGCATCTAGGCAGATAGTAGTGTAGATAAAAGGGGGAAACCATAACATCATAAATAAATCGGGAAAGTGGAACTGGCTCGAAATTATGGGGTTGTATTGTAGCTACTAATCGAAAGCATGTCGATCCCCTACAGGCCAGCTCTATTCAACTGAAGGCGCACTACTGTGACTATCAGTCTAGTCTCTCAAAGGCCACATAGCTCCTAGCATTTCTGGATATTATGGCAGACCAACTCGAAGTACTGAAAGCATCTAGCAGAACATACTGTACTTATTAAAGAAGAACAGAAGAGGAACATGTTAAAGAAGAACAGAAGAGGAACATGTTAAAGAATAGAAGATGAAGCATATTATGGAGATTCCACTTCTTTCTATACATTTGGAAACTAAGCTCATGATAAACCAGGCCACGTGCATTTGGAAACTCAGGTGGGAAAATTAGCTGACCAATTAAATGTGTTTGTTAACTAATATCATTATCATATCACATTAGGATATGAACAACTAAGCTTTGAAAATATGAGTGGTGTGTTGTTCAGCTTGAAGGGTGGAGTGCTGCTAGTTCGACACAAAGCACTTACACAACTGATAGTGTAGATAAAATGGGAAGACCCTAAGCATCACGAGTAAAATTCGGAAAGTGGAACTAGCAGGAAAATATGGGCTTGTATTGCCGGTACGGCTACAAAGGCTTTGGATCCCCTACAGGGGCAGCTCTCTTCAACTGAAGGGGCACTACTGTTTCTATCAGCCTAGACTATCAAAGGTGACACATCTCTCAGCATTTCCTGGATATTATGGCAGACCAACTCGAAGAGTTGAAAGCATCGATCAGAAACGACCCAATAGACCTGTGGACTGCAAGTGTCCCTGCTCCTCTTCCCAACAAGGAACATACTGTACTACTATACTTATTAAAGAAGAACAGAAGAGGAACATGTTAAAGAAGAGCAAGCAGATTTTGGATAATACAATGTTTGTTGCCCACCCATGATGAACCAGAGCGCACAAACAAATGCAATTCCCTGCTGTCTCTCTATATGTGGCCACATGCGTTTGGGAACTCAAGTGCAAACATTAGCTGACCAATTAAATGTGTGTCTGCTAACTAATATCATTATCATATCACATTCGTATATGAACAACTAAGCTTTGGAATTATGAGTGGTGTGTTGTTTAGCTTGAAGGAGGGAGTGCTGCTAGTACGACACAAAGCACATACAAACCATAGTGTAGATAAAATGGGAAAACCCTACGCATCACGAGTAAAATCGGGAAAGTGGAACTAGCTGGAAAATATGGGCTTGTATTGCCGGTACGGCTAGATAGGCTTTGGATCCCCTACAGGGGCAGCTCTTTTCAACTGAAGGTGCACTACTGTTACTATCAGTCTAGACTCTCAAAGGCGACACAGCTCCCAGCATTTCCTGGATATTATGGCAGACCCAACTCGAAGAGTTCAAAGCATCCATCAGAAGCGACACAATGGACCTGTCGACTGCAAATGTCCCTGCTCCTCTTCCAGGCAAGGAACATACTGTACTACTATACTTAATAAAGAACAGAAGAGGAACATGTTAAAGAAGAGCAAGTAGAGTTTGGATACTACAATGTTCATTGCCCACCCATGATGAACTAGAGCGCATAAAGAAATGCAATTCCCTGACGTCTCTCTATATGGGGCGCACATGCTTTTTCGAAACTAAAGTAGGAACATTAGCTGACCAATTAAACGTTCTCTGTTTTACTAATATCAGATTCGTATTTGAACAACTAAGCTTTGGAAATATGAGTGGCATGTTGTTTTGTTTGATGGGTTGAGGAGCAGTACTGGCACGACACGAAGCACCTACGATGATGGTAGTGAATATAAAAGGGGAAAACCATAAGCATTGCGAGTATAGTGTTGAGCGTACCATGGCGGATCTGAAGGTGCAAAGGAGACAAAGGCTACTTCGCAAACAATGTTTGCTTTCGACTAAGAAGTAAGATTCTAAGTGATGGACAAGAAACCTCAGTAAAGCAGTGGCGATCTATTTTCTGGCTGAGATAAATAACTTGCACAGATATGGATGAGTACCACCTTTGTCACGGCGCCGTGTAGGCATCTGCTGAGAAGTTGAGGGTGCTGCGGTTGCGATGGCTGTCGGCGGCGTGGAAGCAGATCTGGCAGGGCAAATGGTGGTGGCGGGGGATATGTCCCGGCGCGATGGACGAGACGGTCGTAGGAGCGGCCCTGGCAAGGTGGACGACGGCGCGGATGAAGCGAGAGGACGCGATGCAAGGATCCTGGTCCAGAACCATGGATGAGAGACGCCAATCTCTTGTAATGGACGATGGCATCGGGGTATCAGCTCCGGCATGGTGGAGGACGGCGGCGGATTGGGTGGAGGACGGAGGAGGCTGGGGTGGAGAGGGTGTTTTGGCGCCCACGAAGTACAAATGGGGAAATGGAGGAAGAGAGAGGTAGGGGGGAACCATGTCTTTGGGACGTGCTTGTCTCAGATGCGGGGAAAGTTACAAACTTAGCCCCCGTTTAAAATTTCAGACATCAAAGCGATATTGGTCGGTTGGGGGTAGGACGGTAATCTCGCATACCCCAAATATTGGGTGAGAGCGATTTTGGCCGAGGAGAGTTTGTTTTGGCGCCCACTGTTTGCACCCACCGTGTATGAATCGGGGTGAGAGCCGATTTCGGCCGAGGAGAGACTGTGTTTTGGTGCCCACCGTGTATGAATCAGGGTGAGAGGCGGTTATGTCATGTTTGAGTGAAATTACAAACCTACCCCTATCGAGCCTATAGAAATCAAGCCTGCAGGTTTTGCGTGTCAGAGCATAGGCAATAATTTCCATCACCCAAAATTTGGTTTCGGGCGGTTACGGCCGATGAGGGACTGGTTGTTTCGCCACTTCGTTGAAATTTTAGGAGAATAAGCTTGCGCGTTTACCGTGCCATCTCAATTCGAATCCATTTTGTATTCATTTTTTTCGGGCAAGATCCAGCTTGTATTCGAATACAAATCTATATACATCATTTTTTTAATATACTTTCAAAAGCACAACTCCCTTTATATATATAAATGGTTTACAAATGACATAATCTCAAATTCATAAGGTTGAATTCAAATATTTGAAACCACTTTATGTTCAACTCAAGTGCATGGATCACTAATATCAAGAAATTAAATAACAAACATGTGCCCAAATTCAAATGAATATGCATGTTTGATAGATCATTTTTGGTTCGAGTATGAATTACATGTATCGTCATCTCCAAATCAAATATTTGAATCCCTTTTATGTTGACATCTTTTACACACGCAACTAAATACTTGAATCTCCTTTCATGCCCATCTCTCTCTAGGTCTCTCTCACATGCCCCTTCATATAGCAGTATAGCTATCACTCTCTTTTCTCTATCTCACCCGCACACTCAGTACATGTTTCTCTTTTTTCACAAACACAGTCTCTCGACGTCTCTCTCGACACGTGTCACACTCTCTCTATCTCTGTAGACCACTCGGCTTTCATTATCTCTTACGTCTCTATCGTGCTCTGGTGTCTCTCTAGCTACCTAGCTTTATTTTTACCCACCACACACACTCTCTCACTCGCCATTCATTTTGTCTCTCTCTCTAGGGATCTATCATGCACCTCATCTCTTTCTAGATATGACGCCTACCACTAAAATTTATCTGTCTCTCTCACATACACCATTTGTCGGCGTCTCCTTTCCCTCTTCACCTCCGTTCCAAAACTAAAACTATTCATTTGTTTACTGGTCAGACAATCTCTCTCACTCTCTCTAACTCACACACACACACACACACACACACACACACACACACACACACACCTCTTGCTTTCCACCGCCCCCTCCCGACCCTTGTCTCCCTCACACACACACATAGCTCTCCCTTTCGCACCCCTGACTCCTGTCTCTCCCACACACACTTATAGACCAACCTCTGGCTAGGTTTATCCATCTATTACACACTCTCGCTTCCCCTCTCTCGTATATGTCTCTCTCGCGCTCCTTGTACCTATGTAGATATCTCGCACCTTCTTGAAACACACCCTCTCTGTGTAGTGTCTCCCGTGCTCCCTATTTGTTTGTGGCAAGAACTCTCTTTCTCCGCAGCACACATACACACACACTCGGCATTCTTTCTCGTGCGCTCTCTCTCAGTCTCTCTCGCACAATGTTTGTAGGCCCCTTCGTTCCACGCACCCCGTCTCTCTTGGCCTCCCTTGCACACAATGTATCTTGCTCCCTAACCATTCATGTGTACTCCATGTAACTTCTCCCATCCTTTCTCCGTCTCACACAAACACGCTCAATCGATCACCGAGCCTTCTTCCTTACATCTCTCACACCCGCATACTCCGATGTCTCTCACTGATCCTCGATCTTTTGTCTACCTCTATTTATCTTGATCGTGCACACACACTAGATACTGTCTCTCTTTAGGTCGATAACTCTCGCACACAAACTCTTCGTGTCTTTTCACACATGCAATACTCCCTCCTCTCTCTCTCTCTCTCTCCCTCTCTCTCAGACACACGATCTATCTCGAGGTCGATCTCTCGTATGCACGCTCTCCCCCCTCTCTCTCTAGGTTACTCTCTTTCTCTATGCCGGTTCTCACGCACACACACCATTTGTTTGTAGGACGATCCCTTGTAGGAAAAAATCTGGTGCTCCAAGGCCTCCCAAGCTCCCACGATACGATAGTTCTCCGGCCGTTGGATCGTGGAAAAAACCTCTGGACCCATGTGAAATTTTGAGACTTTTTGAGGGGGTTTCTGCAATTTTTTATGACCTCTACCTGTGTCCGTTTGATCGACGATCCAACGGTCCCCACAGGAACGCTGGAGTATTATAATTATTTTTTGGACATCACACAAACAGTGGAGTACATATACGAAGAGAAGAGGCGCACGCAGTCGGTCTCTTGTTGTCTCGCACATATGAGAGTTACGTAACGCACAATAAACAAATAAACCCATAGGTGCACGATTTCTGCATGCGCAGGCATAGGGTACGTGGTGGAGTGCACTTTTGTACGAAGAGTCAGCTCGCGTGATAATTTGATCCGCAGGTGTTGACGGTCCGGGACTACATGTGAACGACCTGGAGGCGGTGGCTTGCTACTGATCGAGTTGCCACGTTTATAAAATACATTTTTTTAGCAAGACACGAGTTCCATTTTTCAATGGTGCGTTATACTTTTTTTTTAGAATCGCGTTATACAATTTATTAAAATGATTGGTATGGAGCGAAAAATGAAAATTGTCACTATACACGTAGGCTGGAGTTTCAGTGCTTGCTGCTAGCCAGGGTTGCTCCCTTCACACTCTCACCCTCTCCTGATCTAAACAAGACGGGCCGTAGCCATTGTCTCTCTCCTCACCAGTGGTGAAAGATCCGACCAGATCCTGTCCGCCGTGGAAGGGTGGCGATGAAGCGTTGATGTGGTCGCCGTCGGTGAGGTAGGAGACACACTGCCGGCGCGTCCCGATCTACGGACCACGTCGTCCTCTCTCACTCGGTGCCAGAGCGGACGTGACCTCTCACTGGCGTAGGCATTGAACCGGCGCGCCGGCCGAGAGAGCAGCACCCGCTGCACGCCAGGCTGAACACGCCTCCTCGCCGCATTATATCTTTGCTTAGTTGGAGGAGAGAGAAGAGGAGAGAGAAGGAAAGCGGGCTGTAGAATAAGAGCCGACTATAGCATGAGACCCAAGACACTTTGTGAGAAAGTACTACATATTTAAATCTTACTATTGTAGTACAAGCCGGCTATTAGGTTGACTCTAATAAATGACATGGCAACTTCTTATAGCCAATTGTTGGCTATATTATTAACCATGCTCTCAACCAGCTTCAGACTGCCCTGCCTACGTCCATTGAACCCTTGCGTGTGCCGAGAAACCAACTCCGCCCACATGTCCGTCCGCGAGCCTACCGACATTCAACACAACGCCGCTTGGCTCCTAGCGTCCGGCCGCTAGTTAAACGAGGCCAGACGCCTAGCAAGAACCGCACCACACCTCCGCTCCCCATCTCCTCCTTGCACCATTTTCTCCACACTCTCCATAGCATCCGGCGAGCATGAAGACGAGTTCTCCGGCATAAAAGCCGGCTGGGTGCCAAGCCGAGCCTGCCGGATATGAGCCAGGAAACTCGCTGCTCCACCTCCCTCCCCGCCCCAAGCCGTCAATACCATGGGCGAGGCTGCAGGCGAGCAAGCGGAGGAGCAAGCCGCTGCTCCAAGCTGGCACCTGGTGCAGCAACTCACCACTCCAAGCCAGCTCATAGAGGAGTGGCCACGTGCTCCACGCCGGCACGCGGGGGAGCACGGCGTCCAGTGCACCGTGGCCGGCCGCGCCATCCGCTGCAAACGTTGGCGGTACCGCGGCATGCCGACGGAGGCGGCCAGCACCTCTGCAGCCGCCGCCGACACCGAGGAAAAGTAGACCAAGGGAGCCGCCACCGCTTGGGTCCCACGAAGGCCACCGCCATCGCGTCGCCGGCATACACGCCCGGTGTGTTGCCCGGTTTAGCACACAACACCGTTGACCCCCGCCTCGGCTTCACGGAAGTGGAGGAGCCACTCTTCCCCTGGGTCACCCCCTTCGGCTGAAGCGCAGCCGAACACAGGGAAGTTATGGTGGAGGCGGAGGCCACGGAGGCGGAAGGCACGGAGGGCCGCCGCGGCCGGCATTAGATTATACCTGCCTCCGGAAGCTATTCTCGTTTAGTTAAAAAATGTCCGAAATGTAATTAATTTCGTACGGTCTAGTTTTGTTGTGCTCGCACTGATATGTCTATTGCTCTCGGCAACGAGCTCTGCCTCGACAATTTATTGCATCTGTGGAGGTACTTTACATGGTGTTGGCGCACCCAACATCGCCATGCCCTTATATTGCCATTGTTTAATTGTTGTCAATCCAATGTCACTTGAAAAATGGTGCAATGTCACACAGGGAGTAATATGCTGCTGTCAATCTAGTGCCATCGATAAATCCAATGGTACTTGTAAAATGACGCAATGCCATCGATAACCCTTTTACATATTTTTTGCAAACACGGATGTCAATCTCAGGCATGTTTGTGCAAACAGAAGTAGATACCTCAATTTTAGTGGAACCACAAAATTATACGGGAGTCCCTCCGCCATAGGTAGAAAATGCACCTTTTTCATCAATGCTCTCAGAAGGAATTTGTGTTTTGGTTGTGAACTAAATGTTGTTTTGGAGAGGCATTGATGTTGGTAGTAAGAACTATATATTTTTCTTTATTTCTAGTTCTCCTCACTTTGTTTTTAGCTTTGAAGTGAATCATTGAGATGCACAAACTATTTCAACTATGGCTATTAATTGGTTGTGGACATTATCTATGAATGTGAAGATATCTGTGAACATGAGTTTGATGTGAAAGTTAAACTTGGAATGTTGGGCTTGCATGTGAACTATACCATGTCCCATGGTTTGTCTGTTATTGTTCTGGAAATAGAGTAAGTTATTACATGACCCGGAAAAAATATATTATGTGCCACATCTCGGCATCAGACTTACATACATCTCAGTCGATGCACGAACATCACAATATGCATGCTGACTGGATCAACATTTGAACCTAGCTATTATGAATGAAAATTCTGATTGACATCAGTTTTAGATAGCAGGAGACGCTTAGCCTGCTCTGCCTCTGCTAGCTTCTTTCTGGCTTCTTCCATCTCTTGTTTGGCTTGGGTGAAGAGAGCATCTGATTGCTGTTTTCGCATCTTCAGGAACTCAGCTACATTCTCAAGGGCTGCTACATGCTTTCTTTCAGCCTTTAGTAGAGCCATGAGGACACGAACACTTGACGACTTCACCTGGCTAGTGTGTAATCCAGCATCATTTAGGAATTGGCACCTTGTGTCTAATCTGGCATCATTAGGGAACTGGCACCTTGTGTGTAATCCAGCATCATTTGGGAACTGGCACATAGGACTAGCCTCAAAACCTGATCTTGAGGTTGACCATACTTCCTTCCTCGCATGAACTGCATCCTGATATGAAGAAGTTACTTCTTTTTTAGATCAATAGTGAGAGCTCCACGGATCCATTTAGTAGAAGCCCCCATAAACAGGACTAGTAGAAGTGAGTTCAGGCGGAGAAATATAAAAACAGACTCATAGGGTGAGAACACCTACTTCGTACATAGAGCTAAGGGCCTCTTTGATTCGCAGGGTTTTGAAAATGTAGGAATAGGAAAAGTATAGGATTGGAGTGGCATGCCAACTTGAATCCTATAGGATTAGCATGGAGTGTTTGATGCCACATGAAAAACAAAGTAATTGTAAAAGAGGTTAGAGTGCATGTTAGATTTCCTATAAAATGTAGTACAAAAGATTCCATAGGAAAAATTCCTATGGAATCCAATCCTATGAATCAAAGGACCAACATAGGAAAAATTCCTAAGGGTTTCAATCCTCCAGAAATCCTATAGAATTCCTTTGAATCAAAGGAGCCCTAAAAAGGAAAGCATTAGGACGATTAAGAGTGTGCTTATTACATATCGAGCGGAGTTACTTTACAGAAACTACAATATATACATCAAATAACACAAGGCTAAGCCAAATAGGAAAACCAGCAGAGGGGTGCACTAAGCCAAGGGTAGCTGCAGTAAAACAACCGGCAACTAGATGATCTCCAGGGCCTCTGTAGCTGCGTTTGACAGACTAGTTTTTCATCCTATGGCATGGTGGGTCCAGTGAGTAAATTGAGATCCTACAAATGGTAGAGAGCCTAATCAAGTGTAGAGGCAATTGTTTGTCCCGCCTATTACTGTTTAATAATTTGCCACACCACTGGATTGCATGGCAAGAACCCTAGCCAAGCACACAACATTGTTTGACACTATTTTCGGCTCGGGGCTTGTCCAGGGCCTGGCCTAGTCCTGTCTACAATACTGCTGCCAGACACATACCATGTCAAAGTAATTGAAAGGCTTTTACTTACCAAAGCTCATTTTATAGGTTCGGTGCAGCTCGTCTTTATCTTGCGACATTCCTTGAAGATGTCCCCAACATCCCGTATTTGATCTTCATTTCCCCTCTACATGTTGGCATTAGTAGTTTTGTAAAATCCCAACATGGCAAGAAAAATATAGTAATACTCACACATCTTGTAGGCAACATTAAAGCACTCATCTGCAATGTTGGCACGAGAAATTTTTAATATCCTACTTTGTGGTTATTCAACTTTGCTACAAATACGTTGTGGTCTCATTCTGAGTCAATAGAACTGGGGGATCACCTCCCTGCTATTCTCAAAAACTTATAACCATCTGCCACACTACTAGTTAGAGACGAAGAACCTACGCAAGCACACCACAATACAGGAGGGACGCCCAATTACAAGATGATATTCTGTTGGATAATGCAAGCTATAACCAATTACTTTTACTAGAACAATAGCAGCCAGGAAAGGGGAACAATAGCAGCATGGAAATTTGATGGGTAGGTATGAACAAAATCGGAACTGCACAAGTATAGCTAAGAGAATCAATGTACACATTACCAATCGCAGAGGAGCACGAATGTCGCGGCCTTGTCTGTGCATCATGGGTGGCAACGGGAGTCAGTTCATTGTCGCCAACGGTGCTGCTGCTGCCCTTGCCATCAGCTACCGGGAAGCAGATCCGAGACCGTGGACGACAGCGCCGGGGAAGTGGCTCCTGCACGGTGTACGACGGCGAAGGTGGACTGGCTCCAGTGCGGCGTACGACATCGTTGATGAGGCAGATGCGCTGCGGTGGACGAGTATGCCGATGTAAAAGGGGATGGGCAGGAAGGCCGGCTAACCGCAGCCGGCTTGTTGTGGGGTGCTGCGGTGCCGTGGAGAAGTGTATTTTGCTATGGGGATAGAAAATGGGGATTATTGAGGTGCCCTCTGGGTGCGGGGGTGGGGGTGACTGTGCGGGGTGAACGTGAAGTTACCAAAGCAACCCCCGACCCAACACCGTCCTTCGGCCAGTTGTACAAAGGGTATGATGGTCATTTCGCATTGCTTGAATCTGGGTCGCGGGAGATATCGATGGGAGCGGGAGATCTTGCCGCTGACCTGAAAATTTGTAACACTGTACTCCCAGTCCGGCGTGTTGGATGATTGGGCTAAGCAACTAGGAGTAGTAGTACACATCTGTTTTCTTAGTTTACTGTCGAGACATTAATTATTTATTGTAGTTGTCAAATAAATATATTAAGCTATTGACTTCGAATGTAATGGTTTATACAATTCAATAGTTAGAATCATTGTTGAATTCCAAGATGAATACCAAGTCTATGGTACTTCACAATATACTCAAACTCACATAATCCAACTCAAATGAAAATCTAAATGCATTTCATAATTATTAATTAGTTGGATGCAATGAAACCATCAATAACTCTACATGATCCAGTCCAAAACAATATTTGAACACATCCCAATGTGTGAATTCCTGCTTTTGTGAATGAAGCGTAGAGAGATAGTGTGTGACGATGGAGCAATGGTGGGAGAGTGATTTGTGCACGCAACACACAAGATATACACCCCATGGAAGTTAGAGACAGAGGGCGGGAAAGATTGTATATATGTGGGTGAGAGAGTAGGAGAGAAACCTCATGAGAGAGAGAGGAAGTGTGCGAGAGAAGGGACATTTGCATAGGAAGGAAGAAGTTAGGTCTGTGAGAAAGATGGAGACATGTATATATACAGAGTGAGATGTGTGCGTGCGATCGAGATTTTGTACATGTGGAAGGAGAAGAGACAAAAGGTTTGATGAGAGAGCTAAAAAAAACATGGACGAGAGGGGGGGAGCTTGTGTGTGTGCTTGTGGCCTTGTGGGTTCTGGGATTGATATTTTTGTGTGGGAGAGAGAGAGAGAGGGAGAGAGAGAGAGAGCAAAGGAGTCAGTCAGCCGCTTTTACGTCAGCCTGCTTCCAACTAGCCCCGCATTCTCTAGTGCGGTCTGGTCGGCGTCTTCGTTCTTCCCGATGCCCTCCTTGAAGATCAAGGTGGTGTGCATGCCAGGGTGCAGAGAAGCACAAGCGATAGTGGTCGCTATATAACCTTGGACGGGGATGGATAGTGTGCGAAGGGGGTGTGTGCGAAATATTGAGAGAAATCAAACCTAGGGAGAGAATGTGTGTGCATTGTGTGCAGGAGAGAGAGGCTAATGGTGCGAGATGGATACATCATGCGCGTGAGTGTTTAAGCAATATAGAGAGACCGTGTGCGGGATACGAAGAGAGGACTATGGGGAGTGTGTTTGTGAGGCAGAGAGACATAGCGAGAGATAAATGTGTGTGCGTGGTATAGGGTGTATGTGACGGAGAGGTACATGCTAAATAGGGTTTTCGGGAAGAGATTGTGTGTGCGGGAGAGGGAGAGAGAGAGAGAGAGAGAGAGAGAGAGAGGCCTTGAGGCAGGCAGGGGCAGGGTGAGGGTGTGAAAATGTGTGCGTTGATGCATGTGTTACATGCGAGTGTGCGAGGGAGGGTCGAATCGAGAGAGATGGTTGTTGTGTTACGGATGCCTTTGTCTCTCTCTCACACACCCACAAACACAAATACAAGACCATTCTCTCACGCATACACCATATCTCGGCATCTCTCTATGTCTCACGTATACACGATCATTTGCACATTCACACCTCTCTATATCACACACACACCGTCTCCACATTGCCCTTTTGCCACAACACATAGACACATACACACATTCTCTCTCCGTCACACCCACAGAATCTCTCTCAAAAAAATACTATTAGGGTGCACCTAAAACGTCCAAATCCAAATAAGCACAAACTGAAGCTAAATTAAAATATATGGAAATATTGTAGAGTGAAGAACTTTTCCAGCAAAAAAGTGTAGCGTGATATTCGGGGATTATTTTCACACACACACACAAAGGTTCGGTGGATGTCCGTCGAGCGCGACACTGTGACGCACCATTTGATCGACCGCGCGGCCGCGGTGCACGCGCTTGCAGAGGATTCCGTATCGATGCTGTGCTAATTAATGTGGTACTGCTCCGGCCGACCATTTCTCGCCCATCACCGCCGTGTCCCCGCCATCCCGGTGCCATGAAGTCGCAAGCTCGCCCGCTCACATCGTCTGCAGTCCCTCCAGGCGATGCCGCCGCGCTGCCAAGGACGCGAGCAGCTGGAGCCGCATCTATCCCCGCAGCGTACGAAGAGGAGGAGGACGAGCGCGTGCTCCAGCACGCCGGCGAGGAGAAGGAGCTAGCGGGTGATTGCGGTCTCTGCCCGCGAGGAGGAGGCCCGCATGGTGGCTGTCGCAACGGAAGCCAGTCGCGTCCGCGCCGAGGCCGCAAACTGGGTGCGAACGTGGAATCTACCCTCGAGACCTTCAACGCCACGTGGATAATTCAATCTGAAGGAACAATTTGGGTCAGTCGACTCTTGAGAGCCGTTGGATGCAACATGGACGGCCAGAAGGGCTTCTTCAACCTCCGAAAATGATGCACTCTTCATCTTCTCTCTCAAACATCGAGCCGCCACAGGCTTAACTGCCTGCTGCCGCTGCCCCGCCCTCCCCTCAACCGCTTCCCACTGTCGTGCTCCCCCCCTTGCCATCCGTCTAACCCCGGGAGCGATCAATTTTTTCTGGCGAACTGCATCCCACACCCAACACTCATAAGATAGATCATGGGCACCCTGCCACCATAATATAGATACTGGGGTAGCATCTCTGCCGTCTTCTTCCTTCCCTTCGACGAACTTCTTCTTTCCCAAATCGACTGACCCAAATTGCTATAGCTGTTGTGTAAGAAATGAGTAGTATAGAAGAATAATACCAACTAGTCAGACGGATGGAAATAATACTACTAGTACTTATTAAGTACAGTAGGAATGTGAAGAAACGAGTAGCAGTACCATCTACAACTCGAACTGTAAGAAATACGAGTACATACAGTAAAGAGTTCAAGTAACGAGAAAGAACATAACATAGTTCTGCTGGGGGCTCAGCACAACACACCCCTGAAATAAAACTAAGCACACTAAAATAAAACTAAGCAACTAATCCGGTTGAAACTGCATCAGAACCAGCATGAGCAACGACAATGCCACCTTACTCGGAGTCCTCGTCCACGTCCTCGACTTCGTCCTTGTCCCTCTTCCTCTTCGCCGATACTTCCTTGCTTGAACCGGACACTAGGCTCCGCCTCTTCATTTAACCCTTGTAGATATTTAAACAAAGGTAGGCATCCAGTGCTGCGTACCCGATGTGAGCTTCATCTATATTCTTCCGCTCCCATGAATAATGAAACATATAGTGAGGTTTCTTTAGTTTACCATACGAAGGATCAATCATGGCTTCTACCAGGGTTGAAGGCTGAGAGGAGGACACCAGGCATTTCTTCTGGAGGTCGAAGGGCTGGTGTACAACGAGGCCTATCCGACCCAGGACTTCCTTGTCATTGTTAAAGTCTACAGTAACAAATTTGACTCTTTCGTCCTTGAGGAATTCTTCAAAATTCTGGCACCTTACGTCGGCATGGCATATGTGGTACACCAAGCACAAGTTATGTACGCAAACCTGGATCACGGCGGGCTTCTTCTTCTCTTCCTCCTTTAGAAACCTCTCTTTCTCCAAGACTGTGGTGTACTCAACATGTAGCCCAGCGACCCACTCATCATTTGAATTTTGGAACATGCGTTGGAAGCGACGAAGGCATCCTTGCACCGTCGTGGAAGAACGGGTGTAGATGACGTCGATCTCATCGTCGGTGATGGTTTCAACCTTGTACTCACCGCCGATCATGGAGATTTGGGAGGCCATGGAGTTTGGAGGAGGGCTAGGAGAAGTGGAACTGCTGTAATGCGGAAGGACGGGGCGAGTGGGAGCGAACTGCTATAATGTTAAAGGACGGGGACGAGTAGGAGAGAACTGCTAGCGGTTTTCCGATTGTAAAAATGCTGAGTAGGGCATGCGAACGGCATGGGGTAGTGGCTTGCCTGGTGGATAAACGGCTGCATGCCCCCAAAGAGTTCTCTAGTACTATGGGGGACCCACTAGATGTCTTGTCTATTAGACCCACTTCGTAGGGCTGACAGTATAGGATCTGCGTGTTCGCACACCATGCCGGCGTGTGCATGCAACTTTGACTTAATTCCGTCAAGCGTCGCGCCTCCCACGACCGTCGCCTCACTTGCGCGGTCGTGCCCTTTGAGACTTCGGACGGCTATAAATGAGCATTTTTTTCCGATTTACCCTCTCTCTAAGGCTCGTCTCCTAATGCGAATTACTCATGCTAATTACTCTCTACCGGTCCTTTCTCCTTTTTTCCATTGGTGGAAACGACTAGCATGCCAGCGGGTGGGAATTCCATTGGTCTTCATGAGGGGGCTGCATTGACCGCACCGTGAGAATACAATTGCATGCATGCATATCATGGGAAACCAACTCTATTTAATTAACTAAACAGGATCTTGATTGGAGGAAAGGAACGAGATGAGAAATCACTACTAGCCAGTAGTCATCCACCTTGGTCACAATGCGATTCCTAGTAAGCCTTACACACCAGACCAGAGTAGTACTTCCTGCGTCCGGGTGCGTTAGGCTATATGATGTTGCCATGTCATATATAGTCATCACTTATAGTCACTCATACAACAAGGTTTGCTATAAGGTTGGCTATAAGAGTACTGTTTTTTTAACCTTCTCTCTATCATGTTCTTCGTATTTCTTGCATTTGCCAAGGAGTACGCATATAGCTAGGCTCTTGCATGAGAGCCCAGTCCCACCATTTTTTCATTTCTCTCTACCCCACATAGGCAAAAGTGCCATGTAAGCGGGCTATAAGCTCATTATTGTACTTACTCTAAGAGAATTTAGAAAATCTAAAGTATTAGCTGCGATGTACAGTAGTAATTAAACTGCGCCTCATTTAACTCAACCGCCTCATGCGCCCACCTCCCTCTCGATTCATTTTTCTTGTTTGGCCTACCAGGAAACCCGTTCGCCTCCAAACCTTTTCCTCTCCATGTGTGAAAACAGTCTGCTGCATGACTCTCCTTCCTCCCCCCCCCCCCGCGCAGTCCCACCTGTCCTCCCCATGTGAAAACAATCTGCATGCATGAGAGCAAGTAGTACAATAAGGTGATGTAGGCGGGCTGTAATATTTTAAATACTAATATATTTTTGCCGAGTTGGATGAGAGAGAAGAGGAGAGAGCTACAAACTTACAGCCGGCTGTAGCACGAGCTCCAACACACTTTCTGAGAGAAACATGTGGGCCATATATTAATGCTATAGCATACTAGTATAGCCGATTGTTGACTCTCCCTCCCGTGCTCGTCCAATCTCCTCCTGCCTAATAAATCGCAGATCACCTAAACCCTAAGCCATTGTGACCAGCAATATCTCCACCTTGCCCCCTGAATTCAGCTAGATGCCCCCCACCTCCCCCTTAATTTCCTCCAACAAAAAAAATGCCCACCTAGCTGTTATGTTAATCACGCAACCTATCTTACATAGGTGTACCATTGATCACTATAAATAATGCGCCTCCCACGGCATTCCGAAGAACGCTCACATTCATCTCCTCGCCCTCCCTCTCAATTACGGACCCGTCGACCACCATGGCATTGCCCCTCCCTAGCCCTAGGCGCCCCTCGCTCCCCCGCGTGGAGGGTCAAACGTTGGCATTCCATTCCTCGCCGCCACGATTCAAGGAGGACGTGTCGGCGTTCCGCTCCTCGCTGCCACGGGTCGAGGATGACGTGTCGGCGTTCCGCTCCTCCCCGTCGCCGCGACACATTGAGGTGGATGCGTCGGCGTTCCCAGACTCGCTAGCACGCGCATCGTAGGACGCGTCGCCGCCCCGCTACGAGGAGGATGTCGCGCCGGCCCCCGAGCTACCCAACTTGGAGGAGCTATGGAAAGAAATGGAGGTCGCCTTGTGGGAGGCTTTGCCTCCGGTGGAGCGCGCCAAAAGAGAGGTGGAGAAGAAGGCCGAGGAAGAGAAGCTCGCCGCAAGGGATGCTGCCTGGTAGGCCTATGTCACCTCCGAGAGAGTCAGGCAATTCTCTCTTTGGCAGAAGGCTCATGTGAGGGCCGTGTGGGTTGCGGAGGATGCCCGTGCCAAAGCCCTGAGCGCAGTCGGGCCGATGCGCCTCATCTACGCTTGGCGGTATGTCGATCGGGTGCACGCTTCCAGCGAGGAGGAGTGCCTGTTGGCGCCGGATCACCAGACCGGTGAGATCGCGCTCGCCCGCCAGCAAGAGGCTAATCAGCACCTCGCGAATTGCGAGGCCAAGGAAGAGGCATTGTCTCGCCGCGCTGGGAAACGGCCGCGCACCAGGGCACTCGTGGCGCGCCGCAAGCGCTCCTGCGAGCGCCGTGGCTTTTATTAGGAATAATTTCTTGTCGTAAGGTGATCCCATTAGTAGGTAGGAGTACTCGTAGTTTTCTATGGTATTGGGATGGAAATGATAAATCCCGAACGCTCGGGACTTATTAGCGTCCTTAATTAATTATGTATGAAAGGAACAAGTTTGAAAACCTTTTGTATCCGTACGCTTGTTACTTTTTGTAAGTAGAGTACGTACATAGCACGAAGTTCAACACTATATATCGCAATACACGTCTCTCTCTAGTACACGTCTCTCTCTATATCTAGGCTTATGCACTAGGACAACTAGTATATATGTATACACACGTGCATTTGAATATTACGATGCGGTTTTGGTAAAAGTAGTAAAATAGTAGACAACCTTGTGAAATGATTCAATGCAAAAGAAATGCAAGAATGAGAAGTGAAAACTCCATTGATTGTTTTCTAATGAGCTATAAATGGTGGGACTCATTCTCATTTGATTGTTTACTTCCTTCTCTCTGTAGATTTTTCTCTATCATAGTAGTTATATCTCACTGGTCGGGAGTCATGCAAATTTTACGGACAAGTGCCCTTGTGATTGTTCCAGAACAGTACCAATGCAGCAACTACTGTTCAAGCGAATCCCGCAAATCAGCCATTCGATCTATGCCCTATGCACCGGGGAGGGAGTAGTGGCCTTTGGCGGCACACCGTACGTACTAGCACGTACTCCTACGAGTGACTCCTACTACCCTCCGTTCCATAATCTAGTGCATATAGACTTTTTCGAAAGTCAAACTTCACTAAATTTGACCCAGTTTTTGGAGAAAAATATTTGCATCTAGAGTGCAAAACATATTCATTAGATTCATCACAACACATAGTTTCATAATTTATATATTCACTATTATAGATACAAGTAGTTTTCTATATAAACTTGGTCAAAGTTTGTAAAGTTTGACTTTTCAAAAAATCTATACGCACTAATTTTTTTGCAAGTACTACTACTACTCCCAAATCGCTTCGTAATCCCAAATCGCTTCGTACACGAAGTTGTGCCTTGCAATTGGAATTCCAACTTGAGTACTACTAGTAGATAGGGATCGAGCGTGCCGCTTTAGAATCGACCGTAAATGTGGAGAGATGAACCAGACTGCAGAGAGATGAAATGCAATAAAGACAGGAGTGATATGATGGTTGCTTGTCTGTTCATTTTACCAGGCCACTTATTACTGGGAGTGGTGGGGTTTTGTGATATGACGGCTTTACTGCTGCGCCACGAGCGGGGTGAGACTCCCCTGCAGCGCCGCCCTCTACTCTAGTTGCCCCTACTACTCCTACTGCCATCCCGGTTTACTAGCACCTCTCGTATTTCGACTTTTCGACCTATATTTTTTACCGTTAATTTAACTAGTAGGGAAATAGTACTCCAGTATAAAGTTTGACTTCGGAACCACGTGATACATGTGGTAAGCAATCCAAACAATTCAAAAAAAAAAAGAATTCGACGTTGGATTCGGGTTAAAAAATAGTGTATGTTATATGCCCTGGCAAAAATAATATTACTGGAAAGTGCATTAAAATGCAAATTATGATGGCTGTGAGTCGAGAAACCGGTTCCGATGATCAAAGCGGATCCAGGAAGCGGTAGATTTTTTTAGAGAAAAGGCAGATCGTCCGCCCAACCAGCCAAATCACAGAGTAGCAGCATGAACAGTACGACAACAAGGAAGGTTTAATACAGCCAAGCAGGCAAAAGGCACGCAGGCCCAATGAAATGAACGAAGATAAAGCAACACAATTCACACTCGAGGGAGCTGGCTCTCACGGGCTGCAGGATGAAGGCTAAGGGCAGACGTACAGATCTTGGTAATGAAACCGGTGAGAGCGTCGGTGTCCACATGCTTAGATAGCTGCTTCCATTGAGCGAAGACTAATGATGAACAGTTAACTTGGTAATGCATATGCCCAGGTGAACACGCGCGATCCGCGTGGCTAGGGTTCCGGCCATTCAGAATGCAACGCACAATAGGTCAGCGCACACAGTTCTCATAGGCAATCAGATCTCGAGTGCTCTAAAAAACCACCGCACTATACGGTTGTCCGGCCACCCCGTCCCAAAGCTCTCCCCAAGCGTCGCCGTTCATGCCACCGCGCCGCACACTAACTGGTAAGGAAGCGATGGCATCCCGCCGCACCAAGTTCATCGCCGCCCGCAACCGCACACGAACTGGTAAGGAAGCGATGGCATCCCGCCGCACCGAGTTCATCGCTGCCCGCGACCGCACACCTACATGGGTGGACTTTGAAGCTGCCATGGCCGAATGGGCGGTGGAGCAACAAGAGGCCAAAGCCACACAGAAGGAGCGGAAAAGGCAGAAAGCACTCAAGAAAAGAGAGTCCCATCGCTGCAAGAAAGAAGCTGCCGCACGCACTGCTAAGGAGAGCCGGGCGGAGATCCAAGCACAGCGGGCTTCCGCCAAGAAGACCGGGAAGGAGAACAACGGTCTCTGGCCAGCATGGCCCGATGCCTCCACCTACCAGGATCGCGGCGGTAGCTACCGCGATGCTGAGGAGAGCTGGGCAGAGGTCCAACAAGCACGGTGGCTGCCGCCGACAAGGACAAAGAGAACGATGGTGTTTGGGTCTGGCCAGCACGCGAGAAGTAGTTAGTGTGTGTGTCGCCCGTACATTTGTTTAATTAATTATGAGCATCTACCAGTACTACTTACTACTACCTCCGTCTTGGTTTATTGGTCCTCATTGTATTTTGTACCAACTTTTGACCAAAGATTTAACTAACAAAATATTAATGCATATCATCAAAAATAATATCATCTAAAACTATGTTGAAATATGAATCCAATGATATAATTTTTGGTGACATGCATTAACATTTTATTAGTTAAATCTTTGGTCAAAATTTGGCACAAAGTACAATAAGGACCAATAAACCAGGACGGAGGTAGTAGTTAGTAATGATACCTGGCGAACGTTCACCACGAGCCCAATCCTGGTGAACGCCCACATAACCGCCAGATTTCCATCCGACGGTGGCCTTTTTTTTAAGCCCATGGTATTTGACAAAACTGCCACCCTTACACATGTAACTGCGACGCGGGCGTTTGCAACTACCATGTCTCCCAGCGAACGTTTGATGGAGATTTGTAGGATCGAAAGTATGTCTAGAGGGGGGGGGGGTGATTAGACTACTTGACCAAATAAAAATCTATCCTTTTCCCAATTTTAGTTGTGGGCAGATTTTAGCAAGTATGACAAGTCAAGCATCACCCTACCACTACTAGGGAAAACCTTACCAGTAGCGCTGGATTTTGAGCTACCAGTAGCGCTGGTACACGCGCTACTGCTACGGCGCTACAGCTATTTTTTAGTAGTAGCGCTCTTTTTGCCCAGCGCTACTGGTAAATTAACATAGCAGTAGCACGTCTATTTCGCACCCGTGCTACTACTAACGAAATAGTAATAGCGCGTCTAGTATTTCCCCCGCGCTACTACTAACTAATTAGAAATTAAAAAAAATAAAATGCACCAATTCCATTTTTTCCTGTCAACATGGCGGTCGAGGCAGGGGCTGACGAGGCACCGTCCCTGCGTGCGTTGGATGCAGCAGTGGAGCTCGTCCAGAGCTGTGACGGCGGTGGCCAGTGTACACGAGGCAGGAGAGGCGCTAGGTGGCGGGGTCCCGAGCAGATTCGGGCGAGGGTGAGCTGATCCAAGGGGCGGCGAGGTCGATCTGGCCGGCAGCTCCATGGAATCTTCGGGTGGCGGCTGCTTCTTGCTTGTCTCCTGGGCATAAGAGAGAGAGATGAGAAGATCAAAGAGATAGCTTCAGGAGGGAGAAGAGAGGAACCAGAGGGAGAGGAGGAAGAGCACGGGCGACGAGACCTGGGTGGTGGCGAACCATTGGTCACCGGCGAGGTGAAGTGCGGCAGGGAGCAGTGGGGGGGGGGAGGAGCTCGGGCGGCGTGAGGCTGAGCGCACAGGCGGGCTCCTGGTTCTCAAATTTCAGAGAGAAAAGAGAGAGTCCCGTGAGGGAAAGAGAGATTTAGAGGAGAGAGAGAAGAACGAGAGGAATGGAGAGAAAGCAGGAAGCACGTGACTGCGAACGAGTCGTACTGCGTTTTGTAGTTGTAGTGTGGGGTATAAATCCCGCGCTACTGTTATATAGTTAGTTGCAGCGTGGGTTTATACCCCGCGCTACTAATATGGCATGCCCCGAGGGGCACGGTGGAGACCACTTAGTAGCAGCGTGGGTTTATAACCCGTGCTACTACTATCAATTTATTAGTAGCGTGTGGTTTATACCCTGCGCTACTACTAATTAGCAGCAGCGTGGCCCATAAACCCTCGCTACTGCTAAGCATCTATCTATAAGGTATTTCCTAGTAGTGTACACATGCAATTCTAGGAGTATAGCAGCGGAATGTAAGTAATTACACATGTAAGTAAAGGGAAGGGTTTGGAGAAGGCAAACACAATGGGGACACGAAGATTTTTGGCGTGGTTCCGATAGGTGGTGCTATCGTACGTCCACGTTGATGGAGACTTCAACCCACGAAGGGTAATGGCTGCGCGAGTCCACGGAGGGCTCCACCCACGAAGGGTCCACGAAGAAGCAACCTTGTCTATTCCACCATGGCTTACGTCCACAAAGGACTAGCCTCACTCAGGTAGATCTTCACGAAGTAGGCGATCTCCTTGCCCTTACAAACTCCTTGGTTCAACTCCACATCATGTCGGAGGCTCCCAAGTGACACCTAACCAATCTAGGAGACACCACTCTCCAAAAGGTAATAGACGGTGTGTTGATGATGAACTCCTTGCTCTTGTGCTTCAAATGATAGTCTCCCCAACACTCAACTCCCTCTCACAGATTTGGCTATGGTGGAAGAAGGATTTGAGTGGAAAGCAACTTGGGAAGGCTAGAAATCAAGGTTCAAATGGTAGGAATGGAATCTCTTGATCTCAACACATGAGTAGGTGGTTCTCTCTCACAAAATGTATGGTGGAAATGTAGGCACGTTCTGATGGCTCTCTTCACTGAGGAAGAGGGGGTGGAGGGGTATATATAGCCTCCACACAAAATCCAACCATTACACACTTTTGACCCAACTCGGTGGCACCGATTAGAAATCTCGGTGGCACTGACCTGTGTAAAAGATATGAACGTTAGGAATCTCGGTGGGACCGAACTGGAACATCTCGGATGGACCGATGTGCAATGGTTAGGGCAAACCTCGTCTCGGTGGCACTGATTGCATCAACTCGGTGGGACCGAAGTGAAGCAATAAGGCAACAGAGATTTGGCAAGCCATCTCGGTGGTACCGATTGCAAATCTCGGTGGGACCAAAATAATTGCAACTAGTAACAGAGAGTTGGCAAGGCCATCTCGGTGGGACCGAGATCCATATCAGTGGATCCGATTTGTTAGGGTTTGGCAGTGGCTAAGTCCAGATGAACTCGGTGGCTCCGAATAGGAATGATTCGGTGGGGCCGAGTTCGAATGTAGGTTTTGGACATATTTGGATGGAGAAAGTGGTTGAGGGTTTTCGAGCAATGTCACCAAGCACTTGAGCAAAAAGATCATTAAGCAACACCTCATCCCCTTTTAATAGTATTGACTTTCCTATGGACTCAATGTGATCTTGGATCACATAACAAAAATGTAGAGTCTTGAGCTTTTGCCAATCCATGTCCTTAGCATTTTGAGGGGTCCGCATGTAGGGGAACGCAGCTGAAAACAAAAAAATTCTGACCTACGCACCAGCCCAGGACCACTATGGAGACTGCATACAAGGTTTGATCTTTTTCGTTACCGACTCGTAGCGCAGCGGAAGTAGAGTCGATGACGATCGGCGGTGCAGATCCCCACAGCTAGGATTTACAACCTCCCAACTGCGAGGATGTACTCCCTCGCAAGCTCACCGGACGGATCTCCGGGCAGCCCTTCGGGAGGCCTTCGTACAGTCACTCGGATAGTCCCACCGGACGGATCCTCGGACAGCCCTTCGGGAGGACCCTTGAAACTCAGACGGTAACTCGGATAGCCCTTCGGGAGGACCCCCGAAACTCGGACAGTAACTCGGACAGCCCTTCGGGAGGCACTCTCAAACTAAGACCGAAACTACGATCTCTCTACAGAGTTGCACACATACGGTGTCATCTATCCGGCAGGGCTTCGCCGTCCAGAACTAGTTCCCACCGGAACCCAGACAGCCTTTCGGCTCTACGAAAACTCTTTTCGTGGGAGGTAGAGAGAGAGCCAGACGAGCATGGCATGTGTATGAGAGCAACCATGAGAATGGAGAGCTCCTCTCCACCTCTATTTATAGGAAAGCCAAGGGGTAGGGTGGTTTTACAAGAAAACCCAAAATGCACATAAAATGGAGTCCTTCACAAGTCATAAAGGGGAAAGCAAGGCCAAGTGGGGCTCCATGGTGGAGCCCCCACATGTGGCCGGCCACCCCCTAGTGGGTTCCCCCCCAAAGGGTTCCTATCCATCCATGTGATTCCCTTAGATCTTTTGAGCAAAGCCCAAAAAAATGGCTTTCCATAAAGTAATCCAAAAAGCACTTTCACTATTCACGAAGACATTTTTCTGCGTCCGTTAAATCCCAAATTATTTCTGTGTGCCTAGAACAATTCCAGTACCCACTAAAACAATTTTGAACGCATTCCGAAACAATTCCGGAACAATGTTTTTCTTCTGCGAAAAGCTACCATAGTGGTTCCGGCTGCTCCGGAACATTTCCGGTTTTTCCTCCGGAAAAATCCCAGAAGTTACTAGAACAATTCTGGCACCCTCCAAGAATTTCCAGGCGTGTGCCGGAACCAATATAACTTAATGGAATACCCTGAAACAACTTTTCAGTTTCACCGAAACTATTCCGGTGTTCTCTCCGGAACGTTTCCGTTTCGTCCGAAACTTTTTCGGTGATTTTCTCTCAGACTCCCTGTCTAGTATTCAGCAGATAGATGACCCTTAAGCGTGTGACCCTATAGGTTCGGTGAAGCATAGACATGACCGGAACTCTTTCCGATCAATGATCAACATCGGAGCCGTGGACACCCATATTGACCCCTATACCCACACGAATAAATATTCGAGTGAACCTCCAGTTGCCGTGTGCTATTCCTGTTGCTTCGCGATATGTTACAAATACCCGAGGTGAGAAACATCGGCATCCCCGTGGATCAACACTTGTCCACAATGCCAGTTACCTCGTTACCGGTTTTGTTCTCTTTTCTCGTTTCCGTGTTCCGGCATCCCTGTGATCAAATCACAATGTGTCTGGCCAGACGATGGTGGATACCGTAACACCGAGAGGGCCCAGAGATATCTCTCCATCGTCGGAGGAGCAAATCCCAATCTTGAGCTATCAAGTTACTTGACATACTTTTCCATGAACCCGTAAGCCACTGTAATAGCCACTCATTTACGGATGACGTTTAACAAACCCCAAAGTTCATGAAGCAAGCATGAAGAAACTCGATACTCTCATGGTCTAAGGAATTATGCAAACATAAACCATCTCTATGTTATTAACCATTAACTTGTGATGAATGAATCTCATAGCATAACATCAATCGGGTCGATTCAACACAAGTGTTCTCCTAACATTGTGCCCTCAAAGTTGCCGGCATAGTCATGCCCATGATCAGGAAAACAGAACCATCATGCAACACTTGAGCTAGTCTTAGAGGCAAGACTAGGAATACTTTTTACCGTTTATTATTCCACACGTGCATATGAGTCTTCCTTCGAGCCTCGTGGTTATTGCAGACTCGTGAACCATAGCAGTTATAGCATGGAACATAACCATAATTATGAACATGGAGATAAATAATAACATTTATTATTGCCTCTAGGGCATATCTCCTACAGACTCCCACTTGCACTAGAGTCAATAATCTAGTCAATGCTAATGCACATTACACCTATGGCATACCGGTGTAAAATGCTTCGCATGTGGTATAGCCTGATGTCCAACGGATCTGAGAACTTTCACGCTTTCACAAAATTCATATTTTGTGTGGACTTGGCTTCGTATATATGTGAATCACTGGTCAAACCTTGATTCCTCAGACTGAGCTATGGAGCAACTATCTTCAATAGTGTTCCATTGACCAAAGCCATCTTGGAATCATACTAAGTTCATGAACGAACTGTATGATTCAACATCTTCTATGTCGCTTTGAAAGCGGCAACATACTTAGCCTTAGTTATAGAATTCGCCACAGTAACATGTTTGGAACGATTTCCAAACACCGTGCCACCATATTGTGTATTACACAAAACCCTTAACTTAAATCGAAAATCGCATGGAGCATTGATGAAGACTGTATCGATGTAATTACTTACAACGAGCACTTCATAATTTCTGCTTGCGAGAAAACATGTCATTAGTGCTACTTTAGTACTCAATGACATTTTTCACTGTTGTCCCATGATCAGTACTTTGATCACTTTGGTATCTATACTCGCAACTCCTTGGGAGTACTGGACATATATGGTTGTTTTACATACCATGGAATGCATGATTAATCCAAACACGAAAGTGTGTGGAATCTCCATCATGTATTTCGCTCATCAGTGTTTTGTGACACCGAGTCTTGCAAGAACCCTTTCCATGTGACTTCGGCAAGAATCACCCCTTGGCGTTTTAATGCTAAAAATGTTTTAGCATCTTGTCAATATGTATTTTTGGCTTTAGCCTATTAGGCAATTCTATCTCGTAGATAAATATGCCTTAGCCCAAGCACTTCCTCGAAAACTATTTTCAAGGAAGTCCTAATTCATGTCAAGAAATTTATATTATTTCCAATCAACAATGTGTCAAGCACACAAAGTTTTTAGAAATATTATTATGCTCCCACTTAATTTCTTGTAACCACAAGCATCTTCGTTACCCATTGATGAAAACAAACTCTTTTGACTATTTCATCAAAAACGAAGATTCCAACTCCATTTTGATCTCTTCTGTCCATTGCTGGAACTCCGAAGTTTGCATACTTACTAGCATCCTCTGGATTGACAAAATACCATGGACTGTACCACATGCAAGTCCTAGGTTGCATTTCCATCACATGGAAATCCTTTTGGCATCCATGTATCATATCTCAAGATTGAAATATGTATTAATTGCTAGTTCATCCCGATCTGACTTTAAGCATCGCTACGGTGAGACAACCTCATCGTAGTCAACTCCTTGAACTTGTTATTGCAACAAGTCGAGCTTTATGGATAAAACATTTTATCCACATCAGTTTATAGTTCCATTAATGTTCGTTAGACTCTAAGTCTTCCGAAGGGTTTATCAAGATATAATCTTGAATCATTTATGGAAACTATCTCGGATTATATTAGCATTTAGCCAATTCCGGAGTCAGGGCCCATCAACACTTCCTTGTGTATCGTAGGTATACTATTGTCTAACAACAATATCTCGCTTGCGCACCTGAGAGGTTTGTACGTGGTTCAGTTGCAAGTTCGACCGAAGTCCATACATCTCATGTAGAGGCTTCCGTATCAGTCGCAGTAGGAAACTCTGGAATTACTTCCAAGGTTTCTTTCCTTTGAATTGATGACGAATATACTGTTATCTCGTCGAGTTGCACTGTTCTCCCACTCACCTTTTTGCAAGAACCATTCTCTTTAAAAGCATACCGTTTTTGGTGGCAAACCTTTTTGCCTCGGTATAGTGGTGGAGGAATTCCCAATTACTTGGGATAACCTACAAAGTAGTACTTGTCTGATTTGGAATAGGTTTGTAAATATTTTACACAAGCCCCATATTCCAAATGTTAAGAAAAGACAAAGCATGGTTGGGCGTACCATACCATGGCGTCATTTCAACAGACCTGATGGTGCTCTTTTCAGTGTAAAAGCCGCAGTCTCTAAAGCATTACTTTTAAAATGGATAATGGCAAATTGATTTATGTCATCTTTGATCTTACCATGTCACAAATGGTTTGAATACATCTTCACGGACGTACCACTCACAGTGGAGTTCCGGGAGGTGTAAGTTATGAAACCTTTTTCACAACTTATCAGACATTCGCTAAACTCGTAACTCAAATATTCCTTTCCGCAATCAAATTGCAGAAACATAATTTTTTTGTTACAATAATTTCTACTTCATATTGAAAACCTTTCGAATGATTTCAAAAGATCCAGACTTACGTCTCATCAAGTAAATAGCCATATATCTACTTGAGTCATTTCTGAAGATAGATAAAATCCACTGCTAGCAACAACATTTATCGGACTACATACATCAAAATGTATGATCACCAATAAGTTCGTTGCTCGTTCCTTATGGCATGTGAACGGTATTTCAGTCACTTCACTTTTCGGAGGAAAGTTGCAAGTGTCAGATGATTTATAATCAAACGACTTCAAAATCCATCATTATGGAATTTCTCCATGCGGGTTTCTCCAATGTGACCAAATGCAGTGCCACACATGTGTGGTATTCTTTTAGTCTTGCGACATTTAGCGTCAGTGTTATGGATGTATCATATTACCATCAATATTCATAACATACATCCCATCCACGATGGAAGCATGGCCCTTATGTTATTCATGATTCCGAACAACAATTGTTCTTTCATGAACAACACTCTTGCAACAAACATTATGCAAATGGGCTAGAGTGTATAAAACTCTAAAATGATTTATGAAAGTAAATACAGAGGTAATGTATTATTATCAATATTCATAACATACATCTCATTTATAATGAAAGTATGGCCCTTATGTTATTCATAACACCGAACATCAAAAGTTCTCTTATGAACAACCTTCTTGCAACATACATTATGCAATGGGCTAGAGTGTATAAAACTCTAAATGAATTATGAAAATCAATACATAGGTAATACACCGATGGAATGTATAGTAACTTTTACTATGTTCCCAGCGCATATCTGAACCTCACTCCGGCCAGTCTTTTAGGCCGTAGTAGTTCTTGCATCGAATTGCAACGGAAAGCAATCGAGCGGGTATCTCTGTGATTAACTCACAATACCCAAGAATCAGCGATTAACATGTTTAATCATAATTCCCAAGAACTATTTCTTTGACCAGCCTTCTATACATCAATAACTTGTATGAATTTCATACATGAGCTGGATATTCCAGTCTTCTTTCTTTTTGCCTTTATACTTCTAACAGTTTAACTTTTAGTATTTCTCGTACTCTCAGAAGAAGCACCCAACTTTAAGAGTGGCGTTAGCCCCGGACTTCCTAGGTGTGTAAGTCACACTAACATCCTTTGGACATTTCCTTTCTCTTTAAGTTGTTGTTTTATTCACCTTCATCACATGATAGGCGTTCTTCTGGATCCCTCTGTTTATTAGTCAAATGCATAGTAAACACTTTTACTAATAGTTTGCAAAACAAACATTGCTTTGGATATCACATATCTTTTAGCCTTTGTTTGTGTCTGAAAATGATTTTCAGTTCCATGAATATCACATAGCTATCCCAAACTTTTGATGTTCAGGTCTCATGGAAGCAAACATATTGCACTTGACCGTAACGCAATTCTAGCTTTTGGATCGAAGGACTAGAGTCACATTATCCATAGCATTTAGCGGGAGAATACCAAAAGCATGCGATAGGACAAAGTGCTTCTCGGCACTTTTGAGGACAACCCTCACATTACGTTACCAACCGTAAAGTTTTAACCAGATATTTAACAGCTATTCAATTTTAACAGGGAAGGTGGAAACGCGAGCCATTATTCTACAACTATTATGCAAATTACACTTTAGACAAAGTTCATAATTAATTGCACTGAGAATTTAAAAAAGTTAATTCTAAAGTGTGCTCCCACTCAAATCAATATCTCTCATAATTGATTGTGAGTGATTCAAGACCCATATTACAATTCAACGCCAAGGATGTATCCATATCAAGTGAAGAGAATTGCAATCGGTAGGCCAACTTGCCAATCACATCTCTATGTGACTCTTGTTCATCTTTCGATGCGTGTGTTCCGAGCTCATGACTTTCATGCCTGAACGTCAAGACAACCAAGTGATCTCGCTGCGAGGTCTCAACTCACCCGCCTCACACTTCTCTAATTGTTCGTACCCATGTATCCATGTGATACCCCGAAGAGATAGGTGCTGTGACGGTGCTACACTTGGGAGAACACTAACTACTTTGATATTTTTGTGAGAGATCACCCTAATAAAAAGCGACTACCGCGCAATCAAGAAGGGTGCATCATAAGGGATAAACATCTCAGGCAATTCATAATGGCATGATATGGTATAGCCCTTTCTGACGGAGAAGTATTTATTTCTTCGTCTTCAACATTTTGCGTCGGTGTTCACCTTCGCGAAGATTGCCACCACCTTGTCGATGCACCAGATAATATTGCTATCGCTATAGCTAATAAAATAAGTGCATTACTTACGGTTGACACGCAGGTCATTAAAGTGACAATCATATGGCTCCAGCCATCATGCCGAATCATGACACGCAGGTCATGTTAATAATTTACATCATATAGTCATCTCATACATAATCAAATTAATATGAGCACTGCTATACCACATCACATGCACATGCAAACCATCCTGCAAAACCAAGTTAGATGCCTCTAATCGGTTTATGCAAAATTTTATTTTACGTGGCTTCTAATGTTTCGAAGCAAACCGAAGCTACCAACGTCCATCATCAAGTATGATTATTCAAGTCGCTAGATTAACTTTGCGGGGTGTATGAAACACGAGATAATAAAATCTCGAGCCCCATACTGAACTTCGTCATACGCATGACCCCATGCAGATCATATCTGCATTGCCCTTTCGTCTGTGAAATTTCATCTTTCTTTTTAACTATGGTGGAATTTAAAGAACTGTTAGCACTTCGTTGATCAATCAGGATCGCGGATTGCCAGAACTTTGAAACTCCACCATGCTGTTATCAAGATTAGAAATATGCAAATTCCAGGGAAGCAACAAGAACATCGGGTAACAGATTTCATCTGCTACCCGCACAAATAATTATCAGCAGTAGAACTCATCTACTACAAATTATATTGTGCAATACCCATACATCTCTATGTATTCAAGATCGTAACTTGCATCTACGCATAGCACGGCTCATGATGCCACTGTAGGGGAACGCTGCAGCCCAGGACCACTATGGAGACTGCATACAAGGTTTGATCTTTTTCGTTACTGACTCGTAGCGCAGCGGAAGTAGAGTCGATGACGATCGGCGGTGCAGATCCCCGCAGCTAGGATTTACAACCTCCCAACCGCGAGGATGTACTCCCTCGCCAGCTCATCGGACGGATCTCCAGGCAGCCCTTTGGGAGGCCTCAGGACAGTCCCTCGGATAGTCCCACCGGACGGATACTCGGACAGCCCTTCGGGAGGACCCTTGAAACTCGGACGGTAACTCGGACAGCCCTTCGGGAGGACCCCCGAAACTCGGACAGTAACTCGGACAGCCCTTCAGGAGGCACTCTCGAACTAAGATCAAAACTACGATCTCTCTACAGAGTTGCACACATACGGTGTCATCTATCCGGCAGGGCTTCGCCGTCCAGAACTAGTTCCCACCGGAACCCAGACAGCCTTTCGGCTCTACGAAAACTCTTTTCGTGGGAGGCAGAGAGAGAGCCAGACGAGCATGGCATGTGTATGAGAGCAAGCATGAGAATGGAGAGCTCCTCTCCAGCTCTATTTATAGGAAAGCCAAGGGGTAGGGTAGTTTTACAAGAAAACCCAAAATGCACATAAAATGGAGTCCTTCACAAGGCATAAAGGGGAAACCAAGGGCCAAGTGGGGCTCCATGGTGGAGCCCCCACATGTGGCCGGCCACCCCCTAGTGGGTTCCCCCCAAAAGGGTTCCTATCCATCCATGTCATTCCCTTAGATTTTTTGAGCAAAGCCCAAAAAAATGGCTTTCCATAAAGTAATCCAAAAAGCACTTTCACTATTCACAAAGACATTTTTCTGCGTCCGTTAAATCCCAAATTATTTCTGTGTGCCTAGAACAATTCTAGTACCCACTAAAACAATTTTGAACGCATTCCGAAACAATTCCGGAACAATGTTTTTCTTCTGCGAAAAGCTACCATAGCGGTTCCGGCTGCTCCGGAACATTTCCGGTTTTTCCTCCGGAAAAATCCCAGAAGTTACCAGAACAATTCTGGCACCCTCCAAGAATTTCCAGGCGTGTGCCTGAACCAATATGACTTAGTGGAATACCCTGAAACAACTTTTCAGTTTCACCGAAACTATTCCGGTGTTCTCTCCGGAACGTTTCCGTTTCGTCCGAAACTTTTTCGGTGATTTTCTCTCAGACT
Organism: Elymus sibiricus; assembly: GCA_039707655.1. Taxonomy (NCBI): domain Eukaryota; kingdom Viridiplantae; phylum Streptophyta; class Magnoliopsida; order Poales; family Poaceae; genus Elymus; species Elymus sibiricus. The sequence goes on from CM077666.1 coordinate 337,934,982, forward strand.
CCCTGTCTAGTATTCAGCAGATAGATGACCCTTAAGCGTGTGACCCTATAGGTTCGGTGAAGCATAGACATGACCGGAACTCTTTTCGATCAATGATCAACATCGGAGCCGTGGACACCCATATTGACCCCTATACCCACACGAATAAATATTCGAGTGAACCTCCAGTTGCCGTGTGCTATTCCTGTTGCTTCCCGATATGTTACAAATACCCAAGGTGAGAAACATCGGTATTCCCGTGGATCAACACTTGTCCACAATGCCAGTTACCTCGTTACCGAATTTTTTTCTCTTTTCTCGTTTCCGTGTTCCGGCATCCCTGTGATCAAATCACAATGTGTCTAGCCTGACGATGGTGGATACCGTAACACTGAGAGGGACCAGATATATCTCTCCATCGTCGGAGGAGAAAATCCCAATCTTGAGCTATCAAGTTACTTGACATACTTTTCCATGAACCCGTAAGCCGCCGTAATAGCCACCCATTTACGATGACGTTTAACAAACCCCAAAGTTCATGAAGCAAGCATGAAGAAACTCGATACTCTCATGGTCTAAGGAATTATGCAAACGTAAACCATCTCTATGTTATTAACCATTAACTTGTGACGAATGAATCTCATAGCATAACATCAATCGGGTCGATTCAACACAAGTGTTCTCCTAACATTGTGCCCTCAAAGTTGCCGGCATAGTCATGCCCATGATTAGGAAAACAGAACCATCATGCAACACTTGAGCTAGTCTTAGAGGCCAGACTAGGAATACTTTTTACCATTTATTATTCCACACGTGCATATGAGTCTTCCTTCGAGCCTCGTGGTTATTGCAGACTCGTGAACCATAGCAGTTATAGCATGGAACATAAACATAATTATGAACATGGAGATAAATAATAACATTTATTATTGCCTCTAGGGCATATCTCCTACACCACAATCACTAGTCCTTGCCATGCCAATCATTGAACATCCTGAAATATTTAACTTGAATGGACATTAGTTCAATGAGATATATGTTGTTATGAATTACCAAAACCACCCGGGGATTACTTGCACTTTCAATCTCCCCCTTTTTGGTAATTGATGACAACATATAGATCAAAGCTTCGAAAAATGATTAAGTGAATGAAATACATCGTCGCTTTGAGAAGTATGTGATAAGCAAGAGCTCCCCCTAAATTTGTGCATTATTAAAAAATTGCATTTGAATGCAAATGCACAATCGATTAGGATCATGGGTCACTCTTCCATGTCACATAAGACATGGTGGAGCGCGCAAAATGATATGAATGGAGTAGTAAGCACACATCACCAAAAACACAAGTGAATGATCATACAAGAATAATGATAAGGATAAGCATTAAGCATCACATGAAGCACAGTATGATCAATCACACACATAGTATCTCACAAGCATAACATGTAATGTAGCACAAACCAAATAGAACAAGTAGCAACACAGAAAACTGAAAAGAACCAACCAACGAGCAAAAGCAAGACACTCTCTCTCTCGACGCCTAATGATCTATACAAATTCTCCCCCTTTGGCAACAAGTACCAAAAAGTTCGAATAGGTATAGAGCTATACGTCTCTCTAGGCACGATCCTCGGCAGCTCCTGAAGGTGATCTTTGGCTGGCAGCTCCGGTGTGCGTAGATGGCGTTGAGAGAAGTGCATCTACAAAGGCTTCAGCTGATGTCTGCTGGGCTGGTTGAGTGAAACTGGAGGTGGCACTATAGAAGCAGCAGCAGGTGCAGAAACTGTAGTCCTCGTATCTGCAACGGGCACTGCAGCAGACCTGGATGCCCTAGGCACTGTCTGGAACCTGTCAGTCGTCGGTCTATCATCTCCACTATCGTCACTAGCAGCCGTGACTGAGTCAACATCATCCTTCAGCTTTTCCACAATGGTCTGTACATCTGTGATCTTCACATCAAGATCATGTATCTTAGTCTCAACTATCCGCTCTAGGCTCTCCTGATTCTTGGTAAGGTTGGCCAGACTCTGTTCAATCCTCAGGGTTGCTTCCAACAGATATGTCATTTGATCATTATTTGTCTTGAGGTGAGCAAATGGATTACTGGAACCAGATGCCTCCTTGGTTGCTTTAGCTGCCTCAGCTGCCCGGATTCTTTCCTGTGCCTCAACTGAAGTAGGATGCGAAGAATCCATCACCACTACATTGTCTTCGAACTCTGGCAATAGTGGGAGATGCTCACAGTCTAGAAGCTAAGTGCTCGTTCCAACCTTGGAGTTGATGAGCATCTGAATGTGTGGAGCATATCCACAAGAGATTGAACTTCTGAGGTGTATCAAAGAGGTGCAGCAAGTTGATGGAATGGCCACGTATCATCTTGTCATCTCCAGACTTGGGCAAAAGAGTGTACCTCAAGATTGTATTGGTGGTGGCCAAACCAGGTAGCAAGTGCTTCACAGATCCAAGTTTGTGTGTCTCAATGTCTTTTTCTGGAATTGCCTTGTACATGTTAGCCATGGAATTGTGGTCCATCTTGAGCTTGGCATATATATCAATATCTCTTTCGTCTTCCTTGGGAGCACAAAGAAGATCAGCCCACTCAGAGATGGTTGACTGGTACCTCGATCCCTCAGTCATTGATAACCCACAAGTATAGGAGATCGCAATAGTTTTCGAGGGTAGAGTATTCAACCCAAATTTATTGATTCTACACAAGGGGAGCCAAAGAATATTTGCAAGTATTAGCAGTTGAGTTGTCAATTCAACCACACCTGGAGACTAAATATCTGCAGCAGAGTGATCAATAGCATAGTAGTATGATAATTTGATAGTAGTAGCAATAAGAGTAACGGTAGCAGCAATAGTAGTAGCAATTGTGACAACAGTAGCAACAGTAGTAACTTAGCAAGAACAATATGTGAAAAGCTCGTAGGCATTGGATCGGTGATTATGTTGGATAACATTCATCATGTAATAGTCATAACCTAGGGCGACACAGAACTAGCTCCAACATCAATGTAAAGTAGGCATGTATTCCGTATATAGTCATACGTGCTTGCGATAAGAACTTGCATGACATCTTTTGTCCTACCCTCCCGTGGCAGCGGTGTCCATAAGGAAACTAAGGGATATTAAGGCCTCCTTTTAATAGAGAACCGGAATAAAGCATTAACACTTCGTGAATACATGAACTCCTCAAACTATGGCAATCACCGGAAAGAATCCCAATTATTGTCACCTTGGGGTATGCAGATCATAACACATAGCAGGTGCGTATAACTTGCAAGATCGGATCAAGAACACAAATATATTCATGAAAACATAAAGGGTTCAGATCTGAAATCATGGCACTCGGGCCCTAGTGACAAGCATTAAGCATAGCAAAGTCATAGCAACATCAATCTCAGAACATAGTGGATACTAGGGATCAAGCCCTAACAAAACTAACTCGATTACATGATAAATCTCATCCAACTCATTACCGTCCAGCAAGCTTACGAAGGAATTACTCACTCCCGGCGGTGAGCATCATGAAATTGGTGATGAAGGATGGTTGATGATGACGATGCCGGAAGATCCCCCTCTCCGAAGCCCCAAACGGACTCCAGATCTGGCCTCCCAATGAAGAACAGGAGGTTGCGGCGGCTCCGTATCATGAAATGCAATAAAACTTCCTCTCCTATTTTTTTTCTCTAGAATTGTGAATTTATAGGCTAGAGATTAGGGTCAGCGGAGCCACGTGGGCTCCACGAGCCACCAGGGCGCGCCTGGGGGGGGGGGTGGCGCGCCCTGGTGCCTCGTGGGTACTGGGTGGCCCCCCTCCAGTGGGTCTTGGTTCCAGTATTTTTTATTTATTCCATAAAAAATCTCCAAAAAGTTTCATCCAATTCCAAGAACTTTTATTTCTGCACAAAAAACAACACCATGGTAGTTCTGCTGAAAACATCATCAGTCCGGGTTAGTTCCATTCAAATCATGCAAATTAGGGGCCAAAACAAGAGCAAAAGTGTTTGGAAAAGTAGATACGACGGAGACGTATCAGTCATCCACACAATTCTACCATCTGGATAAAAATGAGCTGCAGAATAGAATTGCATGATCATCTCATCATTCCATTTGGTAAGCTTCTTCCCAACAAAATCATCAACACCTGCAAGCTTGAAGCTCTCATGAACAAGGGGGAAGTAGTCTTCATTTGCATCAATATATTTCCAATCCACCCATTTCATATCACTGATAATTGGTTTCTTATCTAGCAGCACAGTCTCATAGAAATCCTGTTGCTCTCTGGTGTGGAAACGGTAATCACAAGTAGTCCTCCTCCTAATAGCATAGGGATCTGTCAATCTCCACTGATGTAGTCCTTTGTCCTTTCTGAGCATCATATTCTCGGGTACTAGGTGTGCACTGTCATGATCTGGAATCTTGGGTTTCAACCTCCTGAGCACTAGTGGCTCATCATCTATCTCAGCTTCAGGCACTGGGGCCTTGTTCTTCTCACTTGCAGATATGTTTCTTGTAGATCTCTTAGGTGCTGGAGCTTTTGGCTTGGACTTGGTGGGGGCAGCAGACTTTAAAGCATCAGACATGAGCTTCTGAGTCTTGGCAGGTGGTGCATTAGCTGCTGGTTCCTCCTCCTCCTCATCAACCAACATGGAGGGTTTGCCAACAACATAAGCAGTTGTCTTCCTTGCCCTCTTCTTCTTCTTTCCTGTAGTTGTTGTCTCTGAATTACTTGGCTCCTCAAGTGTAAATGTCATGCGCTCCCTAGGAGCTGTGGCCTTGTCTACCTTGGAGAGTGTGACTTTCCTCACTACAGTTCTCTCCTTGGCACTTCCTGAAGGTTTTGAGCTAGCTGCTTTGCCATACTCCTTAGCAATCACTTTCATCTTCTTTGATGTGGCCTCACTAGCCACAAAATCCTCATCCTCAACATCTGAGGTTCTCTTCTTCCTGGTTTTGGTGGCAGCTTTTGGAAGATCTGGAGAACTTCTCTCTCCCTCATAAAAACTTTCTTTAGGACTAGATCCTTCACCGAGATCTGCATGCTGTTCTGACACATTCTGGCTGTCACTATCATCTGACATCTTGCAAACTGACCCTGTGAATAGATGGGTATGGGCAGAGTAGATGAGTTATCACAAAAGACAGATTGTTTTGATGAAAATTGAGTTCAAATCTTAGTTTCAAGTTTTCACAGAATGCATTTCGGATGGGCCGAGTTGATCATCTCGGTGATACCGAAGCACTCAACAAAAACAAAACACACCATTTCGGTCAGACCGAGATGTGGTTCGGTGTCTCCGAGATGCTAGGGTTTCACAAAGACTTTACTTTCGGTCTCACCAATTCGTACAACTTGGTGGCACCAAGACGTACTAGTGCAATGGCCTGGGGCCAAATCGGTGACTCCAAAAATCTCAAATCGGTCGGTCCGAGATGCGTTCGGCGGAAACTTAAACCTAAATTTTTTGCTCGAATATAATCTACGGAATTTGTTTGTGGAACATGCATTGCAATTTGTGGCAAGAATACTGGCAATCCATCCGTGCATTGAATCGGAAAGAGGAACACGGAGGGGGTCGAGTCTCACCCTAACTTGGCGGAGATTCTCTATGGCGGCAACGGCGGAGCAGATTTCCGTTGACGGCGGCGGAGTCCAACGGTGAGGGCACGCTGGACGCAACGGCGACTGTCTGGAGACGGGACGATGGCAGCTGTGGGGTGCGAGGTCATAAGGGGGTCAAGAAATTTCAACCGTACGGTCTCGCCAGATATATATATACCCACGAGCTGTCGGTGGCTCCGAGTTATACAACTCGATGGCACCGATATGTGTAACTGCTAGCAGTATAGCACATCGGTGGCGCCGAAATGGTTCAACTCGGTGACACAGAGAAGGAGAAACAGATCAATCTATATGATTTCGGTTGGACCGAGTGTGAGTGAATTGGTTCGGCCGAAATCATGTAGAAGGTTTTGGAGGTTCAGTCCTTCTCAGATCGGTGGCTCCGAGTGCGCCTCACCCGGAGGGTCCGAAAATGACTTGTTCAATTTTTGTGATATAGCATGAATAGAATTTGAGACAAGAAAGCATAGATAGCTAGAGAAGGTGCCTAGGCATTCTTGTACATCCACTTGGCCAGAAAAACCAAGACAATCAAAACAACAAATGGATGTCCTCGAATGAAGAAAACATGCAAACCAACATGCTCACACAATAAGATAGCAAATGAAATATGTGTCAAACATGCACAGCCAATTCTAGCATCTATCAAGCAATTGGCGATGACATAGTTATATATATATGAGTATATTGTCTTAGGAGTCAAATGAGAACATTTGATCATAGGTCATACTCATCGTTTAAGCACAAGTGGGGTTGCCACTTTTACATAAAGCATTAATGTGTTCACACCATTAGGGTTGCTTTAGCTCAATTTTTAGAGCAAAGCTCCCCCTAGATGTGATATCCCCCCAAGGAGGGATGAACTAACCTTAGGTTTTGTCGATGATGACTTCATGTAGATGTTGAAGATGTGGATGCTCAAGGTTGATGTAGACCATCAAGAGTTGGGAGCAATCCTTTGGAGGTTTGCACTTTCAATACCTACATGGGTTAGTCCCACACAAGGAACATACAAGAATATCCATAGACATAGAGTGAAAAACACATATGATGATGTCCATGAATGCATTGAATACCTTGTCCCCTGCCTTACCAACAAGAGGGTTTGTGACTCCATGAACTGGTGCAAGATATTGAAGTTGGTTGCACAAGTTCTTACCATAAATGAATGTGAGTGAAGTTTGTTGGTGGAGTCACCCTCAAGAACATTATAGTTCTTCTTCTTTTGGACCCACATCAACTTGATGGGAATCCTTGGAGTTGTAGTTGAACTTGATGAAGTAGAACTTGATGAAGTCTTGGGGACCCACTTGACCAAGGCTTGAGGTGCTTCTTCAAATGAGTGAATCTCTTCTTGAAGCTTGTCCTTGCCTTTTAGCTTGTGGTCTTATGGTGGAAGATCATTTTGAGCTTGTGTTCCCTTCAAGGAAGTAGGGTCATACTTCTCTTGTTGAGGAACAAACTTCGTCTTGGGGTATTGATCTTCTTCCCACTCAACTCCATTGGCATTGAACTTTCGTTAAAAACCAACACCTTGGTTCTTCCGGTGCCTTCCTTGCTTGCATACAATTTCCTCAAATTGCTTACTCCCGGCAAGGCTCTTGTAGACACCTTTTTCTATAATTCCTTTCAATAGATTGTTTTCTTGCTCAAGTGTAACTTGGCTAAGAGAATCATTAGTGGAATCAATAGAACTACTAGAAGTAACAACATTGGATTTAGCATGGTTATTGTTACTACTAGAGGTAGAGCCCTTTTTACCCTTGTTACTAGTTTTCTTAGGTTTAACTTGTGGCATAAAGGTAGACAAGAGTAAACGTTTGGCAAGATATGAAGAAGTCTTATTTCGAAGATCATCATTGATAGCTTTAAGAAACTCATGCTCTTACTCTAAATTTAGCTTCTCGAAGCGTAGCTTCTCATGAGTTCTTATAAGTTCTCTACGATCCTCTTGAGTTGTTTCATGAGCTAACTTAAGAGCATTTAGTTCTTTAGTTAGATGCTCAATCTCCTTCATAGCATTGTCATTCGTTTCCTCTTGACTATCATGATTACTAGCATTTTCATTATAGCTCACATCACTAGCCTTATCAACAAGTAAATCATCATCACCTAGCAAATCATCCTCATCACTATTGAAGTCAAAGTATTCGGGGTGTGATACCTTGGGTCCTTTTGCCATGAAGCATCTTCCAATTCCTTCATTTGGTGAATCAAATAGGTCATTGGAGCTGGATGACACAAGAGCAAGTCCGGCAACACCTTCATCTTGACTATAGTCAGAGTTGGAGTGATAGCTTCTCTCGGAGTGGTTGTTGGAGTCGGAGCCGGAAATCCATTCACCAACATGAGCTTGATGTCTTCTTCTTGTGTAGCTTTTGGATGACTTGTCCTTCCTTTCCGAATCCTTGCTTCTTCGAGAGGGTCTTAGTTCATAACGATCATCTCTACTCCTTCTCGCCTTATGAGGTTATTCATCTCTTTTATATCTTCCTCTTGGTGATTCGTCTCTTTTCTTGTGAGGTGCCGTACACTCATTGGAATAGTGTCCGGGTCTTCCACAATTGTAGCAATTTCGGTCATGACTTGATGATCTTCTCTCATAGTGTCTTGAGATAGAGCTTCTTTCTTTTCCTTTGTTATGTAAAACTTGTTGAATCTTTTCACCACTAGGCTTATCTCTTCATTGGATACTAGCTTGTCACTTGAAGCTGTGGGAGCATCGGTTAAGGCTTTGTAAGCACCACTTGATTTGTTGTGTCGCTCCTCTTTGTCCTTGAGCGACATCTCATGAGCAACAATCCTTCCAATGACTTCCGTGGGCTTGAGATCTTTGTAATTTGGCATCATTTGGATCAATGTGCAAACGGTATCATATTTTCCATCCAAAGCTCTAAGGATCTTCTTGATGATGAATTTGTCGGTCATCTCTTCACTTCCTAAGCCGGCAATCTCATTTGTGATGAGAGCAGGCCTAGAGTACATTTCGGTGACTCCTTCACCATCCTTCATCTTGAACTTGTCAAGTTGACTTTGAAGCACATCCAACTTAGATTCCTTGATGGACTCAGTACCCTCATGCATATCAACCAAAGTATCCCAAATTTCCTTTGCATTCTCGAGCCGGCTGATCTTGTTGAACTCCTCGGGGCATAAACCGTTGAAGAGAATGTCGCAAGCTTGAGCATTGCATTGCAACATCTTCAATTCTTTCGCGGTTGCTTCACGATCCATTTACTTGCCATCCTCAAATATTTCACCTTGCAAGCTAACACGAATAACAGCCCAAACGGCGGGGTTATGACCAAGAATATGCATTTTCATCTTATGTTTCCAACTAGCAAATTTGTACCATCAAAATATGGACCTCTACGGTGATAATTACCCTCACTAGACGCCATACTCTCCTAGGTTGTGAAACCAAGGCTATGATCACCAAAGCAATGGAAATCAAGGCCTACAGAGACGAAAGCTCTGATACCACTTGTAGGATCGAAATTATGTCTAGAGGGGGGGGGTGATTAGACTACTTGAACGTTAGGAATCTCGGTGGCACTGACCTGTGTAAAAGATATGAACGTTAGGAATCTCGGTGGGACCGAACTGGAACATCTCGGATGGACCGATGTGCAATGGTTAGGGCAAACCTCGTCTCGGTGGCACCGATTGTATCAACTCGGTGGGACCGAAGTGAAGCAATAAGGCAACAGAGATTTGGCAAGCCATCTCGGTGGTACCGATTGCAAATCTCGGTGGGACCAAAATAATTGCAACTAGTAACAGAGAGTTGGCAAGGCCATCTCGGTGGGACCGAGATCCATATCAGTGGATCCGATTTGTTAGGGTTTGGCAGTGGCTAAGTCCAGATGAACTCGGTGGCTCCGGATAGGAATGATTCGGTGGGGCCGAGTTGGAATGTAGGTTTTGGACATATTTGGATGGAGAAAGTGGTTGAGGGTTTTGGAGCAATGTCACCAAGCACTTGAGCAAAAAGATCATTAAGCAACACCTCATCCCCTTTTAATAGTATTGGCTTTCCTATGGACTCAATGTGATCTTGGATCACTTAACAAAAATGTAGAGTCTTGAGCTTTTGCCAATCCATGTCCTTAGCATTTTGAGGGGTCCACAATCACTAGTCCTTGCCATGCCAATCATTGAACATCCTGAAATATTTAACTTGAATGGACATTAGTTCAATGAGATATATGTTGTTATGAATTACCAAAACCACCTGGGGATTAGTTACCAAAACCCAAGCACTAACAATGGCAGAAACGAGCAGCGTCCGCCAAAAGAGTGGCTGGAATTCGCGCCCCACAGAGGTAATGAAACTCATTGTTTCGCGTGTGGACAATCTCAGTACCATGCGGCTCGCCGCGTGCTCGTCGGGGCTGTACCGTTTACTCAAAGCCCTCAGGCCGAAGCTTTTTAATCCAGCTCCCTGCTTGCTGATGCCGCCTGATCTTCAGAAACGGCATGTCACGCAGCTTAAGGATCCTAGGGTGGCGAGCATCAACCCCTTCGACTGCGATCCGATCCCCGTCACCCTCAACTACTTTAACGGTATGTACTGGGTCGGCATGAACACGTCTTGGATGGTTCTCGTCGATGGACGCGGTAGGTGGATGCTCGTGGAGATCTACACCCGACGATTGATACCCCTTCCTTTGATTAACACTGTACTGCTTTGGCACCATGGCCCAGAATACTCGGAATATTACAGTGGCCAACATAATACCAAGTTTGATTTGCTCAAGGTTGTAATCTGCCAAGTGCCCACATGATCTGCGAATTATAAAGACTTCAGGCTAATTGCGTTCTTCAACCACGGTCTCGCCTATCTGACAGGTCACTACGGTAAGTGGATAAATCTCCACATCCATCACAGGATCATACATCCTCCATGGCTCTCGGATGCCATTGAACACAAGGGCTTCATTTACACTGTGGACTCCTTCTATGGCTGGACATATTGCTAGCCTACTCCAGTCATCGCTACAAATGGCTGTTACAGCAGTATGTTACTCCTAATTTCCTATGATATCATGATGGCTTGCTTCCTATTGTCAGAGTATAGTTTGAGAAGAGTTAGAATCATGATATTGTTGTTAGAAATTAACACCACACTGTCAAATACACCCTCTGTTCAGTAACGTGGACGTTTTGACTGTTTAATTTGAACTGCCAAAACGCCCCACATTGGTGATCGGATGTAGTAGAATTTTGGTGAAATCAAATCATCCTTCCCAAGCTTATATTACTGTCAACATTTACTGAAAAAATATTCATGCTCTGAACATGCTGTTCTTAGATTTACAGTACAGCCCATTTTTATTTGACTCCAACTTGATATGATGTTGTAGGCTGCGTGGTGTCCCTTCCCTTCCTAATACCAAAACCTTTCAAAGAAAAGCGACATGGTAGTTGCAGGTGGTTCCTGGCTCGATCAGACAACGACGAACGATTGATGATTGTTCGCACGTACCGGACGTGTTGTTTCGCGGAATACAATCACAGTCACTACATGGTCGTTGAGCAGGATCCCAGCTTCTTTGGGCCTTCGGGAATTTTTGACTGGAGGCTGGTAACTAGCCTTGGCACACGCTCTCTGTTTCTCAGACTGAATTATTCGATTAACCAGGAGATCACCAACATCAAGGATCCAGATGGCAGCGCGGTTCCGTTCATCAAGCAAAACTGTGTGTACACAGCGTACCATGCGTCTCTCCATGCACCATACCCTGATATGTGCCGCCACGCTCTGCAGCCCAAAGTAGGAGAGAGGGTCGCATGTATCAGACTTTGACCTGCTGGCTGGAATTTCCCCTGTCAGGCACCCATCTGGTTCAAGCCTTCAGCCAATCTCCACAGCTTAATAAATAGTAATATCTAACTGAGCCAGTTAGTTAGATGTGTACACTTGGTGTAGTGGGATCTTTATTAAGTTTGATGCATACACTTGGTTTTTTTGGTAGCCCTTCTGTAATGTTGGCTGATGTTTGGTTGGAAGAGAGAGCTGCGTCTTTACTCTTCTGGCCTGCTTACTGCTCCCGTTGCACCCCGACCCCTGGTGGTATCTTCAATTCCAAGGCTCCTTTGTAGGGCTCTAGTTTGCTGTGAACCTCTAGTGGTTTCTATTAATGGAAAATTGGCGGCAAAACCCTTTTACTAAAACAATATAGAGCCATGGATGCTGCTGGTGTTTTCAATGTACAATGAGTAATATATTTTGTCTGTTGGTTGAATAAATAGTGGTGTTAGAATGATAAAAACAATGTTTTGGAAGTCGTTGCACGCTCCGATCCTTTACTGCCTCGTACGTTTTTTTGATAGGTTAGTGCCCCGTACGTAGCACATACTATTTTTTTCTAGGAAACAAATCTTCCACTTGTCGAGGACATGCAGCCCAGTGATTTAGGCCCAATAGAAGAGCCCATAATTAACTGGGAGGGAGGCTCTCACATGAATCCGGCCCAGCTACATGCTCATGCACCTCTAAATAAATAAATAAAGCTAAATGTTCATGCACAGGTTGTTTAAATTTACAATTTGAAAAGTATGATTTTAACTGGAGGATATTATTTTCCTATGAGAGTATCTTTACATTCAGTCGATATTATTCTTAGGAAAAGATAGCGACCAGTCTTTTTTCTCACACCCTTTTCTTCGTGCAAGCAGCGGACTGTTATTTGGTACCCACAAGGTTGAAGTCGATGCAAATCGTAGTCGACATGGTCAACATCTAACAATTATTAGCGGCAAGTTGTAATAAATATCACAATTTTTTTCAAATCCATTTGTATGTTTTATGGATTGCGCTGCCCAGGTCTCCCGTTCGAAACCCAGGTACCACAAGTTTTTCGACAAGCCGAGTTTTTTTTTATGATAAAAAGTTCCAGCCCAACATTATTTTTCGATAAGAATGCCCAGCCCAGCCCAACACATGTGGCGACCCCACTTTATCCCAGGGCTTCTGAATGTGCTCGGCTTCACACCTACAGAAAAAAAAGTGCTCGGCTTCATTTTACAATAAGTTGTAGCCATATAAAATTAATTCTTATTATCGAGCATGCTGAGTTTTTGGGTCTGATCGATCCAGGCGCCAAAACCAAACCAGCATTGGCGGGACGACCTGTTCCCGCCTTCCACGGCTGGTTGCGGTGCCATGCCCGGATCGCCGCCCTGTCGTACCATGAAATGCTGGCCAGGCCATCCCTCTACTCTCCCACACATCCTGTTCTTCTTCGGCGATGGCAGCCCACCCCGCACCAGAACCAGTCAACCCTCGTACTCCCCGCCACCTACGACCACACTACCGCATCTTCCCCGGCTCTGTTCATTCCCGTCCGAGGCCTCGCCATTGTCCTCCGCCTTGGTGCGCTCGGTGCCGCCGTCCGGCCTTGTCAACATGGTCACATGGTGAATTAGGGGAGGACTGTACTTGAGAGTATGACAATAGGGACCCACCAGGTCCACTGCCGAACACAAGCAAGTGCCTCCTTACTACTCAGATCCACCCCTCAATTTTTTTACTCATATCCACCTTGCTAATATCTGGGACCGACATCATTGTCAACGTATAGTCAATTAACGACAGAATTGCACAAGGAGCAGCTAACATCAGGGATCCAGCAGCTCGAGCAGTTTTTTTGGTTGTTCAGACGGAGCAGCATATAAAATGGGTTGTGCAGTGTCTGTGGCCCGTCTAACAACATGACCAGGCCAGCTGTTTTTTCTTTGGGAAAATGGGTAGCCCACCATTTTTTTTGAAGAATACCCAACCTAGGCCTATTTGTTTTCTCTGACTTGCAGGGCTGCAAATCTTTCAAGACAAGGAGGGATGCATTCGGCCTGGCCAGAAAATGGGCAGTAAATCATAAAAGTAATATGAAATGGGCCGCAAATGTAACAAAAACACAGCAAATGGGCAATTAGTTTCATATTTTGTTTTTTCTTCTTCTTTGAGATTTTATATTTCATTGGATTTTCACATTTTTTTTAAATTAGTTTTAATCTTGCTCCTAATTTTGGGATTAAAAATAGTTCGGATCCCAGCAAAAATATGCGAAATTTCAAAAAATTCGCATACTTTTTAGCAATTTTTTAACACTGGTCCTGACCAGAAAAGGGCAGCAATTCTAAAAATGGCAAATGGGCTGTAATAAATTCTATATGAATTAGGAAATGGACTTTAAATTGTAAAAATAATAGCAAATGGGTTGTACACACCAAAGATTTCCAGGCTGACTTGTTGGCCGACTAAGTTGATGCCTACGTAAGGCTTTGTCTACATATAGTCAACAAACAATTCTAGCAGCAGTGACTGTTGGATGTCCATCCAACGGCCGTCGTGCTTCTTCAATCTCTGATCTTCCTGCTCCAGCCACCCAAACCTGCGCTAGCTTTACTGCCTGCTCCCACCCTACTCCCACCGTTGGCCAGGCCATCCCCCTACCCACCCGCACGTCCTGTTATTTTCAGGCGACGGCAGCCTCGCCCCGCAGCCGAACCAGTCAACCCTCGTACTCCCCTCCATGTGGGCACCCACTGCTGTGTCTTCGCCGGCTCCAGGTCATTCCCTTCCTAGGCCTCGCCGTCGTCCATCGCGTTGGTGCTCTCGGCGCTGCGTGGTCAACGTGGTCAACAAACGACAGTCATTGGAAGAGGGATGTAGGTGGAGAGGTTGACAGTAGGGCCCCACATGGTCCATGGCCGCACGCAAGCAAGTGCCTCCTTATTACGCGGAAAAAAAGTTTCGTCCCTCTGACAGCTGGGATCTATCAGCTGCATCTTTTTCAAGGAAGTGCCTCCTTATTAGGCGCAAGAAAAATAATTCCTCCCCCTGCTAGCTGGGTCCCACCTGATTTGGAGGCTGACTTGTGGGCCTACTAAGTTGACGTGTACACAGGGATATGTCAACTTAGTCAACAAAATCGACTCTAGCAGCGTCAGACCGTTAGATGTCAATCAAACGGCCGGCGTGCTTCTTCAATCTCTGATCTTCCTGCTCCAGCCGCCCAAACCAGCGACGGCATGACCGCCTGCTCCCACCTTCCGTGGCCGGCTGTGCTGCCGCGCCACCCTACTCCCATCGCTAGCCAGGCCGTCCCTCTACTGACCCACACCTCCTGTTATTCTCCGGCGAGGGCAGCCTAACACCGCAGCCGAGCCAGTAAACCATAATATTCCCCTCCATGTGGGCGTCCACTTCCGAGTCTTCCCCGGCTCCGGGTCATTTCCCTCCTAGGCCTCGCCGTCATCCACCGCCTTGGTGCTCTCGGCACAGCGTCGTAAACGTGGTCAACGAACAATAGCCAACGGAAGAGGATTGTACGTGGACAGGCTAAAAGCTGGGACCTACTACTTGTAGACTGCGTTGGTATTTCCCCGAAGAGGAGAGGATGATGCAGTATAGTAGAGATAAGTATTTCCCTCAGTTAAGAACCAAGGTTATCAATCCAGTAGGAGAACCAAGCAAAATTCCGTTAAGCGCACCTGCACACACAAAAGTAAACACTTGCACCCAACGCAAATAAGAGGGTTGTCAATCCTCTTAGCGGTTATTTGCAAGGATTAAATCTTATAGAGATAAATAGATAAACTAAAATACTAATTAAAATAAAAGTAAATAAATTGTAGCAAGGTATTTTTAGGTTTTTTATATATATGACAAAGTAGACCCCGGGGTCATAGTTTTCACTAGAGGCTTCTCTCCCGAACACATAGCATACGGTGGGTAGACAAATTACTGTTGGGCAATTGATAGAAAAGCAAATAATTATGATGGATTCATGGCAATGATCATGTATGCAGGCATCACGTCTGAGACAAGTAGAGCGACTCCTGCCTGCATCTACTACTATTACTCCACCCATCGACCGCTATCCAGCATGCATCTAGGGTATTAAGTATGAAACAGAGTAACGCCTTAAGCAAGGTGACATGATGTAGACAAAGTAAACTCAAGCAATATGATTAAACCCCATCTTTTTATCCTTAATGGCAACAATACAAATACGTGTCATGTCCCCTTTTGTCACTGGGATTAAGCACCGCAAGATTGGACCCATCACAAAGCACCTCTCCCATTGCAAGACAAATCAATCTAGTAGGCCAAACCAAATCGATAGATCGGAGAGAAATGCAAAGCTATAATAGTTATGCATAAAAGAGTTCAGAGAAGACTCAAATATTTCTCATGAATAATCTGATCATAAACTCACAATTCATCGGATCCCAACAAACACACCGCAAAAGAAGATTACATCGGATAGAACTCCAAGAACATCGAGGAGAACATGGTATTGAAGATCAAAGAGAGAGAGGAAGCTATCTAGCTACTAGCTATGGACCCGTAGGTCTATGGTAAACAACTCACACATCATCAGAAGGGCAGCAAGGTTGATGAAGAAGCCCTCCGTGATCGATTCCCCCTCTGGCAGAGTATCGGAAAAGGCCTCTAGATGGGATCGCTGAAGAACAGAGGCTTGCGGCGGCGGAAAGGTTTTCACTTCTGTCTCTCTGGTATATTGGGAATATTTGGGAATTTATAGCACTGGAATTACGTCAGGAGGGGGAAAGAGGGGCCCACAAGCCTGGGGGCGTGCCCTCCAGCCTTGTCGCCTCCTCGTGGCTCTTCTGGTCTTCTCCCGAAGCTTTGTGGGTCTCTTCTGGTCCAGAATTAATCCAAAGTTTTTTTCTCGTTTGGACACTTTTTGATAATGATTTTCTAAAAAGGCAAAAACTACTAGAAAACAGCAACTGGCACTAAGCACTAGGTTAATAGGTTAGTCCCAAAAAATGATATACAATGGCATATAATTGCATATAAAACATCCAAGATTGATACTATAATAGCATGGAACAATCAAAAATTATAGATACGTTGGAGACGTATCAGGACCCACAAGGTCCATGGTCGCACGCAAGGAAGTGCCTCCTTATTACTCGGAAGAATAATGATTCCACTCCCTGACAGCTGGGACCCACCAGCTACATCTTCGAACGCAAGAAAGCTTCTCCTTATTACATGTAAAAAATGCTGCTGACACGTGGGTCCCAGTTGCTCGATCAGTTTTGTTGGTGTTGTTTTTTTGTGTTGTTGAGAGGGAGTAGGTTATCAACTGGGTTGTGCAATGTCTGTGGCCCGTCTAGCCCAGGCTTTTATTTTATGTTTACAACATGACGAGCGCAGCTGTTTTTTTCTCGGTGAAAATAGCTAGCCCACCTCTTTTTTTCGTAGAATAGCCTACACAGGCCGATTTCTTTTTCTCCATCCTGCTGGGCTGCAAATCTTTCAAGACGACGAGGGATACATTCGGCCTGCCCAGACAAAAAGGGCTGTAAATCTTATAAGTAATATGAAATGGGTTGTATATATATAAAAACAAAGAAAATGGGCAATTAGTTTCAAATTGCAGATTTTCTTTTATTTTTTGATATTTCAATTTTTATTTTTTTTAACATAATTTAAATTTAGTTTTTATCGGGCTCGAAATTTCGGGATTAGAAATAGTTCGGCAATTTCAGTGAAATATCACTGAAATTTTTAATCTTGTCCTTGCGAGAAAATGGTAAGGTATTCTAAAATATAATATGGGCTGCAATAAATTACGTAATAATTAGCAAATGGTCTCTAAATATAGGAAAATAGCAAATGGGCTATATGTTGTCCGCCATAGATGTTATGTTGACTTGTGGGCCTACTAAGTTGACGCGTACGCAGGGCTTTGTCAACTTAAAGTCAACAAACGATTCTTGCAGTGGTGACCGTTGGATGCTAATCCAACGGCCGTGCTGCTTCTTCAATCTATGATCTTCTTGCTCCAGCCGCCCAAACCAACGCCGGCAGGACCGCCTGCTCCTGCCTCCTGTGGCCGGCTGTGCTACGCGCAGGCCTCAACGCCCCCACCCTACTCCCATCGCTGGCTAGGCCTTCCCTCTACTCACTCACATCCCCTGTTATTCTCCAGCGATGGCAGCCTCACACCGCAGCCAAACCAGTCAACCCTCGTACTCCCATCCGCGTGGGCATCCACTGCCGCGTCTTCCCCGGCTCCGCGTCGTTCCCTTCCGAGGCCTCGCCGTCATCCACCGCCTTGGTGCTCTCGGCGAGGCATAGTCACTCAACGTGGTCAATTAACGACAGCCATCAGAAGAGGACTGTGCGCGGTGAGGCTGACAGCTGGACCCACCGGCTACATCTTCGCACACAAGGAAGGGCCTCCTTATTACACGCAAAAAAATGATTCCTCCCCCTTACAGCTGGGACCCACCAGCTATATCTTCGCACGCAAGGAAGTGCCTCCTTATCCACTGACAACTGGGACCCACCAGGTCGAAGCGTACGTAGCCTTGTCTGTCTGGTCGCGAACGTGTACGTACATACTGGTCGATCGGTCTCTCTGCAAGGTTGAACCGTGGCCGAGTAAATAGCGGCGCGTGTCGTAGTAGAGCCCCCGACGTGGCAGTTCAGACAGTCCCATCTAAATCGTGTACACGTACATACAGCCACACGGCAAAGAATACGGCCACGTACATACATACGGGCAGGGTCTCGAATGCGTACTCGCGCATACGTACGGCCAGGGCTCGTGTACATGGAGAGATAATGGACGGCAGCAACGGCGTCGTGTTCATCGGCAGCCAACCGGCTGGGTCGGAACGGAGGAAACAGCGGCGTATTCATCGGGAGCAAAGCGGCTGGGTCAGAACACATCCTGTTCATCGGGAGCCAACCGGCTTGGACGGAACAGCCAAAACGGGGTCCTGTTCATCGATTCTGGGTCTGGCGTACCACAAAACGGAGGAAACGGCCTTATGTTCGAGCGCCTACGGTCGAAACGGGGTCTTGTTCATCTGTTGGGGGTCTGGCATACCGCAAAACGGAGGAAACAGACTTCTGTTCGAGCGCCTACGGTTGAAACGGGGTCCTGTTGATCGGGAGGGCTCTAGAGTACCGCAAAATGGAGGAAGCAGACTTCTCCCCAACTGCCTACGGTAGAAATGGGGGTCCTGTTCATCGGGAGGGGTGTGGCGTACCGCAAAACGGGACTCCACGGGCTACTGTTCATCCACGGTCGACCTCCCTCCAGCCTCCACCAGCTACTATCCATCCATCGTCGACTTCCTCCAGCCTCCACCTGCTACTGTTCATCCAGCCTCCACGGGGTCCTGTTCATCCACACCCAACCGGCTGGCCTCCTCAGGTTCCTGTTCATCCAGCGCCAACCACCTTCACACGGCCAGGGTACTGTTCAACCACAGTGAACCCACCGGCTGGGGCGGGCGTACGAGCGGGCGGCGGCAACGGGAACTGTTCATCCACAGCCAACCAACCGGCTAGGTCAACTCACCACGTCTCGCGCAAGGGGCTCGATCGATGCGTCTCTACTCGTTCTACGTATCACGCGCGCAATAGCAACGGGCACTGTTCATCAAGAGGCAACCCAACACGCTACGTCTCGCACGTACGGGGGCTCGACCGGCTTCAGTTAGCAGCGAAGGAATCGCTCGGGTTTAGTTAGCAGCGAAGGAATCGCTCGGGTTCAGTTAGTAGCGAAGGGATCGATCGGCTTCAGTACGTAGCTAGTGTGATCACTTGGGTTCAGTAAGCGAACGCCTCGCTCGGGTTCAGTTAGCGAACGCCTCACACACATGCGACCGTATGAGAGAAACGCGCAAACCACACTGCATCGCTCGGCCCCGACCACCCACCGTAATCGGGAATTCCTCAAAAAATTCCTCGACCTCACTTCTACCATGATTTTTTACGTCATGGACGGCCCAAAGAATGTCATGCGGGTGCGTCTCCGGCCCGCCCAGGACGAAAAGCCCATTTTCTGTCATAATTTTTTGTCATAGAAGTAGGAGCCCACCACATCTATGATGATACGTGTTTTTGTCACAATTATTGTCATAGAAGTGTCACAACCATGATAGAAAAAGTTTTCGTTCGGGCCATAATTTCACGGATGTGTCTTTTTTTGTAGTGAGAGGGTCCCATCATCATTCCAATTGTCATGCCAAAATGCAGCCTTATGCCCGTCGTCAATGGTGATTTTTTTGGATACCCTGAAGAGGGCCACATCAGAAGTGTCACGTAGGAGTTGGGAACCAACCCACGATAATCAAAGCCCTTCCATTGTAACCATAACCAACGCAGTCATAGCGCCCCTCCGAAGTGATCAAGGTCCACAATGCCAAGCCCTCCCAATGCCTTTGGGTGGCGCACGAGCTGGTCGTCCACCCAGTTGAACACTAGTCCATGAACAGTCATTGGGAAAGGGCAGTCCTTGCAGACGTGAGTAACAATCTCGAGGGTACTACGGCAAAGCTGGCAAATAGGGTCATTCGGCCAGCCCCGTATGCCAAGCAAATCAGCCATGAGGATTCTATTGTGAAGGACGAGCCAGGAGAAGAGCCTGCACTTTGGCTTGGCAAGCGGTAGGCTTTTTGGTGGATAACTTTGGATGGGATCCAAGGAATTGCACCTCGTAAGCCGAGCTGGACGAATATTCCCCACTGTGATGCCAAATCCAGGTGATGTCTTGTATGAGCAGATTCAAATTCGTGGAGTTGACAACAGAAGCGAGGACAATGAACTCTCGTAGTCGCCCAGGCATGTTTATCATTTAGAAGCTTGTCGTGCACCAATCTATTCTTGCGGGTAGAGATGCTGAAAGGCCCCGGCAGAGGGTCCCATCATCATTCCAATTGTCATGCCAAAATGCAGCCTTATGCCCGTCGTCGATGGTGATTTTTTTGGATACCCTGAAGAGGGCCACATCAGAAGTGTCGCGTAGGAGTTGGGAACCAACCCACGATGATCGAAGCCCTTCCATTGTACCAATAACCAACGCAGTCATAGCGCCCCTCCGAAGCGATCAAGGTCTGCAATGCCAAGCCCTCCAAATGCCTTTGGGTGGCGCACAATCTTCCAGTTTACAAGTGATAGCCTGCCGCCAACAATCTCACTATCATCGCCAGCCCAGACGAATCCCCGAGAGATCTTGTCAACCTTGTCCATGGCCCACTTAAGCAGAGGTGACGGTGTCCTGGACTAGGGGGTGCCAACCTAGTCGATCCATAGTCCTCGGGCTGGCCCTGTAGGCCCTCATTTCTCATTCGGATGGACTCCGGAAGCCACAGGCCTGGACGTGATCAAGACCGCACCTACTGAAGACTTGGCGTATACTCAAAGACATCTCCTACCGCCTCCATACGCATCCCTGGATACCGACTATGTAACCCTAGATGCCCTACCTGGTGTGTATATAAGCCAGAGGGTTTAGCCCGTAGAGCGAACCCAATCACAATTACCCTTCACCTAGCCCTAGGTTTAGATCTCTCCTTATGATCTTGAGGTAGATCAAGCTTGTACTCGATACATCATCATCATCAATACAATCAAAGCAGGACGTAGGCTATTACCTCTTCGAGAGGGCCCGAACATGGGTAAACACTGTCTCCTTCGTCCCTGTTACCACCAATCCGAGATCCACAGCTTGGGACCCCCTACCCCGAGGTCTGCCAGTTTTACCACTGACATTGGTGCTTTCATTGAGAGTTCCGCTGTGAGATCAACAAAAATATCGATGGCTCATCCGCAGATCAACTGCGGCACCGGCTACGGGAACATCTTCGTCCCCGGCCAACTTTTCGTATTCGGTAGCATGGTCTTTTGCGCCGACTCTGCGGGCCATCTGGCTCCCGTCGAGAATTACGCCCCAGATCACGTCGTGACTTTCAGAAGCTTGGAATACACCGCGGATTCCCGCGGTGAGCTCGTCCTTTCAGGTTGAACACCAGGCCGGATCGAGGACTTATCAGACATTGGGGGCTCGACCCCAGAACCAATCTCCCTCAAGGACGTCGGGCCAAGCCCCCCGACCACACAAGGCCCCACAGAGGAATGAATTACCCCCGCCTCGGGCGACCTCATCCCGGCATCAAGCCCCGACGTTGGTCCGGTCCCGGCTTCGGATACTATGTCGGGTTTAGAACCGACTCGGGTACCAGATCCGGAATCAACTCCGGCCCCTCACGAGGCTGAGGACGCGTCAAGCGACCCACCAATCGTACTTCAAGTTGGCCCGGCTTATAGCTAGGCCATGAACCCCAAGGAATTATCTCACCTAAATGAGATGCTTGATCGTATCCAGAGCTTATCAATCTCGGACGGTCAGACCTCGGTCTATGACAAGATCGGACTTAAAGCCGACGATCGGGAGATTTATGTCCCACCCACCACCCACCTAGTCACCATGATTGACAATTTAACCGACGTGTTAGACAACGGAGAGGTTACCGACATGGATGAAGATGTCGACGGCCCTACAGAAACCACTACACTGCTGGTCAACACTGGCAAGTGGACGGCAACATCCACTTACGACGTATATATGGTAGATACTCCCAAGAACCCATCAAGACGTTGGCAAAGGCACGGGAGAGGTGCCAATGGGGACCCCAGCGGGCACGATGCCACCGCCACCAACATCGACGCGGCAGCAGACGATGCCGACAACCCGGGAGAGGAGTTTCATGCCCCCCCCAGGGTGGCCACACAGCCCTGCAGGAATCCCCGAGGACGAGGACCTCGATGACCTCTTCGAAGGGGCTGACGACAATTACTTACCTCAATCTGAGGAGGACGAGAGCCTTGGCACCGAGGACTTTATAGTCCCCGAGGACCCCATTGAGCAAGAACGGTTCCGACGGCTCCTTGTGGCCACCGCCCGAAGCATGAAACAGAAGCAGCAGCAGTTGCAAGCCAATCAGGACGCACTAAATGACAAGTGGGTTAAAATACTCTCTGTCGAGCAAGACCTCGAAGCACGGTGCCACAGCGCGCCTAAATCTTACCCGCGCAGGCGTTTGTTGCCCGAGTTCGACGAAGAACTAATCGACGACGTGCCTTTAACGCGCGGACGGGCTGATCAACCTGACCGACTCCCTAGAGGGTGCGACAGGCCAGTGCGGGAAAATTTCCACACTCAAACAATGACACGCCTTCACGGCAAGGATCCCCGTTGATTACTTCAAGCCTTATGACACACGACACCTGATAGAGGTGAACCGGGCACCCCCTCGGTCCATCTATGGATCAAGAGGGCGTGCACCAGCCGGGCTCGACGGCTATGATGCCTGGATGGACAGGAATGGCTGAGCCCGGGACCAAGCTTACACACGGATATCTCCTGATGTCCGACCCGAGACTGCTCGGTTTCGAGGTCCCGCTCACCCGATCTGTTTTACAGACAGGGTGATGGGACATCAGTTCCCTGATGGGTCTAAGCCCATCAACATCGAGTCATACGATGGCACTACTGACCCAGCGGTGTGGATAGAAGATTTCCATCTCCATATCCACATGGCCATTGGAGACGATCTCTATGCTATCAAATATTTGCCGCTCAAACTAAAGGGGCCGACGAGGCATTGGCTGAACAGCATGCCTCCTCATTCCATCGGGAGCTGGGAAGCACTCGAGGATGCCTTCAGGGCAAACTTTCAGGGCACTTATGTCCGACCTCCAGACGCCTACGACCTCAGCCATGTCATTCAGCAACCCGGCGAGTCGGCAAGGAAATTCTGGAACAGGTTCTTGTAAGTGCATCAAGTACCCCCTTAGTGGTTTTGGAGTATTGAAGACAAATAGGTTAAGGGACTAATGTGTTTGTGAGTATACACAGGAGAAAATAGTCCCTGAAGACTTGGTTTAACCACGGAAGGTGACCCCTAAAAATGTATTTCTTCAAGTGAAGAATTTGGTGCAGCCTGTGAAGAAATTGATGTGAAGACTTTGAAGCTTGAAGACTTTGTTTTCATAGTTTCTTTTCTTCTTATTTGAGTCATAGGAAAAACCGTACTGCTAAAGGGGGTCTAGGTGAAACATTTATCATACTTCAAAGCAATGCTCAAACCTATACAAACCTAAGCCACTTTGAGTGAAGCCTTTGGAAATCTCCGGAATAGCTGACGAATTTTCCAGTGACAGTGACGAAGTTCATCTGGTCTCTGACGAATTTGGTCAGGCCGAGGAGTTAGAATTTCGCCAGTGCGATCTGCCTATCGTGAGGAAATAGAGTGCCCCGACGAAATTGAGAGCTTAATTTCCGAACGTTACTGCGCCGTGTGCCAGCTGTCGAGTGGATTCTTATCCTGACAACGGTCATGTTTGAGAAGGGCATTTATGACAATTCATGTCGGGTTGCCCCTGGCTATAAATAGCTACCCCCACAACCACTAGTTGGTTGGCTGCTCTAGAGAGAGATCGACACTTGTCATTTGAGAGCAACCCTTCCTTTGACGACTTTGTGAGGACCCAAGTGAAGAAAAATCCAACCAGAGCCAAAGTGATTGAGCATCACTGAAAAAGTTGATATGTGTGATCCGACGCTTATTACCTTTGAAGACTATCATTCTTCCAGACGGTTAGGCATCATGTTCTGAGTACCCAAGAGTAATTGTGGCATGCCGGTGAACAAGTCTGAGAAAGTTTTGGAAGTCTACCTTGAAGACTTACCACGAGTGATTGGGTGAGGTCTAAGTGACCTTAGCTCAAGAGGAATACGGTGATGACTAAGTGTCCTCCGAGGTAAGACTCAGCCGCCTCAACCAGACGTACAGTTGATACAGCAACTGGAACTGGTCTACCAAATCACTGTGTCTTCACCGAGCCCAACTGGTTTCAAATTCCTCACCCCTTTACTTTTACGCAATTCCGCTGTTGAAGAACTTGTGCTTTACTTTTCTGAAGAACTTGAACTGAAGACTTTCATCATGTTGTATTTCATTTCTTCAGTTCATCTTCCTCATGCATGTCTGCTTGTATGATTACATGTTCTTCACTTGTATGTATTTCATTTGCATGCTATCTACATCTGTGCCGATCTAGTATCACTCCTGTTTCTATTTCGTCACTCTGATTTTTGTCAAAATCTTCGGAGTTTGACGAATTTCTAAAATTCTCCCATTCACCCCCCCCTCTGGGAGTTAACATGCGCTTTCAATTGGTATCAGAGCCAGATTCTCCCGTGTTTTGTGTGATTTTGGTTGAACCACCTGGAGTTTTAGTTATGTCGACCGCAGGTATGATCAAGGTATCCGCTGCGTGCCCCATCTTCGATGGCACGAACTATCCATACTGGAAGGTCATGATGCGAAAGCGTCCTCTGGCCATGGACAGTGAGCTATGGACGGTTACTGAACTGGGACTGACCGACCTCTGCAAGATGGCGAATGCTGATGACATTCGCAAGTACACTCAGCTTGATGCTCGGGCCAAATACTTCATCTGCTCCCGTCTGACCAAAGATGAGTTCACTCACATCTATCATCTGGGCAATGCGAAGCTCATCTGGGATAGGATCTCTGACGTCTATGAAGGGGCGTATAGACGTGACGATCCCTGGCTTGTGGAATTCAGGAATTCCCTAAAATCTTGGGATCCAAATCCTGCCTCAACTTCGTCAACCGTCTGCCTCATGGCAAGAGGCACCAAGGTACTACAAAGACCTTTATCTTCCTCTAGTGAAGGTGAATCTGATGAAAACATGACCCCCAGCTATTCCAAGCTTGCTAACATTGCCACTCGGTAACAGAATGCCATGGAAAGAATTAAAAACTTGTTAGACAAAAGCGATGATCTGTTAAATGATGAAATGGAACGCTCACAGATCTTGACTGACAAAATCAAACGTCTTCAGTCAAAATTTGACGAACTGGAAAGTCATCATGTGTCCCTCTCAGCCAAACACGAGAAGCTGTCCTATGAATTTCTTCAAAGGAAGCAAGATCTCGAGAAGCTGAGAGTGTCTCATGATGATCTTCAAAAAGAGAACGATTCACTCCTTGCTCAACAGATCAGTACCGCTCAGGAAGAATTTGTTGCACCATGCCTAAAATGCCTTGAACGTGATTTCTTCAGTTCAATGTTGAAATGCTTCAGTACTTTCAATTGTTTCAACTGCTACGGTGGCCACTAACCCCTCATCTGAGGAAACCACCTGTGATACTGATGAAAATGCAGGGCTGAAGGAATTGTATGTCACTGGCATGTACAAAAGCGTCAAAGGGCATCAAACCCTGTGTGACATGCTCAAAAAGCAGATTCTTCACAGGAACCCTAGGAAAGAGGGTATTGCTTTTGAGAGAAAGCTCAACGCTGATGGTTCATATTGGAAGCCTGAGCAGTATCCCAAAACCACATGGGTTGCTGCAAAGGGACCTCCAATATATCCATCCACTTTATCTAGCTATACTTGTGATACTTCATATTCTTCAGATGAGTCATTTGACTCCAACTATAAACTGTTCAAGAATCAGAATGGTGAGGTATTTGCCAGATTTGTTTGTACTAACTGCAGGAATGATCCACCCGTGAAGAAAATTTGGGTTCCAAAAAGCCTTCTGAAAAATCTTCAGGTGAATGTCATCATGACACCACCGATGAAGAAGAAACTTCCCAGGGCAAATTCTTCACAGGGATCAAAGTCGTCAAATGGACGTAGACCCACTTATGGTCGTGCTAATGCCTCTGTTTCGTAGGGAAACAAACAGCGATTTGATGAATATGAGCACTATTCTTCGAACCACTATGTTCACAAAACCTTGAAGAATTTCTCTGCTTATTCATTCAATTACTATAACCCTCCTGTGCAAGAAATGTATATTCTTCAATGCATAAGTTCTCCATTAGTGCACTTCATTACATTGCTTCTCAGCCACCCATTCAAATGTGGGTGGTTAAGAAGAAGAACTAATCTCTTCTACAGAGTCAGGTCTTCAGACAACTAAAATGTCTGATGAATTTGCTGAAGACCTGACAAAGTGCCTGTTGGGATGCAGGCTAATCATGATGAAATGAATTACTCATTTCACACATCCCTTATGCTGCTAGATACTATTCCTTGATGAAATTGTCCGATGAAATTGATCATCATCATATTCTTCACTTTGAAGTATATGAATTTGTAAGTCAGACTAATGCTTCTACAGGATGACACACCCTCATCCACTGAATGGGTCTTGGGTAGTGGCTGCACGAATCACATGACCGGTGATAGGAATCTACTCACTGATGCTCCCCTTATTCCGCCTCATCTGAAGCATATCACATACGCCGACAAAGGAAAAAGAAAGGTATTGGGTCTAGGTAAGGTTGCTATCTCGAAGGATCGACACATGGAAAAGGTGATCCTTGTCGAGTCCCTTGGATACAACCTCATGTCTGTCTCAATGCTTTATGATCTTGGTATGATTGTCATCTTTGGCAAATATAGATGCATTGTGCTGATGGAATCTGACAAATCCAAAGTCTTCGAAGTCTTTAGGAAAGGTGATTTGTATATTGTAGATTTCTCTTTAGGTCCTCAGCCTGCCACGTGTCAACTGGCAAAAGCTTCAGAGTGTTGGCTATGGCATCGACGTCTTGGACACGCTGGCATGAGGAATTTGAACACACTCGTCAAGAAGAAGCACATCATTGGCGTCGAAGGCGTCAAATTCGTTAAAGATCATCTGTGTGGAGCTTGTGAGTCTGGAAAGATGACCAGATCCAAGCATACGGCTAAGACAATCATGACCACTACTCGTCCCTTTGAATTACTTCATATGGATTTGTTTGGTCCCACACATTATGCCACACTAACCAATGCAGCATCTCTCTACGGATTCGTCATAGTTGATGACTACTCTCGTTACACCTGGGTGCACATCATTTCCTTCAAGACTGAAGTACAGGATGTCTTCAGACGATTCTCCAATCGGGCCATGACGAATTATGGTCTCAAGATCAAGCACATCAGAAGCGACAATGGCACCGAGTTCAAGAACACAGGGCTTGATGATTATCTTGACGAACTTGGTATCACTCATGAGCTCTCTGCTCCCTACACGCCACAGCAGAATGGAGTCATGGAGCGCAAGAAAAGGACACTCATCGAGATGGCTCGCACAGTGCTTGATGAATACAAGACCCCTCGTCGATTTTGGCCTGAAGCAATTGACACTGCATGTCACATCATCAACCGGGTATATGTTCACAAATTCCTCAAGAAGACCTCATATGAACTCCTCACTAACAAGAAACCCAATGTGAGTTATTTCAAAGTCTTCGGTGCTAAATGCTAGATTAGAGATCCTCATCACAGTTCTAAATTTGCACCGAAAGCACATGAGGGTTTTATGCTTTGTTACAGAAAGGACACGCACAGAGTCTTCAACACCTACCACAACAAGGTTGTTGAAACTGTAGATGCACGGTTCGATGAACCTAACGGCTCGCAAAGAGAGCACCTGCCTCCTATGCTAGATGAAATGCCTCCTGAGGAATCGATCAAGCTCATGGGCACTGGTGAAATTGTGCCCAGTGAAGAAATAGCTGATGAAGAAGTAGTGATCCCTCGTCATGAAGAAACTGCTAATCCTAAGGAAAATGATGCTGAGGATTCTGCACAGCAACAACAACAACAACAAGACTCTCGTCCAGCACACCCACGAGTGGTGAATGAAGTGCAGATTGAGAAGATCCTCGACAACATCAATGCACCTGGTCCCTTCACTCGCTCAAGAGCTTCACATTTAGCTAACTTTTGTGGGCATTACGCGTTTGTCTCTATTTCAGAGCCCACCAAAGTTGATGAAGCATTTCTTAAACCGGAATGGATTCAAGCGATGCAAGAGGAATTGCATCAATTTGAGCTAAATAATGTGTGGGAGCTAGTCAAGCATCCCGATCCACGCAAGCACAATGTCATCGGCACCAAATGGATCTACCGCAACAAACAAGACGAAAATGGCCAAGTGGTGAGGAGTAAGGCCCGTCTTGTAGCTCAAGGCTACACACAGGTTGAGGGTATTGATTTCGATGAAACATTTGTACTTGTTGCTAGGCTTGAAGCCATTCGTATTCTGCTTGCATATGCTAACCATCATGATATCCTCTTATATCAAATGGATGTGAAAAGTGCATTCCTCAATGGTAAGCTTGAGGAAGAAGTATATGTTGCTCAACCACCAGGTTTTGAGGACCCAAAGCAACCAGGCAAAGTCTTCAGACTCAACAAGGCTCTCTATGGCCTCAAGCAAGCCCCGAGGGCTTGGTATGATACACTGAAGGAGTTCCTGAAGAAAAAGGGTTTCAAACCCGGTTCACTTGACCCTACTCTTTTCACTAAATCTTATGATGGTGAACTGTTCATATGCCAAATATATGTTGATGATATTATCTTCGGTTGCACTAACAAGAAATATAGTGACGAATTTGCATATATGATGCAAGAAGAATATCATATGTCTATGATGGGGGAGTTGAAATTCTTCCTCGGACTTCAAATTCTTCAACAAAGAAATGGCATCTTCATATCTCAGGAAAAATACCAAAAGGATTGCCTGAAGAAATTTGGCATGCAAGATTGCAAAGGCCTCAAGATACCAATGCCAACAAATGGTCAACTCTGCACTGACAAAAATGGTAAAGATTTCGATCAGAAGGTATATCGCTCCATCATCGGTTCGCTACTTTACCTATGTGCATCTAGGCCAGATATTGTGCTTAGCGTTTGCATGTGTGCCCGCTTTCAAGCGTCACCGAAGGAATCACACCATCAGGCTGTGAAACGAATTCTTCGATATTTAGCTCACACACCAATGCTTGGATTATGGTATCCCAAGGGCTCATCATTTGATCTTGCTGGATTTCTGATTCTGATTATGCTGGAGATCGAGTGGATCGCAAGTCAACATCAGGCACATGCCATTTCCTCGGATGATCTCTTGTTTGTTGGTCCTCGAAGAAACAGAACAGCATCTCACTTTCCACAGCCGAGGCTGAGTACATTGCCGCTGGCGCCTGCTGCTCACAGCTTCTATGGGAAGCAAACCCTCAAGGACTATGGCGTCAACGTGAAGAAAGTGCCACTCTACTGCGACAATGAGAGTGCCATCAAGATCGCCCACAACCCAGTGCAACACTCTAGAAGCACATCCAGATTTGTCACCATTTTCTTCATGATCATGTGCTAAAGGGAGACATCGTCATCAACCACGTGAAGACTGAAGACCAGCTTGCAGATATCTTCACTAAGCCCTTGGATGAGAGAAGGTTTTGCAAGTTGCGGTGTGAGCTAAACATCCTAGAATCTTCGAATGTCCTTTGAAAAGGACACACATCCTAACGCTTATGCATTCTTGATGACTTTGACGCAGAACACACGAAGTAACGTTTTTCTTCAATCAATGAAGACTAACCCTCTAAGTGTGAAGAAATTAATGAAGAACTTGATTCTCAGAACCCTACGACAATTGTACACGGTGTCTGAAATCGTTATAGTTCTTATACGGTGGGTAACGCCACCACCCTCTTCATGACGCTCTTTAGACTTGAGTTTTTTGTCATTTGCAATTTCGTCAAACTTTTCAAATTCGTCATTTGGGGTTGTTCTTCATTGTTTCAGCTAATCTTTCCTTATATATATCTGAGTTTTTCATGTCCTCAACAGCATTCACACATTGCTAATTCTTCAAGTTGTTTTTCTGTCTATGTGAATGTGATCGGACCCGCTCCCTTCTATGCTAAACTCAAACCACTCTGTTCACAATCTCTTCCTGTGCGTTCTAATTGACACCGTTCAAAGTCTTCACTGTGTTCTTGAGAGCTGAAGAAATTGTGAACACATTTTAAAATCTTCTATTCAAATTTTTGGCGGTTGCCACAGTAACTTAATCCCGCGCACCCGACGCGTGGATAAGTGCACTCAAAATGCATGTGTGACGCGTGTCGATGAGATGCGAATCGCCAGGTGCTTATCCGTCCAAAATGCTCGGACCGCTCAGTTTTCACCGCGCCTATATAAAGGCTTGACCGCGTCAAACTTAGTTCATTTCACTCTCATGCCCCTATCGCTCTCCCAAACCCTAGCGCCGCCGCTGGATTTCATCGCTGCCGGAGAAGAACAGCTTCACTGCCTCGACTTCTTCGTCACCGTACTCGCGCCGGTCGCGGATTTCTTCACCTCCGCCGCCGCCGTAGCTGTCTTTCGTTGCCAAGTTAGGGCACAAAAGATCTGAGCTAACGACCTCCTTCAACTCATCGTCCATGAAAGGACCACGATGTCGCCTAGAGGGGGGGTGAATAGGCGTTTTAAAATCTTTTACGCATTTGGCTATATCCTAATGCGGAAATAAACTAAGCGGATACTTTTCAAGCACAAATCCTAAATATACTAAGCTCACTAAGTGCACCAACAACTTAGGATAAACAAGATGAGAACAATGAGGATATGAGTAAGCACAAGTAAGTTACACAAACTTACTCAATGTATATCACAAGATATGGAAATGAATAATACACACAACCACAAGTAAGCAATACAAGCTTACACAAATTGTATCACAATATATGAAATTGAATGATACAAGCAAACTCAAGTAAGCACTACAAGCTTACACAAGTTATGTCACAAGATATGAAAATGAATGTTACAAGCTAGCAATTCACACTAAGCACAAGATATATTAATAGTAGCAAGTACGAATTGCGGAATATAAAGTGAAGGCCTAAATAATCTCTACAAGGGAATAGCCAACACAATACAATGAGGACAACAAGATATAGTGAATGCACGGTCAAGTGACCAAAGTAAACCACAAGTAAGGAGTTAGGGTTAGGGATAACCAAAGTCACGGAGACGAGGATGTATCCCGATGTTCACTTCCTTCGAGGGAAGCTAGTCACCGTTAGAGAGGTGGATGTTACCACGAAGGCACACCAACTCCACGAAGGCTCACCCTATTCTCCTTGAGATATCACCACGAAGGCGATTCCCAACCACTAGTGGTAGACCTTGAGGTGGCCTCCAAACCTTCACAAACTTTCCGGGGGACAAATCACAAGTTGATTCCTCACCGGAGCACTCCTACCGCCTAGGAGTCTCCAACCTCCAAGAGTAACAAGAACAAAGGGGAAATGCTCAAGACTTGCTCAAATCGAAAATTCCTTTGGTCACAAGAGGGAGAGGGAGCGGATCTATCTTTTGATTGGAAAATCTCTCAAGAACCCTCACTAATCTCTCCGGGATCTAAGATTTGGTGTAGGAGAAGTGAGAGGGAGCCACTTGTGTTCTTGGGGCGATTTGGGATGAAGTGGTCAACCCTCTACCAGATTGTTAGAGGGGTATATATAGCAAGCCAAGAAAACTAGCCATTTTTGAGTAAGTGGCTGAAACGGGCCGGACATCCGGGCAAGGGCCGGACATCCGGCGGCTGAAGAAAAACAACACGAAGAACACAGGCGTAGTAGAAAAACAGGGGGCCCGAATATCCGGGGAAGGCCCGGACATCCGGCCAACCTTCAGGCCCCGGACATCTGGCCAAGTGCCGGACATCCGGCGGGCACAACCACCATTTACGCGCAGGTTCTGGACTCAGCGAGCCGGATTTCCGGGAGGATCCCGGACATCCGGGGCGTCCCGGGAGCCCGGACATCCGGCCAAGTACCGGATATCCGGCCAATAAAAAATAGCAGGAACCCCAAAACTGAAACATGCATAACTTTTTCATACGGACTCCGATTTTGATGATCTTGGGCTCGTTTTGAAGCTATGGAAAAACTACAGGTACTCACATAGAGAACCACCCAAGATAATCCAAAATGAAAGGTGCAAAGTATGCAAAGGTTAGATCATGTACTTTGGGGAACCTAGTTGGCTATGAATTTCTTTGGTATATAGGATATGAGTGGAATTGTGTATAGAAGATGTTGACTTGAGCAAATCCATCACGAACCCCTTTGATCCCCTCTTAATAGTGCGGGGTCCCTATAACTCAAGAATCATAAAAGAGCTACACTACATAGCTATCGAGAATCCATTCTTGAGTGTATATGTTTCTTCGGTGGTCATCACTCCACAACACTAACGCCAAAGGAACTAATACCTTTGACTCGAGCCTTTCACTTGAGCTTGATGTTGATGTTTCTTCTTGGCTCAAGTTGAAGGCAAGACATTGGTGAAGTCTTCAAGTAGCTCTCCCATACACAATGTGGGAAGCTTTGCTTTGTATTCTTCTTCACTTGTCCATCATGTGATCATCCACAAGCTTCAAGCATGTAATCCTTCGGGATGGTTATCTTGAACTTGCCCTTGTCAACCATGATCATGAACACTTGATGCCATCCTCTCATGGACACTTGGAATCTCTCTCTCGATGCGACCCCATGAGAATAACCTAACCCTCATAAACATAGACAACACATAGTATGGGTTAGTACACAAAGTGCAATTGACAATTTCTTATCATACCACAAGATCCTATGTGATGCATCATCGTTTGCGCTTGTGTGTTGACCATTTAGAGTTTGATTCTTTGATCTTTATCTTGGTCAACCTTTATCTTTACTCAATGCTTAATCTTGATGTCTTGAAGGCCATATTGAATTCTTCACTATGCTTTATTTCTTCAAGACATGATTACCAATATCTCAATTATCATATGACCATATAGAGTTTATCCATGAATACCATATTGGTCATCACTTGCTCTTTTTCATGTTCCAACATAATCTCTTGAGAGGCACAATGAATTCTTCACTTGAATTACTTGCTTCAAGACATAATCATCCATGACTCAACATATGAGCTCATCATGATCCTATCTTCAAGCCATATGTAGAATTCTTCTCTTTAATCATTCTCTCAAGATCTTGATCCATCATGGCTCAACCCATAAGCCTAAGCATGACAACCTCTGAGATCCTTCAATGAACTCCATATAGATCACATCTTGTTCATCACATGGAATTCATCTTGATCATATTTGATTCAATCATTGAGCTCAATCTTGATGCACACTATATGTATATGGCATTCATTCCGAATCCATTCAATCTCCTTCTTGCATCGCCCATGGAACATGCCTTCATATATAACTTGATGCCATTGTTTCTTCATAGGAATTGTCATTCATTATCAAGTCTCAATGCATATATTTGTGTTGATGGATTTCATCCTTCAATTCATCCAGTATTCTTCATGCATTGCAACTGGAAATTTCCTTCACATGTATATCTCAATGCAAACATTAGTCCATAAGGATTGTCATTAAATACCAAAACCACACATGGGGACTACATGTACTTTCAGTCCAGTTCAACAAGTTCATCCTTGGGGTAATTAAAGTTCATTTTTACTGCCCAAGTTTAATCTTTTTACAGTCTCAAATTCTTCAAGTGCTGTTTTTACCACTTCTTTCCAAAATTCTTCAGCACTTCCTTCTGGCCAGTCTTGATAAACTCATCTAAGTCATGCTTAACTGCTAGATTCCTCAACTGTGCAAATTACATAATCTGTACAACTCTGGAACCACGTCAAGATACTTAGTGAATTTCGTAAAAACGATAAGGGTCAATTTCCTCAACTGGATCTTTTTGAAAAATTTCTGAGAACGCATGACACTCTTCCCAATTTCCTCGCAACTATACTCTGTTCATAGGTACCCATGTCTGCAGACGAATCTCTTGGTTCTCATCAACTTAATTCATTTGCAGCATTACTTGAGGAAATTCTTCAGACTTCTTCAGAAACAACGAAAGTTCAAAACCCTCAGTTGAAGAAAATGGCTGATGACAAGAGGCCTCAGAAGGGAGGCAAGAGGAAAGAAGAACATACTGGATTCGAGATTCCAGATGAACTATATGCAGGATACTGTACTCCTGATGAAAGGATTCATGGGAAAGAAACTGAAAAACAGCGCAAGACGCGCATGCAAAAGATCAAGAGGTATTGGACCTATGAATGGCGGAGTTTCAATTACGTCACTCCCACATACATGAAGGATTTTGCTGTTAAACCTCATTGCAAAAGACCACAGTTGGCTCCTGGCCAAATAGCTGATCCCACAAGCATCAGAAGGGGTGAAGAATTTCCCAAAGAGTGGGCCAAGCGTCAGGCAAAATTGCAGAAACAAGCGCAGAAGGCTGTTGAAGAATTCAACAGGGCTTCAAAGGCATCAGCTGATGCTGGTGCAGGCTCAAGTGGCACCATGCCCAAGAAAGCCATGAAGAAGAAGCCGGCTCAAAAGCCAAAACCATCAACTGAAGTGCCCTCGTGATAACCCACAAGTGTAGGGGATCAATTGTAGCTTTTTTGATAAATAAGAGTGTCGAACCCAACGAGGAGCTAAAGGTAGAATTAATATTCCCTTCAAGTTCTATTGACCACCGATACAAATCTACGCACACTTAACGTTTGCTTTACCTAGAACAAGTATGAAACTAGAAGTACTTTGTAGGTGTAATGCTAGAACTACTTTGCAAGAATAAAACTAGGAGTAATTTGCGAGAATAAAACTACAAGTAATTTGCAAGATAATAAAAGTTAATTGTTTAGTAGAAAGCTTTTGTAACACAAGAGAAGGATTTGTCCCTAGGCAATCGATAACTAGACCGGTAATCATTATTGCAATTTTATATGAGGGAGAGGCATGAGCTAACATACTTTCCATACTTGGATCATATGCACTTATGATTGGAACTCTAGCAAGCATCCGCAACTACCAAAGATCATTAAGGTAAAACCCAACCATATCATTAAGTACCAAGTCCTCTTTACTCCCATACGCAACAACCCCCTTACTCGGGTGTAAGCTTCTGTCACTCTAGCCCCCCACTATAAGAGAATTATGAACGTATTACAAACCCTATAGCGGGAATCCCTCACGCTTGCGCGACACGGAGGGCACCATAGGACAACACTAAAATAAAACATACAACTCAAACCAATCACGCTCATCAATCAACCCATAGGACAAAAGAAATCTACTCAAACATCATAGGATTGCCATACATCATTGGATAATAATATATAGCATTAAACACCATGTTTAAGTAGAGATTACAGCGGGGAGAAGAGGTGTTACACCGCTGCATAGAGGGGTAGAGAGTTGGTGTTAACGGCGGCGAACTTGTTGGTGTAGATCGCTGTCACGATGGTTGCCCCGGCAGCGTTCCGGCGCCACCGGGAGAGAGGGGGAGAGAGCCCCCTCCTTCTTCTTCTTACTTGGCCTCCCCCCTAGATGGGAGGAGAGTTTCCCCTCTAATCCATGGCTGCCATGGCTCCCGGAGGGCAGGAACCCCTCCGAGATTGGATCTCTCTCTCTCTTCTCTTCTGTTTCGCGTTCCTGTTTTCTGGCCGAAAACCGTTTCTTATATTCCCGGAGATCCGTAACTCCAATTGGGCTGAAATTTTGTGGGGATTTTTATCCGGATATTAGCTTCCTTGTGGCCGAAGGACACCCTCAACCGACCTACAGGGGAGCCACAAGCCCCCTAGGTGCGCCCGGGGGGCCCGCACCCTCCAGGCTTGTCGTCTCCTCGGGCATCGTCTCACGTTGATTCTTTTTCCCAAAAATCACATATATTCCAAAATAAATCTCCGTAAATTTTTATCGCGTTTGGACTTTGTTTGATATGGATTTTCTGCGAAACAAAAAACATGCAACAAACAGGAACTGGCACTGGGCTCTGGATCAATATGTTAGTCCAAGAAATCGTATAAAATGTTGCCAAAAGTATGTGGAAATTGTAGGATATTGGCATGAAACAATCAAAAATTATAGATACGACGGAGACGTATCAGCATCCCCAAGCTTAGTTCCTGCTCGTCCTCGAGTAGGTAAATGATAAAAAAGATAATTTTTGATGTGGAATGCTACCTAGCATAATCCTGATCATGTAATCTAATCATGGCATGAATATTAGGACACGAGTGATTCAAAGCAATAGTCTATAATTTGATATAAAGACATCAATACTCAGGCATACCAACAAACAATCATGCCTTTCAAAATAAAAATGCTAAATAAAGTTATCCCTACAAAATCATACAGTCCTGTCATGCTCCATCTTCTTAACACAAAGTATTTATCATGCACTACCCCGATGACAAGCCGAGCAATTGGGTCATACTTTTTAACGCGCTTCAGCTTTTTCAACCCCCATGCAATACATGAGCACAAGCCATGGATATAGCTAGGGATGTAAACGGATCGGATCGGATCGGATAATGCTTTTACCATATCCTTTACCATATTTTTTTGTCGGATTCGGAGCGGAGCGGATAATGACCGGATGCGGATGCGGATTCGAATGCGGATTATATCGGACTACGGATTCGAAGCGGAGGCGGAGCTGATTCGGACCGGAAACGGCCAAAAAATATCGGATGATGCGTGCAAAGAGACATGATTTACCAATATCTTTTTCAGACGATCTACAGAAAGAACAACAATATATAAGTAACTAGTAACCTTGATCAAAGGAATTAATATCTTAGACGCTGCAGCAAGTAAGACAGTAAACATCGTAGATTCATACTGTTTTGTAGTTTACTAAGATGAAGCCTACTCTACTCGACTACAAATTAACTTGGTATTCATACTTGTACGTGACTGCATGCAAGGAAGAAAGAACCACTACCAATGTTCATACTTGTTCATACTCAGTATTCCTAAGTGTGTATGTACGTAGACCACCGTTCGGACGCACCGCCGGCGTATATGTATGCAGTCGCAGACCTCCGTCGGATGCGCCGCGCCGGCGCCGGCATATATGTACGCAGAGCGTTGTCTCGAAGCCGTCGACGTATATGTACGCACTACACAGAGCATCGTCTCGACGCCACCGGCGTATATGTGGATTACCCCTCGTCATGTATGGGTGTAGTGTAGATCATGGCCGCGACCAGTACCGATTTTGCTCACGGTGATCTACCAGACTACCACCATGACCCGCTGTGCACGCACCATGCAGAGAAGAGAAGCTGCACCTGCATGGCGTGGAGCCGTGGATGCATTCATGGATACAACATTACCTACCTTCGTCCTTCGACGCCCTAAACTTGCATGATTCATTGCATCTAAAAAAACATGAAAGGTCAGAGTGCTTGCTCACCTCCGTTGCTTGGATCGGTGCCAGCATCTTTGCCCATTGTGCCGGACAGCCGACTTGCCGGAGAGATGCGGCCGCCGCTGGCGGCGCACGAAAAAACGACGCTAAGATGACCAAGGTCGATGGCTGCGTGTGAATTGTGATTCTGGTCTCGTACTAGGGTTAGGTTAAATTCTATTTATATGTGGAGATTTTTATTAGTGGTCCGCGTGGGCATTTGGGCTTCTTAATTGGGCTAAATTTATCGGATAATCCTATTTGACAACCACGGATAATCCGCAAAAAATACCGGATAATCCATATCCGCCGGATATTACCAATACCATATCCTCTACCGTATCCGCCGGATATCCGGTTGACCAATATCCGTATCCACATCCATATCCGCCGGATTTGTGTAAGTGCATACCATATCCTTAAAAACGGATGCGGAAGCGTATTCGGAACGGAAATTATCCGTACCATTTACATCCCTAGATATAGCACTATGGGTGGAATAGAATGATGATAGAGATTAATAAGGGGAAGTCAAAAAAAGGAAGATAGTCTCACATCGACGAGGCTAACCATTGGGCTATGGAGATGCCCATCAATTGATGTCAATGCGAGGAGTAGGGATTGCCATGCAACGGATGCACTAAGAGCTATAAGTGTATGAAAGCTCAAACTGAAAACTAAGTGGGTGTGCATCCAACTTGCTTGCTCATGAAGACCTCGGGCATTTGAGGAAGCCCATCATCGGAATATACAAGCCAAGTTCTACAATGAAAAATTCCCACTAGTATATGAAAGTGACAACTAAGGAGACTCTCTATATGAAAAACATGGTGCTACTCTGAAGCACAAGTGTAGAAAAGGATAGTAACATTGCCCCTTCTCTCTTTTCTCTCATTTTTTTCTCTTTTTTTTGGCTCTTTTTTTTAATTTATTTTTCGTCTGGAGTCTCATCCCGACTTGTGGGGGAATCATGGTCTCCATCATCCTTTCCTCACCGGGACAATGCTCTAATAATGATGATCATCACGCTTTTATTTACTTACAACTCAAAATTACAACTCGATACTAGAACAAATATGACTCTATATGAATGCCTCTGGCAATGTACCAGGATGTGCAATGATCTAGCGTAGCAAAGATATCAAAAAACGGACAAGCCATGAAAATATCATGCTAGTTATCTTACGATCATGCAAAGCAATATGACAATGAATGCTCAAGTCATGTATATGATGATGATGGAAGTTGCATGGCAATATATCTCGGAATGGCTATGGAAATGCCATGATAGGTAGGTATGGTGGCTATTTTGAGGAAGATATAAGGAGGCTTATGTGTGATAGAGCGTATCATATCACGGGGTTTGGATGCACCGGCGAAGTTTGCACTGACTCTCGAGGTGAAAAAGGGTAATGCATGGTACCGAAGAGGCAAGCAAATGGCGGAAGGGTGAGAGTGCATATAATCCATGGACTCACATTAGTCATAAAGAACTCACATATTTATTGCGAAAGTTTATTAGCCCTCAAAGCAAAGTACTACTATGCATGCCCCTAGGGGGATAGATTGGTAGGAAAAGACCATCGCTCATCCCCGACCGCCACTCATAAGGTAGACAATCAATAATAAATCATGCTCCAACTTCTTAGCATAACGACAGACCATATGTGCATGCTTCGGGAATCACAAACCTTAACACCAATATTATTACTAAACCACAATCATTCACTAGTACCTCCCACATATCACCATCTTAATATTGCAAAAGTATTGCAAGGAATCAAACTTATCATATTCTGTGATCTACAAGTTTTATGTAGGATTTTATGACTAACCATGTGAATGACCAATTCCTGTTGACTCTCTAAATGGATATAAGTGAAGCATGAGAGTTTAATTCTTTCTACGAAAGACTTTCCCACGCTCTAATAAATATAAGTGAAGCAAAAGAGCATTCTACAAATAACGGTTTTCTATATGTAGAGAAACAGGCATCCAAACTTCAAATGATATAAGTGAAGTGCATGAAGCATTCTATAAATCAACCAAGGACTATCTCATACTAGCATGGTGCATTATTAAAAGAAAAAGAAAAATCACACGACGCTCCAAGAATTTACGCATATCATGTGAACGAAACAAAAACCGAGACATACCGATAATTGTCGAAGAAAGATGCGATGCCTTCCAGGGCATCCCCAAGCTTAGACGCTTGAGTCTCCTTGAATATTTACTTGGGGTGCCTTGGGCATCCCCAAGCTTGAGATCTTGCCTCTCCTTATTCTCCTCATATCGATACCTCCTCGATCTTCGAACACTTCATCCACACAAAATTTAACAGAACTTTTTATTAGAGGGGTTAGTACAGATAACATCAAATCTCATCATGTCCTTTTGTAACATTATTGTATAATTGTAATCAAACATTACCCACTGTATGCTATCACAATTATATGGCTCCCAAGTCAATGGGGCTCAACAAGATTTCAAACATACGCAAATAAAGAAACTATAACAGCAATCTGTGAAAACAGGACAGTCTGTAAAGATGCAAATGAAACATATACTTCTGTAACTCAAAAAATTCTGAAAAATTAGAAAAAAATTAAAAAAATTGCATAGCAGTACTGTGTAA
Organism: Elymus sibiricus; assembly: GCA_039707655.1. Classification (NCBI taxonomy): domain Eukaryota; kingdom Viridiplantae; phylum Streptophyta; class Magnoliopsida; order Poales; family Poaceae; genus Elymus; species Elymus sibiricus. The sequence continues at coordinate 337,975,173 of CM077666.1, forward strand.
AAATTTCAAAATTTTCCCATGTTCCAGTAAGATATCAAAATTCAAGCACTACAGCAAAAGTTTATGTTTTTTCACAGCACACACCAAACAACCAATTTAAACATCCTAAAGGTAAATCTTGGCACATTATTTTTATAATACAATGGATTTGTACAAGAGGATAATTTTTTTTTTGAAAAGTTTCTGTAATCAAGGTTCAGAAAGTTTCCATGGGCATGAACAAAGTTCAAGGCTAGCCCCCACTTCCACATTGCTCATCTGTCTCACTTTCACTTTTCTTTTTGAAAACGTTTTAGGTTCCCCTCTATATTTTTTTGTTTTAAAACCTTTTAAAAGCACACAACATAATAAAATGACTCTCTAAAACTTTTGGGTTGTCTCCCACGCAGCGCTTTCTTTAAAGCCATTAAGCTAGGCATAAAGTTCTCAAGTAATCGATCCACCCGGATCCCAAGGTATATCAAAGCCAATTTTAATTAACAATGATTTATAATTTAGTAGTGAGCACAAAGAAACATATATCATGCAATGACGAAGTCTAACTCTCTTCATATGCAACGGCATGTCATAAAAGAACAATTCATGCACACATAATAAAGGCCGATACATAGCATAAGCAGTTTCTTGCAATTTTATCGTATTGGAAACATAGAGAGGTGGAGATGTAGTTCCTCTCTCATAATAATTGCAATTTGGAGCAGCAAGCACATGCATATTATATTCATCAAAATCATCATGTGTAATAGTAAAATGCAACCCATCAATATAGTCCTTAATAAGCGCAAACTTCTCCAATATAGTGTAGTTTGGAGAATTCAAAAAGATAATAGGACTATCATGTGTAGGTGCAATAGCAACAATTTCATGTATAACATAAGGAACTATAGCAAGTTCATCTCCGTAAGCATAATTCAAATTGGCATCATGGCTACAAGCATAGCAAGCATCAAGTTCATCAAAAAGGGATATTTCAAACGGATCAAAGGGATCATAGCATCCATCATAGCATTCATCCTTCGGTAAGCACGAAGGGAAATTAAACAATGTATGAGTTGAATAGTTACTCTCATTAGAAGGTGGGCGCGGGTAGCTAATCCGCTCTTCCTCATTTTGTTCTTCGCTCTCCTCCTCATCTTTTTCATCTAATGAGCTCACAGTTTCAGCAATTTCTTCTTCCATAGATTCCTGCAAAACATTAGTCTCTTCTTGGACAGCGGAGACTTTCTCAATAAATTGATCAATATAGGAATTATATTCATAATTCTCATGGCAATATTTAAGTATAGCATAATTTTTAGATATGTAAATAGCAGCATCTCAATCTTCATACTTTTCAAACAAAGATTTAATTTCATAAGCACCCATAAAAGCAACAAATTATTCTATTAGTTCCACATTATAGTAATCATATATACCATTAGCATAAGAAGCCAAGGTTTCATTATCATTAAATTCACATTGAAAGGAAAGGTGTGGAGCCTCCATCTTAGAGCAACAAGTATAATCACACCTTAAGCACAAATTCCAAGCATACCAACGCAACATTTTAATTTGATCCCATAAGAGTTTCCCTTTTTGAGATAAGTGATAATCCCTAAAGTATTCCCGTTGATCCAAAGTATATCTCATTATCAAGTTGAATGGAGATTTATCAGGATTATCAAAGTAGTAATTAATGTTTTCCACATAACTAGCATCGAGGGTTTTAGGAGGTTCCCCATCTCCATGAGTAGCAAGTACAACTAATTTTTTTGGTATTTCGTGTTCGATATCCATAACTAAAGATAGAGAACAACTTAGAACAGAAATTATAACTACTTAGTGATAAAGCAAGCAAGCACACACGAGAATATCAACCACACGCTATTGCTCACCAGCAACGGCGCCAGAAAAAGGTCTTGATAGCCCACAAGTGTAGGGGATCAATTGTAGCTTTTTCGACAAATAAGAGTGTCAAACCCAACGAGGAGCTAAAGGTAGAATTAATATTCCCTTCAAGTTCTATCGACCATCGATACAACTCTACGCACACTTAACGTTTGCTTTACCTAGAACAAGTATGAAACTAGAAGTACTTTGTAGGTGTAATGCTAGAACTACTTTGCAAGAATAAAACTAGGAGTAATTTACGAGAATAAAACAACAAGTAATTTGCAAGATACTAAAAGTTAATTGTTTAGTAGAAAGCTTTTGTAACACAAGAGAAGGATTTGTCCCTAGGCAATTGATAACTACACCGATAATCATTATTGCAATTTTATATGAGGGAGAGGCATGAGCTAACATACTTTCCGTACTTGGATCATATGCACTTATGATTGGAACTCTAGCAAGCATCCGCAACTACCAAAGATCATTAAGGTAAAACCCAACCATAGCATTAAGTAACAAGTCCTCTTTACTCCCATATGCAACAACCCCCTTACTCGGGTGTAAGCTTCTGTCACTCTAGCCGCCCACTATAAGAGAATTATGAACGTATTGAAAACCCTACAGCGGGAATCCCTTACGCTTACGCGACACAGAGGGCACCATAGGACAGCACCAAAATAAAACATACAACTCAAACCAATCACGCTCATCAATCAACCCATAGGACAAAAGAAATCTACTCAAACATCATAGGATTGCCATACATCATTGGATAATAATATATAGTGTTAAGCACCATGTTTAAGTAGAGATTACAGCAGGGAGAAGAGGTGTTACACCGCTGCATAGAGGGGGAGAGAGTTGGTGTTGACAGTGGCGAAGTTGTTGGTGTAGATCACCGTCATGATGGTTGCCCCGGCGGCGTTCCGGCGCCACCGGGAGAGAGGGGAAGAGAGCCCCCCTCCTTCTTATTTCTTGGCCTCTCCCCTAGATGGGAGGAGAGTTTCCCCTCTGGTCCATGACCGCCATGGAGCTTCTCCGAGATTGGATCTCTCCCTCTGTTCTCTTCTGTTTTGCGTTCCTGTTTTTTGGCCGAAAATCGTTTCTTATATTCCCGAAGATCCGTAACTCCGATTAGGCTGAAATTTTGAGGGGATTTTTATCCAGATATTAGATTCCTTCCAGCCGAAGGACACCCTCAACTGACCTACAGGGGAGCCACAAGCCCCCTAGGCGCGCCCAGGGGGACCCGCGCCCTCCAGGCTTGTCGTCTCCTCGGGCATCGTCTCGTGTTGATTCTTTTTCCCAAAAATCACATATATTCCAAAATAAATCTCCGCAAATTTTTATCGCATTTGGACTTGTTTGATATGGATTTTCTGCGAAACAAAAAACATGCAACAAACAGGAACTGGCACTGGGCACTGGATCAATATGTTAGTCCAAGAAATCATATAAAATGTTGCCAAAAGTATGTGGAAATTGTAGGATATTGGCATGAAACAATCAAAAATTATAGATACGACGGATACGTATCACCTCACGGCCAAAATCTTCATCTTCAAAATCTTCTGGAAAGCCCTCAGAGCCCAAGCCATCATCTTCAAAGGCTTCAGCGCCCAAGGCACCTTTTGTTCCAAGTTCCTCAGTGCCTCTGCCCGCCAAAAGTTCCTTAGTGGCCGCAGCAAGAGCTTTAACGTCAGTTGTGCTAGCATCCTGCCAGCGCACTGAAGGCTTTCAAACAGCCACAATAGCTGCATCAAGTGCCTCAGCATCAGGGCATATATCTTCAAACACGCCGATGCTGAAGAAAAAGGCCACAGCAGGCCGTGGAACAAGACCCAACCCCAGAAGCAAGGATGTATTGCCTCAGGCTGATGAAAATGACTTGGCTGATGAAGATGAACTACCTGAGTATGTTCAGAGAAGAATGGAAGAAGCCGCTCATGCCAAGAATACCTCCATTCCACTTCTTCTTGATCCCAAGAAGATTTTGGACTTTATTGAAATCTGGTGCAAGAAACCTGACACACCCCTTGACGACCTTGATTTGCCACCTGGTCCTAGTCATGTTTTGTCTGCATTTATTCTGACAGAAAAACACAAAATTGAGCAGGCTAAACTCGTGAGGAAGCAAAAGCTTCAAAAGGAGAAGGAGTTGGTTGCACTTCAATCTGAGATCCAAAGGCTGTCTGATGAATATGAGCGGCAAGCCAACCATTGATGTGGTGTGCGTGACAGATTCATCAAAGCAACCAAGCAAGTGGTTGATCATCATAACAAAAGAGAGGCCGCCAAGCTTGGTCATGTACCTCCATCAAGTTCCTCAGCTCCACCTCAAACTCCTCAGGCCAGTGAGACTGCGCCTTAATCTCCTCCGCTAGTCCAAGCCAGGGCAACTGAAGAAGTTGCGCCTGAAGAAACTGCCAGGGCGACTGCATCAGTTGCGCCTGAAGAAATTGTACCACCAAATTCCTCAGCAGCAGCGCCTGAACCATCTTCGTCTCTGAAGCCTATCACACTTCCTTCTGCATCAGAAGTGAAGAAAACAAAGGCTGCTGAGAAGAGAAAAGCTTCAGCACCATCTACCACTAAAACTGTGAAGAAGTTGAAGGCGGCTCCAATGTCTTCAACTGAGCCAATTGATGCTATGCCAATTTCATTGGCACCCCCGACTCGGAATGTTGAAGAATTCCAGATTGTTCCATATGGTGTGGATTATGTCATCCCGCCATTTGATGAAGAAGAGACTACCCACTCTGCTGCTTTCACAGAGCTAGTGGATGAAGAAATTGAAGTTGAAGCAGATGCTTCACTTCATCAGGTATCATCGCCTCCAGTCTGTGTCACTGATGAAAATGCTGCTTCTCATAGAAGCAATGATGAACTTGATGAGGACATGGATGTGGACTCCACAACGCCGGTTATGCATGATGACTTCTGGGATGATGCTCATCTGAACTCAACCCTCACCACGCCTCTCACACAAGTACCTCAGTCGCCTGCAATTACTGAGGAAGTTCATACTGGTTCTGAAGGACTTCAACCATCCCTTCAGACCATCACTGAAGAAATTCCAGCTGCATCAGCTGAAGAAACTGTGCAACATGTGACTGATGAAGAAATTGCACCTCCTCCACCTCAACAAGAAGAACCAGCTCCCTCAGCAGATTCTGAAATAGTTCCGTTTGTAACAGCTGAGGAAGTTGCTAGGTCTTTGGCCATCACGGATCCCAATGATTCAACAGTCTCTCCGACACCCATCTTTGATGTGAGGCCAAAGAAGATAAACCTTCAGCCTGTGCCTTCAATGCCCAATGTTGGAAAAAGCATGAGAAGACCCAAGTTTGATAATGTTGCCTTCTTTGGAGAGAAGAATTTCTTCATAAGCGAGTCACCTTATGACTCTGCAAAAATCAGGCGTCGGAGATTTTGGACCAATGCTCAAATGAACTATTATTCATCACTCCTATTTGACAAGAACAAAGTCTTCCCGCATCGCCATATTCCTCATGTGGATATGGAATCCCTACCGTGCTTTAGGCCAGTATTGGCTGTTCTTCACGATGCCAGGCTACTCGGCTTCATCACTGATGTCTGTGACTGGAATGAAGAGCTCATTCTTTAATTTAATGCCACATTGCATCTTTCTGGTGATGTTGACGACATTCATTCATGGGCTCTCGACTGGATGAGCGAGAACACACACTATAAGGCTCCTGCTGATGAATTGCTTTGAGCTCTTCCTGTTGATTTGCCCTCTAATGAAGCCAAAAAAAATTATGAAGAACCTGAGCTGTCTAACCATCCGATGCAAGTGCTGATGAAGCCGTTGGCTGAAGGAGAAGCTCCAAGAACCACCTTCTTAGTGAAAGATTTTCTATTTGTGCCAAGGACAGTATATCGCATTTTGGCCAAAACCCTCAGTCCTATCAAAACATGTTATAATTCGTCAGACACTAATTTTCATCATGCATTAAAATTCTTCAATATCTTATGATCATGCATGATGGGATTCCAAGATATAGGGGGAGATCTCCAAAATTTCAACCTGCCATGTGCATTTGCAATCCAAAGCAAATTCTTCATATGCACATCTTCAGGGGGAGCTCCACTTTATCATGTAACCAATGTCTTCACATTCTGTACTTACACTTCCATTTTTTACTCCCATTGAAAACTTAACTGATTTGTCATCAATCACCAAAAAGGGGGAGATTATAAGTGCATCAAGTGCCCCCTTAGTGGTTTTGGAGTATTGAAGACAAATAGGTTAAGGGACTATTGTGTTTGTGAGTATACACAGGAGAAAATAGTCCCTGAAGACTTGGTTTAACCACGGAAGGTGACCCCTAAAAATGTATTTCTTCAAGTGAAGAATTTGGTGCGGCATGTGAAGAAATTGATGTGAAGACTTTCAAGCTTGAAGACTTTGTTTTCATAGTTTCTTTTCTTCTTATTTGAGTCATAGAAAAAACCATACTGCTAAAGGGGGTCTAGGTGAAACATTTATCATACTTCAAAGCGATGCTAAAAACCTCTACAAACCTAAGCCGCTTCGAGTGAAGCCTTTGGAAATCTCCGGAATAGCTGACGAATTTGCCAGTGTCAGTGACGAAGTTCATATGATCTCTGACGAATTTGGTCAGGCTGGGGAGTTAGGATTTTGCCAGTGCGATCTGCCTATCGTGAGGAAATAGAGTGCCCCAACGAAATTGAGAGCTTAATTTCCGACCATTACTGTGTCGTGTGCCAGCTGTCGAGTGGATTCTTATCCTGACAACGGTCATGTCTGAGAAGGGCATTTATGACAATTCATGTTGGGTTGCCCCCTGGCTATAAATAGCCGCCCCCACAACCACTAGTTGGTTGGCTGCTCTAGAGAGAGATTGACACTTGTCATTTGAGAGCAACCCTTCCTTTGAGAACCCAAGTGAGGAAAAACCCAACCAGAGCCAAAGTGATTGAGCATCACTGAAGAAGTTGATCTGTGTGATCCGACGCTTATTACCTTTGAAGACTGTCATTCTTCCAGACGGTTAGGCATCATGTTCTGAGCACCCAAGAGTAATTGTGGCGTGCCGGTGAACAAGTCTATGAAGGTTTTGGAAGTCTATCTTGAAGACTTACCACGAGTGATTGGGCGAGGTCTAAGTGACTTTAGCTCAAGAGGAATACGGTGAGGACTAAGTGTCCTCCGAGGTAAGACTCAGCCGCCTCAACCAGACGTATAGTTGATACAGCAACTGGAACTGGTCTACCAAATCGCTTTGTATTCACCGAGCCCAACTGATTTCAAATTCCTCACCCCTTTACCTTTACACAATTCCGCTGCTGAAGAACTCATGCTTTACTTTTCTGAAGAATTTGAACTGAAGACTTTCATCATGTTGTATTTCATTTCTTCAGTTCATCTTCCTCAAGCTTGTCTGCTTGTATGATTACATGTTCTTCACTTGTATGTATTTCATTTGCATGCTATCTACATCTGTGTCGATCTAGTTCCACTCCTGTTTCTATTTTGTCACTCTAATTTTCGTCAAAATCTTCGGAGTTTGACAAATTTCTAAAATTCTCCCATTCACCCCCCCCTCTGGGAGTTAACCTGCTCTTTCAGTTCTTAACTAAAAAGAACCAAATCATAGACTGCCCCGACGCCGAGGCGATTGCCACCTTCCAGCACAGCATCTGAGACGAGTGGCTTGCGCGCCGGCTCGGGCAAGATAAGCCGAGGACCATGGCGGCCCTCACCTCACTTATGACCCGCTTTTGCGCGGGAGAGGATAGTTGGCTGGCTTGCAGTACTCACAATGGCGAGGCGGGCACCTCGCAAGCCCGTGACGCCAATGGTAAGCCTAGGCGCAGTAAGAATAAGCACAGGCATAAAAATGGTGGGAGCGATACCGAGGAGGTCGCAGTAAATGCAGGGTTCAACGGACCTAGATCCGGGTAGAAAAAGAAGCCCTTTAAAGGGAACAAAGACGGACCCAGCCAGCTAGATAAGATCCTCGACAGGCCGTGCCAGATCCATGGCACCTCGGACAAACCAGTAAATCACACCAACCGGAACTGCTGGGTCTTCAAGCAGGCCGGAAAGAAGACGACGGAGAGCCAAAATAAAGCCCAACCTCGCAGTGAAGACGAGGATGAACCTCGGCGATACAGTAATGGAGGCCAGAAACAGTTTCCTCATGAGGTGAAAGACGTGAACATGATTTACGTCACCCACATCCCTAAAAAGGAGAGGAAACGAGCACTTCGGGACATTTACACCCGAGAGTCTGTTGCCCCGAAGTTCAACCCGTGGTCAGCTTACCCGATCACATTTGACAAACATGATCATCCGACCAGCATACGACATGGCGGATCGGCTGCTTTGGTCCTGGATCCGATCATTGACGGATTCCATCTGACGCGCGTCCTGATGGACGGAGGCAGCAGCCTCAATTTAATCTACGCGGATAAGATCAGAAAGATGGGCATAGACTCATCGCGGATCAAGCCCAGCACCACCACCTTTAAAGGTGTCATACCCGGTGTCAAAGCTCGCTGCACGGGAACTGTGACACTGGAGGTAGTCTTCGGATCACCCGAGAACTTCCGGAGCGAAGAGTTAATCTTCGATATCGTCCCCTTTCGGAGCAGATACCACGCGCTGCTCGGGCGCACCGCATTTGCTCGCTTTAACGCAGTCCCGCATTACGCATACTTAAAGATGAAAATGCCAGGACCTAACGGTGTTATCATAGTCAATGGTAACAGGGAACGCTCCCTCCGAACGGAGGAGCAGACCGTGGCTTTCGCAGCCGAGGTACAGGCAACCGAGGAGGCATCTCGTGCAACTAAACACATGCCCAGCTCATCAAAGCACACACGGGCTGCACAGGCCGACCTCGGTCAGGCACCCACTCACCCCAAATAGGGGCACGGGCTCCTTGTTCGCCTCCCCTTGGAAGAGCATTACGTCCCAAGGGTGCATAACTTTGCACTAAAAATTCCATGGGCGGCCGAGGAGCCGAAGCAAATGATACGTCGTTGTCGGCTCGACCGAACAGCGACGCACTTTGGACTTGCATACCAGAAGGGTGTTGTAAAAGGCCCAAACAGGAGTGGCATGTCCACATGGCTTAAACCATCCAAGTGACTATTGCACACCTTTTTAAAGGACTCGACCGACGAAAGCATCAAGCAAACGAACGGCCGAGGTTGCAGACAGCCCATACCTACTTCACTATCAACGAAGACGAGCTGGTCAACAGCACGGAGACGCAAACGTGCGACAAGGAGAGGGACTCGGGCTAATAAACCCAGCAACATGTCCGCCCTGTTTTTACTCCTTTCATTCTTTTTTTCCATTATATCTTTTGTGAGTCTCTTTTGTCAAAGCTCGGCATGTACGGCTTGACCACATGAAATAAAGAAAGTGCACCCCTTGAGGTCATTGCGCATTTGCTTATATCTACTGCCTTTGAGTCAAAAGTATACTTTCATGATACAACTGTCATTTACATTACCAAGGGCTTCGCTTTTAATCTCATGCCCCCACTACAAGTCTGAAGTATCTATTCGGTGTCTCGGATGTTGCGTTATATGAATCAGTTTTGAACCTCGATTTTGGTCAATAGTTGGGTTGCCCGGCTCCTGTGCTTACCCCTTATGTTTTTTATCCATTCGGCTAAGGGTGTAAAGGGAGAACCACTGCGATTGCGCTGCCAGCTCGAATGGCAAAGCGCCTCGGTGGAGAAAGCCGAAAACTGACTGTCTTGGTAAGGGTAAGCTGGTCGGGCATCCGATGATAGCCTCAAGCAATGTATCGTTCAAGATCACCCGTGTTAAACGAAGGGCTTTTTATCAAATCAGCCGAAGTGGTTAGCGGCATAAACCCCGGCTACACAACCAACCACCTCACATACCGGGGGCTCATCATCAGCCCTCATAGTCAAGCTCCTACGACTAAGTGAAAGTTATAAAACCACTATAGTCTGATTGCCTCGTTTCCATGTGCATGGACCACCTTCGGAAACCGAGACGTCGGTTAAGGGTCATGATTGCCTCAGAAACACCCTCTGTATACTGTACAAAGGGGTTGAAGCCGACGACTGGTCACTTTCAGTTTAACACGGTCACACAGGAGTCAAAAAATAAAGCACACAATAATATGTCGGAATATAAAGCCGCATTCATTTCAAACAAAAGGAAGTCTTTTACATTCCACTAAACTTCGGCATTCCGAAGTACTATCTAAAAATACATAGTGTCCTTAGGACACTCGGCCTCGGTGATCCGGGCTCCTTCCATCACCGGAGCCAGGTACTGCTCCATGGTCTGGGTCTTCCCTTCGGGGGGGCCGGCGGCCATGACCGCCACTTCAACACGCGGATAGTGCATCCTCATGCGGGCGTACGCCCGCTGGGCACCCTCCAGGCATGGGGAACACTTCCAGCGCGCCACTTGATAGCCGGCCTCTCGCAGCCAGGCAAGGAACCCGAAGAAGCTGGTCGGCAACGCCTTCGTGGGCCAAAGGTTGACGCAGAGGTCTTAAAGCGCCAGCTTCGCCATGCGGAGGAGCTCCATCAACTGCTTCATCTGATGATTCAGCAGCTCCGGATGCGAGGGCGTCTGGAATTGTTGCCAGACGCTCTCTCCGTGGCGTGGCCCTCCCGCGCGCTGTAGTAGCGGCCGGCGTCCACCGCGCTCCTCGAGAGATCCCCGAAGGCCTCTGCAGATCACCATAGCTGGGTGAGCTCGACGAACCCCTTGCGTCTGAAAACACACTTAAGTAAAAAAAAGGCTTACCAGCAGCGATTGGCTTCACTTGCTGGAGCACTTCGCGGTCTGCCCGGGCCTGGGTCTGGACCTCGCGGCGTGCGCCAGGTGCAGCTTCTCGGGCTCTGCGCTCTCCCCCTTTTCCTTGTTCTGAAGGGCGTCATGCTCCTGGTACACGCCCTTCAGGGTCTCCTCCACTTCCAGGACCCGTGCCTGGTCCTTGCCCCTAGCCACCTTTTCGGTGGCCAGATCCTTCTCGGTCTTGGTGGCCACAGCCTTCTGCTGCTCGGCCTCTTGCCGAGCAGTCGCCAGCTCGGCCTTAAGTGCCTCAAGCTCTGCCGTAGCAGCTGTCTGTAGGAGATATGCCCTAGAGGCATTAATAATAGTTATTTTGTATCTCCAAGTTTGTAATGAATGTTTATGTTCCATGCTATAACTGCAATGATTCTCGAGTCTACAATATCCACAAGGCTCGGAGGGAAACTCATGTGCACGTGTGGTATAATAAACGGTAAAATGTATTCCTAGTCATGCCTCTAAGTAAGGTTCAAGTATTGCATGATGATCCTGTTTTCCTGATCATGGGCATGTCTATGCCGGCAACTTTGAGGGCACAATATTAGAAGAACACTTGTGTTGAATCGACCCGAATTGATGTTATGCTATGAGATACATTCGTCACAAGTTAATGGTTTATAACACAGAGAAAGTTAATGTTTGCATAATTCCTTAGACCATGAGAGTATCGAGTTCCTTCGTGCTTGCTTCGTGAACTTTGGGGTTTGTTAAACATCATCTGTAACTAGGTGGCTATTACGGCGGCTTTCGGGTTCACAGAAAAGTATGACAAGGAACGAGATAGCTCAAGATTGGGATTTGATCCTCCGATGATGGAGAGATATTCTCAAGCCCTCTCGATGTTACAGTATCCATCATCGTCTGGCCAGACACAATGTGATTTGATCACAGGGATGCCGCAACACGGAAACGAGAAAAGATAACAAAACCGGTAATGAGGTAACTGGCATAGTGAACAAGTTGTTGATCCATGGGGATGCAGATAAATCTCACCTCGGGTTTTGTAACATATCGCGAAGCAACAGGAATAGCACACGGCAACCGGAGATTCACTCGAATATTTATTCGTGTGGGTATAGGGGTCACTATGGGTGTCCACGGCTCCGATGTTGATCATTGATCGGAAAGTGTTCCGGGTCATGTCTATACTTCATCGTACCTATAGGGTAACATGCTTAAGGGTCATCTATCTGCTGAATACTAGATAGGGAGTCTGAGAGAAAGTCACCAGAAAAGTTTCTGAGACAACGGAAAAGTTCCGGAGAGAACACCGGAATAGTTTCGGTAAAACTGAAAAGTTGTTTCGGAGTATACCATTAAGTCAAATTGGTTTTCGCACACGCCTGGAAATTCTTGGAGGGTGCCAGAATTGTTCTGGGAACTTCTGGGATTTTTCCGGGATAAAAACCGAAATGTTCCGGAGCTGCCGGAACCGGTGTGGTTGCTTTTCGCAGATGAAAATCACTAATCCGGAATTGTTTCGGAACACGTCCAAAATCATTTTAGTGGGTACTGGAATTATTATAAGACCCACAGAAATATTTTCGGACTTAACGGTCGCGGAAAAATGTTTCCGTGAATAGTGAAAATCAGCTTTTTGGGTTGCTCTTTGGAAAGCCACCTTTTGGGGCATTTCCCAATGTTCTAGAAGGAAGAGGCTTGCAAGGGAAGGAACCCCTTTTGGGGGGCCAAGGGGTGGCCAGCCAAGGGTGGAGCTCCTCCATGGAGCTCCACATGGCTTCCTTTTATGCCCATAATGCCCATTATGTGTGACATAAGGCATGGGTATTTTGGTATTTCTTAGTACCACCCTTCCCCTTGGCTTTCCAATAAATAGAGGTGGAGAGGAGCTCTCCACACTCACTCCAACTCTCATACACATGCCATGCATTATCTGGCTTTCTCTCTCCCTCCCACGAAATAGTTTCGTAGAGCCGAAAGGCTGTCTGGGTTCCGGTGGGAACTAGTTCTGGACGGCGAAGCCCTGCCGGATAGCTGACACCGTATGTGTGCAACTCCGTAGAGAGGTCGTAGGTTCGATCTTTTGCCTGAGGGGCTGTTCGAGGGTCCTCCCGAAGGGCTGTCCGCGACATCGTCCGGGGGACTGTTCGACCGCCTCCCGAAGGGCTGTCCGGCGAGGGAGAACAACCTCACGGTTGGGAGGTTGTAAATCCTAGCTATGGGGATCTGCACTGATGATCTACATCGACTCTACTTCCACTGCGCTACGAGTCGGTAATGATCAGATCAAACCCTGTATGCAGTCTCCATAGTGGTCCTGGGCGTGCTCGCTGTACCAATTTTTTTTGTTTTCTGTCGCGTTCCCCTACAGTGGCATCAAGAGCCTTGCTATGCGTAGATGCAGGTTACGATCTAGAATACATAGAGATGTATGGGTATTGCATAATATAATTTTGTAGTAGATGAGATCTATTGCTGAAAATTATTTATGCGGGTGGCAGATGAAATCTGTTACCAGATGTTCTTGTTGCTTCCCTAGAATTTGCGTATTTCTGATCTTGAGATGGCATGGTGGAATTTCACAAAGTTCTGGCAATCCACAATCCTGATTGATCAACGAAGTGCTATCAGTTCTTTGGGTTCCACCATAGTTAAAAGAAAGATGAAATTTCATAGACGAAAGGGCAATGCAGATATGATCTGCACGGGGGTCATGCGTATGACGAAGTTTAGTATGGGGCTCGAGATTTTATTATCTCATGTTTCATACACCCCGCAAAGTTAATCTAGCGACTTGAATAATCATACTTGATGATAAACGTTCGTAGCTGCGGTTTAAGTCAAAACCTTAGAAGCCACGTAAAATAAATTTTTGCATAAACCGATTAGAGGCGTCTAACTTGGTTTTGCAAGATGTGCATGTGATGTGGTATAGCAGTTCTCATATTAATTCGATTATGTATGAGATGACTATATGATGTAAATTTATTAACATGACCTGCGTGTCATGATTCGGCATGATGGCTGGAGCCATATGATTGTCACTTTAATGACCTGTGTGTCAACCTTAAGTAATGCACTTATTTTATTAGCTATAGATATAGCAATATTATCTGGTGCATCGACAAGGTGGTGACAATCTTCGCGAAGGTGAACACCGACGCAAATGCCGAAGACGAAGAAATACTAGACTTCTCCGTCAGAAGGGGCCATACCATATCATGCTATTATGAATTGCCTGAGATGTTTATCCCTCTTGATGTACCCTTCTTGATTGCGCGGTAGTCGCTTTTTATTTGGGTGATCTCTCACTTAAAATATCAAGTAGTTAGTGTTCTCCCAAGTGTAGCACCGTCACAGCATCTTTCCTTTCGGGGTGCGCCATGATCTACATGGGTACGAACGATTGTACGGGTGTAAGGCGGGTGAGGTCAGACCTCGTAGCAAGATCACTTGGTTGTCTTGACGTTCATGGCAGGATCGTCCTGAGCTCGGAACACACGCATCGAAAGATGAACAAGAGTCACATGGAGATGTGATTGGCAAGTTTGCCAACCAATTGAAGTTCGTGCCATCAGTGTTCATCTCGAACAATGGCGTTGAATTGAAATGTGGATCTTGAATAACTCATAATCAATTTTGAGAGATATTGATTTGAGTGGGAGCGCACTTTAGAATAAAATTGTTTATTCACTAGTTCAAATTAATTATGAACAAAGTCTAAGTGAAACTTGTGTTTACCGTTGTAGATCAAATGGCTCGCAACACCGCGTTCAACTTAGGCCCGATGTTAGAGAAAGAGAAGTTAGCTGTGACTGGAAACAACTATGCGGACTGGGTTAGTAACCTAAGGATTGTCCTCAGGAGCGCTAAGAGGATGTATGTGCTTGAAACTCCTCTTCCAGCTAAACCAGCGGCAACTGCCCTGGAAGATGAACAAAATGTCTGAGCCACTAAGGATGGTGATTACAACTTAGTGCAGTGCCTCATGCTAGCTTGCATGAGTCTAGAGCTTCAAAAACATTTTTAATTCCATAACGCCCGTGATATGATCCGAGAATTGGATGCTCTGTACAAGGAAACCGCACGATCTGAACGGTTTGATATCATGAAGGCCATGATGGATTGCAAGATGGATGAGGGCAGTTCAATTGGCAAACACGTGGTCAAAATGATTGGCTACGCTGAAAGGCTTAAAACCCTGGAATTACCAATTCCACCAGCCCATATGATGGACATGTTGCTTTCTTCACCCCCCCCCCCCCGTCTTACGATGGTTTTGTCATGAACTACAACAAGAGTGGGATGGAGAAGACACCAAATGAGGTGCTCGCCATGCTAAAAACTGCAGAAAAGAAAGGCAAGTCCAAGAAGGGCAAGGGCGCCGGTAAGACCGGCTCCCAAAGCAACTCTAAGGGTGGAGCCAAGAATGAAACTAAGTGCTTCTACTGCAAGGGCACAGGACACTGGAAGAGAAACTGCAAGAAGTATCTGGAAGATAAGAAGTCTGGGAAAACCGGAAAAGGTATAACTGTTATACAGGTTAATGGCATTGACGTTTTGCATGCTAGCGAAAATTCTAAGTCTTGGGTATTTGATACCGGATTGGTTGCTCACATTTGCAACTCGATACAGGGGCTTCACAAGGTGCGCAAGCTGGCAAAAACTAAAGTCGTGATGCGCGTCGGGAACGGCGCTGGGATCGCCGCTCAAGCCGTCGGCATTATGCCTCTACGTCTCCCTTCAGGATTTACCTTAGAACTAAGTAACTGTTATTTTGTTCCGGCATTGTGTAGAAACATTATCTCTGGATCATGTTTAGTACACGATGGGTACTCTTACAAGTCTGAGAACAATGGTTGTTCACTTTATTGTAAGGAAATGTTTTATGGATTTGCACCCATTGTTGGGGGCCTTTTCATACTAAATCTTGAATGTGGAAATGATGTCTTTAACGTGAATGCTAAACACCTTAAGAAGGTTGATACCACCACCACTTACTTGTGGCACTGTCGGCTTGGCCACATCGGAAAGAAACACATGCAAAGACTACATAAAGATGGACTTTTACCGTCCTTTGATTTTGAATCATTTGGCACATGTGAAGCTTGCCTGATGGGAAAAATGACCAAGACGCCGTTCATGGGTCATCCTGAACGGGCGGGTGAATTATAGGAAATAATACATAGTGATGTATGTGGTCCGATGAGCACAACTGCACGGGGTGGGTATTTCTACTTCGTGACTTTTACTAATGATTTGAGTCGGTATGGCTATATCTACTTGATGAAGCATAAGTCGGAAACCTTTGAAAAGTTCAAAGAATTTCAGAGTGAGGTAGAAAATCATCGTAACAAAAGGATTAAGTTTCTACGATCAGATCGTGGGGGCGAATATCTTAGTCATGAGTTTAGCCAACATCTGAGTGACCGTGGAATCGTTTCACAGGTTACGCCTCCCGGAACCCCACAGCGAAACGGAGTGTCGAAAAGACGTAACCAAACCCTGTTAGATATGGTAAGGTCGATGATGTCTCTTACAAATCTACCAATATCTTTTTGGGGTCACGCACTACTCACTGCGGCTTATACATTAAACAGAGCACCGTCTAAGTCTGTTGAGACGACGCCATTTGAATTATGGTATGGGAAGAAACCCAATGTGTGCATCTCAAGGTTTGGGGTTGTGAAGCTTATGTAAAACGTTTACAACCAAGCAAACTCGACCCCAGATCAGACAAATGTTACTTTGTAGGTTATCCCAATGAGACCATTGGGTATTCCTTCTATCTTCCCTTCGAGCACAAAGTGTTTGTCGCTAGAAGCGGAGTCTTTCTCGAGAAAGAGTTTCTCACAAAAGAAGTAAGTGGGAGGACAGTACAACTTAATGAGATTAGTGAATCTTCGGCAACCGTTGGCTAAGGAACCGGAAGAAATTCCACAAATTATCTCTACAACCGAGCTGGAAGTTGTCGCATGTGATGCGTAAACTTCAGACAAGTTTGTATTTGAATCGCGCAGATCAGGTAGGGCTATCGAGCCACCGGAGTGGTTTCATAACGAAATCTTCATTCTTGAAGACGATGAACCTGCACACTAAAAGGAAGCGATGGCAGGGCCCAGCTCAAGGGAATGGCACAAGGCCATGAAATCCGAAATGGAATCCATGTACAAAAATCAAGTTTGGAACTTGGTAGAACTTCCAGAAGGCGTAAAGCCCATTGGTTGTAAATGGATTTTCAAAAGAAAGATAGACGCGGATGGTAACATTACTATCCATAAAGCTAGACTTGTCGCGAAAGGGTTCACGCAAGTTCTAGGAGCGGACTATGACGAGACTTTCTCGCCCGTAGCTATGCTTAAGTCTGTTCGGATATAACTAGCAATTGCTGCTTATTTCAATTATGAAATATGGCAGATGGACGTCAAAACGGTTTTCCTAAATGGAAATCTCAAAGAAGATGTATACATGATACAGCCTGAAGGTTTTGTCGTTCATGAGGATGCTGGAAAGGTATGCAAACTTCAGAAGGCCATTTATGGTCTGAAGCAAGCATCAAGGAGCTGGAACATTCATTTTGATGAACTAGTCAAAGAGTTTGGCTTCATCAGAAATGACGAAGAATCTTGTGTTTACAAGAAGTTTAGTGGGAGCGCAAAAGCATTTCTAATCTTGTATGTGGATGACATCTTGTTGATTGGAAATGACATGAATTTTCTTAGCGAAATAAAAGATTCATTGAAGAAGAGTTTTTCAATGAAAGACTTAGGCGAAGCGGCATATGTATTGGGCATCAGGATCTATAGAGATAGATCAAAACGCCTGATAGCGCTTAGCCAAAGCACGTACATTGACAAGGTGTTGAAAAGGTTCAACATGGAGAACTCCAAGAAAGGCCTACTCCCCATGTCACCTAGCACAGTGCTTTGCAAGAATCAGTGTCCTCGGACTCTCGATGAGCGAGTACAAATGAATGATGTTCCATATGCTTCGGTAGTTGGTTCTATTATGTATGCCATGCTATGTACAAGACCGGATGTTTCCTATGCACTAAGTGTTAGCAGCCGGTACCAAAGTGATCCGGGACTGGAACACTGGGCCGCAGTCAAAAGTATTCTTAAGTACCTCAGAAGGACCAAGGATTTACTCCTTGTGTACGGAGGTGATGAAGAGCTCATTGTAAGTGGTTACACTGATGCAGGCTTCATGACTGACCCGGATGACTTCAAATCTCAATCAGGCTATGTTTTCATATTGAACAGTGGCGCAGTTGATTGGAAAAGTTCCAAACAAAAGACTGTGGCAGATTCTACGACGGAGGCGGAATATGTTGCAGCTTCAGAAGCCTCCAAGGAGGTGGTCTGGATCAAGCAGTTTCTTGAAGACCTTCGTGTGGTTCCAAGCGCGCTGGACCCGGTGGAGATCTATTGTGATAATAGTGGCGCCGTGGCTCAGGCTAGGGAGTCATCTTCGCACCATAAGACAAGACATATTGAACGCAAATATAAACTCATTCGACATCATGTCGAAGCGGATTTAGTGAAAGTACGCAAAGTTCACACGGATCTGAACGTGTCAGACCCGATGACAAAGCCTCTTCCACGAGCAAAGCATGAGCAGCACCGGATAGCCATTGGTGTTAGGGAAGCCATGTAACTGGATTATGACTCTAGTGCAAGTGGGAGTCTGTAGGAGATATGCCCTAGAGGCAGTAATAACAGTTATTTTGTATCTCCAAGTTTGTAATGAATGTTTATGTTCCATGCCATAACTACAATGATTCTCGAGTCTACAATATACACAAGGCTCGGAGGGAAACTCATGTGCATGTGTGGTATAATAAATGGTAAAATGTATTCCTAGTCATGCCTCTAAGACTGGCTCAAGTATTGCATGATGATCATGTTTTCCTGATCATGGGCGTGTCTATGCCGGCAATTTTGAGGGCACAATGTTAGAAGAACACTTGTGTTGAATCGACCCGAATTGATGTTATGCTATGAGATACATTCGTCACAAGTTAATGGTTTATAACACAGAGAAAGTTAATGTTTGCATAAGTCCTTAGACCATGAGAGTATCGAGTTCCTTCGTGCTTGCTTCGTGAACTTTTGGGTATGTTAAACGTCATCCGTAACTAGGTGGCTATTACGGCGGCTTCCGGGTTCACGGAAAAGTATGACAAGGAACGCGATAGCTCAAGATTGGGATTTTCTCCTCTGACGATGGAGAGATATTCTCGAGCCCTCTCGGTGTTACGGTATCCATCATCGTCTGGCCAGACACAATGTGATTTGATCACAGGGATGCCGCAACACAGAAACGAGAAAAGATAACAAAACCGGTAACGAGGTAACTGGCATAGTGGACAAGTTGTTGATCCACGGGGATGCAGATAAATCTCACCTCGGGTTTTGTAACATATCGCGAAGCAACAGGAATAGCACACGGCAACCGGAGGTTCACTCGAATATTTATTCGTGTGGGTATAGGGGTCAATATGGGTGTCCACGGCTCCGATGTTGATCATTGATCGGAAAGTGTTCCGAGTCATGTCTATACTTTACCGAACCTATAGGGTCACACGCTTAAGGGTCATCTATCTGCTGAATACTAGACAAGGAGTCTGAGAGAATGTCACTGGAAAAGTTTCAGAGACAACGGAAAAGTTCCGGAGAGAACACCAGAATAGTTTCGGTAAAACTGAAAAGTTGTTTCGGAGTATACCATTAAGTCAAATTGGTTTCGGCACATGCCTGAAAATTCTTGGAGGGTGCCAGAATTGTTCTGGAAACTTCTGGGATTTTTCCGAGATAAAAACCGGAAATGTTCCGGAGCTGCCGGAACCGGTGTGGTTATTTTTCGCAGATGAAAATCACTAATCCGTAATTGTTTCGGAACGCGTCCAAAATCATTTTAGTGGGTACTGGAATTATTCTAAGGCCAACAGAAATATTTTCGGATTTAACGGTCACGGAAAAATGTTTCCGTGAATAGAGAAAATCAGCTTTTTGGGTTGCTTTTTGGAAAGCCACCTTTGGGGGCTTTTCCCAAAGTTCTAGAAGAGGCTTGCAAGGGAAGGAACCCCTTTTGGGGGGGGCAAGGGGTGGCCGGCCAAGGGTGGAGCTCCTCCATGGAGCTCCACATGGCTTCCTTTTATGCCCATAATGCCCATTATGTGTGACATAAGGCATGGGTATTTTGGTATTTTTTAGTACCACCCTTCCCCTTTTATGCCCATTATGTGTTACAATTGTAAGTGCATCAAGTGCCCCCTTAGTGGTTTTGGAGTATTGAAGACAAATAGGTTGAGGAACTAATGTGTTTGTGAGTATACACAGGAGACAGAGTCCCTGAAGATTTGGTTTAACACATGGAAGACGACCCCTAAAAATAGATTTCTTCAAGTGAAGAATTTGGTGATGAAATTGGTACGGCCTTTGAAGAAATTGATGTGAATACTTTGAATCAAGTGCCCCCGTAGTTTGATGAAGATTTGGTTTAACACATGGAAGCCACCGTAATAGCCACCCAGTTACGGATGACGTTTAACAAACCCCAAAGTTCACAAAGCAAGCACGAAGGAACTCGATACTCTCATGGTCTAAGGACTTATGCAAACATTAACTTTCTCTGTGTTATAAACCATTAACTTGTGATGAATGTATCTCATAGCATAACATAAATTCGGGTCGATTCAACACAAGTGTTCTTCTAACATTGTGCCCTCAAAATTGCCGGCATAGACATGCCCATGATCAGGAAAATAGGATCATCATGCAATACTTGAGCCAGTCTTAGAGGCATGACTAGGAATACATTTTACCGTTTATTATACCACACATGCGCATGAGTTTCCCTCCGGGCCTCGTGGATATTGTAGACTTAAGAATCATTGCGGTTATAGCATGGAACATAAACATTCATTACAAACTTGGAGATACAAAATAACTATTATTACTGCCTCTAGGGCATATCTCCTACAGACTCCCACTTGCACTAGAGTCATAATCCAGTTACATGGCTTCCCTAACACCAATGGCTATCCGGTGCTGCTCATGCTTTGCTCGTGGTAGAGGCTTTGTCATCAGGTCTGACACGTTCAGATCCGTGTGAACTTTGCGTACTTTCACTAAATCTGCTTCGACATGATGTCGAATGAGTTTATATTTGCATTCAATATGTCTTGTCTTATGGTGCGAAGATGGCTCCCTAGCCTGAGCCACGGCGCCACTATTATCACAATAGATCTCCACCGGGTCCAGCGCGCTTGAAACCACACCAAGGTCTTCAAGAAAGTGCTTGATCCAGACCGCCTCCTTGGAGGCTTCTGAAGCTGCAACATATTCCACCTCCGTCGTAGAATCTGCCACAGTCTTTTGTTTGGAACTTTTCCAATCAACTGTGCCACCGTTCAATATGAAAACATAGCCTGATTGAGATTTGAAGTCATCCGGGTCAGTCATGAAGCCTGCATCAGTGTAACCACTTACAATGAGCTCTTCATCACCTCCGTACACAAGGAGTAAATCCTTGGTCCTTCTGAGGTACTTAAGAATACTTTTGACTGCGGCCTAGTGTTCCAGTCCTGGATCACTTTGGTACCGGCTGCTAACACTTAGCACTTAGGAAACATCCGGTCTTGTACATAGCATGGCATACATAATAGAACCAACTACCGAAGCATATGGAACATCATTCATTTGTACTCGCTCATCGAGAGTCCGAGGACACTGATTCTTGCAAAGCACTGTGCCAGGTGACATGGGGAGTAGGCCTTTCTTGGAGTTCTCCATGTTGAACATTTTCAACACCTTGTCAATGTACGTGCTTTGGCTAAGCGCTATTAGGCGTTTTGATCTATCTCTATAGATCCTAATGCCCAATACATATGCCGCTTCGCCTAAGTCTTTCGTTGAAAAACTCTTCTTCAATGAATCTTTTATTTCGCTAAGAAAATTCACATCATTTCCAATCAACAATATGCCATCCACATACAAGATTAGAAATGCTTTTGCGCTCCCACTAAACTTCTTGTAAACACAAGATTCTTCGTCATTCCCGATGAATCCAAACTCTTTGACTAGTTCATCAAAACGAATGTTCCAGCTCCTTGATGCTTGCTTCGGACCATAAATGGCCTTCTGAAGTTTGCATACCTTTCCAGCATCCTCATGAACGACAAAACCTTCAGGTTGTATCATGTATACATCTTCTTTGAGATTTCCATTTAGGAAAGCCGTTTTGACATCCATCTGCCATATTTCATAATCGAAATAAGCAGCAATTGCTAGTTATATCCGAACAGACTTAAGCATAGCTACGGGAGAGAAAGTCTCGTCGTAGTCCACTCCTGGAACTTGCGTTCAACTCGACCGTTGTTAGGATAAGGATCCCCTCGACAGCTGGCACGCGGCGCAGCAACGGTCGGAAAGTTGTACTCTCAAATTCATAAGGGCACTCAATTTCCTCATGATAGGCAGCTCGCACTGGCAAACTCCTAACTCCTCAGCCTGACCAAATTCGTCAGTGACCAGATGAACTTTGTCACTGTCGCTAGCAAATGCGTCAGCTGTACTGGAGATTTCCAAAGGCTTCACTCGAAGCGGCTTGTGTATGGGTTTCAGTAAGTTTGAGCATCACTTTAGAAATGTGAAATATGTTTTACCTAGACCCCCTTTAATAGTACAGTTTTTCCTATGACTCAAATAAGAAGAAAAGAAACTACGAAAACCAAAGTCTTCAAGCTTCAAAGTCTTCACATCAATTTCTTCAAAGGCCGTACCAATTTCATCGTCAAATTCGTCACTTGAAGAAATCTATTTTTAGGGGTCGTCTTCCATGTGTTAAACCAAATCTTCAAGGACTCTGTCTCCTGTGTATACTCACAAACACATTAGTTCTTCAACCTATTTGTCTTCAATACTCCAAAACCACTAAGGGGGCACTTGATGCACTTACAATCTCCCCCTTTTTGGTGATTGATGACAAATTGGTTAGGCTTTCAACGGGGGTAAAAATAATTGAAGTGTAAGTACAGAGTTTGAAGAAATTGATTCCAGGATATTGATGAACTCCCCCTGAAGATGTGCATATGAGGAATTTGCTTTGGATTGCAAATGCACATGGCAGGTTGAAATTGTGGAGATCTCCCCCTATATCTTGGAATCCAATCATGCATGATCATAAGATATTTGAAGAAGATGAATGCATGATGAAAATTGGTGTCTGGTGAAATTGTGCATGCATGAGCAGATATAGTTATGATCAGAGCATGCATATAAAACATAGCAAAAGAGTCAGACATCCAACAGTTATTTAAGTTACAACTCGTCAAAGAGCGAATCAAATGAAGTTCAAGAGTTGTAACTCAGCAAAAACAGCCCATATATAACGACCCGCTTGAAGACGAACTCACACTTCTCCCTCTTTGTCATCACATGACCAAAAGGAGACAAGGTGAGGACTAATGCCCCTGAAGCAAATCATCGCGGTGAAGACTAGGGAGCGCCAGCGTTGTTGGGGTCGCGTGAAGTAGATGGACCAGCCGCAGTGTCTTCAACGGCTTCATTTTCATCAGTCGTGCGCGATGAAGACTCTGAACTCGGCATGAGAGGAGGAACTTTGGTGTTCTTGAACTTCTTCCTTGGTGGTTCTGCCCAGTCAAAGTTCATCTGGAAGTCCAAATCAGCAAGTTCTTCATCTGTCTTGAGGTGCGATAGGATGGCCCATGATCTGTCAAATATCTCATGAAGATAATAGCAGTTTTTGCAGACTAAGTTATGCGTCACAGTCATGTTGGCTTGTACAGCAGCAAACTGACGCTTAACCCATCTGTGATTTCTGTCCACTTTTTGATGAAGGCTTATGAGCAGCTCATGGTCTGTCATGACACGTGGTGCTTCAGGTGAAGAAGTGGGCCTTGAAGCTTTTGTAGTTGTGTCCTGGCTAGCAGATTCATCAGCATTGGAGCTAGAAATTGGTTGACGAAATTGTCCATCAAGGGGACAAATTCCTTCATCTACTGCAGCCTTGCCCTTGCCAGGAACCGAGGATATGGTGCTTTGAAGAATTTCAACTTCAAGCGAATAACTCAGATGATTTTGCATGTCTGCCTTGTAGTGAATTGCAGATCGGGATCTAATGAATCTCATGATCCATGGAGCATAGGGCTTCAGATCAAAAGGCGACTGTGCCATGGTGACCAAAGTCCTCAGGAAGAA
Source organism: Elymus sibiricus (assembly GCA_039707655.1). Lineage (NCBI taxonomy): Eukaryota > Viridiplantae > Streptophyta > Magnoliopsida > Poales > Poaceae > Elymus > Elymus sibiricus. The sequence goes on from CM077666.1 coordinate 337,999,073, forward strand.
ATCGTGAATATTAATGGGAGTACCATGAATGATGTGGAATAGCAGATTCTTCATAATTCCCACAACTTCTTCAGTGTTGGAGTTGTGACCCTTAATAGGACTGAGGGCTTTGGACAGAATGCGAAAAACGGTCCTTGGCACATATAGCAAGTCCTTCACTAAGAAGGTTGTCCTTTGAGCTTCTCCTTTAGCGATTGGCTTCATCAGCACTTGCATCAGGTGATCGGGCAGCTCAGGTTCTTCATATATTCTCCTTGCTTCTTCATGGGGTAGTTCAACTGGGAGAGCTCGAAGAAGTTCTTCAATTGGAGCTTTGTAGTGAGTGTCTTCACTCATCCAGTCCAGAGCCCATGTTGCAATGTCGTCAGCGTCACCAGAGAAGTGCACTGTGGCGTAGAACTGAAGGATGAGTTCTTCATTCCAGTCGCAGATGTCAGAGCAGAAGCTGAGTAATCCAGCATCGTGAAGAACAGCCAGAACTGGCCGAAACCAGAAGCAGTAGCAGTGGGAACAGTATCGGTGTCTGCTGAAGGAATTGAGTCATCGCGCTGAGGGGATGTATTGACGACATCCACCATAGGCTCATCTTGAGAAATTTCATCAGCCGCTGCAGCTGGAATTTCTTCAGGAATGCTCTGGAGCGGTGATGGTTGTTTTTCCTCAGAGCCCGCATGAATTTCTTCAGTGACGGCGGGTGACTGTGGCACTTGCGTTAGAGGTGTGGTGAGGGGCGAATTTGGATGGAAGGCTTCCCAAAATTCATCAATGATCGGAGCGGTTGTAGCACCATCAATATCCACATCCTCTTCTGTTTCCTTACTACTTCCAGATGAAGCAGTGTCATTTTCTTCAGTCAACGGAACCTGTGAGGGCTTCCGAGACAGGACTTGGGGATGCGAAGCATCATCTTCAATTTCGATTTCTTCATCCACCTGCTCTGTGGTAGCAGCAGAGTGGGTTTCAGTGTCATCTGCATCAGCCTGAGCAATTTCATATTCCACCCCATACGGAACAATCTGAAGATTTGCATTGGCTAGAGTAGGGGGCGCTGAAGAGATAGGTATGGCATCAATCGAAGCATCTGAAACATTGGAGTTGTCTTCACTTTCTTCACAGTTGCTATGATGGTAGGAGGAGCTGAAGCTTTTCTTTCCTTTGCTTCCTTCTCAGCAGCCTTGGTCCGCTTCACTTCTGATGCAAAAGGAAGGGTGATATGCTTCACAGGTGAAGTCGCTGGTGGTGCCGCTGCTGAGGAACTTGATGGTTCAATTTCTTCTGGCAAGACTGATGCCGTCGCCCTGGCTGTTTCTTCAGGAACAACTTCTTCAGTTGCCCTTTCATATTCATCAGGCGCAACCTCTATTGCCCTGGTAGTCCCACTGCACTGAGTTGTGGGCGATGGAGCTGAAGAACTGGTGGGAGGCACCATGCCAAACTTGGCAGCCTCACGCTGGTTGTGCTCATTGACCACTTTGGTGGTGGCTTGGATGAATCTATCGTGCACTCCACAGTAGTGACTTGACTGGCGTTCAAATTCTTCAGACAGCTGTTGAATTTCTGATTGCAAAGTCATGAGCTGCTGGGGGGAAATAGAGAGCATGTTCTACCGCAGCTCCTTCTCTTTTTGCAACTGTTGTTTCCTCACCAGTTTTGCTTGAGCAATTTTATGCTTCTTATTTAAAATGAAAGCAGAAAGTAGATGACTCAGACTAGGGGGCAGATTCAATTCATCAAGAGGCATATCTGGCTTGGTGCACCAGATGTGAATGAAGTCCAGAAGCTTCTTGGGGTCCAGCAGTAGTGGTACTGAAGAATTCTTAGCAATTGCAGCTTGCTCTTGCTTTCTTCTGAGGAACTCAGCGAGCTCATCTTCGTCAGCCAGCCCGTGTTCGTCAGCCTGTGGCACGACGGCCTTGCTCTTGGGACTAGGCCTGGTTCCACGGCCAGCAGTGACCTTTTTCTTCAACTTGGGCAGTGAAGACGATGGTTGCCCACAAGCTGAGGCACTTGATGCAGCAATTGGGGCTGTTGAAAAGCCCTCAGTGCGCTGGCAAGATGCGAGCACGACCGGTGTTGAAGCTTTTGCTGCTGCAATTGAAGAACTTGTAGCGGGAGGAGGCACTGAAGATTTTGAGATCTTAGGTGCTGAAGCCTTTGAAGCAGCTGGCTGGGCCACTGAGGGCTTTGGGACTGAAGGCTTTGGCTTGCTGGCAGGCTTCTTTTGCATTGTCTTCTTTGGAGCACTGGCACTGCCACTTGCATCTGCGTCAGCTGAGGCCTTTGCAGCCTTGTTGATATCATCAACGACATTTTTGGCCTGTTTCTGCAACTTAGCTTGTTGCTTTGCCCATTCTTTGGGGAATTCTTCACCCCTACGAATGCTTGTTGGATGTGCAGTTTGGCCTTCAGCAAGTGGTGGCCTGTTGCAAGGAGGCTTCACAGCAAAATCCTTCATGTACTTGGTGGTGACGAAATTGTAATCCCTCCACTGGTATGTCCAGTACCTCTTTACCTTTTGCATGTGCGTTTTGTGCTGCTCCTTTGTTTCCTTTCCATGAGTTTCCTCATCTGGAGTGCAATATCCATCATAAAGATCATCTGGAATCTCAAAAGCTATATGTTCCTCTTTCCACTTGCCTCCCTTCTGAGGCCATTTCCCATCAGCCATTTTCTTCAGCTGAGGTTTTTGAACTTTTGAGGACTCTGAAGATGTTTGAAGATTTTCCTCAAGCAATGCTGGAAATGAATTAATTTGATGAGAACCTAGTGATTCGTCTGCAGACATTGTACCTGTGAATAGAGTATAGTTGCGAGGAAATAGGGAAGAGTCACATGCGTTCTCAGATAATTTTTAAAATCAACCAGGTGAAGAAATTGACCCTTATCGTCTTGACGCATTTCACTAAGTGTTCTTGACAAAGGTTCCAGAGTTGTACAGATTGAAGCAATTGCACAATTGAGGAATCTTGTTGTTAAGTATAACTTAGGTGAAAATACTCAAGACTGGCCAGAAGGAAGTGCTGAAGAATTGAAAGAGTGGTAAAAACAGCACTTGAAGATTTTGTGGCAGTAAAAAGATCAAACTTGGGCGGTAAAAATAAATTTTCATTACCCCAAGGATGAACTCGACGAACTGGACGACGAGGCGAAGGAAATCGTCAGTTCAGATCTTCCGTGCCCAAACTTGGCGACGAAAGACGGCTACGGCGGCGACGGAGGTGAAGAAATCCGCGGCCGGCGCGAGTACGACGGCGAAGAAGTTGAGGCAGTGAAGCTCTTCCTCTCCGACGACGATGAGATCCAGCGGCGGCGCTAGGGTTTGAGAGCGACAGGGGCGCGAGAGTGAAAGGAGTTGAGGTTGACGGGGTCAAGCCTTTATATAGGTGCGGTAAAAACTGAGTGGCCGAAAATTTTGGACGGATAAGCCCTTGGCGATTCGCATCTGAGTGACACGCGTCACACATGCATTCTCATCTTAATCCACGCGTGTGAAGCGCGGGATGAAGTTACTGTGGCAACCGCCAAAATTTGATTAGAATATTTTCAAAAATATGTTCGCAATTTCTTCAGCTGTCAAGGACATAGTGAAGACTTTGAACAGTTTCAAGTAGAACACATATGAAGAGATTGTGAACAGAGTGGGTTGAGCTTAGCACAGAGGGGAGCGGGTCCGATCACATCCACATAGATGACAAAAAACACGATTGAAGAATTTAGCTATATGTGGATGCTGTTGAGGACATGAAAAACTCAAATATATATATATATATATATATATATATAGGTAAAGAACCAAAAGCAGTGAAGAATAACCTCAAATGATGAATTTGAAAAGTTTCACGAAATTGCAAATGACGAAAAACTCAAATTTGAAGAACGTCAAAAAGAGGTGGTGGCGTTACCCACCGTATAAGAACTATGATGATTTCAGACACCGCGTACAATTTTTGTAGGGTTCTGAGAATCAAGTTCTTCATTAATTTCTTCACACTTAGAGGGTTAGTCTTCATTGATTGAAGAAAAACGTTACTTCGTGTGTTGTGCATCAAAGTCATCAAGAAAGCATAAGCGTTAGGATGTGTGTCCATTTCAAAGGACATTCAAAGATTCTAAGTTGTTTAGCTCACACCGCAACATGCAAAACCTTCTCTCATCCAAGGGCTTAGTGAAGATATCTGCAAGCTGGTCTTCAGTCTTCACGTGGTCGATGACGATGTCTCCCTTCAGCACATGATCACGAAGAAAATGGTGACGAATCTCAATATGCTTCGTCCTTGAGTGTTGCACTGGGTTGTGGGCAATCTTGATGGCACTCTCATTGTCGCAGAAGAGTGGCACTTTCTTCACGTTGACGCCATAGTCCTTGAGGGTTTGCTTCATCCATAGTAACTGAGAGCAGCAGGCGCCAGCAGCAATGTACTCAGCCTCGGTAGTAGAAAGTGAAACGCAGTTCTGCTTCATCGAGGACTAACATACAAGAGATCGTCCGAGGAAATGGCATGTGCCTGATGTTGACTTGCGGTCCACACGATCACCAGCATAATCAGAATCGGAATATCCAGCAAGATCAAGTGATGAGCCCTTGGGATACCATAATCCAAGCATTGGGGTGTGAGCCAAATATTGAAGAATTCATTTCACAGCCTGGTGGTGTGATTCCTTCGGTGACACTTGAAAGCGGGCACACATGCAAACGCTAAGCATAATATCTGGCCTAGATGCACATAGGTAAAGCAACGAACCAATGATCGAGCGATATACCTTCTGATCGAAATCTTTACCATTTTCGTCAGTGTTGAGTTGGCCATTTGTTGGCATTGGTATCTTGAGGCCTTTACAATCTTGCATTCCGAATTTCTTCAGGCAGTCTCTGAGGTATTTCTCCTGAGATATGAAGATGCCATTGGGTTGTTGACGAATTTGAAGCCCGAGGAAGAATTTCAACTCCCCCATCGTAGACATCTGATATTCTTCTTGCATCATATGAGCAAATTTGTCACTGTATTTCTTGTTTGTGCAACCAAAGATAATATCATCAACATATATTTGGCATATGAACAGTTCACCATCATAAGATTTAGTAAAAAGAGTAGGGTCAAGTGAACCGGGCTTGAACCCCTTTTTCTTCAGGAATTCCTTCAGTGTATCATACCAAGCCCTAGGGGCATGCTTGAGTCCATAGAGAGCCTTGTTGAGTCTGAAGACTTTGTCAGGATGCTTTGGGTCCTCAAAACCTGGTGGTTGAGCAACATACACTTCTTCCTCAAGCTTACCATTGAGGAATGCACTTTTCACATCCATTTGATATAAGAGGATATCATGATGGTTAGCATATGCAAGCAATATTCGAATGGCTTCAAGCCTAGCAACAGGTGCAAATGTTTCATCGAAATCAATACCCTCAACCTGTGTGTAGCCTTGAGCTACAAGACGGGCCTTATTCCTCAACACTTGGCCATTTCGTATTCTTTGTTGCGGTAGATCCACTTAGTGCCGATGATATTGTGCTTGCGTGGATCAGGACGCTTAACAAGCTCCCACACATTGTTGAGCTCGAATTGACGCAATTCATCTTGCATCGCTTGAATCCATTCAGGTTCCAGAAAGGCTTCATCAACTTTGGTGGGCTCTGAAATAGAGACAAACGCGTAATGCCCACAAAAGTTAGCTAAATGTGAAGCTCTTGAGCGAGTGAGGGGACCAGGTGCATTGATGTTGTCGAGGATCTTCTCAATCTGCACTTCATTCGCCACTCGTGGATGTGCTGGACGAGGGCCTTGTTGTTGTTGTTGCCGTGCAGAATCCACAGCATCATTTTCGTCAGGATGTTCATTTTCTTCACGAAGAGGAACAACCACTTCTTCATCAGCAGCTATTTCTTCACTGGGCACAATTTAACCAGTGCCCATCAGCTTGATAGATTCCTCAGGAGACATTTCATCTAGCACAGGAGGCAGGTGCTCTCTTTGCGAGCCGTTAGTTTCATCGAACCGCACATCTATAGTTTCAACAACCTTGTGGTGGAAGGAGTTGAAGACTCTGTAGGTGTGCGAGTCCTTTCCGTAACCAAGCATAAAACCTTCATGTGCTTTCAGTGCAAATTTAGAATTGTGATGAGGATCTCTAATCCAACATTTAGCACCAAGACTTTGAAATAACTCACATTGGGTTTCTTGTCAGTGAGGAGTTCATATGAGGTCTTCTTGAGGAGTTTGTGAAGATATACCTGGTTGATGATGTGGCATCCAGTGTCAATTGCCTTAGGCCAGAAGTGATGAGGAGTCTTGTATTCATCAAGCATAGTACGCACCATCTCGATGAGGGTCCTGTTCTTGCGCTCCACGACTCCATTTTGCTGTGGAGTGTAGGGAGCAGAGAGCTCATGAGTAATACCAAGTTCATCAAGATAATCATCGAGGCCTGTGTTCTTGAACTCAGTGCCATTGTCACTCCTGATATGCTTGATCTTGAGACCATAATTCATCATGGCCCGATTGGAGAATCGTCTGAAGACATTCTGAACTTCAGTCTTGTAGGTAATGATGTGCACCCAGGTGTAGCGAGAGTAGTCATCAACAATGACGAATCCGTAGAGAGATGTTGCATTGGTTAGTGTGGCATAATGTGTAGGACCAAACAAATCCATATGAAGCAATTCAAAAGGACGAGTAGTGGTCATTATTGTCTTCGCCTGGTGCTTGGCTCTGGTCATCTTTCCAAACTCACAAGCGCCACAGAGGTGATCTTTGATGAATTTGACACCCTCGACGCCAATGATATGCTTCTTCTTGACGAGAGTGCTCAAATTCCTCATTCCAGCATGTCCAAGTCGTCGATGCCATAGCCAGCATTCCGAAGCTTTTGCCATCAGACATGTTGCAGGCTGAGAACCTGTAGAGAAATCACAATATACAAGTAACCTCTCCTAAAGCCTTCGAAGACTTTGGATTTGTCAGATTCCAATAGCACAATGCATCTATATTTGCCAAAGATGACAATCATATCAATATCACAAAGCATTGAGACAGACATGAGGTTGAATCCAAAGGACTCGACAAGCATCACCTTTTCCATGTGTCGATCCTTTGAAATGGCAACCTTACCTAGACCCAATACCTTGCTTTTTCCTTTGTCAGCATATGTGATATGCTTCAAATGAGACGGAGTAAGGGGAGCATCAGTGAGGAGATTCCTATCTCCAGTCATATGATTCATGCAGCCACTGTCCAAGACCCATTCAGTGGCTGAAGGTGTATCATCCTGTAGAAGCATTAGTTTGACTTACAAATTCATATGCTTCAAAGTGAAGAATATGATAATGATCAATTTTGTCAGACAATTTCATCAATGAATAATATCAAGCAGCATAAGGGATGTGTGAAATGAGACATTCATTCCAGCATGATTAGCATGCGTCCCAATAGGCATTTTGTCAGGTCTTCAGCAAATTCATCAAACATTTAGTTGTCTGAAGACCTGACCCTGCAGAAGAGATTAGTTCTTCTTCTTAACCACCCACATCTGAATGGGTGGCTGAGAAGCAATGTGACGAAGTGCATTGATGGAGAACTTAGGCATTGAAGAATATGCATTTCTCTTCACAGGAGGGTTATAGTAATTGAATGAATAAGCAGAGAAATTCTTCGAGGATTTGTGAACATAGTGGTTCGAAGAATAATGCTCATATTCAACAACTCGTTGTCTGTTTCCCTGCGAAACAGAGTCATTAGTGCGACCATAAGTAGGTCTGTGTCCATTTGACGACTTTGATCCCTGTGAAGAATTTGCCCTGGGAAGTTTCTTCTTCATTGGTGGTGTCATGATGACATTCACCTGAAGATTTTCCAGAAGGCTTTTAGGAACCCAGATTTTCTTCACAGGTGGACTGTTCCTGTAGTTAGTACCAATGAATCTGGCAAAGACCTCACCATTCTGATTCTTGAACAGTTTATAATTGGAGTCAAATGACTCATCTGAAGAATATGAAGAAACATAAGTATAGCCAGATAAAGTGGATGGGTCTACTGGAGGTCCCTTTGCAGCAACCCATGTAGTTTTGGGATACTGCTCAGGCTTCCAATACGAACCATCAGCATTGAGCTTTCTCTCAAAGGCAATACCCTCTTTCCTAGGGTTCCTGTGAAGAATTTGCTTTCTGAGCACGTCACACAGGGTTTGATGCCCTTTGAGGCTTTTGTACATGACAGTGACATATAATTCCTTCAGCCCTGCATTTTCATCAGTATCACCGGTGGCTTCCTCAGATGAGGGGTTAGTGGCCACCGTAGCAGTTGAAGCAATTGCAAGTACAGAAGCATTTGAACATTCAGCTGAAGAATTAGCATTATCACGTTCAAGGCATTTTAAGCATGGTGCAACAAATTCTTCCTGAGCGGTACTGATCTGTTGAGCAAGGAGTGAATCGTTTTCCTTTTGAAGATCATCATGAGACGCTCTCAGCTTCTCGAGATCTTGCTTCCTTTGAAGAAATTCATAGGACAGCTTCTCATGTACAGCTGAGAGGGACACATGACGACTTTCAAGTTCGTCATATTAAGACTTAAGCCTTCTGAGATCCTCAGATAGGGCTTGACTACGATCCATTTCCTCGTCCAACAGGTCATCGCTTTTGTCTGGCAGTTTTTGAATCTTTTCCCAGGCATGTTGTTGCTCAGTAGCAATTCTAGCAAGTTTCTTATAGCTTGGTTTAGCTTCACACTCAGAGTCATCATCACTGGAAGTTTCATAGTAAGCTTCAGATGAGGTTACCTTTGCACCTCGTGCCATGAGACACACTGCAGACGAAGTAGAGGCATCATCAGGTTCCCGGGATCTGAGGGAATTCGCAAATTCCACAAGCCAGGGATCATCACGTCTATATGCCCCTTCATTGACGTCGGAGATCCTGTCCCAGATAAGCTTCGCATTGTTCAGATGGGAGATGCGAGTGAACTCATCCTTTGTCAGACGAGAACAAATGATGTATTTGGCATGAGCATCGAGTTGAGTGTATCTGCGAATGTCCTCAGCATTCGCCCTCTTGCAAAGATCGGTCAATCCCAGTTCAGTGACAGTCCATAATTCGCTGTTTGTGGCAAGGAGACGCTTTCGCATCATGACCTTCCAGTAGGGATAGCCTGTGCCATCGAAGATGGGGCACGCAGCGGAGACCTTGATTATACCTGCGGTCGACATAACTAAAACTCCAGGTGGTTAAACCAAAATCACACAGAACAAGGGAGCACCTTGCTCTGATACCAATTGAAAGCGTAGGTTATCTCCCAGAGGGGCGTGAATGGGAGATTATTAGAAATTCGTCAAACTCTGAAGAATTTGACGAAGAACAGAGTGAAGAAATAGAAACGCAAAGGAAACTAATTCATCACAGAAGCAGAGTACATGCGAACAGGATACATAAGAGTGCAGAACATGCAATCATACAGGCATGAAGAATACGAACTGAGGAAATAAAAGATAACATGATCAAATACTTCAGTTCAAATTCGTCAGAGGACAGATCACAAATTCTTCACCAGCGGAATAAAGTAAGAGAGGGTGAGGAATTTGAAACCAGGTTGGATCGGTGAAGACAATGGAATTTGGTAGACCAGTTCCAGTTGCTGCATCAATTGTACGTCTGGTTGAGGCGGCTGAGTCGCAACTCAGAGAACACTTAGTCCTCACCGTATTCCTCTTGAGCTAAGGTCACTTAGACCTCGCCCAATCACTCGTGGTAAGTCTTCAAGGTAGACTTCTAAAACCTTCACAGACTTGTTCACCGGCACGCCACAATTACTCTTGGGTGCTCAGAACATGACGCCTAACCGTCTGGAGGAATGACAGTCCTCAAAGGTAACAAGCGTCGGATCACACAGATCAATCTCTTCAGTGATGCTCAATCACTTAGGCTCTGGTTGGGTTTTTCCTCACTTGGGTTTTTCCTCACTTGGGTTCACTCAAAGTCGTCAGAGGATGGGTTGCTCTCAAATGACAAGTGTCAAGTTCTCTCGGAGCAGCCAACCAACAAGTGGTTGGGGGTGGCTATTTATAGCCAGAGGGCAACCCGACATGAATTGTCATAAATGCCCTTGTCTGATTCGACCATTGTTAGGATAAGGATCCCCTCGACAGCTGGCACGCGGCGCAACAACGGTCGGAAAGTTGTACTCTCAAATTCGTCAGGGCATTCAATTTCCTCATGATAGGCAACTCGCACTGGCAAACTCCTAACTCCTCAGCCTGACCAAATTCCTCAGTGACCAGATGAACTTCGTCACTGTCGCTAGCAAATGCGTCAGCTGTACTGGAGATTTCCAAAGGCCTCACTCAAAGTGGCTTGTGTATGGGTTTCAGTAAGTTTGAGCATCACTTTGGAAATGTGAAATATGTTTCACCTAGACCCCCTTTAACAGTACGGTTTTTCCTATGACTCAAATAAGAAGAAAAGAAACTACGAAAACCAAAGTCTTCAAGCTTCAAAGTCTTCACATCAATTTCTTCAAAGGTCGTACCAATTTCATCATCAAATTCTTCACTTGAAGAAATATATTTTTAGGGGTCGTCTTCCATGTGTTAAACCAAATCTTCAGGGACTCTGTCTCCTATGTATACTCACAAACACATTAGTTCTTCAACCTATTTGTCTTCAATACTCCAAAACCACTAAGGGGGCACTTGATGCACTTACAAGTACCACCCTTCCCCTTGGCTTTCCTATAAATAGAGGTGGAGAGGAGCTCTCCACACTCACTCCAACTCTCATACACATGCCATGCATTATCTGGCTTTCTTTCTCCCTCCCACGAAATAGTTTCGTAGAGCCGAAAGGCTGTCTGGGTTCCGGTGGGCACTAGTTCTGGACGGGGAAGCCCTACCGGATAGCTGACACCGTATGTGTGCAATCCCGTAGAGAGGTCGTAGGTTCGATCTTTTGCCCGAGGGGCTGTTCGAGGGTCCTCCCGAAGGGCTGTTCGAGTTACCGTTCGAGCTTCGAGGGTCCTCCCGAAGGGCTGTCCGCGACATCGTCCGGGGGACTGTCCAACCGCCTCCCGAAGGGCTGTCCGGCGAGTTAGAACATCCTCGCGGTTGGGATGTTGTAAATCCTAGCTGCGGGGATCTGCACCGACGATCTACATCGACACTACTTCTGCTGCGCTATGAGTCGGTAATGATCAGATCAAACCCTGTATGCAGTCTCCATAGTGGTCCTGGGCGTGTTCGCTGTACCGAATTTTTTTGTTTTCTGTCGCGTTCCCCTACACTGTCATGTAAAACAGCTCGACGTCAACATTAAAAAAAATTGAGCATTTTCAAAGTAAATTTGATTCCCTCGCAACTTCTTGAAGTTTACCTTGAGACAGCTTGATCTGCTTCTGCATCAGATCGAGGTCCTCCTCGGACCTCTTGAGTTTCCGGTTCATCTCCGCTATCTCCTCGAAGGCGGAGTTTGGAGCCGAGGTCAATACCTGCAAGCATATACTCATGCCTTAGCCCCCGTTTTCGACTTCAATCCCCTGGCCAGTCCTTTTTTGAAGGCCAGCCAGAGTCTTGGGGGCTACCGGATCAGAGCCTAATGTTCTTAAGCTTCGACCCCAAAGCAAGTTTCCCAAAACTAGCTTTGGGCTCGGGGGCTACTGGCTGGCTATGCTCTTACAAGTGCTACGCTATGATATAAGCAAAAAGTTTTCGGACAAAAGCCCGCTTTCACAAGCAATTCTAAGCATGGAGGTTATTCATAATACAAATACAAAGAAGCATACCTCGAAGCTCTTGACAAGGCCCTTCAAGACCTCATGCATTCCGGCCTCAGCGGACTGGAAGCCATGCAGCGCCGTGCCAATCATGGCACGGTGCTCCTCTGCTATGGAGGAGCCCGTCAAGGCTACCTCCATCTCCTCGGCCCACCCCGCGGCAGCCCGCCCTGGGGCGGGAGGCAGGGTGGTACAACCTCTGAACCCACCACCGAGGTGCTGGGAACAAGGGTCTCCGGCTGTGGCATTGGCACCGGAGATTGTTCAGGCTGGGCCGATGTCTGACCCGGCCCTTCCTTGGGGACCACAAGGACTGCCTCCCCTTGGCCCTGTGTGGCCGAGGTGTCCACCCCGGCCATGATGACCGGAACCTCGGCCCCCGTTGTGTTGACTGGGGGGCCGGACCGGATGATACTTCCCCCAGCCCCTCGAGAGCTGGAGGAGTCCTGGCGGGCTTGGGAGTCCCGCTGTCCGACGGAGGCAGCCCGCTCGAAGTGTCGCCACTGAGGCGTACCTTGGGCTGGCTGGTAAAATGCCTTTATAAGTCTCATTTGATGAACAGGCTTTCGAAGTCCAAATTTGGTGATAATAACGTACCTCCGGGGTGCCGGCTTCTTCCTCCCCAGCTCGAGGAGGTCCTCATCCGACTCGTCGGAGAAGTTGGCCTTCTCCGGCAGGGCAGGATCGGCGGAGGCCTTACGCGACCTCTTCAGGCCTTTCGTCCTTGCTTCCTCCTCGGCGCCCTCAGACGCCGCCCTCTTCCCCTTGAGGGAAGGGTTTCCTTCCCCTGTGTCCTCCTTCACTTCATCCTCGTGGGTGGAGGAGGCATGGGTCTCCTCGGACCGGGTGACCGAAGTCTCCCGTGCTCGGAGGCCCGCCCTACCCCTCGGAGGTTTTGACTCCTTGGGGATCACCACGTGCGGCTCCACGGTTAAGAGGGCCGTGAGTTGGGGAGTCCTCTCCCCCTCGGGCAGCGGCGCTGGGCACAGCATTCGTTGTGCCTTGGAGATCCACTTCTGCAAATATACAATTGACTGGTCAGCCGAAGTCTATGAGGTTCAAAGAAACATGGAGTGTAGAGCTGTGTATTGAAAATTACCTCAGGGGCGTCGTGGGCGGCTTCGAAGCCGAGGTCCCTCCCGGCCGGGGGAAACCCGTCCTTGGACAGCTTGAATAGTAGCATCCACATCCCGGCCGGTGTGGAGCGGAAGAAGTGGTGGATAGGCACCACATCTTCGGGCTTATACGCCCACATTGGGGTGGCCCGAGATTGGAGTGGAAGGACACGGCGGTGGAGCATGATGTTTACCATGTCCGCCAGCTTGAGATCCTTCTTGTCTGTCCAGAACTCGATCTTCTGGAGCAGCACCTTCACCTCCGCCGGGTTCCCCCGGTCCACGCCCTTCCTCCACCAGGACACAAGCTTCTTCGGAGGTCCAGCCGAGAACGCTGGAACCTCGGCCTGGCCAGCAGCGAGTGGCTCGGTGATATAAAACCACTCGCGCTGCCATTCCTTGATGGTCTCAATGAAGGTGCCTTTGAACCAGCCCACCTTCTGATTCTTGCTAATCATCGCGCCCCCGCACTCTGCGAGCTCGGAGCCGCTGGATCTCGGCTTGATGCCGAAGATCTTTAGCCACAATCCAAAGTGCGGCTCGATGCGGAGGAAGGCCTCGCAGACAGTGATGAAGGAGGCGAGGTGAAGAATGGAGTTCAGGGCCACTGGTGGAAATCTAGCCCATAAAAGAACATGATCCCGCGCACAAAAGGGTGCAGCGGGAACCCCAGACCTCTGATGAGGTGGGGGATGAAGACAACCCTCTCCCCAGGATGGGGAGCGGGTATTCGCTAGTGTGGATCCGGCACGCGAGTGCTGACCTCAGTGGGGATGTACCCCGCGCTGCGCAGCTCCAAGATGGTGCCCTCCGTAATGGAGGAGCTGGCCCAGTGTCCCTTGAGAGTGTTCTCCGCCATTGCGGGGGGTGGAGGTGGAGTAGCGCTGAGGGAGCAAGATGAGTTCAGGATTGGATCTGAGCACTGGAGCTCGAGAGGCAACAGGCAGGAAGGAAGGGGAGCGTACTTTTCCCGTCGCTATCCCTTTCCTCTTATAGAGGCTGGTAAAAAAGGCCAAGAGTTCCTCCGGCCGCGCCGTTGAAATCGCCATTACCCGTAAAAAGTGTCATTATGCGTATAGGGAGAAACAAAATCTTAATGATATCCCTTAGAAAACGGGCACGATCTCTGTTTTGATGGGACGTGCCAATAAGAGGATTGCCTCGGGCCGCGATTCGAGTGAGCAGTAACTGCCCGCCCGGTCGTGGGTAGTGCTGCTTTGATAAAGTTGTCAGACTAGAAGCACTATTCACACCTACGCGGCAGGCCTTCAAGGCTAAGTAACCCCACGTCTTCGGACGTGGAGGGGGTTTGGTTGGGTCCTGTTCAAGGGATGCCACTCCTTCGAGGAGTGGTCCATGGCGGCTTCAAATGAAGAAAAGTATCAACAGAAAAGGGAGAACTCGTCTGTCGAGCCAAGGACTTCGGATCCGAAGTCGTTAAAATCGAAGAGGTTGTCCTCGGCATAGAAGACCAGTTCGGGGGCTACTGACGGTGTACTGGACTAGGGGGTGCCAACCTAGTCGGTCCATAGTCCTCGGGCTGAGCCTGTAGGCCCTCATTTCTCATTCAGATGAACTCCGGAAGCCACACACCTGGACGTGATCAAGACCGCACCTACCGAAGACTTGGCGTATACTCCAAGACATCTCCTACCGCCTCCATACGCATCCCTGGATACCGACTATGTAACCCTAGATGCCCTACCTGGCATGTATATAAGCCAGAGGGTTTAGCCCGTAGAGGGAACCCAATCACAATTACCCTTCACCTAGCCCTAGGGTTAGATCTCTCCTTACGATCTCGAGGTAGATCAAGCTTGTACTCGATACATCATCATTAATACAATCAAAGCAGGACATAGGGTATTACCTCTTCGAGAGGGCCCGAACCTGGGTAAACACTGTCTCCTTCGTCCTTGTTACCACCGATCCGAGATCCACAGCTCGGGACCCCCTACCCCGAGGTCTGCCGGTTTTACCACCGACAAGAGGGATGACTCTCATGTGGAAAGTGGACATGGAAGTGAGGACCGACTTAGCGAGCGTCACTCTAACCGCTCTGATGATGTTCTTGCCCTTCCAGCCTGGGAGCTTCCCACCAATATTGTCGATGAGAGGTTGCAGGTGGACCTTATGAAGTGGCCAAAAGTGAAGCGGGAGGCCCAGATATTGGCCCGGGAAGGAGGCAATATTTTCCGGGAACACAGTGAGGAGGTCATGTAGGTCAATGCCCTAACAGCGGATTGGGAAAACCTCGGTCTTCAAGAGGTTAGCGACCAAGCCAGAAGCATTTCAGAAGCTGTCGAGGATAGATTTGATTCCAGTGAGCGCAACCTTGCTGGGGTTGGCGAAGATGCCGGCATCGTCCGCATAGAACGAGATTCTACAGCGTGCAGCCCTTGCCCTGACCGGTAGAAGGACACCCGAGGTGGCCAATATGAAGAGCATAGATGATAATGTGTCCCCTTGACGAAGGCCACATCTGTGGGCGAGAGGGGTGCCCGGGCTGCCGTTGAGGAGGACACGTGACGTTGCTGTATTGAGGGCCAAGCAGATCTGATCATGCCACTGTTGTCCAAAGCTAATATGCTCCATAACCTCCAGGAGGTAGGCCCAGTTGATCGAGTCAAAACCTTCGAGATATCGAGCTTGGGGAACAGAATCGGAGTCTTGTACTGGGGAAGTTCCTTGATGAGGTTATGCACAAATAGGAAGTTATCATGGATGCATCTCTTCTTTATGAAAGCGCTCTGATTTTTGGAGATGATGCCATCAAGGGTGGGGGCAAGCCTATTTTCCACACATTTATATAGTCGAGTGGAGAGATATTGATCTACTCATCTCTGCCCGTCGAAATAGAAAAATAACACAAAAGTCGTGTGAAACAATGAGGTGAATCTAGTGGTCAAGGTTAATTTCAAACGGTCGACCGTGTGTGAACACTACAAAATCTGCTCTATTCAGTGAAAAAAACCTTGGTGACGAACCAAAAAAGTCGCCTAAAATCATTTTCTGTGACGGCCAACCATCACCAGCTTTTTTCCTCCCAGGGTAGCCCCCTTGGGTGCGTTGGTGACGTTTTGTCCTTGTTTTAGGTGACGCATTTGGCCATCACTGCGTATGTCCATATTCTATGACGATTTGTGGCATCACAGAAAATGATCGGCGGTTTGGTAAAGGATAAAAAAATGTTCGGTGGGCTTGAAAACAAAGTTTTGAGTTTTATCTAATGGACATTAGTTGAGATGCTCATAATGAAATCCATTAATTTTTTCCATGCATGCTATTATTTTACTAAACAATGATATGAAATATTAGTTCTCAAATAAAGCATGAACAGGAAAATATGATCACATAGAGTAATATAGCATTAACAGTTCAGACATGGAACAAACATTTGGTACATCAACAACGTCATTCCCAAAAGTATCACACATCACGAGTAGGACTGTAGGAGTGTTCGAGCTTGAGCGATACTTTCTCCTTCACGATGCCAAAAATTATATATATAATTCCGATCACGATGAACCAAATGCACAGGATAAAATTTCTAGTGAAATTCCAGCTTCAACCGGTTCCAATCCCATGTTCTAGTATCATCACATAGCCTATACCATGTCAATGCCTTTCCCTCCAAAGATAAAGGGAATACCTTCCTCTTAAATCCATCTTCGGATAAACCTTCAAGCTTAAACAATCCACAAATTTCATCTATATATATCAAGTGCATATCAGGATGTACCTTTCCATCTCCTGCATAAGGATTAGCTAGCAGTTTCTCTGTCATACCCGAAGGAATTTCATAATAAATATTTTCAGTAGGTTCAGTAGGTTGAGGGGCAACTCTCAATGCTTCCGGTCGAGGTGAAGATACCCTGAACAAACCCCTCAAAGGATTACAATCCATAGTGACAAGTGACAGTAAATTTCAGCACGTAATATAAATGTGTCCTTATCAAATTCCACTCACCAAAGGCGCTTCACTCCCCGGCAACGGCGCCATAAAAGAGTCTTGATGACCCACAAGTATAGGGGATAAATCATAGTCCTTTCGATAAGTAAGAGTGTAGAACCCAACGAGGAGCAGAAGGAAATGACAAGCGGTTTTCAGCAAGGTATTCTCTGCAAGTACTGAAAGTAGCGGTAATAGATAGTTTTGATAGCAAGATAATTCGTAACAAGTAACAAGTAACAAGTATAATAAAGTGCAGCAAGGTGGCCCAATCCTTTTTGTAGCAAAGGACAAGCCGGAACGATCTATTATATAAAGCAAAGCATTCTCAAGGACACATGGGAATTCTCATCTAGTCACTTTCATCATGTTTAGTTGATTCGCGTTCGCTACTTTGATAATTTGGTATGTGGGTGGACCGGTGCTTGGGTGCTGTTCTTACTTGAACAAGCCTCCCACTTATGATTACCCCTTCTCGCAAGCATCCGCAACTACGAAAGAAGAATTAAGATAAATCTAACCATAGCATGAAACATATGGATCCAAATCAGCCCCTTACGGAATAGCTCATAAACTAGGGTTTAAGCTTCTGTCACTCTAGCAACCCATCATCTAATTACTACTCCACAATGCCTTCCCTTAGGCCCAAAGATGGTGAAGTGTCATGTAGTCGACATTCACACGACACCACTAAAGGAAGCAACAATATACATATCATCAAAATATTGAACGAATACCAAATTCACATGATTACTTATGACAACTCTTCTCCCATGTCCTCGAGAACAGAAGTAACTACTCACAAATCATATTCATGTTTAAGATCAAAGGGGTATTGAATATCATTAAGGACCTGAATATATAATCTTCCACCAAATAAACCAACTAGCATCAACTACAAGATGTAATCAACACTACTAGCAACCCACAGGTACCAATATGAGGTTTTGGGACAAAGATTGAATACAAGAGATGAACTAGGGTTTGAGATGAGATGGTGCTGGTGAAGATGTTGATGAAGATTGGTCCTCCCATGATGAGAGGATCGTTGGTAATGTCGATGGCTTCGATTTCCCCCTCCCGGAGGGAGGTATCCCCGGCGGAATCGCTCCGCCAGAGAGCAAAATTGCTCCTGCCCAGGTTCCGCCTCGAGACGGCGGCGCTTCATCCCGAAAGTCTTATTATGATTTTTTTTTCTAGGGCAAATGGCTTCATATAGGAGAAGATGGGCCTGGAGGCCTGCCAAGGGCGCCACAAGCTCGGGGGGGCGCGCCCCCTAGGCTTGTCGCTTCCTGGTGGGTCCCCCTCTGATATTTCTTCAGCCAATATTTTTTATATATTCCAAAACAATTCTTCGTAAATTTTCAGGCCATTTGGAGGTGTGCAGACTAGCTATCTCTATTTCACCCCTTTCCGGTCCAGAATTCCAGCTGCCGGCAATCTCCCTCTTCATGTGAAACTTGCAAAATAAGAAACAAAAGGCATAAGAATTGTATCATAAAGTGAAATAATGACCCAAAACATAATAAATAATGGTAGGAAAACATGATGCAAAATGGACGTATCAAGTTCCATGTTGTCTATTATCTCTTGTGTTTCTTATGACATAGCATAGTAAGCTGAGCAGATATACATAAAAAAGATTGAGAACATGTGCAGATATTCATATTTAAGATTATTAAGAACAGGCCAGTAAATGCAAGTCTACGTAAGCAAGGTATGTATGTTTGAGAACACTTACAGGGATGAATGATTGGAACATTGTCCAAATCCACATCGATTTGAGGTCCATGTGTGCTAATATCGAAGTACAACAACATACCAACTTGGAATTTGTATACTTTGGCAAATTCTCTCCAAGTTGGTCCAGTGAAAAATGTTTTCCCTTTATAATTTACGAGAGAACAATAGAAAAGGAATGCATGCTTTGTTTCAAGTCGAGGCTTAGTACAGGAATTTTGAAATGAAAAATGACCAGCTTCTTCAGGACTTGTTTTCTTGCAAAGCACGGGATGAACTGTCATAAATGGAAGGATTACAATAGTTACGCTTACAAGTCATAAATAACTACATATACCAATTGTCTATTAATTCACAGTGGCTTATGTCAGCATGTTCACAAATTTAACAATGGCTTGCTCTTTTTACATACTTGCACAAAACAACAAGATGAATGTGCAAGAGATCAATATGCCTATTCAAGCATTAACAAAAATGTGCACTATGTGGCATAAACTTCACAAAGCTGTAATGTTCTATTTTTAGCATATGTCCTTTATACATGCATAGCTTAGGATTTTTCAGAAAGTAATGTGAATGATCTAAAATATGACCAGTACTCCTTTGTAATTATGAAGCAATCATCAAAACTAGTTGCATGTATGTTTACATATCAATTGGACTGTTTGCCAGTTGCATGCAGGTCGGCCATGGTCATGACTTGAACAATGACCTAACTCATAGACTACTAGTACAGTTTCATCAAGTAGCTAAGAGCATTTCAGGCACACAATGATTGATAGAACAACCAATGTAAAAAACATACCGCCCTGTCTTCAAATCCAACTGGAAGGCTTATGAAGAAGTGATTGGCATGCATTACGTGGCCATTGTTGCACAAACCCTTGATGTCCAAACACTTTGGGCACTGCGAATCCAAACCATCGATTCAGTACATAGATAGCATTCGCACTTGATTTAAACCGGAATCGAAGACATGGAAGAAGGATTTACCTGCATTTTGTCTTGATGATTCGCGTCAGTAAATTTAACGGTCTACTTGTCACGGACATAATGCCTATGTACTGATCATGCCATGAATAACATCATAACTATGCGCTTTTCTATCAATTTCCCAACAGTAATTTGTGTACCCACCGTTTGCTATGTTCATGAGAAAGATGCCTCTAGTGAAAGCTATGGCCCCCGGGTCCATGCTCATCATATTACTAAAACCCTAAAAATCTTGCTGCAATTTATTTAGTTTTTCAATTTATATATCTACCACTATCAGAATTAATCCTTGCAATTAACGAGTACAAGGGGATTGACAACCCTTTTGCATGCGTTGGGTGCAAGTATTTGTTTGTGTGTGTGCAGGTACTGTCGACAATTGTTTGCATGAATCTCCTATTGGTTCGATAAACCTTGGTTATTAACTGAGGGAAATATTGTCTACTACTATACTACATCACCCTTCCTCTTCGGGGAAATCCCAACGCCTATCACAAATAGCACTTAGCAGTTAAATAAGAAAAGTGTTGAAATATGAAACATTATATAATATCAATAATTTAAACTTGAAAACAATATATAATACTATGTGTTCCTACAATACCTGTTGACTTATTGGCCCATTCATGTAGACATTTAGAGCATCTTCTTTCAGTGCAACACATGCAAGAGTTCTTTAACATTGAGAATACTTTATCTTGAAATTCAATATCTTGTCTCACTATCTGATCCCTCTTCATATTCTACTCACGGATTCTTTTAGCGTGCCTCAGCCTGAATTCTTGGGTTATAGAATGTCTCACCCTGAAACATGATATAGGTTATAAAATAAACAAACTATAAGTAGAACTTCTAAACTATAAAAATGAACATTTACCATTTCTAGATAAGTATCTCTTATCTGATCATTGAACTTGACATTCGAAATACGCAGTGGAATCGTCATATCTAAGCACTGCGCAACATTCTTAAACACTTCACAATTTCTAATACTTCCATTTGTATTAAATGAATCCTCCGACCTGATACACCCTTCTTTCGGTACAAACATTGTTGTTTAAAACTTTTCACCTTCAAAGTCAAATTTAGTGTCAATCACTAAACACAATTGTTTTTACTAAAATTATAATCACGATAATATTTTTGAGGTCCAGTCAGTATAATTGCACATCAGATTTGCTTTAATATTAATACTTATGATCTTTAATCTATGAATAAATCAAATTTACAAAATACTTAAGTTTCATTAAAAAAATCGCAATTCAGTTATATAGCATTCAATTTCTGACCGAGTAGCATAAATGAACTCTTTATACATAAATAAAGGTACTCCGACTGTTTTTACACTGTAATATTCCGGATCATAATCTTGCATTATACTAATCGTCAACATCTCCAACAGGGCCATAACAGCAACAATCAAGCAATATTAGTGTGGACAACAAAAGACGAGTATAAGAACACAAAGTTAAAAACATAAACATGATCAAAAAGATTCAAGTAGTATTACAATTATTATGCTAACGAGTACAAATAGTTGCACATCACAATGCTTTTGACATGACTAATAATAAAGCTAAACTAATGATAAATTGATAAGAGAAGTACTACGTTTAGTTTATGTTTCATTACAAGTAACTTGCTTTTAAATCTTCATAAAATCAAGTTTCAAATTCTTTAACTTATCCGAACACCTTTTACGCACATATATCTACTGCCATTGTTTTCAGTTGCGTCGTAAGATTCCAGTTCATACAATTTCATATTAAAAAGATTCGATATGTCGAACAGAAAAGTTGTTCCAGGATTAGTGCGTACAACAAAGAAAAGGAAGCAAGGCAAATATCAAACATGAGATTCCACAACTATATGACACATTAAAGGCCGGTACTTGAAGAAACGGGATCGTAACCAAATACATAAGAACATGAAACCTTTAGGCTGAATCTGTACCTTCTTGCAACAAATATACTGTTCGGGTGTTGATATTTTCGAAGGCCTTCAATCTGTAAGGTCGGAAGATAATCTATTTGCTTTGCTGACTGAAATGATGCTTAAAGGTGGATGTTCTTTTTTCGACGGACATGAAGATAAGAACAATCACGAACCAAGAAGAACAGTAGAACAATGGGATGACGAATTGTTTTTGCTTATCCGTTCTATAAGTGTACGTTCCTTCCCGTTTTTTACTGTTAAGGGACCCCACGGAACAGGTATCAGACCCGCACACCATCAAGTATATCGGCATGATATACGAATGCATTACACATAGAAATGAAAATCGAACTCTGTCTATATGTAACCCAGTTCGCGAATCTTGGCACAAATCAACGGCACGGGATCCGCGTGCCCCTGGACGTGCGTGATATAAATCCTCTCCCCAATATCTTCACGCCTTCGTGCACAGATCGTACATGCTCCACTAGAACCAATGTGGCAATTAGTGAGAACAACTTTCACAGGAATCAATCCATGTAACACCTTCCAGCTTTTTTTTTATTTTAGCAAGGATTTTCAACTACCATAAAATCGACCAGACCGGATTGGGCCTAGAATATCCTTGCATCATCGGGTGTACAGTTCTTGCCCCATACTGAATCGGACTTCTAACTTGATCTTTATTATCTAATGAGATGCAAAAGAAAAAAAATCAAATGATTAACAATAGGTACGAAGAGTTGTATTGGGTTACAAGACAAAAGTAAGGTGGGCATATAAACAGATCACGAAACTCAAGGACGTTAGTTATACGTGTTTGGTTGCTTGCATCAAGCCCAACCAGGCCCGCGCGGGAAGAAAACGGGATGTTTTGGTTGCCTGGCCTGCATCAGATTCTTGGCCCGCACCAACCTTAAAGCACTCTTCTGACAGGCATACTAGGAACGGCCGAATCGGCCGTTTCCAGCGAGCCAGGCTCCAGCGATGCAGGGGAGGGGGACGCGACATTGACCTCCTGCGTCCACGAAGATGACGCGAGCTCGCACGTGCCTCCGAAAAAGCGGTTGGAGGATTTGGCGTCACCGCTCGCCGAATTGGTCGCCCTATATAGCCTGGCTCACCTCATCGCCAAAACTCTCGCCACCATCCCCCCCCCCCCTCTCGAGCTATCTCTCCAACGCAGATAAAGAACGATGGCCAGGTAAGCGGCGCTCCTACTCCGGCCATCGGTTGAAGGCGGCGGCGATTCGACTCCTCCTCTTCTCCGATGTGTACCGCGCCTCCTTCGATCTGCTCCGATGACTTCTATGGATTCAATCACCCCCTTCTCTCTACTTGTTCTAGCTAGATCCGTGAGCATGTGGTAGGGTTAGATCTGTGACCATGTAGTAGCATTGTACACTGCCGATCTGTGTGAGTGTGATGTTCTGGTAGCTAGTGGTGTTGGATTTGAAGCATGCTAGGAGTTGTTTCCATGTCGGCAAGGATTGATAGCTAGTGGTGATGGATGGATTGGTAGTATGCTTGATGTGTAGTATGCTAGCATGCAAGTATGTGTGCTAGTTTGTTCAAATCGTTGCTATGATTTGAGCTGCTGTATTGAACTAGATCATCCGTCAGTACATGTGGTAGTGCTCGTTCATACTGTCCATGTGTAGTGTGCTCCACTCTTGCTGATGCTTACACTTGTAGGACATGAGCACGCAAGAGTTTAGTCAGGCCCTTTCGTGTCCCAGAGCCAGTTCGGGGCGTCCTATGTCGAGGACTCCCGGCCTCCCATCGACCAGATGCCTCCTGATTCAGATGTTTTCGAGGGCCACCTACGGTTGCACCATTTGTAGCTTCATCATTTGTGCTGGCTCAGCCCAATGATGCAGCTCATGTTGCTGCTCAAAAGGTAGCCGCAGAGGATAAGAAGGAGGGCAGGGGAACTTCATGAAATGACAGCCGTACCACCAGATGCAGCAGATCTTCTCCTTCGGGTTGGCAACCGGCAAGCATGCCTTGGGCTCCGGTCAGCCGTTGGGTTCTCCTATGCCCGAGTATCCAGACACCCATGAGTCAGAGACCATCATCCTTGAAGGTCGTGACATGGATGGTGATCACGTTCATGTGCTTGATAGGAAGAGGAAGAGGGGAGCCTTGATGGAGGACGAGCTGACCGTCTTCACCAGCATGACTCAGGTCATCAAGGAGGTCGCAAGGGCCATCAGGGAGAGCAAGTTGGTCGACGTCCACCCTGACCTCTACAGCGCCGTCAAGGACTAAGATGGCTTCAGCCCAGAGGCTCTAATGGCCGCTCTGAGCCACCTGCTGGACAACAGAGCCCAGAGTGTTGGGATTGTTGCCATTGGAGACGCCCACAGGGACCTGGCTCGGCAAGCACTACTGTAGTGCTGCTTCTGGTAGTTGTGACGGCGTGCATGATCCTTGAGGCGATGACGATGGCGATGCGATGACGATGAAGATGTACATTTTGTGGTAGCTAGATCTTGATAAACTCTTGATGTTGGCCTGTATATTTTGATGAGGTGGTATAGTAACCCCTCACGCGATGGCGAACTAGCGATGGTAGGATAACACCCTCTTTTGTATGTGGTGGTAGGATGAAACCATAGTAGTGGTAGGATGAACTTGCTATGCCATATGATCATGCATGCTTTATTTATGTTTCGTATGTCTAGTGTGCTCAATTGTTTGCTGCTTGAATTGTTGCTCTTCTGCCATGCTAGGACAAGTGGTATGTGGTGTTCCGAGGGAGGGCTACAGGGGTTTACAGTTCATAGGAAGCATGCAATGAACAAGTGTCAGGTTACAAGAACAACTGCCATATAGGGTTTAAGAGTAGGCAGGCGGCAGAGGATGCTTACTCCAAGGCCGTGCTCAAGCAAGCATGCAGTGTTGAAGTTGGCAAGTCGGATCGACAGTTTGGGCTGAAGAACTTTATCATCATCGTCCAGTGCGTCGTCATAGTCCTGCTATTTTATTGGTGTCCTAGGTATGATCGTGTGCAAGGTGTAGCTGGTAAGCTCAGCACGTAGGGTACAAGGTAAGTACACCTCTCTGCTTGTATGCAGCTAAACAACGTGCACTAGTATGAGCTCAGCCAATGCGAGCAACCAAACACAGTGTGTAGAGTCGTTGCTACGATGCAGGGGAAAGGGGATGCAGGCAACCAATCAACATGCAGATATTGGTCATTCCCGCAAAAAAAACATGCATATATTGGTCTTTTACGTGCATTAGCTGAACCAGGCTCACTTGAGACAAGTATGTAGTGGCAAAAAAACGATGCGAGCAACCAAACGCGTCATTATATGCTCTATTGTACGCTGATCTCATTATATATGCCGAGGAGGTAGTGTATATAGGCGAGAGAGGCGTTTTGGAGGCCGAGCTCCATGGAGGCCTTTATTTTTGAAAAATTCAAATTCAAACTTTTATGGTTCAAAAAATTCTGAAAAAAAATATGTGTGTATGTAAGGATGTAACCCACATGTGTGTAAAAATTCATGATGAAATACCTTGAGTTGCGACATGTACAAAAAAGACAAATTCATGGCCTGGGAGGATGAATAGTATCATGTGTTAAATAGCCCCAGATTTGTCTTTTTTGCACAACCCTCATTTCAATGTATTTTGAACTAAAAATTTACAGACATGTGTGTTATGCCTTCATGTATATCTGTATTTTTTTCAGAATTTTTTGAAATGTAAAAAAATGAATTACGATGAAATTTCAAATTTGAATTTGGAGGCCTCACTGGAGGCCGAGCTCCAAAAGGGATTTCCGCTCAAAATTGAATAAAAAGATTCTTTCCCAAAACAAAACTAAGAAAAAGGTGAAACACGTGCCGCGACACGTGAGCTATAGTGGACGCGCAATATAGCCCAATAGACACGGCGTGCGTAATTTTAGGGCAGCCTAGCTGCCCGCAGCCCCACTGGTCCGTACGTTCTCAATTATAGCTACCAGAAGGTCCATTGACCCTCGCTTCCAAATGATTTATTACGTATAGGGTAGTATCATTCAGTGCATCTAGCTCGCTCGCTAGCCGGATCGATCACTTCCATAGTTCCATACTACGTACTTCCGTCCATGCAGCACGGAGTACACTCGAAGACTCTACTCAACCAAGGCTGCTAGTAGCTCAAGCTGCACCTTTATGTTCCTCCGGCCTACTCTTTAATTAAGTAGTTTTTGCTTAGACTAAAACACTGACATACTAATTCCAATGATTGATCCATGACTTATAGTCAGGTCTTATCGCAGCTACCGAGTTTTTTTTTTCTACTGGAGAGCGGCGTTTCGGTGTCCAGATGCATCTCTCTAGCTCGTGACGGTAAATTAAAAATTAGCAAAAAATGTCAAAGATGCTCAACTCTTGAAGGTGCTTGTAAAATTGACGAGAAAGACTTCGAAGGACCTCGGCTCCAACCTATTTAATTTTTACCGAGCTCACCTAGCACGAAAATTTACATGCACAAAGAAGAATTGTACTATAGCAGAATTTACTGTTCAACTGTGAGCAGATGAGGTCTGGATCAGCTATGGATTTTCCTTACCGTTACTGCTATTCTGCTATAGTACAGCCAAGCAAAGAACTGAGGGCATCTCCAACGGCAACCTGTAAATTTCCTCCCGCATCCCAGTCCGCCGACACGGATGTGGGAGGACGACATCCAACACTAGCCGCATACATTTCAAACTCTTTTTCAACAAACCGGATGTAATTCATGCAAACACGGTCGGATTTCATACAAACAAGACGGATTTCGTACAAACACGGCGAATTTTCATAGATTTCAAACATTTAAAAAAGAAAAAAAGACCCGACCCTAAACCTATCCTACACGGCGGCGACGCCCGGCGTCCGAGCTCGTGTCGTCCTCCATCCGCCGTCTTCATGACCACCGGCGATAAGACCCGTGAGGTGAAGGTGCGGTCTCCGGCGAGGAAGAGTAGAACACGGGAGACGGACCGGCCCACATGGGACACCAGGCCCTGCCGCCTCCCGTGCCCTACTCATCCTCGGAGGAGTCCGCGACCTGTCCGTCGCGGGTGGACGTGAGGTCCACGATGGAAATGGTGGCTCCCGCGTTGTCGTCGTCCCACCGGGCCGCCTGATGGTTTGTCGGCGGCGCGTAGGAGGCGAAGCTGGCGTTGTTCTCCTCCGCGATTGCCTGGAGCTGCGCCTCGGCGGCGGCCGCTTCCTGGCGAGCGGCGGCTTGAGCGCGGAGGGCATCGTAGATGGCACGATGTTCCGCAACGAAGTTGGGGTTCTCCATGGCCGCCACGGCCTCCTCACTCGCGCGCTCACCGTAGATCTGGCCCTCCGCCAGCCGGTGTTGCTCCAGGAGGAACATGTTGTACCGCTGTTCTTCCTGCAACTGCCGGAATGCCAACAAAGGCGCCGGCGCAGGCTGCACCTCCGCCATGACGGCGTTGTACTGCGCCTGCACCTGCTCCATGGTGATGTCGGCGTGCACAGGAGCGGGAGCCGGGGCGGTGTCGTCGGAGCCCGTCTCCATCGTGGGGTCGTCGTCGTCAGAGGCCTCGGGCGAGCCGGCCGGCAAGCCGGCCTCGATCCGCCTGGCACGGCGGCTCTGCCAGGCGGCAGCAAGGGCGGCCACCGCGTGCTTCATCTCAGTGGAAAGGCTCTCCCACAGAGCTTCGCCGCCTGCAGTCATGGCGGATGCAGTGCAAGGGGAAGAGGATGGGGAGAGGCTTGTGTTGTGTGGTGGAGTTAGCCGGGTGTGGCCGCGTTTAAATAGCGGCTTCCGGTGAAGCCAAGCGTCTAGCTGCGTCAATGCGCGTCGCCGGAGTGGGTTTCTCAGCCGGCGAGCCTGCTTAATGGCGGCATACGGACGGATGGGGCATTGAACGTGCGTGGTAGATGTCCGTTCCGTCCCGTCCAGTCACACGTCTCCAGCATTGAACAGGCGCGGACACCGGAGACGCGTTGCGGGCGGCGCCCTCGGTCGGCACGCCGCTTCAATGGCGGAGGCATTGAGAGGTCGCGTCCGCCCTGATCCGTCTTCAATGCTGAGCGGCGCGTTCTACAGCGGCACGAATGCGGACAGCTGGCGCCGGGCGGGAAGCGCGCGCAGGAGGGCGGAGTGGTTTTTGATGGGTCAGGACGGTCAGAAGCGAGCGTGACGGCGGTCCGGACTCCCGCAAACCTTCTCGCGTTTG
The DNA here is from genome assembly GCA_039707655.1 of Elymus sibiricus. Lineage (NCBI taxonomy): Eukaryota > Viridiplantae > Streptophyta > Magnoliopsida > Poales > Poaceae > Elymus > Elymus sibiricus. The sequence continues at coordinate 338,026,757 of CM077666.1, forward strand.
TCTCCGCTTTGCGGAAGAAATTGCGTCCGGACCGTGCCGCGGACCGATACAGAACCGCGTTGGATGGCTTCCACGGTTCGAACGGTTGCGGAAGGTTTACGGGTCGGCGTTGGAGATGCCCGGAAGGAAGCGAGCGATGCTCTTTCCCAGTTAGGCAAAACAAAGAGTTAAGAGTGCATACAGATGAGGCGAGGCACCAGCAGCATGGCAACGTGTGTCCACATGGCACGCAGAAAAGCTCGTACGACAGGGAGGCAAGTTGAGAAGGCACGGCCACTGCTAAACTATCTTGGAAAGGATAACGAGAGAGGTTCTTACGTACGCACGCGGTGCTGTGTTACTCGGAATCTCTCTTTGCGCAAGTCAATGGTTTGCATGTGTGCGCATGCGTGGGCTCGAAACTTGAAGTTGAAGTTTAAAAAGAAGAAGATGGACTTGTGTGCGCTACGACTTTCCGGGTAAAGCAAGAGGACAAGAACTAGAGACAAGAGTCGTCTATACAGAGCTACTCCCTCGTCCAGTTTTTGACACTACATTACTGTCAAAAACAATCTTATATTATGAGACAAAGGAAGTACTAGACTATTTTGTGACGTCCGTACGAGATTGTTCAACCGATATGACTTTTAGACTACCTTTGAGAATGGGATAATGAAAGAACCTTCTGGTCGTTTTAGATTTGGCTAAGAACGCAGGAATTGCTACGAAATGACCTTGCAACAATCTAGGCCAGTACGGCAGTACTGGATCGATCTAGATGAAGCATGCTATGCCCTGCAAACTAGGATACGGATAAATGGCTAACGTGTAGGAATATACACGAGTTATGCGCATCTGACTAAGTTGAACTAATTTAAAGCGACCACTGCAGTCGGGGTATCACTTCTCCAACCTAAGCCAAAGTCACGGTGCTATAGCAGCCATAAGATCTGGTGTCAATAAAAAAGAAGGTATTCGAATGCACCATACTTAATTCATATTGCTTGTGACGAGGGCTTTCAAATAAAATTTATTTTGAATAAGTTTTGATGAGTTTTTAAAACTTCGTTAAGTTGCAACTGCTGAAACTTGGTACAGTGAACGACAAAATTACAAGTTTCAGATACTGAATCTTAAAACTTGGTGTGCCCTCGTGCGGAATCCAACAACTTTGCGGACCGCGAGGCAAATAAGGCGGCCGGGCAAGTTTCAGTTACTAAAACTTGATAGGAACGATGATGAATTTAGCAAGTTTCAAAAACTAAAACTTAAACCCTAAACCCTAAGCCTAGAACCCTAAAACCTTAAAAGCATATGAAACTTAGTAAAACTTGGGAAAACTTAATGTTACTAACTATCAAGTTTCAATATTTGAAACTTGATTTATTTTTAAAACATGTCAAAATATATTCTAGATTGGTCTTGTTCGAAAGTGTCACGACGAACACAAAGATGCAAACGAAACTTAATTTAGACTTTTGATTCAAGAGATATAGTAGATTGAAATTAAAAGATGAAATGAAAAAGGCATGACAGGTGGGGTGGGTGGTGCATGCGGCTCTCCCAAAAGTTGCCAAAAGCATGCACGAATAGACCCCGCCTAGAATAATCAAAGGCCTAAGACTAATCAAGTTTGTGAATCTTAAAGCAATCGAACGGTCAGGCATGAGTGGGCAAGTGCATGCCCCACAACTGCGTGTCCCTACTAATTTCTGTATGGATTGGGTGTATGCCTTTTTATTCCTAAATGGCTGCAACATATTATATAATTTTTCTAAGAGCATCTCTAGTTGATCCATTAAAAATGCTCAACTCCTCAAAAGATTCCATTGAGAAGAACTAACCCGCAGCTAGCCGAATTCTCAAACAAATAACTCCTCAAAAATTTAAGGAGTTAAGCCTCAAAAGTTTCCCCTCTCCCTCAAATTTGGGCAACCACCTCCAAGTCTCAATAAAATACTCCCTTTGCTCTTCTCTTGTCCGCGGCGCCTCCTCTTCCCGTTCGTGTCGCCGCATGCCGTCGCCGTAGCCACCGGACACCCCGCTCACCCCACAGTGATGCCCGTGCACCCTGCCAACCTACGGCTGAATTCCGGCAACAATCCTACGAAATTTCGGCCAAAATTTTCTTCGCTTTCTCATGGTTTTCCCGGCCACTCCCGCGCTACTCCACATCATTTCTGGCCACGGCCGCACTCCTCCCTCCATCTCCAGCCATGGACGAACCTATAGAGAAGCATCACGTACAGTGGAGCACCTACATGGTTGTCGGCCACCGTAGTTGATTTTGATGAATCATTGCGCCATGTACCATGCCATTGAGGCACAAGGAGAACGAAGAGGAGAAGAACACATTTAGACAAATAATTACCCAAACCGTGGCCCATGGAAGCCGAATTTATCGACTCCTTCCTCGCACGCATATATCACACTCAGTGAGCCTCTATCAAATTTATTTTGCAGGTCGTCTACCCTAGGCCATAGCTAGCTGTTGGACATCATCTACCACCTAGAAATCCTCATGGACTGCATGGAAGGAAGAAGAAGGAAGAACGAACAAGAAGGAATAAGAAGAGGGAGAGATACTTTCATGTGGGGTCCAGTTCATTTGAGAAGTTAAATTTGAGGGTTCGATTAGCCCCAACCAATTTTTGAACTCCTCATATTAAAGTAGTTAATGTTTGAGAGAGTGTTTAGAGAGTTATAGGACAGGAGTTTTGTTAGAGATTTCCTAAGCATGCAATCATGTCACATCAGCATCTATATGCATGTCAATTATAAGTTACATCTTTTGTATTAATTTAACCATGCAAGCCTACTATATCAGCAAGCCATGCATGGCACTTGTTAGTTATATTTAATTAATTTTATGTTGTCATATACGGAATCTGTGTTGTGTCAGATATTTGGAGCAAGCCTACGGTGGTTCACGATTCACATTTATGTTAGAATATGACATTATGTGTCAGGCGGATGACCCCGGTAGGCTCGGGAGAACAAGTGATTTTCAAAACATTGGGGCGGCCAGCACCCCTCAATCCGGCTGGCCCTCCAGCCGGCTCCCATGCGGACGGCCGGCTGGGCACGGCGCCACGCCCGGGCCGGCTAGCCGCAAGTTGGCTCCCGGCGGGTCAGCGCCCGTCCCATCCATCTGTACGACAAGACCTCTCTCCCACGACGGGAGAGCGTGGCTACAGTGCCGCTGACCCCGCTGACCCGGGCGACCGACGTTAGCGCGGCCCGGCACTGTAGTCCCACGACGCCAACCACTCCGTGACGCAGGAGGTGACGGGCTACAGTGCCGTGCAGCCGGCGGGCCCCACTGCCAGCCAGAGACGATGACAGCAGGGCCCCGCCCCCATTCATTTTTACCATTGTACCCTAGGGGGTCGGGCTATAAGACCCCCCCAGGAGTCCCCCAGAGCGGGGGTCGGCTCATTTTCACACACACACACACACACACACACACACTCACACGAGGCAGGGAGGAGAGCAAGCTCCTTCTTCCTCCTCCACCATACAGCTCCAGGAGCACCATTGTAGCCCTCGTGCTCATCTTAGTTCATTCAGCAGGATTAGGGGTGTTGCCTCCCTCGGAGGGCCCCGAACCTGGGTACGTTGTGTGTCTCGCACCGCTCGTGCCAATCTCGTCTCCGGAACCCACCGGCGTCCTTAGGCTCCACCCACGATAAGCCATCCTATAGCATCTGCCGTGAGAACAGCATGACATTATGTTAACTACAATCCAGTTTTTCGCTTTTACACGTCATTTTGTTGCATGTGTTCATATGTTTAGTGTTTTAAATGTATAAACTAGAAACACCATGCAACACAACAAGAATTTTCGAAGTCGGGCGCTCAGGCTTCCAAACCAGCCACAAGGCCCCTCACCAACCAAAACGACGAGGTGATTTCCGGAGTCGTCGCTCCAACTACCACACCGGCCCTGAAGCCGCAGATTTGTCTAGCCAAATGTATGTGTAGTCACACCGACATCCTGCATATGTGGCTCTGCATCTCCCAACGCAAGACTAGCTAGGCTGGCCAACATGCTCACATCCAAGGTCACTCTTCCAACATCCACTTCTCTTGCGATAATGTAGCATGCACCATCACTTCGTCGAAGATGCAGACCAACAACCAGATGTTAGTTGCACACTGGCAGGGGTTTACCGCCTGACCAAACTAACACCACTACGGTGTCCTAGGGACAACCTTCTGGCCTCCACTGTCACAACGGTTTACGTCATCGAACATATCCTAGGGTTGTTGCCTCGGGTTCCTTGCGTTGTGGAGTCAACTGTCATGATGTCAGTTGCACACTGGCAGGGGGACACCCACCTGACCAAACTAACAGCACTACGGCATCCTAGGGACATCCTTCAGGCCTCCACTGTCCCACAATGGTTTATGTCATCGAACACATCCTAGGGTTGTTACCTCCGGTTCCTTGTGTTGTGGAGTCAACTGTCACCCCAAGCATCATGGTTATGCTTTAGTGCCACAAACAAAGAGGAAAACCTTTGTCACATTTGGCAGCGGGGCCCGCCACCATCGTGTCTTAGGACAAAGGCAAAAATGGTGAGGGAACCCAAAGGGGAGGCTGGAGGTGGTGGCGTTCTTTCCCTAGTGCCACCAAGGAGCGACACAAAAGAGGGGAGCTGGAGGTTTTTTTTTTTGCGAAGAAAAAAAAAAAAAAAAAAAAAAAAAAAAAAAAAAAAAAGGAGAGGCAAGTCACGTGAAGGTGGAGGGTGGATGCTACGACCTCGACGAGGATGGTGTAAACTTTCGAAGGGATGAAGAAAGGGTGTGGTGAATATTACAGGTACATACTTGGTTCTGCACGAGGTGGTCGGAGCAGGGAGATCAAGCGATCGGTGGAGCTTTGTGCCACAAACTTGACCATGAGCACACATCTGGCTCACTTGTGGTAAAATGTTACTTCTAAATTTTGGCTAACAAAGTTTTATCATGCCTTTTGTATAACATCGATCATTTGCAAAATTAAATACATCAGCCCGGCGTTGTACGGTAGTATAATTTCACCCTATTCGGCCAGTTGTCAGCTGATTAGACTCTACAAAATGGGCCTACATTTTTCAAGGGTACTAGATGGGTCCACATGGCTGAGCCGGTGAGCCATCCTGCCATCCAGAACCCATCTTAGTTGCAGATTTGCGATCTCGTTGGTTCTCTCGCCTTCAACCGCACGCGGCAAGGCGGGGCGGGATGGGGCTTGGGTCCTTTCAGGCATGTTTAGAAGTTTTCAATTATGATTTTCATGGTCTTCGTCGACGATGTTCTTGCAGAGGGTGCAATGTCGATGAGAATAAAGTTACTCTGATTCTTCTCCTGTTGCGATTATACCTTACCAGGTAGCGCCACAGAGCCAGAGATGTCTTGTCTTTGCAGGTCTAATCTTGTGGAATTTGGGTTTTTGTCCTTGTAGACGCCTTCATGTAGATCTAATGAGTGTGTGTTATGTCTGGTGCTTTTGTTGGTCTGATCTCTTGTGGCCTCGATGTGCTTCTTTGGCATTTTGATGAAGATTTTGTGGTTCGACGACATGCACTACTAGGGAAATCATCCCGAGCCCAAGCACATTCAAGGCTCACGGCTTCCCATGTTTTTACATGGGCATGGGGCTTGCAGAAACCTTTGTACGTTATCATGTTCGTGCGGGTATACTGATGGCGGTGCAGCGACTCCAGCGTGATTGTATTATCTTTATTGAAGTCTTGGTTGCAGTTCATGTTGCAAGGATTGTCACCATAGAGAATACATTTTCCAGAGATTTTATCGTAATTCTTAGTAATATGAATTATTCTATAATTTTTTGGGTATATGATCCAAAGCACCGTAATGGTTGTCGGGATTGAATAAAATAACGGGTGATTCTCAAAGATTTTTTTTTACAGATTTACCTCTATAGTGAACACGAACAACAGGAGCCATATGAATATGGAGATGATGCCGAGTGGGCCCTACCGGTCAGAAGGTTGGTAATACATGGGGTTGGTAAGGCCAATTCCAACGCATGACCCGGGTCCGCGCGTGTCCGTTTTGGCCCAAACGGAAAAACGCGACGGCCCAACGCGCGAGCCCATCCCCAAATTCCGTCCATTTGGCGTCCGACTCGACCCATTTCCGGAGCAAACTTGCTCCCGGTTTGCGTCCAGACGGACAGTGAACGGACGCCCACGCGCCCGCTCCTCGTCCACCTCGGGCCCGCCTATCGGCCGCCCACCTACTTCCCACCGCCCACATTAAGACGCACGCATGGGACGGACCCACTTGCCAGTCACCCAGCCACCCGGTCATCGTCCTTTTTAATGTGAAAGCCGTGGACCGGCCAGTCCACAGACTTCTACTTCCAGAGTCGCGTGCCTCCTCGAGCCCCGACACGCGCAAACCCTAGCCCGGCCGCCGCTCTTCCACCTCCTCTCCTCCACCTCCTCGTCGGCCAGCCATGGTCTAGAAGTGGATCCCTGGCAAGGGAAAGCACGACCACGAGGCCGGGTTGTTCTCCGGCCTCCGCAGCCGCTCCAACCCTCTTCCTCCGCCTCTGGCATTCAACATCTCCCCGCCAGCAGCCCCGCCTAGGCAACGGCCATACATGAAGGCCGAGATCTGCTAGAAGTATTGGGAGACGGGCTCGCCGCTGCCGTGGAGCGACGTGCACCTTCCCAACAACTGGCACCTCTCGGCGGATCGCGTGCCCGTGCCTCCGATCCCGTTAAGCGGCCACGCTCGCCGCGGAGAGATCTACTGCCGCCGCTCCCGCCTGCCGGCCGACCTCGTCATCGACCGCAGGTACGCCGTAGACTCGCCTCTCTGGGACACGTGGTTCCGGGACGAGCACGACCTGCGGCGGCAGTCGTACTTTGTCGGTCGTGCTCAGAGCTCGCCACGGGCATGCTCTGCCAGCCGTGCGCGCGCTCTCAGCCCGCCCCGGTCACGAGGGCATGCGCGGGTTCGTGGCCTGACACCCACGCCTTTCCCCTCGCCGTCCCCGCCACCACCCCCTCCGATGACCGCCGAGGAGGAGGCGGAGCTCATGAGGCGGGGGATGGAGGACTCCCTCCGTACCCCGACGAGGCCCAATGGGAGGGCCTCGAAGAGATGATAGCCCTCTCCGCGGCCGGCGACGTCGCCATCCCGGAGCTGGAGGCCGTGGTCAAGGAGGAGGCCATGGAGGACGTGCAGGAGGAGCTGCCGGAGGAGGAGGAGGAGCCCACTCCCACGGCCTGGAACCTGGCGTTGGTCAGCCAGTCCTGGATGTGGACGAAGACGGTGCCGTGCACGCTGGAGTACGTATCCATGCCACCCTTGTGGGTGGGCGCCGACACTTGGTCACCGTCCCCGCCACGGCCAGAGGTTGTGCAGGCGCCTCCCGCGTGGCAGTAGCAGCAGGGGCCGCCAACCCACCTCTGGATGCCGCCGCCCTACATCGACCTCACGGGCGACGAGGACGATGACGGCGGCAACTGAAGACGGCGACAGCCGCGGCGGCGACGTCCCTAATCTAGTTTTTTTAATGTCCTTTTAATTTCAAGTTTAGTTAGAATGTGTTGGACTGGACTTTGTGAACGTTTATGTAATATATTAATGTTTTTAAATTATTTGCAATGTCTATTTGGGTTTAGATTTGGGTCAAATTTGCAAGTCCAAAAGCGGACAAAATTTGGAGTATATAGCAAAAAACTACCACATTACAGGCTAGGTCAACAAAAAACTACCACTTTTCTTAATGTTTCAAAAAACTACCACTTTTTTGTTTCGCTGTTCCAAAAAACCCTAGTCGCTGAATGGTTACATTTTAAGCGCAATTATGACAGGTAGGGCCCGCCCGTCAGGGTTCTATCGGCCAGAGGCTGACGGCGCGCGTGCTGACGGCCGTTAGGGTGTGCCGTTCCGACCGCACAGGGGCTCTGGATGATCCTGGAGCAGCAGAGGCTCTGGATGATCCTGGAGCAGCACTAGGTGGCCTGGTTGGTGCAGAACTTGATGGGTATGATTCCCTGTTTTCCTACACATGAAACACAAGATGATATAGTAGATGCACTTGATACTAGATGCACAAGATGCTATAATATATTGCATGTACTTAGTTACCTGGTGCATGTTTTTCCTTGTCTGCAACTTAGTCTTAAGTGTGTCTCCACACATTGTCCACATGTGACCTTGCTTGCTGCAGTTACTGCAGGTTATTGTCCCCATCCTAGATGTATCCTTAGGAGCTGGCACTTCAAACTAACCCTTTCTCCTAGTTGTCCGCTTCTTCCCTTTCTTCTCCCTAAATACTGGTGGCTCAATGTCTGGTGTGTTTGTGTTTGGCCAGAATTCTGGCCCAGGAATAGGGTAGATGATGTGCTGGTATGCAGCCTTGTACATTTCCTTCTTAAAGAATGGATGCACATAATCTTCAGGGTGAACTTTGATCTTCTGCATAGTAGCTATTGCATGGTGGTAAGGTGATCCAGTCATGTCCCACCTCCTGCAAGAACAGCTCCCTTCATTCAGCTTCACACAGTAAGTGTTCTCTCCACTAGTAACTTGCCCGATGTTGGGACCAGCCATGTCTGCTTCACAATATTTAGCCCATTTCTTGCTCTCTTCAAGCTTCTCCATGTAATGTGGGGTTATTTCCCACCTACAACCCTCTGTTTTCTCTCTTATGCCCTGGTATTTAACCATTAGTTTGGTCCCCAACCCTTCAAACATGGTCTTAATTGGCTTAGACCTAACATCTAGAATCATCTTGTTGAAAACCTCACTAAGGTTGTTGACAACCAAGTCAGTCTTGCACACATGATCCATTGCATATCTAGCCCAACACTCCTTAGGGATGCCATTCAACCACATGAAAGCTGGTTCACATGCTGCTTTCAAACCAGCCATTCCAGCTTTGTGACCATGTTCAGTGAAGGAATAGCTAGCTTTGTCAACCCATTTCTTAAGTTCTTCTGCTCTAAAGCCAGCTGACTGGAAGTTGGCATATATGTGTCTAAGGCAATATCTTTGTGGGGACTGGGGAAATACTTCATTAATTGCCTTAAGAAGACCCTATTGTTTGATTTCATAAGCAACAAATAAGAAAACTACAGCAGCATGTCTATCTGCATTGGTCAGATTTATGTAAGGCAGAGAAAATACCTTCTGTCTGTCAGACATGATGGCGTAGTTCCCAAATTTGTTACTAGTGCCAATGCACACTCTAAGCTGGTTAAGAAACCAGGTCCAGTTGTCACCATCCTCTTTGTCAACCACCCCAAAAGCAATTGGGAATATATTGTTGTTCCCATCTCTCCCTGTTGCTGCCAATATCTGTTGACCTGTGGATAATTTGATGAAGCAACCATCTAGTCCTGCATAAACAGTGATATTTAAGGTCAAATGAAATAACTATGTCCAATAGTTAAATTTGAAAAAGGAGTACATAACTGAAATTTACCTATGAAAGGCCTACAACCACTAAGGAATCCATCCTTTGATGCCTGCAGACAGTAGAACATGTACTTGAACCTTGGTGTGGGTGCTGGATTCAAAGGATCCTCAAAAGTGGTCACTATGCATCTGCTTCCAGGGTTTGTGTCAAGCACACATTGTAGGTAGTCCCTCAACCTAAGATACTGCTCTCTATGATCACCTTGCACAACATCAACAGCCATGACTCTTGCCCTATAGGCCAAAGTCCTAGGAACATGCACCCCAAACTTCTTCTTTATATGTTTCAGAATTGTCTCTACATCAGCCCTTACATTTGATCTAACTGTGTCCTCCACAGCTTCTGCAACCCACTGTGCAGTGACCTTGGTACTCTCTCCACTAGCTCCACAAGTGTGATCCAGGTGGCACTTCTTGATTGTGAATGTATCTTCATGGGCTACTTTGGAGGCAGTCATGAAAAATTCACAACCATTTTTTCTGTCTGGGCACCAAACAATAACCCTTGTTGGTTCATTCCTATGGTACTGAAAGTTTCTCAAAGTCCTAACATGATAATTTCTCAATGCCTTTCTGAACTCGTACACATTGGTAAAGCAAAGGTCCTTGCACAACTGCTCATGTGCATCAGGTAGTAGTGGGTCATACCATGTCCTCTCTTTCTTCTTCTTCAATCTTCTCTTCCTTCCAGAAGGTAGTATAGGAACCTCTCCATCTGAATCAGAAATGCCAACATCACCAGGGAAACAAAATTCATCAGGTTCAGGTACAAAATCTTGAAACTTCGGGATCTCTGGCTCACTGTGAGCTCTGGAAGTAGGCCCTGGGTTTACTGGTGCTCTTCTAACAGGCTTAAGTTTCTCAGGCCTGCCTTTTGCCAGCACTGTCTCCTCTCCACTGTCATCCTCTTTCTCCTCCTGCCAAAACTCTGAAACATCACTATCTCCTTCAAACTATGGTCTGTCTTGTGCAGCATATGTTTCTTCTTCATTGACAACATTTTCTTCACCTCTCTTCCAAGCCTTGTAAGACATCTTTATCCCTCTGTAGTCACCCCTATCAATCTCAAAGTCTGAAGATGGTTTGTCAATATCATCATCTTGTACACCAGCAGTTCCATCCTCACCACCAGCACCTCCATCCTCATCAACAGCATCTCCATCATCACCACCAGGAGCTTCTGCCATGTTCTAGTTGCAGCTCTGCTGTGTGTTGAGATTAACTTCAAGAGGGTGAACAACTCCATCTTGTGACAGACTTAACACAAAACCAGGGCCCCCCACTGGACTGCCTATTGGAACTTGTTCTTCATAAGCATTGTGAGCCCTATTAAATTCAACATCTCTATCTTCATTTGCCTTGGCCACTATGATATTCAAAACTGTGAAATCAGAGTGGTCTATCATTTCTTCAACTGCCTCCTGACTGTCCAGAAGTAATAAACCATCCTGTCCAATTCCTACTTCTTTTACCCAGTATATGTAGTCATCTGACTCATAGCCTTCAGTTTCAGTCAGTGCTATCAAGTTGGTAAAAGTGATGTCTGAAAGAGAGAACCTTCTTTCCATGTTATCTCTGCCCTGGAAATGCAGCCTCACCTCCCAAATGTCATCATCCAGCCTGCATTACATAATGTGTTAATTCAAAACCCTTTGTAACTTGTACACAATTTATAAACATAACTGAATAAGTGTCTTTTGCTACAAAATTCAGTTATGCCCACTGACTAAAAACTACAGTAATGCATCTGCAACTGGGCACAAATGCTCTTCTCTGATTCCACCATGCTTTTCTGAATCACTACTGCCTCAGTACTGCATCACTACTGCATCCAACAAAACCTTCAGTGCAAAATCCAACTACTGCATTCAACTAACTACTCTGAATTAGTTAAGCATCCAACTAAGTACATGTTCTAAGATGAATCACTGCTGCATTAACCTAGGGTTTGGTCAAAACCTAACTAAAGATTGCTTGAACTGTGTACTAACCTTGCACTAATGAATTAAACTAGGGTTTGTTGAAGGAGCTGATGAAGAGAAGAAAAAATACTTACTCAACCCCTCCAAATGCCGAGGCCCAGCGGTGGGAGTTGGCCGGATCCGCGGCGACAACGCTAGCAAGAGTCCTGGCCGCTCTGTACTCAAACGAGAACTGATGATTCTCTGGCGACGGCGGTGCAGCCTGTGGCGTCGCCGTAGGTGTCCGCTGCGGTGCCGGCGCCGGCGGCTGCGTTGCGAAGCTACCGCTGCCCAGCCAGTTATCCACTTCCGAATATTCTCCGCCGCCATCACCCGTTCCACCTCCCCCCGTAGAGTGACCGACATCGTCTGGTTTCACCGCCATCGCCGCCATCGCCTAGGTCTAGGCAGTAGAGGGAGAGCGAGTGAGAGAGAGAGGGGGGGAAACAGAGGAGACGGCTCGGTCGTCTTGACCCGCGGTCGGAACGGCGCGCCCTAACGGCCGTCAGCACGCGCACCGTCAGCCTCTGGTCGACAGATCCCTGACGGGCGAGCCCTACCTGTCATAACCGCGCTTAAAATGTAACTGTTCAGCAACTAGGGTTTTTTGGAACAGCGAACCAAAAAAGTGGTAGTTTTTTGAAACATTAAGAAAAGTGGTAGTTTTTTGTTGACTTAGCCTGTAATGTGGTAGTTTTTTGCTATATACTCCAAAATTTAGGATGCGACGGCCGGTTAGGCGCACCGACGGCCGGACGACCTCTTGCGGACACGCGTGTCCGTTTTGCCGATCCAAACGGACAAAATCCGACCAAAGCGGATGTCCGTTTGGGATCGTGCGTTGGAGTTGGCCTAATACATGGTTTGGCAGAGCGGCAGAGCCTGGCCGCGGGCTATGCGTTGTGTCCTCCCCTCCGACTCGTACTTAGAGCATCTCCAGCCGCACCCCCAACAGGGCCCCCAAGGCACCTTATTTTCCGCCGGCGCAAAATAATTCGCCTAGTCGCGCCCCCAGGACGCCAAATTCCGCCGGTTGGGGCCATTTTATCGCCCGGCGATCCCAGGCCGAACCCAGCGCACTGGGGGGCACTTGGGGGCTCCGGCGGAAGGAAAAGTGGCGCGTGGACCACCACTGTCAGGCGAGAAACGCCTTTTCCCCGCCCAGATTCGACCCACGCGTGGCAGAACGCCACTTCCCCTTTCACCGCCATGCCGATACCGGCGCCACCCCTCTGCCCACAGCCGCTGCTCCGCCGCTAGAAAGGCCATTCTCCCGCCGGAAAGAGAGGGTTTCGCCGCGACACCCTCCATCCCGCTCCTGTCCGAGCTTTCCAGGACTCCGACCACGCAATGCCATCCGGGAGTTCGACAGCTATTTCATTTGCAAGAAGGATTGCACCGGCGCAGTTGGATTCTCCTCACTCCAGCACGGTGGCTATGAGGATGCTTGCATACGGAGCTCCCGGTGATATACAGGAAGACTATGGACGCATGGCCGAGTCCACCACCATTGAGTGTTTGTACAAGTTCTGCAGGGCAGTGGTGGAAGTGTTTGGACCAAAATACTTGCGATCACCCAATGCTGAAGACACTGCTCGGATCCTAGCACAGAATAAAGCAAGAGGATTTCCTGGGATGCTTGGAAGCATCGACTGCATGCATTGGGCATGGAAAAACTGTCCATTTGCTTGGCAGGAGATGTACAAAGGCGCGAAAGGAGGTTGCAGTGTGGTACTTGAGGCAGTGGCTACACAGGACCTCTGGATTTGACACTCCTTCTTTGGTATGCCAGGAACTCACAATGACATCAACGTCCTGCAGTGCTCGAATGTCTTTGCCAAGCTTGTTGAAGGTCATGTTCCTCCGGTGAACTTCGAGGTCAATGGGCGCCACTACAACAAGGGATACTACCTAGCAGATGGCATCTATCCAAGATGGTCAACATTTGTGAAGACTATCTCAAACCCTGTGTCAGGAGGCAAGAACTCCTACTTTGCTAAGTGTCAGGAGGCTTGCAGGAAGGATGTCGAGCAGGCATTTGGTGTGCTCCAATCTCGATTTGCTGTTGTCCGGTACCCCGCTCTGACCTGGTCGTAATCTCAGATGTGGGAGGTGATGAATTATTGTGTCATCTTGCACAGCATGATCATTGAGAACGAGCAGGACGAGCCAGTGTTTGACACTGAATCATATTTCAGGCAGGGTCCTCTTGCAGCTGTTGATCACCAGGTACCGGCAGCATGGGCTGCCTTCCTCAATATGCGTCAGGAGATCCGAGACCCACAGGTGCATCAAGAACTGCAGCACGATCTGGTGGAGCACCTATGGAGGCTCAAGGGCAGCGCCTAGTTCGATGTGTTTTAATTTGTGTTCGAATTATGAGCTTGCTTCGTTGAACTATTTGATTTGTATTGATTTCTGTGATGAACTATGTGATAAAAATTATTTTTTGTTGAATTTGTGCCGAAGTGTTATTACGAATTTGTGCCGAATCTTAGTTTGAACTCGGCGGCTGGGGGGGGGGGGGGCGAACTTGGGGGGCGGCTGGGAACCGGAGCCCCCACCACGCTGAAAATAGCGCCGGCAAGCCCCCAAGAGGCGCTATTTTCCGCATAAAAACGCCCTTGGGGGCGAACGGCTGGAGATGCTCTTACGTAGACGCGGGCTCCTCGGCTTGACTGCTGGGAGCGCGCGACGCGACTAGCTCGAGCGTGTATCGTGTAGGTCAACACGCACCGGCCTCAGCAAGTCAGCATCGGCGCTCGGTAGTCTCGCCATATGGCTCGGCGAAGCGAAACTGCTTCCTCCTTGACCGATTTGCCCCTTACCCCTCGTCTCTCTGTTTCCCTCGGTCGCCAGCCCCCTCCATGGACGTGCTACGGTCAGCTCCCGCCACTACCGGTGCTGCCGTGCTGACCCCGAGCGCATGAGCTTAATTTGTACCGGCGCTCCGGTCCGCCCACGGACGTCGCCGGGTTGCGCGTGGAGACGCAAACGGTGTCAGCCCGTGGCTGCCGTCGTTTTCCAGCTCCTTGATCGGTCGACACAATCATTGCAGAAACCGATACGGCACCGTGCGCCCCCTCCATCCATGCCAAAGATCGACCGGACGACGCACCCGCCACCGCTACGTGGCTCTTCGCCGGCACACACATTTGTTCATGTGCATCGCATTTAGTTGGCCTAGCAAGGTGGTTGGTTCATTTCAGCGTGCCTGCCGTGAACAGGGCTACGTGGACGTGCTAATGCATGATCTTTTGCTTTCTGGCGTCGTCGACTTTCCAGTATACCGACCAAGAACTTGTGTACACCGGGGCTTACCGATCGGCCGGAACAAGCTTGCGGCCGGCAGCTTTTCGGTCGGTGGACGTGGACGAGACGTTGCGGGTGACCGTGCCATGCATGCCCGCGCCGTATCTGCTAGTAATTCTGCTTTTTCCTTGGACGGCTATCAGCTTATCATGATAATGCAGAGCAATCAATGGCGGGTCAAGGATGCTGGTTAACCAAGATGCGTGCTCCCGTAGGTGTATGTACAAAACAAGCTAATACTGTATATGGAACCTGAACCTTTTAAATTCAAAACTCGTTTACGGAGTACCCAGTGGTAAAACTTGTCTATTCGGTAGCCAAAACCTTGGGTGGCGAACACCGCAATCAGCGAGAAGACCAGCTAACTATGAGATTCTCCTTCATTTCTTCCTACGTAGATTCTACAATTGCTCCCGCTCCTTGATTTTCCATGTGTCTTCTAAATTAGAAGTTGCTCCTCGATTTGAACTAGCAGTTGCTAATTGCTATCCTTCAGCCGGAAGCCTTGGAATGACTCGATTCAAAGCTCTGATCAACTCTTCTATTTCAAGTGGGGCTAGTTGCCGTCTTCGCGAGGAAATGTGTACTAAGAAGGACATGGCTTGTTGGATATTCGCTACCCAAATAATGGCGTTTGGGTTTGTGCTACACCAATATCTGAACTCGTATGAATCAAACTTGTCATGTCAATATTTAGAAGGAAGTGACCTGCATCCTTGCTCATGTGCCTGCAGTTATTTTTTAGCAAAAGACGATTATGAAATGTTTTCTTACAAGTGAAAAGAACCTCGAAGTAGCTGGTTTATTAATTGGTTACATCATACTGCCACTTATGCAACCGGCGTAGCTGCTATGCTAAATTAAATGATGATTTTGCTGCTCTCTACGATCTTCTGTCTACAAATCATTCTCTCTACTTTTTGCAAGATAAAATACTAGGAGTAGTACCTAATTTCCCTCTTAAAGTTAGCTTGCTACATGCGACTTCTTTGTGGAAGCAACTTCTTATTCCTTATAGATGGAGTCTACTGATCTATGATCCTATTCGGGATAGGTAGGAAGTTGAGTCAAGCTATAGCATGAGCTGCACACATGTATTTTTCGCCTTTATTTTCTAAAAACTTTGGAGTGTTGTGAATGATTTGTACAATATAAGTATTTTTGCCTTTATTTTTTTTAAAAAGTAACTGCACAATATTCTACAATATAACTTACATAATTCACAATGAAAAAAAACTTGTGATATTTTGCCCAAACCGAAAATTAATGGTCATGCTGTCTTGCCAAATCTACATACCCATGTGTTCATTCTGTACATGTAGGATAATACTGCAAGATTCTTGAAAACTTGAATGATTATATTTTGCCAAGTTTAAAAACAGTGATACATGTGTCTTCCGACTACGTCTCGTCGTCATGTTAGGTCTTGGTCCGGGTTGTGTTTGGGATCTGTGATCCTTTGATGTTGGCCCAGTGAGGGTTTGTATCGAACTATTTCACTTTCGTTGCTACTTTGGTGTTGTAAACGCTTTAAGGGCGTCAGTTCGCTAAAATTGGGCAAGCACCTCTTATCTAAAAAAACCAGTGATACATACCAATTCTCATAGATAGTGCAATGCCTAAAATCAATGTGCATGGGTATGTATCTTGTGCCTTTTTAAAAGAAATATCTTGGCCTTTTCTTTTATCTACTATATGAATAGCCTGTAGGTCCTTCGCCGGGAAAACAAATGCCATAAAATTTAGAAAAGTTATATACTTGACGCCATAAGTTTATATCTGGCACCGACCTCCGACATTGTAGTACGAAATCGGAAAATTGTTTATATTGGTTATGGCCTGATTAATTGTGTAGCTACGGATATTTTGCAATAATCTTCAAAATACGCGCATGCGAACATCTTATACTCTTGAAAGGAATCAAAACGTCGACAAGTTGCTCCCTTGATTCAACTATTGCCTTATCGAAATCACACATCAAGTAAAAACATCTTTCAAATTTATAAAGCCGCAACAATTAAAACGAAAGGTGCCTATTTTGTAGAAAAAGGTAGACGAGAGAAAACCAAGAGGAGGGAGACGCCAAAAGGTTGAGCTTACATGTAAATATGAGTGGTTGGATCACGTCCAGTAAAGTTTTACGAGAATGCAGGCAAGATACTGATTCGTGCTTTTCTGGTACACATGGGTAACCTCTTTGTTATACACTACAAAGTGTAATTTTTGTTATCTCCAATGTTCTCTGTATTACCATAACTGATTATGATCAGACGATGCTTGGCGTACCGATTCGTGGAATTGTCAGGGCTCACCGGTTTTCATTGAGATGCACCTGCAAACACCAATTAAAACGATGAAACAGGGCGGCGGGTCCGCCCGACGAACCACCCGACGGCCCCGCTCGCCCACCTGGTTTTTATTTAGTCGTACCGGGGCTTTGTTGTCCGAATCATCAGCCACAAAACCCATCCCCGCGCTTCAGCTGCACCAGCACCGGCACCTCACCTGCGCCGAAGCCTCGGCCCCGCACCCGCGCAGCTCGCCCGCCCTTTTCTATTCGCGTAGGATGTATGGAACACGTGTGGCCGGCGCGGGGATTCCGCATCGCGCTCGTGGTTTCCCTCGCACGACCGCGCGCTCCCTCTGCCTCTGGGTTAGCCAGCCTTCGCTATATATAATGCGCTCCCAGCCCCACTACGAGAGAGAAAGGCAGCAGAAAAGAAAACAGGGGCTGGTGTCCGGTCCAAGATCCAGAGCGAGAAACATATCCCCCTTCCCGGCAAGGGCCAGCTGCTTTGACCCATTTCGTGTCCGGCGATCTTAACCTTGGCCTGCGCCGACGAGGGGGAGAGCTTCTTTCTACGGTCATGGCGCCGATGGAGCTGCTGGGGAGATCGTTCTTGCAGCCAGGCTCTGCTAGCACCGCGGCGCCGCGCGGCGGCCGGGAGCGCGGGGGCGGCGGGCTCTGCTTCGCGAGCCTGGGCGGGAGGCAGGGGAGGCCGTCGAGGAGGACGGTGCGGTCGAAGGCGCCGGTGGGCGCCCTGGCCGAGCGGGTCGTCCTTACCCCGGCGCCCGCGGAGAGGGTGGCCCGGCCTGAGGCGCACCCGCAGAGCCTGGCGGCGAGGGCCGTGGTGACCGTGCGCCGGAAGCGGAAGGTGGAGGTCAAGGAGCAGGTCGCCGAGCACATGGACGCCTACGCCGACAGGGTCGGCCGGAGCGTCCTGCTCGAGCTCATCAGCACGGAGACAGACCCGAGTAAGCTCCCGTCCCCGCCGCGAAGCTTCCCTGCTGCGTTTGAATTCCGTGGCCCTCGGGCTGCATCTTTGAATTCAGCTTCTTCTTTTCTTCTCTTCCGCTTTCCGTTCGCCGCTTCAGTCGAGAATATTCCAGCTGGTGTCTCTTGACCTGCGCGTGCGCGCGTTCGTTCGTTTTCGAGTCATCGTGTCCACATGGAAGCCGAGCGCACGGCCACCAACCCAGCGCTCTGTTTTTTGATTGATTTGATTTTTCTCTTCTCGCATGTGGCATGTTTGTCTCAAGTATCATAATCAGAGCGAATCATTGGATGGAAGCATGCATTGAGCTGAGTGAATCTTCGCTTTTCTGCTGTTGCCAGGAAAGGGAGGCCCCAAGAAGAGCAAGAAGTCGAGGCTGGTGGGGTGGTTCGAGAAGCGGGACGTCAAGGCGGAGCTGGTGGTGTACACGGCGGAGTTCACCGTCGACGCGGCCTTCGGCGAGCCGGGCGCCGTCACCGTGCTCAACCGGCACCAGCGCGAGTTCTTCATCGAGAGCATCCTGGTCGAGGGTTTCCCGTCCGGCCCGGCGCACTTCACCTGCAACTCGTGGGTCCAGCCCACCCGCGTCGACCCCGCCCCGCGGGTCTTCTTCACCAACAAGCCCTACCTGCCGTCCAAGACGCCGCCGGGGCTGAGGGAGCTCCGGCGACGGGAGCTCAAGGAGCTGCGCGGCAGCGGCACCGGCGTGCGGAAGACCACCGACCGGGCCTACGACTACGACGTGTACAACGACCTGGGCAACCCGGACAAGGGCGCCGGGTTCGAGCGCCCCGTCCTCGGCGGCGACAAGCTGCCGTACCCGCGGCGGATGCGGACAGCCCGGCCAAGCACCGTCACAGGCAAGTCGCTTTCCCTTCTTCTTCTTCTCTTCTCCTTGGGCCGCCTTGCCTTGGCACCACCGTCGGCGTCGACTCGACCGTTCTATCTATCCATCCAATAAATTCTCTGATAGCAACAGTGTCCTCCCCGACATGGCGGGAGCGAAACCGTCGGTCCGGCTCCGGCGCGTTGCTTTCATATCCGAACCACCCGATCGTCACTGACGTTGACGCGGCCGTTGCGTTTGATTTGGTGTACTGCAGACGAGGGCGCGGAGAGCAGGGTGGAGTACCCGGAGCCCATCTACGTGTCGCGGGACGAGGAGTTCGAGGAAGGCAAGAACGAGATGCTGTCCCAGGGCGCCATCAAGGCGCTGCTCCACAACTTCATGCCGCTGCTGGTGAGCTCCGTCTCGCCGGACAGCCGCGACTTCGCCGGCTTCCACGACGTCGACAACCTCTTCAAGGAGGGCCTCCGCCTCAAGCAGGCCCTCCACGACCAGCTGTTCCAGAAGATCCCCTTCGTGCGCAAGATCCAGGAGAACAGCGAGGGCCTCCTCCGCTACGACACCCCCGACATCATCAAGAGTAAGCCCACCGAATCACCCACTGAGATACGATAAGATACGCCATGGATTGTTGTTTGTACTGACGCTGTTTTATTTTCTTGGCTTGGCCTGTTGCAGAGGACAAGTTTGCGTGGCTGCGCGACGACGAGTTTGCGAGGCAGGCGCTGGCTGGCATCAACCCCGTCAACATCGAGCGGCTTCAGGTAAGCCGTCCCTCTCGCGCGAAACACGGCAACTCTGCAGCTTCCAAAACAGAGCTGAACAACTGTACGTTGCTGTCTGCAAACCCTGTGCGTGCAATGGGCCTGAGGAAAGCGTTTTGCGTTTCTAGGTGTTCCCGCCGGTGAGCAAGCTCGACCCGGCCGTCTACGGCCCGGCGGAGTCGGCGATCACGGAGGAGCACATCATCGGGAACCTGGACGGCATGTCGGTGCAGCAGGCGCTGGAGGAGAACAAGCTGTACATGCTGGACTACCACGACATCTTCATGCCTTTCCTGGACCGGATCAACTCGCTGGACGGCCGGAAGGCCTACGGGACGCGCACGCTCTTCTTCCTGACGGCCGGGGGCACGCTGAAGCCGATCGCGATCGAGCTGTGCCTGCCGCCGATGACCGACGACTGCAAGCGCGCCAAGCGGGTGTTCACGCCCCCCGCCGACGCCACCAGTATCTGGCTGTGGCAGCTCGCCAAGGCCCATGTCTGCTCCAACGACGCCGGCGTCCACCAGCTCATCAACCACTGGTACGCCCCTCTGAACATTCCGATTCAGATTTTTCACGGCCGGCGATGGCTGCAGACAAAGTGAGCTGAATGATCGTTTTGGTGGCACAGGCTGAGGACGCACGCGTGCATGGAGCCCTTCATCATCGCGGCGCACCGGCAGATGAGCGCCATGCACCCCATCTTCAAGCTGCTCAAGCCGCACATGCGGTACACGCTCAAGATCAACGCGCTCGCGCGGCAGATCCTCATCAACGGAGACGGCGTCATCGAGTCGGGGTTCACCCCTGGCCGCTACTGCATGGAGATGAGCTCCTTCGCCTACGACAACCTCTGGCGGCTCGACCAGGAAGGCCTCCCCGCCGACCTCATCAGAAGGTACAGAGCTTCAGTTCAAATGGCTCTGCTCCTGTCGACCGTTGCAGTGCGTACAATACAATGTGCAGCAACACAAAAATTCATTTGGTGTTTGGTTTGTCGCAGAGGTATGGCCGTGGAGGACGCAAGCCAGCCGCACGGGCTCCGGCTGCTCATCGAGGATTACCCCTACGCCACCGACGGGCTGCTCCTCTGGTCGGCCATCTCGCGGTGGTGCGAGGCCTACGTGGCAGCCTACTACCCGTCCGACGAGGCCGTGCAGGACGACTACGAGCTGCAGTCGTGGTACACGGAGGCCGTGCAGGTGGGGCACCCGGACAAGTGCGACGCGCCGTGGTGGCCGCGCCTCACGACGGCCGGCAACCTCGCATCCCTGCTCACGACGCTGGTGTGGCTGTGCTCGGCGCAGCACGCGGCGCTGAACTTCGGCCAGTACCCGCTCGGCGGCTACATCCCCAACCGGCCGCCGCTCATGCGCCGACTGGTGCCGGCCGAGGGCGACCCGGAGTACGAGCACCTCGTCGCGGACCCGCACCGGTTCTACCTGTCGGCGCTGCCCAGCCTCACGCAGACGACGACGTTCATGACGGTCATCGACACGCTGTCCACGCACTCCGCCGACGAGCAGTACCTCGGGGAGCGGCCCAACGAAGAGTGGACGGCGGACCCGGCGGCGCTGGCTGCTGCGCACGAGTTCGCGGCGGAAGTGCGCCGCGCCGAGGAGGAGATCGAGCGGCGCAACGCCGACCCCGCCCGGCGCAACCGCTGTGGCGCCGGCGTGCTGCCGTACGAGCTCATGACGCCGTCGTCCGGGCCGGGCATCACCTGCCGAGGCGTCCCGAACAGCGTCACCATCTAGCCCGCAGAGAGTAAATTGAAGGGACCGTGGGAAATTTTCAGCCTCGATATACTTTGGGCAGGGAACGTCTCAGGGAAAGTAGATAAGAGAGAATCGCCATTGATTTGGGCCCTCGCCACGAAGGCCGAATCGCCATTGATTTGGGCCCACATAGGAGAAGATTTAATTGCATTTTTTTCTGTTCAAAAAATTGGGGGCATGCTAATATAGTGGAATGTGTAAATGATCTCGTAAGTTCCTATAGTTAAGGGATTCCGACAGATGCTTGAAACATGTATAAATCAATGGAAAATAATTCAGAGTACTAGCTCAAAACATGCTTGAGAACATCATAATAATTTAAACTAATTCAGAGTACTAGCTCAAAATAATTTAGTGCCAATTTTGTCTTGGCTTACTTGGCTGGCCTACAGCAAAAGATCTAGGTCATCACCGCGAACAACGACCAGAAAAGGACGATTACCTCCTTCCGCCTAGGTCTGAGCCCTGCCCCTTTGACCCAAAGCCTCAAGAACACAACTCCACAAAATGTGAGCGACGGCAATACAGCGTCATACACCATTATTTTTATATGGTAACCGGCAATCTATGTTAACTAGATGATACCCCGCGTGTTGTCACGGGAATCGTGTTAAAACAAATGCATCAATAAGTTCTTAAAAACAACTAAAAGAAAATACAAATATAAGAGTGCTCTTAGTTTATGTTTTAAAAACAATAAAACATACTTAGTAGTATGTGACAAAATGATGTTAAAAAAGAAACCTTTTGGATTGGACATAATCCGACACCATCTTTTGACAAAAATGTGGAACATAAAGTGTGTTTTTTGTTCCAAAAAGAACACATATATTGTTCATGACCACACAAAAATTAACGCAAAATTCAAATTATGATTAACATGCATGACTTGATTCCCCGGGAAAAAAAGACATGCATGACTTAATGAAATGGCACGGTTCGCATGGATAGATTAATGCAAGAAGTTTACTTTATGAGTGCATGCATGACTTATGTAACACGGTTTTGATCGGATGACTATAAATAATTAAGGTGATGTGGAAGCATGCATGTTGAGAGAAAACAAATAGTGGGGCCTAGCTATTTAGATATAGTAGATTAACTTGTTACAATTATACATACTCCTCATCCACTCGTCATCTACTCTTAGTTCCATATTCGCAAAGTCATAGTATGCACAAATTTCAAGAAAGATACAAAAAACAAGTAAAAAAAATGCATGTGTCGCATGTCAAAACGCATTGTAGAATGTTGCGAATAGTGATTAATTATCATATTTAGAAGGCACAACCACATAATGAGGACACAACTCACAACTCGCTGCATAGATATATAATAAGTGCATCAACAATTCACCAAAGCATAACAAATTAACATCATTTTATTACGTGATTCTTCCATTTGCTTATTTAGCACACGAAACAATAGATAGTGTCTTGAACTTTTCACCGCCGCACCGTTGGACATCATTTTATTCTTCACTCCCTTGTGTGTTAGCGAGACACTTCAATCGCTCTCTTCCACAGAAGACTCGACAAGCTCATCCTACAAAACAACCTCTTTTAGCATGCATGACAATTGGTGATAATAAAATTTGCATCAGCAACAACATGATCCCCTTGGTAAAATTGCTAACCTTTCTAGATGTAGAAACATCAGGTTCAAGTTCCAACTCATCGATGAGTGATGCAACGTTCAACTTAGAAGCTAAAAAAACACACAATCAACAATTATAGTAGGAGACTTAATGCATAAACTATAAGCTAATGATATAGATAATTAATGATATAAATAATAATATCAATGACTACATTTTACCTCTTTTACCCACACCTATCCAATCCTTGGTATAAATTAGTGCCTCGAACACCTCCGGGTCTAGACTTGCACGAAATGAATTAACGATGTGCCCGCCATTACTAAATGTCGATCCTGAAGCAACCGTTGACACCTGAATGGCTAGCACATCACGAGCTATCCTTGCAAGAATAGGGTACATCCCTTGTTTGCCCTTCCACCATGACAATATATCAAATGTTCCGTCAACTTTGTCATTCCACCTTACTCGATCTTCTTTCAAATGTTTTTCCAACTCAGATTTCTCAATATCTTGCTATCCTTATGAATCATACAAATAATTTTGGATGTCCTCACCCATGTCATCAAGAAAAAATATCATCAACTTCCTTACAGCCCATACTAGTTGTTGGAGCATTGGTCGTTGTTTCGGCCTCTTTCGTGTTGGACATGTAGGCTTGGAATAACTTATTTATCACATCCATGAAATTATTAATATGCTTATCATAATCGCCAACATGTATCTTGGACATAAAGAACTATACAAGCTTCTCGTGTACCTTGGATCAAGAAAACATCCTATGGCCAGAGCCATGTTAGACTTGTCCCAATAATAATTATATTTCTCTTGCATTGCCTTTGTCATAGCCGTAGTTGCAACATCCTTACTATGACACCAATCATCAATGGCTAGCTTAATCTCACAAAACTTTCACCAAAACATATTTATTCTTGGATGTGAACTCGCGGAAAGCTCAATGACATCATAAAATTTCTTAAAAAAAGTTAGAGCTACTGGCTTATCCCACTCTTTTTCTCTTGGAGCACACTTCTTATATTTATGCTTATTCATGTAAAGTATCTTGTCAAATGCCTAGTATATAGATTCTTTAACATTAGGTATATGGAGTTCCACCTTGTTTGACAATCTAGAGAAAGACCATATTTGAAATTTCAATTTTTCCTCGTTTGCACATTTAGTAAACTCCTCCCATTGTAATGTCAAGTTCTTCACAATTGAGATAGTAGCTCTAGTGTTACAGACTGAAGATGCAATCATTTTCAAACCATCTTGAGCAACAAGATTTAATATATGGCATAAACATCTTGCATGAAAAAATGTACCGACACATACCAATGGGGATTTCTTATGATGTGTAGGAACAACTTCCTCAATACACTTGTAATTAGATGATGCATTGTCTAAAGTGAAAGAAAATATTTTCTTTTCAAGGTTCCAATACATAAAGCTCTTGCAGAACTTATCCCCTTGCCTTTTTCCTGGATGGTTTGCTTTCACATGCATGAATTTCACAATTTTTCTCTGCATCTGCCAATTATCATCTATCCAGTGCACAGTAATACACATATAACCTAAGTTTTGACCTAAAGTCCACATATCAATAGTTGCAGAAAAGCGAGTTGAAACAGATTTGAACTCCTCATACAACTTTTGGCATGCCTCAAGATGCAGCTCAGTTATATTTTTCCTTGTAGTTATCCTAGACTTGAACGAGAAACTAGAACACAATGATTTGACGAAGTCAACAAAATACTCATGTTCAACCATGCAGAAGGGATAATCATGCATTAGCCATTAGCCACTCCCTAAGACGGACTTCTGCATCATACGCATACCTGGTGTTGGTCTATAGAGTGGTTGTGTTATCTTCTCCCTTCACTATACTAAGTGTTTGTTGTCCCATCTTCACATTGTTATTGTTGTCCAAATGATTCTGAAACACAATCATGCTTCTCTTGGTCCCAGCTTGAGCTTTGTACTTGCATTTGTTGCATTTCGCCCACAATTCTGACACTTCTTGATCATTTCCTCCAATTTTCGTCATTTTATCCTTGGTGAAGTGCTCCCATACCTTCGAGGTACACTTCTTCTGCTTCTTCCCTGCAGGAGGAAAGTCCTCTTCATCGTCTTCAGTACTTTGCACACCCACATCAATACTAGGAATATCAGTATCAGCTGCAGCAGCCCTAGGTGCAGCTCTATTCGTCACTGCTACAGGCCTAGTCACTGCAAGTGACCCAACAATAGTTGTGATTCTACTCGCACTGCCACTCCCACTTGCACATGCCATCCAAGCAGATGCGCAGGTGGCCAATCAACAGGTATGTACCTGTGAAATTGGAGGCCATGTGCAAAAATCAAAATTAGGCACTAGGTATAAGTGTATAACATAAGTTAATTCTGGAAAAAATCTACCATGTCGATAATATAATTACTCAAAATTAATATCTTTTATGCTCAGTTAGTTCAGTTGAGTATTATGGAATATAAACCAAAGCTATCAGGAAAAGGTACTTATTTGTTTTCAAAGATCTAGCTGCTATAGATGATGGAAATATGCAACACTTTTAGCAACAGTTTGGGTGAATTGTAATAAATTTTTTTGGCACCATATAGTTATAGGGCACCTGGAGACGGTTTTTTTTGCCCGAAGTGTCCAAATGATAGTTTGTGTCCCAAATGATAGTTTTCTCGGTACGACTATTTTACATCACTAGCAGGCGGAAGCACGGGCGCACACGGTGTCCGTGTGAAAGCTTGCATGTAAGTGTATGTTGTCTTTTGTTTTAATATGATAAGAGAGCATGTACAATAATGCTAACTTAGAGTGCCACATAGGATAGTGGATGAGAGAGAAAGCATAAGAAAAAGCTCGCCTTTTCTTATTTATGTAAGAGATAACCTCTTAGCAACAATCTTCTCACCACATATTTAGGAATTTGTACTTACTAAAGATAAGACTAAAATATAACCCATTGTACACCATTTTTAATTGTCATCTTTAAATTAAATGGCAGACATAAGATAAGACTGCCTTATCGACCATTGTACATGCCCTAACGGTGGACCTCAATGAACACATAACCAAATTTCATGGTCCAAGCTGGCAACGACTGGTGGAAGATTATGCTATGCAAGAGGGTGATGTTTTAACATTAGATTTAGATAACAATGGTCTATACTTTCATGTTATACCAAGCAGTAGTGGTATACCGTACCTTTGAAGCCTTTGCCAATCACAGGTAAGTAATTCTACTTTTCTCATCTTGTATCAGCTATGCTTCAATATCAATCCCTAAA
This sequence comes from Elymus sibiricus, assembly GCA_039707655.1. NCBI lineage: Eukaryota > Viridiplantae > Streptophyta > Magnoliopsida > Poales > Poaceae > Elymus > Elymus sibiricus. The sequence continues at coordinate 338,053,020 of CM077666.1, forward strand.
TTAGTCAGAGTGACAGACATATCCTGTTTTTCTAAAGCTTTGAATGGATTCACTCATAGACAAATAAAACGGATGAATACTTGTGTATACACTCGAGGGATTACGCTAGAGATATTACTCTCAAATGGTGTCAATGATCAATTCAACGGTGCCTTTGGCTGACACCAGTTTCCTATCTGTATCTTTGTTCATCGTCTGACGACAACAAACCGCTCCTCAGACACGTCTTAATACAATACTTATGCATTTTTATTTACTTCTACAGTTCCTCTATGTTTTTTTTTTCAGAAAATTCCAAGGATTGTAGTAGAACAACTAGAGAAGAATTTCACAATACTTATGCATTTTTATTTACTTCTACAGATTGACCGACCTCTACTAATTTTCCTCTATGGTTTTTGCAGAAAATTCCAAGGGCTGTAGTAGAACATCTGGAGAAGAATTTCATTGGACACAAGAATGCCGATTCAAGGTGACTTCAAGCACTACATGGCAGAGATTGGGATGTTGTAAACGAGATAGTAGTTATCACCTTTGCACGGACCTACTTCTGCAATTCTTAACATGGTCCTCAATTTTTTAGATTGAGTCTTGTGTTAGCAGCTACAAATTCTAAGTAAAGGATGCGAGGGTTTGCTAGTGTATCGAAGAAAAAAATCAGTGGCATGTAATTCCATCGAGTACCTAAATTATCTTATATGTTCATCTAAGGTAGAGTTTTTAATACCATATTGACAATCACATGGACAGACAAACATAACGTCTAATTTTCAACAGACATAATATCTGTTTAGATACCTTGGTAATTTACAAAAGTGGCAGAATAGAGCACAGCAAAAGTACTTCATTATTGCACACGCAGCATCTATAAACACAAAATGAGCAGTACACCAAGATCTTCATGGAGCACACCCTGTGCACACCCAAGTCCACTGTCGCTACTGTGGACATTGAGCGGAATATGATTTAGACATTGGGACATGTTCTGTAGAGATGCATGATTTGCGGCCCGAGCACATTCCTGGAATAGGTATTTCTCGCCAAGGGCGCTCCCTACCAATACGTAAGTTTTTGCTGCAGTACTTGTTCACACATACCCCCTCCGTCCCATAATGTAAGACGTTTTTGCAGGCTACCTAAAATAAAAAACGCCTCGACGCGAATCCAACCACCCCGCTAAATCTTCCCCGTTGTCCGACCGTCGCCACCCCCACGCCAATTCCGATAGATTGTTGCGGTTGCGACTCTGTCGGCCAACCCCGACCCCATCACCACCTCGTAGCTTGATACGTTCATCACAACCATTGCGACAACCGCTCGATTTCGCTTGTTCAACCCACCGCTGCAGCACCGCCGCCGTACACCAGCATCACTCGTAATGGGACGCCGCCACGACCACCGTCGACCACGTGCTCCTTCGAGCGCCGTCGGATTTGGCCGCATCCCCCAGCCCCTAGAAGATCCCAACGCCATTCTTGCTGGCCCGACGACCATCTCGGCCTCGACGATCTCCGCCGTCCAAAACCGAACTCGATGCCCGACAAGTCCGCCTCCCCACCATCAGATATCACGTTTAATTGTTTTCCCAATTTTAGGGCACCAATTTGAATGCATCTAGAAAAGCAAAAACTTTTCACTATTTTTTTTGCCATTTGTTGGAGATGCTCTTAGCTCACCTTGTTTCAACAGATAAAACACATACTACGTTTCATGGAATTCATGAAACCCAGACCTTTACCGGAACAATGTCACAGAAATGAATGTATCTACTAAAAATACGTCCGAATACATCCATTTCTGGAGACGGAGGCTGGGGACGAAGTGGGACCGGGAGATCGTTGTCCGCATAGATATCTTTGAAAAGGCTTGCATTTAGGAACGGAGGGAGTAGAACACATACATTCCAAATTTATAAACACATACATTCAAGATTTATTGTGAGATATAAACACATAATTCCAAATCTATAAACGGAATACTACAAATTTACATGTAGAACTTCGCTATAAAAGATTATTAAACGACACAAAAAATGTAACCTCGCGTCACATTAAGATAAGCTCACTTCTAAAAAAAGACGCTCACATGGCGTCCCATCATTTTTCCAAACTAACACGTTGAATTATTTCTAAAAAGGAAAAAACAATATGCTAAAACTTATTTACCATCATCGGATCTCACGAGTTCTCTTTACAAAAGAATGGCTTCAGGTCGTCTGAATCATTTCGCAAACAGTACTGCTGGGCATGGCTCAGAGATCCAAGCAATTAGCAGCATCAGCTCGAATGTTGAAAAACAAGTCTTAATCAACGCCATGAGTATCATGAGTATCTACTTCGACAGCATCATCTCTTCCAGCTCTGTTGCATCGTTTATACAATTTCGGCAGCCCATGTTCCAAAGAGACCAAAAACAGTCAAAGCACATATTCACCGGAAGAGGGATGCCAAGGAAAGATCGCCATTCTTATTCGCAATAGCAAGCCGCTCTCTGCACACCTCTCGCCCAAGCACAATTTTTTTCTCTTTACAACGATTGGACGACAATCAAAAAGTGGGGACATCAGTGTGGCACAGACATCCAAGTTAGGAAATAGCAGCATTAGCTCTCAAGCATGGCAGGGCGAAGCTCTTCGGCATCTGCAAATGTTTTGACAAACAAGCCTTAGTTCTACCATCACGGCCATTCATTTCACCTATTCTCAATCAAGTAAAACTACAACAAATACTATGGTATCATGATTAAGTATGCCAAGCAAGAAGTGTAATCACAAAAAACGGCTCTGTGTACCGACTGAATCACAGCCACAGGTTCCTATCAAATGTGAGATGTCTAAAAACTCACTGTTAGCACACTGTAGCATCTCCGGTCAAGGCTTGTGGCTAGAGGAGACGTGGCATCGGGCCTAAGAAAATAAATTAGAAAGCATTCCAAAAGTCCCTCAGAAACCCGTTTAAAATCACGCACACAGCTGAATCAAGCAGGTGCAAATGGGTATTTCCATCCCAGAGCAAACCAGCGATTATGATACAGGGATGGCACTTGCAGCGACATAGAAGCAGCTGTTTACAGTGTCATACGGCACTTCCTGGTCTAGAGCTCTTCACCGAGACAAGTTGCACTCAAAAGGGAACCTAAACAATGCTCAGTGGAAAGAGAAGTCGTTTTTGGTTTTGAAGGCTCACGGTGACAGTAGCCACCACTGCCGAAAACCTATATGGATCATCATCGAATCATAATAACTTTTCTTCCACAACAACATAAGAAATCTCTTTGTGTGATATGCCGACGGAAAGGGCCCGGAAAATCATCGAGTAATCAGATCCAGATGAGTTGAAAGCCGGCTTGGGTTTTCATTATAGCAAGATGGCAGGATGATTTGCCGATTGGCTTGAATCGTGAGTTTCGAGATCCAGACAAGAAGCTGATCTTGCAAAACCAAGGGCTGGCCTTGCCAAACAGAAACCTAGCACGCCCATCCGTTATGTTTGCTTTTCTGGGGCTGGATCAATCAGACGGAACTTTAACACAATTTCTACAGTATGTTTCTGTTAATGTTAAAAGCTGTCCTCATCCTTGCACTGGAATTGTTTGACGAAGTGCGGTTCACATTACGATGAAAATCGGACCTGTAACATCTCATTGAAGTTGTTTAATTTTCATATGTACACCAAAAGCCAATGAAAGCAATTAAACAAGATTGCTATTCAAGTAGTAAGATTAAAACAGCCAAGATATAAGGACCGAAAATTGCTTTTGGAGCTCGGCCTCCATGGAGGCCAGTTTTGAAAAATTCAAAATCCAACAAAATTCATATTTTTACATTTCAAAAAATTCTGACAAAAAATACAGACATACATGAAGGCATAACACACATGTGTGTAAATTTTCAGGACGAAATACGTTGAAATGAGGGCTGTGCAAAAAAGACAAATCTGTGGCTTTTCAACACATGATACTATTCATCCGAGAAGCCCATGAATTTATTCTTTTTGCGCAGATCGCATCTCAAAGTATTTCATTCTGAAATTTTACACACATATACATCACATCCTTGTACACTTGCACAATTTTTTTCGGAAATTTTTGAAACCAAAAAGTATGAATTTTGAATTTTTCACAAAGAACAACCAAATCACCGAAAAAGACAGAAACAAGTCTCGACAAGGAGACGGAAAACATCGAAGATATGTATGGACGGGTTGAATGCACAAGCCATCTCGAAGAATGGTCAGTGCCAGAATCATAGCCCATAGATTCATCTCGGCAACGTACAGCGCTGAATTACGCTATTAAGAAGCGCACCAGAGACTCTAATTTATTGCCTTGAAAGGTTGTAAATCGAATCTAGAAAAAAAAAAAAGACAACAAAACGAATACAGGAGATCGCATTAGACTCACGAAAACTTAGTGTAATCGACACAGTATCGATTCAGAGTTTGATGGTAAGTTGAAAAGATCATCATCGTCTAATGCCACGATCTAGAAGCTCCGTGGAGAAGAGAAATCAAGAGGCAATAAGTCATCAACAAATCAAGAAAGAGAAGAAACGGAACGCAAAAGAAGGAGAACTCAGCTGGCGGCGGAGGATAGATGAGGGTTTGGACGATGCCAGGTGCTGTTATATATAGGGGTGGCGATGAGGGAGGGCTGCCCTAGCCATCGTGAATTGGCATAACTGCCCCTGTGCTTCGCTCGTTGCAGAAAACCTGCCCTGCGGGCTGCGGCCTTTTGGGCTTGGATCACTGCAGTTTGGGCCCTCGAACAAGATACCTATTCAAACAACAAAATTACGTACCGTGCCCTTCAAAGAAAAAAATTACGTACCGTGCACCACCGTACGTGGTCAGGCCCACACCAATCTAGGTGTATGTGAAGCTAGCTCAAAAAAAAAGGTGTATGTGAAGCATTCAAAATGTTTGCAAGATCACTAGGATACCCCTCACTCTCACTCTCTCTTGTGTTGACAAGTGGCGCACTGATTGTACGTCACTTTTCGTAACCTGAGAGTTTTGTGCTTTTCTATTTTTTCAAAATGTTTAATCTCTTGAACCATGCGTCTAAATCACGAACTGTTTTCACCGTTGCGTTCCCGTGTCGAGATTTTCAAACAGATCTCATGTTAATAGATTTGGACGAATTTTTTTACACCAAAAAAAGGAAAAAACAGAAATAAAAAATCGGAGACCGAAAAAACGAAAACCAAAAAAAGGGAAAAAAGGAAAAGGAGGTAAAAAGGTTAAAAAAAATACGATAACCTAAGAAAAAGAAAGTAATCCAAAAAAATAAAAAACGTGCACAAATAGAAAAACATGTTTCCGTGGGTGCGCACACCGCGCGAAACGTGGCAGCTGATGAGCGTACCACGCGGCGGGCCTCCGCATGCCCATAAGCACCCGCCTGGTTCCCCCCGCGGGGTGAACCCGCTAACTAGTCCATCCCAAAATTTTGCGCCAATGTTCTAATAAAATACTTGCAACAATGTTAATATTTCACGATGATCATTCCAATATTGAAAATAGTTATAACTTTTTTGTTGGGAGGAAGCATAATTTTTCTAAGGAGTCACCTAAGGTTTATATCTGATACTTAACAAAGAAAACAATAGCAAGTACAATGGAAAGACAACTGGACATAGACCAGTAAAAATAATTACATTGAAAAACATACTAGCCTTCTTCTTCCATCGATTGTACGTTGTCTGTAACTTGCATTGAACCAACCGTGAAGGAAAGGGACACCTGCAAACGCCTACACCATAATAGGCTTGAAAGACCACAATAGTCATTCGCCCCTTGAGACGAGATCTAGAAGTCGCTGAAAAAGCACCGGTTGGGGCACCCACTGCAGTACAGGCTTTCAATCCATCGCCATTGGTCAAAAAAGTGTTGGAGAAACCGATCCATGCCGTAGTACAACACAAAAGAAAATTTTGAAGTCGTCGCACCATTGGCCAACCTATTGCTCTCCTTTAAGGACACACCAACTGTCAAGATCTAAAGAGAGACAGCAGATCTGGGGACACAAACTCTCACGGGCCGTTCGCCGAGGCCGGATCGGACGCCGTCGGGTATGCAGAAGAGACCATATTTCAACATGCCATCGCCGCATCACCTGGTTGATGTCGTCATGAAAACAAAACCTAAGGAGAAAAACGAAATGAAAGGACGTGTCCCCACTCATCTTGCCGTTGACGAGGCCGCCAGACAAGGTAGAGGAGAGAGACCGAATAGGCGATGTGGAGGAGGACTTGGCGGCAGTTAGGGTTGAGACTTGGTGCTCCATGAGGTATGTTACTATGTAACCTTTTGAAGTGGGCAAACAACATAGAGAATACGACTAGAATCCTATATAGCTAAAATAGTGTCATGATACTTCTAGCTATCTCAACATGTGTGCTTCCACATCATCAAAATTGTTGTAGTCGATAGTACTAGGTTGATCCAGTAGCATCCGTCCGATATACACATGAGAATCATCTACTATGCAACATCCATTAGTGCATTGTAAGTGGGTTTTGAATCAAATTGCATTTAACCGTGGCATGCAGAAATTTCTCACCATTGGCCAACCTGTTGCTTTCCTCTCTTCTTGTCGCTTGCTCGTTGAGAGTCGAGTTTGGAGTCCCGGCTCTGTCTGTCTTCTTCTCCCGCAACCATGCTGCTCGGCGGAGGGATGTGACTGGTGACTGGATTGCTATTGTATATAGTAGTTGTAGAGTGTTTGTCGGCTTTATGCTGGTGTTCGGCCTTGTGCCGCTAGGTGGTCAGTCATGGTCGCTCGCGAGCAACGCGTGGTGGTCGCCGACGTAACCTTCTCCAAGCCCTCCATGGAAGAGGCAGTGGGAGGGAGACGAATCTGGTAACATCCCTCCAAATAAGCTCACGGTAGCATCGATGCTCGGTGCGGGGGTTATCCGGCCATCTCTTACTTGCCGTCAATGAGGTGGAAGGGAAAGAGATGCGGGATCCCAGCTTGTCCAACATCGTTTCTGCCTTGTTCGTTCCCTGCACTGGAGGTACTCCGCTCGCTCTCTTGCTTCTCAGGTCACCATGGTGGAGAAGGGGAATTAGGGGATAGATGGAGGTCGAGATTGGGTTGGTGCTTATCTACGGTGTCTCTTTGTGAGTGGCTACGGCACCCATTGTGGAGTTTGGTCACCGGCCGGCGCCATCACGTCACCGTATCCTCTTGCCGAAGGGCGTCTTTTCTTCTTCCTCTAGGCCAAGTTGCCAAATCAGAGGCAGTACATCATCGCCATGGAATCTGCGACGAGGTGTCATGGAAGCTCCGCCAGCCCAAGTGGTGTCGTCCCTGGCGACAATGAAGTTGTGTTTGTGCTGAGGATGTTGAGGACCCGATCGCATTTTCCATGATTGTTTTGGGGTTTGATGACCCACAAGTATAGGGGATCAATCATAGTCCTTTCGATAAGTAAGAGTGTCGAACTCAACGAGGAGCAGAAGTAATTGATAGGCAGTTTTCAGTAAGGTTTCACTGCAAATGTTGTAAGATAGTTTTGATAGAAAGTTTGCTAACAAGATAAATTATAACAAGGTAGCAAGTAACAATAGTAGCTAAGTGCAGTAAGTGGCCCAATTCTTAATTGTGCTAAGGACAAGCCGGTGGTACTTTTTATAGTGACTAAAACGCTCTTGAGGACACACGGGAATATCACCAAGTTACTTTCACCACAATTCATTGAGTTACGCTCATTGCCTTGATAAGTGTTATGTGGGTGGACTAGAGCTAAGGTACTATCCTTACATGAACAAATACCTGCTTATGATTATACTCTCCATGCAAGCATCCACAACTATAAGAGAAGTAATTAAGATAAATGAAACCATAGTATTAAACAGTTGGATCCAAAATAGCCCCTTACGGAATAATTCACAAATTAGGGTTTAGGTTTCTATCACTCCACACCCCATCATCCAGAAACTAATACCATTCCACAATGCCTTCCCCTAGGCCCAAAGATGGTGAAGTGTCATGTAGTCGACATTCACATAACACCACTAGAGGAAGAACAATACAACATAATATCAAAACATTGAACGGGCATCAACTTCATATGATTACTAGTAACAAAGACTTCTCTCATTTCCTCAAGAACTAATGGAATTACTCACAACTCATCATCATATTGATCATGATCAGTGGGTATAAATATATGATTAATTAACAATCTAAATATAACAATCTTCCACCAATTAAACCAACTAGCATAAACCACAAGATGTAATCAACACTATATTAGCACCCCTAGGTACCAATATGAGGTTTGATACAAAGACTGAACACAAGAGAAGAACTAGGGTCTGGAGATGAGATGGTGCTGGTGAAGATGATGATCCCCACGATGAATAATGGAGTGTTGGTGACGATGAAGGCTTTGATTTTCCCCTCCCGGAGGGAAGCTTCCCCAGCAGAATCGCTCCGCCGGAGGGCAAAAGTGCTCCACCCAAGTTCCGCCTCGCAGACAGCGGCGGAAAGTCCCGAGAATTTTCTGTGATTTTTTTCTAAGGAAGATAGGATTTTATGGCCAAAGGGCATCGGGATACGAGCCCCCAGGGGCCCACACGGACAAGTGGCGTGGTTAGGGGGTGGCCGCACCACCTGGTCGTGTGGAGGCGAGGTGGGTCCCCTCTGGTATTTATTTGCTCCAAAATTCTTTATATATTCCACAATAATTCTCCAAAAATCCCCACTTCATTTTGAGCTCTGGAGAATTGCTTTCTCTTCTGTTGCTCTTTTAGGTCCAGAATTCCAACTGCAGGTAGTCCCCCTCTCTTTGTATAACTTGCATTTTAAGAGAGAAAAGGCATTAGAATTGCACCATAATGTGAAATATATCATTGAAATAGGATAAATTATAGTAAGAAATAATGATGCAAAATGGACGTATCAACTCCCCTAAGCTTAGACTCCGCTTGTCCCCAAGCGATTACCAAGCTCAGTAAAAATGACCACAAGTTTATGGAGAGAGGTGTCGATAATAAAGAATACGTACATGGTAGCATCATATTTACTAACATCATTATGTATCATAAACAAGAACTCTTTCTCATAAGACTTCTCATGATCAAGTAGCAATCCATTCACATGTTAAGGTGTAGACAATAAACTCCCTTGAAACCCAACAAACTATGTTTTCAGTCATTAAAGAATTACAATTCATCTTATTTTCCAGAATAGTCTATGTAAGAGCTTTTGTTTAGAAAACTTCGCATACTCAACTATCATATAGTCTTTCTAATGATTGCTAGCACTCAAGAGCATATTTTTAGAACAAACTGTTTCCAATCAGACACAAAGGAAGATGGGGGTTTAATGTTTCACCTCCCAGCTTACTTATCACAGGGATAATTGTCAACAATAATAACTCATGATCATATATATTCAACTGGATATATGTGTTTGGATCTTTCCTCAACATACAATGTTTGCCAAGTGGAAAATATTTGAGGCTGGAATAAGGAGAAGTTTACTCAAGCATCAAAATAAAATTGACAGGAAAAGTAAAAGATAGGCCCTTCGTTGAGGGAAGTAGAGGTTGTCATGCGCTTTTGAGTTGGATGCCTGAGTTTTTAATGAAATGGAACATCACTTTAATATTGCCCCTTATGAGAGTGGCCTTTATTTAGCAGTCTGTCTCTTTTATTACTCTACTGCCACAAATTCGTACAAAGCTTATTTCCCTTGTAATAAAAGATCATACATATTTAAAGCAATTTTTATTGCATGCACCGATGACAACTTACTTGAAGGATCTTACTCAATTCATAGGTAGTTATAGTGGACTCTCGTGGAAGAAACTGGGTATAGGGTTTTTGGATGCACAAGTAGTATTTCTACTTAGTGCGAAAGTATTTGGCTAGCAAAGATTATAAACAAACACCGTATGTTGGAGGATCCAAGACAATATAACTTCTATGCAAATATACATAAACATAACTCATTACGTTGTCTTCCTTGTCCAACATGAACTATTTTATCAAGTGTGAAAATATTCATTGAGGGTTCACAATCACAAAAGTTGTCTAAGATAGTGTATTTGCATGTGAAATCTCTCTTACTTGTACTAATCTTTCACGAATTGCTCAAATGACCAATGGTGCATATGAATTGATTTGCAATGCTAAGATACACAATAACGAAAAAGCAAACCCAATACTCATACTATTCTTTACCATAGATACTCTCACCAATGGATACAACGAAAACACAAAGGAATGATAGCACACATTGCAAACTATTTCATAATATAACTTTTCCTAAACCATGATATAACTAAGGATCGAGCTAATAGATAATAATGGTGATAATATAGGTGATGATACGATACTGGGACACCTCCCCCAAGCTTGGAACAAGCCAAGGGTGGTGCCCATACCCAAGTACTCAAGTTTCCTTCTTTGGTGAGGGAGGTGATGAAGGAGCACTCTTGTCATGTTTCCAAGGCATAGGTTCTCCATCAAGAAAAGAAGAAGTGGTCTCCGGGATCCTAAAATTTGCAGCCAAACCCATCATCTTGAACTTGGATCCAACTCACAGTCTTGATTTTGCAGGTCTTAGATTCGTGCTTGAAGATCTTCAATTCTAACATGGAGGCCGATTGCCTCCCAAACTTTGGCACTTCCCCACTTCTGCTCATGGAGGAACTCCATGATCATGGTGTGGTTTGCATCTAGTCCAAGCTCCACCATCCTCTACCACTTGAAGATTTGTTGCTCCACGTCCCTAAGTCTGGCCTTCTCTTCTCCATTCTTCTTGGGCCTTCAAGATCCTTGATGTGCAAAACCCCATCCCTAAACTCTAGGGTTTTGGGATGCATCATGACCTCGGGGAGATAGGGGTTGATGACCTTCTCGAAGAACTGATCCTTGGAGGAGCTTGATGACGACATAGCGATCTAGACCTCAAAACCCTGGATGAAAATAGCTCAAATGAAAACATGAGGAAAACTTGTGATACGTAGATCAAAATATCATGGGGAATTTATAGGAATTGTTACCATGCAGGACAAGCATACGGGCAAAAGACAGAGTCGGGAAGGTACATAAGGCCTCCCCCACAGGGACAGGTGGCGCGACCAGGGGGTTCGTGCCCCTTGCCCATGTGGGGCCCTCGGGCACCACCTGGGCTGCTTCTTTTTCCCAAAAATTCTAAAATATTCCAAAACATCCAAAAATAATTATGGAATTTTCAGAGTCGGTTTACTTACCGTATCACATACCTATTCCTTTTTTAGGACTACGGAGTCTTCCGAAAAGTTTCTTCTATGTATTCATCGGGTGTAATTACTTGAATAACGTCCTAATCTATATTAATGGGATTACCTGCAATATAATGTTGAAGTATTTGCCCATTAACTACCTTCTGTTTGTCTCCTTCGGCGTTATTTATCTTGATAGCCCCGGAACGGTAAACTTCTTCGATGACATATGGACCTTCCCATTTGGAAAGGAGTTTGGCTGCAAAATGTCTAAAATGAGACTTGTACAAAAGAAATTTATCACTAATATTAAATTATCATTTCTGGATTCTTTTGTCATGCCATCTTTTAACTTTTTCTTTAAACAACTTGGCATTTTCATAAGCTCCAGTTCTCCATTCATGTGGAGAACTCATATCAAATAACCCCTTCTCTCCAGCTAGTTTGAAATCATAATTAAGCTCTTTAATTGCCCAATAGTCTTTATGTTCTAACTCAAGACGTAAATGACATGTTTTTCCATAAACCATTTTATACGAGGACATTCCCATGGGATTTTTATAAACAGTTCTATATGCCCAGAGTGCATCATCTAATTTCTTAGACCAGTTCTTTCTAGATTTATTAACAGTCTTTTGCAAGATCAATTTAATTTCTCTATTAGTTAATTCAACTTGCCACTAGACTGAGGATGATAAGGTGATGCTACTCTATGGTTTACATCATATTTAGCTAAAACTATCCTGAAAGCACCATAAATAAAATGTGAACCACCATCAGTCATTAAATATCTAGGGACTCCAAACCTCGAAAAGATAACATCTTTAAGCATTTTAATAGAAGTCTTATGATCAGCACTTTTAGTTGGAATATCTTCTACCTACTTAGTGACATAATCAACAGCAACTAGAATATGAGTGTTATCATGCGAAGAAGGAAATGGCCCCATATAATCAAAACCCCAAACATCAAAAGGTTCAATAATAAGTGGATAATTCATAGGCATTTCCTAACGTCTACCAATATTTCCAACTCTTTGACATTCATCACAAGAAAGGATAAACTTACGAGCGTCCCTGAAGAGAGTAGGCCAATGAAAACCAGATTGTAACGCCTTGTGTGCAGTCCGGTCTCCAGCATGCATGGTGTCCTCCATATGGACTGAAGTGACACTTCCCCAAGATTTGTTCCTATTCATGCTCAGCTATACTATGTCTAATAATACCATCTACTCCTTCTTTATATAAATGTGGGTCATCCCAAAAGTAATGTCTCAGGTCAAAGAATAATTTCTTCTTTTGTTGGTATGTAAAGTTAGGTGGTATATACTTGGCAACAATGTAATTTGCATAATGAGTGTACCAAGGATTATCACGAGAGGAAGCATTAATAATAGCCAATTCCTCATCGGGAAAACTATCATTAACAGGAATTGGGTGATCAAGAATATTTTCCATCCTAGACAAATTATCAACTATAGGATTTTCAGCTCCCTTTCTATCAATGATATGCAAATCAAACTCTTGTAATAAAAGAACCCACCTAATCAACCTAGGCTTAGAATTTTTCTTATCCATAAGATATTTAATAGCAGCATGATCAGTGTGAATAGTTACTTCAGAATCAACAATATAAGGTCTAAAGTTATCACAAGCAAACACAACTGCTAAAAATTCTTTCTCAGTAGTAGCATAATTTTTCTGGGCACTATCGAAAGTCTTACTAGCATAATGAATAACATTCAATTTCTTATCAACTCTTTGACCAAGGACAACCCTTACAGCATAGTCACTAGCATCACGCATAATTTCAAAGGGTAGATTCCAATCAGGTGGTTGAACAATAGGAGCCGACATCAAGGCTTTCTTAATAATTTCAAAGGCTTCTACATAATCATCATAAAAAACAAAAGGAACATCTTTTTGCAAAAGATTAGTAAGAGGCCTAGAAATTTTAGAGAAGTCATTAATAAACCTTCTATAGAAACCAGCATGACCAAGAAAACTTCTTATACCTTTGATATATTTAGGACATGTCATTTTCTCAATAGCATCCACCTTAGCTTTATCTACCTCAATGCCTCTTTCAGAAATTTTATGACCAAGGACTGTACCGTCGTTTACCATGAAGTGGCACTTCTCCTAGTTCAAGACAAGACTAGTTCTCTCACATCTCTGCCAAACTTTATCAAGATTGTGCAAGCAGTCATCAAAAGAAGTCCCATAGACTGAGAAATTGTCCATGAAAACCTCAACAATTTTTTCGCAGAAGTCAGAAAATATAGCGGTCATACATCTTTGAAATGTAGCAGGTGCATTGCATAAACCAAATGGCATACGTCTATAAGCAAAAGTTCTAAAAGGACGAGTAAACGTACTTTTCTCTTGATCCTCGGGATGAACATGTATTTGAGAGAAACCAGAATAACCATCTTGGTAGCAAAAATGTGTGTTCTTAGACAATCTTTCTGACATTTGATCAACAAAAGACAAAGGATAATGATCTTTTCTAGTAGCCTTATTTAATTTTCTGAAATCTATAGCCATCCTGTAACCAGTGACAACCCTTTGCGGGATGAGTTCATTTTTATCATTAGGAACAACAGTAATGCCACCCTTCTTAGAGACACAATGAACATGACTTACCCATCTACTATCAGCTATAGGATAAATTATACCTGTCTCCGGCAGCTTTAATATTTCATTTTTACCACTTTCTTCATCTTCAAATTTAAGCGGTGTTGATGATCAATGTCTGGTTTAGCATTTGGCTCCATATTAATTTTGTGTTGACACATACTTGGGATAATGCCCTTGAGATCGTCCAGAGTATATCCAATTGCAACATGATTTTTCTTTAGGGTTTTCAATAATCTCTTTCCTTCATGCACTGAAAGGTTAGAATTGATAATAACAGGATATATCTCCTTTTCACCAAGATAAACATATTTCAATGTATCAGGGAGTTTCTTTAATTCAAACACATGATCACCCTTAGGGGGTGGAGGATCTCCAAAAATTTCAATAGGCAAATTAGGTTTAAGAATAGGTTCGTGCCTGAAGAAAATTTCATCTGTCTCATTTCTTTCTTTCATGTTCATATCATTTTCATGATCTAATAAATATTGCTCTAAAGGATTAGTAGGAGGCACAACAATACAAGCAGGACCAACAATTACATATTTATTAGTAAATCTTTAGCATGATGTTGTTTGGTGAACTTAGGAAAATTAAATTCATGAGATTCATCACCAAACTTAACTTTAACTTTTTTGCTTAACACAATCAATTTCAACACCAACAATATTTAGGAAAGGTCTACCAAATATTATGAGACAAAAATTATCTTGTTCAGATCCAAGTATTAAGAAATTAGTAGGATATTTAATTTTACCACACAAGTCTTCAACATCACCAACAATCCCAAGCGGTGAAATGGTATATCCTATTTGCAAGCTTAATAGTAACATCAATCTCTTCTATCTCAACAGGTGAAATATCATGCATTACTTGATAAAGAGAGAAAGGAATTGCACTTATACTAGCACCAATAACACACAAACCATGGTAACAAGGATCTCCAATCTTAACAGACACAACAGGCATGCCAACAATTCTCACATCTCTTTCTTTATCATCTTTAATTGGCTTAGCAATTCTAGCAGCAGCATCACAGAAATAAATAACATGTCCATCAAGATTTTTAACCAAAAAATCTTTAACCATGGTTATTGAAGGTTCTACTTTAATTTGTTTAGAATGTTTAGGTGCTTTAATATTACTTTTATGAACCACAGTTGTAAACCTAGAATGCTCATTAATTCTAATAGGAAAAGGAGGCTTTTCAATAAAAACAGTAGGCTGATACGTCTCTGACGTATCTATAATTTTTGATTGTTTCATGCTATTATCATACCACTTTTACATATTGTTGACAACAATTTCTATTATTTCTATTTGTACTAACCTATTAAACCAGTGCCAAAGGCCAGTTCCTGTTTTTTTTTTTATTGTTTTTGGTTTTTTAGGTGAAAATTTCACGGAGTCGGAATGACCTGAAAATTTACGTGGATTTTTTATGCAATGTGTCTAAATTTATGGCGAAAGAATCAATGCAAGACGAGGCCCGTGGACCTCACAAGTCTGCATGGTGTGGCAAGGGGGGTCCGCGCGGCCAGGGCTTATGGCCAAACCCTAAGTCGGATGGACATCTCCTTCAGGCGCAAGAAAGCTAATTATGGGGGAAAATCGTGATAAAATTTTAGCCCGACCGGAGTTTCGGAACTCTGGCTATAAAAGAAACGGTGTTCGGCCAGAAAACAGTACTGAGATAGAGAAGAAAACCTAGAGAAAAAGAGAGGGGAGATCCAATCTCGAAGGGGCTCCCGCCCTTTGGGAGCCATGGAGGCTAAGGACCAGAGGAGGAACCCTTCTCCCATCTAGGGGAAAGGCGAAGCAAGAGCAAGAAGGAGGGGGGCAGATACGTCTCCAACGTATCTATAATTTTTGATAGTTTTATGCTATTATATTATCAATCTTGGATGCTTTATATGCAATTATATGCTATTTTATATCATTTTTGGGGACTAACCTATTAACCCAGTGCCTAGTGCCCACTGGTACCGTTACGTGCTATACAAACGGTTTTTACCCCCTTTCCGCGACAGAGTTTTAAACCTTCGCCTTGCCTGTGTGTGCAATAGGGGGGGGTCTATCCCACACGACCCAGAAAACGTCTGCGATAGGGCGACCCGCTGCTGACGATTTTCGTAATCGTATGCGAAGTCGTGGACTATCCCACACGTTAGAGACGGGCACTACGTTTGTGATCCGCGAGACATCCGAAACAATTTCGCAGATATCCACGTGTGCAAAAGGTGGATACCACAAACATTTATTTCTATCGGTCTGTTTACGATACGTACACTGTCACACACAGTTCAAAAATATAAAATGTGTGCGGTGTCTCTACTATCGCCAACATGTCCATTTTCATAAGTGTGTGCGATAGGTATACCTATCACACACGGTCTCCAAATGTGAACTGCCTTCTTTTTATCCGATATTCCACGCATACAGGTTTGAAACGTTTGTGGTATTACCAATAATCGCACACGCACATCGTACGGAAACGTGTCTGATACTTATGGCAATCCCACATGTGTATAAGAATAAACCGTGTGTTTGACCGCTGAGTATCGCATACGTTTTCCGTGAAAGAACCGTGAGTTCTTTATTTTACCATCGCACACGCTGTTTTCTTCTAACCGTGTATACGGTGTTTTAATCCCTGTTGTTTAATTTTATTTTTTCCTGTAATTTATTATTCGAATTGGAAAATTTCAAATTTTGAATAGTGTGGAATTTAATATATTTCATATTCTCATCACAATGGTTCAATAACCAATCCATAAATCAAAATCTCAGTACAATGTGTTCAGTAATTACAGAATTAGGCAGCAGATTAACTTTGATGAACCACAATATTTAGAGGCGGTAAAGGTGAAGAGAGAAGTGTAAATCATTTTGGCTGCCGATAGTGTTGAAGAGGCGGAATGCCCATAATGTGCCCTCCTCCATGCCAAAGGCGCGCACAACTTTTGTCCAACCCGTTGCGACGATCGCCCTCCCATCCTTCACCGCCTTCAGGAAGACTTCTAGACCATTATCATGGTAGTATGAATTATATACTTTAACCTTAGTTGCCTCCACTTCGGTCATGTAGTTTGCAAGGTAATCATGAGTAAATTGCTTCAGAAACCACTGAAAAGAGAAAACTTTCAGAAATTCATGTCTAATAGAGTAACTCATTGTGGGCAGGGGGAAAAGGCAACAGATTACTTACCATCCTAAAGTTCACTATTGCCTTGGATAAAGTGTAAATAAAGAGTTTAATTCCAATCACCCGTCTCTTCCGCCTAACAATCTTTCTTAGTTTCCTCACTTGACGCTTGTTCATGAATATCTCATTGCCCCATACGTAAAAGGGGTCGAAGCGTGGATCAGTACCGCTGATATATGTACCTACAAGCAACCAGTAAATGTTAGAAGCTAAACTTCAATTGCATAAATGATGTAAAAAACTATATGACATGGGATGCAACTAACCTCGATGGCAAACAACGGCATCGCCCATTGCGGCCCTGTGTAAGTACATGGAAAGGCATGTTAACTACATCCACCAAAAATAGCAAATGGTAATAAAACGACAGCATCTCTAGTGATATCTCCATTGCGAAGAGTAGCACGGTAGTAAAGGGACAGATTAAAAAATGGATAGAACTGTTTGCTACAACAGGCTTAACAGCAACCTAAGCCAGGCATTGTAAGTTTCTAGCTGGTATTGGTGAAATTGAACTGGACAGTTCATACTTGAACATGACAGTTGCTACTTGTAGTCTGCGTTGGTATTTCCCCGAAGAGGAGAGGATGATGCAGTACAGTAGAGATAAGTATTTCCCTCAGTTAAGAGCCAAGGTTATCAATCCAGTAGGAGAACCAAGCAAAATTCCGTTAAGCGCACCTGCACACACAAGAGCAAACACTTGCACCCAACGCAAATAAGAGGGTTGTCAATCCTCTTAGCAGTTATTTGCAAGGATTAAATCTTATCGAGGTAAATAGATAAACTAAACTACTAATTAAAATAAAAGTAAATAAATTGCAGCAAGGTATTTTTAGGTTTTTTATATAATAAAGATAGACCCGGGGACCATAGTTTTCACTAGAGGCTTCTCTCTTGAGCACATAAACATACGGTGGGTAAACAAATTACTGTTGGGCAATTGATAGAAAAGCAAAAAATTATGACGGATTCATGGCAATGATCATGTATATAGGCATCACGTTCGAGACAAGTAGACCGACTCCTGCCTGCATCTACTACTATTACTCCACCCATCGACCGCTATCCAGCATGCATCTAGGGTATTAAGTATGAAACAGAGTAACGCCTTAAGCAAGATGACATGATGTAGAGAAGCAAATTCAAGCAATATGAATAAACCCCATCTTTTTATCCTTAATGGCAACAATACAAATACGTGTCATGTCCCTTTCTGCCACTGGGATTGAGCACTGCAAGATTGAACCCATCACAAAGCACCTCTCCCATTGCAAGATAAATCAATCTAGTAGGCCAAACTAAACCGATAGATCGGAGGGAAATACAAAGCTATAACAATCATGCATAAAAGAGTTCAGAGAAGACTCAAATATTTCTCATGAATAATCTGATCATAAACTCACAATTCATCGGATCCCAACAAACACACCGCAAAAGAAGATTACATCGGATAGAACTCCAAGAACATCGAGGAGAACATTGTATTGAAGATCAAAGAGAGAGAAGAAGCCATCTAGCTACTAGTTATGGACCCGTAGGTCTGTGGTAAACTACTCACACATCATCGGAAGGGCAGCAAGGTTGATGTAGAAGCCCTTCGTGTTTGATTCCCCCTCCGGCAGAGTACCGGAAAAGGCCTCCAGATGGGATCGCGGAAGAACAGATGCTTGCGGTGGCGGGAAGGTTTTTTCTTCTGGCTCTTTGGGGTTTCCTAATATTTGTGAATTTATAGAAGTGGAATTAGGTCAAACGGAGTCACGTGGGCCCCATAAGGTAGCACGGCGCCACCCCTGGGGCGCGCCCTAGTGCCTTGTGAAGCCTCCGTGAGGCTTCTGGCCTCCTCCCAAAGCTTCCCAGGTTTCTTTTGTCCAGAAAAAAATCTCCAAAAAGTTTCGTGGCATTTGGACTACATTTGGTACTGTTTCTCTGAAGAGCCAAAAACAAGCAGAAAACAACAACTGGCACTAGGCACTGGGTTAATAGGTTAGTCCCAAAAAATGATATATAATTGCATATAAAAACATCCAAGATTGATACTATAATAGCATGGAACAATCAAAAATTATAGATACGTTGGAGACGTATCAACAGTGTACATTACTAAAATAAATAAGGCATGTGTTAAGTACACACAACCAAATATAGCCATTGAAACTGGTACTGATGAAATTGAAATTGACAGAGTTAATCATCGCAAGGCAAGTGCTTCTAGAGCAGAGAATGGCCCAGTTGTCTATAAAAAGGTAGGGAAAATAGCTAAGAATGGTTAGGCGTGTTTACTACAACAGGCTTAATACATCAACCGTACAAAACATAGCCATTGCAACTGGTATTGGTAAAATTGAACTGGACAGTTCCTACTTGGTAAATCCCGAGGGGTAGTTGGTGGGGCACTTCATCTGGGCCAGAGCCCGCCCCAAGTCGGCGGCGGCTGAGGCGAGGTGTTCCTCCGGGTTGAAGCGTGGATCAGTGCCGCTGACATGTGTACCTACAATAAGCAAGTAAATGCTACAAGCTTAACTGCAATTGCACAAATGATGTAAAATACTATAAGACATTGGGATGGAACTAACCTCGACGGTAAACAACAACATTTCCCATTGTGGCCCTATGTAAGTACATGGAAAGGCATGTTAACTACAACAGGGTTAATATCGACCAAAAATAGAAAATGGTAATAAAACGACAGCATCTCTAGTGATATCTTCATTGCGAAGAGTAGCACGGTAGTAAAGGGATAGATTAAAAAAATCGATAGAACTGTTTGCTACAACAGGCTCAAAAGCAACCTAAGTCAGGTATTGTAAGTTTCTAGCTGGTATTGGTGAAATTTAACTGGGCAGTTCATACTCGAACATGATAGTGTACATTACTGAAATAAACATGGGATGTGTTAACTACAGACAACCTAATATAGACATTGAAACTGGTACTGATGAAATTGAAATTGACAGAGTTAAACATCGCAAGGCAAGTGCTGTGATGACCCACAAGTATAGGGGATCAATCGTAGTCCTTTCGATAAGTAAGAATGTCGAACCCAACGAGGAGCAGAAGGAAATGACAAGCGGTTTCAGCAAGGTATTCTCTGCAAGCACTGAAAGTAGCGGTAACAGATAGTTTCGGTAGCAAGATAATTCGTAACAAGTAACAAGTAACAAGTATGATAAAGTGCAGCATAGGTGGCCCAATCCTTTTTATAGCAAAGGACAAGCCGGAATGAACTCATATAATAAGAAAGCGTTCTCGAGGACACATGGGAATTTCATCTAGTCACCTTCATCATGTTTGTTTGATTCGCGTTCGCTACTTTGATAGTTTGATATGTGGGTGGACCGGTGCTTGGGTGTTGTTCTTACTTGAACAAGCCTCCCACTTATGATTACCCCCTCTCGCAAGCATCTGCAACTATGAAAGAAGAATTAAGATAAATCTAACCATAGCATGAAACATATGGATCCAAATCAGCCCCTTACGGAATAGCGCATAAACTAGGGTTTAAGCTTCTGTCACTCTAACAACCCATCATCTAATTACTACTCCACAATGCCTTCCCTTAGGCCCAAAGATGCTGAAGTGTCATGTAGTCGACATTCACACGACACCACTAAAGGAAGCAACAACATACATATCATCAAAATATCGAACGAATACCAAATTCACATGATTACTTATGACAAGACTTCTCCCATGTCTTCAAGAACAAAAGTAACTACTCACAAATCATATTCATGTTCAAGATCAGAGGGGTATTGAATATCATTAAGGATCTGAACATATAATCTTCCACCAAATAAACCAACAAGCATCATCTACGAGATATAATCAACACTACTAGCAACCCACAGGTACCAATCTGAGGTTTTGAGACAAAGAGTGAATACAAGAGATGAACTAGGGTTTGATATGAGATGGTGCTGGTGAATATGTTGATGAAGATTGATCCTCCCACGATGAGAGGATCGTTGGTGATGTGGATGGCTTCAATTTCCCCCTCCCGGAGGGAAGTATCCCCGGCGGAATCGCTCCGCCGGAGAGCAAAATAGATCCTGCCCAGGTTCCGCCTCGAGACGGTGGTGCTTCGTACCGAAAGTATTCTTATGATTTTTCTAGGGCAAATAGCCTTATATAGCATAAGATGGGCCTTGGAGGCCTGCCAGGGGCGCCACAAGCTCGGGAGGTGCGCCTAGGGGGGGAAGGGCACACCCCCAGGCTTGTCGCTTCCTGGAGGGTCCCCCTCTGATATTTCTTCAGCCAATATTTTTTATATATTCCAAAATTATTCTCCATAAATTTTCAGGTCATTTGGAGGTGTGCAGAATAGCTATCTCTGTTTCACCCCTTTTCAGCCCAGAATTCCAGCTGCCGGCAATCTCCCTCTTCATGTGAATCTTGCAAAATAAGAGAGAAAAGGCATAAGAATTGTATCATCAAATGAAATAATGATCAAAAACATAATAAATAATAATAGGAAAACATGATGCAATATGGACGTATCAACTCCCCCAAGCTTAGACTTCGCTTGTCCTCAAGCGAAAAACCGAAATCGATAATCATGACCACATGTTTAGAGAGAGAGGTGTCGATAAAACAAAATACGGACATGAAGGCATCATGATCTTTATTATAACAGCAATATATTATCATAAAACTTCTCTTGACAAAGTGACAATTCATTCACAAGATAAAGTATTGTGACGCCCCGACTCAATCGTGCACTAATTTTACACGCAAATGCGCATGATCAAGCCCAGGGACTCCCGGGAAGATATCACAACACAACTCTAGACACAAAATAAAATAATACAAGCTTTATATTACAAGCCAGGGGCCTCGAGGGCTCGAATACATAAGCTCGAGTACAAGCGCTAGCAGAAGCAACAACAATATCTCAGTACAGACATAAAGGTTAAACAAGTTTGCCTTAAGAAGGCTGAGCAAAACAACGACACTAGATCGAAAAGGCGCAGGCCTCCTGACTGGGAGCCTCCTATCTACTCCTGGTCGTCGGTCTCCACGTAGTGGTAAGCTCCGCCGGAGGGGTAGTAGTAGTCGTCGACTGGGGCAGCTGGCTCCGGGGCTCCGTCATTTGGTCGTAGCAATCGGGTATGGGGAAAAAGAGGTAGCAAAGCAACCGTGAGTACTCATCCAAAGTACTCGCAAGACTTACATCAGAACTATTCTACTTATGCATCGATATCAATTGAAGGGGCTGTATCTGTGGACTAGACTGCAGAAATGCCAGAATAGAGGGGAAAGCCTAGCCTATCGAAGACTAGCATCTTCAACGTCTTGCAGCATTAGAAGAGTGCAGATTAGTAACATAACATATAGTAATAAGTATATAGTAGCAATGCCCAGAGATCCTTCCTCGACTCCCTGCGAGAAAGCAATCCCAGAGCTAACATATTATTAAGCATCTCAAGTATCCAGTTCTAGTTGTAGGAGATCGGGATACTTTCCGAGCGTCCTGTTACCGTGGACACAGCTATTCGAATAGATAACTTCCCTGCAGGGGTGCACCAACTTACCCAACATGCTCGATTAACTCTGGCCGGACACACTTTTATCGGGTCATGCCCGGCCTCGGCTGATCGACATGCCGTAGTCCTACCTAGGCTCAGCAGAGAGGCCAGCACGCCGGTCTACACCCTAAGCGCTCAGGGGTCTTGGGCCCATCGCCCTTTGCACTCATGCGCGTTGCGTACGCGGCCGGGACCAGACCTAGCCCCTGTATACACACGCAGGCTTTCGCGGTCCACCCGGGCGCGCACCGCTCAACCGCTGACGTTTGAAGAACTTCGGCTGATACATACGACGCCGAGTGCCTATACTATTCCCGCGTGGTGGTTAGTGCGAAAAGGCCAGAGGCCTACTCAGATCACATATCCTAACCCATTAGCGTGTTGGGAGCTCGCGGTGACGATCAGTGCTCCACGATCTGTGGTCCCATCACCCCGTCTCGAGGACTTGCGGCAAGGGCCAGGCCCAATCCCTCTCCTCCCTCTCCTGAGGCAATCTGCCTGCCCGGCCGCGCCTCGTAATTAACTCGCGGGTACCATCATGGTCAACCCGACTCCACATTTCTCGCGGGTGCCCCTCGGGGCAGACCCGACTTTAATCAGGGACTGAGATAAAATTTAAGGTATCCGTGTGTCCATCACATCAAGAAGGAATCCAAGGAATCACCCTCGATGGATTCCCACTAGATGTATCCGTCAAGGTGAACTCGGAGGAATCACCCTCGATGGGTTCATACTTGAGGGACTATACGACAGAGGCATCATCGGAGGTGGTGAAAGAGGAATCACCCTCGGTAACCCACATCCGACTGGCTATGCTACAGAGACATCATCAGGAGTGAGGTAGGAGGTATCACCCTCGTCACTCGCTAGTGTCTCTGCAGAGTCATATAACTTAGGGGGTGTGCGGTGATGTGTTGGTCTTAGCCCATCGATCACCTTGATCGAGGCACAAGTAACAAAGCGGGGCAATAGGAATAAGGATGAGGGGCCACTGATGTAACACTAACCAACCTATACTAAGCATTTAGGATAGCAGGTAAGGTATCAACAGCAGTTACAAAAACAGGCTATGCATCAGAATAGGATCAATCAAATACAGTAGCATTTCTAATGCAAGCATGGGAGAGAAGGAATAGGCGATATAGGGATGATCAAGGGGTTTTGCTTGCCTGGAAGCTCTGCGGTGAAAGAGGGGTCGTTGGGGATGTAGTAGTCCTCAGGGGCAGCGTCGGTCACGGGGTCTACCGGAGAGAAGAGGGGGAAGAAACAATAAATACAAAACAAACAAAACAACACAGATGCATGGCATGGCAAAATGCTGTGCTGGTGGTGACCTAACGCAGTGCTAAGTGTTACAGACAGAGCGGGAAAAATATCTGGGGATATTTTCCCGGCTATAGGCATCTGTCAGACAGATGAATCGGAGGGGAAGGTTCCATGTTTGCAGTGTTGTGGGCATGTGACAGCTTCGTGGAGGGCATATTAGGATTTGTCTCGTTTTTCTGAACAACTTTCATGTAGAAAACTTTTTCATCCGAGCTACGATTTATTTTCTATGACTTTTCAAAGATTTAAACAATTTTCTGAAATTCCTGGAATTAGATTTAAATCATAATTAACAGAAAAAGCTTTATTGCGTCAGCAGTGAGTCAGCGTGACGTCAGCAGTCAACCCAGCCGGTCCAGGTCAAACCTGACCGCTGGGACCCACATGTCACTGACTAATTAGTTATTAGATTAATTTTAATTAGAAAATTAGTTTAATTAGCGGGTGGGGCCCGCCTGTCAGCGACTGGGGCTGCCCAGTCAGCACATTGACTGGGTCAACCCAGTCAACTGGGCCCCTGGGGCCCACTGGTCAGTGACCCAGGGGTGCCCACGTGGCAGGCCAGGTCAGCGGCGCCGGCGTTTAAACGCTGGCGACCTCAAAACGCGGCGGCGCGCACTGGAGGTCGTCGGGATTCGCCTACAGGGGGTCTTTTCGAGCGCGGCTTGCGGCGTTCGAACGTGCGTTCAACGCCGCGTCGTTTGTTGGCGGTGGCGTCGGCTGGGGTGGCTGGAAATGACGGCGGCGAGCTCGTGGGCGGCGCCGGAGTACGGGCGATGGTGGATCCGGCGATGCAGGGCACGACAAGCGGTGAGGCTGGGCACGTTGGGATCCTACAAGCTCCAGGAGCTCGACTACGAGCTCGGACGCGAGCTGCGGTGATGGTGGCCACGGCGGCGAGCACGGCTGAGGCGGCGGGTATGGCCATGTCGAATGCGGCGGCTGTGGGCGTGGAAAGAAGGGGAAGAAGGAGGGGATCCAAGCGGGAGCTCACCGTGGAGCTCAAGAAAGGCTCGGCGAAGGCTTAGGAGCAGCAGAGCGGCGGCGTTCGTTGGAGATACGCCGGCGACCAAGGAAGAAGACGAGCTCGATCCCGACGATGTGGGGCTTTCCGGCTCGAACTCGGGGACGCAGTCGACGTGACGGACGACGGCGCACCTCTACGACATGGCGGCGAGGCGTGAGGTGGACGGCGGCCACGGGAATGACGTCGAACGGCGACGGATGCACTCGGGCGAGGGTGAGAGAGAGCGAGCGAGCGAGGGAGAGAGGGGGAGGAGTGGATGAGGATGACGAGGGGGCTGAGGGGGCGCGTCCTTATTGTTGGGGAACGTTGCATGGGAAACAAAAATTTTCCTACGCACACACAAGATCTATCCATGGTGATGAGCATCTACGAGAGGGAGAGTGAATCTACATACCCTTGTAGATCACTAAGCGGAAGCGTTAAGAAACGCGGTTGATGTAGTCGAACGTCTCCGCGATCCAAATCGCAAGTCGTCCCTCGATCCGATCACGAACTAGTGCCGAACGGACGGCACCTCCGCGTTCAACACACGTACGGCTTGATGACGCCTTCACCTCCTCGATCCAGTGAGCGATGGTGAAGTAGTAGATGAGTTCCGGCAGCACGACGGCGTGGTGATGGTGGTGAGGAACAATCTCTGCAGGGCTTCGCCAAGCACTGCGGAGATTATGACGGGAGAACTAGAGGGTTAGGGTTGCCGACACACGGCTTGGGAAATCTTGATGTATCCCGTGTGCTAGCCCTGCCCCTCTATTTATATGTTGAGCCTTGGGGTCTAAACTTGGAGTAAAAGCCTCCTCCAGGTCGGTTTTGCCCGCACAAGGTCGGTTTGGCCCGCAGGGAAAGAGTCCAACTCGGATCCCTGCAGTACCGCGCACAAGCGGTAGTACCGCTTGAGAGGTAGTATCGCTATCACACAAGCGATAGTACCGCTTACGCGGTAGTACTGCCTTACAACGGTAGTACCGCTTAAGGTAGCAGCAAAACTTCCTTTTGCACTTTCCAATACCTCGTGGGCTTTACCCCTTTGGCCCATAAAGTGTTTCTGCACCCGAACACTTCGGTAAACACCCGGAACCCCTTCCGGTGAATTCCGGAACCCTTTCGGAGATCAAAACACTATTATCACATATATCAATCTTTACCTCCGGACTCTTCCGGAGATCCTCGTCATGTCTGGGATCTTATCCGGGACTCCGAACAACCTTCGGTCACCAACAAAATAAATCAACTATACTAATCGTCACCAAACGTTAAGTGTGTAGACCCTGCGGGTTCGAGAACTATGTAGACATGACCGAGACACCTCTACGATCAATAACCAATAGCGGGACCTGGATGCCCATATTGGTTCCTACATATTCTACGAAGATCTTCATCGGTTGAACCTCTATGTCAAGGATTCAGTTAATCCCGTATACTGTTCCCTTTGTTCTTCGGTATGTTACTTGCCCGAGATTCGATCGTCGGTATCTATATACCTAGTTCAATCTCGTTACCGGCAAGTCTCTTTACTCGTTCCATAATACAAGATCTCATGGCTAACACTTTAGTCACATTGCTTGCAAGGCTCATTGTGATGTTGTATTACCGAGTGGGCCCTGAGATACCTCTCCGTCACACGGAGTAACAAATCCCAGTCTTGATCCATGCTAACCCAACAGACATCCTCAGAGATACCTGTAGAGCACCTTTATAGTCACCCAGTTACGTTGCGACGTTTGATACACACAAGGTACTCCTCCGATGTCAGGGAGTTGCATGATCTCATGGTCATAGGAACAGATACTTGACATGCAGAAAACAATAGCAATAAACTGACACGATCATATGCTACGTTTACAGTTTGGGTCTTGTCCATCACATCATTCTCCTAATGATGTGATCCCGTTATCAAATGACATCTCATGTCCATGGCTAGGAAACCTTCACCATCTTTTGATCAACGAGCTAGTCAACTAGAGGCTTACTAGGGACACAGTGTTGTCTATGTACCCACACATGTATTTGAGTTTCCAATCAATACAATTATAGCATGGATAATAAACGATTATCATGAACAAGGAAATATAATAATAACCAATTTATTATTGCCTCTAGGGCATATTTCCAACAGTCTCCCACTTGCACTAGAGTCAATAATCTAGTTCACATCACTATGTGATTTACATTGTAATGAATCGAACACCCATGCAGTTCTGGTGTTGTTCATGTTTAGCCCTTGGAAGAGGTTTAGTCATCGGATCTGCAACATTCAGATCCGTGTGTACTTTGCAAATATTTATGTCGTCCTCCTTGATGTAATCGCGGATGGAATTGAAACGTCGCTTTATGTGTCTGGTTCTCTTGTGAAATCTTGGTTCCTTGGCTAGAGCAATGGCACCAGTATTATCCCAAAACAGAGTCATTGAGTTAAGCGCACTAGGCACTACTCCAAGATCTGTCATGAACTCCTTCATCCAGACACCTTCCTTCGCCGCCTCCGAGGCAGCGATGTACTGCGCTTCGCATGTAGAATCAGCTACCACGCTTTGCTTGGAACTGCACCAGCTAACCGCACCCCCATTAAGAATAAATACGTATCCGGTTTGTGATTTAGAGTCATCCGGATCAGTGTCAAAGCTTGCATCGACGTAACCCTTTACGACGAGCTCTTGATCACCTCCATAAACGAGAAACATGTCCTTAGTCCTTTTCAGGTACTTCAGGATATTCTTGACCGCCGTCCAGTGTTCCATTCCTGGATCACTTTGAAACCTTCCGACCATACTTATGGCAAGGCTGACATCGGGTCTTGTGCACAGCATTGCATACATGATAGAGCCTATGGCTGAAGCATAGGGGATGACACTCATCTTTTCTCTATCTTCTGCAGTCACTGGGCATTGAGTCTTACTCAACTTCACACCTTGCAAAA
Organism: Elymus sibiricus; assembly: GCA_039707655.1. Taxonomy (NCBI): domain Eukaryota; kingdom Viridiplantae; phylum Streptophyta; class Magnoliopsida; order Poales; family Poaceae; genus Elymus; species Elymus sibiricus. The sequence goes on from CM077666.1 coordinate 338,080,880, forward strand.
TAGGCAAGAACCCCTTCTTGGACTGATCCATTTTGAACTTCTTCAAAATCTTATCAAGGTATGTGCTTTGTGAAAGTCCTATTAAACGTCTTGATCTATCTCTATAGATCTTGATGCCTAATATGAAAGCAGCTTCTCCTAGGTCCTTCATTGAAAAACTCTTGTTCAAATATTCCTTCACGCTTTCCAACATTTCTATATTGTTTCCAATCAGTAATATGTCATCCACATATAATATTAGAAACGCTATAGAGCTCCCACTCACTTTCTTGTAAATACAAGCTTCTCCGTAAACTTGTATAAACTCGAACGCTTTGATCACCTCATCAAAGCGAAGATTCCAACTCCGAGATGCTTGCACCAGTCCATAAATGGATCGCTGGAGTTTGCAAACTTTGTCAGCATTCTCTAGATCGACAAAACCTTCTGGTTGCATCATATACAACTCTTCCTTAAGGAAACCGTTAAGGAACGCTGTTTTGACATCCATCTGCCAAATTTCATAATCGAAAAAGGCAGCTATTGCTAACATGATTCTGACGGACTTAAGCATCGCTACGGGTGAGAAGGTCTCATCGTAGTCAACTCCTTGAACTTGTGAAAAACCCTTTGCCACAAGTCGAGCTTTATAGACGGTGACATTACCGTCCGCGTCCGTTTTCCTCTTAAAGATCCATTTGTTCTGAATGGCCTTACGCCCTTCAGGTAATACTTCCAAAGTCCACACTTTGTTTTCATACATGGATCCCATCTCGGATTTCATGGCCTCTAACCACTTCTCAGAATCCGGGCCCATCATCGCTTCTCCATAGCTCGTAGGTTCATCGTTGTCCAACAACATGACCTCTAAGACAGGGTTGCCGTACCACTCAGGAGCAGTACGCGTCCTTGTCGACCTACGAGGTTCGATAGCAACTTGATCCAAAGCTTCATGATCATCATCATTAACTTTCTCTTCAGCTGATGTAGGCTCTACAGAAACATCTTTCTGCGCTGCGCTACTTTCAGGTTGAAGTAAAGGTTCAACAACCTCATCAAGTTCTATCTTCCTCCCACTCAATTCTTTCGAGAGAAACTCTTTCTCAAGAAATGTTCCATTTTTAGCGACAAACACTTTGCCTTCGGATCTGAGGTAGAAGGTATACCCAACTGTCTCTTTTGGGTATCCTATGAAGACGCATTTCTCCGCTTTGGGTTCCAGCTTTTCAGGCTGAAGCTTTTTGACATAAGCATCACATCCCCAAACTTTAAGAAACGACAGCTTTGGCTTCTTGCCAAACCAAAGTTCATATGGCGTCGTGTCAATGGATTTCGATGGTGCCCTATTTAAAGTGAATGCAGCTGTCTCTAATGCATAACCCCAAAACGATAGTGGCAAATCGGCAAGAGACATCATAGATCGCACCATATCCAATAAGGTTCGATTATGACGTTCGGACACACCATTACGCTGTGGTGTTCCAGGCGGTGTCAATTGTGAAACAATTCCACACTGTCTTAAGTGACTGCCAAACTCATAACTCAGATATTCTCCTCCTCGATCAGATCGTAGGAATTTAATCTTCTTGTTACGATGATTCTCAACTTCACTCTGAAATTGTTTGAACTTTTCAAATGTTTCAGACTTGTGTTTCATTAAGTAAATATACCCATATCTACTTAAGTCATCAGTGAAGGTGAGAAAGTAACGATAACCACCGCGCGCCTCAATATTCATCGGACCGCACACATCAGTATGTATGATTTCCAACAAGTCACTTGCCCGTTCCATTGTTCCAGAGAACGGCGTTTTAGTCATCTTGCCCATGAGGCATGGCTCACATGTGTCAAGTGATTCAAAATCAAGTGACTCTAAAAGTCCATTAGCATGGAGCTTCCTCATGCGTTTTACGCCAATATGACCTAAACGGCAGTGCCACAAGAAAGTGGTATTATCATTATCAATTTTACATCTTTTGGCATCAATGTTATGAACATGTGTATCATTACTATCGAGATTCAATAAGAATAAACCCCTCACATCGGGTGCATGACCATAAAAGATATTACTCATATAAATAGAACAACCATTATTCTCTGATTTAAATGAGTAACCGTCTCGCAATAAACAAGATCCAGATATAATGTTCATGCTTAACGCAGGCACTATATAACAATTATTCAGGTTCATCACTAATCCCGATGGTAATCGAAGAGCGAACGTGCCGACGGCGATCACATCAACCTTGGAACCATTTCCCACGCGCATCGTCACTTCGTCCTTTGCCAGCCTCCGTCTATTCCGCAGTTCCTGTTTTGAGTTGCAAATATGAGCAACCGCACCGGTATCAAATACCCAGGCACTACAACGAGAGTTGGTAAGGTACACATCAATAACATGTATATCATATATACCTTGTTTGTTGTTGGCCGCCTTCTTGTCAGCCAAATACTTGGGGCAGTTCCGCTTCCAGTGTCCAGTTCCCTTGCAATGAAAGCACACAGTTTCTGGTTTGGGTCCAGCCTTGGGTTTCTTCACGGGAGGAGCAACTGCTTTGCCACTCTTGGAGTTACCCTTTTTACCCTTGCCATTTTTCTTGAAACTAGTGGTTTTATTGACCATCAACACTTGATGCTCCTTCTGAATTTCAGACTCAGCGGCTTTTAGCATCGCAAACAGCTCGGCGACTGACTTGTTCATCCCGTGCATGTTATAGTTCAACACGAAGCTCTTGTAGCTAGGTGGCAATGATTGAAGAACTCTGTCAGTGATAGCCTCTGGCGGAAGGGACATCCCCAATTCAGCCAGACGGGTGGAGTACCCAGACATTCTGAGTACGTGATCACTGATAGACCCGTTCTCCTCCATCTTGCAAGCATAGAACTTATCGGAGATCTCATATCTCTCGATCCGGGCATTCTTCTGAAAGATAAACTTCAACTCCTGGAACATCTCATATGCTCCATGACGTTCAAAACGTCTTTGAAGTCCTGGTTCTAAGCCATACAATATTGCACATTGAACTATTGAGTAATCTTCAGAACGAGCCTGCCAGGCGTTCACAACGTCTAGAGACTCAACTGGAGCGGGTGGATCACTAAGCGGTGCATCAAGGACATAAGCCTTCTGGGAAGCCGTAAGGATAATCCTTAGATTACGGGCCCAGTCCACAAAGTTACTTCCATCATCTTTCAATTTAGCTTTCTCTAGGAACGCATTAAAATTCAGGGGTGCTACTGCGCGAGCCATGATCTACAACATAAATATTGCAAAGACAACTTAGACTATTGTTCAAGATAATGAGTTTAGTTAATCATATTACTTAAAAACTCCCACTCAAATTGACATCCCTCCGGTCATTCGAGTGTAACATGATCCAAATCCACCAACTCAAGTCCGATCATCAGGTGAGTTGAGGTGGTTTCAATGGTGAACATCTTCATGTTGATCATATCTACTATATGACTCATGTTCGACCTTTCGGTCTCTTGTGTTCCGAGGCCATGTCTGTACATGCTAGGCTCGTCAAGTTTAACCCGAGTGTTCCGCACGTGCAACATGGCTTACACCCATTGTATGTGAACGTAGAGTCTATCACACCCGATCATCACGGCGTGTCTCGAAACGACGAACTTTCGCAACGGTGCACACTCGGGGAGAACACAATTTATCTTGAAATTTAAGTGAGGGATCACCTTATAATGCTACCGTCATCCTAAGAAAAATAAGATGCATAAAAGGATTAACATCACATGCAAATCATAAGTGACATGATATGGCCATGAACTTGTGCTTTTGATCTCCATCTCCAAAGCACCGGCATGATCTCCATCGTCACCGGCATGACACCATGATCTCCATCATCTTGATCTCCATCAACGTGACGCCATGAGGTTGTCGCGCCGACTGTTGCTTCCACGACTATTGCTAACGTTTAGCGATAAAGTAAAGCATTACATAGCGCTTAATGATTGACACGCAGGTCATACAATAATTAAAGACAACTCTATGGCTCCTGCCAGTTGCCGTAGTCATCGACATGCAAGTCGTGATATTCTATACAACACATGATCATCTCATACATCACATATATCTCATCATGTTATTGGCCATATCACATCACAACATACCCTGCAAAAACTAGTTAGACGTCCTCTAAATGTTGTTGCAAGTTTTACGTGGCTGCTACGGGTTTGCAAGAACCGTTCTTACCTACGCAAAACCACAATGTGGTGTAGTGATTGCTTTTTGATCTTCTAAAAGAACCCTCTTCATTGAAATTGATTCAACTAAAGTGAGAGAGACAGACACCCGCTAGCCATCTTTATGCAACGAAGTTACATGTCAGTTGAAGGAACCGGTCTCTCGTAAGCATACGAGTAATGTTGGTCCGGGCCGCTTCATCTCACAATACCGCCGAATCAAGTATCAACTAGTAACGGCAAGCAATATGTATACACCCACGCCCACAACTCGTTTGTGTTCTACTCGAGATCTCATCTACGCATAGACCTAGCTCAGATGCCACTGTTGGGGAACGTTGCATGGGAAACAAAATTTTTCCTACGCACACACAAGATCTATCCATGGTGATGAGCATCTACGAGAGGGAGAGTGAATCTACATACCCTTGTAGATCGCTAAGCGGAAGCGTTAAGAAACGCGGTTGCTGTAGTCGAACATCTCCGCGATCCAAATCGCAAGTCGTCCCTCGATCCGATCACGAACTAGTGCCGAACGGACGGCACCTCCGCGTTTAACACACGTACGGCTTGATGACGCCTTCACCTCCTCGATCCAGCGAGCGATGGTGAAGTAGTAGATGAGTTCCGGCAGCACGACGGCGTGGTGATGGTGGTGAGGAACAATCTCTGCAGGGCTTCGCCAAGCACTACGGAGATTATGACGGGAGAACTAGAGGGTTAGGGTTGCCAACACACGGCCTGGGAAATCTTGATGTATCCCGTGTGCTAGCCCTGCCCCTCTATTTATATGTTGAGCCTTGGGGTCTAAACTTGGAGTAAAAGCCTCCTCCAGGTCGGTTTTGCCCGCACAATGTCGGTTTGGCCCGCAGGGAAAGAGTCCAACTCGGATCCCTGCAGTACCGCGCACAAGCGGTAGTACCGCTCACGAGCGGTAGTACCGCTTGAGAGGTAGTACCGCTATCACACAAGCGGTAGTACCGCTTACGCGGTAGTACTGCCTTACAACGGTAGTACCGCTTAAGGCAGCAGCAAAACTTCCTTTTGCACTTTCCAATACCTCGTGGGCTTTACCCCTTTGGCCCATAAAGTGTTTCTGCACCCGAACACTTCGGTAAACACCCGGAACCCCTTCCGGTGAATTCTGGAACCCTTCCGGAGATCAAAACACTATTATCACATATATCAATCTTTACCTCCAGACTCTTCCGGAGATCCTCGTCATGTCCGGGATCTTATCCGGGACTCCGAACAACCTTCGGTCACCAACAAAATAACTCAACTATACTAATCGTCACCAAACGTTAAGTGTGTAGACCCTGCGGGTTCGAGAACTATGTAGACATGACCGGGACACCTCTACGATCAATAACCAATAGCGGGACCTGGATGCCCATATTGGTTCCTACATATTATACGAAGATCTTCATCGGTTGAACCTCTATGTCAAGGATTCAGTTAATCCCGTATACTGTTCCCTTTGTTCTTCGGTATGTTACTTGCCCGAGATTCGATCGTCGGTATCTATATACCTAGTTCAATCTCGTTACCGGCAAGTCTCTTTACTCGTTCCGTAATACAAGATCACGTGGCTAACACTTTAGTCACATTGCTTGCAAGGCTCATTGTGATGTTGTATTACCGAGTGGGCCCTGAGATACCTCTCCGTCACACGGAGTAACAAATCCCAGTCTTGATCTATGCCAACCCAACAGACATCCTCGGAGATACCTGTAGAGCACCTTTATAGTCACCCAGTTACGTTGCGACGTTTGATACACACAAGGTACTCCTCCGATGTCAGGGAGTTGCATGATCTCATGGTCATAGGAACAGATACTTGACATGCAGAAAACAATAGCAATAAACTGACACGATCATATGCTACGTTTACAGTTTGGGTCTTGTCCATCACATCATTCTCCTAATGATGTGATCCCGTTATCAAATGACATCTCATGTCCATGGCTAGGAAACCTTCACCATCTTTTGATCAACGAGCTAGTCAACTAGAGGCTTACTAGGGACACAGTGTTGTCTATGTACCCACACATGTATTTGAGTTTCCAATCAATACAATTATAGCATGGATAATAAACGATTATCATGAACAAGGAAATATAATAATAACCAATTTATTATTGCCTCTAGGGCATATTTCCAACACTTATCCCCACGGCGGCCCTGTAGCGTCGCCATGTCGCCGCCTCACCGGTGCGCGCGCACGCGGCCAGGGGCGCACCGACACACGGGGAGAGAGAGAGGCGGGAGGAGGGAGAAAGAGAGAGGTGGGCTGGGCCGGTGCTACTGTGCACTTAGGCCCAGCTCACAGTAGAGTTAGGGCCTTTTTCCATTTTCTTTTTCTGTTTCTTTTTACAAAAATGGTTTTGCAATAATTTGAGCTGCCAAATGACTCTTGTAAAATGTGGAAATTAGCCACATAAATACAATGCAATATACTGCACTGCCACAAAAAGTTTGGAGGCAAGATGAATCCATTTGAATTTTTCATAAATGGAATAGCATTTAAAAATGCTACTTTAGCACTGTTTTAATTGCTATAGCTCATTTTAGCAAATAGGCGATGTTGTTTTCCTGAACAAATATTTGTTATGGAATATTTGCTAAATGATGAACTATTTTGTAGCAACTTTTGTGCAACTTCAAATTTCACTTATAATTTGGATTGAATTCAGAGATGGAATTTGAAATGAGATATGAATCCAATGTAATCAAGCATTGCAAATCAACTTGACTTAGCATTAACATGATGGATTACTATAGCTCATTACATAGGGGTGTTACAATTCTCCTCCTCTAAAAGAAATTCTCGTCCCGAGAATTTAGGAGGTAGAAGGGAAAAGATCGGGATATTCTTCGCGAAGACGATCCTCGCATTCCCAAGTGGCTTCATCTTCAGTATGATTCGACCACTGCACTTTAGGGAACTTGATTGTCTTCTGGTGGGTCCGACATTCAGCTTGATCAAGAATGCGGATCGGATGCTCTTTATAAGGGAGATCATCCTGTAATTCGAGCATCTCATGATCCACTGCACGATGCGGATCCTTGAAGCAACGACGAAGTTGCGACACATGGAAGACGTCGTGGAGGTGAGAGAATTGCGGCGGCAACTCCAATTTATAAGCCACATGTCCACGTTTGGCGAGAATGCGAAAGGGACCAATGTAGCGAGGAGCTAACTTGCCCTTGATTCCGAAGCGATGAGTGCCCTTCATAGGAGTGACACGCAGATAAGCTTGCTCACCAGGTTGATAGATCGATCCCCAGTGTTTACGATCATAGTTGCTCTTCTAGCGAGACTGGGCCGCCTTGAGATTTTCTCGGACAATACGGACTTGCTCTTCAGCATGTTGGATAATATCCGGACCAATGAGCGGTCGGTCCCTAGTTTTTGACCAATTCAGAGGGGTTCGACACTTACGTCCATATAGTACCTCGAAGGGGGCCATCTTCAAGCTAGCTTGATAGCTGTTGTTGTACGAGAATTCAGCATACGGGAGAGATTCCTCCCACTTCTTGCCAAATGAGATGACACAAGCATGCAACATATCTTCAAGCACTTGATTCACTCGTTCAACTTGGCCTTGGGACTGGGGGTGATAAGCTGAGCTCCAGGTTATATGAGTTCCCATAGCTTCTTGAAAACTTGCCCAGAACTTTGAGGTGAAGAGGCTGCCACGATCTGAACTGATCTCCTTCGGAATACCGTGGAGTGTTACAATTCTGGAGATATACAATTTTGCTAACTGACTAGCAGTGATCGTCTCCTTGACTGGCAGAAAATGTGCAACTTTGGAGAGTTGATCAATGACGACAAGAATTGCATCATGACCCTTTTGTGACCTAGGAAGGCCAGTGATAAGATCCATTTGAACCTTGTCCCATTTCCACTCAGGGATAGGGAGCGGTTGCAGAATTCCAGCAGGTTTTTGATGTTCTGCCTTAACGCGATGGCAAACGTCACATTCAGCAACATAGCGAGCAATGTCTTGCTTCATTTTAGACCACCAGTACCTTTGACGGAGGTCACGATACATCTTGGTACTATCCGGATGAATAGACAGTGGTGTATCATGTGCCTCCTTCATAACTTTGTCAGTCATAAGTTCGAACCGGGGTACTACAATGCGATCTCTGAAGTACAAGGTTCCATCTTCAGCAAGCGAGAAATCTCTGGCCTTTTCAAGGACAAGATCCCTTTTCATCTGATCAACTTTAGCGTCCTTTGCTTGCGCAGATTTAACAGCTTTCTCAAGATTTGGCTGCAGAACTAGGGTATTAAGAGAACCCTGTGGAATGATATGAAGGTTCAACTTGCGAAGTTCTTCATAAAGCAGGGGTTGAGCTCGCTGAACCATGAGATTGTTGCAATAAGACTTGTGGCTCAAGGCATCGGCCATAACATTAGTCTTTCCAGGGGTATAAGTAATACCGCAGTCATAGTCTGTAATTGTTTCCATCCATCTCTGTTGACAAAGATTCAAGTCTGGCTGAGTAAACAGATACTTCAGACTTTGATGGTCTGTGTAGATCTCGCAACGGTTACCAAGAAGGTAATGTCGCCATAACTTCAGCGCATAAATAACTGCAGCAAGTTCGAGATCATGAACTGGGTAGTTCTCTTCATGAGGATGCAACTATCGTGAGGCATAAGCAATCACCTTGCGCTCTTGCATTAAGATACAGCCTAACCCTTGACGAGAGGCGTCGCAATAAATGATGAATTCCTTGCGAGAATCCGGAGGAGCAAGCACCGGAGCAGATGTCAGCTTGTCCTTGAGAGTCTAGAAACTTTCCTGACATTTATCTGTCCTCTCAAACTTAACGCCTTTGTGTAGCAGATTAGTCAGAGGCTTGGCAATCTTTGAAAAGTTCTCGACAAATCGACGGCAATAGCTTGCGAGTCCGAGAAAACTTCTGACTTGATTGACATTCTTTGGGGGAGTCCAGTCAAGAATAGCCTGAACTTGCTCTGGGTTGACAGCAATGCCATCCTTGGAAATTACATGACCAAGGTAGGTTACTTCAGATAACCAGAATTCACACTTGGAATACTTGGCATATAGCTGATGCTCTCGAAGCTTTTCCAGAACAAGACGAAGATGTTCAGCATGTTCTTCCTTATTCTTGGAATATACCAGGATATCATCCAGATAAACCACGACGAATTTGTCGAGGTAATCCATGAAGATATAATTCATCAGGCGGGAGAACATTGCTGGAGCATTAGTTAAGCTGAAAGACATGACGGTGTACTCGTATGAGCCATACCGAGTAACGAAGGCGGTCTTGGGAATATCCTCTTTGCGGACTCGGATCTGGTGATAACCCAACCTCAAGTCGAGTTTAGAGAATACCGAGGATCCAGCCAGCTGATCGTACAGATCATTGATCCAAGGAAGCGGATACTTATTCTGAATGGTTGCCTGATTGATAGGTCGGTAATCTTGGACCAACCGATTCGTACCATCTTTCTTTTTGACAAAGAGAGAAGGTGCTCCCCAGGCAGAGGAACTTGGACGAATGAAACCCTTAGGAAGTGATTTGTCGATTTCCTCCTTAAGTTCAAGGAGTTCAGGTGGTGGCATCTTGTAAGGACGCTTCGCAATAGGAGTAGTGCCTGGTTTCAAGTCGATGACAAACTCGACAGCTCTAACAGGGGGTACTCCTGGAAGTTCTTCTGGAAATACATCTTGAAAGTCGTGAACGACTGGAACGTTTTTGATCCCCTCAAGAGGAGAAGCGTTTAACGCATTCATGGCATAAATCTGAGCCTCGGGATTTTGAACGAGATGAGCATGGTAGTTTACTAGCTCATCTGATGGGTGCAGGAGTTGTACGACTTTGGTGGCACAATTGATTAGGGCGGTATGAGCCTTCAACCAATCCATTCCCAGAATGAGGTCAACTTTGGAAGACTTCAAAATAATGGGAAATGCATGGAAGTCCAACCCTTCAATTTCAATGGTAACATCGGGGCTGAACATGGAGGCTTGGCATTGGCCCGCGGGAGTGTTTACCACTAACGGTTGGTGAAGTTCCTCACATTTAATGTCATGCATGTATGCAAAAGCTTCTGATATGAAAGAATGCGATGCTCCTGAATCAAATAAAATAGAAGCTGGTACTGAGTTAACAAGAAGAGTACCCATCACAGTGTCTGGTTGGTCTTGAGCTTCAGCCATGTTAACATGATAGGCCTGACCACGACCATAAGAAGGCCTGGCATTGATGTTGCGAGGCTGATTGATACCACGGTCATTACCATGGCCAGCAGATGGAAGTGCCAACTGATTCTGATTCTGACGGCAGTCTTTAGCACGATGACCTGGACGACCACATGTGAAACATAGCCCGTCATTGGGACGGGGAGCAGGAGCTCGAAGTGGCGTAGCTTGAGGTCTTGGCTGCCTCGGTGGTGGAGGAAGCAGGCGAGGCGCAACATAGGACGGCCTTGGAGCAGGAACAGCCGGATGGTACATGCTATGAGGAATCCATATGCGGCGCTTCTGCGAGGACGAGCCCGAAGATGAGCCCGCTTCACGGGTGCGCTTGAGTGCGTCCTTGTGATCCTTCAGTCCAGTCTCAACCTGAATAGCCTTGTTCACCAGGGTGGCGAAGTCGGTGAAGTCTTGGACTAGGAGTGCGAGCTTGATATCTGGGTTGAGCCCTTCATGGAACTTCTCCTGTTTGCGGGCATCAGTAGCAATATCCTCTTCAGCATAGCGAGACAATTCAAGGAACTCCCGCTGGTAAACTTCCACAGTCTTGCTGCCCTGAGAGAGGTTGCGAAACTCATGTTTCTTCTGGTCCATAATTCCCTAAGGAATGTAGCGGGCACGGAAAGCAGATTGGAATTCCAGCCAAGTGATGATGGTTCCAACAGGCAGGGTGTGTCTGTGGCTGTCCCACCATTGAGCAGCGGGACCCTTCAGGAAGTAGGATGCAAAGGTAACATAGCTGGCAGGGGCAACATTGGCTGACTCCATCTCATATGTGATGTCACGGAGCCAGTCATCAGCATCAAACGGCTGCACTGAGTTGCGGAATATAGTTGGGTTGAGGCGCACGAAATCTTGCAAGGTTATTGAGGCTGGCTGTTGGTTGGCATTTGGACGAGGAAACTGATCCATAAGCCCTTGCATGAATTGACGGTTCAGCTCAAACTGTTGCATCATTCCAGCCATATAGTCGGGCGGTGGTGGATTGTTGGCACCACGGCCACGACCTGCGGGTCTAACCATCCTGCTAAAATCAACATGGGGTAGTTTAGCAACGAGCATTGCAGTTGTATGGAATCATTCATGAAGTAACACGCACAATCAAAGGAAGTGCAATAGATACAACATCATAGTCAAACATGACATACAGATCCATACATAGATTCGGTTACAAACCAGCGGTACCAAGTTTGGAAAGAAAGAGCTAGACACACTAGGCGGCACGCAGGCACGCGGTGGAGGGATACAACAACGGGACATAGAGATAGCTACATTAACGTCAGAGAAAACCAATGAAGCCAGGCAACTGCAAGTGACGACGCAGGGTGCCCTCGACACGGGGATCCTGCGCTCCATGAACACTCTGGTGCAGAACCTGGTCCCGGACTGGAAGAAGAGGACCATGTGGAGGGGTACAACCTCCAACAGCAGGCCACTCAAGACCTGGTGGCATCTCCGTCCTGCGCGGGTAAAGGATGTGCTGAGTATGTATCCCTGCACTGATTGCTGGCAGCAACTGTGTCAGAGCGTCGTGAAGACGAGCACGAGTGGTGTACAACTTGACAGCAAGAGCTCGGGCAGTGCGATCTAGAGCCTTAGTGTACTGAACCAAAACCTGCGGGTCATAATGACGACGCACGTAAGGTGTACAGATAGCAGTGTAGTATCCACTCTCATCGCCAGCGGGGGCATACGGGATGTATCTAAAAGCAGTCTCCTCCAAGCGACTGTGCTCTCCATGGAGACGGGCAATAGCAGTATAGGCAGCATCATGGACTGCCATGTCAACAGTCACTCCAACACCATGAAAGGTGTGCAACTCAGTGGTGGAGTTATTCTGTTGATCAAAGATACGAACCACTGCGTGGTACTGCTCCTGGTTGAACTCGTGGCAGTCCTCGTAAATAGTGTACTCGGGGTACCAGCGATATCCCAGCCTGGTCAAAAGGTCGACCAGGATAGCAGGGAACCCAGTCGCATCAACTACCATGGTCTGGCGTATGAGCTGTCTTGCGGGACGCATCTGAAACAAGGGAGTGCAAAATGTCAAATGACAGTGTGAGAAGCATATGATAGCATTGAAAAGAATGATTGCAGATAATCCAGCTCTCCGGTTGAATGTGAACACGAGAACCTAATGTTAGAGTTAGCAAAATCATTAACCCGAAAAGAAGAGAGATAAGAGTCCCAGAGTAAGGAAGAGGAATAAAAGATCCTAACCCATCCATTGGCGACGTGGGCCCGTAAGCCACACAGCCATGTTAGTAAAATAGTTTTTCAAAGACTAGACTCAACTTCGGCCAAAGAGTTGGAAAGGGGGGTTCCTATAGGCAGTCGGCTCTGATACTAGCTTGTGACGCCCCCGACTCAATCGTGCACTAATCATACACGCAAATGCGCACGATCAAGCCCAGGGACTCATGGGAAGATACCACAACACAACTCTAGACACAAAATAAAATAATACAAGCTTTATATTACAAGCCAGGGGCCTCGAGGGCTCGAATACATAAGCTCGAGTACAAGCGTTAGCGGAAGCAACAACAATATCTGAGTACAGACATAAAGGTTAAACAAGTTTGCCTTAAGAAGGCTGAGCAAAACAACGACAGTAGATCGAAAAGGCGCAGGCCTCCTGCCTAGGAGCCTCCTATCTACTCCTGGTCATCGGTCTCCACGTAGTAGTAAGCTCCACCGGAGGGGTAGTAGTAGTCGTCGACTGGGGCAGCTGGCTCCGGGGCTCCGTCATCTGGTCGCAGCAATCGGGTATGGGGAAAAGAGGTAGCAAAGCAACCGTGAGTACTCATCCAAAGTACTCGCAAGGCTTACATCAGAACTATTCTACTTATGCATCGGTATCAATTGAAGGGGCTGTATCTGTGGACTAGACTGCAGAAATGCCAGAATAGAGGGGAAAGCCTAGCCTATCGAAGACTAGCATCTTCAACGTCTTGCAGCATTAGAAGAGTGCAGATTAGTAACATAACATATAGTAATAAGTATATAGTAGCAATGCCCAGGGATCCTTCCTCGACTCCCTGCGAGAAAGCAATCATGGAGCTAACATATTATTAAGCATCTCAAGTATCCAGTTCTAGTTGTAGGAGATCGGGATACTTTCCGAGCGTCCTGTTACCGTGGACACGGCTATTCGAATAGATAACTTCCCTGCAGGGGTTCACCAACTTACCCAACACGCTCGATTAACTCTGTCCGGAGTCCGGACACACTTTTATCGGGTCATGCCCGGCCTCGGCTGATCGACACGCCGTAGTCCTACCTAGGCTCAGCAGAGAGGCCAGCACGCCGGTCTACACCCTAAGCGCTCAGGGGTCTTGGGCCCATCGCCCTTTGCACTCCTGCGCGTTGCGTACGTGGCCGGGACCAAACCTAGCCCCTGTATACACACGCAGGCTTTCGCGGTCCACCCGGGCGCGCGCCGCTCAACCGCTGACGTCTGAAGAACTTCGGCTGATACATACGACGCCGAGTGCCCATACTATTCCCGCGTGGTGGTTAGTGCGAAAAGGCCAGAGGCCTACTCAGATCACATATCCTAACCCATTAGTGTGTTGGGAGCTCGCGGTGACGATCAGTGCTCCACGATCTGTGGTCCCGTCGCCCCGTCTCGAGGACTTGCGGCAAGGGCCAGGCCCAATCCCTCTCCTCCCTCTCCTGAGGCAATCTGCCTGCCCGACCGCGCCTCGAAATTAACTCGCGGGTACCATCACGGTCAACCCGACTCCACATTTCTCGCGGGTACCCCTCGGGGCCGACCCGACTTTAATCAGGGACTGAGATAAAATTTAAGGTATTCGTGTGTCCATCACATCAAGAAGGAATCCGAGGAATCACCCTCGATGGATTCCCACTAGATGTATCCGTCAAGGTGAACTCGGAGGAATCACCCTCGATGGGTTCACACTTGAGGGGTTGTACGACAGAGGCATCATCGGAGGTGGTGAAAGAGGAATCACCCTCGGTAACCTACATCCGACTGGCTATGCTACAGAGACATCATCAGGAGTGAGGTAGGAGGTATCACCCTCGTCACTCGATAGTGTCTTTGCAGAGTCATACAACTTAGGGGGTGTGCGGTGATGTGTTGGTCTTAGCCCATCGATCACCTTGATCGAGGCACCAGTAACAAAGCGGGGCAACAGGGATAAGGATGAGGGGCCACTGATGTAACACTAACCAACCTATATTAAGCATTTAGGATAGCAGGTAAGGTATCAACAGCAGTTACAAAAACAGGCTATGCATCAGAATAGGATCAATCAAATACAGTAGCATTTCTAATGCAAGCATGGGAGAGAAGGAATAGGCGATATAGGGATGATCAAGGGGTTTTGCTTGCCTGGAAGCTCTGCGGTGAAAGAGGGGTCGTTGGGGATGTAGCAGTCCTCAGGGGCAGCGTCGGTCACGGGGTCTACCGGAGAGAAGAGGGGGTAGAAATAATAAATACAAAGCAAACAAAACAACACAGATGTATGGCATGGCAAAATGTTGTGCTGGTGGTGACCTAACACAATGCTAAGTGTTACAGACGGAGCGGGAAAATATCTGGGGATATTTTCCCGGCTATAGGCATGTGTCAGACAGATGAACCGTAGGGGAAGGTTCCATGTTTGCAGTGTTGTGGGCATGTGACAACTTTGTGGAGGGCATATTCGGATTTGTCTCGTTTTTTTGATCAACTTTCATGTAGAAAACTTTTTCATCCGAGCTACGGTTTATTTTCTATGATTTTTCAAAGATTTAAACAAATTTCTGAAATTCCTGGAATTAATTTTAAATCAAGGAATTAATTTTAAATCAAAATTAACAGAAAAAGCTTTATTGCGTCAGCAGTGAGTCAGCGTGATGTCAGCAGTCAACCCAGCCGGTCCAGGTCAAACCTGACCGCTGGGACCCACATGTCAGTGACTAATTAGGTATTAGATTAATTTTAATTAGAAAATTAGTTTAATTAGTGGGTGGGGCCCGCCTGTCAACGACTGGGGCTGCCCAGTCAGCACGTTGACTGGGTCAACCCAGTTAACTGGGCCCCTGGGGCCCACTGGTCAGTGACCCAGGGGTGCCCAAGTGGCAGGCCAGGTCAGCGGCGCCGGCGTTTAAACGCCGGCGACCTCAAAACTGCGGCGCGCACTGGAGGTCATCGGGATTCGCCTACAGGGGGTCTTTTCGAGCGCGGCTTGCGGCGTTCGAACGTGCGTTCGACGCCGCGTCGTTTGGTGGCGGTGGCGTCGGCTGGGGTGGCCGGAAACGACGGCGGCGAGCTCGCGGGCGGCGCCGGAGTATGGGCGATGGTGGATCCGACGATGCAGGGCATGACAAGTGGAGAGGCTGGGCGCGTTGGGATCCTACGAGCTCCAGGAGCTCGACTACGAGCTTGGACACGAGCTGCGGCGATGGTGGCCACGACGGCGAGCACGGCTGCGGCGACGGGTACGACCATGCCGAATGCGGCGGCAGCGGGCGCGGAAAGAAGGGGAAGAAGGAGGGGATCCGAGCGGGAGCTCACGGTGGAGCTCAAGAAAGGCTCGGCGAAGGCTTAGGAGCAGCAGAGCGGCGGCGTTCGTCGGAGATGCGCCGGTGACCAAGGAAGAAGATGAGCTCGATCCCGGCGATGTGTGGCTCTCCGGCTCGAACTCGGGGACGCAGTCGACGTGACGGACGATGGCTCACCTCTACGACATGGCGGCGAGGCGTGGGGTGGACGGCGGCCACGGGAACGACGTCGAACGGCGACGGATGCGCTCAGGCGAGGGTGAGAGAGAGCGAGCGAGTGAGGGAGAGAGGGGGAGGAGTGGATGAGGACGACGAGGGGGCCGAGGGGGCGCGTCCTTATCCCCTTGGCGGCCCTGTAGTGGCGCCGTGTCGCCGCCTCGCCGGTGCACGCGCGCGCGGCCAGGGGCGCACCGACACGCGGGGAGAGAGAGGCGGGAGGAGGGAGAAAGAGAGAGGTGGGCCAGGCCGGTGCTACTGTGCACTTAGGCCCAGCTCACAGTAGAGTTAGGGCCTTTTTCCATTTTCTTTTTCTGTTTCTTTTTACAGAAATGGTTTTGCAATAATTTGAGCTGCCAAATGACTCTTGTAAAATGTGGGAATTAGCCACATAAATACAATGCAATATACTGCACTGCCACAAAAAGTTTGGAGGCAAGATGAATCCATTTGAATTTTTCATAAATGGAATAGCATTTAAAAATGCTACTTTAGCACTGTTTTAATTGCTATAGCTCATTTTAGCAAATAAGTGATGTTGTTTTCCTGAAAAAATATTTGTTATGGAATATTTGCTAAATGATGAACTATTTTGCAGCAACTTTTGTGCAACTTCAAATTTCACTTATAATTTGAATTGAATTCAGAGATGGAATTTGAAAAGAGATATGAATCCAATGTAATCAAGCATTGCAAATCAACTTGACTTAGCATTAACATGTTGGATTACTGTAGCTCATTACATAGGGGTGTTACAAGTATGAACTACAAACTGTTTTGAAAACTAACAAACTATGATCTCAGTCACTGAAGCAATTGCAATTCATCATGAAAGAGTCTATGTAAGAGCTTTGTTTAGCAAGTTCACATACTCAACTATCATTTAGTCTTCTATGATTGTTGACACTCACGGTATACTTATGGAGCAAAAGTTTCAGTCAGACACATAGAAAGATAGGGGCTTATAATTTCGCCTCCCAATGTATTTACCTCAAGGGTAATGTTTTTTCGTGAATACGCAAAGATTGCGTATCTTTTCATTGATAGGTAGGAGAGAACAATACAAAGAGAGAACATTACATAGGGAAGGGTGGAAGGGCACCACACCAAATGTGGGAAAAGAGAACAGAAACAACACAACCCTAAACTAGCCTAGCCCGAACTCCAACCAACAAAGGCGAGGAGACGAGACTCAGGACACCAAGGCCGCGTCACGACCAACGCGAGGCACCCACATCACGTGGCTACGACTCAAGAATCGACCGGATCAACGTACCCCCCATCATAAGCACCTAGAAGAGTCGGCGAGTGGGTTGTAGGACACGGCCGCGCCTGAGGAAGGAGCCATGAAGGAAGAGCCGACGATGTCGTACATTGCGCCCCGGATGCCCATGCCTGAGAAGGAGCCCACACCAAGCACGGCATCCAACATCTCGAGATCCAATACCAGGGACGCCGTGAGCAACCAAGACAACACCTTCGGGAAGGGGACGACGTCATGACGCCGCCGCCGTCTGATCCGGAGCTAGATCTAGAGTTTCCCCCGGTGCTCGAAGAGGGGCACAAAGAAGGCCATGGCAGTGCCTTCAAGAAGGATATGGCACCCGCAGGTGTCGCCGCTGCCAGCAAGAGTGCAAGGATTTTGCCCCGGCCTATGACCGAACAATCCCAATGCCACCGAATCAGGATTTGGTGATGTGAAAACCAAAATGTTGGCTGGAGTTGCTACTGCTAGGAGGCAAGATCCGCCCGTTGTCGATGAAGGAGACACCGGGCGCCGCCGGACTCACCACCAGCCCCAACCCCGCTGCTCACACATGAGCCATCACCAACCGCCCAGAACCGCTGCTACCAGCCAGCCCGAGAGAGAGCAGGGCATGGCTGGTCCAAGCCACCGGGAGAGGCATCCACCGGAGGGCCTGGTTGTAGCAAGCGTGGAGGTTAGGGGCCGACCGAGGTAGTAGAACCAGCAGGAGATTGGGTTGGGGAGGGGGAGGGGCTGGCACGGGGAGTGGACAACTGGCGGGAGCAGCAACTCACAGGAGACACAGTGGCCACCGCAAGATCCAACGCGGGGGCGGGGGCGGGGGTGGCGGGAGCAGGGGAGACATCACCAGGGCACGGGGGAGGTGGACCGCCGGTGGAGCAGCACCTGAAGCTGGCGAGAGGCGCGGCGGCCCCCTCCAGATCCAGCGCAGGGGACGGGGCGAGGACAGACCTCAGCGTGAGAGGATGAATCCCGCCGCCGCCGGCCGCCGGCGGGCTTTGCCCGGTGATATGTCTCAAACGTATCTATAATTTTTGATTGTTCCATGCTATTATAGTATCAATCTTGGATATTTTTATATACATTTACAGCAATTATATATCATTTTTTGGGACTAACCTATTAACTTAGTGCCCAGTGCCAGTTGCTGTTTTTTGCCTGTTTTTGGTTTTCCAGAATATCAGTACCAAACGAAGTCCAAATGCCACAAAACATTTTGGAGATTTTTTTCTGGACATAAGAGACACTAGAAGCTTCGGGAGAGGGCGAGAAGACAGAGGAGGTGGCCACGAGCCACCAGGGCGTGCCCTAGGGGGGTGGCGTGCCCTGGTGCCTCGTGGGCCCACCTCTCCTCCATTTGACCTAATTCCACCTCTATAAATTCTCTAAAATCGGGAAACCAACACAGGAGTCCACAAAATACTTTTTCCGCCGCCGCAAGTTCCTGTTCTCGAGAGATCCCATCTGGAGGCCTTTTCCGGCACTCTGCCGGAGGGGGATTCGATCACGGAAGGGCTCTCCATCAACCTTGCTGCCCTTCCGATGATGCGTGAGTAGTTTACCATAGACCTTCGGGTCCATAGTTAGTAGCTAGATGGCTTCTTCTCTCTTTTTGATCTTCAATACAATGTTCTCCTTGATGTTCTTGAAGTTCTATCCAATGTAATCACTTTTTGCGGTGTGTTTGTTGGGATCCGATGAATTGTGAGTTTATGATCAGATTATCCATGAATATTATTTGAGTTTTCTCTAAACTCTTTTATGCATGATTATTATAGCTTCATATTTCTCTCCGATCTATTGATTTGGTTTGGCCAACTAGATTAATTTATCTTGCAATGGGAGAGGTGCTTTGTAATGGGTTCGATCTTGCGGTGCTTAATCCCAGTGACAGAAAGGGACATGACACGCATGTATCGTTGCTATTAAGGGTAAAAATATGGGGTTTATTCATGCGTGAGTTTACTTTGTCTACATCATGTCATTTTGCTTAAGGCGTTACTCCGTTCTTTATGAACTTAATACACTAGATGCATGCTGGATAGCGGTCGATGTGTGGAGTAATAGTAGTAGATGCAGAATCGTTTCGGTCTACTTGTCTCAGACATGATGCCTATATACATGATCATTGCCTTGGATATCGTCATGATTATTTGATTTTCTATCAATTGCCCAACAGTAATTTGTTCACCCACCGTATGCTACTTTCAAGAGAGGAGCCTCTAGTGAAAACTATGGCCCCCGGGTCTACCTTAATCATATATTGAAAATCCTAAAAATACCTTGCTGCGATTTTACTTTATTTATTTTATTTTGTATTTTTGTTCGATCTATTTATCTATCACCATACAATTTAATCTTGCAATTAACTGCCAAGGGATTGACAACCCCTTGTTCGCGTTGGGTGCAAGGATTTGTTGTTTTGTGTGCAGGTACTGCTAATGAGTTGTTGCGTGATTCTTCTACTGGATTGATAACCTTGGTTTCATAACTGAGGGAAATACTTATCTCTACTGTACTGCATCATCCCCTCCTCTTCGGGGAAATCCCAACGCAGCTCACAAGTAGCAGGAAGAATTTCTGGCGCCGTTGCTGGGGAGACATCATCAACATCTATCAAGTACCTACGCATAAAAATTTCATCTCCTTGCATTTACTTTATTTGCCTTTGCCTCTCGTTTTCATCTCCCCCACTTCTACAAAGTTTTTTCAAAAATATAAAAATATTTTCCGTTTGCTTTTTCTTGTTCGCTTGCTTGAAGTTGTTATCGTGAGTGATTTTGGCATGGCAGAAACTGATGATGGTAGAACTCCTAAAATTGGAAGTTCTACCAATCTTGATGCTAAAACTTTTGTGTTGGGACATGGGAATGTTATAGGAAAAAGTGTCATCCAAGAATTCTTTAATTGCATTGGGACCTTGGCTTGTGATGATGCTCCTATACTTAAAGAAGCCAAAAACTATGCCGAAGCCATTTCCGCACTTGTTCTTAAACTTGAAAGAAGATTTATTCGCACCCATCCTACTTTGCAAAGATTTTTTTATGATTTACCGGCTATAAAAAATCCTAGAGCTAAGGAAATAGCTACCATTGTCCTCATGAATGAATTTGATCACATAGTGCGAGAAGCTAGGGAGATCTTTGATTTTTATGGTATGAACCATGAAAAATCGGTAATAGATGAGATCCTTTATAATAATGATTACTTTTTAAGGTATTTGTTCCGCAATGACCACATCTTTGATGAGAATATTAAAAAATAAGTTCCTCCTTTGAATATAATCCAACAAGTTTTCAATAGTGTTAATAGACAATACTCTTGGATTGTAGCCGGTAATCAAGAGGGATTTACAGATGGACAACTTGCTAATGCTAGAATTTCTATGGATGATGTGTTTCATATTACCTTTGAAAAACCCTTTGATGAAAGTACATCTTTGGATAAGAAGAAGAAGGATGAGAATACTTAAAACTATGCATTATGCCTAGCTAGGAGCATAAAACAATAGCGCTTGTTGGGAGGCAACCCAATGAATAAAATAAATTTTTGCTTCTTTATTTCTGTTCTTGTGTGTTTACACAATTATGCTACTGTTATGATTGTGTTTTTATGTTTTAATTAGTGTTTGTGCCAAGTAAAGCCTTTGGGATGATTTGGAAGATAGTATAATTGATGCTGTTTGGAAAACAGAAAGTTTTGCGACCAGTGCTGGAATTTTAATTCTGTACTGGACCGTCAGAAAAAACTGAAATTTTTACACAGTATTGGTATATGAATTTTCCACGTTGTCCTCATTTTTTAGAATTTTTGGAGTTACATAAGTATATCTTTTAAATAGATCTTTACAGACTGTTCTGTTTTAGATAGATTCTGTTTTTGTTGCATAGTTTGCTTATTTTGATGAATCTATGGATCGTATCGGGGGGTATGAGTCATGGAGAAGTTGGAGTATAGTAGCATTATGCCAATATTGAATATGAATCAATTTACTACAGTACTTAAAGTTAAAGATTTATTTGTTATACTAACGGATCTCACGAAGGTTTTGTTGAGTTTTGTGTGATTGAAGTTTTCAAGTTTTGGGTGAGATCACGATAGATGAAGAAATAAGGAGTGGCAAGAGCCTAAGCTTGGGGATGCCCAAGGCACCCTAAGGTAATATTCAAGGAAGACTCAAGCGTCTAAGCTTGGGGATGCCCCGGAAGGCATCCCCTCTTTCTTCTACCAACTATCGGTAATTTTACTTGGAGCTATATTTTTATTCATCACATGATATGTGTTTTACTTGAAGCGTCGTGTATTATATGAGTCTTTGCTTTGTTTGCTTTTTAGTTTGTCACAATAATCTTTGCTGGACACACCTATTTGAGAGAGCCACACGTTTATCATGATTTGTTAGAATACTCTATGTGCTTCACTTAAATCTTTTGAGCTAGGCAGTTGCTCTAGTACTTCACTTAAATCTTTTTGAGCACGGCGGTGGCTATATTTTGAAGAAATATTTGAAATCTCATGCTTCACTTATATTATTTTGAGAGTTGATAAGATTAAAATTTTGAAAAAATATTTGAACTCTCGTGCTTCACTTATATTATTTTGAGAGTTGATAAGATTAAATTTTGAAGAAATATGTGCACTCTCATGCTTCACTTATATCTTTTTGAGAGTTGATAATAGTAATGGTAATTTGCACAAGATATGAATTTGGTCCCAAAGTGATGAATATTCAAGAGGGATATAATAAAAACTTTCATGAAAGATCATTGGATATGATAAGTTTGATTCCTTGCAATAGTTTTGCGATATGGAGATGATAATATGTGAGTCATGTTAGTGAGCAATTGTGATTTAGTAAGAATATTGGTGTTAAGGTTTGTGATTCCCTATGCATGCACATAAAGTTAATAGTTATGCAACGAAATTATATCCTACTTATGGTGCATTATTCGGTGTTAGTTATGTTCAATGCATGTTTATGACCATTTTCGCTTTTTTGGTTGGTCGCTTCTCAATCTATTTGCTAGCCTTCATTTGTACAACTCTTTTATGCATGATTATTATAGCTTCGTATTTCTCTCCGATCTATTGATTTGGTTTGGCCAACTAGATTGATTTATCTTGCAATGGGAGAGGTGCTTTGTAATGGGTTCGATCTTGCGGTGCTCAATCCCAGTGACAGAAAGGGACATGACATGTATGTATCATTGCTATTAAGGGTAAAAAGATGGGGTTTATTCATGCACGAGTTTACTTTGTCTACATCATGTCATCTTGCTTAAGGCGTTACTCCCTTCTTTATGAACTTAATACACTAGATGCATGCTGGATAGTGGTCGATGTGTGGAGTAATAGTAGTAGATGCAGAATCGTTTCGGTCTACTTGTCTCGGACGTGATGCCTATATACATGATCATTGCCTTGGATATCATCATGATTATTTGCTTTTCTATCAATTTCCCAACAGTAATTTGTTCACCCACCGTATGCTACTTTCAAGAGAGGAGCCTCTAGTGAAAACTATGGTCCCCGGGTCTACCTTAATCATATATTGAAAATCCTAAAAATACCTTGCTGCAATTTTACTTTATTTATTTTATTTTGTATTTTTGTTCGATCTTTTTATCTATCACCATACAATTTAATCTTGCAATTATCCGCCAAGGGATTGACAACCCCTTGTTCGCGTTGGGTGCGAGGATTTGTTGTTTTGTGTGCAGGTACTGCTAACGAGTTGTTGCGTGATTCTCCTACTGGATTGATAACCTTGGTTTCATAACTGAGGGAAATACTTATCTCTACTGTACTACATCATCCCCTCCTCTTCGGGGAAATCCCAACGCAGCTCACAAGTAGCACCCGGCGACTTCTACCGGCGGCGACGAGGGAAGGTGACGAGGGGTGGTGGTCGAGGCGGCGGCGGCTAGGGTTCTCGTCTGAGCCGCCTCCAAGGAGACGACACGAGGGGCGAGAAGATTGTAAGGGTAATTTCAACAATAATAACTCATGATCACCTACATTCAACTGGATATATATGTCTGGATCTTTCCCCACCACATGATGCTTGCCAAGGGAGAAAAATAAAAACGGAATAGAGAAGAATACTATTGACTCTTGCATGAATGTAAATACATAAAAGTAAAAGATAGGCCCTTCGCAGAGGGAAGCAGAGGTTGTCATGTGCTTTTTATTTTTGGATGTGCAAGCTCTTAATGTAAAGGAACGTCACTTTATATTGCCCCTTGCGATAGCGACCTTTATTATGCAGTATGTCGCTTTTATTTCTTCACCATCACAAGATCGTACAAAGCTTATTTTCCCTTACAATAAAAGATCATACATATTTAGCAGCAATTTTTATTGCTTTTGCACCGATGACAACTTACTTGAAGGATCTTATTCAATCCATAGGTAGATATGGTGGACTCTCATGACAGGAAACTGGGTTTAAGGATTTTTGGATGCACAAGTAATATCTCTACTTAGTATAGAATTTTGGCTAGCAAAAGATAGGGGGAAAGCACCACAAGTTAGAGGATCCAAAACAATATAACTTCTATGTGAATATAAGCAAACATAACTCATTATGTTGTCTTCCTTGTCCAACGTCAACTATTTGACATAGAATATTTAATGGGGGCTCACAATCATAAAATATGTCCAAGATAGTATATTTATATGTGAGACCTCTCTTCCTTTATTACTTTTTCATGAATTGCAACAATGACCAATGCTATGTTTGTCAACATCCAACAAGTTTTATCAATTATACTTCTTTTATGTGAAGTCATCACTCCCCATGGGATTAGCATATGATCTCTCTTTTCTTTATTCTTTTTATTTTATTTCCAAGATTGGATCAAGAAAAGTAAAACAACTCAACTCAAACTACTCTTTATTATATAACTCTCACACTCGATTACATAGATAGGTAGATCACAAAGCAAGAACTAGAAACTAAATTGTACTAAAACTTTATTCTTCTAAATCACGAAATAACTAAAGGTCGAACTAAGATAGATAATTATGATAAAAGTGATGGTGATACAATAGTGGGGCACCTCCGCCAAGCTTGGCACAAGCCAAGGGTGGTGCCCATACCCGTGTACTCAAGTCTCCTTCTTCGGTGATAGTGGTGATGATGTAGTGATGGGCTTGCTTTTTATTACATCAATTAGGATCTCCCTTAAGCTCTGAATTTCCCGGAGTACATGCTGGATCATCTCCGTGTTCTTCCCTGCATCACTTTCACTTGGACGAGAGATGTCCCAATTGGAAGGTATGTGCATGCGGGGAGTATTTTCGAATCCATAATTGTGAACCAAGTTATGAAAATTGTTTCGATGTTACCTGTGCAAGGGCCTCCTAGGGGGAAGCCCTTCTTGTACCTCTGGACTCCCATGGCATGTTGTGCTTCTCATGGCTTGATGGGGATTTGGAGTTGTGGAGATGCCAGCAAGGGTACCCCTCTCAGAAGCAGGAGGGTACACCTCTAGCGAATCTCCGTCATCTTCTTCCATGTTAACCTCTTCCTCCTCTTCTCTCCAGAGTTACATCTGTAGCACCCAAGCGTCGTCTCCCACGTTGTTGGAGGAAGAGGGAGACATGATGCCTGGGCTCGAAAATCTGATAGAAAATAGCACGAAACAAGAACATACGAGAAACTTGCGATACGGTGGTCAAAACATCCGAGAGTATATATAATGAATTTTTTTCGTGCAGGACAAGTAATATGGAAGAAAAACGGAGTCAGGAAAGTCCACGGGGGAGCCACAAGCTCGATAGGCGTGCCCAGGGGGGTAGGGCGCGCCCCCCAGGCTTGTCGCTCTCTCGTGCACTTTTCGGACTGTTTATTATTTTCCTAATTTTTTATATATTCAAAAATGAACAGAAAGTACTTTTATGGAATTTTTGGAGTCAGTTTACTTACCATACCACCTACCTACTCCTTTTCAGGGTTCTGGAGCATTCCGGAAGGTTTCTTCTATCCGCTCTTCCGGTGTCATTGTTTGAATAATATTGGTTTCAACATTAATGGGAGTACCTGAGATATAATGTTTAATTCTTTGCCCATTAACCACTCTCGGATTAGAGCCTTCGGAGTTATTTATTTTATGGCTCCGGAGCGATAAACTTCTTCGATGATGTAAGGTCCTTCCCATTTTTTCTCGAATACGCACGAGCGTGCGTACTATATTAAAAAGAAGGAAATGGGGTGAAGAGCCCCTTCCACAATAGTGTTACAAGATTTTACACGAACACCATCACCACCTCCACTCTCAACTCTCTACTTTCTATTCCTATGCTAACTTGCCGCATGAGCCCACCCTTCCACAATGCTAAAGAAAGCGGCAAGGTCTCCTTTTAGTAATCCCGCTTGCTTCCAAGTGCGCCCCTCCTCCGTGATCCTGAGGATGACATAGTTCTTCGATGGTGTTGCTCCCTCGAACACAATTGCATTGCGATGCTTCCAAATCTCCCACATGACTAGAATGAACAAAGCACTGATCGTCCTCTTGTGCTTCCCACTGGCGCC
Source organism: Elymus sibiricus (assembly GCA_039707655.1). Classification (NCBI taxonomy): domain Eukaryota; kingdom Viridiplantae; phylum Streptophyta; class Magnoliopsida; order Poales; family Poaceae; genus Elymus; species Elymus sibiricus. Next base: position 338,106,840 of record CM077666.1, read on the forward strand.
CTTGTTTGTGCACCATTCGGAGAGAGTGTCATCTACTGTTGGCACCCAGTCTGGCTTTCCCAATGAATGGAGCACCGCGGTCCAAATCTGACGCGCAAACATGCAGTGTATTAGAAGGTGACCTATGCTTTCTTCCTCCTGGTTGCATAGCGGGCATTGCTCCTGATGGTCCAGCCCTCTACGCGCTAGACGGTCGGAAGTCCAGCATCTATTTTGCAAGGCGAGCCAGGCGAAGAAACGACAATGAAGCGGGGCTCTAGCTTTCCAAGTGAATTCCGCTGCCGGGGCTACCTCTCGACCCCAATACTTGGCCGCATAGGCTGATCTCGTAGAAAAAATGCCACTTGCCTCCCAGGACCAGAAGACCTCATCTTGTCTCATCTGATCGAGCTCCACTCCGGTAATCCATGTCCACAAAGTGAGGTATTCATTTAGGGTAGCTATGTTTACCTCCGGTCCGATGTCTCGCACCCAAGCAGCGTCCTGAAGCGCCCGGGCGACCGTGCAGGTGGATCGCACCCGGGTCCGCACCCGAGCATAGATGGTGGGTGCAAGGTCGGCAAATCGGTATCCATCTAACCATCTATCCTCCCAGAATAAGGTGCTCTGACCATTGCCAACTATCGATCTTGCAGCAGCGCTGACCAGCTGCCGTGCCGCTGCCGGGACCTTAATTTGGAATTCAGCCCAAGGCCGTTCCTTGTCGGATTTCTGCACCCACGGCCATCGGGCTTGCACTGCGGTGTTGAGCCACTTAAGATTCGGAATGCCTAGGCCTCCCACCCATTTTGGCGAACAAACTTTCTCCCAGGCTACGACACAATTACCACCAGTAGCATTAGCCTCGGCGCACCACAGGAAGCCGCGGCAAATTTTGTTCATAGACGCAATAGTTTTCTTGGGCAAGTCAAGGGCGAGCATTGTGTGAAGGGGAATTGCACAGAGAACCGATTGAATCAGCAGTAGCCTCCCGCTCTTGGGCATTTTGGTTGCTTTCCACCTAGGTAGCACTCCAGCCAGCTGGTCCACAAGGACCGTTAGTTGTGCAGCCGATTGCTTTCGAAGGGTTAAGGGAAGGCCCAGATATTTGCATGGGAAGGCTCCACGAGGGCATCCAAGGACCCGTTCCACCGTATCCATGATCTCTGCCGAGCACCGGATCGGGTAAGCTGCACTTTTGGTCAGGTTGACCCGGAGTCCCGAGGCCTCGCCGAAGATCCTTAGGAGAGACGCACATGTGGTCATGTCCAGCTCATTTGGTTTGGCGAAAATCACAACATCATCCGCGAACATCAACAGCCGGTGCCTCAATCCAGATCTTGCCAGAGGGGCTAGTAGTCCCCTTGATGTTGCTAGCTCAAACATTTGCTATAGTGGCTCCATGATCATAATAAATAGCATAGGGGATACCGGATCCCCTTGCCTCAGTCCTATATGATTACGGATTGGCCTTCCGGGTGTTCCGTTCACCATGATCCTCATGGTGGATGTAGAAAGTAGCCCACATATCCAGTCCAGCCACCGATCCCCAAAGCCCATAGCCCGGAGAACTTCCACTAGAAATGGCCATTGCACCGAGTCGAACGCTTTTGAGATATCCAATTTAAGCATGATCGCCGGGTCCCGAAGGGCGTGTAGCCTCCGCGCTGTGCATTGCACAAGCATGAAGTTATCATGGATAGAGCGCCCTTTGACGAAGGCGCTTTGATGATTTCCTACTAGGAAGGGGAGCTCCACCGCAAGTCTAGAAGACAGGATTTTGTCAAAGATTTTGATCGCCCCATGGACCAAACTAACTGGCCTGAAATCCTTGATGTCCACAGCTCCATCCTTCTTTGGTAATAGGGCCACGATTGCTTTGTTGATTGCCGACAGCCCTCTTGTGTCAGCACGGTAAAAAGCCTCCAAGGCTCGCATGAAATCCCCTTTTATTATGTTCCATCATGTTGCGTAGAAGCGACCCGTGAATCCATCGGGTCCCGGCGCTTTATCAAGTGGCATTGATTTGACTATCTTCGCTACTTCCTCTTCGGTGAACGGGGCTTCGAGCTGAGACAAATTTCTCGCTGGCATTTGAATCGCGCCTAGATCCAGTGTGTGCGCCCTCGGCGGCGCTTTCCCAAACACTTCGGAGAAGTAGTCATCCACGACCATTGCAATTTCCTCTTGCCCCGTGGCGATCGTGTCCCCATGCCGAACTGTTGTCATCATGTTTCTCCTTTGCCTGTGGCACGCATTCTGATGGAAAAAACTGGTGTTGGCGTCACCCTCTCAAAAGAAAAAGGATCCTCGATCTCTATTGTGCAATGGTACGTTCCAGTGAGCAAAGGCCGAGCGGTTTCTGTTTAAGTAGCTTCCGTAATGCAATATCCTGCTCCGTCAAGACTCTAGTCTCCATTGCTTTGTCCAATTGGAAGATGATCTCCATAGCTATTCCAATCTGCAGCTTTACATTGCCTATCCAGCGATCACTCCATTTCTTTAGACTCTTAGCCGTCGCCCTCAGCTTTGCATCGAGCACCACGTAGGGGTTGCCCTCCCGCGGGACCGAGTTCCACGTGTGTTCCACCGTTTGCATGAAGCCATCTGCTTTAGCCCAGAAAAACTCGAACTTGAATCTTCGTCCCATACACAGGTCGGCATTTAGGTCCAGTAGCAAAGGGCAGTGATCTGACACAGCCGAGCTAAGCGCTGTGAGGTGGCACGTTGGGTATAGCTCCTCCCATGACGCGGTGTCGAAGACGCGGTCGATTCTCTCCAAAGTCACTTGCTCCCTTTCATTTGACCAAGTGTATCTCCTCCCGTTCAAGTAAACTTCTTTCAGCTCCAAAAAGTTGAGCTTTGCACGAAAACGTGCCATCATCCTCCTAATAATAAGCGAATTATTCTTGTCCTCCAGATTCACCAGTAGGTTGAAGTCACCCACCACCATCCATGGTCCGGCGATCAACTCCCTAATGTCGACCAACTCTTGCATGAATTCGATCTTTTCCTGGTCTTGCTGTGGGCCATATACTCCGGTGATCCACCATTGGGCTCCATCCACGTGTTTGACTAGGGCCGTTAGGGCGTTATCTGTGTAGTGTGGGTGCGAAATAGCAACCACCGAGGCATCCCACGCGAGTAGAATACCTCCCCGTGTTCCCACTGCCGGCAAGTAGTAGTAAGTTTCTAATTTATTCCCAAGACAATGTGCCACCACCTCGGCCGTTACAACCTCCATTTTTGTCTCCTGAAGGCATATAATGCTTGGACTAGCCGCCGCTACCACTTGATAGATTGCACTACGATGTGCGGGGCTATTTAGTCCCCGAACGTTCCACACTAGTGTTTTGAAAGGCGTGGCATTCATTTTTAGAGCCTACAACGTAGCCACCATGAATCCGCCCTAAGGCCGGTCCACCACCAAGGCAGTCTGCTCGAACATTGGTAGAGCAGAGGCCTCCCACCCAAATAATGCCAGGATCACCCTGATATGGCCATCAGAGAGCGGCTGATCAAACAGCCTGGCGTATGCCTGCAGCGCCTCGTCGCTTATTGTTTCTCCTTCGTTTGCCAGACATAGTTTCCAGATTAACACATTCTACTGTTTTGTTGCATTAGATCCACGGCCCACGCCCCTAGCCAGCCGCACGGTCCGTCTCGGGTTGGATACTGGCTCCCGTTTCCTCCTTGGGTGCCTCATGGTCCCAGCGTGTGCCTCTCCTGGCCCACTTCACAGAAGCGGTGACAGTGCCTTCTTTAGCTCGCCACAGAGCTCGTCCAGTGATACGCGCTGGCCTCCCGACGTGCATGGGCTGCATGGCACTGTGCCAACCAGCGGCGGACAGGTGGGGCTGCCCACCCCATCCGACAAGTTTACGCAGAACGTATCCCCCACATGCATTTGCACATGAGTGGTTGGGTCTCCACTATCCGCAGAACAAAAGCTGCATGCCATGGTGTCCTGGAATGCTGCGCTTGCTGGGCCCTCCTCTGGCAGCATCCTGTCCTGGGCTGGGGACAACAAGTGGGTGCTATCCTCCCCCTACGAAGTTTGGGCAGCTTCACCAATCTCGTTGTTGTTGTCTTCCACGGGGACCAGAAGCGACCCCACTTGAATCCCTTGTGTCTTGTCCTCGGTTGTCCCAGCCTCGGATCCCTTGGATCCCCACGCACTCTGCTATTGGCCCCGTCCAGCGACGACCGTAGAAGGCCCGCTTCCCGATAGTTCCATCTTGGTTGGCAAACTGAAGGTGGGGTCAGCTGCCCACTTGTCCGCACATCCATCGTACAGGGCTGAGGCGCCTCCTGGTTCGAACCACATGACAATGGGGTAACGGCTGGAATGCAGTCTCCCACCACGCTCAGACCTCCGCTCGACGGTAATGGGCTGGTCAAAAGCACTATCTGCCCCGCCTCCGATTGGCCTGCCCCGCTTTGGGTGACGGTAGCAGTAGGGAGTCCTTCCCATTTAGAGAGAAGCTTTCCTGCAAAGAATCTTAAACGAGAATTGTATAATAGAACATGATCACCTACTTTGAATTCCCATTTTTGAATTCTCTTATGATGCCATCTTTTAACTTTTTCTTTAAACAACTTGGCATTTTCGTAGGCTTGTGTTCTCCATTCATCTAGAGAGCTAATATCAAATAACCTCTTCTCACCGGCAAGTTTAAAATCATAATTAAGTTCTTTAATTGCCCAATATGCCTTATGTTCTAGTTCAAGAGGTAAATGACATGCTTTTCCATAGACCATTTTATATGGAGACATACCCATAGGATTTTTATAAGCAGTTCTGTAAGACCATAGTGCATCATCAAGTTTCTTAGACCAATTCTTTCTAGATCTATTAACGGTCTTTTGCAAAATTAATTTTATTTCTCTATTAGTTAATTCAACTTGACTACTAGACCGAGGATGATATGGAGATGCAATTCTATGATTAACATCATATTTAGCAAGCAATTTACGGAAAGCTCCATGAATAAAATGTGAACCACCATCAGTCATCAAATATCTAGGGACTCCAAACCTCGGAAATATGACTTCTTTAAGCATTTTAATAGAAGTGTTATGATCAGCACTATTAGTTGGAATAACATCTACCCACTTAGTAATGTAATCAACATCAACTAAAATATGAGTATACCCATTAGAGGAAGGAAAAGGTCCCATATAATCAAAACCCCAAACATCAAATGGTTCAATAACAAGTGAATAGTTCATAGGCATTTCCTGACGTCTACCAACATTACCAATTCTTTGACATTCATCACAAGATAAGACAAACTTATGTGCATCTTTGAAAATAGTAGGCCAATAAAAACCAGATTGTAATACCTTATGTGAAGTTCGGTCTCCCGCATGGTGTCCTCCGTATGCCTCAGAGTGACACTTCCATAGGATTTGTTCCTATTCATACTCAGGTACACAACGTCTAATAACACCATCTACTCCTTTATATAAATGTGGGTCATCCCAAAAGTAATGTCTTAAATCAAAGAAGAACTTTTTCTTTTGTTGGTATGTGAAACTAGGTGGTATATATTTATCAACAATGTAATTAGCATAGTCTGCATACCAAGGAGTGTTACGAGAAGCATTTATAACAGCTAATATTTCATCAGGAAAACTATCATCAATAGGCAGTGGGTCATCAAGAACATTTTCCAATCTAGACAAATTATCAGCCATGGGATTCTCAGCTCCCTTTCTATCAATAATATGCAAATCAAATTCTTGTAACAAAAGAACCCACCCAATAAGTCTAGGTTTAGCATCTTCCATTTCCATAAGGTATTTAATAGCAGCATGATCGGTGTGAATGGTTACTTTAGAATCAACAATGTAAGATCTGAATTTATCACATGCAAACACAACTGCTAGAAATTATTTCTCAGTAGTAGCATAGTTTCTTTAAGCACTGTCTAGAGTTTTACTAGCATAATGAATAACATTCAATTTCTTATCAACTCTTTGTCCTAGAACAGCACCAACAATATAATAACTAGCATCACACATAATTTCAAAGGGTAAGTTCCAATCAGGTGGTTGAACAATAGGTGCAGATATTAAGGCTTTCTTAAGTATTTCAATGGCTTCTACGCAATCATCATCAAAAAAAAATGGCACATCTTTTTGCAAGATATTAGTAAGAGGCCTAGAAATTTTAGAGAAGTCTTTTATAAACCTTCTATAGAAACTAGCATGACCAAGGAAACTTCTTATACCTTTGATATCTTTAGGACATGGCATTTTCTCAATTGCATCAACTATAGCTTTATCAACTTCAATACCACTTTGAAAATTTTTATGCCCAAGGACTATACCTTCATTTACCATAAAGTGGCACTTCTCCCAATTCAAGACAAGATTAGCTTCTTCACATCTCTGCAAAACTCGATCAAGGTTGCTTAAGCAATCATCAAAAGAAGTTTCGTAAACGGAGAAATCATCCATGAAAACCTCAACAATCTTTTCACAAAAGTCAGAGAATATAGCAGTCATACATCTTTGAAAGGTAGCAGGAGCATTACATAAACCAAAAGGCATATGCCGATAAGCATAAGTTCCAAAAGGACAAGTAAATGTGGTTTTCTCTTGATCTTCTGGTGATACAGGTATTTGAGAGAAACCAGAATAACCATATAGGAAGCAAAAATGTGTATGCTTAGATAATCTTTCCAACATTTGATCAATAAAAGGCAAGGGGTAATGATCTTTCCTAGTAGCTTTATTAAATTTTCTGAAATCAATTACCATTCTATAACTGGTTACAATTCTTTGTGGGATAAGTTCATTTTTATCATTAGGAACAACAGTAATACCTCCTTTCTTAGGAACACAATGAACAGGACTTACCCATCTACTATCAGCTATGGGATAAATTATACCTGCCTCCGGAAGCTTTAATATTTTAGTTCTTACCACATCCTTCATTTTAGGATTTAATCTTCTTTGGTGATCAACAACTGGTTTAGCATCTGGCTCCATATGAATTTTATACTGACATAAAGTGGGACTGATGCCCTTAAGATCATCAAGAGTATATCCAATAGCAGCACGGTGCTTTCTCAGAGTTTTAAGTAATCTCTTTTCTTCATGCTCTGAAAGGTTAGCACTGATAATAACTGGATATATCTTCTTTTCATCAAGATAAACATATTTAAGTGTATCAAGTAATTGCTTTAAATCAAACACAGGATCACTCTTTGGTGGAAAAGGATCTCTCAAAGTTTCAACAGGCAAGTTATGTTTAAGAATAGGTGCTTGCTTAAAGAACAACTCATCTATTTCATTTCTTTCATTCATATGCATATCATTTTCATGGTCTAGCAAGTATTGTTCTAAAAGATCAGTAGGAGGCACAGTAATAGAAGCAAGACCAATAATTTCATCTTTAGTAGGTAATTCTTCATCATGAGGTTGTCTACTAAACTTAGAGAAATTAAACTCATGAGATATATCACCAAAATTAACACTGATAGTTTCTTTATTGCAATCAATCTTAGCATTTACTATATTCAAGAAGGGTCTACCAAATATAATGGGACAAAAATCATCTTGTGGTGATCGAAGAACAAGAAAATCAGTATGGTATTTGATCTTACCACACAAGGCTTCAACATCTCTAACAATCCCAAGTGGAGTAATAGTATCTCTATTTGCAAGCTTAATAGTAACATCAATATCTTGAATCTCAACAGGTGCAATATCATTCATTACTTCTTGATAGAGAGTAAATGGTATAGCACTTAATTACACTAGCACCAATATCAAATAACCATGATAGCAATGATCTCCAATTTTAACAGAAATAACAGGCATGCCAATAACAGGTTTGTTATTATCTTTAGTGTCTGGCTTAGCAATTCTAGTTGCTTCATCACAGAAATATATGACATGTCCATCAATATTATCAACCAAAAGATCTTTAACCATTGCAATATTAGGTTCAACTTTAATTTGTTCAGAAGGTTTAGGTGTTCTAATATTACTTTTGTTAACCACAGTTGAAGCTTTAGCATGTTCCTTAATCCTAACAGGGAAAGGAGGTTTCTCAATATAAGCAGTAGGCACAACTGGATCAACATTGTAAACAATTGTTTCTTCTTTAACACTAACAGGTTCTTCATTTAATTCAATAGGTGGATGAAACTTAAACCATTTCTCTTTAGGGAGATCAACATGAGTAGCAAAAGATTCACAAAAAGTAGCTACTATCTCATAGCCGAGTCCATATTTAGCACTAAACTTATGAAAAACATCAATTTCCATAAAAGATTTAACACAATCAAACTTAAGATTTATACCTGACTCTTTACCTTTGTCGATTTCCCAATCTTCATAGTTGCGTTTAATTCTTTCCAGAATATCCCATTTGAATTCAATAGTCCTCTTCATAAAGGAACTAGCAGAAGAAGTATCGAGCATGGATTGATCATTATGAGAAAGCCGAGCATAAAAGTTTTGAATAATTAATTCTCTTGAGAGCTCATTGCTACTTGTAGCTTGCGTTGGTATTTTCCCTGAAGAGGAAGGGATGATGCAGCACAGTAGAGATAAGTATTTCCCTCAGTTATGAAACCAAGGTTATCGAACCAGTAGGAGAATCACGCAACACCTCGTTAGCAGCACCTGCACACAAACAACAAATCCTTGCACCCAACGCAAACGAGGGGTTGTCAATCCCTCGGCGGTCAATTGCAAGATTAAATTGTATGTGCTAGATAGATAGATTGAAACAAAAATACAAAATAAAATAAATAAAAGAAAATAGCAGCAATATTTTTAGGGTTTTAGTAATATGATTTAGATAGACCCGGGGGCCATAGTTTTCACTAGAGGCTTCTCTCGAGAAAATAACATACGGTGGGTAGACAAATTACTGTTGGGCAATTGATAGAAAAACAAATAATCATGACGATATCCAAGGCAATGATCATGTATATAGGCATCACGTCCGAGACAAGTAGACCGACTCCTGCCTGCATCTACTACTACTACTCCACACATCGACCGCTATCCAGCATGCATCTAGTGTATTAAGTCCATAAAGAACGGAGTAACGCCTTAAGAACGATGACATGATGTAGACAAGATAAACTCACGCATGAATAAACCCCATCTTTTTACCCTTAATAGCAACGATACATACGTGTCATGTCCCTTTTTGTCACTGGGATTGAGCACCGCAAGATCGAACCCATTACAAAGCACCTCTTCCCATGGCAAGATAAATCAATCTAGTTGGCCAAACCAAATCAATAGATTGGAGAAGAAATACGAAGCTATAATAATCATGCATAAAAGAGATCAGAGAAGACTCAAATAATATTCATGGATAATCTGATCATAAACTCACAATTCATCGGATCCCAACAAACACACCGCAAAAAGCGATTACATCGGATAGAACTCCAAGAACATCGAGGAGAACATTGTATTGAAGATCAAAAAGAGAGAAGAAGCCATCTAGCTACTGCCTATGGACCCGAAGGTCTGTGGTAAACTACTCACGCATCATCGGAAGGGCAGCAAGGTTGATGTAGAGCCCCTCCGTGTTCGATTCCCCCTCCGGCGGAGTACCGGAGAAGGCCTCCAGATGGGATCTCTCTGGAACAGAAACTTGCGGCAGCGTAAAAAGTATTTCGTGGACTCCCCTGAGGGTTTCTGATTTTTCCTGAATTTATAGTGGTGGAATTAGGTCAAACGGAGCTCTGTGGGCCCCACGAGGCACCAGGGCGCGCCTGCCCCCCCAGGCGCGCCCTGGTGGCTCGTGCCCCCCTCTAGGGTCTTCTGGCCTCCTCCCGAAGCTTCTAGTGTTTATCTTGTCCAGAAAAAAATCTCCAAAAAGTTTCGTGGCATTTGGACTTCGTTTGGTATTGATTTTCTGTAAAACAAAAACAGGGCAGAAAATAACAACTGGCACTGGGCACTAAGTTAATAGGTTAGTCTCCAAAAATGATATATAATTGCTGTAAATGTATATAAAAACATCCAAGATTGATAATATAACAGCATGGAACAATCAAAAATTATAGATACGTTGGAGACGTATCACTCATGATTGGGGCATGTATGCAACATATACTTAAGCCTCCCCCAAGCTTGAGCGATACTTTCTCCTTCACGAGGCCAAAAATTATATATATAATTCCGATCACGATGAACCAAATGCATATGATAAAACTTCTGGTGAAATTCCAGCTTCAACCGGTTCCAATCCCATGTTCCAGTATCATCACATAGCCTATACCATGTCAATGCCTTTCCCTCCAAAGATAAAGGGAATACCTTCCTCTTAACTCCATCCTCGAATAAACCTGCAAGCTTATATAATCCACAAATTTCATCTATATATATCAAGCGCATATCAGGATGTACCTTTCCATCTCCTGCATAAGGATTAGCTAGCAGTTTCTCTATAATACCCGAAGTAATTTCATAATAAATATTTTCAGTAGGTTCAGTAGGTTGAGGGGAAACTCTCAATGCTTCTAGTCGAGGTGAGGATACCCCGAACAAACCCCTCAAAGGATTACTTTCCATAGTGACAAGTGACAGTAAATTTCAGCACGTAATATAAATGTTTCCTTCCACTCACCAAAGGCACTTCACTCCCCGGCAATGGCACCAGCAAAGAGTCTTGATGACCCACAAGTATAGGGGCTGAATTGTAGTCCTTTTGATAAGTAAGAGTATCGAACCCAACGAGGAGCATAAGGAAATGACAAGCGGTTTTCAGCAAGGTTTTCTCTGCAAGTACTGAAAGTAGCGGTAACCGATAGTTTTGATAGCAAGATAATTCGTAACAAGTAACAATAGTAACAAGGTGCAGCAAGGTGGCCCAATCCTTTTTATAACAAAGGACGAGCCGGAATGGTCTCTTATATAAAGCAAAGAGTTCTCGAGGACACATGGGAATTCTCATCTAGTCACTTTCATCATGTTTGTTTGATTCGCGTTCGCTACTTTGATAATTTGATATGTGGGTGGACCGGTGCTTGGGTGCTGTTCTTACTTGAACAAGCCTCCCACTTATGATTAACCCCTCTCACAAGCATCCGCAAGTACGAAAGAAGAATTAAGATAAATCTAACCATAGCATGAAACATATGGATCCAAATCAGCACCTTACGGAATAGCGCATAAACTACGGTTGAAGCTTCTATCACTCTAGCAACCCATCATCTAATTACTACTCCACAATGCCTTCCCTTAGGCCCAAAGATGGTGAAGTGTCATGTAGTCGATGTTCACACGACACCACTAAAGGAAGCAACAACATACATATCATCAAAATATCGAACGAATACCAAATTCACATGATTACTTATGACAAGACTTCTCCCATGTCCTCAAGAACAAAAGTAACTACTCACAAATCATATTCATGTTCAAGATCAGAGGGGTATTGAATATCATTAAGGATCTGAACATATAATCTTCCACCAAATAAACCAACAAGCATCAACTACGAGATATAATCAACACTACTAGCAACCCACAGGTACCAATTTGCGGTTTTGAGACAAAGATTGAATACAAGAAATGAACTAGGGTTTGAGATGAGATGGTGCTGGTGAAGATGTTGATGAATATTGGTCCTCCCACGATGAGAGGATCGTTGGTGATGTCGATGGCTTCGATTTCCCCCTCCCGGAGGGAAGTATCCCCGGCGGAATCGCTCCGCCGGAGAGCAAAATAGCTCCTGCCCAGGTTCCGCCTCGATACGGCGGCGCTTCATCCCGAATGTATTATTATGATTTTTTCTAGGGCAAATAGCCTTATATAGGAGAAGATGGGCCTTGGAGGCTTGCCAGGGGTGCCACAAGCTCGGGGGGCGCGCCCAGGGGGGTAGGGCGCGCCCCCCAGGCTTGTGGCTTCCTGGTGGGTCCCCCTCTGATATTTCTTCCACCAATATTTTTTATATATTCCAAAACATTCCTTTGTAAATTTTTAGGTCATTTGGAGGTGTGCAGAATAGCTATCTCTGTTTCACCCCTTTTCGGTCCAGAATTCCAGCTGCCGGCAATCTCCCTCTTCATGTGAATCTTGCAAAATAAGAGAGAAAAGGCATAAGAATTGTATCATAAATTTAAATAATGACCCAAAATATAATAAATAACAGTAGGAAAACATGATGCAAAATGGACGTATCAACTCCCCCATGTACTCAAGTCTCCTTCTTCGGTGATGGTGGTGATGATGTAGTAGGATTGTCCTCCGTCTTCCAGGGCATAGGCTCTCCATCATAAAAGGGTGAACGTGTTTCCGGAGTCCTGAATTTTGCAGCTAAACTCATACCTTTGAACTTGGCCTCATACTCAATGTTTTGGTTTTGTAAATCATAGATTTGGGCCTGAAGATGATCCATCCGGTCATTAAGCTTGAAAATGATGTCCCCAATATCCTTGGTGTCCTCCTTGTGCTCATGGATGAATTCCGTGATCATGGAGTGGTTAGCATTGAGTATGTGCTCCACCATCCTTTGGCACTTGAAGATCTCCTGTTCCATCGCTTCCAACCTGTCCTTCTCGCTCCCGCTCTTCTTGGGCCCTTGAACATCCCGTACGTGAAGCACCCCCTCACGCAACTTTTATTCTTCTAGATGTTGTTGGGCCTCCAAGTGCGGAGTTTTGTAGGACAGTAGCAAATTTCCCTCAAGTGGATGACCTAAGGTTTATCAATCCGTGGGAGGTGTAGGATGAAGATGGTCTCTCTCAAACAACCCTGCTACCAAATACAAGAAATCTCTTGTGTCCCCAACACACCCAATACAATGTTAAATTGTATGGGTGCACTAGTTCAGCGAAGAGATGGTGATACAAGTGTAGTATGGATAGTAGATATAGCTTTTTGTAATATGAAAATATAAAAACAGCAAGGTAACTAGTAGCAAAAGTGAGCATAAACGGTATTGCAATGCTTGAAAACAAGGCCTAGGGTTCATACTTTCACTAGTGCGATCTCTCAACAGTGCTAACATAATTGAATCATATAACAATCCCTCAATGTGCGACAAAGAATCACTCCAAAGTTTCTATCGGAGAACGTAGGACAAAAACGTGTATCAACCCCTATGCATAGATTACCCCAATGTCACCTCGGGAATCCGTGAGTTGAATACCAAAACATACATCAAGTGACTCAATAGAATACCCCATTGTCACCACGGGTATCCACATGCAAGACATACATCAAGTGATCTCAAATCCAATATTCAATCCAACATAACGAAACCTCAAAGAGCAAGACTCAATTCATCACAACAAGATAGAGAGAGGGAAGAAACACCATATGATCCAACTATATTAACAAAGCTCGCGATACATCAAGATCGTGCCAAATCAAGAACACGAGAGAGAGAGATCAAACACATAGCTACTGGTATATACCCTCAGCCCCGAGGGTGAACTACTCCCTCCTCGTCATGGAGACCGCCGGGATGATGAAGATGGCCTCCGGTGATGATCCCCCCTCCGGCAGGGTGCTGGAACAGGGCTCCAGATGGTATTTCTTCAGTACAGAGGCTTGCGGTGGCGGCGTCGAAGTTCTAGGTTTATTCTGGGGGTTTCTCTATTTATAGGATTTTTCAGCGTTGGAATCACGCGAAAAGGAGCTACGAGGGCCCCACAAGGCAACAACACACGACCCCTCCCCTAGGGCGCGCCGTGTTGCCTTGTGGGATCCTCGTGAGGCTTCTGGTCCTTCCACAAAGCTTCGGGGGTCTCTTTTGGTCCAAAAAAAATCGTCAAAAAGTTTCGTCCAATTCCGAGAACTTTTATTTCTGCACAAAAACAACACCACGGTAGTTCTGCTGAAAACAGCGTCAGTCCGGGTTAGTTCTAATCAAATCATACCAAAACCATATAAAATTATTATAAACATGGCATGAATACTTCATAAATTATAGATACGTTGGAGATGTATCAACATCCCCATGCTTAATTCCTGCTCGTCCTCGAGTAGGTAAATGATAAAAGAAATAATTTATGAAGTGTGAATGCTAGCATAGTGCATAAGTTTGATCAATAATAATTGCAATCACTTTTCCTAGCATCATAACAAAAACTCTTTCTCATAAAACTCATCGTGATAAAGTAGCAATCAATTCACATGTTATGGTTTAAACAATACATTCTCTTGAAACTTAACAAGCTATGTTCTTAGTCACCAAAACAATTTCAATGCATCTCATTTTCAACAAAGTCTAAGTAAGAGCTCTACATACTCAATTATCATATAGTCTTCTATGATTGCTAATACTCAAAGCATATTTTTAGAACAAATAGCATCCATCGAACACAGAGAAAGATAGGGGCTTGATGTTTCGCCTCCCAACTCATTTATCATAGAGATAATGGTCAACAACAATAAATCATGATCAAATATATTTGAATGGCTATATGTGCCTAGATCTATCCCCACCACATGATGCTTGCCAAATAGAGAATAGGTTGGAATAAGGAATTGACTCAACAAAAATAAATAACATGAAAGTAAATACCATAAAAGTAAATAGAATGTCCCTTCGCAGAGGGAAGCAGGGATTTGCAGAGGTGCCAGAGCTCATAGCTTAAAACAGAGATGAATACATTTTGAGTGGTGTGCCTTTCCTGTCAACGTCACGACTGAGGATTCTCAATATCTTCCAATGCTAAACACATTATAGGCGGTTCCCAAGCGGAAAGGTAAAGTTTACTCCCCCTCAACCATTCAAACACAAGCCATGGCTAGCCGAATCCTCGGGTGCCCTCCATACAATCAACTTTTCGGGGGAGTTTGTTTAATTATATATTTTTGTTTTGCGGGACTGGGCATCCCAATTACCGCCCTCTCTTGTGCAATGACAAGTGAATAAACACCCATCATGAGATTAACCCGCTTAACATGGAAGATACTGACCACCCCCTGCCGCTTCATGAGCGGTACGGGCACACAAAACAGATGCTTATTTGAATGATTATAGGTGGCACATGCAAATTTACTTGGAACGAAAGAGTAATACCGTATATAGGTAGGTATGGTGGACACTCATGGAAGAAACTTGGCTCAAGGATCTTGGATGCACAAGCAGTATTCCCGCTTAGTACAGAAATTTTGGCTAGCAAAAGATTCTAAACAAGCACCACATGTTGGAGGATCCATAACAATATAACTTCTATGAAAATATACCCAAACATAACTCATTATGTTGTCTTCCTTGTCCAACTTCAACTAATTTGCTCAAGTTTGAAAATAGTTAATGGGTATTCACAATCATAAAAGATGTCCAAGATAATATATTTGTATGTGATATTTCTCTTCCATATACTAATCATTCATGAATTGCTTGTATGACCAATATTGTGATTGTCAAATTTCAATAGATTTTACTTTCTAAACCCAATGTGAAATATTACTAAGCATATGGAACATGGATAATTTCAGATTTATGATATT
Source organism: Elymus sibiricus (assembly GCA_039707655.1). Classification (NCBI taxonomy): domain Eukaryota; kingdom Viridiplantae; phylum Streptophyta; class Magnoliopsida; order Poales; family Poaceae; genus Elymus; species Elymus sibiricus. The sequence goes on from CM077666.1 coordinate 338,122,272, forward strand.
CAATTCATTCAAACATTTACTCAAAGGATATAAGTGAAGCACAAGAATGAATGACAAACTACTCCAAAAGATATAAGTGAAGATCAATGAGTAGTCAAACAATTAAGTAGCTATGTGAAGACTCTCTCTCAATAAATATTTCAGATCTAATAATTTTATTAAAACAACAAACAAAATGAAAAGAAAAGGACACTCCAAGAATAGCACATATCATGTGAACAAGTAAAAACTAAGGCTAACCGATAGTTGTTGATGAAGAAAGGTGGGATGCCAACCGGGGCATCCCCAAGCTTAGTTGCTTGAGACTTCTTGGAATGTTATCTTGGGGAGCCTTGGGCATCCCCAAGCTTGAGCTCTTGTATCTCCTTAATTCCTCTCATATCATGGTTTCTCCTAAATCTTAAAAACTTCATCCACACAAAACTAAACAAGAACTCGTGAGTTAAGTTAGTATAAATCAACTCAAAACCTTAACATTCTCTACTGTAACAAATCACTAAAATTATAATTAAACATTGCATACTAAATGCCTCTGCATATTTAATACTCCTATCCACAAATAGAAACATTAAACAAGCAACATATGCAAACAATGCAACTATAACCGAAATCTGTCTAAACAGAACAGCCTGTAAAGGGTGAATAATAATTCATACTTTGCTACCTCCAAAAATTCTGAAAAATTGCCAAGTAACATAGAACTCATGCATTATTACTGTGTAAAAATTTCAGATTTTTATCACGTTCTGACTATTCAGGAATATTCTGGACATAACAGAAAACTTTCTGTTTTCAAACAGCAACACATGAACTTGCAAACTGAGCATGGTAAAGGCTATAATTGGCATTTTATTGAACTAAAAGATACAAAACATGATTATTGATAACAGCAAGTAAATATCAACAAAATAAAATGACACTCCAAGCAAAACACATATCGTGTGATGAATAAAAATATAGCTCCAAGTAAGGTTACCGATAATGTTGAGGACGAAAGAGGGGATGCCTTCCAGGGCATCCCCAAGCTTAGACGCTTGAGTCTTCCTTGAATATTACCTTGGGGTTACTTGGGAATCCCCAAGCTTAGGGACTTGCCACTCCTTATTCTCCACATATCGATATCTCACCCAAAACTTGAAAACTTCAATCACACAAAACTTAACGGAACTTGTGAGATAGGTTAGTATGATAAAAATAAATCATCCACTTAGGTACTGTCAAGACAAGATTCATAATTGTTATCACATAATTCCTACTGTATTATATCATTTACACAATTTATATTACTCAATATAAGCTAGGGAAACACTAAAACAAGCAAACTATGCATCGAAAATAGAATCTGTCAAAAACAGAACAGCATGTAGTGAGTGATTTAAAAACCATACTTCTGTACCTCAAAAAATTCTGAAAAATTAGGAAAACGTAGATAATTTGTAACCCAATACTCTATAAAAATTCAGAATTTTCTAACTCTCCAGTACAGAACAGAAATTCCAGCACTGGATGCAAAAGTTTCTATTTTTGCACAGAATCAAATCAACAAGTATCCACACTATCCCAAAGGATTTACTTGGCACATTATTGAAAGAAAACATATAAAACATGCTTAATACAGTAGCTTAATCATGTGAACATACAAAAACAGAAGGTATAAATATTGGGTTGTCTCCCAACAAGCGCTTTTCTTTAATGCCTTTTTAGCTAGGCATGATGATTTCAATGATGCTGACATAAAAGTAAAGAATTGAAACACATTGGGAGCATCATGAAACATATGGCAAGCACATTTAAGCCTAACCCACTTCCTATGCATAGGGATTTTGTGATAAAACAATATATGGGAGCAAGAATCAACTAGCATAGGAAGGCAAAACAAGTATAACTTCAAAACTTTCAACACATAGAGAGGAAACTCGATATTATTGCAACACCTACAAGCATATGATCCTCTCTCATAATAATTTTCAGTAGCATAATGAATGAATTCAACAATATAACTTTCACATAAAGCATTATTTTCATGATCCACAAGCATAGAATTTTTACTACTCTCCACATAAGCAATTTTCTTCTCATTCATAATAGTGGAAGCAAACTCAACAAAATAACTATCATGAGATACTTGATTGGCATAATCCAATTGAAAATTAAAATAATGATGACAAGTTTCATAGTTATCATCATTCTTTATAGCATACATGTCATCACAATAATCATCATAGATAGCAACTTTGTTGTCATAATCAATTGAAACCTCTTCCAAAATAGTGGAATCATCACTAAATAAAGTTATGATCTCTCCAAACCCACTTTCATAATTATTACAATAAGGCTCAACACCCTCCAAAATAGTGGGATCACTAGTACCTAGAGTTGACACTCTTCCAAACCCACTTTCATCAATATAATCATCATAAATAGGAGGCATGCTATCAACATAATAAATTTGCTCATCAAAACTTGGGGGGTTAAAAATATCATATTCATAAAACATAGCATCGCCAAGCTTATGGCTATGCGTATCATTAGCATCATGGATATTCAAAGAATTCATACTAACAACATTGCAATCATGCTCATCATTCAAGGATTTTATGCCAAACATTTTACTAAATTCTTCCTCTAACACTTTGGCACAATTTTCTGATCCATCATTTTCAAGAAAGATATTATAGAGATGAAGCATTTGAGGCAACCACAATTCCATTTTTTTTATAGTTTTCTTTAACAAACCAAACTAGTGAGAAATCAAGAAACTAAAAGATTGAATTGCAAGATCTAAAGATATACCTTCAAGCACGCACCTCCCCGGCAACGGCGCCAGAAAAGAGCTTGATGTCTACTACGCAACTTTTATTCTTGTAGACGTTGTTGGGTCTCCAAGTGCAGAGTTTTGTAGGACAGTAGCAAATTTCCCTCAAGTGGATGACCTAAGGTTTATTAATCCGTGGGAGGCGTAGGATGAAGATGGTCTCTCTCAAATAACCCTGCAACCAAATACAAGAAATCTCTTGTGTCCCCAACACACCCAATACAATGGTAAATTGTATGGGTGCACTAGTTCGGCGAAGAGATGGTGATACAAGTGTAGTATGGATAGTAGATATAGGTTTTTGTAATCAGAAAATATAAAAACAGCAAGGTAACTAGTAGCAAAAGTGAGCACAAACGGTATTGCAATGCTTGAAAACAAGGCCTAGGGTTCATACTTTCACTAGTGCGATCTCTCAACAGTGCTAACATAATTGAATCATATAACAATCCCTCAATGTGCGACAAAGAATCACTCCAAAGTTTCTATCGGAGAACGTAGGACAAAAACGTGTATCAACCCCTATGCATAGATTACCCCAATGTCACCTTGGGAATCCGTGAGTTGAATACCAAAACATACATCAAGTGACTCAATAGAATACCCCATTGTCACCACGGGTATCCACATGCAAGACATACATCAAGTGATCTCAAATCCAATATTCAATCCAACATAACGAAACCTCAAAGAGCAAGACTCAATTCATCACAACAAGATAGAGAGAGGGAAGAAACACCATATGATCCAACTATATTAACAAAGCTCGCGATACATCAAGATCGTGCCAAATCAAGAACACGAGAGAGAGAGATCAAACACATAGCTACTGGTACATACCCTCAGCCCCGAGGGTGAACTACTCCCTCCTCGTCATGGAGGGAGCCGGGATGATGAAGATGGCCTCCGGTGATGATCCCCCCTCCGGCAGGCTGCCGGAACAGGGCTCCAGATGGTATTTCTTCGGTACAGAGGCTTGCGGTGGGGGCGTCAAAGTTCTAGGTTTATTTCTGGGGGTTTCTCTATTTATAGAATTTTTCAGCGTTGGAATCACGCGAAAAGGAGCTACGAGGGCCCCACAAGGCAACATCACATGACCCCCCCTAGGGCGTGCCGTGTTGCCTTGTGGGATCCTCGTGAGGCTTCTGGTCCTTCCACGAAGCTTCGGGGGTCTCTTTTGGTCCAAAAAAAATCGTCAAAAAGTTTTGTCCAATTCCGAGAACTTTTATTTCTGCACAAAAAACAACAACATGGTAGTTCTGCTGAAAACAGCGTCGGTCCGGGTTAGTTCTAATCAAATCATACCAAAACCATATAAAATTGTTATAAACATGGCATGAATACTTCGTAAATTATAGATACATTGGAGACGTATCATCTGTTTACTTACCGTACCACATACCTACTCCTTTTCAGGGTTCTGGAGCGTTCCGGAAGGTTTCTTCTATATGCTCCTCCGGTGTCATGGTTTGAATAATATTAATTTCTACATTAATGGGCATACCTGAGATATAATATTTAATTCTTTACCCATGAACCACTTTTGGATTTGTGCCCTCGGAGTTGTTTATCTTGATAGCTCCGGAGCGATAAACTTCTTCGACGATGTATGGTCCTTCCCATTTAGAGAGAAGTTTTCCTGCAAAGAATCTTAAACGAGAATTGCATAATAGAACATGATCACCTACTTTGAATTCCCGTTTTTGAATTCTTTTATCATGCCATCTTTTAACCTTTTGTTTAAACAACTTGGCATTTTCATAGGCTTGTGTTCTCTATTCATCTAGAGAGCTAATATCAAATAACCTCTTTTCATCGGCAAGTATAAGTTCATAGTTGAGTTCTTTAATTGCCCAATAAGCTTTATGTTCTAGTTCAAGAGGTAAATGACATGCTTTTCCATAAACCATTTTATGCGGAGACATACCCATAGGATTTTTATAAGCAGTTCTGTAAGCCCATAATGCATCAGCAAGTTTCTTAGACCAATTATTTCTGGATCTATTAACGGTCTTTTGTAAGATTAACTTTATTTCTCTATTAGTCAATTCAACTTGACCACTAGATTGAGGATGATAAGGTGATGCAATTCTATGGTTAACATCATATTTAGCAAGAAGTTTATGAAAAGCACCATGAATGAAATGTGAACCGCCATCAGTCATCAAATATCTAGGGCTCCAAACCTCGGAAATATAACATCTTTAAGCATTTTTATAACACCCCTATGTAATGAGCTACTGTGATCCTCATGATTATGCTAAGTCACTTTGATTTGCAAGGCTTGATCAATATGGATTCATATCTCATTTCAAATTCCCCCACTGAATTCAAATTCAAATTGCAAGTGAAATTTAAAGTTGCACAAAAATGGTTGCAAAATAGTTCATCATTTAGCAAATATTCCATAACAAGTGATTGTTAAGAAAAACAACATCACCACAATGCAAAAATGGACTATAGCAATTAAAACAGTGCTAAAATAGAGTATTTAAATGCCTTTCCACTTATGAAAAATTCAAACTAATTCAAATGCCTCCCAAACTTTTTGTGGCAGTGCAGAATATTGCATAGTATTTATGTGGCCAAGGCCCATATTTTACCAAGGCCATTTGGCAGCTCAAAATAATTGCAAACCTTCTCTGTAAAAAGAAAACAGAAAAAGGGAAAAAGAAGAAAACTCACTGTGCACTGGGCCTAAGTGCATAGTGCACCGGCCCAACCCACCTCTCTCTCTCTCTCTCTCCTTCAACCTCCCTCCTCTCTCCTATGCGTGTCGCCGTGCCCGTGGCCGCGCGCGTGCGCGCCGACGAAACGGCGACACGGTGATGCTACAGGCGTCGCGAGGGGACGAGGCCGGTGCCCCCTCGGCCTTGTCATCGCCCTCACCCACTTTCCCCCTCCTCCCTCGCCCTCTCTCGCTCGCATTCGAGCTTGCCCGAGTGCATCCGTCGCCGTCGCTGTGTCGATCCCACGGCCACCAGCCGCCTCTCGCCTCGCCACCGTGTCTGCTAGCTCCACCGTGCTCGACTACATCTCCTACGCCAAGCATCGGGAGCCGGGGAGCCCTGCACCACCAGATCGGCGCCGTCTTCTTCCTCCTCGGGCCGCCGACGATCTCCTTCCTCTCCGGCGAGCCTACTGCTCCTAATCTATCATCGGGCCTCCTTGCGCCTCCACGGTGAGCTCTAGCTCCTCCCTGTCCCCCTCTTGCTCCCTCTCTGGCCTCGCTGCTGCTGCTGCCAAAGTGGCCGGAGTTCAGCTCCGCCACGTTGCTCGTCGCCGTCGCTACCATGGCTGGCAAGCTTAACTGAGCACGTAGTTGTGCTCAGTGCACCCCCAAGAGGCCAATGCCGCCGCCCACTTGCCTTGCCATGCCCTGCAACGCCGTTCCCGAGCTCGACCGATTCCGGCTGTCCGCCACACTGGTTGCCACCGTCGCCACGGGCCACTTCCGGCCATGCCACCGCCACCATTGGGTGCAGCGTCGAACGCACGTTCGAACGCACCTAGCCACACCCCTCCTCGTTCCCTGTAGGCGATTTCCGGCGAGGTCCCGTGCGCCTCCGCCGCATTTTTGGTCGTCGGCGGCAAAACGCCGGCCGCCGCCGACGTGGCCAGCCAGGGGCCCACCCCTGGATCACTGCCAGTGGGTCCCATGGGCCCAGTTGACCACGTTGACCGGGTCAACTGTGTTGACTGGGCAACCCCAGTCACTGACAGGCGGGCCCCACGCACAAATTAACTATTTATCTAAGTAAATTTAATCTGTTAATAAATTAAGTCACTGACAGATGGGGCCCGCCTGCTAATTAGCCCCTTTTAGTTAATTTAAACACTGATTAACCTACTGTGTATGACATGTGGGACCAGACCACTGTTCCAGTGGATAAGGTTGACCAGTCAGCCTGCTGACTAGGCAACTGGCCCAGTCAACTGGGCCCACTGGTCAGCCTATCTGCTGATCAGCTGGGTACAATTCTGGGTACCCCTAGCATTTTAGTGTTCTGGATAATTCGAATCTAATAATTAAAAAAATAATTCCAGAAAATGATTAAAACTTTGAAAAATCATATAAAATAATCCGTAACTCGGATGAAAATAATTTATATATGAAAAATGATCAGAAAAATAAGACGAATCCGAATATGCCATCCACATACCTGTCACATGCCTCTAACACTGCAAACATGGAACCTTCCCCTCCGGTTCATCTGTCTGACAGATGCCTAAAACCGGGAAAATATTCCCAAATATTTTCCCACTCCATCTGTAATGTGTAGCATTGCGCTAGGTCACCCCCAGCACAGCATATTGCCATGTCATGCATTGTGTTGCATCTGTTTGCTGTGTATTTATCTATTTCTTCCCCCTCTTCTCTCCGGTAGCCCCCGAGCCTGACGAGACCCCTGAGGACTGCTACACCACCGACGACCCCTCTTTCACCGCAGAGCTTCCAGGCAAGCAAAACCCCCTTGATCATTCCTATATCGCCTATTCTTTCTCTCCCATGCTTGCATTATATTTTGCTACTGTAATTTGTTACTCCTATTCTGATGCATAGCCTGTTTTTGTAACTCCTGTTGATACCTTACTTGCTATCCTAAATGCTTAGTATAGGTTGGTTAGTGATCCATCAGTGGCCCCGCACCCTTGTCAGTGTTGCCATGCTATGCTTCCGGATGTTTCGATCAACGTGATCGATGTGCAGAGAACGACATAGCAACGCACACCCCCTTAGTTGTACGACTCTGCAGAGCTACTATCGAGTGCCGAGGGTGATACCTCCTATCTCACTCTTGATGATATCTCTGTAGCATAGCTAGTCGGTTGTGGGTTACCGAGGGTGATTCCACTTTCACCACCTCCGATGATGCCTCTGTCGTACAGCCCCTCAAGTGTGAACCCATCGAGGGTGATTCCTCCAAGTTCACCTTGATGGATACATCAAGTGGGAATCCATCGAGGGTGATTCCTCGGATTCCCCCTTGATGTTATGGACACATGGATACCATGTATTTACCTCAGTCCCTTATTGAAGGCGGGTCGACCCCGAGGGGTACCCGCGAGAGATGTGAAGTCAGGTTGACCGTGAGGGTACCCGCAAGATAATTACGTGGCACGGCCGGGCAGGCGGACCACCCCAGCAGAGGGAGGAGAGGGATGGGCCTGGCCCTTGCCGTAGGTCCACGAGACGGGGCGACGGGATCACTGATCGTGAATCACGGCTCGTCTCCACGTGCTCCCAACACACTAATGGGTTAGGATATGTGATCTGAGTAGGCCTCTGGCCTTTTTCGCACTAACCACCATGCGGAAATAGTATGGGCACTCGGCGTCGTATGTTTCAGCCGAAGTTCTTCAGACGTCAGCAACTGAGCGGCACGCGCCCTGGTGGACCGCGACAGCCTGCGTGTGTATACAGGGGCTAGGTCTGGTCCCAGCCGCCCACGCAACACGCATGAGTGCAAAGGGTGATGGGCCTAAGACCCCTGAGCGCTTTGGATGTAGACCGGTGTGCTGGCCTCTCTGTTGGACCTAGGTAGGGCTACGGCGTGCCGATCAGCCGAGGCCGGGCATGACCCGATAAAAGTGTGTCCGGCCAGAGTTAATCGAGCGTGTTGGGTAAGTTGGTGCGCCCCTGCAGGGAAGTATATCTATTCAAATAGCCGTGTCCACGGTAATAGGAAGCTCGGAAAGTATCCCGATCTACTACAACTAGAACTGGATACTTGTGAATTTAATGATATGTTAGCTCTGGGATTGCTTTCTCGCAGGGAGTCGAGGAAGGATCTCTGGGCATTACTATTAAATAATTATTGCTTTATTATATGCTAATCTGCACTCTTCTAATGCTGCAAGACGCTGCAAGATGCTAGTCTTCGATACGCTAGGCCTACCCCTCTATTCTGGCATTTCTGCTGTATAGTCCACAAATACAGCCCTTTCCCTTTGATACCGATGCATACTTAGCATAGATCTGATGTAAGTCTTGCGAGTACTTTGGATGAGTACTCACGGTTGCTTTGCTACCTCTTTTTCCTCATACCCGATTGCTGCGATCAGATGACGGAGCCCCGGAGCCAGCTGACCCCGTCGATGACTACTACTACCCCGACGAAGCCTACTACTACGTGGAGACCGACGACCAGGAGTAGTTCGGAGGCTCCCAGGCAGGAGGCCTGCGCCTTTTTGATCTAGTGTCATTGTTTTGCTCAGCCTTCTTAAGGCAAACTTGTCTAATTATGTCTGTACTCAGATAATGTTGCTTCCGCTAACGCTTGGACTCGAGCTTATGTATTCGAGCCCTCGAGGCCCCTGGCTTGTAATATAAAGCTTGTATTATTTTATTTTGTGTCTAGAGTTGTGTTGTGATATCTTCCCGTGAGTCCCTGGGCTTGATCGTGCGCATTTGCGTGTATGATTAGTACACGGTCGAGTCAGGGGCGTCACAAGTTGGTATCAGAGCCGACTGCCTGAAGGAATCCCCTTTCCAACTCCTTGGCCGAAGTTGAGTCTAGTCTTTGAAAAACTGTTTAATAACATGGCTGTGTGGCTTATGGGCCCACGCCGCCAATGGATGGGTTTAGCATCTTTTATTCCTCTCCTTTACTCTGGGATTCTGATCTCTCTTCTTTTAGGGTTAAAGATTTTACTAACTCTAACATTAGGTTCTCGTGATCACATCAACCTGGAGAGCTGGTTTACCTGCAACTATTTCATTAAATGTCTGACACATCATACATGTACTATCTTTGGACATCTTTTAACTCCTTCAGCTTAAGGAGGAAATTGATAAATCACTCCACAAGGTTTCATTCGTCCAAGTTCCTCTGCTTGGGGAGCACCTTCTCTCTTTGTCAAGAAGAAAGATGGTACGAATCGGTTGGTCCAAGATTACCAACCTATCAACCAAGCAACCATTCAGAACAAGTATCCGCTTCCCAGAATTAACGACCTGTATGATCAACTTGCTGGATCCTCGGTATTCTCTAAACTTGATCTGCGGTTGGGTTATCATCAGATTCGAGTTCGCGAAGAGGATAACCCGAAGACCGCTTTCGTTACTTGGTATGGCTCATACGAGTACACCGTCATCTCTTTCGGCTTAACCAATGCTCCAGCAACGTTCTCTCGACTGATGAATTATATCTTCATGGATTACCTCGACAAGTTCGTCGTGGTTTATCTGGATGATATCCTGGTATATTCTAAGAATAAAGAAGAACATGCTGAACATCTTCGTCTTGTACTGGAAAAGCTTTGAGAGCATCAGCTATATGCCAAATATTCCAAATGTGAATTCTGGTTATCCGAAGTGACCTACCTTGGTCATGTGATTTCCAAAGATGGTATTGCTGTCAACCCAGAGCAAGTTCATGCTATTCTTGACTGGACTCCCTCAAAGAATGTCAAGCAAGTCAGAAGTTTTCTCGGACTTGCCAGCTATTGCCGCCGTTTTGTCGAGAACTTCTCCAAGATTGCCAAGCCCTTGACTAATCTGCTTCACAAAGGCGTTAAGTTTGAGTGGATAGAAAAATGTCAGGAAAGTTTCCAAATGCTCAAGGACAAGCTGACGTCTGCTCTAGTGCTTGCTCCTCCGGATTCTCACAATGAATTCGTCATCTATTGCGACGCATCTCGTCAAGGATTAGGGTGTGTCCTAATGCAAGAGCGCAGAGTGATTGCTTATGCCTCGCGATAGTTGCGTCCTCATGAAGAGAACTATCCAGTTCATGATCTCGAACTTGCTGCAGTTATCTATGCACTGAAGTTGTGGCGACATTACCTTCTCGGTAATCGTTGCGAGATCTACACTGACCATCAAAGTCTGAAGTATCTATTCACTCAACCGGATCTGAATCTCCGTCAACAGAGATAGATGGAGGCAATTACGGACTATGACTACGGTATTTCATATACCCCTGGCAAGGCTAATGTAATGACTGATGCATTGGGTCGCAAGTCTTATTGCAACAATCTCATGGTTCAACGAGCTCAACCCCTTCTTCATGAAGAACTTCACAAGTTGAACCTCCACATCGTTCCACAGGGTTCTCTCAATACCCTTGTTTTGGAACCAACTCTCGAGAAAGCTATTTAAGTATGCGCAAGCAAAAGATGCTAAAGTTGATCAGATGAAAAGGGATCTTGCCTTTGAAAAGGCCAGAGATTGATACGTCCATTTTGCATCATGTTTTCCTACTGTTATTTATAGTGTTTTTAATCAATATAACATTTTGTGGAGCAATTCTAATGCCTTTTCTCTCTAAACATGCAAGATTTACACAAGGAGGGAGATTGCCGGCAGCTGGAATTCTGGACCTGAAAAAGCTATGTCAGAGATACCTATTCTGCACATCTCCAAATGAGCTGAAATTTCACGGAGATTTATTTTGGAATAAATAAAAAATACTGAAAGCAAGAAGTACCAGAGGGGGCCACCCAGGTGCCCACGAGGCACCAGGGCGCGCCACCCCCCAGGCGCGCCCTGGTGGCTTGTGGGGCCCCTGGCCAGCCTCTGGCCCCCATTTTCTGGTATATAAGGCCATTTGCCCTAGAAAAAATAGAAAGAAGACTTTTGGGACGGTGCGCCGCCGTCTCAAGGCAGAACTTGGGCAGGAGCACTTTTGCTCTCCGGCGGAGAGATTCTGCTGGGGATACTTCCCTCCGGGAGGGGGAAATCCAAGCCATCGACGTCACCAACGATCCTCTCATCGTGGGAGGACCAATCTTCATCAACATCTTCACCAGCACCATCTCATCTCAAACCCTAGTTCATCTCTTGTATTCAATCTTTGTCTCAAAACCTTAGATTGGTACCTGTGGGTTGCTAGTAGTGTTGATTACATCTTGTAGTTGATGCTAGTTGGTTTATTTGGTGGAAGATTATATGTTCAGATCTATTATGCTATTTAATACCCCTCTGATCTTGGACATGAAGATGATTTGTGAGTAGTTACATTTTTTCTTGAGGACATGGGAGAAGTCTTGTCATAAGTAATAATGTGAATTTGGTATTCGTTCGATATTTTGATGATATGTATGTTGTTGATTCTCTTAGTGGTGTCATGTGAACGTCGACTACATGACACTTCACCATCTTTGGGCCTAAGGGAATGCATTGTGGAGTAGTAATTAGATGATGGGTTGCTAGAGTGACATAAGCTTAAACCCTAGTTTATGCGCTATTCCGTAAGGGGCTGATTTGGATCCATATGTTTAATGCTATGGTTAGAGTTATCTTAATTCTTCTTTCGTAGTTGCGGATGCTTGCGAAGGGGGTAATCATAAGTGGGAGGTTTGTTCAAGTAAGAACAACACCCAAGCACCGGTCCACCCACATATCAAATTATCAAAGTAGCGAATGCGAATCAAACCAACATGATGAAAGTGACTAGATGAAATTCCCATATGTCCTCGAGAACGCTTTGCTTTTTATAAGAGATCGTTCCGGCTTGTCATTTGCTACAAAAAGGATTGGGCAACCTTGCTGCACTCTTTGTTACTATTGCTACTTATCACTTGTTACAAATTATCTTGCTATCAAACTACTCGTTACCGATAATTTCAGTGCTTGCAGAAAATACCTTGCTGAAAACCGCTTGTCATTTCCTTCTGCTCCTCGTTGGGTTCGACACTCTTACTTATCGAAAGGACTACGATTGATCTCCTATACTTGTGGGACATCAAGACTCTTTTTTGGCGCCGTTGCCGGGGAGTGAAGCGCCTTTGGTGAGTGGAATTTGGTAAGGAAACATTTATATTACGTGCTGAAATTTACTGTCACTTGTCATTATGGAAAGTAATCCTTTGAGGGGTTTGTTCGGGGTATCTTCACCTCGAACGGAAGCACCAAGTGTTGCTCCTCAACCTACTGCACCTACTGAAAATATTTATTATGAGATTCCGTCGGGTATGATAGAGAAACTGCTAGCTAATCCTTATGCAGGAGATGGAACAGTACATCCTGATATGCACTTGATCTACGTGGATGAAATTTGTGGATTGTTTAAGCTTGCAGGTTTATCCGGAGATGGAGTTAAGAAGAAAGTATTACCTTTATCTTTGGAGGGAAAGGCATCAACATGGTATAGGCTATGTGATGATACTGATACATGGGACTGGAACCGATTGAAACTGGAATTCCATCAGAAATTTTATCCTATGCATTTGGTTCATCGTGATCGGAATTATATATATAATTTTTGGCCTCGTGAAGGAGAAATCATCGCTCAAGCTTGGGGGAGGCTTAAGTACATGATGTACACATGCCCCAACCATGAGCTCTCAAGAGAAATTATCTTACAGAATTTTTATGCTCGGCTTTCTCATGATAATCAAACCATGCTCGATTCTTCTTCGATTGGCTCCTTTATGAAGAAAACTATTGAATTCAGATGGGATCTTCTGGAAAGAATTAAACGCAACTCTGAAGATTGGGAACTCGACAAAGGTAATGAGTCAGGTATAATACTTGAGTTCGATTATGTTAAATCTTTTATGGATACCGATGTTTTTCGTAAGTTTAGCACTAAATATGGACTTGACTCTGAGATAGTAGCTTCCTTTTGTGAATCATTTGCTACTCATGTTGGTCTCCCTAAGGAGAAGTGGTTTAAATATCATCCCCCTGTTAAAGAAAAGATTGAGGAACCCGTTAGTGTTAAAGAAGAAACAATTGTTTACCATGCTGATCCAGTTGTGCCTACTGCTTATATTGAGAAACCACCTTTTCCTGTTAGGATCAAGGAACATGCTAAAGTTTCAACTGTGGTTAACAAAAGTAATATTAGAGCACTTAGACACTCTGAACAAATTAAAGTTGAACCTAATGTTGCTATGGTTAAAGATCTCTTGGTCGATAATATAGATGGGCATGTTATTTACTTCTGTGATGAAGCAGCTAGAATTGCTAAACCAGATCTTAAAGATAAAAACAGACCTGTAGTAGGCATGCCTGTTGTCTCTGTTAAAATAGGAGATCATTGTTATCATGGCTTATGTGATTTGGGTGCTACTGTGAGTGCTATTCCGTTTACCTTATACCACGAAATTCTGAATGATATTGCACCTGTTGAAATAGAGGACATTGATGTTACTATTAAGCTTGCAAACAGAGATACCATTACACCACTTGGGATCGTTAGAGATGTTGAAGTCTTGTGTGGAAAAATAAAATACCTTACTGATTTTCTAATCCTCGGTTCTCTACAAGATGATTTTTGTCCAATTATATTTGGTAGACCTTTCTTGAACACTGTTAATGCCAGGATTGATTGCGCTAAAGAAATTGTTAGTGTTAATTTTGGTGGTATGTCTCATGAGTTTAATTTCTCCAAGTTTCGTAGACAACCTCATGATAAAGAATTGCCTAGTAAAGATGAAATTATTGGTCTTGCTTCTATTGCCGTACCTCCTACTGATCCGTTAGAACAATATTTGCTTGACCATGAAAACGATATGCATATGAATGAAAGAAATGAAATAGATAAGATGTTCTTTGATCAACCACCTATCCTTAAACACAATTTGCCTGTTGAAACTCTTGGAGGCCCTCCTCCACCTAAGGGTGATCCTGTATTTGAATTGAAGCAATTGCCTGATACATTGAAATATGCTTATCTTGATGAAAAGAAGATATATCCTGTTATTATTAGTGCTAACCTTTCAGAGCATGAAGAAAAGATTACTTAAAACTCTGAGGAAGCACCAAGCTGCTATTGGATATACTCTTGATGATCTAAAGGGCATTAGTCCCACTCTATCTCAGCACAAAATTAATATGGAGCCTGATGCTAAACCAGTTGTTGACCACCAACGATGATGAAATCCTAAGATGAAAGAGGTGGTAAGAACTAAAATATTAAAACTTCTGGAAGCAGGTATAATCTATCCCATAGCTGATAGTAGATGGGTAAGTCCCGTTCATTGTGTCCCTAAGAAAGGAGGTATCACCGTTGTTCCTAATGATAAAAATGAAATCATTCCACAAAGAATTGTAACTGGTTATAGGATGGTAATTGATTTTAGAAAATTAAACAAAGCTACTAGAAAATATCATTACCCCTTACCTTTTATTGATCAAATGTTAGAAAGATTATCTAAGCATACACACTTTTGTTTCCTAGATGGTTATTCTGGTTTCTCTCGAATACCTGTATCACATCCCGATCAAGAGAAAACCACCTTTACTTGTCCTTTTGGAACTTATGCTTATAGACGTATGCCTTTTGGTTTATGCAATGCACCTGCTACCTTTCAAAGATGTATGACAGCTATATTCTCTGATTTTTGTGAAAAGATTGTTGAGGTTTTCATGGATGATTTTTTCGTTTACGGAACTTCTTTTCACGATTGCTTAAGCAACCTTGATCAAGTTTTGCAGAGATGTGAAGAAACTAATCTTGTCTTGAATTGGGAGAAGTGCCACTTTATGGTGAATGATGGTATTGTCTTGGGGCATAATTTTTTTGAAAGAGGTATTGAAGTTGATAAAGCTAAGGTTGATGCTATTGAGAAAATGCCATGTCCTAAAGATATTAATGGTATAAGGAGTTTCCTAGGTCATGCTGGTTTCTATAGACGGTTTATTAAAGACTTCTCTAAAATTTCTAGGTCTCTTACCAATCTTTTGCAAAAAGATGTTCCATTTGTTTTTGATGATGATTGTCTAGAAGCCTTTGAAACACTTAAGAAAGCCTTAACCACTGCACCTATTGTTCAACCACCTGATTGGAACTTGCCTTTTGAAATTATGTGTGATGCTAGTGATTATGCTATTGGTGCTGTTCTAGGACAAAGAGTTGATAAGAAATTAAATGTTATCCATTATGCTAGTAAAACTCTAGACAGTGCCCAAAGAAATTATGCTACTACTGAAAAAGAATTTCTAGCAGTTGTGTTTGCATGTGATAAATTCAGATCTTATATAGTTGATTCTAAAGTAACTGTTCACACCGATCATGCTGCCATTAAATATCTTATGGAAAATAAAGATGCTAAACCTAGACTCATTAGGTGGGTTTTGTTGCTACAAGAATTTGACTTGCATATTATTGATAGAAAGGGAGCTGAGAATCCCGTAGCAGATAATTTGTCTAGAATGGAAAATGTTCTTGATGACCCATTACCTATTAATGATGATTTTCCTGATGAACAATTAGCTATCATAAATGCTTCTCGTAATACTCCATGGTATGCGGACTATGCTAATTATATTGTTGCTAAATTTATACCACCTAGTTTCACATACCAACAAAAGAAAAAGTTCTTCTATGATTTAAGACATTACTTTTGGGATGACCCACGTCTTTATAAAGAAGGAGTAGATGGTATTATTTGACATTGTATACCTGAGCATGAACAGGAACAAATCCTACGGAAGTGTCATTCCGAGGCTTACGGAGGACACCATGCGGGAGACAGAACTGCACATAAGGTATTACAATCTGGTTTCTATTGGCCTACTCTTTTCAAGGATGCTCGTAAGTTTGTCTTATCTTCTGATGAATGTCAAAGAATTGGTAATGTTGGTAGACGGCAGGAAATCCCTATGAATTATTCACTTGCTATTGAACCATTTGATGTTTGGGGATTTGATTATATGGGACCTTTTCCTAAATCCAATGGGTATACCCATATTTTAGTTGCTGTTGATTACGTTACTAAGTGGGTAGAAGCTATTCCTACTAGTAGTGCCGATCATAACACTTCTATTAAAATGCTTAAAGAAGTTATTTTCCCAAGGTTTGGAGTCCCTAGATATTTAATGACTGATGGTGGTTCACATTTTATTCATGGTGCATTCCGTAAATTGCTTGCCAAATATGATGTCAACCATAGAATTGCATCTCCCTATCACCCTCAAACTAGTGGTCAAGTTGAATTGAGCAATAGAGAAATAAAATTAATTTTGCAAAAAACCGTCAATAGATCTAGAAAGAATTGGTCTAAGAAACTTGACGATGCATTATGGGCTTATAGAACTGCTTATAAAAACCCTATAGGTATGTCTCCTTATAAAATGGTTTATGGAAAAGCATGTCATTTACCTCTTGAGTTAGAACATAGAGCATATTGGGCAATTAAAGAACTCAATTATGATTTTAAACTTGCCGGTGAAAAGAGGTTATTTGATATTAGCTCATTAGATGAATGGAGAACCCATGCTTATGAAAATGCCAAATTGTTTAAATAAAAAGTTAAAAGATGGCATGATAGAAGAATTCAAAAACGGGAATTTAAAGTGGGCGAGCAAGTTCTATTGTACAATTCTCGTTTGAGATTCTTTGCAGGAAAACTTCTCTCTAAATGGGAAGGACCGTATATCATCGAAGAAGTTTATCGCTCCGGAGCCATCAAAATAAACAACTCCGAAGGCACTAATCTGAGAGTGGTGAATGGGCAAAGAATTAAGCACTATATTTCACGTACTCCCATTAATGTTGAAACTAATATTATTGAAACAATTACACCGGAGGAATACATAAGAGAGACCTTACAGAACACTCCAGAACCCTGAAAAGGAAGAGGTACGTGATACGGTAAGTAAACCGACTCCAAAAATTCCATAAAAATACTTTCTGTCAGTTTTGGAATATTAGAAAAAATACAAAAATAAGAAACAACCGAGGGGACCCACCTGGTGCCCACGAGACACCAAGGCGCGCCACCCCCCAGGCACGCCCTGGTGGCTTGTGGGCCCCTCGTGAGCCTTCCCGACTCTGTTTTCTTCTGGATTACTTGTTTTGCAAGATAAAAATTCTTTATATATACTCCCGGACGCTTTGACCACCGTATCGCAGAAATCTTCTCTGTTCTTGTTTCGTGCTGTTTTCTGTCAGATCTCGAAGCCAGGCATCATGTCTTCCTCTTCCTCAAACAATGTGGGGGACGATGCTTGGTTGCTGCAGATGGAGCTCAGGCGAGAGGGGGAAGGAGAGGTTACCATGGAAGAGGATGATGGAGATTTGCTTGAGGTCCACCCTCCGGCCTCCGAGAGGGGCACCCTTGCCGGCATCTCCACAATTCCAAACCCATGACAAGCTGTGAGAAGCATTACAAGCCATGGGAGTCCAGAGGTACAAGAAGGGTTTCCCCTTAGGAGGCCCTTACACAGGTTACATTGGAACAACTTTCATAATTTGGTTCACAATTATGGGGTTGAAAATACTCCTCGTATGCACATACCTTCCAATTGGGATATCTCTCGTCCAAGTGAAAGTGATGCAGGAAAGAATGCCTGGGGGCCAGAGAATAAACATATCATGGCTGAAGTTCAAAAGAATATAGAGATGATACAGCATGTGCTTCGAGAAATTCAAAGCTTAAAGGAAATCCTAATTAATGTTATGAAGGACAAACCCACCACTTCATCACCACCACCATCACCAAAGAAGGAAACTTGAGTAAATGGGTATGGGCACTCCCCTTGGCTTGTGCCAAGCTTGGGGGAGGTGCCCCGGTATCGTATCACCATCACTTTTGCTATCTTTAACTATTTTTAGTTCGATCCTTAGTTATTTCGTGATTTAGTTGAATAACAGTTTAGTATGATCTATTTTCGAGTGCTAGTTTCGTGATCTATCTATCTATGTAATCGAGTTGAGAGTTATATAATAAATAGTAGTTTGAGTTTTTGCTTCTTTACTTTCATGTTTCAATCTTAGCAATGAAAATAATGAAAGAGATCATATGCTAATCTTATGGAAAGTAATGACATTACATAAAGACAAGTATAAGTGGTAAAATTTATTGGAAGTTAACAAACATAGCATTAGTCAATGATGCAATTCATGAAATAATTAATATGGGAAGAGAAGATTCACATGCAAATACACTATCTTGGACATCTTTTATGATTGTGAGCCCCCATTAAGTATTTTATGTCAAATTGTTGATGTTGGACAAGGAAGACAACATAATGAGTTATGTTTGCTTATATTCACATAGAAGTTATATTGTTATAGATCCTCCAACATGTGGTGCTTGCCCAATATCTTTGCTAGCCAAGAATATGCACCAAGTAGAGATACTAATTGTGCATCCAAAACCCTTAAACCCAGTTTCATGTCATGAGAGTCCACTATATCTACCCATGGATTGAATAAGATCCTTCAAGTAAGTTGTCATCGGTGCAAAAAGCAATAAAAATTGCCTCTAAATATGTCTGAACTTTTATTGTAAGGGAAAATAAGCTTTGTACGAACTTGTGATAGTAAAGAAAGGCTGCTATCACAAGGGGCAATATAAAGTGAAGTTCCTTTGCATTAAGAGCTTGTGCATCCAACAACAAAAAGCGCATGACAACCTCTGCTTCCCTCAGCGAAGGGCCTATCTTTCACTTTTATGTATTTACTTTTTATGCAAGAGTCAACAGTGTTCTCCCCTATTCCTTTTTATTTTTCTCTTTTGCAAGCATCTTGTGGTGGGGAAAGATCTAGGCATATATATCCAGTTGGATATGAGTGATCATGAGTCATTATTGTTGACATCACCCTTGAGGTGAATGAGTTGGGAGGCGAAATTATAAGCCCCTATCTTTCTATGTGTCTGGCTGAAACTTTTTGCTCCATATATATGTTGTGAGTGTTAGTAATCATAGAAGACTATATGATGGTTGAGTATGTGGACTTGCTTTAAAGCTCCTACATGAGACCCTTCCTGAAAATATGATGAATTGCAATTTAGTTTTCAAGAAAGTTTATGCCTTATACTTCATTGTTGTGATGAATTGCTACTTGCTCATGAGAAGTTTTATGATAATAAATATTGCACTTATAATAATGATCATGATGCTACTATGTCTGTATTTTGTTTTTATCGACACATCTCTCTCTAAACATGTGGACATGATTATCGGTATCGGCTTTCGCTTGAGGACAAGCGAGGTCTAAGCTTGGGGGAGTTGATATGTCCGTTTTGCATCATGTTTTCCTACTGTTATTTATAGTGTTTTTAATCAATATAACACTTTGTGGAGCAATTCTAATGCCTTTTCTCTCTTAATATGCAGGATTTACACAAGGAGGGAGATTGCCGGCAGCTGGAATTCTGGACCTGAAAAAGCTATGTCAGAGATGCCTATTCTGCACATCTCCAAATGAGCTGAAATTTCACGAAGGTTTATTTTGGCATAAATAAAAAATACTGGAAGCAAGAAGTACCAGAGGGGGCCACCCAGGTGCCCACGAGGCACCAGGGTGCGCCACCCCCCCCCCCCCCCAGGCGCGCCCTGGTGGCTCGTGGGGCCCATGGCCAGCCTCTGGCCCCCATTTTTTGGTATATAAGGCCATTTTCCCTAGAAAAAATAGAAAGTAGACTTTTGGGATGGTGCGCCGCCATCTCGAGGCGGAACTTGGGCAGGAGCACTTTTGCTCTCCGACGGAGAGATTCTACCGGGGATACTTCCCTTCGGGAGTGGGAAATCGAAGCCATTGACATCACCAACGATCCTCTCATCGTGGGAGGACCAATCTTCATCAACATCTTCACCAGCACCATCTCATTTCAAACCCTAGTTCATCTCTTGTATTCAATCTTTGTCTCAAAACCTCAGATTGGTACCTGTGGGTTGCTAGTTGTGTTGATTACATCTTGTAGTTGATGCTAGTTGGTTTATTTGGTGGAAGATTATATGTTCAGATCTATTATTCTATTTAATACCCCTCTGATCTTGGACATGAAGATGATTTGTGAGTAGTTACTTTTGTTCTTGAGGACATGGGAGAAGTCTTGTCATAAGTAATCATGTGAATTTGGTATTCGTTCAATATTTTGATGATATGTATGTTGTTGATTCTCTTAGTGGTGTCATGTGAACGTCGACTACATGACACTTCACCATCTTTGGGCCTAAGGGAATGCATTGTGAAGTAGTAATTAGATGATGGGCTGCTAAAGTGACAGAAGCTTAAACCCTAGTTTATGCGCTATTCCGTAAGGGGCTGATTTGGATCCATATGTTTAATGCTATGGTTAGAGTTATCTTAATTCTTCTTTCGTAGTTGCGGATGCTTGTGAAGGGGGGTAATCATAAGTGGGAGGTTTGTTCAAGTAAGAACAACACCCAAGCACCGGTCCACCCTCATATCAAATTATCAAAGTAGCGAACGCGAATCAAACCAACATGATGAAAGTGACTAGATGAAATTCCCATGTGTTCTCGAGAACGCTTTGCTTATTATAAGAGATCGTTCCGGCTTCTCCTTTGCTACAAAAAGGATTGGCCACCTTGCTGCACTCTTTGTTACTATTGCTACTTGTCACTTGTTACAAATTATCTTGCTATCAAACTACTCGTTACCGATAATTTCAGTGCTTGCAGAAAATACCTTGCTGAAATCCGCTTGTCATTTCCTTCTGCTCCTCGTTGGGTTCGACACTCTTACTTATCGAAAGGACTACGATTGATCTCCTATACTTGTGGGACATCAGAGATTTCTCGCTTGCTGAAGATGGAACCTTGTACTTCAGAGATCGCCTTGTGGTACCCCGATTCGAGCTTATGACAGACAAGGTTATGAAGCAGGCACATGATACACCACTGTTTATTCATCCGGGTAGCACCAAGATGTATCAAGACCTTCGTCAAAGGTACTGGTGGTCCAATATGAAACAAGATATTGCTTGCTATGTTGCTGAATGTGACGTTTGCCGTCGCGTCAAAGCAGAACATCAAAAGCCTGCTAGACTGCTGCAACCGCTTCCTATCCCCGTGTGGAAATGGGAAAAGGTTCAGATGGATCTTATCACTGGCCTTCCTAGATCTCAAAAGGGTCACGATGCTATTCTTGTCGTCGTCGACCAATTCTCCAAAGTTGCACATTTTCTGCCAGTCAAGGAGACAATCACTGCTAGTCAGTTAGCAGACTTGTATATCTCCAGAATTGTGACACTCCACGGTATTCCGAAGGAGATCAGTTCAGATCATGGCAGCCTCTTCACCTCAAAGTTCTGGGCAAGTTTCCAAGAAGCTATGGGAACTCATATAACCTAGAGCTCAGCTTATCATCCCCAGTCCCAAGGCCAAGTTGAACGAGTTAACCAAGTTCTTGAAGATATGCTACGTGCTTGTGTCATCTCATTTGGCAAGAAGTGGGAAGAATCTCTCCCGTATGCTGAATTCTCTTACAACAATAGCTATCAAGCTAGCGTGAAGATGGCACTCTTCGAGGTATTATATGGATGTAAGTGTCGAACCCCTCTGAATTGGTCAGAAGCTGGGGAACGGCCGCTCATTGGTCCGGATATTATCCAACAAGCTGAAGAGCAAGTCCGTATTGTCCGGGAAAATCTCAAGGCGGCCCAGTCCCGCCAGAAGAGCAACTATGATCGTAAACATTGGGGATCGATCTATCAACCTGGTGAGCAAGCTTATCTGCGTGTCACTCCTATGAAGGGCACTCATTGCTTTGGAATCAAGGGCAAGTTAGCTCCTCGCTACATTGGTCCCTTCCGCATTCTCGCCAGACGTGGATATGTGGCTTATCAATTGGAATTGCCACCGCAGTTTTCTCATATCCACGATGTCTTCCATGTCTCGCAACTTTGTCGTTGCTTCAAGGATCCGCACCGTGCAGTAGATCATGGGATGCTCGAATTGCAGGATGATCTGTCTTATAAGGAGCATCTGATCCGCATTCTTGATCAAGCTGAACGTCGGACCCGTCAGAAGGCAACCAAGTTCCTCAAAGTGCAGTGGTCGAACCATGCTGAAGATGAAGCCACTTGGGAACGTGAGGATCGCCTTCATGAAGAATATCCCGATCTCTTTCCTTCTACCTCCTGAATTCTCGGGACGAGAATTTCTTATAGAGGAGGAGAATTGTAACACCCCTATGTAATGAGCTACAGTGATCCTCATGATTATGCTAAGTCACTTTGATTTGCAAGGCTTGATCAATATGGATTCATATCTCATTTCAAATTCCACCACTGAATTCAAATTCAAATTGCAAGTGAAATTTAAAGTTGCACAAAAATGGTTGCAAAATAGTTCATCATTTAGCAAATATTCCATAACAAGTGATTGTTAAGAAAAACAACATCACCACAATGCAAAAATGGACTATAGCAATTAAACCAATGCTAAAACAGACTATTTAAATGCCTTTCCACTTATGAAAAATTCAAACTAATTCAAATGCCCCCCAAACTTTTTGTGGCAGTGCAGAATATTGCATAGTATTTATGTGGCCAAGCCCCATATTTTACTAAAGCCATTTGGCAGCTCAAAATAATTGCAAACCTTCTCTGTAAAAAGAAAACAGAAAAAGGGAAAAAGAAGAAAACTCACTGTGCACTGGGCCTAAGTGCACAGTGCACCGGCCCAACCCACCTCTCTCTCTCTCCTTCAACCTCCCTCCTCTCTCCTGTGCGTGTCGCCGCGCCCGTGGCCGCGCGCGCGTGCGCCGACGAAACGGCAACACGGCGACGCTACAGGCGCCGCAAGGGGATAAGGTCGGCGCCCCTCGGCCTCGTCATCGCCCTCACCCGCTTTCCCCCTCCTCCCTTGCCCTCTCTCGCTCTCATTCGAGCTTACCCGAGCGCATCCTTCGCCATTGCCGCGTCGATCCCGCGGTCACCGTCCGCCTCTCGCCTCGCCACCGTGTTTGCTAGCTCCGCCGTGCTCGGCTACGTCTCCTGCGCCAAGCATCGGGAGCCGGGGAGGCCTGCACCACCAGATCGGCGCCGTCTTCTTCCTCCTCGGGCCGCCGGCGATCTCCTTCCTCTCCGGCGAGCCTGCTGCTCCTAATCTGTCATCAGGCCTCCTTGCACCTCCACGGTGAGCTCTAGCTCCTCCCTGTCCCCCTCTTGCTCCCTCTCTGGCCTCGCTGCTGCTGCTGCCAAAGTGGCCGGAGTTCAGCTCCGCCACGCTACTCGTCGCCATCGCTACCGTGGCTGGCAAGCTCAACTGAGCACATAGTTGTGCTCAACGCACCCCCAGGAGGCCAACGCCGCTGCCCGCTTGCCTTGCCATGCCCTGCAACGCCGTTCCCGAGCTCGACCGATTCCGGCCGTCCGCCGCGCTGCTCGCCACCGTCGCCACGGGCCGCTTCCGGCCATGCCACCGCCACCATTTGGTGCGGCGTCGAATGCACGTTCGAACACACCTAGCCACACCCCTCCCCGTGCCCTTTTGGTGATTTCTGGCGAGGTCCCGTGCGCCTCCGCCGTGTTTTTGGTCGTGGGCGGTAAAACGCCGGCCGCCGCCGACGTGGCTGGCCTGGGACCCACCCCTGGGTCACTACGAGTGGGTCCCAGGGGCCCAGTTGACCACGTTGACCGGGTCAACTGTGTTGACTGGGCAACCCCAGTCACTGACAGGCGGGCCCCACGCGCTAATTAACTATTTTTCTAAATAAATTTAATCTGTTAATAAATTAAGTCACTGACAGATGGGGCCCACCTGCTAATTAACCCCTTTTAGTTAATTTAAACACTGATTAACCTACTGTGTATGACATGTGGGACCAGACCACTGTTCCAGTGGATAAGGTTGACCAGTCAGCCTGCTGACTGGGCTACTGGCCCACCAGTCAACCTCTGCTGACTGGGCAGTTGACCCAGTCAACTGGGCCCACTGGTCAGCCTCTCTGCTCATCAGCTGGGTACAATTCTGGGTACCCCTAGCATTTTACTGTTCTAGATAATTCAAATCTAATAATTAAAAAAATAATTCCAGAAATTCCAGAAAATGATTAAAACTTTGAAAAATCATATAAAATAATCCGTAACTCGGATAAAAATATTGTATATATGAAAAATGATCAGAAAAATAAGACGAATTCGAATATGCCATCCACATACCCGTCACATGCCTCTAACACTGCAAACATGGAACCTTCCCCTCTGGTTCATCTATTTGACAAATGTCTAAAACCGGGAAAATATTCCTAGATATTTTCCCGCTCCGTCTGTAACGTGTAGCATTGCGCTAGGTCACCCCAGCATAGCATATTGCCATGTCATGCATTGTGTTGCATCTGTTTGCTGTGTATTTATCTGTTTCTTCCCCCTCTTCTCTCCGGTAGCCCCCGAGCCTGACGAGACCCCTGAGGACTGCTACACCACCGACGACCCCTCTTTCACCGCAGATCTTCCAGGCAAGCAAAACCCCCTTGATCATTCCTATATCGCCTATTCTTTCTCTCCCATGCTTGCATTATATTTTGCTACTGTAATTGGTTGCTCCTATTCTGATGCATAGCCTGTTTTTATAACTGTTGTTGATACCTTACCTGCTATCCTAAATGCTTGGTATAGGTTGGTTAGTGATCCATCAGTGGCCCCGCACCCTTGTCAGTGTTGCCATGCTATGCTTCCGGATGTTTCGATCAACGTGATCGATGTGCAGAAACCGACACTGCACCGCACACCCCCTTAGTTGTACGACTCTGCAGAGCTACTATTGAGTGCCGAGGGTGATACCTCCTATCTCATTCTTGATGATATCTCTGTAGCGTAGCTAGTTGGTTGTGGGTTGCCGAGGGTGATTCCTCTTTCACCACCTCCGATGATGCCTCTGTCGTACAGCCCCTCAAGTGTGAACCCATCGAGGGTAATTCCTCCAAGTTCACCTTGACGGATACATCAAGTGGGAATCCATCGATGGTGATTCCTCGGATTTCCCCCTTGATGTTATGGACACACGAATACCATGTATTTACTTCAGTCCCTTATTGAAGGCGGGTCGACCCCGAGGGTTACCCGCGAGAGATGTGAAGTCGGGTTGACCGTGAGGGTACCCGCGAGATAATTACGTGGCACGGCCGGGCAGGTGGACCGCCCCAGGAGAGGGATGAGAGGGATGGGCCTGGCCCTTGCCGTAAGTCCACGAGACGGGGCGACGGGATCACTGATCATGAATCACTTCTCGTCTCCGCGCGCTCCCAACACACTAATTGGTTAGGATATGTGATCTGAGTAGGCCTCTGGCCTTTTTCGCACTAACCACCACGCGGGAATAGTATGGGCAATCGGCGTCGTATGTTTCAGCCGAAGTTCTTCAGATGTCAGCAACTGAGTGGCACGCGCCCGGGTGGACCGCGACAGCCTGCGTGTGTATACAGGGGCTAGGTCTGGTCCCGACTGCCCACGCAACGCGCAGGAGTGCAAAGGGTAATGGGCCCAAGACCCCTGAGCGCTTAGGATGTAGACCGGCGTGCTGGCCTCTCTATTGGACCAAGGTAGTGCTACGGCGTGTCGATCAGCCGATGCCGGGCATGACCCGATAAAAGTGTGTCCGGCTAGAGTTAATCGAGCGTGTTGGGTAAGTTGGCGCACCCCTGCAGGGAAGTATATCTATTCGAATAGCCGTGTCCACGGTAACAGGACGCTCGGAAAGTATCCCGATCTACTATAACTAGAACTGGATACTTGTGAATTTAATGATATGTTAGCTCCGGGATTGCTTTCTCGCAGGGAGTCGAGGAAAGATCTCTGGGCATTGCTATTAAATAATTATTGCTTTATTATGTGCTAATCTGCACTCTTCTAATGCTGCAAGATGCTGCAAGATGCTAATCTTCGATAGGCTAGGCCTACCCCTCTATTCTGGCATTTCTGCAGTATAGTCCATAGATACAGCCCCTTCCCTTTGATACCGATGCATACTTAGCATAGATCTGATGTAAGTCTTGCGAGTACTTTGGATGAGTACTCACGGTTGCTTTGCTACCTCTTTTTCCCCATACCCGATTGCTGTGATCAGATGACGGAGCCCTGGAGCCAGCTGACCCCGTCGACGATTACTACTACCCCGACGGAGCCTACTACTACGTGGAGACCGATGACCAGGAGTAGTTCGGAGGCTCCCAGGCAGGAGGCCTGCGCCTTTTCGATCCAGTGTCGTTGTTTTGCTCAGCCTTCTTAAGGCAAACTTGTCTAATTATGTCTGTACTCAGATAATGTTGCTTCCGCTAACGCTTGTACTCGAGCTTATGTATTCGAGCCCTCGAGGCCCCTGGCTTGTAATATAAAGCTTGTATTATTTTATTTTGTGTCTAGAGTTGTGTTGTGATATCTTCCCGTGAGTCCCTGGGCTTGATCGTGCGCATTTTCATGTATGATTAGTGCATGGTCGAGTCGGGGGCGTCACATTTTAATAGAAGTGTTATGATCAGCACTACTAGTTGGAATAGCTTCTACCCACTTGGTAACGTAATCAACAACAACTAAGATATGAGTATACCCATTAGAGGAAGGAAAAGGTCCCATGTAATCAAAACCCCAAACATCAAATGGTTCAATAACAAGTGAATAATTTAGGCATTTCCTGTCGTCTACCAACATTACCAATTCTTTGACATTCATCACAAGAGAGGACAAACTTACGTGCATCTTTGAAAAGAGTAGACCAACAAAAACCAGATTGTAATACATTATGTGTAGTTCTGTCTCCCGCATGGTGTCCTCCGTATGCCTCGGAGTGACACTTCTGTAGGATTTGTTCCTGTTCATGCTCAGGTACACAACGCCTAATAATACCATCTACTCCTTCTTTATATAAATGTGGGTCATCCCAAAAGTAATGTCTTAAATCAAAGAATTTTTTTTTCTTTTGTTGGTATGTAAAACTAGGTGGTATATATTTAGCAACAATGTAATTAGCATAGTCCGTATACCAAGGAGTATTACGACAAGCATTTATAACAGCTAATTGTTCATCAGGAAAACTATCATCAATAGGCAGTGGGTCATCAAGAACATTTTCCATTCTAGACAAATTATCAGCTACGGGATTCTCAGCTCCCTTTCTATCAACAATATGCAAGTCAAATTCTTGCAGCAAAAGAACCCACCTAATAAGTCTAGGTTTAGCATCCTTCTTTTCCATAACGTATTTAATAGCACCATGATCGGTATGAATAGTTACTTTAGAATCAACAATATAAGATCTGAATTTATCACATCCAAACACAACAACTAAAAATTCTTTCTCAGTAGTAGCATAGTTTCTTTGAGCACTGTCTAGAGTTTTACTACCATAATGAATAACATTTAATTTCTTATCAACTCTTTGTCCTAGAATAGCACCAACAGCAGAATCACTAGCATCACACATAATTTCAAGGGTAAGTTCCAATCAGGTGGTTGAACGATAGGTACAGATATTAAGGCTTTCTTAAGTATTTCAATGGCTTCTACGCAATCATCATCAAAAACAAATGGCACATCTTTTTGCAAGAGATTAGTAAGAGGCCTAGAAATTTTAGAGAAGTCTTTTATAAACCTTCTATAGAAACCAGCATGACCAAGGAAACTTCTTATACCTTTGATATCTTTAGGACATGGCATTTTCTCAATTGCATCAACTTTAGCTTTATCAACTTCAATAGCTCTTTCAGAAATTTTATGCCCAAGGACTATACCTTCATTCACCATAAAGTGGCACTTCTCCCAATTCAAGACAAGATTAGTTTCTTCACATCTCTGCAAAACTCGATCAAGGTTGCTTAAGCAGTCATCAAAAGAAGTTCCATAAACGGAAAAATCATCCATGAATACCTCAACAATCTTTTCACAAAAGTCAGAGAATATAGCAGTCATACATCTTTGAAAGGTAGCAGGTGCATTCCATAAACCAAAAGGCATACGACGATAAGCATAATTTCCAAAAGGACAAGTAAAAGTGGCTTTCTCTTGATCTTCTTGTGATACAGGTATTTTAGAAAAACCAGAATATCCATCTAGGAAACAAAAGTGTATATGTTTAGATAATCTTTCTAACATTTGATCAATAAAAGGCAAGGGGTAATGATCTTTCCTAGTTGCTTTATTTAATTTCCTAAAATCAATTACCATCCTATAACCAGTTACAATTCTTTGTGGGATAAGTTCATTTTTATCATTAGGAACAACGGTAATACCTCCTTTCTTAGGAACACAATGAACAGGACTTACCCATCTACTATCAGCTATAGGATAGATTATACCTGCCTCCAGAAGCTTTAATATTTCGGTTCTTACCACATCCTTCATTTTAGGATTTAATCTTCTTTGATGACCAACGACTGGCTTAGCATCAGGCTCCATATTAATCTTGTGCTGACATAGAGTGGGACTAATGCCCTTAAGATCATCAAGAGTATATCCAATAGCAGCACGGTGCTTCCTCATAGTTTTAAGTAATCTCTTTTCTTCATGCTCTAAAAGGTTAGCACTGATAATAACATGATATGTCTTCTTTTCATCAAGATAATCATATTTAAGTGTATTAGGTTGTTTCTTTAATTCAAACACAGGGTCACTCTTAGGTGGGAGAGGATCTCCAAGAGTTTCAACCTGCAAATTCTGTTTAAGAATAGGTGCTTGTTTAAAGAATATTTCATCTATTTCATTTCTTTCATTCATATGCATATCATTTTCATGTTCTAGCAAGTATTGTTCTAATGGATCAGTAGGAGGCACGACAATAGAAGCAAGACCAATAATTTCATCTTTATTAGATAATTATTTCTCATGTGGTTGCCTAGAAAACTTAGAGAAATTAAATTCATGAGATACATCGCCAAACTTAACTCTAACCTTTTCTTTGACACAATCAATTTGAGCATTAACGGTATTCAAGAAAGGTCTGCCGAATATAATGGGACAAAAACTATCTTGTTGTGAACCAAGTACTAAGAAATCAGTAGGGTATTTGATTTTACCACACAAGACTTCAACATCTCTAACAATACCAAGTGGTGTAATAGTATCTCTGTTTGCAAGTTTAATAGAAACATCAGTATCTTCAATCTCAACAGGTGCAATATCATTCATTACTTCTTGATATAAAAAATAAAGGGATAGCACTCACACTAGCACCCATATCACATAAACCATGATAGCAATGGTCTCCAATTTTGACAGAAACAACAGGCAGGCCAACTACAGGGTTGTTCTTATCTAACATGTCTCGTTCATTTCTAACAGGTTTGGCAATTCTAGTGGCCTCTTCGCAAAAGTAAATAACATGCCCATCGATATTATCAACTAATAAATCTTTTACCATTGCAATATTAGGTTCAACTTTAATTTGTTCAGAAGGTTTAGGTGTTCTAATATTACTTTTATTAACCACAGTCGTAGCTTTAGCATGTTCTTTTATCCTAGCAGGGAAAGGTGGTTTCTCAATATAAGCAGTAGGAACAACTGGGTCAATATTGTAAACAATTGTTTCTTCTTTAACACTAGCAGGCTCTTCATTTAATTCAATAGGTGGGTGAAACTTAAACCATTTCTCCTTAGGGAGATCAACATGAGCAGCAAATGATTCACAAAAAGTGGCTACTATCTCAGAGTTAAGCCCATATTTAGTACTGAACTTATGAAAAGCATCAGTTTCCATAAAAGATTTAACACAATCAAACTTAAGATTTATACCCGACTCTTTACCTTTGTCGATTTCCCAATCTTCAGAGTTGTGTTTAATTCTTTCCAGAAGATCCCATTTGAATTCAATAGTCCTCTTCATAAAGGAACCAGTAGAACAAGTATCGAGCATGGATTGATCATTATGAGAAAGCCGAGCATAAAAGTATTGTATAATTATTTCTCTTGAGAGCTCATGATTGGGGCATGTATGCAACATATATTTAAGCCTCCCCCAAGCTTGAGCGATACTTTCTCCTTCACGAGGCCAAAAATTATATATATAATTCCGATCACGATGAACCAAATGCATAGTATAAAACTTCTGGTGAAATTCCAGCTTCAACCGATTCCAATCCCATGTTCCAGTATCATCCAATGGCCTATACCATGTCAAAGCATTTCCCTCCAAAGATAAAGGGAATACCTTCTTCTTAACTCCATCCTCGGATAAACCTGCAAGCTTAAACAATCCACAAATTTCATCTATATATATCAAGTGCATATCAGGATGTACCTTTCCTTCTCTTGCATAAGGATTAGCTAGCAGTTTCTCTATCATACCCGAAGGAATTTCATAATAAATATTTTCAGTAGGTTCAGTAGGTAGAGGGGCAACTCTTAATGCTTCCGGTTGAGGTGAAGATACCCCGAACAAACCCCTCAAAGGATTACTTTCCATAGTGACAAGTGACAGTAAATTTCAGCACGCAGTATAAATGTTTCCTTAGCAAATTCCACTTACCAAAGGCGCTTCACTCCCTGGCAGCGGCGCCAGAAAATAGTCTTGATGACCCACAAGTACAGGGAATCAATCGTAGTCCTTTCGATAAGTCAGAGTGTCGAACCTAACAAGGAGTAGAAGGAAATGATAAGCGGTTTTCACCAAGGTATTTTCTGCAAGCACTGAAAGTAGCGGTAACAGATAGTTTTGTAGTAAGATAATTCATAACGAGTAGCAAGTAACAATTGTAACAAAGTGCAACAAGGTGGCCCAATCCTTTTTATAGCAAAGGACAAGCCGGAACGATCTCTTATATAAAGCAAAGCGTTCTCGAGGACACATGGGAATTCTCATCTAGTCACTTCCATCATGTTTATTTGATTCGCGTTCGCTACTTTGATAATTTGATATGTGGGTGGACCGGTGCTTGGGTGCTGTTCTTACTTGAACAAGCCTCCCACTTATGATTACCCCCTCTCGCAAGCATCCGCAACTACAAAAGAAGAATTAAGATAAATCTAACCATAGCATGAAACATATGGGTCCAAATCAGCCACTTACAGAATAACGCATAAACTAGGGTTTAAGCTTCTGTCACTCTAGCAACCCATCATCTACTTATTACTCCACAATGCCTTCCCTTAGGCCCAAGTATGGTGAAGTGTCATGTAGTCGATGTTCACACGACACTACTAAAGGAAGCAACAGCATACATATCATCAAAATATCGAACGAATACCAAATTCACATGATTACTTATGACAAGACTTCTCCCATGTCCTCAAGAACAAAAGTAACTACTCACAAATCATATTCATGTTCAAGATCAGAGGGGTATTGAATAGCATTTAGGATCTAAACATATAATCTTCCACCAAAGAAACCAACTAGCATCAACTACAAGATGTAATCAACACTACTAGCAACCCACAGGTACCAATCTGAGGTTTTGGGACAAAGATTGAATACAAGAGATGAACTAGGGTTAGAGATGAGATGGTGCTGGTGAAGATGTTGATGAAGATTGGTCCTCCCACGATGAGAGGATCGGTGGTGATGTCGATGGCTTCGATTTCCCCCCCCCCCCGGAGGGAAGTATCCCCGGCGGAATTGTTCCGCCGGAGAGCAAAAGTGCTCCTGCCCAAGTTCCGCCTCGAGACGGCGGTGCTTCGTCCTGAAAGTCTTCTCTTTATTTTTCTAGGGCAAATGGCCTTATATAGCAGAAGATGGGAGCTGGAGGCCTGCCAGGGGCCCCACAAGCTCGGGGGGCGCGTCCCCCCGGCTTGTGGCTTCCTGGTGGGCCCCCTCCTGGTATTTCTTCCGCCAGTATTTTTTATATATTCCAAAAAAATTCTCCGTAAATTTTCAGGTCATTTGGAGTTGTGCAGAATAGCTATCTCTGCTGTAGCCCTTTCCGGTCCAGAATTCTAGCTGCCGCCAATCTCCCTCTTCGTGTGAAACTTGCAAAATAAGAGAGAAAAGTCATAAGAATTGTATCATAAAGTGAAATAATGACCCAAAACATGATAAATAATAGTAGGAAAACATGATGCAAAATGGATGTATCAGTTACGCTTACGCGGCGATGCTCTGGAGTAGGGGGTCACTACTGCAGGATGGTCCGAACGCGACACATCAATTAGAGACCCCGTGACCAAACTGTGTGCGATGCATTAATCGCAAACGGTGTCGTACTAAAACCTTCGCCAATAAGATGAACTGTGTGTGATGCCAGAGACATCAAGCACGATTCAAATTAGAGACGCGTGTGTGATACGTGGCATACAGTTGATCCAAACGAACTGTTTGCGATAAGACAGAACAACAATCACGATTCAGATTAGAGACGTGTGTGCGATACATGGCATACAGTTGATCCATATGAACTGTTTGCGATAAGACAACAACAAACACGGTCAGCCAAATCTAGGTGTGTGTGATACACATCATATAGTTCACTCGGATTAACTGTTTGCGATTACCCAACACAACAGAAACGGTCATGCAGATCAAGGTGCGTGCGATAGACGACATACAGTTCACTTGGATGAACTGTTTGCAATGAGCCAAAACAACAGAAACAGTCAGCCAGATCAAGGACTCTGCGATATATGGGCACACATTCTAATTAAAAGAATTGTGCGCGATGGTAATAACAAGCGCACACGGTTGATGGAACAAGTCGTGTGCTGACATCGCTGATTGCGGTGCACATGCCACGTACGCATCCAAGAACGCTTGCCCACATTAATTACACCATCCAGGAATCATGCCGCACTTCGAAACCGGAACCATCAAATAATTTTGAACTTGTTTCCCGTCACATTCCAAATTACCATGCTACTTGTAGACTGCGTTGGTATTTCCCCGAAGAGGAGAGGATGATGCAGTATAGTAGAGATAAGTATTTCCCTCAGTTAAGAACCAAGGTTATCAATCCAGTAGGAGAACCAAGCAAAATCCCGTTAAACGCACCTGCACACACAAAAGCAAAAACTTGCACCCAACGCAAATAAGAGGGCTGTCAATCCTCTTAGCGGTTATTTGCAAGGATTAATTCTGATAGTGATAGATAGATAAACTAAAGTACTAAATAAAATAAAAGTAAATAAATTGCAGCAAGGTATTTTTGGTTTTAATATATGATAAAAGTAGACCCGGGGCCATAGTTTTCACTAGAGGCTTCTCTCTCGAACACATAGCATACGGTGGGTAAACAAATTACTGTTGGGCAATTGTTAGAAAAGCAAATAATTATGATGGATTCATGGCAATGATCATGTATATAGGCATCATGTCCGAGACAAGTAGACCGACTCCTGCCTGCATCTACTACTATTACTCCACCCATCGACTGCTATCCAGCATGCATCTAGGGTATTAAGTATGAAACAGAGTAACGCCTTAAGCAAGATGACATGATGTAGACAAAGTAAACTCAAGCAATATGATTAAACCCCATCTTTTTATCCTTAATGGCAACAATACAAATACGTGAGCACTGCAAGATTGAACCCATCACAAAGCACCTCTCCCATTGCAAGATAAACCAATCTAGTTGGCCAAACCAAATCGATAGATCGGAGAGAAATACAAAGCTATAATAATCATGCATAAAAGAGTTCAGAGAAGACTCAAATAATTCTCGTGAATAATCTGATCATAAACTCACAATTCATCGGATCCCAACAAACACACCGCAAAAAAAGATTACATCAGATAGAACTCCAAGAACATCGAGGAGAACATGGTATTGAAGATCAAAGAGAGAGAAGAAGCCATCTAGCTACTAGTTATGGACCCGTAGGTCTGTGGTAAACTACTCACACATCATCGGAAGGGCAGCAAGGTTGATGAAGAAGCCCTCCGTGATCGATTCCCCCTCCGGCAGAGTACCGGAAAAGGCCTCCAGATGGGATCACGGAAGATCAGAGGCTTGCAGCGGCGGAAAGGTTTTCTCTTCTGTCTTTTTGGTATATTGGGAATATTTGAGTATTTATAGCGGTGGAATTAGGTCAGGAGGGGCTACGAGGGGCCCACAAGCCTGGGGGGCGCGCCCTCCAGGCTTGCAACCTCCTCGTGGCTCCTCTGGTCTTCTCCCTAAGCTTCGTGGGTCTCTTCTGGTCCAGAAAAAATTAATCCAATGTATTTTTCTCGTTTGGACTCTTTTTTATAATGATTTTCTGAAAAGGCAAAAACAAACAAAAAATAGCAACTAGCACTGAGCACTGTGTTAATAGGTTAGTCCCAAAACTGATATATAATGGCATATAAAACATCCAGGATTGATACTATAATAGCATGGAACAATCAAAAATTATAGATACGTTGGAGACGTATCAAGCATCCCCAAGCTTAGTTCCTGCTCATCCTCGAGTAGGTAAATAATAAAAACAGAATTTTTGATGTGGAATGCTACCTATCATGTTTCATCATGTAATCTCTCTTACGGTATGAATAATAAGATCCGAATGATTCAAAGCAATAGTCTATAGTTTGATATAAAGACATCAATACTATAGCATACTAACAAACTATCATGTCTTTCAAAATAAAAATGCTAAAAAAAATTATCCCTACAAAATCATATAATCCTGTCATGCTCCATCTTCTTAACACAAAATATTTATCAAGCACTACCCCGATGACAAGCCGAGCAATTGGTTCATACTTTTTAACGCGCTTCAGCTTTTTCAACCCCCACGCAATACATGAGCGCAAGCCATCGATATAGCACTATGGGTGGAATAGAGTATGGTGGTAGAGATTAATAAGGGGAAGTCAAAAATAAGAACATAGTCTCACATCGACGAGGCTAATCAATGGGCTATGGAGATGCCCATCAATTGATGTCAATGCGAGGAGTAGGGATTGCCATGCAACGGATGCACTAAGAGCTATAAGTGTATGAAAGCTCAACATGAAAACTAAGTGGGTGTGCATCCAACTTGCTTGCTCATGAAGACCTCGGGCATTTGAGTAAGTCCATCATCGGAATATACAAGCCAAGTTCTATAATGAAAAATTCCCACTAGTATATGAAAGTGAGAAAATAGGAGACTCTCTATATGAAAATCATGGTGCTACTTTGAAGCATAAGTATGGAAAAGGATAGTAACACCGCCCCTTCTCTCTTTTTCTCTCATTTTTTTTGTGGGCTCTTTTTGGCCTCTCTATTTTTAGTTCCTCACTGGGACAGTGCTCTAATAATGATGATCATCATACTTCTATTTACTTACAACTCAAAAAATTACAACTCGAAACTAGAACAAAAATATGACTCTATATGAATGCCTCTGGCGGTGTACCAGGATGTGCAATGATACTAGCGTAACATGTATAAAAAATGATGAACGATGGCTGAGCCGCAAATACTATGTCAGCTATATGATCACGCAAGCAATATGACAATGATGATGTGTGTCATAAAAACGGAACGGTGGAAGTTGCATGGCAATATATCTCGAAATGGCTATGGAAATGCCATGATAGGTAGGTATGGTGGATGTTTTGAGGAAGATATAAAGAGGCTTATGTGTGATACAGCGTATCATATCATGGGGTTTGGATACACCGGCGAAGTTTGCACCAACTCTCGATGTGATAAAGGGCAATGCACGGTACCGGAGAGGCTAGCAAATTGCGGAAAGGTGAGAGTGCGTATAATCCATGGACTCACATTAGTCATAAAGAACTCACATACTTATTGCAAAATTTTATTAGCCCTCAAAGAAAAGTACTACTACGCATGCCCCTAGGGGGATAGATTGGTAGGAAAAGACCATCGCTCGTCCCCGACTGCCACTCATAAGGTAGACAATCAAGAATAAATCATGCTCCAACTTCTTAGCATAACAACAGATCATACGTGCATGCTTCGGGAATCACAAACCTTAACACCAATATTCTTACTAAACCACAATTATCTACTAGCACCTCCCACATATTACCATCTTAATATCGCAAAACTATTGCAAGGAATCAAACTTATCATATTCAGTGATCTACATGAAAGTTTTTATTATATCCCTCTTGAATACCTATCATATTAGGACCAAATTCATAACCCGTGCATATTACCATTGCTATTCATTACACTCTCTAAAAGATATAAGTGAAGCATGAGAGTGCAACTATTTCTTTAAAATATAACCACCGTCGTGGTCTAAAAGATATAAGTGAAGCACTAGAGCAATTGCCTAGCTCAAAAGATATAAGTGAAGCACATAGAGTATTCTAACAAATCACGAATAATGTGTGTCCGTCTCAAAAATGTGTGTTCAGAAAAGATGATTGTGACAAACTAAAAAGAAAACAAAAGCAAAAACTATATCACAAGACGCTCCAAGTAAAACACATATCATGTGATGAATAAAAATATAGCTCCAAGTGAGTTACCGATAGATTGTAGACGAAAGAGGGGATGCCTTCCGGGGCATCCCCAAGCTTAGACGCTTGAGTATTCCTTGAATATTACCTTGGGGTGCCTTGGGCATCCCCAAGCTTAGGCTCTTG
The DNA here is from genome assembly GCA_039707655.1 of Elymus sibiricus. Taxonomy (NCBI): domain Eukaryota; kingdom Viridiplantae; phylum Streptophyta; class Magnoliopsida; order Poales; family Poaceae; genus Elymus; species Elymus sibiricus. The sequence continues at coordinate 338,159,186 of CM077666.1, forward strand.
CCGCTCCTTATTCCTTTATCCATCGTAGTCTCACCCAAAACTTGAAAACTTCAGCACACAAAACTCAACAGAAACCTCATGAGATCCGTTAGTATAACAAACAAATCTTAAAATTTAGGTACAGTTGTAAATTGATTCATATTTAATATTGGCATAATGCTACTGTACTCCAACTTCTCCATGACTCATACCCCAATGATACGATCCATAGATTCATCAAAATAAGCAAACTATGCAACAAAAACAGAATTTGTCTAAAACAGAACAGTCTATAAAGATCTATTTAAAATCCATACTTATGTAACTCCGAAAATTCTTAAAAATTAGGAAAACTTGGTAAATTCATATATCAATATTTTGTAAAAAATTCAGAATTTTATCATGCTCCAGAAAAAAACCAAAATTCTAGCACTGGACGCAAAAGTTTCTGTTTTCCAACAGCGTCAAGTATACTATCTTCCAAATCATCCCAAAGGCATTACTTGGCACAAACACTAATTAAAAGATAAAAACACAATCATAACAGAGGATATAATTGTGTAAACACACAAAAACAGAAGGTAAAACAAAAAATTATTTTATTCATTGGGTTGCCTCCCAACAAGCGCTATTGTTTTATGCACCTAGCTAGGCATAATGCATAGTTTCAAGTGTTGTCATCCTTCAAGTTAATTCCATAGTTGGACCTCATAATAGATTCATTAGGTGCCTTAATTATATTTCTAGTGAAGTGTTCCATCCATTTATTTAATGGAAATTGAAATCTTATATTACCTTCTTTCATATCAATAATAGCACCTATGGTTCGTAGGAAAGGCCTACCAAGTATTATAGGTCAAGAAGGATTGCATTCAATATAAAGAACAATAGAATCCATGGGCACATAATTTATATTTGCAAGAATAAGCACATCATTTATTCTACCCAATGGTTTTTTAATAGTGGAATCCGCAAGATGCAAATTAAGGGAACAAGGATCCATATCGGTGAGACCTAGCACGTCACAGAAAGACTTTGGTATAGTGGAAATGCTAGCACCAAGATCACAAAGAGAATTACATTCATAATCTTTAATTTTGACTTTAATAGTTGGTTCCCATTCATCTTGTAATTTTCTAGGAATTGAAACTTCCAACTCAAGTTTTTCTTCATGAGTTTTCATCATAGCTTCTACAATATGTTTAGTAAAAGCTTTATTTTGTTCATATGCATTTGGAGAATTAATCATGGATTGTAACAAGGAAATACACTCAATTAAAGAACAACTATCATAATTAAAGTCCTTGTAATCCAAAGTAGTGGGTGCATTACTATTTAAAGTTTTGACCTCTCCAAACCCACTTTTTTCATTTTTATCATTAAGATTATCACCCTCCAAGCAATTGGGACTCCTTCTATCTAAAGTTGACTCTTCTTCAGTCCCTTTTTCATCAATTTTTATATTACTAAATAATGATTCAATAGGATTGACACCAATCATTTTAATATCTTCATCGTTACTACGATAGAAACCGGGTGGAATAGCTTTTTCTAGAAATTCTTGCTTAGCTCTCAACCTAGCGGTCCTTTCTTTACTTTCATTAATAGAGACATAGATAGCTTTAATAGACTCATTTATATCATGCTTGGGTGGCAAAAATTTAATTTTGAGATTTTCAACATCATGAGCAATTCTATCCATGTTCCTAGACAATTCATCAACTCTATTCAAATTTTCTTCTATCATAGCATTGAAATTCTTTTGCGAATTAATAAATTCTTTAATTCTTTAATATTACTTTCAAGATTAGAGGGTATCCTATTGTTATTATTATATGGATTGCCATAGGAATTACCATAATTATTAGAGGAATTTCCAGGAAACGGTCTAGGATTGAAATTACCCCTATAAGCATTGTTGTTGAAATTATTTCTAGAGACAAAATTCACATCAATGGCATCATTATTTTTCTCAATCAAAGTAGACAATGGCACATAATTAGGATCAACATGAGCACTTTTACTAGGAACCAATTTCATAAGAGCATCCATCTTATCACTCAAAGTATTAATTTCTTCAAAAGAATTTACCTTCTTACTAGTTGGAGTTCGTTCAGTGTGCCATTGAGAATAATTTGTCATAATATTGTCAAGAAGTTTTGTAGCTTCTCCCAATGTAATTTCCATAAAAGTACCACCTGCGGCAGAGTCTAGCAAATTTCTAGAAACGAAGTTTAGTCCTGCATAAAAATTTTGTATGATCATCCATAAACTTAAACCATGTGTTGGGTAATTTCTTATCATTAATTTCATTCTCTCCCAAGATTGTGCAACATGCTCATGTTCAAGTTGCTTAAAATTCAAAATTTGATTTCTTAAAGAAAGAATCTTAGCGGGATGAAAATACTTGGCAATAAAAGCATCCTTACACTTATCCCAAGAATCAATACTATTTCTAGGCAAGGATGAAAACCAAGTTTTAGCACGATCTCATAGTGAGAACGGAAATAATTTTAATTTGAAAATATCATTATCCACATCTTTTTTATTTCCATATCACAAAGCTCAACGAAAGTATTTAGATGGGATGCAGCATCTTCGTTAGGACTACCAGAGAATTGTTCTTTCATAACAAGATTAAGCAAAGCAGCATTAATGTCACACGACTCCGCACTAGTGGCGGGAGGAGCAATAGGAGTACTAATAAAATAATTATTATTAGTATTGGAAAAGTCACACAATTTTGTGTTTTCTTGAGACATCGCGACGAAGCAAGCAAACTAGCAAACAAGCAAATAATTTTTTTTTTGTGTTTTTGTAAAAAAATTAGAAGTGGGGGAGATGAAAACGAGAGGCAAATGCAAATAAAAAGGCAAATAAAATAAATGCAAGTGGATGATAGTTTGTGCGAAGGTACATGGTAATTTTGATAATGTCTCCCCGGCAACGGCGCCAGAAATTCTTCCTGCTACTTGTAGACCGCGTTGGTATTTCCCCGAAGAGGAGAGGATGATGGAGTATAGTAGAGATAAGTATTTCCCTCAGTTAAGAACCAAGGTTATCAATCCAGTAGGAGAACCAAGCAAAATCCCATTAAATGCACCTGCACACACAAAAGCAAACACTTGCACCCAACACAAATAAGAGGGTTGTCAATCCTCTTAGCGGTTATTTGCAAGGATTAATTCTGATAGTGATAGATATATAAACTAAAATACTAAATAAAATAAAAGTAAATAAATTGCAGCAAGGTATTTTTGGTTTTAACATATGATAAAAGTAGACCCGGGGGCCATAGTTTTCACTAGAGGCTTCTCTCTCGAACACATAGAATACGGTGGGTAAACAAATTACTATCAGGCAATTGATAGAAAAGCAAATAATTATGACAGATTCATGGCAATGATCATGTATATAGGCATCACGTCCGAGAGAAATAGACCGACTCCTGCCTGCATCTACTACTATTACTCCACCCATCGACCGCTATCTAGCATGCATCTAGGGTATTAAGTATGAAACAGAGTAACGCCTTAAGCAAGATGACATGATGTAGATAAAGTAAACTCAAGAAATATGATTAAACCCATCTTTTTATCCTTAATGGCAACAATACAAATACGTGTCATGTCCTTTCTTTCATTGGGATTGAGCACCGCAAGATTGAACCCATCACAAAGCACCTCTCCCATTGCAAGATAAACCAATCTAGTTGGCCAAACCAAATCGATAGATCGGTGAAAAATACAAAGCTATAATAATCATGCATAAAAGAGTTCAGAGAAGACTCAAATATTTCTCATGAATAATCTGATCATAAACTCACAATTCATCAGATCCCAACAAACACACCGCAAAACAATATTACATCGGATAGAACTCCAAGAACATCGAGGAGAACATGGTATTGAAGATCAAAGAGAGAGAAGAAGCCATCTAGCTACTAGGTATGGACCCGTAGGTCTGTGGTAAACTACTGACACATCATTGGAAGGGCAGCAAGGTTGATGAAGAAGCCCTCCGTGATCGATTCCCCCTCCGGCAGAGTACCGGAAAAGGCCTCCAGATGGGATCGCGGAAGAACAGAGGCTTGTGGCGGCGGAAAGGTTTTCTCTTTTGTCTTTTTGGTATATTATTAATATTTGGGAATTTATAGCGCTGGAATTAGGTCAGGAGGGGCTACGAGGAGCCCACAAGCCTGGGGGGCGTGCCCTCCAGGCTTGCCGCCTCCTCGTGGCTCCTCTGGTCTTCTCCCGAAGCTTCGTGGGTCTCTTCTGGTCCAGAAAAATTAATCCAAAGTATTTTTCTCGTTTGGACTCTTTTTGATAATGATTTTCTGAAAAGGCAAAAATAAGCAAAAAAACTGCAACTGGCACTGGGCAGGGGGTTAATAGGTTAGTCCCAAAAAATGATATATAATGGCATATAATTGCATATAAAACATCCAAGATTGATACTATAATAGCATGGAACAATAAAAAATTATAGATATGTTGGAGACGTATCATACCATGCTATATGTAATTGCAAACCTGTTCACACCGATCAAAACCTAAACATTTTCCCACTTAGCAGCTTATTACTAGGTTATAAATACCACCTACTCGAAAATGACTGCACATTCCTCCTCAATTCCTCATCAACAAACAAACAAGTCTTCGTCCTTCCTTGCGTCTGCCATGGCCCATGGGAGGAGTTCTTGGTCGAGAAATGACCACGGAGCGGCAAGCAAAGTAGCAGAGATGTCCCACCTCGCCGCGATTGCAGCCGAGAGGTCCCACCGCACCGCCGAAGCAGCATTGAGGTCCCGCCACGCCGCTGAAGCAGCAGAGTGGTCCGGCCGCACCGTGGAAGTGGCACAGATGTCCCGCTGCGCCGTGGAAGCAGCAGAGAGGTCCTGCCGCGTCACTACGGCCTGGATGGATCTATCACGGGCACTCAAGGGCAGAGAGGTCCGAAGCAGCATTGTCCGCGTCTTCCTTCTTTTGCCCTTCTGTCTTTCGGGCGTTGCTGCATGTAGCATCTTTAATTATCTTCCTGAATATGTAAGACAATTATTATTATCCATTGCCATCGCCGTCATATATATTAGTCTTGCTAAGTCTCAGTCGATGCTATGTCCGTGAGATCTTACATCAAGATCCGTGCAAAATTTTCTTTTCAGATTTTCTTTTCTCTCTCTTAAATCTCAGTCGACTGAGGCCAAGCCACGCCATTAAAACAGGGGTTCGAGCGCCATTAATGGAGAAGTTGGGAGCGAGGTGGGCGGCGGATGGAGGTCAAAGGGCTCGCCTCCCGGTGAGCCTGCGTAGTGGTCTGCTCCACGCCTCCCGTCTACTCAAATAGCTACCCCGCACGGTACCTCCTAGCCAATAAAAATGGGGACGCGTGGCGGCACGTAAATGGTTAGTACAACGCCCACGGTTTGAATAACACTTGTGTTTCCGATTGTAACGTGGCAGCTCTTTGTTCCAAAATGACTTTGTTGGTTGTTAATCTGTGCGCCTTCAAAAAATCAGACAAAAAATTTACCACAGCACGTTGGTGCCATGTCAAGGCAACATGACAAGTTTCATGATTTTCAAGCAAGTTTTGGATTTACAGGAATTTAAAAACCAAGTTTGTCAATGTTTTCGGCCGAGCCACGATGCCCAGATGTTTGAAATTCATTCCCATTTCTTGCATGGGACCTAAACATTCACCCAAGGACACATATATGGTTTTTCAACCCATTTTGGTGCACTGGAGCATGTGCATGTAGTTCAAATTTGAATTATGCACATTAAATGCCTAGGAAACTCAATAAATGTATTAAAAAGGCCAGAAAATCCGGAATAATTCCAAATTTTAGCATGACACTCCTATTGGTCTTTGTTGCCTCCGTCAAAAAATCAAGGCAGGAAGAGGCAGCGTATGTCGTTTTGCCCAGAAAGGTGACACATCCCCTATCGGAACCATGAGCCTTCTTGAGAGAAGCTCCGGTTTGTAAGAAGCTTATACCAAAACTTGTCCCAAATCGAACAAAATTTTTACCACAGCATGTTGGTGCCATGTCAAGACACCATGCCAAGTTCCGTGATTTTAGGCAATTTTCTGATTTACAGGAATTTAAAAACCAAGTTTCTCAATGTTTATGGCCGAGCCACGACGCCCAGATGTTTGAAATTCATTCCCATTTCTTGTATGGGACCTAAACATTCACCCAAGGACACATATACGATTTTTCAACCCATTTTGGTGCACTGGAGCATGTGCATGTAGTTCAAATTTGAATTATGCACATTAAATGCCTAGAAACTCAATTAATGTATAAAAAAGGCCAAACGAACCCAGAATAATTCCAAATTTTAGCATGACACTCCTATTGGTCTTTGTTGCCTCTATAAAAAAATCAAGGTAGGAAGAGGCAGCGTATGTCATTTCGCCCACAAAGGTGACACATCCTCTATCGGAACCATGAGCCTTCTTTAGAGAAGCTCCGGTTTGTAAGAAACTTATACCAAAACTTGTCCCAAATCGAACAAAAATTTTACCATGGCATGTTGGTGCCATGTCAAGACACCATGCCAAGTTCCGTGATTTTTAGGCAATTTTTGGATTTATAAGAATTTAAAAACCAAGTTTCTCAATGTTTTCGGCCGAGCCACGACGCCCAGGTGTTTGAAATTCACTCCCATTTCTTGTATGGGACCTAAACATTCATCCAAGGACACATATACGATTTTTCAACCCATTTTGGTGCACTGGAGCATGTGCATGTAGTTCAAATTTGAATTATGCACATTAAATGCCTAGAAAACTCAATTAATGTATAAAAAATGCCAAACGAACCCGGAATAATTCCAAATTTTAGCACAACACTCCTATAGTTGCATGTTCACTGCAGATAAATGTTCTAGCAATTCAAACAGTGACCTTTCCTGCCGTAACCCCATTATGTCTTTCAAATCAAAATAAAAAATCAAGTACACCACAAACAGTTTGATAGCAAGAATCATGTGCGATGCAGTATAAAATATCTTGGGGCTCCCTCATGTATGGCTTACATCGGAAGGTTCGTCGGCTACAGTCCACCGACCGCGCGTCAACCACACTTGCGCGCCAGTTTTTCGCTGCACTGTTCGTAAATTTTTGGCAACCACGGAAATATCTAGGTCCCCGCCCCCTCCCGCCCCACCAAAAGCCACATTTCCACTGTTTCCTCCTTCCTTTCCAAGTTCAAACCTTCACTGCTTGCTTTGCAGCGCCGCCTCCTCGTCAGCGGCGCTCCTTCCCGCCGCGCGGCCTCGTCGATATAGTCAGGTAATCCACACCCCACCCCCATCCTCCTCCTCCTTCTCCATCCCACATGCCTCGACCGCCGGCGCGACATCTTCCACCCAAATCATTGCCTCATCCTCCAAATAAGCGCCGCCCATAGCCATGGTGCACGCATTATAGCCAGGAGCTCAAGGAGCATCTGGCAGCGGTGAAGCAAATCGCGGTCGCACGAGCGGATCAGGTCGCGATGGCTGCCATGCGTGCCGACCGCCAGATCTTGGAGGAGCACCACGCCGTTGAGGCCACCATCGACTCCTCGCACGCGGACGCCGCCACACGGTTGGCTGCTTTAAACGACTGTTCGTGGTGTTTTCTAAAGGCCGCCTCCGGTGCCTTCTAGTGAATTGTCCTCTGTAATGTTAATATGCAATCTGATTTTCTGAAATGTGATGTTCAGTTAAAAGTTTGGTTCATTTGTTGTGATGTTCAGTTAACTGTTTGGTTCAATTCTGAAATGTGATGTTCATTTCCTGTGGGTACAATTTCTTTATTGTTATGCATGTGAGGAATAAAATCGAATTTGGATGTACTCTATACATGAGAAACATACACAAATGCTATATTTCCTAGTAGTTCTTAAGCATGCTAGGCTTGGTTAACTGTATGATCTTCTAGTATATGTTCTATTCTGCAATGTGGTTCTCAGTTAACTGCTTGCTTCATTTGTTGTGGTGTCCAGTTAACTTCTTGGTTCAATTTTGTAGTGTGATGTTCATTTGTTGTGGGTATATTCTACTGATAGTATGCCAACTATCACTTAAACTGATCAATATCTGCCTTATATGTGTTGCAGGGAAACAATGGGAGGCACTGAGGTTTACCATCGAGGTTTGCACATGCATGGTCCTTTGGCTAATAGCACATTATTGTGCAATTGCAGGAACCATTCTACCCCCTCCGTCCCATAATATAAGAACGCTTTTTAATCTATGTTAGCTTAAAAAATGTTCTTATATTATGGGACGGAGGGAGTGATATTTAGGTTTTTAGTAATTTGGTCTTGCACATGTAGGCCCTGCTGACAGAGGTTTAGACCCACTGTTTGATCCATTTTGCATATGGGGAAATGAGATGGACATGAATATCAGTCAAGTCAAGAAACTCTGAAAGATTGTTAGGATAAAGAAACTAGCGTTGAATAACAACAAGATATTTGTTTGCACAATGAAGAAGACATCAGTCAACTATAGGATGGTACTAACTCTTTTACCTTGTGTTTTTTCCTATGCGCCATTTCAAAATTTAGAACAGATATTTATGCATATCTTTGTTTTCAGTCCTTTCCAAAGCAGTTCACTGATGATTACCTCTCAAACCACCTCCATGGTCAAGAGGCAAGGAAGGTACTCATTCAACACCCACGCTACAATACTGAAGTCTTCCTCAAGAGGACAAAGGTTGGGCAGGCAATCATCCATAGCCACTAGCATAAAGTTGCAAGGACATTCAACATCATTGAAGGCTCAATATTCGCCTTCAGATTCAGCAGTTTTCCAGATGAGATTCATCTCTCTATATACCGTATATGATGCTACTTTCCAAAGGTTTTAGATGTTGCATGTGAAACTTTGTGCTGTTGTGTCATTGCGTAGCTAGCTATTGTTGACACCTGATTTTGGCACGATGCAAAATACAGTAAAGGTGGGCCCAAGCGGCAAGGTCTTCTATACGAGAAAGTTCATATTGCCGGCAAAAGGCTTGCCGGCATGGAATCCTACCGCCCGAGTAAAAGCTTGCCGGTGTGAAAGACTTGCCGGCGAAAAGCTTGCCAACACGAAAACCCGGCAAGGAGACGGCCCGGCAAGAAGGCGATACGGCAAGGAGATGGCCCGGCAGGAGGCGATCCGGCGAGGAGACAACTCGGCAAGGAGACGATCCGGCGAGGAGACAACTCGGCAAGGAGACGATCCGGCAAGGAGACAACTTGGCAAGGAGACAACTCGGCAAGGAGACGATCCGGCAAGGAGACAACTCGTCAAGGAGACGATCCGGCAAGGAGGCAAGGAGACGGCCCGGCAAGGACAATCCGGCAAAGCGACCCGGCAAGATACCCCTCAAGACGGCCTCTGGAGCGGTACTACCGCCCTCCACAGCGGTACTACCGCTTGTGCGGTACTACCGCATATTACTACCGCGCCAAGTTCCGCTTACGAAAATTCTTCTGGTATCCCGAGCGGTGGTAGCGCGGTACTTGAGCGGTAATACCAGCCAGAGCGGTAGTACCGCCCTCCAGAGCGGAAGTACCGCTAATCGGTAGTACCGTATTTTACTACCGTGATTACTACCGCTTATGAAAATTCTTCTGATATCCCGAGACCCCCAAGCGGTAGTAGAGCGGTACTCAGAGCGGTACTACCGCTTGAAGCGGTACTACCATGCCCGGAAGCGGTACTACCGCTTGCCGGCACGCAGATTCGGGCAGATTTTGGAGAGTCCGAATTTGGCTAGTGTTTTTGATACTTTGGAAGGAAATCTGAATCCTTTGCTTGTACGGGAAGTCCAGCCGCCCTTTATATATGTTGGGGTGACGGCCGATTGAAGAAAACACACAATCGAACAAACACATCTACATCTTTTACCCTAGTTTTATCTCTCCCTCGTTATTGCTTCCTCGTTCTTCGTCGTTCTTCGTTTTGGAGAGCTCCGAATCCCGAGGCTCTAGGGGCGAGGGAATCGACCTAGAGCAGCCCATAGCCGCCGCACTCCCTGACGGGGTCCCTCCCGGGCGTGTGGGGTTTCGGGTTCTTAAAAGCGCCCGCCAGATTTTTTTGCGTATCGTGCTTCCGGCAGGCCTCCTTCGACGTGAGCTGCGGTGCATCACCCCCGGCGTCGAGGGTACACGTGACGTGTTCGTGTGTCAACACACTTTTTGGCGACTCCGTTGGGGACTTTTGATCCATCATCATCATCCATCATGTACAATCTTCCCAATCCCTCGGAAGTTGACGCCGATAACATCATCAAGCCCAATCTGGAGGAGTTATTGGCCGAGCATCGCCAAGCTTATGAGGAGTACAAGAAGGCGTGTGAAGAGAAGGAGTTGCAGGAGTTCCTTGGAAACTTCAAGAAGGACCGCCAAGGCAATATCACTCAGGTTGGAGAAATCAAGTTCTCTCCTCTTCAAGCCGATCAGGTTAAACCTTCTGTAAGTACTACCTTTTCTCCTGAGCAATGGGCTGAAATTGAGAGCCGTATTTCTGATAGCAATAATCTGATCTATCAAGCTTTCTTAGAAAATAATAATGCTCAGAAGAATATGCCTAGTATGCCTGCTAGTATGGGAAACCCTAATTCAGCTTTGCCTATCTCATCGGCGCCCCCCATGCCGATGAATTATTTTCCCACCCATACCAATCAAATTGTGGCTGCACCGCTTAATCCTTTCATGAATATGCAGAGTTCGGTGGCAACGCCGAACCAAACCTTACCGATAGGTGGAAACATTGCTAGATCATCGCCGAACTATGGTTCGGCCAACATGCCACAATTTACACCCATAGTTGCTAACCCTAATCCTCCTATGCCATTGCCACAAGCTCCATCGTCTACTATGGACGATGCTTTAACTAATTTTAGAGAGGAGATGGCTAAAACGCTTCGAGAGAATTTTGGCGTTGAATTACCTAGGAATCAGATTTATGAAAAGCCGTATCCTGAGTACTTTGATGCAATTCCATGCCCCAAGGATATAAAATTCCAGATTTTGTTAAGTTCAATGGAGAGGGCACGAAAACCACATGGGAGCATGTTAGCCAATACCTAGCACAATTGGGTGAAGCAGGCTCGATAAATGAATTGAAAGTGCGTTTATTTCCTTTGTCATTAACTGGTACTGCATTTTCATGGTTTTCTTCTTTGCCGCATGGATCTATTCGTGTTTGGTCACAACTAGAGCAAAAATTTCATGATCATTTTTATAGCGGCGACAATGAACTTAAGTTGTCACATCTTACATCGGTTAAGCAGAAGCATGATGAATCGGTCTCCGATTACGTCAAGAGATTTAGAGAGACAAAAAACCGGTGCTATAGTTTAGTGATAACCGAGAGAGACTTGGCAGATCTTGTGCTTAATGGTTTGAGAACTCAAATTAGAGAAAATCTAGAAGGCTATGAGTTTATAAGTATCAACCAAGTCTTACAAAGGGCTTTGGCTCATGAAAGCCGAAGCAAGGACCTCAAAGAAGTGCATAGATATAAAACTGATCGTCCAAAGATGAATATGGTTGAATATGATAGTGATCATTCGGACGATGAGGGTGATATTTATGCTGCTGAATTTGTTTGGCCCTCGAAGGCCAAACCTTTTACTTGTCATGATCTAAATCCGATTCATAAGAATCGTGATGATGAGATGAAGTTTACTTTTAACATTGCTAAATGTGATAGAATATTTGATGCTTTGCTACAAGCTAATATTATTAGAATATCTCATACTTTACCGCCGTTTGAAGAGCTGAAACGGCGTGCTTATTGCAAGTATCATAATTCTTTTTCTCATGCAACTAATGATTGCAATGTTTTCTGATGACAGATACAATCGGCCATTAATGACGGATGATTGAAATTTTTTGAAATGCAAGTGGATAAGCAGCCCTTCCCAATGAATACTCTGGATTTGGAGGGGAAAAAGTTACTCATTCGGCCGGAGGTGGCCGAATACGCTAATAAAACTAATGTTGTCATTGGTGAGCCCAGGAAAAACAGAGATGGCGACAAGATCTTGGGAAGGCAAGTGGTGCTTGACAAGCAACCCGATGGTGGAGAGATAATCAAGATCACCGTCAAGAATGCTACACTTGGGGGGCAACCACAGGAGCAACAAGACACTCGTGTTAAATTTGTCAAGCCCAAGAGTCCGGAAGTTGGCAAGTGGAAGCTGAATGAAGCCAAAGTGCAGCGCAAGAGAGCCAAGCTAACTTTTGATATGTTGCTGTCCAAGTATGCTAATCAAGCGGCCGGTTCTAGCTCTAATCGGCCATCAAATTTGAAGCGCCCAAGATCACCTCCGAGGCAAGAATTGCAGCATCACACAAGGCCATATGGGTCATGGGCGCCAGGACCGTGGATGGCGCCACCTCCCTATGCACCATACTACATGGGAGGATTCAATAGAGGATGGGGGCAGCCCCCAATGGCCCCTTATGCTTTTCATCCAGGATGGGTAGAACCAAGGAGACCTATGCGTGAGAGGCGTTCTTATCCCACACGAGGCCGTTTGAACCATGGAGTCAATCGGCCGATGCAGAATAATCAAGAAGGGATCAACAAGCAGGTGTGGCGTGCCAAATCACCAAGTGCAGCGGTTGAGTCTGGAAAGGGCAAAGAAAAAGTTGATGCCGGCTCACTCATCTTGGGCACTGAAACATTCGCCATACAACAGCCGACTGTGCGTAACAATCCTACTGAGCCGATACTTGTTATCATGCCAAAGCGCTCAGCTAATGATCATGAATCTAGCACGAGCAAAGCCAAGCCCAAAGATCCAAAATATATGCAACCTAAGTGGTGTCCTCCAGGGCTGACAAAAACACAAAAGAGAAAACTACAGAGGATGAGAAGTCATGAGATGGCTGAACAGGAGGCCGAAAAGCAAAGGGATAACTGGTTCAGTGACATTCGGCCCATGGTACCTACAAAACAAGTATGGGTGCCTAAGCAAATACAAAGTGCGGTAGTCTCTACATCTGTCACATCAGTGCCTGTACCACCAAAGGAGGACGATGCCACTATTATTACATCGTCCGCGGCGCCTATTGATTCCCCTTCGCTTGAACAAATTTCAGAACCAATAGACACGCCCGAGGAGAAGGAAGATATGGTGGATTGTGAGCCTACACCGGTGCATGAAGGTATGGATATCAACATGGTGTTTTCCTTACCCGCTGAGTTTCGTGCTATAGATGAAGAAGGGGAGGTGGCTCAGCTGGATTTTGGCCCTAAGAATGCAATATTTGAGAAGCCAAAAGAACCAGTGACACACTTGAAACCGTTGTACCTCAGGGGCCATATCAATGGATCACCAATTACTCGAATGCTTGTTGATGGTGGTGCTGTGGTGAATCTCATGCCCTATTCAGTCTTCAAGAAATTGGGTTTGCCTGACGAAGGATTGATGAAGACCAATATGGTGCTCAATGGATTTGAAGGCAAAGAGAAAACCGAAGCTAAAGGTGTGATTTACGTGGAGCTTACGGTTGGAAGCAAAACTTTGGCTACTGCATTCTTTGTCGCCGAGGTGCAAGGTAACTACAACGTCATTCTAGGCCGTGATTGGGTTCATGCAAACCAATGTGTGCCATCCACTATGCACCAGTTTTTAATTCAATGGGTTGATGATGAAGTGGAGATCGTTCATGCGGATAATTCGGCTTGCGTTGCTTTAGCCGATACACCGGTGGATTGGCAACACCCCAATGCTGCTTGCTTGACGGGACGGGACTTATCAGAGTTTGACTTTCTCAGCGCCACCAAGAGTGGTTTTGTACCCGTTTCTTTAAAGCCGGTTGGTGGAAATCGGCTCCAAGGTATGACGTATTTAAATGGATCCTAACTCTGAGTGGTTACAAAAGCGGCTTGCAGAATATCGGTCCAATGGGAACGATATGTATGAGTATATAGAGGAGTTAGGTGATATGGATAAACTTGGACAAGGTTTTACATCGGCCGATCCATTAGAAGAAGTAGATATTGGAGATGGCTCAATTCCTAGGCCGACATATGTAAACAAAAATTTGAAAGCCGATTGTAAAGTCAAGTTAATCGAGCTATTGAAAGAATATATTTGTTGCTTTGCATGGGAATATCATGAGATGCCAGGTTTAAGCCGAGAGCTAGTGGAGCATCGGTTACCTATAAAAGCCGGTTTTAGACCATATAAACAATCGGCTAGGAAGTTCAATCCAAAAATATATGACCGGATCAAGGAAGAGATCGGTCGTTTGCTTAAAGCTAATTTTATTAGACCTTGCAGGTATGCCGAGTGGATTTCTAATATTGTGCCAGTGGAAAAGAAAGGCTCCGGCAAGTTGAGGGTGTGCATTGATTTCAGAGATTTGAATAGAGCTACGCCCAAAGATGAGTATCCTATGCCTATAGCCGACATGCTTATTAATGATGCTTCTGGACATAAGGTTATTAGCTTTCTTGATGGCAATGCGGGGTACAACCAAATTTTCATGGCCGAAGAGGACATGTCCAAAACGGCTTTTCGGTGCCCCGGTTTCCTTGGATTATTTGAGTGGACAGTGATGACCTTTGGATTGAAGAATGCCGGCGCCACATATCAAAGGGCTATGAATTTGATCTTTCATGATTTACTCGGTGTTATACTTGAAGTCTATATTGATGATATTGTTGTCAAATCGGATGCTTTTGAATCTCACTTAGCCGATTTGCGTTTAGCTTTTGAGAGGATGAAGAAATATGGGCTGAAGATGAATCCTTTGAAGTGTGCGTTTGGCGTGTCGGCTGGTAAGTTTTTGGGTTTCATTATTCATGAAGATGGCATAGAGATTGATCCCAAAAAGATGGAGCTATACAAAAAGTGGAGGCTCCAACATGCAAGAGAGATATGCAAAAATTCCTTGGCAAGGTCAATTATTTGAGGAGGTTCATAGCTAATTTGTCAGGGAAGGTTGATGCATTTACTCATATCCTTCGGTTGAAGAATGATGTTGATTTTACTTGGGGGGCAAAACAGCAAGAAGCATTTGATATGATTAAGAATTATTTGTGCACTCCTCCGGTGATGAAGGCGCCCAAGCATAGAGAGCCCTTTAGACTTTACATTGCAGCCGAGGAAGGCGTTATTGGAGCTGTTTTGACTCAAGAAACCGAAGGAAAAGAGCATGCTATCACTTATTTGAGCCGACGCCTATTGGATGCCGAGACAAGGTATACATTTATGGAAAAATTATGCCTATGCTTATACTATGCTTGCACAAAATTGAGACATTATCTAGTACCAAGTGCTTGCATAGTAGCTTGTCAAACCGATGTCATTAAATACATGTTGCATAGACCAATTCTTAGTGGTAGAATTGGTAAATGGGCTTATGCTTTAATTGAGTATGATTTGGCTTATGAGTCTCTAAAACCCATGAAAGGCCAAATTGTTGCTAATTTTATCGTTGAGCATCGGATTAATGACAAGCAAGATATTGATATAATCCTTGTCTCATTAGTACCATGGAGATTATATTTTGATGGTTCAGTTTGTAGCAACGGCCAAGGTGTTGGTATTGCTTATATATCTCCTCATGGTGCTGTTTTTGAAGCCTCATGCCGCTTAGAATATTTTTGCACAAATAATCAAGCCGAATATGAAGCATTGTTATTCGGCTTAGAGATGTTGCTTGCTATAGGTGCTACACATATTGAGGCTTTTGGTGATTTGTTATTAGTAGTACAACAAGTATCCAAAGTTTTTCAATGTTTAGACGAATCACTTAATGTTTATCTTGATAAATGTCTAGATATAATTTCTACTTTGGATCATTTTAGCATTGCTCATATATCTAGACATGATAATTGGAGAGCAAACGAGTTGGCACAACAAGCATCCGGCTATCATGTCGATCATGGCATGTTTCATATCTCTCTAAAGCCGATGTCTTGTCTTGCTAACATAGGAGAGACCGAACCAGAGCCCACTGATTCGGTCACTGACAATAAATCTAGTGCAGATGAAAATCATGACTGGAGGAAGCCCATTATTGATTACTTGTGCAATCTGAGTGGAAGGGTGGACAGGGCTGTTCGGCGCATGGCTTTCAAATATACAATGAGAGATGATGGTCTTTATCGCCGAACGGTTGAAGATGTTCTCTTGAAGTGTTTGGACGAAGACCAAGCGAGAATTGCTATGGGAGAGGTTCATGAAGGAATTTGCGGCACTCATCAGTCGGCCCCCAAGATGAAGTGGTTATTACGACGTGCTGGATTTTATTGGCCGACGATGATCAACGATTGCTTCAGGTATTATAAAGGATGTGAAGCTTGTCAAAAGTTTGGTGATATTCAGTTGGCTCCCGCTGCTATGTTACATCCTATTATCAAGCCGTGGCCTTTTAGAGGTTGGGGATTAGACTTTATTGGAGAAATTCATCCTTCCTCTTCAAAGGGGCATCGGTTCGTGTTGGTGGCAACTGATTATTTTACTAAATGGTCTGAAGCAGTTCCTCTCAAGAATATGACACATACGGAGGTAATTCAATTCATAAGTGAGCACATTATTCATAGATTTGGTATTCCGCAAACATTAACTACGGATCAAGGTTCATCTTTCATGTCACATCAAGTTAGAGAATTTGCCGAATCATATAAGATAAAGTTGCTCAATTCCTCCCCGTATTATGCTCAAGCCAATGGACAAGCTGAGTCTAGCAATAAAATTTTGATCAAGCTCATCAAGAAGAAAATTGAAGATAATCCAAGAAGGTGGCATGAATTATTGTCCGAGGCTTTGTGGGCACATAGAATCTCAAGGCATGGTGCGACAAAGGTAACTCCATATGAGCTCGTATATGGTCAAGAGGCCGTTTTACCGGTGGAGGTGAATTTGAATGCTTTGAGAATAGCCAAACAAAATGATTTATCGGCAGTGGACTTTTATAACTTGATGGTGGACAATATTGATGAGGTTGCCGATAAGCGTTTGGCTGCATTAAAGGCCATAGAAAGGGACAAGTTGAGGGTAGCAAGAGCTTACAATAAGAAGGTCAAGTTGAAGAATTTTCAGATTGGTGATCTTGTGTGGAAGGTGATTCTACCGATTTGTTCAAAGGACAGAAAGTTCGGGAAGTGGTCTCCAAGCTGGGAAGGCCCTTTCAAGATTGCAAGAATAGTTCCCGAAAATTCATATTTGGTGGAATCCATGCAAGGAACATTGCTACCTCGAGCTCTTAATGGCAAATATTTGAAGAAATACCACCCAAGTGTGTGGCAAGAAGCCTAAATGGGCAATGGCCGATATATAATTATCGCCCTAAGCACATATACATGGCCGATGGAGTGTTGACATCGTCCTTAGAACAAGCCTAATGCAAATTATTTTTCGGCACACACGCTTTGCCGAAAAACAGGGGGGCATGTGTTGACACCTGATTTTGGCACGATGCAAAATACAGTAAAGGTGGGCCCAAGCGGCAAGGTCTTCTATACGAGAAAGTTCATATTGCCGGCATGAAAGGCTTGCCGGCATGGAATCCTACCGCCCGAGTAAAAGCTTGCCGGTGTGAAAGACTTCCCGGCGAAAAGCTTGCCAACATGAAAACCCGGCAAGGAGACGGCCCGGCAAGAAGGCGATCCGGCAAGGAGATGGCCCGGCAGGAGGCGATCCGGCGAGGAGACAACTCGGCAAGGAGATGATCCGGCGAGGAGACAACTCGGCAAGGAGACAATCCGGCAAGGAGACAACTCGGCAAGGAGACAACTCGGCAAGGAGACGATCCGGCAAGGAGACAACTCGGCAAGGAGACGATCCGGCAAGGAGGCAAGGAGACGGCCCGGCAAGGACAATCCGGCAAAGCGACCCGGCAAGATACCCCTCAAGACGGCCTCTGGAGCGGTACTACCGCCCTCCACAGCGGTACTACCGCTTGCGCGGTACTACCGCATATTACTACCGCGCCAAGTTCCGCTTACGAAAATTCTTCTGGTATCCCGAGCGGTGGTAGCACGGTACTCGAGCGGTAATACCAGCCAGAGCGGTAGTACCGCCCTCCAGAGCGGAAGTACCGCCAATCGGTAGTACCGTATTTTACTACCGCGATTACTACCGCTTATGAAAATTCTTCTGATATCCCGAGACCCCCAAGCGGTAGTAGAGCGGTACTCAGAGCGGTACTACCGCTTGAAGCGGTACTACCGCTTGCCGGCACGCAGATTCGGGCAGATTTTGGAGAGTCCAAATTTGGCTAGTGTTTTTGATACTTTGGAAGGAAATCTGAATCCTTTGCTTGTACGGGAAGTCCAGCCGCCCTTTATATATGTTGGGGTGACGGCCGATTGAAGAAAACACACAATCGAACAAACACATCTACATCTTTTACCCTAGTTTTATCTCTCCCTCGTTATTGCTTCCTCGTTCTTCGTCGTTCTTCGTTTTGGAGAGCTGCGAATCCCGAGGCTCTAGGGGCAAGCGAATCGACCTAGAGCAGCCCATAGCCGCCGCACTCCCTGATGGGGTCCCTCCCGGGCGTGTGGGGTTTCGGGTTCTTAAAAGCGCCCGCCGGATTGTCTTGCGTATCGCGCTTCCGGCAGGCCTCCTTCGACGTGAGCTACGGTGCATCACCCCCGGCGTCGAGGGTACACGTGACGTGTTCGTGTGTCAACAGCTATATGCCTATATGGTGTAACTGAGTGCTGAGGCTATGTGATGTTGTACTCTGATGTAATTCAGCTATGAAATCCTGGTTGCCGTAATACGGCTATGAAACATATGGCGTGCTTGATATGAAATGTCAATTTGATTGCTAAATGCATTATCAATAATAGGCCAATTAGCCTGCTTATTGGGTTTTTGTATTGCAGGCGGTTTCTCAGACAACACCGTGGGCGATGACCTCAAACAATGCACACAGTTTCTAGAAAGTAGCCGTGTTGGATCAATGAACAACAACACACGACTTCCTCCCGACAAATGTTTGCGTTAGGCCACCTTGCACAAACGTTTCCACATAAAAATTGTGTGTGATGTACATATGAATAGAAATGTTTTTTTGAGATTCACTGTGTGGGATGTACATACGAACATAAATGATTGGGCCAGTATAATTATCTGTGATGGCTCGCCCGATCGCACACGAGCTCTTTTTGCCCCGCGTGTGTGACCGGAGGCCCTATCGCCGATGGTTTCTGGGTCGTGTGGGAAGGACCCCCTTTCGCACACACAGGCAAGGCGACGGTTTAAAACTCTATCGCAGAAAGGGGGTAAAAACCGTTTGTATAGCTGGTCGCTGCACGAGTGGGTGGGGATTTGGAGGCATGAGGATGTTTCGCAGGCGCCATCTAAGCAATCAGGCCAGGGCGGTGATGGAGATCGGTGGTTACCTGACTAGATTGACGAGGCTCGGGCAGAACGTAGATGTGGTTGAAGCTGTGGTTGCGGCGGCGGCGGTTTGAGCTGCTGGGAGGGGGGAAGGGTGGGGAGATACTGCGGAAATGTGATGGGTGGGGATGGGGGTGGGAGGATAAATTCTGAAATCCTGTGCCTACTAAAAATTTCGCTGCAAAACTGGAAACTTACGCAGGCGAAACACACAACGCAGATGAAGCGTATAATATACTCATGTGCGAGAAAAGAGAAAATTGGCGGATCCCGTATTCAAAAAATTGTACACGTGTAGTTGATTAAATCAGTCACGGGCGGTCATGATGGTACGTGTGTGATGTTTTCTAACTGACTTATGGATCATTAATGCACACAGTACGCCATAGAAACTGTGTGTTTTGTGGTCTTCTAAAAATTAAAATATCTATCAGCATATAGAGCCGCAACCTGCAAATTTAAAAATCTCTTTCATGGTAGTAGGGCTATCAACGTACATGAACGAGGCAAAGTTGACACTCGATGAACAATCATAAGTTTATGAAATGCAATCAAGTGTTAACCTGCCTCGCTCAGATGGTGAGAGTTGATCGACCTATGCAACAAGAGAGATGCTTGCTACCTCCCGCCGGCGCTGCTATTTAAGCCGGTCTCCGTCCGCCCCGCGCGGCGAGGCGGGACTAAAAACCAGCTCCGGCAAGATCGTCTCTGACCCGGTTGTGCAGAGATGAGAGAGGAAGGAGCTCCGGGGTGGCTGCGGGTTGGACTGCTATGACTCGGTTGAGTCAACTTTTTTTGACCGGGCACTAACTTTCTCTAAAAAAAAGTAGTAAGTAGTATTGGTAGATGCTCATATTTAATTAAACAAATGTACGGGCGACACACAGACACTAACTACTTATCGCATGCTGGCCAGACCCAGACGCCATCGTACTCCTTATCGGCCTTGTCGGCGGCAGCCCACCGTGCTTGGATCTCCGCCCGGCTCTCCTCAGCACCGCTTGCGGCTGCTTCTTTCTTGTGGCGGCGGGACTCTCTTTTCTTGAGTGCTTTATGCCTTTTCCGCTCCTTCTGTGCGGCTTTGGCCTCCTCTTGCTCCACTGCCCATTCCGCCATGGCAGCTTCAAAGTCCACCCACGTAGGTGTGCGGTCGCGGGCGGCGATGAACTCGGCGCAGCGGGATGCCATCACTTCCTTACAAGTTAGTGTGTGGTCTGGTGAGTGATATTTTTACACTCATTTCAACCTTGTTTAAATCGAATTATTTCATTAAAAGAGAAATATTCACTCCGATATTGTCACTAATGACTAATAAGTGCGAGGGATTCCACAAATCCTCTCTTTGATATTTTTCCACGGGAAATGGGCTAAAAAGGAAAGAAATCATGTGGGAGAAAGGAAAGGAAGGAAATTGGAGAAGAGATAACTCACCAGGAGGTGCCAGAAGGCCGCCAGTGTCAAAAACAGCGTTACATGCGACCGCGAGAGCTCGCATGAGCGGTCGTTTGGCGTGGAAACCAAGGCAGGTTGTCCACCTGAACAACTTTTATAAAGGGGACCCAGTCGAAATGTGAACAGAGAGCGCGTCGGGAGAATGTCCAGCACAGCCACACCCCTTTCACCGTCATCTTCATCCACAAACCCTAGCCGCCGCCATTTGAATCTCCATAGCCATCTCCACCACCATAGTTCTCTTCCATCTAGTTCATACTTGTAATCATGCATCGCACAAGGCATCCATTGTAAGACATATTGCAATCAATCAATCTCAAGATGTGTTCTTCAATGTTTTCTTCTTGCGATCTGATCTCGATGTGTGAGTAGATCGGTAAGGTATGGGGTGAGGCATGAGCCTTGCAACCCCAGGTATTCGATGAAGGGATCATTGGGAGTCTTTGACATAACGTCTTGTATGTGTGAAATAAAATTGTTTCATGAAGCTTCTCTTGTCTTGTTCGCGATCTTCATCCCCGCAGGTACCCAGGATCATGGAGATCGAGCACCGGTGAGGCTAGGAGCAAGGAGACCGTGAAGTGTTACACCGAACACCGATGACAGTAAGGATTAGTAGGGTAACATGGATCATAACCTTGGGGATTCATGAGGTGTAGTCATTGAACGCCCAAAGCTTTTGTCTGATAATATTATCTTAATTATCGGGGCAACCCTGAGAGACGGATAGGGCCTGCGGTAGGACAAATGATTCTTGATGCAGGACTCGTGCCGGTCAAGATGTTATTTGGACACATCCCCCATTCCGATACGAAGCAAGCACCTCTTGACGGGTGACTTCCCGCGCACAAACTCATATCATTTTTTATCCCAACACCAATACATGGTTGTAAGCATTAAGACCTCATCCTCGTACCTTCTTTTTATTAAAAGTGTTTGAATCACAATTTGCTTGCTGATCCGGTCAAAAGCTGGATTTGACATTTTAGCAAAAGCTTGCTAGAGACAATTGCTTCAAGGGGATCTTCCTTTCGTGGGTTCGATACCCAATGTCACCTCTGGGGAAATAGGTGCAGGATACCCTTTCTTGTTCCAATACCGGATCAATAAAAAGGAGATATCAAGCCCTTTTTCTGGCACCGTTGTCGGGGAGGAGTTTAGTATTCAAAGTTTTTCTGTTTAGATTTTTTATTAAAGTTAATTTTTAGTTTTTGTTTTTACTTTCAATTTTTAGTTTAAGTTTTATTTACTTGCAAGTCTTTTGGTGGAAAATACCAAAAAGTTACTATGGCTCGTAATCTTGGGAGTTTTGCTACTCCTAGCAACAATTTCATGCGTGAACCAATTGCACAACCTGATGTTGCAGCTACAGAATATGAGATTAAACCGAACTTAGTTTCCATGGTTCAACATGACCAATTTGGAGGCTCTGCTTCAAAAGATGCAGGTATGCATTTACATAATTTTACTGAATTATGCAACATGACACGCATAAAAAATTATGACCCAGATGCTCTTAAACTTCGCTTGTTTCCTTTCTCTTTGAGAGGAAAAGCTAAGGAATGGCTTTTAGCTTTACCGAAAGGAAGTATAACTTCTTGGGCTGCTTGTTGCAGCAAATTTTTATCTAAGTTTTGTCCACCTGCAAAAATTATGCAATTACATTCTCAGATTACAGGTTTCAAGCAAGAAGAACGTGAGCCACTAGCGCTTGCATGGGATAGAATGAAAGAAGCTATAAGAAATTGCCCCAATCATGGAATGGAGGAGTGGTTAATCCTTCATATGTTTTATAATGGCTTGAATCACATGTCAAAAACTATGCTTGATACAGCTGCAGGAGGAACCATCACTACTGGGAAAGGGCTTATAGGAGATCACAAATTAATGGCGGGCACGGCGGGGCACCCGCCACAGATATTTTTGAAAGCAAGCAGTGGCGGGTAGCAAAATCAGCCCGCCACAGCTACATGAGTTGCAGTGGCGAGCGAGTTCTCTCGCCCGCCACAGGTGAACCATTCAAATCTTATCCCGTGATGAAACACGGCAGTGGCGGGCGGCTTACAACACCCGCCACTTCTCTTTTTATCAGTTGTGGCGGGCAAGTCTATAGCCCCGCCACAGCTACAATCGCCATAACTTTTGTCGGGGGGGCCAGGAGGTCATTTTAGCAGTGGCGGCCTCCTGGTACAGACCGCCACTACTTCTTGCCACACGTGTGGCGGGCCCTATACCCCGCCCGCCACTCATAATTCCACTACGTTGGCGGTTCAATTTTCACACGAACAACCGTTCCCCCCCCCCCCACTCACCAAAACTGGTCATTTCTCCCCGCGCGCCGTCTCTCCCCCCCTCAAATCTCGCCCGAGTCACCGCCGCGCCCCTCGGTGCCGTCGCTCCTCGCCGCCGCGCACGCCCCTCGTCGACGCCCCTCGCCCTCGCCACCGCGCCCCTCGGTGCCATCGCTCCTCGCCGCCGCGCACGCCCCTTGTCGACGCCCCTCGCCCTCGCCGCCGCGCCCCTCGGTGCCATCGCTCCTCACCGCCACGCATGCCCCTCGTCGACGCCCCACGCCCTCGCCGCCGCGCCCCTCCTTGCGCTGCCGCGGGCGGGCATGGCCTCATCCTCCAACACCGGAGGAAGCATCTCATCGCCGCCGCCACCGCCACCACCGAGCTCCACCCCGATGGCTAGCCGTGCGGCCGTGTCCCCCTCCCCCGCCAACATCGAAGACCTCGGGCTGCATTCGAACTCCAAGCGTTCCACCTCTCCGGTATGCATTTTCAGATTTGTGCCTAGTGTAAATATTTGTAGTTTAGAAATACAGGCCAACATTTTTTAGTGTTATTTTGTATGATGGTCAGATCTGTGTTTAGGGTAAATATATACTAGTAGTTTAGAAATATTTGGTAAGTTTATGCGTAGGAACCCTTCTAGTGTGGTCATGTCGAATTTTTCTTTCATTTTTTAACTATGATCCATTGTAGTATCATTGGCTTATGTTTGCAGGTATCAACATGAGTGCCAATGTTTTGGTGAAACGTCGATTCATTTCCGTTTCGCCGAATTTCTGGCACTCGTTATGTCCTCTTGTTAGCAAAGGTCATGTCAAAATTTTCTTTCATTTTTTAACTAGGATCCATTGTAATATCATTGGCTTATGTTTGCAGGTATCGACATGAGTGCCAATGTTTTGGCGAAACGTCGATTCATTTCCGTTTCGCCGAATTTCTGGCACTCGTTATGTCGTCTTGTTAGCAAAGGTCATGTCAAATTTTTCTTTCATTTTTTAACTAGGATCCATTGTAGTATCATTGGCTTATATTGGTAGGTATCGACATGAGTGCCAATGTTTTGGCAAAACGTCTATTCATTTCCGTTTCACCGAATTTCTTGCACTTGTTATGTCATCTTTTTAGCAAAGGTCATGTCGAATTTTTCTTTCATTTTTTTATGCATCATGACTCATAATTGCATAATAAATTTTAGCAAACCCAACAAATGCATTCCGGAGAACCATCTTCTATGGACCCCTCAGGTCAGCGTCGTAAAAAGGGCCGAAAGCGAAAGAAGAAATCAGCCAATGAACCTACCGCTAGTAAGGCACCAGGAGAAGATGTGGTGAATGTTTCTGTTAGTCGGTGCTTCATGCAAATGTTTAAGCCCGGTGAACCGATGTTGCCACAACACAAGTTGAGTGCACTAAGCATTGAAATTCAGCTTCTACACAAAGACGTAGTAGCTAGGCCAGGAAAGGGTGAGATGTATTACACCGCCAATGTTATAGAGGGCCTTGGATTTGTCGACGAGTACCCTGCTGATAAAATATATCTTGGATTTGAGAGTGTGGTAACGACAATATTTTCTATGTGGATGTAATCAGGCCATCTTTAATGAGGCTTTGGTCGCTCTGGCATGCTACGAATCCATTACTCTAGAATGAGGAAGTTGGCTTCCTTGATCCGTATCTCATGCATTGGGCCAATGCGGATTCTGATAAAGGCCAACATCTTATGACAGATTACCTCCACAAGACCATTCTTCGTAGTCCTCGGACCAAGCACAACTTTATCGTGCCTTACTTCGAAACATAAGTTCATTTCTTTTTGCTTGCACTATACACCTGGGTACTTTGATGTCAATCTCATTAATGTTGTGTTGTTCAATTGTTCTGCGCATCAATGAACACTGGTTCGTCATCACACTGATGCCCCGGGATGGCCGAGCTTATTTCTTTGATTCCAGGAGAGACCCTAAGAAGCCATTGACCGATCTAAAGAAAGTTCTCAATGCTACTCTTCTTATGTGTCATAAGTCCGACCGTAAGAACATGCCGCATTCGCAGTACAAATTTAACACTAGCTTTTGTTGCCGGCAACAACCGAAAGGCGAAACCATGCACATGTCTGGCTACTGTGCCATGGTCTTGATGGATGACTATGTGTGCGCAGGACCACTGTTAAGAAGTGATTCAATGTTGCAGAAATGGTTCGAAGAGAATGAGAAGGAAGTTAAGCTAGCTCACTTTTGGACAGAGCACGAGCGCCTTCAGAGAGTGCTCATGAATATCATCAATCGCCATGTAGTGAGGGATGAGGGGATGTTCTACTGCGGGGTAGAGAGTCAAGAAGAACGAGACATGAGAATGAAACATCAACATGGCGATATACATGCTCCTTTCTAGTCTAGTAAACCGTGAAAAACATTAAACTATGTCATGACACAATGATTGTTACCTTGTGATCTCTACTTTATATGTACGAGTGTCATATGTTTATATATTAACCTTGTGATCTTTTCTATATGTATATATTTTGAATGTTATTGTCTGCTAAATATAATAGATGGGACCGCCAGAAGATTTGTGGGAGGGGGTCTCTGCGGCGGACATGGAGAAGCACTATCTATGGACACGGTAAAAGTATTGGGCAGAGCGCCTCAAGGAGGCGATGTTAGCTTGGGTCAAAAGTGTTCCAATGGCCCATTGTTCTTTCACAGCGATTGAGAAGATTGCAGAGAGGCGGTTCACTGACCTCGCAGTGTGCATCCTTGCGGAGGCGACCCCGGATGAGAGGCTGAGGATCTAGCCGGGTATGAGTCCAACCACCATACCCACGCCCGCTGAGGTTGTGCAATGGGCTCTTCGAGAGGCCAAATCTCCAATTCCAGAGCAAGCGGCCCGTTGGTCCTCGTTCGTTCCATCAAGTACTAATTCATGTAGTATGTGCGGCTTCTAATAACGGTCTGCGTGTTGAACATCTGCCAACACTCATTTCACTCAAAAAATCTCATCAAACCATTAATTATGTGATGAGCGTGACATATGTATGCTTATTAATTATTGTAATGCACTTGTTATATTTTATAACTACTACTTTTCATTAATCTAAAATAATTGTAATGTGGTGCGTGTATGTGGATCAAGGTTCAAACCGGGATTTATGTATCAAATGCAATCTGATGATATGATCCAGGTGCAATATGCTGTAATTCATGTTGGGTAACGCAGCAGAAAACAAAAATTTTCCGACCTACGTACCAGCCCAGGATCACTATGGAGACTGCATACAAGGTTTGATCTTTTTCGTTACCGACTCGTAGCGCAGCAGAAGTAGAGTCGATGACGATCGGCGGTGCAGATCCCCGCATCTAGGATTTACAACCTCCCAACCGCGAGGATGTACTCCCACGTCAGCTCACCGGACGGATCTCCGGGCAGCCCTTCGGGAGGCATCGGGACAGTCCCTCGGATAGTCCCACCGGACGGATTCTCGGACAGCCCT
Organism: Elymus sibiricus; assembly: GCA_039707655.1. Classification (NCBI taxonomy): domain Eukaryota; kingdom Viridiplantae; phylum Streptophyta; class Magnoliopsida; order Poales; family Poaceae; genus Elymus; species Elymus sibiricus. The sequence goes on from CM077666.1 coordinate 338,185,771, forward strand.
CCGGGAGGCCTCTGGACAGTCCTTCGGATAGTCCCACCGGACGGATCCTCGGACAGCCCTCCGGGAGGCCTCTGGACAGTCCTTCGGATAGTCCCACCGGACGGATCCTCGGACAGCCCTCCGGGAGGCCTCACGGACAGCCCTTCGGGAGGACACCCGAAACTCAAACTGTAACTCGGACAGCCCTTCGGGAGGCACTCTCAAACTAAGACCGAAACTACGATCTCTCTACAGAGTTGCACACATACGGTGTCATCTATCCGGCAGGGCTTCGCCGTCCAGAACTAGTTCCCACCGGAACCCAGACAGCCTTTCGGCTCTACGAAACTATTTCGCTGGGAGGGAGAGAGAAGCCAGAAATGTCATGGCATGTGTATGTGAGAGCAAGGATGTAGCATATGGGGCTGCCTCCTCCCCTCTATTTATAGGAAAAACAAGGGGTAGGATGGGCATATCCAAAATGCCATGTCATCCCAAAATATCTTGGGAAGATATTTGTGGAAAGCCAACTTCCAACCATATCCATAAATCTGATTTCACTATTCACGACGACATTTTTCAGCGTCTGATCGAACTGAAAATATTCATGTGGGCTTAGAACATTTCCAGTACCCACCAAAATAATTTTCAACGCGAGCCGGAACAATTCCGGTTTAGTGATTTTCATCTGCGAAAAGCATCTGAAGCGGTTTCGGCAGCTCCGGAACATTTCCGGTTTTCATTCCGGAAAATTCCAGAAAGTTTCTAGAATGATTCTGGCACCCTCCAAGAATTATTAGGCATGTGCCGAAACCAATTTGACTTTATGGTGTACTCCGAAACAACTTTTCGGTTTAGTGATTTTCATCTGTGAAAAGCAACTAAAGCGGTTCCGGCAGTCCGGAACATTTCCGGTTTTTGTCTCTGAAAAATCTCAGAAGTTACCGGAACAATTCTGGTACCTTCCAATAATTTCCAGGCATGTGCCGAAACCAATTTGACTTTATGGAATACCCTGAAACAACTTTTCAGTTTCACCGGAACTATTCCGATATCCTCTCCGGAACGTTTCCGTTTCGTCCGAAACTTTTTCGGTGAATTTCTCTCAGACTCCCCGTCTAGTATTCAGCAGATAGATGACCCTTAAGCGTGTGACCCTATAGGTTCGGTGAAGTATAGACATGACCCGGAACACTTTCCGATCAATGATCAACATCGGAGCCGTGGACACCCATATTGACCCCTATACCCACACGAATGAATATTCGAGTGAACCTCCAGTTGCCGTGTGCTATTCCTGTTGCTTCGCGATATGTTACAAATACCCGAGGTGAGACATGTAGGCATCCCCGTGGATCAACAACTTGTCCACTATGCCAGTTACCTCGTTACCGGTATTGTTCTCTTTTCTCGTTCCCGTGTTCCGGCATCCCCGTGATCAAATCACAAAGTGTCTGGCCAGACGATGATGGATACCGCAACACCGAGAGGGCCCAGAGATATCTCTCCATCGTCGGAGGAGCAAATCCCAATCTTGAGCTATCAAGTTACTTGACATACTTTTCCATGAACCCGTAAGCCGCCGTAATAGCCACCCATTTACGGATGACGTTTAACAAACCCCAAAGTTCATGAAGCAAGCATGAAGAAACTCGATACTCTCATGGTCTAAGGAATCATGCAAACATTAACCATCTCTGTGTTATTAACCATTAACTAATGACGAATGTATCTCATAGCATAACATCAATTCGGGTCGATTCAACACAAGTGTTCTACCAACAATTGTGCCCTCAAAATTGCCGGCGTAGTCATGCCCATGATCAGGAAAATAGGATCATCATGCAATACTTGAGCCAGTCATAGAGGCTTGACTAGGAATACTTTTTACCGTTTATTATCCCACACGTGCACATGAGTTTCCCTCCAAGCCTCGTTTTATTTGCAGACTCGAGAATCATTGCAGTTATAGCATGGAACATAAACATAATTATGAACAGGGAGATAATCAATAACATTTATTATTGCCTCTAGGGCATATCTCCTTTGATCTGATAACGAAGATACTGGTTATCTTGTCGAGTTGCACTGTCCTCCCACTCGCCTTTTGTAAGAACTATTCTCTTTAAAAGCATACCGTTTTGTGGCAAAGTCCTTTGCCTCGGTATAGTGGTGGGGAATACCCAATGACTTGGGATAACCTTACAAAGTAGCACTTGTCTGATTTGGAATAGGTTTGTAACCTTTTACACAAGCCCCATATTCCAAATGTTAAGAAAAGATATAACATGGTTGGGCATACCATACCATGGCGTCATTTCAACAGACCTGATGGATCTCTTTTCAGTGTAAAAGCCGCAGTCTCTAAAGCATTACTGTTTAAAAGGGGTAATGGCAAATTTATTTATGTCATCTTTGATCTTACCATGTCATAAATGGTTCGATTACATCTTCACGGACTTTCCACTTGCAGTGGTGTTCCGGGAGGTGCAAGTTATGAAACCCCTTTCACAACTCATCAGACATTCGCTAAACTTGTAACTCAAATATTCCTTTCTACAATCGAATTGTAGAAACATAATTTTCTTGTTACAACAACTTCTACTTCAATTTTTGAAAACCTTATGAATGAATTCAAAAGATCCAGACTTACGTCTCAGCAAGTAAATATCCATATATCTACTTGAGTCAATTTTTGAAGGTAGACAAATCCACTGTTTGCAACAACATTCATTGGACTACACACATCATAGTGTATGATCACCAATATGTTCTTTGCTCGTTCCTTATGGCCTGTGAACGGTATTTCAGTCACTTCACTTTTCAGAGGAAAGTTGCAAGTGTCAGATGATTCAAAATCAAATGACTTCAAAATCCATCATAATGGAATTTTCCATGCGGGTTTCTCCAATGTGACCAAATGCAGTGCCACACTTGTGTGGTATTCTTTTAGTCTTGCGACATTTAGCGTCAGTGTTATGGATGTATCATATTACCATCAATATTCATAGCATACATCCCATCTTGTATGGAAGCATGACCCTTCAAGTTATTCATAACACCGAACATGAAAAGTTCTCTTATGAATAACCTTCTTGCAAGATACCTTATGCAAAGGGCTAGAGTATATGAAACTCTAAAATAAATTATGAAAGTAAATACAGAGGTAATGTATTATTATCAATATTCATAACATACGTCTCATTCATAATGAAAGTATGGCCCTTATGTTATTCATAACATCGAACATCAAAAGTTCTCTTATGAATAACCTTCTTGCAAGATACCTTATGCAAAGGGCTAGAGTGTGAAACTCTAAAAATGAATTATGAAAGTAAATACATAGGGAATACACCGATGGAAGGCATAGTAACATTTACTATGTTCCCTGCGTGTATCTAAACCTCATTCCTGGCTAGTCTTTCAGGCCATAGTAGTTCTTACATCGAGTTGCAACAGAATGCAATCGAGCGGGTATCTTTGTGATTAACTCACAATACCCAAGAATTAGTGATTAACATGTTTAACCATAATTCCCAAGAACTATATCTTTGACCAGCCTTCTATACATCAAAAAACCTGTATGACATTCATACATGAGCTGGATATTCCAGTCTTCTATCCTTTTGCCATTACACTTCTAACAGTTTAACTTTTAGTATTTCTCCTACTCTCAGAAGAAGCACCCAACTTAAGAGTGGCGTTAGCCCCGGACTTCCTAGGCGTGAAAGTTTCACTAACACCCTTCGGACACTTCCTTTCTCTTTAAGTTGTTGTTTTATTCACCATCATCATATGACAGGCGTTCTTCTGGATCCCTCTCTTATCAGTCTAATGCATAGTAAACTCCTTTACTAACAGTTCGCAAACAAACATTGCTTTGGATATCTCATATCTTTTAGCCTTTGTCTGTCTCTGAAAATGATTTTCAGATTCCATGAATATCACATAACTATCCAAACTTTCGAAGTTCGGGTCTCATGGAAGCAAACATATTGCACTTTGACTGAAAAGGAATTCTAGCTTTTGGATCGAAGGACGAGAGTCACATGATCCATAGCATTAGCGGGAGAATACCGAAAGCATGCGATAGGACAAAGTCCTTCTCGGCACTCTTGAGGACAATCCTCACATTACGTTACCAACCGTAAAGATTTAACCAGATATTTACCAGCTTATTCAATTTTAATAGGGAAGGTGGAAACGCGAGCCATTATTCTACAACTATTTTGCAAATCACACTTAGACAGTGTTCATAATTAATTGCACCGAGAATTAAACAAGTTAATTCAACAGTGCGCTCCCACTCAAATCAATATCTCTCATAATTGATTGTGAGTGATACAAGATCCGCATTTCAATTCAACGCCATTGACGGGTTCATCACTGATGACGCGAATTTCAATCGGTAGGCCAACTTGCCAATCACATCTCTATGTGACTCTTGTTCATCTTTCGATGCGTGTGTTCCGAGCTCATGACTCTCATGCCTGAACGTCAAGACAACCAAGTGATCTCGCTGCGAGGTCTGACCTCACCCGCCTCACACATCCCTAATCGTTCGTACTCATGTGTACATGTCGTACCCCGAAAAGTTAGGTGCCGTGACGGTGCTACACTTGGGAGAACACTAACTACTTGATATTTTTGTGAGAGATCACCCTAATAAAAGCGACTACCGCGCAATCAAGAAGGGTGCATCATAAGGGATAAACATCTCAGGCAATTCATAATAGCATGATATGGTATAGCCCTTTCTGACGGAGAAGTCTTGTATTTCTTCGTCTTCGGCATTCGCGTTGGTGTTCACCTTCGCGAAGATTGCCACACCTTGTCGATGCACCAGATAATATTGCTATCTCTATAGCTAATAAAATAAGTGCATTACATAAGGTTGACACGCAGGTCATTAAAGTGCAATCATATGGCTCCAGCCATCATGCCGAATCATGACACGCAGGTCATGTTAATCAATTTACATCATATAGTCATCTCATACATAATCAAATTATTATGAACACTGCTATACCACATTACATGCACATGCAAACCAACCTGCAAAACCAAGTTAGACGCCTCTAATCGGTTCATGCAAAATTTTATTTTACGTGGCTTCTAAGGTTTCGAAACAAACCGAAGCTACCAACGTATTATCATCAAGTGTGATAATTCAAGTCGCTAGATTAACATCGCGGGGTGTATGAAACACGAGATAATTAAATCTCGAGCCCCATACTAAACTTCGTCATACGCATGACCCCCGTGCAGATCATATCTGCAATGCCCTTTCATCTGCGAATTTCATCTTTCTTTTGACTATGGCGGAACCCAAAGAACTGAAGCACTTCGTTGATCAATCAGGATCGCGGATTGCCAGAACTTTGTGAAATTCCACCATACTGTCTCGAGATTGAGCAAACGCAAATTCTAGGGAAGCAACAAGAACATCGGGTAACAGACTTCATCTGTCACCCGCACAAATAATTTTCAGCAATAGATCTCATCTACTACCTAATTATATTGTGCAACACCCATACATCTCTATGTATTCTAGATCGCAACCTGCATCTACGCATAGCACGGCTCTTGATGCCACTGTTGGGTAACGCAGTAGAAAACAAAAAATTTCCGACCTACGTACTAGCCCAGGATCACTACGGAGACTGCATACAAGGTTTGATCTTTTTCGTTACCGACTCGTAGCGCAGTGGAAGTAGAGTCGATGACGATCGGCGGTGCAGATCCCCGCATCTAGGATTTACAACCTCCCAACCGCGAGGATGTACTCCCACGTCAGCTCACCGGACGGATCTCTGGGCAGCCCTTCGGGAGGCATCGGGACAGTCCCTCGGATAGTCCCACCGGACGGATCCTCGGACAGCCCTCCGGGAGGCCTCTGGACAGTCCTTCGGATAGTCCCACCGGACGGATCCTCGGACAGCCCTCCGGGAGGCCTCTGGACAGTCCTTCGGATAGTCCCACCGGACGGATCCTCGGACAGCCCTCCGGGAGGCCTCACGGACAGCCCTTCGGGCGGGTCACTCGGACAGCACTTCGGGAGGACACCCGAAACTCAAACTGTAACTCGGACAGCCCTTCGGGAGGCACTCTCGAACTAAGACCGAAACTACGATCTCTCTACAGAGTTGCACACATACGGTGTCATCTATCCGGCAGGGCTTCGCCGTCCAGAACTAGTTCCCACCGGAACCCAGACAGCCTTTCGGCTCTACGAAACTATTTCGCTGGGAGGGAGAGAGAAGCCAGAAATGTCATGGCATGTGTATGTGAGAGCAAGGATGTAGCATATGGGGCTGCCTCCTCCCCTCTATTTATAGGAAAAACAAGGGGTAGGATGGGCATATCCAAAATGCCATGTCATCCCAAAATATCTTGGGAAGATATTTGTGGAAAGCCAACTTCCAACCATATCCATAAATCTGATTTCACTATTCACGACGACATTTTTCAGCGTCTGATCGAACTGAAAATATTCATGTGGGCTTAGAACATTTCCAGTACCCACCAAAATAATTTTCAACGCGAGCCGGAACAATTCCGGTTTAGTGATTTTCATCTGCGAAAAGCATCTGAAGCGGTTTCGGCAGCTCCGGAACATTTCCGGTTTTCATTCCGGAAAATTCCAGAAAGTTTCTAGAATGATTCTGGCACCCTCCAAGAATTATTAGGCATGTGCCGAAACCAATTTGACTTTATGGTGTACTCCGAAACAACTTTTCGGTTTAGTGATTTTCATCTGTGAAAAGCAACTAAAGCGGTTCCGGCAGTCCGGAACATTTCCGGTTTTTGTCTCTGAAAAATCTCAGAAGTTACCGGAACAATTCTGGTACCTTCCAATAATTTCCAGGCATGTGCCGAAACCAATTTGACTTTATGGAATACCCTGAAACAACTTTTCAGTTTCACCGGAACTATTCCGATATCCTCTCCGGAACGTTTCCGTTTCGTCCGAAACTTTTTCGGTGAATTTCTCTCAGACTCCCCGTCTAGTATTCAGCAGATAGATGACCCTTAAGCGTGTGACCCTATAGGTTCGGTGAAGTATAGACATGACCCGGAACACTTTCCGATCAATGATCAACATCGGAGCCGTGGACACCCATATTGACCCCTATACCCACACGAATGAATATTCGAGTGAACCTCCAGTTGCCGTGTGCTATTCCTGTTGCTTCGCGATATGTTACAAATACCCGAGGTGAGACATGTAGGCATCCCCGTGGATCAACAACTTGTCCACTATGCCAGTTACCTCGTTACCGGTATTGTTCTCTTTTCTCGTTCCCGTGTTCCGGCATCCCCGTGATCAAATCACAAAGTGTCTGGCCAGACGATGATGGATACCGCAACACCGAGAGGGCCCAGAGATATCTCTCCATCGTCGGAGGAGCAAATCCCAATCTTGAGCTATCAAGTTACTTGACATACTTTTCCATGAACCCGTAAGCCGCCGTAATAGCCACCCATTTACGGATGACGTTTAACAAACCCCAAAGTTCATGAAGCAAGCATGAAGAAACTCGATACTCTCATGGTCTAAGGAATCATGCAAACATTAACCATCTCTGTGTTATTAACCATTAACTAATGACGAATGTATCTCATAGCATAACATCAATTCGGGTCGATTCAACACAAGTGTTCTACCAACAATTGTGCCCTCAAAATTGCCGGCGTAGTCATGCCCATGATCAGGAAAACAGGATCATCATGCAATACTTGAGCCAGTCATAGAGGCTTGACTAGGAATACTTTTTACCGTTTATTATCCCACACGTGCACATGAGTTTCCCTCCAAGCCTCGTTTTATTTGCAGACTCGAGAATCATTGCAGTTATAGCATGGAACATAAACATAATTATGAACAGGGAGATAATCAATAACATTTATTATTGCCTCTAGGGCATATCTCCTACAATTCAATCATGTCGGCATGCAACAATAGCAGTGGCGAGCGGTAGAAAAGGACCGCCACAGCAACGCAAAATTCCTATGGCGGGCAACACGGAGTGCTGTGGCAGGCACGACGTAGAGCCCGCCACTGCTCATGGTCTAACAGTGGCGGGCGGACGCCCGCCATTGCTCATGGTCTAACAGTGGCGGGCGGACGCCCGCCACTGATGGTGTTCTAGCAGTGGCGGGAGGTCAATGGTGGGCGGCCCTGAGAGCCTTGCCCGCCACTGCTGGACATTTCCCACCCGCCACTGCTAGGCATTCCTGCAGTAGTGCATCATGGGAAAGCCCATAGATGATGTCAAGAAGATACTAGATGATATGCAAGAGAACCATGCCCAATGGCATGTTGAGAGAACCACCCCCAAGAAGGTGAATGTCATAGAAGAAAATAGCTCAGAGTTGACAACCAAGCTAGAGGAACTTATCCTTTTGATGAAAGGTAAAGAAGAGGTAAATGTCAATGCCATCACTAATGAAGATACTAGTGATGTTAATTTCATTGCTCGTAATAGCTATAATCCCAATTGGAAAAATAATGGATATGCTCCTAAACTTCCTTATCCAAATAATGGAGGAGCATCCAATAATTTTAATGGAGCTAATGGTAGCAATAGAAATACCCTTGAAGAAACTCTTAAAAGTTTTATTGCTAGCCAGACGGAGCAGAATGAAAATTTCAAGAATATCTTGAAGAATCATGATAACTTACTCGGTCAATTGACCGGTAAGGTTGTTGGACTAACGAATGATTTGCAGATACTTGAAGCCAGATCCAAGAATATGGAGGCACAAGTGGCAAAAATAGCAGAGAGCAAAACCTTGATTTTGGCCAAGTTTGCAGGTAAATCGGAGCCTAACCCGGTTGAAGAAGTTAAAATGGTGAGAAGCAACAAAGTGAAAGATGAGGTACTTGACACAAGCCATGTGCCAGAATACAATTACACCGTTGCAGACTTTGTCAAGATGATATCCATGAAGTATCCACTACCGGAGGTAACTAACGATGAGGCATATAATGTCTTTGTTGAGCAAGTTGCAGCGAAGGTACGTGAACTTGATGAGGAAAGAAAAACGTTATTCAGTAAGTTACCAGCTAAGCAAGAAGATACTTTCGAACATACTATAGAGATTGAGATAGGACTTAATAAGTTCAATGCTTTATGTGATCTAGGGGCAAGTGTTTCCACTATCCCCAAATCTGTTTATGATAGTCTCAATCTTGGTCCCTATGCTAATACTGAGATTATATTGAATATGACTAATTCTACTTTTACTCAGGCAGTAGGCATTAAGCATGGAGTTATAGTTCAAATAAATGACTGCCCTGTCATGATTGATTTTGTTATAGTAGATATGCCCGAAGATCCTATTGCTCCTACAATTCTCGGTAGTCCCTTTCTAAGGACTATCAAAGTTGTGATAAATGTGTTTGAAGGAAATGTTCATTTTGATTTACCATCTAAAGATCCTTTTATAAGGCATTTTCCCAAGAAAAAGAAATTAAAGACCTATGCAGGAGGTGGCATCATTTTGAATGCCAAAAGTTATGGTCTCGGTGTTCTAGCACCACCTTGATTACCATTACGGTCGAGCTATCCGACCGAAAACAAGCGCTTCGTGGGAGGCAACCCACGCGAATAAAGTAGACAAGTAAGATTTTATTTTTGTTTTAATAAAAGAGTGATTGAAGTTCCGTGTGAAGAAGTGAGTTTGGGAGAGTTGTTCTAATGAAGGCCTAGTCATGTGCAAGATTTTTATACCTGGAAATATGTCTATGTATTGTCTTGGAACTAACCCCGCAGAAAAGCAAAGGAAAAGAAAAGTCTTGCAAGAGACAGATCAAAAGACGACGTTCAAAGCGACCACGTGCGGTCGTATGAACGTTCGCATGACCTGCCGGAGGTTCCAGCGCAAAACATCAGAGACCGCAAGAGCAAAGACGGCATTTCAAATGGACGCGTGCGTCCATTCGAGCGGTCATTTAACTCTTTTGCAGAAAACGAAGAAAATCCCAGATCAAAAGACGGCGTTCCAAACGGGCGCATGCGCCCATCCGAGCGGTCGTTTCACACCATCGACCAGAAGAAGAAAAAGACAGAATGAATGACGGTGTTTTAAACGAGTGCTGGCGGTCGTATAAGCGGTCGTATGAAGAGAGCACAGACGCAGGTAAGTCATCAGGAAGAACGACGGCATTCCATGCGGGCGCGTGCGCCCGTATGGGCGGTCGTTTGGTATCCTGGCGGCCCCAATAAGGCCGAGGAAGGAGGTATTTGCCCCCCATCTCTCTCTCTCTCTCTCTCTCTCTCTCTTCTTCTTCTTCTTCTTCCTCCAAACCTCTCCAAACCCTAGCAAAACTTCGCCCGATCTCCCTACTCATTCGTTTTCAGTTCGAATCCTTCCGTGTGATTGATTTACGGTACGTTTCTCCTCCAATCCCCAATTTATTTTTCGCGAATCCATGTTCTACATGCCTAGCATTGCCATGTTTAGGATATGCACATTTTTTATTCAAACTTGAGTTTGGCATGGATTTGTTGATGTTTTTAGAGGAGTAAGATGATGTGAGTACCGTAGGATCATTATTGCCTCATTATATTGGACTTAAAATTTGTTTTATAGATGTTTACACGGAGGTCTTCTCGCGTACGCGGTGGTTCGAGTTGATCCACCGCACAACCGCAACAAGTCTTCACTCAGGGGATCGTCTTCACCGACCGCGGAGCAAGTAAGATGTTCCAAAAGTTCACAACAAGGAAGATCAAAGCAACCAAATGGGCTTGTGCGAATACTCTCGCCAAGCTAGGTATCACTCATGATTTCAATTTGCTTTGTCATAATGCCGGGTTGCATCATTTTGTCTATCAGGGATGTGAGACTTATGAACGATTGACGCTTGAGTTTCTTAGTACTCTCTCGCACAATGTTGGTTTAATGCCAAATGCATATGAGGAGGAGAGGATCACTTTCCGTCTCCTTGACCAAGATTTTAACATCACTTTTGCTGAGTGGTGTAACTACTTTGGCTTCCCCAACAATGATGATGATGTTAGATATGTTTATGATTTCATTGACCTGCACCCGAGGCAATCCTTTCTTCAGATGAGTCACCATGGCTCTAGGCATAGAGCCAGTTGCATTGAAAGTCCCGCTATATGTTATTTCTACTATGTTATCACTAACTCGTTGCTGGCACGAGGAGAAGTTTCTAAAGTGAATGTGGAGAACATGCTAGTTCTCGGGAAAGCAGCAAACCTGGACGTCGGTTATTCATCCAATCTAGGGGCAATACTTTTGCTACACCTCGCGCATCAAGCAAACCATGCACAAGGAGATATCGTGTGTGTGGAGGAGTGATCACCATGTTGGCCAATTGCCTTGGCCTCAACTACAATCATCTCCGCCCCATTGTTGGTAACACCCTTGTAAACATTCGTGTTCTCACTAGCGCTGGTATGGTAGTAGTTCGTAATGGCTGTCATTGTATCAAAATTCCTGGAGTAGTGTACTTGTTACCCACACCTATGCCTAACCGTTTCTCCATCGAGAATGGACAATTGCATTATGGTGCACAGGAAGGAGATGCAGCTTTTGGCCAAGAGGGGCCAGAACCTGAACAAGTAGATGAGGGAGAACTTGCCACCGACGAAGAGGAAGAGCAGCCACAACAAGACTACACCACCTACGCGGACCTCAACAACCTTCAGGGCTCTATCCAAGATATGAGCAACCTCGCATCATCCCTGAGAGGCACGGCCGCCTACATGAACATGAACTTCTCCAATTGGAGTCAGGAGTGGGCTCCTGACCAACCGCCACAATGATCTCGCCGGTTTGGGCTTGCAAGAGCCTAAGCTTGGGGGAGGCTATCACCACTTCTACATCAAGATGTGGTGGTATTTGAATAAATTGTAATGACGTTGTACTTAAGCTCGAGGAGCTTCAAAACACTCGTGTTGGTCTGTTCCAACACTATGCTTTTTATTTGATTTTTCTTTTTATCTTTTTTGCCTTTTTGTGATTTTTCGGTTGCAAGTTAGTTTTCAAAAACCCAAAAACCAAAAAATAGAATAAGCTTCGCTTTGCTCTTGTTCATTATTTAGCCCCTTGGAGTTTGTTTGCATTTTGATTTCAGAGGAGTTGATCTATGCCAGGACAACGAGGAATGCAAGAGTAAGGAAGAGAAGTGTGTAAATTCGCAACCGTGAAGGTATGTCCTACGACCCCCGTCTTTTGCACTTGAATACTTAAAGTAGATGTAGTAGTTTGATAACCCACAAGTATAGGGGATCACAACAGTCTTTGAGGGTAGTATTTCACCCAAATTTATTGATTCGACACAAGGGGAGCCAAAGAATATTAGTGAGTATTAGCAGTTGAGTTATCAATTCAACCACACCTGGAGAACTAAATATTTGCAGCAAAGTGTTTAGTAGCACAGTAGTATGATAGTTTTAGTAGCAGTAGTAATAGTAGCAATAGTAGCAGAGACAGTAACAGTAGCAGTTTTGTAGTGATTGTAACAGTAGCAGCAACGAAAGTAACTTAGCAAAGATCAATATGCGAAAAGCGTAGGCATTGGATCGGTGATGGAAAATTATGTTGGATGACATTCATCATGTAACAGTCGCAACCTAGAGCGATACACAGTAGCTCCAATTCATCAATGTAATGTAGGCATGTATTCCGTATGTAGTCATACATGCTTATAGTAAGAACTTGCATGACATCTTTTGTCCTACCCTCCCGTGGCAGCGGGGTCCATAAGGAAATCTAAGGGATATTAAGGCCTCCTTTTAATAGAGAACCGGAACAAAGCATTAGCACTTAGTGAATACATGAACTCCTCAAACTACGGTAATCACCGGAAAGAATCACAATTATTGTCACCTTGGGGTATGCGGATCATAACACGTAATAGGTGCATACAACTTGCAAGATAGGATCAAGAACACAAATATATTCATGAAAACATAAAGGGTTCAGATCTGAAATCATGGCACTCGGGCCCTAGTGACAAGCATTAAGCATAGCAAAGTCATAGCAACATCAATCTTAGAACATAGTGGATACTAGGGATCAAGCCCTAACAAAATTGACTCGATTACATGATAAATCTCATCCAACCCATCACTGTCCAGCAAGCCTACGAAGAAATTACTCACACACGGTGGTGAGCATCATGAAATTGGTGATGGAGGATGGTTGATGATGACGCTGGTGTCGAATCCCCCTCTCCGGAGCCCCGAACGGACTCCAGATCAGCCCTCCCGATGAAGAATAGGAGGTGGCGGCAGCTTCATATCGTAAAACGCGATGATTCTTTCTCTCTGATTTTTTTCTGGATGAATAGGTACTTATAGCATTGGAGTTAGGGTTGCCGGAGCTGCCAGGGGCCCACAAGCCTGCCAGGCGCGCCCTGGGGGGGTGGGGGGGGGTGGGCGCGCCCCCTGGGCTTGTTGCGCCTGGGTGGCCCCCCTCTGGTAATTCTCTTCGCCAGTATTTTCTATATATTCTGAAAATACTCTCCGTAAATTTTCAGGTCCATCCGAGAACTTTTATTTCTGCACAAAAATAACACCATGGCAATTCTGTTGAAAACAGCGTCAGTCCGGGTTAGTTCCATTCAAATCATGCAAATTAGAGTCCAAAACAAGAGCAAAAGTGTTTGGAAAAGTAGATACGTTTGGGACGTATCAACTCCCCCAAGCTTAACTCATTGCTTGTCCTCAAGCAATTCAGTTGACAAACTGAAAGTGACAAAGAAAAACCTTTACGAACTCTTTTGTTCTTGTTGTCTGTATATATACTTAACTGGCATCCAAGTTTTCAGCAAAGATTATGAACTAACCATATGAATGATAACACTTAGGTCTCACATTTACTCATATCAATAACATAACCAACTAGCGAGCAATAATAAGATATCTCAGATGCCAACAATTTGTCAAAACAATCATGATATAATATGATAACATGGTATCTCGCTAGCCCTTTCTGAGACAGCAAAACATAAATGCAGAGCACCTCTAAAGTTCAAGTAACGACTAGATATTGTAATTCATGGTAGAAGAGATCCAGTCATGTCACACCCAACATTAACTATACTCAATGCATAAAAATGACAATAGTGCTCTCCAACTGGTGCTCAAATGAGAGGGTGATGACTCAACAATAAAAGTAAAATAACATAAAAGTAAATAGATAGGCCCTTCGCAGAGGGAAGCATGGATTTGCAGCGGTGCCAGAGCTCGAAGCTTAAAACAGAGGTGAAAATAATTTTGAGAGGTATGCTTTTCCTATCAACGTCACGACCGAGAATTTTCAATATCTTCCATGCTAAACACATTATAGCTGGTTCACAAGCGGAAATGTAAAGTTTACTCCCCCTCCACCATACCAACACAAGCCATGGCTAGCCGAATTCACGGGTTCCCTCCAAACGATCAAATTTCTAGGGGAGTTTGTTTTATTATATAATTTGGCATTTTGATTATAGGACTGGGCATCCCAATTACCAGCCCCTCTCGTGCAATGACAAGTGAATAAACACTCATTTGAGAATAACCTGCTTAGCATGGAAGATATTGACCACCCCCTGTCGGTCCATGAGCGGTACGGGCACACAAAACATATGTTTATTTGAATGATTAGATGTGGCACATGCAAATTTACTTGGAACGGCAGAGTAATACCGCATATAGGTAGATATAGTGGACTCATCTGGAACAACTTTGGTTTAAGGATTTTGGAGACCCCCCCGTTCGCTCGCTCGCCCCCCCGCGGGCGATGGGCGAATCCCCGCTCCCTCCTCTCCTCCAGTCCCCTCCCCGCCGCTCTCCCCCCCACCGCCGCCGGCGTGGTCCGCCGGGCCCTGCCCGCGCGGCGCTGGCGGCGGCGGTGCTCCTCGGCTTGCGACAGTGCGGCTCGGCGGCGGGGTCCTGCGGGCCGCGGGCACTCCTGATGCGATGGCGCGGTCGTTGACCGCGGCGCGCGTGGTGGTGCGGCTGGCCGGCGGCGTCCGCTCCGACCAGATCAAGGCCCTTTTGGGCCCCATCTGGGTTGGGACTGGCCGACGGTCCGGCGCGCGGCGGCGTGGCTCCCTGGTGGAGGTGGCGTGGCATTGGGGGTTGCGGGTGGTGGCGGCTTCGTCGGCCAATGTGCTGCAGCGTGGCGGCAAGGGTTGTCCGGACCCTTTGGGGCCCGGCCGGGCCCGTTCGGGCTTAGTAGGCCCCTGTCGTCACGTCCGGTCGGCTACGCGGCGGCGGTGGTGGTTGTCCCCTCCCGTCGGCTGAGTTGTGGATACCCTCGAGCCTTTTGGCTCCTCGTCCCTCCTTCGGGTCTCGTGTCGGTGGCCTCAGGGAGACGGCGACGTTGGTCCGGTGACCGTGGTGGCACATGCTGGTGGGCGGCAGGTTTGGTGGTGCACTTCAGATCGTCCGGGGTGGTGGTGGTTGTTTGGGTTGGGAGAAATCCTTGGCGGCTCGTCCGACATCGACGCGGTGACGCATGCGGGCGCCGCCGGACGTTCCTGAAGGGCATTGGATATACCCCTTCCCCACTGCCCTCGGCGTACCGGGGGAAACCCTAGGACTTGTCTGGGCAGCAGCGGCGTCGTCGTTGCATTCCTTCTTGAAGGTGTTGCTTGGTACGCGACGTTTCAGAGTGCTAGGAGCGCGGTGGTACTTCTCCGGAGGGTGCAGCGGTTGCCGGCCATCTTCGTTTCGTTGATCTGCCGTTGTCGGCATTTGTTTCTCTTTCTTTTTCTCTCTTTTTTCCTTTGGGCTTGTTTGTGCTGCGGCCCCAGCGAGCTGGTTGTATTGGATGGTTGCTTTATAATATAAAGGGGGGGGAAACCCTTTATCGTCTAAGGATTTTGGATGCACAAGCAGTATTCCCGCTTAGTACAGGCGAAGGCTAGCAAATAGATTGAGAAGCGACCAGCTAGAGCGCGAAAACGGTCATAGACATGCATTGCGAATAATTAACATTGAATACGAGCATGAGTAGGATACAAACACCATGAACATAAATACTGTGGAGGCTATGTTGGTTTTGATTCAACTACATGTGTGAACATGTGCCAAGTCAAGCCACTTGAATTGTTCAGAGGAGGATACCATACTAACATACTACATCACAACCATTTTAATGCATGTTGACACTCAAGATAAATCATTATCCACTCCTAGCTATTTAAGCATGGCATGAGCAACTATGATCTCTAATTGTCATCACAAACATGTTTACTCATAATAATGTTGAATCATGGATACTGAGTTAAACATATTTACAAAAACAAAAACAAGAAGAGTTCATACCAGCTTTTCTTCACCGCAATCACTTCATCAAATATCGTCATTATTGCCTTTCACTTGCACGACCGAATGATGTGATAATAATAATAGTGCAAGTGTGCCGTGGACTAAGCTGGAATCTGCAAACATTTTTTCAAAGGAGAAGACAAGGTAATGGTGGCTCTTTGTTAGATCAACAATAAAGCATATGAGAGCCACTCAACATTTTCATCATGGTCTTCTCCTTACTACGACCCAACAAAAAGAAAAGAAATTCAGAGAAACACACTAAAATATTTTTGGAGCTTTTAGTTTTTCTGAAGAAAGCAAATTAACGAAGGAAAAATGAAAAACGAGAAAAACTGTTTACACGGGAAAGCTCCCAGCAAGTAAAAGAAGAAACGAGAAATCTTTTTGGGTTTTCTTTTAATACTATGAATTAACTAAACAAGAAAGAAACTACAACTATTTTTTTTTGGATTTTGAAAGTTTTTCAAACACACAAGAAGAAAGCAAAAATAAAACTAACATGGATATACAATGAAAAAGGATGAACACCGACAACTGGAATGAATGTGTGGTACATGAATGTAATGTCGGTGAGAAATACGTACTCCCCCAAGGTTAGGCTTTTGGCCTAAGTTGGTCTATGGCCACTCCTGGCCAGGATAATACCTGTGGTGGTAGTTCGGGTTGTACTGAAGTGCAGCTGCCACAGCTTGGCGTGCTGCCTCGTTAAGCCGAGCGGTCTCTACCGCCCTCTTGTACTCCTCAGCCTCCTCCTCAAGTATAAAGTATCTTTGTTTTTCCTAGAAGTTAAAGAAGGCAGGAGCAGGCAAGGTAATATGGATAACACGACGCTTGTTAAAGATTATCCTGTAACGAAGAGGCGGGTCACTCCTTTCATGGAACTGATGTCGTTCCATGGCCTCATAGTCTAAATAACTGGGCAGCAATAAAGTGTCATTTTCTTGTATGGGTACATTAAGATGAGCAGCTAAGCGAGTGGCATAAATTCCACCAAAAAGATCACCAACTAAGGCATTATTGTGCAAGCGACGTGCAATGATGGCACCCATGTTAAACCTCCTATCTCTTAATACTGCACTCTTAAGAATGCTCAAATCAGGGGCGCATAAATGACTAGGGTCCTATTTACCGTTGATACATCTTCCTATGAATAGAGCAAAATAATGTATAGCAGGAAAGTGAATGCTCCCCACAGCAGCTTGCGTTATGGTTCTAGTTTCACCCTTAGTAACATTCGTTAGAAATTCATTGCAATCAGCTTTACGTGGCTCAGTGCATGTCCCCCAAAATGGAATTCTACAAGCACCACTAAATTCTTCAACGGACATGCGAAATGGCTTCTCATATAAATTAAAGATGACATCATGAGAGGTGCGGTGGGATACATACTCAAATTTCCGTACGAAGGGATTAGTAAGGTCATGGTACTAAGGGCACTTATCTGTCAAGAAATTCATGAGCTCGGCATTGCGTACATACATATCAAACTCTTCCTTGATGCCGGCTGGAATCATGAAGGAATCAGACGGCCACTCGCATGGTTGCACCGTAGCCTCCCATGGCGGTTCGAGGTCCGGCTCGCATATCGCGGGCCTTGGAGCACTCTTGCTCGAGGAACCCCCATAGAATATCTTCCTAAGCATTTTTCCTCTGAAAATTTCTGAAATTTTTAGTGACTCAAAATAAAAGTGAATGAAACTCAACAAAATTGATAGCAACTACTCCCACATGTATCTAGAGGCTATATCATGCATGAAAACTACTTTGGACCATACAAATTCAACATGCAAGCTCGTAAACATGGTCACCACAGCAGCAAAAATTTGCAAAGTATAAAGCACTAGAACAAAAACTAATTGGAGCATTGGAGGAGTCACATACCAAGGAGTAATTCCTCAAAACAGTTTCGGAAACGGAGTTCCAAGCAAGGAGATCAAAAATCTCACAAAAAATGTGCAAGAACACGGGCTTGGGAGAAAGTTTGATTTTTTTTTCTAGAGGAAGAAGAAGGGTGTGGGTGGCTGGGGTAAGTGAGTGGGTCCCTATGGGACCCACAAGCCTGCTGGGCACGACCTGGGGGGTGGCCGCGCCCTGTGAGCTTGTGGCTCACAGGTGCACCTCCCTGAGGTGTGTTCAGTGCCAAAAATTCTTAAATATTCAGGAAAAAATCATACTGAATTTTCAGGGCATTCCGAGAACTTTTATTTTGGCCATTTTTTATTGCACGAAAAATTCAGAAAACAGGATAATCATGGCATTTTATTTTACTCAACTACAAATAACAGAGAACAAACTATGATTACAGAAGGTTGTGCTTACTAAATTCATCGACCACATGCCCCTAAAAAAGAATCCATTAATAAGGTTGATCAAGTCTTATTAACAAACTATTTTCGAGTAACATGAAACCGAAGAATTTTCGTATAACACTAAGTTACCTCAATGGGGATGTGCATCTCCCCAACAATAAGAATTTCATATTTCTTTTTGACAGTAGGAATAGGAAATTTAAATCCTCCAATAGTGATTGTCGAAACCTTTTCAATACAATTGATACCATTCACCGAACTTTGTTTCTTCGGAAAATAAACCATATGCTCATTACCATTGACATGAAAAATAACTTTGCTTTTGTTGCAATCAATAACAGCCCCTGCAGTATTCAAAAAGGGTCTTCCAAGGATAATCGACATGTTGTCGTCCTCGGGCATATCAAGTATAACAAAGTCTGTTAAGATAGTAACATTTGCAACAACAACGGGCGCATCCTCGCAAATTCCAATACGTATAGCAGTTGACTTATCAGCCATAGATATTCTAGTAGGTGTGACTTTATTCAAATCAAGTCTTCTATATACAGAGAAAGGCATAACACTAACACCGGCTCCTAAATCACATAAAGCAGTTTTAACATAACTTCTTTTAATGGAGCATGGTATAGTAGGTATTCCAGGATCTCCTAGTTTCTTAGGTACTCCACCCTTAAAAGAATAATTTGCAAGCATGGTGAAAATTTCAGCTTCGGGTATCTTTATTTTATTAGGTACAATATCTTTCATGTATTTATCATAGGGAGACATTTTCAACATATCAATCAAGCAAGTGCGCAAAAAGACAGGTCTAAGCATTTCGACAAAGCGCTCAAAGTCTTCCTCATCTTTATTCTTAGAAGGTTTAGTGGGAAAAGGCATAGGTTTTTTAACCCATGGTTCTCTTTCTTTTCCATGTTTTCTAGCAAAGAAATCTCTTTTATCATATCTTTTATTCTTAGGAGGTGGGTTATCAAGATCAGCAGCAGGTTCTATTTCTACATCATTATCTGGTTGAGCATCAACATGAGCATCATCATTATCATTATCGTTATCATTATCACTAGGTGAACGTTCATTACCAGATTGTGTCTCAGCATCAGAAATAGAAACATCATTAGGATCCTCAGAAGGTTTTTCTATCACAGGTTCACTAGAAGCAGGCAAAATTTTATCATTCTTCTTTTTCTTTTTCTTCTTAGATGAACTAGATGCATCAGTATTAATTCTTTGAGAATCTTGCTCAATTCTTTTAGGATGACCTTCAGGATATAGAGGATCCTGAGTCATTCTACCTCCTCTAGTAACAACTCTAATAACATGATCATTCATATTATTATTCATCTCATCAAGAAAATCATTTTGAGACTTAGCAATTTGTTCTAACTGAGTGTGAACCATAGAAGCATGTTTACTTAAGCCTTTAACATCATTAGTAGTTCTAAACATCAAACTCAAGTGATCTATCATGAAGGCATTTCTTTTTAGTTGATTGCTAACATATAAATTGAAGTGTTCTTGTTTCACAATGAACTTGTCAAATTCATCCAAGCATTGGGTAGCAGATTTATTATAAGGAATACGACCTTCATCGAATCTAGTAAGAGAATTTACCTCCACTACCTGTGTCGGGATGTCGAGCCCATGTATTTCTTCAATAGGTGGTAAATTCTTAACATCTTCAGCTTTAATACCCTTTTCTTTCATAGATTTCTTATCTTCTTGCATATCTTCTGGACTGAGGAATAGAATACCTCTCTTCTTCGGAGTTGGCTTAGGTGGTGGTTCAGGAAGTGTCCAATCATCAGCATTTCTCAACATATTATTTAATAGTTCTTCAGCCTGTCCAACAGTTCGTTCCCTGAAAACAGAACCAACACAACTATCTAGGTAGTCCCTAGAAGCATCGGTTAGTCCATTATAAAAGATATCAATGTCGGGCCCATGGAACCCAGGGTATCCCGGCCCGTCTGCCTTTGGCCCAGGGCGCAACACCTGCCGGAGGACCAACAGGCGGCCACCAGCGGGCATCTCAAGCAAGACTCCTCGCGAGGTTCGAGCCTCCCGAGGACCCCTCCTCAGGGAGCGGGCAAGCAGGACTCAGCCACGTCAACGAGAGCCTCGCGAGGCCCTCTCGCGAGGAGGCCTCCTGAGGCACCCTCCCGAGGGCGCGCAAGACAAGTGTTGTTCGGCTCGGTCGCACAGTCTCATACCCATCACGTGGGTGATGCACACGACGAGAAATGGCGACAGAGGCCGCGCCAACAGGCGTGGATGGAGAGGATTTCCCGTTTTGTGCTAAGGGAGCAAGGCCAGCAATCCATTTCCAAAAGCAACCCCCAAAGGTTGCCCGATCGGTGAAAGAAAACCAAGACGGCGGGCGCGCAGGGCGGAGGTCATCCCCGAGCCCACTGGCACGTTATGGACGGTCGCTTTGCAGATGAAGACCACCTTTCGTCAGGATAGACTGCACTCCTGTCCCCCTTCAAACTTGCCGTTGTGTGGCAACCCTTCCCGCCAATGTTTTCGGGGGAAGAGGACCAAGGCAGGTATAAAAGGAGGGCAGGGTGCCGCCGTAGAGAGAGGCTTCTTCCACCTCGGAACCTTGTACTCTCGCGCCAGAGCAATCCCAACCAAGCAGGAGTAGGGTTTTACACCGCAAGGTGGCCTGAACCGGGGTAAACCGCTGAGTCCGTGACCCGCTCCCGCTAGCGCGCTCTCGCTGTAGCTTCGCCGTCGTTTAGCCATGGTAGGGGACGCGGAGGTAGGAACGAGTTCACCCCAGTGTTCGAACCTTTGGGTCCCCGGAGCCCGGCATCCGACATTTTGGCGCGCCAGGTAAGGGTGCGCTACTGTTCTTCCTCTCCGTCCTCCGCTCCACCAGCCTCATGGCCGACGCCCGTCGCGAGCGTGCTGAGCGCAGGGCGGGCCGCGTGGCTCAGACGGAGCCGGTGTGTCCGCGGCAACCGCCGCCGCCCTGTCGAGGCCGCTGCCGCCACCGACCCTGCCGCCCGGGAACAACAGGACTCCTCCCTGCACCCCTCCGTGCGGGCAGAGGGCCACACCACCATGGCCTCCTCCTCCCTTGCCCGCTGTGGGCCGCCGAACGTGCAAGCCGCGCTGCTCATGGCGCACGAGCTGCTCCGCTACCATCTAGCTAACGCCGGCTACGACGCCTGGGTTGGTCGCATCACCGAGCTCATCAACGCCGCCGGGGACGCTCCGGCGCCTTACCACTCGCTCCGCCCTCCGGCGTCTCATGCTGGGGACGTAGCGCATGGCGCTCCCCCGCCACCTCCTCTACGCAACGAGCTCGCCGGGCCCCAGCGCAACGTTCGGGCACGTGAACCGTCCCGCGGTGCTTCCTCGCCGGTCCGAGATGAGGCCAACTGCCAGATCATCCGCCGCGCGCCGTCTGATGCGCGTGTGATCCTGGAGCAGCAGCGCCGGCGCCAAGACTGGGCCGTATAGGAGGACGCGGCGGCTGGGCGCCAGAATCGCGCCGCCCTCGCCAGCGGTGTCCCCTCGAGCGGCGTGGGCTGTCGTGCCTTCACTCGCGAGCTGCGTCGGGTGGTATGGCCTGCGAAGTTCAAGCCGGAACTGCCTCCATGCTATGACGGAACCCCCAACCCCGTAGAGTTCCTTCAGCTCTATGCACTGAGTGTCGAGGCGGCAAACGGTGACGACAAGGTCATGGCGAACTGGTTCCCCATGGCCCTCAAGGACGGCCCGCGCTCCTGGCTCATGAATCTCCCTGAGGCGTTGATCTCGTCGTGGGCCAAGCTCTGCAGCCAGGTTGTCGCAAACTTCAAGGGCACGCACAACCGCTCCCTCACCATCAACGACCTGCAGCATGTGCGGTAACGTCCAGACGAGACCCTCCGCAAGTACAACCAGCACTTCAGCCAGGTGCGCAACAGGATTCCGCGTGCCTCCGATGCGGCTGTCATCTCTGCGTTCTCCACCGGCGTCAGAAATGTCAAGATGCGCGAGAAGCTCGCCATCAACGACGAGCTGGACTCGGTGCTTGAGCTGTTCGACCTCGCCGACAAGTGCGCCAAGGCTGAAGAAGGTCGCCTCTTCGTCCACAACGACCCCGATGCGGCGCCCGACGCTACCAAGGCCAAGAGCAAGGACATCAAGCGCAAGGGCCTGATACGTCTCCAACGTATCTATAATTTATGAAGTATTCATGCCATGTTTTTTATAGTTTTGTATGATTTTGGTGCACTTTTATATGGATTTTATATGATTTTCATAGAGTAACATATTGACCTAGTGCCCAGTGCCAGTTGATGTTTTCTGCTTGTTTTTGGTTTTCCAGAAAATCCATATCAAATGAAGTCCAAATGCAGCGAAACTTTTTGATGATTTTTTCTGGAAGGAAACAGACCCAGGAAGCTTCGGGGGAGCAGTAGAAGACCCACAGGGGCCCCACAAGCCACCTGGGCGCGCCACCCCCCAGGCCTGCCCTAGTGCCTCGTGGGCCCCCCGTGGCACCTCTTCGCGTGATTCCAACGCCAAAAATTCTTATAAATACCAAAACCCCCAGAACTAACACTAGAACTTCGACTCTGCCGCCACAAGCCTCTGTACCAAGGAGATACCATCTAGAGCCCTTTCCCAGCACCCTGCCGGAGGGGGGAATCATCACCGGAGGCCATCTTCATCATCCCGGCAGTCTCCATGACAAGGAGGGAGTAGTTCACCATCGGGGCTGAGGGTATGTACCAGTAGCTATGTGTTTGATCTCTCTCTCTCTCGTGTTCTTGATTTGGCATGATCTTGATGTACCGCGAGCTTTGTTAATATAGTTGGATCATATGGTGTTTTTCCCCACTCTATCTCGTTGTGATGAATTGAGTTTTTACCTTTGAGGTTTCACTATTATCGGATTGAATACCTTTATGGATTTGAGAACACTTGATGTATGTCTTGCATATGAATACCCGTGGTGACTATGGGGTATTCTATTGAGTCACTTGATGTATGTTTTGGTGATCAACTCGCGGATTCCCGTGACCTTGGGGTGATCTAGGCATAGGGGTTGGTTGCACGTTTTCATTATCTTTTCTCCAATAAGAAACTTTGGGGTGCTCTTTGAAGTTCTTTGTGTGGATTGAATATTATGAATCTGAAGTTGTTTGATGCATATCGAATAATCAACTCACGGATACTTGTGGTGACATTGGAGTATCTAGGTGACATTAGAGTTGGTTGATGCGTATCATATGGTGTTATTTTAGTACGAACTCTAGGGCTGTTTGTGACACTTATAATGATGGCTCAATAGATTGATCGGAAAGGATAAATTTGAGGTGGTTTCGTACCCTACAACAATTTCTATCTTATGTTCTCCGCTAATAGGAACTTTGGAGTGATTCTTTGTCGCACATTGAGGGATTGTTATATGATCCAATTATGTTAGCATTGTTGAGAGATTGCACGAGTGAAAGTATGAACCCTAGGCCTTGTTTTCAAGCATTGCAATACCGTTTGTGCTCACTTTTGTTACTTGCTACCTTGCTGTTTTTTTATTTTCTGATTACAAAAACCTATATCTACTATCCATACTACACTTGTATCACCATCTCTTCGCCGAACTAGTGCACATGTACAATTTGCCATTGTATTGGGTGTGTTGGGGACACAAGAGATTTTTTGTATTTGATTGCAGGGTTGTTTGAGAGAGACCATCTTCATCCTATGCCTCCCACAGATTGATAAACCTTAGGTCATCCACTTGAGGGAAAATTGCTACTGTCCTACAAAACTCTACGCTTGGAGGCCCAACACGAGTCTACAAGAATAAGTTGTGTAGTAGACATCAAGCTCTTTTCTGGCGCCGTTGCCGGGGAGGTGAGTGTTTGAAGGTATATCTTTAGATCTTGCAATTGAATCTTTTAGTTTCTTGTTTTATCACTAGTTTGGCTTATAAAAGAAAACAAAAAAATGGAATTGAGGTTGCCTCACATCCTTCGTCTTTATCATGTCTTTCGTGAAAATGATGGATCGGAAAATTGTGCTCAATTGATAGAAGAAGAATTCAATAAAATGTTTGGCATAAAATCTTTGAATGATGAGCATGATTGCAATGAAATTAGTATGAATTCTTTGAATATCCATGATGCTAATGATATGCAAAGCCATAAGCTTGGGGATGCTATGTTTTATGAAGATGATATTTTTACTCCCCCAAGTTTTGATGAGAAAATTTGGTATGATGATTGCATGCCTCCTATTTATGATAACAATATTGATAAAAGTGGATTTGGAGAGGTCACAACTTTATTTAATGATGGTTCCACTATTTCGGAAGAGGTTTCAATTGATTATGATAACAAAGTTGCTATCAATGATGATTATTGTGATGACATGTATGCTATAAAGAATAATGATAACCATGAAACTTGTCATCATGATTTTAATGCTCAAATTTATTTTGCCAATCAAGTATCTCATGATAGTTATTTTTTTGAGTTTGCTCCCACTACTATTGATGAGAATAAATTTGCTTATGTGGAGAGTAATAAAATTTCTATGCTTATGAATCATGAAAAGAATGCTTTATGTGATAGCTATATTGTAGAATTCATTCATGATGCTACTGAAAATTATTATGAGAGAGGATCATATGCTTGTAGGTGTTCCAATAATATCAAGTTTCCTCTATGTGTTGAAAGTTTTGAAGTTATGCTTGTTTTGCCTTCCTATGCTCGTTGATTCATGCTCCCATAAATTGTTTTCTCACAAAATCCCTATGCATAGGAAGTGGGTTAGGCTTAAATGTGCTTGTCATATGATTCATGATGCTCTCTTTGTGTTTCAATTCTTTACTTTTATGCGAGCATCATTGAAATCATCATGCCTAGCTAAAAAGGCATTTAAGAAAAGCTTGTTGGGAGACAACCCAACATTTACCCCTACTGTTTTTGTGTGTTCCCATGATTAATCTACTGTAGTAATCATGTTTTATATGTTTTCTTTCGATAATGTGCCAAGTAAAGCCTTTGGGGTAGTGTGGATGCTTGTTGATTTGATTCTGTGCAAAAACAGAAACTTTTGCGTCCAGTGCTGGAATTTCTATTCTGTAACGGAGCGTGAGAAAATTCTGAAATTTTTACACAGTATTGGGTTACAAATTGTTTACATTGTGTTAATTTTTCAGAATTTTTGGAGGTACATAAGTATGCTTTTTAAATCGCTCACTACATGCTGTTCTGTTTTTGACAGATTCTGTTTTCGGTGCATAGTTTGCTTGTTTTAGTGTTTCCATAGCTTATATTGAGCAATATAAATTGTGAAAATGATAGAATACATTAGGAATTATGTGAGAACAATTATGAATCTTGTCTTGACAGTACCTAAGTGGATGATTTATTTTTATGATACTAACCTATTTCACAAGTTCCGTTAAGTTTTGTGTGATTGAAGTTTTCAAGTTTTGGGTGAGATATCGATATGAGGAGAATAAGGAGTGGCAAGACCCTAAGCTTGGGCATGCCCAAGGCACCCCAAGGTAATACTCAAGGAAGACTCAAGCGTCTAAGCTTGGGGATTGTGACGCCCCCGACTTAATCGTGCACTAAACATACACGCAAGTGTACACGATCAAGCCTAAGGACTCACTTGAAGATATCACAACACAACTATAAACACAAAATAAAATAATTCAAGCTTTATATTACAAGCCAGGGGCCTCGAGGGCTCGAATACATAAGCTCGATGTCACACAAGCATCAGCGGAAGCATCAGGTATCCGAGTACAGACACAAAGTTAACAGATAGGCCTTTAGAAGGCGGGGCAAAATAAAAACACTGGATCGAAAGGCGCAGGCCTCCTGCCTGGGTGCCTCCTATCTACTCCTGGTCGTTGGAGGGCTCCTCGTAGTAGTAGTATCCGGAGGGGTAGTAGTGGTAGTAGTCGTCGTCGGCTGCTGGGGCAGCTGGCTCCGGGGCTCCGTCATCTGATGTATCATCAAGCGGGTATGGGGAAAAGAATAGCAGAGCAACCGTGAGTACTCATCCAAAGTACTCGCAAGACTGACATCAGAACTATGCTAAATATGCATTGGAATCAAATGAAAGGGCTGTATCTATGGACTATATAGCAGAAATGCCAGAATAGAGAGAAAGGCCTAGCCTATCGAAGACTAGCATCTTCAAGCAATCTTGCAGCATCAGAAGAGAGTAGATAATAGTAGCATACATGTGGATATACAACAGCAATGCCCTGAGATCCTTTCTCGACTCCCTGCGAGAAAGCGGTCCCGAGAGCATTATTAACAGTTTAATATGAATCATCATCAATTTGTAGTTGTCATAGATCCGGATACAACTCTGAGCGTCCTGTTACCGTGGACACGGCTATTCGAATAGATAACTTCCCTGCAGGGGTGCACTACTATTACCCAACACCCTCGATTACCTCTGGCCGGACACACTTGCTGGGTAATACCCGGCCTCGGGTGATCGACACGACGCAGTCCTACCTAGGCTCAGCAGAGAGGTCAACACGTCGGTCTAAATCCTAAGTGCGAAGGGGTCTTGGGCCCATCACCCTTTGCACTCCTGCACGTTGCGTGGCTGGACGGGGAGCAGGCGCGACACTGAATACACCAGTGACGTAACCAGCCCAACCCCGATGATCAGCCCGCATGTCTGAGCTGTGACGTCTGAAGAGCTTTCGGCTGATACATACGACGTAGAGGGCCCCATTAAACCATTATCCCACGTGGTGGTAGTGCGTATAGGGCACGACGACCCACTCAGATCAAATACCCAGTTCCGTTAGGCGTATTTAGTAACTCGCAGAGACGATCAGACTACCTGTCGCTCCGACTTGGTAACACACGGAACACGAACAGGGTGGTCTCCACCTGCCCTGTCGTTCCGCCACAGTATCACTCGCGGGTGCCTTCCTGGCAAGCCCGACTTCACATTTCCCTGCGGGTACCCCTCGGGGTCGACCCGCCTGTAATAAAGGTCAAAGTAACAGTGTGTCCAAGTATCGAGAAGGAATCCGAGGAATCACCCTCGATGGATTCCCTCTCGAGGTGTTGCATGACGGAAGCTTTATCGGAAGTGATGAAAGAGGAATCACCCACGGTAACCCACATCCGTATAGCTATTCTACAGAGGCATCATCGAAAGTGAGATAAGAGGTATCACCCTCGGCACTCGATGCCAGCTCTGCAGAGACGAACAACTTAGGGGGTGTGCGGTGATGTGCTGTTCTTAGCCCATTCGATCACATCGATCAGGGCACAGTACTAAAGCGGAGCAACTACAACAAGGAAGAGGGGCCACAGATGGTTTACCATCCAACCTATACTAAGCATCTCGGATAATAGGCAGGTACCAATAACAGTTACAAGGACAGGCTATGCATCAGAATAGGATAAAACAATAACAGCAGCAAAATCTAATGCAAACAGGAGGGAGAAGGAATAGGTGATATAGGCATGCGTCAAGGGGGTTTGCTTGCCTGGAAGCTCTGCTGAGAAGGGCGGGTCGTCGGGGATGTAGTCGGTCTCCTGGGCAGCGTCGGTCTCGGAGTCTACCGGAGAGAAGAGGGGGGAAGAAACAATAAATATAAAGCAAACAAATGCAATCACAGATGCACGACATGACAACACGCAGTGCTAGGGGTGATCTATCGCAGTACTACACATTACCGGCGAAGGGGAAAAACATCCGGGAATGTTTTCCCAGCGTTTGGCATTTCGGACAGATGAAACAGAGGGGGACGGTTCCATGTTTGCTATGATAGCGGCATGTGACAGATGAACGGAGTGCATATTCGGAATCGTCATATTTTTCTGCTCGTTTTACGTATATAAATTATTTTAATCCGAGTTACGGTTTATTTTATATGATTTTCTAAAGTTTTTATTAATTTCTGGAATTATTTAAATTAACATTATCCGAAACAGTAAATGCTGACATCAGCATGACATCACTATGACGTCAGCAGTAAACAGGACCATTGACAAGTCAACCGGACAGGTGGGTCCCGCCTGTCAGCGGCTGATTAGATTAATTAGGGTTTAATTAGACTAATTACAGATTAATTAAGTTAATTAAATAATTAGTTTAATTAAACATGATTAATTAAGTTAATTAATTAATTAGTTAGTATTTATTTATTTTAATTCTCTAATTTTACTTATTTATTTTATTTTATTTACTTTTAATTTCTTTATTTCTATTTCATTTTTCTTTTTCTTTTTACGTTTAAACGGGGCGGGGCCCCACTGGTCAGTGGGCAGGCGGACATGTCCGGGCCGTGCCCATTCGGGCGCCGGACACGTCCGGCGACGAAAGCGCGCGCGGGCACACAGGGAGCCGGACACGTCCGCGCGACACAGCGCGCACGCGCGTGCAGGCCGCGGGCGGGCGAGCGCCGGCGGGCGGAGAGGCGAGGCCAGGCGCGGGCGAGGGCGCGAGGCGGCAGCGCGGAGGGGCGCGCGCAGGCCAGCGAGCGGAGGAGGGCCGCGGTCGCGGTGGTGGCCATGGGGCGGCAGCGGCAGCAGCAGTCGCAGCAGCCGGGCAGCAGCACTGCCGTGGCCAGAGCGGCAGCAGCGCGGGAGCCGAGGGGCGATGGGGCGGGACGCGGTGCGGGCGGCATCGGCGGGACGGCGGAGCGCGGCGCAGGTAGCGGCGACGACCGAGAAAAGGGGAAGACGGGGAGGGGCTCACGGGCGGCGTCGAGGCACGGGGGCGGCGAGACTCGAGGAGGCGGCTCGGGGAGGAGACGGAGAGGCGACAAGCGAGGGCGAGGTGGCGACGACGGCGACGGGCGGCGACGGGGAGGCGGCGCCGACAGGGACGAGGGGACGAGGGGGAGAGTGCGGGGGGGGGGGGGAGGAAGGTTAGGGTTTCGGTGGCTGTGGCCTAAATAGGCTAGGGGGCAGTGGGTGGGCCGGCCTGGCTGGGCCGAGGCCCAGTCGGGCCAGGGGGTTTTTCCTTTTTATTTTATTTTTCTGTTTTCTCTTTTGTTTTTATTTTAGTTTCTGTTTAGTCAAATGTTTAGCCCTAAATGTAGTTTTGTAAAATAGGAGACCTAGCCCAAAATTAACAGTGCAATTTTATCTACCACCAGAAATTGGTTTGGAGTTAAAAGAATTTCATTTGAATTTTATTTAAATAAAAAGGCATTAATTATTGCTGTACTGGATCTGTTTTAGGATGTTAGGGTAATTTAACTAATTCAATAAATGTCGGTTGTATTTTTATAATTGCCTCTGGATTATTTGCTACATAATGAACATTTTAGTTTTCACTTTTGAACAACTTTTATTTTTACTTTATATTCGAATTGAAATTTGAGATGAGATATGATGCAATGGTGATCAAGCACTGTTAAGCAGGGTGACCTGGCATTGTCAAGAGGTGATCACTGTAGCTATTACATGGGGATGTGACAATTCTCCCCCACTACAAGAAATCTCGTCCCGAGATTTAAGAGGTGGAGTAAGGGGTATTTTCGGGATCCAGGATATATAGGAGAGTCAGGTTTCGATCCTGTGGAACGGTGGGTAGTGTCGATTAAGAGTAGGAAGGCGGTGACATCTTGCGCAGTCATGAAAAAAAGACGTGTCCGAGAAAAGTCTGTTAGCTATGTCGGCAACAACGTCGGTACCAAGGGCGGGAACGACGAGAACCATTCTCCTGCTCGTTAAAACAAGGCAGACCAATAGGCAAGGTTCTTGTCCATCGATGATTACCGGAATGTCATCAACAATAGTGACAATGTTTTATTTGGGGGTGTTGACTTAAGCAGGGAATTATCACTGCTTAGATCATATAGACCATAAGAAAGGTTAAACAAACCAATGGAAAGGAAAATGTGTTTACACACAAGATTTAGGAGTATATCCTTTCCCAAGGACAAGTAGAGCATGATATACATGACAGGACAGCAAGTACTTAACCCGTTAGACAAATGGGCAAGGAGAATCACGATGTTTACCCATACAACGATGTTTGGATAATCGATCAAGAAACATTTAGCATTGCGCTTCCAATGTTCTTGTTGATGTTTGGAGTACCACAGTCATGCTTCGGGGTAGCAATGTTATGGTGTTTAAACAAAGGTTGGGTTTGAGGATCATAGGAAATACTCAAGGAACAATGTCAGGAATAGCGATGAACCCAAGGTATAACCACAACATGACTAAGGCTGTGTTGGCAGGAAGTGAAGGATGTTGTCGATGATAACACAAATCCTCGAGGGGTAAGGTTGGTATTTCTCACCATGAATTCAATTGACATCTCGGAAGAAGTCAAAAAGGTTACCGATGATCACGATACATTTTGCCGAGAGGTTTCAAGAGGATGCAATCGAACAGTGACGACATCCAGCAAAGGAATGTCAAAGTGGAAAGTTACGGTAACATCAAATAGGGTGCAAGCTCGGAATCGGAGTTGCTTTTCAAGGCCAACAACAAAATGTTGAAAACTCGACGTAAGCTTTGCTCACGGTCTGAAGAATTCATGCACCACAGAAGGACGAGGTAGCACGGTCAAAGGTAGCATGATAAGGATGTAGCCGGTAGTCTAGAAATGACAAGATTGAGTTTAAATTTCCTAGCAACAAATTACTAAGGGTATTGAATTGAGTGCGGATTCGATTCACTAATCGGTGTTCACGGTTGACATCAACCCAGAACCCGTGGAATGACTAAGACGGGGAAACGTATTACTTCATCAAAAATTCATAAGATGTAGTGCAATGGCACGACATCCTCGAAATAACAGAGGATAGTACTCGAAGGCAGAACAGAATAGAAGCTGAACTGGATCATCGATCTGCGGAAAGTGACTACTTTAACCTTGTCGAAAAATAGACGAGGCACGAGAATGGGGTTATCAAATAAGGTCAGCATGGTCGGAACCATAACTGCATGGAATCAAGTTAAGGATACCGTAAGAATTATACAATTGAATAAGTATTTTGCAAGAAGCTTTCGTGACGGTCTACATCATTTCCATGGGCATGAACACAAAGTTCAAGGTCGACTCCCACTTCTTCAATGCATAACCCTTCATTCACTTCTCGCTTTCGATGAAGTTGTGGTGTTGAAATTTAGCTAGCGTAACGCCAGAGGAGTATGACCCGTAAAGATTTTCAGGTTCACACAAATTGCTGAATGCATGGATACAGCTCAGCAGAGGAGTTTAGAAAGCTATTCAACACACTTATAAAAGCAACAAATACAAACTCGAAAGCAGAGGGATGACGACACGGAGTGGATGATACAATTTACCAAAGGCATTTTGTATCAGGGGAAGAACCAAAAGATTTTAAATATGAGGGACACTGTCAGATAATAATCCAATGAAAGGATCATGTGATCCATGAGGACTGGCGATGTAAGGATCAAACAAATGGCCCCACATTAGAGTCCATCAAGAGAAGGGAGAATGCAAGAACATCGAGTTATGGAAACATCGGAAATACCGAAATATAAGATATAGTGGAATTATGATTTCCAAATTAAAGGATCAGAAGCAGACGCTCGGATCAAAAGAGGAGTAAGTCGGATAGAATTAGATGGGCAATCAATCAAGGTTTGATTTGCCGAGAACCAGCTCAAGTCTGGAATGACGTCTGAGCCGGAAGGATAACTTCTAAGGATCAACTGGTGATTGCAAGTATTCGCAAACATATCGGATCAAAGGCTCATAATGACGGTGACAAAGGATGCTAATGAATATTGATAGACATATGGAATTAACCATAATGCAGGCAGGCAAGACTTTCCAGAGCAATAGGCTGCACAGGATTTTTGGAAGATCGGATAGCATTATGAAATATTTTGAGAAACACATGAACAACTGGGGATGAATGTATGAACGGCAATTATGTGCAGTTATTCACAGGGATTTATCGATGGTAAAGAATTGCAAGAGCGGTGGGCACAAGGGCCTTGGGGATTCATCAGAGAGTGTCTTCCTAACCATTTGGTACTTCAAGAGTAACGGGAACATCTGTATCAAGTGGCTCTCTGGGGAGAAAATGGTTACGAGAACCTAGCGTCAGAGTTAGCAAAATCTTTAACCCGAATAGAAGAGAAATCAGAGTCCCAGAGTAAAGGTGCGGAATAAAAGATCCTAATACCACCCATTGGCGACGTGGACCCGTAAGCCACACGGCACTGTTAGTAAAACAGTTTTTCATCGTCTAGACTCAACTGCGACCAAGGAATCGGAAGGGGGCTTCCTACATGCAGTCGGCTCTGATATCAACTTGTGACGCCCCCGACTTAATCGTGCACTAAACATACACGCAAGTGTACACGATCAAGCCTAAGGACTCACTTGAAGATATCACAACACAACTATAAACACAAAATAAAATAATTCAAGCTTTATATTACAAGCCAGGGGCCTCGAGGGCTCGAATACATAAGCTCGATGTCACACAAGCATCAGCGGAAGCATCAGGTATCTCAGTACAGACACAAAGTTAACAGATAGGCCTTTAGAAGGCGGGGCAAAATAAAAACACTGGATCGAAAGGCGCAGGCCTCCTGCCTGGGTGTAGGGTAACGCAGCAGCAAACAAAAAATTTCCGACCTACGCACCAGCCCAGGACCACTATGGAGACTGCATACAAGGTTTGATCTTTTTCGGTACCGACTCGTAGCGCAGCGGAAGTAGATTCGATGATGATCGGCGGTGCAGATCCCCGTAGCTAGGATTTACAACCTCCCAACCGCGAGGATGTAATCCCTCATCTGCCCCTCGGACAGCCCTCCGGGAGGCGGTCAGACAGTCCCTCGCACGGTGTCGCGGACAGCCCTTCGGGAGGACCTTCGAAAACCGGACGGTCACTCGGACAGCCCTTCGGGAGGACCCTCGAAACTCAGACGATCACTTGGACAGCCCTTCGGGAGGCACTCTCGAACTAAGACCGAAACTACGATCTCTCTACAGAGTTGCACACATACGGTGTCATCTATCCGGCAGGGCTTCGCCGTCCAGAACTAGTTCCCACCGGAACCCAGACAGCCTTTCGGCTCTACGAAACTATTTCGCTGGGAGGGAGAGAGAAGCCAGACAAGTCAAATGGCATGTGTATGAGAGCAAGCATGATCTAATTTTGGAGAGCAATCTCCACCTCTATTTATAGGAGGAGCAAGGGGTAGAGGAAAGACCAAAAGGACCTTCCTAGGATCTTTCTACCACATGCCACATAAGGGTGTGTAGAAGATATCCACCATGAGGTGGAAGGACACCTCAAGGAGGGCCCCCCCCCCCATGCCATGGTCGAAATTTGCAGCCCCCTTGGGGAGCTCCACCTCCCTTTCACACACCAAAAGTGGTTTTCTTCTAGAAGAAAAACCCCATTTGCAAATCAGCCCAAAAAGTGCTTTTCACTATTCACGAACACATTTTTCTGCGTCCGTTAAAACCCAAATTATTTCTGTGTGCCTAGAATAATTCTAGCACCCACCAAAAAAATTTGAACGCATTCCGAAACAATTTCGGAACAATGTTTCTTCAGCGAAAAGCAACCAAAGCGGTTCCGGCTGCTCCGGAACATTTCTGGTTTTTGTCCCGGAAAATTCCCAGAAGTTTCCAGAACACTTCTGGCATCCTCCAAGAATTTCCAGGCGTGTGCCAGAACCAATTTGACTTAATGGAATACCCTGAAACAACTTTTCAGTTTCACCGGAACTATTCCGGTGTTCTCTCCGGAACGTTTCCGTTTTGTCCGAAACTTTTTCGGTGATTTTCTCTCAGACTCCCCGTCTAGTATTCAGCAGATAGATGACCCTTAAGCGTGTGACCCTATAGGTTCGGTGAAGTATAGACATGACCGGAACCCTTTCCGATCAATGATCAACATCGGAGCCGAGGACACCCATATTGACCCCTATACCCACACGAATGAATATTCGAGTGAACCTCCAGTTGCCGTGTGATATTCTTGTTGCTTCGCGATATGTTACAAATACCCGAGGTGAGAAACATCGCATCCCCGTGGATCAACAACTTGTCCACTATGCAAGTTACCTCGTTACCGGTTTTGTTCTCTTTTCTCGTTCCCGTGTTCCGGCATCCCAGTGATCAAATCACAAAGTGTCTGGCCAGACGATGATGGATACCGTAACACCGAGAGGGCCCAGAGATATCTCTCCATCGTCGGAGGAGCAAATCCCAATCTTGAGCTATCAAGTCCCTTGACATACTTTTCCATGAACCCATAAGCCGCCGTAATAGCCACCCATTTACGGATGAAGTTTAACAAACCCCAAAGTTCATGAAGCAAGCATGAAGAAACTCGACACCCTCATGGTCTAAGGAATTATGCAAACATTAACTTCTCTGTGTTATTAACCATTAACTTATGACGAATGAATCTCATAGCATAACATCAATCGGGTCGATTCAACACAAGTGTTCTACTAACATTGCGCCCTCAAAGTTGCCGGCATAGACATGCCCATGATCAGGAAAACAGAACCATCATGCAACACATGAGCTAGTCTTAGAGGCCAGACTAGGAATACATTTTACCATTTATTATTCCACACGTGCATATGAGTCTTCCTTCAAGCCTCGTGGTTATTGCAGACTCGAGAACCATAGCAGATATAGCATGGAACATAAACATAATTATGATCATGGAGATAAATAATAACATTTATTATTGCCTCTAGGGCATATCTCCTACAGACTCCCACTTGCACTAGAGTCAATAATCTAGTCAATGCTAATGCACATTACACCTGTGGCACACCGGTGTAAAAATGCTTCGCATGTGGTATAGCCTGATGTCCAACGGATCTGACAACTTCAGTTCCATGTGTTTCTTTGCATATCCTTGCATTTTCACGCTTTCACAAAATTCATATTTTGTGCGGACTTGGCTTTGTATATATGTGAATCAATGGTCGAAACCTGATTCCTCAGACCTAGCTATGGAGCAACTATTTGAATAGTGTCCCATTGACCAAAGCCATCTTGGAACCATACTAAGTTCATGAATGAACTATATGATTCAACAACTTCTTTGTCGCTTCTAAAGCATCAACATACTTAGCCTTTGTTATAGAATTCGCCACAGTATCTTGTTTGGAACAATTTCCAACTACCATGCCACCATGTTGTGTATTACACAAAACCCTTAACTTAAATCGAAAATCGCATGGAGCATTGATGAAGACTGTATCGATGTAATTACTTACAACGAGCACTTCATAATCTCTGCTTGCGAGAAAACATGTCATCAGTACTGCTCTAGTACTCAATGACATCTTTCACTGTTGTCCCATGATCAATACTTTGATCACTTTGGTATCTATACTCGCAACAACTTTGGAGTATTGGACATATCTGGTTGTTTTTACATACCATGGAATACATGATTAATCCAAACACAAGAGTGTGTGGAATCACCATCATGTATTTTGCTCATCAGTGTTTTGGGACACCGAGTCTTGCAAAAACTCTTTCCATGTGACTTCGGCAAGAATCACTCCTTGACGTTTTTCAATGCTAAAAGGTTTTAGCATTTTGTCAATATGTATCTTTGCTCAGCCCCATTAGGTAATTCTATCTCCATAGATCATCATGCCTAATATCAAGGCTATTTAGCCCAAGCACTTCATCGAAAAAACTATTTTCAAATGAAGTCCTAATTCGTGTCAAGAAATTTATTTCCAATTAACAATGTGTCAAGCACACAAGGTTTTTTTTGGAAATATTTTTATGCTCCCACTTATTTTCTTGAATCACAAGCATCTTCGTTACCCATTCTTGAAGTCAAAAACCCTTTTCGACCATTTCATCAAAACACGAAGATTCCAACTCCATTTTGCTCTCTTCTGTCCATTGCTGGAACTCTGAAGTTTGCATACTTACTAGCATCCTCTGGACTGACAAAATACCTTGGACTGTAACACATGCAAGTCCTTGGTTACATTTCCATCAGATGGAAATCCTTTCGTCATCCATGTTTCATATCTCATGATTGAAATATGTATTAATTGCTAGTTCAACCCGAACCGACTTTAAGCATCGCTACGGTGAAACAACCTCATCGTAGTCAACTCCTTGAACTTGTTATTTCAACAAGTCGAGCTTTATGGATAAAACATTTTTATCCGTATCAGTTTTTAGTTCCATAAATATTCGTTAGACTCTAAGCCTTCCGAAAGGTGTATCAAGATTTTAATCTTGAAACATTTATATGGAAACTATCTCGGATTGTATTGGCATTTAGCCAATTCCGGAGTCAGGGCCCATCAACGCTTCCTTGTGTATCATAGGTATACTGTTGTCCAACAACAATATCTCGTTTGCGCACCTAAGAGGTTTGCACGAGCCTTGCCTACGTGGTTCAGCTGCAAGTTCGACCGAAGTCCATACATTTTATTGTAGAGACTTCCGTATCAGTCGCAGTAGGAAACTCTGGAATTACTTCCAAGGTCTCTTTCCTTTGATCTGATGACGAAGATACTGCTTATCTCGTCGAGTTGCACTGTTCTCCCACTCACCTTTTTGCAAGAACCATTCTCTTTAAAAACATACCGTTTTTGGTGGCAAACCTTTTGCCTCGGTATAGTGGTGGAGGAATTTCCAATTACTTGGGATAACCTACAAAGTAGCTCTTGTCTGATTTGGAATAGGTTTGTAACCTTTTACACAAGCCCCATATTCCAAATGCTAAGGAAATTAAGACCAAGCACGGTTGGGCGTACCATACCATGGCGTCATTTCAACAGACCTGATGGCGCTCTATTCAGTGTAAAAGCCGCAGTCACTAAAGCATTACTTTTAAAAGGGATAATGGCAAATTGATTTATGTCATCTTTGATCTTACCATGTCTTAAATGGTTTGAATACATCTTTACGGACATTCCACTCACAGTGGTGTTTCGGGAGGTGTAAGTTATGAAAACTCTTTTCACGACTCATCAGACATTCGCTAAACTTGTAACTCAAATATTCCTTTCCGCAATCCAATTGCAGAAACATAATTTTCTTGTTACAATAATTTCTACTTCATTTTCGAAAACCTTTCGAATGATTTCAAAAGATCTAGACTTACGTCTCATCAAGTAAATATCCATTATATCTACTTGAGTCATTTCTGAAGATAGATAAAATCCACTGCTAGCAACAACATTTATCGGACTACATACATCAAAATGTATGATCACCAATAAGTTCGTTGCTCGTTCCTTATGGCCTGTGAATGGTATTTCAGTCACTTTACTTTTCTGGAGGAAAGTTGCAAGTGTCAGATGATTCGTAATCAAATGACTTCAAAATCCATCATAATGGAATTTCTCCATGCGGGTTTCTCCAATGTGACCAAATGCAGTGCCACAGATGTGTGGTATTCTTTTAGTCTTGTGACATTTAGCGTCAGTGTTATGGATGTATCATATTACCATCAATATTCATAACATACATCCCATCCACTATGGAAGCATGGCCCTTATGTTATTCATGATTC
Organism: Elymus sibiricus; assembly: GCA_039707655.1. NCBI lineage: Eukaryota > Viridiplantae > Streptophyta > Magnoliopsida > Poales > Poaceae > Elymus > Elymus sibiricus. The sequence continues at coordinate 338,223,840 of CM077666.1, forward strand.
CGAACAACAATTGTTCTTTCATGAACAACACTCTTGCAACAAACATTATGCAAATGGGCTAGAGTGTATGAAACTCTAAAATGATTTATGAAAGTAAATACAGAGGTAAAGTATTATTATCAATATTCATAACATACATCTCATTCATAATGAAAGTATGGCCCTTATGTTATTCATAACACCGAACATCAAAAGTTCTCTTTTGAACAACCTTCTTGCAAAATACCTTATGCAATGGGCTAGAGTGTGTAAAACTCTATAATGAATTATGAAAATAAATACATAGGTAATACACCGATGGAAGGTATAGTAACTTTTAGTAAGTTCCCAACATGTATTTAAACCTCATTCCTGGCTTAGTCTTTCAGGCCATAGTAGTTCTTGCATTGAGTCGCAGCAGAGTGCAATTGAGAGGGTATCTCTGTGATAAACTCACAATACCCAAGAATCAGTGATTAACATGTTTAATCATAATTCCCAAGAACTATTTCTTTGACCAGCCTTCTATACATCAATAACTTGTATGACTTTCATACATGAGCTGGATATTCCAGTCTTCTCTCTTTTTGCCTTTATACTTCTAACAGTTTAACTTTTAGTATTTCTTCTATCTCAGAAGAAGCATCCAACTTAAGAGTGGCTTTAGCCCCGGATTTCCTAGGCGTGAAAGTCTTACTAACACCCTTCGGACATTTCCTTTAAGTTGTTTGTTTTATTCACCTTCATCATATGACAGGCGTTCTACTGGATCCCTCTGTTATTAGTCAAATGCATAGTAAACACCATTTACTAACAGTTTGCAAAACAAACATTGCTTTGGACATCCCATATCTTTTAGCCTTTGTTTGTGTCTGAAAAATGATTTTCAGTTCCATGAATATCACATAGCTATCCCAAACTTTTGAAGTCCGGGTCTCATGGAAGCAAACATATTGCACTTGACCGTAACAGAATTTTAGCTTTTGGATCAAAGGACGAGAGTCTCATTATCCATAGCATTAGCGGGAGAATACTAAAAGCATGCGATAGGACAAAGTCCTTCTCGGCACTCTTGAGGACAATCCTCACATTACGTTACCAACCGTAAAGTTTTAACCAGATATAACAGCTATTCAATTTTAATAGGGAAGGTGGAAACGCGAGCCACTATTCTACAACTATTATGCAAATTTTACTTAGACAAAGTTCATAATTAATTGCACTAAGAATTAAAAGAATTAATTCTAAAGTGCGCTCCCACTCAAATCAATATCTCTCATAATTGATTGTGAGTGATTCAAGACCCATATTACAATTCAACGCCAAGGATGCATCCATCTCAAGTGACGAGAATTGCAATCGGTAGGCCAACTTGCCAATCACATCTCTATGTGACTCTTGTTCATCTTTCGATGCGTGTGTTCCGAGCTCATGACTTTCATGCCTAAACGTCAAGACAACCAAGTGATCTTGCTGCGAGGTCTCAACTCACCCGCCTCACACTTCTCTAATCGTTCGTACCCATGCATCCATGTGATACCCCGAAAAGTTAGGTGCCGTGATGGTGCTACACTTGGGAGAACACTAACTACTTGATATTTTTGTGAGAGATCACCCTAATAAAAAGCGACTACCGCGCAATCAAGAAGGGTGCATCATAAGGGATAAACATCTCAGGCAATTCATAATAGCATGATATGGTATAGCCCTTTCTGACGGAGAAGTCTTGTATTTCTTCGTCTTTGGCATTCGCGTCAGTGTTCACCTTTGCGAGGATTGCCACCACCTTGTCGATGCACCAGATAATATTGCTATCTCTATAGCTAATAAAATAAGTGCATTACAAAAGGTTGACACGCAGGTCATTAAAGTGACAATCATATGGCTCCAGCCATCATGCCGAATCATGACACGCAGGTCATGTTAATTAATTCACATTATATAGTCATCTCATACATAATCAAATTAATATGAGCACTTGCTATACCACATCACATGCACATGCAAACCATCCTTCAAAACCAAGTTAGACGCCTCTAATCGGTTTATGCAAATTTTCATTTTACGTGGCTTCTAAGGTTTCGAACAAACCGAAGCTACCTACGTTTTATCATCAAGTATGATAATTCAAGTCGCTAGATTAACATCGCGGGGTGTATGAAACATGAGATAATAAAATCTCGAGCCCCATACTAAACTTCGTCATACGCATGACCCCCGTGCAGATCATATCTGATTGCCCTTTCGTCTGCGAAATTTCATCTTTCTTTTTAACTACGGTGGAATTCAATGAACCGTTAGCACTTCGTTGATCAATCAGGATCGCGGATTGCCAGAACATTGAAACTCCACCATGCTGTTATCAACATCAGAAATATGCAAATTCCAAGGAAGAACAAGAACATCGGGTAACAGATTTCATCTGCTACCCGCACAAATAATTTTCAGTAATAGAACTCATCTACTACCTAATTATATTGAGCAACACCCGTACATCTCTATGTATTCTAGATCGCAACCTGCATCTACGCATAGCATGGCTCATGATGCCACTGTAGGGTAACGCAGCAGAAAACAAAAAATTTCCGACCTACGCACCAGCCCAGGACCACTATGGAGACTGCATACAAGGTTTGATCTTTTTCGGTACCGACTCGTAGCGCAGCGGAAGTAGAGTCGATGACGGTCGGCGGTGCAGATCCCCGTAGCTAGGATTTACAACCTCCCAACCGCGAGGATGTACTCCCTCATCTGCCCCTCGGACAGCCCTCCGGGAGGCGGTCAGACAGTCCCTCGCACGGTGTCGCGGACAGCCCTTCGGGAGGACCTTCGAAAACCGGACGGTCACTCGGACAGCCCTTCGGGAGGACCCTCGAAACTCAGACGATCACTTGGACAGCCCTTCGGGAGGCACTCTCGAACTAAGACCGAAACTACGATCTCTCTACAGAGTTGCACACATACGGTGTCATCTATCCGGCAGGGCTTCGCCGTCCAGAACTAGTTCCCACCGGAACCCAGACAGCCTTTCGGCTCTACGAAACTATTTCGCTGGGAGGGAGAGAGAAGCCAGACAAGTCAAATGGCATGTGTATGAGAGCAAGCATGATCTGATTTTGGAGAGCAATCTCCACCTCTATTTATAGGAGGAGCAAGGGGTAGAGAAAGACCAAAAGGACCTTCCTAGGATCTTTCCACCACATGCCACATAAGGGTGTGTAGAAGATATCCACCTTGAGGTGGAAGGACACCTCAAGGAGCCCCCCCCCATGCCATGGCCGAAATTTGCAGCCCCCTTGGGGAGCTCCACCTCCCTTTCACACACCAAAAGTGGTTTTCTTCTAGAAGAAAAACCCCATTTGCAAATCAGCCCAAAAAGTGCTTTTCACTATTCACGAACACATTTTTCTGCGTCCGTTAAAACCCAAATTATTTCTGTGTGCCTAGAATCATTCTAGCGCCCACCAAAACAATTTTGAACGCATTCCGAAACAATTTTGAACAATGTTTCTTCAGCGAAAAGCAACCAAAGCGGTTCCGGCTGCTCCAGAACATTTCCGGTTTTTGTCCCGGAAAATTCCCAGAAGTTTCCAGAACACTTCTGGCATCCTCCAAGAATTTCCAGGCGTGTGCCAGAACCAATTTGACTTAATGGAATACCCTGAAACAACTTTTCAGTTTCACCGGAACTATTCCGGTGTTCTCTCCGGAACGTTTCCGTTTCGTCCGAAACTTTTTCGGTGATTTTCTCTCAGACTCCCCGTCTAGTATTCAGCAGATAGATGACCCTTAAGCGTGTGACCCTATAGGTTCGGTGAAGTATAGACATGACCGGAACCCTTTCCGATCAATGATCAACATCGGAGCCGTGGACACCCATATTGACCCCTATACCCACACGAATGAATATTCGAGTGAACCTCCAGTTGCCGTGTGCTATTCTTGTTGCTTTGCGATATGTTACAAATACCCGAGGTGAGAAACATTGCATCCCCGTGGATCAACAACTTGTCCACTATGCAAGTTACCTCGTTACCGGTTTTGTTCTCTTTTCTCGTTCCCGTGTTCCGGCATCCCAGTGATCAAATCACAAAGTGTCTGGCCAGACGATGATGGATACCGTAACACCGAGAGGGCCCAGAGATATCTCTCCATCGTCGGAGGAGCAAATCCCAATCTTGAGCTATCAAGTCCCTTGACATACTTTTCCATGAACCCGTAAGCCGCCGTAATAGCCACCCATTTACGGATGGCGTTTAACAAACCCCAAAGTTCATGAAGCAAGCATGAAGAAACTCGACACCCTCATGGTCTAAGGAATTACGCAAACATTAATTTCTCTATGTTATTAACCATTAACTTATGACAAATGAATCTCATAGCATAACATCAATCGGGTCGATTCAACACAAGTGTTCTACTAACATTGTGCCCTCAAAGTTGCCGGCATAGACATGCCCATGATCAAGAAAACAGAACCATCATGCAACACTTGAGCTAGTCTTAGAGGCCAGACTAGGAATACATTTTACCGTTTATTATTCCACACGTGCATATGAGTCTTCCTTCAAGCCTCGTGGTTATTGCAGACTCGAGAACCATAGCAGTTATAGCATGGAACATAAACATAATTATGATCATGGAGATAAATAATAACATTTATTATTGCCTCTAGGGCATATCTCCTACACTGGGTGCCTCCTATCTACTCCTGGTCGTCGGAGGGCTCCTCGTAGTAGTAGTATCCGGAGGTGTAGTAGTGGTAGTAGTCATCGTCGGCTGCTGGGGCAGCTGGCTCCGGGGCTCCGTCATCTGATGTATCATCAAGTGGGTATGGGGAAAAGAATAGCAGAGCAACCGTGAGTACTCATCCAAAGTACTCGCAAGACTGACATCAGAACTATGCTAAATATGCATTGGAATCAAATGAAAGGGCTGTATCTATGGACTATATAGCAGAAATGCCAGAATAGAGAGAAAGGCCTAGCCTATCGAAGACTAGCATCTTCAAGCAATCTTGCAGCATCAGAAGAGAGTAGATAATAGTAGCATACATGTGGATATACAACAGCAATGCCCTGAGATCCTTTCTCGACTCCCTGCGAGAAAGCGGTCCCGAGAGCATTATTAACAGTTTAATATGAATCATCATCAATTTGTAGTTGTCATAGATCCGGATACAACTCTGAGCGTCCTGTTACCGTGGACACGGCTATTCAAATAGATAACTTCCCTGCAGGGGTGCACTACTGTTACCCAACACGCTCGATTACCTCTGGCCGGAAACACTTGCTAGGTAATACCCGGCCTCGGGTGATCGACATGACGCAGTCCTACCTAGGCTCAGCAGAGAGGTCAACACGCCGGTCTAAATCCTAAGTGTGAAGGGGTCTTGGGCCCATCACCCTTTGCACTCCTGCACGTTGCGTGGCTGGACGGGGAGCAGGCGCGACACTAAATACACCAGTGACGTAACCAGCCCAACCCCGACGATCAGCCCGCATCTCTCAGCTGTGACGTCTGAAGAGCTTTCGGCTGATACATACAACGTAGAGGGCCCCATTAAACCATTATCCCACGTGGTGGTAGTGCGTATAGGGCACGACGACCCACTCAGATCAAATACCCAGTTCCGTTAGGCGTATTTAGTAACTCGCAGAGACGATCAGACTACCTGTCGCTCAGACTTGGTAACACACGGAACACGAACAGGGTGGTCTCCACCTGCCCTGTCGTTCCGCCACAGTATCACTCGCGGGTGCCTTCCTGGCAAGCCCGACTTCACATTTCCCTACGGTACCCCTCGGGGTCGACCCGCCTGTAATAAAGGTCAAAGTAACGGTGTGTCCAAGTATCGAGAAGGAATCCGAGGAATCACCCTCGATGGATTCCCACTCGAGGTGTTGCATGACGGAAGCTTTATCGGAAGTGATGAAAGAGGAATCACCCTCGGTAACCCACATCTGTATAGCTATTCTACAGAGGCATCATCGAAAGTGAGATAAGAGGTATCACCCTCGGCACTCGATGCCAGCTCTGCAGAGACGAGCAACTTAGGGGGTGTGCGGTGATGTGCTGTTCTCAGCCCGTTCGATCACATCGATCGGGGCACAGTACTAAAGCGGAGCAACTACAGCAAGGAAGAGGGGTCACAGATGGTTTACCATCCAACCTATACTAAGCATCTCTGATAATAGGCAGGTACCAATAACAGTTACAAGGACAGGCTATGCATCAGAATAGGATAAAACAATAACAGCAGCAAAATCTAATGCAAGCAGGAGGGAGAAGGAATAGGTGATATAGGCATGCGTCAAGGGGGTTTGCTTGCCTGGAAGCTCTGCTGAGAAGGACGGGTCATCGGGGATGTAGTCGGTCTCCTGGGCAGTGTCGGTCTCGGAGTCTACCGGAGAGAAGAGGGGGGAAGAAACAATAAATATAAAGCAAACAAATGCAATCACAGATGCACGACATGACAACACGCGGTGCTAGGGGTGATCTATCGCAGTACTACACGTTACCGGCGAAGGGGAAAAACATCCGGGAATGTTTTCCCAGCGTTTGGCATTTCGGACAGATGAAACAGAGGGGGACGGTTCCATGTTTGCTATGATAGAGGCACGTGACAGATGAACGGAGTGCATATTCGGAATCGTCATATTTTTCTGGTCGTTTTACATATATAAATTATTTTAATCCGAGTAACGGTTTATTTTATATGATTTTTTAAAGTTTTTATTAATTTCTGGAATTATTTAAATTAACATTATCCGAAACAGTAAATGCTGACATCAGCATGACGTCACTATGACGTCAGCAGTGAACAGGACCATTGACAAGTCAACCGGACAGGTGGGTCCCGCCTGTCAGCGGCTGATTAGATTAATTAGGGTTTAATTAGACTAATTACAGATTAATTACATTAATTAAATAATTAGTTTAATTAAACAGGATTAATTAAGTTAATTAATTAATTAGTTAATATTTATTTATTTTAATTCTCTAATTTTACTTATTTATTTTATTTTATTTACTTTTAATTTCTTTATTTCTATTTCATTTTTCTTTTTCTTTTTACGTTTAAACGGGGCGGGGCCCCACTGGTCAGTGGGCAGGCAGACATGTCCGGGCCGTGCCCATTCGGGCGCCGGACACGTCCAACGACGAAAGCGCGCGCGGGCACACAGGGGGCCGGACACGTCCGCGCGACACAGCGCGTGCGCGCGTGCAGGCCGCGGGCGGGCGAGCGCCGGCGAGCGGTGAGGCGAGGCCATGCGCGGGCGAGGGCGGGAGCCGGGCACGCGAGGCTGCGGCGTGGAGGGGCGCGCGCAGGCCAGCGAGCGGAGGAGGGCCGCGGTAGCGGTGGTGGCCGTGGGGCGGCAGCGGCAGCAGCAGTCGCAGCAGCCGGGCAGCAGCACTGCCGCGGCCAGAGCGGCAGCAGCGCGGGAGCCGAGGGGCGACGGGGCGGGACGCGGTGCGGGCGGCAGCGGCGGGACGGCGAAGCGCGGCGCAAGCGGCGGCGGCGACCGAGAAAAGGGGAAGACGGGGAGGGGCTCACGGGCGGCGAGGCTCGAGGAGGCGGCTCAGGGAGGAGACGGAGAGGCGACGAGCGAGGGCGATGCGGCGACGACGGCGACGGGCGGCGACGGGGAGGCGGCGCCAACAGGGACGAGGGGACGAGGGGGAGAGTGCGGGGGGGGGGGGGGAGGGGAGGTTAGGGTTTCGGTGGCTGTGGCCTAAATAGGCCAGGGGGCAGCGGGTGGGCCGGCCTGGCTGGGCCGAGGCCTAGTCGGGCCAGGGGGTTTTTCCTTTTTATTTTATTTTTCTGTTTTCTCTTTTGTTTTTATTTTAGTTTCTGTTTAGTCAAATGTTTAGCCCTAAATGTAGTTTTGTAAAATAGGAGACCTAGCCCAAAATTAAAAATGCAATTGTATCTACCACCAGAAATTGGTTTGGAGTTAAAAGAATTTCATTTGAATTTTATTTAAATAAAAAGGCATTAATTATTGCTGTACTGGATCTATTTTAGGATGTTAGGGTAATTTAACTAATTCAATAAATGTCGGTTGTATTTTTATAATTGCCTCTGGATTATTTGCTACATAATGAACATTTTAGTTTTCACTTTTGAACAACTTTTATTTTTACTTTATATTCGAATTGAAATTTGATTTGGAATTTGAGATGAGATATGATGCAATGGTGATCAAGCACTGTTCAGCAGGGTGACCTGGCATTGTCAAGAGGTGATCACTGTAGCTATTACATGGGGATGTTACAGGGATGCCTCGGAAGGCATCCCCTCTTTCGTCTTCTAAACTATCGGTAACCTCACTCGGAGCTATATTTTTATTCGTCACATGATATGTGTTCTGTTGATATTTGCTTGCTGTTATCAATAATCATGTTTTGTATCTTTTAGTTCAATAAAATGTCAATTATAGCCTTTACCATGCTCAGTTTGCAAGTTTATGTGTTGCTGTTTGAAAACAGAAAGTTTTCTGTTATGTTCAGAATATTCCTGAATAGTCAGAACATGATAAAAATCTGAAATTTTTACACAGTAAGCATGCATGAGTTCTCTGTGACGTGGTAATTTTTGAGAATTTTTGGAGTTAGGAAAGTATGAATTTTAAATCCCCCTTTACAGACTGTTCTGTTTTGGCAGATTGCTGTTATGGTTGCATTGTTTGCATATGTTTGCTTGTTTAATGTTTCTATTTGTGGATAGGGGTATTAAATATGTAGAGGCATTTAGTATGCAATGTTCAATTATAATTTTAGTGATTTGCTACAGTAGATAATGTTAAGGTTTTGAGTTGATTTATACTATCTTATCTCACGAGTTCTTGTTGAGTTTTGTGTGGATGTAGTTTTTAAAGATTTAGGAGAAGCCATGATATGAGAGGAATTAGGAGACACAAGAGATCAAGCTTGGGGATGCCCAAGGCATCCCAAGATAATATTCCAATAAGTCTCAAGCATCTAAGCTTGGGGATGCCCCAGTAGGCATCCCACCTTTCTTCAACAACTATCGGTCAGTTTTGGTTGAGAATAAGTTTTTGCTTCTTCACATGAGATGTGCTATTCTTGGAATGTCATTTTTTTTCCTTTGTTGTTTGAATAAAATACTTGAGATCTGAAATTTTTAAATGAGAGAGAGTCCTCACATAGCTACCTATTTACTTAACTACTCATTTGATCTTCACTTATATCTTTTTGGAGTAGTTTGTCATTTACTCTTGTGCTTCACTTATATCTTTTGAGCTAGGCAGTTGCTCTAGTACTTCACTTATATCTTTTTGAGCATGGTGGTGATATATTTTGAACAAATACATACACTCTCATTCTTCACTTATATTATTTTGAGAGTTGACAATAGTAATGGTAATTTGCACAAGATATGAATTTGGTCCCAAAGTGATGAATATTCAAGAGGGATATAATAAAAACTTCCATATAGATCATTGGATATGATAAGTTTGATTCCTTGTAATAGTTTTTCGATATGGAGATGATAATATGTGAGTCATGTTAGTGAGTAATTATGGTTTAGTAAGAATATTGGTGTTAAGGTTTGTGGTTCCCTATCCATGCACGTAAAGTCAATAGTTATGCAACGAAATTATATCCTACTCATGGTGCATTATTCAGTGTTAGTTATGTTCAATGCATGTTTATGACCGTTTTCGCTCTTTGGTTGGTTGCTTCTCAATCTATTTGCTAGCCTTCATTTTTACTAAGCGGGAATACTGCTTGTGCATCCAATTCCTTAAACCCAAAGTTGTGCCAAACGAGTCCACCATACCTACCTATATGCGGTATTTCCATGCCGTTCCAAGTAAATTTGCATGTGCCAACTCTAATTTTTCAAAATAATTTTTCCGTTTTGTGTGCCCGTACCGCTCATGAAGCGGCAGGGGGTGGCCAATATTTTCCATGCTAGGTGTGTTATTCTCACGATGAGTGTTTATTCACTTGTCATTGCACGAGAGAGTGGCAGGTATTAGGGATGCCCAGTCCCGAAATGCAAAGAAAAATTTAATATGATGATAATAATAAATTCTTTGGAAAGTGTTGGTATGGAGGGCACCCGTGGATACGGCTAGCCATGGATTGTGAAAGAATGGTGGAAAGGAAATAAACTTTATTTTTTGTTTGGGAACTGCCTATAATGTGTCTAGCATGGAAGATATTGGGAATTCTCGGTCGTTTTCGTTGACAGGAAAAGCATGCCTCTCAAAATAATTTTATCTCTCTATTTTAAACCTTGAGCTCTGGCACCTCTGCAAATCTCTGCTTCCCTCTGCGAAGGGCCTATCTACTTTACTTTTATGCAATTTTTATTTTTATTTTGAGTCTCCATCTTCTCTTATAAAGCACCAATTGGAGAGCACTATTGTCATACTTGTGCATTGGTTGTAGCTAATATTGAGTGTGTTTCATGAACGGATCAATGATTGAGCATAATGGGCTAGGGATAACTTTCTTTAGTATTGATATTTTGAAAGACATGGTTGCTTGTTAGTATGCTTGAGTATTTATGTCTTCATGTCAAATTATAGACTATTGTTTTGAATCATTCAAGTCCAAGTGTCCATGCAATAAAAGAAAAGATTATATGATGATTATGATAGGTAGCATTCCACATCAAAATTTCTGTTTTTAATTGCTACTTTATCATGATGAGTTTTATGAGAAAAAGTTGCTGTTATGATGCTAGAAAAATGATTGGAATTATCATTGATCAAACTTATGCACTATGCTAGCATTCACACTTCATAAATTATTTCTTTTATCACTTACCTACTCGAGGACGAGCAGGAATTAAGCTTGGGGATGCCGATACGTCTCCAACGTATCTATAATTTATGAAGTATTCATGCCATGTTTATTATAGTTTTGTATGATTTTGGTGCACTTTTATATGTATTTTATATGATTTTCATAGACTAACATATTGACCTAGTAAAAACGTATTAGTAGCTTATATGCCATGGGAAGGTTACAATTTTGAAGACGCAGTACTAATTAGCGAACGTTTGGTGCAATCCTTACTGACAGAAAAAGATTGCAGTCAGGTTGATAATAGTCGAGTGACATTACTTTGTCGGTCCGAACTAAGGAATCTGTTAGAAATGTTTTGAAATGGATATTGTTCTCTCTTTGATCAGGGATTGCTATATGAAAAGAAGTGGAGTTTGAAAAAGGGAACGGAATGCTCAAACCGGAACTGCTAGAGGAATGAATTTTCAATAGCATAACTTGGGCTCCTAGAATATGGCGCACAATCAATAACATCCTCACCATCGAGAGTAACGATCAGTTGAAGAACACCATGCATTGATGGGTGTTGAGGGCCCAAATTGACTATCATGAGATCTTTTCTTGTAAGTGGTAGACTCATATCCTTTCTTCCTTAATTCATTGTTCCATGAAAATGGATTATTCCATGAATTCCTCAAAGCGAGGCTCATCAAAATGAAAAATCCCCCGCCAGTTGCTGTTTTCTGCTTGTTTTTGGTTTTCCAGAAAATCCATATCAAATGAAGTCCAAATGCAGCGAAACTTTTTGATGATTTTTTCTGGAAGGAAACAGACCCAGGAAGCTTCAGGGGAGTAGCACAAGAGCCACAGGGGCCCCACAAGCCACCTGGGCGCGCCACCCCCCCAGGGGCGCCCTGGTGCCTCGTGGGCCCCCTGTGGCACCTCTTCGCGTGATTCCAACGCCAAAAATTCTTATAAATACCAAAACCCCCAGAAATAGCCCTAGAACTTCGACACCGCCACCGCAAGCCTCTGTACCAAGGAGATCCCATCTGGAGCCCTTTCCCGGCACCCTGCCGGAGGGGGGAATCATCACCGGAGGCCATATTCATCATCCCGACGGTCTCCATGATGAGGAGGGAGTAGTTCACCCTCGGGGCTGAAGGTATGTACCAGTAGCTATGTGTTTGATCTCTCTCTCTCTCTCGTGTTCTTGATTTGGCACGATCTTGATGTACCGCGAGCTTTGTTAATATAGTTGGATCATATGGTGTTTCCTCCCTCTCTATCTCGTTGTGATGAATTGAGTTTTTACCTTTGAGGTTTCACTATTATCGGATTGAATACCTTTATGGATTTGAGAACACTTGATGTATGTCTTGCATATGAATACCCGTGGTGACAATGGGGTATTCTATTGAGTCACTTGATGTATGTTTTGGTGATCAACTCGCGGATTCCCGTGACCTTGGGGTGATCTAGGCATAGGGGTTGGTTGCATGTTTTCATTGTCTTTTCTCCGATAAGAAACTTTGGGGTGCTCTTTGAAGTTCTTTGTGTGGATTGAATATTATGAATCTGAAGTTGTTTGATGCATATCGAATAATCAACTCACGGATACTTGTGGTGACATTGGAGTATCTAGGTGACATTAGAGTTGGTTGATGCGTATCATATGGTGTTATTTTAGTACGAACTCTAGGGATGTTTGTGACACTTATAGGGATGGCTCAATAGATTGATCGGAAAGGATAACTTTGAGGTGGTTTCGTACCCTACAACAATTTCTATCTTATGTTCTCCGCTAATAGGAACTTTGGAGTGATTCTTTGTCGCACGTTGAGGGATTGTTATATGATCCAATTATGTTAGCATTGTTGAGAGATTGCACTAGTGAAAGTATGAACCCTAGGCCTTGTTTTCAAGCATTGCCATACTGTTTGTGCTCACTTTTGTTACTTGCTACCTTGCTGTTTTTTTATTTTCGGATTACAAAAACCTATATCTACTATCCATACTACACTTGTATCACCATCTCTTCGCCGAACTAGTGAACCTATACAATTTGCCATTGTATTGGGTGTGTTGGGGGCCCAAAAGAGATTTTTTGTATTTGATTGCAGGGTTGTTTGAGAGAGACCCTCTTCATCCTACCCCTCCCACGGATTGATAAACCTTAGGTCATCCACTTGAGGGAAAATTGCTACTGTCCTATAAAACTCTGCGCTTGGAGGGCCAACACGAGTCTACAAGAATAAGTTGTGTAGTAGACATCAGGGCCCTGCTGTGCTTGCGGCGGAACCCGAGCAGAAGCGCGGCGGTGACCGTGACGAGCCCAGGAAGGACGGCCGGCCGCTCTGCGTCTACCACAATGTGCGCTCCCACAGTACTGAAGACTGCCAGGAGCTCAAGCTGCTCCGCAACGAGCGCCAGGGCCGACGAGGCGACCGCAACGACCGCGGCGCCGGTCGCGGAGGTGGCCACAGCGGCAACCGTTGGGACGGCTGCAACGGCAACGGCAACTTCCGCCAGGGCTGGCGCGACCAGCCTCGTGAGGCCCCCTGGTGCGATCAGCCTCGTGAGGTGAACCCTCAAGCCAACAACGCTCTCCCGCCACTGCAGCCCCCACCCCGAAGGAACGACGTCATCCAGCCTGACGAGGGCGTTGGGGGCTACCAGGAGCCTCACGCGGTTGCCTGCATCCTCGGTGGGGCTCAGGCTCCCGTGTCCGGGAGGCTGACCTGCTGCTCCTTGAGGAGGCCCGCCGTCAGGCCACTCTTCGCGCCGCGAGGTACCAGTAGGCCCTGCGTCGCTACCCCAGCCGCAACATCCACCCTCGCACTCTCGATGTCGGCGACCTCATCCTACGCAGGATCCTCTCCAGAGAGGGACTCCACAAACTCTCACCCATGTGGGAAGGCCCTTTCAGGGTTGCTCATGTCTCCAGGCCCGGCGCCGCCCGGCTGGAGACGGAGGACAGAGTTCCTGTGCCTAACGCCTGGAAAATCCAACACCTCTGCAAGTTCTACCCGTGACCCTCACGCGTACGAACGAAATGGGGCTGTACTCGCCCCAGAGACTCTCAATGCGTTCGCCTGACGGGCACGCGAGAGCTCCCGCCCACGTCTCAGTGGAAGCCCCATGCTCCGCGCTGGCGGAACGATCGAACCGCGATCATGCCCATGCCTAGTGGAAGCGCCATGCTCCGCGCTGGCGAAACAATCAACTAAGGGCGCCCCACGGGCTGCACCAACCTCAAGCTGTCCCATGCCAGACACGGCAGCCGCATCCCTTTTTGGTTTCCATACATGGTGTATTTCGTCATATCTTCGCCTCACCAGCCGTGCGCGCTCACGACCTCCCTCATGAGCCTCACGCGAGCGGGGGCTGGACACGGTGTCTGTGCTCGGGTCAGTCCCAGCAGCGCTGAAAAACCCAAGCAACCGCGCTCTGGCTCGCGGGCCTGCTCCCGTGCACACCACCCCACCAAGGTCCTTGGTGTCTTATCTCCTCGCGTAACGCCCATGAGCGAGCCAGCGAGCGCACGCTGCTCCCCTGTTGTATGACTTTCTGCATGCAGTTATCTCAGGAATAGGTTACCTCGAAGGCCTCGCGAGGACGCCTCGCGAGGCGGCCCAACGGCAAGACGCCCCTTGAGCTTCAGGAAGCTTCGCAGGCCCTGCCTCGGGAGCCAATCTATGACGGCCACCTCCGCAGGAGACCTCGCGAGCGGAAACCTCGCGAGACACACCCTACAAGTGGCGGCTCGCCGGATGCTGCTCTTCACAAGAGCTAAGTCTAACTACCTCGCGAGCTACCCTCGCCATCTCCCCAGCTTTCCCTTCTAGCAACCTCACGAGCGCCAGCGTTTCTCCTTCCGCGAGCCGCTTGCACGTCAAAGGGGAGGGGGGCTCCCTGAGCATCGCGCCTCAGGAGCCCTCACTAGCTCTCGGTGCCCCTCACCTCCTGGCCTTGTCCAGGCATCGCGACCTGACATACTAGCGACGGCTGTGGCCCGCTCGGGGGCTGGGTCCTAACGACGTAGAGCACAAAGGCGAGCAAAAAGAGAAAAACATGCCTCAAGAGAAAGATTCATGAGGGCACAAGCGTTCATTACAGCAAGTCATAATGTACTTAAGCAAAAGTCATTGTCTTCACACACCCATGGGGCCATGATTAACTATGTGCAGGATAATGAGGAAAGGGCCTAAGAGGACGCGTCGACACCACTGCTGCTGCTGTCGTCGTCGTCTTCACCTTCCTTGGCTCCGCCTGAGCTCTCGCTGCTGCCGTGGGTGAACTACGCGTGCGACATGTCCACGTGGTCCTCCACCACCTTCCCGAGGTCACTGATGACCCACAAGTATAGGGGAAGAAAATGGAGTCGGGAAGGCACACATGGGGCCCACAAGGCACCACGGCGCGCCCCAGGTGGGTCGCGCCCTTCTACCTTGTGGGTGACACGTGGGTCCCTTCAGCTGTTTCTTATTTTTGTAATTTTTCTAATATTCCAAAACTGACAGAAATAATTTTTATGGAATTTTTGGAGTCGGTTTTCTTACCGTATCACATACCTACCCCTTTTCAGGGTTCTGGAGCGTTCCGGAAGGACTCTTTGATGTGCTCTTCCGGTGTAATTGTTTCAATAATATTAGTTTCAACATTAATGGGAGTACCTGAAATATAGTGCTTAATTCTTTGTCCATTCACCACTCTCAGATTATTGCCTTCGGAGTTATTCATTTTGATGGCTTCGGAGCGATAAACTTCTTTGATGATATACGGTCCTTCCCATTTAGAGAGAAGTTTTCCTGCAAAGAATCTCAAACGAGAATTGTATAATAGAACATGATCACCTACTTTGAATTCCCGTTTTTGAATTCTTTTATCATGCCACCTTTTAACTTTTTATTTAAACAACTTAGCATTATCATAGGCTTGGGTTCTCCATTCATCTAAGGAGCTAATATCAAATAACCTCTTCTCACCGGCAAGTTTAAAATCATAATTAAGTTCTTTAATTGCCCAATAAGATTTATGTTCTAATTCAAGAGGTAAATGACATGCTTTTCCATAAACCATTTTATACGGAGACATACCCATAGGATTTTTATATGCAGTTCTGTAAGCCCATAATGCATCATCAAGTTTCTTAGACCAATTCTTTCTGGATCTATTAACGATCTTTTGCAAAATCAATTTTATTTCCGTATTAGTTAATTCAACTTGACCACTAGACTGAGGATGGTAAGGAGATGCAATTCTATGGTTAACATCATATTTAGCAAGCAACTTACGGAAAGCACCATGAATAAAATGTGAACCACCATCAGTCATTAAATATCTAGGGACTCCAAACCGCGGTAAAATGACTTCTTTAAGCATTTTAATAGAAGTGTTGTTATCAGCACTACTAGTTGGAATAGCTTCTACCCACTTAGTAACGTAGTCAACAGCAACTAAAATATGAGTATACCCATTGGATTTAGGAAAAGGTCCCATATAATCAAAACCCCAAACATCAAATGGTTCAATAACAAGTGAATAATTCATAGGCATTTCCTGAAGTCTACCAACATTACCAATTCTTTGACATTCATCACAAGAAAGGACAAACTTACGTGCATCCTTGAAAAGAGTAGGCCAATAAAAACTAGATTGTAATACCTTGTGTGCAGTTCGGTCTCCCGCATGATGTCCTGCATATGCCTCGGAGTGACACTTACGTGGGATTTGTTCCTGTTCATGCTCAGGTACACAACGTCTAATAATACCATCTACTCCTTCTTTATATAGATGTGGGTCATCCCAAAAGTAATGTCTTAAATCAAAGAAAAACTTTTTCTTTTGTTGATATGTAAAGCTAGGTGGTATGTATTTAGCAATAATGTAATTAACATAGTCGGCATACCAAGCTGTATTACGAGAAGCATTTATCATAACTAATTGTTCATCAGGAAAATCGTCATTAATAGGAAGTGGGTCATCAAGAACATTTTCCATTCTAGAAAAATTATCTGCTACGGGATTCTCAGCTCCCTTTCTATCAACAATATGCAAATCAAATTCTTGTAGCAGAAGAACCCATCTAATAAGTCTAGGCTTAGCATCTTTCTTTTCCATAAGGTTTTTAATAGCAGCATGATCAGTGTGAACAGTAACCTTGGAATCAACAATGTAAGATCTAAATTTATCACATGCAAACACAACTGCTAAAAATTATTTCTCAGTAGTAGCATAATTTTTTTGAGCTCTGTCTAGAGTTTTACTAGCATAATGGATAACATTTAATTTCTTATCAACTCTTTGTCCTAGAACAGCACCAACAGCATAATCACTAGCATCACACATAATTTCAAAAGGTAGATTCCAATCAGGTGGTTGAACAATAGGTGCAGAGATTAAGGCTTTCTTAAGTATTTCAAAGGCTTCTACACAATCATCATAAAAAACAAACGGAACATCTTTTTGCAAGAGATTGGTAAGAGGTCTAGAAATTTTAGAGAAGTCTTTTATAAATCTTCTATAGAA
The DNA here is from genome assembly GCA_039707655.1 of Elymus sibiricus. Lineage (NCBI taxonomy): Eukaryota > Viridiplantae > Streptophyta > Magnoliopsida > Poales > Poaceae > Elymus > Elymus sibiricus. The sequence goes on from CM077666.1 coordinate 338,241,117, forward strand.
ATCGGCATGACCAAGGAAACTTCTTATACCTTTGATATCTTTAGGACATGGCATTTTCTCAATAGCGTCAACCTTAGCTTTATCAACTTCAATACCTCTTTCAGAAATTTTATGCCCTAGGACTATACCTTCATTAATCATAAAGTGGCACTTCTCCCAATTCAAGACAAGATTAGTTTCTTCACATCACTGCAAAACTCGATCAAGGTTGCTTAAGCAATCATCAAAAGAAGTTCCGTAAACGGAGAAATCATCCATGAAAACCTCAACAATCTTTTCACAAAAGTCAGAGAATATAGCAGTCATACATCTTTGAAAGGTAGCAGGTGCATTACATAAACCAAAAGGCATACGACGATAAGCATAAGTTCCAAAAGGACAAGTAAAGGAGGTTTTCTCTTGATCTTCAGGTGATACATGTATTTGAGAGAAACCAGAATAACCATCTAGGAAACAAAAGTGTGTATGCTTAGACAATCTTTCTAATATTTGATCAATAAGAGGCAAGGGGTAATGATCTTTTCTAGTGGCTTTATTTAATTTCCTGAAATCAATTACCATCCTATAACCAATTACAATTCTTTGTCGGATGAGTTCATTTTTATCATTAGGAACAACGGTAATACCTCCCTTTTTAGGAACACAATGAACAAGACTTACCCATCTACTATCAGCTATGGGATAAATTATACCTGCTTCCAGAAGCTTTAATATTTCAGTTCTTACCACATCCTTCATTCTAGGATTCAGCCTTCTTTGATGATCAACAACGGCTTTAGCATCTGGCTCCATATGAATTTTGTGCTGACATAAAGTGGGACTAATTCCCTTAAGATCATCAAGAGTATATCCAATAACGGCATGGTGATTCCTCAGAGTTTTAAGTAATCTCTTTTCTTCATGCTCTGAAAGGTTAGCACTAATAATAACAGGATATATCTTCTTTTCATCAAGATAAGCATATTTAAGAGTATCAGGTAATTGCTTCAATTCAAACACAGGATCACCCTTGGGTGGAGGTGGAGCTCCCAAGGTTTTAAAAGGCAGATTATGTTTAAGGATAGGTGCTTGTTTAAAGAATAATTCATCTATTTCATTTCTTTCACTCATATGCATGTCATTCTCATGCTCAAGCAAATATTGTTCTAGCGGATCTGTAGGAGGCACAGCAATAGAGGCAAGGCCAATAATTTCATCTTTACTAGGCAATTCCTTATCATGAGGTTGTCTACAAAACTTAGAGAAATTAAACTCATGAGACATCTCACCAAAATTAACACAGACAATTTCTTTAGTGCAATCAATCTTATCATTAACCGTATTCAAGAAGGGTCTACCAATTATAATGGGACAAAAATCATCTTGTGGTGATCCAAGAATGAGAAAATCAGTAGGGTATTTGATCTTACCACACAAGACTTCAACATCTCTAACAATCCCAAGCGGTGAAATAGTGTCTCTATTTGCAAGCTTAATAGTAACATCTATATCTTCAATCTCAACGGGTGCAATATCATTCATGACTTCTTGATAGAGAGTAAACGGAATAGCACTCACACTAGCACCAATATCACATAAACCATGATATCAATGATCTCCAATTTTAACAGAAATAACAGGCATGACAACTACAGGTTTATTTTTATCTTTAGGGTCTGGCTTAGCAATTCTAGTTGCTTCATCACAGAAATATATGACATGTCCATCAATGTTATCAACAAAAAGATCTTCAACCATTACAACACTAGGTTCAACTTTAATTTGCTCAGAAGGTCTAGGTGCTCTAATTTTACTCTTATTGACTACAGTTGAAGCCTTAGCATGTTCCTTAATCCTAACAGGGAAAGGATGTTTCTCAATATAAGCAGTAGGCACAACTGGATCAACATGGTAAACAATTGTTTCTTCTTTAACACTAACAGGTTCTTCTTTCAATTCAATAGGTGGATGATATTTAAACCATTTCTCCTTAGGGAGATCAACATGAGCAGCAAAAGATTCACAAAAGGTAGCTACTATCTCAGAGTCAAGTCCATATTTAGTACTAAACTTACTAAAAGCATCAGTTTCCATAAAAGATTTAACACAATCAAAGTCAAGATTTATACCTGACTCATTACCTTTGTCGATTTCCCAATCTTCATAATTGCATTTAATTCTTTTAAGGAGGTCTCGTCTGGATTCAATAGTTCTCTTCATAAAGGAACCAGTAGAAGAAGTATCGAGCATGGATTGACCATTATGAGAAAGCTGAGCATAAAAGTTTTGAAGGATTATTTCTCTTGAGAGCTCATGATTGGGGCATGTATGCAACATATACTTAAGCCTCCCCCAAGCTTGAGCGATACTTTCTCCTTCATGAGGCCAAAAATTATATATATAATTCCGATCATGATGAACCAAATGCATAGGATAAAATTTCTGGTGGAATTCCAGCTTCATCCGGTTCCAGTCCCATGTATCAGTATCATCACATAGCCTATACCATGTCAATGACTTTCCCTCCAAAGATAAAGGGAATACTTTCTTCTTAACTCCATCTCCGGATAAACCTGCAAGCTTAAACAATCCACAAATTTCATCCACAAAGATCAAGTGCATATCAGGATGTACCGTTCCATCTCCTGCATAAGGATTAGCGAGCAATTTCTCTATCATACCCGAAGGAATTTCATAATAAATATTTTCAGTAGGTTCAATAGGTGGAGGAGCAACTCTTATTGCTTCCAGTCGAGGTGAAGATACCCCGAACAAGCCCCTCAAAGGATTACTTTCCATAGTGACAAGTGACAATAAATTTTCGCACGTAATATAAATGTTTCCTTACCAAATTCCACTCACCAAAGGCGCTACACTCCCCGGCAACGGTGCCAGAAAAGAGTCTTGATGACCCACAAGTATAGCGGATCAATCGTAGTCCTTTTGATAAGTAAGAATGTCGAACCCAACGAGGAGCAGAAGGAAATGACAAGCGGTTTTCAGCAAGGTATTCTCTGCAAGTACTCAAAGTAGCGGTAACAGATAGTTTTGATAGCAAGATAATTCGTAACAAGTAACTAGTAACAACGGTAACAAAGGGTGTAGCAAGGTGTCCCAATCCTTTTTATTACAAAGGACAAGCCGGAACAAACTCGTATAATAAGCAAAGCGTTCTCGAGGACACATGGGAATTTCATTTAGTCACTTTCATCATGTTTGTTTGATTCGCGTTCGCTACTTTGATAATTTGATATGTTGGTGGACTAGTGCTTGGGTGCTGTTCTTACTTGAACAAGCCTCCCACTTATGATTACCCCCTCTCACAAGCATCCGCAACTAAGAAAGAAGAATTAAGATAACTCTAACCATAGCATGAAATGTATGGATCCAAATCAGCCCCTTACGGAATAGCGCATAAACTAGGGTTTAAGCTTCTGTCACTCTAGCAACCCATCATCTAATTACTACTCCACAATGCCTTCCCTTAGGCCCAAAGATGGTGAAGTGTCATGTAGTCTACGTTCACACGACACCACTAAAGGAAGCAACAACATACATATAATCAAAATATCGAACGAATACCAAATTCACAAGATTACTTATGACAAGACTTCTCCCATGTCCTCAAGAACAAAAGTAACTACTCACAAATCATGTTCATGTTCAAGATCAGAGGGGTATGGAATAGCATTAAGGATCTGAACATTTAATCTTCCACCAAATAAACCAACTAGCATCAACTATAAGATGTAATCAACACTACTAGCAACCCACATGTACCAATCTGAGGTTTTCAGACAAAGATTGAATACAAGAGATGAACTAGGGCTTGAGATGAGATGGTGCTGGTGAAGATGTTGATGAAGATTGGTCCTCCCACGATGAGAAGATCGTTGGTGATGTCGATGGCTTTGATTTCCCCCTCCCGGAGGGAAGTATCCCTGGCGGAATCGCTCCGCTGGAGAGCAAAATAGCTCATGCCCAGGTTCCGCCTCGAGACGGCGGCGCTTCGTCCCAAAAGCCTTCTCTATATTTTTTCTAGGGCAAATGGCGTCATATAGTAGAGGGAGGGGGCGAGATGCCAGCTGTGGGCCCCACAAGGCACTAGGGCGTGCCCTGCTATCTTGTGGCCAGCTGGTGGGTCCCCTCTGGTATTTCTTCTCTCCAGTATTTTTTATATATTCAATAAAAAATCTCCGTGAAATTTCAGGTCAATTGGAGTTTTGTAGATTAGGTATCTCTGATGTGGCTATTTCAGGTGCAGAATTCCAGCTGCCGGCATTCTCCCTCTTCATGTAAATCTTGCAAATTAAGAGAGAAAAGGCATAACAATTGTATCATAAGGTGAAATAATGATCAAAAACATAATAAATAACAGTAGGAAATCATGACGCAAATTGGACGTATCAGTCACCGCGGAGCTCCTCCGGGAAGGGAGCTGTCACCTTGTCGAAGTCGCAGTTGGGGTCGGCATGGAGAAGGTGGCTGAAGATGCGCGTCGCTGCCTGCCTGCGGCGGTCGCCTAATCAGAAGGCCTCCCGAGTGAAGAATTCGAGGGTGAAGCCTCGAGAGGCATGCCTCGTGAGCCGCGCGCGCCTCGTGAGCTGCGGCTCTCCCAACGCTACCCTCCGTGAAAAGCTAAGTCTAACCACCTCGCGAGACGGCCTCACTATCACTCAAGTTCCCTCCCTTCGTGATCTCGCTAAGTGCTGGCATTTTTTCTTTCGCGTGAGCCGCTTGCACGCCAAAGGGGGGCTCCCTGAGCATCGTGCCTCAGGAGCCCTCACTAGCTCCCGGTGCCCCTCACCTCCTGGCCTTGTCTAGGCATCGCGACCTGACATACCAACGATGGCAGTAGGCCCGCTCGGGGGATGGGTCCTTACGGTGTAGAGCACCGAGACAAATAAGAAAGAGAAAAGCAGGCCTCGCGAGAGGACTTCGGGAGGGAACACACATTCCAAACCACAAAAGCATTAAATTAAAACACAGAAGCCACCGTTTTCACGTCCCAGCGGGACTGCATTGTTCTCATACAGGGCAAGGAAGACGCAGGGAGTCGGAATGCGCGAAGGAAGGCAATGATGGTCTCGCGTCGCGCGCGGGCAGGCTTTATGTTAGCGCGGGCAGCTACCGAGGCGTCGTGGGAGAAGTGGGGGCATCCCCGTCACGTCGTGCGCCACGTGTCACACCTGGCCCGCAAGTGGATAGGGCTCGCGCAGTTTCGCCCCCGAGTAGGCGGAACGTGCGCACCATGGGCTCGGGGGCTACTGTCGGGCCCGTGGAACCCAGGGTATCCTGGCCCGTCTGCCTTTGGCCCAGGGCGCAACGCCTGCCGGAGGCCCAACAGGCGGCCACCAACGGGCATCTCAAGCAAGACTCCTCGCGAGGTTCGAGCCTCCAGAGGATCCCTCCTCAGGGAGCAGGCAAGCAGGACTCAGCCATGTCACCGAGAGCCTCGCGAGGCCCTCTCGCAAGGCGGCCTCCCGAGGTTGCCTCCCGAGGCACCATCCCGAGGGCGCGCAAGACAAGTGTTGTTCGGCTCGGTCGCGCAGTCTCATGCCCATCACGTGGGTGACGCGCGTGACGATGAATGGCGACAGAGGCCGCGCCAGCAGGCACGGATGGAGAGGATTTCCCCTTTTGTGCTAAGGGAGCAAGGCCAGCAATCCATTTCCCAAAGCAACCCCCAAAGGTTGCCCGATCGATGAAAGAAGACCGAGACGGCGGGCGCGCAGGGCAGAGGTCATCCCCGAGCCCACTGGCGCGTCATGGACGGTCGCTTTGCAGATGAAGACCACCTTTTGTCAGGATAGACTGCGCTCCTGTCCCCCTTCAAACTTGCCGTTGTGTGGCAACCCTTCCCGCCAATGTTTTCGGGGGAAGAGGACCAAGGTAGGTATAAAAGGAGGGCAGGGAGCCGCCATAGAGAGAGGCTTCTTCCACCTCGGAACCTTGTACTCTCGCGCCAGAGCAATCCCAACCAAGCAGGAGTAGGGTTTTACACCGCAAGGTGGCCCGAACCTGGGTAAACCACTGAGTCCGCGACCCGCTCCCGCTAGCGCGCTCTTGCTGTAGCTTCACCGTCGTTTAGACGTGGTAGGGGACGAGTAGGTAGGAACGAGTTCACCCCCGTGTTCGAACCTTTGGGTCCCCGGAGCCTGGCATCCGACAATCAAGTATTTCATTCTTCTTAAGAGGACGATCAGGCAAAGCATTAAGTAATTGGAGAAGCCTCCCCCAAGCTTGAGGGAGATTCTCTTCTTCAATTTGCACAAAGTTAAATATTTCCTGTAAGGCAGCTTGTTTCTTATGAGCAGGAAAATATTTTTCAGAGAAGTAATATATAATATCCTGGGGACTACGCACACAACCAGGAGCAAGAGTATTAAACCATTTCTTAGCATCACCCTTTAATGAGAAAGGAAACAGCTTAAGAATGTAATAATAGCGAATTTTTTCCTCATGAGCAAATAGGGTGGCTATATCATTCAATTTAGTAAGGTGTGCCACAACAGTTTCAGTTTCATAACCATGAAAAGGATCAGATTCAACCAAAGTAATTAACTCGGGATCGACAGAGAATTCATAATCCTTATCGGGAACAAAGATAGGTGAAGTAGGAAACTTAGGGTCATATTTCATTCTCTCCATCATAGACTTTTCTTTTAACTTAGCAAGTAATTTTCTAGCATCATCTCTGTCGTTACAAGCAAGGAATTCTCTAGCTATTTCTCCATCTAGGACATAACCATCAGGTATCTTAGGCATTTCAATTCTAGGAGAGCTAGGAATAATAGGTGAATCATAATTTTCAGGAGTTTCAACATTTTCATTTTCTTTAGCTTTAGCAATTTGTTCGTCAAGAAATTCACCTAGTGGCACAATATTATCAAGCATAGTACTAGCATCATCATAAGTATCATTCATTGCAGAAGTAGTATCATCAATTACTTGCGACATATCAGAATGAATAACAGGTGGAGGTGTCGCAAGCCTACTGAAAATAGAAGGTGAATCAAGTGCAGAGTGTGATGGCAGTTCCTTACCTCCTCTAGTCATAGAGGGGACAATCTTGGTCTTAGCGTCTTTCAGATTCTTCATAGTGATCAACAGATATAAATCCCAAGTGACTCAATAGATAGAGCTATGCTCCCCGGCAACGGCGCCAGCAAAAGGTCTTGATAACCCACAAGTATAGGGGATCGCAACAGTCTTCGAGGATAGTATTTCACCCAAATTTATTGATTCGACACAAGGGGAGCCAAAGAATATTTGTGAGTATTAGCAGTTGAGTTGCCAATTCAAACACCTAGAGAACTAAATATCTGCAACAAAGTGTTTAGTAGCACAGAAGTATGATGGTTTTAATAGCAGTAGTAATAGTAGCAATAGTAGCAGAGACAGTAACAGTAGCAGTTTTGTAATGATGGTAACAGTAGCAGCAACGAAAGTAACTTAGCAAAGATCAATATGCAAAAAGCGTAGGCATTGGATTGGTGATGGATAATTATGTTGGATGACATTCATCATGTAACAGTCACAACCTAGAGTGATACACAATAGCTCCAATTCATCAATGTAATGTAGGCATGTATTTCGTATATAGTCATACGTGCTTATAGTAAGAACTTGCATGACATCTTTTGTCCTACCCTCCCATGGCAGCGGGGTCCATAAGGAAATCTAAGGGATATTAAGGCCTCCTTTTAATAGAGAACCGGAACAAAGCATTAGCACTTAGTGAATACATGAACTCCTCAAACTACGGTAATCACCGGAAAGAATCCCAATTATTGTCACCTTGGGGTATGCGGATCATAACACGTAATAGGTGCATACAACTTGCAAGATAGGATCAAGAACACAAATATATTCATGAAAACATAAAGGGTTCAGATCTAAAATCATGGCACTCGGGCCCTAGTGACAAGCATTAAGCATAGCAAAGTCATAGCAACATCAATCTCAGAACATAGTGGATACTAGGGATCAAGCCCTAACAAAATTGACTCGATTACATGATAAATCTCATCCAACCCATCACCGTCCAGCAAGCCTACGAAGAAATTACTCACACACGGTGGTGAGCATCATGAAATTGGTGATGGAGGATGGTTGATGATGACGACGGTGTCGAATCCCCCTCTCCGGAGCCCCGAACTGACTCCAGATCAGCCCTCCCGATGAAGAACAGGAGGTGGCGGCTGCTCCATATCGAAAAACGCGATGATTCTTTCTCTTTGATTTTTTTTGGATGAATAGGTACTTATAGCATTGGAGTTAGGGTTGCCGGAGCTGCCAGGGGCCCACAAGCCTGCCAGACGCGCCCTAGGGGGGTGGATACGCCCCCTGGGCTTGTGGCGCCAGGGTGGCCCCCCTCTGGTAATTCTCTTCGCCAGTATGTTTTATATATTCTGAAAATATTCTCCATAAATTTTCTGGTCCATCCGAGAACTTTTATTTCTGCACAAAAATAACACCATGGCAATTCTGCTGAAAAAAACGTCAGTCCGGGTTAGTTCCATGCAAATCATGCAAATTAGAGTCCAAAACAAGAGCAAAAGTGTTTGGAAAAGTAGATACGTTTGGGACGTATCATAGTTGTATGTGTGATATGTGCAAATGGGAGTAAGTCTTGATAGTTGATACAAATGTTTTGCTCTAGTAGCTGAAATAATTTTGTAGCCATTGTTTTCTTTAGTTTAGACAACTAAGACTTGCCATGGGACAGTTTTTAAATGAATTGTTATTAACCAAATATAAATGTGCACAAGAGAAAGTCTCTCAAGACTTGGGAGTTGAGAAATTGTAGTGGAAGTAATGTTTAATCATGCTCAACCCCATATCGTTAATTTTAATTGACTTGATAGCACTTGTGGATTGAATTGTCTAGAGGAACTTAGTTGAAAGGTGGGTGAGATTATGCCAAAGATATGTGTTGTATATCTCAACATAGTGTTACAGCCTCCGGCTGGTGCCATGGCCTTTTGCTACTATATACGCGTTTACGTGTGTAAATGTGGCTTCGTCGCCCTTCTTGATGTTATGCTGAGGATTCCGCTGGCCAATGAACGATCCACCAAGAGCGACAGCTTGGATTTTGGCTATGAGTTTGTTACCGTACGTAGTGGCAACACTACAAACGAATATTATTCAGCTTTCTCTTGAGTGGGTGCGTATGTGGTAAATAAAGGGGACTGATCAAAAGAGCTCGAAAGAGACATTATTGCTAAAGGTCCATAGTTCCCAAACATTAAGCCACATCGAAAACCTATGCATGATCACTTATTTGGCATAATCTCCTTCACATGACAATCAAAGTTCCAGCAAACAATGATTGAAACATAGTGTTTAAGAGCCTAGAGGAGGAGACAATTGTGGGTGTACTCATGAGCACTTGAACATTATATTTTACTACATGCTTTCTACTCCCTAACTTATGTTTTCAAAGCTCTATCTGAAGAAACTCTTCCGTGCATTCCCGGCAAGCAAGTGTTGTCTAGATTAAATGAAATGAAGTGTTGCAAAGTTGTTTTATCTAGTAGATCAGAAACTTTGTGTTAATTATCTTTGCTTCACTAACACTTGCTCTATAACCATGCCACTGCTATATCTATGATAAGTTTTCAGGTCAAGAAGCGGAGGGCTATCTAGGCATACCGATCGTAAGTGAACCAGAACCTTCTCATTATTTCGGTTTAAGCAACTGAGTTCCTTATGCTTCGGATTTCTCTCTATGTTGCTCGAGGAAGATTAAGTTTAAGCTTGGGGGAGTTGATGAGTGATATTTTTACACTCATTTCAACCTCGTTTAAATCGAATTATTTCATTAAAAGAGAGATATTCACTTCGATATTGTCACTAATGACTAATAAGTGTGAGGGAATCCACAAATCCTCTCTTTGAAATTTTTCCATAGGAAATGGGCTAAAAAGGGAAGAAATCACGTGGGAGAAAAGAAAGGAAGGAAATTGGAGAAGAGATAAGTCACTAGGAGGCGCCAGAAGGCCGCCTGTGTCAAAGACGGCGTTACATGTGATAGCGAGCACTCGCATGAGCGGTCGTTTGGCGTGGAAACCAAGGCAGGTCGTCCACCTGAACAACTTTTATAAAGGGGACCCAGTCGAAATGTGAACAGAGAGCGCGTCGGGAGAACGTCCAGCACAGCCACACCCCTTTCATCGTCATCTTCATCCACAAACCCTAGCCACCGCCATTTGCATCTCCATAGCCATCTCCACCACCATAGTTCTCTTCCATCTAGTTCATACTTGTAATCATGCATCGCACAAGGCATCCATTGTAAGACATACTGCAATCAATCAATCTCAAGATGTGTTCTTCAATGTTTTCTTCTCGCGATCTGATCTCGATGTGTGAGTAGATCGGTAAGGTATGGGGTGAGGCATGAGCCTTGCAACCCTAGGTATTCAATGAAGGGATCATTGGGAGTCTTTGACATGACGTCTTGTATGTGTGAAATAAAATTGTTTCGTGAAGTTTCTCTTGTCTTGTCCGCGATCTTCATCCCCGCAGGTACCCAGGATCATGGAGATCAAGCACCGGTGAGGCTAGGAGCAAGGAGACTGTGAAGTGTTACACCGAACAACAGTGACAGTAAGGATTAGTAGGGTAACATGAATCATAACCTTGGGGATTCATGAGGTGTAGTCGTTGAACGCCCAAAGCTTTTGTCTGATAATATTATCTTAATTATCGGGGCAACCCCGCGAGACGGATAGGGCCTGCGGTAGGACAACTGATTCTTGATGCAGGACTCATGCCGGTCAAGATATTATTTGGACACATCCCCCATTCCGATACGAAGCAAGCACCTCTTCACGGGTGACTTCCCGCGCACAAACTCATATCATTTTTTTATCCCAACACCAATGCATGGTTGTAAGCATTAAGACCTCATCCCCGTACCTTCTTTTTATTATAAGTGTTTGAATCACAATTTGCTTGATGATCCGGTCAAAAGCTGGATTTGACACTTTAGCAAAAGCTTGCTATAGACCATTGCTTCAAGGGGATCTTCCTCTCGTGGGTTCGATACCCAGGGTCACCTCTGGGGAAATAGGTGCGGGATACCCTTTCTTGTTCCAATACCGGATCAATAAAAAGGAGATATCAAGCCCTTTTTCTGGCATCGTTACCGGGGAGGAGTTTAGTATTCGTAGTCTTTGTGTTTAGAGTTTTTGTTAAAGTTAATTTTCAGTTTTTGTTTTTACATTCAGTTTTTAGTTTAAGTTTTATTTTTTTGCAAGTCTTTTAGTGGAAAATACCAAAAAGTTACTATGGCTTGTAATCTTGGGAGTTTTGCTACTCCTAGCAACAATTTCATGCGTGAACCAATTGCACAACCTGATGTTGCAGCTGCAGAATATGAGATTAAACCGAACTTAGTTTCCATGGTTCAACAGGACCAATTTGGAGGCTCTGCTTCAGAAGATGCAGGTATGCGTCTATACCTATACTAATTAGAGACTCCCAAGAAATTACCACGTTAATCAGTAATTAAGAACAGTACATCTGGTGGGACCGAGTTATTACGGTGTAGATTAATTCACGTATAAAATACAAAGAAAAAAATAGACATGCAAAATTTACCCTCAGAGTTTGACACAAATTGCCCACTATGCCACGGGCAAGTGGAAAAACTAATTTATTTTTATTTTCCATCCGTCCTACCCCCTCTTCTCTATTAGCCCTATTCTTTATCACATTATAAAAAAAGTCCTATTCTTTCTTTATCCCATCTACTTGCAGCGACTCTAAAAAATCCCCCTTGCAGCAACCATCGGCCTCCGCTGCCAGCCCACAATGGAGTCCCGGCCGCCGGCTTCCCGGTGCTCTCTGCCTTCCTGGAAGGCCGAATCTTGCCACCGTCCCGAACTCGCAGAATCTCCCCACCCCCGAGGTCTCAGCTCTCCTAGAGATCCTCTCCAACCTGGAGTTCCTCGCGTAGGGCACCGGCTGACACCGGCGTGCGGAGGCGAGACATGCCGCCCCTCCTCCAACCAGCCAACCATTGTGGCATGGCTTATCTGACATGTGGAGGGGCTCTCCTCTCCCACTAGCCGGCGCCTTGACTTCGACTCCTACAGACCGGCTGGCGCCTCAACTTCGACTCCTACTGCCGGCACCTCGACTACAGCTCGCACCGGCCAGCATCTGATAACCCACAAGTGTAGGGGATCAATTGTAGCTTTTTCGATAAATAAGAGTGTCGAACCCAACGAGGAGCTAAAGGTAGAATTAATATTCCCTTCAAGTTCTATCGACCACCGATACAACTCTACGCACACTTAGCGTTTGCTTTACCTAGAACAAGTATGAAACTAGAAGTACTTTGTAGGTGTAATGCTAGAACTACTTTGCAAGAATAAAACTAGGAGTACTTTGCGAGATAATAAAACTACGAGTAATTTGCAAGATAATGAAAGCTAGTTGTTTAGTAGAAAGCTTTTGTAACACAAGGAGAAAGATTGTCCATAGGCAATTGAATATGACATGTGTGATAATTATTATATGCAATGAGGGAGAGGCATATGCTAACATACTTTCCGTACTTGGATCATATGCACTTATGATTGGAACTCTAGCAAGCATCCGCAACTACTAAAGATCATTAAGGTAAAACCCAACCATAGCATTAAGTAAAAAGTCCCCTTTACTCCCATACGCAACAACCCCCTTACTCGGGTGTAAGCTTCTGTCACTCTAGCCGCTCACTATAAGCGAATTATGAACATATTGCAAACCTTACAGCGGGAATCCCTCACGCTTGCGCGACACGGAGGGCACCATAGGACAACACCATATCAACATAGAACTCATATAAATCACACCATACCACAATTAACCCGTAGGACAAAAAGAATCTACTCAAACATCATAGGATGGCCATACATCATTGGATAATAATATATAGCATTAGGCACCATGTTCAAGTAGAGAATTACAGTGGGAATAGAGAGGTTACACTGTTGCATAGAGGGGGAGAGAGTTGGTGATAACGGTGGCGAAGTTGTTGGTGTAGATCGCCGTCATGATGGTTCCCCTGGCGGCGCTCCGGCGCCACCGGAAGAGAGGGGGAGAGAGCCCACCTCCTTCTTCTTCTTCCTTGGCCTCCCCCTAGATGGGAGGAGAGTTTCCCCTCTAGTCCATGGCCGCCATGGCTCCCGGAGGGGAGGATCCCCTCCGAGATTGGATCTCTCTGTCTGTTTCTCTTCTATTTCGCGTCCCTGTTTTCTGGCCGAAAACCGTTTCTTATATTCCCGGAGATCCGTAACTCCGATTGGGCTGAAATTTTAACACGATTTTTTCTCGATATAAGCTTCCTTGCGGCCAAAGAAGAGCCCCAACCGACTTACGGTGTGCCCACAAGGCAGCACCACGCGTCCCGGGGGGGTGGTCGCGCCAAAGTGCCTTGTGGAGGCCGTGGCCTCCGCTTGCGTTGATTCCACCTCCCAAAAATCACATATATTCCAGAATAATTCTCCGTAAAATTTTATTGCGTTTGGACTTCGTTTGATATGGATTTTCTGCAAAACAAAAAACAAGCAGAAAACAGGAACTGGCACTTGGCACTGGATCAATATCTTAGTCCAAGAAATCATATAAAAAGTTGCCAAAAGTATGTGGAAATTATAGGATATTGGCATGAAACAATAAAAAATTATAGATACGACGGAGATGTATCAGCATCCCCAAGCTTAATTCCTGCTCATCCTCGAGTAGGTAAATGATAAAAAAGATAATTTTTGATGTGGAATGCTACCTAGCATAATCTTGATCATGTAATCTAATCATGGCATGAATATTAAGACACGAGTGATTCAAAGCAATAGTTTATAATTTGATATAAAGACATCAATACTCAGGCATACCAACAGACAATCATGCCTTTCAAAATAAAAATGCTAAAGAAAGTTATCCCTACAAAATCATACAATCCTGTCATGCTCCATCTTCTTCACACAAAGTATTTATCATGCACTACCCTGATGACAAGCCGAGCAATTGGTTCATACTTTTTAACGCGATTCAGCTTTTTCAACCCCCACGCAATACATGAGCGCAAGCCATGGATATAGCACTATGGGTGGAATAGAATGATGATAGAGACTAATAAGGAGAAGTTAAAAAGGAAGATAGTCTCACATCGACGAGGTGGATCAATGGGCTATGGAGATGCCCATCAATCGATATCAATGCGAGGAGTAGGGATTGCCATGCAACGGATGCACTAAGAGCTATAAGTGTATGAAAGCTCAAACTGAAAACTAAGTGGGTGTGCATCCAACTTGCTTGCTCATGAAGACCTCGGGCATTTGAGGAAGCCCATCATCGGAATATACAAGCCAAGTTCTATAATGAAAAATTCCCACTAGTATATGAAAGTGACAACATAGGAGACTCTCTATATGAAAAACATGGTGCTACTCAGAAGCACAAGTGTGGTAAAGGATAGTAACATTGCCCCTTCTCTCTTTTTCTCTCATTTCATTTTTTTCGTTTTCTCCTTTTTTTTCTTTTTTTCCTTTTTTTTGTGGGCTCTTTTTGGCCTCTTTTTTTTCTTCCTTTTTTTTTATTTTTCGTCCGGAGTCTCATCCCGACTTGTGGGGGAATCATAGTCTCCATCATCCTTTCCTCACTGGGACAATGCTCTAATAATGATGATCATCACACTTTTATTTACTTACAACTCGATATTACAACTCGATAAAAACTATACAAGATGACTATATGAATGCCTCTGGCAGTGTACCAGGATGTGCAATGATCTAGCGTAGCAAAGATATCAAAAAAATGGACAAGCCATGAAAATATCATGCTAGCTATCTTACGATCATGCAAAGCAATATGACAATGAATGCTCAAGTCATGTATATGATGATGATGGAAGTTGCATGGCAATATATCTCGGAATGGCTATGGAAATGCCATGATAGGTAGGTATGGTGGCTGTTTTGAGGAAGATATAAGGAGGCTTATGTGTGATAGAGCATATCATATCACGGGGTTTGGATGCACCGGCGAAGTTTGCACCAACTCTCGATGTGAGAAAGGGCAATGCACGGTACCGAAGAGGCAAGCAAATTGCGGAAGGGTGAGAGTGCGTATAATCCATGGACTCACATTAGTCATAAAGAACTCACATACTTATTGCAAAAGTTTATTAGCCCTTGAAGCAAAGTACAACTACGCATGCCCCTAGAGGGATAGATTGGTAGGACAAGGTCCATCGCTCGTCCCCGACCGCCACTCATAAGGTAGACAATCAATAATAATTCATGCTCCAACTTCTTAGCATAACGACAGATCATACGTGCATGCTTCGGGAATCACAAACCTTAACACCAATATTCTTACTAAAACACAATCATTCACTAGTACCTCCCACATATCACCATCTTAATATCGCAAAACTATTGCAAGGAATCAAACTTATCATATTCAGTGATCTACAAGTTTTATGTAGGATTTTATGACTAACCATGCGAATGACCAATTCCTGTTGACTCTCTAAATAGATATAAGTGAAGCATGAGAGTTTAATTCTTTCTACAAAATACCACACTCTAATGAATATAAGTGAAGCAAAAGAGCATTGTACAAATAACGGTTTTCTATATGTAGAGAAACAGGCATCCAAACTTCAAATGATATAAGTGAAGCACATGAAGCATTCTATAAAGCCATACTCAAAAGATGTAAGTGAAGTGCATGAAGCATTCTATAAATCAACCAAGGACTATCTCATACCAGCATGGTGCATTTATTAAAATAAAAATAAAAAAGCACACGATGCTCCAAGAATTTACGCATATCATGTGAACAAAACAAAAACCGAGACATAGCGATAATTGTTGAAGAAAGATGGGATGCCTTCCGGGGCATCCCCAAGCTTAGACGCTTCAGTCTCCTTGAATATTTACTTGGGGTGCCTTGGGCATACCCAAGCTTGAACTATTGCCTCTCCTTATTCTCCTCATATCGATACATCCTCGTTCTTCAAACACTTCATCCACACAAAACTTAACCGAACTTTTTATTAGAGGGGTTAGTACATATAACATCAAATCCCATCATGTCCTGCTGTAACATTATTGTATAATTATAATAAAAAATTACCCACTGTATGCTATCACAATTCTATGGCTCCCAAGTCAATGGGGCTCAACAAAATTTCAAACATACGCAAATAAAGAAACTATAACAGCAATCTGTGAAAACAGGACAGTTTGTAAAGATGCAGATGGTACATATACTTCTGTAACTCAAACAATTCTGAAAAATTTGGAAAAAATAAAAAAAATTCATAGAAGTACTGTGTAAAAATTTCAGAATTTTTTCACGTTCCAGTAAAATAACAAAATTCAAGCATTACAGCAAAAGTTTCTGTTTTTTCACAGCACACACCAAACAAGCAATTTAATCATCCTAAAGGTAAATCTTCGCACATTATTTTTATAATACAATGGATTTGTACAAGGGGATAATTATTTTTGTGAGAAACTTCCATGAAAAATTCTACATTGTTTCCATGAGCATGAACACAAGTGTTCAAGGTCGACCCTCACTTCTCCAATGCATAACCTTCCAATCGCTTCTCTTTTTGAAAAAGTTTTTAGGTTCCCCTCTATATTTTTTTTTGTTTTTAAACTTTTTAAAAGCACACAACAGAAATAAATGACTCTATAAAACTTCCGGGTTGTCTCCCAGGCAGCGCTTTTTTTTAAAGCCATTAAGCTAGGCATAAAGTGCTCAAGTAATCGATCCACCCGGATCCCAAGGTATATCAAAGCCAATTTTAATTAACAATGATTTGTAATTTAGTAGTGAGCACAAAGCAACATATATCACATAACAACGGAGTCTAACTCTCTTCCTATGCATCGGCATGTCATAAAAGAACAATTCATGCACATCAAGTAAAGGCCAATGCATAGTATAAACAGTTTCTTGCAATTTTATCGTATTAGAAACATAGAGAGGTGGAGATGTAGTTCCTCTCTCATAATAATTGCAAGTAGGAGCAGCAAGCACATGCATATTATATCCATCAAAATCATCATGTGCATCGGTAAAACGCAAGCCATCAATGTAATCCTTAATAAGCGCAAACTTCTCCGATATAGTGTAGTTTGGAGAATTCAAAAAGATAATAGGACTATCATGTGTGGGTGCAATAGCAACAATTTCATTCTTAACATAAGGAACTATAGCAAGTTCATCTCCATAAGCATCATTCAAATTGTCATCATGGCCACAAGCATAGCAAGCATCAATTTCATCAAAAAGGGATATTTCAAACGAATCCAAGGGATCATCACAATCATCATAGAATTCATCCTTCGGTAAGCACAAAGGGAAATTAAACAATGTATGAGTTTAAGAGTTACTCTCATTAGAAGGTGGGCACGGGTAGCTAATCCGCTCTTCCTCCCTTTGTTCTTCGCTCTTCTCGTCATCTTTTTCATCTAATGAGCTCACAGTGTCATCAATTTCTTCTTCAATAGTAGCCTGCAAAATATTATTCTCTTCTTGGACAGCGGAGGTGTCCTCAATATATTCTTTCACATAAGCATTGGAAGCATAGTTTTCATAACAATATTTAAGTATGGCAAAATTTTCAGATTTGTAAAGAGTAGCATCACACTTTTCAATCAAAGAAGCAATTTCATATGAACCCTTAAAAGCAACAAATTCTTCTATTTGTTCAATATCATAGTAACTATAAACACATATGGCATAAGAAGATAAGATTCCATTATCCTTAAACTCACATTGGTACTGGAGGTGTTTTTTTAGGGTCTTTAGAACAACAAGTAAAATCATGTATTTCACATAAATTCCAAGCATAGCAATTCAAAGTATTAATATGATGCCATAAGAGTTTCCCTTTTTGAGACAAGCGGTGTCGCACAAAATAAGCATGCTCATCTAATGATTTTCCCTCAACTAAGCTAGTTGGGTTTTCAGCACAAGCACAAAGGGATCGAAGATGATCCAAGTAGAAAGCTTCAGCAGTATGATAGATTTTGGGTGGTTCTTCAACCATTGGTTTAGCAAGTACAACTATTTTTTTTGGTATTTTAGGTTTCCTACCCATAACTAAAGATAGAAAACAAGAGCACAAAATAAAAACTACTTAGTGATAAAGTAAACAAGCACACACGAGAATATCAACCCCACGCTATTGCTCCCCGGCAAAGGCGCCAGAAAAAGGTCTTGATAACCCACAAGTATAAGGGATCAATTGTAGCTTTTTCAATAAATAAGAGTGTCGAACCCAATGAGGAGCTAAAGGTAGAATTAATATTCCCTTCAAGTTCTATCGACCACCGATACAACTCTACGCACACTTAGCGTTTGCTTTACCTAGAACAAGTATGAAACTAGAAGTACTTTGTAGCTGTAATGCTAGAACTACTTTGCAAGAATAAAACTAGGAGTACTTTGTGAGATAATAAAACTACGAGTAATTTGCAAGATAATGAAAGCTAGTTGTTTAGTAGAAAGCTTTTGTAACACAAGGAGAAAGATTGTCCATAGGCAATTGAATATGACATGTGTGAAAATTATTATATGCAATGAGGGAGAGGCATATGCTAACATACTTTCCATACTTGGATCATATGCACTTATGATTGGAACTCTAGCAAGCATCCGCAACTACTAAAGATCATTAAGGTAAAACCCAACCATAGCATTAAGTAAAAAGTCCCCTTTACTCCCATACGCAACAACCCCCTTACTCGGGTGTAAGCTCTTGTCACTCTAGCCGTCCACTATAAGCGAATTATGAACGTATTGCAAACCCTACAGCGGGAATCCCTCACGCTTGCGCGACACGGAGGGCACCATAGGACAGCACCATATCAACATAGAACTCAAATCAATCACACCATACCACAATTAACCCGTAGGACAAAAAGAATCTACTCAAACATCATAGGATGGCCATACATCATTGGATAATAATATATAGCATTAGGCACCATGTTCAAGTAGAGAATTACAGCGGGAATAGAGAGGTTACACCGCTACATAGAGGGGGAGAGAGTTGGTGATGACGGCAGCGAAGTTGTTGGTGTAGATCGCCGTCACGATGGTTCCCCCGGCGGCGCTCCGGCGCCACCGGAAGAGAGGGGGAGAGAGCCCCCCTCCTTCTTCTTCTTCCTTGGCCTCGCCCTAGATGGGAGGAGAGTTTCCCCTCTGGTCCATGGCCGCCATGGCTCCCGGAGGGGAGGAGCCCCTCCGAGATTAGATCTCTCTCTCTCTCTGTTTCTCTTTTGTTTCGCGTCCCTGTTTTCTGGCCGAAAACCGTTTCTTATATTCCTGGAGATCCGTAACTCCGATTGCGCTGAAATTTTAACACGATTTTTTTCTCGATATAAGATTCCTTGCGGCCGAAGAAGAGCCCTAACCGACTTACGGTGTGCCCACAAGGCAACACCGCACGGCCAGGGGGGTCACGCCAAAGTGCCTTGTGGAGGTTGTGGGCCTCCGTTTGCATTGATTCCACCTCCCAAAAATCACATATATTCCAAAATAATTCTCCGTAAAATTTTATGACATTTGGACATCGTTTGATATGGATTTTCTATGAAACAAAAAACAAGCAGAAAACAGGAACTGGCACTAGGCACTGGATCAATATGTTAGTCCAAGAAATCATATAAAAAGTTGCCAAAAGTATGTGGAAATTATAGGATATTGGCATGAAACAATCAAAAATTATAGATACGACGGAGACGTATCAGCATCCTCCATCGCCAAATCTTAACCACACCAAGTTCCTTCGGCTATCGTCGTGAACCTCCAAGCAGATAAGCCAGCCTTCATGTGTATCTCCCATTATATCTTCACTATGTTCCTCTCAGTTCTTATTTTCAGGAAGAAGGTGGATTGGTGGCCGTTTCCAGTATGTAGATGGGATGGCAACGACTGTTCCTTGGTTGAAGGATGCAATGCATCTCGCTGAATTCCAAGCTGTACTATTTTGGGTCTGCCTAGATACCGAGCAGGGGAGATAAAGGCTGCAAGTTGGGTAGAAAGCTAGGCATGATTCTCGGTAATACTCTTTACTATTTGATGATTACTCTTTACTTGGTACAAGGTTCTTGATGATTTTAATATAGTTTGACCCTGCTGTAGAAAGTAGTTTATATACATGCCTGGATATGTACGAGATGCATTGTAGTGTGTATTCATAGGTGGCCTGAAGGGAGACTAAAAGTACTCCATCATCACAGCAAGTTTCTGGAATTCTGGGGATCGAAATCAGATCGAGATGCCAAAGTCCTCTATGTTGCTTCAGCTATATGGTTTGAGCTGGCCAAACCTGAAAACTTCATTGAAGAGTCAAAGTACATCTAGATTATTTTGTGTTGCCTACAATCCTATTACTTGATTTTTCTTTTTGCTAACTGTGCGTATGGGTAAATCTGCAAGATGATGCAAAAAATTGCTTGCAAATAGTCTGTGTGTATGTGTACAGACTTGCATGTTGTATGTTTATATCAATTATGCAATATTGACATTTGTTCAGATGCTTCTAAGTAGTGCCTCAGTGAAGATTCAAAGTACATCTAAATTACTTGGTTATTTTTGCTAACTACGTGTATGGGTAAATATGCGATGATGCAAAAAAAATGCTTGCAGATAATTTGTATGTGTACAGACATGCATGTTGTATGTTTATATCAATTTTGCAATATTGATATTTTTCCAGATGCTTCTAAGCAGTGCCCTACCAGAACGGTGCTTCCCTTTCCTTACTGTTGCCAAATATTTGTTTTAGTGGCATATGAGGACTGAACAACATCAGGCCAATGACCTCACCCTGGGAGTCCACTTCTTCACGGTCACGACATTTGTCTTGACAAATTATCTGGAGGTAATTGATTTGGTTCCCTCCATTGGATGAAGATGCCCTATTTTATGTTGTTTAGTTGCATGCGGTTCATGCAAACTTCCCAAAGCATTTTCTTGAAATTGGATAGAGCTGAGAAAATCTACTTATGCTTACTGTTTTGTGTGCCTTTTTCTAGCAGTTGAGTTCCAGAAACGAATGGGGAGGTGAACTTTGAGCTGTAGCTCTCTATGTGTTCTTGCAATCATAACGCCTGGGGATTATAAGCCAATATACAATTTGTTTATTTTCTTTTAGAGGTATGTGAACATCGATTCATATGATTAGTTAGTACATAAGAACATGGATACCCACACTTTCCATGATAATCCAAAAGGTTCAGATTTTAAATATACATGTTAAGCTATGAGGAGAACCTTATTGGATCAGCAATCATATTTTGTTTTAGGTAGGTAATTATTAGTACATATTTCTGAACAGGAAAAGCCATGGTGTCCGGATGGCTCAAGCAATTCTGATATTTAATATAGATTTAAATGACCACGAGAACCTAAGTGGTTCATTCCTATGCCACCATTTCCAATATTTATGGGGCAGTTCTTAAACGTACAAATGTTCAAGCCATTAAAACACCCTCTTAGGTTCGTATACATAAGCAACTGCCATATTTTGAGAGAATGAGTTTTACAATGATTTGCATAAATTCTAATGAGGATAACCATGAAGTGCACAAAGTTTTTATTTATTTTGTAAATACGGAATGGAATAAATATTTTTAGGTTCATTGGTAATGATATAGTATTTCTGTTTAGGCAGTGTCGAGTGTTAGATGTTCCATATTTGTATTAACAAATGTAAAATACTAAAAAGGACTGAGTGGCGACTGCTACTTCATTGGAATTTTATTGTGTCTTCACATTATAAAATACAACTTATGGTCCTGCAGGATTACCTCCCTTCTCTAGAGATAATTTGCTTAATGTGCTCCATGGTGCAATAAAATTGGATACAAGCATGCTAAAAATCTTAGTAGTAATTTAATAAGCTCATGTTATTCTAATCTACTTCCCATGCTTTACTATTTATGTTAATTAGTACTCCATAATGAGCCTAAAAATTGTACTATGGGGAGATGCAGGCAAGACCTAATATGTTGTCATTTGAGAAAAATAAAACTCCCTACTTTCGAACTGTTGATTTCATTTGTACACGCTCCATACCAAAATATAAGATGTTTTTGTAGTTCAAATTGGTACAGAGGTAGTACATGTAAAAGAAACCATCTTAGACAAATATATGATTCATCAGGTTCAATGAAGATTAGCTTAAATACCATGTATTTTTCTGCACAAAGATTATTGCCTACTGTATGTCATCCTCTTTACATTTGTTAGTCTATAGTCAAGTAGAAAAAAATTAGTTCAGTAATGCCTTTGCTCCATATGAGCAAACAATTGTTGTTAATAAAAACAAATCACAGACTATTGATTTCATTTGTTCGCAGGAAAAGCACTGTATTTTCACACTTATGCAAAAAGAACTTTAAATCATGAAAAATGTTGATTTGGTTTTATAAAAGATCTTGAGGGTGAGACAATTTTCAGCAAATTCAGAGGAATAGCTTAAGTACCATATATAGAGGGTGACACATGTGGTATTTTTCTGCACAAAGACTATTGCCTACTGTATGTCATCCTCTTTACATTTGTTAGTCTATAGACAAGTAGAAAAAATTAGTTCAGTAATGCCTTTGCTCCATACGAGCAAACAATTGTTGTTAATAAAAATAAATCACAGACTATTGATTTCATTTGTTTGTAGGAAAAGCACTGTATTTTCACACTTGTGCAAAAAGAACTTTAAATCATGAAAAATGTTGATTTAGTTTTATAAAAGATCTTGAGGGTGAGACAATTTTCAGCAAATTCAAATGAATAGCTTAAGTACCATATATAGAGCGTGACACATGTGGTAATTAACAAAACATGGATCTTGCGTTAATTTTCTTATTCAAGCAGTACAATTTGTGTAGGAAAGTCATTCATTGTAAAGAAATGAGTGCTATCAATTGTCATACCATGGAAGTACCGTTTGAAGTTTCCTTACTGTAAAGATTTTTCTTCAACATCTATGAGCTGGCTAGCAAAATTATGGTAACTGCAGTTCACATCAGGAATAAGGTGACATGTAGGGCCATCATCTAGGTCCATACATCTTAATCCCATTTTCGGTGACAGTTGCTTTGCTATCTTAGTCATTGATTATGACAGAATGTAGAAACCACGTGGTGCTTGTGCCATTTTTTCTTTCTTTCTGTTACTATAGATATGTTCCAAGCAATGGAAGGTTTCTTTTTGTGATGTTCATCGTGTTTAGGGTACAATATTTAGCGATATAATTTCTACTATAAACCATCATCCTGTACGCCTTTTCTTTCCCTACTTTTCGTAGAGCAAACCGATGGATCAACTAACCACAAGCTTAGCATGTGGTATACTGCATAAATATCTAGCTTAGTAGAAAACATGCTTAGTACAGCGCCTTCTAACCATGCAGTAGCAGTTCCCACTCCATCCTACTGTTCTATACACAGACGAGAAGTTTGTTTGAGAAAGAGGAACATGCTTGCTGCCTTTCATGATTTCATCTAATATTATATGTTTCTATTACCTATGCGGAACTAACAGTTCACGTCTCTAGCTTTCAGGGAGTACTACTTTATCGCTTTGCATAAAAGCTTCTGTAACCATGATGTTGATATACCTATGATAGGTACTTCATGTGCTACCACATTAGTAGGGTGATTTCAATAAAAGTACCAGAATTTATATTCTTCCACATTCAGTCAATATTAAGTAACAAAATTATTTTGTTTACAAACCAGTTCATTCGCCACAAGGAAAAAAAATCTACTTCTGCCGAGAACCAAAGCCATAAACAGATCAAGTTACTTGGTCGGAAGAAATTGTCAAGGGCCGCAGCTTACACAAGATTGGGAGTGGCGATCGCAGTCTATCTCACCTGAGTTACATGTTATAAAAAATTACTATAGATGTAAAAAAACCTAGAATTTTGCGTCTCAACTATCTGTCATATTGTCTTACTGTCATACTTTTTTTTGAGCCGGTCTTACTATTATACTTTGTAGTGCTTATAATTAACGAGTGATAGATTTTGAGATGTACTACTATTGATGTGACCAAGGATGTCTAGTTTTACTTGATATTGAGTACTGCAACTTCAAAGCTTCTTCAACATCCGTTTGCTT
Source organism: Elymus sibiricus (assembly GCA_039707655.1). Classification (NCBI taxonomy): domain Eukaryota; kingdom Viridiplantae; phylum Streptophyta; class Magnoliopsida; order Poales; family Poaceae; genus Elymus; species Elymus sibiricus. Next base: position 338,265,254 of record CM077666.1, read on the forward strand.
ATTTCATTTTTGTTGAATTAAATTACAATAAAAAAGCTATTCTTTGATATAAAATATTATTGAAGACATATAAGTGGTGGAATTTTTTTTCATCCTAATGTATATTGCGTTAGTTGCATCTGTTTGACTAATAAAGCAGTTTTGATTTGCTAGGTCAAAATAGAACTTCAAAATACATTTAGTTTATAAAGTATTACGAATATATGCATAAAATAATAGTGGCCCAAGCTGCACCTTCAGCACTACATATATATCCAAAACTAAAACAACAATGTGTTTTAGAACGGAGAACCTTAACCTATTTCGTCCTACCGGTGACCATGAACAATATATGAAATTTTTAGTATAATTTTCGAAAACATATGCTCAACGTAGGATATAGTTGCAATACTTATATATTTAGTGTGTTATTATAAAACTAGCCCGTGCGTACGCACGGGTTGACGACTAGTTTACATAATTTTACTGAATTATGCAACATGACACGCATAAAAGATTATGACCCAGATGCTCTTAAACTTCGCTTGTTTCCTTTCTCTTTGAGAGGAAAAGCTAAGGAATGGCTTTTAGCTTTACCGAAAGGAAGTATAACTTCTTGGGCTGCTTGTTGCAGCAAATTTTTATCTAAGTTTTGTCCACCTGCAAAAATTATGCAATTACGTTCTCAGATTACAGATTTCAAGCAAGAAGAACATGAGCCACTAGCACTTGCGTGGGATAGAATGAAAGAAGCTATAAGAAATTGCCCCAATCATGGAATGGAGAAGTGGTTAATCCTTCATATGTTTTATAATGGCTTGAATCACATGTCAAAAACTATGCTTGATACAGCTGCAGGAGGAACCATCATGGGAAAGCCCATAGATGATGTCAAGAAGATACTAGATGATATGCAAGAGAACCATGCCCAATGGCATGTTGAGAGAACCACCACCAAGAAGGTGAATGTCATAAAAGAAAATAGCTCAGAGTTGACAACCAAGCTAGAGGAACTTATCATTTTGATGAAAGGTAAAGAAGAGGTAAATGTCAATGCCATCTCTAATGAAGATACTAGTGATGTTAATTTCATTGCTCGTAATAGCTATAATCCCAATTGGAAAAATAATGGATATGCTCCTAAACTTCCTTATCCAAATAATGGAGGAGCATCCAATAATTTTAATGGAGCTAATGGTGGCAATAGAAATACCCTTGAAGAAACTCTTAAAAGTTTTATTGCTAGCCAGACTGAGCAGAATGAAAATTTCAAGAATATCTTGAAGAATCATGATAACTTACTCGGTCAATTGACCGGTAAGGTTGTTGGACTAACGAATGATGTGCAGATACTTGAAGCCAGATCCAAGAATATGAAGGCACAAGTGGCAAAAATAGCAGAGAGCCAAACCTTGATTTTGGCCAAGTTTGTAGGTAAACTGGAGCCTAACCCGGTTGAAGAAGTTAAAATGGTGAGAAGCAACGAAGCGAAAGATGAGGTACTTGACACAAGCCATGTGCCGGAATACAATTACACCATTGCAGACTTTGTCAAGATGATATCCATGAAGTATCCACTACCCGAGGTAACTAACGATGAGGCATATAATGTCTTCATTGAGCAAGTTGCAGCGAAGGTACGTGAACTTGATGAGGAAAGAAAAAAGTTATTAAGTTACCAGCTAAGCAAGAAGATACTTTTGAACATACTATAGAGATTGAGATAGGACTTAATAAGTTCAATGCTTTATGTGATCTAGGGGCAAGTGTTTCCACTATCCCCAAATCTATTTATGATAGTCTCAATCTTGGTCCTTATGCTAATACTTAGATTATATTGAATATGGCTAATTCTACTTTTACTCAGGCAGTAGGCATTAAGCATGGAGTTATAGTTCAAATAAATGATTGCCCTGTCATGATGATCTTCTTATAGTAGATATGCCCGAACATCCTATTGCTCCTATAATTCTCGGTAGACCCTTTCTAAGGACTATCAAAGCTATGATAAATGTGTTTGAAGGAAATGTTCATTTTGATTTACCATCTAAAGATCTTTTTATAAGGCATTTCCCCAGGAAACAGAAATTAAAGACCTATGCAGGAGGTGGCATCATTTTGAATTCTAGAAGTTATGGTCTCGGTGTTCTAGCACCACCTTGATTACCATGACGGTCGAGCTATCCGACCGAAACAAGTGCTTCGTGGGAGGCAATTGATACGTCTCCAACGTATCTATAATTTTTGATTGATCCATAATATTATAGTATCAATCTTGGATGTTTTATATGCAATTATATATCATTTTTTGGGACTAACCTATTAACCTAGTGCCCAGTGCCAGTTGCTATTTTTTGCCTGTTTTTGCTTTTTCAAAAAATCATTCTCAAGCGAAGTCCAAACGAAGAAAAAACTTTGGATTAATTTTTTCTGGACCAGAAGGGACCCTAGAAGCTTTGGGAGAAGACCAGAAGAGTCACGAGGGAGCGACAAGCCCGGAGGGCGCGCCCCCAGGCTTGTGGGCCCCTCGTGGCACCTCTTGACCTAATTCCAGTGCTATAAATTCCAAAATATTCCCAGTATACCAGAAAGATAGAAGAGAAAACCTTTCCGCGGCCGCAAGCCTCTGTTCTTCCGCGATCCCATCTGGAGGCCTTTTCCGGTACTCTGCCGGAGAGGGAATCGATCACGGAGGGCTTCTTCATCAACCTTGCTGCCCTTCCGATGATGTGTGAGTAGTTTACCATAGACCTACGGGTCCATAGCTAGTAGCTAGATGGCTTCTTCTCTCTCTTTGATCCTCAATACCATGTTCTCCTCGATGTTCTTGGAATTCTATCCGATGTAATCTTCTTTGAATGGTGGGTTTATGATCAGATTATTCATGAGAAATATTTGAGTCTTCTCTGAACTCTTTTATGCATGATTGTTATAGCTTTGTATTTCTCTCCGATCTATCTGTTTGGTTTGGCCAACTAGATTGATTTATCTTGCAATGGGAGAGGTGCTTTGTGATGGGTTCAATCTTGCAGTGTTCTATATCCCAGTGACAGAAAGGGACAAGACACGTATTTGTGTTGTTGCCATTAAGGATAAAAAGATGGGGTTTAATCATATTGCTTGAGTTTACTTTGTCTACATCATGTCATCTTGCTTAAGGCGTTACTCTGTTTTATACTTAATACCCTAGATGCATGCTGGATAGCGGTCGATGGGTGGAGTAATAGTAGTAGATGCAGGCAGGAGTCGGTCTACTTGTCTCGGACGTGATTCCTATATACATGATCATTGACATGAATCCGTCATAACTATGCGCTTTTCTATCAATTGCCCAACAGTAATTTGTTTACCCACCGTATGCTATGTGTTCGAGAGAGAAGCCTCTAGTGAAAACTATGGCCCCCGGGTCTACCTTTATCATATATTAAAATCCAAAAATACCTTGCTGCAATTTATTTACTTTTATTTTATTTTGCAATTTACTTTTTTTCTATCACTATCAGAATTAATCCTTGCAAGTAACCGCTAAGGGGATTGACAACCCTCTTATTTGCGTTGGGTGCAAGTGTTTGCTTTTGTGTGTGTAGGTGCTGCTAACGAGGTTCTGTGTGGTTTTCCTACTGGATTGATAACCTTGGTTCTTAACTGAGGGAAATACTTATCTCTACTATACTGCATCATCCTCTCCTCTTCGGGGAAATCCCAACGCAGATCACAAGTAGCAGGAAGAATTTCTGGCACCGTTGCCGGGGAGACATCACCAAAACTTATCAAGTACCTTCGCAAAAACTATCATCCACTTGCATTTATTTTCATTTTCCTTTTACTTGCATTTGCCTCTCGTTTTCATCTTCCCCACTTCTAAAACAATTTTACAAAAACACAAAAATATTTTTTTGCTTGTTTGCTAGTTTGTTTGTTTGAAATTGCAACCATGTATGAGTTTGTTATTGAAAAGGGCGAGGATGGTAGAATCCCTAAGATGGAAATTCCCTCAGATTTGGATACTAAAATTTTTGTGACGGGAAGTGGGAATCATAGGAAAAAGTGTTATCCAAGAATTCTTTACTTGTATGGGAACTTTGGTTTGTAATGACATCCCCATTCTTAAAAGAACCAATAGTTACGCCAAAGCTATTTCTGCACTTGTCCTTAAACTTGAAAGAAGATTTATATGTACTCATCCCACCTTGCAAAGATTATTCTACGAGCTACCAGTTATAAAAAAACCCTAAGGTTAAAAAGATAGCTACTCTTATCCTTATGAATGAATTTGATTACATAGTTCGAGAAGCTAGGGAGATTTTTGATTTTTATAATATGAGTCATAAAAACCCTGTGATAGATGAAATTTTATATGATGAAGATTATATGATGAGATATGTATTTGGTGATGATCATGCCTATGATGAAAATACTAAAAAGGAAGTCCCTCCTTTACATATTATCCAACAAGTTTTCAATGGTATTAATCAAAAATATTCTTGGATCGTGAAAGGGAATCAACAAGGATTTGATGAACGTCACCTTAATAATGATAAAATCTTGATTGATGATGTGTTTCCCATTGATTTTGAAAAGTCTCTTGATGATCACACACTCCAAGATCCAAAAACCAAGGATGATAACACTTGAAACTATGCATTATGCCTAGCTTGGGGCATAAAACAATAGCGCTTGTTGGGAGGCAACCCAATATTTATCTTTATTGCAAAATTTTATTTTCTTGTGTCACACAATTTTAGCTTCTGTTATGATTGTGTTTTTATATTCTAATTAGTGTTTGTGCCAAGTAATTCCTTTGGGATGATTTGGATGATAGTATAAATGATGCTGTTTGGAAAACAGAAAGTTTTGCGTCCAGTATTTGATTTTTGATTCTGTACTCGAGCGTCCGAAAAATCTGAAATTTTTACACAGTATTGGTATATGAATTGTATACATTGTCATAATTGTTCAGAATTTTTGGAGATACAGAAGTATGGATTTTAAATAGATCTTTAAAGACTGTTCTGTTTTAGACAGATTCTGTTTTTGTTGCATAGTTTGCTTATTTTGATGAATCTATGGATCGTATCGGGGGGTATGAGCCATGGGGAAGTTGAAGTACAGTATAATTATGCCAATATTAAATATGAATCAATTTACAATAGTACCTAAAGTTTAAGATTTATTGGTTATACTAACGGATCTCACGAGGTTTCTGTTGAGTTTTGTGTGTTGAAGTTTTCAAGTTTCGGGTGAGACTACGATGGATAATGGAATAAGGAGCGGCAAGAGCCTAAACTTGGGTATGCCCAAGGCACCCCAAGGTAATATTCAAGGAATACTCAAGCGTCTAAGCTTGGGGATGCCCCGGATGGCATCCCCTCTTTCGTCTACAATCTATCGGTATATCACTTGGAGCTATAGTTTTATTCATCACATGATATGTGTTTTGCTTGGAGCGTCTTGTGCTATAGTTTGTTTGCTTTTGTTTGATTTTTAGTTTGCCACAATCATCTTTGCTGAACACACCTTTTTGAGAGGGACACACATTATTCGTGATTTGTTAGAATACTCTATGTGCCTCAGTTATATCTTTTGAGCTAGGCAGTTGCTCTAGTGCTTCACTTATATCTTTTAGAGCACGGCGGTGGTTATATTTTAAAGAAATAGTTGCACTCTCATGCTTCACTTATACTTTTTTAGAGTCTAATAAATAGCAATGTTAATATGCATGGGTTATGAATTTGGTCCTCATATGATAGGTATTCAAGAGGGATATAATAAAAACTTTCATGTAGATCACTGAATATGATAAGTTTGATTCCTTGTAATAGTTTTGCCATATTAATATGGTAATATGTGGGTGGTGGTAGTAGAAAATTGTGGTTTAGTAAGAATATTTGTGTTAAGGTTTGTGATTCCTGAAGCATGCACGTATGATCTGTTGTTATGCTAAGAAGTTGGAGCATGATTTATTCTTGATTGTCTACCTTATGAGTGGCGGTCGGGGACGAGCGATGGTCTTTTCCTACCAATCTATCCCCCTAGGGGCATGCATAGTAGTACTTTTATTTGAGGGCTAATAATCTTTCACAATAAGTATGTGAGTTCTTTATGACTAATGTGAGTCCATGGATTATACGCACTCTCACCTTTCTGCAATTTGCTAGCCTCTTTTGTACCGTGCATTGTCCTTTCTCACCTCGAGAGTCAGTGCAAACTTCGCCAGTGCATCCAAACCCCGTGATATGATACGCTCTATCACACATAAGCCTCCTTATATCTTCGTCAAAACAGCCACCATACCTACCTATTATGGCATTTCCATAGCCATTCCGAGATATATTGCCATGCGACTTCCACCGTTCTTTTTATATGACACCCACATCATTGTCATATTGCTCATATAGCTGACATAGTATTTGTGGCTCAGCCACCGTTCATCATTTTTTATACATGTTATGCTAGATCATTGCACATCCTGGTACACTCCCAGAGGCATTCATATAGAGTCATATTTGTTCTAGTATCGAGTTGTAATTTTTGAGTTGTAAGTAAATAGAAGTATGATGATCATCATTATTAGAGCATTGTCCCAGTGAGGGAAAAAAGAGAGGCCAAAAAGAGCCCACGAAAAAAAAGAAAATGAGAGAAAAAGAGAGAAGGGGCAGTGTTACTATATTTTTCCATATTTGTGCTTCAAAGTAGCACCATGTTTTTCATATAGAGAGTCTCCTATTTTGTCACTTTCATATACTAGTGGGAATTTTCGTTATAGAACTTGGCTTGTATATTCCGATGACAGGCTTCCTGAAATGCCCGAGGTCTTCATGAGCAAGCAAGTTGGATGCACACCCACTTTGTTTTTATTTTGAGCTTTCATACACTTATAGCTCTTAGTGCATCCGTTGCAGGGCAATCCCTACTCCTCGCATTGACATCAATTGATGGGCATTTCCATAGCTCGTTGATTAGCCGTGTTGATGTGAGACTATCTTCTTGTTTTTGATTTCCCCTTATTAATCTCTACCACCACATTCTATTCCACCCATAGTGCTATATCCATGGCTTGCGCTCATGTATTGCATGGGGGTTGAAAAAGCTGAAGCGCGTTAAAAAGTATGAACCAATTACTCGGCTTGTCATCGTGGTAGTACATGATAAATACTTTGTGTTAAGAAGATGGAGCATGACAGGATTATATGATTTTGTAGGGATAACGTTCTTTAGCATTTTTATTTTGAAAGACATGATTGTTTGTTAGTATGCCTGAGTATTTATGTCTTTATATCAAATTATAGACTATTGCTTTGAATCATTCGGAACATAATATTCATACCGTAAAAGAAAATTACATGATGAAACATGTTAGGTAGCATTCCACATCAAAAATTCTATTTTTATCATTTACCTACTTGAGGACGAGCAGGAATTAAGCTTGGGGATGCTTGATACGTCTCCAGCGTATCTACAATTTTTGATTGTTCCATGCTAATATAGTATCAATCTTGGATGTTTTATATGTAATTATATATCATTTTTAGGACTAACCTATTAACCTAGTGCCTAGTTGATGACCCACAAGTATAGGGGATCAATCATAGTCCTTTCGATAAGTAAGAGTGTCAAACCCAACGAGGAGCAGAAGGAAATGACAAGCGGTTTTCAGCAAGGTATTCTCTGCAAGCACTGAAAGTAGCGGTAACAAATAGTTTCGGTAGCAAGATAATTCGTAACAAGTAAAAAGTAAAAAGTGTGATAAAGTGCAGCAAGGTGGCCCAATCCTTTTTATAGCAAAGGACAAGCCGGAACGAACTCGTATAATAAGCAAAGCGTTCTCGAGGACACATGGGAATTTCATCTAGTCACTTTCATCATGTTTGTTTGATTCGCATTCGCTACTTTGATAATTTGATATGTGGGTGGACCGGTGGTTGGGTGCTGCTCTTACTTGAACAAGCCTCCCACTTATGATTACCCCCTCTCGCAAGCATCCGCAACTACGAAAGAAGAATTAAGATAAATCTAACCATAGCATGAAACATATGGATCCAAATCAGCCCCTTACGGAATAGCGCATAAACTAGGGTTTAAGCTTCTGTCACTCTAGCAACCCATCATCTAATTAATACTCCACAATGCCTTCCCTTAGGCCCAAAGATGGTGAAGTGTCATGTAGTCGACGTTCACACGACACCACTAAAGGAAGCAACAACATACATATCATCAAAATATCGAACGAATACCAAATTCACAAGATTACTTATGACAAGACTTCTCACATGTCCTCAAGAACAAAAGTAACTACTCACAAATCATATTCATGTTCAAGATCAGAGGGGTATTGAATAGCATTAAGGATCTGAACATATAATCTTCCACCAAATAAACCAACTAGCATCAACTACAAGATGTAATCAACACTACTAGCAACCCACAGGTACCAATCTGAGGTTTTGAGACAAAGATTGAATACAAGAGATGAACTAGGGTTTGAGATGAGATGGTGCTGGTGAAGATGTTGATGAAGATTGTTCCTCCCACGATGAGAGGATCGTTGGTGATGTCGATGGCTTTGATTTCCCCCTCCCGGAGGGAAGTTTCCCCGGCGGAATCGCTCCGCCGGAGAGCAAAATAGCTCCTGCCCAGGTTCTGCCTCGAGACGGCGGCGCTTTGTCTCGAAAGTCTTCTTCTGATTTTTTCTAGGGCAAATGGCTTCATATAGCAGAAGGAGGGGCCAGAGGCCTGCCAGGGGCCCCACAAGCTCGGGAGGCGCGCCCAGGGGGTAGGGCGCGCCCCCCAGGCTTGTGGCTTCCTGGTGGGCCCCCTCCTGGTAATTCTTTCGCCAGTATTTTTTATATATTCCAAAATAATTCTACGTAAATTTTCAAGTCAATTGGAGTTGTGTAGAATAGCTATCTCTGTTTCACCCCTTTTCGGTCCAGAATTCCAGCTGCCGACAATCTCCCTCTTCATGTGAATCTTGCAAAATAAGAGAGAAAAGGCATAAGAATTGTACCATGAAGTGAAATAATGATTAAAAACATATTAATTAACAGTAGGAAATAATGATGCAAATTGGACGTATCAACTCCCCCAAGCTTAGACCTTGCTTGTCCTCAAGCGAAAGCCGAAATCGATAATCATGTCCACATGTTTAGAGAGAGAGGCGTCGATAAAAATAAAATACGGACAAGGAGCATCATGATCTTTATTATAACAGCAATATATCATCATAAAACTTCTCATGAAAAAGTGACAATTCAATCACAAGTTAAAGTATGAACCACAAACCAAATTGAAAACTAACAAGCTATGATCTCAGTCACTGAAGCAATTGCAATTCATCATATTATCAGAAAGAGTCTATGTAAGAGCTTTGTTTAGCAAGTTCACATACTCAACTATCATTTAGTCTTCTATGATTGCTGACACTCACGACATACTTATGGAGCAAAAGTTTCAGTCAGACACATAGAAAGATAGGGGCTTATAATTTTGCCTCCCAACGTATTTACCTCAAGGGTAATGTCAACAATAATAACTCATGATAACCTACATCCAACTGGATATATATGCCTGGATCAATGCCCACCACATGATGCTTGCCAAGAGAGAAAATAAAAGCGGAATAGAGGAGAATGCTATTGACTCTTGCATGAAAGTAAATACATAAAGTAAAAGATAAGCCTTCGCAGAGGGAAGTAGAGGTTGTCATGCGCTTTTTGTTTTTGGATGTGCAAGCTCTTAATGTAAAGGAACGTCACTTTATATTGCCCCTTGTGATAGCGACCTTTATTATGCAGTCTGTCGCTTTTATTTCTTCACCATCACAAGATCGTACAAAGCTTATTTTCCCTTACAATAAAAGATCATACATATTTAGGAGCAATTTTTATATCTTTGCACCGATGACAACTTACTTGAAGGATCTTATTCAATCCATAGGTAGATATAATGGACTCTCATGGCATGAAACTGGGTTTAAGGGTTTTTGGATGCACAAGTAGTATCTCTACTTAGTGCGGAATTTTGGCTAGCAAAGGATAGGGGGCAAGCACCACATGTTAGAGGATCCAAAACAATATAACTTCTATGTGAATATAAGCAAACATAACTCATTACGTTGTCTTCCTTGTCCAACGTTGACTAATTGACATAGAATATTTAATGGGGGCTCACAATCATAAAAGATGTCCAAGATAGTGTATTTATATGTGAGATCCCTCTTCCTTTATTACTTTTTCATTAATTGCAACAATGACCAATACTATGTTTGTCAACTTCCAACAAGTTTTATCAATTATACTTCTTTTATGTGAAGTCATCACTCCCCATGGGATTAGCATATGATCTTATTCTTTTCTTTACTTCTAAGATTAGATCAACAAAAGCAAAACACTCAACTCAAACTACTCTTTATTATATAACCTTCACACACGATTACATAGATAGATAGATAGATCACAAAGCAAGAACTCGAAACTAAATCATACTAAAACTTTATTCCTCTAAATCATGAAATAACTAAGGATCAAACTAAGATAGATAATGATGATAAAAAGTGATGGTGATACGATACCGAAGCACCTCCCCTAAGCTTGGAACAAGCCAAGGGTGGTGCCCATACCCGTGTACTCAAATCTCCTTCTTCAGTGATGGTGGTGATGAAGTGATGGGCTTGTCCTTCCACTTGAGGACACGAATTTCTTCTTTTAATTTGTCATTTTCTCTTTCGAGATTCCAGATTTTGCGACGTAGTTCATCCGAATCTTCCTGCACATGATGAAAAGGGGTGAATTGAACTTTAGGCACTTTCACCGTATTGGGCAGGCTAGACCTCTTGAATTCAACATGCATATCTCCAGGCTGAGGCAGAGGGGGATCCTCTTCTTCCTCGCTGGAATGATCTTGCTTTTCCCTCAAATCGGCCTCTTCCTCTTCATCAGTTGTCCAACCATAGGGACCAATATCCCCATAGACTCTAGGGTTCGCAGTAAGGTGTGAGACATAGCTTTCCCCGTCCGAATCCTGAGATGACATGGCGATTGGCCTTGAAAATCTGACAGAAAGCAGCACGAAACAAGAAAAGAGTAGAAACTTGCGATGCGGTGGTCAAAACACCCGTGAGTATATATAATAATTTTTTCCAGAGCAGGACAAGTAATATGGAAGAAAAACGAAGTCGGGAAAGTCCACGAGGGAGCCACAAGCCTGGTAGGCGCGCCCTGGGGGGTAGGGCGCGCCCCCAGGCTTGTCGCCTCCTCGTGCACTTTTCGGACTGTTTATTATTTTCCTAATTTTTATATATTCCAAAACAAACAGAAAGTACTTTTATGGAAGTTTTGGAGTCAGTTTACTTACCGTACCACATACCTACTCCTTTTCAGGATTCTGGAGCATTCCGGAAGGTTTCTTCTATGTGCTCTTCCGGTGTCATTGTTTGAATAATATTAGTTTCAACATTAATGGGCGTACCTGAGATATAATTTTTAATTCTTTGCCCATTAACCACCCTCGGATTATTGCCTTCAGAGTTGTTTATTTTGATGGCTCCGGAGCGATAAACTTCTTCGATGATATATGGTCCTTCCCATTTAGAGAGAAGTTTTCCTGCAAAAAATCTTAAACGAGAATTGCATAATAGAACATGATCACCTACTTTGAATTCCCGTTTTTGAATTCTCTTATTATGCCATCTTTTAACTTTTTCTTTAAACAACTTGGCATTTTCATAAGCTTGGGATCTCCATTCATCTAGAGAGCTAATATCAAATAACCTCTTTTCACCGGCAAGTTTAAAATCGTAGTTAAGTTCTTTAATTGCCCAATATGCTTTATGTTCTAGTTCAAAAGGTAAATGACATGCTTTTCCATATACCATTTTATATGGAGACATACCCATAGGATTTTTATAAGCAGATCTGTAAGCCCATAGTGCATCATCAAGTTTCTTAGACCAATTCTTTCTAGATCTATTAACGGACTTTTGCAAAATTAATTTTATTTCTCTATTAGTTAATTCAACTTGACCACTAGACTGAGGATGATAAGGAGATGCAATTCTATCGTTAACATCATATTTAGCAAGCAATTTACGGAAAGCACCATGAATAAAATGTGAACCACCATCAGTCATTAAATATCTAGGAACTCCAAACCTCGAAAATATAACTTCTTTAAGCATCTTAATAGAAGTGTTATGATCAGCACTACTAGTTGGGATAGCTTCTACCCACTTAGTAATGTAATCAACAGCAACTAAAATATGTGTATACCCGTTGGATTTAGGAAACGGTCTCATATAATCAAATCCCCAAACATCAAATGGTTCAATAACAAGTGAATAATTCGTAGGCATTTCCAGACATCTACCAACATTACCAATTCTTTGACATTCATCACAAGAAAGGACAAACTTACATGCATCTTTGAAAAGAGTAGGCCAATAAAAACTAGATTGTAGTACCTTGTGTGTAGTTCTGTCTCCCGCGTGGTGTCCTCCATATGCCTCGGAGTGACACTTTCGTAGGATTTGTTCTTGTTCATGCTCAGGTACACAACGTCTAATAACACCATCTACTCATTCTTTATTTAAATGCGGGTCATCCCAAAAGTAATATCTTAAATCAAAGAAGAACTTTTTCTTTTGTTGGTATGTGAAACTAGGTGGTATATATTTAGCAACAATGTAATTAGCATAGTCTGCATACCAAGGAGTATTACGAGAAGCATTTATCATAGCTATTTGTTCATCAGGGAAATCATCATTAATAGGAAGTGGGTCATCAAGAACATTTTCCATTCTAGACAAATTATCAGCTACGGGATTCTCTGCTCCCTTTCTGTCAACAATATGCAAATCAAATTCTTGTAGCAGAAGAACCCACCTAATAAGTCTAGGTTTAGCATCTTTCTTTTCCATAAGATATTTAATAGCAGCATGATCGGTATGAATAGTAACTTTGGAATCAACAATGTAAGATCTGAATTTATCACATGCAAACACAACTGCTAAAAATTCTTTCTCAGTAGTAGCATAATTTCTTTGAGCACTGTCTAGAGTTTTACAAGCATAATGAATAACATTCAATTTCTTATCTACTCTTTGTCCTAGAACAGCACCAACAGCATAATCACTAGCATCACAGCATCACACATAATTTCAAAGGGTAAGTTCCAATCAGGTGGTTGAACAATAGGTGCAGAAATTAAGGCTTTCTTAAGTATTTCAAAGGCTTCTACACAATCATCATAAAAAACAAATGGCACATCTTTTTGCAAGAGATTAGTAAGAGGCCTAGAAATTTTAGAGAAGTCTTTTATAAACCTTCTATAGAAACCAGCATGACCAAGGAAACTTCTTATACCTTTGATATCTTTAGGACATGTCATTTTCTCAATTGCATCAACTTTAGCTTTATCAACTTCAATACCTCTTTCAGAAATTTTATGCCCAAGGACTATACCTTCATTCACCATAAAGTGTCACTTCTCCCAGTTCAAGACAAGATTAGTTTCTTCACATCTCTGCAAAACTCGATCAAAGTTGCTCAAGCAATCTGATAACCCACAAGTATAGGGGATCGCAACAGTTTTCGAGGGTAGAGTATTCAACCCAAATTTATTGATTCGACACAAGGGGAGCCAAAGAATATTTGCAACTATTAGCAGTTGAGTTGTCAATTCAACCACACCTGGAGAATAAATATCTGCAGCGGAGTGATCAGTAGCACAGTAGTATGATAGTTTGATAGCAGTAGCAATAATAGTAACAGTAGCAGTAATGGTAGCAGCGGTAGTTTTGTAGCAATTGTGACAGCAGTAGCAACAGTAGTAGCTTAGCAAAGAACAATATGTGAAGAACTCGTAGGCATTGGATCGGTGATTATGTTGGATAACATTCATCATGTAACAATCATAACCTAGGGCGACACAGAACTAGGTCCAATTCATCAATGTAATGTAGGCATTTATTCCGTATATAGTCATACGTGCTTGCGATAAGAACTTGCATGACATCTTTTGTCCTACCCTCCGTGGCAGTGGGGTCCATAAGGAAACTAAGGGATATTAAGGCCTCCTTTTAATAGAGAACCGGAACAAAGCATTAACACTTCGTGAATACATGAACTCCTCAAACTATGGCAATCACCGGAAAGAATCCCAATTATTGTCATCTTGGGGTATGCGGGTCATAACACATAGCAGGTGCGTATAACTTGCAAGATCGGATCAAGAACACAAATATATTCATGAAAGCATAAAGGGTTCAGATCTGAAATCATGGCAATCGGGCCCTAGTGACAAGCATTAAGCATAGCAAAGTCATAGCAACATCAATCTCAGAACATAGTGGATACTAGGGATCAAGCCCTAACAAAACTAACTCGATTACATGATAAATCTCATCCAACTCATCACCGTCCAGCAAGCCTACGAAGGAATTACTCACTCCCGGTGGTGAGCATCATGAAATTGGTGATGAAGGATGGTTGATGATGACGATGCCGGAAGATCCCCCTCTTCGGAGCCCCAAATGGACTCCAGATCTGGCCTCCCGATGAAGAACAGGAGGTGGCGGCAGCTCCGTATCGTGAAACGCAATAAAACTTCCTCTCTGTTTTTTTCTCTGGAATTGTGAATTTATAGGCCAGAGATTAGGGTCAGCGGAGCCACGTGGGCCCCATGAGCCACCAGGGCACGCCTGGGGGGTGGCATGCCCTGGTGCCTCGTGGGCACTGGGTGGCCCCCTCCAGTGGGTCTTGGTTCTAGTATTTTTTATTTATTCCATAAAAAATCTCCAAAAAGTTTCATCCAATTCCAAGAACTTTTATGTCTGCACAAAAAACAACACCATGGTAGTTCTGCTGAAAACAGCGTCAGTTCGGGTTAGTTCCATTCAAATCATGCAAATTAGGGGCCAAAACAAGAGCAAAAGTGTTTGGAAAAGTAGATACGACAGAGACGTATCAACTCCCCCAAGCTTAACTCATTGCTTGTCCTCAAGCAATTCAGTTGACAAACTGAAAGTGATAAAGAAAAACTTTTACAAACTCTTTTGTTCTTGTATCTATATATATGCTTAAATAGTACCCAAGTTTTCAGCAAAGATTATAACTAACCATGCAAATGATAACTCTTAGAAATTATATTCACTCATATCAATGGCATAATCAACTAGTTAGCAATAATAAAATATCTCAAATGCCAACACTTTGTCAAAACAATCATGATATAATATGACAACATGGTATCTCGCTAGCCCTTTCTGAGACCGCAAAACATAAATGCAGAGCACCTCTAAAGTTCAAGCAGTGACTAAACATTGTAATTCATGGTAGCAGAGATCCAATCATGATGCACACATCATTAACTATACACAATGCATGAGAATGACAATAGTGCTCTCAGGACTGGTGCTTGTTTGAGAAGGTGATGACTCAATAATAAAAGTAAAATAACATGAAAGTAAATAGATAGTCCCTTCGCAGAGGGAAGCAGGGATTTGCAGAGGTGCCAGAGCTCAAAGCTTAAATCAGAGATAAATATAATTTTGGGAGGTATGCCTTTCCTGTCAACGTCACGACCGAGAGTTTTCAATATCTTCCATGCTAAACACATTAGCGGCGGTTCCCAAGCGGTAAAGTAAAGTTTTACTCCCCCTCCACCAACAAACACAAGCCATGGCTAGCCGAATCCTCGGGTGCTCTCCATACCAACAACTTTCCGGGAGAGTTTGTTTTATTATTTTACAATTTTAATAATGGGACTGGGCATCCCGATTACCAGCCCCTCTCGTGCAAGGACAAGTGAATAAACACTCATCATGAGAATAACCCGCTTAGCATGGAAGATACTGACCGCCCCCTGTCGCTCCATGAGCGGTACGGGCACACAAAACAGATGTTCATTTGAATATTTAGAGGTGGCACATGCAAATTTACTTAGAACGGCAGAGTAATACTGCATATAGGTAGATATAGTGGACTCATCTGGAATAACTTTGGTTTAAAGGTTTTGATGCACAAGCAGCATTCCCGCTTAGTACAGGTGAAGGCAAGCAAATAGGTTGAGAAGCGACCAGCTAGAGAGCGAAAACGGTCATAATCATGCATTATGAATAATTAACATTGAATACTAGCATGAGTAGGATATAAACACCATGAACATTAATATAGTGAAGGCTATGTTGGTTTTGAATCAACTACATGCGTGAACATGTGCCAAGTCAAGCCACTTGAAACATTCAGAGGAGGATACCATATCATCATACTACATCACAATCATTTTAATGCATGTTGACACTCAAGATAAATCATTATCCACTCCTAGCTACTTAAGCATGGCATGAGCAACTATAATCTCTAATTGTCATCATAAACATGTTTAATCATAACATGCTGAATCATGGATACTGAGTTAAACATATTTACAAAAACAAAGAACAAGTTGAGTTCATACCCGCTTTTCCTTGCCACAGTCACTTCATCAAATCATCGTCATTATTGCCTTTCACTTGCACGACCGAATGATATGAAAATAAAAATAGTGCAAGCGTGCCATGGACTAAGCTGGAATCTGCAAGCATTTTATTCAAAGGAGAAGACAAGGTAAAATGGGCTCTTTGTTAGATCAACAACAATGCATATGAGAGCCACTCAACATTTTCATCGTGGTCTTCTCCTTACAATGACTCAACAAAAGAAAAGAATTTCGGAGAAACACACTGAAATATTTTTGGAGTTTTTGGTTTTTCTAAAGAAAACGAAATAAAGAAGAAAACGAAAAACAAGAAAAACTATTTACACGGGAAAGCTCCCAACAAGTAAAAGAAGAAACGGGAAATCTTTTTGGGTTTTCTTTTACTACTCCGAAACTACAACTAATTAAACTAGAAAGAAAAACCGAAAAGAAACGAGAAATGTTTTTGGATTTTCTCAAGTTTTTCGAACACACTAGAAGAAAGTGAGAAAATAAAACTAGCATCGATTATACAATGAAAAAGTATGAACACCGACAACTGGAATGAAATGTGTGAGCATGAATGTAATGTCGGTGAGAGATACGTACTCCCCCAAGCTTAGGCTTTAGGCCTAGCTTGGTCATCGCCATCCCTGGTCTGGGTAATAATCAAAGTGGTAGCTCATAGAGGCGCTCTGAGCCGCCTCCTCAGCCAGACGGGCAGCCTCGGCCGCCGCCTTGTACTCGTGCACCTCGCTCTCTAATAGATAATATCTCTGTTTGTTCTAAAAGTCAAAGAGGGCAGGAGCAGGCAAAGCAACATACAGAGGACGATATTTATCAAAAACTAAATTGTATTCAAATCCCTGTGCATTGCGTTTTAAAAACTTATGTTCTCGCATTGTTTCGAAATTTAAATATTTATAAGGTAGGAAAGGATCATTGGAATTGGGCGAGACCCCTAACTTTGCAGCTACGCGGGAGGCATAAATTCCTCCATACAAATCACCATTACCCGCGCTACACTGCAGCCTATGTGCGACAATAGCCCCAAGATTATAATACTTGTTGCCAGTCAAAGCCTTATGAATAAGGCTCAGATCAGGGGCGCAAAGCGTACTAAAGTCTTGCTTACCAACAATGCATTTACCGTTAAAGAGTGAAAAATATCGGATAGCAGGAAAGTGGATGCTAACTATTCTAGCCTGTGTGACTCCCTTATCCTCACCGTTGCAAAGGTGTGACGCCCCTGCTCGACCGTGCACTAATCATACACGCAAATGCACACGGTCGAGATCAGAGACTCACGGGAAGATATCACAACACAACTCTAAACACAAATAAAAGTCATACAAGCTTTATATTACAAGCCAGGGGCCTCGAGGGCTCAAATACATATGCTCGAGTCATACAAGCATCAGCGGAAACAATAGTATCTGAGTACAGACACAAAGTTAAACAAGTTTACCTTAAGAAGGCTAGCATAACAGCGACATCTGATCGAAAAGGCGCAGGCCTCCTGCCTGGGAGCCTCCGAAATCTACTCCTGGTCGGCTGGCTCAATCCAGTAGTACGTGCCTCAGGGACTCTCCTGGTAGTAAGCTCCTGTGGTGGCGTGCGGCTCCGGGACTCCGACATCTGATTGCAGCAAATGGTTTTGCGGAAAATAAGTAGCAAAGCAACCGTGAGTACTCATCCAAAGTACTCGCAAGACTGACATCATAACTATACTAAGTATGCATCGGTATCAAAGGAATGGGGCTATATCTTTGGACTGAACTGCAGAATGCCAGAATAGAGGGGAAGAAGCCTAGCCTATCGAAGACTAGCATCTTGAAGCAATCTTGCAGCATCAGAAGAGAGTAGAACACAGTAGCATATACTAGTGGTTATATAATAGCAACGCCCTGAGATCCTTTCTCGCCTCCCTACGAGAAAGCGATCCCTAGAGCAGTATTAACAGTTTAATATTAAATCAGCATCAATTTTTAGTTGTAGTGGATCAGGATACAACTCCGAGCGTCCTGTTACCATGGACACGGCTATTCGAATAGATCACTTCCCTGCAGGGGTGCACTACTGTTACCCAACACGCTCGATCACATCTGGCCGGACACACTTGCTGGGTAATGCCCGGCCTCGGGTGATCGACACGACGCAGTCCTACCTAGGCTCAGCAGAGAGGTCAGCACGTCGGTCTAAATCCTAAGTGCGAAGGGGTCTTGGGCCATCGCCCTTTGCACTCCTGCATGTTGCGAGACTGGCCGGGGCCCAGGCGCAACACTGTTTACACCAGTGACGTAACCAGCCCACCCCAGCAATCAGCCTGCATCTCTGAGCTGTGACGTCTGAAGAGCTTTCGGCTGATACATACGACGTAGAGGGTCCCATAACCATTATCCCACGTCGTGGTAGTGCGTATAGGGCCAACAACCCACTCAGATCAAATACCCAAATCCGTTAGGCGTATTTAATAGCTCGCAGAGACGAACAGGATTCCTGTCACTCCGACTTGGTAACACAAGGCTCGCGGGTGCTCTTGGAGCCGACCCGTCTTTATCAAATGACAGTAGTAAAGTCTAAGTACCCGTGTGTCCATAGTATCGAGAAGGAATCCGAGGAATCACCCTTGATGGATTCCCACTCGAAGTATCGGTCAAGGTGAACCCGGAGGAATCACCCTCGATGGATTCACACAAGAGGAGTTGCACGACAGAAGCTTTATCGGAGGTGATGAAAGAGGAATCACCCTCGGTAACCCACAACCGGATAGCTATTCTGCAGAGGCATCATCGGAAGTGAGATAAGAGGTATCACCCTCGGCACTCGGTGGCAGCTCCGTAGAGTCGAACAACTTAGGGGGAATGTGCGGTGATGTGTTGATCTCTGACCGTCGATCATATTGATCGAATCTCCGGTGGAAAAGCATGGCAACAAGGACAAGGATGTGGGGCCATTGATGTATCACTAACCAATCTATATTAAGCATATAGGATAACAGGTAGAGTATCAACAACAGGTTACAAAACCAGGCTATGCATCAGAATAGGAACTATTGGAACAGTAGCAGGGGCAATTCTAATGCAAGAATAAGAGGGAAAGTGTCGGCACCAAAACCGGCAGATCTCAGGTAGGGGATCCGAACTGTAGGTCTAGGAATCAATGGGTAACAGGGAACGTAGAGACAGCGATTTACCCAGGTTCGGGCCCTCTCGAAGAGGTAATACCCTACGTCCTGCTTGATTGTATTGATATGTTTGTATGAAGGTTACAGAGTTGATCTACCTCAAGATCGGATGGGCTAAACCCTAGGCAATGGATATGATCATCCCCTACGGACTAAACCCTCTGGTTTATATAGACACCAGAGGGTCCTAGGGTTACATATAGTCGGTTACCATCGGGGGATAAACATGCCGGCCACGCCAATTATTCCTTGGAGGAGACGCCAAGTCTTCGGAGGTTTCCTTCTGATACACGGGGTCGCCCACAATCCGGCCTTCCGTTTACGAGTAGAGAGCGGCCCACCAGCCCGGCCCACGAGAGATAGGCCGGCAGCCCGAGTACCCCCTAGTCCGGGACACCCTCAGTAGCCCCCGAACTAGCCTCCAATGCCGAGGTTGACAGTCTTCGGCAGCTTCATGCCTCAATGGTCTTTGGCTTGGGTGGCGAGTTCCTCCCTTCAGCTGCATTTGGTTTAACAATAGTTCGGCCACCAATAGCTCGGTTGCCGAAGAATACTCCGATTGGCGAGGCCCCGTGGGGCCCGTCACACCGCTTTTCTTTGCCCAGAATCAAATGACGACCCTCGATTTCTGCGCACCCATGGAATGCGAGTGGCCCGATGGGTTTTTACAAAAATGCCCCTCTTTCGGGGGGAGTCAATGCCCTTTTGATAGGCCAAGGGCGCGGAGGTTGACACACTCCACCCCCTGCCATCCTTCCTCACATCCTCGCGAGGTCGCGACCAGTAAATAATGGCGAGCGTCCCAGGCTCTTCCTCACGCCCTCATGGCCCCCGGCAAGGTGATTGGGCGAGCTGCTCCGTATCCCTCATGCGTTTACGCAGGCTCGAGACGCAGGGATATCTCCCTGCTTCAGATCTTGCATCCACCCGTCCCGGATTAACTTCCGTAGATGGGGAGGCCCTCGCAGAGAACTTTCCTTCCCCCCACGGGGAGGAAAGGGTGTGCTCCGTTCCCTTCCTCTTGCGAGGGATGGGTTTCCCCATTCATCCTTTTTTGAGGGGTCTACTAGAGTTTTACGGGATTCAACTCCACCACCTCATCCCAGGGTCGATCCTTCATATATCGGGCTTCGTCGCTCTCTGCAAGATGTTCCTGGGCTGTGAGGCCCACTTCGAGTTGTGGAGGAAGTTCTTCTGCCTCGTCCCCCGTACCCGAGGAGGGACAATCTACGAGGTCGGTGGGGCCAAAGTATGGCGTCTCGCCGGAACCAGATACCCCGTAGGGACTTCGAAGAAAGATGCCGAAGAGTGGACTTCGGAATGGTT
The DNA here is from genome assembly GCA_039707655.1 of Elymus sibiricus. Classification (NCBI taxonomy): domain Eukaryota; kingdom Viridiplantae; phylum Streptophyta; class Magnoliopsida; order Poales; family Poaceae; genus Elymus; species Elymus sibiricus. The sequence goes on from CM077666.1 coordinate 338,286,198, forward strand.
TTATATCGAAGACGTCCCCCTGTTTGATCTAGTCCGGAGGGGGCTGCCCGAATTCTCATTGGTCCCTCCGAAGAAGTGGTTCAACTGGCGCCCGAAGAGTCCTTCTCAAGAGGAAAGCGCCGAAGTAACTCGGCTGGCCGCTCAAGTGAGGTGGCTAGCCCACAACGGGCTAACCGTTATTGACGTGATGGCCGCAGCCATTGCTCGATGCGTCCAACCTCTCCAACAGAGAATAAACCCGCTTTGGTGTTACAACGGGGAAGATGATGCAACCCGGTACACACAGATGGGACCTGCCAACCAGGCGGCGATGGCGGCCATACTGGCCGATCTCTTCAAGGGAGAGGAGAAGGAATTTGCTCGGTTAAAGCCCAAGAAAGGCTTCTCAAGCTACAAACCCATTGAAATGGTGAACCCGACCACGTTTTATAGTTCGGACGGCATCCCAAAAAATTTCTTAACCAGATTCCTATCTTGTCCGAACAGAACTGGAGGCGCTGGATCGAGACAGTGAGCTGCCCTGCTCCTCAACCGGAGAATTACTCTCGTGACGATGATCCTGGGTTCCATGATGACCCTGAAACATCGATTAATTTCGAGGAGGGGGTCTTCTACCAGGAGAGCCTCGATGGTTCTAAGGTGGCCCTTTTGGCCGATCATCCCGGGACGCTTCCCTCCTCCGCTGTAAGTGGCCAACGGGCTTCCTCTCGAAAGAAACACTCAGCCGCTGCTGCCCCGAATACACTGACACCTACTCCCAAGGCTGCCGCACGACGCGTCAAACCGCCGCAAGAGCGACACCAGTGGCCCCAGCAACGAGTAGTCATGGGGTGACCAGACGCGCAGCCCCAATGGGAGCTACATCATCTGCACCCCGCCCGAAGAGGTAACGCATCCGCCGTACCGTCATAGCCTCTATCTTCGACATCCACCGAATATGCCAATTTTTCTCCATGGTGTCCTGTAGACGATATGTGGAACCACCCTCGGCTGGGGATGTTGAAGAGGCGCCGAGGGGTGCCTCCAACCCGTGGTCGCCAGTTGTAGCCGGAGTTACTCCGGGAGTCCCTGCCAAGGACCAACATCCCGAGGACTCAGGTGGCGTCTCGGTCACTAACTCCGAGGTTGAAAGTGTGATGAATCATCGGCAGCGTAAGGCGTCACTTCGGCACTCCGCGTTGTCGGATCAGGAGTTTAATGCCCTTAGTTCGGTAGACGCGTACCTTGGCGCTGCCCGAATGGGACTTGAAGGGACCGTAAAGCTCATGTTTGCTAATGTGCAGGTATGGTATTTGTTTTGACAACTAGTATCTAACCCAGTAGCCCCCGAGCCTTGATTTGGTCGGGACGGCCGAATTAAGGGTCTGATATTTTTAATGCCATGCTATTGTGCAGACTGTTCGGGAGCAAAACAAAAAGCTGTCCGAAGACCTCAAGCTGGCGCGAATAGAGTTAGAATCTGTGAAAGCCGAGCTAGAGGGTGTAAAGAAATTCACCAGAGAGGCACATGGTAAGTGCCGAACTCAAAAGTTGTTTAAAAAATTTGATGGAACACCTCTGCTAATGAAAGATGATTCCATAGCAGCCGAGTCGATAAATCAGCTGCGGAAGGATCTGGATATTGCCAGAGATGCTCAAAGGTATGCGGAGTCACAGCAAGAGGCTGGCTACTGGGTGCTTTCCCGAAGTTATGAGGAGAGGGATAAGCTGAAGGCGGAAGGCGACCAACAGGCGCGAGAAATCAAAAGTTTGAAAACTCAACTGTCCCTATCCCAAGAGGAGAACCAGAGACTGAAAGCGGGCATGTTCGGTGAGTGCGATCCAGTATTTTCCGTTCATAAACTGTACGTAGTAGACAGTAATATGAACAATGCCGCATCTCATTGTAGTTCTTCTAACCGGATGCCCCAAAGAGGAGGCCGGCTCTTTTGGGCGGGACTTGCTGAAGGAGCTATCCGCCGTGCACGAGCGGGCCCGAAAGGCCATGAAGAGCATGTGCAAAGTATTGTGGCCTGGTGAGGTGGCTTCGGAAGGGATGGTCGAACTCACAAATCGATTCAAAGGAGCTCGGCGCCGCTTTGAGCTATGGAAGACGTCATCTTGTCGTGAAGGAGCACGGGAAGCCTGGGCGATGATCAAGACCCGCTTCACCAAGATGGAACCGGAGTATTTAGCTAGGGTTGGGCCAGTAGGGCCAGATGGGCAGGAAGTGCCCGTGCATCTGGTATATGACCAGGTTATGCCCGCAGCTCGGCTGTCCCAAGCAGATTGTGCTCTGGAGACCATAATAGATTGTCTTGATCAAGATTAACAGGTTGATTCTATGTTTCTATGTACTTTACATCAAGTAGTCTCCAAACCATGCGTAGAACGTTGTCTTAACCAGCCATCAGCTTCCGCCTCCTCGGCCAGGAGCCGAGGAGTGTTTCCTACTGTGTGATCCGAAAACATCGGAAATACTTCGAAGAACGAGGCAATCCGGCCATGTGGTGCAAACAGACAGAAACGTGCTCGGGGAGTTATGTTATATTACTGTGTAATGTAAGAAACATCTTCCGACGAAAATAGTTCCGCTATGGGTCCCTTTCGTCGGGTTACCACGTTAGCCGTGGATGGATAACCGAATACCCGAGGTAGACGGGGATGGTTACGTTGGGAAAATACCCCGGAAACTTGGCGATAGGTACCAATTATTTTCACTTCCCCCGCGGCCGACCAATTGTGTTCTTAAGAACGCTAGCTTTTGGCTTCACCCGTCTGAGGTACGTACCCGGGAAATCCGAACGTAACAATCACAGAGGTGCTCCCTTTACTCCCTAGCCGAACAATCGGGAACGTAGGGGGTAAACACAGGAGCGAGGCAACCCAGCTTGGCCAAATCTTAAGTCAAATTGATGCATATAGTGGCTTTAAAACGATGCAGGAAGGTTGCAAACCCGTAAAAGACAGATGGTTGCATAAATAAAATATGATTGGCTCCGTAAAAGAAGCCCCCAGGTAACAGCGTGTGGTACATTCAAAGATGTTTGCCGAAGAAAAACTTAACGGAGTTCGGCATATCCGAACACAACCCAGGAGAGACTATTGACTAGAAAAAGATATCAATCCTAGAAGGATAAACCGAACAAGGTAAGGTCGTGGAGCTAGCCGTAGAAACGTCGTAGCAGAGCTGCGTTCCAAGGGTTTGGTTCGAGGCGGTCGTCCTTTGGGTCGCGGAGACGGTATGCTCCGCTCGCGAGTATGCTTCTGCTTCTCCGGGAGGCACAGGACTAGATCGCCGACGCTGTAGGCCTTCGCCCGTACTTCCTTGCTCTGATAACGTCTGGCCTGCTGCTGATAAAAAGCAGAACGAGCCCGAGGTATGTCGCGCTCGCCCTCCAGGGCGTCCAGGTCATCTTGCTGATCCAGCTCGGCCTCCTTTTCTTCATACATACGCACCCGAGGGGCATCGTGAATAAGGTCGCTGGGGAGGACGGCTTCTGCCCCATACACCATGAAGAACGGTGTGTAGCCCGTGGATCGATTAGGAGTGGTGCGTAGGCCCCACAGTATGGAGTCAAGCTCCTCGACCCAATGGCAGTCGGATTCTTTTAAAGATCGGACCAGACGGGGCTTGATGCCGCTCAAGATCAGTCCATTAGCTCTCTCGACCTGTCCATTAGACTGTGGGTGATACACCGAGGCGTAGTCGAGCTTAATGCCTAAATTAGCGCACCAGTCTTTGACTTCCTGGGCGGTAAAATTGGATCCGTTGTCCGTTATTATGCTATGGGGGACACCGTAACGGTGTACGACGCCGGATATAAAATCGATGACCGGCTTAGACTTGGCTGAAGTTACCGGTTTTGCCTCAATCCATTTAGTAAATTTATCTACCATGACGAGTAGATATTTCTTTTTCTTGGTCCCCCCCTTTAAGTGGTCCGACCATGTCCAGCCCCCAGACTGCGAAAGGCCAAGTAATCGGTATCGGCCGAAGGGCCGTGGGGGGCATATGGCTCTGATTGGCGAAGAGTTGGCATCCAACGCAATGTTGGACCAATGTTTGGGCGTCTGTTCGGGCAGTGGGCCAGAAGAACCCTGCTCGGAAAGCCTTGCTGACCAAGGCCCGAGCTGCCGCATGGTGACCGCCCATGCCAGCGTGAATCTCGGCCAGGAGCTGCCTTCCCTCCTCTTCGGATATACATCTCTGGAGGACGCCAGTAGTGCTTTTATTATATAATTCTCCCTCGTGGACTTTATAGGCTTTAGATCATCGAATGATACGCCTTGCCTCGGTCTGGTCGGCCGGTAATTCTTGGCGGAGGAGGTAGGCGAGGAAGGGCTCGGTCCACGGCGCGATTACCACCATGACTTCGTGAGCCAAAGATGTCATTTCAATTGCCGAGCCCCCGATAATTCCTTCGTCTGGTTCGACAGGCGGAGGGACAAGCTGTCCTGAGGTATTGGATTCCGAGCCCTGGGCATCCTCCTGGCACACCACGGACGGCTTGAAGAGTCGTTCTAAAAAGGTGTTCTCAGGGACACGGTCACGCTTGGCGCCCATTCAAGCAAGGATATCGGCAGCTTAATTGCTGTCTCTAGGTATATGGTGAAATTCCAGTCCTTCAAAGCGGGCGGAATTTTTTAGGACGGCGTTGCGGTATGCTGTCATTTTGGGGTCTTTTGTGTCGAATTCGCCGTTGACTTGAGAGATGGCGAGATTAGAATCTCCCCGTACCTCGAGCCGCTGTATGCCCATTGACACCACAATCCGAAGTCCATGTAGCAGAGCCTCGTATTCGACTGCGTTGTTGGAGTCGGTGTACATGATCTGGAGTATGTACCGAATATTGTCGCCAGTGGGGGATGTGAGGACCACTCCAGCCCCCAGCCCGGCGAGCATTTTGGATCCGTCAAAGTACATCGTCCAATGCGAGTATGTACTATACTCCCTAGGGAGTTCGGCTTCCGTCCATTCCGCCACGAAATCAGCCAAAACCTGATATTTAATAGCTCGGCATGGTCTATATATGATTTCGAAGGGGAGGAGCTCTATAGCCCATTTGGCTATGCGGCCGGTGGCGTCTCGATTGTTGATTATGTCATTCAGTGGTACTTCAGATGCCACCGTAACCGAGCACTCCTGGAAGTGATGGCGGAGCTTTCGGGATGCCAAGAAAACTACGTAGGCGATCTTCTGATAATGCGGGTACCTCGTTTTACATGGGGTGAGCACTTCAGATACGTAGAACACAGGTTTCTGCACCTGGAGCTTGTGACCGTCTGCCTCTCGTTCGACGACGAGAACCACACTGGCCACCTGATTCGTGGTCGAGATATATAGCAGCATTGGCTCGCCCGGGCTGGGTGCTGTCAAGATCGGGTTGTTGGCCAGTAGAGTTTTTATTTCTTCGAGTGCTGTCGCCGCTTCACTGGTCCATTCGAAGTTCTTTGTCCGTTTGAGCAATTTATATAGCGGTAAGGCTTTTTCTCCTAGGCGTGAGATGAAGCGGCTTAGGGCTGCAACAGTGCCGGCAAGTTTCTGGACATGTTTGAGCTCAGTGAGGATAGCCAGCTCAGACAGTGCCCATATTTTTGCTGGGTTGGCTTCTATTCCTCTATGGGAAACGATGAATCCGAGCAGCTTACCGGCCGGCACTCCGAAGACGCACTTTTCCGGATTGAGCCGTATATCGAAAGTCCGTAGACTATCAAAGGTTTGCCAGAGATCGTCCACCAGCTGGCTGACGCGTTTGGTTTTGATGACCACGTCGTCCCCATATGCTTCGACTGTTTTGCCGATTTGTTTTTCCAAACATGTTTCAATCATGCGCTGGTATGTAGCCCCTGCATTCTTTAATCCGAAGGGCATTGTGTTGAAACAGAATGGCCCGTAAGGAGTGATGAATGCAGTGGCCGCTTGGTCGGACTCCTTCATTTTAATTTGATGGTATCTGGAGTAAGCGTCGAGAAAACACAGTGAGTCATGCCCGGTGGTGGCGTCGATGATCTGGTCTATGCGGGGCAAGGGGAAAGGATCCTTGGGGTAGGCCTTGTTTAAAACCTTGAAATCGACACACAACTGCCAGGACTTATCCTTCTTTGGTACCATGACCATATTGGCCAACCATTCTGGATGTTTGATGTCCCGGATGAATCCGGCTTCGAGCAACTTTGCTAGTTCCTCGCCCATAGCCTGACGCTTGAGTTCGGAAAACCGACGCAGAGTCTGTTTGACTGGCTTGAAACCCTTAATGATGTTCAAGCTGTGCTTGGCTAATCTACGCGGGATCCCTGGCATGTCTGACGGGTGCCAGGCGAAAATATCCCTGTTTTCACGCAAGAATTTATGCAGCTCTTCATCGACCGCGGGGTCCAGCTGAGCTCCAATGGACGCCGTCTTGTTGGGATCTGTTGGGTGCACTTGGAATTTGACTATTTCATCCGCTGGTTTGAAGGACGTGGATTTGGGCCTTTTGTCGAGGATTACGTCGTCCTTATCCACCGTTGAGCGAGGGCTTCGGACAAGGCTTCGAGGGCGAGGGATGCTGTTTTGTGCTCGGCCCGAAGAGCTCTGTCCAGATCACTTATTATTGTGATCACGCCGTTTGGCCCTGGCATTTTAAGCTTCATGTACCCATAGTGTGGGACTGCATGGAATCGTGCGAAGGCATCGCGCCCTAATAAGGCATGGTAGCCACTGCGGAAGGGCACGATGTGGAAAAGCAGTTCTTTGGATCGGTAGTTCTCGAGAGTTCCGAAGACCACATCAAGAGCTATTCGGCCACTAGAACGCGCCTCCTTTCCGGGGATGATCCCCCGAAAGGTGGTGTGACTTTGCTCGATGCGGGATCTGTCAAACTGCATTTTGTCCAAGGTGTCCTCGTAAATGAGGTTTAGCCCGGTACCGCCGTCCATTAACACCTTTTGGAGTCGGAATCCATCCACTATGGGATCAAGGACAAGGGCGGCAGCAGCTCGAGTAGGGCAGGACCTCGGCTGGTCTTGTTCACTGAAAGTGATGGGTGTGTCTGTCCATGAGTCTGTCTCTGCCACGTGGTGAATTTGAGCGAGCTCTCGAAGGGCTCTCTTCCTCTGATCCTTCGAGGAATACGTCTTGTAGATTGTTAAGATTTCGGCGTCATCATCAAAGGGCGTTGCTGGACTTTTACTTTAGTACGGGCCTCCGAGGATGACTTCGCCGCTCTTGGTGACTTGCCTGACCACCCAGCAAGCTCGAAGGTTGTGGGTTGGGTTTGTGTTGAGGAGGACGGAGTGTATGGGACATGGTTTATCCAGCAGTTCGCCAAGGACCGTTCTGGATCTTGTCAAGGGTTTCATCCTTTTCTCGGATGGCTCGTGTTGGGGTGTCCGGCGAGGGTGTGCGCGTTTTGCCCGAGCTCGGTTTGGTTCCTCTATACGGATTGACTCCGTTTGCTCGAGCTGTGCCTGCCAAGCATACTCCATGGCGCAGTATTTGGACACCAGATCCGATAAATCGGAGAAATTTTGGATGTGGCGGCGGGCGAGGGCGTTTAAGATGCCCTCGTCTCGGCAGTTCTGTCGGAAGATCTCCAGAATGTCCTTGTTGCAGCCGTCCGTCATCTTGTTTTTGACGATAAGGAATCTGGCCCAGAAGTGCCGAACTGTCTCCCCGGGCTCCTGCTTTACGTACATTAGGTCCCATATGTCGGGCCGTCCTGAGTTATCTGGACAGTACTCAACGTGGGGGTGGGCGAGATAAAAAAATTGATCCCAGCGGAGTGTGAGTCCGGAGTTTTGGCGGCTGCGTCCTGGATTGACATGGAATCCAATGCGCCGAGCTCTGGATAATTGGCCGGGCGCGGGTGCGTGGATCCGGAATTGCGTGCCGAACCAGACTTCGGCCCTAAACCCTCTCCGGAATGGAGTTCGGCTGCCGAGCTGGGGGATGAAGCCTGCTGGTCGGAAACTTGCACCTCATGCGCTTCCGGTTCTGAGGGAAGGGGTGAGCCCTCCGTGGGGCCTTCGATAGTGGCGATCAAGTGAGTAGTGGCAGGGGTGTGAATTTCCCTGTCGTCGGGTTTAAGCCCGATCTGGTCATAGACCGAGGACTGGCCATCGGTGATTCCAAGGGCCTGGATCCGATCTAGTATCCCGTTTAATAACGAGAGATCAGTCGGCTCCAAGCTCAGGCAGTTCGCGGGGTCAACCCGCAATATGGCCGTGACGGGGGCGTCTGAACTCGCCCCGTAGTCATGTTCGGCCGGGGTTGATCTTCGGCAGCCGAGCGCGGAGATTAGGTCCGGGCTCAAGGCTAGATCCGCAGCGGCGGCCGTCTCGGTAGTGGGGTTGGCCGTACTCGAAGTCGGTGCTTCAGGATTTGTGGGTCCTCCAGGCGAGGCTGAGGACCCCGTGAGGATAAGATCTCCCCGGGAGTCGGCGACGAACTCTAAGTTTCCGAACCTGATCTCCTGGTCGGGGGTGAAGCTGTCGACCCGGCCAAGGTGACCGGCCGGATCGGCGTGTAGCATGACGCTACCGAACGCGAAGAGCTGGCCGGGAACGAAAGCGTCCCTGCGGCTAGTGCTGTTGCTGATGACTAGGCGAGCCATTGATCCTTGATGACCCACGGCGGAACTCTCAATGAAAGCACCAATGTCGGTAGCAAAACCGGCAGATCTCGGGTAGGGGATCCGAACTATAGGTCTAGGAATCAATGGGTAACAGAGAACGTAGAGACAGCGATTTACCCAGGTTTGGGCCCTCTCGAAGAGGTAATACCCTACGTCCTGCTTGATTGTATTGATATGTTTGTATGAAGGTTACAGAGTTGATCTACCTCGAGATCGGATGGGCTAAACCCTAGGCAATGGATATGATCATCCCCTACGGACTAAACCCTCTGGTTTATATAGACACCAGAGGGTCCTAGGGTTACATATAGTCGGTTACCATCGGGGGATAAACATGCCGGCCATGCCAATTATTCCTTGGAGGAGACGCCGAGTCTTCGGAGGTTTCCTTCTGATACACGGGGTCGCCCACAATCCGGCCTTCCATCTACGAGTAGAGAGCGGCCCACCAGCCCGGCCCACGAGAGATAGGCCGGCAGCCCGAGTACCCCCTAGTCCGGGACACCCTTAGAAAGAATAAGCAATATCTGGATGATCAAGGGGGTTTGCTTGCCTGGAAGCTCTGCTGAAAAGGAGGAAGGGTCGTCGGGGACGTAGTCGATCACAGAAGCAGCGTCGGTCTCGGGGTCTACCGGAGAAGAAGAGGGGGAAGAAACAGATAAATACAAGCATACAAATGCAATCACTATGCATGACATGCCTAAATGATATGCAGGGGTGATATACTGCATCTCTCAATATTTTAGATGTTTTAGGAATTTAATTGGAATTATTTATCTGAGGTCATGCACTATTCATTTATCGAAAACAGGCAAAAAGTTACAGGTTCATCTACTTAGAGGGTTCTAACACGAGTGTAGATGACATATTCGGATTCGTTGGATCTTTCTGATCATTTTTCATATATAAATTATTTTCATCCGAGTTACGGTTTATTTTATATGATTTTTCAAAGTTTTAATAATTTTCTAGAATTTCTGGAATTTAATTTAAATTCGAAATTAAAATAGGAAAATGCTATGTGCACCCAGTGGAGTGTACACAAAAGTGCACACAGTGGCTGACATGTGGGGCCAGTCAACTGCCCAGTCAGCAGTTGACTGGACCATTGACTGGTCAACTGGGTCTAGGGGGACCCACCTAGTGACAAGCATTAAGCATAGCAAAGTCATAGCAACATCAATCTCAGAACATAGTGGATACTAGGGATCAAGCCCTAACAAAACTAACTCGATTACATGATAAATCTCATCCAACTCATCACCGTCCAGCAAGCCTAAGAAGGAATTACTCACTCCCGGTGGTGAGCATCATGAATTTGGTGATGAAGGATGGTTGATGATGACGATGCCTGAAGATCCCCCTCTCCGGAGCCCCAAACGGACTCCAGATCTGGCCTCCCGATGAAGAAGAGGAGGTGGCGGCGGATCCATATCGTGAAACGCAATAAAACTTCCTCTCTATTTTTTCTCTGGAATTGTGAATTTATAGGCCAGAGATTAGGGTCATCGGAGCCACGTGGGCCCCACGAGCCACCAGGGCGCGCCTGGGGGGGGTGGCGCGGCCTGGTGCCTCGTGGGCACTGGGTGGCCCCCCTCCAGTGGGTCTTGGTTCCAGTATTTTTTATTTATTCCATAAAAAATCTCGAAAAAGTTTCATCCAATTCCAAGAACTTTTATTTCTACACAAAAAACAACACCATGGTAGTTCTGCTGAAAACAGCAACAGTCCGAGTTAGTTCCATTCAAATAATGCAAATTAGGGGCCAAAACAAGAGCAAAAGTGTTTGGAAAAGTAGATACGACGGAGACGTGTCACAATCATCAAAAGAAGTTCCGTAAACAGAGAAATCATCCATGAAAACCTCAACAATCTTTTCACAAAAGTCAGAGAATATAGCAGTCATACATCTTTGAAAGGTAGCAGGTGCATTACATAAACCAAAAGGCATACGACGATAAGCATAAGTTCCAAAAGGACAAGTAAATGTAGTTTTCTCTTGATCTTCAGGTGAAACAGGTATTTGAGAGACCAGAATAACCATCTAGGAAGCAAAAGTGTGTATGCTTAGATAATCTTTCTAACATTTGATCAATAAAAGGCAAAGGGTAATGATCTTTCCTAGTAGCTTTATTTAATTTCCTAAAATCAATTACCATCCTATAACCGGTTACAATTCTTTGTGGAATGAGTTCATTTTTATCATTAGGAACAACGGTAATACCTCCTTTCTTAGGAACACAATGAACAAGACTTACCCATCTACTATCAGCTATGGGATAAATTATACCTGCCTCAAGAAGCTTTAATATTTCAGTTCTTACCACATCCTTCATTTTAGGATTCAGCCTTCTTTGATGATCGATAACGAGTTTAGCGTCTGGCTCCATATGAATTTTATGTTGACATAAAGTGGGACTAATGCCCTTAAGATCATCAAGAGTATATCCAATAGCAGCTCGGTGTTTCTTCAGGGTTTTAAGTAATCTCTTTTCTTCATGCTCTGAAAGGTTAGCACTAATAATAACAGGATATATCTTCTTTTCATCAAGATAAGCATATTTAAGTGTATCGGGTAATTGTTTTAATTCAAACACAGGATCACCCTTGGGTGGTAGAGGATTTCCCAAGGTTTCAATAGGCAGATTATGTTTAAGAATAGGTGCTTGCTTGAAGAAGAACTCATCTATTTCATTTCTTTCATTCATATGCATATCATTCTCATGGTCTAGCAAATATTGTTCTAAAGGATCAGTAGGAGGTATAGCAATAGAAGCAAGCCCTATAATTTCATATTTATTGGGTAATTCCTTATCATGAGGTTGTCTACGAAACTGAGAGAATTTAAATTCATGAGATATATCACCAAACTTAACTCTAACCTTCTCTTTAACACAATCAATTTCAGCATTAACGGTATTCAAGAAAGGTCTACCAAATATAATTAGACAAAAATTATCTTGTTGTGAACCAAGTACTAAGAAATCAGTAGGGTATTTGATTTTACCACACAAGACTTCAACATCTCTAACAATCCCAAGTGGTGTAATAGTATCTCTGTTTGCAAGCTTAATAGTAACATCAATATCTTCAATCTCAACAGGTGCAATATCATTCATTACTTCTTGATATAAAGAAAACAGAATAGCACTCACACTAGCACCCATATCACATAAACCATGATAGCAATGATCTCCAATCTTAACAGAAACAACAGGCATGCCAACTACAGGCTTGTTCTTATCTAGCATATCTCATTCATTTCTAACAGGTTTAGCAATTCTAGCAGCCTCATCGCAAAAGTAAATAACAAGCCCATCAATATCATCAACCAAAAGATCTTTAACCATTGCAATATTAGGCTCAACCTTAATTTGTTCAGAAGGTCTAGGTGTTCTTATATTACTTTTATTAACCACAGTTGAAGCTTTAGCATGTTCCTTAATCGTAACAGGGAAAGGAGGTTTCTCAATATAAACAGTGGGCACAACTGGATCAACAGTCTAAACAATTGTTTCTTCTTTAACAATAATGGGTTCTTCATTTAATTCAATAGGTGGATGATATTTAAACCATTTCTCCTTACGGAGATCAACATGAGCAGCAAAAGATTCACAAAAGGTAGCTACTATCTCAGAGTCAAGTCCATATTTAGTACTAAACTTATGAAAAGCATCAGTTTCCATAAAAGATTTAACACAATCAAACACAAGATTTATACCTGACTCTTTACCTTTGTCGATTTCCCAATCTTCCGAGTTGCGTTTAATTCTTTCTAGAAGATCCCATTTAAATTCAATAGTCCTCTTCATAAAAAACCATTAGAAGAAGTATCGAGCATGGATCGATCATCATGAGAAAACCGAGCATAAAAGTTTTGAATAATTATTTCTCTTGAGAGCTCATGATTGGGGCATGTATCCAACATATACTTAAGCCTCCCCCAAGCTTGAGCGATACTTTCTCCTTCACGAGGCCAAAAATTATATATATAATTCCGATCACGATGAACCAAATGCATAGGATAAAATTTCTGGTGAAATTCCAGCTTCAACCGGTTCCAATCCCATGTTTCAGTATCATCGCATAGCCTATACCATGTCAATGCCTTTCCCTCCAAAGATAAAGGGAATACTTTCTTCTTAAATCCATCTCCGGATAGACCTGCAAGCTTAAACAATCCACAAATTTCATCCACATATATCAAGTGCATATCAGGGTGCACCATTCCATCTCCTGCATAAGGATTAGCTAGCAGTTTCTCTACCATACCCGAAGGAATTTCATAATAAATATTTTCAGTAGGTTCAGTAGGTTGAGGGGCAACTCTCAATGCTTCCGGTCGAGGTGAAGATACCCCGAACAAGCCCCTCAAAGGATTACTTTCCATAGTGACAAGTGATAATAAATTTCAGCACGCAATATAAATGTTTCCTTACCAAATTGCACTCACCAAAGGCGCTTCACTCCCCGGAAATGGTGCCAGAAAAGAGTCTTGATGACCCAAAATTATAAGGGATCAATCGTAGTCCTTTCGATAAGTAAGAGTGTCGAACCCAACGAGGAGCAGAAGGAAATGACAAGCGGTTTTCAGCAAGGTATTCTCTGCAAGCACTGAAAGTAGCAGTAACAGATAGTTTCGGTAGCAAGATAATTCGTAACAAGTATCAAGTAACAAGTATGATAAAGTGCAGCATAGGTGGCCCAATCCTTTTTATAGCAAAGGACAAGCCGGAACGAACTCGTATAATAAGAAAGCGTTCTCGAGGACACATGGGAATTTCATCTAGTCACTTCCATCATGTTTATTTGATTCGCGTTCGCTACTTTGATAATTTGATATGTGGGTGGACCGGTGCTTGGGTGCTGTTCTTACTTGAACAAGCCTCCCACTTATGATTACCCCCTCTCGCAAGCATCCGCAACTATGAAAGAAGAATTAAGATAAATCTAACCATAGCATGAAACATATGGATCCAAATCAGCCCCTTACGGAATAGCGCATAAACTAGGGTTTAAGCTTCTGTCACTCTAGCAACCCATCATCTAATTACTACTCCACAATGCCTTCCCTTAGGCCCAAAGATGGTGAAGTGTCATGTAGTCGATGTTCACACGACAGCACTAAAGGAAGCAACAGCATATATATCATCAAAATATCGAACGAATACCAAATTCACATGATTACTTATGACAAGACTTCTCCCATGTCCTCAAGAACAAAAGTAACTACTCACAAATCATATTCATGTTCAAGATCAGAGGGGTATTGAATAGCATTAAGGATCTGAACATATAATCTTCCACCAAATAAACCAACTAGCATCAACTACAAGATGTAATCAACACTACTAGCAACCCACAGGTACCAATCTGAGGTTTTGAGACAAAGATTGAATACAAGAGATGAACTAGGGTTTGAGATGAGATGGTGCTGGTGAAGATGTTGATGAAGATTGTTCCTCCCACGATGAGAGGATCGTTGGTGATGTCGATGGCTTTGATTTCCCCCTCCCGGAGGGAAGTTTCCCCGGCGGAATCGCTCTGCCGGAGAGCAAAATAGCTCCTGCCCAGGTTCCGCCTCGAGACGGCGCTCCCCAGGCTTGTGGGCCCCTCGTGGTACCTCTTGACCTAATTCCAGTGCTATAAATTCCAAAATATTCCTCGTGTACCAGAAAGTCAGAAGAGAAAACCTTTCCACCGCCGCAAGCCTCTGTTCTTCCGCGATCCCATCTGGAGGCTTCCGGAGGGGGAATCGATCACGGAGGGCTTCTTCATCAACCTTGCTGCCCTTTCGATGATGTGTGAGTAGTTTACCATAGACCTATGGGTCCATAGCTTGTAGCTAGATGGCTTCTTCTCTCTCTTTGATCTTCAATACCATGTTCTCCTTGATGTTCTTGGAGTTCTATCCGATGTAATCTTCTTTTGCGGTGTGTTTGTTGGGATCCGATGAATTGTGGGTTTATGATCAGATTATTCATGAGAAATATTTGAGTCTTCTCTAAACTCTTTTATGCATGATTGTTATAGCTTTGTATTTCTCTCCGATCTATCCGTTTGGTTTGGCCAACTAGATTGATTTATCTTGCAATGGGAGAAGTGATTTGTGATGGGTTCAATCTTGCGGTGTTCTATATCCCAGTGACAGAAAGGGACAAGACACGTATTTGTATTGTTGCCATTAAGGATAAAAAAGATGGGGTTTAATCATATTGCTTGAGTTTACTTTGTCTTCATCATGTCATCTTTCTTAAGGCGTTACTCTATTTTATACTTAATACCCTAGATGCATGCTGGATAGCGGTCGATGGGTGGAGTAATAGTAGTAGATGCAGGCAGGAGTCGGTCTACTTGTCTCGGACGTGATGCCTATATACATGATCATTGCCATGAATCTGTCATAACTATGCGCTTTTCTATCAATTGGCCAACAGTAATTTGTTTACCCACCGTATGCTATGTGTTCGAGAGAGAAGCCTCTAGTGAAAACTATGGCCCCCGGGTCTACCTTTATCATATATTAAAATCCAAAAATACCTTGCTGCAATTTATTTAATTTTATTTTATTTTGCAATTTACTTTTTTATCTATCACTATCAGAATTAATCCTTGCAAGTAACCGCGAAGGGGATTGACAACCCTCTTATTTGCGTTGGGTGCAAGTGTTTGCTTTTGTGTGTGTAGGTGCTGCTAACGAGGTCCTGTGTGGTTCTCCTACTGGATTGATAACCTTGGTTCTTAACTGAGGGAAATACTTATCTCTACTGTACTGCATCATCCTCTCCTCTTCGGGGAAATCCCAACGCAGTTCACAAGTAGCAGCAACCCACGCGAATAAAGTAGACAAGTAAGTTTTTATTTTTGTTTTAATAAAAGAGTGATTGAAGTTCCGTGTGAAGAAGTGAGTTTGGGAAAGTTGTTCTAATGAAGGCCTAGTGTTGTGCAAGTTTTTTATACCTGGAAATATGTCTATATATTGTCTTGGAACTAACCCCGCAGAAAAGCAAAGAAAAAGAAAAGTCTCGCAAGAGACAGATCAAAAGACGACATTCGAAGCGACCACGTGCGGTCGTATGAATGGTCGCATGACCTGCCGGAGGTTCCAGCACAAAACATCAAAGACCGCAGGAGCAAAGACGGCGTTTCAAATGGACGCGTGCTTCTGTTCAAGCGGTCATTTAACTCTTTTGCAGAAAACGAAGGAAATCCCAGATCCAAAGACGGCGTTCCAAACGGGCGCATGCGCCCGTCCGAGCGGTCGTTTCACACCATCGACCAGAAGAAGAAAAAGATAGAATGAACGACGATGTTTTAAACGAGCGTTGCCGGTCGTATAAGTGGTCGTATGAAGAGAGCACAAACGCAGGTAAGTCATCAGGAAGAACGACGGCGTTCCATGCGGTCGCGTTCGCCCGTATGGGTGGTCGTTTGGTATCCTGGCGGCCCCAATAAGGCCGAGGAATGAGGTATTTTTCCCCCATCTCTCTCTTTTCTTCTTCTTCTTCCTCCAAACCTCTCCAAACCCTAGCAAAACTTCGCCCGATCTCCCTACTCATTCATTTTCAGTTTGAATCCTTCCATGTGATCGATTTACTGTACGTTTCTCCTCCAATCCCCAATTTATTTTTCGTGAATCCATGTTCTACATGCCTAGCATTGCCATGTTTAGGATATGCACATTTTTGATTCAAACTTGAGTTTGGCATGGATTTGTTGATGTTTCTAGAGGAGTAAGATGATGTGAGTACCGTAGGATCATCATTGCCTCATTATATTGGACTAAAAAATTGTTTTATAGATGTTTACACGGAGGTCTTCTCGCGTACGCGGTGGTTCGAGTTGATCCACCGCACAACCGCAACAAGTCTTCACTCAGGGGATCGTCTTCACCAACCGCGGAGCAAGGAAGATGTTCCAAAAGTTCACAACAAGGAAGATCAAAGCAACCAAATGGGCTTGTGCGAATACTCTCGCCAAGCTAGGTATCACTCATGATTTCAATTTGCTTTGTCATAATGCCGGGTTGCATCATTTTGTCTATCAGGGATGTGAGACTTATGAACGATTGACGCTTGAGTTTCTTAGTACTCTCTCGCACAATGTTGGTTTAATGCCAAATGCATATGAGGAGGAGAGGATCACTTTCCGTCTCCTTGACCAAGATTTTAACATCACTTTTGCTGAGTGGTGTAACTACTTTGGCTTCCCCAACAATGATGATGATGTTAGATATGTTTATGATTTCACTGACCCGCACCCGAGGCAATCCTTTCTTTAGATGAGTCACCATGGCTCTAGGCATAGAGCCAGTTGCATTGAAAGTCCTGCTATACGTTATTTCTACTATGTTATCACTAACTCATTGCAGGCACGAGGAGAAGTTTCCAAAGTGAATGAGGAGAATATGCTAGTTCTCGGGAAAGCTGCAAACCTAGACGTCGGTTATTCGCCCAATCTAGGGGCAATACTGCTACACCTCGCGTATCAAGCAAACCATGCACAAGGAGATATCGTGTGTGGAGGAGTGATCACCATGTTGGCAAATTCCCTTGGCCTCAACTACAATCATCTCTGCCCCATTGTCGGTAACACCCTTGTAAACATTCGTGTTCTCACTAGCGCTGGTATGGTAGTAGTTCGTAACGGCCGTCATTGTATCAAAATTCCTGGAGTGGTATACTTGTTACCCACACCTATGCCTAACCGTTTCTCCATCGAGAATGGACAATTGCATTATGTTGCACAGGAAGGAGATGCAACTTTTGACCAAGAGGGGCCAGAACCCGAACAAGTAGATGAGGAAGAACTTGCCACCGATGAAGAGGAAGAGCAGCCCCAACAAGACTACACCACCTACGCGGACCTCAACAACCTTCAGGGCTCTATCCAAGATATGAGCAACCTCGCATCGTCCCTGAGAGGCATGGCCGCCTACATGAACATGAACTTCTCCAACTGGAGGCAGGAGTGGGCTCCTGACCAACCGCCACAATGATCTCGCTGGTTTGGGCTTGCAAGAGCCTAAGCTTGGGGGAGGTTATCACCACTTCTACATCAAGA
Organism: Elymus sibiricus; assembly: GCA_039707655.1. Lineage (NCBI taxonomy): Eukaryota > Viridiplantae > Streptophyta > Magnoliopsida > Poales > Poaceae > Elymus > Elymus sibiricus. The sequence goes on from CM077666.1 coordinate 338,303,858, forward strand.
TGTGGCGGTATTTGAATAAATTGTAATCAGGTTGTACTTAAGCTCGAGGAGCTTCAAAACACTCGTGTTGGTCTGCTCCAACACTTTGCTTTTTATTTGCTTTTTCTTTTTATCTTTTTTGCCTTTTTGGGATTTTTCGGTTGCAAGTTAGTTTTCAAAAACCCAAAAACCAAAAAATAGAATAAGCTTCGCTTTGATCTTGTTCTTTATTTAGCCCCTTGGAGTTCATTTGCATTTTGATTTCAGAGGAGTTGATCTATGCCAGGACAACGAGGAATGCAAGAGTAAGGAAGAGAAGTGTGTAAATTCGCAACCGTGAAGGTATGTCCTATGACCCCCGTCTTTTGCACTTGAATACTTAAAGTAGATGTAGTAGTTGTATGTGTGATATGTGCAAATGGTAGTAAGTATCGATAGTTGATACAAAGGTTTTGCTATAGTAGCTGAAATAATTTTGTAGCCTTTGTTTTCTTTAGTTTAGACAACTAAGACTTGCCATGGGACAGTTTTTAAATGAATTGTTATTAATCAAATATAAATGTGCACAAGAGAAAGTCTCTCAAGACTTGGGAGTTGAGAAATTGTAGTGGAAGTAATGTTTAATCATGTTCAACCCCATATCGTTAATTTTAATTAACTTGATAGCACTTGTGGATTGAATTGACTAGAGGAACTTAGTTGAAGGGTGGGTGAGATTATGCCAAAAATCTGTGTTGTATATCTCAACATGGTGTAACAGCCTCCGTCTGGTGCCATGGCCTTTTGCTACTATATCCGCGTTTATGTGTGTAAATGTGGCTTCGTCACCCTTCTTGATGTTATGCTGAGGACTCCGCTGGCCAATGAATGATCCACCAAGAGCGACAACTCGGATTTCGGCTATTAGTTTGTTACCGTACGTAGTGGCAACACTACAAACGAATATTATTCGGCTTTCTCTTGAGTGGGTGTGTATGTGGTAAATAAAGGGGACTGATCAAAAGAGCTTGAAAGAGACATTATTGCTAAAGGTCCATAGTTCCCAAACATTAAGCCACAGGCGAAAACCTATGCATGATTACTTATTTGGCATAATCTCCTTCACGTGACAATCAAAGTTCCAGCAAACAATGATTGATAACATAGTGTTTAAGAGTCTAGAGGAGGAGACAATTGTGGGTGTACTCATGAGCACTTGAACATTATATTTTACTACATGCTTTCTACTCCCTAACTTATGTTTTCAAAGCTCTATCTGAAGAAACTCTTCCGTGCATTCCCGGCAAGCAACTGCTATCTAGATTAAATGAAATGAAGTGTTGCAAAGTTGTTTTATCTAGTAGATCAGAAAATTTGTGTTAATTATCTTTGCTTCACTAACACTTGCTCTATAACCCCGCTATATCTATGATAAGTTTTCAGGTCAAGAAGCGGAGGGCTATCTAGGCATACCGATCGTAAGTGAACTAGAACCTTCTCGTTATTTCGGTTTAAACAACTGAGTTCCTTATGCTTCAGATTTCTCTCTATGTTGCTCGAGGAAGATCAAGTTTAAGCTTGGGGGAGTTGATGAGTGATATTTTTACACTCATTTCAACCTCGTTTAAATCGAATTATTTCATTAAAAGAGAGATATTTGCTCCGATATTGTCACTAATGACTAATAAGTGCGAGGGATTCCACAAATCCTCTCTTTGATATTTTTCCACATGAAATGGGCTAAAAAGCGAAGAAATCACGTGGGAGAAAAGAAAGAAAGGAAAATGGAGAAGAGATAAGTCACCAGGAGGCGCCAGAAGGCCGCCAGTGTCAAAGACGGCGTTCCATGTGACCGCGAGTGCTCGCATGAGTGGTCGTTTGGTGTGGAAACCAAGGCAGGTCGTCCACCTGAACAACTTTTATAAAGGGGACCCAGTCGAAATGTGAACAGAGAGCACGTCGGGAGAACGTCCAGCACAGCCACAACCCTTTCATTGTCATCTTCATCCACAAACCCTAGCGGCCCCCATTTGCATCTCCATAGCCATCTCCACCACCATAGTTCTCTTCCATCTAGTTCATACTTGTAATCATGCATCATACAAGGCATCCATTGTAAGACATATTGCAATCAATCAATCTCAAGATGTGTTCTTCAATGTTTTCTTCTTGCGATCTGATCTCGATGTGTGAGTAGATCGGTAAGGTATGGGGTGAGGCATGAGCCTTGCAACCCCAGGTATTCGGTGAAGGGATCATTGGGAGTCTTTGACATAACGTCTTGTATGTGTGAAATAAAATTGTTTCATGAAGTTTCTCTTGTCTTGTCCGTGATCTTCATCCCTGCAGGTACCCAGGATCATGGAGATCGAGCACCGGTGAGGCTAGGAGCAAGGAGACCGTGAAGTGTTACACCGAACACCGGTGACAGTAAGGATTAGTAGGGTAACATGGATCATAACCTTGGGGATTCATGAGGTGTAGTCATTGAACGCCCAAAGCTTTTGTTTGATAATATTATCTTAATTATCGGGGCAACCCCCCGAGATGGATAGGTCCTGCGGTAGGACAACTGATTCTTGATGCAGGACTCGTGCCGGTCAAGATGTTATTTGGACACATCGCCCATTCCGATATGAAGCAAGCACCTCTTGACGGGTGACTTCCTGCGCACAAACTCATATCATTTTTTATCCCAACACCAATACATGGTTCACTACTACTGGCGACCGCTAACGCGACACATGAATCAGAGACCCTGCGATCAAACTGTGTGTGATGCATGAATCGCAAACGGTGTCGTAATAAAACCGTCGGCAATAAGATGAACTGTTTGCGATGGCGGAGACATCAAGCACGATTCAGATTAGAGACGCGTGTGCGATACGTGGCATACAGTTGATCCATACGAAGTATTTGCGATAAGCCAGAACAACAGAAACGGGCAGCCAGTTCGAGGTGTGTGCGATACACGGCATATAGTTCACTCGGATGAACTGTTTGTGATTACCCAACACAACAGAAACGGTCAGACACTGTATGGTGTGTGCGATACATGGCATACAGTTCACTAGGATGAACTGTTTGTGATTACCAAACACAACAGAAACGGTTCAACTTAAGAAGATGTGTGTGATACGCGGCAAACAGGTCAGTAATCAGAAATGTGTGGGAAGACCGATAATAACACAGACGATTGGTCCAAATAAGTCGTGTGTGTTATAGGCAAACGCTTGTTGGTAAACAATTGTCAGCGATTGATGAAATCATGACCGACGGGTTTCGTAGTTTAATCCATGTGCGATGTGATTTGCTCAGTCTGCACAACATCTACGCTCTCTGTGTACAGAACAATATTATTTTGTGTGAATAGTGTGCTCTGTTGGGCACACGAGATATATGGATCACACCCGTGGGCAAGCAATGTGCACGCACGCGTCGTGCTAGCTCGCGCTTCCTTCTATGCTAAGTTTCCATTAATTGATGGCGTTTTATGAACACGCCACCGTTTCCCGCCATTTCCCCATCGGTTTCCCGCCGCCACCCAGCGATTGCGCATAAGCCTAGGCGGCACGCGACACACCGAGGCAAAAGCGCAACCTATAGCCCCTCTAGCTACCATTTCCAAGCATGCCAACCCACCGAAGTGCTGCCTCTGCCATCAACCTCCTCGACAAGGTAAACGAGCGGGCGCCACGTCCCGTCGAGGCCAAGGGCGTCCCCGACAACGCGATGGATGACTCCATGCTACGCGTCATCGCCAGGGTTGAGCAGACCCTTGGCGGACGTTGCTTCAGCGCCGCGGATCAAGAAAGGCAACTCAGCGCCGAGAGGCTGCAGCTCGACGCACAACATGATCGGTGGTGCCCCACAGGGCAAGATAGGCGTGTCTGCGCCGATAGGCTGCGGCTCGCCGCACAGCGAGACTGATGGACCACCGCAGAGCGAGAGACGCGGCGCGCTGCACAGCAAGAGCGATTCCATCGGCGCTTGCCTGCTGTCGACAGGGCGTTGCAGCTGGCTACACGGCCCATCAGTAGCCCCATTCCTCGCCAGGAGTGGGCAGAGGCCGTCTGCACCGTACTAGCACCAGAGGCCGGCCGCGCCATGCTTGCACTGGACGCCGGCCGCGACGTTCGCATGGGTCGCACCGTTCGCCTTGTCCGTGGCCCGCTCGATGCTAACGCGCTGGTCGCAAGGCTCGAGTGCCTCCTTGGCCCAGGTGTCCACATAGGCGCAGTAGAGGAACATGGCCGTCGCATCCTCGAGCTGGTGATCTCCGATGAAATAGCCAACTTGGAGCTCGAGATCACGCTCCAAATGTACTGCGAGCGTGTCAACCGCTTGGACGAACGCCTGCACAAGTTCAGGCAGAGGCAAGAGCTACCATAGGCAGGGGTGGTGGTCATGGACGCGTTTTATTTTGTTGAGTCGTTTCGACGTTGATCGCTATGTATTCCCAACAATCATAATATTGCTCTGTTTCAATGTGTGTACTCTGTTTTCTGTTCTTATATATTGTTCTGTTTCAATGTGTATGTTTTCCATTCTGTACATGTGGATGGTAAACAGCTAGATAGAAATTAGTACAAAAATGAACAATACGTGATGATACTTAACTGGGATCTCATACTTAACTACTAAGTACAATGCATAAAATTGAAAACGAACAATACTAAAACTAATAATCCCTCCTTATGGGGCCAGTATTCCGGCAGCCCCTCGCTAGCAGCTCCCTGGTGAGCGGCGGCTTCTCAGCGCGGAGGGAGTTCTCCGCTTCCTCCGCCTCGCAGTGCTTGACGTGCCGATCTGCCTCTTGCTGGCGGACGCGCACGAGCGATCTTGCCATTTCGTTGGGCGCCCACCGGAGATCCTCGTCGGTAGCACACTGGAGCTTATCGGCCCACCTCCACGCAGCGATGAGGTGCCTAGCGCCTTTGGCCTTCCTGGCGAAGTACCGGCCGTCTTTGTACACCTCGTCCGCATGTCGACGCGCCCGCCGCCAAAGCTCCAGCTTCTCCTTTTTCCCAGGCGGCCTCACGAGCTTCATAGGCCGCCTGGTACCTGGCGCACTCCTCCGCCAACTCCTTCTTGAACGCCACTTGCCTGGCTTTCTCAGCCGGCGGCAGTGCTTTCCACAGACAAAGATTGTACTGGCCCGAAAACCACTCCAAAGTTGGGGGTTCCAGCGCAACCTCGTCAGGTGGCGCGTAGGGGTCCTCCTCGTCGCTGCTCTGCGCCTGGACGTCCTCGCGGGGCGGCGCCTCCTCCTTGATGGGTGGGCAGATCGTCGGCGCCATGGTAGAGTTTTGTGAGAGAGGGGGGCGAGCGAGGAGAGAATGTAGATGAGAATGCAAGCGGGATGACGTGAGCGGGGTAGTATTTATTGGCGGTCGGAATCTAGATCGACGGGAGCAGTAGAAGCGCCAGTGGCCGGAATTTACGAGTACTATAGCTTGAATTACACACGATTCCCGCAGCAAAATCCGTGTGTGAAATAAATCGCTAACGGTTCCCAGGACTGAACCGCGTATGATTAATAACCCGCGCCACTCACCTTCCAAACCTCGCGGCGTGAAACAGAGTGCCAATCATGTGGGGCCCAGTTGTCTTGCTAGATATTTACATTTTCTTTCCAAATGATTTGCATGAATGCTTATTTTGTGTTACCATGATATTGTTGGAAAATGTATTACATAAATGATTTTTCCAACCCATGATGATATTCTGTTGCATGTACATGTAGTTCAAATTTGAATTACGGCCATTAAATGGTTAAAAACTCACTTAATGTCTTAAAAATGACAAATAACCCCTGAAAATTTCCAAATTTTAACATGAAAGTTGTATTCGTGCATGTTAACGGTAGAAAAAAATGCCAAGCCATAAGAGAAAGCGACTGTCGGTTCGTCATCAAACATGTATATTCTTCCATCTAGGAACCACGAGTCTTCTCGTGAGATGCTCCGATTTGTGAGAGGTGTGTGCCAAAACTTTCAACAAACATGCCAGTTTTTTTACCACGGCATCTTGGTACCATTTCATGACATCAAGCAAGGTTTCATGTATTTCTGATCATTTTTGAATTTTTTGGAATTTAAAAGCCATGGTTCTCACTGTTTGTGTCCAAGCCTTGACACCAATATGTTTGAAAATTCCTTCCAATTTACTGCATAGGGCATTAACTCGCACACAAGGACACAAATATGATTTTCCAACCCATGATGGTTTGTCGTTGCATGTACATGCAGTTCAAATTTGAATTACGGCCATTATATGGCTAGAAACTCACTTAATGTCTTAAAAAGGTCAAATGAACACCGAAAATTTCAAAAAATTAATATGACCATTGCATTAGTGCATGTTAACGGTAGAAAAAAATTCAGGGTCATACGAGGAACCGAGCGCCGGTTTGTCATCAAACATGCATTGTTCCCTCTCGGAACCATGTGTCTTCTCGTGAGATGCTCCGATTTGTGAGAGGTGTGTGCCAAAACTTTCGTCAAAGTGGCCAATTCTTTTACCACGGCATCTTGGTGCCATTTCATGACATCAAGCAAGGTTTCATGTATTTCTGATCATTTTTGAATTTTTTTGGAATTTAAAAGCCATGCTTCTCACTGTTTGTGTCCAAGTCTTGACACCAATATGTTTGAAAATTCCTTCCAATTTACTGCACAGGGCATTAACTCGCACACAAGGACACATATATGATTTTCCAACCCATGATGGTTTGCTGTTGCATGTACATGCAGTTCAAATTTGAATTACGACCATTAAATGGCTAGAAACTCACTTAATGTCTTTAAAAGGTCAAATGAACACCAAAAATTTAAAAAAATTAAAATGACTGTTGCATTAGTGCATGTTAATGGTAGAAAAAAATTCAGGGTCATACGAGGAAGCGAGCGCCGGTTCGTCATCAAACATGCATTGTTCCCTCTCGGAACCATGTGTCTTCTCGTGAGATGCTCCGATTTGTGAGAGGTGTGTGCCAAAACTTTCGACAAAGTGGCCAATTCTTTTACCACAGCATCTTGGTGCCATTTCATGACATCCTGCATGGTTTCATGTATTTCTGATCATTTTTGAATTTTTTGGAATTTAAAAGCCATGGTTCTCACTGTTTGTACGTGTCCAAGCCGTGACACCAATATGTTTGAAAATTCCTTCCAATTTACTGCACAGGGAATTAACTCACACACAAGGACACAAATATGATTTTCCAACCCATGATGGTTTGCCGTTGCATGTACATGCAATTCAAATTTGAATTACGACCATTATATATGGCTAGAAACTCACTTAATGTCTTAAAAAGGTCAAATGAACCCTGAAATTTTCCAAAATTTAACTTCTCCGTTGTATTAGTGCATGCTAATGGTAAAAATAAATTCAGGGTCATACGAGGAAGCGAGCGCTGGTTCATCGTCAAACATGCATATTGTTCCCTCTCAGAACCGCGTGTCTTCTCGTGAGATGCTCCGATTTGTGAGAGGTGTGTGTTACAACTTTTGTCAAAGTGGCCAATTCTTTTACCACTGCATCTTGGTTCCATGACATGACATCAATCAAGGTTTCATGTATTTCTGATCATTTTTGAATTTTTTGGAATTTAAAAGCCATGGTTCTCAATGTTTGTGTCCAAGCCGTGACACCAATATGTTTAAAAGTTCCTTCCAATTTACTGCACAGGGCATTAACTTGCACACAAGGACACATATACGATTTTCCAATACATGATGGTTTGCTGTTGCATGTACATGTAGTTCAAATTTTAATTACGGCCATTATATGGCTAGGAACTCACTTAATGTCTTAAAAAGGTCAGATGAACCCTGAAAAATTCCAAATTTTAACATGACAGTTGTATCAGTGCATGTTAATGGTACAAAAAAAATCGAACAATTTACATCACCATCCGTTGCCAGTGTACTCCAAATTAGTCTATCGCAGGTAATTAAAAATGGACTACATCGCACACAGTTGGTTATAGGAACCGTTTGCGATGAAAATTCGCCTGTCTTTTTATGTCTTCCTCCGTAAGCTTCGCCGGATTCGTCTGCTCAAGTGTTATTCACCCCCGAATCCTCGAGTCCCCGATACCCATTCCCCATCCCCTTCTTGCAAAGAATGACATCGTGGAGACGCTTCGTGAGGGCCCGTACGGCCACCGGGTCCTCCCCGAGCGGCTCCGCCCCCACTGAGAGCGTGGCCGCCTACGCCGAGAGCGCGGCCGCATCTACATTGAGCACGGCCGCATCCGCCGAGAGGGCGTCTGCGGCAGCCGAGGCGACTGCAGCAGCTGCTACGACGGCGGCTGCAAATGCCGAGAGCGCTCGAGCAGCCGTCCGTGCCGCGGAGGTCGCCCTGGCCTGGGTCGAGGCCATCCATGCCCAGGTCGAGGACGCCCACGCCAAGATATTCCAGGCCTCCTCGGAATCCAGCATGCACCCCACGTCCGAAAAGGTGGAGGAGATGCTTGTCGACGATGCGGCGGCGGAGGCCATGGAGCCCCTGCTTCCTCATGAGATCGCCGAGCAGGAGCTGGAGATGCAGGAGGCGACGAAGATCGAGGAGTGCCGGGAGGAGGAGTTGCGCGTGGCTAAGGAGGAGGTAGAGAGCCGCCTGTCCGTCAAGGAATCGACGGTGGAGTACCAACGCGAGCTCTGACGCCGCCACTACTACGAGTACTACAACCTTGAGGGCGGCGCTGAGGAAGAGGACGAGGACGACAACGCAGTCGACTTCAACCTGGGGGACGCGGAGTCCACCAGCGGTGGCATGTCGCCAGGACAAGTCATCGACATCTCATCTTACACCGGCGAGGCATAGGGTGGTGGCGCGTCGGCGGCTTTGTTTAAATTATGCGTACTTAGCCTTTGTTTATAACGCTGGTCTTTTGTTAGAGCAATGTTTAGGTCAACTGGATCTGTTTAATTACTAAAATTGCTCGATTCAGTAAGTGTGGTCCGTGTGTTGTAGGCTCTTCTGTGTACCCCTCAAATTAGCAAGTGATGTTAAATATGCAATGACGTGGATGAGCACTGTACCCAGGGAAAATTCCACCAAAATTCGAGTGCTCAAACTCATCGCATGTGCGTAAAGCAGAAGAATCATTTGCGATGCACACATTTGTTCAAAGTGGATGGTGTCCGATGACACTGCGTGCCAAGTTCCCCCCCCCCCCCCCACCTTTCAAATTTTTTTGCCTACCGCCGAAATATCTAACTCTTCCCACCTCCCCACCCCCTTTTCTCCCCGACCACGAGCCACATTTCCCCTGTTTACTCCTTCCTTCCTTCCCAAGCTATAGCCGCTTCCTCGCTTGCTTTCCTCACTCTCGCCGTCTCACATCCGACCGCCGTGGATGCCATGGTCTTCTTTGACCTCTGCAGCGGTTCCTCCGACGACGACGACTATGTCACCAGCCGGGTATGCCTCTCTCCTCTCTCTCGCCCCACCCTAGGCTTAGGGTTCTGATTTGTAATAAAGGATTTTAACCCGGAGGCCGATTTGAGCCATTTGTTCCTCTTGTAGCTCCCTAGGACCATCACTTGCAAGGAATGGAGCAGGTTAGCTGAAGATCTTCCTACTCGCTGTCACCATCAATCTCCATGCGTGAAGTTAGTGGCTTTTGAATCTATGGACAGTGGGAGGAAGTTTCTGGCATGTGCAGAGAAGGTTAGCCCCACTTTCGTTGTTACAAATCATTCGTTAGATGTGATTCAGACCTTGTCACTGTGCTATATTAATATGGATGTGATTAAGACACTATCGAAGTTTCTACCTAGTATCTAAAAATGTTGCCATCTCATCAGCGGTGCCCTGAGAAAATTATTTGGCACCACTTCAGCAGTTTGTGCACCCAACTTTGCTCCACACATGTGAGCAGCCAAATAGTAAAATACTAATACTTTATGGCACGAAGGAACTGGGCATCGGAGCAACTAGGTGCTCCGGTTCCCTGAATTTTTCCTCTGGCAACGACTCGGCGGTGCAGGGCATCGGTGCCAAATGTAGCAACAGTTGATTTGACACCGGTATTGACCTACACAGTGGAGGGCCTTTATTGGTATTAGTTCTATGTTATTAAATTTGTGCATGTACATACCTGTTAGTATTAATTTGATGGCATTGAAACACTGTCGCCGTGCTATTGCAGTTATATTTAGCTTCCTCATAAAATGGTCAATTTGTTATTATAGTACCCGACTAAGAACTTAATTATAGCTTGTGATGTTCCTGAATTTGGTGTTGTCTCAGTAGCAATTAATTCATTTGCACATTGAAATTTTTGAGAAGATATGTCATAATAAACATGTTTCTTCACTTTTTCAAAATATGTATGTGGTGATTTTCTATGTTGCTAGAAACCCATTTTCCCTACAACGGTAATTGATTTAGTTTTAAATATTATAGGATGAACGGAAGTGTTCTTACTTGGAGTGGGTTCATCAAGAGTGGCCACCGTCTTTGAAGATGTGCCTAGCAAAGCTCTGGAGCATGTTTGAGGAAGAGAATAGAGATAGGCTTAGAGAAAATGTTGTCAACGCTGAAGAATATTTCAAGGTACTGGAAAAAAAGAGGAAGATGGAGAGTGAGCTCAGATTTTTTAAATTAGACTTTGCTAAGATGGTGTTTGCGAAGGAGGAGGCACTTTCCTAGTTGGTTAGTGCAAAATAGGTTCTTACTGAACTGAAAGCAGAGGTGGAGAAGGCTAGTTTGGCTGATCATGCATCAGTCGATTAGGGAAATGAATATATTGTTCTAATATTGTGCTCAACATACTTTGTGCTTATGAAGGTGAACTAGCTATATGCCGTACTGTGCTGTATTCTCGTAGCTATCGTATAGTGATTTTAAAATATATTTGTGTGCCTGATATGAAAGTGGTAAACAACTGTTCGATATGAAATTGGAATTTTCTTAATACTGGATGTATTAATAGTAAACTAATAAACCTGCTAAATGGGTCATGGATTTTAGTAAAAGCGTGTGTGATGGATAGCCCAATGGCATACAGTTTTGTTCATCGAATCATGTGTGATATACTTGAACAACGCAAACGTTTGTTCCATAATTACTGTGTGGGATGGCAAGACGATCTCCCATGGCTTGTCCTACGAAAGCGTCTGCGTTATCTCCCCCGATCGCACACGAACGGAAAAATTGTGTGCGATGTACATATGAACGGAAACATTTGTCTGGGATTCACTGCGTGGGATGTACATACGAACGGAAACGTTTGGGATTCACTGTGTGGGATATACATACGAACGGAAACGTTTGTCTGGGATTCACTGTGTGGGATGTACATACGAACGGAAATGATTGGGCCAGTATAATTGTCTGCGATGGCTCGCCTCATCGCACACGAGCTCTTTTTGCCCCGCGTGTGTGACCGGAGGCCCTAGCGCCGACGGTTTCTGGGTCGTGTGGGAAGGACCCCCCCTATCGCACACACAGGCAAGGCGACGGTTCAAAACTCTATCGCGGAAAGGGGGTAAAAACCGTTTGTATAGCAGCTCGCTGTACCAGTGGTTGTAAGCATTAAGACCTCATCCCCGTACCTTCTTTTTATTATAAATGTTTGAATCACAATTTGCTTTCTGATCCGGTCAAAAGCTGGATTTGACACTTTAGCAAAAGCTTGCTAGATACCATTGCTTCAAGGGGATCTTCCTCTCGTGGGTTCGATACCCAGGGTCACCTCTGGGGAAATAGGTGCGGGATACCCTTTCTTGTTCCAATGCCGGATCAATAAAAAGAAGATATCACGGTCGCGGGCGGTGATACGTCTCCAACATATCTATAATTTATGAAGTATTCATGCCATGTTTATAACAATTTTATATGGTTTTGGTATGATTTGATTAGAACTAACCCGGACTGATGCTTTTTTCAGCAGAACTACCGTGGTGTTGTTTTTGTGCGGAAATAAAAGTTCTCGGATTGGGCTGAAAATTTACGGTGATTTTTTATGGACCAAAAGAGACCCCGAAGCTTCGAGGAAGGACCAGAAGCCTCACGAGGAAGCGACAAGCCTGGGGGTGCGCTCTCCCCCAGGGCGCGCCTACCGAGCTTGTCGCTCCCTCGTGAGCCCCCCTGTCATGAATCCAACGCTGAAAAATCTTATAAATATAGAAAACCCCGAAAAGAAACCTAGAACTCCCACACCGCCGCCGCAAGCCTCTGTTCCAAAATGATCTCATCCGGAGCCCTGTTCCGGCACTCTGCCAGAGGGGGGAATCATCACCGGAGGCCATCTTCATCATCCCGACAGTCTCCATGACGAGGAGGGAATAGTTCACCCTCGGGGTTGAGGGTATGTACCAGTAGCTATGTGTTTGATCTCTCTCTCTCTCATGTTCTTGATTTGGCATGATCTTGATGTACCGCGAGCTTTGTTAATATAGTTGGATCATATGGTTTTCTTCCTTCTCTATCTTCTTGTGATGAATTGAGTCTTTCCCTTTGAGGTTTCATCGTTATCGGATTGAATATTTTGGATTTGAGAACACTTGATGTATGTCTTGCATGTGGGTAGCCGTGGTGACAATGGGGTATTCTATTGAGTCACTTGATGTATGTTTTGGTGATCAACTCGCGGATTCCCGTGACCTTGGGGCAATCTAGGCATGGGGGTTGATTGCACGTTTTCATCTTCCTTTCTCCGATAGAAAATTTGGGGTACTCTTTGAAGTTCTTTGTGTGGATTGAATATTATGAATCTGAGATTGTTTGATGCATATCGAATAATTAACTCACGGATACTTGTGGTGACATTGGAGTATCTAGGTGACATTAGAGTTAATTGATGCGTATCATATGGTGTTATTTTAGTACGAACTCTAGGGCTGTTTGTGACACTTATAGGGATGGCACAATAGATTGATCGAAAAAGATAACTTTGAGGTGGTTACGTACCCTACAACAATTTCATCTTATGTTCTCCGCTAGATAAGAACTTTGGAGTGATTCTTTGTCGCACGTTGAGGGATTGTTATATGATTCAATTATGTTAGCATTGTTGAGAGATTGCACTAGTGAAAGTATGAACCCTAGGCCTTGTTTTCAAGTATTGCAATACCGTTTGTGCTCACTTTTGTTACTTTCTACCTTGCTGTTTTTATTATTTCAGGTTACAAAAACATATATCTACTATCCATACTACACTTGTATCACCATCTCTTCGCCGAACTAGTGCACCTATACAATTTACCATTGTATTGAGTGTGTTGGGGACACAAGAGATTGCTTGTATTTGATTGCAGGGTTGTTTGAGAGAGACCATCTTCATCCTACACCTCCCACGTACTGATAAATCTTAGGTCATCCACTTTAGGGAAATTTGCTGCTGTCCTACAAAACTCTTCACTTGGAGGCCCAACAAAGTCTACAAGAATAAAAGTTGCGTAGTAGACATCAAGCTCTTTTCTGGGGCCGTTGCCGGGGAGGTGAGTGCTTGAAGGTATATCTTTAGATCTTGCAATTGAATCTTTTAGTTTCTTGTTTTATCACTAGTTTGGTTTATAAAAGAAAATTACAAAAAATTAGAATTGAGGTTGCCTCAATTGCTTCATCTATATGATGTCTTTCTTGAAAATATGGATTCCGATAATTGTGCTCAATTGTTAGAGGAAGAATTTAATAAAATGTTTTATGTGAGTCCTTTGAATGATGAGCATGATTGCCATATTGTTAGTATGCTTTCTATGAATATCCATGATGCTAATGATATGCAAATACATAAGCTTGGGGATGCTATGTTTGATGAATATGATATTTTTAGCCCCCCAGGTTTTGATGAGCAAATTTATTATGATGAAAGCATGCCTCCGATTTATGATAATTATATTGATGAAAGTGGGTTTGGAAGAGTGTCAACTCTAGGTACTAATTATCCCACTATTTTGGAGGGTGTTGAACCTTATTGCAATAATTATGAAAGTGGATTTGGAGAGGTCATGACTTTATTTAAAGATGATTACGCTATTCCGGAAGAGGTTTCAATTGATTATGACAATAAAGTTGCTATCTATGATGATTATGGTGATGACATGTATGCTATAAAGATTAATGATAACCATGAAACTTGTCATCATGATTTTAATGTTCAATTTGATTATGCCAATCAAGAATTACATGATAGTTATTTCATTGAGTTTGCTCCCACTATTATGAATGAGAAGAAATTTGCTTATGTGGAGAGTAATAAAAATTCTATGCTTGTGAATCATGAAAAGAATGCTTTATGTGATAGTTATATTGTTGAATTCATTCATGATGCTACTGAAAATTATTATGAGAGAGGGAGATATGCCTATATATATTTCAATAATATCAAGTTTCCTCTTTGTGTGTTGAAAGTTTTGAAGTTATACTTGTTTTGCCTTCCAATGCTAGTTGATTCTTGCTCCCATAAATTGTTTGCTCGCAAAATCCCTATGCATAGGAAGTGGTTTAGACTTAAATGTGCTTGTCATATGCTTCATTATGCTCTCATTATGTTTCAATTCTTTACTTTCATGTGAGCATCATTGAAATCATCATGCCTAACTAAAAAGGCTTTAAAGAAAAGCGCTTGTTGGGAGACAACCCAATATTTATACCTACTATTTTTGTGTGTACACATGATTAAGCTACTTTAGATAATCATGTTTTATATGTTTTCTTTCAATAATGTGCCAAGTAAAGCCTTTGGGATAGTGTGGAGGCTTGTTGAGTTGATTCTGTGCAAAAACAGAAACTTTTGCGTCCAGTGCTGGAATTTCTGTTCTGTACTGGGCGTGAGAAAATTCTGAAATTTTTACACAGTATTGGGTTACAAATTTTTTATGTTTTCCTAATTTTTCAGAATTTTTGGAGGTACATAAGTATGCTTTTTAATTCGCTTACTACATGCTATTCTGTTTTTGACAGATTCTGTTTTCAATGCATAGTTTGCTTGTTTTATAGTTTCTATGGCTTATATTGGTCAATATAAATTGTGGAAATGATAGAGTACAGTAGGCATTATGTGAGAACGATTGTGAATCTTGTCTTGACAGTACTAAAGTGAATGATTTATTCTTTATCATACTAACCTATCTCACGAAGTTCCGTTAAGTTTTGTGTGATTGAAGTTTTCAAGTTTTGGGTGAGATGTCGATATGAGGAGAATAAGGAGTGGAAAGACCCTAAGCTTGGGGATGCCCAAGGCACCCCAAGGTAATATTCAAGGAAAACTCAAGCTTCTAAGCTTGGGGATGCCCCGGAAGGCATCCCCTCTTTCGTCTTCAACATTATCGGTAACCTCACTTGGAGCTATATTTTTATTCGTCACATAATATGAGTTTTGCTTGGAGCGTCATTTTATTTTGTTGAGATTGGTTTTCTGTTATAAATAATCATGTTTTGTAACTTTTATTTCAATAAAATGTCAAGTATAGCCTTAACCATGCTCGGTTTGCAAGTTTATGTATTGCTGTTTGAAAACAGAAAGTTTTCTGTTATGTCCTGAATTTAAGTGAATTGTCAGAACATGATAAAAATCTGAAATTTTTACACAGTAAGCATGATAAGTTCTCTGTCATGTGGTAATTTTTCAGAATTTTTAGGGTTAGGTAAGTCTGAATTTTTATTCCTCCTTTACAGAATGTTCTATTTTGGCAGATTGCTGTTATAGTTGCATTGTTTGCATATGTTTGCTTGTTTAATGTTTATATTTGTGGATAGGAGTATTAAATATGCAGAGGCATTTAGTATGCAATGTTTAACTATAATTTTAGTGATTTGCTACAGTGGAGAATGTTAAGGTTTTGAGTTGATTTATACTAACTTATCTCACGAGTTCTTGTTGAGTTTTGTGTGGATGAAGTTTTTATGATTTAGGAGAAGCCATGGTATGAGAGGAATTAAGGAGACACAAAAGCTCAAGCTTGGGGATGCCCAAGGCTCCCCAAGATAACATTCCAATAAGTCTCAAGCAACTAAGCTTGGGGATGCCCCGGTAGGCATCACGTCTTTCTTCATCAACACCTATCGGTTAGCCTAAGCTTTTACTTGTTCACATGATATGTGCTATTCTTGGAGTGTCCTTTTATTTTCGTTTTGTTTGCTGTTTGAATAAAATACTTGGATCTGAAATCTTTATTTGGAGAGAGTCTTCACATAGCTACTTAATTGTTTGACTACTCATTGATCTTCACTTATATCTTTTAGAGTAGTTTGTCATTCATTCTTGTGCTTCACTTATATCCTTTGAGTAAATTGTTGAATGAACTGAATATCATAAATCTGAAATTATCCACGTTCCATATGCTTAGTTGTAGTTTCACATCGGGTTTGGAAAGTAAAATCTATTGAAATTTGACAATCACAATATTGGTCATACAAGCAATTAATGAATGTATAAGGAAGAGAACTTTCACATACAAATATATTATCTTGGACATCTTTTATGAATGTGAATACCCATTAATTATTTTATAACTTGAGCAAATTAGTTGAAGTTGGAGAAGGAAGACAACGTAATGAGTTATGTTTGAGTATATTTGCATAGGAGTTATATTGTTATGGATCCTCCAACATGTGGTGCTTGTTTAGAATCTTTTGCTAGCCAAAATTTCTGTAAGCGGGAATACTGCTTGTGCATCCAAAATCCTTGAGCCAAGTTTCTTCCATGAGTGTCCACCATACCTACCTATATACGGTATCACCCTGCCGTTCCAAGTAAATTTGCATGTGCCATCTCTAAAACCTTCAAATAAACATTTGTTTTGTGTGCCCGTACCGCTCATGGAGCGACGGGGTGGTCAATATCTTCCATGTTAAGCTGGTTATTATCATGATGGGTGTCTATTCACTTGTCATTGCACGAGAGAGGCTGGTAATCGGGATGCCCAGTCCCTTAAATAAAAAAATAAAAAATATATAATAAAACAAAAGCTCCCCCTGGAAAGTTGAAAGTTTGGAGGGCACCCGTGAATTCGGCTAGCCATGGCTTGTGGTTGAATGGTTGAGGGGGAGTTAAACTTTTCATTTCTGCATGGGAACCGCCAATAATGTGTTTAGCATGGAAGCTATTGAATACCTTAGTCGTGATGTTGACAGGAAAGGCACACCACTCAAAATGTATTCATCTCTGTTTTAAGCTATGAGCTCTGGCACCTCTGCAAATCCCTGCTTCCCTCTGCAAAGGGACATTCTATTTACTTTTATGCTATTTACTTTCATGTTATTTATTTTTGTTGAGTCAACTTCTTATTCCAACCTATTTTTTAGTTGGCAAGCATTATGTGGTGGGGAAAGATCCAGGCACATATAGCCATTCAAATATATTTGATCATGAATTATTATTGTTGACAATTATCTCTATGATAAGTAAGTTGGGGGCGAAACATCAAGCCCCTATCTTACTCTGTGTTCGATGGATGCTATTTGTTCTAAAAATATGCTTTGAGTATTAGTAATCATAGAAGACCATATGATAATTGAATATGTGGAGCTCTTACTTAGACTTTGTTGAAAATGAGATGCCTTGAAATTGTTTGGTGACTAAGAACATAGCTTGTTAAGTTTCAAGAGAATGTATTGTTTAAACCATAACATGTGAATTGATTACTACTTTATCGTGAGAAGTTTTATGAGGAAGAGTTGCTGTTATGATGCTAGAAAAAGTGATTGAAATTATCATTGATCAAACTTCTGCACTATGCTAGCATTCACACTTCATAAATTATTTATTTTATCATTTACCTACTCGAGGACGAGCAGGAATTAAGCTTGGGGATGCTGATACGTCTCCAACGTATCTATAATTTATGAAGTATTCATGCCATGTTTATAAAAAAATTATATGGTTTTGGTATGATTTGATTAGAACTAACCCGGACTGATGTTGTTTTCAGCAGAACTACCGTGGTGTTGTTTTTTGTGCGAAAATAAAAGTTCTCGGATTGGGCTGTAAATTTACGGTGATTTTTTATGGACCAAAAGAGACCCCCGAAGCTTCGAGGAAGGACCAGAAGCCTCACGAGGAAGCGACAAGCCTGGGGGCGCACCCTTCCCCCAGGGCGCGCCTACCGAGCTTGTCGCTCCCTCGTGGGCCCACCTGGCGTGAATCCAACGCTGAAAAATCCTATAAATATAGAAAACCCCGAAAAGAAACCTAGAACTCCCACGCCGCCGCCGCAAGCCTTTGTTCCGAAGCGATCTCATCCGAAGCCCTGTTCCGGCACTCTGCCGGAGGGGGGAATCATCACCGGAGGCCATCTTCATCATCCCGGCGGTCTCCGTGACGAGGAGGGAGTAGTTCACCCTCGGGGCTGAGGGTATGTACCAGTAGCTATGTGTTTGATCTCTCTCTCTCTCTCGTGTTCTTGATTTGGCACGATCTTGATGTACCACGAGCTTTGTTAATATAGTTGGATCATATGGTTTTCTTCCCTCTCTATCTTCTTGTGATGAATTGAGTCTTTCCCTTGAGGTTTCGTTGTTATCGGATTAAATAATTTGGATTTGAGAACACTTGATGTATGTCTTGCATGTGGGTAGCCGTGGTGACAATGGGGTATTCTATTGAGTCACTTGATGTATGTTTTGGTGATCAACTCGCGGATTCCCGTGACCTTGGGGCAATCTAGGCATAGGGGTTGATTGCACGTTTTCATCTTCCTTTCCCTGATAGAAACTTTGGGGTACTCTTTGAAGTTCTTTGTGTGGATTGAATATTATGAATCTGAGATTGTTTGATGCATATCGAATAATTAACTCACGGATACTTGTGGTGACATTGGAGTATCTAGGTGACATTAGAGTTAATTGATGCGTATCATATGGTGTTATTTTAGTACGAACTCTAGGGCTGTTTGTGACGCTTATAGGGATGGCTCAATAGATTTATCGGAAAAGATAACTTTGAGGTGGTTTCGTAACCTACAACAATTTCATCTTATGTTCTCCGCTAGATAAGAACTTTGGAGTGATTCTTTATCGCACGTTGAGGGATTGTTATATGATTCAATTATGTTAGCATTGTTGAGAGATTGCACTAGTGAAAGTATGAACCCTAGGCCTTGTTTTCAAGCATTGCAATACCGTTTGTGCTCACTTTTGTTACTTGCTACCTTGCTGTTTTTATTATTTCAGATTACAAAAATCTATATCTACTATCCATACTACACTTGTATCACCATCTCTTCGCCGAACTAGTGCACCTATACAATTTACTATTGTATTGGGTGTGTTGGGGACACAAGAGATTATTTGTATTTGATTGCAGGGTTGTTTGAGAGAGACTATCTTCATCCTACACCTCCCACGGATTGATAAACCTTAGGTCATCCAGTTGAGGGAAATTTGCTGCTGTCCTACAAAACTCTGCACTTGGAGGCCCAACAAAGTCTATAAGAATAAAAGTTGCATGGTAAACATCAGGCGGTGATGAACTCGGCGCGCCGGGAAGCCATTGCTTCCTTACCAGTTAGTGTGCGGCGCGGTGGCATGGACGGCGACGCTTGGAGAGAGCTCTGGGACGGAGTGGCCGGACAATCGTATAGTGCGGTTGTTTTTTAGAGCACTCGAGATCCGATTGCCTAAGAGAACCGTGTGCGCTAACCCTATTGTGCATTGCGTTCTGATTGGCCGGAACCCCGGCCATGCGGATCGCGCATGTGCACCGTAGGATGCACCGTGATCGAACGGCAATCCATATCCCTCCCATCACACCCGTGTAGCTGTAGCTGGGATTTGACTTATATGCGCTAAATGTCAGGTAAATGCTATAAAGCGCTTAAATATATCAAACGAGTCCTGAAATGCGCTAAAAAATCAAATCTAGTGGCTGATGGTGCTTGCGCACCGTGTAAATAGTTTGGACGTGAAACGATGAAGTCACCGTAAATTCAAGTCCAAATTGCCATTTATCATTTTGGAAATAGTGATTCTTCTTGTGAGATGCTCTCGTTTTCAAGGAGTTATCGTTACAACTTGTGCCAGAATTTGCCATTTTTTACCACAGAATACTGAGGTCATACCATGGCACCATGCCAGGTATCATCTTTTCCAGGCATGTTTTTCAATTTTCTAGAGTTGAAAAACCAATAAACGACACGTTTGTGGTTGACTCTTGCCACACATATCCTTGAAATCTCTCCCCATTCCTCATAAAAGGCATGAAAATTTACTAAATACCACAAGTATGATTTTCCAAACCGTTTTTTGCCCTTTTTCATGGACCGATTGTGCGAAATTGAATTATATGCATAAATGCCTAGAAAATGCACATAACGGCCCAAATATAGTAAATTAGCCCAAAAAGTGCCAAATTTGAACACGGTGCATTCTAGGGTGTATGTTGATCGTAGAAAAAACTCAAAGACAAACGACGAAGGAAATTTAGATCCCCCCTTCAAACTTGGTGATTTCCCTCTCAAAACCACAAAACTTCCTTTGTGATGGTTTGATTTATGAAGAGCGTGTATAACGACATTAGCCAAACCTTCTCAAAAAATTATCACGGCATGCTGAGGTCATACCATGACACCATGCCAGGTATTATCTTTTTCAGGCATGTTTTTTAATTTTTTAGAGTTGAAAAACCAATAAACGATACGTTTGTGGTTGACTCTTGCGACACATGTCCTTGAAATCTCTCCCCATTCCTCGTAAAAGGCATGAAAATTTAGTAAATACCACAAGCATGATTTTTCAAACCGTTTTTGTGCACTTTTTCATAGACCGATTCTGCGAAATTGAATTATGGGCATTAATGCCTAGAAAATGCACATAACGACCCAAATATAGTAAATTCGCCCATATAAGGAAATCCATCCGCCTTTTCTGATTCTGAAACTTTATGATGGTTTTGGGCATACCAACCTTAAAGAAGATATCTTGCAAGTAAGATTTATAAACTCTAGATACATCTTGCACTACTGGAATCAGGCACTTTGCCGTCTGCTATAGCAGACGGCAAAGGCATGCTTGGCGAACGGCAAAGGCTTTGCCGTCATCCAGCAGACGGCAAACACTCCGGCTGAACGGCTGCCGGCAAAGGCCGCTTTGCCGTCTGCTGGCAGACGGCAAAGAACTTTCCTTCTTTGCCGTCTGCCAGCAGACGGCAAAGAGAGTGGACGGCACAGAAAAGGTTCCATCCCCGTTAGGTGGCTAACGGCGCTCTTTGCCGTCTGCTGGCAGACGGCAAAGAGCTGTAGATGACGTCAGCTGACGTCAGGCTTCAGCTGGGCCCAGGCAGGCTCTTTGCCGTCTGCTGGCAGACGGCAAACAACTTTCCTTCTTTGCCGTCTGCCAGCAGACGGCAAAGAGGCCACATAGGCCAGCCCAGGTTGCACAGGCTGCTGCCACGTGGCCTCTTTGCCGTCTGCCAGCAGACGGCAAAGAGCTTTGCCGTCTGCTAGCAGACGGCAAAGTGGCTATATAGCCCCTGTTTTTTCTGTTTTTTGTTATATCAATTCATTTTCACAGAAATTCAAACACATATATATATATATTCAGAATCACATAGTTTCAAACATCAAACATCATACATCAAACGTAGTTTCAAACATCAAACATAGTTTCACCATCGTCATCAAACATCATACATCCAATTCATATATACATAGTTTCACAAACATCTAATATGTAAACAGTAGCATTCTGCCCTTCCATGAAGTGAATCAAACCTGCAAAAATGGGAGTAAGAAATTAGAAGAAGAAGAAGAAGACTAGAAGAAGAGGAAGAAAAAGAAAAAGAAGAAGAAGAAGAAGAAGAAGAAGACTAGAAGAAGAAGAAGAAGAAGAAGAAGAAGAAGAAGAAGAAGAAGAAGAAGAAGAAGAAGAGGAAGAAGAAGGAGAAGAAGGAGAAGGAGAAGGAGAAGAAGGAGAAGGAGAAAAAGGAGAAGAAGAAGAGGAAGAAGAAGAAGGAGAAGAAGAAGAAGAAGAAGAAGAAGAAGAAGAAAGAAGAAGAAGAAGAAGAAGAAGAAGAAGAAGAAGAAGAAGAAGAAGAAGGAATAGAGGAGAAGAAGAAGAAGAAGAAGAAGAAGAAGAAGAAGAAGGAGAAGAAGAAGAAGAAGAAGAAGAAGGAGAAGAGGAGGAGAAGGAGAAGGAGAAGGAGAAGGAGAAGAAGGAGAAGAAGAAGAAGAAGAAGGAATAGAGGAGAAGAAGGAGAAGAAGAAGAAGAAGAAGAAGAAGAAGGAGAAGAAGGAGAAGGAGGAGAAGGAGGAGGACAAGGAGGAGAAGGAGGAGCAGGAGCAGGAGGAGCAGGAGAAGGAGAAGGAGAAGGAGAAGGAGAAGGAGAAGGAGAAGGAGAAGGAGAAGAAGAAGAAGAAGAAGAAGAAGAAGGAGCTAAATAGGTCATATTAAGTCATTTTGGAGCTAAATAGGTCATTTTGGAGCATATTAAGTCATTTTGGAGCTAAATAGGTTATTTTGGAGCTAATTAAGGTTATTATATCATTTTTGAGCTAGCTAAGCATATAAATCCATTTTTGGAGGAATAAATGCTAAGTATAGGTCATTTTAGAGCTATCCTAGGTTAAATAGGTCATTTTGGAACTAATTAAGGTTGTTATGTCATTTTTTAGCTAGCTAAGCATATTAAAGTCATTTTGGAGAAATAAATGCTAAGTTTAGGTCATTTTAGAGCTATCCTAGGTTAAATAGGTCATTTTTGAGCTAATTAAGGTTATTATGTCATTTTTGAGCTAGCTAAGCATATTAAGTGATTTTGGAGGAATAAATGCTAAGAAGAAGAAGAAGAAGAAGATGATGATGAAGAAGATGAAGAAGAAGAAGAAGAGGAGCTCTTCTTCTTCTTCCTCCTATTCCTTCTTTTCCTCCTCTTCCTTGTTTTTCTTTCATCTTATTCATTATTTGGAGAAATAAATGCTAAGTATACGTCATTTTAGAGCTATCCTAGGTTAAATAGGTCATTTTGGAGCTAATTAATGTTGTTATGTCATTTTTTAGCTAGCTAAGCATATTGAGTCATTTTGTTAAGCTAAACACTTGGGAAAACTTACCGTCATCACTTAGATGTAGGTGAAGGACCGGTCGCGCCAGTGGCAGACGGAGAAGCATCGGTCGATGCTTGTCGGGAGTTATGCTGCACCAAAGATCATTTGCAGTGTATCGTTAGCATGATGCAACTCAAATGTGAAGACTAGTAACTAATGACCATTCAAATGAAACTCACCGTGCCCGCCGGAGCAATGACTGGCATCGGCGGAGGGGTCGTGCCATTCTTTTCGCACATGCTCTGCACATTTGGTTTTCTCGAGTCAGTCATATTAGTTAGTAATGAAAGGAACATTACGTGCATGATTTGGCTAATATGCAGAAGAAACTTACCACGAAGAGCTCGTATAGGGCCCGTTGACCCGCCTCGTTCCGGTTCTTCTCCTCCTCCAATAGCTTAGCCGTCCTCTCCTCCGCCTCCCTCTCCCTCGCCGCCGCCTGCCGTCTCTCTTCCTCTAGAAGCGCCTGGGTCCTCGCTTCTGCTTCCTCAAGAGCAGCCTGGGTCTTCGCTCTCTCTGCCTCAATAGCAGCCTGCAACACCACTCGTTAGCATTGTAATCATCGACGGCCGCACACACAATGTAATGGAGGAAAGGTATCTGAGTCCGTATAACTAACCTGGAATTCGAGCTCCATTGGCCGTGCACGAGGCCTTATCTCAGGATCGGAGCTGGTCTGGCGCTTCTTGATCTGCGGGAGAGTGCTAGTACAACGTATCAGTCCATCCCCAATGGCTAACAAGCCATGGTGCCTCCCGCCACCAGATATCATCACCAGCTCTGGATCAAGAGGTTGCTGGCTCGGGTTAAACTCCGGCCCTTTCCTCGCCTTCCCCTCGTCTCTGTACCTCACAAGCTTGTTGTGGGAGGCGCGGTTGCTGAATTTCTCTGGATCATCGAGGTCAGACTCAGAGAATGCCTTGGCCTTCTTGTACGAGGCAGTATTGGACATGGCATAGAGGTCGAACAGCTCTGGCACTGGAGCCTTGTTGTGTCGCGCCTAAAAGAGAGGAACAGAGTATTAGTTAAGGGCTCAAGCTAGCATGAAGAATGAATTTGCATGAATCATGAAGCAAACCACATACCCAGTTTTCCCCGAACCCACGTAGGTTGACGCTGCCTAGATGGTGTGGGACACCTTTCATTTGGGCACGCTTCTCCTTTGCACCGTCGTGGACGTTGCGCCGTTGAGGAGTGCACCACTCATCCACCAACGCCTCCCAATAGTCCATCCTATCCGCACACCATCTCGGGGGCACCTAAGTTAAGCAAGAGAAATTTGAGCGCTACGCATACGAATCAAATCAAGGAACTAAGTACAAGGCCTTAAGAATAGGTAATTACCTTCATGTACTTCTCCTTACTCAGATAGTTGAGGCGGCACTTCTCTTTTTTCCTCCGAATACCAGTCGAGGCGTAGTAGTCTCGAATAGCCTGCGTCCGAGCCTCGTGCCGAAAGTTTTGAAGTAGGCGCCTGCACTCGTTGCCGATAACCCGAGCCGCGGCCTCCTCCTGTCCCTCAGCACACCTGTAGAAGGTCTGCAATCAAACAAGAAAACACGGATTAGTACAATCACTAGGGTTGCCAATCAAAGAAGAAAACACAACGTAGACGGCAAAGGAGAAATTACCCAAAACGTCTGGATCACAATGTCGGCGACCGTGTGGCACTCGACATCGCCGATCCTATGCCCCGACGGGGTCGGGGCAGCCAAGTAGTGCTCCCAGGTCATTCCTAGCTCTGGAACCCGGCCCTCACCGGGCAACATGACCCACCCCGGGAAGCTCTGGCGACAAATCACGCCAAGGACACTGTTGGGCTTGCGGCAACCAGGCCCGTGTGTCCAAGACCTGCAGTATGACAAGGCCAACGCATTAGATATTCGAAGAAACGTGAAGACAAAAGGTTAAAAAAGAGTAAATGCACTTACTTCTCCCCCTGCGGCGCAATCAACCACCTCTGGTCGGGGGTCGCCGGGGTGGGCGGGAGCTTTGTACCACCACGCTGGTAGACTTTGCGCCCCTCAACCCACTCACTCTCGCTATAGCTATCAGAACTATAGCCACCCTCAGCACGGCCACTCGACGAGCCCGCACCTGGGTTCTGCTGCGACTCAGCGTGATCCCCAGTCTCGTGGGACGAAGGCTCGGCGGCCCGACGCTCGTCGGCCCCAGGCTCGTCGGCCGTAGGCGTGTCTGTCGTAGCCTCGTCTGTCGTAGGCTCGTCGGCCTGAGGCTCGTGGACCGGAGTCCGAGACGGCTGCACCTCAGGCTGCTCCATCTCAGACGGAGCACTCCTGTGGTCGGGTGAATCAGCTGGGGGTGGCGGCGAGGAAGGCGTAGTAGCAGCCTTCCTACCTCTCCCGCCGCCACGTCCACCTCTACCAACCTTCTTCCCCCCCCCCCGACCTCTCCCGGTCGAAGAAGAAGCGCCCGCCGGTGTCTGCATACTGAGATCCAGCGCTCTCCGGAGGTGGTGGGGTGGGATGGAAGTACCCCTCCCACCACGCGCCGAGGAAGGAGCCTCGGAGCGCTCTCGACCCGCGCCCACCATCTGTCAACACCTGCAATGACAAAGAGTAAACGAAGTTAGTACAACATTAAAAAAATGAATACCTGACATGAATATAATTTAAGTGTATCATCATCATGAACATAATAAAAAATTGAATACCTAACATGAACCAATTAATAATATATATGTACATAATAATAATTGAATACAGACCCTCGCAGCCCCGAAAGAAGTGCACATTTAAGTCCACCCGATCAACACAAATATATATGATGTTTTTCTTAACAAAATCGGGAAATATACTTCCTAACTCATAATTCACAAATATATGACCCCATCGGCCTCTGGAAGGCCGAAGAGCACCTTTTCGGTCAACAGGAGGCCGAAGAGGTGTCGGGGGTCGGGGGTGTCGTGTCTGGGTGGCGTGGTGTCGGGGTGTCGTGGTGTCGGGGTGTCGGGGTGTCGTGTCGGGGTCGGGGTGTCGGGGGGTGTCGTGTCTGGGTGTCGTGGTGTCGGGGTGTCAGGGGTGTCGGGGTGTCGGGGTCGGGGTCGGGGTGTCGGGGGGTGTCGTGTCTGGGTGTCGTGGTGTCGCGGTGTCAGGGGTGTCGGGGTCGGGGTGCCATGTCGGGGTCGGGGTGTCGGGTCGGGGTCGGGGTGCCGTGTCGGTGTCGGGGTGTCGGGTCGGGGTCGGGGTCGGGGTGCCGTGCCGGGGTCGGGGTCGGGGTCGGGGTGTCGGGGTCGGGGTGTCGGGTTGGGGTCGGGTTGTCGGGTCGGGGTCGGGGTGCCGTGTCGGGGTCGGGATTGAGGTCGGGGTGTCGGGGTCGGGGTGTCGGGTCGGGGTCGGGGTGTCGGGTCGGGGTCGAGGTGCCGTGTCGGGGTCGGGTTTTTTTCTCTTTTTTTCTTTTCTTCTTCTTCCTCTTCTTTCTTTTCTTCCTTTTCTTCCTTTTTTTCCCTTCTTCTTCTTCTTTTTCCTCCTTTCCTTTTTCCTCTTCTTCTTCTCCTCCTCTCCTCTTTTTTCTTCTTCTTCTTCCTCTTCTTCTTTTTTCTTCTCCTCCTCCTCCTCTTCTTCTTCTTCCTTTCCTTTTTTCCTCTTCTTCTTCTCCTCCTCTCCTCTTTTTTTCTTCTTCTTCTTCTTCTTCTTTTTTCTTCTCCTCCTCCTCTTCTTCTGTTTCTTCTTCTTATTATTATTTTTTGTTCTTTTTCTTTTTTATTTTTCCTTTTTTTTCATCTTCTTTTCTTCTTTTTTTTCTTCTAGGTTTTTTTTCTACCTAAATGTCTAAATATTTTTTCCTATTTACCCAAACACCTAAACAACTATTTGCAAAACATCTAAAAACAGAAAACTAAAAATCTAATTAGAAAAACAGAAAAAAAAATTAAAAGGGGGGCAGGGGAAGCTCACCAGAGAGGGGCAGGGGGCAGGGCGGCCGGCGGCGAGAGGAGGCTGGCGGCGAGGAGAGGAGGCCGCCGGGGAGGGGGCGGCGGCGGCAGGAGGGCCGTGAGGAGGGGGCGGCGCCGCGGTGGTGGAGGTGCGCCACGGGGAGGGGGGCAGGCGGTGGTGGAGGGCGGGGAGGGGGCGGCGGCGGCGGTGAGAGAGGGGGGAGGGGGCGGCGGCGAGAGGGCGGGGAGGGGGCGGCGAGAGGGCGGGGAGGGGGCGGCGGCGGCGGCGGCGGTGAGAGAGGGGAACGGGCGCGGGTGTGAGAGAGAGAGAGGTGAGAGAAAGAGAGAGAGGCGGGAGGCGCGGGGGGATGGCGAAAATTAAGCCCCCTCTTTGCCGTCTGCTGGCAGACGGCAAAGCTCTTTGCCGTCTGCAAGCAGACGGCAAAGAGGGGGGCCGTTAGCCCGTCCCCGCCGTTACACTGTGGGGCCCCCCCTCACCTCTTTGCCGTCTGCTGGCAGACGGCAAAGAGTTCTTTGCCGTCTGCCAGCAGACGGCAAAGAAGTGCAGATGGCAAAGAGCCTCTTTGCCATCAGCATGTTCTTTGCCGTCTGCTTTATAAAAGCAGACGGCAAATATCCTCTTTGCCATCTGCCAGCAGACGGCAAAGAGCTGGCAGATGGCAAAGTCCCTGATTCCAGTAGTGTTGATATATATGATATCCTCACTGCTTTTAGAATGGCACTGCAGACTTGGGCTTTTCGGATTGAAACAAGAGTTGGTCCAAGCCGACACCATATATACTTATGGATGTATAAGCCATCTTACTGTTGGTGAAGCTTTTCTGTTCCACACTACCTACTTTATTTAATACTTTGCCACTGTAATCTGAAAAGATAAATATACATAATATACTATGCAGGCAGTTTAATCATAAGCAAATGTGTGAAAATGTAATGTAATTTTCCCTTATTTGTTAAAATGGGATACTGATAATGTATGACTGCCTGGTAGGGAGCATAAATATCTCTACATGTTGTAAAAGAGTTAGATGCATCTGAGCACCACAACGTCCACAATATTCAAATAAAACACCCATTTTATTAAAATCCTACTAATTGATATGCCTAACTTGAATAGTACATAGTAAATAATTGCGCTTATTTAATTAGTATGGCATCATTTTCAGATATTTGTTCGATATCTTTTTCATTTAACCAAATTATGCATTTTATGTCATATATCCATCTTCAAATTTGCACGCTGTTGTCTAGGAAATAACCTTTTCTTCTCATATTCAATGTTTGCAAGATCATGTAGCAAGATCCAAATACATGGTTCAAGTTTGATGAATCAACTATGGGAGGATTGGAGTGCCGATTGGCTGCTTTGGAACCCAGTGAATAAATCGGGACAAACTCGAGGACAGTCAACTGAATCAACTATTGTGGCTTTGGCTGCTTTGGAACCCAATGAAACCATGGTATAAATGTGCACTTGCTGACATTGGTACCTTGGCTTATGTTAGTGTCTCTAAGCCATAGTTTTATTTTGTCACAGACTCAATATTATAGTTGAAAATACAGATCATCGAGATGCAAAGTGTGTTGGAGGAAGTTGGAGAAAGGGGAAAACATATGCAGATGCTCTACATGCACTGATCCCAATCCGTTCTCAAGGTATTTTTCTTATATGATGTGCTTCGACTAATCGAAATGTCAACATAACTAACTGAATATGCATCTATATATGCAGATGTTGCATATGCAAAATGATGAACTGGTTATATACCATCGGAAATATTGGATCTTCATGGCAAGAAGTTTATTGTGACAATTACTCCAAACAGCAGATCACTAGCTGTTGATTTCACTATTTTCAAGTGCAAGCAACATAACATCTACAAGATGGGTCTCCGATAGCTCTGTTACCACTCGCGGATGCATCAGCATCAAGAGACATCAGACACTCTTCATCTGATAAGCTCACGAATCTGCCCTCTTTCGATCACACTCAGCATGAGGATGCATTACTTGGCATCAATTCGAACTCATATATATTTGCGAATCATTTGTAGCCATTTGATGCTGCCGCCACTTCGGAGGGACATAAAAGACCAGGAGTGGAAGAGCCACCTAAGGGCAAGAAGTCAAAGAAAGGGGTGAGGAAAACTAAATTGTAATAATCAATAAAATGATTAGATATACACAATATTGATGTAATGATGCTACCATGTCATGCAGGCACATTGCAAAGGAGTTATTTCCTCCGAAAAATCATGAAGAAGATGGAGGTGATCACAGAGAAGAGTAGTGCGCATCCAAAATCATCTGTTGTATAATAAAGGAGGAACAAGTTGGTGTTTTTCGTAGATATACATACTCTTAGTGTCGTTTATTTCTGAACAATGTGTTCCTGTTTATGTAATATTTTTAACCACTGTACCTTCTGGCCTGTAATATTATTGTACTGCTTAAACATCCATCTAGCAAGTTTGTTATTACCTATCGTCTTTGTCCAACAGTGTCACAAAAGAACAGTCTTTCAGAAAAATGAGAGAAACAGATCAATGCACGTCAAAGAGAACAAAATGAATTCAGAGCATATTTGCGTTTTCGCTTGCACACTAGCTGTTGGCACTTCGGAAGGAAAGCTAGAACTAAAATACGTCTAGATACATCCATTTCTCCTACAAGTATTTTCGGAGGAAGGGAGTATATAACAACAACTAAGTCATTAGTTAATTTTAGAAAAACCCCGCAAAAAAGTTGATTTTAGAAATTACAGATCATTCAAACATACACACACATATAGCTGGCCGAAGGCCACAAGTTCACACGCGCACACATCTGACACAACCACAGGCAAGCCCAACTCGCATCCATACAACTAGGAATGTAAACGGCGATTTCTGTGCAACCAGCTCGACCTAAACCTCGCTGTCGTCCCTTCTCTCATTGTAAAATGAAACACCGTGCATGCACACACAGGCTCCAGCACGGGCGCGGCGTGCGCCGCGCCTCTGCCCGCTAGTTAGTTCTGATTGCTACTACTTTGTGATGCGAGAAGAGGATAAGAGAGACAAGAAGAGAGAAAGTGAGTGAATGAAATGAATTTTCTGCTTTGTGCACTATTACTCCGGGCATGTGTGTTACCGCTGCTTCAACGCTTCACTATTGGGTCAACTATTTAGTATTTTGACTATTTGAATTATGAATTATGGGTTGCACCTAGAATAATAAAGTTCCATCCACTAATTGATAACCAAATAATTTCGTAAGCAACTATTCCTTCATGCGTAGCTCTGGGAAGAAAACAATGCAACAAAGCGCGTAAAACACTTCTAGTATTATCACTATCGGTACTAGATTTGTCTTCTCTTTGTTTCTTGTGCTTATATTTTAGATAAGTTGGGTGCACCACAAGTCAGGGAAGTACACCAAATGCTCTCTTCTTGATAGATTTATTGATGTGTTATTCTTTAATTTGTTGCATCGGTGCTGAACCTCTCAGCGTCAAGATGACAACATGAGGCGAGGTGACAGAAGAATCTTCAGGGGCGGCTGCTGTTCTTTGCCCTCAAAACCTAACTCCGCGGTCGCAGAGCACTTAGAAGCGTTGTTTAACCCATACAACGTAAAGAACGAGAGTGTAGCCAAGCCCACCAAGGCAGCATGCACCATATGAGGTCAGCCCACACCAATGGGAACATACATAACTAAGCACACAAAACGAATGTTAAACTTAAAACGAACACTTACTCGAAGAAACTACTAAAAGAGAACAAGAAATGAGCCAGCACATGCCGAAGAAGAACTCGGTATGACCAAGAATTATTCCTCCACGTAAGCCCGAAAACCGCAATCAGCAAACGAGGCTGCTCTTCTTCCTCGCGACGAAGCTCCGCCAGTAGGTGGTCACCTCCTTCTCGATTTCGTGCGCTGTCTTCTTCACATGCTCGTGATGCCCATGCTTCTTGGCATGCGCATCCATCTCCACCATGACCTTGTTGAGGTCGGTGATGAGGCGCTCGGCGAGGCCGCGGCTGAAGTCCTCACGGATGACCACACGCATGACGGCGATGTGCTCGGCGTCGGCGGGCATGGTGTATGCCGGAACAATCCAGCCAAAGCGGCGGAGACTCTCGACCACCTCGAACACCGTGTACCGGGACGAGTCCTTGAGGGAGAAGGCCACCAGCGGCACGCCCGAGTCCTTGGACACCACGTGAAAGTAGCCCATCTTCTCGACTCCCTCCCGGAGCACCACTGCGTTGTCCCGGCAATTCTCCATGATGTCCTTGTAGCCCTGCATTGCATTTTTGCATCACATAAATAGTTTTTCAAACATAAATTGTTTCATTGACTGCTACCTAAAGTTTTTAAAAAAAAATAGAGATGGTGTGTTAGCAATGTCAAAGAACATGCCGATGGCATGGCAAAGTACAAGCAGGATCCTAACAAACTAGACGTCCACCTGAAATGCATGAAGTGCATGGACCACTGGTGTTTCTTTGCTTGTGTTGCTTGCAGAAACAAAACAAAGCATAAAAGCACAAGGCAAAGGATGCCTGTCAGAGTAGAATGCGCAGATATTCATCAGAGATTTGCAACAGTACTGCAACACTCGGGACATAAAACCCCAACAAAAACGTACTGCCGTAGAAAAACTGTGGTTAATTACCTCGAATCCGAGACGGATGAGTTGATAATACTGCGCAATGATCTGGCTCGAACCTATCCAACAGAGCAGCACACGGAAGAACACATGAACATACTTCAATACCGACTGGAACTATAACCAACCGATTGATCGACGCGTACGGTGTTGTACCTTTGGAGAAGTTGAGCGTGAAGGTTGGCTGGTCGGCGCCGAGGTAGTTGATGTGGAAGATGAGCTCGTCGGGCAGGTCCTCCTTGTTCCTCCAAATCACCCACCCGACGCCGGCATAGACGAGGCCGTACTTGTGGCCGCTGACGTTGATGCTCTTCACCAGCGGCAACCGGAAGTCCCACTCCAGCTCCGGGTAGATGAAGGGCGCGATGAACCCGCCGCTCGCCGCGTCCACGTGAATCGGCGTGTCCCACCTGATCGATCAATCAATGAAATCTCTATCATTCACATCCCGGCCGGTTCCAGTTTTTGGCATAACATTAACGCGTACCCTGTCTCTGCATTCTTGGCGACGAGGAGGTCGTTGAGCATCTTGACGTCCTCGAACTCGCCGTTGAGTGTGGAGCCGAGGATGGCGGCGACGCAGATGGTGTTCTCGTCGACCAACTGTACGGCCTTCTCGGGGTCCATGACGTAGTACCCTTCCCTGAGCTTCACCTCCTTGAGCTCAACCTCGAAGTACCGCGCGAATTTCTCCCAACACACCTACAAAAGCAAGACATCGGTCGATCAATCAGTGATTGAATTTGAATCCTGCCGGTGATCCAGCCGGCATGCACTGCAAATGTCTCAGTAATGTGACTGTGTAGTCGATTCGCAATTACCTGGACATTGGCGCCGGTGACGATGTTGGGCTTGTCGTGGGGCTTGCCCTCGGCCTTCATCTTGTTCTGCCACTTCCTCTTGAAGGCCAGCCCGGCCAGCATGATGGCCTCCGAGGAGCCGACGGTGCCCACCCCGACGGCCGTCTCGTCGTCGCCGATGGGCGCATTGAAGAGATGCGCGATCATGTTGACGCACCGGTTCTGTTTCAAATCCACGAACGTACGTCGTCGTCATAGGCGCGTAAAAAACGCATCGATCGACCGATGAACGGAATGATAGATACCTGGAGCTCGGTGGTGACGGGGTACTCGTCCATGTCGACGTAGTTCTTGTTGACGGAATCCTGGATGAGCTTGTCGCACTCGGGCTCCATCCAGGTGGTGACGAAGGAGGCCAGGTTCAGGCGCGGGTTCCCGTCCAGCATCAGCTCGTCGTTGATGATCTGGTACGCCGCGTCCTTGGGGATGGACTGCTCCGGTATCTTGAACCTCGGGAGCGCGGTGCGCACGTAGCGCGACGCGAAGGTGGAGGAGATGAGGGACTCGCCGGGGTTCGTCTGCGCCCTGGACAACGCCATTGCCGCGGCGGCCGGTGGCTAGCTGGATCAGTTCGCCGTCGTGGCGTACTACGAGAAGAGAGGGTGGGCAGTGGGTGTCACAGGCAGGTCGACGCAGCGGATCGGGTTGCGACTAATTAATGGTGGCTCTTGTTCTATAAGAGAGGAGGGTGCGCATGGGCGCGACGTGGTGGAGGCGCCACGGTTCTTGGGGGGAGGGGCTTCCACGCCATCCGCTCGCACGTCCAGCCTCCTGCACGGCTTCCGCCGCTGGACTCGGGTGCATTCCTTTTCTCCTCCCGCCTGATCTGCTGCTCGTAGCTGTGTGCTGTTGCTTCTGTGTTTTCAAGTTGCTGTTTGTCTTCTGCGTTCTGAATTATGGTTATATGTCATCATGTATGCTATTATGAATATTACAAGGAAATGTATGCGCTGGAATTTCAGGAGAAACATACACACCTTTCGATTTTCTTGCTACCTGCCGATCAAAGTTGGAATGCCAAAATGTGCCCAGGTTTTTACACTTAATATCCAATACACAGCTCGACAAACAGGCACTAGTAACAGAGCGTCGTGGCCTGTTTAACGGTGTTGTGGGTCCTTTCTTCCCTAATCGCTGTGGCCAGGGAGACCCGAACTCTCCCCTTCATTTCAATTCCTCTATCATGTATCCTTAACAGAGCGTCGACTGCTGGTCATTTTTCGCCTATGGTTTCTCATTTGATTCCCTCTGGCATCTCGCATCTGCAGTACGCTGACGATACTATTATCCTTGTGGAGAATAATGATCTGTGTGCTGCCAATCTCAAATTTCTCATGATGTGTTTTGAAGCCCTCTCTGTCTAAAAATTATTTTTTCGAAGAGCGAGGTGATTATCACAGGGGCCTCGGACATCGAGGCACCGCGAGTGGCTAATTTGCTGGACTGTAATCTGGGAGCATTTCCTTTTTAAGTAATATTTAGGTATGCCTATCTCTACTTTCAGGTTGTGTTCTAGCGAGTTCGCTTTGACGGTTTTAAAAGTGGGTAATCGCGTTATGCCTTGGTGTGGACGGTATAACACGTCTGCAGGCAAGGTGTGCCTCATTAATGCGTATCTGTCTTCCCTTCCGATGTTTCTTATGGACTTCTATCGTCTTTCTGAGGGGACCCATGCTGGGTTTGATAAGCACCATAGTGGTTTTTTCTGGAACACTGCTGATAATAAAAGAAATACAGGTTGGTCAAATGGAAGCTTATGTGTAAGCCAAAAAAACTTGGGGGTTTGGGCATTATCAAATGATGGTGGAGAACTCTTAATTCTGATCCTGGGACACTGTGGTTTGATATCCTCAAAGCCAAATATTTTTTCTAGCGGTAGTCCTATGTTTGCTCCTTGGTGGGTCTCAATTCTAGTGTGATTTGGTTAAAGTTAGAGATAAGTTTCGTACTCACGTCAAGTTTGTAGTTGGTAATGGGGAATCCATTCGTTATTGGCTAGACTGATGGTGCGGTGACTCACCTCTCTGCTCTTCTTTTCCGGTTTTGTTCTCGTACTGTGCTAACCCTGAGATCTCCATCTCGGAGCTTTCCCATAATAATTGGGACCTGGGACTCCGCGTGTGCTTTCTCCAAAGAGTTGGTGGATTGGCATCGCCTTGCTGCTATCTTCCCCTTGCTCTTGAAGTCAGCTGACGCGGTGGCCTGGCCTCATTCTGCTTCCGACCGCTTTTCTGTTAAGTCTCTTTACTCCAGGCTCATCATGGGGTCTCCTACTTCTAAGTTTAAAGATGTGTGGCGAGCCAAAGTATCCCTCAAAATTAAAATCTTTATGTGGCAAGCTATTCGCGGTAGATTGCCTGCCGTAGACCAAATTCGCAAACGAAATGGCCCTGGCTGGCTGATCTTTGTGCCTGTGTTGCGCGTGAAAATTCCAACCATATTTTCTTTACTTGTGACTTGGCCACCCTGTTTTGGAGTTGCATCCGGTCGTGGCTAAATGTCAACTGGGCTCCCTCCTCTTTTGGAGAGCTTCGAACGTTGTCTTCTCTTTTGCTGGGGCAGAAGAGATGCTTGTTCTGGTTTGGATTTTCTGCGATGTGTTGGGTCCTTTGGACAACCAGAAATAAGTTTACGTTGATCATGTTTTTTCTAACAAACCTGATATTTGTTTGTTCAAATTGTTATTCTTCCTTCGGAACTTATTGACTAAGAAGGCTGATCGTGACGCGGCGGAGCTGTTGATCTGGCGTGTTCGTGCTATGGAGCTATCCCTCTCCCAGCAAGATCAAGCTGATCCGACCCGAAGTCTATCTGTTTTTCTAGCTGTTTTAGTTATTCTCTGCCTTTTGGGCGTAGGTAGTTGGCCTGCATGCGCCTTTAAACTTATGTCTGGTTGTTTGTTTCGACTACGGTTATGCAGTTTAACTTGTTAACTTATGTGTGGTGGTTGTCTGATTGCTTCGATTATGACTGGTGGCTTTATTTATAAAGTCGGGCGTACGCCTTTTCTCTAAAAACAAGCATTAGTAACTATGACATTTTTATCTGCACTAGAAGAACAACTTTTAGGCCTCGGACCCAGGGTGGGCTAACGGAGCGCAGAAACCTCTCTACCAATCACAGGTGTGGAAGATGAGATACAAATTGATGTATTATTTGCAATATAGAACATACAAGATGAGAACGAGATATAAATATTGTACACCAGAGCTGGTTTCCACATTTAACTTGATTTACCCAACAAATTAATACGGTCTATGGCTTATTTCTCACACAGATTATTTAAAAAAAATAAGCTGCACAACTTAACATGACCAAATTGTGCAAGGAGTGTACATCCAAGCAAGCGAACAATGTTGGTTCTACCTAGGAACCTTATTTATTTCCTACTCCTATTTAATTGGAATGCGACAAACATGTACTGACACACGCTCATCCAAACGGAGGTCGTCGTTCACAGAGGGTCACTCGAAAGCCATCTTGCGAACATCTCGAGGCACTCCTTGGGCTTGTACTCTGGAGCAGTATGCCCAGCACCCTACATAGTAATCCACAGATATAAGCGCACATGGTTAAACTATGCTTATGATATAATACATCCACTGACTAGGGCAGTAGAGTTTATCCTGGTTTAGTTATGCTATGGAAATAAAAATATTTAAGTGTCTGAAGCACTTACCTTCACAGTTGCATATGTTAGGTCAGTCGAGTAACTTCTTGTGAATCTGGAAAAATCAAATTTATTGAAGCAGTGTAAGACTTAGGCAATGCCAACCTGCCAATGTTGATTAGGTGAAGACATTTTGCTCTAAAATTAGTTGAAGACTTCAATCAGATAAAAAATGGTTATATAGTTGTACTGAATGTTGTCATAGGCAAAGATGTTTAAGCTCCAACATATTGTCGTAACACTTCGAAAGATATGTTCAGGAATTAGCTGAACATTCAAATATCGTTTTTCCCCATATGTTGGAGAAAATATGTTAATACTGTGGAATAGACCCCTAAAGAAAGAACTTTCACCAGTCATAGGACAACTTACCCTGCAACTTGGCCATCAACATACCATGGTCTCCAGTCATCTGTGATAGACAGGTTAAGAGATCTTATCCATGCTTGCGTGCCAACGAAGGGAAACTTGCTATCATGATCGCCGCTGCAACATCAATTACATCAGAATCAGAATTTCAGATTATATTGCAATACGGACCCACTGTGATCTCTCAGAACAGTTTTAGATTAATTTTGTTCTGTGGGCTGGTTACCTGTATATCAGCGCTCGATATCCTTCTCTACGAAGCCTCGAATGAATCTCTACTGTACTTGTGATATCTCTAGTGTACGGTAGCTCACGATCACATCTTTTCCATTCCCCCTTTGTTCCCTGTAGTGTGACAACATTCATGCACAACTAGACCCCGAAAAGGATTCAGTACAGCTGTAGAGTAGCGCAGTAGAATTAGTACCTTGCGAACACCAAGACTCTCCCTTACTCCCTCATCATTTGCCCAGATATAAGATAGCTGTTGGGCATCGCTCTGCGACAAAATTAACCAACATTAGTTCTGTGAGCAAGAGTGCATACAGTGTAAAGTTAAGGGATTAGAGTTTATGAGAACTGGATGCACTAATTTTTGCCGGCACTCAACTCTACACTTGAAGGGAAACAGGAGATTATCACCAGCGGAGTACTGCACCGTGAGCCCATTTGTTCCATTTCTTGCAGTTGCTTGCTGAATCCTGGGGCTCCATACCGCCTCGCATTTGGGCTCCAGGATGTGGGACAAGTTGATATCTTTTGTGCACTATTTGTCCATAGTAGAAATTAGTAACCAAAACTTCTCATGTTCCAAACATGATAGCTTGAATGAAAGACGTTTTATCTTCTGTCTTCACTGATTGACAGGAAAAGATAATATATGTGCGTGTGTAAAATAATTACAAATTCAATTTCAGATGATTTTTTTGCTTCAGGGGCTTCAAATATGGATGCCTCCAGTTGAGAACTGTGCACTTCCTAGTTTAAATGGCCGTATTATAACTAATAGTTTTTTTAGTTAACTAATAGTTAATTCGCGGGCAGTGTCTAGGGGAAACTTACATCGTCAATAGCTTGGATGGACTCGGCACATAACGCATTAGGTGGCTCACTGTAATTTCCTCCGCAGTTCTCCTTGGCAAACTGTGTATAAAATTTCTTTGAATTCTGAGTACGATACAACTCTATGAAAATTTCAATTGTATATATGGTCCTCTGTTTTAGTACTGTAGTACCACTGTAATTTCTACTGCTAATACTGTTAGTACTTTTGTGAGATGATGGATCACCTCGTAAAGTTCGTCCGATAGCATTCCCATGCCATGAAAAAATTGGATTTTACCAGCGGTGTCAAACCTGTCGTCAGTCACTGGATTCCCGGCAAGGTACCCCTGCAATATTCTTGTTAAGCAATGCAAAAAATAATTAGATGAACATTAGGCCTAAGCATATGGTGTGATAGGCCGGATTCAGGGCAGGCTAGCATTGGCCCTAGTTGCATTTGGGTTGATTCTGGGTAGACACACTATAGTAGGTGGGTTGACCATTTTGCCCAAGTTCGAGCTATCATACAAGTCATCTTTTTTAGCCTTTAAACAGTCTCAATTGCTAAACAGGCTCAAAGGTTCCACCTAGCCCAGATAATACAAAATATTCATCAGAAGAACACTACTATCAAAACTTGCTAACTACAGTGACCTCGTAATGCAATTTTTTTATTAAATTACATAGGTTCCTCGCTAACTGTATGTGTGTTGAAATTTCTAGAGATTCCAAGAAGAGTACTATGTATATTGTTCTAAAAAAAACTTAGGAATTATTTTCTTCTCTTTTCGTATTTTTCAGTCGCGTATGGAACCCCTTACAAATGGTGCTTGCAACCGTTCGCAAGTTCTATAACATAAGGTAAGCAGATGCAGCGACACAGCACTAGTCAGAAATCAGCAAGACCCGCATTCCAGTTCATCCTTCGAGTGAGTCTAGCAGGTTTAGTTAGACTATTCAAACAGGGATCAATTGCTTAGGCGTCAGCAGGCAAAGACTGTTTCTCAAAGAAAAAGTAATAAATGTAAAGAAATAGCTTCATGATTCTAGGATCACAAAGGGGAAACGGAAAACAATGCCTCAATGACACACCGATGTATATGGTACAGAACAAGAGTAAACACAAGAACCAACTGATGCATGGGCTAGTCCATGGTATTAACCAGACTCGGAAAGATTATATATTTTACTTAATATAAATGGACTTCAACAGACCTTGAGGTTAAGAAGCGGTTCTTTGCCAGATTCTTTGTCTGAAAGTGGTAAACATATATGTGCGTGTGTTAGTGAACAGTGATGCACATGTACAAGAAGTAATCATCATTAAATTTCTTGTGAACAAGTAAACTAAATTGACCGCGAAATTCCAAAAATATTAAAAGAAAGTGGAACTGATATGGTACTCGAACAATAGAATATGACGGGCAACATCAACAGATTTATAAGACAATAATGAGGTGTATTATGTGCGGCAAAATCAGTTTATTATCTGTACAATTTTGGTCCAGCAAAAGACTCAAAACTCCATAAGTAGTAAAACCTGAAATATAGAATAGTGTTGTCAGGCTACAAATGTTTATGCAACTCATTTCTAAAGCATTTGCGGATGTACCAAATTGCTGGTTTGGATTTACTAGACATCATTTGGTATAAGCTAGCAAAACACTTAACTAAAGTAAGAGAAGTCATGCTGGATTTATTGCTCCATTATAGTATGATTAGCTTTAGATTTTTTGTGTTCACTTTTTAAGATTGAAAAGGGAAATGTGCTCCATAGCAGCAGTTCATCATCTTAAGATAAAATATAAAGAGTCTTACTTGATATGTGGATTTCCAGGGCAAGAGTGGGTATGATCATACCACAATATGATTCACCGCCAACATAAAGTGGATTTGAGAGGAACTGGGGGTGCTCATGTAACCACTGCATGCAAAACGATAAATTAGAATAGATATGAAAGCAGATATAGAGATTAAATATTGATCTCTTTTTCTCATAGCACAAAATCGAAATTCCACTCAAATTAGTTATGGTTAAATCATGGGGTGGGGCTCAGCTGAATGAAGTATTATATTAAGCTCATGTTATCTTTGTTTGAATGAGAACAATAATAATCAACCCTGCCAGACAATTAATTAAGAACTTGTTTGCAAGACAGAAAGTTAACAAAATTTAGAAGGAATTTGACAATAACAATTTGATTCCCACGTTACAAATGAAGCTTAAAGGTAAACCTTGTGATCCAATTGGGCAGAATCGATAACAGGGAGAAGAAATATGCAGTTGAATGAGTTTGTTGGGCTCTTAGAATGGCTATAAATTTACAGAACTCCCATGACTAAGTTATCATCCGATCGATCAACGCTAAGTTAACATATTTTATCCATAAAGGTACCTCTAATATGGTGTAGCTCCCGAGAATCATTAAACATCTAATACGTTGAAATCGATCACTAGTGCTCAAAACAGTTGAAGGTAATCAACCCATTAAGCATAGTTTTTCTCTATAGATCCCATTAAGCATAGTTTGGAGTATGATGTGTCAATGAATTTGGTTTTGGGTTGAAATTTACAGCATGTCAGAATCTGAAGAGAACTTATGAGTTACACGTGTAGTTAGGAATGGTGCCTAACAAAAAATCTCCCAAGTAGATTTTTCACAAACCACAGGTAGCGTATGAAACTGTAATTGGATCCTAACCTTTTTGAGAAAGATGACTAGCTTTTCAACCGCCATGGTATCACTAGATATGAACCCTTCCTCCGATGTGGCGTACGAGAACCCAGACCCAACAGGACTATCAATAAATATTACATTGCTCATCTGCAAAATCATGTAATACATCAACCAAAGATGAGTTTTTTCACAGGAGGCAGAATATTTTGGCATATTCTTCTTCAAATGTTATGATTACTAAAAAGAGAGAAATTGGCACGCGACCTTGGTCCATGTCTCCGGTCGGTAGAGCAAGGCGGGGAATCCACCTGTGTACCCTTGGACGTCAAACCGGAAGGGCCCTGTACGTATGAACATTTAATTCATTATCAAACCAGCTTCCAAAAACGTGTTATATTATGGGACGGAAGGAATAATTGTCTTTCAAAGTTACACACTTCGACGGCTCATCATTCAGAGGAGTGACTGTGCACATATCGCTTCAGAAAATTATAACACGTTTTTAAAAAAAATCGGAAAGTTAGACATATACTATTAAATAGTTGGGCTCAATTGAATATCACTGCAATTTCCCATGTTCTTTCGAAGGGTATGTGACAGAACCTGTTGAAGGATCACGGAGAACTGGAGAGAGGCTGTGTCAGAACTAAGAAGCAGTCGGCAAAGCCTCCGGCATTCTGCAGCGGCACCCGCGCGCGTGTGGTTTGCTCACGGAGCTCTTCGAGGCGGTGCGCCTCGACACCATCACCCAGCTCGACGAGCCGCCGCCAATGGACGAGGAGTCCATGAACCTGTCGCTCTCCCAGCGCATCCTCTGCATCGACGACTTCCGCGGCTGGCCAGGATCCCGCGATTGCTTCCACCAGTCCAACGTGGCAGCGGCGGCGCTAGGGCTGGAGGAGCGACGGGATACGAAGAGGAACTGCCGGACTGTGGAGGGGGGAGAGAGGTGGGTACTGTGCACAGGGGGTTTGGTTGTGCACTTGTGCTATCGTGTTCCCATTTTCCCAATCAAAGAAAAAACATTAAAAACATTAAAAAATCATCAAAAGTTCTGAAGATATTTGGGGGAGTTTACGCACCATGTGTTTAAATCCAATTTGCACACAGTTCATGTTTATAGATTAAAAACCAAGTTGTTAGAAAAAATGTGTTAAATATACAATACAATTTGTTTTGAATTTTTACATGGAGTGCCATACTTCCACTTGTTTTAGAAAATCAAGTGTTGCATATGTGAGAATTGCGTCCGAAACACAATGTCTTCTAAAATTAGTAAGCGGTGTAATAGGAAATCTGACTTACATGGTATATTATCAAAGGCAACATTTTTCGTGGTTGTATAATTCCACTTCTTTTTAAGCAGTAGAGATAATTTTCCATATTTTTTTCACCTGCACGTGACAGCGCCGGGAAGTGTGCAGTGGGAGAAACAATCTGTGCTTTTTTTTTTTACGAAAACGTTACCTGACAACCGTCAGCTAGGAAGGATTTCGAAGCAACCCCCTCCCCACCGTTGCACGGATCTTAGCGCAGGGTCAGCGCCACGTAACCGCTGCTTGGTCTGTTTGGTGCCACCGTAACCGCTACGTCTTCGACGGCGAGCAGCCATCCACCCAACGCCTGGTTTCGACCATTCAGGAGGATGCCAAATCCTGGGCTAGGGCGGGTGCACGAGGGATGCAAGCTCTTGTAATGTAGTCTTTTCGTTTCTTTGGGCTGAGCAACCCTCCCCCCTTCTGCTCCGACGATCTCGGCTATGTTTCCGCCCTGTTTCGTCGCCCCCCCCCCCCCCCCCCCCTCTTTTTCTTTCTACCTATCAATGAAATGATACGCCATCTTTGCGTATTCGCGAAAAAAGGGTTGGCGCCACGTCAGATTTGAAACTGGTTCAATGTGAGGGTAAAACAAAGCGAACGGTCTACTTTCCTGGTTTGAATCCGAGGACCCCCCCCCCCCCCTTTTTTTGCCTCCTTTTTCAACAATGATGGCATTTTCTTCACAAAATCAGGCATGCCAGTTTACAAATTTTCGAAATTTTGCCACATGGCATTTTAAAACATCTTTTTATAAATTAGCATGGCGGTTTATAAATTAGCATGGGAGTTTTATAAATATTAAGAGATGTCATTTTTATTTATTAAGACATGGCATTTTTAATTATTAAGAGACGGCGTTATTATATTAAGAGATGACATTTTTATTATTAAGAGATGACATTTTTTTTAAGAGATGGCATTTTTTGTTTATTGATGACATATTTTTGTTTATTAAGACATGGCATTTTTATATTAAGAGATGACATTTTTATTATTAAGATATGGCATTTTTTATTATTGAGATATGGCATTTTTGGCATTTATTGTTTATTAAGAGATGGCAGTTTTTATCATGGCATTTTTTTATGGATTTTTGCACAGTGGAGTAAATAAAGCAAAACAACATTTTTCATGGCATTTTTGTAAAGTAGCATGGCATTTTTTTTTTATAAAGTACTCCCTTCGTCTCATAATGTAAGACTTTTTTTACACTACACTTACATTATGGTACAGAGTAGTAGTAAACTGGACCTTTGGGTAAATGAGGGTCGCCTTGGCCCCCCTGGCGAACGATCAGGAAGGGGTGATTCCTTAGCTGGGAGCAGCGGAATATCCTATTTGCTGCTCGCTGCGTCAAAATGTCGGCGTACCGCACACCTTCGATCAAGACGGGCCGGACTGTTTAGAAGCGACGCGTGTGTTCCACGATTCTGGTTTTGCGAACCTTCTAGAAGGTTCCTGAACTGGTTTTTTCTGTTTTTATTTTTTATTTTTTTCTATCCTTTTTCTTTTTCGTTTTTCATTTTTCTTTTCCTTTTTCTGTTTCTCTTTTTCTTTTCTTTCTTTTTTATTTCCTATTTCAAGTTTATTTTTTGTTTTCAACAAATTTTCAGAAATTTTAAAAATGTTCGCTTTTCAATTTTTTGTTCACAAATTCAACAATTTTTGGGAATTTCAAAAAATGTTCCTATTTTCAAAATTTTGTTCACAAATTTTAAAAGTGCTCATGTTTTGAAAATTTGTTCGCAAATTCAAAAATGTTTGGGAACTTCAAAAAATGCTCCCAATTTCTAATTTTGTTAATGAATTCGAAACAGTTCATGTTATGAAAATTTGTAGGCAAATTCAGAAAATGTTCGGGAACTTCAGAAACTGTTCCCAATTTCTAATTTTGTTCACGAATTAGAACTGTTCATGTGTTTGAAAATTTGTTCTGAAATTCAAAAAAAGTTATGGGAATTTTATTTGTTCACAAATTTAAAAATGTTTGAGAATTTCAAATAATGTTCTAGCTTTCCAAATTTGTTCACGAATTCAAAAATGTTTATGTTTTCAAATTTTGTTCACAAATTTGAAAAATGTTCGGGGGATTTAGATAAATGTGAGTTTTGAAATAATGTTTCGTAATTTTGAGAATTGTTCTTGTTTTTCAATTTTTGTTCATGTTTCTCAAAAAAAAATTGTATCTTCTACAAAATTGTTCGTAATTTCGAAAAATGTTCTTGTTTGCAATTTCTTTCCTTTTTTTGTAAATACAAAAAATGATCATGTTTTCAAAATTTGTTCGCAAATTCAAAAAATTGTTCGCATCTTCAAATTTTGTTTATGAGTTTGAAAAAACGTTCCTCTTTTTTAAAAAATGTTATTGTTTTCAAAACCTGTTCACATTTTCAAATCTTGTTCGAAATTTCAAACCTTGTTCACAGATTCAATAAAATTCCGTTTTTTCAAAAAAAGATGAGTTTTCTAAATTTGGTTCACAGATTTGAAAAATGTTCACGTTTCTAAAAAGTTTCCTTTATGAAAAATATTCACGTTCGAAATTTAAGAAGTTTCAGATTTGCCGTTGTCTTTAGTTCTAGAGACTCGCGCTAGTAATTTGTCAAGGCCCGTGATTAGCTCTGTTGGCTAGCAACGCTGGCACAGGTCCATGAGATCCAGAGATCGAACCCCAGCCAGTGCATTCTTTTTTTTTTTTTTGCGGATTTTAACGCTACAGTCAGGCAGCCACTATTGGGCCGGCCCAGTCGCTCCCGCCCTGCGCGTCGGGTCACTGTTTGACGCAAAACGCGTCGAATAGGAGGTCCGGGAGCAGCCTCCCCTAGCGATCGATTCGTTCGATCCACCCCTCCTTCCCAGCGACTGATCGCCAGATATTGGCGTCTTTTATTAATGTACGTGTGTGAAGCAAAGCTAGGTATACTGTAGCTGGTGAAATAATTACCCATCTCGAAGAGAATGCCAGAGAGACCGGAGCAGCCGGGCCCGCCCTGCAGCCACAGCACCAGCGGGTCTCTCGCGGGGTCCTTCTCCGACTGGACGAAGTAGTAGAAAAGGTGCACGCCATTGCTCTCGTCCACCTCCACATACCTGCAGCCACCGTTCCTTAGATTCAGACTGCACCTGCACGCACGCGCGCGTCAATATTTACCAGTATTATGCAGGGTCGCACCCGGTTTCGAGGGAGAACGGGAGGGGGCCGTCGAACCCGGGCAGGTGCGTGACGGCAACCGGCGACGAGGCCGCCGGAGAGAGGAGAAGGCCGCAGAGCCACGGGAGAAGGAGCGACGGCAAGAG
This sequence comes from Elymus sibiricus, assembly GCA_039707655.1. Lineage (NCBI taxonomy): Eukaryota > Viridiplantae > Streptophyta > Magnoliopsida > Poales > Poaceae > Elymus > Elymus sibiricus. The sequence goes on from CM077666.1 coordinate 338,348,626, forward strand.
GCGGCGGCAGCTTCTGGCCATGGTTGCCGTGGTGCATGCGATGCTTTGTGTGTGTGTGTGTGTGTGTCAAGTGTGACACGACAGAGAAATCAAGTGAGCACATATATAGCCCGTGGAGTACATGGCAGTTGGCCATCGGTCAGGAGAAAGGGAAGTTAGTGCAATGCACTCCTGCTGCCGAACTCAGGCATGTGCTCGTACGATTCATTTATTTTTTGAGTTCAATCGTACGATTTGTTGGTTGGTGCGTTCAAGTCACGAATCATTTTTCCTCTAATTGTGTTTCTATTTACGGCAAGGAAGATTGTTGTTGCTTTTAGCCTCTACTGTACATCCAATCCATGTACTACTGCCAAGTGCCAAACCACCACTGTTTGCAACTACAAAGTTGCGACATTCGTGCCAACATGCGCCAAAGGTAAAAGGATTGCACTGGACCATTTTTAGTTTGGTCATTCTTCTTCCTCTTGATATATGCAAATGTTTTTTTTTTTCACTCTTCATCCTCTTTCTGGGTCATATTCTCTGCATGTATTGTGTCAAACCTTCCAGGATAGTAGAAACCATCACTCAATCTGTCATCAGATGACTCTCCCTTCTCTCACTGCTCTTGTTCTTCGGACAAAGCATTTTCATCAATTTGTGTGTGTTAGTTCTTGCAGTGCACACTGTCCTATGTCTGAAACTGGTAAGCAATGTCATGCTCATCCTGCTCCTCTTCATGCATGTCCTTCTCACTATCATTTCGAGCGACAAACTCAAAATTAGTCTCTTGAGGGCTTGGGTGATACATAAGCTTGTAATTACTGTTGCTCCCCAAAAGCTCATCTGACCCCAAGATGGTACATATCCTATAAAAGCTGTCACAATCATTAATAGGAATATGACAACTCCGAGACCGAACAAAATTCCCTAGGACTGCTATAACTCGCATGATCTGAAGTGGCTCGTAGTGAACACTCTGTTGAGTGTTCATTTGCTTGTTGGGAGCAACTCATCATGTGTTTTGTGTATCACTCCTACTTCATTTACAACAAAAATAACCCGGAAAGCATCCTTCCAATCTAACGGAATTGGCCATGCATTTTCTCTGAATTTTTGCTCTTCACTGGGGACACAGCAATTGCATGTTGCCTCTTGTTCCTCATCACAGTTAGTACCAACTAGAAGGGTTGGGCGCGCTTTGTTGTGCCGTTGGTATTGTTGGGTTTCTTCAAAAAATATCACTCCGTTTCAAAATATAAGATGTATTACTTTTTTGACAAGTCAAACCTTTTAAGTTTGATCAAATTTATAGAGAAATATATCAAAATCCATAATATCAAATTGATATTTTTAAATTCATCATGAAATGAATTTACATACTTTTTTGGTTTAATATTGCGGATGTCGATATTTTTGCTCTGAACTTGGTCAAAGTTAAAGAAATTTGACTTTCTACAAAACTAATACCCCTTATATTTTGACCAATTGAATATTTAGTTTGGCGGGTGGGGAGATGATAGAGTGTGTTTTATTTTTATTTATAATACGGTTATTTGGTGGGCCTTTCGTGGTGTGATTCTGTGTTATCCGCTAACCTACCTATATATACGTGGGAAAATTTCTGTGTCGGTGGTCGCATGTACTACTATATTGGTGCTACAATATCACATGGTGGCGCTTCTTTTTTCCATGTGGTGGGAGGGTGCGTGGGATTGATATGTTTTATAGGTCGGTTGCTGCTGATTGATTTGAAAAATCGTTGGCCCGATCAAAATCGTAAACCAAATTCAAAATTGAATACCTCAACTGAATGAAAGAGCTTCAAAATGTGATGCCCCCGACTCAATCGTGCACTAATCATACATGCAAATGCGCACGATCAAGCCCAGTGACTCACGGGAAGATATCACAACACAACTCTAGACACATAATAAAATAATACAAGATTTATATTACAAGCCAGGGGCCTCGAGGGCTCGAATACATAAGCTCGAGTTACACAAGAGTCAGCGGAAGCATCAGTATCTGAGTACAGACATACTTAGACAAATTTGCCTTAAGAAGGCTGAGCAAAACAACAACAACTAGATCGAAAAGGCGCAGGCCTCCTGCCTGGGAGCCTCCTAAACTACTCCTGGTCGTCGGTCTCCACGTAGTAGTAGGCACCATCGGGGATCTCCGGCTCCTGGGTGTGACGCACCCAACTCGACCGTGCACTAATCATACACGCAAATGCGCACGATCAAGCCCAGGGACTCACGGGAAGATATCACAACACAACTCTAGACACAAAATAAAATAATACAAGCTTTATATTACAAGTCAGGGGCCTCGAGGGCTCGAATACATAAGCTCGGGTACAAGCGTTAGCGGAAGCAATAGCATCTGAGTACAGACATAAAAATTAAACAAGTCTGCCTTAAGAAGGCTGAGGAAAACAACGACACTAGATCGAAAAGGCGCAGGCCTCCTGCCTGGGAGCCTCCTATCTACTCCTGGTCGTCGGTCTCCACGTAGTAGTAAGATCCACCGTGGTAGTAGTAGTCGTCGGCGGAATCTGTTGGCTCCGGGGCTCCGTCATCTGATCGCAGCAATCGGGTATGGGGAAAAAGGGGAGCAAAGCAACCGTGAGTAGTTATCCAAAATACTCGCAAGACTTACATCAGAACTATGCTAAGTATGCATCGGTATCAAATGAAGGGGCTGTATCTGTGGACTAGACTGCAGAAACGCCAGAATAGAGGGGAAGGCCTAGCCTATCGAAGACTAGCATCTCCAGCGTCTTGCAGCATTAGAAGAATGCAGATTAGCATATAATAAAGTAGTAAATATAGTAGCAATGCCCAAAGATCCTTCCTCGACTTCCTGCGAGAAAGTAATCCCGGAGCTAACATATTAATTAAATTCCACAAGTATCCAGTTCTAGTTGTAGTAGATCGGGATACTCTCTGAGCGTCCGTTACCGTGGACTCGGCTATTCGAATAGATATACTTCCCTGCATGGGTGCACCAACTTACCCAACACGCTCGATTAACTCTGGCCGGACACACTTACTCGGGTCATGCCCGGCCTTGGCTGATCGACACGTCGTAGTCCTACCTAGGCTCAACAGAGAGGCCAGCACGCCGGTCTACACCCTAAGCGCTCAGGGGTCTTGGGCCCATCGCCCTTTGCACTCTTGTGCGTTGCGTACGCGGCCGGGACCAGACCTAGCCCCTGTATACACACGCAGACTTTCGCGGTCCACCCGGGCGCGCGCCGCTCAACTGCTGACGTCTGAAGAGCTTCGGCTGATACATACGACGCCGAGTGCCCATACTATTCCCGCGTGGTGGTTAGTGCGAAAAGGCCAGCGGCCTACTCAGATCACATATCCTATCCCATTAGTGTGTTGGGAGCACGCGGTGACAATCAGTGATCCACGATCTATGGTCCCGTCGCCCCGTCTCGTGGACTTACGGCAAGGGCCAGGAATGCTCGGCCGTGTCACGTAGTTATCTCGCGGGTACCCTCCAGGTCAACCCGACTTCCCAAGAGACTGTCGGGAACTCAGGTCCACTTCTACCGGGGTGGTACCGCATGTCCCTTCAGTCCCATAGTAACAGTACATGGGGGGGGGGCAACAATTAAAGGTAACCGTGTGTCCGTAACATCAAGAAGGTAATCCGAGGAATCACCCTCGATGGATTCCCACTCGATGTAACCGTCAAGGTGAACCTGGAGGAAAACACCCTCGATGGATTTACACTTGAGGGGTTGCACGACAGAGGCATCATCGGAGGTGGTGAAAGAGGAATCACCCTCGTTATCCCACAACCGACTAGCTACGCTATAGAGATATCATCAGGAGTGAGGTAGGAGGTATCACCCTCGGCACTCGATAGTAGCTCTGCAGAGTCGTACAACTAAGGGGTGGTGGTGCGGTGATGTGACGGTCTCTGCACGTCGATCACATCGATCGAAACATCCGGAAGCATAGCATGGTGCTACTTGTAGCTTGCGTTGGTATTTCCCCGAAGAGGAAGGGATGATGTAGCACAGTAGAGATAAGTATTTCCCTCAGTTATGAAACCAAGGTTATCGAACCAGTAGGAGAATCACTCAACACCTCGTTAGCAGCACCTGCACACAAACAACAAATCCTTGCACCCAACGCAAACGAGGGGTTGTCAATCCCTCGGCGGTCAATTGCAAGATTAAATTGTATGTGATAGATAGATAGATTGAAACAAAAATACAAAATAAAATAAATAAAATAAAATGACAGCAATATTTTTAGGGTTTTAGTAATATGATTTAGATAGACCCGGGGGCCATAGTTTTCACTAGAGTCTTCTCTCAAGAAAATAGCATACGGTGGGTAGACAAATTACTGTTGGGCAATTGATAGAAAAGCAAATAATCATGACGATATCCAAGGCAATGATCATGTATATAGGCATCACGTCCAATACAAGTAGACCGACTCCTGCCTGCATCTACTACTATTACTCCACACATCGACCGCTATCCAGCATGCATCTAGTGTATTAAGTCCATAAAGAACGGAGTAACGCCTTAAGAACGATGACATGATGTAGACAAGATAAACTCACGCATGAATAAACCCCATCTTTTTACCCTTAATAGCAATGATACATACGTGTCATGTCCCTTTCTGTCACTGGGATTGAACACCGCAAGATCAAACCCATTACAAAGCACCTCTTCCCATGGCAAGATAAATCAACTCAGTTGGCCAAACCAAATCAATAGATCGGAGAAGAAATACGAAGCTATAATAATCATGCATAAAAGAGTGCAGCAAAGACTCAAATAATATTCATGGATAATCTGATCATAAACTCACAATTCATCGAATCCCAACAAACACACCGCGGAAAGTGATTACATCGGATAGAACTCCAAGAACATCGAGGAGAACATTGTATTGAAGATCAAAAAGAGAGAAGAAGCCATCTAGCTACTGCCTATGGACCCGAAAGTCTATGGTAAACTACTCACGCATCATCGGAAGGGCAGCAAGGTTGATGTAGAACCCCTCCGTGATCGATTCCCCCTCCGGCGGAGTACCGGAGAAGGCCTCCAGATGGGATCTCTCTGGAATAGAAACTAGCGGCGGCGGAAAAAGTATTTCGTGGACTCCCCTGAGGGTTTCTGATTTTTCCTGAATTTATAGTGGTGGAATTAGGTCAGACAGAGCAAAGGGGGGCCCACGAGACACCAGGGCGCGCCTGCCCCCCCCCCCAGGCGCACCCTGGTGGCTCGTGGCCACCTCCTGGGTCTTCTGGCCCTCTCCCGAAGCTTCTAGTGTTTATCTTGTCCAGAAAAAAATCTCCAAAAAGTTTCGTGGCATTGGGACTTCATTTGGTATTGATTTTCTGTAAAACAAAAACAGGGCAGAAAACAGCAACTGGCACTGGGCACTAAGTTAATAGGTTAGTCTCCAAAAATGATATATAATTGCTGTAAATGATTATAAAAACATCCAAGATTGATAATATAACAGCATGGAACAATAAAAAATTATAGATACGTTGGAGACATATCACATGGCAACACGGACAAGGGTGCGGGGCCACTGATGGACCACTAACCAACCTATACTAAGCATTTAGGATAGCAGGTAAGGTATCAACATCAGTTACAAAAACAAGCTATGCATCAGAATAGGAGCAACCAATTACAGTAGAAAAATCTAATGCAAGCATGGGGGAGAAAGAATAGGCGATATAGGAATGATCAAGGGGGTTTTGCTTGCCTGGAAGCTCTGTTGAAAAGGTCTGGTCGTCAGGGGCGTAGTCGTACTCGGCAGCAGCGTCAGTCTCGGGGTCTATCGGAGAGAAGAGGGGGAAGAAACAATAAATAAAGAGCAAACAAAAGCAACACAGATGCATGGCATGGCAATAAGCTGTGCTGGGGGTGGTCTAACGCAGCGCTAAGTGTTACTGGCGGAGCAGGAAAATATCTGAGAATATTTTCCTGGCTTTAGGCAATTATCGATATATGGATCCGGAGGGGAAGGTTCCATGTTTGCAGTGTTGCGGGCATGTGACAGCTACATGGAGAGCACATACGGATTCGTCTCGTTTTTCTGATCAACTTTCATGTAGAAAACTTTTTCATCCGAGCTACGGTTTATTTTCTATGAATTTTCAAAGTTTTAACAATTTTTTGAAATTCCTGGAATTTATTTAATTCAAAAATAACTTTATTACGTCAGCAGTACGTCAGGGTGACGTCAGCAGTCAACCCAACCGGTCCAGGTCAAACCTGACCACTGGGACCCACATGTCAGTCACAGAGGGTTAAACAGGGATTATAAATATCTAAAAGGGGTTAATTAGCAGGTGGGCCCCACATGTCAGCGACTAATTAGATTAACATATTAGTTTAATTTATAAAAATGGTTAATTAGCGAGTGGGGCCCGCCTGTCAGTGACTGGGGTTGCCCAGTCAGCACGGTTGACTGGTCAACTGGCAGGTGGGGCCAGGTTGTCAGTGACTCAGAGACTAAATAAACTAATTAGACTAATTAAACTAATGGCGGGGCCACTCTGTCAGTGTGATTAACAGTGGATTAGCACTAATTAAAAGAACTGACACGCGGGACCCACCTGACAGAGTCAACGGTGCACAGTCAGCGAGTTGACCACGGTCAACGCGGTCAAACGGGGCCAGGGAACCCACTAGCAGTGACCCATGTGGGCCCCAGGCCATGCCACGCTGGCGGCCAGCGCCGGAGGAGCTCCGGCGAGCCCCAAAAACGGCGGCGAGCTACGGCCATCGTCGGGATTTCGCTGCGGTTAACCAAATCACACGTTTCCACTTGCGTTCGAACGAGGGAGCTACGCTGCATCCAACGGTGGGGTCAGCTTCGCCGGAGATGGTCAAAAACGTCGCCGGCGTCGAGCACTGGCGGCGGCGAGGTGCAGTCGAGATCGGGAACTTGGCTATGGGTCATTCCCGCGCGCGCAAAGTGGCTAGGCGGTAGCAGCAACTCACCAGAAGCATGTTGGTGCTACTGGACCGAGCCGAGCGGCTCTGGGAGCGCAGTGCTCATGGCCATGGCGGCGGCCAGAGCACGGTACAGCGACGGCACGACCTAGGCTCTACGGTGAGCAGCAAAGGAAAGGAGGGGAAGCGGAGCTCACCGGGTGGCTCAAGAAAAGCCGGTGATAGCTTAGAAGCAACAGACGGCGGCGGGGTTCGTCGGAGCAGAAACGGTGGCCGGAGACGAGGACGAGCTTGATTTGGTCGCTGTAGGGTTCCCTAAGGCGCGCTGGTTGGGGCAAACGGCGCGCGGCGTCGAGGCGGAGCGGTGGGACATGGTGAGGCGACGCGGAGGGCACGGTGGCCGCGGTGGTGGAGCAGCGTGGCGACGGCAGCGTACTGGTGAGCTCAAGAGAGAGAGAGAGAGCGATGGAGAGGGGAGGAGGAGTGGCAGAGGCGTCCAGGGGGAGTGGGTGGTTCGCCCTTATCCACTCAGCGGCGCCCGACGACGGCAGCTGTCGAGCAGCGGCCAGAGCCACCGCGCGCTGGCCACGGGCGCGCTGCCACGCACAGGAGAGAGAGGGAGACGACGGTGGCGGTGGGCTGGGCTGGCTGGCCGGGCACTGTGCACTAAGGCCCAGTGCACAGTGGCCCTTTTTCTTTTTCTCTATTTCTTTTCTGTTTTTCTTTTTACAGAAGCAGTTTGCATTTAATTTAAGCCATCAAATGACTTTTGTAAAATGTGGGACTTGGCCATAAAATACTTTGCAATATATGGCACTGCCACAAAAAGTTTGGGAAAAGTTTGAATTGAATTGGATTTTTCATAAATGAAATGGCATTTTAAAATGCTGAAATGGCACTGTTTTAATTGCTATAGCTCATTTTAGCAAATAGGTGATGTTGTTTTCCTGAACAAATAATTGTTATGGAATATTTGCTAAATGATGAACTATTTTTCAGCAATTTTTGTGCAACTTCAAATTTCACTTATGATTTGAATTGAATTTAGTGGTGGTATTTGAAATGAGATATGAATCAAAGATGATTAAGCTTTGCATAACAAAGTGACTTGGCTTAATCATGAGGGATTACTGTAGTGCATTACCCAGGGGTGTTACAATTCTCCTCCTCTAAAAGAAATTCTCGTCCCGAGAATTCAGGAGGTAGAAGGGAAAAGGTCGGGATATTCTTGGAAGTTCTTCTGGAAGTACCCCTTAGAAGTCGCGAATGACTGGAATGTTTTCAATTCATCAAATTTAATGCCATGCATGTATGCAAAAGCTTCGGATATAAAGGAATGTGATACTCCTGAATCAAATAGAACAGAAGTTGCTGCTGAATTTAACAAGAAGAGTACCCTTCACAGTAGCTGGCTGACCTTGAGCTTTATTCAGATCAACATGGTAAGCTTGACCATGACCATAAGAAGGTCTGGCATTGTTGTTGCGGGGCTGGTTGTTACCACGGACATTACCACGGCCAGCAGAGGGAAGTGCAAGCTGATTCTGGTTCTGAGGGCATTCTCTGGCACGGTGACTTGGACGGCCACACTTGAAGCAGAGCCCATCATTGGGACGGGGAGTAGGAGCTCGAAGCAGTGGAGCCTGAGGTCTTGGCTGCCCCGGCGGTGGAGGAGGTGCAGCTAGATGGTACATGCTGTGAGGAATCCAGATACGGCACTTCTGCGATGACGAGCCCGAAGATGAGCCCGCATCATGAGTGCGCTTGAGAGCGTCCTTGTGTTCCTTCAGTCCAGTTTCAACTTGAATGGCCTTATTCACCAAGGTGGTGAAGTCAGCGAAGTCTTGGACAAGGAGTGCTAGCTTGATATCAGGGTTGAGCCCTTCACGGAACTTCTCCTGTCTGCGAGCATCAGTAGCAATGTCTTCCTCAGCATAGCGAGAGAAGTCAAGGAACTCCCGCTGATAAACATCGACAGTCTTACTGCCCTGGGTAAGGTTGCGGAACTCACATTTCTTCCGGTCCATGATTCCCTGGGGAATATAGCGGGCACGGAAAGCAGCTTGGAACTCCACCCAAGTAATGATGGTTCCGACAGGCTGAGTGCGTCTATGGCTGTCCCACCATTGAGCAGCGGGACCCTTCAGGAAATAGGATACAAAGGTGACATAGCTGGCAAGGGCAACATTGGCTGACTCCATCTCATAAGTGATGTCACGGAGCCAGTCATCAGCATCAAGCGGCTAAACTGAGTCGCGGAAGACGGTCAGGTTGAGGCGCACAAAGTCTTGCAAGGTAATTGAGGCTGGCTGCTGGTTCATGTTCGGACGTGGAAACTGGTCCATAATCCCTTGCATGAATTGGCGGTTCAATTCAAACTGTTGCATCATTGCAGCCATATAGTCGGGCGGTGGTGGATTGTTGGCACCACGGCCACGACCTGTGGGTCTAACCATCCTGCTAAAATCAACAGGGGGTAGTTTAGCAACGAGCATTGCAGGTGTATGGAATCATTCATGAAGTAGCACGCACAACAAAGGAAGTGCAATAGATACAACATCATAGTCAAACATGACATACAGATCCATACATAGATTCGGTTACAAACCAGCGATACAAGTTCGGAAAGGAAAAGCTATACACACTAGGCGGCACGCAGGCACGCGGTGGAGGGATACAACAACGGGACATAGCGATAGCTACATCAACGTCGGAAAGAACCACTGGAGCCAGGCAGCTACAAGTGACGACGCAGGGTGCCCTCGACACGAGGATCCTGCGCTCCGTGAACACTCTGGTGCAGAACCTGGTCCTGAACTGGAAGAAGAGGACCACGTGGAGGAGTATAACCTCCAACAGCAGGCCACTCAAGACCTGGTGGCATCTCTGTCCTGCGCGGGTAAAGGATATACTGAGGATGTATCCTTGCACTAACTGCTGGCAGCAATTGTGTCAGAGCGTCATAAAGACAAGCACGAGTGGCGTACAACTTGACAGCAAGAGCTCGGGCAGTGTGATCCAAATCCTCAGTGTACTGAACCAAAACCTGCGGGTCATAACGACGTTGCACGTAAGGGGTACAGACTGCAGTGTAGTATCCACTCTCATCCCCAGCAAGGGCATAGGGGATACATCTGAAAGCAGTCTCCTCCAAGCGGTTGTGCTCTCCACGGAGACGGGCAATAGCAGTATAGGCAGCATCATGGACTGCCATGTCAACAGTCACTCCAACACTATGAAAGGTGTGCAACTCAGTGGTGGATACGAACCACAGCGTGGTACTGCTCCTGGTTGAACTCGCGGTAGTCCTCATAAACAGTGTACTCGGGGTACCAACGATATCCCAGCCTGGTCAAAAGGTCGACCAGAATAGCAAGGAACCCAGTCGCATCAACAGCCATAGTCTGGCGTACGAGTTGTCTTGCGGGACGCATCTGAAACAAGGGGGTGCAAGATGTCAAATGACAGTGTGAGAAGCATTTGATAGCATTGAAAAGAATGATTGCAGATAATCCAGCTCTCCGGTTGAATGTGATCATGAGAACCTAGAGTTAGAGTTACTAAAATCTTTAACCCGAATAGAAAAGAGATCAGAGTCCCAGAGTAAGGAAGAGGAATAAAAGATCCTAAACCCATCCATTGGCGACGTGGGCCCGTAAGCCACACAGCCATGTTAGTAAAACAGTTTTTCAAAGACTAGACTCGACTTCGGCCAAGGAGTTGGAAAGGGGGTTCCTACAGGCAGTCGGCTCTGATACCAACTTGTGACGCCCCCGACTCGACCGTGCACTAATCATACACGCAAATGCGCACGATCAAGCCTAGCGACTCACGGGAAGATATCACAACACAACTCTAGACACAAAATAAAATAATACAAGCTTTATATTACAAGCCAGGGGCCTCGAGGGCTCGAATACATAAGCTCGAGTACAAGCGTTAGCGGAAGCAACAACATCTGAGTACAGACATAAAAGTTAAACAAGTCTGCCTTAAGAAGGCTGAGCAAAACAACGACACTAGATCGAAAAGGCGTAGGCCTCCTGCCTGGGAGCCTCCTATCTACTCCTGGTCATTGGTCTCCACGTAGTACTAAGATCCACCGTGGTAGTAGTAGTTGTCAGCGGAATCTGCTGGCTCCGGGGCTCCGTCATCTGATCGCAACAATCGGGTATGGGGAAAAAGGGGAGCAAAGCAACCGTGAGTACTCATCCAAAGTACTCGCAAGACTTACATCAGAACTATGCTAAGTATGCATCGGTATCAAATGAAGGGGTTGTATCTGTGGACTAGACTGCAGAAACGCCAGAATAGAGGGGAAGGCCTAGCCTATCGAAGACTAGCATCTCCAGCGTCTTGCAGCATTAGAAGAGTGCAGATTAGCATATAATAAAGTAGTAAATATAGTAGCAATGCCCAGAGATCCTTCCTCGACTCCCTGCGAGAAAGTGATCCCAGAGCTAACATATTAATTAAATTCCACAAGTATCCAATTCTAGTTGTAGTAGATCGGGATACTCTCTGAGCGTCCGTTACCGTGGACTCGGCATTCAAAACACCAACCACAACCGACCCAATAGTAGGAGTAGGCGGCAGTGAAAGTGCCACAGCCGCATCACTCTCAATGGCATTCAAGATAATCCTTCCTGCCGTCCAATCTCTGTCCGTAAGCTGCAAGGATATTCGAATAGATATACTTCCCCGCAGGGGTGCACCAACTTACCCAACACGCTCGATTAACTCTGGCCGGACACACTTACTCGGGTCATGCCCGGCCTCGGCTGATCGACACGCCGTAGTCCTACCTAGGCTCAACAGAGAGGCCACCACGCCGGTGTACACCCTAAGCGCTCAGGGGTCTTGGGCCCATCGCCCTTTGCACTCCTGCGCGTTGCGTACGCGGCCGGGACCAGACCTAGCCCCTGTATACACACGCAGGCTTTCGCGGTCCACCCGGGCGCGCGCCGCTCAACTGCTGACGTCTGAAGAGCTTCGGCTGATACATACGACGCCGAGTGCCCATACTATTCCTCCGTGGTGGTTAGTGCGAAAAGGCTAGAGGCCTACTCAGATCACATATCCTATCCCATTAGTGTGTTGGGAGCGTGTGGTGACAATCAGTGATCCATGATCTGTGGTCCCGTCGCCCCGTATCGTGGACTTATGGCAAGGGCCAGGAATGCCCAGCCGTGCCACGTAGTTATCTCGCGGGTACCCTCCAGGTCAACCCGACTTCCCAAGAGACTGTCGGGAACTCAGGTCCACCTCTACCGGGGTGGTACCAGCTGTCCCTTCAGTCCCGTAGTAACAGTACATGGGGGGCAACAGTTAAAGGTAACCATGTGTCCGTAACATCAAGAAGGTAATCCGAGGAATCACTCTCGATGGATTCCCACTCGATGTAACCGTCAAGGTGAACCCGGAGGAATCACCCTCGATGGATTCACACTTGAGGGGTTGCACGACAGAGGCATCATCGGAGGTGGTGAAAGAGGAATCACCCTCGTTATCCCACAACCGACTAGCTACGCTATAGAGATATCATCAGGAGTGAGGTAGGAGGTATCACCCTCGGCACTCGATAGTAGCTCTGCAGAGTCGTACAACTAAGGGGTGGTGGTGCGGTGATGTGACGGTCTCTGCACGTCGATCACATCGATCGAAACATCCGGAAGCATAGCATGGCAACACGGACAAGGGTGCGGGGCCACTGATGGATCACTAACCAACCTGTACTAAGCATTTAGGATAGCAGGTAAGGTATCAACAGCAGTTACAAAAACAGGCTATGCATCAAAATTGGAGCAACCAATTACAGTAGTAAAATCTAATGCAAGCATGGGGGAGAAAGAATAGGCGATATAGGAATGATCAAGGGGGTTTTGCTTGCCTGGAAGCTCTGCTGAAAAGGTCTGGTCGTCAGGGGCATAGTCGTACTCGGCAGCAGCGTCGGTCTCGGGGTCTATCGGAGAGAAGAGGGGGAAGAAACAATAAATAAAGAGCAAACAAAAGCAACACAGACGCACGACATGGCAATAAGCTGTGCTGGGGGTGGTCTAACGCAGCGCTAAGTGTTACTGGCGGAGCGGGAAAATATCTAAGAATATTTTGCCGGCTTTAGACAATTATCGGTATATGGATCCGGAGGGGAAGGTGTTGGGGCCGGATTTCCTGGACATGATATCCCAGAAATTAACCCCTCATGTCGTCACCAGCCCAGGATTACTGTTACTGGTGGACATGTCCTTGTTACAGATTACCAAGCAATTACAAGAATTGGATACAAGACCATAAAGGTCTAATGATACAACAATGATTTCTAGTGACGGGTGACGGAAGCGACTCGTGGTTCTCCAACGTCGATGGGGCTCCATTCCCACAGGAAACAGCTGACCCGGGTAATTCCTATCCCGCGTGGCTGCTATCCTAGGCTCCACATGGACTTCGTTGTAGTACTTCTCGTAGAAATCCTGACCTGGCCAATTAAATAGCCAGGGACAAGCCAGTGAGTACGTTGGAATGTACTCGCAAACATAATGAACAAAAGATATACCGAATGCATATGATCATGATGGGTTAAATTATATGCATATGCTGAACAAAATTTAAAACATGGCATGATAAATATTAGCATGTGCAGAAAAACACAATGTTAGTGATAAACCAAGAAAGTTAAAAGTGGACAATCGGGCGAGACAGGACCGCCCGAGAATCCAAAAGAAATGCCAAACGGGTGTCTAAAAGAGAATTCGGGCGAGACACGACCGCCCGAGAACTCAAGTGACGCCACGAGAGGTCTTGAAAAGAAATGCCAAACGGGTGTCTAAAAGAGAATCGGGCGAGACACGACCGCCCGAGAACTCAAGCGACGCCACGAGAGGTCTTGAAAAGAAATGCCAAACGGGTGTCTAAAAGAGAATCGAGCGAGACAGGACCGCCCGAGAACTCAAGCGACGCCACGAGAGGTCTTGAAAATAAATGCCAAATGGATGTCTAAAAGAGAATCGGGCGAGACAGGACCGCCCGAGAACTCAAGCAACGCCATGAGAGGTCTTGAAAAGAAATTCGAGTGTCCGGGGTAGTCCGACCAGCCCCTGAGACACTCAGGAAATAAAATAAGAGAAACGGGTTAGTCCACAATAATCTTCATATCATCAATAATATTCATGACAATATTAGTAGTGGCAATAATTATCCTGTAAAATAATTCATGCTCAATTTAATTATTTCCTCCGGAGACCGACACTAAGACCGACACTTGACCAACCCAGACTGTAGTCCTTAACCGCGGACACGGCTATTCGAATAGGTATAACTCTGCAGAGGGGGTACTCTTTACCCACAAGTAAAGGATTTCTTTAGCCAACACCGAGATGCTGACTAATTCCCATTACGGCCTTTGGGTTGAAAACACACCTGACCCGCACACACCAGCCTTAATTTTTCCCGGGCCAGGAATCACCCAAAGCAGCGGTAAAATAAAACTCGAAGTGGGAAGGCCTCATTCAACGGCCTCCAATAGCATGAGCGTTCAGCTTCGGTCCCAGACCGGCCACTCATGCCCCCGGACCAAGTGACATGACTACCAGGGCCAGTGGTATCATTCACTATGGCCTCTCTGTACGGTGTGTGCAAGAAAGGGGTTAGCAACTTACTGAACCATACCCTACCTGCGGCAGGGACATGTGGTAGCACGGTTCAAGTTTGGGGGTTACCGGAACAAGACTCGATCTACGGTCGACTCAGGAGGCTTATGTATTTCCTGCAGTGGTTAGCACAATAAAGTGTTCTTTCAACAGTAATACCAAAACAGGGCCACAGCCCTTGCATGTCCCAACATGCATAACCAACAAGGCATGATCATGCTCCAACGTGATCACCCTTCTGCCGATAACGGTATTTCTCTTATACCTGCTCCTGCAAGTTAGTCATGACAAGCATACGTTGCACGGTACGAGGAAACATGCCAACACTACATGCATGCAAATTTTATTTGAATTCAACATATGCATGATTCAATTATTCTTGCAAACATTTAACCATGCAATCACCATATCAAGTGTTCAAGATGCTTGCCTTGATCATGCAGAAATATTGGGTGCACTCCAAAATTTTGAAAATTTATCCTCCCTCCATTTTCCTATTTTCAAAAATATTGAAATTACCACATAGAGCTAAAACAGTGCTAAAAAGTTGTTTGGAATTTTTTTTAAATAAATACTAAAATAAACTAGATGAAAAATAAAGAATTTCAGAAAAAGAATCAATTTATTTGGAGTTCATATGATTTTCCTAGGAATTTTCTAAGCTGAGATAATTAAGGAAATGGACTATTTAAAAGATCCAGTAGAGACAAAGCTTAGGAAAAATGTTCACCATAGCTAGAATAATAGAGCATGATTTTAGGAATATGTAGAAATTTGAATCATCAGATTTGGATTTGAAAATATTGCTATGGAAATAATTGAGGTTTACTGGAAAAAGAAAAAGAGGAAGGCAAAAGCGCACCCTGAGCGCTGTATAGCTGGCTGGCGCCACTGGGCCTGGCCCAGTCGTTCAGCTGCGCGGGAGGTGGTCGACGTCGAAGGCGCACTTCCGGGAAGTACGTTTTCCAGAGAAGGAAGCGTATTCAGTGGAATACGCCTCCACTTACAGCCGCGGCCGTGACCTCCAGTTACTGACGGTGGGTTCCGCGGGCCCACCTGTCAGGTTTGACTGGTCCAACTGCGCGCCCTCTCCCTCTCTCTTCTTTGGCCGAACAGAGACGGCATTCCGGCGAGGCTTGCCAGCTAACGGCGGCGCCCCACGGTGAACCAAGCCCACCGTTGAGTTCAGGAGGCCGAGGCGGTCCCGTGGGTAGCATCCTTGGTCGCCATAGTGGACGGAGTCGCCGGCGGCGAGCCACCCGGCGGACGACGGCGTCGGGTAAGAAGGGAATTTCGCCTACGGTCGATCCCGAGCCAAATTGAGCATCGGAACGGCTTCACGATGAACAGAAGAGGCTCCTGATGCAGGGAGTTTTGGCGGGGAGGCTGTGGTTGCGACGGATTTGACCAGAGAGCCGCGGCAGTGGTGGTGTCCGGAGACGAGGAAGACGGCCATCTCTGGTCGTTCCAGTTTCTTGGGGAGGTCTACAAAGGGTGAGGAGAGGCTACCGTCGAGAGAGGTGAGCTTTAGGTAGCTTTTATAGGGAGCGGACGTCGGTTCCCGCGGGCTCCCGAGGATTGACATGGCGGGGCGGTCATTCATGGCGCCGCTGGGGTGGTTGTGGGCGGTGGCGATGGTCAGCGAGGCCGGTGAGGTCGGCGTGGACGGTGGCCGCCCGCGGATAAGCTCGGTGGTTGGCATTTAAGGGAGCAGAGACGTGGCGGAGATGAATTCATCGGGCGGCGATGAACGGCGGCAGTGGACGGTGGTGGACAGCGCTAGCGGCCAAGGGGGAGTGTCGGCAGGGCTCAGCGTGGTCGAGGTGATCTAGTGGAAGACTAGGATGAGCGAGGGAAGCAGCTGAGGCACGGCAGGAGCTCGATGCCAGTGGAGCAAAACGCGTGCTCGGGACGTGCTCTGTGCACGCGCACCGCATGCTCGATGAAATGCCAGGACCATTTAAGGAGCTCTTTTGGTGTTGAGATTTGGTAGAATGACTGATCTTGATCTTGTGAAGATGAGGGACATGTTTATTTGGCCAAATGGCCAAGTGTCCAGTGCAGTGATGGACGTGGCAACATTTCTGTCATGTCTGCAAGGTGTCTGATGAAATGCTAGAGGTGGCTAGGTGATTTTGTTGGAAGTGAGATTTGGCATGATGGTGTCTCTTTAGAAGATAAAGATAATGGTGGAGTTGGTTTGGCAAAAATAAAAACTTGTTAGTGCAAGTTTTACTGAAATTCATTCCTGGACAGAAACTGTAGGGAATAATTTGGTGAACTAAAATGATGAGATTGGGGGTGAACTTCTGGACTTAAGGGTTTCTTAGGAAGGACTAGAGGTGGAAACAATTGCAGAATTTTTGGAGCAATAAATATTGAGGTTGTAGTTAAAACCCAAGAATGGGACAGGACTGAAAAGAGGAAGTTGTGCTCAAATTTTTAAAAGTACCAAGTTGGGTTTTTGCATAAAAGTGATCTATAGGCATCACATGAGCCCTCATAATTTTTGTGGAATTTATAGAGAATTATTTAAAATAGTTGTAGTGCAACAGAGGCATGGGAAAAATTGAAAATGCTATAAAAATGATTATCTTGGGCAAAATTTTATTATGAAAATAATTCCTACTGTTATTAAAATATAAATGGAATGATTTGAGAAAACTACCAAAGCCACAATATTTACCAAAATTTCTATATGGAGGGAAGAATTTTGGAAAACGGAAACATAAAATACTCTAAAATAAATAAAAGACCTAATAAAATTCAAAATTTTATTTCTGGCCAAATTTTACTTAATAAAAATATGATTAAATTTTTGGGGTGTTACAGAAGGTTCCATGTTTGCAGTGTTGCGGGCATGTGACAGCTACATGGAGGGCACATTCAGATTCGTCTCGTTTTTCTGATCAAGTTTCATGTAGAAAACTTTTTCATCCGAGCTACGGTTTATTTTCTATGAATTTTCAAAGTTTTAACAATTTTTTGAAATTCCTGGAATTTATTTAATTCGAAAATAACTTTATTACGTCAGCAGTACGTCAGGGTGACGTCAGCAGTCAACCCAGCCGGTCCAGGTAAAACCTGACCATTAGGACCCACATGTCAGTCACAGAGGGTTAAACAGGGATTATAAATATCTAAAAGGGGTTAATTAGCAGGTGGGCCCCACATGTTAGTGACTAATTAGATTAACAGATTAGTTTAATTTATAAAAACGGTTAATTAGCGAGTGGGGCCCGCCTGTCAGTGACTGGGGTTGCCAAGTCAGCACGGTTGACTGGTCAACTGGCAGGTGGGGCCAGGTTGTCAGTGACTCAGAGACTAAATAAACTAATTAGACAAATTAAACTAACGGCGGGGCCACTCTGTCAGTGTGATTAATAGTGGATTAGCACTAATTAAAAGAACTGACACGCAGGACCCACCTGACAGAGTCAGCGGTTTACAGTCAGCGAGTTGACCACGGTCAACTCGGACAAACGGGGCCAGGGGCCCCACTAGCAGTGACCCAGGTGGGCCCCAGGCCATGCCACGCTGGCGGCCAGCGCCGGAGGAGCTCTAGCGAGCCCCGAACGCGGCGGCGAGCTATGGCCATCGTCGGGATTTCGCTGCGGTTAACCATATCGCGTGTTTCCACTTGCGTTCGAACGAGGGAGCTACGCCGCATCCGACGGTGGGGTCAGCTTCGCCGGAGATGGTCAAAAACGTCACCAGCGTCGAGCACTGGCGGCGGCGAGGTGCGGTCGAGATCGGGAACTTGGCTATGGGTCGTTCCCGCGCGCACAAAGTGGCTAGGCGGTAGCAACAGCTCACCAGAAGCACGTTGGTGCTACTGGACCGAGCTGAGCGGCTCTGGGAGCGCGGTGCTCACGGCCATGGCGGCGGCCAGAGCACGGTACATCGATGGCACGACCTAGGCTCTACGGTGAGCGGAAAAGGAAAGGAGGGGAAGCGGAGCTCACCGGGTGGCTCAAGAAAAGCCGGTGGCAGCTTAGAAGCAGCAGACGGCGGCGGGGTTCGCCGGAGCAGAAACGGTGGCCGGAGACGAGGACGAGGTCGATTTGGTTGTTGTAGGGCTCCCTGAGGCGCACTGGTTGGGGCAAACGGCGCGCGGCGTCGGGGCGGAGCGGTGGGACACGGTGAGGCGACGCGGAGGGCACGGTGGCTGCGGTGGTGGAGCAGCGCGGCGACGGCGGCGTACTGGTGAGCTCGAGAGAGAGAGAGAGAGAGAGAGAGAGAGAGAGAGAGAGAGCGATGGAGAGGGGAGGAGGAGTGGCAGAGGCGTCCAGGGGGAGTGGGTGGTTTGCCCTTATCCACCCAGCGGCGCCCGGCGACGGCAGCTGTCGAGCAGCGGCCGGAGCCACCGCGCACTGGCCACGGGCACGCTGCCACGCACAGGAGAGAGAGGGAGACGACGGTGGCGGTGGGCTGGGCTGGCTGGCCGGGCACTGTGCACTAAGGCCCAGTGCACAGTGGCCCTTTTTCTTTTTCTCTATTTCTTTTTTGTTTTTCTTTTTACAGAAGCAGTTTGCATTTAATTAAAGCCATCAAATGACTTTTGTAAAATGTGGGACTTGGCCATAAAATACTTTGCAATATATGACACTGCCACAAAAAGTTTGGGAAAAGTTTGAATTGAATTGAATTTTTCATAAATGAAATGGCATTTTAAAATGCTGAAATGGCACTATTTTAATTGCTATAGCTCATTTTAGCAAATAGGTGGTGTTGTTTTCCTGAACAAATAATTGTTACAGAATATTTGCTAAATGATGAACTATTTTTCAGCAATTTTTGTGCAACTTCAAATTTCACTTATGATTTGAATTGAATTTAGTGGTGGAATTTGAAATGAGATATGAATCAAAGATGATTAAGCTTTGCATAACAAAGTGACTTGGCTTAATCATGAGGGATTACTGTAGTGCATGTAGGAGATATGCCCTAGAGGCAATAATAAATGTTATTGTTTATCTTCATGTTCATAATTATGTTTATATTCCGTGCTATAACTGCTATGGTTCTCGAGTCTGCAATAACAACGAGGCTCGAAGGAAGACTCATATGCACGTGTGGAATAATAAACGGTAAAATGTATTCCTAGTCTGGCCTCTAAGACTAGCTCCAGTGTTGCATGATGGTTCTGTTTTCCTGATCATGGGCATGACTATGCCGGCAACTTTGAGGGCACATTGTTAGTAGAACAGTTGTGTTGAATCGACCCAATTTGATGTTATGCTATGAGATACATTCGTCACAACTTAATGGTTAATAACACAGAGAAAGTTAACATTTGCATAATTCCTTAGACCATGAGAGTATCGAGTTTCTTCATGCTTGCTTCATGAACTTTGGGGTTTGTTAAACGTCATCCATAAATGGGTGGCTATTACGGCGGCTTACGGGTTCATGGAAAAGTATGTCAAGTAACTTGATAGCTCAAGATTGGGAATTGCTCCTCCGACGATGGAGAGATATCTCTGGTCCCTCTCGGTGTTATGCTATCCACCATCGTCTGGACAGACACAATGTGATTTGATCACAGGGATGCTGGAACACGGGAACGAGAAAAGAGAACAAAACCGGTAACGAGGTAACTGACATAGTGGACAAGTTGTTGATCCATGGGGATGCCGATAAGTCTCACCTCGGGTGTTTGTAACATATCGCGAAGCAACAGGAATAGCACACGGCAAACTGGAGGTTCACTCGAATATTTATTCGTGTGGGTATAGGGGTCAATATGGGTGTCCACGGCTCCGATGTTGATCATTGATCGGAAAGAGTTCCGGTCATATCTATGCTTCACCGAACCTATAGGGTCACACGCTTAAGGGTCATCTATCTGCTGAATACTAGACAGGGAGTCTGAGAGAAAGTCACCGAAAAAGTTTCGGAGACAGCGGAAAAGTTCCGGAGAGAGAACACCGGAATAGTTTCGGTAAAACTGAAAAGTAGTTTCAGGGTATACCATTGAGTCAAATTGGTTTCGGCACACGTCTGGAAATTATTGGAGGGTGCCAGAATTGTTCTGGAAACTTCTGGGATTTTTCCGGGATAAAAACCGGAAATGTTCCGGAGCTGCCGAAACCGGTTTGGTTCACTACTAGGAGAAAGCTTATAGGTGCTACTGGTTTTTATTAGCAGCGCGTGTCAGGAACCGACGCTACTGCTACACTTATATCAGTAGCGCAGGCTTTCTTTCAGGCGCTGCTGCTAGATGGGCCCCACCATGTCCCTCAGGCCTGGCTATAGTAGCAGCGCCTGCCCACAAATACGCGCTACTACTAAGGAAGTAGCAGTAGCGCTGTCTTCCGTACAGGCGCTACTACTGTTTTTACACGGACCCGGCTCCCATGCACCGCCTAGCAGTAGCGCGTGCTCCAGGACCGCGCTACAGGTATTGTGAGTACTAGCAGCGTGGGTCCCTTACCCGCGCTACTACTATGCGCACCTTATCCACCCCGTCGTTTCCTCTCTCCCTCACTCTCTCCCTCACTCTCCCCCTCACACTCTCGCTCTCTCTGCCGCCGCCGCCGCCCGCCGTCGCCCGCCGCAGCTGTCGCCACTGAGGTATTTGCATCCCTCCCTCCTCCTCCGGCCGCCTTCCTCCCTCCTCCCACTGCCCTCCTCACTCACTCCTCCCACTGCCCTCCTCCCTCCTCCGCCGGCCGCCCTCTCCTCCCTCCTCCCACTGCCCTCCTCACTCCTGCCTCCTTCGCCGGCCGCCCTCTCCTCCCTCCTCCCACTGCCCTCCTCACTCCTCCCTCCTCCCTCCTGCCTCCCTCCCTCCCTTCCTCCCTCCTGCCTCCCTCCTCCCTTCCTCCCTCCTCCCTTCCTCCCTCCCCCATCTATGTTTTTTTGAATAAAATAGAACATATAAGTTATATGAATAGAATGTAGGTATTTTGAATAGAATAAAATAGAAAATATAGGTAGAATGGAGGTTTTTTGAATAGAATAGATAGGTAGAATTTTCTTGTAGAATGTAGATAGGTACGTAGAATGGTCTTTTGAATAGAATAGAAAACTAGTGAATAGATTTTTTGAATATAAAAAAGTTTTAGTAATAGAAATGTATTGGAATGCTATTTCAGAAATTTTTTGGTATCAAATTTAGTAATAAAAAATTTTAGTAAGAAAATTTAGGTATAGAAATTTTTAGTAATTTTCTTTTTCAATATAGAAATGTATTGGACAATTTAATTATTTTTATGTCATTATCACTTTGTCATCAAAGAATGCTATATGAGATTTGATGATCTAAAATTTTGAGGTGGAATATGCAGGCTTTGTAGTGTCGCGTCTCGCTGTGGAGTGATCGTCGTCGGAGCTACCTTTACTTCCTCTACACCCGAGTCGGTGAGCTAAAAGTCCTCCTCCTCCTTCTCTTCTCCTCGAAGTTGAATAGAGTAGAAGTAGGGTATTTAGTTATGTCAATCTCACATTGCCAAATTTAGAGAGAGAGAGACCCACTTTCTTGAAGAACTAGGGTATTTAGTTATGCTTCTTGTCCAAATGAAATGTTCGGGTTATAGACGTAGTAGTAGTAGATGAGTAGCTGTGACAATGTGAAGCTAGGTTTTTTTAAATGATAATTGATCCGGATATAATTTCAAGTTTAAACATCTTTGTATGTGTATGGACATCTTTGTATCGCAGGGAAAATCCGAGTGGCCTATGTTTTGCCGGAGTGTTGATTCATTTCCGTTCCGGCAAAATTTCAGGCGCTCGATATGTCCTATTTTAGCGAAGGTCATGCCGGATTTTTCCGTGAATTTTAGCATGACTTCTGCTAGAATATATAGGAAATATCGAGTGCCCTGGATTTTCCGGAAAGAGAATTAAATGACATTTCTGGTTGACTTTAAGTCTGTCAGGGCTCCATACATGAGGGAGAGTGTCCACCATATATGAGAGAAGAAGAATGCCGACTGTTGTCGTGGGGGTCGTTTCTCCTTCTTCTCCTTGTGATAGACCTTTGTTATGCACTAGGGGAAGGAGGAGTAGCGACAATCACCGACGGTCGAAAATGCAGAGAGGGAGTGCCCACCATATACACCACGTGAGATGAGAGTTTTCAAGGAAAGACTCGACAGGCCGACAGTCAACCCGTGATGAATAATAATGATCTATGTGTTGAGTTCCTGTTAGTTGCCGTCGATTTATAATCTTTGAATTTTGAACACCCGAAATGTCCGACGATGATAAGATCCCGGAGTGCGACTACTGCTGCGATGACCGGGGTTTGTGCGACAGGGAGCCTCACCTGCAAAATGGCAGGTTCTTCACCGTGAAGTTGGAAGAGACCTTCTATGTTTGTACGGTACGCAACAACAAGTATTTCATCGTAATTAATCATGACTTGTGATTCTTTGGTTCAATGTGTAATTTCCGTTTTTTTTTTCAATTCGACTAGTACATCCCATGCCATGCAAGACCGTTTGTCTTGCAGAAGCTCGGTTTCCAAGACCTTGAGAATATGGAGACGAGGAGGGCTCACCTCAGGACTAAACACGGTTATGCTTTTCGGGTTAAGCTCTACAATGCGCTTAATCACTCACATTTCGGCTGCTCTAATTGGGAAGCTTTCTGCAAGGCCTATGGATTTGAGGATAATATGCAAATAACTTTTGATATTCGTCCCGAAGATGAAGATATTGAAGATAATATCGACATTTGGGTCGATGTGGATATGTCTCCTGTTTTTCCTAAATGTGAGTTTGTCAAACTAATTTGTTAAGTAATTTATATGTTTTATTTAAAAATATTTGGTGTTCATCGCTACTAAACTTGTTTATTTATAATTATCAGCTTATTTCTTATCTTCAAAAAATACTCGGAAAGCTGTGGACATGACGTACTACAGTTATGGCTCCGAGCTTAATTGTGAGGAGAAAGGATATCTTGTCTCATTTATAGATGATGTTGAGAATTTTAAGACCAGTCAGTTTATCAGCCCAAATTATACTGGATACGTGCCACTAGTCCATCAGTTGCTTGATGGTAACCTCATTGCGAAAAACTTGGTATGATTTTGTTAATGATGGTAACTTCGTTGCATACATTCTTCTTAAGTAAACTACATTGCTAACTATATATGTTACTATATTGTTCAACAGAAGCTCCCTAGCGAGGTTGTGCCTCACATGATGCTTACCGAAGGGAGTATGTACATGGTTAGCTTACGACCGTTTCCACCGACGGCTTACCAAAGTGCATACTCTATTTCTTTGAAAGATGGACGGCTCAATATCAAAGATTGGAGCAAAGTAATGAAGGCGCGCACGCAACCGATTGGAGACAACATGCGTGTGCGCAAGCCAGAAGTTGGCGACAGGTGGATCTCCATTCTCCATTTTGGAGATGGACCGGTTTACCTCTTTTATGCTATTTTACCTAGGAGAGAGGAGTAGGTCCTAGGTATTAAGAACAATTAGTTAGTGTTGATGATGAGGAGTTGTTATATGACTATGATGATGATGATGATGAGTTGTTAATATTATTATTATTATTATGATGATGATGAGTTATTATGATGATGATGAGTTATTATATCATTGGGTGAAAGAACCGCGGATTAGATTCAAGTGGATGGATCCAAAGTGACCAAGTTGGAATATTTTTCCAACTTGGTCACTTTGGATCCATCCACTTGAATCTAATCCGCGGTTCTTTCACCTAATGATATAATAACCCATCATGATCATAATGATATAACAATCTCTAAATTGCTACTGTATGAAAACTTGTATAACGGTGTATAAATATGATATAAAATAAAATAGAAATAGAATACGTAATAGTAGTAGTAGCGTGGGGTCCAGGCACGCTGCTAGTAACTATCAGTAGCGCGGGCTGTGGAACGCGCTACTAATAACAGACTTAGCAGTAGCGCGGCGAAATGAGCGCTACTGCTAAATGTTAGCTGTAGTGCCATAGTAGTAGCGCCGGCACCCATGCTACTGCTAGGCCCTATCCCCGCGCTACTACTAGGGTTTTCCCTAGTAGTGGTTGCTTTTCGCAGATGGAAATCACTAATCCAGAATTGTTTCGGAACGTGTCCAAAATCATTTTAGTGGGTATTGGAATTATTCTAAGACCCACAGAAATATTTTTGGATTTAACGGTCGCGGAAAAATGTTTCCGTGAATAGTGAAAGTCCTTTTTGGGTGGCTTCTTGGAGAAGCCACCTTGAGGGCCTTTTGGTATTTTCCCCCTCGGCTTCTTGCAGAAGCCACCCTTGGGCTTGGCCTATAAATAGGGGTGGAGGGGGCTGCCCAAAGACACTCACTCTCTCATACACAATGCCATGCAATGATCTGGCTTCTTCTCTCCCTCCCACGAAAAGAGTTTCGTAGAGCCGAAAGGCTGTCTGGGTTCCGGTGGGAACTAGTTCTGGACGGCGAAGCCCTGCCGGATAGATGACACCGTATGTGTGCAACCCTGTAGAGAGGTCGTAGGTTCGATCTTTTTGCCCGAGGGGCTGTTCGAGGGTCCTCCCGAAGGGCTGTCTGAGTTACTGTCCGAGTTCGAGAGTGCCTCCCGAAGGGCTATCCGTGACACCGTCTGGGGGACTGTCCGCCGCCTCCCGGAGGGCTGTCCGAGGGACTGTCCGAGGGGAAGATGAGGGAGTACATCCTCACAGTTGGGAGGTTGTAAATCCTAGCTGTGGGGATCTGCACCGACGATCTACATTGACTCTACTTCCGCTACGCTACGAGTCGGTAACGAAAAAAATCAAATCTTGTATGCAGTCTCCATAGTGGTCCTGGGCTGGTGCGTAGGTCGGAAATTTTTTGTTTTCTGCTGCGTTCCCCTACAGTGCATTACCCAGGGGTGTTACACTGGGCTCCGTCATCTGGTCGCAGCAACCGGGTATGGGGAAAAAGATGTAGCAAAGCAACCGTGAGTAATCATCCAAAGTACTCGCAAGACTTACATCAGAACTATGCTAATCATGCTTCGGTATCAAATGAAGGGGCTGTATCTGTGGACTGGACTGCAGAATTGCCAGAATAGAGAGAAGGCCTAGCCTATCGAAGACTAGCATCTTGCAACATTAGAAGAGTGCAGATTAGCAGCATAACATAAATTAATAAGTAATAGTAGCAATGCCTAGAGATCCTTCCTCGACTCCCTGCGAGAAAGCGATCCCGGAGCTAACTTATTAATTAAGTAACACAGGTATCCAGTTCTAGTTGTAGTAGGTCGGGATACAACTCCGAGCGTCCGTTACCGCGGACACGGCTATTCGAATAGATAACTTCCCTGCAGGGGTGCACCAACTTACCCAACACGCTCGATTAGCTCTGGCCGGACACACTTTTCCTGGTCATGCCCGGCCTCGGCTGATCGACATGACGTAGTCCTACCTAGGCTCCACAGAGAGGTCCCCGCTGGTCTACATCCTAAGCGCTCAGGGGTCTTGGGCCCATCGCCCTTTGCACTCTGGGTCGTTGTGTGGACGGTGGATACCAGCGCCACCACTCTCCTAGATGGCACGATCCGACCGTACGTGCCACAATGCTGAACTGGACGTCTGACAGAGCTTTCGGGAGAATCGTACGATGCCGAGCATTACCCTGCGTGGTGATTAGTGTGAAAAGGCCAGAGGCCTACTCAGATCACATATCCAAACCGTTAGTGTATTGGGAGCTCGCGGAGACGATCAGTGATCCACGATCAGTGGTCCGTCGCCCCGTCTCGCGGACTTACGACAAGGGTCAGGCCCATCCCTCTCCTGGGGCGGTCTACCGGCCCGGCCGTGCCGCGTAATTATCTCGTGGGTACCCTCACGGTCAACCCGAGTTCACATCTCTCGCGGGTACCCCTTGGGGTCGACCCGACTTCAACAAGGGCCTGAGGTAATGTGGATGGCATATTCAGATTCGTCTTATTTTTTTGATCATTTTTCATATATAAATTATTTTCATCCGAGTTACTGATTATTTTATATGATTTTTCAAAGTTTTAAACAATTTTTGGAATTCCTGGAATTTAATTTAATTTCAAAAATAAATAGGAAAATGCTATGGGTACATAGAGAGTGTACCCATAGAGGTGCATATGTGGCTGACAGTGGGTCCCAGCTGCTGAGTCAGCACGTCAACTGTTGACCAGCTGACTGGTCAACAGGGTCAACAGGGGCCCACCTATCATTGGCCGGGGCCAGCCCAGTCAGCAGTTGACTGGTCAACTGGGCCCAGTGGGACCCATTTGTCAGTGACTGGGTTATTTAACAGAGTTTTAATTAATCTAATTGGTTAATTAGCGGGGGTGGGGCCCAGATGTCAGTGACTGTTTTTAGTTAACATGTTATTTAAACTAATCCTAATCAGCTACAGTGGGGCCCGCGTGTCAGTGGGACATTAGGGCCTGGTGCTACTTGTAGCTTGCGTTGGTATTATCCCCGAAGAGGAAGAGATGATGCAGCACAGTAGAGGTAAGTATTTCCCTCAGTTATGAAACCAAGGTTATCAATCCAGTACGAGAATCACGCAACACCTCGTTAGCAGCACCTGCACAGAAACAACAAATCCTTGCACCCAACGCAAACGAGGGGTTGTCAATCCCTCGGCGGTAAGTTGCAAGATTAAATTGTATGTCATAGATAGATAGATAGAAACAAAAATACAAAATAAAATAAATAAAAGAAAATGGCAGCAATATTTTTAGGGTTTTAGTAATATGATTTAGATAGACCCGGGGGCCATAGTTTTCACTAGAGGCTTCTCTCAAGAAAATAGCATACGGTGGGTAGACAAATTACTGTTGGGCAATTGATAGAAAAGCAAATAATCATGACGATATCCAAGGCAATGATCATGTATATAGGCATCACGTCCAATACAAGTAGACCGACTCCTGCCTGCATCTACTACTATTACTCCACACATCGACCGCTATCCAGCATGCATCTAGTGTATTAAGTCCATAAAGAACGGAGTAACGCCTTAAGAACGATGACATGATGTAGACAAGATAAACTCACACATGAATAAACCCCATATTTTTACCCTAAATAGCAATGATACATACGTGTCATGTCCCTTTCTGTCACTGGGATTGAACACCGCAAGATCGAACCCATTACAAAGCACCTCTTCCCATGGCAAGATAAATCAACTCAGTTGGCCAAACCAAATCAATAGATCGGAGAAGAAATACGAAGCTATAATAATCATGCATAAAAGAGTGCAGCAAAGACTCAAATAATATTCATGGATAATCTGATCATAAACTCACAATTCATCGGATCCCAACAAACACACCGCGAAAAGTGATTACATCGGATAGAACTCCAAGAACATCGAGGAGAACATTGTATTGAAGATCAAAAAGAGAGAAGAAGCCATCTAGCTACTGCCTATGGACCCGAAGGTCTGTGGTAAACTACTCACACATCATCGGAAGGGTAGCAAGATTGATGTAGAGCCCCTCCGTGATCGATTCACCCTCTGGCGGAGTACCGGAGAAGGCCTCCAGATGGGATCTCTCGAGAACAGAAACTTGCGGCGGCGGAAAAAGTATTTCGTGGACTCCCTTGAGGGTTTCTGATTTTTTGGGAATTTATAGTGGTGGAATTAGGTCAAACGGAGCTGAGGTGGGCCCACGAGGCACCAGGGCGCGCCTGCCCCCCCCAGGCGTGCCCTGGTGGCTCGTGGCCACCTCCTCTGGCGTCTGGTCTTCTCCCGAAGCTTCTAGTGTTGGTATTGTACAGAAAAAAATCTCCAAAAAGTTTCGTGGCATTTGGTCTTCGTTTGGTATTGATATTCTGTAAAACAAAAACAGGGCAGAAAACAACAACTGGCACTGGGCACTAAGTTAATAGGTTAGTGATGTCTACTACACAACTTATTCTTGTAGACTCGTGTTGGGCCTCCAAGCGCAGAGTTTTGTAGGACAGTAGCAATTTTCCCTCAAGTGGATGACCTAAGGTTTATCAATCCGTGGGAGGCGTAGGTTGAAGATGGTATCTCTCAAACAACCCTGCAACCAAATACAAGAAATCTCTTGTGTCCCAACCACACCCAATACAATGGTAAATTGTATAGGTGCACTAGTTCGGCGAAGAGATGGTGATAACAGTGTAGTATGGATAGTAGATATAGGTTTTTGCAATCTGAAAATATAAAAACAGCAAGGTAGCAAGTAACAAAAGTGAGCACAAACGGTATTGCAATGCTTAAAAACAAGGCCTAGGGTTCATACTTTCACTAGTGCAATCTCTCAACAGTTCTAACATAATTGGATCATATATCAATTCCTCAACGTGCGATAAAGAATCACTCCAAAGTTCCTATTAGCGGAGAACATAAGATAGAAATTTTTGTAGGGTACAAAACCACCTCAAAGTTATCCTTTCCGATTGATCTATTGAGCCATTCCTATAAGTGTCACAAATAGCTCTAGAGTTCGTACTAAAATAACACCATATGATACGCATCAACCAACTCTAATGTCACCTAGATACTCCAATGTCACCACAAGTATCCGTGAGTTGATTATTCGATATGCATCAAACAACTTAATAATCATAATATTCAATCCACACAAAGAACTTCAAAGAGTACCCCAAAGTTTCTTATCGGAGAAAAGATAATGAAAACATGCAACCAACCCCTATGCCTAGATCACCCCAAGGCTACGGGAATCCACGAGTTGATCACCAAAACATACATCAAGTAAACCAATAGAATACCCCATTGTCACCACGGGTATCCACATGCAAGACATACATCAAGTGTTCTCAAATCTGAAATATTCAATCCGACAATAACGAAACCTCAAAGGGAAAGATTCAATTCATCACAAGGAGGTAGAGAGGGAAGAAACACCATATGATCCAACTATATTAACAAAGCTCACGATGCATCAAGATCGTGCCAAATCAAGAACACGAGAGAGAGAGAGATCAAACAGATAGCTACTAGTACATACCCTCAGCCCCGAGGGTGAACTACTCCCTCCTCGTCATGGAGACCGCCGGGATGATGAAGATGGCCTCCGGTGATGGTTTCCCCCTCCGGCAGGGTGCCGGAACGGGTCTCCAGATGGTATTTCGAAGGTACAGAAGCTTGCGGCGGTGGAGTCCAAAATCTAGGGTTATTTCTGGGGGTTTCTCTATTTATAGGATTTTTCAGCGTTGGAATCAGGTCAGACGGAGCCATGTGGGCCCCATGAGGTACCAGGGCGCGCCTGGGAGGGGGGTGTGGCACGCCCTGGTGCCTCGTGGGCACTGGGTGGCCCCCCTCCAATGGGTCTTGGTTCCAGTATTTTTTATTTATTCCATAAAAAATCTCCAAAAAGTTTCATCCAATTCCAAGAACTTTTATTTCTGCACAAAAAACAACACCATGGCAATTCTGCTGAAAACAGCGTCAGTCCGGGTTAGTTCTAATCAAATCATACCAAAACCATATAAAATTGTTATAAACATGTCATGAATACTTCATAAATTATAGATACGTTGGAGATGTATCAGTTAGTCCCCAAAAATGATATATAATTGCTGTAAATGTATATAAAAACATCCAAGATTGATAATATAACAACATGGAACAATCAAAAATTATAGATACGTTGGAGACGTATCAGCATCCCCAAGCTTAATTCCTACTCGTCCTCGAGTAGGTAAATGATAAAAACAGAATTTTTGATGTGGAATGCTGCCTATCATATTCATCACATATTCTTTTCTTTTATAGCATGGACATTGGACTTGAATGATTCAAAGCAATAGTCTATAATTTGACATGAAGATATAAATACTCAAGCATGCTAACAAGCAACCATGACTTTCAAAATATCAACGCTAAAGAAAGTTATCCCTAGCCCATTATGCTCAATCATCGATCCATTCATGAAACACACTCAAATATTAGCTACAAACAATGCACAAGTATGACAATAGTGCTCTCTAGTTGGTGCTTTATAAAAGAAGATGGAGACTCAAATAAAAAATAAAAATTGCATAAAAGCAAATAGATAGGCCCTACACAGAGGGAAGCAGAGATTTGTCAAATGTGCTAGCGCTCAAAGCTTAAATTAGAGAGATGAAAATATTTTGAGAGGCATGCTTTTCCTGTCAACGAAAACGACCAAGAATTCCCAATATTTTCCATGCTAGACACATCATAGGCGGTTCCCAAACAGAAAGTAAAGTTTATTTCCTTTCCACCATTCTTTCACAATCCATGGCTAGCCGTATCCACGGGTGCCCTCCATACCATCACCTTCCAAGGAATTTTGTTGTTATTAATTTTTGATTTCATTATGGGACTGGGCATCCCTATTACCAGCCACTCTCTCGTGCAATGACAAGTGAATAAACACTCATCGTGAGAATAACACACCTAGCATGGAAAATATTGGCTACCCCCTGCCGCTTCATGAGCAGTACGGGCACACAAAACGGAAAATTATTTTGAAAATTAGAGTTGGCACACGCAAATTTACTTGGAACGACATGGAAATACCGCATATAGGTAGATATAGTGGACTCATTTGGCACAACTTGGGTTTAAGGATTTTGGATGCACAAGCAGTATTTTCGCTTAGTACAAATGAAGGCTAGCAAATAGATTGAGAAGCAACCAACCAAAAAACGAAAACGGTCATAAACAGGCATTGAACATAACTAACACCGAATAATGCACCATAAGTAGGATATAATTTCTTTGCATAACTATTGACTTAATGTGCATGCATAGGGAATCACAAACCTTAACACGAATATTCTTACTAAATAACAATTACTCACTAACATGACTCACATATTATCATCTCCATATCGCAAAACTATTGCAAGGAATCACACTTATCATACCCAATGATCTATATGAAAGTTTTTATTATATCCCTCTTGAATATTCATCACTTTGGGACCAAATTCATATCTTGTGCAAATTACCGTTACTATTATCAACTCTCAAAAAGATATAAGTGAAGCATGAGAGTGCAAATATTTCTTCAAAATTTTAATCTTGTCAACTCTCAAAATAATATAAGTGAAGCATGAGAGTTTATTTCTTCAAAATATAGCCACCGCCGTGCTCAAAAAGATTTAAGTGAAGCACTAGAGCAACTACCTAGCTCAAAAAATTTAAGTGAAGCACATAGAGTATTCTAACAAATTATGATGAACGTGTGGCTCTCTCAAATTGGTGTGTCCAGCAAAGATGATTGTGACAAACTAAAAACCAAACAAAGCAAAGACTCATATAATACAAGACGCTCCAAGCAAAACTCATATCATGTGACGAATAAAAATATAGCTCCAAGTAAAATTACCGATGGTTGGTAGAAGAAAGAGGGGATGCCTTCCGGGGCATCCCCAAGCTTAGACGCTTGAGTCTTCCTTGAATATTACCTTGGGGTGCCTCGGGCATCCCCAAGCTTAGGCTCTTGCCACTCCTTATTCCTTCATCCATCGTGATCTCACCCAAAACTTGAAAACTTCAATCACACAAAACTCAACAAAACCTTCGTGAGATCCGTTAGTATAACAAAATAAATCACTACTCTAAGTACTGTTGCAAACCCATACATATTTTATTTTTGCATTATACCTACTGTATTCTAACTTCTCCATGGCTTATACCCCCCGATACAATCCATAGTTTCATCAAAACAAGCAAGCAAATCATCAAAAACAGAATCTGTCAAAAACAGAACAGTCTATAGCAATCTATTTAAAAGCCATACTTCTGTAACTCCAAAAATTCTGAAAAATTAGGAAAACGTGGGCAATTCATATACCAATACTGTGTAAAAATTTCAGATTTTTTTAACGCTCCAGTATAGAACCAAAATTCCTGCACTGGACGCAAAACTTTCTGTTTTCCAAACAGCATCAATTATACTATCTTCCAAATCATCCTAAAGGCTTTACTTGGCACAAACACTAATTAAAAACACATAAACTTAATCATAACAGTAGCATAAACATGAAAACACACAATAACAGAAACAAGTAATAAAAATTTATTTTATTCATTTTGTTGCCTCCCAACAAGCGCTATTGTTTTATGCCCCTAGCTAGGCATAATGCATAGTTTCAAGTATTGTCATCTTTGGTTTTGGCCCTCGCAACTCCTATTTCACTTTCTTTGCCATTATCAATAATGTGTACTAGATGATCAAGCTTAGTGCAAAGGGTTTTTATTTCTTTCAAAACACAAAGAGAGATCTTTTGATCTAAAGTATCAACCCTTCTAGATTGTGACACCACATTGCTGTTTATCATATAGGCAAGATTAAATATTCCTCGAAAGTTAGAATCCATACTAGCCTTTACTTCCTTAATTTGCTCAGTTTGTCGAGAGTATTCTAGAATAATAGGTTCCATAGTTTCAACTCTTGGTTGTCCAAATATACTTTTCATCTTTTCGTAGGTTGCAAAGGCATCACCCCCAAGAAAATCGTTTTCAAATATAGAATCCAAGACACGTCTATGGGCAAGGGGTAGACCAACATAAAAACCTTTAAGGAATAATTTAAGGTGAAACTGATGCCTAGCACTTACTTGTATTTTTAATAATCTATCCCATGCTTCTTTTAAAGATTCGTCACCAAAATATTTAAAGTTTAAAATTCCTGGATCGTTTCCTAAGTACGGAGGGAAAGGCATAACGGGAATAGAACTAGCCATAACGATAAGGCAAGCACGCAAACAAGCAAACAAGAAAAAGGCAAACGGAAAATATTTTTGTATTTTTGTAAAAACTTTTTAGAAGTGGGGGAGATGAAAACAAGAGGCAAATAAAATAAATGCAAGGAGATGAGAGTTTATGCAAAGGTACTTGATAGATGTTGATGATGTCTCCCCGGCAACGGCGCCAGAAATTCTTCCTGCTACTTGTAGCTTGCGTTGGTATTATCCCTGAAGAGGAAGGGATGATGCAGCACAATAGAGGTAAGTATTTCCCTCAGTTATGAAACCAAGGTTATCAATCCAGTAGGAGAATCACGCAACACCTCGTTAGCAGCACCTGCACACAAACAACAAATCCTTGCACCCAACGCAAACGAGGGGTTGTCAATCCCTCGGCGGTAAGTTGCAAGATTAAATTGTATGTGATAGATAGATAGATTGAAACAAAAATACAAAATAAAATAAATAAAGAAAAAGTGCAGCAAGTATTTTTAGGGTTTTAGTATATGATTTAGATAGACCCGGGGGCCATAGTTTTCACTAGAGGCTTCTCTCAAGAAAATAGCATACGGTGGGTAGACAAATTACTGTTGGGCAATTGATAGAAAAGCAAATAATCATGACAATATCCAAAGCAATGATCATGTATATAGGCATCACATCCGAGACAAGTAGACCGACTCCTGCCTGCATCTACTACTATTACTCCACACATCGACCGCTATCCAGCATGCATCTAGTGTATTAAGTCCATGAAGAACGGAGTAACGCCTTAAGCAAGATGACATGATGTAGACAAAGTAAACTCACGCATGAATAAACCCCATCTTTTTACCCTTAATAGCAACGATACATACGTGTCATGTCCCTTTCTGTCACTGGGATTGAGCACCGCAAGATCGAACCCATTACAAAGCACCTCTTCCCATGGCAAGATAAATCAATCTAGTTGGCCAAACCAAATCAATAGATCAGAGAAGAAATACGAAGCTATAATAATCATGCATAAAAGAGATCAGAGAAGACTCAAATAATATTCATGGATAATCTGATCATAAACTCACAATTCATCGGATCCCAAAAAACACACCGCAAAAAGTGATTACATCGGATAGAACTCCAAGAACATCGAGGAGAACATTGTATTGAAGATCAAAAAGAGAGAAGAAGCCATCTAGCTACTACCTATGGACCCAAAGGTCTGTGGTAAACTACTCACGCATCATCGGAAGGGCAGCAAGGTTGATGTAGAGCCCCTCCGTGATCGATTCCCCCTCCGGCGGAGTACCGGAGAAGGCCTCCAGATGGGATCTCTCGAGAACAGAAACTTGCGGCGGCGGAGAAAGTATTTCGTGGACTCCCTTGAGGGTTTCTGATTTTTTGGGAATTTATAGTGGTGGAATTAGGTCAAACGGAGCTGAGGTGGGCCCACGAGGCACCAGGGCGTGCCTGCCCCCCCCAGGCGCGCCCTGGTGGCTCGTGGCCACCTCCTCTGGCGTCTGGTCTTCTCCCGAAGCTTCTAGTGTTGGTATTGTCCAGAAAAAAATCTCCAAAAAGTTTCATGGCATTTGGACTTCGTTTGGTATTGATATTTTGTAAAACAAAAACAAGGCAGAAAACAGCAACTGGCACTAGGCACTAAGTTAATAGGTTAGTACCCAAAAATGATATATAATTGCTATAAATGTATATAAAAACATCCAAGATTGATAATATAACAGCATGGAACAATCAAAAATTATAGATACGTTGGAGACGTATCACCTGGTTAGTGGCTAAATGGCCGGGCGAGTGGGCCCATCCAGCGTTTACACGGTGGCGCGCCGGCGGCGAGCCTCCGGCGACCACAGGAATGGCAGAGGGGTTCGGGTTTCGCCCTCCGGCCACCATTTGGCACGCGGAGGGTCGCGCTCGAATGCGGGCATAGTGGCGCATCGAGTGGTGGCGGCGGCAGCAGCTGTAGTGGCCTGCAGCGGTGCCGGCATTGAGCAGAGGCGGCAGCCGGAGCACGGGGGGCTCGGGATCGAGGCTATGGAGCACGGCAAGGCAAGCGGGCGGTGGCGTTGGGTTCATGTGAGCTCCAGAAGCTCAACGCGAAGTGATGACCCACAAGTATAGGGGATCAATCGTAGTCCTTTCGATAAGTAAGAGTGTCGAACCCAACGAGGAGCAGAAGGAAATGACAAGCGGTTTTCAGCAAGCACTGAAATTATCGGTAACGAGTAGTTTGATAGCAAGATAATTTGTAACAAGTGACAAGTAGCAATAGTAACAAAGAGTGCAGCAAGTTGGCCCAATCCTTTTTGTAGCAAAGGACAAGCCAGAACAATCTCTTATAGTAAGTAAAGCGTTCTTGAGGACACATGGGAATTTCATCTAGTCACTTTCATCATGTTTGTTTGATTCGCGTTCGCTACTTTGATAATTTGATATGTGGGTGGACCGGTGCTTGGGTGCTGTTCTTACTTGAACAAGCCTCCCACTTATGATTACCCCCTGTCGCAAGCATCCGCAACTACGAAAGAAGAATTAAGATAACTCTAACCATACATTAAACATATGGATCCAAATCAGCCCCTTACGGAATAGCGCATAAACTAGGATTTAATCTTCTGTCACTCTAGCAACCCATCATCTAATTACTACTCCACAATGCATTTGTCACGTCCAATATGCGATCCTATTCTCGAGGAACTCGGAGGCCCCACCAAGAGTAGAAACGCATATTGGAGTCGCTTGCAAGGTGGATATCATTACATCATACCACATACATAATAGATGGGGATACAAACAAATACATACAAATCATCACATGAATACTTCAATACATAACAAACATCATACAGATGGGCAGCATCCGTCTACGGATGAAATCAAACGAAAAGAAGAACGACATCCACCCTGCTAGCCCAGGCTGCCGACCAGGAACCTATCCCCAGATCGACGAAGAAGAAGAAGCAGAAGAAGAACTCCAAAGCAAACAAGCATCGCTCTCACGTCAAGACATCGCATTACCTGTACCTGCAACTATTGTGGTAGTAATCTGTGAGCCACGAGGACTCAGCAATCCCATAACCATGGGTAGCAAGACTATCAAAGCTTAAATGGGTATGGAAGGGTAAGGTGGTGAGGTTGCAGCAAGCACTAAGCATTATATGGTGGCTAACTTATGAGTACAAGAATAAGAAGAGCACCTACGCAAGACGGTCGCAAACTAAAAATGATCGCTAAGTGATCCTAAACACCTACTTATGAGTCAAACATAACCCCACCGTGTTCTCTTCTCGAACTTCCTCGAAAAGAGACGGTCACGGTTACACACACGGTTGGTGTATTTTAATTAGGATTTAGTGTCGAGTTCTCTATAACCGGAGGTTATAAATTTCCAAGGCGCCACATAACCACGGGCACGGCTACGCGAAAGATTTAACCCTGCAGGGGTGCTCCAAGGAGTCCATTATAAATTACCACACGCATCCGATGGAACATCCTCACACCATGATAACACGATGCTTACGATAAGGAATTCCGGTGGACAAGTCATTCGTAAAAGGTAAAACTAAACCAGCAAGACCTCCCGACGTGTCGACGATCCCGATAGGAGCCGCGTATCTCGTTCTCAGGACACGGCGGATAAGCGACGCGTACAGGTGCCAAATACCCCAAGTTGCCAAGGGGCGGCCCCGCACAGTGCTCTAGTTTTGGACTAGCACCATCAGCACTGGCCCACCTGTATTATGTTGAATTAAGAATCCTCGGGTTCATGACGCCCTATGCAAAATTAATTATTCAATTCAGTATTATTATGTTGGCAAATGTTAACACCAAAGTTGGGCCTTGCTGGAGAAGTTTATCCTAAAATGAATGAACAGGGGGGTTCCCATATGCCCCACATGTGTTAGAAGCGCTCATCAAGGAACATAACACCGGTATTACGGAAACTAGGGCGGCATGAGTGGAACAAAACACCAGGCAAAAGGCCGAGCCTTCCACCCATTACCAAGTATATAGATGCATTAATTAAATAAGAGATAATGTGATATCCCATGATATCCATGTCCCAACATGGAACAACCTGCAACTAGCAACGCTATAAGAGGGGCTGAGCAAAGCGGTAACATAGCCAAACAACGGTTTGCTGGGTAAGGATGGTTAGAGGCTGTATCATGGCATATGGGAGGCTGACATATATGTGGTAGGAAGCGCGACATAGCGTAGCAACGAGACAACTAGCAAGCAAAGATAGTAGAGATATCCAAGGTCATGATCATCTTGCCTGAAATCCCGCTAGGAAGAAGATTGAGTCCATGAAGAAGACAAACCAACTCAGTCGAACGAATCCTCACAATCGCAATGAAACCGGAACTATCGAGAAGAAGCACAACCGGAAAGAAGCAAACAACATGGTAAACACACAAGCATAAACATGGCATGATGCACAATCAAATATGATGCATGATAAGATTAAATGTTGTTAAACATGGCAAGAGATGAAGCATAAGCAATCCATACAACTAGGCAAGTTTAAATGAGGCCGGAAACATAAATAACAATTCTGGAAAATCCCCATATGCAAATTTCGAAATTGGTAATGATCTGGATTAAACACAATGTTAAAGTTGTTAAACAGCAAGTTAACATGCATCGTGATGATCTACACATTTTTCTAGTTAAGTTACATACGTAGAACATTTAATTCGGAGCTACGGTTTAGAAGATATGCACTAAACAAGATTAACAAGGCATATGGTACAAAATGCATGGAAACATCAACAACACACTCTCAAGTCAAGGATGCAACATGACAATATGAAGCTACGCACAATTCTAAGCAAGTTTCATATAGGACATGATCAAAACGGAGCAACGGTTCAACAATTACAATCAACACAAGTTATAATAGCAATCTGCCCCAAAACAGCAACATAGCACTTTACCAACATCAATACAGCAATCTACAGGCACATGATGGGCACAAACTTGATATGCACTTGAAATAGACATGATATACTCCAATTTATCTTAAAGGTTCAGGTTCATAGGCATCAAGGTTAAGTTGATATGATCCATGCAAAATGCAATGTTCTGCTAAACAGGGCATATACATGAGCAGAGTTAACATGACGGCAACTTGAGAGCAAGAAAGAGACATGCTATAGGAACTTTACATGGCAACCAAAGGCATGGCATCGAAGTACACATTGCATAGACCAAATCACACGAAGGAATCATATGCATATGCGCTATAGAATAGTGGCAACCATCAAGCGAAGTTGGCAGGTTTTATCACAGACAGCTTTTACTCAGAACAACAACCTTAACTAGGCATGTTTACAAGCTCATGGCACTCACATCAAGGCATATCATGGCATGAAATAAATACTACCAGCAAGAACACATGAAAATGCTCCAAAGTCATGTTGACAAGTTGCTTATATGGCATTTGCATTAAATCACACAAAAATGACAAAGTGACAAGTATTAACAGTTTTCTGCAGCAACATCATGAGGCACTTTTGCAACAGATATTATGACATGAAGATGAGTTCCATCATGGATGCAATTACTACCATCATGTAGAGCACATTGAGTAGAACATTTTACATATATAGATCATCATCATAGGACAAACATGCACAAAGACACAATCTCCACAAAATGCATACATGAAGATATGTGCAGCAAAGACTTGGCCATATACAGAAAAAAAATCAGACTGAGCGCACGATACTATAATACGCCCAGGGTGTCGGATAGGCAGGGACGGTGCTGGGCTCACCTAGTGGCTGAGCTGGGCCAGGCCGGGCGAGTCAGATGCTACGGCTGGGCCTGGCGCCCTTGCGGTCCAGCTGGATGAGCGACTCGGTCAACGAGCGAAGGGCTTGTCTCCCTCGCACAGGAACGAGGCCGACGGCGGCTGCGCGGGAGCGGGGAACGACGGCGATGAGGACTTGGCGGCGAGGCAGGGAAGGCCAGATCCGGTCGGGAAGCGGTGTATCCGGCCGGCTGACGACGGATCCGGGCAACGGCAGCGGCGGACGGGGTTCGGGGGCGGCGAGGAGCTCCATGGCGGCGGCGGACCGTCCTGTAGGCATCAGAGAGACAGAGAGAGGTAGCTCATGAGGCGAGAGAGAGGAAGGAGGGAAGGAGAAGGGAGGAGCAGGGGCGCGGCGGTTGGCTCCGGTGGTGGTCGCTGGCAGGGGCGACGCGGCGCGGGTCCGGTGGCGCTCGGGCGGAACTCCCCGATCTAGATCGGGAGCTCGGGCAGGGGCAGTGCGGCGCGGGTCCGTGCGCGGGCCTGGCGGGCCACGGTGCGGTGGCTGGCTGCTGGGGGCGACGTGGCGGCTTGCCACTGGCCGCGGGCGTCGATTGCGGCGATGCAGCCCGTGGGACGGCGCCAAGTGGCGGCGGCTAGGTGGGGCGGTGCAAAAACTGAGGTGGGAGGTGGCTGGAGCTGCGTGGAGGCTAGGGCTAGGGTTTTTCCTGATTTGGAGGGCTAGGAGTGGCTTAAATAGATAGGGGGTTAGGGTTGGAAGGTTTGGGGTGGTCTCGGAGCCCTCCGATCGCGATCGAACGGTCCGAAACAGAGGGGGTTGCTAGGTGGGCTGGTGTGGCTGTGTAAAGAGGCCATGGGCTGAGATGAGAGGGAAGTGGGTGGCCCGGTGACAAGTTTCGGAACACCGAAACATCCGACGTTTTGGCCGGCTATAGTGCCGCTATAGTTATCCATTGGGGCATCAAATGACCTCCGAATGAAACGAAATTTGGCAGGCGGTCTACCTACAACATAACAAGACCGCACGCCAACTTTCAACCCATTCCGAGAACATTTTTATCCCACTTATAAAATAATATTTCGGAGGTGCCGTGGGCGCGTGTGAGTGTGGCGGGTCTCGAAACGGACAACGAAAGGAACGGAGAGAACGACAACTACGAACGGATGCAAGTTTTGAAAAACATGCGGATGAAATGCACATGATGAC
This sequence comes from Elymus sibiricus, assembly GCA_039707655.1. Lineage (NCBI taxonomy): Eukaryota > Viridiplantae > Streptophyta > Magnoliopsida > Poales > Poaceae > Elymus > Elymus sibiricus. Next base: position 338,388,859 of record CM077666.1, read on the forward strand.
ATGGCCAAGTGCAACATGCAAGCGAATGACATGGCAACGACGACGAATAAAAGGAAGACATCTGGAGCATCGGTCTCGGGGCGTCACAGCATTCCCTTAGGCCCAAAGATGGTGAAGTGTCATGTAGTCGACGTTCACACGACACCACTAAGGGAATCAACAACATACACATCATCAAAATATCGAACGAATACCAAATTCACATGATTACTTATGACAAGACTTCTCCCATGTCCTCAAGAACAAAAGTAACTACTCACAAATCATGTTCATATCCAAGATCAGAGAGGTATTGAATAGCATAATAGATCTGAACATATAATCTTCCACCAAATAAACCAACTAGCATCAACTACAAGATGTAATTAACACTACTAGCAACCCACAGGTACCAATCTGAGGTTTTGAGACAAAGATTGAATACAAGAGATGAACTAGGGTTTGAGATGAGATGGTGCTGGTGAAGATGTTGATGAAGATTAGTCCTCCCACGATGAGAGGATCACTGGTGATGTTGATGGCGATGATTTCCCCCTCCCGGAGGGAAGTATCCCCGACAGAATCTCTCTGCCGGAGAGCAAAAGTGCTCCTGCCCAAGTTCCACCTCGAGACGGCGGCGCACCATCCCAAAAGTCTTCTCTATATTTTTTCTAGGGCAAAATGACTTATATACCAGAAAATGGGGGCCAGAGGACTGCCAGGGGCCCCACGAGGTACCAGGGCGCACCCTGGTGCCTCGTGGGCACCTGGGTGGCCCTCTCTGGTGTTTCTTGATTCCAGTATTTTTTATTTATTCCAAAATAATTCTCCGTGAAATTTCAGCTCATTTGGAGATGTGCAGAATAGGTATCTCTGACATAGCTTTTTCAGGTCCAGAATTCCAGCTGCCGGCATTCTCCCTCCTTGTGTAAATCTTGCATATTAAGAGAGGAAAGGCATTAGAATTGCTCCACAAAGTGTTATATTGATAAAAAACACTATAAATAAAAGTAGTAAAACATGATGCAAAATGGACGTATCAACTCCCCCAAGCTTAGACCTCGCTTGTCCTCAAGCGAAAGCCGATATTGATAATCATGTCCACATGTTTAGAGAGAGAGAGGTGTCGATAAAAACAAAATATGGACATAGTAGCATCATGATCATTATTATAGCAGCAATATTTATTATCATAAACTTCTCATGAGCAAGTAACAATTCATCACAACAGTGGAGTATAAGGCATAAACTTTCTTGAAAACTAGCAAACTATATTCTCAGTCAACAGTGCAATTGCATTTCATCATATTTTCAGGAAGGGTCTCATGTAGGAGCTTTTCAGCAAGTCCACATACTCAACCATCATTTAGTCTTCTATGATTGCTAACACTCACGACATATATATGGAGCAAAAAGTTTCAGCCAGACACATAGAAAGATAGGGGCTTGTGATTTTGCCTCCCAACTTATTCACCTCAAGGGTGATGTCAACAATAATAACTCATGATCACTCATATCCAACTGGATATATGTGCCTAGATCTTTCCCCACCATACGATGCTTACAAAAGAGAAAAATAAAAAGAAAGTAGAGGAGAACACTATTGACTCTTGCATAAAAAGTAAATACATAAAAGTAAAGGATAGGCCCTTCGCAGAGGGAAGAAGAGGTTTTCATGCGCTTTTTGTTGTTGGATGCACAAGCTCTTAATGCAAAGGAACGTCACTTCATATTGCCCCTTATGATAGCAACCTTTATTATGCAGTCCATCGCTTTTATTTCTTTGCCATCACAAGTTCATACAAATCTTATTTTCCCTTACAATAAAAGTTTCATACATATTTAGAGGCAATTTTTATTGCTTTTTGCACCGATGACAACTTACTTGAAGGATCTTACTCAATCCATAGGTAGATATAGTGGACTCTCATGACATGAAACTAGGTTTAAGGGTTTTGGATGCACAAGTAGTATCTCTACTTGGTGCGGATTTTCGGCTAGCAAAGATATTGGGCAAGCACCACATGTTGGAGGATCTATAACAATATAACTTCTATGTGAATATGAACAAACATAATTCATTACGTTGTCTTCCTTGTCCAACGTCAACAATTTGACATAAAATACTTAATGGGGGCTCACAATCATAAAAGATGTCCAAGATAGTATATTTGCATGTGAATCTTCTCTTCCCTTATTAACTTTTTCATGAATTGCATCATTGACTAATGTTATGTTTGCTAACTTCCAATAAATTTTACCACTTATACTTTTCTTTATGTAATGTCATTACTTTCCATAAGATTAGCATATGATCTTTTTCATTATTTTCATTACTAGAATTGAAACATGAAAGTAAAGAAGCAAAAACTCAAACTACTCTTTATTATATAACTCTCAACTCGATTACATAGATAGATAGATCACGAAGCTAACACTCGAAAATAGATCATACTAAACTTTTATTCAACTAGATCACGAAATAACTAAGGATCGAACTAAAAATAGGTAATGATAATAAAAGTGATGGTGATACGATACCGGGGCACCTCCCCCAAGCTTGGCACCAGCCAAGGGGAGTGCCCATACCCATGTGCTCAAGTCTCCTTCTTCGGTGATGGTGGTGGTGATGAAGTGGTGGGCTTGTCCTTCACGACATTAATTAGGATCTCCTTTAGGCTCTGGAGTTCCCGAAGCACATACTGTATCATTTCTGTATTCCTTTGGACTTCAACCATAATATGCTTATTCTCTAGGCCCCAAGCGTTCTTTCCTGCATCACTTTCACTTGGACAAGAGATGTCCCAATTGGAGGGTATGTGCATACGAGGAGTATTCTCGATCCCATAATTGTGAACTAAGTTACGAAAATTGTTCCGATGTAACCTGTTTAAGGGCCTTCTAGGGGGAAGCCCTTCCTATACCTCTGGATTCGGATGGCCTGAAGTGCTTCTTACGGCTTGGTGCGGGTTTGGAATTGTGGAGATGCCGGCAAGGGTTCCCCTCTCGGAAACCGGAGGATGGACCTCAAGCGAATCTCCATCATCTTCATCCATGGTAACTTCTCCTTCCTCTTCCCTCCCGAGCTCCATCTACATCAACCAAGCATCGTCTCCCACATTGTTGGAGGAGGAAGAAGACATGATGCCTGGCCTCAAAATCTGACAGAAAACAGCACGAAACAAGAACAGGGGAGATTTCTGCGATACGGTGGTCAAAACGTCTGGAAGTATATATAAAGATTTTTTATCTTGCAAAACAAGTAATCCAGAAGAAAAACGGAGTCGGGAAGGCTCCCGTGGGGCCCACGAGGTACCAGGGCGCGCCTGGGGGGTGGCGCACCAGGTGGGTCCCTCGGCTGTTTCTTATTTTTGTATTTTTCTAAATATTCCAAAACTTACAGAAAATATTTTTATGGAATTTTTGGAGTCGGTTTACTTACCGTATCACATACCTCTTCTTTTTCAGGGTTCCGGAAGGTCTCTCTTATGTATTCCTCCGGTGTAATTGTTTCAATAATATTAGTTTCAACATTAATGGGAGTACCTAAAATATAGTGCTTAATTCTTTGCCCATTCACCACTCTCGGATTGGTGCCTTCGGAGTTATTTATTTTGATTGCTCTGGAGCGATAAACTTCTTCGATGATATACGGTCCTTCCCATTTAGAGAGAAGTTTTCCTGCAAAGAATCTCAAACGAGAATTGTACAATAGAACTTGCTCACCTACTTTAAATTCCTGTTTTTGAATTCTTCTATCATGCCATCTTTTAACTTTTTCTTTAAACAATTTGGCATTTTCATAAGCTTGGGTTCTCCATTCATCTAATGAGCTAATATCAAATAACCTCTTTTCACCGGCAAGTTTAAAATCATAATTCAGTTCTTTAATTGCCCAATATGCTTTATGTTCTAATTCAAGTGGTAGATGACATGCTTTTCCATAAACCCATAGGATTTTTATAAGCAGTTCTATAAGCCCATAATGCATCGTCAAGTTTCTTAGACCAATTCTTTCTAGATCTATTAACAGTTTTCTGCAGAATTAATTTCATTTCTCTGTTGCTCAATTCAACTTGACCACTAGTTTGAGGGTGATAGGGAGATGCAATTCTATGGTTGACATCATATTTAGCGAGCAATTTACGGAATGCACCATGAATAAAATGTGAACCACCATCAGTCATCAAATATCTAGGGACTCCAAACCTTGGGAAAATAACTTCTTTAAGCATTTTAATAGAAGTGTTATGATCAGCACTACTAGTTGGAATAGTTTCTACCCACTTAGTAACGTAATCAACAACAACTAAAATATGTGTATACCCATTAGATTTAGGACAAGGTCCCATATAATCAAATCCCCAAACATCAAATGGTTCAACAGCAAGTGAATAATTCATAGGCATTTCTTGACGTCTACCAACATTACCAATTCTTTGACATTCATCACAAGATAGGACAAACTTACGAGCATCCTTGAAAAGAGTAGGCCAATAAAAACCAGATTGTAATACCTTGGGTGCAGTTCTGTCTCCCGCATGGTGCCCTCCGTAAGCTTCGGAATGACACTTCCATAGGATTTGTTCCTGTTCATGCTCAGGTATACAACGTCTAATAATACCATCTACTCCTTCTTTATAAAGATGTGGGTCATCCCAGAAGTAATGTCTTAAATCAAAGAAGAACTTTTTCTTTTGTTGGTATGTGAAACTAGGTGGTATGTATTTAGCAACAATGTAATTAGCATAGTCTGCATGCCAAGGGGTATTACGAGAGGCATTTATGACAGCTAATTGTTCATCAGGAAAATCATCATTAATAGGTAGTGGGTCATCAAGAACATTTTCCATTCTAGACAAATTATCTGCTACGGGATTCTCAGCTCCCTTTCTATCAGTAATATGCAATTCAAATTCTTGTAGCAATAAAACCCACCTAATGAGTCTAGGTTTAGCATCTTTCTTTTCCATAAGATATTTAATAGCAGCATGATCGGTGTGAACAGTTACTTTAGAATCAACTATGTAAGATCTGAATTTATCACATGCAAACACAACTGCTAGAAATTCTTTATCAGTAGTAGCATAATTTCTTTGGGCACTGTCTAGAGTTTTACTAGCATAATGGATAACATTTAATTTCTTATCAACTCTTTGTCCTAGAACAGCACCAACAACATAATCACTAGCATCACACATAATTTCAAAAGGCAAGTTCCAATCAGGTGGTTGAACAATAGGTGCAGTGGTTAAGGCTTTCTTAAGTGTTTCAAAGGCTTCTAGACAATCATCATCAAAAACAAATGGAACATCTTTTTGCAAAAGATTGGTAAGAGGCCTAGAAATTTTATAGAAGTCTTTAATAAATCTCCTATAGAAACCAGCATGCCCTAGGAAACTTCTTATACCTTTAATATCTTTAGGACATGGCATTTTCTCAATAGCATCAACCTTAGCTTTATCAACTTCAATACCTCTTTCAGAAATTTTATGCCCCAAGACAATGCCTTCATTCACCATAAAGTGGCACTTCTCCCAATTCAAGACAAGATTAGTTTCTTCACATCTCTGCAAAACTCAATCAAGGTTGCTTAAGCAATCATCAAAATAGGTTCCGTAAACGGAAAAATCATCCATGAACACCTCAACAATCTTTTCACAAAAGTCAGAGAATATAGCAGTCATACATCTTTCAAAGGTAGCAGGTGCATTGCATAAACCAAAAGGCATACGTCTATAAGCATAAGTTCCAAAAGAACAAGTGAAGGTGGTTTTCTCTTGATCTGGTTGTGATACGGGTATTTGAGAAAAACCGGAATAACCATCTAGGAAACAAAAGTGTGTATGCTTAGACAATCTTTCTAGCATTTGATCAATAAAAGGTAAGGGGTAATGATCTTTTCTAGTAGCTTTGTTTAATATTCTAAAATCAATTACTATCCTATAACCAGTTACAATTCTTTGTGGAATGAGTTCATTTTTATCATTAGGAACGACGGTAATACCTCCTTTCTTAGGGACACAATGAACGGGACTTACCCATCTACTATCAGCTATGGGATAGATTATACCTGCTTCCAGAAGCTTTAATATTTCAGTTCTTACCACCTCTTTCATCTTAGGATTTAATTGTCGTTGGTGGTCGACAACTGGTTTAGCATCAGGCTCCATATTAATTTTGTGCTGACATAGAGTGGGACTAATGCCCTTAAGATCATGAAGAGTATATCCAATAGCAGCTCAGTGCTTCCTTAAAATTTTTAGTAATCTCTTTTCTTCATGCGCTGAAAGGTTAGCACTAATAATAACAGGATATATCTTCTTTTCATCAAGATAAGCATATTTCAATGTATCAGGCAATTGCTTCAATTCAAATACAGGATCACCCTTAGGTGGAGGAGGGCCTCCAAGAGTTTCAACAGGCAAATTATGTTTAAGGATAGGTGGTTGATCAAAGAACATCTTATCTATTCCATTCCTTTCATTCATATGCATATTGTTCTCGTGGTCTAGCAAATATTGTTCTAACGGATCAGTAGGAGGTACGGCAATAGAAGCAAGACCAATAATTTCATCTTTACTAGGCAATTCTTTCTCATGAGGTTGTATACGAAACTTGGAAAAATTAAACTCATGAGATGTACCACCGAAATCAACACTGACAGTTTCTTTAGCGCAATCAATCTTAGCATTAACAGTGTTCAAGAAAGGTCTACCAAATATAATGGGACAAAAGTCATCTTGTGGAGAACCTAGGACTAGAAAATCAGTAGGATATTTTATTTTTCCACACAAGACTTCAACATCTCTAACGATCCCAAGTGGTGCAATGGTATCTCTGTTTGCAAGCTTAATAGTAACATCAATGTCCTCTATTTCAACAGGTGCAATATCATTCATAATTTCTTGATATAGGGTAAACGGAATAGCACTAAGACTAGCACCCAAATCACATAAGCCATGATAACAATGATCTCCTATTTTAACAGAGACAACAGGCATGCCTACTACGGGTCTGTTTTTATCTTTAGGATCTGGTTTAGCAATTCTAGTTGCTTCGTTACAGAAGTAAATAACATTCCCATCTATATTATCGATCAAGACATCTTTAACCATAGCAATATTAGGTTCAACTTTAATTTGTTCAGAGGGTCTAGGTGATCTAATATTACTTTTGTTAACCACAGTTGAAACTTTAGCATGTTCCTTAATCCTAACAGGAAAAGGTGGTTTCTCAATATAAGCAGTAGGCACAACTGGATCAGCATGGCAAACAATTGTTTCTTCTTTAACACTAATGGGTTCTTCAATCTTTTCTTTTACAGGGGGATGATATTTAAACCACTTCTCCTTAGGGAGATCAACATGACTGGCAAATGATTCACAAAAGGAAGCTACTATCTCAGAGTCAAGTCCATATTTAGTGCTAAACTTATGAAAAGCATCGGTGGCCATAAAAGATTTAACACAATCGAACTCAAGTATTATACCTGACTCATTACCTTTGTCGAGTTCCCAATCTTCAGAGTTGTGTTTAATTCTTTCAAGAAGATCCCATCAGAATTCAATAGTTTTCTTCATAAAGGAGCCAGTCGAAGAAGAATCGAGCATAGTTTGATTACATGAGAAAGCCGAGCATAAAAAATTTCTAAGATATTTTTTCTTGAGAGATCATGATTGGGGCATGTATGCAACATATACTTAAGCCTCCCCCAAGCTTGAGCGATGATTTCTCCTTCACAAGGTCAAAAGTTATATATATATAATTCCGATCACGATGAACCAAATGCATAGGATAAAATTTCGGATGGAATTCTAGCTTCAATCGGTTCCGGTCCCATGTATCAGTATCATCACATAGCCTATAGCACATTAATGCCTTTCCCTCAAATGATAAAGGGAATACTTTCTTCTTAACTCCATCTCCGGATAAACCTGCAAGCTTAACAATCCACAAATTTCATCCACATAGATTAAGTGCATATCAGGATGTACGGTTTCATCTCCTGCATAAGGATTAGCTAGTAGTATCTCTATCATACCCAGAGGAATTTCATAATAAATATTTTCAGTAGGTGCAGTAGGTTGAGGAGCAACTATTTGTGTTTCCGGTCGGGGTGAAGATACCCCGAACAAACCCGTCAAAGGATTACTTTCCATAGTGACAAGTGACAGTAAATTTCAGCACATAATATAAATGTTTCCTTACCAAATTCCACTCACCAAAGGAGCTTCACACCCCGGCAATGGCGCCAGAAAAGAGTCTTGATGACCCACAAGTATAGGGGATCAATCGTAGTCCTTTCGATAAGTAAGAGTGTCGAACCCAACGAGGAGCAGAAGGAAATGACAAGCGGTTTTCAGCAAGGTGTTTTCTGCAAGCACTGAAATTATCGGTAACGAGTAGTTTGATAGCAAGATAATTTGTAACAAGTGACAAGTAGCAATAGTAACAAAGAGTGCAGCAAGTTAGCCCAATCCTTTTTGTAGCAAAGGACAAGCTGGAACGATCTCTTATAGTAAGTAAAGCGTTCTCGAGGACACATGGGAATTTCATCTAGTCACTTTCATCATATTTGTTTGATTCGCGTTCGCTACTTTGATAATTTGATATGTGGGTGGACCGGTGCTTGGGTGCTGTTCTTACTTGAACAAGCCTCCCACTTATGATTTCCCCCTCTCACAAGCATCCGCAACTACGAAAGAAGAATTGAGATAACTCTAACCATAGCATTAAACATATGGATCCAAATCAGCCCCTTACGGAATAGCCAATAAACTAGGGTTTAAGCTTCTGTCACTCTAGCAACCCATCATCTAATTACTACTCCACAATGCATTCCCTTAGGCCCAAAGTTGGTGAAGTGTCATGTAGTCGACGTTCACACGACACCACTAAGGGAATCAACAACATACACATCATCAAAATATCGAACGAATACCAAATTCACATGATTACTTATGACAAGACTTCTCCCATGTCCTCAAGAACAAAAGTAACTACTCACAAATCATGTTCATATCCAAGATCAGAGAGGTATTGAATAGCATAATAGATCTGAACATATAATCTTCCACCAAATAAACCAACTAGCATCAACTACAAGATGTAATCAACACTACTAGCAACCCACAGGTACCAATCTGAGGTTTTGAGACAAAGATTGAATACAAGAGATGAACTAGGGTTTGAGATGAGATGGTGCTAGTGAAGATGTTGATGAAGATTAGTCCTCCCACGATGAGAGGATCGCTGGTGATGTCGATGGCGACGATTTACCCCTCCCGGAGGGAAGTATCCCCGACAGAATCTCTCTGCCAGAGAGCAAAAGTGCTCCTGCCCAAGTTCCGCCTCGAGACGGCGACGCACCGTCCCAAAAGTCTTCTCTATATTTTTTTCTAGGGCAAAATGACTTATATACCAGAAAATGGGGGCCAGAGGACTGCCAGGTGCCCCACGAGGTACCAGGGCGCGCCCCCTGGTGCCTCGTGGGCACCTAGGTGGCCCCCTCTAGTGTTTCTTGATTACAGTATTTTTTATTTATTCCAAAATAATTCTCCGTGAAATTTCAGCTCATTTGGAGATGTGCAGAATAGGTATCTCTGACATAGCTTTTTCAGGTCCAGAATTCCAGCTGCCGGCATTCTCCCTCCTTGTGTAAATCTTGCATATTAAGAGAGGAAATGCATTAGAATTGCTCCACAAAGTGTTATATTGATCAAAAACACTATAAATAACAGTAGAAAAACATGATGCAAAATGGACGTATCACGAAGCTCGGGCGCGAGCTTTGATCGAGGAGGCTACGGCGGTGACATGGACGGCGGCAAAGAGCTCCGGCTCTGGTGGCAAACGCGGCAACGGGCACGAATCCACGGAACAAATAGAGGGGAAATGATGGGGAGCTCACCACGGAGGCACACGGAGGCCCGGTGAGTGACTAGGAGCAGCAGAGGCGATGAATCATCGCGACGGAGCTCGTCGGGGCCGAGGAAGAAGACGACGGCGTGGACGGCGCTGCGGAGCGCTCCAGCTCGCATGGCTCGACGAAGAGGAAGAGGAGGTCATGGCGGTTCTTCTTGGCTAGGAGGCAAGGCGAGGCAGCGACGGTGACTACATGGGCGAGCTAGCGACGGCGACGGCCGAGGTGGCCATGGCAGGAGAGGAAGGAGCGGAGCGAAAGGAGGAGGAGGAAAAAGATCTCGGCCATGTCGCCGAGGCGTGCGGTGGCGTCCTTATCCCCTCCCCGGTGCCTGTAGCGACGCGGCGACGAGCTGGCACGGCGGGAACGAAGCCCTGGCTCGGTCGCCATTGACGCATGGAGGAGGAAGGAAGAGGACAAAGGTGAGGTGGGCTGGGCTATGCACTGTGGACTTAGAGCCCAGATGCACAGTAGGTTTCTCTCTTTTTCTTTATTCTTTTTCTGTTTCTTTTTACAGAGACGGTTTTGCAATATTTTGAGGTGCCAAAAAGAATTTTGTAAAATATGGGACTTGGCCACATAATTACATTGCAATATTTGGTACTGCCACAAAAAGTTTGGGAGGGATCTGGATTTGTTTGAATTTTTCATAATTGGAAAAGCATTTTAAAATGCTGATTTGGCTCTGTTTTAATTGCTAGAGCCCAATTAAGCAAATAAAGTGATGTTGTTTTCCTTAACAAATAATTGTTATGGAATATTTGCTAAATGATGAACTATTTTGCAACCATGTTTGTGCAACTTTTAATTTCACTTGCAATTTCAATTGATTTCAGTGGTGGAATTTGAAATGAGATATGATTCCATAGTGATCAAGCATTGTAAACCAAAGTGACTTAGCATAATCATGAGAGATTACTGTAGCTTAATACATGGGGGTGTTACAATTCTCCTCCTCTAAAAGAAATTCTCGTCCCGAGAATTCAGGAGGTAGAAGGGAAAAGATCGGGGTATTCTTCACGAAGGTGATCCTCACGTTCCCAAGTGGCTTCATCTTCAGTATGATTCGACGACTTTACTTTAAGGAACTTGATTACCTTCTGACGGGTTGAACGTTCAGCTTGATCAAGAATGCGGATCGGATGCTCCTTATAAGAGAGATCATCTTGCAATTCAAGCATTTCATGATCCACTGCACGGTGTGGATCCTTGAAGCAACGACGAAGTTGCGACACATGGAAGACATCATGGATATGAAAAAACTGCGATGGCAATTCCAATTTATAAGCCACATATCCATGTCTGGCGAGAATGCGGAAGGGACCAATGTAGCGAGGAGCCAACTTGCCCTTGATCCCAAAATGACGAGTGCCCTTCATAGGAGTGACACGCAGATAAGCTTGCTCACCAGGTTGATAGATCGATCCCCAGTGTTTACGATCATAGTTGCTCTTCTGGCGGGACTGGGCCGCCTTGAGATTTTCCTGGACAATACGGACTTGCTCTTCAGCTTGTTGGATAATATCCGGACCGATGAGCGGTCATTCCCCAGTTTCTGACCATTCAGAGGGGTTCGGCACTTACGACCATATAATACCTCGAAGGGTGCCATCTTCAAGCTAGCTTGATAGCTGTTGTTATATGAGAATTCAGCATACGGGAGAGATTCCTCCCACTTCTTGCCAAATGAAATGACACAAGCACGCAGCATATCTTCAAGCACTTGGTTAACTCGTTCAACTTGACCTTGGGACTGGGGGTGATAAGCTGAGCTCCAGGTTATATGAGTTCCCATAGCTTGCTGGAAACGTTCCCAGAACATTGAGGTGAAGAGGCTGCCACGGTCTGAACTGATCTCCTTCGAAATACCGTGGAGTGTTACAATTCTGGAGATATACAAATCTGCTAACTGACTAGCAGTGATCGTTTCCTTGACTGGCAGAAAGTGTGCAACTTTGGAGAATTGGTCGACGACGACAAGAATAGCATCATGACCTTTTTGGGATCTGGGAAGGCCAGTGATAAGAACCATTTGAACCTTGTCCCATTTCCATACAGGGATAGGAAGCGGTTGTAGGAGTCCAGCAGGCTTTTGATGTTCGTCTTTGACGCGACGCCAAACGTCACATTCAGCAACATAGCGAGCGACGTCTTGCTTCATCTTAGACCACCAGTACCTTTGGCGAATGTCGTGATACATCTTGGTACTACCCGGATGAATAGACAGTGGTGTATCATGTGCCTCCTTCATAACCATGTCTGTCAAAAGTTCGAACCGGGGTACCACAAGGCGATCTCTGAAGTACAAGGTTCCATCTTCAGCAAGCGAGAAATCTCTGCCTTTCTCAAAAGCAAGTTCCCTTTTCATCTAATCAACTTCAGCGTCTTTTGCTTGTGCAGACTTAATAGCTTTCTCCAGAATTGGTTCCAAAACAAGGTTATTAAGAGAACCCTGTGGAACGATGTGAAGGTTCAACTTGCGAAGTTCTTCATTGTCGGTGTACTAAAGTATGGGTCTTTTTAGTACCCCTTACTTGTGCACGGGCAGTTGTAGACGTACCGTGGCAGGCCTTGCCGGGGAATAGCTAGGAGTAATCACGAGACTAAGATGCCAAGGAGACGTTCAAGTCAACGACCAGACAGAAGACCAAAGGGTTGCGGAGGCCCGGCAAGACCCTTGCCGGCAAGGCCTTGCGCCCAGCAAGGCCCTTGCCGGCGAAGCTTCGCGCCCGGCAAGACCCGGTCCCGGCAAGCCCCGGGCCCGGCAAGGATTCGGCCCCGGCAAGCCCCGGGCCCGGCAAGGATTCGGCCCCGGCAAGCCCCGGGCCCGGCAAGGATTCAGTCCCGGCAAGGCTCTGCACAGTGCAGCGCTATCGCTCCAGTGCAGCGGCCAGCCTTGTCGTTTAGGGCTTGTCCTCACGATGACGTGGCGTAATGCTGGCCACGCGATGCTTAAGCGGTGCTGATGGGATGGCTGCTTTTGCCCATCCCCTGTAAAGCTTTTCCAAGCCCGAGACGCTAAGGGACACCTCGACGGACACCTCACGGTGCATTTAATGAGTTTGTCCTAAGCCGTCAGGGTTAGGTATGATAACACTGTGGTAACACTGTAGCTACTTTCCACCTCATGCCTTATCTCGTACGCCACTGTGGTAGCCCCTTTGACTTATATAAAAGGAGGCCTGAGGCGTACAGAGCGAGGGGGGTCGTCGGAAGCCCATTCTGCATGTGTAGCTACGGAATACTGTAGCTCCCAGAACTTGGCCTAGGACATCCACGATAATACAATCAAAGCAGGAGTAGGGTTTTACGCATCCGTGCGGCCCGAACCTGGGTAAATCCCCGTGTGTCGTTCGTTAGTTCTGCTCTTTGTGCAATCCTCTCCCCTTGCCGAACCGTAAAGGGATCCGCCCGATAGCGATCCCATAGGTGTTCGTTTCCCACGACATCGTTGGCACGCCAGGTAGGGGGATCGAGGTTGTGCGAACCTAATCTAGCGATCAGCACGTCAGATCTCCGATCATCTTCACCACCATGGCTCCCAAGAAAAAGGGTTTCATGGCGGTTGGTCCATCTGCATCCGTCGTGCCTGATGCTGCGCACACAGGCGACGGGGTAGACGCGGGTGGAGGAGGTGGAGGCTCCGAGCTTCCACGGCGTTCCGGCGATCCGAGCCGGACAAGCAACAGGTCCAAGGATGGGGCTGCGCGACCTGCGGGTGGTGCAGCGACTTCCAAGGATGGAGCGGTGCCTTCCAGGACGAATACGCCGGCGCATGCACCGCGACCTTCCCAGGACGCGCGTGACGTGCGGCCTCAAGACGTTGGTGGTTCTAGGCGTCCACATGAGAAGACCCCTGCGCATCACCCCCAGGGTGTGCAGGGCCAAGATCCGCGCCCGCGCACTGGTGGAAGCCGCGCGCGGGTGCAGAGTCGTGATGGTGCTCCTTCTAACCCGGTTAGGAGTTTGAGCACCTCACGTTCTTCGCACCTGTCGCCGCCGCCTACGCCAGCAGAGGCGTTGGCGCGAGCTCAGCTGCTCCTAGACTTCCCTCCCGCCGCGGAGAAGCTAGACGAGTGGCGAGCCGCTATCCAGAGCCTCATCGGCCTAGCCAACAACGACGTACCGCAGCAGGGTGAACCCTCGCGGCTGCAGTCGTCTAGGCTGGTGCGTGGCGATGGAGAGAAGACCGGAGCTGGAACGACTACGTTGCGTTCCCCTCCACTGCATCAAGAGCGGTCGTTAACTCGACGGACCAGTGCCCGTGAGGATGGTTCCACGGCGTCATCTGATCCGCGGGTTCGCCGAGATCAACGTCACGTTCTTCGGGAACGGAAGAAGGAGGACGCTCGAACCACCATCGAGCGCCGAAGGGAAGCACGTCGCCAGTCTGACAAGAGCGCTGGGACTGCTGTTGACGAGCCCGCGCCAGGGTACCCTGGCTACCTACCCTACGAGGTGGGTTGTCCAGCGTTTACTCGTGAGCTGCGGCAAGTCCAGTGGCCTAGCTCCCGCTCCTTCAAGCCGGAAGTACCGGAGAAGTACGATGGCAAGACCCATCCGTCCGAGTTCTTGAGCGTCTACACCATCGCGGTGCAGGCTGCCGGGGCTCGTGACGATAAGGTGCTGGCCAACTACTTTCCGTTGGTGCTGAAGCCCAACGTGAGATCGTGGTTGATGCACCTGCCCGAGAATTCCATCTCTTCTTGGGCCGACCTGTGCCACCAGTTTGTTGGCGCCTTCACCGGCGGCCATCAAGCTCCCGGCCAGGAGAGCGATCTGCACATCATTCCCCAGAAGGAGGGCAAACTTTGCGCAAGTATATCCAGAGGTTCAGCCGCATCCAGCACAACATTCCTCACGTTCATCCCGCCGCCGTCATCAGCGCCTTTCATCAGAATGTGCGCAATCGTAAGAGCGGGAGGAGCTGGCGATGAACAAGGTCAGGGATGTCGCCGAGCTCTACGCTTTGGCCGATAAATGTGCTCGGGCAGAAGAAGGAAGGAGGCTCCCCGGCGAGAACGCTGGCGCTGGAGTCGACTCCGATAGCGAAGACGCTCCTGCCCTGGCAAAGAAGGGGCGGCGCAAGAACAAGAAGCGCAAGGGCAAGGCCGTGCTTGCCGTTGAAGGTTCCGGCAACACCGGCACCGCCAAGAAGTCCAAGACCGACGACCCCGGCAAGGAGGTTTCCGGGTGTGCGGTGTGTCAGGCCTTGGCGGCTGCCGACAAGCCAGAAGGATCCGGCAAGCAGTACTGCAAGATCCACCGCACCAAGGGCCATGATCTCCAAGACTGCCGGCAAGTTGAGGAGCTTGCCGAGAAGCAGCGCACCGAGTACGAAAGGCACGACAAGGAGAGAGCCCAAGATGGTGCCGGAGGGTCTGGCAGGAAGCGCGGTCGAGGAGGTCTCCGCGGCAAGCCCAGGCAGCAGCAAGAGAAGCCTGCCCGGGGCCGCGCCAAAGAGCAAGGAGATGATGATGGTGATGCAGAGGGCGACGAGTCCAGCGAACACGAGTTCCAGAAGGCTACAGAGGCCATGTGCGTCGACGGGGGCGCTTCGTTGCATTTCTCTCACCGCCAACTCAAGCGGTGGGCACGTGAGATTAATGCGGCAGAACCCTCTATTGATGCACAGAAGCCACTGAAATGGTCCCACACGCCTATTATTTTTGACGCCGAGGATCACCCTGATCGCACAACTGCGGTCGGGTGTTTGCCGTTGTTGGTTTCACCAACGATCCGCAACCTCCAGGTGACGAAAATGTTAGTTGACGGTGGGGCCGGCCTGAACTTGATCTCGCCAGACGTCATCAAGAGGCTGCAAATTCCTGACGAGGACCTTGAGGAGACAGGTTCTTTCCAAGGGGTCAATCCGGGAAGGAACCAGCCGAAAGGCAAGATCACGCTGCCGGTAACTTTCGGCAGCGAGCTGAACTTCAGGACGGAGAAGGTCGTCTTCGACGTCGCCAGGATTCCGTTGCCATATAATGGAATCCTCGGCCGCCCAGCGCTGGCTAAGTTCATGGCGGCCTCGCACTACGCCTACAACGTCTTGAAGATGCCCGGTCCAATGAGCGTCATCACTGTCTACTCCGACAAGAAAGACGCGCTCATTTGCACCGACAAGCTCTACCGGGAAGCAGTTGCAGCGTCCGCCGCCAAGGCGCATGCTCCTGCCGCTCAAGATCCCGGCAAGAAGAAGAAGCCCGGCAAGACCTCTGGTACAAACTCCGGCAAGCGCGCCTCTCCGGAGTGCTGCGCTACCGTCGAGGATGCACCGGAAAGCTCTGCCGGCCAGACCAAGAAATCCAAGGCTACTCCACCTAAGACCAAGAAGGTGCCCGCCAAGGAGAACGGGACGGGGGAAACTTTCACTATAAGTTCCACCCTTGACGACAAATAGGAAAGCGCGCTCGTTGCTTTCCTGCGGGCGAATGTTGATGTGTTTGCATGGCAACCATCTGACATCCCCGGTGTTCCCAGGGAAGTAATTGAGCACCACCTAGCTGTCTGTCCTCACGTGCGGCCCGTCAAGAAAAAGGTGCGGAAGCAAGCTTTGGAACGGCAAGAATTTATTGCAGAAGAGATTAAGAAGCTTGAGGCGGTAGGCCTGGTTAGAGGAGTCCTCCATCCTACATGGTTGGCCAATCCAGTTGTTGTGCGCAAGGCGAACGGTAAATGGAGGCTATGTATTGACTTTACGGATGTCAATAAAGCATGTCCGAAAGATCCCTTTCCCTTGCCGCGCATTGACTAGATTGTGGATTCCACTGCCGGCTGCGATTTGCTGTCATTTCTTGACGCATACTCAAGCTATCACCAGATCTTCATGGTGAAGGAAGACGAAGAGAAGACCTCATTTATCACTCCGTGTGGCACATATTGCTTCTTGCGTATGCCTTTCGGATTGAAAAGTGCTGTCCAGATCGGTTTCGGGGCCCAGCTGCATAGAAATATGGAAGCTTACATGGATGATATAGTGGTCAAAACCAAGGACAAGGCAACGCTCATTCAAGATCTGGAGGAGACATTTGCAAATCTGCGCAGGATCAACCTGAAGCTCAATCCCGAGAAGTGCGTGTTTGGCGTCCCATCCGGCAAACTTCTCGGGTTCTTTGTATCTCAGCGTGGAATTGAAGCCAATCCCAACAAGATCAAGGCAATTGAGCAGATTGAAGCGCCAAGACGAGTCAAGGATGTGCGCCGCCTTGCCGGCTGCGTCGCCGCTTTGAGTAGGTTCATCTCAAAGTCCGCTGAGCGCGCCCTGCCATTTTTCAAAATTTTGAAGAAGGCAGGTCCAATGAAATGGACTCCAGAAGCGGAGGCAGCGCTGCAGGATTTGAAGAAGTACCTCTCCTCTCCGCCAGTACTAGTCGCGCCTAGGCCACAAGAGCCGTTGCTGTTATATCTGGCGGCAACGAATCAAGTGGTTAGTGCTGCGCTGGTGGCAGAGAGAAAAGCAGAGGAGGATGCAGCAGCAACGGCAGGCCCGCCAAGTGACTTGCCGGGGCCGGCCCCGGCAGAGTCTGGTGCCGACAAGGAAAGATCCGCGCAATCAAGTCAAGCAGTGCAAAAGAAGAAGATGGTGCAGCGCCCAGTCTATTTCGTCAGTTCCCTGTTGCAGGGGGCTAGGTCGAGATATTCTGGTGTGCAGAAGTTGCTCTTCGGCCTTCTCATGGCCTCCAGGAAGCTGCGCCATTACTTCCAAGCACATGACGTCACCGTCGTCACTCGCTTTCCGCTGCAACGGATTCTCCGGAACCCAGAAGCAACCGGTAGGATCGTGGAGTGGGCGTTGGAGCTGTCATGCTTTGGTCTCAAGTTTGAAAGTTCTTCAACTATCCAGAGCAGAGCCTTGGCAGAGTTCATTGCAGAATGGACCCCAACGCCTGACGACGAAGTTCAAGAATCAACGATTCCCGGCAAGGAAACAGATCGCGAATGGATCATGTACTTTGATGGAGCCTTTTCGCTGCAAGGCGCCGGTGCCGGCGTGCTGCTTGTCGCACCCACCGGAGAGCACCTCAAGTACGTCATCCAGATGCATTTTTCCCGGGAGAGATCTACCAACAACACGGCAGAGTATGAAGGATTGCTTGCCGGTCTCAGGATCGCGGCAGACCTCGGGATCAAGAAGCTCATCGTCAGAGGTGACTCCCAGCTCGTCGTGAGACAGGTCAACAAAGATTATCAGAGCCCGTTGATGGAAGCGTACGTCGATGAGGTGCGGAAGCTGGAGGAGCGCTTTGACGGTCTTCAGACAGAGCATGTTCCTCGATCAGAGAACAGCATTGCCGATGACCTGTCGAAGCGTGCCGCACTCAAGCTGCCTGTGGAACCAGGGACTTTTGTGCTCCGCTTGACTCAACCATCCGTGTCGCCATCGACAAGGCCTGATAAGAGAAGAAAGTTAAGTACCGGCGAGTACTTCCCGGCAGGGCTTCCCGAAGCCCCCGGCAAGGATCTTGCCGGGAACGACATGGTTGCCGGTGAGCAGCGGCTTCACGCAGAACCTCGGGTTCTTGCCGCCGAAGCAAGCGCCCCTGCTGCCGAAGAAATCCTAGTTGCCGGTGAGCAGCGGCTTCGCGCAGAACCTCGGGTTCTTGCCGCCGAAGCAAGCGCCCCTGCTGCCAGAGAAATTCCGGTTGCCGGTGAGCAGCTGCTCCGCCAAGAACCTCAGGTTCTTGCCGTAGAAGCAAATGCTCCCACAGCTGAAGAGTCGCCTTTAGTCCTTGTCGTCGAGCCACAAGCTCCGGCATGGGCACAGCAAATAGTCCATTTCCTTCAGACAGGAGAACTCCCTGAGGAGCAGGAAGAAGCTGAGAAAGTAGCCCGTCAGTCAAGTATGTACCAGTTCGTCGACGACGTCCTGTACAGAAAGAGACCTAGCGGTG
The DNA here is from genome assembly GCA_039707655.1 of Elymus sibiricus. Lineage (NCBI taxonomy): Eukaryota > Viridiplantae > Streptophyta > Magnoliopsida > Poales > Poaceae > Elymus > Elymus sibiricus. The sequence continues at coordinate 338,407,657 of CM077666.1, forward strand.
TGAAATTGAAATGCATTCCTCGGGAGGATGGACTAGAGCTGTTGGCGGAGATTCATGGGGGCATATGTGGATCCCACATAGGCTCGAGAGCCCTTGTCGGCAAGGCATTCCGGCAAGGATTCTTCTGGCCTACTGCCCTCCAGGATGCAACGGCACTAGTAACCAAGTGTGAAGCGTGCCAGTTTCATTCGAAGCAACTTCATCAGCCAGCTCAAGCTCTCCAGACGATCCCTCTCTCCTGGCCCTTCTCGGTCTGGGGGCTCGACATACTGGGTCCCTTCCCCCGTGCTGCCGGGGGCTTCGAGTACTTGTACGTTGCTATCGACAAGTTCACGAAGTGGCCAGAAGTGGAAGCAGTGAGGAGGGTGACAGCTCAGTCAGCAGTCAAGTTCTTCAAGGGGATTGTGTGCCGTTTTGGTGTGCCGAACAGGATCATCACCGACAACGGTACGCAGTTCACTAGTCGCACCTTCATGCAGTACGTCCAAGACCTTGGCGGCAAGATTTGTTTTGCCTCTGTTGCTCACCCAAGAAGCAATGGCCAAGCGGAAAGGGCGAACGCTGAAGTGCTGCGTGGTCTCCGGACCAGAACTTTTGACAAGCTGCACAAGCATGGAAGACGCTGGATTGATGAGCTGCCGGCGGTTCTTTGGTCGATCAGGACGACGCCAAATCGAGCCACCGGCCAGACGCCCTTCGCTCTGATCTACGGAGCGGAGGCAGTTCTCCCCACGGAACTCATATACGGGTCACCTCGAGTGCTCGCTTATGATGAGCTTGAGCAAGAGCAGCTGCGGCAAGATGATGCGCTGCTCCTTGAGGAGAACCGTCTTCGGGCTGCTGTGCGAGCCGCTCGCTACCAGCAAGCTTTGCGCCGCTACCATAGCCGCAAGGTTCGCGCCCGGAGTCTTGAGGAAGGCGACCTTGTTCTTCGGCGCGTTCAGTCGGCCAAGAATTCCAACAAGTTGACGCCGAAGTGGGAAGGCCCTTACCGGGTAGTGCGAGTCACCAGGTCTGGCGCTGTCCGCCTGGAGACCGAAGAGGGCTTGCCAGTGAGCAACTCCTGGAACATCGAGCACCTTCGCAAGTTCTACCCGTAAGGCGCAGTTGTTCGGGTTTCTTGATGTGATAGCGATACGGCCAGCAGGCTGCTGACGACCCGAATCCAGCGCTCGCGGCAGCGTAACGCTCCGGCAAGATCCCGGCAACGCCATTCTGTACAAGTGTTGCCGCTGGCATGTAATCCTTTGTACAGAGCAGGCACGTCCTTTGTGCATATTTAATAAGATCGGTGTGCTTTACATTTCTTGTTGATTTCGTGTCATATATATGCATGTATTATCTGAGATGTGTATTGCACTCGATCCCGGTAAGAGCTAATGAACCGTCAAGGTTCCATACATTTATTTTCTCTTCTTTCTTTTTCCCAAGAGATAGAAGATTCCCTCGCACACAAGTTTGCCGGGGGGAGAAGGAGGATGGTGGTATGGATACCAGACGACGTTGAAAGTTGGCGCCTTGCCGAAAAAAGAAGAATAGCGACGAAAAGCAGAGCTAAGTTGCTGAACCCCTTAAGCAGATTTTGATTTTTGTAAGGCTGTATTCCCTTGAACGATTTCGGCTTTGTATGGAAAACCTGCACGCCATGGAATCTTGTCGTGATCGGCTGCGCCCTTACTCTGTTTCGAGTCCGCTCAACAGTCTAGGTGGCCGCGCTGAAAGCGTGAAGATTTCTTGCCGTGAGCAGCACCGCCCGCAAGCTGCTGACGACCCGAATCCAGCGCTCGCGACGGGGTGATGCTCCGGCAAGTTCCCAGCAAAGCGTAGGGTATATGCTATACAGAAGGAAATTGAACAAAGGGAATAGTATGCCATAATTCAAAGAGAGCAAGTTATATTACATCTAATGCTTGCCGCGTTTCTGACACAAGACAAATTGTCTTTTACATATAACGCCGGCGGCAAGATGGAGAAGAGATGAGGCGGATGTGGCTAGTCCCGGCGATCGCCCTCGACCCTCTTCACCTGGCTCACCCGATCGACGATGGGCGCGACAAGTTCCTCGAGAGCCTTGACGTCCGCGTCCCTCGGCAAGCTCTTCAAGGCTTTGGAGAGGTCGATGCCGGGGTTCCTGTACGCCACCTTCATCAACACCTTGCGGAGGACGAGCTGGCAGAGTTTCTGGGATTCGTCGGCCAGCTTGCTTGTCTGGTTCGCCTGGAGTAGCTTGAGGGCGTCAACGAGCTTGTCAAAGAACATGGTTAGCCAGGTGCTTGAGGATATGTTGTCGTCGACTGAGTATCCGAAGCCCGGCAAGTCCATGGTCTCCAGCTCCGCGCCAAGCTTCTCGGCGACGTCCGCCAGCCTGGCAGTCCAGAGCTTCACGCTAGCAGTGTACTCGTTGTGGGTGGTGGCGGCGCTCTGGAACAACTCCTGTTCGTCGTGGAGGTCTTTGATAAGAGTCTTCTCGCAAACTCAGGCGGCCTCAAGAGACTCCTCCAGCGTGGATAGCTTCAGCTTCAGATCTTCAATGGAGTCCTTGGCGGAGGAAAGCTGCTGGACCTTCTCGGACGCGGCAGCCTGCGTCTCCATCAGGCTATGGAGAGCTTTGTCTCTCTCGGCCTCGAGTGCTGAGACCTTCTTGCCGTGGTCCTCGAGAGCGGCCTCCAACTGCTTCGTCTTCTCCTCCAGCAAGTTCTTGGCGGTCTCCGCGGCTCCGGCAGCGTTGAGGGGCTCTTTGAGCTTGCCGGCATGGTTTTCAGTTAGAGCTCTGAGCGCCTTCAAGTGTTCCTGCTCAAGCTCCTGGACCCGCCGTGCGACAAGACTTTCGAACTCTTCATCCTTGTTATGAAGCTTGGCGGCAAGCGCCGCCTCGCGCGCGGCAAGGTCCTCTTCTTGAGCGTCAAGGCTGATACGGCGCGGCGTCAAGAGGGCTTCTGCCGCGGTGGCTTGCTGGGCGGCCTCCTCCTGCGCTTTCTCGATGTCTTATTGCTTCAGCAGAAGGATGTTCCGCTCTTCCGCCAGCTGCTCCCGGTAAATATTCAGCTCTTGGAGTTCCTCGCCATACCAAGCCTGTGTCTCCGCGACGCGTTGTTGGAAGTCTCCTTCCGTGGCCTCGACGAGCGCTGCCCGGGAGTCCAGTTTCTCTTTCCGGGCACGGTAGAGCGTTTGGAGCTTCTGATAGTTGTCATTCATGGCTTGAAGTAGCTGCTCCTCCTTGGGCTCACTGGCGGCGGCGGCAGTGATTTCCCCGTCAAGATATTCTCCTTCAACCAGCTCTTCGATGTTTGCCGACCCCAGCATGTTGACAACGTTTTTGCCGGCCCTGATGTATTGGCTTGAGGAAGGGGCCTGGGACGACAAGGGTTGGTCTTCGGCAGTCGAGGGCCCCGCGGCAGTAGAAGCGCTTGGCGCTCCTGCGGCGGAAGTGCCGTCAGTATGGCCGCGGGTCTCCTCGCCGGCTCCCTCGGCGGACATCTTGGCGGCCTCCTCTTGCGCGGCCTTGGCGGCCTCGGCAGCAGTGGCCTTGGCGGCCTCAGCGGCAGCAGCCTTGGCGGCTTCAACGGCAGCAGCCTCGGCGGCAGCAGCTTTGGCGGCCTCGGCGGCGGCATGCTTGGCGGCCTCCTCGGCGGCAACCTTGTCGGCTTCAGTGGCGGCATCCTTGGCAGTCTCTTCAATGACAACGTCAATGTCCATGAGCTCTGTCAGAAGAAGATTGAAAGCCAAGGAGTTGATTAGGATGAAGCTGGGAAGGAATTTCAAGAAGACAAAAAGAAGAAAAACCAAAGCAACAAGAGTTCTTTGGGGCAAGTAACTTTACCTGCGTCAAGGAAGGGGTTGCCGGAGCCTGCACTTGCCGGCCCCTCCCTTCGTCGCGGTAGAGAGTGCCTGAAGACTCGCCCCTGGGCGGTGTGGTCGACGGAGGTGGCATGGCAGAGGCAACTCCCGCTGTTGCTTCTCGCTGTTGCCCCACTCCTGCACGCCCGGAGATGTCAGCAGAGAAGATGCACACCCCGGCACGCGCCAGTGGGTAGTGAGTAGAAGACTCACGCTGGGGGCTGCGCCGGGGGCTGTGTCGAGGGCTGCATCGAGGGTTGCGTTCTGGGCTTGACTCTGAGCTGACGAGAACCGTTTCCGACGCACCCAAGGTGCTTGCCGGCGGCTCGACGCTTGTTGAGGTCTTGGCCCTCTTCGCCACCCTCCGCGCCAGAGTCTCCGCATTCCTGAGGAGGCAAAAACAGAGCAAATTAATCAAGCAAAACTAGGAGGATAAGAATCAAGGCTGTGGCGGGACTCTTACTCTTCTTCTTTTTCCTCGGAGCTGATGGCAGAGAGGTCGAAGCCGACCCCCGCCGCAGTTCCTGACGGGGGAGGAGGAGGATTGGTCCTGGGCCGCTTGGCAGCGGCAGTTTGCGGTGCGGCCTCGCCGGCCGCCCCTTTACCGGAGGCCTCACTGCTTGGGGAAGGTTGGCGGGCTGGAGCACCAGTGGCGTTCTTCCGGAGGACGCACCTCTTCCTGTGTTGAAGAGCTAGGGGCTCTTCCTCCTCCTCTTCTTCCTCTTCGGCGGCGCCTCCGGCGGAAGAACTCCCGGCAGCGGCTCCGCTCGGCTCCCAGGCAGCCTGACCCCGCCCGGCAAGATCTTCCCGCAGCAAGTCCTCGTCTTCGCTGGACTCAGTGTTGCCGGCTTCTTCGGCAAGGTTCGCCTCTTCCGCCCTGTTGGCGATTTAGGCGAGCTCCTCCTCCGTGGTGGCGCGGACAAGGTTCTCCCCGCGGATGGCCTTCTCCATAAAGTTGTCGAAGAACGCCAGCGCCTGCTCCGCGGACGGCTCGATCCACCTCTCGTCGATGCTATGGGCATTGAGTACCGGCATCATGGCGATAATGGAGGTCAGCGACGAGTTGTTGCATAGTGGGACGACGCCTGCCGGCAAGTCTCCCACTGTTCCAGATTTGAACAACTGTTGGCAGAGGGACGCGTGCCCTATGGCTGTCAGATCATTATCCAGCCCAGGCCGCACCCTCATGACGTCGGCGGCGTTCGCGTACTCCCAGGCAGGGCGCCCCTTGTTCTGCAGTGGGGCGATGCGCCGGCGAAGGAAATCCGAAGCAATCATCTCCACCTTCAACCCGGCAGCCTTGAGGCGCAGTATCCTGGTGATGGCGATGGTGAGCTTGCTGTCGTCAGGGTCCGCGGTGCCCCAATCCTTGCCGCGGACCACCTTCTGCTTTCGCACCTCGCAGAACGGTTTGGGCTCCTTTTCCCGAACCCAGAACCACTTGCCGCGCCACTCATCCCATCTCTCGCGGTAGAGCCCCTCTGGGTACGTCTCCTTGGTTGACGTCCTCGGAATCCAAGCGATGCTGCCGGAGAGGGCATCGCCCTTTTGGATGCGGGGGTAGAAGTAGTGCCGGAAAAGTGCAGTGCTCGGGATAACCCCAACGAAATTCTCGCAAAGGTGCGCGATGACGGACATACAGGTCACGGCATTCGGCGTGAAATCTAGCAGCTGGAAGCCGTAGGTGAGCATGATATCTACGAAGAAATCCGAGTACGGAGGACAGAGGCCGCACCAGAAGTAATCGGCAAAGAAGGGATAATCTCCCGGCTCTGCCCTACGAGAAGCTACACTCACTTTGGTGGCTGGATGCGCCGTGGTCTCAGTCGCCCACGCGAACTGGTACCTCTTCTTCAAGGTCTCCACGTCAAGCGTCGAGGGGAAGACAGCACGTTCATTCCGCATCTTCACCAACCTGCTCTCCGCGGCGGCCGCTTCCGCCGCCTTGCCCTTGCTCGACTTGGGCGGCATGGTGGCTATCGAAGTGGGCGCTGAAGACGTCGAGAGCACGGTGGAAGAGGGTGGAGGGAGACAAGCTCTGCTTTGGGAGCGAGGAAGAAGACGACGGCGACGGTTCTGAGATTGAGATTGGAAAGGCGGAGGGGGTAAATGAGCAGTGCCCTCTGCGATTCCCTTTTTATGGGGAAGGCGCGAGGCAGGCTCTTTACCGCCCGCTTTTGCAGCGGAGTTTCCGCCCACGTCTCCCACGTCGCGCGATTAATGCGCATAGTGGAGGGGCGTGGTAAAAGAGATAATGATTACGAGCAGTTATTCCCTGCCACGCGTGCCCGTGCACTGTTTTTGGACCTAGCCCAACAGGCCTGGCACCCGTGTATGGCCTAGGCCCGGGGGCTCCTGTCGGTGTACTAAAGTATGGGTCTTTTTAGTACCCCTTACTTGTGCACGGGCAGTTGTAGCCGTACCGTGGCAGGCCTTGCCGGGGAATAGCTAGGAGTAATCACGAGACTAAGATGCCAAGGAGACGTTCAAGTCAACGACTAGACAGAAGACCAAAGGGTTGCGGAGGCCCGGCAAGACCCTTGCCGGCAAGGCCTCGCGCCCGGCAAGGCCCTTGCCGGCGAAGCTTCGCGCCCGGCAAGACCCGGTCCTGGCAAGCCCCGGGCCCGGCAAGGATTCGGCCCCGGCAAGCCCCGGGCCCGGCAAGGATTCAGTCCCGGCAAGGCTCTGCACAGTGCAGCGCTATCGCTCCAGTGCAGCGGCCAGCCTTGTCGTTTAGGGCTTGTCCTCACGATGACGTGGCGTAATGCTGGCCACGCGATGCTTAAGCGGTGCTGATGGGATGGCTGCTTTTGCCCATCCCCTGTAAAGCTTTTCCAAGCCCGAGACGCTAAGGGACACCTCGACGGACACCTCACGGTGCATTTAATGAGTTTGTCCTAAGCCGTCAGGGTTAGGTATGATAACACTGTGGTAACACTGTAGCTACTTTCTACCTCATGCCTTATCTCGTACGCCACTGTGGTAGCCCCTTTGACTTATATAAAAGGAGGCCCGAGGCATACAGAGCGAGGGGGGTCGTCGAAATCCCATTCTGCATGTGTAGCTACGGAATACTGTAGCTCCCAGAACTTGGCCTAGGACATCCACGATAATACAATCAAAGCAGGAGTAGGGTTTTACGCATCCGTGCGGCCCGAACCTGGGTAAATCCCCGTGTGCCGTTCGTTAGTTCTGCTCTTTGTGCAATCCTCTCCCCTTGCCGAACCATAAAGGGATCCGCCCGATAGCGATCCCATAGGTGTTCGTTTCCCACGACATTCATGAAGAAGGGGTTGAGCTCGCTGAACCATGAGATTGTTGCAATAAGACTTGCGGCTCAAAGCATCGGCCATAACATTAGCCTTACCAGGGGTATATGTAATACCGCAATCATAGTCTGTAATTTATTCCATCCATCTTTGTTGACGGAGATTCAAGTCTGGCTGAGTAAACAGATATTTCAGACTTTGATGATCAGTGTAGATCTTGCAACGATTACCAAGGAGGTAATGTCGCCACAACTTCAATGCATAAATAACTGCAGCAAGTTCAAGATCATGAACTGGGTAGTTCTCTTCATGAGGACGCAACTGTCGTGAGGCATAAGCAATCACTTTGCGTTCTTGCATTAGGACACAGCCTAATCCTTGACGGGATGCGTCGCAATAAATCACGAAGTCCTTGCGGGAATCTGGAGGAGCAAGCACTGGTGCAGATGTCAGCTTGTCCTTGAGTGTTTGGAAACTTTCCTGACAATTTTCTGTCCACTCAAACTTAACGCCTTTGTGAAGCAGATTGGTCAAAGGCTTGGCAATCTTGGAGAAGTTCTCCACAAAACGGCGACAATAGCTAGCGAGTCCAAGAAAACTTCTGACTTGCTTGACATTCTTCGGGGGAGTCCAGTCAAGAATAGCCTGAACTCGCTCTGGGTTGATAGCAATACCATCCTTGGAAATCACATGACCAAGGTAGGTCACTTCGGATAACCAGAATTCACACTTGGAATATTTGGCATATAGCTGATGCTCTTAAAGCTTTTCTAGAACAAGACGAAGATGTTCAGCATGTTCTTCTTTATTCTTGGAATATACAAGGATATCATCCAGATAAACCACAACAAACTTGTCGAGGTAATCCATGAAGATATAATTCATCAATCGAGAGAACGTTGCTGGAGCATTGGTTAAGCCAAAGGACATAACGGTGTACTCGTATGAACCATAGCGAGTAACGAAGGCTGTCTTCGAAATATCCTCTTCACGGACTCGGATCTGGTGGTAACCCAACCTCAGATCGAGTTTAGAGAATACGGAGGAACCAGCCAGTTGATCATACAGATCATTGATCCGAGGAAGCGGATACTTATTCTGAATTGTTGCCTGGTTGATAGGTCGGTAATCTTGGACCAAATGATTCATACCATCCTTCTTCTTAACAAAGAGAAGGTGCTCCCCAAGCAGAAGAACTGGGGCGAATGAAACCCTTACGAAGTGACTTGTCAATTTCCTCCTTAAGTTCAAGGAGTTCATGCGGCGGCATCTTGTATGGGCGCTTAACAATAGGAGTCGTGCCCGGTTTCAAGTCTATGACGAATTCGACAACTCTAGCAGGGGGTATTCCTGGAAGTTCTTCTGGAAAGACGTCTTGGAATTCACGAACAATTGGAATGTTCTCTATTCCCTCAAGAGGTGAAGCATTCAATGCATTCAGAGCATATATCTAGCTCTCGGCATTCTGGATTATCTGGGCTGAGTATTTGATTGTCTGGCCAGAAGGGTGAGTGAGCTGGACTATCTTGGCGGCATAGTCGATGAAAGCGTTATGGGCCTTCAGCCAATCCATACCGAGAATGACATCTATGTTGGATGATTTGAGGGCAACAAGAGAAGCATGGAACACTAGACCTCCAATTACAATGGGGGTACTATGGCTCACCATAGTGGCACGACTCTGAGATCCGACGGCGTGAACCGCTAAACGAGTGGCCAAAGATTCCATAGCTAACCCATGCAACTGAGCAAACAGTTGGGACACAAATGAATGTGATGCTCCTGAATCAAATAGAACAGAAGCTGGCACTGAATTAACGGGAAGGGTACCCATCACGATTGTTGGGGCCTCACGAGCTTCTTCAATCTTGACATGGGTGACTGATACGTCCAATTTGTATCATGATTTCCTACTGTTATTTATTATATTTTTGATCATTATTTCACCTTATGATACAATTCTTATGCCTTTTCTCTCTTAATTTGCAAGATTTACATGAAGAGGGAGAATGCCGGCAGCTGGAATTCTGGACCTGAAATAGCCACATCAGAGATACCTAATCTACAGAGCTCCAATTGACCTGAAATTTCACGGAGATTTTTTATTGAATATATAAAAAATACTGGAGAGAAGAAATACCAGAGGGGACCCACCAGCTGCCCACAAGGCAGCAGGGCACGCCCCCTTGGGCGCGCCCTAGGGGGGTCACGCCCTACTGCCTTGTGGGTAGCAGGTGGCCCCCTTGTGTTGATTCTTGCGCCAATAATTTTTATATATTCCATAAAAATTCTCCAAAAAGTTTTGTCCAAATCCGAGAACTTTGATTTCCACACAAAAACAACACCATGGCAATTTAGCTAAAAACAGCGTCAGTCCGGGTTAGTTTCATTCAAATCATGCAAATTAGAGTCCAAAACAAGAGCAAAAGTGTTTGGAAAAGTAGATACGATGGAGACGTATCAACTCCCCCAAGCTTAACTCATTGCTTGTCCTCAAGCAATTCAGTTGACAAACTGAAAGTGATAAAGATAAACTTTTACGAACTCTTTTGTTCTTGTATCCGTATATAAGCTTAAATAGTACCCAGGTTTTCAGTAAAGATCATGAACTAACCATGCTCATAATAACACTTAAAAACTACATTTACTCATATCAATGGCATAATCAACTAGAGAGCAATAATAACATATCTCAAATGCCAACAATTTGTCAAAACAATCATGATATAATATGATAACATGGTATCTCGCTAGCCCTTTCTGAGACCACAAAACATAAATGCAGAGCACCTCCAAAGTTCAAGCAGCGACTAAACATTGTAATTCGGGGTAGAAGAGATCCAGTCATGATGCACACAACATTAACTATACTCAATGCATAAGGATGACAATAGTGCTTTCAGGATTGGCGCTTAGTGCAAGAAGGTGAGACTCAACAATAAAAGCAAAATAATCATAAAGTAAATAACATAAAAGTAAATAGATAGGCCCTTCACAGAGGGAAGCATGGATTTGCAGCGGTGCCAGAGCTCGAAGCTTAAATCAGAGATGAAAAATAATTTTGGGAGGTGTACTTTTCCTGTCAACGTCACAACCAAGAGTTTTCAATATCTTCCATGCTAAACACATTATAGGCGGTTCCCAAGAGGAAAGGTAAAGTTTACTCCCCCACCACCATACAAACACAAGCCATGGCTAGCCGAATCCTCGGGTGCCCTCCATACCAACAAGTTTCCGGGGGAGTTTGTTTGCATTATGTATTTTCGATTTTGAGCATAGGACTGGGCATCCCAAATACTAGCCTCTCTCGTGCAATGACAAGTGAATAAACACTCATCTTGAGAGTAACCCACTTAGCATGGAAGATACTGACCGCCCCCTGTCGCTCCATGAGCGGTACGGGCACACAAAACGGATGTTTATTTGAATAATTAGAGGTGGCACATGCAAATTTACTTGGAGCAGCAGAGTAATACCGCATATAGGTAGATATAGTGGACTCATCTGGCAAAACTTTGGTTTAAGGATTGTGGATGCACAAGCAGAATTCCCGCTTAGTACAAAGTAAAGGCTAGAAAATAGGTTGAGAAGTGACCAACTAGAGAGCGAAAACGGTCATGATCATGCATTGAGAATAATTAATATTGAATAGTAGCATGAGTAGGATATAGTCACCATGAACATAAATATCATGGAGGCTATGTTGGTTTTGAGTCAACTACATGCATGAACATGTGCCAAGTCAAGCCACTTGAAACATTCAGAGGAGGATACCATATTAACATACTACATCATAACCATTTTAATGCATGTTGACATCCAAGATAAATCATTATCCACTCCTAGTTACTTAAGCATTGCATGAGCAACTATAATCTCTAATTGTCATCACAAACACGTTTACTCATGATATGCTGAATCATGGATACTGAGTTAAACATATTTACAAAAACAAAAACAAAAAGAGTTCATACCAGCTTTTCCTTGCCACAGTCACTTCATCAAATCATCGTCATTATTGCCTTTCACTTGCACGACCGAATGATGTGAAAATAATAATAATGCAAGTGTGCCGTGGACTAAGCTGGGATCTGCAAACATTTTATTCAAGGGAGAAGACAAGGTAATACTGGCTCTTCGTTAGATCAACAATAAAGCATATGAGAACCACTCATCATTTTCATCGTGGTCTTCTCCCTATGACAAGTCAACGAAAAGAAAAGGAATTCAGAGAAACACACTGAAATATTTTTGGAGTTTTTAGTTTTTCTGAAGGAAGCAAATTAAGGAAGAAAAATGAAAAGCGAGAAAACTATTTACACGGGAGAACTCCCAACAAGCAAAAGAAGAAACAAGAAATATTTTTGGGTTTTCTTTTAATACTATGAACTAACAAACAAGAAAGAAAAAACGAAAAGAAGCGAGAAATATTTTTGGATTTTTGAAGTTTTTCAAACACACAAGAAGAAAGCAAGAATAAAATTAACATGGATATACAATGAAAAAGTATGAACACCGACAACTAGAATGAATGTGTGAACATGAATGTAATGTCGGTGAGAGATACGTACTCCCCCAAGCTTAGGCTTTTGGCCTAGCTTGGTGATCACCACCCGTAGTATCCATCAGGACTGGGCGGATAGTACTGGGGCGGAGGCACCTGAGGGTCCCACTGATGGGCCTCATCCTCTGCTGCCGCCAGCTCGTTCCTGTAAGCTGTGATGTCTGCCGGCATGATGGTGTATCCGTTCCTGGCATGAGAGTCAAACAAAGAGGGTGCAGGTAACGGAATAATATCGTGAGTTGTCTCGCTAAAAACCAGATTATAACGAATATATTGAGGAGGTTCAGGTTCATCAATAAAGTGGTGATCGATCATGCACTATTGGTCTAAATAAGCCTTGGGCAACAAGTGGTCATTTGGGCGAATAGCAACATTAATATGTTTCGCAAGACACGAAGCATAAATACCGCCATGGATTTTACCCTTAGTTCTGTTGGTGTGTAAGTGGCGTGCAATGATAGCTCCCAAGCTAAAAGTGTTATCGCAGTAAATAGCACGGCGCAAGATGGCGAGGTCGGGGGCATTGAGCGTACCACCTTCCTCCCTGGCGGTCAAGCATTTCCCTATGAATAAAGCAAAGTAGTGCACAGCAGGAAAATGCAAGCTAGTAACACGGGCTTTCGAAACGCCCCTAAATTCCCCCACAGTCAAAGTGCGAAGGAAGTCCTCAAACTCCTCAGGCCGAGGCTCCCTCAAATCCCCATCAGAAGGGATCAAGCATATTTCACAAAATTCATCTAGCGTTAACTCATGATGTTCAGCATATAAATCAAAACGCACCATGGGGATATCGAGCCTAGGCATAAAATAAAAATTTTGCACAAAGGAATTTGTAAGGATGTGGTGCTGGTCACACTCATCTGCGAAGAAGTTGGTCAGCCCGGCGTTCGCAACAAATTGTGCGAACTCTTGACGAAACTCGGCTTCGTTCATGAAGGTGTTGTGCGGCCACTCGCACGGTCGGACTTCCGTCCTGCGCGGGATGTTGAAGTCGTGGTCATGGGCATCCTCAAGGGCACCCTTGGAGGTTCGACGCAACGAACTCCTTCGAAGAAAGTTCATTTTTCCTAAGAGCAAATTTCTGAAAAATTTTGGACCACAAAAATATGTCAACAAAACTTCACAAGATTGATAGCAACTACTCATACAAGTGCCTAGAGGCTATATCAAGCATTCAAACTACTTAGAACTCAAGGAATTTAACATGCAAGCTCATTTTCAGTAGCACCAATAGCAGTAATTTATGCAAAATATAATCCACTAAAGCAAAACTAATTGGCGCAGTGGGAGAGTCACATACCAAGGAGCAATCCCTCAAAACAGTTTTGGAAACGGAGCTCCGAGCAAAGAGATTGAAAATCTCAGGTTTGGGAGCAAGAACACGAGAGAGAGAGAGCTACAAAGATTTTTTCTGGAGGTAGGAGATGAAGTGGGCTGAATGGATAAGTGAGTGGGTCCCTGTGGGACCCACAAGGCACTTTGGCGTTCCCTGGGGGGTGGCCGCGCCCTACTGCCTTGTGAGCAGCAGGTGCACCCCCCTGGGTTGTTCTCAGTACCAAAAATTCTTATATATTCTAGAAAAAATCATGTTAAAATTTTATTGCATTCTGAGCACTTTTATTTTTGGGCCATTTTTTATTGCACAGATAATTCAGAAAATAGGATAATCATGGCATTTTATTTTATTAAACTATAATTAACAGAGAGCAAAAGATAGGTACAGAAAGTTGTGCTTACTAAATTCGTCAACCACATGCCCTTCAGAAAGAATCCAATAATAAGGTTGATCAAGTCTTATTAACAAACTATTTCCATGTGACATGAAACCGAAGAATTTTCGTATAACACTAAGTTACCTCAACGGGGATATGCATTTCCCCAACAATAAGAAATTCATATTTCTTTTTGACAATAGGAAAAGGAAATTTGAAATCCCCAATAGTGATTGTCGAAACCTTTTCAATACAGTTGATACCATTCACTGAAGTTTGGTTCTTCGGGAAATAAACCGTATGCTCATTACCATTGACATGAAAAGTGACCTTGCTTTTGTTGCAGTCAATAACAGCCAATGTAGTATTCAAAAAGGGTCTTCCAAGCATAATTGACATATTGTCATCCTCGGGCATATCAAGTATAACAAAGTCCGTTAAAATAGTAACATTTGCAACAACAACAGGCACATCCTCGCAAATTCCAATAGGTATAGCAGTAGATTTATCAGCCATTTGCAAAGATATTTCAGTAGGGGTGAGTTTATTCAAATTAAGTCTTCTATATAAAGCGAAGTGCATGACACTAACACCGGCTCCCAAATCACATAAGGCAGTTTTAACATAACTTCTTTTAATGGAGCATGGTATAGTGGGTATTCCCGGATCTCCTAACTTTTTAGGTACTCCACCCTTAAAAGAATAATTCGCAAGCATGGTGGAAATTTCAGCTTCAGGTATCTTTCTTTTATTAGTGACAATATCTTTCATGTACTTAGCATAAGGAGACATTTTCAACATATCAATCAAGCGAGTGCGCAAAAAGACAGGTCTAAGCATTTCAACAAAACGCTCAAAGTCTTCATCATCCTTATTTTTAGATGGTTTAGTAGGAAAAGGCATAGGTTTTTGAACCCATGGTTCTCTTTCCTTTCCATGTTTTCTAGCAACAAAGTCTCTTTTATCATATCTTTTATTCTTAGGAGGTGGGTTATCAAGATCAACAGCAGGTTCTATTTCTACATCATTATCTGGTTGAGCATCAACATGAACATCATCATTTTCATTATCATTATCATTATCACTTGGTGCACGTTCATTACCAGATTGTGTCTCAGCATCAGAAATAGAAGCATCATTATGATTATCCGGAGGCTTTTCTACCTCAGGTTCACTAGAAGCATGCAAAGTCCTATCATTTTTCTTTTTCTTTTTCTTCTTAGATGGACTAGGTACATCAATATTATCTCTTTGAGAATCTTGTTCAATTCTTTTAGGATGGCCTTCAGGATACAAGGGTTCCTGAGTCATTCTACCTCCTCTAGTAACAACTCTAACATCATGATCATTCTTTTTATTATTTATCTCATCAAGCAAATCATTTTGTGACTTAGCAATTTGTTCTAACTGGGTCTGAACCATAGAAGCATGTTTACTCAAGCATTTAACATCATTAGCAGTTCTAAACATCAAATCACTGAAGCATTCAATCATGATGGCAATTCGTTTTAGTTGATTGCTAACATACAAATTAAAGTGTTCCTGTTTAATGATGTAATTATCAAATTCATATAGGCATTGACTAGCAGATTTATTATACGGAATATCACCTTCATCAAATCTAGTGAGAGAATTTACCTCCACTACCTGTGTCGGGATGTCAAGCCCATGTATTTCTTCAATAGGTGGTAAATTCTTAACATCTTCAGCTTTAATACCTTTTTCCTTCATAGATTTCTTAGCTTCTTGCATATCTTCTGGACTGAGGAATAGAATACCTCTCTTATTCAGAGTTGGCTTAGGTAGTGGTTCAGGAAGTGTCCACTCATTATCATTCTTCAATATATTATTCAATAGTTCTTCAGCCTGCCCAACAGTTCGTTCCCTGAAAACACAACCAGCACAACTATCTAGGTAGTCCCTAGAAGCATCGGTTAGTCCATTATAAAAGATATCAAGTATTTCATTCTTCTTAAGAGGATGATCAGGCAAAGCATTAAGTAATTGGAGAAGCCTCCCCCAAGCCTGAGGGAGATTCTCTTCTTCAATTTGCACAAAGTTAAATATTTCCTGTAAAGCAGCTTGTTTCTTATGAGCAGGAAACTATTTTTCAGAGAAGTAATATATCATATCCTGGGGGCTACGCACACAACCAGGAGCAAGAGTATTAAACCATTTCTTAGCATTACCCTTTAATGAGAAAGGAAACAACTTAAGAATATAGTAATATCGAATTTTTTCCTCATGAGCAAATAGGGTGGCAATATCATTCAACTTAGTAAGGTGTGCCACAACAGTTTCAGTTTCATAACCATGAAAAGGATCAGATTCAACCAAAGTAATTAACTCAGGATCGACAGAGAATTCATAATCCTTATCAGTAATGAATATGGGAGAGGTGGCAAACTTAGGATCATATCTCATTCTCTCCCTCATAGATTTTTCTTTCATTTCAACAAGCAATTTTATAACCTCATCTCTATCATTACAAGCAAGAATGGCTCTAGCCGTCTCCCTATCAAAGAGATGTTCATCAGGTGATTGAACTCTAGTAGGAGAGCTAGGCATAATAGGTGAATCATAGTTTTCAAGAGTTTCAACATTTTAGCATTCTCAATTTCTTTAGCTTTAGCAAGTTATTCATCAAGAAATTCACCAAGTGGCACAGTATTATCAAGCATAGTACTAGCATCATCATAAGTATCATTCATAACAGAAGTAGTATCATCAATAACTTGCGACATATTAGAATGAATAGCAGGTGGTGGTGTCGCAAGTCTACTCAAAACAGAAGGTGAATCAAGTGCAGAGCTAGATGGCAGTTCCTTACCTCCTCTTGTCTTAGAGGGAACGATGTTGGTCTTAGCGTCTTTCAGATTCTTCATAGTGATCCACAGATATAAATCCCAAGTGATTCAACAAATAGAGCTATGCTCCCTGGCAACGGCGCCAGAAAAAGGTCTTGATAACCCACAAGTATAGGGGATCGCAATAGTTTTCGCGGGTAGTATTTCACCCTGATTTATTGATTCGACACAAGGGGAGCCAAAGAATATTTGCAAGTATTAGCAGTTCAGTTGTTAATTCAATCACACCTGGAGATAAAATTTATGCAGAAAAGTATTTAGTAGCACAGTAATATGATAGTTTTGATAGCAGTAGCAACAGTAACACTAGTAACGGCAACAGTAACAGTAGCAGTTTTGTAGCAAGTGTAAAGCAGTAGCAACAAAGTAACTTAGCAGAAACCAATATGAGAAAGTCGTAGGCATTGGATCGGTGATGATAATTATGTTGGATGATATTCATCATATAACAGTCACAACCTAGGGCGATACACAATAGCTCCAATTCATCGATGTAATGTAGGCATGCATTCTGTATATAGTCATACGTGCTTATAATAAGAACTTGCATGACATCTTTTGTCCTACCCTCCCATGGCAGCGGGGTCCTTAAGGAAACTAAGGGATATTAAGGCCTCCTTTTAATAGAGAACCGGATCAAAGCATTAGCACTTAGTGAATACATGAACTCCTCAAACTACGGCAA
Organism: Elymus sibiricus; assembly: GCA_039707655.1. NCBI lineage: Eukaryota > Viridiplantae > Streptophyta > Magnoliopsida > Poales > Poaceae > Elymus > Elymus sibiricus. The sequence continues at coordinate 338,424,591 of CM077666.1, forward strand.
TCACCGGAAAGAATCCCAATTATTGTCACCTTGGGGTATGTGGATCATGACATGTAATAGGTGCATATAACTTGCAAGATAGGATCAAGACAACAAATATATTCATGAAAACATGAAGGGTTCAGATCTGAAATCATGGCACTTGGGCCCTAGTGACAAGCATTAAGCATAGCAAAGTCATAGCAACATCAATCTCAGAACATAGTGGATACTAGGGATCAAAGCCCTAACAAATTTACTCGATTACATGATAAATCTCATCCAACACATCACCGTGCAGCAAGCCCACGAAGGAATTACTCACGCCCGGTGGTGAGCATCATGAAATTGGTGATGGAGGATGGTTGATGATGACGACAGCATCGAATCCCCCTCTCCGGAGCCTCGAACGGACTCTAGATCAGCCCTCCCGATGAAGAACAGGAGGTGGCGGTAGCTCGGTATCGTAAAACGCGATGAAACTTCTTCTCTTATTTTTTTCTCAGGGAAAGAGAATTCATAGCGTTGGAATTAGGTCAGACGGCCGCCTGTGGGCCCCACAAGGCACCACGGCGCTGTCAGGCCCATTTCTGGGATAATTCACAGAAGAGCCTCAAGTCATACCAGCCCCAAGATCAACTGGTAGACTTCCTTGATATAGATAACCAGTATAATAATATTACACAAGGGTTGAGCCAGAGTGCTCAACAATTATTACAAGCTTGCCAATATACTACGGTGGTGGAATAATACAGTGGTGTGGTGGTAGACAACACTGATACAATAAAATAAAGTCAAGCGTCAGTGTGAGGCTTGGCTATTTTATTGGTGTAGCGGAAACATAGCGGATGATACATGTGGTAGACTCCATGATCACAGGTTGACTGACTGGGACACCTCTAAGCGTCGGGCTCGCTAGCGCAATCTCCTTCCACAAGCTCGTCCTCCTCCAAGTCTGGCCAATGAAATAGCCAGGGACAAGCCAGTGAATACGTTGGAATGTACTCGCAAACATTATGAACAAAAGATATACCGAATGCATATGCTCATGATGGATTAAATGATATGCTCATGCTGACTGAATTTTAAAACATGGCATTATAAATATTAGCATGTGCAGAAAAATAACATATTAGTGATAAACCAAGAAAGTTAAAACAAATGCCAAACGGGTGTCTAAAAGAGTATCGGGCGAGACAGACCGCCCATGAACTCAAACGACGCCATGAGAGGTCTTGAAAAGAAATGCCAAACGGGTATCCACAAGAGAGTCAGGCGAGACAGGACCACCCGAGAACTCGAGGGACGTCACGAGAGGTCTTGAAAAGAAATGCCAATCGGGTATCCACAAGAGAGTCAGGCGAGACAGGACCGCCCGAGAACTCGAGGGACGCCACGAGAGGTCTTGAAAATAAAACTGGGTGTCCGGGGTAGTCTAGCCAGCCCATGAGACACTCAGGAAAATAAAATAAGAGAAACGGGTTAGTCCATAATAATATGCATAGTAACAATAATATTCATAACCATATTCTTCATGATAACCAAAAATATCCATGACAGCATTAGTGATGATATAATAATATCCTGCAAAATATTTGATGCTCAAATTAATTATTTCCTCCAAAGACCGACACCGGACCGACGCTTGACCCTTCCCAGCTAACGTCCTTGACCGCGGACACGGCTATTCGAATAGTTATAACTCTGCAGAGGGTGTACTCTTTACCCACGTGTATGAGATTTCTTTAGTCAGCACCGTGGCACTGACTAATTCCCACTACGGTCTTTGGGTTGAAAACACACCTGACCAGCACACACCAGATTAACTTTCCGGATGCCAGGAATCACCCAAAGCACCGTTCAAGAAAAACTCTAAGTCGGGGAGACTACAATCTCGATTAGCATGGGATCACTATTCATACGCGCGGATTACAAGGGGTGCCCCCCTCTCGGCCCAGTCGGATACACCCATGCCCCTTGACCTGATGACGGGATTTAGTCCATGGCCGTGGAAACCCTCATCATGGCCCTCTATGTGGTGTGTACACAGACAGGGGTTAGCAACTTACTAAACCGTACTTCTCTCGCGGGAAGACCCGTGGCAGCACGGTGTTTAGCTAGGTGTGACGGAACAAGACTCGATCTAGGCCGACTCAGGAGGTGTTGTTATTATTAAGTCTGGCATGTCTCACATGCCACGGTGACACCGTCGTGTCACAACGGAACCGTGCTCACCAGCACGTCCAAATCAGGAGCTGCACTCCTGGTGCTCACAGCCTTTCCCCATGTCAGATGCTTGAGTGAAGTACAAGTCATGCACAAGAATTAATATGACCATGCATGCATGCACTTGCGACAACTACACATACGGTGCAATTCCAACCGATGCAACCATGCAATGCAAATGCAATCACCATATCCCAAGTTCAAAATGCTTGCCTTGTCCAAAGTAGTCAGAAGGAGAATACTCAAAATTCCCGGCAAAGTTCCCCTCTTCTTTTTCTGAAAAATTCAAATTCAAACTCCGATTAAAAATTTGGCAATAGTACCAAAACTTGTCTCAAAATATTTTTAAATAAATACTAAAAAAACTAGAGAGAAAAATAAGAATTTCAAAAAAAGATTCAACTCAATCAGAGTTGTAGTTTAAAAGTTATTCAACTTTCAATTCCAGGGGTTTTTCTGTAAAAGTTCCGGTCCCTGTGCATTTATAAAGAAAACGCTTCGGGTAGAAATGCGCCTTCCAACTCAGAAAGCGTAAAAGCCAGAATACGTCTTCTGTTTTAACCGGAAAAGAATAAAACGCTGACGGGTGGGGTCCACCCGTCAGGTTTAAATTTGAAAGCGCTCGCGCGCGTGCACAGAGGATGGCGGCGATCGCCGGTGACGATCGCCGGGGTTCTGGAAGGTGGTGGTGATCGGGATGTGTTTGGGGTGGAGTGCCGCTTCGGTGGGTAGTGGAGGTGGTCGCCGGCGAGCACCTGAACGGCGGCGATGTCGACGGCGGCGGACGGCGGTTCGGGCGTATTAGGATCTCGCCGGAGAGAGCTCAGGAGATGAAATTGAGGCGCGGGATCGATGTACGGGTGTGATTTGAGACTACTGGCAGAGTTTGGAGAGTGGAGGTGGAGTATTTGCGTCGTGGTGATCGGGGATGGTAGCGGCGGGGCGGTGACCGGAGACGGGGAAGGAGACCCTCTCGGGGTCGAGCGAGTGTCTTGGCGGTTGATTGAGATGGGGTGGAGGTGGTACGAGTAGAGAATTGAGCTCGGGGACTCCTTTTTATAGGCGATCGGGGAAGGTCCAGCACGGGCGGATGATGCCGGAATTTATTTCGCCGGCGAGGTAGGTTAGGGGCGGTGGCGAGGTGCGGTGAATGATCGTGGAGATGAATGAATCTCTCCGGAAGCATCAACGCGGACGGAATCGGGCTCTGCGGCCTTATCCACGGCGAGGTCGCATACGGCCATGGTGGGCGCAGTTCATCTCCGGCGACTGACTGTGGGCTCCAGGGGGGTTTTGGATGGTGTGGTCGGCGTGGGGATGATGCGGAGAGGCTGCCGCGTGGAGGAGATTAGGTGAGGGGAGCCGCAGGGGGAGTGAAGATGGTGGGCGGGGTCGAGCCGTTCCGCTCGGCCGCCGCGGACGAGATCGAGGCCGCTGCACCGGCCAAACACTGTTTCGTCGGTGGAGTTACTGACCAGGGGGAGTCTCAGGCGGTTCATTGATGAGGTGAAGAGATGAGGATGAGAAGGAGGGCGATGGAGTGAGACATACGGCATCGATCGCCACTGCCACTGAACCCAGTTCAGTTAACTGAACTTCTATCAGCAATGAACAGTGCACACATGAGGTATATGGTGAAATGACAGAGGGGTCTAGGCATTTTAGGAATTTTGAGGAATTTTTGTGGTGAGGTGTTGATGCAAATAAGAGGGCTTGGCAAAGTTTCAGAATTTTTGGAGCTATTAAAAATAAGTTTGTATCAGAAATATTGTTTCTGGTCCAAATTTGAACTGAATGAAATTTGAAAAATTTGAATTGTGGACCCCAATGTTTTTGGTGAAATGGGTTTTGGGTACTGTCTAGTTGTTGGGGAAATTTTGGTGGAGGTAGAAGAATTGTAGAAAATATAGTTCCTTTGTAATTCCAAGAAACTATGAATAATATAAATTCCAACTTTGGAATTTATAAAATATGGGAAAAATATTTTTGTGGAGAGGAGAGGTGGTGGATACTATCCTAGAATGTGAGGATGTCTTGAGGAATAATTTAGGAGTGGCAGAAAAATTATAGGAAGAATCTAGAAGTGCTAGAAAGAAGTGAAATGATCACTCCTATGGAATAATATTAATTATTCCAAAAATTTCTAAATGAAAATTGGTTGTGATCCCACAAAATAATTTTCCAAATAATTAAACCTTCCAAAACAGAACCATTTGAAAACTTTGGAACCCAATAAAAATTAAAATGAATATCAGAACAGAAGAAAGAGAAGAAAAAGAATTGGGTCAAAATAATTCAAAGTATTTTCTTTTAATAAAAAGATTTAAAAATCCAGAGAGAAAATTTGGGGTGTTACAGGCGCGCCCTAGGAGGGGTTGCGCCCTACTGCCTTGTGGGCAGTAGGTGGCCCCCCTTCTGTTAATTCTTGCGCCAATATTTTTTATATATTCCATAAAAATTCTCCAAAAAGTTTCGTCCTAATCCGGGAACTTTGATTTCTGCACAAAAACAACACCATGGCAATTCTGCTGAAAACAACGTCAGTCCGGGTTAGTTTCATTCAAATCATGCAAATTAGATTCCAAAACAAGAGCAAAAGTGTTTGGAAAAGTAGATACAACGGAGACGTATCACATGCCCGGTTGCTGGGAAGAGGATTTACCTGCAGTACTTTGGAGCACACGGACCACTCCCAACAGGTCGACAGGCTACACTCCATTTTTCCTGGTTTATGGTGCAGAGGCTGTCCTTCCAACTGATATTCATCATGACTGCCCCCTAGTTACAGCATATGTGGAAGCTGATAATGAACAGGCTCGCCAAAACGCTCTTGATGCTCTGGAAGAGGAACGTGAACTTGCTGCGTCCAGATCTGCAATCTATCAACAAGACCTACGTCACTATCACAGTCGTAGAGGTCGAAGCCGTACTTTTCAGGCAGGCGACTCAGTGCTCCGTCTGATACAAGGTCAGACAGGCATGCATAAGCTTTCGCCTCCTTGGGAGAGCAGCCGACCCTGGAACATTGCACATCTCCGGCCATACTATACCTAAGTCACAGACTGTGTAGTATCTTTTGTACATACCTTCATCATGTATATACATATTATGATCAATGAAATAAAGCCGACATCTCTGTATAAGAGAGTTTGTCTTTTCGCCTCAAATTGTGTGTTGAGTCTTTATTCTTTGATCATTGGTTACTTGGGGGCTTCCAACTCATCGAGTTTAGCTTTACCATCCCTTTTAACCCGAAGAAATGCCAAAATTTACTTGGTTAAACCTGTCTGTTAGCAAGATGCTACTCCGAAAAGGTGACCCGGTGTACGCCTGATGAGTCAATCACAGAGGTGACCCTGAATTCATTAGAGTTAAAACACTAGTTGGTCACGTGAGAGCTGGCTTCCAGAGAGCTAGGACAAACCAAAAGAGGTGGAAAGCCTGCTTCACGGAAGCGCATCAAACTCGTGCCTCGAAAGCCGGTCTATATGTCGGGCCTCAAAAGCCGGCTTTTACTTTTGTGTCTTTGCATTATTTTAATCTCTTGCATGCATGCATCCTTATATTTCATAAATTTTGTACTCACGTTTTTTCTTGATGATTAAGCCGTCATCAGGACTCGCCGGGTTGTTTTACAACTAAGATTTTTATCTTATCACTCAGCACCACTGGTGTTCGAGTTCATCACCGGCATAGCCGGGTCATCGATGTTATTTTAGTAGTAAAAGATTTGTCATTCAGGGCAGTCAACCAAGTTTATACAGACAAAACAATACAAGTGCACGATGGCACTTGCATCAGCAAAAGTTTACGCCTACCGCTATTACAAGCCACATCAGGGCTATGTTCAAGTCAGTTGTTCTTTCTATCACTTTCAAATTACAAAGATATGTGAGCCGGCAATCTAATTTTCCGGGTCGAAGTGCGCCCCGGAGATTGATGGGTTGTCATGTGCCGGCTCTTCACGCTCGTCGTCATCCGCCGCCTCTTCCTGACATGCCGACTCGTCGACTACCCACTGGATTGATCGCAAAGCTTCAAATACTGAATTGGCTGTTATCACAGATGAAGGGTCGACGTTAGGTGCGAAGGTTTGCTTACGAGGATGGGTTAGCGCAGCAGGCTGTGGGTTGGGCGGCTCCAGGCATTCATTTGCTTTAGAATAGCCGGCTTGATATTTGGTGAGATCTATCTCCTCCGTCAGTGTTGTTGCAGCTACCCGGGTTTCTTTTACGCACCACAGAAAATCTTTCTTGGTGAAAGGCGTGTCGTCGGTGTTAAATTCTGGATAGCCGCCTACCAATTGAGCCGAATCTAGTTCTGGGGCATATGCCTTGGCACGCGCAAGGGCGGTAAGAGCTCCATGGTGACAAGCCGCCTTCTTCCATTCTTGGAACCATTGTGGTACAACAGTCAGCTCTTTAAGCATGTCCACAATCAGTTGGGGAGGTGACTTGGTGTTCTTTGCCACCATGATGCAGCATGAGCCGCCTATATATAGTTGTTCCAGAAAGGAGTACACGGCTTTAAGCTTTACCAGGGGCAGTTCCCCGAGGTTATGAGTCCTACGGCCTACAAGTACAGATGAGGTGTCAGAAAACCTGGCTTGACATATTAAGTCGGTACATTTCAGGAGTCTTGTGAATCTTTCGGCTTACCGAAGATGGCACTGCACATTGTGGTGATATGGCCCTTCAACGTGGCTAGTTCTTGAGTCACCGGCTCAAGTTTTGCCTCGGCCTCTTCCGCGCGTTTGGCTAGGATGGCCTTCTCATCTTCAAATGCTGCTTCGGCCTTCTTCAGGGTATCTTTCATCGTGAGCAGCGACTTGTGGAAATCTGCAGACAAGCGTTCCAGTTTTTCCCAGAGTTTTCTTTCCTTTTTCACTTCTTTTTGGAAGCCGGCAGCTTGTGATTCAACATCATTCAGCATGTCCTGCATGACAATTTACAACATTATCGGATATATATTTATAATAGTCCCGAGCCACCGTGGTGGTCGACCCGGCACTTGGGGGCTACATCTATCAAATCTCTTTTGAACATAACTAGTCCCATGAAGATGCAGGCATTCACCATGGCACTTGGGGGCTAATGTGTAGTTTTTCATCAATACATACAGAGACCCGGCTCCTCGTATGATGTTGAGCCGGCCCTCGGGGGCTACCGATTGATCATCTATATGAAGGTAAAATTGCCAAAGTCCAGGGTCATCATTTCATAATAACCCGCCCCTTGGGGGCTACATGTATATATCTGTAAGGCCAGGTGGCAGAGGTTACCTCATATTTCCGTTTGAGAGAAGACACCATTGCAATTTCAGTATCCCAGCTTTCAAACAGTCGGGTCATGACAGCTTGATGCAGCGAGTCAATGTCTTGGTCTTCAAACGAGTGGAAGTGAAGAGCTGCCTTCCCCTTATTTTTTGGTGACTCTGCCTTGCTGGAGACTTTTGTCAAGGCAGTGGAAGATTCTGGTGGAGGGTGCTGGTTCTCACCAGTCACCACCACCTCATCCTGAGCCTTCTTAATGGGCTGCTCTTCTGTCATATGTTGCTTTTCCTGATCAGCAGCGGGAGGAGAAGTGCGAGAAGGGCTCATGGTAGTGTACTGGTGTGGAGGATCATCTTGCATAACCGGCTCATCCGAAATATCCGGGTTGTCTGCTGCTGCTTCCTGAGAAGGACCTTTCTCAACAGCGGGGTCGGAAGGCTTGGCAGCAGGTTTCTTCTTAATTGTTTTGGCGCTGCATAAGGAAAAATGTTGTTATACAGTCAAGGGATAAAAGCAAGAGTACAAGTTTGAAAAAGTAAAGTGAGCTATACCCGGGGTTAATGTTAAAGGCCGGTGCTTGAGTGGCGCTAGACTCATCCGATGAAGGAGAAGTCAGATAGGCCGAGTCGTTCAGCGGAAGTGGTTCTTTGAAGCGACCGGCTTGAGGGAGAGAAGGAGTGGGGCTGTGAGGGACTTCGGTCCGAGCTCTCCGTGTGGGCGGCTCGTTTGTTAACCCGCCGCTTAGTTCTCCCTCGCAGCTTCGGGTCTTCCGTTTCGACGTGCCAGTATGCTGAGTTTTTTCAAAGAAAGCATGGATCTAAGTAAGCGTCTGGATGCGAGAATGGGACTTTGCGGACTGCAACCTGGAATTTCTTTGGGATAGGTATTGTTGAGTCGGAGTGTGAGGAGATCAGGGTTACCTCTGGCTCACCGGCTTGGATGGTTTTAGCTTGTTCCTAAGTAGAGTCGGCGTCAGCAAGCTGGTAAAAAAGACGACCAAGGGAGTCAAGTTCTACCTCATGCTCTTCGTCATCCTCTGGCTCTTTCCCATCATCATCCTTGGGAGGAGTACGAGCTTGAGGCTCAACCTTCCACCAATCATCATTTTCCTGTACAATGATGGAATGGAAGGTTTACAAGAAAAAACTAAGGCAATGAAAGCAAGGCGGAAGGAAACATGAAAGGCGGCTTACATTGGGAGCCGGGTTGCCCGTGAAAAAGGGAGCTAGCCCCATGAGCTCAATGGAATCTTTCGTCTCGCCAAGAAGCTTCTTGGCAAACTTTATGCCATCTTTTTGTTGGAGGTTGACCCGGCTGAACCGTAAGGAGTCGTCGGTCTATCCTGAGTATGTATGCATGAGCCGGGTTTGAAAGCTGAGAGGCTGGATCCGCCAGCTCACCCAGGTCCGGGTCAAGTCGACACCGGTGAGGCCATGGGCGGTCAAAGCGTTAATTTTGGAGTACATGGGTTGCAGAGCTTCCCTTTCAGCTCTGGAGGCGAAGCCCGGAAAAGTAATGGAGGCGTCGAGCCGGTCAGCCCTATAATCCGGCAGTGGATGCTGTTGTTTTGGGGAGGTGTCCTTACAGTAGAACCAAGTCCTATACCATCCTTTAGGATGGCTGGCCGGCTTAGCTTCTAGGAAAGCTGAGTTTTTCCTTCTCTGGATGGTGACCCCGCCAAGTTCTATGCTGTGTCCGCCTTTATTTTCTGTCTGATGGTTCAGGTAGAAGAACTCCTGAAATAAGCTGATGGATGGCTCAATTTGCAGGTACACCTCGCAGAACACTTGAAACTAGCTCAGGTTATGGATGGAGTTGGGGCCCAAGTCCTGAGGCCTGATAGCGAAGAAGTGCAGTATATCCCGGAAGAATTTGGAACCCGGGGGACGAAAACCTCTGTCCAAGTGGTCACCGAAAATAACTATCTCGTTTTGAGCTGGCTGAGGATGTATCTCTTCCTCAGGGGCTCGCCACTCAATCTCCTCTTGGGTTGGAAGTAACCCGGAGTCGACCAGGGCCTGCAACCTGAGCTCTGACATGTTGGATTTCGCCAATTGACGATCTTATTGGTTTTTGTAGCCATAGATTCAGCTGCAAAGAAATGCAGGAAATAATATAAGCCGGTAACATTGAGAAGATTGCTGGGTTATCATATCAAATAGTAGACCAGTATCATGCCGGGTTATGGCTATCAAGGCAGTTCAAGCCGGCATAAGCAAGCAGACGCTAGTAATAGATTTTGACAAGTCTAGTGTGAGTGAGTCTGCAAACCGCTTTCAAACCGATTGAGGAACTTTTCAGATCTAAAAAATGGCCTTAAATAAAAGGTTAAAACCTAGGTCTGTTCTTCGCGGGGGAGGAGGAATTGCAAAGAGATTCGTTCGAAGCAATATTTCAGATCTATAAGGTGATGGTAATGCTGCGAGGTGATTCTACGACCTAACAAAACAGGAATTTGTGGGGCATATTGCATCTGCGAGCTGCCATTACGAAAACACTCAAGAACACCGACAAACTAGTGGCAATGGAGAAATGGTGCTTACAGATCTGAAAGCAGAAGCTTGGGATCTTCGGGCGTCGCGGATGCGGCCGTGCGGTGTTGGATGGATTTCGGCGACGGAGTGAGGTCGTAGATGGTGTTGTCTCCAGCAGTGGTGGCGAGCGTGAGAAGGTGCATAAGCGTCAGGGAGCAGAGGAAGATGAAGACGAGAAGAGTAGGAGCAGTAAAAGTGAAACTGGAGGGGCGCCGGCCCATTTATAGGCGCGGTGGAACCCGAAACGGCAGGTGCGAAGCCCCAGGCGGCGTAGTGAATTTTGGCTAAAGGGACTCCTCAATTTTCGCGCCTGACAAGACAATACAAACCCACTCAAAGATTCGCTATGATGTCATGCCCGAATATTGCGGGAGTGGATCGTGACGTCATGTACAGGAGAGGAAGAAAGTGTTAAGTTGAAGGACGTAAAACGACCCGGCAAAAATTATTTGACCCGGGAAATATATTCGATAAAGAATGACGACTGGAAGGGCGCAAGAAAATTCCGGCTCAGGAAACAAGGCTCAGAGATAAAACTCTTCGCAATTGGTACTTTATTTTTGTTCTACAGGATGGAGTTTAACATGGATAAATCCAAGTCAAACTGGGGGCTAATGTTGGGGATGTTTCCCAGCATGGAGACCCGCCAGGACGATGACCCGGCGAGGAAGCCATGAAGCTCAGCGGGCCATCATACTGTCGGGCATTGAAGGTCCGTATTGGGCCGGCTCGAGGGAGACCCGGTGTGGAGGCTGGCTTAACGTATGGGCTGGCTTACGGAGGAAAGGTCAGACAGGATAATAACCTTGGAGAACAAGATAACTAGAGTAAGAGTTGGATACAGGTTAATGTTACGACCCGGACTCTCATGTAAACCTAGGGCTCGACCTATTATATGAAGGGGAGCACCTAGGGTAGAAAGACTAAGTTGCAATCTCTCGAAGGCTAGGTTAGCGAATCCGCATCCTTGTACTCGAGATCCAAAGCAATATAATCAAGCAAGACGTAGGCTTTTACCTCCATCGTGAGGGGCCGAACATGGGTAAACCTGTGTCTCTCGCTTCCCAATCAACCTCGTTAAGCTTCCACCTTCGTGTGATGGCCTCATCACTAAGTCCTTTCACAAGGGCATCTGCCGTGATAAAACCACGACATTCGCAGAGTCCATCGCCAGCGAAAGGTTGGCCGTCCCCGAGAAGATCTCCAACAAACATTGTGGATACATCAGCTGATAAACCTTCGACCCCTGTTCCACTGAAGAAGCTGACCAAGACTGTAGCAAAAAGAATGATACAGGTCAAAGAAGAAGTTGTATCTGCTGCCAAGAAGGCAAAGTCTGAGGTTCCTGCTACCAAAGAGGAACCGAAGAAGTATGATTTTTGCTACTTTATCAACATCGTTGACAATGTAGCTTATGATGCGAATTCCAAAGATTTGGGCAGTCTGGGTCTGCCAAAGGATCTCACCAAGATGGTGGCCAAAGAATTCGCTGAATTGAGAAAAATCACTAAGGAGCTCAACAAAGCTGTGAAGGACAAGCAGCTCCTGGAGGAAATGAGGAGAGATGCAAAGACCAAATATGAATCGAAAGGTCTTCCGAAGGAAATTGTGACTATCACGAAAGCCCTCAGTGTCATTCGCACGAGCAAAATCAAGTGGCATAACTGAATGCATATGGAGGTTGCCAGGCTTTGCGACTGGCAAGCCAAGAGAAGGATTGCTGAAGAAAGATGTCAGAAGGCAAGGGCCGGGGCTAGCAAGCCGAAAGAAAATAAAGATCACCACCTAATGACTGTCGCCACTGATGAAATTCCCCTGAACCAAAGTGCACCCCTGTAGCAAGCCCCACCACCTCCAGTTCACGAAGAAGAAGCACAACACTTTGCTGATGTTGTTGAAGTTATCATACCCGGGCGAGGGCCCATGAAGCCACACTTGAAGATTTTGAAGTCTTCTTAGATGTACACGTTGATGAAAATGCACAACTGGAGCAACAGGCTCGTGAAGAATAAGTTGATGAAGAAATTGAAGTTGAGAAGGCTATTCCATCCCCACTGAGGAACGAGCCTGTCGTGCCCTCCAAGTCCATTGTGGAGGAGGAAGAACAAATTGAGGGGGAGTAGAGCGCTCCCCGAATGGAAACACCCCCAGTCTCACCTTCTGCACTACCCACTCATATGGATGTTGACCCTGCTCCTCATTCCACTGAGTTTCAGTCGGGAGAGGAAGAAAAGAGAGGTGATGAGCCGATGGCTCAAGATGAAGTTGCACCAGTTCCAATTCCACCCAGTCCTGTGAAAAAGGCCCTTGTCTCTCCGAGTACGGAAAAGAAAGCTGAAGAAAAGGCCCTAGAGCCAAAGACAAGTGTATCTGCTGAAGGAGTTCCAGCGAGAAAGAATGATGGCTCTTCAAGTTCTTCGAAGCCATCAGTGAAAGCAAAGTCAAAGAAAGTGGGTGCGCCACTTAAACCTATTGATGAAAATGTGTCTGTGCCGGATGATGTTTGTGTGAGGCACATGGAAGAAACTCTATCGAATCCTTTGGAAACCTTCTCGATGTTCCCAGTTGAAACTGGCCCTAATGGTCCAGTATTCAATGCAAAGTTTCATCACTCAAAACTTGCTTTCTTTGGAACAAGCCCGTATGAAGGAGAAAAGACATCTTTGTCACCCAACTTTTGGACTCAGGAACAAGCTGTGTATTATGCTCATATTCTGTACTTCAAGAATCGCATCTTCAAGCACAAGATTCTCGATTTCGTAGAACTTGAGGAAATGTCTTGTTTCCATCGAATTATTGAACAACTCGATCAAGTACACCTTAAGAGATTCCTCCGTTTCAAACCATGGGTGGAACCGAGAAGTTATCTTGTTGTTTTATGCCACTCTGTACATCTCAAGAAACTTGGATGATTGCAACACCTGGGTTCTCGAATGGATGACCGAGAATAAAAATATCACCTGCACTGCTAAAATATTCACTGCGACATTGCATTTCCCCCATTTTGAATGTGATGAATCTTGTGAACATAGATTGCACTTCTGGGAGACAACCGAAGCTCAATTGCGTCTGCTGATAGATCCCAAAATAGTTGGAGACGCATGCACCGAAGTCAGTCCAAAAAATTTGTCCTATGAGAACAAAGTGATATTCCACATTCTGTGCAATTCTGTCACTCCAACCAACAGGCTCGAGTCCATTGGTGGGATTTTGGCAAATGTTCTTCAAGCTATCTCTCTTGCATCCGGTTTGATCTGCCCGTTATTTTCATTCGGAATCTGGCATATGCTGCTGATACCCATCAAGCTTTGAAGTCGTATGCACCATGGGTACAGTATGCCATTGAAAACTTGCATTCCGCCCGTCCGCGACACTCTTCGGATCGTCAAAGATATTGGCAAGGGAAAGACACCAGTTGATGTTGAAGGAACTGCTTCAGTGCAAGCACTGAAGGTTAAGAGAGCACTGTGGAAATTCCAAAGGATGAAAATCCTACACTTGATGAGATTTGCCTTCACACTCAGCAGTCCCTGGAGAGTCACATCAAACATGACAGAAAGGAGAAAGTTCACGTGATGACTGAAATAAACCTGCTTCATAATTATGCTCGCCACGCTCTCTTGATGGAGAAAGAACAGAAGAAGCGCTCGTGGACACTTTTGTGCAAGCACTACACAAGAGCTTGCTACTTGTGAGCTGCGTTGGGTTTTTCCCCGAAGAGGAAGGGTGAAGCAATATAGTAGCGGATAGTATTTCCCTCAGTGAGAACCAAGGTTATCGAACCAATAGAAGAACCAAGCAAATCCTAGTCAAGCAGTACCTGCACACGCACAAACAAATACTTTCACCCAACACGGGCAAGAGGGTTGTCAATCCCCTTGTACTCGTTATTTGCAAGGATCAAATCTGGTAGTGGTAGAAGTATAAATTGCAAAGTACATAAAAAGTAAAATAATTGCAGAAAGGAAATTTAGGTTTTTGCAATATGATAAAAGTAGACCCGGGGGCCATAGTTTTCACTAGAGGCTTCTCTGTCGAAACATAGCATACGATGGGTAAAAATTTACTATTGGGCAGTTGATAGAAAAGCGCATAGTTATGATGTTATTCATGGCAATGATCATGTATATAGGCATCACGTCTGTGACAAGTAGACCGACTCCTGCCTGCATCTACTGTTATTACTCCACTTCAAGAGCGCTTCTATGCTTGCCTCTCTACGTATTAAGTTCATAACAAACAAAGTAATGCATGAAGTATGATGACATGATGTAGACAGAATAAACTCAAGCAATATGAATAAACCCCATCGTTTTACCCTTATTGGCAACAATACAAATACATGCCTCGCTACCCTTTCTATGACTAGGTGAGGACACCGCAAGATTGAACCCAACACAACTCCCCCAGCAGACAGCTCCCGCCGGAAACATGTAGCAGAGCTTGCGGTGGAAACCTTTTGAGCTCGCGGGCTGGCAGGATGGCTCTCTTCTCCTCTCTCTCCCCCGTGCATCACTCATCTCCTTCTTCCTCCCTTCCCTCCCCCTCCGCCCCGTTGCCGCGGCTGCTGCCGGCTCTGATCCCCCTCCCTCCCCCTCTTGTCATCTGGCAATCGTCGTGGCTGCTTCCTCCTCGTCTGCTGGTGCGGCGCCCGCCTCGTCAAAGCCATCCAACCACTTCTGGGCATTGGCGTGTGTCTCGTCTGAATCTGACTCAGACTTGCCAGTCATTCCGCGTGCTCCGGCCATTTCAGGCCGGTCCGGGGCCTCTCATCGCCGCCGCTTTGCTCCGGGTGGCCGGGGTGGGGCCTGGAGGGCTCCAGTGTCGGCTGGGGGGCTGGATCTGGAATGGGATGTGGTTGTGTCTCATTGATCTCGTCGCGCTGGTAAGTTTGCTCGCCGTTCTTTTGGCGCTGGTATTCTTGGCTCTGGTGAACTCTCTGCTCCTCCTCCTTCCCCTCCGTCTGGGTCGGCTTCGCCGGCTGTCTCCTCGCCGGCGCCGGATTTGGTGATCCTTCGTGCGAGGCCAGCGGCGGCGGCGGTCGTCGGTTCCACCTCGTCCCCAACCCTAGATCTGGTTGCTGTGGGGGCTGGGTGTGCTCCTGGGCCTTCTGTTCTGTTTGTGGGCCGGCCCATGGGGCACGGGTGGTTGGGCCTGTCTCTGGCCCCGACTTATCTCTCGTTTCCTTCCCCCCCCCCTCTCGTGGGCCCGGGTGGTCTGGTCTGCTCTCTCCCCCCCCCCCCCTTCTGGGCCTGGCCCATCTCGTCCGCGGCCTCGTGGCCTATTCTGGGTGCTTAAAAGGAACTCGGACCCCTGGCTAGGGTTTCCTGCCTCTTCTCGTGACCTGCTCAGATCTAGGGTTCCTCCTCGCTCTGTCTTCCTCACTCCTTCCCCTCCTCCGCTGTCCCATTCGTTTGTTGCTGTCGTGGCCATGAACCGTCCACGCGGCTCTTCTAGCGACCGCAACTCCAATGGCAAGAGGCCGTTGGGGTCCCCGGAGGCTAGTGAGGTAGATCCGGTAGCTCACGAGGCCTCGCTTTGGGCCAAGCTTCAAGACGCGCAGGCGGCGTGCGGGCGCGATGTGCGGGGTGCGGCATGCGCGTCGGATGGCTGGGGCGCGTCGTCGGGCAATGCGGCGGATCCATGGGAGGCGGCGGCTTCAGGTGTATCTGGCCGGGCTTGTTCGCCTCCGCCTCCTGCTTCGTTCAGATCGGCGGCTGGTGGTCCCGGTGCGGGTGTGGGTGGTTGCCGTCCCCCGCAACGCTTCCCCAACAAATCCTGCAAGTTTGGGCCAGCGGTCCCCGGTGATGGTATTATTCCTCTCCCTCCCCCTAGCGCTCCTCCTTCTTCTGCTACGCCTGTGTCCGCTCCCGCCGCCTCCCCCTCGAGCTCCTTGTCCTGCTTTGCCTGTCATAGACCTGGTCATTTCCAATCCCATTGCAAGTTCCTGCTGTTTTGTCTGATCTGTCATCAGGATGGCCATCTCACGGTCGATTGTGTCAACCGCTACCCGCCTCCACCACCACCAGTAGTGAAACATCTTGGGCTGGGTCTTCCTGGTTGTGAATTTTTTGCCTTATCTGGTGACCTTGATCTTGTCTCTCCTGTCCCCATTATCCAACATGCCGCCGTGATCTCAGTGCTGTCCAAGGAATTTTTGTTGCAGGTGCTCTTTGACGAACTTAAGGCCTAGGGTCCGGAGGGCTGGGACTGGCAGATCCAGCAGCTGTCCCCGGTCTCATTTGGGGTCATTTTCCCTTCTAAAGATAGCCTAAGGATGATCGCTTCATGCACCAGCTTCACTCTCCCCCGTAATCAACTTGTGATCTCTATTAGGGAGGCCGAGGAGGGTGGTAATATGTTGGTGCAATACTTGCCCTCTTGTGTTTTGGAGATTGTTGACAGAAACAGGCATGGGCTGATTTGTTTGCTAGTGCACACAGAAAGAAATAGTCCATGCAGTGCCGAAGAGAATGCTGTCTCAGGTGTACAGTTCGAGGAACTTCACCGAAGATTATCTACGTCGAAGAAGAATGAGCAACCGAGAAGAATGAAGTGAAGGAGTTGACCCCTCGAATGTTTATTGCTGACGCAAAGCAATTGGTTCGGTGACCGCGTCCGAAGAAATTGACTGCAGCGATGGAAGACGAAGACGAAGTGAAGACGTAGCATTCTTTTTGTCGTTCTTCTTTCATTCATTTGAGTCATAGGACCTCCGTACTATTAAGAGGGGTATAGGTTCTCGAAGCTTAGATCCGCTGTGATGCTTAGCCCAAACCTATGCGAGACCGAGAGAAATCTCTTTATGCTTCGAATGATTACCTGCCAGCAGAAGACATTGTTCTTCGTTGCTGTAGGAGATATCTTTCGAACTGAGCAGTTAGCATTACTTGCTCCGCACGTAATGTTACCATTGTGCTCAAATTCCGACCGTTGGACTCGTGTCGTTCGGCCATTGGCTGCTCCACATGTCCAATTTGGTCATTTCCCATCCGGGAAGGCTGCGGCTATAAATAGCCACCCCGCTCCAACGTTGCCCGTTGGCTGCTCCGCTTAAGATTTCTGAGAAGATTGATTGAGCATCCCCTCTCCGAGTGATTTGAGTTTAAAATCCACCGAGAGAAAAATCAAGAGCCGAAACTTAGACAGTGGTTGAGCATCACAGTAGTTCTGAGTTAGAGTTCTTGTACCTATTACTCTTGAGAGCTGCCCACTCTCTAGACGGATAGGTGTCGGCTCGAGTGTCGAAGAGTATTGTCTTCACCGAGCGAGATCTTCAGCAACCAAGAGTCTTGTGGTTCGCGAAGAGAGCTGAAGAGAGTTTATCTTCAGTGAAGGTTTGGAGATCGCCGACAAGTATCTACCACGAGTGAATTCAACGGGAGTCTGATCAGCTCCGAAGTTGAAGGAGAACAGGGCGAGGAGAGTTTATCCTCTGTGTTAAATCACAACCCCTCCAACCAGACGTAGTCCTTTGGCAGAAGGGCGAACTGGTCTACCAAATTCTTCTGTCGCCATCGAGCACCACTGGTTCGCTTTACATTACTGTATTTCCTTCAGCAGTTTACATTCGTGCTCAGTGCCGATAGTTGTACCTGATCAAACACGGTTCATCAACTATCTGTCGCGTTATTATCCTTCTTCACTTCGCATCAAGTTAACTTGTTTATCATCACAATACCGTATGTCTGCGTGATCTTATCTCATGCCATATTCATTCACCATGTCATCATTTCCAGTGCATTTCTATCGCAGTCATACTTAGTTTTCTCTCGTAACTGAGCTCCAGATTACTAGTTGCATTTCTATCGATCAAGTTGAACTTGTGATATTCATCGCTCGATAAAATTGCTGCATTCTTTATCGATAGATTTGGTCCTCTACAGTGAGCTGAATTGAGTGCGTTGCTACCGAACATT
The DNA here is from genome assembly GCA_039707655.1 of Elymus sibiricus. NCBI lineage: Eukaryota > Viridiplantae > Streptophyta > Magnoliopsida > Poales > Poaceae > Elymus > Elymus sibiricus. The sequence goes on from CM077666.1 coordinate 338,442,521, forward strand.
ATTTCCGCTGCCGTGATTGGGATCGGTTCAAAACATTCGAAAGAAATTTTGAATCTCCCATTCACCCCCCCTCTGGTCGATAAACTCTCGGTCCTAACAATTGGTATTAGAGCAGGTACTCCCTGTCTCTGTTTATTAAAGGTCTAACAACCTTGGAGTTTTGAGTATGTCGTATGCAGGTAGATCCTCGCACTCTGAAAGGTTTCCTATCTTCGATGGAAATGTTTATATCTACTGGAGAGATCGAATGAAAATCAGACTTCAAGCTATCAACATTGAACTTTGGCAAATTGTGGAAGGTGGATACACTGTTAGGCATCCTGATGCTCCTTCTTCGAATGACGAAATTATGATACAGTTGGATGCTCAAGCAAAAGATATTATCAGCAACAGCATCTCGAGAGATATCTTTATTCGGTTCCGAAAACTTGACACTGCTAAGCAACTCTGGGATGCCATCAAAGATGTTCATGAAGAATTTATCGCCAGAATAGATCAACACACAGATATGCTTCGTGCCATGTTCGCTGGGTTCAGAAGTCTTCGTAAGGAAAGTGCTATGGAACTCACTGATCGGTTGACAAATATCGTTGAAAGGCTTCGCCAACGTGGAGTAACAGATATCACCGATAGAGATGTGGTCAACAAGCTACTAAGTGCTCTTGATGCAACCTATGATCCAATCATGACTGAAATCAAGCAAAGACCAGACTATGAAGAACTTCACTATGTCGAGATCATGACACTGTTGTCCATTCACGAAGAAAAGATGGAACTTGAGAACGGGATTCAAGATTGTTCTTCGGAAAGCGAAGGGGAAATTCTATCTCACTATGGCAGTCCTCAAGAAGAAGATATCGAGAATCAACGCTCTATCACAAGAGAAATGGAAATGCTCACTGAAAGACTAAGCTATCTCAGAAGACAGAATCTATGTCTCACAAATGATGATGAAGTTGACACGCCTGGATCGTCTAGGAAATTGCCTCCGAAAGAAATGAAATGCTTCAAGTGCAAACAACCTGGTCACTTCATAGCAGACTGTCCTTGTTGGGAACAAGATGAAAAACACAGCAACAGATGGACTAATCGTCACTGCTCTGGATTCATTCAAGTGGATCGTCACACTAAGCTCTCGAAGAAAAATGAAGCTACCGCATCATCTTCTTCGTCGAGACCAGTCACTGACGTGCAAACAAGAGCGACCATTGAATCCAATCTGAAGAAAATATCGCAGCTGACTAGAGTGTGTGCAGAAATGAATATGGAATCTGAAGATGAATCATCCGACTCCGAATCAGAAGAAGAAGAGTTTTACAGAAACCTAGGAAGAGGCAATGCATTCGTCGCATATGAACCATCCGCGAAGTCTCTCGAATCAGATATGGATGACAATACTTCAAGTGATGATGAAACTGTTGCATTCTATCTCATGGCAAAAACCTCAAAGGATCAGGTATCAGCAAAGCACCAAAAATCTAAGACTGCATATTCCTCTGAATACATTGCCTATGCTAAACTTGTTAAAATTGCAAAATCTCAACAAGATGAGCTAGAACGACTTGAGATGAATCTCAGGAAAACCGAAGGATTACTGGTCGAAAAGATGGAGAAGAATCAAAACTTGACTGAAAAGCATGATGCTTTCTCCTCAACGTTTGATGATCTTTCCGAACGATATGATTCTCTTATAGTTGACTACGAGAATTTATCAGATGAACTCCTTGATATGAATCAAGAACTCGGGTCACTGAAAGAGTCTTATAACGTGCTGGCGAAAGAAAAATCTTCTCTCTTCGCCGAGCAATCTAACAACCTTCCTGATGATTTTGTGCCTCCTTGCTTAAAATGCCTAGAACGTAGCAATGCTGAGTCAAATGCTGAAACATCTAATGCTGCCATCAAGAATATTGCAACTGCTTCGAATGAAATCTCTAACCCCTCCTCCGAGGAACTTGTTGCTATTTCTGATGAAAATTGCACGCTAAAGAACTTGCTTGAGACTGGTATGCTAAAGAGCCTCAAAGGGCATCAAACACTTTGTGATGTGCTCAAGAAGTCAATACTGCACAAAAATCCCCGAAAGGAAGGATTGGGTTTCAAAAGGAAACTCAACGTTGATGGAACCTACTGGACTCCCGAGCAATATCCTCGAACAATTTGGGTTCTTGGTAAGAGCAAAACTCTCGAACCTGCGCTCCTGTCTGGATATGACACTCCCATTCCTGCTGTTTCTGACGAGTCTGATGATTCAAATTACAAATTATTCAAACAATAGAATGGTAAGGTCTTTGCTCGGTATGTTGGAACTAACTGCAGGTCTGGATCACCCAAGAAGCAAATCTGGGTGAAGAAATGTATCATTGAAAATCTATCTGTCACTGCTAACCTGAACCTGCAGGGCAATTCTCCTCGAGGAAATGAAAATCCATCGCAGTATGGGACTGCAACTTCCTCGAATGCATGTCAGCTAAACCTTCGACAAAAGGAGTATATGCGCATCTCTTCGAATCATTATGCTCATGTCTCTGGAAACAATTTCAATGCTTACTCATATGATTACTCTTGAGATACACAGGTGATCTACGGAAATCAACGAAGGAATGTCCCTGATCAGTTAAGACAAATGAGATATGCGCCGCCCACACAAGTGTGGGTTGCGAGAAAGAACTATCCCATCTTGCAGGAACTCGCTCTCAGGGATTTTGATAGTATATCCTTTGCCCTGAGATCTATATTGTTGGTGCTAGTTCTTTGTGTTTATTTGATCTTTGATTGTTGCTTGTTTTTGAGTCGCCGTGTTTGTGTTTCGTCCGATGAACAACTCACTCATAGCTTCTCTCGTTTGGTGTTTCTTCTCGTTTGCCTGAGTGATTTGTTTCGGACCCTTTTATCCCTCCATTCTCTCTCATCTAAATCTATGCTATCCGTCATGAGCATGCAATTTGATCTGAAGTAAATCTCTCTCCGACGTCCTTGGTCGCGAAAGAAATTATCTTCGAACATTTACTCATTTTTGGCGTTGTGCCCTTCATACCTTTCGTCCTCCCTCTCTCTTCCCGAGATTTTCACAGGAAACGGTTGCCACGTGCCCATGATCTTTTTGATCGTGATCGTGTCCGTTGAATGCGGAACGTCCCGCATCTGTAGGCCGTAGATTTCGGAGGGGTGGTTCAGCCCTCCAGCTATAAATACCTCTCGCCGCGTCTTCTTCTTCATTCGCGCAAACACTCGTCTCACCCTCATCCGAGCCCGAGCTCGAAGCAACTCCGGCGAGAATCTCCGCCGAGCAACTCCGGTGAAGCCTCGTCGCAGCTGATCACGCCGGTGCGGTAATCCTCCTTCCCGCATTGCCGTGGTTGATCTAAGTTGCCAAGTTAGAGCGCCTAGATCTGGAACTGCTCGTCTCCATCTCTCTGTTCTTGGGCAGTTCTTACCGTCTTAATTTATCTCGATTTATTTCACTGCAGTAGATCTTTAGGAATCACTAGGATTTGACTAGTGCGGTTTGTAGTTGTTCCTCGCACTCCGTCTCCTCATCTTGGGTTCATATGTGTTGTCTGAAATATTAGATGGTTTTCAATCTACCCTGTATCATCTGAGGCTAGCTTGTAAAATCTATCAAGGATATCTAATTGGATTTCCATGGGTTCCCTAATCCTCCTAAAAATCTTTTTCATTCGAAAATAGTTCTGTGCATGCTTATGACCCTACCTTGTTTTTCCCTCGCATCTATTCTATTTCACAGGTCGGTCATGTCACAGAGTTCGGAAGAACACTCAGATTCTGAAGGATATTTGCCTCAGTTTCCACCAAGATCAGAACGAATGAGAATGACCGGAGGAGGAAAATCCTCGAAGCCACCCAAGGCCCCGAAGAAGAGTCAAGAATCTGTGTCCGAAGGAGATTCTGAAGAAATTCCCTCTGCTCACAGTCAACCCGAGGATGAATTGGTCACTGACGCTCTAACCATCTTCTCTGATGCAAATCCCAAAAAGGGCGGCCGTGGCAGAGAAAAGAACACTACTGCTGAGATGTCAGATCCCGAAAGCTACAGAACTCCACCTGAAGGAGAATCAACAACAGATTGCAACAACAGGTTGCAGAGAATTCGCCGCCACTGGGCTGGCAAATGGTTCCGTTATCAAAATGTTCGCGAAAAGTACCAGATCCTATTTGCCTTCACGCCACCATGGAATGACTGCATTGCAGAAAATTGCATAGGCCCAGATGATGAAAAAGTCAGGCCACCTCAGCCAGCAAATGCTCATCTTGACTCCCTCAAAACTATCGCTGATTTCCTAGAGGAAGTGGCTAAAAGGGCGAAAGCCAAGGCCAAACGTGAAGCCAGAGAAGCTAAGAAGAATCAAGTCGAAGCTAGAAACGTCGCGCTAACCCAGCAAGACGTGCAGAAAAAGAAGTAACGTGCATCAGCTTCGAAGGGAAGCAAGTCTGAGAAATCGGTTTCCCCTCGTGCACCACGAAAGAAAACCCTTGTCAAAAGAACCAAGAAGGCTGTTCCCGACTCGTCTGATGATTTATCCGATGAAGGAACCCCAGATGAAATTCCATTGTATGATCATCCCGCCATACTCAACAAGCCACACTTGAGTCCTTCGCCAGTGAAAACATTGTCATCACCGAGGAAGTCTCCCAGGCATGCACCTATGCCATCCACTGATAAACCTTCGGGTTTTGCGGCCCCGAGAACTTTGTCAGGTGCCGCTACGAAGAGAAAGCTGCAGTCAGAAGAGAAAACAGATGTGGCTGCCAAAAAGGCCAAGCTCAATGTTCCTGCTTCCACAGAGGAACAAAAATATGACCTCAATTTCATGATTGATGTAATTGAAAGCGCTGCTTATGATACTAATGCTAATGATGTGTGCGATCTCGGTTTGCCCGATGATGTTACCAAATTGGTGACAAAGCATTTTATTGAGCTGAAGAAAATCTCCAAGAAACTCAACAAAGTTGTCAAAGCAAAACAAGCTGTCGAGCAAATGAGAAATGAGGCCAAATCTGAGTCCGAAAGGAAAAATAGAAACAAAGAAATTGTTGAACTCACCAAGGCTCTGAGCGTCTTGCGCAATGAGAAAATTGAGTGGCACTCTCGCTTGCACATGGAAGTATCTCAACTGTGTGATAGGAGAAACGAGGAGATTGCTCACCAGGCAGATCTCGCTCGGAGAAGAGCTCAAGAGGAAAAGCGTCAGAAGGCCAGGGCGAGATCAAGCAAACCGAAAGTTAACAAAGAACGCCGCCTTCAGAATGTCTCTGCTGATCCTACCCCAATACCCTTGCAGCAAGTTCCACCTTCTCCTCCTCGCGAAGATGAACCCATGCAGCAGGCTGGTACTGAAGAGGTTCTCATTCCTGATCCAGTTGCCCAAGTGCAACATGAAGAAGTTGATATATTCCTGGTAAGGACTGATGAGGAAAATGCACCTCCCAAGCAGCAATCCCTAGCTGATGAAGTTGATGAAGAGATTGAGGTTGAAAAGCCAGATTCATCACCTCCGAAAACATTGCAAGCTCAGCCCTCCAAATCAAATGAGGAAAATAAAAAGAATGAGGGGGAGCTCAATGCTTCCCGAGAGAAAACACCCCCGGTCTCATCATCTGGTGCCCCTACCCAGATGGATGTTGATCCTGCTCCTCGTACCACTGCACCATAGTTGGTACAGGAAGAAAAGAAATCAGATGAGCCGATGGCTCGAGAAGAAACTACCCCACCTGCCGTGCCTCATGCTATCGAGAAAGAAGTTGTCTCACCTCCCACCGAAGAAACTGCAAGAAAAGAAAAGGCCCTTGTGCCTGAAAGTCAGAAAGATGCCGAAGGAGTTCCGGCGAGCAAGAACACCAGTTAGTCAAGTGCTTCAAAGCTGTCCGCACGACAGAAATTAAGGAAGTCTCATGCTCCTCTCAAGCCTATCGATGAAGGTGTGCCTGCACCTGATGATGTCCGAACCAAATCCATGGCCGATGAGGAACCGCTGCGAAATCCACTGGAAATCTTTCCTCTGTTTCCCGTCGAAGATGGCCCGAACGGTCCAGCGTTTAATGAGCAGTTTCATCGCTCGAAACTTGCATTCTTTGGGACCAGTCCGTTTGAAGGAGAAAGGACTTCGTTGTCACCGAGGTTCTGGACAAAGGAACAGGCTGTGTATTATGCTCGTATTCTGTATGGCAAGAATCGTATATTCAAGCACAAGATTCTGGATTTTGCCGAGCTAGAAAGCATACCCTGCTTCCATCACACCATCGAGCAAATTGAGCAGGTCTATCTGAAGAGTTTTCTTCGATTCAACCATGGCTGGAACCATGAAGTTGTCCTTCAGTTCTATGCCACTCTTTATATCTCAGGGGACCTCAACGACAGCAGCACATGGATCCTCGAATGGATGACTGGGGAAGAAAGAATCAAATGCTCGGCTGACCAGTTTTTGGCCCTGTTAAATTTACCTCATTTCGAATTTGATGCCTCACGAGAACACAGACTGCATTTCTGGGATGTATCCGAAGCTCAACTGCATATGCTGATGGACCCTAAGCTTGTTGGTGACGAGTGCACTGAAGCAAATCCAAAGCATCTGGCTTATGAGAACAAAGTGTTGTTCTATATCCTCTGCAATTCTCTCACGCCAACAAACCGGCCTGAAAACATTCAAGGAATTGTGGCTAATACTCTTCATGCTATAGCTCATGGTATTCGGTTTGACATTCCTGATCTTCTTATTCGCAACCTGGCCTATGCAGTTGATAGCCCTCAAGTATTGAAGCCATTCGCACCATGGGTCATGTTAGCCATTGAGCAGCTTATCGAGAAAAAGTTTTTCTGCCCATATGTCCTGAAAGTTTTCATGCCACCAGTCCGAGACACTCTCCGAATTGTAAAGGATATTGGGAAAGGAAAGACACCAATTGATGCAACTGCTTCTGCCTCTGCGAAAGCTCCGAAGGTGAAGAAGGTCACAATTGAAATCCCTCGTGAAGAAAATCCATCTCTGTATGAGATCTGTCTCCGTACTCAGCAAGCTTTGGAAAGTCACATCAAGCTTGATCGTAAAGAAAAAGTAGAAATGATGACTGAAATAAATCTGCTTCATAATTATGCTCGTCAAGCCCTGCTGTATGCAAAGGAACAGAAAAAGCGCTCATGGACCCTTCTCCGCAAGCATTACTCTCGTAAACAACTGTCTGCAAAGGGAATCAAGTAAGATTATGATCATCTGGAGTTGTTTGAAGTCCCTCGCATCCGAAGGCAAACTCCTGTGCTTCCTCAGCGCTCTACCTCAACCGACCTGCTGTTTGTCGAACCTGATGATGCACTCGAAGACACAACAGGCACATTCATATACAAACCGGATGAACCTCGCACTGCTACTCCCGATGCTGATCCCGAAGCCCGTGCTGCATCTCCAACTCCTACCTCGGCCTCGACCATCGCTCGTTCTGCTTCGCCGAACAGTTCGAGTTCTGGGGATTCTTCGGACAAGTAGTTCCTCGCATGCATTCTCTTTCCTTTTTGACACTTGTTGACAAAAAGGGGGAGAGGAACATCGAGAAGATAGAAAAGTGGGTCATTTGCAGGGTGTTTCTATTCGCCATTTGCTTTTCGTTCGAACAATTTGCTTTTGGTCGTTGAACCTTTGGTCGTGAAACTTAATCTCACCGTCTGTGGTGATGGCACATTGCGTCGTCATGTACCGTTAATAACCCCTGCAATGCTATAGTTGCTATTGTTTCGTTATTTGTTTGCAGGTGCAATCGAATGCTTACTTCCTTGCAATGATTATCCTCAAGGAGAATTGGAAATTATGTCTCTCGAAGAGTGACATCTCATTACTTAAAACTTCATATATCTTACTCCTATGCTTATCTTTCGATATCTAACGATGCAGGAGAAGAAAAATCGCTTCAAGTAAAGTCATTCATGGATTCTAAAGAGAATTCTCTCTATCTATCTGACAAGCTGTTTTCCCTCGCACATATCTATGATATCATTTTTGTTGCAGGAAAACTTCGTCTGAAATATATCCACTCTGAGCAATATACTTGAGTCTCCCTTGCTCTGATTGCTTTTGCCCTGATTGTTCCTCGAACATCTAACTTGCAGGGAAATTTATATCTTGTGTGGAATTTAAACTATGATCTGAGAAAATCTTCATGGCGTATCCTTTGCCACAACGCTTTTCAAACTATCATTGCTATCTAACTAACCTTTGTCAAATGTTGTGTGTGGCAGGAAATACCTCAGACACCACCGAGTGCATTGGATAAAGCTACGAATGAGATCATCTGCCAATGTCACTCATACGAAGATTCACCTCGCCTCCTTATTATCTCCTAATGATCAGTCAAATCAGAACGATGCATATCTTCAGGGGGAGCGTGTCTTATCTTCGTATTTATCTCTCGTCTTTCAATTTCCTTCGCATTCCATTTCATTCCTTTATCTATCTTTCGATGTGTTCTGTTTTGTCAACAATCGTCCAAAAAGGGGGAGATTGTTGGTGCAATACTTGCCCTCTTGTGTTTTGGAGATTGTTGACAGAAACAGGCATGGACTGATTTGTTTGCTAGTGCACACAGGAAGAAATAGTCCATGCAGTGCCGAAGAGAATGTTGTCTCAGGTGTACAGTTTGAGGAACTTCACCGAAGATTATCTACGTCGAAGAAGAATGAGCAACCGAGAAGAATGAAGTGAAGGAGTTGACCCCTCGAATGTTTATTGCTGACGCAAAGCAATTGGTTCGGTGATCGCGTCCGAAGAAATTGACTGCAGCGATGGAAGACGAAGACGAAGTGAAGACGTAGCATTCTTTTCATCGTTCTTCTTTCATTCATTTGAGTCATAGGACCTCCGTACTATTAAGAGGGGTATAGGTTCTCGAAGCTTAGATCCGCTGTGATGCTTAGCCCAAACCTATGCGAGACCGAGAGAAATCTCTTTATGCTTCGAATGACTACCTGCCAGCAGAAGACGTTGTTCTTCGTTGCTGTAGGAGATATCTTTCGAACTGAGGAGTTAGCATTACTTGCTCCACACGTAATGTTACCGTTGTGCTCAAATTCCGACCGTTGGACTCGTGTCGTTCGGCCATTGGCTGCTCCACATGTCCAATTTGGTCATTTCCCATCCGGGAAGGCTGCGGCTATAAATAGCCACCCCGCTCCAACGTTGCCCGTTGGCTGCTCCGCTTAAGATTTCTGAGAGGATTGATTGAGCATCCCCTCTCCGAGTGATTTGAGTTTAAAATCCACCGAGAGAAAAATCAAGAGCCGAAACTTAGACAGTGGTTGAGCATCACAGTAGTTCTGAGTTAGAGTTCTTGTACCTATTACTCTTGAGAGCTGCCCACTCTCTAGACGGATAGGTGTCGGCTCGAGTGTCGAAGAGTATTGTCTTCACCGAGCGAGATCTTCAGCAACCAAGAGTCTTGTGGTTCGCGAAGAGAGCTGAAGAGAGTTTATCTTCAGTGAAGGTTTGGAGATCGCCGACAAATATCTACCACGAGTGAATTCAACTGGAGTCTGATCAGCTCTGAAGTTGAAGGATAACAGGGCGAGGAGAGTTTATCCTCTGTGTTAAATCACAACCCCTCCAACCAGACGTAGTCCTTTGGCAGAAGGGCGAACTGGTCTACCAAATTCTTCTGTCGCCATCGAGCACCACTGGTTCGCTTTACATTACTGTATTTCCTTCAGCAGTTTACATTCGTGCTCAGTGCCGATAGTTGTACCTGATCAAACACGGTTCATCAACTATCTGTCGCGTTATTATCGTTCTTCACTTCGCATCAAGTTAACTTGTTTATCATCACAATACCGTATGTCTGCGTGATCTTATCTCATGCCATATTCATTCACCCTGTCATCATTTCCAGTGCATTTCTATCGCAGTCATACTTAGTCTTCTCTCGTAACTGAGCTCCAGATTACGAGTTGCATTTCTATCGATCAAGTTGAACTTGTGATATTCATCGCTCGATAAAATTGCTGCATTCTTTATCGATAGATTTGGTCCTCTACAGCGAGCTGAATTGAGTGCGTTGCTACCGAACATTATTTCCGCTGCCTTGATTGGGATCGGTTCAAAACATTCGAAAGAAATTTTGAATCTCCCATTCACCCCCCCTCTGGTCGATATACTCTCGGTCCTAACATAAGACCTTTGCAACCCTATCGGAATCTTGGGTCCTCCTTGATGATGTGCCCCATGTCATGCATAGCTCCTCGGCTCTCATGGCCTTTGCGGAGCTGGTTGGTCTGCCGGGTGTCTGTTGATTCCACGTCTCTTGCCCGCCCTGGTCTGGTCCGCATGCTTATTAAATGCATTGATCCTTCTCGCGTCCGTGGACATATTCAGATCTTTTCGGGTGCCTCTGCTTACCACATTTTTGTTTGTCTTGATGGATCTCCTCCCTTCTCTTCAGCTGCCCCACAGTCCCCTCCCCCTCCTCCATTTGCGCCGCCTAGTGAGGGTAATCAAGATGGCCCTAGTCAGAATGAATCCCAGGATTCGAGACCCCCCTTCGCTCAGCATGAGTGGGATGCTCTCAGTCCTCATCTCCAGGAGCTCTTCAAGGGGCGGGCTCCTTGTGGTGGGGGTGGTGCTAGTGCTTCGGTGGCGACCGAACTTGTGGTTGGGGTTCCGGCCTCCTCTGCGGATGAGGCGGGTTTCGTTAGCCCATTTTCGGCTGTCTGCTCCAACCGCCCTGCCAGGCCGCTCTCTCCCACCCTCCCGGGCATTGACGATGATCTGATCCCTCCGGGTGCGCTGGCTACTACCCCTGCTGCGGCTCTGCGCTTCAAATCGGTGGTTAAGAAGTTCTCGACTTGGAGCCGGGGATCTGGGGCATCCAAGTTCTCCGCCATGGGTTTCTGCCACCAGCTGGACGATGACCTGGGAAAAGTGGTGTCCCCCCGGCTACAGTGGCTACTCCTTCTTCGGGCTGCTCTATCCCCGTGCGCACCCCTATCTCCACTGCTCGCAAGAGTAAGCATTCCAGGGACATGGGGGAGTCGGTGTTGGTTCGGGTGGCGCGGCGGGTGGACGCGCGGGACCAGGCTCTGGAATGTATGGCTCGTGCTTCCCCTAAACGTGTTATTCTTTTTGATTTTGATGATGCTCATTTTCTTGAGGTTGCTACCGATTCTGGTTTCATTTTGGGTTCGTCTTCTGGCTCCCCCGCTCTTCTGCTTTCTGTGATTCGGGCTAATGAACTTGCTCAGGCTGATCTTGCCAGGGCTAGGGACCGTGCCGGCCCGGCGTCGTCCGCCTCAGTTGTGGTTGAGGGGACGGCGGCGGCGGCTCCGGCATCGAGTCCGGCCCAACCTGGGAAGTCTAGGCGCAGGAGGTTGGTGGCCCCTGTTGCTCTGTCCCATAGCAGTCTCCGTATCAAGAATCTCAGTTTCAAATGAAAGCTCTATTTTGGAATATGCGTGGTTTCGGGGCTAGGGGTGTCGAAACCTACTTAGACATTACAACAGGGCTAATAATATTGATCTTATTTGTCTTCAAGAAACTATTAAGGAATCCTTCTCTTCGTTAGAGCTTGCCTCCTTGGCTGGTGATGGTATTTTTTGTTGGAAGTGGCTTCCAGCCGTTGGCCTTTCTGGTAGTATTCTTCTTGGGGCTCGCCTTGATGTTTCAATTTTGTGTCTTTTGACTCTGGTTCTTACTTTGCCAGTATGGTGCTTTATCATAGGGTCTTGGATAAGAATTGGGAGTTTATTGGGGTCTATGGCCTAGCTGATCATTCTCTCTCTCAGGCTTTCCTTCTGGAACTGTCCTCTAAGCTGGAGTCTGTTTCTATTCCCTGGCGGTGACTTTAATCTAATCGGATTCCCTTGGGATAAGAACAACTCTAATTTTGCTTGGTCCAGAGCTAACAGTTTCAATGATTTCATTATCAATTTTGCCCTTTGGGAGCTCCGTAGATCGGGAGCGAGGTTTACTTGGTCTAATCACCAATTGGATCCGGTGCTATCGGTTCTAGATAGGGTGTTTTCTTCGCTGGATTGGGATGTTCTTTTTCCTCGTTCTTCTCTCATGGCGGAATCTGCTATCAGCAGTGACCACACGCCTCTCCTTCTTGATTCTGGGCTGGCTTCTCTGACCGCTCCCCGTCCGTTTAGATTTGATGCCTCGTGGCTTCTTATTGAGGGGTTTTTGCAGTTGGTTTCTAACAAGATTTTGTGTTTGTTTGGGGCTCCTCACCATTCCTTTGGGCATGTAGATGATTGGCATTTTCTATCCTCCAACCTCTGTCGTTTTCTGAAAGGGTGGAACTGGAATCATGTGGCAGATGCCCATAAGGAAAAGGACAAGCTTCTCTCCTCTATCCAGGGGCTGGATGCTTTGGCCGATTCTGTGGGTTTGGATTCAGAGGGTTGGGCTCGTAGATATGATCTGGAAAATGTTCTTATGGGGCTTCTTAAACAGGAGGAAGTGTATTGGCAGCAAAGGGGTCGCATTTCTTGGATTTTAAAGGGGGATTCGATCACTGCTTATTTTTTCGCTATCGCTAATGGCAGACGCAGGCGCTGTTCTATTCTTAGACTATGCATCAATGGAGAGGTTGTGGCCGATCCTGAGATTATTAACCGTCACATCTTCTCTTTCTTCTCTGATCTTCTCGCGGCCAAGCGCCCGGCGGATGTGCGTATTTCATCTAATCTCTGGGGTATGGGGGACAAGGTTTCTTTGGACGATAATCTGGCGCTTATGCTTCCCCTCTCCCCTAGTGAGATCGAACAGGTGGTCTCCTCGTCCAATTCTAATTCTGCCCCGGGCCCGGATGGTTTCTCTATTTCGTTTTTCAAAAAAAAATTGGCCTGTGCTAAAACATCTTGTCTATGCGATTATTACTGGTTTTTGTTTGGGCTCGGTGGATATTTCTAGACTGAATTATGCGGTTATTTCTCTCCTCCCCAAGGTGAAAGGTGCTGATTCCATCAAACTTTTTAGGCCTATTTCTCTTATTAACAATATTGCAAAATTCCCCTCTAAGGGATTTGCTACTCGCCTTTATCCTATTGCTCACAAGGTTATTGGCCACCAGCAATCGACCTTCATTAAGGGGCTATTTATCCTTGATGGTTTTCTTGGGCTTCACGAGGTTATCCATGACTTGCAGTCTCGGGGATGTAATGCTGTGGTTCTTAAGTTGGATTTTGAGAAGGCTTATGATTCGGTTAGCTGGGCTTTCCTTCGTGATGTTCTTTTGGCTAAAGGGTTTGATGGTGCTTATGTTCATCGCCTTATGCAATTGGTCTGTGGTGAGCATACGGCCGTTTCCATCAATGGTTTGGTTAGTCCCTATTTTAAAAATGGGCAAGGCCTTCGGCAAGGTGACCCTATCTCCCCCCTTCTTTTCAATTTTGTGGCTGATGCTTTCTCTTGTATCCTCAATCGGGCCGTGGCTGCTGGCCATATTCTTCCTGTCTGTTCCAATCTCCTACCGCCTGGTGTATCTCACTTCCAGTATGCTGATGATACTATTATCCTGGTCCAAAACTCTGACCGTTGCCTGGCTAACTTAAAATTCCTTCTACTGTGCTTTGAGGAAATGTATGGGCTTAAAATCAATTTCTCCAAAAGTGAGGTCCTTGTTTTGGGTGCCCCTCCGGAGGAGGCTAGGCGGGTGGCCGCTCTTCTTAATCTCTTTGGGCTCATTCCCTTTCAAGTACCTTGGATTACCCATCTCTCCTCTCAAGTTGCTCTCGAAAGATTTCAACTTTTCTGTTACAAAGGTGGCCAACAGGGTTATGCCTTCGAGAGGGCGATATAATTCTTCGACTGGGAGGGTTTGCTTGATCAATGCCTGCTTAACTTCAGTTCCTATGTTTCTTATGGGTTTCTATCGCCTGCCAGAGGGTATTCATGCTGATTTTGGTAAACATAGGAGTGGCTTCTACTGGAATACCGCGGACAATAAAAAGAAGTATAGATTGGTTAAATGGAAGTTCATGTGTAAGCCTAAAAGGCTGGGGGGATTGGGTATTCTCAATACTTCCATTATGAATAAATGTTTGATTCTTAAGTGGTGGTGGCGTATTCTTTCCTCGGACCCGGATGTTCTTTGGCTTCTCATTCTTCAGGCTAAGTATTTTCCTCTCTCATCCCCCCTCATGTCTATACCTGGGTCTGGCACCTCCGTGTCTCAGTTTTGGCGCCAGTTGCTTACTGTTAGGGATGATTTCAGAGGCTTGGTCAAATTTGCTGTCGGGAATGGGGAGTCGGTCCATTTTTTTTGGATTGGTGGGTTGTAGAGGGACCCCTTGCGGTGTCTTTTCCTGTTCTTTTTTCTTTTGTTTCTGTTCCTTCTGTCTCCATCGCGGAGCTGGCGGCCAGTGGTTGGGACTTCCATCTCGTTGCCTTCCTTCTTGTGCTCTTGGAGGCCCAGGATGTGGTCTCTTGGCCTCATTCTGCCTCTGGTCATTTTTATGTTAAGTCCTGCTATCGTGTTTTGTCTTCGGGCCCTGTTGTCTCTAAGTTCAAGCCCATTTGGGGTGCTTGCGTGCCACCTAAAATCAAGATTTTCATGTGGCAAGCTACGAGGGGTCGGCTGACTGCTTCGGATTAGATTAAGAAGAGGCATGGCCCGGGGTCGGAGTTTTGTTCGCTTTGTGGGAACCTAGAAGATACTCATCACATCTTGTTTCGGTGTTCCCTGGCCCAACTACTTTGGAGTTGCTTGCGGAATTGGATGGGTGTGCCTTGGGCGCCTGCCAACTTCTCTGACCTCCGTGCGCTTGTGGTACCCCTGTCTGCTCAATTCAGGAGGTTGTTTTGGTTCGGTTTCTCTGCTATGTGTTGGGCCTTGTGGACGACCAGAAATAAATTCACTATTGAACAAGTGTTCCCTAACAAGGCTGCTAACGTTGTGTTCAAATTGTCTATCCTTTTGCAGCAGTGCAAATTTCTGAATAAGGAGCATGACAAAGAGGCAGTGGAGGTGCTTATCTCTCATGTGCGTGCTTCGGCGCTTTCTATCTCTGGAGGGGATCGGGCCAGGGCGCAGTAGTTGGAGCCTCTCGTCGCCTCGCTGTCTTAGCCTGCTAGGGGCCTCTTTTGGGTCGGCCTGCGTGCCGTGCTACCGGTTGTGGCTGTCTTAAAACTTTCCGTCTTGGTGCCCTTGGTGTTACTTTCACTTCTGCCGTACGTTGTGTGATACTTTGGCTACCGAGTGGCTTTATTAATTTAAAGTCGGGCTTTGGCCTTTTCTCTTTAAAAAAACCCAACACAAAGCACCTCTCCCACTGAAGATAAATCAATCTAGTTGGCCAAACCAAATGGATAGATCGGAGAGAAATACAAAGCTATAATAATCATGCATAAGAAAGTTCAGTAAAGACTCGATTACTTTCAATGAATAATCTGATCATAAACCCACAATTCATCGGATCCCAACAAACACACCGCAAAAGAAGATTACATCGGATAGAACTCCATGGAGATAATGGAGAACTTTGTATTCAAGATCAAAGAGAGAGAAGAAGCCATCTAGGTACTAGCTATGGACCCGTTGGTCTGTGGTGAACTACTCACACATCATCGGAAGGGCAACAAGGTTGATGTAGAAGCCCTCCATGATCGATTCCCCCTCCGGCAGATCACCGGAAAAGGCCTCCAAATGGGATCATGGAAGAACAGAAGCTTGTGGTAGCGGAAAAGTTATTTCGGGTGGCTCTCTGTTGGTTTTGGGATTTTTAGGAATTTACAGAAGTGGAATTTAGGTCAAACGAAGCTGCATGGGACCCACGAGCTCAGGTGGCGCCCCCCGCCCCAGGGGTGCACCAGGTGAGCTCGTGGCTCTCCCATATGTCTTCTGGCCTCCTCCCGAACCTTCTAGGGTCCCTTCTGGTCCAGAAAAAATCATCTTAAAGTTTCATCATGTTTGGACTCTGTTTGGTATTGATTTTCTGAAAAGCCAAAAAGAGGCAACAACAGCAACTGGCACTGGGCACTAGGTTAATAGGTTAGTTCCCAAAAATGATGTAAAATTGCATATAAAGCATATAAAGTATCCAAGATTGATAATATGATAGCATGAAACAATCAAAAATTGTAGATACATTGGAGACGTATCAGAGCTCAACTTTATGACAAGGGCATTGATAAAGATTATGATTATCTTAAGTTGTTTGAAGTTCCTCGCATTCAAAGACACACACATGTGCTTCCCCAGATATCTTCTTCAGCAGACCTGCTATTCGTCGAGCCAGATGACGAAATTGATGACACTGCCTGCACCCTCGTATTTCACTCTAATGAGCCACGCATCGATGCAACTCCTGAAGCCAAAGCCGGAAGCCCTGCTGCTGCTCAAGCCTCGGCCTCCACCATCGCTTGTTCTGGTTATCCGAACAGTTCAAACTCTGAGGTTTCTTCGGACGAGTAGTTCCTCGTGTGCTCTCATTCCTTTTTGCCACTTGTTGACAAAAAGGGGGAGATGAACATCGAGAGGATAGATGTGCGGGTTATTTGCAGGGGATTTCCATTCGCCATTTGCTTTTCCTCTGATCGTTTTGGTCTTCAGTGTTTTGTCGAACTATTACTCGTTGAACTTTAATAGTGCCACATGTGGTACTAGTGAACATGTCATCATGTAACGTTAATAACCCCCCTGCAATGCTATCTGCTTTCGTATCTATGTTTGCAGGGGGGTATCGATGATTTATTTCGCCCCCTGCAATGATTATACTCGTACACCTAACTTGCAGGAGAGAGATCCCTCAAAGAAGATTTGAAAATCTTCGTTTCTCTGAAGAGAAACTGATTTATACGCTAGGATATCATTTTTCCCTGCCAAGTCATCATTTGCTATCTAACCTAGAGGAGAATATCTTCATAAATGTATCGATCGTGAGCTAAATTCTTTCGTTTCCCTTGCTCTGATATTATTCGATACTCTAACATGCAGGGAACATACGAGTCGAAGTTGGATCTGAAAACTTTGATCTGAGAAAATCTTCATGCCTTAATTCTGTGACAAATCATTTCGAAGTCTTTGTACTCTATAATAAAACTTCTTTAAAGATTCTGTGTTGTAGGAAATATCTCAGACATCACCGAGTGCATTGATCATTTTTTTGATGTATCATCTCTCAATGCCACTCAACCGAA
The DNA here is from genome assembly GCA_039707655.1 of Elymus sibiricus. Classification (NCBI taxonomy): domain Eukaryota; kingdom Viridiplantae; phylum Streptophyta; class Magnoliopsida; order Poales; family Poaceae; genus Elymus; species Elymus sibiricus. Next base: position 338,459,656 of record CM077666.1, read on the forward strand.
GATTTACATCACCCCTCCCACGTGTACACCTTCTATGCAAAGCTTCACCATGTCAAAACCTTCAGTAAGATACATATATTTAGGGGGAGCATGCTTTATCTTCGGATAATCTCTCGTTACTTAAGGCCTTTAGCACTACCTTTGGTTACCCTTCATCTATCTTTCGATGTGCTTTGTTTTGTCAACAAATGTCCAAGAAGGGGGAGATTGTTGGTGCAATATCTTGCCCCCTTGTGTTTTGGAGATTGTTCTCAGAAACAGGCATGGACAGATTTGTTTGCTAGTGCACATAGAGAGAAGTAGACCATGCAAGCCCGAGGAGAATGCTATGTTCGGTGTTGAAGTTCGAAGAACTTCACCAAAGATTATCTCATGGCAGAGAAGGAAGTGCTACATTTCAAGAAGAAATGAAAGCGAGAAGATTGCGTTGAAGGAATTGACCCCTTAAAATTATTGTTGAAGCAAAGCAATACATGTTCGGTGTGTCCGAGCAAGGATGACCGTAGTCGAGAAGATTGAAGGCGAAGTGAAGACATAGCATTCCTTTCATCGTTCTTCTTTTTCTTATTTGAGTCATAGGACCTCCGTACTATTAAGAGGGGTATACCTTAAAACCTTTTGCAATGCTGAGAAACACCTCCCTGATGCCAGCTCCGACAGACCAAAAATGGCCCATGGCGACACCAAGGACCGCACGCTGGTCGGGGAGAAGTGAGGGGCTCAATAGAGCCGCCTTCGCCGTTCGTCGGTGCTCCATGCTACTTGTGAGCTGCGTAGGGATTTCCCCCGAAGAGGAAGGGTGAAGCAATATAGTAGTGGATAAGTATTTCCCTCAGTAGAGAACAAAGATTATCGAACCAATAGGAGATTCATGCAAACAATGGTCGACAGTACCCTTGTACTCGTTAATTGCAAGGATCAATTCTGATAGTGGTAGGTTTATAAATTGCAAACGGAATTAAAACTAATTAAATTGCAGCAAGTAAAATAGGGTTTTAGTAAATATGGTGAATGGACCCGGGGGCTATAGTTTTCACTAGAGGCATCTCTCTCAAGAACAAAGCATACGGTGGGTAGACAAATTACTGTTGGGCAATTGATAGAATAGTGCATAGTTATGACGTGCATTCATGGCATGATCGGTACATACGCATTACGTCCGTGATGAGTAGACTGAAACGATTCTGCATCTACTACTATTACTCCACCCCTCGACCGTTATCCAGCATGCATCTTAAGGTATTAAGTTCATAACAAACAAAGTAATGCTTGGAGCATGATGACATAATGTAGACAGAATAAAACCAAGCAATATGATTGAACCCCATCGTTTTACCCTTAGTAGCAACAATACAAATACGTGCCTCACTACCCCTTCTGTCACGAGGTGAGGACACCGCAAGATTGAACCTACCACAAAGCACCTCTCTCACTGAAGATAAATCAATCTAGTTGGCCAAACCAAACGGATAGATCGAAGAGAAATACAAAGCTATAACAATCACACATAATAAAGTTCAGAAAAGACTCAATTCCTTTCAATGAATAATTTGATCATAAACCCACAATTCATCGGATCCCAACAAACACACCGCAAAAGAAGATTACATCAAATCGATCTCCAAAGAGAACATTGTATTGAAGATCAAAGAGAGAGAAAGCCAACTAGCTACTAACTATGGACCCGTAGGTCCTGTGGGAACTACTCACACATCATCGAAATGGCAGCAAGGTTGATGAAGAACCCCTCTGTGATCGATTCCTCCTCCAGCAGAGTACCGGCGAAGGTCTCCAGATGGGATCACGAAAGAATAGAGGCTTGCGGCAGAGGAATAATTTGTTTCGGGTCTCGATCTGGTGTTTTTGGGATTTATGGGAATCTATAGAAGTGCAATTAGGTCAAGCGGACCTACGAGGGGCACACAAGCTCAGACGGCGCACCCCCCTAGGGGCGCACCGTGTGAGCTTGTTGCTCCTTCGTGCATCTTCTTGACTCCTCCCGAAGCTCCTAGGGTCCCTTCTGGTCCAGAAATAATCACCGTAAAGTTTCATCGTGTTTGGACTCTGTTTGGTATAGTTTTTCTATGACACAATGAAATAGGCAAAAACAGAAACTGGCAATGGGCACTAGGTTAATAAGTTAATTCCCAAAAATGATATAAAATTGCATATAAAGCATATAAAATTGGTAATATAATAGCATGATGCAATAAAAAAATTATAGATATGTTGGAGACGTATCACTCCACCAGCTCAGCCTTCGAGGTCCCTAATGTTCGGACCGAAGACATCGGTGCCTCACTGTTTGTGGCAGGAGGTGGAGCAGTCTCCGGATGCCCACATGGGTCTGGAACCACGTGGGTGGAGGGCGCCAGGCTAGCACCCGCCTGTTCTTTGAGAACAAGTGGAATTTCTTCCCCCTTGTTCACAGCTTGGTCATGTACAACCGAGGTTTGAACCTCGACCATGCACAGATTTGCCCCACCCTCAACCTTGGTCATTGGGGGTGGGGGATGCAACCTGGCCTCTGGCACCTCGGCCTGCGGGCGGGAGAGGTTGACCCTCGCCCCCGAGGAAGCCGGATAAACTCTTGCGCTTGCTTGCGGCGAGATCACCGGCTGGCCAGAAGTAACCTCGCCCTCCTTGTCCACATCATCACACTGCAGCCTGAAAAGAATAAGGTGTAAACCCAGGTATGAAAGGAGCCATAAAGTGTGAGTTTATTAAAAACTTACTTGGAGGGACGATGATGGACATGGCGGGGACGACCCTTAGGCCAAGACTCCGAGGATGCATCCGAGCTGAGAGCCTAGATACTCGGAGCCAAGGAATGGCCCACCATCAGGAAGTCGGGCGTCGTCTTGTGATTGGCCCCCTTAGAAGGAGATGACTCGATGTCATCCTAAAGGACCACCCAAGCCCTCTTCCTACCATGGGGCAGTGGTGCCTTGCTAGACTCCTGCTGCGCTCCCACGCTGGAGCCGGACCCCGAACTCTGTTGGCTCCCAATAGGGAGCTCGGGGATGCTATCTCGGATGACCAGATTCTTTGAGGATCTGGTCTCCCTCATCCCCTTAGTCTTCTTCAGCTTGACCGGAGCCTCGTACGGGTCCACGGTCAACAGCTTCTCCAGCTCGGCGCTCACAGGCTCCCCGTATTGAGGGGTCGGCGATCCAACTGACATAGCAAAGGTACGCTAGTCCTATGATACAACAACTCAGATTCAATCACTTGTCCGAGGTTGGTAAAACTGACGTTTGGATCCGATGAAGGAAAAGATAAAAAAACAGACCTCAGGAGCTCAGCGTGCTCAACAGTAGCCAACGTCATCTCCTTCAGTCCTAATGGTTTGATCCTTTGCCTTGAAGAGGAGTGTCTGCATCCCGCCGATGTCCATACCTCTGTTAAAACCTCAAATGACTGAGGCCACGCAGCCTGGTGCAAACCTCCATAAAAGTGATGCTCAGTCTTGGAGGGGCTAAACCTTGCGATGGAGCATGACGTGGATTACATCCACAAGAGTGACTCCCCCATCAGCACAAAACACCACCCGATCTTGGAGGGCTTCGACTTCTTCCATGTTCTCCTAGTCGAGGTTCTTGGTCGTCCAGGAGTGGAGCCGATCAAGTGGGGCAGCCGAGAAGGCAGGGACTCCTTCCCTATCCCCAGATGGCACATCACCCATATAGAACCACCCTTCAAGCCACAGTTTGACTGTCTCGATGAACAGGCCGAACAGCCACTTCACGTCGTGGATCTTGCTGACCATGGCTCCCCCGCACTCCATGATCTCGCCTCCGTTGGTCTGTGGTTTGACGCAGAACAGCTTGAGCCAGAGCCCAAAATGGGGCTCGATGCAGAGGAAGGCCTCACAAAATACGATGTAGGAGGCGACATGAAGGATGGAATTGGGGGCGAGATGGTGGAATTGGAGTCCATAGAAATACGGCAGGCCCTAAGGAAAGGGTGGATTGGAAATCCCAGACCTCAAATGACACTACTGCAGGCGACCGCTAACGCGACACATGAATCAGAGACCCCACGACCAAACTGTGTGAGATGCATGAATCGCAAACGGTGTCGTAAAAAAACCGTCCCAAATAAGACAAACTATTTGCGATGCCGGAGACATCAAAAAAGATTCAGATTAGAGACGTGTGTGCGATACGTGGCATACAGTTGATCCATACGAACTGTTTGCGATAAGCCAGAACAACAAACACGGTCAGCCAGTTCGTGGTGTGTGCAATACACGGCATACAGTTCACTCGGATGAACTGTTTGTGATTACCCAACACAACAGAAACGGGCAGCCAGTTCGAGGTGTGTGCGATACACGGCATACAGTTCACTCGGTTGAACTGTTTGTGATTACCCAACACAACAGAAGCGGTCAGGCAGATCAAGGTGTGTGCGATATATGGCATGCGGTTCACTCGGATGAACTGTTTGCGATTACCCAACACAACAGAAATGGTTCAAATTAAAAAGATGTGTGTGATACGCGGCAAACAGGTCAGTAATCCGAAATGTGTGGGAAGACCGATAACAACACAGATGATTCCTGCTAATAACCTGTGTGTGTTGTGGGCAAACGCTTGCTGGTATACAATTGTCAGCGATTGATGAAATCATCACCGACGGGTTCCCTAGTTTAGCCCGTGGCCAATGTGATTTGCTCTGTCCGCACAACATCTATGCTCTGTCTACACAACAGCAACATATATACTTATAAGAACATTGTTGCATAACAAATAAAACATCCAATTACATAAGTGACTACACACACCAAAGTAAACAATTACATGCACACTAAACTAGGAGAAACGATCATCTACTTCTTGTTGTGACGACGCTTGCCATTGCTCTGCTTCCGGCTGGATCCCTGGCCGTTTTGGGGAAGAAGGAGGCACTTCCTCATGTCAACGATCCGCCTGTACATCTCGTAGCTCGTGTATGTCTCCTTGGCCGCGTACACGACGTGAGCTTCGTCGAGTTTCTCCATCCAGGCCAAGTGCCAGGCATGCTTGTCCTTGTTGTAGGAATCCTTCATGTCTCTATAGTAGGGGTCGATGATGGCCTCGGTGAGGTGAACCAGTGAGTCCTTCTCATGCTTCTTGCTGCCCCAGATCTTATATTGGCCCTGGATGTCGACAAGATTCTGGCAGGTGATGCCCGAATTCTTGAGCACCTTTACATCGTTGGTGATGTCCACCGTAGCGAACACGTAGTGGGGGATGTTGACAAACCTGGTGAAATGCTGGCAAGGCCTTGTGGCTAGGCAGTAGTGGTAGACGAGGACGTGATTGCGCACGCATATATGGGCGACGGTGACCTTGTGACAAGACCCGGCACGAACGCGGGTGTACTCGAGGTCGAACCCGACCACCTTGTACTTCTCCACGGCAAGCAACAACTCCATAGTGTGGATGGAGTTCTCCACCCAGATCGGGTTGTTGGTGTACACCACCAAGAGCTCCGTGAACCTTCTATGGGTGTCCACTACGGCATGCATGGTGAACTGCCGCTCGTCGTCGGTAGCCGCTGGGACCACCATTGGAGCCGCGCAGGATACCCTCTCTGTATTTGTCGTCATGGGTGTGCTTCTTGCAATACTGGGGTGCAATCGAAAGGTTGAAGAGACACAAGGGTTAAATGGCCGCTGTAATAAATGGGGGCATAATCGTCACGTCTTGTCACCGCGTTCCAAGCGGAGGATTCCAGTGCACGCTTGACCTGTTGAGCACCCCACATGCATTTTGTTTGACCACGCGTGGGCTCAAAGAGGCGCCAAGTTTACCCGTGGGTGATGAGGTCAAAGTTACACAGACGGGTAATGATGGACACTCGAGTGTGATAATTCTGGGCACACAGTTAAGCAAACCAACTGTGTACAATAATGTCAAAGATCGATGTCGTGTCCGTAATATAGATCGTTTGCGATTGAGATCGACAGGGGAAACACATTCAAGAACGGTAAATAAAATCAAGTCCATTGATAACCCACAAGTATAGGGTGTTGCAACAGTTTTCGCGGGTAGTATTTCACCCAGATTTATTGATTCGACACAAGGGGAGCCAAAGAATATTTGCAAGTATTAGCAGTTGAGTTGTCAATTCAACCACACCTGGAGATAAAATATCTGCAGCAAAGTATTTCGTAGCACAGTAATATGATAGTTTTGATAGCAGTAGCAACAGTAACACTAGTAACACTAGTAACGGTAACAGTAACAGTAGCAGTTTTGTAGCAAGTGTAAAGCAGTAGCAACAAAGTAACTTAGCAGAAACCAATATGAGAAAGTCGTAGGCATTGGATCGGTGATGATAATTATGTTGGATGATATTCATCATATAATAGTCACAACCTAGGGCGATACACAATAGCTCCAATTCATCAATGTAATGTAGGCATGTATTCCGTATATAGTCATACATGCTTATAATAAGAACTTGCATGACATCTTTTGTCCTACCCTCCAGTGGCAGCGGGGTCCTTAAGGAAACTAAGGGATATTAAGGCCTCCTTTTAATAGAGAACCGGAACAAAGCATTAGCACTTAGTGAATACATGAACTCCTCAAACTACGGCAATCACCGGAAAGAATCCCAATTATTGTCACCTTGGGGTATGCGGATCATGACATGTAATAGGTGCATATAACTTGCAAGATAGGATCAAGAACACAAATATATTCATGAAAATATGAAGGGTTCAGATCTGAAATCATGGCACTCGGGCCCTAGTGACATGCATTAAGCATAGCAAAGTCATAGCAACATCAATCTCAGAACATAGTGGATACTAGGGATCAAAGCCCTAACAAATTGACTCGATTACATGATAAATCTCATCCAACCCATCACCGTCCAGCAAGCCTACGAAGGAATTACTCACACCCGGTGGTGAGCATCATGAAATTGGTGATGGAGGATGGTTGATGATGACAATGGCGTCGAATCCCCCTCTTTGGAGCCCCGAACGGACTCCAGATCAGCCCTCCCGATGAAGAACATGAGGTGGCGGCGGCTCCGTATCGTAAAACGCGATGAAACTTCTTCTCTTATTTTTTTTCTCGGGGAAAGAGAATTTATAGCGTTGGAATTAGGTCAGACGGCTGCCTGTGGGCCCCACAAGGCACGACGGCGCGCCCTAGGGGGGGTCGCGCCCTGCTGCCTTGTGAGCAGAAGGTGGCCCCACTTCTGTTGATTCTTGCGCCAATAATTTTTATATATTCCAAAAAAATTCTCCAAAATGTTTCGTCCAAATCCGAGAACTTTGATTTCTGCACAAAAACAACACCATGGCAATTCTGCTGAAAACAGCGTCAGTCCGGGTTAGTTTCATTCAAATCATGCAAATTAGAGTCCAAAACAAGAGCAAAAGTGTTTGGAAAAGTAGATACTACGGAGACGTATCAACTCCCCCATGCTTAACTCATTGCTTGTCCTCAAGCAATTCAGTTGACAAACTGAAAGTGATAAAGAAAAACTTTTACGAACTCTTTTGTTCTTGTATCCGTATATAATCTTAAATAGTACCCAGGTTTTCAGCAAAAATCATGTACTAACCATGCTCATAATAACACTTAAAAACTACATTTACTCATATCAATGGCATAATCAATGTAGGGTAACGCAGCAGAAAACAAAAAATTTCCGACCTACGTACCAGCCCAGGATCACTATGGAGACTGCATACAAGGTTTGATCTCTTTCGTTACCGACTCGTAGCGCAGCGGAAGTAGAGTCGATGACGAACGGCGGTGCAGATCCCCGCAGCTAGGATTTACAACCTCCCAACCGCGAGGATGTACTCCCACGTCAGCTCACCGGACGGATCTCCGGGCAACCCTTGGGAGGCATCGGGACAGTCCCTCGGATAGTCCCACCGGACGGATCCTCGGACAGCCCTTCGGGAGGCCCCTGGACAGTCCCTCGGATAGTCCCACCGGACGGATCCTCGGACAGCCCTCCGGGAGGCCTCGGGACAGTCCTTCGGATAGTCCCACCGGACGGATCCTCGGACAGCCCTTCGGGCGGGTCACTCGGACAGCCCTTCGGGAGGACACCCGAAACTCAAACTGTAACTCGGACAGCCCTTCGGGAGGCACTCTCGAACTAAGACCGAAACTACGATCTCTCTACAGAGTTGCACACATACGGTGTCATCTATCCGGCAGGGCTTCGCCGTCCAGAACTAGTTCCCACCGGAACCCAGACAGCCTTTCGGCTCTACGAAACTATTTCGCTGGGAGGGAGAGAGAAGCCAGAAATGTCATGGCATGTGTATGTGAGAGCAAGGATGAAGCATATGGGGCTGCCTCCTCCCCTCTATTTATAGGAAAAACAAGGGGTAGGATGGGCATATCCAAAATGCCATGTCATCCCAAAATATCTTGGGAAGATATTTGTGGAAAGCCAACTTCCAACCATATCCATAAATCTGATTTCACTATTCACGACGACATTTTTCAGCGTCTGATCGAACTGAAAATATTCATGTGGGCTTAGAACATTTCCAGTACCCACCAAAATAATTTTCAACGCGAGCCGGAACAATTCCGGTTTAGTGATTTTCATCTGCGAAAAGCATCTGAAGCGGTTTCGGCAGCTCCGGAACATTTCCGGTTTTCATTCCGGAAAATTCCAGAAAGTTTCCAGAATGATTCTGGCACCCTCCAAGAATTATCAGGCATGTGCCGAAACCAATTTGACTTTATGGTGTACTCCGAAACAACTTTTCGGTTTAGTGATTTTCATCTGTGAAAAGCAACTAAAGCGGTTCCGGCAGTCCGGAACATTTCCGGTTTTTGTCTCTGAAAAATCTCAGAAGTTACCGGAACAATTCTGGTACCTTCCAATAATTTCCAGGCATGTGCCGAAACCAATTTGACTTTATGGAATACCCTGAAACAACTTTTCAGTTTCACCGGAACTATTCCGATATCCTCTCCGGAACGTTTCCGTTTCGTCCGAAACTTTTTCGGTGAATTTCTCTCAGACTCCCCGTCTAGTATTCAACAGATAGATGACCCTTAAGCGTGTGACCCTATAGGTTCGGTGAAGCATAGACATGACCCGGAACCCCTTCCGATCAATGATCAACATCGGAGCCGTGGACACCCATATTGACCCCTATACCCACACGAATGAATATTCGAGCGAACCTCCAGTTGCCGTGTGCTATTCCTGTTGCTTCGCGATATGTTACAAATACCCGAGGTGAGAAACATCGGCATCCTCGTGGATCAACACTTGTCCACAATGCCAGTTACCTCATTGCCGGTTTTTGTTCTCTTTTCTCGTTCCCGTGTTCCGGCATCCCTGTGATCGAATCATCCTGTGTCTGGCCAGACGATGATGGATACCGTAACACCGAGAGGGCCCAGAGATATCTCTCCATCGTCGGAGGAGCAAATCCCAATCTTGAGCTATCAAGTCCCTTGACATACTTTTCCATGAACCCGTAAGCCGCCGTAATAGCCACCCATTTACGGATGACGTTTAACAAACCCCAAAGTTCATGAAGCAAGCATGAAGAAACTCGATACTCTCATGGTCTAAGGAATTATGCAAACATTAACTTCCTGTGTTATTAACCATTAACTTATGACGAATGTATCTCATAGCATAACATCAATTTGGGTCGATTCAACACAAGTGTTCTACCAACAATTGTGCCCTCAAAATTGCCGGCATAGCCATGCCCATGATCAGGAAAACAGGATCATCATGCAATACTTGAGCCAGTCATAGAGGCTTGACTAGGAATACATTTTACCGTTTATTATCCCACACGTGCACATGAGTTTCCCTCCAAGCCTCGTTTTATTTGCAGACTCGAGAATCATTGCAGTTATAGCATGGAACATAAACTTAATTATGAACAGGGAGATAATCAATAACATTTATTATTGCCTCTAGGGCATATCTCCTACAGACTCCCACTTGCACTAGAGTCAATAATCTAGTCAATGCTAATGCACTTTACACCTATGGCATACTGGTGTAAAATATGCTTCGCTTGTGGTATAGCCTGATGTCCAACGGATCTGACAACTTCAGCTCCGTGTGTAACTTTGCATATCCTCGCATTTTCACGCTTTCACAAAATTCATATTTGTGTGGACTTGGCTTTGTATATGTGTGAATCATTGGTCGAAACCTGATTCCTCAGACTGAGCTATGGAGCAACTATCTGCTATAGTGTCCTATAGACCAAAGCCATCTTGGAACCATACTAAGTTCATGAATGAACTATATGATTCAACAACTTCTTTGTCGCTTCTTAAGCATCAACATACTTAGCCTTTGATATAGAATTCGCCACAGTATCTTGTTTGGAACAATTTCCAACTACCGTGCCACCATATTGTGTATTACACAAAACCCTTAACTTAAATCGAAAATCGCATGGAGCATTGATGAAGACTGTATCGATGTAGTTACTTACAATGAGCACTTCATAATCTCTGCTTGCGAGAAAACATGTCATCAGCACTACTCTAGTACTTAATGACATCTTTCACTGTTGTCCCATGATCAGTACTTTGATCACTTTGGTATCTATACTCGCAACAACTTTGGAGTATTGGACATATCTGGCTGTTTTACATACCATGGAATACATGATTAATCCAAACACAAGAGTGTGTGGAATCACCATCATGTATTTTTGCTCATCTGTGTTTTGAGACACCGAGTCTTGCAAAACTCTCCACATGTGACTTCGGCAAGAATCACTCCTTGGCATTTTTAAATGCTAAAAAGTTTTAGCATCTTGTCAATATGTATTCATAGCTTAGCCCCATTAGGTAAATCTATCTCCATAGATCATCATGCCTAATATTGAGGCTATTTAGCCTAAGCACTTCATCAAAAAACTATTTTCAAATGAAGTCCTAATTCGTGTCAAGAAATTTATTTCCAATTAACAATGTGTCAAGTACACAAGGTTTTTAGAAATATTATTATGCTCCCACTTACTTTCTTGAATCACAAGCATCTTCGATACCCATTTGATGAAGTCAAACCCCTTTGACCATTCCATCAAAAACGAAGATTCCAACTCCACTTTGCTCTCTTCTGTCCATCGCGGGAACTCTGAAGTTTGCATACTTACTAGCATCCTCTGGATCGACAAATTTCTTTGGACTGTATCACATACAAGTCCTAGGTTTCATTTCCAACAGATGGAAATCCTTTTGTCATCCATGTCTCATATCTCATGATTGAAATATGTATTAATTGCTAGTTCAACCCGAACCGACTTCAAGCATTGCTACGGTGAGACAATCTCATCGTAGTCAACTCCTTGAACTTGTTATTGCAACAAGTCGAGCTTTATGGATAAAACATTTTATCCGTATCAGTTTTTAGTTCCATAAATATTCGTTAGACTCTAAGTCTTCCGAAAGGTGTATCAAGATTTTAATCTCGAATCACTTATATGGAAACTATCTCGGATTGTATTGGCATTAGCCAATTCCGGAGTCAGGGCCCATCAACACTTCCTTGTGTATTGTAGGTATACTGTTGTCTAACAACAATATCTCGTTTGCGCACCTGATAGGTTTGCACGAGCCTTGCCTACGAGGTTCAGCTGCAAGTTCGACCGAAGTCCATACATTTTATTGTAGAGACTTCCGTATCAGTCGCAGTAGGAAACTCCGGAATCACTTCCAAGGTTCCTTTCCTTTGACCTGATGACGAAGATACTGGTTATCTCGTCGAGTTGCACTGTCCTCCCACTCGCCTTTTGTAAGAACTATTCTCTTTAAAAGCATACCGTTTTTGCGGCAAAACTATTTGCCTCGGTATAGTGAGGGAGGAATACCCAATGACTTGGGATAACCTACAAACTAGCACTTGTCTGATTTGGAATAGGTTTGTAACCTTTTACACAAGCCCCATATTCCAAATGTTAAGAAAAGATTTAACATGGTTGGGCGTACCATACCATAGCGTCATTTCAACAGACCCGATGGATCTCTTTTCAGTGTAAAAGCCGTAGTCTCTAAAGCATCACCTTTTAAAAGGGATAATGGCAATTTTATTTATGTCATCTTTGATCTTACCATGTCATAAATGGTTCGATTACATCTTCACGGACTTTCCACTTGCAGTGGTGTTCCGGGAGGTGCAAGTTATGAAACCCCTTTCACAACTCATCAGACATTCGCTAAACTTGTAACTCAAATATTCCTTTCTGCAATCGAATTGTAGAAACATAATTTTCTTGTTACAACAACTTCTACTTCATTTTTGAAAACCTTATGAATGAATTCAAAAATATCCAGACTTACGTCTCAACAAGTAAATATCCACATATCTACTTGAGTCATTTTTGAACATAGATAAATCCACTACTTGCAACAACATTTATTGGACTACACACATCATAATGTATGATCACCAATATGTTCTTTGCTCGTTCCTTATGGCCTGTGAACGGTATTTCAGTCACTTCACCTTTCAGAGGAAAGTTGCAAGTGTCAGATGATTCAAAATCAAATGACTTCAAAATCCATCATAATGGAATTTTCCATGCGGGTTTTTCCAATGTGACCAAATGCAGTGCCACACTTGTGTGGTATTCTTTTAGTCTTGCGACATTTAGCGTCAGTGTTATGGATGTATCATATTACCATCAATATTCATAGCATACATCCCATCCTGTATGGAAGCATGGCCCCTCATGTTATTCATAACACCGAACATCAAAAGTTCTCTTATGAATAACCTTCTTGCAAAATACCTTATGCAAAGGGCTAGAGTGTATGAAACTCTAAATGAATTATGAAAGTAAATACAGAGGCAATGTATTAATATCAATATTCATAACATACATCTCATTCATAATGAAAGTATGGCCCTTATGTTATTCATAACATCGAACATCAAAAGTTCTCTTATGAATAACCTTCTTGCAAGATACTTTATGCAATGGGCTAGAGTGTAAAACTCTAAAATGAATTATGAAAGTAAATACATAGGGAATACACCGTTGGAAGGTATAGTAACATTTACTATGTTCCCTGCGTGTATCTAAACCTCATTCCTGGCTAGTCTTTCAGGCCATAGTAGTTCTTCAATCGAGCTGCAACAGAATGCAATCGAGCGGGTATCTTTGTGATTTACTCACAATACCCAAGAATTAGTGATTAACATGTTTAACCATAATTCCTAAGAACTATATCTTTGACCAGCCTCCTTTACATCAAAAACTTGTATGACATTCATACATGAGCTGGATATTCCAGTCTTCTTTCCTTTTGCCATTATACTTCTAACAGTTTAACTTTCAGTATTTCTCCTACTCTCAGAAGAAGCACCCAACTTAAGAGTGGCGATAGCCCCGGACTTCCTAGGCGTGAAAGTTTCACTAACACCCTTCGGACACTTCCTTTCTCTTTAAGTTGTTGTTTTATTCACCATCATCATATGACTGGCGTTCTTCTGGATCCCTCTCTTATCAGTCTAATGCATAGTAAACTCCTTTACTAACAGTTTGCAAACAAAAATTGCTTTGGATATCTCATATCTTTTAGCTTTTGTCTGTCTCTGAAAATGATTTTCAGATTCCATGAATATCACATAACTATCCAAACTTTTGAAGTTCGGGTCTCATGGAAGCAAACGCATTGCACTTGACTAAAACAGAATTCTAGCTTTTGGATCGAAGGACGAGAGTCACATGATCCATAGCATTAGTGGGAGAATACCGAAAGTATGCGATAGGACAAAGTCCTTCTCGGCACTCTAGAGGACAATCCTCACATTACGTTACCAGCCGTAAAGTTTTAACCAGATATTTAACAGCTATTCAATTTTAATAGGGAAGGTGGAAACGCGAGCCATTATTCTACAACTATTATGCAAACCACACTTAGACAGTGTTCAAAATTAATTGCACTGAGAATTAAACAAGTTAATTCTATAATGCGCTCCCACTCAAATCAATATCTCTCATAATTGATTGTGAGCGATTCAAGATCCAAATTACAATTCAACGCCAAGGATGTATCCATCTCAAGTGACGAGAATTGCAATCGGTAGGCCAACTTGCCAATCACATCTCTATGTGACTCTTGTTCATCTTTCGATGCGTGTGTTCCGAGCTCATGACTTTCATGCCTGAACGTCAAGACAACCAAGTGATCTCGCTGTGAGGTCTCAACTCACCCGCCTCACACATCCCTAATCGTTCGTACCCATGTATCCATGTGATACCCCGAAAAGTTAGGTGCCGTGACGGTGCTACACTTGGGAGAACACTAACTACTTGATATTTTTGTGAGAGATCACCCTAATAAAAGCGACTACCGCGCAATCAAAAGGGTGCATCATAAGGGATAAACATCTCAGGCAATTCATAATAGCAAGATATGGTATAGCCCTTTCTGACGGAGAACTCTTGTATTTGTTCGTCTCCGGCATTCGCGTCGGTGTTCACCTTCGCGAAGATTGCCACCACCTTGTCGATGCACCAGATAATATTGCTATCTCTATAGCTAATAAAATAAGTGCATTACATAAGGTTGACACGCAGGTCATTAAAGTGCAATCATATGGCTCCAGCCATCATGCCGAATCATGACACGCAGGTCATGTTAATCAATTTACATCATATAGTCATCTCATACATAATCAAATTATTATGAACACTGCTATACCACATCACATGCACATGCAAACCATCCTGCAAAACCAAGTTAGACGCCTCTAATCGGTTCATGCAAAAACTAGTTTTACGTGGCTTCTAAGGTTTTGAAACAAACCGAAGCTACCTACGTATTATCATCAAGTATGATAATTCAAGTCGCTAGATTAACATCGCGGGGTGTATGAAACACGAGATAATTAAATCTCGAGCCCCATACTAAACTTCGTCATACGCATGACCCCCGTGCAGATCATATCTGCAATGCCCTTTCATCTGCGAATTTCATCTTTCTTTTGACTATGGCGGAACCCAAAGAACTGAAGCACTTCGTTGATCAATCAGGATCGCGGATTGCCAGAACTTTGTGAAATTCCACCATACTGTCTCGAGATTGAGCAAACGCAAATTCTAGGGAAGCAACAAGAACATCGGGTAACAGACTTCATCTGTCACCCGCACAAATAATTTTCAGCAATAGATCTCATCTACTACCTAATTATATTGTGCAACACCCATACATCTCTATGTATTCTAGATCGCAACCTGCATCTACGCATAGCACGGCTCTTGATGCCACTGTAGGGTAACGCAGCAGAAAACAAAAATTTTCCGACCTACGTACCAGCCCAGGATCACTATGGAGACTGCATACAAGGTTTGATCTCTTTCGTTACCGACTCGTAGCGCAGCGGAAGTAGAGTCGATGACGAACGGCGGTGCAGATCCCCGCAGCTAGGATTTACAACCTCCCAACCGCGAGGATGTACTCCCACGTCAGCTCACCGGACGGATCTCCGGGCAACCCTTCGGGAGGCATCGGGACAGTCCCTCGGATAGTCCCACCGGACGGATCCTCGGACAGCCCTTCGGGAGGCCCCTGGACAGTCCCTCGGATAGTCCCACCGGACGGATCCTCGGACAGCCCTCCGGGAGGCCTCGGGACAGTCCTTCGGATAGTCCCACCGGACGGATCCTCGGACAGCCCTTCGGGCGGGTCACTCGGACAGCCCTTCGGGAGGACACCCGAAACTCAAACTGTAACTCGGACAGCCCTTCGGGAGGCACTCTCGAACTAAGACCGAAACTACGATCTCTCTACAGAGTTGCACACATACGGTGTCATCTATCCGGCAGGGCTTCGCCGTCCAGAACTAGTTCCCACCGGAACCCAGACAGCCTTTCGGCTCTACGAAACTATTTCGCTGGGAGGGAGAGAGAAGCCAGAAATGTCATGGCATGTGTATGTGAGAGCAAGGATGAAGCATATGGGGCTGCCTCCTCCCCTCTATTTATAGGAAAAACAAGGGGTAGGATGGGCATATCCAAAATGCCATGTCATCCCAAAATATCTTGGGAAGATATTTGTGGAAAGCCAACTTCCAACCATATCCATAAATCTGATTTCACTATTCACGACGACATTTTTCAGCGTCTGATCGAACTGAAAATATTCATGTGGGCTTAGAACATTTCCAGTACCCACCAAAATAATTTTCAACGCGAGCCGGAACAATTCCGGTTTAGTGATTTTCATCTGCGAAAAGCATCTGAAGCGGTTTCGGCAGCTCCGGAACATTTCCGGTTTTCATTCCGGAAAATTCCAGAAAGTTTCCAGAATGATTCTGGCACCCTCCAAGAATTATCAGGCATGTGCCGAAACCAATTTGACTTTATGGTGTACTCCGAAACAACTTTTCGGTTTAGTGATTTTCATCTGTGAAAAGCAACTAAAGCGGTTCCGGCAGTCCGGAACATTTCCGGTTTTTGTCTCTGAAAAATCTCAGAAGTTACCGGAACAATTCTGGTACCTTCCAATAATTTCCAGGCATGTGCCGAAACCAATTTGACTTTATGGAATACCCTGAAACAACTTTTCAGTTTCACCGGAACTATTCCGATATCCTCTCCGGAACGTTTCCGTTTCGTCCGAAACTTTTTCGGTGAATTTCTCTCAGACTCCCCGTCTAGTATTCAACAGATAGATGACCCTTAAGCGTGTGACCCTATAGGTTCGGTGAAGCATAGACATGACCCGGAACCCCTTCCGATCAATGATCAACATCGGAGCCGTGGACACCCATATTGACCCCTATACCCACACGAATGAATATTCGAGCGAACCTCCAGTTGCCGTGTGCTATTCCTGTTGCTTCGCGATATGTTACAAATACCCGAGGTGAGAAACATCGGCATCCTCGTGGATCAACACTTGTCCACAATGCCAGTTACCTCATTGCCGGTTTTTGTTCTCTTTTCTCGTTCCCGTGTTCCGGCATCCCTGTGATCGAATCATCCTGTGTCTGGCCAGACGATGATGGATACCGTAACACCGAGAGGGCCCAGAGATATCTCTCCATCGTCGGAGGAGCAAATCCCAATCTTGAGCTATCAAGTCCCTTGACATACTTTTCCATGAACCCGTAAGCCGCCGTAATAGCCACCCATTTACGGATGACGTTTAACAAACCCCAAAGTTCATGAAGCAAGCATGAAGAAACTCGATACTCTCATGGTCTAAGGAATTATGCAAACATTAACTTCCTGTGTTATTAACCATTAACTTATGACGAATGTATCTCATAGCATAACATCAATTTGGGTCGATTCAACACAAGTGTTCTACCAACAATTGTGCCCTCAAAATTGCCGGCATAGCCATGCCCATGATCAGGAAAACAGGATCATCATGCAATACTTGAGCCAGTCATAGAGGCTTGACTAGGAATACATTTTACCGTTTATTATCCCACACGTGCACATGAGTTTCCCTCCAAGCCTCGTTTTATTTGCAGACTCGAGAATCATTGCAGTTATAGCATGGAACATAAACTTAATTATGAACAGGGAGATAATCAATAACATTTATTATTGCCTCTAGGGCATATCTCCTACAATCAACTAGAGAGCAATAATAACATATCTCAAATGCCAACAATTTGTCAAAACAATCATGATATAATATGATAATATGGTATCTCGCTAGCCCTTTCTGAAACCGCAAAACATAAATGTAGAGCACCTCCAAAGTTCAAGCAGCGACTAAACATTGTAATTCAAGGTAGAAGAGATCCAGTCATGATGCACACAACATTAACTATACTCAATGCATAAGGATGACAGCAGTGCTCTCAGGATTGGCGCTTAGTGCAAGAAGGTGAGACTCATCAATAAAAGTAAAATAACATAAAGTAAATAACATAGATGTAAATAGATAGGCCCTTCGTAGAGGGAAGCAGGGATTTGCAGCGGTGCCAGAGCTCGAAGCTTAAATCAGAAATGAAAAATAATTTTGGGAGGTGTACTTTTCCTGTCAACGTCACGACCGAGAGTTTTCAATATCTTCCATGCTAAACACATTATAGGCGGTTCCCAAGGGGAAAGGTAAAGTTTACTCCCCCTCCACCATACCAACACAAGCCATGGCTAGCCGAATCCTCGGGTGCCCTCCATACCAACAACTTTCCGGGGGAGTTTGTTTGCATTATGTATTTTCGATTTTGAGCATAGGAATGGGCATCCCAAATACCAGCCTCTCTCGTGCAATGACAAGTGAGTAAACACTCATCTCGAGAATAACCTGCTTAGCATGGAAGATACTGACCGCCCCCTGTCGCTCCATGAGCGGTACAGGCACACAAAATAGATGTTTATTTGAATGATTAGAGGTGGCACGTGCAAATTTACTTGGAGCAGCAGAGTAATACCGCATATAGGTAGATATGGTGGACTCATCTAGAGCAACTTTGGTTTAAGGATTGTGGATGCACAAGCAGAATTCCCGCTTAGTACAAAGTGAAGGCTAGCAAATAGGTTGAGAAGCGACCAACTAGAGAGCGGAAACGGTCATGATCATGCATTGAGAATAATTAACATTGAATACTAGCATGAGTAGGATATAGTCACCCTGAACATAAATATTATGGAGGCTATGTTGGTTTTGAATCAACTACATGCATGAACATGTGCCAAGTCAAGCCACTTGAAACATTCAGAGGAGGATACCATATTAACATACTACATCATAACCATTTTAATGCATGTTGACATCCAAGATAAATCATTATCCACTCCTAGTTACTTAAGCATGGCATGAGCAACTATAATCTCTAATTGTCATCATAAACATGTTTACTCATAATATGCTGAATCATGGATACTGAGTTAAACATATTTACAAAAAAAAACAAGAAGAGTTCATACCAGCTTTTCCTTGCCACAGTCACTTCATCAAATCATCGTCATTATTGCCTTTCACTTGCATGACCGAATGATGTGAAAATAATAATAGTGCAACTGTGCCATGGACTAAGCTAGGATCTGCAAACATTTTATTCAAGGGAGAAGACAAGGTAATACTGGCTCTTCGTTAGATCAACAATAAAGCATATGAGAACCACTCATCATTTTCATCGTGGTCTTCTCCCTATGACAACTCAACGAAAAGAAAAGGAATTCAGAGAAACACACTGAAATATTTTTGGAGTTTTTAGTTTTTCTGAAGGAAACAAATTAAGAAAGAAAAACGAAAATCGAGAAAACTATTTACACGGGAGAACTCCCAACAAGCAAAAGAAAAAATGAGAAATCTTTTTGGGTTTTCTTTTAATACTACGAACTAACAAACGGGAAAGAAAAACCGAAAAGAAACGAGAAATATTTTTGGGTTTTAGAAGTTTTTCAAACACACAAGAAGAAAGCGAAAAATAAAACTAACATGGATATACAATGAAAAAGTATGAACACCGACAACTGAAATGAATGTGTGAACACATGAATGTAATGTCGGTGAGAGATACGTACTCCCCCAAGCTTAGGATTTTGGCCTAGCTTGGTAATCACCACCCGTAGTATCCATCAGGACTGGGCGGATAGTACTGGGGCAGAGGCACCTGAGGGTCCCACTGTTGGGCCTCGTCCTCCGCTGCTGCCAGCTCGTTCCTGTAAGCTGTGATGTCTGCCGGCATGATGGTGTATCCGTTCCTGGCATGAGAGTCAAACAAACAGGGTGCAGGCAACAGAATAATATCGCGAGTTGTCTCGCTAAAAACCAGATTATAACGAATATATTGAGGAGGTTTCGGTTCATCAATAAAGTGGTGATCGATCATGCACTGTTGGTCTAAATAAGACTTGGGCAACAAGTGGTCATTTGGGCGGATAGCAACATTAAAATGTTTTGCAAGATGCGAAGCATAAATACCGCCATGTATTTTACCCTTAGTTCTGTTGGTGTGTAAGCGGCGTGCAATGATAGCTCCCAAGCTAAAAGTGTTATCGCCATAAATAGCACGACGCAAGATGGCGAGGTCAGGGGCACTGAGCGTACCACCTTCCTCCCTGACAGTCAAGCATTTCCCTATGAATAAAGCAAAGTAGTGCACAGCAGGAAAATGCAAGCTAGTAACATGGGCTTTTGAAACGCCCCTAAATTCCCCCACAGTCAAAGTGCGAAGGAAGTCCTCGAACTTCTCAGGCCGAGGCTCCCTCAAATCCCCATCAGAAGGGATCAAGCATATCTCACAAAACTCATCTAGTGTTAACTCATGATGTTCAGCATATAAATCGAAACGCACCATGGGGATATCGAGCCTAGGAATAAAATAAAAAATTTGCACAAAGGAATTTGTAAGGATGTGGTGCTGGTCACACTCATCTGCGAGGAAATTGGTCAGCCCGGCGTTGGCAACAAATTGTGTGAACTCTTGACGAAACCCGGCTTCGTTCATGAAGGTGTTGTGCGGCCACTCGCACGGTCGGACCTCCGTCCTGCGTGGGATGTTGAGGTCGTGGTCATGGGCATCCTCAAGGGCACCCTTGGATCTCCAACGCAACAAACTCTTCCGAAGAAAGTTCATTTTTCCGAAGAACAAATTTCAAGGAGCAATCCCTCAAAACAATTTCAGAAACGGAGCTCTGAGCAAAGAGATCGAAAATCTCAGGTTTGGGAGCAAGAACATGAGAGAGAGAGAGCTACAATATTTTTTTCTGGAGGTAGGAGATGAAGTGGGCTGAATGGATAAGTGAGTGGGTCCCTGTGGAACATACAAGGCACCTTGGCGCGCCCTGGGGGGTGGATGTGCTCTGCTGCCTTGTGGGCAACAGGTGCACCCCCCTGGGTTGTTCTCAGTACCAAAAATTCTTATATATTCCAGAAAAAAATCATGTCAAAATTTTATTGCATTCCGAGCACTTTTATTTTTGGGCCATTTTTTGTTGCACGGATAATTCAAAAAACAGGATAATCATGGCATTTTATTTTATTAAACTATAATTAACAGAGAGCAAAAGGTAGGTACAGAAAGGTCTGCTTACTAAATTCATCAAACACATGCCCTTCAGAAAGAATCCATTAATAAGGTTGATCAAGTCTTATTAACAAACTATTTCCGAGTGACATGAAACCGAAGAATTTTCGTATAACACTAAGTTACCTCAACGGGGATATGCATCTCCCAAACAATAAGAAATTCATATTTCTTTTTTACAGTAGGAAGAGGAAATTTGAAATCCCCAATAGTGATTGTCGTACAGTTGATACCATTCACTGAAGTTTGTTTCTTCGGGAAATAAACCGTATGCTCATTACCATTGACATGAAAAGAAACCTTGCTTTTGTTGCAGTCAATAACAGCCCCTGCAGTATTCAAAAAGGGTCTCCCAAGGATAATTGACATATTGTCGTCCTCGGGCATATCAAGTATAACAAAGTCCGTTAAAATAGTAACATTTGCAACAACAACAGGCACATCCTCGCAAATTCCAATAGGTATAGCAGTAGATTTATCAGCCATTTGCAAAGATATTTTAGTAGGTGTGAGTTTATTCAAATCAAATCTTCTATATAAAGAGAAAGGCATAACACTAACGCCGGCTCCCAAATCACATAAGGCAGTTTTAACATAACTTCTTTTAATGGAGCATGGTATAGTAGGTATTCCTGGATCTCCTAACTTTTTAGGTACTCCACCCTTAAAAGAATAATTTGCAAGCATGGTGGAAATTTCAGCTTCAAGTATCTTTCTTTTATTAGTGACAATATCTTTCATGTATTTAGCATAAGGAGACATTTTCAACATATCAATCAAGCGAGTGCGCAAAAAGACAGGTCTAAGCATTTCAACAAAGAGCTCAAAGTCTTCATCATCCTTATTTTTAGATGGTTTAGTAGGAAAAGGCATAGGTTTTTGAACCCATGGTTCTCTTTCCTTTCCATGTTTCCTAGGAACAAAGTCTCTTTTATCATATCTTTTATTCTTAGGAGGTGGGTTATCAAGATCAACAACAGGTTCTATTTCTACATCATTATCTGGTTGAGCATCAATATGAACAGCATCATTTTCATTATCATTATCATTATCACTAGGTGCATGTTCATTGCTAGATTGTTTCTCAGCATCAGAAATAGAAACATCATTATGATTCTCCGGAGGCTTTTCTACCTCAGGTTCACTAGAAGCATGCAAAGTCCTATCATTTTTATTTTTATTTTTCTTCTTAGATGGACTAGGTACATCAATATTATTTCTTTGAGAATCTTGTTCAATTCTTTTAGGACGACCTTCAGGATACAAGGGTTCCTGAGTCATTCTACCTCCTCTAGTAACAACTCTAACAGCATGATCATTCTTTTTATTATTCATCTCGTCAAGCAAATCATTTTGTGACTTAGCAATTTGTTCTAGCTGAGTCTGAACCATAGAAGCATGTTTACTCAAGCATTTAACATCATTAGCAGTTCTAAACATCAAATCACTCAAGCGTTCAATCATGATGGCATTCCGTTTTAGTTGATTGCTAACATACATATTAAAGTGTTCCTGTTTAATGATGTAATTATCAAATTCATACAGGCATTGACTAGCAGATTTATTATACGGAATATCACCTTCATCAAATCTAGTGCAAGAATTTACATCCACTACCTGTGTCGGGATGTCGAGACCATGTATTTCTTCAATAGGTGGTAAATTCTTAACATCTTCAGCTTTAATACCTTTTTCCTTCATAGATTTCTTAGCTTCTTGCATATCTTCTGGACTGAGGAATAGAATACCTCTCTTCTTCGGAGTTAGCTTAGGTGGTGGTTTAGGAAGTGTCCACTCATTATCATTCTTCAATATATTATTCAATAGTTCTTCAGCCTGCCCAACAGTTCGTTCCCTGAAAAAACAACCAGCACAACTATCTAGGTAGTCCCTAGAAGCATCGGTTAGTCCATTATAAAAGATATCAAGTATTTCATTCTTCTTAAGAGGATGATCAAGCAAAGCATTAAGTAATTGGAGAAGCCTCCCCCAAGCTTCAGGGAGATTCTCTTCTTCAATTTGCACAAAGTTAAATATTTCCTGTAAAGCAGCTTGTTTCTTATGAGCAGGAAAATATTTTTCAGAGAAGTAATATATCATATCCTGGGGACTACGCACACAACCAGGAGCAAGAGTATTAAACCATTTCTTAGCATCACCCTTTAATGAGAAAGGAAACAACTTAAGAATATAGTAATAGCGATTTTTTTCCTCATGAGCAAATAGGGTGGCAATATCATTCAAAGTAAGGTGTGCCACAACAGTTTCAGTTTCATAACCATGAAAAGGATCAGATTCAACCAAAGTAATTAACTCCGGATCGACAAAGAATTCATAATCCTTATCAGTAACGAATATGGGAGAGGTGGCAAACTTAGGATCATATTTCATTCTCTCCCTCATCGATTTTTCTTTCATTTCAGCAAGCAATTTTATAACCTCATCTCTATCATTACAAGCAAGAATGGCTCTAGCCGTCTCCCTATCAAAGACATGTTCATCAGGTGATTCAAATCTAGTAGGAGAGCTAGGCATAATAGGTGAATCATAGTTTTCAAGAGTTTCAACATTTTTAGCATTCTCAATTTCCTTAGCTTTAGCAAGTTGTTCATCAAGAAATTCACCAAGTGGCACAATATTATCAAGCATAGTACTAGCATCATTATAAGTATCATTCATAGAAGAAGTAGTATCATCAATAACTTGTGACATATCAGAATGCATAACAGGTGGTGGTGTCACAAGTCTACTCAAAACAGAAGGTGAATCAAGTGCGGAGGTAGATGGCAGTTCCTTACCTCCCCTCGTCTTATAGGGAACGATCTTGGTCTTAGCATCTTTCAGATTCTTCATAGTGATCAACAGATATAAATCCCAAGTGACTCAACAAATAGAGCTATGCTCCCTGGCAACGGCGCCAGAAAAAGGTCTTGATAACCCACAAGTATAGGGGATCGCAACAGTTTTCGCGGGTAGTATTTCACCTAGATTTATTGATTCGACACAAGGGGGGCCAAAGAATATTTGCAAGTATTAGCAGTTAAGTTGTCAATTCAACCACACCTGGAGATAAAATATCTGCAGCAAAGTATTTAGTAGCACAGTAATATGATAGTTTTGATAGCAGTAGCAACAGTAACACTAGTAACGGTAACAGTAACAGTAGCAGTTTTGTAGCAAGTGTAAAGCAGTAGCAACAAAGTAATTTAGCAGAAACCAATATGAGAAAGTCGCTGGCATTGGATTGGTGATGATAATTATGTTCGATGATATTCATCATATAACAGTCACAACCTAGGGCGATACACAATAGCTCCGATTCATCAATGTAATGTAGGCATGTATTCCGTATATAGTCATACGTGCTTATAATAAGAACTTGCATGACATCTTTTGTCCTACCCTCACATGGCAGCGGGGTCCTTAAGGAAACTAAGGGATATTAAGGCCTCCTTTTAATAGAGAACCGGAACAAAGCATTAGCACTTAGTGAATACATGAACTCCTCAAACTACGGCAATCACCGGAAAGAATCCCAATTATTGTCACCTTGGGGTATGCGGATCATGACACGTAATAGGTGCATATAACTTGCAAGATAGGATCAAGAACACAAATATATTCATGAAAACATGAAGGGTTCAGATCTGAAATCATGGCACTCGGGCCCTAGTGACAAGCATTAAGCATAGCAAAGTCATAGCAACATCAGTCTTAGAACATAATGGATACTAAGGATCAAAGCCCTAACAAATTGACTCGATTACATGATAAATCTCATCCAACCCATCACCGTCCAGCAAGCCTATGAAGGAATTACTCACGCCCAGTGGTGAGCATCATGAAATTGGTGATGGAGGATGGGTGATGATGACGACGGCGTCGAATCCCCCTCTCTGGAGCCCCGAACGGACTCCAGATCAGCCCTCCCGATGAAGAACAGGAGGTGGCGGCGGCTCCGTATCGTAAAACGCGATGAAACTTCTTCTCTTATCTTTTTTCTCGGGGAAATAGAATTTATAGCGTTGGAATTAGGTCAGACGGCCGCCTGTGGGCCCCACAAGGCACCACGGCGCGCCCTAGGGGGGGTCGCGCCCTGCTGCCTTGTAAGCAGCAGGTGGCCCCACTTCTGTTGATTCTTGCGCCAATAATTTTTATATATTCCATAAAATTCTCCAAAAAGTTTCGTCCAAATTCGAGAACCTTGATTTGTGCACAAAAACAACACCATGGCAATTCTGCTGAAAACAGCGTCAGTCCGGGTTAGTTTCATTCAAATCATGCAAATTAGAGTGCAAAACAAGAGCAAAAGTGTTTGGAAAAGTAGATACGATGGAGACGTATCATCCATTGAGGTCCAGATATTAATCGTCCATTGCATATGAATGTCAAAATAGTACTACCAATATACGAGTCTCATACGATACCATTTCAATGATTGTACTACAAAAGCCCGAAATATTACAAGGTTCAAATTCCAGAGTTATAAGGCTCAAAATCAAAGATTAATTACAAGGTTCAAACTGATATTAGAAATGAAATTCAGCTCATGCAGCTGCAGATGCCCATGCTGATCAGCTGAACTTGGACATATGCGAGGTTCAAACTGATATTACAACTTGTGACACCCGTTTCGAAACCTCAACATTTCTGCAAAGGGGTCAGCCACTGACAAGTCATGTATGGGCTTGACATAATGACTTCCGATTACTCTGTCAGCTGATCTTCCAAAATGAAATTCAGCTTCTGCAGAGCCTTTTCCATTCTGCCGTAGCCGCCGGCGCTGATCAACAAACCATTCAGTTTTGCGAAACAAATGTAGGGCAAGCCTCATTACCTTTAGCACCCTTGCTCTCACAACAAAGAACCTGGCGAATATAATCTCTGGTAAGGTCCCTCGGTAGGAGGTCAAAGTAATTTCTGAGAGATGCAGATCAAGGCATTCGATGTGGTTGTTATATTGTATCACATTATCCACTATCGGGCCTAATTTTATCTGCAAAAGAAGAGAATGTATTAGTGCCTACATGCAGTTTTGAACACTACTACATGCCTCTTTGATTTGTAGGATTTCTAAAATACACGAATAGAGTGACATGCCATTTTCGATCCTACATGATTAACATGGGCATTTGATTACAATCTAGAAAAACATAGGCTTCTTCCCAAGAGGTTGGAGTGGATGGAAATTTACCTACGAAAACTAGTACAGATGAATCGAAAGGAGAAATGCATATGGATTGTAACCTTATCAATCAAGCAACCACTGTAGGAAAAAAACATCAATGTACTGAAATCCTCCAAAATTCCTTCAGAAATCGTAGTACATTCGTCATTGTAAACTTGGGAAAGTGTACCAAAAAATTGAACTCCTTTATGGTTAACATTTAATAGGAAAGGAGCATCACCTCGATATATAGCTTCTCCAGGCATCGAAAGCATCTCAGGAAACTGACAACTTCGTCCAGGTTAGGGCCGATAGATGCTACTACGAAGACCTTCACTGTGCGCAGATACGTTGTCAAGCTTGTCGGGTTCATTTTCTGGATGACAGACGAACATACATCTTCAAAATTATAAAAAATGTTAATTCAAGAAGGAGAAGAAGAAGGAAAATGTTGTACCTGAACGGGTGTGGATCCAATAACAAGTTCGGAGAATTTCACAGACGAGTAGCCCAGCACTGTCAATTTCAGCGCAGAATTGACACTGATTCTTGTTGGACCTTGTTGATCAACTACAAATAATCTCTCAAGTAAAGGTGTGTCCTCAATGGCCATACTGTGATACACCTTTTGTGATCTCTTGTTGCAGCACCAGCAACACACATAAATTGTCCGGAGAGTCATGGAGGTGATGTGGAAGCTACTCAACCCATTGATCGCCTGAAGACGAAGGTACTTGAGTGTAGTACAGCCGTGGAGCAGGCGCTCCATGTCATCCTTGGGGATGCACACGGCGACGAGCTCGAGGTGCTTCAGTCGAGAGAGAAAAAGAGCGGGCACGTCATTAATCAGGGGCAAATGGCAGTTCATGAACCTGGTGACCCGCAGCGTGGGCATGAGGCGGAGCGTGGACGGTGGCAGCAAGCACATATGTCCATCATTAAAACTGAGCTCCTCGAGGTGATCTAGGGTGGGGGATCGGAACCACTCATCAAGCTTGGCTCGATCCTTGCCGTTGGAATGGAACTTGCCCATGATAAGGCCTCTGATTGGGCCAAGGTGCCTGCCGAGGATCTGGGACAACGCATCCAAGCTTTTGTGATAGCCATGGCAGAGCTTGTGGACGTCGATGAGGTCGGGAGGGGTGGAATGCCATAGGGGGTGCCACCGCCGGGAAAGGACGGTTGTCCGCGCGCCATATTTGATTGGGAGGAGGGAGATGATGACGATCAACATATCATGAGGGAGGCTGCTGATGAAGTCTAGGCCCGCAAGAGTCGCTTGCGATTCTTGCTCGACCCGCCTCCGCTTGTTGGCAGCCTCGTCCTCCACCTCCGGAGTCTCCTCGGCGGCGACGCTATCTGATAGGACTGGAGGAGTGGGAGGATAGGGAATATTAAGTTAGAACAGGGCAGAAGAAAAGTGTATTGGTAATTAGAAGTAACTAGGTAGGAACAGACTTAACAAAGTCAGAAAATGGAATCCCTATTGGTTGCTTAAATACTACACAATTACTTTGATATTGCTAGGTAAGTCAACATGCAGATACTTGAAAAGAACACTTACTTGGAACAAAGTCTGGATGGATGATATCGTCGGGGAAGTTAGCATATATCATATGACCAGGCTCTTTTAGGTGCAGTGCAATTTTAGTGCCAGCTTTCACTACAAAAAACTTAGAAATTTCTATCCAAAGGCCCGCGCCAAAATAGGAGTGACCATGTTCATCAAGTTGTACAGAAGCAACGATTGTAAATCCATGGTTTGTGTTCAATATGACATTCCTGGAGTCTTCAGTTATGTAAAGGCCAAGATTGTGTACTACAGTTGTTGTTGCAAAGCAAGGGATGTACTGCAGGAAATGATAAGATTGTTCAAGAATAGGGTAACATGCAAATATGGGAGTAATTGAAAGAACAGTACACAACAGTTGAAATCAAAGGACACAAATTTATAGTAAAACAGATAGTGTAACCATGATGTCATGCAAATATGAGAGTAATCGAAAGAACATTATAGCATTAATTTGCCTGATATAGGAAGACGAAAAATCCCCTTTGACGTATATACTGCATGTGGCACCTTTTATCCAAATGTAGCAATATATACTATATGTTCAGAAAAGTAGGCCATGACAACCAAGGTCGGGTGAGACTGAACATACCGTGTGATTCCTGAATCTAGCTGGTACGGTGAGATGGAACTTCTCGGCTGTCTGGCCGAGGCCGCATAGGCCTGATGTCTCCTTGCACTGTACACTCTATGAATGAAAGAAAACCCTCAAATCAGCTAGAAGAAAAATGAATCCATGGCGATTTCGGCCGGGTGATTAAAAGGGGAAAACGGACTGGGATAAGAGATGATCGAATATTTCAGTAAATTAGTTACCTGGTTCTCCATGAGAAAAAGCTCCAATACCGCAGATTCCCCAATCGGGCGGAGCTGGATCGACGGCGAGCCGCGTCGAGAAAGTCGGTGGCAATAGGCAGGAGCAAGCGGCAGTGGCAAAATGCGGTGGGGTTTGCCGGCAGCCGGCATCGGTGATAGGCGTCGAGCTAAGTGGTTGCTGCAGCGATAGGCAGCGACATGCAGAGTTGCGGAGGAGTGCAGGTGCGACTGGGGATGGGGAGGGGGGAGGTGGCGGGCGGGGGTGAGGGTTTTGTGATGTGGGGGTGGTGAGGGTTTTATTTTTTCCTTTTTGAATTGGGTGGTGAGGGTTTTCTGTCCCAGAGGCCAAAATGCGTTTCAGAGGCAACGGTTTGGTAGACTCAACCGTGTGCGATTAACATCACTCTGTGTGTGGTGTGGGCAATGGCGTACCCAGGGGGTGTGCCAAGTGTGCCATGGCACACCCAGTTTTTTGGAAAACATTTTTCACCATGTAAAAATTAGCTAATTTTTAAGGCCCATGCAAGCTAATTGAAATAGTCTCAATTTTTTTAAAGTGTGCACACCTTCTATTTTATTTGTAGGTCCGCCACTGGGTGTGGGCAATCATATGTTGGTATAAGAGAAGCATAAAATTCCATCAACCAGACTCATTGCATACTCATCCCACATCTAGACATAAGTAAACATAGATATATATATATATATATATATATATATATATATATATATAAGCATACTCAGGCATAGATAATAAGTGTACTCAAGCATTGTTCAACCATAGTTCAACCGATATATTAAGCATACTCAAGCATAGTTATAATTAAGACACAACATATAGCCATAGTTCAATCCCACATCTCATGCATCTACCTGCAGGCCTGCATGAAGGTGAAGCTTCTCCAGTTACTCAGCGTACGCGGCATGCGCCACCCTGCAAGAATACTTCTACTTGAAGGAGCCAACGGCTCGTCCTCTTGCATGCGCCAGAACACTTGCATACTCATTATGAAGGAGTTGGTTGCAGAACGGGCATCCAAAGCCCCCATTCCATGTCCTCACATGCCTGTTGTGCTTTCCTGCATAAAGCTCCCTGAGCTTTTGCTTCTTGAACTCCTCTGGGCATCTTCATCCTCGCTGTCAACATCCTCAGATAGCACCTACACATATGGTAAAAAAATGTGGCGTCAGTATATTTTATAATAATGCGAATTCAGCAGGCAGAGTTTATGAAACATAAAATATCATGTGACAGCGTGAACCCTAAATCATCAAGTGATCTTGATGAAAGAAATGCATAAATAGAGAGCACACAACTTAGTGCAACAAAATTAAGAGTCTGATTGGTTTGCTACCAACATTTGGCAGAATCAAAAGTTTGGTTTGCTACCGACATTTGGCAAAATCAAAAGATGCCAACACTTGGCAACCTTTTGTGAGATTGGCAATGAACAATGGAATGCAAACTAATCTCTAGCGAACATTTGGGAGTTGCCAAAATTTG
This sequence comes from Elymus sibiricus, assembly GCA_039707655.1. Lineage (NCBI taxonomy): Eukaryota > Viridiplantae > Streptophyta > Magnoliopsida > Poales > Poaceae > Elymus > Elymus sibiricus. Next base: position 338,489,686 of record CM077666.1, read on the forward strand.
GCATGCTGACGACTTTTGGCATCAAACCAATTTACATGCCGTAAAGTAGGATCAAAATTTGGCATGCCAACGACTTTTGGCATCAAAATCAATTGTCAAGATCTGGCTAGGAATTATTAGCAACACTAACCCTAGTCGGATTATTTTTTTAGAAGAACAGGGAAGCTCCTCCCCGGTTCCATTACTCGAATGAAACCCTCATAGTGTCATACATCAGCTCACTAACAGGAGATGTTCGAAAGCAATAGCTAAAGGGAAATACACAACGACAGAAGTGATTACAAGTTATCCTGTGCCCCAAAGGGGTCCCTAGTCGGATTTTTAGCAGAAATCATTTGTACAGAAGAAACAATTAATCACTTATCATTTGTACCACTCAAACAATCAATACACTACACGGATCTATCGAATCAAACTCAGATTTCATGGATCTATCGAATCTAACTCAGATTTCATGGATTGAGAGAACATAACCATAGGATTTCTATTCCAAAAAGGGGAGGCAGGACTAACCAGAGAAACCCTAGGATATATTTGCCACATAAATGGGTATAGATGACTAACCGGTTCTCCGTCGTCATCGGAGTCGTCGCCGGAGTGGTCGTCGGAGTCGTAGCCGAAGTCGCTGTGGACCTCCGGCTCTGGCAGTGGAAGCACAATGTCGTCGCCGTCGCGCTTCTACGCGCAGGAGACCTCGTCAGCGGTGACGGTAACATCTGTCTCCAGCTTCACGCCGTGCTCAGGTGCTTCAGCAGCCCGGGCGTCGCCACTCCCTCCGATGCTGCGCTTCGGCGGCATCCTCATACACTGACGGCGGTGACGACTGAGAGCGGCATCGAGGATGCAGGCAGAGAGAGAGGATTGTGTGTGTAGCAAGAATGGGGGGTGCGGCCGCCTATTATAACCAACGGCTCGGGCGCGCCATTAATATGGAGCTGTGGGGAGCGAGGCGGGCGGCGGTCAAAGGGCTGGCTCGCCTCCCGGTGAGCCTGCGCAGCGGACTGCTCGCATGCCTACCTTCATTTCACACAGCTACTCGCACGCCTCCCGGTGACACTTCGCAGCGAACACGCCTCCTGTCAATTCACACACCTACCCACACGCCTCCTGGTCTGCCTGCGTGGCGGACTGCGCGCATGCGTCCCGTCAACTCACGCCTGCTCGCATGGCACACGGGACGGGTGGCGGCACGTATATTGTTTTTCTTTTTTGATGATTAATTATGCAACTATATTACTTAACCGAAGCATGGCACGTACATTGTTGGTCTAGCGCCCACGGTACGAATAAATAATCCATTTGCGATATTGGTTGCCAATTATTAATAATCTCCCGTTTGTAAGAATAATATATCAAAACTTGTCTCAAATTTTTAAAAACAATACAATATCACAGTCTATTGGTGTCCATATGACACCACGATAGGTTTCATGATTTCAATTAAGTTTTGGACTTACTGGATTTTAAAAATCAAGATTTTCAATGTTTGAAATTTCTTGCATGGGGACTAAACATGCACCCAGAGACACACATATGATTTTCCAATCCATTTTGGTGCACTATCACGTGTGCATGTAGCTCAAATTTGATATTTGCACATTATATCCCTAGGAAATCAATCTATGTATAAAAATGTCCAAATGACAATCTCTGATTTTTCTTCCTTCCAAATTTTAACACGACACTCCTTTGGTCACATATGTTCACCGCGGAAAAAGTTTAACATGCCTCGTACTGGCGGCGGTGGTGGTGCGGTGTGTGTGTGTGTCGGGGGGAGTCCGGCAGTACAGAGCCACCGTGTGGGGTTGACCGTTTTGTGAGGCAGGTGCCACATCAAAGTCGTGAATTGGTTATTTAAAACATTACACGGCCATACATACATGTTTGGGCCACATGCATGCATGGTGGTCCTCGGACACTCCCTCGTGCGGTTATCAGCGATGCGCCCATTCGTTAGCCCACGAAGGTTATCACTTTTCACCGACATCGAGAGGCATTTGACCAAAGGTGGATTCATCTTGAGATTATTTACGGTGTGGATCATGGTGAGATTCCAGATCAAAGTTCAAACGCGTGTGCGTACACATGAATCCCTCCCACTGGCTCGAAGTGGCGGACTACGACACGTCGTGGACCTCTGTGTAGGGCATTTCTGGTTTGCGAAGCATGTGCCACATCAAAGTTGTGCAGTGGGTATTTCAAACATCACACAATACCTCTTTGGGTATGCAGGCAGGTGGTTGTCCTAGGACACACTCACTCGCGTGTGACGCTTTCTGTGGGCCCGCAAGGTCGTCGTCCATCACTTTGACCTACATCGAGAGAGGTTAATTTGACCAACAAGGATGATTCTTTTTGGTTTGTGTTACGGTAGGAGTACATAGTACGCGTCAAAGAGGGGGGAGGGGACCAGCATATACTACGCGTCATGAACCTCACTCCGTGTGGGGACTTTCCGGTTTCCAAGGCAGATGCCACATGAAAGTTGTGCATTGGGTATTCAAACATCACACAACACCTCTTTGGGCCACATGCAGGTGGTGGTTGTTCTACAGGACACCCACTCGCGTGCGACGCTTAATTTCCATCTGTGAGCCCGTGAGGTCGTCGTCCATCACTTCGACCCAACGATCGAGAGAGGTTAATTTGACCGACAAGGAGGATTATTTTTGGTTTGTGTTACGGTAGGAGTATATATATAGTACGCATCGAAGAGGGGGATGGGACCAGCATATACTACGCGTCATGAACCTCGCTCTGTGTGGGGACTTTACAGTTTCCGAGGCAGGTGCCACGTCAAAGTTGTGCATTTTGGGTATTCAAACATCACAACAACCCACACACACCTACGTACTTACATATGTTTTGGCCCACATGCAAGCGATGGAGGTTGTCCTCTGACACTCACTCACGCGGTTATCGGCGATATCGGTGCTTTCCATCTGTGGGCCCGCTTGGTCCATCACTTTGACCGACAACGAGAGAGGTTAATTTGACTTAGGAGGGGATTAATTTTTGGTTTGTCTTACGGTATATATAGGTCATGCTATGAGATTACATAATATAGTTTGAGCGCATGCATGTGTACTCATGCATGAATCCCTCTCCCACCGGATCGAAGTGGGGGGCAGGGCAGCACACGATGCGTCATGAACCGATCTCGCTCTGTGTGGGGACTGTACGATTTTTTACGCGGGCGCCACATCAATGTTGTGCATGGTATTCAAATTAAACACATGCATGCATGCATCACCTCCATATACATATGTTTGGGACACATGCATGCAGTGGTTGTCTTCGGACAGTACTCTCCTCGCGTGGTTATCGGCGGCAAGCCTATATATTCATGGGCCTGCGTGGACGTCCATCACTTCGACCGGCATTGGGAGAGGTTACGAGGGTGGATTCTTCTTCTTTGGTTCGTGTTACCGTGTAGTAGGTCATGGTGATGAGATTCGAGACCTAAGTTTGAGCGCATGCGTACGCATGAATCCCCGTCACTGGCTCGAAGTGGGGTGACATACACAGTACGCGCCGTGGACCCTCGCTCCATGTGGGGACTTTTTGGTTCCAAAGAACGGTACCGTGCCACATCAAAAAGTTGTGCATTGGGTATTCAAACACACCACACAACACTTCCATACATATGTTTGGGCCACATGCAGGCAGTGGTTGTCTTCGGGCACTACTCCCTTGCGTGGTTATCGGCGAGCTAGACCATATCTGTGGGGTCGCGTGGATGTCCATCACTTTGACCAACAACAAGAGAGAGGTTATACGACCAAGGTGGATTCTTCTTGGTCCGTGTTACACTATGTCTTGGTGAGATGCCCCCTCCCACCGACTCAAAGTGTGTGTGTGTGTGTGTGTGTGTGTTTGTGTGTTTGTGTGTGGGTGGGTGGGGTGTGGGGGGTACTTCGCACTTCCTGAACCTCTGTGGGGTCGGGGATGTCCAATTAATTTGCGAGGCACATGTGCCACATCAAAGTTGTGCATGAATTGGGTATTTAAATATCACACCACCCATTTCATACATATAGTTGGGCCACTCGCAGGTGGTTCGTATGTGGCCTCACCCATCTCGCGCCACAAGCACACATTTGTGGGCCCGCACATGGTCCACCTTTGACCGGAAGCGAAAGGGGGGTTTGACCATGATGGACTCCTATAGGTTTAGTGTTACGGTAGGGTGTGCTATGTCAGACCTATTCCCCCCCCCCCCCCCCCCCCCGCCGACACAAAGTGGGGGGGTGGCGGACTAGCAATAATGTGGGCTGTGAGACAGGTACCACAGCAAAGTTGTGCATTGGGTATTTGAACATCAAACCAGCCTTTTCATACATATATTTGGTCCACATGCACTGTTCGTGTTCTGACCCTTTCCCACGTTTTTTGGCCACGCAACACACACGGTTCCCTCAGACTACCCGTGTGCCACGCCTGTGCCCCTGTCACCCACATCAGCATAGTAGATTGGGCTCCACGAGGCTTCCCTCGCAATCTCAAAAATATCTACCCGCCTGGAGGGTTTTTCTATTTGATAGCACATGATTATTATGTTTCGACCGTGTGCGATGCTGTTTGTCCCCGGCCCCCCACTCCCGCCTACATCCCTCAAAAATATCTACCCGCGTGGAGGGTTTTTCTGTTTTATAGCACACGGTTATTATGTTCCGACCGTGTGCGATGTTGTTCGCTCCCGCTCCTGCCTGCATCCCTCAAAAATATCTAGCCGCCTGGAGGGTTTTTCTATTTGATAGCACACGGTTGTTATGTTTGGACCGTGTGCGATGTGTGTTGCTCAATCCCTTCATCCAAATTTTCAGTAGCCCCAACATTTTACTCCCGCCTAGTAAAATTTTCAGTACCCGCATCATTTCCTCAAACACCACCTTGCCCCCCCTCCACACACACACCCCAAAAACTCCGCGCGCTCGCACACACACACACACCACCCCTCCCTCGCTTGAAACCCTAGCAAGGTCGCCGCCGCGCCGCCTCCACCGTTAACATCTGCCGGTTTGCCCGTGCAGGTTACCCACCGATCTTCATACCCTAGCCTCCCTGAGTTTCTTAGATGACGCCTGCCAAACGCCCCATTTCCCACATATTCCCATCCCCACCCCCCTCCCCTACTCCAGAGCGTCGCAGCCTAAGCCTGGCTACGCTTCCCATGGAGCCCTAGGAGCTAATGGCACAAAAGAGGTTTATCTCGGCCTCTTCGCCCGACGTCGACGAGGTGGCCGCCGAGGAAGTTGACGACAATTACTGGCCGCAGGCTCTCAATCAGCGGGCAAGAGTATGCTGGCATGTCGCGGACGTCGGCTACGACATCGAGGTCATCGATAGCGACGGCCTGATGCGGGCTATGTCACAGGTTAAGTGGCCCACCCCCAACCCCTCAGGTTCAACCGCCGTCGATCTCATCCATGGCCCCGCCGCTGATCTCCTCTGGCTCCCTGTCAAGAATTTGCCATCCTACATCGCCATCGAGGCCCTTTTGTCATTTCTAAAGGACACGTTCTGCGACGCTGGCTTGGGATCCTCAGCTGCCAAGTCAGACCTCATCGACGGCGACCACGAGGAGGGCACCCTCTCCGTCTCTTCCAAGGGAAAGAGCACACCTGCGACATCAGGGAGGGTACCCTACAGCCGTGCTCTTCCAAGGGGAAAGAGCACACCTGCGACATCAGGGAGGGTACCCTACAGCCATGCACTTCCAAGGGGAAGGAGCCCATCTGCGACAACATGGAGCGCACCCAGAGTCCACGCTCTTCCCATGCGAAGGAGCCCATCTGTGACATGTGAGGAAACCTATGATTTGTTTTTCCATGCCTCTTCACAGGGTGGAAGCCATGATTTGTTTTGTCGAACCCCTTTTGTAGTGAGAATATGTCCAGTTTTAATTGCTGTGATTGGTTGTTTGCAGTATGCCTTGTTTATTTCAGTTATTCACAGTGTGATGCTCTCTATGTGCAACTATTTACCGTGCAGTACAATTTCATCAATACCAGTTTCAACAATACCAAGATGAATGACTATATTTGCTTGCTGTTAAGCCTGTTATAGCTAGCATATGCCTCTTTTAACGTTTTTTGGTTGTTCGGTTGTTTGTAGTTAGCATATGTCCAGTTTCAATTGCTATCTTTGGTTGTTAGTAGCATGCCTTGTTTATTTCGGTTATTCACAAAGTGATGTTCTATATGTGCAAGTATGAACTGTGCAGTTCAATTTCATCAATACCAGTTTCAACAATACCAATATGAATGACTATTTGGTTGTTGTTAAGCCTGTTGTAGCGAGCATATGCCTCTTTTAACGGTTTTTGGTTGTTCGGTTGTTTGTAGTTAGCATATGTCCAGTTTCAATTGCTATCTTTGGTTGTTCGTAGTATGCCTTGTTTATTTCAGTTATTCATAAAGTGATGTTCTATATGTGCAAGTACGAACTTTGCAGTTCAATTTCATCAATACCAGTTTCAACAATACCAATATGAATGACTATTTGCTTGCTGTTAAGCCTGTTGTAGCGATCATATGCCACTTTTAATGGTTTTCGGTTGTTCAGTTGTTAGCATATGTCCGGTTTCAATTGCTATCTTTGGTTGTTCGTAGTATGCCTTGTTTATTTCAGTTATTCACAAAGTGATGTTCTATATGTGCAAGTATGAACTTTGCAGTTAACACACCTTTCCACTTCTTGTTTTGCTTAACTAGCGTGCTTAAACCTGCACACTGAAGCTATCATTTGGAGATTATGTTGTCTACCATGGATATATTTGGTTGATGTTTAGCCTGTTGTGCTTAACATGCCTTTCGATGTACTTACACAGGACAATATTGGGAACGACTGCTGTTTTCCATCGAGGTTAGTTTCATCCCATGGCTTATATATACTCACTATTCAGGATATCGGTAGCTGGTACCATATCAGCCGGGGGCTGATAAGGGATTAATTGGCGAATCAGACATTTAACTGAATATATCTGTAACCCATTTATCGGTAGGTTAACTAGGGCCATATCTAATATATCTGAGGCTACATAGCAACATGCACTGTACTGAATGTCTAAATATGCAATCCTAGGATACATAGCAACAAGGACGAGTGTTACCTTAATGTTCTGATGATGTCTAGATATACATAGAAGAGCAGCAACAGCAACAACACAGCAGCAGTTAACTTCAGTTAATCGGCTGATATTTGTAACAATGTAATAAACTCCCTCCGCCCCATAATATAAGATGTTAATTCATCCAATATGTGAGTATATTGGATGTACTAAGATCTTATATAATGGGACGGAGGGAGTGTTGTACTACATCATTGTGCAATTGCTATTTAGCTTCTAATATTAACTTGGTGCTTGTAGGTACATATGTCATTGGTAAAGATCCGCGCTTCGACCCTTTTTGCGTATGGGGCAATGAGATATTCATGAACCAGCATCAAGTGAGGAAACTGATAAAGATTGTTAGTAAAATGGGTCAAGAGATGGCAATTAAACTATTTGTTTACACTTTGTCCAAGACAACAGTGAACTGCAGGATGGTAAGTAAGAACTCTGCATGCTTCTTTTTACTGCCCATAATGAGTTGTGATAGATGACAATGTCTGAATCTTTTTTCCTTTGCAGTGGTTCCCAAAGCAGTTTACTCATGATTACCTCTCAAACTACATGATTGGTGGGCATGCAAAGGTTAAAGTATTCTACCAGAACACAATGACTATCTAGATGTCCTCATGAAGACAGTGCAGGACGGGCGGTCGGCCATCACAAGGGGTTGGACTAGAGTCGTGCGTGCCTTCTGCATGGAGGAGGGCACAATATGGGCATTCCACCTCACCTTGTTCAGCAACCAGAATGTCTTTCGCCTCTTTCTTTACCGTCTTTAATAGTACAAGTATACAACCCTGGTTCATCATTCTTTATTTGGTGCTTATGTAAAAAAAAATTATGTAACTCTTGAACATATGTACCTGTGAATCGAATAATGCATTGGTTGTTGAACTTGATGGGTATGAATAAAGTTATACCCTACTTTCAAATTCAAATTCGGCACAATTTTAAATGGCAGCAATTAAATTAGGGTGAAAATACGCTCTGCAGGTCATTACGGCACACACGGTCTGTAAAGCACATCGTGTGTGATATACATCATAATCCGACATGGTTCACAGAGAGGAAACGTGTGCGACCATGCACACAGTTGCCATTTGCAAAGCGTGGGTGATGTCAGACTATATCACAAACGGTGCGAGCAAACTAAATGTTTGTGATAGTCGCCTTATCGTACACGCTTTACAATCATGAACTATTTCTGATGTCGTACGCATCGTAAACGTTTGCACCACAGAATAGCATGTGTGATAGTTATCCTATACGACACTTGTACGACAGTCCGACGTTTCGTAATCCTATCCGACACTCATACGATGATTAACTAATTTGATTGATTATATATCGCATACGGTTCGGGAGAAGTGAATGTGTGTGATAGTCTCATTATCATACACGTTTTACAATCGTGAACTGTTTGTGATGGGGCGTGCATCGTAAATGTTGCACCACAGAATACCGAGTGCGATGGTAATGTGAGCACACACGAGTAGCAAGTATGGAGCATTTGGGATATTCGATAGATCACAAACAATTGTGTGAAGAGTCGCGTTTGGGATAGATCGGGCATCGCATACGCTTAGTTCTGCGAAACGTATGCTTGCGTGCTCCCTATCGCCGACGGTTTCAGGGTCATGTGAGAAGACCCCCCCCCCCTATCATACACACATGCAAGGCGATGGTTTAAAACTCTGTCGCGGAAAGGGGTAAAAACCGTTTTTATAGCAGCTTGTTGTACCAGTGTGAGGTGGGAGATGATGTGGCACCCCGGCTAAGAGGAACCGGAACACCCCATATTCCAGCCCAGAGATCAAGTCTTCTGGAATACGGCACTGCTTGGCATAGAACAAATCTGCTCTTATTACAATTAATCGGGATACAAAGGTTCTGAAGGTACAAAGGTTACAAAGGCACGGCGATACTACGCCTGCTTAGATAGCTCTATGCTAGCAGTGGAACAACTCATAGCAGCAAAACTTCTAGCAGCGGAACAGCGACAACGGTGATGAACTCCACTCCGCAGGGACTCTGGCTGGGACACGTCCTAGAGCGCAAACTCGGGATCCTCGACAAGCAATCAATCACGGCATCACCTGTAATCTGGCAAGACACGCCAAGTGAGTACTTTGAATGTACTCGCAAGCTCACAGCAACCAAAGCAATCAAGACAAACAACAGCATGGCACTTACAGGTTAAAATCAATGATGATCATGATACTACTAGAGCAATCACGAGAATGAGCATGGCATGTACAGGTTACTCATGATATGAACATGATGATATATACTAGCACTAGCATGAGAAGGGGGGTGTCGATGTTTAAGGTCCCTTGGACCAACTTACTCTTCTCGGAGGTTATCTCATAACCACCATATGTATCAAGCTTACCGTCGTGAGCATCACACGATCACCTCAGGATCAACCAAGCTCGGTATCAACAATACCATCGTGATCATCACATGACCACAAGGAGCTTGATCTTTAGCTGTGATCATCGCATGACCACATAAAGATCAACCTACTTCTTTCCTCATGGAACCGGGGTTGTTAATTATCCAGGTTTTATTACTGTTGGCCCATAGTGTGACCTACTACGAACTATGTCCATGACCAGGGACGCGGCTATCGATAGATTATACACTCTGTAGAGGTTAGTACACTGTACCCACACCACGGAATTCATGGCCTCGTGCTCCCATTCGGGTGGACCAACGACATTCCGACAAAACCAATCTATTGCATGACACTCTCCCGGCCACTCCGACAAACTCCCCTTTGGGCTATGTCATGGGTGGCCCCGATGTCAACTCGTGACATCCTGCCACCTCGTGGCTGCTACCGTCGTGGCCAAACATAAAAACTGTCCCAAACAGGGACTCTGGATCCATACAACTCGGGCACACAAGATTATTGCCGCCTACCTGATCAGGGTAGCGCGCGCACATAACCTTCCCTAGTTAGAGGCACCGGCGAGAGGCATGCCAATAGACCGAATTAGGGCCTCCCCATCCAGGCAAGTGTGGTTGCACTGGTGAGCTCGATTCGGTGGCACCATGACTCAGCCAACAGATTTGTTCAAGTTCGATTAATGTCAGGTTTAACTTGAATGGTGATGAGTTGAGTCATAATAAAATAATGAAATAACAAGGCATATGAGCATGCTATCAATGTAACCATGGATGGGCAACATAACCATTTAGCATATGAATTTTAACATCAACAACAATAAATCATTTAGTTTGCGTAATGCAAATGAGCATGGCATAGTGATGGTCATGCATCTTACAAGTATTTTCGTAACAAACCATAACTATTCATGTGAGCATATCATTATTACTAGCATCGGAAATGATTACAAGCATAAAGCATGACAATAGTGATAATAACACTATCAATGGAGAAGAATCATATATGCACAGGAACATAGCATAAGCATGGACATGGATTCATAAGCATATTTGAAGCATTAACAAAATCATTAAATGAGCAAGCAATCGTTAAATATTCAGGTGGAAACCATGGCTATTGCAATGCCATCATGCAAGTGGCTGTCGTGGCTTGCCTGGAGTTGATGGAGTCATCGGGAAGAAACAAAGATTGGATGGTGTGCTCACCATGAGTAAGAAATCTTGAATATTTTTACATATCCAAGGTCCATATGGTCCAAATGAATTTTGAGAATTTTGTGTGAATTTTAGGAAAGGCAGAAATATAGGTTGCTTCGCAACCTAGGGCCAACAGGTTATTCCTTCAATAGAAAAAAGAATATTCCCAAGAAATAAAAAAATTGGGGTTGGGCTAAGATGGAAATGACATGGCCTTGGGAAAGATTTGAGAGTGACAAGCCACTTGGGAGAGGAAGAAAAGATGATCTTCCCAGGTTTCAAGACCACAGAGCCACAGAAAAGGAACTCCAAATAAAAAATCAAAAGAAAAAGAACGGGCCAAAAATCGGGGTGTCACAAACCTACTCCCCTTACAAAAATCTCGTCCTCGAGATTTGGTTGCTCAGGGAACAAGTATGAATATTCTGACTTAAGGAGACCGTTTCCCACTCGGGTATCCTTTTCCTTGAGGTTCCCTCTGAATTTCATATGACCTGAGTACCTTGCTCTGGGTTGGTTTGCTTCACCATATCCCACATTCTGACAGGTCTTCCTTCATATGTTCATACTTACTCTGACTCCAATTTCTTTATGTCTGATGGCTTATCTGCTATTATCATGACTGGAATTTCCATAGGTCCGGGAGTGATTTACAATTGACATGACATTCTTATATCCAGCACTGATAGTATCAATAGAGTTGTGAACAAATTCCCTTGGTGGACACGAAACATTTAATCGTTGCATCGGGTTACTAGACGCATGTCCTCCGGGTTCAAAACCATACTGGGAATCATAACCCTTGTCTTGGTGGAATCTGACCACTTGTAGGGAGTTCTGAATCATCTTGGCTGGCTTCACAGTCTCGAATCCGTACCGACGATTTGACTATCAACTGTCATGACCAGTATAAAGGAGTAATACCTTATAGCAATAGCATCGAGAGACTTGACTGTCGGTGGTTCTGGCAAAAAATCTTGTTCATGACAGGCTATCATTTCACTGGGTACCTTATGTGAGGACACATGATCTGAGCTTATTGTTCAGCATTCTGATTACTCATTTTGTCAGTATAGCCACAGGTGGGTAGTAGGCCGTGCGATGCGTTAACATGGTTGCTGGAGTCGAACTGCGGAGCTGGCCTTTGGTCTGACATGGCAGACTTGGATATTCGATACTGACAATTCTGAGCATATACATTTGTACAAGCGAGTTATCTTGATATGAGGTCCTTACAAACAGAGTAGACCCCTTGGGTGTGTATTCATGGTGATCGATACGGAATCAGACTGTCTTGGGTATCCGTACCTTGTTGTTCATTCAACAATTATCATACATGTATTGTCGGTCTTGCTCCTTCATTATTGTTTTCTTTGTCCGGATCTTTGATGAAAGAACTTGGCCTTGTATACCCTTAATTCTTCGTGTGACCATAGGTGCTGTCAGGTGCAATATTCCGGTAATCATACCTTATCCTTGTTTCTTACTCGGGTCATAGGAAATATACCAGGTTCACATGTACTTGTATAGAGCTCATTGTTGTGGTCCATCATAGTGACAAGGGTTAATGATATCACTTTGTCAGGCGTGAAGAAGCTGGCCTTGATAACCGCTGCCAAGATTGTTGTCTCGCTGTTGTCTTACTTAATAGCTTGTTAATCCTTGCATCACACTGAGGTGTATAACTGGCTTTCTTCCGCTTACATAACTCATGTGGTTGTCAGATTCTTACCATGCCTGAGCATTTGATTCCCGAGGCAGACACTTGGGTCCTGACTAGCTCGTGCTTCTGTCAAATCTGCTGTGGGCTTGACTCTTGAGTTGCACTGCCAACTCACTGTGTAATTTTGTCAACTGTTTGTAGTGTCCTACTGACGAAGATTGGATAGCTTGTGTTGGAAGCCATCGAGAGTATCGTGCTGAAGAAGGTTGAGTAGCTTATGCTTGAAGCTTTTGCCGGGATAGCGTGCTGGAAAAGACTGGGTATCGTACCTCGGAAGCTTTTCCTCTGGTTGCTAACTGAGGAAGATTTCGGTGCCTTATGCTGGAAGCTTTCTGTGGTAACTTACCGAGGAAGACAGAGTATCTTATGCTGGAAGTCATCCACATATCATACCGAGGAAGATTGCGGAACCTTGCGTTGTAAGCTTCTCTGGTAGCGTGCAGAGGAAGACTGGGTTGCTTACTCCAGAAGCTTCTCACTATAATGTGCGGACTGAATGCCATATATATATATACCCTTGATATTCCTGCTTTGTCTCAAAATATATGGTTGGCCTTGCACACAAATTATCTTCCTGCTGGTTTAATCATTACTGCTGTGAAGATTGCACCACTGATGTAATCTTGATGCTGATAATCAATCCATAATAGCATTTGTATTAAAACCAGATATTCCCAATACATTGCAGTCGGCTGATAATTCCATAATGTTTAGCTGAGCTTTCAAATATTTGAAACCCTCATTGATTCTTCGAATCCGGTGTCGGTTGATGAGCAACTTTCATAAGGGGAAATAAGGTGACACCGAAGGCCCAAAGAAAGAAGAAAAAGAAACGACTCAAACAAAAGCACACAAGGCATCAAGATTACATACAAGCAACATCACATTTAACTGCTATTCACAACAATATGCATGCCTACTTACGCACACAAATCTCGCGGAAACTCCGGTACTATGATCTAACATGCTGTGACGGTGTGCACGAAAGTGAATCATCGTGTAGAGAGGTTGGTGTAAACAGAGCTACACCAAGCGCTGGCTCAGCACCGATTGCATCTGGACGGGCTTAGGGAGGAGGACGTACTCGATGATCATGTAGCGGAACACGGATGTCACTGCCACATCATCATCAAGTATACGGAAGGGAACCGTACTCGTCCAGGGAAAAGGGTGACAAGGCAGGTTAGTGGTGGAAATCAGGGTTTGTTGACATTGCACTTTTATGGTAACAAAGACCAGTAAGGGTTGCCAAAGCGGCGGGTTGGATGGCAAGATTCGGGGTAGAAACATGTCTACCACCGAAACGATAGGTGTGGCTGAAGAGAATATATTGGTGCGATGCCTGTGCATCAATCCTGCAAGTGATCGACACCACTAGGTACCTCGGCATCACTCCGATGGGACAAAGATGATACCAAACACCAAAGAGCAAGTATGCAAAACTGGAGGGTGCAGGTAATGGATCGAAACCGATGCCACCTACACTCACAAGATCAACCATTAGCGACAAGATAGTGAGTCTATATGCATGCTATGCAGCAAACAAATGCAGCAAACCGACTAGACTCTATACTAACGGTTTCTAACGCTTGCGCAGACTAGGGCGTCCTACAGCCAGACCTGGCTCTGATACCAAGCGTTGTGGCACCCTAGCTCAGAGGAACCGGAACACCCCGTATTCCAGCCCAGAGATCAAGTCTTCTGGAATACGGCACTGCTTGGCATAGAATAAATCAGCTCTTATTACAATTAATCGGGGTACAAAGGTTCTGAAGGTACAAAGGTTACAAAGGCACGGTGATACTACGCCTGCTTAGATAGCTCTACGCAAGCAGTGGAACAACTCGTAGCAGCAAAACTTCTAGCAGCGGAACAGTGACAACGGTGATGAACTCCACTCCGCAGGGACTCTGGCTGGGACACGTCCTAGAGCGCAAACTCAGGATCCTCGACAAGCAATCAATCACGGCATCACCTGCAATCTGGCATGACACGCCAGGTGAGTACTTTGAATGTAGTCGCAAGCTCACAGCAACCAAAGCAATCAAGACAAACAACAGCATGGCACTTACAGGTTAAAATCAATGATGATCATGATACTACTAGATCAATCACGAGAATGAGCATGGCATGTACAGGTGACTCATGATATGAACATGATGATATATACTAGCACTAGCATGAGAAGGGGGGTGTCGATGTTTAAGGTCCCTTGGACCAACTTACTCTTCTCGGAGGTTATCTCGTAACCACCATATGTATCAAGCTTACCGTCGTGAGCATCACACGATCACCTCAGGATCAACCAAGCTCGGTATCAACAATACCATCGTGATCATCACATGACCACAAGGAGCTTGATCTTTAGCTGTGATCATCGCATGACCACATAAAGATCAACCAACTTCTTTCCTCATGGAACCGGGGTTGTTAATTATCCAGGTTTTATTACTGTTGGCCCATAGTGTGACCTACTACGAACTATGTCCATGACCAAGGACGCAGCTATCGATAGATTATACACTCTGCAGAGGTTAGTACACTGTACCCACACCACGGAATTCATGGCCTCGTGCTCCCATTCGGGTGGACCAACGACATTCCGACAAAACCAATCTATTGCATGACACTCTCCCGGCCACTCCGACAAACTCCCCTTTGGGCTATGTCATGGGTGGCCCCGATGTCAACTCGTGACATCCTGCCACCTCGTGGCTGCCACCGTCGTGGCCAAACATAAAAAAATTGTCCCAAACGGGGACTCTGGATCCATACAACTCGGGCACACAAGATTATTGCCGCCTACCTGATCAGGGTAGCGCGCGCACATAACCTTCCCTAGTTAGAGGCACCGGCGAGAGGCATGCCAATAGATTGAATTAGGGCCTCCCCATCCAGGCAAGTGTGGTTGCACTGGTGAGCTCGATTTGGTGGCACCATGACTCAGCCAACAGATTTGTTCAAGTTTGATTAATGTCATGTTTAACTTGAATGGTGATGAGCTGAGTCGTAATAAAATAATGAAATAACAAGGCATATGAGCATGATATCAGTGTAACCATGGATGGGCAACATAACCATTTAGCATATGAAGTCTAACATCAACAATAAATCATTTAGTTTGCGTAATTCAAATGAGCATGGCATAGTGATGGTCATGCATCTTACAAGTATTTTCGTAACAAACCATAACTATTCATGTGAGCATATCATTATCACTAGCATCAGAAATGATTACAAGCATAAAGCATGATAATAATGACAATAACACTATCAATGGAGAAGAATCATATATGCACAAGAACATAGCATAAGCATGGACATGGATTCACAAGCATATTTGAAGCATTAACAAAATCATTAAATGAGCAAGCAATCATTAAATATACAGGTGGAAACCATGGCTATTGCAATGCCATCATGCAAGTGGCTGTTGTGCCTTGCCTGGAGTTGATGTAGTCGTCGGGAAGAAGTGCGAGAAGCTCGCGGAAAAAAATTGCTGGAAACATTTCTCTCTCGGCGGAGCTGATAAAAGGGCAAGGGCAAAATGGTCATTTTTACAATGTTACAACATGGTGAAAATGATAGCATCGGAACGGGCTCGACAAACTGAGGTCGTGGGCTTTGGAATCACCTGATTCGGAGTTACGGTTGGAAAAATACGGCCGTTCATTCGTTAGGCAGGAAAATAAATAAAAACTGTGCTTTTCTGTTGCTAACGGACGAACGTCCGCAATTTAGAGGTTTCGGCGCCGGCAGCTGAAAAACAAAAAGCATATTTTGAAAAGTGCGCTTTCCAATAGAGGAAAAAACGTAGTTTTGCCCGAAGAAGAACCGAGGTGCGCTTTTGGTGGAGGAAAACGTATTCGAAGGAATACGCCTTCACTTATCCACGTCAGCGGCCGGGGTCAATGCCCTGTTTGACTGACTGGTGGGGGCCGCGGGGAGGTGGGGCCTGCCTGGCTAGCTCGTCTTCTTCAACCTCGCGCGCCCGTGGACTAGAGGAGTCCTCGCGTTCCGGCGACGAGCCCCGACGGCATGGACCACCTCAGGCGAGGCTCCGGCCACCGGCGTGCTCGGGAAGAGGCGGCGCACCCGCCTGGGCCAGACACGGTTGCCGAGGAGGGCCAAAGCGACAACGACGTGGACTCCGGCGGACATGGCCCTCGGCCAACCTTAGGGACGGTGCTATGGGCGTCCTGGAGCTGCGGCGAGGAGACGGGGCGGCTCGTGGAGGTCGAGGGAGTGCTCTGGTGTAGGTGGGAGGGAGAGAAGAGGCTCGGCTAGCTCGAATTCTAGCGGGCCAAGGCGGCGGCCATGGCGGCCATGGGAGGGTATGGGGGCTCCTTGAGCTTGTTTGACTGGTCGGGGAGGATGCTAGGGGGAGGAGAGGAGGCTCGTGTGCTCGAGGGACTCAGGGGATGGCTATATATAGCCCGACGAAGATGTCATACCCGGATGCCGCCACGAACGCGCGGTCGATGCCTCTGGTGCGGGCAGGGCACACACGGGCCAGCGAGGTGACGGGAGAGGCAGAGGGGATGCACACGCAGCACCAGGGACGCGCGGGCGCGGACGAGGCGAGCACAGGGGCAGTCGGCCACTCGGGCGCACAGTGCACTTGCATGCGGTGGTGGCTGGGGCCGGCGGCAGGCGCTATAGAAGGGGGAGAGGGACAGGAGGGCTACGTGGGAGGAAGAGGGGCTGGTCGGCACCAGAGATGAGCAGGGGCGGACAGGGAGAAGAGACCTGAAGCAAAACGACGCAGAGTGCGCGGCTAAGGCATGCCAACCGTGCAGTCACCGCGTGGCATGGCGATCTGAGGGCACGCGGGACAGGCAAAAGGTGTCAAATGTGTAGTCCCTTCACCCTGGAGCACCACTGAAGCATTGGTTCGTTTAAAGTGACTTTGGTATGAAGGCTAGCATCACCCAAAGTTGCAGGCAGAAAGGTGTTTGGAGTGTGCTGGGGAAGGTTCACTTGGGGATAGATGCTGAGCTTTGGCTGGGGGAGGTCAATCACTAAGGTGACTATCTTGGCAAAATATCAGCTCAAATGGAGGGGTCTAGATAGCACTTCCTTCACAAACTGCCCCACTGGACAGAAATATGAACCTGGAAGCTGCACTCACATGGGTGATTGGATTGAGCTGAAATTTGGTTGAGGATGATGATTTGGGCATATGAAGGCACTGTAAAAATTTCATACCATTTGGATAAATAAAAATGGTACTTCCTTCATAATGCTTTCCTCTGGACAGAAACTTGGGGGAATTTTGTGGTTTGGCTAAATGATGTGAATTTTGGCATGCTCAAAGTATATAGGGATATTTGGGTCCTGGATTAATTTCAGAATTTTTGAAGCAATATAAAATATAGTTGCTTCACAAACTGAAATTGTGACCAGAAACAAAGATTGGATGGTGTGCTCACCATGAGTAAGAAATCTTGAATATTTGTACATATCCAAGGTCCATATGGTCCAAAGGAATTTTGAGAATTTTGTGGGAATTTTAGGAAAGGCAGAAATATAGGTTGCTTCACAACCTAGGGCAAACAGGGTTATTCCTTCAATAGAAAAAGGAATATTCCCAAGAAATAAAAAATTGGGGTTGGGCTAAGATGGAAATGACATGGCCTTGGGAAAGATTTGTGAGTGACAAGCCACTTGGGAGAGGAAGAAGAGATGATCTTCCCAGGTTTCAAGACCACAGAGCCACAGAAAAGGAACTCCAAATAAAAAATCAAAAGAAAAAGAAAGGGCCAAAAATCGGGGTGTCACAGATGAACACGACACACTCACCCACCTGAGGTTTTGGAACCTGATAGGTGGAGTGGGTGGCCTTCCCGACTAGAGGGGATGAACACTTAACCTCATCCTGAGGTGGGAGGTAGCCGAGCGCCTGGAGCTCGGTGATATCACCAACGATGACGGTCGAGGGAAGCCACAACCCCCTCTAGCTCGCTGCCTTCTCCGCATCGGCCACCGCAGTCACGGTGTGCTTGCCTTTCCCAGCCATCGCTGGAGATCTAAGGGGAGGAAGAAAAATAGGATCAAAAAGGTTTGGTTAGGGCTATGCTCTCTGGGAGCTGGTGCTTGGGGATTGTAGAGTCTAAGAGCAAGAAGGATGGCGTGAAAAATGATTGAATCCATCATTTTCCTTTTATAAGATAGTAAAAACACCCAACGGATAGATTGCGCGGCAGTAATTTCACAGGTTCCCAACGCGACGTGCGTTATGTGCGCACGTGAATCAAGGAGTTTTTACTGATGATGTCGTTAAAAATCCAGAGCATAATCTCTTTATTGATAATGACTGCTGATGAGACCTTTCAGTTCTACGGTATAAGGGTGGCGCTTCGAGTTCGGCCAAAGTTGTTAGAACCTGAACCAACTGGCGCACCCACTCCCCCATAGAAAGACTTAGCCATTAAGTCAGCCAGGCAAGGAGGGGTTCTTCAGATCCGCTAAAAGGAAAAAAGGCTTCTCGGGAAGCCCGTTTTGGGGGCTCCTCGGATGTCCGAGGTATGATCTTCCTCGGACAAAATTATGGTTACTTCGGAGGAAGGCACTCGAAGAAAGTATTGAACCAGTTTATGAAGTTGAAGACCAACAAGGGAGCGCCAGATGCCTGAAGATTGCCCTCGGATTGGAAGACCGATTCAAGGGCTACTGATAGTGCCCTACATAAGGGGGGCACTAACCATGTCGGCCCCCAAACATGGGCTGGGCCGAGGACCCCCAAACTACCAATGAGTGGGCCATATTTGTCAGGCCCTACGACGTACTCAAGATAGAATCTTCTGAAGACTTGGCGCATACTCCAAGGCATTATGTAGTCCTCGACATGTTTATCCTCATATGTAACCGACCTAGGTGTAACCCTAGGTACCCACCCACGGTGTCTATATAAGGCGAGGGGTTTAGACCGTAGTGGTAAATTCATTCACACATACGATCTCGAGATAGATCAACATGTACTTTGTACCCCATCCACAATAAATACAATACAAGTAGGACGTAGGGTTTTACCTCTTCGAGAGGGCCCAAAGCTGGGTAAACATCATGTCCCTTTTCTGTCCTGTTACCATCCAACCAAGATCACCAGCTCGGGACCCCCTACCCGAGATCTGCCGGATTCAGCTCCGTTAGCATGGTAACAAATTATAGTTGGGCAATTGACAAGAATAGCAATGAGTATGACTATGATCATTCATGGCATAACCTCATATAAGCATCACGTCCGTGACAAGTAGACTGTTAATTCAACTGCATCTACTACTATTACTCCACCCCAAGACCGCTATCCAGCATGCATCTCAAAGTATTAAGTTTATGAAAAAAACAAAGTAACGCTTTAAGCAAGATGACATAATAGACAGGAAGAAACCTAGCAATAAGATAAAACCCCGTTGTTTTCTCCTTAGTGGCAACAATACAATACGTGTCATGTCCCCATTATGTCACTGGATATAGAAATCACCACAAGATTGAACCCACTACTATGTATCACTCCCTCTGAAGATCTACCAATCAATCTTGGTGAGAGAAGACAAATAGATCGGAAAGCATACATAGCTACTTAATTATACAGCAAATAAATCTCAAGAGATTCAATGAACAATCTGATCATAAACTCACAATTCATCATGTCCCAACAAACACACCACAAAATTACATCGAATTGATCCCAATCACACAAGGAAGAAGGGGAACATGGTATTGAAGATCCAAAGAGAGAGAGAGAGAGAGAGAGAGAGAGAGAGAGAGAGAGAGAACCATCTAGCTACTACTATGGACCCGTAGGTCCTGAAGGAACTACTCACACATGGTCATGGAGGCAGCAAGGTTGATGGAGACCCTCCCGGAAATGGCTTGCCCCTCTGGCAGAACTACGGAACACGGCTCCAGATGGGATCTCTTCGAAATATAGGCTTTCGGCGGCGATAAAATTCTCCTGGAGGTACGGTAGATGGTTTCCGTATTTATAGGGAATTATGGTGGTGGAATTGTACTAAGGCGGTATCCAGGGGGCCCACATGGACAGGTGGCGTGGCCACCCCCTGGCCGCGCCATGTGCATGTGGGAGCCACGTGGCTCCTCTCACTGCTTCCCGAAGCTTCTAGTGTTTCTTGTTGCCCAAAAAAATCGTGTTAAATCGGCTACGTATTTTGACCTCCATACATATTGATTTCCTGCAAAACTAAAAACAAGCAGAAAACAGGAACTGGCACTGGGCACTAAATTAATAGGTTAGTCCATAAAAATAACATGAAAAGCTATAAAAAAAGTATATAAAAATGATAACATAATAGCATTTAACAATAAAAAATTAGAGATACGTTTGAGACCTATCAACGGCAGGTCAGGGCTCAACATCATCTATGCCAGCACCATGCAGAAAATGGGGCTCCCCATTATCGGCCTGCGCCCTTCACCTACACACTTCCATGGCATAGTCCCAGGAAAGAAGGCAGAACCCCTCGGCCAAATCACCCTGGAGGTCATATTTGGAACAGAGGAAAACTTTTGGGTTGTGAAACTTTGTTTGAGGTGGTGCCGTTCAAGGGGGGGTTACCACGCGTTGCTTGGCCGACCGGCGTTTGTCAAGTTCATGGCTATACCTTTCTATGCATACATGAAACTCAAGATGCCAGGACCAAACAATATCATCACCATCTCCAGTGACCCCAAGAATGCACATGGCGCAGAGGTCACCAACCTGGAGCATGCCAAGGCCAAGTTGTCTAGCTACGGAGATGGCAGCGAAGAGGTCGCCATTGACCACATAAAGAAACACCGACCCGATAACACGGGGCCAGAACCATGGCCTCCACCAATGGACCCCTCATTCTCAAGGTGGGACGAGACCGAGGCAATGGGCTAGAGGCCGCACATGCGCCCAACGGAGACAGCAGGGACAACACAACCACTTTAAAGCAACCAAAACAGGCTACCTCGTCCCCTTATCTTAGTAAAATATTTTTTCATTTCAGTTTTATTTTCTGCAGAAATCTCAAATAAGATATAATAGTGTTTCTGTTACCCTGGCTTGATCATATAAAGCATTGAAATGATGGTGTTATAAACAAAGCATAGCCCCCCAATCACTTCAAACTTTTATTTATGATCGCTACAACAAGGAACACCCTAGACTGACCTCCCTATGATAAGGTCTTGGGGAGAGTCGAAGAGACCCTTCTATGAGATGGGCTCAGGGGCTGCATCATTTTTCGTACCTCCCCGCAGTCTCCTTAGGAGTTGTATCCACCGGCCACTCAGTCTTACTCCGGGGCTGCATCAGCGTACACCAACACCCGAGCTGCCCGAATGTGGCCTCCAGTGTTCAAACAGGCTAACGGTCACCCCGTCTCTTACGTTTGTGTTTGCGACTTAAAAAATCCAAAACAATTGGGAATCTACCCTAGCTCACAAAGGCCAGCATCGACCATGGGTCGACAGGCGAACGCCAGGCTCAGACAGGGGTTTCCCATGAACACTAGCACTCACAGCGCAATGGGGGAGCACTTCTCATCGGCTAACTTGGATGTCGCTCCAATACAGGCAAAGGACAAAACATAATATATACACATACAAAACATTACAACAAACTGTATCGATGAAGCTCTATGAGTCACTCTCATCTATGACACATTGCTTAGAAATTTCATTGAGCTCGCAGGCACCAGTAGCGTATTCTGACTCCGCGTTGACCTCCTAGAAGAAGGATCCCACTGGACATTGACGAGTGTCCCATGAACAATCGGGGCTAGCGATATCGTTGGGTGTTGGGCCCTCATGCCAGCCAGCACCTACCGATCTTCCTCATATGCAGCAGAACTACCAGTCCAGCAGTTGACGAGGAACCCGCTGGAGCAGCTTCAGAATCCTATCAAGATCGCTCCAGAGGTCGTCGTCGCCCCTCCACAACGTCCCAACAGCCTCGCCAGGAGCAATGCACATTTGCTCCATAAACTTGCCAACCTGCTGAAGTCACGCCACAGGATCTTCATGCTGGACGTTAGGGAGCGGCACTGTCACAAAAGACAAGGTCAACAGTAAAGACGACGGCAACATGTCGCGTGACACAAAGAAGCGAAAAGAAGACTCATAGTTGGCGGCGAAATCAAGGTCATGCTGCTGCTTCTCCCATTGCTTTGCCAGGAGTGCAGTGGCCAACTTGGCCTTGGAAAGCCACTGGACCATGGCCAACCTACTGGAGGCCTCCTGGTTCTCCAGCAGGTCGGCCTGACACTTCAACTCCTGCTCCTTTGAGGCGATAACGCCCTCAAGGTCGTAGACCTTGAGCTTATAGCTCTTTAGCTTGCCATCGGCCACCTCCAGCAAGGTTTGAGACTCGCTACACACTCACCTCATGTCCTCCAATTCACCACGAAGAGTGGCAACCTCCTCAGAAGCTATGGCAGAAGAAACATATTAAAGGCAAGGAGAGCCAAAGAAGACACATATAACATGTAAAGGCGAAGATCCTACAAATGACTCCTGTCGTCAGCCTCGTCAGGCGTTCATTCTCCTGGCACTGCGTAGCAGCTGCTTGTGCAGGCAGGTGACCTTGGCCTCGAGGCTCTCGTTCTTCTACAGAAGACAACTAAACATGTGGAAATCTTCAACCAATATGAAAAAACAACAAGAGCCTAGGCGCAAGTCTCCAATGGACGTCACACCCAGCCTCGGAGGCTACTACCAATACCATGGCCACCATAACAAGAAACCGTAAGCGATGCAGAAATCTCTCACCTGGCAGTTGACCTCACCCAGACTCTCTATGCTCTCAAGCGCAATACAGGGCTGACCAAGCACACCCTTCACATCAGCCACCGCCACGACCAGCTCTCTAGAAGCAGCTAGATCGGAGGAGCACGACACGATGGACTCGTCCACTGACTCCGTTGGCTTCCTTGAATGGAGCAAGACCTCCATCCCTAGGGCCTCCCCGGACATGCCCCGCAACGAGGACACAAGGACGTCAGCGGGGGGCTCCGTCGCAGCTCCACGGTCGCCGAGCTCCGACACAAGTCCAGTCTCGACCTCTACCATCACACCTTCAAAGGAGCAAGCAAAGTCAGGAGGTCGCCAGCCGGCCTACCACGACCCTCGCAGAAATATAACAAAGCCTGAAGATCTTACTGACGCTGGGCGGCCTTCTTTCTTTGGAGGACACCTGGGCGTCGGCTGACGCGTCTAGCATGCCCGTCTCAGGACGCGCAGGGGCCAGCGGCAGAACCTCAGGGGTTGCACTCTCCCTAAGAATTAAACAAGACAATGGTAAGAGGCCACAAGCCAGTGAATGTAAAGAGGATACCTCGAAGACATATGAGATCGGCTCGACGGGTTTCCGTCTCCTCGGCGGCAACACTACCACCAGGACCAAGAACACTGGTCGGAGCTCCGGACTCTTCGGGGCTGCCAAAACTTGGGAACCTCTGGCGCCTGATTGGAGGAGCCTCCTCCGGCGACCGGCGGGGCCGGGTCCTTCTCTAAATTAGCGACCTCCCAAGGAGGTCGCCTCACCAACCTCGCTGCTGGTCTCAGCAGCCTTTTCGCCTTCCCTCTCCTTAGGAGGGGAGGGGGATAATCACCCTCAGGGGCGGCCTCATGGATTGACTCGTCCACCCCGTCCTCTCCCGTACAGGCCGCTGCAACTCTCCCCTTCTTTCGAGGGGATGTCCTTCTCGGCTTTGGGGCCCGCTCAGGTGCAACCTACAGCCACCCCTACATGACTGGGTTCAGCTCTTGACCCGGAAGCGGGCCTACGACAAAAGGGCAGCAAAGCCTGTGAATTCCTATGAAGTCAAGAGCTTAGAAGACAGAAGTGGTAGGCACTCATCACTCAAACAAAGCAAAGGAGAAGGTTTACCTCTCCGGGGGGCTCGAAATGGAAGGGTTCCACCACCACCTCCATAGAGACCTTATCAGCCTCAAAACCGGCCAGGAGGCTGGCCCGGCACCAGACCTCCTTCTCCCCGAGCTCGTCAGGTGAAACGCAGGAGGGGTCGGTTGGTCCCCAGTAAACGCACATCAAGTCACTTCGGGCTTGCAGGGGGGACGCGGTGCTCCACCCAGGTGCGCATAATGTGGATCCACTTCAATCTGTTGTCCTTCAGGCGGGCAACGGCGCCGACGAAGAGTTTGGTGTCTATGGAGAGGGCATCCAGAGACTCCCAAGAACAAAGGCACTTCAGGGCTCTCCCGAAGAAAGCAGGCAAGCTCTCTCCGAGACCTGACACATAGAACCAGTTCTTGTGCCAGGACCGCATCGACTAGGGGAGGTAGATGCAGAAGAATTTGCTGGAAGGCCGCAGCTGAAGGCTCATCCCGCCGAGGCCGCGGACGGCGCTACCATTCATCTGTGGCCTAATACAGAAAAAATGGTGGAACAAGTACAGATGGTGGCGGTCCCCAAGTAACACTTGCAAAAAGGGATGAAGTTTGTGATGTGAAGGATTCCGGTGGGTTCAAGTGATGAAGTTGGCAACCGAAGAATAAGAGGAGCCCCCGCACAAAAGGGTGTAGGGGGAAGCCAAGCCCATGGCTAAAGTAATCAAAATGAAGCACCCGCTCATCAGCAAGCGGCGCCGGGGGAACCTCTCTGGACAGACGGATACGATACCTCAAGGTCGGAGGGAACGACCCCTCCGCCATTATCCTCTAGACCTTCCCATTTGGGGCAGTGGAAGGAAACCACCTGCGCGTGGCTTTGTTGGTTGTCCTTTGTGGCTCGTCGATGGTGGCCATTTTTCCCTTTCTACTTCCACTTGGCCTCCTTGGTCGCCTAGATGGCGCCCTTGCCACGGTAGAGGGAAGAACCAGCCGTCGACCTTGGCATTTTTCTTGGCTCTGGGGAAGAGTCTAGGGGCGAAGGGTCATGTACGTCGCAATGGCGGAGAAGGAGAGCAAGAGGCTTGGCAAAAATGCTAGGAGGAATATGGGGGCGGAGTAATGAACCTCGCCCCCTCTCACCTCTCTTATGGCAAACCACAGCAAACCCCAGAAATTAGGGCACGCCGCGCGACACGCGTCTGATACGTCCAATTTGCATCACGATTTCCTACTGTTATTTATAGTGTATTTGATCATTATTTTACTTTATGATGCAATTCTTATGCCTTTTCTCTCTTAATTTGCAAGATTTATATGAAAAGGGAGAATACCGGCAGCTGGCATTCTAGACCTGAAATAGCTACAGCAGAGATACCTATTCTATAGAGCTCCAATTGACTTGAAACTTCACGGAGATTTTTTATTAAATATATAAAAAATACTGGAGAAAAGAAATATTGGAGGGGACCCACCAGTTGCCCACAAGGCAACAGGGCGCCCCCCCTAGGCGCGCCCTGATGCCTTGTGGGGCCCCTGGCTGGCCTCCGGCCCCCTCCTTCTGCTATATAAGGTCATTTGCGCTAAAAAATATAGAGAAGACTTTTGGGACGAAGCGCCGCCTTCTCGAGGCAGAACCTGGGTAGGAGCTATTTTGCTCTCCGGCGGAGCGATTCCGCCGGGGATACTTCCCTCCGGGAGGGGAAAATCGAAGCCATCGACATCACCAACGATCATCTCATCATGGGAGGACCAATCTTCATCAACATCTTCACCAGCACCATCTCATCTCAAACCCTAGTTCATCTCTTGTATTCAATCTTTGCCTCAAAACCTCAGATTGGTACCTGTGGGTTGCTAGTAGTGTTGATTACATCTTGTAGTTGATGCTAGTTGGTTTATTTGGTGGAAGATTATATGTTCAGATCCCTAATGCTATTCAATATCCCTCTGATCTTGAACATGAATATGATTTCTGAGTAGTTACTTTTGTTCTTGAGGACATGGGAGAAGTCTTGTCACAAGTAATCACGTGAATTTGGTATTCAATGATATGTATGTTGTCGCTTCCTTTAGTGGTGTCGTGTGAACGTCGACTACATGACACTTCACCATCTTTGGGCCTAAGGGAAGGCATTGTGGAGTAGTAATTAGATGATGGGTTGCTAGAGTGACAGAAGCTTAAACCCTAGTTTATGCACTTTTCCGTAAGGGGCTGATTTGGATCCATATGTTTCATGCTATGGTTAGATTTATCTTAATTCTTCTTTCATAGTTGCGGATGCTTGCGAGAGGGCGTAATCATAAGTGGGAGGCTTGTTCAAGTAAGAACAGCACCCAAGCACCGGTCCACCCACATATCAAATTATCAAAGTAGCGAACGCGAATCAAACAAACATGATGAAAGTGACTAGATAAAATTCACATGTGTCCTCGAGAACGCTTTGCTTATTATACGAGTTCGTTCCGGCTTGTCCTTTGCTATAAAAACGATTGGGCCACCTTGCTGCACCTTTGTTACACTTGTTACTCGTTATGAATTATCTTGCTATCAAGCTACTCGTTACCGCTACTTTAAGTGCTTGCAGAAAATACCTTACTGAAAACCGCTTGTCGTTTCCTTCTGCTCCTCGTTGGGTTCGACACTCTTACTTATCGAAAGGACTATGATTGATCCCCTATACTTGTGGGTCATCAAGACTCTTTTCTGGCGCCGTTGCCGGGGAGTGAAATGCCTTTGGTGAGTGGAATTTGGTAAGGAAACATTTATATTACGTGCTAAAATTTATTGTCACTTGTCACTATGGAAAGTAATCCTTTGAAGGGCTTGTTTGGGGTATCTTCACCTCGACCGGAAGCATTAATATTTGCTCCTCAACCTACTGAACATATTGAAAATATTTTTTATGAAATTCCTTCAGGCATGATAGAGAAACTGCTAGCTAATGCTTAGCAGGAGATGGAACGGTGCATCCTGATGTGTACTTGATATATGTGGATGAAATTTGTGGATTTTTTAAGCTTGCAGGTTTATCCGGAGATGGAGTTAAGAAGAACGTATTCCCTTTATCTTTGGAGGGAAAGGCATTGACATGGTATAGGCTATGTGATGATACTGAAACATGGGATTGGAACCGGTTGAAGCTGGAATTTCACCAGAAATTTTATCCTATGCATTTGGTTCATCTTGATCGGAATTATATATATAATTTTTGGCCTCGTGAAGGAGAAAGTATCGCTCAAGCTTGGGGGAGGCTTAAGTATATGTTGCACACATGCCCCAATCATGAGCTCTCAAGAGAAATAATTATTCAAAAAAATTATGGTCGGCTTTCTCATAATGATCAATCCATGCTCGATACTTCTTCTGCTGGTTCCTTTATGAAGAGGACTATTGAATTCAAATGGGATCTTCTCAAAAGAATTAAACATAACTCTGAAGATTGGGAAACCGACAAAGGTAAAGTGTCAGGTATAAATCTTGAGTTTGATTGTGTTAAATATTTTATGGAAACTTATGCTTTTCATAAGTTTAGTGCTAAATATGGACTTGACTCTGAGATAGTAGCCACTTTTTGTGAATCCTTTGCTGCTCATGTTGATCTCCCTAAGGAGAAATGGTTTAAGTTTCATCCACCTATTGAACTAAATGAAGAACATGTTAGTGTTAAAGAAGAAACAATTGTTTACAATGTTGATCCAGTTGTGCCTACTGCTTATATTGAGAAACCTCCTTTCCCTATTAGGATTAAGGAACATGCTAAAGCTTCAACTGTGGTTAACAAAAGTAATATTAGAGCACCTAGACCTTCTGAACAAATTAAAGTTGAACCTAATATTGCAATGGTTAAGGATCTTTTGGTTGATAACATTGATGGACATGTCATATATTTCTGTGATGAAGCAACTAGAATTGCTAAGCCAGACACTAAAGATAAAAATAAACCCGTTGTTGGCATGTCTATTATTTCTGTTAAAATTGGAGATCATTGCTATCATGGTCTATGTGATATTGGTGCTAGTGTGAGTGCTATTCCATTTACTCTTTATCAAGAAGTCATGAATGATATTACACCTGTTGAGATTGAAGATATTGATGTCACTATTAAGCTTCCAAATAGAGATACTATTACACCACTCGGGATTGTTAGAGATGTTGAAGTCTTGTGTGGTAAAATCAAATACCCTACTGATTTTCTTGTTCTTGGATCACCACGAGATGATTTTTGTCCCATTATATTTGGTAGACCCTTCTTGAATATAGTTAATGCTAAGATTGATTGCAATAAAGAAACTGTCAGTGTTAACTTTGGTGATGTGTCTCATGAATTTAATTTCTCTAAGTTTCGTAGACAACCTCATGATAAAGAATTACCCAATAAAGATGAAATTATTGGTCTTGCTTTTATTGATGTGCCTCCTACTGATCCTTTAGAACAATACTTGCTAGACCATGAAAACGATATGCATATGAATGAAAGAAATGAAATAGATGAGTTGTTCTTTAAACAAGCACCTATTCTTAAACATAATTTGCCTGTTGAAACTTTGGGAGACCCTCTACCACCGAAGAGTGATCCTATGTTTGAATTAAAGCAATTACCTAATACGCTTAAATATGCTTATCTTGATGAAAAGAAGATATATCATGTTATTATTAGTGCTAACCTTTTAGAGCATGAAGAAAAGAGATTACTTAAAACTCTGAAGAAGCACCATGTTGCTATTGGATATACTCTCGATGATCTTAAGGGCATTAGTCCCACCTTATGTCAGTATAAAATTCATATGGAGCCAGACGCTAAACCAGTTGTTGATCACCAAAGAAGGTTGAATCCAAAAATGAAGGATGTGGTAAGAACTGAGATATTAAAGCTTCTAGAGGCAGGTATAATCTATCCCATAGCTGATAGTAGATGGGTAAGGCATGTTCATTGTTCCTAAGAAAGGAGGTATTACTGTTGTTCCTAATGATAAAAATGAACTTATCCCACAAAGAATTGTAACCAGTTATAGAATGGTAATTGATTTCAGAAAATTAAATAAAGCTACTAGGAAAGATCATTACCCCTTGCCTTTTATTGATCAAATATTAGAAAGATTATCTAAGCATACACACTTTTGCTTCCTAGATGGTTATTCTGGTTTCTCTCAAATACCTGTATCAAAAGAAGATCAAGAGAAAACCACATTTACTTGTCCTTTTGGAACTTATGCTTATCGCCGTATGCCTTTTGGTTTATATAATGCACCTGCTACTTTTCAATGATGTATGACTGCTATATTCTCTGACTTTTGTGAAAAGATTGTTGAGGTTTTCATGGATGATTTCTCCGTTTACGGAACTTCTTTTGATGATTGCTTAAGCAACCTTGATCGAGTTTTGCAGAGATGTGAAGAAACTAATCTTGTCTTGAATTGGGAGAAGTGCCACTTTATGGTAAATGAAGTTATAGTCCTTGGGCATAAAATTTCTGAGAGAGGTATTGAAGTTGATAAAGCTAAAGTTGATGCAATTGAGAAAATGACATGTCCTAAAGATATCAAAGGTATAAGAAGTTTCCTTGGTCACGCTGGTTTCTATAGAAGGTTTATAAAAGATTTCTCAAAAAAATTGAGGCCTCTTACTAATCTCTTGCAAAAAGATGTTCCATTTGTTTTTGATGATGATTGCGTAGAAGCCTTTGAAATTCTTAAGAAAGCCTTAATTTCTGCACCTATTGTTCAACCACCTGATTGGAACCTACCCTTTGAAATTATGTGTGATGCTAGTGATTATGTTGTTGGTGCTGTTCTAGGACAGAGAGTTGATAAGAAATTAAATGTTATTCATTATGCTAGTAAAACTCTAGACAGTGCTCAAAGAAACTATGCTACTACTGAGAAAGAATTTTTAGCAATTGTGTTTGCATGTGATAAATTCAGATCTTACATTGTTGATTCTAAAGTGACTATTCACACCGATTGTCGTGGTTTTGTCGCGACAGATGTCCAGGTAAAAGGACTTAGAGATGAAGCCATCGCACTAACGTGGAAGCTTAGCGGGGTTGAATCGGAACGAGAAGACGCCGGGTTACCCAGGTTCAGCCCCTCACGGTGGAGGTAAAAGCCTGCGTCCTGCTTGGTTATATTGCTGTAGATCTCGATTACAAGGATGCGAATTCGCTAACCTAGCTCTCGAGGGGATTGCCACTTAATCTTTCTGTATAGGTGTTCCCCTTTATATACACAGGTGGAACCCTAGATTACATGAGAGTCCGAGTCGTTCTTTGACCCGCCTCTTTATTCCTTCCTACTTGTTCTTCAAGACAGCTCTCCTTGCCATCTGATTCGTCGTGAGCCGGCTCATTATGTAAGCTGGCCTACTCTTACCGGCCTTGCTAAGCCGGCCCATATAGAGACTTCAGCCCCGCAGTGAGTTGGCCCATTAAGCTCGCCTTATGGCCGGGTCAACACTCTGCCGGGTCTCCTTGCTGGTGAATATCCCCAACACTGATCATGCTGCTATTAAATATCTTATGGAAAAGAAAGATGCTAAGCCTAGACTTATTAGGTGGGTTCTTTTGCTACAAGAATTTGATTTGCATATTGTTGATAGAAAGGGAGCTGAGAATCCCGTAGCAGATAATTTGTCTAGAATGGAAAATGTTCTTGATGACCCACTCCCTATTAATGATGATTTCCCTGATGAACAATTAGCTGTGATAAATGCTTCTCATAACACTCCGTGGTATGCAGACTATGCTAATTACATTGTTGCTAAATATATACCACCTAGTTTCACATACCAACAAAAGAAAAAGTTCTTCTTTGATTTAAGGCATTATTTTTGGGATGACCCACATTTATATAAAGAAGGAGTAGATGGTATTATTAGATGTTGTGTACCTGAGCATGAACAGGAACAAATCCTACGGAAGTGTCACTCCGAGGCATATGGAGGACACCATGCGGGAGACAGAACTGCACATAAGGTATTACAATCTGGTTTTTATTGGCCTACTCTCTTCAAAGATGCGTGTAAGTTTGTCCTTTCTTGTGATGAATGCCAAAGAATTGGTAATGTTGGTAGACGTCAGGAAATGCCTATGAATTATTCACTTGTTATTGAACCATTTGATGTTTGGAGTTTTGATTATATGGGACCTTTTCCTTCCTCTAATGGGTATACTCATATTTTAGTTGTTGTTGATTACATTACTAAGTGGGTAGAAGCTATTCCAACTAGTAGTGCTGATCATAACACTTCTATTAAAATGCTTAAAGAAGTTATATTCCCGAGGTATGGAGTCCCTAGATATTTGATGACTGATGGTGGTTCACATTTTATTCATGGTGCTTTCCGTAAATTGCTTGCTAAATATGATGGTAATCACAAAATTGCATCCCCATATCAGCCCCAGTCTAGTGGTCAAGTTTAATTGAGTAATAGAGAAATAAAATTAATTTTGCAAAAGACCGTTAATAGATCCAGGAAAAATTGGTCTAAGAAACTTGATGATGCATTATGGGCTTACAGAACTGCTTATAAGAATCCTATGGGTATGTCTCCTTATAAAATGGTCTATGGAAAAGCATGTCATTTACCTCTTGAGTTAGAACATAAGGCATATTAGGCAATTAAAGAACTTAATTATGATTTTAAACTTGCCGA
This sequence comes from Elymus sibiricus, assembly GCA_039707655.1. Taxonomy (NCBI): domain Eukaryota; kingdom Viridiplantae; phylum Streptophyta; class Magnoliopsida; order Poales; family Poaceae; genus Elymus; species Elymus sibiricus. Next base: position 338,521,627 of record CM077666.1, read on the forward strand.
TGAAAAGAGGTTATTTGATATTAGCTCTCTGGATGAATGGAGAACCCAATCCTATGAAAATGCCAAGTTATTTAAAGAAAAGGTTAAAAGATGGCATGATAAAAGAATTCAAAAACGGGAATTTAAAGTAGGTGAGCAAGTTCTATTGTACAACTATCGTTTCAGATTCTTTGCAGGAAAACTTCTCTCTAAATGGGAAGGGCCATATATCATCGAAGAACTTTATCACTCCGGAGCTATCAAAATAAACAATTTCGAAGGCACTAATCCGAGAGTGGTTAATGGGCAAAGAATTAAGCATTATATCTCAGGTACCCATTAATGTTGAAACTAATATTATTCAGACGATGACACCGGAGGAACACATTAAAGAGTCCTTCCGGAACGCTCCAGAACCCTGAAAAGTGGTAGGTATGTGATACGGTAAGTAAACCGACTCCAAAAATTCCATAAAAATTATTTCTGTCTGTTCTTGTTTCGGGCTATTTTTCCTGACAGATTTGGATGCACTATGTCGTCTTAAGACTCGGATGGGGAGAGCTATGTCTCGCACCTTATTGCAAACCCTAGAGTCTATGGAGATATTGATCCCTATGGATGGTCATCTGACGAAGAGGAGGAGTCTGACTTGAGGAGAAAGCAAGTTCAACCCAGTGAGGAGGAAGAGGATCTTCCTCTGCCTCAGCCAGGAGATAAGCATATTGAATTTGAGAGGTCCAGCTTACCCAATACGCTGAAAGTGCCAAAATTTCAATTCACCCCCTTTCGTCATGTGCAGGAAGATTCAGATAAACTGCGTCGTAAAATTTGGGATCTCGAAAGGGAGAATGACAAATTAAAAGAAGAAATTCGTGTTCTCAAGTGGAAGTTAAAGGACAAGCCCATCACTTCATCACCACCATCACCGAAGAAGGAGACTTGAGTATATGGGTATGGGCACCACCCTTGGCTTGTGCCAAGCTTGGCGGAGGTGCCCCGGTATTGTATCACCATCACGTTTATCATCATTATCTATCTTAGTTCGATCCTTAGTTATTTCGTGATTTAGAAGAATAAAGTTTTAGTATGATTTAGTTTCGAGTGCTTGCTTTGTGATCTATCTATCTATGTAATCGTGTGTCAAAGTTATATAATAAAGATTAGTTTGAGTTGAGTGTTTTGCTTTTATTGATCCAATCTTAGAAATAAAATAAAGAGAATAAAAAGTAAAGATCATATGCTAATCCCATGGGGAGTGATGACTTCACATAAAAGAAGTATAATTGATAAAACTTGTTGGAGGTTAACAAACATAGCGGTCATTGTTGCAATTCATGAAAACGTAATAAAGGAAGAGAGGTCTCACATATAAATATACTATCTTGGACACCTTTTATGATTGTGAGCCCCCATTAAATTTTCTATGTCAAATAGTCGACATTGGACAAGGAAGACAACATAATGAGTTATGTTTGCTTATATTCACATAGAAGTTATATTGTTTTGGATCCTCTAACATGTGGTGCTTGCCCCCTATCTTTTGCTAGCCAAAAAATCCGTACTAAGTAGAGATACTACTTGTGCATCCAAAAACCCTTAAACCCAGTTTCATGTCATGAGAGTCCACTATATCTACCTATGGATTGAATAAGATCCTTCAAGTAAGTTGTCATCGGTGCAAAGGCAATAAAAATTGCTCCTAAATATGTATGAACTTTTATTGTAAGGGAAAATAAGCTTTCTATGATCTTGTGATGGTGGAGAAATAAAAGCGACAGACTGCATAATAAAGGTCGCTATCACAAGGGGCAATATAAAGTGACATTCCTTTGCATTAAGAGTTTGCACATCCAAAAATAAAAAGCGCATGAAAACCTCTGCTTCCCTCTGCGAAGGGCCTATTGATAACCGACAAGTATAGGGGATCAATTGTAGCTTTTTCGATAAATAAGAGTGTCGAACCCAACGAGGAGCTAAAGGTAGAATCAATATTCCCTTCAAGTTCTATCGACCACCGATACAACTCTACGCACACTTAATGTTTGCTTTGCCTAGAACAAGTATGAAACTAGAAGTACTTTGTAGGTGTAATGCTAGAACTACTTTGCAAGAATAAAACTAGGAGTACTTTACGAGAATAAAACTACGAGTAATTTGTGAGATAATAAAAGTTTAGTTGATTAGTAGAAAGCTTTTGTAACACACGAGAAAGATTTGTCCCTAGGCAATCGATAACTAGACCGGTAATCATTATTGCAATTTTATATGAGGGAGAGGCATGAGCTAACATACTTTCCGTACTTGGATCATATGCACTTATGATTGGAACTCTAGCAAGCATCCGTAACTACCAAAGATCATTAAGGTAAAACCCAACCATAGCATTAAGTATCAAGTCCCCTTTATCCCCATACGCAACAACCCCCTTACTCGGGTGTAAGCTTCTGTCACTCTAGCCGCCCACCATAAGAGAATTATGAGCGTATTGCAAAACCTACAGCGGGAATCCCTCACTCTTGCGCGACATGGAGAGCACCATAGGACAGCACCAAAATAAAACATACAACTCAAAACAATCACGATCATCAATCAACCCATAGGACAAAACAAATCTACTCAAACATCATAGGATGGCAACACATCATTGGATAATAATATGTAGCATTAAGCACCATGATTAAGTAGGGATTACAGCGGGGAGAAGAGGTGTTACACCACTGCATAGAGGGGGAGAGAGTTGGTGGTGATGGTGGCGAAGTTGTTGGTGTAGATCGCCGTCACGATGATTGCCCCGGCGGTGTTCCGGCGCCACCGGGAGAGAGGGGGAGAGAGCCCCCCTCCTTCTTATTCTTCCTTGGCCTCCTCCCTAGATGGGAGGAGGTTTTCCCCTCTGGTCCTTGGCCTCCATGGCACCCGGAGGGGCGGGAGCCCCTCCGAGATTGGATCTCTCTCTCTGTTCTCTTCTATTTCGCGTTCCTGTTTTCTGGCCTTTCACCATTTCTTAAATTGCCGGAGATCCGTAACTCCGATCGGGATGAAATTTTAACACAATTTTTTTCCGGATATTATCTTTCTTGCGGAGAAAGAAGGGCATCAACCAACTTATGAGGGGCTCACGAGGCACCATGGCGCGCCACCCCCCCTGGGGCGGGCCCTGCTGCCTCGTGGGGCCCATGAGCACCGTCTTGCATTGATTCTTCTTCCCAAAAATCACATATAATCCAAAATAAATCTCCGTAAATTTTTATCGCGTTTGGACTTTGTTTGATATGGATATTCTGCAAAACAAAAAACATGCAACAAACAGAAACTGGCACTGGGCACTGGATCAATATGTTAGTCCAAAAAATAATATAAAATGTTGCCAAAAGTATATGAAAGTTGTAGAATATTGGCATGAAACAATCAAAAATTATAGATATGATGGAGACGTATCACCTATCTTTTACTTTTATGTATTTACTTTTATGTATTTACTTTCATGCAAGAGTCAATAGTATTCTCCTCTATTCCATTTTTATTTTCTCTCTTGGCAAGCATCATGTGGTGGGGAAAGATATAGACATATATATCCAGTTGAATGTAGGTGATCATGAGTTATTATTGTTGACATTACCCTTGAGGTAAATATGTTGGGAGGCAAAATTATAAGCCCTTATCTTTCTATGTGTCTGACTGAAACTTTTGCTCCATGAGTATGCCGTGAGTGTCAGCAATCATAGAAGACTAAATGATAGTTGAGTATGTGAACTTGCTAAACAAAGCTCTTACATAGACTCTTTCTGATAATATGATGAATTGCGATTCCTTCAGTGACTGAGATCATAATCTGTTAGTTTTCAATATGGTTTATGGTTCATACTTTAACTTGTGAACGAATTGTCACTTTTTCATGAGAAGTTTTATGATGATATATTGTTGTTATAATAAAGATCATGATGCCTTCATATCCGTATTTTATTTTTATCGACGCCTCTCTCTCTAAACATGTGGTCATGATTATCGATTTCGGCTTTCGCTTGAGGACAAGCGAGGTCTAAGCTTGGGGGAGTTGATACGTCCAATTTGCATCACGATTTCCTACTGTTTAGTGTATTTGATCTTTATTTTACTTTATGATGCAATTCTTATGCCTTTTCTCTCTTAATTTGCAAGATTTATATGAAGAGGGAGAATACCGGCAGCTGGAATTCTGGACCTGAAATAGCTATAGCAGAGATGCCTATTCTACAGAGCTCCAATTGACTTGAAACTTCACAGAGAGTTTTTATTGAATATATAAAAAATACTGGAGAAAAGAAATACTGGAGGGGACCCACCAGTTGAACACAAGGCAACAGGGCGCGGCCCCCCCTAGGCGCGCCCTGATGCCTTGTGGGGCCCCTGGCAGGCCTCCGGCCCCCTCCTTCTGCTATATAAAGTCATTTGCCCTAAAAAATATAGAGAAGACTTTCGGGACGAAGCGCCACCGTCTCGAGGCGGAACCTGGGCAGGAGCTATTTTGCTCTCCGGGGGAGCGATTCTGCCGGGGATACTTCCCTCCGGGAGGGGGAAATCGAAGCCATCGACATCACCAACGATACTCTCATCATGGGAGGACTAATCTTCATCAACATCTTCACAAGCACCATCTCATCTCAAACCCTAGTTCATCTCTTGTATTCAATCTTTGCCTCAAAACCTCAGATTGGTACCTGTGGGTTGCTAGTAGTGTTGATTACATCTTGTAGTTGATGCTAGTTGGTTTATTTGGTGGAAGATTATATGTTCAGATCCTTAAGGTTATTCAATACTCCTCTGATGTTGAACATGAATATGATTTGTGAGTAGTTACTTTTGTTCTTGAGGACATGGGAGAAGTCTTGTCATAAGTAATTGATACGTCCAATTTGCATCATGATTTCCTACTGTTATTTATTATGTTTTTGATCATTAGTTTACCTTATGATACAATTCTTATGCCTTTTCTCTCTTAATTTGCAAGATTTACATGAAGAGGGAGAATGCCGGCAGCTGGAATTCTGGACCTGAAATAGCCACATCAGAGATACCTAATCTACATAGCTCCAATTGACCTAAAATTTCACGGAGATTTTTATTGAATATATAAAAATACTGGAGAGAAGAAATACCAGAGGGGACCCACCAGCTGCCCACAAGTCAGTAGGGCGCGGCCCCCCTGGGCGCGCCCTAGTGCCTTGCGGGGCCCACAGCTGGCGTCTGTCCCCCTCCCTCTGCTATATGAAGCCATTTTCCCTAGAAAAAATAAGGAGAAGGCTTTTGGAATGAAGCGCCGCCATCTCAAGGCGGAACCTGGGCAGGAGCTATTTTGCTCTCCGGCGGAGCGATTCCGCTGGGGATACTTCCCTCCGGGAGGGGGAAATCGAAGCCATCGACATCACCGACGATCCTCTCATCGTGGGAGGACCAATCTTCATCAACATCTTCACCAGCACCATCTCATCTCAAACCCTAGTTCATCTCTTGTATTCAATCTTTGTCTCAAAACCTCTGATTGGTACATGTGGGATGCTAGAAGTGTTGATTACTTCATGTAGTTGATGCTAATTGGTTTATTTGGTGGAAGATTATATGTTCAGATCCTTAATGCTATTCAATACCCCCTCTGATCTTGAACATGAACATGATTTGTGAGTAGTTACTTTTGTTCTTGAGGACATGGGAGAAGTCTTGTAATAAGTAATCATGTGAATTTGGTATTCGTTTGATATTTTGATGATATGTATGTTGTTGCTTCCTTTAGTGGTGTCGTGTGAACGTCGACTACATGACACTTCACCATCATTGGGCCTAAGGGAAGGCATTGTGGAGTAGTAATTAGATGACGGGTTGCTAGAGTGACAGAAGCTTAAACCCTAGTTTATGCACTATTCCGTAAGGGGCTGATTTGGATCCATACGTTTCATGCTATGGTTAGAGTTATCTTAATTCTTCTTTCGTAGTTGCGGATGCTTGCGAGAGGGGGTAATCATAAGTGGGAGGCTTGTTCAAGTAAGAACAGCACCCAAGCATCGGTCCACCCACATATCAAATTATCAAAGTAGCGAACGCGAATCAAACAAACATGATGAAAGTGACTAGATGAAATCCCCATGTGTCCTCGAGAACGCTTTGCTTATTATACGAGTTCGTTCCGGCTTGTCCTTTGCTATAAAAAGGATTGGGCCACGTTGCTGCACTTTATTATACTGGTTACTTGTTACGAATTATCTTGCTATCAAAACTATCTGTTACCGCTACTTTCAGTACTTGCAGAGAATTCCTTGCTGAAAACCGCTTGTCATTTCCTTCTGCTCCTCGTTGGGTTCGACACTCTTACTTATCGAAAGGACTATGATTGATCCCCTATACTTGTGGGTCATCAAGACTCTTTTCTGGCGCCGTTGCCGGGGAGTGAAGCACCTTTGGTGAGTGGAATTTGGTAAGGAAACATTTATATTACGTGCTGAAATTTATTATGGAAAGTAATCCTTTGAGGGGCTTGTCACTATGGAAAGTAATCCTTTGAGGGGCTTGTTCGGGGTATCTTCACCTCGACCGGAAGCAATAAGAGTTGCTCCTCCACCTATTGAACCTACTGAAAATATTTATTATGAAATTCCTTCGGGTATGATAGAGAAATTGCTAGCTAATCCTTATGCAGGAGATGGAACGGTACATCCTGATATGCACTTGATCTATGTGGATGAAATTTGTGGATTGTTTAAGCTTGCAGGTTTATCCGGAGATGGAGTTAAGAAGAAAGTATTCCCTTTATCTTTGGAGGGAAAGGCATTGACATGGTATAGGCTATGTGATGATACTGATACATGGGACTGGAACCGGTTGAAGCTGGAATTCCACCACAAATTTAATCCTATGCATTTGGTTCATCGTGATCGAAATTATATATATAATTTTTGGCCTCGTGAAGGAGAAAGTATCTCTCAAGCTTGGGGGCGGCTTAAGTATATGTTGCACACATACCCCAATCATGAGCTCTCAAGAGAAATAATCCTTCAAAATTTTATGCTCGGCTTTCTCATAATTATCAATCCATGCTCGATACTTCTTCTGCTGGTTCCTTTATGAAGAGAACTATTGAATCCAGATGGGACCTTCTTGAAAGAATTAAACGCAATTATGAAGATTGGGAAATCGACAAAAGTAATGAGTCAGGTATAAATCTTGAGTTTGATTGTGTTAAATCTTTTAGTAAGTTTAGTACTGAATATGGACTTGACTCTAAGATAGTAGCTACCTTTTGTGAATCTTTTGCTGCTCATGTTAATCTCCCTAAGGAGAAATGGTTTAAATATCATCCACCTATTGAATTGAAAAAAGAACCTGTAAGTGTTAAAGAAGAAACAATTGTTTACCATGTTGATCCAGTTGTGCCTACTGCTTATATTGAGAAACCTCCTTTCCCTGTTAGGATTAAGGAACATGCTAAAGCTTCAACTGTAGTCAATAAGAGTAATTTTAGAGCACCTAGACCTTCTGAGCAAATTAAAGTTGAACCTAGTGTTGCAATGGTTAAAGATCTTTTGGTTGATAACATTGATGGACATGTCATATATTTCTGTGATGAAGCAACTAGAATTGCTAAGCCAGACCCTAAAGATAAAAATAAATCTGTAGTTGGCATGCCTGTTATTTCTGTTAAAATTGGAGATCATTGCTATCATGGTTTATGTGATATTGGTGCTAGTGTGAGTGCTATTCCGTTTACTCTCTATCAAGAAGTCATGAATGATATTGCACCCGTTGAGATTGAAGATATTGATGTTACTATTAAGCTTGCAAATAGAGACACTATTTCACCGCTTGGGATTGTTAGAGATGTTGAAGTCTTGTGTGGTAAGATCAAATACCCTACTGATTTTCTCGTTCTTGGATCACCACAAGATGATTTTTGTCCCATTATATTTGGTAGACCCTTCTTGAATACTGTTAATGCTAAGATTGATTGCACTAAAGAAATTGTAAGTGTTAATTTTGGTGAGATGTCTCATGAGTTTAATTTCTCTAAGTTTCATAGACAACCTCATGATAAGGAATTGCCTAGTAAAGATGAAATTATTGGCCTTGCCTCTATTATTGTGCCTCCTACTGATCCGCTAGAACAATATTTGCTTGAGCATGAGAATGACATGCATATGAGTGAAAGAAATGAAATAGATGAATTATTCTTTAAACAAGCACCTATCCTTAAACATAATCTGCCTATTGAAACCTTGGGAGATCCACCTCCACCCAAGGGTGATCCTGTGTTTGAATTGAAGCAATTACCTAATACTCTTAAATATGCTTATCTTGATGAAAATAAGATATATCATGTTATTATTAGTGCTAACCTTTCAGAGCATGAAGAAAAGAGATCACTTAAAACTCCGAGGAAGCACCGTGCCGCTATTGGATATACTCTTGATGATCTTAAGGGCATTAGTCCCACTTTATGTCAGCATAAAATTCATATGGAGCCAGATGCTAAACCCGTTGTTGATCATCAAAGAAGGTTGAATCCTAGAATGAAGGATGTGGTAAGAACTGAAATATTAAAGCTTTTGGAAGCAGGTATAATTTATCCCATAGCTGATAGTAGATGGGTAAGTCCTGTTCATTGTGTTCCTAAAAAGGGAGGTATTACCGTTGTTCCTAATGATAAAAATGATATCATCCCACAAAGAATTGTAACTGGTTATAGGATGGTAATTGATTTTAGGAAATTAAATAAAGCCACTAGAAAAGATCATTACCCCTTGCCTTTTATTGATCAAATGTTAGAAAGATTGTCTAAGCATACACACTTTTGTTTCCTAGATGGTTATTCTGGTTTCTCTCAAATACCTGTATCACCTGAAGATCAAGAGAAAACCACCTTTACTTGTCCTTTTGGAACTTATGCTTATCGTCGTATGCCTTTGGTTTATGTAATGCACCTGCTACCTTTCAAAGATGTATGACTGCTATATTCTCTGACTTTTGTGAAAAGATTGTTGAGGTTTTCATGGATGATTTCTCCGTTTACGGAACTTCTTTTGATGATTGCTTAAGCAACCTTGATCGAGTTTTGCAGAGATGTGAAGAAACTAATCTTGTCTTGAATTGGGAGAAGTGCCACTTTATGGTTAATGAAGGTATAGTCCTTGGGCATAAAATTTCTGAAAGAGGTATTGAAGTTGATAAAGTTAAGGTTGACGCTATTGAGAAAATGCCATGTCCTAAAGATATCAAAGGTATAAGAAGTTTCCTTGGTCATGCTGGTTTCTATAGAAGGTTTATAAAAGACTTCTCTAAAATTTCTAGACCTCTTACCAATCTCTTGGAAAAAGATGTTCTGTTTGTTTTTGATGATGATTGTGTAGAAGCCTTTGAAATACTTAAGAAAGCCTTAATTTCTGCACTTATTGTTCAACCACCTGATTGGAACCTACCTTTTGAAATTATGTGTGATGCTAGTGATTATGCTCTTGGTGCTGTTCTAGGACAAAGAGTTGATAAGAAATTAAATGTTATCCATTATGCTAGTAAAACTCTAGACAACGCTCAAATAAATTATGCTACTACTGAGAATGAATTTTTAGCAGTTGTGTTTGCATGTGATAAATTTAGATCTTACATTGTTGATTCCAAGGTTACTGTTCACACTGATCATGCTGCTATTAAATACCTTATGGAAAAGAAAGATGCTAAGCCTAGACTTATTAGATGGGTTCTTCTGCTACAAGAATTTGATTTGCATATTGTTGATAGGAAAGGAGCTGAGAATCCCGTAGCAGATAATTTGTCTAGAATGGAAAATGTTCTTGATGACCCACTTCCTATTAATGATGATTTTCCAGATGAATAATTAGCTGTGATAAATGCTTCTCATAATACTTCTTGGTATGCAGACTATGCTAATTACATTGTTGCTAAATACATACCACCCAGCTTTACATATCAACAAAAGAAAAAGTTTTTCTTTGATTTAAGACATTACTTTTGGGATGACCCACATCTATATAAAGAAGGAGTAGATGGTATTATTAGACGTTGTGTACCTGAGCATGAACAGGAACAAATCCTACGTAAGTGTCACTCCGTGGCATATGGAGGACATCATGCAGGAGACCGAACTGCACACAAGGTATTACAATCTAGTTTTTATTGGCCTACTCTTTTCAAGGATGCGCGTAAGTTTGTCCTTTCTTGTGATGAATGTCAAAGAATTGGTAATGTTGGTAGACGTCAGGAAATGCCTATGAATTATTCACTTGTTATTGAACCATTTAATGTTTGGGGTTTTGATTATATGGGACCTTTTCCTAAATCCAATGGGTATACTCATATTTTAGTTGCTGTTGACTACGTTACTAAGTGGGTAGAAGCTATTCCAACTAGTAGTGCTGATCACAACACTTCTATTAAAATGCTTAAAGAAGTCATCTTCCTGAGGTTTGGAGTCCCTAGATATTTAATGACTGATGGTGGTTCACATTTTATTCATGGTGCTTTCCGTAAGTTGCTTGCTAAATATGATGTTAACCATACAATTGCATCCCCTTATCATCCTCAGTCTAGTGGTCAAGTTGAATTAACTAATAGGGAAATAAAATTGATTTTGCAAAAGACCGTTAATAGATCCAAAAAGAATTGGTCTAAGAAACTCGATGATGCATTATGGGCTTACAGAACTGGATATAAAAATCCTATGGGTATGTCTCCGTATAAAATGGTTTATGGAAAAGCATGGCATTTACCTCTTGAATTAGAACATAAAGCTTATTGGGCAATTAAATAACTTAATTATGATTTTAAACTTGCCGATGAGAAGGGGTTATTTGATATTAGCTCCTTAGATGAATGGAGAACCCAAGCCTACGATAATGCTAAGTTGTTTAAAGAAAAAGTTAAAAGGCGGCATGACAAAAGAATTCAAAAACGGGAATTCAAAGTAGGTGATCATGTTCTATTATACAATTCTCGTTTGAGATTCTTTGCAGGAAAACTTCTCTCTAAATGGCAAGGACCATATATCATCGAAGAAGTTTATCGCTCCGAAGCCATCAAAATAAACAACTCCGAAGGCAATAATCCGAGAGTGGTGAATGGGCAAAGAATTAAGCACTATATTTGAGGTACTCCCATTAATGTTGAAACTAATATTATTGAAACAATTACACCGGAAGAGCACGATACGTCTCCAACGTATCTATAATTTTTGATTGTTCCATGCTATTATAGTATCAATCTTGGATGTTTTTATATACATTTACAAGCAATTATATATCATTTTTTGGGACTAACCTATTAACTTAGTGCCCAGTGTCAGTTTCTGTTTTTGCCTGTTTTTGGTTTTCCAGAATATCAGTACCAAACGAAGTCCAAATGCCACGAAACTTTTTGGAGATTTTTTTCTGGACATAAGAGACACTAAAAGCTTTAGGAGGAGGCCAGAAGCCAGAGGAGGTGGCCACGAGCCACCAGGGCGCGCCCCAGGGGGGTGGCGCGCCCTGGTGCCTCATGGGCCCACCTCTGCTCTGTTTGACCTAATTCCACCTCTATATATTCTCTAAAATCGGGAAACCAACAGAGGAGTCCACGAAATACTTTTTCCGCCGCCGCAAGTTTCTGTTCTCGAGAGATCCCATCTGGAGGCCTTTTCCGGCACTCTGCCGGAGGGGGAATCGATCACGGAGGGGCACTACATCATCCTTGCTACCCTTCCGATGATGCGTGAGTAGTTTACCACAGACCTTCGGGTCCATAGTTAGTAGCTAGATGGCTTCTTCTCTCTTTTTATCTTCAATACAATGTTCTCCTCGATGTTCTTGGAGTTCTATCCGATGTAATCACTTTTTGCGGTGTGTTTGTTGGGATCCGATGAATTGTGAGTTTATGATCTGATTATCCATGAATATTATTTGAGTTTTCTCTGAACTCTTTTATGCATGATTATTATAGCTTCGTATTTCTCTCCGATCTATTGATTTGGTTTGGCCAACTAGATTGATTTATCTTGCAATGGGAGAGGTGCTTTGTAATGGGTTCGATCTTGCGGTGCTCAATCCCAGTGACAGAAAGGGACATGACACGTATGTATCGTTGCTATTAAGGGTAAAAAGATGGGGTTTATTCATGCGTGAGTTTACTTTGTCTACATCATGTCATCTTGCTTAAGGCGTTACTCCGTTCTTTATGAACTTAATACACTAGATGCATGCTGGATAGCGGTCGATGTGTGGAGTAATAGTAGTAGATGCATGCAGGAGTCGGTCTACTTGTCTCGGACGTGATGCCTATATACATGATCATTGCCTTGGATATCGTCACGATTATTTGCTTTTCTATCAATTGCCCAACAGTAATTTGTTCACCCACCGTATGCTATTTTCAAGAGAGAAGCCTCTAGTGAAAACTATGGCCCCGTGTCTATCTTAATCATATATTGAAAATCCTAAAAATACCTTGCTGCACTTTTACTTTATTTATTTTATTTTTTATTTTTTCGATCTATTTATCTATCACCATACAATTTAATCTTGCAATTAACCGCCAAGGGATTGACAACCCCTTGTTCGCATTGGGTCCGAGGATTTGTTGTTTTGTGTGCAGGTACTACTAATGAGTTATTGCGTGATTCTCCTACTGGATTGATAACCTTGGTTTCATAACTGAGGGAAATACTTATCTTTACTGTACTGCATCATCCCCTCCTCTTCGGGGAAATCCCAACGCAGCTCACAAGTAGCAGGAAGAATTTTTGGTGCCATTGCCGGGGAGACATCATCAACATCTATCAAGTACCAAGGCATAAACCTTCATCTCCTTGCATTTATTTTATTTGCCTTTGCCTCTCATTTTCATCTCCCCCACTTCTAATTTTTTTTACAAAAATACAAAAATATTTTATGTTTGCTTTTTTCTTGTTCGCTTGATTGCTTGCTTGCTTTACCATTATGGCTAGTTCTTCGCTCGTTACTATTACCCCTGAAAATGAAGTACTTAATTTTAAACAAAGGGGAGGAGAGAATTTAAAAGATGCTTGGTATAGGATTTGTGATGCTCATAATAGATAAATTCGTAAGCAATCCACCACCATCCTTCTTCGCAATTTTTATGTGGGCATTACTACTTGGTATAGATTTGTACTTGATACTATTACCGGAGGAAATTTCTTGATGTGTCCCTCTATGGATGCTTTCAATGCTATGGGAACTTTAGTGGGATCACCACCGATCGCTGCTAATGAAACAACTTTGACTTTGGAACATGTTATGCAAAGGTTAGAAGCTATTGAAAATAAAATACCTACTATTGAACATCTTGAGAATTTAGATAAAATATTCATAATCATATCACTCAATTTGGTTCTAAGGTAGGAATCACATTGAAAACCTTAAAGGAAAAGGAACCGGTAATTAATGAAAGAATAGAACAATGCCCCGCTAGAATCGATAAGTTAGAAGAAATTATTAATAATTTGGGCTCGGCTTTCTCCTCCATTAAGAATATTGATAGAACTCCTCCCAATAAAAATTGCAAGTTTATGTATGTTCCTAAAACCAATGGTGCTACTTCTAGTAAGGGAAATGAGGATCTTAAAATGATTAGCGTGCACCCCAGTTTCACTGATATAATTAAGGAACCTATTCACGAAAGTAAAATTCTTGATTTTGTGCCTAGAAGTGTGATGATGAGAAACACCTAGGTTAAATCTACTAGAAAAAATGGATGTGTGATTGAGGAGTTGGAAACTAAGGATGACAATACTTGAAACTAAGCATTATGCCTAGCTAGGGGCATAAAACAATAGCGCTTGTTGCGAGGCAACCCAATGAATAAAATAATTTTTTTGCTTTTTATTTCTGTTCTTGTGTGTTTACACAATTATGCTACTGTTATGATTGTGTTTTTATGTTTTAATTAGTGTTTGTGCCAAGTAATACCTTTGGGATGATTTGGAAGATAGTATAATTGATGCTGTTTAGAAAACAGAAAGTTTTGTGTCCAGTGCTGGAATTTTAATTCTATACTGTAGCGTCGGAAAAATCTGAAATTTTTACATAGTATTGGTATATATATTTTTTTTAGAAAAGAAGGAAGACCCCCGGCCTCTACATCTGGGCGATGCATGCAGCCACTTTATTAATTATTCACAAAGACCTTACAAAGTGATACATCAGTAAGTCTGAAGCCACCGTCTTGGCAACATCTGTCGCTACTCCTATCCAGTTGATGAAGGGATGCTGATAATCTGAGCCTAATACCAAACAGACCTTGCAGCAAAGCCTAACATCTAAGACCGGAGGCCCCAACCAAGCCACTTGTCGGGTATGGGGCACACACCGGTCCGGCGCACTCTCAGAGGCCGCCGCCGCCAACTGCCCCTGATCCATCTTCAGAGTTGTACTGACGCATCAACCTTGCCTGGCCTAGCTGCCGTCGACGCCACCACGACGCCAGACAACGCCACCATCCTGCGCTTGTCCATCATCACACGCCCAGCGGCGAGACCCCGCTGCTCCATGCTGCCGAGACCCGCCGTTGTCGACGTGCCAGATGCCACATCGCTCCTCCTTCGCGAACACCACCTGCTGCCACAGGTCCCATCCCCTCCGCCTGTAGTTCCTCTGCACTCCCAACCAAGCCCCAAGGCTCCCGACGACGCCTCCAGGAAGGTCACAACGCGAACAGCGCCGCCCCCGCCAGATCCAAAGAGGATTGAAGGTTTTCACCCGGGTGATACGTCTCCAATGTATCTGTAATTTATGAAGTATTCATGCGATGTTTATTATAGTTTTGTATGATTTTGGTGCACTTTTATATGGCTTTTATATGATTTTCATGGACTAACATATTGACCTAGTGCCCAGTGCCAGTTGTTGTTTTCTGCTTGTTTTTGGTTTTCCAGAAAATCTATATCAAATGAAGTTCAAATGCAGCGAAACTTTTTGACGATTTTTTCTGGAACATAAGAGACACTAGAAGCTTCGGGAGGTGGCCAGAAGACCCACAGGGGCCCCACGAGCCACCAGGGCGCGCCACCCCCCCCCCCAGGCGCGCTCTGGTGCCTCGTGGGCCCCTTGTGGCCCTTCTTCGCGTGATTCCAACGCCAAAAAATCATATATATTCATAAACCCCCGAAAGTTAACCTAGATGAGTTTTTACGCCGCCGCAAGCCTCTGTACCTCCACGATCTCATCTACAGCCCTTTTCCGGCACCCTGCCGGAGGGGGGAAAGCATCACCGGAGGCCATCTTCATCATCCCAGCGGTCTCCATGACGAGGAGGGAGTAGTTCACCCTTGGGGCTGAGGGTTTGTACCAGTAGCTATGTGTTTTATCTCTCTCGCGCGCGTTCTTGATTTGGCACGATCTTGATGTACCGCGAGCTTTGTTAATATAGTTGGATCATCTGGTGTTTCTTCCCTCTCTATCCTTGTTGTGATGAATCGAATCTTTTCCCTTTGAGGTTTCGTTATTGTCGGATTGAATATTTCAGATTTGAGAACACTTGATGTATGTCTTGCATATGAATACCCATGGTGACAATGGGGTATTATATTGATTCACTTGATATATGTTTTGGCACTCAACTCACGGATTCCCACGGTGACATTGGGGTAATCTATGCATATGGGTTGATGCACGTTTTCATTATCTTTTCTCCGATAGAAACTTTGGGGTGCTCCTTGAAGTTCTTTGTGTTGGATTGAATATTATGAATCAGAAGTTGTTTGATGCATATCGAATAATCAACTCACGGATACTTGTGGTGACATTGGAGTATCTAGGTGACATTAGAGTTGGTTGATGTGTTTCATATGGTGTTATTTTAGTACGAACTCTAGGGCTATTCATGACACTTATAGGGATGGCTCAATAGATTGATCGGAAAGGATAACTTTGAGGTGGTTTCATACCCTACAACAATTTGTATCTTATGTTCTCCGCCAAAAGGAACTTTGGAGTGATTCTTTGTCGCACGTTGAGGGATTGTTATATGATCCAATTATGTTAGCATTGTTGAGAGATTGCACTAGTGAAAGTATGAACCCTAGGCCTTGTTTTTAAGCATTGCAATACCGTTTGTGCTCACTTTTGTTACTTGCTACCTTGCTGTTTTTATATTTTTAGATTACAAAAACCTATATCTACTATCCATACTACACTTTTATCACCATCTCTTCGCCGAACTAGTGCACCTATACAATTTACCATTGTATTGGGTGTGTTGGGGACACAAGAGATTTCTTGTATTTGGTTGCAGGGTTGTTTGAGAGATACCATCTTCAACCTACGCCTCCCACGGATTGATAAACCTTAGGTCATCCACTTGAGGGAAAATTGCTACTATCCTACAAAACTCTGCGCTTAGAGGCCCAACACGAGTCTACAAGAACAAGTTGTGTAGTGCCGTTGCCGGGGAGGTGAGTGCTTGAAGGTATATCTTTAGATCTTGCAATCGAATCTTTTAGTTTCTTGTTTTATCACTAGTTTGGTTTATAAAAAGAAAACTACCAAAAAAATGGAATTGAGGTTGCCTCATATTATTCGTCTTTATCATGTCTTTCTTGAAAATGATGGAGCGGAAAATTGTGCTCAATTGATAGAAGAAGAATTCAATAAAATGCTTGGCATAAAATCTTTGAATGATGAGCATGATTGCAATGTTGTTAGTATGAATTCTATGAGTATCCATGATGCTAATGATATGCAAAGCCACAAGCTTGGGGATGCTATGTTTGATGAAGATGATATTTTTATTCCCCCAAGTTTTGATGAGAAAATTTATTATGATGAAAGCATGCCTCCTATTTATGATGATTATATTGATGAAAGTGGATTTGGAGAGGTCATGAATTTATTTAGTGATGATTCCACTATTTTGGAAGAGGTTTCAATTGACTGTGATAACAAAGTTGCTATCTATGATGATTATTGTGATGACATGTATGCTATAAAGAATAATGATAACTATGAAACTTGTCATCATGATTTTAATTTTCAAATGGATTATGCCAATCAAGTATCTCATGATAGTTATTTTGTTGAGTTTGCTCCCACCATTATGAATGAGAAGAAATTTGCTTATGTGGAGAGTAATAAAATTTCTATGCTCATGGATCATGAAAAGAATGCTTTGTGTGATGGATATATTGTTGAATTTCTTCATGATGCTACTGAAAATTATTATGAGAGAGGATCATATGCTTGTAGGTGTTGCAATAATATCAAGTTTCCTCTCTATGTGTTGAAAGTTTTGAAGTTATGCTTGTTTTGCCTTCCTATGCTAGTTGATTCTTGTTCCCATAAACTATTTGCTCACAAAATCCCCATGCATAGGAAGTGGGTTAGGCTTAAATGTGCTTGTCATATGCTTGATGATGCTCCCATTATGTTTCAATTCTTCACTTTTATGTGAGCATCATTAAAATCATCATGCCTAGCTAAAAGGCATTAAAGAAAAGCGCTTGTTGGGAGACAACTCAATACTTATACCTACTGTTTTTGTGTGTCCACATGCTTAAGCTACTGTAGTAATCATGTTTTATATGTTTTCTTTCAATAATGTGCCAAGTAAAGCCTTTGGGATAGTGTGGATCCTTGTTGATTTGATTCTGTGCAAAAACAGAAACTTTTGCGTCCAGTGTTGGAATTTCTATTCTGTACTGGAGCGTGAAAAAATTCTGAAATTTTTACACAGTATTGGGTTACAAATTTTTTACGTTGTCCTAATTTTTCAGAATTTTTGGAGGTACATAAGTATGGTTTTTAAATCGCTTACTACACGCTGTTCTGTTTTTGACAGATTCTGTTTTTGATTCATAGTTTGCTTGTTTTAGTGTTTCCATAGCTTATATTAAGTAATATAAATTGTGAAAATGATAGAATACAGTAGGCATTATGTGAGAACATATATGAATCTTGTCTTGACAGTACCTAAGTGGATGATTTATTTTTATCATACTAACCTATCTCACGAAGTTCCGTTAAGTTTTGTGTGATTGAAGTTTTCAAGTTTTGGGTGAGATATCGATATGAGGAGAATAAGGAGTGGCAAGACCCTAAGCTTGGGGATGCCCCGGAAGGCATCCCCTCTTTCGTCTTCAACATTATCGGTAACCTCACTTGGAGCTATATTTTTATTCGTCACATAATATGAGTTTTGCTTGGAGCGTCATTTTCTTCTGTTGATATTTGCTTGCTGCTATCAATAATCATGTTTTGTATCTTTTAGTTCAATAAAATGCCAATTATAGCCTTTACCATGCTCAGTTTGCAAGTTCATGTGTTGCTGTTTGAAAACAGAAAGTTTTCTGTTATGTCCAGAATATTCCTGAATAGTCAGAACATGATAAAAATCTGAAATTTTTACATAGTAAGCATGCATGAGTCCTCTGTCACGTGGTAATTTTTCAGAATTTTTGGAGTTAGGGAAGTATGGATTCTTATTCACCCTTTATAGACTGTTCTGTTTTGGCAGATTGCTGTTATAGTTGCATTGTTTGCATATGTTTGCTTGTTTAATGATTTTATTTGAGGATAGGAGTATTAAATATGCAGAGGCATTTAGTAGGCAATGTTTAATTATAATTTTAGTAATTTTCTACAGTAGAGAATGTTAAGGTTTTGAGTTGATTTATACTAACTTATCTCACGAGTTCTTGTTGAGTTTTGTGTGGATGAAGTTTTTAAGATTTATAGAAACCATGATATGGGAGGAATTAAGGAGACACAAAAGCTCAAGCTTGGGGATGCCCAAGGCATCCCAATATAATATTTCAAGAAGTCTCGAGCATCTAAGCTTGGGGATGCCCCGGTAGGCATCCCACCTTTCTTCTTCAACAACTATCAGTCAGTTTTGGTTGAGCCTAAGTTTTTGCTTCTTCACATGATATGTGCTATTCTTGGAATGTCATTTTTATTTTGTTTTTCTTGCTGTTTGAATAAAATACTTAAGATCTGAAATTTTTTAAATGAGAGAGAGTCCTCACATAGCTACCTATTTACTTAACTACTCATTTGATCTTCACTTATATCTTTTTGGAGTAGTTTGTCATTTACTCTTGTGCTTCACTTATATCCTATGAGTAAATTGTGAAAGAATTGAATATCATAAAGTTGAAATTTATATGCTTCATATGCTTGTCCCATGGGGAGTAGTGACTTCACATAAAAGAAGTATAAGTGGTAAAATTTATTGAAAGTTAACAAACATAGCATTGGTCACTTGAACAATTCATGAAAGAATTTTGAAGGAAGAGAAATTTCACATATAAATATACTATCTTGGACATCTTCTATGATTGTGAGCCCCCATTAATTATTTTCAAGCTTAATCAAGTAGTTGACGTTGGACAAGGAAGACAACGTAATGAGTTATGTTTGTTTATATTCACATAGAAGTTATATTGTCATGGATCCTCTAACATGTGGTGCTTACTTAGGATCTTTTGCTAGCCAAAAATTCATACTAAGTAGAGATACTACTTGTGCATCCAAAAACCCTTAAACCCAGTTTCTTGCCATGAGTGTCCACCATATCTACCTATGGATTGAATAAGATCCTTCAAGTAAGTTGTCATCGGTGCAAAAAGCAATAAAAATTGCTCCTAAAATATGTATGATATTTTATTGCAAGGGAAAATAAGCGTTGTACGAACTTGTGATGGTAAAGAAATAAAAGCGACGGACTGCATAATAAAGGCTGCTATCACAAGGGGCAATATAACGTGACGTTCCTTTGCATTAAGGGCTTGTGCATCCAACAACAAAAAGCGCATGACAACCTCTGCTTCCCTCTGCGAAGGGCCTATCTTTTACTTTTATGCATTTACTTTTTTGTATTTACTTTTATACAAGAGTCATTAATGTTCATCCCTATTCCGCTCTATTTATTCTTTAGTTGGCAAGCCTTATGTGGTAGGGAAAGATCCAGGCACATATATCCAGTTGAATATAGGTGATCATGAGTTATTATTGTTGACATTATCCATGAGATAAATAAGTTGGGAGGCAAAACATTAAGCCCCTATCTTCCTATGTGTTTCACTGAAACTGTTTGTTCTAAAAATATGCTTTGAGTGTTAGCAATCATGGAAGACTAAAAGATGGTTCAGTATGTGGAATTTGCTAGATCAAAGCTCTTACATAGACCCTTCCTGAAAATAAGATGAATTGTAATTGTTTGATGACTGAGAACATAGTTTGTTAGTTTTCAAGAAAGTTTATGGCCTATACTTTAAACATGTGAATAGCTTGCTACTTGATCATGAGAAGTTTTATGAGATGAGCTACTGATTATGATATATATTGATGCTAGAAAAAGTGATTGAAATTATCATTGATCAAACTTATGCACTATGCTAGCATTCACACTTCATAAATTATTTCTTTTATCATTTACCTACTCGAGGACGAGCAGGAATTAAGCTTGGGGATGCTGATACGTCTCCAACGTATCTATAATTTATGAAGTATTCATACCATGTTTATTATAGTTTTGTATGATTTTGGTGCACTTTTATATGGCTTTTATATGATTTACATGGATTAACATATTGACCTAGTGCCCAGTGCCAGTTGTTGTTTTCTGCTTGTTTTTGGTTTTCCAGAAAATCTATATCAAATGAAGTCCAAATGCAGCGAAACTTTTTGACGATTTTTTCTGGAACACAAGAGACACTAGAAGCTTCGGGAGGTGGCCAGAAGACCCACATGGGCCCCACGAGCCACCAGGGCGCGCCACCCCCCCCCCCCCAGGCACGCCCTGGTGCCTCGTGGGCCCCCTGTGGCCCTTCTTCGCGTGATTCCAACGCCAAAAAATCATATATATTCAGAAACCCCCGAAAGTTAACCTAGATGAGTTTTTACGCCGCCGCAAGCCTCTGTACCTCCACGATCTCATCTACAGCCCTTTTCCGGCACCCTGCCGGAGGGGGGAAAGCATCAGTAGATCATCCCGGCAGTCTCCATGATGAGGAGGGAGTAGTTCACCCTCGGGGCTGAGGGTTTGTACCAGTAGTTATGTGTTTTATCTCTCTCGCGCGCGTTCTTGATTTGGCATGATCTTGATGTATCACGAGCTTTGTTAATATAGTTGGATCATATGGTGTTTCTTCCCTCTCTATCCTTGTTGTGATGAATCGAATCTTTTCCCTTTGAGGTTTCGTTATTGTCGGATTGAATATTTCAGATTTGAGAACACTTGATGTATGTCTTGCATATGAATACCCGTGGTGACAATGGGGTATTATATTGATTCACTTGATATATGTTTTGGCACTCAACTCGCGGATTCCTGCGGTGACATTGGGGTAATCTATGCATATGGGTTGATGCACGTTTTCATTATCTTTTCTCCGATAGAAACTTTGGGGTGCTCCTTGAAGTTCTTTGTGTTGGATTGAATATTATGAATCTGAAGTTGTTTGATGCATATCGAATAATCAACTCACGGATACTTGTGGTGACATTGGAGTATCTAGGTGACATTAGGGTTGGTTGATGTGTTTCATATGGTGTTATTTTAGTACGAACTCTAGGGCTATTCGTGACACTTATAGGGATGGCTCAATAGATTGATCGGAAAGGATAACTTTGAGGTGGTTTCGTACCCTACAACAATTTCTATCTTATGTTCTCCGCGAAAAGGAACTTTGGAGTGATTCTTTGTCGCACGTTGAGGGATTGTTATATGATCCAATTATGTTAGCATTGTTGAGAGATTGCACTAGTGAAAGTATGAACCCTAAGCCTTGTTTTTAAGCATTGCAATACCGTTTGTGCTCACTTTTGTTACTTGCTACCTTGTTGTTTTTATATTTTTAGATTACAAAAACCTATATCTACTATCCATACTACACTTTTATCACCATCTCTTCACCGAACTAGTGCACCTATACAATTTACCATTGTATTGGGTGTGTTGGGGACACAAGAGATTTCTTGTATTTGGTTGCAGGGTTGTTTGAGAGATACCATCTTCAACCTACGCCTCCCATGGATTGATAAACCTTAGGTCATCCACTTGAGGGAAAATTGCTACTGTCCTACAAAACTCTGCGCTTGGAGGCCCAACACGAGTCTACAAGAATAAGTTGTGTAGTAGACATCATCGGGCAGGGGGTCGGGATGGGTAGTTTGGGACCTCAGCTGCGCCTCCATGAAGGAAAGCGACGCCCTTGGGCGTCGCCACCGCCGGGCCGGCCAGACCAGCCAAGGTTTCCCCCGGACCCCAAGTACACCACTAGGGCTCACCACCATCGGAGCCAGCAGACGCAAGCCACCGGGACGTCGAGAGAGGCAGCAGGACAGAGGGGAACCTCCAGATTTGACGCAATAGAGCACCGCGCCGCAGCCGGACTCCACCAGCGACCCGCCGCCCGCGTGGCCGAGCACACTGGCCAGCGTCTCCTGCGGACGTCACCAGCTGCTGGACAACGCCGTCTCGCCGGTAGGGCCGCAGCCCCAGGAACCGCAGGCCTCCGATGCGATCTGGTCTGCAGGCCATCGAGATCGATCCGAGCGCCGAGATCCCCGCCGCCACCTTTCCCGGTGCCCGCGTGGGCTTTCCTGGTGGCCGTCTCTGGTGGCGGCGAGGAGGGAAGGGAGGCTGAAGGGGTAGCGGCGCGGCGGATCCTTAATCTCCCCCGAGTCACCCGAGGGGCGACGCGAGGGCCGAGAGTCTATTTTACCTCCCTCATTCGGTTTAGACACAGGGACGAAGCTCATCTACAGTATTGGTATATGAATTCCCCACGTTGTCCTAATTTTTCAGAATTTTTGGAGTTACAGAAGTATAGATTTTAAATGGATCTTTACAGACTGTTCTGTTTTAGACAGATTCTGTTTTTGTTGCATAGTTTGCTTATTTTGATGAATCTATGGATCGTATCGGGGGGTATGAGTCATGGAGAAGTTGGAGTACAGTAGCATTATGCCAATATTAAATATGAATCAATTTACAATAGTACTTAAAGTTAAAGATTTATTTGTTATACTAACAGATCTCACGAAGGTTTTGTTGAGTTTTGTGTGATTGAAGTTTTCAAGTTTTGGGTGAGATCACGATAGATGAAGAATAAGGAGTGGCAAGAGCCTAAGCCTGGGGATGCCCAAGGCACCCCAAGGTAATATTCAAGGAAGACTCAAGCGTCTAAGCTTGGGGATGCCTGGCTCTTTCTTCTACCAACTATCGGTAATTTTACTTGGAGCTATATTTTATTCATCACATGATATGTGTTTTACTTGGAGCGTCGTGTATTATATGAGTCTTTGCTTTGTTTGCTTTTTGGTTTGTCACAATCATGTTTGCTGGGCACACCTATTTGAGAGAGCCACACGTTTATCATGATTTGTTAGAATACTCAATGTGCTTCACTTAAATTTTTTGAGCTAGGCAGTTGCTCTAGTGCTTCACTTAAATCTTTTTCAGCACGGCGGTGGCTAAATTTTGAAGAAATATTTGAACTCTAATGCTTCACTTATATTATTTTAAGAGTTGATAAGATTAAAAAATTTAAGAAATATTTAAGCTCTCATGCTTCACTTATATCTTTTTGAGAGTTGATAATAGTAATGGTAATTTGCACAAGATATGAATTTGGTCCCAAAGTGATGAATATTCAAGAGGGATATAATAAAAACTTTCATGAAAGATCATTGGATATGATAAGTTTGATTCCTTGCAATAGTTTTGCGATATGGAGATGATAATATGTGAGTCATGTTAGTGAGTAATTGTGATTTAGTAAGAATATTGGTGTTAAGGTTTGTGATTCCCTATGCATGCACATAAAGTCAATAGTTATGCAACGAAATTATATCCTACTTATGGTGCATTATTCGGTGTTAGTTATGTTCAAAGCATGTTTATGACCGTTTTCGCTTTTTGGTTGGTCGCTTCTCAATCTATTTGCTAGCTTTCATTTGTACTAAGCGGGAATACTGCTTGTGCATCCAACTCATTAAACCCAAGTTGTGCCAAATGAGTCCACCATACCTACCTATATGCGGTATTTCAATGCTGTTCCAAGTAAATTTGCATGTGCCAACTCTAAATTTTTCAAAATAATTTTTCGTTTTGTGTGCCCGTACCGCTCATGAAGCGGCAGGGGGTGGCCAATATTTTCCATGCTAGGTGTGTTATTCTCATGATGAGTGTTTATTCACTTGTCATTGCACGAGAGAGTGGCCGGTAATAGGGATGCCCAATCCCACAATGAATCAAAAATAATAATAACAAATTCCTTGGAAAGTGTTGGTATGGAGGGCACCCGTGGATACGGCTTGCCATGGATTATGAAAGAATGGTGGAAAGGAAATAAACTTTATTTTCTGTTTGGGAACCGCCTATAATGTGTCTAGCATGGAAGATATTGGGAATTCTCGATCGTTTTCGTTGATAGGAAAAGCATGCCTCTCAAAATAATTGTATCTCTCTAATTTAAGCTTTGAGCTCTGGCACATTTGCAAATCTCTGCTTCCCTCTGCGAAGGGCCTATCTATTTACTTTTATGCAATTTTATTTTTATTTGAGTCTCCATCTTCTCTTACAAAGCACCAACTAGAGAGCACTATTGTCATACTTGTGCATTGTGTGTAGCTAATATTGAGTGTGTTTCATGAATGGATCAATGATTGAGCATAATGGGCTAGGGATAACTTTCTTTAGCATTGATATTTTGAAAGACATGGTTGCTTGTTAATATGCTTGAGTATTTATGTCTTCATGTCAAACTATAGACTATTGCTTTGAATCATTCAAGTCCAAATGTCCATGCTACAAAGAAAAGAGTATATGATGAATATGATAGGTAGCATTCCACATCAAAAATTCTGTTTTTATCATTTACCTACTCGAGGACGAGCAGGAATTAAGCTTGGGGATGCTTGATACGTATCTATAATTTTTTATTGTTCCATGCTATTATATTATCAATCTTGGATGTTTTTATATACATTTACAAGCAATTATATATCATTTTTTGGGACTAACCTATTAACTTAGTGCCCAGTGCCAGTTGCTGTTTTTTGCATGTTTTTGGTTTTCCAGAATTTCAGTACCAAACGAAGTCCAAATGCCATGAAACTTTTTGGAGATTTTTTTCTGAACATAAGAGACACTAGAAGCTTCGGGAGGAGGCCAGAAGCCAGAGGAGGTGGACACGAGCCACCAGGGCGCGCCCTGGCGCCTCGTGGGCCCACCTCTGCTCCGTTTGACCTAATTCCACCTCTATAAATTCTCTAAAATTGGGAAACCAATAGAGGAGTCCACGAAATACTTTTTCCGCCGCCGCAAGTTTCTGTTCTCGAGAGATCCCATCTGGAGGCCTTTTCTGGCACTCTGCCAGAGGGGGAATCGATCACGGAGGGGCTCTGCATCATCCTTGCTGCCCTTTCGATAATGTGTGAGTAGTGTAACACAGACCTTCGGGTCCATAGTTAGTAGCTAGATGGCTTCTTCTCTCTTTTTGATCTTCAATACAATGTTCTCCTCGATGTTCTTGGAGTTCTATCCGATGTAATCACTTTTTGCGGTGTGTTTGTTGGGATCCGATGAATTGTGAGTTATGATCAGATTATCCATGAATATTATTTGAGTTTTCTCTGAACTCTTTTATGCATGATTATTATAGCTTTGTATTTCTCTCCGATCTATTGATTTGGTTTGGCCAACTAGATTGATTTATCTTGCAACGGGAGAGGTGCTTTGTAATGGGTTCGATCTTGCGGTGCTCAATCCCAGTGACAGAAAGGGACATGACACGTATGTATCGTTGCTATTAAGGGTAAAAAGATGGGGTTTATTCATGCGTGAGTTTACTTTGTCTACATCATGTCATCTTGCTTAAGGCGTTGCTCCGTTCTTTATGAACTTAATACACTAGATGCATGTTGGATAGCGGTCGATGTGTGGAGTAATAGTAGTAGATGCAGGCAGGAGTCGATCTACTTGTCTCGGACGTGATGCCTATATACATGATCATTGCCTTGGATATCGTCATGATTATTTGCTTTTCTATCAATTGCCCAACAGTAATTTGTTCACCCACCGTATGCTATTTTCAAGAGAGAAGCCTCTAGTGAAAACTATGGCCCCCGGGTCTATCTTAATCATATATTGAAAATCCTAAAAATACCTTGCTGCACTTTTACTTTATTTATTTTATTTTGTATTTTTGTTTGATCTATTTATCTATCACCATACAATTTAATCTTGCAATTAACCGCCAAGGGATTGACAACCCCTTGTTCGCGTTGGGTGCGAGGATTTGTTGTTTTGTGTGCAGGTACTGCTAACGAGTTGTTGTGTGATTCTCCTACTGGATTGATAACCTTGGTTTCATAACTGAGGGAAATACTTATCTCTATTGTACTGCATCATCCCCTCCTCTTCGGGGAAATCCCAACGCAGCTCTCAAGTAGCAGAGCACATCAAAGAGTCCTTCTGGAACGCTCCAGAACCCTGAAAAGGGGTAGGTATGTGATACGGTAAGTAAACCGACTCCAAAAATTCCATAAAAATTATTTCTGTCAGTTTTGGAATATTAGAAAAATTACAAAAATAAGAAACAGCCGAGGGGACCCATGTGTCGCCCACAAGGCAGAAGGGCGCGACCCCCCTGGGGCGCGCCGTGGTGCCCTGTGGGCCCCACGTGTGCCTTCCCGACTCCGTTTTCTTCCCGTATGCTTGTTTTGCAAGATAAAAATTCTTTATATATACTCCCGTATGTTTTGACCACCGCATCGCGAGTTTCTCCTCTGTTCTTGTTTCGGGCTATTTTTCTGACAGATCTAGGTCGCCATGGCTCCCCGAAGACTCCGCACCAAGCACCGGATTGTTCAACCTTCACCCGGCAAACGTCCTTTCAGTGAAGTATATTATGAGTGGTCGTCCGGAGAGGAGGACACAGCTATGGAGGAGGAAACCGGAAAGGTCGTGGAGGACCGGATTCAAGGAGAAGAAGATCAAACCATGCACAAGAAGGAACCTACAGAAAAGGGAGACATATTACAAACTCTTCATCACAACCTCTCTTTGTCTGAAATTAATGCATTAAAGGCTATTGAAGCAATTTGTGCCCAAAATACTTCGCTTACTCGTGAAGTTATTGTGTTAGAAGAGCAGAATCATGCCCTTCGAAGGATCAATCGTAATCTGGAGTACTTACTGAAGCTGAAGGACAAGCCCACCTCACCATCACCACCATCATCGAAGAAGGAGACTTGAGTACATGGGTATGGGCACTCCCCTTGGCTTGTGCCAAGCTTGGGGGAGGCGCCCCGGTATTGTACCACCATCACTTTCTCATCATCATTACCTATCTTAGTTCAATCCTTAGTTATTTCATGATTTAGAGGAATAAAGTTTTAGTATGATTTAGTTTCGAGTGCTTGCTTTGTGATCTATCTATCTATGTAATCGTGTGTGAAAGTTATATAATAAAGAGTAGTTTGAGTTGAGTGTTTTGCTTTTGATGATCCAATCTTAGAAATAAAGAAAGAATAAAATCATATGCTAATCCCATGGGGAGTGATGACTTCACATAAAAGAAGTATAATTTATAAAACTTGTTGGAAGTTGACAAACATAGCATTGGTCATTGTAGAAATTCATGAAAAAGTAATAAAGGAAGAGAGGTCTCACATAAAAATATACTATATTGGACATCTTTTATGATTGTGAGCCCCCATCAAATATTCTATGTCAATTAGTTGACGTTGGACAAGGAAGACAACGTAATGGGTTATGTTTGCTTATATTCACATAGAAGTTATATTGTTTTGGATCCTCTAACATGTGGTGTTTGCCCCTATCTTTGCTAGCCAAAAATCCGCACCAAGTAGAGATACTACATGTGCATCCAAAACCTTAAACCCAGTTTCATGCCATGAGAGTCCATCATATCTACCTATGGATTGAATAAGATCCTTCAAGTAAGTTGTCATCGGTGCAAAAGCAATAAAAATTGCTCCTAAATATGTATGAACTTTTATTGTAAGGGAAAATAAGCTTTGTACGATCTTGTGATGGTGGAGCAATAAAAGCGATAGACTGCATAATAAAGGTCGCTATCACAAGGGGCAATATAAAGTGACGTTCCTTTACATTAAGAGCTTGCACATCCAAAAACAAAAACGCATGACAACCTCTGCTTCCCTCTGCGAAGGGCCTATCTTTTACTTTTTGCATTTACTTTCATGCAAGAGTCAATAGTATTCTTCTCTATTCCGTTTTTATTTTCTCTTGGCAAACATCATGTGGTGGGGATTGATCCATGCATATATATCCAGTTGAATGTAGGTGATCATGAGTTATTATTGTTGACATTACCCTTGAGGTAAATACGTTGGGAGGCGAAATTATAAGCCCCTATCTTTCTATGTGTTTGACTGAAACTTTTGCTCCATAAGTATGACGTGAGTGTCAGCAATCATAGAAGACTAAATGATAGTTGAGTATGTGAACTTGCTAAACAAAGCTCTTACATAGACTCTTCCTGATAATATGATAAATTGCAATTGCTTCAGTGACTGAGATCATAGTTTGTTAGTTTTCAATTTGGTTTATGATAATATGATGAATTGTTACTTTTTCATGAGAAGTTCTATGATGATATATTGCTGTTACAATAAAGATCATGATGCCCATGTCCGTATTTTATTTTTATCGACGTCTCTCTCTCTCTAAACATGTGGTCATGATTATCGATTTTGACTTTTCGCTTGAGGGCAAGCGAGGTCTAAGCTTGGGGGAGTTGATACGTCCAATTTGCATCATGATTTCCTACTGTTATTTATTATGTTTTTGATCATTATTTCACCTTATGATACAATTCTTATGCCTTTTCTCTCTTAATTTGCAAGATTTACATGAAGAGGGAGAATGCGGGCAGCTCGAATTCTGGACCTGAAATAGCCACATCAGATATACCTAATCTACAGAGCTCCAATTGACCTAAAATTCCACGAAGATTTTTTATTGAATATATAAAAAATACTGGAGAGAAGAAATACCAGAGGGGACCCACCAGCTGCCCACAAGGCAGTAGGGCGCGGCCTCCCCCTGGGCACGCCCTAGTGCCTTGTGGGGCCCACAGCTGGCGTCTGGCCCCCTCCCTCTACTATATGAAGCAATTTGCCCTAGAAAAAAATAAGGAGAAGGCTTTTGGGACGAAGCGCCGCCGTCTCGAGGCGGAACCTGGGCAGGAGCTATTTTGCTCTCCGGCGGAGCGATTCCGCCAGGGATACTTCCCTCCGGGAGGGGGAAATCGAAGCCATCGACATCACCAATGATCCTCTCATCGTGGGAGGACCAATCTTCATCAACATCTTCACCAGCACCATCTCATCTCAAACCCTAGTTCATCTCTTGTATTCAATCTTTGTCTCAAAACCTCAGATTGGTACCTGTGGGTTGCTAGTAGTGTTGATTACATCTTGTAGTTGATGCTAGTTGGTTTATTTGGTGGAAGATTATATGTTCAGATCCTTAATGCTATTCAATACCCCTCTGATCTTGAACATGAACATGATTTGTGAGTAGTTACTTTTGTTCTTGAGGACATGGGAGAAGTCTTGTCATAAGTAATCATGTGAATTTGGTATTCGTTCGATATTTTGATGATATGTATGTTGTTGCTTCCTTTAGTGGTGTCGTGTGAACATCGACTACATGACACTTCACCATCTTTGGGCCTAAGGGAAGGCATTGTGGAGTAGTAATTAGATGATGGGTTGCTAGAGTGACAGAAGCTTAAACCCTAGTTTATGCGCTATTCCGTAAGGGGCTGATTTGGATCCATACGTTTCATGCTATGGTTAGAGTTATCTTAATTCTTCTTTCGTAGTTGAGGATGCTTGCGAGAGGGGGTAATCATAAGTGAGAGGCTTGTTCAAGTAAGAACAGCACCCAGGCACCGGTCCACCCACATATCAAATTATCAAAGTAGCGAACGCGAATCAAACAAACATGATGAAAGTGACTAGATGAAATTCCCATGTGTCCTCGAGAACGCTTTGCTTATTATACGAGTTCGTTCCGGCTTGTCCTTTGCTATAAAAAGGATTGGGCCACCTTGCTGCACTTTATTGTACTTGTTACTTGTTACTTGTTACGAATTATCTTACTATCAAAACTATCTGTTACCGCTACTTTCAGTACTTGCAGAGAATACCTTGCTGAAAACCGCTTGTCATTTCCTTCTGCTCCTCGTTGGGTTCGACACTCTTACTTATCGAAAGGACTACGATTGATCCCCTATACTTGTGGGTCATCAGTAATCATGTGAATTTGTTATTCGTTCGATATTTTGATGATATGTATGTTGTTGCTTCCTTTAGTGGTGTCGTGTGAACGTCGACTACATGACACTTCACCATCTTTGGGCCTAAGGAAAGGCATTGTGGAGTAGTAATTAGATGATGGGTTGCTAGAGTGACAGAAGCTTAAACCCTAGTTTATGCGTTATTCCGTAAGGGGCTGATTTGGATCCATATGTATCATGTTATGGTTAGATTTATCTTAATTCTTCTTTCGTAGTTGCGGATGCTTGCAAGAGGGGGTAATCATAAGTGGAAGGCTTGTTCAAGTAAGAACGGCACCGTACCCAAGCACCGGTCCACCCACATATCAAATTATCAAAGTAGCGAACGCGAATCAAACAAACATGATGAAAGTGACTAGATGAAATTCCCATGTGTCCTCGAGAACGCTTTGCTTATTATACGAGTTCGTTCCGGCTTGTCCTTTGCTATAAAAAGTATTGGGCCACCTTGCTGCACTTTTGTTACACTTGTTACTTGTTACTCGTTACGAATTATCTTGCTATCAAGCTACTCGTTACCGCTACTTTTAGTGCTTGCAGAAAATACCTTACTGAAAACCGCTTGTCATTTCCTTCTGCTCCTCGTTGGGTTCGACACTCTTACTTATCGAAAGGACTACGATTAATCCCCTATACTTGTGGGTCATCAGCGTCCCACTTCCTTTGTAGTTACCGCGCCCCGAGACTTGGGCACGGGAATCCAGGCATTCTCGTCATGATGGGAGAAAACCCAACGGGCTCCTAACCCACATTGACGAGATGGTGTGCAGGCATGACTCTTCGGGGAGCGCAGAGGCAGGCCGCGGCCTTCTCCTGGCTCTGAGGAAGCGGTTCACAAAGTGATGTGCGACTTATGGGCCCTCGAAGACCTACGAAGCAATGGTGGGGGTTCCCCTATTGGGCTCCCAAGGAGAAGACTCGCGAGGATGAACAAGGTTATAAAGAAGAGCTCGTCGAAGATCTCGAAGACTGCTTCTGCGACCTCCGCCACGCTCGGGGGCTACTGACGGTGTCATACACCAGGAGTGGCTCACCGTGGAGCCTGGCATCAGGCCTACCCAGAGGCCTGCAAGGCCCGGGGATCGACGGGAGCCCTAAAGAGGGCGCTGGAGATCTTCTTGCCCTCCAGGTCAAGGGCGGCGGCGGCCAAGATCGCATCTACCCGCATGTAAACCCTAGCCTTCACCATATAAGGGGAGGCTAGGGGGCTTTCATAGGCACCTACTCTTAGACAGAAACTCTCGGTAGCAACCTCATACACCATTGTAAACCCCTCACACGAGGCATCCCTCCACCATGAATAACAAAAGCAAGCAGGATGTAGGGTAATACTCTCCGGATGCCCGAACCTGGGTAAAACCCTCGTGTGACATCACATATGTGACTTCCAACTACGCTTGGACCCCTACCGAGGGATCTGACGGTATTTCGCACAGTCAGCACACACCGACGACAAATAACCTGAACCTTCATAAACAGACATGCAACACAGAGGCACGCATCTCTCTAGCAAAACAACGCAAATACCGTCTCGACCAGCTAGCTAACACCGACTAAAGTTAGATAACCCCGTTGCGGCATCGGCGCAAAGACCAACTGGAGCCACGAAGCAAAGCAACAATGAGTAAGAATCTGCTCTAACCACAGAGTTAGTCTATGTGATGGCATGCTAAACGAAGAATACTGCGTGGCATATTGAACCACCAAGATGTCTTAGAAATAGGAACATAGATAGTATTTCATAAAGCCATCCTTTGTAATCGGAGATACGTATAGACTAGGATCAGGATAGCAATAAGATCCGCTCAGTGTGTGCAGGTCGGTGTTGGCCGACCCTGGCACAAAGACGGCTCATTAGCTTCGTGGATGCGTGTTCGGAAGGCAGGTGAACTATGTTGGTTACCTTTTTACCGCACATAAATACGAGCAGTCGTAAAAAATGGATGACGAAACGGTAACTGGCCTTCCCGGTCTCTGAAGACGGCGCGCCGACCACGCCCAACTGGGCTCAATAAATACGCAAACTCCAATGGGATCACCAAATCGACCTCAAATGTTGGACCGAACAATCCGGACAGTTTTAGCCGTCCAACGGTCGTCATGAAAATTGTTCAAGCTGGTCCAGACATCCAAAATACCCCCAAACCGGCACCAAACTGAGGGAGGTGTGCGGGAGTATGGACGCCCGCCCACATAGGACTCCAACAATGAGAACACACCCCAAACCCTCCGCGTCCGCTCGCTTCAGAACCCTCGCCGCATTCATGCCGGTCAGAGGGGCGTGGCCGAACGGGCATGTCGATGGTGAAACCCTCGGTATTAGAGATCAAGTAGATCCCCTTTTGTGATTCGGCCAGGGACTAAACACTCCAAAAATCTACTGACCAACGAAGCCCAAGACGCTCGCAGTTACCCAGGTTTAGGCCACCTGGATATGTAATACCCTACTCCTGCTTTATGTGTTATTGATGGATGATGATCTAATGTGTTACAAACTCAAAATGTGCTCTCTCGGTTAATCTGGGTGGTGTTCGAGAGGGCTTTAGGACTATAGTGGGCCGCCTTGATCACCCTTTTCTTCGGGGGAAACTTTCGATCTATTCATCTTTAATCATGGCAATACAACGAACACAAGAAATAATAAAAATTATATCCAGATTCATAGACCACCTAGCGACGACTACAAGCACTGAAGCGAGCCGAAGGCGCGCCGCCCTCATCGCCCCTCCCTCACCGGAGCCGGGCACAACTTGTTGTAGTAGACAGTCGGGTAGTCGTCGTGCTAATGTCCCATAGGACCAAAGCACCAGAACAGCAACCGCCGCCGATGAAGAGAAACTTAGATCGGAAGGATCCAATCTGAAGACACATGAATAAAGACGAATAAAGACTGGATCCACCAAACACAATGACCCTTCTTGTTCTCTCTATCTAGTTTTCTTGTGTGGATGGTTAAAATGATTGTCCTCACCCCATGGCAGTACAAGTAATGTGTCGCCGAAGTAAAAGAAATATAATAAAATGACAAGAAGTAAAAAAAAAATACAAAATGGAAGAAGAAGAAGAAGAAGAAATAACAAAAAAAATTAAATTTGAATGAAAGGGGTTTCCCCCCGCCCCATCTTTTATAGAATGAAGCAGAAAGCAGCAGTACAGCAGTTCACAGGCATACAGCCAACCAGGAGCTAAGCTAGCTACGAAGACCAAAGGCCTAACAACCGACATAAACCAGTGCAACAGTTCTCTCAAACATCCCAGCCTAGGCTTACTACGAGCAGTTTTAAACCTTACAGACCCAAAAGAGAAAAGGAAACTAGATCCGCAACAGCCAGGATCCTTGTTTTAAGAAGAAATAACAAAATGATTCCATGATAACGTCACACAAACGAGACTTTAATTAATTTAGCACCTTGCGGCTTGCTCTCTCCCTCCCGTGTGCGTGCGGCGTTGCGTCATTCGTCCTCACCCCATCCCGCTTCTGCGTTGCTCGATTCAGTTCAAGTAACGAACACCAGCACCAGCCACCGGGAAGCAGCAGGGAGCAGTGGGAAAGAAAGAGCACCGCAAGAGAAGGGGCACTGCGGCCGCGCTGCTCGTGGCGGTAGAGATCCAGCGGCGGCGCCCGAATCGACAGCCATGATGAGGCACAGAGCTCGCTCTTCCCCCAGCTCCCCGCTCACCCCATCCACCAGCATGAGGTGACCTATCCGTTTCCTCAGCTCTTCTTCTTCCGAGGTTTTCTTGGTCGGTTCTTGAGATGAATGTTCCAAACAAATTTATGCGCCGCTGAAGTTTTCACTGGAGCTGCGGCCATGGCATCCTGGTGAAGCCGGTGATGCCTGGAACAGACTTAGAAATTATTTGCTACCTTGGTTTTCGTTTTTTTTAAAGCAATGCTTGAAAATATGAGCTAATTGTACTTAGAACGAGGAATCCGGAGTCCTTCTTGGTACTTTCTTCAGTAAGACAAAAATCCAGAGAAATACCTTTTAGAACAAAAGCGCAGAAAAAGAAGAAGAATGCCAAGTCAACTAAATGGTGGGCGTGTTGCTTCGATTTCAGATTCATGGATTGGTAATGTCGGTATCGACCTTTGGCCAAAGCGTAGCTGCAGAATCATCATCACTCTAATTGGTAGAGACGATCGGACAGAGCAGATTTGCACAAGTCAGCCTCCGTTCCCCCTTCCCTTATCTTTTTTAAGCACATCACAAGGGGATCTCGGAGGTCGGAGCCTCTGCGTCATTTTTTTTTTTTAGAAAAGGAGGATATACCCCCGGCCTCTGCATCTGGGCGATGCATGCAGTCATTTTATTAATTATTCACAAAGGTCTTACAAAGTAATACATCAGTAAGCCTGAAGCCACCATCTTGGCAACACCTGTCGCTAATCCTATCCCCTTGATGAAGGGGTGCCGAATGTCTGAGCCTAATACCAAACAGACATCGCACCAAATCCTAACATTTAAAGCCGGATGCCCCAGCCCAGCTACATACCGGGACTGGGTCACACACCGGTCCGGCGCACTCTGAGAGGCCGCCGCCGCCGTCATCCACCGATCCATCTTCAGAGCAGGTACTGACGCATCGACCTTGCCAGGCCTGCTGTCGACGCCGCCACGACGCCAGACAGCGCCACCTCCCTGCGCGCGTCCATCGTCACGCATCTGTCGGCGAGACCCCGCTGCGCCACGCCGCCGAGACCAGTCGTCGATGACGCGATAGAAACCACGCCGCTCCACCACCTGTCCACCCGAGTCGGTACCTGCTCCAAAACGATGCCTCCAGCAAGGAGCGCGACGCCTGACGTCGCTATCGTCCGATCCGTGAAAACAGATCTAGGGTTTCCCCAGAGCAGGCCGAAAGGAGTGACGCGACTTGCTATGACGATGCCTTCGACAAGGTAACGACGCCAAAAGACGCCGCCATCGTCCACCATGACCGTAGTCGAGGCTTGGTTTTCACCGGAAGTCTCGCCGCTCCAAACTCGCCACCGGACAGATCTGAAGCCAGATCCACCGCCGCCTCCTGGCCGGCCACCACCAACAGGCCAGCACGCAGCAGAGCGGCCGTCGCCGCGACACCGGGCAAAGCCCCAACATGGATGCCCGACCCAGGGCAGGAGCCCCAGATCCAAGCCGCCGAGTAGGAGATCGCCTAGGCCACACCGTCGCCACGCACGGGGCGCCCGCAGCGCCAGGCCAACCGGATCGCCGTGCTTCGCCCGTCCCGCGGCGGTGGCCGCCGCCGTCGGCAACTCCTCTGCCGCGCGCGGAGCTCTCGCACGCCTGCGCCACCACAGGGGAATCGTTGCCCCGCCGCCACCTTCCTCAGGGCCGCCCGGCCTTTGCCAGGGAGACCCCTCCGGCGGCGGCGAGACTAGGAGGGGAGGGGGAGGAGTCGCGGCGGCTAGGGTTTTTTCTCCCCCGAGCCGCCAGGAAGACGACGCGGGGGTCGGGGGACGTTCCAGGAACCTCTGCGTCATGGAGCCTGGTGGCATCGACATGGAGCACTCGCGCACCTGGCGTTGACATTTGGCGCAGCGCACTGACTTTTCGCTTCTACCCGTGGCACAGTTTCGGATAAGAAAAATGTGTTAATGATGTGGTCAGCACTCTAGTTTGCCTTTGAGTTGACGATATGCTCAGCACATCAGCTTGCCTATGGGTTCAGGCCAATCACGCTGGCATATAGTGGATGTTGATTGGATACATACCCGCATTCTTCTCATCAATGGAGAAGATGGGAACAGTACTCTTCTGATTTCGATTGCTCCATTTTCCCCTCATCCAGGATTTGTTGAAGTCCCCTTATCCAGGATTTGTCAATAGCAAGAATCTCGTGGCTCTAGCCATACGAAGGCGTTGCATTCCTCAAGAAAATTCTGATCTTTGTCCGATCTTTTCTTGTATGTAGGTCTGTAGCTATCATGTTCATTTCAGGTTGCACGATTGGTTAGTGTCAGGGGGTTAACTTTTTAGCTGACATGAGAGACTCTTCCCATTAACCCCATTATAAACTGAATTAGAAATTAAATTGTTAAACTAGCATGTTAACGAGCCAGGATTTTTTTCCCGATAAAAGGCATTTTTATTGAGTCATAATGTAGCATCAGGGGGATACAATCATAATGAGCACACACCCGGCCTCTGTATAACAACGATGCACACAACCAACACCAACACACACACACACACACAAAGTATCTCGCCAGCAATGAGTAAAGTCATACAAGACCGACATTATGCCTAAGGCGGAGAGGACACAGGGCCTATCCGTTGACTATGCTGCCACCCATCTGGGATAAAAACATCCCTGACCACCTGCTCCAATCGCGTACACACCATCATAAACAACGGCCGATGTCGCTGAAGTGTAGACCACAAACGGAGCTAGTGCATACACTGGTAGGTAAACTTGTGGGGTATACCATCCAGCCAGTGACCAAATATAAGTTGGACGTGACTTGGATGACTGTCCATGTAGCGCACGCAAAATTGCATTGGAAGAAGAGATGTTTTATTGTCTCATCATTGTGACAGAAACAACACTTCTTACTTCCAAGCCAATTGCGGCGAGCAAGGTTGTCCATTGTTAGGATTACGCCTCGGTGAAGGCACCACAAGATTTTTATTTTTATTTTTAATGATACTTTCTATTCCAACTCTTTTTGTTCATGTTCACTAGTATCTTTGAGTGTGTGAGTGCACGGTAAAGATTCGACCGTGATCCCACCACTCTAGTTAGACTCCAGCGAAATTCGTGGCCTTGCATCAGTTCGACTGATGCCAACCGGCCCAAAAGGGTATGCCATGACACAAGGCGAGACCCGACCAAAATCCCACCTTAAGGAGATATTAAGGGGCGACATGCTCATATATTATGCAATTGTATCACTTTTGTCTAGAGCAAAATGGTACAGGGCCAGGTATTGTTCCCGGAGCGTGGCATTACCTAGCCACCTGTCCTCCCAAAAGCGAATCTCTGAGCCGTCCCTAACTGCGAAAGATCTGAAGCGAAAGAAATATTTCTGTGCCGCCATCAGATAACGAGCAATGACCCGCCGTCTGCTGGAAAATCCATGATTTGATCTGGCAAGGCACCTACTAGTGTTAGTATGTGGGTTGCTGGCCAGGAGGCTTGTCCTTCCCGTTTGAAAATAAAGTGTGAGTTGCTGTCATAGCACTGTTGATGCAACAGTAAATGTAATAACAAATGGCCACACTATCATGACTCTGTTAAAATTTATAATCGGGTGTAAATGTTTACTGTGCTAATTAGTTAGCTCACACTGCTATTACACAATTATCGGACTGGAGACCCACCTAGCATGACCCAATTAATCACCATTACTTACGATTACTTCAGCTATTTTTGTGAAAGAGTTAGAACAGATTGCTTGATCATCTGTTGAGTCGTATCATGTAAAATGAGTTGAACTGTTGAACATTGAGCAACATACTAATTATTTGGATTAGTTTTCTCTACTAATTTATTTTCAAACTCATCTAGAGCAAGACCAAATCACCAAATTTC
Source organism: Elymus sibiricus (assembly GCA_039707655.1). Lineage (NCBI taxonomy): Eukaryota > Viridiplantae > Streptophyta > Magnoliopsida > Poales > Poaceae > Elymus > Elymus sibiricus. The sequence goes on from CM077666.1 coordinate 338,559,464, forward strand.
ATGACAAGCTGCTCCATTTGTGTCGGAGATCTCAAATTATAATGTTATGCCTATGTTTTGACTTTATGTGAAGGAATAGAAGCTTCTCGTCCTCTATCTTTTGTTCAATGGAAAATGACCCTAGGTTTAGTATGCAGTATAGTTGATTTAAATGAAGTGAAGTCTGTGAGAAATTTGAGGCGCGCAAATATTAAATACAGAAAGAAATTTGAGTTGCATAGTTATCTTAGAAGACTTCTTTTATTCCTCACATTCCATGATCCCAAAAATTTGAGCTGTAATCAGGCACTACACAATGGGAATGTATAATACTATATTAGTTGAAAGGAAGATGGTAACAAAAAGGATTTTTAATTACAATCGTCTTCAGCAACCGAGTGTAATAGTGTATACTTTATCGCTTACAGGCATGAGTTGTATTTAGTGAATGCTACTCCCTCCGATCCATAATCAGTGTCGTGGTTTTAGTTCAAATTTGAACTAAAACCACGACACTGATTATGGATCGGATGCAGTAGAACTAAAACCACGACACTGATTATGGATCGGAGGCAGTAGAATATTTCATGAAATTTAGTGGACCGTGTACAGGGGAACTTACCTTGTATAGCTGCATTCTATAGCGTAACCAATTTACACATTTTTCCTTGCAGAGCGAAGAAGATATTTGGTTTCTCCGTATCTCTCATCCTCATCAATCTGGCTTCTATCATGGAGCGTGCCGATGAGAATCTTCTCCCAGCAGTTTACAAGGAAGTCAGTGTAGCCTTCAACGTTGGTCCCACTGATCTGGGATACCTTAATTTTCTAATGAACTTTCTCAAGTCGATAGCATCCCCCTTGGCAGGCATCCTAGCTCTCCACTACGATCGCCCAGCAGTGCTTGCAATAGGAACCATCTTCTGGGCCTTATCAACAGGGGCTGTTGGTGTTAGCCAGCATTTTGGCCAGCTTGCATTCTGGAGAGCTGTGAACGGCCTTGGACTTGCCATTGTAATACCGGCACTTCAGTCCTTCATAGCAGATAGCTACAAAGATGGTACACGTGGTGCTGGGTTTGGTCTGTTAAGCCTCATCGGTGCGGTGGGGGGCATAGGTGGTAGTGTTGTGGCGACACTCATGGCTGGGAAGAACTACTGGGGCTTGCCTGGGTGGCGTCTTGCGTTTATTATGGTTGCACTTGTTAGCTTGATAATTGGAATTCTTGTGTACCTTTATTCCACTGATCCGAGAAGAATCCCTGGCAATCATCTTCTGGATGATGATGACTACGAGAGGTATTCCCCTTATTAAATTTTCAGTTTTGTGCTTGCTTGTTTAATTTATTTATCTTATCTTGTGAGGCTTCGTTAATCAGAACTACTATGAGAGTCTTGTTAAAACAAGTCTAAAGAACATCCTTGCAGAGACCTTTGTGAGTTAAGTACAGTGATTTGGTGGTCATATAGATCCTATGATTCTGCCAGATAAGATGACATCATGATTTACTTGCAGGAATTAAATTTGAGCTCTATGTTTTTTTTTCTGAGTGGTTAATATGTGACGGGGCTGATTCTAAAGATGCATATCTCTTGTTTCATTACTTTGTCCCTTTCAGTTTGATACTGCAGATAAAAAAACCAAAAGATTTCCATGGTCAGTGAAGCTTGTTAACTTGAAAGACAATATAGATTTCTTCTTGCTCTAACTGAAATGTGTAGTAATTGAGCCAAAACTAGCTAGCAAAGAGAGGTGAGACGGTGATGAATGAACATAAACAATGATATCCTCTTTTCCCAGGTTACATCTGTCCAGCAAAGACGTTCTTCCTCCGCCCTCTATCTGGATGGATTCTTGGGTAGCAATGAGAAGTGTCATGAAAGTGAAGACATTTCAGATCATTGAGTTGCAGGGGATAATCGGCTCGTTGCCCTGGACGGCCATAGTTTTCTTCACCATGTGGTTTGAACTCATCGGTAGGGCAAAAAATCCGATAAACCCCTACTACATTAAACTGATAGTAGCAGTTCTCCACAAGAAAACTGAATATTGACGGTGTTAACTCCTCTTAGGTTTTGACAACAGGAGCTCTGCAGCATTGAACAGCCTATTCGCCATCGGGTGCGCCAGTGGAGCTTTCCTCGGTGGTGTGCTAGCAGATCGGCTGTCGCGGCACTACCCCGACTCTGCGCGTATCATGTGCGCTCAGTTCAGCACCTTCATGGGCATTCCGTTCTCATGGATCCTCCTCACAGTCATTCCTCAGTCAACTGACTACTGGTTCGCCTACGCCGTCACGCTCTTCTTCATGGGCATCACCATCAGCTGGTGTGCTACTTCGGCGAACAACCCCATGTTCGCCGAGGTGGTCCCTCCCAAGCACCGCACCATGATCTACGCCTTCGACCGCGCGTTCGAGGGCTCGTTCGCTTCACTGGCCGCTCCTGCCGTTGGTTTGGTCACCGAGAAGATATACGGCTACGACGCCAAGACTGTGAACATCGCCAACGGATCAGCGGAAGGAGCGTATGCGCTGTCAAGGGGACTGCTCACCATGATGATCGTTCCTTTTGGTGTCTGTGTCCTGTTCTACAGCCCTTTGTACGTTGTGTTCAAGCGCGACAGAGACAATGCCAAGGTAGCCAGCTTCAAGAACCAGGAGCTAACCTGAAGAGATAGCGTGCTGCCTCCCGAGATTTCCTGACTGCCGACGAATCTCATGTTCAGGCTTCTTTAGGCTGACAGATCAGAAAGGTTGGGTTCGTTCTTCAGGTTGGTAAATAGATTCGGGCTGCTTGCGATGAGCCACTCGTATTCTTCTTTTCTTGCGGGGAAGCCACTCGTTTTCAATGGCGATAAATTCATCTGAAGAAGAAAATGCCAAAATATTCTTCGGATTCAACCCAAGCTGATGTTTTTCTAGTAGCTACACTACCTGGCTAGCTAGTTTGTAACAGATTCAGTTTGAGAGGAAAAATAATTGATTACATTTGGACAATTTGAGGCGGTAGATTTTTGATTGATTGCTCCGGAAAGCATTGCTGCCTCTCTAATGCAGTAATGCTTCATGCTTAGTTTGCAGCATACGATACTGTGGTAGTTCAAGGAAATGACCTAGTCCCACTTGGAACATGGGGACTCCGGACTCGTATAGATTCCCTGTGTCCGAAGGGTGCGGCTATGTCTCAGCCAAATGACATAACATGTACTAAGAAAAAAAAAATAACTGAAAAGAAAATTTGACACAGATCTCAATGTAAGATCTCACTAATATAGCATCGACTGAGACATGATTAAGTCTCAGTCGACTGAGATTTAGCAAGACCGGTGTCTGAAATATAGCTTGCTTTTTATAGGAGATTTAGTTGGTTGTCCCAGTTTTGCAATGTTCATGTGGCTCCATGATAAGTGATAATATTAAATCATGAAAAATAGGCAGAAGTAATCCATTTAAGCCTGCACGAATCTGGCGGCGAAGATTTGAAAGGATCCCCTATATAAGTGCTCCTTCTCCGATGGAAACTGAACACAGGAATTAGAGCCTCTGCAGCCGGAATTAGCAAATCTAGGCCCCTAAACGTTCGCGGCGCGTGACCGGCCATCTCCTTTTCCACAACCGGCTACCTCATTACTAAATCATCAAATCCATACAATTACATGCAATGTAAACCTAGCCTAAATCTTCACCGGCGCTCGTTCGCCTCCAAGTCCTTGTTCCCGTTTGTGTCCATGTCCGGGCCGTGAGACCCGCGAGTGAAGGTCCGGGCGCCGGCTAGGTAGAGTAGGACATGGGACACAGACTGTCCCACATGGGACACAAAGGCGTCGCCGGTGCCCATGCCCTACTCTTCCTCGTCAGAGCCTGTGGCCTCGACATCGCCGGTCGAGGTGAGGTCCACGATAGACCCCTTGTGGCCGGAGCTCGACACCTCCATGACTTGGTTGCGGTGCCAGGGGTTGTCCGCCACCCGTACCGGCACCACGGCGGCGTGGGACTTCGCCTCCGTGGCCTCGGCCGCGAGGGCTGCAGCTGCATCCCGCGCCCTCTGCCTAGCACGGCGGGCCATAATAGGGATGGGCTGAGACAATGCATGTCGCCATTTACCTCCGTCTCAGAGCCCGACGGCGCGGGGAAGATGCGCCACTAGAGGGGTTACGCCGCCGCCCCGGCGTTGGGGCGCTGGACGGACCACATCGCGGACGGCGAGGCAGTGGTGGCGTGCCTCACGCCGGATCCAGTCGCCATTTGGGCGAACGCAATGGATTCTCGTCGGATCAAGTCCGACCACGGTCGGGCGGACTCTTCCCAGGAGCGGCAGAGAACCGCGCGGGCGGCCATCTCCTCCTCGGACCACGACCCAGTCCACAGAACGGGAGAGCTCGGAGTCGGATCCGCTGCCTGCAGTGGCGACTTCAAGCCCCAGGCAGGCAAAGGCCTTGGCCTGGGGCATGGTGGAGTGTTTCTTCGTGTACAGCAGCAAAAATACCACTGTCGAACGTTGTAGCATACTGTAGCTAAGCAGCTTGCCTGGGATGTTGGTTTATTCTGGCTTCATTATTGGCTGCCCGTTATGTTGGAGAAGGACGGAGATCATCGGTAAGGGAGCTTGAGGGCGGAGCGGAGTGGTCCGGGATGCGGATGGAGACGAGTATATACGGGGTTGGGGTGGGCCAACGTGGCAACGTGGACCGGATTCAACGTGGTGGATGGGCCCAGACGCGTCCGATACTCCATATTCATCCCAGATTTAGGTGAGATATATGGGGTGCCAATCAGCCCAGACATATATGGCAGTTTAAGGCGCCCGGCTAGGTCTTGACCGGACAGACCGGGCCATCTGTCCGAATGTATTGGGTCGGTTCGAGGACCCCGGGTTTAGATGCTCTTGGTAGACCTTTTTTGCATCGCAAAAAAAAGTAGACCTTTTGCACCGCTTAAAAGAGGTGGACCTTTTGTGGTTCTTTCAGTGATGACATGGCGCTCTGGTGATGCCGCTCCTTCTCTCCCATTGGCCGAGCTCGCCACCATCTACGTGGCAAACCAAGTCTACCTATCAACAAAATAAGCACGCTACTGACAAGCGGGTCCCGATACAAAGCGCGCCCACCCGTCATCGACACATCCCGCATATACTGACAGGCCCGCCCCTCCGCATCCCGCTCATCCGTATTGATCCGCACCGGCCCATCTCCTCCCCCTCAACGACGGCGCAGATGGCGAGCGACGGCGCGGTGGCCACGCCGGCGAAGGTGACCCCGAAGAAGGCCAACCTCCTTGACCCGCACTCCATCAAACACCTCCTCGACGAGACCGTCGCCGAGGTACTGCAAAACACACACTAAACCCTACCCCCCCTTCTCCTGTTCGAGATCCATATCCGTCTTCCGTCCTCTTTCCCCCATTTGGTTCCTCTATAGATTTGGTCACTCCTGATTCAGTCCCCCGGTGCGATCAGGTCGTGAAGGGCAAGGGCTATGTGGAGAACACGCGGCTGGGCAACTGGAAGCTCCTGATCGGGACGGCCGTGATCGCCATCGCGCTCCTCGCGCAGTTCTACCCGAAGAAGTTCCCGCAGAACCGCGAGTTCCTGCTCGGTTGCATCGCGCTATATCCTTTGCGGTGATTATTTTCTTGTTGTGATGAATCGGTGTTAGATCTGATTTTGTTGCGAATTGTTTGGGATTTGTTGTTTGATACTGTTGGTCCTTGACTTCATGGTGGATACGTATGTGGTAATGAATGTGGTGCTGCTGATCCTTAGCTACACCAAGGAGAAGGATGCCATCATCTTCACCCACCCTCCTGCTGTGAGTTCTATATTCATCTCGATATTTTGGTCCTGAATTCTAATTGTAGATCCCATCGATTACTTAGACCTGATTTCTGCGTTTCAGATAAAAATAGAACTAATATATGTCAGCTTGTGTAGCACGATTAGGAAGCAGTTTTGACACCTAGTTAAATGAAAATTGTAGAATTACATGTGATATATACTGAATTATGACTATGTAGATTGCATTTTAATCAAATATGATCCCCTCCCACCTCCGCCGTAGATGTTGCAGTTAAATATTTATGTGGTAAAATTCTTTACTGCTGTCAAAGCTGAACAATGTTTAAGAATTTCCCCACATTGCAATTTCTGAAGAGCAACACAATTTTTTGTTGCAAATGAAGTCCGTTTTACTCATCCCCCTTCCTCAGGGAGCAGTTTCTCCAGTTTGTATGTTGTGTTGCTCAAAAGTCTAAACCGTGTCATTCAATTCTCTGTGATACATCATGTTGACCTGTTTAGTTGCAGTTTACTGTGATACACTATGCTGAGTAGTTGCTTTGTTTTGTACTTGCTACGAATTTTTATTGAATGCTCGAGCACTGGTGTGTGATGTTACAATTCACAAACTGTATATGTGGTCAATATTAGAGAAATAAAAACAACATTTGAAATAACTGAAATGGCAAGGTGTTCAACCATTTTGCTTCTTGACCATAATTACAAATGCGCCTGGCTGTTCAGTTATTTGTAGTCGCTGAAGCATATATTTCATCAAGTACTTGTAGTGTTGTTGGTTCAGAAAAATCCTCTTTTGCCAATGCCTTTATTATTAAGATGGATGCTGTTTTGATGCCTTACTCGTTCGACTATGAGCACATCTTATATTAGAATATGCCTAATGGTGAACAGATGTTCTTTGTGAGTCACGCTTATGTTCATTACATTTGCTGTCACGGTTTTAATAGTTTTGTTAACTTATGATTTTAAATATTTTCCACAGGGTTCTTTCAATAACACTGGCCTTGTTATATCTTCAAAGTTACCAAGATTCTCGGACATGTACAATCTTTCAATAGCCAGCGCGGATCCAGAGTCTATCTCTGCTCACAAGCCTGTCCGCTTCACTAAGAGTGTTACAAAATGGTATGTATGCCTTATGTTTATTGAGCTAATATAAACCATCAATATGCATCATCTTGTTTAAATGATTAGATCTTAATGACACCGAAGGCACCTTCTTTTACTTAGCATTGTTCACACATTTCAAGTTTATTTAATTCTGACTGTTATTCTAACCATTAAGCATGTAATCGATTGATGCTTCTACCACGCTGTTCAGATTACTTACGTAATCAATTATCAATGCATATCTGCTCCAAATATGATCAATCCTGTCAATCCAGTAGCATCAGTAGTTTCAACTTTTGAATTTTTCAAATTTGAGTTCAAACTTCATTTGATCATATCTTGTAAATCATAGCACCTTTTCAATTGATTCCTTTTGCACCTGAACACTTCTGTCACATACTTGCTGATCATATTATTTATACTCCAAAAAATTCAGTCTTTTGACCTGTTTGAATTCAAATATTTAGTTCAAACTTCATTTGTAGTGCTCCTTTTCAATCAATTCTCTTTGCAAATGAATTCCTATGTCAGATGCAACCTGATAAACAACATGTATGTTGTTTGGTGTATTTTTGTATGGTTTAATATTACCTGGCATATAGACACTACAAACACTTACGCAGGTGTCCTTGAAAAACATGCAGGCTTCATTGCCTGCAATAGATCCTCTGTACGTTTCGATATCACATAGTCTGCAGATACTAGATGCACATTGGCAAATGACTTGGCAAAATACACAAGCGGGTTTGTACATAGTATGTGCTATGTTTGTCTTTGTTGGTGTATAAGGGCATGCCATAACATTCTTTTTTTTATCTCCATTACTAACAGTGTTCTTGTCATAGGTTTACAAAGGAAGGTGTTCTTGTGGAGGGCCTGTTCTGGAAGGATGTTGAGAGACTGATTGATGACTACAACAATGAGCGCAAGAGCAAATGAATTACTGGCCCTTGTGGAGTGCCTGTTCTGGAAGGATATGAGCGCAAAATGAAGCTTAGCCTAATCGAAATAGACAATGTTTTTTATAACAGTACTGTTTGAACTGGCGAATGAAGGATCGTTAAGATAATACATCATTGCAGTCTTTTCTTTCTTGGTATACAGGTCTATCTATAACGGTTATATCACCGTGTGTCCCAGCATTTTGACTCGCCTGAGCTTATTCTGCTGTTTCACCTCGCATCTCGCCTCATTTCCTTCCTATCATATCCTTCTATGTGAGGCTGTGTAGTCGGTTATTTTGGAATGGTAATGTGTTAGAATACAGCCTGTACCAGCCTCCATCAGATGTAACCCAGATTACTGCCGATGTATGTTGAAAGTAACGTTAGGTTGCTGCGAATGCGAAATCTAATGGGCAAGATGAGATTCAGAGCATGAACTCTGAAATAGGCAGTTTTATGTGCCAACCACAAGCAGCAAGAGCATCGTTCATTATGCTCTTCAAAACAAATGCTGCAAAACAGTCTGGAGAAACTCGAAAATACTCATTTATGCTGGTAAAATAACGTTTGCTCATTTCTGTACATCAGATGCAAAGCCTCAAAAGACACGAGTAAAAACCATGGGATTTTGCTGAGCTAGTTGCAGTTGAAGAGCTCCCAAGCTTTGCTGACCATAACAGCATCATCATCCTAGTAGGTTCAGTGTCGATCTGATTGGGTCACAATAGCCTCAACACGGTCTATGGACGCTTGCAATCGTCCATAGTTCATACTGAAGGCGGGTTCTCCTGTGCCAACAGCCCTGCATAGAGCAAATATAAAAAACAAGTTGAATTGTAGTCTCCACAAGTTCAAAACGCCATGTTAGCAGGCTTTGATACATAGTGCTATCCTGCTTGCAACGATGTCTCGCAAGAACAATTTGGTGCTGACTCAGACATACCCATGAATCTCAGGAAGCACATATTCAGCTTTCCAACCGAGCCTCAGATCAAACCCTGGAAACAGATTGAGTTTTGATTTGTTTCTTATCTGAGAAACACCATCTCCCCCCAAGCAAGTAGAGAGCTTCCACTTCCACCCAGTTGCCTTCAGTTGGAAATTGTGACCAATGCCGACCTGTATTACCAATGTTATTAGAAATCTCATGTAATCAAAGTGAACTCTGAAAAAAGGGCATTTTGTCTCTAAGCAATTTAGTCTTCACAAATTTGACCATGTGGTGCGGCCACCTAAACTGGTGTATTAACCTCATATATTGCTAGATGCGGATGGGGATTACATGTCATTTGCAACCAAGTGATGGTAAAGCTGACGTTCTTGCCAAGGCAAATGGTGTGAAGTCTTATCCTGATGTATACATGTGAAGAAATGTAGCACAATCTTTCGTGTACCATTCTGAAGGACCAATTTGCCGCTGTGATTGAAAACTGACGCAAATAGCAATCCTTAATCACCAAAGGATACTGTTATAACCACAGAAACACTATAATTTTAGCAACCCAAAACTTGGCATGTGTGGCCAAGTGCCATATTCGCCATGGCTGTTGCAAACTAATGCATACAGCAGGGAAATTGTATCCTTAAATACTCCAACTGCCCAACAACATCTATATATCACAAAAGAGGGCAACATATGCAGTTCTAGTTTCTTGTGATAAAGTTGATGTCTAACAAGGAGCAATTTCTGAAAAATACTCAGACCAAAGCAGTCACACATACAAGCGACACTTTCTATAGAAAACAAGAAAGTTTAATAGTGTTGTAACAAGATATTGGTCCTTAACATTCCGTTATCAGAACCATCACAGAAGTACATAAAGATAATAATCTTTTAGCATTCCAAAACTGATATATGAACCGATCCAACTTCTATTCTCATTTCTAAATTCTGCTTACATTCACTCCGTGTATCAAGCAAGCAGATACCTAGTGCATGCATAAACTGGCATCTCTTCCGTGAGAAAAACTAATACCAATCATCAAAATGCATAATTAGTGCGTGCACAGGCATCTTAACATATCTAATTGCGCCATAACATGCCATATTGCAAGGAGTAGTGCGAACTAGCTGCCAGTTGCCTCACCACAAAGCCATGCCAAATATGTAATCACTTCTTGCTCTCACATAAACAATATACGTGAATAGAAACATTGAATTAAGCAAAGAACCTGAAGGTTGAGATATTTTGTGACTGGTATCTTCTTGGAAAGCAGCTGTATGTCACCACTGATGGGTTTGTACTGGAACTTCCACTTACGTTCAAAGTCCAGGGGCTTCAGAACAACCTTTGCCTCAAAATCATTCACCTCTAGGTTGTAGAACTGAAAATGATATATGGCATTAGACACTCAGATCGCAGGTGAACTGGTTACGCACAGCACAGAGAGTAATAATGGCCACTGTGGCAAATTGGCCGCATAACCCTATAACTCCAACTGGCAAGACTGTGAGCGGGCGGATACTGTCCCAGTGTACACAAGGAGCAGGGAACCAGCAACATCAGCAAGAGTAAATTATTTCGAGTACGCGCATACCTGATACCACCAACATTTGGCCTAACGAAAGCTTGCGAAATACATTGGACTGCTGGAGCGAAATAATTGGGGGACTAATCTACGGGCAGCCCAACACTCGAGAATTAGGGTTTAAAGAAGGGTTACCGACCTCGAAGTTGAGGCCGACGCGGAGGCCCTGGAGCTCCTTGCGGAACTTGAAGTGCAGCTCGGCCGGCACGACGTTGATGTGGTACAGCTCGTCCAGCGTCGTCGGTCCATCCCCGACGCCCCCGTCCGCCCCTCCGCCGCCGACGCCCGGGCTCGAGGCCATCGGACGCGAGAGAGGAGAAGAGGCCCCTCTTTTCTTCTTCCCTGGTGGATTTTGGGCGGCGGCAGCGAGGCGGAAAGGCCGAATGAGCGATCGGCCGGCCCACCCCGGCCGCAATCTACTAGAGCAGTGCTTTTGCACATCGCACCCTCGCTTTTCTGCATGCAGCGTACGAGGACAAAGAGGTCCCTTTTTTTCCTTGCCTTTTTTTTTTGGAGTGAAATATTGTATTACTCAACTGAAGCAATTCATATAATCAATCGTAGCTAGCTCCGTAGTGTCCGAAGGACCCGAGCCAATCTAAGTCATGGTTCTGCCTTATACACGAGCAAATTTGGCTATACTATCACTAACTTTATTTTGGCTACGATTAGCATGAGTAATACATGAATCACGAAGAGACATAAGGTGTCTAATCTCCATAATAAGCGACGAGTAGACCGATCTATCAACCTCCTTGGCCTAGATCAACTTGACAACAACAATTGAATCCATCTCTATCTCAACTGGAAGATCACTTCTCTGTATTGCGAACAACAGTCCTTCCATACATGCACTCAGCTCCGCTTCGAGAGAATCCCGACATGAAAACAGTTGCCTGCATGAGGAAAATATGATCACACCTTTGTCATCTCGAAGTACCATACAAGAACCTGCTGAACCGTCATCTCCATAAGACCCATCCGTGGACAGCTTGACCCATCCAGTTTTGGGAGCACTCCACTTAGGACCATTTTCTTTTATTATCGCATGTGGATGGGCAGCAAAATTATCATACGGTACAACCGATTTCCCCTTACTTGTATCAGAGGAGAGGTCCACCTTAATGCCAATGATTGAATCAAGATAGCTCACCAAGAAACGCTTAGAAGCCTCCATGGGCGGCGGGGGTTTGTGATGAACCACCTCGTTATGGTTGTGCCACGCCCGCCAAAGCATCATAAGCAACATTGAACGCTCAATATCAGGAAGAGGCTCTAAAGCATGTAGCAACCATCCTTTCCCATTGTTTTGCATGGTACCTATACAAGGCAATGACCAAGCTTCTGCCATTACATCCCATAGAATCCTTGACAAAGTACAGCGACAGAGTGCATGAAAGTTGTCCTCAGATTCAATTCCGCATAGCGGGCATAGATTATTTATTTCAAGGCCCCGAATATGTTTGTTTCTCCAAGTCGGCAGAGATATGGTAGCCACGCGCCAAGCAAAGTTTTGAACACTTGGGGGTACATCAATGGACCAAATGAGTTGCCAGCAAGATCGTCGGCCATCAGGGCGCGAACTGGAGCCAGCAGACGTGCTTCTGTGTGCCTCTTCAAAACCGAACTGGTAAGCACTCTTAACAGAAAAAACGACGTACTTTCCTGGACCCCTTGCCAGCATGTCATCTCCCAGCCGCGGCGACGCACGAATTTTCGGAATCTCTACAACATCCGCCGGTAAGAAATATTGCTGTAAAAATGCCAGATTCCAGGAGCCATTCTCATTGAGCAAGTCCGAGACAAATCTGTTTCTACACATTCCTTGCACTGTTATGGGTTTATAAGAGAAGGGTCGTGGGATCCAATTATCATGCCAGACCTGTATACTCCTTCCGTTGCCCACCCTCCAGATCGGACCCTTTTTCAGAAGGTCAAGGCCATATGCAATAGCTTGCCACGAAGAAGATGCTTTACCAGCAAACATGGTATCTTCAAGTTTACCATCCGGATAATACTGGCCTTCAACACTTGTGCACATAAACTATTGGGTTTAGAAATCAGTCTCCATGCTAAATTCATCCTCGTTCCTCCGCGAGCTTACAAACGACGGGACATTTAAAAAAGAATCGGAGGACAAGGTTTATAGCATTGAATCTGCAAATAAGATGCATATATGACATGTGTTTGGATATTACATCTAGGGGTGTGATATGTTTTGCCATACACCGTTAATACACAATCCAGTTGGTTATGGATTGCCCCTTGGGCACTTATGTGTATACTTCGTCCATTAGTAATATCTATAGTTAAGCATATTAAGGGCGAGATTCTGACATGAAGTCATGTAACTTAGTGTCAGTGTTATGTGGGACATCTAGTTTGCGGCTTCACATGTTAGTGATCCCAAGTCACGTGACATATTTAAATCATAGAATCCCAAAGCCCATATTAGTTATGGGCTATGTTTATATATGTTTTGTGCTTCTAGGTTGTTTACTTGTGTGAAGATTATATTTAAATAATTAAACAAATAATTATTATTCTATGACATGTAGACTATCGGAGATGTATTGTGTGCACATTTGTAAATCGTATCTCTTTAACAATAATACATTTATGATTGTTGTATAAGTAAATTATTAAGCTTTATTTGCTATTTTAAGGAGTATTTTATGTACATGGCGGAATGAGCTAATGGGTGGTCAATGAACATGAATACCCCTTGGTTATGACATGGACACGGTTTTGTACTATTTGTATCTTCATGTACGGTTAACATACATCTTCCTCAAGTCCTAGTTGCGGGGCCTGCGGCAACCTGGGCACTACCTCATGTCTCCAGTGTTTGTATCAGCTGAACTGAAGGCCATCCGACATGGACTGATTTTAGCAGCTAATATTGGTTGCATGAAAGTTGTCGTCGAATCTGATAGTATGGCTGCGTTGGAAGCACTGAACAAACCTGAAGCATACTTGGGCCCTGACGTGTCCATCATAACTGAATGCACTCATATGGCAATGGAATTTGCTAGTGTCAGGTATGTTTTTTGTAGTAGAGAGGCCAATCAGGTAGCTGATTGCCTAGCTAAACATTCATTTAGTTTGAGCTCGTCCGAATTTTGGGATTCTGATATCCCTGACTTTATTCTTCCCCAAGTTGTAAACGATATGGCAATAATTTGAGGAATAAAGTTATTTATGATAAAAAAAACATACATCTTCCTCAAGTAAAAAACATACATACATTTTCCTTGCCATGTGCATGGTTTGATATTTGTATGCCTATGCAAACCCTAATTCATTGTCATATCCATGCACAAGTTTATCGAGATGACATAACAATTTGCATTGGTATTTAACAAGTGAATTCGGTTTGATTTTGATCCAATCAATATTAATAATTTTTTTTATATGTAATACGGTCAAGTCTGCGATCCAAACAGTGATGAAAAGAATTATGGCCGGGGATATTTTTAGTCGGAATCCAATTATTTTTTGAAAGTTCGTTGGAATCCATGTTCACACCATTAGCAAACAATTCGTACAAGGACAACACATTCCAAAAAATCTGTTGTTTCATAAGTTCTTCAAAAACCATTTTTTTCCAAATAACCCTGCCGTTTCATGATGTGTGCTTCAAATTCATATTCATACGAGATCTTGTTCGAGCGCTGTGCACAGTACAGATTTACAGAAAAGCCCCAAACGGGCCAAACCCTCTTCTCCCTCCCACACGCACCACCATGCGGCCTACGCCGCCTCCTGTCCGCGCCCCATCGCCGTGATTCCATGACCGCCGCCGCGCCGCCTCCTTCTCTCAAGCTACCCTCCGCCGCCGCCTTCTCCGATGCCTCCCCACCTCCTCCTACACAGCCTCCTCCAGCTCCGGATCCCCCCTCGCCACCCTCTCCTCCGCCTCCTCCACTCCTACAACCCCATTGACCGCCCGCCGCCGCAGGACCCGCCCCTGCACGACGCTGAGCTTTGGATCGCCAAGGCGCTCGCGACTGCCGCCTTACTCCTGCCACACCAGCTCCCGGCATTCCGCCGCCTCGCGCCCTCCCAGGTCGCAGCCGCCGCCGCGCTCCGCCACGCGCCGTGCGCCTCCTCGACGCTCCACCTCTTCTCCGCGCTGCATTCCCCTCACTCCCAGCTCGCCATCCCCCCGTCCGCGCATTCCTACCGCTACGTCATCTCTTTGATGTGCCAGTCCGGCCGCCACACTGATGCCCTCCAACTGTTCGACCAAATGACGGACCAGTCTGGTTACTTCCCCAACGCTCGTTTTCTCTCGTTCCTGTCCGGTTCCTGCGCCACTGCAGGGCTTCTTGATGCCGCTGCAGCATTGCTCTCAAAGGCATCCCAATTTGGTTGTTCCATTGAAGCGTATGCATATAACAAGCTCATGGGTTTGTTCATTGGCCGTGGCCGGGTGCAGGAAGCTGTGGCATTGTTTGAGGGGTGGATCCAGGGGAGAGTGTATTCCCCGGACGTCTGGAGCTTTAATGTCGTCATCAAGGGGGTTTGCAAGGTGGGGGATGTTCAAAAGGCGCTCGAGTTGGTCGAAAGGATGGATGAGTTTGGTTGCTCGCCAGATACTGTCACACATAATATTCTTGTGAATGGGCTATGCAGGGCAAAGGAGGTGAGTAAGGGTCGTGAGGTGTTGAGGAGGCTTCAGAGAGATGGTGTTTGCATGCCCAATGTAGTGACATACACCTCAGTAATCTCAGGTTACTGTAAGGTTGGCAGGATGGAGGATGCAATGGCAGTATACAGTGACATGGTTGCGTGTGGGACATCACCCAATGTGGTCACATACAATGTGCTAATCAGTGGATATGGCAAGGCTGGGAATATGGGGTCTGCGGTGGCAGTGTATCAGCAAATGATACTTCGTCGCTGCCTTCCTGATGTTGTGACATTTAGCTCATTGATTGATGGATATTGTCGGTGCGGACAGCTTGATGATGCAATGAAGATTTGGACTGAGATGGCTCAGTATCATATTCAACCAAATGCACACACGTTCTGTATCATAATACACACATTTTGTAAGCAGAACAGATCAGGGGAAGCACTTCATTTTTTGAAAAAATTGAACATGAGAACAGACATTGCACCACAAGCGTTTATATATAACCCTGTGATTGATGTACTGTGCAAGGGTGGAAAGGTGGACGAAGCAAACATGATTCTAATGGAGATGGAAAGGAAAGGAGGTCGTCCCGACAAGTATACATATACTATTTTGATAATTGGGCACTGCATGAAGGGTAGAATAGCAGAAGCCATCACATTTTTCCATAAAATGGTAGAGACTGGGTGTTCCCCTGACAGTATAGTAGTCAATTCTTTTATTAGCTGCCTTTTAAAGTCTGGCATGCCTGGTGAGGTGGATCACATAATGCGTATTGCAGCAGGGGGTGCTTCATCGAGTTGGAAAGATCCTTCTCCTGTAACCCAAAGCATAGACATTTCAGTAGCTGTATAGCTGAATGATACAATGGAGAAGGTAAGGAACATCACCTTGACTGTTTTCGGTGCGAATTATGGGGCATCTGGCGCTTGTCCAAATAAGAAGAACAAGCTCTGGTGAGTTGTTGTTTTGAATCAAAGGCCTCTTGTATCAGCTATACTAACTACTACTACATTTTGCACATTTGAACTATTTCCATACAAACTCGTATAACTTCCTAATTATCATGTTAACTCTCCAAAATGTGTTTGATTTAATAGGTTGAGCGGCCTGTTCAATGTTTACTTCACAGTTTAGTTCAGCATAGATATATAGCAGTGTTAATCAGCGGTGGTGATTGTGATTAATAGTCTGTTCGAGTCCATAGAGCTGTGAGCAATATTTTACTACCTCCGTCCTGGTTTACTAGCCCCCCTTGTATTTTTGGTCATATTTTGACCATGATTTTAACTAATAAAATGTAAGTTATACGTAGCAAAAGTAATATCATCAAAAACTACATTCAAATACGAACCCATCAATATAGTTTTTAGTGACATGCATTAACAATTTGGTAGTCAAATGTATGGTCAAACTTTGAGCCAAAATAAGATGGGGACTAATAAATCCGGACGGAGGTAGTACTGCACACACGCTAATCTGATTTTGTAGACATTGGAGACCTGACTTGCGAAGTTCCTGATTTTTATATACATGTCTAGCCATGTGAACTGTACTGCACTTCGATTGAAACATGATTGAATATTGGAAGGCATTATACTGACTTTTTATTTTTACATTAGTGGTTTTGCAGAACACTCAGTCGAAAGGAACTCAAATGTAACTATTGACATCTTGGTTTCACCAAGGGTATGGAACTATTGAGAGACTAATCCAAAGTTTCATGCCAAGAAAGAAAAGGACAAGCAGCTTGGGGCTCCGTGTATACGTTGAAGTCATTCGATGAATTCCATAAAGGGAAGCAAATGGTGGAGCTGTAAATTTCAAGGGACTTGCTGATCAGCTGCAGTAGTGCTACATCAATTGCTCAATGGACGCTTGACACACTCCTCAACACCTCATGTATGATTTGTCGACTCCCTGGGTAGATCATAAGGTCATCCAGTCACTTGGACCTGCCTGTCAAGAACCTGCTTCGTTTTGGAGGAGCTGTTTACCTGAAGGAGGGGGAATCAGCAGTTGAAGAACGCGATGGAAGTAATTTACCCTCTAGCAGAGGTACTTGACTTGTATTGTGCCATTTTCTTCATTGTTCACTCCAGTACAGAAAATATTTTAGGAAAGGATAGTTGATCATTTCAACTGTCATGCACATTGTGCGCATTTTTCCTACAACCATGCCTACACAATAACAAGTCTGAGCATACAGTTTTGACAGTTACACCTTCTTTGTCTTTTGAGTAAGTTACACCTTTGCTGTGATGCTTATTATGTTGTTTCTTAACCATACTTGTTACTTAGTAGCAACTTTCTAGTTTTTGCAACATAATGTATGGCATATTGAGGCGCTTAGCAGCCTGGCTTAGAAGTCTCATAAACTGAGTTACCAGAAAAGCTAACGCGGGTTTAACTCTTTTAATGAAAACATTGTGTTTATCTGCTAAAACTTTGCAATAACACCTTGTTTCATAGGACTTCAGAGTTAAGATCATGATAGCCCGCTAATTAAGCATAATATGCTCCATTGAGCCAAGCTCAATGGGTAAATACTTCGTTATTCAGTGACCTGTTATTTCAATAGATACAGTGGTCAATATAGATTCATAAAGCTGTCTCAGGAGTGTTACGTGCACCTGTGTTTTTGTGTGCTCCCTTTGCTTTGTTGTGTGTACCATTGTTTGTCAAAGAAATAATTGAGCAGCACACATGTTAAGCTCATATAATAAACTCTTAGCACTACTACATCATCAATTAATCACTTGCTAACTTCTAAAAACTGGCTAAATCTAATACACAGTGTAACTGATAGCCTGATACAGTGGGATGTTGTCACTTGTCAGTGGACATACATTCGTTTGACCTCTACTTCAAGACTAAAGTAGGTGCTGTAAGTGAGCAAATTCACCCATTCATTTTATTAACATCTGGTGGATTCTCCATGGATGTTGTCAAGAACTGCCATCACCCCAATGATAAAAGCCTGGTCACATCCTGACTGCACTGTCACGTGGTAGAAGTCATTACTTTCTATCAGCTCTTTCTTCCCCATCTACAGTTTGAAGAATATATTTGTTAGATCTCTATCTTTTCTGTAATGCACATATGGTTGTGGCATGCACGGAAATTCTTATACACTTTTCCATACACACTTGCACACACATGTAGAATAACAATCAAGCAAAATCACTGGAAATAGTCAAACACCATTCCTTTACTAAGTAACCAACATCTCACTTTAGATAGCATATTTGTTCTTCCCTGTTTTCATGGAATAATTCTTGTTAATTATAATCCATGACAGAATGATATGCATGTACTCAATAATTTAATGATAACACAGTAGAACTCTACAAATGAGTTCAGTCCTTGGATCAAGCGTTGGTGTGTCGCACCCACACACGCATGTGCGTTATGTGGTAATCCGCGTGTCTGGCGGTCCATGAGGTAGACGATGAACTGTGAATTTATCTAAGCAACCTCGGTTCTAGATCAAGCTTGTGTTTCAGTAGGACATGCATCTAGTAACTTTGTGATCTAAAGAAGAAGATACACATCTAGTAACTTTGTGATAACACAAATGCATCTTACAAAACAAATATAACTTGCTGAAAAAGCACATGTAGAAACTTTTTCTTGCAGGGGATTATGAAGGTATGTGTGGCATACCTGCACTACTATTTTGCTGGTACAATCAATTATTGTGCAGTATCTATCTGCAAAAGATATGTATGTTCTTGTGCCGTGCATGGAAATTCTTATTCACTTTACTAGACACACTTGCATAGACAGTTATAATAACAATCAAGCAAAACCACTGGAAATAAACACAATCCCTTTACCAACATCTCACTTTAGGATAGCCTTTGCTTATCTTTTCCCTGTTGTCATGGAGTAATTCTGTTAATTATGACTCATGGGGAATCTGTAGTTCACAACCAACTTGGGCATATGAAGCAAATATATGCACATGCTTTGTAATTTAGTGATGACACAAGGGAACTCTACAAAGAAATACAGTTCACTGCAGTTACATATGTAGAATGTATTGCTTGCAGAAGAATTATGAAGGTATGGGTGGCATACCTGCGCCACTATTTTTCCAGTGCAATCAATTATTGTGCAGTTCCTATCTGCAAAAGATCCACAGACCTCGAAATCCCAATTATTGCAGTGCCTCTTTGGTTCAATGTGAATTCTAACCGGTGCACCTTTTGCTATGCATGATTTGGGATCAGTTAGGCTAAAGACCAACTTGTTTTTCCCTTGGTAATCCATTGAGTACCCATTCCATTTGTTCCGTGTGCTTAGAGCCTGTACAATTCCTCCCTGTAATGGAGACCGCAGAGAGTTTCATTCTGGTGATATTCAAAGAAATATAGGATATACGGATATGAGCGAGAAATCGTTTGTGTTTCTCTTCTTGGCTGTCAACAGTTAAGTTCTTCACTGTCTCAAGAGAACTGCGTTGAAGTTACTTATGCCCTTGTTTATTTAGTTTGTTCAGTGTTCACCCCCCAAAAAGAGCTAGACTGAGCACGGTAGAATAGCATAAATAAGTACATAGGAATCAGAATAAATTCATGGAGCAAATAGTTCCAGTCCTAATCGATTAACTTTTAATTCAGGTGAAGCACTAAAAACAACTGGTAATAGAGAAAATAAACCTCTACGAGTTACTATTCAGCAACTTATGATCCATTACCTTTCTAGAAATGAATAGTATCTGTTCTCCATCACCGTCTTTCACCATGAGCTCTCCCTTAGATCCAAGTATACCACAACCATCCACAATGAAAACAACATTATGGCTAAAGTCAGTAACAACAAAACCGCCGCCATTCACTACCATGGGCCTTCTCCTGATCATCAGCGCCGTTGGAGTGCTTGAGCAATAGATCTTACTGACTACAGGCATGCTGTTGTCCATTTCACTTGATACTGCTCACAGACCAAAGAGAGGTGGCCCTATTACTCTGCCCAAACTCCTGTTTCAGTGTCTACCTGGCTTCTAGCATCTTGTGTGGCCAGCAGGTGAGTACTTATATTGGGGGCAGAGGACGGTTGTTTTAGAGAAGATGGTAAGCCAAGCTAAGAAGCAAGGAGAAGGATGCAGTAGGTGTGGTGGTTCAAGAGTTTCTTTACAATGGAATCACTGCAGGCTCTCTCTCCACATAAAGCGATTCCTGAAAGCCTGGTCTGGTTGAATAGACTTTCTCCAACTTTCCTGAAGCATCATCATTGCTGACAATTCTCAGAAGTTTCTTGCTCAAGCAATGTCCATTTTTATGCGGTTTTCTTTGTGTGCGTTTCTCATGTACACTCTAATGCAGATTATGGAATACACCACTTTTTTGTTTCTTTTAGCTCAAACTATTATATATGTGTTGCCTGAACTTTATACAAATCTAGGGTCAGGGTACCATTTTCCAATGATCTTTCCTGCAAGTGGGTGATGAGTAGTAACTTTGTCTGTGAGGACCATGCAAGCGTATGGCCAAGTTAATATTTGACTAGAAGGCAGGATATTAGTTTGCGCTTCTGGACGAAATTTGCCTTGTGTTATCCATGTACATGGAAAAGTACTTGGCCTCGGGGTACATGCACCTGTATTCTACTGGCAATCATAATCCCAAGTGACCAATAATTATGCTTTTGTTTTTCTGTCTTGAGCTTTATCCATGGCTATTGTTGAATCTGATTGCATCATTGTATGAATATATTTTGTTCAGCAATTAACAATCTGTCAGGAAATTTTGCAATCTCTGGATTGGTGAAAGCATTGCGTATACAATGAGAAGAAGCTAACATGTGGATTAAGATGCGAGCTGACACGTGTTGGGCGGTCAGCAGGAAGAAAAGTTTGGATGAAGGTCATGAATATAGGCAACCAGGTCTTTCTGGTAAGGTAATGCATAATTGGCAGAAGCATGGTTGATCAAGATATAACCCATACAAGGAAAACTGCCAAATGAAGCATGAAAGGCATGGCATAGCGAACAGTATACGGGAAGCTTCACATCTTGTTACTGTCAAATTGTTGATGCCCACCCCATCTTTCTGCTTACATTATTGTAAACTTTATGAGGGTTCGTCCCTTTCTAGTATTGGTCCCTTGAGCATGACTGGTAGACGTGCAGTGAAATCATTTTTTTTATTTCTGTTGCACTTACAGTTTTATATCTTTGCATGTTCTCATTGTGTGCTCCGTATGCTGAGATTTTTATTTATTTATTCGGCCGCTGTTTGCATTATGCCCTTTTATTGTTGTTGACATGTTTTCCTTCGACTGAAGGTCCCTTTCATGCAATCAGTCATGCTGTGACTGGAGCTGTTGAATCTCAGGATCCTTGACTTCTGAGGTGCGAATCTCGAGAAAAGGTACACTATATATCCAGTTCTTGATGCACATCTAACTTGAGATGAAAAGGAATCGCCATAATGTATTGCTGGTTCACCGGTAATTTCTGGTGGCCTATTGAAGTTTTGTGCAACGGAGGAATATATTTGGCCTTCCTTCCTATATCAGTTCTTCAATGGCCAACCATTCTTAATAACAGGAACCATTAGTTGTTGGATCTTGTTCTCTGTACCTGGATCATTGGTGAAGCATAAGGCGAGGCCGTCTGTGCTTTTGTTGGAACTTGAACATGTACAAATATTTGGTATGAAGTGCCTAACCTAAAGGTTCTCTTGCCTAACCCGGACCACTTAGTGGCCAGGAAAGGTGAACAGGGGGACGGTAGCACGTTGTCAACCATTTCTGGCAAGTGAAGGCGTGAAGTTGTAGCCAAGAGTTCCCAAGAGGAATGGTTGATGAACTCTACTCACCCAGCCTTTGGGGCTAAGCAACCACCTGCTAAAGGAAACTTGAAGAGTCTTTTCGTCCTTCATCCGCCTGCTGTCTCTCTGAGAGTGTGAGCCTGGATTGGTGATGAATGGAGTTTATGTGAACGGGCCTAGCTTAACGTGGAAACTAGACGAGAACTCTAGAAGCAGTTCATGAGCTTAATCTTTAATTACAGTCGTTGAACAAGATGCTAAGACATAGGAGTTGTTTCAGGAGAGACTCACATTCAGCTATTACACAGAATTCTCTTTCTCCTCTCTTTTTTTTAGAAAAAAAACTCTCGAGTCTAAACCGTCATGATAAAATGGATTACATTTACACGTGACAGTTGGTGCTTTTTGAAAGCGGGAGAGACATGCATGAAATTTCTCATGGCCTTGATTTTTGCTATCCTTTTTTGAGATTGCTTCAGCGCGCCAAGGATTTTTCTCCTTCTCTTTCCAGTTTGGGTATGCTCTGCACGTCAAGCATAGGTGTGCTTCACCGTGAGGCACAGCATAAGCGAAGCACATCTTCTGCTCCACCCGTTGGAGCACAAGCACGTTTTGCAGTGAAGCATACATGTGCTTTGCGATGAAGCGCACCTGTGTGCTCGACGGCGGAGCATGTCTTTGCTTCGCTTTTTTTTTCCTTTCCAGGTTACACTAGTGCTCCACCTGTCGGAGCACACTTACACTTCGTGGTGAAACACATATGTGCTCCACCTTTGAAGCACGTCTGTGCATCAACTTTTTTTTCCCTCTTCGTGCACCCGTGCTTCACCCTACAGAGGACACCTACGCTTCACGTGAAGCACATTTGTGCTTTGCAATGAAGCATGCATGTGCTTCATTTTTTTTCTAGTTGTACGTGCTTCACCGAGGGGGAACATACGTGTGCTTCGTGGCGAAGCACACCTATGCTCCACCCGTGCGCCTGCACTTCACGTGGAGTGCACCTGTGTTGCATAGTGGAAGCACACTAGTAAACGACATGTGGCGCGTTATGCTAAAGTAACTTCCGCGGGGCGGTTCCAAGGGGTACTCTCTAATTAGTTGCTCCCTTGCTTCAGAGTCGGAGGCACGTGAATCCGAATCGCGTCTGGGCCAGATCCACCATGTCCATGTGTGCGGAATATGAAGACCCCGCACACCCCACAATTGTGGATTTGGCGCGGCCCATTTAAGGTGAGTGGTATTGTCCCCCCCCCCCCCCCCCCCCCCCGCGTGTTTATTTATTTAGTTTTTTGGTTTTGCTTACTTTTTCTTTCTGGATTTTCTTTTTTTCCTTTATTCATTTCTGTTCCTTTTGCATTGTTTATTTGTAGGTATTTTATTTGGTTTTCCATGTTCCATAAACCATCAATAAACTATTTTAATGTTATTTTTTAATGTTTATAAATTATTTTTATTGCTCATCCAAAATTATTTCTTTATTGCTAGTGAATCTGAGTTAGGTGTAAACATGTTAGCAATCTTTTCCTTAAACTTAGAGCAACTCTAGCAAAGAGTCGCCATATTCGTGGCTTCCATAGTGTGTATGGAGCATGCTTCATAATTTGTTGGAGGTTGCGGAAGTTGTGCGCAAACTCAAAGTCACGATAATGTTGTCTCCATATTTATTTTCCGTTTTCTTCTATCTACTCTACTACTCCAATTTAGATCAAACAATTCAATAAATATTATTACAAACCATTAATTTGAATACAACAAATAATCCAAATGCAAGAAATAATCCGATTAAACAATTTTTTCAAGTAAAAATAAATAAACTTTAAAGAAATATAAACGCACTATCTCCCAACTAGCTCCAATGATGCTCAATGAGGTCCCCACGCCGCTGATCATGGAGCCCGGTCTTCAATCTTTCAATACGCCTCAAGAAATGCTTGAATGCGGTTTTTGTGCGTGCGAAGCCCAGTTGTGCCAACATGACGGTTGTGCCAACATCTTCATAGTCCACGGGGCTTGGCATATCCTCTCTTCCTCGATGATCATGTTTTGTAGGATACCACAACATGTCATGATCTTTGCCAAGGCATCCTTGTGCCCTTTATTCATTGCTTGAAGAACTGTTTATTGGATTCTATGTCATCGAAAATTTCATGGAACAACCGTTCGAACATGAGGAAGCATCGCCGAAACAAGTAGGCAGGGTATGTATAACCGGACAAAAAGTACTCGGCCCTGAACCAATTATGGCCATTGATTCTGTTCAAGTGAAAATGTCAAACAAATCATCTAGGACCCCGCACGCTTCCTCTTCGTTTCGGTTGCCGCTATTCATTGAGCAACCATCAACACAATCTCATCGTCTTCGACGTCCATGACTTCACTCTCTGACTCGGAGCTCGAAGACAACAACGGATTATCAAAACCTTCTCTATCATCGGATCCATCTACACAAGCTGCGAATTCTAAATCACCTATAGGAATACATGAGGCGCTAGATTGGTTTACATGAACAAATTTGGGGGAATTTACCTTGGGCAAGTGTCGAATACCTTGAGGTCACGATGGAAGGGGTGGCACGGTCGAACGACAAGAAGCACTCACGGGGTTGTGTCGAAGCATGGGAGGTTCAGGAACAACTCAATGGAGGTGACATGGCCAAATCGCGACAGACGGGGGTGGGGGTCGATGGTTGGATGTGGAGGTGGCACCAAATGGTGGCGGCGCGGGGATGTGGTCAGTGGCGGAAGGGGGCACACATCCTGGAATGTCCGTGACGCCAAGGTGTAGGTGGATGGAGGGAGCACCATATTGCCTCATCAACCTTCAAATATGGAGACCCGTAGGCTTGATTTGGAGCAGCCTAAAAAACATGACGATGGAGCGAGGCATGACGATTATGCTAGACCCACTTTTTTTTATCAAAATCGTCATACTAGTGAACATCATTTGATTAGTTTCTCATGTGAATCTTACCTCTAGTCCTTTTCTCTTGAGTTCTTGGAGTTCCTTTGATCTTTGGTGAATGACCTTAATAAATTTGGTAAGCTCTCTCCTGGATCCATAAGCTTTCTCCAAATCAATGGCGATCCCAAGAAAACCGCATTAGGGTTTATCCTTAAAACGACATTAGGTGGTGTAGAAGACCATGTGCCACAATCTCATTGTGAAGTGCCTTAAGTTTGATATCTCTCCATGACACGATCGAGGGTTGGGGCCTTAAAGGGCTCTTCTGACTGATCGCTTTGGTCGTTTGGCAACCCTGTCCATGCTTGATGTGAATCTCGGCACCGAAACAAGTTGGGTTGTGGTTCATGGAGCTATGTTGGGTTTGGCTTTAACAAGGCCAAGCCTTCCAAGATGTCGAAGAAGGCGAAATCGTAACCAGTGGAGGTTGAGAGGGAGAAGTCCCCAGTCGACGAGCCCAAGGCCCCTCCTGGGGCTGAGGACCTTCCAATGCCACATATGGGCGGTACAACTGAATTTGTGCTTGGAGGCCTTTGTGGGGTGGAGCACATGCCTACTTCCTCGGTATCTGAAGCAGAGGCCTTGTTGGGTTCTGCTGGACTCAAGCTGGCGGAGAGTCCCCTGGAGCGAGATCCTTCCGAGGTGGTGGTGATTGATGATGACAATGATGGGCTTCTAGACTTTGTACTCCCATATGAGGCTGCCCCTTTCGAGAGAGTGCCTGGTAAGGACCTTGCCCTTGTCGATCTTTGCCCAAGTGGCCACTCATGATTTTTTACTCGTGGGAGCTTATTCAGGTGGAGGGAGCGTCATTCCTACCGATGAGGAGATTATGGCTCGGACTGATGCCATGGAGGAGCCTTATTGTCCAAGGATCTCGTGGGAACAAACGGGGACGAAATCGGTGAAGATTCCTGTCCGAAAGGGCAACTTTCGGAGCTGTCTGCGGGTCATACGACCATCCATACGACCTTGTATGGTCATATGGTACGCCGTCTTTTGTTATGTCCCTCTTCGGTAAATCAGCCGCTATTTCTTCATATGAACTCTGATTTTGACGTTCTTGGGCTCGTTGAATTCGCGAGAGCGAAGCCGATCCATTCCTAGTCTTAGATCTTGATTTGGAGCATTTTGAAAAAAGATCACTTTTTCCGCCTTCCAAAACGCGTAAGTCTGGTACTGTAGGTCCTCCGTATTGAGCGCATCCTTGGTGCTTTCATCGTGCTTGGTCCTAGGTTGCTTCAAAACACCTGTAGAGAAAACAAAGAAAACTAATAAAAACCAAATAAAATACTAAATGTGCAATGCTCACCAGGAATAGTACAAAAACCAGTAATCATGCATAATGGACAACTATTTGGTTCAATGTGACATAATATATGATGAGAACATGTAGCAAATGAGCTCTAAAATGCATAAAATATAGAGCCATCAACCTCCCCACGCTTAAACCTTGCTCGTCCTCTAGTAAGAAGGTTGACTACCGAAAGCTCACCGTTACCAACTCTAAAGCATACATTGAACCAAACCCCGAAAGTGATATCCATGTTTATCGTGCGAGCATGCATAAGTTAACCAACAAGGGAGTGATAGAAGCTATCCCCTTAGTTCCATTGCCATGGAGGTTGAGAAAGAGAAAAATATTTTTGTGGAGCCCAAATTCCCATTGCCAAAGGTTTAAAGAGAATGTCAAAATTATGTTAGGAACACAACAATGAGAATCATAGAGAAAAGAAATCATGCATCAGCGATTGCTTAAAAAACACCAACCCGAGGCATACCAGGTACAATAACAAGATCGTCTGTCTGCGTTATTCAACCGCTCAACTACCTATGCAGCACTGAGCGCAAGCCTATGCCTCACACTTAAGGGAAAAATAGAATAATGATTGGGGTTTTGAGAAGTCAAAAACAAAGAAAGTCTTGCATCAACACAGCTGATCATTACGCTATGGAGAAGGCCTTATGATCGAAGTCAATGTTAGGAGTAGTGATCGCCATGCAACTAGGATGCACATAGAGCTATGAATATGTGAAAGCTCTCCCATGAACTAAGTGGGGGTGCATCCAACTTGCTTGCTCATGAAGACCTTGTGCTTTTGAGGATGCTCGTCATCGGAATATACAAGCCAAGTTCTATAGTGTAGGTTGCCTACTAGTATGAAATATGAAGTTCATGGAACTTTCTACTTTACAATGCATGAAGTGGTGCTACTTTGAAGCACAAGCGTATACTAAAAAGGATAATGGTGTTGCTCCTGCTCTCTTCCTCACCTTTTTCTTTTTCAATTTTTTTCTTTGTTTGGCACCTCCGTGGTGCATCTTTTATTTTGTCTCTTTTTTTTTCTTTTTTGGTAGAAGCAACACCTTACAATGATGAATGATACACTTTACAATGACTCACTTCAACTAAATGTAATCATAATTCAAAACTGAAAACATGAGAGAAACACTATATCATAAATGCCTCTGGCAGTGTACAAGTATGTGTAATGATCCGGCGTAGCATAGACATCAAAAAAGGGACAAGCCATGGAAATATCGAGCTAGCCATACTATGATCATGCAAGGCAAATAAAAACATGTCTCTAATCATGTAATGTAATATGATGGTAGTGCATGGCGATATGCTCGGAATGGCTATGAAAATGCCATGTAGGTAGGTATGGTGGCTGTTTTGTGGAGATGAGGTGTTTTATGTGTAGGAGAACAAGTGAAAGTTCTCCCACGGGTTTGGATGCACCTGCGAAGTTTGCTCCAAGTCTCAATGTGAGAGTGGGCAATGCACGCTACCGTAGAGTAAACCTGTGCATGGGCAGCCCGGCCCGGAGGCCCGAGCCCGAAAGCCTGGCATCCGGGCCGGGCTCGGGCTCCATTTTCCCGCCCGAAGCCCGGCCCGAAAGCCCAAAAAAAGCCCGAAATGGCCATAAATCTATATTTTATTCGAAATATAGGTATAGTTTATTATTTTAATACCCCGAATATAATTATTTTAATTAAAAAATGACACTGTTCATGTGCTTCGGGCCGGGCCGGGCCGGGCCCGAGCTTGGGATTTTTGCTTCGGGCTTTACAAAGCCCGGCCCGAAACCCGGCCCAGCCCGGGGTTTGCTCAGGTTTACCGTAGAGGCTAGCAATAAAAGATGAACAAAAGTGCAAACGGTTTCGAACTTGCTTTAGTCATAAAGAACTCAAAACTACACAAGTGTATCATGGTGTCATGTTGCATAGGACTCAAAAGCTAAGTACCCCGAGGGGATAGTTTAGCGGTGATAAACCCCGTTGCACGTCCCGAATCAACCAAAGATGTTGGGTTCATTAGCAAAAAGCCTCTACAATCATTCAATCGCTAATCAAGCCACCGCTAGAGTCCCCAACTTATGTAATTAGGTGAAAGAAAGGCAACAGTTCAAATGACTCCTTTATTGGGTTTTTGATAAAAGAACATGGCAATATTTTTCAGAAGATAACAAGATTTCCACAAGCTAAGTTAAAAAAATGCAAAGCAAGCATGTCAAAACAGTGGGGCACACTAATGCACAAAACTATATGATCAAGAGCATTGCACAAGACACTACACATGCAAAAGTAACCTCCCCACGCTTAGGACTTTGCAATACTAACCTAGGGAAAATTACGAAAGTAAAGAGAAAGTATAGTTATTAAAAGAGAGCGCGAGAAGTGGTTACCTCCCCAAGCTTACGTTCAAGCAAGGGTTAGAAACTTTTACCGTTAAGGCCATATGACTTCTCTTCTAATAGACATGGACCTTGCTTCAATAGACCTCCTGGTCGTGGTCTAGTGTCTGCCCTCCGATAGAACCTGCTGAAAACAAACCAAAAAGAAAACAAAATATTTTTGTGCTTTTGTGTTTTTTCATTTTTTTAGCACAAAGGATTAGCAACACAGGTGATAAAAAATATGCCTCACAATGATCGGTTCATCTACCTAAGCACCACGCTTAAGATGATAAACTAGCCTAGGAATCCGCGGGTACTCCTACATTTGAGTGAAGTGCAAGTGAGACAAGATATAAAACATGAGTGTGCAGCTCCTAAATGCCTAATTAAAAAGAGAGATCCTCACTTAAGGCGAGAAACTCACTAATAAAGAACTTTTATTTAAGTGAGGTTCATATTGGAAAACATTACCGGGCACTTGTAGTTGAAGTTTGTCACGTTGAAGCAACCAAGTGGCTTGTGTGGGTCTTTCATATGGTTGGCACCATACCGTACATGCCACCACATAAGGTCCAAGTCCCTGTGAAAATAACACATGAAATAAAAACACCAATTCGGTATACGAACAGACCCAACCGGTAAAAAGGAATAAAAGAAAACATAGTTGCTAACAAGAATTATTGGCTACGGAATTTCAGAGGTAATTAACACTAATTAGAAGGCAAATGATCGGTTAGAAAATACCCCGATGACATCAGACGTCGAAAAAGAACCAATGGAGGTATTTTTGCCCTCATACGAGCGCACATACGACCGGGTGCAATCGTATCGAACGCCCTCGTGCGTTCTGGTAATCCATGCCCAGTGTCACCCTCTCCTACGAGCCTGCATACGAGCGTGTGCGCTCGTACAGTGCGCTCGTACAGAACACCGTCTTCTGTTCTGGACATCTCAATGCAAGGCATATTTTTGTTTTGGTATTTTTGGGTTAAAAAACAGTAAGATAAATAGCAACAAACAAAATAAACTAAGTGCGGGGTAACTAATGACCAAGCGCTATGCTCCCCGGCAATGGCACCAGAGAATGCTTGATGACCTGCAAGTGCACAAGACTGTTGTAGTGCTTTCGTGTTAAGTGAAGTGTCGAACCCAAAGGGAGCTGATAGGAAGGCATCACAAACCCCGCAATTACGCTGTCACTTAACGCAGCTACGTACACACCCAAACCGGAGTTTGGAAATAGTCTACTCTATCAGTTGCTAGGGAAACTTGATAAAAGGGTGTTTAACTAAACTACTAACAAGAAGATAGAAACAGGAAATAAAGGACACTAAGTTAGTAAAGACAGTGCTTGAGTAGCAAAACGTTCTCTAGGGT
This sequence comes from Elymus sibiricus, assembly GCA_039707655.1. Classification (NCBI taxonomy): domain Eukaryota; kingdom Viridiplantae; phylum Streptophyta; class Magnoliopsida; order Poales; family Poaceae; genus Elymus; species Elymus sibiricus. The sequence continues at coordinate 338,589,264 of CM077666.1, forward strand.
TCCGGAATCACTACCACTGATATGAACTATCGTATCCTTTATTCACTCTTCATGCGCATAAGTGGGCGGAGCCGGGTACAGAACATGATCTACTCTAACGTAGACGTCATGCCACGTACGACACTACCGCAGCGTCCCCAAGCAGGTTACCACTACGATAATTAAGGGTTTCCCTGTGGACGCAGCCTCTCGAAGGGTTCCCCGTTAATCCCCTATCAATTGCAACAACGATGAATCGAGGCTTTTACTGTCACCTCGAATTACCTCAATATCCCCAACCCTCACAACGACAGTAATATACTCCACAACAACAAGAAAATAATGCGAGTGAGTGCTCCTATCAACATTCGCAAAGGCTACTAACTCGAATCATGAACAGTAGATATTGGATCACATCAAGAATCATATAGAGTTCATCCATATCCCCGAGAACTAGTACAACTACTCAAACATAAACATGAAGGCTAGGGACAAGTTACAAGCCGACATTAAAACGGAGAAGGTGTGGAGGTGTTTGTGGAGTCAGCGGCGCGATGGTGATGGTGATGATGGTGGCCGCACCGGTGGTTAAGACGATGGGGGCGGCGCCGGTAACGGCGCTGGCGCGATGGCACCGGCCCGAAGGCCGGTGCTCATGGTGGCGGAGTCTCTTCTTATTCCCTTGATGTTGTCCCTCCTTCTCTGGTGGTGGAGTGATAACCCACAAGTATAGGGGATCAGTTGTAGCCTTTCTTGATAAATAAGAGTGTCGAACCCAACGAGGAGCTTAAGGTAGAATCAATATTCCCTTCAAGTTCTATCGACCACCGATACAACTCTACGCACACTTAACGTTCGCTTTACCTAGAACAAGAATGAAACTACTTGTAGGTGTAATAGGATAAGTTTGCAAGAATAAAACTAGAAGTACTTAGCAAGAATAAAATTATGAGTAACTTGCAAGATAATAAAAGTTAGTTGTTTAGTAGAAAGCTTTTGTAACACAAGAGAAGGATTTGTCCCTAGGCAATCGATAACTAGACCGGTAATCATTATTGCAATTTTATATGAGGGAGAGGCATGAGCTAACATACTTTCCGTACTTGGATCATATGCACTTATGATTGGAACTCTAGCAAGCATCCGCAACTACCAAAGATCATTAAGGTAAAACCCAACCATAGCATTAAGTAACAAGTCCTCTTTACTCCCATACGCAACAACCCCCTTACTCGGGTGTAAGCTTCTGTCACTCTAGCCACCCACTATAAGCGAATCATGAACGTATTGCAAAACCCTACAGCGGTAATCCCACACGCTTGCGCGACACGGAGGGCACCATAGGACAGCACCAAAATAAAACATACAACTCAAACCAATCACGATCATCAATCAACCCATAGGACAAAACAAATCTACTCAAACATCATAGGATTGCCACATATCATTGGATAATAATATATAGCGTTAAGCACCATGTTTAAGTAGAGATTACAGCGGGGAGAAGATGTGTTACACCATGTAACACCCCAAAAATTTAACCATATTTTTATTAAGTAAAATTTGGCTAGAAATAAAATTTTGATTTATATTAGGTCTTTTAATAATTCCAGAGTTTCTCCTGTTTTCTGTTTTCCAAAAATTCTTCCCTCCATAGAATTTTTTTTGGAAAATATTGTGGGCTTTGGAAGTTTTCTTAAAACATCTCATTTATATTTTAAATAAAAGTAGGAAATATTTTCATAATAAAATTTGCCCAAAATAATCCTTTTAATAGCATTTTCAATACTTGAAATGCTTCTGTTGCACTATAACTATTTTAAATAATTCTCCTAAAATTCCACAAAAATTAGGAGGGGTCATATGATGCCTATAGATCACTTTTATGCAAAAATCCAACCTGGTCTTTTGAAAATTTTGAGCAAAACATCCTCTTTTCATTTCTGGCCAGATTCAGCTTTGAACTGCAACCCTAATTTTCCTTCATCAAACAATTCTGGAATTTTTCCCACTTATAGTCCTCCCAACCAAACCCTTAAGTCCAGAAGACCAGCTCCATTAGCATAACTTAAGTTCACCAAATAATTCCCTGTAGTTTCTATCCAGAACTGAATTTCTCCAAAATTTGCACTAGCAAGTTTTGCTTTTTACAGAACCAACCACACCATCATCTGTAGCATGTAAGGAGACATCCTCCTGTCAATTTTCACACCCAACAAAGTTCCCTAGCTAGCCCTAGCATTTCCTCAAGCACCTCATGTGCATGGCAGAATCTTGCAACTCCTTTGAACTTGCACTGGGGACTTGCTCTTCTGGCCAAACCACCATGTCCATTATCTCTTTCATACCCTAGATCATAACTCTGGATAGTGGCACTAGCATCAGAGCTCCCTAGGTAGCCATGGCATATGGTCGAGCAAATGGTGTGCATGCTCAGAGCGCGGCCGGAGCATGCATATTGCAGCCACAGGCCTCGAGCTGCTGCCGCGCTCCTGCTGCTGCCCTCGCTCGCCCTAGCCCCATCTGGATTGCCCCGTCCACCCTGAGCCCTGCCGACACCTCCCCGCGTCCCTAGCGCCGTCCACCACCGTCCACGCCGACCACAGCCGCCGCCATCCTCTTTCGCTCGGGCACGGCACCGCCCAAGCCACCTGGCGTCGCCCCGAGCCAACCAGCCCTCCCATGGCGTAAATACGGGCAGCCACCGTCCTCACCGACCCCGCCGACCACGGCCACCGGCCTCAACGGCCTCAACCACCGCCGTAATGGCCTCCGCCGCCGTGTCCATCTTCGGGAGCCCGCGGAACCGACCCTCCCCAGCCTATAAAGCCACCCCGAGCTCGCTGCGCTCAGGGGCATCCTTCCACTATTTCTGTAGGCCACCCAAAGCAACCACACGGCCGGGAATGGCCGTCTTCCTCACCTCCGGCAACCACGGTCGCCGCCACTGTCCTGATGATTCCGACACCACCTGAGCCTCCCCCTCTCCACTCTTTCCACCAGAAGCTTCCTCTCAACCCCACGAATCCACTCCTCCTCTCAATTTAGCTCGAGATCAACCGTGGGCGAAAGCCCCAATTCGTTGCCGCCGGAGCTTCTCGAGAGAGCTCGCCGCCGGCGACTCCGTCCACCCCGGAGGCCGAGACGGGTATCCAGAGGATCGCCTTGATCTCCCGAGCACGCACATGTGCTCAGCTCCCTGAGAGGTGCCGCCATCCGCCGGCAATCGTCGCCGGCAGGAGCTCGGCCCCTGTTCCCGCGCGTGAGGTTGACCCAGGGTCAAACCTGACCAAGGGGCCCACTGTCAGTGACCCTAGACCGCGCCGAGCCGCTCGTAAGTGGAGACGGGCTCCCCTGAAGCCGTCTTCGCGTGGGGAAAGCATATACCCATGAATGCGCCTTTGACGTCGGCAGCCCTCCCGCGCGGCCGAGCGACTGGGCCTGGCCCAGTGGCGCCATGCAGCTAAACCACGCCCAGGGCGCGTTTCTGCTTGCCAGATCCGGCCCATCAGGTTGCCTTTTCTCCTTTTCTTTTCCAGCAGGTTTCAAATAATCCTACAATAACCATTTCAAAACCAAATTTGATGATTTCAATTTCCAAGGACCTCTTAAACCATTCTCTATTAATCCAGCTAGGGTGAACATTTTTTCTAAGCTTTGTTTCTGTTGGATCTATTAAATAGTCCATTTCTTCATTTATTTCAAATTAGAAATTCCCTAGGAAAATCATCTGAACTCCAAATTAATTAATTCTTTTTCTGGAATTCTTTATTTTCCCTCTAGTTTATTTTAGTATTTATTTCAAAATTTTCCAAACAACTTTTTTTTACTGTTTCAAGTTTATGTGGTAATTTCAATATTTTTGAAAATAGGAAAATGGAGGGAAGATAAAAATTTCAAAGTTTTGGAGTGCAACCAATCTTTCTGCATGCTCAAGGCAAGCATCTTGAAAACTTGATATGGTGAATGCATGGTTAATTGTTGCAAGAATAATTGAATCATGAATATGTTGAATTCAAATAAAATTTGCATATTGCTAGTCATACATGCATGATCCCTTGATAATATTCTATCTTCATTTAAACATGAATTATGAGTGAGTATGGTTATTTTCCCATGTCACATATGCCTATGTGGATCCGGACTAATCTGCAGGAAAGAATCAGTCACGAGAAAAGTGACCGTGAGACTGAAATCTCGTTGTGACGAGAATGATCAGTGAGGGCATGTTGGGACATGCCAGGTGGTGACCCTGTTGGGTACTACCAAGGAAATATATTGTGCTAACCACTACAGGAAAACTTAAACCTCCTGAGTCGACCATAGATCGAGTCTTGTTCCGGTAACCCCCCATACTTGTTTCGTGCTGCCACTTGTCCCTGCCACAGGTAGGGTACGGTTCAGTAAGTTGTTAACCCCTTTCATTGCACACACCGTACAGAGAGGCCATGGTGAAAGATACCAGAGGCCTCTGGTAGGCATGTCATCTGGTCAGGGGGCATGGGTGTATCCGGCTGGGCCGAGAGGGGGCACCCCTTGTAATCCGCGCGTTATAAATAGTGATCCCATGCTATTCGAGATGATGGTCTCCCCGTCTTAGAGTTTTTCTGGAGTGATGCCTTGGGTGATTCCGGGCAATCAGAACGGTTAAGCTGGTGTGTGCTGGTTAGGTGTATTTTCAACCCAAAGGCCGTAACTGGAATTAGTCAACGTTTCGGGGTTGACTAAAGAAATCCTTTACTTGTGGGTAAAGAGTACACCCTCTGCAGAGTTTTAAAACCTATTCGAATAGCCATGTCCGCGGTTAAGGACTACAGTCTGGGTTGGTCAAAATGCAACAAACAGGAACTGGCACTTGGCACTGGATCAATATATGCTAGTCCCAAAAAATAATATAAAATGTTGCCAAAAGTATATGAAAGTTGTAGAATATTGGCATGAAACTATCAAAAATTATATATACGACGGAGATGTATCATGGAGCAGCAATGGAGTTGATGTTGTGGATGAATGAGATGATGGAGAGACTATGGCGGCGGTTAGGGTATGGAGGTGCGGGCTGGTGCTCATGGTGGAGGAGTCTCCTCCTCTTCCCTTGATGTTGTCCCTCCTTCTCTGGTGGTGGAGCAGCAATTGTGGATGAATGAGTTGATGGAGAGACTATGGCGGCGGCTAGGGTATGGAGGTGTATATATGAGATGCCTCTTCAGTTTCCTCCATTGATGTGATGCATCCAAGGGCTCAAGATGAGCCTCCTCTCCCAAACCCTTCCTTATTGTCCAAGGATCTCGTGGGAACAAATGGGGATGAAATCAGTGAAGAATCCCATCTAAAAGGGCAACTTTCAGAGCTGTGTGTAGGTCATACGGCCATCCATACGACCTTGTATGGTCGTATGGTACGCTGTCTTCTATTCTGTCCCTCTCCGGTAAATCGACTGCCATTTCTTCATACGAACTCCGATTTTGATATTCTTGGGCTCGTTGGATTCGCGAGAGCGAAGCCGATCCATTCCTGGTCTTATATCTTGATTTGGAGCACATTAGAAAATCACTTTTTCTGCCTTCCGAAACGCTAAGTCTGGTACTGTAGGTCCTCCGTATTGAGCCCATCGTTGGTGCTTTCAGCGTGCTTGGTCCTAGGTTGCTCCAAAACACCTGTAGACACAAGAAAACAAAGAAAACTAATAAAAACCAAATAAAATACTAAATATGCAATGCTCACAAGGAATAGTGCAAAAACTAGTAATCATGCATAATGGACAACTTTTTGGTTCAATGGGACATAATATATGAAGAGAACATGTAGCAAATGAGCTCTAAAATGCGGAAAATATAGATCCATCAACGGTTCGATGGGAGTTTAGATCGGATCTGGCGCGATTTGCATGCCGGGACAGATCATTGTCTTCGACGTGATCTCGTTCATCGCCGACTCGGCTGGTCACCTCGGCCAGATCTAAGACTATGCCCCAGGCTGGATCGTCAGAGATCGAGCGGGCATCTTCATAAACATCAACTTTAATCTCAACCGGGATCATGGAAAAATTCGTCCATGGAGCTCGGGGGCTCAACATCAACATTACCCTCGCACGACCGTGCAGAATTATCTGAACAACAGTTCCGTTTTCGTCGGCCCTGCCTCCTTAAGCATCGTTTCGACAATCCCTTCGGTGGGATTGTGCGTAACTAAGTCTACAACGACCCTATAAAATTTCATCGTGACCAAACGGTGAAATATCTGGTAATCTCTAAAATACCAAGACCCCATCGGATCTGGACGGAAATCCATGTGAGTTTGGAAGAAGGAGGCCAACGGCCAACTCCGACATCATTTGGAAGATCGAGCCGTATAGATTGTGCGTAATTATCATGGGTGTAACTGCTACTTGTGAGCTGTGTTGGGATTTCCCCGAAGAGGAGGGGATGATGCAGTACAGTAGAGATAAGTATTTCCCTCAGTTATGAAACCAAGGTTATCAATCCAGTAGGAGAATCACGCAACAACTCGTTAGCAGTACCTGCACACAAAACAACAAATCCTCGCACCCAACGCGAACAAGGGGTTGTCAATCCCTTGGTGGTTAATTGCAAGATTAAATTGTACAGTGATATAGATCAAACAAAAATACAAAATAAAATAAATAAAGTAAAATTGCAGCAAGGTATTTTTAGGATTTTCAATATATGATTAAGGTAGACCCGGGGGCCATAGTTTTCACTAGAGGCTTCTCTCTTGAAAATAGCATACGGTGGGTGAACAAATTACTGTTGGGCAATTGATAGAAAAGCAAATAATCATGATGATATCCAAGGCAATGATCATGTATATAGGCATCACGTCTGAGACAAGTAGACCGAAACAATTCTGCATCTACTACTATTACTCCACACATCGACCGATATCTAGCATGCATCTAATGTATTAAGTTCATAAAGAACGGAGTAACTCCTTAAGCAAGATGACATGATGTAGACAAAGTAAACTCACGCATGAATAAACCCCATCCTTTTACCCTTAATAGCAACGATACATACGTGTCATGTCCCTTTCTGTCACTGGGATTGAGCACCGCAAGATCGAACCCATTACAAAGCACCTCTCCCATTGCAAGATAAATCAATCTAGTTGGCCAAACCAAATTAATAGATCGGAGAGAAATACGAAGCTATAACAATCATGCATAAAAGAGTTAAGAGAAAACTCAAATAATATTCATGGATAATCTGATCATAAACTCACAATTCATCAGATCCCAACAAACACACCGCAAAAAGTGATTACATCGGATAGAACTCTAAGAACATCGAGGAGAACATTGTATTGAAGATCAAAAAGAGAGAAGAATCCATCTAGCTACTAACCATGGACCCGAAGGTCTATGGTAAACTACTCACGCATCATCGGAAGGGTAGCAAGGTTGATGTAGAGCCCCTCCGTGATCGATTCCCCCTCCGATAGAGTGCCGGAAAAGGCCTCCAGATGGGATCTCTCGAGAACAGGAACTTGCGGCGGCGGAAAAAGTATTTCGTGGACTCCTTTGTTGGTTTCCCGATTTTAGAGAATTTATAGAGGTGGAATTAGGTCAAACGGAGCAGAGGTGGGCCCACGAGGCACCAGGGCGTGCCACCCCCCTGGGGCGCGCCCTGGTGGGTCGTGGCCACCTCCTCTGTCTTCTGGCCCTCTCCCAAAGCTTCTAGTGTCTCTTATGTCCAAAAAAAAGCTCTCCAAAAAGTTTTGTGGCATTTGGACTTCGTTTGGTACTATATTCTGAAAAACCAAAAACAGGCAAAAAACAGCAACTAGCACTGGGCACTAATTTAATAGGTTAGTCCCAAAAAATGATATATAATTGCTTGTAAATGTATATAAAAACATCCAAGATTGATACTATAATAGCATGGAACAATAAAAAATTATAGATACATTGGAGACGTATCAAGCATCCCCAAGCTTAATTCCTGCTCGTCCTCGAGTAGGTAAATGATAAAAATAGAATTTTTGATGTGGAATGCTACCTATCATATTCATCATTTATTCTTTTCTTTGTAGCATGGACATTTGGACTTGAATGATTCAAAGCAATAGTCTATAGTTTGACACGAAGACATAAATACTCAAGCATATTAACAAGCAACCATGTCTTTCAAAATATCAATGCTAAATAAAGTTATCCCTAGCCCATTATGCTCAATCATTGATCCATTCATGAAACACAGTCAATATTAGCTACACACAATGCACAAGTATGACAATAGTGCTCTCTAGTTGGTGCTTTGTAAGAGAAGATGGAGACTCAAAATAAAAATAAAAATTGCGTAAAAGTAAATAGATATGCCCTTCGCAGAGGGAAGCAGAGATTTGCAAATGTGCCAGAGCTCAAAGCTTACATTAGAGAGATAAAATTATTTTGAGAGGCATGCTTTTCCTGTCAACGAAAACGACCGAGAATTCCCAATATCTTCCATGCTAGACACATTATAGGCGGTTCCCAAACAGAAAATAAAGTTTATTTCCTTTCCACCATTCTTTCACAATCCATGGCTAGCCGTATCCACGGGTGCCCTCCACACCAACACTTTCCAAGGAATTTATTATTAACATCATATTAAATTTTTTTCATTTCAGGACTGGGCATCCCTATTACCCGCCACTCTCTCGTGCAATGATAAGTGAATAAACACTCATCGTGAGAATAACACACCTAGCATGGAAAATATTGGCCACCCCCTGCCGCTTCATGAGCGGTACGGGCATACAAAACGGAAAATTATTTTGAAAAATTAGAGTTGGCACATGCAAATTTACTTGGAACGGCATGGAAATACCGCATATAGGTAGGTATGGTGGACTCATTTGGCACAACTTGGGTTTAAGGAGTTGGATGCACAAGCAGTATTCCCGCTTAGTACAAATGAAGGCTAGCAAATAGATTGAGAAGCGACCAACCAAAAAATGAAAACGGTCATAAACATGCATTGAACATAACTAACACCGAATAATGCACCATAAGTAGGATATAATTTCGTTGCATAACTATTGACTTTATGTGCATGCATAGGGAATCACAAACCTTAACACCAATATTTTTACTAAATCACAATTACTCACTAACATGACTCACATATTATCATCTCCATATCGCAAAACTATTGCAAGAAATCAAACTTATCATATCCAATGATCTTTCATGAAAGTTTTTATTATATCCCTCTTGAATATTCATCACTTTGGGACCAAATTCATATCTTGTGCAAATTACCATTACTATTATCAACTCTCAAAAAGATATAAGTGAAGCATGAGAGCGCAAATATTTCTTCAAAATTTAATCTTATCAACTCTCAAAATAATATAAGTGAAGCATGAGAGCTCAAATATTTCTTCAAAATATAGCCACCACCGTGCTCAAAAAGATTTAAATGAAGCACTAGAGCAACTGCCTAGCTCAAAAGATTTAAGGGAAGCACATAGAGTATTCTAACAAATCATGATAAACGTGTGGCTCTCTCAAATAGGTGTGTCCAGCAAATATGATTATGACAAACTAAAAAGCAAACAAAGCAAAGACTCATATAATACACGACGCTCCAAGTAAAACTCATATCATGTGATGAATAAAAATATAGCTCCAAGTAAAATTACCGATAGTTGGTAGAAGAAAGAGGGGATGCCTTCCGGGGCATCCCCAAGCTTAGACGCTCGAGTCTTCCTTGAATATTACCTTGGGGTGCCTTGGCATCCCCAAGCTTAGCCTCTTGCCACTCCTTATTCCTTCATCTATCGTGATCTCACCCAAAACTTGAAAACTTCAATCACACAAAACTCAACAAAACCTTTGTGAGATCCGTTAGTATAACAAATAAATCCTTAACTTTAAGTAGTGTAGTAAATTGATTCATATTTAATATTGGCATAATGCTACTGTACTCCAACTTCTCCATGACTCATACCTCCCGATACGATCCATAGATTCATCAAAATAAGCAAACTATGCAACAAAAACAAAATCTGTCTAAAACAGAACAGTCTGTAAAGATCTATTTAAAAGCTATACTTATGTAACTCCAATTTTTTTTAAACATTAGGACAACGTGGGCAATTCATATACCAATACTGTGTAAAAATTTCAGATTTTTCTGACTCTCCAGTACAGAATTAAAATTCCAGCAGTGGACACAAAAGTTTCTGTTTTCCAAACAGCATCAATTATACTATCTTCCAAATCATCCCAAAGGCATTACTTGGCACAAACACTAATTAAAACATAAAAACACAATCATAACAGTAGCATAATTGTGTAAACACACAAGAACAGAAATAAAAAGAAAAAAATTATTTTATTTATTGGGTTGCCTCCCAACAAGCGCTATTGTTTTATGCCCTTAGCTAGGCATAATGCATAGTTTCAAGTATTATCATCTTTCTTAATAACCCTCGCAACTCCTATTTCACTCTCTTTGCCATTATCAATAATGTACACTAGATGATCAAGCTTAGTGCAAAGGGTTTTTATTTCTTTCAAAACACAAATAGAGATCTTTTGATCTAAAGCATCAACCCTCCTAATTTGTGACACCACATTGCTATTTATTTTAGAGGCAAGATTAAATATTCCTCGAAAATTAGAATCCATACTAGCCTTTGTTTCCTTTATTTGCTCAGTTTGACGAAAGCATACTAGAGTAATAGGTTCCATAGTTTCAACTTTTGGTTGTCCAAATATGCTTTTCAACTTTTCGTAGGTGTCAAAGGCGTCACTCCCAAGAAAATTGTTTTCAAATATAGAATCCAAGACACGTCTATGAGCAAGGGGTAGACCAACATAAAAACTTTTAAGGAACAGTTTAATGTGAAACTGAGACCTTGCACTTACTTGCATTTTTAATAATCTATCCCATGCTTCTTTTAAAGATTCGTCACTCAAATATTTAAAGTTTAAAATTGCTGGATCGTCTCCTAAGTACGAAGGAAAGACATATAAGGAGTAGAACTAGCCATAATGGAAAAGCAAGCAAGCAAAGAAGCAAACAAGAAAAAGGCAAACGGAAAATATTTTTGTATTTTTGTAAAAACTTTTTAGAAGTGGGGGAGATGAAAACGAGAGGCAAAGGAAAATAAAATAAATGCAAGGTGATGAAGTTTTATGCGTAGGTACTTGATAGATGTTGATGATGTCTCCCCGGCAACGGCGCCAGAAATTCTTCCTGCTACTTGTGAGCTGCGTTGGGATTTCCTCGAAGAGGAGGGGATGATGCAGTACAGTAGAGATAACTATTTCCCTCAGTTATGAAACCAAGGTTATCAATCCAGTAGGAGAATCACACAACAACTCGTTAGCAGTACCTGCACACAAAACAACAAATCCTCGCACCCAACGCGAATAAGTGGTTGTCAATCCCTTGGCGCTTAATTGCAAGATTAAATTGTACGGTGATAGATAGATAGATCAAACAAAAATACAAAATAAAATAAATAAAGTAAAATTGCTGCAAGGTATTTTTAGGATTTTGAATATATGATTAAGGTAGACCCGGTGGCCATAGTTTTCACTAGAGGCTTCTCTCTTGAAAATAGCATACGGTGGGTGAACAAATTACTATTGGGCAATTGATAGAAAAGCAAATAATCATGACGATATCCAAGGCCATGATCATGTATATAGGCATCACGTCCGAGACAAGTAGACCAAAACGATTCTGCATCTACTACTATTACTCCACACATCGACCACTATCCAGTATGCATCTAGTGTATTAAGTTCATAAAGAACGGAGTAACGCCTTAAGCAAGATGACATGATTTAGACAAAGTAAACTCACGCATGAATAAACCCCATCTTTTTACCCTTAATAGCAATGATACATACGTGTCATGTCCCTTTCTGTCACTGGGATTGAGCACCGCAAGATCGAACCCATTACAAAGCACCTTTCCCATTGCAAGATAAATCAATCTAGTTGGCCAAAGCAAATTAATAGATCGGAGATAAATACGAAGCTATAACAATCATGCATAAAAGAGTTCAGAGAAAACTCAAATAATATTCATGGATAATCTGATCATAAACTCACAATTCATCGGATCCCAACAAACACACCGCAAAAAGTGATTACATCGGATAGAACTCCAAGAACATCGAGGAGAACATTGTATTGAAGATCAAAAAGAGAGAAGAAGCCATCTAGAAACTAACTATGGACCCAAAGGTCTGTGGTAAACTACTCACGCATCATCGGAAGGGCAACAAGGATGATGTAGAGCCCCTCCGTGATCGATTCCCCCTCCGGCAGAGTGCCGGAAAAGGCCTCCAGATGGGAACTCTCGAGAACAGGAACTTGCGGCTATGGAAAAAGTATTTCGTGGACTCCTCTATTGGTTTCCTAGTTTTAGAGAATTTATAGAGGTGGAATTAGGTCAAACGGAGCAGAGGTGGGCTCACGAGGCACCAGGGCGCGCCACCCCCCGTGGGGCGCGCCCTGGTGGCTCATGACCACCTCCTCTGTCTTCTGGCCCTCTCCCGAAGCTTCTAGTGTCTCTTATGTCTAGAAAAAATCTCCAAAAAGTTTCATGGCATTTGGACTTCGTTTGGTACTGATATTCTGGAAAACCAAAAACAGGCAAAAAACAGCAACTGGCACTGGGCACTAAGTTAATAGGTTAGTCCCAAAAAATGATATATAATTGCTTGTAAATGTATATAAAAACATCCAAGATTGATACTATAATAGCATGGAACAATAAAAAATTATAGATACGTTGGAGACGTATCAGTAACCCCTTAAATTTTGAGGTCGATTCGACAATTCGAGCTCTGAGAAAATTCCTAAAAGTGCATCAATTTGTGAAATCAGTTTTCTGCGTGAAAACAAGTCTGACCCGAGTTCATCTTTCTTCATGAATGCACTACTAGACGACTTCCAATGGAGGAGATTTTTGGTGGGATGTTATGTTATGCTTTTAAAAAACATGCCTACAAAATTTGAGCCTATTCCGAGGTGCTCTTCAGTGTCGACCGTTATCGGTCTGGGATTACCTCACCACTTCGGTGATTACGACCTGCACTGACGTCTTTGCCTCTTCACTCCGGCATTGTTACCTCGTCGGACCGACATCCTCTCTCCGCCACACAGACTTGCTCCATCGTATCGGCTGACTCGGGGGCTTCTACATTGTCACATCAACCTGCTCCGGTGGTTCTGTCCCACCACGTCAACTTGCTCCACAGATTCCGACCTGCGCCAGCATCAGCGTGCCATCACTTCGTCAAACCAACATCAACCGCGCTGACCTGCTTTGTCACGTCGGCTGGTTCAGGGGATTTGCCTTGCCGCGCCGCATCATCACCTCGCCAGGCCTACCCGCTCGGTCACGTCGGCTGGTCCAGGGGCTTCGCGCCGCATTGTCGACCTACTCCAGGCACTTTGCATCACCACGCCGACCTACTCTGTCACATCGGCTGTCTCGGGGGCTTCGATCATTCGGGTATAGTTGCTCCGTATTCGATCGTTTGGGTATCAAACAGACTAAGAATTGGAATTTTTTTGACTTGTAGGCTCGATATACTATAGCAATATGATGAGTGATATTGTTACACTCATCTACCTTAGTTTAAATCGAGATATTTCCATTAAAAAAGAGATATTTGCTCTGATATTGTCACTAATGCCTAATAATTGCAAAGGATTCCACAAATCCTCTCTTTGATGTGTTTCCACAGAAAATGGGCTAAAAAGGGAAGAAATCACATGTGGAAATGGAAGGGAAGGAAAATGGAGGAAGAAAGAATCAACAGGAGGCGTCTCTACGAAATCATTGCAAAAGACGGCGTTCCATACGGGCGCGAGTGCCTATATGGTGTGGAAACCGAGGGAGATCGTCCACCTGAACAACTTTTATAAAGGGGACCCTATTGATACGTCTCCAATGTATCTATAATTTTAGATTGTTCCATGCTATTATAGTATTAATCTTGGATGTTTTTATATGCAATTATATGCAATTATATATTATTTTCTGGGACTAACCTATTAACCCAGTGCCTAGTGCCAGTTGCTGTTTTCTGCTTATTTTTGGCTTTTCAGAGAAACAGTACCGAATGAAGTCCAAATGCCACGAAACTTTTTGGAGATTTTTTTCTGGACAAAAGAAACCTGGGAAGCTTCGGGAGGAGGCCAGAAGCCTCACGGAGGCTTCACAAGGCACTAGGGCGCACCCCGAGGGGGAGCGCCGTGCTACCTTGTGGGGCCCACGTGACTCCGTTTGACCTAATTCCACTTCTATAAATTCAAAAATATTGGGACCCCCAGAGAGCCAGAAGAGAAAACCTTTCTGCCACTGCAAGGCTCTGTTCTTCCGCGATCCCATCTGGAGGCCTTTTCCGGTACTCTGCCGGAGGGGGAATCGATCACGGAGGGCTTCTACATCAACCTTGCTGCCCTTCCGATGATGTGTGAGTAGTTTACCACAGACCTACGGGTCCATAGCTAGTAGCTAGATGGCTTCTCTCTCTTTGATCTTCAATACAATGTTCTCCTCGATGTTCTTGGAGTTCTATCTGATGTAATCTTCTTTTGCGGTGTGTTTGTTGGGATCCAATGAATTGTGAGTTTATGATCAGATTATTCATGAGAAATATTTGAGTCTTCTCTGAACTCTTTTATGCATGATTGTTATAGCTTTGTATTTCTCTCCGATCTATCAGTTTAGTTTGGCCTACTAGATTGATTTATCTTGCAATGGGAGAGGTGCTTTATGATGGGTTCAATCTTGCGGTGCTAAATCCCAGTCACAGAAAGGGACATGCCACGTATTTGTATTGTTGCCATTAAGGATAAAAAGATGGGGTTTATTCATACTGCTTGAATTTGCTTCTCTACATCATGTCATCTTGCTTAAGGCGTTACTCTGTTTCATACTTAATACCCTAGATGCATGCTGGATTGCGGTCGATGGGTGGAGTAATAGTAGTAGATGCAGGCAGGAGTCGGTTTACTTTTCTCGGATGTGATGCCTATATACATGATCATTGCCATGAATCCATCATAATTATTTGCTTTTCTATCAATTGCCCAACAGTAATTTGTTTACCCACCGTATGTTTATGTGCTCAAGAGAGAAGCCTCTAGTGAAAACTATGGTCCCCGGGTCTATCTTTATTATATAAAAAACCTAAAAATACCTTGCTGCAATTTATTTACTTTTATTTTAATTAGTAGTTTAGTTTATCTATTTACCTCGATAAGATTTAATCCTTGCAAATAACTGCTAAGAGGATTGACAACCCTCTTATTTGCGTTGGGTGCAAGTGTTTGCTCTTGTGTGTGCAGGTGCGCTTAACGGAATTTTGCTTGGTTCTCCTACTGGATTGATAACCTTAGTTCTTAACTGAGTGAAATACTTATCTCTACTATACTGCATCATCCTCTCCTCTTTGGGGAAATACCAACGTAGACTACAAGTAGCAGGTAGATTTCTGGCGCCGTTGCCGGGGGGGGGGGGGGGGAGACATAATCAAAATTACCAAGTACCTTTGCACAAATTATCATTCACTTACATTTACTTTATTTACCTTTTATTTGCATTTGCCTCTCGTTTTCATCTCCCCCACTTGTAAAACAATTTCTACAAAAACACAAACATATTTTGTTTGCTTGTTTGCTAGTTTGCTTGCTTTGTCACGATGTCTCAAGAAAATACAAAATTGTGTGATTTTTCCAATACTAATAATAATGATTTTATTAGTACTCCTATTGCTCCTCCCGCCACTAGTGCGGATTCATGTGACATTAATGCTGCCTTGCTTAATCTTGTTATGAAAAAACAATTTTCTGGTAGTCCTAATGAAGATGCTGCATCCCATCTAAATACTTTCGTTGAACTTTGTGATATGCAAAAGAGGAAAGATGTGGATAATGATATTGTCAAATTAAAATTATTTCCGTTCTCACTACGAGATCGTGCTAAAACTTGGTTTTCATCCTTACCTAGAAATAGTATTGATTCTTGGGATAAGTGTAAGGATGCTTTTATTACCAAGTATTTTCCTCCCGCTAAGATTATTTCTTTAAGAAATTAAATCATGAATTTTAAGCAACTTGAGCATGAACATGTTGCCCAATCTTGGGAGAGAATGAAATTAATGATAAGAAATTGCCCAACTCATGGTTTGAATTTATGGATGATCATACAAAATTTTTATGCGGGACTAAACTTTGTCTCTAGAAATTTGCTAGACTCTGCCGCATGTGGCACTTTCATGGAAATTACATTGGGAGAAGCTACAAAACTTCTTGATAATATTATGGCAAATTATTCTCAATGGCACACTGAACGAACTCCAACTGGTAAGAAGGTAAATTCTGTTGAAGAAATTAATACTTTGAGTGATAAGATGGATGCTTTATTGAAATTGGTTGCTAGTAAAAATGCTCATATTGATCCTAATGATGTGCCATTGTCCACTTTGATTGAGCAAAATAATGATGCTATTGATGTGAATTTTGTCTCTAGAAATAATTTCAACAACAATGCTTATAGGGGTAATTTCAATGCTAGACCGTTTCCTGGAAATTCCTCTAATAATTATGAAAATCCTTATGGTAATCTATTATATATAAAAAGTGCTTGACGGGTTAATAAAAAAAAGATAAATAAGCTAGAAATTACCACAATAATTAGAAACATCTGGTCGTTGATTTGGTGGACCCATAACTTAAAAGACTGATTTAACGGATTAGATCTAAAGAGCGCTCCATCTCAAAAAGAAAAAGAAAAACTGCAGCTTTCCTTAGCCTGTGCGTGCGGCGGCTCAATCATAAAATAAAGATAGATTACCTGCAGTTCATAAAAAATGTACACACCTTATATCTATCTACATGTCCCTTTAAATATAAATAAATAAATAAAAGAAAAACCTAGAAGCTCTCACATAACTACATGTAAAGCTGGTGAATCCGATTTATCCTATGTACACATCTTATATCTATTTACAAGCCCTTCTAAAAAAACTATAAGAAAAAACTACTAGATCTCACATCCTGTAAAAAAAACTACCACATCTCATATTCTACATCTCATGTCCTTCAAAACAAAAAACAAAAAACAAAAAAACTACTACACCTCACGTACAAAGAAGCTACTACTATATCTTTCCCCTAAAAAAAGCTACAACATCTCACATATCTTTTTCTAGCCGCATTTCATGTACAGAAAAAAAACTACTAATAGATCTAGGATAAGCTAGAAATTATCACAATAATTAGAAACATCTGGTCGTTGATTTTGTGGACTCATAATTTAAAAGACAGAATTAATGGACCAGATCTAAAGAGCGCTCCATCTCAAAAACCAAAAAAAAACTGCAGCTTTTCTTAGCCTGTGCGTGCGGCGGCTCAATCCTAAAATAAAGATAGATTACTTGCAGTTCAGAAAAAGAACGTACACACCTTATATCTATCTACTTGTCCCTTTAAATTTAAATAAATACAAGAAAAAACAAGAAGATCTCACGTAACTACATGTACAACTGGTGAAATCCGATTTATCCTATGTACACATCTCATATCTATTTACAAGTCCTTTAAAAAAAAATTATAAGAAAAAACTACTACATCACATGTCCTGCAAAAGAAAAAGAAAAACTACCACATCTCATATTCTAGATCTCACGTCTGAAAAAAAAACTACTACATCTCACATACAAAAATGCTACTACTATGTCTTTCCCCTAAAAAAGCTACTACATCTCACGTATCTTTTTTTAGCTGCATTTCATGTACAAAAAAAACTACTAACAGATCTCACCTTCCTTTAAGGAAAAAAATCTGCAGCTATACTAAACTATACTTGTGGCTCAATCCAATCCTAGAATGAAGATCGCAGCCCCCGCCCCTCAGAAAACAAAAGCACACGCAGCTGCCATCCCCTATGTCCTCGATCTCCTTCTCCAGGGTAAAAAAACTCTTCTCCCAGTCACTATTCTCACTCCATGTCCGAGCCTCCGATCCACTAGCTTCATCGATCCTGGCTGCAAGGTTGTTGCCTTTGATCCACCAACTTCCTCGATCTCGGCTGCAAGGTTGCTGTCGCCGGAGTAGGCACATCAGGAGGTTTTGGATCCTGCGGTAGTAGATGTATATGGCCGGCAGCAGCTGTTGTAATATTACCGTGATGGAGGTGCCACTGAGTACCCACCTTCTAGGCATGAGGCGGATGACATTTCATTAGGTTCCTTGCATGTCTTTAGAACAATATATATATATACCAACAACTCTCAGAGTAACAATTGGTGGAAATAGTTCATTGGTTTCAAACATTGACAAATCTATATTATGTGATATCTGTGTCCTCAAGCTTTTTATATAGTGCAACAAATAGTGAGAGCATCTGGACATTGTTGTATTTTATATGTAGAATGCAATCAAACATGTTTTCCTATTTTGTTATTAAATCTTAATATATGTTTGGGAGTTTGTTCAAAATTAATAGTTGTAAGGCGGCCTAATATTGCAAATGCCGCCCCCAAGACCAGAAAAAAGTGGAGGGAGCATAAACAAATTAACACTATGCCTTTGTAGTTGACCTTCATAGCTTACTATCATCATTTTGTAACTTGGCCATAAATCAATCGAGTGTAGATCAAGAGCAGCCATCATATAGGGTGGTACAAAAACATAAACTGGAAGGTTAGTCACTAACAAAAACTACCTCAATTAATTTATTAGTTCAATCATATGGTGACAAAAAATAAATAAGGGGAGGTGAGAGCTGCAGATCAAGAAATTAAACATATCTCTGGCTAAACAAGTGTTTGCCCATGGGGAACTATAGGTAGCACTCTCGAGAGTCGCCATAAAGGGATGGACTAAGGGTAATAGTATATAAATAAATATTCTAAAGGCATGGAAAAGGGGGGAAAAGTATAGTGCATATACATATTTTTAGCATAAATTATGTAATTTTTGGTGATGCAAACTTTTTAAAAATAAATCCATGCTAACATATACTTCATGGGAATATGAAAAAAATATAATCGTTACAAAATCACCCATATTGACTCAAATTTGATGCATATGATACTTCACGGGAAAACATTATATAATAAAAAATAAGAAACTCTAATACGCCTCAACGGGATTGCCAAGCCAGCCACACACCATGTACACATCACTGCAGCCGCATCCGTGGATTCGAGCACGTAGCACTAAAAGAGTTCAGCAACAGAATAGCCTCCATATATTTCCCTGAAATATTAAAGGGGTAACTCTTATATCCCAAAAAACACCACTTCATGACCAGCCCAGAGAACTGGTACATATGAACTTATTTCAACCAAACTATACTAAATACTAGCCCGCGCGAAGAGCGGGCCACTTTGCTAGTTCTTA
Source organism: Elymus sibiricus (assembly GCA_039707655.1). Lineage (NCBI taxonomy): Eukaryota > Viridiplantae > Streptophyta > Magnoliopsida > Poales > Poaceae > Elymus > Elymus sibiricus. The sequence continues at coordinate 338,608,631 of CM077666.1, forward strand.
TAATAATAATAATAATAATAGGATGCCCTCTGATCTTGAAAGTAATATTAAAGAATTTATTAGTTCTCAAAAGAATTTCAATGCTATGATAGAAGAAAAATTGAATAGAGTTGATGAATTGGCTAGGAACATGGATAGAATCTCTCATGATGTGGAAAATCTCAAAACTAAAATTTTGCCATCTAAGCATGATATAAATGATTCTATTAAATCTATCTATGTCTCCATTAATGAAAGTAAAGAAAGGACCGCTAGGTTGAGAGCTAAGCGTGAATTTCTAGAAAAAGCGATTCCACCCGGTTTCTATCGTAGTAATGATGAAGATATTAAAATGATTGATGTTACACCTATTGAATCTTTGTTTAATAATATAACACTTGATGAAAAAGGGACTGAAGAAGAGTCAATTTTATAAAGAAGGAGTCCCACTTGCTTGAAGGGTGATAATCTCGATCATAAAAATGAAAAAAGTGGGTTTGGAGAGGTTAAAACTTTAAGTAGTAATGCACCCACTACTTTGGATTACAAGGACTTTAATTATGATAGTTGTTCTTTAATTGAGTGCATTTCCTTGTTGCAATCCATGATTAATTCACCAAATGCATATGAACAAAATAAAGCTTTCACTAAACATATTGTAGAAGCCATGATGAAAGCGCATGAAGAAAAACTTGAGTTGGAAGTATCAATTCCTAGAAAATTACAAGATGAATGGGAACCCACTATGAAAGTAAAAATTAAAGATTATGAATGTAATGCTCTTTGTGATCTTGGTGCTAGCGTTTCCACTATACCAAAGTCTTTGTGTGATGTGCTAGGTCTCACCGACTTGGATCCTTGCTCCCTTAATTTGCATCTTGCGGATTCCACTATTAAAAAGCCATTGGGTAGGATAAATGATGTGCTTATTCTTGCAAATAGAAATTATGTGCCCGTGGACTTTATTGTTCTTGACATTGAATGCAATCCTTCTTGCCCCATAATACTTGGTATGCATTTTCTTTGAACTATTGGTGCTATTATTGATATGAAATAAGGCAATATAAGATTTCAATTTCCACTAAAGAAAGGGATGGAACACTTCCCTAGGAAGAGAATTAAAGAACCATATGAATCCATTATGAGGGCCACTTATGGAATTAATTTGAAGGATGACAAGACTTGAAACTATGCATTATGCCTAGCTAGGGGCATAAAACAATAGCGCTTGTTGGGAGGCAACCCAATGAATAAAATAAATTTTTGCTTTTACCTACTATTCTTGAGTGTTTGCATGATTATAGATTCTGTTATGATATTCTTTTTATGTTTTAATTAGTGTTTGTGCCAAGTACTGCCTTTGGGATGATTTGGAAGATAGTATGATTGATGCTGTTTGGAAAACAGAAAGTTTTGCGTCCAGTGCTGGAATTTTAATTCTGTACTGGAGCATCAGAAAAATCTGAAATTCTTACACAGTATTGGTATATGAATTGCCACGTTGTCCTAATTTTTCAGAATTTTTGGAGTTACAAAAGTATGGATTTTAAATAGATCTTTACAGATTGTTCTGTTTTAGACAGATTCTGTTTTATTGCATAGTTTGCTTATTTTGATGAATCTATGGATCGTATCGGGGGGTATGAGTCATGGAGAAGTTGGAGTACAGTAGCATTATTCCAATATTAAATATGAATCAATTTACAACAGTACCTAAAGTTAAAGATTTATTTGTTATACTAACGGATCTCACGAGGTTTCTGTTGAGTTTTGTGTGCTGAAGTTTTCAAGTTTTGGGTGAGACTACGATGGAAAAAGGAATAAGGAGCGGCAAGAGCCTAAGCTTGGGGATGCCCAAGGCACCCCAAGGTAATATTCAAGGAAGACTCAAGCGTCTAAGCTTGGGGATGCCCCGGAAGGCATACCCTCTTTCGTCTACAATCTATCGGTAACTCACTTGGAGCTATATTTTTATTCATCACATGATATGTGTTTTACTTGGAGCGTCTTGTGAAATAGTTTGTTTGCTTTTGTTTGCCTTTTAGTTTGTCACAATCATCTTTGCTGAACACACCTTTTTGAGAGGGACACACATTATTCGTGATTTGTTAGAATACTCTATGTGCTTCACTTATATCTTTTGAGCTAGGTAGTTGCTCTAGTGCTTCACTTATATCTTTTAGAGCACGGCTGTGATGATATTTTAAAGAAATAGTTGCACTCTCATGCTTCACTTATACCTTTTTGAGAGTCTCATGATAGCAATGGTAATATGCACGGGTTATGAATTTGGTCCTGATATGATAGGTATTCAAGAGGGATATAATAAAAACTTTCATGTAGATCACTGAATATGATAAATTTGATTCCTTGCAATAGTTTTGTGATATTAAGATGGTAATATGGGGGAAGTATTAGTAGATAATTATGGTTTAGTAAGAATAATTGTGTTAAGGTTTGTGATTCCCGAAGCATGCACGTATGATCTGTCGTTATGCTAAGAAGTTGGAGCATGATTTATTCTTGATTGTCTTCCTTTGTGTGGCGGTCGGGGGCGCGCGATGGTTAACTCCTACCAACCTCCCCCCTAGGTGCATGCGTAGTAGTACTTTGCTTCAAGGGCTAATAAAGTTTCGCAATAAGTATGTGAGTTCTTTATGACTAATGTGAGTCCATGGATTATACGCACTCTCACCCTTCCGCAATTGGCTAGCCTCTTCGGTACCGTGCATTGCCCTTTCTCACATCGAGAGTTGGTGCAAACTTCGCTGGTGCATCCAAACCCCGTGATATGATACGCTCTATCACACATAAGCCTCTTTATATCTTCCTCAAAACAGCCACCATACCTACCTATCATGGCATTTCCATAGCCATTCCGAGATATATTGCCATGCAACTTCCACCGTTCCGTTTTTTATGACATACATCATCATTGTCATATTGCTTTGCATGATCATATAGCTGACATAGTATTTGTGGCTCAGCCACCATTTCTCATTGTTATACATGTTATGCTAGCATCATTGCACATCCTGGTACACTGCCAGAGGCATTCATATAGAGTCATATTTTTGTTCTAGTATCGAGTTGTAATTTTGAGTTGTAAGTAAATAGAGGTGTGATGATCATCATTATTAGAGCATTGTCCCAGTGAGGAAAGGATGATGGTGGCAATGATTCCCCCACAAGTCGGGATGAGACTCCGGACGAAAAAAAGGAAAAAATATAGAAAAAAAGAGGCAAAAAAGAGCCATGAAAAAAAGGAGAAAAAAATATACAAGAAAAAAAGAAAGAAAAAAAAAGAAAAATATAAATGAGAGAAAAAGAGAGAAGGGGCAATGTTACTATCTTTTTCCACACTTGTGCTTCAGAGTAGCACCATGTTTTTCATATAGAGAGTCTCCTATTTTGTCACTTTCATATACTAGTGGGAATTTTTCATTATAGAACTTGGCTTGTATATTCCGATGACGGGCTTCCTCAAATGCCCGAGGTCTTTATGAGCAAGCAAGTTGGATGCACACCCACTTAGTTTTCATGTTGAGCTTTCATACACTTATAGCTCTTAGTGCATCCGTTGCATGGCAATCCCTACTCCTCGCATTGACATCAATTGATGGGCATCTCCATAGCCCGTTGATTAGCCTCGTTGATGTGAGACTTTCTTCATTTTTGACTTCTCCTATTTATTTCTATTACCATACTCTATTCCACCCATAGTGCTATATCCATGGCTTGCGCTCATGTACTGAGTGGGAGTTGAAAAAGCTGAAGCGCGTTAAAAAGTATGAACCAATTGCTTGGCTAAAACTGGGGTTGTTCATGATAAATACTTTATGTGAAGAAGATGGAGCATGACAGGATTATATGATTTTGTAGGGATAACGTTCTTTAGCATTTTTATTTTGAAAGACATGATTATTTGCTAGTATGCCTGAGTATTGATGTCTTTATATCAAATTATAGACTATTGCTTTGAATCATTTGGATCTTATTATTCATACCGTAAGAGAGAGATTACATGATGAAACATGATAGGTAGCATTCCACATCAAAAATTCTGTTTTTATCATTTACCTACTCGAGGAATTAAGCTTGGGGATGCTTGATACGTCTCCAACATATCTATAATTTTTTATTGTTTCATGCTATTATAGTATCAATCTTGGGTGTTTTTATATGCAATTATATGCAATTATATGCAATTATATATCATTTTTTGGGACTAACCTATTAACCCAGTGCCTAGTGCCAGTTGCTGTTTTCTACTTGTTTTTGGCTTTTCAGAGAAACAGTACGAAATGAAGTCCAAATGCCACGAAACTTTTTGGAGATTTTTTTCCTGTACAAAAGAAACCTGGGAAGCTTCGGGAGGAGGCCAGAAGCCTCACGGAGGCTTCACAAGGCACTAGGGCGCGCCCCAGGGGGCGCGCGCCGTGCTACCTTGTGGGGCCCACGTGACTCAGTTTGACCTAATTCCACTTCTATAATTCACAAATATTGGGAAACCCCCAGAGAGCCAGAAGAGAAAACCTTTTCGCCGCCGCAAGCCTCTGTTCTTCTGCGATCCCATCTGGAGGCCTTTTCCGGTACTCTGCCGGAGGGGGAATCGATCATGGAGGGCTTCTACATCAACCTTGCTGCCTTTCCGATGATCTGTGAGTAGTTTACCACAGACCTACGGGTCCATAGCTAGTAGCTAGATGGCTTCTTCTCTCTCTTTGATCTTCAATACAATGTTCTCCTCGAAGTTCTTGGAGTTCTATCCGATGTAATCTTCTTTTACGGTGTGTTTGTTGGGATCCGATGAATTGTGAGTTTATGATCAGATTATTCATGAGAAATATTTGAGTCTTCTTTGAACTCTTTTATACATGATTGTTATAGCTTTGTATTTCCCTCCGATCTATCGGTTTAGTTTGGCCTACTAGATTGATTTATCTTGCAATGGGAGAGGTGCTTTATGATGGGTTCAATCTTGCGATGCTCAATCCCAGTGACAGAAAGGGACCTGACACGTATTTGTATTGTTGTCATTAAGGATAAAAATATGGGGTTTATTCATATTGCTTGAATTTGTTTCTCTACATCATGTCATCTTGCTTAAGGCGTTACTCTGTTTCATACTTAATACCCTAGATGCAAGCTGGATAGCGGTCGATGGGTGAAGTAATAGTAGTAGATGCAGGCATGAGTCGGTCTACTTGTCTCGAATGTGATGCCTATATACATGATCATTGCCATGAATCCGTCATAATTATTTGCTTTTCTATCAATTGCCCAACAGTAATTTGTTTACCCACCGTATGTTTATGTGCTCAAGAGAGAAGCCTCTAGTGAAAACTATGGTCCCCGGGTCTATCTTTATTATATAAAAAACCTAAAAATACCTTGCCGCAATTTATTTACTTTTATTTTAATTAGTAGTTTAGTTTATCTATTTACCTAGATAAGATTTAATCCTTGCAAATAACCGCTAAGAGGATTGACAACCCTCTTATTTGCGTTGGGTGCAAGTGTTTGCTCTTGTGTGTGCAGGTGCGCTTAATGGAATTTTGCTTGGTTCTCCTACTGGATTGATAACCTTGGTTCTTAACCGAGGGAAATACTTATCTCTACTGTACTGCATCATCCTCTCCTCTTCGGGAAATATCAACGCAGACTACAAGTAACACATATTGAAATGTCAACAGAACGATCGAGGGGAGAGCGTCGACAGCAGCCAGAACATCTTCATTATCATCTTCTTCCAAAAATCCTAGCCACCGCCATTTCCATCTCCATAGCCACCATCATCACCATAGTGCTTCCTCATCTAGTTCATACTTGTAATCGTGCATCGCACAAGGCATCCATTGTAAGACATATTTGCAATCAATCAATCTTCAAGATGTGTTCTCCAATGTTTTCTTCGCGCGATCTGATCTTCATGTGTGAGTAGTTTGGTAAGGTAATGGTTGAGGCATGAGCCTTGCAACCCTCTGTATTTGTTATGGGAATCAATGGAAGGGCTTTGACTTAACATCACGTACGTGTGAAATAAAGTTGTTCCGTAGATGTCTCTTGTCTTGTCCGCGATCTTCATCCCTACAGGTACCCAGGATCATGGAGATCGAGCCACGGTGAGGCTAGGAGGAAGGAGACCGTGAAGTGTTATACAGAACACTGGTGACAGAAGGGTCAGTAGGGTAACACGGATCCTATCCTTGGGGATACATGAGGTGTAGTCATTAAACGCCCAAAGCTCTTGTCAGATTTCATTATCTTAATTATCGAGGCAACCCCGCGCGACGGATAGGGCCTACGGTAGGACAACTGATTCTTGATGTAGGACTCATGCTGGTCAATATGTTATTTGGACACATCCCCCAGTTCGGTTCGTAACAAGCACATCTCGATGGGTGACTTCCAGCGCACAAATTAAGAACATATCTGGTCCCAACACAAATACATGGTTGTAAGCATTAAGACCTCATACCCGTACCTCCTTTTTATTATAAGTGTTTGAATCGTTGTTTGCTCAATTGATCTGGTCAAAAGCTGGAATTGATCCTTTAACAAAAGCTTGCTAGAGACCATCGCTTCAAGGGAATCTTCCTCTCGTGGGTTCGATAACCCAGGGTCACCTAAGGGGAAATAGGTGCGGGATACACTTTTCTGTTCCATTACCGGATCACTAAAAGGAGGTATCAAGCCCTTTTTCTGGCGTCGTTGCCGGGGAGGATTTTAGTATTCCTAGTCTTTGTGTTTAGAGTTTTTGTTAAAGTTAAGTTTCAGTTTTTGTTTTTACTTTTCTGTTCTTAGTTTAAGTTTTATTCTTGTTGCAATTCTTGTTAGTTGAAAAACCAAAAGATTACTATGGCTCGTAATCTTGGAAGTTTTGCTACTCCCAGCAACAACTTCATGCGTGAACCTATAGCACAACCTGAGGTTGCAGCCGCTGAGTATGAGATCAAACCGAACGTAGTCTCCATGGTTCAACATGACCAGTTTGGAGGCTCTGCTTCTGAAGATGCCGGTATGCACTTGCATAATTTTTCTGAATTGTGCAACATGACACACATTAAGGATTATGACCCTGATGCTCTGAAGTTGCGTTTATTTCCTTTCTCTTTGAAAGGAAAAGCAAAAGAATGGCTTCTAGCTCTACCTAAAGGCAGTATTACTTCTTGGGCTGATTGTTGCAGCAAATTTTTATCTAAGTTTTTTCCACCTGCAAAAATTATGCAATTACGTTCTCAGATTACAGGTTTGAAGCAGGAAGAACGTGAGCCACTAGCGCTTGCGTGGGATAGGATAAAAGAAGCTATGAGGAACTGTCCCAATCATGGAATGGAGGAATGGTTAATCCTTCATATGTTTTATAATGGCTTGAATCATATGTCAAAAACTATGCTTGATACAGTTGCAGGAGGAACAATCATGGGAAATCCCATAGATGATGTCAAGAAACTACTTGATGATATGCAGGAAAACCATGCCCAATGGCATGTTGAAAGATCCACCGCCAGGAGGGTGAATGCCATTGAAGAAAGTAGCACGGAGTTGACAACCAAGCTTGATGAACTTATCTCCGTAATGAAAGGTAAAGAAGAGGTAAATGTGAATGCCATCACTAATGAAGAAACTAGTGATGTGAATTTTATTGCTCGTAATAGCTATAATCCTAACTGGAAAATAATGGTTATGCTCCCAGACTTCCTTATCCTAGTAATGGAGGGGCAACAAATAATTTTAATGGAGCTAGTAGTAGCAATAGAAATACTCTTGAAGAAACTCTTAAAAGTTTTATTGCTAGTCAAACTGAGCAGAATGAAAACTTCAAGAATATCTTGAAGAATCATGATAACTTACTTGGTCAATTGACCAGTAAGGTTGTTGGACTGACAAATGATGTGCAGATACTTGAAGGAAGATCCAAGAATATGAAAGCACAAGTTGCTAAAATTGCAGAGAGCAAAACATTAATTTTGGTCAAGTTTGCAGGTAAACCGGAGACTAACCCGGTTGAAGAAGTTAAAATGGTGAGAAGCAACGAAGAGAAGACCGAAGTGCTGGACACAAGCCATGTGCCAGAGTATAATTATATCGTTGCTGATTTTGTGAAGATGATATCAATGAAGTACCCACTACCTGAGGTAACTAATAACAAAGCAAATAATTTCTTTGTTGAACAAGTTGCAGCCAAGGTACGTGAACTTGATGATGAAAGAAAGAAGCTTTACAGTAAGTTACTCGCTAAGCAAGAAGATGCTTTTGAACCTACTATAGAGATTGAGATTGGATTGAATAAATTCAGTGACTTATGTGATCTAGGGGCTAGTGTTTCCACTATCCCCAAGTCTGTTTATGATAGTCTCAATCTAGGTCCTTATGCTAGTACTGAGATTATTTTGAATATGGCTAATTCTACTTTTACTCAGGTGCTACTTGTGAACTGCGTTGGGATTTCCCCGAAGAGGAGAGGATGATGCAGTACAATAGAGATAAGTATTTCCCTCAGTTAAGAACCAATGTTATCAATCCAGTAGAAGAACCACACAGAACCTCGTTAGCAGCACCTACACACACAAAAGCAAACACTTGCACCCAACGCAAATAAGAGGGTTGTCAATCCCCTTAGCGGTCACTTGCAAGGATTAATTCTGATAGTGATAGATAGAAAAGTAAATTGCAAAAGAAAATAAAAGTAAATAAATTGCAGCAAGTATTTTTGGATTTTAATATATGATAAAAGTAGACCCCGGGGCCATAGTTTTCACTGGAGGCTTCTCTCTCGAACACAAAGCATACGGTGGGTAAACAAATTACTGTTGGGCAATTGATAGAAAAGTGCATAGTTATGACGATATTCAAGGCAATGATCATGTATATAGGCATCACGTCCGAGACAAGTAGACCAACTCCTGCCTGCATCTACTACTATTACTCCACCCATCGACCGCTATCCCGCATGCATCTAGGTTATTAAGTATAAAACAGAGTAACGCCTTAAGCAAGATGACATGATGTAGACAAAGTAAACTCAAGCAATATGATTAAACCCCATCTTTTTATCCTTAATGGCAACAATACAAATACGTGTCTTGTCCCATTCTGTCACTGGTATATAGAACACCTCAAGATTGAACCCATGACAAAGCACCTCTCCCATTGCAAGATAAATCAATCTAGTTGGCCAAACCAAACGGATAGATCGGAGAGAAATACAAAGCTATAACAATCATGCATAAAAGAGTTCAGAGAAGACTCAAATATTTCTCATGAATAATCTGATCATAAACCCACAATTCATTGGATCCCAACAAACACACCGCAAAAGAAGATTACATCGGATAGAACTCCAAGAACATCGAGGAGAACATGGTATTGAAGATCAAAGAGAGAGAAGAAGCCATCTAGCTACTAGCTATGGACCCGTAGGTCTGTGGTAAACTACTCACACATCATCGGAAGGGCATCAAGGTTGATGTAGAAGCCCTCCGTGATCGATTCCCCCTCCGGCAGAGTACCGAAAAAGGCCTCCAGATGGGATCGCGGAAGAACAGAGGCTTGCGGTGGCAGAAAGGTTTTCTCGTCTGGCTCTCTGTTGGTTTCCCAATATTTGAGAATTTATAGAAGTGGAATTAGGTCAAAAGGAGCCACGAGGGGCCCACAAGATATCAGGGCGCGCCCCCTGGGACAGCGCCCTGTTGCCTTGTGGCCTCCTCGTGAGGATTCTGGCTTCCTCCCGAAGCTTCCAGGGTCTCTTTTGTCCAGAAAAAAATCTTCAAAAAGTTTCGTGGCATTTGGACTTCGTTTGGTACTGATTTCCTGAAAAACCAAAAACAAGCAGAAAATAGCAACTGACACTGGGCACTAGGTTAATAGGTTAGTCCCAAAAAATAATATATAATTGCATATAAAACATCCAAGATTGATACTATAATAGCATGTAACAACCAAAAATTATAGATACGTTGGAGGCGTATCATCAGGCAGTAGGCATTAAGCATGGAGTTATAGTTCAAATTAATGATTGCCCTGTCATGATTGATCTTGTGATAGTAGATATGCCTGAGGATCCTATTGCTCCTATAATTCTCGGTAGACCTTTTCTAAGGACTATTAAAGTGGTGATAAATGTGTTTGAGGGGAATGTGAGATTTGATTTACCCGCTAAAGATCCTTTCGTGATGCACTTCCCCAGGAAAAAGAAAATGAAGACCTATACAGGAGAAAGCATCATCGTGAATGCCAGAAGCTATGGTCTCGGTGTGTTTGCACCACCTTGATCAACATTACGGTCGAGCTAATTGGCCGAAAACAAGCGCTTTGTGGGAGGCAACCCATGCAAATAAAGTAGACAAGTAAGTTTTTATTTTTGTTTTAATAAAAGAGTGATTGAAGTTCTATATGAAGAAGTAAGTTTGGAAGAGTTGTTCTAATTAAGGCTTCGCTATGTGCAAGATGAATTTTATGTTGTATTGACGTTTGAATGCATGGAAATATGTCTATGTATTGTTTTGGACCTAACCCCGCAGGAGAACAAAGGAAAAGAAAAGTTTCGGAGGAAATAGATCAAAAGACGGCCTTTAAAATGCTTGTTGCGGTCGTTTGGGCAGTCGTATAGACTGCTGGAGGTTCCAACGCAAAACAATGAGAGAAAACAGGGTGAAAGACGGCGTTTCAAAGGAGCGCTTGCGCTCGTTTGAGCGGTCATATGACATCTCTGAAGACCAGAGCATTTGACGGCGTTCCAAACGGGTGCTTACACCCGTTCGAGAGGTCGTATGACTTCCATGACCAGAAGAAGAAAATAATCAGGGTGAACGACGACGTTTCATACGGGCGCCGCCACCCATTCCAGCGGTCATATGAGGTATGCACAGGCGAAGGTAAGCTATCAGGAAAACGATAGCGTTTCATACGAGCGCTTGCGCTCGTATGGGTGGTCATTTTGACCCCTCGCGGCCCCAATAAGCCCGAGGAAGAAGGTAAATTGTAACACCCCTATGTAATGAGCTACAGTGATCCTCATGATTATGCTAAGTCACTTTGGTTTGCAATGCTTGATCACTATGGGTTCATATCTCATTTCAAATTCCACCATTGAATTTAAATTCAAATTGCAAGTGAAATTTAAAGTTTCACAAACATGTCTAAAAAATAGTTCATGTTTTAGCAAATATTCCATAACAAATATTTGTTAAGAAAAACAACATCACTTCCTTGCTTAATTGGGCTCTAGCCATTAAAACAGTGCCAAATGAGTATATTTAAATGCTTTTCCAATTATGAAAAATTCAAATAAATTCAATCAAGTCCCAAACTTTTTGTGGCAGTGCTCAATATCTCCTAGTATTTGTTTTGACCAACTCCACATTTTTGCAAAGTCATTTGATGGCTAAAATTAAATACAAAATAGAAAGAATAAAAGAAACAGAAAGAATTAAAAGAGAAGGGCCTCTGTGCACTCGGCCGAGGTGCACAGTGCACTGGTCCAGCCCACCTCTCTCTCTCTCCCTCCTCCCACTTCTCTCTCCGCGCGTGTCACCGCGCCCGTGGCCGCGCACGCGCGCGCCGGCGAAACGGCGACACAGCGCTGCTACAGGTGCCGCCGAGGGGATAAGGACGCGCCCCTCGGCCTCGTCATCGTCCCCAGCCACTCCTTCCCCTCTCTCCCTCGCTCGCTCGCTCTCTCTCACCCGCAACCGAGCGCCGCCGTCACCATGGCCGCCCCGTAACCGTGGCCACCGAGCTCCCCTCGTCGCCTCACTGTGTCTGGCAGATGCGCCGCCGTCCGCTTCTTCCTCTCCGGCCACGCACGCGAGCTGGGGAGCACCCCAGTGCTGGATCAGCGTTGTCTTCCTCCTCGGGATGCCGAAGCTCGCCGCCGTCGATTCGCCACCGCCTGCTGCTCCTAAGCCCCGTAGGGCCTCCGTGTGACCCACGGTGAGCCTCCGTTCCCCTCCCCTCTCCTTTCTTCGCCTTTCCGTGCCCGTGGCCCGCTCACCGTAGTAGCCCGAGCTCGTCGCCGTTGCCCTGCTTCGCCACTGCGGCCACGGCCATCGCAGCCCTCATCCGAGCTCGTAGTCGAGCTCCTGGAGCTTCCAGGAGCCCAACGCACGCACGCGCGCGCCTCCCCGTGCTCCCTAGCGTCGAGCTCGAGTTCGCCCGAACGCCACCGCCGCCTGCCGTCGATGCTCCGGCCAACTCCGGCCACTCCAGCCTCTACCACCGCCACCATTCGACGCGCCGTCGTGCGCACGTTCGAATGCGCCCAACCCCGGGCGAAATGGACGCCCGTAGACAAAATCCGACGAGGTCCCGAGCCGCGCCGCCATGTTTTTGGTCGCCGGCGGCGAAACGCCGGCCGCCACCGACGTGCTGGCCTGGGGCCCACCCACTGACATGCGGGCCCTACTCACTTAATCACTGTTAAAACATATTTAAGTTAATCTGTTAGTTAGTTAGTTAGTCACTGACAGTGGGGCCCCACCCTCTAATTAACCCAGTTAGTTAATCTAATTTACTTTTTAGTCTACTGTGTATGACATGTGGGACCCTGCCACAGTTTAAACGGATAGGGCCGGCCCAGTCAGCTGCTGAGTCAACAGCTGGGCCCACCAGTCAGCCTCTGTTGACTGGGCAGTTGACTCAGTCAACTGGGCCCACTGTCAGCCACACATGCACATCTCTGGGTACACTCTCTGTGTACCCCTAACATTTTCCTATTTTATTTTCGAAATTAAATTAAATTCCAGAAAATGTTTAAAACTTTGAAAAATCATATAAAATAATCCGTAACTCGGATGAAAATAATTTATATATGAAAAATGGAAAAATAAGATGAATCTGAATATGTGATCAAAATGCTTGACCATCACTCCTAACTAAATGAACATGGAACCTTCCCCTCCGGATCCATATACTGATAATCACCTAAAGCCAGGAAAATATTCCCAGATATTTTCCCGCTCCGTCTGTAACCCTTAGCACTGGGTTAGGTCACCCCTAGCTCAGCATATTGCCATGCCATGCTTTGTGTTGCTTCTGTTTGCTGTGTATTTATCTGTTTCTTCCCCCTCTTCTCTCCGGTAGCCCGCGAGCCTGACGAGACCTCTGAGGACTGCTACACCATTGACGACCCCTCTTTCATCGCAGAGCTTCCAGGCAAGCAAAACCCCCTTGATCATTCCTATATCGCCCATTCTTTCTCTCCCCTGCTTGCATTAGATTTGCTACTCTATTTGATTGCTCCTATTCCGATGCATAGCCTGATTTTGTAACCTGCTGTTGATACTTTACCTGTTATCCTAAATGCTTAGTATAGGTTGGTTAGTGATCCATCAGTGGCCCCGCACCCTTGTCCGTGTTGCCATGCTTTGCTTCCGGATGTTTCAATCAACGCGATCGATGTGCAGAGACCAACACAGCACCGCACACCCCCTTAATTGTATGACTCTGCAGAGCTACTATCGAGTGCCGAGGGTGATACCTCCTACCTCACTCCTGATGATATCTCTGTAGCGAAGCTAGTCGGTTGTGGCTTACCGAGGGTGAATCCTCTTTCACCACCTCCGATGATGCCTATGTCGTGCAACCCCTCAAGTGTGAACCCATCGAGGGTGATTCCTCCATGTTCACCTTGACGGATACATAGAGTGGGAATCCATTGAGGGTAATCCCTCGGATTTCCCCCTTGATTTTATGGCCACACGGTTACCATGTTTATACCTCAGTCCCTTGTTGAAGGCGGGTCGACCCCGAGGGGTACCCGTGAGAGATGTGGAGTCGGGTTGACCGTGAGGGTACCCGCGAGATAATTACGTGGCATGGCCGGGCAGGCAGACCACCCCAGGAGAGGGATGGGCCTGGCCCTTGCCGTAAGTCCATGAGACGGGGCGACGGGACCATAGATCGTGGAGCACTGATCGTCACCGCGAGCTCCCAACACACTAATGGGTTAGGATATGTCATCTGAGTAGGCCTCTGGCCTTTTCGCACTAACCACCACGTGGGAATAAGTATGGGCACTCGGCGTCGTATGATTCTCCCGAAAGCTCTCCAGATGTCACAGTTCAGAGATGCGGGCTGATTGTTGGGGTTGGATGGTAACCACCTGCGCTTGTATTAAGGGGGTGGGTCTGCTCCCCGACCAGTCACGCAACGCGCAGGAGTGCAAAGGGCAATGGGCCCAAGACCCCTGAGCGCTTAGGATGTAGACCGGTGTGCTGACCTCTCCGTTGAGCCTAGGTAGGACTACAGCGTGTCGATCAGCCGAGGCCGGGCATGAACCGATAAAAGTGTGTCCGGCCGGAGTTAATCGAGCATGTTGGGTAAGTTGGTGCACCCCTGCAGGGAAGTATATCTATTCGAATAGCCGTGTCCACGGTAACAAGGCGCTCGGAGAGTATCCCGATCTACTACAACTAGAATTGGATACCTATGTTAATTAAATAATATGTTTGCTCCGGGATCGCTTTCTCGCAGGGAGTTGAGGAAGGATCTCTGAGCATTGCTACTATTACTTATTACTTCATATTATATGCTAATCTACACTCTTCTAATGCTGCAAGACGCTGCAAGATGCTAGTCTTCGATAGGCTAGGCTTTCCCCTCTGTTCTGGCATTTCTGCAGTATAGTCCACAGATATAGCCCCTTCCCTTTGTTACCGATGCATACTTAGCATAGTTCTGATGTAAGTCTTGCGAGTACTTTGGATGAGTACTCACGGTTGCCTTGCTACCTTTTTCTCCCCATACCCGATTGCTGCGATCAGATGACGGAGCCCCGAAGCCAGTTGATCCCGTCGACGACTACTACTACCCCGACGGAGCATACTACTACGTGGAGACCGACGACCAGGAGTAGTTCGGAGGCTCCCAGGCAGGAGGTCTGCGCCTTTTCGATCTAGTTGTCATTGTTTTGCTCAGCCTTCTTCAGGCAAACTTGTCTAATTATGTCCGTGCTCAGATACTAATGCTTCCGCTGACTCTTGTGTAACTCGAGCTTATGTATTCGAGCCCTCGAGGCCCCTGGCTTGTAATATGAAGCTTGTATTATTTTATTTTGTGTCTAGAGTTGTGTTGTGATATCTTCCCGTGAGTCCCTGGGCTTGATCGTGCACATTTGCGTGTATGGTTAGTGCACGATTGAGTCGGGGGCGTCACAAGTTGGTATCATAGCCGACTGCCTGTAGGAAGCCCCTTTCCAATTCCTTGGCCGAAGTTGAGTCTAGTCTTTGCAAAACTGTTTTACTAACATGGCTGTGTGGCTTACGGGCCCACGTCGCCAATGGATGGGATTAGGATCTTTTATTCCTCTTCTTTACTCTGGGACTCTGATCTCTCTTCTATTCGGGTTAAAGATTTTACTAACTCTAACATTAGGTTCTCGTGATCACACCAACCCGGAGAGCTGGATTATCTGCAACATTCCTTCCAATGTTATCATATGCTTCTCACATTGTCATTTGACATCTTGCACTCCCTTATTTCAGATGCGTCTCGCAAGACAGCTCGTACGCCAGACTATGGCTGTTGATGCGACTGGATTCCCTGCTATCCTGGTCGACCTCTTGACCAGGCTGGGATATCGCTGGTACCCCGAGTACACTGTTTACGAGGATTACCGCGAGTTCAACCAAGAGCAGTACCACGCTGTGGTTCATATCTTTGATCGGCAGGATAACTCCATCACTGAGTTGCACACCTTTCATGGTGTTGGAGTGACTGTTGACATGGCAGTCCATGATGCTGCCTATACTGCTATTGCCCGTCTCCGTGGAGAGCACAGCCGCTTGGAGGAGACTGGTTTCAGATATATCCCGTATGCCCCCGCTGGGGACGAGAGTGGATACTACACTGCTGTCTGTACCCCTTACGTGCGACGTCGTTATGACCCGCATGTTTTGGTTCAGTACACAAAGGCTTTGGATCGCACTGCCCGAGCGCTTGCTGTCGAGTTGTACGCCACTCGTGTTCGTCTTTACGACGCTCTGACACAGTTGCTGCCAGCAGTCAGTGCAGGGATGCATCCTGAGTACATCCTTTACTCGCGCAGGCAGAGATGCCACCAGGTCTTGAGTGGCCTGCCGTTGGAGGTCATACTCCTCCACGTGGTTCTCTTCTTCCAATTCAGGACCAGGTTCTGCACCAGAGTGTTCACGGAGCGCAGGATCCTCGTGTCGAGGGCACCCTGCGTCGTCACTTGCAGTTGCCTGGCTTCAGTGGTTTTCTCCGACGTTGATGTAGCTATCGCTATGTCCCGTTGTTCTATCCCTCCACCATGTGCCGCCTAGTGTGTCTAGCCTTTCCTTTCCGAACTTGTACTGCTGGTTTGTAACCGACTCTATGTATGGATCTGTATGTCATGTTTGACTATTGTGTTGTATCTATTGCACTTCCTTTGTTGTGCGTGTTACTTCATGAATGATTCCATACACCTGCAATACTCGTTGCTAAACTACCCCCTGTTGCTTTTAGCAGGATGGTTAGACTCGCAGGTCGTGGCCGTGGTGCCAACAATCCACCACCGCCCGACTATATGGCTGCAATGATGCAACAATTTGAAATGAATTGTCAATTCATGCAAGGGATAATGGACCAGTTTCCACGTCCGAACATGAACCAGCAGCCAGCCCCAATAACCTTGCAAGACTTCGTGCGCCTCAACCCAACTGTTTTCCGCAATTTAGTTCAGCCGCTTGACGCTGATGACTGGCTCCGTGACATCACTTATGAGATGGAGTCTGCTAATGTTGCCCCTGCCAGCTATTTCACTTTTGCGTCCTACTTTCTGAAGGGTCCCGCAGCTCAATGGTGGGACAATCACAGGCGTACCCTAGCTGTTGGAACCATCATCACTTGGGTGGAGTTCCAAGCTGCTTTCCGTGCCTGTTACATTTCGCAAGGAGTCATGAACCGGAAGAAACGTGAGTTCCGCAACCTCACTCAGGGCAGCAAGACTGTGGAAGTCTACCAGCGGGAGTTTCTTGAATTATCCCACTATGCTGAAGAAGATATCGCTATTGATGCTCGCAGGCAGGAGAAGTTTCGTGAAGGGCTCAACCCTGATATAAAGCTCGCGCTCCTTGTTCAAGACTTCGCTGACTTCGCCACCCTGGTGAACAAGGCCATTCAAGTTGAGACTGGTCTGAAGGATCACAAGGACGCTCTCAAGCGCACCCATGACGCGGGCTCATCTTCGGGCTCGTCCTCGCAGAAGCGCCGTATATGGATTCCTCACAGCATGTACCGCCCAACTGCACCTGCTCCAAGGCCATCGTATGCTGCACCTCGTCTGCCTCCTCCACCTTCGAGGCAGCCAAGACCTCAAGCTCCACTACCCCGAGCTCCTGCTCGTCGTCCCAATGACGGGCTCTGCTTCAAGTGTGGCCGTCCAGGTCACCGTGCCAGAGACTGCTCTCAGGATCAGAATCAGCTTGTGCTTCCGTCAGTTGGCCGTGGAAATGGCCGTGGTAACAATCAGCCCCGCAACAACAATGCCAGGCCTTTTTATGGTCGTGGTCAAGCTTACCATGTTGATCTGAATGAAGCTCAAGACCAGCCTGCTACTGTGATGGGTACTCTTCTAGTTAATTCAGTACCAGCTTCTGTTTTATTTGATTTAGGAGCATCACATTCATTCATTTCTAAAGAGTTTGCATTCATGCATGGTATATCACGTGAAGAAATGCACTCCCCATTAGTTGTTAGTACCCCGGGATCCCATTGCCATGTCTCCATGATAAGCCATAACGTTCCCATTGAGATCGGAGGTCTAGAATTTCTTGCCTCACTCGTCACCCTCAAGCCTTCCAACATCAATGTCATACTCGGAATGGACTGGTTGAAAGCTCATATTGCTTCAATCGATTGCGCCACTAAAACCGTCCAACTCCTACATCCTTCGGGCGAGATAGTGAACTACTCTGCTCAAATTATTCGAGATGCCGAATCTCAGATTTACGCCCTGAATGCGTTGAACACTTCACCTCTTGAGGGAATCGAAAACATTCCAGTCGTTCGCGAATTCCAAGATGTTTTCCCAGAAGAACTTCCAGGAGTACCCCCTGTTAGAGCTGTCGAGTTTGTTATCGACTTGAAACCAGGCACTACTCCTATTGCAAAACGTCCTTATAAGATGCCACCGCATGAACTCCTTGAGCTTAAGGAGAAAATCGACAAGTCACTTCATAAAGATTTCATTCGTCCAAGTTCCTCTGCTTGGGGAGCACCTTCTCTCTTTGTTAAGAAGAAGGATGGAACGAATCAGTTGGTTCAAGATTATCGACCTATCAACCAAGCAACAATTCAGAACAAGTATCCACTTCCCAGAATCAATGATCTGTACGATCAACTTACTGGTTCCTCTGTATTCTCTAAACTCGATCTGCGGTTGGGTTACCACCAGATCCGAGTTCGTGAAGAGGATATTCCCAAGACTGCCTTCGTTACTCGCTATGGTTCATACGACTACACCGTCATGTCTTTCGGCTTAACCAATGCTCCAGCAACGTTCTCCCGCCTGATGAATTATATCTTCATGGATTACCTCGACAAATTTGTCGTGGTTTATTTGGATGATATCTTGGTATATTCCAAGAATAAGGAAGAACACGCTGAACATCTTCGTCTTGTGCTGGAAAAGCTTCGTGAGCGTCAGCTATATGCCAAATATTCCAAGTGTAAATTCTGGTTGTCCGAAGTGACCTATCTTGGTCATGTGATTTCCAAGGATGGTATTGCTGTCAACCCAGAGCGAGTTCAGGCTATTCTTGATTGGACTCCTCCGAAGAATGTCAAGCAAGTGAGAAGTTTTCTCGGACTCGCAAGCTATTGCCGCCGTTTTGTCGAGAACTTTTCCAAGATTGTCAAGCCTCTGACTAATCTGCTTCACAAAGGCGTTAAGTTTGAGTGGAGAGACAAATGTCAAGAAAGTTTCCAGACTCTTAAGGACAAGCTGACTTCTGCACCAGTGCTTGCCCCTCCGGATTCTCGCAAGGACTTCGTCATTTATTGCGACGCCTCTCGTCAAGGATTAGGCTGTGTCCTAATGCAAGAGCGCAGAGTGATTGCTTGTGCCTCACGACAGTTGCGTCCTCATGAAGAGAACTACCCAGTTTATGATCTCGAACTTGCTATAGTTATTTTTGCATTGAAGTTATGGCGACATTACCTTCTCGGTAATCGTTGCGAGATCTACACTGATCATCAAAGTCTGAACTATTTGTTTACTCAGCCGGATCTGAATCTCCGCCAACAAAGATGGATGGAAGCAATCACGGACTATGACTGCGGTATTTCATATACCCCTGGCAAGGCTAATGTAATGGCCGATGCTTTGAGTCGCAAGTCTTATTGCAAAAACCTCATGGTTCAGCGAGCTCAACCCCTTCTTCATGAAGAACTTTGCAAGTTGAACCTCCATATTGTTCCGCAGGGTTCTCTTAATAACCTTGTTTTGGAACCAACTCTCGAGAAAGCTATTAAGTCTGCGCAAGCAAAGGATACTGAAGTTGATCAGATGAAAAGGGATCTTGCCTTTGAAAAGGCCAGAGATTTCTCGCTTGCTGAAGATGGAACCTTGTACTTCAGAGATCGCCTTGTGGTACCTCGGTTCGAGCTTATGACAGACAAAGTTATGAAGGAGGCACATGATACACCATTGTCTATTCATCCGAGTAGCACCAAGATGTATCAAGACCATCGACAGAGGTACTGGTGGTCTAATATGAAGCAAGATATCGCTCGCTATGTTGCTGAATGTGACATTTGCCGTCGCGTCAAAGCAGAACATCAAAAACCTACTGGACTTCTGCAACCGCTTCCTATCCTTGTGTGGAAATGGGATAAGGTTCAGATGGACCTCATTACTGGCCTTCCGAAGTCGTAAAAGGGTCACGATGTTATTCTTGTCGTCGTTGATCAATTCTCCAAAGTTGCACACTTTCTGCCAGTCAAGAAGATGATCACTGCTAGTCAGTTAGCAGATTTGTATATCTCCAGAATTGTGACACTCCACGGTATTCCAAAGGAGATCAGTTCAGACCATGGCAGTCTCTTCACCTCAAAGTTCTGGGCAAGTTTCCAAGAAGCTATGGGAACTCATATAACCTGGAGCTCAGCTTATCACCCCCAGTCCCAAGGCCAAGTTGAACGAGTTAATCAAGTGCTTGAAGATATGCTGCATGCTTGTGTCATTTCATTTGGCCAGAAGTGGGAGGAATCTCTCCTGTATGCTGAATTTTCATACAACAACAGCTATCAAGCCAGCTTGAAGATGCCCCCCCTTCGAGGTATTATATGGACGTAAGTGCCGAACCCCTTTGAATTGGTCAGAAACTGGGGAACGGCCACTCATTGGTCCGGATATTATCCAACAAGTTGAAGAGCAAGTCCGTATTGTCCGGGAAAATCTCAAGGCAGCCCAGTCCCGCCAGAAGAGCAACTATGATCGAAAACATTGGGGATCGATCTATCAACCTGGTGAACAAGCTCATCTGCGTGTCACTCCTATGAAGGGCACTCATCGCTTTGGAATCAAGGGCAAGTTAGCTCCTCGCTACATTGGTCCCTTCCGCGTTCTCGCCAGACGTGGATATGTGGCTTATAAATTGGAGTTGCCACCGCAGTTCTCTCACATCCACGATGTCTTCCATGTGTCGCAACTTCGTCGTTGCTTCAAGGATCCGCACCGTGCAGTGGATCATGAGATGCTCGAATTGCAAGATGATCTTTATTATAAAGAGCATCCGATCCGCATTCTTGATCAAGCTGAACGTCGGACCCGTCAGAAGACAACCAAGTTCCTTAAAGTGCGGTGGTTGAATCATACTGAAGATGAAGCCACTTGGGAACGTGAGGATCGCCTTCATGAAGAATATCCCGATCTCTTTCCTTCTACCTCCTGAATTCTCGGGACGAGAATTTCTTTTAGAGGAGGAGAATTGTAACACCCCTATATAATGAGCTACAGTGATCCTCATGATTATGCTAAGTCACTTTGGTTTGCAATGCTTGATCACTATGGGTTCATATCTCATTTCAAATTCCACCACTAAATTTAAATTCAAATTGCAAGTGAAATTTAAAGTTTCACAAACATGTCCGAAATATAGTTCATGTTTTAGCAAATATTCCATAACAAATATTTGTTAAGAAAAACAACATCACTTCCTTGCTTAATTGGGCTCTAGCCATTAAAACAATACCAAATCAGCATATTTAAATGCTTTAACAATTATGAAAAATTCAAATAAATTCAATCAAGTCCCAAAATTTTTGTGGCAGTGCTCAATATCTCCTAGTATTTGTTTTGACCAACTCCACATTTTTGCAAAGTCATTTGATGGCTAAAATTAAATACAAAATAGAAAGAATAAAAGAAACAGAAAGAATTAAAAGAAAAGGGCATCTGTGAACTGGGCCTAAGTGCACAGTGCACTGGCCCAGCCCACCTCTCTCTCTCCCTCCTCTCGCTTCTCTCTCCGCGCGTGTCGCCGCGCCCGTGGCCGCGCGCGCGCGTCGGCGAAACGGCGACACGGCGCTGCTACAGGCGCCACCGAGGGGATAAGGACGCGCCCCTCGGCCTCGTCATCGCCCCCAGCCACTCCTCCCCCTCTTTCCCTCGTTCGCTCGCTCTCTCTCACCCGCAACCGAGCGCCGCCGTCGCCATGGCCGCCCCGTAACCGCGACCACCGACCTCCCCTCGTCGCCTCACTGTGTCTGGGAGACGCGCCGCCGTCCACTTCTTCCTCTCCGGCCACGCACGCGAGCTGGGGAGCACCCCAGTGCTGGATCGGCGTCGTCTTCCTCCTCGGGACACCGAAGCTCGCCGCCGTCGATTCGCCACCGCCTGCTGCTCCTAAGCCACCACAGGGCCTCCGTGTGCCCCACGGTGAGCCTTCGTTCCCCTCCCCTCTCCTTTCTTCGCCTTTCCGTGCCCGTGGCCCGCTCGCCGTAGTAGCCCGAGCTCGTCGCCGTTGCCCTGCTTCGCCACCGCGGCCACGGCCATCGCAGCCCTCATCCGAGCTCGTAGTCGAGCTCCTGGAGCTCCCAGGAGCCCAACGCACGCACGCGCGCGCCTCCCCGTGCTCCCTAGCGTCGAGCTCGAGCTCGCCCAAACGCCACCGCCACCTGCCGTCGATGCTTCGGCCAACTCCGGCCACTCCAGCCTCTGCCACCGCCACCATTCGAGACGCCGTCGTGCGCACGTTCGAACACGCCCAACCCCGCGCGAAATGGACGCCCGTAGACGAAATCCGACGAGGTCCCGAGCCGCGCCGCCGGGTTTTTGGTCATCGGCGGCGAAACGCCGCCCGCCGCCGACGTGGCTGACCTGGGGCCCACCCCTGGGTCACTGCCAGTGGGTCCCAGGGGCCCAGTTGACTGCGTTGACTGTTCAACTGTGCTGACTGGGCTAGGCCCAGCCACTGACATGCGGGCCCCACTCGCTTAATCACTGTTAAAACATATTTAAGTTAATCTGTTAGTTAGTTAGTTAGTCACTGATAGTGGGGCCCCACCCTCTAATTAACCCAGTTAGTTAATCTAATTTACTTTTTAGTCTACCGTGTATGACATGTGGGGCCCTGCCACTGTTTAAACGGATAGGGCCGGCCTAGTCAGCTGCTGAGTCAGCAGCTGGACCCACCAGTCAGCCTCTGCTGACTGGGCAGTTGACTCAGTCAACTGGGCCCACTGCCAGCCACACATGCACATCTCTGGGTACACTCTCTATGTACCCATAGCATTTTCCTATTTTATTTTTGAAATTAAATTAAATTCCAGAAATTCCAGAAAATGTTTAAAACTTTGAAAAATCATATAAAATAATCCGTAACTCGGACGAAAATAATTTATATATGAAAAATGATCAGAAAAATAAGACGAATTCGAATATGTGACCAAAATGCTTGACCATCACTCCTAACTAGATGAACATGGAACCTTCCCCTCCGGATCCATATATTGATAATCACCTAAAGCCGGGAAAATATTCCCAGATATTTTCCCGCTTCGTCTGTAACCCTTAGCACTGTGTTAGGTCACCCCTAGCTCAGCATATTACCATGTCATGCTTTGTGTTGCATCTGTTTGCTGTGTATTTATTTGTTTCTTCCCCCTCTTCTCTCCGGTAGCCCCCGAGCCTGATGAGACCACTGAGGACTGCTACACCACTGACGACCCCTCTTTCACCGCAGAGCTTCCAGGCAAGCAAAACCCCCTTGATCATTCCTATATCGCCCATTCTTTCTCTCCCCTGCTTGCATTAGATTTGCTACTGTATTTGATTGCTCCTATTCCGATGCCTAGCCTGATTTTGTAATCTGCTATTGATACTTTACCTGTTATCCTAAATGCTTAGTATAGGTTGGTTAGTGATCCATCAGTGGCCCCGCACCCTTGTCCGTGTTGCCTTGCTTTGCTTCCGGATGTTTCGATCAACGCGATCGATGTGCAGAGACCAACACAGCACCGCACAGCCCCTTAATTGTACGACTCTGCAGAGCTACTATCGAGTGCCGAGGGTGATACCTCCTACCTCACTCCTGATGATATCTCTGTAGCGAAGCTAGTCAGTTGTGGGTTACCGAGGGTGAATCCTCTTTCACCACCTCCGATGATGCCTATGTCGTGCAACCCCTCAACTGTGAACCCATCGAGGGTGATTCCTCCATGTTCACCTTGATGGATACATCGAGTGGGAATCCATCGAGGGTGATCCCTCGGATTTCCCCCTTGATGTTATGGCCACACGGTTACCATGTTTATACCTCAGTCCCTTGTTGAAGGCGGGTCGACCCCGAGGGGTACCCGTGAGAGATGTGGAGTCGGGTTGACCGTGAGGGTACCCGCGAGATAATTACGTGGCACGGCCGGGCAGGCAGACCGCCCCAGGAGAGGGATGGGCCTGGCCCTTGTCGTAAGTCCACGAGACGGGCGACGGGACCACAGATCATGGAGCACTGATCGTCACCACGAGCTCCCAACACACTATTGGGTTAGGATATGTGATTTGAGTAGGCCTCTGGCCTTTTTGCACTAACCACCACGCGGGAATAAGTATGGGCACTCGGCGTCGTACGATTCTCCTGAAAGCTCTCCAGATGTCATAGTTCAGAGATGCAGGCTGATTGTTGGGGTTGGATGGTAACCGCCTGCGCTTGTATTAAGGGGGTGGGTCTGCTCCCCGACCAGTCGCGCAACGCGCAGGAGTGCAAAGGGCGATGGGCCCAAGACCCGTGAGCGCTTAGGATGTAGACCGGTGTGCTGACCTCTCTGTTGAGTGTAGGTAGGACTACGGCGTGTCGATCAGCCGAGGCCGGGCATGAACCGATAAAAGTGTGTTCGGCCGGAGTTAATCGAGCGTGTTGGGTAAGTTGGTGCACCCCTGCAGGGAAGTATATCTATTCGAATAGCCGTTTCCACGGTAACAGGACACTCGGAGAGTATCCCGATCTACTACAACTAGAACTGGATACCTGTGTTAATTAAATAATATGTTAGCTCCGGGATCGCTTTGTCGCAAGGAGTCGAGGAAGGATCTCTGGGCATTGCTACTATTACTTATTACTTCATATTATATGCTAATCTGCACTCTTCTAATTCTGCAAGACACTACAAGATGCTAGTCTTCGATAGGCTAGGCTTTCCCCTCTGTTCTGGCATTTCTGCAGTATAGTCCACAGATACAGCCCCTTCCCTTTGTTACCGATGCATACTTAGCATAGTTCTGATGTAAGTCTTGCGATTACTTTGGATGAGTACTCATGGTTGCTTTGCTACCTTTTTCTCCCCATACCCGATTGCTGCTCAGATGACGGAGCCCCGGAGCCAGTTGATCCCGTCGACGACTACTACTACCCCGACGGAGCTTACTACTACGTGGAGACCGACGACCAGGAGTAGTTTGGAGGCTCTGATACGTCTCCAACGTATCTATAATTTTTGATTGTTCCATGCTATTATAGTATCAATCTTGGATGTTTTATATAAACTTACAAGCAATTATATATCATTTTTTGGGACTAACCTATTAACTTAGTGCCCAGTGCCAGTTGCTGTTTTTTTGCCTGTTTTTGGTTTTCTAGAATATCAGTACCAAATGAAGTCCAATTGCCACGAAACTTTTTGGAGATTTTTTTCTGGACATAACAGACACTAGAAGCTTCGGGAGAGGGCCAAAAGACAGAGGAGGTGGCCACGAGCCACCAGGGCGCGCCCCACGAGGGGTGGCGCGCCCTGGTGCCTCGTGGGACCACCTCTGCTCTGTTTGACCTAATTCCACCTCTATAAATTCTCTAAAATCGGGAAACTAACAGAGGAGTCCACGAAATACTTTTTCCGCCGCCGCAAGTTCCTGTTCTTGAGAGATCCCATCTGGAGGCCTTTTCCGGCACTCTGCCTGAGGGGGATTCGATCACGGAGGGGCTCTACATCAACCTTGCTGCCCTTCCGATGATGCGTGAGTAGTTTACCACAGACCTTCGGGTCCATAGTTAGTAGCTAGATGGCTTCTTCTCTCTTTTTGATCTTCAATACAATGTTCTCCTCGATGTTCTTGGAGTTCTATCCGATGTAATCACTTTTTGCGGTGTGTTTGTTGGGATCCGATGAATTGTGAGTTTATGATCAGATTACCCATGAATATTATTTGAGTTTTCTCTGAACTCTTTTATGCATGATTGTTATAGCTTTGTATTTCGCTCCGATCTATTGATTTGGTTTGGCCAACTAGATTGATTTATCTTGCAATGGGAGAAGTGCTTTGTAATGGGTTCGATTTTGCGGTGCTCAATCCTAGTGACAAAGGGACATGACACGTATGTATCGTTGCTATTAAGGGTAAAAAGATGGGGTTTATTCATGCGTGAGTTTACTTTGTCTACGTCATGTCATCTTGCTTAAGGCGTTACTCCGTTCTTTATGAACTTAATACTCTAGATGCATGCTGGATAGCGGTCGATGTGTGGAGTAATAGTAGTAGATGCAGAATCGTTTCGGTCTACTTGTCTCGGACGTGATGCCTATATACATGATCATTGCCTTGGATACCGTCATGATTATTTGCTTTTCTATCAATTGCCCAATAGTAATTTGTTCACCCACCGTATGCTATTTTCAAGAGAGAAGCCTCTAGTGAAAACTATGGCCCCCGGGTCTACCTTAATCATATATTGAAAATCCTAAAAATACCTTGCTGCAATTTTACTTTATTTATTTTATTTTGTGTTTTTGTTCGATCTATCTATCTATCTATCTATCACCATACAATTTAATCTTGCAATTAACCACCAAGGGATTGACAACCCCTTGTTCGCGTTGGGTGCAAGGATTTGTTGTTTTGTGTGCACGTACTGCTAACGAGTT
Source organism: Elymus sibiricus (assembly GCA_039707655.1). Classification (NCBI taxonomy): domain Eukaryota; kingdom Viridiplantae; phylum Streptophyta; class Magnoliopsida; order Poales; family Poaceae; genus Elymus; species Elymus sibiricus. The sequence continues at coordinate 338,634,974 of CM077666.1, forward strand.
GTTGCGTGATTCTCCTACTGGATTGATAACCTTGGTTTCATAACTGAGGGAAATACTTATCTCTAATGTACTGCATCATCCCCTCCTCTTCGGGGAAATCCCAACGTAGCTCACAAGTAGCAGGCTCCCAGGCAGGAGGCCTGCGCCTTTTCGATCTAGTTGTCGTTGTTTTGCTCAGCCTTCTTAAGGCAAACTTGTCTAATTATGTCTGTGCTCAGATACTAATGCTTCCGCTGACCCTTGTGTAAGTCGAGCTTATGTATTCTAGCCCTCGAGGCCCCTGGCTTGTAATATAAAGCTTGTATTATTTTATTTTGTGTCTAGAGTTGTGTTGTGATATCTTCCCGTGAGTCCCTGGGCTTGATCGTGCGCATTTGCGTGTATGATTAGTGCACGATTGAGTCGGGGGCGTCATATAAATCACCCCCATCTCTCTCTTTTCTTCTTCTTCTTCTTCCTCCAAGCCTCTCCAAAGCCTAGCAAAACTTCGCCCGATCTCTCTACTCGTTCGATTTCAGTTGAAATCCTTCCGTGTGATCGATCTACAATATGTTTCTCCTCCGATCACCAATTTATTTTTCGCGAATCCGTGTTCTACATGCCTAGCATTGCCATGACTAGGAAATGCATATTTTTGATCCAAATTTGAGTTTGGCTTGGATTCGTTGATGTTTTTAGAGGAGTATTGTGTTGTTACTACCGTGGGATCAATATTGTTTAATTGTATTGGACTGACAAATTGTTTTGTAGATGTTTACAAGGAGGTCTACTCGCATACGCGGTGCTTCGAGTTCATCCACCGCACCACAACAACAAGTTTTCACTCAGGGGATCGTGTCTTCACCGACCGTGAAGCAATGAAGAAATTGCAAAAGCTCAGTAGAAGGAATATCAAGGCATCCAAGTGGGCTTGTGCGACAACACTCGCCAAGCTAGGTATTACTAATGATTTCAATTTGCTTTGTGATAATGCCGGCTTGCATCATTTTGTTTATCAGGGATGTGAGACATACGAACGCATGACGCTTGAGTTTCTTAGTACTCTCTCACATAATGTTGGTTTGATTCCCAATGCATATGAGGAAGAGCGGATCACTTTTCGTCTCTTGGACCAAGACTTCAACATCACTCTCAACGAGTGGTGTAGTTACTTTGGCTTCCCCAACAATGTTGAAGACATCCGCTATGTTTATGAGTTCACTAACCCGCACCCAAGGCAATCCTTCAATGAGATGAGCATTCATGGCTCAAGAGCCAGTTGCATTGAAAGTCATGCTATACGTTATTTCTATTATGTAATCACTAACTCATTGCAGGCAGGAGGAGAAGTTTCTAAGGTGAATGAAGAGAACATGCTAGTTCTCGGGAAAGCAGCAAACTTTGACGTCGGTTATTCGCCCAACCTAGGGGCAATACTTATGCTACACCTCGCGCATCAAGTAAATCATGCACAAAGAGATATCGTGTGTGGAGGAGTGATCATCATGTTGGCCAACTCCCTAGGCCTCAACTACAATCACCTTCGCCCCATTGTCGGTAACACCCTTATTAACATTTGTGTTCTTACTAGTGCTGGAATGGTGGTAGTTAGCCATGGTCGTCATTGCATCAGAATTCCTAGAGTGGCACACTTGTTGCCAACTCCTATGCCTAACTGTTTTCCCATAGAACATGGACAATTGCATTATGTTGCACATGCAGGAGATGCAACTTTTGACCAAGAAGGCCCAGAACCTAAGCAGGTAGTTGAAGAAGAACTCACCCCCGACGAAGAAGAGGAGCAGCCACAACAAGAAGCCTACACCACCTATGCGGACCTGTACAGCCTCCAGGGCTCTATTGATGATATGAGCAACCTCGCCACTTCCCTTCGAGGCACGTCCGCCTACATGAACATTAACTTCTCCAACTAGAGCAAAGGATGGGCTCCTGACCAACCGTCGCAATGACCCCACCGGTTCGAGCTTGCAAAAGCTTAAGCTTGGGGGAGGTCATCACCACTTCTACATCAAGATGTGGCGGTATTATATGAATAAACTGTAATGAGGTTGTACTTAAGCTCTTGAAGCTTCAAAACACTCGTGTTGGTTTGTTCCAACACTTTGCTTTTGCTTTTGCCTTTGCGATTTTTCATTTGAAAGTTAGTTTTCAAAAATCCAAAAATAAAAATAAATAAAAATAGAATAAGCTTTGCTCTTTTTTCCCCGTGGAGTTCGTTCACATTTTTTTCCAGAGGAGTTGATCTACGCCGGACAACGAGGAATGAAAGAGTAAGGAAGAGAAGTGTGAAAATTAGCAACCGTGAAGGTATGTCCTACGACTCCTGTCTTTTGCACTTGAAATACTTAGAATAGGTGTAGTAGTAGTATGTGTGATATGTGCAAATGGGAGTAGTCTTGATAATTAAGGCAAATGTTTTGTTCTAGTAGCTGAAATAATTTTGTAGCCTTTGTTCTGTTTAGTTTAGACAACTAAGACTTGTCGTGTGACTGTTTTTAAATGAAATGATCTTAACTAAGAATAACCATGCACAAGAGAAAGTCTTCAAAGACTTGGGAGTTGAGAAAATTGTAGAAGAAATGATGTTTGAAATGCTCAACCCCATGTTGCTAATTTTAATAGACTTGATAGCACTTGTGGATTAAATTGTCTAGAGGAACTTAGTTGAAGGGTGAACGAGATTATGCCAAAAATCCGTGTTGTATCTCTTACATGGTGCTTCAGCTTCTTGCTGGTGCCATGGCCATGCTACTCTATGCACGTGTACATATGTAAATGTGGCTTCGTCACCTTTCTTAATGTTATGCTGAGGACTCTGCTAGCCAATGAACAATCCACCAAGAGCGACAACTTGGAATTTGGCTATGAGTTTGTTACCGTACGTAGTGGCAACACTACAAACGCATATTATTCGACTTTCTCTTGAATGGGTGTGTATGTGGTAAATAAAGGGGACTGATCAAAAGAGCTCGAAAGAGACATATATCAAAGGTCCATAGTTCCCAAACATTAAACCATGGCGAAACTCTATGCATGATCACTTATTTGGCATAATCCCTTCATGTGACAACCAAAGTTTCAGCAAACAATGATTGAAATGAAGTGCTTGAGAGCCTTGAGGATGAAATAATTGTGGGCATGTTTATGAGCACATGAGCATCATGTTTTTCTACATGCCTTTCACTCCCTAATATATGTTTTTATGGCTCAATCAAAGAAAAACTCTTCCGTGCATTCCCGGCATGCAAGTGTTGTCTAGAATAAATAGAATAGAGTGTTGCAAAGTTGTTTTATCTAGTAGATCAAGAACTTGTGTTGATTATCTTTGCTTCACTAACACTTGCACAATAACCATGCCACCGCTACAGCTATACTAAGTTTTCAGGTCAAGAAGCGGAGGGCTATCTAGGCGTACCTATCGTAAGTGAACCAAAACCTTCTCGTTATTTCAGTTTAAACAACTGAGTTCCTTATGATTCATATTTCTCTCTATGTTGCTCTAGGAAGATCAAGTTTAAGCTTGGGGGAGTTGATGAGTGATATTTTTACACTCATCTACCTTAGTTTAAACCGAGATATTTCCATTAGAAAAGAGATATTCGCTCCGATATTGTCACTAATGCCTAATGATTGCAAAGGATTCCACAAATCCTCTCTTTGATGTGTTTCCACAGGAAATGGGCTAAAAAGGGAATAAATCACATGTCGAAATGGAAGGGAAGGAAAATGGAGGAAGAAAGAATCAACAGGAGGCGTCTCCGCGAAATTAGTGCAAAAGACGGCGTTCCATATGGGCGCGAGCACCCATATGACCGCCCGTATGGCATGGAAACCGAGGGAGATCGTCCACCTGAACAACTTTTATAAAGGGGACCCTATCTAAATGTCAACAGAACGATCAAGGGGAGAGCGTCGACAGCAGCCAGAACATCTTCATCATCATCTTCATCCACAAACCCTAGCCGCCGCCATTTCCATCTCCATAGCCACCATCACCACTGATGGTGTCCTAGACTAGGGGGTACGGGGTACCAACCTAGTTGGCCCACAGTTCATGGGCTGAACCTACGTCCCACCGTTCTTACAAAGGAAGGACTCTGGAAGCCTCGCACTTCGACGTGGTCAAGATGGGCTCTGCCGAAGACTTGACGTGTACTCCAAGGACAACATCGGCCGCCAGAATGTGTATCCCTAGATGGGCAACTAACCATGTGTAACCCTAGGTACCCCCAACGTCTATATAAGCTGAGGGTTTAGTCCATAGAGACCACGGTGACAATCACAATCGCCTAGCCTTAGAGTTAGAACACAACTTACGATCTCGAGGTAGATCAAGCTTGTACTCGATACATCATCATCAATACAATCAAAGTAGGATGTAGGGTATTACCTCTTTGAGAGGGCCCGAACCTGGGTAAATATTGCCTCCTTCGTCTCCTGTTACCCATAGATCCGAGATCCACAGCTCGGGACCCCCTACCCCGAGGTCTGCCGGTTTTAGTACCAACAACCACCATAGTGCTTCCTCATCTAGTTCATACTTATAATCGTGCATCGCACAAGGCATCCATTGTAAGACATATTTGCAATCAATCAATCTTCAAGATGTGTTCTTCAGTGTTTTCTTCTTGCAATCTGATCTTCATGTGTGAGTAGTTCGGTAAGGTATGGGTTGAGGCGTGAGCCTTGCAACCCTCTGTATTTGTTGTGGGGATCAATGGAAGGGCTTTGAATTAACATCCCGTATGGGTGAAATAAAATTGTTTCGTAGATGTTTCTTGTCTTGTCCGCGATCTTTATCCCTGTAGGTACCCAGGTTCATGGAGATCGAGCCATGGTGAGGCTAGGAGCAAGGAGACCGTGAAGTGTTATACAGAACACCGGTGACAGTAAGGGTTAGTAGGGTAACACGGATCCTATCCTTGGGGATACATGAGGTGTAGTCATTAAACGCCCAAAGCTCTTGTCTGATTTCATTATCTTAATTATCGAGGCAACCCCGTGGGAGGGATAGGGCCTGCGGTAGGACAACTGATTCTTGATGCATGTAACGCCCCGGACACACCTGCCGGTGGTCGTTACTCCTGACGGGATCTAGACTGGCCCCACAGATCAACACTAGTCTTTCCTGCGCACTTTGTCCTCACTCATGCGCACCCGGGAGCAACTTCCCGGTCGGTCACCCATCCTGAAATTACTCCAAGCTGAGCACGCTTAACTTTGGAGTTCTTTCCGAATGGGCTCCCGGAAAAGAAGGAATTCCTTATTGATATGAGTAGTCTAGCATCCCTATTAAGCCAGGTCATCACATACATCCCCACTCAGAGGAACCGACGTCCTCGTCGGCCCACAGGAACGTTCCCTCTTGGCACATACGTCTGTGCATCCAGTCCGGCACATGTGTCATGTCGTGTGCCACGACGGGTCACAAACGTCATGCACAACATGACCGCGCACCTGTCCGCAAACATCCGTGTAACTGCGAGGGTCGGCTTTGATACCAACTTGTAACGCCCCGGACACACCCGCCGGTGGTCGTTACTCCTGGCGGGATCTAGACCGGCCTCACAGATCAACACTAGTCTTTCCTGCACACTTTGTCCTCACTCGTGCGCACCCGGGAGCAACTTCCCGGTCGGTCACCCATCCTGAAATTACTCCAAGCTGAGCACACTTAACTTTGGAGTTCTTTCCGAATGGGCTCCCAAAAAAGAAGGAATTCCTTATTGATATGAGTAGTCTAGCATCCCTATTAAGCCAGGTCATCACAATGCAGGACTCGTGCCGGTCAAGATGTTATTTGGACACATCCCCCACTTCGGTTCGTAACAAGCACATCTCAAAGGGTGATTTCCAGCGCACAAATTAAGATCATATCTGGTCCCAACACAAATACATGGTTATATGCATTAAGACCTCATACCCGTACCTCGTTTTTATTATAAGTGTTTGAATCATTGTTTGCTCGATTGATCCGGTCAAAAGCTGGAACTGATCCTTTAACAAAAGCTTGCTAGAGACCATCGCTTCAAGGGAATCTTCCTCTCGTGGGTTCGATAACCCAGGGTCACCTCTGGGAAAATAGGTGCGGGATACACTTTTATGTTCCATTACCGGATCACTAAAAGGAGGTATCACAAGACCCCACACAAACTTCATAAAGTATGTTTCTGCCTTGCATCTCATGTTTTCCCAGTGCATCTCATGGCTCATGTTTTCCCAGTGCATCTCATGGACGGTCTCATGTTGGATAACAACTCCATAAAGTATGTTTCTACCTTGCATGAATGTCATTTGGAAAGATGGACCACATGATCGACCATTGCATTGATCCTATTTGTGGTTGCCTTCGTGGAAATTTTGAAGCTGATAATGAGAAGGCATACCAATATGTATTTCAGATCCGTTCTGCCTCCTTAGTCTTTGGCAACAAAATGATTTCATCAAAATTTAGCCTAGACAGGTCGAGTTGTCTAACGTGCATGGAATCGAACAAACTCCATAAGGTCTGACTTTATAACTTCTCGAAAGTTTTGGTAAAACTCTATGGGGAATCCATCAGGGCTAGGAGTTTTGTTGTGTTCCATCTAGAACACCCCCTCACTCACAATAGGCGACGTTAGGGTGTCATTTTTCACATCGGAGACCCGCGGAATGTCCCCCACTCGAGACTCATAGAGAGACAAATGTCCGTCCTTAGGAGCCGCGAAGAGGGACTTGTAATATTTGGTAATGAAATCTTTAATTTCTGCCCGACCTTCAATCCGGCCCTCCCGTTGGACACTGTAGATACGCTTTTTCTGGTGGCGGCCATTGGCCACTATATGAAAGTATCTCGTGTTACTGTCTCCTTTGGACCGACTCTTAAGATCAATCTCCTCAGGTGATAGCAATCGTGTCTCTGCGATCTTATCGATGTCGTCGATGATAACAAACATACGTTATTTTTCTCTTCTTTTTTTGTATTTCACCCATCCACTTAGGAATTGTCGCATTGCTTAAGATAGGTTGGGGAGGAAGGGGAATGTATCCGGCGCACCCATCCTTGTGGTGCTAATAGCGCATCGGTCGTCCAAAAGTCACTCTATTAGGGTTTAAAAAATCTGAAAATAATTTATCATATACACATACAGTACATCTACCATGTCAGAAGAAAAACCATAAAGTATGTTTCTACCTTGCATGAATATAGTTTTGAACAAACATACCACATGATTGACCATTGCATTGATCCTATTTGTGGTTGCCTTCGCGCAAATTTTGAAGCTGACACTCAGAAGACTTACCGGTATGTATTGTTAGATCCGTTCTGCCTCTTAGTCTTTGTCACAGAAGGATTTCGTCAAAATTTAGCCTAGACAGGTCAAGTTGTTCGACGTGCATGGAACCAAACAAACTCCATAAGGTCCGACTTTATAACTTCCCAAAAGTTTTGGTAAAAATCCGTGGGGAATCCATCAGGGCCGGTAGAGATTTATTGTGTTTCATCTAGAACACCCCCTCACTCACCTCCGCCTTGGAAAAGGTGACATTAGGATGTCATTTTTCACATCGGAGACCCACGGAATGTCCCCAACTCGAGACTCAACAAGAGATAAATGTCCGTCCTTAGGAGCCCTGAAGAGGGACTTGTAATATTTGGTAATGAAATCTTTAATTTCCGCCCGACCTTCAATCCGGCTCTCATCCCGTTGGATACTGTAGATATCCTTTTTCTGGCGGAGGCCATTGGCCACTATATGAAAATATCTCGTGTTACTGTCTCCTTCAAGGATGAATTGAGCCTTTAACTGTCGGTACTTGACTTCACACAGAAGACGTGCCGATTGCTCATTGGACTGACTGTTAAGATTAGTCTCCTGAGATGATAGCAATCGTGTCTCTGCGATCTTATCGATGTCGTCGATGATAACAGACATACATTGTTTTCTTTTTTTGTATTTCACCCATCCACTTAGGAATTGTCGCATAGCGCTAATCCCGAAATCTCATCTTTGGGTAGGCGTTTGACTAGATATCTTGCTTAAGAGAGGTCGGGGAGGAAGGGGAATGTATTCGGTGCACCTACCCTTGTGGTGCTAACAGTGCACCAGTCGTCCAAAAGTCACTCTATTAGGGTCCAAAAAATCTGAAAATAATTTAGCATATACACATACAGTACATCTATCATGTCAATAAAAAATCAAAAGTAAATTCAAATCAGAGATTAAAAAAACAAATTCAACAGTGATTGTGTTAATGGGCCAAAATTATTGCCCTTTCTAAAATGAGTACTATTTATAACATGATTTTATTTATTTTTGTTTCAAGAGTTGTAGGTCTAATTTGAATCTAAATTTTTGTGACATGATAGATGTATGTTTTTATACGTACGAAATTCTTTTCAGATTTTGTGGATACTTGTATAGTAGATCAGCGTTGCACTGGTAGCACCACATGGTTGGATGCCTCAGATATTCTTGCAGGAAGTGATAAATTTTGGACCTTGATAAGTGTCACACCTGTGGCACAAACACATGGCAACTCCGAACGTTTTTGATGGCAAGTTTAGTGACGCGAGGATGGCGACTTTAGTTGTCAAAGCATTGCAACTTATTTTCGGATGGCAAGTTTCAGTTTTTTGGGGTGTTTTTTTTTTTGGATGGCAACTTTAGTTGTAAAAAATGCCAGGGTCGGAGTGTTTCGTGCCACACGTGTGACACTTATCATTTGGGTAAATTTTTGTCTCGTGCTGAATCCGTAGATCATCTCTGTGTGGTGTGCTATAAATTGTGCTTTTGGTATTAACTTTCAAAGTGCAGACAGTGGCCCTTATGCAGATGGGTCTTAAGTTTTGAGCGGCTGAAATTTGGATTCAAATTAGACCTGGAGCCTACTGAGTTTATGGTCTTAAGTTTAGATTCAAATTAGACCTGCAACCTACTAAAGCAAAAACTTATCATGTTTTTCGCCCTGTCATGTTGGTGTGACACTCTACAGTCTGATAAACCATCCAGGTATCCAACGGGAGCATGCCAAGCACATGGAAAAGGCTGTTCCTTTCCTTCTGTCAGAGCAGAGCGAGCGCCCTCCCCTTCCCTTCCCTCGCACTCTTCGACCGGCTTCACCACGGCAGCAGCATCCATTCCCTCCCCCAAAATCACCCAAAACCCTCCCCGGCCCGGCCTCCTCTTCACCTGCTGCCAAATCCACCCATCGCCGCCGCCTCCTCTCCCGCCTCCGCCGAAATGCTGCTCCCGCTCCTCCGCCGCGTCGTCTCCGCCTCCGCCGATGTGCTGCTCCCGCTTCGTCGTCTGCCCGGCCACCTCCGCCGCTCCCTCTCCGCCGCCGCCTCACCCCCTCCCTGGGCGATGATCTGCCGCATATCGGCCTCGGCGAACTCCACGCGGTGCGCGTCCTTCTCGCTCGCCCCGCCGCCGTCACCCACTCTCTTCTCCCTCCCCGTGCGGGCGTTCAGCCTGGACCTGGAGGATCGCAGCGGCGGCAGGTACGTCGACCACCACGGCAGCGTCGTCTTCGCCGCCAGCGGTGACGGCCTCCTCCTCCTCAAAGCTACCAGGCATCGCTTCAGCGCTCACACCAACCTGAACAGCCCAAGGGAAGTGCTCGCCAAGGAGCTCGTCGAGGAGGAGCACGTGATCTACGTGTGCAACCCCGTTACTGGCCAGCTGGTCCGCCTCCCGCACTCCTGCGGCACGGAGATCTTGAAGACGGCCACGGGGCTCCTCACCCAAGCCGACCGTGGGCGCGGGCCACCTAAGAGGTACGCCGCCGTTGAGCTCATCGAGCTCCAGGACGTGGGGCACTTCGCGTTGTGTCGGTTCTGCTCCCAGACAGGGAAGTGGGACCTCCAGGAGCGGCTGTCCCCGCTGCCGCCTGGGCGACTGATGCGCATGAACGATCACGAAGTGCTGGCTTTCGGAGGCCGTCTGTGGTGGGTGGACGTGAGCTGGGGCGCCGTCTCCGCCGACCCGTTCAAGGACGAGCCTCAGCTCGGCCACGTCAAGCTGCCGGAAGGCAGCGTGCTTCCTGACCAAGATGCCAATGAGGGGTTCAAGCCTACCAAGCACAGACGCATGGGGGTCAGCGACGGCAGACTGCTATATGTGGAGGTTTCAGAGGAGGAGCCGTTCCAGATCAAGTCCTTCGTGCTGGACGACGAGAGCGGCCCCTGGACGCTGCAGCACCAGGTGTCTCTGGACACGCTTTGGCCCAATGGAGGCAATGCTACAAAGGAGAGGCCTTTGATTGTCGCCATTGATCCCCTCAACACCGACCTGCTGTACCTCAACATGGGCGGTGAAGAAATTGTTAGCGTCGACTTGGGCAGGAACAGGATTATTGATGAGTGTTCTGTGTTCAGCAGTGACATTCGTCCAGGCTGTTGCTCGTTAAATCTCTTCCTGCCATGCGTGCTCCCGTCATTCCTCGGATCAACCCTGATTCCAGGTGAGCTCACAGTCGCACACGTCCGTTCTGTCATGCTTCCTACGTGCATACTAGTTAGTCTGATTGACATTAAGTTATAAGCATGCCGTGCCTGAATTCATGATAAACTGTTTTAGGCATCAGTTACATTTTGTTGAAGGGAAACAGAAGGGAAATGTACAGAAATATATACTTTTTGTTGAAGGGAAACAGTGGGGAAATCCCCACTGCATTTTTTATTTAATTTACTAGAGCATTATATACAGAGAGTACAGATTTAACAAAGATTAACCCAGAGAGTTAAATAAACAGAAAAGATATGAGAAGAGAAGAGAAGAGAAGAGACTGAGGGCATATTTGCTTCTAGCTCTGTACATATCGCACATCCTATGTAGCAATTGAGGAAGGATTCATCACACATCCATGTTTTATTACATTGTTTCGGCTAATATGTACTCCTTGAGCAGGACTGATTTTAAGATGATGACGCCACTCATGTCTAGTAAGTAACTCCTTGAGGACGACCCCCAAAGTTATAGCTACCTAGAAAAACCATATCCTGATGCTCTGGTTATTCCGAAAAAACCAAATAGACCAGCATATCTCAGCTCAATTATTTTACGGACTGCACCTGTGTGTGTGCAACTATAAATCCCTGTGTCGCTGTTGTGGTAGGTGTCATTCAAATTCTAGTACCTTGATCAAATGAACTTGTTTTAATTCCAGGCAAGCGGGAAACTATAGCAGATACTCTGGTTCGTTTAGACAGATGCAAGAAGAAATGAAGGTACCAAGTTACCAGCCAATGTATCTCTTGGCTAAAGCTTCTTTATTGACCCATTCATATTACATACATTCGCATTCTTAGGATGTTGTATTCTTCTTACATATATCTCTCATTCAACCCATGCAGTTTATGACTTGGATAAAAAAAAAGTAAAAATACTGAACTAAGTTACAGAACTAGATTTCAGTGTCAATGCCATATTTGTTAGATTGATCTCTCCACCAATGGGCCCAACGGCTCATTGGGCCCTTGACCCACGCCCTGATCGGGGCGTCCAGCCCAAGCAAGGCTGGTGGGCCCCTGTCGCGCAGTGCTATAAAGAGGAGGTGGGGACCACGGCAAAGGGCACGAGGTTCGCCGCCGTCACTGTTCCCCACTCCTAACCCTAGACCGATCGAGAGGGTGGCGCTGAAGCGATGGGAAGCCCACCGACGCCACAACTACCTCGCCGCCGCCGTTCAACAGCAGCCATGGCCGGCACCGGGAGCTCGTCAGCTCAAGGAGAAGGTATCTCCTCCTCCCATCTCTCTGTCACTCCCTCACAAATGGATCACAGACACATGCATAGACAGTCCAATCTATCCCGCATCCCTAGCCTACACGATCTAAAGGATACAACAATGGTATCAGATGCAAGGAGAAGGCATTGGATTTCGGGTAGAGATTAAATCAAAAGCAAATAAAAAGAAATCACAGAAAAGAGAGCGCTGCCGCTGTGCCGCGCCGTTCCTCTCGATCCCGGCGCGCATCGCCTAGCGAGGCACCGGGAAGAAGAACCGGACCCTCAAGAAGGGGACAGGGCGACCCCGCTGAGCCGCTTGACGGCGGCGCGCTCACCGTTGGGTGTTCGCGCACGCCGGCAAGAGGGCCAGGGAGGCCGCCACTCCATCTCCGGTCGCCGTCCGCCGGCCGTCGAGTGAAAAAGGGGAGCAGAGGCGGGCGCGACTGTGTCCCTCTTTCTCTGTAAGAGGAGGCAGAGGTTGGAGATGGTGGAGTTGGAAACGAAAAGGAGAACGGAGAGAGGGACTGGCCCGGCGCGGTGGCTCCGCCGGCGGCGGCCGGGGGGGCGGCCGGAGCGCAGCCGTTTTTCTGCTTCCGCCGTCGGCAGAAGAGAGCACGGACAGAATCGAAGAGATGAAAGAAAGAAGGAGAAAGGGGCTTGCGCGGGGCGGCGGCATCCGCCGTCGTCGCCGGCGGCCGGGGCGGCCGGCCGGGGAGCAGCCCGGGCTTCCGCCGCGACGGGACAGAGACGAAGGGGATCGGGGCGAACTGGGGGCTAGGGTTGCGACGGGAGCCCCCTCCCGATTTTGTTCTGGCTATGGTTGCGGACGTCCGTCCGATCAGATCGGACGGCTAGGAGGAAACCCTAGCTCGCTGCCTGGGCCAGTGGGCCGAAAGCGCGCTGGGCCTCTGGTCCGTCGGACCAGGCCGCAGCTGGCGCGGCTTGCTGCGGGCCTTTTGGGCCGGCTGGAGCTGCCGCGTGCGCTAGGCAGAGGCCGGCGCGGCTGGCGTTTTTACCTTTTCCTTTTCTGTCCAGTTTTTGGGCAAATTTAAATACAGTTTTTTCTACTCAAATTATTCAAAGAATTTTTTTTTTGTTTAGAAAATAGAAAAGTAAAAGTAATGCCTCTAAAAAGAAAAAGTTCATGAATTTTTTATTCATGTTTTTCCGCTGCAAATAAAAATAAAAGTGCTCTTTTAAAAGTGAATAGAACTAAAGTAAAAGATTAAATTGTTGCTTCTCTAATGCAATTTTGAACAAACCGGTTAAAATTGCTTAGAGAGTAAAAGAGTACAGAATTGTTTCTGAATAGAATATTGTAAAGTTTCCGCTGCAAAGTAAAAGTTTTATCCTCCAATTAAATTGGAACCAACGGGAAAATTTAATTGGAAGAACTGTTCTTAGCAATGTTTTTCCCCTGTGAGTGAAATCAGATTCAGATAGTTTCCGCTATGACAAAAGAAAGATATTTGTTTTAAAGTTAAAATATGGTATTGTTATTTTCTGACCAACGTTGATGATAACAGTACTATAATTCTATGAGTCTTATGTTCAAAGCTTAAATCTCTGATAAATTTTGTATCAAAGTGATCAATTTTCAGAGAACAGATAAAGATCAAGAAATGCTCTTGAACTAGAGAAATGTATATTTCTTGTTCCCACTGCAATAAAGTTGATGATGATTATTATTTCTTAGTAAAGTTGTTTAATAGAAATACTATCATCACATTGTTTATGAGTTATATGCATTTTTGCTCAACGGTGATATGGAATTAATGTAGAAGGATGATGTTTTATTCTAATTCTGCCCAACGGTGATTTAGAATATAAAAGAAAGTTTTAAAAAGTTTAATGTGCATATTTTTTAACCAGACCAACGTAGGGTTATTTTTATGCTCATTATTGTTGATTATTGGCTAAGTTTTCTCAGACTAAAAGTTTTCCATGCTTTCATTCGTGAAAGCGAATGGCTGGGTACTTGTGACCCGGAAGATGACCAAGAAAGGTCATAACGTGAGGGAGTATGTTCTCTCTAAAGAAAGGCTTCAAAAGAAAAGAATTCTTGGATATTAATCCAAGAAAAGAAAAGAGATAGATCATTGAGAGTCTTGGTTGACGAATGTTTTTCATGTACTCTCTATGAAGAAGATTTTTTAGTCAACATGATTTGAGATGAAACAAGCAACATGCGTGTTTAATTTGACCAACGTCGGATCAAGCATGTGTGTCAAAGAGCATTCGGATTTATTTCTGAATTTGATGATTGAATATGCAGTCAAAAGAGCCAATTCTGGCATTTTATGTCCCTTACAGGGAATTACCCGCATGGCGAGAAAAGTCTGGGAAAATACCTGCATAACTGGGTAAAGTTGACATAATATTATGTCAAAAATCCCGTATGGCGGGAGAAATTCTGGCAAAGGACTTATCCTGTATGACAGGAGAAAGATATGATGACTCATGTGCTTTTAATGTGTCCCACTCTGGGAGAAAAGTATGGAGTAGCTATTATGCTTTCCTAGTATCGACCGTACACCTTATGTGTAACGGTCATTAAGCACTCAATAAATCCAAAGAGAATAAAAGTTACAGACGAACCTAAAGATAAGAATGATATGCAAGTGTGACTTGCAAAAGTACTAATGATAAAGAACTCTGTTGAGTTTCTGAAATGGAATGAGGAAAAGTACTCCCATACCAGTTAACAGATAACTTCATTTCGTATGAAGCAATCAGATAAATGAAGTAGATAATCGAAGTTTCCTCAATTCACAAGAGTTATGAATGGTTTTTCGAAATTGTGGCAGAAAAGTTCTTGCCACATTTCGAGGGGGAGAAAGAAATATGAGATAAATTAAGAATGATAAAACTCCCCTATACTTTAGATAATGTGATGCACATTATGCATCTAAAGTGATCCATTAATGAAGAATGTGATCGTCTGGGGGAGTACGACGGTCATAATAATACCCCTAAAGAAAAGAAATAGCTGTATTCCTGGATCTTTTACAGTTTTGAAAGCAGACTAAGGAATACTAAGACGGTGCTTAAAAGTGCCATAAAGAAGAAAGTTTTAACAGAATAAACCCAAATAATAAAGTTTAAAGATACCCCATTTTTAGTGAAGATGGAGTAATCTGGGGGAGCATGGTATGAAAATACCTAAGACTCGAATAGATTGTATCTGGGGGAGCATGTTGTATGACCTATACAACACCTGTTGTTCGCTCTATAAAGGAGGAATGAGTAAACATGGATCTTGTGATAAAGGTCCCTGTAAAACCTATTGCCTCTTGGAAATGAAAGACTACAATTAATTTGCCTCTTGGCAATGACAGAGCAACAACAGCCCCATATGAAAGAAGTGCCAGTACCTAAGACACAGATGGTCTCAAGGAATGAGAAAATCAGATACTTCTGATTACTATAAAGTCTATGTTAGTGAAATTCAAATGGAGGTTGATCCCACCTCATTTAAAGCGCTCAATCGAGCTTTGAGAAGTGTCTGTTTGTCTAAATGATAAGAGACTATGTGAGATGAAATAAAATTGGTGAATCCCGACGATGTTTGGGACTCATAAGTAATTTCCAATGGAGCATAAACAGTAGGCTGTAAAGGGTCTACAAGGTCAATGTGACTCCAAAGGAAATATGTAAAGGTGTAAAGCGCGACTTAAATCGAAAGATTTTGTGCAAAGAGAATGAATAAATTACAATGAGTGTTAGTGGCACATCATGATCGACATCATGATCTGAGTTACATCAGATGAAAGTAAAGAACACAAGGGATACTGCTTCAAGAAGTCTTTTATGGACTAGAGCAAGTCTCTAGACAGTGGCATTTAAAGTTAGATGAATCAGATGTTATTTTGGGTTAAAGAAAATGAAAGGACAATTGTATTCATGCAAAGTTATAGAATAGGAAATTCATTCTAATCCTGTGCATGTGGATGACGTCCTACTTGCTAGTGGTCATGTCAATCTACTGCAGGAGGAGAAAAGAAGTTCTTGTTCTCAAAGTTCAAAAGAATGTTCTCGGTAGAGTGTCTCTCGTTATAATTATCAAGATTCACCGAGAAAAGAATAAAAGGGGGTATTAGGAATGTCGCATGGACATGCTAAGAAAGGTCTCTAAAGTGTGCATGCGAGAAAAAACCTACGCCTGTTCTTATAGTCAAGGGTAATGGAACTGGAAACTATGGTGTTCCAAAAGTTGATGAGAAAAGATTGAAAACGGATATGGTACCATATGCTTCAGCTGTTGGAAGCTCAATATATTACCCTGACACAGTTCACGTATCCGGGTTGTTTTGGCAATATCCAGTCCATATATAGATCACTGGAATGGAGTCAAAGACATCGGCCTCATGCTGAAAGAAATAAGTGCTCTCAAAAGATTGTGAGTACAAAGACAGGACTTGTGAAATGTATAGCGAAATCCACAATTGTCGCTAACTTTCACACTTGGAGTTTTGGTGTGGGAAAGCTCCAAAGAATGAAACAATTATCATCATTGTGATGCAAAAACATGTTATAGCTTGATATGAGGCTGAGGGACAGGCAAAATGGTTAAGGAGACCTGTACCCGGAGTTGATAATGGTTGACAACAGCGATAACCATTTTAAGTTTTTCGCTCCTATGACAACGAGTCAAGTGTTGATGACAAACACACTGACACAGAGTTATGCGTTGTAAAGGAGAAAGTCCGGAATTATGTAGAAATGCTTGAAGCATAAAAGCAACAGACAAGTGTTTGCAGATTTGCTTATTAAAGGCTTACCGCCCAGTGTGTTAGGAGAACATACAGTCGACATGGGTTTTATGGTATAGTCTAAGATTTCCGGACAATAAAAGGGCCCAAGGTTAAAGAATCTGTTTCAAAACAGAGGAGTGTGTTGTAGGTGTTGATTCTATCGGGATAGACCGTGATGATGAGACATGCTCTACATGCAAATCTGTGATGGAACGAGTACTTTGAAAAGAGTTATTTCAAAGTATAAAGTTAAAAGTATATGATGAGATCAAGGGGGAGAATGTTAGATTGATCTCTCCACCAATGGGCCCAACGGCTCATTAGGCCCTTGACCCACGCCCTGATCGGGGGCGTCCAGCCCAAGCAAGGCTGGTGGGCCCCTGTCGCGCAGTGCTATAAAGAGGAGGTGGGGACCACGGCAAAGGGCACGAGGTTCGCCGCCGCCACTGTTCCCCACTCCTAACCCTAGACCGATCGAGAGGGTGGCGCTGAAGCGATGGGAAGCCCACCGACGCCACAACTACCTCGCCGCCGCCGTTCAACAGCAGCCATGGCCGGCACCGGGAGCTCGTCAGCTCAAGGAGAAGGTATCTCCTCCTCCTCCCATCTCTCTGTCACTCCCTCACAAATGGATCACAGACACATGCATAGACAGTCCAATCTATCCCGTATCCCTAGCCTACACGATCTAAAGGATACAACAATATTCTGTTACCTGTTAAATATATATTCATTTCACAACAATGCCTTATATCAACAACCTGTATTGATGGTGCTGCTGAAAATTATTGATCGGTGTTTGTTTTAGCTGGACCTTTCATCCAAGTGTATTAGTATTTCTGAACTAGCAGTACAAAACTACAAATTAGGCAAGAATTTATATACTGTATAAGAGCCTGACATACGCTTTGCAGTGTCATCATTATGACCATAGTATTTGTTTTTCCTGAAATACTGTCACTGGTCAGCCTGAAATTCAAACGTTATTTTTTAAAGAATTGATCACCGCGTAATTTTCTTCTTCAATCAAGTTATAGTAGAAATAAAAATGTTGCACATATTCCAAATACTATTGTGGTACTGACTGCTGTTTACACAGGTCGTCTTGTCTTCTCTATATCACCTCTTGTTGAGAAATCCATCTCATTGCTGTTCACTAACTTTTCTTATTTTATTTTTCAGGTTGCTTAGAACTAACAAATGTACTTGCTCTAGTGATTTATGAAGCTGATGGCAGTAGTTTGCTCAACTCTTGTTTTGTCGAAAATCTGGAGGTCTTTGGGTGTTTTTAGAGTTGGTCACGTTTTGGGGATAAACTTGAGAAGTTTGGCCTTGTTGTAGTTTGCTGATGAACCATCTCCTTTTGGGGAAAATATGGGAGTTGTTCTGCGCTTCCGGTCAAGCTGGAACATTTCAGTAGATTTACTCAATTAAATCAGCATGTAGTATGACCATTGCAGAATGTTATGTTCATTTGCAAAGACAGTGCTCTGACCTTTTCATCGGAAAAGTTCGACGCATGCGCATGTTTTTTTCTATTATGGGATCTCTGTCTACCCATCCGATGATAAAAGAATTTTTTTGACAAAGTGTGGATTTTATTGGCTTAAAATGGAGCATCGAGAGGATACAAACACAATGAGCACATACCTGGCCTCTGCATAGGTAGGATGCACACAGCCAACAGCAATATACACACACAAAAAACACGCCAGCAAATATCAAAGTCATATAAGACCAAAACTATGCGTAGGCGAGGAAAAACAACCAAAACGATCAGATCTGTCGACAAACTACAACAATTACCATATTTGCACCAACAATCTCATGACATCACTCTGACGACGAGGTTTTTTTAACAACAACGACTTCAAGAAGGGAGCGACACTCAAGCGCCGTAGTCACCCGATCCAACCACTCATGGCCAGATTCTAGATTTTCACCGTGAAAAAACCAGACCAAGCATATCCGAGCAATGCCTTCAACAAGGTAACAACCTAAATACATCATCATTGCCAGGTATAACTAATTCAGGCCAGACCTAGACTTTCACCCCGGAGCTTGAGACCGAGTGCTCGATTAGCACCACCATCGATGATAAAAGAACTAAATAGCCAAAACACTGGGGTTGGCGTTGTGGCAATTGAGTGTGGATGCTCGTGATATCCGGATTACGTAGCATGGTTGGGGATCAGTGATGTGCTATCATTTTATACGTGTCCTCCAAAAAATGTGTATATCATAGAACATATATGTCTCCAAGGTATGATGGGCCCGATCCTCAAACCGATAAGTACGCTTCGCTGCAATGCATCTGTCATGTACTGCTGGCTCAGAACACTAGCAACTTGTACGATAGCCCACGAAACTAGTTGTACCCTATGTGGTGCCAGGGACAAAAGGTGTGATGAGTTAGGCTCGGTTGGGTCAACCATCAACGGTCCACCAAACGCATGCCAATCTATTCCATCATGGCTTGTTGACCACAAAGGTAAAGCTTCACCTGAAGTAGATATCCTCTAAATAGACTTTCACCTTGCTTTATATATATAAAGCAAACCACCACGTTCCATACGACAAAGCCAAGTGCAGGAAAAAGAAAAATAAGTCTGCTTGGTCAACAACACAAACATGCCGAAAAAGATAAAGGAAAGGAGATACAAGACTCCCAGGGGCCGACAACTCAAGGACTAGGCGACGAAGCAAGTCGGCGTCCTGCCGCCACCAGAGCACCAACCATGCCACCTAACCGATCCATGTCTCGCTCCCAAGAAAGCGGGTGTCAATGCGACAAGAAGGCCATAAATTTGAACGCAGAGTCAGTGGCACGCCGCAAAAAGACCCGCTCGATCACCATCTTGTTACGCGTCGTTCAAATGGTCCAAGACATCGCCGGGAACACTAACCAGAAGAGGTGTCTCCCCTTGCTGGTACAGTTAGCCTGAGTTTGCAAAACCTCAACCAAGTCTGGGGCCTTCCACTCTCAAAGGATCGAGAGGTCGACTAGAGGGGGGTGAATAGTAGACTAATAGGGCACATGGTACGCTAGTCTAGTGCGAAACAAAAAATAATTCTACCATGCAACCAAGAACATATTGCTAGGGATAAATCACAAGATCAGGTTTTACCACTAGACGTGCAGTCACGACAGTGAAAGGAGAGCTGGCGATGCGCGTCCCTGTCTCCTCCTCGTGGATCCCTCGAACGATTCGCTAGAGCGGGTGCAACGCCTCCAAGGTACCCAGGCATGCAGGGAGGAACGTCTAGCGGCGGACTGCTAGATCCGATCGCACGACATGTGGGCTGGCGGCGGCTAGGTCGCGAGATCGGTCGAACCATTTCGAGGGTCTCACCGCTCCACTTATATACACGTCCGTGGTGGGCTCAACACTTGAGGCCCATTAGGACTCCATGCCCAATTTCCAGTCAGATCCAATCCGAGTGGTCTCCCGCCCCTTAAGCGCGTGACCCCATATGTTCACATACACATGGTGACGACCTGAGTTGATAGCCGGTAGCGCTTCCTAGCAGAATGTGCCAACTCACATGTATGCGCAATGTAATATTGACGGACCTTGACAATGTGTATATGCAACATTCATTTTGCCTCACGATATACGTTGTCGAGCTCAAGGCGAGTACTTGTCACCCTTGTTGGTAGCTCGACATCTCTTCTCGAAACCTTGATACAAATTCCCGAACCGAGTTAACACTTAACCCAAGTCGCATGGCCATGCTTTCCAAATCTGATCACTCGAGAGGGCCCAGAGAATATCTCTCCAAATTGTGGGTGCAAATCCCATCTTGGTCAACCATGTCTTGTGGCATGTCTCACGATTCACCTGAAATATACCTTTATGACTACCCAATTATGGAATAACGCTTGATAGACCCTAGTGAGTTGGTCCTCATACCGAGACATTCGAGGACCTCAAGTCTAAGACATGAAATATACATTGTACTTGAGACTAATAGATGAGAATATCTCACTACGTTTCAAAGTGGGTTTGTCCGACTTGGTGATCTCATCTCCGACTCCATACTATCGGGTTAGCATATTTATGTCCATTACTTGGGAAACATAGTCATCAACCAAATCGTATACTAGTCAAAGGATATGTCTGCATAACCTTATCAACTAAGGACTATTGATACATATCAATGATGATATTCAAGGACAATACAAATAACTCATGAATACATAAGGAAATAACATCATCATATGATTGCCTCTAGGGCATATTTCCAACAGTCTCTCACTTGCACTAGAGTCAATCATTTAGACACCGTATGCCCATGGCCCTTATGTGCACCTCATGCTTTGGCTGCGAGAGAGGCTTTGTCAGCAAATCAACAACATTTAGATTTGTGTGCACTTTGCACATCTTTAATTCACCTCTCTCAAAAATGTGTCATATGATGAAATCACGTGAGATTGCCATCCCTAATGTTAGGGCATATTTCTCTCTATTAGTTTTGGTGATTGATGACAATGCTATTTGCGGACTAACCATGTGCATTGAGCATTTCAGATATTTCTATACATGGCACAAGACGGTTAATTCCCCTCGGTGATAAAGAGTGAAGACGGTTGTTTTCGACGTTTCTTTTTCGGTGGATTTGAGTCGTAGGAAAACCATACTATTTAGAGGGGGTCCGCTTTGGAAAGGTTAGGGTGGAATCAACATGTACACAACTCCATATGCACCCACGTACCCTTCCCGCAACGATGGAGGTCCATCTATTTTTTGTGCTTGGGCAAATTATTAGCACCCAAGCGGTAGTACCGTGCTGGCCCACGGTAGTACCGCTATCTCTACCTCATGGGAATGACCTTCTGTATGTCATCTCTTAATTCACGGCAGTAGCACGGTAGTAGGGCGGTAGTACCGCCCGAGCGGTACTACCACATTCTAATACCGCTGCCATAGTGTTTCTCGGTATTGATGATGACAGGACACTCACTTGGATGACCCATGGCAGGCAGCTGCATGTTACATGGAAAACTTTCATGAACAGCTTGAGCTACAACGATGACGGTTTGCACAGCTATCTTGGTCTTCGTTCTCACAAGAATACGGCTCCAGCTCACAAGCACAAGTTGCTTTGTTACACCACCATCAAGAAGACTACCAAGGGAGAAGTGATACGTCCATTTTGCATCATGTTTTCCTACTATTATTTATTATGTTTTGGATCATTATTCCACTTTATGATACAATTCTTATGCCTTTTCTCTCTTATTTTGCAAGTTTCACATGAAGAGGGAGATTGCCGGCAGCTGGAATTCTGGACCGGAAAGGGCTACAACAGAGATAGCTATTCTGCACAACTCCAAATGACCTGAAAATTTACGGAGAATTATTTTGGAATATATAAAAAATATTGGCGGAAGAAATACCAGGAGGGGGCCCACCAGGAAGCCACAAGCCTGGGGGGCGCGCCCTACCCCTGGGCGCGCCCCCCGAGCTTGTGGGGCCCCTGGCAGGCCTCCGGCCCACTCCTTCTGCTATATGAAGCCATTTGCCCTAGAAAAAATAAAGAGAAGACTTTCGGGATGAAGCGCCGCTGTCTCGAGGCAGAACCTGGGCAGGAGCACTTTTGCTCTCCGGCAGAGCGATTCCGCCGGGGACACTTCCCTCCGGGAGGGGGAAATCGAAGCCATCGACATCACCAACGATCCTCTCATCGTGGAAGGACCAATCTTCATCAACATCTTCACCAGCACCATCTCATCTCAAACCCTAGTTCATCTCTTGTATTCAATCTTTGTCCCAAAACCTCAGATTGGTACATGTGGGTTGCTAGTAGTGTTGATTACATCTTGTAGTCGATGCTTGTTGGTTTATTTGGTGGAAGATTATATGTTCAGATCCTTAATGCTATTCAATACCCCTCTGATCTTGAACATGAATATGATTTGTGAGTAGTTACTTTTGTTCTTGAGGACATGGGAGAAGTTTTGTTATAAGTAATCATGTGAATTTGGTATTCGTTCGATATTTTGATGATATGTATGTTGCTTCTTTTAGTGGTGTCATGTGAACGTCGACTACATGGCACTTCACCGTATTTGGGCCTAAGCGAAGGCATTGTGGAGTAGTAAGTAGATGATGGGTTGCTAGAGTGACAGAAGCTTAAACCCTAGTTTATGCGCTATTCCGTAAGGGGCTGATTTGGACCCATATGTTTCATGCTATGGTTAGATTTATCTTAATTCTTCTTTCATAGTTGCGGATGCTTGCGAGAGGGGGTAATCATAAGTGGGAGGCTTGTTCAAGTAAGAACAATACCCAAGCACCGGTCCACCCACATATCAAATTATCAAAGTAGCGAACGCGAATCAAGTAAACATGATGAAAGTGACTAGATGAAATTCCCATGTGTCCTCGAGAACGCCTTTCTTATTATAAGAGTTCGTTCCGGCTTGTCCTTTGCTATAAAAAGGATTGGGCCACCTTGCTGCACTTTGTTACCATTGTTACTTGCTACTCGTTACGAATTACCTTGCTATCAAACTACATGTTACCGACAATTTCAGTGCTTGCAGAGAATACCTTGCTGAAAACCGCTTATCATTTCCTTCTGCTCCTCGTTGGGTTCGACACTCTTACTTAATTATCAAAAGGACTACGATTGATCCCCTATACTTGTGGGTCATCAAGATTCTTTTCTGGCGCCGTTGCCGGGGAGTGAAGCGCCTTTGGTAAGTGGAATTTGGTAAGGAAACACTTTTATTACGTGCTGAAATTTACTGTCACTTGTCACTATGGAAAGTAATCCTTTGAGGGGTTTGTTCGGGGTATCTTCACCTCGACCGGAAGCATTGAGAGTTGCTCCTCAACCTACTGAACCTACTGAAAATATTTATTATGAAATTCCTTTGGGTATGATAGAGAAACTGCTGGCTAATCCTTATGCAGGAGATGGAAAGGTACATCCTGATATGCACTTGATATATATAGATGAAATTTGTGGATTGTTTAAGCTTGCAGGTTTATCCAAGGATGGAGTTAAGAAGAAGGTATTCCCTTTATCTTTAGAGGGAAAGGCATTGACATGGTATAGGCTATTGGATGATACTGGAACATGGGATTGGAACCGGTTAAAGCTGGAATTTCACCAGAAGTTTTATCCTATGCATTTGGTTCATCGTGATAGGAATTATATATATAATTTTTGGCCTCGTGAAGGAGAAAGTATCTCTCAAGCTTGGGGGATGATTAAATATATGATGCACACATGCCCCAATCATGAGCTCTCAAGAGAAATAATTATTCAAAATTTTATGCTCGGCTTTTTCATAATGATCAATCCATGCTCGATACTTCTTCTACTGGTTCCTTTGTGAAGAGGACTATTGAATTCAAATGGGATCTTCTGGAAAGAATTAAACGCAACTCCGAAGATTGGGAAATCGACAAAGGTAAAGAGTCAGGTATAAATCTTGAGTTTGATTGTGTTAAATCTTTTATGGAAACTGATGCTTTTCATAAGTTTAGTACTAAATATGGACTTGACTCTGAGATAGTAGCTACTTTTTGTGAATCATTTGCTGCTCATGTTGATCTCCCTAAGGAGAAATGGTTTAAGTTTCATCCACCTATTGAATTAAAGGAAGAACCCATTATAGCTAAAGAGGAAACACTTATTTATAATGTTGATCCAGTCGTGCCTACTGCTTATATTGAGAAACCCCCTTTCCCTATTAGGATTAAGGAACATGCTAAAGCTTTAACTGTGGTTAATAAGAGTAATATTAAACCAATTAAATCCTATGAACAAATTAAAGTTGAACCTAATATTGCAATGGTTAAAGATCTTTTGGTTGACAACATTGATGGACATGTCATATATTTCTGTGATGAAGCAGCTAGAATTGCTAATCCAGATCCACGAGATAAAAACAAACATGTAATTGGCATGCCTGTTATTTCTGTTAAAATTGGAGATCATTGCTATCATGGTTTATGTGATATTGGTGCTAGCGTGAGTGTTATTCCATTTACTCTTTATCAAGAAGTCATGAATGATATTGCACCTGTTGAGATTGAAGATATTGATGTTACTATTAAGCTTGCAAACAGAGATACTATTACACCACTTGGGGTTGTTAGAGATGTTGAAGTCTTGTGTGGTAAGATCAAATACCCTACTGATTTCTTAGTCCTTGGATCACCACAAGATGATTATTGTCCCATTATATTTGGCAGACCTTTCTTGAATACAGTTAATGCTAAGATTGATTGCAATAAAGAAATAGTCAGTGTTAATTTTGGTGATATATCTTATGAGTTCAATTTCTCTAAGTTTAGTAGACAACCTCATGATAAAGAATTACCTAATAAAGATGAAATTATTGGTCTTGCTTCTATTTTTGTGCTTCCTACTGATCCTTTAGAACAATACTTGTTAGACCATGAAAATGATATGCATATGAATGAAAGAAATGAAATAGATGACATATTCTTTAAACAAGCAGCTATTCTTAAACATAATTTACCTGTTGAAACTTTGGGAGATCCTCTTCCACCTAAGAGCGATCCTATGTTTGAATTAAAGCAACTACCTGATACACTTAAATATGCTTATCTTGATGAAAAGAAGATATATCTTGTTATTATCAGTGCTAATCTTTCAGAGCATGAAGAAAAGAGATTACTTAAAACTCTAAGGAAGCACCGTGCAGCTATTGGGTATACTCTTGATGATCTTAAGGGCATTAGTCCCACTCTATGTCAACACAAAATCCATATGGAGCCAGATGCTAAACCAGTTGTTGATTATCAAAGAAGATTAAATCCTAAAATGAAGGATGAGGTAAGAACTGAAATATTAAAGCTTCTGGAGGTAGGTATAATTTATCCTATAGCTGATAGTAGATGGGCAAGTCATGTTCATTGTGTTCGTAAGAAAGGAGGTATTACCGTTGTCCCTAATGATAAAAATGAACTTATCCCACAAAGAATTGTAACTGGTTATAGGATGGTAATTGATTTCAGGAAATTAAATAAAGCTACTAGGAAAGATCATTACCCCTTGCCTTTTATTGATCAAATGTTAGAAAGATTATCTAAACATACACACTTTTGCTTCCTAGATGGATATTCCAGTTTCTCTCAAACACCTGTATCAAAAGAAGATCAAGAGAAAACCACTTTTACTTGTCCTTTTGGAACTTATGCTTATCGTCGTATGCCTTTTGGTTTATGTAATGCACCTGCTACCTTTCAAAGATGTATGACTGCTATATTCTCTGACTTTTGTGAAAAGATTGTTGAGGTATTCATGGATGATTTTTCCGTTTACGGAACTTCTTTTGATGATTGCTTAAGCAACCTTGATCGAGTTTTGCAGAGATGTGAAGAAACTAATCTTGTCTTGAATTGGGAGAAGTGCCACTTTATGGTGAATGAAGGTATAGTCCTTGGGCATAAAATTTCTGAAAGAGGTATTGAAGTTGATAAAGCTAAAGTTGATGCAATTGAGAAAATGCCATGTCCTAAAGATATCAAAGGTATAAGAAGTTTCCTAGGTCATGCTGGTTTCTATAGAAGGTTTATAAAAGACTTCTCTAAAATTTCTAGGCCTCTTACTAATCTCTTGCAAAAAGATGTTCCATTTGTTTTTGATGATGATTGCGTAGAAGCCTTTGAAATACTTAAGAAAGTCTTAGTATCTGCACCTATTGTTCAACCACCTGATTGGAACCTACCCTTTGAAATTATATGTGATGCTAGTGATTATGCTGTTGGTGCTGTTCTAGGACAAAGATTTGATAAGAAATTGAATGTTATTCATTATGCTAGTAAAACTCGAGACAGTGCTCAAAGAAATTATGCTACTACTGAGAAATAATTTTTAGCAGTTGTGTTTGCATATGATAAATTCAGATCTTACATTGTTGATTCTAAAGTAACTGTTCACACTGATCATGCTGCCATTAAATATCTTATGGAAAATAAAGATGCTAAACCTAGACTTATTAGGTGGGTTCTTTTGTTACAAGAATTTGATTTGCATATTGTTGATAGAAAAGGAGCTGAAAACCCAGTAGCGGATAATTTGTCTAGGATGGAAAATGTTCTTGATGACCCACTGCCTATTAATGATAATTTTCCTGATGAGCAATTAGCTGTGGTAAATGCTTCTCGCACTAGTCCTTGGTATGCAGACTATGCTAATTATATTGTTACTAAATATATTCCACCTAGTTTTACCTACCAACAAAAGAAAAATTCTTCTTTGATTTAAGACATTACTTTTAGGATGACCCACATTTATATGAAGAAGGAGTAGATGGTATTATTAGACATTGTGTACCTGAGCATGAACAGGAACAAATCCTATGAAAGTGTCACTCCGAAGCATACGGAGGACACCATGCGGGAGACAGAACTGCAAATAAGGTATTACAATCTGGTTTTTATTGGCCTACTCTTTTTAAAGACACACGTAAGTTTGTCCTCTCTTGTGATGAATGTCAAAGAATTGGTAATATTAGTAGATGTCAGGAAATGCCTATGAATTATTCACTTGTTATTGAACCATTTGATGATTGGGGATTTGATTACATGGGACCTTTTCCTTCCTCTAACGGGTATACACATATTTTAGTTGATGTTTATTATGTTACTAAGTGGGTCGAAGCTATTCCAACTAGTAGTGCTGATCATAACACTTCTATTAAAATGCTTAAAGAAGTTATATTTCTGAGGTTTGGAGTCCCTAGATATTTGATGACTGATGGTGGTTCGCATTTTATTCATGGTGCTTTTCGTAAAATTCTTGCTAAATATGATGTTATAACCATAGAATTGCATCACCTTATCATCCTCAGTCTAGTGGTCAAGTTGAATTGAGTAATAGAGAAATAAAGTTAATCTTGCAAAAGACAGTTAATAGCCAGAAAGAATTGGTCTAAGAAACTTGATGATGCATTGTGGGCTTATAGAACTGCTTATAAAAATCCTATGTATATGTCTCCGTATAAAATGGTCTATGAAAAAGCATGTCATTTACCTCTTGAGTTAGAACATAAGGCTTATTGGGAAATTAAAGAACTCAACTATGATTTTAAAATTGCCGGTGAAAAGAGGTTATTTGATATTAGCTCTCTAGATGAATGGAGAACACAAGCCTATGAAAATGCCAAGTTGTTTAAAGAAAAAGTTAAGAGATGGCACGATAAAAGAATTCAGAAACGGGAATTCAAAGCAGTGCCGTATTCCAGAAGACTTGATCTCTGGGCTGGAATACGGTGTGTGAAAGCACATTTGCTCCCTTGGTGGTTTTGGTAATTCATAACAACATATATGTCATTGAACGAATATCCATTCAAGATTAAGATTTCAGGATGTTCAATGATTGGCATGGCATGGAATAGAGATGTGGACCCCTCAAAATGCTAAGGACAAGGATTGGCAAAGGATCAAGACTCTACATTTTTGGTTTAGTGATCCAAGATCACATTGAGTCCATAGGAAAGCCAATACTATTAAAAGGGGATGAGGTGTTGCTTAATGGTCTTTTTGCTCAAAGTTCTTAGTGACAGCATTCCTAAACCCTCAACCACTCACTCTACCCAAATATGTCCAAAACCCAAAGTCCAACTCGGCCCCACCGAAATTTCCAATCCGGCCTCACCGAGTTCATCCAAGACTTAGCCACTGCCAAACCCTAACAAATCGGATCCACCGAAATGGATCTCGGTCCCACCGAGATGACCTTGCCAACTCTCTGTAATCGTTTGCATTTACTTCGGTCTCACCGAGTTTGCAAATCGGTCTCCCCGAGATGGCTTGCCAACTCTCTGTTGCCTTATTGCTTCACTTCGGTCCTACCGAGTTGATGCAATCGGTGCCACCGAGATGAGGATTGCCCTAAGCCATTGCACTTCGGTCCATCCGAGTTGTTCGTATCGGTCCCACCGAGATTCCTAAAGTTCATATCTTTTACACAGTTCGGTGCTACCGAGATTATCGTTTCGGTGCCACCGAGTTGGGTCAAAAGTGTGTAACGGTTGGATTTTGTGTGGAGGCTATATATACCCCTCCACCCCATCCTTCTTAGTAAGGAGAGCCATCAGAACGTGCCTACACTTCCACCATACATTTTCTGAGAGAGAACCACATACTCATGTGTTGAGATCAAGATATTCCATTCCTACCATTTGAACCTTGATCTCTAGCCTTACCCAAGTTGCTTTCCACTCAAATCCTTCTTCCACCATAGCCAAATCTGTGAGGAGTGATTGAGTGCTGGGAAGACTATCATTTGAAGCACAAGAGCAAGGAGTTAATCAACAACACACCGTCTATTACCTTTTGGAGAGTGGTGTCTCCTAGATTGGTTAGGTGTCACTTGGGAGCCTCCAACCAGATGTGGAGTTGAACCAAGAAGTTTGTAAGGGCAAGGAGATCGCCTACTTCGTGAAGATCTACCCCGAGTGAGGCTTGTCCTTCGTGGACGTAAGCCATGGTGGAATAGGCAAGGTTGCTTCTTCGTGGACCCTTCGTGGGTGGAGCCCTCCGTGGATCGCGCAGCCGTTACCCTTCGTGGGTTGAAGCCTCCATCAACGTGGACGTACGATAGCACCACCTATCGGAACCACGCCAAAAACCGCCGTGTCTTCATTGCGTTTGAAATCTCCTACCCCCTCTCTACATACATATGCAATTGCTTACATTTCGCTGCTATACTCTTAGAATTGCATGTGTAGGGTGATGCTTGACATGTACTATTGATAAAATCTGCCCACAATTAAAATTGGGAAAAGGTTAAGTTTTATTTGGTCAAGTAGTCTAATCACCCCCCTCTAGACATACTTTCGATCCTACAGTGTGCTCCGGTGACTCTGAGCCGCGGTGCCACATGCAGGACAAGTGCTGTTCGGCTCGGTCGCACGGTCTCGTACCCATCACATGGGTGACGCGCGCGGCGACGAACGGCGACAGAGGCCGTGCCAGCAGGCGCGGATGGAGAGGATTTTCCCTTTTGTGCTAAGGGAGCAAGGCCAGCAATCCACTTCCCAAAGCAACCCCCAAAGGTTGCCCGATCGGTGAAAGAAGACCAAGACAGCGGGAGCGCAGGGCGGAGGTCATCCCTGAGCCCACCGGCGCGTCATGGACGGCCGCTTTGCAGATTAAGACCACCTTTTGTCAGGATAGACTGCGCCCCTGTCCCCCTTCAAATTTGCCATTGTGTGGCAACCCTTCCCGCCAATGTTTTCGGGGGAAGAGGACCAAGGCAGATATAAAAAGAGGACAGGGTGCCACTGTAGAAAAGATCTGATCCCATGATCTCCCACCTTGTACGCGAGAGAACCCTCTTGCCTAGAGCAATCCCAACCAAGCTGGAGTAGGGTTTTACACCGCAAGGTGGCCTGAACCTGGGTAAACCGCTAAGTCCGTGGCCAGCTCCCGCTAGCGCACTTTCGCCGTAGCTCCGCCGTAGTTCAGCCGTGGTAGGGGACGAGGAGGTAGGAACGAGCTCACCCCAGTGTTCGAACCTTTGGGTCCCTGGAGCCCGAACTCCGACATTTGGTGCACCAGCTAGGGGTGCGCTACTGTTCTTCCTCTCCGTCCTCCGTCTCCACCAGCCTCATGGCCGACGCTCGCCACGAGCGCGCCAAGTGCAGGGCTGGCCGTGTGGCTCAGACGGAGCCGGTGGCCCGTGGCAACCGCCGCCGCCCTGTCGAGGCCGCTGCCGCCACCGACCCTGCCGCCCGGGAGCAGCAGGACTCCTCCCTGCACCCCTCCGTGCGGGCGGAGGGCCACGCCGCCACGGCCTCTTCCTCCCTCGCCCGCCGTGGGCCGCCGAACGCCCAGGCCATGCTACTCATGGCGCGCGAGCTACTCCGCTACCATCCAGCTGACGCCGGCTACGACGCCTGGCTTGCCCGCATCACCGAGCTCGTCAACGCCGCCGGGGACACTCCGGCGCCTTCCCACTCGCTCCGCCCTCCGCCGTCTCGCGCTGGGGACATAGCGCATGGAGCTCCCCCGCCACCTCCTCTGCGCGACGAGCTCGCCGGGCCCCAGCGCAATGCACGGGCTCGTGAGCCATCCCGCGGTGCTTCCTCGCCGGTCCGAGATGAGGCCAGCTGCCAGATCATCCGCCGCGCACCGCCTGACGCGCGCGTGCTCCTGGAGCAACAGCGCCGACGCCAAGACCGTGCCGTCCAGGAGGTCACGGCAGCAGGCCGCCAGAATCGCGCCGCCCTCGCCGGCGGTGTCCCCTCAAGCGGCTTGGGCTGCCGTGCGTTCACTCGCGAGCTGCGTTGGGTGGTGTGGCCCGTGAAGTTCAAGCCGGAACTGCCTCCACGCTACGATGGCACCCCCAACCCCGCAGAGTTCCTTCAGCTCTATGCGCTGAGCGTCGAGGCGGCGAATGGCGACGACAAGGTCATGGCAAACTGGTTCCCCATGGCCCTCAAGGACGGCCCGTGCTCCTGGCTCATGAATCTCCCTGAGGCGTCGATCTCATCATGGGCCGAGCTCTGCAGCTAGTTCGTCGCCAACTTCAAGGGCACGCACGACCGCTCCCTCACCATCAACGACCTGCGGCATGTGCGGCAGCGCCCAGACGAGACCCTCCGCAAGTACATCCAGCGCTTCAGCCAGGTGCGCAACAAGATTCCGCGTGCCTTTGACACAGCCGTCATCTCTGCGTTCTCCACCGGCATCACGGACGTCAAGATGCACAAGAAGCTCGCCATCAACGACGAGCTGGACTCGGTGCTTGAGCTGTTCGACCTCGCCGACAAGTGCGCCAAGGCTGAAGAAGGTTGCCTCTTCGTCCACAACGACCCCGATGTGGCGCCCGACGCCACCAAGGCCAAGAACTAGGACATCAAGTGCAAGGGCCCTGCCGTGCTTGCGGCGGAGCCCGAGCAGAAGGGCGGCCATGACCGCGACGAGCCCAGGAAAGACGGCCGCCCGCTCTGTGCCTACCACAACGTGCGCTCCCACAACACTGAGGACTGCCAGGAGCTCAAGCTGCTTCACGACGAGCGCTAGGGCCGCCGAGGCGACCGCAACGACCGCGGCGCCGGCCGCGGAAGTGGCCGCGGCGGCAACCGCTGGGACGGCCGCAACGGCAACGGCTACTTCCACCAGGGCTGGCGTGACCAGCCTCGTGAGGCCGCTTGGCGCGACCAGACTCGTGAGGCCACCTGGCGCGATCAGCCTCTTGAGGCAAACCCTCAGGCCAACGCCACTCTCCCGCCGCTGCCGCCGCCACCCCGAAGGAATGACGTCAACCAGTCTGATGAGGGTGCCGGGGGCTACCAGGAGCCTCGCGCGGTTGCCTGCATCCTTAGTGGGGCTCAAGCTCCCATGTCCAACCGCTACTTCAAGCAGCTCTCTCGCGAGGTGAACGTCGCCCTCCCGAAGCCTGAGGCCGCGCGGCCCCTCAAGTGGTCTCAGTACGCCATCACCTTCGACTCCAAGGACCACCCCAAGTCCACGGCCTCCGCAGGCGCACTCCCCATGCTGTGCACTCCCACCATCAGCAACGTCGCGGTCACCAAGACCCTCATCGACGGAGGCGCCGACCTCAATATGATCTCCATCGAGACTTTTGAGACGCTCCAAGTGCCCTACAACCAGCTGATGCCGACCAGGCCCTTCTCCAGAGTGACCGATGGCTCCACCATCCCTCTGGGGCAAGTGCGCCTTCCCGTCACCTTCGGCACCCACGAGAACTACCATACTGAGCTCATCAACTTCGACATGGCGCACATCGGCATGCCGTACAACACCATCTTGGGCTACCCAGCTCTCGCCAAGTTCATGGCGGCGACCCACCACGCCTACAATGTCCTCAAGATGCCTGGCTGCAGCGGCATCATCACCGTCACCTGCGACGAGAAGGACGCGGTATGCTCCCTCGAGCACGCCTACAAGGCCGCCGCTGCCGTGCATCCGGCTGATGAGGACGCGGTCGAGCCTCCTGAGGCCGCACCCGTGTAGAAGAAGCAGTTGTTCTCTCAGGACCACGCCAAGACGAAGAACGTGTCGGTTGACGGCAGCGGCTCAGGCCCTGCCTTCACCATTGGTGCCTGCCTCCCTCCTACATAGGAAAGCGCGCTCGTCGCCTTCCTTCGGGCAAACTCGGATGTTTTCGCCTGGAAAGCATCTGACTTGTCCGGTGTATCGAGGGAGGTGATCGAGCACCACTTAGCGGTGTGCCCCAATGCATGCCCCATCAAGCAAAAAGCACGGTGCCAGGCGCCTGAGAAGCAAGAGTTCATTGTTCAAGAAGTACACAAGCTGCAAGAAGCTGGAGTAGTCTGCGAGGTGCGCCATCCCGAATGGCTCGCCAACCCAGTCGTCATCCCCAAGAAGGGTGGCAAGGAACGTATGTGCGTCGACTTCACGAGCCTCAACAAGGCCTGCCCTCAGGACCCCTTTCCGCTGCCGCGCATCGACCAGATTGTGGACTCCACCGCTAGATGCGACCTGCTATGCTTCCTGGATGCCTTTTCAGGCTACCATCAGATTACGATGGCGGCAGAAGACGTGGAGAGGACGGCCTTCATCACCCCTTGCGGCATATACTCTTACATCTGCATGCCCTTCGGCTTGAGGAGTGCAGGCGCCACCTTCCAGCGGCTGATGCGCATCACGCTGGGGCCTCAGATGGGGAGGAACGTGGAGGCCTACGTCGACGACATCGTGGTCAAGACTCGTGAGGCCGGGTCCCTCATTGCGGATCTCAAGGAAACATTCGCCAACCCGCGCAAGGTCAACCTCAAGCTCAACCCCGATAAGTGCGTCTTTGGAGTTCCTTCCGGCAAGCTCCTCGGCTTCCTGGTCTCCCACGGTGGCAGCAAGGCCAACCCTGAGAAGATCAAGGCCATCGGGAAAATACGTCCTCCCCGGACCCTCAAGGAAATGCAGCGCTTGGCAAGATGTATGGCTTCCCTAGGGCGCTTCATCTCCAAGTTCGGCGAGCGAGCCTTGCCGTTCTTCAAGCTCATGAAGAGGTCCGGCTCCTTCAAGTGGACCCCTGAGGCAGACGCCGCCTTTGAAGACCTCAAGAGGTACCTCATGAGCACGCCCATCATGGTCGCGCCGCGCCCCCGCGAGCCCCTGCTCCTATATTTGGCGGCTACCCCCCAGACGGCCAGCGCGGCGCTCGTAGCGGTGCGGGAGGAGCGTGTCTGCGTTAAGGAGAAGCCCTCTGCGCCTCCTGAGCCCTCTGAGCCTCGCGAGCCTCGCGAGCCCTCCGAGCCTCCTGAGCCCTCCAGGCCTCCCGAGCCTCCTGAGCCCTCCATGCCTCCTGAGCCCTCTGAATCTTGCGAGCCTTTTGGGCCTCATGAGCTTCCCGAGCCTGCCAAGCCTCGCGAGCCACCTGAAGAGCAAACTGCCACCACAACTACGCGCCTCGTCAAGCACCCTGTGTACTTCGTCAGCACGGTGCTAAGGGATGCACGCGAGCGCTACCCCATGCAACAGACGCTCCTCCTCGCGCTCCTCATCGTCTCTAGGAAGCTACGCCACTACTTCCAGGGTCATCCCATCAAGGTCATCTCTTCCTACCCCTTGGAGCAAGTCCTGCGCAGCCCCAACACCGCTGGCCGCGTCGCCGAATGGAACATCGAGCTGCAAGCCTTCCAGATGGAGTTTTGCACCACCAGAGTAATCAAAGGCGCGGCTCTGCCCGACTTCGTGGTGGAGTGGACAGACCCCCGCGAGGGAGAGCCTCGTGAGGGAGAATCCCTCCTGCCTGGGGACGAAGCGCCAGGCGGATGGTCCATGCACTTCGACGACGCCTTCTCCCGACAGGGCGCGGGGGCTGGCGTCGTGCTCACTGCTACTTGTGAGCTGCGTTGGGATTTCCCCGAAGAGGAGGGGATGATGCAGTACAGTAGAGATAAGTATTTCCCTCAGTTATGAAACCAAGGTTATCAATCCAGTAGGAAAATCATGCAACAACTCGTTAGTAGTACCTGCACACAAAACAGCAAATCCTCGCACCCAACGCGAACAAGGGGTTGTCAATCCCTTGGCGGTTAATTGCAAGATTAAATTGTATGGTGATAGATAGATAGATCAAACAAAAATACAAAATAAAATAAATAAAGTAAAATTGCAGCAGGTATTTTTAGGATTTTCAATATATGATTAAGGTAGACCCGGGGGCCATAGTTTTCACTAGAGGCTTCTCTCTTGAAAATAGCATACGGTGGGTGAACAAATTACTGTTGGGCAATTGATAGAAAAGCAAATAATCATGATGATATCCAAGGCAATGATCATGTATATAGGTATCACGTCCGAGACAAGTAGACCGACTCCTGCCTGCATCTACTACTATTACTCCACACATCGACCGCTATCCAGCATGCATCTAGTGTATTAAGTTCATGAAGAACGGAGTAACGCCTTAAGCAAGATGACATGATGTAGACAAAGTAAACTCACACATGAATAAACCCCATCTTTTTACCCTTAATAGCAACGATACATACGTGTCTTGTCCCTTTCTGTCACTGGGATTGAGCACCGCAAGATCAAACCCATTACAAAGCACCTCTCCCATTGCAAGATAAATCAATCTAGTTGGCCAAACCAAATCAATAGATCAGAGAGAAATACGAAGCTATAATAATCATGCATAAAAAAGTTCAGAGAAAACTCAAATAATATTCATGGATAATCTGATCATAAACTCACAATTCACCGGATCCCAACAAACACACCGCAAAAAGTGATTACATCGGATGGAACTCCAAGAACATCGAGGAGAACATTGTATTGAAGATCAAAAAGAGAGAAGAAGCCATCTAGCTACTAACTATGGACCCGAAGGTCTGTGGTAACCTACTCACGCATCATCGGAAGGGCAGCAAGGATGATGTAGAGCCCCTTCATGATCGATTCCCCCTCCGGAGTTCAAGGCTTACCTGCTCCACGGCACCCTCCCGGAGGAGGATTCAGAAGCAGAGCGCGTGGCCCGGCAAGCCACCGCTTACTGCTTGCAAAGCGGCAAGCTGTACTGCAGGCGCCCCAATGGCGTCTCGTTGCGGTGAATCTCATAAGAACAAGGATGCTAGTTGCTCGCCGATATCCATGGAGGAGACTGCGGCCACCACTCCTCATCGCGCACCCTTGCCGGCAAGGTGTTTCGAAGCGGCTTCTATTGGCCTACCGTGCTCCGCGACGCCGCCGAGCTGGTCCAATCCTGCGAAACAACGGCCAGGCTGAGCGTGCCAACGCTGAGGTTCTCAGGGGCCTCAAAACAAGGAGCTTCAAGAAGAAGCTCAAAGCCTGCGGCAAGGGCTGGCTTGACGAGCTGCAGTCCGTTCTGTGGTCTATCCGCACAACGACAACCAAGCCTACCGGCAAGACCCCTTTCTTCCTCGTCTACGGAGCTGAGGCGGTCCTTCCCTCGAAGCTTAAGCACGGCTCTCCGTGAGTCCTTGCCTTTGACGAGGCGCGTCAGGGCGGCTCGCGGGAGGCCGACCTGCTGCTCCTTGAGGAGGCCCGCTGTCAGGCCGCTCTTCGCGCCTCGAGGTACCAGCAGGCCCTGCGTCGCTACCACAGCCGCAACATCCGTCCTCGCACTCTCGAGGTAGGCAACCTCGTCCTACGCAGGATCCTCTGCAGAGAGGGACTCCACAAGCTCTCAACCATGTGGGAAGGCCCTTTCAGGGTTGCTCATGTCTCCAAGCTCGGCTGGAGACGGAGGACGAAGTTCCTCTGCCTAACGCCTGGAACATCCAACACCTCCGCAAGTTCTACCTGTGATCCTCATGCGTATGAACGAAATGGGGCTATACACGCCCCGGAGACTCTCAATGCGTTCGCCTAACAGGCACGCGAGAGCTCTTGCCCACGCCCAAGTGGAAGCCCCATGCTCCGCGCTGGCGGATCGATCGACCCGCGATCATGCCCACACCCCGGAGGAAGCCCCATTCTCCGCACTGGCAGAAATATCAATTAAGGGCGCCCCACGGGCTGCACCAACCTCAAGCTGACCCGTGCCGGACACGACAGCACCCTTTTTCGC
Organism: Elymus sibiricus; assembly: GCA_039707655.1. Classification (NCBI taxonomy): domain Eukaryota; kingdom Viridiplantae; phylum Streptophyta; class Magnoliopsida; order Poales; family Poaceae; genus Elymus; species Elymus sibiricus. The sequence goes on from CM077666.1 coordinate 338,671,464, forward strand.
TTTCGGATGTGTAACTGAGGGCGCCCCACGGGCTGCACCAACCTCAAGCTGACCCGTGCCGGACACGGCAGCCACATCTCTTTTTTGGTTGTGTAATGGAATTTGTTATCTTGCCTCAGTAAAATGTTTTTTCCATACATGGTATATTTCGTCATGTCTCTGCCTCATGAGCCGTGTGCGCTCGCGACCTCCCTCATGAGCCTCACGCGAGCAGGGGCTGGACACGGTGTCTGTGCTCGGGTCAGTCCCAGCAGCGCTGAAAAACCCAACCAACCGGGCTCTGGCTCGCGGGCCTGCTCCCGTGCACGCCACCCCACCAAGGTCCTTGGTGTCTTATCTCCTCGCGTAACGCTCATGAGCAAGCTGGCGAGCGTGCGCTGCTCCCCTGTGGTGAGACCTTCTGCATGCAGTCATCACAGGAACAGGTCACCTGGAGGGCCTCGCGAGGACGCCTCGCGAAGGGGACCAATGGCCAGACGCCCCCTTGAGCCTCAGGAAGCTTCGCAGGCCCCGCCTCGGGAGCCAACCTATGGCGGTCATCTCAGCAGGGGACCTCGTGAGCGGAAGCCTCGCAAGGGACGCCCTACAAATGGCGGCCCACCAGACGCTACTCTCCACAAAGCTAAGTCTACTACCTTGCGAGCCACCCTCGCCATCTCACAAGCCTCCCGCTCTAGCGACCTCACGAGCGCCAGCATTTCTCCTGTCGCGAGCTGCTTGCACGTCAAAGGGGGGCTCCCTGAGCATCGCGCCTCGGGAGCCCTCACTAGCTCCCGGTGCCCCTCACCTCCTGGCCTTGTCCAGGCATCGCGACCTGACATACTAGCAACGACTGTGGCCCGCTCGGGGGCTGGGTCCTAACGACGTAGAGCACAAAGGCGAGCGAAAAGAGAAAAATGGGCCTTAGGAGAAAACTTCACGAGGGCACGAGCACTCATTACTGCAAGGCATGAAGTACTTAAAACACAAAAGGCATTGTCCTCACGCCTCCACGAGGCCATGTCGATCTGTTACAGGATAATAAAAGGGGAAACTCTAGGAGGAAATGCTGCCGTCACCACCGCCGTCGCTGCCGGCGCCGTCACCCTCGCTTCCCCCGAACCCGTCGGAGCTCTCGCCACTGTCACAGGAAAACTTCCCAAGCAGCGCATCCACGTGGCCTTCTACCGCCTTCGCGAGGCCGTCACAGAGCTCCTCGGGAACCGGGGCTATCACCTTGTCAAAATTGAAGCTGGGGTCGGCGTGAAGAAGGTGGCTGAAGACGCGGGTCGCCACCTGAGAGAAGAGGTCGTGGCATTCCTCCTCCAAGATGCCGTCCACCTTCTTGGCCCCATCCTCGAGCCGCTCCATGAGCTTGGTGGAGAAATCGACATAGTCGGCGTCGTGGGACTCGCGGAGGGCTTCAAGCCTCTCCTTACAGATGGAGCTCAGAGCGTTGCCGGCTCGAAGCTCGAGGGAGTGGAGAATCTTGGCGCGTTCGCGCTGCTGCTCCCGCTCCCGATCCGCCTCGCCTCCGGCTTTCTCGGCGGCGCGGGCGGAGCCCCCCCACCTGAAGACGGATGGAAACCAGCTCAGCCTCGCCGTTGGTTCGGGCCTGTAGCGCGGTCTCCTGGCGGGTCTCCGACTCGGCAAGCGCCACCTTGAGACCGGCAATTTCTTGCCGGAGCCCCTCGCGCTCCGCCTCGAAGGCATCCCCTTGCCGCTTCAGCTCCTTGCCGTGTTCCTCGGCGAGCGCCAGGCGTTCCGCCGCTATCTTCGCGTCAGCGTCTTCTTGGGCCTTCTTCTCCTTAGCCTCCAGCTGGGAGTTGGCCTCATCGACGCGCTTCGCGTGGGCCTCCTGGGCATCAGCCACCTGGCGCCCCAGTGTCTCCAGGCGCCCGCGCTCTGTGGCCTGCTCAGTCGACACCCTCGCGAGGTCTCACTCATGACTCGCAAGGTCCGCCGCGCGGGCCGCAAGCTCCCCCTCACGGGTAGCGAGGGCACTTTCCCGTGCGTGGAGCAGTTGCGCCTGTGTGGCATGTTGATCCTGGAGTTCCTTCAGGCGGACCTCCGCCTCCTCGCGACGTCTGGCGGCCGCATTAGCCTCCCTGAGAGCGCTCGCATAGGCCTCCTTCACCTCGGCGGCATCCCTCTCGCCCTTCACGTGAGCAGCCTCGTTCTGGCGCTGGCCCATCTCAACGGCGACGCTAAGCCGGCGCCACCCTTCAGCGAGCCTTAGGCACTCCTCGACGAGGCACGCCTCCGCGTCCTGGAAGTCTGCCCCGAGCCGATCGAGCGTGGCCTTGGTGTCATACAAGGCCAATGCTGAACTGGATATTCCTTGTCGTCCTCTTTGCGCTCTACAACGACTGCAATGCTTACAGCCTTGTTGCTGGCAGCAATATATAACAGCATTGGTTCCTTTTCCTGAGGGGCAGCAAGGACCGGCGGTTTAGGTAATTGTTTTTGGGCTTCGAAAGCCTGATCTGTAGCATCACTCTAAATAAAGTTATCTGACTTCCTGAGCACTTGATACAACGGGATTGCCTTCTCCCCAAGCCGGCTTATGAACCGGCTCAATGCCGCAACCCGGCCAGCCAGCTTCTGCACAGCATTGAGATTTGCCAGTTTAGCCAGGGTCGTGATTGCCTTGATCTTTTCCAGGTTAGCTTCAATGCCACACTCAGAAACAAGAAATCCCAAAAGCTTTCCTGCAGGGACACCAAAGACACACTTCTCCAGGTTAAGTTTCATCTGGTAGACACGGAGATTGTCAAATGTTTCCTTGAGATCCTCCAACAGGGTTTCTTTCTTCCGAGATTTAACCACAATGTCATCAACATATGCATGAACATTTCGCCCAATCTGTTTGTGGAAACAGCTTTGCACACAGTGCTGGTAAGTCGCCTGTGTGCATTTCAGACCAAACGGCATGGTCGTATAACAAAAAGCTCCAAACGGTGTGATGAAAGCCGTCTTTTCCTGGTCCTCCTGCTTCATCTTGATCTGATGATAACCGGAGTAAGCATCCAGAAAGCATAAACACTCACAACCCGCCGTAGCATCAATGACCTGGTCAATACGGGGCAAAGCAAAGGGATCACTAAGACAGGCCTTATTTAGGTCTATGTAATCAACACACATCCGCCAAGTCCCCTTTTTCTTCAGAACAAGCACCGGGTTGGCTAGCCACTCAGGATGAAAGACTTCAATAATGAACCCGACAGCTAGGAGCCGGGCCACTTCCTCACCAATAGCTTTTCGCCTTTCTTCATTAAAGCGACAGAGATATTGGCGAACTATCTTAAACTTAGGATCCACATTGAGGGAGTGCTTAGCGAGTTAATTCTCTCGGTACACTTGGCATGTCAGAAGGTTTCCATGCAAAGATGTCCCGATTCTCACGGATGAACTCGATGAGCGCGCTTTCCTATTTGGGATCCATATTCGCGCCTACGGTGAACTGCTCAGAAGAATTGCCCGGAGTGGAATCAACTTGCTTGGTGTCCCTGGCCGACTTAAATTTGAGCAAAGGGTCTGACTCCGTCGTGGGCTTCTTCAGGAAGGTCCTGTCGGACGGGTCAATTTTGTCCTTATAATACCGCAATTCTTCTGCAGCGCAAGCCGTCTTGGCGTATGCTGCATCTCCTTCCTCACATTCGAGTGCAATTTTCCGATTGCCTTCAACTGTGATGGTTCCTCTTGGTCCTGGCATCTTCATTTTCAGGTAAACGTAGCACGGCCGCACCATGAACCGCGCATAAGACGGCCGGCCGAATAAGGCATGGTATGGGCTTTTAAGCTTGACCACCTCAAAGGACAAAAATTTAGAACGGTAGTTATCCTCTGAACCGAAGGCTACTTCCAGGGATATTCTACCCACGGGATAAGCCAACTTGCCCAGGACGATGCCATGAAACACCATGGAGGATGGTGTCAACTGTTTATCAGACAGATTCATCCGCCTGAAAGTATCATAATACAATATATTGAAGCTGTTGCCGCCATCCATGAGAACTTTTGTTAATTTGTAACCGCCGACTTGAGGTGCCACTACCAATGCCAGATGACCAGGGTTTTCAAGGAGTACTGGATGGTCCGCCCTGCTCCACGTGACCAGCAGTTCTGACCAATTGAGATAGTACGGGGCTGCCGGCTCAACCAAGCTGGCGGCTCGCCGCTGCACCATCCTATCCCACTTGCAGGTACTAGTGGTGAAGACATGATACTATCCACTATTCAACTACTTCGGATTACTCTGGAATCCCGACGGACCGACCTGATGCTGATTTCCCTGGTTGTTCTGCTGATTGCCGCCTCCAGCATTACCAGCCCCCTGAAACCCGACATTCTGCCCGTTGTTCCCTTGGAACCCGGGGCTTGCAAAGGGCCCTTGCGAGCCTGCTCCCTGGAAGCTGGATCCCTGATTGCCGGGTTGTCCGCCGTTGCCACCCCCGTTATGATGATTCTGGAAGACCCGTCTAGAAAACTCTTGCATGATGTAGCTATTTTCCCAGGAGTGGCTGGACGGCTTACCATTGTAACTATGTTTTGGACATGGACCCTTTAGAGATTCCTCGAAGCTGAGAGGGCGATTACCGGAGGACTGCCTCCTGGAACCATCGTTCCGACGCTGATTTTTGTTGCCTGTATTTGTATTTGCCACCAAATCGGAGCCGCTGTCTTAACTTTTACGCTTACCACCGTTGTTGTTTTGCCCTTTGCCGTTACTCTGCTGGGGACCCTTGCCACCGTTTTTCTTGCCCTTACCGGATTTGACCTCATCAGACGGCAGATCCTTTGTATTATCCGACTCAGCATACCGGGTTAAGACATCCATGAGATCGCCCATATCTTGGGCCTTTCTCTTGAGTCGCCCTAATTTCTGAACCAGCGGCTGAAACTTGCATGTTCATTCCAGAACGAGCACCGTCTGTGCAGCCGAGATGCTATCCGAACTGTGTATCACTTCCGCAACCCGGCGAGCCCAGTGATGTGCCGACTCGTCCTCCCGCTGAACACAACGTTCAAGATCAACAATTGTAGTTGGCTTTATACAGGTTCCTTGGAAATTCTTGATGAAGCGCTCCTTCAGCTCCTGCCATGTGTTGATAGAATTCACCGGTAGGTTTTTCAACCAAGTGCGTGTAGGGCTTCCAACATGAGAGGCAGATAACGCGCACACACTGACTCACTTGCGCCTAACAAGTCCATTGCCAGCTCGTAACTCTCGATCCACTCGGTTGGCTCCAGATTCGCTGTATAATTAGGAACCTTGCGAGGACCTTTGAAATCCGGGGGCATGCGCGCATCTCGTAGTGCCGGGACTAAACAAGGAGTTCTAATCATGCGGCTTGATAAGCTCCCAAGTCGGCTAGCTGTCTGGGTGGCGGTGGGCGGGTCGTGCGCTGCCAGCGGGTTGATGTTCGCTGGTGGGTTATACACTGCACGTGCATTTTCCTCCAACGCTCGTAGAGCCCGAGCGGTCTCCACAATGTCCTGTGCATTCGGGATCCTGGGCTGGTGCTGATCCGCCAGTGGTTGGGCGGGTCTTCTGCGATGGGCGCTGCTGGAAACCGCCGGCGACTCCGGACGCCGGTTCCTGGTGCGGCTCTGGTGAGGGGTTGAGTGAAGCCGATGCTGGCTATGAGAGTAGTTGGCTTGCTATACTACTGCTGTTTTGAGCATCGCGATAGCGTTCCTGGCCTTCGCCTGAGCCGGACCATCTAGCTCGATCGGAATTGCCACCAAGTGGTGAGTCGCAGCCAGCACGTTATCGACCGGGTTGGAATAGTGTCCAACTGGGGTTTGGAACCAGTGAGACGGCGGCTGCTGTTGCTGATCTGGCGTGTGGTGCTGGGCCGGCTGTCTCTGCTGAACCGGCTGCTGCAACAGTGGCCCTCCCGGGGGGACAACTCCGGCCCCCGGGTTCGTCGGAGCTGGTGGCGTGGTGTACAGCTGAGTCAGCTCAATATCAGCCGGGAGCCGGCTTTGATGACGCCTCTGGTGGACGAGCTCTGACTCTGCCTGCCAACGGCTTAAGTAATGAGCCTCCTCATCTAGGCGCTGTCTCTCTTCGGCAAGCCGGACCTGTGCCTCTGCCAAGCGGGCATTCTCAGTATTGATATCCTCTTGGATCTTGGCCATCTGCTCGTGGCACTTTGTGATTTCCATGTTGCGCGCCGCTGTGTTCTCCGCAGTAACCGGCTCGGCCAACAGGGCTATCAACGTATCCATCAAGTTCCCAAGCGCATGTACTCCGGTTTTCTGAGAGCCAGCGGTTGCCGCGCCGGCTCCTCCTGAGCCGGCTAGGGTGAGGTTCTGCCCGGCCGCTGGATTGACCGGATCACGCACCGGATCTTGCCTACCTGCCATGTACACCACTGCAAAATGAGGTGGCTCAAGGACTTCTGGAAGGACTTCGTCAGTATATCCCAGCCTTCCGTCGTACAGTGGACGGATCGACTCGGTTTCTCCCATCGAGGTTTCGCCGTCAGATTGAACGAGCGTATCATCTCTAGACAGGGAGTTCTCCGACAAGGCCACCCCTTGGGTGAACCCTACGAAGACATGCTTCTGGCTGGCTTGAGGCGGGCCGGGTCTTGCTTGGCTCGGACCAGCGCGGTGCGCCAACTCGACACCGGTGACGTCCTCCAACCCGGCGGCCGACTCACCTATCATGCCGATGAAGGTATGAATCTTGCCGAAGGGGACCCGGTACCCATACTCAATCGAGTCGGCGTCGGGGCCCCAGTATGAATCGTCGATGTAGAGCTTCCCGCGGCGGCTCTTCGTCATCAAGCCAACCGCATACTTCCCGAACCCTGGGAGAGCTCCTGCTAAGAACTCAACTCCACCGTGCGCGGGCCCCACGGTGGGCGCCAACTGTCATGGTTTTGACACGACAGATGCCCTTGTGAAAGGACTTGGAGATGAGGCCATCGCACAAGGGTGGAAGCTTAACGGGGTTGATCGGAAACGAGAAGACACGGGATTACCCAGGTTCGGCCCCTCACGGTCGAGGTAAAAGCCTACGTCCTACTTGATTATATTGCTGTGGATCTCGATTACAAGGATGCGGATTCGCTAACCTAGCTTTCAAGGGATTGCAACTTAGTCTTTTCTGACAAGGTGCTCCCCTTTATATACACAGGTGGAACCATAGATTTACAGGAGAGTCCGGCTCATACTCTAACCCGTCTCCTACACTTATTCTACTTATTCTCCAAGGCAACCTTGCTGCCGCATGTTTGCCTCTTAAGCCGGCCCATAGGCTGAGCCGGCCTTTCTCACCGGGCCTCCACTAAACCGGCCCACTGAATGTCTTCTTAGCCCCGCAGTGAGATAACCCGCTGAGCCCGCTCTAAGGCCGGGTCATCTTCCTGCCGGGTCTACACACTGGGAAATATCCCCAACAACGACCTTCATCTCCTCTCGCCTCTCGTCCGCCATCTTCTTCATTGCTTCCATGGCGCGGGATTTCTCGAGGCGAGCGTGGATGATCTCTTTCACGTCCGCATGATGTTGCTTGACAGCAGCCACGCTCTCGGTGCGGAGCTTCTCCATGTCATCCCTAAGTTCCCCGATGATGGTGGTCAACATCTTCACCGAGGCACTGCTCTTCTCTCACAGCTTCTCCTAGCCGGCAATCTCCTCCTTCAGCAGGTCGAGCTCGTGGCAGAGCTTCGCTTTATCCTCCCGAAGTTCCATGATTTCGCCAGTCACCTTATCAACTGAGGCATTGCTCTCCTTCACCAGCTTCAGCAAGCCGGCGATCAATTCCTTCTGCTTGTTGAGTTGAGCGGGCATGTCGTCGCGGGCTAACAAGTTCAGCATTGCCCACTCGGCATGTTTGCCTCCGCGGCGAATGCGCTTCTGAGAGCCCTCTCCTGTCCATGAGAGATCTTTCGAGGCCTCCACGGCGTGGCGGGCCCTCTTTTTTTTTCCGCGGCCTTGGTCGTCGCTCCCTTGTTATTTCTCGGCCCAGAGCTCTTCCTACCGGCCATGGCAGACGCAAGGAACGACGAACAAGAAAGGCTTATGAGGAGGAATGTGCAGTAATAATCGTGTAGTTAGTTTACCTTTTTATAACCTATTACTAATATGCTGCAAAGTGGAAACACGTTTAGGTTTGATCGGTGTGAACAGGTTTGCAATTAATTATAGCATGGTACTTTGGAATGTGACGGGAAACAAGCTGGAAATTTATTGATGGTTTTGGTTTTGAAGCCCGGAACGGCTCCCGATGAGTTCTCATGACCAAGCATTCAAAAACTCGTGATAAATCAATGACCATCTTTTTCCAAATGACCAACTATTTTCATAGAAATACAACACATATAGATGGAGTATTTTCATAGATATACAATACATAGATGGAGTGATTGTCATGGTTGCAAACCGCCATGGCACTGCGTGTTCACTACAGCAGCAACTGAGCAGGTCAGTCCATCGTTGGCGGGGAAGGAGGGCAGGTCACCTTGCCTACGATGCATCCCCAGCACCGCCGCCGCCGCTGGTTGAGCGATTTGGCTTCTCCTACCACCCATTTAAATAATTGCACTGGCTTCTCATGCCATTCCGCAGGCATGCACGAGACTCTGTGAATATGATCTCTGCCATTAGCCCCAGCTCGAAATCAACGCGATGCTGCCAGATGCTGACATCCCTCAGCATATCACCCCTGAGATCGTCATGCGCTTCCGCCTTGTGCTTCGCCAGGCGCAGCTCCTTCAAACTTGTCTCCAATCGATGCGACGCTTCCTCGATCCGATTTGCCCTTGCTGCCCACCACCTGAAACGCAGCCTCGGCATGTCCTCCGGCGCCACCGATCTGTGATTCCAGAGCAATGGATCCCCTCTGAAACTCATGTGGGTTTCGCTCAAAGGCAGCAGTGCTGCGGGCTGCAGGGAGAGGGAAGCCCGCGGGATGCTGGGATCTAAGGGATTATCCATGGCGGAATCCGATGGTTGAGGCGGGGAGGCTAGCGTAGGCGGTGGGAGAGCCCTAGTAGGCTAAGATAAAGATACTACTCCACTCCGTCCATTTTTAAATACAAAGGCCACCAACAGTAATCGAGGCAAAAATTGATGATGTTTCCTCATAGTACTACTAGTACTAGTAATCCATGATTTAACTACTCGCATGCATGCAGTGGATGATACTAGTAATGTCATTCTCAACTAGTACTTCCTCCATGTCCACTCAATTTGCATGCGCTGTATTAATTGACCATCCATTAAGTGAACGACTCTACACGCATCAAATTATCACGTGGGGTGGCTCTTCATACAAAAATGCGTTCCACCATGTACCCGCGTGTGTGTGCGAGGGAATGAGTGCATGCGTGCACATCTTCTCTTCATGCACGTAGTCCACCAGCGTGTGTGGGGAGAGAGAGAGAGAGAGTGGTATACATAGACCTAGAGAGAGATGGTGTGTCCCCGCAAAAAAAAGAGAGATGGTGTGTGTTGGAAAGAGTACCCGCGCGCGTGTGTGAGAGAGGACGAGTGCATGCATGCACCTCTCCTCTTTGTGTACGTACTAAACCTAGAGTACAAGTGTATGTGTGTGACATCGATGTGTGCTAGAAGTCTCAAGAGAGTCGTCAGTGTAGGTGTGTGCATGGGGAGGAGGGAGAGAGATGATACTTATGTGTCAATGCAGTGCGTGTGAAAAAGAGGCTAGTCAATAGTTCGCCACGAGACTATTCTTGGCAAACGCCCCAATAACCGTAAGATCTGCATCCGATGGTGGAAGTTATTGCACGAAAACAACACTAAAAAAGAAATGCCATGGCATTTTCTTTTTACTGCCACACCACGCCCCTCCCCTACACATGAAACTGCCACGCGATCGTTCGCAACTGCCGGTTTTCAAGAAATCCCGATAGGCCGGGCTTTTGGCGGTAGGCGGGGAGCTTGGACTGTCGATTTGCTCACATGCGGTCGCACATGTCAGTGATGTACCAAGCCGATGCGCGTCCCTTCGGTGAGCAGCGGGCTGGACCGACCGTGTGTTGGTGCGACGCGAAGGCGACAAGCTATAAGTTTACCGCCTACTCCTTGGCGAGATTAATCAATACAAATCCCGATTAAGAAACGGTAGGGCGGCGTTTTTTCCGCGTAGGAGGCATGGTAGTTTTTTTTACAATGGCATGGACCCGGCACTTCAAAAGTGATAGCGGTGGGCTGTACTACTACGCTTGTCGGAGGCGGAAGTGAGCCCGCGCTCTCGGATGCGTACGTGGCGGAGCCGGATGCCCGCCAACCTCTCATAGTGATAGCACGAAGCCCGCTGCTGGCTATTTTCTATATAAATTTTTTTGGCGAATATATTTTCTATATAATCAGCTTTGAAATTTTCAATCGTTCACGTGTGACATGATATTAGCCGTTGATTGCTGTTGATCCAATGGTCTAGGTGGCTGGGATTCGCATCTATCAAAAACTAATTGTACCCTGTTGTGTCTACAACATTCTTCTGGAACCAGCAGCACGTCAATGTGATCAATCCACACAAGAAGCTCGCAACAACCCCTCCCCCATGTGCCACGTGGCCTCATGGGTGCACCCACATCATTTTAATCATAATATATTGACTGAAAAAAGAGAGACATTTTGTAGCGTGCCATTGGAATTCTAACTTACGTGCTTTTGCACATAATGGAAGTACTAGTGCCACATCATCTAAAGCCTTTGTACACACGCACATTTCTTATACAAATGTGCTCCACCATGTACACGTGCGTTTGTATGTGGGAACAAGTGCGTGTGTGCACCTCTTCTCTTTCGTACACATAGTCTGTGTGTCTGAGAGAGAGAGAGATGGTGTGTGCAAGAAATCACGGGAGATTCGTGAATTTGTGTGTGTGGGGGAGGGGGGAGGGAAATATAGAGGGAATATGTATTTCAATGATGCAATTTGTGTGAAAGAGAGGCCTATATACATATATGTATCTGCATGGGGGTGATATACGAGAAGGGAGGGGAGGGGTCGTCTGCGTGATATATCGATAGAGACAGATAGAGGGAAGAACTCTACGAGCCTACAAGCACTAGGAGAGGGGGTGTTGGGAGATGGTGCGAGAGGCCAACTGGACGGAGACTCGGAAGGAGTGTACAAGTGCGAGATCGATATTTTAAGAGAGGGGGCGAGAACGTGCGCGGTTGCGCACGTCTGAGAGATGAAGCGGAAGGCATGGATGATGATAGGTGAGACGATGGATAGACAATGTGTGTGTGATAGCTAGGCAGTCCTATCTAGAGAGGTAGATTGATCGATGTGTACGTGGGAAAAAGGGCGAGACCTGACTAGATATAGATCGACCGTTTTGTGTGGAAAACAGGGAAAGACCTAGCTATATATATATACAGAGAGGAATATCGATCCATGTGCATGCATGTGAGACATACTTAAAGAAGGCTCGAAGTGACGAAGAGGGGGAGGTTTGTGTGTGTGGGTGGGTGCGAGAGTCCTGAGGTACTGTACGAGTGCGAGATCGATAATAAGAGATGAGGGGGCGAGAGCACGCACGCGCTTGTGTGTGTGTGTCTATGCGTGCGTGCCTCGTAGCTGGGGCGTGAGGGATGGATGGTGAGAGGGGGAAGGGACTATGTGTACATGTGTGTGTGGTAGGCAGATCTGCTAGCTAGAGGGGTATATCGATCGTTGTGTGTGTGTGGGAAAGATTGGGCGATGGAGAGATCTACCTAGCTTTAGAGATCATGGGATACAGACTTGAAGAAAGATATCTATTGTGTGTGTGTGCGATGGATAATGCACGAGAGAAAGTTAGTGGTACAACTATAAAGAGAAGATGAATGTGTGTGTGTAAAAGACTTGGTGAGGTCATAATGAATATAAAAGTGAATTCAAGTATTTGAACACACTAGTGCAGCGACCTGCTATACAAATGGTTTTTACCCCCTTTCAGTGACAGAGTTTTAAACCGTCGCCTTGCCTGTGTGTGCGATATGGGGGGTCCTTTCCACACGACCCAGAAACCGTCCGCGATAGGGCCTCCGGTCACACACGTGGGGTTAAAAGAGCTCGTGTGCGATCGGGCGAGACATCGCAGACAATTATATTGGCTCAATCGTTTCCGTTCGTATGTACATCCCACACAGTGAATCCAAGACAAACGTTTCTGTTCGTATATACATCCCACACAGTGAATCCCAGACAAACGTTTCCGTTCGTATGTACATCCCACACAGTTTTCCACATCACATCGTCTGTGATAGCGTTGCCATTGCAGACGATAGTAATAATTTTATCGTTTGTGTTATTGAATGCATCATGCACGGTGTCTAGAAGAAACTGTGTGGCATAGGCTGTCCATCGCACACAGTTTTTTTGTGGAAAACATTTGTGCAAGGTGGCCTAACGCAAACAGTTGTCCAGAGGAAGTCGTGTGTGATTGTTCATTGATCCAACACGTTTACTTCCTAGAAACTGTGTGGGTTGTCTGAGATCATCGCCCACGGTGTTGTCTCAATAACCGTTTGCACTAGAAAAACCCAACAAGCAGGCTAATTGGCCTATTATTATTAATCCATTTAGTAATCAAATTTACATTTCATATTAATCACACAATATATTTAATTTTCGTATTACACAACCAGGATTTCATAATTGAAATACATCAAAGTACAACATCATATAGCTTCAGCACTCACTCACACCATATAGGCTAGCTACCCCATTACACAACAGCACCAAGTTTCACATGCAACATCTAAAACCTTTGGAAATTGGCAACATAGACGGTAGATAGACAGATGAATCTCATGTGGAAAACTGTTGAAGCAGAAGGCAAATATTGAGCATTCAATGATGTTGAAGGTCCTTGCAACTTTAGGCCAGTGCCTGTGGATGATTGACCGCCCATCCTTCGTCCTCTTGAGGAAGACTTCAATATTGTACCGTGGGTGTTGTATGAACACCTTCCTCGCCTCTTGACCATACAGGTGGTTTGAGAGGTAATCATTTGTGAACTGCTTTGGAAAGGCCTGAAAACAAAGATATGCATAAATATCTTCTCTGAATTTTGAAATGGCACAAAGGAATAAAAAACAAGGTATTCACTCCGGTCCTTTTTACTCCGCGTATTAGATTTGTATCAAGTCAAACTTTGTAAAGTTTCGCCAAATTTATTTTAAAAAATATCAACATCCACGATACCAAATATGTATACTATAAATTTGTATTTCATAATGCATCTAAAAATAATGATTTGGCAATTTGAATGTTGCTACTTTTTTCTATAACTTTGGTCAAAGTAGAGATACTTTGACTTCGGACAAAACTTATATGCAGACTAAAAAGGACCGGAGGGAGTATAAGAGTTAGTACCATCCTGTAGTTCACTGATGTCTTCTTCATTGTGCAGACAAAGATCTTGTTGTTTTTCATCGCTAGTTTCTTTATCCTAACAATCTTTCTGAGTTTCTTGACTTGACTGATATTCATGGACATCTCATTTCCCCATATGCAAAATGGGTCAAACAGTGGGTCAAAACCTCTGACAGCAGGACCTACATGTGCAAGACCAAATTGTTAAAAACCTAAATACTAGAATGGTTCCTGCATTTGCACAATAATGTGCTATCAGACAAAGGACCATGCATGTGCGAACCTCGATGGTAATCCTCAGTGCCTCCCATTGTTTCCCTGCAACACATATAAGGTAGTTATTGATCAGGTTAAGTGAGGGTTGGCATACTATCAGTAAAATATGTTGATGAAAAATAAACACATTGCAGATTCAGCAGATTAATTCGAGCCACATGGAAAAGCCATTTATCCAAACCAACCATGCTTAAGAACTAGGAAATATAGCAATTGTATATGTTTCTCATGTATTTAGTACAACCAAATTCGATTTATTTCTCACATGCATAACAATACAAAATTGTACCCATGACAATTGAACATCGCATTGCAGAATTGAACCAAATTGTTAACTAATCACCACAACAAATGAACCAAACAGTTAACTGAGCAATACATTGCACAATAGAACATACTAGAAGATCAGACAGTTAACCAAACGTAGTATGCTTAACAACTTGGAAATATAGCAATTGTATTTGTTTCTCATGTATTTTGTACAACCAAATTCGATTTATTTCTCACATGCAAGAGAATACAAAATTGCACCCACAAGAATTGAGCATCACATTGTAGAATTGAACCAAACAGTTAACTGAACATGACAATAAATTAACCAAACAGTTAACTGAGCACCACATTGCACAATATATAGAACATATATACTAGAGGATCAGATTGCATAGTAATAGTACATAGGACAATTCACTAGAATTTGTTAAGGAAAGGCAGGAGCAACACATGCAACAGGTAAACCAAACATGCTTAACCGGCGTAGCTAACTAGCTGAACATAGGTCCTTGTAGTGAGCTAAAACGACAAGCTACTCCTCATCGTTGGAGATATCGATGACGATGGGCTCCTTAGACTTGGAAGAGGGTGAGGCCTCCACATCGTGGGTGCCCTCCTCGTGGTGGTGAGTCACCTGAGCCGCTCCGGGCACCAACCTGCTGGCTCTGGAGTTGAGGTAAGCACGGGCACGCTGAGGAAACACCTCATAGTCTTCGTCGAAGGCACCGACGGTGGCCTCGAGAAAACGCCACGAACTATTGTTTAAAGTAGCCAACTGCGTGGAGGCATACGTGTGTGAGGCGTCGATGGTGGCCTCGACGGCGAGGTGCTCCTCCATGATCTGGGGGTCGGCACGCATGGCAGCCATCGTGACCTCATCCGCGCGTGTGGCCGCGATTTGCTTCTCCGCTGCCAAATGCTCCTTGAGCTCCTGGCTATACTGCGTTCACCATGGCTTAGGGCGGCACTTATTTGGAGGATGGGTCGGTGATTTGGGTGGAAGGTATTGCGCCGGCGGTCGGGGCATGTGGGATGTAGAAGGAGGTCGAGGATGGGGGTCGGGTGTGGATTACCTGACTAGATCGACGAGGCCGAGCAGAAGGAAGGAGTGTCGCCGGTGAGGCGGCGGCGCTGCAAGCAAGCAGTGAAGGTTTGAACTTGAAATGGAAGGAGGAAATAGGGGAAATGTGGCTTTTGGTAAGGAGGAGTGGGGCATGGGAGGTAGATATTTCCGCGGATGCCGTAATTTTCGCTCCGTGCAGCGAAAAAATGGCGCGCAAAGTGTCATCAAACACGGTCCCTTATTCAGCACTGTGTACGATATCTGAACATCACAAACGATTCATATGGCTTACTCCGTGTGTGATGAGTTTGAACATGCAAATTATGGTTTGAATTTCCCTGGTTACAGTGGTCGTCCACGTCATTGCATAATTTGGGTACACAAAAGAGCCTACAGCACACCCACACTTCTTAATCGAGCAAGTTCAGCAATTAAGCAGAGCTTAGCTGGCCTAAACATTACTCTAACAAAAGACCGGCGCTCTAAACAAAGACTACTACTCTGCCCGGCGCTCGTCGATCTCCGCCGCCTCCTCCATGTCCAGCTCGCGCCTGACGATCTCCTGGGGAAGGGGCTCCATGGCATCCATCGCACCATACTCGGCAAGCATCTCGCCATCCACGTCCGCCATCTCTTTGGAAAAGGCCGCCACAAGCTGGGTGTGGGCGGCTGCGGTCTGGGCTTGGATGGGCTCCATCGCGGCAAGGTATGCCACGAACGAACGGACGGCTGCTCGAACGCTCTCGGCGATTGCCAACTCTTTGGCCGTGGGTTGCCGACGGTTGTCGAAGAAGATTCGTGCAATTTGTGCGGAGACCGCCAGGAGCTGGGCGTGGCCGGCCTCGACATGGGCGCGGGCGGCCTCCATCAGGGCTAAGGCGTCCGTCGCGGAACGGACATCTGCTGTCCCGCTCTCGCCATTTGCTATCCCTGTCGCAGATGTTGCTGCCGCCATCTGAGCTGCCATAGCGGCCGTTTTGGCTGCCGTAGCCGCCCGGTCGCAGATTATGGCTGCACTCACGCAGGTTGTGAGCACGCTCATGGTGGCTGCGGCCGCGCTCGCGCCGGACTGGGCCGCCGAAGTTGCCCTCACGATGCGGGTCCACGTCCCCATCTTTGACCGGCGACGATTGAACAGTGAAATGATATTTGGGGAGCTAGTTTGCTTGACGCACCGGCTATGCACTATAGCCGACGAACCTTCTCACGTAAGCCATATATGACGGTGCTCGAAGATATTTTGTGCTGCATCTCACACGGTTGGTGATAATAAATTGTGTGTGATGTACTTGATTTTTCGTCTTGATTTGAAATACGGAATGGGGTAACATCGGCAAAGGATGGTGTTTGAATTGCTAGAATATTTATCTGCAGTGAACATACAACTATAGGAGTGTTGTGTTAAAATTTGGAATTATTCGGAGTTCGTTTGGACATTTTTATACATTAACTGAGTTTTCTAGGCATTATATGTGCATAATTCAAATTTGAACTACAGGCACATGCTCCGGTGCACCAAAATGGGTTGAAAAAGCATATATGTGTCCTTGGGTGCATGCTTAGGTCCCATACAAGAAATGGGAATGAATTTCAAACACCTCGGCATCGTGGCTCCACCCCAAACATTGAGATACTTGGTTTTGAAATTCTAGTAAATCCAAACTCATCTAAAATTCATGAAACTTGGCATGCTATCATGGAATGGCACCAACATGCTGTGGTAAAATTGTTGTCCCATTTGGGGCAGGTTTTGGTATAAGCTTCTCACAAACCAGAGCTTCCCACAAGAAGCCTCATGGTTCTGGTAGGAAACATGTCACCTTTGTGGACGAAACAACATTCGTTGCCTCTTCTTGCCTTCAATTTTTTTTCTAGAGGCAACATGGACCAATAGGAGTGTCGTGTTAAAATTTGGAATTATTCGGGGTTCGTTTGGACATTTTTATACATTAACTGAGTTTTCTAGGCATTATATGTGCATAATTCAAAATTGAACTACAGGCACATGCTCCGGTGCACCAAAATGGGTTGAAAAATAATATGTGTGTCCTTGGGTGCATGCTTAGGTCCCATGCAAGAAATGGGGATGAATTTCAAACACCTTGGCATTGTGGCTCCACCGCAAATGTTGAGATACTTGGTTTTGAAATTCTAGTAAATCCAAAACTCGTCTGAAATTCATTAAACTTGGCATGCTATCATGGAATGGCACCAACATGGTGTGGTAAACTTTTTGTCCCATTTGGGGTAGGTTTTGGTATAAGCTTCTCACAAACCATAGCTTCTCACAAGAAGCCTCACGATTCCAGTAGGGAACATGTGTCACCTTTGTGGACGAAACAACAATCGTTGCCTCTTCCCGCCTTGATTTTTTTCTAGATGCAACATCGACCAATAGGAGTGTCGTGTTAAAATTTGGAATTATTCGGGGTTCGTTCGGACATTTTTATACATTAACTGAGTTTTCTAGGCATTTTGTATGCATAATTCAAATTTGAACTACAGGCACATGCTCCGGTGCACCAAAATGGGTTGAAAAATCATATGTGTGTCCTTGGGTGCAGGCTTAGGTCCCATAAAGAAATGGGAATAAATTTCAAACACCTCGGCATCATGGCTCCACCGCAAATGTTGAGATACTTGGTTTTGAAATTCTACTAAATCCAAAACTCGTCTGAAATTCATGAAACTTGGCATGCTATCATGGAGTGGCACCAACATGCCGTGGTAAATTTTTTGTCCCATTTGGGGCAGGTTTTGGTATAAGCTTCTCACAAACCAGAGCTTCTCACAAGAAGCCTCGTCGTTCCGGTGGGGAACGTGTGTCACCTTTGTGGACGAAACGACAATCGTTGCCTCTTCCCTCCTTGATTTTTTTTCTAGATGCAACATCGACCAATAGGAGTGTCGTGTTAAAATTTGGAATTATTCGGGGTTCGTTTGCACATTTTTATACATTAACTGAGTTTTCTAGGCATTTTATATGCATAATTCAAATTTGAACTACAGGCACATGCTCCGGTGCACCAAAATGGGTTGAAAAATCATATGTCTGTCCTCGGGTGCATGCTTAGGTCCCATGCAAGAAATGGGAATGAATTTCAAACACCTCGGCATCGTGGCTCCACCGCAAACGTTGAGATACTTGGTTTTGAAATTCTAGTAAATCCAAAACTCGTCTGAAATTCATGAAACTTGGCATGCTATCATGAAGTGGCACCAACATGCCATGGTAAATTTTTTGTCCCATTTGGGGCAGGTTTTGGTATAAGCTTCTCACAAACCAGAGCTTCTCACAAGAAGCCTCGTGGTTCCGGTAAGGAATGTGTCACCTTTGTGGTCGAAGCGACATTCGTTGCCTCCTCTTGCCTTGATTTTTTTTGTAGAGGCAACATAGACCAATTGGAGTGTCGTGTTAAATTTTGGAATTATTCGGGGTTCGTTTGGACATTTTATACAATAACTGAGTTTTCTGGGCATTTTACGTGCATAATTCAAATTTGAACTACATGCACATGCTCCGATGCACCAAAATGGGTTGAAAAATCATATATGTGTCCTTGGGTGCATGTTTAGGTCCCATGCAAGAAATGGGAATGAATGTCAAACACCCAGGCTTCATGGCTTGGCCGCAAACATTGAGAAACTTGGTTTTTAAATTCCTATAAATCCAAAACTCGTCTAAAATTCATGAGACTTGTCATGGTGTCATGAAATGGCACCAACACGCTGTGGTAAAAAATTGTCCAATATGACAGAGGGCGCACACACTAACAGCCACGGCCAACATAGCCATTTTGGAACAAATAGTTGTCACGTTATCATCACAAATGGTTGTACAGTATTATTTAAATCGTGGGCGTTTTACTGACCATTTACGTGCAACCACGCGTCCCACTTTTTTATTGGCAAGGAGGTGCTGTGCGGGCAGCTGTTTGAGTAGACGGGAGGCGTGCGAACGAAGTCCGCGACGCAGGCTGACCGGGAGGCGTGCGACCAGTCCTGCGCTGCGCAGGCTGACCAGCAGGTGTGCGACCAGTCCTCCGCCACGCAGGCTCATCGAGAGGCGTGTGACCAGTACGCTGTGCATGCTCACCGGGAGGCGTGCGAGCAGTACGCTGCACAGGCTCACCGGGAAGCGAGCACTTTGACCTCCATCATCGCCCGCCTCGCTCTCAACCTCTCCATTAATGGCGCTCGAGCCGCTGTTTAATAGGCAGCCTTACTGGTCTCTCTTCACCTCCCATTCCCCTCTCGCCCGAATCCTATTTTCCAGAGCTCCACCTACGCCATGGCGCACAAGGATAATCTGCCACTAGTCTTCTAGTTTGGTGAAGTCGACTCTGAGTCCGAGGAGATAGAAAATAAGGAGGAATGGGACATCAGGGACATGGCCCTGAACGAGCTGGCCGCGGAGGATGCTGCCCCCGCGCCCGTCCCAGCTCCCATCCTCGTGCCCACGCTAGTGACCATCCCCGTGGCATTGACGGGCTGGTCGCCGAGCACCATCACATCGCTGGAAGCCACGGGCATCAGCGAGGTCCCCGCGGACCCGCGCGAGCTCGTGTACGTGCCTGCGCCAGTGCCCCCGCCTATGCTCATGCACGCCCCAGCACCCACCGCGGCGCTGGTCCCCGTGTGCTTGCCTACACCCATCGCGCCCGTGCCCATGCGTGCACCTGCAGCCGCCGCCCCCCCGCTCAGCGTCATGGGATGCTGCCGTCGACCGCTACCTCGCAGCGCCGCGAGTCGTCGTCCCCCCGCCCCCCGCCCGTCGATCGCGCGACGAACGGCTCTTGGATTTGCAAGTCCAGAACATTCTGGGACGGCTAGAAGACTTGAACAACGACGTCCCGGAGGACGACAACACCGGCGCAGCGTGCCGCCGTTGCCGCCGCCGCCACCGCCACCGCCGCCGCTGCAATTAGTTTTTTAGTTTAATATTGTATCTTGATCGTATGACTATAAAATCACAGTGTCACTGAATGAAATCTATGGTTTTGATCAACTTTGCATTTTTCCCTGAATGTACAGACTTATAAAAGTAAAAAAAAAACATCAATGTTTTTATCTGAATAAAACACTCATCGCAAACATTTCAGACTGAACACTCGTATGCAAAGCGAGAGCTGGGTTCCTTCGCAGCTAAGCCAAGGGAAAAATGTAGCGCGCAGGTTTTGTGCATCTCTTCATCGCAAACGTTTCAGAATGAACACCCGTATGCAAAGCGAGAGCTGGGTTCCTTTGCAGCGAAGCTAAGGGAAAATGTGGCATGCAGGTTTTGTCCATCTCTTCATCACAAACGATTTTGCATGATGACCCGTGTGCAACGACGTACAAACAATGTGGTAAGATTTGCATCTGTCATATTGGGTATATTTGCCATTTGTCAAATTGAAAAAATTGCCATTTGTCAATCTAGTAACATTGCCATTTGTCAACCTTGTAGTACTGCCATTTGTGATCCTCAGAAAAAAAAAACACTGCCATTTGTCAAATTTTGCAGCTAAAAATCACTAGTACTTTAATTTTTGCAAATGAAATTTAGTAAGCATAGATTTCATTCATAGATTAAGTAGTCGTTCTTTATACAAACAGTTCAACTCGACAGCTGAACCGAACAAACTTTTACCCAATTGTTGCCAACCACGTACTGAAATAGCTAGTTCAACTATATATACTAGCTAAATTTAAGTACGTAGTACAGTTCAACCATATCTATAGTCAGATGAACTGAACAAAAAAGCCCCTAAATACTACTACTACAGAGGGGCTTTGTACTACTTCCAGCAGCCTCTCCTCTGCCGAGCGCGCTCAGTAAGAGGCCAAGGAGGAGGAGCCTACCGACGATCTGGAGAAGTGGAATCCGGCGCCTGCTGCTGCTGCACCTTTAGCGACGCCCAGCTCGAACGCCCTCTGCCGCTCTAGACGATCCCTCTTGAAGCGGCGGGACTCCTCGTATATCTCCGCATTCCGTGCCACTACGGCGGCTTCTGCTGTGGCCACGGCGGTGGTAAGATGCTTTGCGTGCTCGACCAGGTGCTCCTCCTCCTCCCGCAGGAACTCGATGTAGCACGCGGCAAGGTCACTGATGCTCATGCGGGCCTCCACATCCTGCCTTCGGGCCGCAGTGGCGGAGCGGTTGATGACCCCGGCGGTCGATGATGGGGTGGCGGCCATGGCGGCCGACGATGGGGTGGCGGCCACCTCCCGCCTTCGGGCCGCGGTGGCGGAGCAGGTGATGGCCACGGCGGCCAACGGTGGGGTGGCGGCCAAAACGGCCACCACCCGCCTTCGGGCCGCGATGGCGAAGCAGGCGATGGCCCTGGCGGCCGAAGGTGGTGTGGCGGCCAGGGCGGCTGACAATAGCTGTCGTCGGGCAGCGGCGGCGGAGCGTGTGGCGGGTGTTTTACGCACACCCAACAGGGACGCCACGGGTAGTACACGCCGCCGGGGACTGCGCCGCCGCCGCGGTGTAGCCTCCCAGCTGGAGCTATGCTCAGATGACGGCAGAGTGGCTGAGCGACGACGAAGGACCGGTGCCATTGGCGATGGCGGGAGAAGCAAATGAGATAAGCTACGGGGAGGGAGGGGAAAATGTGATGCCGACTCACCGACCGCGACTGTTTATATAGCAGGCCGGTAAGCATTGGGGTTTTGGGGGATTTCGCCGAGTCGGGCGGGAAGCTTGCACGGTTGTGCGCGGGAACCTATGCGGTTGCGCAGGAACGGGCTCACCGACGATTCATTGGCGCCTCTTCGAGCTAACGTTTGGCCAAAAGAACGCCTGTGTGGTACTCAAGCTTGCGCTCGAAGCCTTCTACGGCAGCGCGGTGACAAGACGTGCGAGAGGAGGACGAAATGGCATGTACACAAATGGTTAATAAAAAATGTTTGTGATTTAATTACCTAGCACACGGCCGCTCTCTACACAGCGTCAAGAACGATAGTTCGCCCACTGTGTGATGTGGAACGTGACGTAGTTTCACATCACGCCGCCGGCTCGCAACTGTCGGCTGGCTTGTAGACGGCCATTCCCTGCGTGTTCAACTGCTCTATGCGTGTGGTTGCTCGCGGTTGAGGCGATCACGACGCGCTCTGCTCGCGTCCCGCCGCGCGCGCTCTGCTCGCGTCCCTCTGCGTGCTCTGCCCGTGTCCCTTCACGCGTGCTGCAAGCATTTCAGGTAGACACACAATCAAGTACGTTCGGGGTGCCATATGCATGCGGTTACGCCGGACGCGGCGCCACGACGCTGTTACGTGTGGCAAAAACTGCCATGCGGACGTGCCGAGAATCCCGGCCGCCCGGCCCTCATTTATTCCCATGGCCATTTACCTTCATCTCTCATGCCCCACGACACAATAAGCACACCCACGACGACACATACAGAGAGGATATCCAGCAGCTCCAATGGCGCTCCCGGCTCCAATGGCGCTCCGAGCGGCTGACGACGACGACAGGCGGCAGTTCACCACGCCTCACATAGTGGACACCCAAGTGAGGGGGAAGGACCTCTCGGTGGTGTACACAAACGAGCTGGTCTCGTTGGAGAGCTCCATCCACACTATGGAGCAGTTGCTTGCTGAGGATGAGTACCAAGTGGTCGGCTTCGACCTCGAGTTCACCGGCGGTCGTGCCGGGTATGATCAGAAGGTTGCCGTTGCCCAGTTGTGCGTGCGCCATCATGTCCTCGTCTACCACTACTCCCTGGCCACAAGGCCTTGTGAGCATTTCGCCAGGTTTATCAATAGCCCCAACTACAAGTTCGCTACGATGGACACCTTGAATGATCTAAAGGTGCTTAAGACTACGTGCTTGGCCTGCCAGAAGCTTGTCGACATCCAAGGCCGGTACAGGGTCTGGGGCAGAAAGAAGGCGAAGGACTCCCTGGTTGACCTAGCCGTGGCCATCATCGATCCCTACTACAGAGGCATGAAGGATGAGTACAACAAGAACAAGGATGCCTGGCACGAGGCCTGGGTGCGGAGACTGGAGGAAGAACACATCAAGTACGTGGCCAAGGACGCGTACACAAGCTACGAGATGTATAGGCGGATCGTTGACATGAGGGAATGCCTCCTTCCTGTGGACGACGAGGGATCGAGCCACAAGTAGAGCAGTGGTGGCAGCGTCACAAGAAGTAGATGATCGTTTCTCCTAGTTTAGAATGCATGTAATTGTTTATTGAGGTGTGTGCGAATGTTTTGTATAGTGACCTATGTAATTGGATGTTTAATTTTTTTATATATGTTGTTCTTCTGTAGACAGAGCAAATTACATCACAGACGGACTAAACTAGGGAACCCGTCGGTGATGATTTCATCAATCGCTGACAATTGTATACCAACAAGCGCTTGCCCACAGCACACACGGCTTATTAGCAGGAATCGTCTGTGTTGTTATCAGTCTTCCCACATATTTCTGATTACTGACCTGTTTGCCGCGTATCACACACATCTTGTTAAGTAATACGTCTCCAACGTATCTATAATTTTTTATTGTTCCATGCTATTATAATATCAATCTTGGATGTTTTTATATACATTTACATCAATTATATATAATTTTTTGGGACTAACCTATTAACTTAGTGCCCAGTGCCAGTTGCTGTTTTTTGCCTGTTTTTGGTTTTCCAGAATATCAGTACCAAACGAAGTCCAAATGCCACGAAACTTTTTGGAGATTTTTTCTGGACATAAGAGACACTAGAAGCTTCGGGAGGAGGCCAGCACCCAAAGGAGGTGGCCACGAGCCACCAGGGCGCGCCTGGGGGGGGCAGGCATGCCCTGGTGCCTCGTGGGCCCACCTCTGCCCCTTTTGACCTAATTCCACCACTATAAATTCTCTAAAATCGGGAAACCAACAGAGGAGTCCACGAAATACTCTTTCCACCGCTGCAAGTTTCTGTTCTCGAGAGATCCCATATGGAGGATTCGATCACGGAGGGGCTCTCCATCAACCTTGCTGCCCTTCCGATGATGCGTGAGTAGTTTACCATAGACCTTCGGGTCCATAGTTAGTAGCTAGATGGCTTCTTCTCTCTTTTTGATCTTTAATACAATGTTCTCCTCGATGTTCTTGGAGTTCTATCCGATGTAATCACTTTTTGCCGTGTGTTTGTTGGGATCCGATGAATTGTGATTTTATGATCAGATTATCCATGAATATTATTTGAGTCTTCTCTGAACCCTTTTATGCATGATTATTATAGCTTCATATTTCTCTCCGATCTATTGATTTGGTGTGACCAACTAGATTAATTTATCTTGCAATGGGAGAGGTGCTTTGTAATGGGTTCGATCTTGCGGTGCTCAATCCCAGTGACAGAAAGGGACATGACATGTATGTATCGTTGCTATTAAGGGTAAAAACATGGGATTTATTCATGCATGAGTTTACTTTGTCTACATCATGTCATCTTGCTTAAGGCGTTACTCCGTTCTTTATGGACTTAATACACTAGATGCATGCTGGATAGCGGTCGATGTGTGGAGTAATAGTAGTAGATGCAGGCAAGAGTCCGTCTACTTGTCTCGGACGTGATGCCTATATATATGATCATTGCCTTGGATATTGTCATGATTATTTGCTTTTCTATCAATTGCCCAACAGTAATTTGTTCACCCACCGTATGCTATTTTCATGAGAGAAGCCTCTAGTGAAAACTATGGCCCCCGGGTCTACTTCTATCATATATTAAAAATCATAAAAATACCTTGCTACACTTTTACTTTATTTATTTTATTTTGTATTTTTGTTCAATCTATTTATCTATCACCATACAATTTAATCTTGCAATTAACCGCCAAGGGATTGATAACCCCTTCTTTGCGTTGGGTGCAAGGATTTGTTATTTTGTGTGCAGGTATGTTAACGAGGTGTTGCGTGATTCTCCTACTGGATTGATAACCTTGGTTTCATAAATGAGGGAAATACTTATCTCTACTGTACTGCATCATCCCTTCCTCTTCGGGGAAAAACCAACGCAGATCACAAGTAGCAGGAAGAATTTCTGGCGCCGTTGCCGGGGAGACATCATCAACATCTATCAAGTACCTACGCATAAACTTTCATCTCCTTGCATTTATTTTATTTGCCTTTGCCTCTCGTTTTCATCTCCCCCACTTCTAATTTTTTTTTCTAAAATACAAAAATATTTTATGTTTGCTTTTTTCTTGTTTGCTTCTTTGCTTGCTTGCTTTACCATTATGGCTAGTTCTACTCCCAATATGCCTTTCCCTCCGTACTTAGGAAATGATCCAGGAATTTTAAACTTTAAATATTTGAGTGATGAATCTTTAAAAGAAGCATGGGATAGATTATTAAAAATACAAGTAAGTGCTAGGCCTCAGTTTCACATTAAATTGTTCCTTAAAAAGTTTTTATGTTGGTCTACCCCTTGCTCATAGACGTGTCTTGGATTGTATATTTGAAAATGATTTTCTTGGGAGTGACGCCTTTGACACCTACGAAAAGATGAAAAGCATATTTGGACAACCAAAAGTTGAAACTATTGAACCTATTACTCTAGAATGCTTTCGTCCAACTGAGCAAATAAAGGAAATAAAGGCTAGTATGGATTCTAACTTTCGGGAAATATTTAATCTTGCCTCTAAAATAAATAGCAATGTGGTGTCACAAAATAGGAGGGTTGATGCTTTAGATCAAAAGATATCTCTTTGTGTTTTGAAAGAAATAAAAACCCTTTACACTAAGCTTGATCATTTAGTGCACATTATTGCTAATGGCAAAGAGAGTGAAATAGGAGTTGTGAGGGTTAAAACCAAAGATGACAATACTTGAAACTATGCATTATGCCTAGCTAGGGGCATAAAGCAATAGCGCTTGTTGGGAGGCAACCCAATGAATAAAATAAATTTTTAATTTTTGTTTCTGTTCTTGTGAGTTTTCACAATTATGCTACTGATATGATTGTGTTTTTGTGATTTAAGTAGTGTTTGTGCCAAGTGAAGCCTTTGGGATGATTTGGAAGATAGTATAATTGATGCTGTTTGGAAAACAGAAAGTTTTGCGTCCAATGCTGGAATTTTAGTTCTGTACTGGAGCGTCAGAAAAATCTGAATTTTTTACAATGTATTGATATATGAATCATCCCGTTGTCCTAATTTTTCAGAATTTGTGGAGTTACAGAAGTATGGCTTTAAATAGATCTCTGCAGACTGTTCTGTTTTTGACAGATTCTGTTTTTGATGCACTGCTTGCTTGTTTTGATGAAACTATGGATTGTATCGGCGGGTATAAGCCATGGAGAAGTTAGAATACAGTAGGTATAATGCAAAAATAAAATATGAATGGGTTTGCAACAGTACTTAAAGTAGTGATTTATTTTGTTATACTAATGGATCTCGCGAAGGTTTTGTTGAGTTTTGTGTGATTGAAGTTTTCAAGTTTTGGGTGAGATCACGATGGATGAAGGAATAAGGAGTGGCAAGAGCCTAAGCTTGGGGATGCCTGAGCCACCCCAAGGTAATATTCAAGGAAGACTCAAGCGTCTAAGCTTGGGGATGCCCCGGAAGGCATCCCCTCTTTCTTCTACCAACCATCGGTAATTTTACTTGGAGCTATATTTTTATTCGTCACATGATATGTGTTTTGCTTGGAGCGTCGTGTATTATATGAGTCTTTGCTTTGTTTGCTTTTTAGTTTGTCACAATCATATTTGCTGGACACACCTATTTGAGAGAGCCACACGTTTATCATGATTTGTTAGAATACTCTATGTGCTTCACTTAAATTTTTTGAGCTAGGCAGTTGCTCTAGTGCTTCACTTAAATTTTTTTGAGCACGGCGGTGGCTAAATTTTGAAGAAATATGTGCACTATCATGCTTCACTTATATTATTTTGAGAGTTGATAAATTTTGAAGAAATATGTGCACTCTCATGCTTCACTTATATCTTTTTGAGAGTTGATAATAGTAATGGTAATTTGCACAAGATATGAATATGGTCCCAAAGTGATGAATATTCAAGAGGGATATAATAAAAACTTTCATGAAAGATCATTGGATATGATAAGTGTGATTCCTTGCAATAGTTCTGCGATATGGAGATGATGATATGTGAGTCATGTTAGTGAGTAATTATGATTTAGTAAGAATATTGGTGTTAACGTTTGTGATTCCCTATGCATGCACATTAAGTCAATAGTTATGCAACGAAATTTTATCCTACTTATGGTGCATTATTCCGTGTTAGTTATGTTCAATGCATGTTTATGAACGTTTTCGCTTTTTGGTTGGTCGCTTCTCAATCTATTTGCTAGCCTTCATTTGTACTAAGCGGGAATACTGCTTGTGCATCCGAACTCCTTAAACCCAAGTTGTGCCAAATGAGTCCACCATATCTACCTATATGCGGTATTTCAATGCCGTTCCAAGTAAATTTGCATGTGCCAACTCTAATTTTTCAAAATAATTTTCCGTTTTGTGTGCTCGTACCACTCATGAAGCGGCAGGGGGTGGCCAATATTTTCCATGCTAGGTGTGTTATTCTCACGATGAGTGTTTATTCACTTGTCATTGCACGAGAGAGTGGCTGGTAATAGGGATGCCCAGTCCCACAATGAATCAAAAACTAATAACAACAAAATTCCTTGGAAAGTGTTGGTATGGAGGGCACCCGTGGATACGGCTAGCCATGGATTGTGAAAGAATGGTGGAAAGGAAATAAACTTTACTTTCTGTTTGGGAACCGCCTATGATGTGTTTAGCATGGAAAATATTGGGAATTCTCGGTCGTTTTCGTTTACAGGAAAAGCATGCCTCTCAAAATAATTTTATATCTCTAATTTAAGCTTTGAGCTCTCGCACATTTGCAAATCTCTGCTTCCCTCTGCGAAGGGCCTATCAATTTACTTTTATGCAATTTTTATTTTTATTTTGATTCTCCATCTTCTCTTACAAAACACCAACTAGAGAGCACTATTGTCATACTTGTGCACTGTGTGTAGCTAATATTGAGTGTGTTTCATGAATGGATCAATGATTGAGCATAATGGGTTAGGGATAACTTTCTTTAGCATTGATATTTTGAAAGACATGGTTGCTTGTTAGTATGCTTGAGTATTTATATCTTCATGTCAAACTATAGACTATTGCTTTGAATCATTCAAGTTCAAATGTCCATGCTATAAAGAAAAGAATATATGATGAATATGATAGGTAGCATTCCAGATCAAAAATTCTGTTTTTATCATTTACCTACTCTAGGACGAGCGGGAATTAAGCTTGGGGATGCTTGATACGTCTCCAACGTATGTATAATTTTTTATTATTCCATGCTATTATAATATCAATCTTGGATGTTTTTATATACATTTACAGCAATTATATATCATTTTTTGGGACTAACCTATTAACTTAGTGCCCAGTGCCAGTTGCTGTTTTTTTGCCTGTTTTTGGTTTTCCAGAATATCAGTACCAAACGAAGTCCAAATGCCACGAAACTTTTTGGAGATTTTTTTATGGACATAAGAGACACTAGAAGCTTCGGGAGGAGGCCAGAAGCCAGAGGAGGTGGCCACGAGCCACAAGGGCGCGCCTGGGGGGGGGGGCAGGCGTGCCTTGGTGCCTCGTGGGCCCACCTCTGCCCCTTTTGACCTAATTCCACCACTATAAATTCTCTAAAATCGGGAAACCAACAGAGGAGTCGACGAAATACTTTTTCCGCCGCCGCAAGTTTTTGTTCTCGAGAGATCCCATCTGGAGGCCTTTTCCGGCACTCCGCCGGAGGGGGATTCGATCACGGAGGGGCTCTCCATCAACCTTGCTGCCCTTTCGATGATGCGTGAGTAGTTTACCACAGACCTTCGGGTCCATAGTTAGTAGCTAGATGGCTTCTTCTCTCTTTTTGATCTTCAATACAATGTTCTCCTCGATGTTCTTGGAGTTCTATCCGATGTAATCACTTTTTGCCGTGTGTTTGTTGGGATCCGATGAATTGTGAGTTTATGATCAGATTATCCATGAATATTATTTGAGTCTTCTTTGAACTCTTTTATGCATGATTATTATACCTTCGTATTTCTCTCCGATCTACACTACTAGAAAAACGGCTATAGCTAATATGGACATTAATGGCGCACCATGATGGTGGTGCGCCACTGCTATATAGCAGTGGCGCACCAGAAT
The DNA here is from genome assembly GCA_039707655.1 of Elymus sibiricus. NCBI lineage: Eukaryota > Viridiplantae > Streptophyta > Magnoliopsida > Poales > Poaceae > Elymus > Elymus sibiricus. Next base: position 338,700,564 of record CM077666.1, read on the forward strand.
CAGATGCGCCATTGCAATTTTTTTTACTAATGGCGCACCACTTGAGCAGTGCGCCATTGCTATTTTTTTTGTCCATCCTCCCCCCCACTAGACATAGCAATGGCGCACCACACCTAGGTGCGCCATTACTAAGGTACATAGTAGTGGCGCACCTAGGTGTGGTGCGCCATTGCTTCGTCTGGTGGGGGTGTGCCTGCGTGTGTGTGTGAGGTTAGTAATGGCGCACCCTCCCTGGTGCGCCATTGCTAGGGTTAGCAATGGCGCACCAGGGAGGGTGCGCCATTACTAACGTCTCACACACACACAAACACACCCCACCACACACACACAAACACACACCCCATCACACACACACAAACACACACCCCACCACACACACACAAACACACACCCCACCACACACACACAAACACACAAACACACACCCCACCACACACACACAAACACACACACACACACACACACACACACACACACACACACACCCCGGTGGATCGCCTTTTCAGTTTAAAAAAAAATAAAAGAAAATGATAAAAGATTCAAAAAAATTCAAAAAAATAGATGCCCATGTGTTATGTGTTCTAGTTGTTAGGAAAATTAACAAACATGAATTTTGAATTTTTTTGCAAAAGGCCGCCGTGTTTCGGTAAAATGGCCGTAACTTTTGCATACGACCTCCGATGAAAAAGTTTTTTATATGAAAAAGCATCTACTCGAAAAGTTACATCCGAATTCAACGGGCTGGGCCCGCTATCGATTTTTTAGAATCCTCAAAAACCTAACAGAAAAAAAGTTGCAGCCATTTTAAGATCTGGAGGCAAAAAAATAGAAAAATAAAAAAAGATAGCAATGGCGCACGAGTGCATAGTGCGCCACTACTATTTTCCCGCCTTCAAAATTCAAAAAAAATTAAAAATAGTAATGGCGCACCACACCTAGGTGCGCCATTACTAAGGTACATAGCAATGGCGCACCACTCCTAGGTGCGCCATTACTAAGGTACATAGTAATGGCGCACCACACCTAGGTGCGCCATTACTATGTCTGGGCAGTTTCAAAACGCCCACCTACCCCCACTACCCTTATCCACTTCCCTCCTCCTCCACACATTTCTATCCTCCTCCTCCTCTCCTCCTCTCCTCCTTCCTCCTTCCTCCTCCTTCCTCCTTCCTCCTCCCTCCTCCTCACGGTCCTCTCCGGCGACCTCCTCCTCACGGTCCTCTCCGGCGACCTCCTCCTCCCTCCTCCTCACGGTCCTCTCCGGCGAACTCCTCCTCCTGGTCCTCCTCTCCGCCGACCTCCTCCTCCTCCTCCTCTCCGGTGACGTCCTCCTCCCTCCTCTCTCCTCCCTCCTCCTTCCTCCTCACAGTCCCTCCTCCTCACGGTCTCTCCTCCCTCCTCCTCCTCACGGTCCCTCCTCCTCCTCACGGTCCCTCCTCCTCCCTCCTCTCCTCCTCTCCTCCTCTCCTCCTCTCCTCTCTCCTCCCTCCTCCTCCCTCCTCTCCTCCCTCCTCTTCTGCCTCCTCTCCTTCCTCCTCTACTTCCTCCTCACAGTCCCTCCTCCTCCCTGCACAAAGAACGTACCAAGATGCAAACCAGAACGAAATTCAAAAAAAAAATCGCAAAATAAAATCGCAAAAAAAATAGCAATGGCGCATCATGGGTGTTAGTAGTGGCGCACCTGAAGTGTTAGTAATGGCGCACCAGGTGGTGCGCCACTAGTATTTGGATTACTAATGGCGCACCAGAGGTGCGCCATTACTATTTGTTAATAATGGCTTGTTAATAGTGGCGCACCTATAGTGCGCCATTAGTAGCAAAACTGGTGCGCCACTAACAGCCTTTTTTCTAGTAGTGCTATTGATTTGGTTTGGCCAACTAGATTGATTTTTCTTGCAATGGGAGAGGTGCTTTGTAATGGGTTCGATCTTACGGTGCTCAATCCCAGTGACAGAAAGGGACATGACACGTATGTATCATTGCTATTAAGGGTAAAAAGATGGGGTTTATTCATGCGTGAGTTTACTTTGTCTACATCATGTCATCTTGCTTAAGGCGTTACTCCGTTCTTTATGGACTTAATACACTAGATGCATGTTGGATAGCGGTTGATGTGTGGAGTAATAGTAGTAGATGCAGGCAGGAGTCGGTCTACTTGTCTCGGACATGATGCCTATATATATGATCATTGCCTTGGATATCGTCATGGTTATTTGCTTTTCTATCAATTGCCCAACAGTAATTTGTTCACCCACCGTATGCTATTTTCATGAGAGAAGCCTCTAGTGAAAACTATGGCCCCCGGGTCTACTTCTATCATATATTAAAAATCATAAAAATACCTTGCTGCACTTTTACTTTATTTACTTTATTTTGTATTTTTGTTCGATCTATTTATCTATCACCATACAATTTAATCTTGCAATTAACCGCCAAGGGATTGATAACCCCTTGTTTGCGTTGGGTGCAAGGATTTGTTATTTTGTGTGCAGGTACTGTTAACAAGGTGTTGCATGATTCTCCTACTGGATTGATAACCTTGGTTTCATAACTGAGGGAAATACTTATATCTACTGTAGTGCATCATCCCTTCCTCTTCGGGGAAAAACCAACGCAGATCACAAGTAGCATTAAGTTGAACCGTTTCTATTGTTTTGGTTCATCGCAAACAATTCATCCGAGTGAACTATATGCCGTCTATCGCACACACCTTGATCTGCCTGACCGTTTCTGTTGTGTTGGGTAATCGAAAATAGTTCATCCGAGTGAACTGTATGTCGTGTATCGCACACACCTCGATTTGGCTGACCGTGTTTGTTGTTCTGTCTTATCCCAAATAATTCGTATGGATCAACTGTATGCCACATATCACACACGCGTCTCTAATCTGAATCGTGCTTGATGTCTCCGCCATCGTGCACAGTTCATCTTATTGGCGACGGTTTTATTACGACACCGTTTGCGATTCATGCATCGCACACAGTTTGGTCGTAGGGTCTCTGATTCATGTGTCGCGTTAGCGGTCGCCTGCAGTAGTGATAAGAGATCATGATGTTTGAAACCCATGCATGCATGATATAATGGAGATATGTGTGGTGTCGTTTTGAATCGAGCATGCCATACCATATACACATCGAACAAGGCCAAATTGATTTGAATTTGATATACCATTGGTATGCATCGTTTGACCACATTTCATCCATGCATGGACAGAACTATTCAAATTGGAGATAATGGGTGGCTTTGGCAGCTAACATCTAAATGTTGTGTGTGTGTGTGTGTGTGTGTGTGTGTGTGTGTTGCGTGTTAAACACATTATACATATCAAACATCGTTTAGATTCCGAACGTCTAGCTAGAGCATACATGTACTATGATTTGAATTCAACATAAAATGGATACACATATTTGAACTCGAGATCATATGGTACATGTAGTTCATATTTAAATGGTAATTTACTACTATATTCATGTCGTGTGTTGTGAAGATGATATTTAGATGATGGTATAACTGACAAGACAACAATCCCATTGAAATACGGAAAATGGACTCAATTTTAGTCCATATGGTAGACGGTACAAATTGTTTTTTGTTGTTGTTGAGGGAAGTATGAATTGATTTGGTACCATACACGGTAAGCTTGTTTTACCGAATTTTTAAGTTGTTCATTGTTATTTTTGAATGTCATTTGTAGTAATTCATATAGTAAAACGGGACATGACTCTCTTTTTTTTTGACGGAACCTCATCAGAGGGTAGGGAGCTCCCGCAGTGCATTAAGAAGAAGAGAGTTGGTCCGGTTAATAAGGGAAACCAGACCCAAAAACCATACATGGCACGGTTAATTAAGGGAAACCGGTGAAGACCACACACACCAGGACATGACTCTCTCTTGTGTGGTGCGAATTGTTTTTTGTTTTTGTTTTTTTTGTACATGTTAACCTTGTTCTCCTGAAATTTCAAGCCGCGCCTTGTTATCCAAAAATTTCAAGCTATCTGTTTGTCTCTTGTGCTGCGAAACTCCCGCCCCTTCAACCCGCGCCTTGTTATCCCGAAATTTCAACGCACGCAAAAACTCTCCCCTCCTCCGAAATCGGTCGCGCCGCCCCGACACACGAAATCCCCCTTCTATCCCTCAGCCTAAAATCCCGCCTCGACGTCCCATGGTCCAAACGGGTAGGGGTACTTTCGTAACTTACCCCACATTTCAGACAAGCGCGTCCCTAAGCCATGGTTCCCCCTCCCACCCCCTACGCCCCCCATTCGTACACCGAGGCCGCCAAAACCCGCGAAACCCCATGCTCCTCCGTCCGCCACCCGACCGCCGCCCAGCCGGAGCCACTTCCCCGATGACATCGTCCGTCGCAACAGCTCGACGTCCCTCATCCGCCGCACCGGATGAGGATCCGTCGTCGATCTCGTCATCCCGCCGGTTCAGCCGTCCCGTCCTCCACCTCCAAGGAGCTGCCCTGACGTTCGCCTCATATATCACGCCACCTCCATTCCCACAACGCCGTCTTCACCTGCACCACCAGAACCGCAGCACCATCACCGATTCCTCGGATGAAGCTGAGGCCTAGTCGGCGCCACCAAAGAAGTTCTACACTAATCACTGCATTTTCTCCTTTATTTGATCTCACGGTGCTGCCGCTGCTCGATCCCGAGCCGCCATGGCGCGGCTCCATCGATGGCGGCGTCACCGGCCACTTCCTCCACGCCGTCTCTCCGCCATGGCATTGCTCCCTCGACGACAATGTCCACATCAGCAGGAGCTTCTGCTACTGCTGCTCCAGCTGTCGCTGGTCGTGCTGCTGCTGCTCTGGCTCTCGCTCGTGCTGCTGCTCTGCTCTTGCTCTCGCGCTACCGCTATACTCTTGCTCGCACTGCTGCTGCATGAGCAGCAGCTCCGGCACTCGCTCGTGCTCCTACTTCTGCTACGGCTCTCGCATGCGCTGATGCTCCGGGCGCTGCTACTGCTGCACGACCAGTGGCCCCGGCTGCTCTCTGGTAGTACGTTCCCTACTGGAGCGGCTGCCGATTTAGATCACTGCTTCTCTGCCACTAGTGCTCGAGCGGCCAAAATTACTAGTGCATTGCTTCTCTGCTACTGCTGTGTTCAGTTCCGACAGTAAAATTCAATTGCGACAGCAAAATTCTGTCTCGAGAGTACATTTCAGTTTCGACAGTAAAATTCAGTTTCGACAGTTAAGTTCAGAGACGAGCGGCTGATGTATTTTTCATCTAGCACTTTTTGGTGATGTATTTTACATCATCTATTGGAGATGCTATTAGAATCCCACTTCAGGTTAACGTTGTCTCTCTTGTCCTGCTTCAGCCTCGCCGTCGTACACATCACCGGAGCTGCTCCAACGACAAAACCGCCCATCACAGCGGAGCAGTACCCTCGGCTCCATGTCCAGATGCCTAAGATCTTCTTCCCTGCCTTCGACAGCCACATCAGCCGCAGCATCCTCAGCGACCAACCCAATGATGCTGTGATCGACATGGCTTCGGCAAAGAGGTTGTACACTTGTCGCATCACTTTTTCACTCTACATGTAATATATATTGTCCACTGAGCACATGTAGTAATGAGAAATACGAATAGTTTCTCCTATATGACAAGCAGTGAGGTACTAGGCAAGTTAGCTATCCGTGATGGACTCTCTCGAAATCCATCATTATTTATTTCTGCGCATTGTAGCTGTGTATATGTAGATGGGCCTGGGAGTTGAGTTAGTAGGGCAGTGGGCTGGGTCCAAAGTAGTAGAAGTAGTACAAAAACATTTTTGGAGTGTAGGCTTTTGCCAGTTCAATCCTGCCTACAAGAATCGCCACTGGTTGAAAGGAAAAGTGAAGGAAAGACATAGGAATTGGAAAGTTTCCTATGGTATTACTATTCATGCATTTGGTTCAAAGGAATGAAGCGAGGGAAAACTGTAGGATTTTTTCCTTTAGTGTCTCTTTCAAAGAAAAACCATAGGAATTTTAATATCCACTTGGCCCTCCTTTTCAAATTCCTATTCATGAAGAACAAAACTAAGTGATAGTAGCATAATAGCATTATAACTGTACGTTTTCATGTGGTTTGACTTTAATATGACCATGCTTCTTTGCATTTCTGTGATCTTCCAATTCCTGTGAACGAAACACCCAGATTGACAGAAATCCCGTGTTAGCAAATGCTCCGTTTTGCACTTGCATTCCTATCATATTCCTGTATTTCCTATCCCTGCGTTGTTAGAATCCTCCAATTCAAATGAGCCTTTACAGAATTACTTCTGATACAGATGGGTGTCAAAGAAAACTTTGTGTGGTTTGTCCCGCTCCTGCCGCACCATCGTCCACCCCAGCTGAGCTGCTCCAACGACGGAAGCGTCCACTGCAGCAGAGATCCCCCCTCCAGACCGTCTTTCGTTGCCTCAGATCTTCTTCCCTGCTGCCGGCAGCCACCACCACTGCATTACCATCATCAACTGAGCAGATGACCTTGAGGACTACACGGGTCCGCACGAGAGGTTGCACTCTTTCGTGTTTGCTTATGTTATGCATCGCTTAATATTACCTGCTACTTTATCGTCATGTTCACCTCTTAGACTCTGAGTCAGGTCCAAACTAATAATCAAACTTGAGTTTTTAAATGGTTGTGGGGTACATACCAGGACATCAATGAATAGTATCTCTGTCTACTATCTGCTTAATCTCGGGTGTCTACTATGTGTTTCATGTTGGGTGGGAAACAAACTGTAAAGGAGCCATTACCTGTATTTTTTAACTGAAGCTATTATCTGCCTGCTATCATTGGTTTGGGTCTATCCACTGGTTGCTACCATCACTCTGGATTTCTGCATGCATTCCTTACATAATCTCACTATGTTTTATTCCTATGCATGTCAGTTATTGTACACAATGGTACTGAACATGTAGAGAAAAAGAGAAGAGCCTTGCGTGTCAATATAATGTCATGCAGATGTCGCTCCATGGTGGCCGCAATGGCAGCCCCCTCCCCCATTCCAGATTGTAATCAAGAGGAAGATAACTGTTCAGGGGGGATTCAGAGGAAGCAGACCACTCCTATTTACCCCCTGAGGTCTTTGCTCTCACTTGGCATGCTGATGTTGGTCATATCATGCATATGGCGCCTTGCATTGCTTACTTTATACATCATATATGTCATCTGCTTAGTTTAGACATGTTTTGTGTGAATGCCATCTGTTTAGTTTCTATATCATATATGTGAATTATGCAATGCCATCTTGGTTAGCCAGGCATCATATATGGGAATTTTGCAATTCCATCCTGTTTAGCCAGTCATCATATATGTGAATTATATCATGCCATCCTCTTCTTCATTACGTATTACATTTGTCAACAATGTTAGTACATTCAACTACTCTTCCTGTGCATCAGCCATTTGACACGGCGATGGAAAAATATGGAGTGAAAACAAGGTCTTCAGAGTAGACAGTGCTATCTGACGAAGCGCATATCTTGCCGGTTACAGATAGCTCCTCAGAGGAGGATTCAGAGACAGATGACCATTCGTATTTCCTCCCCAAGGTGTATGCTCTAACTTGGCAGGGTTATATTGCTCATATCATGCATATGGTATCTTGCATTGCTATGTCATTTGCTTAGTTTAGATATGCTTTGTGTGAATGCCACCTGTTTAGTGTCTAATTACCATATATGTGAATTATGCAATGCCATCTTGTTGAAAGGCATTATATATGTGAATTATGCAATGCCATGCTGTTTAGCCAGGCATCATATGTGTGAATTATATCATGCCATCCTTTTTTTGTATTACGTATTCCATTTGTCGGCAATGTTTGTTTATTCAACTACTCTTCCTGTGCATCAGCCATTTGAATTGGTGATGGAAAAATCTGGAGTGAAAACAAGGTCTTCAGAGCAGACAATGCTACCTGCTGAAGCAGATATCTTGCTGGTTACAGATAGCTCCTCAGAGGAGGATTCAGAGACAGATGACCAGTCCTATTTTCCCCCTGAGGTGTATGCTCAAACTTGGCAGGGTTATATTACTCATATCATCCATATGTTGTCTTGCATTGCTAAGTTTAGACATCATATACACAATATTGAATACCATCTGCTTAGTTTAGACATCATATATGCGATTGCCATCTGCTTACTTCCTTAGTATATAAATCATATATGTGAATTATATCGTGCCATCATGTTTACATAGACAGCATGTATGTGAATTATGGCATGCCAACCTATTTAATAAAGACATCATGTAGTTATATCATATCATCCTATTTACATAGTCATCATATTTTGAATTATGTCATTCTATCCGTTAATTATATCATGCCATCATGTTTCCATAGACAACATGTATGTGTCGGGCCCGTGGAACCCGGGGTATCCCGGCCCGTCTGCCTTTGGCCCAGGGCGCAATGCCTGGCGAAGGCCCAACCTGTGGCCACCTGCAGGCATCTCCGGCAAGATCCCACATGAGGCCCCGGCCTCCTAAGGACCCCTCCTCAGGGAGCGGGCAAGCAAGACTCAGCCACTCCACCGAGAGCCTTGTGAGGCGGCCTCCTAAGGACGCCTCCCGAGGCATCCTCCCGAAGGCACGCAAGACGAGTGCAGTTTGGCTCGGTCGCGTGGTCTCGTGCCCATCACGTGGGTGACGCGCGCGGTGACGAACGGCGACAGAAGCCGTGCCAGCAGGCGCGGATGGAGAGGATTTCCCTTTTTGTGCTAAGGGAGCAAGGCCAGCAATCCACTTCCCAAAGCAACCCCCAAAGGTTGCCCGATCAGTGAAAGAAGACCAAGACGGCGGGCGCGCAGGGCGGAGGTGATTCCCGAGCCCACCGGCGCGTCATGGACAGTGGCTTTGCAGATGAAGACCACCTTTTGTCAGGATAGACTGCGCCCCGGTCCCCCTTCAAACTTGCCGTTGTGTGGGAACCCTTCCCGCCAATGTTTTCGGGGGAAGAGGACCAAGGCAGATATAAAAGGAGGGCAGGGTGCCGCTGTAGGAGAGGCTTCTGCCGGTTGGGAACCTTGTACTCTCTCACACGCTAGAGCAATCCAAACCAAGCAGGAGTAGGGTTTTACACCGCAAGGTGGCCCGAACCTGGGTAAACCGCTGAGTCCACGGTCCGCTCCCCGCTAGCGCGCTCTCGCCGTAGCTTCGCCGTAGTTTAGCTGTGGTAGAGGACGAGGAGGTAGGAACGAGCTCACCCCAGTGTTCGAACCTTTGGGTCCCCGGAGCCCCAACTCCGGCATTTGGCACGCCAGGTAGGGGTGCGCTACCGTTAGCCTCATGGCCGACGCTCGCCGCGAGCGCGCTCAGCACATGGCTGGCCGCGTGGCTCAGATGGAGCCGGTGGCCCGTGGCAACCACCACCGCCCTGTCGAGGCCGCTACCGCCACCGACCCTGCCGCCCGGGATCAGCAGAACTCCTCCCTGCACCCCTCCGTGCGGGCAGAGGGCCACACCGCCACGGCCTCGTCGTCCCTCGCCCACCGTGGGCTGCTGAAAGCACAAGCCGCGCTGCTCATGGCGCACGAGCTACTCCACTACCGCCCGGCTGACACCGGCTACGATGCCAGGCTTGGTCGCATCACCGAGCTCGTCAACGCCGCTGGGGATGCTCCGGAGCCTTCCCACTCGCTCCGACCCCCGCCGTCTCGTGCTGGGGACGTAGCGCATGGCGCTCCCCCGCCACCTCCTCTGCGCGACGAGCTCGACGGGCCCCAGCGCAACGCGCAGGCGCGTGAGCCACCCCGCGGCGCTTCCTCGCCGGTCTGCGACAAGGCCAGCCGCCAGATCATCCACCGCGCGCCGCCTGATGCACGTGTGCTCCTCGAGCAGCAGCGCCCGCGCCAAGACCAGGCCGTGCAGGAGGTCGCGGCGGCTGGCCACCAGAATCGCGCCGCACTCACCGGTGGTGTCCCCTCGAGTGGCGTGGGCTGCCGCGCCTTCACTCGCGAGCTGCGTTGGGTGGTGTGGCTCGCGAAGTTCAAGCCGGAGCTGCCTCCATGCTACAACGGCACCCCAACCCCGCAGAGTTCCTTCAGCTCTATGCGCTGAGCGTCGAGACGGCGAACGGCGACGACAAGGTTATGGCGAACTGGTTCCCCATGGCCCTCAAGGATGGCCCGCACTCCTGGCTCATGAATCTCCCTGAGGCGTCGATCTCGTCGTGGGCCGAGCTCTACACCCAATTCGTCGCCAACTTTAAGGGCATGCAAGACCGCTCCCTCACCATCAATGACCTGCGGCATGTGCGGTAGCGCCCAGACGAGACCCTCCGCAAGTACATCCAGCGCTTCAGCCAGGTGTGCAACAAGATTCCGCATGCCTCCGACGCGGCGGTCATCTCGGCGTTCTCCACCGGCGTCACAGATGTCAAGATGCGTGAGAAGCTCGCCATCAACGACGAGTTGGACTCAGTGCTTGAGCTGTTCGATCTCGCCGACAAGTGCGCCAAGGCTGAAGAAGGTCGCCTCTTCATCCACAACGACCCCGACGTGGCACCCGACGCTGCCAAGGCCAAGAAGAAGGACATCAAGCGCAAGGGCCCTGCCATGCTCGCGGCGGAGCCCGAATAGAAGTGCGGCCGCGACCACGACGAGCCCAGGAAAGACGGCCGCCCACTCTGCGCCTACCACAACGTGCGCTCCCACAGCACTCAGGACTGCCAGGAGCTCAAGCTGCTTCGTGACGAGCGCCAGGGCCGCCGAGGCGACCGCAATGACCATGGTGCCGGCCGCGGAGGTGGCCACGGCAGCAACCGCTGGGACGGCCGCAACGGTAACGGCAGCTTCCGCCCGGGCTGGCGCGACCAGCCTCGTGAGGCCACCTGGCGCGATCAGCCTCGTGAGGCAAATCCTCAGGCCAACGCCGCTCTCCCGCCACTGCCGCCGCCACCCCGGAGGAATGACGTCAACCAGCCTGACGAGGGCGCTGGGGGCTACCAGGAACCTCACACGGTTGCCTGCATCCTCGGCGGGGCTCAAGCTCCCATATCCAACCGCCACTTCAAGCAGCTCTCTTGGGAGGTGGACGCCGCCCTCCCAAAGCCTGAGGCTGCGCGGCCCCTCAAGTGGTCGCAGTACGCCATCGCCTTCGACTCCAAAGACCACCCCAAGTCCACGACCTCCGCAGGCGCACTCCCCATGCTGTGCACTCCCACCATCAGCAACGTCGCGGTCACCAAGACCCTCATCAACGGAGGCGCCGGCCTAAACGTGATCTCCATCGAGACCTTCGAGACGCTCCAAGTGCCCTACGACCAGCTGATGCCGACCAGGCCCTTCTCAGGAGTGACTGATGTCTCCACCATCCCTCTAGGGCAAGTGCGCCTTCCCGTCACCTTCGGCACCAGCAAGAACTACCACACCGAGCTCATCGACTTCGACGTGGTGCAAATCGGCCTGCCGTACAACATCATCTTGGGCTACCCAGCTCTCGCCAAGTTCATAGCGGCGACCCACCACGCCTATAACATCCTCAAGATGCCTGGCTGCAGCGGCATCATCACCGTCACCTGCGATAAAAGGGACGCGATCTACTCCCTCGAGCACGCATACAAAGCCGCCGCTGCCGCACATCCGGCTGACGAGGACGCGGTCGAGCCTTCGGAGGCCGCACCCGCGAAGAAGAAGCAGATGTTCTCTCTGGACCGTGCCGAGACGAAGAAGGTGTCGGTTGACGGCAGCGGCTCAGGCCCTGCCTTCACCATCGGCACCTGCCTCCCTCCTGCATAGGAAAGCGTGCTCGTCGCCTTCCTTCGGGCAAACTCGGATGTTTTTGCCTGGAAAGCATCTGACTTGTCCGGTGAACCGAGGGAGGTGATCGAGCACCACTTAGTGGTGTGTCCCAACGCACGCCCCATCAAGTAAAAAGCACGGCGCCAGGCGCCCGAGAAGCAAGAGTTCATTGTCCAAGAAGTGCACAAGCTACAAGAAGCTAGAGTAGTCCGTGAGGTGCGCCATCCCGAATGGCTCGCCAACCCAGTCGTCGTACCCAAGAAGGGCGGCAAGGAGCGTATGTGCGTCAACTTCATGAGCCTCAACAAGGCCTGCCCTCAGGACCCCTTTCCGCTGCCGCGCATCGACCAGATTGTGGATTCCACCGCCGGATGCGACCTGCTATGCTTCCTGGATGCCTTTTCAGGCTACCATCAGATTAAGATGGCGGCAGAAGATGTGGAGAGGATGGCCTTCATCACCCCTTGTGGCATATACTGCTACGTCTGCATGCCCTTTGGCTTGAGGAGTGCAGGCGCCACCTTCCAGCGGCTGATGCGCATCACGCTGGGGCCTTAGATGGGGAGGAACGCGGAGGCCTACGTCGACGACATCGTGGTCAAGACTCATGAGGCTGGGTCCCTCATTGCGGATCTCGAGGAAACCTTCGCCAACCTGCGCAAGGTCAAGCTCAAGCTCAACCCGACAAGTGCATCTTCGGATTTCCTTTCGGCAAGCTCCTCGGCTTTCTGGTCTCCCATCGTGGCATCGAGGCCAACCCTGAGAAGATCAAGGCCATCGAGAAAATGCGTCCTCCCTGGACCCTCATGAAAATGCAGCGCTTGGCAGGATGTATGGCTTCCCTGGGGTGCTTCATCTCCAAGTTCGGCGAGCGAGCCTTGCCGTTCTTCAAGCTCATGAAGAGGTCCGGCTCCTTCAAGTGGACCCCTGAGGCAGATGCCGCCTTTGAAGACCTCAAGAGACGGCCAGCGAGGCACTCATAGCGGTGCGAGAGGAGCACGTCTGCGCTCAGGAGAAGCCCTCGGCGCCTCCCGAGCCCTCCAGGCTTCGCGAGCCCCCTGAACCCTCCGCGCCTCCTGAGCCCCCTAGGCCTCGCGAGCCTCCCGAGACTTCCACGCCTCTTGGGCCCTACGAATCTCGTGGGCCGTCTGGGCCTCATGAGCTTCCCAAGCCTGGCAAGCCTCGCGAGGCTCCTGAAGAGCAAGCTGCCACCGCAACTACGCGCCTCGTCGAGCACCCTGTGTACTTCGTCAGCACGGTGCTAAGGGATGCACGCGAGCGCTACCCCATGCAACAGAAGCTCCGCCTCGCGCTCCTCATCGCCTCCAGGAAGCTGCGCCACTACTTCCAGGGTCATCCCATCAAGGTCATCTCTTCCTACCCCTTGTAACAAGTCCTGCACAGCCCCAACGCCGCTGGCTGCATTGCCGAATGGAATATCGAGCCGCAAGCCTTCCAGCTGGAATTTTGCGCCACCAGAGTAATCAAAGGCGCGGCTCTGGCTGACTTCGTGGCGGAGTGGACAAACCCCCATGAGGGAGAGCCCCGTGAGGGCAATCCCTCCTGCCTGGGGATGAAGCGCCAAGCGGATGGTCCACGCACTTCGACGGCGCCTTCTCCCGACAGGGTGCGGGGGCTGGTGTCGTGCTCACTTCACCAACGGGAGACAAGCTCTACTACGCTGTCCAACTCTGATTCAGGCGTGATGATAAGGTCTCCAACAACATCACAGAGTATGAGGCCCTCATCGCCGGCCTCAAGGCCGCCTCTGCCCTCGGCATCAAGCGCCTCACTATCAAGCGTGATTCTCAGCTCCTCGTCAACTTCTCCAACAAAAGCTACAAGCCCAAGGACGAGCACATGGCAGCCTACTTAGAAGAGGTACGTAAACTTGAGAAGCGTTTCCTTGGCTTGGAGCTGCAGCACGTCCCACGCGGTGGCAACAAGGAGGCCGATAACATCGCCAAGCGAGCATCCCGCCGCGAGCCCCAGAGCCCTGGCGTCTTCGAGGAAAGGCTCCTCAAACCATCAGCCGCACCACCTGCCGTGGGCACCACGCTGCTTCATGAAGACCTCCCGCCCGCGCCGCCCATGGGCGCGCCAGACTATGGACCAGCTTCAGGAGCCCGCCTGCTGCTGGCACTGGAGCCTCAGGCAGGCAGCTGGGCTGCGGAGTTCAAGGATTACCTACTCCACGGCACCCTCCCGGAGAAGGATTCAGAAGCAGAGCGCATGGCCCGGCAAGCCACCGCGTACTGCTTGCAAGACGGCGAGCTGTACCGCAGGCGCCCCAATGGCATCTTGTTGCGGTGCATCTCAGAAGAACAAGGGCGTGAGTCGCTCGCTTACATCCATGGAGGAGACTGCGGCCACCACTCCTCGTCGCGCACCCTTGCCGGCAAGATGTTTCGAAGCAGCTTCTATTGGCCTACCGCGCTCCACGACGCCACTGAGCTGGTCCAATCCTGCGAAGCGTGACAGTACCACGCTAAGCAGATCCACCAGCCAGCACAGGGCCTCCAGACGATTCCCCTCTCATGGCCCTTCATGGTCTGGGGGCTGGATATCTTGGGGCCTTTTCAAGTCCTACTGTGCCAGCCTTGGCACGCAGATCTGCTATGCCTCCGTGGCGCACCCGCGAAGCAACGTCCAGGCCAATGCTGAGGTCCTCGGGGGCCTCAAAACGAGGAGCTTCAAGAAGAAGCTCAAAGTCTGCAGCAAGGGTTGGCTTGACAAGCTGCAGTCCGTGATGTGGTCCATCCACACAACGGCAACCAAGCCTACCGGCGAGACCCCTTTCTTCCTGGTCTACGGAGCTGAGGCGGTCCTTCCCTCGGAGCTTAAGCACGGCTCTCCGCGAGTCCTTGCCATCAACGAGGTGCGTCAGGATGGCTCGTGGGAGGCTGACCTGCTGCTCCTTGAGGAGGCCCGCCGTCAGGCCGCTCTTCGCGCCGCGAGGTACCAGCAGGCCCTGCGATGCTACCACAACCGCAACATCCGCCCTCGCACTCTCGAGGTCGGCGACCTCGTCCTGCACAGGATCCTCTCCAGAGAGGGACTCCACAAACTCTCACCCATGTGGGAGGGCCCTTTCAGGGTTGCTCCTGTCTCCAAGCCCGGCGCAGCCCGGCTGGAGACGGAGGACGGAGTTCCTGTGCACACCTCCAAAAGTTCTACCCGTGATCCTCACGCATACGAACGAAATAGGGATGTACATGCCCCGGAGACTCTCAATGCGTTCACCTAACGGGCACGCGAGAGCTCCCGCCCACGCCCAAGTGGAAGCCCCATGCTCCATGCTGGCGGAACGATCGACCCGTGATCATGCCCACACCCCGGTGGAAGCCCCATGCTCAGCGTTGGCAGAACAATTAACTGAGGGTGCCCCACGGGCCGCACCAACCTCAAGCTGACCCGTGCCGGACACGGAAGCACCCTTTTTTCGCTTTCGAATGTGTAACTGAGGGCGCCCCATGGGCTGCACCAACATCAAGCTGGCCCGTGCCGGACACGGCAGCCACATCTCTTTTTTGTTGTACAGAATTTGTTGTCTTGCCTCAGTAAAGCTTTGGTTTTCATACATTGTGTATTTCGTCATGTCTTTGCCTCACGAGCCGTGCGCGCTCGAGGCTTCCCTCATGAGCCTCACACGAGCGGGGGATGGACACGGTGTCTGTGCTCGGGTCAGTCCCAGCAACGTTCAAAAACCCAAGCAACCGGGCTCTGGCTCGCGGGCCTGCTCCCATGCATGCCACCCACCAAGGTCCTTGGTGTCTTATCTCCTCGCGTAACGCACATGAGCAAGCCGGCGAGCGTGCGCTACTCCCTTGTAGTGAGAATTTCTTCATGCAGTTATCACAGGAACATGTCACCTGGAGGGCCTCGCGAGGACGCCTCGTGAGGGGGCCCAGCGGCCAGATGCCCCTTGAGCCTCAGGAAGCTTCGTAGGACCCGCCTCGGGAGCCAACCTATGGCGGTCATTTCAGTAGGGGACCTCGCGAGCGGAAGCCTCGCGAGGCGTGCCCTGCAGATGGCGGCCACTAGACGCTACTCCTCACAAAGTTAAGTCTACTACCTCGCGAGCCACCCTCGCTATCTCCCAAGCCTCCCCCTCTAAACAACCTCACGAGCGCCTGCTTTTCTCCTGTCGCGAGCCACTTCCACGTCAAAGGGGAGCTCTGTGAGCATCGCGCCTCAGGAGCCCTCACTAGCTCCCGGTGCCCCTCACCTCCTGGCCTTGTCCAGGCATCGCGACCTGACATGCCAGCGACGGCTATGGCCCGCTCGGGGGCTGGGCCCTAACGACGTAGAGCACAAGGCGAGCAAAAAGGAAAAAGCGGGCCTCAAGAGAAGACTTCACAAGGGCACGAGCGTTCATTACAACCAGACAAAGTGTACTTAAAACACAAAAGGCCATTGTCTTCACACCCCCACGGGGCCATGTTTAACTATGTGCAGGATATGAAGAAAGGCCTAAGAGGACGCATCGCCATCACCGCTGCTACTGCTATCATCACCTTCGCCTTCCTCGGCTCCGCCTGAGCTCTCGCTGCTGCCATGGGCGAACTGCGTGTGCAACGCATCCACGTGGTCCTCCACCGCCTTCCCAAGGTTATCGCGGATCTCCTCCGGGACGGGAGCTATAACCTTGTCAAAGTTGAAGTTGGGGTCGGAGTGGAGGAGGTGGCTGAAGACACGTGTCACTGCCTGGGTGAGAAGATCGCGACACTCCTGCTCAACGATCCCGTCCACTTTCTTGGCGCCAGCCTCGAGCCACTCCACGAGCTTGATGAAGAAATTGAGGTAGCTGGCGTCGTGAGCCTCGAGGGGGCTGCTGACGTCCTCCTTGCAAATGGGGCCCAAGGCGCGGCGAGCTCGGAGCTCGAGGGTACGAAACATCTTGGAGCGCTCGAACTGTCGCCCCCGCGCTCGGGCCGCCTCGTCCCTCGCCTGCTCCACGACGGCGGTGACTCCCCCCACTTGCTGCTGGAGGGAGGCCAGCTCGGCCTCGGCGTTGGCCCGGGCCTTCAGCGCGGCCTCTCGCCGAGTTTCCGCTTCGGTCAGCACCTCCTTAAGGCCCATGATCTCGTGCTGAAGCTCCTCACGCCTCGCCTTGAAGCGGTCATCCTGCAGCTTCAGTTTTTTGCTGTGCTCCACGGCAAGCGCTTCGCGGATCTGTGTGACCCTCCTGTTGGCGTCCTCCTGGATCCTCTTATCCTTGGCCGCCAGGTTGGCGTTGGCCTTGTCCAGGCGCTTGGCATTGGAACCCTGAGAGGCAGCCACCTCGTGTTCCAGCGCCTCCAACCGTTCGCGCTCCAGGTCCTGCACAGACGCCGTCCGCGCGAGCTCCTGTTCGCGGATCTCAAGGTCTGCTTCGCGGGCCGCCGGTTCCTCTCTACGGGCGGAGATGGCATTTTTCCACGCCTGAAGCTGCCGTTCTAGCGCGATGTTCTGATCCTGGAGCTCCTTTCTGCGGGCCTCTGCCGCCTCGAACTGCCTGACCGCCGCCTCAGCCTCCTGGAAAGTGCGCTCGTGGGCCTCCTTTGCCTCGGTGGCCGCCTTCTCGCTCCTCGCGCGAGCGACCTCGTTCTGGCGCTGGCCCAGCTTAACAGCGACTTCAAGTTGATGCCACCCTCAGGCCAGGCACAGGCGCTCTTCAGTGAGGCGCACTTCTATGGCCTGAAGTTCAGCACCGAGTTAGCCTAACGCAGCCGTGGCATTCCGCAAGGCCCCACGCCTGATCGAGGTGTGGCTGCCCATGAGCGCCAGGGCCCAGTCAAGGTCTGGCTCTTCGTCGCCCTCCGCCGGTTAGGCTCGCGAGGCCCGGCTCTGCTCGCCAGGAGCGGAGGGGTCGCGGGGGCTTCCTCCTTGTCTCACCGCGGTGGCGCGCCCCGCGGACCCGGCGCCCCCCTGGCGGAAGCCTCGCGCACCGGCAAGATGCATGGGCCTTCCGCGGCACCGCTGCCACCCGCGGGGCGCGGTGGAGGAGTTGGCGTCTCCGCCTCCGCCGGCACGACGTCCGCCCCTGCGACGGGCGCCCCAGGGACCTCGGAGCCGCCTCTTGACGACGCCTCCTGAGACTCGCTCGCTTGGGCCTCCTGAGCTGCGCCCTCCTGCGGCACAAGAGGGGCCGCCTGCCCCTTCACCGTCGCGGGCCCGGCCCCGATGTCGACGCGGCGAGTGTCTTCCTCACGCCCCTTGGCCTCGGTGACCGGCAGTGCAGCCCCCGCCAGGCCGGGGGTCTTCTTCTTCTTCTTCTTGCCGAGGGAGGTCATGTGAAGAGCAAAGACTTAGACACACGCGGCGCGCCAGATGCAAGCGAAGGAAAGGTGGGCGCTTACTCATGCTTGGCCACCAATTTCCTCCTCTTTAACGGCCGAAGCAAGGCGCTGCTGCCGCAATCATCGCGGGGCCCCTTCTCGTGGATGGCTCCCAAGGCGGGGCCCGAGGGTCCGGCAGCCTTGACTTCAGCACCGGCCTCCCCCGCGGGGGGACGTCGAGATCCGTCCTCGGCTCCGCCCCCGGCGGCTCGTGGCTCCACGGCCGCCACACAAGGGCTCCCCGTGCCCCCCGTCCTGACGAGTACGGCGGGCGCGGCCTCCGGCGGGGCGACGTCGTTGTCATCCCCGAACCTGCGGGTGAGTTGGTGGCAGGCCCGCTGGGATGGGCCACCGCTGTCCTTCACGTCGCCTGTCGGGGCCCCGGCGTCGCCACGGACCCCCGAGCCTGGAGCCACCAGCACAGGGTTGTCCTGGGGTCCCTCGAGGCCTTCTGGAAGCAGCCCCCACTGGTTC
The DNA here is from genome assembly GCA_039707655.1 of Elymus sibiricus. Lineage (NCBI taxonomy): Eukaryota > Viridiplantae > Streptophyta > Magnoliopsida > Poales > Poaceae > Elymus > Elymus sibiricus. The sequence continues at coordinate 338,719,110 of CM077666.1, forward strand.
AAGCGCGTCATCACGCCGGCCAGCGCCACCTCACCGGTCAGGGTGTGGAGCACCTCATTCAGCACATTTGGCAGCAAGTTGTCCGTGCTTAGTCGCATCGGATCCTCCGGGCCGGTGAAGGCCCACATCGCGCGGGAGTGTCGCTGGAGGGGAGCGATGCGCCGGCGGAGGAACTCCCTCACGACGGTGACCACTGTTACCTTTGTGGCCCTCAGCTCGGCCAGCCTCTTCCATACCCGCGCCAACCTCGGGTCAGCGAGTCTCTCATGCCCCCATCCGGAGCTCCTCGCCGCCGGAGTCTTCGGCAGCTGCAGCAGGGGGTTGAATTGGGCTGCGTCCACGTACACCCATTGCCGCCTGTAGCCCTCTACCTTCTTGGTGAGCCGCATGTCGATGCCATCGCCTGCCGTCTCTTCTACGATGCGGAACGAGGCGCACCCGGAGCATTGGTCCGCCGCGGTCAACCGCAAGCTGAAGAAGTGGCGGAAGAGCGCCACGGAGGGCGCCACGCCCAGGAAGGCCTCGCATAAAAAGGTGAAGGCGGAGACAAGAAGAACGGAGTTCGGCTTGAGGTGTAGTGCATGGACCTGGTAGCGCGGCGTTGAAGAAGTTAGAAAACGGCGGCAGCAGGCCAGCGAGGACTGCACGAAGGTAGAGGACAGAGGAGGTGGCGTCGAGGTAAGTGGTCGGGCGCGAAGCCAGCTGATGACCCACAAGTATAGGGGATCAATCGTAGTCCTTTCGATAAGTAAGAGTGTCGAACCCAACGAGGAGCAGAAGGAAATGACAAGCGGTTTTCAGCAAGGTATTTGCTGCAAGCACTGAAATTATCGGTAACGAGTAGTTTGATAGCTAGATAATTTGTAACAAGTGACAAGTAGCAATAGTAACAAAGAGTGCAGCAAGGTAGCCCAATCCTTTTTGTAGCAAAGGACAGGCCGGAACGATCTCTTATAATAAGCAAAGCGTTCTCGAGGACACATGGGAATTTCATCTAGTCACTTTCATCATGTTTGTTTGATTCGCATTCGCTACTTTGATAATTTGATATGTGGGTGGACTGGTGCTTGGGTGCTGTTCTTACTTGAACAAGCCTCCCACTTATGATTAACCCCTCTCGCAAGTATCCACAACTACGAAAGAAGAATTAAGATAAATCTAACCATAGCATTAAACATATGGATCCAAATCAGCCCCTTACGGAATAGCGCATAAACTAGGGTTTAAGCTTCTGTCACTCTAGCAACCCATCATCTAATTACTACTCCACAATGCATTCCCTTAGGCCCAAAGATGGTGAAGTGTCATGTAGTCGACGTTCACATGACACCACTAAGAGAATCAACAACATACATATCATCAAAATATCGAACGAATACCAAATTCACATGATTACTTATGACGAGACTTCTCCCATGTCCTCAAGAACAAAAGTAACTACTCAAAAATCATATTCATGTCCAAGATCAGTGGGGTATTAAATAGCATAATGGATCTGAACATATAATCTTCCACCAAATAAACCAACTAGCATCAACTACAAGATGTAATCAACACTACTAGCAACCCACAGGTACCAATCTGAGGTTTTGAGACAAAGATTGAATACAAGAGATGAACTAGGGTTTGAGATGAGATGGTGCTGTTGAAGATGTTGATGAAGATTGGTCCTCCCATGATGAGAGGATCATTGGTGATGTCGATGGCTTCGATTTCCCCCTTCCGGAGGGAAGTATCCCCGGCGGAATCGCTCCACCGGAGAGCAAAAGTGCTCCTGCCCAAGTTCCGCTTCGAGACGGCGGCGCCCTGTCCCAAAAGTCTTCTCCTTATTTTTTCTAGGGCAAATGGGCTTATATACCAGAAAATGGGCCCCGGAGGCCGGCCTGGGGGGTGGCGCGCCCTGGTGCCTTGTGGGCACCTGGGTGGCCCCCTCTGGTACTTCTTTCTTCCAGTATTTTTTATTTATTCCAAAATAAATCTCCATGAAATTTCAGCTCATTTGGAGATGTGGAGAATAGGTATGTCTGGCATAGCTTTTTCAGGTCCAGAATTCCAGCTGCCGGCAATTCCCTCCTTGTGTAAATCTTGCATTTTAAGAGAGAAAAGGCATTAGAATTGCTTCACAAAGTATTATATTGATTAAAAACACTATAAATAACAGTAGGAAAACATGATGCAAAATGGACGTATCAACTCCCCCAAGCTTAGACCTCGCTTATCCTCAAGCGAAAGCCGATATCGATAATCATGTCCACATGTTTAGAGAGAGAGGTGTCGATAAAAACAAAATACGGAAATAGTAGCATCATGATCATTATTATAACAGCAATATTCATTATCATAGATCTTCTCATGAGCAAGTAACAATTCATCACAACAGCGAAGTATAAGGCATAAACTTTCTTGAAAACCAACAAACTATGTTCTCAGTCAACGATGCAATTGCAATTCATCATATTTTCAGGAAGGGTCTCATGTAGGAGCTTTTTAGCAAGTCCACATACTCAACCATCATTTAGTCTTCTATGATTGCTAACACTCACAACATATATATGGAGCAAAAAGTTTCAGCTAGACACATAGAAAGATAGGGGCTTATAATTTCGCCTCCCAACTTATTCACCTCAAGGGTAATGTCAACAATAATAACTCATGATCACTCATATCCAACTGGATATATGTGCCTAGATCTTCCCCACCACATGATGCTTGCAAAAGAGAAAAATAAAAAGGAATAAAGGAGAACACTATTGACTCTTACATAAAAAGTAAATACATAAAAGTAAAGGATAGGCCCTTCACAGAGGGAAGCAGAGGTTGTCATGCGCTTTTTGTTGTTGGATGCACAAGCTCTTAATGCAAAGGAACGTCACTTTATATTGCCCCTTGTGATAGCAACCTTTATTATGCAGTCCGTCGCTTTTATTTCTTTACCATCACAAGTTCGTACAAAGCTTATTTTCCCTTACAATAAAAGTTCATACACATTTAGAGGCAATTTTTATTGCTTTTTGCACCGATGACAACTTACTTGAAGGATCTTATTCAATCCATAGGTAGATATAATGGACTCTCGTGACATGAAACTGGGTTTATGGGTTTTGGATGCACAAGTAGTATCTCTACTTGGTGCGGATTTTTGGCTAGCAAAGATATTGGGCAAGCACCACATGTTGGAGGATCTATGACAATATAACTTCTTTGTGAATATAAGCAAACATAATTTATTACGTTGTCTTCCTTGTCCAACGTCAACAATTTGACATAGAATACTTAATGGGGGCTCACAATCATAAAAGATGTCCAAGATAGTATATTTGCATGTGAATCTTCTCTTCCCTTATTAATTTTTTCATGAATTGCATCATTGACCAATGCTATGTTTGTTAACTTCCAATAAATTTTACCACTTATACTTTTCTTTATGTAATGTCATTACTTTCCATAAGATTAGCATATGATCTTTTTCATTATTTTCACTGCTAGGATTGAAACATAAAAGTAAATAAGCAAAAACTCAAACTACTCTTTATTATATAACTCTCAACTCAATTACATAGATAGATATATCATGAAACTAGCACTCGAAAATAGATCATACTAAACTTTTATTCAACTAGATCATGAAATAACTAAGGATTGAACTAAAAATAGGTAAAGATAATAAAAGTGATGGTGATACGATACCGGGGCACCTTCCCCAAGCTTGGCACAAGCCAAGGGGAGTGCCCATACCCATGTATTCAAGTTTCTTTCTTCAATGATGATGGTGATGATGAAGTGGTGGGCTTGTCCTTCAGCTTCCGCTTCAGAACATAGTTTTCTTCCTTCAACTTGCTAATTTCTTGCTCAAGCTCCACTATCTTCTTACACAATGCATTCTTGTTTTCCTATAGAAGACGGAAACGGATAAATTGGATCTTAGATTTTTTTACTGTGTTTGGGAGGCTCGACTTCTTGAACTCCACATGCATATCTCCCGGTTGAGGTAGAGGGGCATCTTCTTCATCCGAGCTTGCATCTTCCATTCCCTTCATGTTGGCATCTCGCTCCTCCTCTGCGGACCATCCATAGGGGTCTATATCCCCATAGATCCTTGGATTCAAAATGTAGTTTGATACGAAGCTCTCTCCATCTGAGTCTTGAGACGACATACTTTCGGATCTGTCAGAAAAATAGCATGAAACAAGAACAGAGGAGATTTCTGCGATACGGTGATCAAAACGACCGGGAGTATACATAAAGAATTTTTATCGTGCAAAACAAGTATTCCAGAAGAAAACGGAGTCGAGAAGGCTCACGAGGGGCCCACGAGCCACCAGGGCGCGCCTGGGGGGTGGCGTGCCCTGGTGCCTCGTGTGCACCTCGTGGGTCTCCTCGGCTGTTTCTTATTTTTGTATTTTTTCTAATATTCCAAAACTGACAGAAAGTATTTTTATGGAATTTTTGGAGTCGGTTTACTTACCGTATAACGTACCTCTTCCTCTTTAGGGTTCTGGAGTGTTCTAGAAGGTCTCTTTTATGTATTCCTCCGGTGTCATTGTTTCAATAATATTAGTTTCAACATTGATGGGAGTACCTAAAATATAGGGCTTAATTCTTTGCCCATTCACCACTCTCGGATTAGTGCCTTCGAAGTTGTTTATTTTGATGGCTCCAGAGTGATAAACTTCTTCGATGATATACGGTCCTTCCCATTTAGAGAGAAGTTTTCCTGCAAAGAATCTCAAATGAGAATTGTACAATAGAACATATTCACCCACTTTGAATTCCCATTTTTGAATTCTTTTATCAGGCCATCTTTTAACTTTTTCTTTGAATAACTTGGCATTTTCATAGGCTTGGGTTCTCCATTCATCTAAAGAGCTAATATCAAATAACCTCTTTTCACCGGCAAGTTTAAAATCATAATTGAGTTCTTTAATTGCCCAATATGCTTTATGTTCTAACTCAAGAGGTAAATGGCATGCTTTTCCATAAACCATTTTATAAGGAGACATACCCATAGGATTTTTATAAGCAGTTATATAAGCCCATAATGCATCATCAAGTTTCTTAGACCAATTCTTTCTGGACCTATTGACAGTTTTTTGCAAAATTAATTTTATTTCTCTATTGCTCAATTCAACTTGACCACTAGATTGAGGGTGATAAGGAGATGCAATTCTATGGTTGACATCATATTTAGCAAGCAGTTTACGGAATGCACCATGAATAAAATGTGAACCACCATCAGTCATTAAATATCTAGGGACTCCGAACCTCGGGAAAATAACTTCTTTAAGCATTTTAATAGAAGTGTTATGATTAGCACTACTAGTTGGAATAGCTTCTACCAACTTAGTAACGTAATCTATAGCAACTAAAATATGAGTATACCCATTGGATTTAGGAAAAGGTCCCATGTAATCGAATCCCCAAACATCAAATGGTTCAGTAGCAAGTGAATAATTCATAGGCATTTCCTGACGTCTACTAATATTACCAATTCTTTGACATTCATCACAAGATAAGACAAACTTACGAGCATCCTTGAAAAGAGTAGGCCAATAAAAAACAAATTGTAATACCTTATGTGCAGTTCTGTCTCCCGCATGGTGTCCTCCGTAAGCCTCAGAATGACACTTCCGTAGGATTTGTTCCTGTTCATGCTCAGGTATACAATGTCTAATAATACCATCTACTCCTTCTTTATAAAGATGTGGGTCATCCCAGAAGTAATGTCTTAAATCAAAGAAGAACTTTTTCTTTTGTTGGTATGTGAAACTAGGTGGTATAAATTTAGCAACAATATAATTGGCATAGTCTGCATACCAAGGAGTGTTACGAGAAGCATTTATGACAGCTAATTGTCCATCAGGAAAATCATCATTAATAGGAAGTGGGTCATCAAGAACATTTTCTATTCTAGGCAAATTATCTGCTACGGGATTCTCAACTCCCTTTCTATCAATAATATGCAAGTCAAATTCCTGTAGCAATAGAACCCACCTAATGAGTCTAGGTTTAGCGTCTTTCTTTTCTATAAGGTATTTAATAGCAGCATGATCAGTGTGAACAGTTACTTCAGAATCAACTATGTAAGATCTGAATTTATCGCATGCAAATACAACTGCTAGAAATTCTTTCTCAGTTGTAGTATAATTTCTTTGAGCACTGTCTAGGGTTTTACTAGCATAATGGATAACATTTAATTTCTTATCAACTCTCTGTCCTAGAACAGCACCAACAGCATAATCACTAGCATCACACATAATTTCAAAAGGCAAGTTCCAATCAGGTTGTTGAACAATAGGTGCAGTGGTTAAGGATTTCTTAAGTGCTTCAAAGGCTTCTACACAATCATCATCAAAAACAAATGGAACATATTTTGCAAGAGATTAGTAAGAGGTCTAGAAATTTTAGAGAAATCTTTAATAAACCTCCTATAGAAACCAGCATGACCTAGGAAACTTCTTATACCTTTAATATCTTTAGGACAATGCATTTTCTCAATAACAACAACCTTAGCTTTATCAACTTCAATACCTCTTTCAGAAATTTTATGCCCAAGGACTATACCTTCATTAACCATAAAGTGGCACTTCTCCCAATTCAAGACAAGATTAGTTTCTTCGCATCTCTGCAAAACTCGATCAAGGTTGCTTAAGCAATCATCAAAAGAAGTTTCGTAAACGGAGAAATCATCCATGAAAACCTCAACAATCTTTTCACAAAAGTCAGAGAGTATAGCAGTCATACATCTTTGAATGGTAGCAGGTGCATTACATAAACCAAAGGGCATACGACGATAAGCATAAGTTCCAAAAGGACAAATAAAGGTGGTTTTCTCTTGGTCGGCTTGTGATACAAGTATTTGAGAGAAACCAGAATATCCATCTAGGAAACAAAAGTGTGTATGCTTAGACAATCTTTCTAACATTTGATCAATAAAAGGTAAGGGGTAATGATCTTTTCTAGTGGCTTTGTTTAATTTTCTAAAATCAATTACCATCCTATAACCAGTTACAATTCTTTGTGGAATGAGTTCATTTTTATCATTAGGAACAACGGTAATACCTCCTTTCTTAGGGACACAATGAACGGGACTTACCCATCTACTATCAGCTATGGGGTAGATTATACAGGCTTCCAGAAGCTTTAATATTCCAGTTCTTACCACTTCCTTCATCTTAGGATTTAATCGTCATTGGTGGTCGACAACTGGTTTAGCATCAGGCTCCATATTAATTTTGTGCTGACATAAAGTGGGACTAATGCCCTTAAGATCATCAAGAGTATATCCAATAGCAGCTCGGTGCTTCCTCAGAGTTTTTAGTAATCTCCTTTCTTCATTCTCTGAAAGGTTAGCACTAATAATAACAGGATATATCTTATTTTCATCTAGATAAGCATATTTCAATGTATCGGGCAATTGCTTTAATTCAAATACATGGTCACCCTTAGGTGGAGGAGGGCCTCCAAGAGTTTCAACAGGCAAATTGTGTTTAAGGATAGGTGGTTGATCAAAGAACATCCTATCTATTTCATTTCTTTCATTCATGTGCATATCATTTTCATGGTCTAGTAAATATTGTTCTAACGGATCAGTAGGAGGTACGGCAATAGAAGCAAGACCAATAATTTCATCTTTACTATGCAATTCTTTATCATGAGGTTATCTACGAAACTTGGAGAAATTAAACTCATGAGACATACCACCAAAATTAACACTAACAGTTTCTTTAGCGCAATCAATCTTGGCATTAACAGTGTTCAAGAAAGGTCTACCAAATATAATGGGACAAAAATCATCTTGTGGAGAACCGAGGACTAAAAAATCAGTAGGGTATTTTATTTTTCCACACAAGACTTCAACATCTCTAATGATCCCAAGCGGTGTAATGGTATCTCTGTTTGCAAGCTTAATAGTAACATCAATGTCCTCTATTTCAATAGGTGCAATATCATTCATAATTTCTTGATATAAGGTAAACGGAATAGAACTCACACTAGCACCCAAATCACATAAGACATGATAACAATGGTCTCCTATTTTGACAGAGACAACATGCATGCCTACTACGGGTCTGTTTTTATCTTTAGGATCTGGTTTAGCAATTCTAGCTGCTTCATCACAGAAGTAAATAACATGCCCATCTATATTATCGACCAAGAGATCTTTAACCATAGCAACATTAGGTTCAACTTTAATTTGTTCAGAGGGTCTAGGTGCTCTAATATTACTTTTGTTGACCACAGTTGAAACTTTAGCATGTTCCTTAATCCTAACAGGAAAAGGTGGTTTCTCAATATAAGCAGTAGGCACAACTGGATCAACATGGTAAACAATTGTTTCTTCTTTAACACCAACGGGTTCCTCAATCTTTTCTTTAATAGGGGGATGATATTTAAACCACTTCTCCTTCGGGAGATCAACATGAGTAGCAAATGATTCACAAAAGGAAGCTACTATCTCAGAGTCAAGTCCATATTTAGTGCTAAACTTATGAAAAGCATCAGTATCCATAAAAGATTTAACACAATCAAACTCAAGTGTTATACCTGACTCTTTACCTTTGTTGAGTTCCCAATCTTCAGAGTTGCATTTAATTCTTTCCAGAAGATCCCATCTGAATTCAATAGTTTTCTTCATAAAGGAGCCAGTCGAAGAAGAATCGAGCATGGTTTGATCATCATGAGAAAGCCGAGCATAAAAATTCTGTAAGATAATTTCTCTTGAGAGCTCATGATTGGGGCATGTGTACATCATGTACTTAAGCCTCCCCCAAGCCTGAGCGATGCTTTCTCCTTCATGAAGCCAAAAATTATATATATAATTCCGATCACGATGAACAAAATGCATAGGATAAAATTCCTGGTGAAATTCCAGTTTCAATCGGTTCCAGTCCCATGTATCAGTATCATCACATAGCCTATACCATGTCAATGCCTTTCCCTCCAAGATAAAGGGAATACTTTCTTCTTAACTCCATCTCCAGATAAACCTGCAAGCTTAAACAATCCAAAAATTTCATCCACATAGATCAAGTGCATATCAGGATGTATTGTTCCATCTCCTGCATAAGGATTAGCTAGCAGTTTCTCTATCATACCAGAAGGAATCTCATAAAAAATATTTTCAGTAGGTGCAATAGGTGGAGGGGCAACTCTTGGTGCTTCCAGACGAGGAGAAGATACCCCGAACAAACCCCTCAAAGGATTACTTTCCATAGTGACAAGTAACAGTAAATTTCAGCACGTAATATAAATGTTTCCTTACCAAATTCCACTCACCAAAGGCGCTTCACTCCCCGGCAACGGCGCCAGAAAAGACTCTTGATGACTCACAAGTATAGGGGATCAATCGTAGTCCTTTTGATAAGTAAGAGTGTCAAACCCAACAAGGAGCAGAAGGAAATGACTAGCGGTTTTCAGCAAGGTATTTTCTGCAAGCACTGAAATTATCGGTAACGAGTAGTTTGATAGCTAGATAATTTGTAACAAGTGACAAGTAGCAATAGTAACAAAGAGTGCAGCAAGGTAGCCCAATCCTTTTTGTAGCAAAGGACAGGCCGGAACGATCTCTTATAATAAGCAAAGCATTCTCGAGGACACATGGGAATTTCATCTAGTCACTTTCATCATGTTTGTTTGATTCGCGTTCGCTACTTTGATAATTTGATATGTGGGTGGACCGGTGCTTGGGTGCTATTCTTACTTGAACAAGCCTCCCACTTATGATTAACCCCTCTCGCAAGTATCCACAACTACGAAAGAAGAATTAAGATAAATCTAACCATAGCATTAAACATATGGATCCAAATCAGCCCCTTACGGAATAGCGCATAAACTAGGGTTTAAGCTTCTGTCACTCTAGCAACCCATCATCTAATTACTACTCCACAATGCATTCCCTTAGGCCCAAAGATGGTGAAGTGTCATGTAATCGACGTTCACATGACACCACTAAGAGAATCAACAACATACATATCATAAAAATATCGAACGAATACCAAATTCACATGATTACTTATGACGAGACTTCTCCCATGTCCTCAAGAACAAAAGTAACTACTCACAAATCATATTCATGTCCAAGATCAGTGGGTTATTAAATAGCATAATGGATCTGAACATATAATCTTCCACCAAATAAACCAACTAGCATCAACTACAAGATGTAATCAACACTACTAGCAACCCACAGGTACCAATCTGAGGTTTTGAGACAAAGATTGAATACAAGAGATGAACTAGGGTTTGAGATGAGATGGTGCTATTGAAGATGTTGATGAAGATTGGTCCTCCCACGATGAGAGGATCGTTGGTGATGTCGATGGCTTCGATTTCCCCCTCCCGGAGGGAAGTATCCCCGGCGGAATCGCTCCGCCGGAGAGCAAAAGTGCTCCTGCCCAAGTTCTGCCTCGACACGGCGGCGCCCCGTCCCAAAAGTCTTCTCCTTATTTTTTTCTAGGGCAAATGGGCTTATATACCAGAAAATGGGCACCGGAGGCCTGCTAGGGGCCCCACAAGCCACTAGGGCGCGCCTGGGGGGGTGGCGCGCCCTGGTGACTCGTGGGCACCTGGGTGGCCCCCTCTGGTACTTATTTCTTCCAGTATTTTTTATTTATTCCAAAATAAATCTCTGTGAAATTTCAGCTCATTTGGAGATGTGCAGAATAGGTATCTCTGGCATAGCTTTTTCATGTCTAGAATTCCAGCTGCCGGCAATCTCACTCCTTGTGTAAATCTTGCATATTAAGAGAGAAAAGGCATTAGAATTGCTCCACAAAGTATTATATTGATTAAAAACACTATAAATAATAGTAGGAAAACATGATGCAAAATGGACGTATCACCGCCAGATCCGAGTGGCCCCCCATTCATTGGAGGCGGCTGCGGTCATCGAGAGCACCTTGCTAAGCCCCTCGGTGTTGACGATTGTATGCCTACCCAGAGCAGGCTTCGGCGCCACCTCCACGATCACCGCCTCCTCTGCCCCTTTATTCTGACTGGGGGGCATCATGGCGGCGCAGCCAAGATCTGGGATGGCGAGGCTTTGGGAGAGCAAGAAGGAGTTGTGCGCGGGAAGGAAGGTGCAGGGAGACGGAACACGCGGAGGAAGGCAATGATGGTCTCGCACCGCGCGCGAGCAGGCTTTATGTCAGCGCGGGCAGTTACCGAGGCATCGTGGGAGAAGTGGGGGCGTCCCCCATCACATTGTGCGCCACGCATCGCGCCTGGCCCGCAGGCGGTTAGGGCCCGCGCCGTTTCGCCCCCGAGTAGGCGGGAACGTGTGCGCCGCGGGCCCAGGGGCTACTGTCGGGCCCGTGGAACCCGGGGTATCCCGGCCCGTCTGCCTTTGGCCCAGGGTGCAACACCTGATGAAGGCCCGACCTGCGGCCACCTGCAGGCATCTCCGGCAAGACTCCTCATGAGGCCCCGGCCTCTTGAGGACCCCTCCTCAGGGAGCGGGCAAGCAAGACTCAGCCACTTTACCGAGACCCTCGCGAGGCAGCCTCCTGAGGCCGCCTCTCAAGGCATCCTCCCGAAGGCGCGCAAGATGAGTGCAGTTCGGCTCGGTCGCGCGGTCTTGTGCCCATCATGTGGGTGACGCGCGCGGCGACGAACGGCGACAGAGGCCGTGCCAGCAGGCGCGGATGGAGAGGATTTCCCCTTTTGTGCTAAGGGAGCAAGGCCAGCAATCCACTTCCCAAAGCAACCCCCAAAGGTTGCCCGATCGGTGAAAGAAGACCAAGACGGTGGGCGCACAGGGCGGAGGTCATTCCCGAGCCCACCGGCGCGTCATGGACGGTGGCTTTGCAGATGAAGACCACCTTTTGTCAGGATAGACTGCACCCTTGTCCCCCTTCAAACTTGCCGTTGTGTGGCAACCCTTCCCGCCAATGTTTTCAGGGGAAGAGGACCAAGGCAGATATAAAAGGAGGGCAGGGTGCTGCTGTAGGAGAGGCTTCTGCCGGCTGGGAACCTTGTACTCTCTCTCACGTTAGAGCAATCCAAACCAAGCAGGAGTAGGGTTTTACACCGCAAGGTGGCCCAAACCTGGGTAAACCGCTGAGTCCACGGTCCGCTCCCTACTAGCGCGCTCTCGCCATAGCTTTGCCGTAGTTTAGCTGTGGTAGGGGACGAGGAGGTAGGAATGAGCTCACCCCAGTGTTCGAACCTTTGGGTCCCCGAAGCCCCAACTCCGACAGTATGTGAATTATGGCATGCCAACCTATTTCATAAAGACATCATATTTGAATTATGTCATTCTATCATGTTTAGTTAGCCATCATATATGTGAAATTGTGTCATGATATCCTGTTTAGTTAGCCATCATATATGAGAAATTGTGTCATGCTATCATGTTTGGTTAGACAACATATATGTGAATTATTTCATGCCCTCTTTTATTCCCCACTATACATTGCACCTGTCTATCATACAATGTCTGTACATTCAATTACTTTTCTTGTTTATCAGCCATTTGAATTGGAGGTGGTGATGGCAGTATCTAAGGGAGTAAAAACACGGTCTTCAGAAAAGGTAGTGCTACCCGTCGATGCAGATAGAACCACGGTTGTACTTGCCCAAGAACCAGCCCCACCACACATAACCCAGACTCTCACGGATTGTACCCCTACCCAGTTGGACAGAGAACCAGCTACACCCCATCTAACCCCAACCCCAGCAGATAGTAACCCAGTTCCACTTGACACAGCACCATCTCCACCACAGAGCACCCAAACACGAGCAGTTAGTAAGGCAACTGCAGTGCCCAAAGCACGAGGACTAGCACTGCGAACCCCAACTCAATGCTTAAAGTAGAGGAACAACTGTTCTTAGGTCAGATTCTGTAGCTATGGTGCATACTCCTTTGCTCTTGCATCACTGTATTTACTCATAAAAACTAATTTCAAATTTGAAGGATCCAATTGAAACTTCAATGGCACAACAGGTATGTTATAAACCTGTTTCTTTAACTGGTTTGTTGTTGTAACTTCTTGCTCTATGTTGATCTCAGTTTCAATTGTATAAATAGTTATCTTCTCATGTCATGCACATTACAAGTGTTGTTAGTGTTGTTAGTTTCCCACACCTATATTCAGTCTATGCCGCTTTGTCTTAAACACATATGATTTGAACTGCGTCTCTATCTTGATTTGGCAACATAAACTAGGATGATATAGACAATACAGTGACCATAGTACATAAATATATGTTTGTTTCATGCTGTTATCCTGTCAACATTACCACTGAACTGGTTTACCAAAATGAGTTTCATATACTACATGCTAAACTTGTGATGTGTCTGCTTGTTCCTCTTTTAGAATGCCGGCAGAATATTGGAGAAGAGTACCCCATTATGCAATGGTAAAGGAAGTAATGCAGACAAGGTTCAAGATAGTGAGACAACCCTGTTGGTCTCCAAGAAAGCTGATAAAAACTATCTTCAAGACAGTGAGACAACCCCAAAGTCCTGCCTTGATGTAGTGTTCGAGTTACTGGCCACTACCGCTGGCACAAGCTCTTCGAACTCGCCGCCTGAATCAGTTTGGCTTCTTGAGTCTCAACTACAAGTTGAAAGACAACGATCAGCCGTGCTGCGATAAGAAGCCGAAGGACCGAGGAAGTCCCTGCAGAATTCAGATGCACACTTTCTGGTGCAACAACAAGAGTTGGAGGAGTTTAGCGCCAAACAAGAGAAAGCTAATAAGCTTGCTAAGGTTCTAGCCAGCATGGTGGGTGTCCAGGATATCGTTTCTTGAGCTCTTCTGAAGTGGTTTCATTTCTGGACTTGTTTTGCTGCCGCATTTATTTGCACTGGTGGCCAACTTAGTCGCCCGATGTTTGTAATATGATGCTTTGTTGTTCCCTTTATTTGCACTGGTGGCGAATTTTGATGCCCAGTGGATGTAATGTATGTAATCGTCGTAATAGCCTAGCGTTAGTTGCTTGCTTATTTATTTACTTATAGTCATGTTTATTGCTTGTAGTCACTGCAGTTCTTTTTCCTTGGTTTGCTAGTGGCCGCAATAACCATGGGCCAAATACGGGCCGTAGGATCCAGGGGCCTCCTATGGGCTTTAGGATTCATGGGCCTCCTACGGGCCATAGGATCCATGGGCCTCCTACGCGCCGTATGATCCATGGGCCGTACTGTTCGTGGGCTAAAACCGGACCGCAATATGGGCCGTAAAAGGGCCAATTTGGGAACGGTCGGTTTAAGGGCCTGTAGCATAACGGGCCGTTAACAGGCCGAAAGTCATCACAGGCTTAATTCTATCGACATGTATAATGGGTTGTTAATGGGTCGGAAAACATGACGGGCTAAAAATGGCCCAATGTGTTAACAAACCACAAACGGGCCGATTGTAACCACGGGCTGAATTTGGCCCATTAGCATAACAGGCCAATAACGGATCGTAAGTAATCGAGGGCCGGAAATGAGCCCAAGAATTTATGGGCCCTTAGAAGGCCGAAAGAGAACACCGGCTGGAAATGGCCCAACTAAATCATGGGCCCTTAAATGGGCTCAAAGCAGTTTACTGTTCATGATGGGCCAGAATCACCACAGGCCGTCAATGGGCCCAAAGATACAAAAGGCCTCATATGGGCCAAAAGACGTCACGGGCCATAGATGGGCCGAAAGTGAGAACGGGTTGGAATCATTTGGAACGGCCCACATGACGCTACTTGGCCGAATTTTGAAAGGCCATAACGGGCCGTGAGTACCCAGGCCGTAAATGGCTTGTATGCGAACAGGCCGTTAACAGGCTTTCCATGGGCCGACCTGCTAACTTTTGACCAAGTCAAACGGGTCTTCCTTTTTAACCTAAATGGGCCACTATTGGGCCGTGCCACATGTCGGCATATCATAGGCGTCTCTCGTCCAATGAATGGACGACATTTGTCGCAACGCCGACCTGACACGTGGTTCCGTTGACGAATGAGAATTTTACACGTGGAAAATTGCCATTGGTCCGGGCTGATAACGGGTTATCGGATCCAAATCCGCACCCGATAGCTTAACGGCGACCCGTTATGGTGGATGCCACGTGTCGGTTACCCTTGACGAAAACACTTCCATGACGCGACATTTATTGTCATGGAAGTGGACACTTCCGTGATGATAATTTCAATATTGTCATGTAACACTTCTACAACAGCACAGGTATGACTATCTTGATTCTGTCATAAAATCGTCACGAATGTACATGCATGACAGAAAACGTGACCTACTGTGACAAAGACGTATCATCACATAAGTGTTGTTTTTGTAGTGCTAGTTTCGAGTGCTTGCTTTGTGATCTATCTATCTATGTAATCGAGTGTGAGAGTTATATAATAAAGAGTAGTTTGAGTTGAGTTGTTTTCCTTTTGTTGATCCAATCTTAGAAATAAAATAAAGAGAATAAAAAGAAGATCATATGCTAATCCCATGGGGAGTGACGACTTCACATAAAAGAAGTATAATTGATGAAACTTGTTGGAAGTTAACAAACATAGCATTGGTCATTGTTGCAATCCATGAAAAAGTAATAAAGAAAGAGAGGTCTTACATATAAATATACTATCTTGGACATCTTTTATGATTGTGAGGCCCCATTAAATATTCTATGTCAAATAGTTGATGTTGGACAAGGAAGACAACGTAATGAGTTATGTTTGCCTATATTCGCATAGAAGCTATATTGTCATGGATGCTCTAACATGTGGTGCTTGCTCATAATCTTTTGCTAGCCAAAATTTTGTACTAAGTAGAGATACAACTTGTGCATCCAAAAACCCTTGAACCCAATTTCATGTCATGAGAGTCCACCATATCTACCTATGGATTGAATAATATCCTTCAAGTAAGTTGTCATCGGTGCAAAAGCAATAAAAATGCTCCTAAATATGTATGATCTTTTATTGTAAGGGAAAATAAGCTTTGTACAAACTTGTGATGGTGAAGAAATAAAAGCGACAGACTGCATAATAAAGGTTGCTATCACAAGGGGCAATATAAAGTGACATTCCTTTACATTAAGAGCTTGGACATCCAAAAATAAAAAGTGCATGACAACCTCTGCTTCCCTCTGCGAAGGGCCTATCCTTCACTTTATGTATTTACTTTTATGCAAGAGTGAATAGTATTCTCCTCTATTCCGTTTTATTTTCTCTCTTGGCAAGCATCATGCGGTGTGGAAAGATCCAGGCATATATATCCAGTTGGATGTAGGTGATCATGAGTTATTATTGTTGACATTACCCTTGAGGTAAATAAGTTGGGAGGCGAATTTTTTTTTACCTGGTACTGTAGGGTAAACACCCCACAGATCTTCTTTTATTCCACAAAAAAATAGAATTTACGAATGTACAAAGAACCAAAAGAAAAAATAGGTCCTAGAAAATTACAAGGCTCACCTCAAGGAGGCAGAAAAGAAATCCATCTAAGAAGCTCATCTTTATATTTAGCCTTAATCCTATGAGCTAAAAGAGAGATGTCATGGATGAAGGTGGCTCTCCACCTTTTAAATGACGGCCTGGTGTTCCTAAAAACCCTATCATTTCTCACTGTCCATATGTTCCAACAAGCCAGGAAAACAACCTCAGCAAAGAAAGGCTTCTAAAACTCCCTTCTGGCAGCATAAGCAATAATAGACATATTGTCACCATTCTGCCAGGAAATTTGCAGATAACTCCAAACTCTGCAACTGAAATTTCAAGTGAAGAATAGATGATATCTATCTTCCTTAGTCTGGGTGGGGCAAAGTACACAGTGGTTACAATCAGACACATTCCAGTGCCGCCTCTCCAACATATCCTGGGTATTCAGCCTATCCATAAGCAGCATCCAGGCAAACACCTTGATTCTCATTGTGCAACAACTGGCCCAAATCCACTGCAATATTGGGTTGGGGATAATAGCTCTGTGAAGGAATGAATAGTACTTCTTGGCAGTGTACGGCTTGTCATTCTCCCTCCACAACCAAACATCATTCAGACCAGGATCAGCAGTGAAGCCAGACAGCAGTTGTTGGAGGGACTGCATCTCCAGAAAATCCCTTTCAGAGAGAGGGAGCTGAAAAAGGGTAGAAAGATCCTTAGTAGCAAACACCTCCTTTACCGAAATAAGCGGGTCATTGGCAAAAGAGAACAGCCTTTGGAATAGCTGATCTAAAGGAACAGCAGGTGAGACTAAGTTCCAATCATCAGCCCAGAAAAGAACAGTGTCACCAGCATTAACCTGAACTTTAGAGACCATTCTGAACTTGTCCATTAGCTTACATATGTCTTTCCACCAGAAAGATCCACATAGAACAGTAGCATGCGGGACTCTATCATGATAGTATGTGTCCCAGATGAAATTCACCAAAGGAATATCCACCTTATTGTAAAACTTGCTAACATGTTTCAACAGCAGAGCTTCATTCTGAATCCCAAGATTCAAGATGCCAAGGCCACCCTTGTTCTTAGGCCTACAAACCCACTCCCAAGCAGCAAGGGACGGGGCCTGATCATTACCAAATTTCCTCCAAAGACATTGCCTTTGAATTCTTTCCAACTGCTTGATAATACCAATGGGGATATCCAAACTGCACAGAAAGAAAACTGGAATAGAGGACAAAGCAGAGTTAAGGTACTGCAGTCTACCACCTTGGGCTAGGAAGCTAGAACTGATAGAAAGTTTTCTCTCCATACTCTCCACCAAAGGCATTAAATCCATGATCTTGGGTTTTGTTGTGCCAACAGGTAGGCCAAGGTAAGTAAATGGATGAGAACCAACAACACACCCAAACAGATCAGCAAGCCTTGCAATTTCCCCAGGGTCAACATTAATAGGAAGCATTGAGGACTTGTGATAGTTGACATGCAAACCAGGAGACTCAGAGAAGAGGAGCATCATACTCTTCAAAGATTTTAACTATTCATCATCAGCAGGCAAGATGATCAAAGTATCATCAGCATACTGAACAATGGGGTAGTCCTTATCATGGCAAGGAATTGGCAACTGCAGGAGGCCCTTAGAGTGCATATCATTAACCACAGATTGAAGCAAATCAGCTGCTATTGCAAATAAGAGAGGAGATACAGGATCCCCCTGCCTGACACCCTTCTTGCAGGTAAATTGTTTGCCAGGTACTCCATTAAGAAGAACAGAAGAGGTACCAGTGGCCAGGAGCTGCTGAACCCAAGCAATCCATTTCTCATTAAAACCTTTGCACCTTAGGATTTGAAAAATAGCCTCATGCTCAATGGAATCAAAGGCCTTTTCAAAATCTAACTTGAGAATGACAACGGGTCTCATGGATTGGTGACACTGATGTATATACTCCAAAGACTAGCCAACACAGTCCTGAATAGTCCTGGACTTAATAAAGCCATACTGATTCTTATGAACACACTTCATAATATCTGACTTCAATCTATTAGCTGCTATTTTGGAAAGGAATTTAACCCCCATACCACAGAGGGAAATAGGCCTATAATCATTAACAGTCTCAGGTGAACCTTTCTTGGGCACTAGAGTTATATAGGAATAATTCATATTGCCAAGGTTAACAGAACCATCATGAAAAGCCCTAGCCAGCTCATAGAACTCCTCACAGATGATGTGCCAGCACTTTTTGAAAAACAAACCATTAAAGCCATCAGGGCCAGGGGCCTTATCAATAGGCATTTCTCTTACTGTTTTATCCATTTCCTCTTTATCAAAGGGCCTAGTTAAATTATCCAGACCTTCCACCTTACTGATAATGGCAGGTAGATCAAAAGACATATTGATGCCCCTAGAATTGCCCATTCTATTTTTAAAAGTCACCCAAATGTTAGCAGCCATGGTGTCATGGTCAGAAATAACTGTGTCATCCTCAAGTTTCAGACTGGCAATAGAGTTATTCCTAAACCTTTCAGTGGCCATAGCATGAATTTTTTTGGTATTTTCCTCTCCCACCTTGATGGACCAAATAGTGCACCTCTTTTTCCAATACAAGTACTGCAGATGCAGAAGGTGTTCAACATGAAGCTTAACAATAGTCCTGAAATTAAACTCTTGTCTATACAGAGGTCTTATCTCTTCGAGAGAGTCCAAAATAAAGACCACCCTGTTACATTTTGAGATCAGGAGCTTCAACCTGGACAAATTTGTTTGCCAGCTCTTTAGATTCTGCCGCAAGCATTTGAATTTGTCAGTAATAACAGCCGAGATATTTAATTTCCTAGACTGAACATTCCAAGAAGCAGCCACACAATCCATGAAACCCTCCATTTCAACCCAATAATTTTCAAACCGAAAGATGTTGGACTTGGGAATAGATGTGTTGATATCCACCACACATGGAACATGGTCAGAGGCAGTTCTAGCAAGAGGCAACACCTTACACATAGGATAGACTGAAATCCAGTTGGCAGAGGTTAAAAAAACTAGTCCAATTGCTCAAGTAAAGGATTATCCTGCATGTTTGACCAGGTATAAGTCCTGCCTTTGATTGGGAGCTCCAACAAACCCAAATGCCCAATAACTTCATTAAAAATGAAGATATCATTAATATCCCCCCCTGGTAGGTTTCTGTTGTCAGTTGATCTAATAAAGTTGAAATCTCCCAAGAGAAGCCAGTTTTCAGAATCTGGGATATACAGATTATAGAGCCAACTAACAAACTCATCCCTTAGCTGACCCTGACAAGGACCATAAATATTCACAAGCGTCCACTGTTCATTGCTATGTGTAGAAGTGAAACGCACAATGATGCCATATGGTTTAGCTTCAACTAGGGTACCAGACAGAATGGCTGAATTCCAGATGACCAGCAACCCACCAGAGGCACCAACAGAAGGGCTGTAAGCAAAAGAATCAAAATGCCGAGGACAGAAGCTCTTAATCGAATGAAAATCAAAGGACTGCATTTTAGTTTCCTGCAGGCATACAACAGATGCCAAGCTTTCATCCACCTTATTCCTAACCGCACGCTGACGAGCAGGAGCATTTAGACCACGGACATTCCAACAAAGCACCCTCCAAATCCTATTGGAATGATCTTCCATGAAGAACATTCATAAAAGTAGCAATGGTGCAACTACATAATAGAGCACACAACCAGCAAATTAACCAGTAGCATAAACAGAGGTTCAGACACCCACAATAGAACTTAGGGCTTACAATAATATGACAAAAAAGAAGATTCAAAGATCTAAGATAACTAGCAAATTTGAGGGCTTGCCACACCCAAAGATCCAGCTGGATATTAAACATCAGACGATTTAGGACGATCTTCAGCATTGTCCGCCATAAGCAGATCAATAGTGAGCTTCTGTGGGGGTATGCCCAGTTCACCTCCAATTAGCTGAATAGTCCGAATTGGAGTGGGAGGAGGAGCAGATCCCGACGGGATATCATCCCTAACTGGAGAGGGAGGGGGTGCAGACACAAGGGGAACTTGATCCCCATGACTGACAGCGGTGTTCACCGGCAGAGGTTTCGCTCTAGGCTTCTTCTTACGCGGCTCCGCTAACGGCAACTGCTGCAGGACAGGTTTAAAACCATCCCGCTTAGAAGCGCTTCTAGTGAATCTGCGTAGAGAGGTGTCCACAACAGGGGCAACCTTCCTCCTGGCCACCTTTTTCTTCACCTGTTGAGCCGAGAAAGCAAACTGCTCATTAGAAGCAGAGTGACAGTCACTCCGTGGCACAGCATCACACTACAGGAATCAGGCAGTTTGCCGTCTGCCATGGCAGACGGCAAAGCCCTTTGCCGTCAGCCAGCAGACGGCCCCACGTCCGGCTGAATGAACTACGGCAAAGGGATGCTTTGCCGTCTGCTTAAATAAAGCGGACGACAAAGAAGTTTGCTGTTAGCCATACTAAGAAAGCAGACGGCAAAGGCCTTGGACGGCAGAGGGATAGGTTTAAGCCCGTTAGGTGGCTAACGGCGTACTTTGCCGTCCGCCAGCAGACGGCAAAGGCGCAATGTTCTTTGCCGTCTGCCAGCTGACGTCAGCTGACATCAGGCGTCAGCTAGGGCCAATGCATGCCCTTTGCCGTCTGCCAGCAGACGGCAAATCACACCAGCCTTTGCCGTCTGCTGGCAGATGGCAAAGTGCCCAAATAGGCCAGCCCAGGTGCCCCCAGGTTGCACAGGTAGCTGCCACGTGGCAGCTTTGCCGTCTGCTGGCGGACGGCAAAGCTCTTTGCCGTCTGCTGGCGGACGGCAAAGTGCCTGTATTGCCCCTGTTAATTCTGTTTTTTCTTAAATTCAATCAATTTCACAGATATATATATATATATTCATTTGAAAATACTTTCAACAAGCATACATATCCCTTCCATATGGATATGATCATCCAACACATATATATACCAAATCAAAAGTCCATATCCAACATATATATAGCCAACATATCCAACAATTAAGCAAAAAGTCCATATACAATGGTTTCATCCATACATACATATATAGGTAGCAAGTTTCACATTGTTCATCCTACAAAATCAAAACAAAAAGGAAGGACAAGGAGAAGAGTAGACTCCATCAACGCAAGCTTCCGTGATCTGAAGCAAATCTGCAAAATGGGAAAGAAGAAAGTTAGAAGAAGAAGACTAGAAGAAGAAGAAGAAGCAGAAGAAGAAGAAGAAGAAGAAGAAGAAGAAGACTAGAAGAAGAAGAAGGAGAAAAAGAAGAAGAAGAAGAAGAAGAAGAAGAAGAATTTTTCTTCTCTTTCTTTTTCTCCTCTTCTTTTTCTTCTTCTTATTGCTTACTTGTGTCATTTTAGAGCTAACCTAGGTAAATAGGTCATTTTGGAGCTAAGTAAGGTTATTATGTCATTTTCGAGGAAAATAAGTTAAGTATATGACATTTTGGAGGTAACCAAGGTTATTATGCCATTTTTGACCTAAGTATGCTAAGTATGTCGTAAATGAAAGAAATAAGCTAAGTATAGGTCATTATTGAGCTAACCTAGGTAATTATGCCATTTTGGAGCTAACTAAGCATATTAAGTCATTTTGGAGGAAAAATGCTAAGTGTAGGTCATTTTAGAGCTAACCTAGGTAAATAGGTCATTTTGGAGCTAAACCAAGGTTATTATGCCATTTTTTACCTAAGTAAGCTAATTATGTCACAAATGAACTAGCTAAGCTAAGTATAGGTCATTATTGAGCTATCTTAGGAAGTTATGCCATTTTTAGCTAACTAAGCATATTAAGTCATTTTGGAGGAAAAAATGCTAAGTATAGGTCATTTTAGAGCTATCCTAGGTAAAATAGGTCATTTTGGAGCTAAGTAAGGTTATTATGTCATTTTCGAGGAAAATAAGCTAAGTATATGACATTTTGGAGCTAAACCAAGGTTATTATGCCATTTTTTACCTAAGTAAGCTAATTATGTCATAAATGAACTAGCTAAGCTAAGTATAGGTCATTTGAGAGGTAACCTAGGTAAAATAGGTCATTTTGGAGCTAAGTAAGGTTATTATGTCATTTTCGAGGAAAATAAGCTAAGTATATGACATTTTGGAGTTAAACCAAGGTTATTATGCCATTTTTGACCTAAGTAAGCTAATTATGTCATAAATGAACTAGCTAAGCTAAGTATAGGTCATTTTTGAGCTAGCCTAGGTAGTTATGCCATTTTTTAGCTAACTAAGCATATTAAGTCATTTTGGAGGAAAAAATGCTAAGTGTAGGTCATTTTAGAGCTATCCTAGGTAAAATAGGTCATTTTGGAGCTAAGTAAGGTTATTATGTCATTTTCGAGGAAAATAAGCTAAGTATATGACATTTTGGAGCTAAACCAAGGTTATTATGCCATTTTTGACCTAAGTAAGCTAATTATGTCATAAATGAACTAATTAAGCTAAGTATAGGTCATTATTGAGCTAGCCTAGGTAAAATAGGTCATTTTGGAGCTAAGTAAGGTTATTATGTCATTTTCGAGGAAAATAAGCTAACTATATGACATTTTGGAGCTAAATAGGTCATTTCTTAAGCTAAGTATGCATTTGTTAAGAAAAACACTAGGGAAAACGTACCGTCATCACGGAGGTGAAGGACCGGTCGCGCCAGTGGCAGACGCAGAAGGATCGGTCGATGCTTGTCGGGAGTTACGCTGCACCAAAGATCATTTGCAATGTCTCGTTAGCATGATGCAACTCAAATGTGAAGACTAGTAACTAATGACCATTCAAATGAAACTCACCGTGCCCGCCGGAGCAATGACTGGCATCGGCGGAGGGGTCTGACCGTTGCTCTGGCACATGGTCTGCACATTTGGTTTTCACGAGTCAGTCATATTGGTTAGTAATGAAACGAACATTACATGCATGATTTGGCTAATATGCAGAAGAAACTTACCACGAAGAGCTCGTATAAGGCCCGGTTAGACGCGTCGTTCCGGTTCCTCTCCTCCTCCAACAGCGTAGCAGTCCTCTCCTCCAACTCCCTCTCCCTCTCCGCCGCCTGCCTCTTTGCCTCCGCCAGAAGCTCCTGGGTCTTCGCTCTCTCTTTCTCAAGAGCAGCCTGCAACACCACTCCTCGTTAGCATTGTAATCATCGACGGCCGCACACACAATGTAATGGAGGAAAGGTGTCTGAGTCCGTATAACTAACCTCGATTTGGAGCTCCACTGGCCGTGGACGAGGCCTTATCTCAGGATCGGAGCTCGTCTGGCGCTTCTTGATCTCCGGGAGAGTGCTAGGACAACGTATCAGTCCATCCCCAATGGCTATCAAGCCATGGGGCCTCCCGCCACCAGATATCATCACCAGCTCTGGATTAAGAGGTTGCCGGCTCGGGTTAAAGTCCTCCCCTTTCCTCGCCTTCCCCTCGTCTCTGTACCTCACGAGCTTGTTGTGGGAGGAGATGTTGGTAAAGCTCTCTGGATGATCAAGGTCAGACTCAGAGAATGCCTTGGCCTTCTTGTACGGCGCAGTATGGGCCATGGCATAGAGGTCGAACACCTCTGGCACCTCCGTCTTGTTGTGTCGCGCCTAAAAGAGAGGAACAAAGTATTAGTTAAGGGCTCAAGCTAGCATGAAGAATGAAATTGCATGAATCATGAAGCAAACCACATACCCAGTTATTCCCGAACTCATATAGGTTGGTGCTCCCTTGAT
The DNA here is from genome assembly GCA_039707655.1 of Elymus sibiricus. NCBI lineage: Eukaryota > Viridiplantae > Streptophyta > Magnoliopsida > Poales > Poaceae > Elymus > Elymus sibiricus. The sequence continues at coordinate 338,743,191 of CM077666.1, forward strand.
GGTGTGGCACACCAACCATTTTGGCACGCCACTCCTTGGCATTGTTGTGGACGGCTAGCCATTGGGGAGAGCACCACTCATCCACCAACGCCTCCCAACAGTCCATCCTATCCGCACACCATCTCGGGGGCACCTAAGTTAGTCAAGAGAAATTTCAGCGCTACGCCTACGAATCAAATCAAGGAAACTAAGTACAAGGCCTTAAGAATAGGTATTTACCTTCATGTACTTCTCCTTACTCAGAAACTTGCCACGGCACTTCGTCTTGGACCTCTTAATATCATTCGAGGCGTAGTAGTCTCGAACAGCCTGCACCCGAGCCTCGTGCCGTAAGTTCTGAAGTAGGCTCCTGCACTCGGCTTCGATAACCATACCCGCGGCCTCCTCCTCTCCCTCAAGACACCTGTAGAAGGTCTGCAATCAAACAAGACAACACTGATTAGTACAATAACTCGGTATTGTTGATTTTTAATTCTGTAAAGGAGAAATTACCCAAAATGTCTGGATCACCATCTCGGCCCTCGTGCGGCACAAGACACCGTCGATCCTCTCCTGCGGCGGGGCCGGGGCAGCCAAGTACAGCTCCCAGCTCAGTCCGAGCTGTCAAACCTGACCCTCACCGGGCAACGTGACCCACCCCGGGAAGTTCTGCCGGCAAAGCACACCAAGGACGGAGTTGGGCTTGCGGATACCAGGGCCGTGCATCCAACCCCTGCAGTATGACAAGGCCAACGCATTAGATTTTGAAGAAACGTGAAGGCAAAAGGTTAAAAAAGAGTAAATGCACTTACTTCTCCCCATTAGGCACAATCAACCACCTCTGCTCGCTGGTCGCCGGCACGGGCGGGAGCTTTGTACCACCACGCTGGTAGACGTTGCCCCCCTCAACCAGCTCGCCCTCGCTATAGCTATCATCCAAAAAGCGATCCTCGCCACCATCAGCATGGCCACTCGCCTCCGGCGGCCAGTCCCCCCATCGGGTCGACTGCGACGTAGCCTGATCCGTGCTCTGCTCCGGAGTCTCGTGGGACGAAGACTCTGGGACCGGAGTCTCGTGGGGCGAAGGCTCGGCGGCCCGAGGCTCGTGGACCGGAGTCTGGTGGGGCGAAGGCTCGGCGGCCCGAGGCTCGTTGGCCCGAGGCTCGTGGACCGGAGTCCGAGACGGGTCCACCTCAGACGGAGCAGTCCTGTGGTCGGGTGAATCAACTGGGGGTGGCGGCGAGGAAGGCGTAGCAGCCATCCTACCTCTCCCGCCGCCACGGCCACCTCTAGTACCCCTGTTCTTCCCCCGACCTCTCTCGGCCGAAGAAGAAGCGCCCGCCGGTGGTGTCTGCATACTGAGATCCAGCACTCTCCGGAGGTGCTGGGGTGGAATGGAAGCACCCCGCCCACCACGCGCCAAGGAAGGAGCCTCGGAGCGCTCTGGACCCGCGCCCACCATCTGTCAACACCTGCAATGACAAAGAGTACACGAAATTAGTACAACATAAAAAAATTGAATACCTGACATGAATAATAATATGTATATAATTTAAGTGTATCATCATCATGAACATAATAAAAAATGGAATACCTAACATGAACTAATATTAATCTTCATCGTCTATATATGCTTCGGGGTCAATAAATGCATCATCATCCTCACAATCAGTAATGACATGCTCATCATCATCATCAATAAATGCATCAACATGTGGAAGGCCTCCTTTACGTAATCGGTCAAGCATTGACAGGTCATCCGCAGCAGTAACCTCTTCTTGTTCCGGCTCTTCTTGTTCCGGCTCAGGGGTGAAGTCGGATTCACTGTCGCTGTTTACTTCAATGTTCTGGGGTGAAGTAGAGCGGTTCTTGAAACGTTTTTTGGAAAGACGTGTTTCTTGGAAGAATTCTCCTTCATATGTGTCTGGGTTAATGTGAGGTTCATAATCCTCTTCATTGGGGGGAGGTGGTCTAACACGTGGCGGCACTTCATAAACGACATCCCAACCATTCAGATTTGGATCAGTTTGGCAGGCCCACGGTAGATAGAAAACTTGGGTCGCCTGTTGAGCCGTAATATAGAGATCGGGAACATCTAAATGGTGCTTTGTTTGATTTCGACTAGCCCTAAATGTTCATGAGTCCTTCTAGTCTCCTTCGGCTGGAACCAATAATATTTGAAGACTACGACGTTCGGTGGGTTTTCACCATAGAATAGAAGTTCATAAATTGCTTCAACTCTTCCATAATACTCGGTATCTCCTTCGCCGATAGCAGAGACACAACAATTTGTAGACTTTCGGTCGGCCATAGATAGCTCTTTGCCAAAGGTACGAAAGCGATACCCGTTGATGTCGTATTTGTCAAATGAACGGACCTTATAGTCAAAGCCATTAGCGACTTGTCTCAATTTGGCGTCCATTGACTCTGAATTAGCCTACAAGTTTAATACGGAAGGATTGTTGCATTAGCCGCAAATTAGACGAAGAAATGACTTGTCTCTTTTTCCTTTTCTTCTTCTTCCTCTTCTTCCTTTTCTTCATTTTCTTCTTCATCTTCTTCTTCTTCCTTTCCCTTTTCCTCTTCTTCTTCTCCTCCTCTCCTCTTTCTTCTTCTTCTTCTTCTTCTTCTTCTTCTTCTTCTTCTTCTTTCTTCTCCTCCTCCTCTTCTTCTTCTTCTTCCTTTCCTTTTTCCTCTTCTTCTTCTCCTCCTCTCCTCTTTTTCTTCTTCTTCTTCTTCTTCTTCTTCTTCTTCCTTTCTTTTCCTTTTTCCTCTTCTTCTTCTTCTTCTTCTTCTTCTTCTTCTTCTTCTTCTTCTTCTTCTTCTTCTTCTTCTTCTTCTTCTTCTTCTTCTTCTTCTTCTTCTTCTTCTTATTTTCTTCTTCTCCTCCTCCTCTTCTTCTTCTTATTCTTCTTTCTTTTCTTCTCCTCCCCCTCTTTTTCTTCTTCTTCTTCTTCCTTTCTTTTCCTTTTTCCTCTTCTTCTACTTCTCCTTCTTTTCTTCTTTTTTTTTCATCTTTCTAACCTAACCTAGCACTAACCTAACCTAGCACTAACATAACCTAGCACTAACCTAACCTAGAACTAACCTAATTTAACAGTACCAATTAACAGTAGAAAAAAAAAGAAAAAAGAATATGAATGCTCACCTAAAAAAACCTAATTGATGCAAAAAAAACTAAAAAAACAGAGGGGGGGTGGGGGTGGGGCAGGGGGCTCACCGGAGGGGGGGTCGGGGCAGAGGGCGGGGCGGCGGCGTCGGGGCGGCGCAGAGGGCGGCGGCGTCGGGGCAGAGGGAGGGCGGCGGCGTCGGGGCAGAGGGAGGGCAGCGGCGTCGAGCTCGGGGCAGAGGGCGGCGGAGCGGAGGGCCGGGGCGGCCGCAGCGTCATGGCCGGCGAGCGGCGGGGGTGGTGGGGGTCGGGGGGTCAGGGGTGGCGGGTGCGTGGAACGGGGGAGAGAGAGAAGAGAGAGAGGAGTGGGAGGTGGGGGGTGGCCGTTAGGGCCGTTAGAAGGGTTTTTGTTTGCCGTCTGCTAGCGGACGGCAAATAATCTTTGTCGTCAGCTAGCAGACGGCAAAGAGGGAATCTCCATGCGCTGGCCTCCAGTGGGCCCCACCCACTTCTTTGCCGTCTGCTAGCGGACGGCAAAGATTCTTTGCCGTCCGCTAGCAGACGGCAAAGAACTGGCTGATGGCAAACATTATCTTTGCCATCAGCCAGTTCTTTGCCATCTTTTTTTGTAGGCGGACGGCAAAGACCTTCTTTGCCGTCAGCTAGCAGACGGCAAATAACTGGCTGATGGCAAATTCCCTGATTCCAGTAGTGTCAGGCTGTGAGGTCCCCTTGTTCTTGGTGTGAGAAGGAAACAGAGCACGTGCAACCGGCCGATGCGCCGAGGCCTGAAAAGCTGGGACGACAGCAGCATTATCCATCTCCATAGGAACAAGTTTGGAGGCCCAGGCAGAATCATCAAAAGCAATGGCCCAAGAACGCTTAGGGATAAACACACGCTCCACCTGAGGCAGACTGACGGGCCGAGGCACTTCAATGACAGTGCAATACTGAAGAAGAGAATCAAAGGTCCTTCTCCAAGCCATATCCGGAGGAAGAGGAGGCCCATACACAACACGAGCCAAACCAACAACAATGTCTGCATGTTGCACAATCGGCGGCTGATAGGGAACAATAGCCAAAGCATTCACATCAGGCTGAAGTCCATCATCTTGTTGCAGTTCCAAATCATCTTGCAGGTTGTTAGCAAGACCATGCAGCTCATCGATATTGTTCTGAAGATCATCATGCAGCGGGACGTTATTCTGAACTGCATCCAAAGCATTACCCTGTTCAATAGAGTCAGAGAGGACCTGCTCATCCAACACCATGGATTCCTGGTCTTGTAGCACACCCTCGTTCTGGGCCATAACTGGACGTCATTCGCAGGCCAACCCCAACCACCATCCTGGTTCTGCTGCTGATCATCCATAGGCGGCGGAGGGGGTGGAACATCATTCCAACCAAGCGCTGGGAACGGTGGGAGGGCAAAAGAAGTGACGACCCTGAACAAATTCACCTGGCAGAGGGTGCGGATTGCCGTTCAACGGCATAGGATCTTCATCTTGGGGCATCTGCTCTGCAAAATTAGCACCAAGGATGTAGCACGGCGCAGTCCAGGAAACCTTTGCACCACCCCACGCCGCATAATCCGAAAACACCACATCTCGAGGGACTAGAATATCTTCAAGGAAGGAAGCAAAAACAATTGACCTTACGAGATACGGGTCATCACTAATCCAATGATGGAACTTGCCAAACGTGTTAACAGCAGCACTAAGATTTTCAGTATTACGCAGATCAAGAGGCACACCCAAGAACATCAAACAACCCTCTCTGAAACCTTGCACACCACGAAAACCTTTGCCTTGATCATGCTTCGTAAAGCGAACAAATCTATCATTACCAAGATCTTGCGGCGGCAACTGGATCAACGCAAATCGCTCACCCGCATCCCTCACTTTAAATAGACCAACCCCAGAGATCCAAGGCTGAGTAGAGCGGACATGAAAGCCAAGCTGATTAACAAGATGAACAACTTCCTCACGAACCTGACCAATCTGTCCCACTGGTGGAGCTGGCATCACCTCAGCAATCATGAAAGACTCATGACGGCGAACAATCGGAGAAGCTGGGGTGACGAACGTACGAGGAAGACGATGCTGGCCACCATCAATGATGTGGTGTCCCACCGGAACGTACCGCTCTGGGTGAAGCTCAAAAACCACCATGGGAGAAGTGCTCAGAAACACCGGAGGTGGCGGTGGCGAAGGGCTCTGGAATGTCAGAGGTGGCGGCGGCGTTAATGGTGGCGACCCAGATGGAGTGTGAGGTTGGTGGAAGATCGAGCTGCTGGAGGGAGATGTGACGGGAGGGGTCACCAATGTGGGCGTCAGAGCGTGCTCTTCGAGACAGGAAGGCAATACCGAGATAGGGGGACTCTTCCATTTCCAAAAAAACCCGTGTCAATAGCAATCGCGGCACAATCTTTTCGGGAGTGGACTACCACCCCACAAGCCAAACAGGAGATAGCAGAGGGGCAATTCACTGACATATGGCCCCTAACTGAGCAAATCTGACAGGTTATAATCTGGTCCACCATGTCATTGACCATGGCATTGAAATCCTCTCGAGCTTCCTGTGAAGAAGGAATATAAATCTCAGAGCCAGGATCCTACCTGACAAAATTGGGCCGTGGAAGGCGCGTGGCTGATGGGCCAACAGTATCCTCAGACGGAGGACTAGGGGCAAATAGATTTCCTTGGCCCACCAACCGGGGAGATTCCAACAGATCCTGATTTGAAATAGCAGAACTCCCGCTCACAGATCGCGGCGATAGAACAGTATTACACTGAGATCGCGCAGGAAAAGGTGCAACCGTTCCAACAGTAATGGACGGCGAGGCCACCGTCCACTGCAGCTCCACCGGCGGCGGAGGACAAATAACAACACGTTCATGACTAGAGAGGGGATATCCAGCTATATGAGCCACATCAAGACAGTCTTGAGTGGCAGGATAACGATAACCACGGCAAACCTCATAATTTTGGATCGTAGCAAAAGATAATTTATTCTTAGCCGAAGAACCAGAATGAAGAGCAGACTTTCGAGGTGGCTTGTGCATAGCGATCATGCCAAGGGCAGCTCGGCGCTTGGAGGGACTAACCAAAATCCACTCAGCATCACACTCTTTTTCCAAATCTTGAATTCACGCCACCAATTAGGACCCCCATTGCCCCAGAGATGAAAGTAACATTTAAATTGCGAGCAGGAAAAGGATCGGAGATCAATAATATGAAACCCAACCTGCTTGCATGAAACCGCAAATGAAAACACCTTATCCTTAACATAAGTCACAAACAGATCAATAGCAGAACCTCCAATGGCAGCCTCAAGAGCTGCAGCCACGGAATCTTCGTCAAGATTGAAATCATGTCTACTAAACGAGACCACCAAAGTGAAGGGACGAGATCCATTAACAGGATGAATGGAAAGACCAGAAGACCAAAAAACCTCATCTACAAAAGCCAAACCTTTGGAGAAATCCAGATCCAAAGTTGACCCCCCACTGGACCCCATAGAATTGGGGGTCAAGAGAGAGAAGAGATCACGCCGCGTTGAATGAATGGAAGAAAACCAGGATCCATCGGACAGGCATAGAGATCCTAGGGTGAAACCCTAGAGTCGCCATGGAGAGGTGGAGAGGTGGGAGTCGCCATTATTGGTTGGGAGGCGAAATAATAAGCCCCTATCTTTCTATGTGTCTGACTGAAACTTTTGCTCCATAAGTATGCCGTGAGTGTCAGCAATCATAGAAGACTAAATGATAGTTGAGTATGTGAACTTGCTAAACAAAGCTCTTACATAGAATCTTTCTGATAATATGATGAATTGTAGTTGCATCAGTGACCGAGATCATAGTTTGTTAGTTTTCAATACGGTTTATGGTTCATACTTTGTCTTGTGGATGAATTGTCACTTATTCATGAGAAATTTTATGATGATATATTGCTGTTATGATAATGATCATGATGCTTTCATGTCCGTATTTTGTTTTATCGACACCTCTCTCTCTAAACATGTGGTCATGATTATCGATTTCGGTTTTCGCTTGAGGACAAGCGAGGTCTAAGCTTGGGGGAGTTGATACGTCCATTTCGCATCATGTTTTCCTACTGTTATTTATTATGTTTTAGATCATTATTTCACTTTATTATACAATTCTTATGCCTTTTCTCTCTTATTTTGCAAGTTTCACATGAAGAGGGAGATTGCCGGCAGTTGGAATTCTGGACCGGAAAGGGCTACAGCAGAGATAGCTATTCTGCAGAACTCCAAATGACCTGAAAATTTACGGAGAATTATTTTGGAATATATAAAAAATATTGGCAAAAGAAATACCATGAGGGGGCCCACCAGGATGCCACAAGCCTGGGGGGGCGCCCCCCAAGCTTGTGGGGCCCCTGGCAGGCCTCCGGCCCCCTCCTTCTGCTATATGAAGCCATTTGCCCTAGAAAAAATAAAGAGAAGACTTTTGGGATGAAGCGCCGCCGTCTCGAGGCGGAACCTGGGCAGGAGCACTTTTGCTCTTCGGCGGAGCGATTCCGCCGGGGACACTTCAGTCCGAGAGGGAGAAATCGAAGCCATCGACATCACCAACGATCCTCTCATTGTGGGAGGACCAATCTTCATCAACATATTCACCAGCACCATCTCATCTCAAACCTTAGTTCATCTCTTGTATTCAATCTTTGTCTCAAAACCTCATATTGGTACCTGTGGGTTGCTAGTAGTGTTGATTACATCTTGTAGTTGATGCTAGTTGGTTTATTTGGTGGAAGATTATATGTTCAGATCCTTAATGCTATTCAATACCCCTCTGATCTTGAACATGAATATGATTTGTGAGTAGTTACTTTTTTTCTTGAGGACATGGGAGAAGTCTTGTCATAAGTAATCATGTGAATTTGGTATTCGTTCGATATTTTGATGATATGTATGTTGTTGCTTCCTTTAGTGGTGTCGTGTGAACGTCGACTACATGACACTTCACCATCTTTGGGCCTAAGGGAAGGCATTGTGGAGTAGTAATTAGATGATGGGTTGCTAGAGTGACAGAAGCTTAAACCCTAGTTTATGCGCTATTCCGTAAGGGGCTGATTTGGATCCATATGTTTCATGCTATGGTTAGAGTTATCTTAATTCTTCTTTCGTAGTTGTGGACGCTTGCGAGAGGGGGTAATCATAAGTGGGAGGCTTGTTCAAGTAAGAACAGCACCCAAGCACCGGTCCACCCACATATCAAATTATCAAAGTAGCGAACGCGAATCAAGTAAACATGATGAAAGTGACTAGATGAAATTCCCATGGGTCCTCGAGAACGCCTTGCTTATTATAAGAGTTCATTCTGGCTTTTCCTTGGCTATAAAAAGGATTGGGCCACCTTGCTGCACTTTGTTACCATTGTTACTTGCTACTCGTTACGAATTACCTTGCTATCAAACTATCTGTTACCGACAATTTCAGTTCTTGCAGAGAATACCTTGCTGAAAACCGCTTATCATTTCCTTCTGCTCCTCGTTGGGTTTGACACTCTTACTTATCAAAAGGACTATGATTGATCCCTATACTTGTGGGTCATCAAGAAGTCAGGGAGCAGATTCCATTTCTAGACATCATGCATCGCATCTTTAGGTACTCTCGTTTCCCTAGGGTGGGGAACTTTGACATGGTTGACATGCTTCTCATGTGTCAGAAGGAGAAGGGCAAGACCTGTGTTCTAGACATGTCTCACGTGATGTGGTCTGAGCTCGGCTCTGCAGTATATGGGGGAAGGTACCTATCTATGCCTCGATCATCTTCAAGCTCATTGTGGACACTTGGCGCTCACAGTTTCCAGAGGAGGTTCTTGAGACCGGTTCTTTGGTTCCTCGCGAGGAGATTAGACTGAGGCAGAAGGAGCGCTGGGGTCCTCCACCGGCCCCTGAGATTGAGGTTCCCGTAGCTGAGTCCGGAGAGTCTGATGAGCCATACTATGTGCCACCCACTGGGCAGCCATCTTGGGATCCCAAGCTCAAGAAGAAGGTGAAGAAGCTCTTCTGCCTCCAGACACACATTCAGCATAAGATGTATAAGGCACATGTGGCGGAGAAGGTGTCTCGTCAGGGTCAGATCTTGATGATGAGGAAGTTGGACATTGCAGTTGAAGGTGGCTCTGAGAAGAAGATTACTTCATAAGAGGAGTGGATCTCCAAGGCAGCCGCTGGACTGATTCAGATGAAGACAATGCGGCCACTTCTGCACCTCCTCCAGCTGATGATGAGGAGATCATTGAGGATCACGAGGAGGATCGCGAGGAGGATGAGGAGGAGGAGTTTGACAACTCCATGGATGAGGATGAGGAGTACTGCTACCACCTCAGGTCGTTTAGACACTCTTTGCCTTTTTGGCGTCTCGATGCCAAAGGGGGAGAGAGTTTAGGATGGATGATTTGCAGGGTTGCTGAGTCACAAGCTCGTCTTATTTGCCTCATTTTATTTGCTTGTGAACTCTTTTATCTTAGTTGCTTTGGTTTGTGAGACTTGGAGACTTCTTGTATGGTGTGAGACATACGCTACCTTTTATTTATCTTCAGTATGACTTATTATCTTAGTATGTGATGCTATGCTTATATTCTTGCCCTTATTATCTTCATGCTCACATGATCATACTTACAACCATGCTTAGTGTTCATATTATGTTTGTTATAAGTATTGCCTCGTCTGTAAAATATAGGGAAGTGTTGATCCTAGCGTGTGTGCTTTGCATTCCAAAAGCATATTCAAATAGTGCACACATCTAGGGGGAACCCATCTATATTTTTTAGATAGTTGGTTTGCATATTATTCCTTCATATCTTTTGTGCAAATCCCGTGTTGTCAGCAATCCACCAAAAAGGGGGAGATTGTTAGGGCATATTTCTCTTTATTAGTTTTGGTGATTGATGACAATGCTATTTGCGAACTAACCGTGTGCATTGAGCATTTCAGATATTTCCATACATGGCACAAGACGGTTAATTCTCCTCAATGATAAAGAGTGAAGACGGTTGTTTCCGATGTTTCTTTTTTGGTGCATTTGAGTTGTAGGAAAATCATACTATTAAGAGGGGGTCCGCTTTGGAAAGGTTAGGGTGCAATCAACACGTACACAACTCCAATGCACCCACTTACCCTTCCGGCAATAATGGAGGGCCATCTATTTTTTGAGCTTGGGCAAATTATCAGCAGCCAAGCGATAGTACCGCCGTGGCCACAGTAGTACGTCGCAGTCTCTACCGCTTGGGAATGACCTTCTGTAGGTCGTCTCATAATTCACGGCAATAGCACGGTAGTAGGGCAGTAGTACCGCCCGAGCGGTACTACCGCATTCTAATACCGCTGCCACAGTGTTTGTAAGTACTGATAATGACATGACACTCACTAGGATGACCCATGGCAGGCAGCTGCAGGTTAAATGGAAGCGTTTCATGACCATCTTGGGCTACAACGATGATGATTTGCCCAACTCTCTTGGTCTTCGTCCTCACAAGAATACGGCTCCGGCTCACAAGCATAAGTTGCTCCGTTACACCACCATTAAGAAGACTACCAAGGGAGAAGTCAGGGAGCTGATTCCATTTCTAGACATCATGCATCGCATCTTCAGGCACTCTCTTTTCCCTAGGGTGGGGAACTTTGACATGGTGCATAGTTATCTGGTCGACACGCTTCTCTTGTGCCAGAAGGAGAAGGGCAAGACCTGTGTTCTAGATGTGTCTCGCGTGATTTGGTCTTAGCTCGGATCTACAGTATATGGGGGAAGGTACCTATCTATGCCCCGATCATCTTCAAGCTCGCTGTGGACACTTGGTGCTCGCAGTTTCCTAACGAGGTCCTTGAGACCGGTTCTTTGGTTCCTCACAAGGAGATCAGACTGAGGCGGCAGGAGCACTGGGGTCCTGCATTGACCCCTGAGATTGAGGTTCCCGTAGCTGAGTCTGGAGAGTCTGATGAGCCAGACTATGTGCCACCCACTAAGCAGCCATCTTGGGCTGCCAAGCTCAAGAAGAAGGTGAAGAAGCTCTTCTGCCTCCAGACAGACATTCAGCATAAGATGTATAAGGCACATGTGGCGGAGAAGGTGTCTCATCAGTGTCAGATCTGGATGATGAGGAAGTTGGACATTGTAGTTTAAAGTGGCCCCGAGAAGAAGCTTACTTCATAGGAGGAGTGGATCTCCAAGGGCAGTCGCTGGACTAATTTAGATGATGACAATGCGGCCACTTATGCACCTCCTCCAGCTGATGATGAGGAGATCGTTGAGGATCACGAGGAGGATCGCGAGGAGGACGGGGAGGAGGAGGAGTCTGACAACTCCATGTATGAGAATGAGGAGTAGTGCTACTACCTCAGGTCGTTTAGACACTCTTTGGCTTTCTAGTGTCTCGATGCCAAAGGGGGGGGGAGTTTTGGACCGGGGATTTGCAGGGTTGCTGAGTCACAAGCTCGTCTTATTTACCTCATTTTATTGGCTTGTGAACTCTTTTATCTTAGTTGCTTTGGTTTGTGAGACTCAGAGACTGCTTGTATGGTGTGAGACATACGCTACCTTTTATTTATCTTCAGTGTGTCTTATTATCTTAGTATGTGATGCTATGCTTATATTGTTGCCCTTGTTATCTTCATGCTCACATGCTCATACTTGCAACCATGCTTAGTGTTGATATTATGTTTGTTGCAAGTATTGCCTAGTCTATAAAATATAGGGGGACTGTTGATCCTAGTGTGTGTGCTTTGCATTCCAAAAGCATATTCAAATAGTGCACACATCTAGGGGGAGCCCATCTATATTTTGTAGATAATTGGTTTGCATATTATTCCTTGATATCTTTTGTGCAAATCCTGTGTTGTCATCAATCCACCAAAAAGGGGGAGATTTTTAGGGCATATTTCTCTCTATTAGTTTTGGTGATTGATGACAATGCTATTTGCGGACTCACCGTGTGCATTGACCATTCAGATATTTCTATACATGGCACAAGATGGTTAATTCCCCTCGGTGATAAAGAGTGAAGATGGTTATTTCCGACATTTCTTTTTCGGTGGATTTGAGTCGTAGGCAAATCGTACTATTAAGAGAGGGTCCGCTTTGGAAAGGATAGGGTGGAATCAACAAGTACACAACTACAGTGCACCCACTTCCCCTTCCGGCAACGATGGAGGTCCATCTATTTTTTGTGCTTGGGCAAATTATCAGCACCCAAGCGGTAGTACCGTGGTGGCCCACGGTAGTACCGCTTGGCGGTACTACCGTAGGCCAGTACCGCTGTCTCTACCGCTTGGGAATGACCTTCTGTAGGTCGTCTCATAATTCACGGCAGTAGCACGGTAGTAGGGAAGTAGTACCTCCTGAGCGGTACTACCGCATTCTAATACCGTTGCCAGAGTGTTTGTCGGTACTGATGATGACAGGACACTCACTTTTATAACCCATGGCAGGCAGCTGCGGGTTACATGGAAGACTTTCATGAACAGCTTGGGCTACAATGATGATGGTTTGCACAGCTCTCTTGCTCTTCGCCCTCACAAGAATACGGCTCCGGCTCACAAGCGCAAGTTGCTCCGTTACACCACCCTCAAGAAGACTACCAAGGGAGAAGTCAGGGAGCTGATTCCATTTTTGGACATCATGCATCGCATCTTCAGGCACTCTATTTTCCCTATGGTGGGGAACTTTGACACGGTGCACAGTTACCTGGTCGACATGCTTCTCATGTGCGAGAAGGAGAAGGGCAAGACCTGTATTATGGACATATCTCACATGATGTGGTTTGAGCTTGGCTCTGCAGTATATGGGGGAAGGTGCCTATCTATGCCCCGGTCATCTTCAAGCTCATTGTGGACACATGGCACTCGCAGTTTCCTGAGGAGGTCCTTGAGACCGGTTCTTTGGTTCCGAACGAGGAGATCAGACTGAGGCAGATGGAGCACTGGGGTCCTGCACCGGCCCCTGAGATTGAGGTTCCCGCAGCTGAGTCTGGAGATTCTGATGAGCCAGGCTATGTGCCACCCACTGAGCAACCATCTTGGCCTGCCAAGCTCAAGAAGAAGGTGACGAAGCTCTTCTGCCTCCAGACAGACATTCAGCGTAAGATGTATAAGGGACATGTCGCGGAGAAGGTGTCTCGTCAGCGTCAGATCTTGGTGATGAGGAAGTTGGACATTGGAGTTGAAAGTGGCTCTAAGAAGATGATTACTTCATAGGAGGAGTGTATCTCCAAGGGCAGCCACTGGACTGATTCAGATGATGACAATGCGGCCATTTCTGCTCCTCCTGCAGCTGATGATGAGGAGATTGTTGAGGATCACGAGGAGGAGGAGTCTGACAACTCCATGGATGACGATGAGGAGTAGTGCTACCACCTCAGGTCGTTTAGACACTCTTTGCCTTTTTGGCGTCTCGATGCCAAAGGGGGAGAGAGTTTAGGACCAGGGATTTGCAAGGTTGCTAAGTCACAAGCTCGTCTTATTTGCCTCATTTTGTTTGCTTGTGAACTCTTTTATCTTAATTGTTTTGATTTGTGAGACTTTGAGACTGCTTGTATGGTGTGAGACATACGCTCAGGGGCGGACCCACGACAAAAATGTCCCGGTGTCCATGTATTCAACATATAAACGGGTTATCAAGAAATGCTTATACTCCCTCCGTCCCATAATGTAAGACGTTTTTTTGACTCTAGTTTAGTGTCAAAAAATGTCTTACATTATGGGACGGAGGGAGTACATAATAAAAATAACAGATTTCAAAAAAAATTGATGGTAAAAAATACTTACCAAAGTGAACTGTTTCACATGAAGTAGTAGTTGAATATAGTAATATTGAACCATGAACACAAAGATGATCCCCAAAAATGGAAAATCACATTAGTCCAATTCTCAAACAGAAATGAAGCAGTGATTTTTTTGTGGAACAACATATTAATGTTTTTTGTGTGAAAATGATCCAGATCTATAATTAGAATTCATCTGAAGTGCAAAGTATCTCAAACATAATAAAATTACATCGAGATTTATCACCGCGAAAACTATAAAAACACATAAATTCAATTCTCCATTGTAATAGTCTTAAAATTCAAAACCATACTTATATAGTTTGGGTGTTTGGAAGAGCAAGGATTAGACCAAATAGAAGCACACACTTCAGAGATCGCTGAGTTTTTTTTCCTTTTTTGCCTTGCCATGTTTTTTTCTCCAGCAATCTGGTAAGTGGGCCAGGCATGATGCTTCAATGATGACTAGCGACCGGGTGAGGGGGACAAGTAAGAGGCCAGCAAGCCGCACATGCACGTACACACAAATCTGATGGATCAATCATCCGAGTGTGTGACAACGGAGCTGATTGGGCCATTAGATGGGCCGCTCCCGCACGTCATCGCTGGCTTCCAGCCGGCAGTCGGTGTCCATCAATCAATTTTACCGGTGTCACGCTAGTACGTGCCCTATGTACATAGTGTAATGAGAAAATTTACCCGGTGTCACTGGACACCGGCAGGCCCTACGTGGGTCCGCCCCTGCATATGCTACCTTTTATTGATCTTCATTATGTCTTATTATCTTAGTATGTGTTGCTATGCTTATATTGTAGCCCTTATTATCTTCATGCTCATACTTGCAACCATGCTTAGTGTTCATATTATGTTTGTTGCAAGTATTGCCTAGTCTATAAAATATAGGGGGGGTGTTGATCCTAGCGTGTGTGCTTTGCATTCCAAAAGGATATTCAAATAGTGCACACATCGAGGGGGAGCCCGTCTATATTTTGTAGATAGTCGGTTTGCATATCATTCTTTGATATCTTTTGTGCAAATCCCGTGTTGTCATCAATCCACCAAAAAGGGGGGGATTGTTAGGGTATATTTCTATCTATTAGTTTTGGTAATTGATGACAATGCTATTTGCGGACTAACTGTGTGCATTGAGCATTTCAGATATTTCTATACATGGCACAAGACAGTTAATTCCCCTCGGTGATAAAGAGTGAAGACGATTCTTTCCGACATTTCTTTTTCGATGGAATTGAGTCATAGGAAAATCGTACTATTAAGAGGGGGTCCGCTTTGGAAAGGTTATGGTGGAATCAACACGTACACAACTCCAACGCACCCACTTACCCTTCCGGCAACGATGGAGGTCCATCTATTTTTTGTGCCTGGGCAAATTATCAGCAGCCAAGCGGTAGTACTGCGGTGGCCAACGGTAGTACCGCTATCTCTACCGCTTGGGAATGACCTTCTGTAGGTCGTAACTTAATTCGCGGTAGTAGGGCAGTAATACCGCCCGGGCGGTACTATCGCATTCTAATACCGCTGCCATAGTGTTTGTCGGTACTGATGATGACTGGACACTCACTTGGATGACCCATGTGTGGCACCCCGGCTCAGAGAAACCGGAATACCCCGTATTCCAGCCCAGAGATCAAGTCTTCTGGAATACGGCACTGCTTAGCATAGAACAAATCAGCTCTTTCTTACGAATAAACGGGGTACAAGGGTCCGATATAACAAAGAATTACATCGGCATGGAGATACTACGCCTGCTAAGGTAGCTCTATGCTAGCAGCGGAACAACTCGTAGCAAAATAACTTCTAGCAGCGGAACAACGACGACGGTGATGGACTCCACTCCGCAGGGACTCTGGCTAGGACGCATCCTAGAGCGCAACCTCGGAATCCTCGACAAGCAATCAATCACGGTATGACCTGCAATCTAGCATGACACGCCAGGTGAGTACTTTGAATGTACTCGCAAGCTCACAGCAACCAAAGCAATCAAGACAAACAACAGCATGGCATTAACAGGTTAATCATCAATGATGAACACAATACTACTAGAACAAGATGAGCATGGCATATAATTCAAGATATGAACATGATGGTACTAGCACTAGCATGCAAGGGGGTCGACGTTTAAGGTCTCATGGACCAACTTACTCTGCTTGGAGGTTATCTCGTAACCACCATAGGTATCAATCTTTCTTACCGTCGTGATCATCACACGATCACCTCATGATCAACCATCATCAAGAATACCATCGTGATCAACTCGTGACCACATAAAGATCAACCAACTTCTTTTCTCATCCAACCGGGGTTGTTATTTATCCAGGTTATTATTTCTGTTGACCCATAGTGTGACCTACTACGAACTGTGTCCATGACCGAGGACGCGGCTATCGATAGATTATACACTCTGCAGAGGTCAGTCCACTGTACCCACACTATGGAACTCATGGCCTCGTGCTCCCATTCGGATGGACCAATGACATTCCGACAAAACCAATCTATTGCATGACACTCTCCCGGCCACTCCGACAAACTCCCCTTTGGGCTATGTCCTGGGTGGCCCCTGATGTCAACTCATGACATCCGCCACCTCTTTGGCTACCACCGTCGTGGCCAAAACATAACATCATCCCAAATGGAGACCCTGGATCCATACAACTCGGGCACACAAGGCTTATGGCCGCCTACCTGATCAGAGCAGCGCGCGCACATAACCTTCCCTAGTTGGAGGCACCAGCGAGAGGCATGACAATAGACCGCATTAGGTGGCACCATGACTCAGCCAACAGATTTGTTCAAGTTTGATTATTGTCAGGTTTAACTTGAATGGTGATGAGCTGAGTCATAATGAAATAACAATGCATATGAGCATGATATCAGTGTAACCATGGATGGGCAACATAACCATTTAACATCATTACATCAACAATGATAAATCATTTAGTCTACGGGATGCAAATGAACATAGCATAACGATGATCATGAATATCACAAGTATTTTCATAAAAACCCTAACTATTCAGATGAACACATCAATATCACTAGCATCGAAAATGATTACAAGAATGAAACATGGTAATAATAACGTTAGCAATTAATCATTTCACTTACTAGATGAAAAATGAACATGGCATAAGCATGGACATGGATTCACAGGCATATTCGAAGCATTCAAAAATTATTAAATGAGCAAACAATTATTTAAATATTCAAGTGGAAACCATGGCTATTGCAATGCCATCATGCAAGTGGTTGTCGTGGCTTGCCTGGGGTTGAAGGAATCATCGGGGAGAGGTGCGATGAACTCGCGGAAATTTTTGCCGGAAACAGTTCTCTCTCGGCGGAGCTGAATAGAGGGCAAGGGAAAAATGGTCATTTTCATAGTGTGACAACCTTATGAAAATGACATCAACAGAACGGGCTCGACGAACTGAGATCGTGGGCTTTGGAATCACCTGAATCGGACTCACGGTCGCGGAGATACGGTCGTTGGTTCGTTAGGTAGAAATGGAATAAAAATCTGTTCTTTTCTGCTGCTAACGGACAAACGTCCGCAAATTAAAGGTTTCGGCGCCGGGCTGAAAAAGAGGAAGCGCATTTTCAGAAATACGTCTTCACAGTAATGAAAGCGTATTTCTAACAGACAACGCAGCAGAGTACGCTTTCAGGTAAACGAAGACGTACTTCTCCGAAGTACGCCTCCACTTAAAATCCTGCGGGCCCGGAGTTCGGTGGATGACATGTGGAGTCGCGGGGCCCACACTGGCCAGCTGGAGGGGAGGGGGTCGACCTCAACCTCGCGCCCGCGTCTGTCCGAGGCAGGGGCTGACTCCGGCGATGGTTACCGGCTGCTCCGGCCACCATTCTCGCCGGCCGACCTACCGGCTAGCTCGGCGCGTCGAGCCGCACCCATCCAGGGGTAGCTTGGACCTTGAGGAGGGTGGACCAGGGCGCACCTTCGGCCGCGGCGGATGGCGGCCTCGGCCGTCTTCGGGCACGGCTCCACCGGTCACCGGAGAAGGAGGGAAAAGGCGGGGAAGATCCGCCACGCACTGGAGGTCCTTCTAGCGGACAAAGAAGAGCGGGGGAGGCACTAGCTTGCTCGAATTTGAGCGGGCGCCGGCAATGACCGTGGTGACAGTGGCGAGCAAGGAGGGACTCCGGGGCACAAATGAGAGATCGGGGAAGTTGCTAGGGGGAAGAAGAAGAGGTTGGAGTGCCCGGGCAAGCTCAGGAGTGGCTATATATAGCCCGGGGTGAGATGCCCGAGCCGAATGCCGCCATGGGCAATCAGGGGATGCACTGGCGCGACCGCGTACGCGTGCGCACGCGTGGGGTGTAGAGAGGCCAGGGGGGTTCACGCGGTGCGGAGATGCTACGAGGAGGAAGAAGACAGAAGCAAGGCGACGACGGCCACGGGCACGCGGGGCGGCGTGGCTCGCCGGAGAAGAAAGAGGGGGGAGAGGGGTCCAGAGGGGACGTGTGGACGCAGGAGAGGGAGGGCTACACGGTGGACATGGTGCGGTGGCGATACGTCGTGGGTTGGACGGCGGCAGAGGGCCCCGACGTCCAGAGTGCGCTTTTGGCACGCCAGGCCACGTGGTCACCGCGTGCACAGGTGCACGCGGTGCATTCTGGCCAGCAACAGGATGTCTATCGTGTAGTCCTTCCTAAGTGGGACCTCCCTGAGGTGATGGATCGAAGAAAACAACTGTGTGCTGATGGGAGTGATCGACTGAAGTTTGCTGTAGCAAACTTGGTCATGGAATTGTGGTCAAATGGGATGGGATAAGGGTTAACCAAGATGTCATAGATGTTTAGGGTAGGAAGGACTACCATCCTGTGAAATATGAAATGATTTGGACCAATATTTATTATAGTTGCTTCACAACTACCAAATCTGGTCCTGAAACTAGATCATGAAGTAGCACTCATCTGGATGATTGGATAGGGCTGAAAATTGGTGTAGGATGATTATTTGGGCATATGAAGGCACTGCAAAAATTTCATACCATTTGGATACACCAAAATGGTACTTGCTTCACAATGCTTTCTACTAGACAGAAACTTGGGGGAATATTATGGAGCAAATGACTTTGCAAAATGATGTGAATTTTGGCATGCTCAAATGATATAGGGATACTTAGGTCCTGGATTAATTTCAGAATTTTTAAAGCAATATAAAATATAGTTGCTTCACAAACTGAAATTGTGACCAGAAACCAAGATTTGAAGGTGTGCTCACATAGATTGTTGAATGAAGATGAAATCTGGTGGAGAGTAATGATTTGATCATATGGATGATCTACCAAATTTCAACTCATTTGGATAATCCTAGCTAGTACTTCCTTCAGAAAGCTTCTCTCTGGTCAGAAAATTTTGGAATTTGCTGAGGAAGATTTACTAGGAAAATGAAGCTGAATTTTGGCATGTGGCAATTATTTGGATATGTGAGAGTGCCCAAAAAATTTGAGGGCAATCAAGAAAATATAAATAGCACTTCCTTCACAAAGTGCCTTGCTGAACAGAATAGGAAATGAATATTCCTGAATTATTTTTGAACTAGGCAATGATGGGTTTTGACATATTTGTGGAAGATATGATCCAAAGAATTTATTAGAATTTTGTGGGAATTTTTGGAAAGACATAAATATAGGTTGCTTCACAACCTAGGGCAAACATGGTTATTCCTTTAATAGAAAAAGGAATATTCCCAATAAATGAAAATTGGGGTTGGGCTAAGATGGAAATGTCATGGCCTTGAGATGGAGTTGAGAGTGACAAGCCACTTGGAAGTGGCAGGAGAGAAGATCTTCCCAGGTTTCAAGACCACATAGCCACGGAAAAAGGAACTCCAAATAAAAAATTGAAGAAATCCAAAAGAAAAAGAAAGGGCCAAAAATCAATGTGTTACAAACCTACCCCCCTTACGATAAATCTCGTCCTCGAGATTTGGTTGCTCAGGGAACGAGTATGAATATTCTGACTTAAGGAAACCGTTTCCAACTCGGGTATCCTTTTTCCTTCATATGATGTTCCCACTGAATTTCATATGCTCTGATTACCTTGCTCGGAGGTGGTTTGCTTCACCGTACCCAACATTCTGACAGGTCTTCCCTCATATGTTCATCCTTATTCTGACTCCAATTCTTTTATGTCTGCTGGCTTATCTGATATTATCATGGCTGAAATTTCCATACGTCCGGGAGTGATTTCCAATTGACGTGACATACTTCTATCCAGCACCAATAGTATTGGATGGAGTTATGAACAAATTTCCTCGGTGGACACAAAACATGTATTCCTTGCATCGGGTTACTTGAGTAGATGCATGTCCACTGGGTTCAAAACAATGCTGAGAATCATAATCGTTCTCTTGGCGGGATCTGACTGCTTGTAGGTAGTTCTAAATCTTGCTAACTTCTTTGTCTCAGATCCGTACCGACGATTCAACTGTCACCTTGATATGAGGTCTTTACAATAGAGTAGACCCCTTGGGTGTGTGTTCATGGTGATCAAAACGGAATCAGACTGTCTTGGGTATCCGTACCATGTTGTTCATGCAACAACTATCATACCCGGATTGCCGGTCTTGCTTCTTCATTAATGTTCTCTTTTTCTGGATCTTTTGCTACAAGAGCTTGGCCATGTATATCCTTAATTCTTTGTGTGCCCATAGGTGCTGTCAGGTGCCATATTCCGGCAAGCATACCTTATCCTTATCCTTATCTTATGACCGTGCAACAATGTTTACATGGCAAGTTTATCATCTCTCAAGCTCTAACTGTAGGGCAATGATCATCCGAACCTTTACATGAAATCGGCAAATAAATCAGTAGCCACCAGAACGGTCTTTACAACTCAGATCTGGGACATTACTGAAATAACTCAGCCATGGCTCATGACAGCCGAAAAGCAGCTCAGAGCATGAGGCAGTGTTGATAAGAAGAATGTAGTAGTTCCCTAAGACGGACGAAGAACAACTCAGAGCATAGGGTCACTGCTACAAAAAGAAACTCAACAGCTGCCTGAGACGGCCGAAAAGTAGCTCAGAACACGGGTCAGTTGTTGAAAAGAGAAATATAAAGTTAGCATCCACCCTGGACGGCCGAAAGCAGCTCAGAACACAGGCGTGGTGCCGTTACCAGGGAAAGGTAAGCAAGGGTTCATCGGGATCATAGTCCAGGTTCACAGTTACTTGTATAGAGCTTACTGCTATGGTCAATCATACATGATAGTGACAGAGGTTAATGATATCACTTTGTCGGGTGTGAGGAAGCTGGCCTTGATATCCACTGTCAAGATTATTGTCCCAACATTGTCTCGCTGCATAGCTTGTCAGACATTGCATCACACTGAGGTGTATAACTTGCTTTCCTCCTCTTACATACTCACGGATTTGTTGGATTCTCACCGTGCTTGTATCATCATACGAGTGATTGGCATGACCTTGGCATCATGCTCACAATATATATAAGGAAGCAGGTGTAACTGAGCATTTGATTCCCAAGGCAGACTTGTGTCCTGACTAGCTCGCGTTTCTGACCAAACTGTTGTGGGCTTGACTCTTGAGATGCACTGCCATATGCTGCCAATTCACTGTGTAATATCTTGTACCAATGACGATGACTGTTGGTAGTGCCGTACGGACGAAGATTGGATAGCTTGTGTTGGAAGCTATCTGAGAGTATCGTGCTAAGGAAGACTGAATAGCTTATGCTTGAAGCTTTTGCCGAGATAGCTTGCTGAGGAAGACTGGGTATCGTACTTCAGAAGCTTTTCCTCTGGTTTCTTACTGAGGAAGATTTGATGACTTATGCTGGAAGCTTCTCTGCGGTGGCGTACCGAAGAAGACTGAGTATCTTGCACTGTAAGCTATCCACCTATCGTACCGAGGAAGATTGAGGAACCTCGTATCGTAAGCTTCTCTGGTAGTGTGCGGAGGAAGACTGGATTCCTTACCCCTGAAGCTTCTCACTGTGAAATGCTGACTGAATACCATATATATGTATACCCTTGATATTCCTTTGACTGGAAATGTACTGTTGTATTGCACACAAATTGTCTTCTAGCTGGTTCATTATGATTGTGATGGTTGTGTTGGGGAACGTTGCATGGGAAACAAAAAATTTCCTACGCTTACCAAGATCGATCTAGGAGATGAACATCTACGAGAGGAGAGATTGCATCTACATACCCTTGTAGATCGCTAAGCGGAAGCGTTAAGAAACGCGGTTGATGTAGTCGAACGTCTTCGCGATCCAATCACGATCCGTCCACGAACTCCCGATCAAGTGCCGAACGGACGGCACCTCCGAGTTTAGCACACGTGCGGCTCGGCGGCGTCCTCTCCTTCTTGATCCAGCAAGCGAGAAAGAGGGGGTAGATGAGATTGGGACCAACACGACGGTATGGTGGTGGTGGTGGCAGCGGAATTCCGGCAAGGCTTCGCCAAGCGCGTACCGGTGAAACGTGGGAGGAGTTGGGAGAGGTAACGGGCAAGGGTCCAAGGGGTGGCTGCCCCCAACGCCTCCCCACCTTTATATAGGCGTGGAGGGGGTTGGTGGCTTGCCCTCCAAGGCCCTAGGGTCGTTGGCCAAAGGGGGAGGAAGGAAATCCCTCCTTTCCTTCCCCACCGATCACTATCCCCCCTTTTTAGGGATCCTGATCTTATCCCTTTGGGATATGATACTATTCCTTTTAAGGGAGGATCTTGGTGCGCCTAGACCAGGGTTGTGGGGACTTTCCCCACTACCCACGTTCATGTGGGTCCCCCATGCAGGTGGGCCCCACTCCGGAACCTTCTAGAACCTTCCCGGTATAATACCGAAAAAACTCGAACTTTTTCCGGAACCCGATAACAACTTTCCATATATGAATATTTACCTCCGGACTATTCTGGAGCTCCTCGTGATGTCCTGGATCCCATCCGGGACTCCGAACAACCTTCGGACTTTCCACTATTAATATCTCAATACTACCCTAGCGCTACCGAACGTTAAGCGTGCGACCCTACAGGTTCGGGAATATGCAGACATGACCGAGACTCCTCTCCGGTCAATAACCAATAGCGGGACCTGGATGCCCATATTGGTTCCTACATATTCAACGAAGATCTTTATCGGTTGAACCACGATGTCAAGGATTTAGTCCATCCCCTATGCAATTCCCTTTGTCCGGTGATATGTTACTTGCCCGAGATTCGATCGTCGGTATCTCCATACCTAGTTCAATCTCGTTACCGGCAAGTCTCTTTACTCGTTCCGTAATACAAGATCCCGTGGCTAACTCTTTAGTCACATTGCTTGCAAGTTGATTGTGATGCTGTATTACCGAGTGGGCCCTGAGATACCTCTCCATCATACGGTCTGACAAGTTCCCAGTCTTGATCCATGCCAACTCAACAGACACCTTCGGAGATACCTGTAGAGCATCTTTATAGTCACCTAGTTACGTTGCGACGTTTGATACACACAAGGTACTCCTCCGGTGTCAGTGAGTTGCATGATCTCATGGTCATAGGAACAGAGACTTGACATGCGAAAACGATCATATATGCTACGTTCATAGTTTGGGTCTTGTCCATCACATCATTCTCCTAATGATGTGATTCCGTTATCAAATGACAACTCATGTCTATGACCAGGAAACCATGGCCATCTTTGATCAACGAGCTAGTCCGGTAGAGGCTCACTAGGGACATGTTGTTGTCTACGTATCCACACATGTATTTGTGTTTCCAACCAATACAATTATAGCATGGATAATAAACGATTATCATGAACAAGGAAATATAATAATAACCATTTTATTATTGCCTCTAGGGCATATTTCCAACTGTGTCCCACTTGCACTAGAGTCAATAATCTAGCATTACATGGTTATAAATCTAACACCCATAGAGTTCTGGTGTTGATCATGTTTTGCCCGTGGAAGAGGTTTAGTCAACAGATCTGCAACATTCAGATCCGTGTGCACTTTGCAAATGTTTATGTCCTCCTCCTTGATCGCATCGCGGATGGAATTGAAGCGTTGCTTTATGTGTCTGGTCCTCTTGTGAAACCTTGGTTC
Organism: Elymus sibiricus; assembly: GCA_039707655.1. NCBI lineage: Eukaryota > Viridiplantae > Streptophyta > Magnoliopsida > Poales > Poaceae > Elymus > Elymus sibiricus. The sequence continues at coordinate 338,767,151 of CM077666.1, forward strand.
CTTGGCTAGAGCAATGGCACCAGTGTTGTCACAGAACAGAGTCATCGGGTCCAGTGCACTGGGCACAACTCCAAGATCTGTCATGAACTGCTTCATCCAGACACCTTCCTTTGCCGCCTCCGAGGCAGCTATGTACTCCGCTTCGCATGTAGAATCAGCTACCACGCTTTGCTTGGAACTGCACCAGCTTACCGCTCCCCCATTTAGAATATATACGTATCCGGTTTGAGACTTAGAGTCATCCGGATCAGTGTCAAAGCTTGCATCGACGTAACCCTTTACGACGAGCTCTTGATCACCTCCATAAACGAGAAACATTTCCTTAGTCCTTTTCAGGTACTTAAGGATATTCTTGACCGCTGTCTAGTGTTCCACTCCTGGATCACTTTGAAACCTTCCGGCCATACTTATGGCAAGGCTGACATCTGGTCTTGTGCACAGCATCACATACATGATAGAGCCTATGGTAGAAGCATAGGGGATGACACTCATCTTTTCTCTATCCTCTGTAGTCGCTGGGCATTGAGTCTTACTCAACTTAACACCTTGCAAAACAGGCAAGAACCCCTTCTTGGACTGATCCATTTTGAACTTCTTCAAAACTTTATCAAGGTATATGCTCTGTGAAAGTCCTATTAAGCGTCTTGATCTATCTCTATAGATCTTGATGCCTAATATGAAAGCAGCTTCTCCTAGGTCCTTCATTGAAAAACTCTTGTTCAAATACTCCTTCATGCTTCCCAAAAGTTCTATATTGTTTCCAATCAGCAATATGTCATCCACATATAATATTAGAAACGCTATAGAGCTCCCACTCACTTTCTAGTAAATACAAGCTTCTCCGTAAACTTGTATAAACCCAAACGCTTTGATCACCTCATCAAAGCGAAGATTTCAACTCCGAGACGCTTGCACCAGTCCATAAATGCATCGCTGGAGTTTGCAAACTTTGTCAGCATTCTCTGGATCGACAAAACCTTCTGGTTGCATCATATACAACTCTTCCTTAAGAAAACCATTAAGGAACGCTGTTTTGACATCCATCTGCCAAATTTCATAATCAAAAAATGCAGCTATTGCTAACATGATTCTGACGGACTTAAGCATCGCTACGGGTGAGAAAGTCTCATCGTAGTCAACTCCTTGAACTTGTGAAAAACCCTTTGCCACAAGTCGAGCTTTATAGACGGTGACATTACCGTCCGCGTCCGTCTTCTTCTTGAAGATCCATTTATTCTGAATGGCCTTTCGCCCTTCAGGTAATACTTCCAAAGTCCATACTTTGTTTTCATACATGGATCCCATCTCGGATTTCATGGCCTCTAACCATTTGTCGGAATCCGGGCCCACCATCGCTTCTCCATAGTTCGTAGGTTCATCGTTGTCCAACAACATGACCTTTAAGACAGGGTTACCGTACCACTCAGGAGCAGTACGTATCCTTGTCGACCTACGAGGTTCGATAGTAACTTGATCTGAAGCTTCATGATCACCATCATCAGCTTCCTCTTCATCTGACGTAGGTTCCACAGAAACATCTTTCTGCACAGTGCTACTCTCTGGTTGAAGTAAAGGTTCAACATCCTCATCAAGTTCTATCTTCCTCCCACTCAATTCTTTCGAGAGAAACACTTTCTCGAGAAAGGACCCGTTCTTAGCGACAAACACTTTGCCTTCGGATCTGAGATAGAAGGTATACCCAACCGTCTCTTTTGGGTATCCTATGAAGACGCATTTGTCCGCTTTGGGTTCAAGCTTATCTGGCTGAAGCCTTTTGACATAAGCATTGCATCCCCAAACTTTAAGAAACGACAACTTTGGTTTCTTGCCAAACCACAGTTCATACGGTGTCGTCTCAACGGACTTAGATGGTGCCCTATTTAAAGTGAATGCAGTTGTCTCTAACGCATAACCCCAAAATGATAGTGGCAGATCGGCAAGAGACATCATAGAACGCACCATATCCAATAAGGTTCGATTACGACGTTCGGACACACCATTACGCTGTGGTGTTCCAGGTGGCGTCAACTATGAAACAATTCCACATTGTCTTAAGTGACTGCCAAACTCATAACTCAGATATTCTCCCCCTCGATCAGATCGTAGGAATTTGATCTTCTTGTTACGATGATTCTCAACTTCACTCTGAAATTGCTTGAACTTTTCAAACGTTTCAGACTTGTGTTTCATTAAGTAAACATACCCATATCTACTCAAATCGTCGGTGAAGGTGAGAAAGTAACGATATCCACCGCGCGCCTCAATGCTCATCGGACCGCACACATCAGTATGTATGATTTCCAACAAGTCACTTGCCCGTTCCATTGTTCCGGAGAACGGGGTCTTAGTCATCTTGCCCATGAGGCATGGTTCGCATGTGTCAAGTGATTCAAAATCAAGTGACTCCAAAAGTCCATCAGCATGGAGTTTCTTCATGCGTTTTACACCAATATGACCTAAGCGGCAGTGCCACAAGAAAGTGGTACTATCATTATCAACTCTACATCTTTTGGCATCAATGTTATGAACATGTGTATCATCACTATCGAGATTTAATAAGAATAAACCCCTCACAATGGGTGCATGACCATAAAAGATATTACCCATATAAATAGAACAACCATTATTCTCTGATTTAAATGAGTAACCGTCTCGCATTAAACAAGATCCAGATATAATGTTCATGCTCAACGCAGGCACTAAATAACAATTATTCAGGTTCATCACTAATCCCGATGGTAATCGAAGAGCGAGCATGCCGACGGCGATCACATCAACCTTGGAACCATTTCCCACGCGCATCGTCACTTCGTCCTTCGCCAGCCTCCGTCTATTCCGCAGTTCCTGCTTTGAGTTGCAAATGTGAGCAACTGCACCGGTATCAAATACCCAGGCACTACAACGAGAGTTGGTAAGGTACACATCAATAACATGTATATCATATATACCTTGTTTGGCGTTGGCCCCCTTCATGTCGGCTAGATACTTGGGGCAATTCCGCTTCCAGTGGTCAGTTCCCTTGCAATAGAAGCACTCAGTTTCCGGCTTGGGCCCAGCCTTGGGTTTCTTCACGGGAGGGGCAACTACTTTGCCACTCTTCTTGGAGTTTCCCTTCTTGCCCTTGCCATTCTTCTTGAAACTAGTGGTTTTATTGACCATCAACACTTGATGCTCCTTCTGGATGTCTGACTCAGCGACTTTCAGCATCGCAAAAAGCTCGGCGACTGACTTGTTCATCCCTTGCATGTTATAGTTCAACACAAAGCTCTTGTAGCTAGGTGGTAGCGACTGAAGAACTCTGTCAGTGATCGCCTCTGGCGGGAGCACAACTCCCAACTCAGCCAGACGATTGTAATACCCAGACATTTTGAGTATGTGTTCACTGACAGACCCGTTCTCCTCCATCTTGCAAGCATAGAACTTATCGGAGGTCTCATACCTCTCGATCCGGGCATTCTTCCCAAAAATAAACTTCAACTCCTGGAACATCTCATATGCTCCATGACGTTCAAAACGCCTTTGAAGTCCCGGTTCTAAGCCATACAACATGGCGCACTGAACTATTGAGTAGTCATCAACACGCGCCTGCCAGGCGTTCATAACATCCACAGACGCTGGAGGGGGTTGCTCACCAAGCGGTGCATCAAGGACATAAGCCTTTTGGGCAGCCGTGAGGATAATCCTCAGATTACGGGCCCAGTCTACAAAGTTACTTCCATCATCTTTCAGCTTAGCTTTCTCTAGGAACGCATTGAAATTCAGGGGAGCTACTGCGCGAGCCATTGATCTTCAACATAATTTGCAAAGATAGTTTAGACTATTGTTCATGATAAAGAGTTCAATTAATCATATTACTTAAGAACTCCCACTCAAATCGACATCCCTCCGGTCGTCCGAGTGTAACATGATCCAAATTCACCAACCCAAGTTCGATCATCACGTGAGATGAGGTGGTTTCAATGGTGAACATCTCCATGTTGATCATATCTACTATATGACTCATGTTCGACCTTTCGGTCTCTTGTGTTCCGAGGCCATGTCTGTACATGCTAGGCTCGTCAAGTTTAACCCAAGCGTTCCGCATGTGCAAAACTGGCTTGCACACGTTGTATGTGAACGTAGAGTCTATCACACCCGATCATCACGTGGTGCTTCGAAACGACGAACTTTCGCAACGGTGCACACTTGGGGAGAACACAATTTTATCTTGAAATTTTAGAGAGGGATCACCTTATAATGCTACCGTCGTCCTAAGCAAAATAAGATGCATAAAAAGATTAACATCACATGCAAATCATAAGTGACATGATATGGCCATGAACTTGTGCTTTTGATCTCCATCTCCAAAGCACCGGCATGATCTCCATCGTCACCGACATGACACCATGATCTCCATCATCGCGTCGCCATCGGGGTTGTCACGCCCACCATGCTTATACTACTATTGCTACCGTTTAGCGATAAAGTAAAGCATTACATAGCACTTAATGATTGACACGCAGGTCATACAATAATTAAAGACAACCCTATGGCTCCTGTCGGTTGCCATATTCATCGACATGCAAGTCGAGATAAACTATTACAAAACATGATCATCTCATACATCAAATATATTTCATCATGTCTTTGGCCATATCATATCACAACATACCCTGCAAAAACAAGTTAGACGTCCTCTAATTTGTTGTTGCATGTTTTACGTGGCTGCTATGGGTATCTAGCAAGAACGATTCTTACCTACGCAAAACCACAACGGTGATATGCAAGTTGCTATTTAACCTTCTACAAGGACCGCCTTCGTCGAAAACGATTCAACTAAGGTGGGAGAGACAGACACCCGCCAGCCATCTTATGCAACAAAGTCGCATGTCAGTCGATGGAACCGGTCTCATGTACGTGGACATGTAAAGTTGGTCCGGGCCGCTTCATCCCACAATATCGCTGAATCAAGAAAATACCAAGGAAGGAAGCAATTTGAATATCAACGCCCACAAACTCCTTTGTGTTCTACTCATGATGTCATCTACGCAAAGACCTAGCTCATGATGCCACTGTTGGGGAACGTTGCATGGGAAACAAAAAATTTCCTACGCTCACCAAGATCGATCTAGGAGATGAACATCTACGAGAGGAGAGATTGCATCTACATACCCTTGTAGATCGCTAAGCGTAAGCATTAAGAAACATGGTTGATGTAGTCGAACGTCTTCGCGATCCAATCACGATCCGTCCACGAACTCCCGATCAAGTGCCGAACGGACGGCACCTCCGAGTTTAGCACACGTGCGGCTCGGCGGCGTCCTCTCCTTCTTGATCCAGCAAGCGAGAGAGAGGGGGTAGATGAGATCGGGACCAACACGACGGTATGGTGGTGGTGGTGGCAGCGAAATTCCGGCAGGGCTTCGCCAAGCGCGTACCGGTGAAACGTGGGAGGAGTTGGGAGAGGTAACGGGCAAGGGTCCAAGGGGTGGCTGCCCCCAACGCCTCCCCACCTTTATATAGGCGTGGAGGGGGCTGGTGGCTTGCCCTCCAAGACCCTAGGGTCGTTGGCCAAAGGGGGAGGAAGGAAATCCCTCCTTTCCTTCCCCACCGATCACTATCCCCCCTTTTTAGGTATGCTGATCTTATCCCTTTCGGATATGATACTATTCCTTTTAAGGGAGGATCTTGGTGCGCCTAGACCAGGGTTGTGGGGACTTTCCCCACTACCCACGTTCATGTGGGTCCCCCATGCAGGTGGGCCCCACTCCGGAACCTTCTAGAACCTTCCCGGTACAATACCGAAAAAACTCGAACTTTTTTCGGAACCCCGATAACAACTTTCCATATATGAATCTTTACCTCCGGACTATTCCGGAGCTCCTCGTGATGTCCCGGATCCCATCCGGGACTCCGAACAACCTTCGGACTTTCCACTATTAATATCTCAATACTACCCTAGCGCTACCGAACGTTAAGCGTGCGACCCTACGGGTTCGGGAATATGCAGACATGACCGAGACTCCTCTCCGGTCAATAACCAATAGCGGGACCTGGATGCCCATATTGGTTCCTACATATTCAACGAAGATCTTTATCGATTGAACCACGATGTCAAGGATTCAGTCAATCCCGTATGCAATTCCCTTTGTCCGGCGATATGTTACTTGCCCGAGATTGGATCGTCGGTATCTCCATACCTAGTTCAATCTCGTTACCGGCAAGTCTCTTTACTCGTTCCGTAATAAAAAATCCCGTGGCTAACTCTTTAGTCACATTGCTTGCAAGCTGATTGTGATGATGTATTACCGAGTGGGCCCTGAGATACCTCTCCGTCATACGGACTGACAAATTCCCAGTCTTGATCCATGCCAACTCAACAGACACCTTCGAAGATACCTGTAGAGCATCTTTATAGTCACCCAGTTACGTTGCGACGTTTGATACACACAAGGTACTCCTCCGGTGTCAGTGAGTTGCATGATCTCATGGTCATAGGAACAGAGACTTGACATGCGAAAACGATAGCAATAAACTTGACACGATCATATATGCTATGTTCATAGTTTGGGTCTTGTCCATCACATCATTCTCCTAATGATGTGATCCCGTCATCAAATGACAACTCATGTCTATGACCAGGAAACCATGGCCATCTTTGATCAACGAGCTAGTCTGGTAGAGGCTCACTAGGGACATGTTGTTGTCTACGTATCCACACATGTATTTGTGTTTCCAACCAATACAATTATAGCATGGATAATAAACGATTATCATGAACAAGGAAATATAATAATAACCATTTTATTATTGCCTCTAGGGCAAATTTCCAACAGGTTGCACACTGATGTAAACTTGATGCTGATAGTCAATCCAAGATATCATTTGCATTTAGATCAGATATTCCCAATATAATGCAGTCCACTGATAATTCCATACTGTTTAGTTGTGCTTCAAAATATTTGTAATATTTACTGATTCTTCGAGTCCGGTGTCGGTTGATGAGCAACTTCCATAAGGGGAAATAAGGTAACACCGAAGGCCCAAAGAAAGAAGCAAAAGAAATGGCTGAACAAAAGCACACAAGGCATCAAGATTACATACAAGCAACATCACATGTTACAGCTATTCACCTCACTATGCATGCCTACTTAAGCACACAATTCTCGAGGAAACTCCGGTACTACGAGCTAATATGTTGTGGCGGTGTGCATGAAAGTGAATCAAAGTGTGGAGAGGTTGGTGTAAACAGAGCTACACCAAGCACTGGCTCAGCACCGGTTGCATCTGGACGGGCTTAGGGATGAGGACAGACTTGGTGATCATGTAGCGGAACACGGATGTTACAGCCACATCATCATCAAGTGGACGGAAAGGAACCATACTTGTCCAGGGAATGGGTGATAGGGTAGGATAGCGGTGGAAAGCAGGGTCTTGCTGACATTGCCCTTTTCTGGTAACAAAGACCAGTAAGGGTTGCCAACGCAGCGGGTTGGATGGCAAGATCCGGGGTAGAAACATGTCTACCACCGAAACGATAGGTGTGGCTGAAGAAAATATATTGGTGCGATACCTGTGCATCAATCCTGCAAGTGATCGACACCACTAGGTACCTCGGCATCACTCTGCTAGGACAGAGATGACACCAACACCAAAGAGCAAGTATGCAAAACAGGAGGGTGCAGGTAGTGAATCGAAACCGATGCCACCTACACTCACAAGATCAACCGTTAGACACAATATAATAAGTCTATATGTATGCTATGTGACAAACAAATGCAACAACCAAATGCAACAAGCAAGCTAGAGTCTGAACTACCAATTTCTAATGCTCGCGCTGACAAGGGCATCCTACAGCCAGACCTGCTCTGATACCAAGCGTTGTGGCACCCCGGCTCAGAGAAACCAGAATACCCCGTATTCCAGCCCAGAGATCAAGTCTTCTGGAATACGGCACTGCTTAGCATAGAAAAAATCAGCTCTTTATTACGAATAAATGGGGTACAAGGGTCCGATATAACAAAGAATTACATCGGCATGGCGCCTGCTAAGGTATCTCTATGCTAGCAGCGGAACAACTTGTAGCAGAATAACTTCTAGCAGCGGAACAGCGACGACGGTGATGGACTCCACTCCGCAGGGACTCTGGCTGGGACGCATCCTAGAGCGCAACCTCGGAATCCTCGACAAGCAATCAATCACGGCATGACCTGCAATCTGGCATGACACGCCAGGTGAGTACTTTGAATGTACTCGCAAGCTCACAGCAACCAAAGCAATCAAGACAAACAATAGCATGGCATTAACAGGTTAATCATCAATGATGAACACAATACTACTAGAATAGCATGAGCATGGCATATAATTCAAGATATGAACATGATGGTACTAGCACTAGCATGCAAGGGGGGCGACGTTTAAGGTCTCATGGACCAACTTACTCTGCTTGGAGGTTATCTCGTAACCACCATAGGTATCAATCTTTCTTACCGTCGTGATCATCACATGATCACCTCATGATCAACCATCATCAAGAATACCATCGTGATCAACCCGTGACCACATAAAGATCAACCAACTTCTTTTCTCATTGAACCGGGGTTGTTATTTATCCAGATTATTATTTCTGTTGACCCATAGTGTGACCTACTACGAACTGTGTCCATGACCGAGGACGCGGCTATCGATAGACTATACACTCTGCAGAGGTTAGTACACTGTACCCACACTACGGAACTCATGGCCTCGTGCTCCCATTCGGGTGGACCAACGACATTCCAACAAAACCAATCTATTGCATGACACTCTCCCGGCCACTCCGACAAACTCCCCTTTGGGCTATGTCCTGGGTGGCCCCTGATGTCAACTCGTGACATCCGCCACCTCTGTGGCTGCCACCGTCGTGGCCAAAACATAACATCGTCCCAAACGGGGACCCTGGATCCATACAACTCGGGCACACAAGGCTTATGGCCCCCTACCTGATCAGGGCAGCGCGCGCACATAACCTTCCCTAGTTGGAGGCACCGGTGAGAGGCATGACAATAGACCGCATAAGGGCCTCCCCATCCAGGCAAGTGTGGCTGCACTGGTGAGTTCGATTCGGTGGCACCATGACTCAGCCAACAGATTTGTTCAAATTTGATTATTGTCAGGTTTAACTTGAATGGTGATGAGCTGAGTCATAATGAAATAACAATGCATATGAGCATGATATTAGTGTAACCATGGATGGGCAACATAACCATTTAACATCATTACATCAACAATGATAAATCATTTAGTCTACGAGATGCAAATGAATATAGCATAACGATGATCATGAATATCACAAGTATTTTCATAACAAACCCTAACTATTCAGATGAACATATCGATATCACTAGCATCAGAAATGATTACAAGAATGAAACATGGTAATAATAACGTTAGCAATTAATCATTTCACTTACTAGATGAAAAATGAACATGGCATAAGCATGGACATGGATTCACAGGCATATTCGAAGCATTCAAAAATTATTAAATGAGCACACAATTATTTAAATATTCAAGTGGAAACCATGGCTATTGCAATGCCATCATGCAAGTGGCTGTCGTGGCTTGCCTGGGGATGAAGGAATCATCGGGGAGAGGTGCGATGAACTCGCGGAAAATTTTGCCGAAAATAGTTCTCTCTCGGCGGACCTGAATAGAGGGCAAGGGCAAAATGGTCATTTTCACAGTGTTACAACCTTATGAAAATGACATCAATAGAACGGGCTCAACGAACTGAGAACGTGGGCTTTGGAATCACCTGAATCGGAGTCACAGTCGCGGAGATACGGCCGTTCGTTCGTTAGGCAGAAATCGAATAAAAATCTGTTCTTTTCTGCTGCTAACGGACGAACGTCCGCAAATTAAAGGTTTCGGCGCCGGGCTGAAAAAGAGGAAGCGCATTTTCAGAAATACGTCTTCGCAGTAATGAAAACGTATTTCTAATAGACAACGCAGCAGAGTACGCTTTCAGTTAAACGAAGACGTACTTCTCCGAAGTACGCCTCCACTTAAAATCCTGCGGGCCCGGAGTTCGGTGGATGACATGTGGGGTCGCGGGGCCCACATTGGCCAGCTGGAGGGGAGGGGGTCGTCCTCAACCTCGCGCCCGCGTCTGGTCGAGGCAAGGGCTGGCTCCGATGATGGTTGCCGGTTGCTCCGGCCACCATTCTCGCCGGCCAACCTACCGGTGAGCTCGGCGCGTCGAGCCGCACCCATCCAGGGGTAGCTTGGACCTCGAGGAGGGTGGACCAGGGCGCACCTTCGGCCGCGGCGGACGGCGACCTCGGCCGTCTTCGGGCACGGCTCCACCGGTCACCGGAGAAGGAGGGAAAAGGCGGGGAAGATCCGCCACGCACTGGAGGTCCTTCTAGCGGACAAAGAAGAGCGGGGGAGGTGCTAGCTTGCTCGAATTTGAGCGGACGTCGACAATGACCGTGGCGACAGTGGCGAGCAAGGAGGGACTCCGGGGCTCAAATGAGAAATCGGGGAAGTTGCTAGGGGGAAGGAGAAGAGGTTGGAGTGCCCGGGCAAGCTCGGAAGTGGCTATATATACCCCGGGGCGAGATGCCCGAGCCGAATGCCGCCATGGGCACTCGGGGGATGCATTGGCGCGACCGCGTACGCGTGCGCATGCGTGGGTGTAGAGAGGCCAGGGGGTTCACGCGGTGCGGAGATGCTACGGGGAGGAAGAAGACAGAAGCAAGGCGACGACGGCCACGGGCACGCGGGGCGGCGTGGCTCGCCAAAGAGGAAAGAGGGGGCAGAGGGGTCCAGAGGGGACTTGTGGACGCAGGAGAGGGAGGGCTACGCGGTGGACATGGTGCGGTGGTGATACGTCATGGTTTGGATGGCGGCAGAGGGCCCCGACGTCCAGAGCGCGCTTTTGGCATGCCAGGTCGCGTGGTCACCGTGTGCACAGGCGCACGCGGTGCGTTCTGGCCAGCAACAGGATGTCTATCGTGTAGTCCTTCCTAAGTGGGACCTCCCTGAGGTGATGGATCGAAGAAAACAACTGTGTGCTGATGGGAGTGATCTACTGGAGTTTGCTGTAGCAAACTTGGTCATGGAATTGTGGTCAAATGGGATGGGATAAGGGTTAACCAATATGTCACGGATGTTTAGGGTAGGAAGGACTACCATCCTGTGAAATATGAAATGATTTGGACCAATATTTATTATAGTTGCTTCACAACTACCAAATCTGGTCCAGAAACTAGATCATGAAGTAGCACTCACCTGGATGATTGGATAGGGCTGAAAATTGGTGTAGGATTATTATTTGGGCATATGAAGGCACTGCAAAAATTTCATACGATTTGGATACACCAAAATGGTACTTGCTTCATAATGCTTTCTACTGGACAGAAACTTGGGGGAATATTATGGAGCAAATGTCTTGGCAAAATGATGTGAATTTTGGCATGCTCAAATTATATAGGGATACTTAGGTCCTGGATTAATTTTAGAATTTTTAAAGAAATATAAATTATAGTTGCTTCACAAACTGAAATCGTGACCGGAAACCAAGATTTGAAGGTGTGCTCACATAGATTGTTGAATGAATATGAAATTTGGTGGAGAGTAATGATTTGATCATATGGATGATCTACCAAAATTTCAACTCATTTGGATAAGCCTAGCTAGTACTTCCTTCACAAACTTCTCTCTGGTCAGAAACTTTGGGAATTTGCTGAGGAAGATTTGCTTGGCAAATGAAGCTGAATTTTGGCATGTGGCAATTATTTGGATATGTGAGAGTGCCCAAAATTTTTGAGGGTTATCAAGCAAAGATAAATAGCACTTCCTTCACAAAGTGCCTTGCTGGACAGAATAGGAAATGAATATTCCTGAATTATTTTTGAACTAGGCAATGATGGGTTTTGACATATTGGTGGAAGATATGATCCAAAGAATTTATGAGAATTTTGTGGGAATTTTTGGAAAGACAGAAATATAGGTTGCTTCACAACCTAGGGCAAACAGGGTTATTCCTTTAATAGAAAAAGGAATATTCCCAATAAATGAAAATTGAGGTTGGGTTAAGATGGAAATGACATGGCCTTGAGATGGAGTTGAGAGTGACAAGCCACTTGGAAGTGGCAGGAGAGAAGATCTTCCCAGGTTTCAAGACCACATAGCCACGGAAAAAGGAACTCCAAATAAAAATTCAAAGAAATCCAAAAGAAAAAGAAAGGGCCAAAAATCGGGGTGTTACACCATGGCAGGCAGCTGCAGGTTACATGGAAGATTTTCATAAACAGCTTGGGCTACAATGATGATGGTTTGCACAGCTCTCTTGGTCTTCGTTCTCACAAGAATACGGCTCCAGCTCACAAGCACAAGGTGCTCCGTTACACCACCATCAAGAAGACTACCAAGGGAGAAGTCATGGAGCTGATTCCGTTTTTGGACATCATGCATCGCATCTTCAGGCACTCTCTTTTCCCTAGGGTGGGGAACTTTGATATGGTGCACAGTTACCTGGTCAACATGCTTCTCATGTGCCAGAAGGAGAAGGGCAAGACCTGTGTTCTGGACGTGTCTCACATGATGTGGTCTAAGCTCGGCTCTGCAGTATATGGTGGAAGGTACCTATCTATGCCCCGATCATCTTCTAGCTCATTGTGGACATTTGGCGCTCGCAGTTTCCTGAGGAGGTCCTTGAGACCGGTTCTTGGTTCCTCATGAGGAGATCAGACTGAGGCAGAAGGACCACTTGGGTTCTCTACCGGCCCCTGAGATTGAGGTTCCCATAGCTGATTATGGAGAGTCTGATGAGCCAGACTATGTGCCACCCACTGAGCAGCCATCTTGGCCTGCCAAGCTCAAGAAGAAGGTGACGAAGCTCTTCTACCTCCATACAGACATTCAACATAAGATGTATAAAGCACATGTGGTGGAGAAGGTGTCTCATCAGCGTCAGATCTTGGTGATGAGGAAGTTGGACATTGAAGTTGAAAGTGGCTCTGGGAAGAAGATTACTTCATAGAAGGAGTGGATCTCCCAGGGCAGCCACTGGACTGATTCAGATGATGACAACGTGGCCACTTCTGCACCTCCTCCAGCTGATAATGAGGAAATCGTTGAGGATCACAAGGAGAAGGAGTCTGACAACTCCATGGATGACGATGAGGAGTAGTGCTACCACCTCAGGTCATTTAGACACTCTTTGTCTTTTTGGCGTCTCGATGCCAAAGGGGGAGAGAGTTTAGGACCGGGGATTTGCAGGGTTGCTGAGTCACAAGCTCATCTTATTTGCCTCATTTTATTTGCTTGAGAACTCTTTTATCTTAATTGCTTTGATTTGTGAGACTTGGAGACTGCTTGTGTGGTGTGAGACATACGCTACCTTTCATTTATCTTCATTATGTCTTATTATCTTAGTATGTGATGCTATGCTTATATTGTAGCCTTTATTATCTTCATGCTCACATGCTCGTACTTGTAACCATGCTTAGTGTTCATATTATATTTGTTGCAAGTATTGCCTCGTCTGTAAAATATGGGGGGAGTGTTGATCCTAGCGTGCGTGCTTTGCATTCCAAAAGCATATTCAAATAGTGCACACATCTAGGGGGAGCCCGTCTATATTTAGTAGATAGTTGGTTTGCATATCATTCCTTGATATCTTTTGTGCAAATCCCGTGTTGTCATCAATCCACCAAAAAGGGGGAGATTGTTAGGGCATATTTCTCTCTATTAGTTTTGGTGATAGATGACAATGCTATTTGCGGACTAACCGTGTGCATTGAGCATTTCAGATATTTCTATACATGGCACATGACGGTTAATTCCCCTCGGTGATAAAGAGTGAAGATGGTTGTTTCCAACATTTCTTTTTATGTGGATTTGAGTCGTAGCAAAACCGTACTATTAAGAGGGGGTCCGCTTTGGAAAGGTTAGGGTGGAATCAACACGTACACAACTCCATATGCACCCACTTACCCTTCCCGCAATGATGGAGGTCCATCTATTTTTTGTGCTTGGGGAAATTATCAGCACCCAAGCGGTAGTACCGCGGTGGCCCATTGAAAGGATCGATATGGTTGACTAGAGGGGGGGTGAATAGGCAACTACCAATTTTTAGCTTTTCTTAACAAATTAGGGTTAGCAACAAAATAGGTTGTCTAGATGTGCAACTAGGTGAGCAACCTATATGATGCTAACAACAACGACCACACAAGCAAGCAAATGATACAACACAACAATAGCTTGCACAAAGTAAAGGTAAGAAGTAACCACAAGTGGAGCCGGTGAAGATGAGGATGTGTTACCGAAGTTCCTTCCCTTTAGGGGGAAGTACGTCTCCGTTGGAGCGGTGTGGAGGCACACTGCTCCCCAAGAAGCCACTAGGGCCACCGTATTCTCCTCATGCCCTCGCACAATGCAAGGTGTCGTGATTCCACTAGTGGTGCCCTTGAAGGCGGCAACCGGACCTTTACAAACAAGGTTGAGGCTCTCTCCATAACTGAATTGGAGGCTCCCAACACCACCACGGAGCTTCACCACAATGGAATGTGGCTCCGAGGTGACCTCTTCCGTCTAGGGTGCCCAAACACCCAAGAGTAACAAAATCCACACAAGAAAGTATGGGGGAATCAAGTTTCCTTTGGTGGAAGTGTAGATCTAGGTCTCCTCCTTCAATCCCTAGCAAATCGACAAGTTCGAGTGGCTAGAGAGAGAGATCGGGCAAGAAAGCTTGAAGGGCAACAATGGAGGAGAGAGAGAGAGGCAAGAGGTAAAAAGGTAGGTGGAAGAACCACCTACTTATATAGTGTCCCCCAAATCCAACCGTTACAGCATTTTTTACACTGCAGCGGTACAACCGCTTGAACCACCGGTACAACTGGTATTCACGGGTTCCCACTGCAGAAGTGCCCCAGCGGTACAACCGGTGGAGCCACCGGTAGTACCGGTCGGCCGGAGCCAACCAGGAACTACCGCTCCACCACCGCCCAACAACCGCCTCTCATACAGAAGGGGTTCACCCCATAGCGGTGGTTGGGGCAGTGATTGTGCCGGTACAACCGCCAGTCCATCGTTCATGTGGTGGCTAAGTCCGGAGCGGTACAACCGCTCCAGACACCGGTAGTACCGGTTCGCCGAAGTCGTCCGGGAACTACCGGGCCACCACCGCCCAACCACAGCTCCACTTACAGAAGGGACTCCGGAAGTGGAGCGGTGCAGGGCCGGAACAACCGGTCAAGTGGTACAACCGCTTTCACAAGTGGTACAACCTCTCGGCACTAAAAACACTGCCACAGAAAGACTTTGAGGACCTCTCTCCTCGAACGGAAGGATATATAGTGGGTGCAATAGAATGTGTACGTGCGTTGATTCACCCAGTACCTTCCAATGCGGATTCCCTCTTAATAGTACGGATTTCCTACGACCAAAGAAATAAACACGTCGGAAACTCCGTCTTCGATCTTTTCCGTCCAAAGGGAATACTTAACCGTCTTGCGCCAAACAAGGTGTACCTGAGTAAACTTGGGCGCACGATTAGTCCAAAGGTGCATTGTCATCATCACCAAAACCCTAAGGCGGGAAATACCCTAACAATCTCCCCCTTTTTGGTGGATGATGACAACCACACGATTTGCACCGGAGATCTAGAAAATATAGACGGGGCTACCCCTATATGTGAGCACTATTTTGATTTTGCTTTTGGAATGCAAAGTGCTTACATTAGGATCAATGCTCCCCCTAGATTTTATAGACCAACCAACGACTGCAAATGAAATGAATAGACAAAAAGCATGCATTTGCAGGAACATGAAGTAGACCAATAGATAAGGGCAACAATAATAAGCACGCTCTACAAACATACGAGACACGATAAAAAGGCTTAAGATAGATAGATAGGGATCGCATGTCTCACACCATGCACAACGTCTCCACGCACGACAAGTTCACAAACCAGCTCGAAGCAAAGAGGTTCAACTGACACCCAAAGCAAATGCAAATAAAACCCATGCAAATCCCGAGACCTAATAGAACTCTCTCCCTCTTTGGCATGAAGACACCAAAAAGGAAAAGAGCGATGCTAACGCCCCAGAGCTCAGTAGTCCTCCTCTGACTCCTCGGTCTCCTCTGGATCATCACCATCAGATGCCTCTGGATCATCTTCATCAGATGCCTCTGGATCGTCCTCATCCATGATATCATCCGCGGCGGCAGTAGCAGAGGTAGAGGTAGCAGGATGGCCTCTGGTAGCAGGATGGCCAGACGCCTCATCGTTAGTCCACGTGTTGTTCTCAAAGATCCACTTGTCTTCTGGAGTGATTCTCTTCTCAGATCCACTGTCCACTTGCATGTTGAGGTGCCTCATCATCTCAATATGTCTGCGTCTGGCCTTATTCTCATTTACATGAGCCTCATAGAGCTTCTTCTGGATGTGAGTCTGCAAGCAAAAGGTCTTCTTCACCTTGGCTGTGAGCTTAGCAACCCAGGAAGGCTTGGCCCCAGCCTCCAGCTCAAAGTCCTCATCACTAGAGGTGGCAAAAACATCCTCGGGGTCATCAGCAGGATAGCGAGGCTCAGCATGTTTCCTCTTTCTCAACTGCTTGACCTCATGCACAGTGAGGTTGTCTGGAGAAGTAAGAGGCTCTCCTGGCCTGCGGACCTCCCATACAGAGTTCAGGAAGCACATGACAAACGGAGCATATATGGGTACCTTGCGGTGCATGACCATGTTGTACATCTCCTCCCACAGCCACTTAGAAACATCAAAAGTGGCACCAGACCCCACCTTGGTCTTCATAGCCACTAACAGATCCACCAGATAGCCATAAATCTCATCCTGGTTCCCAACCTTGGGCAGAAGCACATTGCAGAACACACGATGCATAATGTCATATACCTTTTCAAGATCCTTGGACTCACCAATGACTCCACGTCCTCGGATATACAAGGGTGCAAGCTTCTCCTTGCTCATGGATGTGGCACGGTCGTGAGGACGGATGCCACCATTCCCGGTCAGACCGGTATCATCATAGCCTAGAGCATTGCAGAAGGCTCTCCAAGGCACCTGAAAGAGCTCATCACGGCACATGAAGGACAGAGTACGAGCATCATCGGTGCCGAAGTGAACGGTGGCATAGAACTGATGAATAAGCTGCACATCAAAGTCACAGTTGATAGACATGAGCTTGACCAAGTCAAACTCCTCACACAGAGCTAAGGCCTCTCCAAAGTACTCCAGGTTGTTCCTCCAGTGATCAAGGTCAATTGTCCACTGCTTGGTGAACCTGTTCTTGTTATGCTCAAAAAGCTCATGCACAATCCTCACTTGCATCTCGTTCCTGAACTGAGGTGTGGACCAACGAGGATGAACTGGAACCTCATAGGGATTCTGCAAACGGAACTTCTCCCAATCCTGTTGTTTCCACCTGTGCATTGGTACGGCCACACGTTGCTTGGCAACGGCAGACTTCTCACGGCGGGTGGGCTTGGTGGGAATCACCACCTCCTACTCTTCCACAGTGTCATCAGGGCGCTTGCTTCTAAGGACTCTCTTTCGGGTCTTCTGGCGAGGAGCAGAGCGAGAACCAGAGCCACCTGCACACACACACGGGAAGCACACAAGATACCCAGCACAGATGAGAGGAATGTACACAAGATCGGAGGAATATATTGAATGTAAGTAGAGAGAAGAAGAAACAGTACACAGAGGTTCAGTAAAGCTGGTTGTACAGGTCATCCTAGCGGTAGTACCGCTCAGGCGGTTGTACCGCCCATTCGAGCGGTTGTACCGCTGACAGCGGTTCCACACACACAGGAGAACAGGCACAAATCAAAACTGAATCTAGATGCAATATTTCGATTTCTAACTATCTACAAGCAATAGAGGTATACAATATGATCTCTTCCACCCAATAGTTTAGTCAAAAACACGGGAGTACATGTAATGCCCTAGATAGATGGATTCAAAGATTGAAACCAAAAGCAAGAGAAAATGGGGCATTACCGGCATCCATGGGAAGAGATTGGGGAGGAGACGGCCTCCACGCAGCGGATCCGATGAAGAACCGACGGATCCGGAGCACCGGAGGGCACTCCGGGGCAATGGGGCCAGCAACCGGCGGCAGGGGCAGGGGAAGAGGACGGGCACGAAGGGGAAAAAGAGAAACCCCTTCAGCCCGCGCCCTTAAATACCCGCCCAGACCGCGGAGCGGTTGTACCGCTCCTAAGAGCAGTTGTACCGCCCCCTGGTACTACCCAGTGGTTAGGGGCGGTACTTCCGTCGCCTGACAGGCAGCGATAGTACCGCTCATAACCGCTCGGTAGTACCGGCCGGAAGCACAGGCCAGAACCTAAGCAGTAGAACCACTAAAGTTTGACCGGTAGAACCGCCGGGACGCTACAGCCAAATGGTAGGGCGGTAGAACCGCCCTGACCACCGGTTGTACCGCTCGGTTACTGCCACCCATGCCAAGATATCAACTTGTGTACATTTGGAGCAGAATTTTTCAAGGGTAGAGGAGGCTTGGGATGGAAACTTGGCACTGAATTATGGTGAAGTAAACTCCAAGAGTGCAAGAAGTAAACAATAAAGGCCAACACTTGGAGGATACAAACACCTAGGACCTAAAAAACAAAACTAGCAAGGCAAATAAGATCCAAAAGGAGAACCAAACCTCCACAAAGAGAGGAGGGGCGGTGGCCGAAGCCACCTATGTTTGAGTCAATTGGTATGGCACCGCGAAGATTTTAACCTTGGGCCCATGACCAAAACTCATCTTTGAGGCACTAGTACCATCAACAATTTTCATCATGCATGGCTTCAAGCCAATCCGTGTCCACGAGCGCTTCATGTACCTTTTGGGGTTCAACACAAGAAACAAACGAGTGATGCTCACAAAAGTTTGTCAATTGTCTACGAGTGGTTACCCCCTTCTTTAGGCTTCCATAAACATTCTCCAAGACATGTTGTTGATGCTTGAGTTTGGAAGCAATCTTGGCGGCACGACGCTCCAATAGTTCCTCCGAGGTCACTTGAGGAGGATCATCTTGAGCATTTTGAGCGTCATCTTGAGCTTGCTCTTGATCATGAGATTGCCCTTGATATTGAGCTTGCTCGGTGTCGTGATCTTAATCTTGGGCATCATTTGGTGCATCACCATCATCTTGAGGTTGATCTTGCCCTTGATCTTGATCACTTGGTTGAGGGCCTTCGGTTTGTTCTTCGGAAGCGTGTGGGTCAATGGTTGGTGATGGCTCCACTTGCGTAGAGCATTGTCCTTCTCCTTCGGCCACAAGGGGTTCCTCAATGGGGAGTATTTGACCAATCCCCATTCTTCTTATGGCTTGGGGAGGAATTTCATCACCTACATCACAAAGACCACTTTGCTGCACTTGGGAGCCATTATTTTCATCAAACTCTACGTTACACGTCTCCTCAATGAGTCCGTTGGACTTGTTGAGGACACGGTAAGCATGAGAGTTTGTAGCATAACCAACAAATATGCCCTCTTGAGCTCTAGATTCAAATTTAGACAAACGTGTACCTTTCTTGAGAATGAAACACTTACACCCGAACACCCAGAAGTACTTGAGGTTGGGCTTGTTACCGGTAAGTATCTCATATGGAGTCTTGTTCAAGCCTTTGCGAAGGAAGAGCCGATTGGATGCATGACATGCGGTGTTGATGGCTTCGGCCCAAAAGTTGTACGGAGACTTGAATTCCGCCATCGTGGTCCTTGCCGTGTCCATCAACGTCCGGTTCTTCCTCTCCGCTACACCATTTTGTTGAGGGGTATATGGTGCGGAATATTGATGCTTGATCCCCTCATCACTAAAGAACTCATCCAAGGTGTAGTTCTTGAACTCGGTGCCGTTGTCACTTCTAATCATCAATATCTTTGCCTCATGTTGACGTTGAGTTTCATTGGCAAAGTCGATGACGGTTTGTTGGGTCTCGCTCTTCCTCTTGAAGAAATATACCCAAGTGTATCTTGAATAGCCATCCACAATCACCAAACAATACTTTCTTCCCCCAAGACTATCAAAGGATGGAGGTCCAAAGAGATCCATGTGAAGGAGCTCCAAGGGCCTCTTCGAGTAGATAATAGTCATGGGTCGGTGAGCCGTCTCATGTAGCTTTCCTTCAATGCAAGCACTGCAAGCACGATCTTTGGCAAAGCTCACATTTGTTAGTCCATGAACGTGATCCCCTTTGAGGAGACTTTGCAAAGATCTCATATTGACATGGGCTAGTCGGCAATGCCAAAGCCACCCCACATCAACTTTAGCCATTAGGCAAGTCGTGGTCTTAGTGGGTCGCTCCGAGAAGTTAACCACATAGAGACCGTTCTCGACATGCCCAACAAAAGCTACTTTAAGAGTCTTGCTCCACAAAAGGGCCTCGGTACCAAGATCAAAGAATGTGGCAAAGCCCATAAGTGCAAGCTGACGAACGGAAAGCAAATTGTATGCAAGGGTCTCAACAAGCATGACTTTCTCAATTGATAAATCATGAGAAATCACAACCTTGCCAAGACCCAATACCTTAGATGTTGAGGCATCACTGAATTGAACATGGGTGGGCATAGATGAGCTTGGTTGCACGTCCACCACCAAATGCTTGCTCCCGGTCATATGATTTGTTGCTCCACTATCGAGCAACCATGATCCTCCACCGGAAGCAAACTCCTACAAGAGATCAATGCTTGGTTTTAGGTACCCATTCTTGAATGGGTACTTTGATGTTAGTAACAAGGGTCTTAGGAACCCAAATAGACCATTCAATGTACTCATAATAAGAACCAACAAATTTGGCATAAACATGCCCATCACTAGCACGACATAAGACATAAGATGGGTTAAAGTCGCTGGCTTTGTTCGATGGAGTGGGGTTGCCCTTCTTGACATTTCCACCCACCACCTTGTTCTTCTTCTCCTTATGAGCACCCTCTCCCTTCTTGACAAATACCTCTTTGAGAGGGAGAGGTTTCTTGGTCTTGTTCTTCTTCTTCTTCTTTGACTTGGGTGCAAACCCGAGCCCTTCCTTTGCCACAACCTCCTTTTGATTGCTCAAAAGGTCATTGAGAATCTTCTCACCTTGTATGCAAGTCACAAGGCCTCTCTCAAGTTGCTCTTTCAACTTGGCATTCTCCTCCACAAGATGCTCATGCTCACAACAAGGGTTAGTAGCATTGGCATTATCAATTAAAACAAAAGGAGGACAAGTGGATATTTCCTTAGTGAGCTTCGCTTGGAGTTGATCATGAGACTCCTTGAGAGTGGCATGTGCACCTTTCAAGGCCTTGTGGGCCTTGTCAAGTAGCTCAAACTCCTCCTTGAGTCTAGCATGGCCAACCCCAAGCTCAGCATTCTCGGATTTAAGCACACGAGCAAGAACTTGAGCATGATCATGATCTTTCTTTAGTTGAGCAAGGTCAACGTTTTGCGACTCCTCAAGAGCCGAACGAAGAACTCGCTCTTCCTCAAGAGTGATTGAAAGATCCGCAATCTCATCGGCATAGTCACGACTATGCCCTTCCAAGTTAGTGATGTTCTCCTCATGAGACTCAATGATATCATTGGCCTCACCAAGTTGTTCCAAGAGAGCAACAAAGTGCTTCTTGGTCTCACCTTTGAGCTTACTCAAGAACTTATCAAACTCGTTCTCATCAACCTTCACCATCTCACTATCATCCACACAATCCAACAATGAAGGTGTAGTAGTGGTAGTGGTAGTGGTTTTGATGTTGGAGGTTACCTTGTTGATACCTTTGGCCATGAGGCACTTGGCAATGATGTTTTCATTGGGGGCGCCGAAGAGAGACACCTTGGTTGGGGAAGAGGTGGCAATGGCCACGGTTGCCGTTGCCATTCGTTCACCACTTGTATCTTCATCATCATCATCAGAGATGTACTCTTATTGCACCACCAAGCCCTTTTGAGGTATCTTCTTGGTGAATTTGTTCTTGTTTGAGAGGGACTTGGCCTTTTCTTTGCGGATGAGCTTGCCACCATTGTCCTCCCTCTTCTCATACGGACAATCCGCCACATTGCCACAATTGTAGCAAGTCCTTACTCGTTGCTTGCCCTTTGAGATGTTCTTGGAGAAGTTGGACCTTGTGTTTCTCTTGTTGCCCCAAAATTGCCTTGACGCAAGAGCCATGTGCTCGTGGTAAGCATATTTGGTGTCTTCGGGGCAACTCTCTTCTTCTTCTTTCGGAATACCCTTGGCCTTCAAAGCAAGGTTGGGTGAGACTTTATTTTACCGTTGGACACGAGCTAGAGCATTGTCGGCGGTCTTGTTCATGATGTTCATGGCAATAAATTCATCCAACACTTCACTTGAAGACAAGGTGTGGAAGTCCGGTCTTTGACGGATCACGGAGGACATTGCCTTGTTGAATGGCATGATGGCCTTGAGAAACTTGCGCTTGATCCAATTATCATCTGTATCCTTGCTCCCATGATCTTGAAGAGTGACCGCAAGAGTTGTCAATCTTCGGTAGAGATCCCAAGGATCCTCATCTTCATTCATCACAAATTCATCGGCCTCATCAAGCACCACCTCAAAGTTGGACAGTTGAATGCTTGAGCTCCCCTTGTACAAAGATATAATGTGTTCCCAACAATCCTTTGCACGGGAGAAGGGGCACAAGTGAGCTAGATCTTCGGGAGGCACTGCGGATTGGAGGATGAACAATGCGGAGTGATTGAATTGATTGTTCGCCTCTTCTCTTGGAGTGAGGTTGCTTGGATCATGTGGGTAGAAGCCTTGCTCAATGATTCTCCAAAGATTTGTTGAGCTGTGATTCAAATGAGACTTGATACGAAAAACCCAATTAGCAAAATCACCCTTCACAAGCTTAGGAGGAGGACCAAGGTTGTTAATATGCGATGTAGGGACCGGTCCTCCATAGACCGGGGGAGGGGGAACCGAGGCGTAGGTTCCCGTCCCATTCTTACCATGAGGGGAAGAGGTTTGAGTGCCTTTAGCCGCTTCCTTGCCGGAATTGGCCTCCGACACCGATGCGGTGGGATTAACCACAAGCAAAGGATCGGGAGTAGACTTCAACCCCTCAAGAAGTTCTTTAAGCATGGACTTGACCTCGGCCGTCATAGACGTCTTAAGTGAAGCCATAGCTTCATTTAAGTCGTCTCGGGTGACCGAGTTCAACTCCACGGCCTCGAGCACTTCCTCATCCCGATCCCCGTCATCAACCATACTATTCGGGTGATGAAACCCTTAATAAAGAGATGAGGCTCTGATACCAATTGAAAGGATCGATATGGTTGACTAGAGGGGGGTGAATAGGCAACTACCAATTTTTAGCTTTTCTTAACAAATTAGGGTTAGCAACAAAATAGGTTGTCTAGATGTGCAACTAGGTGAGCAACCTATATGATGCTAACAACAACGACCACAAAAGCAAGCAAAGGATACAACACAACAATAGCTTGCATAAAGTAAAGGTAAGAAGTAACAACAAGTGGAGCCGGTGAAGACGAGGATGTGTTACCGAAGTTCCTTCCCTTTAGGGGGAAGTACGTCTCTGTTGGAGCGGTGTGGAGGCACAATGCTCCCCAAGAAGCCACTAGGGCCACCATATTCTCCTCACGCCCTCGCACAATGCAAGGTGCCGTGATTCCACTAGTGGTGCCCTTGAAGGCGGCAACCGGACCTTTACAAACAAGGTTGAGGCTCTCTCCACAACTGAATTGGAGGCTCCCAACACCACCATGGAGCTTCACCACAATGGAATGTGGCTCCGAGGTAACCTCTTCCATCTAGGGTTCCCAAACACCCAAGAGTAACAAAATCCACACAAGAAAGTATGGGGGAATCAAGTTTCCTTTGGTGGAAGTGTAGATCTAGGTCTCCTCCTTCAATCCCTAGAAAATTGACAAGTTCGAGTGGCTAGAGAGAGAGATCGGGCAAGAAATCTTGAAGGGCAACAATGGAGGAGAGAGAGGCAAGAGGTAAAAAGGTAGGTGGAAGAACCACCTACTTATATAGTGTCCCCCAAATCCAACCGTTACAGCATTTTTTGCACTGCAGCGGTACAACCGCTTGAACCACCAGTACAACCGGTATTCACGGGTTCCCACTACAGAAGTGCCCCAGCGGTACAACCGGTGGAGCCACCGGTAGTACTGGTCGGCCGGAGCCAACCAGGAACTACCGCTCCACCACCGCCCAACAACCGCCTCTCATACATAAGGGGTTCACCCCATAGCGGTGGTTGGGGCGGTGGTTGTGCCGGTACAACCGCCAGTCCAGCGTGCATGTGGTGGCTAAGTCCGGAGCGGTACAACCGCTCCAGACACCGGTAGTACCGGTTCGCCGAAGCCGTCCGGGAACTACCGGGCCACCACCGCCCAACCACAGCTCCACTTACAGAAGGGACTCCGGAAGTGGAGCGGTGCAGGGCCGGAACAACCGGTCAAGCGGTACAACAGCTTTCACAAGCGGTACAACCGCTCAGCACTAAAAACACTGCCACAGAAAGACTTTGAGGACCTCTCTCCTCGTACGGAAGGATATATAGTGGGTGCAATAGAATGTGTATGTGCGTTGATTCACCCAGTACCTTCTGATGCGGATTCCCTCTTAATAGTACGGATTTCCTACGACCAAAGAAATAAACACGTCAGAAACTCCGTCTTCGATCTTTTCCATCCAGAGGGAATACCTAACCGTCTTGCACCAAACAAGGTGTACCTGAGTAAACTTGGGCGCACGATTAGTACAAAGGTGCATTGTCATCATCACCAATACCCTAAGGCGGGAAATGCCCTAACACCCATGGTAGTACCGCTTGGCGGTACTGCCGCAGGGTAGTACCGCTGTCTCTACCGCTTGGGAATGACCTTCTGTGGGTCGTCTCTTAATTCATGAAAGTAGCACGGTAGTAGGGTGGCAGTACCGCCCGAGCGGTACTGCCGCATTCTAATACCGCTGCTACTACCGCTTATTTTGAGGTTGTTGTTGCCCTCGCGGCTTATCCGGTGCTAGGGCAGTAGTAGTCGCGGTAGTACCGCACCATGCGGTATTGCCGCTCTGGCGCCGAACTGTACCGCAATTCCTCTGTACTACGTGACCCTAAGCGGTTGTACCGCTGATGGGAGGACGGTAGTACCACTCCGGCGGCACTACCGCTCCCGCACTCCACGTGCTCACTAGCTACTCCTGGAACTGCCACCTTAAGCGGTAGTACCGCTTAGCTGCGGGTTGGGCAGAAAAACGGTTGGATTCCCCCCCCCCACTATATATAGGGGGTCTTCTTCCCCAAGAAGACTCACCTCGTATCCCACCAAGCTCCATTGTTTCCCTAAGCTCCATTTTTGCCTGATCTCTCTCCCTAGCCAACAAAACTTGTTGTTGCTCTAGGGTTTGGAGGAGAAGGCCTCGATCTACACTTCCACCAAGAGATATTTGATTACCCCCCCCCCCCCACTAATCCCTTGTGGATCTTGTTACTCTTAAGTGTTTGGGCACCCTAGACGGAAGAGATCACCTCGGAGCCACATTCCATTGTGGTGAAGCTTCGTGGTGGTGTTGGGAGCCTCCAATTAAGTTGTGGAGAGAGCCCCAACCTTGTTTGCAAAGGTTTGGTCGCCACCTTCAAGGGCACCACTAGTGGAATCACGGCATCTTGCATTGTGTGAGGGCGTGAGGAGAATACGGCGGCCCTGGTGGCTTCTTGGGGAGCATTAATTGTGCCTCCACACCTCTCCAACGGAGACATACCTCCCCCTAAAGGGAGGGAACTTCGGTAACATATCCTCGTCTCCATCGACTCCACTTGTGGTTATTTCTATCCTTTACTTTGTGCAAGCTATATTGTGTTTGTATCTTGTGCTTGCTTGTGTTGCTATTGTTGTGCTCATCATATAGGTTGTCCACCTAGTTGCACATCTAGGCAACCTATTTTGTTGTTAACCCTAATTTGATTAAAAGAGCTAAAAACTGGTAGTTGCCTATTCACCCCCCCCCCCCTCTAGTCAACCATATCAATCCTTTCACCTAGCCTTTCCTTTATCTTTTCCTTGTGCCCTTCTTGCACAAAGGTTATATTTTTGTGGAGGAGGATCTTGGTCAACCTTATTATTGTTCTTGTTCTTCTTGGAGGAATTAAACCCAATTCCCTCCTTGGATATGCATTCATTTTGATTGCTCAAAAGTTAATTCAAGTTCTTTTTGCTTTGGATACAAGAAATAAGACCTTTCTCAAGTTGATATTTCAACTTTGTATTCTCCTCAAGGAGAGATGCATACTCAAGTGCTGACTTAGATGAAGAAGCATCATTACTCCTCATGGGAGCCTCCGCGTGTGAGAGGGCCCTCCGCACCGTCCGTTGCCAACTGGCCTCATGCGGTTAGTCCCTGGGGCTCTTTGGGCCGTCTGATCTGCGTGGCCTCCTCGCACCCAGACGGCTTGCCTCGGGGGTCCATGACAGGTGGGCCGCGGCCGCGGCCGTGGCTACCTATATGTGGTGGTTTTCATAGTACCCGCGTGCGCCCTCTCGCGCGCTGCCCTACGAGTGACAGGCAAGTCGGGTCACCCTATCAGCATCCTTAGGTCACTGCCGGGGTGCTTCGCTCGTGCCAGCAGGGCTCGTGCGTGCACCTGGCTTGGGGTCTGAGTGTTGCATGCCCGGCCTCGCGAACCGGGTGTGCCCGTCCGGCTAGGTGTCATTCCGTGCACGCCATGTGAGTTGGGTTGGCCTGTCAGAGTCGTTGGACCCCTGTCGGGATGCTTCAGCAGCGCAAGCCAGGCGCACGCATGCGCCCGGCTCGGGGTCTGAGCGTTGCATGCCCGACCTCGCGAGATGGGTGCACTAGTACGACCAGGTGTCATTCTATGCGAGCCGGGCATGCACGTGCTCCCGGCTAGGGGTGTGAGTGTTTCATGGCCGACCTTGCGATCCGGGTGCGCCCGCCCGGTTGGGTGGCGCTGCGGGGTGGGTGATCGGGGCGTGGTATGTCGTTCGTTGTGGGCACTATGCGTGCAGTGCTCCAGTATATAATGTGGGTGGTCTTCTTCTTACCTGCTTGACTTACACATCATTCTCTTTTAGTTGGTGAAAGAGTTTTCTTCAAGCTTTCTCGGCGTTGATGTTTTGCTTACCATCAGCGGCGGCTGAAGGCTTGTTAGTTTTTCATTGGCGTTGGTACTGTTCGAGGTAGATTGCTTGTTCGCTACGATGCTCATGCTCTTTTGTGCCTCTTCTCCGCCCTCATTGTCCTTTCCTTTCCTCCTCTCGGTTGCATGTCCTCTCGATGGTTGTTTGTTCTTCATTTGCGTCTGTTCTTAGCGTTCTATTGTTTCCTTCTTTGTTGGGGTTTTCTCTGTTTGCATTTTTTGGTCTAATTGTTCCCGAGTGCTTTTGATTCCTTGCGCCTTTATCGTTGATTTCAGCTTTATGTGTCGTTCTAGGATCGGGCACTTCCTTGCCTTCAAGGTCCTGCTGAGGATGGTTTTAGGGTTATCGTGTTTGGCCTTTCTGGCGTGGAGGTGATGGCTGAGTGTGACCAACTTGAACAAGTGCTTGCCATGATCTTGTCCATGTTCGTTATGTTGTCCGTATGTTTGTGACACCGTTAGGGGTATGTGTACGTGTTGATGTGGTTACGGGTGTATTTGCTGATGTGGTCACACATGTGCTGCTTACTGTTGTTGTATTTGTGCTTGTTTGTAGTTGTGCAGAGAACCAGAAACCCTTCATGGATCATTCATAAAACATGTTCTTCATAAGTTGCTTCGATTCGTATAGAAGGCAGGTCGTTCTGCGCTGCTAAGACCATGACATAGTCCAGAGAAAAGACCAGGGCAAGGCTTACAAAGCTCATCTGCCAACCAGTGCTACCAAGCTAAATTGGATACATGCACGTCAGACCATACCACCATCGCATCGTAGTATCGGGCGCACCCGAACACAATGGTTGACCAGCAAACCAATAGTGCATACTGTGCATGCAACACACCCGCTCCGCACCATGTCCATCACCAGCCAACCTTTGAGCAGGATAGCCATGTGGGATCCATGAATGTTAGACCCCACCACCGTCGCATGGGTGTGGCTAGCACACGTGGACACAATGGCCGACCAACAAACCAAATGTGCGTACCCGGGACCAACGACGTACTTAACAACTCTGTTCTCGACAATTTGGTTGTGCGTACCTTTCCTCGACATCTGCACGCCCTAGTAGTGAGAAATGCGAGCATCCGGCTTGAAACAATCCTCTCACCCCCACTAACACTCGGCTACCGTTCCTTGTCGTGTGAGAGGTTCCCGTATGGATGATCCTCGTTGGGCATTGAATGGTGCTGGCCTTGACTGACCTATCCTCCTCGGGACTGACTAGAGCATTGGCTATAGAAGTGTGGGGGGTCACCTTTCGCCAGGCCAGCTGACAAGTACTGCAAGTACCTATCATCGCTCCATCCCTCTGGGTGTTTGCCTGCCAAAGTCCATCGTGACTTTTTTGTTATGGAACCCGCGATATGTCACATCTTCTGCTACACGACCAGGGCTAAAATGGTGTCCACTCAATCACCAAACTCACACACAAGTTTGACTATCATGTCCAGCATCATGTCGTTGTGACGAAATGGCGGCCATGGTGGTTCTTCAATCACGATCACTACTACAGGATGGTCCTAACGCGACACATCAATCAGAGACCCTGCGACCAAACTATGTGCGATGCATTAATCGCAAACGGTGTCGTACTAAAACCGTCGCCAATAAGACGAACTGTGTGTGATGCCGGAGACATCAAGCACGATTCAGATTAGAGACGCGTGTGCGATACGTGGCATACAGTTGATCCATACGAATTGTTTGCGATAAGACAGAACAACAAACACGATTCAGATTAGAGACACGTGTGCGATACGTGGCATACAGTTGATCCATACGAACTGTTTGTGATTAGACAGAACAACAAACACGGTCAGCCAAATCGAGGTGTGTGCGATACACGGCATACAGTTCACTCGGATGAACTGTGTGCTATTACCCAACACAACAGAAATGGTCAGGCAGATCAAGGTGTGTGCGATACACGGCATACAGTTCACTCGGATGAACTGTTTGCGATGAGCCAAAACAACAGAAACGGTCAGCTAGATCAAGGAGTCTGCGATATACGGGCACACATTCTAATTAAAAGAATTGCGCGTGATGGTAATAACAAGCGCACACGGTTGATGGAACAAGTCGTGTGCTGACATCGCCGATTGCGGTGCACACGCCACGTACGCATCCGAGAACGCTTGTCCACGTTAATTACACCATCAGGGAATCATGCCGCACTTCGAAACCGGAACCATCAAATAATTTGAGCTTGTTTCCGATCACATTCCAAATTACCACGCTATATGTAATTGCAAACCTGTTCACACCGATCTAAACCTAAACGTTTTCCCACTTAGCAGCTTATTACTAGGTTATAAATACCACCTACTCGAAAATGACTGCACATTCCTCCTCAATTCCTCATCAACAAACAAACAAGTCTTTGTCCTTCCTTGCGTCTGCCATGGACCGTGGGAGGAGTTCTTGGTCGAGAAATGACCATGGAGCGGCGAGCGAAGCAGCAGAGATGTCCTGCCTCATCGCGATAGCAGCCGAGAGGTCCCGCCGCTCCGCCGAAGCAACACAGAGGTCTCGTCGCGCCGCCGAAGCAGCACTGAGGTCCCGCCACGCCACCGAAGCAGCAGAGTGGTCCGGCCGCGCCGCGGAAGCGGCACAGATGTCCCGCCACACCGCGGAAGCAGCAGAGAGGTCCTGCCGCGTTGTGGCGGCCTGGGTGGATCTATCACGGGCACTCGAGGGCTCTCACAGGCGCATGCGTGCTGTGCTCAATAAGCTGATGGACGATGACATCTCCCGCTGGGTGAAGCTGCAGGAGGAGAGCTATGCCGCATTGGATAAGTCGACCGGCTTCATCTAGGCACTACGGGGTGACAAGGTGAGGCTCCGTACCGAGCGCGACCTGCTGAGGGCGAAGATCGCCGGCAGGGCGAAGCAGCACAAGGACACAACTGCCGTGTTGAAGAAGACGGCCGTCATGGTCAGGAAACTTATGGACGAGAATGCTAAGCTCCGCATCGAGTGTGAAATGCTCCTGGAGGAATCCGTGGATGCTCGCAAGCGACGTATTAAGGACGTGAAGGAGATCAAGGTGGACGAAATGACGAAGATGGTGTAGTAGATCGAGGTGAAGTAGAGAGCAGCGACCCAGATCATTGTCTGCGTCTTCCTTCTTTTGCCCTCGTGTCTTTCGGGCATTGCCGCATGTGGCATCTTTAATTATCTTCCTGAATATGTAAGACAATTATTATTATCCATTGCCATCATCGTCATATATATCAGTCTTGCTAAGTCTCAGTCGATGTTATGTCCGTGAGATCTTACATCAAGATCCGTGCAAAATTTTCTTTTCATATTTTCTTTTCTCTCTCTTAAATCTCAGTCGACTGAGGCCTAGCCACGCCATTAAAACTGGGGCTCGGGCACCATTAATGGAGAAGTTGGGAGCGAGGTGGGCGGCGGATGGAGGTCAAAGGGCTCGCCTCCCGGTGAGCCTGCGCAGCAGTCTACTCCATGCCTCCCGTCTACTCAAATAGCTACCCCGCACGGAGCCTCCTAGCCAATAAAAATGGGGATGCATGGCAGCACGTAAATGGTTAGTACAACGTCCACGGTTCGAATAACACTTGTGTTTCCGATTGTAACGTGGCAGCTCTTTGTTCCAAAATGACTTTGCTGGTTGTTAATCTGTGCACCTTCAAAAAATTGGACAATTTTTTTACCACAGCATGTTGGTGCCATGTCAAGGCAACATGCCAAGTTTCATGATTTTCAGGCAAGTTTTGGATTTACAGGAATTTAAAAACCAAGTTTGTCAATGTTTTCGGCTGAGCCACGGCGCCCAGATGTTTGAAATTCATTCCCATTTCTTGCATGGGACCTAAACATTCACCCAAGGACACATATATGATTTTTAAACCCATTTTGGTGCACTGGAGCATGTGCATGTAGT
Organism: Elymus sibiricus; assembly: GCA_039707655.1. Classification (NCBI taxonomy): domain Eukaryota; kingdom Viridiplantae; phylum Streptophyta; class Magnoliopsida; order Poales; family Poaceae; genus Elymus; species Elymus sibiricus. The sequence goes on from CM077666.1 coordinate 338,798,187, forward strand.
TCAAATTTGAATTATGCACATTAAATGCCTAGGAAACTCAATAAATGTATAAAAAAGGCCAAACGAACCCGGAATAATTCCAAATTTTAGCACGACACTCATATTGGTCTTTGTTGCCTCTGTAAAAAAAATCAAGGCAGGAAGAGGTAGCGTATGTCGTTTCGCCCACAAAGGTGACACACCCCCCTTATCGGAACCATGAGCCTGCTTGAGAGAAGCTCTGGTTTGTATGAAGCTTATACCAAAACTTGTCCCAAATCGAACAAAAAATTTACCACAACATGTTGGTGCCATGTCAAGTTCCGTGATTTTTAGGCAATTTTTGGATTTACAGGAATTTAAAAACCAAGTTTTTCAATGTTTTCGGCCGAGCCACGATGCCCAGATGTTTGAAATTCATTCCCATTTCTTGTGTGGGACCTAAACATTCACCCAAGGACACATATACGATTTTTTTAACCCATTTTGGTGCACTAGAGCATGTGCATGTAGTTCGAATTTTAATTATGCACATTAAATGCCTAGAAACTCAATTAATGTATAAAAAAGGCCAAACGAACCTGGAATAATTCCAAATTTTAGCATGACACTCCTATTGGTCTTTGTTGCCTCTGTAAAAAAATCAAGGCAGGAAGAGGCAGCGTATGTCGTTTCGCCCACAAAGGTGACACATCCCCTATCGGAGCCATGAGCCTTCTTGAGAGAAGCTCTGGTTTGTAAGAAGCTTATACCAAAACTTGTCCCAAATCGAACAAAAATTTTACCACAGCATGTTGGTGCCATGTCAAGACATCATGCCAAGTTCCATGATTTTTAGGCAATTTTTGGATTTACAGGAATTTAAAACCCAAGTTTCTCAATGTTTTCGGCCGAGCCACGACGCCCAGATGTTTGAAATTCACTCCCATTTCTTGTATGGGACCTAAACATTCACCCAAGGACAAATATACAATTTTTCAACCCATTTTGATGCACTGGAGCATGTGCCTGTAGTTCAAATTTGAATTATGCACATTAAATGCCTAGAAAACTCAATTAATGTATAAAAAATGCCAAACGAACCTGGAATAATTCCAAATTTTAGCACGACACTCCTATAGTTGCATGTTCACTGCAGATAAATGTTCTAGCAATTCAAACAGCGACCTTTCCTGTTGTAACCCCATTTTGTCTTTCAAATCAAAATGAAGAAATCAAGTACACCACAAACAGTTTGTTAGCAACAATCGTGTGTGATGCAGTATAAAATATTGTCGGAGTTCAGGCTCCGGGGACACAAAGGTTCGAACACTAGGGTGAGCTTCTTCCTACCTCCTCGTCCCCTACCACAGCCTAACTACGGCGAAGCTATGGCGAGAGCGCGGTAGCGGGGAGCGGACCATGGACTCAGCGGTTTACCCAGGTTCGGGCCTCTTCGCGGTGTAATACCATACTCCTGCTTTGGATTGGATTGCTCAGGCAAAGAGGAAGCTCTCGCGTACAAGGTAGGAAAGGATGGAGTCGATCGGATCCCCCTACCACAATGGCAGCACTATCCCTTTATACCCGCCTTGGTCCTCTTCCCCCTCGAAACTTAGGCGGGAAGGGTTGCCACACTTGGCGGGTTTTGAAAGGGGACAGGCGCTCAGGCTATCCTGACTAAAGGCGGTCTTCGCCTGCAAAAGCATGATCCATGACGTGCCGGTGGGCTCAGTGATGACCTCCGTCCTGCGCGCCGGCCGTCTTGGTCTTCTTTCGCCGATCGGGCAACCTTTGGGGTTGCTTTGGGAAGTGGATTGCTGGCCTTGCTCCCTTAGCACAAAAGGGGAAACCCTCTTCATCCGCGCCTGTTGGCACGGCCTCTATCGCCGTTCGTCACCATGTGCGTCACCCACGTGATGGGCATGAGACCGCGCGGCTGAGCCGAACAGCCTTTGTCTTGTGCGCCTTCGGGAGGGTGCCTCAGGAGGCCAAGGCCTCATGAGGGGTCTTGATGAGATGCTCGATGGTGGCGGCCAGCTGGGCCTACGTCAGGCGTTGCGCCCTGGGCCAAAGGCAGACGGGCCAGGATACCCTGGGTTCCAGGGTCCCGACAGTAGCCCCCGGGCCCGCGGCGCGCACGTTCTTGCCTACTAGGGGGCGAAACGGCGTGGGCCCTAACCGCCTGCGGGCCAGGCGTGACGCGTGGCGCACTATGTGATGGGGGACGCCCCCACTTCTCCCACGACGCCTCGGTAACCGCCCGCGCTGACATAAAGCCTGTCGTGCGCGATGCGAGACCATCACTGCCTTCCTTCACGCATCCTGTCTCCCTGCACCTTCCTTCTTGCGCGTAGCTCCTCGCGACCCCATCTCCGAGCTCCGCCTCTTCCCCCTCTTCCATCCGCGACTCTGCCGCACTTAGATGGCGCCCGCCGGCAAGAAAGGAAAGGCAGCGGCCCCGTCCCCAAGCGCGCCCGCCATCGGGGCGGCGCTGCAGCGCTCCTCCATCGTCGATCAGGAGGGCCTGGACAAGGTGCTCCCGCTGGTGGCCGATGACCAGAACGAGAATCGGGCGAGAAGGACGCTGCCGAGGCGAAGGGAGTCCGTGCGAGCGCTCTCCGGGAGGCCGAAGCGGCCATCAAGTGCCGCGAGGAGGCGGAGGTCCGCCTGAAGGAGCTCCAAGATCAACATGCCATGCAGGCACAGTCGTTCCACGCGCGGGAAAGTGCCCTCGCTACTCGCGAGAGGGAGCTTGTGGCCCGCGAAGCGGACCTCGCGACTCGCACGGAAGACCTCGAGAGGGTGTCGACCGAGCAGGCCACAGAGCACGGGCGCCTGGAGACGCTGGGGCGTCAGCTGGCCGACGCCCAGGATGCCCACGCGAAGCGTGTCGACGAGGCCAACACCCGGCTGGAGGCTAAGGAGAAGAAGGCCCAGGAGGACGCTGATGCGAAGATAGGCGCTCGCCGAGGAGCACGGTAAGGAGCTGAAGCAGCAGGAGGGCGCCTTCAAGATGGAGCGCGAGCGGTTCCGGCAGGAAATTGCCGGTCTCAAGGCGGCACTCACCGAGTCGGAGACCCGCTGAGAGACCGCGCCACAGGCCCGTTCCAACGCCGAGGCCGAGCCGTCCTCCCTTCGTCTTCAAGTGGGGGCGCCGCCAGCGCCGCCGAGCAGGCCGGAGGCGAGGCGGATCAGGAGCGGGAGCGGCAGCGCGAACGCGTCAAGATGCTCCACTCCCCCGAGCTTCGAGCGTGCGACGCCCTGAACTCCATCTGCAAGGAGAGGCTTGAAGCCCTCCGTGAGTCCCGCGACGCCGACTACGTCGACTTCTCCATCAAGCTCGTGGAGCGACTCGAGGATGGGGCCAAGAAGGTGGATGGCATCTTGGAGGAGGAGTGCCGCGACCTCTTCTCTCAGGCGGCGACCCGCGTCTTCAGTCACCTCCTTCACGCCGTCCCCAGCTTTGATTTTGACAAGGTGATAGCCCCCGTCCCCGAGGAGCTCCATGATGGCCTCGCAAAGGCGGTAGAAGGCCACGTGGACGCACTGCTTGGGAAGTATTTCTGCGACAGCGGGAGAGCTCAGGAGGAGGCGGGGATGACCATGATGGTGGCGACGACGGCGACGGCGCGAGTTCCTAGGGTCCTCTTTCCTTCGTCACCCTGCACTAGACCGATGTGGCCCTGTGGGGGCGTGAAGATGATGCCTTTGCATTTAAATACTTTATGATTTGCTGTAATGAACGCTCGTGCCCTCGTGAGGCTTCCTCTCGATGCCTGTTTTGCTCTTTTTGCTTGCCTTGATGCTCTATGTCATCAGGACCCAGCCCCCGAGCGGGCCACAGCCGTCGCTGGTATGTTAGGTCACGATGCCTGGACAAGGCCAGGAGGTGAGGGGCACCGGGAGCTAGTGAGGGCTCCTGAGGTGCGATGCTCAAGGAGCCCCCCTTCGACGTGCAAGCGGCCCGCGACAAGAGAAATGCCGGCTATCGTGAGGTTGCTAGAGGGGAAGGCTTAGGAGACAGCAAGGGCGGCTCACGAGGCAGGAGACTTAGCTCTGTGCAGGATAGTGTCTGGTAGCCCGCCACTTGTAGGGTACGTCCCGTGAGGTTTTCGCTCGTGAGATCTCCTGCTGAGATGGCCGTCGTGGGTTGGCTCCCGAGGCAGGGCCTGCAAAGCTTCCTGAGGCCTTGAGGGGGCGTCTTGTTATCGGGCCACCTCACGAGGCATCCTCGCGAGGCCTTTCAGGGGACCTGTTCCTGAGATAACTGCATGCAGAATGTTCAACAACAGGGGAGCAGCGCACGCTCGCCGGCTCGCTCATGGGCATTACGCGAGGAGATAAGACACCAAGAACCTTGGTGGGGTGGTGTAGGATCGAAAGTATGTCTAGAGGGGGGGGTGATTAGACTACTTGACCAAATAAAACCTATCCTTTTCCCAATTTTAGTTGTGGACAGATTTTAGCAATAGTATATGTCACGCATCACCCTACACATGCAATTCTAAGAGTATGGCAGCGGAATGTAAGAAATTGCATATGTATGTAAAGGAAGGGATCGGAGATTTCAAACACAATGAAGACACGGTGGTTTTTGGCATGGTTCCGATAGGTGGTGCTATCGTACGTCCATGTTGATGGAGACTTCAACCCACGAAGGGTAACGGCTGCGCGAGTCCACGGAGGGCTCCACCCACGAAGGGTCCACGAAGAAGCAACCTTGCCTATTCCACCATGGCTTACGTCCACGAAGGACTAGCCTCACTCGGGGTAGATCTTCATGAAGTAGGCGATCTCCTTGCCCTTACAAACTTCTTGGTTCAACTCCACATCATGTTGGAGGCTCCCAAGTGACACCTAACCAATCTAGGAGACACCACTCTCCAAAAGGTAATAGACTGTGTGTTGTTGATGAACTCCTTGCTCTTGTGCTTCAAATGATAGTCTTCCCAGCACTCAAACACTCCTCACAGATTTGGCTATGGTGGAAGAAGGATTTGAGTGGAAAGCAACTTGGGAAAGGCTAGAGATCAAGGTTCAAATGGTAGGAATGGAATATCTTGATCTCAACACATGAGTAGGTGGTTCTCTCTCAGAAAATGTATGGTGGAAGTGTAGGCACGTTCTGATGGCTCTCCTTACAGAGAAGGATGTGGTGGAGGGGGTATATATAGCCTCCACACAAAATCCAACCGTTACACACTTTTGACTCAACTCGGTGACACCGAAACGATCATCTCGGTAGCACCGAACTGTGTAAAAGATATGAACTTTAGGAATCTCGGTGGGACCGATACGGACAACTCGGATGGACTGAAGTGCAATGGCTTAGGGCAATCCTCATCTCGGTGGCACCGATTGCATAAACTCGGTTGGACCGAAGTGAAGCAATAAGGCAACAGAGACTTGGCAAGCCATCTCGGTGAGACCGATTTGCAAAACTCGGTGAGACCAAAGTGAATGCAAATGATTACAGAGAGTTGGCAAGGCCATCTCGGTGGGACCGAGATCCATTTCGGTGGATCCGATTTGTTAGGGTTTTGGCAGTGGCTAAGTCTTGGATGAACTCGGTGGGTCCGGATAGGAAATTTCGGTGGGGCCGAGTTGGAATGTAGGTTTAGGACATATTTGGGTAGAGATAGTGGTTGAGGGTTTAGGAATATTGTCACTAAGCACTTGAGCAAAAAGACCATTAAGCAACACCTCATCCCCTTTTAATAGTATTGGCTTTCCTATGGACTCAATGTGATCTTGGATCACTAAACCAAAAATGTAGAGTCTTGAACTTTTGCCAATCCTTGTCCTTAGCAGTTTGAGGGGTCCACGTCTCTAGTCCATGCCATGCCAATCATTGAACATCCTGAAATCTTAATCTTGAATGGACATTAGTTCAATAAGATATATGTTGTTATGAATTACCAAAACCACCAAGGGAGCAAATGTGCTTTCAATCTCCCCCTTTTTGGTAATTGATGACAACATATAGATCAAAGCTTCGACAAATTATTAAATGAATGAAATACATTGTCGCTTTGAGAAGTATGTGATAAGCAAGAGCTCCCCCTAAATTTGTGCATTATTAAAAAAATTGCGTTTGAATGCAAATGCACAATCGATTAGGCTCATGGGTTACTCTTCCATGTCACATACATCTTGGTGGAGCGCGCAAAATGATATGATTGAAAAGATAAGCACGCATCACCAACATAGGTGAGTGATCATACAAGATAATGATAGATCATCACAATAGGCATAATATGATCATCTCAGGCATAAGTAAACATCAAAGTACTGTAGCAAGCACACACATAACAAAGTATCAACAACCAAACAAGAAGTAGCAAAAGAACGACCAAAACACTCTCTCTCTCTCTCTCTCTCTCGAAGCCTGTGATCTATACAAATTCTCCCCCTTTGGCAACAAGTACCAAAAAGTTCAAATAAGTATAGGACTAAATGGCACTCTAGGCACAGTCCTCCGAAGCTCCTGAAGGCGATCTCCTGCTGGCAGCTCCGGTGTGCGTAGATGGCGTTGAGATGAGAGCGTCCGCGAATGCTTCTGATGATGTCTGCTGAACTGGTGGAGTGGAGACCTGAGGTGGCACTGTGGCAGTAGCAGCTGGTGCAGATACTGTGGTCCGTGGATCCACAACTGGTATCGCGGCAGACCTGGCTGCCCTAGGCACTGTCTGGAATCGCTCTGTAGTTTGTCCATCATCTCCACTATCATCTGATCTGGCTAGCTTGACAGCATCAACATCTCCTTGCAGCTGTTCCACTGTAGTCTGAATCTCAATCACCTTGACATCCAAATCATGAAATTTAGTTTCAATGATCCGCTCAAAACTAGCCTGGGTCTGGGTGAGGTTGGCCAAACTTCTCTCAATCCTCAGAGTGGCTTCAAGCAGATATTGCATTTGATCCTTGGGTGTCTTGAGATTTGCAATTGGAGCATTTGGAGCTGATGCCTCCTGAGCTGCTTTTGCTTCTTGGGCTTTGTGGATTTCCTCTTGGGCTTGTGCTGATGTGGGATGCGAAGGATCCATTACTATGACATTGTCCTCAAAATCTGGACGCAATGGCAAATGCTCTCGATCAAGAAGGTATGTGCTGGTTCCAACCTTGGAATTGATCAATAACTGAATATGTGGAGCATATCCGCACGATCTCTTCTGATCTGCTGATGTCCTCTTGATAGTCTCTACTATCAGGCTCATCACCTTTAATTTCTGAGGTGTATCAAACAAATGCAGCAAGTTGATGGAGTGGCCAAGAATCATTTTGTCATCTCCTGACTTGGGTAGCAGAGTGTACCGCAATATGGTGTTCGTTGTGGCCAGTCCTAGTAGCAGATGCTTCACTGATCCAAGTTTGTGTGTTTCAATGTCCTCCAGGGGAATAGCAGTGTACATGTTCTTCATAGAGTTGTGATCCATCTTGAGCTTGGCATAGATATCAATGTCATCGTCCTCTTCCTTGGGTGCACCAAGAAGACTTGTCCACTCAGAGATGGTTGACTAGTACCTTATACCTTCAGTCATCCACACTATTCTGCCATCTGGATAGAAGTGTGCTGTGGAGTAGAACTGCATGGCCATTTCGTCATTCCACTTGGTCAACTTCGTTCCAACAAACTCGTCAACTCCTGCAATCCTGAAGCTTTCATGGACGTGGGGGAAATAATCCTCATTTGCGTCGATGTATTTCCAGTCCACCCACTTCATGTCACTGACTATGGGCTTCTTATCAAGCAAAACTGTCTCATAAAAGTCCTGTTGTTCACGGGTGTGAAAGCGATAATCACAAGCTGTCTTCCTCCTTATTGCATAAGGATCTGATGTCCTCCATTGACGCAGTCCCTTATCCTTCCTCAGCATCATGTTTTCTGCAACTGGGTGTGCATTGTCATGTTCTGGTATCTTTGGCTTTAACTTTCTGAGCACTAGAGGCTCTTCATCAACATTTGATTCTGGCACTGGGGCCTTGTTCTTCTCAGCAGCTGATATGTTCCTGGTTGACCTCTTGGGTGCTGGCACCTTTGGTTTGGACTTGGGGGTGCAGCAGTCTTGATTGCATCAGACATGAGCTTCTGAGCTTTTGCAGGTGGTGCACTGGCTGCTGGCTCTTCCTCTTCTTCTTCCTCCTCATCAATCATCATGGAGGGTCTGCCAATCACATGGGCAAATGATTTCCTTACTCTTTTCTTCTTAGCTCCTTCAGCTGCCTCTTTGTTACTAGGCTTCTGCATAGTCTGCTGAGGCACTTTCCTCACAGCAGTTCTTTCTTTGGTAGGCTTTGAGTTGTACTCCTTAGCAAGCACTACTCTCTTTTTCTTTTGTGCAGCTTCACTTGCAACAAAGTCCTCATCCTCACTGTCTGAGGTTTTCTTCTTCTTTATTCTGGTTGCAGCTTTAGGAAGATCTGGAGAGCTCCTCTCTCCCTCATAGAAACTTTCAGCTGGGCTTGACCCTTCACTCATATCTGCCTGCTGTTCAGATCTGTTCTGACTGTCACTGTCACTAGACATCTTGCTGAGCTAACCCTGTGAATAGATAGGTATGGGCAGAGTAGATGAGTCATCACAAAAAGCAGATTATTTTTCAAAAAGTTGAGTTCAAACTTTAGTTCTAGGTTTTCACATAATGCATTTCGGATGGACCGAGTTGATAATCTTGGTGACACCGAAGCACACTACAGAGACCTTGCACGCCACTTCGGTTAGACCAAGATGGGTTTTGGTGGCTCCAAGATGCTAGGGTTTCACTGAGACGTTACATTCGGTCTCACCGATTCGCACAACTCGGTGGCACCGAGATGTACTAGTGCTATGGCCAGAGACCAAATCAGTGGTACCGAAAATTTCTATTCGGTCGGTCCGAGATGCGTTCGGCGGAAACCTAACCCTAAATTTTTTGCTCGAATCTGGTTCTTATGAACTAATCTGGTGGAAAGAGTATTGCATTCGTGGCAAGATACATGGCAGTCCAATCGTGCATAGAATTGGAAATGGAAGCACGAGAGGGATCGAATCTCACCCTAACTTGGTGGAGATCCTCTATGGCGGCAACTGCGGAGGAGATTCCCGTTGACGGCGACGGAGTTCGGCGGTGAGGGCGCGCTGGAGACGACGGCGACGATCCGAAGACCAAGGGGGCGGCAGCAATGGGGCGCGGGCGCGTAACGTTTGAAGAAATTTTCAACCGCACGGGCCGCTGGATATATATACCCATGTGCTGTCGGTGGCACCGAGTGGAACAAATCGGTAGCACCGAGATGTGCAACTGCTTGCAGTTACAGCAACTCGGTCTGACCGAGTTGGTCTAATCGGTAGCACTGAGATGAAAACCTAGATCAGTCTAAGTGATTTCGGTTCGACCGAGTTTGAGTGAGTTGGTTCGGCCGAAATCAATTAGAAGGTTTTGGAGGTTCAGCCCTTTCAGATCGGTGGCTCTGAGTGCTCCTCACCCGGAGGGTCCGAAAATGACTTGTTCAATTTTTGTGATGCAGCAAGAATAGAATTTGAGACAAGAAAGCATAGATAGCTAGAGAAGGTTCTTAGGCATTTTTGTACATCCACTTGGCCAGAAACACCAAGACAATCAAAACAACAAATGGATGTCCTCAAATGATGAAATCATGCAAACCAACATGCTCACACAATAAGATAGCAAATGAAATATGTGTCAAACATGCACAACCAATTCTAGCATCTATCAAGCAATGGCGATGACTAGGTCCTCTATATATATGAGTATATTGACTTAGGAGCCAAATGAGAACATTTGATCATAGGTCAAACTCATCGTTTAAGCACAAGTGGGGTTGCCACTTTTACATAAAGCATTAATGTGTTCACACCATTAGAGTTGCTTTAGCTCAATTATTTAGAGCAAAGCTCCCCCTAGATGTGATATTCCCCCTAAGAGGGATGAACTAACCTTGGGTTTTGTCGATGATGACTTCATGTAGACGTTGAAGATGTGGATGCTCAATGTTGATGTAGACCATCAAGAGTTGGGAGCAATCCTTAGGAGTTTTGTGCTTTCAATACCTACATGGGTTAGTCCCACACAAGGAACATACAAGGATATCCATAGACATAGAGTGGAATACACATATGATGATGTCCATGAATGCATTGATTACCTTGTCCCTTGCCTTACCAACAAGAGGGTTTGTGACTCCATGAACTAGTGTGAAATGTGGAAGTTGGTTGCACAAGTCCTTGCCATAAAGGATATGAGTGAAGTTTGTTGGCAGAGTCACCCTCAAGAACTCTCTAGTTCTTCTTATTTTGGACCCACATCAACTTGATGGGAATCCTTGGAGTTGTAGTAGAACTTGATGAAGTAGAACTTGATGAAGTCTTCGGAACCCACTTGACCATGGCTTGAGGAGCTTCTTCAAATGAATCAATCTCTTCTTGAAGCTTGTTCTTGCATTTTAGCTTGTGGTCTTGTGGTGGAAGATCTTCTTGAACTTGTGTTCCCTTGAAGGAAGTAGGATCATACTTCTCTTGTTGAGGAATAAATTTCTTCTTGGGGTATTGACCTTCTTCCCACTCAACTCCATCGGTATTGAACTTTCATTCAAAACCAACACCTTGGTTCTTCCGGTCCCTTCCTTGCTTGCGTACAATTTCCTCAAATTGTTTACTCCCGGCAAGACTCTTGTAGACACCTTTTTCTATAATTCCTTTCAATAGCATATTTTCTTGCTCAAGTGTAACTTGGCTAAGAGAATCATTAGTGGAATCAATAGAACTACTAGAAGTAACAACATTGGATTTAGCATTGTGATTGTTACTACTAGAGGTAGAACCATTTTTACCCTTGTTGCTAGTTTGCTTAGATTTAACTTGTGGCATAAAGGTAGACAAGAGTAAACACTTGGCAAGATATGAAGAACTCTTCTTTCGAAGATCGTCATTGATAGCTTTAAGAAACTCATGTTCTTGCTCTAAATTTAGCTTCTCAAAGCGTAGCTTCTCATGAGTTCTTAGAAGTTCTCTATGATCCTCTTGAGTTGTTTCATGAGCTAACTTAAGAGCATTTAGTTCTTTAGTTAGACGCTCAATCTCCTTCATAGCATTGTCACTCGTTTCCTCTTGACTATCATGATTACTAGCATTTTCATTATAGCTCACATTACTAGCCCTATCAACAAGTAAATCATCATCACCTAGCAAATCATCTTCATCACTATTGAAATCAAGATACTCGGGGTGTGATACCTTGGGGCGTTTTGCCATGAAGCATCTTCCAATTCCTTCATTTGGTGAGTCAAATAGATCATAGGAGTTGGATGACACAAGTGCAAGTCCGGCAACACCTTCATCTTGACTATAGTCGGAGTCGGAGTGATAACTTCTCTCGGAGTGGTTGTCGGAGTCGGAGCCGAAAACCCATTCACCAACATGAGCTTGATGCCTTCTTCTTGTGTAGCTCTTTGATGATCTGTCCTTCCTCTCCGAATCATTGCTTCTTCGAGAGTGTCTTGGTTCATAACGATCATCTCTACTCCTTCTCTCCTTATGAGGTGATTCATCTCTTCTATGTCTTCCTCTTGGTGATTCGTCTCTTTTCTTGTAGGGAGCCGTACACTCATTGGAATAGTGTCCGGGCTTTCCACAATTGTAGCAATTACGGTCACGACTTGATGATCTTCTCTCACAGTGTCTTGAGCTAGAGCTTCTTTCTTTCCCTTTGTTCTTGTAGAACTTGTTGAACCTTTTCACCATTAGGCTTATCTCTTCATTGGATACAAGCTTGTCACTTGAGGTTGTTGGAGCATCGGTTGAGGCTTTGTAAGCACCACTTGATTTGTTGTGCAGCTCCTCTTTGTCCTTGAGTGACATCTCATGAGCAACGATCCTTCCAATGACTTCCGTGGGCTTGAGATCTTTGTAATTTGGCATCATTTGGATCAATGTGCAGACGGTATCATATTTTCCATCCAAAGCTCTAAGTATCCTCTTGATGATGAATTTGTCGGTCATCTCTTCACTTCCTAAGCCGGCAATCTCATTTGTGATGAGAGCAAGCCTAGAGTACATCTCAGCGACTCCTTCACCATCCTTCATCTTGAACTTGTCAAGTTGACTTTGAAGCACATCCAACTTAGATTCCTTGACAGATTCGGTACCCTCATGCATATCAACCAAAGTATCCCAAATTTCCTTTGCATTCTCGAGGCGGCTGATTTTGTTGAATTTTCTTTGGGACATAGACCGTTGAATAGAATGTCACAAGCTTGAGCATTGTATTGCAACATCTTCAATTCTTTCGAGGTTGCTTCACGATCCGGTTCCTTGCCATCCTCAAAGAAGTCACCTTGCAAGCCAACATGAACAACAGCCCAAACGACGGGGTTATGAACAAGAATATGCATTTTCATCTTATGTTTCCAACTAGCAAAGTTTGTACCATCAAAATATGGACCTCTACGGTGATAGTTACCCTCACTAGACGCCATACTCTCCTAGGTTGTGAAACCAAGGCTATGATCACCAAAGCAATGGAAATCAAGGCTTACGGAGACCAAAGCTCTAATACCACTTCTAGGATCGAAAGTATGTCTAGAGGGGGGTGATTAGACTACTTGACCGAATAAAACCTAACCTTTTCCCAATTTTACTTGTGGACAGATTTTAGCAATAGTATATGTCAAGCATCACCCTACACATGCAACTCTAAGAGTATAGCAGCGGAATGTAAGCAATTGCATATGTATGTACAGGAGGGGATCGGAGATTTCAAACGCAATGAAGACACGGTGGTTTTTGGCATGGTTCCGATAGGTGGTGCTATCATACGTCCACGTTGATGGAGACTTCAACCCACGAAGGGTAACGGCTGCGCGAGTCCACGAAGGGCTCCACCCACGAAGGGTCCACGAAGAAGCAACCTTGCCAATTCTACCATGGCTTACGTCCACGAAGGACTAGCCTCACTCGGGGTAGATCTTCACGAAGTAGGCGATCTCCTTGCCCTTACAAACTTCTTGGTTCAACTCCACATCATGTTGGAGGCTCCCAAGTGACACCTAACCAATCTAGGAGACACCACTCTCCAAAAGGTAATAGACGGTGTGTTGTTGATGAACTCCTTGCTCTTGTGCTTCAAATGATAGTCTTCCCAGCACTCAAACATTCCTCACAGATTTGGCTATGGTGGAAGAAGGATTTGAGTGGAAAGAAACTTGGGAAAGGCTAGAGATCAAGGTTCAAATGGTAGGAATGGAATATCTTGATATCAACACATGAGTAGGTGGTTCTCTCTCAGAAAATGTATGGTGGAAGTGTAGGCACGTTCTGATGGCTCTCCTTACAGAGAAGGATGTGGTGGAGGGGGTATATATAGCCTCCACACAAAATCCAACCGTTACACACTTTTGACTCAACTCGGTGACACCGAAACGATCATCTCGGTAGCACCGAACTGTGTAAAAGATATGAACTTTAGGAATCTCGGTGGGACCGATACGGACAACTCAGATGGACCGAAGTGCAATGGCTTAGGGCAATCCCCATCTCGGTGGCATCGATTGCATAAAATCGGTTGGACCGAAGTGAAGCAATAAGGCAACAGAGACTTGGCAAGCCATCTCGGTGAGACCGATTTGCAAAAATTGGTGAGACCGAAGTGAATGCAAACGATGACAGAGAGTTGGCAAGGCCATCTCGGTGGGACCGAGATCCATATCGGTGGATCCGATTTGTTAGGGTTTTGGCAGTGGCTAAGTCTTGGATGAACTCGGTGGGGCCAGATAGGAAATTTCGGTGGGGCCGAGTTGGAATGTAGGTTTAGGACATATTTGGGTAGAGATAGTGGTTGAGGGTTTAGGAATACTGTCACTAAGCACTTGAGCAAAAAGACCATTAAGCAACACCTCATCCCCTTTTAATAGTATTGGCTTTCCTATGGACTCAATGTGATCTTGGATCACTAAACCAAAAATGTAGAGTCTTGAACTTTTGCCAAACCTTGTCCTTAGCATTTTGAGGGGTCCACGTCTCTAGTCCATGCCATGCCAATCATTGAACATCCTGAAATCTTAATCTTGAATGCACATTAGTTCAATAAGATATATGTTATTATGAATTACCAAAACCACCAAGGGAGCAAATGTGCTTTCAGGTGGCGTGTACGGGAGCAGGCCCGCGAGCCAGAGCCCGGTTGCTTGGGTTTTTCAGCACTGCTGGGACTGACCCGAGCACAGACACCGTGTTCAGCCCCCGCTCGCGTGAGGCTCATGAGGGAGGTCGTGAGCGCGCGAGGCTCGTGAGGTAAAGACAACACGAAACACCATGCAAGGAAACCTAAGCTTTACTGAAGTAAGATAGCAACCCATTGATATGTCTCTGTCGTATCTACTTTTCCAAACACTTTTGCTCTTGTTTTGGACTCTAATTTTCATGATTTGAATGAAACTAATCCGGACTGACGTTGTTTTCAGCAGAATTGCCATGGTGTTGTTTTTTGTGCAGAAATAAAAGTTCTTGGAATTGGATGAAACTTTTTGGAGATTTTTTATGGAATATATAAAAAATACTAGAGCCAAAACCTATTGGAGTGGGGCCACCCAGTGCCCACGAGGCACCAGGGCGCGCCACCCCCCCAGGTGCGCCCTGGTACCTCGTGGGGCCCACGTGGCTCCGCCTGACCTAATTCCAACGCTATAAATTCACAATTCCAGAGAAAAAAATAGGAGAGAAAGTTTTATTTCATTTCACGATACGAAGCCGCCGCCACCTCCTGTTCTTCATCAGGAGGCCAGATCTGGAGTCCATTTGGGGCTCCGGAGAGGGGGATCTTCCGGCATCGTCATCATCAACCATCCTTCATCACCAATTTCATGATGCTCACCGCCGGGAGTGAGTAATTCCTTCGTAGGCTTGCTGGATGGTGATGAGTTGGATGAGATTTATCATGTAATCGAGTTAGTTTTGTTAGGGCTTAATCCCTAGTATCCACTATGTTCTGAGATTGATGTTGCTATGACTTTGCTATGCTTAATGCTTGTCACTAGGGCCCGAGTGCCATGATTCCAGATCTGAACCCTTTATGTTTCCATGAATATATTTGTGTTCTTGATCCGATCTTGCAAGTTATATGCACCTGCTATGTGTTATGATCCGCATACCCCAAGGTGACAATAATTGGGATTCTTTCCGGTGATTGCCATAGTTTGAGGAGTTCATGTATTCACTATGTGTTAATGCTTTGTTCCGGTTCTCTATTAAAAGGAGGCCTTAATATCCCTTAGTTTCCTTATGGACCCCGCTGCCATGGGAGGGTAGGATAAAAGATGTCATGCAAGTTCTTATCGCAAGCACGTATGACTATATACTGAATACATGCCTACATTACATTGATGAATTGGAGCTAGTTCTGTGTCGCCCTAGGTTATGACTGTTACATGATGAATGTTATCCAACATAATCACCGATCCAATGCCTACGAGCCTTTCACATATTGTTCCTTGCTAAGTTACTACGGTTGCCACTGCTGTCACCATTGCTACAAAACTATTGCTGCTGCCGTTACTGTTACTATTACTATTATTGCTATTGCTATCAAACTACCATACTATTGTGCTACTGATCACTCTGCTGCAGATATTTAGTCTCCAGGTGTGGTTGAATTGACAACTCAACTGCTAATACTTGCAAATATTCTTTGGCTCCCCTTGTGTCGAATCAATAAATTTGGGTTGAATACTCTACCCTCGAAAACTGTTGCGATCCCCTATACTTGTGGGTTATCACCCATTACACAACCAAAACGAGATGCGGCTGCCGTGTCCGGCACGGGTCAGCTTGAGGTTGGTGCAACCCGTGGGGCGCCCTTAGTTACACATCAAACGAGAAAAAGGGTGCTACCGTGTCCGGTACGGGTCAGCTTGAGGTTGGTGCAGCCCGTGGGGCACCCTCAGTTGATTGTTCCGCTAGCGCAGAGCATGGGGCTTCCACCGGGGTGTGGGTATGATCGCGGGTCGATCGTTCCGCCAGCGCGGAGCATGGGGCTTCCACTTGGACGTGGGCGGGAGCTCTCGCAGGCCCATCAGGCGAATGCAATGAGAGGCTCCGGGGCGTGTACAGTCCCATTTCGTTCGTACGCGTGAGGCTCACGGGTAGAACTTGCGGAGGTGTTGGATGTTCCAGGCGTTAGGCACAGGAACTCCGTCCTCCGTCTCCAGCCGGGCTGCGTCGAGCCTGGAGACATGAGTAACCCTGAAAGGGCCTTCCCACATAGGTGAGAGTTTGTGGAGTCCCTCTCTGGAGAGGATCCTACGCAGGACGAGGTCGCCAACCTCGAGAGTGCGAGGGCGGATGTTGCGGCTGTGGTAGCGACGCAGGGCCTGCTGGTACATCGCGGCGCGAAGAGCGGCCTGACGACGGCCCTCCTCGAGGAGCAGCAGATCGGTCTCCCACGAGCCATCCTGACGCGCCTCGTCGAAGGCAAGGACTCGCGGAGAGCCGTGCTTAAGCTCCAATGGAAGGACCGCCTCAGCTCCGTAGACGAGGAAGAAGGGGGTCTCACCGGTAGGCTTGCTTGCCATCGTGCGGATGGACCACAGCACGGACTGCAGCTCGTCAAGCCAGCCCCTGCCACAGGCTTCGAGCTTCTTCTTGAAGCTCCTCATTTTTAGGCCCTTGAGGACCTCGGCGTTGGCACGCTCGGCCTGGCCATTGCTTCGCGGGTGCGCCACCGAGGCGTAGCAGATCTGCGTGCCGAGGCTGGCGCAGTAGGACCTGAAGAGGCCGCTTGTGAACTGGGAGCCATTGTCGGTGATGATGAGGTTGGGAACTCCAAAGCGGCTCACGAGGCCCTTGATGAACTTGACGGCAGAGCCTGTCGGGATGGTGCGCACAGGCTCGACCTCTGCCCACTTGGTGAACTTGTTGATGGCGACGTAAAGGTAGCGGTAACCGCCAGCCGCGTGAGGGAAAGGCCCCAGGATATCCAGCCCCCGGACCGCGAAGGGCCATCAGAGGGGAATCGTCTGGAGGCCCTGCGCCGGCTGGTGGATCTGCTTGGCGTGGAACTGGCAGGCCTCGCAGGCTTGGACCAGCGCGGTAGCGTCACGCAGCGCAGTGGGCCAGTAGAAGCCGCTGCGGAACACCTTGCCGACGAGGGTGCGTGACAAGGAGTGGTGGCCGCAGTCTCCTCCATGGATATCGGCGAGCAACTCGCGCCTTTGTTCTTCAGAGATGCACCTCAGCGAGACGCCATTGGGGCGCCTGCGGTACAGCTCGCCGTCTTGTAAGCAGTAAGCGGGCCTGCCGGGCCATGCACTCTGCTTCTGAGTCCTCCTCCGGGAGGGTGTCGCGAAGCAAGTAGGCCTTGAACTCCACGGCCCAGTTGTCTGCTTGAGGCTCCAGCGCCAGCAGCAGGCAAGCTCCTGAGGCTGGGCCATAGTCTGGCGCGCCCGTGGGCGGTGCGGGCGGGAGTTCTTCATGAAGGAGCACGGTGCTCGTGGCAGGGGGTGCAGCTGATGGCTTGAGGAGCCTTTCCTCGAAGATGCCGGGGCTCTAATGCTCGTGGCGAGATGCTCGTTTGGCGATGTCGTCAGCCTCTTTGTTGCCGCTGCGGGGGATGTGCTGCAGCTCCAGGCCAAGAAAACGCTTCTCAAGTTTACGTACCTCTTCAAGGTAGGCGGCCATGTGCTCGTCCTTGGGCTTGTAGCTTTTGTTGGAGAAGTTGACGAGAAGTTGCGAATCGCCCTTGATGGTCAGACGCTTGATGCCCAGATGAAAGCATATTTGCTCCCTTGGTGGTTTTGGTAATTCATAACAACATATATCTCATTGAACTAATGTACATTCAAGATTAAGATTTCAGGATGTTCAATGATTGGCATGGCATGGACTAGAGACGTGGACCCCTCAAAATGCTAAGGACAAGGATTGGCAAAAGATCAAGACTCTACATTTTTGGTTTAGTGATCCAAGATCACATTGAGTCCATAGGAAAGCCAATACTATTAAAAGGGGATGAGGTGTTGCTTAATGGTCTTTTTGCTCAAGTGCTTAGTGACAGTACTCCTAAACCCTCAACCACTCTCTCAATCCCAAATATGTCCAAAACCTACATTCCAACTCGGCCCCACCGAATTTCTCTATCCGACCCCACCGAGTTCATCCAAGACTTAGCCACTGTCAAAACCCTAACAAATCGGATCCACCGAAATGGATCTCGGTCCCACCGAGATGGCCCTGCCAACTCTCTGTAATCGTTTGCACTTACTTCGGTCTCACCGAGTTTGCAAATCGGTCTCACCGAGATGGCTTGCCAACTCTCTGTTGCCTTATTGTTTCACTTTGGTCCTACCGAGTTGATGCAATCGGTGCCACCGAGATGAGGATTGCCCTAGCCATTGCACTTCGGTCCATCCGAGTTGTTCGTATCGGTCCCACCGAGATTCCTAAAGTTCATATCTTTTACACAGTTTGGTGCTACCGAGATGATTGTTTCGGTGCCACCGAGTTGAGTCAAAAGTGTGTAACAGTTGGATTTTGTGTGGAGGCTATATATACCCCTCCGCCACTTCCTTCTCAGTGAAGGAGAGCCATCAGAACGTGCCTACACTTCCACCATACATTTTCTGAGAGAGAACCACCTACTCATGTGTTGAGATCAAGATATTCCATTCCTACCATTTGAAACTTGATCTCTAGCCTATCCCAAGTTGCTTTCCACTCAAATCCCTCTTCCACCATAGCCAAATCTGTGAGGAGTTGTTTGAGTGCTGGGAAGACTATCATTTGATGCACAAGAGCAAGGAGTTCATCAACAACACACCGTCTATTACCTTTTGGAGAGTGGTGTCTCCTAGATTGGTTAGGTGTCACTTGGGAGCCTCCAACCTGATGTGGAGTTGAACCAAGGAGTTTGTAAGGGCAAG
Source organism: Elymus sibiricus (assembly GCA_039707655.1). Classification (NCBI taxonomy): domain Eukaryota; kingdom Viridiplantae; phylum Streptophyta; class Magnoliopsida; order Poales; family Poaceae; genus Elymus; species Elymus sibiricus. The sequence continues at coordinate 338,817,057 of CM077666.1, forward strand.
GAGATCGCCTACTTCGTGAAGATCTACCCCGAGTGAGGCTAGTCCTTCATGGACGCAAGCCATGGTGGAATAGACAAGGTTGCTTCTTCGTGGACCCTTCGTGGGTGGAGCCCTCCGTGGACTCGCGCAGCCGTTACCCTTCGTGGGTTGAAGTCTCTATCAACGTGGACGTACGATAGCACCACCTATCAGAACCACGCCAAAAACCACCGTGTCTTCATTGCGTTTGAATTCTCCGATCCCCTTCTTTACATACATATGCAATTGCTTACTTTCCGCTGCTATACTCTTAGAATTGCATGTGTAGGGTGATGCTTGACATGTACTATTGCTAAAATCTGCCCACAATTAAAATCTAGGAAAAGGTTAGGTTTTATTTGGTCAAGTAGTCTAATCACCGCCCCTCTAGACATACTTTCGATCCTACACCAGAGCGAACGCGGCCTTGAGGCCGGCGATGAGGCCCTCATACTCTGCGATGTTGTTGGAAACCTTGTCGGTGTGCCTGAAGCAGAGCTGCATGGCGTAATAGAGCCTATCTCCTATCGACGAGGTGAGCATGACTCCAGCCCATGCGCCCTGTCAGGAGAAGGCGCCGTCGAAGTGCATGGTCCAGCCGCCAGGCGCCTCGTCCCCTGGTAGGAGGGATTTGGCCTCGCGAGGCTCCTCCTCATACGTGTCCGTCCACTCTGCCACGAAGTCGGCCAGAGCCATGCCTTTGATGATTCTGGTGGTGGAGAACTCCAGCTGGAAGGCTTGCAGCTCGATGTTCCATTCGGCGACGCGGCCGGCAACGTTGGGGCTGCACAGAACTTGCTCCAAGGGGTAGGAAGAGATGACCTTGATGGGATGACCCTGAAAGTAGTGGCGCAGCATCCTGGAGGCGACGAGGAGCGTGAGGAGGAGCTTCTGCTGCATGGGGTAGCGCTGGCGCGCATCCCTTAGCACGGTGCTGACGAAGTACACGGGGTGTTCGACGAGGCGTGTGGTTGTGGTGGCAGCTTGCTCTCCAGGTGACTCGTGAGGCTTGATGGGCTTGGGGAGCTCACGAGGCTCAGGGGGCTCGCGAGGCTCAGGGGGCTCACGAGGCTCAGGAGGCTCGCGAGGCTCAGGGGGCTGCTGGCGCTGGAGCCTCAAGCAGACAGCTGGGCCGTGGAGTTCAAGGCCTACTTGCTTCGCGACACCCTCCCGGAGGAGGACTCAGAAGCAGAGTGCATGGCCCGGCAGGCCCGCTTACTGCTTACAAGACGGCGAGCTGTACCGCAGGCGCCCCAATGGCGTCTCGCTGAGGTGCATCTCTGAAGAACAAAGGCGCGAGTTGCTCGCCGATATCCATGGAGGAGACTGCGGCCACCACTCCTTGTCACGCACCCTCGTCGGCAAGGTGTTCCGCAGCGACTTCTACTGGCCCACTGCGCTGCGTGACGCTACCGCGCTGGTCCAAGCCTGCGAGGCCTGCCAGTTCCACGCCAAGCAGATCCACCAGCCGGCGCAGGGCCTCCAGACGATTCCCCTCTGATGGCCCTTCGCGGTCCGGGGGCTGGATATCCTGGGGCCTTTCCCTCACGCGGCTGGCGGTTACCGCTACCTTTACGTCGCCATCAACAAGTTCACCAAGTGGGCAGAGGTCGAGCCTGTGCGCACCATCCCGACAGGCTCTGCCGTCAAGTTCATCAAGGGCCTCGTGAGCCGCTTTGGAGTTCCCAACCTCATCATCACCGACAATGGCTCCCAGTTCACAAGCGGCCTCTTCAGGTCCTACTGTGCCAGCCTCGGCACGCAGATCTGCTACGCCTCGGTGGCGCACCCGCGAAGCAATGGCCAGGCCGAGCGTGCCAACGCCGAGGTCCTCAAGGGCCTAAAAATGAGGAGCTTCAAGAAGAAGCTCGAAGCCTGTGGCAGGGGCTGGCTTGACGAGCTGCAGTCCGTGCTGTGGTCCATCCGCACGATGGCAAGCAAGCCTACCGGTGAGACCCCCTTCTTCCTCGTCTACGGAGCTGAGGCGGTCCTTCCATTGGAGCTTAAGCACGGCTCTCCGCGAGTCCTTGCCTTCGACGAGGCGCGTCAGGATGGCTCGTGGGAGACCGATCTGCTGCTCCTCGAGGAGGGCCGTCGTCAGGCCGCTCTTCGCGCCGCGATGTACCAGCAGGCCCTGCGTCGCTACCACAGCCGCAACATCCGCCCTCGCACTCTCGAGGTTGGCGACCTCGTCCTGCGTAGGATCCTCTCCAGAGAGGGACTCCACAAACTCTCACCTATGTGGGAAGGCCCTTTCAGGGTTACTCATGTCTCCAGGCTCGACGCAGCCCGGCTGGAGACGGAGGACGGAGTTCCTGTGCCTAACGCCTGGAACATCCAACACCTCCGCAAGTTCTACCCGTGAGCCTCACGCGTACGAACGAAATGGGATTGTACACGCCCCGGAGCCTCTCATTGCATTCGCCTGATGGGCCTGCGAGAGCTCCCGCCCACGTCCAAGTGGAAGCCCCATGCTCCGCGCTGGCGGAACGATCGACCCACGATCATACCCACACCCCGGTGGAAGCCCCATGCTCTGCGCTAGCGGAACAATCAACTGAGGGTGCCCCACGGGCTGCACCAACCTCAAGCTGACCCGTACCGGACACGGTAGCACCCTTTTTCTCGTTTGATGTGTAACTAAGGGCGCCCCACGGGTTGCACCAACCTCAAGCTGACCCGTGCCGGACACGGCAGCCGCATCTCGTTTTGGTTGTGTAATGGGTGATAACCCACAAGTATAGGGGATCGCAACAGTTTTCGAGGGTAGAGTATTCAACCCAAATTTATTGATTCGACACAAGGGGAGCCAAAGAATATTTGCAAGTATTAGCAGTTGAGTTGTCAATTCAACCACACCTGGAGACTAAATATCTGCAGCAGAGTGATCAGTAGCACAATAGTATGGTAGTTTGATAGCAATAGCAATAATAGTAATAGTAACAGTAACGGCAGCAGCAATAGTTTTGTAGCAATGGTGACAGCAGTGGCAACCGTAGTAACTTAGCAAGGAACAATATGTGAAAGGCTCGTAGGCATTGGATCGGTGATTATGTTGGATAACATTCATCATGTAACAGTCATAACCTAGGGCGACACAGAACTAGCTCCAATTCATCAATGTAATGTAGGCATGTATTCAGTATATAGTCATACGTGCTTGCGATAAGAACTTGCATGACATCTTTTATCCTACCCTCCCATGGCAGCGGGGTCCATAAGGAAACTAAGGGATATTAAGGCCTCCTTTTAATAGAGAACCGGAACAAAGCATTAACACATAGTGAATACATGAACTCCTCAAACTATGGCAATCACCGGAAAGAATCCCAATTATTGTCACCTTGGGGTATGCGGATCATAACACATAGCAGGTGCATATAACTTGCAAGATCGGATCAAGAACACAAATATATTCATGGAAACATAAAGGGTTCAGATCTGGAATCATGGCACTCGGGCCCTAGTGACAAGCATTAAGCATAGCAAAGTCATAGCAACATCAATCTCAGAACATAGTGGATACTAGGGATTAAGCCCTAACAAAACTAACTCGATTACATGATAAATCTCATCCAACTCATCACCATCCAGCAAGCCTACGAAGGAATTACTCACTCCCGGCGGTGAGCATCATGAAATTGGTGATGAAGGATGGTTGATGATGACGATGCCGGAAGATCCCCCTCTCCGGAGCCCCAAATGGACTCCAGATCTGGCCTCCTGATGAAGAACAGGAGGTGGCGGCGGCTTCGTATCGTGAAATGAAATAAAACTTTCTCTCCTATTTTTTTCTCTGGAATTGTGAATTTATAGCGTTGGAATTAGGTCAGGCGGAGCCACGTGGGCCCCATGAGGTACCAGGGCGCACCTGGGGGGGTGGCGCGCCCTGGTGCCTCGTGGGCACTGGGTGGCCCCACTCCAATAGGTTTTGGCTCTAGTATTTTTTATATATTCCATAAAAAATCTCCAAAAAGTTTCATCCAATTCCAAGAACTTTTATTTCTGCACAAAAAACAACACCATGGCAATTCTGCTGAAAACAACGTCAGTCCGGATTAGTTTCATTCAAATCATGAAAATTAGAGTCCAAAACAAGAGCAAAAGTGTTTGGAAAAGTAGATACGACAGAGACATATCAATGGGTTGCTATCTTACTTCAGTAAAGCTTAGGTTTCCTTGCATGGTGTTTCGTGTTGTCTTTACCTCACGAGCCTCGCGCGCTCACGACCTCCCTCATGAGCCTCACGCGAGCGGGGGCTGAACACGGTGTCTGTGCTCGGGTCAGTCCCAGCAGTGCTGAAAAACCCAAGCAACCAGGCTCTGGCTCGCGGGCCTGCTCCCGTACACGCCACCTGAAAGCACATTTGCTCCCTTGGTGGTTTTGGTAATTCATAATAACATATATCTTATTGAACTAATGTGCATTCAAGATTAAGATTTCAGGATGTTCAATGATTGGCATGGCATGGACTAGAGACGTGGACCCCTCAAAATGCTAAGGACAAGGTTTGGCAAAAGTTCAAGACTCTACATTTTTGGTTTAGTGATCCAAGATCACATTGAGTCCATAGGAAAGCCAATACTATTAAAAGGGGATGAGGTGTTGCTTAATGGTCTTTTTGCTCAAGTGCTTAGTGACAGTATTCCTAAACCCTCAACCACTATCTCTACCCAAATATGTCCTAAACCTACATTCCAACTCGGCCCCACCGAAATTTCCTATCTGGCCCCACCGAGTTCATCCAAGACTTAGCCACTGCCAAAACCCTAACAAATCGGATCCACCGATATGGATCTCGGTCCCACCGAGATGGCCTTGCCAACTCTCTGTCATCGTTTGCATTCACTTCGGTCTCACCAATTTTTGCAAATCGGTCTCACCGAGATGGCTTGCCAAGTCTCTGTTGCCTTATTGCTTCACTTCGGTCCAACCGATTTTATGCAATCAATGCCACCGAGATGGGGATTGCCCTAAGCCATTGCACTTCGGTCCATCTGAGTTGTCCGTATCGGTCCCACCGAGATTCCTAAAGTTCATATCTTTTACACAGTTCGGTGCTACCGAGATGATCGTTTCGGTGTCACCGAGTTGAGTCAAAAGTGTGTAACGGTTGGATTTTGTGTGGAGGCTATATATACCCCCTCCACCACATCCTTCTCTGTAAGGAGAGCCATCAGAACGTGCCTACACTTCCACCATACATTTTCTGAGAGAGAACCACCTACTCATGTGTTGAGATCAAGATATTCCATTCCTACCATTTGAACCTTGATCTCTAGCCTTTCCCAAGTTTCTTTCCACTCAAATCCTTCTTCCACCATAGCCAAATCTGTGAGGAATGTTTGAGTGCTGGGAAGACTATCATTTGAAGCACAAGAGCAAGGAGTTCATCAACAACACACCGTCTATTACCTTTTGGAGAGTGGTGTCTCCTAGATTGGTTAGGTGTCACTTGGGAGCCTCCAACATGATGTGGAGTTGAACCAAGAAGTTTGTAAGGGCAAGGAGATCGCCTACTTCGTGAAGATCTACCCCGAGTGAGGCTAGTCCTTCGTGGACGTAAGCCATGGTAGAATTGGCAAGGTTGCTTCTTCGTGGACCCTTCGTGGGTGGAGCCCTTCGTGGACTCGCGCAGCCGTTACCCTTCGTGGGTTGAAGTCTCCATCAACGTGGACGTATGATAGCACCACCTATCGGAACCATGCCAAAAACCACCGTGTCTTCATTGCGTTTGAAATCTCCGATCCCCTCCTGTACATACATATGCAATTGCTTACATTCCGCTGCTATACTCTTAGAGTTGCATGTGTAGGGTGATGCTTGACATATACTATTGCTAAAATCTGTCCACAACTAAAATTGGGAAAAGGTTAGGTTTTATTTGGTCAAGTAGTCTAATCACCCCCCCCCCCTCTAGACATACTTTCGATCCTACACCAGAGCGAACGCGGCCTTGAGGCCGGCGATGAGGCCCTCATACTCTGCGATGTTGTTGGAAACCTTGTCGGTGTGCCTGAAGCAGAGCTGCATGGCGTAATAGAGCCTATCTCCTATCGACGAGGTGAGCATGACTCCAGCCCATGCGCCCTGTCAGGAGAAGGCGCCGTCGAAGTGCATGGTCCAGCCGCCAGGCGCCTCTTCCCCTGGTAGGAGGGATTTGGCCTCGCGAGGCTCCTCCTCATATGTGTCCGTCCACTCTGCCACGAAGTCGGCCAGAGCCATGCCTTTGATGATTCTGGTGGTGGAGAACTCCAGCTGGAAGGCTTGCAGCTCGATGTTCCATTCGGCGACGCGGCCGGCAACGTTGGGGCTGCACAGAACTTGCTCCAAGGGGTAGGAAGAGATGACCTTGATGGGATGACCCTGAAAGTAGTGGCGCAGCTTCCTGGAGGCGACGAGGAGCGTGAGGAGGAGCTTCTGCTGCATGGGGTAGCGCTGGCGCGCATCCCTTAGCACGGTGCTGACGAAGTACACGGGGTGTTCGACGAGGCGTGTGGTTGTGGTGGCAGCTTGCTCTCCAGGTGACTCGTGAGGCTTGATGGGCTTGGGGAGCTCACGAGGCTCAGGGGGCTCGCGAGGCTCAGGGGGCTCACGAGGCTCAGGAGGCTCGCGAGGCTCGGGGGGCTCACGAGGCTCGGAAGGCTCACGAGGCTCGCGAGGCTCGGAGGGCTCGGGAGGTGCGGAGAGCTTCTCCTTAGCACAGACGCGCTCCTCTCGCACCGCTACAAGCGTCGTGCTGGCTGTCTGAGGGGTGGCCGCCAAGTACAGGAGCAAGGGCTCGTGAGAGCGCGGCGCGACCATGATGGGCAGGCTCGTGAGGTACCTCTTGAGGTATTCAATGGCGGTGTCTGCCTCAGGGGTCCACTTGAAGGGGCCGGACCTCTTCATGAGCTTGAAGAATGGCAGGGCTCGCTTGCCAAACTTGGAGATGAAGCGTCCCAGGGAGGCCATACATCCTGCCAAGCGCTGCATTTCCTTGAGGGTCCGGGGAGGACGCATTTTCTCGATGGCCTTGATCTTCTCGGGGTTGGCCTCGATGCCACAGTGCGAGACCAGGAAGCCGAGGAGTTTGCCGGAGGGAACTCCGAAGACGCACTTCTTGGGGTTGAGCTTGAGGTTGACCTTGCGCAGGTTGGCGAACGTTTCCTTGAGGTCCGCGATGAGGGATCCAGCCTCACGAGACTTGACCACGATGTCGTCGACGTAGGCCTCCGCGTTCCTCCCCATCTGAGGCCCCAGCATGATCCGCATTAGCCGTTGGAAAGTGGCGCCCGCGCTCCTCAAGCCGAAGGGCATGCAGACGTAGCAGTATATGCCGCAGGGGGTGATGAAGGTCGTCCTCTCCACGTCTTCAGCCGCCATCTTGATCTGGTGATAGCCTGAGAAGGCATCTAGGAAGCATAGCAAATCGCACCCGACGGTGGAGTCCACGATCTGGTCGATGCGGGGTAGTGGAAATGGATCTTGAGGGCAGAACTTGTTGAGGCTGGTGAAGTCAACGCACATATGCTCCTTGCCGCCCTTCTTGGGGACGACGACTGGGTTGGCGAGCCATTCGGGATGGCGCACCTCTCGGATGACTCTAGCTTCTTGGAGCTTCTGAACTTCCTTGATGATGAAATCTTGCTTCTATGGCGCCTAGCGCCGTGCTTTTTGCTTGACGGGGCGTGCGTTGGGGCACACCGCTAAGTGGTGCTCGATCACCTCCCTTGGCACACCGGACAAATCAGATGCTTTCCAGGCAAAAACATCCGAGTTTGCCCGAAGGAAGGTGACGAGCGCACTTTCCTATGCAGGAGGAAGGCCGGCGCCGATGGTGAAGGCAGGGCCGGAGCCGCTGCCGTCCACCGACACCTTCTTCGTCTCGGCACGGTCCTGAGAGAACAGCTGCTTCTTCTTCGCGGGTGCGGCCTCAGGAGGCTCGACCTCCTCCTCGTCAGCCGGATGCGCGACAGCGGTGGCTTTGTAGGCGTGCTCGAGGGAGCAGATCGCGTCCTTCTCATCGCATGTGACAGTGATGATGCCACTGCAGCCAGGCATCTTGAGGACGTTGTAGGCGTGGTGGGTCGCTGCCATGAACTTGGCGAGAGCTGGGTAGCCCAAGATGGCGTTGTACGGCAGGCCGATGTGCGCCACGTCGAAGTCGATGAGCTCGGTGTGGTAGTTCTTGCGGGTGCCAAAGGTGACAGGGAGGCGCACTTGCCCTAGAGGGATGGTGGAGCCATCGGTCACTCCGGAGAAGGGCCTGGTCGGCATCAGCTGGTCGTAGGGCACTTGGAGCGTCTCGAAGGTCTCGATGGAGATCACGTTGAGGCCGGCGCCTCCGTCGATGAGGGTCTTGGTGACCGCGACATTGCTGATGGTGGGAGTGCACAGCATAGGGAGTGCGCCTGCGGTGGCCGAGGACTTGGGGTGGTCCTTGGAATCGAAGGTGATGGCGTACTGCAACCACTTGAGGGGCCGAGCGGCCTCAGGCCTCGGGAGGGCGGCGTTCACCTCGCGAGAGAACTGCTTGAAGTGGCGGTTGGACACGGGGGCCTGAGCCCCGCCAAGGATGCAGGCGACCGCGCGAGGCTCCTGGTAGCCCCCAGCGCCCTCATCAGGCTGGTTGGCGTCATTCCTCCGGGGTGGCGGCGGCAGCGGCGGGAGAGCGGCATTGGCCTGAGGGTTTGCCTCACGAGGCTGGTCACGCCAGCCCTGGCGGAAGTTGACGTTGCCGTTGCGGCCGTCCCAGCGGTTGCCGCCGCGGCCACCTCCACGACCGGCGCCGCGGCCGTTGCAGTTGTCTCGGCGGCCCTGGCACTCGTCGCGGAGCAGCTTGAGCTCCTGGCAGTCTTCAGTGATGTGGGAGCGCACATTGTGGTAGGCGTAGAGCGGCCGGCCGTCCTTCCTGGGTTCATCACGATCACGGCCGCGCTTCTGCTCGGGCTCCGCCGCAAGCACGGTAGGGCCCTTGCGCTTGACGTCCTTGTTCTTGGCCTTGGCGGGATCGAGCACCGCATCGGGGTCGTTGTGGACGAAGAGGTGACCTTCTTCAGCCTTGGCACACTTGTCAGCGAGGTCGAACAGCTCAAGCACTGAGTTTAGCTCGTCGTTGATGGCGAGCTTCTCGCGCATCTTGACGTTCGTGACGCCGGTGGAGAAAGCAGAGATGACGGCCGCGTCGGAGGCGCGCGGGATCTTGTTGCGTACTTGGCTGAAGCGCTGGATGTACTTGCGGAGGGTCTCGTCTGGGCGCTGCCGCACGTGCCGCAGGTCGTTGATGGTGAGGGAGAGGTCTTGCGTGCCCTTGAAGTTGGCAACGAACTGGCTACAAAGCTCGGCCCACGATGAGATAGACGCTTCGGGGAGGTTCATGAGCCAGGAGCGCGGGCCGTCCTTGAGGGCCATGGGGAACCAGTTCGCCATGACCTTGTCGTCCCCGTTCGCCGCCTCGATGCTCAGCGCGTAGAGCTGAAGGAACTCTGCAGGGTTGGGGGTGCCGTCATAGCGTGGAGGCAGCTCCGGCTTGAACTTCGCGGGCCACACCACCCGACGCAGCTCGCGAGTGAAGGCACGGCAGCCCACGCCGCTCGAGGGAACACCACCGGCGAGGGCAGCGCGGTTCTGGCACCCAGCCGCCGCGACCTCCTGGACGGCCTGGTCTTGGCGCTGGCGCTGCCGCTCGAGGAGCACTCGCACATCGGGGGGGGCGCGTCGGACGATCTGGCAGCTGGCCTCGTCTCGGACCGGCGAGGAAGCGCCGCGGGACGGCTCACGCGCCCGCGCATCGCGCTGGGGCCCGGTGAGCTCGTCGCGCAGAGGAGGTGGCGGGGGAGCGCCATGCGCTACGTCCCCAGCGTGAGGCGGCGGAGGGCGGAGCGAGTGGGAAGGCGCCGGAGCGTCCCCGGCGGCGTTGACGAGCTCGGTAATGCGACCAAGCCAGGCGTCGTAGCCGGCATCAGCTGGGCGGTAGCGGAGTAGCTCGCGCGCCATGAGTAGCACGGCCTGCGCGTTCGGCGGCCCACGGTGGGCGAGGGAGGAAGAGGCCGTGGCGGTGTGGCCGTTCGCCTGCACGGAGGGGTGTAGGGAGGAGTCCTGCTGCTCACGGGCAGCGGGGTCAGTGGCGGCAGCAGCCTCGACAGGGCGGCGGCAGTTGCCGCGGGCCACAGGCTCCGTCTGAGCCACGCGGCCGGCCCTGCGCTCAGCGCGCTCGCGGCGGGCGTCGCCCATGAAGCTGGTGGAACGGAGGACGGAGCGGAAGAACAGTAGCGCACCCCTACCTGGCGCGCCAAATGTCGGAGTTCGGGCTCCGGGGACCCAAAGGTTCGAACACTGGGGTGAGCTTGTTCCTACCTCCTCGTCCCCTACCACAGCCTAACTACGGCGAAGCTACGGCGAGAGCGCGGTAGCGGGGAGCAGACCGTGGACTCAGCGGTTTACCTAGGTTCGGGCCACCTCGCGTTGTAATACCCTACTCCTGCTTTGGTTTGGATTGCTCAGGGCAAGAGGAAGCTCTCGCGTACAAGGTAGGAGAGGATGGAGTCGATCGGATCCCCCTACCACAATGGCAGCACTGTCCCTTTATACCCGCCTTGGTCCTCTTCCCCCTCAAAACTTAGGCGGGAAGGGTTGCCACACTTGGCAGGTTTTGAAAGGGGACAGGCGCTCAGGCTATCCTGACTAAAGGCGGTCTTCGCCTGCAAAAGCATGATCCATGACGCGCCGGTGGGCTCGGTGATGACCTCCGCCCTGCGCGCCCGCCGTCTTGGTCTTCTTTCGTCGATCGGGCAACCTTTGGGGTTGCTTTGGGAAATGGATTGCTGACCTTGCTCCCTTAGCACAAAAGGGGAAACCCTCTTCATCCGCTCCTGCTGGCACGGCCTCTATTGCCGTTCGTCGCCGCGCGCGTCACCCACGTGATGGGCACGAGACCGCGCGGCTGAGCCGAGCAGCCTTTGTCTTGTGCGCCTTCGGGAGGGTGCCTCGGGAGGCCACCTCAGGAGGCTGCCTCGCGAGAGGGCCTCGCGAGGCTGTTGGTGAAGATACGGAGTCTTGCTCGCCCGCTCCCTGAGGAGGGGTCCTCAGGAGGCCAAGGCCTCATGAGGGGTCTTGATGAGATGCTCGATGGTGGCGGCCTACTGGGCCTACGCCAAGCGTTGCGCCCTGGGCCAAAGGCAGACGGTCCAGGATACCCTGGGTTCCAGGGGCCCGACAAATATCTTGGGGCTCCCTCATGTATGGCTTACGCAGGAAGGTTCGGCGGCTACAATCCACCGGCCGCGCGTCAACCACACTTGCACGACAGTTTTTCGCTGCACCGTTCGTAAATTTTCGGCAACGGCGGAAATATCTAGGTCCCCGCCCCCTCACCCCCCACCAAAAGCCACATTTCCACTGTTTCCTCCTTCCTTTCCAAGTTGAAACCTTCACTGCTTGCTTTGCAGCGCCGCCTCCTCGCCGGCGGCGCTCCTTCCCGCTACGCGGCCTCGTCCATATAGTCAGGTAATCCACACCCCACCCCATCCTCCTCCTCCTTCTCCATCCCACATGCCTCGACCGCCGGCGCGACATCTTCCACCCAAATCACTGCCCCATCCTCCAAATAAGCGCCGCCCATAGCCATGATTCACGCATTATAGCCAGGAGCTCAAGGAGCATCTGGCAGCGGTGAAGCAAATCGCGGCCGCACGCGCGGATGAGGTCGCGATGGCTGCCATGCGTGCCGACCGCCAGATCTTGGAGGAGCACCTCGCCGTCGAGGCCACCGTCGACCCCTCGCGCGCGGACGCCGCCACACGGTTGGTTGCTTTAAACGACAGTTCGTGGTGTTTTCTAATGGCCGCCTCCGGTGCCTTCTAGTGAATTGTCCTCTGTAATGTTAATATGCAATCTGATCTTCTAAAATGTGATGTTCAGTTAACAGTTTGGTTCATTTGTTGTGATGTTCAGTTAACTGTTTGGTTCAATTCTGAAATGTGATTTTCAATTTCTGTGGGTACAATTTTTTTATTGTTATGCATGTGAGGAATAAAATCGAATTTGGATGTACTCTATACATGAGAAACATACACAAATGCTATATTTCCTAGTAGTTTTTAAGCACGCTAGACTTGGTTAACTGTATGATCTTCTAGTATATGTTCTATTCTGCAATGTGGTTCTCAGTTAACTGCTTGCTTCATTTGTTGTGGTGTCCAGTTAACTTTTTGGTTCAATTCTGCAATGTGATGTTCATTTGTTGTGGGTACAAGTTTTCATTAATATATTCTACTGATAGTATGCCAACTCTCACTTAAACTTATCAATATCTGCCTTATATCTGTTGCAGGGAAACAATGGGAGGCACTGAGGTTTACCATCGAGGTTTGCACATGCATGGTCCTTTGGCTAATAGCACATTATTATGCAATTGCAGGAACCATTCTAATATTTAGGTTTTTAACAATTTGGTCTTGCACATGTAGATCCTACTGTCAGAGGTTTAGACCCACTGTTCGATCCATTTTGCATATGGGGAAATGAGATAGACATGAATATCAGTCAAAGTCAAGAAACTCAGAAAAATTATTAGGATAAAGAAACTAGCGTTGAATAACAACAAGATCTTTGTTTGCACAATGAAGAAGACATCAGTCAACTATAGGATGGTACTAACTCTTTTACCTTGTATTTTTTCCTATGCGCCATTTCAAAATTTGGAACAGATATTTATGCATATCTTTGTTTTCAGTCCTTTCCAAAGCAGTTCACCGATGATTACCTCTCAAACCACCTCCATGGTCAAGAGGCGAGGAAGGTACTCATTCAACATCCACGGTACAATATTAAAGTCTCCCTCAAGAGGACGAAGGTTGGGCGGGCAATCATCCGCAGCCACTGGCGTAAAGTTGCAAGGACATTCAACATCATTGAAGGCTCAATATTCCCCTTCAGATTCAGCAGTTTTCCAGATGAGATTCATCTCTCTATATACCGTATATGATGCTACTTTCCAAAGGTTTTAGACGTTGCATGTGAAACTTCGTGCTGTTGTGTAATTGCGTAGCTAGCTATATGCCTATATGGTCTAACTGAGTGCTGAAGCTATGTGATGTTGTACTCTGATGTAATTCAGTTATGAAATCCTGGTTGCCGTAATACGACTATGAAACATATAGTGTGTTTGATATGAAATGTCAATTTGATTACTAAATGCATTATCAATAATAGGCCAATTAGCCTGCTTATTGGGTTTTTGAATTGCAGACGGTTTCTCAGACAACACCGTGGGCGATGACCTCAAACAACGCACACAGTTTCTAGAAAGGAGCCGTGTTGGATCAATGAGCAATCACACACGCCTTCCGCCCGACAAATGTTTGCGTTAGGCCACCTTGCACAAACGTTTCCACATAAAAATTGTGTGTGATGTACATATGAACGGAAACGTTTTTCTGAGATTCACTGTGTGGGATGTACATACGAACAGAAACGATTGGGCCAGTATAATTGTCTGCGATGGCTCGCCCGATCACACACGAGCTCTTTTTGCCCCGCGTGTGTGACCGGAGGCCCTATCGCCGACGGTTTCTGGGTCGTGTAGGAAGGACCCCCCTATCGCACACACAGGCAAGGCAACGGTTTAAAACTCCGTCGCGGAAAGGGGTTAAAAACCGTTTGTATAGCAACTCGTCGTACCAGTGGATCCTCACACACGAGTTTGATTATCGTGTCCGGCATTGTGTCGTCAGCAGCCCAGCTATACACGCATGGTCTCGATGACTACACAAGGCCGTGATAATCAAATACCCGGCTGAATGGTTGTACCCGGCGCGGGGACTGGATAGTCCAGTGGCAAACATTGGGCTTTCGCATGCCAAAGGCTATCATGGGTTTTTTGCATTGGGGGACTTCAAAAAAGAGAGGATTCAGACCTTCATAGAATCAAGGAAGTGTTCTTGAAATCACTCAACAACTTCCCTCCTTCTTTTCTTGCCCTGAGCCTCCCTAGACTTGAACAGAGTGATGGTTGATACGGAGTGGAATGAAATGATATGGTTGCCATGTAAGTCTACGTACAAAGCTCAATAGAAATCTGACCACTACCTTGAAAAAGTAACTAGTCTGAATGTACTGGAGAAATAATCTCGAAACTATCACACACATCCAAATATTTGAACGATGGACCCCGCATGTCAGGGTGCTCACAGATAATGAATGAGATTCGATGGATGCATTCACAGTAGGCAATTTGATAAATACATATTAATTGTAATAACATTTTTTTTGCGATACAATAACATCTTATATTATGGGCCGGAGGGAGTACTATATTGCGTTTCTCAACACCAACTTTCGAGTCTTTTCCTATATACTCCCTCCGTTTGGAAATGCTTGTCGGAGAAATGAATAGTATATTCTAAAAAACTATAGGTATTTGCGTAGTATTGCACAATCACTTGCAAAATTTTGGGAGAGGAAGTATACGTGATTGTTAATTGGTGACTGTATCTTGTACTATAAGCACCGAGAGCATCTCCTTAAACGTCCGTGGATGCGATCGGGCGCGTCCGCGGACAGTGACCGGTCACGCCTCAAATTTTCTACTCTGCATCTGAGTCTCTCATATTTCATCCCCTAGATCCATACAAACCATGCAAAAATAAACCTACGTACTACGATATCCTAGCTACGATTCGTCGTCGGAGATGTCCACGACGTCGGTGCCGGGCGCCAGATAGACGGGCACGTAGGAGGGCTCCGGCTCCTCCTCCTCCTCGACCTCATCCATGTATGCGAGCATCTCCTCCTCCTCCGCGGCATGCTCCGCCTCCATCTCCTCCCGACGACGGCGTCTGGCCTCCACATTCGACTCAGAGCGGAGGGAATCGAGGATGGCCTGCTGCTCCGCCTGCAGATCCGCGTCCCTAGCGTCCCCCATATCCTCCTCCGGCTCCTCCTCCTCCAACTCCTCCTCCGGATCCACTACATCCGGCGGTAGCCCCGCGGCGATCCGGGCTTCTGCTCAAGGAGCTGCAGCCGGCGCTCCGGCGTTAGATATGGGTAGCTACTTACCCGACGGCGTGGGGGGCATGGCTACTAGTGGTGGCGGACGGGGAGTGGAAAGTGGCGGCAGCGGCGGACGAGAGGAGGAAAATGTGGAGGGGTAGGGTTTCAGTGCCGGCGGTCGGCTTAAATAGCCGGGCTAGGCACTGCGCGGCCGCTCCAAGCGCCCGCCCCTCCTCGGTTTCTCCGACCGGCAGCCATTCCACCACCACCCCCCCCCCCCCCTCCCTCTCCCCAAAACCACCCAAAACCCTCTCCGGTCCGCTCTCCTCTTCGCCTGCTACCAAATCCATCGCCGCCGCCTCGTCCCCGGTCTCCGCGGAAATGCTGCTCCCTCTCCGTCGCCTCTCCGGCCACCTCTCCCGCGCCGTCGCCGTCTCCGCCTCCGCCGATGTGCTGCTCCCGCTCCGCCGTCTGCCCGGCCACCTCCGCCGCTCCCTCTCCACCGCCGCCTCGAACCCTCCCTGGGCGATGATCTACCGCTTGTCGGAGACGCCGAACTACACGCGAGGCGCGTCCTTCTCGCTCGCGCCGCTGCCGTCGGCCACTCTCTTCTCCGCAAGCGCAACCCCGACCGCAGGTACGTCAACGTGCACGCCAGCGTCGTCTTCGCCGCGAGCGAGGACGGCCTTCTCCTCCTGAAAACTTCGAGGATCCGTTTGAGCGCCCGCACGGCCGCGGAGCTGAACCTGGACCGCCCCACGCAACAGGACGCCAAGGTGATCATGGAGAAGGCCGTCGAGCAGGAGTACGTGCGCTACGTGTGCAACCCCGTTACTGGCCAGCTGGTCCGCCTTCCGGACTACTTGGGCATGAAGGAGATCTTGCAGACGGCCACGGGCCTGCTCACCCAAGCAGACGGCGGGCACGGGCCGCCTAAGAGGTACGCCGTTGTTGAGCTCCTAGAGCTCAACGACGAGGGGCGCTTCGTGGTGTTTTGCTTCTCCTCGGACACAGGAAAGTGGGACGCCACGGCGCGGCCATCTCCGCTGCAGCCTGGGCGCGAGATGCGCTTGTTGAATCACGAGGTGCTGGCCCTTGGTGGACGTCTGTGGTGGGTGGATGTGAGCTTGGGCGTTCTCTCCATGGACCCGTTCAGTGACAAGCGTGAGCTCCGCCACATCAAGCTGCTGGGAGGCAGCATCCTTCCTCGCCAATCGCAGGCAGAGATTTGCGACCTCATCAAACACAGGCGCGTGGGTGTCAGCGACGGGAGGCTGCTGTATGTCGAGGTTTCCAAGGAGTCACCCTACCAGATTAGGTCATTCGTGCTGGACGACGAGAGCGGCCACTGGACGTTGGAGCACCAGGTGTCGCTGGATGCCAACGAGAGGCCTTTGGTTGGTGCTATTGATCCGCTCAAGAGATGCGCTTCGGTACAACACCCCCCCCCCCCCCCCCCCCACCACAAACGTATAAGGGGCAGGGGGGTCATTTCACACTGCGTATTATAATACGCGCCCGCCGTACGCCCGCCCGCGTCGCCGTATGCGCCGGTCGCGTACGCCCGCCCACCCGCCCGGTGTACGCCCAAACGCCCGCCCGCCCGCGCCCGTGTCGTTTGAAAAAAAAAAAGACGCCCGATCGGGCGAACCCTATTTTCCCCTCGCCTCTGCCGCCGCCTCTCGCGCCGCCGCTGCCGCCGCCGCTGCCATCTCCTAGCAATGCCATTCAGCCCCACCAGCAAGGCGTTGACCGCCCCACACTTATAATTATCTACGTGAAAATACACAAAAACGGTCTCCGGACGTGACGCAACGTCCGTTCGTAGTCCGATTCCGTTGAAACGGCACCATTTTTTTTTCACATGCTAAAGTGTGCAACACAAGCACGCATGCAAAATTTCGGTGCGTTTCGACACTCGATGCATTTGCTATGATTTTCTCCGTGAAAATACACAAAAACGGTCTCCGGACGCAACGTCCGTTCGTACTCCGATTCCGTTGAAATTTGGCGTGGGGGCCGGTGGGGGTCACTCACACGGGCATGCAAAAGTTGGGTGCGGTACATCCATGTCCACATGTAGTTGCCGTAGAAACCTGAGGTATCGGTTAGGGGGGGACGGGCACCCGCGAGGTGTTCTCTTTAGCAAAGTCATGAAACGGCACCATTTTTTTCACATGCTAAAGTGTGCAACACAAGCACGCATGCAAAATTTCGGTGCGTTTCGACACTCGATGCATTTACTATGATTTTCTCCATGAAAATACACAAAAACGGTCTCCGGACGTGACGCAACGTCTGTTCGTACTCCGATTCCGTTGAAATTTGGCGTGGGGGCCGGTGGGGGTCACTCACACGCGCATGCAAAAGTTGGGTGCGGTACGTCCATGTCCACATGTAGTTGCCGTAGAAACCTGAGGTATCGGTTAGGGGGGGGACGGGCACCCGCGAGGTGTTCTCTTTAGCAAAGTCATGAAACGGCACCATTTTTTTTCACATGCTAAACTGTGCAACACAAGCACGCATGCAAAATTTCGGTGTGTTTCGACACTCGATGCATTTACTATGATTTTCTCCGTGAAAATACACAAAAACTGTCTCCGGACGTGACGCAACGTCCGTTCGTACTCCGATTCCGTTGAAATTTGGCGTGGGGGCCGGTGGGGGTCACTCACACGCGCATGCAAAAGTTGGGTGCGGTACGTCCATGTCCACATGTAGTTGTCGTAGAAACCTGAGGTATCGGTTAGGGGGGACGGGCACCCGCGAGGTGTTCTCTTTAGCAAAGTCATGAAACGGCACCATTTTTTTCACATGCTAAACTGTGCAACACAAGCACGCATGCAAAATTTCGGTGCGTTTCGACACTCGATGCATTTACTATGATTTTCTCCGTGAAAATACACAAAAACGGTCTCCGGACGTGACGCAACGTCCGTTCGTACTCCGATTCCGTTGAAATTTGGCGTGGGGGCCGGTGGGGGTCACTCACACGCGCATGCAAAAGTTGGGTGCGGTACGTCCATGTCCACATGTAGTTGCCGTAGAAACCTGAGGTATCGGTTAGGGGGGGACGGGCACCCGCGAGGTGTTCTCTTTAGCAAAGTCATGAAACGGCACCATTTTTTTTTCACATGCTAAAGTGTGCGACACAAGCACGCATGCAAAATTTCGGTGCGTTTCGACACTCGATGCATTTACTATGATTTTCTCCGTGAAAATACACAAAAACGGTCTCCGGACGTGACGCAACGTCCATTCGTACTCCGATTCCGTTGAAATTTGGCGTGGGGGCCGGTGGGGGTCACTCACACGCGCATGCAAAATTTGGGTGCGGTACGTCCATGTCCACATGTAGTTGCCGTAGAAACCTGAGGTATCGGTTAGGGGGGGACGGGCACCCGCGAGGTGTTCTCTTTAGCAAAGTCATGAAACCGCACCATTTTTTTGCATGGGGTACGGGGATGGTGACTCACACGCGCATGCAAAAGTTGGGTACAATACGTCCATGTCCACAGGTACTTGCCGTACAACCCACGGGTATCGGTTAGGGGGGACCGGACACAATAAAGGATTTTTTTTCGACATCCTTGAAATGGACCCAATTTTTTTTCGTATGTTTGTACCATCATGACAAGCAAGCATGCCAAGTTTCGTGCCTTTTCGACGCTCCATGAATTTTCTAGGGTTTTCCCTGCTCTGAAACCGAAATACACTCCCCGGACGTGACGCAACATGAGTATGTTGTCGGAACTCGATGCAATTTTGCGTGGGGTCCTACGGTGGGCATGCCTACCCTCTTGCAAAACATGAGGTCGTTCTGAAGATGATCAAAAAATGACCTTGCTCTGCGCACGCCGTTCGGGTAGGAGCGAAGGCCCCGTCCCGACGGAGTTTTTTTTTCGACATCCTTGAAATGGACCCAATTTTTTTCATATGTTTGTACCATCATGACAAGTAAGCATGCCAAGTTTCGTGCCTTTTCGACGCTCCATGAATTTTCTAGGGTTTTCCTGGCTCTGAAACCGAAATACACTCCCCGGACGTGAGAAACGCACATATGAAATTTTTAATTTTTTTTTAAATACATACTATAAAAAAATTGGACTCTTATATTCCAAATGATAAAATGAAGTTTACATACAACTTTTTAACACATGGTTATAAGTACCCAAAAAACTAGGCAACTTGCGAAGTATAAATCGTTTCGTAGGGAAAATGTTTTTTGTAATCTATTCAACTTTTTAACATTATAACGCATTAAATTAAAAAATTATGATTATAATTAAAAAACATGGTTATAATTAAAATAAAAAATACTTTTATTTTTATATTCTTTTAAAACCTAATAAATCAATTCGAAACACATTGCGTACACTCTAATATTTTGTTACATTTCATTATTTGAAAAGTAAAAACAAAATGCCGCCGCTGGGCGGCAACGAACGGCCCCGCTCGGCCCATCTCGCCCCGATACAGGCGGCCCAAAAACAACGCCTCGTTGGCGCAGCGCCGAGCGCCGCCAGGAACCGCATGTTTTGTCCCACCTCGCCTAGCGGAGTGTGGCCGCACCGGCTTAAATAGCAGCCGACGCCCTACACGGCGTACTCCTGTAAAAAAAATCCCTCGCCTACTCACTTGCTGCCGCCTAGTTGGGCTGTTGGGCCTTGCGGGGCCGAAAACCGGTCCCTTTCGCCCTTGGGCTTGATCGGGATGGGCCTAGTACGCCTCGTTGTGCCTCGGCCGGCGACCTTTTTTTTTTTACATTTCTGTTTTCTTTCTAGTTTTATTTAAAGTTTATTTCTTTTCTTTTTTTCTTTAATTTAAAATTTCTCAAGTTTTAAATTTTATTCAATCTTTCATCTCTTTTATTTTCTTTTCACTTTTTTCCATTTCAATTTTCCAATTTTCATTTAAATAAAACATTTTTTCAAATTGCTCAAACAATATGATCAAATATTTAACGACATCCATTCAAACATGCGAAATTTCATTCAAGTCCTTAGAAATATTTTACATAGTACTAGAACCAAATTCAAACGAAAATTCTTAAACTTAACTAAACGACATTCCGAAAACGAAAATAAACCCTACACTACTCGTCTTCGACGCCACCGAAGTCCGCCTCGTCGAACAGGAGCTCGTCCCCGTCGTCGCTGCTGCTGCTGCTGTCGACGGGCACCACGGGCGCCGCCATGGAGTCCGCCACCGCGGTGTGGTAACCGGGGAAGTCCGGCGGGTCCTCCGGGTGCCTGGCGGCCGGGACCAGCTGCATGTACTCTTGCACAAGTGGAGGCGGCATCGGCGCGTTCTCCGACTCGCGGATCGCCGTGAGAAAACCCGGCATATCATCCGGGTCGCCGGCCTCCGCCGCCAGCCGCCTGTACTCCGCCAGTAGAGGCGGCTCCAGCTCCGGCTCCTGCTCCGGCGCGGGCGGAGGGGCGCGGCTGGACCCTGCGCCGTTCCACGCTCCTCGTGGCGCCGCAGAACGGCGGTCGCCGCTGCCGAGGCGACCGCCGGGTTTCGGGGGGCTCGGCGCACGCGAGCGACCGCCGGGCGTTACGGGGGCGCGCCCGCGAGCGACCGCCGGGCATCAGGGCGCCGCGCGCCAGCGATAGACCGCCGGATATTAGGGTGCCGCGGACCGGTGGTTTTACTTGGGGAAACCAGGGGCGAGCACGGGCGTACAGGCGCGTATGCAGGCGTACTCTACAGAGGCCCACGCCCGCCCGCGTACAGCGCGAATCGCCCCTCAGCCTGGTTTTCCCATCTTGCCCTTTTTTATGAAGGGGTATCGGACGATATGGACCGTCTATGTGTCTAGGGGGTTGTACCGAAGCGGAAGTGTCCGCTCAACGCTGACTTGCTGTACCTCAACTTGGGCGCTGAAGTTATTGTTAGCGTGGACATGCGCCGGAACAGGGTCATTCATCAGTGTTCTGTGTTGAGCAGTGGTATTCAGCCATGCTATTGCGGGGCAAATGTGTTCTTGCCATGTGTGCTTCCGTCATTTCTTGGATCAAGCCAGATTCGAGGTGAATCACAATACTCTACAACATTTCTCTTAAGTTCATACCACTAGTTAAGATATCCTCCTGCCATGCTTGCTAAGCGCATACTATTACTAGTTACTACTAGGTACTTTGGGCTGGTTAGTTTCTCTACTTTACATGTTGTGTCTGTAGCCTTCGATATCGTGATGTTTGTGGTGTTGAGCATCTCCCGAGCAAGTTGAGCAGTGAATATTTTCTGCCCATAGTGTAGCAGCCTCCTTCTTTTTTTAGAAAATGATAGCCACTCCTCAAGGATTTTGTATTCACTTAATAACCACACCTCTACACTTTGTTTATTTCACCAACTACTCAAGTATTGTCTTCAAAATAGATTTATTCCTCTAATAGTCTGATTAACAATAAGGCAGTAAGTTATGAGCATGGTGTGCTGAATTCATGATGACATGTTATATGGATCAGTTCTGTCACTGGCACAATTCAATATGCAATGTACAGAAATATATACCGGAAATATACTACTCTATTACAAAGTGTTGCATGTTAATATTGTAGTTGTCGCTCAAGTTCTTGTACCTTGTGTTGATACCAGATTTTGGCATGGTCAAAAACTTAATTAAGAAGGCCTCAAATGGAAAAGTTGTCAACATGAGAAAGTTCCGTATCGTCAAAATGAGAAACTTTGCTGTTTGGGTCATCACCATCCGATATCATTTAAAGGGATGAAACTATGCTCGAAGTACTGAGATTTTGGTATTCAGAGTACTGTTCGGCCAATTACGCCTTCAATATGGCCTTATATGAGAAAACTTTCTACATGAATTATCTTCGTCTTGTCGAAACGGTCGATTTTGATATAAAAATCATCCCAATCCGAGTTCGTATGCAAAAGTTACAGCCAAAACTGCGCGCTGCAGCACTGCATGGTCGGATCATCCGGGCCGGGGTCCAGATCATCCGGCCAGAGGCCGAACAAATGACCCAGATAACATAAGCTAAAAAATGAAGCCGGATGATCTGGGTGTAGACCCGGATGATCCGGGTAAAGGCCAGACGATCCGGGCTAGGATCCGGACGTCCGGACAACTTTTTTCTGCTGTAGATGTTATAAAACAGCCCGAAACACTCTCAAGATGACCTCAAATCGAAAAGTGTTCAACAGAAAAGTTGTGTGTCTCGTCGAAACGGTTGATTTTGATATAAAAAACATCTTAATCCGAGTTCATATGCAAAAGTTACAGCCCGATTAGTGAACTACTGTCAGAAAACTGGGCTTGGCCGGATTATCCGGGCCTTGAGCCGGACATCCGGGCCGGAGGTCGTGAATAGTCCGTGTGTTTGTTAGGTTTTGATGATTTGGACGGTCAGGCAAGTCTTTTTCTAGTACGGGAAGTCCATCCGCCTCTTATTAGACAAGAGGTGACGGCCGATTGAACAACAACACACAATCGCAAACGCATCTATAACTTTTTCATCTACGTTTTGTCTCTCCCTAGTTCTTGCTCCCTCGTTCTTCGTCGTTCTTCATGTTGGAGAGCTGCGAGTACCGAGACTCTAGGGGCGGCTTGACCGACCTAGGGCAGCCCATAGCTTCTGCACTCCCCGACGGGGTCCCTCCCGGGAGTGTGGGGTTTCGGGTCCTCAAAAGCTCTCGTCGGTCGTCTTGCGAATCGCGCTTCCGGTGAGACTCCTTCGACGTGAGCCGCGGTGCATCACCCCCGGTGTCGAGGGTACACGGTGACGTGTTCATGTGCGAACACACTTTTTGGCGACTCCGCTGGGGAATAAAGATCAATCATCATCATCATCCATCATGTCCGGCAACGACAAGATTCCCAAGCCCTCGGAAATCAACGCCGATAACATAATCAAGCCCAATTTTGAGGAGTTATCGGAGGAACATCGCCAAGTTTATGAGGAGTACAAGAAGGCGCGTGAAGAGAAGGAGATGCAGGAGTTCCTTGCTAAGTTCAAGAAGGATCGTCAAGGCAATATCACTCCGGTTGGAGAAATCAAGTTTCCTCCTCTTCATGATGAGCAGGTTAAACCCTCTATGAGTAGTACCTTCTCTCCCAAGGTATGGGCTGAAATTGATAGTCGCATTACTGATAGCAATAATCTTTTATACCAGATTTTCTTGGAAAATAGTAATGCTCAAAAAAGTATGCCTCAATCATCTAATGGTAATGTTGGTGTGCCTGTTACCGCAGAAATCCCTAATCCAACTTTACCTATTTCATCGGCGCCTCCCGTGCCGATGAATTATTATCCTAGCCCAACAAATCAAATTGTTGCTGCACCCATTAATCCTATCATGAGTATGCCAAGTTCGGTGGTGATGCCGAACCAAACCCTACCTACAAGTGAAAACGTTGTTAGATCATTGCCGAATTACAATTCGGCATACATGCCACAATTCACACCTGCAGCTACTAACCCTACTCCTCCTATGCCACTGCCACAAGCTTCATCGTCCACTGTGGATGATGGTCTAGCCAATCTTAGAGAGGAGATGGCTAAGATGCTCCGAGAGAATTTTGGGGTTGAGTTACCAAGGAACCGGATTTACCAAAAGCCATATCCAGAGTACTTTGATGCAATTCAATGCCCTCCGGGATATAAAATTCCAGATTTTGTTAAGTTTAATGGAGAGGGCACAAAAACCACATGGGAGCATGTTAGTCATACTTGGCGCAATTGGGTGAAGCAGGCTCACTAAATGAATTGAAAGTGCGTTTGTTTCCTTTATCTTTAACCGGTACCGCATTTTCATGGTTTGCCGCTTTACCGCATGGTTCTATTCGTTTATGGTCGCAACTAGAACAAAAATTTCATGATCATTTTTATAGTGGCGACAATGAGCTTAAGTTGTCACATCTTACATCGGTTAGACAAAAGCATGATGAATCGGTCTCCGATTACGTCAAGAGATTTAGAGATACAAAAAACCGGTGCTATAGTTTGGTGATAACCGAGAGAGATTTGGCTAATCTTGTGCTTAGTGGTTTGAGAACTCACATTAGAGAAAGGCTAGAAGGCTATGAGTTTTTAAGTATCAACCAAGTCTTACAAAGGGCTTTGGCTCAAGAAAGCCGAAGCAAAGATCTTAAAGAGGTGCATAGGTATAAAACCGATCGTCCTAAGATGAATATGGTTGAATATGATAGTGAGCACTCGGACGATGAGGGTGATATTTATGCTACTGAATTTGTTTGGCCATCTAAGGCCAAACCATTTACTTGCAATGATTTAAAGCCGGTTCATAAGAATCGTGACGAAGAGATGAAATTTACTTTCAACATTGCTAAGTGTGATAAAATATTTGATGCTTTGTTGCAAGCCAAGATTATTAGAATATCTCATACTTTACCGCCGTTCGAAGAGCTGAAACGGCGTGCTTATTGCAAGTATCATAATTCTTTTTCTCATGCTACTAATGATTGTAATGTTTTTCGACGACAGATACAATCAGCCATTAATGACGGACAATTGAATTTTTCTGAGATGCAAGTTGATAAGCAGTCTTTCCCAATGAACACCATGTATTTGGAGGGGAAGAAGATGTTAATTCAGCCCAACATAGCCGAATCAGCTAATAAGAATAATATTGTCATTGGTGAGCCCAGGAAAAATAAGGAGAGCGACAAGGTCTTGGGGAGACAAGTTGTGCTTGACAAGCAACCCGGTGGCAAGGAGATAATCAAGATCACCATCAAGAATCCTACACTCGGGGGGCAACCACAAGTGCAAGAGAACACTCATGTCAAATTTGTTAAGCCCAAGAGTCCAAAGGTTGGCAAGTGGAAGATGAATGAAGCTAAAGTGCAGCGCAAGAGAATCAAGCCAACTTTTGATATGTTGCTGTCCAAATATGCCAATCAAGCGGCCGGTTCTAGCCCTAATCGGTTGTCAAATTTGAAGCGCTCAAGATCACCTCCGAGGGAAGAATTTCAGCATCACGCAAGGCCATATGGGTCATGGGCACCAGGACCATGGGTGGCGCCGCCCCCCTATGCGCCATACTACATGGGAGGCTTCAATGGAGGATGGGGGCAGCCCCCAATGGCCCCTTATTCTTTTCATCTGGGGTGGGCAGAACCAAGGAGGCCCATTCGTGAGAGGCTTTCTTATCCCACACGAGGCCGTTTGAACAACGGTGTCAATCAGCCAATGAAAGATAATCAAGGAAGGGTTGGCAAGGAAGTGTGGCGTGCTAAATCACCAAGTGCTGAAATCTCAGAGCCTAGCAAGCAAAAGGAGAAGAGTACTAATGCTGAAACTATTATGATAGGCACTAAAGAATTAACAATCAAAGAGCCGATTATTGTTGATAATCTGGCTGATTCTAATAAAGATGTGGCTGTTGTCCAGCAAGGTCCCATGGCTAATGATCATGAAGCTAGCACAAGCAAGGCCAAGCCGAGGGATCCAAAATATACTCAGCCTAAGTGGTGTCCTCCCGATCTGACCAAGGCACTAAAAAGGAGATTGCAGCGCATGAGGAGCCACGAGAAAGAGGAACAAGAAGCAGAGAAGCAAAGGGATAAATTGTTCAATGAAAGTCGTCCCATGGTGCCCCCAAAACAAGTGTGGAAGCCTAAGCAAAAGGAAAACGTAGCAGCTTCTGCATTGATCATAGCAACACCTACACCACCAATGGAGGACGATGCGGCTACTATTACATCGTCCACTTCACCTATTACTTCCTCTTCACTTGGAGATATTTCGGAGTCGGTGGACATGCTTGAGGAAGGAGATGAAATCCTTGATTATGAGTCTACACCGGTTCATGAAGGTATGGATATTAATATGGTGTTTTACTTACCCGCTGAATTTTGTGCTATAGATGAAGAAGGGGAAGTAGCTCAGCTAGATTTTGGTCCTAAAAATGCTATATTCGAGAAGCCAAAAGAACCGGTGACGCACTTGAAGCCATTGTTCCTTAAAAGTCATATTAATGGATCGCCGGTTGCTAGAATGCTTGTCGATGGTGGTGCTGTGGTGAATCTTATGCCATATTCGGTCTTCAAAAAATTGGGGCTGCGCGATGAAGAGTTAATAAAGACCAACATGGTGCTTAATGGATTTGAAGGCAAAGAGAAAACTGAAGCCAAAGGTGTAATGTATGTGGAGCTTACGGTGGGAAGCAAAACTTTGGCTACCGCATTCTTTGTCACCGAGGTGCAAGGTAACTACAATGTGATATTAGGCCGTGATTGGGTTCATGCAAACCAATGTGTGCCATCTACTATGCACCAGTTTTTAATTCAATGGGTTGATGATGAAGTGGAAGTCATTCATGCGGATAATTCGGCTTGTGTTGCTTTGACCGATGCATCGGTGGATTGGCAACATCCCAATGCTACTTGCTTGACTGGGCGCGACTTATCGGAATTTGATTTTCTTAGCGCTACAAAAAGTGGTTTCGTGCCCGTTTCTTTAAAGCCGGTTGGTGGCAATCGGCTCCAAGGTATGATGTATTTAAATGGATTCTAACTTAGAGTGGTTGCAAAAGCGTCTTGTTGAATATCGGTCCAATGAGAACGATATGTATGAGTCTATAGAGGAGTTAGATGATATGGATAAATTAGGACAAGGTTTTACGTCGGCCGATCCATTAGAGGAGATAGATATAGGAGATGGTTCAATTCCTAGGCCGACGTTTGTAAACAAAAATTTAAGAGCCGATTATAAAGCTAAGTTGATCGAGCTGTTGAAAGAATATGTTTGTTGCTTTGCATGGGAATATCATGAGATGCCAGGTTTAAGCCGAGAGCTAGTGGAGCATCGGTTACCTATAAAGGCCGGTTTTAGACCGTACAAGCAATCGGCCAGAAAGTTTAATCCAAAAACGTATGACCGGATCAAGGAAGAGATCGGTCGTTTGCTTAAAGCTAATTTTATTAGACCTTGCAGGTATGCCGAGTGGATTTCTAACATTGTACCAGTAGAGAAGAAAGGCTCCGGCAAGTTGAGGGTATGCATTGATTTCAAAGATTTGAATAGGGCTACACCCAAAGATGAGTATCCCATGCCCATAGCCGATATGTTTATTAATGATGCTTCTGGACATAAGGTCATTAGCTTTTTTTATGGTAATGCGGGGTATAACCAAATTTTTATGGCCGAAGAGGACATGTCCAAAACGTCTTTCCGATGCCCTGGTTTCCTTGGTTTATTCGAGTGGACAGTGATGACCTTTGGATTAAAAAATGCTGGCGCCACATATCAAAGGGCTATGAATTTAATTTTTCATGACTTACTCGGCGTTATACTTGAAGTCTATATTGATGATATTGTTGTCAAATCAGATGCTTTTGAGTCTCACTTGGCCGATTTGCGTTTAGCTTTTGAAAGGATGAAAAAATATGGACTAAAAATGAATCCTCTGAAGTGTGCCTTTGGTGTATCGGCTGGAAAGTTTTTGGGTTTCATTATTCATGAAGATGGCGTGGAGATTGATCCCAAAAAGATAGAAGCTATACATAAAGTAGAGGCTCCAACGTGCAAGAGAGATATGCAAAAGTTCCTTGGCAAGGTTAATTATTTGAGAAGGTTCATAGCTAATTTGTCGGGGAAGGTTGATGCATTCACTCATATCCTTCGGTTAAAGAATGATGTTGATTTTACTTGGGGGGCAAAACAGCAAGAAGCATTTGATATGATCAAGAATTATTTGTGCACTCCTCCGGAGATGAAAGCGCCTAAGCATAGGGAGCCCTTTAGGCTTTACATTGCAGCAGAGGAAGGTGTAATTGGCGTTGTTTTGACTTAAGAGACTGAAGGAAAAGAGCATGCTATTACATATTTGAGTCGACGCTTATTGGACGCCGAGACAAGGTATACATTTATTGAAAATTTATGCCTTTTTTTATATTATGCTTGCACAAAATTGAGACATTACCTAGTGTCGAGTGCTTGTATAGTAGCTTGTCAAACCGATGTCATCAAGTACATGTTGCATAGGCCGATTCT
This sequence comes from Elymus sibiricus, assembly GCA_039707655.1. Lineage (NCBI taxonomy): Eukaryota > Viridiplantae > Streptophyta > Magnoliopsida > Poales > Poaceae > Elymus > Elymus sibiricus. The sequence continues at coordinate 338,845,035 of CM077666.1, forward strand.
TAGTGGTAGAGTTGGCAAGTGGGCTTATGCTTTAATTGAATATGTTTTGGCTTATGAATCTCTAAAATCCATGAAAGGCCAAATCGTTGCTAATTTTATTGTTGAGCATCAGATTAATGACAAGCATGATATTGATATAAACATTGTCTCATTAGTACCATGGAGATTATATTTTGATGGTTCAGTTTGTAGCAATGGCAAGGTGTTGGTATTGTTTATATATCTCCTCATGGTGCTGTTTTTGAAGCCTCATGCCGCTTAGAATATTTTTGCACAAATAATCAAGCCGAATGTGAAGCATTGTTATTTGGCTTAGAGATGTTGCTTGCCATAGGTGCTACACATATTGAGACTTTTGGTGATTCGTTATTAGTGGTGCAACAAATATCCAAAGTCTTTCGATGTTTTGACGAATCACTTAATGTTTATCTTGATAAATGTCTAGATATAATTTCTACTTTGGATTATTTTAGTATTGCTCATATATCTAGACATGACAATTGGAGAGCAAATGAGTTGGCACAACAAGCATCCGGCTATCATGTTGATCATGGCGTGTTTCATATTTCTCAAAGGCCGATGTCTAGTCTTGCCAACGTAGGGGAGGCCGAACCGGAGCCCACCATTTCGGCCACTAACAAAAAATTTAATGCGGGAGAAAATCAAGACTGGAGGAAACCCATTATTGATTATTTGTGTGATTCTAGTAAAAGGGTGGACAGGGCCGTTCGGCGTATGGCTTTCAAATATACGATGAGAGATGATGATCTTTATCGTCGGACGGTTGATGATGTTCTTTTGAAGTGCTTGGACGAGGACCAAGCGAGAGTTGCTATGGGAGAGGTCCATGAAGGAATTTGTGGCGCTCATCAGTCGGCCCTCAAGATGAAATGGTTATTGAGACGTGCTGGGTTTTATTGGCCGACGATGATTAATGATTGCTTCAGGTATTATAAAGGATGTGAAGCTTGTCAAAAATTTGGTGATATTCAATTGGCTCCCGCCGCTATGTTACATCATATTATCAAGCCGTGGCCTTTTAGAGGTTGGGGATTAGATTTTATTGGAGAGATTCATCCTTCTTCTTCGAAGGGGCATCGGTTCGTGTTGGTGGCAACTGACTATTTCACTAAATGGTCTGAAGCAATACCTCTCAAAAATATGACGCATACGGAGGTAATTCAATTCATAACTGAGCACATTATTCATAGATTCGGCATTCCTCAAACATTAACTATGGATCAAGGTTCATCTTTCGTGTCACATCAAGTTAGAGAATTTGCCGAATCATATAAGATAAAATTGCTCAATTCCTCCCCGTATTATGCCCAAGCCAATGGACAAGCTAAGTCTAGCAATAAAATACTGATCAAGCTCATCAAGAAGAAGATTTAGGATAATTCAAAGAGATGGCATGAGCTATTGTCCGAAGCTTTGTGGGCGCACAGAATCTCAAGGCATGGTGCTACAAAGGTAACTCCATATGAGCTTGTATATGGTCAAGAGACCGTTTTATCAGTGGAAGTGAATTTGAATGCTTTGAGAATAACCAAACAAAATGACTTATCGGCGGTGGACTTTTATAACTTGATGATGGACAATATTGATGAAGTCGCCAATAAACGTTTGGCTGCTTTGAAGGCCATAGAGAGAGATAAGTTGAGGGTGGCAAGAGCTTACAATAAGAGGGTCAAGTTGAAGAATTTTCAAGTTGGTGATCTCGTGTGGAAGGTGATCCTACCAATTGGTTCAAAAGACAGAAAATTCGGGAAGTGGTCTCCAAGTTGGGAAGGTCCTTTTAAGATTACAAGGGTAGTTCCCGAAAACTCATATTTGGTGGAATCCATACAAGGGACATTATTGCCTCGAGCTCTCAATGGCAAATATTTAAAGAAGTACCACCCAAGTATGTGGCAAGAAGCCTAAATAGGCAACGGCCGATATATAATTATCGCCCTAAGCAAAGACATGGCTGATATATAATTATCGCCCTAAGCATATATAAATGGCCGATGGAGTGTTGACATCGTCCTTAGAGCAAGCGCAGTACAAATTATTTTTCGGCATACGAGTTTTGCCGAAAAACAGGGGGCATGTGTTGACACCAGATTTTGGTATGGTCAAAAACTTAATTAAGAATGCCTCAAATGGAAAAGTTGTCAACATGAGAAAGTTCCGTATCATCAAAATGAGAAACTTTTCTGTTTGGGTCATCACCATCCGATATCATTTAAAGGGACGAAATTATGCTCGAAGTACTAAGATTTTGGTATTCAGAGTACTGTTCGGCCAATTACGCCTTCAAGATGGCCTCATATGAGAAAACTTTCTACATGAATTATCTTTGTCTCGTCGAAACGGTCAATTTTGATATAAAAATCATCCCAATCCAAGTTCGTATGCAAAAATTACAGCCAAAACTGCACGCTGCAGCACTACATGGCCGGATCATCCGGGCCGGGTCCAAATCATCCGGCCGGAGGCCGAACAAATGACCCAAACAACAGAAGCTAAAAAATGAAGCCGGATGATCTGGGTGTATACCCGGATGATCTGGGTGTATACCCGGATGTTCCGGGTAAAGGCCGGACGATCCGGGCTAGGATCCGGACGTCCGGACAACTTTTTTCTGCTGCAGATGTTAGAAAACAGCCCGAAACACCCTCAAGATGACCTCAAATCGAAAAGTGTTCAACAGCAAAGTTGTGCGTATCGTCGAAACGGTTGATTTTGATATAAAAATCATCTTAATCCGAGTTCGTATGAAAAAGTTACAGCCCGATTAGTGAACTGCTGTCAGAAAACTGGGCTTGGCCGGATCATCCGGGCCTTGAGCCGGACATCCGGGCCGGAGGTCGTGAATAGTCTGTGTTTTGTTAGGTTTTGATGATTTGGACGGCTAGGCAAGTCCTTTTCTTGTACGGGAAGTCCATCCGCCTTTTATATAGACAAGAGGTGACGGCCGATTGAACAACAACACACAATCGCAAACGCATCTATAACTTTTTCATCTACGTTTTGTCTCTCCCTAGTTCTTGCTCCCTCGTTCTTCGTGTTAGAGAGCTGCGAGTACCGAGGCTCTAGGGGCGGCTTGACCGACCTAGGGCAGCCCATAGCCGCTGCACTCCCCGACGGGGTCCCTCCCGGGAGTGTGGGGTTTCGGGTCCTCAAAAGCTCTCGCCGGTCGTCTTGCGAATCGCGCTTCCGGTGAGACTCCTTCGACGTGAGCCGCGGTGCATCACCCCCGGCGTCGAGGGTACACGGTGACGTGTTCGTGTGCGAACACACTTTTTATCAAAGGATGCCTGCTTCTAGGTGATTACAGCATATGATGTCTAATGCATAAGTATTGTGTTGTTTAGACTCAGTTGCAATATGTGTTGTTTGAGTAAGGTGTTGAGTTCCGGATAGTGGTAACATGCTCTATGCATTGTAAATTCAATACTTGATAGCTCAATTATTGTTGTTTTAGATGAAGGAAGAGTTTACGCCCCTTGGCCTCTGCATCAATAATTCATCACACAACCAAATTTTAGAACATTGTTTCCACTAACACTGATATTAGAACAAAAGCGAACTTATGTTAAATGATGCTCTCAGGCAGCAATGTTGACGCCACCCATTATTAAAAAAATTATGTGTTATTATGGTCGCGGTCCTTCAAATTCTTGTATCTTGACCAAAGGAACTTCTTTTCAGGCAAGAAGGGTGCCCCAAAACAGCAAACTTTAGCTGATGTTCTGGTTCGTTCAGACAAATGCTAGAAGAAACGAAGGTACCAAGTTACCAGCCAATGTATCTCTGGGCTAAAGTCTTTTTATTGACTCATTCTTACTCCATGGCTATATGTAAGATAATGTAGTTCATGACTGATATATATATATATATATATATATATATATATTACCATGGTGCTCACTTTTTGCGAATGTATGATATATTGTACTTCATTGCCATGTAGTTCAGCCAATGAAGGAGTACAATATATCATGCATTAGCATGTTTAGGATGACGTATTCGTCTTACATGTACTCTTACTCAGACCATGTAGTTGATGACTTGAACAAAAATGTTGTCCGTACTTCTCAATGACTACTATGTATTGTCCAGTATACCGGCATCCTACTAGACCGTCATTGCTTGAGTTCTGGTTGGTATTTTAGCGGAATGAGTAATTTGTTTGTGACTCAAAAACTAGTTACATAATTACGTTTTAGTGTCAATGACATTTCTGAGATTTGTTAGGCAAAAAATATTCATGTCACGGTGTTGTCTCTGTCTTATATCAACAGCTTGTATATTGTAATGATGGTCATGCTGAAAATATTTGTGTTTGTTTAGCATGGACCTTTCAGCCGGGTGTATTAATGTTTCTTAACAGTAGACCTGATTAAATTCGAAAGTGCAAATTAGGCATGAAGTTGTATAGTGTATAAGACCCCGGCGTATGTTTAGCATTGTCATCACTATATTATTTTTTTTTCCTGAAATATTTTCACTGGTCAAGCCTGAAATTCAAGCTTGTTATTTCTCAACAAGTGATCACCGTTTCTATGCTTCAATCAAGACGTTGATAGAAAATAAACATGTTGCACATTGGCCAAGTACTACTGTGGCAGTGACCGTTGTTTACTCAGATTGCGCTGTCTTTTTCTATATCACGTTTTTTCCTTTTTCAAAATATGCAGGTGCTCTGATGACTTAGGAAGCTGGTGATAGTTTGCTGAGCTCTCGTTTTGCGGAAAATCTGGAGGAACTTGGGTGTTGTAGGAATTTGGTTACATTTTGGGGATAAACCTGAGAAGTTTGGCCTTGCTCTAGTTTGCTGATGAACCATGTCGTTAAACTATGGAGTTGTTCCGGACCTCCAGTGTAAGCCTGAATACTCCCAGCATATTTCTCAATTGAACCACCACGTAATATGACCGGCACATCGAGCTGTTACGTTCTGCTATTGTTAAGTGGGAAACGATGAGAAAAAAACTTGAACTGAATGTGCCGTTCTGATCGTTCTGGGGCATGTGCCGTGGTGGCTGACATTCAGATTCAGTCGTTGTGGCCTTCTGAATGTGGCCTGCGATGCTAATTCAGCCCACCGGGGAGGGGAGGGCAGCCAGTTTAACTGAAAACTTTTCTCGTGTAGTCGTGTTGGTGCATGGTTGTGCTGTTACATCCTCATCAACCTCTTTCCAGCTCAGGTATCTAAGCTGATTGCACAATCGGGTGCTCCACCTTATCCAGACGTCGCTCGCTCGGATGCTGTGGCATTGACATACACATACGTACTACCAGCTAGCTACGGTTCATGGCCTCGTGTGCAACTTCTTCACATGAGGCAGAGGCGCTTTTGCCTTCCTACTATCGCGTGCTTGTCATAAATAAATTGGTCAGTGTCAGTGATCACCTAACATCGGGCGGTTCGTCAGTCATGTCAAAGAGTGCGTATATCTTTATCTTTACCTACTAATAAATAATAAATAATCTTTACCTAATAATAAAGCACGGAGTGCTTCTGTCGGTCGGTTCACCGTCATCCTAATTACCCTCGAAGTTGGTGAGAATTACCCACCAATGCCAAAACGATTCGCTATTTTTCCTTTATAAATCAGCCGTTCCCACGGGTTCAAAACGAAGATATCCTCATATTGTACAAAAGTGCGTACGCATCCTACCGGCTAGATGCTCGCTCTTCCACCTGGGAGACGCAGGTTCGATCGGTCTTTCTTTCTTTTGGCTTTTATTTCAAAATACTCTAAATATTTATATTACAAAAATCACTTATATGCAAAATTAGAAAAAAAGTTAATCATGCATTAAAAAATGCTAAACTTCTCTAGAAAAAATGTTTCATTGTATACAAACAAATGGATAGTGTCTACGGAAAAAAATAGGAAAACAATAATGTAAGTTTCCATTTTTTTGAAAAAAGTTAAGCATGCATTTCAAAAATATTAAATGTGTATAAAAAAATATTAATCATGTATTTGGACAATGTTAAACGTGTATATTAAAAATGATCATGACGTATACAGGAAATGTAGAATGTGTGTAAGAAAAACTAGACATAAAAAAACTATATGTTTAAAAAAATATGTTGACCATGAAATTGGAAAATGTTAAACGTGTATATCTAAATGTTTCTGATGTCTACAAAAATATACAATGTTTATGGAGAATGTAGAAATATTTTTTTTTACCAAATGTTAATTATGTATTTTCAAAATGTTAATCATGTATTTACAGCTGCCCGATTGGGCCGGCCCAACGTGGCCTTCAGCTCTTTTCTTTTTCCTTTCTTGCGATCGGTCTTTCTTTCTTTTGGCTTTTATTTCAAAATACTCTGAATATTTATATTACAAAAATCACTTATATGCAAAATTAGAAAAAAAGTTAATCATGCATTAAAAAATGTTAAACTTCTCTAGAAAAAATGTTTCATTGTATACAAACAAATGGATAGTGTCTACGGAAAAAAATAGGAAAACAATAATGTAAGTTTCCATTTTTTTGAAAAAAGTTAAGCATGCATTTCAAAAATATTAAATGTGTATAAAAAAATATTAATCATGTATTTGGACAATGTTAAACGTGTATATTAAAAATGATCATGACGTATACAGGAAATGTAGAATGTGTGTAAGAAAAACTAGACATAAAAAAACTATATGTTTAAAAAAATATGTTGACCATGAAATTGGAAAATGTTAAACGTGTATATCTAAATGTTTCTGATGTATACAAAAATATACAATGTTTATGGAGAATGTAGAAATATTTTTTTACCAAATGTTAATTATGAATTTTCAAAATGTTAATCATGTATCTTCTAATTGTTAAATGTGTATATAAAAAAATGTTTCTGGTGTATACAAAAAATGTACAATGTATATGAGCAAAGTAGACATAAAAAATATAAGTTCTCAGAAATGTTAATTATATATTTGAAAATATTAAACGTGTATATAAAAATTATTCTTGGTGTATAACAAAAATGTCAAAAGAAAAACGAAGAAAAACTATAATATTGAAAAAGAAACACATAAAACAAAGAAAGCAAAAAACTCGTCAAACCCGAAAAATATACATAAAAAAAGAAAAAAAAGAAAGAAAAAACAAGAACGATAAAAACATGCTATCATTAATTACTAAAATGTACTTTGTTATTTTCATCGTACTGCAAATACTTATTGGGCATCACATAGGAGGAACGACAACAAATGCATAATGAGATACCTCCAACTATGTAGATATTTGTGTTGTCTAATAAATTAAAAACATCTTGAGTGCACTTCAAAATCATCCTATCTTTATAAATTTGCGCAACACCACTTATCATGTTATTTGTCACGTGACATCGTGAATGAGGGATGACTTTTTCTCCCCCGTTGCAACGCACGGGCATGTTTGCTAGTACTAATAAAGCACGTATTGCTTCTGTCGGGTCACCATCGCGCACTTTTTACAAAAAAAACTCCTCATCTTTCTTAGAATTAACCCGCGCACCATATCTTTAATTGAAAAAAAAACGATTCGACGAAGCCTCTCTCGCGTACGAGAAGCCAATAGCTCCGGCGCTAAGGTTCCCTCCGCCGCCGCACCCCATCCCTCCGGCCTCCTCTCCCGGCAGCCCTCGTCGACCTCCCCCCTTCCCTTGCAGTCGCCGTCGTAGTACCCCGTCGCCGGTCAATAGCCTTGACGAAGCCCCGGCCGCCGGCTCCCTGGAGCACGCCGCCCGCCGGTAGCCGTGATGGAGCGCCGGTGGACGCCATGATTGTGCGCGCCGTCGCCACTCCTCTGATGTCGCTCTCTCCGGCCCCAGCCGCTGCCGCTCATGTGTGCATCCTTTCTCTCCACAAGATCGCCACCGCCCTCCCATTGTGCTCAAGTCGTGGAGGGGCAGCCGCAGCAGTGGACAAGGAGATCCACGGCCAGCCGCCGATGACCTTTCATCCTCCTGCCGCCGCCGCCTTCGCCGTCCCTTCTCCTCCCTGTTTCCAAGCTTGCCCTGGAGACGCGCTTCCTCAATCCGTCGTCAGCAGCCGCAGAGCACCTCCTCTACCATTGATGGAACGACACGGTGGTGGGACGACCGCGGCAAGATGTGCTGCACACGGGAGTGAGAGGCGGGACGTGGTGGTCGTGGCCAGCAGCGTGCTACCGGCGCCGCGGCAAGATGGGTTGTGCACAGGAGGTAGCAGCGGGGAACGACTTTCTCGAGCCACCGTCAGCAGCTGCAGCTCCAGCTACCTCTCTGCCATTGACAGTGCCACACAGGGGTACGAGCTTTCTGGTGCTGCCATCATATGCCGCCATCTGCGGTCACAGCTCCATCCAGTAAACATCCATCCCTTCCCCCCTGTCCATCTCCTATGATATATTTGTGCAATTCATGCACTGATTTGTACTCAGTTGGTACGGAATGTGATTGATGTTGCCCAGATCTAGAACTATTGTTATGTATAGTTGATGTTGGGTCATGATAACTTTTTTGTTGCTGCTTTAGGAGGAATTTAGGACATATTAGTTGTTCTAGAATGAGTTATAAGATAGATTAATCGTTGTCTTTGGACTAATGTTCTTGTTTGTTACTAGGGAGGCTTCAGTATATAGTGGGTGCATTCACCAAGAGGGAGGGGCCACTACAGTTAGCGGGCTTGATTGGCTTTGTGACTCTATTCCATATTGTGGTTCAACCTGATTGGTATGCAGAGAAGTTCTGTTTTTATTTGAAAATTTCAGTATTTTCTGTTGTAAATTATGGATGACATGTGTCACGTCTCTTACAGCATGACCAACCACTGTCCATGTTCGGTCTACCAGGATCAGGTACTATTGTAGTAAACCATGTTTGTTGGATCATTTGATTCTAGCCGATGTAGTACATGATCTTGCAGGTTAATATATTAGGACATATTTGTTCATGTATAAAGTTCATTACAAGCGAAAAAAATGATGCTAAAACCTGCTAATAAATGAAAGTATGCACCTCTGCTTAACAAATTGATGCTATTTGAGTATGCTCTGACCTGTTTACATCTATTTTCAGCATGTTCTTACTTTTGTTCCCTTGATGCACAATCTTAGACTTGGTATCGTTTGAACTCACTGGAAAGAAAATATCACATAACAGCAGGAGGATGAACTCGTGAATAATACGCCATATTAGCATGCATTAATCGTTGTAGAGTGAGGCTAAAACTGAAAAATGGAACTCCTGAAATACATTCGTTTGCAATCTGCATCGCCAGAAATATTCTATTCAGATTTGTTCCATCCTATTTGGATCTATATTTTGTGAATAAAATTGATAATGAGATATGTAGCTTGCAGGCTATTTCTTTAGAGTTTTAATGACTTGGTGCATGAACTATATGGTGACATACTATATTTACTTGACATCACTGCACAGGTTTAGCACTAGCAATGGTATTTGGCTGTGTCATTTCTTCATCTGGCATCTCCGTGACCAACGCCGGTCTTTCCATGTGGATATACTCAGGGCAGGGGCACACGACTACTAATTTTTGTATCTCCAGTACGTGGTTAGCTCATGGGCAGTGTTGCTTATTGTAATGGTTAGTACTGCAGTGCAGAGTTTAGTGGTATGAGATTGGAAATATCGACACATTTTGTCAAGCTTCTTAGGATTTGTTCGAAAAAATGTGGTAGACTTTGGTCCTCTTATATGTTCTGCATTCTCATGGCTTCTTTAGGATAGTCTGTTGTCTTCCTGCGGTTATATCTATATTGTGCTACCTTCCGTGCTGCTAAAAAAATACTTTCTTTTCTAGATAAGCTTCACTCTCTCATCTGCAAAATGATTACCTGGCTGGATAATGACTGACATATTGTAATCCTTTTATTAATTTCACTTGCAAATTTGTTTCCATGGCATAGGATAGACTCCCATGGCTATCTCAACTTGGATCCATAAGTTCTCTGGTTTCTTGTCCATTTACAAGTTATATACTATGACACTTCATTAATCAGGGTGCATCAAATTCTGGAGAGTTACCGAGGCAAAAGAAAAAGGTAATATGCTCTTCTCTATCCCCTAAACTACTTCAAATATCTGATAATTCAGCGAAAGAATTCTTCACAAAGATATAATTTTGTAGTATGTAATAGGATATTAATTATGTAGTTATATATGTCATACCCTGTTGTATACGGGATGGAGCTTTTTTCAACTCCACCTGACAATTATGAAGCTCATTTTTCTGCTACAGAGATGATGCTTGCCAGATCCCATGCAGGCCCTCCGCGTGGACAGCCTCCAGCCCACACTGGCTCCCCTGTTGTGGCTCTGCCGCCTCCCATGGCTGAGCAGAGCGAGGATAGAACGAGAGAGGAGATCGAGAGAGGAAATACTCAGTTCATTTTGCAGGCATGGAGATTGATTTGATCTTTTTGGTTGTCCGCAGATTCAATGACGACGGCGCCTACACCTTTCCCCAATGTCTGGGCAAAGGCCAGTCTGTTTTGCAAAATTTTGCAGCTTGATCGGGCTAAAGGAGATGTTGTGCAAACCGAGAATGAGCATGACGAGCGAAGCGACGAAACAGTTGTCGCCGTAGGGATGTTGGATGGGTGATTGATCAATATAGATGGGGGCTTCTTTCAGGAAAGCCAAACAAGCGTCTGGGGACTCGATATTTACAGGTTCGGGTGCACCAGTGTTGATAGCATCTTTTTTTCTTGCACCTATAAACTGATGATGCTTTATTTGGTGTTGTTTCCCGTGGCACTACATTATGGCTTTGTTGATAATCATTTCTGCTGATGTGCATCGTTTAGTTTTTTTACTTCCAGTTTAAGGTAAGTGCAAGTAAAACGTCAGGTTCACATTGGCTAAGTCACTCAATGGTGTTTATGCTCCAGCGGCAGCTGAGGAATCGAGCCAACAAGGAAAGGAGATATGCCAGCGCAGTCGGTGGAATTAACAGGGAAAGTAATTCATGATGTGCCTGGTTGGATCAAGAGGTGATTCCCTGTTTTCCGTGTACCATGCAGTAGTTGATGCAGACTATTTGTGCGTCCAAATAGCAACATGAATTTGGTGTTAGTAGTTTCTGAATTGTAGTGTAGGAAAAATCATGTGGCTTATTTTGGTAGCATTTCTGATGGACTAATTTTGTGTTGATGGGGTTGATAGTGAGCATACTACAGCCTGAATGACAATTAGATAGTCCTACAATTTCTGATGGGTTGGGGGTGGGAGGGTTTGATCACTGATTTCTGTATTTGTGTTGTTCGAACAAGGACAAAGGAAGGAGCTGTTGTCCGATAGGTAGACCTAAGCGACGATACTGAATCTAGGAATAGGACACACGAGCTTGCAAGGGTTGTGTTTGACTGGGTGGAGCAAGCTTCTAGCTGACATATACCTGAGTAAATGATGTTTATGCTTCCATGTTTTTATGTAATAAGACTTTATATGTTTCATCTCCCTACAGTTCTAATATGGGCCTCCTACAACTCGATACAAGCCGCTGACAGTAGTTAGAGGCTTAGTTTTGAGGAGTTTTGAGAATATTATTGTTTGTTGTATAATTATTAGTTATCGTTACGGCACATCCTCTTTATTTTTTATTCAACTACTACATAGCTGCTATATAATATTTCTGCTCTCAAGGTGTGCAATTCATCAACAGGATAGAGACCATGCAACCTAGAACAAGTAAGAGCATTTCCATCTTTACTTACAAGGTGACCAGCACCTCCTTCACTCTTCCCCTCCCTCCCTCCCTCTCGGCATGCTGCATCTCCATCTTATTGGAAGTAAGCTTTGATTCATTGAGAGAACAAATAATTATGTACCTCCATCTGCATTAAGACTGAAGACAGTCCCAGTATGTTGCAACTGTTATATTTAACATGTATGCTTAATATCATTTTAGCACAAATTTATGTTTATGTTTGACTCGCTAAGCGGCATGCTAGAGTATGATGACCAAGCTCATAGCCTTGGGATTGATCGCGTTCATCGTGTTTAGGTGGACAATGTGACCACGATCGGCGATGGTGGTGAAGAGTTGAAGTGGCAACACGAATGGGTCGCTCTCTAGGAGTGAGGAGATTTGTTTCTCCCGTTGCAACGCACGGGCACATTTACTAGTATAAGATAAAGCATGTTCAATACCGGCACTTTGAGAAGCTAACAAACACGGAAGATCTTGGTGCATCTTTCTCACAATATTTCTGCTAATAGCATCCTTGTTTACACGCACTACGCTACGCCACCAAGGCAAATGGGACGATGTAACTAGCTAGGCAAGTTCAGAATTTCTTTTTTATGTCCTGACGATGCGATGCTCTTAATTCCTTTTTAGCCAATTGATTGATGGGTAGCTAGTTTTTCTATATTTTGTGTTGTCACAAGCTGTACTCCAATCGCCCGCCGGTCCCTCTTAATTCCGGTCTTCGCAGCTGATGGCGACTAATAACCGTGGAGCTCAAGTTGTATATATACAGTATAAGTTGGTTGCTTATAGAAAATCCACAAGAAGACATGTTGCTTTCTTTTTTTTTTAGACTAAGACGTGTTTGCTTTGAAACCACTGAATGGCATTGCCTAGACCGCTTATGTCTGCCAAAATGCGCTACTGTACCACTCTCTCCGTCCCAAATCACTTGTCACAGAAATGAATGTATCTAGACGTATTTTAGTTGTAGATACATCCATTTCTACGACAAATTGTTCGGGATGAAGGGAGTACGTTTGAAGGACCATTACTGCATACATTTACCTTTACAACTGCAGAACACTACTTAATTTCTGCAGAGAGGCACGAAAGGGTGAAGCGTGATACATCCAAGCAGCCACATTTTCTTATGAAAAGAAACTGAGGTGTGGTCGTACAAAATGAAAATAAAAGACTTGTGCATATGCACATGGTCCGTTACTCTTTTTTTAGCAGCTTTTCGTTTCTTTCTTTTCTCGCTTCTTGCATTTCACCTACCGTGAGCATGAGCATATGGTCTGTCCTGACAAACGTGTTTGAACCACTACGTTCTACTACAGTTGCCTGGACGTGTCAAGTGTACGGTGAACAAGCATGAAGCATCTGATCGACAACTGAAAACAAGTGCGCACATCTGTACTGCTTTTTGGATATTAATGTTTTAGCTTCGAGCTTTACCTGAATTGTACGCTACACAAACAGTACTACTTAATTAGGATAAATGTGGTTTTTTAGTTTAAATACGTTTGGCTATTCCACACTCCATGCCATCCTCAAGCACTTAAAAATCTGTTCACATATGAGGCTAGAACAAATACAATTAGGAAGCCAACTTTTCTAGGAGAATATGAATATGGTTCGGCTCTACGGCTCTACCAACAATTATGAGCTACCAACTAGTGTACTCCCTCCGTCCCAAAATAAGTGACTCAAAAGTGACTACTATTTATCAATATAATCAGACAGGTGTGTAATTAGCAAAAAGCAAAGAGAGGCAGGTATGTATCAAGTCACCTTCTGGTGAAACTAGGTGCAATTATCACTAGCTCTCCACCCGCAAAAAAAAAAAATTATCACTAGCTCTTTTCAAAGACATATCTGAACTGCCACATTCTAATCGAATTGATTATCAATATCCAAAAGACCCACACGTATGTTCTTTTCCCAAGATTCGTCCATGCATGTTCATATTGTCATTTCAGCGGAGCAGCATTTGCCAACCAGCATCTAGTCCACTCCAAACATTTTTAATTATCTTTTTTTATTTTCATTTCGTTTAGAGTTATGCACATGCAGAGCAAATCACCAAACGCACAGCCCATCCCCTCGTTCCCTCCCTCCCTCCCTCTTTATATACCACACGCGAACGCGAGAGCGGTTGAGAAACACAAAAACCACATCGAGCTGAGCCTACTGTACTGCCTCTGCCTGCACCAACCAAGAAAGCAAAGCCCAATCAAGAAGAAGAAGAAGAAGAAGAATGGGGGAGGCGCCGTGCAGCGTGGTGGTACCGCGCCGTTCCCCAGCGCGCTTCCGCCTGCCGCGCCACGGGCTGCGCCGCAAGGTCCACGTCGTCCGTCTCGGGAACGGCGGTGCCGGTACCGGCGCACGTGCTGGCGGGGTCCGCGGGCTCTGCAGCCTCCGGCGACGGATCAAGCTCCGGTGGTTCCGCAGCGCCATGTGGCGCCTGGCCGAGCTCTGCGTGGCGGTGCTGTCGGGTCCCCCGGGGACGGCCGACGCCCCGCCGTCGTGGACGGGCGTGGAGCCGTGCTTCGCCGCGCCCTTCCTGCCGGCCGCGCTGGTGAGGCGCGCGGGACAGGACTAGCTAGCTTAGCTGCTGACGGTGCTACCCTGCGATCATGAAGACAACAACACTAATGTATATACACTACTCACTACTGCTCAATGGAGAAGTAGATTAGTATAATATGCAACGATTTATTCATCGCGACTCAAGCGATTTGTTGATGTCTGAGAGTCTGAAGATTGCATTGCTTACATTCCCCTGCTCTTTCTCTGGATTTCCTTTTAGTACTCTGTGTTTTTTAAAAGATCTTTTTTGCTTCCAAAGCAGAGGCAAGTTTGGTGCTGTATGGTAGTACTGTGCTATTGCAACTCCAATCATGTGGATTTCTTTTCTTTCTTTCGCCATGTGATAGTACAAACCAGGGTTTGCTTGTGATCTGAGCAGTACATTTGTACTGCGAAGCGATAATTGATCCGCGATTCCGTGGCCGATATTCTCGGAGGATTTGCTTATCGCCCGGGATCGAGTACGTATTTGATGTTGGGAGAGTTTGCTGCATGCTCACCAATAATGCCGGAGACTAGAAGCAAGCAAGGCTTGAAGAAATTCCGCGTTCGTAAACGGCAAGCAAGACTAGTCGGCAAGGTTGTTGCAGAAACCCCATGTTCTGGTATACGGCACACCAGCCGATCCGCCATCGGCGCCGGCCTCCATTCTGTACAGTACAATCTGTGCATGTGTGTTTGGCGGGCAGAGGCAGGAGAGGCCAATCTTCTAGCGCCGTCCTCTGGCAGCTCCCCTCCGTCGGCGACCTCGGTCGTCGGTGGTGAGGGGGGTCGCCGGATCAACGCGTGTGGATCGTTTTTACTTCCTCGTAGTTTAGGTTTTTAGGCTGTTCATCGTCTTGGATTCGGCGGCGACGATGACGGCGTTGAATAAAGCTTCGGATCCTTCCCTGACGAGGCAATCGGTCCTATGGTTGGGGATGGATTTGAAAACCAGTCTGTTCAAGCAAGGATGGCGTGGCGGCGCGGCATCTTCGTGGTGGACCTGTGTCCTCGGGCTCTGCCGTTGCGACGGCGTTTGCTCCAGCGTCGGCGCGGAGCTTGGGAGGTAGTCCAGGAGCGGATGCAGATTGTGGTCTGCATCGACGACATCTGGAAGACGGAACGTGTGCTGGGTTCGTGGTTCGTGGATGGCAGGTATGGTTTTCTCCTTCGGCGTCTTAGTCGTGGTGGGGTGCCAGATCTGGAGTTCGATGGCGTGTCCGGGGTGTTGCCCCGGTCTGATTCGTTCAACGGCAAGGGCTTCACTTTTGGTGAGCCACCTTGAAGGTCCGCAAAGTTGCATATCAACGATGGAGCCGCGTCGAGTTCGGGTGAGGAGGTGATCCGTCATTCTTTTCTTCGGTGGCTGCTGTGGTGGTGCCGGAGGCAGGTGACGGGCGTTGGTGTCAAACTCAGAGATGTTCTGCTATCTTTTCAGTTTTGTCATGTCGGTCCTTACGTGACTTGTACTTTAATCTTTATGATATGAATGAGACACGTATTACCATGCAAAAAAAAGGCAGAGGCAGGAGAGTGATGTTAGGCCAGTCTCTCGCAAAAAAAAAAAAAAAGAAGAAGAGTGAAGTCAGGCCAGCCGAGGCGATGAATGATGGAGTCGGAGTTGAACGAACCCGAGCCAACACGGGATAGACGAGTTACCGGGTGGAGCACGCATGCGGCATGTTGCATTGTTGTCGCCATGAATGCCAGGACAGGGAGAGGTGCCCTGCCCGCCTTGCACTGCCATGTGCACCGGCACCGCCCTGCTTGCCAATGCTCGCCCGGGGTGGGCAGGGCAGGGCATGCATGTTGCGTCCTCATCAACGCCAGCCAAACCCACCGCCCTCATGGCGCCGTTGCATCCGCCCGGGTACGTGCGTACGTGGGTTCAGACTTGTGAAAGGGGAAACAGATGTCGCATGCCTTGCCTAACCCGTGATCACCCCTCTCTTCCCGACTCGGTGCCCCGGACGATCGATCTGCCCGCGTGCGTGGAACGTGCAGGTTATCGGTTTGGCATTGGCAGGGGGGTTGGGGTATATAGATATGTGCTGGGTGGTACGCACCTCCTCATGCGTTTTCGGTGACAACGCCCGCCGGCGCCGGGGATCACTGGTGAAAATGCTACTACTAGTACGAGCTGAAACAGAAATAGCAGCTGTAAGTGAGAGAGACGGACGGAGAGAGGCCAACGCTGCCGTCGCACTGCGATCCCCCCGGGGCGGGGGGGGGGGGGGGGGGGGGGGGGGACACACATCGTGCAAGATCTTACTGCGAGATCACCTTGTCACGATAGTAGATAATGATTGATGGGTGCTTTCGGATTGATACAGCGAAAAGAAAGCGGGAAAGGATAGGGACACCCAGACAGCAACACAACTGTTGGGGATATTATCGCAACAACAACAAGATATTATCGCAAAACCAAGGCATGATAGTGTGAACGATCTTGACCTTTCTGTCAGCTCCGATTATCATCAATTCCCAGACCAATTTCGGAAGTGCCAGCTTTCCAGGCGCTCTGGGAATTCATTTCCAGAGAATGGGCCAGGCGCAGGCGAGGTGGTCGACGCCATGCTTTCTTTCACCAATCGAGCAGCGACCATCATAAGTGCCGCAAGCTGGCAGTCGGTAGTACTCCTTCCATTTCTTTTTAGTTGTTTAAAATTTATCTGAAATCACTGCAAAATTTAAACAACTTCATTATATAAGAAAAAAATATCAACATTCCCAACACGAAACCAATATTATTAGATGCATCATGAAATTAATTTTCGTACTTTATAACTTTAGCATTGTAGATGCTGATAATTTAATTTTAATATAAATTTGGTTACTCTTTGCGTACTTTGACTTCAGTCAAATCTTATACACGAAGTAAAAGAAAACAGTGTATATGTATGTATGTATGTATGTGTTATTGGTCCCCTTTATTTTGTGTCAAAGTTTGACCTATAAGTTGTATCTCACAAAAATTACTTCCTCCGTCTCGAATTACTTGTCGCTCAAATGGATGTATCTAGCACTAGAGTATATCATGTAATTATTTATCGCGCAATGCGATTCACCAAAGACAGAATAAATGCCAAAAATCCGAGCAAAAAATTGCATGGCCAAGTAAGAACTCTCAACAAAGAGAAAACTGCAACAGAAGATACGAATACAGGGCCGGTACATTGCTACGGAGGAAGAGCCCCTCGGTCCAAAGCATCATTAGGGCTGAACAAGTATAAGACAGTGCAATCAGGAGCTTCCATTGCCCGCAAACATAGCAAACGCCGCCATTAAAAACCAGCGGCCACAAAGGGAGCACCGACTATCAATCAACATGGCTGACTAATGGACAGACGCTAATCAAAGTCTAGGAACTCCATCCTCTTCCTCATTGTGCCTTTCAGATCTCTTGCTTCCTTTTCGGCTTTCTCGGCCTGGGGACAAGGGAGAAATAGAAACGTAGTAGTATCAGTTGCTTGAGCAATACCAGCAAGTCTATGTAAGCCACTACACATATCAGCACATGCAACAAGAACAGCAAACGTCTACAACAACTCTTCTTTCTTCATATTTGTGCCATACGCCACTTGTTAGATAGCCAAACCGTACATAATGCCATTTCCCTCCAAAAGATAGATAAAACGCTTCTCATGTTTATTGTTCAAGTCCACTTATAGTCTAGATTGCTTGCGCATACATGAGAGAGTGCACAGGGGAGGGTAGTGAAGGACCTGATGATTTTCACAATTACTCGGATAATGGTTTTATTAGCCATAATGAAAAGAGAGAGCTAGATTATGCACCAAAAGGTGTGCTTACTGCTTACATCTTTAGCTACAAAAACAGAAAGAAAGAAAACCTAGAGATTCAAACAATATTCTATGAAGTAAAGTGTGTACCGTTCTTATTTCAGCCTCTGAAACACAAGTCATGTGACTAGGGAGTTCGTCCTTCTCACGATCCTGCTCAATGCAATACCAGATCTATAGCATGAATATGGAGGAATGAATTTGACCATGGTCATTTCATAATGCAAAAGAGATAATTACCAGTTCTCCAATTAATACAACATTCTCTCCCCGGATCACATATAAACCAAGAGGGACATCACAATATAATTCGCCCACAATTACTCGTTCACAAGCACCCTGAAGAACAACATTTGCTGCAAACTAAAACATTAAAGACGATCTGATGGCAGAAAAATATGTGAAGAGAAGAGGATGTAGAAAGTGGCATACCAAACTGATCGAATGAGCAGAGGGTGCCAAGCAGCTTTCGTCCATCTCGTAGTAGGACAATAAGTTTTTCTAGAATCAAGAAGCCGCATGCACTGTTAATAATAGCATTGCCAAACAAACGGTGTGTGTCTGATGCGAAGCTAATTATGCAAGGGAAAGATACAGGTTGCAGAACAAATTGGTGTAGGTGCTTCTGTTTGTATTCTACTGATATTTTCATCATTTTGTATGTCTCAGCATTTTCAATTATTTGGTCGACAGCAATATTTCTAGCTCAACAATGATACAAAACCAATCAACTAGGTATTCATGGACACTTCCAAACTTTAATGATACAGTTTAGCTCCAGCGATTATTTGCTCAAATATAAATTTATAAAGCATGTGTAGCCCTGTAGCTTCCACCTATATAAGTTCCATTATCCATTGCAATGTACTGACCAAATTATAAAGCAATCACGATGTTCATCAAAAAATACTTTATATTGAAAACTATACGAGTATGAAGTGTTATCAGCCTATCCAGTGGCGGTGCCAGCACAAAAATGCAGTGGGGTCAAGTGTACTAAACTCTCTATACTATCATAATTTTTTGCACAAATATGAACATATAGAATCGCCACTGAGCCTATCACCTTAGAAAACCCATCAGAGATTCTATGGCCAAACACAGGTCAAAACGATTAAAATCACGACGCAAGTGCAAATACATGGAAACAATCAAGTAATTCAGAAAAACTCAGGTGGACCAGTTCATCCATGCTACTGGGAACACACCAAAGATGAAACCTGTGGCACCTAGAAATTAAAGAATGCTGCAAGGTTTCCATACATAATTAGTAACTGAAGATTTTGTGTTGATTGATGTGACTCTGTTTAAACCACATTGTTCTTTATCTTTTTTCTATCTTATTAGGAGATACAGTTTCTTTCAGTACTAATACTTCCAACCTAATACAAAAATCAAAATATGTCACATTTGAATCTCTAGACACCTAAAAGAAAACATGTCATCTTATGTTTGGATCCCCATCACAAAATTACTCAAATATACTGAATTTCGTGATCCTCACTACCCAACCAACTGAAACTACCAGTGGCGGAGGCAGGAATAAAAAATCTTACTGTTCATACATTTGGGGGGGGGGGGGCTGGCCACCCCCTGCCTCCGCCACTGGATCAAATGCCATACAATAAATTGAATGCAAGTGCTATATGCCTCCATCAACAACCAAATCTACACTAGTTGGGTCCAATTAATAATATATCTTTATGCTTAGCATGAAGTTCATTTGAGCAAGAACCTTACTAGTCACCAGAATTATAGTAAAAGCTATGGGACCTTACTGCCCACTGTTAACATAAGCCAGCAACATGTGTTTCGTCTAATCCATCTATCATACTATCAGAGAACCCTACATTGATAGACATAAGCAGTTTCATGTAAGCTTTGTAGCAATTACACAAAGCATTCAGCCACAGGCCTTCGATTCTGAAGTCTGAACTCTAGCCAAGAAGCTTCCACCTTTCAATGGGCAATATGAATTTTTCACACATCTGCAACGATTTGGGGCTAATACACACAGAAACATGATGTTCGTCCTTAAGACTACATACCCATCAAAAGCGCTCATCTTGACACATATTGAACATCCCTTGGCAAGAAAAAGTGTTGAAACCAAATATCTGCGCAAATTTATCACACTGACTAAGCATCGAGGTCTAGGCACGCCGGAACCTACGCAATCGGATCCAAGATCCCCGCAAAAACCAACTCTTGCCACAAAGGTTCCTCGATACAAACCACTGCCAGTACCGGGGAAACTAATGGGGACAAAACAAGCATCTGAGGAAGGAATCTCACTATCTAAGAAGCCGGCCAGGGAGGTGGAGAGGAGGATCTCGTCGGGCCCGGCCCAAGACATCGCGCCAAACCCAAATCCGGCGATAGAAATAGCAGTAGATGGCCTTGATCGGCCGCTTCTTCGATTGGAGCTCTGTGGTTCGCCGGCAGGGTATAGCTTCTAGGGTTTGAGCGAGTGGAGAATTTGGTGGATCGAAGCGGCGAGGAGTACTGTTTGGTAAATTGGGGCGCATGGAGTGAGGTTGACGCCGGGAGGAAGAAAAGGAGGTCGAACGATAAGGGGCGTGACGAGACGCTGACCAGTGGGGTCAAGGTCGTGTGGGGACCACCGTGGCTCCTAGGTGTGTCCTTGTGTGGACCGGACTTGCTCTTTTCCTAATCGATTTTCAATTTGTCGTGCTCCGGTTTATAACGCCCCTTTGTTTTGCCAAAATGTCACAAAAATACTTCAAAATTCTAATTCAGTAGTGTTCATGATTGGAGGGAAGTGAATATTGGAGCTCGTTAGCCATCGAGATGACTCAAAATTACTCAACCTTGATACACAAATTTATGTTCAATTATATGAACTACGAAGTGGTATCATAACGCGTTACTTTCTCCCGTCCCCATGTCGCCTTCGGGGTGACCCGGGCGGAACCCTAGATCGGGCGCCGCCAGGTCTCTCCCTGTGGCACCCCGGCTCAGAGGGACCGGAACGCCCCGTATTCCAACCCAGAAATGTCTTATAGAATACGGCACTGCTTGGCATAGAACAAATCAGCTTTATTACAAATAATAAGGTTACAAAGGTCTCCTATCACACCGGTTATAGTGGCACGGCGACACTACGCTTGCTAAGGTAGTCCTATGCTAGCAGCGGAACAACTCGTAGCAGCGGAACGACGACGACAGTGGTGAACTCCACTCCGCAGGGACTCTGGCTGGGACACGACCTAGCTCGCACGAACGGAATCCACGACAGGCAATCAATCACAACATCACCTGCAAACTGGCATGATAAGCCAGGTGAGTACTTTGAATGTACTCGCAAGCTCACAACAACCAAAAGCATCAAGGCAAAACAACAACATAACATTAACAAATTAACTTATTACCAACTACTATAATGTGGAAGTAAATGTTGCTTAAAGTATGATGGTAAGACTAAAATCTCTGCTAAACCATTATCTTGGATCACATGGACCATCACATACTTGACTATCTGACCAAGCAACATATCATCTCGATCACCTCGTGATTCAATAAATCCTCGTGATCACCTCATGACCACATCACAATTTGATGATCCTCCTCGAGATCATCCCAATGCCAACATCGGCATCCTGCCAAACTGTTACTTGTCCATATACGACTATAAATCATAATATAAGTCATTCCGTCATTGTGAGTGTTGATCAAACGGTGTGACCTACAACGAACTGTGTCCATATCCGAGGACGCGGCTATCGATAGTTTGTACACTCTGCAGAGGTTAGTACACTGTACCCACGCTACGGAACTCATGGCCTCGTGCTCCCATTCGGGTGGACCAACGACATTCTGACAAAACCAATCTATTGCATGACACTCTCCCGGTCACTCCCGACAAACTCCCCTTTGGGCTATGTCCTGGGTGGCCCCTGATGTCAACTCATGACATCCGCCACCTCTGTGGCTGCCACCGTCGTGGCCAAACAAAACAACTCGTCCCAAACAGGGACACCCGGGTACAACACAACTTGGGCACACAAGGTTATGACCGCCTACCGGGCCAGGGTAGCGCGAATACATAACATTCCCTAGTTGGAGGCACCGGCGAGAGGCATGACAATAGACCGAATTAGGGCCTCCCCATCCAGGCAAGTGTGGCTGCACTGGTGAGCTCGATTCGGTGGCACCTGACCAACGACATGACGGAATTTGTCCCCAAGATAAGCTTGTGATAGAACTGTTACTCCAGTAATACATATCAAACTGTGATTCAACACTAACAATATCCATCCAAAGTCCAAAGCATAATATAGCCATATTATTAGCATGAATTCCAAGCAATATGACCAAGAATAAAGCATGACTACTGCTACTAATAATCCGGGACCAATATGTCACCCTCGATCTGCAAAGCATTAGTCCTAGAAATCCAAGCATCATCATGGCAGTAGCAAACTCACATAATACCCCATTCATAAAGCCATGAATAATTCATTTCTAAATAATACGATATTAAACCAATTTAATTCAAATTAACCATGGCATTGCATTGCAATCATGCAAATGGAGGGTGTGGCTTGCCTTGCTCTAAGAGGGAGGGGAAGACCTTATAGTCTTCACCAACACGCCACAAACACTCTGAAAAATATTTTGCAAGCATTTGTAAATAATACATAAAGCAAATTCTTCTATCCAGAAATTCTAGACAGAAGAGGAAAATACCAAACTGTACCAGAAAATAAAGGAGGTCAAAATAAAAATAATGCAAAAAGAATCAACTCATTTGGACTTATAGTTTGGGAGTTATTCATGGTCAAAGTTGAGGTCAAACATGATTAAATTTGAATTAAAAATAATTCCAGAAAACCTCGGGGGGGGGGGGTGACATCGAAAGCGTAAACTGGCTTTACGCCTCCACTAGGATACCGTTTCGGGAACGAAAGAGAGACTGACGGGTGGGGCCACCACGTCAGTTTTGAAGGGAGAGAGAGGGAACAGAGGGAGGGCGGCTCACCGGCGGCCGTTCGCCAGCGTAGAGGCCCCGGAGGGGCTGGACGTCGACGGGGATGGATCGGGCACCCAACGGCGCACCCGCCCGTACCCGCAGCTCCGCGAATGGTGGACGGACGGAGACGCGCCCTTCGTCTCCGGCGGCGGTGGACTTCGGGCGTCGTCGGGCCTGGCGATTCCGGCGACGATAGGCTAGGGAGAGAGGCTGGGGAGGACCAGGGAAAGGAGGGGAGTTCTCAGGTGAGCTTGGCTTGGGCGGAGGAGCACTGGAGCGAGCTCGAGGAGGAGTGGGCCGAACGGCGGAGCCGTGGTCGGAGAGGAGGAAGAAGAAGGCCCTGGCTTGGTTCTACGGCTCTGGGGTGAAACTGAGAGGTGGTGGAGGTGATTGGTGAGGAGAGGCTGGCTAGGGGTTGCTTAAATAGGTGGGGAAGGAGGGGCTCGGGCCGGTTGCCGCCGCGACCAGATGGGCGAGCGCCGGCGAGAAGCCAAGCACACGTGGCTGCAACAAGGAGCTTGGACGGCGGAGGGGGAAGAGACTGAGAAGTGGGCCATGGCGCGGGCAAGCAGGGGAGGCAGTGCACGCGCGGACGGGGCAGTCAGGCACGCGCGGCCACTGTTCCCGCGTGCACCCGAGCTTTGGCTTGGTCCGGCGAGCTCCTAGCGGGGGAGGGCGAACCAGAGAGGCGATGGCGAGCTAGGGAAGGACTGCGGCAAGGCGAGGTGGCGCACCGAGGAGGTTTGAACGGCGGCAGAGCGGGGCCGACGCGCAGCGCACGCCTACTGCAGCCAGAGCGCGTGCACCGCCCATGTCAGTGGCGCAGTCACCGCATGCACGGGCGCACGCACGATGACTAAGCTCAGCCAAAGATGTCCATTGCCTTGTCCATCCGTCCTGTAGCCACTTTGATGTAACAGAGAGACTAAAGCTCCTTTATGTTGATCAGACTCATCACAAAAAGTTGGCAGCAGCAAACTTTTGCAAAGTGCTGAAGTCAAATCAGTAGGTAAAACGGTAAATGAGCTTGCCAAAGGGGTTGAAGGTTGGAAGAACTACAAGCTGGCAAAATTTGAGGTTAAATGGACAAGGTTAGCATGGGGTTGCTTTGCAATTGCATAATCTGGTCAAGAAGCAAAATCAGGAAGTGGCACTCACAAGGATTTTTGGTTTTGGCTGGAATTTGGCACAGGATGATTATTTTGATATAAGAAGCCACTGTAAAAATTTCACACCATTTGGCCAAACCAAAATGGTACTTTCTTCACAATGGACTCCCCTGGCCAGAAATTTAGAAAAATTACTGGGAATTATTGGCTTGATGAAATGAGCTGAAATTTGGTGGAGTGATGCTTTATAAGGGTAAGAAGGTTGGGGTAAATTTTCAGAACCTATGAAGCAATATAAATTGTAGTTGCTTCACAAACTGAAAATATCACCAGAAACAAAGATTTGATGTTGAGCTCTCATAGATGATTGGATAGAGGGGAAATTTGGTGGAGAGCAATGATTTGAGCATGTGAATGATCTTGCAAAATTTCAGCTCATTTGAATATTCCTAGCTAGCACTTCCTTCACAAATGTTTCCACTGGACAAAAACTTTGGAATTTTGCTCAGGGAGTTTGGCTAGGCAAATAGCTTAATTTTGGCATAAGACCATGATTTGGGCATGATAGAATGCACAAAAATTTTGAGGGCAATCAAGAA
Source organism: Elymus sibiricus (assembly GCA_039707655.1). Taxonomy (NCBI): domain Eukaryota; kingdom Viridiplantae; phylum Streptophyta; class Magnoliopsida; order Poales; family Poaceae; genus Elymus; species Elymus sibiricus. Next base: position 338,869,797 of record CM077666.1, read on the forward strand.
AAGATAAATAGCACTTCCTTCACAAAAGTGCTACTCAGGGCAGAATTGATAATGAATATACCTGAATTATTTTTGAACTAGACAAGGAAAGGTTTTGGCACATTTGGAGAAGATATAATCCAAATGATTTATTAGAATTAGTTGGGAATTTTTTGGAAGACAGAAATATAGGTTGCTTCACAACCTGGGTCATATAGGGTTATTCCTTTAATAAGGAAAGGAAGATTCCCTAAGAAAGAATTTTGGGAGTTGGGCTTAAATGGAAAAATCATGATCTTGGAAAAGATGCAAGGATGAAACACTACTTGGAAGGGGAGGAAATTGAAAGATCGTGGATGTCGCCTAGAGGGGGGGGGGGTGAATAGGCGCTTTAAAATAATTACGGTTTAGGCTTGAACAAATGCGGAATAAAACTAGCGTTTAATTTGTCAAGCACAAAACCTAAATCGACTAGGCTCACCTATGTGCACCAACAACTTATGCTAACCAAGATAAACAACTAAGTGATAGCAAGATATATAACTAGAAACAATATGGCTATCACAAAGTAAAGTGCATAAGTAAAGGGCTCGGGTAAGAGATAACCGAGGCACGCGGAGACGACGATGTATCCCGAAGTTCACACCCTTGCGGATGCTAATCTCCGTTAGAGCGGTGTGGAGGCACAATGCTCCCCAACAATGCCACTAGGGCCACCGTATTCTCCTCACGCCCTCGCACAATGCAAGGTGCCGTGATTCCACTAAGGGACCCTTGAGGGCGGTCACCGAACCCGTACAAATGGCAACCCTTGAGGGCGGTCACCGAACCCGTACACTTTGGCAACCCTTGGGGGCGGTCACCGGTACCCGACAAATTGCTCGAGGCGATCTCCACAACCTAATTGGAGACCCCGACGCTTGCCCGGAGCTTTACACCACAATGCTTGAGCTCCGAGGTACCACCAAGCCGTCTAGGGCGCCAAGGCACCCAAGAGGAACAAGCTCTAGGGTGCTCAAACACCCAAGAGTAATAAGCTTCTCAACTTTTCACTTCCACGTATCACCGTGGAGAACTCAAACCGATGCAACTAATGCAATGGCAAGAACACACGAAGTGGTCAAGTCCCTCACTCCCAAATCCCACCAAAGCAACAAAAGCTATGGAGGAATATGAGAGGAAGAACAAGGAGAACACCAAGAACTCCAAGATCTAGATCCAAGGGGTTCCCCTCACTTAGAGGAGAAAGTGATTGGTGGAAATGTGGATCTAGATCTCCTCTCTCTTTTCCCTCAAGAAGGAGCAAGAATCATTGGAGGGATTGAGAGTTAGCAAGCTCAAGAAGATCAGCAATGGGGGGCAAAAACGAGCTCTAAGGATGAGAAAACCGTTGGGGAAGAAGACCCCTTTTATAGCCCCCACCAAATCGAACCGTTACCTGTGATGGACGCACTCAAGCGGTACTACCGCTCGGGGGAGCGGTACTACCGCTTAGAGCGGTAGTTCCAGCCGCGAGAACGAAAGAACTGGAGCGGTAGTGCCGCTCGAAGCGGTACTACCGTCCATCCAAGCGGTACTACCGCTAAAGCAAATTGAGCAACCGAACCTTGCACGCAGCCTCAAACTTAAGCGGTACTAGAGGCGGTAGTAGCGAGCGGAAGTACCGCTTAAGCGGTACTACCGCTCATTAAAAACAGGCAGAGACACCCAAACGAAAACGATCATAAGTTGAGCATCCGAACTCCGTTTTCGATGATCTTGGGCTTGTTTTGAAGCTAACAACAAGCACTAAATCTTCATGCAGAGAAACACCAAAAAATAACAAAGGAGGATAAAGCCAAATTGGGAAAGGTTAGACCTCTCAAAAAAAGAATAACCGGCAAAACCTCCAATATCAAAAACGCAATAAGTTTTTCATACGGAATCAGTTTTTGATGAACTTGAGCTTGTATTGAAGATCATGACAAGCTCTAAAACTCCACATAGAGAAAAGCCAAATAAGAACCAATAAAGATGATGCAAAGGATGCAATGGTTTGAGCTCTCTACGAATGATACGATCAAGCTACTCACTCGAGAGCCCCCCTTGATAGTACGGCTATCGATCCTATAACCCGGTCTCCCAACTAACATCATGAGACCGGTAAGATAGAAAACCTATCAAGGACAAACCTTTGCCTTGCGCATAATCCACTTGAGCTAGATGATGACGATCTTGACCTCCTCAAGTTGGACCACCTTTCTTGATAGCGCTGACACGGTGAAGACTCATAGATTGCTCCCCCATACTCCACTATGGGTGAGCCACTCTTCGGCACATCTTCACAAGTCCATTGTCACCACAATGGACGGCAAGCTTCAAGCATGTGATCTCTTTGTGATGCTCCACTTGAACTTGTACTGCGCAATCTTGATGACGATCACCACTTGATGTCATCCTCCATGGGTTGAAAGAGATCCTCCTCTTGACGCAAGCCCATGGAAACATACCTAACCCCACATAGAACTCTCGCATAGAACATGGGTTAGTACACAAAGCGTAATGGACAATGCTTACCATACCGTGAGATCACTTGATCCCACTCGGTACATCTTCTACGCTTTGTGTGTTGATCAACTTGAATCACTCTTCATATTTAGTCTGGATCAACCTTGAATCTTTCCAACTCTATTCATTAGGATGATGTCTTGAAGGTACACATGAATGTTCACACAATTTTCTTCTTCAAGACATGCTTGCAATAGGCTCAACACACACATGACCAATCTTTGGATAAATCCTTGAATAGTACCTTGGTCAACACATATTCTTCTTCAAATCACCTTGAGACCAACAAATGGTCTACAAGCAAAGCCTATGGACAAACCCTTCAAATATAACTCAAGGCACCCATTAGTCCATAGAGATTGTCATCAATTACCAAAACCAAACATGGGGGCAGCACATGTTCTTTCAGAAATGATGGTCTCCCAGGTTTCAAGTCCAAAGAACTGCTCCAAAAAGAAAACCAGAGCAAAAACCAAATAAAACCAAAAGAAAAAGAAAGGGCCAAAAATCGGGGTGTTACAAACCTACCCCCCTTACAAAAATCTCGTCCTCGAGATTTGGTTGCTCAGGGAACAAGTATGACTATGACTTGAGGAAACCGTTTCCAACTCGGGAGTCCTTTCTCCTTTGTATATTGTTCCCTTAGAATTACCCATGATCAGACTTTCTGCCTCTGAGATGATTGACTTCACTTTCTGACAAATCTTTTCTCATACGTCAAACTTTATGCTGACTTAGCGAGGTTCCTGTCTGCCAATAACATTTGGAGAATAAATTTCCCGTGCACACGAAACCTTTGTATCTCTTCCCTTGGGTTGCTCAAATAGGTGCGTATCTTCCTGGTTCAATCATTGCTGAGAATCATAGTTGTTCTTTTAACGAGACCCGACTGCCCGTGAATGATACTGTGGTATCTAGATTCATCTCTCCGCATGAGCTTGCAGGTCGCAAATCATAGCATCTCAAGTCTTGACTGACGGTTGCACTGCCGGGCAAATATTTCTTGTGTCCAGTTGTCCTTGTGCTCAGTTCTGCCATTTAAAAGCACCCGATCTGAACGGGATGCTTGGCGTGTGTCTTACCCATATTATTGGTATTGTTATCAGTGTTACAAGGTGGTGAGATATTTTATTCTGGTTGCGGTGGTCACCGTGCTGAAACGACTGAGGAGATCTTGCAGCTGATGGGACAGACTCGGATATATCATACTGACCCTTTTTCACATGCATAACCGGCCAAACAAGTTATCGTGAGGCCCTTATGGAACAGGGTAAACCTCGGAGTGCACGTCCATGTTGCTCCTTATGGAACCATGGTCTCAATCTGACTTGGGTACCCGGACCCTGTTGGTTGTGTGGTAAGTATCATGTTTCTGCTGTTGGGCTTACTCCTTGATTGTCAGTACTTTCTGTGTTGGAATCCCTCGCGAAAAGTGCTTGGTCTCATTTATTTACCCTCGGTTCTTCTTGTGTCCACAGTTGTTGTTGGGGTAATATTTCATTATCATCCCTTGTTTCGGCGTATGAAGCGAGTCCCCATAGACACACTATATCGTTGATACAGAGGGCGTTATTTGTGCTGACCAAGCCAGGTTGCAACAAGAGTCCGTGATACTCCCCTTTCCGGTGCTGAAAAAACTGACCTTTGTAGTTGTTGTCAAAACTGTTGTTTCAAGCTTATCCGCCTCACCATTTGTTGATTCACATGAAATGTATTTCTGACTTTGCCTCTCCTGACATGATTTATGGAGTTGTTGCATCCTGACCTTCTTTTGGTAGATATATGTGAACAGAGTGGTATCCTCATATAAGTGACTTGCATGATTTGCGGTGCACCTTCCCCATTTATTCAGAAATCTGGAGTTATACAAGGTTTCCGGAATAGACATATGTCCTGACTGACTTCTTCCAATGTTGTTGCGGACCAAATTCTGAAGTTGCCTTATACTGTCGATTTACTGTGTAATATCTTGTAGCAATACTGATGACGGTGTGTAATGCCGTACTGAAGAAAACTGGATTGCTTTGCTGGAAAAGGCTGGATACCTTACTCTTGAAGCTGTAGTCGTGGTAGCGTGCTGGAGAAGGCTGGGTTCCGTGCCTGAGAAGCTTCTCCTTGGGTTGCTTACTGGGGAAGATTCATTTCCTTATGCCTGAAGATTGCATCAGGATATCTCGCTGTGGAAGACTGGGTATTTTGGGCAGGAAATTGTTTATGTGTTGCACCGAGAAGACTTGAGGAGCCTTGCACCATACGTTTCTTTTCGGTACTGTGTGGGTGAAGGTTGAGCTCCTTATACCAGAGGCTGCGTACTGTGATCTGTGGGCAAAATGATGTATACCCATAACATTGTTGATGTTGGTCATGTGTATGAAAGAATTGCCTGACTGTCTTCCTTGTTGAGGACTGATCTCATAACCCCTTCTGTCTTTCTTGCGTAGGGTAACATTTCTCCAATTTCGCCTGTGGCTGAAACAAACTTCATATATATTTATACTTTTGATGGAAAACATAATGTTGACCTCGTGCCTGACTTGCCTTCCTGCTGGCTTGGTCCTTACTGCTTGTAGAGGTTGCGCAACTGAGATAAACTTAACGCTGATAAATCCAGGCTATCATTTATATTTTCAATGTAATGCAGCCAACTGAGAGTGCCATATTGTTTAGCTGGGCTTCCAAATAATTGAGATCCTCATTGCTTCTTCGGGTCCGATGGTGATTGTTGAGCAACTTTCATAAGGGAAAAAATAAGGTAACACCAAAGGCCCAAAAGAGAAACCAAAGAGAACAAATCAATCGAACAACAGACATATAAGCATCCATAAGTGACACTGCATTCATTACTACTCAATGCACACAACAAGCATGCTACTACAACTGATGCAATATGAGCTAAACGGGTACTACTGCACTACGAACAAACTAAAGCTAGATACGCAAAAGGAGGAAGACAAACTCTATTGAGGATCCAAAGATTGCAAAAGGAATGATATGATACAAAGACATACCAAGAGAGAAGCAAGCAATCTAAGGAGCTTAGAAGGCCACACGAATAATCTAAGGATACCAATTGAACCAATCAATCAAAAGATCCGACGAGCCACACGAATAAAAGATATTATGATATGAGCATAGGAGTGTTCTAAAGAACATAGAGAAGCTCCCCATGATTTGTGCATTATTTAGTTTTGTATTTGGATACAACGTGCACAAAATAGGATCATCACTCCCCCAAAATCAATAGAAACTCACAACAAGTGCAAGTGAGTATATAGGAAACTAGGCCTAGCACTTGCAACAAACACAAGATTGAGCAATATGAAAGAGAGGCAACTTAGGAATAGGCTCAACCAAAAAGATGTGTGTGAGTCATGGCAAAGCACTTGAGAAGACTAATATAAGGATGAGCATTAAGCATCAACAGTCTTGAATAAACGAGATACAAGGTGCAAGACACGTCCTTCCCACACACAACAAGCAAATGGGTTCACAGGCTCACTGAAAAGCAAAATAACAACAAAGCTTGTGATAACCCATGGCGAAGATAGAGAATGATCGCTTTGTCAAGAGGAGGGATACCAATTGACATGGCGAAAGCCTTGTCAAGACAAGCATGAGGAAAACAATCTTCACCACAAATGAGTGCATCAAGATGCAACGAAATAAGATCCGCACTCACGACAAACGATTTCACGGAGCCACCAAAGAAATAATACAAGAAAGACAAGGTGGTCATGAAAGAAAGGATATCATCTAGAGATGTAATTTCTCTCAAGTGTATAAGGTTCTAGGTAGGTAAAAATCATGATGATATCAATCCACAAAGAAGGATACACACACGAAATAGGTACAACATGAAGGAACAAGATATCCAAAAGGAAGTCATAAATATACCAATAAGATCTTTGCTTGAAAGCATAGCACATGGCTTAATATTGTCTTATTGTATATCAATGAACTCCAACTACACAAACATCAAAGACATCACAACTCGTACCAAGATATCATTGTTGGGATGCTTTGAGAAAGGAAGCAAGTATCACAAGAACGAATCAAGAAATTCATGCCATGATGCAACCTACACAAGGTTGAATGCAAGAAATGTATGCATGAAGTTGATACTTGTTACCGAGATAGCATTGGAATGATGTAGTAGATACCAATTGAATGTAGTAGATTGTAGTTCATTGATCATCCTAGCTTGACTTCAATAAGCACATGGCGACAACACCTTCCTTGTGAATGAGACAAGCCTCCAATGCATCTCCAATGTTCCTAGAACAACATTCACGAACAAAATGGTTCCCAAACTCATTGGGTCCCAAGAGTTAGTGAAACAACAATACATAGGACAAACTCCACAAAAATATGTGCATATAGATATGAAATTGAATTTCATGCACATCTTAGCCAATAAGAGACTTGATGGAGTTTCCCCCATATATTGGGTCAAAGAAAGAAAGCATGCCAAAGGAAATACATAAAGTAAATATGCATGCACAAGACTTTCAAGGACCAAAGGGAGATACAATTTGGACAAAACACCAAGTAAACCAAGAATGCAACCAAAAGATTAACACGACATAAGGTTGTCCAAATTATATCAAAGAACCAACTCAACTCATGATTTAAGACAATTAGGGATCAACACATGAGAAGAGATGCCAATTGAAACCAAACCAAATCAACACATGATTTGATAAGATACCAATTGAAAAGATACCAAGTGAAAATAAGATACCAAATGAAGAAATAATCACTTGAAGGATACCAAATAAAAGATACAACAAGGAATGAGATACCAAAGAAACACAACAATTGAAAGATATCAAATAAAGAGATATCAAACTCCCAGAAGAGAGCAAGGTTCCAACAAAACAAACCAAACCCTCTACAAATTTCATGATGGCACAAAGCACCAAAAGGAAAAAGTTTGCCTTCCAACAGCCCGGACAAGATAGGGATTAAATACCAATTGAAAAGATCATAAAGAAAATAGCGTTCTAAAGAAAATAGGACAGCTCCCCCAAGATTTATGCATTATTTAGGATTTTGCATTTGAATACAAAATGCACAAGATGGGATCACTACTTTCACTATATCTATAGAAACACTAAACATGTTCAAGACAATCAAAAGATCCACAAGAGGCAACGAAGACAACGGGAGTAAAACACACCACAAATCCTTGGCAATAAATACGGCAACTAAAACCAAAAGCCAATGTAAAGATGATCAACAATTTCTACCACATACTAGAATACCAATTGTCAAGAGACAAGAAGTATTTGGAATTACTTTCCGGTGGTAGATTGCAAAGGTATCCAAGATCATCTTCACACCAAACAACATAAGCATGTGACAGAAGATAAGAATTAAGCACAATGCTTAGATAGAGATTCTTGATAGCTTCAAGTAGGCAAACAATCATGCAAGCAATGATTAGAATAACTTGAAGCAAACGGTTCCCAAATAGGATATAAAAGTACATATTGGAGGAAAGCCGTACCAAGAAAAATCTCACACAAACAAGATCCAAAAGATGAGCAATAACAGCATTTAAGCAAATTGGAACTTGGTTGAGCAACCATGCCACATAGGAACAAGATAATCTATAATATCAACTCTAAGTGGCACAACCTCAATTGTACACATTTTCTAGGCTTGTAATATACACATAGCATATTACTCCCCCATAATGTGATAATCCATATTTAACAAGTGGCAAACAAAAACCAACTAGAGATGATTAATGGACACTTTAGAATTTGAATTTCTCATGAATAAGACATACGACATAGAGACTAGATAATCTTGCAATATCAATACTAAGTGGTATTCCTCATGTTCACTCATTTTAGGATTGTGAAGTGCCCAAGGCACATCACTCCCCCAAAATGGGATGATCCATTAATCTCTCACAAGAGCCAACTAAGAAACAAACAAGATGCGAAAAGGCTCAACACAAGACTCACACATACATGATGTGCAAACCAATCATACACATACTTGATTTCTCAAGATAAGCAAATTGGAAGCACAACATATACAAACACATGCAAGGTACAAAACCAAACATGCAAAGGGGCAAGTAACTTTCAATGTAAACAATTTAAGTACAAGTTACTGCAAGGAGGCACATTGGATATAAGATAGAAACTTGAAAATCCAATGACTTGGCTTGAGACAATATGAATGATGAAGTCCCCTTAATTCTTCATAATATAGCCAAGTCTCCAATGCCCTCCAACAACACCTATTGATCAAGTTTGAGCTTGTTGGTCCCCAACCAAGTTGGGTCCTAAGAGGTTAGTCACAATAGGCTTGGCTACCCAAATGGTTCTTTTCTTGACACCACTTTGAGTACCAACAAACTTGGCAAACACATTGCCAACCATATCCTTCCCAAGAGAATAGATATCATCAATTAGAATAGGGTTGGATAAGTTACCATTCGTGCATGAAGAAGCGACGTGACCTTTCTCACGACATAAGTAGCAACGTCTACTCTTCACTTTCTTCTCACTTGATTTCTCAACTTGAGAAGAATTAACTTGAGTCTTCTTGGGAAGAGGCCTTTCTTCAACTTGTGGTTGAGCATGAGATTGAACTTGTGGCCGCTTCCCTTGTTGCTTGTCACTATGATGCTTCTTCTTCAATGGGCAAGATCTAACATGATGCCCTTCAATCTTGCACTTGAAGCAAACAATCTTGGCCGAATTCTTGACTTGTTCTTGGCCCTTCTTCTTGTTGATCTTGGACTTTTTCTTCTTATTGGAGTTGAATCCAAGTCCACCTTTGTCATTGGGGAATTTTTGCACACTCAAAATATTATTGAGTGTGGACTTCCCTTCATGACACTTTTGCAAGTCAATCTTCAAGGAAGTGACTTGGGCCTTGAGCTCTTTGATTTCCTCTACATGGTTAGTATCAACACAAGTACTAGAGGAAGTATAAGCATCATTGTTAGAGCAACAAGGCAAGAAAAGTAATTCATCACAAGATGTAGCAACATTATGAATAGAAGAATTACAAGGACTAGCACATGGCACAATAATATTTTGACTTGAAGTAGTGCTAGTATCCACAAGAGGCTCACTAGATGTTACCTTAGTAATCATAGCCTCATGAGCCATCTTTAGCACATTATGGGATACTAGAAGATCATCATGAGAGCTTGTGAGCTTTACATGACTTTCTTCCAATTTCCCATAATTGCTAGATAGCAACTCAAGTTGAGCCCTTAGCTCAACATTCTCCTTCAAAATGGATGCTTCACAAGAAATAGAGTTAGTAGCACAAGCATCATCATTAACAACAAGAGGAGAAGGCAACTTGGCAAGCTCTTTAGCATATGAAGCTTGAAGTTGAGCATGAGACTCGGTGAGTTCAATGAGCGAACTCTTAACGACCCTTGAGCCATTTTCGAGGTGCTCAAAGTCCTCAAGGAGTTTAGCATGTGCAACTTCAAGCTTGTCATTTTTAGTTCTAAAATCATTAGCCACCTCAAGAGCTTTATCATGGGATTCCTTTACTTTAGATAATTCTAGAACAAAGGTCTCCTCAAGAGATTCATTGGTGGTTTTTTCATGTTCAAGAGCTTGAGATAGATCCGCTATCTCATCGGCGTAATCACGCTCAAGACCTTCCATTTTCTCAATGGTGGCCTCATGCTCCTCGAGATGAGATTCCAACTCCTCAATATATTTCTTGCCCTCAATGGCAATAGACATGATTTCCATGAAGTTGGAACGAGCAAGTTTATTCCTATGAAGAATTTTACAAATCATTTCTCCCTTAATTTTTAAGGAAGCAACATTATCATTCTCTTCATCATTAGCATCAACATCATCATCAAGAGACATATTGGGGTTCAAAGGAGGAGATACCTTTGAAGCCTTAGCCATAAGGCAAAAAGCAATAGATGATGATGTAGGATCCCTTGAGGCACCATTCAAGACCACATCTTGTTCCATGGAGTGTTGAGTTTCCTCTACATTGTTAGCACAACAGCTAGAGGAAATACATGCATTTTTATCATGACAACAAGACATACCAAGAATATCATCATGACATTTAGTCAAGCAATTTCTACATGATATGCAAGGACTATCAACACAAGCATGTGAAGCATTTAGAGTGCTTGAAGTGCTAAAGTCCAAATATGGAGCATTGCAATAAGATAGTGATGAAGGATCATCAATAATGAGCCCACTATCATCATTGCAATGACCAACACTACTCACCATATCATTACCTTGTGGCAACCCACATGTAGGTGAAGTAGAAGAAGTTGAGAAGACAACACGACCGGAGGTGGAGGGAGAACAATCATCCCCACAAATCTTGGACACACCATATTTGTCTTGAAGCTTTGTCCACACCTCATGAGCATCCCGAAACGGCATGAGTTGAAATATAACTACATTGCTCAAAGCATCGAAAAAGCACATTAGAAGCTTGAGCATTGAGATAAGAGTTTTTCTCATCCTCTATAGATAATCTTTGAGAATCCTTTGGAGGAGAAAAACCCATATCTACAATTCGCTCTAAACATGGGTCAATGGCCCGGAAATGATTAAGCATGCGAATTATCCAAACATCATAATTTGTGCCATCGAAACTAAGAGTGTCAAAGAATCCTAATCCCCTAGTCGACATCTTTACTCTCTAGGTGGTGAAGCCTAATAATGAGAGACGAGGCTCTGATACCAATTAAAAGATCGTGGATGTCGCCTAGAGGGGGGGGGGTGAATAGGCGCTTTAAAATAATTACGGTTTAGGCTTGAACAAATGCAGAATAAAACTAGCGTTTAATTTGTCAAGCACAAAACCTAAATCGACTAGGCTCACCTATGTGCACCAACAACTTATGCTAAGCAAGATAAACAACTAAGTGATAGCAAGATATATAACTAGAAACAATATGGCTATCACAAAGTAAAGTGCATAAGTAAAGGGCTCGGGTAAGAGATAACCGAGGCACGCGAAGACGACGATGTATCCCGAAGTTCACACCCTTGCGGATGCTAATCTCCGTTAGAGCGGTGTGGAGGCACAATGCTCCCCAACAATGCCACTAGGGCCACCGTATTCTCCTCACGCCCTCGCACAATGCAAGGTGCCGTGATTCCACTAAGGGACCCTTGAGGGCGGTCACCGAACCCGTACAAATGGCAACCCTTGAGGGCGGTCACCGAACCCGTACACTTTGGCAACCCTTGGGGGCGGTCACCGGTACCCGACAAATTGCTCGAGGCGATCTCCACAACCTAATTGGAGACCCCGACGCTTGCCCGGAGCTTTACACCACAATGCTTGAGCTCCGAGGTACCACCAAGCCGTCTAGGGCGCCAAGGCACCCAAGAGGAACAAGCTCTAGGGTGCTCAAACACCCAAGAGTAATAAGCTTCTCAACTTTTCACTTCCACGTATCACCGTGGAGAACTCAAACCGATGCAACTAATGCAATGGCAAGAACACACGAAGTGGTCAAGTCCCTCACTCCCAAATCCCACCAAAGCAACAAAAGCTATGGAGGAATATGAGAGGAAGAACAAGGAGAACACCAAGAACTCCAAGATCTAGATCCAAGGGGTTCCCCTCACTTAGAGGAGAAAGTGATTGGTGGAAATGTGGATCTAGATCTCCTCTCTCTTTTCCCTCAAGAAGGAGCAAGAATCATTGGAGGGATTGAGAGTTAGCAAGCTCAAGAAGATCAGCAATGGGGGGCAAAAACGAGCTCTAAGGATGAGAAAACCGTTGGGGAAGAAGACCCCTTTTATAGCCCCCACCAAATCGAACCGTTACCTGTGATGGACGCACTCAAGCGGTACTACCGCTCGGGGGAGCGGTACTACCGCTTAGAGCGGTAGTTCCAGCCGCGAGAACGAAAGAACTGGAGCGGTAGTGCCGCTCGAAGCGGTACTACCGTCCATCCAAGCGGTACTACCGCTAAAGCAAATTGAGCAACCGAACCTTGCACGCAGCCTCAAACTTAAGCGGTACTAGAGGCGGTAGTAGCGAGCGGAAGTACCGCTTAAGCGGTACTACCGCTCATTAAAAACAGGCAGAGACACCCAAACGAAAACGATCATAAGTTGAGCATCCGAACTCCGTTTTCGATGATCTTGGGCTTGTTTTGAAGCTAACAACAAGCACTAAATCTTCATGCAGAGAAACACCAAAAAATAACAAAGGAGGATAAAGCCAAATTGGGAAAGGTTAGACCTCTCAAAAAAAGAATAACCGGCAAAACCTCCAATATCAAAAACGCAATAAGTTTTTCATACGGAATCAGTTTTTGATGAACTTGAGCTTGTATTGAAGATCATGACAAGCTCTAAAACTCCACATAGAGAAAAGCCAAATAAGAACCAATAAAGATGATGCAAAGGATGCAATGGTTTGAGCTCTCTACGAATGATACGATCAAGCTACTCACTCGAGAGCCCCCCTTGATAGTACGGCTATCGATCCTATAACCCGGTCTCCCAACTAACATCATGAGACCGGTAAGATAGAAAACCTATCAAGGACAAACCTTTGCCTTGCGCATAATCCACTTGAGCTAGATGATGACGATCTTGACCTCCTCAAGTTGGACCACCTTTCTTGATAGCGCTGACACGGTGAAGACTCATAGATTGCTCCCCCATACTCCACTATGGGTGAGCCACTCTTCGGCACATCTTCACAAGTCCATTGTCACCACAATGGACGGCAAGCTTCAAGCATGTGATCTCTTTGTGATGCTCCACTTGAACTTGTACTGCGCAATCTTGATGACGATCACCACTTGATGTCATCCTCCATGGGTTGAAAGAGATCCTCCTCTTGACGCAAGCCCATGGAAACATACCTAACCCCACATAGAACTCTCGCATAGAACATGGGTTAGTACACAAAGCGTAATGGACAATGCTTACCATACCGTGAGATCACTTGATCCCACTCGGTACATCTTCTACGCTTTGTGTGTTGATCAACTTGAATCACTCTTCATATTTAGTCTGGATCAACCTTGAATCTTTCCAACTCTATTCATTAGGATGATGTCTTGAAGGTACACATGAATGTTCACACAATTTTCTTCTTCAAGACATGCTTGCAATAGGCTCAACACACACATGACCAATCTTTGGATAAATCCTTGAATAGTACCTTGGTCAACACATATTCTTCTTCAAATCACCTTGAGACCAACAAATGGTCTACAAGCAAAGCCTATGGACAAACCCTTCAAATATAACTCAAGGCACCCATTAGTCCATAGAGATTGTCATCAATTACCAAAACCAAACATGGGGGCAGCACATGTTCTTTCAGAAATGATGGTCTCCCAGGTTTCAAGTCCAAAGAACTGCTCCAAAAAGAAAACCAGAGCAAAAACCAAATAAAACCAAAAGAAAAAGAAAGGGCCAAAAATCGGGGTGTTACAAACCTACCCCCCTTACAAAAATCTCGTCCTCGAGATTTGGTTGCTCAGGGAACAAGTATGACTATGACTTGAGGAAACCGTTTCCAACTCGGGAGTCCTTTCTCCTTTGTATATTGTTCCCTTAGAATTACCCATGATCAGACTTTCTGCCTCTGAGATGATTGACTTCACTTTCTGACAAATCTTTTCTCATACGTCAAACTTTATGCTGACTTAGCGAGGTTCCTGTCTGCCAATAACATTTGGAGAATAAATTTCCCGTGCACACGAAACCTTTGTATCTCTTCCCTTGGGTTGCTCAAATAGGTGCGTATCTTCCTGGTTCAATCATTGCTGAGAATCATAGTTGTTCTTTTAACGAGACCCGACTGCCCGTGAATGATACTGTGGTATCTAGATTCATCTCTCCGCATGAGCTTGCAGGTCGCAAATCATAGCATCTCAAGTCTTGACTGACGGTTGCACTGCCGGGCAAATATTTCTTGTGTCCAGTTGTCCTTGTGCTCAGTTCTGCCATTTAAAAGCACCCGATCTGAACGGGATGCTTGGCGTGTGTCTTACCCATATTATTGGTATTGTTATCAGTGTTACAAGGTGGTGAGATATTTTATTCTGGTTGCGGTGGTCACCGTGCTGAAACGACTGAGGAGATCTTGCAGCTGATGGGACAGACTCGGATATATCATACTGACCCTTTTTCACATGCATAACCGGCCAAACAAGTTATCGTGAGGCCCTTATGGAACAGGGTAAACCTCGGAGTGCACGTCCATGTTGCTCCTTATGGAACCATGGTCTCAATCTGACTTGGGTACCCGGACCCTGTTGGTTGTGTGGTAAGTATCCTGTTTCTGCTGTTGGGCTTACTCCTTGATTGTCAGTACTTTCTGTGTTGGAATCCCTCGCGAAAAGTGCTTGGTCTCATTTATTTACCCTCGGTTCTTCTTGTGTCCACAGTTGTTGTTGGGGTAATATTTCATTATCATCCCTTGTTTCGGCGTATGAAGCGAGTCCCCATAGACACACTATATCGTTGATACAGAGGGCGTTATTTGTGCTGACCAAGCCAGGTTGCAACAAGAGTCCGTGATACTCCCCTTTCCGGTGCTGAAAAAACTGACCTTTGTAGTTGTTGTCAAAACTGTTGTTTCAAGCTTATCCGCCTCACCATTTGTTGATTCACATGAAATGTATTTCTGACTTTGCCTCTCCTGACATGATTTATGGAGTTGTTGCATCCTGACCTTCTTTTGGTAGATATATGTGAACAGAGTGGTATCCTCGTATAAGTGACTTGCATGATTTGTGGTGCACCTTCCCCATTTATTCAGAAATCTGGAGTTATACAAGGTTTCCGGAATAGACATATGTCCTGACTGACTTCTGCCAATGTTGTTGCGGACCAAATTCTGAAGTTGCCTTATACTGTCGATTTACTGTGTAATATCTTGTAGCAATACTGATGACGGTGTGTAATGCCGTACTGAAGAAAACTGGATTGCTTTGCTGGAAAAGGCTGGATACCTTACCCTTGAAGCTGTAGTCATGGTAGCGTGCTGGAGAAGGCTGGGTTCCGTGCCTGAGAAGCTTCTCCTTGGGTTGCTTACTGGGGAAGATTCATTTCCTTATGCCTGAAGCTTGCATCAGGATATCTCGCTGTGGAAGACTGGGTATTTTGGGCAGGAAACTGTTTATGTGTTGCACCGAGAAGACTTGAGGAGCCTTGCACCATACATTTCTTTTCGGTACTGTGTGGGTGAAGGTTGAGCTCCTTATACCAGAGGCTTCGTACTGTGATCTGTGGGCAAAATGATGTATACCCATAACATTGTTGATGTTGGTCATGTGTATGAAAGAATTGCCTGACTGTCTTTCTTGTTGAGGACTGATCTCATAGCCCCTTCTGTCTTTCTTGCGTAGGGTAACATTTCTCCAATTTCGCCCGTGGCTGAAACAAACTTCATATATATTTATACTTTTGATGGAAAACATAATGTTGACCTCGTGCCTGACTTGCCTTCCTGCTGGCTTGGTCCTTACTGCTTGTAGAGGTTGCGCAACTGAGATAAACTTAACGCTGATAAATCCAGGCTATCATTTATATTTTCAATGTAATGCAGCCAACTGAGAGTGCCATATTGTTTAGCTGGGCTTCCAAATAATTGAGATCCTCATTGCTTCTTCGGGTCCGATGGTGATTGTTGAGCAACTTTCATAAGGGGAAAAATAAGGTAACACCAAAGGCCCAAAAGAGAAACCAAAGAGAACAAATCAATCGAACAACAGACATATAAGCATCCATAAGTGACACTGCATTCATTACTACTCAATGCACACAACAAGCATGCTACTACAACTGATGCAATATGAGCTAAACGGGTACTACTGCACTACGAACAAACTAAAGCTGGGTAGCTGATGAATCGGCTGGTGGAGGAGTGGGTGGAGCCATAGAGGCAGGGGGTGCAGAGGTCGAAAGAGGCAATGGGCGTGGAGCCATTGCAGCACCGAGCAATCTCCTGGCCTGGGTCGCGTCTCGAACTAACTCCGCAATCAGCATATACTCGGCTGCCATGAATCGAGACAAGGACGGAATGGCCACATCATCATCAGGGCGAGTGGAGGGGAACCTGACTCGCCTGGGGTTCTCGGCTAAGGAAGGATAGTAGGAGTAAGCACGGTTTTCTTGCATCACCAGCTCTTGATGACGAAGACCCGTGATTCCTGCCAGGGCCGCGAGTTGAACTGCGCGATCTGGAGTAGCACCATATCCGCCATGGAATCTGTAGGTACACCTTCCGATAGGGACCTTGGCTTCCAGAAAAACATGGGCATAATACTCCAGTAATCTGCCTCCAAGCTGCATCTCAAAAACTTGGTACCGTGGCATTTCTCCATTGGGATAGAGACTATGCCATGCATCGCGGTGTAGGGATGCGAAGCTGAGCGGTGCTGGGGCTGCGTGGAACTCAATAGGATGGGCGACCATCTACACTCATGGAATAGATGGTCAGAAGAAAGACGGAATCTATATGCATGCTATGCAACAACCAAGTGCAGCAACCAAATGCAACTAACAACCAGGACTCTATACTACCAGTTTCTAACGCTCGCGTTGAGTAGGGTGTCCTACAGCCAAACCTGGCTCTCATACCAACAGTTGTGGCACCACGGCTCAGAGGGACCGGAACGCCCCGTATTCCAGCCCAGAAATGTCTTCTGGAATACGGCACTGCTTGGCATAGAACAAATCAGCTTTATTACAAATGATAAGGTTACAAAGGTCTGCTATCACACCGGTTACAGTGGCACGGCGACACTACGCCTGCTAAGGTAGTCCTATGCTAGCAGCGGAACAACTCGTAGCAGCGGAACGACGACGACAGTGGTGAACTCCACTCCGCAGGGACTCTGGCTGGGACACGGCCTAGCTCGCACGAACGGAATCCACGACAGGCAATCAATCACAGCATCACCTGCAAACTGGCATGATAAGCCAGGTGAGTACTTTGAATGTACTCGCAAGCTCACAACAACCAAAAGCATCAAGGCAAAACAACAACATAACATTAACAAATTAACTTATTACCAACTACTATAATGTGGAAGTAAATGTTGCTTAAAGTATGATGGTAAGACTAAAATCTCTGCTAAACCATTATCTTGGATCACATGGACCATCACATACTTGACTATCTGACCAAGCAACATATCATCTCGATCACCTCGTGATTCAATAAATCCTCGTGATCACCTCATGACCACATCACAATTTGATGATCCTCCTCGAGATCATCCCAATGCCAACATCGGCATCCTGCCAAACTGTTACTTGTCCATATACGACTATAAATCATAATATAAGTCATTCCGTCATTGTGAGTGTTGATCGAACGGTGTGACCTACAACGAACTGTGTCCATATCCGAGGACGCGGCTATCGATAGTTTGTACACTCTGCAGAGGTTAGTACACTGTACCCACGCTACGGAACTCATGGCCTCGTGCTCCCATTCGGGTGGACCAACAACATTCTGACAAAACCAATCTATTGCATGACACTCTCCCGGTCACTCCCGACAAACTCCCCTTTGGGCTATGTCCTGGGTGGCCCCTGATGTCAACTCATGACATCCGCCACCTCTGTGGCTGCCACCATCGTGGCCAAACAAAACAACTCGTCCCAAACAGGGACACCCGGGTACAACACAACTTGGGCACACAAGGTTATGACCGCCTACCGGGCCAGGGTAGCGCGAGTACATAACCTTTCCTAGTTGGAGGCACCGGCGAGAGGCATGACAATAGACCGAATTAGGGCCTCCCCATCCAGGCAAGTGTGGCTGCACTGGTGAGCTCGATTCGGTGGCACCTGACCAATGACATGACGGAATTTGTCCCCAAGATAAGCTTGTGATAGAACTGTTACTCCAGTAATACATATCAAACTGTGATTCAACACTTAACAATATCCATCCAAAGTCCAAAGCATAATATAGCCATATTATTAGCATGAATTCCAAGCAATATGACCAAGAATAAAGCATGACTACTGCTACTAATAATCCGGGACCAATATGTCACCCTCGATCTGCAAAGCATTAGTCCTAGAAATCCAAGCATCATCATGGCAGTAGCAAACTCACATAATACCCCACTCATAAAGCCATGAATAATTCATTTCTAAATAATACGATATTAAACCAATTTAATTCAAATTAACCATGGCATTGCATTGTAATCATGCAAATGGAGGGTGTGGCTTGCCTTGCTCCAAGAGGGAGGGGAAGACCTTCTAGTCTTCACCAACACACCACAAACACTCTGAAAAATATTTTGCAAGCATTTGTAAATAATACATAAAGCAAATTCTTCTATCCAGAAATTCTAGACAGAAGAGGAAAATACCAAACTGTACCAGAAAATAAAGGAGGTCAAAATAAAAATAATGCAAAAAGAATCAACTCATTTGGACTTATAGTTTGGGAGTTATTCATGGTCAAAGTTGAGGTCAAACTGGATTAAATTTGAATTAAAAATAATTCCAGAAATCCTCGGGGGGGGGGGGGGGGGTGTGACATCGAAAGCGTAAACTGGCTTTACGCCTCCACTAGGATACCGTTTTGGGAACGAAAGAGAGACTGACGGGTGGGGCCACCACGTCAGTTTTGAAGGGAGAGAGAGGGAACAGAGGGAGGGCGGCTCACCGGCGGCCGTTCGCCGGCGTAGAGGCCCCAGAGGGGCTGGACGTCGACGGGGATGGATCGGGCACCCAACGGCGCACCCGCCCGTACCCGCAGCTCCGCGAATGGTGGCCGGATGGAGACGCGCCCTTCGTCTCCGGCGGCGGTGGACTTCGGGCGTCGTTGGTCCTGGCGATTCCGGTGACGATAGGCTAGGGAGAGAGGTTGGGGAGGACCAGGAAAAGGAGGGGAGTTCTCAGGTGAGCTTGGCTTGGGCGGAATAGCACTTGAGCGAGCTCGAGGAGGAGAGGGCCGAACGGCGGAGCCGTGGTCGGAGAGGAGGAAGAAGAAGGCCCTGGCTTGGTTCTACGGCTCTAGGGTGAAACTGAGAGGTGGTGGAGGTGATTGGTGAGGAGAGGCTGGCTAGGGGCTGCTTAAATAGGTGGGGAAGGAGGGGCTCGGGCCGGTTGCCGCCGCGACCAGATGGGCGAGCGCCGGCGAGAAGCCAAGCACACGCGGCTACAACAGGGAGCTTGGACGGCGGAGGGGGAAGAGACTGAGAAGCGGGCCATGGCGCGGGAAAGCAGGGGAGGCAGTGCACACGCGGACGGGGCAGTCAGGCACGCGCGGCCACTGTTCCTGCGTGCACCCGAGCTTTGGCTTGGTCCGGCAAGCTCCTAGCGGGGAAGGGCGAACCAGAGAGGCGAGGGCGAGCTAGGGAAGGACTGCGGCAAGGCGAGGTGGCGCACGGAGGAGGTTTGAACGGCGGCAGAGCAGGGCCGACGCGCAGCGCACGCCTACTGCAGCCAGAGCGCGTGCACCGTCCATGTCAGTGGCGCAGTCACCGCGTGCACGGGCGCACGCACGATGACTAAGCTCAGCCAAAGATGTCCATTGCCTTGTCCATCTGTCCTGTAGCCACTTTGATGTAACAGAGAGACTAAAGCTCCTGTGTTGATCAGACTCATCACAAAAAGTTGGCAGCAGCAAACTTTTGCAAAGTGCTGAAGTCAAATCAGTAGGTAAAACGGTAAATGAGCTTGCCAAAGGGGTTGAAGGTTGGAAGAACTACAAGCTGGCAAAATTTGAGGCTAAATGGACAAGGTTAGCATGGGGTTGCTTTGCAATTGCATAATCTGGTCAAGAAGCAAAATCAGGAAGTGGCACTCACAAGGATTTTTGGGTTTGGCTGGAATTTGGCACAGGATGATTATTTGGATATAAGAAGCCACTGTAAAAATTTCACACCATTTGGCCAAACCAAAATGGTACTTTCTTCACAATGGACTCCCCTGGCCAGAAATTTAGAAAAATTACTGGGAATTATCGGCTTGATGAAATGAGCTGAAATTTGGTGGAGTGATGCTTTATAAGGGTAAGAAGGTTGGGGTAAATTTTCAGAACCTATGAAGCAATATAAATTGTAGTTGCTTCACAAACTGAAAATATCACCAGAAACAAAGATTTGATGTTGAGCTCTGATAGATGATTGGATAGAGGGGAAATTTGGTGGAGAGCAATGATTTGAGCATATGAATGATCTTGCAATATTTCAGCTCATTTGAATATTCCTAGCTAGCACTTCCTTCACAAATGTTTCCACTGGACAGAAACTTTGGAATTTTTCTCAGGGAGTTTGGCTAGGCAAATAAAGCTGAATTTTGGCATAAGACCATGATTTGGTCATGAGAGGATGCACAAAATTTTTGAGGGCAATCAAGAAAAGATAAATAGCACTTCCTTCACAAAAGTGCTACTCAGGGCAGAATTGATAATGAATATTCCTGAATTATTTTTGAACTAGACAAGGAAAGGTTTTGGCACATTTGGAGAAGATATAATCCAAATGATTTATGAGAATTAGTTGGGAATTTTGTGGAAGACAAAAATATAGGTTGCTTCACAACCTGGGTCAAATAGGGTTATTCCTTTAATAAGGAAAGGAAGATTCCCTAAGAAAGAATTTTGGGAGTTGGGCTTAAATGGAAAAATCATGATCTTGGAAAAGATGCAAGGATGAAACACTACTTGGAAGGGGAGGAAATGATGGTCTCCCAGGTTTCAAGTCCAAAGAACTGCTCCAAAAAGAAAACCAGAGCAAAAACCAAATAAAACCAAAAGAAAAAGAAAGGGCCAAAAATCGGGGTGTTACACTCCCTGTGCCCCCTAGCTCCCCTCATCATCGTCGGATGAAGTCGCCGGATTATGTCCGCATAGCGAACGGCGGACGACATGACTTTCCTCTTGTTCTATGTTGGGTTCTTGTGGTGAAGGGAGGCTCGCTCCTCTTTAGTGGCTCGTCGCGGCGGCCATGGCACCTAGTGGCTTCAGTGGATGGGTCTCCAACAGGTGGCAGTCGTGGTGACTGTCGCGTGTGCGGACACAACACCTGGGAGCTTGGGTGCCCCCCTTTTTTTGGTTCGGTGAGGGGCGAAGAGACGAATGAATCATATCACTGTTGCACGATGATTTTACCCAAGTTTGGGCCGCTGTGAAGCGTAAAAGTCTACGTCCTGCTTGGTTGTTTTGATGGATGTGTAGACCAGGGCTACAAGTGCACCAATTATGTTTCCGGGGCTTGCCGGGGCTTGGAATGGGCGATGTGTGTATGGACTAACTAGTGTACGATTTGCTAGGGTCCGACCTTTATCTAAGTAGCACGGACTTCCTTTTATAGTCACAAGGGGTTGCCACAGTTGCCACAAAGTAATAAATGTGGTGGTTGTATAGTGGGGGACAATGCACTGTAGTGGCGAGCGACAAGTGGCGACTTGCCACCTTGCCGGGAGGGCGCACGTCCCATCCGCAGCCGATGTTGACTTCTGTGTCCTCCACTGCACAGCGCTCGCCAAGTGGCTCGCATGTGGGAGGAATCTTGCAGAGCGCACAACTTGCCCACCAAGGGAGCTCGTGCATGCGTGCCAGCTCGCTCCGCCCTACAGCTGGTAGTTGCAGGTGCTTGCCTCGCCAGGAGTTGTTGGGATTCCCCGAAGTGTAAGGATGAAGCAGAACGGTAGCAAGTATTTGCCTCAGTTGAAGAACCGAGGTTATCAATCTAGTAGGAGTCTCCCAAGCTAATAGCGTAAGCAACACCTGCGCACAAAACACACACACACACACACACACTCGTGCCCAACACGGCAAGAGGGTTATCAATCCCTTTGTCTTGCTAGTTATAAGATTAAGCGCAAATGATAGAGATAGATGGTAGCAAATTAGCATGACAAAATAAAGTAGCAATTATGTAGAAGAATTCAGTAATGGAGAATAGACCCAGGGGGCATAGGTTCACTAGTGGCATCTCTCTCGAAAACAGGCAAATGGTATGGTAAACAAATTACAGTTGGGCAATCGACCAAATTGCAATATTTATGACTATGATCATTCATGACATAATCTCATATAGGCATTACATCTGTGATAAGTAGACCGTTAATCCAACTGCATCTACTACTAATACTCCACCCCAAAACCGTTATCAAGCATGCATCTCAAGGTATTAAGTTTGCAAGAAACAGAGCATCGCAATAAGCAAGATGACAAAATATAGACATGAAGAAGTCAATCAATATGACAAAACCTCGTCGTTATATACCCTTAGTGGCAACAATACAATATGTGTCTTAGCCCTTATTGTCACTGGGTTAGATAACCGCAAGATTGAACCCACTACAAAGCACCACTCCCTCTAAAGAAAACCCATCAAACTTGGCCAAAGAAGATAGATAGATCGGAGAGCATGCAAAGCTATTTAATTTTATCACAAGAAAACCTCAAAAGATTCAATTGATTCCAATGAACTATCTGATCATAAAGTGACAATTCATCATATCCCAACAAACACACCACCGATTACATCGAATTGATCCCAATCATGTGAAGCAGCTCATGGGAACATGGTGTTGAAGATCCAAAAGAGAGAGAACCATCTAGCTACTACTATGGACCCTAACGTCCTAATAGAACTACTCACACATCATCATGGAGGCAACAAGGTTGATGAAGAAGACTCCGGCTCCGGCAAAGCTCCGAAACATGCCTCTAGATTGGATCTTCCTGAAACAGGAACTTGAGGCGGCGATAAAATTCTTCTGAAAATATGGCAGAGGGTTTTGGTATTTATAGGAATTCATGGCGGTGGTATCAACGTAAGGCGGTGCAGGTGGGTCCCACACAACCTAGGAGCACGCCCTACCTCTACAGTTCCTCTCGATCTCCCCCGAAGCTCTAGGGCCCTTCGTTGCCCAAAAAAAATCATATTAAAATGGCAAGTGATTTTGACCTCCATAGATATTGATTTCATGTGAAACTAAAAACAAGCAGAAAACAGGAACTGACACTAGTCACTAAATTAATAGGTTAGTCCAAAAAAATATAAATTGTTATAAAAAGTATATTAAAGTGATAAAATAATAGCATGAAGCAATCAAAAATTATAGATACGTCTGAAACGTATCGACAAGCCTAGGCTGCCGCCCATTGAGCCATCCCATCATGTGCCCGCCAGCGATCTAGTCGTTGGCGGGGTTCAGGGCGCCCGTGGGAAGTAAACAGTGAGGATGGGGTTCCCGGGAGGAAGCCCATTCCCAAAGAGCTCTTGGCCTTGCTGTTGCTGCCGTGGATCGGCCTCTCTCCAGCACGATGATCTTGCCGGTGAGAGTCTTCAGAAGGATCTACATCTTGTGGTCTTGGTCTTGACGAAGATTTGCATGCCACCCGGGAAGGGGCATGGACTTGGTCGCGCAGGCTGGTGGCCTATGTTTCCTGTTGGCGGGACTGCAGCAACCCACGCAAGATGGCTCCGTGGGGACCCCGGTCTTCATGGGGCCGACAGTGAAGTTGTCATCGAGCTCCTGGGATGCGGCCCGATGCTCCTGCCGAAGAGTCAAGATGGGTGTAGGGTAACGTAGTAGAAAACAAAATTTTTCCGACCTACGCACTAGCCCAGGACCACTATGGAGACTGCATACAAGGTTTGATCTTTTCGTTACCGACTCGTAGCGCAGCGGAAGTAGAGTCGATGACGATCGGCGGTGCAGATCCCCGCAGCTAGGATTTACAACCTCCCAACCGCGAGGATGTGCTCCCTTGCCTGCCCCTCTGGGAGGCGGTCGGACAGTCCCTCGGACGGTGTCGCGGACAGCCCTCCGGGAGGATCTTCGAAAACCCGGACGGTCACTCGGACAGCCCTTCGGGAGGACCCCCGAAACTCGGACGGTTACTCGGACAGCCCTTCGGGAGGCACTCTCGAACTAAGACTGAAACTACGATCTCTCTACAGAGTTGCACACATACGGTGTCATCTATCCGGCAGGGCTTCGCCGTCCAGAACTAGTTCCCACCGGAACCCAGACAGCCTTTCGGCTCTACGAAACTCTTTTCGTGGGAGGGAGAGAGAAGCTAGACAAGTCTATGGCATGTGTATGAGAGCAAGCATGAGGTTTGGAGAGCACCCCTCCACCTCTATTTATAGGAAAGCCAAGGGGTAAAGTTGCCATTCCAAAAAAAACCAAAAATGCCCATGAAGGAACACTTCCACAAGGGCATATTAGGGAAGTAATGGAGCAAGTGGGGCTTCATGGAGGAGCCCACATGTGGCCGGCCAACCTCTCATGGGCCCCCCCCCCCAAGGGGGGTTTCTTAGCCCCCAAGTCCTTCTAGAAGCCTTTTGGGAAATATCCCAAAAGGTGCTTTCCAAAAAATATCCATAAAGCACTTTCACTATTCACGAAGACATTTTTCTACGTCCGTTAAATCCCAAATTATTTTTGTGTGCCTAGAATAATTCTAGTACCCACTAAAACAATTTTGAACGCATTCCGAAACAATTCCGGAACAATGTTTTTCTTCAGCGAAAAGCAACCATAGCGGTTCCGGCTGCTCCAGAACACTTCCGGTTTTTCTCCCCGGAAAAATTCCAGAAGTTACCAGAACAATTCTGGCACCCTCCAAGAATTTCCAGGCATGTACCGGAACCAATATGACTTAATGGAATACCCTGAAACAACTTTTTAGTTTCACCGAAACTATTCCGGTGTTCTCTCCGGAACGTTTCCGTTTCGTCCGAAACTTTTTCGATGATTTTCTCTCAGACTCCCTGTCTAGTATTCAGCAGATAGATGACCCTTAAGCATGTGACCCTATAGGTTTGGTGAAGTATAGACATGACCGGAACTCTTTCCGATCAATGGTCAACATCGGAGCCGTGGACACCCATATTGACCCCTATACCCACACGAATGAATATTCGAGTGAACCTCCAGTTGCCGTGTGCTATTCCTGTTGCTTCTCGATATGTTACAAATACCCGAGGTGAGATTTTCTGCATCCCCGTGGATCAACAACTTGTCCACTATGCCAGTTACCTCGTTACCGGTTTTGTTCTCTTTTCTCGTTTCCGCGTTCCGGCATCCCAGTGATCAAATCACAATGTGTCTGGCTAGATGATGATGGATACCGTAACACCGAGAGGGCCCAGAGATATCTCTCCATCGTCGGAGGAGCAAATCCCAATCTTGAGCTATCAAGTCCCTTGACATACTTTTCCATGAACCCGTAAGCCGCCGTAATAGCCACCCATTTACGGATGACGTTTAACAAACCCCAAAGTTCATGAAGCAAGTATGAAGAAGCTCAACACTCTCATGGTCTAAGGAATTATGCAAACATTAACTTCTCTGTGTTATTGACCATTAACTTGTGACGAATGAATCTCATAGCATAACATCAATTCGGGTCAATTCAACACAAGTGTTCGCCTAACATTGTGCCCTCAAAGTTGCCGGCATAGACATGCCCATGATCAGGAAAACAGGACCATCATGCAACACTTGAGCTAGTCTTAGCGGCATGACTAGGAATACATTTTACCATTTATTATTCCACATGTGCATATGAGTCTTCCTCCGAGCCTCGTGGTTATTGCAGACTCGAGAACCATAGCAGTTATAGCATGGAACACAAACATATTTATGAACATGGGGATAAATAATAACATTTATTATTGCCTCTAGGGCATATCTCCTACAACGGGATGGCGCCCCTTCCCTTCCTACCTCTAAAGGCTCTTGATACGTCCATTTTGCATCATTATTTCTTATTATAATTTATCTTATTTAAATGATATATTTCACAGGTGCAATTCCAATGCCCTTTCTCTCTTAAAATGCAAGATATACAAAGAGAGGGGATTACCGACAGCTGGAATTCTGGACCTAAAATATCAACAGAAGAGAAAGCAATTCTCCGGAGCTCAAAATGAAGTTTGGATTTTTGGAGAATTATTTTTGAGTATATAATGAATTATGGAGCAAAGATATGCCAGAGGGTGCCCATCAGCCAGCCACACGGCCAGGTGGTGCGGCCTACCCCTTGGTCGCACCCCTGCCCGTGTGGGCCCCTGGTGATCATTCATGGCATAATCTCACATAAGCATTACGTCCATGATATGTAGACCGTTAAACTTACTAACATCTACTACATGACTCCACCCAAGACCGCTATCCAGCAAGCATCTTAAAGTATTAAGTTTGCAAGAAACAGAGTAACACAATAAGCAAGATGACATAATGTAGACAAAAAGAAACCTAGCAATGAGATTAACCCCCATCGTTTTACCCTTAGTAGTAACAATACAATAAGTGCCTTCGTCCTTTTTGTCACTGGACAAGATCACCACAAGATTGAACCCACTACTATGCACCACTCCCTTGGAAGAAATAATTGTCTATCTTGGCCAGAGAAGACTCATAGATCGGAAAGCATACATAGCTATAAAATTACGCAACAAAGAAACTTCAAGAGATTCAAATAAATTCAATGAACAATCTGGTCATAAATCCACAATTCATCGAATCCCAACAAACACACCACAAGAATTACATCGGATTGATCTCAGAGGAGATCATTGTATTGAGGATCAAACTGAGAGAGGGAGAAAGCCATCTAGCTACTACTATGGACCCGTAGGTCCTAATGGAACTACTCACACATCATCATGAAGGCAACAAGGTTGATGAAGATGGCTTCTCCAATGGCTTCAACCTCCAGCAGAGCACCGGAATAGGGCTTCAGATGAGATCGCTTCGGAACAGTGGGTTGCGGCGGCAATAAAATTCTTTCAGGTTCGCTTCTGAGGGTTTCGGGAATATTGGGAATTTATAGGCCCAGGATTAGGTCAAACGGTAATGTTTGATTCACGATTTTTATGTCAGGCTTTCTCTTCGCGATAAAGAAATGTTTGATTTTTCTTGTGCGGGGTTCTTTCTCAAGTAGACAAATTGAATTCAAAGGAATCTTATTGAAAGAATTAAATGTAACGCTGAAGATTGGGAAGTCGACAAAGGTAAAGAGTCAGGTATAAATCCCAAGTACGATTGTGTTAAGTCTTTTGTTGAAATGAAACCAGGTAAAACTTAGTGATTCCCCGCGTGTTTTTTAGTAATTGGTTTATGAAACTTATTGATTTTGTCACTCGTTTGTACTATGTTTTGGCAGTTGAAACTTAGCGAATTTTAAAAACATGTCCGAACATATTTAAAATTGATCTTATTTCAAATCCCTCGTCTCAAGCAACATGATTGAAAACAAAAATTAAATTGGACTTTTCATTGAAAAGTTATAGAAGATTCAAACTCCAAAACCAATAGAAAAAAGGCATGGGAAGTGAAGTGATGGCGTATGCAACTCTAGCAAAAGCTGCCAAAAGCATGCAAAATGGAACCGGCCCCATAGTAATCAAAAGTCTAAGACTAAACACGTTTACAAATTTTAAAGCAATTTAAGGGCTGCATACATGCATGCCTCGGGACATGTGTGCCCCGCGAGTTTCCGTTTTAGTAGGACCATGATTTCACCCTTCTCCCACCTTACATAAATCAAAAGCATACACTTTGTATTTCAGTCCGTCCTCCCTAGTAGTTGTAACATGTAAATTGTGTATGAAGAATAATTCACATGAAAAATGTCACCGTCTAAACGAAAAAATTGTCCCTGCATAACTAATGCTCTAATATGTAGTACTACTATAGATCTTGACAAGTATATCAGTTATCATGCTATTCACATGAAATGTGTGAGATAGCGTAGTGGAGCACACGGCAAACCAACTAAATATTGTTCGTGCACAAGCTTGTTGCATGCCACTAGAAAAACGTGAAAGTGCAAGGGCCAAGGGGCACCTGATTTTGCCTCATTCTCACTACATGTGTAACTCTTGTCCCCTAAAAAGTCAAAATTGCAGGTTCGTGGCTAATACTCCCTCCTTTTTTGTTTACTCTGCATATTAGTTTAGACTGAAGTCAAACTTTATAAATTTTGACCAAGTTTGTAGAAAACAATATGAACATTTACAGTAACAAATTTATATGGTGTGAAAATATATGCAATGATGAATCCAATGTTATTGATTTGGTGGTGTATATGTTAATATATTTTTCTACAAACTTATTAGAAGTATATAAAGTTTGACTTTAGACAAACCTAATATGCGGAGTAAATAAAAACGAAGGGAGTACATGTTATTTCATATGCTAATTAAACCAGCCATGCATATTTTGTAACTGTTTAATGTACTCCTTTCAAATTAGATGAGTCAATGCATTTTCTTAAAAAGAAAATATTGGAAAAGAAAACATATGTTGGCAAAATATTTAGAACCTCTTTGTCTTTTGCCCCAAGAGTTCGTAATCGTCTGGCTCATTCCTTCGACCAATTAGCTAGGAGAGAGTGCACTACCGTGTGGTGCATTGTTCGGCGCCCCCTATGTGTGAGGATTGGCTTGATGTTATTGCAATGATTTATCACTTAATCTATAAAGCTTGTTCCTTAAAAAGGGTTATTTTGTATAGTAAAAAAATGTTCTTTATGTCATCTATAGGAGACTACATACTCAACCTTAATACCAAGAAAATTAGTAAAAATGCCAACTTCCGGTCCCCTACTCCTCTAGCATACTAACTATCTCACTCTCCAACCCTGATACTTTTTAGGTGCTTCCCATATAATCTCCACACACCCTCCTAAATATGGGACGAGCACCACCCAATCTCTACTTTTTACGTGATGTAACTTCAACCCCAAGCACATGACTCTTTGCCGAGTCTCATCACCACCTCCTCCAACAAACCACCCCCGCCCCGTCGAGTTGCGGTCACCATAGTCGCAACCTCTTGTAGCAGCACCGTCTACCTACCCGGCCCTCCCTGGCATTTCCGAGGCACGCCTCCACCGCCTACATTATCATCGCGAGCCTCCGAGCTCGGCACTGCAAGCTCTCACGTGACCATTGTGGAGTAAACGAAAAGGAGAAAAACTATGGCCCATTAATGAGTAGGTCGTGCTTGTTATTGTCTATGCAAAAGAAACATGGTGGAATTCTTGGTAATCTTCTAGGAGGAAGCACATAATTTGCTCTCCATATTGTAGGGGCTCACCCTATAAAGGAAATATAGGAGGTGAATGGTTGGCAATTTCCTTAAGGATGCTCATTCAAGTTTTACAAATTAGATGAGTCAATGCATTTTATATATTTGGAAAATTAACCTTTCTTTATAATATAATTTAGGGCCTCTTTGAATTAACCATTCGAAAATTTGAAATATGTATTGTTTGATTTATAAGAGTGTAATTTATAGAAATCCTTAGTAACAAAAATTACCTGAAGGACTATAAGACTCCAAGAAAGATTCCTCTAACGTTATCAACCTATAAGTGTTGCCCATTCAGTGTTTAAAATGTGCTAGAACTTCTAAACATATATCAAAGTCAAAGGCATTATGATAGTGCTAGCGCCAAAGTTACAACCGAATCGGATATTTTAGACACACACATCACCAGATGAAGATCATGAGACATGCGGCAAAACTAGTCCAGTGATTGCAACATCACTAGATGTCTACAACAATAGGTCTTCAGTTCCAAAAGAAAACCATCAAGATGTTTGACAAATTCCATATATCCATCCTTGAGTGTTATTAAAAGCTTCACTTGCTAATTGCTCGAACATTTTTACTCCCAACTTTACGCCTTGCAGCTTCCCTGTTTGTCTTCAAGATCAACCAATTTTTCAGCCAGCATACCACAAAGTAAACACAAACAAAGGGATCAACGACCCTTTTGTTGTAAAAGAATGCCTCATTTCTCAAATTGCAAAATGGTCTAAAAAGTGTAGCAATGTCGACACTAATAATCAAATTCTTACTCTGCTTCTTAAATTAGGACAGCTAGTTTTGAAACTGCTCTTGTATGCTCTAGGAACAATATTAACACCAAAGGCACACTCTAAAATATTCCAAATCAACTTGGCAACATGGCATTGTAAGAAAATATGATCTATTGATTCATCTTTCCCACAACATCGGCATGCCCGAACCCTATACCAATCTCTTCTAATCAAGTTATCCTTAGTTAATATAATGTTACGCGAGATCTACTAGATAAAGACCTTGAGTTTCAAACTGAGTATAACCATTCATAAAAAATCAAGAGAGCGACATTCATTAGTAACCTCCTGTAAAAACAACCTAGCGGTAAACACACCACTCATAGTCCGTGCCCACCTAACAATATCAGGATAACCAGTCAACACAACTGCAGAACATGTTTCAATAATGTTGTGTCATGATTGCAGAGTCACCCCCTAGGGTCCTCTAAAATTGGATATTACCCGATCCATTGTTTATCACCCCAGCCACATAAATGTTATGATTGAAGTAAATATTATACAATTTGGGGTAAGTTTGGTTGAGAGGCTTACCATCAATCCACCGGTCCTCCAAGATATAGTATTCTCCAACAATCCTTTTGCAACAAAGAGTAATTTTTTTCTTCACATCCACAAATCCAGGCCAAAATTGGGATTGTCGATCTTATGTCTGATTCCACTAATATATCGATTTCTAATATATTTATTCTTTAGCATAGTCTTTGTGTGGTTTCATATTTCCACAACCATCGTGCCAATGGTTGTGTGCGTCTTGTGCTGCAAAGGCCCGAGTACTCCCCTTTTCAAAAAAAAAAACTACCATTGTGCCATAAGAACTTGGCTCATTAAATCAAGATTGAGTATGCCAAGCCCACTTGGTCTTTAGGTTAACAAACATCTCTCCACTTTACCAAATGATACTTTCTTTTGTTACAATCCTCATGCCAAAGGAATCCGGATCAGAAAAAATCACGTATTTTCTAACTCCATCAAGAATTATGTAAAAACAGATCATATACAGAGGCATATTAGATAAACAAGATGGGATTAAAGTCAAATCCCTCCCAAGGTCAACATTTTGCCTTGCCAACAGTCACATATATGCTCAATTTTTTTTCAAACATTCCTCTAGGTCTTATTTCTAATTATTTTCTCATCAACAGGGATGCCTAAATATATCATTGGTTGATCTCCTATCTGACATGAAAAAAAATCCTATTATATTCCACATAAGAAAAACTCACTTTTATTATGAAAGTTTTTTTTAACCCAACGTTTGACGACATGCACAAATGGTCACCTTTACATTGTGTGCAATAATTAAATCACCTAGTAGAAGAAAAAAATAGTGGCATCTGCATATTGACACCTCATTCAACTATATTTTCCAAAACCCCTTTCACCATATTAGTTTGTGTAACATTTTCCAACAACATAACCAGGGCATCAACTCCTAGATCAAAAACAGAGGGATAAGCAATCTCCGCGCCTCATCCCTTTAAGTGTAGGGAAATAAGGCTCAACTTTGCCATTGACCTTACACTTACATGTCCCCCTCTCAAGAGCTTGGCATTATGTTTCTCATGATGGGTATCAAGTGCCTCATGCAAAAATTTAATCCCAGCCATTATATCTCCTTTTTACAAAAATAGTGTATACATGGGATCTTACATTAGCAGCTACTGAATTTAATCTATTCGTCAAAACTTCAGTGAAAACTTTGAAACTAACATTAAACATGCATATATTTTTTTGAA
Source organism: Elymus sibiricus (assembly GCA_039707655.1). NCBI lineage: Eukaryota > Viridiplantae > Streptophyta > Magnoliopsida > Poales > Poaceae > Elymus > Elymus sibiricus. The sequence continues at coordinate 338,901,906 of CM077666.1, forward strand.
TCTTTCTAGCTTTTTGGGGTCAAAGTTGTTATCTCATAATTGAGCCTAGAAATATCTAGGACACCATTATAGAAATCATCCACTAAACCTTTGATATCCCACTTAATTATCTCCCAAAAATTATGATAGCATTCTAGATAAACCCATCGGGATTGGGAGATTTATTTTGCCAGTTTAACTAGATGTAAATTGCCTGATTTTTGAATTTGGGCCAGTCAATTCCATTTGGGAAGGAAGGAGGCGGCGGACCACGGAGGTTCGGGGATGCTGACAAGGCCTCGTCTAGGAACGAGCCGTGGCCGATGGCAAGACGACGGAGGCGGGTTCGAAGGTTAACAGTTCAAGATGTGCAGGGGGGGGGGGGGGGGTGTCGTTGGGAAATTCTAGTGGATCGTCGGTTTGGAGGATGGCCGGGGGTGGCGCCAGCACGGTGATGGCCGACGGTGAGGGGAGGGCGGAGTGGCGAGGCTGGCGTGGGAGCCCTGCGGGCGGCGGAGGCTAGCGGGTCAGCCAATAGACGTGGGCAGGAGGTTGAGGAAGGTAATCTGGCCGTTCATTTTGCATCGGACGGTTCAGAACAAATCAACTGACTCAATTTTTACAATTTTTTCAGTCAACTGATCCCTAGCCAAGCCCTTATTTTGCTTCATTTGAAATACACCATGTTTCTTTTCCAAAAGCATGTACAGTACATAAATACGTAGTACTCCCTCCGTCCCAAAATAACTATCTCAACTTTATACTAACTCTAGTACAAAATTGTACTAAGCTTAAGACACTTATTTTGGGACGAAGGAAGTAGTAATAATTAAGAAAAATGAGACCAACTCAAAGGCTAACCCTTGTTGGCTTTTTTTTTATAGGAGAAACTCCACAAGCACCGCGAGTCAAAGTCGAGGCTCCAACCCGGCGGGCTGGCAGCAACTCCAGCTGCCCAGCCAACGGGTCGACGCCCCGTCCTCACAGTAGTAACTGAAAGCGACAGTTCTGATTTCCGACCCTCCCAATCCAATCCACAATAAACCTCTCCCTCCAAAAATCCATCCATCCATCTTTCCGCTGTGTCCGGCACCGCCACCCTCGCCGCACGGCGCCTCTCCCGCCGCCTCCTCCTCCACCGCCGCGCCTATTTGACCACCTCACTGGCTCTCCCGCCGGCCCAACTGCAAGCTCCGCCATGCACGCCCACGCCCCCCACGCCCTCGGGCTCCGCGTCCTTCCTCCCGCGTTCCCCCGCCGCCGCGCTCGCCCGCGCCGGCGCCCCGCTGCGACCGTCCGCGCCACCTCGGCGGCGCCACAGAGAGAGACAGACCCCAGGAAGCGGGTGGTGATCACGGGGATGGGGCTGGCGTCGGTGTTCGGGAACGACGTGGACACATTCTACGACCGGCTCCTGGCAGGGGAGAGCGGCGTCGGGCCCATCGACCGGTTCGACGCCAGCAGTTTCCCCACGAGGTTCGCCGGGCAGATACGCGGGTTCTCGTCGGAGGGGTACATCGACGGCAAGAACGACCGGAGGCTCGACGACTGCATCCGGTACTGCATCCTCAGCGGCAAGAAGGCGCTCGAGAGCGCCGGGCTCGGCGCAGGCTCCGACGCGCACGGCAAGGTGAGTAAGACGGAGAGCCGGGCGCGCCCTTGCCTCCGAGTGAACCGAGCTCTCTGTTTTGTGCGGACATTGCAGAAATAATAGACTCTTGAGTTGAAATCATGTCCAGTTGTTTTCATTTAGCTTGGTGGATTTTTTTTAGAAAATGTTTGGTTTGGTTATGTTATACTCCCTCCGTCCCATAATATAAGATCATTTTGAAATGATCTTATATTATGGGACGGAGGGAGTATTTGGCATCAATTTTTTTCTCCCTGAGAGCCCTGATTTATGAAAATAGTAGATTTCACTTCAGGACAAGCTCTGATTTATGAACAATGTAGGTTGTGATTCTGTTACATGTGGTGACTGGCTGACTGTAAATCAGTATGAACTGTTTATCTCTGTATGAATTATCTTTTGTCTGAATCAGTTAGGACGATGCATGGACTGAAAATTCAGTTATCAGTATTCAAAATACTTGGGTATTAAACTTGAATGCTGAAATCAAAATGCCCAACAGTGGCAACGTCATTGGTTTTTAATAGGAAAAAAGGTCTCATTGGATTTAGTTTGAGAAAAAAGTATGGCTTGTTTTTGGGCAGTTTTACACCCAATAGGTTTGTTAGAAATGGCTATATATATTTGTAGCTTGATATTTATCGAAGAAAATACACGTTTATCCTGTTGCTTTTGAGATGGTCTTATCCGTGTTTCTTTCAAAAGGAAATTTTCTTAATGGCTTGGGAACGAAAGAAAAACGAGACAGATAAATTTGTGTTTCTTGCTGTAAACTATTGTTCACAGATTTTGTATCATCCGAACCTGCTTTGCGTATAAGCTCTTAAATCACTTGTTGTAATCGTAATCAGCTGTTGGTTGCAACAACAGATCATACAAATAAAATTAGAGGTGAATCCTGAATTTATTTGATGGTCCCTTATTCAATTGGTTAAGTTGGTTGCTTCTTCTGCCTGATAGGCTGTCAATAGTTGGCTACCATCATTTCCATACTGCCATAAACTCTACATGTTCTCTAGATTTCTGTTCTTTGTTTTTGTTCTCGTCTTTTGAAATGCATCTTTCACTAATTAATGACTTCGTTGTTAACAGCTTGATGTGGGGCGGGCTGGTATTCTTGTGGGGACTGGCATGGGTGGCCTTTCAGTGTTCTCCGATGGTGTTCAGAACCTTATTGAGAAGGGATACAGAAAAATTTCACCTTTCTTTATCCCATATGCTATAACTAACATGGGTTCAGCCTTGCTTGCCATGGATGTTGGTTTCATGGGTCCCAACTACTCAATTTCAACTGCATGTGCAACCTCCAACTACTGCTTTTATGCTGCTGCAAACCATATTCGTCGTGGTGAGGCTGACATTATCGTTGCTGGTGGAACTGAAGCTGCTATCATTCCAATCGGCCTTGGAGGTTTTGTAGCATGTAGAGCACTATCACAAAGGAACGATGACCCAGTAACTGCATCTAGGCCATGGGATAAAGAGCGAGATGGCTTTGTTATGGGTGAAGGTGCCGGTGTACTGGTATGGTCTTCGATTAACAATTATTATTTTTCATGTTTTTAAAACTTTTATGTACTTTAGAATCATTTTAGCTGTCTGCATTCCTTCTTTTGTGTTTGTTGTTTGCTTCAGGTTGTTACATTTATTCTCAGTTCGCTACCATGAACTTCAGTCATCAATTAAATCCTACTGCTATTAGCGACATGTAACACTTAAACGGTGAAACTCTTGCTCGACAATAGGTTATGGAGAGCCTGGAGCACGCAATGAAGCGTGATGCACCAATAATTGCTGAATACTTGGGAGGTGCGGTCAACTGTGATGCTTACCATATGACTGATCCTAGATCAGATGGACTGGGTGTATCATCCTGTATTACAATGAGTCTCAGAGATGCAGGTGTTGCACCAGAGGAGGTATATCTTGAATCAACGTCCCAGCCATTTTTTGTGCAGCTGCATTTTTTTTCCTTCCTAGCACGAGTCTAATATCAGAAGTCAAAATATTGGTGTGACAGATACATACGTTGAAATTTTCATCTGGGGGACCCATCGGCAAGATTCTTTTTTGTTAAGTGAAATATGATTGTTTGAATTGGGCGGGTAGTTTGCCCCCCCCCTCCAAAAAAAAACACAGTACGGTCACATTAGAATATTAATTCATTTGTTTATAAGCTTATTAGTGTTCCCCTGCTTAGCTGCAGTTTTAGGTTCATACTCTTTTCTCTAATGCAGCCAGTCAGCAGATTTTGATTCCATTTGATGTATTTTTAGGTGAACTACATCAATGCACACGCAACTTCGACACTTGCTGGTGACTTGGCTGAAGTAAGAGCCATTAAGCAAGTCTTCAAGAATCCATCTGAGATCAAGATCAATTCTACAAAGGTTCGCTCGCTCGCTTCCATGTCATTTCGTAGTTGTTCTCTTATCTGATGTCACTTCCTTGCCTGCCAGTCCATGATAGGCCATTGCCTGGGTGCAGCAGGTGGGTTAGAAGCTATCGCCACTATCAAGTCCATAACTACTGGATGGGTGCATCCTACCATTAACCAATTTGTAAGTTAGTCATTATCCTGTCCAAATCTCCTGCTGGTTCATCTGATGGTTCATATATATATATGCTGGCGAGTGTTTAACCTTCTATTTACCTGCTTTGAGTTACCTCGTAAAGGCTGGCTTGTTGTAAGTGTATATCTGTTAAAATCCAGTATCTATCAGAGTAACATTCCGTGCTAAGAGTAAGATGGAAGACAAGCTGAGCTCATTTTGCAGAATTCCTGGTTTTCTCGTTGTCACACACCGTCAGAGTTTCTCATGTTTTGAGTCGTTTCTCTTTTGCAGAACCCAGAGCCTGAAGTTGATTTTGATACAGTAGCTAACGAAAAGAAGCAGCATGAAGTGAATGTTGGTGAGTTCCTCCCCCAGTCCCATCCCCCTTCTCTTGAAAGATGCTCATCATGAATGATAGCCAAATGCTCAGCAGAATAGCTCACATAGAATCTACCATCCCCTCGCGAGTGCTTACAATTATCGTCGCCAGCATCTTTATCTTTACGCCTGTTTGGTCTCTTGTGAATGCAGCTATTTCTAACTCGTTCGGATTTGGAGGGCACAATTCGGTGGTGGTATTTGCGCCATTCAAGCCGTGATTCACCTTCGCTTCAGAGATGTCGGATCCACGACATTATTCGTCCTGGCAAAACTTGCTACAGGAGGACGAACAACGGTGTCCAAATGGAATCGAAAGCCGGTAAAACTTGCTACACGAGGACCGACTTTTATTCATCCTTGTGGAGCAAGTTTTGATGATTGGTAGAGTGGTGCTGCCTTGACCTGGACACTGTTGTCTATATGATAATTCTTTGGGTGCTCCCCGTGTGTACCATGTTGTAGAAAATCTGGAATGATGTAAAGGATCCTTCATCGGTATCATAATTTGGTACTCCCTCCATCCCAAAATAAGTATCGTTGATTTAGTACAAAGTTCTTTGGATGTTCTTCCCCCTCCCTTTCCTGCTTGTAGACAGTTTTCCGATTAACGGTCTACTAGTAGTCCGCCGGCTAATCTTTTTTAAAAAATCGGCCGGCTCATGAGCCGTCAGATTGGCGCATCAAGCGACCGAGCGGTGCCCTCCACCATTGCAACACGGGTCTTGTTGCATATTTTATTTTTATTTTGCAATTGAGGTTTTATTGCACAATTTTTTTGCAACAGAAATTTGTTGCAATTTTTTTTCGTCTTCACCTTTTTGCAACATGACGATGCTGCGGAAAAAATTAAGGGAATAGTAAGGTGCCAGAGACGTACGACACATGAAACACACGTCGGCATGGGTCATACGAGCGAGTCGGCGGACAGGGGCCGAGAAATCAGTCGGTCGAGGGGAATCGTTTCCCCTACTAGTACATGTCACTGAAGCAGTTTTTTTGTTGGCGTTGCCAGAATCACTGAAACAGTTTTGTTTTTACTAGTTAAAAAATGATAATAATCAGATTAACCCGCCCTTGATGAGCTTGCCATTGCGTGCACACCTCGTCCACATCGACGTAACTTAGCTAGCTACTACCACTACACCAAGTCAAGGATGAATAAACCAACGTGTCAACATCCTGAGCGGAGCAAACAAGGCCACTGCAATTTCACAAGATTTTAGGCATATGAAACAGATCAAAGGCCACCTTTTGTGATATGATTTGCAGAAGAAACGTGACGCCAACGCCGAGACTCGGCCCTCCTTTTAATTCCATTCCACGCAGCGACGAACCAAATGAAAGGCCACTCGCTCGCTCCCATCCCCCTCGTGCTCTCGACACGACACGATGGCCGCGGCCGCGCCCTCGCCCTCCCGCAACCTCCCCGAGGGACCTCCCTCGGAGGAGGAGGCGGCGAGGGACTGGGCGGGGCTGCCGTGGGACGCGCTGCTGGCCGTGCTCCACAGGCTAGACCACGTCGACGTCCTCATGGGGGCCGGCCAGGTGTGCAGCCCCTGGCGCTGGGCGGCGCGGAACGAGCCGGAGCTGTGGCGCCGCGTCGAGGTGCGCTCCCACGCCGACCGCCGATCTCACGTCGCGGCGCCCTCCCTCGCCAGACGCCACTCCTCCGCCGTCCTCTGTGGGCTGGCGCGCGCTGCCGTGAGGCGCGCCGCGGGGCAGTGCGAGGCTTTCTGCGGCGAGGGCGCCGTGGACGACAGCGTCCTCTCCCTCCTCGCCGACGCGTGAGTTTTCTTTTCTTGCTTACCCCAGTATGCTAGCCAGCCAGTCCGCTTCAATTTCGTACCAAACCTTCCGTGATCTGTTCGTCACAGGGCGCCCTCGCTGAAGAGCCTCCGGATCATCTCCGGCGACAGGATCGTCGACGAGAGGCTCAGCCTCACCATCACGAACTTCACCCTGCTGGAGGAGCTGGAGCTGTCGCTTTGCACCGACGTCTACCCGGGGACATGCGAGGCCGTCGGCAGCGCCTGCCCTCTCCTCAAGCGCTTCCGTCTGAGCAAGAAGCAGTTCTGCAAGTGGAACACCAAGAACATCGACCAGGAGGCCATGGCCATCGCCACCATGGGCGGGCTGCGGTCGCTTCAGCTCTTCGCCAACCCTCTCAGCGACGACGGGCTGGCGGCCATCCTTGACGGATGCCCGCGCCTCGAGTCTCTCGACATCCGCCACTGCTTCAACGTTCGGATGGGCGCTGCTGCGATCCGAGCACGGTGTCCTGGGATTGAGACGCTGAGGCTACCGGATGACTCGACGATCGATTACGATCTGAAATTTTCTCCCCCGGATATGACCCCGTGGAACACCCAGGACGAGCATTACTGCGATTGGCACGAGTTGGTCTATTTCAGTTCATGGTAGTGTGCAGCTACACCAAAAATGTATAGAAAATAAGATACCGCTGCTGTTAGTACAACCAAATGGATGGGTTAATATCCCTAAAAAAAACGGATGGGTTAATAATGGCAATGTACGTTGTCCATTTTTCTACGTCCATTTGGTTGTACTAACCGCAGCGGTATCTTATTTTCTAGAAAATACATATTATCATGTTAAAGGCTCCTTTGAGATTCAAAGGAATTCTATCGGATTTCTGGAGGATTGAAACCCTTAGGAATTTTTTCTACGTTGGCCCTTCGATTCATATGATTGGATTCCATAGGAATTTTTCCTATGAAATCTTTTATACTACGTTTTATAGGAAATCTAACATGCACTCCAACCTCATTTACAATTCCTTTGTTTTTCATGTGGCATCAAACACTCCTGCTAATCCTATAGGATTCAAGTTGGCATGCCACTCCAATCTTATACTTTTCCTATTCCTACATTTTCAAAATCCTGCGAATCAAAGAGGCCCTAAATGCATTACTAGTTTTTGTTTCTCCACAAGGGAAATATTTTCTTTCGTTTAGGTGCATTACCCATTTTTCTCCATTAGTCCCAGTTCTTATTGAACTGGTTGGTACATACACATACAATTTAACTGAAGCTAAAGCGCGCTTCGCTATGATGTTGGCATGTAAAACCTTACATGTGAGCAAGTTAGAACTTCACGTAAAAATCTTTGTCCGACACAAATTTACTATGTACTTTACATCTAAGCACATAATTTAAATCAGATCCAATTTCTCTTTTTGAATTATGCAAGACAATACAAACACGAAGAAAGCAAGTGTTGGGGATATTACCAGAGGTCGAGACCCGGCAGCTGCATGACCCGGCCCTAAGCCTTAAGGCAAAGTGGGTCATCCCACTGACGGGTTAGTTGAAGATAACAGAGATGGGCTGGAGGCCCAAGGTGAGACCCGACAGTGGCCGGCTCTCGGAGAGTTGAGCAGGCCGACTCATATAGAAGGCCCAGATGGAGGAAATCTCTTAACTTGGAAGGCAAGATGGACAAGAGTTAGAGTAGGATACGGGTTAACAGTACGACCTGGAATCTTCTGTAAAACCAGGGACTCGCCCTATTATATAAGGGGGAGCCCCTGGGACGAAAGACTAGGTTACAATCTCTCGAAAGCTAGGTTAGCGAATTTGCACCCTTGTAATTGAGATCCAGAGCAATATCAATCAAGCAAGTGTAGGCTTTTACCTCCAACGCGAGGGGCCGAACCTGGGTAAACCTGTGTCTCTCCTTCCCGCTCAACCCCGTTCAAGCTTCCACACAACTGCGATGGCCTCACGACTAAGTCCTTTCACGAGGACATCTGCCGTGACAAAACCACGACAGTTGGCGCCCACCGTGAGGCCAGCGCATGGTGGAGTTGAGTTCTTGGCGGGAGCTCCTTCAGGGATCGAGGGATACGCGATCGGTCAGATGACCAAGAGTCGCCGTGGCAAGATCTACATCGATGATTTTGGCTGGGGCCCCGAGGCCGACTCAATCGAGTACGGGTACCGGGTCCCCTTCGGCAGGATCCATGTCTTCATCGCCGTAGTTGGCGGGTCAGGCGCCGGGCTCGACATCATCACCAACACCATCGAGTCAGCCCGTCGTGCCAGACCCGGCCAGTCAAGACCCGGCCCGGCCAGAGCCGGCCGGAAGCATGTTTTTGTCGATTTCACACAGGGAGTGGACCTGGCAAGCAATTCCGCATCTGGGGAGGACACGCTCGTTTATTCTGATGGTGAGTCATCGGTAGAAGAGACCGAGTCCATCCGTCCGCTGTTCAATGAGAAACTTGGAGGCTACTCGGATGAGGAAGTTTTTCCTGAGTCCTTTGAGCCGACTCGGTTCGCTGCGGTCTACATGGCTGTGAACCACAATCCGCTTTAGCAACAGCCGCCGGCTTGAGACCCGGCAGATCCAGCGGCAGGATAGAATCCCACAGCGGCCGGCTCAGAGGCCGTCGACTCTCAGAAGTCAGGAGCCCAAGCACTCTTGGAGATGATGACCAACACTTTTATCGGAGCCAGTAACTGCCGAGAACGCTGAAGCGCGCAACGCGGAGATCACAAAGTGTCGTGAACAGCTAGCCAAGATCCAGGAGGATATCAATGCGGAAAACACATGCATGGCAGAAGTCCAGGCCCATATCCTTAGCGAGACTAAACGCTTGGAGGCGGAAGCCACACATCTTAACTTTCGTCAGAACGAGTCGGAGGCGGTGCATCGGAGGAGACACTAGAGCCGACTCCCAGCGGCTATTGAGCCAACCCAACTATTCAACTCACCGCGCGACTTGCTCGCTCCAGCAAGCCGAGGAGTCGGCACTGGATCCCCAGGTGTAATTCCCGTCATACCCCAGTTGACTCAGAACGTGCCCCCCACTACAGTACAGCAACAGCAGCCGCCGGCTCGGCAGCAGCAACAGCCGGTGGCTCAACAGCAGCAGCAAGAGCCGGCTCAGCAGTTACCGCCTCGTTGTTTCCACACACCGGCGGGTCATTATTCTAACCCGGTTGATAATGTGCTGGCGGCGACCCACAACTTAGTAGCAATCCCAATTGAGGGGAACAGTCCGATAGAGATTGAGGCCAGGAACACTATTGAGATGTTGAAAACAGCAGTCACGCAGCAGGCAAACTATTCTCATAGTCAACACCGGCTTTATTCTACCCCTCATCCAAGTCGCAGCAGGAGCCGACACGCCGAGTCACCGGCAGTTTCTAGCAGTGTGCAGCACAGGAGGGCTCAACAGCCGCCTCCAAATCAGCCACAGCCGGGAATCCCAGAAGCACAGGTGATCGTTGATGCTGCTCGTGCTTTACGGGGGTTGGAGGCAGGAAACACAGGTGCGGCATATGCTCAGCCTATTGTGTAACACCCACCCGCCTCAACCCAGCCAGCCATCCGCACCAGTGGCATAACAGGACGGACTATCAGAACTCCATGTTTAGTCCCGGCATTGCGAGACACACGTATGCCCCCTGATTTCAAGGGTCCTCGCAAGATTCCTAACTATACAGCTGATTTGGAACCGGCCGTGTAGATTGAAAGTTATGAGCTAGCTATGGATATGATGGAAGCCAGCGATGCTGTCTGTGCTCGATACTTACCTCTGATGTTGGAGGGTCCAGCGGGCACTTGGTTGAAAAGCCTGCTCGCAAATTCCATTAACACGTGGGCAAGAGTTGAAGGAATGCTTCATCAAGAACTTCCAGGGGACCTGCAAGCGTCCGACTACAATTGTTGATCTCGAGCATTGTGTTCAGCGTGATGATGAGTCGGCACATCATTGGTCTCGCCGGGTTGTAGAAATTATCCACTCCTCGGATAGCATCATAGCTCAGCAAGCTGTCCTTGTTCTGGAAAGGAACTATAAATTCCAACCTTTGGTCCAGAAGCTCGGGCGTCTTAAGAGGAAGGTCAAGGACATGGGTGATCTCATGGATGTCTTAACTCGGTATGCCGAGTCAGACAACACAAAAGATCCAACTTTCGATGACGAAAAGTCTGGCAAGGGTAAGAAAAAGGGTGGCAAGGGTCATCAGCAGAATAACGGTAATGGCAATAACAACAACAACAATCACAAGCGTAAGAATCACGAGGGAAGCTCTGATTTTGTGGCCAACACCAACACTGGTTTTAAGAATCAGTGTCAGAACAATGGCTCGAGGAAGCCCTTTTCCGGTAATCGCCCTCATAGTTACGAGGAGGCGCTCAAAGGTCCGTGTCCAAAGCATAGTTTTGATGGTAAGCCGGCCAACCACTCGTGGGAAAACTGCTTCATCGTGTAGGAATATTCTATGCGAATCTTTCAGAATCATCACAACGGTGGCGGCAATGGTGGACATCCAGGCAATCCTAGACTTGGCAACTCCGGGGCCGGCTTCCAGGGAGCCGGCTCATGGGGACATTTCATAGGTCCCGGGTTCCAGGGTAACACTGGTCAAAGTTCCGGCTTTCAGGGGGCTGGCAATGGCGGAGGCAACCATCAACGCAACAACCAAGGAAATCAGAATCAGGGTGGTCAGTCTGGGTTTTAGAGCAATCCTAAGCAGTTGAATAGCAGACAGTATCACGTTTTCACCACAAGTACGTGTAAACGCGACCGAAAGCTTTAGTGGCGAGCTGTCAATACAGTTGAGCCGACAGTCCCTTATTTCCTGAACTGGTCAGAGCAGCCAGTGATTTGGAGTCGGGAAGATCACCCTCCACGGATTGAGAATCCTGGGGGGTCTTGCATTAGTGGTTGCTCCACAAGTCGGCGGTTACACCTTAACCAAGGTACTCATGGATGGAGGAAGCAATATCAATATACTCTATTACGATACTTTTAGACAGATGAACTTGTCCGAGAAACAGCTCACCCCATCCTCTACTATCTTTCATGGCATTGTTCCTGGCAAGTCGGCTTACCCTATTAGAAGAATCTCTCTGGAAGTCGCCTTTGGTACCGAGTTCAACTATAGCTCGGAGTTCTTGTCATTTGAGGTGGTCAAGCTAAAGAGTCCATATCATGCCCTCTTCGGGAGGCCGGCTTATGCGCGGTTCATGGCACGGCCATGTTATATTTATCTGAAGTTGAAGATGCCTGGGCCAGAAGGTACTACCACTGTCAATGGTAATAGGAAAGTCGCCCTCGAGTGCGAAGAGGGAGATGCGGCTTATGCTGAGACGGCTTGTGCGGCCGAGGAATTGAAATTCTACCAGGCCAATGTTGACCTGGCTTATATGACCTCTCTGAAGAAACCGACAACAGAGTCTGATCCTTTGCTTAAGTTCAAGTCGGCCAGAGACACCAAACAAGTTGATTTCACCCCTGGTAATTCTTCTGAGCAGTTCACCATCGAGTCGAATATGGATCCTAAATAGGAAAGCACGCTCATCGAGTTCATCCGTGAGAATCGGGACATCTTTGCATGGAAACCTTTTGACATGCCTGGTGTACCGGGGGAACTCGCTGAGCATTCTCTTAATGTTGATCCTAAGTTTAAACCTGTATGGCAATACCTCCGTCGTTTTAACGAGGAGAGACGCAAAGCCATTGGCGAGGAAGTCTCCCGGCTCCTAGCTGCCGGGTTCATCGTCGAAGTATTTCATCTGGAGTGGTTGGCAAACCCAGTACTTGTTTTGAAGAAAAACGGGACTTGGCGGATGTGCGTTGATTACACGGACTTGAATAAAGCCTGTCCCAGCGATCCTTTGGCTTTGCGCCGTATTGACCAGATCATTGATGCTACGGCTGGCTGCGAGTGTTTGTGTTTTCTGGATGCTTACTCTGGTTATCATCAGATCAAGATGAAGGAGGAAGACCAGGAAAAGACAGCTTTTATCACGCCCTTTGGAGCTTTCTGTTATACGTCGATGCCGTTCGATCTAAAGTGTGCACAAGCGACTTATCAGCGCTGTGCCCAGAATTGCTTTCACAAGCAGATCGGGCGTAACGTTCATGCTTATGTTGATGATATCGTGGTCAATTCTCAGAAAAAGGAAACTTTGTTGGATGATCTAAAGCAGACATTTGATAACCTGCGAGGTTACCAGATGAAGCTCAACTCGGCCAAGTGTGAGTTCGGTGTGCCAGCTGGAATGTTGCTTGGTTTTCTTGTCTCTGAGCGTGGCATCGAGGCTACCCCGGAAAAAAATTAAAGCCATTACAACTCTGAAGAAGCCGGCCAATATCAATGCTGTCCAGAAGTTGACAGGCTGTGTTACAGCCTTGAGTCGGTTTATTGGCCGGCTTGGTGAGAAGGCGATCCCTCTGTACCAGCTTCTGAAGAAAACAGATAACTTGTCTGGAATGATGCTGCTGACAAAGCTTTTGAGTTTCTCAAAAAGCAGTTATCTGAGCCACCCATCCTTGCTGCTCCTTGGGATAAAGAGCCAATGTTGTTATACATTGCCGCCAACAACAAAGCTGTCAGCGTTGCAGTTGTTGTGGAACGCAAGGAAGAAGGCAAAGAGTACCCAGTCCAGCGACCAATATATTATGTCAGCGAAGTTTTAATAGAATCCAAGCAGTGATATCCGCATTGGCAGAAGCTAGTTTATGGTGTGTTCATGACAAGTCGTAAGCTGAAACATTATTTTCCGGAGCACCCCATTACTATTGTCAGTTCTGCACCTCTCGGAAACATCATCTAGAATAGGGAAGAGATAATCCGGGTTGCCAAGTGGGCCATTGAGCTTAGCCCACATCATCTCAAATACGTGCCACGGACCGCCATCAAATCTCAAGCTTTGGTGGATTTCATCAATGACTGGACTGAGTTGCAAGCTCTTGAGGAGAAGCCAGATACAACATACTGGACAATACACTTCGATGGATCCAGACAGTTGGAGGGCTCGGGGGCTGGAGTTGTGATAACTTCCCCGCGAGGTGATAAATTTTGTTATGTCTTGAGACTTATGTTTTCCTGTACTAACAATGCAGCAGAATATGAGGCCTTACTGCATGGGCTTCATATGGCTAACGAGATGAATCTTAGCCGGGTCAGATGTCTTGGCGACTCAGACTTGGTGGCTCAGCAGGGTTCTAGGACTTGGGATTCCAAGGAGCCCCTCATGGCGGCTTACAGACACGCAATTACAAATATTGTTGGACACTTCAAAGGATACCAGGTTGATCACATTGATCGCCGGCTTAACGAGGCAACAAATGCACTGTCTCGTTTGGGGTCTCAGCGGAAGCCTGTTCCACCCAATGTTTTCCTGGATGTTTTGCACAACCTGTCAGTCAAATTACCGACGGAGGAAGACATTGCTATTCCCGATCCAGAAGCAGCATTGGTGGCCATTATTCATGTTACACCAGATTGGACAGTACCTTACCTGGTGTATCTTAGCCGAGGCGAGCTCCCAGCAGAGGAAATCATTGCTTGGCAGATTATCAGGAGGTCCAAGTCCATGACCATAGTCAATGGTGAGTTACACAGACGAAGTGTCACAGGCGTTTTTCAACATTGTGTTTCTCCTGAAGAGGGCCGTGCGATTCTTAATGAGATCCACTCTGGCGATTGTGGACATCATGCCGGCTCAAGGTCATTGGTTGCGAAAGCTTTTTGACATGGTTTTTACTGGCTTACAGCTCATGCAGATGCAGAGGATATTGTTCGCAAGTGTGATGGATGCCAGAAATTTTCTCGTCAAGCTCATGTGTCGGCTCAAGAATTGCGGATGATCTCAATCACTTGGCCTTTTGCAGTCTGGGGGCTCGATATGGTCGGACCTTTCAAAAGATCCCAGAATAAGCATACTCACTTATTGGTTGCAGTTGATAAGTTTACAAAGTGGGTTGAGGCAGAGACAGTTAGCCGTTGTGATGCTGCTACGGCTGTTAAGTTCTTAAAAAGGTTGATCTACCATTTTGGCTATCCGCATAGCATCATCACTGACAATGGAACCAATCTTTCCAAGGGAGTCATGAAGCAGTTCTGTCAGCAGGAGCACATCCAACTGGACTTAGCGTCTATTGCACATCCTCAGTCTAATGGACAGGCGGAACGAGCTAATCAGGAATTGCTGCATGGAATTAAACCAAGACTCATGGTGCCTCTGGAATGCATCCCTGGATGCTGCGAAGAGGAGTTACCTGCAGTACTTTGGAGCATACAGACTACTCCCAACAGGTCGACAGGCTATACGCCGTTTTTCCTGGTCTATGGTGCAGAAGCGATGCTTCCAAGTGATATTTGTCACGACTCTCTGATAACCCACAAGTATAGGGGATCGCAACAGTTTTCGAGGGTAGAGTATTCAACCCAAATTTATTGATTCGACACAAGGGGAGCCAAAGAATATTTGCAAGTTTTAGCAGTTGAGTTGTCAATTCAACCACACCTGGAGACTAAATATCTACAGCAGAGTGATCAGTAGCACAGTAGTATGATAGTTTGATAGCAGTAACAATAAGAGTCATGGTAACAGTAATGGTAGCAGCAATTGTGACAGTAGTAGCAACAGTAGTAACTTAGCAAAAACAATATGTGAAAAGCTCATAGGCATTGGATCAGTGATTATGTTGGATAACATTCATCATGTAACAGTCATAACCTAGGGCGACACAGAACTAGCTCCAATTCATCAATGTAATGTAGGCATGTATTCCGTATATAGTCATACGTGCTTGCGATAAGAACTTGCATGACATCTTTTGTCCTACCCTCCCGTGGCAGCGGGGTCCATAAGGAAACTAAGGGATATTAAGGCCTCCTTTTAATAGAGAACCGGAACAGAGCATTAACACATAGTGAATACATGAACTCCTCAAACTATGGCAATCACCGGAAAGAATCCCAATTATTGTCACCTTGGGGTATGCAGATCATAATACATAGCAGGTGCGTATAACTTGCAAGATTGGATCAAGAACACAAATATATTCATGAAAACATAAGAGGTTCAAATCTGAAATCATGGCACTCGGGCCCTAGTGACAAGCATTAAGCATAGCAAAGTCATAGCAACATCAATCTCAGAACATAGTGGATACTAGGGATCATGCCCTAACAAAACTAACTCGATTACATGATAAATCTCATCCAACCTATCACCGTCCAGCAAGCCTACGAAGGAATTACTCACTCCCGGCGGTGAGCATCATGAAATTGGTGATGAAGGATGGTTGATGATGACGATGCCGGAAGATCCCCCTCTCCGGAGCCCTGAACGGACTCCAGATCTGGCCTCCCGATGAAGAACAGGAGGTGGTGGCGGCTCTGTATCATGAAACGCAATAAAGCTTCCTCCCTTATTTTTCTCTCTAGAATTGTGAATTTATAGGCCTGAGATTAGGGTCAGCGGAGCCACGTGGGCCCCACAAGCCACCAGGGCACGCCAGGGGGGGGGGGGGTGGCGCGCCCTGGTGCCTCGTGGGCAGCCAGTGGCCCCCCTCCAGTAGGTCTTGGCTCCAGTATTTTTTTATATATTCCATAAAAAATCTCCAAAAAGTTTCATCCAATTCCAAGAACTTTTATTTCTGCACAAAAAACAACACCATGGTAGTTCTGCTGAAAACAGCATCAGTCCGGGTTAGTTTCATTCAAATCATGCAAATTAGAGTCCAAAACAAGAGCAAAAGTGTTTGGAAAAGTAGATACGACAGAGACATATCAACTCCCCCAAGCTTAACTCATTGCTTGTCCTCAAGCAATTCAGTTGACAAACTCAAAGTGATAAAGAAAAACTTTTACAAACTCTTTTGTTCTTGCATCTATATATATGCTTAAATAGTACCCAAGTTTTCAGTAAAGATTATAACTAACCATGCAAATGATAACTCTTAAAAATTATATTCACTCATATCAATGGCATAATCAACTAGCGAGCAATAATAAGATATCTCAAATGCCAACACTTTGTCAAAACAATCATGATATAATATGACAACATGGTATCTCGCTAGCCCTTTCTGAGACCGCAAAACATAAATGCAAAGCACCTCCAAAGTTCAAGCAACGACTAAACATTGTAATTCATGGTAGAAGAGATTGCTACTTGTGAGCTGCGTTGGTATTTCCACGAAGAGGAAGGGAGATGCAGTACAGTAGAGATAAGTATTTCCCTCAGTTATGAAACCAAGGTTATCAATCCAGTAGGAGAATCACGCAACACCTCGTTAGCAGCACCTGCACACAAAACAACAAATCCTTGCACCCAACGCAAACAAGGGGTTGTCAATCCCTCGACGGTAAGTTGCAAGATTAAATTGTATGTGATAGATAGATATAAACAAAAATACAAAAATAAAATAAATAAAGAAAAAGTGCAGCAAGTATTTTTAGGGTTTTAGTATATGATTTAGATAGACACGGGGGCCATAGTTTTCACTAGAGGCTTCTCTCAAGAAAATAGCATACGGTGGGTAGACAAATTACTGTTGGGCAATTGATAGAAAAGCAAATAATCATGATGATATCCAAGGCAATGATCATGTATATAGGCATCACGTCTGAGACAAGTAGACCGACTCCTGCCTGCATCTACTACTATTACTCCACACATCGACCGCTGTTCAGCATGCATCTAGTGTATTAAGTCCATGAAGAACAGAGTAACGCCTTAAGAGCGATGACATGATGTAGACAAGATAAACTCACGTATGAATAAACCCCATCTTTTTACCCTTAATAGCAACGATACATACGTGTCATGTCCCTTTCTGTCACTGGGATTGAGCACCGCAAGATCGAACCCATTACAAAGCACCTCTTCCCATGGCAAGATAAATCAATCTAGTTGGCCAGACCAAATCAATAGATCGGAGAAGAAATACGAAGCTATAATAATCATGCATAAAACATATCAGAGAAGACTCAAATAATATTCATGGATAATCTGATCATAAACTCACAATTCATCGGATCCCAACAAACACACCGCAAAAAGTGATTACATCGGATAGAACTCCAAGAACATCGAGGAGAACATTGTATTGAAGATCAAAAAAGACAAGAAGCCATCTAGCTACTAACTATGGACCCGAAGGTCTGTGGTAAACTACTCATGCATCATCGGAAGAGCAGCAAGGTTGATGTAGAGCCCCTCCGTGATCGATTCCCCCTCCGGCGGAGTACCGGAAAAGGCCTCCAGATGGGATCTCTCGAGAACAGAAGCTTGCGGTGGCGGAAAAAGTATTTCGTGGACTCCCCTATTGGTTTCCCGATTTTTGGGAATATATAGTGGTGATATTAGGTCAAATGGAGCTGAGGTGGGCCCACGAGGCACCAGGGCGCGCCTGCCCCCCCCCCAGGCGCGCCCTGGTGGCTCGTGGCCACCTCCTCTGGCGTCTGGTCTTCTCCCGAAGCTTCTAGTGTTGGTATTGTCCAGAAAAAAATCTCCAAAAAGTTTCGTGGCATTTGGACTTCGTTTGGTATTGATATTCTGTAAAACAAAAAACAGGCAGAAAACAGCAACTGGCACTGGGCACTAAGTTAATAGGTTAGTCCCAAAAAATGATATATAATTGCTGTAAATGCATATAAAAAACATCCAAGATTGATAATATAACAGCATGGAACAATCAAAAATTATAGATACGTTGGAGACGTATCAGCATCCCCAAGCTTAATTCCTGCTCGTCCTCGAGTAGGTAAATGATAAAAACAGAATTTTTGATGTGGAATGCTGCCTATCATATTCATCATATATTCTTTTCTTTTGTAGCATGGACATCGGACTTGAATGATTCAAAGCAATAGTCTATAATTTGACATGAAGATATAAATACTCAAGCATGCTAACAAGCAAGCATGTCTTTCAAAATATCAACGCTAAAGAAAGTTATCCCTAGCTCATTATGCTCAATCATTGATCCATTCATGAAACACACTCAAATATTAGCTACACACAATGCACAAGTATGACAATAGTGCTCTCTAGTTGGTGCTTTATAAGAGAAGATGGAGACTCAAAATAAAAATAAAAATTGCATAAAGTAAATAGATAGGCCCTTCGCAGAGGGAAGCAGAGATTTGCTAATGTGCTAGAGCTCAAAGCTTAAATTAGAGAGATAAAAATATTTTGAGAGGCATGCTTTTCCTATCAACGAAAACGACCGAGAATTCCCAATATCTTCCATGCTAGACACATCATAGGCGGTTCCCAATTAGAAATTAAAGTTTATTTCCTTTCCACCATTCTTTCACAATCCATGGCTAGCCGTATCCACGAGTGTCCTCCATACCAACACTTTCCAAGGAATTTTGTTGTTATTAATTTTGATTTCATTGTGGGACTGGGCATCCCTATTACCAGCCACTCTCTCGTGCAATGACAAGTGAATAAACACTCATTGTGAGAATAACACACCTAGCATGGAAAATATTGGCCACCCCCTGCCGCTTCATGAGCGGTACAGGCACACAAAACAGAAAATTATTTTGAAAATTAGAGTTGGCACACGCAAATTTACTTGGAACGGCATGGAAATACCG
Source organism: Elymus sibiricus (assembly GCA_039707655.1). Lineage (NCBI taxonomy): Eukaryota > Viridiplantae > Streptophyta > Magnoliopsida > Poales > Poaceae > Elymus > Elymus sibiricus. Next base: position 338,920,833 of record CM077666.1, read on the forward strand.
CATATAGGTAGATATAGTGGACTCATTTGGTACAACTTGGGTTTAAGGAGTTTGGATGCACAAGCAGTATTTCCGCTTAGTACAAATGAAGGCTAGCAAATAGATTGAGAAGCAACCAACCAAAAAGCGAAAACGGTCATAAACATGCATTGAACATAACTAACACCGAATAATGCACCATAAGTAGGATATAATTTCGTTGCATAACTATTGACTTAATGTGCATGCATAGGGAATCACAAACCTTAACACTAATATTCTTACTAAATCCAAATTACTCACTAACATGACTCACATATTATCATTTCCATATCGCAAAACTATTGCAAGGAATCACACTTATCATATCCAATGATCTATATGAAAGTTTTTATTATATCCCTCTTGAATATTCATCACTTTGGGACCAAATTCATATCTTGTGCAAATTACCGTTACTTTTATCAACTCTCAAAAAGATATAAGTGAAGCATGACAGTGCATATATTTCTTCAAAATTTCAGTCTTATCAACTCTCAAAATAATATAAGTGAAGCATGAGGATTTATTTCTTCAAAATTTTAATCTTGTCAACTCTCAAAATAATATAAGTGAAGCATGAGAGTTCATTTCTTCAAAATTTAGCCACCGCCGTGCTCAAAAAGATTTAAGTGAAGCACTAGAGCAACTGCCTAGCTCAAAAAATTTAAGTGAAGCACATAGAGTATTCTAACAAATTATGATGAACGTGTGGCTCTCTCAAAATAGGTGTGTTCAGCAAGGATGATTATGAAAAACTAAAAAGCAGACAAAGCAAAGACTCATATAATACAAGACGCTCCAAGCAAAACACATATCATGTGACGAATAAAAATATAGCTCCAAGTAAAATTACCGATGGTTGGTAGAAGAAAGAGGGGATGCCTTCCGGGGCATCCCCAAGCTTAGACGCTTGAGTCTTCCTTGAATATTACCTTGGGGTGCCATGGGCATCCCCAAGCTTAGGCTCTTTCCACTCCTTATTCCTTCATCCATCGTGATCTCACCCAAAACTTGAAAACTTCAATCACACAAAACTCAACAAAACCTTCGTGAGATCCGTTAGTATAACAAAACAAATCACTACTTTAAGTACTGTTGCAAACCCATTCATATTTTATTTTTGCATTATACCTACTGTATTCTAACTTCTCCATGGCTTATACCCCCCGATACAATCCATAGTTTCATCAAAACAAGCAAGCAGTGCATCAAAAACAGAATCTGTCAAAAACAGAACAGTCTGTAGCAATCTATTTAAAAGCCATACTTCTATAACTCCAAAAATTCTAAAAAATTAGGACAACGTGGGCAATTCATATACCAATACTGTGTAAAAATTTCAGATTTTCTGACGCTCCAGTACAGAAACAAAATTCCAGCACTGGACGCAAAACTTTCTGTTTTCCAAACAACATCAATTATACTATCTTCCAAATCATCCCAAAGGTTCTACTTGGCACAAACACTAATTAAAACACAAAAACTCAATCATAACAGTAGCATAAATATGAAAAAACACAAGAATTTATTTTTTTCATTGGGTTGTCTCCCAACAAGCTCTTTTTTTATAGCCATTAAGATAGGCTTGAGATTTCAATGATGCTCACATGAAAGATAACAATTGAAACACAAAGAGAGCATCATGTAACATGTGAAAAACACATTTAAGTCTAACATACTTCCTATGCATAGGCATTTTATAGGAAAACAAATTATCAAGACAAGCAATATCTAGCATATGTAAATAGGAAGAATGGAGCATTAATAATTTTAGCACAAAGAGAGGTAATTTAGTGACATGAAAATTTTTACAACCATATTTTCCTGTCTCATAATAATTATATGTAGGATCATAATCAAACTCAACAATATAGCTATCATAAACAATATTCTCTCTATGATCCACATGCATAAAAAATTTATATTCTTCCAAAATAGTGGGATTAACATCAACTAAAGTCATGACCTCTCCAAACCCACTTTCATAAAAAATTCATAAGATTGAACACTCTTCGAATATGTGGGATTCTTTTTACTTAAAGTTGACACTCTTCCAAACCCACTTTCAATACTGTTACAAACATTATTATCAATAGCATATTCATCATGAGACTTAAATAAATTTTCAGGATCATAAGAAGCATCATCACCCCAATCATGATCATTGCAATAAGTAGTGGACATAACAAAATTTTCATCCCCAAGCTTGTAGCTTTGCATATTATTAGCACAATTCACATTAATAGAATTTATAGTAACATCATTGCAATCATGCTTCTCAATCAAGGAGCAATCATGAATCACTTTATAAATTTCTTCTTCTAACACTTCATCACAATTTTCAGATTCATGATTTTCAAGCAAAACTTCATAGTGAAAATCAAGAGCACTCAAATCACTAGCAATTGGTTCATTATAATTGGATCTTTTGAAAAGATTAGCAAGTGGATGAGGATCCATATCAATAGATTTTTAGCAAGCGAAGATGCAAGCAAATAGAAGGCACATGGCAACACAAGCAAAGATTGCAAACAAGCAAAAAGGCAAATGGAAAATATTTTTGTATTTTTGTAAAAACTTTTTAGAAGTGGGGGAGATGAAAATGAGAGGCAAATAAAATAAATGCAAGGAGATGAAAGTTTTATGCATAGGTACTTGATAGATGTTGATGATGTCTCCCCGGCAACAGCGCTAGAAATTATTCCTGCTACCTGTGAGCTGCGTTGGTAATTCCCCGAAGAGGAAGGGAGATGCAGTACAGTAGAGATAAGTATGTCCCTCAGTTATGAAACCAAGGTTATCAATCCAGTAGGAGAATCACGCAACACCTTGTTAGCAGCACCTGCACACAAAACAACAAATCCTTGCACCCAACGCAAACAAGGGGTTGTCAATCCCTCGGCGGTAAGTTGCAAGATTAAATTGTATGTGATAGATAGATAGATTGAAACAAAAATACAAAAATAAAATAAATAAAGAAAAAGTGCAGCAAGTATTTTTAGGGTTTTAGTATATGATTTAGATAGACTCGGGGGCTATACTTTTCACTAGAGGCTTCTCTCAAGAAAATAGCATACGGTGGGTAGACAAATTACTGTTGGGAAATTGATAGAAAAGCAAATAATCATGACGATATCCAAGGCAATGATCATGTATATAGGCATCACGTCCAATACAAGTAGACCGACTCCTGCCTGCATCTACTACTATTACTCCACACATCGACCGCTATCCAGCATGCATCTAGTGTATTAAGTCCATAAAGAATGGTGTAACGCCTTAAGAACGATGACATGATGTAGACAAGATAAACTCACATATGAATAAACCCCATCTTTTTACCCTTAATAGCAACGATACATACGTGTCATGTCCCTTTCTGTCACTGGGATTGAGCACCGCAAGATCGAACCCATTACAAAGCACCTCTTCCCATGGCAAGATAAATCAATCTAGTTGGCCAAACCAAATCAATAGATCGGAGAAGAAATACGAAGCTATAATAATCATGCATAAAAGAGATCAGAAAAGACTCAAATAATATTCATGGATAATCTGATCATAAACTCACAATTCATCGCATCCCAACAAACACACCGCAAAAAGTGATTACATCGGATAGAACTCCAAGAACATCGAGGAGAACATTGTATTGAAGATCAAAAAGAGAGAAGAAGCCATCTAGCTACTAACTATGGACCCGAAGGTCTGTGGTAAACTACTCACGCATCATCGGAAGGGCAGCAAGGTTGATGTAGAGCCCCTCCGTGATCGATTCCCCCTCCGGCGGAGTGCCGAAAAAGGCCTCCAGATGGGATCTCTCAAGAACAGAAGCTTGCGGCGGCGGAAAAAGTATTTCGTGGACTCCCCTATTGGTTTCCTGATTTTTGGGAATTTATAGTGGTGGAATTAGGTGAAACGGAGCTGAGGTGGGCCCATGAGGCACCAGGGCGCGCCTGCCCCCCCAGGCGTGCCCTGGTGGCTCGTGGCCACCTCCTCTGGCGTCTGGTCTTCTCCCGAAGCTTCTAGTGTTGGTATTGTCTAGAAAAAAATCTCCAAAAAGTTTCGTGGCATTTGGACTTCGTTTGGTATTGATATTCTGTAAAACAAAAAATAGGCAAAAAACAACAACTGGCACTGGGCACTAAGTTAATAGGTTAGTCCCAAAAAATGATATATAATTTCTGTAAATGCATATAAAAAACATCCAAGATTGATAATATAACAGCATGGAACAATAAAAAATTATAGATATGTTGGAGACGTATCAGGTGGCATCACGATATATCCGTTCCTGGCATGAGAATCAAACAGAGCGGGTGCAGGCAACGGAATAATATCACGAGTATCCTCACTAAAAACCAAGTTATAATGAATGTGGTGAGGTGGCTCAAGAGCATCAAGAAAGTGGTGGTCCCTCATAGACTGGTGATCTAAGTAAACTCTAGGCAATAAGTAATCATGAGGGCGAATGTTAACATTAAAACATCTCGCCAAGCGAGTAGCATAAATACCACCATGAATTTTACCCCTAGTCCTGTTAGTGTGCAGGCGGCGTGCAATGATAGCTCCTAGGTTATAAGTGTTGTCATTATAAAGTGCGCGGCGTAAAATGGCAAAGTCAGGTGCACATAGCGCACCACCTTGCTCTCTAGCAGTCAAGCATTTCCCTATGAATAAAGCAAAGTAATGAACAGAAGGAAACTGCAAGCTAGTGGCTCGGGCTCTCGACACGCCCCTTTCCTCTCCCAAAGTTAATGTGCAGAGGAAACCCTCAAACTCCTCCGGTCGAGGCTCTCTAATTTCCCCATCAAAAGGGATCAAGCATATCTCACAAAACTCAGCCAGAGGTATCTGATGATGTTCAGCATATAAATCAAAGCGCACCACAGGGGGTTCGAGCCTATTCAGAAAATGAAAGTTTTGCACAAAGGAATTTGTAAGGATGTGGTGCTGGTCACACTCATCTGCGAGGAAGTCGGTCAGTCCGGCATTGGCAACAAATTGCGTGAACTCTTGGTAGAATCCGGCTTCGTTCATGAAGGCATTGTGCGGCCATTCGCACGGCCGGACCTCTGTCCTACGCGGAATGTTGAGGTCATTGTCCGAGGAGTCCCCAAGGACTCCCTTGGCGGTTTGCTTCGAAGAACTCCTCCGGAAGATATTCATTTTCCTAAGAACAAATTTCTGAAAATTTTTGGGCCACAAAATGATATCAATAAAACTTCACAAGATTGATAGCAACTACTCATATGGATGTCTAGAGGCTATATCAAGTATTCAAACTACTTGGAACTCAAAGAATTCAACATGCAAGCTCATTTTCAGTAGCACCAAGAGTAGCTAATTATGCAAAATATAATCCACTAAAGCAAAAACTAATTGGAGCAATGGAGGAGTCACATACCAAGGAGCAATCTCCCAAAAAAGTTTAGGAAACAGAGCTCCGAGCAAGGAGATAAAAAATTTCAGGTTTGGGAGCAAGAACATGAGAGAGAGAGCTACCAGGAATTTTTGCTAGAGGTAAGAGACGAAGTGGGCTGAAGGGGTAAGTGAGGGGGTCCCTGTGGGGCCCACAAGCCACCAGGGCGCGCCAGGGGGGTGGCGCACCCTGGTGCATCGTGGGCACCTAGGGCATCCCCTGGTATGATTTTAGTGCCAAAAATTCTTAAATATTATATAAAAATTCATATCAAAATTTTATTGCATTCTGAGCACTTTTATTTTTGGGCCATTTTTTATTGCACGGATAATTCATAAAACAGGATAATCATGGCATTTTATTGCATTTAACTAAAAATAACAGGAAACAAAAAGTGGGTACAGAAGGTTGTGCTTACTAAATTCATCGACTACATGCCTCTCAAAAAGAATCCATTAATAAGGTTGATCAAGTCTTATTAACAAACCATTTCCGAGTGACATGAAACCGAAGAATTTTCGTATAACACTAAGTTACCTCAACGAGGATATGCATCTCCCCAATAATAAGAGTTTCGTATCTCTTTTTGACAGTAGGAAGAGGGAGTTGAAAACTTCCAATAATAATTGTCAGAGTCTTCTCAATAATATGAATACCATTTACTTGAAATTGTTTCTTCAGAAAGTGCACCGTATGTTCATTACCATTGATATGAAAAGTGACCTTGCTTTTGTTGCAATCAATAACAGCCCCTGCAGTATTTAGAAAGGGTCTACCAAGGATAATTGACATGTTGTCGTCCTCGGGCATATCAAGTATAACAAAGTCTGTTAGAATAGTAACATTTGCAACTACAACAGGCACATCCTCACAAACACCGATAGGTATGGCAGTTGATTTGTCAGCCATTTGCAATGATATTTCAGTGGGAGTGAGTTTATTCAAATCAAGTCTTTTATATAAAGAGAAAGGCATAACACTAACACCGGCTCCTAAATCACACAAAACAGTTTTGACATAGTTTCTTTTAATGGAGCATGGTATAGTTGGTATTCCTGGATCTCCTAGTTTCTTAGGTACTCCATCCTTAAAAGAATAATTTGCAAGCATGGTGGAAATTTCAGCTTCAGGTATCTTCCTTTTATTTGTGACAATGTCTTTCATATATTTAGCATAAGGGGCCATCTTTAAAATATCAGTCAAACAAGTACGCAAAAAGACTGGCCTAAGCATTTCAGCAAAGCGTTCAAATTCTTCCTCATCCTTTTTCTTAGATGGTTTAGGAGGAAAGGGCATGGGTTTTTGGACCCACGGTTCTCTTTCTTTACCATGTTTTCTAGCAACGAAGTCTCTTTTATCATAACGTTTATTTTTAGGAGGTGGGCTATCAAGATCAACAGCAGGTTCTATTTCAACATCATTGTCGGGTTCTTTGTCATTATCTGGTTGGGTATCCACATGAGCATCATCATTATTATTATCATCAGGTGAATGTTCATTACCAGATTGTGTTTCAGCATCAGAAATAGAAACATCATTACTATCCTCCAAGGGTTTTTCTACCTCGGGTTCACTAGAAGTATGCAAAGTCCTATCATTTTTCTTTTTCTTTTTAGATGGACTAGGTGCATCAACATTAATTCTTTGAGAGTCTTGTTCAATTCTTTTAGGGTGACCTTCAGGATAAAGTGGCTCCTGAGTCATTCTACCTCCTGTAGTCATTACTCTAACAGCATGATCATTCATATTGTTGTTCATTTCATTGAGCAATTCACTCTGAGATTTAGCAACTTGTTCTAATTGGGTTTGAACCATAGATGCATGTTTACTTACACCTTTAACATCATTAGCAATTCTAAATAACAAGTCACTCAAGCGATCAATCATGTAGGCATTTTGTTTCAATTGTTTCATAACATTTGCATTGAAGTGATCTTGCTTAATAATATAATTGTCAAATTCATACAAGCATTGACTAGGAGGTTTGTTGTAAGGAATATCACTTTCATCAAACTCTATAAGAGAATTTACCTCTACTACCTGTGGTGGTGTGTCAAGACCATGTATTTCTTCAATAGGTGGCAAATTCTTAACATCTTCAGCTTTAATACCTTTTTCCTTCATACATTTCTTTGCTTCTTGCATATCTTCAGGACTGAGAAATAAAATACCCCTCTTCTTCGGAGTGGGTTTAGGCGGTGGTTCAGAAAGTGTCCAATCATTATCATTCTTCAATATATTATTCAATAGTTCCTTAGCTTGTTCAATAGTCCGTTTCCTGAAAACACAACTCGCACAACTATCTAGGTAGTCCCTAGAAGCATCGGTTAGTCCATTATAGAAAATATCAAGTATTTCATATTTCTTAAGAGGATGATCAGGCAAAGCATTAAGTAATTGAAGAAGCCTCCCCCAAGCTTGAGGGAGATTCTCTTCTTTAATTTGCACAAAGTTAAATATTTCATGTAAAGCAGCTTGTTTCTTATGAGCAGGAAAATATTTTTTAGAGAAGTAATAAATCATATCCTGGGGACTACGCACACAACCAGGAGCAAGAGTATTATACCATTCCTTAGCATCACCCTTTAATGAGAAAGGAAACAACTTAAGAATATAGTAATAGCGAATTTTTTCCTCATGAGCAAATAGGGTGGCTATATCATTTAATTTAGTAAGATGTGCCACAACGGTTTTAGTTTCATAGCCATGGAAAGGATCAGATTCAACCAAAGTAATCAACTCAGGATCGACAGAGAATTCATAATCCTTATCAGTAACAAATATGGGAGAGGTAGCAAACTTAGGATCATGTTTCATTCTCTCCCTCATAGATTTTTCTTTCATTTAAGCAAGCAATTTTATAACTTCATCTCTATCACTACAAGCAAGAATGGCTCTAGCCGTCTCCCTATCAAAGCAATGTTCATCAGGTGTTTCAACTCTAGTAGGAGAGCTAGGCATAATAGGTGCATCATAATTCTCAAGAGTTTCAGCATTTTCAATTTCTTTAGCTTTAGCAATTTGTTCACTAAGAAATTCACCAAGTGGCACAGCATTATCAAGCATAGTACTAGCATCATCATGAGTATCATTCATAGCAGAAGTGGTATCATCAATTACTTGTGACATATCAGAATTAATAGCAAGTGGTGGTGTTGCAAGCTTACTTAAAACAGAAGGTGAATCAAGTGCAGAGCTAGATGGCAGTTCCTTACCTCCCCTCGTCTTGGAGGGAACGATCTTGGTCTTAGCGTCTTTCAGATTCTTCATAGTGATCAACAGATATAAATCCCAAGTGACTCAGCAAATAAAGCTATGCTCCCCGGCAACGGCGCCATAAAAAGGTCTTGATAACCCACAAGTATAGGGGATCGCAACAGTTTTCGAGGGTAGAGTATTCAACCCAAATTTATTGATTCGACACAAGGGGAGCCAAAGAATATTTGCAAGTATTAGTAGTTGAGTTGTCAATTCAACCACACCTGGAGACTAAATATCTGCAGCAGAGTGATCAGTAGCACAGTAGTATGATAGTTTGATAGCAGTAGCAATAAGAGTCATGGTAACAGTAACGGTAGCAGCAATTGTGACAGTAGTAGCAACAGTAGTAACTTAGCAGGAACAATATGTGAAAAGCTCATAGGCATCGGATCGGTGATTATGTTGGATAATATTCATCATGTAACAGTCATGTCGGTGTATAAAACATGGGTATTTTATACCCTGACTTATGCACAGACAGTAGCAGCCTCCTTGCCGGCCAAGCCTTGCCGGGAACCGCCAAGACCAAGATTCAGGACCCAGTTGCGGAAGCCACTGGGGAGAAGCTCAAGGCACAGCACCAACAAGCACTCAACCAGTACCGAAGATGAAGACATTCCTTGCCGGCAAGGCTAAACCGGCAAGGTGAAGACCCAGCAAGCTCCGTACCGGCAAGCTTCTGCCAACCCTCCAGCGCTCCACCTCACCGCACAAATGTTCGCTAGTGGATGAGGTGTCGACCACGCAGGCTGGTTGGTAAGGCTTGTCGAGCACGTGTCAGCACACTAGGACAGGATTTGCCTTTAATGACACCCGTCCAGGAGGCGTGTCAGAAAAATACGAGGTAGCTCGGCGAGCGGTGCAGAAACTTTGCCGGGACTACCTCTCCACATGACACCTAACGATGCATTTAATGCTTTTGTCCTAAACTGGCAGAATTAGGTATGACAGCACTGTTTGTTATCTAATCATTATGTAATTACTGTTTTGCCACTATGGTGACCCCTTGAGCTATAAAAGGAGGGCCAAGGCAACAGTTAGAGGGATTCGGACCCTTTACACAACTCGCATGTGCAGCTGCCTCTCCGCACCTTGCCGGGGAAGCGCTCCTTGTCATCGTGTTCATACACACCCAATATACTAAAGCAGGAGTAGGGTTTTACGCTTCACAAGCGGCCCGAACCTGGGTAAAAATCGCCCTGCGTCCTCTGGTGATTCTGCTCTTTGTGCTTGCGTCTCCCCTCACCGAACCACAAGGGGCTGGATGGCCCCATAGATGGTCATTCCACCACGACATCTATGGTGCGCCAGGTAGGGGGGAAGGCTGGTGCGAACCTGAATCATCAGAGTGCGCGTCGATATCATCAGCTTCATCATCTTCTTCATCGTCGATGGCGCCTAAGAAGAAGGGCATCACGATGATAGCTCCTTCCGCCTCCAAAGCTCCTTCACGCGCATCCGCAGGTGGCGCAGGCGGCGCAGCTAATGCGGGCGGCGCGGACGCCGCGGTTGGCACAACCAGCGCAGGCAGCGCGGTCGCCATGCCCACCGTGGCCGGAGCAGAAGATGGGTGCGCTGGGGGTAGTCGGCTTCCTCGACCCTCCAGCGAACAAAGCCGAGACGGCACGGGCGGGGCGGATGGACGTCTACCTCCTCCTCACCACACCGACGAACGCAGCCAGCGGGGCAACGATCCTCGGGCCGGCGCGAGCCAAGACCCCGCAATGGCGACATCCAGGGACGCTGCGTCGAGACACACGCCGTGCCCATTACAGGACAGGCGCAGCGCGACCCCAAGTGACGTCAACGACCCTGGGCGGCGGCGTCCACACGGCAAGACCCCTGTCGACCAGATCCCAGATCGCCAGGCACCACCTCCATCGCGACAGCCTTCTGCTGGTCATGTGCTGCAGCAGCAAGATCGCGATGGCGCTCCTGCTGGCTCTGCCAGGAGTAGAGTGACTTCGCGTTCTTCGCTTCCGGCCGTGCCAACCACGGTGGCGGAGGCAATGGCGAGGGCTCAAATGCTTTCCCTCCGGCAGCAGAGAAGATGGATGAGTGGAGAGCCACCATCCAAAGCTTGATTGGATTTGCCGAAGCTAGCAAATCGCAGCAAGCGGAGCCCTCACGGCGACCGCAAATGGTGCCAGTAGCCCTAACTGGTGGCCACGTTGACGGTGCTACGCTAACGGTGCTACGCTAACGGTGCAATCGCCTCCGCGGCAACAGCCTCAGCAGCAGCAACGTCAACAGCCGCGACAAGCCCAACAATCTTTCGAGCCCGACGAGATGTCGATGGCTTCTTCGGATCCATAGGCGCGGCAAGACCAGCTGCAAGTGCTACGAGACAGGCGGGTAGAAGACGCCCACACCACCATTGAACGGCGCTGAGAGGCGCTCCGTCAATCTAACGCGCGCAACAGCCCCATCATTGATGAGCCTGCGCCAGGGGTTGGCGGATATCTGCCTTACGAGGTTGGATGTCCTGCTTTCACCCGCGAGCTGCGGCAAGTCCGATGGCCGTCTATCCGGGCCTTCAAGCCAGAAGTACCAGAGAAGTACGACGGCAAGCTAAACCCAGCAGAGTTTCTGGGCATCTACACGATTGCCGTGCAAGCTGCCGGGGGAAGAGATGAGAAGATCCTCGCTAATTACTTTCCGTTGGTACTGAAGTACAACGTGAGATCTTGGCTGATGAACTTGCCGAAAAACTCCATTTCTTCGCGGTTAGATCTCTTCAATGAGTTTGTTGGTGCCTTTACCGGAGGCCACAAGGCCCCTGGACAGCCCAATGAGCTACATGTGATCCCACAAAGAGATGGTGAGACTTTGCGCAAGTATATCCAGATATTCAGCTGCGTACACCGCAATATCCCAGATGTGCACCCCGCAGCCGTGATTGCCGCCTTTCACACGAATGTGCGCAATCAGAGGATGTAGGAGAAAATGAACGTCAAGTTGCCCAAGACCGTCAATGAGCTCTACACGTTGGCAGATAAGTGTGCACGTGCTGAGGAAGGGAGGAGGCTTCCCGGGGAGGACGCTGGTGCCGAGGTAGATTCCGAGGACGATGATGCTGCGACCCAAGGGCAAAACCGTTATGGCTGTCGAAGGCTCCGGCAACTCCGAGTCCGCCAAGAAAGCCAAGACTGAAAACTCCGGCAAGGAGGTTGCTGTATGCGCCGCTTGTCAGGAGGCGGCGGCAAATGAGAAAGCCGGCAAGTCTGATGGACCATACTGCAAAATTCACTGTACCAAAGGCCACGATCTCCAAGAGTGCTGGCAAGTCGAGCACCTTGTTGAGAAACAGAAAGCTGAATACGAAAAGCGTGACAAAGAGAAAGGTCAAGATGGCACTGGTGGATCCGGCAAAAAGGGCCGTGGTGGACGAGGAGGCTGCGGCGGCAAGGCCAAGCAGCAGAAAGAGAAGCCTGCTAGAGGCCGAGACAAGAAGGAGGAAGATGATGGAAGTGACGAGGAGGATGATGATGAGACCAGCGAACAAGAATTCCAAAAGGCAACCGACGCCATGTGTGTCGACGGAGGAGCATCTTTGCACTCCTCTCACCGTCAACTTAAGCAGTGGGCGCGTGAGGTTAATGCGGCGGAACCGGCAATGGGTGCTCAAAAACCGCTCAATTGGTCACACACGCCTATCATTTTTTATGCTGAGGACCACCCTGATCGCGTAACTGCGGTCAGGTGTTTGCCGTTGTTGGTTTCACCAATAATTCGCAACCTCCAAGTAACAAAGATGTTAGTTGACAGTGGGGCCGGTCTGAATCTGATCTCTCCGAAAGTTATCAAGAGGCTGCAGATCCCCGACGAGGAACTCAAGAAAATGGGCATGTTTCAAGGAGTAAACTCGGGAAGAAGCCAGCCCAAGGGAAAGATCACATTACCGGTGATGTTTGGCGGGGAACTGAACTACAGAATGGAAAAGATTGTGTTTGACGTCATCAAAATCCCCTTGCCGTACAATGGAATTCTTGGCCGCCCAGCCCTGGCAAAATTCATGGCAGCATCTTACTATGCTTACAACACGTTGAAGATGCCAGGGCCAATGGGTGTCATCTCCGTCAACTCCGACAAGAAAGATGCAGTCATTTGCGTCGACAAGATGTACAGAGATGCGGTTGTAGCAGAGGCCACCAAGGCGCCAGCTCCCACCAAGAATAGCGAAAACAAGAAGTTCGGCAAGACCTCTAGCAAGGATTTCGGGAAGCGCACCTCTTCGGAGTGCCGCGCGCATGTTGAAGACCTGTCGGAGTGCTCCGCCGGTAAGAAATCCAAAGCTGCTTCACTGGCGACCAAGAAGGTGCCGGCTAGGGAGGACGGCACTGACGGTACCTTCACCATTAGTGCCACCCTTGACAGCAAATAGGAAAGTGTGCTCGTTGCCTTCCTGCGGGCGAATGTCGATGTGTTCGCATGGCAACCATCTGACATCCCCGGTGTTCCCAGGGAGGTAATTGAGCACCACCTTGCCGTTTCTCCCCATGCTCGGCCCATCAAGCAAAAAGTCCGGAAGCAAGCTTTGGAGCAGCAACAATTCATTGCCGAAGAATTCAAGGAACTAGAAGCAACAGGTTTGGTTAGAGGTGTACTACATCCAACTTGGTTGGCAAACCCAGTTGTGGTGTGCAAAGCAAACGGGAAGTGGAGACTTTGTATTGACTACACTGATATTAACAAAGCATGTCCAAAGGATCCTTTCCCCTTGCCACGCATTGACCAGATTGTAGACTCTACCTCCGGCTGTGATTTGCTCTCCTTCCTTGATGCATATTCTGGATACCATCAAATATTCATGGCCAAGGAGGATGAGGAGAAAACTGCATTCATTACTCCATGTGGCACATACTGCTTTGTGCGTATGCCTTTCGGATTAAAGAGTGCTGGTTCAACATTTGCAAGGGCGGTTTAGATTGGTTTTGAGCCCCAGCTGCACAGGAATGTGGAAGCATACATGGATGATATAGTGGTTAAAACCAAGGACAAGTCTACCCTCATTCAAGATTTAGAAGAGACATTTGCAAACTTGCGCAAAATCAACTTGAAGCTCAATCTCGAGAAGTGTGTGTTTGGCGTTCCATTCGGCAAACTTCTCGGATTCTTTGTATCTCAGCGAGGAATTGAAGCAAATCCCAACAAGATCAAAGCCATTGAGCAGATTCAAGCACCAAAAAGCGTCAAAGATGTGCGGCATCTTGCCGGCTGCCTTGCTACCTTGAGTAGGTTCATTTCAAGATCCACTGAGTGCGCCCTGCCATTTTTCAAGATTTTGAAAAACGCAGGTCCGATGAAATGGACTCCAGAAGCGGAGGCTGCGCTACAGGACTTGAAAAGATACCTCTCCTCCGCGCCAACACTAGTTGCACCTAGACCACAAGAGCCGTTGCTGCTATACGTAGCGGCAACAAATCAAGTGGCTAGTGCTGCATTAGTGGCACAGAGAGAAGCCGATGATGAAGAAGCAGCCACGGCAAGCCCGTCCAGCGATAAACCGGAATCTTCTCCGGTAAGGCATGGTGCTGACAAGTCAAAGGTAGCGCAAGCAAGTGAAGTTGATCAACAAGAGATGCCAAAGAAGAAGGTGGTGCAGCGACCTGTGTATTTTGTTAGTTCTCTCCTACAGGGGGCTAGATCAAGATACTCTGGAGTGCAGAAATTGCTTTTCGGCCTCCTTGTGGCCTCGAGAAAGCTGCGCCACTACTTCCAAGCACATGAAATCACCGTCGTCACCCGCTTTCCGTTGCAACGCATTTTGAGAAATCCAGAGGCAACTGGCAGGATAGTGGAGTGGGCGTTGGAATTGTCAAGCTTTGCACTCAAGTTTGAAAGCACTTCAACCATTTAGAGCAGGGCCTTGGCGGAGTTCATCGCCGAATGGACGCCGACGCAAGACGAAGAAATTCGAGAAACAACTCTCCCCGGCAAAGAGACAGCCAAAGAATGGATCATGTACTTTGATGGTGCCTTCTCGCTGCAAGGCGCCGGTGCCGGAGTGTTGCTTGTCGCACCCACCGGAGAGCACCTCAAGTACGTGGTTCAAATGCACTTTCCCAGGGAGCAAGCTACAAACAACACTGCTGAGTACGAAGGACTCCTTGCCGGTCTTAGGATCGCAGTGGACCTTGGGATCAAAAAATTGATCATCCGCGGTGACTCGCAGCTTGTTGTGAAGCAAGTAAACAAAGATTACCAGAGCCCGTTGATGGAAGCGTACGTGGAAGAAGTGAGGAAATTGGAAGAACACTTTGACGGGTTGCAAACAGAGCACGTCCGTCGTGCGGAAAACAGCATTGCTGATAGCCTGTCAAAGTGTGCCGCTCAAAAGCTTCCCGTGGAACCAGGAACTTTTGTGCTCTATTTGAATCAACTAACAGTCACTCCATCAACGCGGGCCGGTAAGAGAAGGAAGTTGAATACCGGCAAGTACTTTTCGGCAGGGCTTCCTAAAGCCGCCAGCAAAAATGTTGCCGGGAACAACGACACGGTTGTCGGCGAGCAGCAGCTTCGCGCAGAACCCCAGGTTCTTGCCACCGAGGCAAGCGCTCCCACGGCCGAAGAAATGCCTTTAGTCCTTGTCGTCGAGCCACAGGCTCCGACATGGGCACAGCAGATAGTTCATTTCCTTCAAACAAGAGAACTTCCCAATGAGCAAGAAGCTGAGAAAGTAGCACGTCAGTCAAGTATATATCAGTTTGTGGATAGCATTCTATACAGAAAGTGACCAAACGGTGTGAAATTGAAGTGTATTTGCCGGGAAGAAGGACAAAAGCTGTTGGTAGAGATACACGGAGGCATATGTGGCTCTCACATAGGATCAAGGGCACTTGCCGGCAAAGCTTTCTGGCAAGGCTTCTATTGGCCCACTGCCCTCCAGGATGCGACTGAGCTAGTAACCAAGTGTGAAGCATGCCAGTTCCATTCGAAGAACATACATCAGCCAGCTCAAGTTATCCAAACAATCCCTCTCTCCTGGCCCTTTTCGGTCTGGGGGCTCGATATCTTGGGCCTCTTCCCCCGTGCTACCGGTGGCTTTGAGTTCTTGTACATCGCCATCGACAAGTTCACAAAGTTGCCTGAAGTGGAGCTAGTGAGGAAGGTGACAGCGCAATCAGCCGTCAAGTTCTTCAAAGGATTAGTTTGCCGTTTCGGGGTTCCTAACAGAATCCTCACCGACAATGGCACACAATTCACGAGCCGCACCTTCATGCAGTATATCCAAGACCTTGGCAGCAAAATATGTTTTGCATCCATCGCTCACCCGAGAAGCAACGGCCAAGTGGAAAGGATGAACACTGAAGTGTTGAGTGGCCTCAAGACAAGAACCTTTGACAGGCTGCGCAAATGTTAAAGGCGCTGGATTGATGAGTTCCGGCGATTCTTTGGTCACTCAGAATGACACCAAATCGAGCTACCGGCCAAACACCCTTCTCCCTAGTCTACGGTGCAGAAGCGGTGCTCCCCACGAAACTCATATACAGGTCACCTCGAGTGCTCGCTTACGATGAAGCTGAGCAAGAGCAGCTGCGGCAAGACAACGCAACGTTCCTTGAGGAAGAACGTCTTCGGGCGGCTGTGCGAGCTGCACGCTACCAGCAAGCCTTGCGCCGCTACCATAGCCGCAAAGTGCATGCCCGAAGCCTTGAGGAAGGCGACCTTGTTCTTCGGCGCGTTCAGTCCGCCAAGAGATCAAACAAGTTGACGCCAAAGTGGGAAGGCCCTTACCGGGTACTACGAGTCACCAGACCTGGCGCGGTCCGTCTGGAGACCGAAGATGGCACCCCAGTGCAGAACTCATGGAATATTGAGCATCTTCGCAAGTTCTACCTGTGAGGCGCAGTTGCCGGGCTTCCCGGCAACCCCTTTTGTACAAGCTTTGTCGACCAGACATGTAATCCTTTGTACAAAGCCATGCGCAGATCCTGCGCATAATGAAGCTAAGTGTTTTTGCAACTCCTCGTACATATTCATTTATATGTGGATGCATACGATTTTGTGATTTACACTTTAGTTTGTATGGGATGACTGATGGACCGTCAAGGTTCCCAAACCATTCTTTTCTCTTCTTTCTTTTTCTTAAAAAGATAGAAGGATCCCTCGTGTGCAAGTTTCCCGGGGGGAGTGGAGATGGGGTACCATTTTAATGACGTTCAAGTGATGATTTCATACAACGAGAGAAACGACACAAGGAAAAGCTAAGTTGAAAAACTTTAAAAAAAATCCTTGATTACGTTCGCGATTTCCCTTGAACGATTATGTGCTTTGTATGAGAAACCTGCACGCGAAGGAACCTTGTCGCGATTGGTCTGCGCTCTAGCTTGCCCCGAGTCCGCTCGGCAAGCCTAGCAGCTGCATTCTGTCCCGGCAAGTTGCCTTGCCAGCAGCGGCACTTCCAGCAGGCCACTAAGGACCCGTTCCTCAAAGCGCTCGCGGCAAGTGTGCGCACCGGCAAGTTTCCAAACAAGCGTAGGGAGCGCGATCATACAAAGGCAAAATAAAACAAGGGGAACGGCGCACGTACATTCAAGCAACACAAGTTATATTACATCACAGAAACAGTGCGGGACTAACATAAGATCAAATGTATCTTTCACATGCAGCACGGTGATGAATGTAACGGCAAACTCAATCCCGACGATCGCCCTGGACCCTGGGGATTTGGAGATCTTGTTGGCAGCAGTGACGTCGGTGCTCGCCGGCAGCCTCCTGGAGACCCCGGAGAGATCAAGGCTGGGATTGCGATGAGCAATCTTGAGTAGCACCCTGTACACGATTTCACGCGCAAACTTTCGGGATTCATCAGCAAACGAAGCGGACCTGTCCTTGTGATACGTCTTCAAGGCATCGATAAGACCCTCGAAGAACTTGGTCAGTCTGACGCTGGTGGCCTCCTTGTCATTGACGGTGAAACCCCAGCTCCTCATATCCATCTCGGCGATTTGGGAGCTGATGCGCTTGGCAGCATTGACAAGCCTGCCAGTCCAGAGGGAGAGATTCTCGTGCAGTTGGGCATAATTGTTCTCAGCCTCCTTCTTCGAGGCCTCTTCCTCCTCCAGCTTCTCTGTCAAGACCCTCTCTCTCTCCTTGGCGGATTCTGAAGCTGCTACCACGGTGGCCAGTTGGGATTTCAGATCCCCAATTGTCTTGGCGGCGGCATCAAGATCTTGGTTCTTGGATGACAGCTGCGCTTGCAAGTCCCCTAGAGTGCGGGCTGCCTTCAGCGCTTCGTCCTTGAGAGCCTCGATTTCTTTGCCACTGCCGACAAGATCCTCCTTCAATTTGGCCACCTGGGATTCCAGTTCTGCTTTGGCGGAGGCAGCGGCAGCAGCCTTATCAGCAGTCTCCTTCAGCTTGGCGGCGTTCTCCAAGGCCCGGGCTTCGATGAATTTCTTGTGCCCGTCTTCCAGCTCTTGAGTCCGCTGCTTAAGGAGCGCTTCAATCTCATCATCTTTGCCTCGGAGAGTGGCGGCGAGGGCTCCTTCCCATGCGGCAAGATCTTTTTCTTTGGCATCGAGCAGTGTTTCGCGCTCTGTCAGCTTGCCGTCGCGGATTGCTGCCTCTTCTTTGGTGGCATTGAGATTGCGGGCCTGCTGGCTGTACCATGTGCGCAACTCGTCCACCTTCTCTCTCAACTTCTGGTCAACCAGGTCCGCAGCTTTGCGTTCCTCTTGCACCTTGTCCCACCTCCAACCATACCATTCCTGGATGCCTTTGAAACCGACAGCCATGATTTCCATGAAGGCAAGATCTTTGGCGTTGTCGGCCACATTGGTGGATTCGTTGGTTCTTTGGACCAAAGGGAGCAGGATTCGAGCTATTTCTTCATCAAAGTTCGGGCCCACAGTGCCAGATGAACTGGGGGCTCCGGACCCGTGCTGGGAAGTAACGAATGCCAAGATGCTTGACGGGGCCGGCAAGGTTGGCGCCGCAAGTTGATTGCCGGGGCTCGGCGCGTCGGTGCTGACGGGCGCCTTCTCCACATCCACCCTGGCGGGGTCAGACGTGTTGCCGGAGGACCTCTTAGACTCTACGGGGAGTATTCTGGTCTCCTCGGCAACTTGTGCAAGGCCCTCCTCAGTGGTAATCTTGGCGGCTTCATCAGTGGTGTCCCTTGCGATATTGGCTACCTCCACAGGAACTTTGCCTTCTTCGGGAGGGGTCGAGGCTGTGGATCGAAGCAGGAACAAAGGTGAAATAGGATTCCAAAATCACAAGTCAAGTTCAAGAAGACAAAAAGGAAATCTTTCCCGGAAGAGGTATGCAAAGGCAAGAGGATTAACCATTGGTGCTTGTTGAGGAAGGACGTCTCCTTCCCCAGCAACTCGCATTGCCGGCGCACGGTCGTCGGCGGCCCCGCTCATCGGGGTGGCCCCCGTGTGGGCAGGCTCATCGGTGGAGGCCCTTGTCGGGGAAGCGCTCTCCGGAACATTGATCGATGGGGGAGCCACGGTTGGATCCGCCTCTTGGCGCTCCTCCTCTTGGCGGGCCTCCTCCGTCTCCACGACAGGCTCAGCAGTAGGAACTCCAGTACTGGTGCTAGTGGGAGGCACGTGCACCACATCCTCACGCAGGGGGCTGAGCTGGGGGCTGATAATAATGGCTTCAGCCATTGCAACCCCCTGCCCAGCAGTTGCCGCAGGATCCTGTGCTGCTGTAGACCTGGGCCACTTCGACCGATGCACAAGCGGTTCTGGGCCCCTGTCAAGACAAAAGGAATCATGTTAAAATGACAATCAAATGGAATCAAGGCTTGACGGAAATAAGCGAAGTCACTTACTCCTCCTCCTCTTCGGACTCGCCGAGGACGCCGAAGTCGTACATCACTAGCGGAGGCGATTCTCTGGCCCTCTTGAGTACCGGGGGAGGTGAACCCGTCGGCTGAGTGGATTCGACGTCCTTGGCCACCTCCTGCTAAGGGGACGAGGGCTGAGTTCGGGGACGCCGGGTCGATTGCCGGCGTACTTCTTCTTGGCGGCCGGTCTTCGTGGTCGTCTTCTTCACCGTGGGGCCAGCTCTCGGCGAAGAAGCACGCACCGGCTCTTGACTGACCGCCCTCCGAAGACGGCGCCTCCTCTTCGGGGCTCGAGGACCTTCTTCTTCTTTGGGCTCCCCGGCAGCCTCGGTCCCGGCAACCTCGGTCTCGGCAACCTCAGCTTCGGCAATCTCATCCCCAGCAGGCTCTTCTAGGTGCTCTTCAGCGACCTCTTCATCAGGGTGTTCTTCGTCGTCGTCCTCGGTTGCCGCAGCACCAGAACCACTTGCCGCGTCAAGCCTCGAGGCTTCTGTGGCTATGCTGGCAAGATACGCCAGTTCCTCTTCCTTGGTGGCCTGGATAAGATCATTTTCTTTCCGGGTGGCCTTTTCCGTCAAGTTGGAGGCCTAGTCCATTTCATCCACCAATCCGGGCATCTGCCAATCTGCATTGACTCCATGAGCGTTGCAGTCCGGCATCATCGCCAGAATAGAATCCTTGGCGGAGTTGATATGCAATGGGACAACCTGGCCCGGTAAGTGAAATGTGCCGGTTTTCCTAAATAGTTGCTCACAAAGTGCGGCATGCTCCAAAGTCGTCAGATTGTTACCGGTCCCGGGATATAGCCGCATGATATCAGCAGCGTTCTGGTAATCCCAAGCGAACCTCTCTCTTTTCTGCAGCGGCTCAATGCGTCGCCGGAGGAAATCAGCGCCAACCATCTCTATGGTCAGCTTGGCGGCCTTGAGGCGGGCGATTTTGTTCAACGTCGGGCGAAGCTTCTCCTCAGTGGCGCCAAAACTGCTCCAGTTCTTGCCGCGCTCGACCTTCACTGTGCGCGGTATGCAGAATTGGGGGAAATCCTTTTCCTGGATCCAACACCACTCTGCCCTCCATTCTTCCCACTTGAGATGGAGTTGCCCGGCAAGGTACTGGCCCTTGGTCTTGGCCCTGGGAATCCATGTTACACTGCCGGAGAGCAACTTGTCCTCAATCCGAGGAACGAAGAAATGGCGGAACAGATCCACATTGGGGGCAACCCCGACAAAGTTCTCGCATAGATGGGCAAAGACTGCCATGCAAGTCATTGCATTCGGAGTGAAATCCAGCAGCCTGAACCCGTAACTGAACATCATGGCACTGAAGAAATCCGAGAATGGGGGAACCAGACCGCAGTAGAAATAGGCACAGAAGAACGGATATGAATCCGATGGATCCTTGTTGCCTTCGGGAAGCACTACGGGCGCCTTGTGGTTCTTGGTATCTCTTCCCCACATGTATGCATACCTTCTGATCAGCTCGTTGGCATCCAAGGAGCACGGCGAGAAAATCGCATTCTCCCTCCGCCGCTTCTCCAGCTCTTCCAGCGCCTTCTTCTTCTCCTCCGCCTTGGGATCGAGCAGCTTGGCGGGCTTCTTCCCCGCCGCATCGGTTCTCTTGGGCTCCATCAGGAATTGGGGAAGAAGAAAGTGGTTGAGTCGAGATGCGAAGCACTGGCAGCGGTGGCAGCGGCGGCAGCGGCGGCAGCGGTTCTGACGAGAGGAAGGAGACGACGCAGGGGGAAAACAGAGGCGAATGAGAAACGCCTCCTCGCGGTTGCCTTTTATGGGGAAGACGCGAGGGGGCTGGCTCTTCACTGTTTTACCCCGGGCGGCGCCCTTTTTACAGGCGCACTACCATGATATAACCGCAACAGTTGAAGTTCCCACGACCCGCATTTAATGCGTTGATTGGACGTGCGTCAGGATAACCATCATGACGAAAATTACAACGACAATTTCCCGCCGCGTGTCTGCGCATTGTTTGGGCCTAGCCCAACGACGCTTCAGACACGCGTATGACCTAGGCCCGGGGGCTCCTGTCGGTGTATAAAACATGGGTATTTTATACCCTGACTTATGCACAGACAGTAGCAGCCTCCTTGCCGGCCAAGCCTTCCCAGGAACCGCGAAGACCAAGATTCAGGACCCAGTTGCGGAAGCCACTGGGGAGAAGCTCAAGGCACAGCACCAACGAGCACTCAACCAGTACCGAAGATGAAGACATTCCTTGCTGGCAAGGCTAAACCAGCAAGGTGAAGACCCGGCAAGCTCCGTACCGGCAAGCTTCTGCCAGCCCTCCAGCGCTCCACCTCACCGCACAGATGTTCGCTAGTGGATGAGGTGTCGACCGCGTAGGCTGGTTGGTAAGGCTTGTCTGGCACGTGTCAGCACACTGGGATAGGATTTGCCTTTAATGACACCCGTCCAGGAGGCGTGTCAGAAAAATACGAGGTAGCTGGGCGAGCGGTGCAGAAACCTTGCCGGGACTACCTCTCCACATGACACCTAATGATGCATTTAATGCTTTTGTCCTAACTGGCAGAATTAGGTATGATAGCACTGTTTGCTATCTAATCATTATGTAATTACTGTTTTGCCACTGTGGTGACCCCTTGAGCTATAAAAGGGGGGCCAAGGTAACAGTTAGAGGGATTCAGACCCTTTACACAACTCGCATGTGCAGCTGTCTCTCCGCACCTTGCCGGGGAAGCGCTCCTTGTCATCGTGTTCATACACACCCAATATACTAAAGCAGGAGTAGGGTTTTCCGCTTCACAAGCGGCCCGAACCTGGGTAAAAATCGCCCTGCGTCCTCTGGTGATTCTGCTCTTTGTGCTTGCGTCTCCCCTCACCGAACCACAAGGGGCTGGATGGCCCCATAGATGGTCGTTCCACCATGACATCTTTGGCGCGCCAGGTAGGGGGGAAGGCAGGTGCGAACCTGAATCATCAGAGTGCGCGTCGATATCATTAGCTTCATCATCTTCTTCATCGTCGATGGCGCCTAAGAAGAAGGGCATCACGATGACAGCTCCTTCCACGTCCAAAGCTCCTTCATGCGCATCCGCAGGTGGCGCAGGCGGCACAGCTAATGCGGGCGGCGCGGACACCACGGTTGGCACGACCAGCGCAGGCGGCGCGGTCGCCATGCCCACCACGGCCGGAGCAGGAGATGGGCGCGCTGGGGGTAGTCGGCTTCCTCGACCCTCTAGCGAACAAAGCCGAGACTGCGCGGGTGGGGCGGATGGACGTCTACCTCCTCCTCACCGCACCGACAAACGCAACCACCGGGGCAACGATCCCCGGGCCGGCACGTGCCAAGACCCCACCATGGCGACATCCAGGGACGCTCCGTCGAGACACACGCCGCACCCATTATAGGATAGGCGCAACGCGACCCCAAGCGACGTCAACGACCCTGGGCGGCGGCGTCCACACGGCAAGACCCCTGTCGATCAGATCCCAGATCACCAGGCACCACCTCCACCACGACAGCCTTCTGCTGGTCATGTGCTGTAGCAGCAAGATCGTGATGGCGCTCCTGCTGGCTCTGCCAGGAGTAGAGCGACTTGCCGTGTCCAGATCTGCAATATATCAAGAAGACCTATGTCGATATCACAACCGTAGAGTTCGAAGCCGTACCTTTCAGGAAGGTGACTTAGTACTTCGTCTGATACAAGACCAGACAGGCATGCATAAGCTCTCGCCTCCTTGGGAAGGACCCTTCGTCATCAGCAAGAATCTCAACAACGGGTCATATTACCTTGTTGACATACGTGAAGCAAATAAGTCACGTACCTATGAGGAGGAAGGAAGCCGACCATGGAATATTGCACACCTTCGGCCATATTATACTTAAGTCACAGACTTGACAATATCTTCTGTACATACCTTCATCATGTATATATATTATGATCAATGAAATAAAGACGACATCTCTGGATAAGAGAGTTTGTCGTTTCGCCTAAAAAATTGTGTGTTGAGTCTTTATTCTTTGATCATTGGTTACTTGGGGGCTTCCAACTCATTGAGTTTAGCTATTAACATCCCTCTTAACCCGACATATGCCATTATATACTTGGTTATACCTGCCTGTTAGCAAGATGCTACTCACAAAAGGTGACCTGGTTGAACGCTTGATGAGTCAATCACAGAGGTGACCCTGAACTCATCAAAGTTAAAACACTGATTAAGTCACGTGAGAGCCGGCTTTCAGAGAGCTAGGATAAACCAAAAGAGGCTAAAATAGCCTGCTTCCACTAGAAAGCAAATTCAGACTCGAGCCTCGAAAGCTGGTCGTTATGTCGTGCCTCGAAAGCCGGCTTTTATCTTTATAGTTTGCATTATATATGCTTCCTATGTTATATACTTTGCATTTATATTATAATTATTTGTGCATATTACATATTTTTGCAGAAACCGTCTTTATTCTTAGAAAGGCTAGGTCTCCTTATCTGTGATATTGCTATAACGGTAGCATGATTTGCCGGGTTGCACTGCAACCACAGCTTATGCTAAGTCATCAAGCACCAACAGTGTTTGAGGAAGTACTGCAAGTCGCCATACTTGCCAGGTCTCAGAACTCGTACAAAGATATATGCCACTACAGGATGGCGGGTTGCATTGCAAATCGCAGATGCCGGGTTGGCCTAACATCCGGGTTGCCTAACTATACCTTCAAAACAAGAGTTGTATTTGGATTTCCAGCACAAAAGGGGCTTCTTGTCATTCATTGAAGCAACCAAGTTTTGCACTCAAAGAAATAAGTGCTCGATGGCACTGACAACAAGACAAAGGTTTTTCTTAAATTATTACAAGCCATCAGGCTACTTTCACACAAAAGGCTATGCCAGAAAGTTCAGACTTGTGGCGAAGAGGATGGCTGTGAGCCGGCGACATGTTCTTCCGGGTTGATGTTAATTTCTCCTTCTGCGCCAGTAGAAGCCGTGTCAGCATGTGCCGGCTCTTCGGGGGCGTCAGGATTTTCCCTTACTTCTTGGGCCTAGGGGTCATCTGCCAGCCACTGGATTGAAGACAAAGCTTGAAAAACCATGTCTTCCTTGATTACAGATGAAGTGCTGATGTTGGAGGCAAAACGTTTCTTACGTGGAGGAGCAAGTTCAAATGGCTTTGGCCTGGGTAGCTCCATGCGTTTCCCGGCTTCAGAATAGCTAGCTTGAAACTTGTTCAAGTCCAACTCATCCGCAATCTTTGTTGCTGCCACCTGGGTCTCCTTCACACAATGCAAATAGTCTTTGTTGGTGAAAGATGTGCCATCGATGTTGAATTCTGGGAACCTGTCCGCCAATTGAGCCGGCTCCATCTCTGGTAAATAAGCCTTCGCGCGTGTTAGTGCATACATCGCTCCTTGACGACAAGCCGCCCTCTTCAGTTCCAATATCCATTCCGGAACAGTGGAGAGCTCATTGAGCATATCCATGATGTAATGAGATGGCGACTTGGTATTTTTTATTGCCATCACGCAATAGGCACCACCTACGTATAGTTGTTCCAAGAACTTATAGACAGCCTTCAACTTCACAAGAGGAAGCTCTACAACATTGTGACTTCTCTTGCCTGGTGACATGTATAATACAAGTCAGCGACCTGGCTATGAAATCAACCCGGAAAAACTGGGCAGCTTATGATCCATAAAAAGATAGACTTACCAAAGATGGCTATGCACATATCAGTAATGTGACCATTGAGTGTTTGCAGTTCTTGGGTCACTGGCTCGAGCTTCGACTCGGCCTCTTCTACTTGCTTCAGCAAGGCGGCTCTTTCTTCATCAAAGGCCTTCTTGGTTTTCTCCATGGTGTCGGTGCAATTCATTAAAGATTCTTCAAAATCGGCAGACAATTTTTCTGCCGAGTCACGCAGTTTCTTTTCAGCCGCAACCTCTTCTCTCAAGTCGGCAATATGCGACTCGGATTTTTTTAGCATATCCTGCAAAAAGTATAAAGCAAATTATAGTGAAGTCCCAAGTCGCCGCCGGCGGCTGACCCGACACTTGGGGGCTACATGATATTTGCTTTTATTTATCAAAGTATTAAAGTCCCGAGTCGCCACAGGTGAACGACTCGGCCCTTGGGGGCTACATTGTGCAAATTCACATTCTGGCAAAATTTGAAGTCCCATGTCGCTGCTAGCATGCAACACAACACTTGGGGGCTAATGCATAAGTCATTTTTTACAGATCAAGACCCGGCCCATTACATAGTAATGAGCCGACCCTTGGGGTTACCAATTGCTCCAATTCAAATTTCATATCTTAACAAGCCCCAATATCACTATTACATAGTGACCCGGCGCTTGGGGGCTACGGACTACTATAGTTATGTCTACAACAAAGATTTGGAGGCTACATATATGCAAGTCAATGAGGGAGGAATACAATTTACCTCATACTTCCTCTTCAAGCTATTGATTATAGCTACCTCAGAATCCCGGCTCTTAGACAGCCGGGTCAGGAAAGTTTGATGCAAAGAGTTGACATCTTGATCTTCAAAGGACTGGAAATCAAGACTCGCCTTTCCTTTATTCTTCATTGGCGACTCACCTTTGGCTATGATGTTAGCTAAGGTGGTTGAAGTTCCTGGTGGGGTGTTTCGGGTTTCACCGGTGACAACCACCTCGTCTTGGGCCTTTTCAAGAGGCTGTTCTGCTATTACAGCTTCTTTCTCCCTCTCAATAAGGGGAGGAGTGGAAGTATGAATAGGACTCGCTATTATATCTTGCTGTGGCGGCTCTTGATTGTTAACCGGGTCATCAGTGACTTCCGGGTTGTCCGTCGCCGCATTTTGAGAAGGGCCTTCCTCATTTTCAGCAGTGGGAGCAGAAGACCCGCCAGCTTTGTTCTTCATGATGGCTTTGGCACTATCAAGCAAAGAAACAATAATCAGTAGATGTAATAAGATATGGTCAAAGATAAAACAAGTGTTGTCTTACCCCTTATTGATGTGATAAGCCGGCAGTTGAGTGGCGCTGGACTCATCAGATGAGGGGGAGGTCAGATAAGCCGAGTCATCCCGAGGGAGCGGCTGCTTAAAAAGGCCGGCTTGCGGGAGACGGGGTGTGGGACTAGTTGGAACTTCACGACGAGCTCGACGAGAAGATCTTTCGTGAGATAGACCATTTGACAACTCGCCCGAACTGCTTCGGGTCTTCTGCTTCATACTTGCGGCATGCTGCATTTTCTTCAAAGATAAATGACTGTCCAAGTGAGCAGATGGATGGGAAAATGGAACTTTATGGACCTCAACATGGATTTTCTTTTGACCAAATATTTCCGAGTCTGAATCTGAGGAAATCAAGGTTACCTCTGTGGCGCAGGCTCTGCTTGTTTCAGTCTGATCCTGAGGCAAGTCGGCGTCAGCAAGTTTGATAAAAAAGCGGCCAAGAGAGTCAAGTTCTACCTCATGCTCTTCGTCCTCGTACTCCTTTTCTTCCTCCTTCTGATCTTTAGGGGGAGTGGCGGCTTTCGGTCCTGTTTGCCACCATGCAGAGCCCACCTGAAATGAAGAGCCGACTTGTTAGATAAAGCAAGAACAAGGATTGCACAAGTAAAGCTTAGTATGAAAGTGAAAGAGGGTGACTCATAGCTGGAGTCGGGTTGCCAGCATAGAAGGGGGTGAGGTCAACAAGGGCGATCTTCTCTTTTTTCTCACCAAGAAGTTTCTTGGTTACCTTGATTAATTCTGTATTAGCCAAATTTTGCATGCTAAAACGCAACTCGTCATTTGTTTCACCAGTATAGGTGTGCCTAAGCCGGTTCCTCAAGCTGAGTGGCTGGATTCTCCATTCCATCCACCTCCGGGTTAAGTCAACTCCGGACAGCCCATGAGCTATAAGGGCGCTGATCTTGGCATAAATGGGCTGGAATGCTTCTCTTTCTTCGGGTGGAGCATAAGCTTCAAAATGTATGGAAGCCGGCAGACGATCTTGTCTGTAACCCGGCAGCTGACGCTCGTTGTTTGGGAAGGTGTCTTTACAATAGAACCAGGTCCTATGCCAGTTCTTCGGGTGACTCGCCAGCGCCATCTCAGGGAAATACGAGTTCCTTCTCCGCTGAATGGTGACCCCTCCACATTCCAGACTAGAGACATTCTTGCATTCAGTCTGGCGATTACAGTAGAAAAATTCTTGAAACAGGCTGACTGTTGGTTCAACCTGGAGGTATACTTCACAGAAGGTTTGGAAGATGCTCAGATTGAGGACCGAGTTGGGTCCAAGGTCTTGAGGCCTAATGCCAAAGTGATGCAGAATATCGCGAAAAATTTTGGAACCTGGCGGCCGAAAGCCCCTGTCCAAATGATCTCCAAAGATCACAATCTCATTTGGACCGGGAGCTGGCCGGGTCTCTTCTTCAGGAGCACGCCAGTTGATTTGAGTCTTCGCAGGAAGTAACCCGGTGGTCACTAGATCGTTGAGCATCAATTCAGACATGCATGATTTGGACCAGTTGGCAGCTTTGCTTACTTTAGGAGCCATGGATCAGTGGCAATAATTCAACTACGACAATAAAGGAAATGGATTACGAGTCAGATATAACATGCGGGTTATGAATACAGATTTGATATTTACAAACATGGCTGAGAGTCGGCAAAACAATATTGAAAGAGTGAGCCAGCCAGGGAGTCAAAGTAATGTTGCCGGGTCAAAATAATTATGGCAGTAGCAACTATGGATTACAGATGACCCGGCTAAATGGTTAAAGTTATAATTTGCCTGTGCTACTAAGGCAGAATTGCCGGGTCTGGGAACTCACAAAACTACAGTGGTTTGAGGACTAAGAGCTGGCAAAACAATAGTGACTTGGTGTGATTTTGCTATTAACAAAGACCCAGGAGGAGCTATGAGGCAGAATCCGGGTCAAGGTGTCTAAAAACCAGTACTGTTCAGATTCAATTGCGAGAAACATCTGCAAAATAGGCACAAAAGGGAAAATAAAAAGACCTAGCTACGGAAGTGGTTATAAGGTCATTATGAAAGGAAATCTATCTCTACGATGGAGGCAATCTACAAATATATCAAAAATGAAGCGAAGGTAATTTTACATCTTATAAACAGCAGTTGGGGAAAAGATGGATCTACGACTATGCTTTTTTGAAGAACTCCGATGAAGTCGTGATGAACTGCGAGGATGGACTGGAGTGGATAAGAGGTAGAGCACTTACAGATCTGTGAAGGAGGGTTGGAGACGCCGAAGATCTCTGGCGCAGCTGCGGTGTCTCCGGTGAGCTCCGACGACGACACTGTTGTGGATGCACTGGGAAGTTTGTAAAGGTTCAGTGGTCGCCTTTAATACCAACCCCGAGTGATTTGAGGCTCATCCGTTGGGATGACTCATAGAGAGATTAGGGTGAGGCACTTGGTGGCTCTCCAGAGCTTTGGTTTCGACACCTCTCCAACGGAGATTAGCACTCTCCAAAGAGTGTGAACTTTGGAATACATTCACAGCTCCGTCTCACTTGTGGTTTATCCTTTACCGCCCCCTTTACTTGCATTGTATGCTTGTTGGCTTGCTGGTTAGCTTCTTTTTCTTATCTTGGTTCTAGCTTTCTTGCTATATAGGTTGCTCTCACCATATATTGCATATATAGAGAACTTACTTTATCCGCATTCCCTAAAATTTGGAAGCTAAACGAAAATTTTGTAGTCTCCTATTCATCCCCCTCTAGTCTTCCTCTCGATCCTTTCAATAGGTATTAGAGCTTTGGCTGTTTATATGGGCTTAACTGCCTAAAGAGAATCGTCGATCTAAGGGAGGAAGGGTTGGAACTACCATAGGGTGGGGGACCTCAACTTCCCCCACCGAGCTTGCCACAAACGCAAATCCCGTCGCTCCTACTCCAAGTGCTACTATGACGGGTGGCGGATTTGGCTTCAATGATTAATGACTTCAAATCTTCATATTGGATCAAGTTCGTAGCACTGTCAAGGAAGAGGTGGTTGCTCGCGTCGAAGTCTCCACATCTGCATCATCCTTACTTGTTCCATGTGTGGGTAATGGTGTGGATGATGCGAGATAAACTCTTGCTCCACCTAAGCCTTCCACCGCACCTCTCTACAATGTCGTAGAGCCTCACTACTCACCATGACCTATCTCACATACGCACATTAATCATGTTGGCCCTTCGTGTCCTTGAAATACTAAATCTTTTGGTAAGTGGAAACTCTCTATGGAGTCTCACATTCGCAGTCCCTCGATGCAACTATGGTGGATGGTTATCAATGGCTTCAAGCCCAAGGACCCTTCAAGCCTTACTCCAAGGGAAGCCGTTGATGATTAACTCAATGTTGTACCACTCTCAACATGCTTCACCTCACCGTCACTTAAGAGTATAGCGACTCCATTGCTCTTCTCAAGACTGCTAAGGAAGTGTGAGATTGCCTTGAGGACATATTACAAGGTGATATCCACATTCATAGATCAAGGTTGGTTTTGCTCAACCAAGAGATTTACTTGTTTGTGAAGAATGATGGAGGGACCATGGAGAGGTTCCGAAGGTTGAAGTCTCTTGTCTTGGACTTGAGGAACTTTTGCTGCACATGGGTGCTACTTGTGAGCTGCGTTGGGATTTTCCCCGAAGAGGAAGGGTGAAGCAATATAGTAGCGGATAAGTATTTCCCTCAGTAAAGAACCAAGGTTATCGAACCAATAGGAGAACTACGCAAACACCCGTCAACAGTACCTGCACACACAAGAGCAAATACTTGCACCCAACGCGTGCAAGAGGGTTGTCAATCCCCTTGTACTCATTAATTGCAAGGATCAAATCCGGTAAAGGTAGATAGGTAAATTGCAAAATAAATAAATTGCAGCAAGGTATTGTGATGTTTTTGTAATATGATTGAAGTAGACCCGGGGGGCATAGTTTTCACTAGAGGCATCTCTCTCATAAGAATATCATACGGGGGGTAGACAAATTATTGTTGGGCAATTGATAGAAAAGCGCACAGTTATGACGTTATTCATGGCATGATCATGTATATAGGCATTACGTCTGTGACAAGTAGACCAAAACGATTCTACATCTACTACCACTACTGCAGGCGACCGCTAACGCGACACATGAATCAGAGACCCCGCGACCAAACTGTGTGCGATGCATGAATCACAAACGGTGTCGTAAAAAACCGTCAGCAATAAGATGAACTATTTGCGATGCTGGAGACATAAAAAACGATTCAGATTAGAGATGCGTGTGCGATACGTGGCATACAGTTGATCCATACGAACTGTTTGTGATAAGACAGAACAACAAACACGATTCAGATTAGAGACGCGTGTGCGATACATGGCATACAGTTGATCCATACGAACTGTCTGCGATAAGCCAGAACAACAAACATGGTCAGCCAGTTCGTTGTGTGTGCGATACACGGCATACAGTTCACTCGGATGAACTGTTTATGATTACGCAACACAACAGAAATGGTCAGGCAGATCAAGGTGTTCGCGATATACGGCATGCGGTTAACTCGGATGAACTGCTTGCGATTACCCAACACAACAGAAACGGTTCAACTTAACAAGATGTGTGTGATACGCGGCAAACAGGTCAGTAATCCGAAATGTGTGGGAAGACTGATAACAACATAGACGATTCCTGCTAATAACCCGTGTGTGTTGTTGGCAAACGCTTGCTGGTAAACAATTGTCAACGATTGATGAAATCATCACCGACGGGTTCCGTAGTTTAATCCGTGTGCGATGTGATTTGCTCAGTCTGCACAACATCTACGCTCTATGTGTACATAACAATATTATTTTGTGTGAATAGTGTGCTCTGTTGGGCACACGAGATATATGGATCACACCCGTGGGCAAGCAATGTGCGCGCACGCGTCGTGCTAGCTCGCGCTTCCTTCTATGCTAAGTTTCCATTAATTGATGGCGTTTTATGAACACACCACCGTTTCCCGCCACTTCCCCATCGGTTTCCCGCCGCCACCCAGCGATTCCGCATAAGCCTAGGCGGCGCGCGACACACCGAGGCACAAGCGCAGCCAATAGCCCCTCTAGCTACCTTTTCCATGCATGCCAACCCACCGAAGCGCCGCCTCTGCCATCAACCTCCTCGACGAGGTAAACGAGCAGGTGCCATGGCCCGTTGAGGCCAAGGGCATCCCCGGCAACGCGATGGACGACGCCGTGCTGCACGTCATCGCCAGGGTTGAGCAGACCCTTGGTGGACAGCGCTTCAGCGCCGTGTGGCGCCCCGCCTAAATATCACTGTAGCCAGACGGTCGCCGCACACACCAGCCCAGGAAATCACTTTAGCGTGCGCGTTTACAACAAGTATCATGAACATAGGCACAACTATAATAAGAATATATTTATTAGCCATTGTGGCTGGAATAAATACATCATGGTTACAAAGACGGGGCAGCGGAAAAACACTAACTAAGACAGCACGGACTTGGAGAGGCTCCAATCCACAGGGATCTGACTGGGTTACTCCTCTAGCTCGCGAACGCTCCCGCTCCCCGACGGATCCTTAGCTGAACCTGGCCACGTTGAAGGCCACTGAGTACTTTTGAATGTACTCGCAAGCAAACCAAATAACATATACACCAAGCAAAGCAATCCATGGCATTCAAGCATGCATTTGTGATTAGAGCAACATTAATTATCAGGTCATAACAGGATTATCCAGCAATATAACTACTAAAATGAAGAAAATAAGGTAAAGCATAACAGTAAATGCAATTGATCAAGTTCATTCACATGATTCCTCCAGATCCAAGTTCTTACGGTCATTCGACCCTCTCTTTCATAGCCATCCCATGGCCAACATCTCACTTCCTGACATCATCCGATGTCCAGGCATCCGTGCTGACAAAGCTTACCTCATTTGGTTCGTTCTTAGCAATCATTTGGTTAACTCCTCCGGACCCGACACAGACCAAATAGTGTGACCTAGTACAAACTGTGTCCAATACCGTGGACTCGGCTATTTGAATAGATTCTTACACTCTGCAGAGGTTGTGCACTTTTCCCACACTATGGAGCTCCTAGCCTCGTCCTTTAGTACCTGATCCCATTCGGGTGGACCGGTGCTGCTCCAACAAAACTTGTCTATTGCCTGGCACTCTTATGGTCCCACCGACAATCATACCCCTTCCGGGTCATGCCTTGGGTGGCCCCTGTGTCACTCCTGACACCTGCCACCGTCGTGGCCAAACTAAACTGTCCCAAACGGGGACCCCGGGTACCATATAACTTGGGCTCACAAGGTTATCGCCGCCTACCGGGCCAGGGTAGCATGCACGCATAACCTTCCCTCTTTGGAGGTACCAATAAGAGGCAAGACAATAGACCAATTTAGGGCCTTCCCATAAAGGCAAATGTGGTTGCACTGATGAGCTCGGTTCGGTGGCACTATGACTCGATCCAGTCGACGGAGGAGGTTGTTGTTATTAAGTCACATTCTTGATCATTGCAATAACAGTAACAATGCATGATGTAACCACTATAGAAATGTAACAACCTATCTCCATATAATATCACAATGAATCATCAGTGAAACAATGTTTAAATGGCAAGTTTATCACTTTACAAGTTCTAGTTGTAAGTTACGTTCATCTGAACCCTTGTATGAAACCGGCAAATAAATCAGTAGCCGCCAGAACGGTCTTTACAACTCAGATCTGGGACATTACTGAAATAACTCAACCCCGGCTCAAGACGTCTGAAAAGCAGCTCAGAGCATGAGACAGTGTTGATAAAAAGAAGGTAGCAGTTCCCTAAGACGGCCGAAGAACAGCTCAGAGCATGGGGTCACTGCTACAAAAATAAACTCAACAGCTGCCCGAGACGGCCGAAAAGCAGCTCAGAACATGGGACAATTGTTGAAAAGAGAAATATAAAGTCGGCATCCACCCCGGACGGCCGGAAGCAGCTCAGAGCACAGGCGTGGTGCCGTTACCAGAGAAAGGCAAGCAAGGGTTCACCAGATTCACCTACAGCTCACTACTATGCACACGAGCATATTAATTAAACACACAAGAATAGCACAGAAGCAATGCTTTAGGGTATATATCAGATGGTCGGCTTGCCTGGGGTCAAAGAGTGCACTGGGAAAGAGTGCGATCATCTCACGGAAAGATTCGCCGGAAAAGTTTCTCTCTCGAAGGGGCTAAATAGAGGGCAAGGGTAATATGGTCATTTTTAGAATGTGTACTCATGGTGAAAGTGATATCATCAGATCGGGCTCGACGAATAGAGAGTGTGGGCTTTGGAATCACCTGAATCGGAGTCACAGATAAAAAGTTGTGGCCGTTCATTCGTTAGGCAGAAAACAAACAAAAATGTGTTCATTTTTGCTCTAAACCAGTGAACGTCCACAAACTAACCGTTTCAGCCACCGGCTGAAAACAGAAGGCGTATTTCTAAAAATACACTTTCGGGGTGAGGGAAGCGTATTTCTGCCTATAGCTGCGGAAGATTACGCTTTTGAAAATAAAAAAATGTATTCGAATGGAATACGTTTTCACTTAAGAGGGCTGGGCCCGGCCCGCAACCACTTACAGGCGGGACCCACCTTATCTCTCTCTCCTCCTCCCCTGGGTCTTCTTCTTCCTCACAGTAGAAAACAGAGGAGGGGCGCGGCCGTCGACGCAGCCGGTGGTGGGCGGCGCCAGAGAGCCTGCCGGTAGTCTCCCTGGGACCGGCGGAGCACACCGCGTCCGAGGGTGGCTGCAGAGTCACCGGAGATGGCCCACAACGTCGCCGCAGTGGCTCGAGGCGCGTCGGCCAAAGGCTTCACGAGGGCCTCGCCGGCAGAGTGTCTCCGGTGGGGATGGGCACGGCGAAGACTCCCCGATCTCCTGGGAAGGCTGCGGACACGGAATAAAGGGAGAGGGAGGGCCACATGGCTGGAATCGGGAGAGGATCGGGCAGCGGCACTCGGCCATTGGAGGGGCAGAGAGGAGCCTCGAGGCTCGGGGAGGAGCTGTGGGTTGCGAGGGGGCCGGGGACGCACCATTTATAGCCGCGGGGAAGGCTCTGGAGTGAGCTAGCTGGCGAGTGGAAGCCTCTGGGCATGCGGTGCCGCAGCCGCGTCCCAATAGTGCCTTGGCTATGTCGGCACAGCCGGCCAGGAGCTAGGGGACGAGGGGGAGAGGGGTCTAGAGGGCACACGCATGCGGTGGGGAGCTAGCCGGCACTCGCAGACGAGCTGCGGGCGGCAGGAGGTGGCGACTGTTGCCACAGTTCACGCTGGCTGCCGACTAGAGCTGTGGTCACCATGTGCAACGCGTGTCCACGGCATCCAGACACTGCCGGGCCTTGTTAACATGGTGCACCAGAGGTCGGTGAGTTGACCTGTGAGGGTTTTGGATGGAGATGGGGACAAGAGTTGACTGATTTGAGCTTACACAGGTTCTGAACAGAAACTGAGATGGATTCTTGTGGAGAAATGGATGAGAGTATGGAGCTGAACCTTTGTCATAATGACATGTGGTAGGAAGGTGTAGATGCTGGCAAAATTTGAAGTCATTTGGACCTTGTTTGCATGCACTTCCTTCACAATGCAAAATTTGGTCCGGAAACTAGATTTTGAAGCTATGCTCAAATGGCTGAATGGATTTGGCTGAAATTTGGTGGAGGAAGGTTATTTGGGTGTATGGAGGTACTGGCAAAATTTCAGCTTATTTGGATGCCCTATGAAGGTGTTTCCTTCACAAAGCTTTCTGCTGGACAGAAGCTAGATGGAATTTCTGGGAGGAAATGGCTAGATAAAATGATATGAATTTTTGCATGCTCACATCATATAGGGAATGTGAGGCCGTGGATTAATTTCAAGAATCATGGAGCAATATAAAATATAGTTGCTTCACAATCTCAAAATGGGTCCAGAAACAAGAACTGGATGATGCTCTCAAACTTTGAACTGTGGAACTTGGGTTCTTGATGGAAATGGTGAAGATATGGATAGGAGAAGCTCCACAAATTATTTGGGATTTTTCCTGGCTACCAAAATGGTAGCTCCTTTGGAAAGTGCCCAAGTTGCAATATTGGCTTTAAATAGGAAAATGCAATTTCCCTTATTGAATTGTGGGCAATATTTTTATGGGAGCTCAATATGATCACAAAGAATATCTCCACAAGTTTTCATGAACTTTGGAGATGGATAGATATTTTTCTGGATTTAATTCCTTCTCAGGGCAGAAAAAGGAATTAATTTTAAATGAAAAATATTGCAAATGACTTGGCAATATTTTTGCATATCCATGGTTGATAGATATGGGATGATCACTAGGAAAAGTTTGGGAGGCAACAGATCAAAGGAAGTTAGGGTTCCTTTGTAACGGAAGGAACTAGGGTTTCCCTTCCGATAACTCAGGAGGTAGGGTTTTGGCGGCAAAATCCTGAGAATATAGTTTGGGTGGCCAAGTTGGGTTGGACTGGAGGGAATCCCTGGTTGGATAGGAAAGGCAAGGCTAAATGACCATCTTCATATACCCAAGAGCGAGAGAAAATTCCGATAACATCGAAAAAAGACAGGAGTCTAATCCCGCGAACGAAAAAAAACAAGGAGCGTCACACGCCGCGGATCAAGAAAGGCAACTCAGCGCCGAGAGGCTGCAGCTCGACGCACAACATGATTGGTGGTGCCCCGCAGCGCAAGATTGGTGCGTCCGTGCCGATAGGCTGCGGCTCGCCGCACAGCGAGACCGATGGACCGCCATAGAGCGAGAGGCGCGGCGCGCCGCACAGTAAGAGCGATTACATCGGCGCTTGCCTGCTATCGACAGGGCGTTGTAGCTGGCTACATGGCCCGTCAGTATCCCCATTCCTCGCCAGGAGTGGGCTGAGGCCGTCTGCGCCATACTAGCACCAGAGGCCGGCCGCGCCGTGCTTGCACCGGACGCCGGCCGCGTCGTTCGCATGGGTCGCGCCGTTCGCCTTGTCCGCAGCCCTCTCGATGCCAACGCACTGGTCGCTAGGCTCGAGCGCCTCCTTGGCCTAGGTGTCCACATAGGCACAGTAGAGGAACATGGCCGTCGCCTCCTCGAGCTGGTGATCTTTGATGAAATAGCCAACTTGGAGCTCGAGATCACGCTCCAGATGTACCGCGAGCGTGTCAACTGCTTGGACGAATGCCTGCATGAGTTCAGGCAGAGGCAAGAGCTACCATAGGCAGGGGTGGTGGTCATGGACGCGTTTTATTTTGTTGAGTCGTTTTGACGTTGATCGCTATGTATTCCCAACAATCATAATATTGCTCTGTTTATTGCTCTGTTTCAATGTGTGTACTCTGTTTTCCGTCTTATATATTGTTTTGTTTCAATGTGTATGTTTTCCATTTTGTACATGTGGATGGTAAACAGCTAGATAGATATTAGTACGAAAACGAACAATACGTGATGATACTTAACTGGGATCCCATACTTAACTATACTAAGTACAATGCATAAAATTGAAAACGAACAATACTAAAACTAATAATCCCTCCTTATGCGGCTAGTATTCCGGCGGCCCCTTGCTAGCAGCTCCCTGGTGCGCGGCGGCTTCCCAGCGGGGAGGGAGTTCTCCACTTTCTCCACCTCGCAGCGCTTGACGTGCCGAGCTGCCTCTTGCTGGCGGACGCGGGCGAATGATCTTGCCATTTCGGTGGGCGCCCATCGGAGCTCCTCGTCGGTAGCACGCTGGAGCTTATCGGCCCACCTCCACGCAGCGAAGAGGCGCCTAGCGCTTTTGGCCTTCCTGGCGAAGTACCGGCCGTCTTCGTACACCTCATCCGCACGTCGACGTGCCCGCCGCCAAAGCTCCAGCGCCTCCTTTTCCCAGGCGGCCTCACGGGCTTCACGGGCCGCCTGGTACCTGGCTTCCTCCTCCGCCATCTCCTTCTTGAACGCCACTTGCCTGGCTTTATCAGCCGGTGGCAACGCCTTCCACAGACAAAGATTGTACTGGCCCCAAAACCACTCCAAAGTTGGGGGTTCCAGCGCAACTTCGCCTGGTGGCGCGTAGGGGTCCTCCTCGTCGCTGCTCTGCGCCTGGATGTCCTTGCAGGGTAGCGCCTCCTCCTTGACGGGTGGGAAGATCGTCGGCGCCATGGCAGAGTTTTGTCTGAGAGAGGGGGGACGAGCGAGGAGAGAATGTAGATGAGAATGCAGGCGGGACGACGTGGGCGGGGTAGTATTTATTGGGGGTCGGAATCTAGATCGACGGGAGCAGTAGAAGCGCTGGTGGCCGGAATTTACGAGTACTATAGCTTGAATTACACATGATTCCCGCATCAAAATCCATGTGTGAAATAAATCGCTGATGGTTCCCAAGACCGAACCGCGTCTGATTAATAACCCGCGCCACTCACTTTCCAAACCTCGCGGAGCGAAACAGAGTGCCAATCATTGGGGGCCCAGTTGTCTTGCCAGATATTTACATTTTCTTTCCAAATGTTTTGCATGAATGCTTATTTCGTGTTACCATGATATTGTTGGAAAATGTATTACATAAATGATTTTTCCAACCCATGATGATATTCTGTTGCATGTACATGTAGTTCAAATTTGAATTACGGCCATTAAATGGTTAGAAACTCACTTAATGTCTTAAAAATGTCAAATAACCCCTGAAAATTTCCAAATTTTAACATGAAAGTTGTATCCATGGATGTTAACGGTAGAAAAAAATGCCAAGCCATAAGAGGAAGCCACTGTCAGTTCGTCATCAAACATGCATATTCTTACCTCTCGGAACCACGAGTCTTCTCGTGAGATGCTACGATTTGTGAGAGGTGTGTGCCAAAACTTTCGTCAAAGTGGCCAATTCTTTTACCACAGCATCTTGGTGCCATTTCATGAAATCAAGCAAGGTTTCATGTATTTCTGATCATTTTTTTATTTTTTTGGAATTTAAAAGCCATGGTTCTCACTGTTTGTGTCCAAGCCTTGACACCAATATGTTTGAAAATTCCTTCCAATTTACTGCATAGGGCATTAACTCGCACACAAGGACACAAATATGATTTTCCAACCCATGATGGTTTGTCGTTGCATGTACATGCAGTTCAAATTTGAATTACGGCCATTATATGGCTAGAAACTCACTTAATGTCTTAAAAAGGTCAAATCAACACCGAGAATTTCAAAATTTTAACATGACTATTGCATTAGTGCATGTTAAGGGTAGAAAAAAATTCAGGGTCATACGAGGAAGCGAGCGCCGGTTCGTCATAAAACATGCATTGTTCCCTCTCGGAACCACGTGTCTTCTCGCGAGATGCTCCGATTTGTGAGAGGTGTGTGCCAAAACTTTCGTCAAAGTGGCCGATTCTTTTACCACAGCATCTTGGTGCCATTTCATGAAATCAAGCAAGGTTTCATGTATTTCTGATCATTTTTTATTTTTTTGGAATTTAAAAGCCATGGTTCTCACTGTTTGTGTCCAAGCCTTGACACCAATATGTTTGAAAATTCCTTCCAATTTACTGCACAGGGCATTAACTCGCACACAAGGACACAAATATAATTTTCCAACCCATGATGGTTTGCCACTGCATGTACATGCAGTTCAAATTTGAATTACGGCCATTATATGGCTAGGAACTCGCTTAATGTCTTAAAAAGGTCAAATCAACACCAAAAATTTCAAAAATTTAACGTGACGTTGCATTAGTGCATGTTAATGGTAGAAAAAAATTCAGGGTCATACGAGGAAGCGAGCGCCGGTTCGTCATAAAACATGCATTGTTCCCTCTTGGAACCACGTGCCTTCTCGCGAGATTCTCCAATTTGTGAGAGGTGTGTGCCAAAACTTTCGTCAAAGTGGCAAATTCTTTTACCACAGCATCTTGGTGCTATTTCATGACATCAAGCAAGGTTTCATGTATTTCTGATCATTTTTTAATTTTTTTGAATTTAAAAGCCATGGTTCTCACTGTTTGTGTCCAAGCCTTGACACCAATATGTTTGAAAATTCCTTCTAATTTACTGCACAGGGCATTAACTCGCACACAAGGACACAAATATGATTTTCCAACCCATGATGGTTTGCCGTTGCATGTACATGCAGTTCAAATTTGAATTACGGCCATTATATGGCTAGGAACTCACTTAATGTCTTAAAAAGGTCAGATGAACCCTGAAAAATTCCAAATTTTAACATGACAGTTGTATCAGTGCATGTTAACGGTACAGAAAAATTCGAATAATTTCCATCACCATCCGTTGCCAGTGTAGTCCAAATTAGTCTGCTGCAGGTAATTAAAAAATGGACTACATCGCACACAGTTGGTTATAAGAACCGTTTGCGATGAAAATTCGCGGGTCTTTTTATGTCTTCCTCCATAAGCTTCGCCGGATTCGTCTGCTCAAGCGTTGTTCACCCCCGAATCCTCAAGTCCTTGATACCCATTCCCCATCCCCTTCTTGCAAAGAATGACGCCGTGGAGACGCTTCCTGAGGGCCCGTACGGTCGCGGGTCCTCCCCGAGCGGCTCCGCCTCCACCGAGAGCGCAGCCGCCTACACCGAGAGCGCGGCCGCATCCGCATTGAGCACGACCACATCCGCCAAGAGGGCGTCTGCGGTAGCCGACAGGGCAGCTGCAGCAGCCGAGACGGCGGCTACAGCTGCTGCGATGGCGGCTGCAAACGCCGAGAGCGCTAGAGCAGCCATCCGTGCCGCGGAGGTCGCCCTGGCCCGGGTCGAGGCCATCGACGCCCAGGTCGAGGACGCCCACGCCAAGATATTCCAGGCCTCCTCGGAATCCAGCATGCACCCCACGTCCGAAAAGGCGGCGGAGATGCTTGTCGACGATGAGGCGGCGGAGGCCATGGAGCCCCTGCTTCCTCATGAGATCACCGAGTGGGAGCTGGAGATGCAGGAGGCGGCGGAGATCGAGGAGAGCCGGGAGGAGGAGTTGCGCGTGGCTAAGGAGGAGGTAGAGAGCCGCCTGTCAGTCAAGGAATCGGCGGTGGAGTACCAACGCGAGCTCTGGCGCCGCCACTACTACGAGTACTACAACCTTGAGGTCGGCGCTGCTACTTGTGAGCTGCATTGGTAATTCCCTGAAGAGGAAGGGAGATGCAGTACAGTAGAG
This sequence comes from Elymus sibiricus, assembly GCA_039707655.1. NCBI lineage: Eukaryota > Viridiplantae > Streptophyta > Magnoliopsida > Poales > Poaceae > Elymus > Elymus sibiricus. Next base: position 338,961,399 of record CM077666.1, read on the forward strand.
ATAAGTATTTCCCTTAGTTGTGAAACCAAGGTTATCAATCCAATAGGAGAATCACGCAACACCTCGTTAGCAGCACCTGCACACAAAACAACAAATCCTTGCACCCAACGCAAACAAGGGGTTGTCAATCCCTCGGCGGTAAGTTGCAAGATTAAATTGTATGTGATAGATAAATAGATTGAAACAAAAATACAAAATAAAATAAATAAAGAAAAAGTGCAGCAAGGTATTTTTAGGATTTTTAATATATGATTTAGATAGACCCGGGGGCCATAGTTTTCACTAGAGGCTTCTCTAAAGAAAATAGCAAACGGTGGGTAAAAAATTACTGTTGGGCAATTGATAGAAAAGAAAATAATCATGATGATATCCAAGGTAATGATCATGTATATAGGCATCACGTCCAATACAAGTAGACCAACTCCTGCCTGCATCTACTACTATTACTCCACACATCGACCGCTATCCAGCATGCATCTAGTGTATAAAGTCCATAAAGAAGAGAGTAATGCCTTAAGCAAGATGACATGATGTAGACAAAGTAAACTCACGCATGAATAAACCCCATCATTTTACCCTTAATAGCAATGATACATACATGTCATGTCCCTTTCTGTCACTGGGATTGAGCACCGCAAGATCGAACCCATTACAAAGCACCTCTTCCCATGGCTAGATAAATCAATCTAGTTGGCCAAACCAAATCAATAGATCTGAGAAGAAATACGAAGCTATAATAATCATGCACAAAAGAGTTCAGAGAAAACTCAAATAATATTCATGGATAATCTGATCATAAACTCACAATTCATCGGATCCCAACAAACACACCGCAAAAAGTGATTACATCGGATAGAACTCCAAGAACATCGAGGAGAACATTGTATTGAAGATCAAAAAGAGAGAAGAAGCCATCTAGCTAATAACTATGGACCCGAAGGTCTATGGTAAACTACTCACGCATCATCGGAAGGGCAGCAAGGTTGATGTAGAGCCCCTTCGTGATCGATGCCCCCTCCGGCGGAGCACCGGAAAAGGCCTCCAGATGGGATCTCTCGAGAATAGAAACTTGCGGCGGCGAAAAAAGTATTTCGTGGACTCCTCTGTTGGTTTCCCGATTTTTGGGAATCTATAGTGGTGGAATTAGGTCAAAAGGGGCAGAGGTGGGCCCACGAGGCACCAGGGCGCGCCTGCCCCCCCAGGCGCACCCTGGTGGCTCGTGGCCACCCCCTGGGTCCTTTGGCCTCCTCCCGAAGCTTCTAGTGTTTGTTATGTCCAGAAAAAATCTCCAAAAAGTTTCGTGGCAATTGGACTTCGTTTGGTACTGATATTCTGGAAAACCAAAAACAGGCAAAAAACAGCAACTAGCACTGGGCACTAAGTTAATAGGTTAGTCCCAAAAAATGATATATAATTGTTGTAAATGTATATGAAAACATCCAAGATTGATAGTATAACATCATGGAACAATCAAAAATTATAGATACGTTGGAGACGTATCAGCATCCCCAAGCTTAATTCCTGCTCGTCCTCGAGTAGGTAAATGATAAAAACAGAATTTTTGATGTGGAATGCTGCCTATCATATTCATCATATATTCTTTTCTTTTGTAGCATGGACATTGGACTTGAATGATTCAAAGCAATAGTCTATAATTTGGCATGAAGATATAAATACTCAAGCATGCTAACAAGCAACCATGTCTTTCAAAATATCAACGCTGAAGAAAGTTATCCCTAGCCCATTATGCTCAATCATTGATCCATTCATGAAACACACTCAATATTAGCTACACACAATGCACAAGTATGACAATAGTGCTCTCTAGTTGGTGCTTTATAAGAGAAGATGGAGAGTCAAGAAAAATAAAAATTGCATAAAAGTAAATAGATAGGCCCTTCGCAGAGGGAAGCAGAGATTTGCTAATGTGCCAGAGCTCAAAGCTTAAATCAGAGAGATAAAATATTTTGAGAGGCATGCTTTTCCTGTCAACAAAAACGACCGAGAATTCCCAATATTTTCCATGCTAGAAACATCATAGGCGGTTCCCAAACAGAAAGTAAAGTTTATTTTCTTTCCAGCATTCTTTCACAATCCATGGCTAGCCGTATCCACGGGTGCCCTCCATACCAACACTTTCCAAGGAATTTTGTTGTTATTAATTTTTGATTCATTGTGGGACTGGCATCCCTATTACCAGCCACTCTCTCATGCAATGACAAGTGAATAAACACTCATCGTGAGAATAACACACCTAGCATGGAAAATAATGGCCACCCCCTGCTGCTTCATGAGCGGTACGGGTACACAAAACGGAAAAATTATTTTGAAAATTAGAGTTGGCACACGCAAATTTACTTGGAACGGCACTGAAATACCGCATATAGGTAGATATAGTGGACTCATTTGGCACAACTTGGGTTTAAGGATTTTGGATGCACAAGCAGTATTTCCGCTTAGTACAAATGAAGGCTAGCAAATAGATTGAGAAGCAACCAACCAAAAAGCAAAAACGGTCATAAACATGCATTGAACATAACTAACACCGAATAATGCACCATAAGTAGGATATAATTTCTTTGTATAACAATTGACTTAATGTGCATGCATAGGGAATCACAAACCTTAACACTAATATTCTTACTAAATCACAATTACTCACTAACATGACTCACATATCATCATCTCCATATCGCAAAACTATTGCAAGGAATCACACTTATCATATCCAATGATCTATATGAAAGTTTTTATTATATCCCTCTTGAATATTCATCACTTTGGGACCAAATTCATATCTTGTGCAAATTACCATTACTATTATCAACTCTCAAAAAGATATAAGTGAAGCATGAGAGCACATATTTCTTCAAAATTTATCAACTCTCAAAATGATATAAGTGAAGCATGAGAGTTCAAATATTTCTTCAAAATTTCAATCTTATCAACTCTCAAAATAATATAAGTGAAGCATGAGAGTTTAAATATTTCTTTAAATTATAGCCACCGCCGTGCTCAAAAAGATTTAAGTGAAGCACTAGAGCAACTTCCTAGCTCAAAAATATTAACTGAAGCACATAGAGTATTCTAACAAATCATGATGATCGTGTGGCTTTCTCAAATAGGTGTGTCCAGCAAGGATGATTGTGACAAACTAAAAGGCAAACAAAGCAAAGACTCATATAATACACGACACTCCAAGCAAAACACATATAATGTGACAAATAAAAATATAGCTTCAAGTAAAATTACCGATGGTTGGTAGAAGAAAGAGGGGATGCCTTCCGGGGCATCCCCAAGCTTAGACGCTTGAGTCTTCCTTGAATATTACCTTGGGGTGCCTCGAGCATCCCCAAGCTTAGGCTCTTGCCACTCCTTATTCCTTCATCCATCGTGATCTCACCCAAAACTTGAAAACTTCAATCACACAAAACTCAATAAAACCTTCGTGAGATCCGTTAGTATAACAAAACAAATCACTACTTTAAGTACTATTTCAAACCCATTCATATTTTATTTTTGCATTATACCTACTGTATTCTAACTTCTCCATGGCTTATACCCCCCGATACAATCCATAGTTTCATCGAAACAAGCAAGTAGTGCATCAAAAACATAATCTGTCAAAAACAGAACAGTCTGTAGCAATCTATTTAAAAGCCATACTTATGTAACTCCAAAAATTCTGAAAAATTAGGACAACGTGGAAAATTCGTATATCAATACTGTGTAAATATTTCAGATTTTTCTGAAGCTCAAGTACAGAAACAAAATTCCACCACTGGACGCAAAACTTTCTGTTTTCCAAACAGCATCAATTATACTATCTTCTAAATCATCCTAAAGTCTTTACTTGGCACAAACACTAATTAAAAACACAGAAACACAATCATAACAGTAGCATAAATATGAAAACACACAATAATATAAACAAAAATTAAAAATTTATTTTATTCGTTGGGTTGCCTCTCAACAAGCGCTATTGTTTTATGCCCCTAGCTAGGCATAATGCATAGTTTCAAGTATTGTCATCCTTCAAGTTGATTCCATAAGTAACCCTCATAATGGATTCATATGGTGCTTTAATTTTCTTCCTAGGGAAATGTTCCATAACCTTCTTTAGTGAAAACTGAAATTTTATATTCCCTTCTTTCATGTCAATAACGGCACCTATGGTTCGTAAGAACGATCTACGAAGTATTACGGGGCAAGAAGGATTGCATTCAATGTCAAGTACAATAAAGTAAACGGGCACATAGTTCCTATTTGCAATAATAAGAACATCATTAATTCTTCCCAAAGGCTTTTTAATAGTGGAATCCGCAAGATGCAAATTAAGAGAACATTCATCTATATTAGTAAAACCTAGAACATCACATAGAGATTTTGGAATTGTGGAAACACTAGCACCCAAACCACATAAAGCATTGCACTCATAATTTTTAATTTTAACTTTAATGGTGGGTTCCCATTCATCATATAATTTTCTAGGAATTGAAATATCTAGTTCTAGCTTTTCTTCTAAAGTCTTCATCATTGCTTCTACGATGTGTTTAGTAAAAGCCTTATTTTGCTCATAAGCGTTGGGTGAATTTAACATGGATTGTAACAAAGAAATACACTCAATCAAAGAACAATTATCATAATTAAAATCTTTATAATCCAAAAGAGTGGGCATATCACTAGTTAAAGTTTTTACCTCTCCAGACCCACTTTTATCAATTTTTTCATTAAGATTTTCACCCTCCGAATTATGGGGACGCCTACTAGCTAAAGTTGACTCTTCTTCAATACCCTTTTCATCAAGTTTTATATTGCTAAACAAAGAATCAATATATGAAACACCAATCATTTTAATATCCTCATCATTACTACGATAGAAACCGGGAGGAATCGCTTTTTCTAAAAATTCTCGTTTAGCTTTTAGCATTGCGGTTCTTTTCTTACTCTCATCCATGGAGACATATAAAGCTTTAATTGATTCATTAATATCAATTTTGGGTGGCATAATTTTAGTCTTAAGATTTTCCACATCATGAATAATTCTATCAATGCTCCTAGACATATCATCAAATTTACTCAATTTTTCTTCTATCGTAGTGTTGAAAACTTTTTGAGCATTAATAAATTCTTTAATATTACTTTCAAGATCAGAGGACATCCTATTATTATTATTATAAGGATTACCATAGGAATTGCCATAATTATTAGAGGAATTTCCAGGAAACGGTCTAGCATTGAAATTACCTCTATAAGCTTTATTATTAAAATTGTTGCGTGAGACAAAATTCACATCTACGGGATCATTATTTTGATCAATCAAAGTGGATAAAGGCACATCATTAGGATTAATAGGAGCATTTTTTCTAGCAACCAATTTCATGAGCGCATCAACTTTATCACTCAAAGTACTAATTTCTTCAACAGAATTCACTTTTTTACTAGTAGGAACTCTTTCAGTATGCCATTGCGAATAATTTGCCATAATATTATCAAGAAATTTAGTAGCTTCTCCCAAAGTAATTTCCATAAAAGTACCACCCGCGGTGGAATCTAAAATATTTCTAGAAACAAAATTTAATCCCGCATAAATTTTTTGTATGATCATCCATAAATTTAAACCATGAGTAGGGCAATTTCTTATCAGTAATTTCATCCTCTCCCAAGATTGGGCAACATGTTCATGATCAAGTTGCTTAAAATTCATAATTTGATTTCTAATAGAAATAATTTTTGCGGGAGGAAAATACTTGGTAATAAAAGCATCTTTACACCTATCCCAAGAATCGATACTATTTCGTGGTAAAGATGAAAACCAAAATTTTGCACGATCCCGCAATGAGAATGGGAATAATTTTAATTTCACAATATCATTATCCACATCTTTTTTCTTTTGCATGTCACACAATTCTACGAAAGTGTTAAGATGGGATAAAGCATATTCATTAGGACTACCAGAAAATTGTTCTTTCATAACAAGATTAAGCAAAGCGGCATTCATATCACAAGTCTCCGCACTAGTGGCGGGAGGAGCAATTGGAGTACTAATAAAATCATTATTATTAGTATTGGAAAAATCACACAATTTTGTATTTTCTTGAGACATCGTGGCTACGCAAACAAGATGACAAGCAAGCAAACAAGCAAACAAGAAAAAGGCAAACGGAAAATGTTTTGTATTTTTGTAAAAACTTTTTAGAAGTGGGGGAGATGAAAATGAGAGGCAAAGGCAAATAAAATAAAAGCAAGGAGATGAAAGTTTTATCCGTAGGTACTTGATAGATGTTGATGATGTCTCCCCGGCAACGGCGCCAGAAATTCTTCCTGCTACTTGTGAGCTGCGTTGGTAATTCCCTGAAGAGGAAGGGAGATGCAGTACAGTAGAGATAAGTATTTCCCTCAGTTATGAAACCAAGGTCATCAATCCAATAGGAGAATCACGCAACACCTCGTTAGCAGCACCTGCACACAAAACAACAAATCCTTGCACCCAACGCAAACAAGGGGTTGTCAATCCCTCGGCGGTAAGTTGCAAGACTAAATTGTATGTGATAGATAGATAGATTGAAACAAAAATACAAAAAAAAGTGCAGGAAGGTATTTTTAGGATTTTTAATATATGATTTAGATAGACCCAGGGGCCATAGTTTTCACTAGAGGCTTCTCTCAAGAAAATAGCATACGGTGGGTAAACAAATTACTGTTGGGCAATTGATAGAAAAGCAAATAATCATGATGATATCCAAGGCAATGATCATGTATATAGGCATCACATCCAATACAAGTAGACCGACTCCTGACTGCATCTACTACTATTACTCCACACATCGATGGCTATCCAGCATGCATCTAGTGTATTAAGTCCATAAAGAACGGAGTAACGCCTTAAGCAAGATGACATGATGTAGACAAAGTAAACTCATGCATGAATAAACCCCATCTTTTTACCCTTAATAGCAACGATACATACGTGTCATGTTCCTTTCTGTCACTGGGATTGAGCACCGCAAGATCAAACCCATTACAAAGCACCTCTTCCCATGGCAAGATAAATCAATATAATTGGCCAAACCAAATCAATAGATCGGAGAAGAAATATGAATCTATAATAATCATGCATAAAAGAGTTCAGAGAAAACTCAAATAATATTCATGGATAATTTGATCATAAACTCACAATTCATCCGATCCCAACAAACACACCGCAAAAAGTGATTACATCGGATAGAACTCCAAGAACATCGAGGAGAACATTGTATTGAAGATCAAAAAGAGAGAAGAAGCCATCTAGCTACTAACTATGGACCCGAAGGTCTGTGGTAAACTACTCACGCATCATCGGAAGGGCAGCGAGGTTGATGTAGAGCCCCTCCGTGATCGATTCCCCCTCCGGCGGAGCACTGGAAAAGGCCTCCAGATGGGATCTCTCGAGAATAGGAACTTGCGGCGGCGGAAAAAGTATTTCGTGGACTCCTCTGTTGGTTTCCCGATTTTTGGGAATTTATAGTGGTGGAATTAGGTCAAAAGGGGCAGAGGTGGGCCCACGAGGCACCAGGGCGCGCCTGCCCCCCCCCCAGGCGCGCCCTGGTGGCTCGTGGCCACCTCCTGGGTCTTCTGGCCTCGTCCTAAAGCTTCTAGTGTTTGTTATGTCCAGAAAAAAATCTCCAAAAAGTTTCGTGGCATTTGGACTTCTTTTGGTACTGATATTCTGAAAAACCCAAAACAGGCAAGAAACAACAACTGGCACTGGGCACTAAGTTAATAGGTTAGTTCCAAAAAATGATATATAATTGCTATAAATGTATATAAAAACATCCAAGATTGATAATATAACAACACGGAATAATAAAAAATTATAGATACGTTGGAGACGTATCAGGCGCCGAGGACGAGGATGACGACGCGGTCGACTTCAGCCTGGTGGACGCGGAGTCCACCAGCGGCGGCATGTCGCCAGGACAAGTCATCGACATCTCATCATACACCGGCGAGGCATAGGGCGGCGGCGCGTCGGCGGCTTTGTTTAAATTATGCATACTTAGCCTTTGTTTATAACGCTGGTCTTTTGTTAGAGCAATGTTTAGGTCAACTGGCTCTGTTTAATTACTAAAATTGTTCGATTCAGTAAGTGTGGTCCGTGTGCTGTAGGCTCTTTTGTGTACACCCCAAATTAGCAAGTGATGTTAAATATGCAATGACGTGGATGAGCACTGTACCCAGGGAAATTTTCACCAAAATTCGAGTGCTCAAACTCATCGCATGCGCGTAAAGCAGAAGAATCGTTTGCAATGCACCTATTTGTTCAAAGTGAAAGGTGTCCGATGACACTGCGCGCCAAGTCCCCCCCCCCCCACCTTTAGAATTTTTTGCCTACCGCCGAAATATCTAACTCTTCCCCCCTTCCCACCCCCTTTTCTCCCCGACCACGAGCCACATTTTCCCTGTTTACTCCTTCCTTCCTTCCCAAGCTATAGCCGCTTCCTCGCTTGCTTTCCTCGCTCTCGCCGTCTCGCATCCGACCGCCGCGGACACCCATGGTCTTCTTTGACCTCTCCAGCGGTTCCTCCTCCTCCGACGAGTATGTCACCAGCCGGGTATGCCTCTCTCCTCTCTCTCGCCCCCCTAGGCTTAGGGTTCTTATTTGTAATAAAGGATTTTAACCCGAAGACCGATTTGAGCCATTTGTTCCTCTTGTAGCTCCCTAGGACCATCACTTGCAAGGAATGGAGTGGGGTAGCTGAAGATCTGCCTGCTCGTTGTCACCATCAATCTCCATGCGTGAAGTTAGTGGCTTTTGAATCTGTGGACAGTGGGAGGAAGTTTCTGGCTTGTGCAGAGAAGGTTAGCCCCACTTTCGTTGTTACAAATCATTTGTTAGATGTGATTCAAACACTGTCTCTGTGCTATGTTAATATGGATGTGATTAAGACACTGTCAAAGTTTCTACCTAGTATCTAAAAATGTTGCCATCTCATCAGCGGTGCCCTGAGAAAATTATTTGGCACCACTTCAGTAGTTTGTGCACCCAACTTTGCTCCACACATCCGAGCAGCCAAGCAATAAAATACTAATACTTTATGGCAGGAAGGAACTAGGCATCGGAGCAACTAGGTGCTCCGGTTCCCTGAATTTTTCCTCTGGCAACGACTCGGCAGAGCAGGATACCGGTGCCAAATGTAGCAACAGTTGATTTGACACCGGTTTTGGCCTACATAGTGGAGGGCCTTTATTGTTATTAGTTCTATGTTATTAAATTTGTGCATGTACATACCTGTTAGTATTAATTTGATGGCATTGAAACACTGTCGTTGTGCTATTGCAGTTATATTTAGCTTCCTCATAAAATGGTCAATTTGTTATTATAGTACCTGACTAAGAACTTAATTATAGCTTGTGATGTTCCTAAATTTGGTTGTTGTCTCAGTAGCAATTAATTCATTTGCACATTGAACTTTTTGAGAAGATATGTCATAATAAACATGTTTCTTCAGTTTTTCAAAATATGTATGTGGTGATTTTCTATGTTGCTAGAAACCCATTTTCCCTACAACTGTAACTGATTTAGTTTTAAATATTATAGGATGAACGGAAGTGTTCTTACCTGGAGTGGGTTGATCAAGAGTGGCCACCGTCTTTGAAGATGTGCCTAGCAAAGCTCTGGAGCATGTTTGAGGAAGAGAATAGAGATAGGCTTAGAGAAAATGTTGTCAACGCTGAAGAATATTTCAAGGTACTGGAAAAAAAGAGGAAGATGGAGAATGAGCTTAGATTTTTTTAATTAGACTTTGCTAAGATGGTGTTTGCGAAGGAGGAGGCACTTTCCCAGTTGGTCAGTGCAAAACAGGTTCTTACTGAACTGAAAGCAGAGGTGGAGAAGACTAATTTGGTTGATCATGCATCAGTCGATTAGGGAAATGAATATATTGTTCTAATATTGTGCTTATGAAGGTGAACTAGCTATATGCTGTACTGTGCTGCTTTCATGTACCTATCGTACTGTGATGTTATAATATATTTATGTGCCTGATATGAAATTGGCAAACAGTTGTTCGATATGAAATGTGATTTTGCTTAATACTAGAATTATTAATAGTAAACTAATAAACCCGCTAAATGGGTCATGGAACTTTACAAACAGTTCTAGCAGCGAAAGTGTGTGTGATATACTTGAATAACGAAAACGGTTTACGGAGGCAGAGCGTGTGTGATCGTTACACCTATCACAGACGAGGCTATACAGAAAACTGTGTGTGATGTAGATACGAACGGAAACATTTGTCTGGGATTCACTGTGAGGGATGTGCATACGAACGGAAACGTTTGGCTGGGATTCACTATGTGGGATGTACATACGAACGGAAATGTTTGTCTGGGATTCACTGTGTGGGATGTACATACGAACGGAAACGATTGGGCCTGTATAATGGTATGCGATGGCTTGCCCGATCGCACACGAGCTCATTTTGCCCAGCGTGTGTGACCGGAGGACCTATCCCCGACGGTTTCTGGGTCGTGTGGGAAGGACCCCCCTATCGCACACACATGCAATGCGACGGTTTAAAACTACGTCGTGGAAAGGGGTTAAAAACCGTTTATATAGCAGGTCGCTGCACTAGTGTACTATTACTCCCCCAATCGACCGACTCCTGCCTGCATCTATGGTATTAAGTTCATGACGAACAGAGCAATGCTTTAAGCAAGATGACATAATGTAGATAGAATAAAACCAATCAATACGATTAAACCCCGTCGTTTTACCCTTAGTAGCAACATTACAAATACGTGCCTCGCTACCCTTGCTGTCACTGGGTGAGGACACGGCGAGATTGAACCTACTACTATGCACCACTTCCATTGAAGATCGATAGATCAACTTGGCCAAAGAAAACCCATAGATCGAGAAGCATTATATAGCTATAACAATCATACATAATAAAGTACAGCAAGTACTCAATTACTTTCAATGAATAATTTGATCATAAACCCATAATTTATCGGATCCCAACAAACACACCGCACAAAAGGATTACATTGGATCGATCTCCGAAGAGAACATGGTATTGAAGATCAAAGAGAGAGAGAGAGGGAGCCATCTAGCTGATCAGTATGGACCCGTAGGTCTATGGTAAACTAGTCACACATCATCGGAGGTGCAACAAGGTTGATGTAGAAGCCCTCCGTGATCGATTCTGCCTCCGGCAGAGTCTCAGAAAAGGCCTCCGGATGGGATCGCGGAAGAACAGAAGCTTGCGGCGGCGGAAAAATTATTTCAGTGGCTCTCAGGTGGCACCCCCGAGGGGCGCGCCGTGTGAGCTTGTGGCTCACCTATAGGTCTTCTGGCCTCCTCCCGAAGATTCCTGGCTGTCTTCTGGTCCAGAAAAAATCACCATAAATTTTATTGTATTTGGACTTCGTTTGATATAGTTTTTCCCTTAAACAAGAAAACAAGCAAAAACATAAACTGGCACTGGGCACTAGGTTTGTAGGTTAGTTCCCAAAAATGATATAAAATTGCATATAAAGCATGTAGAATTGATATAATAATAGCATGAAACAATAAAAAATTATAGATACATCAAAGACGTATCAGCATCCCCAAGCTTAATTCCCGCTCATCCTCTAGTAGGTAAATGATAAAACAAAGATATTTTTTGATGTTGAATGCTACCTAGCATGTTTATCATGTAATCCTCTTGCAATATAAATATTGAGAAACGATGAAGTAATTGATATCAACATAATAATATCCACGAATATAAGAACATAATCATTACTCTTCAAAATATACAATGCTCAACGAATGTTATCCCTACTCATTGAATTATGTAAGCATGGCATGACTCTGCCTTCACCGCATAAATGTGAATCATGAGCACCCCGGTGTCAAAACCAGGCAATTGTATCATACCTTTTCACGCACTTCAGCATTTTCAACTTCTCTCAATACATGAGCGTGAGTCATGGACTTAGCAATACAGGTGGAATAGAATGCGGTGGTAGGGATTAATAAGGGAGTCAAAAAGGAAGAAAGTCTCACATCAACTCGGCAGATCAATAGGTAATGGAGAGGCCTATCGATCGATATTAATGCGAGGAGCAGGGATTGCCATGCAACGGATGCACTAAGAGCTATAAGTGTATGAAAGCTCGACTGAAACTAAGTGGGAGTGCATTCAACTTGCTTGCTCATGAAGACCTCGGGCATTTGAGGAAGCTTGTCATCGGAATATACAAGCCAAGTTCTATAACGAAAAATTCCCACTAGTATATGAAAATGATAACTTAGGAGACTCTCTATATGAAGAACATGGTGCTACTCTGAAGCACAAGTGTGGCAAAAGGATAGTAGCATTGTCCCTTCTCTCTTTTTCTCTCATTTTTTTAGAATAATCTCATGGACCTCATCCCCACATTTTGGAGGACTCATCAGTCTCCATCATTCTTTTCCTCACTGGGACAATGCTCTAATAATGATGATCATCACACTTTTATTTACTTACAACTCAATAAAACTGAAACAATATGACTCTATATGAATGCCTCTGGCAGTGTACTAGGATGTGCAATGATCTAGTAACATGTATTACAATGATGAACGGTGGCTTTGCCACAAATATCATGTCAGCTCTATATGATCATGCAAACCAATATGACGATGAACACTCATGTCATAAGACGGAACAGTGGAGGTTGCATGGCAATATATCTCGGAATGGCTATGGAAATGCCATGATAGGTAGGTATGGTGGCTGTTTTGAGGAATATATAAGGAGGCTTATGTGTGATAGAGCGTATCATATCACGGGGTTTGGATGCACCAGTGAAGTTTGCACCGACTCTCGAGGTGAGAAAGGACAATGCATGGTATCGAAGAGGCTAGCAATATGTGGATAGGTGGGAGTGTTGTATTAGTCCATGAACTCACATTAGTCATAAAGAACTCATATACTTATTGTGAAAGTTTTATTAGCCCTCGAAGCAAAGTACTACTCGCATGCCCCTAGGGAGGAGGTTGGTAGGAGTTAACCATTGAGCGCCCCCGATTTAGACAGCACTCAAGGATTTCAATCAGACATAAAAATGGTCAAACTTCCCCATCATGCGATGACCGACACTTAAATGAGTAGTACATAAGAAGCTTAATATCGATATTCTTACTAACCAATGATCATGAACTAATACCCTTTGATATTACAACATCAATATAATTAACTCATACGTTTCATCTTTACTGATCTACATGAAATTTTTTATTATACCACTCTTAATACCTGTCATTTTCAGACTAGTCTTATAACCCGTGCAAATTACCACTTCCTATCTAGGACTCTCAAAAAGATTTAAGTGAAGCATGAGAGTGCAATAATTTCTATAAAATATATAACCACCGCTGTGCACTACAAAAAAACACTTCCGTGATGATACGTCTTTGTCACAGTAGGTCACGCTTTCTGTCATGCATGTACATACGTGACGATTTTATGACAGCATCAAGATAGTGATACCTGTGCTGTCGTAGAAGTGTTCCATGACAATACTGAAATTATCATCATAGAAGTGTTCACTTCCATGACGATAAATGTTGCGTAATGGAAGTGTTTTCGTCAAGGGTGACCGACACGTGGCATCCACCGTAACGGGTCGCCGTTAAGCTATCGGGTGCGGGTTTGGATCCGATAACCCATTAGCAGCCCTGACCAATGGCCATTTTCCATGTGTAAATTTCTCATTCGCCGGCGGATCCACGTGTCAGCTCGGTGTTGCGATAGATGTCATCCATTCATTGGAACGCCTATGATACTTTGACACGTGCACGGCCCAACAGTGGCGCATTTAGGTTAAAAAGGCCGGCCCAGTCAAAATAAGCGGGCCGACCCATTTATGGCCTAACTTCGTCTGGCTCATTTAAAAAAATAGCCCATGCGAGATCTGCTAATTCGGCCCGTCAATGCCCGTTAACGATTTGACACCATTGCGGCCCATCATCTGTTCCAACCCGTTAACAGCCCGCTATGTCTTTGGGCTCATTTGTCGGCCGTGGTTCTTTCGGCCTATTAGAGGCCCATTATAGAGATGGGCCAATTTCTAGGCTGTACGTCTTTCAGCCCGTTAGAGGCCCATTATAGGCATGGGCCAAATTCCTGGCGGTACGTATTTCGGCCTTTTAGCGGTCCATTAGCGATTTGGGCCAGCTTCCAGCCTGGTGTATCTTTCGGCCTGGTAACGGCCCACACCGTAGTTGGGCCATTTACATTCTGACCTGACTTTCGGCCTCTTAGCGGTCCATGTTCTCCATGGCCCAATTCCAGCCCGACAAGACTTTCGGCCTGTTAAAGGCCTGTTCTATATATGGGCCAACAGATGGCCCGATTGGCTTTCGACCTGTTAACGGACCGTCAAGGAAATGGGCTAAGACACAACAGACGATCATTTCGACCTGCTAGTGGCCCGTGGGCTCATTTCCATTATAGCGGGCCTATCTAGCGTTCGGCCTACTAACGTCCTGGTAAGAGCCCACTTGATGATGGGCCCACATTCGAGGCCCAAATCCATTTCTGCCACGCGACGTCCCATGATTGTAACGGGCCTCGTAGATGGGAACATCCGAGCAATTATGGGGCCACATAGATTGGGCCTATTGGACGTCGTTTCTATGATAGCATATATAACAACATAGAACTATCCTACTCTAGTTCCTAAAAAAAGAACTATCCTACTCTACAATCCCCTCAAAAAAACCCTACACTATACAATAAAGAGATTTAAGGCATAGAAACGAAGAATAATCCCACACTATATAATAAAGAAATTATAGCAGATTACATCCACTGGGCATCATAGTTCGCTAATAGTGATAATAAAGCGTAAACAAACAACAAATTACATACACAGGGCACATACAGCTCATACATCATGGACGCGCATCAACACAACTTACCATTTGAACTATAATCTCTTCAGAATATAGAATTGGCCGGATTCAGATAGCACAAATTTCAGTCTGCAAAATCTCCACTTTCTTTGTGGTTTCCTCAGTCTCTTGTTTCATTTTTTGACTGTTGCATCTTTTGTCTGCACCTCCAATCTCAACATGTTGATTAAATCTTGAGACTCATATGGACGCTATCTTGCCGCCTCTAGTTGACGCTCTAGAACATCAGCACATTCCAATTCCAATCCATAATCATTTGGTAATGACAATGCCACACTGCTCTGAGAGCTTTGTGTTGATGTCAGTTTATCTTGAAATGTTTCTGTAAGTACACATGACTACAGCAAAAATATAGTTACAACAGTGAAGCGAGCAAGACAGACTATCTTGTACATTGCAAAACAGGACTAACAATAATGCACACGTCATGAAGCATAAGCAGGTGATATTTTAAAAAGTATAAAGATGGCAGTCTGTGCAGGCCGCATATAGAAATCTCTCTTAGCTCACCAAAGGAGCATGATGTTGGGGCCAAATCCAAAACACAGACATGTTACAAATTTAAACCACGCGCAACTACTGAACATTAGATATATCTTGCGTATAAGTAAGCAAGCAGTTAGCCATTGTGTAGCTTGTATTAACTAGCTGGAACATTGTGTGCCATGTTTCAAAAGAGTCTTAGGGAGCATAATGAACTGCATAGGGATTCATACAAACCTACTACATCAAGCAAAACTATGCAATCATTAGCCTCATATAAACTAGATTGTGAGCCTCATGCAGTAATAGTTTGTTAATGGACTTCAAAGCTTCAGGCACATTTCGCCAGAGTAATGAAATGGTAAGGCATTTAATTATGTCAACTAGTAGTTTTACAAGTACCCTACATGAGGCAGCATTGTTTGGGCATCTAATCAACTGAGGACAAATAAAGAAATTGAAAAGAGCAATTTTGCCTGAAGCAAACAAGCAATTGAACTGTTGTGTTGGCAGCATGCATACATGCACGCCTCTATAACATCCTTGGCCTGGCTACATTTGAATCAACTGATGTATCTTCTATATAATTGAACAAGTAATGTAACATAGTTTTCCCCCTATGAAGTATCTCGACTAGTATGTACTCAAGATCCTAGTAATGATAGGGAGGCTAATGATGTGAACATGCATTTGGTTATGACATTTATGACATCGAGAACTCTACCATAGCAAGAAGGAGTTTCTCACTCTGTTCACTAATATAAGATGTTTTAGATATTTAAATGTAGACTACATCCGTACTGAAATGATTGAACAGACACATTAAAATGTGTTTACATACATCTGATTTAGGAAAAAGTTAGAACATCTTATCTTATAATAGTGAGCGGAGGGAGTATTAATCAATGGCCCAATGACTGGGTTACAGGTGAAGAACCCTACGCAAGTACAATGTGAGACAAATAGGATGTCCTGGTAATTGTAATACAGTGACTTACCATAACTAGTTGTACAGGCTCAGTGCTGCTCCTCCTTCTCTTGAAAGGCTCCTTCCTAACATCTTGTACTTGGAAATCCTGAAACTTTGCTTCGTTGCACCCCCTCTACAAGGTGACACAAACTAGTTACAGGTCTCCTTACATGGAAGATAAATATGCATACTTTCCAGTCTCTGGGCAACACCAAAGCATGAGTTTATAACAAAACGACACCACATAATGAAACATGCCACATCTTTAGCACACACTCAAATGAGCATTTACTATGTGTGCGCTATGTATAAACTAGGCGTACCTTCATGAACTGGACCTCCACGTACTCTTGGGGAGCCTAGTTTAGTGTACAGGCAAACCTTTATGTCACCTATGAGTTATACAAGCCCCCACTACAGCAGCCATTAATGTTTAAATCATTGACAAGCTCCGTTAGGTCATGAACAGCAAGTAATCAAAGCAAACAGTTCTAGTATGGCTAGCTGATACAAACAAGCAATTGAACACATGTGTGAGCAAATCTTGCACAACACTGAATTACATATCAAGAAAACAAGCATAGAAGGAGGCTTAAAGACCATCACTTGACTGACCAGATTTAGGAGGCATTTAAACATCATGTGCAACGTACGAACTAGCATAAACATTGCATATTTTAGATTCTATAATGAGATGCGTATGTATTAGGTTATGCCATGTATGATGCCTAAATCTACTCTATAGCAGGCAGGAGTGATTCATCATTGCACGCACAATTGAATTGCAGGTTAAGGACCAGTTCTTTTCCACCTTCTGAGAGCTTATTGTCAAAATAAGCCATAAAAGCTCTAAAGAACTCGTTTTTGAGTTATGGGCTTGGCCTGAACTTATTTCCACCACCCATTCCTTCACAATGAGAAAAAGCTGGGGGGTTGCTTCCCGTATAAGCTCACTTAAAATTGAAGGGGTATAGCCAATGTTTTTAAGGCAGTAAGGCGAGGCAAGGCGTTGGGGGGCGCCTCACTGCCTAAGCGATAAGGCATAAGGCAAGGCGGACGCCTTAGAGAGTTCTAAGTAGCAGAATAGAGTAGAATTTGGTTGGTAGGCAACTAGGCATACTGGCATACACACCTTGTAGTTGCTGCGGGTTGTAGAGCCCATATAGCATCCATCCTCTTTGCACTTTCTCTGGGAGGAGGAGCTGCTGGACAGGAGGAGAATGAGGAGCTACTGGAGAGGAGGAGGAGCCGTTGGAGAGGAGGAGGGGGAGGAGCTGCTGGAAGGGATCTGCTGCAGAGGAGGAAGCATATCTGCTGGAGAGGAGCCACTGTAGAGAAGGAGGGGGAGGAGTGTGTGGATTGGGGGCTGTTTCTCTCTCTCTCTCACCCTCCCTCTTACCTGTTGGGGCCAACAACCTTTCTGTTTCCCGCCAAAACTCTGTTTCCAGCCTAAAACAACTCCCCTGCCTACCTGGCAAACTAAGCCATCCAAAATGGACTAAGGCAACAACCAGGACACCTAAGAAGACGCCTCGGACGCTCTAAAGCTTAAGGCGGACACCTTACGCAGGTTCATAAGGCAAGTTGGACGCTTCAAGCTCGCAGGGCGCCCTGACGCCTAAGCATCGCCTAGGCGACGCCTTAGGGATGCCTTAAAAACAATGGGTATAGCTAAATGACTCTGTTGTTTGCCCATATTACACTGAAAATGCCACTGCTCAGGCCCGCGTCACACCCGACCGCCAAGTAAAAATTAACACGCAAGCTTTTGTTCCCCTGCCCGCCCGCATCTCCTCTCCCCTGTCCCCTGCCTGCAGCGCTAGAGTTCCTCCTGCGAGCCGCCACCACCGGTCCCATCTGCCCTGCTCCTCGACGATGCTCAATGGTCTGCGGGTAGGGCTCCATATCCCCGGCAGCTCCTCCCTCTGGCGCTGCCCCTCACTCTGCTGGTCCCCAGCAGCTGCTCCACTATGGTCCGTCCAACGCTCCACTCCGGCGGCCGCCGCCCAACTACGGCCGACACCCCACTCCGGCAGATGGCCCCTCGTTCCCCCTCCCCTCCTCCTAGGCCGTGGCCATGAGGTGCTGTTGCGGGATGATCTCATCCAACAAGGTGAGGATCTCCTCTGATTTTTTTGCCAAATTTTCATTCTGATCTGCTATATGATAAATTGCTATGAGCTGCTGCTGCTATATGATGAATTACTGTGAGCTGCTGCTGCTACTGCTGCTGCTGCTATATGATGAATTGCTATGAGCTGCTGCTGCCATATGATGAATTGCTATGAGCTGCTGCTGCCATATGATTAATTGCTATGAGCTGCTGCTGCTGCTATATGATGAATTGCTATGAGCTGCTGCTGCTTCTATATGATGAATTGATGTGAGCTGCTACTGCTGCTGCTATATGATGAATTGCTATGAGCTGCTGCTGCTGCTATATGATGAATTGCTATGAGCTGCTGCTGCTGCTATATGATGAATTGCTATGAGCTGCTGCTGCTGCTATATGATGCTTTCAGGTGGTGCTGCTATATGATAAAAACCAGCCACTTGGACCATGGAATTTTGATAGATAATGATTAATCATATAAATTTAGGCAATTATCCTCTGTTTGGAAGACATTGACCAAAGTAGATTGTGCCAAGTAGAATGTATCTTTGTATTTGCATTTTGAACAAATAATGATGGTCTGTTTTCCTATCATATTAATTACTACGATGGGTTCAATTCGTGATGTTTGCAAGTCAAATTTATTTTCATATGGGCAGCAAAATGACAAAATATAATGCAATAGACTTTTCACTGATCATACAACAGATAAGCTAAAAAAGCAGGCAATGAAAAGAACTGGTTGGCTTATTATCTCGAGGTTACATTCACATGAGCTTATTTTCATAGGATAACTCAAAATAACTGGCCCTAAGAACCCTGGCCATCAGCAATGCCAAACAAATAACATCACGATGATTGCAATGGAGTGAGTTACCATACCACGCTGTATAGGCTCCCCGCTGCCCCTCATTTTTTTGCGATGTTCCATGAAAATGCACCATACATTTTGTACTAAGAAATCTTGTACTTTTTCATTGCTGCGCCCCATCTGCAAGTTGACACAGCTAATTTGAGACATCTCTACATGATAATACATTGCATATCCCTTGCACATAATTAAACCACCAATTAACAATTGTGTGCGTTGCATAAACTACCCATGACTCTGTGTACTGGACTTGCAGGCACTCTAAGGGAGCCTAATTTAGTGCACTGGCATTCCTTCATGCCACCTACGACATTGTGTAATGTATGACGTCTATATCTCTAATTTAGCAGCCAGTAGTGGTAATCATTGGCTAGATGATACGTCCATTTTGCATCATGTTTTCCTACTGTTATTTATAGTGTTTTTAATCAATATAACACTTTGTGGAGCAATTCTAATGCCTTTTCTCTCTTAATATGCAAGATTTACATAAGGAGGAAGAGTGCCGTCAGCTGGAATTCTGGACCTGAAAAAAGCTATGTCAGAGATACCTATTCTGCACATCTCCAAATGGGATGAAATTTCACGGAGATTTATTTTGGAATAAATAAAAAATATTGGAAGAAAGAAGTACCAGAGGGGGCCACCCAGGTGCCCACGAGGCACCAGGGCGCGCCCTGGTGGCTTGTGGGGCCCCTAGCCAGCCTCCGGTGCCCATTTTCTGGTATATAAGCCCATTTACCCTAGAAAAAATAAGGAGAAGACTTTTGGGACAGAGCGCCGCCGTCTCAAGGCGGAACTTGGGCAGGTGCACTTTTGCTCTCCGGCGGAGCGATTCCGCCGGGGATACTTCCCTCCGGGAGGGGGAAATCGAAGCCATCGACATCACCAACGATTCTCTCATCATGGGAGGACCAATCTTCATCAACATCTTCATCAGCACCATCTCATCTCAAACCCTGGTTCATCTCTTGTATTCAATCTTTGTCTCAAAACCTCAGATTGGTACCTGTGGGTTGCTAGTAGTGTTGATTACATCTTGTAGTTGATGCTAGTTGGTTTATTTGGTGGAAGATTGTATGTTCAGATCCAATATGCTATTCAATACCCCTCTGATCTTGAACATGAATATGGTTTGTGAGTAGTTACTTTTGTTCTTGAGGACATGGGAGAAGTCTTGTCATAAGTAATCATGTGAATTTGGTATTCGTTCGATATTTTGATGATATGTATGTTGTTGATTCTCTTAGTGGTGTCATGTGAACGTCGACTACATGACACTTCACCATTTTTGGGCCTAAGGGAATGCATTATGGAGTTGTAATTAGGTGATGGGTTGCTAGAGTGACAGAAGCTTAAACCCTAGTTTATGCGCTATTCCGTAAGGGGCTGATTTGGATCCATATGTTTAATGCTATGGTTAGATTTATCTTAATTCTTCTTTCGTAGTTGTGGATGCTTGCGAGAGGGGTTAATCATAAGTGGGAGGCTTGTTCAAGTAATAATAGCACCCAAGCACCGGTCCACCCACATATCAAATTATCAAAGTAGCGAACGCGAATCAAACAAACATGATGAAAGTGACTAGATGAAATTCCCATGTGTCCTCGAGAACGCTTTGCTTATTATAAGAGATCGTTCCGGCCTGTCCTTTGCTACAAAAAGGATTGGGCTTGCTACACTCTTCGTTACCTTTACTATTTGTTACTTGCTACAAATTATCTTGCTATCAAACTACTCGTTGCCGATAATTTCAGTGCTTGCAGAAAATACCTTGCTGAAAACCGCTTGTCATTTCCTTTTGCTCCTCGTTGGGTTCGACACTCTTACTTATCAAAAAGACTACGATTGATCCCCTATACTTGTGGGTCATCAAGACTCTTTTCTGGCGCCGTTGCCAGGGAGTGAAGCGCCTTTGGTGAGTGGAATTTGGTAAGGAAACATTTATATTACGTGCTGAAATTTACTGTCACTTGTCACTATGGAAAGTAATCGTTTGAGGGGTTTGTTCGGGGTATCTTCACCTCGACCGGAAGCACAAACAGTTGCTCCTCAATCTACTGCACCTACTGAAAATATTTTTTATGAGATTCCTTCGGGTATGATAGAGAAACTGCTAGCTAATCCTTATGCAGGAGATGGAACAATACATCCTGATATGCACTTGATCTATGTGGATGAAATTTGTGGATTGTTTAAGCTTGCAGGTTTATCCGGAGATGGAGTTAAGAAGAAAGTATTCCCTTTATCTTTGGAGGGTAAGGCATTGACATGGTATAGACTATGTGATGATACTGATACATGGGACTGGAACCGATTGAAACTGGAATTCCACCAGAAATTTTATCCTATGCATTTGGTTCATCGTGATCGGAATTATATATATAATTTTTGGCCTCGTGAAGGAGAAAGCTTCGCTCAAGCTTGGGGGAGGCTTATGTACATGATGCACACATGCCCCAATCTTGAGCTCTCAAGAGAAATTATCTTACATAATTTTTATGCTCGGCTTTCTCATGATGATCAAACCGTGCTCGATTCTTCTTCGACTGGCTCCTTTATGAAGAAAACTATTGAATTTAGATGGGATCTTCTGGAAACAATTAAACGCAACTCTGAAGATTGGGAACTCGACAAAGGTAATGAGTCAGGTATAACACTTGAGTTTGATTGTGTTAAATCTTTTATGGATACCGATGCTTTTCATAAGTTTAGCACTAAATATGGACTTGACTCTGAGATAGTAGCTTCCTTTTGTGAATCATTTGCTACTCGTGTTGATCTCCCTAAGGAGAAGTGGTTTAAATATCACCCCCCTGTTAAAGAAAAGATTGAGGAACCCATTAGTGTTAAAGAAGAAACAATTGTTTACCATGTTGATCCAGTTGTGCCTACTGCTTATATTGAGAAACCACCTTTTCCTGTTAGGATTAAGGAACATGCTAAAGTTTCAACTGTGGTTAACAAAAGTAATATTAGAGCACCTAGACCCTCTGAACAAATTAAAGTTAAACCTAATGTTGCTATGGTTAAAGATCTCTTGGTCGATAATATAGATGGGCATGTTATTTACTTATGTGATGAAGCAGCTAGAATCGCTAAACCAGGTCCTAAAGATAAAAACAGACCTATAGTAGGCATGCCTGTAGTCTCTGTGAAAATAGGAGATCATTGTTATCATGGCTTATGTGATTTTGGTGCTAGTGTGAGTGCTATTCCGTTTACCTTATATCAAGAAATTATGAATGATATTGCACCTATTGAAATAGAGGACATTGATGTTACTATTAAGCTTGCAAACAGAGATACCATTGCACCGCTTGGGATCGTTAGAGATGTTGAAGTCTTGTGTGGAAAAATAAAATACCCTACTGATTTTCTAGTCCTCGGTTCTCCACAAGATGATTTTTGTCCCATTATATTTGGTAGACCTTTCTTGAATACTGTTAATGCCAAGATTGATTGCGCTAAAGAAACGGTTAGTGTTAATTTTGGTGGTATGTCTCATGAGTTTAATTTCTCCAAGTT
Source organism: Elymus sibiricus (assembly GCA_039707655.1). Classification (NCBI taxonomy): domain Eukaryota; kingdom Viridiplantae; phylum Streptophyta; class Magnoliopsida; order Poales; family Poaceae; genus Elymus; species Elymus sibiricus. The sequence continues at coordinate 338,984,296 of CM077666.1, forward strand.
TTGTAGACAACCTCATGATAAAGAATTGCCTAGTAAAGATGAAATTATTGGTCTTACTTCTATTGTCGTACCTCCTACTGATCCGTTAGAACAATATTTGCTAGACCATGAAAATGATATGCACATGAATGAAACAAATGAAATAGATAAGATGTTCTTTGATCAACCACCTATCCTTAAACACAGTTGTTAGGGCATATTTCTCCCTTAGTGGTTTTGGTGATTGATGACAATACCTTTGCGGACTAATCGTGTGCATTGAGCATTTCAGATATTCCATCACTTGGCACAAGACGATTGATGCCCCTCGGAGCTTTTATAAAGACGGTGTTTTTCTTGCGTTTCTTTTTCGGTGGTATTGAGTCATAGGAAAACCGTACTATTAAGAGGGGGTCCGCTTTGGAAAGGTATGGGTGGAATCAACACGTACACAACCCCATATGCACCCACATTCCCTTCCGGCAACTTGGAGATCTTGTCTGGGCAGTTTTCCTGTCACCCAAGCGGTAGTACCGCTCGGTACCATGGTAGTACCGCTTATGCGGTAGTACCGCTGTGGTCTACCGCAGCTAGTACCGCTTGGGGGATTTTCTTCTGGTATCCTGTTTCTTCTTGCGGTAGTAGAGCGGTAGTAGTGCGATAGTACCGCAATGCGGTACTTCCGCTTTCTAGTACCGCTTCAGTACCGCTTGCTGAAATTCTTCTGGTATCCTGTTTTCTTCTCGCGGTAGTAGAGCGGTAGTTGAGCGGTAGTACCGCTCTGCAGTGCGGCTGCTCCAGTACCGCTATACTCCCTGGTCTCTGCTGTTCTGCGGCCCATAGCGGTAGTACCGCTTTGTGGGCACGGTAGTACCACTCAGTATTTGGGACTACCGCTCAAGCGGTAGTACCGCTCTCCGGAGCGGTAGTACCGCTTGTGTGTGTGGGCTGAGCACAGGTAACGGTTGGATTCTATCCCCACTATATAAAGTGGGTCTTCTTCTCCAACCAGCCTCACCTCTTATCCTCTATCTCCATTGTTGCCCCCAAGCTCCATTTTTGCCCTATCTCTCTCCCTAGCCAACAAAACTTGTTAATGTTCTAGGGTTTGGAGGAGAGGGCCTCGATCTACACTTCCACCAAGAGATATTTGATTTCCCCCCACTAATCCCTTGCGGATCTTGTTACTCTTGGGTGTTTGAGCATCCTAGACGGAAGAGGTCACCTCGGAGCCACATTCCATTGTGGTGAAGCTCCGTGGTGGTGTTGGGAGCCTCCAATTAAGTTGTGGAGATTGCCCCAACCTTGTTTGTAAAGGTTCGGTCGCCGCCTTCAAGGGCACCACTAGTGGAATCACAGCACCTCGCATTGTGTGAGGGCGTGAGGAGAATACGGTGGCCTTAGTGGCTTCTTGGGGAGCATTGTGCCTCCACACCGCTCCAACGGAGACGTACTTCCTCTCAAAGGGAAGGAACTTCGGTAACACATCCTCGTCTTCACCGGCTCCACTTGTGGTCATTTCTTACCTTTACATTTTACTTGCTTTACTTGTATTGTATCCTTTACTTGCTTGTGTTGTGATTGTTAGCATCATATAGGTTGCTCACCTAGTTGCACATCTAGACAACCTATTTTGTTGCTAACCCTAATTTGTTAAGAAAAGCTAAAGATTGGTAGTTGCCTATTCACCCCCCCCCCCCTCTAGTCAACCATATCGATCCTTTCAATTGGTATCAGAGCCTCGTCTCTTTATTAAGGGTTTCACCACCCGAAGAGTATGGTTGACGACGGGGAACGGGTTGAGGAAGTGCCCGAGGCCGTGGAGATGAACACGGTCACCCGAGACGTCTTAAACGAAGCTATGGCTTCACTTAAGACGTCTATGACGGCCGAGGTCAAGTCCATGCTTAAAGAACTCCTTGAGGGGTTGAAGTCCACTCCCGATCTGTTGCTTGTGGTTAATCCCACCGCATCGGCATCGGAGGTTAATTCCGGCAAGGAAGCGGCTAAAGACTCTCAAACATCTTCCCCTCATGGTAAGAATGGGACGGGAACGCACGCCTCGGTTCCCCCTCCCCCGGTCTATGGAGGACCGGTCCCCTCACCTCATATAAACAATCATGGTCCTCCTCCTAAGCTTGATTTGACTAACTTCGCTAATTGGGTGTTTCGTATTAAGTCTCATTTGAATTATAGCTCAACTCAACTTTGGAGAATCATTGAACAAGGCTATTATCCGCATGACCCAAGCAACTTGTCCCCAAGAGAAGAAGTGGACAACCAACTCAACGCATCCGCATTGTTCATTCTTCAAGCCGCCATGCCTCCCGAAGAGCTTCCTCATTTGCGCCCATTCACTCTTGCCAAAGATGCATGGGAGCATATCAACTCGTTGTACATGGGAAGCTCGAGCATTCAACGCTCCAACTTTGAGGTTATTCTTGATGAGGCCGATGAGTTTGTTATGAATGAAGATGAAGATCCTCGTGAGCTTTACCGGAGATTGACTACTCTTGCGGTCTCACTCCGAGATCACGGGAGCAAGGACACGGATGACAATTGGATCAAGCGCAAATTCCTCAAGGCCATTATGCCTTACAACAAGAGCATGTCCTCCGTGATTCGTCAAAGACCGGACTTCCACACCTTGTCCTCCAGTGATGTGTTGGATGAGTTTATTGCTATGAACATTTTGAACAAGACCGCCGACAACGCACTTGCTCGTGTTCAATGCTCGAAGAAGCCCAACCTTGCTTTGAAGGCCAAGGTAGTTCATGAAGAGGAAGAAGAAGAATATGAGGACGAAGATTGCCCCGAAGACACCAAATATGATTTCCACTTGCACATGGCTCTTGCGTCAAGGCAATTTTGGGGCAACAAGAGAAACTCAAGGCCCAACTCCTCCAAGAACAACTCAAAGGGCAAGCAACGGGTAAGGACGTGCTACAATTGTGGCAATGTGAGTCACTTTGTGGTGGATTGTCCGTATGAGAAGAGGGAGGACAATGGTGGCAAGCTCATCCGCAAAGAAAAGGCCAAGTCCTTCCCCAACAAGAACAACAACTACATGAAGAAGGTGCCTCAAAAGAGTTTGGTGGTGCAAGAAGAGTACGACTCCGATGATGATGAAGTTGCTAGTGGTGAAGGGGTTGCTACGGCCTCCGTCGCCATCGCCACCTCTCCATCACCAAAGGTGTCCCTCTTCAACTCCCCCAACGAGAACTCCATCACCACCCACAAGTGCCTGATGGCCAAGGCCACCAACAAGGTAACCTCCAACATCAAAACCAGCATTTCTTCCACTCCTTCTTTGATGAATTGTGTGGAAGAAAGTGAGGAGGCAAAGGTGGAGGAAAATGAATTTGACAAGTTCATGGCCAAGCTCAAAGGTGAGACCAAGAAGCACTTTGTGGCTCTCTTGGAACAATTAGGTGAGGCCAATGAAATCATCGAATCTCATGAAGAGACCATCTCTAAGTTGGAAGGGCATAGTAGAGATTATGCCGATGAGATTGCCGATCTTTCTATTGCTCTTGAGGAAGAGCAAGGTCATAGAGTGGCTCTTGAGGAGACACACAATCTAGATCTTGCTAAATTAAAGAAAAATCGTGATCATGCTATTGTTCTTGCTAAAGTGCTTAAAACTGAGAAGGATGAACTTGGGGTTGGCCATGCTAGACTCGAAGAGGAGTTTGATTTACTTGACAAGGCTCACAAGGCCTTGAAAAGTGCTCATGCTACACTCAAGGAGTCTCATGATCAACTCCAAGTGAAGCTAACTAAAGAAATTGCTACTTGTCCTCCTTTTGTTTTAATTGATAATGCTCGTGCAACTAACCCTTGTTGTGAGCATGCACATCTTGTTGAGGAGAATGCCAAGTTGAAAGAGCAAATTGAGAAAGGCCTTGTCGCGTGCATACAAGGTGAGAAAAATCTCAACGAACTTTTGAGCAATCAAAAGGAAGTTGTGTCAAAGGAGGGACTTGGATTTGCACCCAAGTCGAAGAAGAAGAAGAAGTCAAACAAGAAGAGCAAGACCAAGCTAGCTCTCCCTCTCAAAGATACATTTATGAAAGAGGGAGAGGGTGCTCCTAAGAAGAAGAAGAATGAGGCGGTGGGTGGTAATGTCAATAGGGGCAAGACCACTCATCCCAACAAAGCCGGCGATTTTAACCCTTCTTATGTTTTATGCCGTGCTAGTGATGGGCATGTTTATGCCAAATTTGTTGGTTCTTCTTATGAGTACATTGAATGGTCCATTTGGGTTCCTAAGACCCTTGTTACTAACATGAAAGGACCCATTCAAGAATGGGTACATAAAACCAAGCGTTGATCTTATGTAGGAGTTTGCTTCCGGTGGGGTGTCATGGTTGCTTGATAGTGGAGCGACAAATCATATGACCGGAAGCAAGGACTTGGTGGTGGACGTTCAAGCAAGTTCATCTATGCCCACCCATGTCCAATATGGTGATGCTTCAATGTCAAAGGTATTGGGTCTCGGCAAGGTGGTCATCTCACCGGACTTGTCCATTGAGAAGGTCATGCTTGTTGAGACCCTTGCATTCAAGTTACTTTCCGTTCGTCAACTTGCTATTATGGGCTTTGCAACGTTCTTTGATATTGATACCGTGACCCTTTTGTGGAGCAAGACTCTTAAAGTAGCTTTTGTTGGGCATGTCGAGAACGGTCTCTATGTGGTTAACTTCTCGGAGCGACCCACTAAGACCGCGACTTGCCTAATGGCTAAAGTTGACGTGGGATGGCTTTGGCATCGCCGTTTAGCCCACGTCAATATGAGATCTTTGCAAAGTCTCCTCAAAGGGGACCACATCCGAGGACTAACAAATGTTAGTTTTGTCAAAGATCGTGCTTGCAGTGCTTGTATCGAAGGGAAGTTACATGAGATGGCTCACCGACCCAAGACCATTATCTCTTCGAAGAGGCCCTTGGAGCTCCTTCACATGGATCTCTTTGGTCCTCCAACGTTTGACAGTCTTGGGGGAAGAAAGTATTGCTTGGTGATTATGGATGATTATTCAAGATACACTTGGGTATATTTCTTCAAGAGGAAGAGCGAGACCCAACAAACCGTGATCGACTTTGCTAATGAAGCTCAACGTCAACATGATGCAAAGATATTGATCATTAGAAGCGACAACGGCACCGAGTTCAAGAACTACACCTTGGATGAGTTTCTTGGTGATGAGGGGATCAAGCATCAATATTCCGCACCTTATACCCCTCAACAAAATGGTGTAGCGGAGAGGAAGAACCGGACGTTGATGGATGCGGCAAGGACCATGATGGCGGAGTTCAAGTCTCCTTACAACTTTTGGGCCGAAGCCATCAACACCGCTTGTCATGCATCCAATCGGCTCTACCTCCGCAAAGGCTTGAACAAGACTCCATATGAAATACTTACCGGCAACAAGCCCAACCTCACGTACTTCCGGGTGTTCGGTTGTAAGTGTTTCATTCTCAAGAAAGGTGTTCGCTTGTCTAAATTTGATTCTAGAGCTCAAGAGGGTATATTTGTTGGTTATGCTACAAACTCTCATGCTTACCATGTTCTCAACAAGTCCACTGGACTCATTGAGGAGACGTGTAACGTGGAGTTTGACGAGAATAATGGCTCCCAAGTGGAGCAAAGTGGTCTTTGTGATGTAGGTGATGAAATTCCTCCTCAAGCCATAAGAAGAATGGGTGTGGGCCAAATCCTACCCATTGAGGAACCCCTTGTGGTGGAAGGAGAAGGACAATGTTCTACGCAACTGGAACCATCACCGACACAAGACCCACACGCTTCCGAAGAACAAACCGAAGGCCCTCAACCAAGTGATCAAGATCAAGGGCAAGATCAATCTCAAGATGTTGGTGATGCACCAAATGATGCCCAAGATCAAGATCACGACACCGAGCAAGCTCAAGATCAAGGGCAAGCTCATGATCAAGAGCAAGCTCAAGATGACGCTCGAGATAATCCTCCTCAAGTGACTCCGGAGGAGCTATTGGAGCGTCGTGCCGCCAAGATTGCTTCCAAACTCGAGAAAAAAGGGCATGTCTTGGAAAATGTCTATGGAAGCTTAAAGAAAGGGGTAACCACTCGTAAACAATTATCAAACTTTTGTGAGCATCACGCGTTTGTTTCGTGTGTTGAACCCCAAAAGGTACATGAGGCGCTCGAGGACACGGATTGGCTTGAAGCCATGCATGATGAACTCAACAACTTCGAGCGCAACAAAGTGTGGACATTGGTGCCAAGGCCAACGGAGAATCATAATGTCATTGGAACCAAATGGATCTTCAAGAACAAGCAAGATACGAACGGTGTTGTCACTCGAAACAAGGCAAGATTGGTGGCACAAGGCTACTCCCAAGTCGAGGGTATCGACTACGGTGAAACCTTTGCTCCCGTTGCTCGTCTTGAATCTATTCGTATGTTGCTTGCATATGCTTCTCATCATGATTTTAAGTTGCAACAAATGGATGTGAAGAGTGCATTTCTTAATGGTCCTCTTAATGAGTTGGTATATGTCAAACAACCCCCAGGGTTCGAGGATCCCAAGTTCCCCAATCATGTATACAAGCTCGATAAGGCACTCTATGGCCTTAAACAAGCCCCACGTGCGTGGTATGAGCACCTTACCGAGCTGTTGCAAGACCGTGGGTTTGAAATTGGGAAAATCGATCCCACTCTTTTTACTAAGAGGGTTAAAGGGGATTTGTTCATATGCCAACTATATGTTGATGATATTATCTTTGGTTCTCCTAACAAAGCTTTCAATGATGAGTTTGCCGCACTAATGACCGAGAAGTTTGAGATGTCTATGATGGGAGAGTTGGAGTTCTTTCTTGGGTTCGAAGTCAAGCAAAGAAGAGAAGGAACCCTCATCAACCAAGCCAAATACGCCCAAGACATGCTCAAGAGATTCAAGCTAAAAGATGTCAAACCGGCCAAGACTCCAATGCCTACCAAGTGCCAACTCGACATCGATCCCAATGGTAAAGCGGTGGATCAAAAGGTATATCGTTCCATGATTGGCTCCTTGCTTTACCTTTGTGCATCTAGACCGGATATCATGTTGAGTGTGGGAATGTGTGCACGGTTTCAAGCCGCGCCTAAGGAAAGTCACTTTGTGGCGGTCAAGCGAATCTTTCGATATTTGGCTCATACCCCAAACTTTGGCTTATGGTATCCCAAAGGAGCAAGCTTTGATCTCATGGGTTATTCGGACTCGGATTGGGCGGGAGACCGTGTGGATAGGAAGTCAACCTCCGGAGGGTGCCAATTCCTTGGTCGCTCTTTGGTGAGTTGGTCTTCGAAGAAGCAAAATTGTGTGTCTCTCTCCACCACCGAGGTTGAGTATGTAGCTGCCGCAAGTTGTTGTGCACCATTGTTATGGATGAGGCAAACTTTAAAGGATTACGGTGTCACTTGTGACAAAGTGCCTCTCTTCTGTGACAATGAAAGTGCAATCATGATCTCCCACAATCCGGTGCAACATAGCAAGATGAAGCACATTGAGATTCGTCATCATTTCATCCGGGATCACGTCAAGCGGGGAGAGATTAATATTATTCATGTAGGAACTCAAGAGCAACTAGCGGATATTTTCACGAAGCCATTGGATGAAGCAAGATTTCGCGAGTTAAGGCATGAGCTAAATATCATTGATTCGAGCAACGTGTCTTGAATCTCGTCACACCCCACCGCATTCATCATGTTTATCTTGTTCTAGATATAGGCATGGACATAGGGGGAGTGTTGTTCTCTCAATGAACTCTCCCTGCCCCCATTATGCATAAATTAATCAAATCTTTCACATTAGCCATTTTTGATGGTAATTGTGCTTCAAAGATGAGTTTTGGTCATGGGCCCAAGGTTAAAATCTTCGCGGTGCCATACCAATTGACTCAAACATAGGTGGCTTCGGCCACCGCCCTCTCTTTTGAGAGTTTTTGTCGTTAGGGGTTTGTTTGTGCTTTGAGTCACTCCAAGTTTGCTCCTCGCTTTTTCGCTCTTTTTGAACTTGGAGTGTCTCTGCCCATTTGCTGTGTTTTGTGTCTCCAACCCAAGCCCACTTCATCTCTAAACATCTCATAGTTGCATAAGCCACCACTTCATTTTTGAACTTGGCTGTTTTCTGAGCTGCGAGCGGTACTACCGCTGTGACAGGACGGTACTACCGCTTTAGCGGTACTACCGCTTAGAGGACTGTGGGAAGGGTTCAGTGGGGGCAAGGGAAGTTTTACTTCCCCATACCCATTCATCTCTTCTTCCCCACGACTCTCTCTCTCTGCAGCGAAGAGGAGCCGCGGCCGCCGCCTCCGGTACGCCGTTTCCGCGCCGTCTTCCTCGATTCCGACCGGTGGAGTCGATCCCCACCACTCCCTCGTGCTATGGACGCCGGTATTGCCCCCGTTTCTCATTCCGATGGTTCTATCTTTTGAATCTAGGCTTTAGGGCAATGCATGGTGAAAAATCAATCTTTGGCTAGATTGTGGCATGAGTAGGACGAGGTTTGACTGCTAGATAGGAGTTTAGGGGCTACTTTGCAGTTTTAGTGGAGATTGGAGACTCCGGTACTACCGGTTCTGACAGCCGGAGTTCAGTCTGGGCTTCGGGCGGTACTACCGCCCTGTATAGAGCGGTACTACCGCTTTAAGCGGTACTACCGCTGTAAGTCCACGGTACTACCGCTTGAGTCTTCAGCAGCCACTACTGCTGTAAACTTGCTTCTATTTCTCACATTTTATTTCCTTTGGCTTATGCATTGCTTTTACACCTGCTTTCCCTCGTGTTTGTGTGTCTGGTTCAGGTGGTAGTGGCTCCGGTTCTTATGTGGCTCGTCGCAAGAACCCGAAGCGTGGACGCACTCAACTGGCCGGAGATGACAGTTCTGCAAGTAAAGAAGAAGAGGCTCAACCAGCACCTGCCAGGCAGTTAGTCAAGAAAACCATTGCTAAGAAGAAGAAGGAGAAGGCCAAGTCTGTGTCCGAGTTGAATTCCAATGAGTACTAGGCCTACCGTGAGCGAAATCCCTACACTCGACCTCAAGATCCAATTTTGGTGGGTAGGCCGTTCTGGAACAAAGATCAGGCATTGGTCTATCATGATGTGATCAAGGGCAAGAAGAACTTGTTTGTCAAGACCAAGTCAGTGAATATTGAACACGTGCAGAATGACCCAGAGTACTTTGGAGAAGCTCTTGCCCTATGTGAGCAGTTTGACATTGTTAAGATCATCACTTTCAACCTTGACTTTGACCCTGAGTTAGTGGCACAGTTCTACGCCACAGTGTTCTTCGGCACTGGTGATGACAGGACCCTCACTTGGATGACACTTGGCAGGCGGATGCAGACCACCTGGAAGACTTTCATGAATAGTTTGGGCTATGGTGATGATGGTCTGCACAACTCTCTTGGTCTTCGCCCTCACCTGCGTCAGTCTCCGGCTCACAAGTCCAAGTTGCTCCGGTACACCACCATTAGGAAGACTGCCAAGGGAGATGTCAAGGAGCTGAATTCATTTCTGGACATTATGCATCGCATTTTCAGGCACTCTCTTTTCCCTAGGGTGGGAAACTTTGACATGGTGCATGGTCATCTGGTTGACATGCTCCTCATGTGCGAGAAGGAGAAGGGTAAGACCACGGTTCTGGATGTGTCACATGTGATGTGGACTGAGCTCGATTCTGCTGTGTATGGCCGGAAGGTACCTATCTATGCCCCTATGATCTACAAGCTCATTATGGACACTTGGGAGAGGCAGTTCCCTGGTGAGTTGCTTGAGACCGGCCCTTTGGTCTCTCACGAGGAGATTAAGCTGAGGCAGAAGGAGCGCTGGGGTCCTGCACCGGCTCCTGAGGTTGAGTTTCCCTTTGCAGCGTCAGATGAGTCAGCAGAGCCTGACTATGTGCCAGCCTCTGAGCAACCCTCATGGGCTGCCAAGCTCAAGAAGAAGATGAAGAAACTGTTCTGTATCGAGGCACAGGGTCAGTACAAGGCACATGTAGCACAGAAAATGTCTCGCAGTCGAGACAAGGCCATCATGAGGAAGATTGGCCTCGAGGTCGCCAGTGGCTCAGAGGACAGGATCACGTCAGAGGAGAGGTGGATCTCAGGTCACTGCCGCTGGACAGATTCAGATGACTCTACTGGTGCTACTTCTGCACCGCCACCTGCTCGTGCTACTCGCTCTACCCGTGCTACTTCGTCTGCTGCTGGTGATATTGCTGATGATAACGAGATCCTCGAGGAGACGGATGAGGATGCGACCGCGGAGTCTGATGAGGACGCGACCGCGGAGTCTGATGAGGATGCTGAGTAGTACTACCACCTCGGGTCGCTTTAGTGTCACTCTTTACCTTTTTGGCGTCTTGATGCCAAAGGGGGAGAGAGTTTAGGACCGGGGATTTGCTTTTGCAGGGTGTTGTCGAGTCACAAGCTCGTGTTTTATTTGCATTGGTTTTTATGCTTGTGAACTCTTTTATCTTATTTGCTTTGTGTTGAGACCATGAGACTATGTTCCTGTATGGTGTGAGACATACGCTACCTTATCTATCTTACTATGTCATATTATCTGTGTGTGGAGCTATGGTTATTATGTTGCCCTTTATCTTCATGCTCTCTTACACTTGCTTGCAACCATACTTAGTGCTTATATTATGTTTGTTGCAAGTAATGCCTGGTATATAAAATATAGGGGGAGTGTTGATCCTAGTGTGTGTGCTTTGCATTCCAAAAGCATACCTAAATAGTGCACACAGCTAGGGGGAGCCCGTCTATATTTTGTAGATGTTGGGTTTGCTTATTATCTCGTTTTATTAATTGTGCAAATCCCGTGTTGTCACCAATTCACCAAAAAGGGGGAGATTGTTAGGGCATATTTCTCCCTTAGTGGTTTTGGTGATTGATGACAATACTTTTGCGGACTAATCGTGTGCATTGAGCATTTCAGATATTCCATCACTTGGCACAAGACGATTGATGCCCCTCGGAGCTTTTATAAAGACGGTGTTTTTCTTGCGTTTCTTTTTCGGTGGTATTGAGTCGTAGGAAAACCGTACTATTAAGAGGGGGTCCGCTTTGGAAAGGTATGGGTGGAATCAACACGTACACAACCCCATATGCACCCACATTCCCTTCCGGCAACTTGGAGATCTTGTCTGGGCAGTTTTCCTGTCACCCAAGCGGTAGTACCGCTCGGTACCATGGTAGTACCGCTTATGCGGTAGTACCGCTGTGGTCTACCGCAGCTAGTACCACTTGGGGGATTTTCTTCTGGTATCCTGTTTCTTCTTGCGGTAGTAGAGCGGTAGTAGTGCGATAGTACCGCAATGCGGTACTTCCGCTTTCTAGTACCGCTTCAGTACCGCTTGCTGAAATTCTTCTGGTATCCTGTTTTCTTCTCGCGGTAGTAGAGCGGTAGTTGAGCGGTAGTACCGCTCTGCGGTGCGGCTGCTCTAGTATCGCTCTACTCCCTGGTCTCTGCTGTTCTGCGGCCCATAGCGGTAGTACCGCTTTGTGGGCACGGTAGTACCGCTCGGTGCGGTACTACCGCTCAGTATTTGGGACTACCGCTCAAGCGGTAGTACCGCTCTCCGGAGCGGTAGTACCGCTTGTGTGTGCGGGCTGAGCACAGGTAACGGTTGGATTCTATCCCCACTATATAAAGTGGGTCTTCTTCTCCAACCAGCCTCACCTCTTATCCTCTATCTCCATTGTTGCCCCCAAGCTCCATTTTTGCCCTATCTCTCTCCCTAGCCAACAAAACTTGTTGATGTTCTAGGGTTTGGAGGAGAGGGCCTCGATCTACACTTCCACCAAGAGATATTTGATTTCCCCCCACTAATCCCTTGCGGATCTTGTTACTCTTGGGTGTTTGAGCATCCTAGACGGAAGAGGTCACCTCGGAGCCACATTCCATTGTGGTGAAGCTCCGTGGTGGTGTTGGGAGCCTCCAATTAAGTTGTGGAGATTGCCCCAACCTTGTTTGTAAAGGTTCGGTCGCCGCCTTCAAGGGCACCACTAGTGGAATCACGGCACCTCGCATTGTGTGAGGGCGTGAGGAGAATACGGTGGCCTTAGTGGCTTCTTGGGGAGCATTGTGCCTCCACACCGCTCCAACGGAGACGTACTTCCTCTCAAAGGGAAGGAACTTCGGTAACACATCCTCGTCTTCACCGGCTCCACTTGTGGTCATTTCTTACCTTTACATTTTACTTGCTTTACTTGTATTGTATCCTTTACTTGCTTGTGTTGTGATTGTTAGCATCATATAGGTTGCTCACCTAGTTGCACATCTAGACAACCTATTTTGTTGCTAACCCTAATTTGTTAAGAAAAGCTAAAGATTGGTAGTTGCCTATTCACCCCCCCTCTAGTCAACCATATCGATCCTTTCAACAGTTTGCCTGTTAAAACTCTTGGAGGCCCCCCTCCACCTAAGGGTGACCCTGTATTTGAATTGAAGCAATTGCCTGATACATTGAAATATGCTTATCTAGATGAAAAGAAGATATATCCTATTATTATTAGTGCTAACCTTTCAGAGCATGAAGAAAAGAGATTACTAAAAACTCTGAGGAAGCACGGCGCTGCTATTGGATATACTCTTGATGATCTTAAGGGCATTAGTCCCACTCTATGTCAGCATAAAATTAATATGGAGCCTGATGCTAAACCAGTTGTCGACCACCAACGACGATTAAATCCTAAAATGAAGGAGGTGGTAAGAACTAAAATATTAAAGCTTCTGGAAGCAGGTATAATCTACCCCATAGCTGATAGTAGATGGGTAAGTCCTGTTCATTGTGTCCCTAAGAAAGGAGGTATTACCGTTGTTCCTAATGATAAAAATGAACTCATTCCACAAAGAATTGTAACTGGTTATAGGATGGTAATTGATTTTAGAAAATTAAACAAAACCACTAGAAAAGATCATTACCCCTTACCTTTTATTGATCAAATGTTAGAAAGATTGTCTAAGCATACACACTTTTGTTTCCGAGATGGTTATTCTGGTTTCTCTCAAATACCTGTATCACAAGCCGACCAAGAGAAAACCACCTTTACTTGCCCTTTTGGAACTTATGCTTATAGACGTATGCCTTTTGGTTTATGCAATGCACCTGCTACCTTTCAAAGATGTATGACTGCTATATTCTCTGACTTCTGTGAAAAGATTGTTGAGGTTTTCATGGATGATTTTTCCGTTTACGGAACTTGTTTTGATGACTGCTTAAGCAACCTTGATCGAGTTTTGCAGAGATGTGAACAAACTAATCTTGTCTTGAATTGGGAGAAGCGCCACTTTATGGTGAATGAAGGTATTGTCTTGGGGCATAAAATTTCTGAAAGAGGTACTGAAGTTGATAAAGCTAAGGTCGATGCTATTGAGAAAATGTCATGTCCTAAAGATATTAAAGGTATAAGAAGTTTCCTTGGTCATGCTGGTTTCTCTAGGAGGTTTATAAAAGACTTCTCTAAAATTTCTAGACCTCTTACCAATCTTTTGCAAAAAGATGTTCCATTTGTTTTTGATGATGATTGTGTAGAAGCCTTTGAAACACTTAAGAAAGCATTAACCTCTGCACCTATTGTTCGACCACCTGGTTGGAACTTGCCTTTTGAAATTATGTGTGATGCTAGTGATTATGCTGTTGGTGCTGTTCTAGGATAGAGAGTTGATAAGAAATTAAATGTTATCCATTATGCTAGTAAAACCCTAGACAGTGCTCAAAGAAATTATGCTACTACCGAGAAGGAATTTCTAGCAGTTGTGTTTGCATGTGATAAATTCAGATCTTACATTGTTGATTCTAAAGTAACTGTTCACACCGATCATGCTGCTATTAAATATCTTATGGAAAAGAAAGATGCTAAACCTAGACACATTAGGTGGGTTCTATTGCTACAAGAATTTGACTTGCATATTATTGATAGGAAGGGAGCTGAAAACCCCATAGCAGATAATTTGTCTAGAATGGAAAAGGTTCTTGATGACCCACTTCCTATTAATGATGATTTTCCTAATGAACAATTAGCTATCATAAATGTTTCTCGTAATACTCCTTGGTATGCAGACTATGCTAATTATATTGTTGCTAAATTTATACCACCTAGTTTCACATACCAACAAAAGAAAAAGTTCTTCTTTGATTTAAGACATTACTTCTAGGATGACCCACATCTTTATAAAGAAGGAGTAGATGGTATTATTAGACATTGTATACCTGAGCATGAATAGGAACAAATCCTACGGAAGTGTCATTCCGAGGCTTACGGAGGACACCATGCGGGAGACAGAACTGCACATAAGGTACTACAATCTGGTTTTTATTGGCCTGCTCTTTTCAAGGATGCTCGTAAGTTTGTCTTATCTTGTGATGAATGTCAAAGAATTGGTAACATTAGTAGACGTCAAGAAATTCCTATGAATTATTCACTTGCTATTGAACCATTTGATGTTTGGGGATTCGATTATATGGGACCTTTTCCTAAATCCAATGGGTATACTCATATTTTAGTTGCTGTTGATTACGTTACTAAGTGGGTAGAAGCTATTCCAACTAGTAGTGCTGATCATAACACTTCTATTAAAATGCTTAAAGAAGTTATTTTCCCGAGGTTTGGAGTCCCTAGATATTTAATGACTGATGGTGGTTCACATTTATTCATGGTGCATTCCGTAAACTGCTTGCTAAATATGATGTCGACCATATAATTACATCTCCCTATCACCCTCAATCTAGTGGACAAGTCAAATTGAGTAATAGAGAAATAAAGTTAATTTTGCAAAAAACCGTCAATAGGTCCAGAAAGAATTGGTCTAAGAAACTTGATGATGCATTATGGGCTTATAGAACTGCTTATAAAAATCCTATGGGTATGTCTCCTTATAAAATGGTTTATGGAAAAGCATGTCATTTACCTCTTGAGTTAGAACATAAAGCATATTGGGCAATTAAAGAACTCAATTATGATTTTAAACTTGCCGGTGAAAAGAGGTTATTTGATATTAGCTCACTAGATGAATGGAGAACCCAAGCTTATGAAAATGCTAAATTGTTTAAAGAAAAAGTTAAAAGATGGCATGATAGAAGAATTCAAAAACGGGAATTCAAAGTGGGTGAGTATGTTCTATTGTACAATTCTTGTTTGAGATTCTTTGCAGGAAAACTTCTCTCAAAATGGGAAGGACGTATATCATCGACGAAGTTTATCGCTCCGGAGCCATCAAAATAAACAACTCTGAAGGCACTAATCCAAGAGTGGTGAATGGGCAAAGAATTAAGCACTATATTTCAGGTACTCCCATTAATGTTGAAACTAATATTATTGAAACAATTACACCGGAGGAATACATAAGAGAGACCTTCCAGAACACTCCAGAACCCTGAAAAGGAAGAGGTACGTGATATGGTAAGTAAACCGACTCCAAAAATTCCATAAAAATACTTTCTGTCAGTTTTGGAATATTAGAAAAAATACAAAAATAAGAAACAGCCGAGGGGACCCACGAGGTGCACACGAGGCACCAGGGCACGCCACCCCCCAGGCACGCCCAGGTGGCTCGTGGGCCCCTCGTGAGCCTTCCCGACTCCGTTTTCTTCTGGAATACTTGTTTTGCAAGATAAAAATTCTTTATATATACTCCCAGACATTTTGACCACCGTATCGCAGAAATCTCTTCTGTTCTTGTTTCGTGCTATTTTTCTGACAGATCTAGATCGCTATGGCTCCACCAAGCTCTTCCAAGGACAAGTTCTACGAGAAGGTCATCAACCCGTACCTACCGGAGGTGATGAAACACCCTCAAGCCATCGAGACGCGTGAGGGGGTGCTTCACATCCGGGATGTTCAAGGACCTAAGAAGACTGGGAGCGTGGAGGCCAGGCTCGAAGCGGTGGAGCAGGAGATTTTCAAGTGCCAAGGGATGGTAGAACGTGGACTCGGCGCCAACCACTCCATGATCACGGAATTCACCCGCGATCACAAGGTGGATGGCCAATTGATGGGGGACATCATCTTCAAGCTCAATGAATGAATTGACTATCTCCAAGGCCAAATCTATGATCTTCAAAACCAAAATTTTGAGTATGAGGCAAGATTCAAAGGTATGAGTTTAGCTGCAAGTTTCAAGACTCCGGAGACTTGTTCATCTTTTTATGATGGGGAACCTATGCCATGGAAGCCGGAGGACACGCCCACCACTTCATCACCACCGCCATCACCAAAGAAGGAAACTTGAGTACATGGGTATGGGCACTCCCCTTGGCTTGTGCCAAGCTTGGGGGAGGTGCCCCGGTTCGTATCACCATCACTTTTATTATCTTTACCTATTTTTAGTTCGATCCTTAGTTATTTCATGATCTAGTTGAATAAAAGTTTAGTATGATCTATTTTCGAGTGCTAGTTCCGTGATCTATCTATCTATGTAATTGAGTTGAGAGTTATATAATAAAGAGTAGTTTGAGTTTTTGCTTCTTTACTTTTATGTTTCAATCCTAGCAATGAAAATAATGAAAAAGATCATATGCTAATCTTATGGAAAGTAATGACATTACATAAAGAAAAGTATAAGTGGTAAAATTTATTGGAAGTTAACAAACATAGCATTGGTCAATGATGCAATTCATGAAAAAATTAATAAGGGAAGAGAAGATTTACATGCAAATACACTATCTTGGACATCCTTTATCACTACTGGAAACAGAGAATTTGCCATCAGTCTGCTCTTTGCCGTCTGCTAGCGGACGGCAAAGACCATCTTTGTCGTCTGCTTCCAGAAAGTAGACGGCAAAGAGCAGACTGATGGCAAAGATCATGTTTGCCGTCAGTGCACTCTTTGTCGTCTGCTGGCAGACGGCAAAGAGACCGAAAGCAGACAGCAAAGAGCAGGTGTGGGGCCCACTGGAGCGCTGCGCTTGGTAGTACACTCTTTGCCGTCTGTTCACACTTTGCGAGCCCGAAAGCAGACGGCAAAGAAAATAACCTAACGTATCTAACGGCCGCCCCCGCCCCCGGCAGACGGCAAAGTGTGGACACATGGCAGGTTGACGGTAGCTAAACGGGACACTGGGTTTGCCGTCTGTTTCTGATCCGCTGACGGCAAAGATCTGAATTTGCCGTCTGTGTTCTTTTTTCGCAGACGGCAATGAAGAAACACATGCCACGGATCGATCCCACGGATCGATGACTTGGCACACACCCACCCACGACCCACACAGCCCCGGGCCCCACCCACGATGCACACACACCCACGCCCAACCCACGCACACACACACCCACGTTGGATCCCATCTCTCTCGTCTTCCTCGATCCCCTTTCTCCACCCCACGCCGCCGCCAGATTCCGGCGATCCCCGCCGTTCCCCACCGCCCAGCTCTCCTCCCCGAGGTCACCTCTCCCCGCTCACCATCTCCACCGACCGGTTTCTCTCCTCGCCCAGGAGAGCCACGCCCAGGCACTGGTGGTGGTGCACCGCGAGGAGGCCCCAGCGGCGTCGAGCTGCTGCTGCTGCGGGCACAGCGACGTGCTGGGGAGGAGCTACGTCGGGATGCTGCTCCTGCGCCGAGCTACTGCTGCTGCGGGCACGACAACGAGCCGGGGAGCAGCTGCGTCAGGCTGCTGCTACTGCGTCGAGCTGCTGCTGCTGCGGGCGCGGCGTCTCTCCTTTCCCCAAATCAACGGAAGCTCCTCTTTCTCTGGCCTAAGTATTCATGATTTTTGTGCTATGTACAACAGTAATGTAGTACAGGTTCAGATCATCCATGAATTGGTAGTTATTGGTCATATTTAGTTGCATTTTGGTCAGTCCGGTTGTGGCTATGGAGCACTTCTTTTGGTCATGTGCTAGATCTGTCATGTAGGAGTATTTGGCAATGGATATTTGCTCATACAGAATTTTGATAATCAACTAGGAATTACAATTAGAATCAAAGCAATGCTACTTGTACTCCTTTCATGAAAAAAAAGCTACTCGTACTGAATTTTTCGTGCATTGTACTGTTAGCTAGTAATCTCGTGCACATGTGTTTCCTTAGCTATTTTTCCGTTTCTTCAGTTAGCAGTTCAGTTAGCAGACTAGTTCAGACTTTGTTTTTTTTCAGTTCCATAGTTGTAGCTCGGGAGGGTGTTGATGCGCGCCGCAATGCCAGGTCGTGGGATGGCACGATCAGAACGGACCGTGGCGCGCGCAGCACTCCACCTCTTCCGTTATTTCTGTTGTAAGCTGAATAAAAGGAGAAAGAATAGACAGAAAAGCTGTGCAAGTTTGGCAGCACAAAAAACTTCTCTGAACTTTGTCTTCCACCTGACGAGAGTGTGTGTTGAGCGACAGAGAAAGGAGAGGATCGACTGACATGTACCGTGTATAGGTAAGTGTAGTATCTTGCTCTTAAAACTTCTTTGTGAGTATTCTGAAAAGACGAACCGCCAAATAGTTTTATAGATATTTTTGTTGTGTCTGGAACCATTTGGTACATAGCTCGCTTAAATGGAACCTGCGACTGCGAGCGCATCAGTACAATCCACATATCTCCGTAGAATGTGGCCATATGAAACATCTGAATAATGTCTGATTGGCAATTTGGCATGCATATTTTGCACCGAGTGATGCCAAAATAGTGTTGTTTCATTAGTGAGACGTGTACCATTTGTTGAATGTGATTAACCTGCTATTTGTTCAGTTTGCTACGTACACAATCTTTAGTTTTGTTCCATTGAACGACGAATTCAATCAATTAAATAGTCGATCATGAATGAATATTCCATTCTTTTTCCTTCTGGTCGTTGACCTGGATGAAAGAACATGTAAAAATATATGTATGATGTGCTGTTGTTATTCCATTTTCTTTAGAAAATGTATTCCCTTTTTAAAACATGAATGGAGAGATAGAAATATCCATTTTAAAACAAGTAGCTTCTCTCCTGCTTAAACACATGGTTATTTCTCTGAAATTGCCCAGCTGTAGCACCTCTGAATTCCATCCCAGGAAGCCTTCCTCCCTCGCAATCAACTTCTTTTGTGCGTGTCATGCAGTTTGACCTTCATGTATGCAATCTGATCCAGATGATCGGTAATTATTTGAGACAGCAAATTCATTTTGTTTCTAGAAATGGAAATTGCATTTGAGACAGCGACTCAATATTTTTCATACTAGAAAGTTGGCACTAGTTAAATTTGTACAGCTTTCTTTCCCTTGTTTCATACTATTACTGTATATGCTCCTGTGCATCTTTTTTTGAAGGATGACCAGCTTTCAAACATGTGCGTGAACCAAATTCACGGCGATCAGACAAGTCCTACTACTCGGTGGTCCCATGATGCTCCAGTAAGACTTCAGTCGGAAGATCACTTTGAAGTCATGGATCCGCAGGGTCATCGCTCAAGTCGAAGATCAAGATCGACGAGAAGATGAGGTCTGGACCCTTGTAGGAGACCATCCTCAAGCAGCGCCAGATGTAAGTTGACTGCTTCAAACCCAATCCGTGCTTGCTCCTCTTAATCAACTAGATTATATTAATTAATACTAGCTACTGAACTTCTTGGATTATGTTACCAATTTTGATGATGGGCGTCCAGCTATTATATTAGTAATTTGATTTTGGTAGTACCGTTGAATTTGGTTGCTGCTATTCATTTATGTATGTGAAGGAATTGGATAATGTGCTCTTTTTTTGTTTGCAAAATGAAGGACGCTGCATCCAGGTAGTGGGAATAGTTAGTCCTTGCTATCAATAGTAGTAGCATTATTCACTGTTGAGTGTGAGGGAATTTGATGATCATCTACTTTTGCCTATCATCTACTTCTGATGTTTTCCCTGAAAGTGACACGTGATCTTCCTTTGTTTTTCTTTAGCTGATAGTATGATAACTGCTTGCTTGGCAGAAGTTATGGTTGTGCTGTTTCTTAGGTAAATAAAGAAACTGAGATTTAGTTCGATTTGGAGCGCCTCTTGTTGTACCACGGTTCCTTCTCTTAGAGCTGTACTTGTACTGCAGGTTTTGGATTGGGAGGGGAAAATGCTCTTCTTTCAGTCTCTGTTGAAGTCAAACCCATCCATGCAAAATCTGTACTGTAGTAGGATTAATGTAGATGAATATATATGCCTTGCAGTTTTATCGTGCATGCCATTCAACTAACTTGCTCTTGTCCATGCAGATGGAGTAGGAGGACGAGCAGCAGCAGCAAATCAGCCTGATGATGACGGGGTGCGGGAGGCAATGGTGATCATGCTGATGGCATGAAGAAGCTGATGACCACAACCTGGACCTGTTGGCATTTAGAGATGGCAAACACAGGCGGCGCGGAGACAGCAACCTGGACCACCCACCTCCCTTGCCTTTTTAATTTTGGTTGTGGTGGTTGCATCACCGGCGCGGTCGCAAATCAGTATGTAGTGTGCTTGTGGAGTTGGGTCTGGACTGCAGTGTCCATCCAGTAGGTTAGGTGCTGTTGCTGCTAGATCCCATGATGCTCACCTGAGTTTTGTGTTATGTGGAGGCCAACCTTTGTGATCTTATTTGTCGACACTTGTGTGATCTCATCTTACTTTGTGATACAGGTCGTATGATATATATGTTTTTATGGATGATCTTGTGATGTTCTTATTTTCTTGTGGTCTGTGTTGATATTTGTGATATATGCATGGGCTATACATATGAATATGAATTGCTGAACATAGTGTAAATCAAACGGCTGATGACAGAGATGGCAAAGAAGGAGATTTGCCGTCTGTGCATCTGGGTAGCTGACGGCAAAGGTGCCACGTGGCAGACGGCAAAGAACGGGAGGGCATGACGCGTCTGCTGACGTCAGGTAGCAGACGGCAAAGGGTAGGGCATGTTTGCCGTCAGCTGGCAGACGGCAAAGCCTCCCGTTAGCCACCTAACATGGCTAACGTCTCTTTTTTGCCGTCAACCTTCTTTGCCGTCTGCTTGTGCTGGAAAGCTGACGGCAAAGGTCTTTGCCGTCCGCTGTGGGAAAGCAGACGGCAAAGAGGCTCTTTGCCGTAACTTACAGTGCCGGACTGTTTTGCCGTCTGCGGCTGACGGCAAAGACCTTTGCCGTCTGCTTTATGGTCCTTTGCCGTCTGCTATGGCAGACGGCAAATCCTCTGATTCCTGTAGTGTATGATTGTGAGCCCCCATTAAGTATTTTATGTCAAATTGTTGACGTTGGACAAGGAAGATAACGTAATGAATTATGTTTGCTTATATTCACATAGAAGCTATATTGTCATAGATCCTCCAACATGTGGTGCTTGCCCAATATCTTTGCTAGCCAAAAATCCGCACCAAGTAGAGATACTACTTCTGCATCCAAAACCCCTAAACCCAGTTTCATGTCATGAGAGTCCACTATATCTACCTATGGATTGAATAAGATCCTTCAAGTAAGTTGTCATCGGTGCAAAAAGCAATAAAAATTGCCTCTAAATATGTATGAACTTTTATTGTAAGGGAAAATAAGCTTTATACGAACTTGTGATGGTAAAGAAATAAAAGCAACGGACTACATAATAAAGGTTGCTATCACAAGGGGCAATATAAAGTGATGTTCCTTTGCATTAAGAGCTTGTGCATCCAACAACAAAAAGCGCATGACAACCTCTGCTTCCCTCTACGAAGGGCCTATCTTTTACTTTTATGTATTTACTTTTTATGAAAGAGTCAATAGTGTTCTCCTCTATTCCTTTTTATTTTTCTCTTTTGCAAGCATCATGTGGTGGGGAAGATCTAGGCATATATATCCAGTTGGATATGAGTGATCATGAGTTATTATTGTTGACATTACCCTTGAGGTGAATAAGTTGGGAGGCGAAATTATAAGCCCCTATCTTTCTATGTGTCTGGCTAAAACTTTTTGCTCCATATATATGTTGTGAGTGTTAGCAATCATAGAAGACTAAATGACGGTTGAGTATGTGGACTTGCTAAAACGCTCCTACATGAGACTCTTCCTGAAAATATGATGAATTGCAATTGCATTGTTGACTGAGAACATATTTTGTTAGTTTTCAAGAAAGTTTATGTCTTATACTTCGTTGTTGTGATGAATTGTTAGTTGCTCATGAGAAGTTTTATGATAATGAATATTGCTGTTATAATAAATGATCATGATGCTACTATGTCCGTAATTTGTTTTTATCGACACCTCTCTCTCTAAACATGTGGACATGATTATCGATATCGGTTTTCGCTTGAGGACAAGCGAGGTCTAAGCTTGGGGGAGTTGATACGTCCATTTTGCATCATGTTTTCCTACTATTATTTATAGTCTTTTTAATCAATATAACACTTTGTGGAGCAATTCTAATGCCTTTTCTCTCTTAATATGCAAGATTTACATAAGGAGGAAGATTGCCGGCAGCTGGAATTCTGGACCTGAAAAAAGTTATGTCAGAGATACCTATTCTGCACATCTCCAAATGAGCTGAATTTTCACGAAGATTTATTTTGGAATAAATAAAAAATATTGGAAGAAAGAAGTACCAGAGGGGGCCACCCAGGTGCCCACGAGGCACCAGGGCGCGCCACCCCCCAGGCGCGCCCTGGTGGCTTGTGGGGCCCCTGGCCAGCCTCCGGTGCCCATTTTCTGGTATATAAGCCCATTTACCATAGAAAAAATAAGGAGAAGACTTTTGGGATGGAGCGCCACCGTCTCGAGGCGGAACTTGGGCAGGAGCACTTTTGCTCTCCGGCGGAGCGATTCCGCCGGGGATACTTCCCTCCGGGAGGGGGAAATCGAAGCCATCGACATCACCAATGATCCTCTCATCGTGGGAGGACCAATCTTCATCAACATCTTCATCAGCACCATCTCATCTCAAACCCTAGTTCATCTCTTGTATTCAATCTTTGTCTCAAAACCTCAGATTGGTACCTGTGGGTTGCTAGTAGTGTTGATTACATCTTGTAGTTGATGCTAGTTGGTTTATTTGGTGGAAGATTGTATGTTCAGATCTGTCGGGGTTGTGGAACCCGGGGTACCATGACCCGTCTGCCCGCGGCCCAGGGCGCGGCGCCTGGGGGAGGCCCAGATAGGCGGCCCCAGAGCAAAGTCACCTCACGAGGCTCCAGCCTCCCGATGGCCCCCTCGCGAGGCCCTCTCACGAGGCTCTGGCCTCCCGACGGCCCCCCCGCGAGGCCCCCTCATGAGGCTCCAGCCTCCCGACGGCTCCCTCACGAGGCCCTCTCACGAGGCTCCGGCCTCCCGAGGACCCCTCCTCAGGGAGCGGGCAAGCAGGACTCAGCAGCGGCGCCACCCGAGGCCCCCTCACGAGGCCGCCTCATGAGCCCCCCTCACGAGGCCGCCTCACGAGGCCCCCTCACGAGGCCGCCTCACGAGGCCGCCTCATGAGGTCCCCTCATGAGGCGGTCCCCCGAGGCTGCCTCTCGAGGCCCCTTCATGAGGCGGTCCCCCGAGGTTGCCTCCCGAGGCATCCTCCCGATGGCTTACAAGGCAAGGCCATTCGGCGCAGCCGCGCGGTCTGGGGCCCATCACGTGGGTGACGCGCGCGGCGACGAACGACGACAGAGGGCGCACCAGCGGGCGCGGATGGAGATGGTTTCCTCTTTTGTGTTAAGGGAGCAGGGCCAGCTATCTACTCCCCAAAAGCGACCCCAAAGGTTGCCTGATCGGTGAAGGAAGACCAAGACGGCGGGCGCGCAGGGCGGAGGTCATCACCTAGCCAACCGGCGCGTCATGGATCATGCTTTGGCAGGTGAAGACCGCCTTTAGTCAGGATAGCCTGAGCGCCTGTCCCCTTTCAAAACCGGCCGAGTGTGGCAACCCTTCCTGCCTAAGTTTCGAGGGGGAAGAGGACCAATGCGGGTATAAGGGGGGCAGAGCTGCCATTGTAGAGGGATCCGATCGGCTCTTGTTCTCATCATCCCCAACCTTGTACTCTCTTTCTCCAGAGCAATACCAACCAAGCAGGAGTAGGGTCTTACACCGCAAGGTGGCCCGAACCTGGGTAAACCGCTGAGTCCACGGTCCGTCCCTCGCTAGCGCGCTCTCGCCGTAGCTTCGCCGTCGCTTAGCCGTGGTAGGAGACGAAGTGGTAGAACGAGCTCACCCCAGTGTTCGAACCTTTGGGTCCCCGGAGCTCGACTTCCGACATTTGGCGCACCAGGTAGGGGTGCGCTACTGTTCTTCCGCTCCGCCCTCTGCTCCACCGACCTCATGGCCGACGCACGTCGCGAGCGCGCCGAGCGCAGGGCTGGCCGCGTGGCTCAGACGGAGCTGGTGGCCCGTGGCAATCAGCGCCGCCCCGACGTTGAGGCTGCTGCTGCCACTGACCCCGCTACCCGCGAGCAGCAGGACTCCTCCCTGCACCCCTCCATGCAGGCGAACGGCCACACCACCACGACCTCCTCCCTCGCCCACCGTGGGCCGTCGAACCCGCAGGCCGCGCTGCTCATGGCGCACGAGCTGCTCCGCTACCGTCCGGCTGACGCCGTCTACGACGCCTGGCTTGGCTGCATCACCGAGCTCGTCAACGCCGCCGGGGATGCTCTGGCACCTTCCCACTCGCTCCGCCCTCCGCCATCTCGCGCTGGGGACCTGGCGCACGTCGCTCCCCCGCCGCCTCCTCTGCGCGACGAGCGCGGCGGGCCCCAGCGCGGCGTGCGGGTTCGTGAGCCGTCCCATGGCGCGTCCTCGCCAGACCGAGACGAGGCCAGTTGCCAGATCATCTGCCGCGCGCCCCCCGACGCGCGAGTGCTCCTCGAGCGGCAGCGCCAGTGCCAGGACCAGGCCGTTCAGGATGTTGCGGCGGCTGGGCGCCAAAACCGCGCCGCCCTTGCTGGCGGCGTCCCCTCAAGCGGTGTGGGCTGCCGCGCCTTCAACCGCGAGCTGCGTCACGTCGTCTGGCCCGCGAAGTTCAAGCCTGAGCTGCCTCCGCGCTACGATGGCACCCCCAACCCCACGGAGTTCCTCCTGCTCTACGCGCTGAGCGTTGAGGCAGCGAACGGCGACGACAAGGTCATGGCGAATTGGTTTCCCATGGCCCTCAAGGACGGCCCGCACTCCTGGCTCATGAATCTCCCCGAGGCGTCCATCTCATCGTGGGCCGAGCTCTGCAGCCAGTTCGTCACCAACTTCAAGGGCACGCAGAACCGCTCCCTCACCATCAACGACCTGCGGCGTGTTCGGCAGCGTCCAGACGAGACCCTCCGCAAGTACATCCAGCGCTTCAGCCAGGTGCGTAACAAGATCCCGCGCGCCTCCGACGCGGCCATCATCTCTGCGTTCTCCACCGGCGTCACGAACGTCAAGATGCGCGAGAAGCTCGCCATCAACGGTGAGCTCGACTCCGTGCTTGAGCTGCTCGACCTCGCCGACAAGTGCGCCAAGGCTGAAGAGGGCCGCCTCTTCATCCACAATGACCCTGACGCGGCGCTCGAGGCCGCCAAGACCCAAAACAAGGACGTCAAGCGCAAGGGCCCTGCCGTGCTTGCGGCGGAGCCCGAGCAGAAGCGCGGCTGTGACCACGACGAGCCCAGGAAAGACAGCCGGCCACTCTGCACCTTTCACAACGTCCGCTCCCGCAGCACCGAGGACTGCCAGGAGCTCAAGCTGCTCCACGATGAGTGCCAGGGCCGCCGAGACGATCGCAATGGCCGCGGCGCCGGCCGCGGAGGTGGCCGCAGTAGCAACCGTTGGGACGGCCGCAACCGCAACGGCAACTTCCGCCAGGGCTGGCGCGACCGGCCTCGTGAGGCCGCCTGGTGCGACCAGCCTCGTGAGGCCGTCTGGCGCGACCAACCTCGTGAGGCTGCCTAGCGCGATCAGCCTCGTGAGGTAAACCCGCAGGCCAACGCCGCTCTCCCGCCGTTGCCGCCGCCACCCCAGAAGAACGACGTCAACCAGCCTGACGAGGGCGCTGGGGGCTACCAGGAGCCTCGCGCGGTTGCCTGCATCCTCGGTGGGGCTCAGGCTCCCGTGTCCTCGTCTACGGAGCTGAGGCGGTCCTTCCTTCAGAGCTTAAGCATGGCTCCCCGTGAGTCCTTGCCTTCGACGAGGTGCGTCAGGATGGCTCGCGGGAGACTGATCTGCTGCTCCTCGAGGAGGGCCGCCGCCAGGCCGCTCTTCACGCCGCGAGGTACCCGCAGGCCCTGCATCGCTACCTCAGCCGCCACATCCGCCCTCGCACTGTCGAGGTCGGCGACCTCGTCGTACGCAGGACCCTCTCCAGAGAGGGACTCCACAAACTCTCACCCATGTGGGAAGGCCCTTTCAGGGTTGCTCATCGCTCCAGGCCCGGCGTCGTCTGGCTGGAGACGGAGGACGGAGTTCCTGTGCCTAACGCCTGGAACATCCAACCCCTCCGCAAGTTCTACCCGTGACCCTCACGCGTACGAACGAAATGGGGCTGTACACGCCCCGGAGCCTCTCGTTGCGCTAGTCTGATGGGCCCGCGAGAGCTCCAGCCCACGCCCAAGTGGAAGCCCCATGCTCCACGCTGGCGGAACGATCGAACCGCGATCATGCCCACGCCCAAGTGGAAGCCCCATGCTCCGCGCTAGGGACGGAGGAAGGAGTTTCAGCATATGACGCACGGAACGTATGATCCCTCCGCAAGTTCTGCTCGTCGCCCCCATGAGTACGAACGAAACAGAGCTGTACACGCCCCGGAGACTCTCATTGCGTAAGCCTGATGGGCCCACGAGAGCTCCAGCCCACGCCCAAGTGGAAGCCCCATGCTCTGCGCTGGCGGAACAATCAACTGAGGGCGCCCCACGGGCTGCACCAACCTCAAGCTGACCCATGCCGGACACGGTAGCCGCATCTCCTTCTGGTTGTGTAATCAACCTTATTATTTCGTCAGTTCGTTGATGGCGAGCCGTGCGCGCTCATGGCGTCCCTCCTGAGCTTCACGCGAACGGGGGATGGACACGGTGCCTGTGCTCGGGTCAGACCCAGCAGTGCTGAAAAACCCAAGTGATCGAGCTCTGGCTCGCGGGCCTGCTCCCGTGCACGTCAGCTCACCAAGGTCCTTGGTGTCTCATCTTTTCGCATGATAGGCACGGTGCCTGTGCTCGGGTCCGTCCCTGCAGTGCCGCTAAACCCAAGTGATCAAGCTCTGGCTCGCAGGCCTGCTCCCATGCACGCCACCTCACCAAGGTCCTTGGTGCCTTATCTTCTCGCGTGACACCCATGAGTGGGTCAGCGAGCGCGCACGGCTCCCTTGTCATGAGACCATGCACCTTGCAATTGTCTCAGGAGCAGGTCACATGGAAGGCCTCGCGAGCGTGCCTCGCGAGGTAACCCGGCAGCAGGATGCCCCCCGGAGCCTCAGGAGGCCTCAGGAGCATGGCTTCCGGAGCCAAGCCTGACAGAGCCACGCCAGCCGGAGGCCTCACAAGCGGAGACCTCGCGAGGCACATGCTACAAGTGGCGGCTCGCCCGACGCCGCCCTCCGAAAAACCTAAGTATCGTAAACACCTCACGAGATGTTTTCACCGCCCTCAAGCTCTCCTCTCACCGCTGCCGCGCTGAACGCTGAGTTTCCTTCTTCTGCGCGAGCCGCTTGCACGTCAAAGGGGGGCTTCTTGAGTATCGCGCCTCAGGAGCTCTTACCCCTTCGCAGTGCCCTACACCTCCTGGCCTTGTCCAGGCATCGCGACCGGACATACCAGCGACGGCTGTAGCCCGCCCGGGGGCTGGGTCCTGATGACGTAGAGCAACAAGGCAAGCAAAGAAAGGGAGATAAGCCTCGCGAGGAGGTCTCGTGAGCCGCTCTCATCATTTTTCAAGCTCTCTCTTTCTTTTTACGATCTCACCGAGCGCCCACGTTTTCTCTTTTGCGCGATCCGCTTGCACGCCAAAGGGGGGCTTCCTGGGAATCGCGCCCCAGGAGCCCTTACTAGCTCCCGGGCCCCTCATCTCCTGGCCTTGTCCAGGCATCGCGACCGGACATACCAGCGATGGCTGTAGGCCCGCTCGGGGGCTGGGTCCTGACGGCGTAGAGCACCAAGGCAAACAAGAAAGAAAAGCGAGGCGTCACGAGAGGACTTCAAGAGGAAATAAGCATGCATTACAGCAAGTCATAAGATACTCAATGCAAAGGACATCGTTTTTCCTCACGCCATCAGGGGCTACGTTGACTTGTTACAGGAATAAAAGGAAGAAGGGTGCCCTCGGCGCCGCCTCGCCTTCAATACGCACAAGGAATCAAGGCGGAACACATGGGTGAGGCAATGATGGCCCCACGACGAGCGCGAACAAGCTTTATGTCAGCCTGTGCAGTTGCCGAGGCGTCGCGGGGAAGTGGAGGCGCCTTCCGTCACATCGTGTGCCACGCGTCACGCCTGGCCCGCAGGTGGTTAGGGCCCGCGCCGTTTCACCCCCTTAGGCGGGAACGTGCACGCCACGGGCCCGGGGGCTACTGTCGGGGTTGTGGAACCCGAGGTACCACGACCAGTCTACCCGCGGCCCAGGGCGCGGCGCCTGGTGGAGGCCCAGATAGGCGGCCCACCAACGGGCTCCCCAGAGCAAAGTCACCTCACGAGGCTCCAGCCTCCCGACGGCCCCCTCGTGAGGCCCTCTCACGAGGCTCCGGCCTCCCGACGGCCCCCTCACGAGGCCCCCTCACGAGGCTCCCGCCTCCTGACGGCCCCCTCGCGAGGCCCTCTCACGAGGCTCCGGCCTCCCGAGGACCCCTCCTCAGGGAGCGCGCCAGCAGGACTCAGCAGCAGCGCCACCCGAGGCCCCCTCACGAGGCCGCCTCATGATCCCCCCTCACGAGGCCGCCTCATGAGGCCCCCTCACGAGGCCGCCTCACGAGGCCGCCTCATGAGGCCCCCTGATGAGGCGGTCCCCCGAGGCTGCCTCCCGAGGCCCCCTCACGAGGCGGTCCCCCGAGGCTGCCTCCCGAGGCATCCTCCCGATGGCTTACAAGGCAAGGCCGTTCGGCGCAGCTGCGCGGTCTGGGGCCCATCACGTGGGTGACGCGCGCGGCGATGAACGACGACAGAGGGCGCGCCAGCGGGCGCGGATGGAGATGGTTTCCTCTTTTGTGTTAAGGGAGCAGGGCCAGCTATCTACTCCCCAAAAGCGACCCCAAAGGTTGCCCGATCGACGAAGGAATACCAAGATGGCGGGCGCGCAGGGCGGAGGTCATCACCGAGCCCACCGGCGCATCACGGATCATGCTTTGGCAGGCGAAGACCGCCTTTAGTCAGGATAGCCTGAGCGCCTGTCCCCTTTCAAAACCCGCCGAGTGTGGCAACCCTTCCCGCCTAAGTTTCGAGGGGGAAGAGGATCAATGCGGGTACAAGGGTGGCAGAGCTGCCATTGTAGAGGGATCCGATCGGCTCTTGTTCTCATCATCCCCAACCTTGTACTCTCTTTCTCCAGAGCAATACCAACCAAGCAGGAGTAGGGTCTTACACCGCAAGGTGGCCCGAACCTGGGTAAACCGCTGAGTCCACGGTCCGTCCCTCGCTAGCGCGCTCTCACCGTAGCTTCGCCGTCGCTTAGCCGTGGTAGGAGACGAAGTGGTAGAACGAGCTCACCCCAGTGTTCGAACCTTTGGGTCCTCGGAGCCCGACTTCCGACAAGATCCAAAATGCTATTCAATACCCCTCTGATCTTGAACATGAATATGGGTTGTGAGTAGTTACTTTTGTTCTTGAGGACATGGGAGAAGTCTTGTCATAAGTAATCATGTGAATTTGGTATTCGTTCGATATTTTGATGATATGTATGTTGTTGATTCTCTTACTGGTGTCATGTGAATATTGACTACATGACACTTCACCATTTTTGGGCCTAAGGGAATGCATTGTGGAGTAGTTCACATGACACTTCACCATTTTTGGGCCTAAGGGAATGCATTGTGGAGTAGTAATTAGATGATGGGTTGTTAGAGTGACAGAAGCTTAAACCCTAGTTTATGCGCTATTCCGTAAGGGGCTGATTTGGATCCATATGTTTAATGCTATGGTTAGATTTATCTTAATTCTTCTTTCGTAGTTGCGGATGCTTGCGAGAGGGGTTAATCATAAGTGGGAGGCTTGTTCAAGTAAGAACAGCACCCAAGCACCGGTCCACCCACATATCAAATTATCAAAGTAGCGAACGCGAATCAAACAAACATGATGAAAGTGACTAGATGAAATTCCCATGTGTCCTCGAGAACGCTTTGCTTATTATAAGAGATCATTCTGGCCTGTCCTTTGCTACAAAAAGGATTGGGCTACCTTGCTGCACTCTTTGTTACCTTTACTATTTGTTACTTGCTACAAATTATCTTGCTATCAAACTACTCGTTACCGATAATTTCAGTGCTTGCAGAAAATACCTTGCTGAAAACCGTTTGTCATTTCCTTCTACTCCTCATTGGGTTCGACACTCTTACTTATCGGAAGGACTACGATTGACCCCCTATACTTGTGGGTCATCACTAGACAAAGGGATTACTGGCAGAAAATCCTAGCAAAGCACGCTGGCAGGCACACAACAATACAAGAGAGAGATGCACTTACAAGATCATAGCACTGCTTCAGTCCAAGAGTTTGGTTGACCAAGGTGTTAGATCTAGAAGAAACATCGTCCTTGTGGCTCTTGCCAGCTCCATAACATGTAACAGCGACCTATTAGTATATTTGAAGTACATCTGGCAGGTGATGCTGGACGGGTTTAAAGGTGACAAGTACCTAGGTCGTGGTGGGTGCTTGGCATCTTGGCAGAAGGTGGGAACCAGGTTAGAAACATCTAGGGTGATGACGCTGCGGTGGCTGTCGGGGTCCAGTAAGGAGATCTAGGACCATGGACGAGGGCGTCGGTGAAGCTGCTCCGGTGGTAGGGTTGAGGATGGTGTCGATGATGCGGATCTGCGGCCATGGACAAGGGCGTCGGTGAAGCTGCTCCGGTGGTAGGGTTGAGGATGGTGTCGAGGATGCGGATCTGCGGCCGTGGACGAGGGCGTTGGGAAGCTGCTTCGGTAGGGTGGACGATCGTGTGGCCGATGCGGATCTGAGGCCGTGGATTTGGGCATCGGCGAAGCGGCTCCGGTTGGGTTGAGGATGGTGTCGGCGAAGCGACTCCGGTAGGGTTGAGGACGGTGTCGACGAAGCGGATCTGAGGCCGTCGACGGGGGCGTCCGTGAGGCGGCTCCGGGGGTGTGGACGAAGCGGCTCTGGTGCGGTGTAGGAAGGAGCCACTGCAGATGCGCTGCGGTTGACGAGAGCACCGGCGAAGCAGATCCGGCGCGGTGGAAAAGGCTGGCACTGAATGGGTTGTGGTACAGTGGTGGATGAGCAGTCTACGGGTTCTAGGGGAGGTGGGAGGGGTAGATGCGGCCTCAAAAGCAGATCCGGCGAGGTGGGTGACGCCGGCAGTGAATAGGCTCTGGTACGCCGGTGGATGAGCATCTAGGGTTTTGAGAGGGAAGGGGGTAGAATCGCCGATGAAGTACGGACGGCGTGCTATAAGATGCTCTAGTGCTATGGAGTAGTCGTTTTTGCGGGAGGAGAGAGGAAATGGAGGTGCCATGTGGTGGGGGGGAGCGGAAGTTACCAAAGCAACCCCGACCTATTATGTAAATGAGGGCCGTGTTGTTCTCCTTGCACCAAGGACAAAAGGGGAATTTCGCATGCTCCAGACTAGGTCGCGGAAATTTTAGAAGTAGGCGGGAGATTTTGCTGCCCGCGGGATCGTTCGTATCCAGTTTCAACTAATTTTGGACAGTGCTAGCGGGAAGCAGGTGATGCGCGACTGTGTACACGGCGCACACGTCGGCAATATCCCGGATGATGCACCGATAAGGGCATGTACAATGGTTAATAAGACAGTCTTATCTTAAGCCTTGCATGTAATTTAGATATGACAAAAAAATATGTCTACAATGGGTTAATCTTAGCGTTATCTCTAATAACTAGCTATTCCTAAAAACGTGGTGAGACATATTGTGCTAAGAGATCATCTCTTAAATAAGAGAAGACAAGCCTTTTCTTATGAATTCTCTGTCCTCCACGTCAGCATTTATCCTATGTGGCACTTCTAAGATAGCACCATTGTACATGCCCTAACTTGTTACGATCACACGGGCGCGGCCGATCGTACGAGTGTAACTGAGGCGCGTTCATAAAAAAGGGAGCAAACGCTCAGCCTATGTATTTCTCGTGTAAATATGTAATTTTGTGCCATTGGTTATTTATTTTAAACATAATGCATTGACGTGTTAATTTCAATTATATTGTACAGTAACAAATGGATAATATAGATGCGCAAAAGAAATGGATATTATAGTCCGCTACTTAAAAGTGTTACCTCATATGACTACATGGCATCCATTTCATAAATTGCAGTACCCGTTGAATTAATATATGAATATTATGTATATTGCTTCATAATAGAACCTTAAATCACCCAAAACTAATGAATTTGAATGCAACACTAACAATGGTGCATCTACATGATAACTACAATGGTTGTTTGAAGAAATATCACTATAACTTTGGCATGCACGATTGAAAAAGGTTATTTGAAAAAAAAAGTATAACTTATGCGATATGTGATTGTCCAATCTTTATAGCATTGAATCGATATTGTATCTTCAGCCACGATACGAAGTAGATATTGATTATGTTCAAGCGAGGCACGTCCTCGACCGTTAGATAGTGATACGTGAATGAATTGTGCAATCTCTCTCACACACATACAAATATCCCTTCTCCGTGGGCATCTCAATCACACACGCACGCTCCGTCTATTTCTCTCCCTCCGTCAAGGTTAGAAATCGTCTTTCTACCTCGTCCTACAAGTCTCTCACACAAAAACACACACTCTCTCTCTCTGTCGAACACCCCCACCCCTTTAATTCCGCCCACCCACCGCCACTCATGTCTCAAAGTATAACTATGTCTCGCACACATATCCCTAATTAAGGTTAACTCGAGTCCCCGGAACCATATGAATCCATACAATGGGATTCCAGTTGAGCACCTTTGTCTTGATATTTCGAGAAGAGTTCGCTCACGCGCGCGTGCACACACACACACACACACACATTGTTTCTCTCTTCATTTATTTCAGGCATTTGCATGCACACACGCTAGTTTATCTCCCTGATGTTTTAGGCATGCCTCGCACACATGCTATCTACCTATCCCCTAATATAGATCTGTAACACACAAACTCTCTCTCTCTCTCTCTCTCTCTCTCTCTCTAAGTGTATCTGGCACCCTCCCCCCTCCCAACACTGGCAGGACCAGGGTGACACCTCGATCTTGATCTTAATCTACCTACTGGCTTCTCTCTCAGACACACACACACACTCGCTAGTTGTGTCTCTGTGCCTAGCACACGCACACTCTCGATACGCCTTTCTCTCGCTCTCTCCCGCCCCCGCCCCTCCCAACAAAGACAGGAGCAGGGTGACACCTCGATCTTGATCTCAATCTATCTATTGGCTTCTCTCTGAAACAAACACACTCTTGCTAATTGTGTCTCTATGCCTCGCACACACACTCTCGATACATCTTTCTCTCCATAGACCCTTTAGATATGTAGATTTCTCGGTGGTCGTTGATGGTGCGGCCGGAGTCGCGCGTGGAGAGGTGCAATGACGATGATGCCGAATTGCAACCACGATGATGCTTTTCTGTTCGACAACATGTGTGCATTCTTGTGTGTGTAGCCAGCTCGCCCATTGTGCCTTGTTTTTACGGGCCTCATGTGATGGTTTTCGCCTGGTTTTCTATTAATTAACCGGGCAACTCTTTTCTTTGTTATTAATGAATGCTAGATCCTTCGGGGCAGACATAAAATATATCACTTTAAACCAATTATCACAGTAACTATATAAAAAGGCAGATATCTCTTGCTTGTTCGAGGAAGAACATCAGGTGGAGTGGTTAGCGCCCGATGTTCGAAACGCGTTGACTTGAGTTCGAATCCTGTCAGAAACTTTAGTTTCTTATATGTTTTTATATATACTTCTTTTCTCTACCTTACTGACAGTGGAACCCACAGATAAAATGAGAGTGGGCACCTTGCAACGTAGGAGGATTTAACAGAGAGTACTTAGAATACAAGTTTTATTTTTTAAGATTGATTTGTTTCATTTTTTAACTTTTTGTACGAATCTGTACCCACCGTGCAAGTTCATGTACTGTACATGCAATTAACTTTTTGTTTTCAGAATCATACATGCAATTAACTAACAGGGGTTTGATGTGACTATAATTTCCAGCATAAGGGCATCTCCAACGGCAACCAGCAAATTTCCTCCCGCATCCGTTCACAAACACGACGATATCCAACGCTAGCCACATACATTTTGACAACAACTCGAACCAACCGGATGAAATTCGTGCAAACACGGCCGGATTTCATATAAACATGACAGATTTCATATAAAAATGCCGGATTTTCATATAAACATGACGTATTTCATTACATTTACATCAACTAAGCAGTGCTAGTCCAGCTCTGGATGTATAATTAAAACCTAATCTAAATGGTCGCCCGCGGATCCCTTTGTCTTCCTCATGTCCGGCAGCCCGATCAAGACACTTGCGGTGTCGACGAAGGTCCTCGCAATAGAAGAACCAGCAAGACACTAGCTGCGAATGCCGTCGTCGCCTCAACGGTGTCCTTCATGAGACCCAAGCGGCGGCGGCCTCCCGTGTTCTACTTCTCCTCGATGATGGCGGTAGACGCGGACGCGCTAGCCACCAACTCATCGCTCTCCGTGCACCCGGCTTCTGTCTCTGCCTGCATGGCGCGGCCGCGGGCATGGGAGGCGCGGCCACAGGCATGGGAGGCGTGGTCGCAGACACGGGAGCGACGACGCCCGTGCCGGCGTGGAGCAACTCGCCAGTCCTCATCAAGCTGGCCTGGAGCGGCGAGTTGCTGAACCACGCGCTGGCTTGTGGCGGCAACTAGCTTCGTCGGGCTAGGCAAGGGAGGTGGAGCAGCAAGATGCCTCGCTCGTATCCGGCAGGCTCGGCGGGCCACCCAGCTGGCTTGTATGCCGGAGAACTGCTCCTCGGAAGCCATCGGAAGAGTGGAGAAAATGGTGAAAGAGGAGATGGGGGAGCGGCGGAGGGGTGCGATTCTTGCCCGTCGTCTGGCCTCAGTTAAAATAGAGGGCGGACGAGACGAGCTCGGCCGGCGTTGCATTTAATGCCGGCCCGCTCGTGTGATTGGAGTAGGTTTCTAGGCTTCCACGCGGGTTTAATGGAGGCGTTTGAATGCGGCGAGGAGGCGTGTTCAGCCAGGCGTGCAGCGGGCAGCGCCCTCGGGAGTAGTACTTTTTTTTTGAGAAACGGAGGGTAAACTAGTAAACCAGGACAGTTCCCGATGTGGTTTGAATGCAGACGAGGGAGTGGGTAGCGGTTTCCTAAACGTTGAACGGCCAATGATGCATCCTCCTTCAATTAGCATGTTGAGGGAAGTAATTAATGGGAGAAGCGGAAAGGAGGCAGCACGATGTGAATACGACGCAGTTTGCACTCATATAAAGGCGCCCTTCCACTCCAATGCATCTACTAGATCGTACACACCTACGCACCTACACTAAGCGCAACAGTGCTCACTCCAATTCCCATACCAAGTGACCAGAAGCCAGACCAATGGTGGCGATGTGCGCGAGCGGCCTGCGGCTGTGCCAGATGATCCGAGACGCCGGCCTGCTGCACGGCACCGTGGATCGTCTCGCGCCGATGCTTTGGACCGGCTGGTTAATAGTCCGCTTCGACGCCAGCTATGACTCTCAATTGGACAAGATGATCGTTGACACCATCAACAAGTTCACCGTCATCAAGAAGCTCGTGGACGACATCGCCGTACTCCTCCAGCCCACGCGCCCAGGCTCCTCGTTGCCTGCAACCCTAATCGGCCTCCATGGTGAGAACCTCTTTCAAGCACTGGTGGCCCTGCGACTGCTCGCTGACGCGACTAAGAATGTCCACCTCGAGGTCGCGCTCGCCGCAAGGCGCCTCGCCCTGCAAGCATTCATGGACCTACACATCCACGTGTACGATCAAGTCATGCACATAGGCCTCTACAAGGCCAGTGAGGACGCTACGACGTTGGCCTTCCTCAACCGGCTGGAAGCCTTGGACGCCTTTGTTCAGAAGCACCTTGACCTCGCCACAAAAGTCGCTGCTCCTCAGCCGCCGGTCGGTGGCCCGGCGCACTGAGTCGAGGAGGAGGAGGTCGTTGATGGATGCATCTTTCTTCTTGCCTCTTGTAACCACCACTGCGATCGCGTCGTCGTGGCCTTAATTATTATTGTATCGCATTCTCATTCCAGTCGATAAAGACATGTGTGATCCCTTTGCTCACATTTGGCGTCAATTATATGCATCACTGTAACTACTAGTAGTACCTCCGTCCTGGCCCACCGGTCAACGCGCATTCGCTAGGCATATAGTATCACTAACTTGTGGGACCGCAAGTGAGGAAACTGACGATGTGCCAAACTGGCTAACTCCCCTGCTTACCGCGCGGGAAAAGCCCCACCCTAGCGTTTTCAATCGTCATTTCTATCTATCGATTGTGCCAAGGAGGAGAACCAAATGTTACAATTTATATTTCAAAAAAAATGTTACAATTTATACTCCATCGGTTTCTTGTTAGTCTGCATATAAAGTTTGGGCAAAGTCAAGCTTTGTAAAGTTTGACTAACTTTATATTAAAAAATATCAACATTCACAATGTGAAATCAATATGATAAGATGCACCATGAAATGTATTTTCATAGTACTGTATAGTTTTAAAATGAAAAGCCTGCCGCGTTCGAGTCGCACACTCACACGGTCGGGACTCGGGAGTACTCCACGGTCGGTCCGGCACACCGCATAGCTAGGGAAGGCGTGTTGCCTAGCATTTTCACTGTCATGTGGGACCGCAGTTGAGCAAACCGACTATCGGCAAACCCCCACCCCTCCTGCCGCGCGTCGGCTGAGTTTGAATTGGAAGAAAGAAACGAGGAGGGGAAGAGCGCCATAGCACAGACGCCAAGAAATTTGGTGTCAGATGGGAGTCGTGTCGATAGAGTAGGAGCACTCCGTACTAGTTTGTACCTGTACAACTACTACTGTACAAAGTTATACTAGTACTAGAGTACTAGTACTCCAGTACGTGCACGACACAGCTTCGTAGGAACAAAAAAATTGGGGCAAGATATTGTTTCGGGTGATTTCTCTCTTTTCTCAGTCAATGTACTATTACGAATAATATGATGTGGGGGGCACCCATGAAGCCATGTGGCACATCTAGAGGTCTTGTTGCGAGCTTCTTGTGTGGATCGATCACACCATTGCGCTGCTGGTTCGAGAAGAATGTGTCTGGGTACAATTAGGTTATAGTAGATCCGAATCCCAGCCACCCGGACCATTGGATCAACATCAATCAACGGTTTATATCGTATACGTGCAAATGCATGCATTGACTACCTAAAAATAATGAATATATAATATATAATACATAATACCGCATATTAGGTTTCTCTAAAGTCAAACTTTGTATACTTTCAGCAAGTTTGTAGAAAAATATATTAACATATACACAACCAAATATATATCATTTGATTCATCGTTGCATATATTTTCACATCATGTAAATTTGTTACTGTAAATGTTCACATTGTTTTCTACAAACTTGGTCAGGGTTTATAAAGTTTCACTACAGTCAAAGCTATATGCGGAGTAAATAAAAATGGAAGGAGTAGTATAGATATAGAAATAAAAAAATCTAGTACTATAGTTTATAGATATAGATATATAGCTACCTTTTTTCTATATTAAAACTCGTGTTTTCGTTTAGACGTTGTTTAGCTTCGCTACAATTTGCATCTGCGAGATGTGTATGACTAATGTCTTGTTCAGATCGTCTATTAGGAACCCCACCATTATCCTTGATTAATTCATATTAGAAATTTAGATTGCATTATCTTAGTTCTTGTTGGTTCTTCGGTTGCTTGCTGGAACTCAATCTCTTTATTCAGGTTGATCGTGCATACAACAATATCAGTGACCATGGGAGATTGGTTTAATTAGCGATTGTCGATTCATATCATCGCGTACGATGTAGTTGGATCATCAACGTCAAAATCCACCAAATCAATAGTTATGCCCACTCTCATCGAATGATTGGGCCGCCATCACAAGGCTACCAGCTAGACAATTCCTTTTGTGAAACATACACATGAACACTCATCTCAGTATCTAGGTCCACGCCTCCCTCTCTCTCTCTCTCTCTCTCGGAACACACACACCTCTCCACACGATCCATGTCTATTGGTCTCTCTCCCATCCCATCAAAAAATTGGCACACCGCCAGTCTCTCCTTCTCTCGGCCCCTATCTATGTAGTTAGGTCTCCGTGTGACACACAAGCAATGTTCTCTATCTCTACTCTCTTTCTCTCCCACACATAACCTTACCCCTCCCCCCAGTGAGCTATGTTGACGACCTCTATCTAGCTCTCACACATGAAAACAGACGATGTCTGTGTGTCCTTCATCGCACACACACTATCGCTCGCCCAATATCCCCGCCCCTTTAACCTTGTAGATCCCCTCTATGTTTATATCCTGTCACAGGTTGACGTTACACGCACCCCTTCACTCTCTCTTTCTCTCACGCACACGCACACACCCTCTTCCTCCTGTCGTGGTTTTGTCACGGCAAGATGTCCTCGTGAAAGGACTTAGTGGTGAGGCCATCGCAACTAGGTGGTAGCTTGAACGGGGTTGGTCAGAATCAATAGACGCGAGTTTTACCCAGGTTCGGCCCCTCGCGGTGGAGGTAAAAGCCTACATCCTGCTTGATTGCTATTGATGATGATGCTCTCGATTACAAGGGTGCTATTTCGCTACCTCTATCTTGAGAATTACTAGTTTGTCTGTCTCCATCTGGACCTCTCCCTCTTGGGGTGCCTTGCCCCTCCTTATATAAGTTGAAGGGGCCGGCTTGCTCAAATGGCCGGCTTATTCAATGAACTAGCTCCTGGAAAAATCCGGTTCTTTGTTATATCGACACTCTGGTTTCGCAATCAACTTTCTTACACTGGTTCCTCGTAGAAAAATATTGAGAAAAATAACCCATCTGACGTTGAGCCGGCTTCCAGTGCTTTGTCTTGATAGAAATATTGGGAAATAAGAAATTCGTCTGATGTTGAGCCAACTTTCAATGCTTATGGGCCGTCTATGAATAACTTGAAGGAGATGAACTTTGCAAGTCTCCACCAAGAAAATGAGACCCGACTCACTCAAAATTGACAGCTTGATGTTGTTCTTTTGTTTTTTAATCTCCATATTACCTGTAGCCCCCAAGCTCCGAGTGTATCAGTTCATGATGACTTGGTGCTTTGCATAGAAATAATATCTTGACTGTGTAGCCCCCAAGTGCCGGGTTGTCTTGTGTGCAGCAACCTAAGACTTGTAATTTTCTTTATACTTATGAAACTTCAGCCTATGTAGCCCCCCAGTTCTGTAAGAGTAGAACGTAGTGATAGCTTGAGACTTGCTTAAATATAAATGTTGCAACTTTGAAGAAATCCGGGTTGTTTATCTGAGTCGCCAGTTATGAACTGCATTTCACATGTGTAGCCCCCAAGGGCCGGCTCATCAGTATGTGATGGGCCGGGTCTTCAATTTGGACCTTATAATCTGTTTAAACAACTGAATGCTATAGCCCCCAAATGCCGGGTCGCATGCCTGCAGTGACTTGGGACTTTTTTAGAAAATTTGTAAATCTTGAACTGAGTAGTGTAGCCCCCAAGGGCCGGGTCGTATGCCTACAGCGACTCGGGACTTCCATGTACTTCTCCTTTGAAAAGAATAACATCATATGATGTATCCCCCAAGGTCCGGGTCTTCAATGAAACCAGTACAAATGACCATGCATTAGCCCCCAAGTGCCATGTCAGCAACCTGTGGTGACTTGGGACTTCCAATAAAGTATGTAATGTTGTAAACATCTTATGTAGGACATGTTGAATCCAGCCGAGTCACAAATTGCCAACTTGAAGAAAGAAGTGAGCTCGGAAAAGAAACTCCGAGAGGAGAACAAACCAACATCAACCCGGAAGATCCAACTGCTGGGTCTCAACCATCAACCACTCCGCAAGTTTGAATTTGCTTTGAAAAACTTGATAGAAAATAGCCTAGTCATGGCTTGTAATAACTTTTGAGCTGAAACTTCATAGTCTGCTAGTGCCATCAAGCACTTAGTATTTTGCCTGTGAACTGATGATGCTTTTGCAATGAAAGAAATCCTTGGCCGTGATTGCAGTGCAACCCAACAATTTATGCTTTGTATTTGACTTCACAAGCTTGCTTTGATTGGAATAGAAAACCATAAACCCTGGTTGTCATGCAACCCGGCAAGTCATGTTGCCGTTGTATTAAAATCATAATTGATGAGACCCGGCCTTTCTGAAAAGAAGGCAGATTTCTCCAGCCATAAAAATCCGTTGCTGCCTTTTAAAGAATGCCTGATTGATGACCCGACCACTGGAGGTAGTTCATTTTGATGAAAAACCAACTACGCAATAGGCCTATAATAACGTCTGGATCAAGAATCTGAAACCCAGTAATATTGATGGTGGCTTATCTCCAAGACTAGTAGTCAGGATTGCCAAATAAGATTGATGGTATAATAACCCGACAAGTATATTGTTGTGTTGATAGACAAGAAACAAATATAAGAAAAAACATATGCCATGCATGGATGTATGCATGCATGCAAAAGATAATAATAATGCAAAACAGAAATTTTTGAGCCGGCTTTTAAGGCATGACTTAAAGACCGGCTTTCGAGGCTCGAGTCTGATTCGCTTTCATGAAGCAGGCTTATTGCCTCTTTTGGTTTATCCTAGCTTTTTGAAAGCCGGCTCTCACGTGACCAATCAGTGTTTTAACTCAGACGAGTTCAGGGTCACTCTGTGATTGACTCGGCGGGTGTACATCGGGTCACCTTGTTGGAGCAGCATCGAGCTAATAGGCAGGTTTAACCAAGAAAAGTTTTGGCATGTTGCCAGGTCAAGAAGGTGAGAAAGCTAAACTCGGTGAGTTGGAAGCCCCCAAGTAACTATATGATCATGGAAAAGCTCAGCATAGGATATACAAGAGACAATGCTACTACTGCAAAACATCTAGGTTGCAGATAAGCCGGCTTTATTCCATTGATCGTAATTGAGTAGGATACCCATGTTTAGACTGTGCATCATGGTGACTAGTCTTCTTTGGTAACCTTACTTTTTGCCAATAAGGCAGGATACCTATGTTTGAACTGCGCATCGTGGCAGCTAGTCCTCTTTGGCAACCTTTAATTTTTCGCCAATGAGACAGGATACCTATGTTTGAACTGCGCATCATGGCAGCTAGTCCTCTTTGGTAACCTTGGTGTTTGATGACGCAGTATAAACCAGCGAAGATTTAAGAGTCGGAGTCTTCGAGGTTGTAGACGACCATGTAAGAATCGCAAGTCCATAATCCTGCTGTAGGCTCGAGCCGGAATTTTCTAAGAGCTGGAATTTTTCTGAGAGCTGCAATTTTCTGAGAACCGGAATTTTTATGAGAGCCGGAACTTTTTGGTAACCTGGCTAGAACTTTTCTGTAACCCGGTAGGAACCTTTCGGTGACTCGGCCGAAACTTTTCTGTAACCCGGCCAGAACTTTTTGGAGACTCGGCCGGAACTTTTCTGTAACCCGGCCGGAACTTTTGGGCGACTTGGCCGGAACTTTTCGGCGACACGGCCAGAACTTTTCTGTAACCCGGTCGGAACTTTTCGGCGACATGGCCGAAACTTTTCGGCGATACGGTCGGAACTTTTCGGCGACACGGTTGGAACTTTTCAGCGACTCGGCCGAAACTTTTTGGTAACACGGTCGAAACTTTTCGGCGACTCGGCCAGAACTTTTCTCGATCCCTGGGAGGGCTCCCTCCAAGAACATAACACCACCGTGCGCAGGCCCCACGGTGGGCACCAACTGTCGTGGTTTTGTCACGACAAGATGTCCTCATGAAAGGACTTAGTGGTGAGGCCATCGCAACTAGGTGGTAGTTTGAACGGGGTTGGTCGGAATCAAGAGACGCGAGTTTTACCCAGGTTCGGCCCCTCGCGGTGGAGGTAAAAGCCTACATCCTGCTTGATTGCTATTGATGATGATGCTCTTGATTACAAGGGTGCTGTTTCACTACCTCTATCTCGAGAATTATTAGTCTGTTCTATCTCCATCTGGACCTCTCCCTCTTGGGGTGCCTTGCCCCTCCTTATATAAGTTGAAGGGGCCGGTTTACATGTAGAGTCATAGTAGGACTACAACTAGTCTATTTTCTATTACAAGTCGGATCCTAGTCCGGGTCTTTTCTTCCGAACTGATCTACCCAGGCCGGGTCTTCTCTCCGAGCCGGGTCTTGCTTCTCTTACCAGGTCATCTTCTGGGCTTCCGTAATCCGGCTTTAGCAGCCCTAAGAGTAAGCCGATTCTTGTCCTCTTGGCTTCATCGGCGGCTCTTGACCCTTGGGCTCAAGTACCGGGTTATCCTCAACGGGGTATATCCCTCTCTCTCCGACACGCACACACCCTCTTCCTCCCTTTCAGACACCCCTCTCTCTCCGACACACACACAGTCTTTCGAACACGCATAAGCCCCCCTCTCTCTCTTTCGCTCATGCACACGCACACATGCACCCACTTCCTCCCTTTCGGACACTCCTCTCTCTGTGACACACACATAGTCTTTCGAACACGCATATGCCCCCCTCTCTCTCTTTCTCTCACGCACACGCACACACCCTCTTCCCCCCTCTGGGACACTCCTCTCTCTCCGGCAAACACACACACCCACATCAGTCTTTCGAACACGCATATGCCCCCCTCTTTCTCTCACGCACACGCACACACCCTCTTCCTCCCTTTCGGACACTCCTCTCTCTCCAACACACACACGGTCTTTAGAACACGCATATGCCCCTCTCTCTTTAGGTCTCGGTGCCACCCCCCGGTCTTTGTGACACAAATATTATCTCTATATCTAGCTATCTCTCGCAATAATACATGGATAGTCTAAATTGGAATCAAGCAAAGGACCACACTTCTCTTGATTCTCTCTTCGAAAACTGAGCTCTAATTACAAAAAGCGAATCCACTCTCAAACATAATATATGAACATAGGGTGAAATCTTCCACACAAATGTTTGTTGCGTGCATGCATGTCAATGATATGGATGTAGTACTACTCATACATCCACGCTGGCCCAACTCACACAAATTACATCAAAACCCTTCTCAAAATATCGTGTACATGTGATGTTTATTGTACTAGCCAGCCCCCGACACATTCCAACATATTGTGCTAGTTTAGATTCTATTTTTTTCGGTCAGACGATGTGTAAGTGTAACCACGAAAAGGTCAATCCCCGCCCCATTGGTACTGTAGCTCCAAGCTCCCATACAGACACAACACCCATCGGAGCACGCCGCCGTTGCCGAAGTGGACGGTGCCGCGGCCTGGGAAGATGTGACACCCTGGTTTTTCCCAACATTTCTTTCCAAAACCATTTGAATTTTATTTGGAATTAGGTTTGGATTCCATATTGGATGGCTCTATGGACTTAAAATTTGGGAATATTTTTACTTTCCTTTCCCAAGTGAATCAAAACCTCCAAAAACTTCTCCAAAGTCATGTCATTTCCATTCTTGCCCAATCTCAACTTTTGTTCCAATTTAATATTCCTTTTTCTATTAAAGGAATAACCCTTTGAGTTCTAGGTTGTGAAGCAACCTATATTTCTGTCTTCTCCAAAATTCTAAGAAAATTCTCATAAATTCTTTGGACCAAGTGGACCTTGGATATGTGAAAATATTCAAGATTCCATTCTCATGGAGAGCACACCATCCAATCTTTGTTTCTGGTCATAATTTCAGTCTGTGAAGAAACTATATTTTATATTGCTCCTTAATTTCTGAAATTTTACCAGGACATTCTCCTACCCATATGAACATCCTCCATCAAATTTTGGCCCATTTCATTTAGCCATTCTCCCTCAACAATTCTCCCAAGCTTCTGTCCAGAAGGGAGCATTGTGAAAGAAGTACCATTCATACTTACCCAAATGGTATGAAATTTTTACAGCATCTTTCTATGCTTAAATGACCCCTCTCCACCAAGTTTCATCTAATTCCATCACACCATATGAGCACCACATCAAGATTCTTGTTTCTGGACCAGAGATGCAGTTGTGAAGCAACTGCATTCAAAACTTTTTTTTGACCTGGTACTGTAGGGTAAACACCCCACAGCTCTTCTTTTATTCCACAAAAAACAAAATTTACAAATGTACAAAGAACCAAAAGAAAAACTAGGTCCTAGAAAATTACAAGGCTCACCTCAAGCAGGCAGAAAAGAAATCCATCTAAGAAGCTCATCTTTATATTTAGCCTTAATCCTATGAGCTAAAAGAGAGATGTCATGGATGAAGGTAGCTCTCCACCTTTTAAATGATGGCC
This sequence comes from Elymus sibiricus, assembly GCA_039707655.1. Taxonomy (NCBI): domain Eukaryota; kingdom Viridiplantae; phylum Streptophyta; class Magnoliopsida; order Poales; family Poaceae; genus Elymus; species Elymus sibiricus. The sequence continues at coordinate 339,028,763 of CM077666.1, forward strand.
TGATGTTCCTGAAAACCCTATCATTTCTCACTATCGGACACATTCCAGTGAGGCAAAGAAAGGCTTCTGAAACTCCCTTCTGGCAGCATAAGCAATAACAGACATTTTGTCACCATTCTGCCAGGAAATTTGCAGATAACTCCAAACTCTGCAACTGAAATTGCAAGTGAAGAATAGATGATCCATATCTTCCTTAGTCTGGGTGGGGCAAAGTACATAGTTGTTACAATCAGACACATTCCAGTGCCGCCTCTCCAACATATCCTGGGTATTCAGCCTATCCATAAGCAGCATCCAGGCAAACACCTTAATTCTCATTGTGCAACAACTGGCCCAAACCCACTGCAGTATTGGGTTGGGGATAATAGCTCTGTGAAGGAATGAATAGTACTTCTTGGCAGTGTACGGCTTGTCATCCTCCCTCCACAACCAAACATCATTCAGACCATGATCAGCAGTGAAGCCAGATAGCAGTTGTTGGAGGGATGAAATAAGCGGGTCATTTGGTCTGAAATTTGTCCATTTGGTCTGAAATTTCTCCAGTATGTGAACCTTCCCACTACACTTCAGTGTGACAAACTTTCCCTCTCAAAACCCTAGCCATTTTTCTCCAGCAACCCGCCCAAGTTTCTGTTCAGAAACTTGTCTGGAGGCTGGCAAGCTGTCCAAGCTAGCTCATGTCAAACCAGATGCACAGGGAGGCCACAGGGTGAAAGGGCTACCACGTGGACATGAGCGGGCGAGCCAAAGCGCACCGCGTGCACCAGTGCACACGGTGACCACGCGTCTGGCCAGGCAAACCCGTGCTCTGTGCGCCGAACCCTCTCGGGCCTCGCTGGCGCTGCGCGCCCGCGTCGCCGTACCATGTTCGGGTGTGCCGACGTCCTCCCCATCGTCCACCTGGCCTTTCTGGAGTCCTCCCGTCACCGGCAGCGAGCTCGCCGGACACGTCCTCTGCCTCGGCTCTGGCGGACCTTTGGAGTTTAGTTGTATGGAACATGAATATTTGGATTAATCATACGACTACTTAAAAAGAATGTCATTTCTAGCAAAATTGAAGGATTAAGACTAATGCAAAAAACAACCTATGACTAATAGGCATGAATAGATGATGTGGCAGCATTGTATGCTGGAGAGTAACGCAATATATTGCAATTTATGGATTGCATGCATGCCTAGCTTATGTGGCATGGTTACATGGCTAGGAAGGAAAATAGATATTGCGTTGTATAGATATTTAGGAATAGAAGATACTATCCACATGCACACTTGCTCTCGAGCATATAAAGATCTTTAGAGTGCACTCCAATATTTTTTTAGAGGCTTAGGTGCACCGGATGCCGTGCCACGTTACAAAATGTTAGAAAAAAATAAGAAACAAATCTCGAGTTTGGCACGAGTGAGAAAATATCTGGTGCTACCGCACCTTATATGCTACCGTGATATGGACGCACCAGGGCCATTAGATCTGTGATCCAACGGACAACATCTCAAGATGTGGACTAAAGCGCCATTTCGAAAATGTTTGGGCATTTTATGCAAAACTCGCACTGACTGATGCTGGCCACTCGATCCACGATCCAATGGCTCAGAATCTTGTATGAAGGTAGCATTTAAAGGTGTGGTAGACGAGCACGGTGGGGTGCAGCTCTCAGTGCTTGCGGTGGAGTGGTGGTGGGACCGTGAGGGGGTGAGGCGCACATCGGGGGACGTGGTGTCGTGGGTTCGAGCGGCGTCGTGGGAATCGCGTGTGGCAGTGGTGGAAACATGATGGTCACCGTAGTTCAGCGTCCATGGACAAGCTGTCATGTCGTCTGACACATGCATTGCATACTAATCATTGCAAGGAGTAGGAGAGAAAACTAGGCGGATAAATACTTCATTATATTCAAGCGGACCTACGCTACTACCTTTGTTCGAAAGACATGCACACCAGCAAAATAGTTCATCTATCCATATATACAGAGAGGAAATATTTTTTTTAGGAACAAGAGAGAAAATAGTTCATCCATCTATAGTGCCCTGCTGCTTCTTCTTCTTCTTCTTCTTCTTCTTCTTCTTCTTCTTCTTCTTCTTCTTCTCATTTTCTGTGGGGGATGGCTTTGCTACAAGCTCCTTCGACCTTGCAGCTATCTTGAAACTCACACGGGCATTGAGGGCTGCATACTTTATCCGCTCGTAGGTTAATGGATAAATCTCCCATCCAGACGTCCTTAATTCCAGCATCTCATCGCCCTTGTCAAGCTTTGTCTCGAGTACAAAATTTGCTACATCGAATAAGGATGGTGTTTGTTTGTCACAACCCTCTACAAGAATTTTGGATTGTAGGTCGGCGGTCTTTTTCACATCGAGGTTGTACGGCGCCAGCTTTTTTTTGTCCCCTTCGATGGCTGCTCCACAGAAGAATATGTCCTCCCGAGACAAGAAATCGTGGAGCTCACCTGGTATGGAGGGCGCGTGCATGATGTGATACACCCAAACATCATCTCCGAGGCACAGCTGAAGGACGGTGGTGCATTGAATCTCCCCAGTGACACGCGTGGTGTACTCTGCGTCGAGACCAACGATCTTCATCTCCACATTTTTGAGGGAGTTGGATACATTGTTGATCCACTCCCGAACAACCCTTGCGTGGTCGGTGATGGTGGCGGCTATCCTTAACGAGTCTTCGCTGATCACATGTTTGATGCTAAAAACCTACATACGGATCTCTTTCTCCATTTGGAACCGCCGGACCGGAGGGCTATGGTTTGGAGTATTAGGATTAGGTGGCTAAACAGAGTGGAAGAAGATGGTGGTTAAACAGAGTGGAAGAAGATGATTATTTAAAGGGGTTTCAGAGGTATGTGAAGAGGTTAAAACAGTGTGAATCCAGTGGGGTTTGAATGCAAACGAAGGAGGGGTGAAGAAGCCGAGGAAAATCGGTTCCCGATGGAGAATTAATGGAGAAGTGGCATGCAGGCAGTTGATTAGATGGCTAGGTAGACCGGCCTGTAAAACGAAAAGCCTATGCGAGTAGGTGCCAGTTCGGATGGATATTGGCGCGTGCCTGCGACACACAACTTCTGCGTTCGAATACCCGCAGAGCTAACCATTTTGTTTCAGTGTTTTTCTTCCCATACTGTTGTTCTACTCCACGTACATGTATCGGTTTGGCATTTCCCATTACACTTTGCTCTAATTCCCGAGACATTTTTTTGGGGGGACAATAGACAGTTCATGTGCGTTATCAGAGAACATGACACAGAGTTCGAGATCGCAAGCCTTCTTCTGGTGGTTTCTCGATGATTCTGCGTGTGTGCTACGTATGTGTGTAACCTTTTCTGGTTAAGGAATATGCAGTTATACTCAAAAAAAGAAAAAAAGGCCTTCTTTGCGCTTCCGCATGCACGAGAATTTTGGTATGCTCGCAATATGGATGCTACCTGGAGGATGAAGTGAACCCAGAGGCATGCTAGCACAACCTCTTTCCTACTACTCCTATGTTACTAGTACTAGTAGTAATACAGGTGTAGTACTTGTTGGTCAAAATATTATTCATCTGGTCCTCACAGTGAAGTGACAAGACCCTATGCCCGAGGTGACCCTAGTCGAGGCGGCGTGTTCGGGTTACCAAAGTAAGCCTCATCCTGTGCAGTCACTGTCACCGCCGCTGTATAGCATGCATCCCTCGCCTCGTCTCCCTCTCCCCTAGCACCACTCCATGTCCATCTTGCCAGAGATCCAGAGGTCACTCTCACAGTGCCTCTGCGTACCCTCTCGCCTCGCTCACCTCCCCCAGTACCACTATTCTACTCGCTAGCCGCTCCAGCACCGGGAGCCTTCTCCCCCATAAATCAAGCCTCAAAAAACCCCACCTTCCAAACTCCACCATGGCTGAACCCGAACCGCGCATCATCCGTATGAGCCGCAGCTGTAGCGATCTCCCCATGGACATCCTCCACCTTTGTTGTTCCAATATGGATATGTCTAGCGCCGTGCGGCTGGCTGCATGCTCGAGGGACCTGCACGCGGCCATCGTCGAAGCGAGGCCTGAGATTTTCAAGACACCCTGCTTGATGCTATCTGATGTTGCGGGATGGCGTGCTCACCACCGTGCTCACCATGATACGGTGGCGCACATCATGCCCCTCGACTTTGATCCGACCACCATCACCCGAAACTTCTTGTCAGGTATGTACTGGGTCGGCATGAACTCCCACTGGATGGCTGCCGTCGGAGAATACCGGAAGAAGTGGGTGCTCGTGAATGTCCACACCTCCCATGAGATTATCCTTCCTCCCTTGGATCATATAGGGATTTGCCGTCGCGGCCCACTTCCTGTAGATTACCAAGTCAGCTGGACGGACCTTGTTTTGCTGAAGGTTGGATTCTGCCAAGTGCCCACGGCATATGGGAATTACACATACTTCAAGCTAATTGCCTTGTTCGACCGCGGAGTCGCCTATCTTTGCGGTGGTGCCGACTGTAGGTGGACACTACTCCCCTCGAATAGCTGCATCGATGGTGATCCACAGTTCTGTGATGCTATTGAACACAATGGCATCATCTATGCGATCGACAATGCAGATGGCACCACATGTTGCTGGGACACCTCGTGTAACTTGTTTTCGTCTGATTTTAATGATAACGCCATTACATTGTTTGAACTTTGTGATGATTGGCATATCCCTGTTACAGCAGAATTTGAGTAGAACTATGGCAATGTATTAGAGATGCCGTAAATTAGGAAATAAAATAGGAAGATTTCGAAGTCCAAATGGTAATCTCTATATTTGGAAGTAGTTAAATCATGTGATTGTGACCATGTCTATACAGCCAATTTGTACCCTTGAATAATCAAACGGCTAGGAAGATATGGATATTCTCCTAACTTTATTGTAATCTTTATACTACTAAATATGAGTGTGTATTAATAGCCATGTTAGTTTCCTCATTTTCATGATGTAGAAACATGCATAACATTGTTGGTTTCATCTAACTATACATTAGTAGGGAAGTAAAAGTGCATATGGAAAAATCTATACTTGGAAGTAGTGAAATCCTGTCATGCTTACCATGTCTACATGCCTATATTCGCCCTTCAGCAATCAATGGCTAGAATATTATCCTCACAAAAAATTTGCACACAGAACATGAGGAGAAATGCTACATACACGGGCTGCTTTTTACGGAATCAACGGAGAGGCTGAGCTGGGATTTTCTTATTGGGTAGAAATCAGGTGAAGGGCCCACCCCAACTGAAAATCAGGGGGGGGATGAGATTAGTTATAAAGCAGGTCGCGTAAAACCTCCGTAGTTCGCCCGTGCATCTAGAATTATCGGAACATGAGTATATAACAATGCATGGTGTGTTAGTTTCCTATGAAGAATTTATTTGTGAGAACAGAACATGACTACACAACATGCATGGCTATATTAGTTTCCTCTGAAGAATCGACTACGAGATAACATGAGTATAACCATAACCATGCATGGTACTACTATATTTTTGACCCCAGTATACATTTCCCTCTATTTTCCTCTCAGTTCCAACAGGGACAGATCAATGCTGTTTCTTACATTATCCTGCTCATACTCTGAACATTGCTGATCTTAAACTAACAATGTCAGTCCTTTTTGTCTCCTTTCTGATATGTTGCAGTGTCCATACGGCTCCTGCCCTTTGTAATCACACCGCCTTTGCCGAAAACAGGGAAGCACAACTGGTTCCTCACTCGATCAGATGACGGCGAAAGACTGATGATCATTCGCATGTGTGGGATCGAGGAGATAGGTCTAGAGGGGGGGGGGTGAATAGACACTTAACCAACCAAAGTTGCAGTTTTTAGTTTCTCTTGGAACTTAGGTAGAGTTTAGCACAAGTTAAGGCAACTCCAATACTTTCTACACATGCATATCTAGAGATTGAGCAGTGGAAAAAGTAAAGCATGCAATGAAGACACGGTGGTTTTTGGCGTGGTTCCGATAGGTGGTGCTATCGTACGTGATGGGGAACGTTGCATGGAAACCAAAAAAATTTCTACGCACACGCAAGATCTATCCATGGAGATGCATAGCTACGAGAAGGGGAGTGTGTCTACGTACCCTCGTAGACCGTAAGCGGAAGCGTTAGAACAATGCGGTTGATGTCGTCGAACAACTTCACGATCCAACCGACCGAGCACCGAACATACGGCACCTCCGCGTTCAGCACACGTTCAGCTCGGTGACGTCCTCAACTTCTTGATCCAGCAAGACGGCGAGGTAGTGGATGAGTTCCGGCAGCACGACAGCGTGGTGACAGTGATGGTGATGCTATCTCCGCAGGGCTTCGCCCAAGTACTGCGAAAATATGACCGAGGGACGGAACTGTGGAGGGGGGCGCCGCACACGGCTAAGACAATGTTGTGGCTTGTTTGGGGCGCCCCCTCTCCTCTATTTATATACGTGTAGGGGCTTGGAGTAGAAGGAATAGTGCCACGTGAACAGTACCACGTGAATAGTACACACGTGGACTTGGACTCCAAAGTCCAATCCTATTCCTACTAGGACTCTCCTTTTTTTCCTTCCCTAGCTGCGTGGGCTTTTGAGGACTTGGTGCGCCTAGCCCAATAAGGCCAGGGCGCCTCCCCTTAGCCCATGCCAGCCCTTGGAACGTGGTGGACCCACTTGTGGACTTCCGGACCACTCCGGAATCCTCCGGAACCTTCTGGAAGCTTCCCGGTACAATACCAAAAAAACTGCACCTTTTTCTGGAACCCAAAATATGACTTCCCATATATAAATCTTTACCTCTCGACCATTCCGAGACTCCTCGTGACGTCCGGGATCTCATCCGGGACTCCGAACAACATTCGGTTACCAATTCACATAACTCATATAACACTATATCGTCAACGAACGTTAAGCGTGCGGACCCTACGGGTTCGGGAATGATGTAGACATGACCGAGACGCCTCTCCGGTCAATAATCAATAGCGGAACCTGGATGCCCATATTGGTTCCTACATATTCCACGAAGATCTTATCGGTCGAACCACAATGACAACATACGTAATTCCCTTTGTTCGTCGGTATGTTACTTGCCCGAGATTCGATCGTCGGTATCTCCATACCTAGTTCAATCTCGTTACCGGCAAGTCTCTTTACTCGTTCCGTAATACATCATCCCGTAACTAACTCCTTAGTCACTTTGCTTGCAAGCTTCTTATGATGTGCATTACCGAGAGGGCCCAGAGATACCTCTCCGAAACACGGAGTGACAAATCCCAGTCTCGATCCATGCCAACTCAACAGACACCTTCGGAGATACCTGTAGAGCATCTTTATGATCACCCAGTTACGTTGTGAAGTTTGATAGCACACAAGGTATTCCTCCGGTATCCGGGAGTTGCATGATCTCATGGTCGGAGGAACATGTATTTGACATTCAAGAAAGCAGTAGCAATAAACAGAACGATCATATGCTAAGCTAACATATGGGTCTTGTCCATCACATCATTCTCCTAATGATGTGATCCCGTTATCAAATGACAACTCATGTCTGTGGTTAGGAAACCTTAACCATATTTGATCAACGAGCTAGTCTAGTAGAGGCTCACTAGGGACACAGTATTTGTTTATGTATTCACACTTGTATTTAAGTTTCCGGTCAATACAATTCTAGCATGAACAATAAACCTTTATCATGAACAAGGAAATATAAAATAATAACAATTTATTATTGCCTCTAGGGCATATTTCCATCAGTCTCCCACTTGCACTAGAGTCAATAATCTAGTTCACATCGCCATGTGATTAACACCCAAGAGTTCACTAGAGTCAATAATCTAGTTCACATCACCATGTGATTAACACTCAAAGAGTTCTAAGGTGTGATCATGTTTTGCTCGTGAGAGAGAATTTTAGTCAATGGGTCTGCAATATTCAGACCCATGTGTGCTTTGCAAATCCTTATATCATACTGTAGATGCTGCTATCATACTTTACTTGGAGCTATTCCAAATGACTGCTCCATTATACGTATCCGGTTTGCTACTCAGAGATATCCAGATTGGTGTCAAAGCTTGCATCGACGTAACCCTTTACGACGAACTCTTTATCACCTCCATAATCGAGAAACATTTCCTTAGTCCTTAAGTTACTAAGGATAATTTTGACCGCTGTCCAGTGATCCACTCCTGGATCACTCTTGTACTCCCTTTGCCAGACACGTGGCAAGGCACACATTAGGTGTGGTACACAGCATGGCATACATTATAGAACCTATGGCAGAGGCATAGGGAATGACTTTCATTCTCTCTCTATCTTCTGCCGTGGTCGAGCTTTGAGTCTTACTCAACTTTACACCTTACAATACAGGCAAGAACTCCTTCTTTGAGTGATCCATTTTGAACTCCTTCAAAATCTTGTCAAGGTATGTACTCATTGAAAGTCTTATCAAGCGTCTTGATCTATCTCTATAGATCTTGATGCCCAATATATAAGCAGCTTCACCGAGGTCTTTCATTCAAGTATCCTTTTATGCCATCCAGAAATTCTATATCATTTCCAATCAACAATATGTCATCCACATATAATATTAGAAATGCTAGAGAGCTCCCACTCACTTTCTTATAAATACAGGCTTCACCGTAAGTCTGTACAAAACCATATGCTTTGATCACCTCATCAAAGCGTATATTCCAACTCTGAGATGCTTGCACCAGTCCATAGATGGATCGCTGGAGCTTGCACACTTTGTTAGCACCCTTAGGATCGACAAAACCTTCTGGTTGCATCATATACAACTCTTCTTTGAGAAAACCATTAAGGAATGCAGTTTTGACATCCATTTGCCAAATCATAAAATGCGGCAATTGCTAACATGATTCGGACAGACTTAAGCATCGCTACGGGTGAGAAAGTCTCATCGTAGTCAACCCCTTGAACTTGTCGAAAACCTTTCGCGACAAGTCGAGCTTTGTAGACAGTGATATTACCATCAGCGTTTGTCTTCCTCTTAAAAATCCATTTATTCTCAATGGCTTGCCGATCATTGGGCAAGTCCACCAAAGTCCATACTTTGTTCTCATACATGGATCCTATCTCAGATTTCATGGCCTCAAGCCATTTGTCGGAATCTGGGCTCATCATAGCTTCTTCATAGTTCGTAGGTTCGCCGTTGTCTAACAACATGACTTCCAGAACAGGATTACCGTACCACTCTGGTGCGGAACGTACTCTGGTCGACCTACGAGATTCAGTAGTAACTTGATCTGAAGTTTCATGATCTTCACCATTATCTTCCACTCTTATTGGTGTAGGCATCACGAGAACGGTTTTCTCTGATGAGCTACTTTCCAATTCGAGAGAAGGTACAATTACCTCATCAAGTTCTACTTTCCTCCCACTCACTTCTTTCGAGAGAAACTCCTTCTCTAGAAAGGACCCATTCTTGGCAACAAAGACCTTGCCTTCGGATCTGTGGTAGAAGGTGTACCCAATTGTTTCTTTAGGGTATCCTATGAAGACGCACTTCTCCGCTTTGGGTTCGAGCTTATCAGGTTGAAGCTTTTTCACATAAGCATCGCATCTCCAAACTTTAAAAAACGACAGCTTAGGTTTCTTGACAAACCACAGTTCATACGGTGTCGTCTCAACGGATTTAGACGGTGCCCTATTTAACGTGAATGCAGCTGTCTCTAATGCATAACCCCAAAACGATAGTGGCAAATCGGTAAGAGACATCATAGAACGCACCATATCCAATAAAGTACGGTTACGACGTTCAGACACACCATTACGCTGTGGTGTTCCAGGTGGCGTGAGTTGTGAAACAATTCCACATTTTCTTAAATGAAGGCCAAACTCGTAAGTCAAATATTCGCCTCCGTGATCGGATCGTAGAAACTTTATTTTCTTGCTACGATGATTCTCTACTTCACTCTGAAATTCTTTGAACTTTTCAAATGTTTCAGACTTGTGTTTCATCAAGTAGATATACCCATACCTACTCAAATCATCTGTGAAGGTTAGAAAATAACGATACCCGTTGCGTGCTTCAACATTCATCGGACCGCATACATCGGTATGTATTATTTCCAACAAATCAGTAGCTCGCTCCATTTTTCCGGAGAACGGAGTTTTAGTCATCTTGCCCATGAGGCATGGTTCGCAAGTATCAAATGATTCATAATCAAGAGATTCCAAAAGTCCACCAGCATGGAGTTTCTTCATCCGCTTTACACCAATATGACCTAAACGGCAGTGCCACAAGTATGTTGCACTATCATTATCAACTTTGCATCTTTTGGCATCAATATTATGAATATGTGTATCACTACGATCGAGATTCAACAAGAATAAACCATTCACAAGGGTGCATGATCACGAGGGATATTATTCATATAAACAGAATAACCATTATTCTCTGACTTAAATGAATAACCGTCTTGCAATAAACAATATCCAGATATAATGTTTTATGCTCAACGCAAGCACCAAATAACCATTATTTAGGTTTAATACTAATCCCGAAGGTATTACGAGCGTGTCGATATTGATCATATCAATCTTGGAGACACTTCCAACACATATCGTCACCTCGCCCTCAGCTAGTCTCCGTTACTCTGCAGCTCCTGCTTCAAGTTACTAATATTAGCAACTGAATCGGTATCAAATACCCAGACGCTGCTACGAGCACTAGTGAGGTACATATCAATAACATGTATATCAAATATACCTTTGTTCACTTTGCCATCCTTCTTATCCGCCAAATACTTGGGGCAGTTCCGCTTCCAGTGACCAGTTCCTTTGCAGTAGAAGCCCTCCGTTTCAGGCTTGGGTCCAACTTTGGGTTTCTTCGTGGGAGCGGCAGCTTGCTTGCCGTTCTTCTTGAAGTTCCCCTTCTTTCCCTTGCCCTTTTTCTTGAAACTAGTGGTTTTGTTTACCATCAACACTTGATGCTCCTTGATTTCTACCTCCGCCGATTTCAGCATCGCGAAGAGCTCGGGAATTGTCTTCTCCATCCCTTGCATATTATAGTTCATCACGAAGCCTTTATAGCTTGGTGGCAGTGACTGAAGAACTCTGTCAATAACACTCTCAACTGGAAGATCAATTCCCAGCTGAGTCAAGTGGTTGTGGTATCCAGACATTCTGAGTATGTGTTCACTGACAGAACTGTTCTCCTCCATCTTACAGCTGAAGAACTTGTTGGAGACTTCATATCTCTCAACCCGAGCATTAGCTTGAAATATCAATTTTAGCTCCTGGAACATCTCATATGCTCCATGGCGTTCAAAACGCTTTTGTAGTCCCAGTTCTAAGCCATAGAGCATGGCACACTGAACTATCGAGTAGTCATTAGATCGAGCCTGCCAGGCGTTCACAACGTCTGCAGCAGCTCCTGCAGCAGGTCCATCACCTAGCGGTGCATCAAGGACATAATCCTTCTGTGCAGCAATGAGGATAGTCCTCAAGTTACGGACCCAGTCCGTGTAGTTGCTACCATCATCTTTCAACTTAGCTTTCTCTAGGAACGCATTAAAATTCAACGGAACAGTAGCACGGGCCATTTATCTACAACATAGATATGCAAAGAAACTATCAAGACTAAGTTCATGATAAATTAAGTTCAATTAATCAAATTACTAATGAACTCCCACTTAAATTAACATCCCTCAAGTTAACTAAGTGTTACATGATCCAAATCAACTAGCCCATGTCCGATCATCACGTGAGATGGGATAGTCATCAATGGTGAACATCTCCATGTTGATCATATCTACTATATGACTCATGTTCGACCTTTCGGTCTCCAGTGTTTCGAGACCATGTCTGTACATGCTAGGCTCGTCAAGTTTAACCCAAGTATTCTGCTTGTGTAAAACTGGCTTACACCCGTTGTATGTGAACGTAGAATCTATCACACCCGATCATCACGAGGTGCTTCGAAACGATGAACTTTAGCAACGGTGCATACTCGGGGAGAACACTTTTATCTTGAAATTTAGTGAAGGGATCATCTTATAATGCTACCGTCGTTCTAAGCAAAATAAGATGCATAAAGGATAAACATCACATGCAATCAAAATATGTGACATGATATGGCCATCATCTTGTGCTTTTGATCTCCATCTCCAAAGCATCATCATGATCTCCATCGTCACCGGCTCGACACCTTGATCTCCATCGTTGTGTCGTGGTCGTCTCGCCAACTATTGCTTCTACAACTATTGCTAACGCATAGCGATAAAGTAAAGCAATTACATGGCGCTTGCATTTCATACAATAAAGAGACAACCATAAGGCTCCTGCCGGTTGCCGATAAATTACAAAACATGATCATCTCATACAATAACGTGTATCACATCATGTCTTGACCATATCACATCATAGCATACCCTGCAAAAACAAGTTAGACGTCCTCTACTTTGTTGTTGCAAGTTTTACGTGGCTGCTACGGGCTTCTAGCAAGAACCGTTCTTACCTACGGCACAAAACCACAACGGTGATTTATCAAGTTTGCTGTTTTAACCTTCAACAAGGACCGACCGCAATCAAATTCGATTCAACTAAAGTAGGAGAAACAGACACCCGCCAGCCACCTTTATGCAAAACAAGTTGCATGTCTGTCGGTGGAACCGGTCTCATGTACGTGGACAAGTAAGGTTGGTCCGGGCCGCTTCATCTTACAATACCGCCGAATCAAAATAAGACGTTGGTGGTAAGCAGTATGATGATCACCGCCCACAACTCTTTGTGTTCTACTCGTGCATATCATCTACGCATAGACCTGACTCTGATACCACTGATGGGGAACGTTGCATGGAAAACAAAAAAAATTCTACACACACGCAAGATCTATCCATGGAGATGCATAGCTACGAGAGGGGGAGTGTGTCTACGTACCCTCGTAGACCGTAAGCAGAAGCGTTAGAACAACGCGGTTGATGTCGTCGAACAACTTCACGATCCAACCGACCGAGCACCGAACGTACGGCACCTCCGCGTTCAGCACACGTTCAGCTCGGTGACGTCCTCAACTTCTTGATCCAGCAAGACGGCGAGGTAGTGGACGAGTTCTGGCAGCACGATGGCATGGTGACGGTGATGGTGATGCTATCTCCGCAGGGCTTCGCCCAAGTACTGCGAAAATATGACTGAGGGACGGAACTGTGGAGGGGGGCGCCGCACACGGCTAAGACAATGTTGTGGCTTGTTGGGGGCGCCCCCTCTCCTCTATTTATATATGTGTAGGGGCTTGGAGTAGAAGGAATAGTGCCACGTGAACAGTACCACGTGAATAGTACACACGTGGACTTGGACTCCAAAGTCCAATCCTATTCCTACTAGGACTCTCCTTTTTTTCCTTCCCTAGCTGCGTGGGCTTTTGAGGACTTAGTGCGCCTGGCCCAATAAGGCCAGGGAGCCTCCCCTTAGCCCATGCCAGCCCTTGGGATGTGGTGGACCCACTTGTGGACTTCCGGACCCCTCCGGAATCCTCCGGAACCTTCTAGAAGCTTCCTGGTACAATATCGAAAAAACTGCACCTTTTTCTGGAACCCAAAATATGACTTCCCATATATAAATCTTTACCTCTCGACCATTCCGAGACTCCTCGTGACGTCCGGGATCTCATCCAGGACTCCGAACAACATTCGGTTACCAATTCACATAACTCATATAACACTATATCGTCAACGAACGTTAAGCGTGCGGACCCTACGGGTTCGGGAATGATGTAGACATGACCGAGACGCCTCTCCGGTCAATAATCAATAGCGGAACCTGGATGCCCATATTGGTTCCTACATATTCCACGAAGATCTTATCGGTCGAACCGCAATGACAACATACGTAATTCCCTTTGTCCGTCGGTATGTTACTTGCCCGAGATTCGATCGTCGGTATCTCCATACCTAGTTTAATCTCGTTACCGGCAAGTCTCTTTACTTGTTCCGTAATACATCATCCCGTAACTAACTCCTTAGTCACTTTGCTTGCAAGCTTCTTATGATGTGCATTACCGAGAGGGCCCAGAGATACCTCTCCGAAACACGGAGTGACAAATCCCAGTCTCGATCCATGCCAACTCAACGGACACCTTCGGAGATACCTGTAGAGCATCTTTATGATCACCCAGTTACGTTGTGACGTTTTATAGCACACAAGGTATTCCTCCGATATCCGGGAGTTGCATGATCTCATGGTCTGAGGAACATGTATTTGACATTCAAGAAAGCAGTAGCAATAAACAGAACGATCATATGCTAAGCTAACGGATGGGTCTTGTCCATCACATCATTCTCCTAATGATGTGATCCCGTTATCAAATGACAACTCATGTCTATGGTTAGGAAACCTTAACCATCTTTGATCAACGAGCAAGTCTAGTAGAGGCTTACTAGGGACACGGTATTTGTTTATGTATTCACACATGTATTTAAGTTTCCGGTCAATACAATTCTAGCATGAATAATAAACCTTTATCATGAACAAGGAAATATAAAATAATAACAACTTTATTATTGCCTCTAGGGCATATTTCCATCAGTACGTCCACGCTGATGGAGGCTTCAACCCACGGAGGGTAACGGCTGCACGAGTCCACAGAGGGCTCCACCCACGAAGGGTCTACGAAGAAGGAACCTTGCCTATTCCACCATGGCTTACGTCCATGAAGGACTAGCCTCACTCGGGGTAGATCTTCATGAAGTAGGAGATCTCCTTGCCCTTACAAACTCCTTGGTTCAACTCCACATCTTGTCGGAGGCTCCCAAGTGACACCTAATCAATCTAGGAGACACCACTCTCCAAAAGGTAATAGACGGTGTGTTGTTGATGAACTCCTTGCTCTTGTGCTTCAAATGATAGTCTCCCCAACACTCAAACAACTCCTCACAGATTTGGCTATGGTGGAAGAAGGATTTGAGTGGAAAGCAACTTGGGAAAGGCTAGAAATCAAGGTTCAAATGGTTGGATTGGAATGTCTTGATCTCAACACATGAGTAGGTGGTTCTCTCTCAGAAAATGTGTGGTGGAAGTGTAGGCACGTTCTGATGGCTCTCCTTACTGAGTAAGAAGTGGTGGAGGGGTATATATAGCCTCCACACAAAATACAACCGTTACACACTTTCGACCCAACTCGGTGGCACCGATCAGAAATCTCGGTAGCACCGAACTATGTAAAAGATATGAACGTTAGGAATCTCGATGGGACCGACTAGAACAACTTGGATGGACCGATGTGCAATGGTTAGGGCAAACCTCGTCTCGGTGGCACCGATTGCATCAACTCGGTGGGACCGAAGTGAAGCAATAAGGCAACAGAGAGTTGGCAAGCCATCTCGGTGAGACCGATTTGCAAGACTCGGTGGGACCGAAGTAATTGCAACCGATTACAGAGAGTTGGCAAGGCCATCTCGGTGGGACCGAGATCCATATTGGTGGATCTGATTTGTTAGGGTTTTGGCAGTGGCTAAGTCCACATGGTGGCTCCGGATAGGTAATTTCGGTGGGGCCGAGTTGGAATGTAGGTTTTGAACATATTTGGATGGAGAAAGTGGTTGAGGATTTAGGAGCACTGTCACTAAGCACTTGAGCAAAAAGATCATTAAGCAACACCTCATCCCCGTTTAATAGTATTGGCTTTCCTATGGACTCAATGTGATCTTGGATCACTAAACCAAAAATGTAGAGTCTTGAGCTTTTGCCAATCCATGTCGTTAGCATTTTGAAGGGTTCCACATCCTCTTGTCCTTGCCACGCCATTGTTTAACTTGTCTGAAATTCACTAGATAGAGGCATTAGTCCAACAACATGTATGTTGGCATAAATTACCAAAACCACCAAGGGAGCAAATGTGCTTTCAATCTCCCCCTTTTTGGTACTTGATGACAACATACATCAAAGCTTCAAATAAAGATTTAGCAGAATATTGTATGAAAGCTTTGAAGAGAAGCATGTAACATGTAAGAGCTCCCCCTAAAGATATGCATATAGAATGATGATATCACATGGGAAATATACATGCAACATGTATCTTGGCTACATGCATCAGAGCAATATATATGATATTTAGGTATGCACATGTTCATGATTATCTTCTTGCAAAAAGGATATACTAACAAGAGGTCATCATGTACATGAGTGTGTACATGAGTGGAGCTGGAGCAGAAAAACTCAGAAAATATTTGACAGAAAGCTTCTTAGGGCAGCAAAGTCGGTGACTCCGAGTTGAATCAATTCGGTGGAACCGAGTTTGGTGCAAAGGAACTTTTTGTCAACTCAGCTCACTAGGCAAAGGAATTTTCACAAAGATTTGCATGGAATTTGATGCGAAACTAGCTAAAAGAAACGAAACACACAGAAAAGAAGCAAAGAAACATCCAGATGAAGTTTTTTCTAAAAAGAAACACTCTAGCAAGAAGAGATCAATCAAAAGAAACACTAGAGAACTTCATCTAGATGGGTCGGCGACTAGGCACCTATGTTAGAGTATATTGACTTAGGAGTCAAGTGAGAACACTTGATCATAGGTCATACTCATCGTTTAAGATCAAAATGGGGTTGCCATTTTTTCTTTAAGCATTTCAATGTATTCACATCTTGTTGAGTTGCTTTAGCTCATGTCTTTGAGTAAAGCTTCTCTAAGATGTGAGAACTTACATTGGGATTTGGTGGTGATGTCCATCATGTAGTTGAACTTGAAGTGGATGCCCATGAGTTGAAGTTGGGAGCTATCCTATCATTTGTAGTTCATCTTCCTACATGGGTTAGTTTTGCAAGGAACAACATATATATATATATATATATATATCCAAAATGACAAGAATGTAGCATATCTCAAAGGTTGTCAAAGGATATGTTTAGGTTGTCTTGTTCCTTGTTCCACCAACAATTGTTGATACTTGAGTTATACAAGATTCCTCAAGATAAGAGTGAGATGCAATCTTGTGACATGAAGCTTGTCCAAGTACCTACAAAAAGGTTAGATACAATACAAGGGAGCAAAATGTCCAAGATATAAAATGATCATGGAAGTATCATGGATTTGTCAAGAATGATCATGCCCTTGTATGCATCCACATGAACCTCTAGTTCACGTTTGAAGCATCAATGATGTTCAACTCACTCCTCAAGTGACAAAACACCTTTTCATCAAGAGGTTTGGTAATGATGTCCGCCAATTGCTTGTCGGTATGAACATGTTTAAGGTCAATGTCACCTTTCTCAACATGATCTCGAATGAAATGGTAACGAACGTCAATATGCTTAGTTTGAGAATGTTGCACGGGATTGTGTGCAATCTTAATAGCACTCTCATTGTCACATAGTAATGGTACATGTCTCACATGCACACCATAGTCTTTAAGAGTTTGTGTCATCCATAGTAATTGAACACAACATGATCCCGCGGCAATGTATTCCGCTTCAGCAGTAGATAGAGATACCGAGTTTTGTTTCTTGGAGGACCAAGACACGAGAGATCTACCAAGAAATTGACATGTACCCGAAGTGGATTTTCTATCAACCTTGTCTCCGGCATAGTCTGAATCGGAATAGCCAACAAGATTAAAACAAGATCCTTTGGGATACCATATGCCAAAGTTTGGTGTATGTAACAAGTATCTCATGATTCTTTTCATGGTCTTAAGATGACACTCTTTTGGTGCAGCTTGGTATCGTGCACACATGCACACACTTAGCATAATGTCGGGATGGGAGGAACATAGATATAGCAATGAACCAATCATAGATCGATAAACCTTTTGATCAACCGGTTTGCCATCCTTGGTAAGTCCAGATGTCCACTCGTGGGCATGGGGGTTTTCATACCTTTACTTTCTTGCATGTTGAACTTCTTGAATAAGTCCTTGGTATACTTTGTTTGAGAAACAAAAGTACCCTCCTTAGTTTGCTTGATTTGCAAACCAAGAAACAATTTGAGTTCACACATCATAGACATCTCGTACTTTTCCGACATCAACCTTCCAAACTTTTCACTAAAAGGGGGGTTAGTAGATCCAAAGATAATATCATCAACATAAATTTGGCATACAAATAGTTCTCCATTAACCCTCTTAGTCAACAAAGTTGAATCAATTTTCCCAATTTCAAAGCCTTTTTCAAGAAGAAACTTTGTCAAGCATTTGTACCAAGCTCTAGGGGCTTGTTTAAGACCATAAAGAGCTTTACGAAGTTTGTAAACATGATTCGGTTTCTTGGGATTCACAAAGCCGGGAGGTTGTTTAACATACACTTCCTCCTCAATTTCACCATTTAATAAAGCAATTTTAATATCCATTTGGTAAAGAGTGATATCATGGTGATTGGCATAAGCAAGTAAAATGCGAATAGACTCAAATCTTGCAACGGGGGCATAGGTCTCACCATAGTCCATACCTTCGACTTGTGTGGAACCTTGTGCTACGAGATGAGCCTTGTTGCGTATGACTTGTCCATCTTCATCTTGCTTATTCCAAAACACCCATTTGGTTCCAATAATGTTTTGCTCATCTTTAGGCTCTCAACCAATGTCCAAACTTGGTTCCTCTCAAAGTTGTGTAGCTCCTCGTGCATTACATTCACCCAATCAGGGTCCTTGAGAGCATCTTCCACCTTCAAAGGTTCAACACTAGAGATGAATGAGTAATGCTCACAAAAGTTAGCTAAACGAGTTTTAGAGCAAGTGATTCTCCCGGATTGGATATCTCCAAGTATTTGTTCGACGGGATGATTCTTGTCGATTCTTGCTCTAACTCGAGGTAGCTTTTGCTTGGGTTGTGGTGAGGCTTCCTCATCATCATCATCTTCTTCTTCGTTGATGTTGTCGTTGTTCGCTTGTGGAGGTGGAGAAGGAGATTGAGGTGGATCATCTTGTTGCACTTCCTCATTCCCATCATTTTGACGTGTTCCACTTGTGGATGCCTCCATATCAACTTGTTGTTCACCTTGATGTGAAGTTGGGGCTTCCACTTGGATAGACGAGGTGCTCTCCTTTACTTCCACGGGGCGAATCTTGCCAATGGGCAAGTCTTGGATTGCTTCCGATGGTTCTTGATCTCCTACATCAATTGGCAATTGCTCGACTTGCGAGCCGTTAGTCTCATTAAACTTCACATCTACCGTCTCTTCAACTTTTCGAGTAAAGTTGTTGTAGACACGGTAAGTGTTAGAGTTCGATCCATAACCAAGTAGGAAACCTTCATGAGATTTAGGAGCAAATTTTGAACGACGATGCTTATCAAGAATGTAACATTTTGAGCCAAATACTCGAAAGTATCCAACTTGTGGTTTGTTACCGGTGAGCAGTTCGTATGCCATTTTACCAAGAAGCTTGTGAAGGTAGAGTCGATTTGTCGCATGACAAGCTGTTTCAACCGCTTCCGCCCAAAAGTGTTTTGGCGTCTTGTATTCATCAAGCATTGTTCTTGCCATCTCAATAAGAGTACGGTTCTTCCTCTCAACAACTCTATTTTGTTGAGGTGTGTACGTAGCCGAGAACTCATGTGAAATACCCTCCTCATCAAGAAAGGTGTCCACATTGGCGTTCTTGAACTCCGTTCCGTTGTCACTCCGAACCTTCTTGATCTTCACATCAAATTGATTTTGGGCCTTTCTGGCGAAGTTCTTGAAGATCTCTTGTACTTGCAATTTGTCATCGAGAAAGAATACCCACGTAAATCTGGAAAAATCATCAACAATGTCCAAACCGAAAGAGTTACCACCAAGACTCTTATAGGAGTTGGGACCAAAAAGATCCATATGAAGTAGCTCAAGTGGTCTCCTCATGGTCATAATGTTCTTCACGGGATGGCTTCCTCCAACTTGTTTTCCTGCTTGGCAAGCACTACAAAGTCGATCCTTGTCAAATATAACATCTTTCACTCCAAGAATGTGATCTCCTTTAACAAGTTTATCAAGGTTACGCATGCCAACATGTCCAAGTCTCCTATGCCAAAACCAACCTTTAGAAGATTTAGCAATTAAACATGTACGAGGTTGGGCTCTCTTAGTGAAGTCAACAATGTATAGATCACCTCTACGAATGCCGGTAAAGACCATATTTTGATTATCTTGATGAAACACTTGGAAATCTACTTTGGTAAATAGAACATTGAAACCAAAGTTGGCTAGTCTAGATACAGAAAGAAGATTGTAACCAAGAGATTCAACAAGCATAACATTTTGAATGGAGCTATCATTGGATATGGCCACCTTACCAAGACCAAGTACCTTACCCTTGGAGTTGTCTCCAAAAGTCACATACTTGCGTGGACCATCATTTTTAGTAAGCTCATGAAACATGTCTCTATCTTCGGTCATGTGATCGGTACATCCACTATCAAGAATCCACTCTTTTCCTCCGGCCATGTAATCTCGAAGATTTGCCATAAGACTAAGATTCCTCATGGTCTTCTCAAATTCAATATCAAATTCTTCGTCCTCATCATAATAGCCATGCTCAACATCATCATCATCATGCATATGTTCATCACCTAGGGCAACGAATTCATTAGTTTCATGATCATGACAATGTTCAAGTTTATGAATTCTAATGGCTTCCATGATAATATTACTAATAGTTCCAACATCTCCTTTAGCACGCATAAGATCACAGAGCTCAAACAAACAATCATCAAATTTAGGATCATTAGGACTCATCTTGTGAAAAGCAATAGTCTTATGAAGAATCTCATCAAGATTCTTTAAAGAGTAATCGGGATATCGTTTTTCCAAGTCATGCCATAGAGTATAAGCACATTCAAAGTTTTGCATACAACGAAGCATAACTTTAGGTAATCCTCTAATGATAAGATTGACGGTTCTAACATTACGAAGCATGTCAATTTCCTCTTCATGAGTAGGATGCAAGGGATCAATAGGGGGCACATAAGGATTATGAATATACTTGCTCAAGTTAAACTCATCAAAGATATCAAGCATCTCATGTTTCCAAGCATTGTAATACTCCCCATCAAGAATAGGCACTCTACGTCTAAGACTCCCCAACGTAGACACATCCATTTCCCTCCAATGGTGATTAAACCAGAGCAATGGAGACCACAGCTCTGATACCAATTGTGGGATCGAGAAGATGACGGCAAAAGACTGATGATCATTCGCATGTGTGGGATCGAGGAGATAGGTCTAGAGGGGGGGGGTGAATAGACACTTAACCAACCAAAGTTGCAGTTTTTAGTTTCTCTTGGAACTTAGGCAGAGTTTTGCACAAGTTAAGGCAACTCCAATACTTTCTACACATGCATATCTAGAGATTGAGCAGCGGAAAAAGTAAAGCATGCAAGTGTACGGAAAGTAAAGGGGTAGAGTATGGAAGATCAAACGCAATGAAGACACGGTGGTTTTTGGCGTGGTTCCGATAGGTGGTGCTATCGTACGTCCACGTTGATGGAGGCTTCAACCCACGGAGGGTAACGGCTGCGCGAGTCCACGGAGGGCTCCACCCACGAAGGGTCTATGAAGAAAGAACCTTGCCTATTCCACCATGGCTTACGTCCATGAATGACTAGCCTCACTCAGGGTAGATCTTCATGAAGTAGGCGATCTCCTTGCCCTTACAAACTCCTTGGTTCAACTCCACATCATGTCGGAGGCTCCCAAGTGACACCTAACCAATCTAGGAGACACCACTCTCCAAAACATAATAGACGGTGTGTTGTTGATGAACTCCTTGCTCTTGTGCTTCAAATGATAGTCTCCCCAACACTCAAACAACTCCTCACAGATTTGGCTATGGTGGAAGAAGGATTTGAGTGGAAAGCAACTTGGGAAAGGCAAGAAATCAAGGTTCAAATGGTTGGATTGGAATGTCTTGATCTCAACACATGAGTAGGTGGTTCTCTCTCAGAAAATGTATGGTGGAAGTGTAGGCACGTTCTGATGGCTCTCCTTACTGAGTAAGAAGTGGTGGAGGGGTATATATAGCCTCCACACAAAATCCAACCGTTACACACTTTTGACCCAACTCAGTGGCACCGATCAGAAATCTCGGTAGCACCGAACTGTGTAAAAGATATGAATGTTAGGAATCTCGGTGGGACCGACTGGAACTACTCGGATGGACCGATGTGCAATGGTTAGGGCAAACCTCGTCTCGGTGGCACCGATTGCATCAACTTGGTGGGACCGAAGTGAAGCAATAAGGCAACAGAGAGTTGGCAAGCCATCTCGGTGAGACCGATTTGCAAGACTCGGTGGGACCGAAGTAATTGCAACCCATTACAGAGAGTTTGCAAGGCCATCTCGGTGGGGCCGAGATCCATATCGGTGGATCTGATTTGTTAGGGTTTTGGCAGTGGCTAAGTCGAGATGAACTCGGTGGCTCCGGATAGGAAATTTTGGTGGGGCCGCGTTGGAATGTAGGTTTTGGACATATTTGGATGGAGAAAGTGGTTGAGGATTTAGGAGTACTGTCACTAAGCACTTGAGCAAAAACATCATTAAGCAACACCTCATCCCCTTTTAATAGTATTGGCTTTCCTATGGACTCAATGTGATCTTGGATCACTAAACCAAAAATGTAGAGTCTTGAGCTTTTGCCAATCCGTGTCCTTAGCATTTTGAAGGGTTCCACATCCTCTTGTCCTTGCCACGCCATTGTTGTTGTCTGAAATTCACTAGATAGAGGCATTAGTCCAACAACATGTATGTTGGCATAAATTACCAAAACCACCAAGGGAGCAAATGTGCTTTCAGCATGCATCAGCCGGCGAGTTTATATTGCAAAAACCCCATTGTGTATAAGCAGCATGAAATATATGAGTATCCGGAGAATGTATGTTACGTCTATGAGCAGGATACCAGCTTGATGGGGCCTTTGGGATTTTTGAGTTGGAGGCTAGTAAACAGCCTTGGTTCACACTCTCTGTTTCTCGGACTCAATTATCCGATTAACCAGGAGATCACCTTCAAGGGTCCTGATGGAAGAGAGGCTCTATTTGTTAAGGAAAACTATGTGTACACGGTGAACCGATCAACGGGATCAGCCGTCCCTGATTGTCAATGATACAATATTTTTTGCAGCCAAAAGAAGGTGAGAATGCGAAAGGCATCTAGATTAACTTTGATCCTTGGATGTCTCAACTCCGAAAGCCAGTGATGTAGTACAAGCCTGGAGGTTGGTAGGTAATGGGGCAGTTGCGTCGAAAGGGTGGAGTCCTGGTGTCTACGAATCACTGGTGGCTGAAGGGTAGCTGCAAATTATTATGGCGCTGGATCATCCCTCTTCGAATGACTTGCTATATTAGCTACTTGTTCTGGATAGGTGATGTTCTCTTTTGTTATGCAGACTCCTTGTAATTTTGTCATCCTTGTCTATGTCACTCTTACTATGTACTAGTTCGCTCTGTTTAGAACTTTGTGATTTGTGTGTGGATCACGAGAGTCTGAGCGCTTCAGATGGGTGCATTTTGGTGGTTTAGCAAGACTTGTGAACTTTCATGTCTTGCTGTTTATGTCAGTAGTAGACGCTAGTCAGTGTTTAGATGTTGTATATATCGTTGTTTCGAACTGTTTTTTGTTTCAAACGACTGATGTGCTAAATGGGGGCATCACCATTCTCCAGTGTTCAGTGTATATATCCTTTTTTCAAGTTATAATTTGAGCTCGGTGACTTTTCGGTAATGTACACTTGTTTGGGCCATGTGAGGTGTCGTTGAATAAGGGCCGAGTAGTAACGCAATGCCAAACAGGCCAATTATGAACTCTGATGGCAGGCACTAAAAAAAAAGAAATATTAGTCCGACATGTGGGCGCCACCGATGTTTTCGTGCGGTTGCGCGGCAAGAGCATACTGGAGCGCGTTTGAAATTCATGCTACCTTTTCATCTCGAATCCCCCGCCCCTCCCCTACCTCTGGAATCTCGATTCCTACCCCAGTTCCCCCAAATCCGCTTCCTCTACTCCCTGTACTCAAGCGCACTATCATGTCGCCGGTCAACGCGGATCTCCCAGCTAGAGATCCTGAGGTCCGTCCTGCCTTCGGGCACTGCGTGCTATCACTCAACAGTGGCATGGCGGCGCTTGACGACCAGTTTGCTGGCAAAGTGCTGATGGTAACCATCAATGGCGACAGGCCACCCATCTCGCTGGATGACCTGGTCAAAGCTCTTGGCATTGCGCACGGCATCCAAATAAGTGACTTGCTCATCGAAGTCTGTCCGCCACCGGCTGATGTTTTCGTTAGGTTCCGAACAACTTTCGACTGCAGTCGTGTGTTCGAATCTTCCCTGCGTTTGTTCTGCGATGGCGCGCTGGTGAGCTTCGATCGGTGGCACCCAGGATGGGGCTCGGTGCCCTCTGAGCTTGAGTTTTTTTTAACAAAGCTTACCTTCCATGGCATGCCTCGACGGGCTTGGAACAATGAGTCCATGAATGAGCTTATCAACGACCTAGGAGGTGAGCTCTTAAGTATGTTTGTTCCTCCAGACAGCTGGGTGCAGGAACCGGGGTTATGGCATGGATGAAGAAGTCGTCCACCATACCGAAGGTGATTGGTGTTGAGATACCGGTGCAGGAACAAGGGTTGTACTATTTGTCGCTACCAAGGCCGCCACGGACCATGTTACGTATGTACCTGTATCGAGTCTTCGTGCATGTCAAAGAAGTGGTCAATCCTTCAATCTAAGTCCTGCCGCCGCTGCTGGTGGCGGGGTCCGTCGACGACGTCCATTACAGGAGTCAACGTCAGACTTTCCCCGTGTTGCTTGGAACGATGGATGGCACAGGGCCTACTCCATCGCGCGGCGGAGGCCACTGCTTCTTTGGGAGAAGAGGCCGGGCTGGCTACCTGGATGTGCTCTAATTTGAGGTAACAACTGAATCTTCTCTGATAGAGTACTACTTATATACGAGCTATAGGTGTCAAGCTCTGATGTGCCAATACATTTGATTATGACCTGTTGTATTTTTGTACCTGATTTTTTTTCCGAAATGGGTGTACATCAACTTAATGTGCTAGCAGAACTTATTGTGTTTGTCTGTCTGTTTTCTTTGCACAACATTAAAGATATTTCCACATCATTGATCAAGACGATGAACGGTGATGTACGAGTTTGTTGGTTTCAAGATAGCCCTACCCGCAGCGATCCACTGCTTCCACCCCTATTGCGCCGCCCGCGTGAAATTTTTGTATGCAAGCTCAGTGTGCTATGATGTTGTATATCATTGTGTCAACTATATAAATTTGTACCGAGCATCAGCAATGCATATGGCTTAAAAATGTATGCACGAGCATCGACCGATCGGTTTCTCTCTCTCTCCCGCTAACAAGTGGGACCCGCTGCATTATTTCTTTGCTCGTGACAGTTTTTAATTAGGTTTCACTAGACTCTACCTTTTTTCTTAACTTATAATTTGAGTTTAGTGATTTTACAAAAATGTATAAAAGACTTGTTTGGGCCATTTCAGGCGTCGTTGAATGTGGGAGTACCTATGTAAAGTTGTACTGTACTACACAGGCCTTGTTCGTTGAACATCATCAATGCAACTGGGCCAAAAGACGCGTGCCAGCCCAGGTTTTCTTTTGACCTAAAATTAGCGCAGCCCAGCCTATGTTTTTTTTATAAATGGGCTGCATGTCCTCATTTTTTTACCCAGTCCAGTAAATAGGTGTATTCAAACTAATAATCAAATGGGCTGTAAATTCTCAGAAATAGTAAATAGGTATTTTTTCACCCAGACCAAGAAATAGATGTATTGGAAAACAAAATCAAATGGGCTGTAAAAACTAAATAAATGGGCTGCATGTCCGCCAAAGCCTTCGAAGCTTACATTGTTGGCCCACGCCGAGGAGTTCTCAAAAAAAGAATGTTGGCCCACGAGGACGAAGCCTGCGCAAGGCGTGTCCATTTAGTCAGCAAAACGATTTATAATGGTCAAAAAGAAAAGTCAACAAACTATTCTGACAACTGTAGCCGTTGGATTGACATCGGACGGCCATCCAGCTTCTTCAATCTCTGATCTTGTTGCTCCAGCCGCCAAAAGCCCAAAACCATCGCAGGTGGGAGCGCCTGCTTCTACCTCCCGTGGCCGGCTGTGCTGCCACGCAGGCCTCGCCACCCCACCCTACTCCCACCGGTGGCCGGCTGTGCAGCCGCGCAGGCTCTGGGTCATTCCCACCCTTAGCCTAGCTGTCGTCCACCCCCTTGGTACTCTCGGACGGCGTTGTCAATGTGGTCAACGAACGACAGCCATTGGAAGAGGACTGTATGTGGAGAAGCTAATAGCTGGGACCCACGAGGTCCATGGTCATACGCCACGAAGTGCCTCCTTATCACGCGCAAGAAAAATGATTCCTCCCCCTGACAGCTTGGGCCCACCAGCTACATCTTCGCACACAAGGAAGTGCCTCCTTATTACGCGCAAAAAAAAATGACTCATCCCACTGACATCCGGGACCCACCAGCTGCATCTTCGCACGCAAGCAAGTGCCTCCTTATTCCGTGAAAAAAATGATTCCTCTCCCTGACAGCTAGGACCCATCATCTATATCTTCGCACGGAAGGAAGTGCCTCCTTATTATGCGAAAAAATGATTCCTCCCCATGACATCGTGGACCCACCATATTTGTAGACTGACTTGTGGGCCTACTAAGTTGACGCGTACACTGGGCTTTGTCAACTTAGTCAACAAACGATTCTAGCAGGAGCGACTGTTGGATGTTAATCCAACGGCCATGCTGCTTCTTCAATCTTTAATCTTCTTGCTCCAGCCGCGCAGACCAGCTCCGGCGAGACCGCCTGCTCCTGCCTCCCGTGGCCGGCTGTGCTGCCGCGCAGGCCTCACCGCCCCACCCTACTCCCACCGCTGGCCAAGCCTTCCCTCTACTCACTCACATCCCCTGTTATTCTCCAGCGACGGCAGCCTCACACCCCAGCCGAACCAGTCAACCCTCGTACTTCCCTCTGCGTGGGCATCCACTGCCGCGTCTTTCCCGTCTCCACGTAGTTCCCTTCCTAGGACTCACCGTCGTCCACCGCCTTGGTGCTCTCGGCGCGGCGTGGTCAACATGGTCAATGAACGATAGCCATCGGAAGAGGAATGTATGTGGTGAGGCTGACAGCTGGACCCACCAGCTACATCTTCACACGCAAGGAAGTGCCTCCTTATTACGCGCAAAAAAATGATTCCTCCCCCTAACAGCTGGGACCCAGCAGCTATATCTTCGCACGCAAGGAAGTGCCTCCTTATCCTCCCTGACAGCTAGGACCCACCCGGTCGAAGCGTACGTAGCGTTGTCTGTCTGGTTGCGAACGTCTACGTACATACTGATCGATCGGCCTCTCTGCAACGATGAACCATGGGCGTGTACGGAGCGGCACGTATCGTAGTGGAGCCCTCGACGTAGCAGTTCAGGCAGCCCCATCTAAATCGTGTACACGTATGTACAGCCACACAGAAAAAATTCGGGCACGTACATACATACGGGTGGGGTCTCGAACGCATACTCGCGCATACGTACGGCCAGGGCTCGTGTACATGGAGAGAGGCAACGGATGGCAGCAACAGCCTCCTGTTCATCGTCAGCCAACCGGCTGGGTCGGAACGGAGGAAACAACGCCATGTTCATCGGGAGCAAAGCGACTGGGTGGGAACGTGCAACGCCCAATATGAAGCTCTATCGCAATCTCGTGATGAACTCAAGATCATGGCAAAACCTCATTTTGGAATGCATAGCAAGGTGATTCTCAAATACATACAACCGATTGAACAAGTGAGAATACTAGATAAAGACTTACACTCGCCACATGCTACAACATAAATATATCATAATCATCATACAATCATCCAAATGAAAGACAGAGTCCGACTACGGACGAAATCAAACGAGAAAACACCACCCTGCTATTATCCCCGGATCAACCGACTAGGGCCCACTACTGATCGTCTGGCATCGTGACGTACATACGCCCACGTTCATCATCATACTCCCAATGGAGCATCTCGGGCTCACCTGTGTCTGACTCAAGCGTACCTGCAACTGGAGTTATGTAGTAATCTGTGAGCCACAGGGGCTCAGCAATCTCATCACCCAAGGTAACAAAACTATTTAAGCTTATAGGAATGGAAGGGGTAAACGTGGTGAGGTTGCAGCAAGCAGCAAGCACTAAGCATGTTTAAGTGGCTAACTTATGAGTACACGAATAAAGATGAGCATACTACGCATAACGGTCGCAAGTTTAATATGATCAAGAAGTGATCCTGAACACCTACTTACGATTCAAACATAACCCCACCGTGTTCTCTTCCCGAACTTACTCGAAAAGAGACCATCACGGTTACGCACACAGTTGGTGTATTTTATTAGAATTAATGTCAAGTTCTCTACAACCGGAGGTTAAAAATATCCAAGTCGCCACATAACCGCGGGCACGGCTTCGCGTAAGATTTAACCCTGCAGGGGTGTTCCAACCTGGTCCATCATAGACCAACACAAGCTGCGATGGAAATACCTCAACCTCGAGATAGCCCGAAGTATCCTCAGAATCCCGGTGCACAAGACAATTCGACAATGGTAAAACAAATCTGTGTGTCGATACCCCGATAGGAGCCACGTGTATCTCGTTCTCAGGACACAACCGTCTATGCAAAGGCTACGATTAGCTGATACCCAAGTTTCCAAGGGGGCGCCGCAGGCTGCTAGGTAGGTGGACCAACACTCATGAGGAGCACTGGCCCGGTTTGTTGATTAAAATCCTCGGGTTAATTACTCCCTATGCAAATTTTAGTTATTATTAGGCAAATGGTAAAACCAATGTTGGGCCCTGCTGGAAGAGTTTTATTCAAAGCGAACTGTCAAGAGGGTCCCATTCCCCTGAGCATGTTAGGAACGCTAATCAAGGATCATAACACCGGTATTACGGAAACTAAGGCGGCATGAGTGGAACAAAACACTAGGCAAAAGGCCGAGCCTTCCACACACAACCAAGTATATAGATGCATTAATTAAATAAGAGATATTGTGATATTCCAACATATCCATGTCCCAACATGGAACAACCTGCACTGCACCTGCAACTAGCAACGCTATAAGAGGGCTGAGCAAAGCGGTAAAATAGCCAAACAACGGTTTGCTGGGTAGGGTGGTTAGAGGCTGTATCATGGCATATGAGAGGCTGACATGTATGTGGTAGGAAGCGTGATATAGCGATAGCAACGAGACAACTAGTAAGCAAAGATAGTAGTGTTATCAAGGGTAATGATCATCTTGCCTCAAGTCTCTTCGGTAGGATAGTAAGACTGCTCCTCGAACATGTTCTCAACCGGTTCCTCGAACTCGGACTCGTCTCTCGGAACTACCCAAAAGAAAGAACAAGCACCGAAATAAACAGACAATCATGGCATAGATGCACAAACAAAATGATGCATGAAATGGCATGATGAAATAATGAGCATGACATAAATGAAGGAACGGTGCTACCGGGACGATAGAAATGATAACGAGATGTGAACGGTGTAGCAAAAGATGGATATGGGAAAAATCTTGGCAATCCAAGTATGCCTCTGGAAAGATTGGAAGATTTCGTATGAAATCGATATAAAGATCACGAAGAACGGATGCACGAAGCTCAAATGGTGAGCAACACAATATGCAATGCAAAACTGATATTAACAGCAACATGGCATCTTGTGCACACCAAAACAACAAGCTACAGTACTCTCAAATGCAATAAATTGGCATGCACCTACAGTACACATGGCATAGATCATTTCATTACATTGGCACAAAATCATATGAAGTATGGTTTCGCCAAAAATGAGCTCACAACATGGCAACATAATGTTGACAGAAAAACTGCTACATTGACTAGGCACATTGAGAGCAACATTTATATATGCTACAGGAGACTAACATGGCATCAATTGGTATGGCATGAATGTACTGGCATCATAGAACAAAACATGTTTACTGTTCATGCTCAGAAAAGCTATGGATTAGATGGTAGCATCAAAGCAACATGGCAAGTTCAGCAGAAATTCAACAAGTGCAAAACAGTAACAATGACTAAGCATGTTTGCAAGCTTGTTGCACTCCCATCATGGCATATCATGGCATGGAATAAATACCAGCAACAAGATGGCATGAAAATGCTCCAAACTCATGTTGACAAGTTGCTCATATGACATATGCAATAATTCACACAAAAATGACAAAATGGCACATTATGTAAAAATGGCATGCATGCAAACTTGCTCAAAAGATAAAATCTAATGCCACCAATGGATTAGTTCGATTTTTCTACCCCAAAATGATATATTACACTCATATGTTCCTACATGAAAAATGCTCAAAATGCCACAAAAACAATTAGGACAGAAGCTTAATATGAGTTATACTCCAGAAACGGCATATGCCGAAAATGGAAATGGCCCGATCTGGAAACTTGCCAGAAACGGAAAGCGCCGAAATGGAAACCTGCCCGAAACGGAATGTGACAAAATGAAAAAAAAACAAACGGAGGAAATGCTACGGGTACCCAGCCGCTTCTAGCCGCTGTGGCTGACAGGTGGGCCTCGGCCCACATGGCAGGGCGAGGAGGTACGGTGGCTGGCAGGCAGGGCCGCACGCTGGTGTGAATGACAAGTGGGGCCCACAGTCCCACGTGGCGGGGCTGGCGCGCGCGAGCAAAGGAGAACAGGGGAGGCCATCGGCGGTGACGAAGCACGGCGGAACACTCACCGGACTTGCTCCGGCGAGCCTTAGGCACGGCGGAGAGGTCCACTCGAACCGCGAGGCAAACCCGCACACTCGCAGGGCAACCACGGCGCCAAACGACGACGGGAACGTCGCCGGCGTCGAGGCGACAGGAACGGCGACGGGGAGCTCGGATCGGACGGTACCGTGGCTAAACAAGGCGGGGAAAATGCGGGATCGACTCTACTGAGCGAGGCGAGCACGACAGACAAACGCAAAACGCCTGAGGAGGTCGGGACACTCGCCGGAGATGAGGCCCGACGGCGGTGAGGGCAGCGCTCATGGCAAACATGGACAAAGGGCGCTAAAGAAAGGGAAAATTTGTCGGGGAGACGTGCAAGCTCACCACGAACACACGAGGGTGCTCGGAACGGCGGGAGGTGGACGGAATCGCCGGGAATCGGCCGGAGAAGTTGCGGGACAAACGGGGAAGAAGAGAAAGAAGACGACGCCGTCTTGGCATCCCGCGGAGAAGTAGTGGACGGAGGTGACATAGTCGACGACGACGGACTTGCCGGACACGGTGGGGACGACGGAGGACGCGGGGTTCACGACGACGATGGCCTTGCTCTCGGGCGCGTTTGGGTCGCGGCTGGATCTCGATCCAGCGGCGGCGGCTAGGGTTTCCGAGAGAGGGGAAAGGTGGAGGGGGTAGGTGGCGAGTGGCTGGCGAGCGCGGGGGGCAAGATAAGAACGAGGGGAGCCGGGCGCGTCTCGCGTGTCCACGGCCGCGGCCATGTGTGTGAGCTGGCCCGAGGTGGACGAAAAGGCGGGTGCGGGTCTCCTGTAGCCAGCGGCTGCCATGCGGGACCGGGCGGCACACGTGGCGACGAGCTAGCGGGGGTGAGCGCGCACGCGGGTGAGAAAAGGAGAGGGCGCGCGCGGGGGATGAGCTGGGCTGCGCCCTGTTGGGCTGGCTGGGCTGCGCCGCTGCCGCTGCTGGGCTCTGCTAGGCTACTCTCTCTTTTCTTTTTCTCTTCTATTTTCTCAAATAGAAGTAAAAGAAGAAAAGCACAGGGGGATTAGGAGTGAGGTGTGAGAGATATGAAAATACATCTGGAATCCAGGAAAAAATTAGTATTTGAATAAATTGGTTTGGGCATTTTTAGAGAAAGAAAAATAATTCAAGTTTGAATTAAATTCAAACTTGCACCATTTTTGAACCCAACCAAATCAATTCCAAAATTTATGAAATTTGGCAGAGAGGTTTAGGACATGGACTAGAGAATTTAGAAATATGGTGAACATTAATTTGGGACAGAAATATTGCAACAAGAATAACTTGGGAAAAACAGAGGATTTGAGAGAGAGGTGATGGCAGAATAGATTGCATGGATGAAACCCAAGAGTTGGGTGAGGCAAGAATAGGATGATGACACACCTCATGCATACAAGATGAGCACAACAAAAATTAACATGATGGATGCAATGCTCATGAACAACATAAATGAATGTGGTGATGCAAGCACATGACAAAATAATATGAAAAAGAAATGCAAAGAGAAAAGAAAGGCAAAACACAACATGAGAAAGCCCATCCATCAAGATCATCATGACAACTCCATATATTGCAATGTTGAGGAGTACAAATATGGAAGGAGCACTCTTGGGGTGTTACAACTCTCCCCTACTACAAGAGGATCTCGTCCCGAGATCTAGGAACGAAAGAACTCCGGATATTCGGAACGGAGGTGGTCCTCGTGCTCCCATGTGGCTTCTCGGTCAGAATGATGTGACCACTTCACTTTCAGGAACTTCATAGTCCTGTTCCGGGTATTGCGCTCAGTTTCTTCGAGAATGGCAATGGGATGCTCACGGTAAGACAAATCATCTTGGAGCTCAATGTCTTGGAAGTCAATGGTGCGTTCGAGAGTTTTGAAGCACTTGTGAAGTTGTGACACGTGAAACACATCGTGCACATTTGAGAAGTTGGAAGGTAGCTCGAGTTGGTAGGCTAGATCGCCTCTTTTGCCAACTATCTTGAAAGGACCCACATATCTAGGAGCAAGCTTTCCTTTGATACCGAATCGTTGAGTGCCTTTCATGGGAGAAACACGGAGATAGACATGGTCTCCAATCTCGAAAGCCAAGTCACGGTGCTTACTATCATAGTAGCTCTTCTGGCGCGATTGCGCTGCTTTCAGATTTTCACGGATGATACGACACATCTCTTCAGCTTCAGATATCATATCATTGCCAAGAAGTTGGCGTTCACCGGTTTCAGACCAGTTGAGTGGAGTACGACACTTTCTGCCATAGAGAATCTCGAATGGTGCCTTACCCGAGCTTGCTTGGAAGCTATTGTTGTAGGAGAACTCGGCAAAAGGAAGGCAATCTTCCCACTTCATGCCGAAAGAGATGACACACGCTCTCAGCATATCCTCGAGAATTTGATTGACTCTCTCGACTTGGCCACTAGTCTGAGGATGAAAAGCTGTGCTAAAGCGAATCTTTGTGCCCATGGCCTGATGGAAGGAATCCCAAAATCTGGAAGTGAAGATGCTTCCACGATCTGAGGAGATCAACTGAGGAACACCGTGCAAGGAGACCACTCTGGAAGTGTACAGCTCTGCCAACTGTGCTGCAGTGATAGACTTCTTGACTGGAAGGAAGTGATCGACTTTAGTGAGCTTGTCAATGACCACAAAGATGGCATCATTCCATCTCCTGGACTTGGGAAAGCATGTGACAAAGTCCATCTCAATATGATCGAATTTCCACTCGGGAATGGGTAGAGGCTGAAGGAGTCCTGCTGGATGCTGATGTTCCGCCTTCACTCTGCGGCACACATCGCACTCGTTTACGAACTGAGCAATCTCACGTTTCATACGAGTCCACCAATAAGTTGACTTGAGATCATGGTACATCTTGGAGCTACCTGCATGGATGGACAAGAGAGAATTGTGTGCTTCGTTCATTATGACCTTCCTGAGATCCCCTTTCGGCACAACTAGCCTGTCCTCAAAGAACAAGGTATCCCTGTCATCCACTCGATAGCACTTGTATTTGGGAATGCTCTTTGCAATGCCGAGTTTCACCCTCTTCACCATGGCATCTAAGAGCTGAGCTTCGCGAATCTGATCCTCCAATGTGAGAGTGATCTGGAGGTTTGCGAGAAATCCTTGCGGGACAACTTGGAGATTGAGTTTTCTGAAAGCCTCACAAAGATCGGACTGGACTGGCTTGAGAATAAGGCTGTTGCAATACGCTTTTCTGCTCAAAGCATCCGCGATAACATTAGCCTTGCCTGGAGTGTATTCAATGCTCGGATTGTACTCTTGAATCATCTCCACCCATCGGGTCTGACGGAGATTAAGGTTGGGTTGAGTGAATATGTACTTGAGGCTCTTGTGATCGGTGAAAATGTCCACTTGCCTGCCCAACAAGAGATGTCTCCATGTGATTAAGGCATGGACGACTGCTGCCAACTCCAAGTCATGAGTAGGATAGTTCCTCTCGTTCGGCTTCAACTGCCGAGAGGTATAAGCCACCGCTTTCTTCTCTTGCATTAGTACTCCACCGAGACCTTGCAGAGAAGCATCACAGAACACTTGGTAAGGCTTGGATTCATCTGGAGGAGTGAGAACTGGAGCAGTTATGAGCTTCTCTTTGAGTGTCTTGAACGCAACATCACACTCAGGAGTCCAAGAATATTTGGCATTCTTCTGGAGGAGGTTAGACAAAGGCTTGGCAATCTTGGAGAAGTTCTCCACGAATCTTCTGCAATAGCTTGCAAGCCCGAGAAAGCTTCGAAGTTGCTTGACATTTTGAGGAGGCTGCCAGTTGACAATAGCTTCAACCTTTTCAGGATTTACCGAGATGCCCTTGGCAGAGATAATGTGACCGAGGTAAAGAACTTCATCAAGCCAGAATTCACACTTGGAGAACTTTGTATAGAACCGATGCTCCCTGAGCTTATCAAGTACCAAGCGCAAATGCTTTTCATGATCCTCTTCAGTCTTGGAGAAAACCAGGATGTCATCGAGATAGACAAGAACGAACTCATTTGTGTATGGATTGAACACATAGTTCATCACACGAGAGAAGGTAGGAGGTGCATTTGCAAGGCCGAAGGACATCACTGTGTATTCATATGAACCAAAGCTTGTCCTGAAAGCTGTTTTGGGAATGTCTTCTTCACGAATAGGGATTTGGTGATATCCCATCCGAAGATCGAGCTTTGAGAACACCTTTGCACCTTTGAGTTGCTCGAACAATTCATTGATATTGGGAAGTGGATATTTATTCTTGATTGTCTTCTTATTCAATGGCCGGTAGTCAACGCAAAGTCTTTCCGTGCCATCTTTCTTCTTGACAAAGAGAACTCCACAACCCCAAGGAGATGAACTTGGTCTGATCAAACCTAGACGCTCTTGTTCATCGAGCTGTCTCTTCAATTATTTCAGCTCTTCTGGCCCAAGCTTGTAGGGGCATTTGCATACGGGTTCTGTGCCGGGCTCGAGCTCAATGACAAACTCAACAGGCCGGTGAGGAGGCATTCCTGGCAACTCTTCTGGAAAAACATCCTCATATTCACATACCACTGGAATTTGAGATATGGCATTAATCTCGCCTTTCTCATTGAGAGAGAATAACCGAATGGTATCATCACGAGCATCAAAGATAATGACCTCTTCAGAAGGATGAGTCAATTTAACTTCCTTGGCTGCACAATCAAGAGAAGCCTTGTGCTTAGAAAGCCAATTCATGCCGAGGATAAGATCAATATCAAAATTCCCAAGAACAATTGGATCCGCCAGAAAAGAATAATTGTCCATGTTGATACCAACATTCGGAACTACCATCTGAGCCATCATTCTCTTACCCAGAGACACTACCGAGAGAGGTTTATGCATGTCTTGTGTAATGAAACCATGCTTAGCAGAAAAAGGTCTTGAGATGAATGAATGCGATGCACCAGTATCAAACAAAACTTTGACATGAATAGAGTTAACCAAGAGATTACCCATGATCACTTCAGAAGACTCCTCTGCTTGAGCTAAATTCACCATGTTCACTCTTGCAGACTTGGGATTGTGCTTGACAATAACATTGCTTGGAGGCTTGCCAGGAGGAGGAGGTGGAAGGCGCTTCTGGGTGCACTTGTTGGCATAGTGTCCTTTCTGACCACACTTGTGACAAGTAACCTCCGAGAGCGGACGAGGAGGAGGAACAACTGCCCTTGGAGCCTAAGATCTCTGCTGGTACACTAGGTTGGGCGGGTGGGAAGAACCACGACCACCAAACTGCTTCTGCTGATGCTGAGGACGAAACTGGGGAGGAGGAGGTAACCAGAACTTCTGCTGCTTGGCAGCCACTTGAGATGAGGAAGAAGAGTGAACTACATCTCCGATTCTCTTCTTAGAAGCATCAAACTTGACTTGAGCTGATTCTTGCTTGAGTGCCATGTTATAGAACTGATCAAACTCAGGCGGATCGACCAATATGAGAGCAAGCTGTAGGTTCTCTCTGAGACCACCCCTGAACTGGTAGATCTTGCTCTTGTCATCTGGAATGTCTTGCTTGGCGTAACGAGCGAGATTCTAGAACTCAGTGTTATACTGATAGACAGACATGCTTCCTTGCTTGAGATTTCTGAATTTCTCACGCATCTCCTCAAACACACTTGACGGAATGTGATGTGCTCTGAAATCACGACAGAAGTCGGTCCAAGTGATGACTCGACCGCCTCTTGAATCTTTGTACTGCTGCCACTACTCGGCTGCCTGGTCCTTGAGCTGGAAAGAAGCGAACTTGACATAGTCCTCAGGTCTGACATTGCTGCACTCGAAGTGTTTGTTGATATCCATTAACCAATCGTCAGCATCGAGAGGCTGAGTGCACGAACTGAAGGACTTGGGCTGGTTGCTGAGAAACTGGCTGAGAGTTGCATATTGAGGTTGATTGTTGAAGTTGCCTTGGCCTTGATTGCCTTGATACCCTTGATTCCGCTCTTGCATGAACTGGAGCAGCATCTGAGTATTGGCATTGGTTGCTGCCATCAAAGCTTGCCATGCCTCCGGAGGCGGAGGTGGAGGAGGAGGTGGTGGTGGAGGTGGAGGTTCTGACTGCTCCCCATCATCACGGGTCGGATTCCCACGGGTTGCGGGAGCCATCCTAAAGATGGAAACAACCGTTAGAATCTTCAATGAGATAATTGAAAAGCTGAATCAACAGGATAGATATTGCAACAGAATTCTCCACAAGCTAGCATCCGAACAGATATGAACGAATGCATTCCGAAAGATAGATGATACACCAAAGATTGAGAAGCCACTTGGAAAGAATGTTAGAATAATGCACAAGGTAACGAAGATGGAAACAAACATATGATAGACCCCATATCGTATCATGTGTCTGTTAGAAAGATATCCTAGGTGATACTTGAATTCCCCTTGGAACTTACGAAACATCTTGGTTATGAGATCAGGTTGCGGATCCAGGAACCTACTCATCAAACAACAACCTAATCAGCTACAACCGCACCCGCAACCCTCAACACACGACCAAGAAACTTCACAAATTCGTCTACCTCAGACCTTCGAAAAACACAACGATACTAGTCATAGTGGATCATCCGAGCTATCTCCTCCAGTACTGGGGAAAAGTCGTGGCACTATTTGCCACCACAAAAAGTATAGAAGCATTTTGATGTTGGCGTCCTCTGGTATTCTGGAACCGAAACGATAGCGAGTGTGACAAAACCCCTTGGAGCTCAACTCCCCGGGTCCAATCCATACGGCCAGGAGGCACCAAGAACAGAGTCACGTCACACCAATATCGCAACCATTCCAACAATACCCGCATGATCCAAAAAAAATTTGAGTGAGAAGAGGTAGTAGAATAAAACACCTACGCCACAATTCCTCACCAGAGCGACGAAGGGGATAAGGAGTAAAAATAATTCCTACTCTCCGATATAAAACTAAGACTCAAAATAGTTTTTTCTTCTAGACTTGTCAATGGTTCGATCAATCAAGGGGCTCCTATAGTTGGTATGGCTCTGATTACCAACTTGCAACGCCCAATATGAAGCTCTATCGCAATCTCGTGATGAACTCAAGATCGTGACAGAACATCATTTTGGAACGCATAGCAAGGTGATTCTCAAATACATACAACCGAATGAACAGGTGAGAATAATAGATAAAGGCTTACACTCGCCACATGCTACAGCATAAATATATCATAATCATCATACAATCATCCAAATGAAAGACAGAGTCCGACTACGGACGAAATCAAACGAGAAAACACCACCCTGCTATTATCCCCGGATCAACCGACTAGGGCCCACTACTGATCGTCTGGCATCGTGACGTACATACGCCCACGTTCATCATCATACTCCCAATGGAGCATCTCGGGCTCACCTGTGTCTGACTCAAGCGTACCTGCAACTAGAGTTATGTAGTAATCTGTGAGCCACAGGGACTCAGCAATCTCATCACCCAAGGTAACAAAACTATTTAAGCTTATAGGAATGGAAGGGGTAAATGTGGTGAGGTTGTAGCAAGCACTAAGCTTGTTTAAGTGGCTAACTTACGAGTACAAGAATAAAGATGAGCATACTACGCATAACGGTCGCAAGTTTAATATGATCAAGAAGTGATCCTGAACACCTACTTACGATTCAAACATAACCCCACCGTGTTCTCTTCCCGAACTTACTCGAAAAGAGACCATCACGGTTACGCACACAGTTGGTGTATTTTATTAGAATTAGTGTCAAGTTCTCTACAACCGGAGGTTAAAAATATCCAAGTCGCCACATAACCGCGGGCACGGCTTCGCGTAAGATTTAACCCTGCAGGGGTGTTCCAACCTGGTCCATCATAGACCAACACAAGCTGCGGTGGAAATACCTCAACCTCGAGATAGCCCGAAGTATCCTCGGAATCCTGGTGCACAAGACAATTCGACAATGGTAAAACAAATCCAGCAAGACCACCCGGTGTGTCGATACCCCGATAGGAGCCGCGCGTATCTCGTTCTCAGGACACAACCGTCTATGCAAAGGCTACGGTTAGCTGATACCCAAGTTTCCAAGGGGGCGCCACAGGCTGCTAGGTAGGTGGACCAACACTCATGAGGAGCACTGGCCCGGTTTGTTGATTAAAATCCTCGGGTTAATTACTCACTTTGCAAATTTTAGTTATTATTAGGCAAATGGTAAAACCAATGTTGGGCCCTGCTGGAAGAGTTTTATTCAAAGCGAACTGTCAAGAGGGTCCCATTCCCCTGAGCATGTTAGAAACGCTAATCAAGGATCATAACACCGGTATTACGGAAACTAAGGCGGCATGAGTGGAACAAAACACTAGGCAAAAGGCCGAGCCTTCCACACACAACCAAGTATATAGATGCATTAATTAAATAAGAGATATTGTGATATTCCAACATATCCATGTCCCAACATGGAACAACCTGCACTGCACCTGCAACTAGCAACGCTATAAGAGGGCTGAGCAAAGCGGTAACATAGCCAAACAACGGTTTGCTGGGTAGGGTGGTTAGAGGCTGTATCATGGCATATGAGAGGCTGACATGTATGTGGTAGGAAGCGTGACATAGCGATAGCAACGAGACAACTAGCAAGCAAAGATAGTAGTGTTATCAAGGGTAATGATCATCTTGTCTCAAGTCTCTTCGATAGGATAGTAAGACTGCTCCTCGAACACGTTCTCAACCGGTTCCTCGAACTCGGACTCGTCTCCCGGAACTACACAAAAGAAAGAACAAGCACCGAAATAAACAGACAATAATGGCATAGATGCACAAACAAAATGATGCATGAAATGGCATGATGAAATAATGAGCATGACATAAATGAAGGAACGGTGCTACCGGGACGATAGAAATGATAACGAGATGTGAACGGTGTAGCAAAAGATGGATATGGGAAAAATCTTGGCAATCCAAGTATGCCTCTGGAAAGATTGGAAGATTTCGTATGAAATCGATATAAAGATCACGAAGAACGGATGCACGAAGCTCAAATGGTGAGCAACACAATATGCAATGCAAAACTGATATTAACAGCAACATGGCATCTTGTGCACACCAAAACAACAAGCTATAG
This sequence comes from Elymus sibiricus, assembly GCA_039707655.1. Taxonomy (NCBI): domain Eukaryota; kingdom Viridiplantae; phylum Streptophyta; class Magnoliopsida; order Poales; family Poaceae; genus Elymus; species Elymus sibiricus. Next base: position 339,068,533 of record CM077666.1, read on the forward strand.
TACTCTAAAATGCAAGAAATTGGCATGCACCTACAGTACACATGGCATAGATCATTTCATTACATTGGCACAAAATCATATGAAGCATGGATTCGCTAGAAATGAGCACACAACATGGCAACATAATGTTGACAGAAAAACTGCTACATTGACTAGGCACATTGAGAGCAACATTTATATATGCTACAGGAGACTAACATGGCATCAATTGGCATGGCATGAATTTACTGGCATCATAGAACAAAACATGTTTCTGATCATGCTCAGAAAAGCTATGGATTATATGGTAGCATGAAAGCAACATGGCAAGTTCAGCAGAAATTTAACAAGTGTAAAACAGTAACAATGACTAAGCATGTTTGCAAGCTTGTTACACTCCCATCATGGCATATCATGGCATGAAATAAATACCAGCAGCAAGATGGCATGAAAATGCTCCAAACTCATGTTGACAAGTTGCTCATACGACATATGCAATAATTCACACAAAAATGACAAAATGGCACATTATGTAAAAATGGCATGCATGCAAACTTGCTCAAAAGATAAAATCTAATGCCACCAATGGATTAGTTGGATTTTTCTACCCCAAAACCATATATTACACTCATATGTTCCTACATGAAAAATGCTCAAACTGCCACAAAAACAATTAGGACAGAAGCTTAATATGAGTTATATTCCAGAAACGGCATATGCCGAAAATGGAAACGGCCCGATCTGGAAACTTGCCAGAAACAAAAAGCTCCGAAACAGAAACCTGCCCGAAACGGAATGTGACAAAATGAAAAAAAAAAAAACGGAGGAAATGCTACTGGTACCCAGCCGCTTCTAGCCGCTGTGGCTGACAGGTGGGCCTCGGCCCACGTGGCAGGGCGAGGAGGTACGGTGGCTGGCAGGCGGGGCCGCGCGCTGGTGTGAATGACAAGTGGGGCCCGCAGTCCCACGTGGCGGGGCTGGCGCGCGCGAGCAGAGGAGAACAGGGGAGGCCATCGGCGGCGACGGAGCACGGCGGAGCACTCGCCGGACTTGCTCCGGCGAGCCTTAGGCACGACGGAGTGGTCCACTCGAACCGCGAGGCAAACCCGCACACCCACAGGGCAACCACAGTACCAAACGACGATGGGAATGTCGCCGGCGTCGAGGCGACAGGAACGGCGACGGCGAGCTCGGATCGGACGTTACCGTGGCTAAACAAGGCGGGGAAAATGCGGGATCGACTCTACCGAGCGAGGCGAGCACGACGGACAAACGCAAAACGCCTGAGGAGGTCGGGACACTCGCCGGAGACGAGGCCCGACGGTGGTGAGGGCGGCGGTCATGGCAAACATGGACAGGGGGCGCTAAACAAGGGGAAAAGTTGTCATGGAGATGCACAAGCTCACCACGAACACGCGAGGGTGCTCGAAACGGCGGGAGGTGGACGGAATCGAGTGGCTGGCGAGCGCGGGGGGCTAGATAAGGACGAGGGGGAGCCGGGCGCGTCTTGCGTGTCCACGGCCGTGGCCATGTGCGCGAGCTGGCCCGAGGTGGACAAAAAGGCAGGTGCGGGTCTCCAGTAGCCAGCGGCTGCCAGGTGGGACCAGGCGGCACACGTGGCGACGAGCTAGCGGGGGTGAGCACGCACGCAGGTGAGAAAGGAGAGGGCGTGCGCGGGGGACGAGCTGGGCTGCGCCCTATTGGGCTGGCTGGGCTGCGCCGCTGCCGCTGCTGGGCTCTGCTGGGCTGCTCTCTCTTTTCTTTTTCTCTTCTATTTTCTCAAATAGAAGTAAAAGAAGAAAAGCACAGGGGGGTTAGGAGTGAGGTGTGAGAGATATGAAAATATATCTGGAATCCACCAAAAATTTAGTATTTGAATAAATTGGTTTGGGCATTTTTAGAGGAAGAAAAATAATTCAAGTTTGAATTAAATTCAAACTTGCACCATTTTTGAACCCAACCAAATCAATTCCAAAATTTCTGAAATTTGGCAGAGAGGTTTAGGACATGGACTAGAGAATTTAGAAATATGGTGAACATTAATTTGGGACAGAAATATTGCAACAAGAATAACTTGGGAAAAAGAGGGGATTTGAGAGAGAGGTGATGGCAGAATAGATTGCATGGATGAAACCCAAGAGTTGGGTGAGGCAAGAAGAGAATGATGCCACACCTCATGCATACAAGATGAGCACAACAAAAATTAACATGATGGATGCAAAGCTCATGAACAACATAAATGAATATGGTGATGCAAGCACATGACAAAATAATATGAAAAAGAAATGCAAAGAGAAAAGAAAGGCAAAAAACAACATGAGAAAGCCCATCCATCAAGATCATCATGACAACTCCATATATTGCAATCTTGAGGAGGACAAATATGGAAGGAGCACTCTTGGGGTGTTACAGAACATGTCCTGTTCATCGGGAGCCAATCGACTTGGACGGAACAGCCGTAACGGGGTCCTGTTCATCGACTCGGGGTCTGGCGTACCGCAAAACGGAGGAAATGGCCTTCTGTTTGAGCGCCTACGGTCGAAATGGGGTCCTGTTCATCGGCTGGGGGTCTGGCGTACCGCAAAACAAAGGAAACGGCCTTCTGTTCGAGCGCCTACGATCGAAACGGGGTCCTGTTGATCGGGAGGGCTCTGGCGTACCGCAAAACAGAGGAAACGGACTTCTCCCCAACTGCCTACGGTCGAAACGGGGGTCCTAATCATCGGGAGGGGTGTGGCGTACCGCAAAACGGGACTCCACAGGCTACTATTCATCCACGGTCGACCTCCCTCCAGCCTCCACCAGCTACTGTTCATCCACCGTCGACTTCCTCCAGCCTCCACCGGCTACTGTTCATCCAGCCTCCACGAGGGTCCTGTTCATCCACCCCCAAACGGCTGGCCTCCTCGGGGTCCTGTTCATCCAGCGCCAACCACCTTCACACGGCCAGGGTACTGTTCAACCACAGCCAACCCACCGGCTGGGGTGGGGCGTACGAGCGGGTGGCAGCAACGGGAACTGTTCATCCACAACCAACCAACCGGCTAGGTCAACTCACCACACCTCGCACAAGGGGCTCGATCGATGCGTCTCGACTCCTTCTACGTATCGCGCGCGCGGCAGCAACAGGCACTGTTCATCGAGAGGCAACCCCAACCGGCTACGTCTCGCACGTACGGGGGCTCGATCGACTTCAGTTAGCAACGAAGTAATCGCTTGGGGTCAGTTAGCAGCGAAGGAATCGCTCGGGTTCAGTTAGCAGCGAAGGGATCGATCGGCTTCAGTACGTAGCTAGTGCATGCGATCGCTCGGGTTCAGTAAGCGCATGCCTCGCTCAGGTTCAGTTAGTGAATGCCTCGCACACATGGAGGCGACAGGAGGAGTCTTGGAGTACGCGCCAAGTCTTTGGTAGATGCGGTCTTGACCTCTTCTCCTGCGTGTATCTTCTGGAGTCAACCTTGACAAGAATGAGAGCCCAATCATCTGGCCCAAGGAATACGGGCCGACTAGGTTAGTACCCCCTAGTCCAGGACACCGTCAGTAGCCCCCAAACTGGTCTTCTACACCGAGGACGATCTCTTCGACGGTGGTAGCTTCGGATCCGAGTTCCTTGGCTTGATAGACAAGTTCCCCTTCGAAACTCCGGATCTCTTTAGCCGCCTTTCTAAGGAGTGGTGTCTTGTAGATGAGATTCAGCCAAGTTCTCTCCCCATCCGGAGTCAGGAGTTAACTTTGCCTTGAAGGCTAGCCACCCAGGTGTGAATAGTACCTCATAGTCTGACAAATTTATCGAAGCGGCGCTACCCACGATGGGTCAGGCAGTTACTGCTTATCTCAAATCATGGTTCGAGGCTGCCTTTCTACTGGCACGTCCCGTCAAGGTGGGGATCGTGCCTATATTTTCAGGGATATCATCAAGATTTTGTTTCCCCCCATGCGTGTAACGGCATCTTCGGAGGAGGAGAGTGGCATTTTTATCGGCGCAGCAAGGGGGCTCTTGGCCTTTCAACAACCTATAAGAGTAAAAATTAAATAGAGCCTGTAGCCACGCTCCCATTTCCCCCGTCTTCTGCTTCCTCGAGCTCCAGCGCCCAGATCTAATCTTGCCTCCTCCCTCCTCTATGCATCCAAGCTTTCCCACCGAGCCATGGCCGACACCCTCAAAGGGCACTGGTGGGCTCCATCGTGACGGAGAGCATGCTCCAAGAGCTACGGAACATGGGGTATATCCCCACCAACGTCGCCGCCCGCGCTCCAGGCGCCGACTAGCAGGTGCCCGCCCCCAACCTAGGGGAACAGTTAGTCTTCATCCCCCACCTCATCAGAGGCCTGGGGTTCCCTCTGCACCCATTCGTGTGCGGGGTGATGTTCTACTACGGCCTCGACTTCCACCACATGGCCCCAAATTCCATCCCCCACCTCACCTCCTTCATTACGGTGTGTGAGGCCTTCCTCTGCATCGAGCTGCACTTCGGCCTATTGCTGAAGACCTTCGGCGTTAAGCCAAAGTCCAGCGGCTCCGATCTGGCGGAGTGTGGAGGCGCCATGGTCTACAAGAACCAGGGGGCCGCCTGGTTCGACGACACTTTCATCGAGACGGTCAAGGAATAGCAGCGGGAGTGGTTCTATATCACTGAGCCGCTCGTCGCTGGCCAGACCGAGGTCCGACCCTTCTCGGCTGGGCCTCCAAAGAAGCTCAAGTCCTGGAAGGAGAAGGGTGTCCTCTGGGGAAACCCAGAGGAAGTGGAAACACTAATCAAGAGGATCCAGTGGTGGTCCCTCAAGAAGAAGCTCCAACTGCCCGATGTGGTCAACGTCATGTCCATCACCGCATCCTCCCGGTCCAACTCTGGGCCACCCCAATGTGGGAGCACAAATCTGGGGATGCCAGACCCGTCCTCAACTTCTTCCGCTCCTCCCTGGCCGGGATGTGGACGCGGCTCTTCAAGCTGGCCAAGGACAAGATTCCCGAGGAGGGGAAGGAACTCGGCTTTGAGGTCGGTTACACCGCCACCCCAGTAAGTGTTCAATATATACATTCATATTCCTTTCCTGTAAAGTGAGATGGGTTTCGATGAATCGATCCATTTCATATTTGCAGAACTGGGTGACCAAGGTGCAGCAGATGTCGTGCCCGGCACCACTCCCGGAGGGGGAGATGTCCCCTCTGCTCACCGCGCTCCTGACCGAGGAGCCGCACGTGGTGATCCCCAGGGCGGCGAAGCCCCAGAAGGGCAGGACGGGTCTTCGGGGGCGGGAGACCTCGGTCACCCGGTCTGAAAGTGACGGGGGGGGGGAGGACGACGACAACCTTCCCCCAAAGGGGAAGAGGGCAGCGCCAGAAGACGCCGAGGCCGAGGCTCGGTCCACTGGCCAAAAGAGGTTGAAAGAAACCTCGGCCGGGGCGGCTGACGAGCCCCAGCCGTCGGAGAAGAACATGCTCTCCGATGAGTCCGAAGACGACCCCCTCACGCTGGGGAGGAAGAAGCCGACGCCTCAAAAGTACGCCGCTGTCCTTTGTATTAGTCTTCATAGTTAAGTTTTTTTGGCAGGGCTAATGCCATGTAAATGTTTTTCCACAGCCCGCCTAAGGCACACCTTAGTGACTCCTCCAGTGGGTTGCCGCCCACCAGCGGGACGCCGGACTGTGCTGCCCCGGCTCCCGAAGGGCAGGGCGAGGTGACGTCGACCCCGGCCCCTCACGCTGACGCAGCGGGGGTCGAAGAGGTGATCATGGCCGAGGTTGATACCTCGGCCCCGCAAGGCCAAGGAGACGAGGTCCCCGAGGTCGTCCAAGAAGGGCTGGGCCAGACAACGACCCAGCCAGAGTCTACTCTAGCTCTACCGCCGTAGCCGGAGACCCATGAACCCAGCACCCAGGTGCTGGGGCACGAGGTCTTTCGGCCCTCACCTCCCGCTCCAGGGCAGGCTAGCGCGGGGTGGACCGAAGAGATGGGGGCAGCCTTGACAGGCTCCTGCCTCAAGGATGAGCACCGCGCGTTGATCGGCGCGGTGCTGCGGGGATTCCGGTCCGCAGAGGCCGGAATGCATGAGGTCTTCAAGGGCCTCATGACGAGCTTCGAGGTAACCCTCTGCCTTTTGAGAAAAAGGATCTTCTCTGCTTAGATTTATCAATCTTTGTAACTGTATAAAGGCATATGTTACCAATCGTTTAGACGGCCTGCCTAGTGAGTATCCCCCGAGCCCAGGGCCAGTTTGAAAAAACTGGAGTTGGGGTCAAAATATAGGCTCGGAGGAAGAAGTAGCCCCCAGGACTGATGAAATAGGATGTGTGTTCAAAGTGTCCTTAAATTGATTATGGGGCTCATTAGAATTTTTTTATACAAGTGTCAACCTCGGCTCCGGACTCCGCCTCCAAGGAGATTGCGGAGATGAGCCAAAAGCTCGAGAGGTCCGAAAAGGACCTTGACCTGATGAACAAACAGGTCGAGCAGTCTCAAGGTAAGCGATCGATGCGCCGTGCTTTTTTTTAAGTTTGATTGTGAGCGAGGAATGATGCCGAACTGATTTGATAACAGCGGCGTTAGCCGAGCTTGAGAGGATCAAGGTCGAGCTCTTGACGGCTCGGCAGGAGGTCGAGCAGCAGAAGGCTGCTACGGCAAAGCAAAAAAAGACCTAGCCACTGTAAAGGTGGCTAGGGAGAAGGACCAGGCATGGGTCCTGGAGGTCGAGGAGACTCTCAAGGGCGTGTATCTGGAACGCGATTTCCTTGAGAAGAAGGAAAAAGAGATGGGCGAGCAGCTGCGAAAGCTACGCCTGTCTCATGCTGAGCTCCGGACCCGGGACCGGGCCGACCACCACGTGATCCAGCAAGTGGAGCGAATAACCGCGGGTAAGCTATATTAACTGCAATGTGTATTTGGCAGCAAGGGGTTCATCGAGCTCACCCATCTATGGCGATCCTCAGAGATCTTCGCCGATCTCCTGAAGAGTGCGGCGGACGCCGGGCTTCATTTTGGCCAACTGGAGGGCCATGAGGTGGACAAGGCATTCTGGAATCAGTTCCAAGAGCCCTCTCAATCGCAGTTTCTCAATCATCGGATGAAGCAGCTAGAGGAGCTTCTTCGGATGGCGAGGCCGGCGCTCCAAGACCTCTGCATCAATCTGTGGCCCACGGAGGAGTTGCCAGCCAGCTTCTTCGGGCTCCTGGTGCGACTGCAAGAGGACGTCCCGCAAGTCAACCGCTGGAAGCGATCCACGTGTCTGGAAGGAGCGCAGCAGGCGTATGCCTGCGTGAAAATGCACTTCCGAAAGGTGGAGGCGGAGGTTGTTGCTGCGGGGCCCCTCGAAGGGAAGGTGCGCACCGCGGAGCAGTTTTTTGCCGACGTGGAGGAAGGTGCCCGTCTTACCGAGGCCATGTGTCCTAAGGCCAACTTGTATTTCTAGGTAGCACTTCGGAATGCCGAAGTGCGTGCGATGTATAAAGATTTCAAGTTATTTAATGAGTATGGTTGAATTTCCTTGCATATGTTTATGTTTTGTTTTTAATATTCCTCATGTTTGACTGTGTTGAACTGAAAGCGGCCAGTCATCGGCTTTGACCCCTTTGTATAGTATCCAAAGGGTGCCCCCTTTAGGCATTCCTGATCCATAGCCGATGTCTCGGTTCCCGAGGGAGGTCTATGCACGTAGGGGCTAGGCAATCGGACTATGGCGGCTTTATAACGTTCACTTAGCCATAGGAGTTTGACGGTGGGGATTGATGACGAGCCCCCACTGGGTAAAGTGGTCGGCTTGGTCAGCCGAGGTCTATGCCCATGCCCACTTTGGCCAATTCAAGGAAGAAGCCCTTCGTTTAACACGGGTGATCTCTAACGACACGTCGCTTGACGCGGTCTTCGGAAGGCCGACCAGTTTTCACCTACCTAGATAGTCAGTTTTCGGCTTTCTCCACTGAGGCGCTCTACCAGTTAAACTAGCGGCATTATCGCAGTGGTTCTCCCATTACACCCTTAGCCAAATTTGTCGGGAATGTAAGGGGTACACATAGGAGCCGAGCAACCCAACTATTGACCAAAATCTAGGTTTGAAACTGATGCATATAGTGCAACATCCGAGACGCCGAGTACTTCAGACTTTTTGTTTCAGGGTGTAAAATCGAAACCCTTTAGCAGTTGTATCCTAAAGATGTGGGCAGTGCTTGTAAAAAAATGTGTTTGAAGACCTTTATGGGTACGATTTCTTTATTTCAAGTAGCCAAGCTTTACATGCCGAACTTTTGATGAAAGGAGATGAGCATGATACAATGCGTGTAAAGATAGTGAGGGAGGAACTAAAAGAAAATAGGGCGGATCTTGTCATCGGGTCTATGAGCCCGGGCCGCTTCCTGCCGCACGTATGCGTCTCCGTGCTGTTGACCAGCTCGTCCTCGTTGATAGCGGGGTTGAAGTTGGTAACATGCAGCCTCAGCCAAGTATGCGCTTGATGCGTTTATTGGTCGATTCCTTCGAAGAGGTCTGCAGCTATTGGTTGTGTGGTTAAAGCCACATGGGCGTGCTAATATTGGCTAGCTCTTTAACAGGGCCCTGCCAATACGCGCACCCGAGGTTTCGTCGCTACTCGGTCTAGCCGACCCGACGTTTCCATGGTCTTGGCTCCTCGGCGACCCAAGGAATTTTTAGTGCGAAGTTGTGCACCTGGGGACGTAGTGCCCCATCCAAGGGAAGCGCACGAGGAGGCCGTACCCCTATTTAGGGTGGGGAGGTGCTTGTCCGAGGTCAACTAGCGCAGACCGCGTACGCTTCGAAGAGCCAGGGGTGCGTTTACCACCACGGGCGGCCTCCTCGGATGCCTGCACCTCGGCTGCAAAAGCCGCAGTCTGCTCCTCCGTCCGGAGAGAGCATTCGGTGTTACCATTTACTATAATAACACCATTGGGTCCCGGCATTTTGAGCTTGAGATATGCATAATGCAGGACTGCATTAAAGCGGGCGAATGCGGTGCGTCCTTGGAGCGCATGGTATCCGCTGCAAAAAGGTACGATGTCGAAGATTAACTCCTCGCTCCTGAAGTTCTCGGGTGATCCGAACCCTACTTCCAGGGACACAGTTCCAGTGCAGCGAGCTTCGACTCCTGGTATTACACCTTTGAAGGTGTGCTGCTAGGCTTGATCCAAGATGAGTCGATCCCCATCTTCCTTACTATGTCCTCGTAGATCAAGTTGAGGCTGCTCCCTCCGTCCATAAGGACGCGCGTCAGGTGAAAACCATCGACAATCGGGTCCAAGACAAGTGCGGCCGATCCGCCATGCCTGATGCTTGTTGGATGGTTGTGTTTGTCGAATGTGATCGGGTAAGCCGACCATGGATTGTACTTCGGGGCCACAAGCTCTAACGCGTAGATGTCCCGAAGTACGTGTTTCCTCTCCCTTTTGGGGTTGTGGGTAACTCAAATCATGTTTACTTTCGTTACCTCATTAGGAAACTTTTTCTGGCCTCCGTTGTTTGGCCGCCGAGGTTTATCCTTGTCTTCACTGCGATTTTGGGTTTTATGTTGACCCTCTGTCGCTATCTTGCCGGCCTGCCTAAAGACCCAGCAATTACTATTGGTGTGGTTTGCTGGTTTCTCTTGAGTGCCATGAATTTGGCACGGTCGATCCAGGATCTTGTTGAGCTGGCTCGGTCCATCCTTGTTCCCATTAAAGGGCTTTCTTTTCTGTCCGGATCGAGGTCCGGTGAAGCCTGCATTGACTGTTGCGTCTTCTATGTCGCTTCCGCCGTTTCTATGCCTGCGCTTATTTTTGTTGTGCTTAGGCTTGCCATTGGCGTCGCGAGTCTCTGAGGTCCCCGCCTCACCATCGTGTGTGCTACGGGCCAACCAAATGTCCCCTCTCACGCAAAAGTGGGTCATGAGTGAGGTTAGGGTTGCCATGGTCCTCGGTTTGTCCTGGCCAAGCTGGCGGGCTAGCCACTCATCTCGGATATTGTTCTTGAATGCAGTGATGGCCTCGGCTTCTGAGCAGTCTATGATCTGGTTCTTTTTGGTAAGAAACCGGTTCCAGAATTTCCGAGCTGATTCACCAGGCTGCTGGGTGACACGGCTGAGGTCATCGGCGTCCGGAGGTCGGACGTAGGTTCCTTGGAAATTCGCCCTGAAGGCGTCTTCAAGAGCTTCCCAGCTTCCAATGGAGTGGGGTGGTAGGCTATTCAACCAGTGCCTTGCCGGCCCCTTTAGCTTGAGCGGCAAGTACTTGATGGTGTGGAGGTCATCTCCATTGGCCATGTGTATATGGAGAAGAAAGTCTTCCATCCATACAGCTGGGTCCGTCGTGCCATCGTAAGATTCTATGTTGATGGGTTTAAACCCGTCGGGGAACTGGTGTTCCATTACCCTATCTATAAAACAGATCGGGTGAGCTGGTCCTTGGAACCAAGCAGTGTCGTACCGGGCCTCGGGAGAGAACCTTCTATGAGTTTGATCTCGGGCGCGGCCGTTCCTGTCCAACCAGGCGTCGTAGCCGTCGTGCCCGGCTGGGGCGCGTCCTCTTGATCCGTAAATGGACCGAGGCGGCGCCCGGTTTGCCTCTATCCGACGTCGAACGTCTTGAGGGTCAAGATAGTACACAGGGTCCTTGCCATAATGACGTGGAGCTGGTTGAGTGTGGAAATCCTCCCGCGCGGGCCTGTCACATCCTCGAGGGGGTCGGTCAGGTGCCTAGGTAGTTAGTTCATCATCGAATTCAGGCAGTAAACGCCGGCGTGGGTAGGATTTGGGCGCACTGCGGTGCCGCTCTTCAAAGTCTTGCTCGGCCGAAAGTATTTCGACCCACTTGTCGTTGAGCGCATCCTCGTTAGCCTGCACCTGCTGCTGCTTGCGCTTCATGCTTCGGGCGGTGGCAACTAGGCACCGCCGAAACCGTTCCTGCTCAACCGGGTCTTCGGGGACTATGAAGTCCTCGGTGCCGAGGCTTACGTCCTCCTCGGATTCCGTCATGTAACTGTCATCGGCCCCTTCAAAGAGGTCATCCGGATTCGAGTCCCTAGGGATGCCTCCGGGGTTGACGTGACATTCTGGGGTGGTTTGAGGGTTCTCCCCTTGGTCTTCTGCGTCGTTGGCCACCGTATCGGCGGTAGGGTTATTCCCGCTGGGCTCCCCATTGGTGCCCCTTCTGCATCTTCGCCTACGCTTTGGAGGGGAGTTTGGAGTGTTGACCATGTACACATCGTACGTAGACGTTGCTTTCCACCTGCCGGTGTTAGTAGGCGGCAAGGTGTCGTCCGTAGGGCTACCGACATCTTCCTCCATGTCTGTTGCCTCGTCGTAATCTAGCACATCGGTTAAATCGTCAACAGTGGCGACTAGATGGGTGGTGGGTGGGATGTAAATTTCCCGATCGTCGGCTTTAAGTCCGATCTTGTCATAAACTGAGGAGTTCAAAATTAACAAACTTTGGATCCGGTCAAGCATCTCATTAAGGTGAGATAGCTCCTCCAGGTTCATGGTCTGGCCGTAAGCCGGATCGACTCGCAATGGCACACTTGATGCGTTTTCTGCCGTACGAGGAAGCGGGGCGGGTTGAAGATCCGCCGCCGGGATCGGTTCTAAGCCCGATTTGGTGTTACAGGCCGAACTCTGATCCACGTCGGAGTCAGGCACCGCGACAGGGTCATCCGAGGAGGGGGAGGGAAGTTCCTCCATAGCCCCCGGCAATGTTGGGGGGCATGATTCGTGGTCTTCAGTGGAGATCTGTTCTGAGGTTGAACCTCTAGAGTTTGTTAGATCCGGAATCTGGCCGGGGGTCCAGCCTGATAGGATAAGCTCGCCGCGGGAGTCCGTCGTGTACTCCAGACCTCCAAAGGTGACAATTTGATCAGGAGCGTAGTTCTCGATGGTGGCCAGGTGGCCTGTCGAGTCGACGCAGAAGATCATGCTGCCGAACACAAAAAGTTGGCAGGGGACGTAGGTGTCCCCACAACCATTGCCACAGTTGATCTGCAGATGAGCCATCGATCTTTTGTGATCACATAGTGGAACTCTCAATGAAAGCACCAGTGTCGGTGTAAAAACCGGCAGACCTCGGGGTAGGGGGTCCCGAGCTGTGGATCTCGGATAGATGGTAACAGGAACAGGGAGACGATGTTTACCCAGGTTCGGGCCCTCTTGATGGAGGTAAAACCCTACGTCCTGCTCATGTTTATATTGATGGAGAAGTATCAAGTACAGAGTTGATCTACCTCGTGATCGTATGATCTAGTCCTGAGGCTAGGTGAATGAGATTGTGTTTAGGTCCCTTCTACGGGCTAAACCCTTCGGCTTATATACACGCCGGATAGGGTATCTAAGATTACAAGGTCGGTATCTAGGCATGGAGGCGGCAGGAGGAGTCTTGGAGTACGCGCCAAGTCCTCGGTAGATGCGGTCTTGACCTCTTCTCCTGCGTGTATCTTCTGGAGTCCACCTTGACAAGAATGAGAGCCCATTCATCCAGCCCGAGGAATACGGCTGACTACGTTAGTACCGCCTAGTCCAAGACACCGTCAGGGTGCATCTCCGGCCCACCCAGGACGAAAAGCCCATTTTCTGTCACAATTTTTGTCATAGAAGGAGCCCACCACATCTATGATGATACGTATTTTTGTCACAATTATTGTCATAGAAGTGTCACAACCATGACAGAAAAAGTTTTCGTTCGGGCCATAATGTCACGGATGTGTCTTTGTTTTGTAGTGGTGCTCTAAGAATATAAGTGAAGCACAAGAGCAACTGCATAACTCAAAAGATATAAGTGAAGCTCATAGAGTATCCTAACAAATCATGATGAGTGTGTGTCTCTCTCAACAAGGTGTGTCCAGCAAACAATGATTGCGACAAACCAAAAAGCAAACAAAACTATGGCACAAGTCGCTCCAAATAAAACTCATATCATGTGATGAATAAAAATATAGCTCCAAGTAACATACCGATGAATTGTGGACGAAAGAGGGGATGCCATCCGGGGCATCCCCAAGCTTAGACGCTTGGGTCTTCCTTGAATATTAACTTGGGGTGCCTTGGGAATCCCCAAGCTTTGGGTCTAGCCGCTCCTTATTCCTTTACTCATCGTGATCTCACCCAAAACTTGAAAACTTCAGCACACAAAACTCAACAGAAACTTCGAGAGATCCGTTAGTATAATAAATCAAATCATCCACTTTATGTACTGTTATAAACTCATTCATAATTGTTTTTGCATAATACCTACTGTATTCTAACTTCTCCATAACTTATACTCCCCGATATAATAGGCACTGGGCACTAGGTTACTAGGTTAGTTCCCAAAAATGATATAAAATTTCATATAAAGTATGTAGAATTGATATAATAATAGCATGAAACAATCAAAAATTATAGATACGTCGGCGACGTATCAATGGGATGATGACAATTTCATCAAGGATGTGTTTATTGGAGCCATTGTCTTGACGGATCACACTATGGTTATGATGGTTCATCAACGTCTCGACTATGAGACCATGAGTCCCAATGAAGTTGTGTCTACCTTCACCACCTATGATCTTTTGGAGACCAAGTCAAATAAAACCCTTGAAATTGTTCGAGGAACCAAGAGTTCCAACCTTGCTTTGACGGCTAGAAAGATGGTTGTGTGTGCTTCAAGAGAAGAACAACAAGAAAGTGTTGAAGAAGAAAAGGAGGGTACCACCTTGTTAGGACCGAGAGTATATCGACCAGAGGGGGGGGTGAATGGGAGATTCAAAAATTCTGGCAAATGTTTTGAACTAATCCCAAACACAGCAGCGGAAATAAGGTTCGGTAGAAAAGCACTTAATTAAGCTCGCTATTGAGGAACATATCTATCGATGTAAGAAGCAGTAATTGTTCGAGCACAGGTTTGACAAATACTATGGTAATGCAATATACGATCAGATGCAGTTGCACGAGGGAAAACAAGATATGAACTGCGATGGAAGTGCATGGGAAATAGTGACAAGGTAAATGAATACGGCAATGAATGAAATCACGCTGACATGCATAAGTACGAAGAGAAATAAATTAGACTGAGATGACAGAAATGAATGATAAGAATGCAAGCGATAAGTAACGAACTATGATTGATCAGATAACACTATCGACACAGAGCACGAATGTAAACTGCTGAAGGAAATGCAGTAATGTAGAATGAACCAGTGGTGCTCGATGGCGACAGATGGATTTGGTAGACCAGTTCGCCCTTCTACCAAAGGACTACGTCTGGTTGGAGGGGTTGTGATTTAACACAGAAGATAAACTCTCTTCACCCTATTCTCCTTCAACTCGGAGCTGATCAGACTCCAGTTGATTTCACTCATGGTAGATACTTGTCGGCGATCTCCAAACCTTCGACAGACTTCTTTGCAAACCACAATGACTCTTGGTTGCTGAAGATCTTGCTCGGTGAAGACAATTACTCTTCGACACTCGAGCCGACACCTATCCGTCTAGAGAGTGCACAACTCTCAAGAGTAATAGGTACAAGAACTCTAACTCAGAACTACTATGATGCTCAACCACTGTCTAAGTTTTGGCTCTTGATTTTTCTCTCGGTGGATCTTAAACTCAAATCACTCGGAGAGGGGATGCTCAATCAATCTTCTCAAAAATCTTAAGCGGAGCAGCCAACGGGCAACGTTGGAACGGGGTGGCTATTTATAGCCGCAGCCTTCCCTGATGGGAAAAGACCAAATTGGACATGTGGAGCAGCCAATAGCCAAACGACATGAGTCCAACAGTCGGAAATTGAGCACAACGGTAACATTGCTTGCGGAGCAAGTAATGCTAACTCCTCAGTTCGAAAGATATCTCCTGCAGCACCGAAGAACAACGTCTTCTGATGGCAGGTAATCATTCGAAGCATAAAGAGATTTCTCTCAGTCTCGCATAGGTTTGGGCTAAGCATCACAGCGGATCTAAGCTTCGAGAACCTATACCCCTCTTAATAGTATGGAGGTCCTATGACTCAAATAAGACAAAGAAGAACAACGAAACAAATGCTACGTCTTCGCTTCGTCTTCAACTTTCTTGACTGTAGTCATTTTTCTTCGGACACACCGAATAAAAATTGCTTTGCGTCAGCAATAAATTTTTGAGGGGTTAACTCCTTCACATCAAACTTCTCGTCTACATGACTCCAATGGATGTAGCTCATTCTTCTATGCTGCGCAGATATTCTTCGGTGAAGTTCTTCGAACTTGACATCGGAGACAGCATTCTCTTCGGAACTGCATGGACTATTTCTCTCTGTGTGCACTAGCAAACAAATCAGTCCATGCCTGTTTCTGTCAACAATCTCCAAAACACAAGAGGGAAAATATTGCACCAACACACCTGCCCGACGAATGATTTCGGAGAAGACTCTTTATCTACTTGAAAGTTGATGAGAGTTCGACTTTCTTAAAGCAAGTCTCCGTGCCTATGATATTTTTTCCTATTAATGATAAAAAAATTGAATTTGCCTTTTTCTGTATTCTCGAGGGTGCATGAGTCTTGTTCTGTCTTGAGGCGAATGGACTTATTTGGAGGACTTAATGAAACTTCATCTTTTGGTCAAAACGACAGACTGTAGACCTAACTAGTGCATGGGAGCCGCTCAGACCCACTAGAAACTTTAAATTTAAGTATCATTATGATTTATTGTGCATTGAGAACTAAGTATTAGTAGGTACGCAATGTTGAAATCACACCATCCGAAAGCGGAAAATCCGTCCCCACATTTTGATCTCCTACGCTTGCTTTCACAGTCCCCATACGAGCAGCCGGAATCAAATGAATATGAATTCATTCAGCACCGAGCCAAGCGAGCGTAGATTCAGTATGTGGATTGTACTAAAGGAAGGATTTGCCTTGTCACGAAAGCTACGTTTGTTTCATTTGAGGAAGTCCCTCTTGGTCAAAAAATATTGAAAGAGAAGATTCTCAATGGCAAATCCTTTGGGAGAAGAAAGTACTCAATTGTGATAGCCCATGACACTTTGTTGCGGATTGTCCCTATGAGAAGACAGAAAACAAGTCCGAGAAGCTTGTGCTCAAGAAGAAGAGGTACTCCAAGTTCAGCAAGAGGAGAGATGGTAAGGAGCTTGTTCATGAGGAGTAGAAGTCTGATGACGAGGAGGACAACGAAGAGGGGAATGTGGGTACAACCACCATTTTCATGCACTCCACGTCCTCATCTTCCTTCACCGACCTCTTCAAAACCCCAACAAGAATAATCCCATCACTCATCGATGCCTCATGGGAAAGGATATAATAGAAAAGGCCCCCTCCCCTAATCCACCTCTTTCCACTCCTGACACTCCTTGTGAGAAGTTGGAGGATGATTGTGAAGATGGTGTGGATGATGATGTGACCTTCATGAATACCCTTCATGGTGGTAATCTCTTTAAGTCACTCGGTGAATGCAATAACTACATCAAGAATGTTGAAATCCTCCTTGTAGAGGAAAAAGAGAGAGTCAAACTCCGCGAGCATGACCTCCATGAGGAAAGTGCCATGAAGGCCACTCTTGATTAATCCATCATTGGCTATCAAATTGACTTTGCTAAAACTAATGATTCATATGTTAGTGCACTTGGGATGTCAATTGACCTGAAGGAAAAAAATTATAAGCTTCAATTTGAACATGCTGAACTCCTTGAGGCTTATTAGCTCCTTGAGCAAAGCTTTAAGCTTGTCAAGGGTGAGTTCATAGAACTCACCAAGTATTGTGCTCAACTTAAGGCTATCGTCTTTAAGTCACTCACCACCGCTCCTTCCATTAACATGAATGATGATGCTTGTACTTCTAACTCTTCACTTGACTATGCATCTTTAATGGGGGATAATAAGAAGTTGAAATCTCAACTTGACAAATGTCTTGTGTCCAAGGAGAAAAGAACATCAATGACCTCTCGAGCAACCAAATGGAGTGGGTTGCGAAGGAGGTGGCCTGTATGATGAAATGACATGTGTGTATGTTAAGATAAATAAAACAAGTGGAGATCAACTAATAATGGAAAAAAACACATGCATATTAGGAAGCTTTGATGAAGTGGTATGTGTGATGAAGTTACATGTATGCATATTAAGATTTAAAAAGTAGTGAGAATCAACTATATAAATATATAGGATAAGAGCATCTATAACTGGACCCTTAAACCCTCCCCAACATCCGGCGGACAGTCCGGTCACCGCCAGGACTAAAAAACACCATCCAACCAGACCCCCAAAGCTAGCCCAAACGTGCGGGTTGTATGACAGCCTCAAACAGAGCAGATATGGGGACGACCAGATGCGCCCGGACGAGTCTGCCACGTCAGATCAGATAGGTCGGACCCATCCCAAATCTCTCCAAATCGTCCCCAACCTAGCCCTACCCACCCTCTTCCTCTCCTATCTTCTTCCTCGTCCGCACAGCCCCTTCCTAGTCCCGCCGCCACCCTAGCTCCACCGCCGTCCCTAACCAACGACATCGCCACCGCCGACCCCAACCGACAATGTCGCCGCCCGTGCCACCACCCCGGTACTTCCTACTTCTCCGGACATACACGTCACCCTATATGTGTTCGATGAAATATGTGAGCTGATTTTTTATTCTTTTGCTAATTTCTAGGCAAATGATGGATTTGTCAGATGATGAATATGAGAACAAGGACCTTGATGAATTCATATACAAAGAGTTTGCCTATTCGGCGGATTCAGACGACAAAGATGCCAAAATGATGATGATGAGCATCCAGGAAAAAATTGAGAAGTAAGTGATAAATATCTTTGCTACTCCCGCAGCAGTCGTTGGGTTTAGAGGAAGGGTGATGCAGATAGCAGCAAAGCTTTCCCTCAGTTAAGAACCAAGATTTAATCAAACCAATAGGAGTGAACTAACTAACAAGATAAGCAACACCTGCACACAAACAAAATAAAATACTTGCACCAACGTGGCAAGGGGGTTTTCAAGCCCCTTGTCTTGCTAGTTACAAGGTTAAAAGCAAATAGATAGATAGTAATGGTATAGTGAAACAACAAATAGTAAAAGGCAAATGAAGAGGCAATTTTGTAGAGGAAAGTATTGATGGAGAATGGACCGGAGGGCCATAGGTTCACTAGTGGCGTCTCTCTCTCTCAAAAGCAGGCAAATGGCATGGTAAAAAAATACATTGGCAATTGAAAAGATGGCAATCTTTATGACTATGAGCATTCATGGCATAATCTCATATAGGCAATAAGTAGACCGTTAAACTTACTAACGTCTACTACTAATACTCCACCCCAAAACCACTATCGAGCATTAATCTCAAGGTATTAAGTTTACCAAAAACAAAGTATTGCAATAAGCAAGATGACATAATGTAGGCAGAAGGTAATCTAGCAATAGGATTAAACCCCGTCGTTTTATCCTTAGTGGCAAAAATACAATACGTGTATTGGCCCTTATTATCACTAGGTTAGAGCACGACAAGATTGAACCCACTACTATGCACCACTTCCTCTGAAGAACTACCCATCAATCTTGGTCAAAGAAGACAAATAGATCGGAAAGCAACATAACTACTTAATTATACAACAAAGAAACTTTAAAAGATTCAATAATATTCAATGAACAATCTGATCATAAACTCACAATTCATCATGTCCCAACAAACAAACCAAACAATTACATCAGATTGATCCCAATCATACAAGGAATTAGGGGATCATGGTATTGAAGATCCAAAAAGAGAGAGAGAACCATCTAGCTACTACTATGGACCCGTAGATGCTAAGTAACTACACACACATGGTCATGAAGGCAGCAAGGTTGATGAAGAGGCCACCGACAATGGCTTCCCCCTCGGGAAGGGCTCTAGAGCAGGGCTCCAGATGCGATCTCTTCGGAACGGAGGCTTGTCGCGGTGACAAATTCTTCTAGAGGTACGGCGGGTGGTTTCTGTATTTATAGGGATTTATGGCGATGGAATCAGGTCAAGGCGGTTCCCATGGGCCCCACATGGACAGGTGGTGCGGCCACCCCCTGGCTACGCCACGTGTCCATGTGGCTGGCTCGTGGCTCCTCTGATGTCTCCAGAAGCTTCCAGTGTTTCTTGTTGCCCAAAAAAATCATGTTAAATCGGCAATGTATTTTAACCTCCATAGATATTGATTTCCTATGAAATCAAAAACAAGCAGAAAACATGAACTGACACTGGGCACTAAATTAATAGGTTAGTCCATAAAAATAATACAAATGGCTATAAAAAGTATATAGAAATGATAATATAATAGCATTAAACAATAAAAAATTATAGATACGTTTGAGATGTATCAGGAGCATGTTCCGAACTTCATGGGTTGGATAAAAGGAATGAGAGTTGTTCCACGGGATTCTGGCGCACGGGTTCTCTACAACGACTACTTCAATCTAGACCCAACATACCATGATGTTTTTTCGACGTCGCTTCATGATGAGCAGACATTTGTTTTTGCGCGTAGTGAATGTCGTGGAGGAATATGATCTTTACTTCAACCTGGGGAAGGATTGTTTCATACAACTCTCCTTCTCTCCTCTGCAGAAATGCACGGCTCCTCTCAAGATGCTTGCATATGGTAAAACCGCAGATGCCGTTGATACTGAAATCCGGATGAGAGAACATGCCTTGAGGCCACGATAAAATTTGCTCGCACCGCGATAAAGGTGCTTGGACCGGAGTGCCTGAGATAACCAACTGTCGAGGACACAAAAAAGTTATTGGCAATTAGAGCAGCAAGAGGTTCCCAGGTATGCTCGGTCCAGTTGATTGCATGCATTGACAATGGAAGAGCTACTCGAAAGGTTTGCGCTGGCATCATAGAACAAAACATGTTTCTGATCATGCTCAGAAAAGCTATGGATTATATGGTAGCATGAAAGCAACATGGCAAGTTCAGCAGAAATTTAACAAGTGTAAAACAGTAACAATGACTAAGCATGTTTGCAAGCTTGTTACACTCCCATCATGGCATATCATGGCATGAAATAAATACCAGCAGCAAGATGGCATGAAAATGCTCCAAACTCATGTTGACAAGTTGCTCATACGACATATGCAATAATTCACACAAAAATGACAAAATGGCACATTATGTAAAAATGGCATGCATGCAAACTTGCTCAAAAGATAAAATCTAATGCCACCAATGGATTAGTTGGATTTTTCTACCCCAAAACCATATATTACACTCATATGTTCCTACATGAAAAATGCTCAAAATGCCACAAAAACAATTAGGACAGAAGCTTAATATGAGTTATATTCCAGAAACGGCATATGCCGAAAATGGAAACGGCCCGATCTGGAAACTTGCCAGAAACAAAAAGCTCCGAAACAGAAACCTGCCCGAAACGGAATGTGACAAAATGAAAAAAAAACAAACGGAGGAAATGCTACTGGTACCCAGCCGCTTCTAGCCGCTGTGGCTGACAGGTGGGCCTCGGCCCACGTGGCAGGGCGAGGAGGTACGGTGGCTGGCAGGCGGGGCCGCGCGCTGGTGTGAATGACAAGTGGGGCCCGCAGTCCCACGTGGCAGGGCTGGCGCGCGCGAGCAGAGGAGAACAGGGGAGGCCATCGGCGGCGACGGAGCACGGCGGAGCACTCGCCGGACTTGCTCCGGCGAGCCTTAGGCACGACGGAGAGGTCCACTCGAACCGCGAGGCAAACCCGCACACCCACAGGGCAACCACAGTACCAAACGACGATGGGAACGTCGCCGGCGTCGAGGCGACAGGAACGGCGACGGCGAGCTCGGATCGGACGTTACCGTGGCTAAACAAGGCGGGGAAAATGCGGGATCGACTCTACCGAGCGAGGCGAGCACGACGGACAAACGCAAAACGCCTGAGGAGGTCGGGACACTCGCCGGAGACGAGGCCCGACGGTGGTGAGGGCGGCGGTCATGGCAAACATGGACAGGGGGCGCTAAACAAGGGGAAAAGTTGTCATGGAGATGCACAAGCTCACCACGAACACGCGAGGGTGCTCGAAACGGCGGGAGGTGGACGGAATCGAGTGGCTGGCGAGCGCGGGGGGCTAGATAAGGACGAGGGGGAGCCGGGCGCGTCTTGCGTGTCCACGGCCGTGGCCATGTGCGCGAGCTGGCCCGAGGTGGACAAAAAGGCAGGTGCGGGTCTCCAGTAGCCAGCGGCTGCCAGGTGGGACCAGGCGGCACACGTGGCGACGAGCTAGCGGGGGTGAGCACGCACGCAGGTGAGAAAGGAGAGGGCGCGCGCGGGGGACGAGCTGGGCTGCGCCCTGTTGGGCTGGCTGGGCTGCGCCGCTACCGCTGCTGGGCTCTGCTGGGCTGCTCTCTCTTTTCTTTTTCTCTTCTATTTTCTCAAACAGAAGTAAAAGAAGAAAAGCACAGGGGGGTTAGGAGTGAGGTGTGAGAGATATGAAAATATATCTGGAATCCACCAAAAATTTAGTATTTGAATAAATTGGTTTGGGCATTTTTAGAGGAAGAAAAATAATTCAAGTTTGAATTAAATTCAAACTTGCACCATTTTTGAACCCAACCAAATCAATTCCAAAATTTCTGAAATTTGGCAGAGAGGTTTAGGACATGGACTAGAGAATTTAGAAATATGGTGAACATTAATTTGGGACAGAAATATTGCAACAAGAATAACTTGGGAAAAAGAGGGGATTTGAGAGAGAGGTGATGGCAGAATAGATTGCATGGATGAAACCCAAGAGTTGGGTGAGGCAAGAAGAGAATGATGCCACACCTCATGCATAGAAGATGAGCACAACAAAAATTAACATGATGGATGCAAAGCTCATGAACAACATAAATGAATATGGTGATGCAAGCACATGACAAAATAATATGAAAAAGAAATGCAAAGAGAAAAGAAAGGCAAAAAACAACATGAGAAAGCCCATCCATCAAGATCATCATGACAACTCCATATATTGCAATCTTGAGGAGGACAAATATGGAAGGAGCACTCTTGGGGTGTTACAGAACATGTCCTGTTCATCGGGAGCCAATCGACTTGGACGGAACAGCCGTAACGGGGTCCTGTTCATCGACTCGGGGTCTGGCGTACCGCAAAACGGAGGAAATGGCCTTCTGTTTGAGCGCCTACGGTCGAAATGGGGTCCTGTTCATCGGCTGGGGGTCTGGCGTACCGCAAAACAAAGGAAACGGCCTTCTGTTCGAGCGCCTACGATCGAAACGGGGTCCTGTTGATCGGGAGGGCTCTGGCGTACCGCAAAACAGAGGAAACGGACTTCTCCCCAACTGCCTACGGTCGAAACGGGGGTCCTAATCATCGGGAGGGGTGTGGCGTACCGCAAAACGGGACTCCACAGGCTACTATTCATCCACGGTCGACCTCCCTCCAGCCTCCACCAGCTGCTGTTCATCCACCGTCGACTTCCTCCAGCCTCCACCGGCTACTGTTCATCCAGCCTCCACGAGGGTCCTGTTCATCCACCCCCAAACGGCTGGCCTCCTCGGGGTCCTGTTCATCCAGCGCCAACCACCTTCACACGGCCAGGGTACTGTTCAACCACAGCCAACCCACCGGCTGGGGTGGGGCGTACGAGCGGGTGGCAGCAACGGGAACTGTTCATCCACAACCAACCAACCGGCTAGGTCAACTCACCACACCTCGCACAAGGGGCTCGATCGATGCGTCTCGACTCGTTCTACGTATCGCGCGCGCGACAGCAACAGGCACTGTTCATCGAGAGGCAACCCCAACCGGCTACGTCTCGCACGTACGGGGGCTCGATCGACTTCAGTTAGCAGCGAAGTAATCGCTTGGGGTCAGTTAGCAGCGAAGGAATCGCTCGGGTTCAGTTAGCAGCGAAGGGATCGATCGGCTTCAGTACGTAGCTAGTGCATGCGATCGCTCGGGTTCAGTAAGCGAACGCCTCGCTCAGGTTCAGTTAGTGAATGCCTCGCACACACGCGCGCATACGAGAGAAACGCGTAACCCACACTGCATCCCTCAGCCCCGACCACCCACCGTAACCGGGAATTCCCTAAAAAATTCCTCGGCCTCACTTCTACCATGATTTTTTACGTCATGGACGGCCCAAAGAATGTCATGCGGGTGTGTCGGTGAAAAAACCGGCAGTCCTCGGGGTAGGGGTTCCCGAGCTATGGATCTCGGACAGATGGTAATAGGAACAGGGAGATGATGTTTACCCAGGTTCGGGCCCTCTTGATGGAGGTAAAACACTATGTCCTGCTCTTGTTTATATTGATGGAGAAGTATCAAGTACATAGTTGATCTACCTCGAGATCGTATGATCTAGTCCCGAGGCTCGGTGAATGAGATTATGTTCAGGTCCCTTCTACGGGCTAAACCCTTTGGCTTATATACACGCCGGATAGGGTATCTAAGATTACAAGGTCGGTATCTAGGCATGGAGGCGACAGGAGGAGTCTTGGAGTACGCGCCAAGTCTTTGGTAGATGCGGTCTTGACCTCTTCTCCTGCGTGTATCTTCTGGAGTCAACCTTGACAAGAATGAGAGCCCAATCATCTGGCCCAAGGAATACGGGCCGACTAGGTTAGTACCCCCTAGTCCAGGACACCGTCAGTAGCCCCCAAACTGGTCTTCTACACCGAGGACGATCTCTTCGACGGTGGTAGCTTCGGATCCGAGTTCCTTGGCTTGATAGACAAGTTCCCCTTTGAAACTCCGGATCTCTTTAGCCGCCTTTCTAAGGAGTGGTGTCTTGTAGATGAGATTCAGCCAGGTTCTCTCCCCATCCGGAGTCAGGAGTTAACTTTGCCTTGAAGGCTAGCCACCCAGGTGTGAATAGTACCTCATAGTCTGACAAATTTATCGAAGCGGCGCTACCCACGATGGGTCAGGCAGTTACTGCTTATCTCAAATCATGGTTCGAGGCTGCCTTTCTACTGGCACGTCCCGTCAAGGTGGGGATCGTGCCTATATTTTCAGGGATATCATCAAGATTTTGTTTCCCCCCATGCGTGTAACGGCATCTTCGGAGGAGGAGAGTGGCATTTTTATCGGCGCAGCAAGGGGGCTCTTGGCCTTTCAACAACCTATAAGAGTAAAAATTAAATAGAGCCTGTAGCCACGCTCCCATTTCCCCCGTCTTCTGCTTCCTCGAGCTCCAGCGCCCAGATCTAATCTTGCCTCCTCCCTCCTCTATGCATCCAAGCTTTCCCACCGAGCCATGGCCGACACCCTCAAAGGGCACTGGTGGGCTCCATCGTGACGGAGAGCATGCTCCAAGAGCTACGGAACATGGGGTATATCCCCACCAACGGCGCCGCCCGCGCTCCAGGCGCCGACTAGCAGGTGCCCGCCCCCAACCTAGGGGAACAGTTAGTCTTCATCCCCCACCTCATCAGAGGCCTGGGGTTCCCTCTGCACCCATTCGTGTGCGGGGTGATGTTCTACTACGGCCTCGACTTCCACCACATGGCCCCAAATTCCATCCCCCACCTCACCTCCTTCATTACGGTGTGTGAGGCCTTCCTCTGCATCGAGCTGCACTTCGGCCTATTGCTGAAGACCTTCGGCGTTAAGCCAAAGTCCAGCGGCTCCGATCTGGCGGAGTGTGGAGGCGCCATGGTCTACAAGAACCAGGAATAGCAGCGGGAGTGGTTCTATATCACTGAGCCGCTCGTCGCTGGCCAGACCGAGGTCCGACCCTTCTCGGCTGGGCCTCCAAAGAAGCTCAAGTCCTGGAAGGAGAAGGGTGTCCTCTGGGGAAACCCAGAGGAAGTGGAAACACTAATCAAGAGGATCCAGTGGTGGTCCCTCAAGAAGAAGCTCCAACTGCCCGATGTGGTCAACGTCATGTCCATCGCCGCATCCTCCCGGTCCAACTCTGGGCCACCCCAATGTGGGAGCACAAATCTGGGGATGCCAGACCCGTCCTCAACTTCTTCCGCTCCTCCCTGGCCGGGATGTGGACGCGGCTCTTCAAGCTGGCCAAGGACAAGATTCCCGAGGAGGGGAAGGAACTCGGCTTTGAGGTCGGTTACATCGCCACCCCAGTAAGTGTTCAATATATACATTCATATTCCTTTCCTGTAAAGTGAGATGGGTTTCGATGAATCGATCCATTTCATATTTGCAGAACTGGGTGACCAAGGTGCAGCAGATGTCGTGCCCGGCACCACTCCCGGAGGGGGAGATGTCCCCTCTGCTCACCGCGCTCCTGACCGAGGAGCCGCACGTGGTGATCCCCAGGGCGGCGAAGCCCCAGAAGGGCAGGACGGGTCTTCGGGGGCGGGAGACCTCGGTCACCCGGTCTGAAAGTGACGGCGGGGGGGGGGGAGGATGACGACAACCTTCCCCCAAAGGGGAAGAGGGCAGCGCCAGAAGACGCCGAGGCCGAGGCTCGGTCCACTGGCCAAAAGAGGTTGAAAGAAACCTCGGCCGGGGCGGCTGATGAGCCCCAGCCGTCGGAGAAGAACATGCT
This sequence comes from Elymus sibiricus, assembly GCA_039707655.1. Lineage (NCBI taxonomy): Eukaryota > Viridiplantae > Streptophyta > Magnoliopsida > Poales > Poaceae > Elymus > Elymus sibiricus. Next base: position 339,093,912 of record CM077666.1, read on the forward strand.
CTCCGATGAGTTCGAAGACGACCCCCTCACGCTGGGGAGGAAGAAGCCGACGCCTCAAAAGTACGCCGCTGTCCTTTGTATTAGTCTTCATAGTTAAGTTTTTTTGGCAGGGCTAATGCCATGTAAATGTTTTTCCACAGCCCGCCTAAGGCACACCTTAGTGACTCCTCCAGTGGGTTGCCGGCCACCAGCGGGACGCCGGACTGTGCTGCCCCGGCTCCCGAAGGGCAGGGCGAGGTGACGTCGACCCCGGCCCCTCACGCTGACGCAGCGGGGGTCGAAGAGGTGATCATGGCCGAGGTTGATACCTCGGCCCCGCAAGGCCAAGGAGACGAGGTCCCCGAGGTCGTCCAAGAAGGGCTGGGCCAGACAACGACCCAGCCAGAGTCTACTCTAGCTCTACCACCGTAGCCGGAGACCCATGAACCCAGCACCCAGGTGCTGGGGCCCGAGGTCTTTCGGCCCTCACCTCCCGCTCCAGGGCAGGCTAGCGCGGGGTGGACCGAAGAGATGGGGGCAGCCTTGACAGGCTCCTGCCTCAAGGATGAGCACCGCGCGTTGATCGGCGCGGTGCTGCGGGGATTCCGGTCCGCAGAGGCCGGAATGCATGAGGTCTTCAAGGGCCTCATGACGAGCTTCGAGGTAACCGTCTGCCTTTTGAGAAAAAGGATCTTCTCTGCTTAGATTTATCAATCTTTGTAACTGTATAAAGGCATATGTTACCAATCGTTTAGACGGCCTGCCTAGTGAGTATCCCCCGAGCCCAGGGCCAGTTTGAAAAAACTGGAGTTGGGGTCAAAATATAGGCTCGGAGGAAGAAGTAGCCCCCAGGACTGATGAAATAGGATGTGTGTTCAAAGTGTCCTTAAATTGATTATGGGGCTCATTAGAATTTTTTTATACAAGTGTCAACCTCGGCTCCGGACTCCGCCTCCAAGGAGATTGCGGAGATGAGCCAAAAGCTCGAGAGGTCCGAAAAGGACCTTGACCTGATGAACAAACAGGTCGAGCAGTCTCAAGGTAAGCGATCGATGCGCCGTGCTTTTTTTTAAGTTTGATTGTGAGCAAGGACTGATGCCAAACTGATTTGATAACAGCGGCGTTAGCCGAGCTTGAGAGGATCAAGGTCGAGCTCTTGACGGCTCGGCAGGAGGTCGAGCAGCAGAAGGCTGCTACGGCAAAGCAAAAAAAGACCTAGCCACTGTAAAGGTGGCTAGGGAGAAGGACCAGGCATGGGTCCTGGAGGTCGAGGAGACTCTCAAGGGCGTGTATCTCGAACGCGATTTCCTTGAGAAGAAGGAAAAAGAGATGGGCGAGCAGCTGCGAAAGCTACGCCTGTCTCATGCTGAGCTCCGGACCCGGGACCGGGCCGACCACCACGTGATCCAGCAAGTGGAGCGAATAACCGCGGGTAAGCTATATTAACTGCAATGTGTATTTGGCAGCAAGGGGTTCATCGAGCTCACCCATCTATGGCGATCCTCAGAGATCTTCGCCGATCTCCTGAAGAGTGCGGCGGACGCCGGGCTTCATTTTGGCCAACTGGAGGGCCATGAGGTGGACAAGGCATTCTGGAATCAGTTCCAAGAGCCCTCTCAATCGCAGTTTCTCAATCATCGGATGAAGCAGCTAGAGGAGCTTCTTCGGATGGCGAGGCCGGCGCTCCAAGACCTCTGCATCAATCTGTGGCCCACGGAGGAGTTGCCAGCCAGCTTCTTCGGGCTCCTGGTGCGACTGCAAGAGGCCGTCCCGCAAGTCAACCGCTGGAAGCGATCCACGTGTCTGGAAGGAGCGCAGCAGGCATATGCCTACGTGAAAATGCACTTCCGAAAGGTGGAGGCGGAGGTTGTTGCTGCGGGGCCCCTCGAAGGGAAGGTGCGCACCGCGGAGCAGTTTTTTGCCGACGTGGAGGAAGGTGCCCGTCTTACCGAGGCCATGTGTCCTAAGGCCAACTTGTATTTCTAGGTAGCACTTCGGAATGCCGAAGTGCGTGCGATGTATAAAGATTTCAAGTTATTTAATGAGTATGGTTGAATTTCCTTGCATATGTTTATGTTTTGTTTTTAATATTCCTCATGTTTGACTGTGTTGAACTGAAAGCGGCCAGTCATCGGCTTTGACCCCTTTGTATAGTATCCAAAGGGTGCCCCCTTTAGGCATTCCTGATCCATAGCCGATGTCTCGGTTCCCGAGGGAGGTCTATGCACGTAGGGGCTAGGCAATCGGACTATGGCGGCTTTATAACGTTCACTTAGCCATAGGAGTTTGACGGTGGGGATTGATGACGAGCCCCCACTGGGTAAAGTGGTCGGCTTGGTCAGCCGAGGTCTATGCCCATGCCCACTTTGGCCAATTCAAGGAAGAAGCCCTTCGTTTAACACGGGTGATCTCTAACGACACGTCGCTTGACGCGGTCTTCGGAAGGCCGACCAGTTTTCACCTACCTAGATAGTCAGTTTTCGGCTTTCTCCACTGAGGCGCTCTGCCAGTTAAACTAGCATCATTATCGCAGTGGTTCTCCCATTACACCCTTAGCCAAATTTGTCGGGAATGTAAGGGGTACACATAGGAGCCGAGCAACCCAACTATTGACCAAAATCTAGGTTTGAAACTGATGCATATAGTGCAACATCCGAGACGCCGAGTACTTCGGACTTTTTGTTTCAGGGTGTAAAATCGAAACCCTTTAGCAGTTGTATCCTAAAGATGTGGGCAGTGCTTGTAAAAAAATGTGTTTGAAGACCTTTATGGGTACGATTTCTTTATTTCAAGTAGCCAAGCTTTACATGCCGAACTTTTGATGAAAGGAGATGAGCATGATACAATGCGTGTAAAGATAGTGAGGGAGAAACTAAAAGAAAATAGGGCGGATCTTGTCATCGGGTCTATGAGCCCGGGCCGCTTCCTGCCGCACGTATGCGTCTCCGTGTTGTTGACCAGCTCGTCCTCGTTGATAGCGGGGTTAAAGTTGGTAACATGCAGCCTCAGCCAAGTATGCGCTTGATGCGTTTATTGGTCGATTCCTTCGAAGAGGTCTGCAGCTGTTGGTTGTGTGGTTAAAGCCACATGGGCGTGCTAATATTGGCTAGCTCTTTAACAGGGCCCTGCCAATACGCGCACCCGAGGTTTCGTCGCTACTCGGTCTAGCCGACCCGACGTTTCCATGGTCTTGGCTCCTCGGCGACCCAAGGAATTTTTAGTGCGAAGTTGTGCACCCTGGGGACGTAGTGCCCCATCCAAGGGAAGCGCACGAGGAGGCCGTACCCCTATTTAGGGTGGGGAGGTGCTTGTCCGAGGTCAACTAGCGCAGACCGCGTACGCTTCGAAGAGCCAGGGGTGCGTTTACCACCACGGGCGGCCTCCTCGGATGCCTGCACCTCGGCTGCAAAAGCCGCAGTCTGCTCCTCCGTCCGGAGAGAGCATTTGGTGTTACCATTTACTATAATAACACCATTGGGTCCCGGCATTTTGAGCTTGAGATATGCATAATGCAGGACTGCATTAAAGCGGGCGAATGCGGTGCGTCCTTGGAGCGCATGGTATCCGCTGCAAAAAGGTACGATGTCGAAGATTAACTCCTCGCTCCTGAAGTTCTCGGGTGATCCGAACCCTACTTCCAGGGACACAGTTCCAGTGCAGCGAGCCTCGACTCCTGGTATTACACCTTTGAAGGTGTGCTGCTAGGCTTGATCCAAGATGAGTCGATCCCCATCTTCCTTACTGTGTCCTCGTAGATCAAGTTGAGGCTGCTCCCTCCGTCCATAAGGACGCGCGTCAGGTGAAAACCATCGACGATCGGGTCCAAGACAAGTGCGGCCGATCCGCCATGCCTGATGCTTGTTGGATGGTTGTGTTTGTCGAATGTGATCGGGTAAGCCGACCATGGATTGTACTTCGGGGCCACAAGCTCTAACGCGTAGATGTCCCGAAGTACGTGTTTCCTCTCCCTTTTGGGGTTGTGGGTAACTCAAATCATGTTTACTTTCGTTACCTCATTAGGAAACTTTTTCTGGCCTCCGTTGTTTGGCCGCCGAGGTTTATCCTTGTCTTCACTGCGATTTTGGGTTTTATGTTGACCCTCTGTCGCTATCTTGCCGGCCTGCCTAAAGACCCAGCAATTACTATTGGTGTGGTTTGCTGGTTTCTCTTGAGTGCCATGAATTTGGCACGGTCGATCCAGGATCTTGTTGAGCTGGCTCGGTCCATCCTTGTTCCCATTAAAGGGCTTTCTTTTCTGTCCGGATCGAGGTCCGGTGAAGCCTGCATTGACTGTTGCGTCTTCTATGTCGCTTCCGCCGTTTCTATGCCTGCGCTTATTTTTGTTGTGCTTAGGCTTGCCATTGGCGTCGCGAGTCTCTGAGGTCCCCGCCTCACCATCGTGTGTGCTACGGGCCAACCAAATGTCCCCTCTCACGCAAAAGTGGGTCATGAGTGAGGTTAGGGTTGCCATGGTCCTCGGTTTGTCCTGGCCAAGCTGGCGGGCTAGCCACTCATCTCGGATATTGTTCTTGAATGCAGTGATGGCCTCGGCTTCTGAGCAGTCTATGATCTGGTTCTTTTTGGTAAGAAACCGGTTCCAGAATTTCCGAGCTGATTCACCAGGCTGCTGGGTGACACGGCTGAGGTCATCGGCGTCCGGAGGTCGGACGTAGGTTCCTTGGAAATTCGCCCTGAAGGCGTCTTCAAGAGCTTCCCAGCTTCCAATGGAGTGGGGTGGTAGGCTATTCAACCAGTGCCTTGCCGGCCCCTTTAGCTTGAGCGGCAAGTACTTGATGGTGTGGAGGTCATCTCCATTGGCCATGTGTATATGGAGAAGAAAGTCTTCCATCCATACAGCTAGGTCCGTCGTGCCATCGTAAGATTCTATGTTGATGGGTTTAAACCCGTCGGGGAACTGGTGTTCCATTACCCTATCTATAAAACAGATCGGGTGACCTGGTCCTTGGAACCAAGCAGTGTCGTACCGGGCCTCGGGAGAGAACCTTCTATGAGTTTGATCTCGGGCGCGGCCGTTCCTGTCCAACCAGGCGTCGTAGCCGTCGTGCCCGGCTGGGGCGCGTCCTCTTGATCCGTAAATGGACCGAGGCGGCGCCCGGTTTGCCTCTATCCGACGTCGAACGTCTTGAGGGTCAAGATAGTACACAGGGTCCTTGCCATAATGACGTGGAGCTGGTTGAGTGTGGAAATCCTCCCGCGCGGGCCTGTCACATCCTCGAGGGGGTCGGTCAGGTGCCTAGGTAGTTAGTTCATCATCGAATTCAGGCAGTAAACGCCGGCGTGGGTAGGATTTGGGCGCACTGCGGTGCCGCTCTTCAAAGTCTTGCTCGGCCGAAAGTATTTCGACCCACTTGTCGTTGAGCGCGTCCTCGTTAGCCTGCACCTGCTGCTGCTTGCGCTTCATGCTTCGGGCGGTGGCAACTAGGCACCGCCGAAACCGTTCCTGCTCAACCGGGTCTTCGGGGACTATGAAGTCCTCAGTGCCGAGGCTTACGTCCTCCTCGGATTCCGTCATGTAACTGTCATCGGCCCCTTCAAAGAGGTCATCCGGATTCGAGTCCCTAGGGATGCCTCCGGGGTTGACGTGACATTCTGGGGTGGTTTGAGGGTTCTCCCCTTGGTCTTCTGCGTCGTTGGCCACCGTATCGGCGGTAGGGTTATTCCCGCTGGGCTCCCCATTGGTGCCCCTTCTGCATCTTCGCCTACGCTTTGGAGGGGAGTTTGGAGTGTTGACCATGTACACATCGTACGTAGACGTTGCTTTCCACCTGCCGGTGTTAGTAGGCGGCAAGGTGTCGTCCGTAGGGCTACCGACATCTTCCTCCATGTCTGTTGCCTCGTCGTAATCTAGCACATCGGTTAAATCGTCAACAGTGGCGACTAGATGGGTGGTGGGTGGGATGTAAATTTCCCGATCGTCGGCTTTAAGTCCGATCTTGTCATAAACTGAGGAGTTCAAAATTAACAAACTTTGGATCCGGTCAAGCATCTCATTAAGGTGAGATAGCTCCTCCAGGTTCATGGTCTGGCCGTAAGCCGGATCGACTCGCAATGGCACACTTGATGCGTTTTCTGCCGTACGAGGAAGCGGGGCGGGTTGAAGATCCGCCGCCGGGATCGGTTCTAAGCCCGATTTGGTGTTACAGGCCGAACTCTGATCCACGTCGGAGTCAGGCACCGCGACAGGGTCATCCGAGGAGGGGGAGGGAAGTTCCTCCATAGCCCTCGGCAATGTTGGGGGGCATGATTCGTGGTCTTCAGTGGAGATCTGTTCTGAGGTTGAACCTCTAGAGTTTGTTAGATCCGGAATCTGGCCGGGGGTCCAGCCTGATAGGATAAGCTCGCCGCGGGAGTCCGTCGTGTACTCCAGACCTCCAAAGGTGACAATTTGATCAGGAGCGTAGTTCTCGATGGTGGCCAGGTGGCCTGTCGAGTCGACGCAGAAGATCATGCTGCCGAACACAAAAAGTTGGCAGGGGACGTAGGTGTCCCCACAACCATTGCCATAGTTGATCTGCAGATGAGCCATCGATCTTTTGTGATCACATAGTGGAACTCTCAATGAAAGCACCAGTGTCGGTGTAAAAACCGGCAGACCTCGGGGTAGGGGGTCCCGAGCTGTGGATCTCGGACAGATGGTAACAGGAACAGGGAGACGATGTTTACCCAGGTTCGGGCCCTCTTGATGGAGGTAAAACCCTACGTCCTGCTCATGTTTATATTGATGGAGAAGTATCAAGTACAGAGTTGATCTACCTCGAGATCGTATGATCTAGTCCTGAGGCTAGGTGAATGAGATTGTGTTTAGGTCCCTTCTACGGGCTAAACCCTTCGGCTTATATACACGCCGGATAGGGTATCTAAGATTACAAGGTCGGTATCTAGGCATGGAGGCGGCAGGAGGAGTCTTGGAGTACGCGCCAAGTCCTCGGTAGATGCGGTCTTGACCTCTTCTCCTGCGTGTATCTTCTGGAGTCCACCTTGACAAGAATGAGAGCCCATTCATCCAGCCCGAGGAATACGGCTGACTACGTTAGTACCGCCTAGTCCAAGACACCGTCAGGGTGCATCTCCGGCCCACCCAGGACGAAAAGCCCATTTTCTGTCACAATTTTTGTCATAGAAGGAGCCCACCACATCTATGATGATACGTATTTTTGTCACAATTATTGTCATAGAAGTGTCACAACCATGACAGAAAAAGTTTTCGTTCGGGCCATAATGTCACGGATGTGTCTTTGTTTTGTAGTGGTGCTCTAAGAATATAAGTGAAGCACAAGAGCAACTGCATAACTCAAAAGATATAAGTGAAGCTCATAGAGTATCCTAACAAATCATGATGAGTGTGTGTCTCTCTCAACAAGGTGTGTCCAGCAAACAATGATTGCGACAAACCAAAAAGCAAACAAAACTATGGCACAAGTCGCTCCAAATAAAACTCATATCATGTGATGAATAAAAATATAGCTCCAAGTAACATACCGATGAATTGTGGACGAAAGAGGGGATGCCATCCGGGGCATCCCCAAGCTTAGACGCTCGGGTCTTCCTTGAATATTAACTTGGGGTGCCTTGGGAATCCCCAAGCTTAGGGTCTTGCCGCTCCTTATTCCTTTACTCATCGTGATCTCACCCAAAACTTGAAAACTTCAGCACACAAAACTCAACAGAAACTTCGAGAGATCCGTTAGTATAATAAATCAAATCATCCACTTTATGTACTGTTATAAACTCATTCATAATTGTTTTTGCATAATACCTACTGTATTCTAACTTCTCCATAACTTATACCCCCCGATATAATCCATAGTATCATTAAAATAAGCACACTATGCAATAAAAATAGAATCTGTCTAAAACAGAACAGTCTGTAAAGATATGAATTAAAGTCATACTTCTATAACTCCAAAAATTCCGAAAAATTAGGACAACGTAAAAAAATTGTATTCCAATGTTTTTTAACCAATTCAGAATTTTATCACGTTCCAGTACAGAATAGAAATTCCAGAACTTGGCGCAAAACTTTCTGTTTTCAAACGGCATCAATTATACTATCATTTAAATCATCCCAAAGGCATTACTTGGCACAAACACTAATTAAAAGATAAAAACACAATCATTACATTAGCAATAATCATGTGACTCAAGAAAAAAATTTGCAATAAAGATAAATATTGCCTCCCAACAAGCGCTATCGTTTTATGCCCCTAGCTAGGCATAATGCATTATTTCATGTATTGTCATCTTTCAAATTAACTCCATAGGTAGCTCTCATAATATATTCATATGGTGGTTTAACCCTCTTCCTTGGGAAGTGTTCCATCCCTTTCTTTATTGGAAATTGGAACCTTATATTTCCTTCTTTCATATCAATAATGGCACCTATGGTTCGTAGGAAAGGCCTACCAAGTATTATGGGACAAGATGGATTGCATTCAATATCAAGTACAATAAAATCCACGGGCACATAATTTCTATTTTCAATTATAATAACATCATTAATCCTACCCAATGGTTTCTTAATAGTTGAATCCGCTAAGTGCAAGTTAAGGGAACATTCATCCATATCAGTGAGACCTAGAATGTCACATAAAGATTTTGGTATAGTAGAGACGCTAGCACCTAGATCACACAAAGCATTACATTCATAATCTTTAATCTTAACTTTAATAGTAGGTTCCCATTCATCATGCAATTTCCTTGGAATTGAAACTTCTAATTCTAACTTTTCTTCATGAGCTTTAGTCGTTGCGTCTACAATGTGTTTAGTAAAAGCTTTATTTTGTTCATAAGCTTTAGGTGAGTTCATCATGGATTGCAACAAGGAAATACATTCAATCAAAGAGCAATTATCATAATTAAAATCCTTGTAATCCAAAGTAGTGGGCACATCACTATCTAAAGTCTTGACCTCTTCAAACCCACTTTTATTATTTTTATCATTAGGATCATCACCCTCCGAACAATTGGGGCACCTTCTAGCTAAAGTTGACTCATCTCCAATCCCTTTTTCATCAAGTTTTATGGCTTCAATAGTGGAGATTCTTATAGTTTTAATATACTCGTCTTCAATAGTAGGAAAATGTGATTCAGGTTTAGCAGCCATTTTATTTACTAAGGTTGTTTGTTTATCAGATATCCTTCCTATCATGTTCTCAGTTAGAGCAAGTTGTGATTGCAGGTTGGCTACCTCTTGATTAACTTCATCAAGTTGTCTACTAATGGAATCCAACAAAATAGATTGTTCCTTAATTTCTCTAGCAAATAATTCATTTTGCTCATACTGTGAATGCATAAAAAAATAGCAGTCTTCTCAATTTCATGCAACCTTTTATCATAAGGGGTATTATGAAGCATATTGTAAGAGGGGTCACTATTGTATGGTCTAAGATTGAAATTCCCTCTATAAGCATTGTTGTTGAAATTATTTCTAGCGACAAAATTTACATCGATAGCATCATTATTTTGCTCAATCAAAATAGATAATGGAACTTCATTTGGATCAACATGAGAATTTTTACTAGCAAGCATATTCATAAGAGCATCCATTTTATCACTCAAAGTAGAAACTTCTTCGACGGAGTTTACCTTCTTACCAGTTGGAACTTGTTCGGTATGCCATTGGGAATAATTTGTCATCATATTATCGAGAAGCTTTGTTGCCTCTCCTAATGTAATTCCCGTAAAGGTACCACCTGCGGCAGAGTCTAGAAGATTTCTCAACACAAAGTTTAGTCTCGCATAGAAATTTTGTATTATCATCCATAAGCTTAATTCATGAGTGGGATAATTTTTAATCATTAATTTCATTCTCTCCCAAGATTGTGCAACATGTTCTTGCTCAAGTTGCTTAAAGTTCACGATTTGATTTCTAAGAGATATAATCTTAGCGGGAGGACAATACTTAGCAATAAAAGCATCCTTACATTTATCCCATGAATCAATACTACTGCGAGATACGGATGAAAACCAATTTTTAACACGATCTCTTAGTGAGAAAGGAAATAATTTCAACTTAATAATATCATTATCCACATCTTTTTTTTGCATATCACATAATTCAACGAAGGTATTAAGATGGGATGCAACATCTTCATTAGAATTTACAGCAAATTGTTCTTTCATAATAAGATTTAGCAATGCATCATTAATATCATATGACTTCGCACTAGTGGCAGGAGGAGCAATTGAAGTACTAATAAAATCATTGTTATTAGTATTCGAGAAGTCACACAACTTAGTGTTTTCTTGAGACTTAGTGGCAATTCAAGCAAGCAAGCAAAATAAAATATTTTTGTGTTTTTGATTTTTTAACGAGACTAATAAAACAAGTAAAGGCAAATAAAAAGTAGAACAAGTAAATGATAATGTGAATGTAAGGACCTGTAAGTGTTTGATGATATCTTCCCGTCAACGGCGCCAGAAATTCTTTCTGCTACTTGTGAGCTGCGTTGGGATTTTCCCTGAAGAGGAAGGGTGAAGCAATATAGTAGCGGATAAGTATTTCCCTCAGTAGAGAACCAAGGTTATCGAACCAATAGGAGAACCATGCAAACACCCATCAACAGTACCTGCACACACAAGAGCAAATACTTGCACCCAACGCGGGCAAGAGGGTTGTGAATGCCCTTGTACTTGTTAATTGCAAGGATCAAATCTAGTAAAGGTAGATAGGTAAATTGCAAAGTAAATAAAAAGTAAATAAATTGCAGCAAGGTATTTTTAGGTTTTTGTAATATGATTTAAGTAGACCCGGGGGCCATAGTTTTCACTGGAGGCATCTCTCTCATAAGAATAGCATACGGTGGGTAGACAAATTACTGTTGGGCAATTGGTAGAAAAGCGCATAGTTATGACGTTATTCATGGCATGATCATGTATATAGGCATTACGTCCGTGACAAGTAGACCAAAACGATTCTGTATCTACTACTATTACTCCAACAATCGACCGACACCTGCCTGCATCTATGGTATTAAGTTCATGACGAACAGAGCAACGCTTAAGCAAGTTGACATAATGTAGATAGAATAAAACCAATCAATATGATTAAACCCTGTCATTTTACCCTTAGTAGCAATAATACAAATACATGCCTTGCTACCCCTGCTATCACTGGGTGAAGACACCGCAAGATTGAACCTACTACTATGCACCACTTCCGCTGAAGATCGATATATCAACTTGGCCAAAGAAAACCCATAGATCGGAAAGCATTACATAGCTATAACAATCATACATAATAAAGTACAACAAGGACTCAATTACTTTCAATGAATAATCTGATCATAAACCCATAGTTCATCAGATCCCAACAAACACACCGCACAAAAGGATTACATCGGATCGATCTCCGAAGAGAACATGGTATTGAAGATCAAAGAGAGAGAGGGAGCCATCTAGCTAATCACTATGGACCCGTAGGTCTATGGTAAACTACTCACACATCATTGGAGGTGCAGCAAGGTTGATGTAGAAGCCCTTCGTGATCGATTTCCCCTCCGACAGAGTACCAGAAAAGGCCTCCAGATGGGATCGCGGAAGAACAGAAGCTTGCGGCGGCAAAAAAATTATTTGGGGTGGCTCTCTGTTGGTTTTGGGATTTTAGGGAATTTATAGCGCTCGAATTAGGTCAGGGGGGTCTACGGGGGGCCCATAAGCTCAGGTGGCGCCCCCCAGGGGCGCGCCGTGTGAGCTTGTGGCTCACCCGTAGGTCTTCTCGCTTCCTCCTGAAGCTTCCTGGGTGTCTTCTGGTCCAGAAAAATCACCGTAAAATTTTATTGTATTTGGACTTCGTTTGATATAGTTTTTCCCTAAAACAAGAAAACAAGCAAAAACAGAAACTGGCACTGGGCACTAGGTTACTAGGTTAGTTCCCAAAAATGATATAAAATTTCATATAAAGTATGTAGAATTGATATAATAATAGCATGAAACAATCAAAAATTATAGATACGTCGGCGACGTATCAATGGGATGATGACAATTTCATCAAGGATGTGTTTATTGGAGCCATTTTCTTGACTGATCACACTATGGTTATGATGGTTCATCAACGTCTCGACTATGAGACCATGAGTCCCAATGAAGTTGTGTCTACCTTCACCACCTATGATCTTTTGGAGACCAAGTCAAATAAAACCCTTGAAATTGTTCGAGGAACCAAGAGTTCCAACCTTGCTTTGACGGCTAGAAAGATGGTTGTGTGTGCTTCAAGAGAAGAACAACAAGAAAGTGTTGAAGAAGAAAAGGAGGGTACCACCTTGTTAGGACCGAGAGTATATCGACCAGAGGGGGGGTGAATGGGAGATTCAAAAATTCTGGCAAATGTTTTGAACTAATCCCAAACACAGCAGCGGAAATAAGGTTCGGTAGAAAAGCACTTAATTAAGCTCGCTATTGAGGAACATATCTATCGATGTAAGAAGCAGTAATTGTTCGAGCACAGGTTTGACAAATACTATGGTAATGCAATATACGATCAGATGCAGTTGCACGAGGGAAAACAAGATATGAACTGCGATGGAAGTGCATGGGAAATAGTGACAAGGTAAATGAATACGGCAATGAATGAAATCACGCTGACATGCATAAGTACGAAGAGAAATAAATTAGACTGAGATGACAGAAATGAATGATAAGAATGCAAGCGATAAGTAACGAACTATGATTGATCAGATAACACTATCGACACAGAGCACGAATGTAAACTGCTGAAGGAAATGCAGTAATGTAGAATGAACCAGTGGTGCTCGATGGCGACAGATGGATTTGGTAGACCAGTTCGCCCTTCTACCAAAGGACTACGTCTGGTTGGAGGGGTTGTGATTTAACACAGAAGATAAACTCTCTTCACCCTATTCTCCTTCAACTCGGAGCTGATCAGACTCCAGTTGATTTCACTCATGGTAGATACTTGTCGGCGATCTCCAAACCTTCGACAGACTTCTTTGCAAACCACAATGACTCTTGGTTGCTGAAGATCTTGCTCGGTGAAGACAATTACTCTTCGACACTCGAGCCGACACCTATCCGTCTAGAGAGTGCACAACTCTCAAGAGTAATAGGTACAAGAACTCTAACTCAGAACTACTATGATGCTCAACCACTGTCTAAGTTTTGGCTCTTGATTTTTCTCTCGGTGGATCTTAAACTCAAATCACTCGGAGAGGGGATGCTCAATCAATCTTCTCAAAAATCTTAAGCGGAGCAGCCAACGGGCAACGTTGGAACGGGGTGGCTATTTATAGCCGCAGCCTTCCCTGATGGGAAAAGACCAAATTGGACATGTGGAGCAGCCAATAGCCAAACGACATGAGTCCAACAGTCGGAAATTGAGCACAACGGTAACATTGCTTGCGGAGCAAGTAATGCTAACTCCTCAGTTCGAAAGATATCTCCTGCAGCACCGAAGAACAACGTCTTCTGATGGCAGGTAATCATTCGAAGCATAAAGAGATTTCTCTCAGTCTCGCATAGGTTTGGGCTAAGCATCACAGCGGATCTAAGCTTCGAGAACCTATACCCCTCTTAATAGTATGGAGGTCCTATGACTCAAATAAGACAAAGAAGAACAACGAAACAAATGCTACGTCTTCGCTTCGTCTTCAACTTTCTTGACTGTAGTCATTTTTCTTCGGACACACCGAATAAAAATTGCTTTGCGTCAGCAATAAATTTTTGAGGGGTTAACTCCTTCACATCAAACTTCTCGTCTACATGACTCCAATGGATGTAGCTCATTCTTCTATGCTGCGCAGATATTCTTCGGTGAAGTTCTTCGAACTTGACATCGGAGACAGCATTCTCTTCGGAACTACATGGACTATTTCTCTCTGTGTGCACTAGCAAACAAATCAGTCCATGCCTGTTTCTGTCAACAATCTCCAAAACACAAGAGGGAAAATATTGCACCAACACACCTGCCCGACGAATGATTTCGGAGAAGACTCTTTATCTACTTGAAAGTTGATGAGAGTTCGACTTTCTTAAAGCAAGTCTCCGTGCCTATGATATTTTTTCCTATTAATGATAAAAAAATTGAATTTGCCTTTTTCTGTATTCTCGAGGGTCCATGAGTCTTGTTCTGTCTTGAGGCGAATGGACTTATTTGGAGGACTTAACGAAACTTCATCTTTTGGTCAAAACGACAGACTGTAGACCTAACTAGTGCATGGGAGCCGCTCAGACCCACTAGAAACTTTAAATTTAAGTATCATTATGATTTATTGTGCATTGAGAACTAAGTCTTAGTAGGTACGCAATGTTGAAATCACACCATCCGAAAGCGGAAAATCCGTCCCCACATTTTGATCTCCTACGCTTGCTTTCACAGTCCCCATACGAGCAGCCGGAATCAAATGAATATGAATTCATTCAGCACCGAGCCAAGCGAGCGTAGATTCAGTATGTGGATTGTACTAAAGGAAGGATTTGCCTTGTCACGAAAGCTACGTTTGTTTCATTTGAGGAAGTCCCTCTTGGTCAAAAAATATTGAAAGAGAAGATTCTCAATGGCAAATCCTTTGGGAGAAGAAAGTACTCAATTGTGATAGCCCATGACACTTTGTTGCGGATTGTCCCTATGAGAAGACAGAAAACAAGTCCGAGAAGCTTGTGCTCAAGAAGAAGAGGTACTCCAAGTTCAGCAAGAGGAGAGATGGTAAGGAGCTTGTTCATGAGGAGTAGAAGTCTGATGACGAGGAGGACAACGAAGAGGGGAATGTGGGTACAACCACCATTTTCATGCACTCCACGTCCTCATCTTCCTTCACCGACCTCTTCAAAACCCCAACAAGAATAATCCCATCACTCATTGATGCCTCATGGGAAAGGATATAATAGAAAAGGCCCCCTCCCCTAATCCACCTCTTTCCACTCCTGACACTCCTTGTGAGAAGTTGGAGGATGATTGTGAAGATGGTGTGGATGATGATGTGACCTTCATGAATACCCTTCATGGTGGTAATCTCTTTAAGTCACTCGGTGAATGCAATAACTACATCAAGAATGTTGAAATCCTCCTTGTAGAGGAAAAAGAGAGAGTCAAACTCCGCGAGCATGACCTCCATGAGGAAAGTGCCATGAAGGCCACTCTTGATTAATCCATCATTGGCTATCAAATTGACTTTGCTAAAACTAATGATTCATATGTTAGTGCACTTGGGATGTCAATTGACCTGAAGGAAAAAAATTATAAGCTTCAATTTGAACATGCTGAACTCCTTGAGGCTTATTAGCTCCTTGAGCAAAGCTTTAAGCTTGTCAAGGGTGAGTTCATAGAACTTACCAAGTATTGTGCTCAACTTAAGGCTATCGTCTTTAAGTCACTCACCACCGCTCCTTCCATTAACATGAATGATGATGCTTGTACTTCTAACTCTTCACTTGACTATGCATCTTTAATGGGGGATAATAAGAAGTTGAAATCTCAACTTGACAAATGTCTTGTGTCCAAGGAGAAAAGAACATCAATGACCTCTCGAGCAACCAAATGGAGTGGGTTGCGAAGGAGGTGGCCTGTATGATGAAATGACATGTGTGTATGTTAAGATAAATAAAACAAGTGGAGATCAACTAATAATGGAAAAAAACACATGCATATTAGGAAGCTTTGATGAAGTGGTATGTGTGATGAAGTTACATGTATGCATATTAAGATTTAAAAAATAGTGAGAATCAACTATATAAATATATAGGATAAGAGCATCTATAACTGGACCCTTAAACCCTCCCCAACATCCGGCGGACAGTCCGGTCACCGCCAGGACTAAAAAACACCATCCAACCAGACCCCCAAAGCTAGCCCAAACGTGCGGGTTGTATGACAGCCTCAAACAGAGCAGATATGGGGACAACCAGATGCGCCCGGACGAGTCTGCCACGTCAGATCAGATAGGTCGGACCCATCCCAAATCTCTCCAAATCGTCCCCAACCTAGCCCTACCCACCCTCTTCCTCTCCTATCTTCTTCCTCGTCCGCACAGCCCCTTCCTAGTTCCGCCGCCACCCTAGCTCTGCCGCCGTCCCTAACCAACGACATCGCCACCGCCGACCCCAACCGACAATGTCGCCGCCCGTGCCACCACCCCGGTACTTCCTACTTCTCCGGACATACACGTCACCCTATATGTGTTCGATGAAATATGTGAGCTGATTTTTTATTCTTTTGCTAATTTCTAGGCAAATGATGGATTTGTCAGATGATGAATATGAGAACAAGGACCTTGATGAATTCATATACAAAGAGTTTGCCTATTCGGCGGATTCAGACGACAAAGATGCCAAAATGATGATGATGAGCATCCAGGAAAAAATTGAGAAGTAAGTGATAAATATCTTTGCTACTCCCGCAGCAGTCGTTGGGTTTAGAGGAAGGGTGATGCAGATAGCAGCAAAGCTTTCCCTCAGTTAAGAACCAAGATTTAATCAAACCAATAGGAGTGAACTAACTAACAAGATAAGCAACACCTGCACACAAACAAAATAAAATACTTGCACCAACGTGGCAAGGGGGTTTTCAAGCCCCTTGTCTTGCTAGTTACAAGGTTAAAAGCAAATAGATAGATAGTAATGGTATAGTGAAACAACAAATAGTAAAAGGCAAATGAAGAGGCAATTTTGTAGAGGAAAGTATTGATGGAGAATGGACCGGAGGGCCATAGGTTCACTAGTGGCGTCTCTCTCTCTCAAAAGCAGGCAAATGGCATGGTAAAAAAATACATTGGCAATTGAAAAGATGGCAATCTTTATGACTATGAGCATTCATGGCATAATCTCATATAGGCAATAAGTAGACCGTTAAACTTACTAACGTCTACTACTAATACTCCACCCCAAAACCACTATCGAGCATTAATCTCAAGGTATTAAGTTTACCAAAAACAAAGTATTGCAATAAGCAAGATGACATAATGTAGGCAGAAGGTAATCTAGCAATAGGATTAAACCCCGTCGTTTTATCCTTAGTGGCAAAAATACAATACGTGTATTGGCCCTTATTATCACTAGGTTAGAGCACGACAAGATTGAACCCACTACTATGCACCACTTCCTCTGAAGAACTACCCATCAATCTTGGTCAAAGAAGACAAATAGATCGGAAAGCAACATAACTACTTAATTATACAACAAAGAAACTTTAAAAGATTCAATAATATTCAATGAACAATCTGATCATAAACTCACAATTCATCATGTCCCAACAAACAAACCAAACAATTACATCAGATTGATCCCAATCATACAAGGAATTAGGGGATCATGGTATTGAAGATCCAAAAAGAGAGAGAGAACCATCTAGCTACTACTATGGACCCGTAGATGCTAAGTAACTACACACACATGGTCATGAAGGCAGCAAGGTTGATGAAGAGGCCACCGACAATGGCTTCCCCCTCGGGAAGGGCTCTAGAGCAGGGCTCCAGATGCGATCTCTTCGGAACGGAGGCTTGTCGCGGTGACAAATTCTTCTGGAGGTACGGCGGGTGGTTTCTGTATTTATAGGGATTTATGGCGATGGAATCAGGTCAAGGCGGTTCCCATGGGCCCCACATGGACAGGTGGTGCGGCCACCCCCTGGCTGCGCCACGTGTCCATGTGGCTGGCTCGTGGCTCCTCTGATGTCTCCAGAAGCTTCCAGTGTTTCTTGTTGCCCAAAAAAATCATGTTAAATCGGCAATGTATTTTAACCTCCATAGATATTGATTTCCTATGAAATCAAAAACAAGCAGAAAACATGAACTGACACTGGGCACTAAATTAATAGGTTAGTCCATAAAAATAATACAAATGGCTATAAAAAGTATATAGAAATGATAATATAATAGCATTAAACAATAAAAAATTATAGATACGTTTGAGATGTATCAGGAGCATGTTCCGAACTTCATGGGTTGGATAAAAGGAATGAGAGTTGTTCCACGGGATTCTGGCGCACGGGTTCTCTACAACGACTACTTCAATCTTGACCCAACATACCATGATGTTTTTTCGACGTCGCTTCATGATGAGCAGACATTTGTTTTTGCGCGTAGTGAATGTCGTGGAGGAATATGATCTTTACTTCAACCTGGGGAAGGATTGTTTCATACAACTCTCCTTCTCTCCTCTGCAGAAATGCACGGCTCCTCTCAAGATGCTTGCATATGGTAAAACCGCAGATGCCGTTGATACTGAAATCCGGATGAGAGAACATGCCTTGAGGCCACGATAAAATTTGCTCGCACCGCGATAAAGGTGCTTGGACCGGAGTGCCTGAGATAACCAACTGTCGAGGACACAAAAAAGTTATTGGCAATTAGAGCAGCAAGAGGTTCCCAGGTATGCTCGGTCCAGTTGATTGCATGCATTGACAATGGAAGAGCTACTCGAAAGGTTTGCGCTGGCAATACCAAGGTCACGCCAAACAGGCCATCCTCAAGCAGCGGCATCAAAGGACTCATAGATTTGGCATGCTTTCTTTTGCATGCCTGGTTCTCACAATGACATTAATGTGCTCCAACTATCTTCGTTGTTCAAGAGACTTTGTGATGGTGATGCTCAGATGTGCAACTACACCGTCAACGGGTGTAACACCCTACCAAACCCACCGGTTACTGGTCGTTACCGCCTGGCAGGATCTAAACTAGCCCCACAAACGAACACTAGTCTT
Source organism: Elymus sibiricus (assembly GCA_039707655.1). Taxonomy (NCBI): domain Eukaryota; kingdom Viridiplantae; phylum Streptophyta; class Magnoliopsida; order Poales; family Poaceae; genus Elymus; species Elymus sibiricus. The sequence goes on from CM077666.1 coordinate 339,112,561, forward strand.
TCCTGCGCACTTTGTCCTCACTTGTGCGCACCCGGGATCAACTTTCTAGTTGGTCGCCCATCATCAAATTGCTCCAAGACAAGCACACTTAACTTTGATGTTCCATTCGGATGGGCTCCCGAAAAAGAAAGTGCGCCTTGTTGATATGAGTAGTCTATCATTCCTATTGAGCCAGGATGTCAAAACGGGCACAACTATAAAATAGGATACTACCTTGCCGATGGTATCTATCCTCAATGGACGGCATTTGTGAAGACTATATCCGAACCCCAAGGTAGAAAACAATGTCTCTTTGCACAATGCAAGAGGGTGCGAGGAAGGATGCATAGAGGGCATTCGAAGTGCTCCAAGCTCGTTGGGGTACTGTTCATGGAGCTGCAATTATGTGGGAATTAGAGACATTTGACAGCTGATGACATGTTGTGTAATCTTGCACAATATGATTGTGGAGGATGAGGGTGAAGGGACAACCCACTGATACGCCTCCAACATATCTATAATTTTTTATTGTTTCATGCTATTATATTATCATTTTTATATACTTTATATGCCATTTTATATTGTTTTTATGGACTAACATATTAGTTCAGTGCCCAGTGCCAGTTCCTGTTTTCTGCATCTTTTTGGTTTTCCAGGAAATCCATACCAAACGAAGTGCAAACACGATGAAACTTTTTGACGATTTTTTCTAGACATAAAGAGACCCTGAAAGCTTTGGGGGGAGACCAGAAGATGCACGAGGGAGCCAGAAGGCAGGGGCGCACCCTAGGGGGTAGGGCGCGCCCAGGTGCCTTGTGACCCCCGGTGGCTCTGTTTGCCCTAATTCCTTTCCTATAGATTCCCTAATATTCATTAACCCCCAGAGCGAGACTGCTACTTGTGAGCTATGTTGGGATTTTCCCCGAAGAGGAGAGGAGATGCAGCACAGTAGAGATAAGTATTTCCCTCAGTGAGAACCAAGGTTATCGAACCAATAGGAGAATCACGCAAAGGCTCGTGAACAACACTTGCACACACAAAAGCAAATACTTGCACCCAACCCGGGCAAGAGGGTCGTCAATCCCCTTGAACTCGTTACTTGCAAGGATTAAATCTTGTATAGATAGATGGATAAATTACAAAATAAAATAAAAGTAAATAAATTGCAGCAAGTATATTTTAGTTTTCTTTTTATATTTAAAGTAGACTCGGGGGCCATAGTTTTCACTAGAGGTTTCTCTCTCGAACACATAGCATACGGTGGGTAGACAAATTACTCTTGGGTAATTGATAGAAAATCGCATAGTTATGATGATATTCAAGGCAATGATCATGTATATAGGCATCACGTCCGAGACAAGTAGACCGACTCCTGCCTGCATCTACTACTATTACTCCACCAATCGACCGCTATCCAGCATGCATCTATGGTATTAAGTTTATAACAAACGGAGTAACGCCTTAAGCAAGATGACATGCTGTAGACAAAGTAAACCCAATCAATATGAATAAACCCCATCATTTTACCCTTAATGGCAACAATACAAATACGTGTCTTGTCCCCTACTTTGTCACTGGGATATAGAGCACCGCAAGATTGAACCCATTACAAAGCACCTCTCCCGCTGAAGATAAATCAATCTAGTTTGCCAAACCAAACGGATAGATCGGAGAGAAATACAAAGCTATAAAAATCATGCATAATAAAGTTCAGAAAAGACTCAATTACTTCTCATGAATATTCAGATCATAAACCCACAATTCATCGGATCCCAACAAACACACCGCAAAAGAAGATTACATCGAATAGAACTCCAAGAAGATCGAGCAGAACGTTGTATTGAAGATCAAAGAGAGAGAAGAATGCCATCTAGCTACTAGCTATGGACCAATAGGTCTGTGGTGAACTACTCACACATCATCGGAAGGGGCAGAAAGGTTGATGTAGAAGCCCTTCGTGATCGATTCCCCCTCCGGCAGATCACCGGAAAAGGCCTCCAGATCAGATCGCGAAAGAACGAAGACTTGTGGTGGCGGAATAGTTTCTTCGGGTGGCTCTCTGTTGGTTTCGGAATATTTGGAAATTTTATAGAAGTGGAATTAGGTCAAACGGAGTTACGAGGGCCCCACAAGCTCAGGGGGCATGCCTACCTCCCTAGGGCACGCCCTGTGAGCTTGTGACCCCCTCCTATGCCTTTTGGTCTCCTCTTGAAGCTTCTAGGGTCCCTTCTGGTCCAAAAATAATAATCTAAAGATTTTTTTTCCGTTTGGAGTTCGTTTGATATTGATTTTCTGAAAAAACCAAAAACAAGCAGAAAAACAGCAACTGGCACTGAGTTAATAGGTTAGTCCCAAAAATAATATAAAATAGCATATAATTGCATATAAAGCATCCAAGATTGATAATATAATAGCATGAAACGATAAAAAATTATAGATACATTGGAGACGTATCAGAGACCCAAAATAATTCTTCCGCCACTACTGCAGGAAGGTCCTAACGCGACACATGTATAGGAGACCAATCGACCAAACTGTGTGTGATGCATTAATCGCAAACGGTATTGTAATAAAACCATCACCAATAAAATGAACTGTGTGCGATGGCGGATCCATCAAGCACGAATAAGATTAAGGTGCGTGTGCGAATCGTAGCATACAGTTGATAGATATGAACTGTTTGCGATGAGCCCAAACAACAGAAACGGTCAGACAAATCAAGGGGAGTGCGATAGATGGCATACATGTCACTCGGATGAACTATTTGCGATGAGCAAAAACAACATAAACGATTAGCCAGATTAAGGTGTGTGCGATAGACGGCATACAGGTCTCTCGGATGAACTATTTGCGATGAGCGAAATCAGCATAAACGGTTAGCCAGATCATGGTGTGTGCGATAGGCGGCATACAGGTCACTCAGATGAACTATTTGCGATGAGCCAAAACAACAGAAACGATTTGGCCTAACTAGATGTGTGTGATACCCGGCAAATAGGTCAATAATCAGAATTGTGTGGGAAGACCGACAATAACACAGACGATTCCTCCTAATAAGTTGTGTGTGTTGCAGGCAAACAGTTGCTGGTAAACAATTGTCAGCGATTGATGAAATCAGCACCGACGGGTTCCGTAGTTTATTCCGTGTGCGATGTGATTTGCTCAATCTGCAGAACATCTATGCTCTATGTTGATACGTCTCCAACGTATCTATAATTTTTTATTGTTCCATGCTGTTATATTATCAATCTTGGATGTTTTTATAATCATTTACAGCAATTATATATCATTTTTGGAGACTAACCTATTAACTTAGTGCCCAGTGCCAGTTGCTGCTTTCTGCCCTGTTTTTGTTTTACAGAAAATCAATACCAAACGAAGTCCAAATGCCACGAAACTTTTTGGAGATTTTTTATTGGACAAGATAAACACTAGAAGCTTCGGGAGAGGGCCAGAAGACCCAGGATGTCGCCACGAGCCACCAGGGCGCGCCCTGGTGCCTCGTGGGCCCCCTTTGCTCTGTTTGACCTAATTCCACCACTATAAATTCAGGAAAAATCAGAAACCGTCAGGAGAGTCCACGAAATACTTTTTCCACCGCTGCAAGTTTCTGTTCCAGAGAGATCCCATCTGGGGTCCTTCTCCGGTAATCTGCCGGAGGGGGAATCGATCACGGAGGGGTTCTACATCAACCTTGCTGCCCTTCCGATGATGCGTGAGTAGTTTACCACAGACCTTCGGGTCCATAGGCAGTAGCTAGATGGCTTCTTCTCGCTTTTTGATCTTCAATACAATGTTCTCCTTGATGTTCTTGGAGTTCTATCCAATGTAATCACTTTTTACGGTGTGTTTGTTGGGATTCATCGTATCTACTTTTCCAAACGCTTCTGCTCTTGTTTTGGACTCTAATTTGCATGATTTGAATGGAACTAACCCGGACTGACGCTGTTTTCAGCAAAACTACCATGGTGTTGTTTTTGTGCAGAAATCAAAGTTCTCGGAATTGGCCGGAACTTTTTGGAGATTTTTTATGGAATATATAAAAAATATTGGCGCAAGAATCAACTGGAGAGGGGGCGCGCCATGATACCATGTGGGGCCCACAGAGGTCCTCCTGACCTAATTCGAACGCTATAAATTCTCTTTCCTCGAGAAAAAAATAAGAGAAGAAGTCTCATCGCATTTTACGATACGGAGCCGCCGCCACCTCTTGTTCTTCATCGGGAGGGCTGATCTGGAGTCCGTTCGGGGCTCCGGAGAGGGGGATTTGTCGCCATCGTCGTCATCAACTATCCTCCATCATTAATTTCATGATGCTCACCATCGGGTGTGAGTAATTTCTTTGTAGGCTTGCTGGACGGTGATGGGTTGGATGAGATTTGTCATGTAATCGAGTCAATTTGTTAGGGCTTGATCCCTAGTGTCCACTATGTTCTGAGATTGATGTTGCTATGACTTTGCTATGCTTAATGCTTGTCACTAGGGCCCGAGTGCCATGATTTCAGATCTGAACCCTCTATGTTTTCATGAATATATTTGAGTTCTTGATCCTATCTGCTAGTTATATGCACTTGTTATTGTTCTGATCCGTAGACCCCATAGTGACAATTGTTTGGGATACTCTCCGGGGATGACTGTAATTTGAGGAGTTCATGTATTCACCATGTGTTAATGCTTTGTTCTGGTACTCTATTAAAAGGAGGCCTTAATATCCCTTAGTTTCCTTATGGACCCCGCTGCCACGGGAGGGTAGGACAAAAGATGTGATACAAGTTCTTACTATAAGCACGTATGACTATATATGGAATACATGCCTACATTACATTGATGAATTGGAGCTATTGTGTATCACTCTAGGTTCTGACTGTTACATGATGAATGTCATCCAACATAATTATCCATCACCGATCCAATGCCTACGCTTTTCGCATATTGATCTTTGCTAAGTTACTTCCGTTGTTGCTGCTGTTACAATCACTACAAAACTGCTACTGTTACAGTTTCTGTTACTATTGCTACTGTTACTACTGTGCTACTAAACACTTTGCTGCAGATATTTAGTTCTCCAGGTGTGGTTGAATTGACAAATCAACTGCTAATACTCGCAAATATTCTTTGGCGCCCCTTGTGTCGAATCAATAAATTTGGGTGAAATACTACCCTCGAAGACTGTCGCGATCCCCTATACTTGTGGGTTATCAAGACCTTTTTCTGGCGCCGTTGCCGGGGAGCATAGCTCTATTTGTTGAGTCACTTGGGAATTATATCTATTGATCACTATGAAGAATTTAAAAAATGCTAAGACCAAGATCATTCCCTCTAAGACGAGGGGAGGTAAGGAACTGCCATCTAGCTCCGCACTTGATTCACCTTCTGTTTTGAGTAGGCTTGCGACACCACCACCTGCTATTCATTCTGATATGTCGCAAGTAATTGATGATACTACTTCTGCTATGAATGATACTTATGATGATGCTAGTACTATGCTTGATAATACTGTGCCACTAGGTGAATTTCTAGATGAAAAAATTGCTGAAACTATTGAAACTAATGAAAATTATGATTCACCTATTATGCCTAGCTCTCCTACTAGAGTTGAAATGCTTAAGATACCTGATGGTTATGTTATAGATGGAGAAACAGCTAGAGAAATTCTTGCTTGTAATGATAGAGATGATGTTAGAAAATTACTTGTTAAGCTTAAAGAAAAGTCTATGATGGAGAGAATGAAATATGATCCTAAGTTTGCTACCTCTCCTATCTTTGTTACTGATAAGGATTATGAATTCTCTGTTGATCCTGAGTTAATTACTTTGGTTGAATCTGATCCTTTTCATGGTTATGAAACTGAAACTTTTGTGGCACACCTTACTAACTTGAATGATATAGCCACCCTATTTGCTCATGAGGAAAAAATTCGTTACTACTACATTCTTAAGTTGTTTCATTTCTCATTAAAGGGTGATGCTAAGAAATGGTTTAATACTCTTGCTCCTGGTTGTGTGCGTAGTCCCCAGGATATGATATATTACTTCTCTAAAAAATCTTTTCCTGCTCATAAGAAACAAGCTGCCTTACAGGAAATATTTAATTTTGTGCAAATTTAAGAAGAGAATCTCCCTCAAGCTTGGGAGAGGCTTTTCCAACTACTTAGTGCTTTGCCTGATCATCCTCTTAAGAAAAATGAAATACTTGATATCTTTTATAATGGACTAACCGATGCTTTTAGGGACTACCTAGATAGTTGTGCTGGTTGTGTTTTCAGGGAATGAACTATTGAACAAGCTGAAGAACTATTGAATAATATATTAAAGAATGCTCATGATTGGACACTCCCTGAACCACCGGTTAAACCAACTCCAAAGAAGAGAGGTATTCTATTCCTCAATCCAGAAGATATGCAAGAAGCCAAGAAATCTGTGAAAGAAAAAGGTATTAAATCTAAAGATGTTAAGAATTTAACACCTATTGAGGAAATACATGGGCTCGACATCCCGACACAGGTAGTAGAGGTAAATTCTCTTATTAGATTCGATGAAGGTGATATTCCTTATAATAAATCTGCTAGTCAATGTCTTTATGAGTTTGATAATTACATCATTAAGCAAGAACACTTCAATTTATATGTTAGCAATCATTTAAAACGCAATGCTTTGATGATAGATCGTTTGAGTGATTTGATGTTTAGAACTACTAATGATGTTAAAGGCTTAAGTAAACATGCCTCTATGGTTCATACTCAGTTAGAACAAATTGCTAAGTCACAAAATGATTTGCTTAATGAAATGAATAATAAAATGAATGATCATGCTGTTAGAGTTGTTACTAGAGGAGGTAGAATGACTCAGGAGCCTCTGTATCCTGAAGGTCATCCTAAAAGAATTGAACAAGATTCTCAAAGAATTAATATTGATGCACCTAGTCCATCTAAGAAGAAAAAGAAAAAGAAAGATGATAGGACTTCGCATGCTTCTCATGAACCTGAGATAGAAAAACCTTCTGAGAATCATAATGATGTTTCTATTTCTGATGCTGAGACACAATCTGGTGATGAACCCCCACTTAATGATAATGATAATGATAATGATGTTCATGTTGATGCTCAACCATATAATGATAAAGAACCAGATAATGATGTATAAATAGAACCTGCTCTTGATCTTGATAACCCACCTCCTAAAAATAAAAGATATGATAAAGTTGATTTCATTGCTAGGAAACATGGAAAAGAAAGAGAACCATATGGGTTCAAAAACCTATGACTTTTCCTACTAAACCATCTAGAAATAAAGATGAGGAAGGCTTTGAGTGCTTTGTTGAAATGCTTAGACCTGTCTTTTTGCGCACTCGCTTGAGTGATATTTTGAAAATGCCTCCTTATGCTAAATACATGAAAGATATTGTCACTAATAAAAGAAAGATACCTGAGGCTGAAATTTCCACCATACTTGCAAATTATTCTTTTAAGGGTGGAGTACCTAAGAAGTTATGAGATCCGGGAATACCTACTACACCATGCTCCATTAAAAGAAGTTATGTTAAAACTACTTTATGTGCTTTAGGAGCCGGTGTTAGTGTTATGCCTTTCTCTTTATATAGAAGACTTGATTTGAATAAGCTCACACCTACTGAAATATCTTTACAAATGGATGATAAATCAACTGCTATACCAATTGGAATTTGCGAGGATGTGCCCGTTGTTGTTGTTGCAAATGTTACTATCTTAACAGACTTTGTTATACTTGATATGCCCGAGGACGACAACATGTCGATTATCCTTGGAAGACCCTTTTTTGAATATTGCAGGGGCTGCTATTGATTGCAACAAAAGCAAAGTCACTTTTCATGTCAATGGTAATGAGCATACGGTTTATTTTCTGAGGAAACAAAATTCAGTGAATGGTATCAACTATATTGAAAAGGTTTCGACAATCACTATTGGAGATTTAAATTTCCTCTTCCTACCATCAAAAAGAAATATGAAACTCTTATTGTTGGGGAGATGCATATCCCCGTTGAGGTAACTTAGTGTTATACGAAAATTCTTCGGTTTCATGTTACTCGGAAATAGTTTGTTAATAAGACTTGATCAACCTTATTAATGGATTCTTTTTTAGGGCATGTGGTCGATGAATTTAGTAAGAATAAATTTCTGTAATCATAGTTTGCTCTCTGTTATTTACAGTTTCATAAAGTAAAATGCCATGATTATCCTGTTTTCTGAATTGTCCATGTAATAAAAAATTGCCCAAAAATAAAAGTGCTCATAATGCAATAAAATTTTAACATGGTTTTTTCTGAAATATTTAAGAATTTTTGGCACTGAAAACAACCCAGGGAGGTGCCCCTGTTGCTCACAAGGCAACAGGGCGCGACCCCCCTAGGGGTGCGCTAAGATGCCTTGTGGGTCCCATAGGGACCCACTCACTTATCTCTTCAGCCCACTTCATCTCCTACCTCCAGAAAAAAAATCTTTGTAGGTCTCTGTCTCGTGTTCTTGCTCCCAAACCTGAGATTTTCGATCTGTTTGTTCGGAGCTCCGTTTCCAAAATTGTTTTGGGGGATTGCTCCTTGGTATGTGACTCCTCCATTGCTCCAATTAGTTTTTGCTTTAGTGGATTATATTTTGCATAAATTGCTGCTGTTGGTGCTACAGAAAATGAGCTTGCATATTGAATTATTTGAGTTCTAAGTAGTTTGAATGCTTGATATAGCCTCTAGGCACTTGTATGAGTAGTTGCAATCAATTTTGTGAAGTTTTGTTAAACATCTTTTTGTGGTCCGAAAATTTTCAGAAATTTTCCCTTCGGAAAATGAACCTCTTTAGGAGGACTTCTTCAAGGAGGAGGTCTTCTAAAGCATCGTCGTGTGAAAGCCCAGCACGTCAATCGTATGTTGAACCAAGGGCAAGTTCGGTGCGAGGTGCCGAAGCAAAACCTTGTCAATGGTCGTGCAATGAGTTCATGATAGGTGCAGGCATTAAGGAAGAATTTGATCAATATATTCAAAACACCGAGCTCTCCGCCTTCATCGCAGATAAGCCTTCGCAGCACTATAACCTTACCGATTCATTCACTCAAAAGTTTGTGTATCACTCTCGCAATTCTAGAGTTTTATTTCATCTCTATGATAGATCCTATGCTATGTCTCTAGAAGAGTTTTGTGATGCATGCAAAATTCCATTTTGGGGTTCTCATAGCGAACCGCGGCAATCTGATTATGAAATGTTTCTCAATAGTCTTTGCAATGGTGAGGATAGGGGGGCTACGCAAGCTAGGATAAAAAGCATTCACTTTCCTTCTATTCGGTACTTTGCACTTTTTAATGGGAAGTGTATTGTTGGTAAGCAAGATTGTAGTGCACTTTGTGCTCCCGACCTGAGCCTTATTCATGCTACCTTAATGGGTAACAAACATTGTAATCTTGGGGCTATTGTTGCACGTAGGTTGCATCGCAATGCGGGTAATGGTGATTTGTATGGAGGAATTTATGCCTCCCGCGTGGCTGCAAGGCTAGGGGTCTCACCCAGACCCAATGACCCTCTATTACTTGATAGATACCTAAATTTTGAGACGATGTAGAGCCATGAGTTTATTAAGCACAACACTCACAGACTATAACTTGATATTTGATAAATATTGTTCTGTGTCTGTTATTTTGTCTGCTCCTGTCCTCTTTGATTTCCAGAGCAAACAGAGATATTTTCTTCATGAGAATGAGGTACACAAGTATAACGCGGCAGTTGAGGCTACCCGTCTCTCTAAGGAGGCGGCACAGAACGCCTCTATGAGCTACCACTTCGATTATTATCCTAGTCAGCCATGGTAGTAGACCAAGTTAGGCCAAAAGCCTATGCTTGGGGGAGTACGTATTTCTCATCGACATTACATTCATGTTCACACATTCATTCCAGTTGTCGGTGTTCATCCTTTTCCACGGTATATCCATGTTAGTTTTATTTTCGCTTTCTTCTTGTGTGTTTGAAAAACTTTGAAAATCCAAAAATATTTCTTGCTTCTTTTTGGTTTTTCCTTCTTGTTAGTAGTTCGTAGTATTAAAAGAAACCCCAAAAAAGATTTCTCGTTTCTTATTTTCTTGTTTGTTGGGAGTTCTCCCGTGTAAATAGTTTTTCTCGCTTTTTGTTTTTCTTCTCTAATTTCCTTTCTTCAGAAAAACTAAAAACACCAAAAATATTTCAGTGTGTTTCTCTGAATTTCTTTTCTTTTCGTTGAGTGGTCGTAGGGAGAAGACCACGATGAAAATGTTGAGTGGCTCTCATATGCTTTATGGTTGATCTAACAAAGAGCCAATATTACCTTGTCTTCTCCCTTGAATAAAATGTTTGCAGATTCTAGCTTAGTCCACGACACTCTTGCACTATTATTATTTTCACGTCATTCGGTCGTGCAAGTGAAAGGCAATAATGACGATGATTTGATGAAGTGGTTGTGGTAAAGAAAAGCTGGTATGAACTCTTCTTGTTTTTGTTTTTGTAAATATGTTTAACTCAGTATCCATGATTTAGCATATTATGAGTAAACATGTTTGTGATGACAATTAGAGATTATAGTTGCTCATGCCATGCTTAAGTAGCTAGGAGTGGATAATGATTAATCTTGGATGTCAACATGCATTAAAATGGTTATGATGTAGTATGTTAGTATGGTATCCTCCTCTGAATGTTTCAAGTGGCTTCACTTGGCACATGTTCACACATGTAGTTATTCAAAACCAATACAGCCTTCATGATATTTATGTTCAGGGCGTTTATATCCTACTCATGCTAGTATTTCATGTTAATTATTCTCAATGCATGATTATGACCGTTTTCGCTCTCTAGTTGGTCACTTCTCAATCTATTTTCTAGCCTTCGCCTGTACTAAGCGGGAATACTGCTTGTGCATCCAAAATCCTTACACCAAAGTCGTTCCAGATGAGTCCACTATATCTACCTATATGCGGTATTACTCTGCCGTTCCAAGTAAGTTTGCATGTGCCACCTCTAATCATTCAAATAAACATCTGTTTTGTGTGCCCGTACTGCTCATGGAGCGACAAGGGGTGATACGTCACCATTGTATCTACTTTTCCAAACACTTTTGCTCTTGTTTTGGACTCTAATTTGCATGATTTGAATGAAACTAACCCGGACTGACACTATTTTCAGCAGAACTACCATGGTGTTGTTTTTGTGCAGAAATCGAAGTTCTCGGATTTGGACAAAACTTTTTGGAGAATTTTTATGGAATATATAAAAATTATTGGCGCAAAAATCAACAGAAGAGGGGCCACCTGTTGCCCACAAGGCAACAGGGCGCGACCCCTCCTAGGGCGCGCCCTGATGCCTTGTGGGGCCCACAGGCGGCCGTCTGACCTAATTCATACGCTATAAATTCTCTTTCCCCGAGAAAAAAATAAGAGAAGTTTCATCGTGTTTTACGATACGGAGCCGCCGCCACCTCCTGTTCTTCATCGGGAGGGCTCATCTGGAGTCCGTTCGCGGCTCCGGAGAGGGGGATTCGACGCCGTCGTCATCATCAACCATCCTCCATCACCAATTTCATGATGCTCACCACCGGGCGTGAGTAATTCCTTCGTAGGCTTGCTGGACGGTGATGGGTTGGATGAGATTTATCATGTAATCAAGTCAATTTGTTAGGGCTTTGATCCCTAGTATCCACTATGTTCTAAGATTGATGTTGCTATGACTTTGCTATGCTTAATGCTTGTCACTAGGGCCCGAGTGCCATGATTTCAGATCTGAACCCTTTATGTTTTCATGAATATATTTGTGTTCTTGATCCTATCTTGCAAGTTATATGCACCTTTTACGTGTCATGATCCGCATACCCCAAGGTGACAATAATTAGGATTCTTTCCGGTGATTGCCGTAGTTTGAGGAGTTCACGTATTCACTAAGTGCTAATGCTTTGTTCCGGTTCTCTATTAAAAGGAGGCGTTAATATCCCTTAGTTTCCTTAAGGACCCAGCTGCCACGGGAGGGTACGACAAAAGATGTCATGCAAGTTCTTACTATAAGCACGTATGACTATATACGGAATACATGCCTACATTACATTGATGAATTGGAGCTATTGTGTATCGCCCTAGGTTGTGACTGTTATATGATGAATATCATCCAACATAATTATCATCACCGATCCAATGCCTACGACTTTCTCATATTGGTTTCTGCTAAGTTACTTTGCTGCTACTGCTTTACACTTGCTACAAAACTGCTACTGTTACTGTTTCCGTTACTACTGTTACTGTTGCTACTGCTATCAAAACTATCATATTACTGTGCTACTAAATACTCTGCTGCAGATATTTTATCTCCAGGTGTGGTTGAATTGTCAACTCAACTGCTAATACTTGGGAATATTCTTGGGCTCCCCTTGTGTTGAATCAATAATTCTGGGTGAAATACTACCCGCGAAAACTGTTGCGATCCCCTATACTTGTGGGTTATCAAGACCTTTTTCTGGTGCTGTTGCCGGGGAGCATAGCTCTATTTGTTGAGTCACTTGGGATTTATATCTGTTGATCACTATGAAGAATCTAAAAGACGCTAAGACCAAGATCGTTCCCTCTAAGACGAGGGGAGGTAAGGAACTGCCGTCTAGCTCTGTACTTGATTCACCTTCTGTTTTGAGTAGACTTGCGACACCACCACCTGTTATGCATTCTGATATGTTGCAAGTTATTGATGATAGTACTTCTGCTATGAATGAAACTATTGATGATGCTAGTACTATGCTTGATAATACTGTGCCAGTCGGTGAATTTCTTGATGAACAAATTGCTAAACCTAAGGAAATTGAGAATGTTGAAAATATTGAAACTCTTGAGAATTATGATTCACCTATTATGCCTAGCTCTCCTACTAGAATTGAATCACCTGATGAATATGTCATTGATAGGGAGATGGCTAGGGCCATTCTCACTTGTAAGGATAGAGATGAAGTTAAAACTTTGCTTGCTAAAATGAAAGAAAAATCTATGAGGGAGAGAATGAAATATGATCCTAAGTTTGCTACCTCTCCCATATTTGTTACTGATAAGGATTATGAATTCTCTGTCGATGCTGAGTTAATTACTTTGGTTGAATCTGATCCTTTTCATGGTTATGAAACTGAAACTGTTGTGGCACATCTTACTAAGTTGAATGATAATGCCACCCTATTTGCTCATGAGGAAAAAATTCGCTATTACTATATTCTTAAGTTGTTTCCTTTCTCATTAAAGGGTGATGCTAAGAACTGGTTTAATACTCTTGCTCCTGGTTGTGTGCGTAGTCCCCAGGATATGATATATTATTTCTCTGAAAAATATTTTCCTGCTCATAAGAAGCAAGCTGCCTTACAGGAAATATTTAACTTTGTGCAAATTGAAGAAGAGAATCTCCCTCAAGCTTGGAGGAGGCTTCTCCAATTACTTAATGCTTTGCCTAATCATCCTCTTAAGAAGAATGAAATACTTGATATCTTTTATAATGGACTAACCGATGCTTCTACGGACTACCTAGATAGTTGTGCTGGTTGTGTTTTTAGGGAACAAACTGTTGGACAAGCTGAAGAACTAATGAATAATATATTGAAGAATGATAATGAGTGGACACTTCCGGAACCACCACCTAAGCCAACTCCGAAGAAGAGAGGTATTCTATTCCTCGGTCCAGAAGATATGAAAGAAGCTAAGATATCTATGAAAGAAAAAGGTATTAAAGCTGAAGATGTTAAGAATTTACCACCTATTGAAGAAATACACGGACTTGAAATCCCGACACGGGTAGTGGAGGTAAACTCTCTCACTAGATTTGATGAAGGTGATATTCTGTATAATAAATCTGCTAGTCAATGCCTGTATGAATTTGATAATTACATCATTAAACAGGAACACTTTAATATGTATGTTAGCAATCAACTAAAACGGAATTCCATCATGATTGAACGCTTGAGTGATTTGATGTTTAGAACTACTAATGATGTTAAATGCTTGAGTAAACATGCTTCTATGGTTCAGACTCAGTTAGAACAAATTGCTAAGTCACAAAATGATTTGCTTGATGAGATGAATAAAAAAAAGAATGATCATGCTGTTAGAGTTGTTACTAGAGGAGGTAGAATGACTCAGGACCCTCTATATCCTGAAGGTCATCCTAAAAGAATTGAACAAGACTCTCAAAGAAATAATATTGATGCACCCAATCCATCTAAGAAGAAAAATAAAAATAAAAATGATAGAACTTTGCATGCTCCTAGTGAACTTGACATAGAAAAACCTCCTGAGAATCATAATGATGTTTCTATTTCTGATGCTGAGACACAATCTGGTAATGAACATACACCTAGTGATAATGATAAGGACAATGATAATGATAATGATAATGATGATGTTCATGTTGATGCTCAACCATATAATGATGTAGAAATAGAACCTGCTGTTGATCTTGATAACCCACCTCCTAAGATTAAAAGATATGATAAAAGAGACTATGTTGCTAGAAAACATGGAAAGGAAAGAGAACCATGGGTTCAAAAACCTATGCCTTTTCCTACTAAACCATCTAAAAATAAGGATGATGAAGATTTTGAGCGCTTTGTTGAAATGCTTAGACCTGTCTTTTTGCGCACTCGCTTGATTGATATGTTGAAAATGTCTCCTTATGCTAAATACATGAAAGATATTGTCACTAATAAAAGAAAGATACCTGAAGCTGAAATTTCCACCATGCTTGCAAATTATTCTTTTAAGGGTGGAGTACCTAAAAAGTTAGGAGATCTGGGAATACCTACTATACCATGCTCCATTAAAAGAAGTTATGTCAAAACTGCTTTATGTGATTTGGGAGCCGGTGTTAGTGTTATGCCTTTCTCTTTATATAGAAGACTTGACTTGAATAAACTCACACCTACTGAAATATCTTTGCAAATGGCTAATAAATCCACTGCTATACCTATTGGAATTTGCGAGGATGTTCCCGTTGTAGTTGCAAATGTTACTATCTTGACAGACTTTGTTATACTTGATATGCCCGAGGACGACAACATGTCGATTATCCTTGGTAGACCCTTTCTGAATACTGCAGGGGCTGTTATTGATTGCAACAAAAGCAAGGTCACTTTTCATGTCAATGGTAATGAGCATACGGTTTATTTCTCGAAGAAACAAACTTCAGTGAATGGTATCAATTGTATTGAAAAAGTTTCGACAATCACTATTGGGGGATTCAAATTTCCTCTTCCTACTGTCAAAAAGAAATATGAAATTCTTATTGTTTGGGAGATGCATATCCCCGTTGAGGTAACATAGTGTTATACGAAAATTCTTCGGTTTCATGTCAGTCGGAAATAGTTTGTTAATAAGACTTGATCAACCTTATTAATGGACTCTTTCTGAAGGGCATGTGGTCGATGAATTTAGTAAGCACAACTTTCTGTAATCTTAGTTTGCTCTTTGTTATTTATAGTTTAAATAAAATAAAATGCCATGATTATCTTGTTTTCTGAATTATCCATGCAATAAAAAAATGGCCCAAAAATAAAAGTGCTCAGAATGCAATAAAATTTTGACATGATTTTTTCTGGAATATATTAGAATTTTTGGCACTGAGAACAACCCAGGGGGGGTGCACCTGTTGCCCACAAGGCAACAGGGCGCGGCCACCCCCCAGGGCGCGCCAAGATGCCTTGTGGGTCCCACAGGGACCCATTCACTTATCCATTCAGCCCACTTCATCTCCTTCCTCCAGAAAAAAATCTTTGTAGCTCTCTCTCTCTCTCATGTTCTTGCCCCCAAACCTGAGATTTTCGATCTCTTTGCTCGGAGCTCTGTTTTCGAAATTGTTTTGGGGGATTGCTCCTTGGTATGTGACTCTCCCATTGCTCCAATTAGTTTTTGCTTTAGTGGATTATATTTTGCATAAATTGCTGCTATTGGTGCTACTGGAAATGAGCTTGCATGTTGAATTCTTTGAGTTCTAAGTAGTTTGAATGCTTGATATAGCCTCTAGGCACTTGTATGAGCAGTTGCTATCAAACTTGTGAAGTTTTGTTAACATCTTTTTCTGGTCCAAAATTTTTCAGAAATTTGTTCTTAGGAAAATGAACTTTCTTCGGAGGGGTTCTTTGAGCCGGAGCTCCAAGGGTGTCCTTGGGGATGCCCATGACCACGACCTCAACATTCTGCGCAGGACGGAGGTCCGACCGTGCGAGTGGCCGCACAACACCTTCATGGACGAAGCCGGGTTCCGTCAAGAGTTCGCACAATTTGTTGCGAACGCCGGGCTGTCCGACTTCCTCGTAGATGAGTGTGACCAGCACCACATCCTTACAAATTCCTTCGTGCAAAATTTTTATTTCATGCCTAGGCTTGATATCCCCATGGTGCGTTTTGATTTATATGCTGAACATCATGAGTTAATGCTAGATGAGTTTTGTGAGATATGCTTGATTCCTTCTGATGGGGATTTGAGGAAGCCTCGGCCTGAGGAGTTCGAGGACTTCCTTTGCACTTTGACTGTGGGGGAATTTAGGGGCGTTTCAAAAGCCCGTGTTACTAGCTTGCATTTTCTAGCTATGCACTACTTTGCTTTATTCATAGGGAAATGTTTAACTGCTAGGGAGGAAGGTGGTACGCTCAGTGCCCCTGACCTTGCCATCTTGCGTCGTGCTATCTACGGCGATAACAATTTTAGCTTGGGAGCTATCATTGCACACCATTTACATACCAACAGAACTAAGGGTAAAATCCATGGCGGTATTTATGCTTCGCGTCTCGCGAAACGTTTTAATGTTGCTATCCGCCCAAATGACTACTTGCTGCCTAAGGCCTATTTAGACCAACAGTGCATGATCGATCACCACTTTATTGATGAACCTGAACCTCCCCAATATATTCGTTATAACCTGGTTTTCAGTGAGACAACTCGCGATATTATTCTGTTGCCTGCACCCTCTTTGTTTGACTCTCATGCCAGGAACAGATACACATCATGCCGGCGGACATCACAGCTTACAGGAACGAGCTGGCAGCAGTGGAGAACGAGGTCCAGCAGTGGGACCCTCAGGTGCCTCCGCCCCAGTACTATCCGGCCGGTCCTGATGGATACTACGGGTGGTGATTGCCAAGCAGGGCCAAAAGCCTAAGCTTGGGGGAGTACGTATCTCTCACCGACATTACATTCATGTTCACACATTCATTCCAGTTGTCGGTGTTCATACTTTTTCATTGTATCATCCATGTTAGTTTTATTTTCGCTTTCTTCTTGTGTGTTTGAAAAACTTCAAAAACCCAAAAATATTTCTCGCTTCTTTTTGGTTTTTCTTTCTTGTTTGTTAGTTTGTAGTATTAAAAGAAAACCCAAAAAGATTTCTCGTTTCTTCTTTTGCTTGTTGGGAGTTCTCCCGTGTAAATAGTTTTTCTCTTTTTCGTTTTTCTTCTTTAATTTGCTTTCCTCAAAAAAACTAAAAGCTCCAAAAATATTTCAGTGTGTTTCTCTGAATTTCTTTTCTCTTCGTTGAGTCATCGTAGGGAGAAGACCACGATGAAAATGATGAGTGGTTCTCATATGCTTTATTGTTGATCTAACAAAGAGTCAATTTTACCTTGTCTTCTCCCTTGAATAAAATGTTTGCAGATTCCAGCTTAGTCCACGGCACTCTTGCACTATTATTATTTTCACATCATTCGGTCGTGCAAGTGAAAGGCAATAATGACGATGATTTGATGAAGTGATTGTGGCAAGGAAAAGTTGGTATGAACTCTTCTTGTTTTTGTTTTTGTAAATATGTTTAACTCAGTATCCATGATTCAGCATATAATTTTCCTACGCACACACAAGATCTATCCATGGTGATGAGCATCTACGAGAGGGAGAGTGAATCTACATACCCTTGTAGATCGCTAAGCGGAAGCGTTTAAGAAACGCGGTTGATGTAGTCGAACGTCTCCGCGATCCAAATCGCAAGTCGTCCCTCGATCCGATCACGAACTAGCGCCGAACGGACGGCACCTCCGCGTTCAACACACGTACGGCTTGATGACGCCTTCACCTCCTCGATCCAGCGAGCGATGGTGAAGTAGTGGTTGAGTTCCAGCAGCACGACGGCGTGGTGATGGTGGTGAGGAACAATCTCTGCAGGGCTTCGCCAAGCGCTACGGATATTATGACAGAGGAACTAGAGGCTTAGGGTTGCCGCACACGGCTTGGGGAAATCTTTATGTATTCCGTGTGCTAGCCCTGCCCCTCTATTTATATGTTGAGCCTTGGGGTCTAAACTTGGAGTAAAAGCCTCCTCCAGGTCGGTTTTGCCCGCACAAGGTCGGTTTGGCCCACAGGGAAAGAGTCCAACTCGGATCCCTGCCGAACCGTGCACAGCCGCGCACAAGCGGTAGTACCGCTTCACACAAGCGGTAGTACCGCTTGGGCGGTAGTACCGCTTCACACAAGCGGTAGTACCGCTCGGGCGGTAGTACCGCTTCACCAAGCGGTAGTACCGCTTACACGGCAGCAAAACTACTTTTGCACTTTCCAATACCTCGTGGGCTTTATCCCTTTGGCCCATATAAAGTGTTGCTGCACCCGAACACTTCGGTAAACATCCGGAACCCCTTCCGATGAATTCCGGAACCCTTCCGGAGATCAAAACACTATTATCACATATATCAATCTTTACCTCCGGACTATTCCGGAGATCCTCGTCATGTCCTGGATCTTATCCGGGACTCCGAACAACCTTCGGTCACCAACAAAATAACTCAACTATACTAATCGTCACCAAACGTTAAGTGTGTAGACCCTGCGGGTTCGAGAACTATGTAGACATGACCGAGACACCTCTACGGCCAATAACCAATAGCGGGACCTGGATGCCCATATTGGCTCCTACATATTCTACGAAGATCTTTTATCGGTCGAACCTCTATGTCAAGGATTCAGTTAATCTCGTATGCTATTCCCTTTGTTCTTCGGTATGTTACTTGCCCGAGATTCGATCGTCGGTATCTCTATACCTAGTTCAATCTCGTTACCGGCAAGTCTCTTTACTCGTTCCGTAATACAAGATCTCGTGGCTAACACTTTAGTCACATTGCTTGCAAGGCTCATTGTGATGTTGTATTACCGAGTGGGCCCTGAGATACCTCTCCGTCATACGGAGTAACAAATCCCAGTCTTGATCCATGCCAACCCAACAGACACCCTCGGAGATACCTGTAGAGCACCTTTATAGTCACCCAGTTACGTTGCGACGTTTGATACACACAAGGTACTCCTCCGATGTCAGGGAGTTGCATGATCTCATGGTCATAGGAACAGATACTTGACATGCAGAAAACAATAGCAATAAACTGACACGATCATATGCTACGTTCGTAGTTTGGGTCTTGTCCATCACATCATTCTCCTAATGATGTGATCCCGTTATCAAATGACATCTCATGTCAATGGCTAGGAAACCTTAACCATCTTTGATCAACGAGCTAGTCAACTAGAGGCTTACTAGGGACACAGTGTTGTCTATGTACCCACACATGTATTTGAGTTTCCAATCAATACAATTATAGCATGGATAATAAACGATTATCATGAACAAGTAAATATAATAATAACTAATTTATTATTGCCTCTAGGGCATATTTCCAACAGTCTCCCACTTGCACTAGAGTCAATAATCCAGTTCACATCACTATGTGATTTACATTGTAATGAATCGAACACCCATGCAGTTCTGGTGTTGTTCATGTTTAGCCCTTGGAAGAGGTTTAGTCATCGGATCTGCAACATTCAGATCCGTGTGTACTTTGCAAATATTTATGTCGTCCTCCTTGATGTAATCGCGGATGGAATTGAAACGTCGCTTTATGTGTCTGGTCCTCTTGTGAAATCTTGGTTCCTTGGCTAGAGCAATGGCACCAGTGTTATCACAAAACAGAGTCATTGGGTTAAGCGCACTAGGCACTATTCCAAGATCTGTCATGAACTCCTTCATCCAGACACCTTCCTTCGCCGCCTCCGAGGCTGCGATGTACTCCGCTTCGCATGTAGAATCAGCTACCACGCTTTGCTTGGAACTGCACCAGCTAACCGCACCCCCATTAAGAATAAATACGTATCCGGTTTGAGACTTAGAGTCATCCGGATCAGTGTCAAAGCTTGCATCGACGTAACCCTTTACGACGAGCTCTTGATCACCTCCATAAACGAGAAACATGTCCTTAGTCCTTTTCAGGTACTTCAGGATATTCTTGACCGTCGTCCAGTGTTCCATTCCTGGATCACTATGAAACCTTCCGACCATACTTATGGCAAGGCTGACATCGGGTCTTGTGCACAGCATTGCATACATGATAGAGCCTATGGCCGAAGCATAGGGGATGACACTCATCTTTTCTCTATCTTCTGCAGTCACTGGGCATTGAGTCTTACTCAACTTCACACCTTGCAATACAGGCAAGAACCCCTTCTTGGACTGATCCATTTTGAACTTCTTCAAAACTTTGTCAAGGTATGTGCTTTGTGAAAGTCCTATCAAACGTCTCGATCTATCTCTATAGATCTTGATGCCTAATATGAAAGCAGCTTCTCCTAGGTCCTTCATTGAAAAACTCTTGTTCAAATATTTCTTTACGCTTTCCAGCATTTCTATATTGTTTCCAATCAGTAATATGTCATCCACATATAATATTAGAAACGCTATAGAGCTCCCACTCACTTTCTTGTAAATACAAGCTTCTCCGTAAACTTGTATAAACTCGAACGCTTTGATCACCTCATCAAAACGAAGATTCCAACTCCGAGATGCTTGCACCAGTCCATAAATGGATCGCTGGAGTTTGCAAACTTTGTCAGCATTCTCTGGATCGACAAAACCTTCTGGTTGCATCATATACAACTCTTCCTTAAGGTAACCGTTAAGGAACGCTGTTTTGACATCCATCTGCCAAATTTCATAATCGAAAAAGGCAGCTATTGCTAACATGATTCTGACGGACTTAAGCATCGCTATGGGTGAGAAGGTCTCATCGTAGTCAACTCCTTGAACTTGTGAAAAACCCTTTGCCACAAGTTGAGCTTTATAGACGGTGACATTACCGTCCGCGTCCGTCTTCCTCTTAAAGATCCATTTGTTCTGAATGGCCTTACGCCCTTCAGGTAATACTTCCAAAGTCCATACTTTGTTTTCATACATGGATCCCATCTCGGATTTCATGGCCTCTAACCACTTCTTGGAATCCGGGCCCATCATCGCTTCTCCATAGCTCGTAGGTTCATCGTTGTCTAACAACATGACCTCTAAGACAGGGTTGCCGTACCACTCAGGAGCAATACGCGTCCTTGTCGACCTACGAGGTTCGATAGCAACTTGATCCAAAGCTTCATGATCATCATCATTAACTTCCTCTTCAGCTAATGTAGGCTCCACAGAAACAACTTTCTGTGTTGCGCTACTCTCAGGTTGAAGTAAAGGTTCAACAACCTCATCAAGTTCTATCTTCCTCCCACTCAATTCTTTCGAGAGAAACTCTTTCTCAAGAAATGTTCCGTTTTTAGCGACAAACACTTTGCCTTCGGATCTGAGGTAGAAGGTATACCCAACTGTCTCTTTTGGGTATCCTATGAAGACGCATTTCTCCGCTTTGGGTTCCAGCTTTTCAGGCTGAAGCTTTTTGACATAAGCATCACATCCCCAAACTTTAAGAAACGACAGCTTTAGCTTCTTGCCAAACCAAAGTTCATATGGCGTCGTCTCAACGGATTTCGATGGTGCCCTATTTAAAGTGAATGCAGCTGTCTCTAATGCATAACCCCAAAACGATAGTGGCAAATCGGCAAGAGACATCATAGATCGCACCATATCCAATAAGGTTCGATTACGACGTTCGGACACACCATTACGCTGTGGTGTTCCAGGCGGTGTCAGTTGTGAAACAATTCCACATTGTCTTAAGTGACTGCCAAACTCATAACTCAGATATTCTCCTCCTCGATCAGATCGTAGGAATTTAATCTTCTTGTTACGATGATTCTCAACTTCACTCTGAAATTGTTTGAACTTTTCAAATGTTTCAGACTTGTGTTTCATTAAGTAAATATACCCATATCTACTTAAGTCATCAGTGAAGGTGAGAAAGTAACGATAACCACCGCGCGCCTCAATACTCATCGGACCGCACACATCAGTATGTATGATTTCCAACAAGTCACTTGCCCGTTCCATTGTTCCAGAGAACGGTGTTTTAGTCATCTTGCCCATGAGGCATGGCTCACATGTGTCAAGTGATTCAAAATCAAGTGACTCCAAAAGTCCATCAGCATGGAGCTTCCTCATGCGTTTTACGCCAATATGACCTAAACGGCAGTGCCACAAGAAAGTGGTATTATCATTATCAATTCTACATCTTTTGGCATCAATGTTATGAACATGTGTATCATTACTATCGAGATTCAATAAGAATAAACCCCTCACATTGGGTGCATGACCATAAAAGATATTACTCATATAAATAGAACAACCATTATTCTCTGATTTAAATGAGTAACCGTCTCGCAATAAACAAGATCCAGATATAATGTTCATGCTCAACGCAAGCACCAAATAACACTTATTTAGGTTCATCACTAATCCCGACGGTAATCGAAGAGCGAGCGTGCCGACGGCGATCACATCAA
Organism: Elymus sibiricus; assembly: GCA_039707655.1. NCBI lineage: Eukaryota > Viridiplantae > Streptophyta > Magnoliopsida > Poales > Poaceae > Elymus > Elymus sibiricus. The sequence goes on from CM077666.1 coordinate 339,135,215, forward strand.
CCTTGGAACCATTTCCCACGCGCATCGTCACTTCGTCCTTTGCCAGCCTCCGTCTATTCCGCAGTTCCTGTTTAGAGTTGCAAATATGAGCAACCGCACCGGTATCAAATACCCAGGCACTACAACGAGGGTTGGTAAGGTACACATCAATAACATGTATATCATATATACCTTGTTTGTTGTTGGCCGCCTTCTTGTCAGCCAAATACTTGGGGCAGTTCCGCTTCCAGTGTCCAGTTCCCTTGCAATGAAAACACACAGTTTCTGGTTTGGGTCCAGCCTTGGGTTTCTTCACGAGAGGAGCAACTGCTTTGCCACTCTTCTTGGAGTTACCCTTCTTACCCTTGCCATTCTTCTTGAAACTAGTGGTTTTATTGACCATCAACACTTGATGCTCCTTCTGAATTTCAGAATCAGCGGCTTTCAGATCGCAAACAGCTCGGCGACTGACTTGTTCATCCCGTGCATGTTATAGTTCAACACGAAGCTCTTGTAGCTAGGTGGCAATGATTGAAGAACTCTGTCAGTGATAGCCTCTGGCGGAAGGGGCATCCCCAATTCAGCCAGACGGGTGGAGTACCCAGACATTCTGAGCACGTGATCACTGATAGACCCGTTCTCCTCCATCTTGCAAGCATAGAACTTATCGGAGATCTCATATCTCTCGATCCGGGCATTCTTCTGAAAGATAAAATTCAACTCCTGGAACATCTCATATGCTCCATGACGTTCAAAACGTCTTTGAAGTCCCGGTTCTAAGCCATACAACATTGCACATTGAACTATTGAGTAATCATCAGAACGAGCCTGCCAGGCGTTCACAACGTCTAAAGACTCAACTAGAGTGGGTGGATCACCAAGCGGTGCATCAAGGACATAAGCCTTCTGGGAAGCCGTAAGGATAATCCTTAGATTACGGGCCCAGTCCACAAAGTTACTTCCATCATCTTTCAACTTAGCTTTCTCTAGGAACGCATTAAAATTCAGGGGTGCTACTGCGCGAGCCATGATCTACAACATAAATATAGCAAAGACAACTTAGACTATTGTTCAAGATAATGAGTTTAATTAATCATATTACTTAAAAACTCCCACTCAAATTGACATCCCTCCGGTCATTCGAGTGTAACATGATCCAAATCAACCAACTCAAGTCCGATCATCACGTGAGTCGAGGTGGTTTCAATGGTGAACATCTTCATGTTGATCATATCTACTATATGACTCATGTTTGACCTTTCGGTCTCTTGTGTTCCGAGGCCATGTCTGTACATGCTAGGCTCGTCAAGTTTAACCCAAGTGTTCCGCGTGTGCAACATGGCTTGCACCCGTTGTATGTGAACGTGGAGTCTATCACACCCGATCATCACGGCGTGTCTCGAAACGACGAACTTTCGCAACGGTGCACACTCGGGGAGAACACAATTTATCTTGAAATTTAAGTGAGGGATCACCTTATAATGCTACCGTCGTCCTAAGCAAAATAAGATGCATAAAAGGATTAACATCACATGCAAATCATAAGTGACATGATATGGCCATGAACTTGTGCTTTTGATCTCCATCTCCAAAGCACCGGCATGATCTCCATCGTCACCGGCATGACACCATGATCTCCATCATCTTGATCTCCATCAACGTGTCGCCATAAGGTTGTCGCGCCAACTGTTGCTTCCACGACTATTGCTAACGTTTAGCGATAAAGTAAAGCATTACATAGCGCTTAATGATTGACACGCAGGTCATACAATAATTAACGACAACTCTATGGCTCCTGCCAGTTGCCGTACTCATTGACATGCAAGTCGTGATATTCTATACAACACATGATCATCTCATACATCACATATATCTCATCATGTAATTGGCCATATCACATCACAACATTCCCTGCAAAAACAAGTTAGACGTCCTCTAATTGTTGTTGCAAATTTTACGTGGATGCTACGGGTTAGCAAGAACCGTTCTTACCTACGCAAAACCACAACGTGGTGTAGTGATTGCTTTTTTATCTTCTAAAAGAACCCTCTTCATTGAAATCGATTCAACTAAAGTGAGAGAGACAGACACCCGCTAGCCATCTTTATGCAACGAAGTTACATGTTAGTTGAAGGAACCTGTCTCGCGTAAGTGTACACGTAATGTCGGTCCGGGCCGCTTCATCTCACAGTACCGCCGAATCAAATATCAACTAGTAACGGCAAGCAATATGTATACACCCACGCCCACAACTCGTTTGTGTTCTACTCGAGATCTCATCTACGCATAGACCTAGCTCATGATGCCACTGTTGGGAAACGTTGCATGGGAAACAAAAATTTTCCTACGCACACACAAGATCTATCCATGGTGATGAGCATCTACGAGAGGGAGAGTGAATCTACATACCCTTGTAGATCGCTAAGCGGAAGCGTTTAAGAAACGCGGTTGATGTAGTCGAACGTCTCCGCGATCCAAATCGCAAGTCGTCCCTCGATCCGATCACGAACTAGCGCCGAACGGACGGCACCTCCGCGTTCAACACACGTACGGCTTGATGACGCCTTCACCTCCTCGATCCAGCGAGCGATGGTGAAGTAGTGGTTGAGTTCCAGCAGCACGACGGCGTGGTGATGGTGGTGAGGAACAATCTCTGCAGGGCTTCGCCAAGCGCTACGGAGATTATGACGGAGGAACTAGAGGGTTAGGGTTGCCACACACGGCTTGGGGAAATCTTTATGTATTCCGTGTGCTAGCCCTGCCCCGCTATTTATATGTTGAGCCTTGGGGTCTAAACTTGGAGTAAAAGCCTCCTCCAGGTCGGTTTTGCCCGCACAAGGTCGGTTTGGCCCGTAGGGAAAGAGTCCAACTCGGATCCCTGCCGAACCGTGCACAGCCGCGCACAAGCGGTAGTACCGCTTCACACAAGCGGTAGTACCGCTTGGGCGGTAGTACCGCTTCACACAAGCGGTAGTACCGCTCGGGCGGTAGTACCGCTTCACCAAGCGGTAGTACCGCTTACGCGGCAGCAAAACTACTTTTGCACTTTCCAATACCTCGTGGGCTTTATCCCTTTGGCCCATATAAAGTGTTGCTGCACCCGAACACTTCGGTAAACATCCGGAACCCCTTCTGGTGAATTCCGGAACCCTTCCGGAGATCAAAACACTATTATCACATATATCAATCTTTACCTCCGGACTATTCCGGAGATCCTCGTCATGTCCGGGATCTTATCCGGGACTCCGAACAACCTTCGGTCACCAACAAAATAACTCAACTATACTAATCGTCACCAAACGTTAAGTGTGTAGACCCTGCGGGTTCGAGAACTATGTAGACATGACCGAGACACCTCTACGGCCAATAACCAATAGCGGGACCTGGATGCCCATATTGGCTCCTACATATTCTACGAAGATCTTTTATCGGTCGAACCTCTATGTCAAGGATTCAGTTAATCCCGTATGCTATTCCCTTTGTTCTTTGGTATGTTACTTGCCCGAGATTCGATCGTCGGTATCTCTATACCTAGTTCAATCTCGTTACCGGCAAGTCTCTTTACTCGTTCCGTAATACAAGATCTCATGGCTAACACTTTAGTCACATTGCTTGCAAGGCTCATTGTGATGTTGTATTACCGAGTGGGCCCTGAGATACCTCTCCGTCATACGGAGTAACAAATCCCAGTCTTGATCCATGCCAACCCAACAGACACCCTCGGAGATACCTGTAGAGCACCTTTATAGTCACCCAGTTACGTTGCGACGTTTGATACACACAAGGTACTCCTCCGATGTCAGGGAGTTGCATGATCTCATGGTCATAGGAACAGATACTTGACATGCAGAAAACAATAGCAATAAACTGACACGATCATATGCTACGTTCGTAGTTTGGGTCTTGTCCATCACATCATTCTCCTAATGATGTGATCCCGTTATCAAATGACATCTCATGTCAATGGCTAGGAAACCTTAACCATCTTTGATCAACGAGCTAGTCAACTAGAGGCTTACTAGGGACACAGTGTTGTCTATGTACCCACACATGTATTTGAGTTTCCAATCAATACAATTATAGCATGGATAATAAACGATTATCATGAACAAGGAAATATAATAATAACTAATTTATTATTGCCTCTAGGGCATATTTCCAACATTATGTTCAGGGTGTTTATATCCTACGCATGCTAGTATTCAATGTTAATTATTCTCAATGCATGATCATGACCGTTTTCGCTCTCTAGTTGGTCGCTTCTCAACCTATTTGCTAACCTTCACTTGTACTAAGCGGGAATTATGCTTGTGCATCCAAAATCCTTACACCAAAGTCGTTCCAGATGAGTCCACTATATCTACCTATATGATGTATTACTCTGCTGCTCCAAGTAAATTTGCATGTGCCACCTCTAATCATTCAAATAAACATCCGTTTTGTGTGCCCGTACCGCTCATGGAGCGACAGGGGGCGGTCACTATCTTCCATGCTAAGCGGGTTATTCTCAGATGAGTGTTTATTCACTTGTCATTGCACGAGAGCGGCTGGTATTTGGGATGCCCAGTCCTATGCTCGAAATCGAAAAAATATATATAGTGCAAACAAACTCCCCAGGAAAGTTGTTGGTATGGAGGGCACCCGAGGATTCGGCTATCCATGGCTTGTGTTGGTATGGTGGAGGGGGAGTAAACGTTACCCTTCTGCATGGGAACCGCCTATAATGTGTTTAGCATGGAAGATATTGAAAACTCTCGGTCGTGACGTTGACAGGAAAAGTACACCTCCCAAAATTATTTTTCATCTCTGATTTAAGCTTCGAGCTCTGGCACCGCTGCAAATCCTTGCTTCCCTCTACGAAGGGCCTATCTATTTACGTTTATGTTATTTTACTTTTATTGTTGAGTCTCACCTCCTTGCACTAAGCGCCAATCCTGTGAGCACTATTGTCATCCTTATACATTGAGTATAGTTAATGTTGTGTGCATCATGACTGGATCTCTTCTACCCTGAATTACAATGTTTAGTCGCTGCTTGAACTTTGGAGGTGCTCTGCATTTATGTTTTGTGGTCTCAGAAAGGGCTAGCGAGATACCATGTTACAATGTTTAGTCGCTGCTTGAACTTTGGAGGTGCTCTGCATTTATGTTTTGCGGTCTCAGAAAGGGCTAGCGAGATACCATGTTATCATATTATATCATGATTGTCTTGACAAATTGTTGGCATTTGAGATATGTTATTATTGCTCCCTAGTTGATTATTCCATTGATATGAGTAAATGTAATTTCTAAGTGTTATCATTTGCATGGTTAGTTCAGGATCTTTGCTGAAAACTTGGGTACTATTTAAGCTTATATACGGATACAAGAACAAAAGAGTTCGTAAAAGTTTTTCTTTATCACTTTCAGTTTATCAACTGAATTGCTTGAGGACAAGCAATGAGTTAAGCTTGGGGGCGTTGATACGTCTCTGTTGTATCTACTTTCCCAAACACTTTTGCTCTTGTTTTGGACTCTAATTTGCATGATTTGAATGAAACTAACCCGGACTGACGCTGTTTTCAGCAGAACTACCATGGTGTTGTTTTTGTGCAGAAATCAAAGTTCTCGGATTGCGACGAAACTTTTTGGATAATTTTTATGGAATATATAAAAATTATTGGCGCAAGAATCAACAGAAGAGGGGCCACCTGTTGCCCACAAGCGGCCGTCTGACCTAATTCCTACGCTATAAATTCTCTTTCCCCGAGAAAAAAATAAGAGAAGAAGTCTCATCGCGTTTTACGATACAGAGCCGCCGCCACCTCCTGTTCTTCATCGGGAGGGCTGATCTGGAGTCCGTTCGGGGCTCCGGAGAGGGGGATTCGACACCGTCGTCATCATCAACCATCCTCCATCACCAATTTCATGATGCTCACCATCGGGTGTGAGTAATTTCTCCGTAGGCTTGCTGGACGGTGATGGGTTGGATGAGATTTATCATGTAATCGAGTCAATTTGTTAGGGCTTGATCCCTAGTATCCACTATGTTCTGAAATTGATGTTGCTATGACTTTGCTATGCTTAATGCTTGTCATTAGGGCCCGAGTGCCATGATTTCAGATCTGAACCCTCTATGTTTTCATTAATATATTTGCGTTCTTGATCCTATCTGCTAGTTATATGCACTTGTTATTGTTCTGATCCGTAGACCCCATAGTGACAATTGTTTGGGATACTCTCCGGGGATGACTGTAATTTGAGGAGTTCACGTATTCACCATGTGTTAATGCTTTGTTCCGGTACTCTATTAAAAGGAGGCCTTAATATGCCTTAGTTTCCTTATGGACCCCGCTGCCACGGGAGGGTAGGACAAAAGATGTGATGCAAGTTCTTACTATAAGCACGTATGACTATATACGGAATATATGCCTACATTACATTGATGAATTAGAGCTATTGTGTATCGCTCTAGGTTGTGACTGTTACATGATGAATGTCATCCAACATAATTATCCATCACTGATCAAATGCCTACGCTTTTCGCATATTGATCTTTGCAAAGTTACTTCCGTTGCTGCTGCTGTTACAATCACTACAAAACTGCTACTGTTACAGTTTCTGTTACTATTGCTACTGTTACTACTGTGCTACTAAACAATTTGCTGTAGATATTTAGTTCTCCATGTGTGGTTGAATTGACAACTCAACTGCTAATACTCGCAAATATTCTTTGGTTCCCCTTGTGTCGAATCAATAAATTTGAGTGAAATACTACCCTCGAAGACTGTCGCGATCCCCTATACTTGCGGGTTATCAGGACACAAATATGAGTTTTCAACCCATGATGGTTTGCTTTTGCATGTACACGTAGGCCAAATTTGAATTACGGCCATTTTATGGCTAGAAACTCACACTACTGCAGGCGATCGCTAACGCGACACATGAATCAGAGACCCCGCGACCAAACTGTGTGCGATGCATGAATGGCAAACGGTGTCGTAAAAAAACCGTCCCCAATAAGACGAACTGTTTGCGATGCCGGAGACATCAAAAATGATTTAGATTAGAGACGCGTGTGCGATACGTGGCATACAGTTGATCCATACGAACTGTTTGCGATAAGCCAGAACAACAAACACGGTCAGCCAGTTCGTGGTGTGTGCGATACACGGCATACAGTTCACACGGATGAACTGTTTGTGATTATGCAACACAACAGAAATGGTCAGGCAGATCAAGGTGTGTGCAATATACGGCATGCGGTTCACTCGGATGAACTGTTTGCGATTACCCAACACAACAGAAACGGTTCAACTTAACAAGATATGTGTGATACGCGGCAAACAGGTCAGTAATCCGAAATGTGTGGGAAGACGGATAACAACACGGACGATTCCTGCTAATAACCCGTGTGTGTTGTGCGCAAACGCTTGCTGGTATACAATTGTCAGCGATTGATGAAATCATCACCGACGGGTTCGCTAGTTTAGTCCGTCTGCGTTGTAATTTGCTCAGTCTACAGAAGAACAACATATATAACCAAATTAAACATCCAATTACATAGGTGACTATACAAAACATTCGCACACACCTCAATAAACAATTACATGCATTCTAAACTAGGAGAAACGATCATCTAATCATCTACTTCTTGTGACGCTGCCGCCGCTACTCTACTTGTGCCTCGATCGAATCCCTCGTCGTCCACATGAAGGAGGCACTCCCTCATGTCAATGATCCGCCTGTACATCTCGTAGCTTGTGTACGCGTCCTTGGCCATGTACTTGACATGTTCTTCATCCAATCTCCGCACTCAGGCCTCGTGTCAGGCATCCTTGTTCTTTTTGCACTCATCTTTCATGTCTCTGTAGTAGGGGTCGATGATGGCCACGGCTAGGTCAACCAGGGAGACCTTCTTCTTCTTTCTGCCCCAGACCCTGTACTGGCCTTGGATGTCGACAAGATTCTGGCAGGCCAAGCCCGTAGTCTCGAGCACCTTTAGATCGTTCATGGTGTCCACCGTAGCGAACCTGTAGTCGGGGCTGTTGATAAACATGGCGAAACGCTCGCAAGGCCTTGTGGCCAGGGAGTAGTGGTAGACGAGGACGTGATGGCGCATGCACAACTGGGCAATGGCAACCTTCTGATCATACCCGACACGACCGCCGGTGAACTCGAGGTCGACGCCGGCCACTTGGTACTCGTCCTCAGCAAGCAACTGCTCCATAGTGTGGATGGAGCTCTCCACCAAGACCGGCTCATTGGTGTACACCACCGAGAGGTCCTTCCTTCTCACGTGGGTGTCCACTACGTGAGGCGTGGTGAACTGCCGCCCGTCGTCGTCGTCAGCCGCTGGGAGCGCCATTGGAGCCGGGTGCGCCATTGGAGCCGCCGGATATCCTCTCTGTATGTGTCGTCGTGGGTGTGCTTATTGTGTCGTGGCGCGAGAGATGAAGGTAAATGGCCGCGGGAATAAATGAGGGCTGGGCGGCCGGGATTCTCGGCACGTCCGCAAGGCAGTTTTTGCCGCACGTAACTGCGTCGTGGCGCCGCGTCCGGCGTAACCGCATGCATAAGGCACCCCGAACTACGTGATCGTGCGCCAGCCCGAAACGCTTGCAGCGCGTGCGGAGGGACACGGGCAGAGCGCGTGGAGGGACGCGAGCAGAGCGCGCACGGTGTGACGCGAGCAGAGCGCACCGCGGCCGCCTCAACCACGAGCAACCACACGCATCGAGCAGTTGAACATGCAGGGAATGGCCGTCTACAAGCCGGCGGCGTGATGTGAAACTACATCGCGTTCCACATCACACAGTGGGCGAACAATCGTTCGCCACGCTGCGTAGAGAGCGGCCGTGTGCTAGGTAATTAAATCGCAAACATTTTTTTTATTAACCGTTTGTGTATGTGTCATTTCGTCCTCCTCTCGCACGTCTTGTCAAGGCGCTGCCGCAGAAGGCTTAGAGCGCAAGCTTGAGCACCGCACATGCATTCTTTTGGCCAAACGTTAGCTCGAAGAGGCGCCAATGAATCGTCGGTGAGCCCGTTCCCACGCAACCGCGCAGGTTCCCGCGCAAGCTTCCCGCCCGACTCGGCGAAATCCCAAAAAAAACCAGTGCTTACCGGCCTTCTTTATAAACAGTCACGGCCGGCGAGTCGGCATCGCATTTTCCCCTCCCTCCCTGTAGCTTATCTCATCTGCTTCTACCACCATCACCAATGGCACCGGTCCGTCGTCGTCGCTCAGCCACTCCGCCGTCGTCAGAGGACAGCTCCAGCTGGGAGGCTACACCGCGGCGGCGGCGCAGTCCCCGGCGGCGTGTACTGCCCCTGGCATCCCTGTTGGGTGTGCGCACAACACCCGCCACACGCTCCGCCACCGCTGCCCGACGGCAGCTATTGCCGGCAGCCGTTGCCGCCACCCCACCGTCGGCAGCCGTGGCCGCCACACCACCAAAGCCCGCCAGGGCCATCGCCCGCTCCGCCACCGTGGCCCGAAGGCGGGTGGTGGCCGTCTTGGCCGCCGCCCCACCGTTGGGCGTCGTGGCCATCACCCGCTCCGCCACCACGGCCCGAAGGCGGGAGGTGGCCGCCACCCCCCCGTCGGCCGCCGTGGCCGCCTCCCCACCATCGACTGCCGGGGTCATCACCTACTCCGCCACCGCGGCCCGAAGGCGGGATGTGGAGGCCCGCACGAGCATCAGCGTGCCGCGCGCTACATCGAGTTCCTGTGGGAGGAGGAGGAGCACCTGGTCGAGCACGCAAAGCGTCTTACCGCCGCCATGGCCGCAGCAGAAGCCGCCGCAGTGGCGCGGAATGCGGAGATATACGAGGAGTCCCGCCGCTTCTAGAGGGATCGTCTGGAGCGGCAAAGGGCGTTCGAGCTGGGCGTCGCTAAAGGTGCAGCAGCGGCAGGCGCCGGATTCCGCTTCTCCAGCTCGTCGGTAGGCTCCTCCTCCTCGGCCTCTTACTGAGCGTGCTCGGCAGAGGAGAGGCTGCTGGAAGTAGTACAAAGCCCCTCCGTAGTATTAGTATTTAGGGGCTATTTTGTTCAGGTCATCTGACTATCGCTACTCCTAATGTCTCAGTTGGTAGTCTCGCCTCATACCCACCTCATCCCACCACTTCTATCTTTCGCCCACCTTTGACATCACGTTACAGCGGCGTACTTGGGCTGGCCCATTAACGCCGAGAAAAATCAGCCGAACGAGGTCCCCTCGAACGCCTACGGAAAAAAACATACCGCGCGACACCTCTGCTACTCCCTCGATCTATTTCCTAGGGCGTGAACGCCGCCGCCGCCACCGCGGAATCCTCTGCCGCCCAACGTCTTTGCTCCTCTGCCGCCCGGCGCCGACGCGACCTCCGAGACCGCTGCCGCCATCGCGGAACCCCACATCAGGGCAGGACCCATGGAAGGTTGTGGTTGTGGGACGCCGCCGCCCCCGTCGTCGCGGAACCGTAGGGCAGGGCATGGTCGCGTTGCGGGAGCGGCGCAAGGCCGTGCCGTCCGTTCCCTACATAAAGGAGGAACACAGGGCAAATACATCGCCACTCCGCCGCCGCAGGTCTCGCTGCACCCGTAGCCGCACGGCCCGCACCCCACCATACGACCACCGCGGCGCTTCACCCCTCCTGCCATCTCGATCCATCTTCCGCTCCCTCTCATCCCCGCCCGCCGCCGCTGCCCACTGTCTCGTCCGCCTGCTCCCACCATGCTCAGCCGTCGGGAGCACTACGATGGCGGGCCCCGATTCAGAGAACGACAGCGCTACACGCATCACCGGCTGCTCCAGTTACGTCCTCGGCTGGGTCGCGCTTGGGCTGCCCCTCCAGCAGGTTCACGCCGCAGCCGAAGTCGTGATCGGGCTCACAACAACCACGACCAAGTCCCTGCTCAACCTCACATGCCGACATGATCCAAAGCCCCCACGCCCATGTGCATGTGAGTTAAACGATTCAGATCCGGTCTTTTTGTCCATCCTTGTTCTCCTTTGTGAATTTTCAGTTTTACCTTACAGCAGAAGCTAGCTATATCCATGCATCTCAATTAAATAATTGGTGGCTTGCGTTTCAGTTTTGAACATGGTGTGAGTATATATGTATCCTACTATGGTACGCTGCATAGTGTTTGCCCTCAAATTCTGCCCAAAAAAATAGCCTTAATGGCGTATTTCAATTTTATAATCTTTACTTTTTGATACACATAAAAAAAATTGTGCTATTACTTATGAGGTTTGACGGCGGTGACCGGATAACTCTAGCAAGCTGTGAAAATTCATGTCTACAAAACAACAAGGTATGTTTTCCACCAAACTCACTTCGTTGTGTCCATTCTGAATTGGCTAAATGGAAGGTATAAGTTGATGAGTGTATGTGTCTTCAGTTATATTATGTGGCATAGTAGGAACGAAAGAGTAAATGAATGCAGTGTCTAACTGTTCCTCTGTTTCATTTAATCTTCTTCAGAGTTTCATTGTACCTCTGCAAGATACCATTTGCACTCGAGCAATAGAAAACCAAAATTTATTGAACCTTCTGCCGTCGGTTAGTTAAAATGCATCAAAACCAATTTAGAACTTCAATCAGGGGCGATTTTACCGACAGGGCACCCAGGGCACGTGCCCGGGCTTGATGCCGCTACGTCCCTGAACTCTGTCAGCTTTCGAGAGCACAAAAACGCTAAAAACCAACTACCTAAAAATACGAGGGCTTATTCAACTGGGCCAGTATCGGGTGTTTCCCTGCTTTTCGGCCTTACAACAACTAGAGAGGTTATAGGCCCATGTCGTCATGTTTTTACATGGGCTACAGCAGGAGCCAAGGATCCATCAATCGCTGGCTTTTTGCTCAAAAAAAGAAAAAGAAATCAATCGCCGGCTTGCCTAAAAACTCGCTTGTTCCTCTAGGCGAGACGGGAGTCCTGACTCCAATTGATGATGGTGATTAATGACAAATTGCAAGCGCAGGAGCCAAGGAGGCCCTCTACTGATTCTTTGTCTAATAAAACAAATTAATCTCAAGATGGGAATTCTTCTGAAGATCCTGCAGAGGGAGGAGTTGATCTGGTGATAATCTGCAGAGGGTCGAGTTGATCTATCGTAGACAAACTGCAGGCGCAGATTGATCTTGTTAATCCGATGGGCATTCTTCTAAAAGATGACAAATTCTTCGTCAATGATCCACCTAGCATCAACCGCACGAGCATAACAATTTGGTAGCTCACATATCTTTTACATCTATGTTCTATAAAACATTCGTGCATATAAAATATTTTGTGTATAATGCATACGATTTTATTTAAGTACTATGTGATATTTGGAAGACGAAATGAAGTATTTTAGCTTGTGGTGTGCCCAGGCTTTGTCAATTCGCTAGCTCCACCACTGACCAATAGTATATGAAAAAGAATGATGTAGAACTGCAGCTCTATAATCTGAACTAAATTAGGTATTCATTTCAGTCAGTTATATCTCATACCTTGCCCGGTTTGTATGTGCTCAGTCAGAAGTCTTTCTTGTTTTTGTTCATAGATTTCTGCTGTAGTTTACTTTACTTGACATTTAGCCAAGTCATAGTTTTAGGACTATCGCAAGATATGTATTACTTTGCACCCATGTCCTCTGTCAAATTTGTTCAGTTCAAAGCATTAAGACTATGACCAGCTATCCAATTCGATTTCTCTACAGTCCACATATATTGTTTCCTTAATCAGCAATGCAAATTTGGGGCAGCTTCAATTTTCTTGTCTGCATTTTATTTTACAATCTATAATCTGAACTGAAAGACAGGGGTACATGCGCTCAGGTTTTGTAGTTGACTAATCATTAGTAATGCAAATTAGGAGCCCCTTTAATTTCTGTGAGCTGCAAGTGCAGTTGACCAATAATCTCATACTTGCTCATAAGCTGGTGAACTGAATCAACACACCTCTTTTGGTTCCAACAATTTTTTTCTATTCTTAGGACTGTAGAATTTACTTCTGTGTAATGTTCATATGAACGTTTTTGCCGAGATCCACAGTGGCCATCACCTTCCCCTGAGTTTTGCGTCCTCGACGTCACTGCATCTCAAAACCAAAATGCGCCACAGCTTTCCTCACTTGGGCATCCTCATACTAAACCTAAGTGCTATTTCCTCTTCTTTTTCTCCACGATTTGTTATGGGATTTCTCAAGATATTTGTTCAAGGAATTCCTGTCAAAGATTGCACTTTTTTGTGATAATTTTTTCAAAGGATTGACCTTTTTTGTGATACAGTTTGCTTGTCATCCTGCTGATAATGCCGTCAACTTTATTTCGCCTTATGCATCATTGATCATTCGATCCTTCTGACCTCTCAATGAAGAAGAGAACTAGATAGCGAACAAAATTCCTCTATTTTTAATTGAACGCATGTCTTTTTGTTTCTTGCTTCCATTGTGATGCGTGATGACAATGAGAGACTAGGATGTGGTGATGGATTTTTTTTCATCCATATTAACCTCTGAATCTGGTTGTAGTTATTTCAGGATAAGTATTTAAATTGATGGTGAAAAACACTGTGAATTGGAGTTCTACCCAACTTTAAATTGACAAAACATATACATTGAGAATTGGAGTTGTACATGACTTCAAATTGACATGGCATATACACTTGTATAGAAACATTTTCTTTAGGTACCACGTTAATCTATTTGAGCCCATCAGTCTATCTGCATCTGGCAATCTTTGATTAGTTATTTGATTTTCTACTATCCTCCGTAAACTCTCTCTAAAATGTTCTCCTGCTATGGCAAATTACTAGGCTGTGTTAGGTTTAGAGTACAAGGGACTTTGTGGGATAATGTGCATCCTTTGTTGCATCTGGGATTGTGAGACAAAACACGAGGCAAATGCTGATAAATAATAATGGTGGTGCAGTGCATTCCTCTGAAACAAAAAAAATGTACTTGTCATGTTCTACACACAACAAATCTTCTTTTTTGCTATACAAGCACTTATGTACCTTGCATATTTTTTATTAGCATAAAATTATCAATGTTGCATACTGATGACAGGAATACTACCATCGATGATTATAATAAAGGGAAAGGAGAAGATAGAGGGGAACTCTATAAAGAAAGAACAAGAAGGTGGCCCTGAAAATGAAGCAGCTGGAGAACACCAAGCTTATTGTGGATTTTCTACAGAAAATGTCATCAACACCTAAGAAAGTTCAGGTTGAGAATAGCATGCATGTTCTCCTTATAGTTTTCAAATGAACTTGTATCTTTATCTATTTTTTACTAGAATACTAGATAATGGAGAGAAGGCTTGGAGCAATCTCTTTTCTTGCGGTACTTTGCACAATTAGGAGATCCTAGCAGTAGAAAATATAGGCTGTGTACTATATTGTTGGTCAAAACTAATACATATCTAGCTATAATGATTTATTTATAGCATGTGAGATGGTTGTCTTGTCAATGCTACAAATCGGTATTTCTACCTCTACCGAAATGCATGTTAGTTTTCCGAATAACTGGTATTGACCTTACATTATTCTTTGAAGTCATACTAATCTGGATTTGTTATGAAATACACTTGAACATGGATGGTAAATACCTGACTTGTTAGGAAAATGATATCAACCAACTATTGGAACTTTTGTAATTGTTCCTTTGCATAGGCCAAATTAATCCTGACTATAGACTAACATTTCTTATAGCACAAGGCTAAATGAATGGGGTTACTCCCCGTTTCAAAAGAATTTGTCCATGGTGTCCATGGGGTTACTCCTAAAGTCTCAGTTGGTAGTCTCGCCTCACTCCCACCTCATCCCACCACTCCTATCTTTCACCCATGTTTCACATCATGTAGCGGTGTACTTGGGCCGGCCCATTAACGCCTACATAACGGCGAAAAATCAGCCGAACGAGGTCCCCTTGAACGCCGACGGGAAAAAAACATACCGCATGACTCCTCTCTAGATCGAGCTACTCCCTCGATATATTTCCTAGGGCATGAACGCCGCCGCCGCCACCGCGGAATCCTCCGCCGCCCAACATCTTTGTTCCTCCGCCGATGCAACCTTCGAGACCGCCGCCGCCATCGCGGAACCCCACATCAGGGCAGGACCCATGGGAGGGTGTGGTTGTGGGACGCCGCCGCCCCCGTCGTCGCGGAACCCTAGGGCCTGGCATGGTCGCGTTGCAAGAGCGGCGCAAGGCCGTGCCGACTGTTCCCTACATCAAGGAGGAACACAGGTATTTACATCTGACACTAAGGCTACGAGGAAGGCGGTTTGGAATCCTCCATCCTGACTCAATATGATCGTCTCTTCTCTGATCTATTTGTGTGTTCAACCGTCTCTTCTCTGATCTATTTGTGCGTTCAACTCATGCTAGATACAATGGGATTGCAACATGATTTGGCTTCTTACCTGCAGGAAACGTGTTCCGCAAGAATGTGTTAAATTTCATTTAAAAATGTTGTGATTTGTAGGCTTTACAAAAAAAAAAAAAACTAAATTCCGGCTCAACAACAAAAATAAAAGGCCAGGTTCGTCATGTCAAGTAAGTTTCTCTCCAAAGAAAATTTTCTTTCTACAGGAAGAAAATACTTATTGTGATTTTTGCATGCCGTCATGGTTCTTCCTTGGATTGCGGGGTTTGCGTCAGTGCGTGCAAGCCGTGGTTGCCATCGTTGCCATTGACAGTGGCCATTACATTTTGTTCCTTATTTCGGTGAGAGGTGATCATAGTTCTTCTATTTTTATTAACCGTGTTTCGGTGAGAGGTGATTATAGTTCTTCTATTTTGATTAATCATGTTACGATAAATATAAAGAATCTCATCAGCTTTTGGGTGCGTATAAAAGAAACAAGCATGTACTGCTGCTGAACCATGATAAAGTTTGGCAACTTAGGCAGTAGGAGAAATAGGGAGAATCATTTGAGGGATTGTAAATGGTTGAGATAGCAAAATATGCACATCCGATATTGATTTGGTTTTCTATGAAAGAATTTTGCATTGTAGGGATACCCTACTTGTTGAAAGTTGTAGTGTCAACGGGGAGGGCAAGGAGCACGAGCCTGTGAGAGAAATAGGGGAGTGCAGAGAGGATGAACTGGATGCTCCGTCATGAAGTTGTGTCATAGTAGCCATCCAGAGGGACGGCGAAGCATGCAATCATTTGCACAACAGAATACAACTATGCTGCATGAGTCACCAATTCAAGTGAGAAGAACTTGTTTTATGTGATTTTTTGTGGACAAAAGTGAAAACAAATTGTTTTTATAACGGCTAATTTGACAACACAAGTGATATGCCTTGATGATGTGCATATGATACGATTCTAGCTATTTTCCTTTGTATGGGTGATTTTAATCCTGAGGTAGGAGGGTTTGTACGAGTGGACCTATCAGCTCTCATGCAACATAGCGAAGTAATAACACAATGATTCAAGGGCTGAACTTGAGGGGCTCATGATAGATCCATTTGTTGGCCCGTGGCAACGCACGGGCATTCTACTAGTAGATATGGTTGAACTGTACTACGTACTTAAATTTAGCTAGTATATATAGTTGAACTAGCTATTTCAGTACATGGTTGGCAACAATTGGGTAAAAATTTGTTCGGTTCAGCTATCGAGTTGAACTGTTTGTATAAAGAACGACTGCTTAATCTATGAATGAAATCTATGCTTACTGAACTTCATTTGCAAAAATTACAGTACTAGTGATTTTTAGCTGCAAAATTTGACAAATGGCAGTGTTTTTTTCTGAGGATCACAAATGGCAGTGTTACTAGATTGACAAATGCCAATGTTACTAGATTGACAAATGCCAATTTTTCCATTTTGACAAATGGCAATTATACCCAATATGACAGATGCAAATCTTACCACATTGTTTGTACGTCGTTGCACATGGGTCATCATGCAAAATCGTTTGCGATGAAGAGATGCACAAAACCTGCGCGCCACATTTTCTCTTGGCTTAGCTACGAAGGAACCCAGCTCTCACTTTGCATACGGGTGTTCAGTCTGAAACGTTTGCGATGAAGAGATGCACAAAACCTGCGCGCCACAGTTTTTCCCTTGGCTTAGCTGCGAAGGAACCCAGCTCTCGCTTTGCATACGGGTGTTCAGTCTGAAAACGTTTGCGATGAGTGTTTTATTCAAAGAAAGGCGTTGATGTTTTTTTACTTTGGTACGTCTATACATTCAGAGAAAAAACGCTAAGTTGATCAAAACCATAGATTTCATTCAGTGACACTCTGGTTTTACATTCATACGATCGGGATACAATATTAAACAAAAAAACTAATTGCAGCGGCGGCGGCATGCTGCACTAGTGTTGTCATCGTCTGGGACACCGTTGTTCAAGTCTTCAAGCCATCCTAGAATGTTATGGACTTCCAAATCCAAGAGTTGTTCGTCGCGCGATCGATGGGCGGGGCGCGGGGGGACGGCGACTCACGGCGCTGCGAGGTAGCGGTCGACGGCGGCATCCCATGACGCTGAGGGGGGCGCGGTGGGTGCAGGCGCGCGCACGGGCACAGGCGTGGCTGGTGCAGGAAAGCGCACGAGGACCGGCGCCGCGGTGGGTGCTGGGGCGTGCACGAGCACAGGCGGGGGCGCTGGAGCTGGTACGTACACGAGCTCGCGTGGGTCCGCGGGGACCTTGCTGATGCCCGCAGCTTCCAGCTCTGCGATGGTGCTCGGCGACCAGCCCGTTAATGCCACGGGATTGGTCGCTGGTGCGGGCGCGGGGATGGGAGTTGGGACGGGCGCGGGGGCAGCATCCGCCGCGGCCAGCTCGTTCAGGGCCATGTCCCTGAGGTCCCATTCCTCCTTATTTTCTATCTCCTCCGGCTCGGAGTCGACTTCACCAAACCAGAAGACTAGTGGCAGATGATCCTTGTGCGCCATGGAGTAGGTGGAACTCTGGAAGATAGGATTCGGTCGAGAGGGGAATGGGAGGCGAAGAGAGATCAGTAAGGCCGCCTATTAAACAGCGGCTCAGGCGCCATTAATGGAGAAATTGAGAGCGAGGCGGGCGGCGATGGAGGTCAAAGGGCTCGTTTCCCGGTGAGCCTGCGCAGCGTACTGCTCGCACGCCTCTCGGTGAGCCTGCGTAGCGGAGGACTGGTCACACGCCTCCCAGTCGTCCTGCGCAGCGCAGGACTGGTCGCACGCCTCCCGGTCAGCCTACGCCGCGGACTTCACTCGCACGCCTCCCGTCTACTCAAACAGCTGCCTGGACGGCACCTCCTTGCCATTAAAAAAGTGGGACTCGTGGCGGCACGTAAATGGTCAGTAGAACGCCCACGATTGAAATAATACTGTACAACCGTTTGTGATGATAACGTGACAGCTATTTGTTGGCTGTTAATGTGTGCGCCTTTTCTCATATTGGACAATTTTTTACCACAGCATGTTGGTGCCATTCCATGACACCATGCCAAGTCTCATGAATTTCAGACGAGTTTTGGATTTACTAGAATTTCAAAACCAAGTTCTCAAGTTTGCGGCCGAGCCACGAACATCCTAGGTGTTTGAAATTCATTCCCATTTCTTGCATGGGACCTAAACATGCAACCAAGGACACATATATGATTTTTCAACCCATTTTGGTGCACAGGAGCATGTGCATGCAGTTCAAATTTGAATCATGCACATAAAATGCCTAGAAAACTCAGTTAAAGTATAAAAATGCCCAAACGGACCACGAATAATTCCAAAATTTAACACGACACTCCTATTGGTCTATGTTACCTCTAGAAAAAAAATTAAAGGCAAGAAGAGGCAACGAATGTCATTTTGTCCACAAAGGTGACACGTTCCCTACCGGAACCATGAGGCTTCTTGTGAGAAGCTCTGGTTTGTGAGAAGCTTATACCAAAACCTACCCCAAATGGGACAAATTTTTTACCACAGCATGTTGGTGCCATTCCACGATAGCATGCCAAGTTTCATGAATTTTAGACGAGTTTTGGATTTACTAGAATTTCAAAACCAAGTATCTCAGTGTTTGCGGCCGAGCCACGATGCCGAGGTGTTTGATATTCTTTCCCATCTCTTGCATGGGACCTAAGCATGCACCCAAGGACACACATATTATTTTTCAACCCATTTTGGTGCACCGGAGCATGTGCATGTAGTTCAAATTTGAATTATGCACATAAAATGCCTAGAAAACCCAGTTAATGTATAAAAATGTCCAAACGAACCCCGAATAATTCCAAATTTTAACACGACGCTCCTGTTGGTCTATATTGCCTCTAGAAAAAAATGAAGGCAAGAAGAGGCAACGAATGTCATTTCGTCCACAAAGGTGACACGTTCCCCACCGGAACCATGAGGCTTCTTGTGAGAAGCTCTGGTTTGTGAGAAGCTTATACCAAAACCTGCCCCAAATGGGACAATTTTTTTACCACAACATGTTGGTGCCATTCCATGATAGCATGCCAAGTTTCATGAATTTCTGACGAGTTTTGGATTTACTAGAATTTCAAAACCAAGTATCTCAACGTTTGCGGTGGAGCCACGATGCCGAGGTGTCTGAAATTCATTCCCATTTCTTGCATGGGACCTAAGCCTGCACCCAAGGACACATATATGATTTTTCAACCCATTTTGGTGCACCGGAGCATGTGCATGTAGTTCAAATTTGAATTATGCACATAAAATGCCTAGAATACTCAGTTAATGTATAAAAATGTCCAAACGAACCCCGAATAATTCCAAAATTTAACACAACACTCCTATTGGTCTATGTTACCTCTAGAAAAAAAATCAAGGCAAGAAGAGGCAACGAATGTCGTTTCGTCCACAAAGGTGACACATTCCCTACCGAAACCATGAGTCTTCTTGTGAGAAGCTCTGGTTTGTGAGAAGCTTATACCAAAACCTGCCCCAAATGGGACAAAAAATTTACCACAGCATGTTGGTGCCATTCCATGAGCATGCCAAGTTTCATGAATTTCAGACGAGTTTTGGATTTACTGGAATTTCAAAACCAAGTATCTCAGCGTTTGCGGCCGAGCCACAATACCGATGTGTTTGAAATTCATTCCCATTTCTTGCATGGGACCTAAGCATGCACCCAAGGACACACATATGATTTTTCAACCCATTTTGGTGCACCGGAGCATATGAATGTAGTTCAAATTTGATATATGCACATAAATTGCCTAGAAAACTCAGTCAATGTATAAAAATGTCCAAACAAACCCCGAATAATTCCAAATTTTAACACGACACTCGTATAGTTTTATGTTCACTGAAGACAAATGTTCTAGCAATTCAAACACCGTCCTTTGCCACTGTGACCCCATTCCGTATTTCAAATCAAGACGAAAAATCAAGTACATCACACACAGTTTATTATCACCAACCGTGTGAGATGCAGTACAAAATATCTTGGTGCACCGTCATATATGGCTTACGCGAGAAGGTTCATCAGCTACAGTCCACAGCCGGCGCGTCAAGCAAACTAGCCCCCCAAATATCATTTCACTGTTCAATCGTCGCCGGCCAAAGATGGGGACGTGGACCCGCGTCGTGAGGGCAACTTCGGCAGCCCAGTCCGGCGAGAGCGCGGCCGCAGCCGCCATGAGCGTGCTCACAACCTGCGTGAGCGCGGCCGCAATCTATGACCGGGCGGCTGCGGCAGCCAAAACGGCCGCTACTGTAGCTCAGATGGCGGCAGCAACATCTGCGACGGGGATAGCAAATGGCGAGAGCGGGACAACAGCTGTCCATTCTGCGGCGGCCGCCTTAGCCCTGATGGAGGCCGCCCGCGCCCATGTCGAGGCCGGCCATGCCTAGCTCCTGGCGGTCACCGCACAAATCGCACGAATCTTCTCCGACAATGGTGGGCAACCCACGGTCGAAGAGTTGGCAATCGCCGAGAGCGTTCGAGCAGCCGTCCGTTCGTTCGCGGCATAACTTGCCGCGATGGAGCCCGTCCAAGCCCAGACCGCGGCCGCCCACGCCCAGCTCGTGGTGGCCTTTTCCAAAGAGATGTCGGATGCAGATGCCGAGATGCTTGCCGAGTATGGTGCGATGGATGCCATGGAGCCCCTTCCCCAGGGGATCGTCGGGCGCGAGCTGGACATGGAGGAGGCGGCGGAGATCGACGAGTGCCAGGCGGAGTAGTAGTCTTTGTTTAGAGCGCCAGTCTTTTGTTAGAGTAATGTTTAGGTCAGCTAGCTCTGTTTAATTGCTGAACTTGCTCGATTAAGAAGTGTGCGTGTGCTGTAGGCTCTTTTGTGTACCCAAATTATGCAATGACGTGGATGACCACTGTAACCAGGGAAATTCGAACCAAAATTTGCACGTTCAAACGCATCACACACGGGGTAAGCCATATGAATCATTTGTGATGTTCAGATATTGTACACAGTGCTGAATAAGGGACCGTGTCTGATGACACTTCGCACGCCAGTATTTCGCTGCACGGAGCGAAAATTTTCGGCATCCGCGGAAATATCTACCTCCCATGCCCCCCTCATCCTTACCAAAAGCCACATTTCCCCTGTTTCTGCCTTCCATTCCAAGTTCAAACCTTCACTGCTTGCTTGCAGCGCCGCCGCCTCACCGGCGACGCTCCTTCCTGCTGCTCGACCTCGTCGATCTAGTCAGGTAATCCACACCCGACCACCATCCTCCACCTCCTTCTACATCCCACATGCCCCGACCGCTGGCGCGACACCTTCCACCCAAATCACCGACCCATCCTCCAAATAAGCGTCGCCCAAAGCCATGGTGCACGCAGTATAGCCAGGAGCTCAAGGAGCATCTGCCAGCGGAGAAGCAAATCGCGGCCGCACGCGCGGATGAGGTCGCGATGGCTGCCATGTGTGCCGACCCCTAGATCTTGGAGTAGCACCTCGCCATCGAGGCCACTGTCGATGCCTCGCGCACGGACGCTGCCACGCGGTTGGCTGCTTTAAACGACAGTTCGTGGCATTTTCTCGAGGCCACCGTCGGTGCCTTTGACGAAGACTACGAGGTGTTGTCTCAGCGTGCCCGTGCTTACCTCAACTCCAGAGCCAACAGGTTGGTGCCCGGAGCGGCTCAGACGACTCACCACTATGAGGAGGGCACCCACGATATGGAGGCCTCGCCCTCTTCCAAGTCTAAGGAGCCCATCGTCATCGATATCTCCGACAATGAGGAGTAGCTTGTCTTTTTAGCTCACTACAAGGACCAATGTTCATCTAGCTAGCTACGCCGGTTAAGCATGTTCGGTTTACCTGTTGCATGTGCTACTCCTGCCTTTCCTTTACAAATTCTAGTGAATTTTCCTATATACTCTTACTATGCAATTTGATCCTCTAGTATATATGTTCTATATATATATGTTCTATATATTGTGCAATGTGGTGCTGAGTTAACTATTTGGTTATGTTTTTTTCATGTTTAGTTAACTGTTTAGTTCAATTCTGCAAGGTGATGCTCAATTCTTGTGGGTGCAATTTTGTATTCTCTTGCATGTGAGAAATAATCGAATTTGGCAGTACAAAATACATGAGATACAAATACAATTGCTATATTTCCAAGTTGTTAAGCATACTAGGTTTGGTTAACTGTCTGATCTTGTAGTATCTTCTCTTGTGCAATGTGGTGCTCAGTTAACTGTTTGGTTCATTTGTTGTGGTGCTTAGTTAACTGTTTGGTTCAATTGTGCAATGCGATGTTTGTGGGTACAATTTTGTATTGTTATGAATGTGAGAAATAAATCGAATTTGGCTATACTAAATACATGAGAAATATAAACAATTGCTATATTTCCTAGTTCTTAAGCATGCCTGGTTTGGATAAATGGCTTTTCCATGTGGCTCGAATTAATCTGCTGAATCTGCAATGTGTTTATTTTTCATCAACATATTTTACAGATAGTATGACAACCCTGACTTAACCTGACCAATAACTACCTTATATGTGTTGCAAGGAAACAATGGGAGGCACTGAGGTTTACCATCGAGGTTCGCACATGCATGGTCCTTTGTCCAATGGCACATTATTGTGCAATTGCTGGAACCATTCTAGTATTTAGGTTTTTAACAATTTGGTCTTGCACATGTAGGTCCTGCTATCATAGGTTTTGACCCACTGTTCGACCCATTTTGCATATGGGGAAATGAGATGTCCATGAATATCAGTCAAGTCAAGAAACTCAGAAAGATTGTGAGGATAAAGAAACTAGCGACGAAAAACAACAAGATCTTTGTCTGCACAATGAAGAAGACATCAGTGAACTACAGGATGGTACTAACTCTTATACTTACTCCGGTCCTTTTTAGTCTGCATATAAGTTTTGTCCGAAGTCAAAGTATCTCTACTTTAACCAAAGTTATAGAAAAAAGCATCAACATTCAACCTGCAAAATCATTATTTTTAGATGCATTATGAAATACAATTTTATAGTTTACATATTTGGTATCGTGGATGTTGATATTTTTTAAAATAAATTTGGTGAAACTTTACAAAGTTTGACTTGATACAAATCTAATGCATGGAGTAAAAAGGACCGGAGGGAGTACCTTGTTTTTTTATTCCTTTGCGCCATTTCAAAATTCAGAGAAGATATTTATGCATATCTTTGTTTTCAGGCCTTTCCAAAGCAGTTCACAGATGATTACCTCTCAAACCACATGTATGGTCAAGAGGCGAGGAAGGTGTTCATACAACACCCACGGTACAACATTGAAGTCTTCCTCAAGAGGACGAAGGATGGGCGGTCAATCATCCACATGCACTGGCCTAAAGTTGCAAGGACATTCAACATCATTGAAGGCTCAATATTCGCCTTCCGCTTCAGTAGTTTTCCAGATGAGATTCATTTGTCTATCTGCCGTCTATGATGCTAATTTCCAAAGGTTTTAGATGCTGCATGTGAAACTTGGTGCTGTTGTGTAATGGGGTAGCTAGCTATATGCCTATATGGTGTGAGTGAGTGCTGAAGCTATATGATGTTGTACTCTGATGTATTTCAATTATGAAATCCTGGTTCCGTAATACGAAAATGAAATATATTGTGTGTTTATTATGAAATGTAAATTTTATTACTAAATGTATTAATAATAATAGGCCAATTAGCCTACTTATTAGGTTTTTCTAGTGCAAACGGTTATTGAGACAACACCGTGGGTGATGATCTCAGACAACCCACACAGTTTATAGGAAGTAAACGTGTTGGATCAATGAACAATCACACACGACTTCCTCTGGACAACTGTTTGCGTTAGGCCACCTTACACAGACGTTTTCCACATAAAAAGTGTGTGTGATGGACAGCCTATGCCACACAGTTTCTTCTAGACACCGTGCGTGATGCATTCAATAACACAAATGATAAAATTATTACTATCGTCTGCAATGGCAACACTATCACAAATGATGTGATGCGGAAAACTGTGTGTTTTGTATATACGAACGGAAACATTTGTCTGGGATTCACTGTGTGGGATGTATATACGAACGAAAACATTTATTTTGGATTCACTGTGTGGGATGTACATACGAACGGATATGATTGGGCCAGTATAATTGTCTGCGATGGCTCACCCGATCGCACACGAGCTCTTTTTGCCCCGCGTGTGTGACCAGAGGCCCTATCGCGGACGGTTTCTGGGTTGTGTGGAAAGGACCCCCCAATCACACACACATGCAAGGCGACGGTTTAAAACTTTGTCGCTAAAAGAGGGTAAAAACCGTTTGTATAGTAGCTCGCTGTACTAGTGTCACTTAATGTCTTAAAAAGGTCAAATGAACCCTGAAAATTTCCAAATTTTAACATGATAGTTGTATTAGTGGATGTTAACGGTACACATTTTTTTCGTACAATTAAAACACCATCCGTTGCCACTGTACTTCAAATTAGTCTTTCACAGCTAATACAAAAAATCAACTACATCACACACAGTTGCTTATAGGAACCGTTTGCGATGAAAGTTCATGGGTCTATTTATGTCTTCCTCCATAGGTTCGCCGTCTTCATCTGCTCAAGTGCCGTTCACCCTGGAATCCACGAATCCCTAATCCCCATTCCGCAACACCTTCTTGCAAAGAATGACGCCATGGAGATGCTTCGTGAGGGCCCGTACGGTCACCGCGTCTTCCCCGAGCGGCTCCGCCTCCGCCGAGAGCGCGGCCACCTATGTCAAGAGTGCGCCGCATGCGCATTGAGCGCGGCCGCATCCACCGGGAGGGCGTCTGCGGCAGCCGACAGGGCAGCTGGAGCAGCCGAGATGGCTGTAACAGCTGCTGCGACGATGGCTGCAAACGCCGAGAGCGGTCAAGCAGCCGTCCGTGCCGCGGAGGTCTCCCTGGCCTGGGTAGAGGCCATCCACGCCCAGATTGAGGACGCCCACGCCAAGATATTCCAGGCCTCCTCGGAATACATCATGCACCCCATGTCCGAAGAGGCAGCGGAGATGCTTGCCGAAGATGCGGCGGCGGAGGCCATGGATCCCCCTTCCTCATGAGATCGCCGAGCGGCAGCTGGAAATGCAGGAGGCAGCGGAGAGCAACGAGCGCCGGGAGGAGGAGTTGCGCCTAGCTAAGGAGGAGGTAGAGAAGCGCCTCTCCGTCGAGGAAACGGCGGTGGAGTACCAACGCGAGCTCTGGCGCCGCCACTACTATGAGTACTACAATGTTGAGGGCGATGCCGAGGACGAGGACAAGGACGACGCCGCGGTCGAGTTCAGCCTGGGAGACGCGGAGTCCACCAACGGCGGAATATTGCCGGGACAAGTCGTCGACATCTCATCTTACATCGGCGAGGCATAGGGCGGTGCGTCGGCGGCTTTGTTAAAATTATGTGTACTTAGCCTTTGTTTATAATGCTGGTCTTTTGTAAGAGAAATGTTTAGGTCAACTGGCTCTGTTTAGTTACTAAAATTGCTCGATTAAGTAAGTGTGGTCTGTGTGTTGTAGGCTCTTTTGTGTACCCAAATTAGCAAGTGATGTTAAATTATGCAATGACATGGATGAGCACTGTACCTAAGGAAATTTGGACCAAAATTTGAATGCCCAAACTCATCGCATACGCGTAAATTAGAAGAATCATTTGCGATGCACACATTTGTTCAAAGTGAATCGTGTCCGATGACACTTTGTGCACCAAGTTTCCCTCCACCTTTCGAATATTTTTGTCTACCGTCGAAATATCTAACTCTTCCCCCCTCCCCACCCCCTTTTCTCCCCCGCCATGAGCTACATTTCCCTGTTTCCTCCTTCCTTCCTAAGCTATAGCCACTTCCTCGCTTGCTTGCTCGCTCTCACCGTCTCGCATCCGACCGCCGCGGACACCATGGTCTTCTTGAATGACCTCTCCAGCGGTTCCTCCTCCGATGACGACTACTCTGTCACCAGCCGGGTATGCCCCACTCCTCTCTCTCGCTCCCCTAGGCTTAGGGTTATGATTTGGAATTGAGGATTTTAACCCGGCGGCCGATTTGAGCCATTTCTTCCTCTTGTACCTTCCAAGGACCATCACTTGCAAGGAAATGGAGTGGGGTAGCTGAAGATCTGCCCGCTCGTTGTCAGCATCAATCTCCATGTGTGAAGTTAGTGGCTTTTGAATCTGTGGATAGTGGGAGGAAGTTTCAGAGAAGGTTAGCCCCACTTTTGTTGTTAGAAATCATTTGTTAGATGTGATTCAGACATTGTCACCGTGTTATGTTATTCTGGATGTGATTAAGACACTGTCACAGTTCTACCTAGTATCTAAAAATGTTGCCATCTCATCAGCGGTGCCCTGAGAAAATTATTTGGCACCGCTTCCGCAGTTTGTGCAGCCAACTTTGCTCCACACACCCGAGCAGCCAAGCAGCAAAATACTAATACTTTATGGCACGAAGGAACTGGGCATCGGAGCTACTAGGTGCCCTGGTTCCCTGAATTTTTCCTCTGGCATCGGCTCGGCAGTGCAGGGCACTAGTGCAAAATGTAGCAAAAGTTGATTTGGCACCGGTTTTGGCCTACATAGTGGAGGGTCTTAGTGTTATTAGCTCTATGTTATAAAATGTGTGTATGTACATACCTGTTAGTATGAATTTGATGTCATTCAAACACTATCACTATGCTGTTGTAGTTATATTTATCTTCCTCATAAAATGGTCAATTTGCTATTATACATGACTAAGAACTTGTAGCATTGTTGCAATTAATTTTAGCTTGTGATGTTCCTGAATTTGGTTGTTGTCTCAGTAGCAATTAAGTCATTTGCACATTGAACTTTTTGAGAAGATATGTCATAATTAATGTGTTTCTTCAGTTTTTCAAAACATGTATGGGGTGATTTTCTAAGTTGCTAGAAACCCATTTTTTTCCTACAATTGTAACTGATTTAGTTTTAAATATTATAGGATGAACGGAAGTGTTCTTACCTGGAGTGGGTTGATCAAGAGTGGCCATAGTCTATGAAGATGTGCCTAGCAAAGCTTTGGAGCATGTATGAGGAAGAGAATAGAGATAGGCTTAGAGAAAATGTTGTCAACGCTGAAGAATATTTCAAGATACGGGAAAAATAGAGGAAGATGGAGAATGAGCTCAGATTTTTTTTAAAATTAGACTTTGCTGAGATGGTGTTTCAGAAGGAGGAGGCACTTTCCTAGTTGGGCAGTGCAAAACAGGCTCTTACTGAACTGAAAGCAGAGCTGGAGAAGAGGAATTTCGCTGATCATGCACGCATCCACCAACATAATTCAGCCAATTAGGGAAATTAATGAATATATTGTTCTAATATTGTGCTCAACATACTTTGTGCTTATGAAAGTGAACTAGCTATATGGTGTACTATGCTGTTGTGACATAGCTATCGTACTGTGATGTCAAAATATATTTGTGTACCTGATATGAAAGTGGTAAACAACTGTTCCATATGAAATGTGAATTTGCTTAATACCGGGATTATTAATAGTAAACTAATAAACCTGCTAAATGGTTCATGGAACTTTCCAAACGTTTCTAGCAGTAAAAGCGTGTGTGATGGATAGCCCAATGTCATACAGTTTTATTCACCAAACCGTGTGTGATATACTTGAATAACGCAAACGCTTAATTGAGGCAGAGTGTCTGTGATCGCTCCACCTATCAGAGACGAGGCTATACAGAAAGTTGTGTGTGATGCGATCTGACAACACAAATGTTTATTCCATAATTACTGTGTGGGATGGCAAGACAATCTCAAATGGCTTGTCCGGCTGAACATCTGTGTTAGCTCCCCCGATCGCACACGAGCATATGCGCTAAGCGTGTGTGACCGGAGGAGCTATCGCCGACGGTTTCTGGGTCATGTGGGATGGACCCCCCCTGTCGCACACACAGGCAAGGCGACGGTTTAAAACTCTGTCACGAAAAGGGGGTAAAAATCGTTTGTATGGCACATCGCTGCACCAGTGCGCCGCCACAAGCCTCTGTTCTGAAGCGATCCCAGCTGGAGGCCTCCACCGGTACTCTGCCGGAGGGGGAAACCATTGGGGAGGTAATCTTCATCAACCTTGCTGCATGCATGATGACGTGTGAGTAGTTTCCACAGGACCTACAGGTCCATAGCAGTAGCTAGATGGCTTTCTCTCTGTCTCTCTCTTTTGATCTTCAATACAATGATCTCATCTGAGATCAATCCGATCTAAACTTTTGCTCGTGTTTGTTGGGATCTGATGAATTATGGATATATGATCAGATTATTCATTGAAAGTATTTGAGTCTTTTCTGAGATTTATTTATGTGTAATTTTATAGCTGTGTATGCTTTCTGATCTATGAGTTTTCTTTGGTCAAGTTGATGATTAGATCTTCAGAGGAAGTGGTGCATAGTGGTAGGTTCAATCTTGCGGTGTCCTTAATCTGTGACAGGAGGAGTTGCAAGGCACGTATTGTATTGTTGCTACTAAGGATAAAACGACGGGGTTTGAACATATTGCTTGATCTTATTCTGTCTATATTATGTTATCTTGCTTAATGCGTTACTTTATTTGTCATGAACTTAATACTTTGAGATGCATGCTGGATAGCGGACTTGGGATGGAGTAATAGTAGTAGACGTCGGTAAGTTTAACGGTCTACTTGTCACGAAAATAATGCCTATATATTAATTATGCCATGGATGATCATCATAACTATGTGCTTTTCTATCAATTGCCCAACAATAATTTGTTTACCCGCCGATGCTATTTATGAGAGAGATGCCTCTAGTGAATGCTATGCCCCCTGGGTCCATTCACTTCTATATTAAAACAAATCTTATAATTCCTCATTGTTTTCTTTTACTTTTATTTATTATATCTATCACTACCATATTTGATACTTGCAACTGGCAAGAACAAGGGGAGTGACGCCCCCTTGCCTTTGTTGGGTGCAAGCATTTGCTTTGTGTGTGTGCAGGTATTGTCAACATTGTCGGTGTGCCGTCTCCTATTGGTTCGATAACCTTGGTTCTTAACTGAGGGAAATACTATCTGCTACTATACTACATCACCCTTCCTCTTCAGGGAATCCCAACACTATTACAAGTAGCGGAAGAATTTCTAGCGCCGTTGCCGGGGAGCCTTCACCAGACAAACCAGGTGCCTTTGCACACATTTATCATTTGCTTGTTTTTATCTTCTTTGCCATTTGCCTTTTATTTGCCTTCTTTCTTTTCACAAAAAAATTAAAATACCACAAAAATTTGTGTTGCTATCTGTGCTTGTGTTGCCATGTGCCTTCTATTTGCTTGCTTGTTCGCTTGCTAAAATTTATTGATACGGATCCTCATCCACTTGCTAATCTTTTCAAAAATACAAATTATGATATACCAATAGCTAGTTAAGAAAGTGCTATTGGGATAAGCTCTTTGAAAGAAAAGATGGAGTTGAGTGCACTTCGTTATCTTCATAAAGTTTTGCCTGAAAATCATGAATCTGAAAATTATTACGAAGTATTGAAAGAAGAAATTTATAAAAAGATTCATGATGGTTCCTTGAATGAAAAACATGATTGCAATGATGTTAGTATAAATTCCATGAATATCAATTGTGCTAATGATATGCAAAGATATAAGCTTGGGGATGATGAGCTTGATGAGCATGATATTTTTATCCGCCCTATTGATGAAGGAGTTATAAAAGATAAACATGATAGTCTTTATGATTCAAGTGATGAAGATGCACTTGATGAAGATATTGCTTTTTATTGTGACACTATTTCCGTAGGCACTATTGAAGATGATTTTATTATGCCTATTAATTACTATGATGATCATCATTGAGGTGATACTTATGATGCTTCTTGTGATATTTAAAATTTATTTGAGCTTGATGATGAAACTTGTATTGATAATAATGCTTGCAATACTATTAAAAGTGGGTTTGGAAGAGTGTCGGTGTCAAAACCGGCAGATCTCGGGTAGGGGGCCCGAGCTGTGAGATCGGATCGATGGTTAACCGGAGACGAGGGACATGAAGATTTACCCAGGTTCGGGCCCTCTCTAAGGAGGTAATACCCTACGTCCTACTCTTGTTTGTATTATGTATGTATCAAGGTACAGAGTTGATCTACCTCGAGATCGTAAGATGTGGTCTAAGCCTAGGGGTATGATGAATGAATGTTGCCTCTACGGACTAAACCCTCTGGTTTATATAGACACCAGGGGTATCTAGGGTTACACATGGTCGGTTACAATTAAGGGAATACATGCCGAATCTCGCATCCTTAGGGTACACGCCAAGTCTTCGGTGAGGCCTGACACGTTGGTTCTTCAAGTTGGAAACCTCCAGAGTCCCTGTTCTTTAACGGGCCCTGAGTTCGGCCTATGGACTAATCACCTAGGCTGGGACACCCTAATCCAGGACACCGTCAGTCGCCCCCGAACTTGTCTTCAAAGCCGAGGATGGCAATCTTCATTGGATAAACGTCTTCGGATAAATGTCTTCGGCATAAGAGTTCTTCGGCATAGCAGGCAAGTTCCCCCCTTCGTGACTTCGGTCATAAACATCTTTCGGCATAAAAAGTCTTTTTGGCTTAGCAGGCAAGTTCCATGCTCCAAGCTAAGATTTCGCTTGAGACTCGGAAATCCCCCATTGAAAAGGCACTTCCCATTTAAAATAGGAGGCGAAGCCTGCCGACCATGTGTCATCCGTGACGTATGCTCGTCCATCCGAAGTGTGCGGATTACTTAGTCCCGAAGACTAGTAACGCAAACATGCTCGGCGGTCAATTACTACCAACTTTTGCTGAATCGTCAGGACTCATGACATCACATAAATCAATTATTACTTATTCGAATCGTGGTTCGAGGTAACCCTCTCATTAGCACGTCTCATCCAAACAGAGATTGTGCCCCACGTTTTAGGGGATATCATCAATCAATTGTTTCACCCCATGCGGCCACAGAGTCATGATAAGCTGAAAGATGGCGATTTTTACGGCGCTGCAGGGGGACGCTTCGCCTTTTTACTGACTTATAAAGAGCAGGGTGCGGTGAATTGATGTCTACTACACAACTTTATTCTTGTAGACTCGTGTTGGGCCTCCAAGCGCAGAGTTTTGTAGGACAACAGCAAATTTCCCTCAAGTGGATGA